>OX637505.1:10000000-15000000 GCA_951799955.1 Apamea anceps | reverse complement strand
TGTTGTCGGCAGGTGTTGATGCAGTAGTCAAATAAAAGTAGGTCAGGTTGTAAAATAGGAAAACGATTTTTCAGAAAGATCTAGTGATTTCTTTTAACCTGAAAAATAAAATAGTAATTGGTATAATTCAGATGTTTTGGCCATACGCAACGATTACTTCTAAATTATTACAACACTCATAATAAAGATCTCAAAGGAAGGAAAGAACCCGACTTTAAAAAGTTGTAAAGCTCTTTAGCGCAAAATTTTCGTTAAAGAATCTCCTCCAAAG
Organism: Apamea anceps; assembly: GCA_951799955.1. NCBI lineage: Eukaryota > Metazoa > Arthropoda > Insecta > Lepidoptera > Noctuidae > Apamea > Apamea anceps. Next base: position 14,999,729 of record OX637505.1, on the reverse strand, counting down.
AAGTTGAAAATGTAAAAATTCTGATATAAAGCAGGACTAAATCATTCAGCCTTGATACAACAGTCAAAATGCGCGAATTTCCTCTTGCATGTTTAACTCTGTGAATTATTGAGTAAATGATTAATTCCTATATAATATTATTCTTGTTGCTTTCAGAGTAGAATGCCCTCATAAAACAACTGAGTATCTAAGAATGAAGGAGCAATACAAATGACTTTTATTTAGAACGTGTGACATATGTGATGTGGCCCATACAGTAGTATAAAGATAACACTCTGCATTTTAAGTTCCCAATTTAATAGGATGAATTAGTCCACTTTGATGTGCTGCCTCTAATTTATGAGATAGCTTTCAAAAGTGCGATGAATGTTTTAAAATAGTGACCGGATTCGAATCCTTTTATAGATCGGCATGATATCGTAAAATGAATTGTTCACCTTATTTAATTAGCTGATGAAAATGAGCACGAAGCAGAAGAGAAATAAAATTGAATAGATGGAAGCAAAGAAGAGCCATTCAAACTTCTTTGACCGCTTCAAGGAAGTAATAAACTTAAACAAAAGCTTTGCAAAGCCGTGTCAGTTCGACCAACCATGACATTTCCATCATCTTAGATAGCAGGCGATATAGTCCATATTTATACTGTGGATATAGGCTGGTTGTGAGTCTGATAGAAGTCAAACGCTGATCAAGACTTCACACGTGCATATGACATTTGAATAATCTGCAAGATAAGATCTCATTCATAGATTAAAAACAAGTGTTCATCTTAATATGGTCTCTATTAATAGTTATCTAAGCGCATCTTACATCGCTTCCTAATCGCGAACCTACGCGTTTACCGTGTGCGGTGTGTGTGGGACCATGTATATATTCGCTGATTATTCCGAAGGCCGGCATAATATCCAGGTATAGCAGGTCTAGCGTCCCACGTGGTAATTAATACCAAATAAGTTATTTACCAGACGGGCGATGAAAGGAGTCGACCGGCCTTGTTAAGTGTTTAGTATGCCCAAGTTGTTGCTTAGCGACCTAGCTCTAAAACTTTGAGAGGTCAATGGTATTGAGTTGTCGAAACTCCAATTTAGATAATACATTGGCTACATTTTAGAACTACCTACATATTTGCGTGACCGTTTTCAAGGATGAGGCTTAACCAGATGTGTTCCGGCAAAACGCTAGTTGAGCATGCACATACAATTATTGGACCATCAACGTCCATTCAATTTAAAGATCTACCATTCATTCTGAGCTTCATAGACAGTCAAATTATTTTCTTTAAATATTCATTCGTAATGAATTACTCAATGGTTATCAAATGAAGATATAGAGAACGCACGACTTCAATTGACCCGCATTAAAGGGTCAAATGTTAGTGTTAATTAATAGATATCTACAATTTATACTGATAGGGATTCACAATTTATAGGCAAAAGGTATATTTGGAAAGATTTATTAATAAGTAGTCACAAAATAATCCCATAAGTATATTTTATATATGGGATTTCAAAGAACTGACATAAATAGCGCAGCAGCTCTGTAGCTACATTTACATACTCATAGATAATCTCAAGATTTATACTTGGACCTCCTATTTTCCTCAAGTAAATATCATATTGAACTACCTAGTGGCATGGCAGTTGAACAAATGGTTATTAAATTCAAATATTATAGACATTATAATAACGTAATATCTATATCTTTATTCTTGGATAATCATTGATTTTGTACCCGAGGTTATCTACTTTATTAGTGTCCAATAGAAAATTGTTTAGCAATGAATTCATAGTTCAGTTAAGTTGACAATATTATGATATCACCTCCCTTTCTAAGGCATGATTTTACAGATACTAATGATATGAGTAACACTAGCCTTGGTTTTGTCAATGAACAAGATCGGTTTCTTAGTAACTGGATGAAGCTTTTCATTGCTTGTTGACTATGACATCACCGGCCGTCTTGGATGTAGGAGTAGATGCTGAGTTTCACATTGCACTGCAGCTCGCAGCTCGCAGTCCATGACGGCATGCAAAAAGAACTACACGTATGTTCAAATAATTAGCACCGTACGAACTGTGCTCGATTGTGAACGAAACTGGCGGATATACATATATGTGTGGCTACAAGTGTGTCTGTAATGTTTAAATAAGCTGAGAATTTAATGTGATCATAAAATAATGGAGTATTTTAAAAGTTTGTGGCGGCGGTATTTTGGGAGGCGGGAAAGATATGTTATTTCGAATGTGCCGTTTCAACCAGGTAATAAGCGATAAGCTAAATAAACGATTGGAATTAAAAATATCAACATAAACAGTTTGTTCTCTATTTAGGTTAATCAAAGAAATAATCACCAAACAGACCAAACTTAACGACAGTTATAAGATTGTTTGAAGAATTTTGTACAAATAAAATCTATCAACAAAATCAAAATGTAGTCCACTATTATTTAAGAAATTACGATATGTGCATAATGTGTTATTGTACGATTGACGTCTTGGCTGGTAGCCAATACTTGGGCGCGAAAATTTTTGACCATGACGAATAATGGTTTAGATGTTTTCATTCATAATGATCCATTATAGCCACATTTACCATCAGTTTTATATTTACGATATAGGCATTAAAAACTTTATGAATTCGGTGTGGTGTATTTTTCCCATTGCACCTAAAATTTATACAACACTTAGTGCCTTCCTTTATTTTGTAGATGATGTCCTTTTGAAATTCAGATAAGCTTGGTTTCATGTAGGCAAAAAAAATATCCTAATTGTTCCAAGGTCTTAAATGAGTCAATCTCAATTATTCTGCAACAGGTCCTGTACTCGTGAGATATTATTTAATAAGTATTTGAATGCATTGTAAAATAGTTTCTGTTTGTTTATTCAGATGTCGTCGACGCGACGCGCCAGGGCGTGCTTGCGGTGCAGGGAATTGATTTCTGTGTCGACACTAATGGCGAGAACCACCACACGCACAAGTTTAACCTGATGACAAGGAACGTCGACAGATGCCTGGTCGTGCGAAGAGGACAGGCTTTCAAACTAGATATATTACTTAACAGGCCGTACGATGCCAATAGAGATGGCGTCTCCTTTATTTTCTACGTTGCAGGTGTGTATCGTAGGTCCACGACAGGTTTGCTTGACCTAAAGTTCTGTCTAGACGAAATTCCACAAATCTATGTTATCTACTTAAAGGAAGTCGTGTGCTCACGAACTGACGAAAAAAGACCTAAAAGTCACACACTTGTTTTTCATCTTAAGATATACATTTTTTTTCTCTTTGTCTGTTGATGACCATGAACATACAAAAATAGGATTTGTAAGAGGATTTCCATTTAGCTTGTTAGGATTATTTGATACCGATAGGTACTAGCATTGGACATGTTAATGTTCAAGGTTCCATTTTAAAATATTTGGTGCCTGATATTTATCTTGCCAATTAATAACGTGTTGGAACACCGCTACAAATGGGATATTACGTAACCCTTCGCATTAGGGTGACGCGACGTGCTTGAGTGATAAAAATAATACCATGACCATAATTCTGTTGTTTAGATGTTGAAACACGAGGACCGTCAGACGAAACATCCGCCGCTGTCCCGTTACTGGAGAAGGGTTCCGAGACCTTTGGAGCATGGAGTGCGACATACGAGGGTCAAGTGGACTCACACCTCATGGTAGCCGTGACCCCCGCCGCGGACTGCATTGTGGCCGCCTGGAAGCTCGACGTGGACACAAGACTTAGTGGAGGCAGCTCTCTGAGCTACAGACATCCCTTGCCGATCTACGTACTCTTCAACCCTTGGTGCTTGACTGATACTGTTTATATGCCAGGTACGTACATTTTCTGATTGATAAATAAGTAGAATCCTACTAATATTATAAATGTTAAAGTTTATATGGATGAATGGATGTTTGTTACTCTTTCACGCAAAAACTACTTAACGGATTTGGATGACATTTAACACACAGATGGTTTGTAACCAAGATTAAAATATAAGATACTTTTTATCGCGATATTCCCATGGAAATAAAATTCATGCGGGTGAAACCGCGGAGCGCTGCTAGTATATTTAATCTTCGCCTAGGATGATGAAGACCCAAAATAATTCTTATCCGCTTGCACAACCGGAAACTTTAAATAAACTGCTTCTCTAATACGTCAAAATCATGAATATATCTACTGTAACGAATCTAATTTATAACAACTAGCTAACCAAAATAATATTGTATAATTGGGATTTTTTTCAGGTCACAGCCATCGTGACGAATATGTGCTAGAAGATGGAGGATTGATGTTCAGAGGAGTATACAACCGAATCAAACCGACACCCTGGAACTATGCACAATACGAGAAAGATATATTGGACTGTGCACTTTATCTAGTCAGAGAAATTGGAAAGGTATTTGTTTTTAGATTTCCACTTAGAAACGAGTTTTGCCTCAACTTTCTAGATAAGAAAAGCAGAGAGATCTCAACGTTTACAAGTGATCATGATTCGTTGTTTTACTAGAATTATTAACCAAGCCTTTGTTTTTAGGTCAAAGGCCGCGCCAGAAGTGATCCAATCCGGACAAGCAGAGCATTGTCAGCTGCCGTGAACGCACAAGACGACAACGGTGTTATCATCGGCAACTGGGCCACCGAGGTATCGGACTACAGTGGAGGGACTCACCCACTCAAGTGGGTTGGCTCCTTGGCAATCCTACAGAAGTATTATGAGAAGAAGAAGCCGGTCAAATATGGACAATGTTGGGTGTACGCCGGTGTGCTGACTACCAGTAAGTGTGGTTACAATATTCAGTTAAATCAGCAAAAGATGTCCAATTGTTCACCACAGGACATTCAAATTAAAAGGATTACTCATATATAGACTTTGTTTCTTGAATAAAATTTTCCGTAGGTATATTATTTATTTCAAGAACCAAATGCCTGGAGGTACAACGTTTTGTAACGTTCATTCAATGGTTTATTGAATTGGTTTAAAAATTGTTATAATGTTTTATAGTTTGCCGAGCTCTTGGTATTCCTTGCCGACCAGTGTCAGGATACGATGCAGCTCACGACAGTCAAGGAAGCCTCACCATCGATATCATCAAGGATGATGAAGGAAACACTCTTGAGGAGTTCACCAGGGACTCTGTGTGGAACTACCACGTTTGGAACGAGGTGAGAAGAGAAGCTATTCAGAGTTTTGTTGATGATTGTGGGTGGCTGCTTTCGTGTAGTGTTGCTTGCTTTAGTACAAATATTTAGCCAAGTTTCATGCGTTTTGCACGACTGGGAATTTTTATGATGTAACAAATCGTGGGTTACTGCTACTACTAGCATTATTATCGAGGCTTAAAATAGTCTCGAAGTGTATGCGTTTGCGTCCTACGCAAAATCAGATCGATTGATGATTCATTTCGCTAATGGTATAAATAACTTAACCCAGATAACCTTTCAATGCTTAAAGCTATTAATTTTCAATCTTTATTACCTTATGGTGATCGTACTTAGACCCTAGGCTTTTATTACGGAATTTGTATTCTGTGATTCTTTCGATATAGCAGAGGCCATTTACATTTGAACATTGCTTCTGACTATCAGTCAATCGCGCTATGTCGAAATAAAAACTCCACGAATTCCCTCAGAAATGTAACTTTCTTATTCTGTTGTTTTACAGGTATGGATGGACCGTCCAGATTTGGGCGCAGAGTACGGCGGCTGGCAAGCCTTGGACTCAACGCCACAAGAAACCTCTGAGGACATGTTCCGTTGTGGACCAGCTTCCCTGAGAGCAGTCAGGGACGGAGAACTGCAGAGACCTTACGACGCTGCCTACGTTTTTGCTGAAGTCAATGCTGATAAGGTACTTTAAAATACATCCTTCAATGTGTAGGCCAAGATAGAAGGCGTTGTTCTTATATGGATTGCTAGACGTAGAAAATAACACAAGACAGTTATTATCTGACTTTGATATTTGTAATTTATAATTTTCAGGTATTATGGAAATACTCCGGCGAGATCCAACCGCTGAAACTGATGGCTCGCGACACAGTCTCTATTGGACAAAATATTTCAACGAAAACCATTGGAAAAATGGAACGAGAGGTATGGATTTTTCAAATAATTTTTTGTCTTGAGTATTTTTTGTTGTGAATAAAATTTAACCTAACTGGGGTGTTCTTACTACTAAGCAAATAATTATTCTACACGTAAACTAAAGTTTACGAGTTAAAATACAGGCTCCTGAAAAACTAGGATAAATCCCAGTTCTCAGTTCAGTTTCAGTATTTTTACTTTCGAGAATTCAATACGATTTAATAACACTTATTTACTGAAATTTCAGGACATTACAAACACATACAAGTACCCAGAGCGATCACGCGAAGAACGCATGACGATGGAGAAGGCGCTGCGCAAGTCGGAGAGCATCTTTGCCCGGTACTACCTCAACGATGCCTTCAATGATGTCACCTTTGACTTCGAGCTTCGTGACGACATTAAGATTGGACAGGACTTCCATGTGGTATGTTTAGATTTTGGTCAAAGAACTTTAGTCATGCCGTATACATCTTAGTGTATATTGGCCCAGAGATATAGTAAACCTACCTAACTAACTTTTTGTACACACTAGTACCACAAGGTGTTGAAAATTGTGTTAATCAAGAGAAACACAAGTCATTACATTGCAAGTAAAAATATGCTGAATAGCTTCACTATCTATGGCAGGGCTACTGCGATCGTGTTGTGTCGTATACAGTGTATTTACTAAATAGTCAAATAAATATGATAGGATACTGGATATTGTACGAGTATTTGCCTAGAATAGGATTTGGCTTTACATATTATTATTTCTTTGCATTATAATGCTTATCTGGCCATTACAAGTTAAAGATTTGATTAAACGTTATTTTCTATTTTTAAAGGTTCTCCACATCAAGAATCGTTCAACTACGAACTCACACCAAGTGAAAGGTATCCTGCGTGTTGACACAGTGACGTACACGGGAGTGACCGGTGAAGGAGTGAAGAGGACCGAGTTCGATCTCAACATGGAACCAGAAGGCAAAGAGCTTATCAAGATGCTGGTCACCTTTGATGAGTATTATAAAAAGCTGGTTGATCAGGTAATTTTGATTTTTTTATGGAAAAGGTATGGATTGTAGGACGTGGCGTTCTGTGTTTTCCGCTTAGGCCCTATTTGCAAACAAAAATGTGTGTTCATGGGTATATTCCTTGTAATGGAATTTATTATACCGTTTAATATGACCACTTTCTAATACCTACACACTGTATAGTGAATTTATTGTTCATAGATACGATGACCAAACTGCTTGGTATCTGTGAAGAGTTTTATCTCCATAGTACAGTACTGCAAATTGACTAGTATAATTATTTACTTTAACCTTAAAAAAAAAATCTTATACTTTATTAACATTAGCTTTATAATCTTACAGGCTTCCTTCAACATCGCCTGCTTAGCTTCAATCGTGGACAGAAAATTCGACTTCTTTGCGCAAGATGACTTCAGGGTCCGCAACCCTGATATCAAGATCAGCATTGATGGAAAACCGGTGTCACGCCAGGAGTTCACCGTCTCCATTAAGGTGGAGAACCCACTACCCATCCCACTCACCAAGGGCAAGTTCTACATCCAAGGACCTGGTCTTGAGGAGCAGCTTAAAATTCAATTAGATGAGGTAAGAAATTTATTTGACATATTTTTTTTTATTCATAAAAAAATTGTCAAGTACAGACGCCAGCACATCAAGCTACTACAATCTGTCAAATTTCTTTAATAGATTTAAAACTTTCTTGCTAAAGGATTAAGGTTCCAAATTGATTGGGAAAATTTGACAGTTTCGGGTAGCTTTACCTGCTGGCGTCTGTACACACGCTTTTCACGTTTCCCTTAATTGTTATAAAGTTTTAAACACATTGAAACCATATTTGTAAATAAGCGAAATTTTATAGATAACATTCAATTTAAATTACTTTTTACATTATAAATACTAGAAATAGGTATTACTGTAAAATTGTGTACAATATAATATTTTCAAGCGACACTGCCAGCGCCATCTATCTTAAAATGAGTGAACTACTATGCGTTCGAGTAGTGCTAGCCGGAGTGACGCAAGGTACCAAGGTTTGGATTTATGCGAAGCTTGCTTACCTACGTAATTTTCCGTTTTCCCAGAATGTGGCGCCAGGAGAGTTTGCGACTGCTCAGTATAAGTTAACGCCACCATGGGCTGGTCGCCACCAGATTTCTGCCAAGTTCACGTCCAAGGAAATGCGAGACGTTGATGGGTTCCTGTCGTTCATGGTCGCGCCGCCTGCTGCGGCCAACGGCCTGCCTCCTGATGCTGCTGAGAGTCATCAAATCTAGATAGATGCTTAGATAATTAATTATTTTATGTAAAGTATTTTTATGTGTTGCGACAAGTTCTACGGCTGTATTTTACAAATTATATGTTTTGTGTTTGTCAGGTCATTCTAAACTGAATAATATATTTGAATGACTAATCCTTAGAAGTTATTATGTTAAGCTTTAATTTTATTATTAGGTGAAGCATCAACCTCATATTTCTTTGCAAAATAGAGATATTGATGCAACATTTTACTCCATGAATATCCTCATTGCTCGTTTTTAAAAGTCAATAATTAATTTGTGCCGTCTCAACAATGTTATTATTTAAGTTATTTATTCTGTTCCTAATGTAAGATATCTAATTAATCTACTTAAGTTATAAAATTATGTCACATGTGCTAATAATATACCATATGTATTTTATTTTGCAACTTATTACACATTATTCCGGTACAATTAAAGTACAACACTATAAATATTATAGTTCACTAGATATTTGTGTATAATAAAGACTGCACCAATTGGTGCTCTAATAAATTATAAAAATGAAAAAAATAAAAGATTATACAAACTAAAGTTTCTTCTTTTTCTAGCCCATGTTTCTGCTGTTACAATTTTTGTCCATGAATGAGTTAAACTTTAAATGAGGTCAGGTACCTCTGGATTATCGACAAAGTCTGGTGAAGGCTGTTTTCCAACCAATTTAACTCTAGGATCAATGTAATCAGGTGTCGGCCTCTGCTCAGTTATTTTACTAAAATCGAGAACTTTGTCTGCTGGACCTATTTCCAAATATTCTCTCGTTGTTTGGCCACTGTGACTATGACAATCTTTTGTAGTATGCTCCGATAACAGCTGGGCTTCTTTCTTACTATCTTTTTTAGGACAAGGGGTCTTTTTAACAACAGCGTTATACCTTGGCATCGTTACAAGCAAGCGTCCTGTGATCTGTGATCGCTTGGCGGTGGAGTTGGTAGTGTCGACCTCCGTCGGCAGATGGAGTTGGAATATCTTATCTTTTATCATAACTCTTACGTAGTTAGGCTGGACATCAACATCAACAAGGTTTGAATCCATGTGTTTGTACACGGCTAAGTCCAAAACATAGTTTTCGGGATCGTGGTCAGTAAATGTAAAGTCAATTTTTGCTTGGTTTATATTGTATGGTCTGCCGTCTGGAGCAAAAAACTTGTACACTCGTTTTTCCTCCTTCTTTTCCACAGTTTCATAACTCTTCAGTTTTAATTGACGCATTTTTTCTATTTCGTAGCGCACTTCAGGGGCATGTTCACATTTTTCTGCGTAAAATTTCTTGTTCCGTTCATCCGGATCCATATCTTTGTATTCGTTATCCCATTTGTCTTGTATATCCCGTTCGAGGCGGAATTTCTGCTTTTGTCTCTGATGCCTATAGTTTTCTTGTTCAAAAAGTATGTCTGACCTTATGATTGGAAGGTTCTGCAACGCTTTAATTCGGTCTGATCTATCGATATCACGGCCGTCGAGGAAATTGAGTTGGGGTAAAGTACCAATTACAAAATCGCGATAGTTTTCATAATCAGTGCAAGGATTCCCTGTTAGATACAAGTTGGATAGGTTATAGTTACCCGTAAGACTTTCCACGCTTACGATTTCTCCGATAAAGTTGAGAGTAAGATCTAATTTTTCTAATGATTCACATCTTTCCAAGTTTTCGATGATTTCTATGTTGTTGATAGCCAAGTTCAAGTAAACCAGATGTTTCAACTTATTAAAATTTTCAATCTTGGCGATGAGATTATTTTGCATTAGCAGTATCTTGAGTTTCGGACACCAGTCCTGTATGTATTCTATTTTCTCAATGTTCTCCTGATGCAATGCGATCTCTTCTAGAGGCGCAAGCATGCGGTCATGATGTTCAGCCTTTTTACGCACCATTTCTACAGTGATCCGTACCATTATTAATAAAAATACGTAAAAGTATGCAGAATAATATAACTTTAGTTTTCTCGCTAAAAGACAGACTTCAACTAGTCATGACTACCGTTGCTAAGTAACGCACAGTTATATGCTGTTTGATACAGATAAAATAAGTTAAGTACGCTGTTTTGTATAATAAACATAGAAAAGTTGAAATCGCTTATAATTGAGAAGTTTGCGATCTGTAATCTTCGCTTGTATTTATTCGTCCGTTTTAACTAAGGTTTTGAACTTTTTCATGTTTGTTTTCAGTTTGATTTACTTAGAGGTATGGACCAGACCAGCGTATCCAAATATAAGGTATTGTAGAGTAAAAGAAAGCTTACGAGATGTGGCAATGATAGAATCTCCAACATTTCGAGCGGTTGGTTATCTTTCAATCTCGGCGGTCGGTAATCCGTCATTTAACATTCCATCGGTGGCACCGCGACCGCTCAACTCAAGCGTACTAAATTAATATCGCCGTGATGTAGAGGGTATTAAAATATTTTAAACGACGCCATTTATAATATGACGTTCAGATATCAAGTCGCGAGAGCACAACATATATTATTCCACGAAACTGCCAAAAGACAATGAGGATGAAGGATTACTATCATCAGGAACTCGTTTTATTGTTAATGTTCCGAGTGGGCTCACAGCTCGAAAAAACGACAATATGGAAAAAACAAGAGATGGCTGGATGAAATAAGGCATGACAGAGGGAAAGACGGTGTTATTAGTGTGCAGGGCGCGGGCAGGGTGCGGCGCCCCGCGGTCTGTGTGTGTTTAGGGGACTCCGCGGGGCGCCAGCACGGCGTGCCCACTTATTGAAAGCAGTCAATTTAACATTTTGTTGTTCAAACAAACACAGTGGTCCCAAGTTCCCTTGTCAATTTATTAATTTTAAACGATTATGAAAACAATATCATGTGTGAGATTCATAGCACACTGGCCTGCCTCAACATCTAGTTATTTAGGTAGCCACTTGCCACATATCTATTTGGTTTTTATTTATATCGCCAGATGGCATTGAATGTACTTTAAGACCATGACCGTGTATCGTGAGCTACTTTATTATGAATACCTGCCAGAATAATTGAATGATACAAGATAAGTAGGTACAACTTCATATTCTTTGTGTTTTTAATTTCAATTTAAATCGTTGTGCGGTGGTCTGTAATTTGTTTATTTATTTATTTATAGTTAATTAAAACGGTGCATTACATTAATTAACATAGAGGACAATAGTTATGTTGACAATAATATAACTTAAAACTAACATGGAACAGTGGACTCCCTTGCATACATTCTCTCACAGAACACCAGACATATACGCATAATTTTAATCCATTCATCCGCAAACACATCATATTCAGGGTTGGCAGCCAGAAGGGCATTCAGCACCTTTAGAGTACGACAGATTGGGGATTCGGCTCTGGCTACAGTTTTCGCTGGGAGTTGTGCAAACAGATTGTGCCGGCGGCTCTGACGGTGTCCGATGTATTTGTCGGGCACAAATAGTCGGCAGAAAAGACCATGGAGCTCTGGGCAGTCGATACGTTCCCGTGAGATCTTACATGCTACAGTAAGTTGATCAAGGCCTCTTCTCATCTCCAACGTGTTAAAGCCCAACGTCCCTAAAAGATAGTTGGTAGCCCACATGTAGGGAAAGAAATGGTATAACCTTTGGAAGAGGCATCTGAGGAAAGTTTTCTGTACCTTTTCCAGCATCAGTGTTTGGGTCGCGATATAGGGGTGCCAGACACAGGCACTGGACTCGAGTTTGCTTCGAACAAGAGCGGTGTACAAAAGCCTAACAACATTTGGATTGCAAAACTCACGAACATTTCGCAAAACAAATCCCAAACTTCTGAAAGATTCCTTTGCAAGAGTAGAAACGTGGTCCCTAAAAGTCAGACAGCGGTCAAAAGTCACTCCCAAATCCTTTATTTTGGTGACACGAGTAATCACGTCACCACCCAAACTATAGTTATAATGAATTGGCCGCAACCCTCTGCCGTATGTCATGACGTAGCACTTGCTTGTGTTAAAAAGTAGTTTGTTCGCAATGCTCCACTCATAGATGGCATCAATATCCCTTTGTAGGAGTTTGCAATCCTCGTCTGTTCGGATTTGTGCGACTAGCTTAAGGTCGTTTATGTTCTAGTTTGTTAATTTTATGACTATTAATAATTAATATTGTTCTCTTCAGTTCAATTTCCTGCACCAACTTTATTAACTTTAAGAATATTGTTTTTAATACATGGAAATTTTATATATCTTCGGTGTTACTCTGTTACTATAACTTTAAAGAGATCAACACAGGTAGTCGTTTCACAAATTAATTAGGTTACATTTTAGTCGGTCGAGTGAGCCAATATCGTCGGTGTCGGCACGGGACTCGAACACGCAAATGTCAAGACAAGTCAAAACAACCGTCATCACTCCAACGCGAGGTTTCTCGAAAAAATGAAAAAATACTCGTTATGAGATCGGTGTTCCGCTTATATTGTCGTCTCGTACTAAATTACCTTGCTAATGTGATGTGATTTATCTGTTTTAAATGAGACATTTTTGATACGCCAACGAGTTTTTCTTTTAGCTTCGTGTGGGAATGTGCCTATGGTATTCAAGATTTATTCGTTGTGAATATACAAAATATAGAGCTAGTTGATTTAATACCGTCTTATATTCAAGCTGTGTGGTTCAGGTAGTTCAGAAACCTGTAGTGGGTCATTTATAATGGTTGTATATTTTTGCAATGAAGCTGGTTTTTTGCTTGTCGCAGTTTGTACATTGAGTGTTGCGTATCAGGTATAGCAACATAACAAGTGAGGCTCTGTTGGAGCGGGCAGTCGTCGCGTCTGCGCGGGCGCAACGCTGGCCACCGGAGCGTGAGCAGCAATCTGGCGGCGGCATCTCAACTCGCGCGCAATCAACGATTCGTTCCGGTGAGAGGGGCTGAGCGGGGTAATGCAAGGGGCGGAGGGGGCACCGGCCCGGGCCCATTCTCACGTAAATAATTACCGGCGAGTCTCAAATTACAAGGCGCCGCTACAGCCTGCCGATACATATTCATCACGTGTTCGCGCCGCGCGTGACAGCTTCCTCAGGGCAGCGGCCAGCGCAGTCCGTGATCCACTCTCCCGCGCGAGCCTTCTACTACACGAATGAAACATGTGATTGTGTTACAAACTATATTAACACACAACAACAACAACTAGTAACTATAACATAAAGGGCGAAATATCAATTTAGTTTAAAAAATTCACGAGAATTCCATTCATATAAGGTACTGCTTCCGGCTTTTCATCTTTCAAGCAAGTTTTATCTGAACCTTACCTGCAACTTGATATCATCAAAACCTTCTCAGCGATAATTTACAGTTAGTTACCATAAGCCGCTTGACGCTTATCGAGATATGGATCGTTAGGAAATTACTGAGCTTATACAAAGTGGTGATTAAAATTAACCGGATTCTGGAAATTCATTTGAATTGTAATACTTCATAACTCAGTAGTTACAGTCATAAATATCATAATGATGGTAAGCGATGACTACTTAAATGTGGCTTTCTATACTGAAGTACAGCATCAATAAGTTAGTTAATAATGAAGTGACTGGGAATCCATTTAGGTTCCACTATGACGTTAGAAGCTCGGGATCATCAACGTCAATGAATTTCTAATTAGAAATATCGCGCTCGCCGGATGCGGCCTAAGCGATAAATTATGCACTTCGAGAGGAGTACTAATTTCGATGCCGACAAATTTTCCACAACCGCGATTTTAATGCGTTTCAAATAATGTCTGTAGGCAACGCTAAATGATAAATTGTCAGAGGTACGCCCCCGAGTCGAGTTTAGTATAAACGAGCGGAGCTCTCGCTCGGTCAGCGAGGGAACGAAGAAGATGGAGGCGTCTGTTAAAAAAGGAATGGGTGAGGTGAGAGCGCGATGGTGTTGAGATAATAACAGTGCAGGCACCGCGGCCTGCTCGCCTTTGAGTCGCCCGCTGCCGAATATCACCATTAGCTGCAATTTGAATATTAACCTGGAGCGAAATAGTTTTCAATTTCACCAAGGGCCGCCATCGATGAGATCGTTTATGAGCGAACCGAAAAGGCAGGGCTTGTTTTGGATTTTGATATGGAATGTGAATGTCGCCGGAAGGTCAGGTCAGGCAGGGGCGCGAGGGCTGAATAAAACAAACAAGTTAATTGTATTTATTCAAATGCGGTGGGGAGCACAGCGAGCTCAGCGCAGCCGTCGCCTCATGAATAGGCATGCGGCGCGCGCCCGGCCTTCCTCGCTATGTGCAACGTCATCGGCCAGAGCCAACGATGCTTTCCTAAAATTAGATTAGGCTCCGATATATTATGCAAACTCCATTGCATGTTCTATGGATAGGTAGGTACCCTTGCCCCTATACTACCTATATATATATATAGATCATTGGATTATCGTTACTGTACCTTTTAGGGAAAATGGTTTGATAGATCCTATGCTATCAAACAATTTGCAAACTGTCCTTTGACTATATGTATTAACCTGAAATAGAACCTCTGCCGGTTTAATGAACTATGGACTATAACTTGTAAGGATGGACGTTCTTTAGTTTCTGCCTACCCCCATGAGGAAAAGGCGTCAGTTTATGTTTATTCGTGGAGGTTGGTTTTCAAAGCCATGCAAAACCTCTATGGTCCGTTCCAAAAGTATTTTAAGAATGTGTAAACAAACCCTTTTCAGGTTAAATTCTTACGCAATCACTTACTAAAGAGAATTAGTACCGCATACTTATATCTGTATTTCACCACTTTTTCCCACAATTATTGTTTTAATAACATTCATTGGAATTGAAAAATTATCGACCTATATTTAGGTTATAAAATGAAAAACAATTGTCAAAAGAAAAACATCATAAGGTGATTTAAAATTTAATTATAATTTCGGGTTTAATTATTCAGGTAGCCGAATCAAAGCACTCAATTTGCAAGTTACACTAAAAATTGGCTTCCACAGGTACAGACGCCAGCACATCAAGCTACTACAATCTGTCAAATTTCTTTAATAGATTTTCAACTTTATCGCTAAAGCATTAAGGTTCAAGGTTGATTGGGAAAATTTGACAGTTTTGAGTAGCTTGACCTGCTGGCGTCTGTACATTTTCTGATCCATTTGCTTACATTTTAATCAGATACTTTTGGCACAGACTATAGGTGTTTTTTCTCCAAGAACAGCAAAACTATAGACAACTATGATAGCAACGTAAAGTACAAGTAGGTAAATAGACTTGCTCGGAGGATGACTTGATTTTTCCTGCACAAATGTAGGTAAGCATATACATATTTTAGGAAATGTTATACAGTGGTAAAAAACTGGTGCCTAATGAGACAGCTCTTTGTAAATGTCGTGTAGGGAGCATAACTAAAGATAGTCACTGGATATATTTCCATATTGCTCGTTGGTACGGAGTGGCAGGCTGGCACCGTTGGGCGGAGACCTGTCTGCTGTTGCACTCACTATGATAATCCTTACCATTGTTACCTCACGTCAAGTGAGCACTACTATTGTTTGTTTTCGGTAGTGGATTCTATTACGTGTAACAACCTTTGTATCGAATAAGAACAAAACTAATAGGAATGCTGGTCTTCGAACTTCTTCACTTCAGATGATGTTTATTTATAAAGCTGGCGACCCGCTCCTGCTTCGCACAGTTTTTACATACATAATCAACCTATAATGTTACCACTGCTGGGACACAGGCCTCCTCTTGGTAAGAGGAAGTGAGCCGTAATCAATTTGGGTCAGATTTTTTTGGTTCTAGAACACTCGGTTTCCTCACGATGTTTTCCTTCACCGTTTTTAAAGAGCAGGGGTGATGAAATAATTTACACAAAGTAAAGCGCCTGTCTGGGTTCGCACCTACCTACTGCTCGTAACTCGCGGCCGTTACCACAGTTTTTACCCCTTGACAGTGATACTCTATTGCTAACTGTGGAGGCTTGTAAATAGCTTGTCATCATTAACCTCACTACTGCTTCTGTATGTAATAGCTGTAAGCCACCCAAACAAAATGAAGTAAATAAAATAAGTTAATGATTTATGTTCTTTTCACATAAACCTTCCGGAATAAATTGATTTTGAAAACAGTATTAAAATCCGTTGCGGAGTATAGAAGCAAAACGCGATCACACAGGCAGACACGAATTGAATTTATAATATTGTAGATACCTATAGATATACTTAGACGAAGATAATTCTTCATACCCGATGATATGTTACGTTTGCCAGTCCTGATTCATATTGCGGAATGTTTCCTCGACCGTCACATGCAATTGCTTTTCCCGAACAGACATTGATTTATTTTGTGATTTAAGAAACAAACATTTCGCTTCACTTGTGGTGAGTGTTTGAAATATCGTTTAAGTAATATGGAAGGATTCCTGGAAATATTTAGGAGGATGAGACTGGCTTGGGATCGAGTTCAGAGTCGTGCGGCTGGAGTGACCCAGTGCCCCTATCCAGTAGTGGAATACTAAAAACCGATCATTATGGAATAGTAATCTATATCTAACTATACTAATAATAATGTGGAAGAGTTTGTTCGTTTGAACGCGCTAATCTCTGGAACGATCAGTCGGATTTGAAAAATTCTTATTTGCATTCGACAGGCCAATCCTTGAGGAAGGCTATCCTGCTCTGATAACAAAGAATGCAGTAATCGACATTTTTGAGATTTTCACTTTTTTCCAGAAATGGCATCCCAAGAGGTTCATGTACAGACGCCAGCTGCAGGTCAAGCTACCCGAAACTGTCAAATTTTCCCAATCAACTTTGAACCTAAAACTTTTGCGATAAAGTTGAAAATCTATTAAAGAAATTTGGCAGATAGTAGTAACCTGATTTAGAGGTATGAGGAACAGGGTGTAAAGTTCACTCATCCTCCATTGAAAAGGGAGGATCCTCCGACCAGACGGGTGTTGTGTCTGGCGGGCAATTGCCCAACGATTGATGTTGGGAAATTGTATCTATGCTAAGTGCGCGGTAAACTCTGCTTGCGAGATGCAGGATTTGCGTGACGTCAGTATGACGCGTTGTTCGCATGTGGCGTTGTAGATACCGCTACATCACTCCCCTCCGGAGACCGGAGGTCGATTGTGGGCTGAGTCTTGTATCTTGCGATGCTTGCCAGGCCAGCTGAGGTTCCAGTGAGTCGGAACCGGATGCCGCATAGTTCACGGTGAGTCGGAACTGTCTGCGGAGATGTCCCCAGTGAGTCGGGGTGGCAGTCGGGGTGGCGCTGCGTTCCAGTGCGTCGGATGTCGTACAGCGCCGGGTTGAGGCTGGCTGCTGCGTCGACCAGGAGAGGGTGCTCTGCTTGTTGACCGGCCGAAGGTGCAGTGTGCTGTGCCAAGGTTGCTGATGAGGCTGAGGGTGATGACCAGGTATGCGCGGACGCTGCATGCTGGTGGTCAGGATACCCGTTGAAGCCGTGGATGCTGGCTGGCTGGGTGACTCGCTGCTGAAGCTTGCGGGAGTGATGATGATGATGACGTCACGCTGAAGTGTTTGCACGAAGGCTGCACTGACGTTCATACTCGGGGTCACCAGTTTAGAGGCATGAGGAACAGGGTGTAAAGTTCACTCATCCTCCATTGAAAAGGGAGGATCCTCCGACCAGACGGGTGTTGTGTCTGGCGGGCAATTGCCCAACGATTGATGTTGGGAAATTGTATCTATGCTAAGTGCGCGGTAAACTCTGCTTGCGAGATGCAGGATTTGCGTGACGTCAGTATGACGCGTTGTTCGCATGTGGCGTTGTAGATACCGCTACAATGATATGCTGGCGTCTGTACATGAAAAAAATATATTTTCATAAAAAAATTCACTCGAAGTATCTTTTTTATGTAATGATTTTCGCCGTACTTGCATAATGCATCTTGCTCAGATGATATGAAATATGTTTTTTGCGTTTACTCGTAACCGCCATTTTGCGATTACCACATTCTTAGTTACGACACGGCGGTATTGGCTATTTAACATCCACCATAATACTAGAACTCTTAGGAATCGAGCTAAAAGAAAAAAAGTAAGAAAGAACGCTAAGCGAAATCGAAGTAATATGGGTCCGGTCGGGAAAACAAGAAATTTTACGAAGTCGCGCGCAGAGGCTAGTACTAATAATCAAGCTGAAGAGTTTGTTTGTTTGAACGCGCTAATCTATCGAACTACCAGTCGGATTAAAAAAAATCTTTTTGCATGTAATAGCCAATTTCTCGAGGAAAGAGCCCTATAACCTTATAGGCTGTTTAACTTCACGCTAGGACCAGAACCTGAGCAAAAAGAAAAAAAGTCCGAAAGAACGCGTGAACAGGCTGTGTGATGTGACGGGGTTGGTCGGAGGAACAAGAAATTCCACACCGACGAAGTTAGTTAGAGTAGTTAGAAGGCAGAAGCTAGTTTGAAATAATTGCATAAGCTCTAATTTGTTTAACAAAACATCAACTCCAACCGGTGCACCCCCCAATCAGAACAGATCAGTTCCAAACAAACAATAAATCCTGCTTTAGTTCAAACTAATTACGGAGTATGATACCGTCACCTTACGCCGCATAATCCGATTCGTTGCAGCGCTCATCCCCTGACAATGGTACAGGCGAAATGTTTATTTACACAAGATATTTAGCCACTTCCCCGGCGGATTAGCGGCGGACAAAGACGAGGGGAAGCAGAGATAGATAAAGTGAGGCTAATAGCAGGGGCGGAGCGCTCCCCAATAGACGAGCAATCTTTGTGTAATACACACAGATTACGTGCAATGTTTCCTGGAGCGACCACTTCACGTATGTTGCGAGATTGTTTTTGTTTGTGATTAGCTTTTGTAGATCTGCAGTTAGTTGAGTGGGATGGGGATGTTACAGATCGATATTTTATGCGATTAGTTTTTTGAATAGGGAGGAGAAAGCTTGGCTTTATAGAATTCAAAATCACGTGTAAAGAAATCCTAAGAAAAAAAAACCGGCCAAGTGCGAGTCGGACTCGCGCACGAAGGGTTCCGTTACCATTATCTATAAAAATCAATCATGAGTTGATTGAATGAAAGGTAAATTGCGGTTTACGATTTATGACGTATTAAAAAAAAAAAAACTACTTACTAGATTCCGTTCAAACCAATTTTCGGTGGAAGTTTACATGGTAATGCACATCATATATTTTTTTTAGTTGGGGGGGGGGGGCACATTTTACCATTTTGGAAGGGTCTCTCGCGCAAACTATTCAGTTTAGAAAAAAATTATATTTGAAACCTCAATATCATTTTTGAAGACCTATCCATAGATACCCCACACGTATGGGTTTGATGAAAAAAAAAAAATTGAGTTTCAGTTCTTAGTATGGGGAACCCCCAAAATTTATTGTTTTTTTTTTTCTATTTTTGTGTGAAAATCTTAATGCGGTTCACCGAATACATCTACTTACCAAGTTTCAACAGTATAGCTCTTATAGTTTCGGAAAAAAGTGGCTGTGACATACGGATGGACAGACAGACAGACATGACGAAGCCATAAGGGTTCCGTTTTTTTCCATTTGACTACGGAACCCTAAAAACCACCATGCAAAAATAACAAAGAACATAAACCAAAACACTTGGGACCTGATTTGTTTTTGTGTCCGGAAATGAAACAGCTTAAAAAGAATTTAAGACGAGGCTCTCTTTGTGGGCGCACAACATGCCATAAATAAAACGGTTTGTTTAGCCATTGAATATTCCCTAAACAACATTAGAGGTGAATAGTTAAATTGTCAGTTTGTCACCAGGCTCCGTGCGCGGCAGGAGAGCGGGCAGGGTGACTGACCACGGGGGGCGAAACATGGCTCGTATACTCATTTGCTCATTTTAAACTTATGTTTTCTTTCAAACTGTCGTCTCGAATTCTTGTTTAACTTGAATGAGATTTAGTTAACAGTTTTTAGATATGTTTAATATGGTGATTTAAATGTGTAAGTTTGGTAATTGCTGCATACCAATGGTAGTGAAGCTTCTATAGTCATCTCTCTTCCTATGGCATATTGCTGGTATCCACTTACGAGTAGTACACTTTACCGAAATCGGCGATCAGTTTTTACGTCTATTTATAGACTGTTAGATTTAGGATTTTGTTCAGCGTTTGCTGCGTCGATGCTGCGTAGCGGAAGCGTAGGAGATGCGTAGCAGATTACGTAGCGAATGCGTAGCGGCGGCGTCATTTCGATAAAATAATTCACAAAATGTTTTCCAATGAGGACACTGCTGTCAAAAGAAAATTATAACGAAAACGTTTGGCTAAAATATAAGTAAAAACGATGTTGTTTGTTTAGTTATGTTAAAATGTTATTGCTATTGACCAAAAAAAAAACATTTCTGACTGTTGCCATTCCTGTTTACCGGTTTACAGTCTAGTTCTACAAGTAATGCGATATGTCTACTATTCTTTTCATGTCTGCGTTGACGTCAATAATCATCAAAAACGTTTGCAACAAAACGGCAGCTGTGCGCGGTAAACTTCTCTATATTATTCTATTATTTAATTTGTCGTTACATTGTACGTCTGGCAAGCGGGTAATGTTTCCGTATTTACGATTTACATGCGGAATCCGGACAGAAGTCAAGTTTGACAGTGTCAACATGTCAGCGTGACAATGGCCGTCACACGTCCCGGCCTGTCAATCGGAGCATGAGAAGCGGGCGGCCCCGGGACGCGGGACGCGCGCCTCGTGGGACTAACACTACAAAAGAATATTCATGTAGCAACAAATTCTTTTCCTTGTTTAGCGGATGAGCGAACGGTCCCTCGGTGCGATGCGCACGGAATTTAGAAGAAACGTTTGAAGTACAAGTAAATTGTTATCACTTTGCAAATTACACGGTGTAGTAACTCATACTATCTCTACCCTGTAATCGAGACTGGTCACATCACGCCATTTTGAACCTGTACTCGTATCAGTTGCTCAAACGGGCCGATAGTATCAAAGTATATGCAGGGCTTTTCTATTGCCATACATCATTTAATTTACGGCTTGTGTGCACAGTTATGATGTATAGACAGTTATTTTCGCCCCATTTGTAAAGTTCATTGTGTCTGCTCACACCCAGTCGGTTTAAGGACAATGGCAAACTGTAAACGAGTGATATTCGTTTAAATCGGGACGAGTCCGCAAACAGAACGGGACGTTTCACCGACGTCACACAATGAGAGATTAATGGCGCTCTTTTTGTTATCGTTCGATGGTCTTTACGCGTTTTGTGGCCTCGTTTCACGGTTTATTTAGCTGTTTAAACACCAATAAGCGTTAAATTACAACGATATGCACACTAAAGTCAAACAAAAACCGCATTTCGAAAATTTAATTGCTGTTTACTGCTGAAAAAAGTTCGGTTATTTTAAAGCGCGGTCGTGTCATGATCGCGAGTTGGAATCCGTAATGCTCTACAAAACGAGGTATTAGGAATATATTTTAAAATTATTAACGTCTTCTAACGTCAACTTGAGCTTTATAGATACTCGTAAAACTGAAGTGTGTCGCGATGTAGGAATCCACATAAAAGTGTGTCTATGTGGTGATGTGGTCGCAGGCTGGGCTGTTGTGCGTTGCGCGAGAGTCAGTTTTTTGGCCATTAAACGTGCGTTTTTTGTGTATCACGTTAACTGTCGCCTTATCATCGTGTCGAGTTGTCGACGCCTCCAGCCGGCCGCAATCAAAACACCATTCGAGGCGGTCATTAAAAATGATATAAAGTTTAATTTATATCTGTGGCACGTCTCCGGATTAACGGTTATTGGGAATGTAATGTCCACATTGAACTCGGTGTGAAAATTGTTTTCTTTGTCAAAATAATATTAAATAATTTTATGGCTTAATATTATAAGAGCTACTTCTCTCCATATTTTTATTCGATCTTCTCTTTTTATGTTCGAATGATTTCTTGCTGTCTGTTGGCAACATCTTTCAAATATGACTTTATGCATTTTGAGAACAATGGGCAATGATTGCTCACAATGCAAAAACGTTAGAAAACAATAATTAGTCAGTTTAGATAACTAGGCTTGATTGTCTCCGCCTGCGGCCGAGGTGCTGGCGTCCGACCGCCCGCGCCATCTCGCCCCGCGGGAAACGTTATTGTTAACGATTGTACACCACTTCTGCTACAATGATTTACGAACCGCCTGCACCCATAAAAGCGGGGACACAAAGCACTAAAAGATACAAAAGGTGCTAAAGAAAAAGTAATATATTTTAAGTTGGAGCGAACGAATATAAAAGTTTGGTGAAATATATCAGTTTTAGTGTTGAGCGCGAGTGTTTGTTTATAAGGGCGATTACGCACGCCTTTTGACGCGCTTTCTGTTCGGCGAGCAATGGCGAACATTCGTCACGACCTTTCTCACGTCTCGTCGTGCTTGCTTGTATACGTTTACGCTGAACATGTGGTAACCTTGCACGCTGGCACACTCCAAGAGATTTGGTCCATGTTTGACGGGAAGTAAGGCTCACACAAATTTTGAGATTAAATTTGGGCGAACCGAATTTATGTGTGCAATGTGTTAAGCCAAGTGTCTATTAAATCATGTAGACTTAAGAAAAAAACTAAGTACTCGTAAGTATGTTTTTTTTACCTAAGCTTTGTGTGATAGGTCTACGAAGCTGTTGTCTAGGTTGAACGCTGTAAAATAATTATAAAGTACAGTGTGATTTGATGGGAGTGAAGTGAAACCTGCGACTATTATAAAGCACACACGACACCCTAGAACTTTTTGCATAATTAAAATTCTTAACGTCTGATAACATTGTCACTAGTAAGACTAAGATGACACAGATTTATTCTTAGGTCTACGAATAAATCACCATTTGAAAAGATATTTTATAAAAAAAACCTCACAATTTACGACTGCCTTTATCAAATATCCTAGAAGATTTAGTCATTAGAAGCTGTTTTACGGTTATTGACGAGATCGTTAAAGTTGAGGTGATTGTGGGCTGACACGTCGTCGCCACGTTATCGCTGTGTGCCCGCGTCGCGTCGCTCAGTCAACGTTTGTTTTTTCAGGGACCCTTTCACCGGCTGCGGAGCTTCGGGTGTCAACGCAGACTACCGCTTTACACACAAAAAATCATTTAAACGCATTCGTATGCAATAATCTGTGGGGATTTATTCCGACCGCGGTGGCCACCCACGTGGTGCCCGTATTTCTTCCTGAACGAGCTAACTTCATTATTGTGGCGTGAGATACAATAGTTAAGAGCACGATTTATAAGTCCAACACGTTGACTTCTGTTTATAGCTAGCGGCGGGGCGCGGGCGCAGCGGGGGCGGGGATTACAGCGTCTGCGCACCGATTTATGGCCGCACCTCGATAAAAGCTTAAATACTCTCAAGTGAGAATTATTCAATAGGTTTAGTTGCGAGCGTAGAGCAGCCATTGTGGCGGCCGGCGCGGGCGCATTGTCGCTCTCACACGCGCTACACACGGGGTCCGTACACACCATTACCGGATTTACGTCACACCGCCTCTCACTAGCCTTTGCTGTTAAATTTATTACTTTATGTACTGTATCACATCAAGCATCCCGTAACTAGATGCCCATTAGAAGAGCTCTACCATCATTAACTCGCCCAAATAGGGATAGAGATTACCTACTAAAAATAGTAGACGAGTTTCTCACGTGTTGCTCTCTTAATGACCATGAAGGCAAACATTATTTAATACCACTTAACTGTCTATTATCCACCTAACCGCAAACCTACCAACAAAAGTATAGATCTTTATAAAGTCTTTTGAAAACATGTTTTCCAAGAAAGCTACGTAGGTACTTACGGCAAGAACACTA
Source organism: Apamea anceps (assembly GCA_951799955.1). Taxonomy (NCBI): domain Eukaryota; kingdom Metazoa; phylum Arthropoda; class Insecta; order Lepidoptera; family Noctuidae; genus Apamea; species Apamea anceps. Next base: position 14,975,559 of record OX637505.1, on the reverse strand, counting down.
CAATTTGAAAAAAAATATGTCTATTTATATTTTTGTTAATAAATGAGTTTGGTTCAGGATCAGTGTAGTATTGATATCAGTATGTCAGACGTCAAGGGCAGAGGGCGAGTGCTATTTCGGTGCAGGGAGCGGAGCGGAAAGTAAGCTGAAACTAATCCGGCGCGCGGGTGGGCGAAACCCTACACCGCGTGCGCGCAGCTTACATTTGTCATTTATAATGCGCGCGATTTGTTGCTCCTCACCTCGCTCGGCTCGCTCCCCACCAACAGCCTTTTTATGTTCTCTTATTCTTTTTACCGAGCGATGTGCGCAATATTTTTTATGACATTTTATGGCATCAGTTGGTCGTATTCGTATATGAACAGTTTTTGTGAGCGCTGTCACGGGTGAATCTTCAGTTTATTTTGAGAGGTTACACGAGAATGCTGAATGTATTTTTCATTACACAACATATCACATTGACAACGGCCCTATATCAAAGTTATATCACGCTGTATAACGTCACGTGGGTATATCTCGGTACATGAAATTCAGTAGGTACGAGGAGAAAGAATACAGCACCTTAATTGCGTAACACACAATCAATCGGAATCAGAATCATTTTGAAGCAAATAGCTAATCCATTGCTTCATAAGTTCGAAAAAAAATTTCTGCTCCACACGTAAATAACGCAATGAATGTTGTTGAACTGTCAAAAAAAAACCGATTCCGATTAATCGTGTGTTACGCAATTAGGGTGAAGAACCCTAATTGCTTAACGCAATTTCGATCGCATTGCTTTATTTGTTCGAAAAATTAGTCAGCGTAAATAACACAATGAATGTTGCTCAACTGTTAAAATTAAAGCCATTGTTACTGATAGTGTGTTTCACAATCACCCCGCAGGAAAGAATCTAAGAGACAGAATCAGACAGAATGTCTCACTGTCTTAAGTCGTAAATCATTTATCTTTAATAAGACTCGTAGCGGTCGTAGACGATAAGCTACGGGTGCTACGACAGAGTGCCGTACAGAGAAAGTATTTACGTAATATGTTGATGCTGAAACTACACGTGATCTCAGTTCAAGTCAAAAGAGCTACAACAAATAAAATAACGTTACATAACTATATGGAAATGTGGTTTTCCTACACAACAACGTTTCAATGTGTTCTAAAAAGAGGTACCCAGGTCTACCTCTTTTTTCACAATGCAACATTGGATTGCTGTAGGTAATAAAACATGAAACGTTACCTAATAGAATCAGAACATCATTATTTCAACACGCATTCAAAACCAATTTCCAGGCGGGCTGCCATCGGCTGAACACTTCATTTCACGGTTGACGTGTGACCGATATGTCGTTGATTTGATTGCGTTAACTTTTTGCGTGAAAACGCATAACTTACGGCCGTTTTCTAATGTTGCAATATTATGGCGTCCTGTGTGGCCACAGCCGCGTGTGTGTTCCCAACACGCTACTAATATTTGGTTGCTTTCATAGGCTCATTGACGTTTTGACATTCGATTTTCGAATTGAAAAAAAAAGGGCGCCGAGAGCGGTCTTGTACTTCGCCGTTTCGTTTTACGCAATATAACACAATGGTTTGCATTGTGTTTCGCTCGACGCAGCTTATTTTTACACTATTTCCTATTTTTTTTACAATATCAACTTGTCAATGGTGTTGATTTTGAGAATGAATTATGAGTTCCTGTGCTACGAGTACATAGTGTGGTGTTGTGACGGCTGTAGTAGGATCAGTTGGTTTACAAAATAGCAAATATTTTTATAGCTTTAGCTATACAGGCAACTGAGCCAACACCATACTTCAGTTTATGCTACCTAATTAACTTTAGTATTGGCAAACAAAAGTTTGATTAACTTGACGCCTTGTAGAGAAATAGTTACTTTACGATTGCTCTATCTATAGGTTACATCGTTTCGAACAATGTGCAATCAACGGAATTCGCTAATTTGAAATACATAAACCCGAGGTAGCAATAAGTTTGTATGTGAGCTGTAAATTTGAGTAGTGGCGAGACATTCGCGTGTTCGTCAGTGAAATAAACTGAGAGTGTGAGCACTCGGTAGAGGCAGACGTGCAGGGCTGAAGCGCTGTCGAAGCATTCAAGTTAGGTACACATTGCCATAAAGATGAACACCGCAGACGCCATTCCACCAAATTGAAAAACATCCGAGTGGCTCATAATGCCTCTTAATGCCTCTCCCAGAGAGTTATTGCCTCTTAAGTACGTAGTATTTTTCATATTTTCACAAATAACGCGAGTGTTTGGAGCGTGGAGTAGGTACCATACTTACGTACCTGCGTACCTATTTTCCGACGGAGCTTTATATTTGTGTGGTGCTGTTTTGTTCCCTATCTCACGAGGGGTGTCGAAATCTAAGAAGCCCTCGGTGCATGTTGTAAATATCTTTAAGTAAAGTTTATCTAAGAGCTGTATGTCACTGCGGGTATTGAGAGAAAATAGTTAAAAGATGGGTGTAGGCAGCAGGTATTAATAGTGTTGGGCTATAGGTTCAAATAGTGTTTTAGGCCCATTCCTCTACTTGCTATACATATGTGACATCCCAGAGCTGGAAAACAACACCATTGCGATGTTTGCAGATGACACTGCTATTATGGCTATCGGATCTAGCCACAAAGAAGCAATAGAAAAAGTTCAATTAGCTGTGAACAAAGTTTATGACTGGACACAAAAGTGGACGATCAAACTGAATTACACAAAATCAATTCATATTGGCTTTACTAACAAACATTGCGATTACCACCCAAACTATATAAAGTTCTTAGTTTACTTCTTCTATATTTGGCAGTATTAGTATTGTTACGAGCTTCGGGTTCGTGACAATTAAAAATGCCGATAAAAATTACCAAAACTTACACTTTAATCAATCAACACTAACAACAATTCAAAACACACTAATTATAAAACACAATCACTCTTAAGTCGCACTTGAAGATCGCTTTCGATGTATTCGCTTGTGTCGCAAAACCAAGTCTGATTGCTCGCGGCTATTCACGGCCTTATATAGTGCCGCAGATAGTTCCAGAACCTTCTATTGTAGAACCGTCTAGAATGTTCGAGTACATACCGGCCCCGACTGACTACATGTCGATAGTTCTAGTAAGTTCCAGCTTCGTCATATCTACTCGTCAATAGATGGCGCTGACGGATAGCGTGACTATTAGTTCTACTATTCCATAATAGATGGCGCCAGTTAGTTCTGCCAATCCACAATAGATGTCGCCAGTGGTAACTAATGTCACCGTGTATCAGGCATTAATTGTGGCGCGTAACACTGCCCCCTCCTAAGACATGCTCGTCCCGAGCATTATCGGCTCCATAATAACGCGCCAATCGATCCACATGGACGATCTTAGGAGTACCTCTTGCACCTTTCCGTATCCGGTAGGTTACGTCATTGATCTTTGTCACAATCCGGTACGGTCCATCCCATTTAGCTTGAAGCTTAGGAGATTTCCCTTTGCTGCGCACTGGATTGTGCAACCACACTAGTGAACCTTCGTCGAACCCTTTACTGTTCATTTTGCGGTCATAACGGGTTTTCATCTTTTCAGACATTTGCTGGCCCGATTGTCTGACGTGCTCACAAATGTCATTCATTTTATTCCGCAAGTTATTCGCATAATCCGTTATACTGCATGGGGCATCAGGTGGTATTCCGGTGATCAGGTCTGCAGGCAGCCGTAATTCTCTTCCAAAGTTTGCGAAGGCTGGTGTCACCGATGTACTTTCGTGAACAGCGCTTCGATATGACAACAAAAACGGTTGTATGTGCTTGTCCCAATCTCGTTGCCGATTTTCCACAACTTTTGCTAGGTACCTCTCCAGTGTCTGATTAAATCGTTCCACCATTCCATCCGATTGTGGGTGGTAAGAAGTTGTTCTTGTTTTATGAGTACCCATAACTCGACAAGTTTCCTGGAATATTTGGGACTCAAAATTCCTTCCTTGATCACTGTGAATCTCTAGTGGAACTCCAAAACGACAGAAGACTTCATAAACTAATTTATCTGCAACTGTCGAAGCTTCTTGGTTTGGAATGGCGAAGACTTCCGGCCACTTAGTGAAGTAATCCATCACAACCATGAAATACTTGTTGCCACTTTCACTTTCCGGAAACGGCCCCGCAACGTCGAGGGCTATCCTCTCCCATGGTGCGCCAACATTGTACAATTTCAATGCACCTCTACTACGAGTCTGAGGTCCCTTTACAGCTGCACAACTTGTACATTTGCGACACCAGTCCTCAACATCGTCCCGACAGTGGACCCAGTAAAACCGTTCTCGTATCTTCAGTAGAGTCCGTTTTACTCCCAGATGACCTCCTGAACATCCATTATGGTACAGCTGTAGAACATTCGGTACTTGAGCTTTAGGGACAACCATTTGCAAATGACAGCTATCTCCCCGAGCATTTTCCCATTTTCGGCACAGGACTCCATCCTGAATCACCAAGCTGTCCCATTGGGCCCAATAGCTTTTCGTGATCGAACTCATCGCTGAGACGTCGCTCCACTTGGGCTTAGGAGCTCTGGCCTTCATCCACTCCAGAATCGGCTTGATGTCTGAATCTTCCTGCTGTGCACGTTGTACGCTTTCCTTCCACTCGTTGCTGAGGTCTGTCTTGAGCATCCTCACAGGTACAACTTCTTTACTCTCTTGCCTAGTCTTCAAGGCGGCCGTATCATCCTTCCGCTGGTTGACATAAGTACGGTCCTGTTCGGACCGCGCATGCGCTTCGCGTCGCACTCGCTCCAACTTTTTCTGTTCCATGTCAACCGCGCGCTTCAATTCTTCTAAACGTTCTAGAAGAGCTTGCTGTTCCTGGTGAGCCATAAGCAACGCCTTCTGCTGGTGCTGAAAGTCCTGGGTGGTGCTGTTAGCTGCACTGCCCTCTGGAGATCGGCCGTCTTCCCATTCTGCAGTTCGCTTGGGGCAACTGGATCGAAGGTGGCCCCTTTCCCCACAGCCGTAGCACCTAGGGCTGTACCCTTTATTGCGGTCGCGAACTGTAGCCGCTGCAACCTCCCTGACGCGATAGGAACGATGATCCTGTCGCACGGCTTCCACCTCCAGTGCATGGGCCAAGGCGTCCTTAAGCGTCCCGTGGTGTCCGAGCCTCACAGCAGCTCTAACTTCAAGGTCGCGGATGCCGTCGATGAATGCCTGCACCAGGTTCACATCAATAAGCGCAGGTACGGACTGGTAAGCTTTACGCACCAGCTTCTCCACTTCAAGGGCCCACTGCTGCAGGTTTTCATTACTTCGTTGCACGCGATCCTTGAGCTGCGCACGAAACACGTGTTCCAGGTGAGCGTCGCCATACCGAGCCTCCAATGCCTCAAGGAGTTGCTCGTAAGTCACTTCCTTACCGAGAGCTTCCAGGACAGTTAAGGCCTGGTCGCGCAGGCCTAGGGTGAGGGCAGTCATGGCCTGACTATTATTCCAACCATTCGCCTTCATGACAGCCTCAAACTGGATTTTGTAGGCCGACCAGGAAGAAGTTCCGTCGAACGGTGGCACTTTGAATCCACGTAGCGAAGGTGTTGTAGCTACGGGAGCTGCGATTCCATCCCCAAGTTTAAGGTAATCCAGCGTTTTCTTTACGTCAGCCATCACGGTTTTCTTCACGTCAGCCACCACGTTGTTAACCCGATCATTCACTTGGTCGATCCGGATTTCAGCTTCCGTCAGGCGGTTGTCACATTGAGCAACCTTATCCTTCATCTCCTTCATGTCTTTCCCGAAGGTAGCGTGAAGGTCCTTCATAAGGAGCATCTGCTCTTCCTGGCGGCGCGCTTGCTCCTCCTGGCGGCGCGCTTGCTCCTCCTTATCGTGTTGTAGCTGTTCTTCCAACCGACGAGCCTGTTCCTCCTGTCGGCGAGCCTGTTCCTCCTGTCGGCGGGCCTGTTCCTCCTGTCGGCGAGCCTGTTCTTCCTGTCGGCGGGCCTGTTCCTCCTTGTCCCGCTGGAGCTGTTCTTCCAACCGACGAGCCTGTTCCTCCTGTCGGCGGGACTGCTCCTGCAGCATCATCATCAGAGCAGCAAAGTCTGGTGCTGATGATGCTGGAGCTGCTGCGGACGGGTCGGCCTCCGTGGTTGGTAGCTGGCCCTCCGACCTCTGCGGCGCAGCTCCACCAAAACGCCTCTGGTCCGTCTCCTGTTGGCGTTGACTCCGGGTACGGATACCCTCCGTGTCGTCTTTAGGTAAAATCGGCATGATTTTAATCCTTGCTTCTGACACCAATTGTTACGAGCTTCGGGTTCGTGACAATTAAAAATGCCGATAAAAATTACCAAAACTTACACTTTAATCAATCAACACTAACAACAATTCAAAACACACTAATTATAAAACACAATCACTCTTAAGTCGCACTTGAAGATCGCTTTCGATGTATTCGCTTGTGTCGCAAAACCAAGTCTGATTGCTCGCGGCTATTCACGGCCTTATATAGTGCCGCAGATAGTTCCAGAACCTTCTATTGTAGAACCGTCTAGAATGTTCGAGTACATACCGGCCCCGACTGACTACATGTCGATAGTTCTAGTAAGTTCCAGCTTCGTCATATCTACTCGTCAATAGATGGCGCTGACGGATAGCGTGACTATTAGTTCTACTATTCCATAATAGATGGCGCCAGTTAGTTCTGCCAATCCACAATAGATGTCGCCAGTGGTAACTAATGTCACCGTGTATCAGGCATTAATTGTGGCGCGTAACAGTATAATGCACTTGCATGGCAAGTGCATTATGCTAATACTGAAAAATACCTTGGCATAACTCTTGACGCCAAACGACTTTATAAATCTCAAGTCAAAAACAAAAACAGGACCTCGACATACGTTATAAAAGTATGTATTGGTTACTCAGAAAGCATTATCAATGCATAATAAAATTATATTATACAAGCATATTCTTATGCCAATTTGGACGTATGGCTTCCAACTTTGGGGCTGTACTAAACGAAGCATCGTTAAAATAATCCAACAATTCCAAAATAAAGTACTCAGGGATGCTGTAAATGCTCCATGGTATATTAGAAATGACGACCTCCACCGTGACCATAAAATGGAACTCGTCACCACCATCACTAAAAAAATTGCTGAAGCCCACGAACACAGACTTCACCGACATGTGAATGTCGAGGCAATTCCGCTGCTGGACAACACGGACTTAATGCGTAGGCTAAAGAGAACTAAACCATTTGAGTTAGTGTAGTATTTATATAGTGAACGGATAATAGTGAGGTGCTAATGGTGCTACAAATGAAACACATGAACAAAGTGTTTCATCAATTATCAGACGCTAAGAAAGTGCTACGAAACTGTGTAAAAGTGCAAATTGACACTGTTCTTAGTTATAACATAAACATAATCTATCTCGTAAAATATTAAGTTAGAGCTAAATTGCTTATTAGTCTATTAGGTAGATTGTAATCAATTACTAAGAACTTCTTAGTTCTCATTAATCAAGAAAAAAAAAATTGTGTTTTGAAAGCTAAAGAGAGCTTTTCTGATGATGTCCAGACAATGAAACAGTTAGCTATGCAGGCGAGAAATGCACAATTTTGCCTTACACCTGCAGTTATAGTCAAAGACTTGACTTTTCAGCACATCACAACTGTGTTAAAAACTAGTTAAGTACCTGTAGTAAGCTTCTTATCTTTTTTATGGCCCGATCAAAAATATTGTAAGCAATAATGTAGTTATTTTGCTTATACTGTTTTTGTTATAAGAAATTGCTTACACACAATGCAATCACTTCAGAAACACGCGTGGTAGGCAACCCTACAACTTGCCGTACTCAATATCTTCCGCTGACGTCACATCATACGCGATGAGGAACATGATGCCTCACTCTTCATTCCTCACACGAGAAGAACAAACGTCTGAGACGTCCTCATTTCACAGAGCGCTTGCATTATTTAATGTTATGGGGCCCACTCCATCAAATGCTTTCACGTTATGTATGAAGAGTACCTAACTCGTAAGCAAATAGGGAAGTAGTGAATCTATTGCGAAGGTATTCTATAGTTTTTGTTTAAGGTGGTGTATTTCGTAGGAAAAAGACGACTCAAGTTAATCAACTATCTATTTTCAGTAGGTAGTGGGACAACGGGACAAGAGTCTTAAATATCTCGTTTTCTTGAAGCTTGTAATAACTCCATAAGCAGCACCCTAATTGCGTAACACACTCTCAATCACAATCTGAATCATTTTGAAGGATATTGCTAATCCATTGCTTCATATGTTAGAAAAATGTGTCTGCTCAACAACTTCATCATCTGCCTAGCCTTTTCCCAACTATGTTGGGGTCGGCTTCCAGTCTAACCGGATGCACCTGAATACCAGTACTTTAATGGAGCGACTGCCTATATGACCTCCACAACCCAGTTACTGGGTAAAACGATACCCCTTGGTAAGACGTGTCTGCTCAACAACGTAAATAACGCAATGATTGTTGTTGAACTGTTAAAATGTAACCCATTTTTACTGATAGTGTGTTACGAAATTACCCCGCAGGACTTAGTTCTTGTATTGCATATAACATAAATAATATCAGCAGACATCACTACTTACTTACGCTTGCTCAAATCGGGTAAGCGATTCCAGACTCCCAAAGACTGTCTAGACTTGTTCTGACGAATCTCAGAGACCTTTAATGTAAGTAATTGTTTTTAATTTCGGCTCTGGAATCTAGATTATATTTATTAATTCTTAGTGGCTAGGAAAAATTGAAACAATTTATTTTGAAAGCACTGCTGTGATCTTTAATCTATATTGGATTTACTTTTTATCTGTTTTTTCGTTGCAATGTTAGTAATTATATAGTATTTGCCTAATTTCTAGCAATAGAGAAGGGATAACAATGTCTTTTTTGGTGATATGGCCAAAGACTTCTAATTCATTATTCCAGTTAAACTTCCCCCAAAAACTCATTTGGAAATAGTTTATGGAAATTAAACTTTCATTAAATAAATATTAGAACTCTTTAATGCAATAAAATAGTTAAAGTTTAGATAAAATAGTATTTTACATAATATGTAGAACATTAGCTTTTATTTCAATTCTTAATAAACAAACACATAAACTACATGTCATCACAGCATTTTTAGCTTTCGCCATTCATTTTTTCATTAGTTTTTTTTTGTTAATGGGTAGGTATGCATTGTGTTTGAATTCATAGTTTTCGTAAAAGACACAGAAAAGTCCAGTCAGCAACAAAAGTCGGTTAACACTTCAGTTGTTTTAATCTTAATTATTATTGAGCAAAATATTCTTAAAAAACATGTAGTAATAGAATATTTCAGAATAATTAACTCTTTCCCATTACATGAAATAAGTAGGTAGTGAAAACCAATGTATCGCATTATTTTGTATTAATTTAGATGATTTGTAAAAGTAACAGAGTTAATTGACTTTTGTTGGTGACTGTACCTAGTTACTTACTTCTTAAAAAAATGTTTTGCAGTTGCTTTGCTGCTCTGCTTTAAATACATATTTTACAATTTAATTATTAATACGTAAACAAAGAATGATAAACTCGAATCTGCTAAGTATATTTATTATGACTAAATTTTTCACATTAACTTTGTAAATAGATAATAAGTTTACTAACATAGGTATTAGTTATCTTTTTGTTTTCTGATCCATAGGTATAGATGTTGCTTATTCAAAATAAAAATTACCATTTCCCATTTTTGTCGCCATTTCCCTAACCATACCTACTTACCTATTCATAAAATAAAAATATCTTAAGTTGATAAACATATTACAAAGATCATATTATATCTGCTTATAAATACCTACTTAAAATAAATACCTAGTGGTTATGCTGACAGACTTTTCTTGTCGCAAATAAGGATAACTATTAAATGATGTACTTATGGAACCTATTGCGACAGGGTAAATACATATTAATATTTTGCATATTGGGTGGGGTATATGTACTTACCTACCTTATTTGATATTGAAGTACCTAACTGATAGTCAATAAGTAAATACAATTATGTTATAATTCCTCAGAAACTGTTTAATTTTACACTCTCAGCTTAAAAACTAAAATAATAAGTAGGTACCGTAGTTTTGTAACTACGGTACTTATTATTTACCTAGCTAGCTAGGTAGCTTTGTAGCTACCCACTCTACATTATTCCGTATTTCATAAATTTCTTGTCTGTCATGAAAAGTGATTGAAGCTAGTTTTATGAAATGTTAGAAAGTAACGAGAAAGGTGCTAAAAACTTATCGCTTCGCACTTTAGGTAAAACAAACATAAGGTTTTCAAAAATATACAAATTATATGCACGCTCTGTAAAGTTTCACGAAGTATTGATAAGTTACGTCTTTGAACGTACTTTGTTGCACGTTATAAATCCTTTCAACTCTCTCTAACGCATGCGCGCACAGAGTATAGTCTATGTCTATCTCACTCTAATCTACTGATCTGTTTTTATGGGCGGCGCGACTGCGCGCGCGTTTTCACTTGACACAATTTTCATGAAAACTCATTCGCATTCAAAGCGGATATATTTTGAATATATCTTTAGGGGCAATAAACTTATTGTGTAAGAACCGATAGATTGCCGTTTCATAAAATAAATAAAGATCAGCTGTGGGATGATGATTAATTATTTTATTGATTGATAGAGGTACGACTATAAAAGCTGAAATTTGTTTTCTATGATGATGACACACACACACAATGGCGGTGAGCAAATATGGAATTAATATTATTATTTTTATTGTTATTGAAAAGCTTAGTGGTCGGGGTGTTCGGGGTGGGGAGGGGAGGGAGGTATCGGTGACAGCGGGTAGCGCCGCCAGTGGTTGCCTGGGGAGGCGGCCCCGCCTGCCCGCCCCGCCCCGCACGCCGCGCCCGCGCCGCGCTCAGTCCGCGCTCAGCCGCCGTACCGCTTTCGCTTGTGTACCACGACGGACAATTTCGACTGCTATTTAAATACGCGTTAACGATCGTCCGTCGAGTTAATTGATTCGTAATTGTGCTTTAACACGGTTTTAACTCAAAAAGTGTTTTTAGTTAAAAAATAAAAAAAATAATTGCACAAATTAAAAATGAAAATAATTTCGTAACGGTCAAAATTTTTAAAATTTAAATTCGGTGTAAAATATTTTTCTCAAAGAAAATGCATAAACGAAAACAATGTACGGGCCGGTATCGGTGAGATGTTGGGTGAAGATTAGTGTTGGACTGAGGTACTGAGAGTTGTTTCATGGATGTGGAAAGCGCGGAGTGTTGGAGGGCCGGAGGCGAGAGGATGGTGGCTGAGGAAGGCAAGACGAGGGCGACTGACTTCTCCATCGCGGCGATCATGGCCCGCAGCGGCGCCGAGCCGCGCAGCCCCGTCGCGCAAACACCGCCACACACCGGTACTATAGGCCTAATTAAACACTTACTTATTAATACTAACATGCTTGGTAAAAATTAATTTCCTTGCAAATCTATCAGATAATATGAAGGACAGTCGTCCTAAATGCGAAAAAATAAAATCTAGAGCAATCGCATAGTTCAAAAAACAAAAAGAAAAAAATAAGAATATTTTTTATTTTAATTAGAACAAGGTTGAAATTGGCGAAAAAAGAGAAAATTTTGGCAGTGCAGTTTTCAAAGAGGCCTATTTGCACAACCATAATTAATAACAGAATGTATTATGAACAGTGTGTAAGTATTATGAACAGTGTGTTTGAACAGTGTGTCCGAATTTAAGACAATAGAGGGGTTATTTAGGAAAATTACTGCTAAGTAAATTACTTAATTACCTATTCTGATCATGTTCACATACATTGCCGCGAAAACTCGCTGAATAGATGTAGAGTTACATCAAAGCACTTGTATATTATGAAAATACATATTATTTTTGCTGCATAAACGATTATGTGTATGTATACGTAGGTATGCACTTATTTTCACTTGGTTTTAGCTTATTACTATTGGAGATCTTATAAGGAATCCTGATGTATACAAATAAGTAATGGTTCGTTTCATTTGCTAATTTTTATAGCAACGGTCAGTTCATAATAATGTTTTTGAAGAACTCTAGGTACTTAAGTGACTCTACCTACCTAGTTTTTCTTTATTTTGCAGTTATTTAACAATATTTAAGTAATCTTCTAAAAGTTATCATAGTTAATTTGATGTAACATGGGCAGTTCATTGATAAGATCGAAAAATGAGCATTTTGCAAAGATAATGCAATCATTCATGTAAAATGTGGACGTATTCGTATGTAAGTGGTTACGGATTATAACCACTTACGTCCATCTTAGATTATTAGGTTAATCTATATTCATTATTTTAGCTGTAAGGTGTATTTTCAGAACTCGTACTCGAACTCAAAACTCGAGAACTCGTTAGGAACAGAGAGTGAGTTGAATGAGTGAGTCTGAATATTTCAATCTGAACATATAGGCTTTACGTTAATCTTTACAAAATTACTGCTCTATAACGAGTTGTGCCGGTATGGATGTTTAGAAGCATGCAAAAGATAGGGTAAATAGTTTTTGGATTTAAAAGAAAGACTATGATATCTAGTATAACGAAAGAAATAATATACATAAATCTTTATGAAGAATTCTCATGATGCCTTCCAAGTGAAACTAGCTTAAACACGAAAATTAGAACAAAATACTGAATGTAGGTATTAAATGGAAAAGGATAATTAAAAATGAAAAGCAATGAAAACTATAAGATTTTTATTCAAAACTATAGGTACGTTGCTTACATATTCAATATTTTTCAGTCAATATCCATCATTTGTGTTTGGCATATTATGAATTTTATGTTTGCAATAAGCAGTCATCTTCTGCAATGATCTTGAAAAATTTAATTAGGTCTGTAGGTAAAGGTATAGCGTTTGTTGTGAAGAATGGATGATACTATTTGGTTTATCTATAGGCGTGTAATGTTTAAAACTAAGGTATTTTTAAGAATACAAACACGTAGCACTCTTTTGGGGCTGAGGAGATGAGTGTTTGTCTTGGCTTGTTATAAGTTCATGATGACCCATTAAAGAAGTCCTCTATTATGATTAATTGGTATTGATCCATATAAACTTTTAGTTGGTCTAACTTAGTTGGTCAAAAAGAGGAATTTGAGCCAATGCGTTTATATTTATTAAATTACGAGTTCAAATCAAAACATGCAACTAGAACAATTCAACATTGCACTAAAGCCCAGCCATAAAGCTGGAGATGTATTTAAAAAGGGTTTAATGCTAATTGGTGTGGTGGAAGCAGGCGCACATGCGCAGGAGTCGTGTTACGGGTCAGTTCGTTATTTCAGATTAATTGTGTGGAACCGAACTTGCCCGACACCGCCCGAAGTGTACCGACACGCAACTTACTACAAATATACACCATTATTATTTTTATTTCGCATATTTTTATCCGTATGGCCACATACCTACCTATAGTATTAATATTTTTGTTGTTGGAAGTCAAGGGTTAGAATCATAACTTAAACGTTAAAAGGAAGTACATTTTATTATCATCATTAGATGATCTATCGTTTACTTATTACGTATGGAAAGTTCTGTAGCTCTTTCCTTTATTTTAATCGTTGTTAGAGATGTTAATTAAGTAGGTACCTATGTTTAAACTGGTTTAAAAAAAAAGTGAAGAAATCAAATTAAATTCCATCAATCATTATGTGATTTAGGTGAAAAATCGCTTTAAAACCTTTTACATTTTGTTTTAGTGCTAAAAAAGATACCTTTTGTAGCATGTAGCATCTAACAACTTTATGTGTTTAACCATTTAACTACGTATAATTAACAAATTTATGGTTAAATTGTGATCATAATTTCATCCGTTACTGATATCCATCAAACAGTCTAGGAATGATAATATACTTGTAAACTATTGTTTTTGTACAACGAATAAATATTAAGTGGAATTAATAAAATTCCAACAATTACTTTATAACTGAAGTTAGAACGGAATGAAAATAAAATGACATGCAAGACTGACTTCATTTTATGGCTTAATCAGGGAACCACCATGATACAGCCCAGCCATATATGGTACTAAGTAATTGTAAGATGTTAAAACCTTAATTATCATTTTAATCTCATCATTTATCTGTTTTACAAAATTGTTTCACATCTGACATAGAAGGGGGCCGTTAATTAAATTCCTATACAAATACATATCTTCTAGAGACCATACATTATTTTTTGAACTACCGAAATATTTCTTAAACATTTGAAGATTATTTGAAAAAAGAAAACAAACGACCGCCATTTGTTATTTTATTTTGACAGCATCAATGATTTAATCGTACATCAATATCTATTAGGACGTTCAGAAGCGCCTTGGACGCAAAGCTTAGGGTGAAAAAAAAAAAGATAAAATATGGCGCGCCAAATTATATGGTGCGCTTTGTGGGCGAATTAAAAAGCCAAAAGATAACGCAACTGCTCTCAATTTTGTTTTCTTTTTACAACTCAGATAACGGTGGCCCACCCAGGGCCCTTATTGCTATTTAATTGCAAAGGCAACGTTTGTGACAAAAGTAAGTCGGTAGTTTACTTTTGCTTTTGTGTCGTGTTATTTTGTATTTTATGAGAAACCATTAATTTTTCCCTTAGTTTTTGTAAGTTACCGAGGTCTCATTACTTTTTTTTGTTTTCAATTTCGCTCAGACATGGTTGCTATTTTAAAGAAGGTTCTGTGTAATTATGTGATAATGTTGTTATTATTTAAATCAATACAATTTTCAAGAAAATTATAAACACCTAATGTAGGTACTGTTCTGATGACTTCCAAAAGAGAAGAATTCCACTTGCTCCCCTTAGAAATTATTTCCGAGTAATATTTAATTTGTTTAAATGTCGACGTTTTAATTACTTACGACTTAGGTTATAGGTGGTACGAATTAGGTACCCATTTCCTTTAATTGTATCGAAAGAACTTTTTTGTAATAACCATAACAATCATACAAGTGTTTTTGTGAATGCAACTTACGCAACATTACCCTATAATAAGTTAGAAGAAGAGAAGGTAGGTAGTTAATTAAAAAGTTTCTAAATAAATAATTTGTTGCCAAAATTCAATCCATTTTTTGACTTTCATATACCTACTTATTTTTATGTGTAATTGCCAAGGGGTTAGCTCTCATATTTTAATGGTGAGATATCCTATTGGTGAATTTATCGGTCATCATGATTGTGATGGGACATTCACACTCGAAACTTTCCTCTCATCATTTTTCTCATTTCTCATGAGAAAAATGATGAGAGGAAAGTTTCGAGTGTGAATGTGGGCTATAAGAGTAGGGGAAGACCAAAGAAACAATGCTGGATGGACTGTGTAAAAGATGATATGGCTAGAGGGGGGTGACTACCGAGATGAAGACTAATAGAGAAGTATAGAAGAACAAGGCAAGTGGCACCGACCGCTTATTAATTATGATAAGGGTAGGAGAATGCTGACATCCTATTGGTGAATTACACTACTGGTTAATTTCCCTGGGACGACAAATAATCAAATAATAATTTTTGCTTTAGTGATACAAAATGGCTACTAAGCCATTTTGTGTCACTAAAACTAATACTTAGCTGTGCGTGGCTAACACCTCGTTTCATTAGGTTTAATGTTGCATATAGTTAACAAAGTTAGATTCGCGGCTTTGGTTTTCAGTCAAGGGTTGATAACGTTTTAAACAGTTTTTACTCGTGCTGTGAAGTCAGAGAAATTACTTAATTGATACGCAGCATATTGATAAGCAACTTATATTGTCAATTTGTTCAAATCACAAGTGTCATTCTCTGACAGTTATATGATATGGCTATATAGTACTTACTAAATCCATAGCTACCATATACTTATAGTACGGTCACCAAAGGAGATAAGTAACGTCGTCGGACATAGTTGAAGTTTGGTAAGAAACTGTTGTATGTTTTCGAATAAAATTTAATTTAATTAATAGCCAACAAACAGTACAGTTATCAAATTAAATTTCATTCGAAAACATCAATCGGTTTCTTACTATGTGTGTGTACATACTAATTCCATGAATGGCTATAGAACACGGAAAACATTATAAATATAAACGCGTAATTGAGGGTAGCTGGCAGATCTGTCACAACAGATGATTTTCTAGTATTATGTTCGACATAGAAAAGCGTTCCCAAAGATGGCAGCCGGACGGCCACTTATAACTTAGTCAAAACGTCAAGACAAGTACTGAAATAAGTACATAATTCTTATAGCTATAGCGTAAAAAGAGGTTAAAAAAATAAATCATGGCTAATAAAGATGTATGGACGAAGAATACATTAAATGAATTTAGGTAAGGGCAGGATGTTGCTCGACATAGGTTTCTTAGAAAAGTAAAGTAATTTCCATCGTTAGAGAAGAAAGCTAAACTACTAAAGCTTTACGCTTTAGTTTCGCTTTGAAAGAGTTTCGAGAAGACTTTCGAGTTAGTAAAAGCAGTGAACGGCACAATAACAGCTGTCCAAATACAGAGCGTTTTTGCACACTTTGATGTCAAATACTGGTGAAGATGTCAGATTTTTATGAGGGCCGTTATAATATGGTAGAACCGCTTTCATAGGAAAGCAAAGTTTTACTACTGACTTCTGTGCCAGTCATCTAATGCCGGTTGTAGCTTCACTGCCCTAGGGGTTTTACTCTTGCCAGTTAGAAACCGTTACTTTCTATGTTCGCAGCAGGGTAAACCGACGTCAGATCAGCTTGATATACCATGTAGGGACGACAATACGTCATTAAATGGAAACACTGGCAATACTAGCACGTGGGAGTATTTTTAAAACTTCATACTTTTTTTTTGTTAGCGACGCGGTCCCACTTCTGGACGGCTTCTGGCCTGGAGAAAGGTCTTTCCCCCAAATTCTTAAACATTGAAATTAAGAAAATGTTTTTTTTTACACAATCTAAATACTTATTAGTTTTCTTCTTAGCGTGTCGATGGCAAAACTATAGTTTTTTTCTTAAATTTGTTTGGCTCAAAATTCAGCAGTGAAGGCCCAACTATGTATTTTCCCAATCAGCCGACTGACTAGTGATATTATGATTTGATTGAATTTGTTGTTTGTAGACTAGGAAATTCATTGGTTAGATATAACTAACTACCTATAAAGTTTCATTTATTGTCGTATTGATATCAAGAAGCGGAATGTGTTTTAAAATGAGTGGTTACCGCTAATTGCTAAATACATTGTCAGCTCTTACAGCTAGCAACTAGCTATCAAGTAGATTATCGTCGTTATCATCATAATTCTAATAACTATGCAACACCATGCATCCTGTTCTTTAATTTCTAGAATTACTGGAATTTTCAAACGCCGAACCTTGCATTTAGAAATGAAGAAATGCGTCTAATTTCCTCACGGTTTGATGAAGTTATGTTTTCATCGCTTGAAAGAGACCTACGTTTAACAGTGGCCGTCTTTCGGCTAAAATGATGATCAGGATGAGGTTAATGTTATCATCAGACCAAAAAAATTATCCGCACTAATAAAATTTACTGGTATGATCCTTTCCTACAGACCGTGTAAATGAAAACGGATTTGTGGGGCATAGTTTTAAGTAAGGCTTGTGGCTAAGTAATAACAGCCACACGGGTCGATCGGTCAGGTTAAGCTACGCTTGCCGTGGTTGGTCCGTGGATGGGTTACCATCTATACATACCAATACCCTTCCGTGTCTCGGAAAGTACGTTAAGCCGTTGGTCCCGTCTGTCATTCGTGGATCTTTGACAGTCGTTACGGGTCTCAACAAGGGGTATCGTATTACCCAGTAACTGGGCTGTGGAGGTCAGATAAGCAGTCGCTCCATGTAAAATACTGGTATTCAGCTGCATCCGGTTAGACTGGAAGCTGACCCCAACATAGTTGGGAAAAGGCTAGGCAGATGATGGTTTTATGTAAAGGGCTACTCGAAACTTTTGATCAATCAATAAATAATAATAACAATCAGCTCTAACCCCTTTTTTTCCCTAGGTTCTGTATCCCGGCAGAGTTCACCGGCATCGCTCAGCTCCCCAGCGTCGAGCTGCCGGTCCCCGCTGCCGGACGAAGATGTTGAGGTGGACGTGGAACAATGCTCGGACGGCGAGCGGGACGCGTCCGACCACGCCGTGCCTTCCCCTGCGCCTTCCTCTGGTCAGTATTTACAGGAATATGGTTTTTTTTTAAAGGAGATTAACGTGTGTAAGGAAAGTCCTGTGACACATGGTGGTAGTTTATTTTTTAAGTTTATTTGATGGTAGGACATCGGCGCGTAACCTGAACCTGTTACCATGAATTCAGCTCATGACTTTGAACACCCCTATGTTGAAACATTGCGACGGTTATTAAAAAAAAAATAGCCGTTCCATACATTTTGACCGTGCACTTTTATATGAAACAGCAGATTTTTTTTCGATAGCTGTTGAAAAATGTCTACCCTAGGAGGTCTAGAGTCAAGTGCTGAATTCATGGTTACACGGTGTCTCTGCAGTAATTAATTAAATCAAACATATTATAAAAGAGTTACAGAGACCAACAATGTGATTGAATTGTGAACGTAAGTACCTAATAATTTTCAAACAATAATATTTTGCACAATACCGACAGCAATAAATATTTGGGATAAGAAGGTAGGTAGAGAGATTTTCTGACGGTATCACCCGCCGTCCTGACCAGCGCGGGGTAATTTCGTATCACTCCAACAGTAGGAAATGGCGTTCATTTTGACAGTTCAACAACATTCATTGCGTTATTTAAGTTGATGAGCAGACAAATTTTTTGAACATATGAAGCAATGGATTAGCAATATCCTTCAAAATGATTCAGATTGTGATTGATAGTGTGTTACGATATTAGGGTGCTGCAGGTATACTCCGAAGTGACACATTCGAATAATCGGATCGGACCGACACATGGCCGAACCGAATATTTATGAAAAAATGCGAAAAAAGTTCGGATCGGCTGAGTTGGGTCGGGACCTTCGAAAGAGTGTAGGAGTGTAGGATCGGGACCGACCGAACCAAATAGTAACTTCGTAGCAGAAAACGGCCGAATATTCGGCTGATACGATACCATTACCACTTCGGAGTAGACCCCCAGGTAATAGTTCTATTTTCGATCCGAAATACTGGCACCAATGCATCCTTCTCCACGAAATACAACTAAATCTCCTAAAGACCTAATTCACCCGACAATTTATTTATAAACGTGATATCTCAGCGCAATTTACCGCTTTACTGCTGCATTTTGCGGCGGCGGCCATTATTTTACAACAAAAAGTAATTATAGTTGTTATAAGACAAGTGTTATTAACATTATAAACAAACTTTCTCAGCCCGACACAATTCGGTTCTCACACTGCTGCACTGGCTTCTTGTTTTATTCGAATAGAAAACTATAATGTAGTCACAGACGTGGCTAGCTAATAAGCTCTGACTTGTAAATATGTAGTTAATAGGGTTATTGTATGTAATTGTGGTTTTTTATACCAAGTTTTAGGTAATAGAGTAATAATACTGTCAATTAAAAATTGTGTTGAGAAATTTTCTCAAATTAAAAGAGTTATCTGAGTAAGTAGGTAGCTGCCTCTCATTTAATGAAATCAAATTATCTTGTTAGTGCCGAATAATAAACTTTGCCTATGGGCTATAGGCTACTACAGTTCATCAATCAAAAATGTAAATGAAATCACGAAAACCGAATTAAACCAAATCCTACTAATATGTATTATAAACGTGAAAGTTTGTATGGATGGATGGATGGACGTTTGTTACTCTTTCACGCAAAAACTAATGAACGGATTTGGATAAAATTTGGCACACAGATGGTTTATAACCAGGATTAACATATAGGATAATTTTTATCCCGATATTCCCACGGGATCGAAACATATGCAGGTGAAACTGCGGGGCGCAGTTAGTTTGTATATAAGTACGAATTATTACTAAATTTTCTTTTAATGAAAAAAAAGTATAAAACTTTTTAATTCGGTTTTAATTTTCTCTTTTATTAATTTAGAGCTATTTAGATCACTTTCTTTAGTTAACTAAACAATGAACATAACTAAAACATCAAACAAATAACTTTTCCAATGTTCATGGGTATTATTAACTCTATAGGTATCATTAGGTACAAACAACAAAATAGTTAGACTACCTATAAAGGCAAAAATATCTATCATTTCACTATGCTTACTGTATAATAATGATTTTTCTTGATTGCATAATAACTTTTTATGCTTAACACACTAATAAATGTAGGTGACTGAGTGATGTAAAAGACTTGACTACTCAAGTCAACACACACAACATTGTTTAAAAGTTGCAAGTATCTGTCTGTATACTTTCTCTTTGTTTAGCTGTTTTATTTTTATGAAAACATTAATCTTTACTTTCAAATAAATATAAAAAACAGTATAGTGCATTATTATTACAAAGCAAAATGCGTAAAATCTTATTAAAGCCGACCTCATCTAGTTTTAAAAATATGATTGACGTGTAAAAGTATTTGTACAAACCTATTTACAGAAATTAAATAACTTATCATTTAAAGCCCGTTTTAAAATTATTTAAAGTCCGCAAAAAGCGCATCACAAATCAATAAAAGCATTTAGCGCTAAATGTATCTAAAATATCGACCCATTTCTGAGACAGAATTATGTTTTAAATAATTGAGATTTATAATACTTTTTATCTATAAAACATTATTGAGTCTGTCATCGTTTCTGAATTCTCCATTGTATATTTAAGGTGATTTTGATAAATTTATCATTATAATTTTAATAATACACCTATATATTTCATAACCAATAAGGACTTATTGCAATCACATCTTTAAAAATTTCTGTGTCCTGAAATTTTCCTTAATTTAAACCATCGATTTTTGGTAGTTGCAGTTCACCTTAGGTGTGTGTGTGATATGACCCAGGTTCATAGTATACCCTGTCCATCAGGTTAACCGTTTTTTGACAGCTGTCTTAGAACGTACATATTCCAGATTACGTGAAAGTTAACTTTAAAATGCGTAATAAAATAAATATATAAACTGCCTTATCTTATTGAATTATGTTATTTACGGCTTCTTACAGATATTATAATACCGTACGTGTATCAATCAATGTATTGTGTGTTGTTGCAATCACTAGTTCCATCTGTCAAAAAACGGTTTATCGAATGGACATGCTATAATAGAAGTTTAGAACTTCATAAAACTCAACATAGCCTACTGACTAAAGCATGTTGCTTCGAGCCATATCCATATAAACTGAGCCTTAACTTAAGGTCACATTACTCACAATGTTGCTATATTTTTACAACATGCAATACTTGTTTCCTCCTATGACAGTCGCGTTAAAGCATGTAGTAGAATGACATCCATATTCATTGAACAATCTTATGGGTTTGTTACAACGGTCGTGGTAACCACAGTACTCGTATAATGTTTATGGCATTTTTAATAGAGTAGACTAAGTACTACTAGAAATGTAACAATGTGGATTAAACTGTCTTATTTCTGACGTACATTTTTAACCACTCACATTAGTTTTTTCTGTCTAAAGAAGTCGGTAGAATCTGTTTTAATTGAATTAATTGGTTTTCAACCAACTTATGATAGAGAATGAAAAAGGCGCGAGTTGGCACCCATGCATGGTTCATATTATAAAACTGGCATAAGAGGAAGATCTAGGCATAATTTGTAATACCTTACTTTGGTATTATACATTTTCTAATTATATATAAGTATAGCTTCCAAACCTACTTAGCGAAGGTGTATAAAGTCCATTTGTGCCATAGCTGAAAAGGAGACTGAGAAGCTGCGAAATACTGCTTTTCTTGCAGCCCTTACTTACATTCAAATAGTGCTGTGTTAGCATTAAAATAGCCTTCACTAATGACGACATTGAAATGTACGCGTGGTCGCTTAGGTATGGCAGTCAGTTCCGCTACCACTGTGCTGATAGAAAGAACTAAGGTACGACCTATTCTCATGTTGAAGAAATTGGAGAGAAGAACTACTCCTGGCCATATTTCTAACAAGACTTCATTATAAACAGAACTGGGCGAGCGGGACACACCGTCGCCTGCACGGCCGCTACCTCCTGCAACCTCCTGCAACTGTGAGGAGTTGCTCTCCGTAGACTGCCAACTGGAAACCAAGGAGCTATGGGACAAGTTCCATGACCTTGGCACCGAGATGATCATCACCAAGACTGGCAGGTAAACTATTTGCTGTATTATCTATAATATTTACCTAATTATAAATGAAAGTTGCTTTTCGTGTCTTTTCTAACTACGCAATGGATTTTGATGCTGTTTTCACTGTCATTAGTATTGAGTATTGATTTCGAAAGGTATAAGTGTATACTAAACTTACTAAAAAATAAAGAAATCTCGATGTTTTGTCCAGTCGTAAAAACTGTCCGAAGCAAGGAGAGGTCGCTAGTATTATAAACTACGAGCCTGATGAAATGTGCCGTTTCCTCTAAAAAGGACTGTTTTTCGTACCTATTAACCGTTTAACATAATCATTTTCGAACTTCTATTTCTTTATCCCTTTTCGTAACAGAAGTTAGCCTCTCACTCAAGAAGTTTAGCAATCATTCGGTACCAATCCATGAAATTGTTTCTGAATGTTTTAATTCCTGTCTCATCTTTTGCTAACAACGACGTTGATGGTTTCGCGTTTTATTTATCGTGACTTAAGTTTTTATCACTTTATTTTGTTTTTGTTTTATGGAGATCAGGTTCCCTTTTTATGAAAACATGAAGTGCAAGGGTTTTAAGAGTGGTTTAAACAGGTAGTTTTGTAATTTAAAAAGTATTAGGTACAATGTGACAGGTATACCTGCCGATCTATTGTGTACAAATCTCACCGTGTGAATTTAGGTGAAGTGAGCTGTCAATAGTGCCAATCCTAGTATTAGATGGAATGAAAGCTCACTTCAAGCTCACTTCACCTATGTTTTCACGGTGAGATTTTTACAGAATAGACCAGCTGTATGTATAGTGTATACGAGCACTTTGTAACGTAATTAGATATTATATTGAAGTCTAGTTTTTATCTATCAGTAGTTTTCTTCAAGCCTTGAAACTTCTAACGACCAAGAAAACAAATTAATTAAATAATTGCTACACTCATCAACATAATGTAATCTTTCACTCCGTTGAGATCGGAGTCAAAAACAAATTAATTCACTCCACAAGCGCCCCCCAATAAAGGGTACAGCGGAATGGATTCATCAGCTAAAGTGGCCAATTCCGGAATAATTACTTCGCGAACCGGGCCGTCCTTCAACCCTTTAACGAGATAAATTAAAAGTACATTTTTTCCTAACCGTCGGCGTAATGCCGGGCTATAAATTCACAAAGCCCCAAAGACAACAAACAGCGTTGCGAGGGGGAGGGGAAGATGTTTTTATAGTCACGCCGAGAGGTTTATCTAAATAATTGCGTAGTCGGTGGCGGTGAGCGGAAAATTGGCATTGTGTACGGAGCCTGCCGTCCCGATCGCCCCGGGAACACTGTCGCGTCTGACATACTACCCTCCAGAGGCGTGCGCGCAATATTGACACGTCAAACAACCTACAAATAAAAACCTTAGTTAGGTGCTTGACAAATTTTAATAAGATTTATAAAACATGCTTTAAAAATTTTATTCGCCTCCAGGAATTTTGTTTATGATCATATTTTTATTCAATAATGGCAATATTTATTACCTGCGAGGCGAAGTTATAGTTTGCGATAAAATATCTCATTTCCATGGTAGGAGCTGTGAACAGGTTCGAACATAAGTGTCGCGGCAAAATAAGATCTACCTAGTAACTTAGCGGAATGACTGTAGTTTTGTGTCATTAGCTGGTGGCTCTGATGCAGGCTTGTAGCTCGGCGTTCTGGCGCGGTTACGGTAAAATAGCTTACGGAACAACTGTGTGGAATGAGTATAATCCTCGTATTAGCCGCCTGTCATATGTTATCTGCAATGGGGAGTGCCCCCCGTATCGCAACAAGTGCAGTTAGTCTAAATCACTGTAGCCGGCAGTAACCCGGAGAGCGTTTCAATCTCCGGGGAAGGGATCCTATTGTTACTCTCACTGCGAACACTATTGATATGCGGGACCGTCAAGTTTTGATACTTGAGCCAATCAACAGTAGGCAAATAAAATAAAAAAATAATAATAATACCGACGAAAAGACTGGTATTAGACATACCTACAGAAAAATAATTATGTTATGTGCTTGGCATTTTTAATAAAAATTCAAACAACGCGTTCAAAATAGGTTGACAAAAGTAATTTTTAAGCGAAAACAGTCCCTTCTGCGTCATTTGCCATTTTATTTTTGTTTATAGCTTTTTTAATAAAATTATTTTAAAATATAAAAGGATCAACAATGGGTAATCTTCACTGTGCGCCTAAACAAGAGATAAATCAAGCCGTCCAATCAAAACAGGATATCGGGGACAAATTTTACAAGGGGAGGGTGGTGGAGCGTGTTTTCAAATTGCTTTACAATGCGTAATGCGTTGTCTATTAATTTATTTTAGAGAAGTCCTGATATCTTATTGTAACAAGTGTCGCGGAAAATATCAAATTATACCCACATTAAAAGCTAACAAAATAAAACCTACCTATCCAGTAATCGTTGCGTAATTGATTTATAGCATGGCTATCAAAATAGTAATCGTTTCACTAGAATTGAAATCGGGTTCGGTTTTATTAGAAACCTAGTATCTCAATTTCAAGAAACAGATTTCAATTACCATTAAACTTGTTCCAATTCGTGTAGGTACATTTTAATATTATTGAATCTGTTAGGACTAGAATGTATAAACGTAGCTAGTACGAACAGTTCGGCAAGACGAGTGTTAAACTAACAAAGGCAGCCAATAACAGTAAAATGTGTTACTGCGTTCATTTTTATGTCAAACTTAATATGAAAACATAAAGTGCCCCTTATCTCCGGACATCCCGTAATACGCTTTATCTTTTTTTATTGCGATGCACAATCCGTTCCTTTCCACGTCGATACGGTCTGCCCGGGACCACCAAATATCGTACTTTATTATCGAAATTTTCCTAATTCTACTATAAGGTTTATAAGCTTATAAATATTTGGAATGGATATGCGTTATGTTATTGACTCTGAGATAGAGGTTTTGTATTTCTTTTTACATTTATTATGGTCAAGGAAAATAAACTAGGTAAAAATGATTTGTTTCTTATAAATGTGCCTTTATCGGATTACGGAAGTTTCGCATCACAGAGGTTTTTATTACGGTACACGCACAGGATATTTTATCGACAGTGCCCTCGTACAACTAAGTAGCGCATCACTAGTGTTGCGTGGCTCACGAGAAACGTCGGCTCCGTCTCGATTTATTTACTTTTTTCATTTTTTCGATTCGTCGTTTTGATTTACAAGCGGCCACTTTACTGCCGAGTGGACTTTGTTAGAGGGAACTAACTGGCGGACGATTTATGTCCAGTGGACCTTTCTTGACAATGAGTTGTCCAAAATATTTGAATGTTAGGTCATAACGTGCCCCTTTTATGTCGGACGCTTATCGTTAACCACGTTATTGCAATATCGGTTTGCGGTTGACTTCAACATCGTACGTCATCGGCGAATCCATACAATAAAACAGTGTTGAAATTATGTCTGAGCGCTCTACCGCGAAATTTAAAATGTGCAGACAACCTTTCGCTTACAAAGAAATCCGTAATGATTAGTTCTTTATTGCTTGCTTCACTTGAAATTTTGCAAATTAATAATATTCAAGTGCAGCTTCTTGTAAAATCTATTAATATATTCAAATGTTTTCTCTTTCAAGTAGCGCAATCGATCAATATCTGTCAATTAGTTTGGCGTCAATTGGAGCGCATGGAAAAGTACGAGCTCTCATTCATAACTTTTTGATTTACCTTTGTAATTAAAATGCAACCACACATTAGTAAGTAGGTACATCGCACTCGTAGCTCATTTAATTATCAGTTGGAGTGCATCTCGCGGACGGCGGTGCGAGGGGCGTCTCTTACGTAAATTATCGGTATCCGCAATTTGACCGATCGCCCGTCGTATTAATGGTTTTTATCGGTTTTTAATGCCTCGACAATTACCCACCGGTGTGTCGGCGGACGTGATGCCCATGCATTATAAGATGTGCGTGTCTAAACCAGGTAGACTATGTTTTCTACTGATTGAAACTTTATCATGACCTTTCGGCCACGATTATAGGTTGTAGTTTCACTTTTAGTAACGAACTCTGTTAACAAAGAAAATGCCTTTCTTTATGCGAACAATTTACTGCAAAAATATGTTTTGCATAATGAATTAGAGTTTATTAGTTCCTATATATCTAGCAATTATTTATAATTAGGGCCATTAGCTCCCAGAATTCTACAATTGGCTATCTATGTAATACCACTTAGGTTGCACGTCAGGCTATCATTAGATTAGAAAATAAACACTTATAAGGTGCGTGGGTATTCATTTGAATATTAAAGAGGAAACATAAGCAAGTATACTCGTATTAATGTTAACCTTTAGCACCTGGCAGGCTGGCACTGTTGATCCGCACCTCCTTTGTGCCGACTCGGTCCGCTCGAGCCCGCTCGTAGTTCCAAGGTGTGGACCGTTGAAAAAAAATACAAAACTTATGGCATTTAACAAACAATATTTAGTGCCGTTTTGACAGTTATTGTAGTCAATGATTACTGTTGATTATGACTGGTTATAATACAGTTTTTGCCGAGGGCGGCTCTAACAGGTGCCTCCGTATTGAGAATATATAAACTTATTCAACTGTATTTTATAGGGTTTAACGGCGAACTGTTTGAGATATCGATCACTTTTGGGGATGTCTTGTTTTGTTTTTGTGATTGTTCTGAATTTTGTAGTTTTATAAACAAAAGAGGTTTTGTTTTGATATTATCAAATCGTAGCTACCTACAAGTAGGGTTTTTTTACACCAACCTCTTGTCGTATTTTGAGAAAATGCATTGCCCTACCTACGTTTTTGTAATTTAAAAAGTTACTGTTTGCCTTAAAAAAAAAACACAGCAGTTAATAAGAAATTGATTTTCTTTATGTAAGTAACTAAATTAAAACATGTTATCAGACCACATTTACAAGACATTAAAATAAAACGAACACTTAAATCACCTGTTTCGTGTAATAAAGCCGTTGATGGGGATAACGTTATCATATTTTAGGGAATCAAATGTATCGGCATCGATAAAGCAAGTGCAAAGTCAATCGAGCGTCGGTTTAGCTCGCTTCGTAATCGGTTTTAATAAATCGTGTTGGGGGCTAAGGGAGAACGGGGAGGGAGGGGGGGAGGGGCGCCGACATGTGCATTAAACTTAATTGAAATTTTCGTGGCTACGTGTTATTTTGCACTAATGCACCTTTCAACTTGACGCGTCCGTGTACTCCCGCGCAACCGCTTAAGAAAAGAGTTCAACGCACGCATTTTTAAATATTTTTTATTTTTCCTTATTACAATGTTGCATAGTCAGGTTTTATGACATACTGATCTTATAATCCTAAATAACAAATATTTTGACGTTTATAATGTTAAGTATGCCGTTTCACTACATTATAAGTGTACCAATTAAGTAGCTTTACTATCAAAGTACCAAAGGTTAGCCTATGCTAACCTTTGGTACTTTGATAGTAAAGCTACTTAATTAAATAAATATTGAAACTAAATTCTTCCAGCAAACTGCTATCAGTTTGCTGGAAGAATGTAGTTTCAATATTTTTTATAAGACTTCTACCCAGCAATTTAGAATCAGCCAAGGAAGTCTGTATTGGCGGTTTGCACGTAAACTTGTCGTATTTTCATCAATGTAACTCGTAGTTGGTACCTAATTGGTAAGGTGATGAGGTAGGCGCGTTCGTGTCCGCTCGGCGGCCGGCGCACGCGCACCGATCGCGCGATAACTCGATCAAGCCGCGCCGCCAACGTGTTGCAATAAAACGCAATTATGTTCATCACACGAATTAATTAATACTCAAAGCGAAATTAGTTCGTGGAAATACTTCACATAGAATATAATATTGGAGTTGTATTGCTTTTATATGACTGTAAGATACAATACCTGTAAGATACAGTACCTACTTACGTAGGTAAGAGTCAATCAATTTGCCTGGACTTTTTCCCAACAATTTTGCGGTTAGCTTCCCGTCTAACCGGATGCAGCTGAATATCAGTACATGGAGCGACTAATTAATATTTTGCTTTGATTAGATTATATTGATATAATTTGTTTTTGTAGCAACATATGCATTCAAACACTGCTATAAAGACGATCAATCATTTATCGTTCACAAGCACACGAATACACAGGATCATTAGTTGGCGTTTCTTAAAGCACAACAACAACAGCTAACAGATTCAATAAACATAAACAGATCACAATAAACTTATTGCGATTTCACAATGATTAATGTTGAAAGTATTAGCTACTGGTTGCTGTGACTTCAATGCGAGAAAATGAGATGTGCGCACAATGAGGCTGCGCCCACGCACCCGGTGAGAACTGTCAGCTACCGGGCGATTGTGCAACCGACAGCTCCGGGAGACGCTTGCGAATACATGCCCGTATCACTTATTTATCTTCAAACTTTGCATCGTCAAGAATTCATGATTTATGCTCCAAGAATCTACTTTAGTATTTCGACGAAAACTGTGTAATTTTTCATCATAACACCCGTTTTAAAATCGATTTGACCGTAAAGTACCAAAGGCTTTACTTAAAATGAGATCGAGGCACTAAGAGGAGGAACATCATTAAGAGGGTGGTCATTTAACAGGCATTAACGCCTAAAACATAATAAGCGACTTTAAATAATTACGAAAAAAGGTGTAAAAAGCGCTTGAATACAGGGGAGAGTGATGCGCCTGCGCAGCTCGATGAAAGGCTGACGGCAGACGCCGACGGAGATTGATTACGTAATCATGGACAGCGGCCGGCGATTTCGGGAATCTCATAGAGAGTAATCATCATTCATCTCACGGCTCGTTGACGTTGCATTGAAGATGATATGTTCTTGATGTTTTTGACTGTACACTCATAATCGAATTTTGAAGTTAATTTTACGCGTCGATTAACGTAGCCAAAGGTCGATAGAGGTGTTTGGAAAGCTGCGTGATTGCCCGGAAGCGTCCCCGAAACTAGTAGGAACATAATAACAACATCGGGTTTTAGTTCTTGGCGTGAGTAACAATGAGGTGGTATCTGTCTGTCGTCGCACAATTAGCCCTCCATTGTGAGCTCGGTATTGTGCCGGGTGCGCGGGCGCGTGTTGGTTTTACTCCTACGCCCATTGTGATCGCTTCAATCGCGCGCATTGCCATTCCACTCACACCGCTCAATGAGATATTATCTCGACTATTATTAGCCGAACATTCGATGCTTAAATAGATAATGATTTAATATTCTAGCGCTGTGGCGTATTACACGTCGATTCATTGTGATTGATTGCTTTAATTCGCTGATTAATACCGACGTAACGCCAGGAGTCTCTTAGTAAATTAATCAATGAATTATGATGTAGCGTAGTATGTTATGATGTTACTGTTATAATAATTTGTTTATAGAGTTTAATTGCTTACTGGATAATGAATATAATTACTGGCATCGCGCTTGAAAACAAAGGTTCGCTTATTGTGGAATGCTTTGGCAGGCCACCGGCGGCGGTGGGTCACAGGAGTCACACAGCACGGCACTAGGTGCGCGTGGCCGTGTGTGGCACAATACACGCGTAATGAAGTGGGCCGCGAGGGGGCGGCATTGTGCACCAAACGAGCCATTGTGAGGTGTCCGCGACCGCGACTGCGACCCCCGACCCGCTTCTCGTTACCACACGAGCCACTGCCTGCCCGCGCGACCTCACTCGCAGCACTCCGGAACTGACGACGCTCTTTTTTGGTCCCTTACAGTAAAGTGGCCTTGTTATCGCATCAAAATTTGATCATTGACCGAGCTGCGCCATCTATCATTGTATTGATTTGTATCACACATACTTTGTAACGGTCAGTGTTAGTTGCCCAAAGTATCATTAGTAAATGTTCAATTTATCCATGCAAGTTAACTGTTTTCTTACGACAGAATTATTGCACGTAAATAGCAATTAAGTTGACTGTTGATTGAGAGCAACAGACGTGGGCCTAGCAGGAGTTCTGTGTGTCATCTGTCGAGTTACTAATTAAGTGAGGTCGTTAGTGTCGCGTCGATCAGCACTCCGCACACGGAAGCGATACCACACGGCAGTTGCACCGTGAACTTTTGAATCATAAACGTCGCTTCAGGCTGTAAACTAAAAAACGTGGTAGCATGTTGTCACTCTCACACATAGCCAGATAGTAAAGGATAGACGTCGAATTAAACATCGTCATGTGGTGTCACTTTTTTCAAGTAGAGCGTTAAATTTTCACAGCTACCCCTCGGTAGAATAAATTATTTTTATGTGGATTCGGGGTGGCCGAACCCGTCGATGTAACAAAAACGTAATCATAGCTCATGTCGCGGAAGTAAGGGTTGGTTCCAACGTGTCGGTGTCGTTGACTACCTCACAGATGCTACTTAAGATTTTAAAGGCTTCTTGAGTCACGTACATCGGATTTAGTGACGGTAAATCATAAACGAATAACTGTAATATCGCTAAAAGTGCTTTAGGTGCAATTGATGCAATGAAGTAATTTATCCTATTTCACAGAGTGCAATTGCGAGCGAAATATACATTTATGGATTTAATATACTTGTGAAATCAGAAAATGTTGTTCTATAAAATTGTACATTTCTTGTTTATTCTATAATGATGCATGGAGTGGTAAAACATAAAAAAAACTGTTTTCCTTTGCCGAGGGCTGACGGAAGGTAACGAAACAACAATACAATAATGAGTTAGTCGCGCACTATGGCGCAAGTTTTCGTACAAACGATGTCTAATGCGTCCAAATTATATCCGTACGTGTCGCCGCCCAGCGATGAAGTTATTATTTTCCATTTCCGCAGCGGTGTTAAGTCGATAACTCGAAAATGACTGCCATTTGTATGAACAAGCCACAATCTGACGGCACGTGCTCATTACCGAATCATGGAACTGGAGGTTACATTTGTGACGCCGCCGATATTTGACTTGTAATTTGGAACACGTCACGGTAGTGTAGACATGCTCTCGGATACTATAATTTGAATAGTTGAAACAATCGAGTTTTGGGGTACTCTATGATTTTGAAGATGCCAGAGGACGGTGAATATTTTTGAAACACAAACTTGGAGGCCGAAAATAGGCAATTTGGGCAGTGTCGAATAGAATCTAAGAATGTCTTAGCTAAAGGGATCATCCCTTCAGCTAAGACATTCTTAGATTAGAGCCCATTATGGAGCTACTTCTACTCCAATTCAACCGCTTATCCTGAATCACATTTTTGAAACTTCGTCAGACCCTGATTCTTTACTCAGACAGTCTATTCTCATGCGCTAGACTTTTGGTTTAATGACATTATTGGTCGATGAAGCCTTTGAGTTGATCACGGGAGCAGGGGTGCATACAATGTGGAATGGCTGACGTCACGCGAGCCGCTCGTCAGCTTTGTCGCCACCATGTTCAAGGCTCGTGTACAACGACTCACTCGGGGAGTCCGGGGCTGACAGCTTGCGCTCATGTGTTGCTGCCTGAAAATAATAACCGCTTTATTATTATGACGTTGATGTATTCGATATAAAATTGGAGTTCAAAATTACTTTCTGTGTCGGTGAAAATTATAAGTTCTCCTCTATATTAGCTGGGTTTTGGTAAGTTTTATATATAGGCATAGCTAGAGAGCCTGCTAGTCTTAATAAGTTTTTATTTTCTCTTCAAAGTTTAATTTTTCGAACATTATACAGGGTGACAGGGAAACTCGACGCATTCCTTGAAAGGCGTTATAATAGACGTTATTACCAAAAAAATTATTCCTGTTAACTAGGGTTCAAAACTGGAAGGTTACCGAGCTGTGTCGGCTCTTCGATTTTTTTGAAATTTTCTGACTCGTTACCAAAATGAGAAAAAACTACTCCACTCCAAACATTCAATTGATACTTTTCTAAAAGTTGAAAAATAAGTAAATAAATAATAAAAAAAAATAAAAAAAAAATGCTTGCAACACTTACATAATATCAGAAATAAAAGGTCTCTAATAGCAAAATTTTTAATTTTTGCCATCCAGTTTTGACCCCTAGTTCACTGGACTTAATTTGTTGCTAATGACCTCTAGTATAACCTCTTTCAAGGAATACGTCGAGTTTCTCTGTCACCCTGTATACCCAAAAATTTAAGTCTAGAGAATAAAAACTAAAGTCTTAAAAAGACTCGTTGTAATAGTAAAAAATGCTCAAGATGTTATTTCCCATAAAACAGTATTTATTTTTTCTGGCGGCACTTTAATTTTTGGGTACGGTTTGAATGATGTCCTTTGTTAATTTCAATAAAACAATCGGTTGTCTGTAAAGTCGGTTTACTGACGATAGTTGAATGTGACAACGTCATAAGAAAATACTGATGGAATGGTTTCATTTTTCAAAAGAAAATTTTAATGGAACGCTTCAGAGCGAGGTGACGCCGCATACGTCGTTTTTTCGTGCGTGCAGCCGGCTCCATCGAATTATAGTAAGTAAGTAAGTAATTATTTATTTTACTAAAAGACTTAGCCTAGGTAACATGAGTGTTAATTCAAAAAGGGATGGTTATAAATGGCTATTACATATGAGAAGACCCCTGCCCTTCAAACGAATCCATCTTCTTCAATCTTCCATCGAATTATAAGACGTTGTCACATCAAAAAACTTTATTGATTTTTATTATTCAAAGTTTATTCCACCTATTTTTTGGTCTTATTTGTTTCAGCAACTCGCGCTATGTGTCGGTAGCATAGGTACTTAGGTACTTAAATATCTTCACTCGTAAAAGACTTTAACCATCTTTGACATTTGACAGTTTGCATCAGTAGTTCAGTACTTATCTTTATTGAGATGATGATTGACATAATAATATTCTTGAATAAAAAAGTGTTCGTGACTTTATGTAAGTATGAGACTCGCCCGCACCTTCATAGGTTGTTAGTTAGGTATTTAATTTAATAATTGCATTGCCACCAGGCTTGTTAATTTAATAAATAAATACCTAAAATATTTTTATTCCGGTTAGACAGGACGACTACTTGAAGAACACCCGCCCTTGATCAGACAGGAAATATAGACGCCATTTTCTATCGCATTCTAATCGCAAAAGAATGTGCGCTATTTACGTGCCAATAAATATTTTTATCATTAACAAGTTGATACCAACTTACTGTTCAAAGTGTTCGATAGGTCATGTGCTTGTTTTTACATTCGCCGCCAGCTTGTTTATTTTCAGACGAGTTATTTCCTGAGTAGTTGCAAAAAGCTATCGATATTTAGATGCAAGTAGCTGTACGTGTGTTGTGTTGTAGTAGCATGATAGATACGAGTATAAACATATGACGTGAAAGTTCACGTAGTCGACCCCTGTTTTCCCGAGGAGCACGGAAATATGTGTGTCGGCGAGTGAAAGCGGGACGCAGCAGGCACGGCCGCGGCGGTTTCGTACATCGCCACCCGTCCGCGCCCGTAAGCTCGTAATTTGCCTTTCTATTAGAGCGAGGGCGTGAAAAAAGGAAAGCGTTTACGGCGTGTTTAATGGGAGCGAGAGGGAAGAAATATGACCGCCCGTCGGGAGAAGGGAAAATTTTGGTTTTCAGAGAGTTTTTGCGGAGATGTGCATCGGCTCGCAGAGTGCGAGGGAGACGGCGATGTTTGCCGAGCCGCTCCCCCGAATAATTAGCGGAAGTCGTGGCTTAGTTTACCCCCGAGCGGGAGTGCTGCGGGAAGGGAGTTCCTCTATTTGTCGTTTAAGAGTTAATCGCACGAGCTATTCGTCACCCTCGGGAGAGTGCGCTGATATTATATCTTTATTATGAGTCCGTTGTACGGAACTCGTCGTCCGCCCCGGGCCATTAACCAAATCGTGATTATTGATAACTTTGTTTGCGGCAGTTCCTCACTCCGAGGGTTGAAGTTAATTCGTTATTATGGGATTAGTTATCGCTGGTTTTGTTTATCTCTGACTCGACCAACTTAGTAATAATTTCTGGTAAATTGTTCAACATAAACAAGTTAGTACTTGAACTAACTTAGAAAGTACTTCGTAAAAAACTACCCATTTAAATTCCATGGTTAATAGTTCGCCATGAGGCGAGCCATGCCGTTGTGGTCGCGCACTCGTGGCACTCATCAATGTATTTGTTTATTTTCAAAAGGTCCTCCGCCGTAGGCGCGTAACATGTCATTAGCGGAGGGAAAGTGACAAATACGTAGTAAACACAGCTCGTGTGCGGACTGTCAATTAGCTGTAATAGCAGACTCCGCGCCGCGACATGTGCTCAACGAACAGCTTTTATATTTGTTACCCTTTTTACGATACAAAATTATACAATGCGACGGAGACCACAGTTGTGTTTTGAAAGCATTCGCCTAGAAAGTCAATTGAAGACCAGACAGCACTATAAACATACGCTGCGTCCTCATTAAGTACTGCGCAGCGAGTAATATACCTTGAGAATATACAATGTGCGCAAAACGATGAACGAAAGAATGCAAATATCCACCCATAATTCTGCTTTGTCGTATTCATAACTACCGGTGGAATTTATTTGCTGGCAATTCTTGTCAATATTGAGTTAAGAGTACAGGCGTTAATAGTCTCCTTAATTAAAACAGTAAAGCGAATAAGGTGAAAAGGCGCGACGGTCCTGATTGCAGTTTCATTTGCAAGAGATCTTGAAATTGGCC
The DNA here is from genome assembly GCA_951799955.1 of Apamea anceps. Taxonomy (NCBI): domain Eukaryota; kingdom Metazoa; phylum Arthropoda; class Insecta; order Lepidoptera; family Noctuidae; genus Apamea; species Apamea anceps. Next base: position 14,940,680 of record OX637505.1, on the reverse strand, counting down.
GGGTTTCATTAGAAACTAGTGCGCTGGTATATTGAGGTATGTTGGGAGCCAATCAGCGGCAAATGAGCGATGGCGGTAATTAAAACGGATCGCCTTACCAAATCAATAAACTCACGATAAGCCAATTAATTGCACATGTGGCCCATACATTCCCCGAGGTGAACTGAGGCCGATTAAATCGGACGTTATGAATATGTGTGCCTGCCTAGGGGAAATTGCTAAAGGGAACCTGGGTACCTACTTGTAGTTGTAGCAGCTACGACTGTCACTGGAGCAATTCATTTCCGTAGCAGTGATTGCGTAGCAGGAAGCTACGAACTTGTCTACGAATGGATTTATCTCCATATTAGTCAACTTCACTGATGAACATGCCTCCTAATGACCGCTAAATGGCCATGTTGTTATTTCATTACTGACCTGGCAAACCGATTTTTGATCGAATCTATTTAGCGTTATTACCTGCCAGAATTAATGAAATTAGTCAAACCAAAAGCAAGCATTCCTCAGAACATTTTTACACGAAATTTATGAACAGTGTTTATTTCTGAATAAATATTAATCATTACAAACATACCACCACGTGTGTGGTAGGCTCCAGTGAATAATATCGGCCATTTACAACATAGTTGATAGTGGTCGCGACGGGGGAGTTCCTACGAAGGGACTTCCGCGTAAGGTGTACCATTAATATACCAACAATGTATTGTACCACTATGTCCAAAGATTGTGTCAATGAGCACACACAATACATTTTTTCGCAATAGAATAAATTTAATGGTTTTAGGGTTCCATACAAAAAACAACGAATTCTGTCTAGTGCCGATTTTTAAGGAAATAGATGAAGGTTTGCCTGGAGGGTAAAAACTCTGAATGCTGTCGTGGAAGTTAGTTATACATATACATTCAATTGTCATAAAAAGTCTCATAATAATAAAACTGCGGGTTGCTAACATTGGCATTGTTTAAAGATGTTCCGTGCGATGAATAAATTATAGAGACGAGAAAATTTTCTAAATGACCGGCTTATAAGTTTACCTCCTTAAAAACCGTAGCTTAACTTAATGAAATATTACTTCAAGTATCACATTATCACAAGTAAAGAGTTACGGAACCCGTAAATATCGTGACGTCACTAGAAGCATTCGCGACTGTCCCGCGTGTGGGTGGCATCGGTCACAATGGTGTTTGGCTTGGCATTCGTCACGGGGCGGCCCTGCGAATGATTGATGACTCTTCGCCGGGCCAGCTCTCCACGCAGCCCCCCACTTGCTTATCATTACGCACCTTTTTGCTATACTTTAAAATATTACTAGTCGACGCACGTACCTTATAGACCGAGAAGTAGCTCCACACAATAAGACCTAAAATCGCATGCATTTAATTTCACACCTTAAAGCAATTTTACAATCATATAGATAGGTTTATTACCAATAAAAACGCACACATATTCAATAAATTAAACGCAGGGTGTAGTATCATGTTATATTTTTTTGTTGGTGTACGGAACCCTAAACGGCACGGTATGGATTACTATGATGCGTGTGGAACTTGATTTATTGCGAAACCTTGTGCTGGTGGCTCTCACTATGTGATTTTGATGATTAAGTCCAGTTTAATTAAAAGTGTTTTTTGGATTTGCGAAAACGTAGAAATGCTACCTATGAGCAACGCAGGTAACTGTTACGTTTAAAAAATTGTACGTTTATGTACCAAATAAAGTGCGTAGCACTCCGTAGCACAACTTAATATTTACGTACAAACGTAGGTATGTAAATCTGCATAGGTACAGTCAGCAACAAAAGTCAATTAACACTGTTACTTTTACAAATCATCTTAATTGATATAAAATGATGCGTTACATTGATATTCTATTACTATATGTTTTTTAAGAATATTTTGCTCAATAATTAAGATTTAAACAACTAAAGTGTTAACCGACTTTTGTTGCTGACCGTACAAGGAAGTATCATAACAGTACTAACACAATTCTTTAAGTGTTAATTTTACATTCCATTAACATTGTTAATATGGTAACGGTTAAGGAAACTTCTTGCTCAACAATTTAACTACTTATATTGCTATTGAAATATTAACAATACATTTTCATTTTACGACCGTCTATGTTTCAATTGGTTCTAACAAAAAAAAAAAACTCTATAACATTGTCAAACGACTACTAGGGAAGGTGTCAAGTTAAAATATTATTTACCAAAATGTAGAGACAGCGCGGGCGAGCGTCCGGCGCGTAAATTATGATCGTCATAGGTTACTCTGCGATGTAACATAATATGCGGTCCGATGTCGGACGCGATACCACTACGAAATATTCATAATCTCCGGAGGGCTCTGTAAATAAAAATTATTTCATATCGGGACAGGTGTGGCGTCGGGTTACGCAGCGAGGCGCGAGCGCAGCGCGGACCTCGCTCATTAACATTCGGACGAATTAGATCGCCGCACATACAGGTGCAAGCTGTCACGTCAATATGCACAAACATGCCGTGACACTATCTTGTAAACAATCACGCTGCTTAGTGCTCAATGACAACCAAACATTTGTAATACCGTTGCTTTTAAACTTGGTAATTTCAATATTCAACTTCAACGGTCAGGTCATGGTTCAAAAATGATTATGAAGTCGTATACGTCGTCGATTACTTACATCCAACAATGCTAAAAGGCTCGGAACCTATGAATATATTTGTAGTATTTTCGTGCTGTCATGAACCCTGTGACACCGCTGACTTGTGCCTATCGTGTGGCGTATAAATAACAATAAGCGTTCGCCTAATTAGCTATAAGAGGCTTGATAAGTTTTTATTATCTTGGTGTCGCGTGACATACTACAGTTTGTACGCAAATCCGGCCATGTCCTCAACAGCTGTATGACTAGGTGCACGGCGATGCTTTATTGTCGGCTATGTGTAGGTAGATAATATGTCTAGATACATGCTTCCGACTTCGTAAATAAACGCAACCAGGATGCGGGATCCCAGGCCTTCTTGTACCTGTTGTCGCACACACGAGCCGCAGCGCGTACCGACGACCTCACCAACACACGGGCGCGCACTCCCTCGCTCGGAACAGCCCTTGTTGCCAACTCGACTGGAACCTTACATAGGACTAATAAATGTAAGTGTACATAGGTTGTAATATTTGAGCATTCGGAGCAGTTGTTTACGCTTACTTTGGTGGTGTTCTACAAAGCGTAATAATTTTGACTGATGCCTCATTAAACCTACTTAACTCTCGCAGTTATTATTTTATGATGATAAATTATGGAGGAGCGGCCCGAAGATAAAAGAATTTATAGATATAATATTCATAATTTGCTTCCGTTAGTGGTATTGTAGCGAAATTAACGGCATATTAGTGGGTACATAAAGCAATTAGATGCGTGTTAAGCGCAATTTAAAAACTTATGTCGGTTTCATCACAAAGTCAAAGGCGCTCGGGGCGGACTGTTAATGGAGATGTCTTTAATCTCAGGGATTACAAGTGCACAACTGACTTGTCACCAAACGATGCTAGAGTGTTTTATCGGTGACGGATCAGTGTCCTGAGGAATTCAAATTGATCGTCACTCACAAAATCGTAATCTTAAAGTTTGTATTGATGCACATACTGGAATATGGACCTTATTTTTGTGAGATTTAAGATTATTTCAGCTTGGTGTATAGGGTGCGGGTTGAGTCGCTCGCAGCGATCGACTACACGTCACCCGTTTTGTACTCGTCGCCTGATCCCGCGCTTAACTAACCGTTTTGACAAGATTTCAGATGTACCGACTGATAACCGAGTTTAGTTTTTGTGTCTTTTTTAGAATAGTTTTTGTATCAGAAATGAACAATAATAATTAGTTAGAATATGTTAATTGGTATGCACGAAGATTATAGCGCTATTGAAACCAGAATACAAATGTAGTCATTGTAATCAAATCGAGGTAAAGATGCTAATTAGAAGACACGTACCTAGACACCTGATTGTTTCAGATTTTATAACAGTAAACACGTTATTACGTTACAAAAAGTTTTGTTGAGACTTATTTCTTATTCAACCGTAAAAACCTCTGCTATTGAAAAGGATTTCTAAAACCGTTTGATGTCAGATTAAGTTGTTTTATTTTTGTGTTCCCGCCTGGATGTTAGTAGGAGCGAGTGGCTTCCTAGTCCGTGAGGCGAGATAATATCGACGTGGCGAGGGTCTGACCCAAAGGCACCGGCCGCAGCAGTGACAGCGCATCACAATACAGTCGTTTAACACGCTCATCGCATTTGGAACGTGTCTTGACAGCTCACATGCATTATAAAATATAAAACGAGATTCGATTCACTTCGGGCGTCCTGAGACGTTCTGTCGTTGGGTTAGGACTGCCCGAATAAGGTCACTCGTTTACAGATGATGAATGTTCATCCAGAAAGCTTTCGGGTGAACTGCAGTGAACTCAGTGGCATCGCGTACGAGGGTGTACCTACTCGTATAGTAGTAGACGAAGGAGCGGCGACTGAATCAACAATGAGTGTAGGCTGCGGGCTGCGGTGGCGTGCGCGAGGCGTGTCCGCGCTTCATCGATCGCAGCCTCCGACGCTCCTCGACGACGTCTGCTCCCCAGCACCCTGCCGCCCCCCCCCCCCCGCCCCGCACCCCGCGCCCCGCGCCCGTTAGCGCCCCGACCGACTGCATTTACCACCCGCCTCCCCGTCATACAGATACATAGTCCACGAGCTACCTGTCTACCGCCGCTGTCTGCTCCACCGTCAACATCTCGTGTTTTGGCAAGCGCCGCACATTTTTACTCATTATTATTTCAATAAACTAAAAGTCCGCAGTAAAGCGCCGCGCTGGCTGCCGTTTATTGCGCCGTGTTTATGTACCAATTTGGATGTAAGGTGTTGATTCGACGCTCGTAGCGACCAAGGTGCTCGATTGCTAAAGGTGCAATTAAAGCAGTTTACATCTCTTCGCGAGCGACCTGTAAATGTTATTTTGTGCTCATTAAAACGGAATTACGTTATAAAATTTATGTGCGTACGCTGTAGCCACGTTAACGTGCTTGAGAAATTATCGAAACTTTGTAATGCCTACATTGATGCAAACATGATTCTCCTGTATAACTTTGCAAAAACTTTATTACGACTGATGATAAACATTAGATAGGTATGTAAATTCCGTATAATTGCCCCATCATAAACTGTTTAAAGATTGATCCTTCAGGTGTTTACGTGAATAACAATATTTGATATTAGATAGTTCACGTCGAGGTAATCGCTTTATCTATAAGTAACAGCACACAACATTAGTGGTCTAAATTAAATTTGTCGGGTGTCGGTATGGCGCCGGCGGTGGTCATCCATCATCTTTAATGGTGCGGTCACACTAACGAGCGTGCCCTCTGTCCATCACGCCACCTCCACGGCCGCGCCACTCGCCACACTCCACAGACTCGGACCGCATTTACAGCGATTTGACACCTCGCATCAATCTGTTATATACTGCAGCCTGTTCTATAAGTATCACATTGTGCAAGCCTTCTCCACGCCACATAAATCTGCAAACGATCAATTCTCGTTTCTCAAGAAAACATAAAGGTTTCGTTTGAAACCGGCAAGTAAAACATCGCAGTTCAATTACCCGCTTGTGATATTTATCTGTCTTCATACAAACATCAATAAGGACGTCTCGTTCATTACGAATGTTGTTCTAAAGACGTTAGTTTATTGTGGCCGGCCGAGTTATGGTTATGAAGGGTCCGGCGAGCATTAACGATTAAAAGTAAACATTGCATCGTTTGAATTACATTCGTACGTACCTGGAGGCAACGACATTAAATTGCTCGGTATGTGGTCGCAATTTTTCACCAGTTTCAATTAGCTTAAGCAAGTAAAACCAACCCGTTGAGATATAAGGAGTGTAAGATAAATTCGCGGAGTGGGTCGCGAGTCGCATCGCTAATTACATCAGCAGCTGACTTCGGTTAAGTGGCGATATCAATCTTGAGCGAGCATATGTGGGAACATGGTTACACTGCTTGAACAAAATACTCGTTTTATGCATGTAATTGGCGGAAAGAGCTTGGAGACCTCATACAATGCAGTGATGTCATTAACATAATGTTATTAAGCATGTTGCAGTAAGTTATTATTAAAAATTAAGCGCTTGAAACTGTAATTATTTGCGGCAGTATTGAGGTATTATAGTTGTCAACAAAGAATTACGATGTTCATGTTCTTACGATCATTATGTTTCTAGTGTATTAGCTAAATTACTTTAATTTGCGTAACTTGGTCATTAAAAAATGCTTAGAAAGCTAACAAAGACTTGAAATCTTGAACTCACTTTCACAGTATATTTGTCATCATCCTGGTTTCAATCAGGTTCTCAAAACAAGGTAACTCTTGAACAGTTATCATTATCACTTCATTTCTAATGAGATATCTATTAAATAATAATTACGGCTTAGATTACACACACATTCAGTCAAGTATAAGTGAGATAAGGGGCGGCTTAAGTAATTATAGCGGAGATAGGTTTGACTTTATAGCTGGTAGAGAAACAGACTGCGTACACGTGGGTTCAATCTAAAGGTATCTGTACCGGTCTCGTGTGGCACCTGCGTTACGCCTTATTGACTTTTATAGACGTTCAACGGTTCATTTAACGTGGAAGAGGCATCGCATTTATCACTTTACAACGTGTACAGTTACTTGCAGAAAGCTCTCTGTCTGAACCCGGCTTTGAGGTGGAATGACAGCTGAAAATTATTTGCAATTTAGACATTTGAATTTGATGGATTTCATGAAATAATGAAAGAAGATGTGTGTTGGTTGTATTCGAGCGTGTAATGGTGTTTAGGGTAGAGTTATTGCATCATATCTTGTCAATGCTGTACGTAGTATAAAAAAACACACGCACACAGGTATTTAACGTCGTTGTAATATTCAGTAAACATCATACAAAATACTGAAATCAGTCAGTTTTAAAAATAACTTTTTGTGTAAGTACCTACATAATAATTTCGTTTTCAGCATCAAAGCCATCACAAACATTTCCTAACCATACTTTGTAAATGATTATACCGAAACAATACATCATTGTTTCCGCAGCGTATGCGTTGCTTCTAAGCGCTACGCAGCTGCTACACGCCTGATACGCGCCCACGCGCCTGCTACGCGCACACGATACTGCTACGACGACGTCTACGCTGCATTTCTACGCTTGACAAACGCTTACATTTTTAATACTAGTAAAATAAATAGCTTTGCGGATAAGGCAGGTGATATAAGTGCAGTAAAAATAGTATTATGGTACAAAATAACTGATTAATTAGTAACATACTGGAAATGTTGTAATAAAAGCACCTTGGCATAAAATTAATAACATAGCATTATGTAACTAGCGAGTTAACGGGAAAGGCGTGTAATTGTTGTTATTTCATACAACCGGTCCGCTATATTCATGTCATTTACACCTCACAGACTCTCGTTATAAAACAATACAGTTTTATAACAAACTCCATGCGTTACCGCAACCATCCACACGGTTCTTTATGAAAGAAAGCATTCATTAGTCTGCATATAATATTTTTTATGATAACAAACTGCAATGCAATAAAATAATAGATAAATATATCGGAGCACACATTAGTAGTTTATTAATTAGTCATATAAAGAATACAAATCAGGGAAAAAATCGTTCGTTGTTCGTTCACAGTTAGTTTATAATAAAGGCAATAAAAGTCTTCCAAGCGCAAAGTCGTTATGGAAACATCGTAAAAGAATGGTGTGCATGATCCCTTATGATGAGATAGGAGTGTGGCTGCGCTGCGTGGTTCAATCCGAATATTATGATCTCGTTTATATTCAAATGTGCTAGACGCGAGCACAGTTTACGACACAGAAAACCAACAGATTAGCAGTTTATAAATATGAATACAATTATTAAGATATTATGTAGTTATTTTAAAATCACTTTATATCGTTACGATACCTGACATTATAATAAATACGCGTGTTATATTTGATGTGAGTGGTTAAATTATCTTTTTAATGGAAAGTGTTTTGTTTGCATGGCAATTTGTTGATTATACAGATAGTGCTTAATATGAATAGTTATAACAAACATGTTCCATGTTTTCACTTTATTCTGCAACGTAACATTGACAGAGGTAATTTGTAAATTCACTAGAAAACTCTTAAACCCCTTTTTCAAGTCAAGCATGCTTAGTTAATTTAACGATACTATCACAAAATTACTTGCACTAGATCCTTGAATTATCCGCATAAATAAAACGAATAAATGCGATCCTAATTTATAAGAGCGAGCTCCTACCTAGTGCAATCGTCTCACACTTAATGTGGGTATGATTGTGCAAGATATCAGCGACTACATTACATTACGTTGATGAGATAATTGCAGCCTTGTTGACAGCAAGAAGGCCACTATACCACTACGAGAGCTATTAGGCACTCATAAGGACATTTGCATTGGCAGAGTACGTACAAATTATATGTGGAGGATACGATTACGGCTAGTAGGTAAGTCAGTACATCTGGCATAAAGTGCAGTTGTATATTTATGGTAATTACACGGGGTAACATAATGCGATCCTATGATAAATGCTCTGTTAACAAGACCGCGATGCAGGCTGAGGGAATTAAAATAGTTGCTGGTAATTGAAGTTGATTGAATGCATGCAAATATCGTACCTATTTACTATTGCAAGCCTGTTTTGCAATTATAAAGTGTTATATATTTTGCTAACTTCTTCTAGATATGATTTAATATTCAGTTAAAGTTGATGAAAAGTGAAAGAGCCTATCCGATATAAGTACAACTTTAAATTAAATGGAAACACGGCCATTATGCTATCGCAGTTTTACAGGGTAAGAATACATAAATGTAAAGGTTCTTGATTTCGATAAAGATGTTTAAGTAACATTATAGTCCATAATAACGCTTTTTTTATTCCCAACCCAATCAAGCAGCGATCGAATTTAAAGTCTCGACGAAACTAATAGATAAAAAAAATGTAGGTATATATAGAATTGTTACAAGAAAATTCACTTGCAACGTCAACAGTAGAGTGAAAAACTTGATTACATTTAATACAATCAACATCTACGTTATAAGCAGTAAAACATCAATCAATAAACCAAGATTTTTATTCAAAACGGATGTCATCTTATCTTTGCTGATGATAAACTATAGCATCATAAAACATAGATACAAATAAAGTTATAGCTTCATTAGTTTTAGCTGTAAAGTCTAAGTGAAATTTGATTATTCTATTGCAAATAAACAGACACGACGTTTCCTCAATAAATGATGCTAAATTGAGCTAATCAAGGATGAATGAAAATCTGTCTTAAAATCTTGCATGAAAGATACAAATTGGCTTGGAGATTGGAGTTGTGTAGATAGAAGGACGAGTCGAGGTGGTCATTAGCGAAATGAAGCCATTGGGAGCGTGTAAAACAGTTAATTACGACGGCGTAATCTCGAGTCGAGGTGGCGCTCGAGATACTTGCCCAAGATTATAATGAACACGGATAATGACGGAATGTCTACCCTCTCTCGACTAATGACTGAGCGGGATTGAGTTTCGAACACTCAAATCTAACTCTTTTAAATATCATAATTACTATAGAATTGCAGGGATAAGAGACTGCTGAGACACATACGTAACATGAAACAACTTGGTTTATTCGTATTTTGCTGGCAGTGTCGCTTTACCTACTAATGAATTGATTGAAATACATGTTTTCAGATAACTAAATCAGTCTTAGCTTTGAAAGTGTCATGACTGTCATGATTCGATATAAGCTGTTGCATAGCTAGGTAGGCGTTTTGTAGGCAGCCTTGTAGGCTGTGGATTTGTAGACCATGTTCTATTTTATTAGTACTTGTTGATTGGCCTACACTGACCTCCCATACCTGTTAGAACTGTATTTTGAAAAAATTGTAAAATCCAATTTTTTTAAAAGAGTAACCGTGGAATTTCTTGCCGGCTCTTCTCCATAGGAAATAACCAATTGCAGCCGTGCACCTAGCTTCTGACGTTTCATAAGTATAAATCAATATATGTATTTTATTTCACATAACCTACAGGTTATGTGAAATAAAATACATATATTGATTTTGTTTGTGGCTATGCAATGCTATGTGGACACCCACAGAAAGGTCGAAAGTATTTGGCCACCAAGTTTAATAAAAATAAAAAATACGTCCTATATTAATATTAATAAGTAGGTAAGTCTGTGTTCGTGTCGATTTCATTACACTTAATAATACTTAAATGTTTCATGTAAATTGGGTCTGAACATGGTTCGGTATACCAGCTTTACGTAAGTGATAATGACCGTCGACCTATCACGTAGTGATGGTCAGTTCGGTTGCGGGATATAATCGGCGCCGGCGACGCCCTGTCTACGGTGCGCTCACGCACTTATGTACTATAGTCATTTATAATTGCCGCAGAAAGCGCAGTAAAACACTTCTAAACAATCCAACAATTACAGTAGGCTACACATAGATACATATATGTACGTGACATGCGAGTCGATCGTGTTGAGCATGAGAAATTGTTTAATTGTACATAAACCGTTGATTTATCGCCATATCCACAATAGTTAGTTCATCTCGATGAATTTCCCATTGGATATGACTTGATTACAATTTCACGTTTTTGCCTGATGTGAAATTCATTTGATGTAGCTTAGAAATTGCTTATTGCGTCGTTCATCACGCACCGTGTCGTTACGACTACCGAGACCGGTCTATGAAGTTATGGATTACTTATCTTATCTTAACTGTTATAAAAACATAAATCTATGGTTTGTTAAGTGTTGCTGCATACCGAATAACACTAACCTATTTCAAGTTTTATGAAGGGTGTAAAGTTATATTGGGTCATTCGGTGTTTTAATATTTAGTCGGGAGTCACACAGTTGGATTTGTGTTGTAGTGGCGTTGTTTACGAGGGCGAATGTTGCACATCGAGCATTGTGTAGTCCGCTTTATGGCCAGTCAGGGGTTCCGGCGGAAGTGTCGTAAACCCGACGTCATAGTCAGATTCCAACGATAATAATTAGAGGCACCTTGTTAATGTTAACTGGTCTATAATTGCTGACCGATATTAATTAGTTTTATATTGGCACATGACTTATAACGTCAAAAGAGCGCGAGGGCGATTCGCTTGACAAACTACATATTTTATTATTGAGGTGTATTTTTATATTACGTTTCTCACTTAAATACCTACTCGTAGATAAAGCTATTTTAACAAACAAATATGTGAGACGTTTTTAATAAATTCTCTTTATTTTTAAAACACATAAATAGTTTAAACTACTAAGCGCATAACGTAAATGGTGAATAACTCTAACATAGATACGACATTTTCATAAGAAAGTTGTATTTCCTTGTTAGTTATACACATCAGGGTTTAATTTAGTTTATTTATTATTTTATTACGATAACAAAGGTGAGGACTAACATCTATTTCTAAAACAGATGCTAGTTGTCACTTAGATTTATGAAAATAAATAAAAATATAAGTAGTCATATAAACAACCTGTATATGAAATTATTTCTAAGACACAAAAGTTCGTTGGCTACAATAAAAATATTATTTAACAGGAATATACAAAACTTTTATATTCATATCTAATTCTTCGAAACTAAATTCGGTTGTATGGGGTTATATTTAAGGGTCGATAAAATAACGCGTAGCCAGCTGAACAGGCCACGGTGTAATAAAAGTTTAATGTGGCCTCTTAAATCATTGCTATACCTTAGCACCTTGCACTCTCTTGAAATAACTCAGATATTGAACATGATGTAGAACAAGTAGTAGACTTTGGATATGTTGTAGATTAACTAGTTTACGAAGATATTTGTATTTTTATTTAAAATTTTAATATGTAGAAACAATGCTCGCCGAATGCATAACCGCTTGTTTTTGAAGTTGGTTAATTAAATGCTACATTAATTTACATAGGTAATAACATTTCTCGTCATCATTAATCTATTTTGTGTTTCCTGTTCATATTTTATATGGTGCTAAGTGAGAAATACGTAAACCCAGCGTGAACTGATTTACACAAATAACTCCAGTTTAGTCAAGAATTTCACGCTTCCACTTAATGCTATGTTACTTATTGTAAATTATCGTGTGTTAAACAATAAAACATTTCTCGCTTAACTACAATCTGGACGCAAAAACAAAGAAGAATTTTTAATTAGCAAAGCGTTTCCCTGTAGTGCGGCGCCCCGCCGCGCGGCTACTTTATACACATTGCTTGGAGGTCGTTAACAAAACGTCACTTTTCACAATATTTATGTCTCCATTATTTTTCATGTATAACGACATCGTAAACTTAAAACTTCACCTAAGAAACTTTCTTAATCTGTCAATATATTTTTCCTCATTGTCATATATTAGGTATTCGAGAGGTACGAACCTCTGACTCACCACTCCCACATAATTCCACGCTCTATATTTCAAGATAAGTGGAAGAGTATTTACACTTTTGTTTTTATCTTCAGTAATCATCGGGACACATAAAAAATGTGAGAAAACATATCGTCGTGGAGAGCTACACTAACAGATTGGTAGCTAACAAAAGGAAGACATAAACCGAGATCGTACGGCCAGATATACTTGAGGGCACTCCCGACACTTTACAAAAGTAATAAAATGAGAGTTCCATTTCGCACGATTACCCGAGAGACGACAAAACATGTCAAGTGTCAATTTGTATAATTTACACAGGAATTAAAATGGCGGTTTGACAGATGACAGTTCGCGTGGCTCTCTCATTCTCGGTCGGTGGCGACGCTTGATGCGGGTGTCCTAACTTGTTGATTTTTGCCATTTTATTTTTTACTCATTTTCACACGACGTTGTCTGTAGTAACAGGATATTTTGTTTTGAATAGCGAGATTAGCGTTGCGAGTGACGCGTGGCGGCGACGACGCGCGACATAACGAGACGCGTAAGCGACAGACAACTGACACGCGCCACGCGACACACGCACTACATGTGTGTAGTTGTGTACCAATGTTATACACCATTCGCTGATAGGTTTCGTATTACGGAAAACTTTTCTTCCAGTAAAGTAATTATTTTTGTATAAGAACACGAATTCATATCCATAAAAAAATCGTTTAAAGTCTCAAATAGAAATTGAAGTAGGACAATTAATTACAAAATAATTAAAAATTTTATACAATTACAAAATTAAAGACTATTGGACATTTGTAAGTAGGACATGTTTAATTGCGTAATTGCAGAATTAATGAACGGGAATATGTATAAATTGAAAGTTGTAATAAACATATAAACACGGTGTCGATGACCCAAGTTGCGTGCGAACGCGCTCTGTATGAGTGGATGACATTTCATGAAAACCAGTCATGTTTCTATTCAACTCATAAATACATATATATATCTAACAACTTATTGTAAATGATTAGATATTGGATAGATATAAATTACCTACGCAATGCCTTCGCCGTTTCTAAATAAGATCTAATAGATATTCGTTAGTTGTTCGATGCCAGCATTCATGTCTTATTAATAGTTTACTTGATTGAATATGACGTTTATAAATGGTATGGAATATTTCAATATTATCTAATTTCCCACAATGCTGATTGTTTAGTCAGTTAGTCGTTTATGACAGTGCTATGCAATGCTAATGTGATTGCGAAATTGAACGCAGCCCTTGTAAACGCTCTGTCGTTATATTTATGGTGCATCTTTAAATAGAGTTATCTGAATTATGCTATCTATATCTAGAAACATGTTACGCAATTAGCAGAAAATAGGGATGTCTTTTATAATAACTTGTGGGGTCGGGCAGACTTACACTGGGTAGGACGCCCATCCATGAGTCGAAAGAAAAAGACAGTCAAATTAAAAAGGTTATCTTGTTATTGACTGTAAAATTGGACAGCTTATTATAATGGCTATGAAAAATAACTCATTACAGCAGGATAGTGTTACAGCAAATCGTGTGTCTCCTAAAATGTCAATAAACTAACAAGTTGTTTTTAAGAATCAGCTATTTAGATAAACCAAACGGAGTGTGAAGACTCGAAAGTTCAAAGTTTGTGTTATAATGATGTTATCGTCCATAATGATACCACCCATTGATTCGACAACGACATGTACTGGAATAACCACCTTATGATAGCTGTATAACGGAACCAAACACTTCTGTACATATTATAAATTAAAGTCGCTTTTCTTGTCTGTCTGTGTGACTGCGTTGTTCTTCTAAACTATGCAACCGATTTTGATTCGGTTTTCACCATAATTTAGGGAATGTATTCTGGAAGGTTTATGTGTATTTTACATTAATATTTAACTCAGATATAATAAAAAAATCTTGGTCTTTTGTCAAGGCGTCAAGACCGTACGAAGCAGGGACGGGTCGCTAGTCTATAATAAGAAAGAAATGTTATCGCGATGGCACGGAAACGTGATATTTGATCGGAATGCTTATTGGTACGACGTATTCTTAAATTTATATAGTTATTTGTGGAAGAATTTCCTGCATTTAATTATAAGTTAAATATTTGTAGGTTATTGTTAGTACTCAGGCGATGTCAGAGTTAATTGCTATCACAATATCTAGGTATGCTTAACAGGTTGCGATTAAATAATGGCAGCAAAAGGTGTTTCACAACATTGGTAGGCCCAGTAGCATTTTTTTGTCATTTACTGGTATAAAGAATTCCTGTAATTATATTATATACAAAAATGCTTATAAAGACAGAACAGTAGTTAGGTCACTGCTTTAACCAGTGACTGCTTTGTGTTTTTTATCTAGTCATATCAATTTCACAAGACATATTTTTTCTACCTTTACGGAGTAGGATACTTAATATGTAAGATATCTAAAGCTCTATGATAGCGAAAGTGGATTAATAACCATAAGGTATGAATAACATAATTTTTAGTCATATTATAGCATGAGAAATATTCAAATTTCACATTTGAATTCGTTGTATCCATACAAATTGACTATACTTGCTCTTGCTTTCTCAAAATGTTTCATACAAAGTGTGTTTTATTTTTATTTTAAGTAAGTAATGTAACGTGTACGGCGTAACTATAATAATAACATGTAAGTTTATCAATCCTATTCCCAACTTATACAAAGGTTCTCTTCGCTTTATGGCTGAATGAAACTACTGAAAATATGCTAAAATGCATTATTTGCATTTTAGTATATTTTGTGAGGGTTTTACCTATTGTTATGTAGCGAGTTTGCAAGACATCCTTACAATTACCCACTTGGGTACCTACCCTGGTTTCCAATTTTTCCACTTCGCATTTTCTATTTTTCTATGAAGAATACCTACTGTTAATCCTCCAATTTTCTTGTGACTTTTACGGTGTATTACTAACAACAGCTGTAATGATAGGTTCAAGAATAGAATGATATAAAGACGTTAATAAATCGTAGAGCAACAGTATCAATACGGACACAAAACGTGAAATATTTATATCGCGGCCGCTGCCTGGCTTTTCACGGCTAAATGCCAGGTTATTAGTTTAGTTCGACATCCGAGTGTACCTATTAGTTAGAGGTAAATCAATATATTATCTACTGCCCGGGAAACCTGCAGCAAAGGCCAAATATGAAATAATACATCTACTGAAATACTACAATTCTAGACATCCAAGATGATCCAAGATAAATACCCATTTCAATGCTCACGCAACGCGTGGAACAAACATATTAATTTGAAATAACAGTTGACAATTAATACCAAGGACTTATTACCAGAAAGGCACAAACAATAAAATTGTATTTATTTACCGAGCAATTACACTAAAGGTCACACTCACATAATAAATAACGCAATAATCTGATTATCTGGCGCAAGCGCATAGTTTAATCATAATAGCATGGTGTCCCTTGCCTGCTTACAACATAATTATCTCTACTGTATGATAATCGCTAATGGATGGGTATAAATGATTATCTTCAACTAATGCATATTCATAGCTGAAAAAAATGTAAAGTATACCAGCTGTTCTAATTTGTAAAGAATCGAAGGGACATTATCTCATAACTTGTATTTTTATAAAGAACATTGGCATAGTTTTGTCTTCTCATAGACTAAAGAAAATCACATAAAAACGGTTTATCTATGCATCAAGGAAGTCTGTGATACATCCTTTATGATTCATGTTCACTTAAAACTAAGTATACATATAACAGTAAAACTGAACAGACGCGTCGTGTTCGTGTCTCATGATATATTATTATATTCCAGAATTTTTGTCAACTGCATACAATACACTACAATTGTTCGTAAACCACTTTTATTTTCTGCAAACAAACAATAACGACAGAAGTTCAGAACGGGGACATATTCAGCCATATTCGCGCCTCGCTCCGGATGCGGTTCTCCATAATTGTTGCACTCAATCAACTGAAATTAGGCTTCTTTCATGCGTACCTTGTCATATACTTGCGGTTTCCTACCACAAACAAAAAACATTTAAACTCAAGACATTCAATGAAAATAATTCACTGTAATAAAACTTAATTTCATATAATTCGTGAAGTAGGCTATCTCTTTATTTTACAAGATCTACAAACGATTTTTGGCAATTAAAATTTTACGCGTTTGACTTTATCTAATGAATGAATCATAGGTTGTACCTAGTTAATGAATTCAAAGCTAGAAGTCGACATGGAATATTAATTAATATCAGTACTAGATGAGCCATTTATAGGCATTTATAATGTGGGAAAACCAATAATTCCCACGTCACATACTAAACCATTATGAATGTGTATTATCCTGTGGACACATTCTACAACATTATTCCTTGGCGACTAGATAAACTAGTATATCTATTCGTGCGATGATCTAACTGCTATTTACATACACAGTAATTGTGTTAAAAGTTCTCGCGTTTGTCTATATACATACATTCAATTGGGTATTTTGTTAAGCTTATCCGTGGGCATCGCGGCCCGACGTTTATTAATGAATTATGTAAATGCGCGAGACCGACGGTCCGCCGACGATTCTACCAACTTTATTACTCGCGAAATGCGCCATTAATATAGATCGTTACCTCGGTCTCTGCAGACCCCTTTAATTGTTAACTTGCTTTGCCTTCCTTGATAATATGTTAAGACGTTACGTCATATGCTTTTTACGATCATATTTTAGTATCTACATAAATAGCTGATCAGAATTCTAACACATTTGCGAACATTGTATCTTCAGGTAATTACATCTTACTGCATGAAGCTACATATTACAAGACATTAACAAGTTGTACCTAATTATGAGCTGAAAGGTTACAAGAAACATTGAAGGTTAAGTAGCCTGTGAAGAACACTGTAAAACGAGCTTTATTTCCATCCACCCATGGTCGATAGCAGCTCAATCAATGATATGTAAAAGCAGGTTAGTTGGTTACCTGCTTTTCATAACTCAATCAACATCAAAGACGACGTTGTTCAGGGCATCACTGAATAACTTGTGGATGTGGCAGTTGTGTAAACTTTACTCTTTTACTAGATTTCTCTGGGACCTATTTGGAAATATGAATATGACTTGAACATATTATAATGGCAGCACTGCTTATTTCCTTAATGGAAAAGCGAACAATGGAAGCGTAATTTGCAAATTATCAATGGGAAGAAATTAAGATTAATATTCACTTCGTAATTTTTTTATAACTTGATGAACAGTGTTAAAACGCTTTATAGTGTTGGTAGTCGAGACGTTACTACCAGCTGAAGGAAACGAAAACTCACTGACCCTGATTACTGTATAAAATTATTAAGGAGGTAAAAAAACGATTAGTATTGGAGGTGCATGTGACGCAATTGGTGGTCGCGATCGATTGTTATCCGTGATGGATGCGGCTCATTACTCGCGCGCTCTGGGTGGCACGACCGTCGCCAGCGCCTAACGACGCGCGACTCCTCTCATTGTCAAACCTGACCACTGATCCCATCGATATGACACTACCATTCCAATCACACCTCAATACCATTTATTTATGACCAGTGCTTAACTCGCGTCTTGCGGCCTACTTTAATACTGCTGCCTTCATGTTTTATTGACTACTCTCATACCTCGCCGTTAGATAATATAACACTTACCTCAAAGATCGGTTTGACATCGTGTTTTATGACGACTATTAATTCATTCTTTCACTCCTGGATTTTATTGCTCGCATTCCACAAATTCCCTGGAGCAATAACGAAGAACTTTTTTTTCTAATCTACCGCAGCTCGACGACGATGCGACGCTATATCGCATTATGGCTGACAGGCAAATTGTTAGCTGACGGTTATGTAATCTGACAGGCCCCTGACTACTTGTTTAGGCATCGAAATTACAAAAGTGCCGTTTAAATTTTATAAAAAATATAATAAGAAAGACTACATCATAAATAAACGATGTTGAGATGCTATCGGTTCCTGGCCGGCAGGAAGCGCTTCGGCCCATTTAGGGGTGCATTAAAATCGAATACATCATATTTGTTTGATTTCCTAGTTCGCGTTTCACCCTGTAATTATACAAGTCACCGTCCGTGGCCGGATCTCTGGTGGTTTTTGTTAAGATGCATTAATCATCTTTTTTTATTGCGAGCATGTGTTTTGGTCTCGTAAAACACTTTCGGGGATTATAAGCTTTTTGTATTCGTAATGTCTAATTTAGTTTTCGGTCGGTTCTTATGAGGTCATTAGTGCGGTGAGGTCCGTTTCGTCATCCCCTTTGGAAATTTATAGTTGAAAGTTGAGAGTTTTAACGTCGTTTTAATGTGTTGCAATATTAATAAAATTTCTACAGAAACTTTTAAACTTTATCCCTTGCATAAAACTTTACATAAGTTATCTTAAATGTTGGCAGTTAATTATAATGAGTGTGTTTTGTGTGGTTGTCAGACGCATGTTCCCGACGGTGCGCGTGTCGTTCGCGGGGTGCCGCGCGGACGCGCGCTACGCCGTGCTGCTGGACGTGGTGCCGGTGGACGGCAAGCGCTACCGCTACGCGTACCACCGCTCCTCCTGGCTGGTGGCCGGCAAGGCGGACCCCCCCGCGCCCGCGCGCCTCTACCCGCACCCCGACTCGCCCTTCTCCGGCGACCAGCTGCGCAAGCAGGTCGTCTCTTTCGAGAAGGTCAAGCTCACCAATAATGAGATGGACAAGAATGGACAGGTGAGCACCTAACATACAGATGTCACGAAATAATTATTATGTCAAAACCTTTTCGTTAATCATAGCGATAGACAAATAGAGACGCGGCTCTATTAGAAATTAGTGATTGATGATGTGTGTAACGCGTGGTACTCGCTTCTGATTATAATCATAATTTGATTCAATAGGTTGTTAGGAGTCGTAATTTATAAACAACAAAGTGAAACGTATCGGTTTCGAGGGAGAGTGGTGTGGAGGTTGTTGCAGCGCTAGGAACAAGGTGATAAAGCGGCCGAGCCTGAATGAGCTATAAAGTGTTGACGTAAAACGGTTGATTTACGTGCGCCCCGGGTGTCGCCGGCGGCTAACGAGCGCCTGCGACTCGCCAGTGTGTGTACCATCTAAATGTTTCACAAGTGATATACATTCATATAATTCTAATTACACAAATCGTGTCTTCGACACTACAATTTTAACTGTATACTTTGAGTCGACTCGGTTCTGCTCCAGAAAGTAGCTAATGGCTGTTAGTGTTATTACTTGACGGCGGCTACGGGTTAGCCGAGTGCGTGCGCCACTGCAAATCGAGGTTTATAAATTATCCGTCAACATTTAATTATACACTGGCCACCTTTGCAATTCAATGTAGAGATGGCTTTTACGATATGTTCGCTCGAATTGTACGAGTGCTTAAATAATTCGGCAGGATTTAATTAAATACGGAATCAGAATGATTGATGTCACTGATTCATTCATAAAAATATTGCATAAAAGTAACAAAAGAATAAAATAAAAGAAAACAGGAATGAACAGAACATTCAATAACCTGTAAACGCTTCCTGCATGTTACACATCCTTTGGGATGACGTCGTGACACGTGGACCACTTCCTCGTGCGTGTGGCAATTTGTAGAATTACTGGCAAAATGGTTGTGTCGGCGACACCTCGGGCGTCGGGGGACGTCGGGGAGAGTGTAATGAGTGCGTCGCTGGCAACAAATTAGTCGCACATGTCGCGGCGCGTCAGCCGGCACCTCACGGCTACTTACCTCCGCGGCGCAGGTGCGCTCTCGCGCAGGCAAATGTCACGACTACACACCACCAGCCTGCCCAGAACTTCACGCAGACCCGCTGCACTAAGCTGCAGAGATCTCGGGCACTGGCCGCAATATTTACTTAACATAGGTTAGTCAGGAATATGACAGTTATGAAGAGTGCGATAGTACTGCGATAGTATCGCGACTGTAAATTGATTTTCAACTGATGAGAGTGAACTTTAAATTAGTTGTTTGTTATTGTCATAGTTTTATTGTTTTATGTAGATCGTGTTATGAATAACTTAAGTATAACTTAGACTTGTTAGCTATTTATGTCTTGTAATTGTATAAACAAGCAGGTGTCCGGTAACTTTATTTCTAAGTTTATTGCCAGACTACAAATTTTAATTAAGTAATTGTTTAATGAGGCTAACTAGACGAAGGGTCTTCTTCGTTTGGCCACAGACGACTTATGGCATGTTAGATGCACGTTACAATCTATTCATCTTGACAATCCATTTTGAAATTGTAACTTTATTGTATGTAGTAATTAATCCAATTAATAATCATAAGTTTATTATATTAATATGTAGCTAAGTCATAATTAAAAAGAAAACACCAAATATCACGGTGTTGCGGGAAATTACTTGCCAATGAGCTCAACAGTTTTTCCATTGCAGATAATCTGCGCTGAAACATCGTTCAGTTCTAGCTTAACGCATTTTATGTATCTTAAACAATAGTATGTAATTGAACAATGCTAGGTTACATTACGCACTCAAGTTTAGTTGGCGGAGGGCGCCGGAACGGAACCGAGAGGCGTGGCGATATGATGGATGGCCCGGCTCTCACCAAAACACACCTAATTGGCTTTCCCATAGTAGACCGATGGCTATCGGGCTCGTATCGTAGACTTATTTAATTAAATAACTTCTTTTAATATACATAATGTGCTCAAGCAGGCGAAGTCACCAGTTCAAGGTTGTTTAAATATGAATTTTGGGTTTTAAGGGAGCTGAATGCATAGGTAGGTACTTTCAATATATGCGCGTTTTACTATTGCTAGAAGATTAATTACAGATATAACCATTAACCATAACTAGCAACTTTCATTTATTATCCAAGGACGCTAAAATATAATATGAATAATTCTCACATCAATAACAAAAAAATTGGTCAAACGGGACTTCTCTGCTACGAAAAAATAACTTTCCAATTATATTTATCAACAATGAAAAAAACTTTTTACAAAAAAAAAAACCGCCTTCAAAAAAAGACAAACAAAAACGTTCCTGCACTAAAAAGTAAAAAATAAAAAATTGAATTCCTGTAAAGAAACTTAATTTAAAGGTAAACTTATTTGACATTAATATTTTGCAAATATTCAAAATTGTTTACTTCTTTTTGGAGTCGGTGCCAGCAGTTGTATCCTGTGCCATTTATTTTTTCAATTCACGATTATAAAATTTTAAAGCAGATGCTTACAAACTTAGTGCTTCAAAAATTTCAAAGTACTTAAAAAGTGGCAGAGGATTTTTATACGTATGTATAATTATTATTATTTAAAAGAAATTATTGTGAAAATTGTGTCAATTTGTTTTAGAGTACAGTCTAGTCTGTATTTGTGTTTTAATTATTCTAGGTATGCAATAGGTATCTTGGTAGTTTTATAGTAAATGTTAGAGGTCGTTTTTCGAGGTATTGTTGCCCATACGTATTTCCTTGCCTTGGCTGGCACCGACTCCAAAAAGAAGTAAACAATTTTGAATATTTGCAAAATATTAATGTCAAATAAGTTTACCTTTAAATTAAGTTTCTTTACAGGAATTCAATTTTTTATTTTTTACTTTTTAGTGCAGGAACGTTTTTGTTTGTCTTTTTTTGAAGGCGGTTTTTTTTTTTGTAAAAAGTTTTTTTATTTCTAGCCGTTTAGTGTATTTTTTATTATAATATAATGGCAATGTAGTTAATATCTTTTCTACATAGAATATTATTTTGAAGAAGTACCAATATCATACAAGTAGGTACATATTACTGTCTACTTTCTGGGTAAGTAATAGATGATATAACAACAAAATCTCTAATATTAACAACATATAACAACGGAACCTATAATTTTATTTAATATAACGATTAGTTGATATAATGAACGATTGATATAATTTTAAAAGACCTAATTTTTATAAGCATAACATACATTAAATATAACACCGTTTGACATAACATACATTAAATATAAAATCATTTGACATACCACTCAAAAGATATAAAACTTATTTGGTCTAATATATTATTTGGTCTAATATATATATTATATTGTAAGTTCTGTCGTAGTTATAGGTAATAGTAACCTAAGTAGATATTAAACATAACTAGCAACTGCTTACCACCTGTGCTAAGATAGGTCGACGGAGCCCCGCTTCGCGGGGCTTCTATTTCTGTGTGGTTTAAAAAAAAATAACCACGAAGGCTAAGGCGGGAGCTCCGTTCCGCTTCGCTCCCGCCTTAGCCTTATTTTAATAAGGCGTGGTCGACGGAGCCCCGCTTCGCGGGGCCCCTATTTCTGTCTGCAGGGTTTAAAGGAACCTAACACGAAGGGGATGACGGGGGCTCGTTCGCTCGCTCCGCTCGCTCACTTGAGCCCCCGTTATCCCCTTCGAACCTAACCTGTCCGAGTCGGGGTGCCCCAATTCCCGAGCTCGCTTCGCTCGCTCTTGCATCCTAAGTTCTCATTGCCTTTTTACAAAATCGAGACATGTTAGACCTTGGGGTTATATTAAACGTTAGACCTAATGATTTTCGATTAAATAAACAATATACATATTAAACGTTAGACCTAATGATTTTCGATTAAATAAACAATATACATAATAAACGTTAGACCAAATGATTTTCGATTACATAAACGTTATATCAAACAACGTTATACTAATTAAGTTTTAGAATAAATAAATGTTATATGTAAAGAAATTATATCAACAGTTGGTATATCTCACGTTGATTATATCTTATGAACGATAATAAAATGAAATTAGACCAAATGAGTTTATACGTTATGAGACGCACCCCTACTTTCTGATCTTTAATTTGATCCCGTAGAGAGATGATAATATGACGCATGAAATACTGTCGATTCTTATGCGTCGTATGCTGCCTCTAATATTGAGCTGGGCGGTAACAGTCCATATACTACAAGGGACCACCCTCGAGAGAGCTGTGATCGACCTTGGTAAAAAAAAA
The DNA here is from genome assembly GCA_951799955.1 of Apamea anceps. NCBI lineage: Eukaryota > Metazoa > Arthropoda > Insecta > Lepidoptera > Noctuidae > Apamea > Apamea anceps. The sequence goes on along the minus strand of OX637505.1, from coordinate 14,917,213 downwards.
CTTTGCAAAAGGACAAATATATGTCGCGCTAAATCGTGTCAGAAGTTTGGAAGGCATAGTGTTATCAGATTTAGACGCCAATAAATTATTGAATCGACCACACGATGATCGAGCGATGACAGAGATAACAAGGTTGCGGAATCTGCCATCTGATAATCAAGACAACACATAACGTGCCATGGAATAGGCCTACCGGGGAAACCACATTAAAAAAAACGCGCCCAGCACACTACCTCATAGGTGGCGTGGAAACGTGTGCATACTACCAAGAATACAATTTTATTTTAGTAAATAATAGAAGCGATATTTTTTTAAACATTGTAAGCAAAATGCCTTTAATATTTCAGAAGTTGTTTTGTGGACACATTGATGATAACATCAAAACTAGATTTTCAATGGCACCTTGTATTCAGAGTGCATCTCATGACAGTTCTAAGCCCAAATACTGCTAGGATACATTGTTTTATTTTGAAGTTCTCATGCCAACCTTCCACCTTCCAGCTCCATCATCAGATCAGTTCGATAGTAACTTATAGCCAAAGTGCATTTCATGACAATTCTAATAAGCCCAAACACGGCTAGAATACGTTGATTAATTACGGAGTTCCGGTACCTGTCTTCCGGCTCCATCATGATCATCAGATCAGTTCAATGATAATATTTTCAATATAACTATTCAGGATTGTATGTTTATTTGTATTGTCATAGTTGCTTAAGTATCTTGATTGTGATATCTATGCGAGTGACAAGTTCCGTTAGCCATATCTGATCTTCTTCACCAGTTCCACTTCATCAAATGTTACTTTTTGACTGTAAACGTTTGATTTCTCGATGAAAATATTAAAATTACTATATAGTTGCCTATAATATTTGAGGAGTTCCCTCGATTCCTCATGGATCCCATCATCAGAACTGGATTTTGAAAAAAATGGGACCAATCTGGAAGCATATCCTTCAAAGTTAAAAAAAAAAATTGCAAATCGATCCATAAACAACGGAGTTCTGAGGTAACAAACATAAAAAAAAAAAATAAAAAAAAAAAAAAAATAAAAAAAAAAAAATACAACCGAATTGAGAACCTCCTCCTTTTTTTGAAGTCGGTTAAAAATAAAGTATAAGAATAATTTACTGAAGCGGAAGATTTAACTAATTACGTAATGCTTTATGTTTTAAATGAATAATGAGTTTACTTGCAATTTAATATGACTTACTCATTATACTTAATTATTATTAGACTCGAACTACCGGCATTACACGAAACTAAAGTTTTCCCTCAATAAATCTAAGCTTATATTATTCCGCTCCAAGAAACAGCTAAATACACGAAAATATTTATAAATAAAACTTCTAATTAGCAATATATTATCAGAAACGGAACTGGAATTGCTGAGTCGTTAACATCGGTAACAATGTATAGGCCACGCAACTCGACACGACGGTTCGTGTCCACCCGCCTAATTGTGGAACAAAAACTCCATGGAACCGACGAATTAATCATCAGCGCGCCACTTAACTGCCTGTACTCGAAATAATAAAATAAATGCTGCATTCACGACACTTGTAACTGTAACCCTGAAATGCTGAGTTGTGTCCAGTTGCGTGCGCTACGCAGGGTTACTTGTTGTTTTTGTTTCCTCTGAGGACCTCTCCGTCATGAAAAATGTGTGTCATTTTACACCTTTTTGTAGACAAAGGTAAGCTACGTTTACTGTACGTTATGTTTAAATATAGGAACAATACTATCTGATCTTAAAAACACAGCTTTTCTAATTATAACAAACTAACAGCTGAATTCCGCATAACCTTAAAAGCACAACTTTCAAGTTAATTTCGAGTTCCGTTCATAAAGTAGAAGAGACCTTTGTGAATGTTTGTAGGCTTTATTTAAAAGCTTGGTATAATCGTGTCTCGGAATGAGGTCAGATTATTAGAATTCATGAGAACGGTCACACGAAAGCGTGGCGACTGTGGCGAGTAGCGATGACGGATCGCGATTGTACGAGCGTCGAGCGCCCGGCCGGCCCGGCTCCGCGCCGATATGCCCCCGGTCACAAAGACCTCCCAACGACACTCGCGTGTTAAATCCGTAAATCTTGATGTAATATATTTTACTTTCTTATAGTTGTGTGTATTTATCTTACTATGAATGAGCAGCTTTATTTTATTTTCTATTTTCAAAGATTTTTTTGTAAAATACTCCTCTATCAGTATGATTATTTTTAGATTTAAAACAGAATGGAGGTAGCAGAGTGGTGTACACAATTTTAGAGTGTCGTTGCACTTGGCGCGTTCGTTAGTGCATTTTTCACATAAAAGTATTCCGCGTAGATTCCGCATAGGCGCCGCGTATACCCCACGTACACTCCTTTTCCTTAACAATGACTTACAGTTTGGCGATTAAAATAATCTACATGACACAGTTTATTATTCATCAATATTTTGAAACCAATTTATTATCAGGTAGGTAGCACTTCTATATCAGCTGTAAACGTGTGACTATAAACAAAAGGAACATGCAAATCTTTTTATTCGTAGGCAGTTAAAAAGAATTTATGACTTGATAGAATGATTTACTATTACATAATGGTAATAATAGCCCGAGGTGTTGGAGATTGTAATTATTAATAATAATTAAAAGTGTGTAGTTACACTTGTTACGCACTTCCTTCGTGTTTTAACAAAAGTGCATCAACGAGAGTTTTTAGGATCGCCTGGAGCTATAAAATATAGTAATTGTCGATTCAGAAAATTTATTACTGACATATAATAGGAACCTGTTCACCTTTTCTATAGTTCGTTATTCAAAGCAGTTTATTTTCGCGGGAAAGTAACCAGCTGATAGGTTCCTACTCTGAAAGATTAATTAAACATTTTTTTCCCCAAAATCACCTAGAAAATTAATAATGTTTAAAAACATGTTCTGTGTACAATAATGATTAGAACTCAAGGTTAATAGTAGGAAACGAAGGCAAAATTAATGAATTTATGTAAATTGCCAGTTCAGTTCGTGGTCCACACTGCACACGAGTTGTGGTGATTAATGAACTGCTTTTTGGACGTTTACCCAAATAATGAGATTACAACTTTATGCTTCACAACTTTTAGAAATATACACGTGGCAGTTATAGATAATTAGGAACACTGAAATAGTCTATAAACCAAAAAAATACAGTAGAACATTCAGATTTTTTTTTTTGCTAATGTTTTATGAGGCTAGGTATATGGCAAGGAAATGGCGATAACCCATGAATTTAGAATCTAGATTATAATAATTTATTTAACTGATAAAATCTTTATAGCATAGATAACAAATCAACAATGTCTTCACCATGAACTAGAAGCTTTTAATTTAATGTAAAATTCGCGATAAAGTATACGAAGTAAACGACTTTGTTTACGTTATAAAACTGTTTACATTTTACAAAATTACTGTTGATTGCATAAACAGATCTCTGATAACATTTCCGTAATTTATTTATGTGGTAATGAAACATTAAATGTCAAAGTGGCGAGGGTATTTTATGACAAACTAATGTTGTATCAGTTGTCATTGTGAGCGCCCGCGGTGCTTGTCAGCCGCAGGCGATGCTGCTGCGCCGAGCTCCCGAGGGCTCACGGGGCTCAGTGTACTCTTGCACATAGTCTCCACTTGCACCGTCCCTAGCCCCGGGCACCCCATTCACATAATCACTACAATTTATTCCATTGACTCGGAATTATGTCGTTAGGCCTTAATTATTTTATGCAATATTCGACTCAAGTAGGTCAAGCAATTATAATGCACTTAAGATGTGTGCATAGCGGTGTTTATCTCCTTTATTACACGCTTTTTCACGTAAAACAAGGTGATCATGTATGTGAAGTGCATCGACAGCAGTGCTTTGTTTCACTTTTCAGCTAGAGAGTGGCCAGTGAGACGATAATGGCGGCCATTAGCCAAAAAGCCGATGTCATTAACAGGGTTGTCGGTTGACGCTGTACTTTGTATTGCCAGGGCCAGCGCACACCGGCACACGGCACACGCGTATCGCACCGATATCCACGAAATACTTTCATTAATAATCGCCATTTAATTTATAGCAGCGTCCGAGCCGTTGTAACCAATAAAATTTAATAAAACGCTCACCACGCCGTCCGACCGCTCGTCTTAATGAACAACGACAAACATCAATTCTCGACGATCATTTGCGTTTTTTAATTACTGTTGATATTTTCACGTCGTTAACGTATTTTGAAATAAGGCGATTATAAAACAAACAAGCTAGACAGGTGAGTCGAGGAGGTAGTGAATATGAGTTTAGGTGTAATATAAATTAATAAGTTATTCGGCGTCGGCGGAACTCCTGCGGCGAGGCGCGCGCTCGTGCGGCGTGGACCTTACACCGGTAATTATTATACACCTTGGGCCCACTAACCGTCTCCGCACCCGCACTCACTCGTTAAACAGTGCGACTAATTTTACTATAACTATTATTAATATTTTAATCTTCTCTCATCTACATATAAGTGGTATTTCGTAATGTTCCTAATTAAACACATCATAATTATGCATAAGCTGTAAACTGCGTAAAGCTACGCAGGGTATATGCACTTAGCTGCATAACTACATAGGTATAACTGATACAAAAAGTTAGAAATACCAGCGCCCTTCCAATGTAATAAATATATCAACACGCTTATCATCTTATGACATCTAACGGCACGGACGGGCAATGGCAATACAATCGTACTCATAAAACTTTCATAACGTAAGTGACACTGACATAACTATCAATTTATAGATAAACCATATAAATCAACTGTAGGTATTTTAAAAACACTACTTATTTGTCAAACTATGTAGGTATGAAGAAAGTGTAGCTATTTTAAGAACTAGGTGCTAGTTGTAGACCAATTTATCAGGTACTTTTAGCGTAATAGAACTGAAGTCTAATTACATGCTCAAGTGTTTAACTATTTAAACAAAACAGAAAGTTCACACTACAATCATAAACATGTTCTTGCAGTTACAGACTAGTAACAAGCCGTTTGAAGAATGTCATTATGACCATATAAAAGCCATGTAAAGTTTAAATTGTTCTAGTAAATTGACATAACTATATAATTTGATGGTACTTCTCCTAACAACACGAAACTACATGGTCGTGGCTTTTGATATCTCTTCATAATTATCTTCGGCTTATGAAAATACGGCGAAGTAAGTTGATTGCGTCCAATTACTGGCGAAGTGGGAGCTTTCATTGTTTCTGCTCACATGCAATTAGTGAGAGGAATCCGCCGAGCTTGGGGCTTGATCGCTCCCGTTTAGTATGGGAAACGAAAAAAAAGGGTTTTCGCCGCAACTTAATCGGGTAATCGACATTTCCTTTGAAGTAGAGAGAAATGAGAGAATATACTAAGTACTTATTAATAGGTAAGCTATGTAACAGCTTATGAGAAAAGACACTACTGACTTGTTATTAGATATATAGACAGATATATTATAGATACATAATCAACCTATAATGTTCCCACTGTTGGGAAACAGCCAATCTATTCTGTAAAAATCTCATCGTGAAAACTTAGGTGAAGTGAGCTTAAAGAGAGCTGTAATTTCACCTGAAGCTAGGGATTAATACTATTGACAGCTCACTTCACTTAAGTTTTCACGGTGAGATGTTTACAAAATAGCACTACAGGTCTCCTGTCGGTGAGAGGGAGTGGGCTGTAACCTATCACGCGGGCCCAGTGCGGAATTTTTGGTTCTAGAACATGCCGGTTTCCTCACGATGTTTTCCTTCGCCGTTCTGAGAGCAGTGGTGATGAAATAATTTACACAAAATAAAGTGCCTGCTTGGAAGCCGACCCCAACATAGTTGGGAAAAGACTAGGCAGATGATGATGAAAGTGCCTGCTTGGGGTCGAACCCACGGCCTACAACTCTTAAGTCGCGGATATTACACCTGGCCACCACTGCTCATAACTGACTGATAGATAGAATATAGCTCTTTATTATGTACACCATAAAAATTACAGAAACAAAAGTAAAAACAAATACATAGGTTGTTGGGTTTAGGTGCTTTTTAAAAGCGCAAATAGTATTTAAATTTGTGGGAATCTATTAGCCTGCCCTTTCCCGTCACATATAAAGTTAACCCTTAATTATTTGACCATCATTAAAACTACACAAAGTGAACTCAAATATGGTTAACGGTTGTTAAATATACTTTGTGGTGGTGTTAACAGAGAGTATCGTGAATTACTTTTATGTCATAATAAGGGCAATTGGAATAAACAGTGGGTGTAGCCGAGACGCCGGAAGTGGTCGCCATTGCCGATGCCTTTCGAACTACCCACCACATATTGGCACTCAGTTTGTTTCTACCGAACGACCGAATTATAAGTTATAAAACCGTTACTTACAACACAATCGCTTATTTGCACTCGAGACTTTTACGTAAACGAAATTTAACTCAAGTTATTGTGACATTAAAATAAGTAATAAAATATTGTGGGTATACTCAAAGATTTACAACGAATATATTTTATGTTTTAATTAATAAATAATTTTCTGTTTTACAGTGACACTTTTATGTTGGCATCCGTTTCGTAACTTTTAAGCCTATTATTTAAATAGTAGGACGGTACTGTTATGTTAAGACGTAAAGCGCTCAAAAAGATAAAGTTGGAATCACTTATGGCCGATTCCTAAAATTTACGGAACGTTATTGTTTAAAATTAAGACACTTGTATCGTTACCAATAATGAAGCAATGACCGAATAGCATCGCATAGTAATAATTTTACCTTTGATAGCTACTTTCAAATATCTGGGGGCCTACTCCGAAGTACAAAGTGCGAATGTTCGGATCGGACCGACACATGGCCGAACCGAATATTATTGAAAAATGCGAAAAAAGTTCGGATCGGCTCAGTTGGGTCGGGACCATAGTCAATATTCGAAAGAGTGTAGGAGTGTAGGATCGGAACCGACCGAACCAAATAGTAACTTCGTAGCAGGAAACGGCCGAACATTCGGTCGATCGACTGCTTCGGAGTAGACCCCCAGGGTCCATATGGAAGTAACTACCACAGGTAAAATTAGTTTATGAATCTATTTATATGCCCATTGGCAATAAAACATGCTACCATTGGTAAGCAAAACGATTCGTTTTTGTTTATAGAGTACCAGCATTACAAGTTCACCTATAGCGAAAGGAATTTGTAGAAATTAACGTTAATTAATACTAACGGCAAGAATTTTCGAAAATATTGCTTGCTTGCTTAATAAAAGAAATGACGTAGGAAATTTTAGATTTGCTGAATAATAAAACCGAGTGCTACGAAAATAGGTATTACCTACATTCATAGGTCGTAGTGAAAGTGCCTTCATTGTTTTGCCAATTAAAAACAACTCTGTGGCTGGCGAAAATATGGATTTAGAGAGTCTGAATTTTTATAGAACCACTCTCATAGTGACAGTTAAAAGTTTACGATATTTGCTAGTTTAGTCTCTGAAACTTCTTTCAGCTTATGAAGTAATTTACCTAGTGTTTGAGTTCGTTCGTTTTTTTTTTGTAATATAGTGTTTAACTTTCGTTGTTGGTTGTACTAAACCGATTTTCTGTTGCACTTAAATTATCGTTTAATCTCCGAACTCTTATTTGAATTTTACAAACATATTCAATCAGTAAAGGCAAACATTGTGAGGAAACCGGCTTGTCCTAGAACCAAACATTCGAAGACATGTCATGAAGGGAGGAAGCCTGTGTCCCAGCAGTGGGAAAAATTTAGGCTGATTATGGTTATGCTATTCAATCACAATTCAATTGATATCTAGGTAATTCTTATCAATTCAAATTGTTCCTGGTTGTGTAAAAGCGTAGTTTTATAGTTAAGTACGTACTCATTTATTCGTTTAGCAATTGATTTATTTCATGTTTGCATGTCTGCGTGTGTGTGTGTGTGTGCGTTTACGAGGCAGTCTGTTGTCACCTTCCTAGTCTGCCTGAGCCCACTAAACTACAAACTTTATGTACGCAGGGAAAACGGTTTGTCTTGTAATTTAGCAACTTAAGCCTAATATATAAATCACTCCGTTCGTTGTAATTATTACCAATAAAATATGACTCTAAGCAACACGTATTTACGCCGCGAAACTTATGTTTTTATACTTACGATGAATTATTGCTTATTACGTTCGTCGAGAGGAACTTAAAGTTTCTAGAATTGAAACTTGTTGGCGATTGTGTATTGTTTTCTAACATAACTACCTCAAATCTATTAAGAAGATATTTTATGACCTTTTCAGAGGAATTTGTTGAAGTTATCTTTAGTGCGTATGATTTGATGCCAGCCTTGTGATGGAATGCTGTCCAGAGCGAGGGACAGGTTGTCCCACGTATTGTATGCAAATTCGGTCGGCGCCACCGTGAGGAGCTGGGCTCATTTGGCAGAGTTATGGGCGTCACATGGCGCGGTGACACGACGTCACTGATACGCTCGGCGTATTAATCACGCGCAGTAACGATGGCTCTAAGAAGCTCTGCTCATAATGCGAGAGCTGCGCCTCGCGGGGGGTGCGCACAGCGACATAACATTTCTCACTTCAATTTGTAGTCTTGTTTGTTTTTCTGTTTCCATCGTCTCACTTCATTTCAATCGGAGGTCGTTTTTTAATATTACTTTTATATTTTTTTCATTCCGAGGTGACGTTTATCGTGACTCCCCGGGTGACGGCGACGCGTTGCGCCTCTCTAGTTAAATGACGATTTACCAGTTTTTCATTGGACTCCCGATGTCAGTCTCTTTACGAGCGAGTATTTTATTTGGAGATATTTTACTGCCACCGATGTTATGATGAACGTTTACGTACCTCTGAGTTATTTTAATGTTCCATATGAATTTGTGAACTTGAGACGCTACGGCCAATAAAAGATGAAATTGATTAAGGTATAAAGTTTAAGCATTATTGTAGGTATTTGTTTGATTTTGTGTGCGTTCACATTATGACTGTGTAATAAAATGTAAGCTTGCCTTATTATAAGTACTATAATATTTATGTACTTTCAACTTAATTGCCCAGTAGGTAAGAAATATTAAGCCATTGATGTAAACTATTATTGATTTATAGATAACTGTCGAGCACACAAATCTCAATAATATGCATTATATATTAAAGTACCTAACCGTATTAGGTGTTAGGTGTGAATTTGTTAATTAACTATTTATCATTAATATGATGACCCATTCTAACAGTCGCTTGATCTCGCAACCTCATCCTTATTCATTTTTATTTAAGTAATATATATTTATATTCTCATACAGAAATGTACAGACAAGCACGCAAGTAGAAAAAAATAATAATTACTTAATATAAAAGTCTGAAGTGAAAATTTAAAAAAAAAAACATCCGAAAATCCTGCCCAAGTAGGTCCTGGCCAACCAACACATGAGTACCTACTTACCCAAAAAAAAAAAATATAGGTCGGTACGGTACAATAATATGAAAATAAAAGAAAACATCTGAAAATCGGTGAGCAAATAATATTAAAGTATTTACGAGTGTGGTGTCGATAATAAAACGGGTCCAATTGCTTTGCGAACACAACTAATGCAAATGCAAAGAAATCCGCTACTTTAGAGGATCGTTACTCATGGCTTACCGCCGCTGTTGACTTAACCTCGACGACACACGGACAGTCGCGAGCTAAGCTCTTTCTTATTCGAATATCTTTATCAATTTTATGCTATTAGTCTTTTTCAAATAGCCCTTTTTATTTTATATTTAATTTATTATATTGGTGATGATTTTTAATTGTATGATTTTATTTGTGTGGTTTAAAAAAAACAAAGTAAACCTATTCTTTTATAATTTTTAAACGGGTACGGGACTACACTTTTCCAAAAGTCACTCTTCTTTCTTCGTCTATTATTTTTAATATGGGTACTTAACACACAAAAAAAGAACTCATAAAATCTAAGTTGAGAGTTGAGCGCGCGAGTGTGGCCGCCCACGGCCCAACTCGATTCAATCTGTTGACATCTCATATTGAGTGGACACGTGCTGTTTGTTTAAAATAAATTCATTATTTAACTGTTGCTACGGACAGAGGCAATTTAAACCGTACTTTATGTTCTAATACATATTTAATGAGTACCGTTTATGAATCAATAGATAAATGTCGCATTGTTTACCATGATTTTTATAACTTTATTTGTCCTCCTATGCCGTTAATTACCTAAGCAAATTATTCACAACTCAAAGGTGTCTAATTAGCTTTTATTAATTTTAATAATTCCAATTAATTCATTACACGTCCTTATGTTATCGTTCAGGAATTATTGATTCATGAACGCAGGTGCTTGTTAGGTATCGGTTTTATTACATATATCAATTTAAATAGCTACTCTCGTACTACTGTAGTTTCCCGTCTCATGTTACCGTATATTGGCAGTTAATAAAACAATATTTTGTATTTTGTGTGACACGTAAATATTTTTAATGTTCGTAACGGTAGCGGTGATGGTGTCGGATTTATTTAGACATAGCGTGTCGTTATAGGCCGTGTCACGAGTGCTCGGAGGAAGGTACAAATGGGCCAATTTGTCGGCGCTCCGGTGCGGAGGCGAAAATCCGCCGTAATCCGCGGGCTCGCGCGCTAATCGAAATATCGACGCAGCCGCTTATTGACGAGTCGGCAGGCCCGCTCGACCCGACACCGTCACCCGGAGCACTAACAATCAACCCGAACATGTCGGAATTAAAATAACATTAATTCGTACCGTTTTATTGTTGATTGGATTCATTAAATTAAGGCTTATGGCACTTTTATTAATGTCAATATAAATTAGCAAAAGTCATTTCATTTTATGAAAATTAACAAAAAGACAAAAATGCTGTCTTTTTAATTAATTCACAATTAATTTGAACATCTAATTGATTTTAATTAATTACTTTATGGAACTCGTTACACCATAAATTTGTTCATGCGTTTAATATAAAAAACTGTTAATGTAGTATTTCTTTAATGTTAAACAAATATTGTTCTTCGTTTTATCTCCATACTAGCTTAGCGATGCCACAGACACATCCAGCGCGGCCGGCAGTCCGCAGCCATCTGTCCCCCACCGTCGGCCATGTTCCGCTCCTCCCCACGACCCTCCCAACGCCTCCCACCGCAATTACAACCATCGCCGACTTTCACCGCCACCGCAAACGTCATCTTATTCCTTAGACATTAAAGATTAATTTCGTGTGACGGATAGTTTCAGGGGAGCTGGGGTGGGTTGTTCCACGCCGCATCCCTTCAGATCGGCTCATGTCGTCGCCTACGCAGTACGTGATACTATCGTGTTGCATAATTATTGTAATGCCTTCGTATCGGCAGCTCTCGTTTTATTGAATGCGTAATTGTTAGGTACCTATTGATATCTGCGGATTAAGATGGTAGCTATCTAAAAGTAGGGATATCTCTTAAAGGTGCTTGCGTATTCAAATTATCATTTTATGTTGGTATTGTTTTGCATATTCATATGATTGTTTGGTCTGTGGTTAATACATTATGCATTTAATTTCTGGTTTTCTTTTCTTATTCTTATAGTACCCACACAAGTACTTAGAGTAACAATTTAATTGAATAAACTTAATAGTTAATTAGGTTAATTAAATTAAATTTTTGCAGTCATTTTAGAAATTCAAATATCCAGTGAAATCGATTCATAGAGTAAACTAATAGAGCACGACAACAATTGGGATACCTTGTAGATAGACTTTAATAAAATAATAATTATAACCCAATTAACCACGCGTTTGTTTTTGTCCAGCGTGAGGATCCGTAGGCGCTACGACAACGCTGCGTAGCGCTACGACAACGCTGCGTAGCGCTACAAAAGCGCTGCATAGGCGCTACGACAACGCTGCGTAGCGCTACCATAACGCGACGTAGGCGCTACGACACCGTAATCTTATTTTAAAGTATTTTATTCAGGGTTATTTTTATAACATTTTCTTCCAGTTTGTCATTTTATGAGGATTATTTATTTTATCAGGAGAACTTAATTTACAATGTGACTAAAGTATTCATACGAAAATATTCTCAAAATGCGTTTTAAAAATTATTATAAATTGCTCACCGGTCAACATAGTTCAAATCAATTACTATTTTAAATCAAATGTTAGTCCCATCACTCATAGATCCCAGTAATTATAACTGAAAGTGAATATCACCGCGTGATCCGGGTTAAAGGCGGGACGGCTATTCATTAGGCGCAGGTGACGGTATTAGAGGTGCTGTAATGATGTGCACCACGCCCAGGATCATCACACCTTCCATGGCTTTTGTGCCACTCAATAATATATTACTGTTGAGATGTTTTTGACCAGATGTCAAAATCGAGACGATTTTATTCAACTAGTAATTTAGAACAGGAGATAAGGAATACCTTACGTATCTAGTAACAGTATTTGCCAATGGCAAAAATTTTACAAATACTGGTATTCCGTTGCATCCGGTTTGACTGGAAACCGAACCCGAACTTAATCTGTTGGGAAAATTTTAGGAAATTAATGATGATTATAAGATAAGACGAAGGATTAGGAGTTGAATGGCGTGCAACAGAAGAGGCCTTGGGGGAATCAGTACGGAAAAATCCGATGAAGTCATACATTCAAGTAGAAACACAAAACATTAAAAGCCACTCATACTCACATTTAACTAATACAGTAATTATACGAACCATAAAGAAAGAATAGTCACGTTAATAATCTAACTACGAAAATGAATCGGTTCCTTTGCCTCCACAATTAACACGATGCCGCAATAAAAATAACTAGGCAGTGAAATTAATTAATTTACAGAGTTTAATTATCTCATCAGGGCAGTAAAACCATGGGCAGTTTGCGTCGGGCTGGCTTATCGTCTCGTCACATCGGCCGAGACATCGTCCTATTAATTACGGACCACGTTGCGTTATGAGAAATCACCGGCATTGTTATTAGTGAATAGATAACGCGCTGTTTACTAATTAATGTTAGAGTGAATAGATTTCGTGTGTGAGGCAAGTAAAGTATGGCTGGAATGTGATGAATTGATTTAGATACAACGAAAAAGAGTTTATATTTTGAGATTTATGTATTTATTTAAGAATATGTTAAGTTTTTGCATTATAGATAAGATAAGAAGATAATTCACATACATATGTATATTTTTCTTTTACTGTCCCCTGCATTGTCTACATTTCTTTTTCATTTATTCAGTCGCAGTTCCGCTGGAAGAATTGCCTTAAGAAATAAGCAGTACCATTTTAGGTACTCAAATTATAATTACCTATGTCGTATCCCTATGTCTTTTACTGTGTGTACATAAATAAATAAGAAGTATCGTTTCACACAGAAATCAAGCGCATGTTGCCTGTTTTAGAGATTGCAACAATATTATTATTGATATTTATAGTCACTATTTCATATCTAAATTAATTATTCTCTACGAGCGTAAAATTAATTCCAAAAACTAGTTATTTCAATTACCTACTACATAGTTACACGGCTGTCGCCTAGACACTTTAGCAACAAACTCCGTCTAGTACTGAGTAATTTTATTAGAATTTTCAGCTAATAAATTAATGAGCTGGTTATTAATTTAAATATCTATAGTCACTCTCTAACATGCTTTAGGCTCAACATACATACCTAATCAGCAGATAATATTCCCACTGCTGGGACACAGGCTTCCTCTCTTTTTGAGAGAGAGTGGGCCGTAATTCACCACGCGGGTTGGCCGTAATCCACTACGCATCCCAGTGCGGGTTGGTAGATGGCACATGTATTCGAATGTTTGTTCTAGGACATGCCGGTTTCCTCGCGATGTTTGCCTTTGAGAGTAGTGGTGATGAAATAAATTACACAAAGTAACCCGCCTGCCTGGGTTTGAACCCACGACGTACAATTCGTTTGTCTGGGCTGTTACTACAAGGCCATCACTACTCTGCAACTTAGGCGAAATACTGAACAGAAAAGAAAGAAAACAAATTCTTCAAAATCTTCACAAATTTGCTAATATTGACAACGCACTTAGTATCACAATCCGAAGGATTTTCAAGAAAATTCATTATCCATTACCCCATATGTTTGAAAAATTTGTCTGCTCGACAACGTAATTCACAATGAATATTCCTGAAACGTCAAAATGAATAGCACGGGCATTGTGAGTGTGTTACGAAATTACCCCGCTGCGCTGGTGTCCTAGTGAGACATGCAGGTTGATGATGAAATAGGTAGCTCTTAGTATACTAAGTTCTTGATATCTATTTGGTAATCACTTTATTCAACACACGTCTCTCTAAGCACGTATCCTGCGTCAGCGGTATCATTCTAAACATCTGTCTTCTGATGAATTGCCTTCATGTTTTACATAATCTGCCTACTTTCTAAACTTAATACATTCTTATGACTGATGACTTCAAGTACTTAAGTATTTGTCTGTAAATTCCATAATGTTGAGCATGCCAATCTGTTCTAGACAAACTTGGTTAATTAAGGAAATCTTGTGGAAATGTGCCTACTTTCGGCTCAAGTCTTTGTGCTAAAAATTAACAAATAATAGTATACCTAATATCATAAAATATAATATATGTTATTAGCATTCATGTGAATGAGCCTGTGGCAAAGCCACGTGTAACCACAATATCATTATCTCTATTATCTCCTTTTTAATTTTACATAGCCAGATAAATGTGTAAATATGTACCTATGCTGTTTTTATTCTACCTAAGTGTAAGTTGAATGTAGCTTTTAAATTAAAAGTCTTGAATAACATATTATTATCGTAATGATGTAACCGTTTCAATGTAAAGTTGGTAAGATGTTTTTAACGTTTAAATAGTTTTATTTTATGATGAAGAGGTTAGCAATTGTACAAAATCTTCAACATGTCCGATTTCTTTTCGTTCATTAGCCAATAACGAGGTTGTATGCTCAAGTGCTCAATTTTTACGAACATACTTAAGTACCTACATACACAATCAACGCTCATTTAGCAGATTATTTATAATTATTCAAAGACTAAATTATACTTATCTCCTTTCCCTCAGATCGTCCTGAACTCAATGCACCGGTATCAGCCCCGGATCCACTTGGTGAAGGTCCGTGAAGGTGGCGGGCCCATCACGGACCTGACGCGGGAACAGCACCGTACCTTCGTCTTCCCGGAGACGGTGTTCACAGCAGTTACTGCATACCAGAACCAGCTCATCACCAAGCTCAAGATAGACTCCAACCCCTTTGCCAAAGGGTTTAGAGATTCATCGCGACTGACGGACTTTGATAGGTGAGTTGCTACATCTTTGTTGTGCCTTCTTGAAAACAAAGATACGTTTCCCGAACTGTTTGTTTCTAAATCCCTGGGGTGTCGTAGAAGGTGACATATCTATGTACGAGCATGCTAAAACTACAGGTCCTGTGACTGAATGTGAGCCAAGTGTACCATAATAATAATGAAGACAATGGCGCCGATTCCCTTGTTCACAAACTAAACTAAATTTAAGTTCAGTGCATCTTATTGCTTTCTATTCCATTAAGAAAAGGACAGAAGATAACTAATAGTTTAGTCCTTTCAAATTAGCCAGCGCTTGACGCGAATTGACGTATTTTTAGTAGCGATGGTTTTAATCACGTCTAAACTTGCTATGGAGTATCTAAATTTGACAGGACTAAACTAATATTCATCTTCTGTCCTTTTCTTAATGAAATAGAAAGAAAAAGATGCACTGAACTTAAATTAAGTTTAGTTTGTGAACAAGGGGATCGGTGCCATTATCAGTCTATCTAGTTAGGATATTTTATTAAGTAAGTATCAGCAGCGAGCTTTTGGATAAAGCGTTGTTTGGACGTCAACACTAAATAGGAATGAAGATTCTAGCAAAACATGTTGAGCATTTCCGGCCCATTCTATATGGCGTTTAGACCATCACCCTAAAGTACCAACCTAACACGAATACATAAATCCTCCCATTAAATTTTAACAGCCCATCAATACTTAAAGGTTCCAAAAATTGGAGACGAGCGACCAGCACGTTTAGTTTATTTGCGCTAAAGTGGTCTAGAACGGCGTATGGTGCGGTTTGATAAATTGACAGGTTATTAGCAACAGTTGAAAGGCATTAGGTCCACCACCCTGCAATTTGCCGCCAACGGTTTAACATGAATAAAAGATTAAAACCGTTCCTCCGCTGATTGCGCGATATCGGACGAGTGCGGCCGAATGCCGAGCGAGCCCACATTTAGGGCTGCTGTTATCCGCGTTATCGGTTAATCGACATTTCGAATGAGATTATGGGCGTAAAAATTATCTTGAGGGTGTATCGAGGACGTGCCCTCCCTCGAGAGTGTAGCGATAGCAATGTGCCCAAGATTGTTATGAATAGCATAAGTATACTTTTATAGCTATGTGTTTATCTGTCAAGTTATTAGCAGATTAGACAATTGCCTAACCCTTCGGAGGAAAACATGATGTCTTGATGTAGTCAAAAGAAAGGGGTTTGAAGATTCTTATGTGGAGCCTGTCGTACCTACCTACCCCCGTAAAGTGTCACGCTTCTGAGAAATGGCGCCGATTCCCTTGTTCACAAGCCAAACTAAATTTATGTTCAGTGCATCTTTTTCTTTCTATTTCATTAAGAAAAGGACAGAAGATAAATATTAGTTTAGAACTGTCAAATTATGATACTCCATAGACAAGTTAGACATGATTAAAAACATGGCTACTAAAAATATGTCAATTTACGTCAGGCGCGGACTAATTTGACAGGACTAAACTAATATTTATCTTCTGTCCTTTTCTTAATGAAATAGAATGAAAAAGATGTACTGAACTTAAATTTAGTTTAGTTTGTGAACAAGGGAATCGGCGCCATTAACGTTCAAAGTTGATGATTGAGTCACGTGATCAACTTTGAACGTTAATATCTCGGGGTTTCGTCTTATTATGTTTTCTATTTGCATTGATGTTAGCTATCGATTTATATAGGACATGCGTGGCCGCTATTTTCAAAATGGCACGACAGTAGGTAGATATTCCACGGATCTTTAAAGCCCTTTTCCTACCCAACATACCTAAGGTCTATTCAAATTTATGTTGGCAATTGATGTTATTTCAAGTTAAACAAATATCAACTTTATTTTGACAGTGATTAAGTTGATTTTAGAGTGACTAGCACTATTGATAGTTATGAAAATGTTCGAAGTTGTAGCGTAAAATGAACTTCATTGCGTAGGAATTAAAGTTATTTTTCCATAAACTCATATTTGTTTACATTTTTGGCAAATTATTCGCGAACGCAGATTAGGTGTCTACAGACTTCATAATTGCCATCTAGTGATTTGTAATGTACGAAGAATGATTTCTGTCATTATAACTAAATTTAACTTCAGAAACACAACTTTTGGAACCAATTTTACCCGTAATTGAAAATTACCGCTTATTATTTAAGAACTGTTAGGTAACTTTAATATTTATACAAAACCTATGGCAGCATTGGAATCTAGTCATCAAAAGTAACTGTCGGTACAACGCGTCTAGCTTATGAATACGCGAAGTAGTTTATAGGTAGACAATTATAATAACGGTCGTGCTAAAACTGATGTCATAGTTTAATCAGTTTTATAGTCTAACGTATAAAACTTTATCACGTTGTTAACATAAACCATTAAATAAGCCGTTCTGTGCATGTTGGGTACTTCTGTGCAGTAGGTAGTAGGTACTATTATATGGTTCTAATATCGTGACATGGAAACATGTAGGTTTTATAACCTCAATTAGTCAATTAAGATAATTAGTCGCATTATTCAAATGTGACCTCCAGTCGAAACTTCAATCAGTAGTTTAGGTAAAACTTGTTAATTTGGTAGTTAGCTACAGTATATATTATGAAGATAGATACCTAATTCTTGTATGGAAACAGGAATAAGGCAGCTCGATAAGCATAGCCGAATTTTTTACCATTGGGTTGCGGTTTATATTTAAGGCTCCCGCAGACAGGGGCGATGCGATTCTATTAGAACAATTTTAATAGAAATTGTTCTACTAGAGTCGCGTCACCGCATAACCCTGTCGCGTCGCGCCTGTCTGCAGGAGCCTTTACCTATTAACGTACAAATGTGTAGGTAACTGGCGAAATTAAAAACTTTGGAGGCAGGTATAGTCTAAAATAATTGTTCCAAGCGAGGGCGATTGTTCCCTTACTACCGATAGAAAAATAGGTACCGATGACTCATTCAGGTCAGGATTTACTAAAAAGGGAAAAGCTAATATCTTCCCACCGTTTATGTTCCTCTAGTAGGCACTGTGCAAATCAATTTAGCAAAGTTTCTGTTGACACATCTCGTGGAATTTTCCAGTACCGCAGACCGCTATTGTATTCACTTTTACCGCAGTCGTTCAGTATTAACGTCAATATCTTTCTATTGTGGATGTCTCGACACCTTTCGCCGAGAACAATCGACTCGACTATTTACTGGATAGACGTGGGAAACCAATCACTTGAACATTTTCCACTATTCGCGTTGTCTGGACTGCTGAGAAATACTTATATGGGAACAATAAACTTACGGTTTAATCTTGCTGGTGAATAACCTTAGTTTTAGTCTTTTATGACTGGATTTTGGACTGAAACCATCAAATGCAGCTGTCACAGCAGCGGTTATAATGTATGAGAATATTATACAACACCCTAATTGCGTAACACATTTTTTTGTCGGCACGGTTGGCGCTGTGGTTAAGCGATTGACTGCTGCGCTGCGTTTCGCGGGTTCGATTCCCGCACGGAACAAATATTTGTATGACCTACAAGTAGTTGTTCCGGGTCTGGCTGTTTGTTTATGTGAGTTTAAATGTTTGTAAACGCACCCACGATACAAGAGAAATTCCTAATGGGGCAAAGTTTAAAAAAAAAGTGTCTATCACAATCTGAATCATTTTGAAGGATATTGACAATCCATTGCTTCATACGTACACACGGCTACACATCAAGCTATACATTTCCAGTTTTAGCTGACCTCGCATTGTATAGGTTTTTCGTACAATCAGAAGTCAGCTTATACTGGTTATGTATAGCTTGATGTGTAGCCGTGCGTACTTATATAGATATATATATAGTTGTTGAGCAGAAAAATTTTGTGCTCAACAACGTAAATTACGCAATAATGATGACGATGATGTTGTTGAACTGTCAAAATGAAAGCCATTGCTACTGTTAGATTGTTACGCAACTACCCCGCAGGTTGATATTTTAAAACGAGACTGCGGAAACCGCGGAATCAGACTAGCTGTGAAAGATACAAAAATTGCTTCTGGTGTAGTCGGGAATTAGACAACGATGCTTCTAAAAAGGCCTTTGTTTCCTTTAATGAATCATCCGTACTCTTTATTGCCATACTCTTCATTTTTAACCGACTTCTAAAAAGGGAAAAGGTTCTTAATTCGGATGTTTGTATTTTTTTTTGTTTGTTCGCGCATATCTCCGTCGCTTGCTAACCGATTTGAATTTTTTTTTTTTTTGTTGGAAAGTGTATACTTTCCAAATGGTCCCATAGAATTTTCATCAAAACCGGTTCAGTAGTTTGGTTTTTAAAACAAAATTAATGGTAAAAATTACAACCGACTTCCAAAAACGACACTACAAAGTGAAAGATAACTTTTTTTTTGAAAGTCGTTTGTTGTTTTTTTTGCAAAAAAGTTTTTTTTGGCTTGCAGTCAAAGAGTCCGACTAATCCTACTAATGTTATAAACGTGAAAGTTTGTATGGATGAATGTTTGTTACTCTTTTACGCAAAAACTACTGAACGGATTTGGATGAAATTTGGCAAACAGATGGTTTATAACCAGGATTAACATACAGAATACTTTTCATCCCGACATTCCCACGGGATTGAATCTTATGCGGGTGAAACCGCGGGGCGCAGCTAGTAACTATACATGTATAAAGGAACTTGCAGTGCTAGTACAGAAGACAAACAATGTCTTCGTGATATTTAAAACTAAGTAGACATAGTTAAACCAATGTCCATTAAAACGAATTACTGTAGCTATCTGTCCCTATTAATATCTTACTAATTATCTATACTATTAAAAGGGGTTTATTTATGAACGATGATTAAAGTTAAGTGACGTTCAAACGTCAAAAATGTATGGTTAAACAGTCGCTAATCACTACTTAAGTTTAAGCAACGTTTATGAATAAAGGAGTATGTGTTATTTTTTTTTTTAATTTTTCAACACAATGTACAGACGCCAGCAGGTCAAGCTACCCGAAACTGTCAAATTTTCCCAATCAACATTGAACCTTAATGCTTTAGCGATAAAGTAGAAAATCTATTAAAGAAATTTGACAGATTGTAGTAGCTTGATGTGCTGGCGTCTGTACCTATATTGTTATAAATTAAATTACTTATGACTTATGACTTAGAAGTACCTTCAAGCAAAAGGTTAATGAAGAAGGTAGTTATTAAAATTACAATTTCTCAATTTGATGTCAAATATCTTTCTTAATTAGGTAAGTTAAGGTATTTTTCAAAATATATGTAGTTTATACGTAAACTATTGGTAAATTTGGAATAGGTATATAATTGCTCTTAGGGCCGATTTTTTTAACCAATAGTTAAAAATAGTAACTAATGGTATTCTTTTAAGTAATAGTAAATTATTTGACCATTAGCAATGATATAATGGTCAAATATACACAATTTTTAACAATTGGTTGAGTTAACTACGGATAAAAAAATCGGCCCTTAATCGTGTAAAATAAATCACTGCTACAATAGACTTATTATAATAGCATGTTGTAGTCGGCTTGTCGACTTGTAAGAAGGTATTAGTCGTGAAAACCTTGAAGGGCGTGTCCGCAGAGTAAAACCAAGGTATTAATACTAGGTACTTATTACGACGATGCTAGTAATATTTTTAACGTTCCTTTGTCCACATAATTATGAACTATAATATACCCTAAAACTGCAAGTCCAGAATATCATTCTTATTGAGTAAGTGGAACATAAAACTTAAAGCAAAAGTCACAGTCATCCGCAGTCCAAGAATTATTTCTCCTGTTAGTTCCATCTATTCTAGGTAAATGCCAAATTAGCATTTCAGAATCTGCTTACTTTTATTTAGTGTCCATTGATAAAATTTACCTGCGGGCACATCATCTCTAGTGATTAAGTAATTCTATCTTAACAGAATGGGACCAATACAGAAAAATATTATCGATCATTTAATAAAATAAGAATAGGTAGAAAAGATATTCAACCTTGAAGATCGAGACAAGATAGCGATCCATATATTAAATATAAAAATTAATATTTAGCGGAATATAGCGTGTTTCGCTCATTAAGTCGAGGTGTTGGGTGACTGAGGCGAGAA
The DNA here is from genome assembly GCA_951799955.1 of Apamea anceps. Classification (NCBI taxonomy): domain Eukaryota; kingdom Metazoa; phylum Arthropoda; class Insecta; order Lepidoptera; family Noctuidae; genus Apamea; species Apamea anceps. The sequence continues at coordinate 14,895,825 of OX637505.1, read as the reverse complement.
TGCGCCGCAAGGAACGGCCGCGCGTTCCCATGGACCGACTGGACCACTACTTTCGACTCACGATCAACCACGGACATCGGTAAGGGTGCCTTTATGTGGGACATTAACGCCCAGAAAAACTATTTTTTTCTGATAGGGCTTAATGATATACCAGAAAACATAATTGTTCAAAAGAGTTCCCCTAAAATGCATAAGGTTTATTTTCGTCCCACGAAATTTTTCTTGGTTTCTAAAACACCATAGAATTTCAAACTTGTCCTTCTTCCCGAATTAATGACCTCATCAAAACATGGCTAGTTTAAAAAGTTAAGGGATAAAGGACAATTAGAATTATAGACGTGTTAATAATTAGCATACAAAGAAAAAGAAAGAAAAAAAAATATTTTATTCTGCCCACACCAAACGCACAACTAGAAATAATAAATAATAATAAAAAAAGAAAAAAGACAAGATACACATAAATGTTGACACTTTTGTCTATTGATACCTATTAGCGTAAAATTTTACGATGACAATGTTGGTTAATATCAAGATTGCAAGAGTCTAGCTAAGTCAGGAAATAGGTAACCGCTTCATATTTCTTACTGTTCAATAGGAGGTTTTTTTATTAGTATCATCGTTCGTTTAAGTTGTCAGTAGGGAGGCATCTTTGGTTTCGTGTTAACACGTTCGAGGTTGCGTGGTTGCGAGCGGAGGGCGGGTTGCAGCGCGGCGGCGCGGCGTGTGGAAACAGCTCACGTCAACGGCGGCCGGAGCCGGCGGCGGCGGCGCGTAATCACAGGGCTCGCTCCTCATTATGCCCTAAACGACAAATTAAAGCGCATTTCTATTATCTGGCCATCGGTGTGATGCCCATACGGCCGGAGTCCGGACCGGTTCTCCGGAGGCGGTGTGTGGACTGACGCGTTCTCGCTCACGTGTTTATACTTTAGCAACAACCTGCTGAATTGACTATGCATAAACAATTACCGATTCACCTTTTAAGATTGTATATTGAAAGCAATTTGACGTTCACTACACGGATTATAATACAAGGTTGTGTGGTAGCTTTTATGGTTCAGTATTCTGTGCGATGACAACTTTCAAAGTATGACCTAAGAGGAAACATTAAAAATATGTTGATCAACATGCTCTCATGCATCCTGTGTGCTCTTTGAAGTAAGGAACTGTTTACTTTCAAACGATACTTAAGAAAACTCCCGCATTAGCTCTTAAGATTTTTTGTGTTACAGTAGTAGCATGACGGGCGGAATTATCGGACCTATTAATAATGTAATCGACATAGGCGTCAGTGCGTAGCTACCGATTTGTATTAATTGATACAGCATCGGCTCGATGATAGTTCGGACCGGTGATTGACGGTTAATTCGAGATGTTATCGGTGCAATTACCGCTTCCACTGAGTCTGTACCTTAGGCCGGTTCAATCGCTACCGGCTTTGATCTGGCATTTTCTTGCCCTCGCTCTATGTCATCCACAGCCGGATTTTTTAGTATGACTTGGACTTTACGATAACACCTACATCGTTTTATGCAATTGAAAATCGGAACTCTATTCAATATTTATGGGCTAAAAATTGTTATTGTAAAATTACGATAGAAATCGCCTCTCATTTTTATGTTCTACGTACTGCTTTATATTACAAAGAAACCTGAAAATTAACGTGTTTAACTTTAATAGCAAGTGACACTTCCTGTTGCTCTCACTTGAGCGAACATAACGGAATGAATGACTGAATAATTAGAGGTTCTTGTATCGCGTGCTCCGTTGATTGGTGTCGGGCGCTACTGTGCGCCCGCGCTCACCGCTCGCACATAGCTCAGCCGGTAATTCAGCTCAACGCACACCTCTATCGATAGTATCTCGCGCGGAATTGCCACTCCGCTGTCTGTCACTCACTCCTACTCCCGCACCACTTGATTTGACGAGTGTAGGTTAATTTTAAAAGCCGTCTAATCACTTCCGTTTGCATTGTCCAACTACTCAAGTATTTAATACTTTCTATTCTGATTGCCGAATTCACACCGACTCATAAATATAAATATTTAAAACAACGCCTAACGGCGCTCAGCCTTAATGACTTCCTTCGCTGACGTCCGAAATCGTCAGACAATAAGTATGATGAATTGCCATTGTGTGAGAATCGGGCGGTGGAGTTATTTGGCGTGGTGGTCGAGGCGGCTTTTCATCCATTAATTAATAAGATCCGCCCCTCGCTCAATCAGAGCCGATATTTAGCGGCGAAGAATTATATTTATGCTCGGACGCACCTCTTCGTTAATTGCATGCGATTCACTTACGAGCTAGAAATAACTTTAACGACAACGGCGTGCTGCCCGCGGCACGCTGCGTGTTTCACAGTTACGTTGCGTTAACTATTTTTTAAATATCAACCATCTATCACATTTAGTTACACGATCATAGACAATGAACTGTTGGCCCAGCACTTATTGCTATTTATATCTAATGAGTCAGGCGCGTGAGTGATTTACTGCAGGCAACCCGAGGACTATCCTCAAATAGATCAAATTGACATTCCTTAAATGTTTTTATGAGCGCCATAAATAACCTTCCTTTGTAGAATAATAAGAACTAAATTCCTTCTTATAAAGCTTACGATCGAAGGAAATGCTATAAATCTCTGCACTAATAATCTGCATTAAGCAAAATATTACGAGTAAAGGAAATAATATTTCATTTTTTATCAGATAGACACATTATGCATTTGCGGGCAAATATCGATAGCGGTCGGCGCAAGATATCGATAAGAGCGCGCGAGCATGCCGGCCGGGCCTATCGGCGGCCTGTGAGAGCCGCCGCCCTGTAATTTGCCGGCGGAGAGTGTTGGCTATTACTGCTGATACCGAGATCATAATAAATACGCCATTAACGCCCCCGCAGCACCCGAAACGACATAACCACCCGGTGAAACAAACCTTCTCGCCCAGCACTAACAGCGTGCCACTTACGACCTTTTGTAACTCAAAGCTTTAAGTGTAAATTTTAAGATATTAGTGCTGTGGAATGTGTTAGTTCACAATTTAACATTCAGTTTTGATTGCCTTCAATTATGCGCGAAGTTAAAATGTTTTAATATTGAGAGCTTTCAAAAATATTTTTACCTGAGGAAAACTTTAAGCTTTAGACTTGCAGGTAGGTAATTTATGATGGCATGAAGATAAAATATAAGTACATAAGTACTTAGTCATTAAAACACACGTGAAACTGTCACTAAATTGTTCCATGAAACATGTAAAGCTTTCTCTCTACAAGCTACGACTCTACGAGAGTCATCCTCTACGACAGAGTGAAACTGACGTCGAGATAATATCGCGTGACAAAATTGTGTGAAATCGCTGAGACGTTGTGGTTAACTCGAGATTATTATAACAATAATACTGGCTATTATCGTTTTTATAGAAATTAGGATATCAATAAAAAAATCTATAATATGTGTTAGCGTGTGTGGGCACTACCTGTTTTTAATTCCCGGGGAGAGCGCGCCGGCGCCCGGGGCCGCCGCTCCGGTGATAGATTAAATTCGACACGGCATCTCGTGATGTCATGCCAATTTTGAGGCTTAGCTCGAGCACGCCGTGTCGTCACGCTCATTTGCTGCTCTCGGACTAACACTCGTATCTCAAGACGGAGCCCATTATTAATAACATCTCCTCAGATTTACGCTTGCTCGCAGTTGCTCCACAACAAACGTGTTCCCCTGTAGAAAACGGGAAGGAGCAAGCACTAACTAGATTTCTATTGCGCAGGCGTGAAAGACGCATTATTGCACACTTATAAGTGTCGATAGTTTCGTAGAGACGCGAAAATAGCGAGTTAACGGGAAGCGTGATCGGTGGCGGTCGCGACAACCTCCAGGAACCGATAAAGGGCATCACGCGCTGGCGCAGTAAAGGGCCGCACTCACGCACGAGCTCGCCGCGCGCCTCGTTAACTGCGACACTACTCGTAAAGACGCTTCGCAGAAACAATCGACAGCGATACACTCCTTGTTTAACACTTTTCCATATGGGCAGTGCGTATTAAAAAAATGCCTACCACACAATATGTGAGGTAGGTGTTTTATTTAAAGATTCCGCTTATTGCAAATGTTGGAGTTATACTGGCATTGTAAATCAAAGCTAAACGTACGAGTCATAAACAAAGCTGACCACGTCGTATTTCATCGAGGCTGAATTTTACATAACAGCTTCTAGTGTGACGTTCGTAACGTTTTATGAGATTTGAAATCGCCACGTGGCCGCCGGTGGCCGGTGTCGTTCCTCGAACTCGGTTTTATAGACTACGGACCGATGAAACCCAACGAACAGTCCGTCTCGCCAAACGAGAGGTTCGCGGAACTCGGCGCGACCGTGCACACTTTACCGAAATAGGACTTATTACTATCAGAAAACAAACTTCGTCTCAATGTGAATATTATTCCAAAAATACATTTCTTATAAGAGCTTATGGATGCATAACTGTTTGCAGACACTGGAAATGCTGCGTATCATTTTGGTACGATTGGGTTTTCATTTTATCTGCTGACATCTGCTTACAAAATCTAAGTTAATTATGGAGGGTATATCTGACGTTACAACAACAATAAAAACCTACGAGTGCTTTAGCGTGTCAGAAATAACTTTGAATCAATTTTACTTAGTTAGTTTGACGTATAGAACGCGTAGATTTACGTTACGGCTATGTGATCGATCTTTTTACCATCTGTGTGTAACGATCATCATTAACGTGTATATTGTTCCTTCTCCACAGAGACCCGATGGAGTTGATGTTGATGGAGCAGCAGTTGCTGCGGTCTCCGCTGCGGCTGTACGCGGGAGGTGCAGACGAAGAGGCAGAGAAGCGAGCGGCGTGGGCAAGATCGCCGGCTGCACTCCAGCTGCTGGCTCTCGGTGGCCGAGCATGGCCCAGCGCCTGGCCGCAGCCGCTGGCGCTGCCCCACGACCTGTGGCTGCAGAAGCCCCCCACGCCGCTGCGCTACTGCCCCTACCCGCCCCCCGCGCACCCCAACGCGCCGCCCCAGCAGCCTCGCCCGCAGCATTCGCCTTCGCCCAGGCATCCGCTGTGAACTTACCACGATGGTCTTCCTTGGACTATGTTTTTTTAACCGCATGAGGGTTGCCACGGGTTCTTACAGTCTGTCTGTTTAAGCTCTACCGATGAACTGCCAAAATGTAAAACACGGCAATCAATTCAACAGACTACGCTTAACCTGGATTTAGAAGTTTGTGGCAAGCCCCGGGTTTTAACGATAACGTGCTGTGACGACCGCTCCATCATTAATCATTATCGAGTACTTGTAGTAGTGACTCGCTTGGACTATAAGTGATGAGACCGGCTAGTAAAAGACTATTTATTTTATTCAAAGTGAGTTTCAAATTAGTACCTTAATAGACGAATGTATGTAACTGAGTAGTTTAAGAGGTTGTCGATAGGTATATTGTGTACTTTAAAACATAATTTCAAGGTTCCTACCCGAAAGTATAATATTGAAAAGTAATATTAATGTAGAGTGAAATGAATATTAATTAACAATAGTTACCTGCACATATTAGTTTTTTATATCCATTTATCATTTATTTATTTCGTTTCTATGTCTTTGAGAAACATTATTTTATTACATAACATCATTATGATTGATATAATAAACCAAAGAAAAAAAATATTTTGCAAAAAAAAAAATACCTACTTTAAACTATGATTCGACCACATTAAACATTCCATAATATAAAATATTTCCAGTAATTTTATAGATTTAAATATGCCAGATAACTTTAATTCAGTATGTCCACATTCAACATGGCATGGCAACTTATTTCGTAAATTGTAATCGTGAAAACTCGATCCCAGAGACACATTCGACATTCGTTGTGACGAGCTTCGTCGATTTGAGTCGATTTCTCCTCCTGTAGGGTTGCCACGACTGCCGAATGCGAGATGAGATCGTACTAACATTGAAGAATTTGTTAAAATTGAATTCAAACTGGTCGCAGTTTGAATTCAATTTTAACAAATTCTTTTTTTTTGCCTTTACGTTACCTTTACGTTATTTACCTACTAATCATCAAAATTTTTGGGTTTATTCATAAACGTTGCTTAAAGTTAAGTAATGATTTTAGCGACTATTTAACCATACATATTTCATGATTAAACGTCTCTTAACTTAAGCAACTTTTACAAATAAAAGTTTCATTGTGGTACACAAAAATAATATTTGTGTACTCGTACCCAAATTCGATCGAATGATGTAAGTGTCGCATTCCACATGTCTATGGGACTAATCACACTTGTCGGCATCAATTTGCAGCAGCTAACCACATGCATGATGAAAATAAGAGATGAAGTGAATCGATGCGAACTCAAATAAGTTATGATAAATGCTGACAAATGTGGCTAGTCCTTATTAGTAAAGTTATTAGCAACTGATTTCTTAACGTCTTCTGAGACGAATTCCAAACCCAAGTGATGTATAATCTTTAATGTACCTATGTGTATACATTCTATTATATAAGACTATTTATATTCTACTTGTAGCCCTAAAATATATGAAACTGTATGTACTGTATAGTGGTTGAGTAAATTATTTTTGTAGGATAAGCACTGTACATATTGGGTCACCTAGATGTTTATATCAAATAAGAGGTTTTGAAGAAGTATTGTCTTAGTAGAGAAATATGTCGCGGAAGCTCACATTGTCGTACTTATGTATTTAACGTTTATGTACTCCTTGCAATGTAAAGATAAGTAAAACATCCTTTATACCCTGTATACCTCACTCCAGTTTTTTTGCCGAATGAATTCTGTTCATCATGTAAAATAAGAGAAATTAATTCTCATACAAAAGTAAATAAAAACATAGTCTATACACTTCCAATTTTCTAAAATTTCTTAACTAGACAATAAAAATCGTAACTACCAATAAACTTGCACAAGTTTAGTTCTACATCATAAATATAAAATGATACATGTCACATCGAATCCCCCTTCTGTATCGGAATATCATTGTAGATGAGAGGGAGAGGGTGCAAGCAATAATGTTAATGGGGTTTAACTTACTTAATATAGACCTTCTGCGGTTACAGTTATTTTAAGTATAAAGTGGATCTAAACTTTACACTTTAAAGCATGTAATATTGATCGATAGAAAATAGTTCCACGATATTGTTTTGTTTGTATGCTGCAGTCAAATGTTTCAAATTGTTATTCGACGAATCGAATTCGAATTCTTAAGACTGATTTACACGATTCAATTAAGTTGCCTGTGGTACCTATACCATAATTTGAAACAACTAAAATAAAAATTGCACCGTATATGCGGTGTTTAGACGATGCAAGTCATATTTTGTTGCTTCAATTTTATTGTGCGTCGTGTAATCGGGGTTTAAGTAACTGAATGATGACGTAATGTTATATCCTAAGTTCCTGTTAATCTGACATTTATAACTAAATATACACTTCATTAGGTTGCTCAAAACCAAAATATCAAACGGAAACATGCATCACAACATCTACAGATCAATCAATCAGATTAAATACTGACTCAAAAACCACTTTAGGAAAAGGATGTTGTTATAAGAAATATAAGATCACTTCCTTTATAAAGTTGATTTAGATTTGTACTGCTTATTCTCTAGATTTTTTTGAATCTGCACTCTCCTATTAGCACCTGAGTCACTGAAGTATGCCACCAAACGTATCCCATTGTCTTCAAAAATAAATTGAAAAGAAAGTATTAGGAATTCCAATTATGGTAATCTGTAATTTCATTTACGACTTTTTTTCCGTATTTTTATTTTTTTTTATTTTATCGATATTAGTGGATGCACTAATTAGTAATTACAGTACATAATTTAACTTCTTCGTCAGGATATTCAAGCATAAGATTTGTAGACCTAAGTTTTCTTCATGGCCTGTGATGCGAAGGATCCTTGATATCTATATACTTAATTAAGTTTTACCTATGTATGACCACATCCTACCTACAATGATAACTACCTACATAATCTCTTCTGATGTAATATATTTGTACGAGATGCGAGCGACGCGCGGAAGTAGCGACACATATCAGGGTTGAGCCCTAAGTGTTAATAAACCGAAATGAAACTTAAGTGTTGTTTTATTTTACTGATAGAAAACTCCCTAGTTCCTGACTGTGGGAAAAAATGGCAATATTGACCGGCTACGTGAAGCTACAGAATGCAACAGCAACAGCGGAAGTTAAAAATGCAAAGGCAACTAACTATTGAGCTTAGCTCACTGAATTAAGCACTTTGGGCCTGGGACTGGTCATCTCTTTGCTGCCATGGCTTTTTTTGAATTTAATTTAATATTTGAATTGTTTTTATTTTTTTTTTAAGTTTTCATTACGGACGCTTTTAACGTTCTGCATCGTTTTTACATGCATAAATTTTTATTTATTTATTTAACCATTTATGTACACACATATATAAACAGACATTGAAAGACAGAACAGAAAAAATAGGTACAGAGGTGATGCTTACATGAATGATGATAACCAATACTTTGTAACCATATTATTTTGATTTAAAAGAGTGTCCATGGAGTTTCTTGCCCGTTCTTCTCCATAGGTACCTACGCTTTGGAATGGGCAACTAGCTTTATTTTTCTGACTGACCGACCCCATGGCAATTCAAAAAAATCCTGTAATTGGTTTAATTGAAATAAATACTTTGAGTTTGAGTTTTGCTGATCATCATCAGTACCGAGTTGCAGGTCATAGGTTCGACTTCGATACCAGGTAGGTGCTTTACTTTGTGGAAGTAATCTAATTCACAACTGCTCTTAAAACGTTTCAGAAAAATATTGTGAGGAAACCGGCATGCCCAAAACCAAAAATTGGAAGAGATGTGACATTCACCAATCCGCACTGGGCCCGCGTGGTGGGCTGGTGGGTTACAGCTCTTTGACAGAGAGACGGCCTGTATACCAGCAGTGAGGACGATAGAGGTTGATTATGCTATATATGTCCCTTGCTGAACGCCTCGAGGCGAGAGGCCTCTCCAATCACACACCATTGAATTCTTCGGCTACTCTCATCCAACTAATATACATCTTGTGTTAATGGTGGATGAGAGTCGATGATAGAGATGGATGGACCTTGCGAAGTCTTTGACTTTGAAGATCGTCGCTCCACCTAGCCCGAGTACGTTTGTTAATAAAAGGTTAAAACCACCGATAGATGGCGGTGAAGATCACAATTTCTGAACTTGAAAGTTGACTGTTAAAGGTATTAGGTGCATACAGTGCAATACCATATTTGTAGGTGGTCTAGGTTAGTAATTACTAATGTGCTTTCCTACTGTAAGCACATCGCTTCATATAACCACCCTCCCATCAAAATCCTGTTTTTTGAAGAGCACGTTCTTTAGCACTGCAGCTTAAGGACGGCATCTCATCTGAGATTTTCTGTGACTCAAAAAAAGAGAGCTAAGTTCTCAATCAGTGAAAATTTTACTGCAGCTTTAGGTAGATCGGACGGTGGAATAATCCAACCCGTTTTAAAAACCATATAGGCACATATCTACCTAACGTTATCTCGACTGCTTAAAATAAATGCAGATTAATCTGTTATGCAGTTTAAGATCACCAATTACTTATTGCACAAAAAAGGAAAGACTACCGACAGTGAACAAACATGGTCCGTCCGTTTCATGCTTGATTAACTTCGACTATTGCCGTCTTTATTACTTTAGAGTCTGCAAAAACGAATAAAATGAATGTAATTCCAAATTGTGTACAAATACAATTTCCAATTGTGGATTTAATATAAAGAACAATAAAGTTTAGATAATAATTATGTCGTGAACACTCGTAGCAACAGGCTCCTTATTGTAGTCTTTCGAAACTTGTAGCAGACACGTACAGACGCACGCAGGTCAAGCTACCCAAAACTGTCAAATTTTCCCAATCAACTTTGAACCTTAACGCTATAGCGATAATGTTGAAAATCTATTAAAGAAATTTGACAGATTGTAGTAGCTTGATGTGCTGGCGTCTGTACCATTGCAACTGTAAGCGAAAAGAAAACTATCAATTTGATTCTATAAATATAAGCATAAAACATTATCTGGTACTTTAATAATCGAACCGTACACTTTACCCACCGGTCCATCAACTATCAAGGACGCTATATTTCTTAACCACAGCTATGAACCGTTACTATTTACGAGACGGCTAATAAATAATCGTCACACTTTTATTTTCTGTCTTTATTAAGTGTCATTAGGCATTATTAAGCGCGTATATCGATGATGATCGGCCTTCCGTCCGTCCGGTAATTGCCGGCGATGTAAGCGGCCTACAAATTGAAAGCGGCCGCAGCCCGAGGCGGGTATTGATGGATCTGCTGCCATCGGGAAATTATAGCTGGCCCTTGCGACAGCTTCGCAAATTGTGCGTATAATGCTAGTAAATAATACGGCGTTCGCTATAAATTCATATGAGGCTAGGATATAAGTATAGGTCTCACGTATCGTGCAAGGAAGACACACGTATGAGCGCGATATCTAAGAGTCTAGTTTTTCATATTTCGCACGTTGCATTGACACGATATCGGAGAGCCCACGTGCACTCGCTACAATTTGAGCATGCGCTGATGTGGCTGGCTCGCCCTTTGTCTGCGTGGGAGACATTAAAGCAGAGAATGGCCGCGCGCCGGTCTGCCCGCGCCGCTCTGCCCGCGCCGGCCGATGCATAAATTAGCACGGGCGTATTTTGCAGACATCGACTGATTGACTCCTTTCATTACCGTCTCGCATTGTTCGCTGCCTGAGAAAAATTGCGTATCCTTTTGGAATCACAACACATTTCATAATTATGGACTATTGTGCCGTTGTCGGAGCTAATTCGTCGGGGACGAGCGCTCTCCTCGCCCGGGGAGCGCATGAGATATATAGGCGTACGTAAAGACGGAGACTGATCCCATAATGGCTGGCGCTGATTAGTTTTCAAGGGAAACACTAGTTCGAAGAAAGCTCTGCAGGATTTAATGTCCTGTCAGAGAAGTATTCGAATGTCCATTGTCAGCTGAAAGATGTACGTGCTATTCTTGCGCGAAGCACCTAACAGCACAGAAAGGAAACTAATTTTAGATTCTGACATCGATTAAAAGGAATCGGAAAGCCGAAGTATTTAAGCGAGATATGAATGTTATGTACTGTTTGGGGCGAGTTTTATGTTCGGCGGAACGTTTGAAATTATTGGCATTAATTGTGCTCATTTGTCGAGCGCCGTAGTGGCATTGTTCCCGTGGTGTAGCAGATTTATCAGTGATTAAGCACGATAGACGCTGTAGGTGCCCACGTGCGAGCCCTGTGCCCGGTCGTGGCCTGTGCGCGATCGCGATCGGCTCATATTGCGCCTGTGGGAACATTTAAGTGTAGAATCACCTAAAGTGCAAGCTAATGCGATGCTTACGGTTAGGGACGTGAAGCGTGACTTGTTTAATCTAATTCGATCAAATGGGAATAGAAAGACAAGCAAACATCAGGTGAGACACTTCACGGGCTATTACCGAGGTACCGCACCTATCAATCGGGGAGCGGTCCAGATGTTTGTGTCGCTCGTCCGGGCCCGGCACAACGGTTGTCCGTGGCAAACGTTTTTCTAAGTCAATGTTGTAACGGTGTGTGTCTGTCAGCCGCGTCCGGCGTCAGCTGCCAGCTCTAGCGATCGGATAGACAAGTAAATAGAGGTGGGCTAATCGTCGCGTCCAGCAAGGGAAACGACGAATTACTCCGTCACGGTGTTCCCAACAATTGCTTTGTTATTGGCGATATCACGGCGATTGATGCGGCGTGGCACCTGTGCGAATTGTAAAAATCAAGGCTGTGTTTTTGCTGCGTAAATAAAATAGTTAACTTTCATTATTTGTATAGATTTGTGTGTTTAGAGGCATGGCACAGTTAGAGCGCTGATTGACAGGGTAGTTGGTGCAAAGTAGCATGATTATCGTGTGGGTGAGTGGCAGCCGTGGCACGGCGCGGAGAGGAGACGTCGTTAGCCGCGTGTGATCGACAGACGGACAGACTAACCGCCGCAGGGTTACCTAACTGCGCTGTACTTGTTACTTGTGATAACTACGTGCGAATGCGAACTTTGATAAACATTGCGTTATTACAGTCTCCGAGTGGATGGTTATACAACGTATACTTTAGTTGTTTTCAACACTGTTGTACAAATTGTACCTACTTAAAAGGCTACGTTCGAACGTTCTCAATTTTATTGTAGCTAAGTATTTCTTAGAACGTTCTCAGTGTTTCTAAAAGCCAATCAAGAATATATATAGTGTGCTCGATATGTTCGAGTCAAGATTTCGATATCCCGTGTGAACTTCGCCGTTTACCGAAATCTGTAGTACGTACACAAAAGGTGTAAAACTTATCTACCTTTTTTATTCGTTTTTTAGGTGACACTCTTGATTTTCTTTTCTTGCTTCATGTTCAACCTACAAATAGATACTAAAGTTTTTCCGACCATTGTATCGTTTTCTCTATCTGATTTAATACGCACTACCCTATTCAAAAACCAAGATTTTTTTTTAACAAAGGATTATTTTATTAAAATAGCAAAAATCAGGCATATATTATTATACTTTTTTGACAACAAAACAACTCCTTTCCCTTCACACTTTGTTCATAGCGAACTGGCTAAGTAAATTCTAACACATTAACATAAACGCGAATAGAAACAGCTCAAGGCGATCGCAAGATTCAGACAGACGGACAGAGTAGTCGGTCGATAATAACGATAATGGCGGCAACGTGCCCATCACGGCCCATTTCGCTGCACTGGACGGTTGAGCACTAGCGGTGGCGGGCAGAGGGTTAATACCCCACCGCCTTCCACGATAGTTGGTTTCATTTTATTTGTAGGAATGTTTGAGACTTGATGACTACTTGGGGACTTCGCATTATGGCAGATGAGCTTAGAATCTTAAGATCTGCAACTGAGTGCCCACCGCTATGTACCCGGGAACTAACTCAAGTGCAATGAGAGTGACACATGTATGAAACTAAAACTTTGGGCTGGGAGTCGAGCCAAACTTTACAGAATCACAAACTACTAGGCAGACGCGAAAAAAAATGAAACAACCTGACTAAAGTGACCAAGTGATACAAGTAATAAAACTAACTTAGCGTGTGGCTAACCTAAAGTAGAGAAGAAAGTATAATATAATAAATTATAATGCAGTAATAAAATAGATACTTCAAATTAAAAGAGTTTCAATGTATAGATGAATTTTACAGTAATTGAGAGTTATTATCGAGCCGGCTTTTATTACCCAAAAAGAGCAGATTGTTGCAACATAAATGATGACACGCAAGAACAATTAAAACGGATACATTCAGGTACAGTCAGGTTGAAAAATTGTGTTAGTATCTACAGTCAACGTGCTAGAACTCTAATTTGTAGCAACGGAGAACGGAGATGTCACAAAAGTGTATCAGTAATGGTGAGTCAAATTTCGAAGACGATTTCAAACCGGTTTCGAAAAAAAACCAATATAAGAATACTTAAATCATAATTTAGTATCAATTCTATTATACCTAGGCTTTGTTAACTATGGCCTTTAGGTATATTTAACTCCCTACATTCGTCTGTCAATAAAATTGACAAAATCAAAGGAATTCTTTTGAAATTCTGATGTCTAGTCATATTCGTTCCATTACCTTGGATCTATCGTGTGATGTGATGAGAAGAAACGTATGTGACTCAAAGAGTGATGAATATAAATGTTGATGGATGGAGAGGGCGAGGGAGAGGAAAGCCAAAGAAAAGATGGATGGTTTGTGTGAGGAATGATATGAAAGAGAACGGAGTGAATGATAGCGTGACGGTTGATGGGAGATTGGAAAAAGAAAACGTGTTGCGCCCAGGCGCGTTCACAGCCCAAGATTTTGGGAAGGATTACCATGGGTGCCGAGGAATATTAATAAAGGAGGTACATCTCGTTGGTTTAGTGTTCGCCAGCGTTACTGTTGAGCATGAGGTCTTGGGTTAAATTCCTAGGTTGAGGTACAGTGTTATTAGGTTTTTCCATCAGAAATATCTCAGAAGCAGCCTGTAGACTAGATTGGTGTCCGGTTGGTTGCAGGAAGACCCCCCCCCCCCCCCTTCGGACTGCGCCTAGTTGCGCCGACCCCAAGTAACATAACATGGGACAAGGTCAGGAACCAGGAACCTCGAATCTTTAAAGTCATACAGTGAGAAATAAAATAAGTTTATTGGACCCAGCGGGGTAATTGTGTAACACCCTTTGGGTTTAATTTTGGCAGTTCAACAACATTCATTGCGTTATTTACGTTGTTGAGCAGACAAAGTTTTCGAACATATGAAGCAGTGGATTAGCAATATCCTTCAATATAATTCAGATTTAGATTGATTGTGTGTTACGCAATTAGGATGCAGATAAGTACCTAAGTGAGCTATCATATATCATATAGCTGCCCTTAATTTTTGCTCCATCAAGTATTATTAGGTACTTTTCGATTTTTCGCTCATCAAAAGTGTAAGTAAAGTGTTCGCATCGTGTCTACTGTACAGAGCGTGAGAGTTTTACTTGTCTTAGTAATGGCGGCCAGCGCCAACAATGTGAGTCGCTATTTGTGCCATTTTATTGCCTATTAATTGCTCTGAAAAGTGAGCGTCAATGCTCTGATTCTTGTCTATACACAGACACACGATTCTTGGTAGTTGTTTTGTGTTGCTAGTTTCAATTTATTTTCACTGAATTCGGGCATGGTGGTCCGCAGGTGATGGTGCCACTTCATAAGCTAAAGGATGTGGATTTAAAGTTGTTTGTGGTTTTAAAGGTGGATAAAAACTGAAAATCTTTTACGTGATTTCATAAAAAAACATATTTAACAAGTTGCTTAAAACACAATGGTCCTTGATAGGTACACGTATTCCTTTAAAGTCATTCAAAACCCATTTGATTTCTAATATTCTTTAGATTGTACCTAAGTAACTATATGAAACACTCTACTCATAACTTTTATCAAATCTGTATCGACCGTGTGGCTGCGCCGGCGCAGGCTCAGGTCGCGAGGACGCAGCATCGCGCGGCGCGAGGTGATCCCTCAGGTGCGCCCCCCGACTCCGCCCCCTTGTTTATTGCTTATTAGCGGGCATCGCGGCGGCACGTTTGAACTGCCGCTCTTTGTTCTCGCCGACAACACTCCCCCTCCCCCGCGGCCGGCTGCGCTCGCGGCCGGTCACGACGCCCGCGCAGCTCGGGTATGCTACGCGAATCATAAATTGTTGCTATTTGACGTAGCCGGTATTGGTGATATCGATCTTTGTTCAATGATATCGCTACGTAGGAAGGAAGTGCAATGGCATCGTAAATTATGCCAGTTTTCTTAGATACATTAGGTGCCTACCTACCTGTGTGCTTACTATGTGTAACAATGTATCTATGACTTAAGATCTGCTGAGTAAACTCCTACATATGTATGACAATTTAGGTGTACGATTGCTACTATCAATAGGTACTAAGCTCAGGTACAAACTACAAACGCTTTAAGAGAGCTAAAAAGGCCTCTATTAAGAGTCCATAGACTAGGTGATTCAGATAAATAATAAAGGTAAACTAGGATCGAGTTGAATTTGCTCCTGACCCCGATCGATTCACTTTCGATCTCTAGTCACGGCTGGTCAGCCGAGCCCTAGAATTTACTTTCAGCAATTTAGACTTTTCTATTAGATTTCGAAAAAATTTATGGAATGAAAGTTTTTCCAACCGGTAATGTTATTATGGCTCTGCTGAACTTTTTTTTTGAAACCTGTTGATACGTTGTAACACTTCCTGAATGTCTACCTTACTTCGCATTTTTAAGTGATATCCAGCAAAAAAGGTTGCTTCAGACAAGATGATCTATCTTTGCACCATATTGAAGCGATACTCTTACAGAACAAATCTACACATTTAATTAATATATTTATTTTAATTAATTAATACTCGTGTAATTTTTCTCTTTTCTCTGTCACCTTCATATACCTATCCATTTTCCCAACTATTTTGGCGTCGGCTTCCAGTCTTACCAGATGCAGTTGAATACCAGTATTTTACACGGAGTGACTGCCTATCTTACCTCCACAACCCGTACTAGGTAACACGATACTCCTTGACAAGGCTGGAACTGGTCTTTGGTGTTCTCTTTTCTCTCTAAGCCCTAAAATATTCATTCTTCAAACTAATTACATCACTTGAGCGCATGCGTCGAACAAGAATCTCTCTCTATTCGAAAGAACTCTGTCTACTCGAAATGAAATTGAAACATTTCTTGTGATTTAGGTGCACGTGTTATAAATATTCAACAAAACATGTTGCCCGCTATTAAAATATTGCTTCTGCTTGCATGCACAACTTGCATACCATGCACTATGATGATTTTGATTTACATTCTATTAAATGTTCAATGATATAAACATGAAATCGCGTTTAATTTCGATTACATCGATAATTGCGAATAATTTTCTTGCGGTTTCCGCACTGCATTATAAAGTAATTAAAAAAATTGCCACGGTGCATGTTAAGTAGGCGATGAGTGCAATCGAGTAGCAGATGTTTCGGACGATGATCAGCCGACAATTATCACGCTTGCTCGCCTACATATAACGACTGCTCATTATGAAAATATCTAGCAACACTGTATAATCACCGTAATACTGTGCAGAAAAAACTGAGCATTTTTGCACTACAACCAATTTGAAAAGTGTCTAACTTTGTGATGTATGAGAAGATAAGAGATGTTTGTGGGATATTCATGTCACATTATAAAATGTTCCCTACTGAATTTCTAATTGTGATACACGTAAAACTGATCTCTTTTATTTGTAATCTAAAAATATGATCTCTTAATAAATAAGTGTTTGTGTTGCCTATTATATTACCCAAGTAAATATATCTAAATATAAAAATAGTATTTTAAGAAAATAGCTACCTACTTACCCTTATAATAGATTAATTTATGTTAATAACTTTTGTTGTTAATAACTTTCTTATGTGAGCGTAATTTTTTAATTCAGTTTTCATGTAGAATTTTATTTTGATTTTTGTTTCTACGATTTAGATTTTTAGTAAATATTTATACTTAACTATAATTTTGCTGTACCCTGACAGGGTCTACAACGGCTCTTAGCAAGCCTTTTGTGAACATCTTTATACCTTGTGGAATGCAAATAAACGAATATGAATATGTTAAATTCTTAAAAGCATTAAATAATGCCACCCTTTTTTTAGTGTTCCACAAAAAATTAATGCAAAACGGAACACTTACTGATTCTTCTCGGTGCCATACAGCTCTTTTTATTTCGTAAACTGGTAAATAAATAAAATAATAAGGTTAAAACCTGACTATTGAAAGGATATCATGGCTTTAAGAAGTTAAACAGTCAAATCTTTAAGTGCTAAAATCACACTTAAATAGTATGAAAGATGTATTCCAATTTAGTTTAGTACATTTAACTACTTCACATCCAAAAACAGGACTTGTGCTTTCTTTAGAAGCATACCATGCCTTCGTCTTTATAAAGCATTAAAGCATATCTATAATCACTAAAATATCACGCCATAACACATCACTGACAAGCTCTTTAAGCTATTATTGATGCATAAACTTTCCTTACGGCAAAGCCGTCGAAATTCTACGAACAAGATCGATATCAGTCTGTGTTCAATACTAAACGCATTAGGCCCCATCTAGTCTGTTGCGTGGGCGAGACATTCCCCGAATAGCTCCTCAAATAGCTCCAGCCAACGTAATGACGTTTGACGAAGGCTCTCAACCTATCATCATCGAAAACGGCCGAATCACGCAAATTACGAATGTGATACGCATCGATGTTAACAAAAATCTAACGCGGAAAAAATCATATCGAATAATATTACAAAATAGAGAAAGATGACTCTCATTTGTCAGTGTCTGAGTAAGGTCCTTTATGATTTTCACGATGGTGCAGAAAAGTGAATCCTATTGTGAGGCGATTAGATTAGTAATTGTGTGTTGCGTATGTGAATTATGATGTTTGATAATGCTGCAAGTTGTGGCGATGTGAGAGATAGTGGCTGGGCGCGACGGCCGCTAATGGGTGTGATAACATCTCGCGACCACGCCCGCCGCGACCGGCGACCGGTGCAGATCACACCGATGCAGGCGATGCCGCAACAAATGCGTGCTGCTCATAAACACTTGTATCTGTTGGCATCAGTTTCATTCAAACTGCCTTTCTCATGTATTGGCAAATTGGCGCAGCTGCGAATGAACAATATTTTGATTATTGTGTGGGAGTCTATAATATGACTACAACTTGCTATTTTTTTGAGCCATAAGATGTCTATTTTAACGTATCTACCTACCTAATTAAGGTAAAAGCCCGTGGCGTATTACTTTTCTGAAAATTCAAAGGCCTGAAAGAAATATCACAGTATGACATATTAAATTCTTATATTTGATCGACACGAAAAAAGAACACAAAGGTCAAATACTCGTACCAAAAGAAAAACTTTAGCACACAAAAAAAATGATTTTGAAGATTGTTTAAAATCACCTCGGAAGGCCAATTCCCGTAAATAAAAACGTTCAAAATCTAGTCGTAATCTCATCTCAGCGACAATGAATGTTAAAAACTTGTCAAAAAAATGTAGGGAAATTAGAGGTTTTTGACAGATTGAGATTGAACGTTCTTAAAATTACGAAAATTACCCCTTAGTTATCAAGCACTAAAAGTTTTAACGTTAAACTGTTGCATATTAACATGCTATTGTCGATTATATCACGTTTTTCCAACAGACATGTTTTTGTCGTAATTAAAAATAAGAATATTAATAACTTTATTGCGTTTGAGTGGATGAGCACGGAAAGTCGGCACGATTCTGTTAAAGGTCGTCGAACATCAAAGAATTGTTTACTCTGTTCTTACATACCAAGCACAATAAGGTTTTTCATAAATACTTTATAGGTATTACGAAGATATCAAAAATATGTAATGATTCTACACCATGATTCATTTGATTTATGAATCTGCTGATTTCTTCTGAAACTAAAATGAAAAAACAAATCAAATCACAATATAGGAAAGGGAAATCTGTTTAGTCTTTTTTTATTAGAAATTTTCTTTTTATGAATACAAAAACTAAGGTAGGTATATTTTAATGCGTTCTACAATTTTAATGAATTCCGTAATGTAATGTCGATGCCTATATTTATGAGTTACGCATTGGCTTATTTAGCTACTAACCGAGAAGCCATTCTTCTTTCAACTTCAGAAGCACCTACAGTTACAGATAAATCATGGCTCAGTGTTTCCTCCAATGTTGCTTAGTTTCAAAATAATGATCAAGTTCGTAACTCTATTTTCAATTAAAAATAGTACCTAATGGTTGCCCGAAAGAAACAGATTTTTTTGCAAACAAATACAGAAATGATCCACATACTTTTAAAAAGTGGCCTCCGCCCAGCAGAGGGACAGAAAACGGCTAAAAAAAATTACAAAAAGTTTCATGCAAAAAAGACGCAAAATAGATAGGTACATTTGTATGAGTGTGAAGTATCTATCTAGGTAATATCAAGGTAATTAGATAAGTATTCTTGATTAATAGCAAAGCAGGTAGATCCATCACGTAGGTAACACATTCCTGTGCGTCAAATTATTCAGTTTTTATAATGATCGTCGATTAACAGACGATCGGCGCAAGCGCAACTCGACAACATTGTTGTTAATTGTTAGCGATTTACGAACCGTACAAGGAAATGTTACACAGAGTGTTCCGATTGTAACTTTGTAGATAATGCTTGTTTGTAGAACATATACAGGAAAAAAACCAGTGCGCAAGACCCTATATACGTCAGTTATCAAAAAAAAAAAATCTGCTGTTTTATAGAAAAACGCAATAATTTCCTACGCGGTCAAAATGTTTGGAATAGCATAACCGACGAATAAATTCTACGTTAGGGGTCTAGAATCATATGCTGAATTCATGGTTACAGATTGTGCACTGGTTATTTTTTTCCCTGTATGTGGTCATTGATAATAAGATGCTCAAACATAATTCAGACTCAGCCCGTCAGCTGTTTTCCATTTTCCGAGTAACAGACATAGATACCTACCTATATTTCCTTATTTGTGGTTTTGATTCAGCATTAAAACGGATATACCTATGCTAAATGGCTGTTAGTTAATAGCTAGCTTGACTTCATAAGCCAGAGGTCCTTTACTTTAATAAAGTATTCGAAGGTACTTTAGTCGAATAAAGCTGATTTTTAAACTGAACAGATAGTGTGCTGCTGGGGAGTTTGTTGTGTCAGTTCTTCTTCCCAGCGAAAGCGCTAGGAAGTGGTGAAGGGCGGGCGTTTTGGGGTACTACATTATGTAATTTTGACGTTCAAATAGTGCTTATTCTCAGCCTAATTTGAATAAATAACTTTGTATTTTGATTTTTTATTTTAAAACTACAAGATAAGTTTTCTCGGCATCGGAACTACTAATAGACTCGTAAATATTAAGATTTCTCTGGCTATGAAAGAGCTGTAAGGAATTATTTCTTACCTATACAATAACTTAGTAAAAAGAAAAGTTGGACATCAGCTACGAAATAGGTGAAAGTAAACTGTAAATTACCTTAACAATGTAACAGATTATTTAAGTGAACACAGCCGTCGTTCACAAGGCAACTTTCCATAGCATTTACCAACTCAACAACAACGTTAATGCAATTAATTTTAATACCACAAATGCACCTTCTACTACGATACTACGTCGGAGTTCCTCGTCTACCAAGGGTTTTTATCGATCTGGAAATAACATAATCTTAAAATTTATCTTTATAGCGATCTAAAACGTAAGGCTAAGGTGTTCCGTGATGTCAACAAAGTAGATTTTATAGTATTCGTTTGCGTCAATTGACCGTTACATTCGCGATCGGAGTGAACTTTAAGAAACTGTAAAGGCTCAACATATTTAGTGTACGCTACGTGAGCTATAAACCTTACAAAGTATCCCTGGAATAACTTTACACTACCTTAAAAAGCTTTCTCTTTATCAGTATCTACTATAAAGTTTGTAGTTCCTCACAGGATGATCGATGAGGTTAAGGTAGGTAGGTAGGTTATATGGGCTGGTGTCCGCAACTCCACGTCAATGTGCGTATTTTGCGTACGGGTGGAAAAATGGATCATTCGATCCACCCCAGCTCCTCAAGGAAGGTCAGCTTGATGAGGTTAATATCATATATTACTCGTAGGTCATCAGAAGCATAGTTTAATTAAAAAAAAAGATCGTTTTATTCTTTCTTGTTCTTTTAACCCATTTGCTTAAAGTTGCAGTTTGTCTTTCACTGAAAATTTACACATGGATACTGAAACTGTTTCGTTACATTTCATTCTAAAATACTCATATTCGTATGTAAGCTAAACATTAGTCAACGTGTTCGTAAGGAATATCTAGACTGGTCTTGGTTCAGATTCAGTTTTTAACACTAAGATATTTCCATCAATTCCTCTTTAAAGATAGTGTCGTAGAAAGCGCACACGACGCAGAGCTGACGCGTATACTGAATATGTAGCCAGTTTTACGATCATTTAATTGAGGTGCGATGAGGGGGACGTTCTGTAATAAAGTAATGAATGATGTGATAGTTTAATTGGCGCATCCGGCGCTGCGCCCGCGCCGCCACTTTCATTACCAACGTTTGATGTGTCCCGCTCCTAACTGCACACCTTGGGTATTAGGATATTCGACAACGTACTCGTCTATGTGTAATGTAGCTAAACTAATTAGGCAATTTGTTAGATGTTCATTTATAAGTTTACATGTTATAGTGTTTAATGTGCCGAACTTTTTTTGTAACAATAACTGATTTGGTGTCGGTCCATTGAGTACGTAATTAAAAGCCGAATATATTATAGAACCTAATAAAGTTACGATACAAGCTTACAATAAACTAGAAACTGTTTAGATCTATCTAACAATAGAACGGAAGCCATAGAAATGGATTTGTTCGCGATACCGCGCTACTCCGATATCGCAATACTTACTGATGATGATTCTGATCCTAGACCAGGTCCTATATAGCCTACAGATATAATTACATAATATATGACATCATACATCAAAGGTACCGGATGTGGAGACGATAAGTTAGCTCATGCAGTCGTATAATAAGCGATAGAAAATCTGTAATAGTACAGATGAATTTCAGTCAAGTGCGATTTCATATCGTAATGTTAGTAGGAAATGGACTATTGTAGCAAGGAATATGTGAAAATCTTTGCTCATTTAAATAAGTAGCATACAGCATATAATCTATGTATAGAAGTAGTAGGTACTATCGCCAAAACCATTTTGAAAACAAAATCCCTTGCACATGATGACCACAGTTGCGTCCGTAAGTAAAACAAAAGAGGATACTTTTTAGGTCGACACGACTATTGCTACTATTTTTACCACGACTACTACTTTTTAGGTATACGAGTATGCGCTGCAAGCAAGAATAGTCCTTCCGGTGGTCAGATATAGATTTTAGCGACAGTACATAAGTATGATATGAACATGAGTTACGAGAGAAGAGATGGCAGAATAAATGATGAAACGTTATTTAAGAATTGGTACTTTGCTACTTACTTAGGTAATTAGGTATCTAACAGTTGGTCTCGTGGTCATAATTGCGACTACTGAGCGTGAGGTCCTGGGTTGGGTTCCCAGGTCAGGCAAAGTGTTATTGGATTTTTCATTAGGAATTTCTCAGTAACAGCCAGGAGTTTGGAAGGCTGTGAATACACCCTTTTGTCGGAAATCATGTTAATCCGTTGGTCGTGCGCCTGATCTTCGGTCATGTCGGATTGCTGTCCCATCGGTCTTTGAGAGTGTGGGAAGAGTGAGTGAACCTGTGTCTGCGCACACACTTGTGCACTATCTTATCTCGATTAGATGACCAGTCTCCTCTGACATTGGCTGCCATGGCTGAAATTCGGTCTGGAGGACTGCTATAGTTAGGTATCTAGGAAGAACAATGTTCTTTCAACAATCAACACCTTCTTGAATTCATGTAATATTTTGACATTTGCTAGATTTACAAGAAAAATAAATCTGCTACGAAGTCGTAGCATGACGTAGCACATTGCTCGATACGCGTAGGTAAGCTCCACAAACATTTACCTACCTACCATTGAACACATGAGTCCTCAAATCCGTCACCATACGGTCCGTAGTGACTTGTCACATTGTGCGCATCTGAGATACAATCTCCGCTTGGTGACGCCGCGGTTTGCCGAAAGCTATCGAGCCACCATCTCGCCGCACCATTGTGGCGACTCCCACGGTGACCATCCATCACGCTACCACTAAACCCTCAAGACGAAGCCGACCCGAAGAGAACCTTCAAAGCCGAAGCATACAATCAATTCGAATTTATCAAATATTACAGAAGATTTTCGATATGACACGGAATTTCAAATAGTTTTTTCTTTCGTGATTTTAAGTTGTGATTGTCGTAACACACATTTGATTTTAATTCACTTACCGCCTTGGGGATTGAAGCTCAGTGGGAACATGCTTTATCAAAATGTGTATTCCTTGCTACTCCCAGTATCAAGAGATATACTTTTATTGAGAGTCACCTGACCTAGAAAACTGACTTTATGCAAAAATAAAGTGAATGTGATTGACCAGCCTTTCCAACGTTCAAAGCCAGGGAGTAACTAGTATATATTTTTGTAAATAATACTTGCCTTCAAATTAGGATTTTCTTAATCTTTTACAACTGCTCATCAAAGACTTGAATTACACTTTCGCACTAGGCAGAGATCCAAAAGTATGTAGGTATTACTAAGTAGATTTTAACTCCTGTTAGCTTCTGCAGTGGTTATCAACAGATTGTATTTTATTATTAAAGTATACTTCATAATATCAAGTTATAAACTTTCATTTATAACCTTACACTGTATTAAAACAAAACAAAAAAATACATTACCTACAACGATTAATACGGTAACCGAAAGTTACATTAAACCGACTGTTTTAATATATTACTTAATTTCAACGTTCAATATTTGCATTAAACACATCAACACGCTAGCACCCACTTTTTCATCGCCTCGCCCAATTAACAGTGATAAATAAATAAATGATAAATGATTTTATTTTGTAAGTAGGTTTGTACAAACACTTTTACACGTCAATCATATTTTAAAACTAGATGAGGCCGGCGTTTCCTATCTGACTAGCCTGAGAAGAAAGGCCGAAACAAACTCAGACGTCACAGTCTCTTTTAAAGTCCAGACATAATCTTGGTCAGATCATATGAAGACCATGTAGGTCGATGTCTGAGATGGTCTTTTGAGGAAAGAACCACACAGATTGAGAGGACCTGTCCAGTCAGTGCACGCATATGTCAGAAATCGTGCAGCTCAACTCAAAACTTAAGGAGCTCAACGATTCGACGAACAATACCACATTGACATTCGTTTAATTATAAAATGTAATTACTTCTTTTGTGAACTTAAACGGATAGTACACTATATGTTTTTGGGCCACACCTCTTGTACAATCAAGTTAATGCCTGTAATTGTATTCTTTATAAATATTTTAATGCATAAATTAATAAAAATTAAATGAAAAGGTGTTTGTGAACCGTAGTTAATTTCATTGCAAATCTGATGAGATTAATGATACTACTTTTTATTATAAGCATGTGAGTAAGTAGGTAGTAGGTACCGAAGTTTTAAACTATTTTAAAACTTTAGTAAGTAAGAGTACGAGTACCAACATACATACATTCTTCTACATACATTCACATTATTCTCACAATTCTATGAATTAGCTTATACGTTTTAGAGCTTTGAATAACACACGAAGCTCTCAGACTAGTATTACGCAGTCGAGTCAAGGTTTTAAAAGGACTAAGTCAATATCTACAATCAATTAAGCAGACCTGACACAAGGTACGAAGATTATTAATGTTTGTAAAGTTGGTCAGCTCCATGTAAACCGATAGATGTCAATATAGATAATGTTTTTGTGCGAATAAATAAGAACGCAAGTGTCTTCATTATGAAGTCTCAATTATCTTTTTTATGTGATGACTAGATAGTATAAGACAAGTAATATCGAAAACAAGCAAGCAGCAAGTACTCAATTTAATTATTATAAATTTTTACAAACATAGTGATCAAAATGTTTAAACAAAGTAATTTCATAAAGGCATAAAGGTCACTTCCATATTTTAAAAGATCATAAAGTTATACCAAAAGCTTTTATAGAACACCTATCATAATTATACATATGTCCTAGAATACTGAACAAAACATGAAAAAGAGAAATTCATGATAGACTAGCTGTGCCCCGCGGTTTCACCCGCATAAGTTTCGATCGGAATATCGGGTTAAAAAGTATTTTATATGCTAATCCTGGTTACAAACCATCTGTGTGCCAAATTTCATCCAAATCCGTTCAGTAATTTTTGCATGAAAGAGTAACAAACATCCATCCATCCATAACTTTCACGTTTATAATATTGTTGTAGGATTATTCAAACTACAGAACGCTTACATACAACTTAAGCTTCAAAACTTGATTCCTGTATCAAAAACTTCCTGTTCTTGTTAGCTAATATTTTGTTACCAGGGTTTATGTTGCAAAACCTGTGAACTGGCGACATGGTGGGCTATAAAATAAAAGGTGTTATTATTCAAACACGCGTCGTCCAGCTTTGCTCACATTCCGGAGGCATCAGGTTTTACGATTCCTGCGCTGCATCGTCAATCACGAATGTGGGTTCTGCAAATATTGTTTAGGTGTACTGAAAATTTGTTTTGTTCGGACATGAATTTTGAGGTATAATGCTTAAGTGAAGGTATGGTACATCGGGCTTTAGAAAATACTGGATGTGTATTAGTGATGTAAAAGAGACGACATTCCGATACAGCAATTTCTATGAAGGTTTTATAGACATTGTTCTACCAGGGTCGCGTCGCGCCTGTCTAAAAGCAGACCCTGCTAATCATTAAAAAAGAAGAAGTGATAACATAATATAAAGATAGATAAAAACGTTTAACTTTTTATAATAGTCGATAGTCCTGTTATGGCTGGGTACTGTTCGATAGAATATTTATTGTTTTAGGAAAAGGGATACCTACCGTTTCCAGAAAAAGAGTTAAAAAAAGTCGTTTATTCAAATTAGGCTGAGAATCAGAAAAAAATACACAAGACAGTCCTAGTAAAGTGCAGTTCACCGCTTCCTAGTACTTTACCTGGGAAGAAGAAGTAGTACAACAATCTTGAAGGCCTATGTTATCTTCTTCTTTTTGAATCATTATCAGGGTTTAACTTGCAGAGTAAGTAAACTGAAGTGGCAGTGGGCTGGCCAGTTTTGTTGAAGGACCGATGGCCGGTGGAGCAGACGAGTCCTGGAGTGGAGACCGCGTATAGGCAAGCGTAGTATGAGACGCCCCCTAGCTAGATGGACGGACGACCTTAAGAAGGTGGCTGGGACACACTATGCGGAAGGCGGAGGACAAGATGTTGTGGCGCAGCCTGGGAGATGACTAGCAGTGATGATGTCCAGCAGTGGACTGCGATAGGCTGAGATGATACCAGGGTTTGCTTTTCCTATATTTATTAAACAACCACCTAATGATCATAAAACACTTTTACTTTTTAAATCCAGCTGTCTCAACCATTCATATAGGTTCTAATAGAGTCATCAGATACGACAAACTACAGTAATTAAAGCCACTCCTAGAAGTAAAAAAAAATAAAACAACAGACCACAAGTTAAAGATCACTTTTATGAGTTGTTCAAAACACTGACATTTAATATAATTTTATAATTCTGACTTGCCTTTTGCAGATGTTCATTGCATGTAGGTATGTGAGCGGCGATCGGTGGAAAACAAAGGGAAGGAAATATGATAGGATGCAGACAATGTGTTGAGTTGAAGGGCACTTCGTCTTAGCTTTATAGTCTTGTTTATTTTTAGCAATATTGGCTAGCATTACCTATTCTAGTTGCTAGACTTGAAAACGTAGGTATAAATTATTGGCAAGTTGTTCAATAGAAAATACATATTATACAAGGTGGCAGGGATGTCGACAAGTAAACTGTAACCATGAATTCAGCACATGATTCTGTCCTCCTCTCCTCTTAGAGTAGAAATTCTTCGTTGGTTATCAAAAAAAAAATCTGCTGTTTCATAGAAAAATGCAACCAAAATGTATGGAACAGCAATTAAAAAAAAAATACCCACGAAAAATTTCAACGCAGTCAGAATCATGTGCTGAATCCATGGTTGTGCGGTGATGTGCGTGCCAACCTATTTAATTTCTAACTAGACAAGAAATCTTGCACAGGTACTTATGGATATCAAAAATCAAAATCAAAAGCCATTTATTCAAATTAGGCTTAGAATCAGCACTTTTCGAATGTCAAAATTACAAAAGACTGTCCCCCAAAACGCCCGCCCGTCATTACTTGCTAGTGCTTTCGCTGGAAAGAAGAAGTGGCGTAAGAAACTCAACAGGAGTATGAGGTATTTATCTACTCTTATGCTAGTGCCATACTAAGTACTGCTTATTCCTACTAGTACGTTTTGCCTACAAGGCCATTGAAAAAAAAAAAAAAAACAATATAATCAACGTACCTATATTTAATTTAAATTCTCATTTTATTGTAAAACTAGCATTTGCTATAAATAATCCTCAGTAATATCGGCCACCTGAAGCTTAAAACCGATTAACTGAAAAATGTTAGCCACTACAGGCAAGCCCCGCTAACAAACTAGTTACGTAGGAGTTTGGTAAATGTGGTGACTGCTAAACTTGCAGCTACAGCTGAGCTAAGCTAAAATAATCTGCTAACCAAGCTGCACAAGTTATGCTGCTGTAGTTAAACCGTTGGCAATAATGTTGGCTTTTACTCAGAATTTTATAGCAAAACATGGCATGTATTTATTCTGAAGTATGGGTTTACATTAGGTGCGGAGGGGCTTGTAGCTAAGTTATAACAGCCGCACGGATCGATCGATAATATTAAGACACGCTTGCCACGGTTGGTCCGTGGATGGGTGACCATCTTTGGATACCAAGTACAATATATGTCAAGGATACCTCCGTGCCTAGTAAAGCAAGTTAAGCTGTTGGTCCCGGCTGTCATTCGTAGACCTTTGACAGTCGTTACGGTTCGTCAGTAGTCGGGCAAAGGGGTATCGTATTACCCAGTAACTGGGTTGTGGAGGTCAGATAGGCAGTCGCTCCATGTAAAATACTGGTATTCAGCTGCATCCGGTTCGTCTGGAGACCGACCTCAACGTAGTTGGGAAAAGGCTAGGCAGATGATGATAGTACATTAGGCGCGTGTCTAAGTTTTTTTGCTTTTTTGATATTCTTGCCACACGGGAGTGTTAAAGAATGATAGAATAGATCTATCTTTGTCTGCATTGTAGATTTTCATCTTCTTTCTCGTATCGGCACAAACTAAATTGTCGCACTTATGAGACGCTCTCAAAAACGGTGAAGGAAAACATTGTGAGGAGACCGGCATGTCTTAAAACCAAAAATTCGGAGACATGGTCACATGTCTTCGAATTTTTGATTTTAGGACATGCCCATGCCGGGCCAGTGGTGGATTACGGCCCGCTTCCACTCACATTATAGGCTGATTGTGAAGGAGGTATCGAAGATGCCCAAGATGTGCCACACGAATTTGAAAAATGGCGCCAATTCCCTTGTTACAAACTAAACTAAATGTAAGTTCAGTGCATCTTTTTCTTTCTATTTCATTAAGAAAAGGATAGAAGATACGTATTAGGTTAGTTCTGTCAAATTAAGATATTCCATAGACAGTTCAGACGTGATTAAAAACATGGCGACAAAAAATACGTCAACTTACGTCAGGCGCTGGCTAATTTGACAGGATTTGTTATAAAAGATGTACTGAACTTAAAGGAGATGTTTCAAAATGTATGGAGCCCCGGCCAGGTCTTTGTACACCATACTAAAAAATGGGGAAACATAATTAAAACAGTTTTCAATCATCCAATTACCAGAAATTGGCTTTGTTTGGTAGTAAAGCACAAGAATGTACCTACACTTGAAATTGCAACACACAATAAAAACCCGTCATGGCGGTAAGCTGTCATGTTGATTGATTATTGACGTTTGATATGTTTATGTCTGTCATATTACATTGTCAAAGAGAATCACCACGTTACCGTAGACAAGATGTGACAGTAGACTGTTCACGATTTATGATCAATGGTCGATCTATGGTATACTGTCATTGTTTTTTAACCACAGAATACCTAAATTGGCGAGACGCCATAATGAAAAGTCGATAAAAATAATTGATAAATAACAAATGATTACAAGAAAAATATGCAGTTATGCAATTGATCTGTATTTTTTCCGAATTTCAGGGATTTTTCTCGATTTTTCGAGGTACTCTACATATATTGGGCCTGTTTTGAAACATCTCCTTTAGTTTAGTTTGTGGACAAGGAAATCGACGCTATTGTCCCCAATTGTAGAATCGTCCTATCCATTTATGTCTTAGTTTAAAGTCTATAAATTGTAGGATCCTTATATTGTCTGGATTTTGCGTAAAGGAAGTCTTTGTATTAGTGTTAATCGTACAATCGTTGTTATTCGTACATAGAATTGAAAATAAACTTTTAATGAGTACTTAAAAGTCATCCAATGTTTACCGTAATTATCATAATGTACATAGGAGATGAGAAATCTTCTAGAAACAAGTGTAATAATATAAAGCCAGTTACATAACTGTATTTTCTTCGCCATTATTCTTTTATAACGTTCTGTTGCCAGTTTATGTAGTTGGAATCGACACTTAATTAGTGACTACTAATGGAATGCGCTTATTTCTACTTCGTTTGAGCATAATGTATCTTTTTACGACACTATAATGTAATACCTACTCAAAAAGATCCAATATTTTTGCGCATTTTGTTTACAAAAGGTAAAGTCAACATACTTAGGGCTGATTATACCAAAGTCAGATATCTTTTATCCGTGGATTATGTTTGACGTCTGACAGTACTAGTACCTATGGAAAAAAGTTAAAAAAAAAAAAAAAAATCTTAGCTTAAGACTTATTATAGGTATAAAAGCTTGGTGGTATTCGCCCTTTATAATGCTAATAATAGATACATTACAATACTTAATGACGATAATAATCACTAAAAATTCGCCTTTTAGGGGTTTTCAGCTAAAGTTTTCAGTAAATCGCTGAAAGGCTGAAAGGAGTGTAGGTACATTGCACCGATAGGAGTGTAGGTACTTTTTCGTGCACCGATCGCCCGTGTGAGTCTGACGTGTGCTAACAGTCTCTGTGCTTATTAAAATAAATTAACTAGTCAAAATTAATTTATATCCTTCGTGTCGTATGTCAATGTGTACGTCACTTTTTCACGAAACCTAGTGTTAAACGATCTGTGAGAAACATTAACTGTGCGCCAAGTAATCACAAAACTTAGATTTAAAACTTTCCAAATAAGTGCTCGCGTCTTTGTGCCGTGACATTGAAACACAAAGCAAGGTTACTCATCACTACCATATTCATTTTTGTGGTAAAGCCTGCTGTGATATTTGAACGCCCATTCCAAAGGTGTAAGTGTCCTAGCGGCTACAACGCTTGACTTATGTACGAGGTGGCGCAAGTTCGATCCTGAGTTCAAACAGTTTCTTTTTGTATTTTTTTTTTTTTTTTCTGTTCAAAGTTCCCGTTGTCTCTAAATAAGAAGAAGAATTATCCTTACAAGGAACGCAGCTACCTTTCTATAATTTTATATTATAATTAAGTAAAGCCTTTTAAGACCATGTCTCAAAGGAGAACCCCACCTAGCAAACCTACTGAATTACTTTATGACTCTGAGCCTGATGCACCCAAACCAACATCCCCGCAACAACTCGCCTCGAATATAACACAGAGGTTTAAGCGGAAATTTCAACATGGTGAAGATATTAGCCAGTTCACGACAGAAATTAAAAGCATACTCAGAGAATTTACCGAAAGGCAAGATAAAAAGTACGCTGCTTTCTTAAGCACGGTAAACGAAATTAAAGCCGAATGTTCCGAGTTGCGTAAGTCCGTGGACTTTGTATCGACCTCTTATGATGAAATAATGGGGAAATTGAAAAGCTTGGACAGTGCAAACAGAGAGAAAATGGCCTACATACAAGTTCTTGAAGAAAAAATTGAAAATTTGGAAGGTTCGGTTAAATCATCTTGCATAGAGTTTCGGAATATACCTGTTAACCAGAACGAAAATAAAACTACCCTTTGTGAAACAGTCATAAAGGCCAGTGCATTTTTACAGAATGAGCTAAAAGTGACCGAAATTCGAGACATTTTCCGAGCTAAATCCAAAAAATCACCCGACTCTGGTACTATTGTTGTAGATTTGACGACGGTTATCGCGAAGGAATCTCTACTACATGCATACAAAAATCATAATAAGGGCGGAAACAAGCTCTCAACATCTGATATCCAGCTACTTGGTCAATGTAAACCAATCTATATCTCGGAAGCATTAACTGCCAAAAAGAGGCAATTATTTTATCAGGCACGTATGCATGCAAAGTCCCAGGGGTTTGCGTTCTGCTGGACTGCTAACGGTAGAATCTTAATGCGGAAAAAAGAAGGTGATTCTGCTATCCTTATTAAATCAGACTCGGACCTTAATGCACTAAAACAGAGAGCGGATTGACTACGGAGCGGCATAAGTGCAAATATTAACTGTTTTTACCTCTTTTTATGTCATTTTTTTAGTTGGTACCTTATTGTAATAACGCTAAGAATGTTTACCTTTGTTGTCAAAATGGTTTTGAATTGTTTAATTACTTTTATATGGGAAATAACTCATACATGCCTTAATAGTGGTTTTGCCATACTCCATTCTACTCACATACTCTACACACATACATTTTTACATTATACACTACCGCACAAATTTGTTACATTTCTTAAATACTCTTCACGCTGTGTTTTGCTGTCAGCTAAATTACAAATTGAAGTAAGTGTCAAATTCCCTTTACAAGACCATGTGAAAACATTATGTCTAGCCATTTATGTCCTACAAATGTATCCTTATATAAAAAATGGTTGATACACTAAATATTATTTCTGATCTCGATAATTATCAGGTTTCTAAGTCTTTCAAAGTACCAATAGTTGACTGCCATAAACTAATTAAAAACATTAATAGAAATTTGAATATACTACACCTCAATATCCGCAGTATCAATAAAAACTTTGATGAATTCACAGTTTTGCTTCAACAACTTCATTTTGATTGTGAAGTCATCATACTAACTGAATGTTGGCTAAGTAAGACAACAATAATCCCCACTTTACAGGGATATCAATCACACCAAACAATGAACTTTAAAAATCAAAATGATGGCATCGTTATCTACACAAAACATAACCTAAATTGTAAAATTGTGGAACCTGATTTTAGTGAATCCAACTGCCTGGTTTGCATAATAAATGACGACATAGCTATCGTTGCCTTGTACAGATCTCCATCCTACCATTTTATCAACAGTTTTCTGAATAGCTTAGGTGATGTCCTCTCATTCTTGAAAAAATGCGGTCAAATTTTTGTAATCGGTGACATAAATATCGACATAAAAAATAACAATAAAGACCGACATTCTCAGGAGTATTTAAATTTTACCGCATCACAAGGCTTACTTCCGGCTCATCTGTATCCGACCCGTATCAATAACTGTCTAGATCATGTCTTATTGAAGACAAATAAGGTTGCCACTACTCTTGTCATAGAATCGCACATAACTGATCACGAACCAGTCTTGTTAAGTGTCGTTACAGATAGGCCCAACTTGAAGCCGTGCATAACAAGAACGGTGGTCGATTATACTTTGATTTTACATGACATTGAACAGGCAGATTTCTCTCAGGTTTTATTTTCCACAAATGCTAATGAAGCAACAAACATTCTTGTCTCAACACTCTCAGAAATTATATGTAAGCACACCCGTAAAACTAAAG
Source organism: Apamea anceps (assembly GCA_951799955.1). Lineage (NCBI taxonomy): Eukaryota > Metazoa > Arthropoda > Insecta > Lepidoptera > Noctuidae > Apamea > Apamea anceps. Next base: position 14,862,758 of record OX637505.1, on the reverse strand, counting down.
TATCTAAAAAACACCGGAATATAAAGCCCTGGATCTCTCGCGGTCTAATCAAATGTATAAGAAACAGAGACTGCATGCATAAAAAGCTTAAATCTCAGCCTAATAATCACATTTTGAAACTTACCTATCTCAGATACCGGAATTTTTGCAATGTTCTCCTACGGAAACTTAAACGTAACTATGAAAAAGAACAGTTTGCCAAAGCCAAAAATAACATTAAAGCTACTTGGGAAGTCATCAAAACTGTAACTTACACTAAACGCCCAACCGTATCCGCACGGGATCTAATTTCATCGCAATCCATTGACTCTATAAATGATTTCTTCGTAAATGTGGGAAAAAAATTAGCAACAAAAATAAAAACATCTTCATCGGTGGATTGCATGCAATTTATAACTCCAAAGAACTATATCAATTCCATTGCCCTATTTGATACGGACATCCAGGAAATTGATTCAATTATTCTTAATCTGCGAAATGATTGTTCAGTTGGAATAGACTCTGTATCGAGTAGAGTACTCAAGGTGTCCCGCCATGTCTTGGCCCCGCTTATGGTTCATATTTGTAATATTTCATTTAATACCGGAGTCTTTCCCGATGCTCTTAAAAAAGCAGTAGTACACCCTATCTATAAGAGTGGAGACAGAGGCTGCGTTAATAACTACCGGCCTATTTCTGTACTTCCGGCAATCTCTAAGATATTAGAGAAACTTTTAAATAGTCGCCTGGTCAAATTTCTGAATGCAAATAATATCCTAGCGCACAATCAATATGGTTTTCGCCCAGGAGTTTCCACTGAGGATGCTGTGTCTGCCCTCACTGATGCTGTGACTAAGCACCTAAATAGTAAAAAGAAATGCCTTGGTATATTCCTGGATTTGAGCAAGGCATTTGACACAATTTCTGTTCCTACACTTTTGGCGAAGATGAATAATATCGGGATTCGTGGGCATGCGTTGAAGCTATTTGAGAGCTATCTTCAAGATCGCTCTCAGCATGTAAAGATAGATAATATCATTAGTAAAGAGGCTAAAATAGAATACGGAGTACCCCAAGGGAGCATTCTCGGCCCAACATTATTCCTCATTTATATAAATGACCTCTGCCTTCTTTCCCTTAAAAATTGCTCTGTCTTTGCATATGCTGATGACACAGTTTTACTGATTCATGGAGATACCTGGAATGAAGTTGCAAAATTAGCAGAGACAGATCTCAATATAGTTAATGATTGGCTCTCAAAAAACCTATTAACATTAAATGCAGAGAAATCCAAAATTATACCCTTCTCAGTTTCCCAATCTTCCCAGCCAAAAGGCCCTATCAATGTCAAAGTTCATTCTTGCTTAAACCCTTCTTCCAATTGTTCCTGTCCCCCTCTCTGTGTATCCACCTGCATCCGTTACTTGGGCGTCTATATAGATAAATTTCTAAACTGGCATATGCAAATTGATTACTTAGTCAAAAGATTAAGGGTGCTTATCTATATATTTAGAAATTTGAGGCTATCTGCTGACGTCGCCACTCTTAAGCTAGTATACTACGCTCTGTGCCAGTCTCTACTTTCTTACTGTATAGTCAGTTGGGGGGGTGCTGATAAAACTTCACTCCTAAAGCTTGAAAGAACACAAAGAGCGGTTCTGAAAGTTATGTATTATAAACCGTATAGGTACCCAACAACTCAACTATATGTAGATAGTGAAGTATTAACTGTTCGGAAACTATTTGTGCTTCATACTATACTAAGGAAACATCGTTGTCCTCTTGTTACCTCCACGAAACGACGGGCTGACATAGTATTTCGCTCAGAACCTCACAGCACCGCTTTTGCTCGTAGACAATATCCTTTTGTAAGCACTAGACTTTACAATAAAATAAACAAAACTCTTAAAATCCATACTTTAAACAGACAGGAATGTAAAAGTAAGTTGAAGGCTTGGTTACTTACTTTGGACTATACTGATACAGAGTCACTCCTAAAATAAAATCCTACATCTGTACACATGCTGGCACTCACAAACACACCCCCACACACACCCCAATACACCATCACATACTTACACACACCCCCACACACTCTCACACGTTGACATGCACACACGTTCCTACTATGCAAGTTGATAAATGGCAATTCTACCTATTTAAAATTTAATGTTAAACTTATTTGTAATTTTAGTTGGTCTTGAATATTTTTATCTTGTACTAGCTTCTGCTCGCGACTTCATCCGCGTAAAGCAACTTTCTTATTATTTTTTTTATTTTTTTTTCATAAGAACCTTCAACAAAGTATTAGAAATCTTAAAAAAAGAATGGATGAAATCGGTAAAGTCGTTCTCAAGTTATGGCGTGACCAAGAGAAATAGGGATTCATTTTTATATAATATAGATTTCATTATTAAATTTTTAACTCATTTCTTTTAAAAGTTCACGCCGTCTTACATGGGCTATGAACTAATAAATGTATACCTATTTTCTAATATACTGCCTCCCAAGATACAGGCTTTTGCCTAGTTTGGGAGACAGCTGGCTATGCACTTATGTAAATTAACTGTCCTTGTTCTAGCTATTAAGACACTGTAATTTATGGTTGTGTTCCAAATAAATAATTATTATTATTATTATTATTATTATTGAGCGTACAGCTGCTGCTGGTATCGACAGTGACTTCAACAAATTCTTTTTCAAATAGATACTAATAAAGATACACATAATAAGTAACACGCTTTACTCCCGGTTTCATATCTCTGTAACAACACACAATCTGCTTTCCATAAATTGTCAGACTCAAACAAAATATTCCCCCATAAAAACTTATTACAGTATTCAGTTTAATGATTAGATATGGTTCTAAATACTTCATAACTTGTTCCTACCTAATGATACAACAACAGCTGTATAAAGTATCATTTACCCGCCTGTAACATCTCGGCGGAAACATTTCGCAATGTAAAGGTTCCCTCAGACCGACGCCGACAAGTTAATTTTACGCCTCTACACTCACTCATTTCATAATAATAAAATTGCTGTATAGCAGAATCCGTTGCTTTATTTGTGAAAACTCTTCCTTTGAATGCAACGCTGGCAAAAACTTATTCTATTGCAACGAAGTAAAGTTTAATTTCCTTCGTGTAAATCAAGGTATCATTCTCTCAAATCAGAGGGTCGCCTGATTGGGGTATCATAAGCTTGTGAGTGTAGTTTGAAACAGACAGCGACACTGATACTCTTATTACCAAAACGTCAGGGGTCACGCATGGGTGTGTGTGTTTGTGTGTGAGTGTGTGCGCGGGTGGGTAAATCACCACGAAACAACTTTACAAGTGTAATTGTCGCGGCGGGTGTCGGTAATTGATTTATTCCACGCTTGTAATGCGGCCCTGCACTATTCTCATTGAGCTCTGTGATTGCCTGCGTCGGGGGATTTCGGCAAATGCCTATCGATAGTTATAGCTCGATGATTTTATTGTTATGTTATTTGGTAATTATTGTTGGTTTCGTAATTGTATCAACGGCTTTATAAATTCTTTTTAATTATTTTAATTACTCAAGTTTTCAAATCTTTAACTTTAATTTGTGTAGTTTACAATGTTAGTTTAGATTATTCGTTTTTTTTTTTAACAATGTTTCCATAGGTACCTAAGCCTTCATGAACATTAACTTGTATATTCGGAGCAAAATATACATTTCCTTGAAAGCTCCTCCATAAGCCTATGTACTACATTTTTTTAACGTTACGATCTAAGTATCAATTTTTACTCAGCAGTTATGAGCTATAAAAACACTCCCACAGCACATTACTATAAACATTACATTTTGCCGATACAAGTAATATTCAGAGCTCAATATAAAGTTCATAAATATTTAATAGATATTTTCCCACAATGGGGTGGCTATTCACACCCGTTAACCCTCAAGTGTGCCGTAAAAATGGGACTGATCGGAATGGAATATATTCCATTCGGCTGGCCGGGGCCGGTTGGCTCTCGAAGGTCTTACTAAGCAAAATTGTTGTTTGTCTCAAATATTGTGCGCATTTCAATCGTTGTTAGGTGATTTATTGAATTTGTGGCTACCGTTTGTCTGATTTTTTTTTTTTTGTTATAATGACTGTGACTAATTTTTGAGACAGCGAATAATAGTGATTAATTATGGTTGGTAATAGATTTTTATCAATTTTTGATTTATGATATTAAATTAGATTATAGATATATTAGGGTACGAGAGTGGGTTTGTTATTAAGATTTTTTAAACGTAGGTATATCTATGAAATAGATAAGTTATTGCGACAATAACACTACAGGAACCTCGACACACTTACACAATTACTCATAAGTGTTAAAACTTATGTAAAATTATAAATAGGTACCTGTCCTACAAGAAGTAGCTAACAACTACAAGAGATAGCCTTGTCGATAATGACCAGTGTAAAATCGTACATGTCAACTTGTCTTAGTTGTAACGCCTATCAGCTGTTAATTACCGCCTACACCGCTTGAGGTCGCCACTGTCTCGTCAAGATATACTAAGCTGTACTATTTGCATGTCTGAGACATGTCTCTTTGCTACCATTTTGGATATATTATCGAGTATCGATGTCAATAACGCCCACGCGGATACGTCACTGTTCCGTGAAGTACTCAAATGTTAAGCTGAGGTTAGACAGTGACCGGAATTTAAATAACCGTGGGTCCATATTTTTTTTTTAAATTATTATTATTTTTTTATTCTGCCATATTTCAGTCATTTAATTAGAAATCATATGGGTTAAGATTCCATTCGATGTAACTGGGTACCTACTAAAATCCCTTCAGTGGGCTATCACTATACATAATATTACAATATTATTTTAGTGTCTAAAGTATAGGTACCTACTCAGAACAAAAGCAGCTCTATGTCAGGTAGGTACTTAAAATTACATTCAGGAAAATGGGTTAAAACGCATTTTATTCGTTCCGAGTGTAGATGTAGCCTTAAGCAGTTATACTTGTACTTATTTACATAACCGTATTGTGTATTAAGTAGCTCAAACATGTAAACATACAATGAATCAAATTACCGAAACGAATAATTACAAAGAGGTACTACTACCAATACGCATGTACCTGTGCTCCTAAGTAGCACGTGTAGCTCCACCATTAGACAACACTATTCACGCCTCCGACTACTATCAATACACACATCCCGATGCTGAAAAGATATTAAACTTTCCCCAAACCAATCAATTTTCGACTTTAACACCTTCAGATAGAACAAAAGTTTCTTTGTTACAGCGGTTCTTTTCAATTTTCCTCCAATCGAATTTGGCTGTAACATCAATCGAGTTCCCACATTTTCCGGGCGCACTTACACAATATCAATCAGGTTTTATTGGTGTTGTCGGGGGGTGGCGGGGTGCGGGGTGCGGCGGGGTAGTGCCAGGGTGCGGGGTGCGGGCGGGGAGGAGAGGACTATTTGTATCAATAACCTGTCAATGGGCTCAGGGCCCGCGGGACCTCTGCCCCGTTAACTTGATACTTGCGTTTGTCTGTGACCGCAAGGATTTGATTAGGAATGCGTTACGATAGGCGTGCGAAATATTCGATGTGAACAATTCGTTTTCAATACAACACAATAAATTATGTTCCTATTGAAGGCACGCACGACGCCAGTTATTTGTAGGAAAATGTTATTCGACAGAGTGATCTACTGATAAACAAAACAAAAGGCGAGTAAATAATAATTCAGACAATTTGAAAAAATGTTTTGCTCTCAAAGGTCTGTCGGCAAAATTACCATAACATTTGTGGAATAAAACATAACGAAAAAGGTTCCATTTACAAAGTTCCCTCGTAACACTACATTATCTGCTATCAGTGGCGGTCGACAAAGTAAAATTGGGGACACCTTATTTCCTCGGCTGGTTTGCAAAACACGTTCACGCTTCCCACCTATCCCCACATCTCAACGCTTATAGATAGTATCTGTTACACCTATTAGGGATGCTAGAGAGTGAGTGGGTAGTTTTTCAGTTTACCTACAATGCGTGGTTTCTTTGTTCCTTTTCCTTAGCCGCTCATTTGCAGCCAGCAATGTGTTCGTAGAAATTCGCTTCGACCGTAATTTGTACGTGTCGTCAGGGGTTGTATAATACCAGTTCAGGTGGGCGCCTTCTTCACGCCGCTGCCGCCGATAACACGCTAATGCCCTCAACTTTGCACCGCAAGGGGAGGCCAGGGGAGGCGCCGGAGTGGGGGAAGAGGAAGGGAGTAGCCATTCGCAAAGGAAAAACGGGAAAAGTCAGATCATTCGCGTTATGGAACGCGAATAACTTTATCGAGTTGCAATATGCGCTCTGTGAACTGCATTATTTTTAAGTGGGTACTCTCGTGTGGATAGGGTAATAATTAGATTGCTCTACAAACAGTAGGTTACGTGAATAAAAGTCTTATTACTCTTAACGTTTATTTTATTCATGCCTCGAGGAGAGTCACAATAGGATTGCTTGCACAGTACGTACTACTAAGGATTACAAGGTGCTTGATGCATCTAAGTGATAAGGGCATTATACGTTATTCTATAAAAATAAGTCATGAGAGCCTTTATTTCTTTTTAATAATTCTTTTCAGCTGTAGTATTTAATTAACTCAGCTGTAAAGCAGACGTTCAACATAAAAACGTTAATAAAATAATCATAAACGGTGAGTTATGCCGCGATACACATAAACGCCACGCACCAATGAACACACGGGGCAATAAATAAAAATGCTCAATTCCATTAGCGCACCATTCTGATAATGTGCCCACCTTAGCGATGAGGCCCGAACGCCTATTCTATATGCATTGTTTCAGCGAACGCGCGCGTTTACGTTAATATTTCATAACGCACGTTTCGCGTATACCGCGTAAACGGCGGACCCACGATTTGTTCCGGTAGCGACTGCCAAGGTAAGAGCACATATATTTGTGGTAATAAACGTGAATTTATTACCCACGTTACGTTTGCAGTTTTACTGAAATGTGGAGATGTGTGGCTTGCCGAGCGACATTAGCGCCGGCTGCCGTGCTCCGCCCTGTCTCCGGCCCTCTGCCTATGTATTAAATCAAGCTTTATGTAAATGATATAGAACATTGTTCTTTACAGCCCGAAAGTTGGGAACAGAAGGTATGTCTGTTGCTCTCAAGCGTCTACGTTACATCGTAAAGTTCTGTTCCGGTTTGATTGCGAGAGAAGTTGTGTTCTACCTTACTACCTACCACAGTATAAGCCTGGCAAATAAAACCATTTGCATTCTCATTGCACGATGACTTGTGTAGATATAAGACGAGAAAAACACTCGATACTCTTTTTTATATTTTATTTAATTATTAGTGAAACTTTCAAAGAAAATATTATAATCTTGTACCTACCCTAGTTAATTCCGTACGTACTCGAAGCTTTGAATATTACCGTTGATTAACTGTTTGGTTTCCTTACCTAGCAGCAAGTCAATGATCATCATCTTCCTAGCCTTTTCCCAACTAAGTTTGTTGGGGTTGGCTTCTAGTCTAACTGGATGCCGTTGCATTCCAGTATTTTACATGGAGCGACTGTCCATCTGACCTTCACAATCCAGTTACTGGGTAATACGATACCCCTTATTAAGACTGGTTGTCAGACTTTGACTTCCTGACGACCCATCTAGCAGCAAGTCAATTCTACTAAGATTGTTAAACGTCAAAATCAAGATGGTGCTATTTATTAAAACTAAGATCAGTAGGTATCTCCTCCTATTTGGAGATATTTATCTCTTAAAAACCCACGAGAAAAACCAAACACAAAGATTGAAACTTCGATAAACTGAAGAATTCTCAAGTAATTCGGCGACATCACGTCACCTCCAGCACGTAACGCGGTGTCGTCGACATCAGAGCTAAGGAGTGCGAATGTTCACAACCAGAAGAAACTGAACATAAACATTCGGGGCACGTCGGCACGGCTCGGGAGCCGCAGTTAAAAGGGGATTATGAGCCGAGTGGCCAATAACGCCGCATTACATGCCCCTGCTCCGCCAGCCTGCCGATAAGCCACACTGAATAAGGCTTTGTCTCTACTTACCTATCTCTACTTATGTTTCACGTGTATGATGGTCATAGTTCCGAGGTGACCTGAGTCAATGTATGATAGGAGCTTGGTATGTAAATGAGCATATCAAAAGCATTTGTAAATAGATAAGATCAAAAACTGGTACAAAAAGTCTGATGTGTTACTTTACTATAAACACCGGCTTATCGTTAATCTGTAATCTAACGAGTTCATCCGATTCTTCGCAATCCCCTGCAACAATTTCACCCATCACTATATTTAATTAACGCAACAACATCACAACCGGCACTAAAATCAAATGAAATATTCAGTCAAACGTTAAATTCAATCGGGGCTTATCAGAATAGGAGCGTCATCCGAACAATATCTACGATTGGAAACACTTTTACAAGCAATAAATTCTTGGTGGCTGTGTCACTGGCTACAACATTTATTAGCTACAATCCCGATTAGATTAGCGTTGCATCCCCGACCCTGCGGGCCGCGGCCGGGGCCCCAGGGACGTGAAATTTGTCCCAGTAATGTAGCCACGCGCGCAACTAATTCGATGTAGTCGACCCTTCCTCTATGTGACTCGAATGCCTCGCCTCGACACTGCTTCATTTTAATTGAATAGTGGCGTGGGGTGACGCCGTTGTTTTCCTAAAGATAACTTTATAGCCGCTTTGCATAATTGCCCGCCGGCGCTCTAATTTGTTACAATTTCGCAATCTGTCACACTTTCGTACAAAATAGACAAACGAGTGCTAATTCCTGCAAAAATTCGATAATACCGATTGTTTTTGCCAAAGTTCTATTTATTAATTTGAATGAAAGAAGATTAAAGTCAAGTAGGATAGTACCTAATGAAAAAAACTACTTAGTCGTTAACTAATTAATATAGGCATTGTGGTGTGGCGGTCTACCTATATTTACATAAGTCATAGTTTTCATCACCAGTATCTGTAAAAAAACATGAGACTCCAAATAAAACAATGAAACAAAAAGCTCATTTTGCATCGGTCCTGCTAGAGCTTTGAGCCTAGCTTCTCCATAACGTTACGTACTTAATGCGACGCCCACCGCCATCTAACGGCCCTCTAGTAAATTACAAACAATTTGTTGTGAACTACGTCGCTTGTCGTTTACAAAAACGACGACATGTTTTTGATATCAATGGTGATTCAAACAATTACAGCCAAGTTGCGTAGATAGCAGGTAAATAGAGAACCTTACAAGTTCAATTCAAGTTGACCAGTCCGTCATAAGAGCATACTGTCATGGTAATAATGTGAAATACTTTCACAATCACAGAGGATGTAACGCTAATGACGATCCCAATGATCAAGCGTTAGCTTTAAGATTTTTGTTACTACCTATAGTTCTTTATAACTGAAAAGTTGTGTGGAAATCGGTTATCATGGTATGGGTATGTGATACGGAGGAACGCGGAAAATGTCGTGGGGAAGGACTATAAGAGTAGGGGAAGACGAAAGAAACGATGGATAGACTGTGTGAATGATAACATGGTTAGAAAGGGTGTGATTACCGAAATGAGGACTAATAGAAAAAAAAGTATGGAAGAAAAAGACATGTCGCGCCGACCTCAAATAAATTGGGATGAGGGCAGGAGAATGATGATGGTGATGAGTTCGTTGTTGTTAGAATCAACATATAATAATTAAACAGTGGGACTTCACCTTAGTCCTTCAAGGCGTCTCCCTCAGTGTCTTCGCCCTCTGATTGGCTGACATACCCCTAAACCAAACCGACTTACTGGAATAAAATATTTTCGTAGCACTGCCTACGCCTAGCGTAGACGTCAACTTTTTCCAATTCCTGAAATCCATCAGTTTCAAACATTTTGATCTATTCGAGATTCAAGAGGATGAACTACCCCTAACAAATGTAGAGTAAAGTTATGCCAAACTTGAACCTTGAAAATGTATGGTTATACCTTAGTTGATCCTGGTGCATCTTTACTTGGCGATGAGTAAGGGGTTCTCCATACGTATCGCTTCTCGTCTTGCAGATCACTTGCACTACAAAAGATAGTTTTTCTTATTGCTTGCACATAGCTGATACTTCGTGAATGTTTTTAAGTTCAGTGTACTTGTACTTACTTTTTTGACATTAGCTACGCTATTATTGGACCCTAGGTCTCGAACAGCATTACATATACAGGTATTGTATTGACGTACATTTTGTAAGGAGTTAATTTTTATATTTAGAACACGACGTTCTCTTTGATGTGGTTTGTTGAACTTATTGGGCTCTGCGTGGTCATCGTCATTTAGGCAGCTTTTTGGACGAAATTCCAATTAGAAAACTGCTTTACGAGTATGGTAATGTAACCTTCAGGTCTCCATTTCTGGAAAGAGAACTGCACGTAAGGTAAATAAAACAGGTCAGATATATGTTAACAAACATTTAATTTTTTTCTTTAGCAATATATTATTTATAATAACTATAATTTAACTACAAAGTAACCGTGTAGGTACATCTATGCATCCGTTTGTAGTCGAATGTAGGAATTAATTGTAAACATAGACAGCAATATAATTTCTACTATTTAATTATCGATACATCTATCTTACTAAACTTCTAAGTTTCACTAAAACATTTTTCTGTCGTATTGCACATTTTACCTAAACAAGATGAAATCAGCCAAAAACAGTGTCGAGTGTCACTACAATTGAGCCATCAACGTTTACGACATCGATCCATTCCATAATTTTCTCACCGTTCCAATATTTGTTTTCAAATAGTATGAACGATATCAAACAAAATGTACACAGCAATCAAATGCTTCTCTTGATGCAATTAACTCTAATTTGCTATAACATGGATTTAGCAGAAACCATCACTACGAGACGAAACTATTAGGAACATATAACAATAATTACAGATTTAAAGTACAGTTAAATAATATTTTACAATATAATACAACTTTTTCACAGTCTGAGTAACGACAGAGTTACTGAAGCGCGGGGTGTTTAGTCGTTCACGATTCAGGACGTACTTCTAAATGTTCTCCACGCACTCACACTCAGTTTATTCACTTCTCGGCGCATAAAATTATCGAAGTTCACGACGCCATCTCATTGCGCAGCAAAACACCGACGCACTTCAAAATATCCTTTTGTGTTCTCTCAGAAAACATTCCATATAAAGACTCTCATACAATATCGCATATTATTACAGGGAGATCTCGGGGAGGTTTTTATTCGGCGTTTTATCACTAAGTGGGGCTGTGGGGCGGGTGCGGCGCGTGCGGGGGGTGCGGGGTGTGCGGCGGGTGCAGTGGCGACGGGTGCGGGCTGGCATCGCGCAGCGAGTCCGGCGAGGAGCCTGGAGACGCGCGGCGCGGCGGGTACGGCGAGAAGCGGTGCTGCGCCAGCGGCTGTGGGCCCGCACTGCCTGCGCCAAGCGCGCCCGCGTACACCGGCCGCGGCAGCTGCAGCCCTGAGCCCGACGCGAGGTGCTGCTGTGCCAGGAGCTGCGGCGCCAGACACGCCCATTGCCCCCACAGCGCCGCCGCCGGCACGCCGTACAGCGGGTACGCCGCGCGCAGGAACAGCTGCGACCGAGCTGCCAGGATCGCCTTCTCCTCCAGCGTTAGGTTATTATTGTGCTGGTCCAGGTCGAAGGGCCGCAGCGGTGAGCGCAGGAAGTGCTGCTCCGCCAACATCGACTCCATTGTTTCCCTGAAAGGTACGGGGCCACACTTTAGACAACGTGAACGTTTTTTAAGTAATTAGATGCAGATATGTAATATGATTGTATGATCGTATCTACCTATGACTGGCGGCGCTGTAGCGCGCGTCGTCGGGGAAGACTGATGTTCTTTCGTGCTCCCCCGTGATATAGTATCTCAACAGACAAACAAAAAAAAATAAAACATCCAATAATCAAGAGAACATAGAGCAATACGGCATTAGAAATGCGAAAGCGAGCAATAAGATATGCGAAGCGAATGTGGTGAGAGAAAATGTTAGATTATAAATTACACGGGTGGAAACTTGATGTCGGCTCACCCGTGATTAAATACATTGGATTGGCTAAGAAGCAATAAATACAGAGACATAATTGCTCGCGTGGAGATATCAATCAGCATCAGACAGTTATGTTTGTTTCTGAGAGCGTATCCAATGCATGTACGATTAGAGAACTAACTGAATTGTGTCGCACGAGCAATGACACGTAATGAACACTCATGAATATAATTAATAGCTGCCACTTTCGAGTATCTATCTAATTAACTATTGAAATTACAAAATAACAGTTTCTTTCGCAACAAAAGTATCAGTATGAAAAATATCTTCATAAATGTGTTTATTCACTAGCAACAAATGACACTCTAACAACAGGCGTTATTATGATAGTTACCTCTCGAACTCGGTGAGACGTGAAGAGTCACGGAATCCCTTAGCGAATGGATTACTGTCGATTTTCAGTTTCGTGATCTGAAACAAAAGAGACACTATAATTTCCTCTGACTGAAGGAGCTACCATGAAATATTTATAGAACTGTGTTCATACAAATAATGTAATCAATTAAGGATGTAACATAACGGACTGATGTGCGAGGAGGCGCGGTTTCAATTATACGTGCATGGCAAGAGAAGGGTCGACGATTATCATAAGGAGCTGTTCAGACGAAGCGAGCTAATTTCATTATGCAGGCGTTTATATTGTAATGGGTCAGTAAAGGTTCTCCATATTTCAGTGTGAACGGGCCCGTAGCACCACCACCCGCGGCGTTCAGCACACACCAACTAATAAGGTTAACTTATTGACGACATTCCACATCGGTTTATCACTTTAGTTGACTACCTCGGTATTGCAATACTGTGCACATTTTAAATGTGCCACGTAATGTAAGTTTGATAGTAGCATTTAAGCGAGTATTGTTGCTACAGAAGCCGGTAATGTCGTCATATTTCTAAATCTGCATATTTGGAAACCAATAAGGAAATTCGATGGTATTCAATTTCTCTTCCAGTATTGTTTTTAACCCCCGACGCAAAAACGACGGGGTGTTATAAGTTTGACGTGTCGGGGTGTGTGTGTGTGTGTGTGTGTGTGTGTGTATGTCTGTCTGTGGCATCGTAGCTCCCGAATGGATGAACCGATTTTAATTTTGTTTTTTTTGTTTGAAAGGTGAATTTGTCGGGAGTGTTCTTAGCTATGTTTGATGAAAATCGGTCCAAGATGGCCGCAGCTACAAAATGGCGGATTATATATTTTTTCACAACTCCCTCAATATGGGTATCAAATGAAAGGGCTTGACTAGTAGAATACTATACACTATGATAAATTTCAAATCCAAGATGGCCGCCACCACAAAATGGCAAATAGCATTTTTTTTCACAACTCCCTCAATATGGGTATCAAATGAAAGGGCTTGACTAGTAGAATACTATACACTATGACAAATTTCAAATCCAAGATGGCCACCACCACAAAATGGCGAATTACAAAAACCTGATTAAATACCAAATTACCTGAATCTTAAAACGCAAGAAAATAAAAGAAAAGAAATAATAAGGAGTCCCTACAAAAAGCATGAAATAAAAAATTAAATTAAAAATTTAAAAAACCCCCGACTGCGTGATACCCTATAAAAAGAAAAAAATAACCTTGAAATTATGACCCTACGTAAGTACGTATGAACTTTTTTGATTAAATATTGTCCTGTCGGGGGACCGCTACTATTTTAAACTTTAACAGAACGTTAAGCTACTAATTAGAGCGGTCTCCCGACGCCCCGACGGGACAACATTTAATCAAAAAATTTCATACGTATTTACGTAGGGTCATAATTTCAAGGTTATTTTTTTCTTTTTATAGGGTATCACGCAGTCGGGGTTTTTTAAATTTTTAATTTAATTTTTTTTGTACAACTGTTAGAAAGTACCTCGGGTCACACAACTGAGCTTTTGAGGCACTGATGGATACTAATTGCAAGGAAAATAATTGAATTATGTTAAAATATGTATAAAGCAAATGTTTGATTTAAGCTCAGGGCGAGGTGTTAAAAAATGTGTTTGGCAGAGCGGAGGCAGCGTCGATGAAAAATTGCCCCCTCGCTGAGTGGCGGCGCCCCCGCTGAGGCTCCACACAATTTGTGAATAATATTTACGATAAAACCTTCCACGGAAACCTGTTACCATTAAATAGCGCCTGCTCGCCTAATATCTGAGCGGATTAAACCAATATCGGTACTAATTTTAGCATATTCTTGGCAGTTTTATGATGTCGAGGTGAGAAAAAATGTATTATTTTTTAATGGCGAGCAATAAACAAGTCATCGAGAGTGGTCGTGGTGGTGTCAATCTTTCAGCATGTCCAGTCGGCGACGGTAATTACCTGGCGATTGAGTTGCGGGCAGCCCCCTCCCCTCACCCGCCGCATACCTGTCGCTCTGCCCACACGCCCACGCGACACCTAATTGTACATTGTTCTCACATGTTCACACTCGCACAACTCGGGTTTTAGCACAACGAACTCGAGGAAATTAGAGGAGAATGTAACGCAACAGCCAAGTGTTAAATCGACGAAAACACATTAAAAAAATAGTGTCGTTTGGTTTTCTTCTCAGACGAATTAATTTTTGAAGTGCACGAGTGTTTTTTGAAAAACTTTTATGAGTGTTTATGAGATCAATATAATTAATTATTTCCTTTGACTACAATAACTTCAAAACAAAGATGTGTTTACAAAAAACAGTGGGTAATCACAGCCGAAGTAATTCATGATCAGTGTTACATTGTAAAACATTTACTTTATTACAGCCGGACATTCCTCTGTAGCGACAATTAACTTCTTGATTTTCGTTTAAGATATTTATGTACCTTTTGAAGTAGTTCATCAGAGGTGCGTTAATTCCGTTAATCTACGAAATGCTTTGACAAATATCTCCGTCTCATTGTTTCTGATCAAAGGAAAATCATAAACAGTACAAAATATTGACCAGTCTGTGTCAAGTGTTCTGTTTTGCGGTGAGTAATTTCACGAGCAACGTGTCACTCGAAGACTAATGATTTCGAAAATAGTTACAGGGAAACTAGACAAAGAACATTTGTTACCACTCGTGGCCCATATAACATTATCTCTTCTAAAAATATGCGTTCAGTCGTCATCTATTTAGTATCTCGGCTCTATCTGATCTTTAGATGAATTGTTTGTTGCAATAAAAGATGTAAGTGAAGTTCACTAACGAACTTCTGACTAAGGTCGTCCTATCTGTTTATGATTCTTTTATTATTCGAAGCCACTGCATTCAGTTCCTCTAAAAATACATGCACCACTAGCCCAACTGGAAACAATTATGTAAATTCCATTCAAATATTTTGTCCCGTCGTGGAAATCGGATCCTTGTTCAGAAGGTAAGTATTCGTCCGCCACTACGCCATTCAAATATACATTCATCGTCGGGATATGAATGAATGTGTTGTCAGTTTCTTTGAAGAATGAGACTTGGCTTGAATTAGATTAGCATGGCGTTTGAGTTTTGAAGAAAAAGATAGAAAAACATAAATTGGCTATAATAAAGGTATCTTTATACATATATGTCTACATGAGCACTAGGTTTAGGAGGTCTGATGTTTTAGCTTTTATTATCTTATAGGTGTGCATATGTATTGGTGGAGTGCATTAAGGCAGCGAAGGGGCGCGGCAGTGCGAGGGTCACCGGCATGTCGCGGCACCTACTTACACTTGCACACCCATCTGGCAGCGCCATTGACTACAATGGCGACACTCTCGACGCGCCTGCGCCACACGTAATGACTCCACCACAATGCCAGTAGTAGCTGACAATATTGACGGATTATACATTATGTATGCCACGCTGTCCACCGCCCGTAATTGTTTCCATGCCTCATGTTTGTTTTTGAATTCCGTTTACGTAAAACACACTCAGTCTACTCCCACTGGCAGCCACGCATTTTATCCACAATACCACGGTATACAATTATACAAAACTACTTAAAATATATTATCGCTAAGAGAACACTGGAATAATGAATGAGATGCTTTCTCGCTACTGACGTTTATTAGATTTAGTACAAACATAAGAACGAGGCGTGTCAAAACAACCTAATTTAAGTATCAACAAACGTTCGCCCTGGGCGGCGGCGGCGGCGGCGGCGGCGCGCTCCCGTTCACTGACAACATTAAAGGCGCCATAATGACATTATTCCCGGGCGGGAAACAAAAAATCTCACAAAAAGGCGTCAAGGAGAGAAAGACGAACGTCGCGCCATCGCCTCTCGACCGCCGCGCGCGCAGCTCTGCAAACGATGCTCTAATTATTGGGGTGGTGATGTATTGTTTATGGAAGTACCAGCCTCGTATTCCGCGATTCATACTCCGATTTGACAGTAAAAACTTGTCCACAGATGTCTTGCACGTGCGCTTATAAATGAAGCTGCGGAGTTGAGGAGAATTTATGTCTTATTTAAGCATTTACATACGAAGACATAAGATGAGATATTTGCATAAAATATATTTTGCCAGATGTTATTATATGAATGTTTCGAGATCGATTCAACTTAAATACACCAACGGAAGACATAGCTGTTGTAAAAATGGATGCTAATGAATGCACGCTTACAATGTTTAGTGACAGTTCATAACAAGACGAAACGGGGTGCAGTGTAAAGGAACACGTGAGCGACGATCGGGACACGACAGGAACATTGTGAAGAATATATAAATGTCACGTTAGCGTGCGCGCGCGCTCCTTCTGCCTACATATCTTATTGATTGATACAGTGCTGCGACGAACGACGACTCAGCAATTTGCTACTGATGTATTAGTAGATAAACCAACCAACGGCAGATTTAACTACACCTCCTTGTTGAGCATAACGAACGAAAGTCGCACCTAAACCTGATGTATTTTAGAGTTCCGACAAACTAAACAGTTTACAAATAATATGAAGAAGATATTTGATTGATACTTTCTACTAACATCCCTATGTGAAATATACGGTTATTTTCTATTGTGCAACGTAAATGACTGCAACTAGGAAATGTGAAATGTATCTTAATCGGTTCGAAACATATTTAACAACATTTAACGTTTTAATGCTAAGCCATAAGAGCAGTAGAAGAGCTGTTTCTCCTAATTTTACTTGTCCGTTAATTCGTGATTATGAACCTTTGAATAATGCGGCAGTTAACTGAATGTAGTTATGTAAAGCTGTTTAATGAGAGTTCCTCAAAGTGCTCTGCTATCAAAAGTCTCGTGAATCCCGTACGACCTACAGCTGCGCACTGTAACGACGCTTTCCAGAAAACCGATGCTTTATTGACAGTAATTCGTAAATGCACCAAAATAATGAACGCTGCATGTGGCATCGACGTATAACCGGGCCAATATGTGATAATATTCCCAGAAAGTGTTCGGAACAGTCCGAATTAATTGCAGTTCCGAAACTTGTTTAGTAAGCACCTCTACCTACATGATTGGAAACGACATTTGTGAATAAGACGCAATGAATTTCAGATAACGGTTACTTTCCAATTATTTTTTTAAATTCACTATTTAAAAAAACAATTGGAAAGTAAGGGATGCGTTTATAACGGATTATTTTTGTAAAGGCCCAGTTTCATGTCCTTTCCATCTTCAATTTTATTTGTCCAACAATGGAAATGAAAGCGTAGCCTTGTATTATCAATGTAACTTGGACAAAATACAATAAAGAAAACGACGTCAACATTTGTGAAAAGTAGGCACGATTTATTATCGAAGCAATAAATAAATTCCCTGTTTCAAACGCCTTCGTTCTCGTCCAATGCGTCAATCAGTTGTAGACTCTGTCCCACTGGTCCTATAGACACTATAAATGACACTGTGTGCAAGTTGTAAAGATCGTCTGCTATCTCTGTCACTACTTTTAATATCATTCTGCACATCCACATTTCAACTGCCTTCGGGTTTTCCTGTATTTAATAGAAAGTTTACCTTTATTTTCATTTTGGTATAATAATATATTCCCGATAACTTAGTAGGTTGGCAGTCGATCTACTGCATCTCTGTTCAAACGATTCATCAGGTCTTTTAGAGGACCCACTGTAAGAATGAGGTCTACTTTACATTCGTGCCCGTAGTTACGACTGTAAACTCGAAATATTAGCGAGTAGGCAATCTGCCACATCTCAATGGTACGTTAATTTTTAAAGCATCAATTATATTAGTTGTTAGATTTTATCCGGAGTGAGTTTGACGTAGCTCAAACTGAAGTATGTTGTTTTTTTTTAAAGTCAAATAGACTTTTTCCTTATATTACATATATGAAAAAAGGTTTGCAATAAATCAAATAATTTTGTAAAAGCTCAGACAAAAGTAAAGAACCGAATGATAAAGGCGTGTAGAAATAGATGCTAATTTCTGGTTAGGCCAATTTCGTTTTCACCAATTTTCTATCACGTCAAAATTTAAGATCTATGAATACGACACTATGTTATTTGTAAATTAATTAAAGACTTCGTATACAAACAAATGTTTAGTTTTTCTGTGGTGGCTTGGTGCGCAGACGCAATAAATTGAGTCGGGCCGCACACGACGGCTCTGCGTGACGTCACACCTCCAGTGATCGATGGTAGGAGAGACCGAGAGCACCATATAACTCACCTCGTAACGAAGCATAAGTGAGAAAGAGACACAAACCTAATAAATAATTTCATCTTAAATTATTTTAAATCCACTCTTAGCAAGTACGTTGACTTCTTGTATTTTTGACTTATGTGCATTGCGTGTTATCGGGCGGTATTATTTATTGAATTATTGAATAATGAACTGATAGTACAATGACTTTGATGTTTTTATGGTCATTATTTTAATACCTTCAATTTTCTACTATACTAGTGGTAATTTGACAAGTAGCCACCTACTGCTTAGTTCGTGGCATAGGTCTATACCTACATAATTTTCGTTGCCCATTATTCGTAAATTTTCGTATGTGCATTAATATGTCTTAAACTCACTTAGAAGGTCTCCATTCTCTAATGAAAAACTTTAATATTTTTTTAAGTTAAAAACCAAAAATAATATTTAAAAAAAATAACAGTTAAGTTAATTCAAGAAACTAATGACAGTATAAAGAAAAAAATCAACAAACGAGCAATAAGTTAACAAATATAAAAGGATTGCATTGAAAAGAATGAATCGATTATTGGTGAAGAAAAAGAAACGTGAGGGGGTGAGGCAGCGGGGAGTGCGGGGGACACCTCGTGACACCTGACCGCAGCCATTTTGGCCCGTGAAATATGTTTATTTGTCATGGTGCCCTTTGTTATTGAAATTGTGTTTGCCTTTACTCCTTCATTATATTGTTCGATTATACTCGCGTAGAACTCGTTTATGGATGCTCAATGTGAGAATAGCTTCGGAGATTTTAGAATATTGATTGTTGATACTGAGAAATGAGATATAAATTTCAATTAAGCGAGTATTGAGCGTGTTTGCATCTACATGAGAGTGAACGTGCGCAGTTATTTTCGTGATTATCTACTCAAGCCGCGTAATAGTGTGATGTAGCATGACCAACACAACCACTGACAAGATTTCTCTAATCGTTTTATTTTGTTGTGCGTTTTGTATTTGTCAAACGTGCTGTGTGCTTGTTAGATCAGTTGTTGCCTTGTTTGGAACATACGTCTTTGAACTCAATTTGAAGTTATTAAGAAAGCAAGACCTTCTAGTGAATAACATTACTATTCAGAATGCGTAAACCCATCGCTTTGATTGATTGTATCTACAAGAACAGTAAAGACATTTAATCGTTTTTATTTTTATAACGATGATTGAAAGGAATAAGAAAGCTGACCCCGAGTAACGGCTGGTGGACGATGGTAGACAAAAAATGAGAAAAAATATAAAAAGTAAATCTGAAAAGTTTCCACAAGACGAGAAAATAGTTTTCATTATTTCTGTTCAAATAAAACCAAGTAAATGAAAACTGTACCTGCTTACAACTTAACGGAATATTAAAAGACGTGTCCATTACAGTGAATAAAGGACTATTTCTGGAAAAGGATTAGGAAAAAAAAAAATCCTATATAAACAAAATATTTTCGATTATGTAGAATATAATAAACATGTTTGTAAACGTTTCAAGTATCGTCGCAGGTTGCTATCCGCAAGTTTTTACTTCAAGAATATCCTCTAGAGGCAATCGATCATAACAAATTCACAAGTCATCGGCTAATAAAAAAACGTATTGTATGCATTGAGGATGCGTAAACTCCAACAAACATTGTCACTCGATGCGAGTCCAATCTCAGACAAAGGTTTCTAGAGAAAACGAGCAACAGGACAATAGTGTTGTGGGTGTAAAAATGTTAAATATTGAAGCGGGTCGGGCCCACGGCGCTTTCCCGGGAAACCGCCCCGCGGCGCGCACGCAGGCGACGCTCAGTCTCACACCGCGATACACACAAAAAACACACCTCACATTTTTTGTACAACGCTTTATCTCATCTTATATCAACGTTTCAATATGATAAAGCACCAATAATGATGTTTCATTCCCATCGATTTAACAAACGTCGCGCGCGCATTAAATTTCGGTGACACTTTTTTCTGAAAATGTATGTAGATAGTGTTTAAAATATTCACATTTTCTTATCTCTTATTAGTTGTGCGGGATTATGTGTTTCGTTTTTTGATGAAGTGTTAAGCTGGCCACTTTTTAAACGACATAAAGTTATGCGGGCACTATCGATCTTGGTTGGCACGCCGCGCAGGTGCAAACATGCTAAGTGTGTTCTTATTGTTATAAGGGATTGAGTTATCAATGACACTATCTCCGCTGTTCGACAAATGTTTTAGCTGTCAGAGTTGTGACGTCAGCCAAATCGAGGAGCGCGCGCGCCGCCCGCCCGGACACTTGCGATCGAAGCTTTGATACCGAGCTTTTTACCTCGTCAAGTAGTTTATCTATGTTCCGATTTAAAACTCTGTTTGATCGCTATGAAATGTCCTTTTTATGTCTTATTCAATATCACATTAGCCTGAGCGCTCTTTTACTTTTGTAAACATGCATTTAGTAGCCATTGCCTTTCTATTTATGTATGTACTTTGTAGGCATCTTGCATATCTAGCTACATCGTATTCGCAATGGATGGCACTGTCGCTAGGCGCAGGCAGTAAATCTAGAAACGCGTTAGAATCAATGAAAATCAATAATCGCCGACCCTGGGGAGCCGTTGGAAGCCGGCTGCGAAGGTGGAGCCTCCGTACAGCGCTCAATGGCGATGCTTGATGCTTTACACTAATGGCCACCTGTTTCTATCAATATTGTAATGGAAAATGTTCAATTTATGGGAAAATTTATACCTATAAAAGGTCAACATGGACACAAAAATATGGAGCTACAAAAGTTTTTATACAAAAAAAAAAAAAATTGTTTAAGTAACAAAATACCTACAAATGGTAATACTAAACCCGGTCCTGTAACAGCTAATTAACAAACGAATGAAGATTTATGTACCGCGTTGTCGATATAAAGTAACGTTTCCTTTATGAACCTCAAAACGTCCTAATTATTTTACTACGCGGGATGATACAAAACGAGGAACTTGGAGACGCCCAAACGCTCTTGTGACAGAGAATTAATTGCGCGTGGCGACACATGCGCTGCCGGCTGCAGCCGCGACATCCGCGGGCGCATGAGCGGAGCGGGCAGCGGGTGCTTGTTAACTGCTCTACATACTCCACGTTACTAAATCAACGTGTCCAATTTATTTACTGAACATTTCTCAATCATCGGACTACTTCTCATAGTCACACCCAACCTGTCATTAGACATTTCGCACGCCGAATAATTGCGAAGCACAACGCACGAGAAACTTTTGTGAAGCTTATTTTCACAACAGCCCAATGACTCACGAATGTTATACCGTTGGTGATCGAAATTGGCACGTGAGTTTCAGAGAACGTTTAACTTGAAAGTTGACATAATTTAGCGGGCCTTTCTCAGAAATCTTCGGCGAGCAAATTATACATGGAAAAAGCACGGGCAATAACAGCTAAGACGTAGCTGGACACGATCGACTCAGCATCGACTAGGACTTTATATTTAGCTCGGGTGAAAACTTTAATCGTCACCGTGTGCACGCGTCAGGCGCGCTGTCCGTCCGTCGTCGACGTCGCCCGCGTGTGGCCGTCGATACACAAAAAATTATGTGTCACCTCCCTTTGTTCAGACTGGACATACCTTTCAGCGAGATGCAATTAGTGCGACTTAAATAGCATTCGTCGATACTCAGCCGACCGGCGCTATGCGATTTCAAACGTTTGTCTCTCTGATCTATTTTAGAAATCAAATGATAGAATTAAGAACAGGACTCCCGATGCCAAATAAACTGCGTATGTGGCAAATGGACATCAATAGTAAACAAGGTGTGCCAAATCTGTCACGGTACTTACGAGTTGATTCTGATACGCGGTGACGGCTGTGAAGACGCACTCTGGGAAAATGAACGTCTTGAATTCTTCTTGTTCTAAGTCTGTGATGGGCGCGTTGATGGCTCCTTCTCGTCGTAACACCAGGTGAATGCGCGGTTGGTATTTGTGCATTGAGTTTAGGACCAGCTGTGACGTAAAAGAAAAAGTTTTAGATTCAGCTTGTCTCAGTTCAATTAAATTAGGTGTACTGATATGCCAAGCAACATTATAAAGGGTTTTTAGTTTAATTAACCTGTCCATTCTTGTCCATCTCATTGTTGGTGAGCTTGACCTTCTCGAAGGAGACGACCTGCTTGCGCAGCTGGTCGCCGGAGAAGGGCGAGTCGGGGTGCGGGTAGAGGCGCGCGGGCGCGGGGGGGTCCGCCTTGCCGGCCACCAGCCAGGAGGAGCGGTGGTACGCGTAGCGGTAGCGCTTGCCGTCCACCGGCACCACGTCCAGCAGCACGGCGTAGCGCGCGTCCGCGCGGCACCCCGCGAACGACACGCGCACCGTCGGGAACATGCGTCTGGTACGGACAAGAAAGATGACGTATTAATATTTAGATTATAGTAGTCATTGCGCTTGCTGTATTTTCTGGAGGAGGTCCATGGCATATGTAATAGACAGAATTTTGTGAATATTAGGTAGGTACCAAAAAACTTTTTGTTTTAAAGAACTTAAAGGAAAAATGTAGCTTTTCGATACTAACAGTTGAAAAAATAATACCTACTATATAAATTATTATGAATATTTTGAATGAAATTCAGCTAATTTCACACATGCACATTGACTACAGTACACAACAGATCCATCTTATTATTTGTCTGTTTTTATTTAATTTATTACTGGAAATTATTTACCTACATTTGTAGGTTAATTTGCGGTATTGAAGGTGCCTTTCTAGAATCATTAAAATGTTTACAGTACCTTCAAGTGCCTCAAAGAAAGAGGTAATTATAAGGCTTTCTTACACAAATGACCAAGTACAAAGAAACCGCGCTAAGCTAATTTTACGTCAAAACGCTTGTTTGTGCAAAACATTAAGTTATAACAATATACATTTCTATATTATCGACTTCCTTGTTCCATTGTTGTGTTAAACCGTATATTTTCACATTAACGCAATTATTCGTCAATTACTCGGCTGAACTGAAGTTATCGCTCGCTAAGACCGACACAAATCTACTTTCGCTCATTAAGAGCTGGTGTTATCGTATCGCAAATTAACGCATGTAATTAGTACTCAACCTCGGTACCTATACCACGAAAATAACTAATAGAAGGACATCAATACTAATACTACCCAACTTATACATCTATAGTGCCCTCCAAAGTTAACATTTCAACGGTGATGTCCCCAATCTAGTTTCAAATTTTTGGACTATACACTAGAACGTTTTTATTGACTAATTCATCTTCCTGTGAATTATCATGAAAAATAATCAGGCAATCCTAAGGGATTATTTACCTGATTATTATTTTATTCTAAATCATAATGTGGCATCACAGCAAAAGTGGAAAAATGTCAAATAACTTGTGGAGGGCACTGTAAATGTTCTGTAGTTATAAAGGCTTAAAGTTTATTGAAGAGGGCATCACAGGAAAATCCCGTTCATATTTCACAAATGGCGCATCAATGCAGCGTGTCCCTCAATAAATGTAGTCCCTATTTAAGAGGGTTGCCCGCCTATATTTAGGTACCCTCCCCACCGCAGAAACATTGTCAAGAATAATAAATATTTACAATAAAAACTACAAAAACTCCTAATACCAAACAACGATAGAGCTCAAATTCGAATACTCCATTGTGGTAGCACAAGGAAAAATGAAGGTTCAGCGTGAATTGTTTCATACGACTTTGATACTAGGCTGTCGTCCCCTTCCCCTCCTTAACGGAGACATTCTTTAATGTCTTCGTTGGAGAAAGATGAATGGGTAGACATTTTTGTAAAGGTGTATGTTTTTGTTCACTGAGTAAAATCACTTGCGGTTGGTCGACATAATAGCTCCTGTTTCATTCTCTTACGCTACTGTGGTTTCCTGTTGTCATCCCTAATTTGAAGAGGGGAACTGTATATAGGGAGATTAGGTACTACATTGTTATTTAGCACGAAATAAAAAGAAACTAAAAGTAGAACAACGCAACGTTGAAGTAGAAATCACAAAAAACAACCGACAGCAACTGATCAACGATAATAAACTCGTTGTAAGCAGAAAGGAGTGTCACAAAAACTGGTGTCGGTAGCGGGCGCGTGAAACACTATCTCCTAATCGACATAAAATGGTAGTCATTGAGGCGGCGAGAACGGAAACAACAAATCTTTAGTTGTAAGCTGAGACGCGGCTTCGTCTATCGGCCTCTCACTTTTTGTCGACAATGCCAGAGGCGCAGCGGTGCGCGAGAACGCTTGACAATTCGCCATCGGGCTTGCGCAAACGGTATGCGGCTTTTGACCCGCGAACTACAAGAACATTTATAACTGATGGGATATGACTGTCGACCACCCAGGCAGTTCGTCATCATTGTGTACAAGTATTATGATTTACAATATAATTTTGATTGGGACGTTGCTTCGTAGGAAATTTTATGTCTCCATATAACGCTGGGATATTTTAACAAAGCCGATGTGACGTACGGTCGTTCTGCGAGTTCTAATGATTTTACAAGATCGAGAGAGTGGACGAAAATAAGAATAGCATTAATAAGATTTATGCACGTTTAGCTGTGGTCGCGCGCGTCGATTTGTGAGACGCTTCTTATAGCAGCGGCGATGGTGCATGCTCGTGCAGGCGCTCGAGCACGGGCAATTGCGCGCATGCGTTAATGGCGACACTCGGCGCACTCGCGATATATTACCGCAATGATATATGACCACCGACGTCGTCCATCATCCTACCACCCAAAAGTTAGCGGAAAAGCGAGCGAGAGCAAAAGAACGTCGAGACGCACATGACGCGCTTTAATGAGCATGTACCGAAGACAGAAATAAGAGGCGCCCGTTTACAGCGCGCTTTTATCGTTATGACATTGTTAAAATACATTTCTATGATTGAAATTTATACGGGTGTCATAAATTAACTTCTGCTATAGATTGGTATTGTTCGGATGAAAGTTCTCTCTCTACTGCTATAAATGGCGGGAGAATCTCACTTTATTATCTATATGTAAGTCGGAAATGTTTGCTTATCTGTCACGTTGATTGCAATTTATTTAATGGTGGTTGTGATGCGAATGTTGAGAATGTTTAATGGATTGTTAGTGTTAACGTAACAATTAAACATGTAACAGAGACACAGGGCAAGATGACTGTGTTGCAAGTTAAACGAGCGCGAAGAGTAGCAGCAGTGCGCGCACGCATGTCGTCTTAATTAGAAAGGCACGAGCCGAGGTGCGAACTCGTCAATCATTGTTTCCTTCGGCGTCTCATTTGATAAATCTGTTTCTATGGACAATTGGGTTTTTTTCAACCATGAATCCTTTAATGATGTTACTTAAAATAACACAACGAATCTTCAAAATTTATTTATAGCCTTCATGTGAATTTGATACTCAATTAACACATGCTATTAGCAAGATGGGATTTTGACTGCTTTTAAGCGACAGTCGACGAAATATTTATGAACAAGTCATAGGAAAATCTATTAAAAACTATATTTTTATAGGTATAATTCAACACGAAATAAAACCGAAAAGTTAAAAGTAATTATGACACAAACTGAAGCGTAACATCACACAGTAAAGCTGAATTAGTCCGTCGACAGTTAGAGCGCAGGTCGTGATTATGCAATAGAAAGCTATGCACGCCATTAGCGCAATGTTATCACGTCGTGATTAGGGCCCGCCGAGCAGCCAATCCGCGCGCGCTGCCGTCTAATTATACAGGAAAGCGCTTTATTAATAGCAATTACACCCCGCCGCCATATTGCCAAGCGTTTTAATTAACTCGATTCGTTGATTAGAGACAGATGGCGCGAGATTGCGAATGCTGAGCACTCATTAGCGCAGTTTTGACGCTAGCCACTCGATAACTGTAGCGTGATATTATTAATGATAATACTTGATAATTTGTTGGTAAAACTGCGAATGTTTATACAAAGATCTGTAACATATTTGCAACGTAAATGGTAAATTATTAATCGGACCAGATATAAGTGGTGATAAAAGTTACTTGCGTGGCTTGAAAAGTTGGTTATTGAATTATTTAGAGGTGGTTATAGGGTAATATTATAGAAAAACTAGATAGGTGCCAATTGCTTATGCAAATTAATAGTACCTATTTATGTAGGTACTAGGTGCATAACACACATTATTGGATTCAATTTATAAATTCATCGCACTCCTGTATTATGTGTTTTTAACTAAGACGACAAATTAATGCAAGAGGTGCAAGATTCTTTTGCATTAACATTGTATTTATAACAACATCATCATTCTCCTCCCCTCATTCCAATTTATTTGTGGTCGGCGTAACATGTCCTTTTCTTCCATACTTCTCTAGTCACCCGCTTTCTAACTATATCATTAAGTATACACACAGTCCACCCATCGTTTAATTATATTATACAACAAAAGGATGAAAAATCTTCATTTCTGTGTCTTGTTCTCATGTCAAAACAAAATTTTCTTTTATTGCATCTTTTTTCAGATATCCATGTATTACACCGCTATCATCAACATTAGCTACATTATATACATTTGCGTCGTGTCCTGTCGTACACGGCAAACTCGCTTGGGCAGCCATTACTGCGAATTATCACTAATAGTTCTCTATACCCGGCCTTAAGTGATTTCTGCTGCATAATACGAGTGACAACAATCTGTGTCGGTGGCCAATGAATATTTCATGTCGGATAATAGGCCTACTTACGGCCGATTGTGGTGCAGTTAAGCGATGATAAACAACGAGCGACTGCGATTGAGTAAGTTCGGATAATCTCGTCAAACGTAGATTGGTATCAGCTGCTCTGTAAGACAGCTTCGGGCTTCCTCGGCGATGGTTGCGGTGTGAAAGTCCAGTTCGGTTTGAGTCGTGTTTATTTGAAATTGGAAGGCGTTTGTCTACGCATTGGAAAGATCAGTGTCTGTGATAAATTAAGGCAAAAGTTTGAACATTTATGAAAAGCATTGGTTGCTCACCAAGTTATAAATAGATGATGATGGCATTCAGCACATAAACTATTTAGTTCATTTTCAATTCTCATCATAAAATTCAATTAGCGAAAACCACTCAACCGACAACAGCTTTCATACTAAACTGGCACAAAGAAATGTGAATCCCGTTTCGTAATGACATTTGATTTGCAAATGTTAGTTGCAGCTTCAATCCACGGTCTTTAAACTGTGAAGCACTGAAGCAGCCAAGTGTAGTGTTCGTCATGGTCACCATGTTGGATTGATGGGAGGTGTCGTGTACACGCTGGCTGACTGACGAGCTTGACATGGTCACGACTCGTCGCCTTCCCGAGCCGACATGCGTTTGAAACTTTACACTGTAGCTCCTATTACGAGAAAACTAATTTTAACTTCGGAATCGTTGTAGAAGTGTTCATGAAAATTAATTGAGGTAGGCTGACGGGAATCGGTAGCCGATTTTTGAGAGACATACTCAGCCTATAATGTTCCCACCGCTGGAGCAAAGGCCTCCTCTCTGTGAGAAGGAGTGGCCCGTAATCTACCACGCGAGCCCAGTGCGGGTTGGTACATGTCACATTTTTTTGAATTTTTGGTTCTAAAAGTTGTCTCAAAACAGTGAAGAAAAATGTCGTGAGGAAACCAGCATGTCGTAGAACCAACCCCCAATCTACCAACCCGCCGGCTGGTGAAGAAAATAATTTACACAAAGTAAAGCGCCTGTTCGAGCCTACGACCAGGTAAGTCGTAGCCGTTACCACTGGGCCACCACTTCTCTTCACACTGAGAGTCCGTACTTATGCCAATTTATGAAACAAAGTGATGCACAAAGTTATAAGTCGAAAAACGTTGCAAATATGACAAAGTTACGAAACGATGGAATGAAAATCTTTTTGCAGCACACTAATACGGACAGAATCAGTGATTGATTATATCGAACCTACAAAAACTCTGATGTTCAGACCCTCCTTGTCATTGCAGTTTGGATTATAAAATCAATTAGACCTGTAAGAGTTACAATAAGCTATCAGTAAGATCTGTACCGTTCGCAGCACGTACTGGACCTACATCAAATAAGTCCGTGACATTTAATGTCAACCTTCTCTAAGGGCATGAGAACAGGCGCACTTCATTATTGAATGGTGATTTATTCATACGTGTATTGCTCTTGTATTCAAGTTATTTTAGTACAAACTTAAAGAGTAACAGGTTTGAACAATAATTGCATGTTCCTATTATGTCTTCATCTCATTTCAACGTCTCCACCAACGCTCACATTTAACCTGAAAATATCAATTGTTTTGTGTTGTCACAAAAGATTTCGTCACGTTTTTCTGTCGGCATTAATATTACTGGCAAACTTGATACATTCCCTTTTATATTTAGTTTACTTATTAAACTTTTTCACACAATCTCGATTTGCGATTATAAAGGAAAAGGGCGTAACAGCGGCGCTGACGTCTGAGTGACGCGATGACAAATGATCGCGCGCCGCTCGGGATCATTACATCCAGGATCGCCTGTACGTCTGTGCGCCAGTGCCCGTCCGCCATCTCATTATGTTACACTAGTTTTTTCACGAGTGCTAATTAATTATTATGTCCATCAGCCTGTCCGATTATATCAACAACATTAGAATAGGTTATTTGTGAGCTATCATCAATATCGTATTAAGATGCCGCTGTTTTGTCAGCATGTGTGGCATCGAATCAATCCGGAGTTTGAACATTGAAATACACATGTAGTCGTGTTAAGGCGTTACTGAAAGAAAAAAAACGTGTCGTTCTTAGTGGATTTTTCCCGTAGGGAGAAAGTATGAGATTAATGCGCATTAGAGTCAGTTAATGAGCTGTGGGGCGTGGTTGGGCGGCGGCTGAGGCGCGCGTGAAATATAGTTCTTCCTGGGAGGTCCGGGTACGAAACCGCGTCAAATTTTCGACACTCGCACGATTTTGTCAATCCTGTTGATTAATATCTCTGTCGGATAGACGGAGATGTGAGATAAGTTCAGCCGCCCCGCGTGGTGCCGTCACACGCCGCCTGCGACTCGCTAATGCTAATGCCCGTAAAAATATTTGTAACGCTTCATTTATTAATAAGTTTCAATTGCCATATCAAAATGTGTGCGCAATAAATCATTTATCTTAGTCGCTTTTGACTTGTATCTGGCTGGTTCCGCTTGTTTAGTTAAACGGTGAAGCTGATGCTTAAGTCGATGGTAAAAAACTGTATTTAATGTGATGACACACGACTAGCTACGAGTTACCTACTACAAATAAAAACCAGTTTTTATTTTTCTTTTATATTTACACCTCAGAATAAAATGACTCTTCGTAGCCAGCCTATAACTCATCGGCTGTCTATCGCCAGCCTGTAAAATGTTCTCACTAAACATACACGTGTTTTACCTCCACAGTGGCATTTGGCGACACCACCCTGACATTTACCTATAGGTATCCTACTAAATATTTACGTAAAAACCGTGTTCACACAAACAGAAAATTATAAGGTACGACATATCCGCGGACGGGCGACGCGCGTACCAAATAAAACATTTGTACAATGCACTACGTCGCCATTAGCACAGCAGATGTGGCGTGTAAGTATTTATTAGTGGCAACATAATTAGTGAATTTAAACAAATATTACTTATGCGTACCATTTTAATTGCGGCGCGCCGAGGTAATGACACACTGTGTGTATCTGCCTTTATTGTAGCGCGCGTGTTGCGCCCTGCACCGGAAGCATTGCCTTTTTGTCCCTAAGGTAGCTTTCACAAGAAAAAGGGCATTCAACAAAATATTAATTAGACGTTCACATATTGACAAAACTAATCCTTAGCTACTTAACATTCTTAGAGCTTTTGAGATAGTTGGTTTGCAATGTAATGCTTGGACTGTGCGGAGGCGGATCGTACGGTACTGTGTGGAATTTAGCGTGGAATCTGTCACTCCCAGCAGACGTATGGTGCTCCTACGCTGGAGACGCGTCATGCAGTCGCGGAAGTGAACGACTAGCGAACGTTGCTATCTGGTTATATTATATTCAATCTACACGTATGCTAATGATGCTGGAGACTTGCGAAGTGGTTGTGTAGCTTTATCAGTGTTAGCGATAAGTGCTTGTAGCTCGGTAAAATCTTGAAAAATAATCATAAATGAAAAGTTAGAGGAATATTGTGATACTAATTAATTTGCGAACAGTAGTTTTCACGATTTGACTTTTCTCGTAGCGACAGCTACGAACTTGCTACGAAAAGACAAAAAGTACAAGACGAAGATTTAATTAAACAGGAACCTCTAGATTTATCTGACTGTCAACCCGTATTGTAGATACGGTTTTATATAAAATCCGTGTGTAATTCAGTATAGTTCTATTGGAGGCGGAGACGGCTCGCTCGGTATCCGCGCCGCCGTCGCGCGAAATTCCGACACCTCGTTTTGTTCCTATTGTTTGCGCGGTCTGCTACGCTAATGGTGTCACATAGCACGCCGAACGATGTCAGAACACGCTCGCACTCCTCTTGTTGCCCGCTTATTTCGGTCGTTAGTGAATTTTTAGAGAATGAATAATAATGTACAATGTTTTGTGGGAGGAGCGTACCTGTCAGTTTTTGTCGTGTTTGTGTACTAGGAAATGAAGAAGCACACACAAAGCGGATGCAGAAGGAAAAGAAAACAGTCTTCAATTTTGTTTTAACAAATATCTCGGTAGTATTTCGTCGTATGCAAGCAGCAAGAATCCGGGAAACAGAACCACTCCGCACAGATAAACGTACAGCAGAATTATTCCTTGTAAATCCGTCGCTAATTCCCGCAAAGCCCACAATTTGGAGTCACGTTCATAGACGGCGGCACGCTACATATACCAAGCAGGTACTTACACCTGTAAGGTTCACAAAGCGCGGCGAGGAGTTTCGCAAGTCGACACCGAAATTGGGAAGTTTGGCGACAATATTGCGAAAACTGCCGCTTGCACCTCCCCACGTCGTCTACCCCCTACTCGCTTATTATAGCGATGTTTAGTAACCTGTGCATGCTTACCAAATTGCCTACAAATAGTACTGCTGTTGCTGTACTAAACATTGGTATTGATCAATTCCCGTCATCGTGTTGGTGTTTTTAGAATGCGCATGAAACTGCTTCCCAAATACCGGAACGAAAGTTCAGAAATATAGATCCTTTTTTATTTCAGACTGGATTTGGATTTTAATACGATGATAACGGCTTAGACAGTACTCCAAACTCCAATAGTTTTTCATAAAAGAGCGTTAAAGAAAGTGTAGTCACAAGTTCTAGCAAAACAATAAGCACCGTTTATGTAAGCAAGTGTTTTATCAAAGAATAATTTGCAATAACTGTTCCATAACTTGCTAAGCCGGACTTAGGTACAACCTACAGCTAGGTAGATAGTAAGTTAGAAACACTAGGGTACAGAGGGCTATAGTTAGGTTGTTTTCATTTCCATAAAGAGGGAGCCATTGCGACGGCCGCGTAAACTCACTAGTCCGTTGCCGGCAGTTAGTTATGTCATCTAACGCGTGTACACACCACTATAGCCCTTAAATCAAAAGCAATATCGAAGATAATCGTGTATACGATGTTTTACATTGCGGTTTTTATATGCAATGACATATAGTTATGGTTTGAACCACCTATGTGTTTTATGTTTGCCGAAGCTATGGTGAATCAATTCAGTAAATTAATACTTGTAGGTACAAATGGAGGGCGTTTAGTGCAAATAGTTTTTTTTGTGTTTTAGCGTGGTTGTAGTCTTGACATTGATTGATGAGTCTTACCTACGTGATTTATTTATTTATTGATATGACTTGACACTTCAATGACTTACTCGCTAAAACACTACACCAACAAAAATTTCATACCGTTTTAGGTTTTGTGACTAAAGGACGTGTTAGATAAATTGGTTACAAAATAGAGTGAAAATGAGCTATGTTCACAAATACAAAAATGGAATGTACAGAAATATTCAACAAAATAACAAAAAGGTTGAAAAATAATATAATATTAATAATAATAATATTAATGTTTTATTCACAACCCTTATTACAATTGGTCTTATTCTAAGGTGTACATCGTGGTGACTTAAAATAGGAGATTGGACATTGGATTACAATTTTATTAGGTACTGTAGCTAGGGCTTATATTTGGCAAATAAAGTATGAGTATCCCTGACTCTGAAACTAGGCGTAGCCTGTATCTTCAGAGCCAGCCAAAGAAGGACCTAGATATTAAATTAAATGATCAATACCATGAAATTGAATTTCTGTACATATATTTCTTTGCTAAAAGTTATAAGGTTAAAAAATTATTTCAAAAAGCTCTTCAATTAATATAAAAACAAGATTATGTTGACCTATCACATAAAATTCCATTAATTAACTGCCATCACATTTTTAAGAACCATTTTAACAGCAGCTTGACGACAGCGCTGCCATAGGCACGTCATTCAAACCTGTTAACGGCTCATAAAAACAGAACCCCTATAAAAAGCTAACTTACAAACTAACATTCTCAAAAAATATTACGTAAAGCTGAAACAAAATTTAACTTTAGCTACCTATGTCAACGTCTGGCCGGGACGTGCCCTATGTCTGCGGCTGCTAATGTCGTCAGTTCTAGGGGTTACAGGGTGGTGGGTGGTAGGGGGTGGTAAGGGGTGGTAGAGGCACGTACTGACTGTTAAAACGCTACATGTCAACGGCGAGCGGGCGGAGCTTCGTCTCAGTCCTAGCGATGGAGGCTCCGCGATAATGTCGTGACCTATATGATAGCAAGCGACTCGCACCAAATAGTCGCGATGAGTTCCAGTACTAGCTAGTTTGTGTTTTAACCTCGGCAGATTTCTTATAATGATGCTGTTCAAGTTAACATTAAAAATTTGTTAGGCACTCAAATAAGACTGAGAATCAGTAGGTGCTATTAGGACATTGAAAATTACTTTAGATAGTCCTAGAAATATTAATCTTTCACCACCTAGAAAGCTGGGAAGAAAAACGTTTTCATATGCGAGTGGTGAGCAGTGGTGGCCGAGTGGTAACGGCCTTGACTTATGAGTTGTAGGTCGTAGGTTCGAACCCAGACAGTCACCAGTGCTCTTAAAAATGGTGAAAGAAAACATCGTAAGGAAACCGACAAGTCCAAAAGTCAAAAATTCGATGACATGTGACATCTACCAACTCGCACTGGGCCCGTGTGGTAGATTATGGCCCACTCCCTCTCACCGAGAGGAGGCCTGTGTCCCAGCAGTGGGAACATTATAGGCTGATTATGTCATGTATATGTTATGCTTATGAGAGTGTTAAAGAAAACTGAGCTCTACATTATACAGCAGCGCTGCTATTTCAGTTGACATTAATTGTTTTATTATATAGTACAAACCCATTAAGTGCTACATAGTAACGCGAAATAATGGCTAACACTAAGATATCATTGTATTGCGGAGTGTTAGAAATATGTTTACGTCCTTATTCATTGTTTTAACGTCCCATAAAATTCCTAACATTAGAGCTCTTTGTACCATCTTTTATTAAAAAAAATAATGAGCATTGACTACCTTTTTGGTGTAATAACCGCAAGCGCTACTGTTGAGCATGAGATCTTGGGTTCGATTCCCTGGTCTAGATTTTTTCATCATAGCCGGGTTGAAGGCAGTAGGCTCGCCCCCTATTAAATGGGACAGCTGGCGAAATGTGGGTGTACTATAGGTGCATCTCTGCTTAACTCATCAGATAATGCAGGCGTGATTGTGTTCATTAAAAGATGGCTGTATGGTGTACTTCAGACGCCCCGTAACAACACATTGTTTCTGATTCCGTTAATAATCACAAAGAGTCATTAGTGAGCCGGACAGTCCCGTGAGTAATGCCTACATGAAACGCATCTGTCATCAGCTCGTTGTTGCATCAAAGACGCGGCGATGCGCGCGCGGTGGTCTTTACCATTCGTTTTGTGCTGAAACAACGCCTTGTGTTTATTACCTCTGAGAATTCAACTGATCTATTTTATTTATTGTTTTTTTCTTTGCCAACAAATTCGTAATCGTTACCGAGAAGTAATTCTAAAGGTACAATGGTATGCTCACGTATAATTCCAAACGATCGAGTACTACTGTATTATAATTCCACGTCTGCTGCCTAGTAGCAGCAAATAGCGAAGGCACCGGATGTCAACGGCACAGGGCGGGAGGGCCGAAGTACGTACATAAACATTTTCCGCGTACTTACTTCCATAAATTAGTTCCCGCGAAGGCGCGGTATAAATACCCGCGAAACGCCGCAACACTCGCTCATTACCTACTAATAGTTTTACTTATCGGCTTCCTGTACACTTCACAACAACTCGGCCTGTTGTCGACTCATGAATCATTCGTCTAGCTAGCACGTACTCCGTTACGTGACAACCCTCCGACCCAATCGATATCTGTTGTCCCCGAACTATCAATACAATAACTCCCCCGATGGTAGACAAAACAGTCATCAAAATAATAAGCACCTTCCCCATTGCTAGACAACAATACAACAACGATATGTCTCGGCGAAAATTCCAAATTACACCTCACGAAGATTCCCAGCCGTTTATCCGTATTCAAAAAAGTTGTTCGACAATCACCTATCATTACGGGAGGCGTCAGCCTAACGCGCACACAAAGGGTGCTGCCACCGGAAGAAAACGACAAAAATTAAAAGTTTCCTCCAAACAAAACAACAGCTGTCATATTAAACCGTCAAAGTAAAGATTACGAATGAAATATTCACGGTGAAAGCGGGGCTCAGGCCGTGGTTATGTAAATAAGTGGCTACGAAAATGTACATAATTAGTTTACACGTTTTCTCGAGCACCCCGCCACCACTCGCGGCATATTGGCGGCGTGGGCGGGGGTGAGGGGGCAGATTAGCTCGCGATACACTTGCTAAGGGTACATTTACATGAATCACACATCTATTACACGCGTATTCAAATAGGCTGCATGTGTTCACTTCACATAACCTAGATAACAACAGATAGGGTTGAGTGCCTGAATTATTAATGCCTGAAAATTAAAATTTTCCATTTCGTTTCATTAGAATCGTAGACCACTTAGTGGCTCAGTTTCCACTTTAATTATAAACATGGCAATCGTTTCTATGACATGTTTCAATACAGACTTATCGTAGACTTATCATTAGTGGCTATTAGAGGTTCTCAGTAATTTATACATTGTTTTCTAATGAAAGGGTTTGATCCCGCTGAAATGACAGCTAATCTCTTAATAAGACACAGTAAAGTGAATTCGCTGTGACAGGGGTGGCGGGCGGTGTCGTCGACGCCGCGACGCCCGCGACGCGTCGCCGGCCCCCCTCGGCCGCATCCTCCTTAATTCTTTTGTCGTTTTCAGCTCCGTCAAATATCGCGTTTCCCGTTTGCATACATTTTCAGTGCTCCCTACGGCCGCGCGTCTCGCCGTCGCTCAGTCGCCGTCTTTCACGAATAAAATTAGTGTCGGCAGCGTGACACCAACTGAATTTAAGCTTAATAAGATATTTATAAAGAAATTTCCGATTCAGCGGCAAAGTTCAAAATTTGACTCTGACTCCGCAAAGAGTTTGGTGGCGTTTTCAATTTAAACTTGGAGCAAGTTAAATAATGTGCGAGCTCCGACCAACTCGATTCATTTAAGGTTTTAGTGAAATTAGCTTTTGAATTGGAATGACACTGAAATATCCACGGCATCAGTTGGTAAAGTTTAAGCTGTATTAAGGTTAAATTAATTAATCCTGCTTTTTCGATAAAATTTAAATGCCAAAAACTGCGCTTGAGATGAAATGACTGCCAAGTTATGATCTTCTAATTTAAACAGGTTTATATTGCTTTTATAAGTTGTAAAGTAAACTGATCTATAGATATGAAGATCTGTTTGCCATCGTGACGTTGTACCGGACCTTAGGCTGCATCACAAGGGTGCGCTATATCTAGTGTAGTATGGAAGACGGCGGCGGCGCGGGCGCGGATGGTGAGTGAGTGGCAAGTGAGCGGCAATGGTCCTCGCGGCGCGTGTGCATTTCGCGCGTCGTGCCCACCTCGCGTCTAATGTCGCACATAAATCAGAGGTAACGCGCCACCCCGCCACCCCGCCGACCCGCACCCCCCACCTCGCCACCGATAAAATTCCAAATTGTTTTCTCGCCCCCGGTGGGCGCCGCCCTCGGTTCGCTCTTAAACGCCGTTTCAAGTTGCACTTGTGAATCGCACTTTTTACTGTTCTTGAAATTGGCGTTGCGAATTGCTTTTCGACTCTGCTCGATTCGAGCTTTTATAGGAGTCGGTTATGTTTAACGATCGTACGAAAAATTTGACAATGTTTTTTTAAAACGAACTATCGATGCGAATGGGCAGAGGCGACACGTTGGCATTGGTAAATGCGAGCCAATTAGAAGATTAAGCGTTGACAATTACGGTGTCGGATCGCGATCGTATATCAACAATTATCGCGCGAGTGCGACAAATGGCGAGCTGGGCTCGTGCACGTGTAAGCGCGGTGTGCGCCCAGCGTTATCTGAACAGCGAAAATATTTTAAAGCTGTGGATACGCCTAAACCGAACCATTTCGATAAATTTTAGCAACATGATTTGTGTATGCAATGAAGAATACTGCACCTATATAGAGCCTATAGGTAATATATCTGCATCATAGATATGAAATTGAATAGTACCACTAGCAGGCGTGAGCTCGCTTTACAAAATCACTGGTGGTATAGTTTAGTTCTAATTATATGCAGACCTAGACAAAAAACGGATGAAAATATGGATAGGTTAATAGTTGATTGATCAATAGAACAGGGTTAAATCGCAGTTGTATGAGAAAGATGAAAGACGACATTTGAAAAAACACACCGTGCACCCATCATTTTTAACGGGCGATCTCTAACTACCACCTATATGTATATTTACGTTTAAGTAGTTTATCTAGGAAAAACCGACAAAACTTTAAAACATTTAATAAAGCGCATCCAAAAGTATTGTGTACTTTACAAGTTGCACTTTTAACAAATACGATATGTAGGTAGGACATACGCACGGGGCAGGCTACAATATTGTTCGATAAATCGCTACAGAGCTAGTTGTGGGAATTCATGGCGCGATGGGCCATTACAGGAAAAATGTGCTGGGTCGTGGGACATTACACTAATATTTGAAAAGTCTAAATGTTAACATGGTGCATTATTTAGCACCATATTTATTTTATTATATTTGATCCTTTTAGGGTCAAATTAAATTATTGATTTCAAATATGTAAGTATATTTCAATAATTACACAAATCTGAAACTAGCGTTTCAGAATGTTTCCATTCCGATGTTCTAGCTCAAATGATGTCTGAACCCTGGCGCGATATATAAATAACATAACATCACGCCTGTTATCCCCGAAGGGTTAGGCAGACGTGTACCAATAGTACACCCAAATTTCAACAGTAATGTTTAAGTAAAGGGGGCGAGCCTATTGCCATCAACCGGCCGCAAATCCAGAATCCGGCTACTAAGAAATACTAAGAAATTCCTGTTGTGAAATCCCAATAACACTGGCCAACCTGGGAATCGAAACCAGGACCTCATGCTCAGCAGTAGCACTTACGACCACTGCACTGTAACAAGGTGATAAATATAAATCTATATTGTTAACAAATGATCACCCAAGACTACACAAATCTAAGAAACAAGACCAATGATTTACCTGACACGACCTTACACATCTGATTATCAAAAAAGCAAACAAGCAGGATTTATGTCGCACCCATTATAAAGAAAGATGTCAAAATATTTCAATACATGCCAGAGCCACGAACCCGCAAAGAGTCGACGAGTAATTTATAAACATGAACAATCTTAATTTAGATGCTATGTGATCTTCTGTTAAGTTAAAATGCCTTTGAATACATACGTATAACATAAAAGTGTGTTTATATATCATATGTGGAAGATTTACGATGGTTAGATGCTGGTGAGAAGTAAATCAAAGAGCGGGTCGGCTGCCAACTGTGTGCTCCAACGATTAGAGTGTTGGCAACGAGAACCCGCGAAAACATCTTCAGCGCTACGAGCCGCTATCGACGACGGATCCGATTGTGTATTAGTAAAACATGTTAATTTAAATCTGTTAGCACTGTTCCCACATATATACGATACATTATATGACTATGTTATGTTAATTAATTATGTTAATTATGTCTATGTTAATTGAATACATAAACTCTATCATTTTCTTTAGAGTTTATTGATCTGAATGCAGTAAATGAAAATCCGATCTTTTGAAAAAATTTTGGGTGAGATGTATTTAGATATAGTTTGGTAGATAATTTAAAATTTGATTTTTATAAGTTACAGTTAAAACATGATAACTATAATTAATATTATCATTAATTGTAAAACACGCACCTCTACATTATATTTAATCAAATACATTTTTTGTTTTAGGAAAACCCACACTCTTTCAAATCAGAAAAAAACATCACCAAACCTCATAACTAATGATAACAATTAATTCAATCGACAGAAGTTGTCATTTCCGATATTATCGGCGTATTAATAAAACGCTCCTAATTTGTCGAACACAATAAACAAAGGCATCAGATGGACTCTCCGTTTATGAAAGCTTTTGCACACAAAGCCGCGTAATCGACAAACATCAAAATATTTGCCGAGCGGATGAAAAATGGGTCCCCGTTGATAAACTAAAAGAGCGGTGCACAACGCGGCAGGTTTTAAAACAGAGCTTACAGAAACGCGATTAGCATGCCAACTAGCGACGGACAAACCGACATATTTACATTATTCTATTGCGCGTGCAGCGATTATCTTTTGGGGTGAAATAATGTGTGGGGATTTCATTCTGTTGCAGTCTGTCTTTTATACTTTTTATGGGGCATGAAATATTAAATCAGTAATAGGGATTTGATTGAGACCATTCGGAACCTATTACTATGGTAAACATTTTAAGTTGAACGAACTTGTGACTTTGATACCTACATTGGTTTTCCATTGTTACATAGTTCAGAGATAGCTTTTAAAAGGACGGTGCACCTGATTCAGTATCACCTACTCGACATATTGCGCGACAATTCGGCCGATCTCTGCGGGGCAATTCAATTACAGTGAAAGATCCCTCATAAGCGAATCGTTTTTCCAAGTCATTAATTTTTTCGAACGACACGGGGCTCCGCGTGATACGGCGGGGTGGGTCCAGGCGCGCGGCTATCTCGCGAGATAATGCTGATTTATGCGGGCGGCCGACGGTCGCGATTCGTCGCGCATCGTCGCCGCGACATGCGAATGTCGCGCGATCGCATCGTCGCCCGCGTCAGTTTGTTTAGCCGCTACCCGCGTCCCGCGCCCGTCGTTCATTTGTGACGGTTAGTTGGCGAGATTTATGCTAATCGACGGGGCCGACTCGGATAAGCTCGCGTGACGGTGTGTGGCAAATTGTCTCCCATTGCGACTTCCCAAAGCCCTTTGTAACGCCTGCTATCGCGCGCCATCTTTTATTACCGATACCGGCCGTATCTAAAGCATCGATAATGTGGAAAAAGAGATAACGCGAGGTAATTATGAAGATCTATCGCATCTAAACATCCTCATAAAAACGAAACATGGCCACAATATTTTTTTGCGAACGATTATTACAGCAAATCAACACTGTTATTATTGTATTCTGTGTTGCTAAATTCGGAAATAAATGCGTCTGGTATATATTTCCAGATGTTGTATTTTATGGTGCGTGGTAGAAAAACTGGACGCCCGAAGCGTCGTTAACTCGAGAACATTATAAGGAATAAATAAGTGAGGTATTAATACAGCTTTAAAGTCCGTGAAAGAGCCTTCATTGTTTTGTACATTATACGCGGCCTTTGTTCACATTTTTATTTGTATGGAGACGACGTATTTAGCATTAAATAAATTCCAAGGCGAAATTGTGAAATGGGTTAGAGTCCCTAATTAGGTTCAGGTTCAGGGTCGAGCGATTGGAGATAGTTTTTAGAGACGTCTAGGTGTTATGTCTAAGTCTTTCTTGGTACCTACATCTCGAACAAGTTACAAGCAGAGTTAGAAAGCTAAGCTGGTTATTTAATTCTTTGCGACATGTTGTCCCAAAATCTTTGTATACTCGCCACAATTCACCAATAAATCTTCTAAATGAAATATATATTGCTCTAGTACAGTCAGTTTTGACGTATTGCATCCCTGTTTGGGGAGGGGCTAGTAAATCAAAATTCCTAGATGTTGAGCGTGCACAACGCGCTTTAATAAAAATCATGTATTTTAAGAAATTAAGAT
Source organism: Apamea anceps (assembly GCA_951799955.1). Classification (NCBI taxonomy): domain Eukaryota; kingdom Metazoa; phylum Arthropoda; class Insecta; order Lepidoptera; family Noctuidae; genus Apamea; species Apamea anceps. The sequence goes on along the minus strand of OX637505.1, from coordinate 14,821,802 downwards.
TCCCCACAGGTGAATTATATCAGATCAGTGATCTGCTCTCTGTGAGAAAATTGTATATTATGCAGATCATCTTGAAAACGCACAAATCTTTACCGTTAGACTCCTCCAAATTAACAAAAAGACGAAAGGACAATATTATGCAAATTCCCCAATCACGAACTCGTTTTGCTAGAATACAATTACAAAAACGTTCTGCCCAATTATATACCTAATAGGATAAATAGGGAAATAAACATATATACAAAACAATACTACGACTGCAAAAAAACTTTAATTACTGGATAAAACTTATAAACTAAGATAAAACAGAAGCACTGTTAACACTTGTATCATGAGTTCATGACGCATGGTTTCTGTCCACTCGAGCTGATGCATGCAATGGAGTGCAACAGTTTAGGTGATGGGGAGATAGTGGAAGTGTGGTGACACGTCCACACCTCTCATCTCATGTTGGCACTCATATTATACTCACACACAATCTTGCACTCACACTCTCGCACATATACTCACACACTCCCTCATATTCTCACATACTCACACATATACCAATTACTCACCCTCACACATACTCACACACTCACACAAATAGTGTATTTTGTATTTTTTGTATTTTCTATTATTTTTTATTTTATTGTTATCCAAGTATCATACGGTATGGAAGAGCGGAGTCTCCCAATACAGACATTACTTGCTTAAAGGGAGGCTTCAATCACTAATGTGTTTAGACTAATTTATGTTGGAGAAATAAATAATTATTGAATTTGAATTGAAAAAATAAAAAAATAAATTTGAATTTGAATGTGAAATAACGAACCCAAAAGAGAATATACGTGGACCGTTTATAAGCGGCGAGTATCGTGCGGTTTGTCTGAGTAAGCTACAACGTTATCAAAAGATTAGGTTTGCGAATTTGTCACGATCGGTGGGCTGTCGCGTTGATTTACGCGGGCGTCGATAAGCGTCGCCGCGCCGGTGCGCCGCTCCGCCGCGCGGCTCACTACCGTCCTAGTGTTTCCTCGATAACACTTACACACAAATCATTTTCACCTGCTCGGACTTCAAATATAGCTAAGCAAGCAACTGCGATTTAGTCGAGTTTAATCAGACTTTAATGTGACAGCAGTCCTTACACTTCGATCTGATTTGTTTCAGCAGTTCCGATAGTTCTACGTTTGTCATGTGAACTTTCTACAAATAGGTACTATTGGCAGGAAAAGCCCTGTGTCTAGATACATGTAGCCCTAAACCTGGTAAGCTCTGCCGTTATAATTTTTCTCTCTTTTACAGTCAAGTCCAGGTGGTTGGTGGACATTTAGAAATCTTTCAGGCAGATTTAAACTTTTCAAGATAAATGCATCGGAAAAGTCTTCAGCTTGTATACAGATCATCATTATATAATTTCCGGTTTTAATGAGATGAAAATTCGATCTGTTGTAGCTGTAACGAGCAGATTATTTGGAGGGCAATTATATTATGTTCGATTGATGTGATCGTTACGTTTTTGATTGTGGCGTTCATTGTTTAACGTGCGAGTATCGCACGGGCGGCTAGCAGCGGAGGCGCGGCGCGGCGGCGGTCGATTGCCCATTGTTCAGCAGCGCGCCGCGACCGACACGCCTCGCGCCGTCGCCCGCACTGTGCCACCTACCTTATCGCCTCTGAAACGCGCCGTCGATATTGCCTTGATCTCGTTAACCAACAATCGCGATTCGATTACCTACCTACCACAGAGTTTTTAATTTCTCGTCAAGTTCAACACGAGAAGCCTAAAAACAATTCGTTTCGTCATTTAAGTGGTTAATAACGCGTGCTTTACGTCGGTACTGCTTGTTATGAATCCGCCTCTCGGTTCAATTAATGAAAAAATAATTGCGATAAAACGACTACTGTTTTTAACCGACCATTTTAACGCAGGTCATTAAAAATAAATGAATTGCAATTTTAGCGTTTGTCATAATTGACAAATATCCAATGTGCCGGAAATCAAGTCCATAAAAGTGCTCATGTAAAAAAAAGCTATGAGACAATCGGCATTTAATTAATTTAAATGTGTACACCGTACGAGTAGATGAACGAGTAGGCGTTAGTAATATGGCAGTAATGCTTGCCGACTAATTTATAACCTATCTACTTCGATTTATATCTATAACAGTTAAAACTATTAAAAAAACAATAAGAACTCACCTTCCAGTCTTAGTGATAATCATTTCTGTTCCTAATTCGTTGAACTTGTCCCAGAGTTCTTTAGTTTCGAGGTGGCACTGTATGTGTCGCATCTCCTCGCTGGACCACCGCTCCGCGAGCTGCGGGTTCCTGGGGGGCGGTGAGAGGGGCCGGGAGCTGCTCGGGGCTCCGCTGGCCGACCCGGCCTCCGACGTCGACGACACATCCACGGGGGAATCCCGCTCGAACTCCGCGAGGGGCGGGGACGGGGAACCCGAGGCGGATGCTGTCGCGTCCACGAACTTTTCTGAAAGAACAAATGACATTTGTGTCAATCGTCTTCCTTCATTAACATGCGAGGTCGATAATGTGGGATAATAAATAAAAATTCTTAACATTTTATTATTGTTTTTTAGCTAATTTAGAAATCTCGAGAAAAATAGATGCGTCATTAAAGATGTATATTTAGTTAAGTAGCCACTAAAACATTTTTTCGCTTTGTCGTGAAGAAAAACCTGTCATCATAATGAAGTCATTATGAAGCTACAATCTTAGAACCGACGGCATCAAAACAGTTTAGAACATCTGTGATTTCTTTATCACATACTTTTGACACATATTTTATAAATATATCTCTTCGTCGTCTTTGTCACACTCTATTAACTGACAGATTGACAACCGACAAACTGTCTTGTTTATTTTAGGTGTTAAAAAAATAAAAGGTGTCATCTTGTTTTGATAGGCCCTTTATCAAATTTAACATATCTTAGCAATTGGACTTTTCTGTGTCTACACTGTTTTTTATAGAATTTTTGGGCACACCTGCACAGTTCCGTACGTTTTTAAAAAACACAAAACAAAAAGTTATCGAGACATTTCAAATTATGTCCTCCAAAAGATCTGTAGGTGATCAAAGATTTTCAGTTAGTAAACGTTTTAACCCATATTAGAGACAATTTTATACATGGTCCTTCAAAGCTCGCTAAATTGCTTCGAATATCCATGATTACTACATTTTTGTACATAAATAAATAGTTAATGTCGTTACAGAAGGAATTACCTATTACATATACAATATTATACAAGGTATCGTTTTGCATCCTCTTCAAATTCAAGGAGGTAACTATGCTACTGATTCTCGACACGAATCAATAATAAAATAAGTAGGTTTTTTTTCCAATTTTCGGAAATCGGCATGTGTGGGACACGCATTTTAAAACGCGGCCTCTGTGAGTCCGCACTGTAACTGCCCTTTTACACACACATAAAAACGCGGCCGCTTATACGATGCCATAACGCGATGCTGTTCTTTTAAATTGGTGTATTCTGAAATACTATCAAACTTAAATAACGAAAAAAGCAAGTATGTATTATTTTATTTGATTATTTATGTCTTTCATAACAGCCTCCTGAAATTTGACGAGGATGCAAAACAACAGCTTTCATACACCTACTTGAAAGTATTGCAGTTACAAAATCTTTTTTCAGCAGTACCTACCTAAGCAGCGGGGTAATTGCGTATCAAACTAACAGTAGCAACGGCTTTCATTTTGACAGTTCAACAACATTCATTGCGTTATTTAAGTTATTGAGCTGACAATTTTTTGAACATATGGTGCAATGGTTTAGCAATATTCTTCAAAATGATTCGGATTGAGATTGATTGTGTGTTACGCAAGTGGGGTGCTGATTATTATCGGTAGTCTTTATTATCTAACTACTTACTAGGAATACATCTGTTTCCTAATTTATAGCCTCCAGTTGCAGACGATAGATAGAATTTGATTGACAGATACCGGATATCACGTTGGTGAGTTGTGAATTTTGCAATTAGGGTGCTGGGCTAAGCTCTGTTAAAATTTTCAGAAAAAAATGTTCAGCAGCTTATATGTACGTACTGCCATATGAATAGGCCCATTCCATTGTTATGATAATCCTTATCATCGCTTCAGGCTGTAAATTTCCTCTAGTGGGTCATTACAGCTACGTAGCGACAAAGAGCGACCCTGAGACGATAATGTTGTAATCATCACGTTAGCCATGCCGATTGTTAGTACCTAGCTGCTGCTTGCGCGGTTCATTATGCTGTTGGAATATATTTATTTACTAGCTGGGCCCCGCGGTTTCACCCGCATAAGATTCGATCCCGTGGGAATATCAGGTGTGCCAAATTTCATCCAAATCCGTTCAGTAGTTTTTGCGTGAAAGAGTAACAAACATCCATCCATATGATAGGATTTAATACTTCAAGCACATACCTACATGTACAGGACGTACTTAATGCCATAGGCATTTTCTACCAGTCATTCTTTCTTTTTTATATTGTGATTGCTTACTTTTTTATTGCTTTGTATTCATCCACTGGATTCACTGCTGTACTTATACTTTTAAAACATTAATCTAGGTTTCAGGCTGTAGCGGCTATCTACAACGCCACATGCGAACGATACCTACTTGAAGCAAAATTTTGACTTTTAACAATACTTGATCATTGCCTAGCCTTTTCCTAACAATGTTGGGGTCGGCTTCCAGTCTAACTGGATGCAGCTGAATACCAGTATTTTATATGGGGCAACTGCCTATCTGACCTCCACAACCCAGTTACTGGGTAATACGATACACCTTGGTAAGACTGGTTGTCAGACTTTCGGCCTTCTGACGGCCAGTAACGACTGTCAAAGATCCACGAATGACAGCCGGGACCAACGGCTTAACGTGCCTTCCGAGGCACGGAGGGGTCTTGTATGGTATGTAAAGATGGTCACTCATCCACGGAGCCACGGACCGACTGCGGCAAGCGTAGCTTAACCTGATCAATCTACACGTGCGGTCGTTATTACTTAGCCACTAGCCCCTCAATACTTGATAACGTTTAATATTAGTACTAAGCCGGTCACAATCTTTGATAATAATCGTACTAGACCATACAATTTTGTGAAATCGTAAGTTTCGTAGCTTCTGTAAACGTAACCTTGATCTTTCAGTATGCTTATCGTTTATCAAGGTAGGTATTTGATTTTCAGATGTAGTAAAATCAATGCAAGCAGTGCATTTGGGCAATTAAGTAAATTTATTCAGTAACTGTAAATAATTGTGACGCGGCAAATGCTTTTTTAATGTCACACATTTGTATGCAGTTACAATTTGGTTGACTTTAATGTCAATAGTTTTCGAAACTGTGTAATTATCAAGTGTTTGGAATTAATTTAAATAGTTTAACCTTGAAAAAATAAATTAAAATAAAATAACACAGAAATTAAATAGTATGCGACCAATAAATTAAAATATCGAATTCCACGTGTTATAAAATAAATTTAAAGCATGTAATTAAGGAAAGGGATGCACAACGTGCCCGTCGTCGCGCGCCCTTTGTTTCGTAGGAACGGTCAAAATTAGGTAAATAGGTACCGGCAGTTCAACGCGTTGCCAACTTGCTTCATGTTGTGAACTCAGTAATGAATGGAGTGATAACGGGCGCGCACTAAAATTGATAGGTACTATAATTTTCTTATTAGTTTTCATAATATTGAATAAAAATGTTTTTCTCAAACGACGATAATTTTGTCTACCTGAAGGCAATAACTTAGTTTGCACTATGCGATAATTACACGACTTTTTCAAGCATTCAGATTTAGGAAATGACACTTTATAATGATTATCTAACAGTTACTGCACCTCCTATTTAGATTTGTCGCAAGTTTTCAATTTCATCCTGTATTGTTGAATTAAACAAATTTAACACTAAATAAATAAGTAATAATTGTTAACAAACGTCTACAAAGTTACTTTGTAGACGCTGCTTGACCTCATACAATCGTATCTAGAAGGTAGAAAACAGCTTACTCAGATAACCTGAAATAAATTGATTTAATTTTATTTTATTTTATTTTATTTTATTTAGATCAGCCAAGTAAACATTAAGACAAAAACTGAAAAAATATACTCGTCAAATACGAGAACAATTTCGTATGGGGCGCCACAAGGGTCTGTCCTAGGTCCATTACTTTTTATCTGTTACATAAACGATTTCCCCAAAGTAACCGTCAGATGTGCTTATTTGCAGACGATAGCACTATTGTTTTCGACCAGGGTACCTAATTTTAAAGAAATTTAATTAGATATAAACACAAACCTGGTGTCAATTATAGAATGGTTAAATGCTAACAACCTTAAAATTAATTTACCAAAAACTAAAATAATGGACTTTAAACTTCGACAAAAAAAAACAAACACAATATCAAATTAGGTACAAAGGAGGCGCAGTACTAGAAACAAACACTACAAAGTTTTTAGGATTGCACATTGACAATGATATGTCATGGAAAAATCAAATTGATAGTGTTTGTTTGAAACTTTTCCGATTCTCTTATGCCTTATATATGCTAGGTAACATTGCAAACAAAACAGCCCTCTTAACGGCATACCACGGTTATGTAGCCTCCACATTGAGGTATGGACTTATATTCTGGGGTAATGCTTCAAATATATGCCTTCGTGCTTTTGGCACAAAAAAGATGCATCCGAGCCATCTGCAAATTAAGAACAACAGATATGTACATGTAAGCCACACTTTAGGGATTTAAATATTCTGACAGTACCTTCACTGTATATCTATGAGGTTCCGATGTTTGTAATAACTAATATACACTTGTTTAGTCATGTAGAAAGTCAACGTCGCTCAGATAAGTTGAAAAAAATAATCACCAGCTGCTTTTGCTTATAAAAGTGTCTATGCAATGACACCAAAATTGTATAACAAACTACCTTGTCATATTAGGAATTGTAAGAATAATAATGAATTCAAAAGCGAGCTCTTTAAGCTACTAAATGACAAGGTATATTATTCAGTCAAGGAGTATATGGATGACAAATTTTGATTTTTTTTTATTTATTTTTTATAATTTATATATATCTGTGTTTCTGAAATCTATTGACATTGTGTATTTTTCATGACATTTTCCTTATATTATTATGACAATTTTATAACTTGACATGCCTAATAATATATTTTTTGACATTGTTAATTCGTTTATAACTACTGCATGAATTCTTTGTATTAATTTTTTAAGTTTACTATAACTTTAACTCTCGGATTTTGTATGCCTATCGGCGGAACATGGTTTGTGCACTTGACATTTTATATTGAAAAACACCTGTAATCACCTATGTTCACAAAATAAAATTTGATTTGATTTGGCGTTCGAAACAGACAATATAAATTGGAGAATTTATAAAGACTTCTTCAGGCTTATTTCGATCGGTTTTTTACAAATTACTTTTCATTCTGAAAATTGAATGTCAACATAAAGTAATAACAGGTGCTTAGTGGCTATTGGAATCAAGTAAGACAAAGATTGGAACAAGATATTTTTATGGGAATCACTTAAGAAGTAAGTCCTTTCCCCAGCAGTGGGACAAAACAGGTTTTAAAAAAAGTTATAAATCACTCAATAGGCTACGCTGCGACTAGGGTTTAGGGTACGCTACAGTTTTTTAATGAAGTAATTACTTAATTTCTTTTTTTCAGTAAAACGAATCTTATGACCCATTAATTTGTGGCAAAGGATTCACAGGTTCCTTACTTCCCTCCTTTATTAAAATTTAAATAAGTTGTGTTTAAGTTACGAGCTACAAAAAAACACGCACTTTTTAGACTTTTAATTTTTTCTTCTCGCTACGCTATGTTAAGAGCATGCATCGGTTTCTTTTACTTTTTTATTACTTTGCTTCTATTCAGTTTAATTAAGTAAACTTTGAAGAAACAAACACAACTTTTTACACAAAAATACAAATTTTTGAAAACAATGAAATGTTTTATCAATGACGAATCCTCTCGATAATAGACTTATAATTCAGTTGATACAATCGTTCCCATTTCTGTTTTTACGCTTAGTTGTAGATGGAAAAGACTGACATTTTACTTAAATAGCATTCACCAAGAGTTACATAAATAGATGAGAATTACAATACAAGGGCCGTAATCAACCAAAAGCGGATTAGAAAGGAGGATGAGAATCTAAAAAAATAATAACATGTCTTTCATCCCATCGTGAAACTTTTTTAAGGACTTCTATAAGGACTATAGTAGAAGTAGGGATTCATTAACTATAGTAATAATATTAACTATATCACAGTTTCATATCTTGTGATTAATTTTCATAGCTTCATTGATTCCGTACATTTTTGAAACCCTTCTCCATACATTACTGAGTGATTTTAACTTTTAATTTTAACCTGATTTATTGTAATAATAATTTAGTTATTTAGAGTTTTAAACGCTTAAGTACAAAGTTCATCTGCATTGTTAACTTAGAAATGGTGGGATTGAATTGTGACTTTTGAAGAATCTTTCTTATTAGACATTTTTCTCAAACTTGCAGAGATAATAATATTATTATAGTCAGTAATAGAATTGGTAGTTAGTCAATAACGAAATAACTCAAAAGTAGGTAGTCAACAATTATGAATAACAATGTGTATCCAATCTAACCCATTCAACTGTGCTTTTCAAAGCCCCAACATTAGTATCAATAAAAAAACTTTAGGCATCTGATAAATAATCATCAAAATATATGATGCAGCCTCGATTCAAAATGTTTCTCGCTAAAGATATAAAACTTAGTTTCCATTTTAATTTTATGACACTATCAAAGTTACTGTAACTAAAAGGTAGTATCATAAATTACTCATGAGTTCACAAAAAGATCGAGTATTTTATTGACGGACATTGTTAAAAACGTATGTTTGTCTAAACAACATGAAAAAAAACAGAATGATAACTTTAAACTTATCCTTTTTTGTCTTTTAAGGTTTTTCTTTTTCTTTTCTACACTCACAGATCAAGTTTATAATGTAATGTCATTATGTAAACGTAAATTTTGTGGCGAACCATTTGCTGATAGGTTACATTAATATTTATTCGCGATAAGAACTAGCTATAAATAATAGTAATCGGAATGTTTTCATTTTACAAGAAAATATTACAATACCTTTAATGACAGCCATATCGAATGGATAGCAGTTGTGTTCGATTAGGGAAATATGCTTTAAACATTGTCATATTTTTTTTTTGTATTTAAATGGTAGCGTTTATTCCAAATGTTTGTGTAGGCCTAAATAATTTATAAGATTTGTTCTAAACTTACTAGATTAATGATCTAATAACGTATTTTAAAGATGCGAAAAAATAATGAAATATAATACTTTTTAGAGAAGACAAGCTCAAAAATTTCATAATAATTTTTGAGAAAACTTTCAGAGCTTTCCCTTGGTTTCAAGAAAATATAAATAGCATTTTCAGTACAAAAATTAACTTACAAGTAATTTGCTGGTACTTGAGTAAGTTCAGAAAATATAAAAAAAGGTTGCTATTATCTTATAAAAGTATCAAACAAAACACAAAAATATCTTGATAAGTTATTCTTAAAATTGATTGAAACACTTCATGAAGGAAATTAAATATTATTGTGTTTGGCAGTTGTGTGTGTGTGTTCTACCCTGGCCTTAACCTTGTAAAGGGGAGCTTGTCAAATAATGTTTATAGCCGCTAGTACCACTTAATTAAGTTTTTGTTGAACTTTTACTTCTGAAAGGAACGGAGTCTCATTGGAAGTTAAGTTTGGAGAAGTTTTTAAAGGGTTTTGACAACTTACAGCAGTTTTTTTTTCGAACTTTTTTTACTGATTTCTTCTTGTTATGTTTACTAGTGTGATCTAAGTATATTTAATCATCATTTGAATGGTTCGTTTGATTATATTTTATTGATCTTAGATAGATTCTGAGTCTACCTAGAAAAAAAGTAGATTTCTTTTGAAGTCGTAACAAAGTTTTAAAGACTCACCTAAAGGCATGAGCGTGTCTTCCCTGGGGTCCCTGTGCCTCCGCCTCTCTCTTCGCTCCTGACGGTCCCTGGCCATGATGGCCGCGATAGAGAAGTCAGTGGCGCAGGGCCGCGCGGAGCAGTCCTCCTCCATGGCGGGCCCCTGCCGACCCTCGCCCTGCAGCAGCATCAAGTTGACCGCTTGCGAGCCCAGCCTGCCCCCAGCTGACCACTCGCCGTCACCGTCCGAACATCCCATCGATGTTCCAGTACATAATCTTTGCAACTTTCAAGTTGAGATTCTGCTGCGGGTCGCACTTGCTTCTAGTGACTATGAATACTGTCCAGATAAGCTTTGGAATAGACAAACGAACGTAAGAAAATATTTAAAGTTAAATAACTTTTCAAGAAAAATAAGAATTTTCAAGATTTACAGGAATCGCAAAAATCACAGATTTTCCGAATAGAATGAAAAACACAAACTTTTCAGCGAGTCTTTTAAAGAACAACGCAAGAATGAATGGTCGCTACGGTATTCGGTATCGTAATCACGGTGTGCAAGTTTCGTACAGTGTGTTGAAACTTTTTACGCGCGCTCTGGACGCGGGTAGAGCGGACCGGTGCGGCTCGGCGCGCTGTGGACTCGACTGAGGCGGCGGCAGGCGGCAGGCGGCGCGCCACAGGGAGGGGCCTGCATCGCCGCCCTATGCCACCACACTCCGACCACGCACACACAACCGCTTTTTTATTATTTCTTTCTTATTAAGTCCGTCCCGCTCGCGCTGGCCTCGCCGCTCGCGCCCGTCCCTCTCGCCGAGCGAGTTTTTCTCCGCGTGATAACTATTGAAATTCGCTAAACGGCTCACCGCGGCGCGGAAAAGGCTCTCTCGTTAAACGGTTAGCCGATTGTATCGAGGTATTTATTCGAATTACTCGGTGCGCGGACGCTTCGCATCACTATTTATGCACTGTGAGAGCTTGCCGCCATGGATGGGGCTGTGCCCGCGCGCCGATTACCGCGTCACAATATTCGCGGTTATATCGTGAATAAATAAGCCCTGACGCAAATAGCTCCAAGCAGATGGGTTGCTGCTTGCACATTTACATAGAATTCAATGAGTGTGCGCAGACGCCTACATCTACATTACGCACGCTGTGAAGTAAGTGATAAATGCACTTAAGTTGGCAATATGCGCAAAAGTTTAAAAAACTTAAATTACCTCCTATGTTTAAAATAAATTAACAGAAGCAAAAATGGAATTTAATTAAACAGCGAGCTGCTTTAGCTTACCTGCCAGTTCTACTTCACCGTAGTAAAAGCTAACGGAAATCGAGTGAACGAAAAACAGGGACAAATCGAAAACATCCAATTGAAATTTTAATTTAAATCCCTTCACTTATTTTTATTCTTTGTACAAAAATATCTGAATCCGGTGGCTGTGACTGTACACTGATTAGAATTATTTTCGCCAAAGTAGCATCCCACTTAACTGAATCGAATAAAGAAAATCCCTGAAATTCGAAATACGCGAGACCCATCTAAGCTTTGCAGCCCCTTAAATTCTATTGCTAAGGCAATGTTATTGTAACCTTACCTCCGGGAGAAGAAACAGTAACCGCTCAATTAGAGCGACTTTATAAACTTCATTACGTGTGCAGAGCGGAGGCAGGAGGCAGAGTACACAGTGGTAATTCGCAATCAACGCCAGCGCTGCGCCGACGCGCGAGATTGCCCACCTTTATAGCGTTAGATCAAATTTGCGGAAAATTAAACTCACAGACTTTCTCATAGTTTTGTATTTATAATAATTTATTACGTGCGAGGAGCTCAAACTAACCATGTCGTTAGGCAGTAAAGCTTATCGAAGTTGTGCCGGTAATAGCGGCACAAATGGCCGCCGATACGCGAATTGTGACGAATCGCATTAATTATTTTGTTGATTTCCATGTAAGGCAACGATAATAACTGTTATTATTCGTTAATTTTGAATAGCCTTCGGTATTATGAATAAAATTGATTACTTATACGTTTTATAATAATGATGAATGCAGCGGCATGAATTCTTTATGAAATTGCGCACCAAGATGTTGTACCTACTCGAAAGAAATATTGACTTGATGTTGTGAAAATGTATGTATCGCTTTTGCACATTAGATCGGTATATTGAAAAAACTCGCATCGCAGCTCTACCTATGTTTGATACTTTCCTGAAAACAGTTTTTCTGTGTGTAGCAAACCTATTTCTATGCTACATAGTGACCTACATACTTATATGGGTTTTCAGAGTCGATAATAGACTTTCAGGATGTATGAAGGTGGGAAGTACTTGGCTGATCTAGCGCAATCGAAAGAAATATTATTAACATCATGTTGTGAGTAAATATAGTTTCAGACATATTTAAAAAGACAACTTAATATAAGCCTTTGCATATAACATATTGAAGAAATACATCGCGTCTCTGCATTTGCTACTTTCCTGACAACTTTTAACTGAAGTTTTCCTGTTCGTAGCAAACTTAACTCTTAGCTACGTAGGTAGGTGATCGTATTTAATAATTATGGTAGAGTATTTCTTTCTATAAGAATAAGGGCTGATTTTTCAATAGACAGCTAATTTTTATTCGTGGAGTAAAATTGACGTCTGACAGTTTTCGTATGGCAGAACTGTCAAAATTTCAAAATTATTTCTCCGATAAAATTATTTAGCGTTCGGAAAGTCAGCCCTTAGTTAGTTACTAACTGCATTATTCCAGAATAGTGGTAATATAAGATTTTTTATCGACAAAAATAAATAGATATGTAGCTAATTAAAAATAGGAATCAGTTGTCCTCAATTAGGAAGATAAAAAATACGCTGGTATCAATCGAAGGGTTGGTCTTTGCAAACTATCATTTTTCAATAAAATTACATTGTTGAAAAATGAAAAAAATATTTGGCTACTAAAATAGGCATGAAAATTTGGAGGAAATTTGACACACGGGTAGATCATGACCTGAGCTAAGATATAGAATACTTTTCATCTTAATATTCCCATGGGATCGAGACTTACGCGGGTGAATCCGGGGGGTGCAATTAGTTTTAATATAATATGGTGACATACGACTTCAGCGCGAAGGAAGTCACGGGCAGAACCTTGTAATACATCACTAAAACTCAAACACAAATAATTTATTTCAATTAAACCATTTACAGGCACTTTTGAATTGTCAAAATTAAATAGTCGGTCAGTTAGTCAGAAAGTTGAAGGTTCCAATTCCAAAACGTAGATTTCAATAGAGAAGACTGGGCAAGAAACTCCAAGGACACTCTTTTAAATCAAGATATTATTACAAAATCCTGGGTACATTATTCTTATTGCTTCTATATGATAGAACAATGTAAAAAAGAAACAATTTAAATAAAAATAAGCCCTGGCAGTTCAGAGATGACCAGTCTCAACCGACGGCGCCCGTTCACAAACATGACGCGTGGATCAGCACCACCCAGCTCAACCATTTTGTAGGGAACCGAATGATCCAACTCACGTGCCACCACCAGTGAGACATTTAAGTGAGCATGACATATTTTCAACTGTTCGCTCTTTCAAGTCAACATCAAAATATCATAAAAGACGGATCCATGGGATAACGAAATACCTAATTTTCTTTAAGCATTATGAGGAGTGAAGAGAGACTGGTTGTTTAAAATAACGTAGCACTTTCATTTCACCACGAAAATTGCTTACTTAGGCAACAGTTTACAAAATAATAATGTATTACCACTTAATGGCTACTTGTTTAAAAATAATGAAGGTAATAAATCACTGAATTTTCTCTGTAATTACCAATTTCAAGGTTGGCTATCAAAAGGCACATTTTCCCGAACATTTACTGTACTCTGTCAGTTTAGTAGAGTTCAAAACTTAATCTTACATAAAAAGTACCAACTATTGTAATTTTTGATTATTGCTTATTGTTAATATATGTATGAACTATTGATTCCTCGATACTTCATTGAGGTAGGTAGGTACAGTCAGGGATGTATTGTTCCTAAAATTTACTCTCTACGCGACACAACTGTCAAAGATTGACAGTGGTGATTTGAATTTGAAAAGTTGGTTGTCAATTTAAAAAAAAAAACTTTTTTCTGATAATCATAAGGCTGAAGTACCTATCTACCTGCTATTACGGCCTTTCTGATAAAAATCCTAAATAAATTCAACAGGATTCTGAAATCAATCTTGACTTTTAACATGGTCTTGGATGTTGAACAAGTAAACCAACTTACTTAATATCGTCATTAAAATACAAAACCAATTTTTACATTGATAGCAACATACTCAAATCATTACTTTTCTCTTTTAATTTTTCTTAGGAAAATAATTAATAACTCGAAGTCGTTCATTTTAATGAGTTTTCAGTTTTACTCACACTAAAAAACTATTTACAACTCACAATTACACACAAGTAATTACAAAATAGCACTGCTAAGAAAAATATTAAGTATTACAATGATGGGACCTGTTACTTATTTATAATAAAACACCTCATGGTTTTAATGATTATTCTGATCACATTTTTAAATCTAAGGCAACTAATTACAATACTAGTTATTAAGAAAATGTTGTAACTCAGTAAAAGACTTTTTAAATGGTGTGACTTTATAGAAAATGACTATTATGTTAGCTAGTACCTACATATTTTTGCGAATTTATTAGCTAAGGGGTGATTTTTCCAACGCTAGATACCTACTCTTATGCGAGGAATAATTTTTAATTTTTGACAGGTATTTCATACAAAAACTGTCAAACATCAATTTTATTCCACGAATAAAAGTTATTTGTCGATGGAAAAATCAGCCCTAAATGACATGAAATAATAATGTTTTTCATAATTCCTGACTATCTGTTTTTATTTGTATAAATTAATGTAATGATTGGGAATAAATGAGATCAGCTACATTTTACCTTATGGCGTATAAGGTGAAATGCAGCTGATCTCATTTATTTATATTATTATTAATCTTATAAGTACTGTAACTACATTTAGAGCAAATAAAATTCTGATTCTGAAATAGTCGTAACATCGATTATCACTCACAGTTTCACACCAATAAAAATACAGAATCCATACGAAACGAATGTTTGAACTAAAACAAATACAATAAAAATAAAGTTTTCAAACAAACTCAGTTTTTTTTAACCACTTGTGAACAATTTTCATGTAGGTAAGCCTGTGACCTAATTTAAGTTTCATGGGGTTTTTATTGTTTATTTAGCTAAACAAGTAGATATGTATTTTATTAGTGGATATAAAAGTTAAAGTTAACTTTGAACAAGCTACTTTTAAAACTTTTAGAGTCAAAATGGAAACCGTCAAAATACACACAAAATATTCAAAATGGAACACCAGTATTGTTTGATTTTCTAAAACGAAAAATTGACATTGTATAGTAGGTACATTAGGTACATATATTCCTCTGCGACCATTACCAATTCCCCACGACTCATCAAAATAAAACCAATGAATCACCCCGATGTAAAAAATTAAATTATCACAACCTACCCGGGTTATATCACTGCATTACATACAAATGACACTGCAAACATTTCAGTTGTCACAGGACGCGTCCATTTCACTTTTTGTCCAAATCAACGAGCAAGTTGTGATTAAAATTTAAAAGTAGCAACTCGTGTGAACGCACTCGCGACGACGACGAAAGAGGGGGAACGGACGCCCCTTGTAGGCGGGACGGCCACTTCACAAGCGAAACTCAACTTTATTTCAGAAACATAGAGTTGCTTATGATATTTTGGGATTGTAGTGTGCATCCTGTGCAAGTCTGCGTGGGAGAGGCAATTCTTCGCTAAGTATCGTCCGAGTACGCGACATGCTTCGTTTTTTCGATGGCCAGCCTTTGGTAGTTTTAGAAGAGGTTTCCACAAAATTGTATTTTTGTTCAAAAATAGATTTGTCAACTAGAGGTGACATTATGTTTGAATAATGGACGATTACGAGTATTAGGGAACGTTAATTATTAATCAAACGCTTTTGGCCTCTAAATTCTAATCTAATACTATATTCAACTGACTGACCCGGCAGACGTTGTCCTGTCCCAATTGGTCTTGAATTCATACAAAAATCCCATAGAAATGGTCATCCGTTTTTCCAGAATTAAAAAACAATCCAGAAAACTGCCAACATTTTAAAACAAAAATAGCCTATTCGGTCCAGACGTTCCTAAGTGATGCGTTACCTACCAAAGAACAACATTTCATATTTATTTAAGTATACAAGGTGTCGTTTTGCATCCTCGTCAAATTCAAGGAGGTAATTCTATGCTACTGATTCTCGACACGAATCAATAATATATTTTTTTCTAATATTCGTAAATTCGGGACACGCATTTTAAAACGCGGCCTGTGTGAGACCACACTGTAACTGCCCTTTTACACACACATAAAACCGCTTATACGAAACCATAACGCGATTCTGTTCTTTGAAAGTGGTGTATTCTGAGATACTGTCAAACTTAAATAACTAAAAAAACAAGTATGTATTTATTATTTACCAGGGATCGTAATTATGTTTGATTATTTATGTCTTTCATAACAGCCTCCTGAAATTTGACGAGGATGCAAAACAACAGCATGTATAGGTCTGTATTAAATGACAAAATTAGTAAAGTTAAACATATTTATGTATTTTCTACAAAACCATTATTTCTGTCTGCTCTACTTAGGTGCCTTTTAACATTTTTCAGCATTACTTCAGCTAAAATCTTAGCATTCAGAAATAAATAACACATCTCGGTAAACAGTGTTTTACTAAAAAACAATCATTGTGACAGATATTATTATTATTTAACGATTTGTAATTTCAGAATACCACCAGGAAAAGATAACACAAACTATTACGACTTTCATCAAAAATGACCCCAACACACTGGAATATATTTTCTAAACTTGCACTCAGACGCGATATTACTCTACCTACATACGTAACATATTGCCCTAAGTTAGTCTAAGTAGAACTATGCACACTATTGCACCGTCCCGTCCACCCAATAGATGGCTACGCAGCTGCCTACCCGCTTTCTGGAACGATAAAATTTTAGCACCGTTCCCTTATTGAAACAGTTAAATCATACAGTGCAATACTACCCACATAATGCATGTAAACTACACCTAATAGTAGATCTATGTTACTATTACGCTTGCTGCCTTTAAGTAGTGAGCGGAATATGAAACAGAAAACAGGGTTATATAGGGATATTGAACAGTAACAGAAAACATCATCTCCCTGGCCTTTTTCCCCTAAGTATGTTGGGGTCGGCTTCCAGACGAACCGGATGCAGCTGAATACCAGTATTTTACATAGAGCGACTGTCTATCTAACCTGCACAACCCAGTTACTGGGCATTACGATACACCTTGGTAAGACTGGTTGTCAGACTGTCGGGCTCCTGACTATCCGTAACCACTGTCAAAAATCTTAACGACACGGTTGGCGCAGTGGTTAAGCGATTGACTGCTGCGCTGCGTGTCACGGGTTCGATTCCCGCACGGAACAAATATTTGTATGACCTACAGGTAGTTGTTCCGGGTCTGGCGGTTTGTGTATGTGAGTTTAAGTGTTTATAAACGCACCCACGATACAGGAGAAATTCCCAGAGTGGGGCAACGTTTAAAAAAAAATGACAGCGTTTCCCGTATTAGTACTGGTTGCCTATGGACTGAAAATAAAACGATTTGAGTCTCGTAAAAAAATTAATTTGTGGTTTATTACTGAGTAGGTAAGTAGATATTATTTCTTTCATATTTAACCAAACAACATAGGTACTTGATTATATTTTCGTTGGTATCGTGTCTTGTACACAATAGTGGTAAATACGAGGTTTTGAAGAGTTCGTGTAAAATTCACAACTCACCAACGTGATAGCAGGTACCCGGATTCTGTCAATCAGATTATTAATTTCTATTCTACAACGTAAGGCTGTCAATTAGAAAACAGTTGTATTCCTCGTAAGTAGCTAGATAATAAAGACTACCGATAATAATCAGCACCCCAATTGCGTAACACACAATCAATTCAATCTGAACCATTTTGAAAGATATTGCTAATCCATTGCTTCATATGTTCGAAAAATGTGTCTGCTCAACAATATAAATAACGCAATGAATGCTGTTGAACTGTCAAAATGGAACCCAATGCTACTGATGGTGTGTTTCGCAATTACCCCGCAGATATTGTTGTAGAGTTTTAGGTAAGACATAATGATAAGCTGATTATAATTACTTAATAATTTACTGATTTAATTTTTTACTGATGGAGTTTGCAGAAACGAAGAGATCCATTGGAGAACCAAGATAACCGACATAACCCGAAGAATTGCCAAACTTAAGTGGTAGTGGGCACATTGCTCGCAGAACAAATGGCCGATGGGGCCGAAAAGTTCTGGAGTGGCGACCGCGTACCAGAAGACGTAGCGTTGGAAGCCTAGACCTCCCACAAAGTGGACCAATGACCTGGTGAAGGCCACAGGAATCAACTGGATGCGAGAAGCACAGAACCGGTCGAAGTGGTGGTGCTTGAAGGAGGGCTATGCCTAGCAGTGGACGTCTTTCGGCTGAAATGATGATCAGGAGCTGGACCAGTATAATGTGGTTGCGGTTTCCCCATAAAACACATTTCGTAAGCCAGATAGCCAAGATAAACCTACTTTCTTTTATTAGACAAACAGTAGGCATATGAACTACTTATCTTATATCTAGGGCTGATTGTTCCAACGCTAGATAATTTTATCGGAGGAATAATTTTGAATTTTTGACAGTTCTACCATACCAAAACTGTCAGCTGTCAATTCTATTCCACGAATAAAAATTATCTGTCGTTTGAAAAATCAACCCTTACTCAATTTAATTACTGATATTGTAAATTAACCCCTTATTGAGTAACACATAATTAAAAGTACTTTCTTCATTTTTCATGAAAGCTGCCCAAACAGAGGTTTCATGTGTTTAATTTCGTGTTTATTCATTTTCTAATTATCTACTGATTAGATAGTAACATAGGTAATAACGTTGAGGTTGCGTGCGTGAATTATGTTAATTATATGTACAGTGTTTAAAAGAATGTTTAAGTTGCTTTAGGTTTTATGCTTTAAAAACAAAACATGTTTTATGATTGTTGGCCTATTTTTATTTAAAATACTAATTCTAAGATGAAAAAGAAACACATTTTTCATACCACTTGCTCAAAAAAGTGACATTCTATGCCACAAAAAGCGAACATAACAATAGTCATTTTTGATCAGTTAAAAACAGGGAAAGAAAATTGTACTGAATTTCATTCATCCTCTAGGGGGAGAATGCGATTTAAATTTGGAATACTTACCGAAATTTATACTGAACTACATCTGTGGCATTTATTATGCAGTTATGATTATTAAATAAAATTACGAAAACCGACGAGGCCGTATGAGCTTGATGCCTTTGCTTTTCCAACAAAAAAATATTAGTCTAGGAATTTGCCAAGTTCATCAGACGCAAGAACAGAGAAATACTCAAATCAACTCATCAACAATAAATGTACCAAACAAAACTGTAACTCTCTCTATCAATAATTGAACCAATGTTTCGAATGTTAACTTTTACTTTTAATTGTCATTATTTTTAATAAATGCTTATCTCATATTATTATTGTGTTAATTTTTTCGCAAATGGTACGAAAAGTAGAGTATTTTCCTCGGTGATAAAGCTGTCTTAGTCTTGGATGAACTTAAATCGCGAGTGTAGCGAGGAAATCGTTACCCGCGACAGAAGACACTGCTTTATCCCCTTGGTTAATAATCTACTATTACTACTGACATTATTATAACTTACGGTCGTGAGTTCGAGCCCAGGCACTATACTTTGTGTAAATAGTTTCATAACCACTGCTCTCAAAACAGGGAAGGAAAACATCGTGAGAAAACCGGCATGTCCTAGATTAAAAAAAATCGAAGAAATGTGACATGTACCAAAGCGCACTGGGCCCGCGTGGTGGATTACGGCCTACTCTCTCTTGTAGAAAGAAGGCCTGTGCCCCAGAAGCAAACAAAGCTCACGTTATTTACAACAAAATAATAACCTGAATTCTTCTATGCAACTGATTCTAGACAAGGAAATAAAATTTAAATTATTTAGCAAACAGACACAGAGAGAAAATATACCTTCTAAATGACGTATCAGAAGGTTAGTTAGACGAGCAAAAAAGGCTAAGTACAATGTGTAACATGTGACCGCTGGCTCGGTGGTGAAGTACACACGATCCATCTTCTTCGCACGAGTCTTTTTGCTGCGGCACCCTGCTCCCACACTGACACTGAAGAAAACCAAGAAACTGAATTTAAAGGAATGTATTATTGTATTTATTTTGTTGTACTTAGTGTGAATTTGAGCTATTGCTAACAATTTATTTATTTATTTAAACTTTTCGCACAAAAAGGTACAAAGGCGGACTTAATGCCTCAACAACCGCAGTTGTTTTTGTTTTGCATATGTTCGAAGCTGTATCATTATCTAAGTATATGGTATTTTTCTTTTTGATTATAAATCAAAAAGAAAAATACCATATAGATAATATAGGCTTTGCCGCTATTAGGTACAGAAGGCCAATTCTCGTAATTTAAAACATTCAAAATCTAGTCACAGCGTCATCTCGGCGACGAACAAAATGTCAAAAACTTGTCAAAATGTAGGGAAATTAGAGGTATTTTTGACAGATTGAGACTGAGATCAGACTGTGAACGTTCTTAAAATTACGAGAGTTGCCCGTCTGATATTAAACGTAGGTTATGTACTGAGAGTATTACATTAGTTTGATTTTCATTCATTTAGACACTTTAAATTGATCAAGTTTAACAAATGATCCAGAATCAGCTTTAATTAGCTAAGTACAGTAAATTGGCTACAACTCACAAGATTCCTAATAAGACAAGCCGTGTGCCCAATGGGATTTCCCGACAGTAAAAATAACGAACTTCCAAACAAACTTTCAAAAATCCTTCCTTAGTTCTCTGGGGCCTTATTCTCTATGACACAATGAACGAAACCACGCGAAATGAAGGCGAGATTGGAGGTATTAGCTAAGGAACTGACGTGGTTTCAAGTATAAGGAATCGTCCTGCCAGGGTAGCGGGATTGTCCGAAAGGGTTACCGCTGCCCTGGAACATAAAGAGCTAAGGAAGGAACACAGGCGGGTTTTAGTCAGTAAGAGTCTGACACTCTCTTCTGCTCCACCCAGAGCGGGAGGGGTCATTTGATGATTTCCCTTCGTCAAAAAAAAAAAAAAGTATAAGGAATCGTTAAGTGGTCATAGTGAATTAGGGCCCAGTTTAGTTATAAAAAGTGCTTTTGCACAAGACTTTTTTCATGCCTCTAGACCCAGCAGCTAAGCATGTCTATTGTCAGCGAATAAATGATTTTAGGTACTTATTTATTTCACTCGTACTTACTTACTTACATTTTGAAGTACTTATTTATTTTAAAAATATCTTAACTGTTTCCTCATAGTCACATACCCAATGCTGCATTGTCCGTTTTGTCGTGCGACCACGGCGCGACGTGGCAACCTGCGACCGTTGCGAGCAACAACACGACAGCGACAAAACGTCGCCCAGTGCCGCTCCTTGTCACCTGAATAAATTACGAAGGTCCGATCTTAATTAATGGGCGACACATTGTACTACTACTTTTATCGTGATTAAGAGCCTCTAGTGTGCGAACCTAAGTGGGTCCCGGCCGCTAATAGGCTGTTTATGGTGAACGAGATTACTTGTGTTTTGGTAAAAA
Organism: Apamea anceps; assembly: GCA_951799955.1. Lineage (NCBI taxonomy): Eukaryota > Metazoa > Arthropoda > Insecta > Lepidoptera > Noctuidae > Apamea > Apamea anceps. The sequence continues at coordinate 14,800,005 of OX637505.1, read as the reverse complement.
ATTTGTCTCTCCAAATCTCGGGATAAAACAATGTACTGGCTGAGAAAACATAAATATTAGTTTGTACCTAATAGTTAATTATTAAGAACCTTACTTAAGATTTATTCTCTTTCAGTGTCGTATTTGCCTAACTTGGACACAAAAAATACATGGCAGCTAAGTAATTAAACGACGTTTAACTTTTTCTTTACCTACGTATTAATATTAAGCGAAATCATAAGAAGAAACAACGAACTAATAAACAAGAACATCTCAGCAAATATTAAATCTTCAATCTTTCTTCTTGAATCAGAAGGTCAATTCTCATACATAAAAAACCTACAAATTCAAGCGACAATCAATGTCAAAAAATTGACAAAAATGTATGTAAATTGATTGTATTTTTGACAGATTGCGACTGAGATTAGAGTGCGAAAGTTCTTTAAAATACGGGAATTACCCCTTTACATTACACTATTCCTAAGTAACGATTTCCTCACGTGCATTCCTTTAAAGACATCCCAGTGTAAATCTAAACGCTTCATGTAACGTATCCGCATCGTGACAATACGCCGGCCCGACACGCGGGCGTCGGGGCCTCTCCGGGGACTCGCTAAATCGTATTGGTTTCTCTCCACTTTTGTTTATTTGCTCTCTTTCCGTTCCTACAACCCCCGCTCTGATAGCACACTTGAATCATCCGTTTCCCCCCCCCCCAACAATATTCTAGGTAAATAGGTTACGGTTTTAGCTAAGGTTTGTTCTACAATTAGTTGAATATTTGTGGTAAACACACAGCCGTGATGATGGAAAACATGTTTAATTTTCAGTTTATTAGCGGCCGGTAGTTAAAATACCATGTAAATTATACTCATGGCCCGTTTCTAAAGTTACCGCGTTTTGTGCTGAGAAAACAATTATGTTAAATTAGCAGCAATAACTCCATTTACTCTAAGAATAATATTCTACAAAACTAATTTTCATTATACTGCACGTAATATCTTCGGGCACAGTATGGTATCGTGAAGTAAGATTGCACTAGAACCTCCACTGGTCATTTCATGCTTGACCCGCAGTATTTCGGTGGTGGGTAGTAAAACACTGAAATGATAAATAAGTGTAATATAACACACCCTCGGCTAGTCATAATGTGCAAACGCCAAGCTCTCCGCGTTTGGCTGACACTGTTCCGGGCATAGAAGTCAGGGTATGGTCATAATGCGAGCGATGAAGACATCAATATGATGAAAAGATAATTCAAATATATATACAGCCATACAACGTGGCAATGCTGCCAGCCTTTTGGGCACTGTTCCTGTTGACAGCGATGCGGATGGATTTTTTGATGCCGTATGATTCTTTTGCTTATTTTTTCCCATGTACATATGTATTATTATTTTAAATGTTAGCTTATTAAAGACCAATTAAATATATACAAAGTCTATTCTTTATCTTTATATTCTTTTGTATATTCTTTTTTTCTTATTATCTTCTTTTAAGAAAGTAGAAACTACAACAAACTTATACATAGTTGATTAACTAAATTGACAACGAATTGGCTACGCTTCGTAGACCTTCGTAGCATTTAAACTACGCAACTATACGAGTCGCGATAACGCTACTTTCTGAAAGACAATGTATTTGTTTGGCTTTGTTATATCGCCACAGTAATATCTGCACTTAATTTACTTTACTTGAATATTAAAAAAGTCCTTGAATAAAATCGTTTCACAACTACAAAACTACGCCGCACGTAGTAGGCGCAGAGGCTCGTAGCCATAATCGTAGCACATTTTTTTTCTTTTTCAACTTCTAATACGTTTATTGTTTGTTATATATAGAAAAAGATCTTATAGTAATTATATTAGTAGCAGTGTAACATACCTATACGGTGTACAATATTCTATCACGTTATTATTATTATAAACATTCTTACAGTTGGTGTAGTCACTCTTTACATTAATTAGATTATACCTTAAAAATATTATAAAAATTAATATACTTTAGTCAAATTATACATCAAAAATGTTTATTCATTGGTCAAATAATATATATTAAAATAAAACTCACACATGCAATAGTCATACATTATCAATTAAACAAAAATTATTGATCAATTAATTTGTTGTCAGTGTTCTAAAATTTAAAATCTAAGTCCCGCTCTTAGTAAAACGGTACCCAAAGGCAGCGAGGCAGAGCGAGGCGCGAGCTTGCTTTATCTGCGCTGGCTGTGCGCGAAACAATATATTTATTGGACAGTGGCGCGGCGCGGCCCGATCCAGAGGATGATCTATTCGCTGTACCCTTACGTTGCCACCGTGTAGGCGACGGAAGCGAGCACAGGCAGGAAATTGTGAAAATCGAGAAAATGGTCCGTAGGAGTTAGATTTTATATTTGTTCATTGCTTATGTTTTGTAGATGAAGGGTTGGCCTTGATGATTTGCTTGTGAAATTATTTGAATTAGAGTAAGCATAAAAATTTCTTTGTTTTAATATTTCGAAAGAATCATTCAATGTTAGGATAAGATGGAAAAGAAAATATTACAGTGCATCTGCAAGATGAGGTTATGCTGAAAGATAAAAAGTAGCAAAGCTGCTTTAAATATTCAGTACAGGGCGTTAGTCTGTGTCGCGGCGCGGGGCGGGCGCCGTTCTTCATTCAGTAAGGTCACAGTTGGTAGCGGCGCGCCGCGGTCGCACTGCCCCTGTTTTACGATACACCGCCAGTTTTGTTTCCAAGATTAAGCGAAACTAAACTGCTGGCATCCACTACTCACTGACCTCACGCTTATTTATTAGTCTCGCACAGCGAAATCGAGACTTATTTTTCGGTACGACCGCCAAGAAAAACATCTGCAACCGTGCTACGTACCCGTACAAATAAACCACCGGGACGTCTCAATCACGGTACTATTTATTCAGGAACTGGTCTCCGGAGAGGCGAACAAGATGGATCGCGGTGTCAACACGAATTTGCATCTCTTGTTTGTCTCAGCGGAGCGTCGGCGGAAAAAACACCGCAATCTCATTGTGTTCGGTGCAGCGGGCGCGGGCGCGGCTCGGCGCGGGCGGCTCGCATCAGTTATTCGCCGGTGCGGCCGGCTAACACGATTATCTGTCGTTTCAAACGAGACGCTCTTTTTTCCGTTCCCTTGTTTTCCAACTTCACGTCTGCTCCATGTTTTTTTCTGAATAGGAAATGGGATACGTCAGACGAAAAATTGACAAAAATATGGCCGACTCCGATGGAAAATAGTGGGTTTTTCGATAGGATCTGTCGGATCCCGCATTCGAGTATAAAAAAAATTATTTGCAAGATTGTTTTCTTGTTTGTCCTGTTTTTGTTATGCTGATTGTATTTTTACGTATATAGGAAGAAAACCATGGTGTCACCCTAAATGTAGCGGGAATTGTAGCATAATATTTGTTTTTATAAGATGACAATTTGGGATTGAAGGAGATAGGAATCGGGTAGCCTACTCGCCAATGTTGTGAATTCCGAGGTAGCCAGAGGAGCATGACATGCTTCAAGCGACGTCACGGACGATTTCCGTGCTTCTAGTCTGTGGCGTCTGACTATTAGGTGGGCGTGGGTGGCCCTGAGTTCACGACTGTCTTACTGCACAATGTAGCTACACAACGTGTTATTATGAATATTTAATTAACTGTTTATTTAATGTATAATAATGCTGAAGTATTAACAATTTACACGATTTCTCTAGTAAAATCAACAGCTAGTGTGGGTGCACACAACTTTCATCAGTCTCATCTCATTAGCGCTGTCGGTAGCGGTCCCGCACAAAAACCAGCATCCACAAAAACTAACCTGTGAGATGACAGGAACGATTCTAAATATTTCGGCAATGCTCCGATTCTGTGAAACAAGATGCACGCCTGTGATTTATGATCGCAGTAAGACGTTACAAATTGTTTTCCGAAACTTGTGTTTGCCTTGTTTATTACTTCTGGTTAATGACGTAGGAAGGTTTCGGGTGAGGCTGGTAATACGTGTGTGCCTCTAAATGTCCCTCTTATAACAAAAAATGAATAATCATGATTCAATGGTGTTACAAACCGATGTTTATTCATAAATTGCTGAGACACGAGAGATGTGATTGCGCCATGAATTACACACGGAACCACACGCAACGGCTCATAAAGATCGCTCTAATGTCTTCATACGGCATTCACAGGCGCCTCAACACGAACCCGCGCCGGAATAGATCCACCAAACTAATAATTTCCCGCGTTGAGGTGAGGCCGCGGAGTAGCTCACACGCTCTAGCCAAACCGCTGATTACGACTTGATTACACCCTACAAAAACTTTCATAACCCGGAACTTCCATTGCCATCAGTGACTAAAAAAACAATTATTGACGCCTCATGATAGCAATTAACACCCATCTGTTATTACGACCAAATCTTTACTTTCGGTAGACCTACTATCATGTATAATGAGTTGCTTGGTGCATCGGTGATGTTCTAAAGGTAACATTGTATTTTTTTCGTATTGCTGGAAATTGTGTCTTCTGACGTCAGCCGTAGGGCTGTTTAGGTTTCGTGAGTGCCGTGTAGTAGAATCGTGTCGAGTAGACGTGTGAAGCTGACGCGTGGAGCGGGCGCGCGCGGACCACCCGCGCTCGACCACCGGCCGCCGGGGGCGTGCGCACACGTGGATACACACTAATTCATAGTTTTTGTGACCAGATGACATATTTGCAAAAAATATATAAATAATGTTACAATTCGGAGTTCTACTTGAGTTCCATTCGACTGGAATGGCACCGTTATGTTACGAGGCAAGTGACGGCCAGTTCTTATCTGGAGATAACAATCGTTTTGTCCATTTACATACGTCAACAAGGTTGACCCAGAACTGAGCATGGCATTCTGTGATGAGGCCCGAGTGTTGTTCTGGTGTGGTCCACGGCCAGGCCGGCTGTCGGCGGCGCGGCCGGCACGCGTGCTATGCGGCCCGGCTGCGCGCGCGCAACTACTCAACTGCTTAATAAATGACCAGCGCACAGTATTAGGCGGATCGCATACATCATTTATGTAAATTGTGACGAAGACATATCTGGCTCGGTCGGTCGCTGCCTTCACTCGACACGAGGCGCATTCCGTCTTATTTTATTATGCTTTTGTAAGTAAATAAATCCTCGAATAAATATCAGGGCTCATTACAAAGTGTCACGATATTACAGCGAGTAATCCTGTCCTTAATATAGTATCGCTTATGGTTGCATCTCCATATTTATTTGTAAGCTCAAGTCAAGCACCGTCGATGCCGGATGTATGTAGCTTTGCATAAGAAGCAGGCGAGTAGTACCTACTTACAGTAAATTAAGACCGTTTGCTTGCTCATGGGCTACGAACATTAAATTGGCCATTTCCCTCGACTCTTTGCGGGTCGATACACTGGTAAATAGCTGTTGAAGAACAAAACATTGGGGGTACTCTAACTACGTAATCGTATAACTTCGTAATAGCAATGAAAAGCTAACTGAAAACCCACAATCTTTGTGGGTGTGAAACTTCATAGGCGGCACTTTAATTGGGCTAGAATTAAGACTGAAAATTCAAGGACCCGTCACGTTTAGGCACATTTCGTTACATGAGAGAGAAAAAAGATATATGTAACTTTCTCTGTCTCTCACACAAAATCTCTCTTATTCATTATTTTTTAAGAAGTTTTAGGTACTTCTATCACGTGTACGATGCTGCATGCGCAATGTTCTTTTTGTAGATCTAACAGTTCTTTCATCTATAAACTGTAATGGCACTTCAAATGGCCGCAATATTTTGTCAAGATGAATGTGAAGACGACTTTATTTAGCCAACACGGCACAGCATGGTACACCAGGTGTCTATCTGTACCTTTAAACGACTATTATATATTGCACGTCGTTGTTTTGATTCTTATGGTGTTATAATACTCATTCAATAAAGGTTGTGTCCCCCTTGAACATGAGACAATTATTGTTTGAAGAACATCTTTGTGGGTTATAAAGTGGCTTGTGACAAATATTTGATATAAATAGTGGGAACAAGTTTGTTATTGATTGAGGATGGGTTTAATTACCGTGGGGATGAGGTTTCTGATTAATTGAAGTGTCTTAAAAAGTTTTCAGTATGTAGTTTTTATGTGATTTTGATCTAGCTCTAGAAAGACAAACTTCCAAGTACCTAAAGTTAAAGCTTGATATTACAGTGAACTTTTTATACGTTTATTTATTTTACCATTTATGTGTACACACATATAACCAGACAAGAAAAAAACAGAACAGAAAAATAGGTACAAATGTGATTCTTATTTCATAAGAATATCTCTTCCAGCGTACCTAAGTTCTTAAAGGTAAGTAAGTATTTTTTTCTTGACAGCAACATAAAGTTCATTGAGACTTTGAGAGTTATGTAATAAGTACTTTTACATGTATACCTGTCATTTAAAAAATACTGTAAATATTCAAATCTTATTTTTAAATCTATAATATAACTTAAATGAGGATCTATTCACGGTTTACCTACCTACTATACAGATTTGCCATAAATAATTTATATCATTAAGGGCTGATTTTTCAATCCTCTGACTAGGTAGGTACTTAATTTGAGGAATAATTTTGAAATTTTGGCAGTTATTTCATACAAAAAACTATCAAACGTCTATTTTATTCCAAGAATAAAAATTATATGTCAATTGAAAAATCAGCCCTAAGAAACCTTTATTAAACAACCATCACAAAATATAAAGTAATCATGATGATAAGTAATTCCACTGAAGAAGTCGATCAACAATTGACCTTTTTCTTCATTACAATAGGAACCACCCTAATACATAAACCCCCTAACCAGTAGACATCTGCCACCATCATACAAGTCTTGTTAGCTCCTACTGTGCCATTTATCACGAAGGACACAAGGAACTCACTCGCGACTCACTCAAGACTATCAAAGACATTTTCAGAGGCCCCCATTGTACTCGTAAATTATTGTGGGCGTCTCCTAGTATAAGCTAAATGGGTAAGCAGTTACCCACAAGCGCCATATTTGCGGTTACTCCGTGTGGCCTGCACACGAAACGTGACGTGACTTGAGAGAAATTGGTCCTTTTTGTTGTAGTAAAGGTCAAGGATGTCGGTATTGTAGGTGAATGATGGCGTTACTTTATATTGTGTTGGCACTGTGGCACTGGAGAATGTGTTATTTGTAATCGAATTATTTAATGATATTATATTGGCGAGCAAAAAAGATATTCGTGAAACAGACTTGTGCTACGAATTGTCACTGAAACAGGACAAAGTCATCAAATAACAATTTTGTATATTTCAAAGTGCTGTACTGCTCTGATCCAAGCGTTTGTTGTACCTTGGTAGCGGGATTGTCCGAAAGGGTTACCGCTGCCCTGGAACATAAAGGGCTAAGGAAGGAACACGGGTGGGTTTTAGTCAGTAAGAGTCTGACACTCCCTCCTGCTCCACCCAGAGCGGGAGGAGTCATTTGATGATTTCCCATCCTCAAAAAAAAAAAAAAAAAAAAGCGTTTGTTGTACCTACCTAGTCATTAACAGCAGTGTTTCTTACTAATCTAGATGTCATCGCAATTTCAACAGACGCTACATGAATTTCAATCAATCGGGCCACCACTATTTTATTCTAAATAGATTAATTTTGAACAAAAAAGAGGAAACTGGCGGCCCTTTTTTAAAAAGCAATTTATTCAAGACCACCTCAGGTAAAAGAGGGCAGTCGACCTCCTTTACTGTTCTGAGTACTTCAAACTAGACACAATTCTTAATCTCACCTTCATTAAACTACAATAAGGTTGCAAGTTCATTAAAAACCTATCAGAACTCGTCCACGTGTTCACCCGTGGAGGTCCATGTTTGGACAAGGCGACCACTAACGTGGCACCCCTGCGGTTTCGCAAAACTATATTTTTTTCACGCCCTATATCTTGGTTTGTCAACTGGCACATTAACCAAGGTGTTTCCATCATGGTGGTCGTTTTTTGCGCGCCCACACCCTGTTAATTGGTGACAATTGTGATTTTCGACCATTTGGGTGAAGAGAGATGTTTTCCTGCAACAGATGTGTTAATAATGTTAAGAGGACAAACAAAGTATTGTGATACTTCACTTGAGTTTTATTTTTTGTTTAGATGTCAGATTACCTCCGTAGCTACGTCTGTTGTGGAACCGACGACTGAGGATTTCATCTCACACATCCCACGTAACATGTAGTTAACAAACAGAGTTGCAAGATGTCACAATTTTCGCGGGAGCGAGAATTTAATGGGCTTTAATGCTTTTCCACTTGCAGCTTTGATAGTTCTTTCCACATGCCTACTATAACAGGTAAATCCTGCGTGTAAGTATAGGCGGCATACAAAAAGGCGCATTATCCCGATAGCAACAAGTACAGGCACACAGCGGTGCAGGGCCGCAGAAGGGCCGCAGATAACTGGGGCACATGCATTTTTTCCTAAGTCTATTTACGTACTCAAGAGTGATGGATTCGGCGGCTCCCGAAGAGATTATCCACGTACACTGAGCTGCCGACTGTCGAGGGTCCTGGCGCCACACATTTAATACTGTTCTAGTGGTCTTAAGAGCTCTTTGTGGAGTTGTTAAGAAAATATGAATGGGCTTTGTAAGTTTTTATAGAAGTTCTTTTGGCTATTGGTTGTTAGAAGATAACTTCTGAGGTAGTTCCACTACATTATTTCGGGAACATGTAAGAAGGTAAGACCGTGTAAATAAAAAAATATGTCTCTTGAAATTATTTTATTAATTTAGGTATAATTGTAACTCAAACTGAACATTCAGTCCAAACAAACTTGTGATATGGACATGCACCATGTCACATTTTACACTAACCAATGCTGCAATGTAGGCATATAATGTATGCAAGAAGTTTTCCCCTGCAGATTATTTACCACTTGGTCTTGGTGGTAGATCTTCATTTGACTGCACGGAACATTTGACAGCACGGTTGGCGCAGTAGTTAAGCGATTGACTGCTGCGCTGCGTGTCGCGGGTTCGATTCCCGCACGGAACAAATATTTGTATGGCCTGCAAGTAGTTGTTCCGGGTCTGGCTGTTTGTGTATCTGAGTTTAAATGTTTGTAAAGGAACCCACGATACAGGAGAAATTCCTAGTGTGGGGCAACGTTTTTTAAAAAAAATAATATATAAATAACTCTTTACTAAATGATAACAGCCGCCTGGTGGCCGTCGGTTGGTGGATGGATAACCATTACACATCGAGACTCCTCCGTAGCTCGGAAAGCACGTTTAGACATTGGTACCGGCTGTCATTCTTGCCTTGGCTGTTGTTCTTGTCTTAGACAGTCGAAGGGGTAGTGAAACCTGACGAGACGGAAAAGTCTGACAGTCTTACTAAGGGGTACCTAGTGCGTTACCCACTAACTGGGTTGGTGAGGTCAGATAGACAGTCGCTCCATGTGAAATACAGCTCAGCTCAGCTTGCTGTTCAGCTGTAGGTATGCAGCGGAATATATTTTACACGCGCATCCAGATGCGGTTAAGCTGGAAGCCGACCCCAACGTAGTTGAGAAAAAAAAAACCGATTGATTGAATAAATCTTCACATAATCACCATAAACTTCACTAACCTAGCGTAATTAAAAACACTGGCGTGCTAAGAATATTCAACGCCGCGATTCAATTTTCTCACCATTAAGTTGGTGGATAAGCGTATAAGTTTCATATAAGGTATATAAATTATCATGTGCGGAGCGGTATTATTTATGCGAGGTAGCGGAGAGAGCGTCTCGTTCATGTTTGATCGCGATTTAAGCACCTGTAAGCTTGGCTCGCTCGCTCTTTGCGCCGCCCGTTCTCACACGTAGCGTCCGCAAACATGGCGCTTCTTTCAGAGGTTCGATGTTGCTTGCTAATTGAAAATATATTTATATCTCTATTGGTCCGTGGCCAAAGGCGGAACTGACACCGCCATCTTGTTTTTTTTAATACATTTCATAAAACAATTGCACTAAATGTTTACCAACAGCGCCACCCTGTCAAAGTCATTCGAGCGCCAAAAGGTCCTTGTATCAGTGTAAGTGTCTATAAATATAGTAAAAAACAGTTCTTGCAGGTGTAGGAGGCCTCAAGGTTTAGTCTAGCTTTTATTTGACAGCCATAGGAGTACCAGGGGTCCTAATTGCGTAACACAAGTTCAATTATCGTGTTTACACCTAGTTATATGTGCATGCTGTGGTCTTCTGTAATTGAAGGAGCACACGTAAAAGAACCTTATTTTATTATTGTAATTTTCTATTGTATATGTGTATCCTTTGTTGGAGATTCTCAATAAATAATAGTAGATTATTAACCTAGGGGATAAAGCAGTGTCTTCTGTCGCGGGTGATGATTTAAATCGCGAGCGTAACGAAGGACTCGAGGTTTACTCCCGAGCGTAGCGAGGGTGTTAAAAACTTAAAGCACGAGCGAAGCGAGGGATTTAAGACGAGTCCTGAGTGTAGCGAGGGATTTAAGTTCACCCAAGACTAAGACAGCTTTATCACCGAGGAAAATACTCTACTTTTCGTACCATTTGCGAAAAAATTAACACAATAATAATATGAGATAAGCGTTTATTAAAAATAATGACAATTAAAAGTAAAAGTTAACATTCGAAACATTGGTCCAATTATTGATAGAGAGTGTTACATTTTTGTTTGGTACATTTATTGTTGATGAGTTGATTTGAGTATTTCTCTGTTCTTGCGTCTGAGGAACTTGCGTTTCATTGTAGATAGTATACGTCGGAGATAGTGGTGGTGGTGCATCGTGAGTTACGGACGAAGATAAGATGCCGGAAGTTGATGGTTGTGGCTCTGATGGATTAAGTTTTATATTTTTGTTAATTTGACTGCTTAATATGGATTTATTCGCCATTGAGCTTTCGATATAACCCTCAGCTACTCTATCAGAGCTCCAACCACCGTGTCTTTTTATTGACGTAATATCCGCCCCTGAATCCGCCAAGAAAGTCGCCGAAGTTCTTCTAAAGCAGTGACCGGTGTAGAGTTCAACATCTTTAAGTTTTAAATATTTAGCAATTTCCTTTGGCATATTGCTAATTTTATTTTTGCCGATGGCTTGTCGAGTACATTTCCCATTCCGATAGTTTATAAAAAATCGATTGTTTTCCATGTTGGTGGGACGTAATGCTTGGTATTTATGAATGATTTTAGTATATTGTCCTTGTACAATGAATGACCGATTTTTCTTTGTCTTAGTTTCCTTTACATTAATCAACAGTAACTCATTGGAATGATTTTCAACGTCCTCCACCTTTAAGTTCACAAGTTCACATCCGCGGCAAGCACCATTGAGTCCAAAAATTAAGGCCACCTATAACAAAGATAAAAAACAGGTAAATATATAGAATAATTACCATTACTAAGATACGAAATATTCATAGTTAAATCATGTATACTTACTTTTGTGGCTAGAAAAATTTCGTCAGGAGCTTCATTAAGAAATTTTTCCACATTTTGAGTCGTAAAAATTTTAGACTTCTTTGCGCAATGCCCTTCTGATTTTCTTTTTAGAAAAGCCAGTAATTTTGTGAATCTATTTATTTCAATGCTGTGTTTGATGCTTAATGTAGCTTTCAGTTTTGAGTATATGCACCAAAGTGTATTCGGATTCTTTGTCTTGGATAAATAATCAAAATAGACAAGAAGTACTGATTCTGAAATTGATAGGCCTTTCGCACTTCTCCACGTTGAAAATTCTTCATAAGTTTTTAAATAATTTTCCTTGGATTTTGTTGGAAGCAAATTATTTATAATTGCGGCAGCATTTGCACTGATGGAATCCGACAATTCACTGTCACTGTCGCTTTGATTTAACATCGTAATGTATTTTTAGAACATTAACTTATTTATAAAAATAAATTAAAATAAACTTAACGTTTATGTATTTGAAGAAAACAAAAACGCGGCAAATTTCTACACTAATATTTTTTTGTCGGAAAAGCAAAGGCATCAAGCTCATACGGCCCCGTCGGTTTTCGTAATTTTATTTAATAATCATAACTGCATAATAAATGCGTATTCGTTTTTCAAAAAGATGTATATTGCTTTATAATGCTATACAAACTCAATGGTGTAAACACAGATGTAGTTCAGTATAAATTTCGGTAAGTATTCCAAATTTAAATCACATTCTCCCCCTAGAGGATGAATGAAATTCAGTACAATTTTCTTTCCCTGTTTTTAACAGATTAAAAATGACTATTGTTATGTTCGCTTTTTGTGGCATAGAATGTCACTTTTTTGAGCAAGTGGTATGAAAATAAATATATAATCTCAATCATTTTGAAGGATATAAGCTAATCCAATGCTTCATATGTTTGAAAAATTAGTCTCCTCAACAACGTAAATAACGCAATGAATGTTGTTAAACTGTCAAAATGAAAGCCCTTGCTACTGTTAGTGTGTTACGTAATCACCCCGCCGGTTATATGTCTGCCTATAACTTTCAACAACGATGCAGCTTTGATTATAAGTAACTTATGACTTGAATTTGACTTGGACTGTAGTTTGAAGTAAGTGGATATCAGCAAATATTCATTCCTCTTACATCAGTGAAATCGCTTGTTTGTAGAGTTCAGCGTAAATGTGATTCTAGAACGTTCGATTCATAAGCATAATAAAGCCTTCAAATAACAAATAACTAGAAACAAAGTAGAAACTACTTATAGCAAGTACCAAGTTTGGGAGGATAGCCCTAAATACGCGGTCTTTTGAAAAACAATTTTGGCCTATCCCTGGCCTACAGACTTTTATGCAGACCGTACGAACTGCAAGTACACAAAAGGTTACTGTTGAGGCGTGATTTTTTGCAAATTCGGCCGCCAGAGGACCGGCGTCGACTATTACTGCGGCCCTGCTGCGCTGCTGTAACGATATCATTTTATTACTCGGATGGTTGTGGGCTGAAAGGAACCATGTGTGAATGCTTCCCAAGATTTTTACATTCATAAATCTGAGGGAAGAGAAAATATAAAGGATAATTTTAGGAGCCGTGTAAATGAACTAGAAAAAAAAAATAGGGATTGCCACTAAATGAGATTGAAGTCATATCAGCTCAATCGAGCGTTACAGTCATGCTTTCCTATACAATCGTAACGTTTTCTAAATAAATGATATTTTATTGTAGCTTCTAATAAACAAGTAGGTACGTAAGTACTTCCAAAAAGGTTAAAGAACTTATTAAAAATATTTGATTAAAACGCTCGGGAACATTTCTTACAAACTTATAAGAAAACAATGCACACATAAAAAATTAATCCACATTGCATAAACTCGTCCTTGTTGGCAATCGAAGCTAATTACCGTCCCGTCCTTAGTTGGTGTTGATGAAAGAGTTTTTGCGCAGATTCGCGGTACTCTCTTTATAGTACATAAACGATACTGATACCGATACCGTATCGATACTTAATGACGTTAAATATATTACTCGAGAGAATCGCTCGCCGCTCGGTAGCCGCTTGTATCGATTAATTGTTTTAAACGATCCATGCGTGGCGAGCGCTAACATGACGACATCTGCCGTCGACTGAAACTAAGCTGCTGTGTTTTCTATGCATTTCTAACTGGAGCGTGAATGATTTAGTTCAAACGTAGTTTTGCAGCGAAGCAAAAGAGAGTAAGTATTCGTTGTCTTTTCACGGGTGCTTTATGCTATCAATTTCGAAGCAAAACGAGCTTTATTAAAAAAAAATGGAATATTAGGCCGTTGCCCTACAGTGGGGCTACAATAGGCTGGTATTCATATTTCCTTTATTTTCTTACATACAAATAAGTTACATTTTTAAATATTTTTAGTACATATAAAAAACAGTAGCCCACCGGTATCGGGAACAGGGTCCAAGCTACTGATGGTCAGAGCTCCTGCGCCGTATCCAGAACTAACTCCCTACCTCTAAAGCCTCCTCAGGTGTTGGCCAATGCTCTTGACTATTATGCTAGTTTATATATTTTAAGATAAAATTTCAAAGAGCTGTGGATTTTGTGAATAATAAATAAAGAAATTACTTATGCCATTGACCATCATGACTGTCGGCACAATGACTCCTGTATCCACATTCCACATGTCGACAACCTCGCGACCAGGTCAGCATACTTAACCTGCTTATCTTTTTCAGCTTTCACGAGGTTCTCGTAATGCAGGACCTTATTATTATTATAATAAATTTTAAGTCTTACACGGTTTATTTATTAATTTTATTTTATTCTCTTCGGGAAACTTACAGCTAATATTAAACAGTGTTCTTAAGCATTATGCAATTGAAGGCAATTTACAAGTTTCCACTTCTGTCATTTATAATGTCATCTGCCGAGTCTTTCCGAACTATGTTGGGGTCTGCTTCCAGTCTAACCGGATGCAGACCCTATCATATACTTGTACAGTTGTACACTGTCCTTTTAAAGAAACCCTTATTGGTAAAAACGCGCCTAGAGGGTATTCTGAATACCCTATTAAAAAAATGCGCAACCTAAACGCCATATTCATTTGTTTTTAACACTGTAAGCAAAGGTACACTATCTGCTATTATCTCCTGTTTCAAGCCTTACCGCAACAATAGTAAGTACATAATTATAATAACTTGTTACAACTTCCCATTTACCTCAGCTGATTGTTACAACTTGCACAAACAGATTTAAGTAGCTGATTACGCTGTATTTTGTATTTACTTTTCGTTCGCAAGACAGGAACGTTTGTCACATTAGCTAAATTACTCGCGTTGAATTACTTTAATAAAGATCAGTGGAGTCAGACGTAATGAAACGCATTTGTTTTATTCTTTCAAATGAATCAGGAGTACGTGGAAATAAAAGGCACTAAGGCAGGCGTGCGAATTTTGGCCGTTGCAACATTGGCACCGCGTAGGTTGGCTAATGGCCGTTCGCGCTTATTGATTGAAGCAGGCAGCTGGTAATAAAACGCGTCGGTGCTCGTAAACTGGCACTCGATCCCGTCGCTACTGGCGCCCGCGCACCGATCAAAGAACGACGCCGACAAAGACGCCGCTGCCGCCCTCCTCCCGCCCTGTCAACGCGGTCACGGTCCATACTTAATGCTCGCCCCCGGCTGAAATTACGGGCGATGACTGCTATCGACAATTGAATATTAATATCACGAATTTACATAAAATTCTCATGAAAATGAGATAAAACACAATCGCGCGAAGCACGGCCGGCGCAACGCATAAAACACACAGTAAGTTCGTCGAAGCAATCCTAATCCGGCTGGAACGAGCCCAAAAACTGTGGGCGTCTCAAGACGAGAGTCACCGTTTTAATTGGTCGCATTAGTGCTGAGCCCCTTATTAATAGGTTGATTACTTGCGGAGCAGCGCGCGTGGTGCCACACTGCCACCGGCCGCCGATCTGCATCCGCCTCACAGACCTCGACTTATGCAACGACGCTAAGAAAAGCTTTGCGACCGTAGTTTCAATTGCATGCACTTCCAACAAATCCTTGGTAAATAATATAAAATGCAGCGCGCCAGCCTTCAGTGTGTAGCGCAATCTGAGCGGAGTACTTTGTTTTGCATCACGATTTTTATGGTTATTTTTATTCCAGTGTGTTCGCGTAGTATGGAATTGATATTGGCGTTCATTGAGGTGCAGCGAATTCACTTCGCGAAGTACTTTAGCGCGTCGGGAGCTAATAGCCGTACAGCGAGTTGAAAATATCAATATCGTCCGGAAATAGCGGCCATATCGGCATTCAGCCATAAATCTGCGAGGTGTCGGCCGCTATCGGCCGCTCACTCTCCGCCTGATGGTTTGTATCATTTGCAAAGCAGCTTAGGAAGTATTTTGAGTGCGTCTTACACATGTAGAAATGGAAAGAAAACAGCGCCGAACGCAAATTGAAATCTTTCAAGGAGTTCGAGTCATTATGATGTGTGCTTTTAAGACAATTAATTACCTCAATTGGTTATTAAATTAATGTTTGTACGAGTAAGTTGATTAATTTAAACGATACATATAACTTCTATTTTGTACTATTTTATTTAGGAATTTAGGACTACGTCATTGGTCTAGTGGTCGCAAGGGCTACTGTTGAGCATTAGGTCTTGGGTTCGATTCCCAGGTTGGACTGGATTTTTCCATCCAGATTTGGATTTGTGCCCGGTTCATGGCAACAGGTTTGCCCCTTTAACATGAGACTTAAACATTACTGGCGAAATGTGTGTGTACACTGTACTATGGTATAACCCTTCGGGGAACACAGGCGTGATTGGTATGTACTTACTTATGTTATTTAGGAATGTATGAACACTCGCAAGCTCTGTTCCAATCCGTGGTAACACTGGTAACCAAGTTAGAAACAATCACTAAGGGCTAATTTTTCAACGACAGATAATTTTTATTCGTGGAATAAAGTTGACGTCTGACAGATTTTGTATGGAAGAACTGTCAAAAATTCAACATTATTCCTCGGATAAAATTATCTGGCGTTGGAAAAATTAGCCCTAAAAGTAGGTACTAAATGCAGGAACTTCGGACTGCGATACATACGAAAGGTGGCAGTTTTGTAAGTTTATAGTTTAGTTTTAAACGATGGTAATTATAATCATGGTTTTATGTGCCATCTCGTATCGCAGTTCACACATTTCATTTTATTTTTTGTATCTGATGATTATATTGTTTGCCTTTTAGGCTGTGCTAAATAAATGTATCTCTTTCTTTCTTTCATAAATGATAAATGATAAACTCACTCAAACTCACATACACAAACAGCCAGACCCGAAAGGACTACCTGTAGGCAATACAAAAATTTGTTCCGTGCGGGAATCGGACCCGCGACACGCAGCGCAGCAGTCGATCGCTCAGCCACTGCACCAACCGTGTCCACCAAATGTCATTTGTACGAACGCTTTAGACAGAGTCGAATGCGTTCCTACTTATATGCGATAGGCTGAGCTTTTGATCATTTGTTGTGAAACTTGGTAACTCCTGCGATTTTATAACCATAGTGGTGAGGTTGCAGGCAACATGCTTCTGAATCCAACTGCTGTTACCCATCTGTAGGACTTCAGACGAAAACAGTATAATTTTAAGCTGTTAAAGCTGCACCCTTTATAATGTAGGATAAACAACACACGGTAATCGTTCAAAGAATTTCTTTAATGTCTTATGAAATGTGATTGAGCTCGTATCGGTGGCACATAAAGCAGCGTTCAAACCGTACATCAAACGTGAATGTTTTTCAGACAGTATCGAATTATTATCGACGGCTCGGCGCAAGGCACCGATGCTGTGGCACGTGCTGTTTGACTCAGCACAGTAAGTGCTGCCCGCAATTAAGATTGCGCCGATGAAGACACACGCTGAAGTGTTTTCTAATTATGTACACCATCAATCACGACTCAGCCCGAACAGGCCAGAACACCGCCAATCAAGTAATTGCATCGCGTGCATCAGCTTTTCGGCCCTCGATAATAATAGGCATTTTATTGCCCGTAATGGAGTCTCTAGGGCCCGCCGGTTAATGCTCGGCATTTGGTTACATCGCTACTTTTAATTCGGATTAATATGCAAGAACTGAGGAAGTAAACGTATCCGTCCGGTCCGAGAGCCAATAACAACATTGTTTTTGTAATCAATTAAGCAGACGATTGTTAGTCTATTGATATTGCACGGTAATGGAAGTTTGATATCGCTGAGTGCCGACTATAACGTTGATTGCTTTTGAATCACGCAACAGTTATAAAGTTGGGGAATGCGGAGCGTTCCTCGCTATTAGTCATCATGTAACCCAGCGGCATCGCTCCGCGTCAGCTAGATCCTTTGACACGGCATAACGAAACAGATTTCAATTGGTGCGGCGGAGTGCCGTCACTGAGTGACCCGTATAAAGGAAGTGATGCTAATCGGACAGGTGGGCTGACGTGGGCTCCGTGCCCAGCCGACCCAGCTCCGCCAGATACGCGCTAAACAACACTCGTATTGTGATCGATCGATATTTTAATTCTTCGCTTTTGTTACATTTTTAGAATGTTTCACGGGTGAATCCGATGATCAATCAGTTT
The DNA here is from genome assembly GCA_951799955.1 of Apamea anceps. NCBI lineage: Eukaryota > Metazoa > Arthropoda > Insecta > Lepidoptera > Noctuidae > Apamea > Apamea anceps. The sequence goes on along the minus strand of OX637505.1, from coordinate 14,781,942 downwards.
TTTGTGGAACAGTACGTATAAATACTTGGGTAACACTAAAAACTAATGTGACTATAAGTAGATTGTTACGAGTAAATAGACACTGACTGAACTTTTTTATAGATAAAATGCTACATGAATCAGCTACGTAACTGCAGTCCAACATTATCGATAACGTCAGCCCAGTTACCAAATATGAAAAAGTGAACAAAGGATTGTGTAAACCGAACTCATAAATCACAATTCATTAGAGGCTTAGTAAGCCGCGTGACCTATTACGAAATTGACTTGTTCCGCGATATGCGAATTAACTGAAAGCGCGATTGCTCCTACAGAACATCTATTGTACTGATTTGTTGAGTACATATCGGCGTGTGCGATTCGACGCTGTTCAATGACTAGTACAATAAACAGAAATGGATGATGCGCGCACAAGTTCAACAAACGAGAATCAATTGTTGTGGAGCTGATCACCTATCACCGTTCAGCGTGTCCGTAAATCATGATCAGTCGATGATCGAACGTGATGCGACGTCAGATTAGGACGCTCCTAGCTTTTTGTTTGTAATTTGTGATGGCCGCCGAGATGCCTGAATGACTTGCGCATGCGCAGCGGTGCAGGCGGCAGCAGCGCGGTGAAAGAAATCACTAACATTCACTTCAGTTAGTTAACTCTGATAGTAATTTATCAGTGTGATTGTTTTTATGTCATTGATCCTCGGACCGTAGAAAATGTGCCAAGTAAACATTGAGCCCGGTCCGGCTACTTACACGATGATTAGACAGATATTACTGTAGTCGATACTTCATTTTTATTAAGTCAAGGAGAACTTGGCAAGTAAGTAGTCAGTCACGAAGAAGCCTTCTGCCAATATTTGCTAAGATTTAATATTTGAGCAACTAAACATTATTCAATGAGTTGCAATATTGAGCGTAGCTTGAAATTAACCTCTCAAAAATTCACAGTCGTGAAATGTCATCCAATCTTAACTCAGTTTAGAAGCACTTTGTTTTGAAGCAACACAGTCAGTTGGCAATTGTTCGAAAGTGTTTTCCGTACGGCTGAGTGAGTGGGCATCACTAACGAACATCCTCGGGGATAAGTTGGGGCTTGCCGGGGTATCGGCGAAGCCGCAATTACCGGCGGCTTTGCGTTCCGTAGCCACCGGCACCGGCTTCCTCCACGGCTACTAATCGCAAGGGTCATTGGAGTACACCCTTAATCTGCGCTTAAATGATACGTGACTCTGTTTAATTATGTGTATAGGTAAAGACGTTGCTATGTCGGTGACAGTATTTGATTTACGTGATGTGGGCAGGTAGGTACATAGGTAGGTTTGTGCTGAAAACTGCTATATCTAATAACTATTAACTTAGGTGGGTCGTAACTTTCTACATAGGTGGTTCCTAAGTAAAAAGTTACACAAAATCGATTTCAATGGTGACTCTTTTTCATAATGACGTCAAGAATGTTAGACGAGTAAGTACATTCTTCTTTTCCTTCGTCTCTGATCGTCGTCTATTCTTTTGTATCGACACGAGCTTTTTGAGTCTTCTTTGTAAGCTTCCTATGGTTTTTAACAGGACTCCCTGCCCAGTATCATCATTCGTTAGGCTGCAATAAAATTGTAAATAGGCTACACTATGTACACAGCAGCATAATCAGCCTATAATGTTCCCACAGCTGGAAGACAGGCCTCTTTTCTTCAAGAGGGAGTGGGCTATAATCTACCACATGGGCTCAGTGCGGTATATGTGTTGGTGTACGTCACATGTCTTCCAATTTTTGGTTTTAGAACATGCCGGTTTCCTCATGACGTTTTCCTTCACCGTTTTGAGAGCAGTGGCGATGAAATTATAACAGTAAAACTCGTAAGTAAGTAAGGTAAGTCGGGGCGGTTACGACTGGGCCACCACTGGTCTATGTGCATGTTTGTGTCCAAACACGTGTTTTTTCTGAAACAGCTCCAAAAGCCCCTAAGTATCTCTCTATACATTGTATCCCTATCCTATATTCCGAGCTCCACCGGTCGGCTGCAACCAAAGGTAATGGATACAAAGCCTTGTGTATCAATAAGCGGCTAAAGAGCCGGTAATCCGTCACTAGGCGACACGACAGTCACACAAGCACAATGGGACATTACCACCACCTCTGCCGCTGCTCGCCTAATGTAAACACGGAACTATCTTGTAAAATAATATAAGCATAGTAAATGGTTGATTAATACAATGTTGGTATAGGAAATGATTCGGAAAAATCGATTAATTTATGACATGAAAACACGTTACAATGGTAAATAAATGTTTAGTGAATTAGAATTTTATTTTTATTAGAATTAGTAAATTAGCCTGAAGTAATAGTATAGTCAAGAGGCATGTTTAACATAATATATTTCCCATTATATATTTTTTAATTATTAATTTAATTTTCCCATGATAAAATTTTTCCCTTCTATAATTCTACCAAAAATGTGAAATCATAACATTTTGAGTTCTAGCAGACAACAAAGCTTTGCCAAGGACTCAGGAGAAACTTATATTACAAGCTACGGATGCCAGTGTCTTCGCTTTCATTGCGTGATTAGCTCCTAAACAGTGCTTATCTTGCTAAACAAACTATTAACAAACCTCTACAACAAAACACCAGTAAATTAGCAAGACAATAGCTCTAACAGTAGAAGATTGTTGCGATTATCTGCAAGTTGGGAAACGCAAAGAAGTCTGACACGAAAGCGGCAGCCACTCTTGCGCAAGCAACACACCAGCTGTCAATCCAATTTATCGAACGTCGATCAACTCTCTCACCTGCCGCCACTGTCTGTCGAAGGCCTTATAAAAAACATATTACGACAATTCGCCAACAGTTATGGATTTGTCACGGCAATTATTTTGTTTCACGTCAGAATCTCGCGTAAATTATACACCGGTGTAACTACTTTCTTCACGCGCAAATTGTTGTCATCTAAAACGACTGCACATAAAGGTGACAATCAATTTACCAGGGCATATCATGCCACTGCTAAAAGCAAGGCTAGTAGCACTACCATGTCATAGATCTTGTCACGATAGAGCGTGCTAGGTGCGCTGCGTATGAGCCTTTCCGTCACGCCATCTTAAAGGGCCCACAAAATGTCACACATGATATGATACCCGGGAACACCATTTGTAACGTAGACAGTTTAAATTAAATGTGTCTTCCGGCTTATTACTAACCCGCGAGGATAAAAAGGCGTAAAGATGAAGAAGATTAACATCGATTTTGTGGCAGCAACACGAACTTGTCTTACATGAATGGACGTTGTGCGTCTGAGTGGCCCGGGACTGTAGGTAGCGTTCAAAAAGCAATCGTTCATCCAGCTTGACAGGCCGAGCTGTGTGGCCCAAGTGACAGTGTGGCGAGCTAAACGTTCCTCGTTCGTGTTCCGATTGTATCGCGTATCGAACTTCGGAGAACAGTTTATTTTTCTTGCCAATAATGTCGTATGAAACATATCGGACTGAATCGAAGAACGTCTCCGATAGTGATGTCTGAGCAAAGCAGCAACAGCGATCATTTAAGATTAAACTTTATTGTACTGTTTTATACAACAAGTCGACAAGCTTGTTTCTAAAACATGCACCTTTTTCATTTCCATATTTTATTGTTTGCCCATGTTCACATTGTTACGGTGTTAACTGTTTTGATGGCTGCCCTGTGGAAATAAAGGCCATGTTGTAATAAAATCTCGGTTTACGTCACTTATCGGTTACGCATAATTCTTCATCGAAAGCAACTGTCAGTCAACTGTCAAAATAACACTATAGAATATGTAAGTTTGTCGGCTAATTTCCCATAACATCGGGAATTTCGGTGCGGTCACAACACACGTGGCGAATGAATAGACTACGATTGACAGGATAAACGCTATTGTGAGATAAATCTGATGTAAGTATGTACATAATACCAACCAACCGTAGCAAAAATAGGACCATTTAACGTTTTTCAATTGTTTTTTTTTTTTTGCTATTGGTATCCCGAAATCATTACACCTCACGAAAACTCAGCCACTAAATCTGTAATTCCGCGTAACACTCCAAATTGCTTATATTAAAACCCGACAGAAGTCGATTATACTTATCTACCGAAAATTATAGTGTAGATATATTAGAAAGCTACTGTCTAAATAAAATAACAAAGGAATAGAAACCGATTCAGCTGCTACATTTCGGGTGTGCGCAGTTCCGTACGTGCGGCGGACGTGCGGCATCCGACAAATTATAGACAAATCTTGGGAGGTATTATTTTTTCAACGCGCCCGGGTGAGAAATGCGTGATTGAGGGCCGGCACAAGATTACAGGCTACAGGAGACACGCCACCGCCGAGCTCTCTCACTCACTTATTATCATTATTTAGCTGTAATAAAGTGTTAGAATAAGTAATTATTGCCACCCAAGAAACTACGGCTTCGAAACATTTTGTAATCTCTGCGGTCACTGTTACGTTCTCTGTTTCATGACAGTCATTCTAGCAGAATGTTCCCATTGTGCGGGACACTTAGCAGACATTATAAAGCTTACGTGCACGGCATTATAAAAAGCGATTCTAATACCGTTCACATTAACTTTTTTAGCTTCTGCTCAGCCGAATGTTTAAGCCAAATTACCCGCTCGAACCCAATTTAAGACGATCTCGGCGATAATATAGTCCATAATAAAATTGGAATAGGTAGACGCCAATTTTGACACGTCGAATATTGCGTTAACTGTCATTAACAATTTTATGCAAATCCTAATTTGGATCACAGGTTTAAAATGGGAAAATTAGGGAGGAAATTATAGGGCTGGCGCGCCGATGGCACGTTTATGATGCGTTGCCACGGGCCGCGCTCTGTCCGCCTGCCCGCGCCGCCGCGCCGCGCCGATACCGACTCTATGTTAAATTGTAAAATCCAAGTGTAAAATTATGCTGAATATATTACATGCATATGCATCTTTAAGGTATAATGATCAATGTTATCGACTTTTTTTTACAGAAATCCCCAAAAAAAAGATTACAATAAGGCCTCAAAGACGCAAAAATAAAACAACTTGACGGCAACCTGTGCTGCTAAAATACTTTTAAATAACTGAATTCACAGTTCTCTCTTTCGAAAGGTAATAACAGTTACATGGTATGTCACTTCTCAGCAATTCGAGGAACAGTCCAAGAAATCGCTAACAAATTAATGATATGTGCTTCGAGTGTTGTGTTGGCGCGGATGGGGCCATAGGGCCGGCGCGGCTCTGATTACAAGGCGGCCGGTAATGGGCCCGTCGCGTCCCACCCTATACTCAACTTAATGCTCTCGCAATTTCACTCAAAATAATGAACACAGTAAAAAATAAGTTTTCGGCGGATCCTTAAATGAGAGCTGGCGACGTGAGCCGCGACTCCTGGCACACGGTACACGGACCCTCTTGTATTGATCCCTCGCAGATGAGCTTCATTCGTGTTTTGATCTGACGAAATTGTTCTACGAACTTCCAAATTGCTTTTTGCGTTATTGAATGGGGTTTATAAGATTGAATCTGCCGATCATTTTGGGTAATATGTAGGTATATAAAAGCGTTAAATTTGCGGATGCTAAACAGGTCTTGAATCATTCGCTTTTTTAAGGTGCTCTTTGTCAATTAAATATTAAAGGATACAAGCATACCAGCCTTAGTAGCACTTATAAAGAAGGTTAAACGAAATTATGAAATAAAAATCGGGCGTGAGTATTTATTCTCATGATACATCACTTGTATGAAGAGAAACCGAAAAAACCGTTCGAAAACCGCTAGAAAAACACTGCATAAGAATTTCCCCAACAAAACATTACGTACAATTTAAAAATATAAACATGTCGTAGTTGTAGCGAGCAGTTGTTTCCGGGGCTGCGGTTAGGCGCGGAGATAGCGCGTCCCCGGGGGAGGCCATCTGATAGCGCTGGAATATGACGACAGTTCGCGAGCACACTCCTGAACCATGCCGTACACGTAAATGATAAAGATAAACAGAACAGCCTCCCGCACTGGGCGAGATGTGACGCATTTTAGGACTTTGCAGCTTATCGTGCGCCCATTAGAAAGGATTGCCGTATGTCTACTAATATAACTCTGCTGTAAAATTATTATCGTAGGTTTTCAACGACGGTTTTTTGCTTTTTATCCCATGGGATCAGTCATGATTGAAACATAGAAACGCGTTTTCGTTATTTCAGCCAAGTTTGGGTCACAGGAAAAGATTTCAGGAAACATGGTTCAAAAAAAATGTTGTGGTTTACAACTTTTCAACTTAACATCTTGCTTCTAACGTAGGATTCATTGCAACTGGATATTTTAAGTAAATGTGTCCCAAAACTGAGTTCTTAATCATTTGATCAATCAAAACTAACTATAGAAAGACTGAGTAGAACAAAGGGAGGCCAACTGGCCTCACAGGGGGAATGTAGTGCAGATTCCGTATCACAGAGTCACCCAACGTATGAGTATCGAAAGCAGGGTAGGTAATATGAAGGAAATTCGCAGCCTACATTTGCAGTGGACGAAAATATATATGTCAATAGGTAGAGCTTTCACACGTTTTTCAGGCATGAAAATACCTATAAATGTAACGTCATAGTAGTATCTAAGTTAAAGATATGAAAACACAATTTAAAATAAACATACTTTTAAGAAAGTACTTGATTACTTTTGTTCAACACAACAATTATTCTAGTAAATTGCCTAGAAATATTTAAAACAAATTACCTGCTAACGTCAAGAGTTAAAATTCCATTTAAAAGGACTTCGAGAAATTACATCGAGCGACAACATCAAACAATAATTTCGGAAAAAGCAATTATCATTATCCAGATAGGAGGGTCGGAGGCGATCGAATTAACATCATAAAAGGGGCGAAGTTTGTGCACGAGCCCCCGGGACTCCCGTCGGCGACGAGACAGTTACATATTACGCAATAAAGAGCTGTTCTCGCGAAAGGAAGTGTGAAAATGAACAACATCAAGGGGTTATCTTGAATTACTCACTAAAAACTTATTGTCGGGCGTCGCGGGTGTGCGGAGGGACGGGCGGGGGTGGATTTGCCGCGAACAGATAAGGGCGCGCTATTGGGATCGCGCCGTTCTCATCCAATTACACGGTCGAGCGCCCGCGCCGCGCCGCACCGTACAGTGTCGAGATAAAAACGGAGCTGCCTCGGCGCTGTCTCCGCGGGGATTGTCGCTCGCCTAACGTTTTCACCTACGACCGTCCTCTGTAGCTACCAACTCAATTTGTGTCCCGAACTCCCGACACGGCGACAGCTATCACCCCACTGAAACAACCCAACCATCTCTAAGCAATAAGGTCAATGTGAATAGATAAATAGAAGCTGTTTTCGGACTTCAGCAGTTACAAATTATGTTTTGTTTTGTTTTGTGCAATATACCTATTATTCTTCACCTGAAGAGGCTGCGTAGAAGCTGCGTTGAAGCTGCGTAGAAAAAGATAAATACTCAAGCATTCGATTTGTAACTAAACCAACCTGCACTGGGCCCGCATGGTGGATTATGGCCCATTCCATCTCACAGAGAGGAGGCCTGTCCCAACAGTGGGAACATTATAGGCTATTATGCTTGTGCTATTTCATCATCATCAGCTGCCTGCCTTTTCCCAACTATGTTGGGGTCGGCTTCCAGTCTAACCGGATGCAGCTGAATACCAGTATTATATGCTTGTGCTATTTATACTCACTTAATATATTTTCATTTTTAATTGTGGTCCGTTATGTTTATGACCCATAAACATACTTGGGAACGTTTGCTTTATACTTAGTCGATATAAGACCAAATTGTAATAGCTTTCCGTTCTGCACGAGTAGACACATCACATTATCATTTGCAACCCCTTGTGCATATAACCAGCTATATGATGCCCCTACCTGCTTACAGACGGAAGTAATCTAAGTCGACGTGCTAAGGGAGTTGGTGTCGGGCGCGAGACCGCGGGATTTGATTCAATTAGAGAGATCGCCGTGGGACCGCACAGCCGCGCTACGAAGACGCCAAGACGTCTAGAAGTCACTCGCAAACTTAACTCAGTTAAAGTTGGATGTTACGAACTGTGGCACTCGTGAAATTACGAATAATGAGATTATTAATATGCATGCTTAATCCTAATTGAAGGTTATAGCCCTTAAAGTGACAGTAGGAACCACCGATATATAGGTAAGCATAGTTGTTCCGGAATTTTTCGCCAGATTAGGCGATACCGAATAGTTTGGCTACCCCCAAACCATATTTCCCGTCTTAGGCTTAATAGTACCGTAACCTAATAAATAACAGTGACATTTGTTTTCGGTACTAAGCCCCACCCTCTGTCACAAGCAGAACCCAATCCGACAGCGCGGCCGCCGCCGTATGTAAATAGTTTACCGAAAGTCGCCGCTCGTCCATCACGCGTTGTCACATAAATTATGCCGCGGCGAATCCGCGGTCGAATCATTGTTTGACTTTTATCTTATTACGTACATCTCCCGATTTTGTTCGCGTCATATTTCTTCCGACTTATCGGCTTTTATCTATCGTTTTGTGGCGAGTCGCGCTATCAATCACCCGATTCCTGCCGCGAGCCGACAAATGTCTCCGAATGTTTTGAGTGGATTAGGCGAACTGTCGGTGTCGGTCACCGGGCTAACTAATGCGCTCCTGAGCTTATTTGGAACGCGTATCGAGTTATTGTCGCTTATCAGATGATGTGCCTGCGCGCACCTCTGGCGGTCACTTGGTGGCCTGACGCGCTCCCCTGCCGCATCATCCACCACTCATAATGAATAATGGCTGATCTTCTGTAATGTCTAAGAATTATTTTACATTGATCGCGGCAATAAATTAAGTCACGCACTCGACTCTCTAGGAATGCGAGATTTAATATGTAAATAACCATAACACGACTTGACCATGGATTGCACTTCTTCATATCAAAGATTTTTTTTTTTTTTTTTTTTCTCTTTATTTGTTTTGGGGTTTTTATCTAAACAGACATGTCAACCCCATCGTGCCTTTTACTATTGTTACATTAAACATTATAGTTAATTAACAGATAAACTATACCAGTACCAGTAGTATAACCAGTTAAACAATTAAGTATATAAAACATGGGGTAAGGATAGACGTCACTGATGAAGGACTGTTATTAAATGACTTAACTTTTTGGCACCTTCAGAGGTTGGTTGGGATAAAATTGATTGTATTAATCCAACGTCAAGTCTATTTAAGTCTAATTCTTTCAAAAGTGACTCCCTCTCGCGCCTGTTGCGGACACAATCCATCAGCAAATGCTGCACGTCCTCAATCTGATTACATTCTCTGCAATTCGGTGAATCAGTTTTTTTCATGAGGAATGCAAATTTCGCTGATGGATAGTGTCCAGAGCGAAGTCTTAGAATTAATTTAGTATAATGTCTACTTAGTTGATCGACATCGAACCAAATATCAAAGATAGATTGGTGTTTATCAAGGCTCCGCCATCAAAGAGGCTTGGAAAATTTGATCTGAATGCTATTTGTGTAAATGACGTCAGAGAAACCTGAGAGGTGTGACAAATGTTGAAGAAGGATGAACGGTAGTCGCCGCACGAGCCTGGCTATCTGTCAGATCTGTGTGAGTGTCACCGGACACCCGACACCTCGGTGGCATCGCCGGATCCGCGTTAAATTAATGAAAACATCCATCCATAAAGACCCGAACGCCTCTGCGTTCTTATGAATGAAATTCCAACCTGCACGGGTTCGAATCCTTTTTTATGATGATCATAAATTAAACGACCAATTTCCAGCGAGTGTCACAGCGCGGATAAAGGAATCATTTTTATAATATCCTCAGCGCTTAACAAGGGTACAAATAATGCCCACGCATATTCACGCGGCCATAAGTCGGGATCGAGAGAGCTGCCACTGACTGCTAAACTGTTAATATAAATAATGAACTGTGTTATGGGCTGGTGGTAGGTAGCAGTTCGTTGACTAACGATGTTTTTGTGCTGCCCCTCGTAACTTGCGGAGGACGCGGACTGCTTGTTTGTTATTGTTCACAGGTTTTGGCATCAGTCCCTGACTCACTCTTATTGATTCCGATGCACTTGGGAGATATATTCATTCGGTCACAGCTTGAATAAAAATAAACTTATTTTCGACATACAGTATGGTGTGTATTGACTATTGACTCTCGGTTATTTTAAATAAAGGTAGATATCATAACTTTCAACTCTTCCAAGTATGAAGAACTGAACACCATGTTAGAATAAATTTAGCATTAATTGTTTGAATTTTCATTATTTAGTGACCTAATTCAAAACGAAAAAAAATACTAACATGTATCCTGGAGGCTTTTTCAGAGCATAAAGTTGAGGTTTGCTTGAATGATTGCTTTAACTGCACAATCCGCTCTATTGCTATCTAAATGACATTTTTAGTTCTACAGATTTTGCTGCCCATGTTTTTATTTTACCCAATTAAATCTATCCTGGAGGCTTTTTTCAGACCGAAAAGTTGAGTTTTTCTTATTCGCTTTAATTACCTAATCCGCTTCATTGCTATCTGAATTACATTTTCAGTTGAACAATTTTTGCTGCTCATGTTTCAGCAGTGGAAATATTATGATAATGACATGAAGTAATGTCGGATTCACGAAAATTACAATAAGCTGATCTAATCACTGTAGGTATATGCGTTATCAGAAGATTTCCAAGAAATTACTTTCTCATCCTTGCATTCTGTGAGAGAATGACCAACATTTAACAATAGCCATTTAAAAACTTAGTACAACCACAAAAACCCTGAAATAGTACCTATAGTTTGCAAACTGTAACATGATACTGCGTAAGCAGGAGTGTACACTATACAGTCTACAGACTACAGGCTACCGGTCGCCCACGCATGCCGTCGTCCTCAACCAGGCGCCCGCTAATTTATCGTCCACCACACTCGCCTGACTTATGACATCTGCGCTTGCGCTCCTGCCCTTTTATGTACACAGTTTAATGGACGAACGACACTGGTTGCCACGTTGTTCTCGTGCTATAATGTCGTAAGATCATTGGGAATAACTTAATAAGTTGACGTCGTTACTGTTTAGCAAACAGCAAAGTTTTAGTTCGTCGTCCGTAGAGTCCAGAGAAGAGTAAAAAGTTAACAGAATGAAAAGAAAATTATGAAGATATTATTTTATAATTTTGATATTAATATTTCACACAAAGGTGTTATGGAATAGTAGAGCATTATATTTAAATGAGTAGCAATATACAACAACGTAGGTCGTTAGTAGGCAGGCTTCTCCGCAGACGTCAGTGATCGAGTGTCATTGTGGCCGAAGTCCTCAGCAGCGCAGCCCTGGGCACTATAAAGTGTCCGTATAAATGATTAAGTGTTAAGTTACGATGTTGGCAGGCGCTCGCGCAGCGTGGCTCCATCCTCCATTCACTGACCAGCGGATAATATTACCTTACCGCCGAAAATATCAAATCGACAGGAAGATGTTATCGCTACAGAATGTTATAAAATTGAATATTTTCATATATTAGGCAGGTCTGCTCACCCCCGCGGCGACACTCTTCCGGCTCGCTCGTCTGTCCTGACTATCCCTAAACATTTTTATGACACATTTTATTGTGAATAGAGATGTTATTTAATATCGCTGTTAACGTCTCCACAAAATTTGAAAAATGTTTTTAATACTTTTCCTTCTCGATGTACTGTGCGCAGTTGTCATTCCATTTTATTATATGCTATAAATATTCAATAAATAACAAAAAAGTAAATACAGGTATTGCACCGGACGGACGCTACGTTTTTATGATGAAATAGAATACAACACATTGGTAACGCAGGCGACACGGCTCAATAAAACTTGACGATATTTCAGTCAACAAATTCATCTTGTATTCAAATTAAATAGATAACAAAATGTGCTATTGTAAGTATTTCCATTTTTGATAGCAAACAAGTACCAATGTTCTCACTAACTGAGAACACGGTATGGTGGGTGTAACTATCGAAATGAAACTGTACATGCAAATGCCTTACCGTTCCACAGCTTTTCTGGTATAAAACACCCAAACAATTTAATCGAACTCAATTGTTTTTTCATAGCTAAAAAGCCCACATAGGGTTTTGGGAACATAAGACATAAACATGGAGATATATCGGACATAACGCCCAGCGTGACAACCACGCTCCTGCACCATTCACCATTAACTTAAAACAAATCTATAAAAAAACCCACTTTAAATAAATACACTATTAAAAAGACGTTAAGTACACACTAGTCGTACAAATCGTTCGTTTTATGTAAACCATGAGTTTCGCGTTATGTTCAATGCTCATAGAGTATTTATCGCCAAGCGCGGGTTATTAACAAACCGGTTATCTTCACGCGTGATGTGTGCACCGAGAGGTGGGCGCCCCACACTTATAAAGACTCATTATCTCGCCGGGAGACTCGCTTATTAGCATGCTAAATTGATTTCGACGCCTACGCAAGATCGAACACCATTTTAGCTAAGCCTGATAGTTTCGGCTGATTGAAAAAGGGGAAAAACCAACACGCCGATAAAAATACCGTATATAATGTGTCATTTAAAATCTACTAATTGTATCGGTAGTAGGATTAAGAAACTTATTAATATTAATTAAATCCTGCCTGCTACGTCAAAGAGAAGCCGAAAGCAGTCTAACCTGATTGTTGGGTGTTTTGCACCGAACGTTTCGGAAAAATTGTGCAAAAAATATTTCGCTCTAAAAATTGTTTATCGGGAATTGTGTATAAAAATGTGTGGAGTGTGTCGCGGCGAATATCAATTAATAGGCGTTGGTGCGCGCGGAGCTGCAAAAGTGTAAAGTGCACTGAGGCGGGGGGCGTTGCGTAAATCAAGCGCGGATACGCGTGAATTGCCAACGTGGAAATATGTCCATCCGAGACCCGGGCGCCGCCGCGCGCCGCGCACTCGCGACTTGCACTGCCCTATTTTAGGGAAAGGGTTGATTTTTTACTTTTTTCGAGATAGAGCCTTGCTTGCGTTTCTGCCTTATAAGTTGAAGAAATACGTTAAGTATCGGAAGCTTTAATATGCATAAGTCACCAGTTCATATTCTCATGGAGACAAGAGTCAACCTACATGCCTTTTAAATGAGGTGCGAAAGCATGATAATGTAAAAAGTAAGGTTTCTTAAAACTGTCTTCCTCCCAAATAACTCTTATTGTCTTACATATAGGTGCACTTCCAGTTTACAAAGCAAGTAAACCCGCCGTAGTTTACGAAACAACTCAATATGCCAAAACACGAGAAACAACCGGACAGATATCTGATACTGAAACTACAGGTGAACGGAGTAAATCTGTTCGCTGAAAAAAATTGCTCCGGGTCCGTTTGGCAGCGGCCGCAGTGAAAAAGTAGGTAGGGGTAGGCGCACTATACAACACATGGCACGCGAAAATTATTGCCGCTCGGATTTTTCGAAAGCATTAATGCAAATTTATCGAGCCGCGCAGCGCTAATTGCGAACGACGCTGCCTCGCTGATTGTTTTCTCCTCCGATTTATGGCAACACCTATTGCCGATTTAAAGCTTTAATTGTAAACGATTCACGTGTTTTATTGGATAGTCGGTGTGTATTTATTCGAGTGCTCTCTGTGCGGTTTCGATTATTGATTTTCCGTCGGCTATGTTTTTCGGGAACGTTGTTTTTAAGTTTCACTTGTCGTTATCGATGGACGCGACGTTTGTAGCGGACATACACTACAATGTGGAGCTCGTTTTAAATATTAAAAATATATTGACAAGCATTATTTTCGAATGATCTTTATGGAATACCTACATATTTAATAATAAAAAGGTTAAGCTACGCTTACCACGGTCCGTTCGAGGATGGGTGATCATGATCATTCATTACATACCCTTCCGTGCCTCCCAGCTGGCACCCATAATTCTTTGACAGTCGTTACGGGTAGTCAGAAGCCCAAAAATCTGGCAACCAGTCTCACCAAGGGTAAAGTCTGACAGTCACTGGGTTGCGGGGGTCAGATGGCAGTCGCCCCATGTAAAATACTGGTCGGCTCCATGTATAATAATAGCTGCATCCGTTTAGACTGGAAGCTGGCCCCGACATATGTAGTTAAAGAAAAGACTGGGCATGTTGATTTGACATAATTTATACTAAAACTTTTAATATTACCCATACGAGTATGTATACCTACCGTTCGTCAACATAATTAAGAGGATGACAAAAGAAGCGCCTGATAAAATATTCTAATAACATTATTAACCTTTTGATCTCCAAGCAATAAATTATGATACTTAAAACAATATTAGTTTTAGTCTTATTAGCGTCATAACTAAATTGAATAATTTAGATGTCAATATTTTCAAGATCTTAATTAGTACACAAAATGTCTTAATTTAAATATTTATTTTATCCAGTTTTATAACCTAGTAGGTAACTGACGTACAACGTTATTGATGTATGTGAACAATTTAATTTGTTCTTGGACAAGGAAATCAAGTTTAAATTTTCCGTCATTTTCCTCTTAAAGAAAAAGACCCTGATATTGGCGCCGATTCCCTTGTTCATAAACTAAACTAAATTTAAGTTCAGTGCATCTTTTTCTTTCTATTTCATTAAGAAAAGGACAGAAGATAAATATTAATTTAGTCCTGTCAAATTAACATACTCCATAGACAAGTTTAGAAAAAAATGGTTACTAAAAATACGTCAATTTACGTCAGGCGCTGACTAATTTGACAGCACTCTGTCCTTTTCTTAATGATATAGAAAAAAAAGATGCACTGAACTTAAATTTAAGTAGTTCAATTTGTGAACAAGGGAATCGGCGCCAATGATCAAGTTATTTCGTCTAAGGGCTAATTTTACCATCGCCAGATAACTTTTATTCGAGGAATTAAATTGACGTTTGAGAGTTTTTGTATGAAATAACTGTCAAAATTTCAAAATTATTCCTCGGATAAAGTTATCAGATGATTGAAAAATCAGCCCTAAGATAATAATTATAAGCAGTTCCCTTTTTAAATAACTAAAAATATGAGCAGGTAAAAACAGAGTACAAACAAAACTATTC
This sequence comes from Apamea anceps, assembly GCA_951799955.1. Taxonomy (NCBI): domain Eukaryota; kingdom Metazoa; phylum Arthropoda; class Insecta; order Lepidoptera; family Noctuidae; genus Apamea; species Apamea anceps. Next base: position 14,766,852 of record OX637505.1, on the reverse strand, counting down.
GCGTACGATGGCGCTACGAAATTGTAGTATGTTGAGTGAGAAGTGGAAAAGTGTCGTAAAAACCAAGAATTACCTCTCGGCGGAGGTAGGGATGTGTTAATAAATTAAGTGACGTCACATCCGAGCGGTTAACAAAGTTAGCGGCGACGGCCGGGGGCGTTTCCCGCCTTTTTCGCTTAAGTTTTCCGCGCCGCCGGCACCGGAAGTTCGGCCATTATTATTTTACGCGGGCAACAAGCGGCGCGATAATATCCCGCGCTTCAGCCGGCCCGCTGCTTGAGACTGCCTTAATGGCGGAACGTGTCTTCTTACTTTGCGTTTAATAGGTGTAATAACTTAAACAGAATACCGGGATTTATTAAAGTTCCAGCGTGATCTGACCAATCGATGGTATTTTCGAAAGTGGCGTAAATTATGCCATAAATGAGTTTATCTCTTTCTTCATAAATATTCATTCCTTTGCTGTTTGCGTTAAGCTAAGTGTGGGAAATAAAATCATGGTCATTAATGGAGTTATTAGGTACACGAATACATTATTTTTTACAACTTGGTAAGATAGCCAAAACCGTGCGATTAATATAAGCCGTAAAAAATAACTTTCCAAACGCCTATTTAACCTCTCAAACAGTATCAAAGGCAACCCTTCGTAGAGGCGAGCTGTTCTCAATTCGGCACACGTCACTGCTATCGGTGGCGTGTGTTTTGCGTAATCCCGGAATAAAGCTTAGTTAGGAGTAAGCCGGGGTCGGGTGGGGCGAGCACTTGGCCCCGTAAATCAATCCAGGTCCGTCTCAGGCGACGCGGCAAAAATAAGAGGTCGAGGTTTACACCGCACCGAGTACCGAGCGCCGAGCGACAAACAAATCCGCTTCGGTCGATTTTACAGGGTATTCTTACTTCTTCTTACCTTTGAAAAGTGGGATGGAAATGAAAAGGGATGCTTGTGCATCCGTTTTCCGGTTTTAAAAACATCGACAATTTAGTTTAAAAGATCAAGAAAAGAAAGAAAGGTTAAAAAATTTGAAGAAACCGGATTCTTCTTTTCAAAGTCAAATCATGTATTTTAAATAGGCAACGTTTATTTTGAACGCCAAAATTGAAAAAAAAAATGAATCTGTTCGGCTCTTCCAAAAGGTAGTTTCGAATAGAGAAGAATTGGCGAAAAACTCCACCGTTACTCCTTTTAAAATGTTTTACAATATTTTGTACTAGCTTCTGCCCGCGGCTTCGCCCGCGTGGATGTCGGAAATTATCCCAAGGGAACGTGCTAACAGGATAAAATGTACCTATGTGCTTCCCCAGAATGCCATCTATCTCGCGGGCCCTTTATGGCTAATTACAATAGAAAACCAATTGTGTCTCATTATTGGTGATTAAGAGGGTACCTATATGATATCTTTACCTACCTAATTAAAAAAAAAAAACTCAATAACAGAAAATTAAATACCTACCTACCTAAATAAACCTATTTCTGATGATAACTAATCTAAACTCAATAAATAAGCAAAATCCCTAAAAACTAATATCTATACGAATGACTAATCCTACCTAACAGTATTATAAAATAACCTACGGTCACTACGTACACTATCAAATATACTACCTATACTTTAAAATTAAAATCTATACCTACGACTTAGGGGAGAGTGTGCATGAAAGAGCCAGTTTTAAGAAGTATTAAAAAAAATCATTTTAGGCTGATTTTTTTTAAATAAAATTACTTTTTTTCAATAATTAGTTTAATAGTTATGGTACTAAAATAAAAAAAAAAATAGGTACCAATGTAGAAATTTGAAATACAGCTACTTAAAAAAAATGGGAAATTGGCTCTTTCAAAACAACCTGTCAATGAAAGAGCTACCGTGTGCTATGAAAGAGCCAGATTCCAGTTTGTATAAATAAACTAGTTTCTCAACAATTTTAATATCTTTTTTATACTTATATACTATACACATACATAAATATATATATATATATTTCTATTATAGGTACTCAAAAATATAATCAAAATTAAATGTAAGTAAAAATCACTGGTTTTGATCAGTCTCAAATAATCATCTTACAGTAATCTTAATCATTATTGATACTTTTATAAAACTCTGATAGAACAATTAAAAACATTTTTGGCAAAAGAAAAATAATCACTCCTTTGTTACCACAAGACTCATGTGTCCACCCTTCACATATTTTGCATTGGTACCATTCTTCTTTGCTCTGAGAATAGTGTCCATTACACACAATACAGTTATTTTTATCTTCTGTAAATTATTCTGTTTTTTTAATTCTAATAAATATATTTCATCATCTGAGCTTGTTAATGATGTATCATCGTGAAAAGATATGTTGGCGCTAGTGTCACTGGAATCATCCTGTTTTTTAGAATTTAGATTTCTTATATTTTGTTTTGTAGTCATTTTCTTAACAATAGGTTTTCTAGATTTGGCTTTACCTTCTTTTTCTTCTATTTTGTTTTTTTCAGGAGTATCCGTGATTATAGCTGAAGACATTTTACGATTGTTAGGCTTAGAATTTTTTCTGGGTCCTGATTTTAGGAAAGGTCTTACAACTTCAGGACTTGCTATTATATTATTTATGGATTGATTTTCCGCAATCACTTCTCGTACAGCCTCTTCTATTACCCCAATTGTGGGTTTTTGCCGTTTTTTCGGTGCTGAGGCTCGCGAAGACATGTTTTTGCTGTCTGAAAGATTAATAGTATTAAATATGTATCAAAAAGACGGTAATGTTACACTAAAAGCTAGTAGTATATTGAAAGAGCCAGTTTTCGTGTCATGAAAGAGCCGGCTCTTTCATAGACTAGACAATTGGCTCTTTCAAAAAATTTTGTATTAAAAAATATAACCTCAAATTACAGCTAATTTACCATAACATTATAACAATAATATTTGCGTAAAATAATGCCAACTATATGCTTATCAATACAGCATATTCATTTTGTCAACCTATGCGTTACACTTCGTGTCAAAAAAATTTAAGTAAACCCAAAAATACTTACATTTTGCCTTCAAAATTTTCAATTCAGTCCTGCGACGCCATTTGATTTTCTAGAACTGTCAAATGTCTGTGGATGGCAGCTGTCCAGTGTTGCCATACAAAGAGTACAATTGAATTAAGATAGGATTTTGTTAAGTGGGAGATAATCGCATCGGCTCTTTCAAAGCTTGGCTCTTTCATACACACTCTCCCCTACATAAAAATAAACCTAAATAACTCTAAAAACTAAAAGGAATAAAAATGAACTCCATTGCGGGTGACTTAACCTACGACAAACTTATTATTTGCGGTTGGTGCAGTAATCGGGTCTAGGGATCGAACCGCAAAATTAAGTTTGTTTTTTATTGTATATACTTTTCCGGGATAAAAAGTACCCAGTGTGGTGCCCAGGATATTAAAGAATAATTATACCAAGTTTCAACGTAATCGGACCGGTAGTTTTTGCGTGATGCCTGAACAAACAGACAGACAGACAGACAAAAAATTTTTTAATTTATTTTTGTGATATTTTCAATGTACAGAATTTTCACTTCAACAGATTTATTATAAGTATAGATAAATTAATGATATAATTATATGTGAAGATGATGCACCTAGAATAAAGTTACGATACTACAATAGGTAAAAAGATCTAAGATAAAATAAAGCACTGCCATTGCTTTATTTTTAATTCTTTTTACCTATTGTAGTATCGCAAAAGTAGATGATTTTCTTAAAATGTTAACAAGTAAGTATTTAAACTATTCACAAAGTGAAAAATTAACGCCTCTTTGTTTTTATTTATGTAATTAACTTGTCAAGATTCGTTTCGTTAACCCATGGCGAACTCAATGGCACTGCATAGGCACGTCAATGGGGAAGTGGTACATTGTTAACTAGATGTTCGTGCTACGGGTAGGTACATAATACAAAAGATTTTTCCGTTAATTCTGAGATAAGGTAGTGTTGAGTGGAAACAGCTTGTTAGTGCTCATGCGTTGTAGCATATCTTACATCTTTTTCTTTGTCATACTAACGTTTTCCCGGCCACTTACCGTGTTCTACTTTTTTGCAATTAGCGACCGAGTTCCACCTCGGCACTCATTAAGTTGTAAGTGGAGTGACATGTCTTTCATTTGCAAATCATAATAGAAATCTGGCGATACAATAAATATAAGATAGTTAGAAGCTGGCCCATTTGACATAGTCCGTATTTCTGAAAGTTTTCTTTGGAGAAAACCATGTAAGTATATGTTGAGCCCAGTGGTAACGGCCGCCACTTACGAGTTGTATGTCGTCGGTTTAAACCCAGACAAGCGCTTCACTTTGTTTCAATTATTTCATCATTACTGCTCTCAGAACGGTGAAGGAAAACATCATGTGGAAACCGGCATGTCTAGAACCAAAAATTCAAAGACATTTGACATCTACCAACCCGTTCCGGGCCCGTGGGGTGGATTACAGCCCGTTCCCTCTCATATATAGAGAAGAGGCATGTGTCCCAGCAGTGGGAAGGTTATAGACTCATTATGCTATGGAGGTATAAATAAATCACAATGAATTTTAAATCTAATGCCACTACATAATTATTGTATGCCTATTAAGCAGGACATATTGGAACTTTAATTTATTGCTAAGATCTGTAACTAACATATGCCCACAATAAAGATATTTGAATTTGAATGAAATAATAATGTATCGTCATCGTGAACATGTTATCAAAAATTTCCAGCTGAGTTTCCCTGTATGTTGCAAACGCAGATTCTAATCAAGAATGTAGGAACATAACATTAATTTACAACACAACACGACTTTACATTCACCCTCCAGAAATTATCTCTATCATTTCATGGCGTTTATTTTCGCCAGTCATTACGCTTTCACAAAGCTTACGCAAACATATTTAAACGTTATTACGAACAAATGCCACTTTCTCGTGACGTTCGACACGACAATACCGAAATAATACAATAAAAGAGTTGACAGTCCATTGTCTGGTAAATTATTCACGAAATCTATTCGTCACTCGCTCTAGATGTTGTGTGAGATTATCGTGATACGGTGGATCGTAGCGTTTCCATATTTCATGGTTGTGACGCTGATGACAGTCGTGACAGGCCTGTATCGAGTGGCCCACTTACACATGGTTAATGATGGCGCTTATGTTTTAAAATGTATAAATGATGTGGCGGTCTTTTAGGTTTTTAATGACAGAGTTTCATGTTTAGATTTCGTAAAGAATTTCGTGATAGAGAAAGTCAGAATATCATGCTAAGAATAAATTATGATAAAAAAGTGATTACACCCTTTCAAATGAATTCATCGAATCTACGAAATGTATCAATCAATCAGTTTTTTTATTCAAATGAACCGTATCTCCATTGCTAATAATACGCTATAAAGCCACACAGTTGCAAATAAATATCAATCACGCAGCTACTTATTAAAATACAACATATACTGCAATTTACGTATATAAAGAATGTGTATCGAGTCGTAGCCCGGGGGTAAAGACAATTAAAAATTAATCTTAGGTATGCGGCCATTGATAGTTGGTTAATGCGGCGGCATCCGGCAGCGCCCGCGCCCCGTCATTACGGGCCCGACGATTCAATTCGACACATCTTCAGGGTTTCACCTCGCTCAATAATTACCCAGTGCTATCATTAAGCCGCGTGCACAACAAAACGTAATAACCTTGCAATTAGACGGTGACTGTCATTAGATTGTAATAGAGTTTCGTACAACAGTTTGTGAGTAAAATCGTCAAGCGTGTCACATTACCGGAGTCCATTAGGGCGTTTACACAACACGGAATTGAAATGAGCAGTCCACAGATTATCGTGATAGACAAACAGACCGCATTGTCTCGTAATAATACTTTATACGGTGTGTTCAATATTAACAGCTTCTAAGTAAGTTTAAACCGTTTGCTATTGATAATTTTGCTGCATCGATGAAATACCAAAATGATTTCTAGCTTCTGCCCGCGACACCCACCCCGTCGCATCGTATCGTTTGCCCGCGCTATTACTTGATTTTCACCTAGCGTTCTTTCTGACTTTTTTTCTTTTTGCTCGGCGTGATGTACAATATTCTACAGCCTTTCTCAAAAAATGGGCTATCAAATGCAAAAGTATTTTTCCATATCCGACGGGTGGTTCCTTAGATTAGCGCGTTAAAACAAACTCGTCGGCATTATTATCAGTACAGCATTGCGATTCTGTAACCATCTCATCGTGAAAACTCAGGTGAAGTGAGCATGGAGTGAGCTGTCATTCCAACTAATGCTAGGGATTGACACTATTGACAGCTCACTCTAAGCTCACTTCACCTAACTTTTCACGGTGAGATTTTTACAGAATCGATCAGCTGATAGATGACATTCCTCTCGCTTACAAAACAAAACACAAAGGCTTTTCATCTTTCCCTATGGTATAGGACAACTGAAGGGTTTTCCTGCCTAATCCTAAGGTATCGAACACATTGTTGGAGCGTAGGCGCGGGATGGCTGATGCGACGCGCAACGGCTCCCGCCGTGGAAATTGAAAAACTCGGCGTGTAATGTGATAATGTTGATTGGTAACAAGTCAAGAACGTTTAAATACATGACAAGATATTGAAATAACTTATCCTATTTTAAGTTTTATTGCAAAGGTAAGAAAACGTGTTTTTCAGAAGAATATTCCTGAAAATTTATTTTTTCATCTTTGCTGTGCTCAAAGTTCTACTAACTTAGGTAGATACAGTGAATCGGCCTGTGATTATCGATAATAAATATTAGATATATTGTTTATTATTAAAAATATTATAAAGTGAAAAGATACTACTAAATTACATTCATTCACTGACGGACAACGCACAAAACCTTTTGGTCTCCTTCATAAGGGGAGCACTAAGGAGGAATTTTTAAAAATTCATTCCCTAAAAGGATTCAATAGGGAAATGAATGTTCGTCATTTTTACCAATGGGAAATCCCATCGAACATGCGGCTTTTCTTATATATATAATCATCATACGATTAACCACTCAAACTTAAAAAAAAAACTATTATAATTTTTAACATTCAGTAATTACACAGCCTAAAACGACCAACATTAAAAACTACAGCCTGTACACAAAACGATAATGGCGTCCATGTGTCGAATATCCACAGTATATCCGGGCGATTTCGTCAGGTAGCACGATAATATCCACACATCGGGTATTAGGATCAGGCGATAAGATCGTATCGCCTCTACGTTAAATAACATGTTTCCTGCAATCGTCGTGGTAATTTTAATAATATGATTACGATATTCGTATGGCGGCTTTTCAGCCCTATAATAATGCCGAACACCAAACAATGTGTTTATACCATTCACGCCGAACTGTTATTATGTTTTCATACACACATTGATCGTGTAATGGGCAGTTTTTGAATCGACTGAAATGTAGACAGGAATAGATTTTAATAGTTATGATGAAATAAGGCTTTTAGTATGTAAGTATATAGGGTATACTCATTAGTTATTATGTGGATATTGATCTGATCCGGTTATAAATACAAGATGTTTAATGAGGTCAATTAAAATAGCAGCCATCTTCTTTAACATGACGTGCTAATGTAGAACTAAGGATACTTTCTGAAAGTTGCTGAAATCAGACGTTAGTCTATTCTTCTTCTTAGCGTATTAATGCTAAAAAGTTCAAACATCTTTGGCCCAAAATTCAGCTGCGTGAATTCCGCTCACTGACGCAGTCATAACATTATCTAGTGTACAGTTGACAGGGTATGCGGGCCGGCACAGGATGGAAGGTGGACCATTGTCGTACCCTCCGATTTTCTGTTGCGTGCGGCACACCTTCACAGACTTCTGTCGATTGGCATAAACACCGTAACTAGTATTGTATACAATAAAGTATTTTCTAACTGAACAGACAGCTGTGCTGCTGGGAAGTTTGTTGCGCCACTTCTTCTCCAGAGAAAGCACTAGGAAGTGGGGAAGGGCAGGCGTTTTGAAGGACTGTCTTTTGTAATTTTGACGTTAGAAAAGTGCTGATTCTCAGCCTAATTTGAATAAATGACTTTTGATTTTGATTTTGAACGCCAACCGGTTGTTGTATGCAAACAGATACGAGTAAGTTCCCATTTTAGTTCTAAACAAATATTGAAGGAAAATTCTTTTAAACTGTCTCACCTTTGCTGTAGGGCATAAAGTTATAGTCAATAAATTGGAAATGAACAAAGGCGACTAAAATTAAAAATACCTAGATATTTTTATATTTATAAGCATAATCTGCCTTTAATGTTCCCACTGGAACACAGGGGATACTGAGACACAGGCCTCCTCTCGGTGAGAGGATATGGGCCGTAATCCACCATCCAGCTCAGTGCGGATTGGGAGATGTCACATGACTTGGAATATTTGGTTCTAGGTCATGTCGGTTTCCTCAAGATGATTTCCTTCACCGTTTTGAGAGTAGTGGTGATGAAATAGTTTATATAAAGTAAAGCGCCTGTCTGGGATCGAAGCTACAATCTACAACTCGTTAGTTGCGGCCGTTACCACTAGGCCACCACTGCGGCAAGAATTTTGGAAAATATATCTAAATTCTACAAATTCCTTTGTCGACTAAACACTTAGTGATTCTATGTGCCTTATGTCTTTTAGAAGTTGAGGTAAAATATGAATAAATCACACATTTACTACCAGGTAAAGCGGAACTCATAAATCCTAGCATCATTTGCACCCTCCTACTACATTTATTTCACCATAAGGTTTTACTTCACAGCAATTACCTTAATTGATAATATTAATATCTACTGAATTTAATTTCCTTCTCGCATCCATCTCACGTGTAATTAGTTCCGGACATACTTCACGACTGGCTTGAAAGGAGATTTGATGCGTTAGGTTTTTTACTTAATATACTCGTTTTTATTCGTGCCAGTTAGTTCATTACGTTCCAGGTATTTTAAAATATATTTTTTTAGGTAAACGGCTTGCAATTAATAAATATTTAAGGCAGATATTTACAGGACGTATATATTTTTTTAAATCTAATTTAAGTCAGCATAATAAGTAAGTAGGTACTTACTTAGTTTTATACCAATCTTTCTTTCCAAAAAAATATTTCTCCAACTGAATATGATTACGGGTTACTGAACATAAAATTTTATTGTGACTAAAATAAAGGCTGAAATGGAATTTAAATAAATATTATTAAAAAGAGGGGAACATAAACTTAATAACACAATTGCATAGCACAGGTACCCAGACGCAATAAATACGAAATTAAATGTGAAGGGACTAAATGTCGTCACATTAGGGAGGTGCAGCAGTCTGCAGCGGGTTGCCGACCACTAATGACGGTGTCAGCTTATTGTTTTAGATCACCACCGCCCTCTAATTCACTACATCGCCTCTAATTAACCACCCGCCAACCTAAAAAAAACACATCAAATTCACCCCTTAGTGATAACTGATATGCATCTATGTAATATAGAACGACCCGAATAACGGACTTCATCCCGATCTTCCAAAATGTTGCGTAATACTTACGGATATTAGAGTAAAATTTATTTGTTTTAATGTCCCTTTTCACCCCTACTTCAATTGCGTAAAAGTTTAAGACAAAAAAAGTTGTAACGGCCATCCAATTAGTTTAAGAATCCGCACAGAAGCGCTTCGCCGACCCTAAATTTTTCCCAATTAAATGCAAAACTCGCCCGGCACCGGCGGCTATATAAAATTTAAAGTCCATACAATTCGCGCAACACAAATTTTTATTACCTTTGCCCGGTAAGTAAACAAAAAGAACAAATTAGCTAGCCTCAGTACAAGACGTCGCCGTCGTCCACGCTATATCCCGCCCGGGACACAAGGGTGTAAAAAGTAAAACAATAAGGATTCTGTGCGGCTGCGAGGGGATATTTATTGTTAATGAAAATGGCGGGATTTGAACTAACGTCTTGTAACTAAATACCCCCTCACGGTTAAAGCGGGCACTAATTTGGTTTTTATAGCGCGTCCTTAATTTGATTTGGCGGCATCGCGGCCGCACCACTATTGCCTGTAGGAGCAATTAATTTGCTCGGATTATATTTTTTCCCGGGGCGGCCTGTGCGACTCTCCCCGAGCCCGCGGAGCTTGCTTACGCGCCCACAACACGATCGAACCGACAAGGAAAAAATAAAATAAAACCTAAGCCCCGTTTAATTTGAAGGGTGGTTCTGGGCTATTAAAGTAACACGCTTATGTATTGCAAATTATATTGAAATTTGTCTTCCATTACTGAGCGTCTTCCTCACACAAATGTTGCCCGCATTACGAGCGGGAGATTTTTATTCCTCGCTACGCCCACCCTTGTCTCCCGGTTTTTTACGTCGGAAGTTTTGTGGTGCTTTTTTCTCGCTAATTAAAACTCTTCCGCGCTGTTTCCTCTGAGAAACGAGATCCGATCAATTAATTTTTGGGCGGCGTAAGCCGTCTCGAAATTTACTGGGCTCAATAAAAAAACAATTTTCTTTGCAAAAAAGGGTATCAAAAAATAATTGATCAAATAAAGGTTAATTTTTAACAAACTTTTTAAATTGCCTCCGAGAGTTTAAATTGTTGTTGTACAACTTTCTGGGTAGCTGGAAAATACGTCGGTAATGAAGATGTAGGTCATCTAATAGAATAGCATTGTTTATAGAAAATTCTATGCAATCAGCAGCGCGGGCGCAGCGTAGCGGTGCGGTGGTAGTGCGGACGGTGCGAGATGGAGTCACGCGCGCTATTGTCTCGAACACCGAGGACAGACTATTTCATCTAATACAATCACACTTTATTATTATGTTCGATAACTACTTACTACCGAGATGACTACTAAATTATTAAATTATTTGTTGCCTACCGACTTTCCATCGTCAGTAGCTAACCAGTACTTACCTACTTTCTTGTCCTAATCAAAAACTGAAAGCAGATATTTAGAAAATACAGAGAAGACGTCAACATCATTATTGCATAGCTTCTTGTTTCTAATATTGGATTTAAAATTATGGTATTAACCTGCATTAACACATGTCGTCAGACTTTCACTTGCTAACTTCAACATCCAAGCCCTAAGCCCTCCATGCCGTATGTTGGTAAAACCCACATACAAAAACCAACCTGCAAACAAAACACAAAAGCAACAGCACCCTTCAATCAGTGGAAATGAAGGCAGCAGAGGTTCAGCAGCAATTTGTCGTTGATAGCAGCGCGCCGGTAGGCAGGCCAGTGGAAGCACGCGCCGAATTAAATGGAAATCAATAGCAATCGCCGCACGTGACCGACGACCCTTACATCTCGCCGACAGCCGCCATCACTCACACAGCCCAAGAATATGGCAGTTCGTGACAGATCATGGTCTTAATAGAAAACGCTCACCGGTCTCTAGATAGGATCGTGCCAACTCGTTTGTTTTGGTCAGCTGCAACCTGATTGGTCCGAAAGACTATTCGTATCAGAATATTCAGAGGACTTTTCCAAGGACAGTCATGGAATTTCAGGATTCGATGTGTATCATCAATATTCCCGAGGAAGGAATCAGGATGAAACTCATCCTAGACCGTGATGGAACTTATCATAGATTACCATAAAGAGATGATGAAGATTTCAGGATGCGGTTGTATCTTATGGCTAAAGTAGATCTACCTATTGTGCCATTACCAATGATCATCCAATGTTTTACCGAATGACAAGTCCCTGTGTTCAGAGTAAAAAGATATGTTTATTGAACATCAAAAGTTTTTCATTGAGACCTTAAAACATGTATTTAATTCAAATGTTCTTTCAATCAAATCGGAAAGCTTTGTTCGTGCATTACCCAGGTACAGGAGTCCGGTGGAACAATTCCTGCTGAAATCACTGCTCTCCGCCACAATGACGGATCAATCGGTGTAGCGTGCTATTACTAACATAGATCAAACATCGCAGTTTGTGACTTTAGGTAGAATTCTCACACGAATTTATAATTCTAGAATACAGAATATTATTTTTTGTTATTCATGGAGACATTGCTAAGTATTGTACTTTCCATATTTATGGAGGTGACAATTTGGACTTGTTCCGATTGGCCGGAGAAGACAAAACACAAAGAAAATTGGATAAGCATAGATGAGGCCTTTGTCTAGTAGTGATTTAACACAGGCGTGAAAAAAAAGCGTGCTACGAGTATATACTCGTAGCACGCTTTTTTTAAATATTCTTATAAGTCTCGTTGAGCAAAAAGGTTTCATATTTCAAAGTTCAAATTAAGATTTTATGAACCAACAAAGACCATAATAATTATGTAGATAGATTATGAACCTAACACATGGCTATGATCATTCAGATGACAGACCCTTAGATTGGTAGTATAACAAAACTTATACAAGTTAGATAAATTACCTTATGAAATCATTTGTATTGTTATCCATCCCTATCCAAAGGGCTCGTCTTCCCTACCATTACGGTGCCACCCGGTCTACTCCTTGGTATGCAATATTTTCTGTAGCACCATGAAACATGAGGCTTCAGAGGCTAGTGCAAATCTTGGGGTCCATTCGATTTATCGAGTCTGGTCAAACCACGCTGGGGTCTGTGCTTTTCATTAATTAATTTATGCTGTACCGATTTATTCGTGTCAATACAGCTCATCATCATCTGTCTCGGTTTTTTCCAACTATGTTGGGGTCGGCTTCCAGTCTAACCAGATGCAGCTGAATACCAGTATTTTACATGAAGCGAAAACCAATACACCTAAAACCTGAAAACAAACAACATAGGCATAAAACCATCCCAGACACATGTCTAGTCTACACATCAATTCGGCTGGCACGTCCGCGCTCAATGCGGGCTGGCAGACAAAGCAGCACTTCCTTCGATTGTCGTCCGATGATGGATCAATCAATGCATTAGAAAGGCCGGCTTAATTGCGGCTATTCCGAACCACTGTTTGTACTGACGAATTACGTTAATGCTTGCTTTACATGGCTACGTCGTGGCTAAGGGAAACTATTTGTGATTTATTTGGAATTTGACTTGATTTTGTACTCGAATTTTAACGATTTTCAGTTTTGCAGGTAGTTTGGTAATGCTTCCAATTTATGTTTTAATATTAAGTACAGACGCCAGAAAGTCAAGCTACCCGAAACTGTCAAATTTTCGCAATCAACCTTGAACCTTAATGCTTTAGCTATAAAATTGAAAATCTATTAAAGAAATTTGACAGATTGTAGTAGCTTGATGTGCTGGCGTCTGTACATTGAATGGTTGTTAACTGAGCATCCATTATTCAGAATTTTCCCTTAGTAGATCAAGAACTTGTCTTCTTCAAAATACTTTACGCATCCCATCCCTCATTCTTCATCCATTCTTCTTACGAGTACTACTCAATTATTATTTAATTTACACGACGTCATAATTACGACCGCAACTTTGTTATGATAGTCGTACAACATTATCTACGTAAGCGGAAAATTCTTATGAAAATAAGAAAATTATGACATAATTATGGTTAATTATTGGTCACCTCACCTACAATATTCTGAGTTATTTTTATCTTCTTCAGATTGTTCATAATATTGAAGACAGTTTTTCATAGTAAAATTATGTTTAAATGTATTGGTATTTCAATAAGGCCAAAAAGCCGTGTTCCTCTTTATATAGGTACAATTGTCTTTTTAATGCAAATGATTTAAATGGACTTTGATGTAGTCATTTGACTTAATCCTAGGTTTCCGTAAACCGCAACAAAGTGGTCCAATTAGCTAAACCAAGTCGGTTTCAAAATAACTCTTTAGAGAAAATTGGCAGCAATTTGTCTGACATTACTGCGAAATCTGTTTAAATGTTAACTGAATTTGTTTATTCACGTAACGACGAAGTACTCGTATATACGAGTGGTTGACTTTAATTTTTTCTGGGCAATTTTCCACCAATATCAACGGGAGCAGACCCACGTCCAGTGCTTACATAGTAAAGCAATATCTACAAAAGGACAAAATATCGCTGCAAATAAACGTTTAACTTTATGGACTCGAAAGATATTACCGATTCGTGATCTCCTTTTTGTTTAGTTTCGCGTTTCGCCCGGTCGGCCATCTTGGCGACATGTGGCGGGAGATTTAGGCGGGAAACGTGCCCCGCTATATTAGATTATGTCGAAATGAATTGAGAGCTACTATTGGATATGTTATTGACGTAGATTTGCGATCGGAGGAACGAACTGATATTTCGTATTGTTATTAAAGGCGCAGCGCTCCCCGTGGACGTGAGCGGCGTCCCGAGTGCCGACCCGAGTGCCGACCCGCTCGATACGACGCCCTTATGGACCTATCGTTTAGGCCTCTTTATATTTTTCTTATGTAAATACGGTTTCATATCCGATGAGCTTTATTTATGTGGGAATCGTTTTAGCGAGATAAGTCTCTCCTCTGTTCCACTGTTCACCTCTCGCGATGTATGGAGATTTTGTTTGTTTTGGAATACTGATTTATTGTATCCTGCGATTCGCTTGTCTTTTATTGGAGATACTTTACATATCGGACGAAAAATAAAAAAGGTAGCGACTGTCTCTTGTATATCAGTATTTATCTATATCATACAAATTTTCAAAGGATGAATGTGTTTTGAAGAGCAGAGAGTATTTGAAGTGTCGCTAAACATCAAAGAGCGTATGTGCCAGGCCGAGAGCGTTGTTAAAACGTCTTCAAGGGTTTCAGCGCTGTAAACAGTAGCACAGGCGCTGGCGCAAGTCATAAGACACACTATGGAATTACGATTGAATAATATTTTAAAGGGAAGAACCTAGGTGCTCACTAACGTAAAGATTTAGATAATTTTGTCGATAGGCAAAATAATCTACTTACAGCTATTAAAAAGATGCGTAACAATAATCAACTAAAATTACGTACAAGCACCTACTAAAAATGTATCAAACTTAGTTAAAAAACCATAAAACAACTTTGCACATGAACAATTTCCCAAACCCTTTCTCACCGAGTCAGTTTTCCGTCGCTTGCGCCGCTGCGCGAGGGCGGCGCACGCGATCGCGGCTCGCTTTGATGTCGCGAGGGTAGTTATGGAAATTAATAAAGTGAACAACGTGTAATTGCTTCCGATAAGCCAGGCGGCCTGCCTGCCTGCGCCGGAGCAACGTTTTTTTGCCTCTTTAACGAGCCGCGCACAATACAAACACCACGTCTTAAACGATATTAATTTATTCGTCGGAGGTTTTTCTAATTGATTTTGTCGATGAGTTTTTTAATAAACAATATTTTTATTGTGGTTTACTTTTTTATATAACTTTCTTAGCTAAGTAGGCGCTAAACTTTAGACTTGCAAAATATTTTTTTATCAAAATAAATGAAATGTAGAGTTATAATGTATTTTTTTACGCTGTTCAGTAAACATAGATCTGAATTTAGGACAAATTGGAACTACATAAGTACCTTCTCACTTTCGTATTACTTTTCTTCAAACGTTACCTAAACACCAATGAAAGTAATTGAAGCATTAATAGATCCTGTTCTCTACAAGTCATTATATTTTAAAACCCGGTTACGCTGACCACTTTAATAGAGTCATTGGTAGTTCTCAAAACACATAAGTAGATCGGCACCTGTCGGTCTGGTATGATAGCGGTGGCCTGCACCGCCACAGTGCGCCTGCGCCGACGCCGACGGCGACGTTAAAAGGTCTGCCCACACATTCACCGACCTCTTACTTTGTTCAATGTTAACTATCCATACACAGTAGCACTCTCTTTAACCCCTGGCGCCTCCGCACACACTTCACTTGGATTCTTACAAAAAACATCTATTTTTAGAACCACTTCCAATTCATAAGAGGCCCCTATTTATTCCACATTTACGTCATTGTAATTCATTATCCCTCAACATGCCAATACCAACCAAATTAATGACGAATAGAAAAAAAATACCTTTGAAAAATCTCAGAACGTCGCAAGGAATAAATAATAATGAATAATGTTAAAAGAAACCTATCAATAAAACTGAACTTAACGTATCCCGAAATAAAACACTTTGTTATTAAGTTGACAAGCAACCGTAAAAATGCTCCTTTAAAATGTAAAATAAACAGATCAATCATGTTCAAGCGATCCCACCGGGCTCGCACCGATCCCCGAAAAGAAGCCTACGTAAGCGTCTATTATAAAGCACAGATGTTACCACAAGACCGATTTCATACGTTGTCTCTGTCGAGCCCACGGCGACCCAACTGGACAAAGTGGGACACAAAATAAAAGTGATACCCATTTTTTATTCTTTTTCGAAATAAGAATTGTTCTACATTCGGGAGAGTGATTGACATGCGGTCGCCGGCGGCGCTCCCCGACGCGCGGTATTAAAACGTTTCACAAGATGGCCCTCGTATTATTATCATTTTATAATTTATTACGCTAATTATGAAAGGGTCGTATTTAAAAATAAAACAAAGGTATTACGGATGCCATATTTGTGTGGTAAAAGCTTTGCGGACGTGTAGCGTGTTACTTTTTGGGCGTATAAATCTAGGAAGGCACATCAATCAAGTTGTCGGATGGACGGGAAGTCCCGTTCCACATTATTATGTAGATCCGTGATTAAAACGTTAAAAAATATGTAGATACAGTACGCTACCATGTAATAATATCATTCGTAAAAGGTGGGTCGACCGTCTATGACCCACGCCGTTAACTTTTTCATACTTGTGTCATATAAAGAGGTATTATCATTTATCTGTAACATTTGTTTAGTACGTACAGGTTTACGATATTGACTCATAACAAAGTTACGTTACATATTCATGGGAGGCTATAATAAACCAATATTGTCATTTGTGCGGGCGGGCCGGCGCCGGGCGGGTCGCTCTAATTGAAACCCCGGCTCGCCACGACGTGAGAAGACTAACCATCGGCTAATCCTCGGAGGCTGGACCTTGTCCGCCCGCTGCCCATACACATCTATGTAATTGGAGATTTCACGAGATAACACTATGACCCCTAATTATGAAATGGGGTGCACACGTCCCGGCTCCGAGGTAAGATGAGACGTTACGACTTCCTGTTATCTGCTGTAATGCAGTTAAACTTAATACACGGTACATTGCCCACTTACAACTTTGATTAATTGTATATTTGTCACTAATATATCTACTAACACAAGTGATGGTAAAACCAAACGATTAGGTACTTAAGGAAGTTATTTCTTACTTTATAGGAATGCTTTGTACCTACTGAAAGCTATATTAAACACTCTGATGTTTCGTTACGACATTTAAATGAGTACATAACTATTCGGTGTAAGTGAGACAATGTTCACCCCAACCCCAAGCTATCAGAGAGATTATCATCGCTAACTTAAGCCCTTTCTCCAAACTCTGACTATTCAGCTTTATCGAGCGTGTCAATTTACAATCTACTTAGCAAATGCACGACAGAAACAATCGAAGAGTACCTCTTTCGTTAGTTAATGATGGACAACAGCTAGGGAAACCTGAAGGATCAAATAGAAGACACTGAAGTACATAATAATCTACAATTTGATAATATAGCATCTTAGGTTGGTGAACCAAAATAGGTTGTAAAGACGGTGAAAACGGTATAAGTGAAATGAAGGTTAGGCGCGTTTCAACGCATCCCGGAGTAGGGGTGAGCCCTTAAGCCGCAGGCGCACTTACGATTGAAACATCGCCGCCGAACCTAAAACAGCCGAGGCTTAGCGCTTCTCGTGCCAAACTTGATACCCGTCTTCTAACTTGTGATTTGGGACTTAGGCGCCGAAGTAACGCAAATTCGCGACTCGAGGAAGCAAAAGACGAAAAGACTTTGTAAATTAAGGCAATACAATTTATTATAGAGCTGTTGGATTTCTCAAGTAAGTATCTTGAGTAACAAACGATGCGGACGACGAGACGTTTGACATGAGTCTCGTGCGGCGCCAGGAGCCGTCACGGGGCTGTTCTGCGTCCACTCCACAAGACTGCGTGGTCACGAGCGTAATCCTTATTTATGGCAAGACGCCCTGCGATGCCTCCGCTGGACCAACTATTTGTCAGGCACAGGCGGCCGACCAGCATCAATCTCGACTGCTGGCTTAACGCGACCTCGATCCTTGACGACTCACATACGTATCCCATTTATCATCCCGCCGCGCCGCTTTGAATCGCACAATAATCGAGTGGCCGCTATTATTAACAGTGGCCACGTTATCTACTGCCGATGTCGGTAATAAATACGAAACGGACATAAAGTGACCAACAAAAGTGAAACTGAATCACCCCCGACCACTTAATACAACAAGAGAGGCGCGCACCGGACAAACAGCTACAAACGGCCCCCAGCGCTCGTTACCAGATCGCACTAAATTACGCGCAACTTACGCGGGCCATCTTTCATTATTACGACTCTATTTTGGCAAGTCACAACAGGACGGGCGTGGTGGCCACCCGATGACCATTATCCCTCTATTACCCCGGTGCAAGTTTTTTCGCCGGCCACACTGACCGCTGCCCCTATGCGGGGTGCCCGCGGAGATAAAATCGTAAATTATAACCCAATTCCATGGCTGTTAAGACTTGACAGATGAAAAGGCTTAATGTGAGATTGTTGGTGCTATATCGTTAACATATCAAATGAAATGATGGTATTGTCCCATAGAGACATTGTATATGATTAACGTCCATTTTCATTATTTGTGGTTAATTTAAAGTTATTTGGCGTTATTTATTACACAAATATTTAAATGTTTCCTAAATAACAAATGTAAAGTTCATCTTGTTGCATTGTCCTACATTGATTGATGATAAATATGTGCGGAATGCTACATAGATGGTCCCTAATGATTGTCAAGTAGATAGTGAAGCTGTGTACTGTGGTATCGATGGATGTGGGACTGTCGGGCCAGCGGGGCGCGTCGCCGAGTGGGAGGACATTACAGTAATGTTACTGAAAGACGTTACTCGCTCGGCGCCAGCCGCTCTAACAATACCCCATTACGCTAAACTATTCACAGAGTAAACTGACAACCGAACTGTTACAAACTCCATGCGATAACAGAGAGCTGATAGGGCTAAAGTTTTCGTTTAAATCGTAAACCTTTACTACTTAGTGTAAGCGTTTATTTATTTGTAAGTACCAGTTATATAATCATCTGCAATATCCCTGATAACGAGAGCCTAGTTAGCTCGTTTTCTTCAATTAACTGTTCTTATGTTAATTTGATTAGACTTTTTGACTCGTGAAGTCGTGACTCTGTGAACTTCCAAAAGCTTTTAGGCAACTCTCGTAATCAATTCTCTACGAAAGCCTTTTGAAGATACTTTAAGTTCATCGCTATAAGTATCGTTTAGGTAGATGTCATTTGCACAGTAGTCTTCAATCAAAGGACGGTGTAGAATATATCTTCGCTCAATGTTACTTATGCAAATTACTTACCTACATTTACTTTCTAAATATTCCACACTCTATGGTCAAAGATAAGCCATCGACCAAAGCTATGACGTGCATGTCGCATGATCGTTAGTAGGTTCCAATGTACCGATGGCCAGTGGACTCGTGTTGTGTCTCATACGCGATTATTGAATTAAAGTAAGGGATGGCGCTGAATGCCGGAGCCCTGCCGAGTCAGACCACAAAACGCTCCACTATACTGATTTCAAACGAGGATATGAATGCCCTCAATATTCTGTGTTTGGACAGGAATGATCGAGTGCCGGTGGCATTAAATACACATCGATGTGTAACATGCAGTTGTATTCATGTTGAAAATCATTCTAGCGATTTTTGATGACATTCTTGATTTGGTAACGATGATACGAAACGACCCCTACGACCTTTTCCACCACCTCCAGATAAATTCCAATCAACTTATTCGGGGGTGTCACGAGGGTTATCACATATTTTTTTGATTATTTTATTTTCTCTAGCTAGTGCCTATTTCACAGTATCCAGGTTTGTGAAAACAGCCGTTAGAGTTTTTCTCGTCGGTTCCTTATCAATATGATGAGTAGCAGCCGAATGTAACATAACACCAAATACTTATAAGACGTTAAGCAGACACGATTCAAGTTATTTGTACAAAAACAGGAAAAAGATTCTTTTATTATACCAATAATTATAAAAAACGTGTTAAAAGTAAGACTACTGTGTGTGTGTTGTATGTGTTCGTGATGCACAAACAATATGCGGGACAGATGGATAGAAATCTTTTGAAACATTGATTAATTTTAGTAACCGAATGAATTTCTTCGTATTTACAACAATAGTTTGGTATCGTGGTTTTAGAGTAGAAAGTGTTTCACTTACTTACACACCAAAAAAATAATATTGAACACTTAAAAAAAACGATACTTCACTTAATATTAAAATTATCTATTGCAATAGTTCCGCAATTTCATTCCTAAGAGAAAACCGTTTGATGCGTAGATCTCTACACTCCATGTTAATTCTATTTATGGCAATTCGTTTAAACAAATTTCCATAAATAAAACAATAACAACCACAACAACATAACTGCAACTGATTCTCCGTCCTGCATATTTTTCTGCATCCTGATTTTTGCGACAGTTAATGGTAGAAAATTAACTACGCCCACCGGAAAATTCATATAAACTGACCTCGGGTATGATACGTGGGTACTTATACCTACCAATTTACTACTATTTTATAAGCGCATATAAAACTAGTGACTTCTACTGCGCACATCAAGGACCATTACTATCGTAGCTAATATAAAATAAACAAACGCTGCATTTACGAGCTACGACAAATCTGAATTACTATCATAACCTTTGTCCAACGCATTCTCGACGCATTCGGGCCAATAAAATAACTCATGTCCAATTTATGTTAATACAATAAATAGTGACATAAATAATTCTAGGGAAGCCGCAGAAGACAATTTAAATTTATGTAGATTCGGTCTACTGTCTTTAGAGGAACAACTAGGTATTCAAATTGAATGATTTGTGCATATAAATGTCGTAGAACTTGTCATACTTATTAGTAGATTGTGTACTTTAAAAAGTAGGTACGTATGTATAGGAATATGGAATTAATCTTGAATCTCTGATACAACGTTATTAAAAAAAAAACAGGATTACTTTTCGGATATTCATAACAGTTTCGAAAAAGCCTAGAAGAGCTTGTTATATGTATTTACAAAAACAAATGGCTTACTTAAATCGTCAAAAATAATCCTGAAAATTAGATTTCTGTAAGTAACCGTACTTTAACTTTTCAAAGTTAAATAAAATGTGATCAGCTGCATTACTATATGACTTGGGCTGCATCAAAAGAACTCTATGATATATGTAACTTTCTTACTTAACTTGCTACGACGCATTGTAGGTACCAACCTGGCTGATTGGGTATAAGGTAAATCTTATCACATTGTATGAGCTTCCTTGTGAAGCACGTATACCAACACAACGGAAGACGACAAAATGAGTTAAGTTCATAATTGTCAAGAAATCCCATCTTTGAGCGAAACGTAGCCAGGAGCTACGGCGTAGCAGATCGTACCTACTTGGAAAACGTTTTCAAATCTTCTCTAGACTTTTGCTAACGCTAAATGCATCATACTGTGTCTATTAAGACATTCTACTTTTATCATTTTAAACATCTAGCCTTACAAATAAACAAAAGTAACTATAAATACGAATTCTACCATTTCTTAACATTGAAATAATATGACGATGTTTGTTTGGTGCATTTTTGAAATTACGCAAAGTGTTCATATGAATGTAGTGAACCGCAATAATAACAACGTTCGAGTAATTGTATCAAGAAAACGGTTATTTGCAGGGAAAGAGCGACAAACCGACAGATGCTCCCGGCCATCTTGCGGCTGCGACGAAAGTATCGCATGACGCGTTCGTGACTTTGTGGTCACAATGTCGCCGTTTAAAATCAAATTTCGGTAATATAATGTCGCCGAAATTGTTCGTAACGACTGAAAGCTGCCGGTGCCATGTAAATGATGTGACGACGATGTAACTTTTAATATAATTATCTACAGTTTTAGTAATTGTTACCAATTTTCTAATTAAAGACCGTTGCAGTTTCGCGACTATGTTTCGCAGTATTTGTTTTTTCTAAAAGAATTATTGGATACTGTTGTATCATACATGTAGATAACAAATACTTTGTCAGAGTTATAAAAAACAATATGGGATACAAGGCAAGAAGTTGTGAACCGTGAAATTGCCATCTGCGTCGCGAACACTGTTAAGTGGGTAGCTACGTAGTGTTAGCTATTTGCGACATTTTGTAATCCCTTTCATGTATTTTTAATAAAAACAGAGTAGTACAACTATTTTAAAAGTCATTTTATAATCTTTCCCCAATTTCAGGAGAGCGCGGTCATAAAAATGTAAGCCACGACAGGCTACAGCTATACAGAGTTTATTAATCAAGTGGAGCGACATCTCTGGGCTCAGTGGCATTTTTCTCGGAGGATGTCGTGTTCATTATTTCCCGGGAAGACGGGCGGTGTGATGAGAAATTAATCCGGGGGTGGGCAGGTGGCAGCCAGGGCGCCGCAGGTGCGTTGCGCGACCAATTTGCCGCAACAATAAGCTGGCCGCGCCAATCCAGCCTCTTCATGAGTGCACATAATCCGTGCGTCTACGTCTCCACGCACACGCACCCTAAACTTTGCCACTTTATGTCTTCAGTTGTCCCACTTAAGAGCTCTTGAACAGCGCGCGGCATCTTTGTAATTGTTTTTATTTTCGGTACCCTTAATGAGGGCTGAAGCATTACGAGAGTTTACTTTACGGTACGAGCTCATTTCTTTTTAAACGCTTTTTTATGAATAACTTACAAACTTTATAATGCCTCTAAATACCTAAAAACAGAAGATAATTTTTGTAAATGGGTTCCAGCTGCAAAACACTGAAGAAAAGCAGTAGATATGAAGGAAAGCGCACGGAGCTGCGGCGCGCCGTAATCCGAACATATCTCGGTACATTGCTCAGCGCGACACAGCGGGACTTAGCGAAAAGCCTCGCCGCGCAGATGCTTATCTCAATAACAGTTTTATTTATTTTTGCGAGCGGCTGATCCGCTCCCGGCGGATCCGTCTAATGAAAATAGAGGAAGGCGCGCTCATGCCGCTAACACCGCGCCGCAGCGGAGACGCGACTGAGACAAATGTGTCTCCGAGCAAGGATTCTAGCACCCGGACAAAACTATCTCGTGTATGTGGATATCAACAAATGTGTACCAATTTCTGTATTTTCTCATTTACCAAAGACTTGTCACAATTATGCACCACTCATCTGTTCATTTTCTTTGAAGTGAGGATTCCAAACGCGGTACTTATTCGTCATGAAGAACTTTTGTTAATTTCCGCTTGAAGCTGGCTGTTAGAGAGTAGCGACAAAGTTGCGAGAAGATATGCCACGTTTGAGTTTATTTAGTCGCGATTAACGACCACAACTGTCGTAACGCTGACTTCGTATGTCGTAAACCGAAACACATTGCGACTTGCAAGAACAGACGATCGACTTTGAAATATAAACGTGATACCTACTTACGTGCTACCCATCTTCGTTAAAAAATATAATCACGGATTAAAAAACGTAAATGAGTCGACGACGACTGTAACTGAAAATTTTCACGCGAGAAAATTTTGTATAGGCTTACCTGAGTCAGATACAGTTCCTAGGTCAGGCATTGGGCCGCGATGTTAACCTGCCAACAAGCTAATCTTGTCGTTCACGGCATGGGATAGGTAATATTCTCGTACAGCTCATATAAGAGAAGAAAAATAATTGTAACTCGGTACCAAACAAACGTGAACCATTAACCAGATTCCAGTACATAATTGTTCATGCTATGCGCCGTAGACACAAAAAACGGCGACTATCATAACAAAAAATATTTCCAAAACATAGACAAACTCACCTACAAACCTATGATCCACTCGGTTATTCCATGGTATTCACACAAAACAAAATAACTCGACACATATTAAAAGCCAATTCTCTCGGAGACCGCAAACAACGGGGGAGGTGAAAAATCTTGCGGTGGCGAGACGGGCCCGGCTCACCGGTGGGGTCTAATTAGGTCATTTGCCATAATTGCTAGCTCCAGATTGGTTTTTTCGCGTCGGCAGCGTCCCGCGAGAGCCTCAGGACGTTGCCTTGCTTTAATGAACACTTCTAGCACTGAGACAGTAGAATAAAAATTCTTATTTTCACAACGGTCATCGGTACTTACTTTTTAGTTGACTTTTACGGTTTGAGTATTTTGCGAAGAGACAGAGTTGGTAGCGCACGTGCAAGGTTCTCAAATGATTATTTTTGTGTTCTTATAAAAATTATTATTATTTTAAAGCATTTAGAATCATAAAAACCTGTTTTATTTATTTAAAAAACCTAACAAGTGTGAGTAGGACTAGCGCCCTGAGGGTTCCGTCTCAAAGCTGTGCTTCCTCGGCTGCCTGAATTTCCAATTCCAGATTGCAGAGCAAACTTAACTATTCAGTTGAAAAAAGAAAATTTTATAATAGAGTGGAGTGGACCGATTTGAATGAATCACAGACTAAATGTTACTTCAAAACAGATTGAAGAACAAACTTTGCAGTTATAGTATAGTATACATACTCGTATAAATATAAAATACCTACCTATTTTCGAATGTTACTCTTTACTTGAACTGTAAGACTTGCGCCATTGCATTGGTTTATATGCGGCATAAATGGCCGTATTTTTTTATTGCGTTGACTTGTAAGTTTGACTTGGAACTTTACAGCTCCAATGGACCTTAGTTTTTGATATCTATTGCAACTTTATACCTCCACGCGATCCTAACAAAAAGGGTCTTGATAGACAAGGAAGTCATCCTGGGTTCCAATTTTTCATTTTGAGTTACGGAACCCTAAAAAAGATTATTTTAATTTATTATCTGCCTGTCTGTCTGTCTGTTATCTTTTCATGCCGTAACGGTTGAACAGATTTAGATGAAAGGCATACGGATAGGCCATGACCTGGGTGAGGACATCAGGTACTATTAAATCCCGGTAGTACGTTCCTGTGGAATAATTTCCGACTTTTACGACAGAGAAGCAAAGCCGCGGGCGTGGGAAAAGCTAGTGTACTATAAAGTACAACTCCAAAGTATCTGTTGAAAGTGTAAACAAACCTTGTTCAGGTTGCGAGTTGGTGGATATTACATCCCTTCAAATTTTTGTTTCTAGAACATGCCGGTTTCCTCATAATGTTTGCCTTCACCATTTTGAGAGCAATCGTGAAGAAATTAAATACACAAAGTAAAGTGCCTGTCTGGGTTCGTACTTATGAGCTACAACTTGTAAGTCGGGGCCGATACCAGTGTGTCACCAACAGCAACTTTTAAAAGGTTTCAGCTTTAGATCTCACCACTTTTTTCGCCAATTATTGGTTGAATAACATTGTTGAATATTTGTAATCATCATCAAAAATCATCGACAAGGAAGTTGGTTGGTGGTTATAAAATTAACCTCTATGGTCAAATAAAAACATCTTCGTCAGTGATTTAAAACTAGAATTTTGGATTTTTAGTATTCAAATAATCAGCACTCAATTTTGTAAGTGGCACAAAATGGCTTCCACAGGTATGTTTTCAGATCAGTTTGTTTAAATTATCATCAGATACCTTTGGAACAGCACTGTAAATGCGTAACACGCTTTCAATAATAATCAGAATCATTTTGAAAATATTGCTTCCTCTTCTTCTTCGTGTCGCTGGCACAACTATTTTAAATCTTGTTTTCCCAAAAATTTGCCACTTCCACGGCGTTGTCGGTGGCAGCGCAGAGGTCACTATGGCTGTATGTTTTGGGACACAGAAGGCAGGATAGGAAGTAGTACATGGTTTGTAACATATAGCTCCACAATCACACTCTACTGCCGGTCCGTCAAGGTAGCACCACTTTGCCACTTTGTCAGATATTGGTAATCCATAGCTTTATTTGTTGGAAAAATGTACCTGCTCAACAACGTAAATAACGCAATGAACGTTGTTGAACTGTCAAAATGAAAGCCAATGCTACTATTAGTTTGTTACGCAATTATCTCGCTGGTTATAGTTCCTTAAAGGTATAGGTTTCCCCCCCCCCCCTAACCCCCTCCCTCTATAAGTGTTTAGTGAGCATTAAGGATTTAAGTAGATAGCACGTAATTGTTGAGCAAGAGCAGCAACTTTCTTCCCGAGAGAATGCCTTTTAGGTAGGTAGGTTAGGTAGGAAATTGGTTATTGCGATTATCAATCCTTAGTAAATTTTAATAACGGATTATGACAGTTCTGTAGCGGTATTCGAACTATTTCAGACGATCGATCAAGTTAAACTACGCTTGCCGCGGTTGGTCCGTGGATGGGTGACCAACTTCATATATCAAGACCCCTCCGTGCCTCGGAAAGGACGTTTAGCCATTGGTCCCGGCTGTCATTCGTGGATCTTTGGAAGCCCGAAAGTCTGACAAACAGTCTTACCAAGGGGTATCGTATTATCCAGTAACTGGGTTGTGGAAGCCAGACAGGCAGTTGCTCCATGTAAAATAATGGTATTCAGCTGCATCCGGTTAGACTACCACCCTAACATAGATGGGAAAAGGCGAGGCAGATGATGATGATGATTCAAGGTATATTGGTAGTAGATAGAGGTAGTTACTAAATCGAACTGAAGAATATGATTGGTCAGAAAAATAATTGTTTAATCTTAAAAATCATTGAACATGAATTTCAGTACGAGACACAAGCATTTTCTTAACGAACAACATCCACTGATAATAATTAAATTGTATGGTTGCCTCTAGGAGTTCATTTAAGGGACATAGTGATGAAATTGTTTTTTTTTAATGAAAATCTCATGACAGTACATAAAAAATATTAAAAAGGTTGCGTAGAAGACTATTGGTATGATGAAGAAGAGCTTGGAACGATTGCCGGCGGGTGCTGCTTTTTGAGCTTCTCCCGTTTCCGGAGCTCGTCTCGCAGTAGCACGAGGTTCTCGTAGTGCTCGGCGGAAGCATCCAGTAGGTCCACACACACGCGGACTGCGTTCGTCTGGCGATCGCGCTCCACCTCCATCGTCGAGTCCGTGGCTTGGCTCACCGAGAGCACCTTTTCAACCATGTCGTCTAACCTAGATGGAATAATTTGTAAGTGAATAAAGCGGTAGGTAGGTATGACTGGTCTACAAATTTCAAGTCGCTTAGCGAGCTATGGAAAGTGTTATGTTTAGCATAAGGGATGACGCCATCTGGCTAGGTAGGGCTACGGACTTTGCAGTGTGGGTGGTAGCAGCTGAATGAGACCAGCCGGGAATCGAGTTGAATGGCGTGTTTTTGGAGAAACCTTTTTATTACCTATTATATCCAGCAGAAAACTGCTACAGGATGATGATCAGTGATAGGAATAGGTAGTGCCTATTTGCCTAAACTTCGAAGAACAGAGACAAGAAACGGATACTTCCTTAGGACTAAATTTTTTCCGTGACATCTGTCCCGAAATTCGGGACAACACTTTTAAATACATTAAAAAAAATATGTTATTGACACCAAAGATGTAGCATCACGATGCTTGGTAGTATTTAAGTTCACTTTTATATTTGGACCAAAAATTTAATGCGGATGATGTCCTGTCTTGTACGTAATGGTCATCAAATATTAAAATAATCATATCTTTTTTCTTTAACTACGTTTCATCTATACTTATAATAAATCTGTAGAAGTGAAAATTCTGTACATTGAAAATATCAAAAAAATAAATAGCAGGGGGTGTTACTAGACCGACACCGAACCCAAAAATGTGATTAAAAAAATTTTTGTCTGTCTGTCTGTCTGTCTGTCTGTTTGTTCAGGCATCACGCAAAAACTACCGGTTCGATTACGATGAAACTTGGTATAATTATTCTTTAATATCCTGGGCACCACACTGGGTACTTTTTATCCCGGAAAAGTATATACAATAAAAAACAAACTTAATTTTGCGGTTCGATCCCTAGACCCGATTACTGTACCAACCGCAAATAATAAGTTTGTCGTAGGTTACGTTACCAGCAGTGGAGTTCACTAAAGTTATGCTCTAAATGTAGTGCTGAAGGTTGAATTTGGCTTGCACCGTTCGCAGCACACGCGTGGCCGCCACGGATCGCTACCGTACCTATATAAGGATATTTTTTGAACTTTGATTTGAACGGACGTGTTGAGTGGCGAGCGTTCGTTCGTATTTTAACTGCTACTTGCAATTCTAAACCGTGTTTTTCAGTGCGACCTTTTTTATTTCTATTAGTTTTTAGAGTTATTTAGGTTTATTTTTATAAGTCGTAGGTATAGATTTTAATTTTAAAGTATAGGTAGTATATTTGATAGTGTACGTAGTGACCGTAGGTTATTTTATAATACTGTTAGGTAAGATTAGTCATTCGTATAGATATTAGTTATTAGGGATTTTGCTTATTTATTGAGTTTAGTTATCATCAGAAATAGGTTTATTTAGGTAGGTAGGTATTTTATTTTCTGTTATTGAGTTTTTTTTTTTATTATGTAGGTACTTAGGTAAGGATATCATATAGGTACCCTCTTAATCACGACTAATGAGACACAATTGGTTTTCTATTGTAATTAGCCACAAAGGGCCCGCGAGATAGATGGCATCCTGGGGAAGCACATACATTTTATCCTGTTAGCACGTTCCCGTGGGATAATTTCCGACATCCACGCGGGCGAAGCCGCGGGCAGAAGCTAGTACACAATAATTATCTTAAAAACTCCACTCAAAAATGTCAAGTTCATACAAAAAATTTAGTCCTACGGAAGTCTCCGTTTCTTGTCTCTGTTCTTCGAAGTTTAGGCAAATAGGCACTACCTATTCCTATCACTGATGATGATGAATAACCAATTAACACGGTGCTTGCGAGAATTTTTTTTGAGTAGGCAAGTACCACTACTTTTTCAGCTAGAGGCCTACGTCTAGCCGCCAATGGGAAAAAGGTAGGGGCAAGAAAGGAGTGCTAAATAACCACAAGAATGAATAACTATATAATTATATCCTCTCTTTCCAACGACAAAAGCGACATTAACGTCGCTAAAACGACTAAGGGCAGTGACATCCTCAACAGGGTAAGATTAACAAACCGCACTTTGCTTAGTAAAGCAAGGTGCGGTCTACTATAGTACTTCACCACATTCAAACTAAAACTATCGAAGAAGAAAAAGAACGTACTTTCGTTTCCGAATTTCAAGATACAAGCAGAAAAACAGCATCAGAAGCAAAATAATGGCAGCGTTCAACTGCGGCCAGGTGAGGTCCTGGCTTAAGATATGCAGTCGCGAGATCCGCACCTTGGGCACCACATCCCATACAGAGAACCCTGGAACAAGTACCGTCACCGGAAGTGCGAATACGACAAGCACTCCTAGTATCACGGTAATATCGCAATCCTTATCAATCATCACTGTGTAGGTAGGTATAGCTATTGAGAGATTTTTGAAAAACACTTTATTTTGAATGACAAACCGAAAATGATCACGAAAATGATTGACGGATTGTCTGACTTTTCCACAGACTTCTTATTGTAGAAAAGAGGTACTTACCATACCTAGTTATTGAAACATGAATATTTCACTTAACAGTCTTGTAATTACGACATTTACCTATACTTACGAAACACACCTATCCTTGACCTCAAGGTCTCCACAATAATAAATTCATATATGTAGATGGTCCTTTTTATTCCCGATATTCGGTTCACATTATTGGGACAAACATCTTATTCGCGTTACGACAAAACATCAAAGAAGCGATCGCCATTTGTAAGGTTTAGTGCCCAAAATTCGCGAGGCAGCAAATGGTCCCTTGCGGAACCTGTGTCCGTCATATGGAGCGAGCCGTCGACGCTCGCGCGGCATATCAATTTCGACTAGGTACACACAATAAAATTGGACGGTCTCCGGAGAGGGCTTAAACGATTCGCCGTTTTGTCTCGGGGCCCAGCTGCGTAATGACCGGAGCAGGAAAAAATTGTCAGCAAGAAAACGCGAGGGTAGTCGGGTTTATGTGCACGCGGCAGCTGGCGGCGCCGGGCGGCGACGCGCTCCTAACTGCTTCTGCTTACCTCGCAAAACCCGCGCCAATTTTATTTATCGAAAATATAAACCGATTTGCGGAGGGCCCTCGTAAATTCTGAACGGCTGATTTATGGCGGTTACCAGGCGCGCTTAAAACAAAGTTGTTTCTTAAAGGACTTCCTTACCTATCTATTGCTTCCTGATACAGACCTGTAATGAAAAACCAGCTTTCCTGATTAATGCGTCTCTTTTATATTTTTGCTGAAATCAATTTTGCCGTAAGTATTGAGGTTCTTGTATGTTGTAAAATTAATAATGCTAGAGAACTCAAGACATGGGACCAGCGAATGTCACCTAATAATTCTGCACTGTAATTGCGTAATTCACTATCAATCTGAATCATTTTGAAGGATACCTACTGGTAATCCATTGCTTCATATGTTCAACAATTTGTCTGTTCAACAACGAAAATAGCGCAATGAATGTTGTTGAACTGTCAACATGAGAGCCATTGCTACTGATAGTGTGTTAATCAAGTAGGTACCGCGCCGCTTGCAACGCAAATCCTGCGCTTGTGGGTAAGGTACGGATCAGTGGCGTAACAAGAAGGTGGCAGGCGGGGCAAGATGCCACGGGCCCCCAGTCGGATGGGGCCCCCAGCCCGAGAGGGCAATGAGCACAGGAGGATCCTAACATAAGTATAGAAATGCAAAGTTTTTTCGACCATTCACAAAATTGAATACCTCACTGCTTCGTTGGTCTAGCCAACGAAGCAGTGAGGTATTCAATTTTGTGGTAAATTAAGAAATCTACGTCTCGTCCACGTAGATTGTGTAACTACGCGGGCAAAGTGTCAGTAAAAAAAAATTATAACGTTGGTTGAGCTACTTTTCATTGAGAGCCCTACTATCTCATGAATTTGCCACGGGCCCCAAAGGGTATATAGTTACGCCTCTGGTACGGATTAACTTGAAAACTCTCTACGTAGTATCTAATTTCCAATTCCTTTTTGGGTAGGTACCCAAGTTGTAAAAAGAAAATGATGATGACTTTCTTAATTGAGATTTATTAAAATATTGAAATAAACAAAAGAACACAAAAAGATATTTATGATAAACAGCACCCGAATTGCGTAACACACAATTAATCGGAATCGGTTTCATTTTGACAGTTCAACAACATTTATTGCGTTATTTACGTGTTGAGCAGACAAATTTTTCGAACTCATGAAGCAATGGATTAGCAATTTGCTTCAAAATGATTCAGATTACTATTGATTGTGTGTTACGCAATTAGGGTGCTGATGGTGCTTGGTGGGGTTGCGGACTATCCAGCGAAAAGGCGGCATAGGTACATCATTCTGCACGGGATACGAAAAACTTAATGGAAAATCTCAACAACCTTTCTACAACCTGGAGATTAAACCCTCTCCTGCTCAGCAGTCGCGATTGCAACCACTAGACCAACGAAGCAGTCAAAATCTCATAGCCTAAATTAGTTTTAATATTCTTAAATATCCATTAAATATCTCTTAAAAGTCCACGTAACTAAATGGATAAATCTGGATGCCCTATCGCGTGCCACAAGAAACTTCCTCGAGGAATTAACAAGCTTGGGGCTGACGGGATCGCAAACAAGTCCCCTAGGGCGGTCAGACGGCAGTCGTCGTCGGCTTGCCGTGTCTAAGGAGACTGCCACGCGAATCAATTAGGTGATTTGAGGCATTTGAGGGTTGGCTGCGGCCTCGCGTGACGGAACCTCGCTCGAGTCAACACTGATGCTCATGCCCACGATATTGCTTGCGTTTTTGAGAACGATTATGTGAAGTGAGTAGGTACTTGGGAACTTCAGTTGTGCTGAATATGTTATATCGAAAACCCACCCACTACAGTTATTACGAATTTCGGAAACTTTTATACATACATAACGCACACCTTCCCATGGGGATAGGGCGAAACTTTATACAGAGTGGAAAAAAGATTAGCGAAGGTGCAACTTTATTCTTCATTCTTTAGCCGATTCTTATACAAATGCGCCAAAATAGCGGCCAGTAATTTTTGCCACCACATTCCTCCAACAAACTATGAGACCTACGCCATACTACAAATACACTTTTGCACTGATCTTTCAAAAACAAATAATCAATATCGTATCGCATCAAATTAATAAAGTATCCGTATGGCACGAAGTCATTATCCAAGTGCATGATTGAAAACATCGGTTCATGTACCTAAGTACCGGTAATGAAAGAACCACTCAACCGCAGTATTAGGGCCCTAATATCAAATAATTGAACCAAATTAATTTACCTTTATGAAGGGCAAATTGTTTTGGTGAATCCCCAATCAATTTACTAAATTGATCAATGTTTTATGACAGAGCGGCATCACGTAAGACAAAAAATGGATCATGTTATGCTTTTAACCGAATACAAGACAAAAGTCAGTATTCGAAGGGGTTTTGTGAGTAGGTATGATGCATAATTATGGCTCTTTACAATATTTATATTATACAGGGTGGCAGGGACATCGACGCGTAAACTGTAACCATGGATTCACATGATACTAGACCCCTAGCGCCGAAATTTTTCGTCGGTTATCAAAAAAAATCTTCTGTTTCATAGAAAAGTGCAATACCTACGCGGTCAAAATGTATGGAACAGCAATATTTTTTTTAATAACCGAAAAATTTTGACGCTATGGGGTCTAAACTCATATGCTGAATTCATGGTTACAGTTTCGATGTCCCTGGCACCCTGTATATTATTTATTGCTCTAGAGGTCTCGTTTGATTTTACATGACATAGCATCATCATGTCTGTATTGCCCGAAGAGTAGGCAGAGGTGTACCTACCTATAGTACTACCACATTTCGCCAGTTTTGTTTAAGTTCCATGTAATGGGGGGTCAGCCTACCATCAACTAGGCACAAAGCCAGACTCCAGGGTGCTACTGAGAAATCTCAGATGGAAAAATCCAATAACACTTTGCCCCACCTGGGAATCGAGCTCATCAGTGTATTTATACCTAATCTACATTCATGACGCATTCGCCAAAACTGTAAACAAATATGAGTTAATGGAAAAATAACTTTAATTTCTATACAATAAAGTTCAGTTTACGCAACAAGTTCAAACCTTTTTATAACTTTTTCAATAGTGCTAGTCACTCTGAAATCAACTTAATTACCATTAAAATAAAGTTAATATTTGTTTAACTTGAAATAACGTCAATTTGAAACAAATAAAACTTGAACATACATATTATAAATTAACCTTCGTGGATAACGCTGGGCCATTTGGAACTCTCAAAACGTTGAAGGAAAAGATCGTTAGGAAACCGGCATGTCCTAGATCCAGTAATTCGAAGACATGTAACATCTATACCAACCCACACTGGGTCCGCGTGGTGGATTACGGCTCACTTCCACTCAACCGAGAGGAGACTTGTGTCCCAGCAGGGGGAACATAATAGGCTGCTTATGCATTTGAAGTTTTGTGGCCCGTGGAATAACTGGTATTTTTTTTCTGTAAAGCCTTTATCGATGAGCGATAACGTCACCCGAACAGCTGAACTGGTCGATCGATTAGGTTAAGCTGCGCTTGCCGTGGTCGGTCCGTGGATGGGTGACCATCTTTATTTTTAAAATGTTGCCCCACACTAGGAATTTCTCCTGTATCGTGGGTGCGTTTACAAACATTTAAACTCACATACACAAACAGCCAGACCCGGAACAAATACTTATACGCCATACAAATATTTGTTCCGTGCGGGGATCGAACCCGCGACACGCAGCGTAGCGGTCAATCGCTTAACCACTGCGCCAACCGTGCCGTCAAAGTATTACCCAGTTACTGGATTGTGGAGGTCAGATAAGCAGTCGCTACGTGTATAATAAATATATATATATAATATAATACTGGTAATATAAATAATACTGGTATTCAGCTGCATCTAGCTAGACTGATAACGTCGCCCTATAACAATATCATCAAGATTGCTAAAATCTCTTGGTAAATTATTTCTCCAGTGTTTTCATATTTTCGGTGACCACTGTACTACGGACAACGAACGAAGTCCATTTACATAAGTCTTTTTCTCCCGTATCAGCAAAAACTAGTTTGTTTTGAAATAACAAACGCTCATGCTGTGGCTTAGGCTTGAT
This sequence comes from Apamea anceps, assembly GCA_951799955.1. Classification (NCBI taxonomy): domain Eukaryota; kingdom Metazoa; phylum Arthropoda; class Insecta; order Lepidoptera; family Noctuidae; genus Apamea; species Apamea anceps. Next base: position 14,732,643 of record OX637505.1, on the reverse strand, counting down.
GCGTAAGGCGGGGGACAAGGTGTTGTGGCGCAGCCTGGGAGAGTCCTATGTCCAGCAGTGGACTGCAATAGGCTGAGTTGATTGATTGGTTGATACTGTGGGATAAATATTAGCCAGTCAGCGTCAGCAAGTGAGTCTATTAACAGGGGAAGTTATTTTATAAATAAAAACCACAATGACAAATAAGTATGTATATAATTTTTATTATTTCCTACGATGGCTACAAATGTATAAAATATCAGTCATCTTAATATTTAGCATTAATATAAACAATAATATCATAGAAAACGTCTAGCCGCTTAAACCGATTAGATACAGATTCAATATGCATAATCTACAGGAAACTAAATAGTTAAAATTCGAATTATACCTACATTCTGCTGATGAATGTTATATTTTCTAAATTCCTATTATCTACATTGTTACCTAGAATATTATGCTTATATTTTTTTATATTGCACAGTATTTAAAAAATGAAGACCTATTTTAAACCAAACCATACAGGGTCAAATTAAATTAGCTAGCGAAACTTCACGGACGTGATTAGTATCGATATCTAAACACGATTTAACAAAAACAAAAAAGATTTGATGTTCTTTTTTTGGGGTCAACGAAAGTGTATTGTTGTTTCTTAAAATATGAATTGAGAAAATCTGTTCGATTTTGTTTTATCATGCTTAGATATACCCAGCACGTCTGTGAAGTTTACACAAGAAAAAAAGTGATTTTTAACACATATTTCAAGTGATCATGATTATTAATTTATTTTTGTTTTATCATGGTTAGATATCGATACCCATCACGGCTGTCGAGTTTCGCTGGCTAATTTAACTTAACCCTGTATTTTAAATCTTGAGTAAATTACCAGGCCATGCACACTAAAATGCAGATTATCAAACTTTTATTAATTGCTACAATACGTAATTGACTTTTAAATAATTACACTGCTGTTCTAAAGCTATTTCATAGATGTCGCCGTAATATGATGTTTTTTCATTATATTTTGTGAGTAGACTAGACTAATATCATTTTACATAAATTTAAGCTTAGATATAATAAAACGCGTTTTATAGTAATATTTGGAGCATTATCAGAGCTTTGGGAAAGCTTAAAATCTTTTTTAAGCTCTAAAATTTTTAAAACGTTCGTGAAATTGACCAGCGCGCTATGTAGTTCAGTAAAATGAACAAGAGATTATTAATAGCAAGCACTTTTTAGCTTGTGTTGATAAAATGCATAACTAAGGGACTACTGACCCATAAAATGCCAAAATTGATTATAGAAAATTTTAATACCTACACATTTGACGAGTTCACTTTATTTCTCCTCAATAACATTTGCTAGGGGGATGCGGTAGGTACTGTAAATTGCAAAAAACTTAAGAAAATTTGAATTTCGCGGGCTACCATTTCGCTTCCCCCGCTTAAGGAAGAAAATAATATTATGGACCTAAAAATAGCAAAGCCGAGGCACAATCCAATTGTTTCTCTCCTTAACTAATATGTTTTACATATAATATGCTAGATACCAAACAAAATCGCTAATAATTTATTTACTTTTTAATATAAATAGATAAATGATTCAAACAAATAACTTCACTTACAATCTAATGGGATACAAGCCAGTACAATAAAGTTAACGCGTACCTATACATATATTTAAATCAACAAATTTACAAAAATCGCTACAAGTACACAAAATGAGAAAACTATTAATACAAATCTCAAAAATGGCGAACTAGAGGCACAACAAGTTGTAGGCTAGCGTTCACCGAGGTACAGAAACCAAAAGTTAGTTAACACTTCAATTATACAACCATAAATATTAGAAAATCTGATATAAATGAATATATAAGAACTGTCAAGTTTCAAGTAAAAAAAAAATGCCTGAAACCAAAGTGTCAAATAATTTCGAGTAAATTTGCTGAAAAAGTAACAGCGTTAACCAACTTTCGTTTTGACCGTAGAAAATAGGAAAAAAATATAAAATTAATAATGATCACTTTACTTTGATGACTATCAAGCATACTATTACATCTGCTTAATTATTATAATAATATTATGATAGATTAACGAAATGTTTAAGAAAATTGGCACGTAGATGGTTAAGGGTTTGCCGTTTCAGATATACACTTTAACACAGAGCCTTTGCAATAATAAAAATTTAATAATGCCCTCAGAATTTGACTTTTAGTAAACGACTCCATCTGTTGGATCAAGGTTGAACTAAAAACAGTTCCAGTCCGTGAATATCAAGCATGGATTTAGAACGTTTGTTATGAGTTTAGGGCGTACAGAGCCGTGCAAGTAAACCCATGTGACACAATCTAGCGACTTTCAGGTCATCATTATTAAATATATGATGCATGAAGTTATTTGGAAGTACTCGTAATAGCTCTTTAATAGTGACAAGGTGGAATTATATAGGACATACAGCGCCATCTCTTTTTCAAACTGGACAAATGATGATTTGACACTTTCCTCTGACGACATTAGAGACGTCACTTGAATATTTTGAATTATAAAGTGTGACAAAGCAACCACAAGCTCAAAATTATTAAAATATCCTCAACTTAGTTAAAAACTATTGCAACATACATACATTCCAATAGTAGCCAAGAAACAGGCAGTCAAAATGAAGTTGAACCACTTATTTTGTTAGACTGTGGTGAGACCGTCCACAGCTTCCATGAGGCTTGGCACGGAGTCCACTTTCATCCCACGCTTACGTAGGTTGTTAAGCTCTTCGACCAACATCGTCTTGTCTCTGCCGAGTGTCTCCCTGAAAGTAATTATGTATTTAATAATATGACTAACCGTGTGCCCGATGGGATTTCCCATTCACAAGAATGCCGAACTTCCATACAAACTTTCATCCCAACCCCTTTAAGGAGTTAATTTGTTTGAAGATTTCTGAAGATAATTTCGTTATATTAAGGAACTCTTGGGCGAAACATGCTTCTTACCTCAGGTTTAGGCAGTGCGTTGTCTCTCAGTGAATTTAAGATTTTTATTAAGTGGATAGGTATACAGTTTTCGATAAGTATGATAAAATGAATTGAGGTTAAAAATGCTCCTGAATTCTTATTATTTAGGGTATTTATTATCCTGCTGTTAGACCGTGCCGGATGAGAGCCGTGCCATGTACGAGACGCTGGCGAGGTAGAAATCCAAAACTTCACGAACATTTTAAATGAAGCAGTTCATGCTATAGTCGTGTCCCGTCCGAGTCTCGGTGAAACTGAGCAGACACGGAACGGGTCGGTCTAGCATAAACAATCCCTTATTCGATCAATCGACTCGGTCTATCACAATCCACTTCTACACGAAGAGCTTGTTTAAGTTACGCCGCCAACGGTACCAAGGATAGGTACATTATTATCAGTTTTATGACAAACAATAACTAAATAAATCCAATTATTCATGACGCATTATATCCTTAAACAGTTCAATGAATAATTCATTGAACTGTTTTTCTATTGTTGTGTTATCAGTTCATTTGTTTATTCGCAAGTATCATTCTATTAGATTGTGTCCTTATTTAGGTACAATAGGTACATTATCAGCTGACCTGCAGGAAGCCATAGATAACTAAATGAAGTGCATAAAAAAACTTTATAAAAAAAAATTAAACCGCCGAAAAAACTGAAAAACAAAAAATAATAAACCTTTTTTATTTAACCTTAATAACTAAGTTCTTAAACTAATGTAAGTATACCTAAGTAATTTTGAGTCGTAGGTAGGTTAAAAAATTATATTTTCACTGAAGAAGAATGCTAACTTATCATTTTAGTTATTTACTGAAAACATCGAAATCTTTCGCTAGATAATTAAGTCAAAATCAAGTGGTATTCATAAACCATATATCTGCACTTAAAAGTGCTAATTTCACACTTTTTTTAAATTTGTTTGTACAATTACTTCTAAGATGTTGCGTTGTGTGTATGTTCTAAATAAAGGTTTTTTCTTTCTCATTTTCAAGGGAAACTGTTAAGTAAAGAAATGTGTGCTAGACTAGAACACGTAGCTGCCAGAAATTGATTAATTTATTACACTATTTAGAAACCCAACCTCAAACTCAAATCGCCGACATCACCAAAAAAGTCCCTAAAAAATCCCAGGCGTAGATGTTGGGACGAGCTTGATGCATATTGAGAGGAAAAAGGAAAGGCAGGTCTTTGCCCCAAAATCTTGGGCTGCGACCGCGCCTGGCACGAAGAGACTTTTATTTATAATAAGTACAGATAGAACCTTCACGGTTTTGTTAGCCAAAACCAAATTACCAATAGAATACTTACCATATAGAAATGCATGTATGTAAGAGAGGTACGTATATGAGCAGCAAATCGGAGTCACTGACAGCCTCGTATCGTTTGAGCGCAAGTTGCGCCCAGCGCTCTACGGGCCCGGCCAGGGTGCCGTCGCTGGCTCCTGCGCACGCTACGATGCGGCATAACGCACCAAGTACCACGCGTGACCGGTCCGTGTACACCTGGAAAACGATAGCATATCCATTAAGGCCAGCGTCCACCAGAAATCGCTAAATACGTTTAAACGAATTCAAAACATTGTTCTGTTTAGCACTAAACGTATACTTAAGTTATTTGTGGTACAAGTGGTCCTCATTTTCAATGAGAAAATAGATACAGGGCTACTACAATAGCCAGTAGTAAAATTTATGTAAACCCACTTTTCTCACTGACAATAGGCTACATGCCAAACAGCATAGCAATAACAGGAATACTAGGAATATAATTATTTATTAAATAATGCATAATGTGCTTTAAATTATTTAATCTTCAAAAATACGATTGCATTGGTTTTGTCTTCGGCTCAGGTCGGAATTAATCAGGGTTCGTAAAAATTCGATGCCTAAAATCTATACTAATAAAAAGCTGAAGAGTTTGTTTGAACGCGCTAATCAAACGCTAAACACCAGTCTGATTTAAAAATTGTTTTGCATTCGATAGCCCAATTCTTGAAGACGGCTATAGGCTACTTACCATCACGCTAGGACCCTTAGGAGCTGAGCAAAAACACGCTTAGCGGAAACGTAGCAATAGCGCAGGCAGGTAATGGGATGCGACGACCCCGTCGCATCCCATTACCTCGGTCGGGTCGCGGAACAAGGAATTTTACGCGTACGAAGTCGCGGACAGAAGCTAGTTTATAATAAATATCAAAATTAGTAGGTATACGATATATATATATCGCATAAGTATCGTACAGACGCCAGCACATCAAGCTACTACAATCTGTGAAATTCCTTTAATAGATTTGCAACTTTATCGCTAGAGGATTAAGGTTCAAGGTTGATTGGGAAAATTTTACTGTTTCGGGTAGCTTGACCTGGTGATTTTCGTGATGGTAGTCGTGATAGTAATCGTGATTTGTATGTGTTTTAGTTGTAGAATAAAAGTTTGTGTTTTATTATTTCATCTGCCTAGCCTTTTCCCAACTACGTTGGAGTCGGTTTCTAGTCTAACCGCATTCAGTATCAGTATTCCAATCTGACCTCCACAACCCCGTTTCTGGGTAATACCCCTTGGCAAGATTGTTTGTCAGACGTTCGGGCTACTGACGACCCGTAACAGCTGTCAAAGATCCACGAATGACAGCCGGGACCAACGGCTTAACGTGCTTTCCGAGGCACGGAGGGGTCTTGGTATGTGAAGATAGTCACCCATCCACGGCCTAACCGCGGCAAGCGTAGCTTAACCTGATCGTTCGACCGTTCGACCCGTGCGGCTGTTATTACTTAGCCACAAGCCCCTCAGTGTTTGTGTTTTATTATTTGACGTTTTTAATAAAAAAAGTAAGAAGAAATTGACGACACGGTTGGCGCAGTGGTTAAGCGATTGACTGCTGCGCTGCGTGTCTCGCACGGAACAAATATTTGTATGACCTACAAGTAGTTGTTCCGGGTCTAGCTGTTTGTGTATGTGAGTTTTTAATTGTTAAATGTTTGTAAACGCACCCACGATACAGGAGAAATTCCTAGTGCTTTCCCCGCACTAGGAATTTATCCTCCGTTTAAAAAAAAAAAATTGGTCTTTGATGAATAATAATCAGTTTTACCAGAACAAAACATTAATGTGTTTTTCTAACTACAGGAGCATACCTTATATACATCTATAAACCATATGTTATGGTTTGCATTTCAATAAAAAGTTAACCATACTTGCACATTATTTGGTGAATCCCTGAAACAGGATTAGATTCCCACTTCAGGAAAGATAATCCAAAATGTAGTTTATGTCAAGTGCCAAATTTCTAGTTTTAACAATAAATATCAATTGATATACATATTATATTGTGATATATCAGTAAACCCTGGAATTAATTGATGCCCCCAAGAGTTTTACTGGTAATATTAAATGTTTGCGCTAAGCAGTCTGTTATATAAATATTTGTGCACGACGTATTTGGAAACTATCATAATTATCTGCTGTCCAAGGGTTATCTTAGTTTATGCCACAACATACAGATATTAATTTGTATTATTGCTTGTCCCCTAAATAGGCAAACACTGGAAAATCCTACTGTATCAATTCATTGATGTAGTGTTCATACTTTGATATTTCATTACAAAACTCACTTGTGTTCCTTAAAATTGGAAATTCAGTCATTATTTTCCCAATATTATGAGCCTTAACGATAAGGGTAATTGTTTTAGAGTCATTTAACTCAAGAGTTATACAACTGGACAATGGTTAACATTGTCAACTGAAGGTGAATCCACTAACAAAAGAAAATAAACACTCAATCATTCTATAAATAAGACATCATTTTTTAAATGCCCAGCGACATTGAGGCAGTCCCAGGACAAGGTGGCGGGATGAGCTTAACGCCTACAAACAGCATTGGTCCACACTAGCTCAAGACAGGGAGGAGTAGAAAAAAGGAACGGAGGCCTTTACCTTGTAGAGGGGCGACATAGGACCAAAAATAATAATTAATAATAAGTTTTTTTTAAATATATATACATCTACTAACCTTGTTTAATAATTTAAAACTTGTCTCCAAAACTGACAGTGCTTGATCGAACTTGCCCTCATTAATTAATTGTTTAGCTTCGTTTAGCTCAATCTCCTGGAAGAATGCGATAGTAGCCGGGGAGTCCCGCAGCCGTGACTCACCCGCTATCAAGTCTAGTAGTGACTCAAATGCAGTACATCGTGTGGAAATTAGGTTTGGATCGAAATTGCCCATGACAATCTGAAATGAAGTCAAATAAGAAATATAATAAATACCACTCTTTAGCAAGTCATGTTTCACAAGTCTTCAAACTACTGGTAATTTACATAAATTACAGAATGACATCACAATATTAGCAACTACCTACTTAGTAAATAATGTTGCTAATTGAATTGACAAGTCTTCCTGCCTTCCAACAGTAAACTGTTTCAAGTATAGCAAACTAAACTAACAAAATATGTATACTACATACTACGCCTACTAGATTATTTTAAAGTTATGACTCATAATAATAACAAAGAACACTAAACATTTACACTTCTTTACCTTTCTAGGAAATGAAATACTGCTCAGCAGAGCCGGAAATTCCTTTTTCAACCCGTGGTACAGATCTTGGAAGTGGGTGTACCGCCTCTCAACATTTGCTGGGTCTGGATCTATCTCCCTGATTCCTGATTCTGTAGCTTGTTTTGCTTGTACCATGTAAGCAACGAATTTCTTTTCATTCTCCAAACCTTCCACTGTTCTTGAAGAAACTATTTGAAATATTAGCATGGTTGCTTTTAATTTATTGTTTTCTATTCAACAGCTATCTGTTTTGGTGGTTTTATGAAATAATGACAAACAAAAGTGACTTGTAAGAACAATAATTTGTTTGCAGCTGGCACTGACAAACTCAGCATATCAACTTCAAAGTGACATTTGGTGACATTTAAGTTTTGACATTGACAACTGTAATTTATGACAGCTGGTGTCTTCCCTTTCTGTGTTCGGTTGATATTCCCAGAGGAAGTACCGAATTCTCATTTAACTACAGCGTGCCAAGTATATTTTTGATCATGTTATAAGGTATATCCTACTGTACTTTGAGTACTGTCCATAATCTTGGTCAGATCATGTGAAGATCATGACATGTAGCAATAATATCTGAAATGGTCTTTTGAGGAAAGAACCAACAGATTGAATGGACCTCTCCAGTCAGTGCACACATAAATAAAAACGATCATGTAATCGCGTACTCACGTGACAGTCGCTTTCGGTTAGGACGAGAGTAATAGTCTTGTGAACTCTTGTGTTTGTCTGTGTCTGTAAACTTTAAAAGAACAGCTTTATCTATATCTCTTTAGATATACAAAAATCAATTGCTGTTCGTTTGAGTCGCTAAACCTCGAGAACGGCTGGGCCGATTTAGCTGATTTTGGGTTTGAAATGTTTGTCGTAGTCCAGGGAAGGTTTAAACGATGAGAAAATATGGAAAAATTGCGAGGAAGATAGTAAACACAACAATTTCATTTTCCCATATAAACTGTTCTACCTACTTTCCTGTCAAACATTTGACGATCGTCCCTTCGGTACGGTAGACTCGGGTCCACTTGAATTCAAGCACGTATTAAATTAAGGGTTTTGAATCGACAACATACATATATCCACATTACTCGGATTATCTAGGATTAGTAGGTTAGGAGTAGGGTAGGAGTAGGTTAGGAGTAGGGTCGAAGTAGGGTAGGAGTAGGGTAGGAGTAGGTTAGGAGTAGGGTAGGAGTAGTGTAGGAGTAGGGTAGGAGTAGGCTAGGGGTAGGGTAGGGGGTAGGACACCACGCGAATGAAGTAGCGCCGGGCAGCTAGAAATAATTTATACGGCAAGACAACGTTTGCCGGTTCAGCTAGTTTAAAATAAATAATTTAGTTAAGGAAATCAGAAATATTATTTCCCCAATGGGTCACATAATTATTCTCTAGGTAAAATACGTATACTAATAAAAAGCATATTTTAAGCTGTAGGTACCGATGTCAAAAAATAACAAGCGTTGAAAATGCCAAATTAACGATCGACGTCTCCAAAAACAACGTCGATTGACGCAATAAGCATAGTAATATCAGCAAGCATTAACTGTGGGCCCAAAACAGATACTCCCAATATATGGTTATATGAAGCCGGACGTAAGTGCACCCGATACGGAATGGAAGTGCCGTCAGACACCATGTAGACACCCATTTCGCCTTTTGGCGCTTCTATTGCGTTATATGTAACTCCAGGTGGCACAGGATATCCCTCAGAGCATAACTTAAAATGATGAATTAAGGATTCCATTGAAGTTTTCATTTCCTTTCTTGAAGGCAAAGAAACTTTGGAATCGTCAGTTTTATATTCTCCTTCAGGCATCGTGTCAAGAACTTGATTGATAATTCGTAAAGTTTGACGCATTTCTTCGTAACGTATTAGGTATCGGTCATAGATATCACCAAATGTTCCAACAACGGCATCAAAATCATATAAGTCATACCCATCATACGGGTCGTTAATTCTTATATCCCATTTGATTCCACTGCCGCGTACCATCGCCCCCGAGAAGCCTAGAGACAAAGCTTCGTGCGCACTTATAATGCCAAGACCTGCAGTCCTAGCATAGAACAATCGGTTCTTGGTTGCAACATCTTCAGTTTCATCAAAACGAACTTCCATCTTACTACATAATTCGTAAATATCGTCGAGAAAACCAATGGGAATATCCTGAATAACTCCACCGGGTCGAAGATAGCAGCAGTGAACTCTAGCGCCGCAAACTCTCTCAAACATTTCATAAATTTTCTCTCGTTCCTCACACATCCAAAAGAAAGGTGTTATACCACCACAATCAAGTATTGTGCCTGAGACATTCAGCAAATGATTTGAGAGACGACTTAATTCGGCGCAAAGGATTCGAATTGCCTTAGCCCTCGGTGGTACTTCTATGTTGAGAAGCTTTTCAACAGCAATACAGAAAGCTTGCTCGTTTGCCATAACGGACACGTAATCTAGACGATCCATGAAGGGCAAACTCTGATTATAATGCTTGTGTTCCATCAGTTTCTCGGTGGCTCTGTGCAGGAACCCTATGTGAGGGTCAGCTCTGACTACAGTCTCGCCGTCCAGTTCCAGTATTAACCGAAGAACGCCGTGAGCAGCTGGATGTTGAGGCCCGAAATTAATAAACATGTTTTGAAGCTTGCGTTCAACCGGGTATAGTTTTGCATGATGGATTATTCTGAAATACTTGTTTGACTCTGGCGTAGGGTACATCGTTGAACCGGCGAATTGTTTAAGATACTCCGCGTCGGGGTACCACCTGTGTCCGTATAGCGGGGCACAGAGGCTAAGCTGCCGAGTTTGTCTCGCTACATTTACAAGACTTAAATGTTTTATATTCAACATTTCTATACAAGTGCTTTAAAGTCAGCTATTCTCAGTTTGACACATCAAGTTTGACACTACGGATAAGTATGGGGATTTTATATTGTGCCAGTAGGTGAGTATTCATTGTCATGTCTCATGAAGTTTTTATTGAAAACATCGACAAAAACGCTTTAAAAAATGTTTTCTTTTTATTTTGTAAATTACGGACAGGAGGAGGAATCTTTTACTTATTCACGATTACAGTAGACTAAATATTATACGGGGCGTAGGTTTTCACGACAAGCTTTTGAATAGAAAGTAATCGGATGGCATTAACCATAACTTATTAATACTTCCACCAATACTGCTGAGCGTGCCCGCCTACTGGCTGTGGGTGAATGGGAGTCGGGCCTCTGGCTTCAGGCGCTAGCGTCACCCAATATAGGCACTATGCTGGGTGACACCACATTCCGGCTCGCTACATGTTTGCGTCTGGGCGCTCCTTGCGGAGCTCCACATCGCTGTCATTGCGGTGAAGCAGTCGACTGCCTCGGATACCAGGGCCTATCCTGCAGCAAGAGCGCTGAACGGATGGCAAGGCACGCCAGCATTAACGACATCATCCGTCGGGCTCTTGTCTCCGCCGGGGTGCCAGCTGTTTTAGAACCCAATGGCTTGGCACGCGACGATGGAAAGAGGCCCGATGGAATGACCATAATGCCTTAGAAGTTGGGTAGGCCTTTGGTGTGGGATGCAACCTGTGTCGACACCCTCGCACCATCCTATCTTCCTAGCACGGTGGGCTGTGCTGGGGCGGCTGCTACAGGAGCAGAAAACCTCAAACGGTTCAAATATAACAACCTTATTGGGAGCTATGTATGTTTGAGCCGTTTGGGGTTGAAACACTAGGGCCTTGGGGTCCGAGTGTTCATCGAATTTTTCGTGACATCGCCAAGCGGTTGGTTGACTCTTCACGTGACCAGAAGGCTGGCCTATTTTTAGCCCAAGGAATCAGCATTGCCATCCAACGTGGTAATGCTGCCAGCCTTTTGGGCACTTATCAATATTCAAAAATCTTTTACGTAGGTACACGAATTTAGATAACAGTTACCTCAAAATATTATCATCGCATTAAGCATTAAGAGTAATACAAATTAAGGGGAATAGATTTTCATTTAATCAATTATCGAATGAGATGCAAAAATATTTAAAGATGCCGATGAAACAATCGATAATTTTGGCATAGGTAGATCTTATCACGTAGAATGTTCTTGTCTAAATCCGAACTGGTAATCAGGGATTAGATTTTCAGATTCAATAAGAGGCTTCAATCTCTTTAGAAATAATTTCTCAAATAGTTTTGACAACACAGGTAATAGTGAGATAGGCCTGTAAGATGCTGTTACATTAGGAGGCTTCCCAGGCTTGGCTATCATGATGACTTCAGCTACTTTCCACACATCAGGAACGTGTTTTAACCGAAATGCAGCATTAATGATCGTGGTAAGCTTAACTAGAGCTTTACGTGGGAGATTTTGTAAAACTTCTCCTGTAATCAAGTCGTAACGAGGGGATTTTCTCCGATTGAAATTATACTTATTTTCTCTAGATACTTCTTTTGGGGTAACCAACTTATATAAACTATTTTGTACACCCAGCGTTATCTTCGCATTGTGAGTCTGGACTTCATTTGGTTGGAATATTTGTTCTAAATGGTCAGCGAACCTTAAGGCTTTTTGTTCGTCCGTCACTGCCCATTTTCCATTTTCTTCCTTGATAGGAGGAATTTGCATGATTGGTCGTTTCAGGTGCTTCGTAGCCTTCTACAGCGAGTAGCCGGTTTTAGTATCACTCGTTAATTGGCAAAGGTAGCTGTTTGTTAAGGAGTCGTTGTAGTATTGGATTTCTTTCGTAAGGCGCTTAGTGGCAGTCTTTTATCTTGTGGACATCTGGTCTGATGCTATCTGTTTCTTTGTTTCCGCTTTTCAGTTATAAGACACCTAATTCCTGCAGGGTAGGCGGTTGCTTTGACACGGTGTGTTTTTTCCGGTGCGTATTTCCAGACAGCTTGTTGTATACTCGTTGTAAATGTACTCAATTCCAAATCCAGCTGTTCTGGAGTTTTTAATGGCACTCTTAATTCTATATTATTATCTAAGTCTATTCTGAAACTTTCCCAGTCTGTATAAATATTTACAAGTGTAGGATTTCTCTCTATGCGTAGGATCCGATGCCATAGTGATAAAATTGGTGAATGGTCGGAATTCATGTCAAGGCATTCATCGATGCTCAAATAATTAGTGGATATATTTTTAGTAATAAAAAAATCTATTAAGTCTGGGACTTTGCATGGATCGCTTGGCCAATAAGTTGGTTTTCCGGTAGAAATAGCTTCACACTTTAGCTCTTTCATGGCACTCATAAGTTCCTTTCCCTTAGTGGTGGTTAGTCTTGACCCCCAATGCGTATTTTTAGCGTTGAAGTCGCCACCTAAGATGAATCTTTGTCCGAGTTGCTGTAAGAACCTCACATAATTATCTTTTTTGATGTTGTATCTCGGAGGCGAGTATATGGCCTCTACAACTACGCCACGGTGACTGGATACAATTGGGATTGAATACAAATCGCTACAGCTTGAATTTCATGACAATCATACTTAACTTCTTCATGATGACGGAGATATTCTTTGACTATAACCGCGCTACCACCTCGGGCAGAATTGTCAGGGTGCAGTGCATGGTACACTTTATAACTTCGGAACTTTATGTATGATTGATTAGTAAAGTGAGTTTCAGATATATGGCATACGTCAATGTTTTAATTCTTGTTGATGTTTAAGTAGTCCATTTGAGTTCCATGCCATTATTTTTAATGGATTCATTTTTTCGGTCTGGAAATAGCATGTGTAGCGCTATTTTCTAGTTTATCCAAGCGAGCGTTGAATGAGGACATCAATTTGATGATTTCGTCCAACTTCCCATCCATACCTTTATCAGCAATAACATTGTCGCGAATATTCGCATGGTTAACAGTTTTGGCCGTAACATGCGCGTGTTTTCTTGTGAGTGTTTTCTGTCACGTAATGACTTTGCGGTTGTGAGCTAGTTTGCACTGTTTCATTGATTTTTCGTTCGCTTATTGCTACCGGCTTTTTAATCGTTTTTTTTTTTATGCCTTACATTTCCCGGGCTACCATACATCCTCTATAATTAGCAGGATGCGGTTCCCCACAGTGGACACATTTTGGCTTCTCATCTGCCGGTTTTTTGCAGTCAGCAGTCAGATGTTTCCCTGTACATTTGACACATCTAGGTTCCTTAGAACAGTATTTGTGTGTATGTCCGTACGCTTGGCATCTCTTGCATTGAGGTACTAGCCTCGAAGTATGGAGAGGATGTACTTCTACTTTACATCCTAATATTGACTTAATGCTAAGTATAGATTTTATTTATGTCTTCCACATTGCTGAAAGTCAGCATAAACATGTTCAGAGGCTCCTTATTTTTCCACCTCAATTTGTTTGCTGTCTTTAATCTGGAAACCTTTATTTTGCAAGTCCTCAATAATTCTGTTAGGTTTGCATGTGAAATGAAGGTTTTTCACCATAACTCTTATTGGCCTCTCCTGCTTGTTTTCGTAGGAGTGCCAGAGACAGTTATTTTCAGTCAATAATTTTGTAATAGACTTAAATGTGTCTTCGTTCACTGCATTTATTTTAACGCACTTCCCATTCAAGATTTTAGTCGTGAATTTATCACCAGACTCGGACTTCAACAACAAGTCAAAAAATTCCTGGTAGTTCTCGATGCCATCCACAACAACAGGCGGAGGTGGCGGAGTCTTTTTAGCCTTAACTTTCTGGGATTGAACAGTTTCCAGGTGTTCAATGTTGGCAGTATGAGTGGGCGATGTGTTTAGTTTTCGTTTTTTCCTGCTCTTTTGCCTGATCCACTGTGTTTCCCTGGCTAGCTCCTCCTCGTCCGTACAGTATACAGGACACTATGTTGGTTCTTTACTGGCTCAGCGTCAGCTGGCTTACTAGTTGAAGCTGTACTTTGTTCTGCCTTATGTAGTACCTCACTTGTTGTTGGAGGCTTTCTATTTCTTTTTCCATATATGAGATAACATTACGCAGTTTTTCGTTATCTGCTCTTTCTTCGCTGTAATATTTGTATAGCAGTTGTTCATTTTCGGTTTTCTCCTTAATTTTGGTGGTCTCAGCCATGATAGTGGCGAGTTAATAAATAATAATTATAAATAGAATGTAAGTCAATTCCTACGTAATTGTGTGTGTCATCGCGGCGAGCGCGGTTGGTTTGCTGCGTCTGCACTTTGCACATTTAGTAGAGCACGCGATCGACGCGACTATTCTCAACGAATTCAAAACACAAGTTGTTTATAAAATGCTCTGTGGTGACCACTCTAGAAAGACACACAGCGACTGTGTGGCCAATATCTTACCTTTTCTCTCAATTTATATATATTAGTCTCTGCCTTTTCTGCAAGCCTATAAGAACTTAATTGAGTATATCAGAACCGCATAAACGGCCCTTTACATTAAAGACTACAATATACTTTGCATTTTATACAGGAAAATGATTGTCTCTGGAATTTGAATGAAACATGATAAATTATTAAGTAGGTATAATGTTTTATTTTAACCGTTTTTGTAGTTACATAAGTAAACATTCATATATAAATATGTTATATATGTAGGTATTTACGTACATCTTTACTTCGATAAAATTCTTTCTAATCATTGAAAATGGTAAGGTACTGTTGAACTGGTTACACTTTTTGATATCATGTTATAAGACACTGACAGTCACATTTATTAAACTTATAACTAGCTAGTACCCTTATCAAATATAATATATTTTTTATAAATACGTCATAATATTTTTGTATAAACAAACTGTATAAATAACATTGTAACTACAAAAATTCTGAATACATATCTCAAAACAGTTGTAAAAAAAACGTAGCAAAACTAACAAATATAGCCTAAACTTTAGGTCTAATAAAAACAGTGCTTTGTAGGAATGTCCGTACCTTATAATCATTAAAATATAAATAGACTCTTACATCTACATTTTTAAATAAAGTAGATATTCAGAGAGCAACCACAACGTACCAATATAAATTAGGTAAGTTTAAAGAGGTAACATCGCTTGAAGATACAGATAGGTACAGTAAGCTTTTATACATAATATATAGGTACCTACCATACCTTATTTTAGGTATATAAATGACGGAAGCAACTGCACCCTAAATATAAATATTTTAAGCCTACTTTGCATGAGTAAGTCATAAGTTCTCCAAATCTACCAACTGATAAAGAAAATCTTATGTTTTCAGCACAAACGAGACATGCCTACACTAAAGTAGCATTACGGTGCATACAGTTTTCCCCGCATGCGGGACTCGCGGCTTCCGCAAGATATTATTCAGTAAAGCAGATCGTCTATGAATACTGACTTGGTTTAATATTGTCGAAATATTCTGAAAAATTATTGTGTTCTTGTCACTTTTTACATAAATATGTGAGTTTGCTCCTGTACAAGCAGTACACTCAATGATTTATCTTTGTGACGTATTAAACTGGCATACTTACTTTTGCATTAATAGCATTATTTTTCGATTATTAAGCAAGCATTCACCACAACATAATTATATTTGGCGAACACGGAGCAGAACATTAAGATTGAATCTGTATTTTCATAAAACAAACTGATTTAGTACGTTTGTAGAAGAAACACGTTTATCACAGTATCATTATTAAAATGAACGATCTCGAATTCGTGTAACTACCTATACTAGGTATCAGATTGGTCCTTTACATTTAAATATCTAATCGGGTTTTATTTAATATTTTCGTTAATCAAAATTTCGACATTTCGTTTCAGATAAACGCAATCTAAATCCAAATTCTTTTTACAATGATGGTTCAATTCGACATTTTTTCAGAGGATTCTACAAAAATACATGAGCAAAGTTTCTGTAGGAACCTTAGGATACAACTGGAGAAAGAATGGTACATTTCAGGCTTGCTCTTCCATTTGACACACAGGTAGTACACTGGGATGCCTGAAAGGAGTATAGCTACACCAATAGCGGTGTCTTTAGGTCGCGTAATGGCTGGTATGACTACTAAGCAGCCAATGGCAATGAGGAACAGGTACGGTATGACGATGTTGACCTTGATGGGTCTCGGTATGTCTGGCTTGACGCGCCGCAGCCACAGCATGCCCACGACTGAGGCGCCCACGGATAGCCACAGCGTTTGAGAGAAGTAGTTGATGAGATCAAACACGTTGCTCGTCGTCAACATCAGGAGCGAGAAGAGGCACTGGAAGTTTCAAACGAACTCCTTAAATGCTGATTGTAAATTGTAACATACCTAATTCAATAAGTAATTTGGTTACTACTTAATGTTTTTACTGACAATAACTCTATAAATATATCTACGAACAATCGGATGTTTAGCTACTTACTGTGAACATAAGCGAAGGTATGGGCGTCTGCTTCTTAATGTGGAAAAGTGAGAAGAAAGCAGGCATGTGTCCCTCTTGCGCACCGGTGGCGAACAGTCGGGCTGATGTGAACAAGACTCCGTTGACCCCGCCGAATGTAGACAGTGCCACGAACACGGGGATTATCCAACTCCACGCAGCGAACAAACGATCGCCGAACACCTGTCGAAGTAGAATAAAACAAATTAATAACTTTAATATGGATTGAGTTTTTGGGTAAGTAAGTATATTAAGAGACTCCCAACGCATCAAATAGTCAGCCCCACTATAACTGACTCTGCCCGCTGACAGTATTACCTCCGTACCAAGACGTGACTCTGACCTAACAGGGGAATCTAACGGGGGTTGCGGCACAACATTCGCACGTACCGATTGTGTCAACTAATTGTATGGAGGTGTACAAACTAGCAGGAACAGTCGCATGACTTCTTAATCATAATAACAATCGACGCTGGAAGTCACGTCCCGCATCCCGTGCGGGGTTCATAAAGTGTGGCTAGAGCTTTATCTTATACCTAGGGCTGGCAAGAAAGACGAAGAAGAGTAGTTAGTTTGGTAGTTGGCGGTGTGAAACCCACGTGGCTCGGAAAGCACTTTAAGCCGTTAGCCCTGCGCCTGATGTCTCTCCGGTCGAATCTGATTGCCGTCCCCTCATTTATATATATATGGCCGTCCCATCGGGCTATGAGAGTGAGGGAAAAGAGAGTGTACCCGTGTCTGCGCACAAACTTGTGCGCTATAATATCTCACGCGCCTAAGGCTAGTCTCGATTGAGATTGGCCTCCAAATACGGTCTGGAGGATTATTACTATTACACGATATCCGTGCTATTACATAATGTATTACCTATGTGGGCACACAATATATTATCATGTATGTAGGTAGGTAGGTACTTATTGGATCATACTATGCTCCGATTGATGAATAAACCTACTGATATTTTGTTACGAAATTCAGGGAGTGGTTTTTATTGTAGATGTCGACAGTCCGATCATGAATGGCTCCAAGGCTCCAACAGGAAACTTCATAAATAAACCGAAACGACTGAGTGGTAATTACCTTTGGTATTCATTAAAATAAGGACCACTTCCTGCTATTACCTACGTAGATTACATTAAAATGTCGTCAGAACATTTTATCATAGCCATAAAACTGAGGCCTGAATAATAAATATTTAAATGGTCCAGCTATTTATACATTTAATAAATCAATCACTCTGTGAAACGGTCTATTGGAGGACTAGATGTACGTAATAGTACGTAAATGGCCACTTCAATGGACGATCATGCCGCGTCGCATTAATATACCGGGACGATAAGTGATAGACGACATTACACTTGACATGACAATTATTTCTGGATAAAATTAGATATGGCCCACTGAGCTGTAGTGTATTTTGTAGTAGGAATATTTCTTCTCTTAATGATAGATAATGTCGTTTTTATGCTGAGTTGCTTCCGGCAAATATATAGATTCCAGTGTCTACAGTCCATTAACACTTATTTTACCTCTGATTTTGCATGACTGTCAATATTAGAGTCATCTTTAATCTCGAGACAATAAGATTGCTATTGGGTTGCTACAACTGTGAAGTCTGTCAAAATCACAGTGATGTTTATTGTTGTTGCAATAAGGTTGCTGTTGGGTTGCAGCTGTCAGAGGTAAAGTAACTGTAAAAGGACTGTAGGTACTCTGCCCGTGGGTTCATCGTAAAAGTCAGATAGCAGGCAAAGAATTTTAAAGATGGCCAGTATCAACAACAGCATCCTTTTGCACGATGAAAATAATAACGTGGTCACAAATCTACCGAGACACTGTCGAAATGATGACAGTAAAATAATAGATAATTATAATATGTAAGTATTGCCCGTTAGACTTGCATGGTATTTTGTATTCTATACACGAAATCCAACACACAACATTTTATTGAAAAGATGTATCCTTTATTGATAATTGTCCTCATTCTATGAGGATAATGTTCGGATATCACAGGTAGGTACTTAAGCTATATAAAAAGATAATACATTATATTATCTTGTTATACAGCTTCTTCCATTAGTCCGTGCCCTATCACAAGCATTGGATTGTCATCGGTGTCACCACCTTGTACTGGGCTCAAATACGTAGGTACCTATGTATTTAACGACCACTGATTGCATCATCCGCGATGTCTTTGCAATTTTCCTGGTCTGCGGCTATTTGTTAACATTAAAATGCTCATGCGCAACAGTAGACGGAATAACTTGAATTGAGCGACATGAAATACGTAACTTGGTGTACTTAATAGATTTTCTGAATCCAGCGAAAATATCGCTATTTTAAAAGTCCAAATTTTTGCACGGAGCAAGGGAATTTTTGAAGTAGGTAAAAGTTTTTATCCTTCATAAACTTCAAAATTGGGCATCACTATATAATATCATTCCACTTTTCACAACACCAATAATAATTATTCCCTTATTTGTGTCATCTGCTCGATGTCCGCATGTCGCTGCAGGGATCCTGCAGAATATCAGCGTCAGACATATTATTTGCCAGAGACATGCTGGACTCCCTATTTGGTGCTTGAGACGCAAACCGCACTTTGTATGTTCGTTATTTTATTTGAATGTTATCTAACGTGTTTTATAGTCAAAAGTTTCAACACTTTGTTTTTTTTTATACCGGCTGACTCTTTTTGCCGGCTGGACAAAAATAGGGTATAAAACGTGAGCCTTTATAGATTTATGTTCTGTAATTTGTATGGTGTTGTACACCATACAAATTAAAGAGTACTCTATTCTATTCTATGCCACAGAAGAACAAAAAATAAAACCTCTTTTTTTTACATTCAATCCTTTGATTGAAGCCGGCCGATAACTACAATCAAAAGATTGAATGTCACTAAGAATTCATTGATAATTTCCGCGCGTATAGAAGGGTGTCTTTTAGGGCTGATTTTTCCAACGCCGGATAACTTAATCCGAGGAATAGTTTTGAATTTTTGACAGGTCTTCCATACAAAATCTGTGAGACAATTTTATTCCACGAATAAAAATTATCGGTCGATTGAAAAATTATCCCTATGTTGAATTTTTATATTATTCGTCGATTT
Organism: Apamea anceps; assembly: GCA_951799955.1. Classification (NCBI taxonomy): domain Eukaryota; kingdom Metazoa; phylum Arthropoda; class Insecta; order Lepidoptera; family Noctuidae; genus Apamea; species Apamea anceps. The sequence continues at coordinate 14,712,669 of OX637505.1, read as the reverse complement.
TTTCTCTGATTTTGCGTGCAACAAATAAACGATTTATCTGTCCATATACATATGTACGACCTACTATACTATCAAGGTACCTAGCTACTCTAATCTTGGTAAGCGACCTACTTGACATTCTTGAGAAGGCTGCATTTTTATTAGTTTTCTCAATGCCAGTGTCTTACCAACAACTCACTGTTAATGATCAATTAATTTCGATTCGATTCGATTTCGATCGATTAATTAATTTGATAAACCTATGAAAAATCGAGGCGGAAAAGGACACTTTGTTTAGCGATAATTAGGACGTCTTTATATAAACAAAGTTCGAGATTTGATAATGTAGGTATCTATATTTCAACGAGATGACAGTTGCTCTATGCGGTTGATAGAAACTATAATACTCTGGGGCTGCAGTCTCGACATTCATAGCGATCGCTTTACGACCGAATTCGGTCACAAAGTCCTGTCACTCCATACTTTACACCTGTCAATCCGGGACTTTGCGACCGAATTCGGTCGTAAAGCGATCGCTATGAATGTCGAGACTGCAGCCCCTGGTAATGTGAGTTATAATAACGAAGCGTAGAATAGTTTTATCAAGATCACTAGCTCTGTCCGCGACCTCGTCCGCGTGTTTCTTGTTCCCCGACCCACCCAGTCGCATCCCATCCCTTGCCCGCGCTATTACTTTATTTTCGCTTAGCGTTCCTTGTGACTTTTTTTTTCTTGTTGCTCGGCTCCAAAGGGTCCTAGCGTGATGTCAAAGCCTTCCTCAAGAGTTGGGCTATCAAATACAAAATATATTATTTCAAATCCGACTGGTACTTCCAAAGATTAGCGCGATCAAACAAACTCTTCAGTTTTATTATTAGTACCTATAGATTTTCAACCCAAAGATTATAAAAATGACGCTTACCGCAGCCACCGCAGGGTTTGACATCATTTCAAGCTTGGTGACGACGGCGAAATAGGCCAAGTTTGCCATCACGTAGATAATAGTCACCATGGGCATGGCGATCCATATCGCGCGGGGCAAATTCCTGAAACAGAATGGAATGAACTTATAGCACATAAAAACTTATTACTCCCAGTGTGGAATGCTGGGAATTTCACTTATCATGAACATGGCAATAGCGTGTGCAAATAAAAAATATTTTTTTTATACTTAGACATGAGTACGTAATCTAATATCAATGAACTAAACAGCAGGGTAATTGGATAACACTATCAGTGGCAATGGATTTTATTTTGACAGTTTTAAAACATTAATTGCATTATTCACGTTGTTGAGCAGATACCTTTATCGAACATATGAAGGAATGGAAAAAACGGTGAAGGAAAACATCGTGAGGAAACCGGCATGTCCTACAATCAAAAATTCGAAGACATGTGACATCTACCAACCCGTACTGGGCCCGCGTGGTGGATTGTGGTCCATACCCTCTCACAGAGAGGATCGAGGACTATATGTCCCAGCAGTGGGAACAATATAGGCTGATTGGAAATATCCTTCAAAATCATACAGATTGAGATTGATAGTGCGCAATTAGGGTGCGGTATTCCATAACAGGTACATCTTAAAATTATAGTAATTAAAAACCTGACATTTTATTAGTGATTATGGGCATGCATATAATTCAGGATGTTATCTCCATCCGAAATGTTATAAATTGGATAGAGGATTATTATAAACTTGTTTCCGTGACAACCGACGAATTTTTATACCTATGTTTTATTAATACTGCCACTAACATCAATTAACTTTGAATAAGATACGTCACGTTGCATAAAATTATTCGGTTGTAATTTAAATAGTGGTCATACAGGATAAGAGATTTTGGTAAATTGTAAAATAAATAAAAAATAAAGATATTTATTGTTTAGTTCTTGGAAACTTGGTAGGTACTCACATACTATGATTAAAATATGTCGAAAAGTATAATATTTTATCTGCTGACCTTCGAAATATAAACCTCTATAAATATTTAATTATTTTACTAATAATAAATATGCAAATTAGGTCCAATGTTTACGTTTTAAAATATTAATCACGGTGAAAATAACCGACGAGTCAACAGTTCAACGCTGATTTTGATAACGTGATAAAATAAATACATCGTTGAGTAAGTGACGGATATTGGCGGCCAGCCAATTGTGATAAAACTATTAATAAAATTCTCGTCGTAGAAACTTATTCCCAATTTAATGTAATGTAATGGCGCATGGCGTGATAAAATTTTGTTCAATGCTCCCGGTCTATTCCAAAGGTCTGACTAGGGATGTGCAAAGTGCGCTCATTGATTTTCTAATCGATTAGACATGCACACGTGAACTTTGAAAGTGGATATCCTTATTATTGTAAGAGAACCTGTGGAACCATGAAGAACCACGAAAGGTAAGATTCTGCGACCTTACAATTTATCCAGAAACAATAAAATTCGTGTCTAACCAGGTGAGATTTATAACAAAATATGTATATAGGTAGGCTGATGAAGCATCGCTTTGGCTACAAGCGATTTAACGAATTTTCAAAAATATTAATAGAAGCTATATTAGTTAGGTAAAAGAAAATCGTCGTTTTAAGAATTTCTCAGACTTTAATTTTGTAGGTTGCTTTACAAGCCATTAACTTCCATTTATAGTACTTGGCAATTACTTACACCACAATCAACGCATTTTCAAAAACAAAACAATGTAACTGTTTATTCTCGCGGAAAACAATAATCTACTCGGCTGCTATTTGAATAAACCTCATTGAGTGTAATTTCCTCTCGAGTAAATACTGTAAAAGACCGAAATGTGTAGCGGTCACTGCACACCGGCGCGAAATAAATGTCTCAATGAATAAAACATGCAATAGGAAGAGTGAGAACACTTGGCTTTAAGTACCCAATGAATAAAAGAACATTCTTTGCCAACATTCCTATGTGATTGTAATTTCTAGTTTCAATTTACAATCCAAAAGCACGGTTTGAGACATTGGAACAATGCTACATTTAGCAGCTTATTTGAAGGACACAGTCGAGCGCGCCAACCCTAACCGCGACGTCAAACAATAGAGGTATTTGAGGAGCTCTCCAGGGAACCACTTCAGACGGATTTTAGAATATACCAAGTGCAACCCTACCCTAATACAATACCAAATCGACGATCTTGACACCGATCCTTTTATTTGCTCCACTTCGAATGACGCAACTCGTTCGTGTGTTATACATAATAAACTTTACCAAACGAATAGGTGTAGTAACTGACTCGTTTAAAAGCTGTTGTTAGCAGTATCCTTGAAAAAGTCCGCTCAGCGGTATTATCTACGATTGTAGATAAGTGTCAGGTACACAGATTTATTAAGTGTGTATTGAGATCGACGCACGTGTTTTCTTCACAATGATGCTGGTTACCGAACTAAGGTTTGCAGAAAGAAAAATTCTGCCTCGTTATCTGTTTCAAAGTTATTACTAAACTCAGCAGAATTATACTTTTTTTCTTTAAAAGCTTCGTTGTACAAGTACATGGCAAGCAAACTTTACTTCTGGCTATACAGGGTCAAATTACATTAGCTAACGTTTCGCTAGCTAATGTAATATGACCCTGTACTTTCTGTATTTTTAAACCGCAGATGTGATGGGTATCTATGGGTACCTGACAAAACAAAATAATAAAATTTATGATTATTTTTTGGGGGTTACAACGACCGCGGTTGTGTAGTATAAATACATATTTTCCAAACTCATACTTGAAGTACACATTCAAGTATGAGTTTAGAAAATATTTATTTTGTTTTTTTTTTTTTATCGTGTTTCGGTATTGAGCACGTATGTGAAGTTTACACAAAAAACTGATTTTCAATAGATAGGTAACATACTCAAACTGCAATTTCGGAGGATGTTGACCCCAGAAAAAATCAACAATCAATGTTTAGTTTAGATATCAATACCCAACACGTCTGCGGAGTTTCGCTTGCTAATTTATTTTAACCCAGTATTTTGGGTTCGTATAATGAGGGAGACTCACTTGTAAGGATCCTGTAGTTCTTCAGTGACGAAGTTGAGGTAGTTCCATCCCCCGAACGCAAACAATCCAGAGTAAAAAGCGAGAGCAATGTTGCCAGCGCTGAACTCTCCCTCAAAAGCTGCGTCGAAGTTTTCAGTGTGACCTGATAATTGTCAAAAAAAAAATTATAACCTCCATAGTTATTTGGTAGACTTAAACAAAAAACGGGGCCATTGTAGGGAAACCGGCATGTTCTAGAACCAAAAATTTGAGGACATATGATATCTACCAACCCGCACTGGGCCCGCGAGGTGGATTATAGCCCACTCCCTCTCACCGAGAGGAGGCCTATGTCCCAGCTGGGGAACATAATAGGTTGATTCTGTGCTAAACAAAAAACCCAGTATGAGATACAAGTATCCCGATCTGATTTTACCAATGCAATAGCACGAATGCTCGAGAGTTATTTAATAATGAATGAATCCATTAAAGTTTATAACTTCAACACAGAAATTACATTAAACCCTAGCAGATTTAGCAAGATTAGATAAGGCACGGGATTACCAGACAATTAGGTAGTGATAACACACTTATTAGGTACATATTATGTAATAAAAATGATAAGCTCCATGCGTTGCGATGCACGTGTCGCATATCTGTTTAGTTCTTTCCTCAAAAAACCATCTCAGACATCGATCTAAATGGTCTTCGTATGATCTGACCAAGATTATGTCTGGACTTTAAAAGAGACTGACCTCGAGTGAACAACCTGTGAGTCTGTTTCGGCCTTTCTTCTCAGACTAGTCAGATAGGAAACGCCGGCCTCATCTAGTTTTTAAAATATGATTGACGTGTAAAAGTGTTTGTACAAACCTACTTACAAAATAAATCATTTATCATTTGTCGGTAGTTGTGTGTAACTCAGTATAGTATTTCATCTCCAGTGATGCATTAATAAAACATATCAAGTAATTATACTTGCGAGAGGGATATAAATATGGAGTACGCAACAGGCTCTAGAATTTTTCCTATCATTGCCAGACGTATATCATTTATTTATTGCGTACTACATGCATAGGTATGAACACAACATCGAAGCTTATTCGTTAAATAAATCATAATAATGGAAGAATGCCTCCATTGATAACTTTGCTGGCTATAAATTATTTAATGACAGTGCTGATAAGCGACTACTGCATTTTACTCCACAACGTTGTATTGTTTTGCATTTCGACTTGAATTGTTTAAAATAATTATAGGAAATCGATTATTTTGTATAGGTATTTGTCCTTATTTTCATTTACTTAGTGCACACGATTCGAATTGCATCGCTATACCAAAGCTCTACTCGTAGCTTTCATTTTGACAGTTCTACAACTCTCTTTACTAACGCTATCTTTGTAAAAATATATGGACGCATGTCTGAAATAAAGATAAATTATTATAATTGCGTTATCTACGTTGTTGAGCAAACAAATTTTTCAGGCATTTATGAATCAATGGATAAGCAATATCCTTTAAAATGATTCATATTGTGATAGAAAGTGTGTTACACAATTATTATTAGGGTGCGATGCCGGTCGTATTTTGTGCGCGAAACTTCCCCTTTCGTTTCCCCTGGTTGTACAGTCATACAGGATAATAGGAGCATGACGTGTTTCACGGATCAATGGATAATTATTTATTTATCCATGTCCAATCAATCTGCCTTGCCTTTTCCCAACTATGTTAACCGGATGAAGCGGAATACTAGTATTTTACATCGAACGACTGCCTATCTGACCTCCACAACCCAAGTTAATGGGTAACACGATACCCCTTCTAGTATTATATTATCTGTGCCCTTGGTAAAACTGGTTGTCAGACTTTTGGGATTCTGAATACCCGTAACGCCTGTCAAAGACTACAAATGACAGCCGGGACCAACTGCATAACGTGCTTTCCGAGGCACGATGGAGTCTTGGCTTGCAATGGATCTTGATCATCCTTGATCTTGGTCATCCACGAACCGACCGCGGCAAGCGTAGCTTAACCTTCGATCGCCCCGTGTGGCTATTATTATTTGGCCACGAGACCCTCTCATTAATTTATTCATGTCCTGTTATGTCATGTGTTTATTATGGCTTTTAACCTTTATAAGTCCATACTTATGAAAGGTTCATTCATGGGCCCACCCTACCAACGTATGTATAACTGCGGTAAGTGTATCGATCGTTACCAAAGGTTAACTAACTTTCTTATACATAATATGATTATTACACCAACAACAACCCTATTTTATGTCCAGGCAAATCACCATCCATTCCGAGGTTGCCTGGGTCGCATAAAGCGATAAGGCCGCCCATTGTATATTTTTAGTGTTCGATCAATGTTTTTTTGTTATGTATTTTTGTGGTGTAAAATAGAGTCTATATAAATAAATGATTTAAGGCTTAAAATTAGGCAATAGAGGTATATTGTGAAATTATCATAATTAACCAAAAGGGTGTAAACGGAGCCGGTCGAAACCCAACAAGGTTTTGAAAAGGCAGGGTCCAGAGAAGGACACGTGACCTTCAGAACCAGTGCGGCACCGCGCTGGCAGGACCCAACATGCTGCTGCGTCCAGCAATCCCGACGACTCAGCTGTACGTGTCCAGATTGCACCACTCCACGAAGGTTGAGGAGATCGTGGAGTACATGCGTGTGAAGACCAACTGGACTTTGAGGGTCGAGAAGTTGGAATCGCGTTACAACACGAACTTCAAGTCGTTCGTGGTGCGTGTTCCGACACATCATCTCGAGAATTTCCTCAAGGAAGAGTTCTGGCCGAAGGGTGTTATGTACCGCCGGTTTCGTGGCCGGCTACATAACATCAGTCAGCGAAACACGACGCAGACATTTCGTGTGCGTTAGTTAGTTTTTAGTGTAATGTTGTATGTAGTATTTATAGTATTTTTAAGTTATACTAATATTATATTGTATATGGGCCTTGATGCCTGAAATAAATAAATAAATTAACTAGCGTACCTATAGTTTCCAGCCGAGGTGGCCGTGAACGTGAACTCTATGAAGTGAACTTTATGAAGTATATTATTATGTTAAATTAATTATGTAACTATGTATGTTACATAATTTATCTTATCCAAGATATTAATTGATTATTAAGGTTAAAGTTGATTGGAGAGATCCGCGTCATCGTGTCATTAGTTATTTAGAACCCAAATACTTATATTTATTTATTTATTATTGTTTGTCGTTTTTTTTTTGTTTCTACGACGCATACAACCTTTGATATCACATAAAGTATCAAGCGCGCCGTAGTACATTAAAAAAAATAAAAATAGCCATAATTTTTAGGGGGAGGGGGTTCAACCCCCATATTATTTTTTTTGTCGATAAAATTAGATGTAGTACTCAGCCTTAACGGGTTAGAAGTCCCACCCCTATCACATTGTATAGTGTCCATATTAACAGGATAGAACGTATACAGAAGGCCTTCACCAGGTACCTCGCTTTAAATGCCCAAGATGGGGCTCATGACGCTAATTATTCCCATAGGTTTCATCACTTCAATATGATATCACTTGAACAACGAAGAAGCACTTCTGATCAGCTCTTCTTTTACAAAATCATCCATAATCTGGCGGATGTACCTGAGTTATTATCAGAAATTAATATAACTGTACCTAGGCGTACCGTAACTAGATCTCTGCGCAAAATAAATACCTTTGCACCACCCTCATCAAGAACCAACCTTGGTCTCAATGCCCCCTTAAATCGATTAATGGCTAATTATAATAAAATAGATATATCTGCAAAGTAAATCATTTAATGTCTTTGATCTGCAACAATATTGATTGACAGACCCATTTTCCCAATTTCGCAGAAAATTAATATTATTATTAGCGACTTATCATAATTTTATAACCTACTTTTTGTTGCTTACTATGTATTGATTTTTTTGGTTTTTTGTCACATGTACCTGCCACTATAACAATTTTGGAATGTTCTTTTATTGCATGTTCTTTTTATCTCGTTCTACCGTTTTGAATTTTAAATATCAATTGTACTGTTTATTTTTTAATTTCATTCTTAATTTTAATGTTTTAATTTTGATTCTAATGATAATTTTGATTTTAATTTTGATTCTGTTTCCGATTATGATTTTGTGTCTTACTTAATGTTTGTTTTTTATTTTAATTAATTTTTCTATCTTCACTACGAGTAAAAAATCTTGTTAAAACATAATATTTAAGAAGCTATTTTTTATTAAGTGCTGTGTACGCCTGTAAATGGCTAATTCACCATAACTCAATACTTATGTTATTTTTTATTATGTTAATGTTTCTAGTGAATACCTAGGTCGTTGGCGTACCTAACAAAATAAAATAAAAATAAAGGTAGACCTCTAAAAACGAGTGTCACGTAGACTTGACACCCGTTTTACGATATTATAATTGCCGGCCCTTTGAGCTTTCTTTTCAAAACTTTCTATTTCCTCGTCACTGCTTTCAATACATTCAAACGGAAGAGAATGTCTACACGACTGACAAGTTGTTACGAAGGGAATTATTGTTATCAAGAAACGGCCCTTTAAACTTTCTCTATACTTGCTATTATAATAAAGTAGGTAATCAAATAAAAAAAATGTTACGTTTTACTTTCTCGCTTGATACTTACATAATTTATTGTGTATTGAATATAAACAGAAAATATCTCTTTAAAATGAATGAAAATAAATCTTTGGAGTTCATTGCTCTTTTTGCTGACTTGGACAGCGGGATGATTGCGTAACACACTATCAGTAGCAATGGATTTCATTTTGACAGTTCAACGACATTCTTTGCGTTATTTACATTGCTGAACAGACACATTTTTCGAACATATGAAGCAATGGATTAGCAACATCCTTCAAAATGATTCAGATTGAGATTAATACTGTGTTTCGCCTGATGGAAATCTATGGATGAAGTCTACGATTGAACTATCATGCCTACGAGATGCCTGGCCCCAAGTCTGCTATTACAATAGTGTCAGAATGGTCTATCATTAATTTCATAATTGACAAGTTTGGTAATCTACTAACATAATGGCGTCATTATGACTTTCCAGTGGTCAACCACTGACACTCTATTGAAAGAAACGGCATAGAATGGTAATCTCGTACATAATGATAAATGAATGACTGACTTACTCGTACATAAAACACTTGACTTGTATAAAACACTAATAAATAATTTAAAAAAATATAAATTTAATGAAATCTGGCATAAATAAAGTAGTGGTAGTTTTTCGAAAATCATTTCTGCTTACGGGTTTTATAATAATGGCAATACGACAATGTCATTATGACACTATTCTATTACGAGATCATTGACCGACCAATCATCGCCATTAAGAATTTAGCAGAATACGAACTTTAAGCAAAATGACAATGGGATGGGAATAGGATCGTGTTGGAATGACGAATTTATAAAAATAGTAGACTTGGGGCCCAGTTCAAGTGTTCACTCTTGCTCTAAAGGGTTTTAAGTATGTAGAATGGAACAAAGCTTATGAATCACTCATTTCGTTCCTATTTACACTTCCATAAAAGTTGATAGTTGCATAGGTATATGCAGTTGTGCCAAACCTCAATGTCGATGTTATTTACAGCGTCCTAATGATGTACCTACTTAGGTACGCGAGTACTTCCTTTGCGGAATAAACAGCTCTACCCACAGGCCACACAGGCCACAGGCCACACAGGCCACAGTGCCCACGCCAGTCAATCTAGCTGTTAAAGGAGAGCTATCGGAAGCTATAAACGAAGTCCATCATTATCATTAATCAATCTATCAACTGAGACAAACGTAGTCCATTACTCTCGACAAACTGTCGACTACTCGACATAAACTTACGATTTTTTCCCATGGAGGTAACCAGAAACTGTAAACAGTCCTTATACCACATGGATAACGAAGGTCCAAAAGGACATGAGGGAGATGGAACTTACAGAAGATGACGCACAAGACCGATATAAATGGCGTCGCATGTACGGAAAAGCCGACGGCGAGGCAAAAAAAGAAGGTACCTACCTAACCAGAAATGATAGAACGCCGAACCCTAAATTATTCGACATTTATCAAAACTACAGTCTGGCCGTCGAGAGAGTACGTTCCTGACACCTGTCAGTTTCATAGAAACGTATACGTGTTTCGCGAATTTGATCTTTATTAGCTACTAGAATTGTCGCACTGACAGGTGTCATCTGGACCGCCTTCTCTCGCGCGACGGCCAGACTGTAACAGGCAACTTGTATATTTATCAGCAAACACCACTAGCATTGGGGAAAATTTCTTAAGCTCCGCTTTTTCCAAAGGGATTCTTGATCATTCTATGGTGTGCCTAATTAACATACTCAAGGCCACTACTGCTTGTATCCTACACGTAAATAACTGAGCTGCTCCTAAGTATACCTACCTATATGTAGTAACATATTTTTATCGAAACAGGTTTTAGCCATAAAAGTATGCATAAATGGAATCCACCTGCCAGTATCGCAGGTGGCTTCTCAGAAAAAGGTCGTCAACTCCGTCACCAACACACGTTAGCCATAAATAGACACTGAGTACCAACTGCCTCGTGGCATGACCTACAAAGATTATGACAATACATGTTCTTAATTGCTTAAACTATTAGACTATCACGCAGCTTTAGGTAGGTTATACAAATACGACCGTTTTTAAATAGACATGATCTATTTTAAATATAGGTAGAACAACATTTATTTACACCTAACTACTAAATTCTTATTCTCAAGTCATTAGTAGCATGAATTTTACAGCCACCAGCTGCATTGAACTCTCCAGATTTCCGTATAAAATGGCCTCCACTATCCCGCATAAGTTACATATTGCGTTAACGAACTTACATTCAAGCATACTCATGAAAAATAAGCAATAGTCATACAAAGTGATTCTGCAAACTCGTTACATCAATCATGTCAAATCCTTAAAGGCTTCTGGGTAGGTTACAATACAATAGGCTGTTCTATCCGACTTTGGTCCATCATTCATTCTATCAGTTGACCCACCAAACGTGACCCACAAAACTATGTGATGTGCACGCGTAATCGTCCGTACATAGCCTTATCAGCATATCGTATCAATAATTATTATTACCGTATAGATACATTAGCTCATTACATATCTATATATAAATAAAAATGGGTCTTTGAAATGTATGTACGCCCATAACTTTCGAACGACTGCACCAAATTGGATAATTCTTTTTTTTTTGTGTTCGTTATTGTCAGGACAAGGTTTGTATACATGATTGGACCCACTGCTTTTTTGGGTGGGATGAAGGCTGCCGGGTCCGCTAGGTTCTATCAATCAATCAGCATTTTACATAAAGGAGTAGGGTAGGAGTAGGTTAGGAGTAGAGTAGGAGTAGTGTAGGAGTAGAGTAGGAGTAGTGTAGGAGTAGAGTAGGAGTAGCTTAGGAGTAGGTTAGGAGTAGGGTAGGAGTAATGTAGGAGTAGGTTAGGAGTAGGGTAGAAGTAGGTTAGGAGTAGGGTAGAGGTAGGGTAGGAGTAGGCTAGGAGTAGTGTAGGAGTAGGGTAGGAGTAGTGTAGGAGTAGGGTAGGACTAGGGTAGGGGTAGGGTGGGGAGTAGGACAACATGCGAACGAAGTAGCGCCGGGCAGCTAGAAATATTTTAAATGGCAAAACAACGTTTGCCGGGCCAGCTAGTACCTATACCTATGTATATATAAAAATGAAACCCTATTTCCCTTGGTTACGCTCACGCCATAACTTTCATCCATCCTTTTTTTCTTAAGTTTTCTAATACTTTGTAGAAGGTTCTTTAGAACATAAGAGAAAAAAATATTAAGAAAGTTGCTTCACGCGGACGAAATCGCGGGCAGAAGCTAGTTTCCGATAAAAAAACATTAAATTTAACGGATTTCGTTCGTAGGTACTATACAATAACAATTGACCACTGAGTTGACTCGTATCGTTTGGACATAAGTAATACGGAACATCCGTGAAATACATCTTCTTACTGAAGGAAAAAACGTAGGAAGATGGGTTGAATATTTGGAGTTGAGTAGGCGAACGAAATTGAAAATATGACGCAGCTGGAGATAGACCTCCTCTCTAAGCACGAAGTCCGTAGTTTCGTCCGAAGTTACGTGAAATTGCTACTCTGTATCACCTACGGACATACTCGTAATATTAGTATGGGGCCGACCTAAGAATGAACGCCAACACGATTTGACAGCTGTATTTCCCTACTTCCGATGTGTTTTTGCCTACCCGAAAAAGTTCTAAATCCAGTGTAGAGTTCACTCCAAAGTTTCAAACTACTTTTGGACGGGCCCGTTTCTCGTTGACGGACTTGGAGAGTAGGCACCAGTTTTCTTATCTCTCTAGTTACAATGTAAGTAATCATCATCAACTTACCGATGCAGATATAGTAGATACCGGAGATGATGATGACGATCAACGCCAGCAGCTTGGACGAGGTGAACACATCCTGTATCCGCATGGTCCATCGCACGCTAATGCAGTTGACCGCTGTCAGTATACCTGTGAAACAAAGGATAAAGGAAAAATGTAAGTATCTTAAATTAAATAAATCTTTCGAAGTATCGTGTTCTTCCTAAGCTATAACTTAGAAAACATTTTATAAAAACTTAGGATAGACAAGCTGCAAAAGATTTTAATAAAAAGCAGGATGAGCTGGACTCCTTTAATAAAGATTGGTCATTGGCAGCTCTGGACAGAGAGAGGTGGAAAGAGTGTAGAGAGGCTTTTGCCCAACAGTGGGACATTAAATTCTGGGCCAATAAAGTCTCAATTACTTATGCTAACTGATAAATAAAAGCCCAATGCATTTGTTTAAGTATCTATTTCATGGCTAAAGGGAAATGAAGAATGTAAAGAAAGATAAATTGTTTATTCTACACAAACGAAACAGAAATTACAATAATATAGACCTTTTAAATATACGCTTGTCACCGTGTCGATGCAATGTCGATGACTTAATTAGGCAAATGCTAAAACACTTTGTCTTCCATACATATAGCCAGCCCAATACCATGCTAAAAGTTGAGGACATAAATAAAAATAACATAAATCACACTATGGTTGGAACGAACGGAGAAATTTAAATTTATAAACTCGCGTCTGGAAACACCAGGGTTCCGGTTAAGGACACACACCTACAAGACATGAACTTTTAGCATTAGCTACCCTCCTGGATTCTTTCAAACATTTTACGACTGCATCAAACATGACGTTACGACGATAGCACACACATAGGAACAACATGCAAATTATATTCGTTGCAAAATAAATTGTTCTAAGTGTTCCACTTTCAGCGAGTCATTAGGTTCGTTTAAGTATGTACGTCACATGCTTCCAGACAAACAGTTCCGGATCATATTTCGGTCCGGACTCTAATCGTCGCTACTGCTAAGTAATATTCTGTTATACGATAGTGTGGCATCTTAGGTTTCCGCTTACGGTCATATCTTGTACCGTATAATAAGGACCACGGACCACTTTTAAAGTAATATGAGGTGCAAATTACAAGGTTTAGATTTGACACAAACAAATTAATCTGAAGGAACAATGACAAAAGAAATAAAACTGAAAATAAACAACAAATTAAATAGGTACCAGTACCAAGGAAGTAGGTAGTAGAAAAACCATTGTCAGCATTCAAACTAAGTTGTTAGGTAAGTGAGCTGCTCAGTCACACCCTGTAAGGTTTCTCATTAAACAGTCACGTTACTCACTTACTCACACATTTAAACCAGTATAAATACGTTAAATTAGTTCATTCTCAGTATTGGTTTGTCAGAACTTATAACCCCGCTCATAGGTATTTTTGTTTTTTAAGATTACTCTACTAAGCTCAGATCCTACATCCTACATCATTGTCAATCTATGTTTACGTATATGTACATGGTATTTAAAAAAAAACACTTTTAGTGTGTGTCTATGTTACCGCTTAGTGTGTGTCTATGTTACCGCTTAGAATCTAAGCGGTAACATGGACACACACTAAAAGTGTTTTTTTCTCTATCAAAATCCATAATGTTGTTTAGAAGATCTAAGCCTTAGATCTTCTAAACAACATTATGGATTTTGATTTGGTTTTTATTATCATTTAGATTTAGAGCATTGATTCCGGAAGGTTTGTGTGCAATAATATTTTGGATAGATTACATAGAAATCTCAATGTTTTGACATTTCGCCATTAACTGCACCCGTGCGAAGAAGGCTAGTCAACAACAAAAGGTAATATGACAATGTAGGCTTTGACCTTTTCAGTATTGCGATGACACGATAAAGATAAATCTGTATACGATTTGTTATAATAGACAAGCTTAACAAGTTGCGAAAAAGCGATAAGACAACATAATATTATGTAGATAAACTCGAAATCCACTTATTGAGCAATGCGTAAACAACTGAATATAGAACATGATATTTGGAAAATATGAAGAGTACCGAAACTTCTCTTGAGCCGGTCAAGCGGGATGTTTGAATGTGGAAATGGCGCGGGCGACAGCTAGGACCTACCTAACTGCTATCATACAACATTATTATCTCAGCGGGGTATTGCGTACGGCACTAACCGTAGCAATGCCTTTAATTTTGACAGATCAACAACATTCATTGCTTTATTTACGTTGTTGAGCAGATTTTTTTCGAACATGTGATGCAATGGATTAGCAATATCCTTCAAAATAATTCAGATTGTGATTGAAAGTGTGTTACGCAATTAGGGTGCAGATATTTGGTATATGTACGAGTACTTACATATTCATCCTCATTATTATGTAATGGGTTTAGAACAAGATCTCTGTCAGTCGTAATTTCAAGAGTCGCGAGACTAATGACATGTTCAGGTTACGGTGACTGCAACCTGAACATGTCATTAGATCAAGTTCCGCGAATTAAACGCGTTGTTGAAACTAGGTTGCATATTATAAACATCACCCACTATCGTGAGTACAAGGTGCACATTAGAAAATTAACTCCGAAATTAGCGCGTATTTTCTTACAACGCAAAAGCTCAATTTAATATCTCCCTCCTCTCTCCTACTACGCTGTGCCCGACAGGGTCCATAATAGTTTCATTAATTTTAAGCCAACCAACTGTTTTACCAAAATTATGCATTAATGTATTAAAAAAATGTAAATTGTATAGCTACAAAACTTTAGCATCACACAAATAAATCTAGCCAGGACATGCCAGGATTTCCATCGTTTATAGGTCATTTACAAACGGAAAACTTCTCAAGACATACACACAGATACAGGATATAGGTTAACTAATTTACGCCAGCATTGACTGACACGATGGAGGTTCATTTTCAGAGCAGTTCATCTATCAACAGCAATTGAGTTAAGTGGAGTTTCCGCCGGCAGTTCCGCCCCGAGACGCAATGCAATCAAAGAATTAAAGGCTTCCTATCCCTATAGATTTTCATTTATCTTTCTTGGTTCTAAAGTAAACTGATGAATGTCTGATTTGTATTTCTTCAAAGTTTTAATGGAATTCCCGATGGTATTTAAATATTTGAATTTTCCTTGTTGCAAAATTCTCTTTTTATTACCATTTTATTGAATTCGAATTCAATAGTAATATAATATATGCATATATGCTATTGGGGATAAGTGAAATAGAGTAAACAATGGAGTGTAACAATAGACTTCCTTTGAGTTTTAAGTAGATAAGGAAATTGTACCAACTTTGTAGTACAGAGCAGACGCCGCCAGCAAGTCAAGCTACCCGAAACTGTCAATTTTTTCCAATCAACCTTGAACCTTAATGCTTTAGCGATAAAGTTGAAAATCTATTAAAGAAATTTTACAGATGTAGTAGCATCATGTGCTGGCATTGGCATGTGTACCTATTTATTGAAAAAATAACTTTCACTCACTGAAACCAAACCCAAACATAAAAGCTGAATAGAGGATCTTTTGTAATGTACAGACGCCAGCAGGTCAAGCTACCCGAAACTGTCAAAATTTCCCAATCAATCTTGAACCTTAATGCTTTAGTGATAAAGTTGAAAATCTATTAAAGAAATTTGACAGATTGTAGTAGCTTGATGTGCTGGCGTCTGTACATTCCTACAGAATAGACCATGTAGAGTGGACAAAGTCACTGGCAAAGTAGGTACTAGTGTTGACTAACAATTGTAGGTATAATTTTTAGGGAACTCCCTGTCCCTGCAAAACAGTAATAAACACTGTTGTGATTACTAATTAAGTAACGATTCCACATAAACCAAAATGACCACATGAATTGAGGAAAAATGGTAAACGCCACCACATACCTGAGGTCCCACATAACAAGCATACCTACAGTGTTATAAATAAACTGGTAAATTTATTCATGCTCTACGTTGGTAGGCAAGACTGCCACTAATAAATTATCAGGATCGTTCGCACCGACGGGATCCCATTAGTTATGTGGATAGTCAGCGACTAGGTCCCGTTAGTGGCGATCTGTCCTATACATAAAAACGTAAGAAATATATCTATAGTCCTATAAAAACAATAACATGTATCCTATCCTATTTAACTTAATATAAAATGATAATTTGTAATACCTGAAAAGGATGACATTAATATATTGCATAATAATTGTATTAAATTCATTATTATTGACATTTAATTTTGACATAAGTAATTTCTCAATTTAATTGTACTAATATAAAAGATAATAATTAATTAATAATAATATCAATGCATGCTAATTTATGATGATAAGGGCAGGCGAATGATAAAATTGCAATGCTTGTAAAAGGCTACTAAGTCATAAGTATCTACTAACATAACATAACACCAACATTGTACACTTAGTTTGCAATAAACGTTTTGACTTTGACTTTGACTTAGAAAGGCATGTACTTACAAAAAGATAAATATGTACATCGTTATCTTGATTACCATGAACAAGGGTTGAAAGGGTAAGCCATTAATTTCGCATAAGCAAATGACTTGTATGTCAGCTGATAACTGACGATAAATCGGAGATGTTGCTAGGCGAGTTTCTGACTAACAGATAAAAAAGTGAATCGAGCTTCTGGATGAGTGTACGAGTATAATGTGTATTTTAAAGACAAGTTCGCGTTTCCTGTTCTGAGTTACCAGTTATAAATATGATTGGGCCTAGCTAGTCCAACTTTGCGCTTCGTAAAACGGTTTTAAGTATAAAACTGGACTTGGAACTGACGTACGAGTACTTGTTACTAGCCTAACTGCAGGATTAACCTTGATAGAGAATTTTAAACAAGTTCTGTTAATTTTTTTTTAATTTATCCGTTAATCTACCTATAATATAATATGTATGTTACTGTATAGTACTATCGTACGTATCGTACGTACTGTATAGTACATATAATATGTAGTAGTACTATCTATAATATGTATGTATTTACAAAAAAAAAAAATGTATATAAGTAGTTTATCAACCATCTTGTTACCATAACACAAGCATTAGGTTGCTTAGCTTGGGACTAGATGGCGCTGTGTGAAATGTCCAGGGATATATTATTATTATCTATACTCATAATAAATCTGTAGAAGTGAATCTTCATGAAACCGGACCCTGAGTAACATTATAAAATGTTTCAGGGTTTTAAATTCTCGTCTACATATCAAAAGAGTTTTATCATCAATTCTTCTATCTAAGATAATATTCCTGGGTAGGGTCAAGTCTATAAATAAAAAGAGGGGTACTACCGAACAGTTGGTCAATGATCTGGTGCCCAATGTGCCCATACAGTACCAGGGGACCAGTCTGCCGTTGTTTTAGTAACGATTCCGATTTGAAGGTCTACACTTTTGCTTGACTTGAGAATTTGAGATACAACTTTAGTGATGTCAATTTGTCAATCCTCTTTCTTAATGACTGGTGCAGCTTGTTATGCGTCAGCCTTAAGACCATTGACCGACGAATTTATTTTCATATGGCTTGTGAGTTTGCACTTCTAAGTAAAGTACAAGACTTCAAATTAGGTCCAGGTAGAACTTTATCATTAATTATAAATATTTTAGCACGCATTTATCAAATTAGGTCCAGGTAGAACTTTATCATTAATTATAAATATTTTAGCACGCATTTATTTAGATCTTCTAGAATCGATCGGATAAGGCCCTACTTTTGGCTAACATGGCATACCTACCAACTTGCCAAAAAGCAGAATGCATTTTCTAAGATTCTTCATTAAAAATTACAACATTTTCGGTAGAAGTTTTTCTAATGAACAATGTACGTACGTACCAGCTCCATAAATTGTAGCAGCATGGGAAAGTTACGTTGACACATATTCTCTCGTAACAAATCGACACGCCGGCTACCCATTGTTGTAATCAGCGATTGTGGCGTAGTGTGGCGTGTCATGGACTAGACAACATTGTATGTACTGTTTATCTAACTTGGGTACAATATCTGTGGGTCATCCTCGAGTAAACACTATAGTAACAAAAACTAGAAATAATGGTTCTTAGGTATGAAGTAGGAAGGTAGAAATAATATTGTGTGTGTCCTACGCAAGTTAGTTTTTCTGTTACCGTTGTTGAATGAACGGACTCTACGTCAAATACATTGAACCAGTTAATGATTCCATGTACAAATATTAGTTAGGTAGGTACTGTGCAAGCAAATGCAGTGGAAGAAGCCATAGATTTTTATTGGGGTATTTCCATATAATCGAAAATCTTGAAGAAACTCGAAATCCTTTGCAAAGAACACACGACGATAACTTGAATGAACTAGTAACTACTGTATCATCATTACGTAAAAGAAAACTACGGGCCAATTGGCTTTCACCATAGGAAGGAAGCCGATGATTGTTTGTCCAAACAATGCTGACACCCGAGCCGTGAACGAAGATCGAAAGCGTTCCCAACGGATTGTATCAACATGCCCGTAAAGTTGCTTAGGAACCAGCATAACAGAGTACTGAGTATTGATCAGACAAATTCCGTGCTTTATTAGGCACGAAGAAGTCACAAGTCAGCGATGTCAGAGACCTTGGATTTAGCATGAGAACTATGAGATTTTTAGAACTATGGAGTTGAATATTTGAATTTTTTGCCATCGATGACGCGGATGACTTTAGATTTGCCTTTGTTTGTTGATTTGAATTGAAAGACTAGAATATATTTACCACCATTGTAGGCAACTGGATTTACATTTGAAAATGTATGATTATTATAAGTTTTCTTTTTTAAGTTAAGGTATATTAAAAGTAGTTTTAATTACGCTTTTTACACTTGAAAACCTTTTACAACCAGTTGTTAACAAACCTTCGTGCCATTAAGATAATCTGCATTTTTAACCCCCGACGCAAAAACGACGGGGTGTTATAAGTTTGACGTGTCTGTGTGTGTGTGTGTGTGTGTGTGTGTGTGTATGTCTGTCTGTGGCATCGTAGCTCCCGAACGGATGAACCGATTTTAATTTTGTTTTTTTTGTTTGAAAGGTGATTTTGTCGGGAGTGTTCTTAGCTATGTTTGATGAAAATCGGTCCAAGATGGCCGCCGCTACAAAATGGCGGATTACATATTTTTTTACAACTCCCTCAATATGGGTATCAAATGAAAGGGCTTGACTAGTAGAATACTATACACTATGATAAATTTCAAATCCAAGATGGCCGCCATCACAAAATGCAAATTACATTTTTTTTTTTCACAACTCCCTCAATATGGGTATCAAATGAAAGGGCTTGACTAGTAGAATACTATACACTATGACAATTTCAAATCCAAGATGGCCGCCACCACAAAATGGCAAATTGCATTTTTTTTATTAAAAACCCCCTTAATATGGGTATCAAATGAAAGGGCTTGACTAATAGAATACTATACACTATGACAAATTTTAAATCCAAGATGGCCACCACCACAAAATGGCGAATTACAAAAAACCTGATTAAATACCAAATTACTTGAATCTTAAAACGCAAGAAAATAAAAGAAAAGAAATAATAAGGAGTCCCTACAAAAAACATGATATAAAAAATTAAATTAAAAATTTAAAAAAACCCCGACTACGTGAAACCCTATAAAAAGAAAAAAATAACCTTGAAATGATGACCCTACGTAAGTACGTATGAAATTTTTTGATTAAATATTGTCCTGTCGGGGGACCGCTACTATTTTAAACTTTAACAGAACGTTAGGCTAATAATTAGAGCGGTCCCCCGACGGGACAACATTTAATCAAAAAATTTCATACGTACTTACGTAGGGTCATCATTTCAAGGTTATTTTTTTCTTTTTAGGGTTCCGTAGCCAAATGGCAACGGAACCCTTATGGATTCGTCATGTCTGTCTGTCTGTCTGTCCGTCCGTATGTCACAGCCGCTTTTTTCCGAAACTATAAGAGCTATACTGTTGAAACTTGGTAAGTAGATGTATTCTGTGAACCGCATTAAGATTTTCACACAAAAATAGAAAAAAAACAATAAATTTTGGGGGTCCCCATACTTAGAACTGAAACTCAAATTTTTTTTTTCATCAAACCCATACGTGTGGGGTATCTATGGATAGGTCTTCAAAAATGATATTGAAACTGAATAGTTTGCGCGAGAGACACTTCCAAAGTGGTAAAATGTGTCCCCCCCCCCCCTGTAACTTCTAAAATAAGAGAATGATAAAACTAAAAAAAATATATGATGTACATTACTATATAAACTTCCACCGAAAATTGGTTTGAACGAGATCTAGTGAGTAGTTTTTTTTTAATACGTCATAAATCGTAACGTAACGGAACCCTTCATGGGCGAGTCCGACTCGCACTTGGCCGGTTTTTTTTTATAGGGTTTCACGTAGTCGGGGGTTTTTAAAATTTTTAATTTTTGTATATCCTTACATGCAACTCGCACGCTCGAGTTAAAAACATACAATAAGTAAAATTCACGTGCTTTTATTAATCTTGCGTTTTGGCGCATAAATATTTTAAAAATGCGATGTAGTTTATATTGTAGCGATTAAAGTACGATTCCATATTCATAACCTATAAACAATTTAGTGTAATGTATTTACATTACAGCTTACTAAAAACAAAACAAGTGCCCCAATAACTATTGTAATTTATTTTCATTATAATATATACTTATTCATATTGAGTCAACCGCCATTGGCCAATATAAAATGCTGCTAATTTAAAATATCCCCACAAAAAAACCACATCGTTTATCATCAATTCAACCCAATTCATGCTGTCGATTTCATTTTGATTTGCCATTATTTAATTTATACGCGCCACTTATAGAACATTAGGGGGAAATCAGTTCTTATTACGTTTATTAAGATGGACATTGAGATCGTGCAGTGTTAATCGTAAACATCAACGGGCTGCCCAGCCTTACCCATCAATGTATCTTAGTAGATATATGAGTCATCTATAATGCATAAGCATACGTTCCTATTGCTGGGACACAGGCCTCCTCTCGGCGAGAGAGGATGCCTGTGTCCATAATGTAATGCATAAACCATACTAAAATTGTCTTCCATACTTCCATACAAATCTAAACTTAATAAAATAATAATACATATTATATAGAGGACATTTTTGATTTTTTGTTTGTTTGTTACGCTTACACGCTAAAACGTCTGAGCGGATTTGGATGAAATTTAGCACAAGGGTAGACCATGAGCTGAATAAGGACATAGGCTACTTTTAATCCCGGATATTTGTATTAAAAACCAAATGCACGCAGATGAGTCACCGGCAAATCTAACTAATATTATAAATGCGAAAGTGAGTTTGTTTGTTACGAGTTCACGCTAAAACTAAAAAATTTGGCACACAGATAGACCATGACCTGGGTAAGGACATAGTCTACTTTTAATCCTGGATTGCCAACGAAGTCACGGGAAACAGCTAAAGTGAAATACGTATGAAAAACTAGAAGCACTTACATAGACAGACAGCAGCAAGAAGTTTGACAGCCAGTTCCGGTGGGTCACATTCCGGGAAGAAAGGCTTCACGACGTAGTGGCCGAAGGTGAGGGCCACTATGGCCTGCGTGGTCGGTCTGATGATGAGCAGCGCGATCCACATGCGCAGGAAGGCAGGCAGGGGCCCGAAGGCCGTGTAGATGTAGGCATAGTCACCTCCAGACCTCGTGATGGAGGTGCCCAACTCCGCGTAGCACAGGGCCCCCAGGGTTGAAAGCAGACCACTCGCAAGCCATATTATCAATGACGCACCAACTGACCTACAGCAAAAAAGATAATAAGTTCATGGAAAAATCAACAATCGGAATTGATAGTGGTGGCAGGTGAATTGAAATGCGAATTAATTAAATTATCTGTATCAATTTTGATTTCTATTAATACTTTTTTCTATGTTCGATTACTGATTTTGTCTCGTAAAAAAAAACATCTGAATTGAGAACCTCCTCCTTTTTTGAACTCGTTTAAAAAGTGAAAGTTCTCGTAATAGCATAGATTTAACAAATTTTTATATTAAAATTTCTTGTTACATCAGGAAACTTTAACTATGTGTACTTAGCAGCTATCATACTGCAGAACGAAGTCATTAGTGGTCTCAACTCTCGCAGATGGTCTTCTAGATATTTCACTAGGTACAGGAAGTTCCTATTTGTTATTCTAAAGTGTTTTCTTAGTAATACGTAATTACATTTGTACACCCACGAATAGTGAGTTGAGTCTATTCATAGGACACTATTTGGAGCTGGGACGATTCAGTCATTAATATTAGGTAGAATTTGAGAATATGTCTAAGAACATATATGTCTTTTATGAATGGGTAAATAATTATGGTACCTAGGTAAGTAAACTTGAAACAGGTAGGCTCTGCCGTTGGTTTGCGGTTGCCTTGCGGTTAATGTTACCTACTTAAGTACTTATACTTAGCTACTATAAGGTATTGGGAACACCCAAGCCCAATAATGTATTAAAATAATTACCTATCCATATAAATAACATGGCTTATTATCAATTTATTTATGTAACAGGAGTCGATAATATTATGAGAAATACACACTTCATTATTTTTATTTATGCGTATTTTTCTCGAGAGGTCAGAAAATTGTAACTATTACATTGTGGAGGTAGAGTCGTAGTAGAGATCACTAAAAGACTGTCCATCATGTTTTCTTGTGCATTTTTCTACGTTAAACATGTTTCAGTAGCTTCGCTCGTCTCTACAGCAACGGTCTCAATTCACACAATTTCAGGAGATCATTTTCATTTCGGATGTTATAAAGAGTACCTACCTAAAAGGCCTACCTAATGTTACCTACAGAGGTTTCAGTGCCACGGTTAGTTTTAGTGTTATGAATGAATCTAGGCAAGTCGTGCCTTGAAAAACCATCGTGAGAAAATCCTGAACGTGACTGCAGTACTTATAATACTGCAATTACGGTAGTTACATTGGGTAGGAGAGCCCAGAGGGTTTTTGAGCAAGCATATGCAGGGCGAAAAGTCGATAGCTGAGTAGCTGCGGCATGATGAGAGAAAAGCATAAATATATTTGAGATAGGCGCCCCGTGGTCAGGAGTCCACTTTCAGATTTCAAAAAAGGGCCAAAAATACAGTGATCTTCGGAGCCGTTGATTTTGCTATGATCGTGTGCGGCTTAACCCATAATGACTTAAATAAGAAAATCAGATGATGAAATTGGGGGCTTTCTCTAAATCTGACGACTTTGAAAAATCCGATTTGGACAATTTTTAAAAGGATATTCAGGGCGAATAAAAGTTATTTTGTGCAATAGCTGACGCTATTGCACAAAATAACTTTTATTCTGCTTGTCATAACTAAAGTAGTGGTAGTTTTTCGAAAATCATTTCTACTAACGGGTTCTCTAATAAAGGCAATACGAAAATGTCATTATGACACAATTGTATTACGAGACCATTGACCGACCAATGATCGCCATTAAGAATTTAGCAGATTATGAACTTTAAGCAAAATGACAATGGGATGGGAATGGGGTCGTGTGGGAATGACGAATTTATAAAAATAGCAGACTTGGGGCCCTGACGGATTGATGGAACCTTTTGGAAAATATGCAAAAATTTAATTGTTTCACAAAAGTTCACCCAAAAGTTGTTATAATTTTGCATTTATCACTAATTTAACTAACCGAGTAGCTTTGATTGCTATTTGAATTTGAAGCTAACTCTTTTGTGACGATTTGTCGGTATTCAGAAGTTGTAAAATATCAAATACTTAATAGTAATGCTTAATAGTTACTTATGTAGAACATTTTAAACATTGTCGAAGTAAACCACAAACAAGTTGATTATTTTTTAATTTTACTAAGACATTAAGCAAACTAATTATTTGCAAAACATCCTCATCTTATAGGCTATCCAACGAGTAAACAACATTTAAAAAATAAATGAGATATGCCCGTTAATTGTTTGATAAAGCAAGCAAAGATGGAATGTTTTCGTTAATTTTAGTGAGTATACTAAAATTAACGAAAACATTAAACTAACAACTTGTTTACGTCGTAACACTTTTCTATCAAGGTTTTATTGTAACTACGAAGCTCTGCGCTCGATATCGATACTGATATCACCCCTAATTCTCAGTGATAGTTCGTTTTGTTACATAAACCCTTACACTTCTGCTTAGGCCGCCAGCTGCGAGTTAACGAGATTAATGAAAGATCATGAGATTCAAATTTATTTCTAACCTATAACTAAAAGAGGGAGGTTATCAATTCGTCTTTATATACAGAGTGAATGTTTTAAGTCAGCATGGATGACCAAATCCGAAAGTATAGGTAATCTCGAAAAATATTTGAAGAAGTCACGGGGTCGATATTGATGAAAACTAAAACTGCATCTTTCAATTTTTGAAAAATCAATTGCTCTAGCTAGGAATCGAACTCATATATAATGTAGATTCTGAAAAAATAAAACAGCCCGTGTTATTGCACCGTCCGGTGGTGTCGTCAATAAGGATCAAATTCTGGGAAGTAATGACACACGGCAAAGTAATCTTCTATGGTACTAGGAAAAAGAGGTGTGGTTGCCAGTTTGGTACAGTGGCTGACTGTCTTACATCTCAGTCATTAATTTAGTACGTACAGTTATCGTGTAACTAAAATCTGCTGATGGCATCCAATATAATAGAAATCTATAAAGTATACCAATAATAAAGCTGGAAAGTTTGTTTGAACGCGATAATCTCTGGGACTACCAGTCGGATTCTTTATGCATTTGATAGCCCAATTCTTGAGGCGATAGGCTACGGCTTGGCGGTTTAACATCACGCTAGGACACTTACGAGCCGAGCAAAAACAAAAAAGTGTGATAGAACGCTGAGCGAAAACGAAGTAATAGCGCGGATATACTATGCGATGCGATGCGCGACGGGGCGGCGGGTCGGAGGAACAAGATGTTTCACGCGGACGAAGTCGCGGCCAGAATATCGGTAATAGGTCATCCAAAGGGATTTCAACAAAATTAGAATACAATGAGAGCACGAAACTCGATCTTTTAAGGGTCAGGCAATGATTTGCCTCTTGCTCAGTCTCATAGGACCCGTCTATGTCAGTTGGTAAGCCTATACACCCAGCTAGCGTTGCCAGGCGTCCGGATAAAGCCGGACCTAGGTAGGCTTTATGATTGCGTGTCCGGCCAAAATAAACGGTGTCTGGCTTGTCCGGCTTTTGTTAGGCTTTTTGCATTTCGCAAACGAGCGAGCGCCGATGACTGATTATGACAATAATCAAAAAAGCTTGATTTTACATACAATTTTTTGGTCGTACCTATTAATGCTGAGACACAAAATCCTCAATAATGTAGGGTGTCCGGCCTTTCTACCCAAATGTCCGGCCAAACTGGCTGGTCTGTCCGGCTATTAGGTTTGGCGACCTGGCAACCCTACACCCAGCTAGCTATTCATGCTTTTGTGTTCTTGTCTGCTGACGTCGTCTCTCTAGTCTCTGTACACGATATAAGTAAGACCATTATTATTTACATCTTTATGTTAATCCTACTAATATTATAAATGCGAAAGTTTGTATGAAGTCGATAAGGTATCGAATTTCCATTAATCCCTTTTTAAAAGATATATGATTACGATATGTAAGAATGCGAAGGGTCATTTACCCGAATACCATTTGTAGATCGCAGTAATTTACAAGTCAATTATTGAGAAAATAATTACGGTTCTTTACTTTTAAAACATTTGGAAATAGGTTAAAATGGCAGGAGGCAGAAAGTGTGTTAATTAAATCAGTCATTAGTTAAAGAAATCTCTTCATCTTCATTAGTTAAAGAAATCTTATCATCTTGCCTAGCCTTTTCCCAATTACCTATACTGCGGTCGGGTTCCAGTCTCATCGGATGCAGCTGAATATCAGTATTTAACATGAAGCGACTGCCTTTCTGTACATACTTGTAGTAGGTAATACCCCTTGGTAAGACTGGTTGTCAGAGTTTCGGGCACCTGACGACCCGTAATGTCTGCCAAAGATCCACGAATGACGTGCTGTCCGAAGCACGGAAGGGTCTTGATATGACCCATCCACGAACCAACCTCGGCAAGCGTAGCTTAATCGGATCGATCGTTATTATTACAGTTATTAGCAATTGATATTTTATGCTGTAGTTTTACTTTTATGTAAACAGAATTTTTATTTTCTTTCACGTACAAAGATATCTAAGTAAAATACGTGCTTGGACGTAGAGTTGCGGACACCAGCCCGTTATACAAAATGTATGCAGAAATATCTGCATAGTCATCAGTTTGAGTTAAGTATGTTAATTAAACCAGCAGCTAAATAATACCTATGACGAAATAGGTAGATATGTAAACACATTGCGAAACAATCGCTCCCACTAAACTTGGAGCTCTTGACTTTAGTTTTCTATAGGGTTTCTCGAAATCCACGTAGGAATCTGCATAGTCATCAGTTGAAACTATGGAGGTACGGACCTACGTTAATTCAATGTAACCAGCAGCTAAATATTGCTTCAAAACTTCAACTATACCCGACGCCTCTGGTTACTTAATCTGTTTTGGTGACTGTACATATTAAGCATGGCATGGCAGCCAAGCCACAGGTGTGCGTACAATGCCAAATGAAAGTTTGCATGCAACCGGTGTCACCTACTGAACTGACCAATACGCTTAAGTAAACGGACACTGATACTTATGTAATATATAACATTTATTAATGCACGCATTATTTGGGATTGCGTTAATTTGGTAACGCAACTTTACTGTTTTGTAAACCGAGTTATTTATAAACTTCGTTTTGCAAACTTTGAATTGCCTTGCATTTATTGATGTTGTATTTTATGAAAACATTGCTAGGTAGGTACTATTATGTAGGTAGCAGATTATGTATAATAAAATCTAAGTGAGTGACAAATAAATGATAAACTGCAGGTTAATAAAACTATGTCGTAGATAAGATACCTAATACCTACATGGAAATCAAGGAAGCAGTTGTAAATAATACGGTCTTGTTTATTTGCTTAACAGTGAAAAGATAAATCCTTATAATACTTATAGATAACACAACACTGACAAAGATGCATTTCATTTTAAGTATTCACGAAAATATCAGATTTCCTCATTTTAATTGAAAATTCTGAACGTTGTTTATTTAACTAACAAATCTTGCGTCTCGAATTCAGCGATAAGTGTGAAACGATAAAAACTGAAGAATTCAATTTGAACACGCGAACAAGTGGCTGAAAACATAGTCTAAAAGGCGGGAAACTTGAACACTCTGCTTACCCAGTGTATAAGAATACTCCAGTCGGAGATATAAATATTCCGGAACCAATAATAGTCCCAATAATAATGCCAACTCCATTAAACAATGTTATTTTACGTTTTAAAACCACTTTGCCATTGCTGGCCTGAGATTCTTCACCCATTCCGCAAAAAATCAATCGCGTACACCGGTAAACGCGACGCACGTGGGTCAAATACGCGCGCTATCCACGCTGTGCCGCGGATCACGCGCCCATGGAGTGACTGGCCGCCTCGGAATATCTCACACAACTGAATCACTTTCTGTTACCATTTTTATGTTCTGCGAAACTGGAATAGACGATGCGGTGCTGACGTCAGGCGCAGTGTACTAAGGACGCAAGGACGCGATTAAGCCGACCACTCCGAGCAGTCGCCGCAGCGCATGTGTGGAGCGCTACTACAGCGCTGCTAGTCGGAACACCACGCGCGTCGGGATCGCGTCTTAACCGAGAGGGACACCACCATTGTGTCCCACACACACCAGACAAAGACAGCGAAACCAATTGCCCCAAGTTGAACTTGTTGCCGGCAAATTCAGCCCATTCAGTGCTCTTTTAAACTTTGACAGAAACGAAACACATTACACATTAATGTGTTAAATTATACCGATAAAACAATAGCAGTGATATTAACAATTTTCACTTACACTTCCTGCTTCGCGGTTGGTTACTGCTCGACAGTTCCAATGACGATACAGAACGAAGTAGTTGCATCATGGGGCACGTTTTTAATAATAACCATCACGAAACTACTTGAACATTGTCGGAGCTATTTGTTAGTTTGGGACTTGCGACATTCCAAGGGGTAAACTGTGAAATGGAGTAGGTAGACAATAAAAGATATAGATAGGTAATGGCAGATAGTAAAACACATTCAACAGGCAGTTTCAACAAGTGCTCATCGTTTTTTTTCTGCAATTCTGGATCAACTATGTTCTGATGTTAAGTCTCCGTTGCTTAGTCCACTACTTAGGGTTTTCTAGACATTCTTCAATATCTAGGTACCTACTTCTCCTATTTCACAATATCAAAATAAACGAAAGAGATACCAGATCTTGTTTTAAAAAATAGAGCAATCTTTCTGCTGATACCCTTTCATAAAGACATAGCTACCTACACTGGCGTAAGACACTAGGGCTGATTTTTCAATAGTTTATCTAAAGAATCTGAAGGATAATTATGACAGTTTGACATAAACTACTCAAAAGAAAATAGGGCCTACTTAGTATTTAGGATGTTATTTAATAACAATATTAATGATTGGGTGATTTTTATGAATAGATGTTTGGATTATGGATTAAAAAATTGGCTTAACATAGTCAATGGTAAAATTTGTTTATTTTGTTAAGCAAATTAACTTTTCGCTTATTCGGAGTTTTAAAGGCTGTCAAAACATTGGTTATGGCTATACCTAGTTAGTTGATGTAACTCACTCCTATCGCCCATTTCCTGTAACCGTTTGATGATAAATGTTATGGTTAGTAGCGAATGAAGCTTCCTCTGCTCTGTATGCACTCTCTGTCCGTCTGGTACACTTTCAATAAGATGAGTAACATTTTTTCCGAAATTCGTTCCTAACAGAGTTCTAGCGCGTTTATGAGCTCCTGTTGACTGTAAACATGGCTGTTGTTTTGTTAAAGGCTTCTTTTCAATTGATCTCATAAATGCTCGATGGGGTTGAGATCGGGACTGGCATAGCTGGCCATGGCAAAACTGTGATATTGGCCTCAGAAATTGCTCTTTGTGTGGCACGGGCCGTTTGTATGTGAGCATTGTCATGCATTAATACAACGCCGGTGGCGCCCACTCTTTAGGAAAATGGGATGAGATGAGGTTGGATTACCCGCTGAATGTAACAGGCAGCGGTTACAGTACCCTCATCCAGTATTACCAGCTCTGTTTTGCCTACCAAGCTTATTCCCGTCCGACCATAACACTTGGTCCCCCAAAACGGTATGCTCCATGGATCTGGTTTCCATGGTTCTGTAAAACGTTCACCTTGTTTTCTCCACACGCGGACTCGTTTATATCATCACTGAAAAACTTGACCCTACAGTCATCTGTAAAGAATACAATGCTCCAGTTATTCATTACCCATTTCTAATACTCGCGAGCGTACCTTAAGCGTGCTGCTCGGTGAGCCCTGAGTCGAACGACTCGCACTCGGGAACCTTGACCATCTTATGAATGGTTTGATCACGGACTCTGGTACCACTAGCTTGCTGCAGCCGGTTTTGTAAGGCCCGCGCGGTTTCGGTACGCTCTCTTCCTGCAGTTAACCTGATGTACCGGTCTTATTGGGAAGTTGTGGCCCTAACTCTACCTGATCCAGGACTCCTAGCTAAACTCTCAGTATCCTATAAGCGTTCCCACACGTTTCGGATACCTCGTCACGACACGCCAAGACGTATTGCTACAGATCTCTGAGAATCTCCTCCTGAAGCATAGCAACAGCTCTTGCTGCGCTTTCCATGACTACATGACGACGAAAACCAGGCTTATTACCTAATTACGATTAACAACGAAATAATAAAAACCTGTGACAGAACGTGACGAGTAACGTCAACGCTTTGAATCGTACTGAGAACACAACTGAAAGAATTCGTACCTAATTATTTATTTTTAGACAAAATTCTAAATTAACTTAGAGTGGGCCCTATTTTGTTTTGAGTACTTAGTTTATTTTCTATGCAAGAACTGTCAAACCGCAATATATATTCCTCAGATAAACGTTATCTGACTATTGAAAAATCAGTACTGAGGTAAGTATATATACCTACATACCTTGTTGTTTATTGTTATGAATTTTGGTATATACATACCAAAATTCATAACAATAGAACAATTTTCAATTACCCATCGGGTGTGAGTAGAATTCCAGACGAGCACATTCACAATCCCGCGGCAAGTTGAAATATTGTTAGCCTCCTGCATAATCAGCCTATACTGTTCCCACAGCTGGGACACAGGCATCCTCTCTTCGAGAGGAAGAGGGCTACTATAATTTACCACGCGGGCCCAGTGGGGGTTGATAGATGTCACCGACCACCGACAATCAATGTCAATTGTCGGCCACGTGTTGTGGCCGACAATTGACGAAGCTATCATTAGCAGTACCTATCTACAGATTTTTCGATGTATACCTATCATTGGGAACACCCTTCCTTTGAGTGTCTTAGCTAACAGGGCATTGTGGTACCTACCTACCACATTAAAGCCTATCTGAATCAGAATAATTACGAGTTTACAACGGGCAAAGAAAGACGAAGTTTCCCAAACTCTGCACTGACACTCGCGATCTAAACCACTGAAACACGTCTGCTAGGTACTTACTATATTCGTGAATTCGTGATTCTCCTGACATACGCTACAATAAACAGTCGTGACAACAGACAGCTCTACAACTGGCCAAACATTTCATAGTAACTGATGCACTATTACTGTCACGTCTTCCTGAATAGTCTGTAAAACGCGTATTTCATAGGTTATGAATTTTATTATAAGATTTTGTGTTGGCTTGTTGTGGTTAACAAAGAATCTTGCTCTACAATCTAAACTAACACAAAAAAATATCATGATAAAATGCGATTGATCTACCAAAAAAAACAGATTTATATACATACCGCTTGTTAAAATACATGTTGATCATTGTAATCATGTTTTTGAAGACATCGCGGGAGACATCCTGAAATAACACGTATTTGCAGCAGCGATGCGCCCGCGCCGCGGCGCTGCCGTCGCGCGCTTATCCGACGCCATTTTCACACAATCCCCGAGCTTTCCCGCACACAGGTACGTACCAGAATTTTCACATTGTGGCAAAACTTACAAGTAAAATAAAATTGTATCGTACACAAATCACTTCAACGAATCAGTGCGGTCGTTCTCACTCAGTAAACTATCTAATTAACACTAAATTTAATTCGGCCATTCAAAAACAAGAACATTGACCCTCGAGCACACGTAATAGTTAACATGTTTTTTGTTCATTGTGGTAATTACTGAATACGAAAACCTCAAAATAATGCGTCCAATTAAAGTAGAGTTACCGAATTGAAATAAATCGACATAAAATATCCAAAGTGCACTTCAGGAGGGTATCGCGGATAAATAACATCTAAAAGTGAACTGTGGAATGTGACCGTCATGTTTCGGTTACATCAATGCAGCTACTACAACATACTGTTACCTATCTAACTGTTTCACGTAATTAAACAGTATACTCTTCGAAAGACAATCTATTTATGTCATCATGTCCTTATTTTTTTAATAGATCACCGAGCATCCCCCGCAGTGGCAGTGTTGCGAGACACGAGTCGTGTCGCAAGCGGAGCTGCCCTTGCACGTGCTGTCCACACATTACGTGTCGCTCTTCAGCTGTATACTCATCTGGACAATCATTTAAGTGTAAATCAAGTAATCCAAGATCAGATGACACTCATCCATACATCTGAGGAAGGCAAAGAAGACATCATGACTGATACGACGATGAAAGAAGATCTCGGCAAATCCTCGAGACCTGTCAGAAACAGACGATACACTCGGTTAGTGGCTACAAACATTGACATGCATGAGTCATTACTTTCAGTATTCAGTATCATTTTCTTTGTGCGTCACTTACGTATCATCTACAATGCCTCAATGCCCTTTATTAAAAATTGAAACTATTTACGAACCCCGATGTTTTGTCCATGTTTTTATTTGTCATTAGTGCCAAAGTACATATTTATAACGATTTTTTTTTTACTTTTACAGAAGGAGCTTAGTCGCAGGCCAGCGTCCGCAAAAGAGGCTATTCACACCAGAAATTAAGCGCTATCTAAAAGACTGGCTAGTGCGTCGAAGAGATAACCCGTACCCCAACAGAGAAGAAAAAAAATATTTGTCTCGCGAAACGGGCCTCACATACATTCAAGTAAGTCCTTAACACGGGTCCTAAGCACATTATTTTAAAGTTCATTGTTTTCTGATTTTTATACATAGGTATCATGTTTGTGCCTAACAGCAACCTAATTGGATCGATGCCAGAAATTGCTATTTGTACATAAATAGGCACTATTTTTGTCCCTGCTTTGTTGACTACTGTTCACCGTTTAACGTTAAGTGAAAAACTAAATTGACTATTGTACAGACGCCAGCACATCAAGCTACTACAATCTGTCAAATTTCTTTAATGCATTTTTAACTGTATCGCTAGTCTTAAGGTTCAAGGTTGATTGAGAAAATTTGACAGTTTCGGGTAGCTTGACCTGCTGGCGTCTGTACATATTTTACTAGGTATCATAAAGTGATTAGTGCAAAACGCACAAACTAATAGAGACGGGTATCAGCAAATTATATTCAATTTTAACAAGTTACTAAGTAGTATGTAGGTCTCGAAGATTAGTACTTATCTAAGTAGGTACCTACTACCAAACAAGGTTAAATTAAATTGAAATTGTCTATTTACAGATTTGTAACTGGTTTGCCAACTGGCGAAGAAAGTTGAAAAATGTGAACGTAGATAGAAATCAACAAACATGGGGACATCTGATTCGCACGTACAATGATCGCGCACAGGGCAACGTGGAACAGTTCAGCATCTGCTCCGACGATAGCATATGGAGCGAGTCCGACCCCACCAACCCAGATGACAACTTAGACAATGATGGCGAACTAACAGGCAGTCCCGAAACGATCACTGAATACCACCACGACGATTCCAACACATCGTCAATTATGAAAGAAAAGTGCGTGAACTTCAACAATAACTCGTACAAACCAGATGCAAATGAGAATGTGCCAGAGGAAACAAAAGCGATCACAAGTCCGATGTTACTTAGTAAGTGGCTGGAGAGTGCAGCCCGATTCCAACCAAGCGAGTGTAACTACTCGTGGTGGGCCGATGGAAAACGAAGAAAGCCAGACACAAAGATCCAACGGATTACGATAAATACGTTATCCCGCCACGATCGAGACGAGGTGGAAGCGGCAGTGGCCCTGACAGCTCTAGCAAGTGCCACCAGCCGCATCGCAGCACCGTGATCAATAGAGATAAGAAAATTGAACATTTGTCTATTAATATTTTAAATTGGAGAATACTCTTTGTAATAGGGTAACTGCCAACATGAATATTGTTTGTATTTTTTAGTTAAGTTTAGCCAGCTACGTAAATAAAATTTACTATTACGTATTGCCAATTAATCAGTGTTGCTCAAGTATTATTAAAAGTAAGTATCTCGTGGAAGCAATCCTGCTTGTAGTCATTAACTTTTGATCTCTATTGGACTAAGTAGTTATAAGTTGTAACTCCAACCAAAGATTGTGTTTCAACATTGAAATAAAATACATTTTGTTAAATATTAAAATTGTCTTATTTTAAACGTGTTGGAGAAGTCAACAAAACGAAAACGAATAATCAATTCACTTTCTTTTTTGTGACGTCCGAGAATTAACACAGTGCGCCACACATAACCCTTGTGTGACGTCCGAGTGTTACGACAATATGGCCACACAAACCCATTGTATGACGATAGTGCGGCCACAGACCCTTTGTGTGACGACCGAGTATTACGACCATGCGGCCATACATAGTCCTTGTGTGACGACCGAGCGTGACGACAGTGCAGCCACACACCCCTTGTGTGACGATAGTGCGGCCACACACCCTTTGTGTGACGACCATGCGGCCACACAAACCCCTTGTGTGACGACCGAGAGTGACGTCAGTGCAGCCACATACACCCCTTGCGTGACGACCGAGTGTTACGGCGCAACGACTGCACTATCTTAGAAATTGGTATCTTAGGTATTGAAGTAAAGTTTAATTTTCAATTATTTACCCTTCATACCGAACATGGATCTACGCGAGACAATGATTTTTTAATTGTTTCTGTAATTACAGCATTCACCTGGTAAACATGCAAAATAAGTAAGATCTGTCAGTTACTCGCCGTATATAGGGATATGGTTGTTTGATTTACATGCAGCCACCTGCCATAATAACATTCATATATAAATGATTTTGAAATAAACCTTAACCCCTTTATTCATAAACATTGCTTAAAGTTAAGTAGTGATTAGCTACTGTTTAACCATACATTTTTGATGTTTCAATGTCACTTAACTTTAATCATTGTTAATAAATAAACCCCTAAATCACTAATTATCAATAAGTAAAGGAAACTACAATGAAATCTTCTAACTCTTATACTAACAAATAAATCTACATATCAACAAAATTATTCTGAACTCTCAGGTTCTTTCTTGGCACTGTCTTGGGGTTCAATGCTGGGGACGTTCTTCAGTTCCACATGTTTTTCTAGATAACCAACAAGAGTTTGTGGCCCCTGATTCAGTTGTCTCACGAGACAAGATCCTACACTCTCAAGTACTGCACACAGTTGACTCCTGGCCACATCAATGTTCTGATTTTTACTGTATTCAAGTAACTCATTCTTTGACATCAATCTGTCTTGTATGATGCCGGCTGAAAATGGAAGATAATTTTGTTTAAAACATTTAGAAAACAGGAAATTGATGAAACTGGGAAAATGGATTCCTTGTTTATAAATATAAGACTAAAGACTAGTGACCCTCGCTTTAAAATTCTGTTACAATTGATAAATAATAGTAAACTTATCAAATAATAAAGTTGCATTGATTACCAACCCATTATAACTAATTGAGGTGCTTTCTTCATTATCTTGAACATCTTAGCAACATTTTCAGGTTGTCCGAAGAGTATGTTTTGGTGTGATGTGAACAAGTGATTCACAGCTTCATAGCGAGTCCCAGTGGTGGCCATGCTGACAATCTTTTTGCCATAAGTTCTTAAATGCATATTGTTTTTTGCTAGTGCAGCGAAAACCGGACTTTTATCTTCCATGCTTATTGCGTTGACATGTAAAAATATAACCATTTTTGATGTATTGAACCAGTTGAGGCATTCATTCGCTAATATTCTTTCGAAGGGATTATCGATCTCCTTTGCGTACAGTTTCTTTCCTCTATCGCAGAGGGCAGCATCAGGTAACGTGTATTTGGGAGGCCCATACACAGGTTTAGATAAGTCGATCAGAAGCTGTCTCTCGAAGTGAGGCTTCTTCGGTCTTTGGATATTAATCTTCCCGCGAAATCGTTTAGATATCAGAAACGATGCCTGCGTTGGTAACAAAACTGTAAGACAAAAAGTAAGAGGTCCTATGTAATCGATTTTATTAGGTATAGAAACTGCTGATAAATGTAACATAGTTATTTGGTACCTTTTTTAAGTGACGCCATTTTTAAGTATTACTCTATCCTGGCTATCAGTAGATTCAAGTCTCTATTTTTAACAACAGATTATTTATTTCACAATACTTAACCTAAAAATTTACATTACATTTACAAGAATGTCAAAATCAATTGTCAGTTTGAGATTGAGATGTCAATGTCAAAAATCAAAAACACTTGTACCCTATTTTTTTTTTGCATTGATACAAGGCATTTACAAACAACTTATTTTTAGGGTTCCATAGTAAAAACGTAAAAAGTAAAAGTCGAAGTAAAGTAGAGACCCTTGGTACAAAATAGCTGTAATTTCACATGGTTATGCATAATAATTACGCCTTCGAAGTTTTTATTAGAGAAAAACATGATAAATGATTTTATTTTGTAAGTAGGTTTGTACAAACACTTTTACACGTCAATCATATTTTAAAACTAGATGAGGTCGGCGTTTCCTATCTGACTAGCCTGAGAAGAAAGGCCGAAACAAACTCAGACGTCACAGTCTCTTTTAAAGTCCAGACTTAATCTTGGTCAGATCATATGAAGACCATGTAGGTCGATGTCTGAGATGGTCTTTTGAGGAAAGAACCACACAGATTGAGAGGACCTGTCCAGTCAGTGCACGCATATGTCAGAAATCGTGCAGCTCAACTCAAAACTTAATGAGCTCAACGATTCGACGAACAATACCAAAGAAAGGACATTTGGGTAGGCCACATTAATTACTCAAACTGCCAGACCATGACAAAAACTAACAGAACAGAGAGAAAAATAAAAAATAAAATGACCCACATAGTCTTCACATTCACAATAATTAAAATATTAGAATACTTTACAAAGTAAGTAAATGTCCTAAATCAAATTCAATAATGTCAAAGTGTATATAAAAAAAAAAACAACAACACAAAACAAACAAAAAAAAACATTCAATGTGTAAAAATTGGAAGAAGCTTAATCCCAAGCCTTTTTGTCCTCGTTATAAGCCTTAACGGTATAAAAGGCTTTCTGGCACAACTTAGTACGTTTAATGAATGATTTGAATTTATTAAGGCTTAGATCTTGAACGAGGTTTGGAACTTTATTGTAGAAGCGTATACATTGGCATCTGAACGAGCCACCTATTTTCTTGAGCCTTGTTGTAGGTGTATGTACAGACGCCAGCAGGTCAAGCTACCCAAAACTGTCAAATTTTCCCAATCAACCTTGAACCTTAACGCTTTAGTGATAAAGTTGAAAATCTATCAAAGAAATTTGACAGATTGTAGTAGCTTGATGTGCTGGCGTCTGTACAACAAATTTGTGTTTGTTCCTAGTATTTGTATCATGGATATCACTGTATTTTTTAAACAATTTTATATTTTTATGGGCCTAAAAAAGATTTTCATAAATACTGAGAAGGCACAGTCATAACATTAAAGATTTTCATAAATACTGAGAAGGCACAGTCATAACATTAATTTCTTTAAATTTGTCTCTGAGCGAGTGTCTCGGACTCGGATGGACATGTTTTTTGGTACCCCATTTCCTCGTGTAAATCGATTCCAAAACAATTATTATTTAAAGTATACGAGATTTGCGAATTGATTACCTGATGAGGCGAGTTTATTTCAGCACCGGGTGTTGATCAATAGTACACAGACATTGTGTAAATTGTATTAGCTCATATTATACAGGGATTAGCTTTATACACCATAGATTATACAGTCCATTATTTATACACCCAGACACGGTGCGGTGCAGTTTAGTTTGAGGCAAAGAGTACTATGTATTATTATTATACTCTTTGACTATAAGATACCGGGTATTGAGGCAAAATGTATGACTAAATACCGGCACCGAACAGTGAATTTAAAATAATCGCCTAGGGCACATGAAAGATTTAACATACATGCTTACCTATGTAAAAGCATTAAAACGTCTCTTTAGACAATATACACTGACTGAGTCACTGACAGAGTGACCAAAGAGTACTTTTTAAGTAGAGTGACAGAGGACATGACAGTCGACTGACGGGACAGAAACAGAATGTTGTGACTTGTGACTGAAACATTCAAAACTGACTCAAGAGAAGTTTTTATAATATTAAAACTCGTGCAACGTGTTAGCAAGAGACGACCTAACGATTATCTCGTAAATTTATATCATTAGAAGTCGTGTGCACTTTAGAACATATTTTAATTATACGGCAGGAACAAGCATCATATTAAACAAATTCAAATAAAAAGTTTAAACATAGTGTGAAACTTATGAAAGAGGTTAGCTAGTAATTTTAATCTTTGATATTGCGCCATTATTTAGTTTATTGTTTTAATATTGTATTGATAATCGTGTAATGGTTCTAGATAATGCGTGTTCAGCAAGAAGACACGCCGCCGTCGTCTGTAAACGGCGACGAAATAACAGGCATGGATGAAGAAGAAATGTTTTATTACGATGAGGTTGAAGAGGTGCAGTTAGAAGATTTGGAAGAGATTTTAGGTGTAGACGAAGAGGACATGGACATGGAACCACCAGAGGACCATGCAGCTTTTGTGTTCAGTAAGCATGTCGGCTCAGTGTTTTGTTGTGATCTTCATCCTGATGGCAAGCTGGCGGTCACTGGCGGAGAAGACGATAGGGCCTATGTGTGGTCGGTTAGCGATGGGCAGTTGGTCATGGACTGTGTCGGTCACAAGGACTCAGTCATCTTTGTTGGCTTCAGTTCTGATGGAGCATACTTGGCCACGGCTGACATGTCTGGATTAATCAAAGTTTGGAAATGCAACACAGAAGAAAACCAACAACTACCATGGACAGTTGCCTTTGAGTATGAAGCTGATGACTTAACTTGGGGCTTGTGGCACGATAAAGCACGAGTGCTTGTATTTGGAACAGTGTCTGGAGATATTTATGTATTCAAAGTACCCTCTGGAGAGACCAAAGTCTTGCAAGGACACAATATAAAAGTAGAGTGTGGAAAGGTAAGCATAAATGGGAAGTTTCTCTACTGACTGATTCTGTATCTTAGAAAAATTTATCACTCATCAGTAATACTAACAGTTAGCTATCTGGTTAACAGAGTCACCAATGAGTCTCACATTTTGAGTGATTTATAGCTATTTACATTGATTAGTTTTCTTCATTTAGCAAGTCATCTCACATCTATATATATAAAAATTAATTCCTATTTCCCTTGGTCACACCATAACTTGAGAAAGACTACCGATTTCATCCAATTTTTTTTTTAAAGTTTTCTTTTACTTTGTAGAAGGTTCTTACGGAAAGAAAATAAGAAAGTTGGCGCAGTGGTTAAGCGATTGACTGCTGCGCTGTGTGTCGCGGGTTCGATTCCCGCACGGAACAAATATTTGTATGACCTACATGTATTTGTTCCGAGTCTGGGTGTTTTTCTATCTATAATATGTATGTATTTACAAAAAAAAAATGTATATAAGTAGTTTATCAGCCATCTTGTTACCATAACACAAGCATTAGGTTGCTTAGCTTGGGACTAGATGGCGCTGTGTGAAATGTCCAAGGATATTATTATTATTATTAAGAAAAGTTGCTTTACGCGGACGAAGTTGCGGGCAGAAGCTAGTTAAGTATAAAACTGTTAAGTCACTCTTATACCCATTACCAGATAGCAAAGCAATCTTTATCATTTATATAAGATTTACAAGTATTGATAAAAATAATTATGATTCCAGTTGTTCCAAGATGGAGTTCGCTTAGCAGCAGGCTATGAAGATGGAGCAGTGAAGATATGGGACCTCAAGACATCTGCAGTCCTGCAGCAGGTACCTGCATCAGTTCACGAGATCAGAGTGACAGCTATTGATACACATCCTGATGGCAATCTTATGGCATCTATTTCTACAGATGGTGAGATATTGATCCTTATTCTACTTGTAGTTTTCTAATATGAAGCTGTTTGGGGGAATACTGCAAAGAATACAGTTATATGTCCGATGAATCACGGTTGGAACTTTGCTTAGGAGGTGCAGTCATTCAAGTCACATCATCTTTTAGGGTGCAAATGGTGACATAAGGCGAGTGTGAGTGAGAGAAAATGCGCGAAAGTTTGTAGTACCTATGTTCAGACTGGCTATGATTCATCGGCTATACTGTATGAATATTTGAATTAAAAATTTGAGACAATTTTCAAGTTATGGAATAACAAACTGAATGTCATACTTAACAAAGTTCAAATTCCATTGCAACCAAAAACTTTGTTACAAATGATCACACAAAAATCAACATAGAATACATTTCACTAAAGTAGATAACTGATTAAGTGCGATGGAATGTAAATTATCCGAGATTATGAACACTGCTATAAATATGTATTTTTTTTTTTTAATATTTTTAACTGTTTTATTTTACTGTAACTTTGCACTCTTCATCTCAGTCTATTTATTCTCTTATATACTCCTTATTATGTTACTACCAGCTCTTGATTCTAAGTGTAATAATATGCTCATTCTTTGT
This sequence comes from Apamea anceps, assembly GCA_951799955.1. NCBI lineage: Eukaryota > Metazoa > Arthropoda > Insecta > Lepidoptera > Noctuidae > Apamea > Apamea anceps. Next base: position 14,672,211 of record OX637505.1, on the reverse strand, counting down.
TATTTTCTGACGAAATGTGTTCTGTTTTCCACAGGTAAAATTGTACTGACCACCACAAACAATGGCAAGGTTGTAGGCCAGATGGAAACTGAAAATGACTTAGAAACTGTTGCCTTTGGACAAGACCCACAGTTAGGATTTCTTGCTACAGGTAAATAATGATTTTCATATTCTCTGTTTATTTTGTAACTGTATGAATGAGAGATACTAGACAATAATTTAGTAATTATTTTATCAGTACTGCTATAAAATGTATTTTAGATCAACATACAATACAACATAAAACATCGCTGCAATTTGCAAAAAACATGAAATTAACCAGCCCCCTTTAAAACAAACTTATAAAACGACTACTATATTGAGTGGTCAAATATGTGGTCTCCTCTCTTGTAAAACCTGCCAGGCCAGGCCAAATAATCTGTAGGCACTCACAATTCTAGAACTATTACATATCATACCAGACAAAGAGAGGTTCATGACTAAATGATAACAGCCACACAGATTGATTGAAGGTAATATACGCTTGCTGCGGACTTTTCGCGGATGGGTGATCATCCATTACATGTCGAAACCCCTCCATGGCTCGGAAAGCACGTTAAGCCCTTAGTCTCGGCTGTCATTCGTAGATTTTTGACAGTCATTACAGGTAGTCAGGAGCCCAAAAATCTGACAACCTATCAAGGGGATCGTGTTATCAAGTGAGTTTTGGAGGTCAGATTAGCAGTCGCTCCATGTAAAATACTGGTATTCAGCTGCATTTGGTTAGACTGGAAGCTCCCTATCATAGTTGGGAAAGGCTAGCCTTTGGGCCTAGGCCCATTGATGATACCAGACAAACTGTTCAAAGGCATCACTATCTATTGCTTTCCAACCTAAAAAAATATTTTTAATAACATTTATACATTGAACTCTTTATTCATAATACACAATTAATGTTACAGGTACACTAACAGGAGCTGTAAGCATATGGGATATCCCCAGACAAATGGTTCGTCATCAGTGTTCCAAATCAGACGACGCGGTAGGCGGCGTCACCAAGATGGTGTGGGTCAAGAACCACCTGGTCACAGGCTGTCTCGACGGATCCATACGGGTATACGAAGGAAGGACAGGCGAGAGAAGCCAGATGCTCACAGGAAACCGCTCTGAAGTCCTAGATCTATGTTACAACCCAAAAGAAAGCTTAATATTAACCACCTCTGATGATGGAACCGCAAGGATATTTAAATACGAAGTAAACAAAGACAATGATTAAAACCTCTTTTATTGATTTCAAAAAACTATCTCCGATTTTTTAAAATATTTATTGTTATGATAATATCACATTGTTTCGTTTATTTCTTTACAAAATACATGAAAGTCAAATCTAAATATCCTCATTATGTATTTATATTTACCCTACATCCAGACCCATTATTTTGATGTGACCTACTTTAACAGGCACAATTCACGAATACAGTAAAATGATCGCCGACACGGCTGTGCTAAGCTCTCACCCTACAACGCGATGGGGCGTGGGAATCGGAGCCAAATTCACCGCGCGGGAACGCGTTTTTATTGAATTTGTATGTAAAAAAAACTTTTTTGCAAAAAAAAAACAACCGACTTCCAAAAACGACACTACAAAGTGAAAAATAACTTTAATTTCGGAAGTCGGTGTCGTCGGGTTCGCATTTTCGTTGTTTGCCACCGACTTCCGAAATTAAAGTTATTTTTCACTTTGTAGTGTCGTTTTTGGAAGTCGGTTGTTTTTTTTTGCAAAAAAGTTTTTATTTTTCACTTTTTAGTTGTAATTTTTACCAGTAATTTTGGTTTAAAAACCAAACTACTAAACCGTTTTTGATGAAATTTCTATGGGACCATTTGGGAAGTATACCCTTTCCAACAAAAAAAGAATTTTTCAAATCGGTTGGCAAGCGACGGAGTTATGCGCGAACAAACATTAAAAAAAAAAAAAAAAAAAAAATACAAACATCCGAATTGAGAACCTCCTCCTTTTTTAGAAGTCGGTTAAAAATAACGCGCGGGGTCGCGTTGGGCCGTGTTGCCCGTCGTGGCGCGTTGTAGTGTGTGATCTGCCTAAGTTTAAAAGGGATTATTGGAGCCCAGTGATCTAGTGAGCAAAGTCGCCTTCAAATTGGTTGTCCTTTTCATAATTTTTCAGAAATAGGGAGGCCCGCGAGTACTATAGGTAATAGGTGCAGCGGGCTGGTGTCCGCAACTCCACGACAATGCGCGTATTTTGCGTGCGGGTGAGAAAATCGATCATTCGATCCACCTCAGCTCCTCAAGGAAGGCCAGCAACGCCGCGAGTACTATTAGGTTTGGTCTAAATTCAGAAAAAAACAACGACATGACGCCTGTTTTCCCCGAAGGTTTAGCGGGAGGTGACCTAATAATGTACCCATATTTGGCGTGTTATGTTTTTTTAATTCCCATGTAATGTGGCATACAGTCTACGGGCTGCTATTGAGAAATTCTTGATGGCCCAATTTGTCCGACCTGGGAATCTAACCCAAGACTTCATACTCAGCAGCAGCGCTTGCGGCAAAAAAAATCACTTGGGGTCGGCGCAACACGTCACGTTTTTCCTTCCAAATAAATTAATTACAGTTTTTATTAATCAAATTGGTTTTTTATTTTTTATTTCTACAGTTTAAATCTTATTTCATTGTGATATGAATTCTACACAGACAGTTTGTGACTATTTTACGTTTTTTAATATGATTCATATTGATATCCTATTATGATTCTGCCAAAGTGACCTTTTTAGGCCCCCTGATCACACCTATCTGCAATTAGCCAGCACCTATCACAGTTCTAAACGAGAGGAGTTCTGAGGAGCTATGTGGCCCAGTGGTAGCGGTCCCGACTTACGAGTTGTAGGCCTTGTGTTCGAACCCAAGAAGCGCTTTGTGTAATACATTTCATCACCACTGCTCATAAAACTGTAAAGTAAATCATCGTGAGGAAACCTAGAACCAAAAAATTCGAAGACATATGACATCTACCAACCCACACTGGGCCCACGTGGTGGATTGTGGCCCACTCCCTCTCACGGAGACTAGCTGATTATGCTACCACAGTTTGCCGGTTAAGGGTTCGTTTGGAGTAAGTACCTACCTACTTAGTATCCAACCGGTGATGTTGATCGATTGGATCTTCTAATAAAAACTATCGATTGACTTCGGCTGCGCTCGTTTTCTATCAGTCGACCGACCACGTTGGCAGAGAGGTTATTACTTGGCAGTCTAAAGCGCCACACTGCGCGGCGAGAGTCGCCGTGGCCCTCATCTGTGGAGATAGCGCCTTAAACTAGGTATTGCCGCGTTTCGGGTTTAAATAGATAGGTTAATGATTTTATACTCTTTACAAATCAAATTGTTAGTAGATAATATAAAGTAGGTACCTAAACATGAACATAAATTCGCTTCTGCAGCTAAGTAAAGGCTACTCCAGCTGGACTTGGGTCCTACTCGTATACGTCACCGATTCTTGATTCACTCAAGGTACAAGTACAAGGTATAATGTACAGACGCCAGCAGGTCAAGGTACCCGAAACTGTCAAATTTTCCTAATCAACCTTGAACCTTAATACTTTAGCGATAAAGTTGAAAATCTATTAAAGAAATTTGACAGATTGTAGTAGCTTGATGTGCTGGCGTCTGTACCTACAGTGAGGTCGGCTCCAGAAACACTATTCTTAGGGACGATTTTTCAATAGCCATATAATTTTTATCTGAAAATAAAAATGGCAGTTTTTTTTTTTTTTTTTTTATATAATTATCTTGCAATCAGTTTTTAAAACTATGAGCAGATGAGTTGTAGGAAAATCTGACAGGGAAGAACTACTCCTCATTAGGAGCAACTCTCTTATTAGTAATGCAGCTCTCTACAAGTTATCTAATTGTAAGATGTTGCGTCTTTTGAGTCTGTTGACACAAGCTGGTATTGTGAGTTGAGCGGCCAATTGGTTGGGGTGTCTCTCCAGTCTGGACTTGTACTTTTGCGAGCATGAGCTTATTTCTTCCTTGACCGTTTTCATGCTCAGGTGTTCGTGGACTTCAGAATTCCTAATAAACCACGGCGAATTCGATATCTGTTTTAAGATGTTATTCTGAGTTCTCTGAATCATGTTGATACTTGAGTCACACGCGGAGCCCCACAGTTGAATGCCGTAAGTCCAGATGGGTTTTAATATGGTCTTATAGATCAAAATCTTATTGTCTACGGACAGCTTGGAATTCCTACCCAGGAGCCAGTACATGCCTTTGTATCTAATGTCGAGCTCTTTTCGTTTAGTTTCTATGTGTTTCCTCCACGTCAGTCGCTGGTCCAGATGCATACCAAGGTATTTGACGCAGTCGCTTTGTGGGAGTTGACTGTGACCGAGTTTCACCGGTGGACATTGCTGGTGTCTTAGTGTAAACGTGACCTGGGCCGATTTCGATGTATTGGCTCGTATCCTCCATTTGGCAAGCCAGTTGTGGATTTCATCTAGACTTTCTTGTAGGTTTTGCGACGCTCTGTTGAGGCAACTGCTACACGCCAGGACTGCGGTGTCATCTGCGTAGGTAGCAATCGTCACTCCAGGAGTTTGTGGTAGGTCTGCCGTGAAGATAGTGTACAGCACTGGTCCAAGAACAGAGCCCTGAGGTACTCCTGCTAGAATGTTATGGAAACAAGAGGTGCAATCATCTTCCTTAACCTGAAATATTCTATCAGCTAGATAAGATTCCAGAATTTTGTAGTAACAGTGTGGCAAATGTGATTTTATTTTACTTAATAGGCCCTTATGCCATACTCTGTCGAAGGCCTGTTGTACGTCAAGGAAGACTGAGGAACAGTATTGCTTTGTTTCTAGGGCATCTCTGATGACGCGGCACACTCTGTGTACTTGTTCCGTGGTGGCATGATTTGGTCTAAAGCCAAATTGATGATCGGGAATTGTCGACATTGACCCTAGAAGCCGGCGCAACAATATTTTCTCAAAAAGTTTGGAGAGTACGGGCAGCAGACTAATGGGTCTATAGGACGTCACCTCATGAGGCGGCTTTCCTGGCTTGTGTATCATGATGATTTGTGATACTTTCCACAGCAGCGGGTAGTATTCTACCCTAAGCATACTATTGAAGACAGTTGTCAGAAAAACGATTGCCTTTGTAGGTAGCTCCTCAAGGACCTTTTTGTCTATGAGATCAAACCCTGGGGCCTTTTTATCATCCATAGCTCTGATTACCCGCCTAATCTCTTGAGGGGTTACCGATTTGATTGGCATTTCTAGCTGAAAATCATGCTTTAGTATATTGTCTATGTCGACATCATCTACTCCAGGTTCGGGATCGTTTGGAACGAAAACGTTGGCGAGATGTTCAGCGAACGCATTTGCTTTTTCTTGGTTTGTTCTAGCCCATCTCCTGCCTTCCATTCTAATAGGTGGTTTTGGGTTATTTGGCTGGTTTGAGGTTTTGCATACCTTCCAGAGTGAATAGGCGGTCGCACTGGTTGCGGACAGGGATTGCAAATGGGCCTCTACGATAACATCTTCTGCGTCTTTGATAGCTCGTTTCAAGTCTAGTATAGCCTTATTGAAGGCCCGTTTGTCATCAGTATGGCGGCTAATATGCCACACACGACGCAATCTTCGCTTTTCTAGTATCATCTGGCGAATTTCCAGCGGCACTGTGTTATGCCTTGGTCTGTTGTTATTCAGTTCATGTGTGCACTTCCAACATGCCTCCTGGATCAACCTGGTGAAATCCACAACTGCGTTGTCAATATCCTCATTATTTTTTAAAGCAATCTTGAGCTTGAGTGACGTATCAATGATGTTGCGGTACTCTGTCCAGTCTGTTCTGCCGTTGTATAGCCTGGGACTTTTTTGGCGATTTAGAACCGTTGCGCCAATTGTTAGGATTACCGGTATATGATTTGACGACCCATCCAAACAATATTGGATATTATAGAAGAGCCTGCTGAGTCCTTTCATAATAAAGAAGTCCAATACGTCAGGCAGTTCTGTTGGGGTCTGTCGGCCAGTGAGTTGGCTCAGATGTGGCAATTGTGGTTAAGTTGTTCGTATCAACACACTTTTTTAGTTCTCTTCCTCTGGTCGTGTTTAGTCGCGAGCCCCAATGGACATGTTTAGCATTCCAGTCACCCCCTGATACAAAGCGGGGTCCAAGACTTTTCACATAGACTGTAAGTTGCTCTTCTTTTAGATTGTGTTTCGGAGGACAATATACAGAAGACAAGGTAATATCTCCATTACAATCATGGACGGCTATTGTGGTTGCCTGTATATACTCCGTGCTGAACTGGGGCAGTTCGTGGTGTTTGATGGATTCCCTGATTATAACAGCTGTTCCACCATGTGCAGTACCATCAGGGTGATTTGTTGTGTAGATGTTGTAGTTTTTTATTTTGATTTGGCTGCTAGATGTGAAATGTGTTTCGGATATAAGTAGGACATCGAGGCCATGGAAGTTAATGAGAGCCTCGACTTCGCCTTTGTTGGGGGATAGTCCGTTGATGTTCCAGGTGGCAATTTTGATCGTATTGATCATTTTGTAATTTTACTGACGAGTGTAGTTATGAGTCCTAGAAGGGTGCTCATCTGTTGTAAGATAGTATCAATCTTTTTACTCTGTTTAAGGAACATTTCTTCCAGTTTGCTGATGGTGTGTTGTGTGGTTTGTTCGTAGGTTGTTTGAGTTGTGGACCCTTCATGCGGTATGATCTTAACTACATCGGAGTATTGTTTACGTTCAGTCATAGTTTTCTTATCTTTGAACTGTGAGTTGTGTTCTTCATAGTTATTGCTGATCTGTGCGTTTTGTGTTATTTTGCCTCTTGTGTAGTTTAGCTTACGAGTTTTTCTGGCCAAGATCTCTTTATAGACCTCACACCCTTTATAATTTGCTGTTGGGGGGACTTTGTTGCTCGCGTCCGTAGGATTTACCACCTTCTCCTAGGCCCACCCTACACGTGTCCCCCGGGTGGTGCAAAACGAGCAACACAACGCCGAGCAGCAGGCGGCGGTTAATTAACCTGATATGGCTACCCCAAGCCTAGAGAAATTAAACATTCTCTGAAAACGTGGCCATGGCATCTTGGGACAGTGCCATGTGTACCTTCCCACCCCCCTTTTTATGAATATGGAAAATGATGAGAATATGATGTCTGGCAATCCGGCTAACACCCGGCGCTCACAGGTACCCGGGCCTGTGGGTGTGAAATTGACTACCGAAGACTGCTCAGGGGTAGGCGACCAGGCCCCTGTGACAGTAAATGCGCCTGGCAGCAAGAGCAGCAGTAGAAAGTTCGTTCAACAAGCTTTTCACCCAAGCCTGTTTATATCGCGTCCTAGGAGCTCCTCACTAGGAAACCTTACCCAAAAAGAATCTTTAGAGAATCCAGCCGACACTAGCCAAGGCAAGGGAAATTATAATCCAATAGAGTTGCAACAAGATCACAGCACTTGTCATCCCGATTGGCAAAGAGTTCCCACCACCAGGAACACCAAAAAAAGGAAACTTAACAGTCCACCGACAACTGAGAGTGTGCAGATCTCAAACCGATACTCAGGACTACCCATGGAAGAAAATCTCCATGAAGGCACTCGGACATATGAAAAGAAAATCAGCAAACCACCACCTATAATGCTCTATGGGGTTGAAGACGTCAACAAACTCGCAGAGCTTCTGGAAACAGTCGCCGAGCATACAAAGTTCACTTTTAAAATAATTAACAAAAATCAGATACGAATTACAAGCGAAGACATTGACATCTATAAAAAAATAATGAGTGTGATCAGAGAAAAAAACCTGATAGGTCACACTTTCAATCGAAAAGATGGAAAAAACCTTAGATTGGTTATCAAAAACTTACACCACACAACCCCACATCAAGCTATCAGGGAGGCATTCGAAAATACTGGAAACGTAGTCATAGGGGAAATTATAAACTCTAGATATGGACCTGATAAAATACCAACATCCACCTTTTTCATTAACTTGCAATCAGGACCAAATAACAAAGCAGCAAAACAGGTGAAAGTTATTTATCACCAGGTAGTTGCTATAGAAGATCCTAAGAAAAGGACAGCCCCGGTACAATGCCAAAGATGTCAGCAGTACGGACATTCGAAAAACTACTGCATGAGACCTTACCGCTGTCTAAAATGCGCAGAATCACACAACACTAAGGAATGCCCCAAGACTGATCGTACTTCCCCAGCCACGTGTGCCTTATGCTTAGGCCCACATCCAGCAAATTATAAAAATGGCAGTTTAACATAATTTTCTATTCAAAAACTCAAACTGTCATATTAATTCCTCAACCTAACGCTTGCTTTGTCTGCAAGATGGGGATTAACTTACTGTTAGTGGATTAGTCAAAGTTGTTAGGGACTTCCATATCTCATTCAAGCGATATCGGGGGTCATCACGATGACCTATATTTCCTGCGTAAAAAGTTAGATCATTATAGTTCTAGTGCGCGATACAAAGCTCTTTTTACCCGACTGCGCGACGCAAAGGAGTGGTAATGTGTTTATTACAGACACTTTTATCAAACTGTCTCGTTGACTTAGTGGTAGCAAGCGCTACCCCTGAGCATAAGGTCCTGTATTTGGCTCATAGGTCGGGTAAACTGTTGTACATAGGTACACCAGAAGACGAGGTACACGCCGAGGGTGCAATTACTGGAGTCGCACTGCAACGTCAACTTCAAGGCGTTCGTGGTGCGTGTACCGAATTGTTATCTGCCCGTCGTCATGGAAGAAGGCTTCTGGCCGCAGGACGTGGTGTTCCGTCGCTTCCGCGGACAAGTACCACAGAACGGCACAAGAACAAGCTAGTGAAGTACTAGGTTCTGTATAATAAAAAATATATATGTTTAGGTTAAGGTATTTATCTATCTACGGACGGATTTATTTATCTATAGACGGCACGGTTGGCGCAGTGGTTAAGCGATTGACTGCTGCGCTGCGTGTCGCGGGTTCGATTCCCGCACGGAACAAATATTTGTATGACCTACATGTATTTGTTCCGAGTCTGGGTGTTTTTCTATCTATAATATGTATGTATTTACAAAAAAAAAAAAAATGTATATAAGTAGTTTATCAGCCATCTAGTTACCATAACACAAGCATTAGGTTGCTTAGCTTGGGACTAGATGGCGCTGTGTGAAATGTCCAGGGATATTATTATTATTATTATTATTATCTATGGGCCTGCGTCGCCTGAAATAAATAAATAAAGTGTTATTTAGTGTTTATAAATAAATTAAGTGTAATAAAGGGTTTTTCCATTAGAATTTTCTGAGTAGCAGGCCGGAGTCTAGATTCGTGTCCGGCTGGTTCCAATAGGCTCGCCCAATCAAAACGAAGTGGCCAAATGCTTGTATAAAATAAAAATAATAAAATAAAATATCTTTATTTCAGACCTAAGCAGTCCATACGTAGTTAGTGGTTAGTAACAAACTGTGCTTACATGCTATGTTATTGTTGTTAGTACTTAGTTCTATATAGGCACCTCTGCCTAACCTTCGGGCTAAAAAAGGCGTGATGATGTTATGTTATGTCATAAAACATAACCTCTACGGAAATCACAGTGAACATGAACTGATAATCACTGTCTAATTCAACTACTTAACTTTATTCACAAAAATCCACTTGATAGCACCTCTCCGCTGATTGAATATTCACCTGAATTAATTTCAAGAAAGCAACATGGAACCTTCGTGCGTTCAGTTATAACCAAAAATATTAGGTAGGTAATAGATTATAACAAGTGGCATTACTGGAAGAAGTTTATTTAATTTTACTATAGATACTCAGCAAACTAAATTAGAAGACAGCAGAAAAATCTATGAAATTGATACACAGCGCTTACAGTCTGACATACAGGTACTTGAGGGCACACTTAGTTCCCTTTACATAAAATATGTGGGTTCTCAGAACCAAATTAAAGAGCATATTCTTGCTGCTAGTGAGTTAGTTATGTGTCAGTGTACTTGTCAGGTTTCAAACCCTGTTGTTGTCCAGCCTGTGGCAACGGAGGACCCGTCCCAGACTGAGAGTTTGTCTCAAGACTGTAACCTTAACCAAGACATACCTGATACAGTACAAGATCTATCTCAAGTGGTACAGCCTGAGACTGGTATTTGTTCATCTTTCAGTAGTCATGATTCAGTTATATTCTCAGATAGTATAGGAAGAGGTTTAGGTAAATTAATTAGTGACAACCTGAGTTATTCTACTCAAAATTATTGTATGCCAGGGTCAACCTACAAACAAATAATGGCATCAGTAACAGGAAATTTATTTAATCCTAAAACTAACATTACTGTATTTGTAGGTAACAGTTCTAATGTCAAAAAACATGAAATCACTGACTGTGTAACTGAGTTGTTAAAGTTAAATTGTAGAAAAATAATATTGTGTGCTTTCCCATATTTTGAAAAATTGACAGATAGACAAAACAAGTATATTCATATGCTTAATAAACATATGCACTTTTTAGTTAGTCATCACAGTGACAAACTTGTATATTTTGACACCAACAGTTTTGTGGAAACTTTAAAGTCGACTAGGGATACTGTGTATCTGCCTGTTAGTTTTAGACACATAATAGCAAGGCTATTAGCTTCTTATATAAACTCAGACATAAATAGTATGTCGAAGTCGTGTATTATTAACACCACATTGGTTAGTAATAATACTAATTATAAGGTGGTGAGCCTGAATAAATGTAGCTCAAATGCTATAAATACTTATACAAATTGTACGAAGGGGGTTCCATGTCCCTCACTCAATGTGAGCTCACCGTCCGGTGATGACATTGAAGTCTTGGGGTTAACTCCGGATAATCTTTTAAACTAGTTTGTAAGACAACAGAAGGTACCAGTAAGAATATCCTTATAACTAACAACAACAAGGTATCTTCTTGCTCCAAATTAATAAAAGGAGATCAGCAGAATGCCTTGAAATTATTTCATCAAAATATTCAAGGTATTTCTTCCAAATTATTAGAAATTGAAATCTTTTTAGAAAAAACAAAGTTTGACATTGTTTGTTTAACTGAACATTGGTTAAAGGATTACCAAATGCTGATCAATTATGAGAACTATAGTGTTTGCAGTTGTTTTAATCGTAAATCTATGCTACGTGGAGGTTCTCTAATCTTAATAAAAAATTGTTTAAAATCCAAGCAACGAAACGACATAGTGGATTTATCAGTTGAACATTGTATCGAACTGTCCTGTGTTGAGCTAGATAAGCATGTTGTAGTGTGCGTTTACAGACCCCCTAATTATCAGAACTTTTATTTATTTGAGTCAATAATGGAAGATGTCCTAGCAAAACTTGCATCCAGTAACAAAACCACAATTATTTGTGGTGATTTTAATATTAATATTTTGGAAAATAATTCAAATAGCAGTAGATTATTAAGCCTTTTTAAATCGTTCAATTTATTTAATGTTTTTACAGAACCGACTAGAGTAACCCCATCTTCTGCTACTTGTATCGATAATGTCTTCTGCGATTGTGATTATTTGGATAAAGCCATCGTAAATTATCTGCCGTCCGATCATAGTGGACAAACGGTAACTTTTAAGTTTAAAACACCTTTGCAAAAAGTGCAAATACAATTTAGACCAATAACGACTGGCAAATTAAATAGATTTAATAGTACCGTAAATAATAAGTTAAATGTTCTGGATCATAATATGAACGATGCAAATAAATTGTATGAGGATTTCTTTTCAATAGTGCACACTGAATTCAATAAAACTTTTGAAAAGAAAATAAAAAATATCTGCCCTAATTTTATATTTAGTGACTGGGCAACTAGAGGTATAAGGATTAGTAGGGAAAGACTGTTCGAGCTGTACGGCCTTAAGCCTTATATCAACACTGAAACTTTCAACAAGTATGTTGCTATGTATTCCAAAACTTTTAGAAATACCTGCAAGATAGCTAAAGCCCTGTTCATTAGTAACAAGATCAAAACGGCGGAAAACAAAATAAAAACTGTTTGGAAAGTTATACACAACGAAACTAGTGCGAATAAAATACGAAACAATGATTACGCATTGGAGACTTCACGTGGGGCCATAAGCTCTAACTTAGAAGTAGCTCAGGAATTTGTAAATTTCTTTACTAATATACCATGTAAAACGACGGAAGTTTTAAATTCCTCACCCGTTGTCTCAATTGATCTATTAAGAGCTAACGTTCCAGGCTGCTCGGTTGAATTTCAATTTAAACATATAAACCCTATGATTGTTATAAAAGCTTTTCGGCAAATCAAAATCAAATTGACCGAAGACTTATGGGGAATGTCTATCAAAGTTTGTACATCCATAATCGAAACTATAGCGCCATACTTAGCTTTGATATTTAATTTGTGTGTAGATCAAGGAGTCTTCCCGGATTTAATGAAATACAGTAAGGTTATACCGCTTTTTAAATCCGGGGACAGCAAAGACACCAACAATTATAGACCAGTATCCGTGTTGCCCGTATTCAGCAAAGTGTACGAAAAGGTAATGCTCAATCAAATGCTTAATCATTTTAACACCAACAAAATCTTACATGATCAGCAATATGGTTTCACCAAAGGACGTTGTACGACTGACGCCGGTGTAACCTTATTAAAGCACATCTTTACAGCGTGGGAGGAGGCCCAAGATGCCATAGGAATCTTTTGTGACCTCTCCAAGGCATTTGATTGCGTCAATCACGAAACCTTACTTTTTAAACTCGAGCATTACGGACTAGGTCAACTTGCGCTCAGATTAGTAAAATCTTATTTATATGATAGACAACAAAAAGTTCAAATAAATGGTGTCAATTCTCTTGCTTTAAAAGTAAAAATGGGTGTTCCACAAGGCTCGATTTTAGGTCCTTTCCTCTTTTTAGTATATATTAATGATCTACCCCATTTATTAAAGAACCAACCACAAATGGTGTTATTTGCTGACGATACTTCCTTAATTTTTAAGATAAATAGGCGTGCATCAAATCTTGACGACGTAAATAACGCCCTACTGCAGGTACAAAATTGGTTCACTGCTAATAATTTGGTATTAAATGGGAAAAAAACTAAATGCATAAGATTTGCTTTACCAAATGTTAAAAGTAGTGATTGTGACATAGTATTGAACAAAGAGAAACTAGAATTCGTCGATAAAACTGTTTTCTTGGGGATCACGCTCGACTCAAAGCTGCAATGGGGTCCTCATTTAACATCTCTTGCAGGACGGCTAAGTTCAGCAGCTTATGCTGTAAGAAAAATCCGTCAATTTACTAATGTAGATACCGCGAGGCTAGTCTATTTCAGTTACTTTCATAGTATCATGTCTTACGGTATTTTACTATGGGGACGGGCTGCAGATATCGAGTCCATTTTTATTCTGCAGAAAAGAGCCATCAGAGCAATATATGGCCTCCGCAGGCGCGATTCTTTAAGGGAACTGTTTAAAGATATTAACATCATGACGGTACCTTGTCAATACATCTATGAAAACATCATGTACGTAAGAAAAAATTTAAATCTTTTCAATAAAAGAGGTGAAAGACACAACTATAGGACTAGAAATAGGGACCAATTAGTTCAAACAGGTTTCAGACTGGCTAAAGTAGACTCATCCTTCATGGGGTACTGTTTAAAATGTTACAATAAAATTCCTCCCCACATACTCCAACTGAATGAAACGAAATTTAAATCTTGTATTAAACGCACACTATGTAGCCAAGCATACTATAAGTTAGGAGATTACATCGCTGACAAAAATGCTTGGCTCAATGCTGGTCCTGCTCCACAGAGGCGCATAAACTAATTAGCATTCGGAAACAATGTTGGAGCTGCTGAACATTGGAAAAGAAAAACTATCATTGCATTGTATAAACTCAATTGCTTAGAATTGTATAATTGCATAGCACACGTGTGAGCACTATGTACTTTCTATAAAGCTACCATTTACTGGGTACGACTTTCATTGACTTGAATGTGCCCTGGCAGCTGTGAGTATGTCATGCTCACTCAAATGTCTCGCTGGTGGTGGCGTGTGTGTTGGATCATTAAGTTCCCTCCAAAATGGTTGAGCTGAATGGTGCTGATCCATACGTCATGTTCGTGAACGGGTGCCGCCAGTAGGGACTGGTCATCTCTTAGCTGCCTCGGCTTATTTTAATTTTTAATTTCTGAATTGTTTTTGTTTTTTTATAACGGACGCTTTTAACTTGCACGTATTTCTACATCGTTCTCACATGGTTAATTTCAACACGAATGATGTAATAAAATATTTTGTAACAATTTTATGATTTAAAAGAGTGTCCATGGAGTTTCTTGCCCGTTCTTCTCCATAGGTACCTACGCTTTGGAATGGGCAACTAGCTTCATCTTTCTGACTGACCGACCCTTTGACAATTCAAAAGTACCTGTAATTGGTTTAGTTGAATTAAATGATTTGAGTTTGAGTTTGAGTTACTTATCAATACATATCTAAATTCTATAATAATACAATGCAGCCGTTGGATTACAACAAGTACCTAGGCAGTCGGATGGGAAACAGTAGCTTTCACCATACTGATTGATATCTCGTATCACCACACTGTCATTGACCTCTTTGCAGCGAGCAAGCTATACGTATATGAATTGCTCATATCCTGCTTACGTGAAGAACCTAATCCTCTTATAGACGGTCAATGTGCCCATCACTGAACGTGGTGGCATTTTATCATAGTCATTTGTTTTAGAAATTATTGTTAAAAAAATTACTTTGCCAAATGTAGGACACGTGTGGTGCACATAGGACGGCGATGGTGAGAACGAGATAAAAAAAAACTAGTTTTACGAACTTGGCAGTGAATTCTCTTACCCGTCATCACACTGAAAGTACGCTCAATTGCTTTAACGTTAGAGTTGATTTTAACTCGGTGGGGTGGTCGGCTCATGCCGTTTCGTGTCTGAGTCATCCTCGCGGACGCAGACGACTGGCTCGTGGTTAACTTGCAAAGTAGCTTTGTGAATAGTAAGGCAAGCGGACGCAACGCCGGTCGTCTACTCCTCGTAGCATATGGATACGATCGCGACCGGGGAAAAAAGCGACATAAAAATTGTCTCATAAATTAAATAAAGCAGATATTTTTTTAAGACAATTAAGAACACAATAGCTTATATTAAAAACAGGTGCCCTGAATGTACTGAATATTTTAACCTAAATACAACAATGTGAAGCTATTTTACGCTAATATTTATTGTTGGTTTCTGTCGTGTTATCAGCTACTGTCGGCTAGTAAACCGCAGGAGTATTTTTTATCAGTCCATGGTAGTTCAATGGTGTTCATCGCCGCACGTGGTGTTTCCCGCCGCAGCTCACACCGCAGTGTGATGCAATGTTTGTATGACAGTGCTTCAGAATTTCGGCTGAGCTACATCTTGCTGTTTGACAATGTGTAAAAGTGTTTAAAATTTTATTAGTGTTACGCATACAAGTCGCGTGTGTCTATAAAGAATTTGTTATTTATAAACGTTGAACATGGCGAAAGTGAGTGATATCGATGTTCTGCCGCCGAAAGCAATGGAAATGGGTCCAGAAACTAAAGACACCGGTGATAAAGGCTCCAATGGAGGGGTTCGTTTGAAGAAGGAGCTAGGTCTGGTAAATGGAGTGGCTATCATTGTCGGTGTGATAGTTGGATCAGGAATATTCGTGTCCCCAAGCCTGGCTCTCAAATATGCTGGGTCCAAGGGCATGGCGCTAATCGTGTGGGTACTCTCCGGGTTCCTCTCAATGATCGGAGCTCTCTGCTATGCAGAGTTAGGTAAGAGAACTAATCATGAAGCAAAAATGCAAGTTCTGCCGTCATCGCATGTTAATTAATGACGGAAGTTAAATTGTGTTATCAAGGCGTAATGAACCCGTTACTTGCACACCTACACCTGCTTCCAGATATACTGTTCCCATTATCTCGATAAAAGAACAGTGGGTCTTGGTTATACGTATATAATTTCAGTAAGTAATTAATACAATACCTAAATACCAAAAATAATCTAATGAGAAGCGAAAACTGTCATTCGTGGATGACTTCTATTTACACCTACACTTGCCACCATCATCAAGCAAAACGATCCTTATCCATAATACTATAACTGTATTTAACAGTGGTTCATCCAACTCTCGTGTTGCGGCGAGCTTGACGAGAATACAAACATCATGCCATCGCGCCGTGATATAAAGATTATCCAGTCAGCAAGGTTGGCCCCGGGGCCGACTGTGTAGGGAGCTCTGAAGGCCTACTTGTCTCTCCGAGGCTTCTTTTAAAGCAACGTTTAATTGATAAAATAATAAAATTATAAGTTTCCTACTTCATTTTTATGTTATTGTCGTTTGATTTAACCACGCGGTGCTTTACATGCCTTTATAAATAATATGTTAATCTAAACACGTTCAGTTGACTTGCATGCGGAATCTATTAACTAACGTAAATTACTAGGGACGTAACAAAAGTAATTAAAAATGAAAACAGTGGTTCTATCATCGGAAAACAACTACACCTGGTCATCAAAAAATCGGCCCACCTGCAGTTTTACCGCAAATCACGTTATTTCTTTAGCGAAACAAAACAAAATGGTTTAGTACTGATATGTTTAATTTAACTTGTTTATTTACACCTACTTTAGCACAACGTATTAATCATACAAATTATAAAAAAAAAAAAAAAATTGTTTAAAAAAATCAGCACTCAACAGTATTTCTGTATAAAAAATGGTTTACCTTCAAGTGCATTAAGATTTATGACAAACAAGACGTCAATCATCATAATATCTAGCCTCAAAATAATAAACAAACATGTGAAACAGCTTATCTGTGAAACAGTCCATCATTATTGAATAAAAAATGGGTGGGTCGATGTTTTTTGATGACCAGTGTATTTAAGAAAAATCTTAAACAATAATAAATGGTCGTATAAATAAGGTTAATTAGGTATAAGCCACTGAAGCACTAAAACACAGTTGACCTAAAACGCAATGCAGATGTAAGTATAGAGTTATCGACTGGGTTACGGAGTATATTTGCAGAAGCTATTACTTATAGAGTCTGCATACGGCATTAACTGGGTACCTACCTAAATATGTATTAATTAATTATTCAGTCTCACAGACCTCAGAAGCATAGACCTTTTAAAAGTATGTGAAGGTTTTCAAAATCATAATTCGATATTAAAACGTCTACATCTATAACATTGGGGTCACGGATTACTGTAGCCTATCTACTACTTACTTACCAGTAAGTAACTTACCTTATTTATCTAAGTAGATCTTGATCGACATCAAAGGACATCCTGAATGCGAAAAAATATGTCACATAATTTATATTACAGGCCAAGTTAGTCGTAAATTCCCGATATGATACGACGAGGATAGTTTTAATTATAACCCGTTAAAGATAAGCAACTATAGATATTTAATTTTGTCCTTCTTCCATGAAGTATTCACAGTATCCCGGCGATTATGTGCCAATAAGGTAATATAATAATAATACACCGTGCTCCGGACGATATACATAAACTTCGACCAGATGTTCAGACCATGGAAATAAGCATTTTTCATTATGGGCACATTAATGAATTCTTATTTTTTGTTAATTTACATACAAACTAAAAACCTTGACGTAAATCACCCGATATGTATCTATGCTATCTCTATATATAATCTAAGCATTTGATAGATTTGTAATTTTAATTGCACCAAGCGGCAACATAGGCCAAAGACCCTTTCTTACTGCATTGCTCAATTAGATTTCATTAAATGAAATTACAAATATGTTTGTAACGAAGCCTTTTTAAGTACTACTTCCTTTGTTAGATTTGATTTGTAAAAGCTTTAGAAGCGTTTGCCAAAGTTTATGGATAACGTGAACAACACGGTGTATAAGTAGGTAGGATTATGGTGAAAAAGTAGTTGAGTACCCTGTTGATCGTCCAGAGAATGTATAAATCAGTACCATCTACGCTGATGAAAGTGCGTAAAAACAAAGCAAAAAAGAAAAAAACAATTCTGTCACTTCACTTGAACAGAGGTCCACCCTTGGAGTATCGTTCATAATATTTTTATGGTGCTTTTACCTCAACTTAATAACTGTATTTCTGCCGCCAGTAAGATAGTATCCAGTACCTACCTATCGCAAACTTGAACTTAGATGAATTGATTTCTATAGTTAATAGGTACTCAAAGACGTAACAGAACTGGCCCCCAAACACTTGAAGGATTCGAAAGCGTTTGCTCTGCAACTGAATCAGTATGGCTAAAAATTATATAAGGGTTTTATAGCTGTAATACTGCCTAAATTGTTCGTGCTCAACTACACTGGGATTGGGAAAGGCCCATAAAAGTCTCAACACTCGCAAAATTACAACCCCTTGTTACCGAGGTCGTTTTGTATGTACTGTACAGGCAGATGTTTTCTGGCAGTATGACTGACCCAAATGCTGAACTTACTAGACCGTGTAGGTATTTTTACAATGAAAATATATTATTATGACTTGTATTATAACTGTAGCCGATATTATAACTTGGATCAAGAGTAAAAAAAACGGGATGGCTCTGACGCGTGTTTAATATATTCAAAAAATGCAATAATAAGTTACGTAACAGCATAAAATGAAGCTAGAATCTGGGTTGCGTTACAAACGGCTTCATTATAATATTTTTAATATGTATTTTAAAAAGACACTTGACATATTGAACTAGTTCGATTCAGAAATGACTGGTTCTCGCCATTGAAAACGAAAATCGAATATATTACGCAACTTCTGTATGAACCCGGAACCAATATTTTCAACTGTTCACAGCTAAATAACAAAATGTAGGAAAATCGGTCAATGTTCCATTTAACATACTCGTAAGAACAGAATTAAATAAATAGCTCGACCTTAAGTTCGGATTAGGGTCGCTTGAATGGTTCAACATTTTATAAACTATAAAATTAGTCGCCATAGAATTATTCGTTTTACATATCTACATATATTTAACAAAAAGAGGAAAACCACTTCAGTTAGGTACTTTAATCAGCCGATATAAATTAAATTTAGGTACTCGAAATCGTTCAAAAATATTTCATCAGCTCAAAATTTGGACAAAAAACCGGTTCGAGTTCGAAATCATCTCTCTCAATTCGTTCGTTCCCACTAGTACCACCGAAATGTACCACCGGTGGTACTAGCGGGGAAATGTGTTCTCTATAGTACCTACCACCATTTATTGGTTTATTGGTTTTTTATTTACTGGTACTAGTGAGACTGTTTGTTCTCAACCTTTGTTCCCACTAGTACCTCCGAACTTGGATTTAAACTCGGAATGTTAATTACTTACATTGCTTCCCATCAAATTTGAAACTATTGAAAGATGTTACATCAGCCAGCTGTTCCAAAAAAAAAACCGGCCAATTGCGAGTCGGACTCGCCCATGAAGGGTTCCGTTATGTTACGATTTATGACGTATTAAAAAAAAACTACTCACTAGATCTCGTTCAAACCAATTTTCGGTGGAAGTTTATATGGTAATGTACATCATATATTTTTTTAGTTTTATCATTTTCTTATTTTAGAAGTTACAGGGGGGGGGGACACACATTTTACCACTTTGGAAGTGTCTCTCGCGCAAACTATTCAGTTTAGAAAAAAATGATATTAGAAACCTCAATATCATTTTTGAAGACCTATCCATAGATACCCCACACGTATGGGTTTGATGAAAAAAAAAATTTTGAGTTTCAGTTCTAAGTATGGGGACTCCCAAAATTTATTGTTTTTTTTCTATTTTTGTGTGAAAATCTTAGTGCGGTTCACAGAATACATCTACTTACCAAGTTTCAACAGTATAGCTCTTATAGTTTCGGAAAAAAGCGGCTGTGACATACGGACGGACAGACAGACAGACAGACAGACAGACAGACAGACAGACATGACGAATCCATAAGGGTTCCGTTGCCATTTGGCTACGGAACCCTAAAAAACACAATTGGTTAGCGCCAACGCCAACGCTTGGTTTGGTACCTAAGTGGGGATCCCTTCTTTTCGCATAATATTCTTTTTCCTAATATACTTTGGCATAACGATTTTGGCATAATTTGTTTTGCCATAATAATACTTTGCCATATTTTTTTTTTGGCATACAGTTTATGTTGGCATAATGATCTTGAAGGGTAATTTGTTTAGAGATGTCAGCATGAGTGACGGGGCCCGATAGGGCCGAAGCCTGCCAGGGTAGCGGGATTGTCCGAAAGGGTTACCGCTGCCCTGGAACATAAAGGGCTAAGGAAGGAACACGGGTGGGTTTTAGTCAGTAAGAGTCTGACACTCCCTTCTGCTCCACCCAGAGCGGGAGGGGTCATTTGATGATTTCCCATCCTCAAAAAAAAAAAAAAAAGGGTAATTTGTTTTGGCATAAATTTAATTCGCATAACGTTACTAGGCCTAATGATTATTAGCATAATAATATTTAGGCATTCAATTAATAGAAATAACGGAAACAAATTTGAGTTATTTTTACGTATTTATTTTCACTTGTGTCTGAATCACTTTTTCTAAGAGTCGGGGTGCCCCAAGGTCTAACACATTTCGATTTAGTAAAAAGGCAATGAGAACTTAGGATGCAAGAGCGAGCGAAGCGAGCTCGGGAATTGGAGCACCCCGACTCGGACAGGTTAGGTTAGGTTCCGTCATCCCCTTCGTGTTAGGTTCCTTTAAACCCTGCAGACAGAAATAGGGGCCCCGCGAATCGGGGAACCGTTGACTACGCCTTATTATTATTGTTATGCTTAGTAAAGTTATGCTTTAGAGTGTTATGCTTGATAAAGTTATGCTTAAACAATGTATGCTTAAGAATTTTATGCTTAATCATTATTATGATTAGAGAAATTATGCGTAAAAATACTATGCGTAAGCTGTTATGCGTAAATAATTTATGCGAAAATATAATTAGGAGAAACAAAAGTATGCCAAGTTATATTAGGTCTTAAAATTTTATGCAAATGGATAGGGAACCGCCTAAGTGCCTATCTTTCTTGAAAGCAGAACCTTGACAGTAGCATGAATGATGCTTTGACCTTCTTTTATAAGTTAGCTTAAGCGCTAATTGATTAATCCTTACAATTATTAGTTAACACGATCTCCAAAAGAAAGTTTGTTACCATTAGGTACCTAATCGTTACGTGTATTTTTTGGAAAATTTTCACAAATTTTTTCACCTTCCTGCATTATTACCATTAATTCTTTGCTCCTGATGTAGTAGCAGGTTTTACTAATCATTAATTATTATTTACATATTTTTAATCTACATTACCTCCTTATTATCGCAGTGAGGAAAATGATTCGTTCGCTTTTGTTTATTTAGTTTCCCCGGGGATCCTAGATTACCAAAATTAATTTGATTTCAGTGCCTTCTCAATAAAATGTATAATAGTGTTTCAATTTCAGGTACAATGATTCCAAAGTCTGGGGGCGACTACGCATACATAGGAGAAGCGTTCGGTCCTCTACCTTCATTCCTTTACTTGTGGGTAGCGCTGTTCATCCTGGTACCCACTGGCAACGCCATCACGGCGCTGACCTTCGCACAGAACATCCTCAAACCCCTGTGGCCAGCCTGCACACCTCCTGACACTGCTGTGAGCCTGATAGCTGCTTCAATTACATGTTAGTATCCAAAAAACGATGTGTTGTTTATCAAATAAGTGATGGATGCATGCAAAGTAGGGTTCGATGCCAAGACCCACTTCTCGTTAGGATATTTGCGCACGTGATTGTATTTGACACTCTGCTACTATCACTATTATAAAGCTGTGTTTGCGCAAAAAACAAGCAAGTATCAAAAACACTGCAATCACAGATATAGTTATATCTGTGATTGCAGTGTTTTTGCATTTTGCAAGTTATCGTTAACTGTCCTAATAATAGAGGTTAAAGTATGAAATGGCCGTTTTATTGTAATATGAACTTCAAATTGACATAGAACCTTCATGGTTTGAGATTTTTGAGTGAAACTTTTTTCACATGGTACCAATGAAGTTTTTCTTTTAAAAAATGTGCAACAATCGATTATCGACTTTCAGTTGATTTTTTTTTTTATTCAGCTTAGACAAGAAAGATGGATACTTCGAAAATTCGAAAAGGTAATGGTAACTGTCTGGTGGTCTCAGCATGGTGTTATTCACTATAGCTTTCTCCGATCTGATCAAGCAATAACGGCAGATGTCTACTGTGCCGAACTCCGAACAATGATAGCAAAACTAGCAGTGAAACAGCCCCGACTCATGAATCGATCTTCACCATTATTGCTCCATGATAATGCGAGACCTCATACAGCACGAGAAACCGTTTTAACTCTACAGGAACTGCAATTAGAAACCACTCGTCACCCTCCGTGGTGAAAAAAAAAAAATAGTAGTCCGTTGGAGCAAGGTCTGGCGAATACCTTGCTCCAACGGACTACCATTTTTTTCGTGATTTGGACAATTTTCTACGTTATTTAAAGTTTTCTTCTCAGGCGGCAGTACAAAATGCTTTCATACAGTTTGTCGAATCTAGATCACGAGAGTTCTATTGCAAAGGCATAAATGACCTTCCTATTAGATGGCAGCAATGTCATCATCTGCCTAGCCTTTTTCCCAACTATGTTGGGGTCGGCTCCCAGTCTAACCGGATGCAGCTCAATACCAGTAATTTACATGGAGCGACTGCCTATCTGACCTCCACAACCCAGTTACTGGGTAATACGATACCCCTTGGTAAGACTGGTTGTCAGACTTTCGGGCTTCTGACTACCCGTAACGACTGTCAAAGATCCACGAATGACAGCCGGGACCAACGGCTTAACGTGCTTTCCGATGCACGGAGGGGTCTGGGTATGTAGAGATGGTCACCCATCCACAGACCAACCGCGGCAAGCGTAGCTTAACCTGACCGATCGACCTGTGCGGCTGTTATTATTTAGCCACGGGCCCCTCCGCCCCTCAATCCAGCCCAGAGGCAGGGATGAGATCTACGGTGGAACGAGCTTGCTCAGAAGAACCCTATTTACTCTCGCCTTGAAGAGATTCGGGTTGTATGAACTCGGGAATGCAGACGCAGGCAGACGATTCCACTCCTTAGCTGTGCGCATCAGAAAATATTATGAGAAGCGCTTAGTGCGTATATATGGTATATTAACCAAATAGGGGCGGTATCCCGCAGTGCGTCTGGACTCTCGATGGTAAAAAGGTGAAGGCGGCATGAGCTCATATAGCTCTTGAGCACACTCCCCGAAGTACAGTCTGTAGAAGACTGACAGACAGGCAACACTTCGCCGGTGAGCCAAACTCTGAAGCTTTGCCTCCACCAGCTTTTTATCGCCAATGAGTCTCGTAGCTCTGCGCTCCACTGAGTCTAAAGTGGCGAGTTGGTATTTAGCTGAGCCATTCCACAGGTGACTGCAAGAACTCCATACACGAACGGACTTGTGCTTTGTAAAGGGTTAAAAGCTGTCCCGGTGTGAAGTACCGCTTAACCTTGTTCAGGATGCCCAGCTTTTTGGCCGCCGTGTGTGCTTTAGACTCAATGTTTTTACCGAAATTGAGATTTGCTGTCAATTTCATGCCAAAAACCTCGAGGCTATCCGTCACAGGTACAGCTGCACCCCGGAAAGTAGGAGCCAGATCAAAAGGGCTCCTTTTCGCGCTGAACAGACAAGCCTGTGTTTTGGTGGTGTTCATTCGGTCCACCAGGGCCCCTCTTAACGAACTGACTTCTTCCCCTCCAGCCTTTGCGCTGGCAGATATCTCTCCAAGACGGTGCTGTCATCTGCATACCCAACAATACCTGGTATCAGTAGGTCATTGATGTGCAACAGGAAAAAAGTCGCAGAGAGAACAGACCCCTGAGGAACGCCAGCATCAATCGCCATGAGGTCAGAGGAGCAGCCGTCAATGACTACTCTGATTGACCGTTCAACAAAAGCCAGCTGGGATTCCATAGGCTGGAAGCTTGCTCAGCAGACTTGCGTGCCAAACCCTGTCGAAGGCCTTCGAGATATCAAGAGACACGGCTAGAGCTTCGCCGTGTTTCTCGATGGCCTCGCCCCAGCAGTGTGTGACATACACCAGAAGATCCCCAGTGGAGCGCCCGCGGCGAAAGCCATATTGGCCGTCACTCAGGAGATCATTCTGCTCAAGATATGTCAGCAGCTTGCTGTTGAGAACCTTTTCCATTACTTTGGATAGAATGGAGGTAATGGCGATCGGTCGCTATATGTTACATAAAAAAAACGAAATTAAATTTTTCAGTACCTACAAATCGGCAATTTCATACTTCAATCCCTAATATTATTAAAACATTACCACGCTAACTATTGTGGCAAGATTTTCAATTTTTAAAATATCTAACAACAACTACCACGCGTGGGACAGAGTAGTAAAAAAAAAGTAATGTTTTCCAAAGACAGATGGTTGTTCTAAATGTGCGCTCATTCCTGACGTCATGCACAAAATGTGTACATTTTCTATTAGGTATCTGAAATCTATTCTATACTTATAATAAATCTGTAGAAGTGAAAATTCTGTACATTGAAAATATCAAAAAAATAAATGGCAGGGGGTGTTACAAGACCGACACCGAACCCAAAAATGTGATTAAAAAAATTTTTGTCTTTCTGTCTGTCTGTTTGTTCAGGCATCACGCAAAAACTACCGGTTCGATTACGATGAAACTTGGTATAATTATTTTTTAATATCCCGGGCACCACACTGGGTACTTTTTATCCCGGAAAAGTATATACAATAAAAAACAAACTTAATTTTGCGATTCGATCCCTAGACCCGATTACTGTACCAACCGCAAATAATAAGTTTGTCGTAGGTTACGTCACCCGCAGTGGAGTTCACTAAGGTTATGCTCTAAATGTAGTGCTGAAGGTTGAATTTGGCTTGCACCGTTCGCAGCACACGCGTGGCGCGCGGCCGCCACGGATCGCTACCGTATATAAGGCCATTTTTTGAACTTTGATTTGAACGGACGTGTTGAGTGGCGAGCGTTCGTTCTTATTTTAACTGCTACTTGCAATTCTAAACCGTGCTTTTCAGTGCGAGCTTTTTATTCCTTTTAGTTTTTAGAGCTAATTAGGATTAATTTTATAAGTCGTAGGTATAGATTTTAAGTTTAAAGTATAGGTAGTATATTTGATAGTGTACGTAGTAACCGTAGGTTATTTTATAATACTGTTAGGTAGGATTAGTCATTCGTATAGATATTAGTTTTTAGGGATTTTGCTTATTTATTGAGTTTAGTTTTCTGACATCCACGCGGGCGAAGCCGCGGGCAGAAGCTAGTACTAGTACTAGAAATATAATCTAACATCTTCGTGTTGATAGATAAAATAGACCCCATAAATAGAACATCTTCTCTAGTCCGGTTAACGACCTACTCGAGAACGATCAGAACCATAGATGTAGGATAGATTTCTATGATCAGAACGATGCTAGCAAATGTTTGGATATACACTTTTTGCCCCTTTCACGTCAAGTATAACTATAAACTGATTATGGAAACGATGGCGTCAACGAGTATCCCGGTTGGTTACTAGGTCGCCATTATGACCATCTTTTTCTGTTTGAACAGATCTAAAGAATGTTTGTTTAACATAGCCTCGTTAGACTGTATTGTATCTACGCCTATACCAATGATGCTTTATTAAATTCAACAGTAACAAATAACTCACCTTCGTTATTTGTATCAGAAATTTCTTAATTACGTTGCCCAACATAAGCGCTACGTGGAGTATGTATATTTAGAGAATTTAAAATCATTTTGGGTTGGACAAGACTTAAATACAAATACATAGGTGACTCGTTCTTATAATTTCGCATTGGAATGTTTGCAATCTTTTACACAGCAATAAGATCCATTGTTTATGAATACAAAATGGAAGAGGCATTGGCTCATTATGGAAAAGGCTTAAACTTATTTGAATCGCATCCCATCTCAATAATACACAGAAATCTCAACATGAAACCTGTCTCGATGTTCAGCTTCCAAGAATCTTGTTCGATGATTTAAGAATTCTCTCACGGAATTTGCAGAAGTATGCATCGTTTTGCTTAACAATAAGTAATAATTTTTCGCTGTCAGAGGACGCATTATCATCACCCCATGCTGCAAACCGGTTTGATTCAATGGAATACTTAATGTTCCAACGATTTATTTTTGCTTTCCAAAAATGGATTTCAAGAATTAGGGAACTTGTTGTTGTAAAATCTGGTTAGCAATGCAATTGTGAGTCGGGAGTTGTATACAAAGATTATTATTGGCAAAGTCATTACGTCTCACATTCATCTGACATGTCTGGATCATTGACTTCATCATAAGTGCTTTAAATTACCTTTCATCATTGCATGCCTTGCCTATTATACCTTATTTCAAAGTTAAGTGGCTCGTCAGTGGACTCAGTATGTTACTTCATGCAATTTTAAGGCTTATTACATAAGTTCATACATCTTCAAATCTAGATTCAATATTGGAATGTGCTCCAAGAAATCCGCTGATGCTTTCGCATCTCGCACATTTGTTACTGTTGTTTGTTTTTGGGGGACTGTCTTTTGTAATTTTGACGTTCGAAAAGTGCTGATTCTCAGCCTAATTTAAAAATGACTTTTGATTTTGATTTTGCAAGCTACTTCTATAACGACTACAACCCCATGAGAAACGGGAAGATGAACCTATTGTATTTCCTGTGAATAAACTACTAAAATTGCAACTGATAATATCAGCACAAATTCAGGGCCCCAAGTCTGCTATTTTTATAAATTCGTCATTTCAACACGATCCCATTCCCATCCCATTGTCATTTTGCTTAAAGTTCGTAATCTGCTGAATTCTTAATGGCGATCATTGGTCGGTCAATGGTCTCGTAATAGAATTGTGTCATAATGACATTGTCGTATTGCCTTTATTAGAAAACCCGTTAGTAGAAATGATTTTTGAAAAACTACCACTACTTTATTTATGCCAGATTTCATTTATATATATTTTTACATATTATTTATTAGTATTTTATACAAATCAAGTGTTTTATGTAAGTCAGTCATTCATTTATCATTATGTACGAGATTACCATTCTATGCCATTTCTTTCAATGGAATGTCAGTGGTTGACCACTGGAAAGTCATAATGACGCCATTATGTTAGTAGATTACCAAACTTGTCAAAATCAACAATTATGAAATCAATGATAGACCATTCTGACACTATTGTAATAGCAGACTTGGGGCCCAGCTCAACCCTTACTTTAAATGCACTGCGGCCCATCCATTTCTGATGGAAAATCGTGTAACAACTCAACAAGACGTGCGACATCGATATACAATGCGTGACAATACTACGTTTGACAATGGTCAAACGCAGTATTATGCTTGAGGCCTCAGGCTGTCACTACAGTAGGGCTACTGTGTCCGCGTCTTTATCTCCCGGTAGGTATATAGGTGTACTGCGGCGCGGTCGCCGTGCTGATTGCGCCTGACAGGATAATGAGAGCTTCCTCCCGCATCGTACTGACACACGCTCTTGTGCGGAATTATCACACTCAACGTATAGTAAGGGCACTTAATAACCCAACGTGATTTTGCTATTGCCATGTAAACGACGATTTCCGTAAGAGTTTTGACCTGCTTTAGTAAGTGCGTAATTGCAATGGGATGATTGGCTAAAGTCCGTTATGTGGTTTAGATTTAGTTCATAGATAGCGACAGATCATTCGCGGAAAAACTAACAAGAATCGGCTACTTTTTAGGGTCGATACACCATAAGATAACAAATTACCTACACATATTCTATTTCGTTCTCAAAATAGTTAATGATAACGTTTGTAAAAAAAGCATATCAAGGACAAGTATATCCGTCTTCATGATGGTTCATTACCATCCCGTTCTGCATCGTGGACCCTTGAACAATGTAAAAGTATATTCCTACACGCTGCCGTATGACCGCCGTACACATAAAAATGCTATGTTTTGTACAGTAAGTAGGTAGGTACAGACATAAATAATGGGTAATCTAATTTATTCAATTGTTTCATTCCAGGTTTCCTGACAGTTATAAACTGCTACAACGTTAAGTGGGTGACGCGAGTGCAAGACTCGTTCACAGCGGCGAAGATCCTCGCTCTGCTGGTCACGTTCTTTGCCAGTCTATGGTACTTATTCTCCGGGCACACGGAGAACTTGGAGAACATGATGCAGGGTACGATCACAAAGCCTGGAGAACTGGCCATTGCCTTTTATACGGGGCTATTCTCTTACTCCGGATGGAACTACTTAAACTTCGTCACGGAGGAATTGAAAGAGCCGTACAAGTGAGTTGATTGATAAATAGATTGTTATTTCGATATATAAATTCTTTACGATTGTAAAAGAGTCTCTGAATGTCAATGTAGTCCTCCTTCTGAAACTTTTATGTGAAATGATCCTAAATACAATATCTACCTAAGATCTACGGAGCAGAGTTGGTCAACGACAATATTGAGTAAGTAGATAAATGAACTTGTAGTTACCGGGGTAATGTTTGTGTTGACCATAAACAAACTCATTACCAAAGCTCATTAATTCATTATCATTAAAAGTTCTCATAGACAATTATTTCTGCTGCTACTTTGTGAACCAGTAGTGTTGAGAGCACATTATTTTGCCCCTCTCATTAGTTGTCGGTCATTTGTTTATCCGTAGTGTAAACACAATAATATAATCATAAAGTTCGTTAATGTAAACTTTTATGACTCATGGGAATTCTCGCACATTTGTTATTAAGTTTGTTGTTATAAATTTATCTACATACATTCATAATATAAAATATATTTTAATAGGTCGTCATATGTAATTGAGACAAGATATACGTAGGTACTAAGGAAACTTTGTACCTAATCTTAAAGCGGATTCTGGCTTAGTCCCCATTCCCACAGTGGGCCAGCGGGTCGGTGACCGTAGGGCTCGCCTAGCTCTCCGTGAGTAGTTTGTTTTATGTTGATGTCTCTGTAGGTTTTCACAAATATTTTATTGATTAACAACCGTTGCAAGGGCTTAAAGACAAGACATAAAAACAAAATGGAAATACTTACAGCTCATGTCAAACCTTCTTTCAGTGGACTGAAATATGTGGAGGAGGGAGCCGTGTAATTTATTTCATCACCACTGCTCTCGATCTTGCTGCTTCTGATTTTAATTTATTTCGCTTCCCTGTTGTGAAGGAAAACATCGTGGGGAAACCAGCATGCCCTACCCACAAATTCGAAGACATCCACCAACCCACATTGGGCCCGTGATGGATTGTGGCCTTCTCCCTCTCACAGAGAGGAAGCCTGTGTCCCAGCAGTGGGAACGTGTGTAACCAGAGCCTCACCGCTTTATTGTATTGTCTTATATTACGTAATCGTATTAAAGTACTCCACCTCCAAGCGCATATTTTACGAGCCTCACCGATTTAATATCTACCTGATCGATACTGCAACACAAACAGCTTGCTTACTTAACCTGCTAAAACAATGCATGTTTCCTTTTCCAGGAACCTGCCCCGTGCTATCTGCATATCCATGCCAGTGGTGACGCTAGTCTACGCGCTGACGAACGTAGCGTACTTCGCAGTCCTCACGAACGATGAGATCCATTCGTCCCAGGCCGTGGCCGTCACCTTCAGCGTCAAGATCCTCGGCATGATGTCCTGGATCATGCCTCTATTCGTCGCTCTATGCACCTTTGGGTCCCTAAACGGGGCCATCTATGCCTCATCCAGGCTGTTCTTCGTTGGAGCCAGGAATGGACACTTACCACTTGCGATATCTCTGATTGATGTAAAGAGGCTGACTCCAGTGCCTTCGTTATTATTCCTTGTAAGTATAACCAAAAAATACTTATTATAAATAAAAAAATATTGGAGCTCTAGTTGAACGATCGCTCATTACGAGGATAAGGAAATAGTACTCAATCTAGAAAAGCAAGTAGGATCCAATAACAAGAACCTATTCATGAACACGGAGTGTTAAATAAATTGCTACATAACTATTGTTCAGTCAAATACGAAAAAAGCAACGTTTAAGTTCAGTGGCTAAATTAATGGAAATACACTCGAGATAACAAACTCAATTCTTCTACAAACGTAGCTAAGTGGGTATTCTGTTTGAATTAAAATTCAAAAATAGAATTTTTCTTGGCACCAAGGTAACAAAATCCTATTCTAGATTCCAATAACTTTTTAATCGATTTCGGTGCATACTTTTAATTTGTTTCCGACTAATCTCACTCACAGAATGCAATGGAAAAGTGTGTAACCGCTATCATAATAAGGTAGGGTAGCATTTGAGATTAGTATTGATACGTTCTTTCAATTTGTTCTCTTTTTAATACCTCCTTTTAATTACCTACTTTAAGATCGCATTAAAGATGATCATGATATTGCTATTTTATGATTTTTCTGACACGGTCTTAATGGAAAGTTAATCAAAGAGAAATTAGTGTCTAAGATTCTAGAAAGTAATCACATTATGACATATCACATAATTATGTCGTAAGTCTATCATTAAAAGAGCTAAGATGACGTTGTTAGCTTTTAATGAATAAGTACTGCCTTTCATCATGCAGAGAATACTTTATTTATTTATTGATAAAGATACAACAAAAGCTTCTGAATATAATAATTATTATATTTTAAGTAGGTAGATATTATATGTAACAATAGCCTCGGACTTGCACGGTCGTCAATTACAGGTTAACCAGCAATCTCAGACATAGGTGATACCACATAGTAATAATAAAACTAAAGTCTCTAGAATTTAGAAATTATGGCAAAATACTTCTTAAACTGAGATCTTAAAATGAGATAATAAAAAAGGAAAATAAAATGACAAGACGATCAATATTGCAATTTTGCCAACTTAAGACATAACTAACTTAAGACTATCAGAAACAATATTGGGATTGAAACAAAAATGAGATCCTAGTTAAGTTAGCTTTTAAAATAAAATATAAAAAGGTGAACCTATTCCAAAATATACTTAAATTATCACATTGCGTTATTCAAAGAGTTTATGGAATCAAAAAATAATCATTTTTAACATAAGTCGACATCTGTGTACTTCGGCACTGTATTTAAAAAATAGCTTGTAAAATTAATATTCTGGAACTAGCTGTTTATGTGTGTGATATTTGTGTTTGCAAATCGCTCTTAGCCTCCCGTGATACAAAGGCATTCATAGTGTGGGGAGGAAGTACCTACTTGTAATTAAACCACTCGGGACAAACAATGAAATACTTTTTTGGGAGCAGGACATTTAATGTTTCTTTATCTATGTAATATCCTGCCCACAAAAAAGTAACTAAGTTCAGTTTGAATCCCAATAATTTAAATTTTATCGAAATATTAGTCAATCCCAAGTTCCCTCTTTATAGTTATAGTACTTAATTCCTGCTTTATGTCCTGAGGTACCTCCTCGAAGTTTATATTAACATTAAAAATACGGTTTTTGACAATGCCCACACTATTCGCGTCGATGTTACGTTACCTACCACAAAAACTAAACAGACCTTTAGTGGTGTATCTTAACCGAGAAACAGCGAACTATTCCGCGATGAAGGTAGACATATAAAGCATTGCAAGCTTTACTTTCTGTAAGTAATTTAATCACCACTGCTCTAAAAAGGGTGAAGGAAAACATCGTGAGGAAACCGGCATGTCCTAGAACCAAAAATTCGAACACATGTGACATCTACCAACTCGCACTGGGCCCACTCCCTCTCGAAGAGATGAGGCCTGTGTCCCAGCATTGGGAACATTAAAGGATGAGCTGAAGGTAGTTATTACTTCCCCATTTTACACCAGTGGCTTCAGACAAGACAATACGAGTACAACTTTTATAAAGGCTCTGAGGTATTTTACAGAAAACCCAGTTTCAAAATTCTTTATACTTACCAATAAACCACAGGTCTAAAGGCTGACTGGGGAAATTTGCTAGCCTTGAATAATGATTATTAAGGCTAATATGATAAAAAAACTTCTAATTCAAAATAAATTTCCCTATCCGTAACCTCTTCTCTCTATTTCGACCGATAACAAAACTATCTCTTCTAGATCGTCTCCAAAAATCCTAACTCCAGCTAGCACCTTGTGTCGAGTTGTTAGAGAAACAATCATTAGAGCAAATAATTTCCTCGTTCCAGTGCATAGCGACGCTGATGCTGCTACTCTCGAACAACGTGGAGTCTCTGATAGTGTACGTGACGGCGGTGGAAGCGCTGTTCACACTGGCGTCTGTCGCCGGCCTGCTGTGGATGCGCTTCACACGGCCGCACCTCATGCGGCCCATCCGCGTCAACATCATACTGCCCGTCTCCTTCCTCATCATCTGCACTTTCGTGGTCATCTGCTCCTGCTTCACACATCCCATGGAGGTCGGCATCGGCGTCGCCTTCATCGCCCTCGGGGTCCCAGTATACTACGTCTTCATCGTATGGAGCAACAAACCCCAATGGCTGCTGACAGCATGCAACTCCTTCAATCTCGCCTGCTCCAAAATATTCCTATGCCTCCCCGAAGATTCCAAGGATTTATGATCTTTACGATAGAAGTTTATATATTATTTAGTGTGATCTGATTAATTATTTTTGCTATTTTTATTTTACTTTTTATGTCGATTTACGTGGCATAAATGGGATTGGCATAATAGTAAGTACAGATCTGTTATAACTAAGATAAGCTGATGATTCCTATGCAGTTATAGGTTAAGTAACTATATGTGAATAGATGTTAAGTATATGACAAAATTCTTATTGATAATACAATACAATCATTGTTAGTTCGTGTATTTATTCAGATGTTACCCGCCGCTACCTACGTCATGCCCCGGTGCGCATTAATATAGCCGGTATAGTAACTGTGCCTACTCGCAATTAATATTATTTGTATAGTTGGTACGTGTGTGGCTGCTATGGTTCTCGTGTTAACTCTATAATGCTGGGCTGTGGTGGAAGTCGTCAGACAAATAGCTACTAAAGTTTTTTAGCCCCATATGGTGGTTTGGTCTAAACGCCTAGCAATACATCTCACAGTTACTTACATACTCGTAGATCGTACAATGTCACTACAATAGTGATAGCTTCCATTTACAGTAACGTAGCTAGGCCGAATAAAAGTCGTAGGCGCTTTTGATAAACATTTCTGTTACTAACACTGTTTCGAATATTTTAATAATAATTATAATAATCCATTATAATCCATCATCAAATATCCGTTATAATAATAGATAGGAGGTATGAGCATACCCACTCTTGCTCAAGGCAGATTGGTGACTTATACACCTATTCTGCCGTCCTTTAACTAGAAGGCCGTTAAGCCCAAAAAGTTGTTTCGGAGAAAATGCCAAAAAACGCGGGAATCGTTGTTTCTTAAAAACTATGATACTTAGGTTAATGATTTTTGGACACATCAATTGATATTGTCCAGAAACTATTATTAATTACTTTTAAAATTCATTTTTCTAATTTTGTTAAGCATGTAACCAATTTATTGCATCTTATTACTGTACTAAAAGGCCGTTAACCAAACCGTAACGGCTTTTTAGTGAAGTAATTTATTTTAAATTTTAACCTTCTTATTGTTAGTTATATTTGTTTAAAATTCCTTAACTAAAAAGTTGTTAAGTGACCATAACTGCTTTATAGCCATGACATTCGCTTCGATTTCAATTTCAATAACTTTTCTAATAAGCGGTTAAGGGGCTTTAGATGCTTTTTAACTAATTGTTGCCAATGTTATATGGAACTTTTGTAGGTAAATTCTTAACTAAGTACTTTACTTAACTAAAAGGTAGCTAAAAATATTTCGCTTACATTCATATGGAAACATGTGAGTAATTAAATACAATACATGTTCCTTAAAAATCAAAAATATAAGCAATATTTAAAAAGGGAAAAGAAATATAATTTTAGTAATCAACTATAACTAATTACGATCTAACAGATCATGAGATCACTATGTGGTATGGACAATCCTTTTTCTTTATTCTATTGATTCAACCATTGATACGATAGGAACCGATAGGAACCTTCTCACTAATTTATTTTAATAAACTAAGGATCATTATATCCACGGGGCAACTTCAGCCTTAAATTATTTTAATATTATAACAAACAAATGTTATAAAATATTTAGTAAAATTACACTGAATAAATGATAAAACATAGAAACATAAACAGCACTTTTCAAGTGTACAAATTAAATGTATCAAATCATAATCCTACTAATATTATAAGCTAGCTTTCGCTTCTGGCTTCGCCCGCGTTGAGGTCGGAAATGATCTTACGGGATAGTACTACCGGGATGAAAGGATCATACATCCTAACCCTGGTCATGATTTACACATGTGCCAAACTTCATCTCAATTCGTTTAGCCTTTAAGGCGTGAAATATCACTTTCGCTTTATACTTTTATACTAAGTATGGATTTGAAAGTCTGTAAGTTTGATGTTAGTTCGCCGCAACGGCTGATCGGATTTAATTTAAATTTAGCACACTGGTAGACACTGACCTGAAATAAGACATTGAATACTTTTTATCTCATTAGTTCATTTCCGTGGGTTAATTATTCGGAATTATATCGTTTTCCAACCTCCACGCGGACGGATCGATAAGCAAAAGCTTGTAGTTTTAAGTATTTAGCAACATAACAGTATCTAAATTAAACACAGTCAACAATCAACTCAGCCTATCGCAGTCCACTGCTGGACATAGGCCTCTCCCGGGCTACGCCACAACACCCTGTCCTCCGCCTTCCGTATCCAGTCTGTCCCAGCCACCTTCTTTAGCTCGTCGGTCCAGCTAGCTGGGGGGCATCCCACATGACACTTGCCGATACCCGGTCTCCACTCCAGGACTCGTCTGCTTTACCGACCATAGGACCTTCGACAAACATGGCCAGCTCACTGCCACTTCAGTTTACTTACTTTGCTAGCTATGTCGGTAACCCTGGTTCTTTTCCGAATAATTTAATTCCTGATTTTATCCTTCAAAGAGTCTCCGAGCATAGCTCGCTCCATAACGCGCTGAGCGACCTTGAATTAGTGGACTAACCTGACCGTCAGTGTCCTCGTTTCGACACCGCATAGCATGACGGACAAAACGCAGTGGTTGAAGATCTTAGTCTTCAATCACTTCGGGATAGGCGACGAGGTGACTTGACTAACTCTTTCAAATGCTGCCCAACCCAACAGGATTTCTGTCGGCTTTTTTCTCTAAGTTGTGTCTACCGAGCTCGATGACATGCCCTAGGTAGACATAATCCTTCAAAACTTCAAGAAGTGGCCCTTCGATGTGGATTGGACTCTTTAAGCCGTGTTAAATTTATGCTGAAGCCAACCCGCCGAGTTCTGTTCCAGCGTCTCTGTCAATATGAGGATGTCATTGGCAAATCGAACAAGGCGAACAAACGCTGGAATAGTTAGACTACATGTTCCTTCCATGATTTTTCTCGATCCTTTTCGTTAAGACATGCAAGTTGTACATAACTTTTGTCTTGTCTAAATTTACGCCAAAGCCAACCCGCCGAGAAGCCTCTCGGCGGGTTGGCTTTGGTATTTAGGATAGAGAGACGCTGATGCAGGTAGCTATTCCAGCGTCTCTGCCATTATGACGATGTCATCGGCAAATCGAAGATGTGAGATGTACTCGCCGTCCACGTTGATACCCTGCCCAATTCAGTCCAGCGTCTTGAAGACCTAATGCATGGGTGAACAATTTCGGGGATATTACATCCCAGGGGGAGGTCTGATCTCACCCCTTGAAGAATAGAACCACCTCACCTCTGTTCCACGCCTCGGGCTTTGTACCCTCTATGATGAGGGAATTAAAGAGACTTGCTAGCTCTTTGATTGAGATTTTGTAGTATTTCTTTTTCTTCATCTGCATCGTCACTTCTTCGATCGTCTTCAATGGGTTCGTAATTCTTATTTTTGACAGAGTCAGTTTCAATGGCAGACGGTGCTCCGGGTAGAAAGATTAAGTTCGACAGGACGGCAGACGGCTTGAGCGGGGCACCCGCATCCCACTCACCCCCGGAGTGAACGCAGCGCGAGAGTCGATAAACTGCCTTTTAGCTAAGTAATGAGGCTTAGCTGCTTTGTAGCTAAGCAAAATTATATTTTTTGAATAAAATACTTAAATAAAATAGCATTAAGGGCGGGTAACTGCAAATAAGTTAATTTTTTCACTGAAACTATTCTTTAAATGCTTAACTATAAAGTAGTTATAGTCCTTTGGCGTCTCTTTAGTCAAGAATAATCAGATATCGTACTTGTAGTTAGGAGAAGGCCTGAAAATAATCATCACATCGGGCAGTTAAGGTACTTTAAAGTACATTAAGCGAAGAAGTGTAGGTTAGACGCTTTCAAGTGATCGAATCATCATAAATTGTGTTACTTAACGGCCTAAAATTTTTTCATATCTTTGGATCTATTTATATTGTAGAAATGTTTCTTAGACAGAAAGATAGAGAATTTTGAACTCTGTCACTTTCTATTAAAAAGTAAAAATTGACCATTTGAGGGTTAACGGCTTTCTAGTTAAAGGACGGCAGTATTTAAGTCCAGGTTTCCTCACATGATTTTCTAATGGTTATACTTAAGTGAACTCAGCGCTCATTTTGCCGACAGTTCTTACGGCCAATGGAAGTTAATATGCCCAATAATCAAGAATCCCAAATAATATAAAATACCTATGCAGCAGCTCTCGTTGGGCATTTACATCAAGGCAGAAAAAAGATACATTTGGAGCCCTACCACCCCTCCCAGTCGTTAGCTTAAACCTAGTTCCTATTCGTATTTTTTTCTACCATGCTTGGTCTGGTCAGTCATGAGTGCGACTGCTGAGACGGGTTCTGGGTCCGATCCCCAGATCGGTCAAA
Source organism: Apamea anceps (assembly GCA_951799955.1). NCBI lineage: Eukaryota > Metazoa > Arthropoda > Insecta > Lepidoptera > Noctuidae > Apamea > Apamea anceps. The sequence goes on along the minus strand of OX637505.1, from coordinate 14,635,234 downwards.
ATGTTAAGGTTTGTGCACGACAGCAATAGGCTCGTCCCCTTCCTATAACATGACATTTACTTGCGTGGGTGTACTATAAAATTATAGGAACACATCTTCTAAACCTTCAGGGATTTTTACTAATTATTACCTACCATACTTAGTGGCATGAAAACAAAATGCTATAATAGGTACCTATAATGCATTAAATAAATTCTGGATGTTTAGGTAAAGCTGGCTTTATTAGTCGATTCTAAGCTGGTGAAAACTATAGACTAATAGGGCTGGCTTTGCGGTCACTGACCCGCTGAAGTTCAACGCACACGTATAAGCACTGCATGGAATCTTTCTTATTAAACTCGAGCCGTTCAGGATTCTTTCTATGACACTCAGTACTGCTACGCACACTTAAAATAAGCATTGTAACGGCATCCCCTCAATCAGGATCAGCTAGTAAACTGCAGACACCTAGCTTACAGCAAGGCTTCGCTCCGCTTACGGCGAGCCGTCGTGGCCTAGTTTACGCAGGTTCGCTACCACCGGCGAGGCTATTCGGCTAGCCGCAAGCGCGGTGTCGACGCCGAAGATCCGATGAGGTGAGGTGATGCCGAATGCCGCAGTGCTTGTATGTGTGAGATGACCTAAACTAAATAGGAAATCTTTTTTTTTGATTTCGTGGTGGAAATCCTCATGGACTCCCTCCATCGGCGCTGTTCCACCTCTACCTATGGCCGGGGGTGCGGGATTCGCATAAGTATTCACCGCTATGTAAGTAAATTTTAAAGCGCGAAGTTTTATAAAAAATATTTTTATTTTTTTTTATTTATTGCACTCGCAGTTCAACCTATGAGGATGTCGTCTGCTTAACCGGTCTTGCCTGTGGATGCCTCAATAAATTAAGGCCTCCAGCCAGGATTTTATAAATAGCCAAGTACCTAACTATTAATATACTTGGTAAGATAAACACATGATATATTCGTATTTCACTGAATAGCGTATCCAACACGAAGTCCCTGGTTGTCTGTCGACTCACTTCCCACCTTGGCCATTTCCTATCATTGTTATTTATTTATGCACAGTGAATCACTACACGTTTCTTTTCCATTTCAAATTGCTACACAAAGAAATTCCGGAAAATACATTTTGGAATATCTCACAATAAAGTACGTAGACTAGGAAGCCGCTGCATTTTCGTATAATATTATACCTTTATATTATAACACAAAGAAAAACAAAGACCAAGCCTAGTAGGTATACCTATTTGAGTTAAGTATTTGTCCAACAAATAACTTGTTCGCGTTTATTTTGGTGAGTTTTTAGACCATAGCAGTGCTCGGCGAGGCATGAAAACGGACGTGCTTGGCTCTGAAATCACGTACATTATACCTACCTATAACCAATGTTATGAAGTAGGTAGGTATCCGTCGCGTCTCCATTGTATGCTTACCGTGAAAATTGGCCAAATTAAAGTTTCATAACCGTTAACGGAAGCCGGAAGCCCACAAAAGGTTCACTAGTTCAATGCATAGGTTTTTGCTGCAATAATAACCACAGTTTCAGTCAGTTTCCGTCAACTATTACTAGAATAGGATATGACAAGAGGTTAAACATTCAGACCACATTCTCTCAGGTCTCAAGTCTACCGACATCAACTCTAATCCGTACTACCCATAGAAATGTAAAAAACAGTCCTATCTATGGTACTACCTAAACGTACTGGAAGTGCCAGTACGTTTAGTGACAAGTGACATTGGTTCTGATTCCCTTGTTCACAAACTAAACTAAATTTAAGTTCTGTGCATCTTTTTCTTTATATTTCATTAAGAAAAGGACAGAAGATAAAATATTAGTTTACTCCTGTCAAATTAAGATACTCCATAGACAGATTAGACGTGATTTATTTATTTATTTAAAAACATGGCTGCTAAAAATACGTCAATTTACGTCAGGCGCTGACTAGTTTGACAGGACTAAACTAATATTTCTGTCCTTTTCTAAATTAAATAGAAAGAAAAAGATGCATTGAACTTAAATTTAGTTTAGTTTGTGAATAAGGGAATCGGCGCCATTGTCCCACTTCAGCTGAACCTAATCCAACGTTATGATTTAAAATTCTAGTTTCAAATTTTGAACTTATACATTTTAACATTTTCATAATAAGGGATTACCAGACATTTTTTTATAACCGTGTTTCATTTGTGGTATCATAATGCGGTATTGCAGCTGAAGCGATGTGGACGAATTTATGGACGCCCTGTGATTCTTTTCTCTCGTTTTTTATCATCATCATCATCAACATCTGCCTAGCCTTTTCCCAACTATGTTGGGGCCGGCTTCCAGTCTAACCGGATGCAGCTGAATACCAGTATTTTACATGGAGCGACTGCCTATCTATCCTAGTTTTTTATATTTATACTAGCTTCTGCCCGCGGCTTCGCCCACGTGGATGTCGGAAATTATCCCACGGGAACGTGCTACCCTAATAAAAAGTATGTCCTTCCCTAGGATGCCATCTATCTCTTTGCCAAATCAGAAGTTCAGTGGTTTACGTGTGAAAATGTAACATACAGTTTCAAGTTTAAATCCTCCCCTTAAAAACCGAATTACCCCTTTTTGCCCCGTCAGGGGTCAATTTTCGACTACTTTACATAATTATTATTAATTATTTTCTGTCAAAACTATTAATACTGAGTTCGAGTTAATTGGACCGCGCATTCAATTACTTCCACACAAACTTCAAGACCCCTATATCCCCCTTTGAGAGGTAGTTTTGAAAAACTTATAATAATAAACTTTATTACTTACTTAGGCGAGTATTCTTGCCAAGTTTCAAGTTTATTAACCTAATAAAGACGATTTTTCATATAAACTGTATCCCTGCTTTTTAACCCCACAGGGGTGGAATTAAAAAAAAAATCGTTTGAGATGTACCTATTTATAATTTGACTTAAAGATTATTTATACTAATTTTCGAGTTAATCAAGCCATGCAGTAAAATCCTCCCCTGTAAAATTGACTATCCCTTTTCAGTCCGTCACTGGTAATTTTCGAAAAACACTGATACACATTATTCTTTACTTTCGATCGTAGGTATAAATAGTGAGTTTCGAGATAATCGGACCCGCGCTAAAATTCTTCCATACAAACTTTGAAACATTCCAATCCCTTTTTAGGGGGTAGTTTAGAAAAACATAAAATGGCAAACTTCATAATTTACTAAGATTAGTATTGGTGCCAAGTTTCAAGTTTATTAACTCAAGGAATAAGATTTTCCATGCAAACAAAATACCCCCATTTCACCCTCTTAGGGGTGGAATTTCGAAAAACCCTTTCTTAGTGGATACCTACTCTTCACTAAGAATACACCCTCTAAATTTCATGTCTCTAGGACCAGCGGTTTAGGCTGTGCGTTGATATATCAGTCAGTCAGTGAGTCAGTCAGGACTTTGAATTTCTGCCAGGGTAGCGGGATCGTCCGAAAGGGTTACCGCTGCCCTGGAACATAAAGGGCTAAGGAAGCAACACGGGTGGGTTTTAGTCAGTAAGAGTCTGACACTCCCTTCCGCTCCACCCAGAGCGGGAGGGGTCATTTGATGATTTCCCATCCTCAAAAAAAAAGGACTTTGAATTTAATATATATAGATTTTAAATCTAAAGTTACAGTCTTGAAACATATTCAAAAACCAATAAGGTAACATAGAACGTATTAATCAGTCAGTAATTAAGCTAGGTAGTAGCTAGCAAGTAGGTATTAGAATGATCGGCATATAACCGACTAGCCGACTAATCGGTATTTTGAAAACCGATTAGTCGGCTAGTCGGTTAGTCGGCAAATACTATATGTAGTCGGCCCATCTCTAATCTTAAGATAAAATATTACAGTATCTTAGCCGTGTGCAAAACTCCACTGCGGGTGACATAACCTACGACAAACTTATTATTTGCGGTTGGTAGTAATCGGGTCTAGGGATCGAACCGCAAAATTAAGTTTGTTTTTTATTGTGTATACTTTTCCGGGATAAAAAGTACCCAGTGTGGTGCCCAGGATATTAAAGAATAATTATACCAAGTTTCATCGTAATCGAACCGGTAGGCGTCGAGCGTGATTCAGTATTTCATGTATAACTTTGGTGTTTCTATACCGATTTCTATGATTCTTTTTTATGGAATAGTTAATAATGTTAACTTTTTTTAATTAGGGATGACTGAGAGTGTTATAAACGTAAGAGTAGAAAAATATAATGAGAATGCTTCGAACTGCTAAGCTATCGGGAGTTACACGTGTTATTGTGAGTCAACCATAAAAGATAAACATATGCTGTCGTAGGATATTTCTTATATAATTTTAAGGAGAACATTTCCGTCATACATGATTTCTGTGTAGCTTTAACCACTAAGGTTGCACACGCGACGGACGCTTAAAAAATGGAGTAACTTCTCCCGTTTTCCCAACATTTTCCTTCACTGCTCTGCTCCTATTGATAGTAGCGTGATGAAAAGTATACTATAACCAGCTCAGGAGTATTAAAAATAATTGTACCAAGTTTCATTAAAATCCGTCGAGTAGTTTTTGTTTCTATAACGGTTAGACAGACAGATAGACAAAAATTTTACTGATTGCATTTTTGGCATCAGTATCGATCCCTAATCACCCCCTGATAGTTATTTTGGAAATATATTTCATGTACAGAATTGACCTCTCTACAAATTTATTATAAGTATAGATAGATTATTAGTATTATTTTAATATTATTTTAGTATTATTTTGTTTTCTTCTATCCGCACTGAATAATATAATCAGTAATAAGATTTATTGTTCTCACGTAAGTGTCGATTGTCTTAATGAGAAATAAAGGTCTATAAAACCAAAGTCTGTTATCATACATACTAACTGCGCCCCGCGGTTTCACCCGCATAAGTTTCGATCCCGTAGGGATATCGGGATAAAAAGTATCCTGTGTTAATCTTGGTTATAAACTATCTGTGTGCCAAATTTCATCCAAATCCGTTCAAGAGTTTTGGCGTGAAAGAGTAATAAACATCCATCCATCCATCCATCCATCCATCTATACAAACTTTCGCGTTTATAATATTAGTAGGATAGGATAATTTTATAAATATTCTGCCTAGCATTTAAGGATTACCATGCCTTAAGTGATTACCATAGAAGGTTAGAATTAAATCACTTTAAAGTAGTTAGAATAGTTCCACAATAAATTAGATTGTTTTGTAACTTTTGTTGGATCAACTCTAACGGCTTTATTAACAGTAACTGCATCCATTGTGATCATCACCTTTATTTTTCCAGAAGTATTGTACAGCCATCGTCGTATAACGGATTTCGGGCGGAGGTTTCGCACGAAACTTGAACGAAAAGATTTATTCAAGTAAAGTTTTCTTCCAATACTTCAGGAATTGCGCAGTGAGCGGATTCTACGAACAGTATTTCATTGCTTAGACGCAGTAAAACTTAAAGAACTGGATTTTTTCCATCAGGACTTAAGAAAAGTTACATCCAACAGTTTACTTAGGTAACAACAACCTACATAAGTAAATGTGAAACCTACATATTATGTACTTTGCTTATCTGCATACATGCCCAAGAGTTGACAGACGGAAATGGGTTGTTATGGTTAAATGAAGGGCCAACGGCCAACCATTATCACACTCCATATACATAATGTCGCAACGTTTAAATCTGACATGTGGACAAACAGTGTACTTGCCGTTACGGCACAGGTAAACAGGTTCAACTGCAAATAAAGGATACAGTACCGACATATTTCGATGTTTAATTCAAAACCAAGATCAGGCGGTAACCTACGAGTTGTAGGTCGTGGACCCAGGCTTACTTTGTGTAAATAATTTCATCACCACTTCTCTCAAAACGGCGAACAAAAACATCGTGACATATCCAGCATATCCTAGGACCAAAAATTCGAAGACATTTGACATGTACCAACCCACACTGGGCCCGCGCGGTAAAGACATTACAGCCCACTCCCTCTAGAAGAGAGGAGGCTTGTGTCCCAGCAGTGGGAACATTATAGGCTGATTATGCATTATGCAATTCAAAATCGCTCAATACCAATAAGCAGCATCCAGCAGTTGCAAACTGGTGAATTCATTCCATAATCTTGTGATTATGGAATGAATTCACAGTGTGATTGTCCCAGCACCCTATAATGTTCCCACAGCTGGGACACAGGTATCTTCTCTGTGAAAGGAAGTGGGCCATAATGCACCACACGGGCCCAGTGCGAGTTGGTGGATGTCACACGTCTTCGAATTTTTGGTTCTAGGACATGCCGGTTTCCTCACGATGTTTTCCTTCACCGTTTTGAGTGCCTGCCGGGGTTCGAATTCACGACCTACAGCTCATAAGTCGGGGATGATACCACTAGGCCACCAGTGTTGTCACTGTTCTGATTCCATAAACTAAGCCTGTATAAAGGCTTTGTTTATGGAATCAGAATTTTTCTATACCGAAGGTATACATTCCATTTTCCTAGGCACAATCGCATATTTTCTATGAATTGAAAATTGTCAACAACAACATTGTTGTTGGACAATTTTCCTTGGGCATGTACCCTTTATGGAGTCAGACTACTGTTTCCACCCCGGTCAAGTAATACTCGCATGTTATGAAACACTATAGGTATTATCGATGTTTTTAATTGAAGTTGATATATCGATTAGAGTATCGTGTTGATTCTGGCTATCTGTCCCGGTGTGGATGGGAATGTTTGCTTGAGGCGCAGTCAGTAAATACTACTACAAACAGTAGTATCTACGTTCGCACATCGCTCGAGTAAGCAATAAGCACTAATAAACAGACATCAGAGTAGTTTTAAAAAGCAAATACGAGGACAGCGTCATCAAAAATTCAAGTGGAGTAATAAAGTACTACGTGGGTACTCTTTCTGAAGTATGTACGACTACGTCCTTACTTTGTGAACTTTGTATGTCCTTACGAATGACTGCCTGTAATCTTTTATTTTGACCTCAAGTTTATTTCTTGAACAAATATAAACATTATACCATACCTTAGTGCCTCAGTTATAATAATAATAAAAATTCTTTATTGAGAGTTACCATGAGACTCATAGAGCGTTAGTAACAATACAATAAACTTACAACTATGTTAGTGATACAATTACAGCAACAATTACACAAAAACACACAACAAAACAATCACTGCTTCCGCATTCCACCTGAGATACTGGAGCAACGACTTACAATAGAGCAGTCCCGCCTGTCCGCAACAACTCCCAGGATGCTGTGTGTGTGATGCTGTTATAATAAGTATCTACTTAAATTACTACTCATAAATAAAGTCCTCCAGACCGAATTCCGGCCATGGTGACCAGTCTCAGCAGAGACCAGTCTTCGGCGCGGGAGATATTATAGAGCGTGTGTAGACAAAGGTGCATTCCCTCTTCCCTCACTCTCATTCTCCGATGGGACGACAATCCGACACGACCGGAGAGAGATAGGCTTATCGTGCTTTCCAAGACATGGGAGTATGACACCGACCACTTCCAAACTGTTGCTGCGCCGGTTACTGAGAAATTCTCAATGGAAAAACCCAATAACCCTTTGCCCGACCCGGGAATCGAAACCAGGACCCCACGCTCAGCAGTCGCACTTGCGACCACGAGACCAACGGGGCAGACGGGCGACGAGGTATACATACATATATACATAAACAGTGGTAGGTAGTAGTATTTTTAAGTTATATTAATATTGTATTGTATATGTTTATATGGGCATTGATGCCTGAAATAAATGGATAAATAAATAAATTAAATAAACTCACGCATTTTCCCCATGGGGGTAAGGCAGAAACTACAGAACGTTACTACTTATAGTTTTCTATACTACTTATAATAAATCTGTAGAAGTGAAAATTCTGTACATTGAAAATATCAAAAAAATAAATGGCAGGGGGTGTTACTAGACCGACACCGAACCCAAAAATGTGATTAAAAAAATTTTTGTCTGTCTGTCTGTCTGTCTGTCTGTCTGTCTGTCTGTTTGTTCAGGCATCACGCAAAAACTACCGGTTCGATTACGATGAAACTTGGTATAATTATTCTTTAATATCCTGGGCACCACACTGGGTACTTTTTATCCCGGAAAAGTATATACAATAAAAAACAAACTTAATTTTGCGGTTCGATCCCTAGATCCGATTACTGTACCAACCGCAAATAATAAGTTTGTCGTAGGTTAGGTCACACGCAGTGGAGTTCATTTTTATTCCTTTTACTTTTTAGAGTTATTTAGGTTTATTTTTATATAAGTCGTAGGTATAGATTTTAATTTTAAAGTATAGGTAGTATATTTGATAGTGTACGTAGTGACCGTAGGTTATTTTATAATACTGTTAGGTAGGATAGTCATTCGTATAGATATTAGTTTTTAGAGATTTTGCTTATTTATTGAGTTTAGATTGAGAGGCCCGTGGCTAAATAATAACAGCCGCACAGGTCGATCGGTCAGGTTAAGCTACGCTTGCCGCGGTCGGTCTGTGGATGGGTGACCATCTTTACATACCGAGACACCTCCGTGCCTCGGAAAGCACGTTAAGCCGTTGGTCCCGGCTGTCATTCGTGGATCTTTGACAGTCGTTACGGGTAGTCAGAAGCCCGAAAGTCTGACAACCAGTCGTACCAAGGGTATCGTATTACCCAATAACTGGGTTGTGGAGGTCAGATAGGCAGTCGCTCCATGTAAAATACTGGTATTCAGCTGCATCCGGTTAGACTGGAAGCCGGCCCTGAACATAGTTGGGAAAAGGCTAGGCAGATGATGATTGAGTTTAGATTAGTTATCGTCATAAATAGGTTTATTTAGGTAGGTAGGTATTTTATTTTCTGTTATTGAGTTTATTTATTTTTTTAATTAGGTAGGTACTTAGGTAAAGATATCATATAGGTACCCTCTTAATCACCATTAATGAGACACAATTGGTTTTCTATTGTAATTAGCCACAAAGGGCCCGCGAGATAGATGGCATCCTGGTGCACATACATTTTATCCTGTTAGCGCGTTCCCGTGGGATAATTTCCGACATCCACGCGGGCGAAGCCGCGGGCAGAAGCTAGTAGGAAATAAATTATTACAAATTAATAAGACTGACAGTAAGGTGAAAATGAGAGAATGGATAACATAGAGATGCAAAATAAAACAAAATCATTCAGAAAAACGATACCTAAGCCTTTTATGCAGTCCAGTAGCAGTAACGAAACAAGTAGTTCCGGAGGTAAACGATAGCAAACTGCAACCAAAAAAATTATGTCAGTCAAATGGGTAAATTATTGGTGTAAGGGCTGATTTTTCAATCATCTGCATGATAACTTTATCCGAGGAATAATTTTGAAATTTTGACAGTTATTTCATAAAAAAACTGTCAAACGTCAATTTTATTCCTCGAATAAAGTTATCATATGATTGAAAAATCAGCCCTTAGTCAAATAATTTCATAATCATGAAAATAAATATAATCGAAATATATAAAAATCAATTGCCGCACGGCTCGACCGATTTGGTTGTTTATTTATTTTTTTTTTTTTTTTGTTATGTTCGTAAGTAATTGTCTGGACAACGAATGAAAGATTTTTTATGGACAATCCACTGGAAACGTCGGAAATATTGATTGAGAACGACGTCGCGTCGGGTGAAAACAGCTAGGTACTTAATAAAAACTTTTTGCAATAATAAGCATGTTTCATGTAAATAGAGTCCACCTGAAATACAAATAGAGGGCATCGGGAACTAATCGAAGGAAACTTATACGTAAAAGATAAGCATTATTTTTATCTACACCAATAAGTAAATAAAGACTGATTTGACAATCTGTTACTACATCGATAAATATAGTAGTGTTTGGTATATTTCGAGCGCTTTCTTTTCGTCAACATGTTGATACTTACACCTATTTTTTATCGTGTTTTTGTTGATGATGATGTTATACCCTACATCATTAGCGTGAAAAATAATGATTAAAAGATAACTTGGGATCCAAACCTAACTTACAAATCATTTTAATTTCAGTCTGTTGCGTGAATTTGAGAGTAGTGGTAGCCCAGTGCTATCGGCCCCGACTTACAACTTGTAGGTCCTGGGTTCGAACCCAGTCAGGCGATTTACTTTGTGTAAATAATTTATTCACTACAGCTCTCAAAAATGTGAAGGAAAACGTCGTCAGAAAAACGGCATGTCCGAACAAAAAATTCGAAGACATGTGACCTCCGAACCCCCACTGGGCCCGCTTTATAGATTGCAGCCCACTCTCTATCGAAGAGAGGATTCCTGTGTCCCAGTATATCTATGGTCCCAGCAGTGAGAGCATTAAAGGCTGATTATGCATGGATTTGTTGAGTCAGCATAGTGTACCTGAAATAGTAACCATAGGTATACCGGGTGGCAGGGACATCGACGCGCAAACTGTAACCATGGATTCAGCACATGAGTTTAGACCCCATAGCGTCGAAATTTTTCGTCGGTTATCGAATAAAAAATCTTCTGTTTCATAGAAAAGTGCAATACCTACGCGGTTAAAATGTCCATACATTTTGACCGCGTAGGTATTGCACTTTTCTATGAAATAGCAGATGTTTTTTAATAAGTAACCGAATAAAAATTTCTACGCAAGGCATGCGCGTCGGTGTCCCTGCCAAGTGCCAACCTGTAAGTATATGTAAGCCAAATCATACACATTGCCATTCTAAATATATAATACAACAAACAAGTATGCACATGGACAAGGCACTTTTGGTTTTCATGATGTCCTTACGAGATCATGCAAAACTACAGGGACAAGGGCGACATGCCTACTGTACGAATTAAGTATATGATATAATCAAATCATTCAAAAATCTTCATTCTCTAGCCCTTATCGTATAAAAACATATACCTAGATATTTTATTCATGAAATTACCTATAAACCTATACTTATTACATAAACGATGTCACAACAACCCGCCTCCGTAGATAGAGTTAACATTGACATTGCCTTAATTATTTACTGTTAAGGATATGTTTACGACTACATTATAGTATCTATTTAATCCCGTATAATTGATACCAGTGATAAAATTAAGGCCATTGTGTGTTACAGTTCGTTATTAGAAACATATATTTTTGTTACACATATATTTTTTAAATTAACTAAAAAAATTAGCTGAAAGTATTTTCGATAAGAATTTTTCAGGAATTTTGTTTCCACTAAATAGAGTTTAAATTACCTTACAAGGTCGGTCTTTGTATCTATAAGTAAATAAATTAAGTCACTTTTCGTGTCTGTCTGTATGACGCTGTTCTTGTACGCAACGGATTTTGATGCGGTTTTCACAACAATTTATAAAATAGAAATGTAGCTAATTAATTTGTAGCTATACTAGAATTATGGACCAAGTATTGTACCTTGGAGAACACCATCTTAATGAAGATCAATATATTTAACCATTTTCAGAATAATCTTATCATCTGCATCAAACACACATTCGTGGCCTATTTTGAGGCTTGGGAGAATCATAATACGTGTTGTAGGTACATTATATCCTCTAAAATTCATTAATTCACTGCTGTACGTTGTCTACGTACAGCATAGACCGCTGGGTCTAGAATCATGAAATTTTGGACATGAGTTCCTTATGTTCTACATTTCTATATCTGCAATTTTATGGCGTACATAATAAAGAAAATAAATGAAATTATGGAAGAAGAAAGGGGAGGCCTATACTATCCCTGCACCCTGCAGTGGGGGATTCCGGGCTGCAATGATGATGATGATGATGATGATGATAATAAAGAGGTATAGGTAATCTAAGTGAGAACTAAGGAAGGATTTTTCAATTCATCCCTTAAACCAGTTTAGTGTGTGTGGATGAAAAATGGAAGTTCGTTACTTTCGCCCACAGGAAATCCCATCAAGCACTTAACTTGTACCTAGATAGGTAATTATTAAATCCGTCACATGAATCGATAATAGAAGTACAGAATATTGTACCTAAAAATTAACGATAATCGGGTACCTACGTACTACGAACAAATAAAGAATCATACCTTGGATAACACCAAATCCCTAGATTACACATTTCAACTGCATTATTCTACTCCTTATTATTAAAAATTTTACTTCGTTATTGAATTACGATAGTTAAACAAAGATGAAACACTTACGCATTCATTCGTTTAACACTGCATAAAGCCGGTACTTACCAGCCTAATTTTCAATCCTATTAATGCCCATAGCTAATTAAAATTATACTCTCGAAATTAGTTAATCACTTTTCACTGTTCTTTTGAACCATGTTAAACAACTACTAGCGTTACGAATTGAAACAGATTAGGGTATTGCTTACTCGTTATGTAGGCATAAGCACATTTGAAAACAATGCATTTTTTAACTTAGTAGTATTTATCGGTTTTTGAGTACACAAGAGGCAGTCTGAAAGTTGCACCGGTAGCTGAAAAGTTGTGTGGAAATCGATTATCATGGTATGGGCATGTATTACGGAGGAATGAGGAAAATGACGTGAGGAATGAGTATGAATGTCGATGGCTATAAAGAGTAGGCGACGACCAAAGACAGGAGGGATGGACTGTGTGAGCGATGATATGGTCAGAAAGGGACCGAGATGACGACTAATAGAGAAGTATGGAAGAAATGACATATTGCACCAACCATAAATAAATTGGGATAAGGACAGGAGAATGATGAATATTTTTCGATTTTCAAACCCTCGGTAATTCTAATTATATAACAATAAATAAATTAAACAGCTGGATTATAAAACAAGAAGTTTCAAAACAATAGTACAGACTTATCGTCGTGACGTTATTGTTAACCAAACTATCATTAGTGTTTAGTAGAGATGAAAAACTGATCTTGTTCACTGATCTGTAGCGTACTTTCTAATCAACTTTGTACCTACCCACACCTGTGTAAGCACAACCTCAAGGTTTATACTTACTACTCAATTAGCTTATTATTGTTTATTTTAGTGTTATCCACTCTTTCTCGTAGTTTGCGGAAACACCTCTGTGTTTGTTTGTCCATCGGGGCCAGTAGCCATAACTGTCTCTTTGAACGCTTGACCTAGAATCTTATACAATAAATACCTGAGATTATAAATATTACGTTACAATTTACACAATAGTCAATGGCCTGACGTAGAGTTTCTTTGTAAATGCGCTCTGCCTTTGTAGGCATCTAGGAACACATGTGCCTAGACGTGAATAGTAATCGTAATACGTAACCCGCGGACGTGTTCGGACTGACAAGCACCACACGAGACCAAAAATTTATCTTAGTACTGCAAAAACAAAAGAGTTTGTTTCGCACTAACGTAAGAAGGAAGTGGAACTATTTACACATTAACATGTTTATTTATTTATTATACTCGTATAATTACTCAGCAACGTAACTTACCAATTCAAACGGACATAGCATAATATTCGATATACCTAAATCGAACTTATGAATGAATTCTACGCAAGAACTCTATTTACGTTGATTTGTTGACTTAAAGCAGTCAAAAAATCCATATAAGATATGATTTGTAAATAACTCGATATTGGTATAAATTCTAATGCCACGCTTATTATCCAACAGTATCACATCGAGCCACAAATCATACCCAAGTGATATGGCTGATAGAGATCCTCGAGCATAGAGTTGCACCCTATCTGCTGCTAATTAAATAGGCACCTATGATAGGTTGTCTCGATACCGGTCACTTCGTAAATACACCTTATTATCAGTAACGGTGTTCAACCGGCCTCGGAGCCTCCAGAGAGCGACGGGTGAAAGTCACCGCGCAGAGTCGCAGACGCACACCTCACCTCAAGTGACAAACACGCTTCCACAACTGCGTCTAACGTTTGAATCAATTCGCGATTTAATTATTGAAATTTCCAAACAAATAAACAAAAGAGCGGTCGGTCGATGCGCGAGCGCCACGCGACGCGTCACATTATCACGTTCATCGGAGCGCTGTAGAAGCTGATCGGCTGATAGTGTGGTGCGGAGGCGCGGGACCGCCGCCGGCGCACGCAGCGTGCCACCGTGCGAGGTGCGAGCGCGGGGATATCAGTCGCGACCATGTTGACAACGAGCGCCGTCGTAATACTGGCGCTGGCGCTATGCGCCGCCGACAGCAGCAGCAGTGGCCCCGGCCCTGGAGCGGCCAGCCTCGCTGTGGCTGCAGCGGCCGCTGGCAACCTGCTCAACGACACGCTACCTGCCGAGCAATACTTCATTGACAAGATATTCGATAAATACGGAGATAAAGGCGTCATCACATTTGAGGTGGGTACAATTGTTTTTTTTTTTTTTATAGGAGTAGAGCCAGCTAATTACACAATTGTAAATGTTTTATGTTCCGTGGTTACCTAAATTAAATATTAACACGGTATCGGTATGTTTACTCGGTCTCTATGACATTTTGTAACTAAATAAGCAGCTGTTTTAAGCGAGCCTGCACATTAACGACACAATAACATTCGGTACCTAATTTCTTAAATTCTTAATTTCAGCATGATTGTTATCAATAAAAGCCACCTTTTCCTATTTTATAAACGGAAGTTCATCGAACTGATATATAACTTCATTATTTGTACAAAATGTTACGCCAGTTTTCTTATCACCTGCTTATCAATATTTAGTTAAATCCAACATCTATTGATAACTGCTAATTTGAACTGAATTTCAAAAGTAGTATATCTTAAGGCATCGGTATTTTGTATAGCATCAAATTTCTCGACGCTTGATATCCTACTATCTACATTACGAGTATGTTCTCAAAACATCAGTCACCTTTTGTTCTTTCATTGAATAGTTTGTTTGAATGCTATACTGTATCAGTCAGAGCCAGGTTCAGCCGATTAGCGCTAAGTAATTAGTAATACTGATCATTCTTATGCAAACACAAATAATTGAATAACTCTGGCTTGTATTATTGAGTTGACGTTTAATAATTCACAAACATCTTCGACTGGGATTATAATTGCGGAAAAGGAAGTCACAGATTGTCTACGGGGACTGGATGAGTACACAAGCGCTTTGGATGTGGAGCAAGTATTATCAGATATTACTCTTAGATTAGGTATAATATAAAAAATAATATGGGATTATTCCATTAAGTAAGAATTCTGATTTACAAAAAGAAAACTACCCCAAATCTATTTATTATGTCATTTAATATTTCACATTATTTTCCCCTGTCTTTATACTGGGACCTGTGATTCTTATATTATTCTATTTGCTTTGAATTGTGTAATCAGAAAATGGGTAATAGTTTTTATTACCAATTAAACTCTTACACGCATTGCGTATACCATAATGTTCACTTTCAAGTTAGTATTATTTAGGAAGTCTGAACTCTTGCCGTTTCGTTATGGTTGTTACTAGACGTAGCACATGCCTTTATGTACATATATACGTGTAAATTAATTTTCAGCGCTGTATGCGCAGATTACATACCGACTACATACATAATAATACCATACTTTTATTTCTAAATTAACGTCAAGCCCATTAATCTGCAAAAAATTACGCCTCTGTTCTGGGGTATTGTTCTCTCACGGAAAAGATAAACACATAGCACGAATTGTACCAGATGTTTTGAAATGTACCTAAGAGCAGAATGTACTCTGAGGTGGATCACTCATTCACCGATTAGATTACTTACACGAGTTTGTTAAATATATATGCAGGTGTCCAGAACAGCCAAACATGTAATTTACTACATGTACTAATTATCATAAAATGAAAATTTGATAAAAAAATTATGAGTAACATTTCGTTACTGCATGAGGTTTAAATTGTTTCTAATAAAGTAAAGTCGATGTCCTACCATAAAACCATATTTATAAATAAACCAGCTTTGTTGTAACTATTCTTCCTGTTTCGGCCTATCTTCCAAACTGACTGTGTCGTCCGGTGGAATCGTCCGCATCCGTGCGATCACTTGCGTTTGCTCAGGGTGGCGTAGAATATTTTTATACTTGTACACATCATGTGCACCTGTAGGCTGAATAAATATGTGATAAGGGAATTTCTTAGAATTACATATATTATTAACATAACTAATCCTTTAATTAGTTAGTGCAATAAGGATATTACACATTATTGAAATTCTATGAATTGTTTGAATATGTTTCATGTTGTTAGCTAAGCATGTTACCAGGATGTGCGGAAACAGTTTTGTTTTTGTCGCTTTGTTAGTAAAAGTTAAGGATCCTACCCTTAACTTTTATTATCTACCCCTCACCCTCAGGTCAAGAGCAAACGTAAAGATATGTATCACTATAATATTTGTATTTACCAAAACAACCAAAATAATTACAAAAAATATTTTTAGTTAAAAATTAATATTGGTAAAGGCATAACGATGAAACCATCCTTAATTCTCATGTCAACATTTTTCAACGCACTTAAGTACCTACATGTTATATGTTAGTTAGTATTTCTTTTATTATAACCAAAAGTGAAAAATAAAACGGGTAAACCAACCGTTTATATTTTAACTGTCTTAACCACACACCAGGTATTGTCAATGCCAACATCGCAATGACTTTCCGGAAGATACAAATTAGTGCCATACGACACAATCTTCACAGTAGTTGTTCATCAGTATTACAATGCAAGGCTGTTTTGATATACATCCAATCTAAGAAACCTTTCGGTAGTTGTGGTCAGAGAATTGACCCTTGAGGAACCGTCTACCGTCTACCAATTTATCTAAGTAATAATTTAAATTGCAGCTGTAATCTACCTATAGTTAGAAACAAAAATTGACCCCTATCGAGCTATGGATCATAATTTGTCAACTGGTACATAAAGGTATGTTAAACGTGGGCCAGGAATAATAGTGGTAGCTGTTGAAAACTCTTCTTAGATTCTTAAGGATAAGAAACTGGTTTTAATTTAAGAAAAAGTAGTTAAAAGATTTGAGATATAGGGTAGACTTAAGTATGTGTGTGTACATAAAGTGTGTGTGTATGCATTGAAAGACGCTCACGGTAGTATACTTACTTACCCTATATTTTTTTGTAAAATAAGTAAAATGGAAATAGATAATTTATTTCCATTTTATATTTTAAAGTGCACCTTATCGCAGTGAGTGATATTTGTAGGTACTTAAATGTCAAATTATATTATGAATGTATTTTTTATTTACCGTTATATTGCTGATAAATTGGGTACATGTCAATAATAGTTTTTGTGAAAACATATCGTATATTCGTGAGCACTCGTTTAAAGATGTTTTGCTGCACAGTTTAGGTACTATTTGTTGAATTCTGAAATATTTTTATCTTTAATGTCCTGTTACAGCTTCTTGATCATCAATGCGGTCACCGGAATCGAAGTTGAATATCATTATGCTGTACGATTTCCATTTAAGACAACTGCCTAATCATTTTGGAGCTCAATAACGCTCTATTGTTTAATCACAAGTTTCTAAAGATATTATTGTAATATCTTTAGATACTTGTACAACTGTGATGTGGGTGCTAATTAAAATTGTTTAATGAACTCGTTTTTGCACAAAGTGCGGATATTACTGCAGAAATCTCTCATCTTATCGAGTGGAGCTCACAGTATGATTGATTGGTCAGGTTCAAGGTTGAGGTTCGATGCGCCTTCAGTTATTGTTCTACATTCTCAATAAAGTATTCAACCTCCTCGGTCTACTTTTGTTTACCAACAACTACATTATAAACACTAATCTAATGTTGTAATTTGCAAATTGAATTTTCCTTAAGTACCTATCTAATTTTCAAATTCTGGCAAAAACATGTTTTTATTGATTATTAAAAACGTGCTTAGTATCTTTACAACATTAATCTGTCTAACAGCTATCGAAATACAGTGACCGTGGCGAATTCTGACTGATACCCCACTACCTTAAAAGATATGTGTTGCAGTTATCACTGATATTGGTACTTGTTACTATAAAACCAGACTATCCTTCAACTTGACTTGGTAACTTCTGACGTAACGTTCTGAGTAAAACGTACGACAACACCCTCCACACCTTTCTCAAATTGCTACCGGCCGATAAACAATCCAGCGCCAAGCGACAAGCAAAAAATCACCTTATTTGTCGTTTTTGATTACTAGATACAGCCGAACAAGCTTTATGGTATACAAGCAAAAAATTTCGTCTTTCCATAACACTGTCAAGTGCCAATATACTTATTAATTTTTAGGGTTCCATACCCAACGGACCCTATTACTATGCCTCCGCAGTCCGTCCGTCCATCCGTAAAATAAAGTTAATTTTAAAGGGGGTCTCTCATACTTGAAACGTGTTTTTTTCGGCGTTTTTTGGCCTTGTGATACAGAACCCTTTCTGTACGAGTCCGACTCACACTTGGCCGGTTTTTATTTTCTGTGTAATAACTTTTTTAGCCTATGGCATAGATGTAAAAAAGCTACTCACCGCATTTTTTTTTAAAGTAGATTACAAGTTAGTTAACGTTATACCGAATAGCTTGTTAGACTGTACACACATTTTGCGATAAAAAAAACGGGACCACATGACATACACGTGAGAATCAGTTATTATAAACCATTGATTAATTGATTAGGTAGGTATGACGAAAAACCAGCCCATATTTTAAAATAGGAAATCAGAGGATGCGATTTAAATTATACTGTTAGATACGTAATCTGACCAAGTTTTAAGCGTATAATTTATTAGCCACTATAGATTACAAATGGAAAAATTTCCTATATCAATCTTTTCAATTTTTTTTTTATGACCCATTTTGGCTACATATAGCTGGTCCTTAACAGTCTAGCAACCACGCGGCTGACGCACCCAACTACACAACATCGCACGAACATCACTCAAGAATAAATTACAAATTTGAGCTAACATTGATATCGAGTGTCTTTGTACCAAGCGTTTATCCAGCGAGAGCGGCGGCGGCCTCGCGTCGTAGCGAAGTGGCGTAGCACCGCGTAGCATAGGCGCCGCGAAAACGCAGCGTAGCACCGCGTAGCATAGGTGCCGCGAAAACGCAGCGTAGCACGGCGTAGAGTGTCATTTTAGTCATTTAGACCAAGATTTTACAAGTTTCGGTCAAACTACTAACGTTGTGATATAATGTATTACTTATATTTCATTTCTGAAACATTATTCATTTAAATATAATCTTTGCAGGGATTCGAGCACCTACTAGACAGCCTAGGGCTCGGAGGCCGGGTGTTCACGTCACCTCACGACCTCGCCATACATCGCATCAACGGAACCTTCCGACAGCTGCACGATACTCAGCACAGGCACCGTAGATCTCCAACAACCAGTGAGTATCTTTATTATCATTATAACTACTGTTTCTCTCTGCTTATGCAACTTTTTACTTTGTCCAAGAGTCAATTCATCCTATAATTATGTTGTCATTATCTCATCTTAACTTTATCGAAAAGGGACTTATTGTGCGGCAGACGAGAGAATGCGTTCTTGACACCTGTCAGTTTCATACAAACGTGTTTTGTCAATTTGATTTTTATTAGCTACAAGAATTGTCGCAATGACTGGTGTCAGAAACGCATTCTCTCGACGCGGCCAGACTGTAGATATATCTATCTTAATTTCAATGTTTTTCTGGTGTACTTGTGCGGCGTGGCTGACCATTGTTTTTTCCTTGTTGTCCTTCGAAAGGATGTGATCTGATATAGGTACGTCCCGCGGGCTTGAGCCACTATAGCGTTACTTAGAGCGATAGCATTACCAACAATCGAGAAGTATGGTTTGTTGATTTTATTCTCATATTCAACGAACAAATGTCAATAGAGCGAGATGCTTAATGATATGAAAGATTCTACCTATTTACATAGTGTTGTTGACAGTTCCTCCGCAGTAAATTCTTGATAAATAGATAAATAACATACAAAGTCGGTATTTATTTGTGTATCTAAAATAATAATTAGGTATAAAAGATTAGATAACAACCGCATGGAATAATTCAAGCTGCGCATTGAGCAGAAAATGAAGGCTTCAACACAAAAATAATCTATCTATATAATTAAATAATAAAGTTGAAGAGTTTGGTTGTTTGTTTTTTAAACGCTCTGATCTCTGGAACTACTGGTCGAATTTAAAAAAATATTTTCGCAATTTATAATCGAATTCTTTAGGAAGGCTATAGGCTATTTAATAACATCACGCTAGAACTCGTAGGAACTGACGAAAAAGAAAAAAGGAAGTGTGATATATGTCACCGTATAATTATGAACATAGTTAGTTTATAATCTATCTCGCGAGATTATAAACCATCGAAAGATTGTGAACTACAACAAACCATTTATAATAATTTAACGCATTCGTTAGTTCATTATCTGACCAAGGCAAACCGACAAATTGTGAACTGGTATGAAACTTGCATGCGACGGATCGCACCTTGCGCTAATACTAAATAGTCAGTTAACTGCGACCAACGCGCAAGCAACGCTCGCAGGTCGCTGCCGCGACACCGCTCGCTTCGCTCGCTCGGCTCTCGCGCGGTTGGTCACAGTTCTAATTAACCCATTTGATTGGGGTGCCCTGGCTTTGTTACTGCCACCATTTCGGTTACCGCCAAGGCCGACAAATCAGAAACGGTTCACAATTTTACGGGTGATAAAATCGGACAGATTGTGAATTATGTTGGTAAGTACAGGTTCGTTCACAATTTGACGGTTTAACATCATTGATATATAAAAAATATCAATGCTTAACATAGATAAATTATAAACTATCGAAAATAAATAAACGGTACGGTACACAGGTTATCGACAATTTACAATCTCTGGAGAGAGATTATAAGCTAACGGTGTTTACGATCTTACGGTGACATATACAACATGTCTCGGAATTAACGCACACCACCAGACACCCCAATTAGAATATTATGTTATAATCATAATACATACACTGAATTTTTATTATTATGTAAAAAACATTGTTTTTTAAATATATTACTTATACTGATTGTGGGAGAAAATTATGGTCACATTACAAATTTACGCATACACACAGTCGCAATCGTATAAGGGTCTAGCTCAGTGTGTATTTCATCCATTTTGGTTTGTTTTGACTGCACAGCGGAAGTGTGATAGTAATTTACGTAGTTTTAATTATTTTTGGGATAAAATATTACCCATATTAAAAATTACAGAAATCGATTCAGTAAACGATTTTGAACAAACTACTTTCATAATGTGCATTAATTCAGTTACACATTGTATAATCGCAAACTACAACAATACATATTTATTTATTTATCCTCACACTGGAACGCCATACGGCAATTACACCAACGGAGCAAAAAAACACTTCATGTGCTGCTTTCCATCTATCCTGTGCGCTGTGGACATCATCATATGAAGGACAAAAGGTTATACTTAGGTACAACTAGGACTAGGACTTAGGTCCTCCTTTTTCCTTACAAGGGGTCATTGTACTCATCATTATGAACCACTTTTACTACGGGACCAACCCCGTGAAAAAAAATCAGTGGATCCATACATTATGTCGAGTTATGCGAACATAAATCTATGGACCAACTGATTTTTTTTTTTCACGATTTCAGGGTTTGTCCCGTAGTAATTGTTCATAATGATGAGTACAAGGATTAAAACTATCAAAATTTTACGGTGTATACACGGCACTGCACACAGCACTGTGCGCCAGATCTGGCGGGCTTTACTGACCAAGACATCTACAGAGATAAGAGAGTCTTGAAAATTGTGTTTAGGGAACACAATTTTCTAGACTTGCGAGATACTAAAAGCAGATACAATTTTCTGATTTTGGAAACTTATTAATTTACTTTTAAAAATAAATGCTGTATTACAAAAAAATGGTTCATTCAGGCAACCAACTAAACGTGACAACGAATAAACCTTGAAAGCCATGAATAAAGGCCTGAAGGAAAGGAGGAAACACGACCTAATCAATGTTTGTAACAATAACGTTAATTTTAATTTATCCTTGAAACGAACATGAACTGTCGGAATTCTCTGATAATTTATGCAAAAACTTGTAAAGTTATAGCATGTTATAGACTAGACTACAAATACAATCACACGGTGACATCTCAAAAGAACATAGGTACGTACGGATGGTACGGATCGGTAGGTATAGAATAAAATAGAATACTCTTTATTATACTTTTTTCTTCTCTTTTTTTTCTCACTATTTCTCTTTATTTATTTTTTTACACTGTTTCTCTTTTTTTCTTTTTAATTTTTCTTCACTATAATCCGACTGCCTCTTTGGTCTAGTGGTCGGAAGTGCAACTGCTGAGTATGTGGTCCTGGGTTCGATTCCCGGGTTAGGCAAAGTGTTATTGGGTTTTTCTATCTGGAATTTCTCAGTAGCATCGTAGTCTGGATTTCTGCTTACCCTTCGGGGAACAAAGTGGCGTTATGTTATATAATCAGACTGGTACCTACTGGAGTTTAAAGCATGAAACCACTTATCTGCAACCAATTCCGTAAAACTTAGACAACATGTCCGAATTGGATATGCTGTTAATTAAGTAAGGAAACAAGTGAAAGAAAACCGACTATAGATTCGGACGTTTATTTAAATAACAAATCGATTGACCTAACAAGTATGATTTCTTTTGTCGTTCATTAGGAAAAGTTATTCTTTGTCTTACTCTGCGCTGGCGTGAGCATATATTACAAATTTGTAAAAAGAAAGCACACCATAATCAGCCTGTAATGTTCCCACTGCTGGGACACAGGCCTTCTCTCTTCGAGAGGGAGTGGGCTGTAATCTACGATGTCACATGTCGTGGAATTTTCGTTCTTAGCAGCGATGTTTTCCTTCACCGTTTTGAGAGCAGTGGTGATCAAATTGTATTTACACAAAGTAATGCGCCTGCCTGGGTTCGAACCCACGACCCACAACTCGTTTGTCGGGGCCGTTATTGCTGGGTCACCACTGCTCTCAAAAAGTAAGCACTCCGATCATTACTAAAAACATAGTGATCAGATCACGTTGGAAAATAGTACGTTTACCCTCGTGTGTTGGTATTTTATGAAAAGCATTCAAATAAGGAGAAACACATCCCTGATTTCTCCTTATTTGAATGCTGCAGAGCTGTGTCTACCTAAGTTTTTTACATGAAACATGATGGGCGCTCCGATTCTGCGAAAAGAGCCATTTTGCATCAAAATAAGTATATAACTTATCGATATCGTGCACTAAAGCAAAAAGTTATTATTTTCTGGCCAGGTGACTATCACAATTTTTTATTAATTTCAAAGGTAGTCAAAGTGCGTTATATTCAAACTTTCTGAGCTGTGACCAATCTCTTTAAATTGGCTTTTTATAGTTCAATCCTTATTTCCTGCAAAATTTATCTTTTTTGTATCTTTAAACATTGAGATTACATGCTACAGATTAGGTAGGTATATTTGCAAAAAGAGGCGATGTGCCATTTTATAGTTTTTACCAGCAAGATGGATGCCCTTGAACGACTTAATCAGACTCAGTAAGTGTTCATGAATAAATTAAGAAACGTGAAAACTGTAATAATACCTCATGGTTGATTTAAATAATGTTTGACTACAACAACAAATGAACAGTTTTGAAATCCGGTGTGACTTGTACCAGTGTTTGGTAGAAAGCGATGCAGATAGTTCCGCTGCTTTCTCATTTATTGCGACAGCAGTAACGATGTCGGCCGTAGCCCTTATCTGAAGGAACTAACATGTTTTATCATGTATATTTTTTTGTAGGAACCTTTTTTCACTCACTATAAACCTATTCATTTCAAATCACGTACAATCTATGCAATTCCAACTCTAGAGACTTCCCAGTTTCGAATCTCCTGTGGTATTGTAAGCCTTTGTTAGAAATCCTCGCCTGTACTGCTCGCATTACTTACATCTTTCTGCTTGCTAATACATGAAGCTCATGACGCCAATGGACTGAGAATTTTATTGTCCTTTATAATCGCGATTATCCTATTACCGAGTGGCCGGCTGCTCTTGCGCAGTCGTCTGACCCCGGCCAAGGATCTGTCACATAAATCCATGAATGAATTGTATTGTTGAAAATTGTTATTCAGTTGCACGTTTATATTTCAAAGCATCTACTCAGTTATTGAGCACCAATTTTATATACATTTCAATGTAACTATAATTTAAAACAAGTAATTGCAGTCTTTGAAAGTTTTTGTAAAAATTAAGTTTCTGATTTTATTAACAACTATAATTTAACAGTTTCAGCTGAGCCCATTTTGCGGAAATCATGTCTATCTCCAAGGGAAATTTTGGAAGTGTATGGAATGGAGAACGAGGCGCCGGGGGTCATAACTATAAGGCCCAAAACATTCCTGGAAATGTGTCCGGCTCTGGTGTATCAGCTAGACCAGCGGTCTTGTTTCAAAACACAAGAACCAGCACCGAAGTTAGACAGGTTTTGGAGTAAGTAACATAGTATACTATTATAATAATAACTTATAGCCCATTGGATAATAGAAACCAGTGTAGGTATCTATCTATCCTGTAACCTAAGTGTTATGAATAATTTCAACTATTTATAATATTGGTATTTTTATTTATTCCAGCTTGGATATACGCCACCTTAAGTATATTGGTGATCAGTGCTACGGGTTTACTCGGAGTAGCTATCGTCCCAATGCTAAAGTCGGCTATATTCAGCCACATGCTACATTTCCTGGTGGCGGTCGCAGTCGGCACATTGTGCGGAGACGCGCTCCTACATCTCCTGCCACATGCCCTCAAATCACACGGCCCATCTTCTGCGCCTCAAGAAGAAACCGAAGTTGTGTTAAAATGTAGCGTCACCTTCCTCACGATTTTGCTTTTCTACAGTGTAGAAGCAATTATGCAATTGATAAATGGCGGTCACGCTCACTCTCACGATTCGGGAATGTCAACTGAACTGAAGACAGATTCAAGCAAACAAATCGAGCCTATAGAACTCGGTGCGATGATGCCGGGCTCGCCGCCGCCACCCGTCGACCGGCCGATGACGTCGACAGCGCTCATGGTGATTGTAGGAGACGGACTACATAATTTAACAGATGGGCTGGCAATTGGAGCGGCCTTTAGTGGAGATCCGGTAACTGGTTTTGCAACGGCTTTGGCCGTGTTTTGTCACGAGCTCCCTCATGAGCTCGGTGATTTCGCTGTGCTGCTGCGCTCCGGAATGAGCATCAGACGCGCTCTTTATTACAATCTTCTTTCGTCGGTACTCAGTTTTATGGGCATGGCAGGTGGAATTTGGCTTGCGGAAGACCATGAGTCTGCGTCCCAGTGGATCTATGCCGCAACAGCCGGGACTTTCCTTTATATTGCACTCGCAGATTTAGTGCCTGAAATAAATACGAACAACAATGGTAAGAGTATTAATTTACTACTCGCAATATTAGGAATACTCTCGGGCGGCATTATCATGTTAATGATTGCTCTACATGAAGACTCGATTCAATATCTTTTTAGAAATGCAGAACAGTAAACAAGTTAGTCAAATTTAAACAATGCTCGGTTATGAATACTTATAATATGAAGTATGTGCTAGTGAGGCTCAACGTGCGTTCATTGGATAATTTGTGTCAAAAGTGTGGTGTAAAGAAACTGGGGACACCGAAGTGGTGTGAGATAGGCAGTGAGGATTGCGCCTTCCTTGCCCAGCCATAACATTTTGATACATAGTGATTTATG
Source organism: Apamea anceps (assembly GCA_951799955.1). Classification (NCBI taxonomy): domain Eukaryota; kingdom Metazoa; phylum Arthropoda; class Insecta; order Lepidoptera; family Noctuidae; genus Apamea; species Apamea anceps. The sequence goes on along the minus strand of OX637505.1, from coordinate 14,609,546 downwards.
TGAAAACAAATACTTGTAACAGTACATGTTATGTGATAATCTTCGTACTCATGGTTGTTAAAATTACGTGTAGTATTATATTTACTTAGGTTAAGTAATTAATTACGGATCATTTTAATTGATGATTTAGGAAGTAAGTGTAAAATCACTTTTATTTGTAAGCTAAGCTCTTGTTTTTTGTCTCTAAATACTTATTAATTTTATAGAATAAAATATTACTTAGTTTAGATTACACATACGTATAACGTGATACACACCCCTCTGAGAGTAAGGGCCGGCTTTTTGATCCACCGATTGTTAACTAACTATTAGTTAAAAAAATAACCATTAGTGACCATTAGATAATCTAACAATTGATCAAAAAACACATTTTGCGAAAATTTAACCATTAGCTACTATTTTTAACAATTGGTTGAGTTTAACTACGGGTCAAAAAACCAGCCCTAAGGGCCGGTTATTTCAATCGGTTGGTTAACGTAACATACGTACGTCAAATAGTAACGATTACGTACTCGTTATTATTTGACGTACGGCAAGGCCATAATTTTGTAATTGTAATTTGAAACAACGCTTTTTTTTATTTGACGATAGTTAGCGCCATTGTAGACGATAACGCGTGCGTGAAGTGGACACGAAACAAGCCGCCCCTAAGGCCGATTTTTTGATCCATAGTTAAACTCAACCAATTGTTAAAAATAGTAACTAATGGTAAAATTTTTGCAAAATGTGTTTTTTGATCAATTTTTAGTTTATCTAATGATATACCTAATATCATTGCTCATGGTCAAATAATTAACTATTAGTTAGAAAAATAACCATTAGATAAACTAAAAATTGATCAAAAAACAAATTTTGCTAAAATTTAACTCTTTCCAACAATTAGTTGAGTTTAACTACAGATCAAAAAATCGCCCATTAGAGGGAAAGTATTATTTAGTTTCAAATAAATCCGCTGATTACAAACCATCACGTTTGAAAATAGTTCATAGTTACTATTCATGTTCCTTGCCTCAAGCTAGATTTAAGACATTATTCCTATTTATGAAAATATCGAAGTAGCTGTAAAATAAATAATTTTGTAATACGCCTACCAAATTTCGAATTATGATAAATGGTGGTCAGTAAAATATATTTAGGTTGGTAGATACAGGAACTATATGGAATGTACAGGTATATATACGTAAATATGAGACAGACGTTACTCGTAAAAATTTGGTAATTGTGCTCGATTGAAAGCTACATTTATGTCGAGTCAAATGATACCTAAATCATTTTTTTTTTCTAAATTACCATTAAGTTACTTATTCCCGAGCATTTGCAAATAAGTACAGGGCACTCAAAAGGTACACCTACCAAGTTAGTGCTGAAGTGATAGAAAAGTCAGAAAACAATTTAGTCTAAAGCTACGGTTTCCTAGAAGAGCGGTGACAGTCACATAGCGTCCACAATTTACCGGCGAATGACGTTACGGAAACTTTCTTTATGAAATTAAGTGGTTGTGTTTTCCTAGAGAGCGTTTTTTGACACCGTAAAGACCAACCCCGCCGCCATCATTTTATGATAGCCGTCAATGCGTTCGTTATGTGGCGGCCACCACTGTTCTAGGAACCCTTAGTTTTAGGGTGTCAAACCCAGACTTGCATGCCTAACAGTAGGTACCTAACTCTAGTCCAAAATATTAGGTACAGTGCATTATCACATTGATTACAGCAGTATATTATTACCGTGAAAACTAAGGTGAAGTGGTCTTCTTGTCAATTCTCATATTTTTAAGAACGTTCACAGGCTGATCTCAGTCTTAATCTGTCAAAAATACCTCTAATTTCCCTACATTTTTGACAAGTATTTGACATTGATTAATAATAATAATATCCCTGGACATTTCACACATGATGGATTGTCGCTGAGATGCGATTGTGACTAGATTTTGAACGTTTTTAATTACGGGAATTGACCTTCTGATGCTAGGGATTGTCATTAGAGACAGCTCACTACACCTAAGATTGTGACATTTTGTACAGAATAAACCGACGGGACTTTAGCAGCGAAAAGGTTATTTAGTATTGTTTATGCCATGATCTACAAAGAAATTATTTAAAAATATATGCTTATTTGTCTGAAGGTCTATCATTTTTATTGGCATGTGTAGTAGCCGGTTACCTGCTAAAACTGTTATAAAGCATTACGATAGTATTTATTAATAGGTCAATAAAATACTTTTTTAAGTTCATCACAATGTTGTAATTAACTTTTATTATGTTTTCTTGTAAATAGAAGTATTATTTTTTAATAACATGTCATAATAATAACTACGTGTTTTCCTTTTTTTTCACAACATTGTTTTATTTCAAATAGTTTATAGATAAAACTCCCCAAATAGCAGCTACAATATTTTGAAATATAAGTAACTAATGCTACGGCTACATTGTCGCGATACTGCGAACTACACTATTGGCGCGCTCTCTCTCGGACATCGTTCAACGTCTCACACAACAGAGAGCGCGCGTAACATGAAATGTAACGTTTCACGTATGTATAATTGTGTACCCACCATTTGAATTAGAAAAGTGCGCGGGAATGGCTTCATTCGAGTTTAGCACAAGGTTACCTTTGGACTGCTTTGTTGGTCTTGGTAATAAGTGCGACTGCTCGGCATGGGTGGTTCTGGGTTAAATCTTCGGGTCACGGGTTGGGTTTTTCAAATAGGAGTTTGTCCAGAATCTGGATATAAGCCCGTTTGTTGGCACTCCCATTTACTTACCTACCTAGAACCTAAACATATGTAACTGACGAAATATAGGAGAAGGTAGAGGTACCTACTACATCTCTGCCTACCTTTTTGAACAATACAAGCATGATGTTATGTATATTGTGTACATAATAACATAAATTGTTATTTTTATGAGATCCCAATGAGGTACCTACATACTATAGAGATCCTGATTTCGTTGAATTGGAAAAGGGTAAACATGCAATATGTGGAGTGTCATAAAAGACAAAAATGAAACATAAAACAATTAAAAATGTTTTTATTTGTGCAAACCCATTTTAACACAGGACTTTTATGCTGCGGCTACATTGTTGCGAGGTAAACTAAACTGTTGTAGAGAGCACGCAAATTTTTTACATTATTTCATGTTCTTTTTCTTCTTCGTGTCGTTGTCACGACTGAATTTTAAATCTTGTTGGACGAAAACTGCCACTTGATAAGTTGCATAAATGTTGAAACGAACATGCAATGTAACACTAGATATATTATCCCAATATTATGTAATGCAACATGAAATGTAACACAACAACTAAGCGAATTTTTTTCAATGTGTGTAATTGTACGTTGTGAGACCGCCAAAATACGCCCATCGGCCTTCGAAACCATGTCAATTATAATCACGACATCATGCTAATAACGTATTCTCTATGGACAATGACACAATGAACGAAACCGCGCGTAAGTTGTTTAAGAACGGCATGGTTTGAACTGTCAAAATAGGTATGTACCACAATTGACAACCGTACGTGGTATGATTACGTGGGGAATAATAATAAGATTATATGGGTAATAATAAATATCTTTCAATTCAGTGTCACACCGGCGCGGCATCAACAAAGGCAACTTTGCTTGTCTCTTTTTCGCTCCTGATATTTACGGTTACGGCCTACTTCCGTCTTCGAGGTATCATCTAGTATTGTGCGGTGCGACATGACAATGACATTTTTTATGTGTGCGTTAGGCGGTTATCACACTGCACTGGACACCGGACACCGGAGCACTGTCCAGTGCAGTTTGATAACCACCTTAGTATGTACCTATGCCGTTTTTGAAGATCGAATGTTGTGTTGGTAAGCTATATCTAGGTACATACCTCTTTTTACTAGACCTTATCATCATCGTCATCATTCTCCTGCCCTTATCCCAATTTATTTGGGGTCGGCGCAACATGTCTTTTTCTTCCATACTTCTCTATTAGTCGTCATCTCGGTAGTCACCCCCTTTCTAACCATATCATCATTCACCTTAAAACCTATGGAATTGACAAGTGACCTCGGTTCTGAATAAATTCAAACCGTGTCTTTTTTTTTAGTTTTGTTTACCAACGGCGTCCCCGCCGCTCAGACCAGAGATAGGTTTTCTGTACTATACCTCCAGCATTATGTGAAACCTATCATATTATTTTATACGATCAACACCTAAACGGCTTCAAGGACCTTTTGGCACTCGAATGATGATGACAGGGAGGCGCTGTTGGTAAACATTTGTGAAATGTATTGAAAGAACCACGAGTTTTTCGACTGTGGTGGAGTTCCAATTTTGGCCACGCGCCAAAAGATCCTTGTGCAGTCGTAATTAGTTCTGACCAGTTTTCTAATCTATGGTCATGGTGGAGTTTTGTGGTTTAAACTACATCATCCAGGGATATTATTATTATTATCTTACTAAATCTATGGTTCTGACACACCTATTTAAGATACTTAACAGCTATCTTAATAACTAAAGATCTGGAGAAAAGTTTTAAATATGTTTGATGCGACACTTTAAGGGCGAATCGCACCAAAGTTTTATACCTAGTTTAAGTCTTATCCTGAGAATAAATTTTGAATTATTGTAATTTTTTCCACACAAGAAATGTCGGACAGGTTATTTTATTCCGCGTATAAAAGATATCCGACTTTGGTGAAAGCAGCCCTTAGTCGAATACTCGATTCATCACCACTACAACAATCAACTGCAACACAAATGGCATTGTCAATGTCATTGTCAGTGTCGAAAAGTCTGCGCAAAGTTTTTTAGGATAATCCTTTCTTTTCTTACACTGTGAAGCAGAGTAAAGTAATATACTGTGAAGTAAGAAAAAAGTGGTTTTACTGAATTATATTCGTCGAAAATAATTTTCAGTGTAATACCTTCGAAAGAATCAAATATAATTAATGATTTTAAAAATGATTAAAGCAGTGGTGAGTATTCAATAAAATAAAAATTTAAATAACATTTGGCAAATACTTGTGTATTTATTGAGTTTAAAAATAAATAACGATGTAACAATGATTCTGCAAATAATCATCGAAGTAGGTAATTACAAAGATGATGATCTCTTTGTAGTCAGAATAGAGACGTCATCTTACGAAACAAAGAATTTATACAATCAATAAAGATTTTTGTAATGTTTAAGTTAGTACTAATAGAAGTAATTATTTCGTCATATTCATTCACCTTAAAAAATACATTGTATCATGCTTGCCTTTGTGTAAACAGTATCATTATACTGGAGTAGATTGTGAATATCTCTAAGTCTATCATGGGGCTTTGTTACTGTCGTATCATATTTATTTACTAAAGCTTATGGACATATGGATTACTTTTTAGTAGGTAAATTAATTAATTTGGCTGTGGAATGACTAAAAACATGAATGGTAACAGCAGAAGACATGGTATAGGATTGCCCACATTGTGTGCTTGTATTGTGCTCTCTTCAACAGTGTTGTACATAGTTGGGTTCCTCGCAAAAGTCTTCCATAGTGCTGGTGTTAGTGAACAGAGAGCATGATAGGAAGTGGCAGAATTCTAGTTAAACCTTATTTAAAGCATAATTGGACAACAAAGAAGTGCTCTCGTGAAGAGTGAGTACAATATAGAATTTAAGAGAAAATACAGATAGGCAACAAAGATTATTTGTAACCTTTTTAGAAAGGTTTTGATTAGAACCATAAATGAGAATTTTACCAATAGTGACAACTGACATCCCAAAATAAGGAATAAACATACTTGTCAGTCATCTAACCAAAACATTTGTAATTAGAATGTCAAATTGACAGTTAAAGTTTTTTATAAAATGAATTAAAATTAATATTACTAGCTTATTTTATAAAAATGAATTAAATTCAATTTTCAAGAATAGCCCAATGTTTCTTGAGAAGGGAATACCACCAGGTCTTAACAGGACACAGGACACCTTACTTCCAGGAATGCTTAACAAATAGCCATGGGTTGTCTTTTCTCACTGATCAAAACTAGTGTAAGGGAATACAGCCATTACAAATCCAATGACAACTATGCAAACAAGTACAAATAAAATGCAGGAGCTATATTCTGTACTTACCTATGAAAATTTATTTTTTAGATCATATTTGGTGCCGGTGTTTACACAGGAGTCTATGTATCTCAAAACTATAAGGTAACAGATACAAAGAATTGCTTTTTGAAATTATCATAATGTTTTGTTAATCATTCACAAGACTCCATGTCCTGCAAAGGAGGCCTACATGATTGATAGGTTTTTTTTTTTTTAAATTACTAATAACTTTAATATCGCTCTTCTGTCCATTACTAATAACTTTACTAACACCCTTCTGTCCTACCTCATTATTCCTGGTTCAAATAAATGTAGGTATTCTACAATACTGTATGGCCTCTTTTGCTCTGTCACATTTCAGTATATATTATTAGCTAATTTAAATTGTAAAGTTGAGTAATAAATTATTAATATTGTGTTAAATTGTACATATGTATACTATCTCTACTTGACGCAGGGTACTCTGCAAGGACTTTGTAAGAGGGCTTCTGAGGAATGTGACAAGGCAGCAAGTAACAAAAAATCCTGGTTAGCATTTATTTTTTGTTTTTATTTTGTTTGGTATTTTAAAAGGTTGAATTCCATAATTACAGAAACAATGAAAAAGCCATTGTGTCTTGTGTGGATCCACATTCCAGCGTACAAAGGGTGACTACAATGTTGATTAAAATGTGGTGTAAGCCCTACATATCTTACCTTTGAATAAAAATACATACAATTAGCACAAGACATAATAATTATTATGTAACTCATGAAGACATTTTTTTTGCACCCTTATGCCCAAGAGCTAGACCATCTAGATCTATAATATTTTACCAATTTTTTTTTGCACCCTTATTTATGACTCAAGTTAGGTCATCTAGATCTATGATATTTTACAATTTGTTTTGATTTAATGGTTTACTTCACTATCAAGTAGGACTCCATTTGATACTCTTACTAAATGGGGTGTTGTTTCCTTCATCAGTTGAAGGACTCTGAACAAGACACAATAGAAATTTTATTGTTATTACACCTATGGCCATACAGTGTCCCTGTGTTAATAATAATTGATTCAGTGTTACATACTAGAACTACATACATTACTTGAACCAGGAATTTAAACAATTTCCTTGATCAAAATAAATTTATTCCTTGTAATAGTTCTTTCAATAACAAATAAAAAAAATTGGCTTTCTTTGCTACAGATAGACAAAGTCGAAGACCCATCGGTATTATTTGGAAAAGCACAAGCTTATGTGCAGAGCAAACTAGCAGATATCAGTGAGAACAGTAAGAAGGGAGATAAATGATGCAGACAGATAGATGGCTAGAATAATATGTGTTAAAAGAAGATAACTCATTCAATTACTTTATTGTAAATATTTTAAGTAGTTCTATACAATGATAAACTAAATAAAGTTAGCAATACATACAAGTGTTTGAATCACTTCAATCATATAATCATTCCTCCTATTCATATAAGTGACAACCCCCCACCAATATGTTCAACTCTTGTTTGTGGTTCTTCAAAAGCTAACCAGTCACTTGAATGTGTGGGCAATAGTCCCATACTTTGGCATTTGTAAAGAGCAAGTAGAATATTAACAATGTTTCCAATAAAATACACAAACTTTTGCCCTGTTGCTTGAGTTCCTTCAACCATCTTGAATGTGCTCTGGGTCGTAAATAAAGCTTTCACTGGGCGAACAATCAGCATGCCTACCATCATAATAGGGAAAATGGATATGGAGTTTCCAGCCATGTACATTATGAACAAGTTCATCGGCACTTGTTTGAGGGGGCCCAGGGCAACATCCCACAGCTTTTTGATTAAAAGCAAATTAGAATCAGTATCTCTGGATGATTCCGTGTAGCTCGCATTGGTGGACTGGCTGTAACCTGGCGGTGATGGTAATTCAGTTGTCTGTGTACGAGTCCTAAAGAAAAATAAATTATTATAAACGACGTAACACGTTCCTTAATAGATATTTAGTTACACATTTATAATTTTAAGGCGTGATGTTGAGTCTGTAACTTAGTACTTACTTTGGGTTGAAATCCAGAGCCCATTTGAACTTTTTGTTCGATTTAACTTGAGACATTTTGATACTTAACAATTACACAGCAACAATGAATTAAATAGAAGTTTCTAAACACTATTTAGTGACAGATTATTACTTATTTCCTTAGTAATTAGATATTATTTGGAACAGAGTGTCGGACTCATTCACTTCCTTCGTTTTATTGACGTGATTGACTCTGTCAAAAAAATAAAATGTCACTTGCATGCAGTGTTGCCAACCTAACCGAAGCATAAAGCAGCAGATCAGACTTAAAAAAACAGCAGAAAACAGTAAAATGGTAACTTTTTAATGAAACTCTTATTGAAATTAAAAACGCAAGTACAGACGCCAGCACATCAAGCTACTACAATCTGTCAAATTTCTTTAATAGATTTTCAATTTTATCGCAAAAGTATTAAGGTTCAAAGTTAATTGGAAAAATTTGACAGTTTCGGGTAGCTTGACCTGCTGGCGTCTGTACATAATCATTATTATTTATTTATTATGTTAAAAATATGAATAATTGACAATTTTTTTGAAATATTCTTACAAATAATTATTAATCATTTTCAATTTCTCTGTCTTCGATATTTTCTGCCTCGTTTTTTTTATTAAAATCATACCTATTTTTATTGAATTTCTTCATTATGCTTTTCAGTTGCATTAAATGTATAGCATTCCTTTATTTCAGTTTTACTATGTAATGTGCCTTTAATTGTCGTCGTGGACATTTTATTTCTTAGCTTGGTTTTCAAAATGTTTACTGCTGAGAAAAGCCTCTACGGCAGCGCTGCTATGGGGTAAGCATAAGAGTTTTTTTACCATGCCGCACAATATTGGGAATCTTTGTAAACCATCTCCATTGCTTATTTCAGAAACGTGTTTCCAAACTTATGACATGTTTTGTTAAACATAGATAAAAATTTATTCGGATACATACATACATGCATATCATGAAGCTAGGTATTTTAACTGGGGGTTTTATCGTTTTAGACGAAATCTCCCGTAAATATGATCATAAAAACAGTAGAAATTGGTACTTAAACAGAAAACAGGGATGTCATGGTGAAAACAGTAAATCTACTGTTAAAACAGTAGGGTTGGCAACGCTGCTTGCATGACATAACAAATTGACAAGTCACGCATAGGTATATATAATATGGTGTCTTTTGTATGCATTTTGGTATGAAACTATGAGGTAGCAAGATGTGTGTAACCTTTGTAAAATAGAGATGGCGAATATTCCGCACTTTAAACATGTAGGTTTTGTTTTTAAACATGTAGGTTTTGTTTTGGTTTGGTCTGGAACGTTTTTGCGTAGAAAAAAACCCAGTCAGTGTTGCTATTTATTTGTGAATTGTAACACAATGTCCAAGGTACTGTGATACCTACTCATAATAAAAATCTCATTACTTGCTAGCTTTTAAAAAATATTTTTAATTTTTTGTATGCGCTATGCAAGTGCAACCAAGGAAAATCCCCGGTTGGTGTAGGACTATTGCAGAACATGGAAACAAAATATATTGGGTGATAGGTTTGGGTGACTAAAGTGGATCGGTTACTTTGAACTATGGAAGGTGACCAATGATAAATATGCACAGATAAAATGGCAGGCACTCAGTAACGGGCCCCCGGAAACCGTCGCTAGCACATAGTGACGTAGCGACAAATGGGTATGTCCTGAGGAGTGGAGTGGTATTCCACGGCTTTCAGAACAATCCCAGAGCTCGGAAGATGGTCAAGATCCCTACGAGCACTTACTGGAATACTTCCTTCCTCCCTCCGAACATGTTTGCTCTTGCGAATCTTCACTCAAGCCGGCCAATAAAGGCAACAAGGAGGTGAGAGCTCTGTTCCTCGTCAGTGTTCACTCCACTCGGTCAATAAAGGCAAGCCAGAGGTGAAGAACAACACTTCTCCCGGGAGATATGGTCCATGGAGTCGCTACTGCACAACAACACGCTGCCCTGCGGGTTTATGTATCTCTCTTGGTATGGCTTCTCACCCTAGACCTATTCCGGTAAAGTAAACTCTACCGGCACAAACCCAGAGTTCAGAAGCACGCAAGCCCCACCACGACGTCAACGTAGAGATATGGTGGGGATATATTTTTTATTTTTATTAGGTACTGAATGAGTCCGCTCTTGTCCTCGATCACGCCAGATGGAAAACGATGGATGAGGTCTTTGATGGAACGAGCGTGCCCAGAAAATGCCTGTTCAATCTTGCTTTGAAGGCAGACGGGTTAAATGTGGAAGGGAACACAGACGCCGGCAGAGAGTTCCACACTGGCTGTGCGCATAATAAAAGTGGAGGACAAGCGCTGAGTACGACTGGTCGGAATAGCAACCAAGTGTGGATGGTACACTGGAGTACCTACGTCTATTTAAGTTTGTTATTACTTATTAATCTATAAGCTTTCTTAAAAATAAAATGAATATATGAATATGTCGGAGTCATTCGTTTGACTATTCGGAACGTTAGCGCCATCTCGTGGCGCTAGACAGAGTCTAACCGGAGTTCGTGCGGGGACGGGAGTAAGATCTACAAAAAGCGGTGTAAGCAGAGCTCTCGAGATGATAGAAACATTGGACATCGTACGAACAACATGTGGATAGAAACTCTCGCGCGTTCCGTATCGTTGAGTTGTGTGTGTGTGTATGTGATTCGCTAGTGTGACTAACTGGTTCGTAAATTATAATTTGATTTGAACTGTAAACCGTGTTTCTATTGTGTAAAAACCAACACTACCCATAGTACGCCCACAGTAATTAAATTATGCCTGATGTTAAGGAGAGACAGTCATACCTTCTCCTACAAATAAATACTCTCTCAGACTACATTCACAAGGTGGTATTTTTCCCGTATAATAATAATATATATAATATCCCTGGACATTTCACACAGCGCCATCTAGTCCCAAGCTAAGCAACCTAATGCTTGTGTTATGGTAACAGGATGGCTGATAAACTACTTATATACATTTTTTTTTTTGTAAATACATACATATTATAGATAGAAAAACACCCAGACTCGGAACAAATACATGTAGGACTTACAAATATTTGTTCTGTGCGGGAATCGAACCCGCGACACGCAGCGCAGCAGTCCGATCACTCAGCCACTGCGCTAACCGTGTTGAAATAAGGAATAATTATGTGACTCAGGCTGGCTGGACAAATCTTCAAAATAGCTCGCATTTAACTAGATCAATAGGGCACTTTATGTGACGGTTAAACACACTTATTACAGAATTTGTAGCGCTACAGAATCTTAGATAATCGATCGAAAACGTGTCCAGCCAGCTTGAAAAACCACTTTTCGCTGGTCTCTCAATCTCGGTAGCGGAAGTGATTTTGACGATTTTTTTGCATATCAACGGGCGTTACATAAACGTACAGCGGTTTAGTAGAAAAATGCAAAAATCTGTGTCCAGGCAGCTTGAATTTACGTATAAAACTTCTGGCTGGCACTTCCGAATCTCAATAACGGGAGCTTTTTCGAATATGGTTATTTTACTAACATTTAGTGACGCAATGTGTAACAGTAATAACGTTTGATTTATGGCGTCACATTTATTTTAGGGGTGTACGAGAAATCAATAAAAACTTAATGTCCAGCCAGCCTGAATTCAAGCTGGCTGGACACATGTATCTCCGCTGCCTGATGATCTACGACCTTCGAAATGTGTTCAAAATTTTGTGACGGGGATGATAATGATAACCTGAATTTGTAACTGCTGAGCTGCTGGGATGATTATAAGTACTAGCCGTCACGCGTCTTTCCATTCTATACAAAGCTAGAACGTAAGGGTGTGAAACTATGTAATCGCGTACCTATGGATAAGAAATCACTCTTTCACTTAGGTCTTCCAATCTATACAAGAGTAGTACGCAAATACTCGCGTATAATATATAGATAAAGATATCGGAGGAATAAGTTTGAATGGACATGACCCGCGCTTTTGATTACGTTGACCATAAAATACTATTAAAAAAGCTCTATAGCTACGGTATTATAGGTAATTTGCTTGACCTCATACAATCGTATCTAGAAGTTAGAAAACAGCTTACTCAGATCAGCCAAGTAAACATTAAGAAAAAAACCGAAACAACTACTCTTCAAGTACGAGAACAATTTCGTATGGGGTGCCACAAGGGTCTGTCCTAGGTCCATTACTTTTTATCTGTTACATAAACAATTTCTCCAAAGTAACCAGTCATCAGATGTGCTTACCTATTGTTTTCGACCAGGGTAATTTTAAAGAAATTGAATTAGATATAAACACAAACCTGGTGTCAATTATAGAATGGTTAAATGCTAACAAGTAACAACCTTAAAATTAATTTAACAATAACCAAAATAATGGACTTTTAAACTTCGACAAAAAAAAAAAACAAACGCAATACCAAATTAGGGACAAAGAAGGCGCAGTACTAGAAACAAACACTACAAAGTTTTTAGGATTGCACATTGACAATGTTATGTCATGGAAAAATCAAATTGATAGTTTGAAACTTTACCTAATCTCTTATGCCCTATATATGCTAGGTAAAATTGCAAACAAAACAGCCCTTATGTAGCCTGCACATTGAGGTATGGACTTATATTCTGGGGTAATGCTTCAAATATATCCTCCGTGCTTTTGGCACAAAAAAGATGCATCCGAGCCATCTGCAAATTAAGAACAACAGACACATGTAGGCCACACTATAAGGATTTAAATATTCTGATTCTTCACTGTATATTATCTAATCTAATCTATGAGGTTCTGATATTTGTAATAACTAATATACACTTGTTAAGTCATGTAGAAAGTCAACGACGCTCAGATAAGTTGAAAACAATAATCACCAGAACTGCTTTTGCTTATAAAAGTGTCTATGCAATGGCACCAAAATTGTATAACAACAACAACTACTTTGTCATATTAGAAATTGTAAGAATAATAAAGGATTCAAAGGCGAGCTCTTTAAGCTACTAAATGACAAGGTATATTACTAGTATATTCAGTCAAGGAGTAGGTATATGGATGACAAATGAAGAATTTTTATTTTTTATAATTTATATATATCTGTGTTTCTGAAATCTATTGACATTGTGTATTTTTCATGACATTTTCCTTCTATTATTAGGACAATTTTATAACTTGACATGCCTAATAATATCCTATCGAAGCGTGTAAGAAAACTATTGTTGTGTTCAGAAACCTACGATATTTTTGTGACCCAAAACTGCTTACCACAGCCTACTATGCGTTATGCCAATCAATTATCACATTTATGGCATATCCATCTGGGGAGGATGTGCTAAAACGCAGCTTATCAAAGCAGAAAGAACACAAAGGGCCATTTTAAAGACTATGCTGTTCAAAAAATATAGATTTCCGACCGATGAACTGTACAAGCTAAGTGCTGTTCTCAGCATTCGACAACTTTACATTGAGAAGATCTTACGTAGTCAACACAACAAACCACCGGATTTTCCAGATGCTATACGAAGAGCTTACAAAGTCTACAAACAACCTATATATAGGACAAAATTTGCCCAGCGATTTATTTTTTTTCTAGCTCCGTATTTTTATAATAAATTTAACGTAATTCTAGGTTTTCGGAAACATAATTCACACATATTTAAAAAGATTTTAAGAAAACATTTACTCAGCTTGAATTATAAAAGAACTGAAGACACATTTAAGATTCTGAAATAGCAAACTCCATACATACTTAGATACATAATATCAAATACTTACACTCACACACTTACATTCACGAGAAGCCAAATTTCACTGTAAAATTATTTTAAGTTTTTTGTTTAAGTTTATATTCCTAAGGAGCCTATATTAATATATTAACCTATAATCTTAAGTTCTCAGTCGTTTTGTTGCTGTACGGGTCACAGGAATGAGGAATAATACCCTACTGTAATACAGTATCAACTAGTACAGGGGGTATTGTGACTGTTACTGGCGGCCTTATATATTGTAATGTCAACAGTATACTTAAGCTAATAAATTGTGCAAATAAATAAATAAAATAAATATATTTTTTGACATTGTTAATTCGTTTATATGTAACTACTGAATAAATTCTTTGTTTTAATTTTTATAAATAAGTTTACTATATCTTTAACTCGGATTTTATATGCCTATCAGCGGAACATGGTTTGTGCACTTGACATTTTATATTGAAAAACACATACAAAATCTGTCAGACGTCAATTTTATAGCACGAATAAAAATTATTTTCATCCCACTATCTCGGAAAGAGTATTTTTAATCTTCAATATATGAGTGGAAAAGCCGTTTTTATTCTCTAGAGGATAAAGTAAATTGAATTTAGAACATCCTGTGCACTAAGTTTGTGAATTAAAAAAAACATTAAACCTATTTACTGCTACCTCTATGGTGCCGAATATATCATACAACTTTTTTTAATTTGTTAAAAACTCAGACTCGGAACCTTCTTGGTGTTCTTTTTTCAATTTGCTTTGTACGCGGTTCTTTACGCGGCATTTTTTCACGTCATTGTTAAACCTTATATTAAAAACAAGAAACTTGAAAACAAGTGAAAAAACTAAAATGAGTGATTCTAGCGACGAGGAAGTTTGCTTGACGCCAACAGAATTGACTGAAACTGTTAATAATGCGCAAATGAGCTTTCTCCCTCAACAATCACGCGAGAAGTATTTATAACAGTATTTTAAACAGTACGATATGTTCAACACGTGGCGACTAGCAAAAGGAGCCAAAACTTTCTCAGAAAACGTTTTGCTGGCATATTTTATAGAATTATCCGAGAACAAGAAAGCAAGCACTCTATGGAGTACGTATTCGATGCTAAAAGCAACAATATAGATGAAAAAAGACAAACATATCGATACCTATCCTAAATTAGTGGCATTTTTAAAAAGAGCCTCATCTGGTCATCAACCAAAAAAATCGAAGGTTTTCACAGTATCTGATATTGAAAAGCTTCTTAACGAAGCACCCGATTCCGTATATTTGGCGGCAAGAGTAAGTCAGTTGCGCATTCAGTATCTACTTAAGTATATTAATCTCAATTAAATAGTATACTTAGTAGATGTTGATAGGC
Organism: Apamea anceps; assembly: GCA_951799955.1. Classification (NCBI taxonomy): domain Eukaryota; kingdom Metazoa; phylum Arthropoda; class Insecta; order Lepidoptera; family Noctuidae; genus Apamea; species Apamea anceps. Next base: position 14,594,339 of record OX637505.1, on the reverse strand, counting down.
ATAATTATGCGTTCATATCAATTTTATTCATTTATCTACTACAATACTCTTTACGTTACAGGTTGTTCTTATTATTGGAATAAACGGAGCATGTCGAACTAATGAACTAACACAACTTAATGTCAAAAACATTGAGAAACATTCAGATGACTTACTATTAATTAATTTACCTAATACAAAGACAAAAAGAGACCGCAACTTCGTCATTCGCAAGGAATACGTAACGATTGTTGAGAAATATCAAGCCTTACGCCCGCCTAACACTCCAATCAATCGATTTTTTCTACAGTATCGCAATGGAAAGTGTGTTAGACAGCCTATGGGTACTAATAAAATTGGCAGTATCCCACGAGAAATAGCAACATTTCTTGAACTTCCAGAACCCCTGTTGTACACGGGTCATTGTTTCCGACGAACTTCAGCCACACTTTTGGCTGATTCCGGAGCTGATCTCCTGTCCCTTAAGCGCCACGGAGGCTGGAAGTCCAATGCAGTTGTAGAGGGATACATAGAAGATTCCATCCAAAATAAGTCTAAAATATGTGAAGGCATCGTAGGAGCCATTACACTGAAAGAGCCTCAATCGGATCCTTGGACTGGCCCTTCTACATCAAAAATAAGCCGTTATGAAACACCTAACCATCTCCCTCTCTCTCCAACATTCACGCCAAGGGAATCCGATGAATCGGTACAACTATTAAGTATGACAGATAGTTTACCAAAAAACAGTACACAAGTGACTAACACCAATATTACAGTACCAAACAAAAATATTACACTCAATTTAAATAACTGTAGCAACGTTACTTTAAAATTTTCTTAATTATACCTTAGTATTATTTTGTTATAATTTAAAGATTATTCTGTAATACTTACCTGTCATAATGTAGTAATTAATACCTAAACTGAAATAAAAGTGTACCTATCTTGTGATTGTAAACGTTTTTTTTTGCATTTAGTCATTTCCTCGCTGAGATGGAATGAAAAGTTACTTGTTGCACTCGAGTGCAAAGATTGAATACGCGGTTAAAAAGCAACTTTGCACTCTTGTATAACAAATAACTATTGTTGATTGAAAAATCAGCCCATAGTTGATTACTCTACCGCTCGACTCCGGCTGGACCCCTCCTACCTGCGATCATCTATACTTATAATAAATCTGTAGAAGTGAAAATTCTGTACATTGAAAACATCAAAAAAATAAATGGCAGGGGGTGTCACTAGACCGACACCGAACCCAAAAATGTGATTAAAAAAAATTTTGTCTGTCTGTCTGTCGGTCTGTCTGTCTGTCTGTCTGTCTGTCTGTCTGTTTGTTCAGGCATCACGCAAAAACTACCGTTTCGATTACGTTGAAACTTGGTATAATTATTCTTTAATATCCTGGGCACCACACTGGGTACTTTTTATCCCGGAAAAGTATATACAATAAAAAACAAACTTAATTTTGCGGTTCGATCCCTATACCCGATTACTGCACCAACCGCAAATAATAAGTTTGTCGTAGGTTAAGTCACCCGCAATGGAGTTCATTTTTATTCCTTTTAGTTTTTAGAATTATTTAGGTTTATTTTTATATAAGTCGTAGGTATAGATTTTAATTTTAAAGTATAGGTAGTATATTTGATAGTGTACGTAGTGACCGTAGGTTATTTTATAATACTGTTAGGTAGGATTAGTCATTCGTATAGATATTAGTTTTTAGGGATTTTGCTTATCTATTGAGTTTGGATTAGTTATCATCAGAAATAGGTTTATTTAGGTAGGTAGGTATTTAATTTTCTGTTATTGAGTTTTTTTTTTTTAGATATCATATAGGTATAGGGTTACCAGATGGAAAATTGAAAAGTCCTGACAAAAAGCCTGATTTCCATAGCAAAGTCCTGAGATTTTGTCGCATACGAATTCAAAACTCTGTGGAAAAATTAGTAATTGGTTTTGTGCACGTATGTTGATTCTAACTCTAAAGATATGTTGATGTTAATTACGTTGATTTGTGAATATATCCAAAGAAGAAACAATTATATGTTTTTCTATAAGTTGTTTCTTTCTAATTAAAAATCTACTGTATTTTATTGAAAATCGATAAATCCTGAGATTTCCAAAATCCGCCCGCAATCCTGTTAGCAGCCAAAAAATCCTGAAATCTCAGGACAAATCCTGAGATATGGTAACCCTATATAGGTACCCTCTTAATCACCACTAATGAGACACAATTGGTTTTCTATTGTAATTAGCCACAAAGGGCCCGCGAGATAGATGGCAGTCTGGGGAAGCACATAGGTACATTTTATCCTGTTATCACGTTCCCGTGGGATAATTTCCGACATCCACGCGGGCGAAGCCGCGGGCAGAAGCTAGTATTAAAATAAGATTTAAGATTTGAAGTGTTTGCTTTACTTGACGTCCGCTTCGTTTCCTTAAAAGGTCGTTATAAGCGGATTATATTGTATTTACAAACCCTAGCTAACCTTAACTAGATAGGTATTTAGGCGGTATGGCAAAGTAACAATAGGGTCGATTGATCAGAGTAAACCTACGCATGTCGCTTTCGGTCTGTGGATGACTGGTTAGTGTCTAGGACTTAAGCCTGAAAGTCCTACCAAGGGCTATCGTTTATTCAGTAATTGGGGTATGGAAGTCAAATAGCCAGTCGTCCCGTGTTAACTGATAGTCAGCTGCATCCGATTAGACTGGAAGCCGACCCCAATATAGTTTAGAAAAGGATAGGCAAATGATAACTCGACGGTCAAATAAAATTGTTATCTTATTGGAATTTGGTCATTTGGTGAACAAAAATCATTTAACTACCTACTTGCATAACGACGCAATAGTGCTAGTACCTACCGTACCTACCAGTGTTAATACGGTCGAGCGACGATGACGTCCCACAAAATGAAAATCGGGAAATCCACCTGTTCTTATAGGAGGGCAGAAGTTGAAATGCACTAATTTTTGGTTCTATGATTTATGTAGTACAAAAAGGCAGTTCAACTTCTGCTCTGCTATAAGAGCTGGTGGTATGAAAATTCTACGAATCATTTTCTTACGATTCTTCTCCGCCTTCCTAGCCGTCACCACGGCCAGTGTTATTTGCCCCAAATTTCAGGAATAAAGAGGTATTTATAGGCCTTTTATTTTTTTTTTAAGTACCTACCGCGAAATGGAGAAAGTTTGTTTATTAGTTAAATAAATCTCTAATACGAAATATCTCCCGCCCGTAACTCGCATGCTTAAAAAAATGAGAATTCGTTGGATCTACAAAACAATCGAAATAGGTATGATAAAATAAAAATGGCGACTACTTTTTATATTTTATTTACACAAACTTAAGGGTAACTACAAAATTTGTCTATAGTTATAACTTATAAAATATGCACATACTTAGTAGGTAGTTATATAACATCAGTTTCAGATTTCACACAATCTATTGAATTTAGATATTAAATGACTTGGTGTTGTACCTATGAATATTTTGACGTTAATTATTACGTAGGTAGGCGGAAAATTTGCAAAGCTTACACTTGGTCCATGCGTGATACAATTCTGATGCACTGGGTAGGTGCGTGCTGCATATGCAATCACTGACATCACAAATTCAAATAAATACATTTTCATTATCATCTCCATAACATTAAGTCGCACTACAATTTGTAACTGTACCTACGTACCGGGTACCACGCTCGGAAAAACTAGAAAACACCTGAAATGCACATTTAGGCGGTTATCACACTGCACCGGACTCCGCACCGGTGTGCGGTGCTGCGGTTTTTAACTTTGACTGTAGACCGCACGGAGATGCGGTCAGTGTGCGATTTTGTATACAAATCAAGATTCTACAGTCAAAGTTAAAAACCGCAGCACCACACACCGGAGCGGTGTGTCCGGTGTAGTGTGATGATAACCGCCTTAACCGTCTATTTTCAGCTGATGAACACGTAGGTACTTTTTCTATTATGACAACAATTAATTTAAAAACGAATCCTAATACAAGCGAGATATAATTAAGAAGGATATGCAGTATACAAGTTAGTTCCTAGTTTACGAAATCCTTGCTGCAAAACTGCTGCAGTTTACAAAATGTGAAAATATTCAACGGTCTAATATAACTATGATACACACTGGCGCCGATTCCCTTGTGCACAAACTAAACTAAACTTAAGTTCAATGCATCTTTTTCTTTCTATTTAATTTAGAAAAGGACAGAAGATAAATATTAGTTTAGTCCTGTCAAACTAGTCAGCGCCTGACGTAAATTGACGTATTTTTAGTAGCCATGTTTTTAATCACGTGTAATCTGTCTATGGAGGAGCTATGGAGTATCTTAATTTGACAGGAATAAACTAATATTTTATCTTCTGTCCTTTTCTTAATGAAATAGAAAGAAAAAGATGCACAGAACTTAAATTTAGTTTAGTTTGTGAACAAGGGAATCAGGACCATGTGTTATTAAACATACCTTAGGCACATTGAAACCATTTATTCAAAGATAAATGATAATTTATTTCACTGTAATAAGCAAAACACATTATTCTAATTTCTAAGAAACATGCGCAGTACCGTTGTCCCGGATGACGTCATTGTCATTGGATACAGTGACCAAGTCACTCTCTATCTCCCTTAGAGTTTCCCGGGATACAATGTGGTCATTACAGAAGAGTATTATTCTTTTGCAAGCCTCCCGCATTATGTCTTCGGGTACAGTTAATACAATCCTCATGAAGTTTGGATACGCGAAACACTGAAACAAAACAAAAATGTGAATTATCAAAGTATCACTAGTTATGTTGGCATTTATATTCAATATCAGACGGGAAATTCCCGTATTTTTGAGAAAGTTCGCATTCTAATCTGAGTCTCTATCTGTCATAAATGATTAACCTCCCTAAAAATCGCTACATTTTTGACAAGTTTTGACTCGCTGAATGAGATGCGATTGCGCCTAGATTTTAAATGTTTTTAATAACTGGAATTGGCCTCTTGGATAAATTCCATAAATCTTTGTAAAACTAGTCTAAATGTTTATTAGAGTTTAGAATTTTGGCATGTTTCGGCCATTTATCATTCTTGTTTTACTTATAGAGAAACGTGTTAAAATGTAAGTACCGCAAGAGTGACAAATCCGGATTAATTCTTGTAGCTAGTCTAATTCAATGATTTTTTAATGCACGACGAATTACAATACATTGTAACTTATAATACTGTGGAATTTAGTCATATCGTATCGATAGGTACCGACATATTTTCACTAAAACCAAATGTTCCGCTTAGTAGAAAAGTAAAGCACGTTGGAAAATAATAATACAGGTTGTAAGGGATATCGACCCGTAAACTGTTACAATGAAGTCAGTATCGGTCCACCTGATTCAGGAGTCGAAATGTTTCATCGGTTATTAAAAAAAGCAGCTGTTCCGTCCATTTTGTCGGTGATGGCACTTATGTATGAAACAACGCTTTTTTTAAACCAATGACATACTGGGAGATTTAGAATCGTATGTTGAATTCATGGTATCAGTTTGCACGTCGATGTACCTAACGCCGTCTTTACATACACATTAGGCACTGACCTGTCCTGGTAAGCAAAACACTGACTGCTCTGAGACCATACGCTCAACGAATTGTAATTCATTCTTGAAGGTTGGAAACAACGATAATTTAATTTCAATCATCATGTACATTGCACCCTGTGGCATTATAGGACGCAAGCCGGGAGCACATCGTAGTTCGTTAAATGCCAATTTTGCTTGATTCTGAAAACAAAAAAAATCTAAATACTGTGCATAAAAGGTCCACCACCCTTGCTTCACTGGTACAGAATGCGTAAGTCCGCCTTAGTTCCTTATTATGTGCGAGAAGTTTAAATAAATAAATAAAAGGTAGTAAAAGGTAAAGCAATGCCTTGAGCATACGAGTTTTAAAAAGCTGCGATAGTTAAACTAAACTCTTAAAGACTCTGTTTGACTGTTTTTTTTTAAATGGTATTTAATTATAAATAAACAAAAAATTAAAACTATACTGATAATTTTCTGAGAAATCCTGACATGATTATGAAATCAAAACAAGTATCCTTTCACTCACCTCTATAAATAGCACAACTTCATCGAAAAAGCTCTGTGGCGTACATGACAATATTGCTGGCAATGCCCTTTGTATTAAGGTGTTTGGCCCTAATATTCTGGTAGCCAGATTTGACAGGCCCTGTCGAACTTCCTTTGCAAATATATTATGTCTATCGTGGATGATCACCCAGCCCGTGCGCCAGCCGGGCACTAAGAACCTCTTTGTAAGACCACTACATGTAAGTATCGGAACATCTTTAGAGAGAGCCGATAATGCAGTGAATTCGTGGTTAGAGAAAACAAAATGTTCGTATATTTCATCAGCAATGATGGGCACGTGGTTTCTCGACGCTATATCGAGTATCTCGTACAAATGCTCCTTGTCGTACACTGAGCCGCACGGATTCGACGGATTTATAACAACTAACGCGGCAGTGTCATCATCTATTTGGCTCTCTAGATCCTCCAAGTCTATCTTCCATTGTTGATCCGGCTGCAACAAAACATCGTCATAATAATGGTCTATCGTTTCACTAAATAACCTTTAATCAAGGATTTACGCAGTTATAAATAAAATAAAGCGTAAATAAGCAGTATGCAAATCCATGCCACAAGAAACTTGTTATGCTTCTAGAAACTCGTTTAACATCACCTCATATTAATACTTGTCTATCCCGCTGCTACGCCCCTAGATTTCGCACATTTCCTCATGATTCATGCAAAAAAACTACTTTCCACAAAAAAAAAACATTCGTTGCTGAGGCACCTACTATAATTAGGCTTGGAATCATTTAAAAATTTTATGGAAAGTAAACATACCAATAAGTTGTAATATTTGATATTAATGCCTAATCCTTCAGCTACTGTCTTGTATATCATGAAGCCTGGCCGTGGAACGAGCACATTTTGCCCTGAGTCAGCAATCACTGTGATTGCAAGTTCAATAGCATGTGAGCATCCACTGCAGAGGATGACGTCCTCCGGAGAGATGTCCCCCTGGTGGGCACTGTACTCCGCGACAGCCGCCCTCGCCTCGAAGTGTCCCTTCGCAGGACCATAACTGCGGCTGCTAAGCCATTCATTACTCTCCCGAACAGCTTGCAGCACTTGGTCGGGAGGGTTAAGATTTCCAAAAGTTGTCGGATCACCTGACGTGTAAAAAAAAGAAAAAAAAAATGCTGTTTATAATATTGTGAAATCGAAATCCTTGACCTTGATTTATAAATGAGTGGCTTGCTAACCCATTTCTGTTAGCTTAATTTTCGCGACTTTTACGCAGCATTAGGCGTAGGTACAAGTATGTAGTTACCACAATTTTTTTTATACATAAGTAGCTAAAACCGTCGTTATACCTACTGTGTGCTGTCTGCAATTAGAAATTCTTACTCTCTAATAGCAGGTAGGCAGTAAAAACAGACTAAGGGCTGATTTTTCAATCGACAGATAATTATTTTTATTCGTGGAATAAAATTGACGTCTCACAGTTTTTGTATGGTAGAACTGTCAAAAAGGCAAAAGTATTCCTCCGATAAAATTGTCTGGAAAAATCACCCCTAAAAAATATTCTTGAACTTCAAAAAAACTATTCTTACCTACGTCAGAACTAATGGACGTAATAAAACACTAGTTACTAGTTGTAACTGTTGAAGACTTCTGCACAAGTTGTTATTTGTACGAACAACCATCACATTTTTATGAAACAAGAACAGGTATTTCGTCATGAATTCTGCATATAATTTTTTTTGTTTTGTTTCACATTGGGTGTCTCCGTAAATAACTTATTATAAAATCCAGGCATTTCATGTTATCATAGGCAATTCAATTTAGGTATCCAAAAAATTAACATCTGAATTTAAAATGTCACAAAACACTTACCGACAGAAAGCGCTATGAGCTGCTTCTCTGGGTTCGGCTCCACCTGAAGGTTTTCGACAATATCCCGTATCAGGTTATGGGTATTGCGAGCCAACGTCGATGCACGCACCTCCCATGTATTGCTTCCTCGAGACCGTCGCGACATGGGCACAAAACTTGCGGAGTATCAACAGCAGTGGCGTCACTTAAACTTGAATTGAGAATATTGCTCGCATTTCGATACAACTCAGTTTTGTATCGAAACAGTGGCGTTTGACAAGCACAGGCTCTCGAGTCGTGTAACTGGTTTGGAAATGTAGATGTGATGACGGCAATAGAATCAGGTTGTTTATATATTCTACAAGCCACATATTTGCCCCTATTGATAGCTTTAGCACTTCATATACCTACTCGCTTAACGGGATAATGCGGAAAAAATATACCTATCAAATACTTCTTGTGTATTCTATGCCCTACCTCCTTCAACCCCCAAAACAAGTCAAAGACAAGAACAAAAAATTCTACAATACACGAAGGGAAATTTTACAATAAGAAAAGAAACCAATTTGAAACCCTTTCTCTTTAGTAGAACTTTGACGGAGCTATTTCCGTGTTGTGAAGGCTTCCACGCCTCACTGGACAGAAAAAAAAATTAAAAGGAAAAAAAACTTTTTAAAAACAAGCTATTATTACTTATTAATAAAAATAACTAAAAAGTTTAAAATGATTTAAACCTGATAAGAAATAAATAAAAGCGTGTTACATTTTGATGGAACATTAAAGAACATTTAGAACACAGGTTTAAATTATTTTTAACTTTTTAATTCTTTTTATAAATAAGTAATAAAAGCTTGTTTAAAAAAAAAATTTCTTTTCTTTTAATTTTATTTTTATCTTTTTAGTATTTTTGATGCGAGATTGACTACGACGTAGTTCGTAGCGCGTATAGCAGTGTTTTTCCGTTATATGCGTTTACTGCACTTAAGCTACCTGTTCATCTTTAATCCCTGGTTGACATCTAGCACCAAGGTACTCGTCAAGACGAATAAACGACCCCAAACTCGAATGTCATTTAATTACTGAGTTCCTATAGCCATCTTCCAGTTCCATCATCAGACCCTGGTTACCATCTAGCACCAAAGTACAGACGCCAGCAGGTCAAGCTACCCGAAACTGTCAAATTTTCCCAATCAACTTTGAACCTTAATGCTTTAGCGATAAAGTTGAAAATCTACTAAAGAAATTTTACAGATTGATTGCTTGATGTGCTGGCGTCTGTACCTACTCGTCAAGACGAATCATACGAGTGCAAACTCGATGGGGTTGTGTCGTTTAATTACCGAGTTCCTATGGCCATCATCCGGTTCCATCATCAGATCAGCTCCATGTCATAATAATTTTGCATTGTCATCCGATTTACACATGCATGCATTTCAGCTCAATCGGTTGAAGATATCTGCTTCAAAATTGAGTTGCAAGAGTCCACAAAAAATGATTACAACTAAGTTTAACGTTCTCAGACAAACACTGTGATGGCCTGGCTACAGAATACATACAGAGTCAAATGAAATTAGCTAGCAAGACTCTGCAGACTTAATGGGCATCGATATCTAAACACGATAAAATAAAATGAACATTTTTTGATGTTTTTTTGCGGTCAGCGTCCGCTGGTAGTGTTGTTACTTGAAGTATGAGTTGAGAAAATCTGGTTTTCTTTTGTTTTATCGTATTTAGTTATAGTGTAAATTTCACAAACGTGATGGGTGTCAATCACGTCTGTGAAACTTACACACAAAAAAACATAATTTTTAAACTGATATTTCAAGTGAGTACACAATGACCCCACAAAAAAGAAATCATCAAATTAATTTCTTTTTCATTTTATCATATTTAGATATGATCGATGTACTTATCACGTCTGCGGAATTTCGCTAGCTAATTTAATTTGATCCTGTATATGTTCTGTCCCATTTCTTACCTTACTTAAGTACATCGAACTTACAACTTGCATCGCAGTAATATTCCAGAACGGCATGGAAAGTTTTGCTATTTTAACATAACTAGCTTACCGCTTTTAAAGCGCACGATATGGTATCTGATTATTCATTACTTCTCTTACTTTAAAAAAATAACTTGGTAAGTACTCGTACCATCAAAACCTTTACAGTATGCCCGAATTATTTATATGTTTGAGTAAGTACTCTCTGGATCATTCACAATGAAAGACTGAGTTTTTTATTTGAATAAATGTGTAATTTATCAATAAAACACTTTTAAATACCTTAAATTTCAGTGAAGGCAGTCAGTTAAGGATGCTTTTACAATGTAGGTTCGTACATATACTTACCTTAGCTGTGCATTTTTAGCATCAGAGGTTTGCGAATGTCTTCGAACTTGCTAATTTTAAGAGGCTGGCTCTCCCTTCACTTCTTTATTCCAAATCTTAAATCTCTATGAATCCACCTCATAATGTAGTCACAATATGTTAACCCCGCCACTTGATCTCAACGTATATTTTTTGCTTGATCTAAAACTCAGTTCGTTAGTGCAACTGCAGACCTTCAAAGATGCTGTGAAGCCAAATTACTGTAGGCCGCTGTGGCTTCTAAGTAGATAAAACCTTGATTTTAAATGCTTTAAAAAAATGCATGCAGCTGAAGCTGAAAGAATCTGTTTAGCAGTAGATAAGTATATTCTATATAATTAGCAATTATTTACTGCGAAATATAGTACTAGTAGTATAGTAGCAGTGCTTTCAGTGCGGATTAAGAATGAATTATTTATTTTATTTGATAATATTTTAAATAATTATATATATTTAAATAATAAAATAGATTATTTATTTATTTATTACTGTAATTGCCCGTGAGACATCACAGCGGGCCCTATCAGAATATCAGCGCTGCGACATTTATTTTTTAAATGTCGTAGCATCATGCTGAGATAGGAGCCTTTTGGCCTCGTACAGGACTTTCTGTTTCATTTTTCTTTTTGTTACCTACTTTTTTTTAATATAATTTGGATTTTTTATTTTTGATTGTGTTTAGTTTAGTTTATGATCTTCCTGTGCGAGTCGCAATAAATACTTTTCCTTTCCTTCTTTCTTTCTTCAGTGTAGTATTTGTCTTTCCTTCTCCTTTGTAATCCATCCAAAGGTTGTCTTTAAAAGATCGCTATTAGCGATAAGACCGCCCATTGTGTCACCCTTTGTAAAATTTCTATATTTATGTCTGTAATTTATGTGCTGTACATAATAAAGAGTATTCTATTCTATTCTATAGCTACATTTTGCGAAAAAGCAATAACCTTAGGTACTCGTAGTTCCGTCAAAATAAATCTACAGGGACCCTTACAAAATATGTGTCAAGTGTACCTCAGCGCTACAGTAGTTAGTTATTTAAAACTGGTTCGTATAACCTTTGTTTTTGTTAACATTTTATAACAATTAACGTAATTACGTTAAAATACGAGTGTGATAACACAATACACGTTCTCCATATCATGCATCCTTTCTTTTTAATAAGCAATTGAATAAGTGACGGAGTGTTTAAAGCCATCACTTTAAACATCTAAATGATTTGGAAAATTAAAAATAGCGGGTAATTGCGTAACACACTATCAGTAGCATTGGCTTTCATTTTGAAAGTTCAACAACAATCATTGCGTTATTTACGTTGTTGAGCAGACTATTTTGTCGAACATAATTATGAAGCAATGGATTAGGAATATCCTTCAAAATGATTCAGATTGTGATTGAAAGTTTTTTACGCAATTAGGGTGCAGGTATACGTGTTCTTTTTCCGCACGTTGGGCGTCAGTGTCCCAGAATGCCATCACTATATGTCCCCCACCTGACTTTCTGACTCACGAAGCCAGTTTGCAGATGATTTGATTGAAGTAGGTTTTCTTGAAAGTTGGAAATGACAGAAGAGTTTCGAGGGAAAAGGAGATTTATTATTTGTAACTCTTCCTAGCATCATCATTCTCCTGCCCTTATCCCAATTTATTTGGGGTCGGCGCAACATGTCTTTTTCTTCCATACTCCTTCCTCTATTAGCCGCCATCTCGACAGTCACCCCCTTTCTAACCATATCATCATTCACACCATCCATCGTTTCTTTAGTCTTCCCCTACTCTTATCACGTTCCGAGATATTACCTAACTCCATACAAAAATCTTCAATACCCTTTTTCATCGGTTATTAAAAAAAAACATTTCTACGCTAGATGGGTCTAGATTTCTAGAATCATGTGCTGATATTATGGTTACAAGTTGCGCGTCGATGTCCTTGCCACCCTGTATCAAATTCTCGGTTACTTCACTATATTAGATTCTACTATTCTATCTACGAGATAACTTAAAAGCATGTAATTACGTAGTTAGTTAGGTGTTGCAGTCCTTAAGTAGGTACCTACCAAGGTACGAGTGTCTACGTAAGCAATGTTGTTGGTGTTTTGTTGTTACGCTCAATACTACGTCTCATACTTCGGAATGTAAACAGAGAAACGTAAACAATAACAAGGCATTTATTATGCGCCTATAAAGTAAACAGGTAGGATATATCTAATCTACTGATATTTTTAAACATTTAAATTGAATGACACATGCTCGTATTAGGTAAGTACTTTTTGGTTCATCTCTCTCCGGTTCAGAGGGTGTAAATGAAAGTAACTTACCGGCCAAATTTGATCACGGCGGCCAATCTAAGCCAAAGCTAGCTAATTACGCAGTCGATAAAATTATTAAAGTATCCCCTCCCTCTCACTACGACCGAAGGAGCAGGACCGACGGTTTTACAAACTCTCAGAGACATTTTTTGAAATGTGGGACGAAACTTCACGATGAACAAAGAATAAATCGAGGAGTTTTTGCCGGGTTTTATATACAGGGTGACAGGCACATCGACGCGCAACCTTATAAGCTAAGTTAGCCAGAGTCATAGAATAAATTGCCAGATTAATCAATCAGCATACTGACAAATTTATATGATGATGGCAATAAGATTCACGGGCTATATTGCGAAAGAGATGCATTCGTATTCAAAGAAGCAACGTGTTTGTAGAGAATAAACATTTGCTATTATAAAATTGTAAGTATAAACTGATATAAGCTCAATACAGCTTCAATAGTTGAGAACTTGAGATCGCAAATAGACTTTAAGAATTGTACACCTACTGATCCCGTACTTGGTCTTTGAGCATGGTGAGCAAGGGGTTTAACACTGGCTCACAATCATTATTTTTAGTGTTGGAGTCAAGCTGGCTTTAATCAATAAATCACAACTTGTAGGTTTAATTACCTAATTAAAACGATCACAAAAAAATCTAATCATTTGCATTTACTGTGAAATAAATAAAAAAGTACAATGGGTGCCGCAAGGTAACATACTAGGTCCGTCTCAGTTCATGAAATAAATAACTACACGCTGTTAATTATTAGTAACTATTTAGTGTGTAATCTAGTAATCATGCCCAATGAGAATGATGGAGATATTAACAACACTTAATATTATAACATATTTTATTCTGTAAACAGTAATTTACAATTATTTGAATCACAAACTACGGACTAAAGCTTAAACTTTTAAAAATCTTGTTTACAACATCGTGATACATAATTTCAGGTGTTTTATTTAAATTTCAGTGTTTTATTATTCCTCACAGGCAACAGAAATCTTTTCTGATGTTGGTCTTTACTTTCTAGCTACATCTAAATTCTGTTTCCAGTGATATTTTGCAGACATCGCTTCGGGGGAAAAAATTCATGGAATTTAAAATGGGTTAGTAGTAGTTTAACCCATTTTTAATAACAAAAGAAATAATTGTTAGTTAAATAGTTATATTTAACAAGCCATGGCCACATTAGGATTTCCGATTAACAAAAATTACGAACTTTTATCCTCTATTTACCCTCCCTTTCATTCGCTATCCATTTATGAAACTATCTGCAAACTTTCATGCTTCTAGAACCAGCGGTTTAGGCTGTGCGTTGACTTTCGTGAATTTAAGATTTTTATTATATTTTTAATAAGTAAGTACCTAATCAACAGACGGATAGGTACTTGCGTCTCTTATAATTTGCAAGGAGCTTACATTTCCTTTCTTCGATATTATTAATTATTACTAAAACTATCGTATATTTGTGACATAATTGAAGTTAAGCAATATTCTTTAACAAGTTTTGTTTCGATGCCACATTTGTTTTCTCGTCGTTGACGATGGATACAACGTCATGGTCCAGTTTCTTCAATTGCTGCTTCAGCATGTGATCTTCGCAGAAAGTTGTGATTCTAAGACAGGCTTCGCGCAGAATCTCTTCAGGCACAGTGAGCACGATCCGCATGAAGTTCGGATAGTTGAAACACTGAAACATCATAAAAAAAATAGGATATGTAGGTATACGTAGGCCTTTTTGTGTCAAATTATGATAAATTTAAACCGTTGTTAACAAGCAGTGTAATAATAACACTTTCATGAATGATTGCACAATAAATGCGATAGTACGAGAGCCTACGAACAAAACCATGTCGTATCGTTTTACGGCTAAAACTGTAGAATCGTTAGTTTAAATAATCATGTCCATTTCTACCATGGGGAACAGGCTTAGAACTGAATTCCAGCGAATCGATAAACTGTTTGCGTCTTTAAAGAATGTCCAAAATATTGTTGGCTTAAATATGATTTTTGGTACTTTCTAACTTGAATGCTTGGGGGTTAAATGTAGACCTTTTTTTTTTTTTTTTTTTGAGGATGGGAAATCATCAAATGACTCCTCCCGCTCTGGGTGGAGCAGGAAGGAGTGTCAGACTCTTACTGACTAAAACCCACCCGTGTTCTTTCCTTAGCCCTTTATGTTCCAGGGCAGCGGTAACCCTTTCGGACAATCCCGCTACCCTGGCAGGCTTCGGCCCTATGGGGCCCCGTCACTCATGCTGACATCTCTTTGAGGCGCGCGTGGAACACAACACGCCGTCCGGCACGGGCCTGGTCCTGATCGGACGGTGAGTTACCCATTACTCACCGCCCGCAGGCCCGCGCCTACGGTGGCCGGGAGTCGTCACGCGGCCCCCGACGCCCGGAGCGTCTCCCGCGGCGGCTGAGGCGTGAGGTGCGCAAGGCGCGTTCTCTCGCCCACCCCGCCACCTCCTTCGCTAGCATGACTGCTTCGCAGAAGGAGGTGACTGCCTCCCACTCCCTCTCGCCCCGGACCATGGCTTGAACCAGGGCCGGACGCGAGAGGTCGCCGCCGCTGCCGATCGCCTCTACGAGGACACGGCGGTGCTCTGCCCAAGCAGGGCAGACCTCCACCGTATGCTCCACCGTGTCCTCTGGGCAATCCTGACAGTGGTGACACCCGGGCGTCTCCTCCCGCCTGATTATGTGCAGGAACCTCCCGAAACATCCGTGTCCGGAGAGGACCTGCGTCAGGCGGTAGGTGAGAGCGCCGTGACGTCTCTCTAGCCACTCCTCAAAGAGGGGTCTTACCGCCGCTATCGTGGCGTGCCCTGCGCTGGGTTGCGATAGTCGCTCCTTCCATGCCGCCATGAGATCGCGCCGGAGGTTCGTCCGCTCCGCCGCGGTTTGCCGGCCGAATGTAGACCTATGTTGTAATAGATGATACATGTTCGGTTGAAATATGATCTATCGATTTTTTACGCTTTGTAAGAAATCGCCAATTCGCGTTTTAAGTTGCCGAAAATCGAGTTGAATGGCGAGCAAAGAGAGAGGCCTATGTCCAGTGGACATATAGGCTGATAATGACGTAAAACGATGGGGCAAAACTGTTGGTTACTACGGGGGAGAAAGACTTTCTTTTTCCCCAAATAAGCAAATTCAGTAAATTACTAGAATATGGGTTTCGCAATCAGCACGTTAGTAGTCATAAAACAACGTACTTTTCCAGGAATACAAAGGACAGATTGCTCATTACACATCTGAGAAATAAATTGCAGCTCGTTGTCAAATTTAGGGAATAGTGAGGTTTTGATCTCGATCATCATGTACATGGACCCTTGTGGCATGATAGGCCGCAGTCCTGGAGCTTTCATCAGTTCCGTGTAAGCTAGTTTAGCTTGACTCTGAAACATAAGGTTATATTTGGTTACTTACATAACTATATTTTTTTTTCGTAAAGCAAATTTATGATTTTGGCCTTGCAAGACTAGGCATCTTTCTTAACTGTTATAGCTACAAGTTTGATTTTAACTAGTGTTTTTTATTTATAATAACACTAAAACATTTATGTAAGAAAAGGACAATGCCCATGGATGTATGGAATCCCGTACCATGCAGCATCAAAGTCAAACTGTGTTTTTTATAGACTACACTTATCATATTAACTCCTACAAAAGTGCTTTTTGTATAAAAAACCCGGGTCTCGGAGATTTTCCAAAAATTCGTTGATACCTTAAAACTAGGTACTTTATTTTGTTTGCCATACATGAACGGCCATTATTCCTCTAAAAAATGATAATCGCTTAAATGAAAATTATATTCTATTATATTCTAGTTTTCTTGTTATTTTTAATTAATTTAGAATCGGCAAAGTATATTTTTTTTACAAGTTTTTTGAAAGACGTGATCATGACACTTTTATAATTTAATCATATCATTTGAAGCAACCCAATGTCATGTAAAGGGAATAAAACAATATCAACACTTTTTTACTTTAAATTAAATTCCCTGTTCAAAAATCAAATCCCCGACACTCAATGTCGTAAAAAAATTATGAAAATAATGACTATAATAGTTTGATATTGATGCATGAGACTTTTTGGTACGACTTTTGGTCATTCTCCTTTATGCCTCAAATCTCACCTCAATGAAACGAATTGTCTCGTCGAAGAAACTTTGCGGAGTCTCTTTAAGAATTCTCGGTAAAGCCTTCTGCATCAGTGTGTTTGGTCCCAAAATCCGAGTCGACATACTTAACAATCCACTCCGAACCTCTTTTTCTAAAATATTTTGGCGGTCGTGTATGATCACCCATCCCAGTCGCCAGCCAGGCACCAAAAACCTTTTCGTGACTCCGCTACAAGTCAAAACTGGGACATCTTTAGACAGAGACGATAAAGCAGTGAATTCGTAATCGGAGAAAACGATGTGTTCGTAAATTTCGTCTGCAATTATTGGCACGCGATTTCTCGATGCCACATCGATTATGTCTTTAAGATGTTGGCTGGTATATACCGAGCCGCACGGGTTAGAAGGATTGTTAACTATTATCGCTGCTGTATTCTCGTCTATTTGATTCTCGAGGCTCACCAGATCCACTTGCCAGTTCTTGTCAGGCTGAAAAATCACAGAAGTTCGTGTAAATTTAATGTTGTCTTCTCTTTCTATCTATACTAATAATAAAGATAAAGAGTTTGTTTGTTTCTTTCTTTGAACGCGCTAAACTCTAGAACTAACAGTCGGATTTGAAAAAAATTTTTTGTATTTTATAGCCCAATGTTTGAAACGTTATATTGTAGGCTATTTAACATCACGCTAGGACCCTTAGGAACAAAGTAAAAAGAAAAATAGTCTGAAAGCAAGCTAAGTGAAAATGAAGTAATAGCGCGAACGGGCGTTGCGTTGCGACTGGTGGCTCGGGGGACAAGGAACACGCGGATGACGTCACGAGCAGAAGCTAGTCAAAATTAATTATATCCCCGCCATGAAACAATCTTACGTGTGAATTAGCGATTTCATCGACGTCGTATCGTAAATCACTTGAAACATCTAAAGATCCAGTCAGAGATATTGAGAAAAAGTAACAAACTAATAGGGATACCATTTACCATCGGGCCGATTAGATGGTGAACAATAAAACTCACCAATAAGTCATAATATTTTATAACGATCCCCAGTCCTTCTCCAAGAGTTTTGTGGATCAAGTACCCAGGTCGGGGGATCAAGACATTCTGTCCAGCGTCAGCGATGACGCTGAGGGCGAGGTCGATGGCATGGGAGCACCCGCTGCACAGGATCACGTCGTCCGCCGTCACCGTGCCCTGGTGAGCGCTGTACTCGGCCACCGCCTGCCTTGCGTCGTGGTGACCAATCGTAGGGCCATAGTTCCGACTTGAGTTTAGTTTAGCAGTGTCACAGACAGCGTCTATAATGTTTTCAGAAGGTTGTAGATTTCCAAAGGCTGTGGGGTCGCCTGAAATTAAAAAATATTTTATGTCAATATCATACATGACTTCTTAGATTATTTACTGAAATAATAGCGATTTGGGCAGTAGGGCGTGGCTTAGTCTAGTAAATTATGAATTTAAGATCTCCATAGAAATCAAAAATTTATCCACCAAGTCTAAACGTGGTTCCTGACGCTTTCGTTTCGAACTAAAAATAGTTGATTAGTGACATCAGTGACGCTTTGCAACGCCTATTATTATTATTACTTCGTTTTCAGTTATTGTGCTTTCTGACTTTTTTTCCTTTTTGCTCGTCTCCTGGTCCTAGCGTGATGTTAACAGATAGCATAATTATAGCCTTTCTCAAGAATTGGGCTATCAAATGCAAAAAGGTTTTCAAAATCCGACAGGTAGTTCCAGAGATTAGGGCGATCAAACAAACCAACAAACTCTTTAGCTTAATTTATTGGTCTAGATTAATTTTCATTATTCGTCGATGTAGCGAAATATAAGATTTTCCTGCTTCATGTACGGACGCCAGCACATCAAGCTACTACAATCTGTCAAATTTCTGTAATAGATTTTCAACTTTATCTTTAAAGAATTAAGGTTCAAGGTTGATTGGGAAAATTTGACAGTTTCGGGTAGCTTGACCTGCTGGCGTCTGTACTTATAATGAGTACCTACCTAACTACAGTGGCCGGTTCACTAATGTTTGACAAAAACGAATGACAAATGATTATTTTAAAAATAACATTATAAAAACTAATCATTTGACAAACACCTCATTTCACAAACATACTTATTACTTTAAGTATAAATAATAATGTGACAAAATACAGATTTCGCAAAATTTTAAAAACTGCAAATATTTCAAACTAGCTTCTGCCCGCGGCTTCGCCCGCGTGGATGTCGGAAATTATCCCACGGGAACGTGCTAACAGGATAAAATGTACCTATGTGCTTCCCCAGAATGCCATCTATCTCGCGGGCCCTTTGTGGCTAATTACAATAGAAAACCAATTGTGTCTCATTAGTGGTGATTAAGAGGGTACCTATATGATATCTTTACCTAAGTACCTACCTAATAAAAAAAAAACTCAATAACAGAAAATTAAATACCTACCTACCTAAATAAACCTATTTCTGATGATAACTAATCTAAACTCAATAAATAAGCAAAATCCCTAAAAACTAATATCTATACGAATGACTAATCCTACATTAAGATTTCTGTGAATCCTACCTAACAGTATTATAAAATAACCTACGGTCACTACGTACACTATCAAATATACTACCTATACTTTAAAATTAAAATCTATACCTACGATTTATATAAAAATAAACCTAAATAACTCTAAAAACTAAAAGAAATAAAAATGAACTCCATTGCGGTGACTTAACCTACGACAAACTTATTATTTGCGGTTGGTGCAGTAATCGGGTCTAGGGATCGAACCGCAAAATTAAGTTTGTTTTTTATTGTATATACTTTTCCGGGATAAAAAGTACCCAGTGTGGTGCCCAGGATATTAAAGAATAATTATACCAAGTTTCAACGTAATCGAACCGGTAGTTTTTGCGTGATGCCTGAACAAACAGACAGACAGACAGACAGACAAAAATTTTTTTAATCACATTTTTGGGTTCGGTGTCGGTCTAGTAACACCCCCTGCCATTTATTTTTTTGATATTTTCAATGTACAGAATTTTCATTTCTACAGATTTATTATAAGTATAGATAGAGTAATAGATATAGATGTTAAAATATCATTCCAAAAATATTCATTTGACCAAGTAGGTAGGTACAGACGCCAGCAGGTCAAGCTACCCGAAACTGTCAAATTTTCCCAATCAACCTTGAACCTTAAGATTTAGTTAGATAAAGTTGAAAATCTATTAAAGAAATTTGACAGATTGTAGTAGCTTGATGTGCTGGCGTCTGTACTACAAATTTGCGATTTTACAAAATAGCGGTAGATAAATTGTTGCTTATTAAAATTTATTGAAGTACCCACCTATTGCCATAACTATTTCATTTTATTGCACTGTCACGGTGGACAGATTTGGTTGTCAATCGCCCAATTTAACGTGAAAAAGTAAATAAGTAATCACTAAGTTTTACTTCTTTATTATTAGACTTCCATACCTGAACCTTGAACCTAAAGTATATTCTGGTACTTATTCTACTTTCTGTGTAGAGAGAAAAAGATTTCTGTAAGTATACCTATATGTATATTGTATGTAAGTAATGTAAGTTTTGGTAAATTAAGTAGTTACTTAATTATAAATCAATGCCTTTTGTCAAACTTTTTTCTTTATTGCATTTATTACATGATATGTAAAAACACATTTATTAACTTTCTTCGTCAATTTCGTTCTCAATGTCATGTCGAATAATGTTACTTATCTAAAAATTGTGTCGGCGGAGTCAGATTATTTTGATATCTGCCCCATCCCATGTACCATATAATGGACATTACTCGTATATGCGAACAGCAGCCTAAGGTCCGTTTCCCGATTATACATGAGCAATAGTGGCCCAATATTGCATCCAGCCCTTGTGCATCTTGCCTTTCCAGTCTTTCTGCGAGAGTATACACGTAATATGTCCGTCTAGGATGAATGTCTGGATTGGATCCTGCCTCTAAGAAGCCACGGATCAATCCAGTTATAGGTTTCCGCCGAAAAATCATTAATATTGGGTTCTCTGCATACTTCAATCACATATGAACCGTCACTTTTTACATGATCTCCGTAGTAGCTACGAGCTTGTTGTACTTGATACGTTCCAAGTGCATAGAGAATTAAATCATCTTCACTTAAAATAGGAAAGTCATCCAGCCCAGGAACTTCAGCATTCATAGATTCAAAATCAGCCCTTCTTCTATTCAGATTATTCGCAATGACATACTCGCCTAGTTGATTCCGTGGACTATGGTGA
Organism: Apamea anceps; assembly: GCA_951799955.1. Lineage (NCBI taxonomy): Eukaryota > Metazoa > Arthropoda > Insecta > Lepidoptera > Noctuidae > Apamea > Apamea anceps. The sequence continues at coordinate 14,573,359 of OX637505.1, read as the reverse complement.
GGTATACGATTTATTATTTCCTGTGTTAGCCTATGATCAGTCAGTGGTACCCCAAACGCATTGAATAATGCTGCAGCTATTCTTATTTCTTCACTTAGATGACATGCAGCTACATTAAAATTCTGAGACCGAAGCTGACGGAACTGATTTTTTAGTCTGCCATTAATGGTTTCGACCACCCAACGACACATGGTTGCTTTTCTTGAATCGTTGGCTTGTTGTGCAGTAAGCTGGTATTCATTGCCATCTTTAGATGAGGGCATATATGCACGGTATCCACATGACTCCACATCTTCGATGCAGTCTCTGAATCCTCTGTCTAATATTAGCGCATCGTCCTCATGAAAGAACCAATGAAAGCGATCACATGGATTCTTAAAGATCTCCGAGAGAATCGCCGCATCGGATTTAGTAGCCATAAAAACCATATGTCTATGATGCCATCAGGACAAACCAGTAAAAAAGGCTTTAATAAATGCCGGAACTTGTGTAAGCTATAAGACTTTCTCTGAAAGTAATAATTACTCCTTTTTTGCAAATAAATGTACGTGCCATCTAGTATGATTATGGCCTTCCTTTCATTCAAAGAACCATCAGGATTGCCAAATAATGTATTTGGGATTGTTAAACATCTCGATATAACATCTTAACGAGTCAAATGATTATAGCCAAGGTGCAGTGGGACAAACTCGCTTATTAAGTCTTGTCTTACGAGTCTCATAGTTTTTTCTAAAGTCTTTCTTGACATATTGAAAATCTGAGATAATCTCTGATTTGACTCACCCGTGTGAAGTTTGGTAATCACGGTAGCGAGAGCTCGACCTGGTTTATTTTTATAGCGCTGAGAAATACTAGGACAGCTTTGAAGGATTTCTTGGAATAGGGATTTTGAAAAACCTATATAGTAATAGAAAATAGAATTGTTTATTAAAGAACGTCTATCAAAATCCAAAAAAACCTTCCGAGTTCTTAACATGTCCATCATATCTTTTAGATGAGACGGGGCAAATTCGCTTAGTATCCGACGAGTACTTGATTCAATATTTTGCCACACCGAATCTAACATATGCTCTTCACATACGCGAGTTCCACTGCCACGTGGTATAAATCATTTTTCCTGTAAAACTGTACAGAATTTTCACTTCTACAGATTTATTATAAGTATAGATTATTATAATATTAATTAATTATCTAATTATTATTATTATTATATTATCCATCATCATTATCTAGCTGACCCGGCAAACGTTGTATTGCCATATAAATTATTTTTAGCTGCCCGGCGCTACTTCGTTCGCGTGGTATCCTACCCCCTACCCTACTCCTACACTACTCCTACCCTACTCCTACACTACTCCTACCCTGCTCCTACCCTACTCCTACCCTACTCCTACCCTACTTCTACCCTACTCCTAACCTACTCCTACTCTACTCCTACCCTACTCCTACACTACTTCTACCCTACTCCTAACCTACTCCTACTCTACTCCTACCCTACTCCTACACTACTCCTACCCTACTCCTACACTACTCCTACACTACTCCTACCCTGCTCCTACCCGGAGCAGGGTAGGAGTAGTGTAGGAGTACTATGGCGGCACGGTTGGCGCAGTGGTTAAGCGATTGACTGCTGCGCTGCGTGTCGCGGGTTCGATTCCCGCACGGAACAAATATATGTATGACCTACATGTATTTGTTCCGAGTCTGGGTGTTTTTCTATCTATAATATGTATGTATTTACAAAAAAAAAAATGTATATAAGTAGTTTATCAGCCATCTTGTTACCATAACACAAGTATTAGGTTGCTTAGCTTGGGACTAGATGGCGCTGTGTGAAATGTCCAGGGATATTATATTATATTATTACCCTACTCCTACCTACTCCTAACCTACTTCTACCCTACTCCTAACCTACTCCTACTCTACTCCTACCCTACTCCTACCCTACTTCTACCCTACTCCTACCCTACTTCTACCCTACTCCTAACCTACCCTACCCTACTCCTACCCTACTTCTACCCTACCCCTACCCTACTCCTACCCTACTTCTACCCTACTCCTAACCTACCCTACCCTACTCCTACCCTACTTCTACCCTACCCCTACCCTACTCCTACCCTACTTCTACCCTACTCCTAACCTACCCTACCCTACTCCTACCCTACTTCTACCCTACCCCTACCCTACTTCTACCCTACTTCTACCCTACTCCTAACCTACCGTACTCCTACCCTACTTCTACCCTACCCCTACCCTACTCCTACCCTACTTCTACCCTACTCCTAACCTACTCCTACCCTACACCTACCCTACTCCTAACCTACTCCTACTCTATTCAAAACCCTTAATTTAATACGTGCTTCAATTCGAGTGAACCCGAGTCTACCGTACCGAAGGGACGATCGTCAAATGTTTGACAGGAAAGTAGGTAGAACAGTTTATATGGGAAAATGAAATTGTTGTTTTTATTATCTTCCTCGTAATTTTTCCATATTTTCTCACCGTTTAAACCTTCCCTGAACTACGACAAACATTTCAAAACCAAAATCAGCTAAATCGGCCCAGCCGTTCTCGAGTTTTAGCGAGACTAACGAACAGCAATTGATTTTTATATATATAGATAATATAGATAGATAGATAGATTACCTACCAAACTTGTCAAAATCAACAATTATGAAATCAATGATAGACCATTCTGACACTATTGTAATAGCAGACTGATTCCTGATTTCATAATTGTTGATTTTGACAAGCTTGGTAATCTACTAATATAATGGCGTCATTATGACTTCCCAGTGGTCAACCACAGACACTCCATTGAAAGAAATGGCATAGAATGGTAATCTCGTACATAATGATAAATGAATGACTTACCTATATAAATTTTGCAGCAGACCTACATATCCCTCTTACTAAAATACCGCAAAATCCAACCTCTAAATTTTCTCTTAAAACATATTGGAATCTCCCCAATAACGGCAAGGTCATTCTCCTTTTGTTATTTAATCAGTTATTTTCATGAAGTTTTATTCCTAGTCAGTGGCGTAATATTGAAATAATTGCAATCCCAAAACCTGGAAAGGATTTCGGAGGAGGCCAAATTGCTTTAATAGGCTTACACGTATAGGTATTAAGAAAAGATCACCTTAAGTTTATCCACTGTATGATTTGTATGTATACATATGTAGTTAAGTTTAGTACTGTGATGTGTATATTTTCATGTTAATTCTTACGGGGGTGACATGTTCAAATATGAACAGACCTCCATTATTGAATAAAGATTTAAAAAAAGATATCTTTACTTTATTTATTTTTTTCAACTATATTTAAAAAAATGCAATTTATTAGACATAGGTAGGGACTATCGAATACGTTTGTTTGACAACGATTATAAAACTTCCAAAGGGTGGAAAACTTGTTTAAAAAAAATTGACCGCGTGCGAAATTGTTGCCACCACTGGTTTAAGAAATAATATTATTATTTCTCTCTTATTTTAACACTTATCAGAACATCACGGCTATAATCCCCGAAAGTGAGGCCTGCGTGTACCTATATGTACCCAACTACCGACATTTCGAAAGTAGTATTGTGTGATGTGTTTCTTTTTATTCAATGAATTTATCTATGCTTTGTATAGGTTTTAAGAAATTGTTCATCACCTCTAGGTGCCTATTTTAAGAGTGGTGGTGGGAGTGGTATGTTATCTGTGGTCTGTGTGACCTGCTGCTAATGCTCTGTCTACGATTGAGTACCTCCGTTTTTTTATTCAAAAACATCCATCGGTTTCTTACTAAACTTAAACTACATCCGACGACCCTGGTTACCTACCTGGTGGCCATCCTTTGGTGACCGTACCTATCTAATATAAGTAGGTAGGTACCCTACTTGACACCCAAACCTACCTGCCTAGGTATAATGCTCGAGACGAAAGAGGTGTGTCTAGACATGATCTAAGTCTGAATAAAATGTCACTATTTGCGTCGCATAGAAAATTTAATACGAGTGCAACATAAGGTCACCAAAATTATTATTTAATAAAAAACTCGTTCCACATGTGACAAGCACAAGAAAACACTCCACTTCAAAATAAATGACTAAATGAAGCTATGAGAACTCACTGGCACGTGTCGCTAAAGCCGCGGTAATATACAGGGTGCATTGGAAAGGTGACCTTTAAGGGTGTGGTACAGTACAGATCATCAAACTGAACAACTACCCGTAGTTTCTCCATCGGACCAACATCGTAATCACGAAAAAATAATCAACCCTACCTTAAATTTGACCCCACCTTTCGGATACCTGCTGTAGATACCTACCTAGTCTAAAATAAATAAAACCTACATTTGATAATGATTATTTTGGGAAGGATTAAAACGCTTTTGTAACAAGATATTCAACAGTTTTTGTAAGTACTACCCTTTCTATTGCTTGGTTATAGAACAATTCTCCCTATACAGCAATTAAACTAAAGACGCATATTGGAGTTTGTTATGTTAGTGCGCATACATGTACCTAATCGAAACTAGGTATTAAATTTTCTACTGGCACTTGTTTAGGTGCCTTGACATTTGACTTTCATCTGGTCAATGATATGAATAACTTTATAATTTTAGGTGCATTCCGCATGTGCACAAATATCTAAAAAACCTCATATTTATACCTACCTAATTCTTGAATTTAAATTTTATTCGCGTAAAAGCATAGTTCGAAATGATCGCGCGATCAACACCAACCAATAAAAATCTAGATTTATCTTTAAAAAAGCGATTATATAATGTAGATGGGTAATTTCGCGTCACTAGTAAATTATGCAAAAAAGTAACAAAAAACGAATATACATATAATGCATAATCTCAAATTCAAAAAATAATAAAAAACGGCCAGGAGATACCTACATGCCATTGTAAATACGATTTAACGACATACATCCATCCGTCACCAACATGCATGCAATACTGTTCAACACCACTGCGTTCGAGTCAGGTAGACAAGGAAAATAGTTCTATTGAAGTACTGAGACTTGAGAATTCATAATAGGTATACCTAGCTAATTGATCTCTAATTTTTTTTATTGTCATCACAGATATATGGCAGCCTTATTATATTGTTCGTAATAATGTAGTGTAACTAGGTATCATATAACCGTCTATCTATCCATCATTTTTAATAAACCGCAGGGTATTTCCAGGTGGTATTTCCAGTCAACAGAACCAAGATATGCTTAATTGTTTAAGTACTAGGTAGGTTTTAGTACCTACCTAATTGCGCTGACGAAACCGTTGACATAGTTACATCGCATCATAAAAACTGTCTTAGCATTGTTTGTAAAGCGCTCCCTATGTTTAATTCAATAATTCTCATACTCGAAACCGTTGGCATTGTGATGGATTTTGTAGGTAGGTAGATTTTTCAGCTGTGGTTTCGGGGGGAAAATGGTTCGGCCAATCGGTTTTCGGCGTTAAGATACGATTTCCTAGAAGAGTCAAGTGCGGCCACCCCGACCGCTCTTGACGTGATGGCTGTCATAAAAATGATGACAGCGACAAAGATTTAAATCATTAGAATCGCCTAATCAAAAGATAGTCGCGTTTTTGTTACGTTTTGACACCTCTCACACACAATGACACAGTGACGTGACTTGACTGTCATGGAAACGCTATTTAATAATGTGTGAGCTCACTCTTCTCAGTATAGACACTTTTACACGCTTAGGGGCTGATTTTTCCAACGCTAGATAATTTTATTCGAGGAATAATTTTGAAATTTTGACAGTTATTTCATACAAAAATTGACAAACCTTAAATTTATTCTTCAAATAAAAGTTATCTGGCGATGGAGAAATCAGCCCTAAGTAAAGTGAGAGAAAATCTAGCAATTTAAATCTATGGACCGCGGGGTATGACAGACTTACTGTTAATTACTGATGTCAATGACAGATTTTCATGACGGCCGTTATAATATGACGGAACCGCTTTTCTAGGAAACGCTTTAGGAACAATAATAAAAACTCACTCTATTTCACCTTTACAGCGCTCATTCTATTTTTCACTAATAAAAATCAAATCCTAGCTTTAGCTTTCAAGCAATTATGCGAAAAAGAACAGCATCCCTCATGCGAATGCTTCAAGGGAGCACCAACAGCATTTTAAAGGTGATAGTGGATAAGCCTAACAGCCCGTTCCTGGGACACTGGACCCGTATACACAGCTGCAGGTCTGGTGCAGCGGGAGGCGGACTTAGTTATTGTTATAGGTTTTTGAATGGATTATTATTTTATTTTAATGAAATTTTTAATTTTTAGTTTAGTTTAATGAGAATGTTACTAACATAGTTTGACTTTAATGATGATGAATGTAATGACTTTTAATTTATCGAACTAAGACCTGCATGATCGTCTTAAAATTTGCTAAGTGTTGAATTTTATTTAATCAATGCTAAGTACTATAATTGCTCCATCGATTATCTGAAAGAGTAAAGCCGACCCTGACCGCTGGTCGTGACAACACTAAGTGAATAAGAATGATTAGGTACAGTCAACAGCAAAAGTAGATGATCAAAATCAGAAATTCAACACTAAAGAACGGAGTTCGCAGTTATATGGCAGCTGTACTAGTAGTAAATGTTTGGTATAATTTACAATCACATACTTTTGAATCACTTCGACGCCACACAGTTCTGACGCGAACCCCGTTCATTAGTATTGAATTTCTGATTTTGATCATCTACTTTTGCTGTTGACTGTACGACTTTAACAGGTAATTTTTAGCTTCGATCGATGTCATTTAATAAGCAATACGAAAACATCAAAATGCCAAGGGACAAGTCGATTGACAATATCAATGTGATGTATTAGCGCATTCCCAGATCTCTCTAAAGGTTTCGACACTGTTTCCGTCCTTAACCATTTTATAAAAAAAAATTCGGCATTTATCATAAATATATCAATAAAAAAGTTCCCATATCTGACCAAACTCAGTGGACAATTAACGTCAGAATTGATTTGATTTTGGCGTTCTTCAAGGTAATATTCTTGGTCTACTCCTTTCTAAATCTACATTTAGGTACCTACTTCGAGTTTGTATGCGATGACACAGTGTTACTCAGATACTCAGATAAAACGGCTGGACTGAAAGGTTGCTGTGAATAATGATGAGTATTGGTTTCTCAGCACTTTGTAAGCGGTTTTGAGCTATTGTAACACAAATTGGGTGACGCTGGAAAAAACAGTCTAGCACAAGTTGAATGATCCCGAATTTCTCCCAGCCGAAGGTCTCCTTAATAAGCTTTTTAGGATATCCTACCAACTGCACTACAAACTGCAATCACGGAAAACGCTGGAATCGCAGGAATCTAGTAAGGTAGTTTAGAAAGCTCAAAACATGTTTGAACCATAAGCACGAGAACAAAGCTTTAAATATAGCGACACAAACACAACCCTGACCCTAAGCTACAACGCCTACAACATAATACTTGCTTTGAAGTACAGACGCCAGCACATCAAGCTACTACAATCTGTCAATTTTTTTAATAGATTTTCAACTTTATCGCTAAAGTATTAAGGTTCAAAGTTGATTGGGAAAATTTGGCAGTTCCGGGTAGCTTGACCTGCTGGCGTCTGTACATCAAACTACTGACTACTTTTTTTGAAACTTGAAACCTTATTTTAGTACAGTGTTTGATTCTACTGCCACGATTTTTACAAATAATATTGAAGTATTAAATAAGCTTACTACATGTACTAATATTTTTTTATGTACAGACGCCAGCACATCAAGCTACTACAATCTGTCAAATTTCTACATATAATAGATTTTTAACCTTAATGCTTTAGCATTCAGGTTCAAGGTTGATTGGGAAAATTTTACAGTTTCGGGTAGCTTGACCTGCTGGCGTCTGTACGTATAAGATTTAGATATGTAGAAAAAAAATATTTTGTCTGAGCGCAAAATTTCCTATCTGTCAAATATTTTTTCTCAACTTGGGATGCTTGTAAATAATAAATATGGCGCCCGGCGACCACCCGTGGCGAATAAGTAATAAGACATAATATAGGTACCACCCTACTCAAAATTCAAACGCAATAATAGAGATTAAAATTATATAAAAAGAACGGAGGCTAGCATGTAACTTATAAATAAATAGACATAGCGCATACGCGAAAATTATTAAAAAATGAAGAGCATTGATTCTCCTGGCAATTTTGAAACATTCACAAAATAATAAGTACCTACCTACCTACATAATGAACATGACAAATTATTTGGTAGGACATCAGTTATCTTAGAATTCATCAACCAAACTTTCTGAAACTTTTCAGGTCCCGGGTGGAATTGAAAAAAGCATTAACTTTTGGTACCTTATAATTGAAGTGGACTGGAAATAGTTACATTTCTTTCTCTATTCCAGAGTGAGATCGTTTCATATTCATGGTCACTTTCCCCCCAGGGAAGCATGCGAGTTCAGTCAGCTGCTATTTTTTAAACACTTATTACCTTATTCACTATATTCTCTACATACTGCCTACGTTTCAGGAAACGAACGAGTAAGATCGGCTCCTTATTGCCGCTACCCTAAATAAGTAGGTAACGATTTCTTTGTAAATAAAAATAGCGCACACAAGGGCTGTACATATACGTTAAAGTGTATGGCCCTGAAGTAAGTGTAAAAAATAAAGTTTTACTCACCGACTGAAAGTGGAATGTATGATTTATTCGGATTCGGCTTTATTCGGAGAGTTTCAATGATGTCTCTTATAGGATTAAATGTATTGCGGGCTAATGAAGAAGCTCGCACGTCCCATTCCTTACCGCCCCGTAATCGACACGACATCTTCATACAAGTTCAAAACTATAATGATAATAATTTTTCTTTACACCTCACTTAAGTACGGCTGTAACTCGCGAAACTAGAAATGCAAATTAGCCGGTATTAATGAAACAATTTTGTGTACTATTCTTCTGTGAAAACTGTAAACATCTAGTTTTAGGGTTCCGTTGTAGTATAATAAAGGGGTGCGAAGGGGAGCGGACTCGTAGTCACACCAGAATGTAACACCAGTGTAACTAACAGGTTTTTTTCCTGTTATTCAGACTGCTAATATGTCTACAATAAATTGTCATTATCAATTAGTGCGGTGAAATAAATGTTTGTTTCATTAAAAAACGATTGAATTTATTATTTAACATTAAAATATTTATTAGAACGGTCCACCAATGGGCCAAATTCACGACCCAATGGGTACCTCTTAATGGCAAGTGACATTGCAGCAAGACAGACGGAGATGGCGGGATGAGCTGGTTTCTTTCAATGAGAACTGTTACTTTTGGTAAGTTTTGAATAGAGTAAAGTGGAAAACGAGTAGAGAGATATATATACCTACAGTGGGACACTACTGACTTTTAATAATCGTAACCAAACCAAGTCCCTACATTGGACAGAAAGATAAGGACCAGATATGACCGACGAAGATTTTCAGATGACAAAAAATGAAATTCTTAAACAAATGGAGCTTTCTGACCAACAAAGAGACGAACTACAGAAACAGACGATAGACCAAAGTTCCAGTCAAGAATGGTTAGAAAAAATAGATTAACCGCGTCTATGTTTGGAAAAATATATAAACGGAAAGAAAACATTAGCTGCGCTCCTTTAGTGAAAGCTATTGTGAAACCGCAAAAGTTGTCAAATGTCCCATCGATCACATATGGTAGAGATAACAAACAGCATTAACCCAATTTTATTATCTCTGCAGGAAAACGTCACAATTGCCCGCTGCGGTCTTTATAAGTATTCATATAAGACTCCTAGCAGGTCCCGATGGTATTTATAATGACAAAGATGGAAAAGCAGGACTGGTAGAAGTAAAATGCCCATGTTCTGCAAAAAATATGCAAGCTGAAGAAGCTGTAAAAGCAAAAAAAAATTTGGAAATGTAACACTAAGAAAAATACGTTTGTGATTGACAAAAACCACGATTATTATTTTCAAATTCAGGGCCAATTAAACATTACGGAGATGGATATATGTGCTTGTTTGCCCTATGCTCTCAATCTGTGTGGTTCTTTCCTCAAAAGACCACCTCAGACATCGACCTACATGGTCTTCATATGATCTGACCAAAATTATGTCTGGACTTTAAAAGAGACTGTGACGTCTGAGTTTGTTTCGGCCTTTCTTCTCAGGCTAGTCAGATAGGAAACGTCGGCCTCATCTAGTTTTAAAATATGATTGACGTGTAAAAGTGTTTGTACAAACCTACTTACAAAATAAAATCATTTATCATCTGTGTGCCAAATTTCATCAAAATTGGTCCAGTCGTTTGAGCGTGAAGAACTAACAAACATACAAACACACACACTCCTAAACTTTCGCCTTTATAATATTAGTGTGATTTTCGACCACAGAGGCGCTCATCGAGTTCCTAGCAGAATTCAAATGTGTCTACTGCTCGCTAACCGCTCAAAACTTTTGACGACGCTAATCATGTAGTGATTTCCTGCCGCAGAGAAAGAGTACCTACCTATAGGAGCTGCGAGTCTAATTTATTGCAAAATTGCGGTGAGGTGGGGGATGCAATTGCCTGCCGCGCATAAAGTTGGTGCCTAGAGCAGGGGCCTCTTATGATCCGAGGCTGGTCACATTTAATATAAATAAAATTATACTTTGATCTTCGTCTTCTTGCTTTTGTAATCCGGTAGAGATCCTTCTGGTCCTTAGGGCTGTCTAAGTGTCTATGAGTCATACTATGTGTGGACGTGAGATTTTGAAATCACCAGCGAGCCGCTGCGTGCATTATATTTTAAGCTACCTGCGTAGATATACTGCGCACACTGTGGGTAAGTCAATGCGGGAATATCTTCATGGTCTATAGACAAAAGTTTATCTTAATTGATTATAATAATGACATAATTACACGGAAGACTAGGCGGTATGGTCGAAAGACTTTAGCCTGCCCTTACATGGGCGAAATAAAAAAAAAAACAAATTTTGACATAATATAATTGACATGACATTAAAAAACTGATCAAATTTTAGCTCAGCTGGTAATCTTGAACCCAGTGCAAAGACTACAATAGTATACTGACCCAGTGCTTGATTGCTTGAATACCTACCTAACGAAAGTATTTTAGAAAGAATCATGAATAAACACAGAACTTTTATTCGTTTGTTAGATTCTTCTAAGCCTGTGAGAATAATATCGCGATCTCTTACAAATGAATCTACTTCCAACAAAACATCAATCAACTATTGCGCAGACATAGTAAAGTAATAATTCACTAAACCATATTATTATGTAGTAAAATGGATTAGTATTGACATGAATTTTTAAGACGAAAATCCGGATTGATGAGTTTATCGCATGTTCTGGTACTTTATTTATTTTGCAGATAGACAGCATGACTATGAAAATTTTTTGGCTACTCTTCTCATGACGAAATCTCTGCGTTCTCCTGCATTTGTGTTGAGAGCGTTTAACGTAGAAATAGCTCGAGTGCAAGACTTAACAACTGACTCACAAACTGCTGCATTTAGGTTACAATTCTGGCAAGATGCTCTCCGAGGCATTTATAACAAAGAGAATGCACAGAAAGCTGTGCCTGCCAATCCCGTAGCACAAGAACTATTTAAGGTGAATGGACTCAATTTATTGTTTGAGTATTTATTATAACCAGATATTATAATTGTATTTTTACATACTTTTAGGTATGCAGCAATTATGGACTCCAGCGGAGGCATTTGGAAAGACTTATTTCATCAAGAAGTAATATGTTAAAGTCTAAATACTTTAGAACTTTAGAAGAGATTGAGAAATATGCTGAAGATTCTGTCTCTTCAATATATTATTTACTTTTGAGTGTGGCTGGAGTTAAAGATGTACATGCTGACCATGCTGCATCTCATTTGGGCAAAGCTCAAGGGATAGCTAATATATTGAGGTATGGAGGCACTATACAAGATTCCTAATTTCCTATTTCAGAATGAACATTACTTAACATGCACTTCAGTAATCCTTACAAATCATATGTTTCAGGTCTGTCCATGTATCCAGTTACCATAAAATGGTTTCCTTGCCCATGGATATTCTTATGAAGAACCAACTAAGTCAAGAAGACGTTCTAAGATGTATTGACAGTGACCAAATGAGAAATGTGGCATTTGAAGTTGCCACCAGGGCAAATAGTCACTTAAACAAGGTAACTAGTTGTGAGACTAGAGGATACACCACAAATTGAGTTTCAACTACAAGGTGTACACCCTTATTTTGCCAATTATGTTTTAATTTTTGGATTTAAAAAAAAAAAAAAAAATGTTGGCCCACTCTAGGAATTACTCCTGTATTGTGGGTGCGTTTACAAACATTTAAACTCACATACACAAACAGCCAGACCCGGAACAACTACCTGTAGGCAATACAAATATTTGTTCCGTGCGGGAATCGAACCCACGACACACAGTGCAGCAGTCGATTGCTAGCCACTGCGCCAACCGTGTCGTCAATAGGGAGTAACCCTATTGCCAGCAATTGGGTAAAAATCCATAATCCATGCTGCTACTAGTAATTGCCAATAACACTTTGCTCAACAGAGGAATCACACCCGGGACCTCATGGTCAGCAATAGAGCTTGCTGCCATTAGACCAACAAGTGGTTTATGGTGTCATTCAACTATTGATTTTACTGCGAAGCTGAAATTTTGATGACCTGAGGGCGTAGTGCGAGTTTTTTACCTACTAGATCGCGTGAACGTAAACGCAGATTTGTACGGTATTAGAGCAGCGCCATCTAGTGGAAACTCGATAGCACTGCTGTCATTCCATACAAATCTGAGTTTACGTTAACGCCATCGAGTAGGTAGAAAAACTCGCACTATGCCCTCAGCCTGTTATTGTCTCATTGCATATTTACGGAGACAGAAAAGCAATTGCAATGATGCTTACTTTAGAATATCTAAGAATAACCTAATCTGTTTGGAAGCAAGTTCATTGTGAATTTTATTAATATGAGATTTTAACTGTTTTCAGGCAAGGGACATTAAAGTTCCTCAAATTACAAACCAGATATTCTTACCAGCAATAGCGATCCACAAGTACTTAGCTAATCTTGAGAAGAAAAACTTCAACCTGTTTGACAAGTCACTTCTACTTGCTAGTCCTGCCTTACCATTCAGTTTGTATTATAATAGAATGCGCAACAGATATTAGTTTAAGATTTCACAAAGTAGATTCTATGTAGTGAGTGTTTCTATTTAGACATTATAGTAGTTAATAGTGTACTAATAAATTTACTGGTACAATTTTTTATTTTTCTAAAAACGAAATTACTGTCAAAGTCTAATTTGGAAGAGTGGGGGGTAGTCAATGAAACAAGATTTGATTATATAGAAATAATTGCACTGTTTACTTTCAAGCTTCTTCATGCAAATAAATATTTCATAATTTTCGAGATTCAAGCAAACTTGTTTGGCAACATGAGTACCTTATCAGTTAATTAGTCACTAAGTATGCCTACAGTGATAATATAGAATATTCATTACCTACTGTGTTGGATAATGCACATTTAGTGCAATGTTAGCTACACATAATGCAACAAAAATAAAAAGTCTTAAACAATTTCTGCTTATTAATATTGATCTTATCATGTAATTTAAAAATGTAGGTTATTATCAAAAATAGAATTGCATTTAAAATCATCCAATGCAATTCATATACTGTTATAACTTTGGTTAAGTAATCTTCCAAGATCTTTGGTTATAGACGATTCCATTACTGTGATGTGCAAAATATTAATCATACGTAAAATATCAATAAGACTAATGTACTTGCATTTGTGAGTACCTATGAGAAGAATAATTTAAGCATCTAAAATTAAACTAACAAGATTGCTTTGTTACATATCTCCAAAAAAGAGGTTGTAAAAATAACAATAGTAACATAATACTTTCCCATTGTCTCTAATGTTACATAAAATCATTTCTTGGTTGTGAGAAAATAAATACTAGAAAGGTAAGTACTAACCCTGTTGTGCACAAATAAACTGTGCACATAAAAATGCATAACCTTAAAGCTAAATCAAGCTTGTAAACATAATAAAGCCATTATAATAAAAATATCTCAAATGAAGTGATTAAATAAACACAGCCAATTAGAATATCATAATGCTAATTTGGAATGTAGAGGTTTATAAGTTAATAATAGTTTATAATGTTTGACACTTAAGCTTAATATAAAAAGCTAATGATAAGTACTACTGATTCCATCACAATTAACCTGCTGCAAAAAAGCTGCCATATAGTACAAATAGAACAATGCATTATTCAGAAGGTGTTAAGTCTTTTTCGGGCTCTCCCTCAAACAAAATTTGTTGTAGTAGATCATAAATAGGTTCGAATGCTTTCCGACAAGCTGCATTAGTTGGGGTGAGGTAGTCATGCATATCATGGTGACTGATAGTGCCATCGGTTTGTATAAAACCTTTGTCTATGGGAACCATTTCCACTTTATTCATGTTAGTAACCTTTTCACGTAAAATTTGATTGATCTTTGAATTCTTCTCCCTTAAAGTATTTGGGTATTGACCACGAGGAAGTAGACTCTAGAATAAAATACAGAAATATTAGTTGAATTTACAATAAAAAATATATATCACTGAACTATTTTAAACCATACTTACAGGCAATACTATGTAAGCACTTGGGTGTTTCTCCCTGATTGTTCTAATTATTTCTAGGATACCTTCACACACTTGCTCTGGAGTGTATTCAACATTATTTGTTCCAACATGCACAACTATTACCTGCAAAATCAAAGAGTTTGAAATCAATATAGAAACATTAAAATTTAAAGTCACATAGAAAAATGAATTAAACTCTGATTAAAATAAGAAAGTTAGGGAATATACAGAATATTCAATTACTGTTTTGCATTAGTTATTTTTAATAAATTTTAAGAGAAAAAACAGGTGTATTGACTAGGAGTCACTAACCTTAGGATCAACATGATCAAGTTCTCCATTCTTGATACGCCACAAAACATTTTGAGTCTGATCCTTGTGGATACTGAAGTTGAGGCAGTGCAGAGGCGCAAACCATTGGTTCCAAACCTCAGTGTGCTCTAATGCTTGCAGGATGGAGTCGCCAATGAAAATCACATCAGCATCTTTGCCTTTTGCATCTGACAAAAATCTATTATGCTGTAACAAAGATTAGGCAATTAATGTAAATGTGTTACAGTATGTTTAATGCCATAGACTTACAGAAGTGAACACAAGTGTCGCTCTTACTAGACAGCAGTTAATACACAACAGTTATCTTAGTCACGAGAACATGTTTCGCATTTAGTGAATAAAACTATTCGATGATTTCGCCTTAACTTGTGTGTAGATAAATTGCCTAATTGGTGCCAGATTACACTAATCTGCACTTGCCGATTATTAGCAATTTAGGTCAGCAAAAACAATCCGAATCTAATTAAAAAAAATACCACGTATATGAATCATAAAATGTAATGTGAATTCAACCGTCTATATTAGCAAATTCTAACGGCTCACGAATTAATATTACAATTGAAAACTTACAATGCTATTCCATCTTCCATCACCTTCAGAGTCGTGTTGAGGAGCGGCGACTGAACAAGGATTCATTCTTCCACAGCAATATTACAATAAAATGTATCACATCAAATAAGTATAGTAATAAAAGACTATTAAATTACCACATCAACTAAAACCACGAAGATGAAAATAACTTCAATAACTTGGCGGTTTCTAAAGGTTGTGTGTTGGTTGCCGTCACCAGCCGTCACTGTCAACTGCACAGAGTACATTATAATATTGTTTTTTTTTTCATTCCTTGCTCTAATTTCCTTTTGTCTTATGCAGGTCTCTCACATTAGCACTAAAACACGGATGCAAAGTGAAATAAGGAGACATGCAGTGCATTCATACAGGCTCAAAGCCCGTCAATGACCGGGGTACATTCACCCAGATTCACCCGCATGTCTTTGAGAGCAAAGTTACGATAACTCAGTTTATTATGTGAACGCAACCAGATAACTATTTCAACGTCAATTTTGTGACAGTGACAGGCTGACACTGACATAGTGACATGTGCCCAAAGCCTCAAATAGTTTAGGAAATTATGACAAATAATTAGAGAAGTTATAAAGCACCGGTTACGGGTTAGTACGTGTGAACTTTTAATTTTGAACTCATCAGTTTAACAATGGATAATGAAAATGAAGAATTCGAAATACTGGAGGGTAAACATCGAAAAGAAAAAAAAGAATTACAAGCACAAATTCAAGCGTTAAAAAAAGCCGCAAAAAATGACAAAACGAAGAAGAAAGAGCTAACAGCTGAAATAGCGAGGTTAGAGGCTGAAATGGACCTTCGACATCAGCAAGAAATTGATTCTGCTTCTGCGAATAAAGATGAAGATGATGTTACAGACTCGGTTCTCACTAGTGTTGATAATGAGCTATCAAAAATGAAAATTTCAAAAGCTCAAAAACGTAGACAAAAGAAGTCACAACAAGAAAAAGAAAGAGATGAACAAATAAAACAACAAGAACAAGAAAACCTCCATGGACCCAGAAACACTGAACTGCAAGCAATAAATGCAAAGTTAAAAGAAAAAGGACTTCAGATTTTATTAATTCCATCTGATGGTGATTGTCTATACAAAGCCATAGCTCATCAATTTACATTAACCAAGCAGAAAGAACTCTCTGTAGATAATTTAAGGAAAAGAGTAGCAAATTACATAAGGCAAAATAAAGATGATTTTATTCCTTTCATGACTAACCCTGACACATGTGAGATGCTGACCAGTGAAGAGTTTGATGAATATTGTAGCAAAATAGAGAATACTAAAGTGTGGGGTGGTCAGTTGGAGATCAGGGCTATGTCAAATTCTTTGAAATGTCCAATAAGTGTCATACAAGCAACCGGACCAGACTCTATTGATCAAGGTACTGAATATGAGGGTCCACCGCTAGTTATAACTTATCATAGACACATGTATGGACTAGGTGAACATTACAATTCGACTGTCCATAGTGAAATTGAACAATAGTTACAACAATACCTCTATTTCAAAAGTATGAATGCAATAAATGTAGAAGTAAAGTTAATGATATGGCTCTGATTCCCTTATTCACAAACTAAATTTAAGTTCAGTGCATCTTTTTCTTACTATTTCATTAAGGAGTATCTTAATTTGACAGGACTAAACTAATATTAATCTTCTGTCCTTTTCTTAATGAAATAGAGAAAAAGATGCACTGAACTTAAATTTAGTTTAGTTTGTAAACAAGGGAAATCGGTGCCAGTATTTGTAAATAACTCTCAAACCTAAAAATTTTTAGTGCTGTTGTATTGCATTGCATTAATAAAATAAAACATGTAAATAATCTATTATTAAAAATAATTCACATTGCTGGCAAATTATTTTTAATAATAAAAATATATTCTTTTACTAAATACTTTGTTTAATTAAAAACTCATTACAATAGTGTAGTAATAATTTATTTATGAAAAGGAAAATTATTGTTAGTACAATATTGTATAAATACAAACACTGATGCTTAACTAATATTTTATCATCATTGCCTAAGCACCATTTTGAACAGGAGCTTCAGCTGGTGAATTTTCGCCTTCAGCATTATGTTTATTAGGGTCATCAGGTTTCATTGCTGGAAACAGCAGTACCTCCTGAAAAAACCAAAAAATATATTTGAAATAAAACAATACTGTTATCTGCAACTGTTTAATTGGACAACTGTTTCCACGTCATCGGCAAATATTTGAATGTTGTAAAGACAAAAGCGCTCAGGCAGGTGGCTACGCAGGTGTGCAGGTTGCATTTCACTCAGTTGTCTAATAATTAGAATAGATGGATAGATTGGCTAGTTTTCTCTACCTTGCATCTTATAAACTTACCTTGATGTTATTTGAATTGGTGAGGAACATTGTAAGACGGTCAATGCCCAGGCCCCAGCCAGCTGTAGGTGGGAGGCCATACTCAAGCGCAGTACAGAACGCCTCATCAGTCGGGGGAGTCTCATCATCGCCGGCAGCTCGGTTTTTGGCTTGCTGTTCAAACCTCTCCCTTTGCGTCGCTGGATCATTTAATTCAGTGTAGGCATTGCAAATTTCTTTCTTCATTACAAATATCTCAAATCTAGAAGAAAACAATTATCTTTGTGTGAGGGTAACAATTCACAATAAATAAAATAATAAGTATAGCAATAAAACTTAAAAATTGTTTTAATCAGGATTTTTGTGTTTTACCTTTCAGTCAAACCAGGGATATCTCTATGATACTTGGACAAAGGACTCATGATCTGGGGGTGGTCCAATATAAACGTGGGGTTAATACATTTTTCTTCGAGGAACTCCCCTACTAATTTATCTAGTAGTCTTGCTGTGGTCCTTGGTGGTGGACATTCAACCTAGAAAGAATTATTGGCATGTTTATTTTGTATGGAGTAAAGGATATTTAAAGGCAGTTTTTAATTTGTGCTGTGATGTATTCTGAACAGCATGACAGCTAGTGGTGGCCTTTTTTACTTTATGTTATTTATCTATTCATTTCAGGCATCAAGGCCCTAAACACATACAATACAATATTAATATAACTTAAAAATACTATAAATACATACAACATTATAAGTACACCAAAAACTAACTAACGCACACGAGGTGTCTGCTTCGTGTTTCACGGACGGGTGTCATGTAGCCGGCCACGAAACCGGCGGTACACAACACCATTCGGCCAGAACTCTTCCTTGAGGAACTTCACGAGATGATGTGCCGGAACACGCACCACGAACGACTTGAAGTTCGTGTTGTAACGCGACTCGCAACTTCTCGACCCTCAAAGTCCAGTTGGTCTTTACGCGCATGTACTCCACGATCTCCTCAACCTTCGTGGAGTGGTGCAGTCTGGACACGTACAGCTGCGTCGTCGGAATTGCTGGACGCAGCAGCATGTTGGGCCCTGCCGGCGCGGTGCCGCACTGGTTCTGACAAGGAGGCTTCTTCTTCTCCACCTTGATGAAACCATCCTTATCGCACGTGTCCTTCTCTGGACCCTGCCTTTTCAAAACCTTGTTGGGTTTCGACCGGCTCCGTTTAACCCCTTTCGGTTTTCCCGCTAGTTTTACCTGAGAATTTTGCGACTCAGCAGGCTTGTTAGCGTCTACTATTGCTGCGTTGGCTCGTTTGGGGGTCGACGAACCTACACACGTCGTTGTCTCCACCTACCACGTAGATCACGTAGATCACTGATGGTGTTGTTGGACACCTCCAGTTTATGCTGCATCTCGGCCTGGCTTTGCCTGGTGACGTCTACATGGTCGAACGTGACGGGAGGCAGCTTGTGCAGATCCTTCGCCACGAATTCAGGCACGTCGTCCGGATCGGTCTCCTTCATCATCGTTATGATGTCCTGGAGACTTCTCTGTATCGTCCCTTCCGACGAGATGGCATCTGGCTGACTTTGCCGAGCGTTGTGAACAGCAGCAACTCGGCACTGCTACTCCCTTCCTCCTTGTACGATGATTTGCAGATCTGCAAGATGCTGATCTCGGCCATGTAGTCGATAGCATATTTGATGAATTCCAATACTTCGTTGGCTATGACAGTTTAGGAACTCATAGCGGAAAACAGGCAGCGGCTATAGCCGCGCAATTCGCGAATATAATATTCGTACTGTGCAGCGTAAACGCCGTAAACCGTACTCGACCGCGCATTGCACCGCTATCGATTTGGTGGATCATACTAGTAATAAGTATTAAGCCATTCACAAGGTATGCAGGATTTTATAATATTTTGTCTAAATAAGTGTCCTTGGAGTTTCTTGCTCATTCTTCTCCATAGAGATCTACATTTTTAAATGGGCAACTAGCTTCAACTTTCTTACTGACTGACTGAGTCTTTGACAGTTGAAAATTCCCTGTAAATAGCTTAATTGAAATAAATGTTTGGAGTTTGAGTTAGAAGGTTAAACTATGCATTTGTATTGTCTCATTTTATCATGATAAGTACCTGTACTTAATAAAGTATCTGTATCTTCAGTGATACTTACTTCATGTTTCTCACACAACTGACTCAACAGCTGGTTGGCTTCCTGTGAATCTAATTGATCAGCTGGTGGTAGTTTAACATTCAATGCTTTTTCTAAGCTTGCAATCATTGGCACTCTGGCAAATGGAGGAGTGAAGTCTATCTCCACCTCTTCACCGTCAGGCCCATCCGGTTGATATTTAACCTGTAAATATAAAATTAAGTATCTGTTAATAATATTATCTATATCCCTATTAATATTAGTAGAATTTAATTCATAACAAGTTTTAACTTTCAATAATCTAATTAGATTACTCCTAATCACTTCATTAATGATTTAACACATCTTATTAAATGAATAATGCACTTAGTACTTATCATTTAACAGTATATCTAGGAGTTATCATTGTAGTAAGAGTATGTTTGATAACCTATTGTATGGCTTTTGAAATCGAAACAAAGAGGTTACAGTGCATGAAATGATATGCATTTAGATAGCAAAGTGCAATAAGACAATGAAATATGATGAATGAATATATATATACACTATTGTGAAATTATTCTATATTAACTTACTTTATAAGAGCCATGAATACTTTTCACCATGCCTGATAACATAGCTTCTGTTATATTGATGAGATCATTGTAATCTGCATAAGCCATGTAGAATTCACATGTAGTAAACTCTGGGTTGTGAGTCATATCAATGCCTTCATTCCGGAACTGTCTGCCGATTTCATAGACACGGTCCAGACCTCCCACTACTAACATCTTGTGGTACAGTTCGGGAGCTATCCTCATGTACAAGTCCATATTGAGATCGTTGTGATGTGTGATGAAGGGCTTAGCTGTGGCCCCACCAGGGATCATGTTCATCATTGGAGTTTCAATTTCAAGGAAACCAATATTGTCCAAAAATTTCCTTACATAAGCAATAATTTTTGCTCTAGTGTAAAAGGTTTGTCTTACCTGTGAAAGAAAAGAATTGACATTGACTTTAGATGAGACTTACTTTTTATTTTATTGATATTAATACCCATTACTTATGCAGAGTTTTGCTAGCTAATTTAATTTGATCCTGTATAATTAGATCAAAAAACAAAATAAACTTACCCTCTCATTTAAAATAAGATCTAAATATCTCTTCCTAAACCTGGTTTCTTTATCCTTAAGCCCAAAGTGCAAGTGAGGCAGCATATGCAGGCAAGGAGACAGCAGTTTAATACTTTTGGGTACAATGGACAGTTCTCCCTTCTTTGTCTTGCCAGGATGTCCGACACACCCAATTATGTCACCTCTCCTTAGCTTGTCGGTATCAGCTACAAATTTTTCTTCTGAACCATACATTTTAGCATTAGCCATAACCTGGAATATAAGAATTTGATAATGTCAAAAAAGGTTCATACCCAAGAGACTTCTCATGAATTGTAAAATATTAATTTCTGTTTTCTTTGAATAATTTCTTTACTAACCTGAATTTTAACACCTTCACCTCTCAAGTCATAAAAAATAAGTTTAGCTCCAGACTCTCTAATAGAGTGAACTCTTCCAGCCACAGAGAGTGTAACAGTGTCTAGAACTTCACCACTGTTCAAATGATTGTACTTTTCAATGAAATCTTCCAGAGATATTGTAACATTGAACTTGTGGGGGTATGGGTGGTCTTCTTTGGAACCTTCCTTGAGGGCCGCAACAGCAGCAGTTCGTAGCTTATAATACTCATTGGGACTGATCTCTTCTTCAGCTTTGGATGATGATTTCTTATCCGCCGCAGGAGTTGGAAGCTGAGCGACCTTTTCCGCTTTCTCTTTCAATTTTTGCTCGGCTTTCAGTCGCCGTTTCAATTCACTACAATGAAAATAAAGAATAACATATAAGTATGTTTTATAAATATAAATAAACATAAAATATCACTAACCGTTTGCTAACAGCAGATGAGAAATTCGCACATCGATTGATGAAATGGTTAGTTCTAAGAGGTAAGACACTCAGGTTCCTCAAGGCAAACATTTTGGGTCACACGGTACTCACTTCTTTGACAACTTTTCACTAGCAGTTTCAGCCATGACTTTTTAAATAGACTTTGTGCTGAAATATTCTGAAGAGACCTTTTTAACCTAATTGTAACCTAAAAATACCAGGTTGACAACTTGACACGTTATCCTATTTCATAATTCATAGAGTGAAATCTATGAAACATATATCCATAGAGTAAAATAAAGATCAGGCCACACATTAGGCAAGACGAGACCGAAAGCAACTAGATCATTGGTGTAACCGAGAATGTATGCTTCTGAGTAAAAGCTGCTCATTTATATATTTTTTTACACTGGCAATACACATTTCTATTGACATCACAGCTGTTCGTTTCGTGTGGTCTGTCTTGCTAGGGAAAATTGTAATAATTAATCTGAAAGTGAGTTATATTTAGTATTATTCGTGAATTTATCATCAATTTGAGTAATTTTAAATTAAATTCAACATTGTTTTTAAGTTCAGTGTGTTCGTGCCAGGTCTGCAGTCGTTTTATAAATTTGACAAATTTCGTTTCTTCTGCATTCTCGTGAAATATCAAGAACAATCGTATAAAACATCTGATTTTGTGTTGGAATTATACGCATTGGTTCGTTGGTTACAGGTACAATCTTATGTAGACAGTATTGCTTAGATCATCTGTCTAAATTATCGAAATACTATGCCTCTTTTTGGTAAGTCTCAAAAGAGCCCCGCGGAGCTAGTGAGATCATTGAAAGATGCAGTTACTGCTTTAGAAAGGGGTGATAAGAAAGCTGAAAAAGCTCAAGAAGATGTGAGCAAAAATCTGGTGAGTATTCTGTTGCACACCAATGTTTGGAGGTCAAAAATTTTATTGGTATCTAAGTGGACAATTTTATAGTGTTGATTTTGTGTCAATAGGTTTTGATAAAGAACATGCTTTATGGCACATCCGACGCCGAACCACAAACGGATATCATAGTAGCACAGTTAGCTCAGGAACTGTACAACACCAATTTGCTTCTACTTCTCATCCAGGTATCTAAACATTTGAGTATTAGATCAATTAAATTATCAATTGTTGTATTAACATGTGTAATGAGTCATACATTTGCATATAGAATCTAAACCGCATCGACTTTGAAGGCAAGAAGGATGTTGCCCAAGTGTTCAACAATGTGCTTAGACGTCAGATTGGCACCAGATCTCCCACAGTTGAGTACATATGCACCAAACCTGAGATACTCTTTACTTTGATGTCAGGGTGGGTATTATTATATTATTGTACATATAAATATATGGTATTTAACTGATCTTGATTTGGAAATAGAAAACAAAGTATTGTATGTAGGCTTTTTTACTATTTCATAGCAATGGAATTAACAAACAGAACAATAAACATAGCTATTTATATTCTGGTTTATCGTGTCAATGTGTGACATAAGTATGTATAGTAGTATTGTAATAATGTTATGTGATTTGCAGGTATGAACATCAGGAGATAGCATCTAACTGTGGAACTATGCTACGGGAGTGTGCCCGATATGAGGCTTTGGCTAAAATAATGTTGTATTCAGACGATTTTTACAATTTCTTCCGTTATGTAGAAGTTTCCACTTTTGATATTGCCTCAGATGCCTTTTCTACTTTTAAGGTTTGTTTATAAATATAATAGTTATAGATATAGAATATAAACAAATAATTATAGAATAGTTTGTCTTTCATTCAGCGTTTTTATCATGCTGAAATCAATGGTTTTAAATGTGCTTACATTAAATACTTGTACTTCAATATAACTCAGAACTCACTATGTGTCCATATTAGGAAATTCATGTAAATGATGGTTGTTTATGAATATTGCATGGGGGATTCATTGTGTTCAGAATGCAAAGTTCTACTTACCTCATTAGACTGTGGAACAGGAATGTTAATTTGCATAAATTGTAAAAGAACTAATATATTTAATTATTATTTCCAGGAATTGCTAACACGACATAAAATGTTGTGTGCTGAGTTTCTAGAAACAAACTATGATAAAGTGTTCAGTCATTATCAGCGACTGCTCAACTCTGAAAACTATGTGACTCGACGGCAGAGCCTGAAGCTACTGGGAGAGCTGTTACTGGACCGCCACAACTTCTCCATAATGACACGTTACATCACAAACCCTGATAATCTTAAGCTTATGATGAATATGCTTAAAGAGAAGTCACGTAATATTCAGTTTGAAGCTTTCCATGTTTTTAAGGTACTAATTGTAATTACTGTTGAAATGTTACAAATTACAGTAGTAGTAACCATCATTGTTGACTAATTCTTATTTATTGTTTCAGGTATTTGTAGCCAACCCTAATAAACCTAAACCAATATTGGATATCTTGCTAAGGAATCAAGATAAATTGGTTGACTTCCTCACCAAATTCCACACAGATCGTTCTGAGGATGAGCAGTTCAATGATGAGAAGGCTTACCTTATAAAGCAAATTAAAGAACTCAAGCCGTCGGAACACTAACACTTATTGCATTTCATTAAATCGCCACTTCCTCCTCAGAAAGAAGTTAGTTATAGATGCTATTATATTTAAATGCTTCTAAGTCACCAGAGGGTGTTGTGCGGCGCCGCTAAGACACAAGGTTCAGTAATAAACATTGGAAATCTAAATAGGTTTTACATTTGGTCTGTGATGAGTCAGGGAAAGTATATTTGTGCTACGAGCAAATTAACATTTTTAATAAACAATTGTAGGAATTAGTGTTACTTATGGTTTGACTTATATCTTTTGTAAGTTGTTAAAACCATTTTTAGTTTTTATGACGTGTTTAGTGACAGCTTCGGAGTCACAATCGAAATATTTATCATTATATTTTGTCACTTTAGTCTGCAAGTTCCCTAAGTTTTTCTTTATTTTCTATGCATATGACTAAATAAAACAGGTAACAGTGATCTAAGGAGATTTTGTATATATGACATTTTAAATTGGAGCGTTTTGTAATGTTTATTTTTTGTATTTTAAATCAATATCAGAAGTATAAATTGTTGAACATGAAGGAAAATATATTTTATATTGTATATGTATATCATTCTTATCAGTATTGGTTTTGATTACATCAAGAAATATTATCATTATTTACTTTGAACACAAACCATACTTTAATGTCGTTAACATAATTTAGTTCCATGCTTAGTATTAATTCAGATGATACATATTTGCAAAATTTACACAGGTATTTTTTATTAAATTAAATTTTTAGATAGGTAACTATAAGTTTTCAAAATTGCTGTATCATATTTTAATGTATAATGATTATTTTGTCAGCATCATTAATGCAATTACATTCTATAGAAACGGAATAAATACAATATTTATATCATTTTAATTTATTTTTTTTGTAAATAGTAATATGTATATCCCTTATTAATTACGAGTTAAAGTTGCGTTAAAATGAAACACTTCTCCCATCTAGTAGGATTTTATTAGACACAAAAAGGGATCTGTACACAGAATCTTATTTATAAAAACTGTACAGTTACTTTTAAACTATTCTTACAATTATCACAACATATTTGAAGAACAAATTATTTACATAAAAAAGATCAAATAGTTTATCCGCTGAATAGCATTATGTATTATTGTTTAGAGCTGTGAATATTTACGAAAAATGTTTCAATAAGTATCTGCAATCGGTCAATATTCGTTTTAAGAATCGTCGGGATGGGTACTTATTTATAGTCTTTAGTAGTGTGTATCATTTTATTAAATATTAATATAACTGTGAAAACTATTTGGGATTTGAATGTGGCGTTAGGCAAGTCGACATAGCACAACCAGTGGATCCATTAGATAAAATCTTGTCCTTTTGTTAGCTACTTGGTTCTCACACAGTCGTTAATTTTAAAAATGTAGTTTTATGTCACCACATACCTAATTCCCACTGCACCTACTAAAGACTGGAGATATTTTAAGTTTGCCTTCAGAAGAGCGGAAACTTATCTAAGGGCCGATTTTTTGATCCGTAGTTAAACTCGACCAATTGTTAAAAATAGTAACTAATGGTTAACTTTTTGCAAATTTGCAAAATGTGTTTTTTGATCAATTTTTAGTTTATCTAATGAATATTTTGCAAAAAGTTAACCGTTTTTTTTAGTTACTATTTTTAACAATTGGTCGAGTTGAACTACGGATAAAAAAATCGGTCCTAAGATATCTTAGAAATCAAAAGCACACAATCAAGAAACAGAAAATATGAATAGACAGGGTAAGGAACGAGCGCAAAATAAAACCAAGATTCGTTCCAAAATTAAACCTTGTATCATAAGGCTGTGGAAGATATTCCGCGGATAACATTATCTTAAACTGAAAATAGTTAAATAAATGATATCTTATTTTAATAGAAATTATGAAATGACGCATAGTAACAAAGTACCTTTAACATTTTATCTCTGATGATAATCATATTAAAATAACAATAAATCCCTGCAGGTTAGGTAACCCAACGTTGTAACATCATAGGAATAAATTGGATTCTGCTTATATAGCGACAGAGCAGGGCAGATGGTAAAACATTCAATAGATCCACCAGCACATATTACTCTTCTTGAGTGTTACATGTAGAACCTTCTAGTGTTATCAGATAAGGCTGAATGTAAGTACTATTTCAGTTGCCATCCAGATTTCGTACCTTATTCTAAAAGGGCAAGTTAATCAGTAATGATTCGGTTGGGCATCTGACCGCTAAATTTGATGATAAAATTCACCATTTAAAACGTGCAATTTATGTAACCAACGAAGTTTGAATTCTGGCAGATGTAATTATTTGCCCCGACTCCCGCATTCCCCTTAAACTTAAGGGGAAGATATGTAAAACCATGAGTAGACCTGCTCTCTTGTATGGGTCAGAATGTTGGGTCACAAAAGGGATAAATGAAAGGAAATTGCATGCAGCTGAAACGAGAATGCTAAGAGGGATGTGTGGTGTTACACGAATAGATAGAATAAGAAATGAGTACATAAGACGTAGGAGGAGGAGTCTGAAAGTCACACCCGTAACTGAAAAGTTGTGTGGAAATCGATTATTATGGTACGGGCATGTGTTACGGAGAAATGGTCTTCATATGATCTGACCAAGATTATGTCTGGACTTTAAAAGAGACTGTGACGTCTGAGTTTGTTTCGGCCTTTCTTCTCAGACTAGTCAGATAGGAAACGCCGACCTCATCTAGTTTTAAAATATGATTGACGTGTAAAAGTGTTTGTACAAACCTACTTACAAAATAAAATCATTTATCATTTATCAATGAGAAAAATGTGAGAAGAGTTTTGAGTATGAATGTCAATGGCTATTAGAGAAGAAGAAGGAAGACCAAGGAAACGATGGATGGAATGTGTGAATGTTGATATGGTTTAGAAAGGGGGTGACTACCGAGATGACTAATAGAGAAGTAGGTATGGAAGAAAAAGACATGTTGCGCCTACCACAAATAAATAAGGATTAGGGCAGGAGAATGATGATGTATTATTTGCTTTCCCATTAAGTAGAACTTCTATAGATAATGTACCTAGTGACTCACGACAGTTGTAGGAAGAATTATTATTATAAGTACCACTTACGATCTGAAGTTGTTTTCAGCGTCGAACGTAACATTGAGAGATAAAAACCAATTCAGTACACATCGTGGGCGTCGGATAACGACCGAATTACTCGTAAAACAATGTCCTTTCTAGAAATATGATGCTTATTATCAAATCCTAGATAGGAGAGCAAATTCTTTATATCTAGTAGGCACATTTTATCCAGGGACATCTACTTTTCTGTCTGTTCGTTTGTGAATATCGACTGGTAACTGCCTATCAGATGATTCTTCAAGACTTCGTGTGTGCAAGTACTAGAAACATCAACAAGTAGGAAATTTAATCGAGTGTATTGATTCATGTGCCACTGCTGTGTTTTGTCCACTTACAACCAACACAAGTACATCCAATTCTGTCACGTGGTACTTTTTTTTTTTGGGCGGGAAATCATCAAATGACCTCTCCCGCTCTGGGCTGAGCGGAAGGGCGTGTCAGACTTTTACTGACTAAAACCCACCCGTGTTCCTTCAGTCGCCTGTGCCAGGGGCCACTGTATCTCTTTCAACCCGCGGCCCTGGCAGGCATCGGCCCTAGCGGACCCCGTCAATTCGTGTATCTTTTTGAAATAATATGCACGTGTGTATGTGTATGGCAAATGGGAGATGGCGCGTCCAACGGACGACAAACTAGTTTTTTCAAACTAGATTTACATTATTTCTGTTGTTCTGACATCAGATCATAATTTTCGTGGTACTGTAATCTTGTTTATAACATTGCAATTAACTAAATATTAACATTGTTCGTGATATTTAGAATACTCATGTTGAAACCAAAAGACGTTGGGCACTAACTTTTGCAGTAAACATGAAATATTAATATTATTATAAAAGTCAAAATTTCACGATAAATCATCTTATATCGCCTCTTCAAGTTTTACAGAACTCTTCAAATAACTAGGTCTTACCCTGGTTAATCAATCATCAGTCAATAAACGCGAAAAAATCAGTCAGGCTCGGCCACACGGCTCAGGATTGGTCTTGTGTCAGGAATAATTAAACACAATTAGTCAGATAACGAGATTATACTCATTAAAATGTATTTAACAAAATACTGGAACAGTAAGTTTTTCAATAATTTTGGTATAACCGAGTACGTGCAGACCCAGCCTAAAATGATAGATAGGTTTTTAGAAAATCGTTTATATTTAAATAAATACGATTAATAGAAAGAAACGAAGAAAAATGGCATATTGTATTGCTAGTACCAATAAAGCAACTTAAAGAATGGCGCCGCGCCAGAACTTTTATAAATTATAATATAATAATTATGGAAGAACCGAAATAACACTACCTTCGCAAGAAAAATATTCTTAAAATTATTAATAGATATCACTAAGAAAACCTAAAATAATTTAGATGTCCAAATATCGAAACATGATTGCTTATGGAGTTGGAAGTTTTATAGAATACAAACATGTTTGTAGTATCAACTTACGAAGGCAGTGTATCACAATAACACAAAAAAATATATATAAGAAAAAAAAAACAAACTTATAAAATATATTATAGATAGGTACCTACTATGAATTTTCAGAATTTCAGATTATTGCTAAGAATAAATATCTAAAGACTGGCGATAAATCTATACTCTCAATCATGTATTGCACGTCTCACGCATTGATGTGTGTATGTAGTTTAAACATTAACAATGCGATACGTAATACAAGCATAAAAGTTTCAACCCTCGTTTGGAACAATAACCTTAACAATTAGTTTTCAGCTATTACACCATAGACAAATGTGTCGCACAATCAGTTCCAATCCAATGATTCACGAGATCAATTACAATTTAAAGAACATTGGCATTGGACATTACAACTATGTGTATTTAAAATCGGATTGACTGTCAATCAAACAATCTGTGGTTAGTCTATCCTAATATTATTGCATTAAGATATTTTTAAAATACAACTTGACATTCACTATAATATGAAATAAGTATAAACAGACATGAACCAATCGCTTTTAGTAGTTATAAACATGAAGAACGTGCCACAAATGCGTCAAAATGAATTTACTGAATGACCCAAAAAGGGCAGACAGCGTGGCAGTGGCATACAGCATTGATGGCTTTGTGTTTGGAACATCCTTATATATCATGATATATCCACTTAGCTCATGATAATGAGTTGTCCAGTGTTGTTTGCATAGACAAGTCCTTGACCAGGTTGGGGGGCCCAGCGGAGGCAGTTGAGGCTGGTGAAGCCGTGCTCCCAATTCTGTTCCAACTCTTTGATAGGAGACAATCCCGTGCGGCTTGAACTTTCTAGAAATTAAAACAAAATTACGGGTTAGTGTTAAACATATAAAACGTTAGACTTTACTGGCTGATATTGGAGCAAAGAACTTGTAACATTTGTTTTTGTAACTATTTATTTAAATCGGAACGGCATTTTTAGTAAGGAATAAAATAAAGCGAACGTCGCGCGGTCGGTACATACCGAGCGGCTCGAGCCGGTACAGCAGTGCGATGACGTTGTTGCGCGCGTGCGGCGCCGTAGTGAAGCGGCGCGAGCCCAGCCCCACGGCCAGGTGCCGCGCCGTGGGCGACAGCGCCACCGACACCGCGCTCTGCTCCAGCACCGCCGTGTGCAGGCACTGGCCCAGGCGCGCCCACTCCAGCGAGTACACTCCTGCGGTAACTGTCACTTGTTAGAACGTGGTAGAGTCAACTGTGTACCATGTGCTGTGGAACTACACTGACGAGTAATATAAAAAGAACCACTTGCAAAGTGACTAAAGTTAAAGTAAAAAAAAATTGAGAACTATATTGGACATTAAAACCTTATAACATACTGGCCTGTTCGAAGTCATGGATAGAAAAAAAAAATACACATTCCATAATTTTGGATTACATTTGAATACTTTTATTTTCAAGTTGTGAATCGATTTTTTAACTAAAAGTATTTACGGCAGGCGTTGTATTATAAATAAATGATCAAATCATCATGCCTCTCACACGATAAATGTATCAGGATCATCACTATGCTGCAATTGGGGAGATCCAAGGGACTAATGGCCAGAACAATGGGTATGAGACACTACTGTCCAACAAGTGCTTCGAACAAGAGTTTAGGGAGACTGGACTTAACCTAAGAAAGCAAGCAATGGCAAGCCAAGGTACACAACGGCCCGATGTGTCAACGATGTTAAGAAATCGACATCAGACAGGAGTTGCGATCCAGGAACAACTTTTGCAGACCCAAAGGGACAGTGGTGGTGGGTGGTCAGTCAGGAGACCTCTTGCAGTTGCAGAAGTGAATGAGTGAAGCCTTAGCGGCCAGCAAATGGCCCACAACTGGAATTGCAGCATAAAGTTGCAAGATAAAATATGCCCATGATCACATCGACGGGGTGAGGACGAATGGGGCAGAAACACTTGAGAGGTGTCAAGGGACACCCGGATGGAACGAAGTTCCTTTCTATAGACAGAGAGAAACACGCGCACGCCGTACGGCTTACAACTATAGCAAAAAGTGTCGTTACAACTTTTGGTCTTAATTTTTTCCGTCTAGCCCCCTTTCGCAACGCGCGATAAGGAACTTCGTTCCAATAATGTTCTCTGATAAATCGAGATTCGTTTTGTATAATTATGTCGGTAGACGTCGAGTGTACAGACGGCCAGGAGAACGTTTCACACAAGCATTTTTCGAAGAAAAAGTCCTATACAGGGAAGGTTCTTCATCAGATGGTCGCACGGCGCTAGTGCCGAGGTTCTCAATGACCATGTCCATTGCAGGAGCATTGTTTATGCATGATAAAGCCCAGCCCCAAACACAGCTCTTGTGGTTTATATAAAAAATATGAGAGAATATTCCTTAGCATATGCTGAGGAATCTAGTTAAAAATCAAAATCAAAAGTCATTTATTCAAATTAGGCTGAGAATCAGCACTTTTCGAACGTCAAAATTACAAAAGACGCGTACTCACGTAGACAAAGTAGTCAGCCAAGTCGTGTAAAAGCCTTATTGAGAGCACGCGGACGAAGGCAATACGAAATATTGAATGATTCAAAAACTAAGTTTCAATTTCGTAAATCCTCTTAAAGAGTTAACACTACACGTTCCACTATTTTACACATTTACTTACCGAGCCAATGGTTCGTATTCCTTAACCTCGGCACAGGAAGGAGCGCCACCAAGAGCCTGCCATCTTTAGATATGTCGATACTAGCATCATTATGAATTCTGCATCGCTGTACTACTACATTCTTGGTACCTGATGATATAAAAAAATATGTCAGTTGATTTAGAAATAATGTGGAATAATGGAAACAGCATGCAATAAAATAATCCAAAAAAAAAAAAAAAAAACTAGCCCCTGCTTCGTACGGTTTTTGCGATTTGACAAAACAACGAGATTACGTTATTATATTTAAGTTTCATATTAGTGTATTATATAAATTAGGTTAGACTGGAAGCCAACCCGAACTATGGGAAAAGGACATACACGTTCCAGAATAAATTCCCTAAATGATGGTGGACACTACACCGAAATATGTCGCGAAATTTAGAAAGGCAACGCGATCACACAGAGACATGAAAAGCTACTTTAATTTATAATATGTATAAATATAACATAATATGATGATAAATATAGATGAGAAACCAAATATCATACTGTCTGATATCTCGGGCGTGGAGCCGGTGGTGAAGTCCCAGGCCTGCACGCGGTGCGAGGGCGCGGGCAGCGCCTCGGAGATGATGCCCGCGTCCAGCAGCCCCGCCATGCCGGCCAGGCGCCGCGCGCCCGCCTCGCCCGCGCCCACCTCGTCGTCCACCACCATCGCGTTCTGCACCACAGTTACACTTAGACCAGTTCTACGAGTGCGATTCTACTGGAGACGTACATTATGTAGGTTGCCGTTTCATTTACCTGAGCCAGGATGATAGGTTGCAAATATTCATGTATCCTGGGCAGGCGCTGGGCCGAGCCGCCGTCGTTGCCGGGCAGGTCGCTCATTTGCATAAGCGGCATGGCCACGTTGTTGAGCACGGTGTGGAACTGGTGGCTGAGTTCTTCGCGGCCGGCCGGGTCGGCGCGCGCCGCCAGGATGTGCGGCCGGAACATGGCCAGCGGGTGCCGCGCCGCGCCCTCGGCCGCGCTGCCCGCGCCGCCGCTGGGCCCGGCCGAGGCGCCGGGCGCCGCGTTGTCCGCGTTGTTCGCCGGCAGGGAGAACATCTCCCGCACGGATGACGGTGTGTACAGACGGATTGTCTGCAGCCGTCTGAACCTGTTTCTGGCCGCATTCCTCAGCCTCACAGCCTGCATGTGAGCTATGCGTATAAAATTGACCCTGTGTTCGAACTCGTTCATCAGCTCACTTCCAGGTGATTCCTGAAGATTAGGATTGTCACCGGGTGTCGGAGCGTTCGACGGCCCGGCCACAGGCTCATTATTTTGCGGATCGACCCTCGGACTTCTAAATCTCGACACGCTGGGTCTCAAAGGTAAACTTCGCAGTGCCGGTATTCTATAATTTGATACTGGAGGTAAAACCCTCTTTTTAATTAGTGGATGTGCAGTAGGATTTGTTCTATGTAATGCTTTTTGCCTCCTAGTTTCCATGTACAGGTCTCGTCTATTTCTTGCAGTTGCAGAATTATTCCTGTTGGCGGCGGCTATTTGCACGGCAACACGATTGCTATACCTTTGTGAAATTCTACTCCTTTGTGAATTTTGTGAAGTTGAAGGTGTTTCTTCATGTGGTCTTTTATTTTTATTACTTTTTTCGACAGTTTCAGCCTGAGATGTTGACGGTTTCTCAGGAGTTTTAGTTTTATTATCTTTACTATTTTGCTGTGATCGGATAGCAACCGATTCTGCAGCACGATGTGGGTTACTAGGAGGAGCCAGCTCGTCGGGGCCATCAACGTTCACGTCCACGTTATGCTCAACGTTTTGAATACGAACGACATCTAGGGATTCTACACGTTGCGGTGTGGGAGCTTGGCTTGTGGCTGTTCGGGTGTTATTCCTGTTTGACATCACGATTAAGCAAGTCAACGCTAGTGCCCTTTTAAGCGTCCTCAGCATATTAATGATGAGTTGGCTGAGGCCGCGTTCCTCCAGACACATCATCATCATATTGAACATAACTGACAACACTTGCATGGCTCTCATGCGTATTTCATGCCTGGTAGCACTTATTTCAATCGCACGTGCGAAGTCTCTGCGGGATCGGTTATAGCGCGGAGCCAAACGATTCGCGGTAGGATTTCGACATCGCCTCCTCAGTTCATCTTCTGCACGCCAACGATAGTTGGATTGTATTCTTCTTCTCAAAGGCGGAGAAAATCGAGTATTAGGTGAAGATCGGACATGAGAAGGCCTTCCTCCCTGGGGTGGTCTACTCTCGGTAGCATTGTCATTAGTATTTCGCTCGGCTTCAGTCTGATTATTATTTGCATTGTTAGGATTCTGAGGTGCATTACGACTTCCAGTCGAATGTCTGTCACTATCTTCATTTCTTGCATTATTTCTTAGGTTTCTTGCAGTGCGGGTGAGATTATCCGTCATGTCAGTCAACATCATACACCGATCGAGTAATGGTCGAGTGTAATAACTGGGAACATCCTGTCTTCCTGTTTCCCTGTGTAACATAAGTATGCGACGTCGTAAATTTTCCCACATCCCGCGTAATTCTCTCATGGTCGTTCGATTCCCTCGGAGCCAAAGATTCGTCAATTGCACAGTGTGCTTCTGTAATGCGAGTACACCGCTTTTTACTTTTCTATAAGCTTCGTCAGGTGGAACTGCGGCGCCTCTACTCCAAAAGTCATCTCTACTTGTTGACGGTCTGTCGGGATTGAAATCAGATGAACTCTGCGGACGTGGCTCTGATGTTGCGGCTCCATCCGCCTCATCCCCTCCTTCTGCAGGTGCGGCTTCAGCGGCAGTAGGTGTGGCTGCAACTGGTGCAGGTGCGGCTGCAACTGGTGCAGGTGCGGCAGCGGCTGGCGCGGACGTGGCCCCCACAGTCGTGGCTGAGGACGCGACTGGTACGGAAGAGGGTCCTACGTCGGAGCCCATAGAATCACTTTGTGTTCGAACACGAAACCTATTATTCGACAACGACACATTGATTCCCCCTGCCTCTCTCGACGGTCCAGCCTCTTTAGGAGGAGCACTATTGCGCGTCTCATCATTCAATTCAAACACCAGTCTATCAGTAGGGTGTAGCAGTCTCTCGGAGGAAGTCGAGGAAGACGGACGATCATTAACTCCAGACGGACGATCACTAACTTCAGACGGACTATCATGAACTCCAGACGGACGATCATTACCTCCGGACGGACGATCATTAACTCTGGACTCGTCTTCTCGAAAAGTAGTATTTCTCGTCCTAAAAATATTAACTTCCGAGGACTGATCACTGTCCGAATCAGAACTGGATGACAAGAATTCTCTTCGCCAAGTGGAGCTGAACAGTCGCACCCGAGGCCGGCCCCCGCGCGTGCGTCCGCCGCTCTCGCTCTCGTCTGAGTGCGCGCGCGACGCGCTGCCTCGCCGTGGCATATTGCGCTCAACACTGGCCAGAGTGGATAACGACATATTAGTGATTAGATTCAACAACCTTGTGCCAGAGTCACGCAGAATATCACGAATCAAATCAAGACTTTCGTTAATAGTTTGTGCATCGACTGGCGCCGTCACGGGGCTCATCTGTGTAGATGAATTAGTCATAGTTGGTCTTTGTGAGGAAGAGGAAGAAGAACCAGACGTTGAAGGTTGGCTTCCAGCTGAAGCACTAGTCTGGAATGAGCGTCGTGGCACAAACGGCAATGCGGAAGGAGTGGTTGCTGTAGTTGCAGGATCATTACGTGTGGGCTCTGTATTTTGTTGTAATGGGGAAAAGTTTCTTCGGCGAAGTGAGAAGTCTCGTCCCAAAGAAGATCCTCTAGATGAAGTGAAAATGCTAGTGCGCGACGTATTGGTCGAACTGGAGGGAGTGATTTCCGTAAAAGTAACCCTGGTCGGCCTCGGTGTTCCGTTAGAGGACGAGAAAGGATTTGGTAAGAGTCGAGTACTCTCGTACTCAATAGTTCTGTACGATCTGTCGGAACCATTCAACGGTTGGAAAGCGGATGATCGTGATCCGAACAGCGTTCGCTCCTGATTTGATGAACTTGGATTTCTGAAAATATTAAAGTGAAGCTAAATACAGGAAAAATAATTAACCAGTGCGCAAACTGTAACCATGAATTCAGCACATGATTCTGAACCGTTGCGTTGAAATATTTTGTAGGCTATAAAAATAAATTAGCGCTGCCATACAATTTGACCGCGTAGGTACTTATTGCACTTTTTTTATGAAAGAGCAAATTTTGTTTTTTGATAACCGATTAATAATTTCTACGCTAGGGACTCTAGAATCATGTGCTGAATTCGTGGTTACAGATTGCGCACTGGTTAAAAAAAAATCCTGTGTAAATGCATACATTCATTTATATTCTTATTTAAACTGTGTTGGTCTTAAGAGAAATAAGTAGTCAACTCGAACGGTTTGTATTGAAAGTTTGGTCAACCATTAGATCAAACTATATGACTGCATACCTGGAAGGGTTGCTATCAATTGACAACACATCTAGATTGAGTAAGCGACTGCTGCCCTCTCCGTCGCCGGTGTCCGCGGGCTCCACGGGGTCACGAGACGTGCTGGGTGTTGGATTCGCTGAAAATTTGCGTTTAAATTATCATTATAAGCATGGTAAAGCAAGGGTCTTATTTATTTTTGACATAGCTATCGTAAATTATTTTATTTTAACGATAACAAAACGTATCAACTTGTAATTGTCTAACTCAATTCTTCAAAGTTGAAACAGTAACATCAGAAGCACTATGTAACTTTTACGTCATTGTACCTTAGGGGACCGGACTGCTTCTCCTTAACACAGGTTTTCATAACCTAGCTAGGAGAGCAGTTCTCACCCACACCCACACGTTTGTAGAATTAGTACTTATTTTGCAAAACTGTATTTTTAACTAATAATCCTTTGTTTTGATTACATAAATAAAATATATGTGCCCAAGCCAATGAAGAGGTTATAAAATACTTTAGTCTAAGTAATTATTTTATGATGTTATAATTATGAAAAAGATATTTAATTCCACTTGTTTTCTAATTAATTCGCAAATTATTACCATCATCCTGAGTAGGTATGACAGAACGCGTGGACCGTATCCAGCCCGAACTAGTGATCGTGAAGTCTGTGTCCATAGGGTCTGTACCGCGGTCCGTCTGCGAACATTACACACTTTATCAATAAGCAACACTGTAAAAAACAATTTGATTATCTCAATCTAATGTTAATAATGATAGTTCTATAACATTATCCATTACCGTATTCGGAGGCGGCGGAGTGTTGGTTAGGCGGTGTCGTACCATAAAGAGCCTTTGATAATTCCTCACTAAACTATCATATCTTTGCACCAAGTTTTGGTAAGAGTTTACAATCATGTCTTGTGCAGAGCCGGGGCTCTCATGCGCCCGGCCGCCGCCCGGACTTTCGTCGTTGTCATCTCTTCTAGAGTTATTATTATTGGGGTTATTTGTCGGACCCGAGGCAGGGTTCTGCTGTTGCGCAGAGTTGTTCGCTGGCCCTCCCGTACCAGCCCATAGTGATATTCCAGTGATAAGTTTGTAACCAAGAGCATCGAAAGCCACAAATCTGAAAGACACAAGCTAAGAAGAATGCATCATATTTAATTGCAGTTTAAAACTAACGAATTTTAGTGCTCCTATGATGTGCTTTCCCATGTGCTTATCTATTCTTATTGTCAAAAGCTGATAATTCTTATATCAAGTCTTAATGCACCAATAAGTATGGACAAACTCTATTAATAAAAATAAAAACATATATGTTATTGCATTTATCTATCAAGCATGATGCTGTAGAAGTGGCGACTTATTTACGTACCTGACTTTTTCGTTGGGATTATTTGTTGAGACTTTGGTAAAAGGGGCAGGCTTGCTCCAGTCCCAAAAGTACAGTTCATTGAAGGTGGCTATCACTAACAGCTGCTCGCGGGGGTGGAACGCAATGGAAGCTATGACAGTTTCGTTACGAACATTCCACACCTCACTGCCACCCTGTAGCAACAAATGAATGCAAATATTCAGGACCGTCCTGTAATCCTCTATGTATTTTAAAACAAAATAAATAGAATGGAATGTAACATTTCCAAGATTCGATTTTCTAATATAGCTTTCTAATCACTGCACTTCAAATTGAGAATATATTAAATTTCACTAAATAAATTTACACACCAAACGTCTCTTAAGCTGTCTATTTAGTTAAATTGCTGAAAGAACTTAATAATTAAATTATAATTCATGCTATGAAAATATATAAAACTCACACTTGCAATGTCCCACACCCTGACTTGTCCACCGAGACAGCCGGAGCCAATGAGCAGGGGGTGTGATGGGTGGAAGGCAATACACCACGGAGTGCGAGGGTGCCCCTTCAATATGCGCACATGTTTCCCACTAGCCAGCTCAGACACATACACATTGTGGTTCCCATGTGTAGATGCTACTTTAGTCCTAAAAAGTATGCATATATTTCAGTTATCATGAAAACTCTCTGATATGATTCAAAAAGTTATAAAGAAAAAGTCAATAATATATTTATTTGTAAGGGGCCACAGCACAGTGTGATGTTTCTAAATTTTAATTTCATAAACTCATTTGACTGATCAAACAATACCATGTCTAATCACTCCTTAGTTTCCTTCGCTACAAGGCAGAAAGGTATTTAAAGTGGTGTATAATCTATTGATTTCAATGTCTGAAAGCTATAGAATTATATGTAGAACTCCATTAAGGATATAACTGACTGACTATTTATGCTATAGAATATGAAATACTCAACATAAATATTAGTAAGTTGTGGATATTGGCATGAAGTTCTGTTGAGTAGTAGTTGGACATAAGCTCAGTTAAAAGTTAAAGGGTGTGGTCACTTGGTTAAATACTTAACACCAATTTTTCCAGTCAGTACCACTGTTTGCCAAAAACCTTCCTAAGGTAAAAAAAATATAGACTAACTTACCCATCAGGACTAAACACCATTAAAAATGTAGATCTTGGATACCCTGGCAAATCACAACTCTGAAAAGAAAAGTTAACATGTCATGTTTATTATCATGTAAGGTCTTTAAAATGCAATTGGATTTTATAATAACTGTGACATGAACATACAATTTAAATCTGTAGGGTTATTGAAAAAGGAAGATAGTCATACTCTTATTTGAAGTGGTTTCTGGACAAGTGTGTCCTCCGCCATATTTTCAAGAACTGTCTTGCTGTTTGGATAGTTGGGTGGGTTAATACCCCGCTCCCTCCACTGCCAGCTCCGAGCAATGTTGCCCACATTCTGTATTTCGTCAACTGGTTCATTCTTGCAACCAAGCCATTCATTGTCTATAACTGGGTCCATTGCCCTGTGCTTCAAGACCAAAAAAAAAAAAATAATTATCAGAAATCAAATCAAATAAAATAACCCATTGAAACAATATTACACAATCTTGTAGAGCCTCACAAAGAACTAGGTTTTCACCTGTTTTCAGAGAGGGAAGTTTAGAGAATGTTTTTAGTAAGGGGAAGACTCCCTACTTACTATAATTTGATAAAAGAAACTTGAGGAAAAGGGTGATTTTGTTATCATTATTTTATAACATAAAAGTAATAACTAAGTTGATCGCAAAGTTGTGTGTCCTGTATCAGAAGAATTTTCTTTACTGAATTAAGCTTACCTAAGAGATAAGTACATCAATGTTTAACCATTTATCTATCACTAACTGATATCTACTGTTTTGTTTTTAAAGAGATTGTTAATAATATAAAATAATAAAAGTAAGCATGTGGACGTATGGAGGGTAGGTTACTTGATTTACCTTTATGTTTTTATGATCATTGAATAGAATTGGGTGTAGTAGATCTGAAAATAAAACAAACATTATTCGGCCGAATGCTGCTTCGTAGTGGAACAACATACAGTAAATATGTATTATAGTCGGCACTTACGCCTATTCGTCCTAACAATGAAAATGTCTTATGTAACAAGTTGGAGAGCATACCAATTATAAATTTCTTATTACATTGCAACTAAAGTTGATTAGTGTCGTCTGTCACGTACATTATCGTATCACGATTATACATAAAAGTACCTACCATACCAAATGACCGGAGTGAGCCATGTTGAAAATTGACAACATGTTATTTCATCAAATTATTTCCTCAAAATAAGATTCACAAGTTAATCAGAATCCTAGACACCTTTAAATTTGTTTTATATTTCATACGGATTGGACAAAATGTTGTATACAATACGCATTTTCTGCTTATAGGCCGAGTGTAAAAACAACGTATTTACCTTAAACATTGTGCCAAGTGGAACAAATATTTTACAAACTATTACTAATGTAGTAAATTAAGATTATTCTACTTGTATAACACCACAATTTAGGTATTATCGACGCTTTTATGTCTCAAAAATCCATAACAGAAACAATCCAATAGCACCAGCTGCGAACTGTCAAAATTGAGGAAACGAATACAGATAAACAAATATCAACCAGTTGCAAATTAAAAAAATCAAAGGATTGTGATGCTCGTAAGTCCTACCGATAAAAATATTTCTGATAACCATAAATATTATAGTTACAAGATGGTGATGGTTTTCGGCCAGGTGTTTCAACCGACATGGCAATATTCGCCCTCAAACAGATTGTCAAGCTCATAGAGTAAAGTAAAATATATCGGGGGGCAACCAGTGTGTATGTTCGTTTCCTTGATGTCAGTCGCGCTTTTCACACCATAAATCATGACCTGCCGTGAAGGAAGCTAGAAAGTATAATGTTGCACCTGGGGTTACGGGGCAGATATTATTGTAATCAGTCCAACAATACAGGCGCGGTCGCAGCCCAAGATTTTGGGGGTGTCACCATGGGTGCCGAGGAATATTAATAAGGGAGGTACATCTCCTCGTTAGTCTAGTGGTCGCCAGCGTTACTGTTGAGCATGAGGTCCTGGGTTCAATTCCTAGGTTGGGTACAGTGTTGTTAGGTTTTTCCATCAGAATTTCTCAGAAGCAGCCTGGATTTATGCCTGGTTGGCAGGAGGCTCACCCCCTATGACATGGGACTTAAAAATAACTGGCGAAATGGGGTATAAGTACTACATGAAGGTACACCCCTGCCTAACCCTTCGGGGACTAAAGATTACGCAGGGTGAGAAGAGCGAGCGAAGCGATCTCAAAATTTTTAACAACCCGCCTCGGTTTGGTTTTATATTTTCAAGCAGAAATAGGAGTTACATTGTCGACTTATCCAGGCAAGCCCAAGCAACTACGAAAATGTAGAATTCAAGAGTGAGCGAAGCGAGCTCGAAAATTTTTCACACTCTCGGGTAGGTTCGATTTTTTTTTGATCATTCCAAAAGGAGTAGAAATTACTTGCTTTGTCAACTTATGAGTTATGAAGAAAAGCTCAAGAATCATCAGAATGTGAGCGAGAGAAGCGAGCTCGAAAGTTTTAACAACCTGTCTCGGTTTGGTTTTATATTTTCAAGCAGAAATAGGAGTTTCATTGTCGACTTATCCAGGCAAGCCCAAGCAACTACGAGAATGTAGAATGCAAGAGCGAGCGAAGCGAGATTGAAAATTTTGCACACTCTCGGATAGGTTCGATTTTCTTTTGATCGTTCCAAAAGGAGTAGGAATTACTAGCTTTGTCAACTTATGAGTTATGAAGAAAAGCTCAAGAATCAACAGAATGTGAGCGAGTGTAGCGAGTCTATAATTTTTTGCACCCCTCTTTGAAATAGGTTTGGTTTTCTTTTGACCATTATACAAAAACAGAACTTACTTTATCGAATTATGACGAAAAGCACAAACTCGTTTTACAGCAGTTTAGGTTTTGGAATCAGGACTTAACCTAAGCCTTTCGAACCTTACGCACAAGTGCCCAAAGACTATAAATAGTCGTGTTGTATTAGGTAGGGGGGGCATGGGTGCTACAAACCATGATAGTCTTCAATGCTAGAAAAACAAAACTGATGATATTCAGGTCGTGAAGTGGTGTATTGGGGGGCAGACGGTGAAGGTTGTGGAGAGGTTCAAGTACCTACATTGGTCACATAGGTAGGTACTGACAACAAACATGAAAGACGATGCGGATACGATCGATCGATCGGTTGTAGGAAACATGCTTGCCAGAAAATTTTTTAAGGCTAAAATACATACCTACTAAAGTGCATCTATTCAGAACGTAGGTACTGTCAAAGTTTCTATGCGTGGCAGGTCAGGACTTTTCCTTCACCGTTATGAGAGCAGTGGTGATGAAATAATTTACA
The DNA here is from genome assembly GCA_951799955.1 of Apamea anceps. Classification (NCBI taxonomy): domain Eukaryota; kingdom Metazoa; phylum Arthropoda; class Insecta; order Lepidoptera; family Noctuidae; genus Apamea; species Apamea anceps. Next base: position 14,531,312 of record OX637505.1, on the reverse strand, counting down.
CAAAGTAAAGCGTCTGTCTGGGTCGAACCTACGACCTACAATTCGTAAGTTGCGCCGTTACCACCAGGCCCCAACTGCAACAATTATTGTTTTCAAATGCCAAGATCACCATTTGATTATAATGGTTTACCGTTTCCGTAAAAATAAACAATAAGTAAAACAAACCTTATGTTTGTTTTACTTACCTATTGTTTATTTTTACCAACTACAGCGCCAGATATCTACCCTGTAAAGTCACATTGAAAATGAAAACGAAAGGTTATTCCTGTTAATAAATAGATAATTATAATTACCTACCTACCTACCAACCAATTTTAGGGAAGCAAATCTATTCAAATCTGCAAATACTTAGAATCTTTTGATCGGACGTTGATTGGCTAAACTAAATCTTGGTTGAATCAATATCCAGTGGTGCGGTGATAGACTGTCAGCCTAGTTTATCTAGTCGGGTGAAACAGGTCACGTTAATTAATCCAATTGCAGCAAGGATTACGGTCCACGGTTACTAGCTACCTGTCGCTAACGTACTGCGTTTGATGTTAACGCTCCTAACCGTCTGCTGAATTGCTGAAAGGACGGCTGTTAATCTTGTCTTCCATGAATAACAAAACGATACGGCCGCAGCTTTAGTCTATGGATTAGGAGTTAGGACCACTACTATAATATTTAATAAGCAGTGAGTTTACAATCATTTTTATACTCATAAACCCAAACCGGGATAGCCATATCTTCAGAAACTCAAATTCAAAGCATTTCTTAATAAACCATCAAGTACAGAAACTTGTAAATTGTTAGAATATTGAAGGGAAGAATAAACAGTAGGTAGGTACCTAGATTCGTTGAGTAGATAAAACTGTGCAATTGATTGATGAATAAACTAAGTGTGGTGAATGGTGATGGGTACTCCCATTGTAATGGACAACCGGGGTACGTCCAGTACCTACGGTCGTACCTGGGACAGCTTCCCACGTAATGACGTACTCGTATGTTCCCTACTTCTGAGTGCGTGGACTCTGCTGGCGACACACGTCCCACCCTCCTAGTGGATTGAACATAATGTGGTACAACCCACTTGGAGGGCTTGCAGAGACGGGCAGCGAGGAGGCGGAGAAATAAAAGATTTTCTAAACTAATGGCCCGATTTTCACAATTTAAACGTAATTATTCGTTTTATATCTAGACTTATCCTTTACAACAAAAAATTATTAAAATCTATCCATAAACAAAAAGTGAGTTTTCAAGTTACGTAACAAAACTACACCTTTATGAACCCTTTTTTAAAAACAGTCTTATTGATTTGAGATACGGAAACTAATAACAAATCTAAGCTTAAATTCTAATTAAAAATATAAATAGCATGAAATAAATCTCTTAAAAGTATTTATTTATTTAAACTTTTCGCACAAAAAGGTACAAAGGCGGACTTAATGCCTTAGGCATTCTCTACCAGTCAACCAAGGGTGGTGAAGAGATTAGATGGCAGGTGCTTTGATTGAGAGCGACAATGATAAAAAAAAACTCTTAAAACTAGGTACACTAATACATAAATAGTTTATATACACATACATACTATTACTATAATATATACCTACTTATAATATATATATACAAAATCAAGGGAGAGTAGTGTTGAGATGACTCTACGCTATTTTTTTGAAGATTTGTTTTGAAAATAACTCTGCAATTTCCGCTTAAATGCATACCGACTGCTGGCCGTCCTGATATCAAGAGGAAGCGCATTCCAAAGAAGAATGGACTGAATTTGAAAAGAAGAATGAAGAAAGTCAGACGTATGAGACGGACAGAGTAAGAGAAGATTGTTAGAAGAACGCAGATTCTTAGCGTGTGAAGAACATAGATATTGGAAGAGTATCTAACTAGTTACGTTACGTACTTTACGTTTTCTGCGTAGTGGTCCTACCACTACTTGCGCCCTGGTGCCCAGATAGGGTCTTGTCGCCGACACCCATCCTACCATAATTTGCATAGGTATGCTAGGTACTGAACAACCAGTACCTCTACTTTAACCCTTTTTCTCGAAATAATTATTTCTAAGGATATTTTCATTATTATTCGTATTTGTAAAGCAGTCTTCATCAAGTCACTCGATGGGGGACGTGTCCCTTCGTCGTTCCTTCAGCTTTGATTAGATCTAAAACAGGTGACGTATACCGTCATAGGTACTTTGTGTATAATTCCGTCGACGTCTGCTGGGGGAGTGCCGCCCGCTAATGCAGCCAGCCCGCTGTCGCCGTCCTGCGCTGCCACTCTCCACAGCGGCGGAACGATTTGAATTAATTTTGGCACGTTTTACTACCGAAATTTTAGGAAATAGTTGAAGCTGCATCAAGAAGCTTTTAATATCTAAAATGTAAGTAGGTACTCAAATAACAAATAAACAAAGAGATCAAACGATTCCCTACATGAGGTACCTACCTAAAAGTGTTGACGTAAGGTCTCGGCTATGATTGCGAACATAACCATCTCACAAACCCACGCTTTGTAAAATTACACATCACATTTACATAAATAGTAATGAGATTACATTCGGTTACGCAAGGCAGGGTAGAAAATTACTCTTTCATTCCCACATCATATGCGTATAAATCTCTATCTCTACGTATGTACATAATGTAGCAAAACGACGAGGTAACGAGATTTTTCACAAAATTTGATTCCCCGCAATTTTGCGCGCGGAATGGATTATTTTTTCGGAGAAGATGCGATGCGTTACTGTGATTTAATAGCAACCCTATGAGATTTTAAATAATTGACTTATGAGATTGATGTCATTTATATTATAGCCATTAGCTATCTTTTAATAACCAACGCTTTCCTCCACGTTGCTTCGAGGAAGGATGCGAAATAATTGGTTTTGTAAGATTTAGAATTTGTTAAAAAATAAATAACATAGTTTTGTAGAAGATCAGAATATAAGTTGAATTCACCGAAATATCTTTTTTTATATTTCTCAACCGCACCAAGGTTTTGATATGGGTATGATTGAGAGTGATCGAGCGGGAAATGGCATCTCCGATCCACTCTGGCAATATAAGTACTTAGAAATAAGCGTAGATAAGTAGGTACCTATACCTGTAGATTGAATCCTACACAGTTTGTAGTTGTACAGGAGTTATTTTATGAGATTATTTGATGGAAAGCTGTAGGTACCAGTTGTGCTAAGATTATACATAGATATAGCTGAAAGTGTGAAGAAAAAAATTTCTTTCAGACGGTTTCTTTACGGTACGGCATATAAACCGCACCGTAGAGAATATTTGTCTGTCAACAAGCTTCCATACTGATCCATACAACACTAACGACCGTGCCTACGCATGGCGAATAAACCGTAGTTTTTCACGGCAAGCAAATCGTGTGTGTACAAAGGGGCCTTACGCGAATTCACGAAATCGTAGTACGAGCAACACAAAAATAGGTTTTACTTAGTTTGAAGGAAACTAAACATCGCTGCTGTCCAATTAGGAAGCAGATGTAGCTTCCGATTTGCTCGATTTAGACTTAGCCTTCTTACTTCTCAGCCTCCACTTCCGGCTTGTTCCAGAATCAAATATTCATTCAATACAGAAATAGCAGTTGGAGAAGTTGGGTATAACGGAGAAATATCCTTTTGTTTTGAAAGGCACAGCACTCAAATATCTGTAATTAATCAGTCAGGTAACTTTGAAACATTTGCACGGGTTATTTACACGTATAAATATATATGCTTAAATATTTTTCTTTGAATATTGAGGTAGTTCCTTCAAAAACTTAATTGTAAGTATTATTGTATAAAAATAACTCATGTCATGTTGACCTCATTCAGAAAGTATCTAGCGATATTTTTAAATTCCCTGTTGTCTTCAAAATGATGGCCATGCGGTTAAAGTCGCTGATTAACATTCGTAGCCAACAATAGACATTGTTCAGATCAAACGACTCCGTTCTTTGTGTTTATATTGAAGCTAAAAGGGATGGGGTCTTTAATTTTTGTTTTTTGTTGTTCTTTATACTACTTAGTATAACGGTTTAATTAAATAGATGACAAAGCTGCCAATGTGAAAGAGAAATACTTACGTAGGAAGGTACTTTTACTTACACTTATACAAGTAGATACTTTTAGTTTGTAGGAATGATACTTCACTTTTTTTTTATATAGAATTGTTTAGAAAAGTGAACGTGTAAATTAAATATGGACATTCAGTAGACAGGCTGAGATTACAAAGCAAGGTATGGTGTACAAAAATTTCAAAGACGCATCAAGTGTCTTGCAACAATACACAAAAACGTCGTGTGTGCATGTGCAGTGTTGCAGTGCAGTTTCAAAGTAAGAACAGTTTTTGTCATTCACATTAAAGTTACAACATTTATAACTGGCGTACGTCTTGCGAGTGTCGACTTCGTGAAGAGTGAATCCGTCGCTTTTAGTTTCAGCTCGGCGAAAGTCGGCGGAGGGCCGTCTGAGGGCCGCAGTGCACTAATTGTCAGCCCCGGGTGCCCTGGCACTCGCGTCTTGCGCGGTTACCAGCCTGACGCTCAGCCCTGTTACCGGCTATCTTGCTACGCTTGCACTCACGGGTAAAGGTAACTGCGAAATAACATACTTTTGTGGCATTTGAGCAGAATTTCTTCCGTACGACGACGTAGAGTTGACGTATGTATTTTTGGGCAGGACTAAAACAAGTTAAGTACCAAACTTATAACTTTTATTATCCACCGTAGCACAATTTACACTTGCTACTTCCCTCGGTGTTCCACCATATTTTTTTATACATAATTAGTCGATATTAATTGATATGTACAACGGCTGTCCATGATGGCAGATGGAAAGATAACCATGTCAATTTGCCCACCACTTATAGTGGGGGCATTAATCAAATTGTTGAACAACAAGAATAAACAAATCAACTAAAATATTTTGACAAATTATTATACTTATTAGGCTACTACTAATAAATCAATATTACAAATTAACATCAAAGCTATCATAAACCTATTCATGTCTGGAATTATTTTTCTTTAACGACTTAAATCAAGTAAATAATGGATTTTAGGCTACATAAAAAAAAGACAAAAGAACATACAGTTTGAATACGAAAGTGGTAGATGTGTGGAATCTTGAACTTTTGCAATTCAAAATACCTTTTCCTTAGTTAGTTAATGAGGTAGGTACATATTTAATTCAAGCCTAACAATAATTTACACCACGTAGGTGGGTAAGTAGTCTAGATACACGGACAACGTGAAATAGAGCCGGCCACGTTATTGGCTAACTAGTAGTCTCTTAGCCAGTTAGTGAAACTTGTAATGGATATTTACAGGTCTCTGCGGAGATATTTAACTTACTGAGGCTTACACGCAAAGGCCTTGCAAATGCCTAAGTTTGTGGGGAAATACACATGTACTTACTTACTATATACTTGTAGATATGTATTACATATAGAACTTGTAAATTGTTTATTATTTATTTATTGCGCTTAACTTTTTTTTATTTTAAATATTCTTTTTGAAGTTTAGTTTATTTTAAATTGTTTTAATTTTTTATTATTTTACTTAGTTAAAATCGTCACTAGTTTAGAATTTATGTACTTACCGCTACTGTAAGCTAGAGGAGCGGAACTACCTACTACAAGCACTCTTTTTTGCTTAAAAGGTAGTTCCTAATTTTGTAATGTTACTTACATAAGTTGATGAAATAAACATTTTTATTTAAATTTTTTATTTTGATTTATTAAAATCTCCCTTACAACTATCATTACAGGTGTATGTACCCAAATGCTACAGTGCCGTAATTTTACAAATCTACACTAACTTATTATTTACAATTTAAATATAATATAAATAACTAAAACTAATAATCTAAAAAGTAAGAGGAACTTTAACACAATACCTTACAGAATCCTAAGTTCATACCTGGAAGCAATTAAATATGTTGAGTATTGAATGCTGAACACAAAAATATGCTACCTATAGGTACCTACTATATATATATAACATAAAATAAAATAAATACCAGTGCCCTAGCGAATTCACTCAAATGACACGTGAACGCATTCAATTAGCATCTATATATAACAATCTGCTATAAACCACTTTACCCACCTACCTAAGATACGTCGATGTGTTAAAGCAACTACGAGTAGGTATGTATTTTTGGGTAGTAGCAGCACGGGGTAGAGCCTGAATCGATACTTTTCAATGTAAAGTCAAGTCAAACCAAACATTATGTACACTTTATATACGTCATATTTGTCTTGGTTATTCATCAAAATTTAATTATGCATACTAAATAGATTGTGCTTTTAATTTCGTCGTTGCCATAACAGCGGGCTTCTCCGAGGATTTTTGAAAATTATTTCTTCGTTAAAACTTATTTTTCTTGTTATCTACCTAATACATATACAATTATATAAATCAAGTAAAAGTTTCGTAAAGATAAATGTCACCCTCGCGATCTCGCTGAAGGTTAATAAGAATCATTTATCAGGAAGTTAAATCTCGAAGTTTCCTCGTTTCTCGTGTTTTATTTGATAGAATAACAAATTACAGAGCCGTTTAGATATGTGGCAGTAGCCAACAACCTGTCGTAGGTGTCGCAACATAATTATTTGAACTTCCGTTTATTTCATAAGTGACAAAGTTTGTAGACACATTTCAAAACCCACAATTACAATGAATCATACCTAATTACATCGTTAAATATTTCTCATGTCCCGTTGAAATAAACTTAAAATTGCTCAACAAGTAAAATAGTTTTGATTTACACAAATAAATAACCGTCGGTTCGTTCAGCTCCGGTAATAGCAAAATATTAATTGGGGCATGAGATTTCCTGTGAATTTGTTTCTCGTTTTGCTGGTGCGGTACGGGTGCCCCTTTGCGCCCGCGTCACGTAAGCTGATTCCTTTCAGTTCAAAATACCACGGCTTTCTACCAACACAAAATAAAACGAACGGGAACGCGGCACGATGTGTAAAAGCTGTACATTCCTCATACATAAATACAGCCACATCCACGCCAAATCCTATTAATTTTAGGAACAGGTAAAACATTTAAGCAGACACGTTCTACCTCTGATGTAATCTGCTATGAAATTATTTCAATCCCGCAAGAATTTTGGTATATCCAGTCAAAATTCTATGAAAACGGTGCCTACACAGTCATAACAGCACAGTTTTTATTCATCGCTCGGATTTCACAAGAGGCTTTCACTGAATTGAGCTATGAAAAAGAATATAAAAATGTTTATGTAGTTTATTTCGTTCCGATTCTATAACGAATATTAAAAGATTCATTCGTCCTAGTCTCTTTGTCCTATTTATGTGCTGTGTTTTTATAAAATTCTGTTATCTCTTTTGGTGTAGCTGTACTTCATCACTAGAAGGAACCTAGTTTTTAGTTTTATACCAAGTAAATAATTCTATTCATTTAGATATTATTATGTTCTTGTTCACCCAGACATCGATGAATATATTATGTAGTTCTGTTGGGTTATGTGTTTGCTGGATGTGTGTGTATAACCAATCGGAGCACTCTCTTGGTAGTTGCTGAGTATCCACCCCATCAATCTTGCCTTGATACTTTCACTGGATAAATGGATTGGAGTCGTAGTTAAGGTGGACATTGGCGACCATCCCATCGTCTATTTACGGCCTAGCATGCTTTTGCAGATATTAACATAACTGATGATTTGGCCTTTAATTATTGAAATAATCAAGGTTACTTCGTTATTGGAAATCTATTTAGGTACCCGAACTGTTTAATAATTTAGATTTTAAAATAATGTTCCACTGAATCAAATTGATGAACGTGTGAAAGCTTCCCAGGGTAAACGTCATGTATTTTAAGTAAAGGGTCAAATTTTGGGATAATGTGTTGACGCAGATGGATCCAACGCAAATAGCTGCGGTAACCGGCGGACCTTGTCGGTCTCATAATGGAGGATAATCAAGGTTTATACGAAAAATAGTGACGCTCTTTTTTTCATGGCTCATTTTAGTCCTGATCCTGCACTGTCTATTCGCAAGTTAAAGCAGTTTAATTTCTATCAGCTAAAAATGTATCTTCAGTGAATTTAAAACCGAAGTGCAATAAATAAATCAACATTTCCAAGCTTGTCAGAGGAGACTCTACCTTTACCAAACAGTAAAATCATCCGCCGCCAGAAATTATTAGTAAACCCAATCTTATATCTTATCTTACCTACATAGATAACATTTTATATGTGATGGGTCTATGTGTTAGATTAAGTCGGAAAACTCCTTTGTCCCTGACCACCCGGACACCCACACAAAGGAGTTTTCCGACGATGTTTGCGCCAAGTGAACTTTATAAGCAGTCCATTTTATTATTTTTATCTTTCGCACTAATAAAATGGATCGCCTATCAAGTTGCCCTAATTATAACAGGTTTATGCTTCGGGTAACTACATAATTATTCGGACGTACCTAATCCAAATTATATATGGCAGTTATTACCCGACTCAGCAGAAGGCAGAGCGAAATGCGAGCCTCCCTTCGTATGACTTCTAGCCAATGCGGGAAAACTGGACAGTTATTTAAAAGATGGATGAACACACACAAGCTTGTTGTGGGAAAAAGATATTTGTATTATGTATATTTGAAGTATAATTTTGCTCGTATATGTTATGTATTTATTTCATTCCTATTATTTGCTAAATTAACAATAATTGACTGAAGATCAGAACTATACCCCAATAATTTAATTAGGAATGCATCTCTACTATAGATACAGTATTTACATGTGAATTGGTGTACACTAGTCGTAACATGGGAGCTATAAATCAGGATCTTCGAAGTCTTGGAAGTCTGCCAAATTCACCTAAAGCTAGGCGACCTAGACCAGCTAGTTACAGTACTTTATTGTACAGTACTTCCATTAATGGCCCCTGATACGCAAACCAAAGAATTTACTATGTATCTTTCAGTAAGTATCAGAAAATATTGTGCCAAAAATATTGTATTATTCTCAAGCATATATATGTATATACATATATATTGCTAAGATATTTCATAAAGTAGCGAAGTCGGCATCGATAAATAACAATAACGAATTCTGTATTGACATGGATGATTATTTTAGGTCGTTTCATTTACATAGCTTCAGAATGGACCTTCGTTTTGCTTATAAGAGATGTTTTTAGTAAATTATCTGCCTAGCCTTTTCCCAAATATGTTGGGGTCGGCTTCCAGTCTAACCGGATGCAACTGAATACCAGTATTTTACATGGAGCGACTGCCTATCTGACCTCCACAACCCAGTTACTGGATAATATGATATCTCTTGGTATGACTGCTACTGCTACTGACGATCCGTAACGACTGTCAAAGATCCGCAAATGCCAGTCAGGACCAATATATATCATTATGGCAAGACAAGCCTCTTTTTAATAAATCGTAGACAATTTCCTAAAAATGGTATTCTTATACGATTTGTTACTTCAAGTCGCTTGTAACTGAGAAATGCGTTTATATAATTTCAATCCTCAATTTGTTGGTATCCTTATGACGGTGACGCAGCATTTTATTAAAATGTAAAAACATGAGTAGGCTCTTTCAAAATGCTAAATACGTCGGTAGTTTTGAGACCTTTAGATACTTTATTTAAATCAGTCTCTTCTATTTAAATTTCTTTTGTATTTTTATTTGCAGAATTGCAAATACTGAGGCAAATGAAATGTCTTGTCTGCTTAACTTCATTTGAAAGCATAACCACGAAGATATACCTAGGTATTAAAGATTTGCCTATATATATATTAAAAATACTCCGTGAATACTTCGTGAGTATAAGTGTGTGTGGTTCGTGCTAATAGAAACACATTTACTATGTGCCAATAGTTCAATGGAGATCTCAATTATTATTGGTAATTACTGTTTTGAAATATTATCTCAGATTATTAAGATATCTTGCTCAATAAGTCACCACTAACAAGTCTATTGGAGATATTAATATTGCTTATACTTATTTTTGTTTATCTATATGTTCCGGCTAATAGCCGGATCGCGGCTACATCTAGATTTAGTCGGCTACAACTAGGTGCAGCCGGCTCTTATCTATATGTTACGGCTAATAGCCCGAGTGTGGCTACACCTAGTTGTAGCCGGCTACAACTAGGTGCATGTATCCTACTTAGCTTCGGTTAGAACTAGGTTTCGCCTTCATCATAGCGGCTAGAACTAGGTTTTCACTTCAGTTAAGCATTTTGGTTTTGTTTTGAGATTCTTATCTTTCTTACCTATATGAGCATGAAAAGGGGGGATTTCTTTTGTATGAAAAACCGTATTCCTTGACTCAATAAACTTGGCTCTTAGGTATAAACGTAAATTATAAAGTTTATTATTTCTAGTTTTTCTTAATAAACCCTTCAAGGGGGATTGGAGTTTAACTCGAATACTAGTATTTATACTTTTGACAGAAAAGAAAGAATATAGAGTTTTTGGGTTTTTCGAAAATCGTCCCTCAACAGGTAAAAAAGGGGTTAGTAAATTTTAAGGGGAGGATTTTACTGTAGAATGATGGGATACAGTTTATATGTAAAATCTTATTCCTTTGATCTAAATATTTGCAACTTGGCCCGAATACCTATCATCATCATCTGCCTAGCCTTTTCCCACCAATGTTGGGATCGGTTTCCAGTCTAACCGGATGCAGCTGCATACCAGTATTTAGCTCAAATACCTATCTAAGTAAATAATAAAGATCGTAGTCATTAATTTTCAAAACCTTTATAAGGGGGTGAAAGGGGTTTTTGGGGGAACGTGCGAAAGGCACGGGAACGAAGTCGCGGGCGAAGTGCTAGTTGGCTATATAAAAATAAAGTTTTTACAGTAAATCAGCACTTATTTTGAACGTTTATTTTCAATTAACTTCAGCAAAAACTCAAATAATATTCTGGGGCAAGTTTTTTGCTGATTTTGTAGGAATTTCCATCGTCAGTGCAATCTGCTCGACAAACTGGACGCTGGCAATCGCGTAATTTAATGAACACTTCCCTAATCGAGTGACGAGCCGAAAGCCGCTCGATGCTCTGGCGAAAAATAGCATTTTCGTTTTCCATTTCAAAATTTGTTCGTAACAAGAAATATTAGTATTGACGTTTCGTAATTTGTAAACTGAGTTAGGTGTTGAGCTCTTTCGCCGACCTACAGAGTCCATCAGCTTTCAGGTTTGTTTTTATTTTAAGAAATGATAACTCCTGTGTTATCTTTTGTCAAAAACATCTTAATACACTAATCGAAAACCAACTCGTCTTCGTTCACAATGTTCCCACCTTGGTCTTTTTGTTTGCTCAACTTACTAATGTAATAGAGTAAACTTACAAGTAGCTATGTCGAATGCGAATTTCAGTAATGCGTTTTTTGTCGTATTAAGTAAATTTATCCTCATACAAGAAGGAATATTGGCTACATTCGTAAGCAGGTCAGAGCAACGATTTATCATTGTGAAGATGACGTTTACGGCCGAACGCGACTGATTTGTTCCAGATCAAATGCGAATCCAATATTTACGCATCGTGATCGTACGGGTTCGGAAACCTTCGCATCGTATCACTGTAACGTATTGCATTACGGTGCACTTCTATTCTTATGTAAAGTAAGTGAGGGGTAGCATGTGGATGAAACCTTGAGGTGCCTTTCAAGAATGTTCGTCGTGTTTATCAAATTACCTCTAAACTCGTGAATACTACTCCTAAATTAATAGATAATACCTTTGTTAAAGCCAATCACTGGTCTTGACTAACGAAGAAATTACTAGAGTAAACACGATTCCAAGAATTATGTCAACCCGAGTCACAAAATTAATGTTTAATAAATATTTACATGAAAATTATTCAAAGAGAGGTTACCGAATCAGACTCACGACGTCAATGGCCTGTGCTCGACTTTGTCGCCCTAGTTCAGGCTGCTTGTGCAAGATAAGCTGGCTTCCTCCCACTGTATTGTCTAAAATTTAGTTGCTTTGTTACATGCTTGCAACCTAGTTAACACGAGTTAATCCGCTTGTGCACCCATCAGCTCTGTGTACGGATTAGTTTTGGGCTAAATCCGGTTCCACTGAATCTTGTGTTGTCAGACATAAAATCCTTTTCAATAATTATGTTTGATCTACAATAGGGTAAAGGTACCTAGGTAATACTTATTTAGTAGTTGTTATATATCTACCTAGTACTCGTAGGTAGCTAATACAAAAAATGTACAAGTTAATAATTTACTGTTAAAATTCTCATTTTTTTTTTTTGGTTTTTTCAATTGAACATTTGAAAAAGTTTTTAATTTAAAACTACACGGGCCACCCGGCCGCGAAGTCGCAGCACTCGCTACTTGCTACGAGGCCTATGTGGCGCGTAGACTCAGTGACGCGCGAAACACGCGTAGCTGTTTTTCATCAAACGTTGCGTTCATTTTTTCCATCCATATCCATACCTGCGACTGATCCTCTCTTCCGCTTTGCGTACCTTTCGATTATCCAGCGGGACGGGAGTGGATTTCGTATAATATTTCATCTGTTTCTATTAAAACATTTTATCATATTGCGTAGCATTTGCTGACAGCGTTGTCAGCAAACTATAAATTGTGCTGTTTCTGTTTTCGTGAACGAGTAAATTGAAAATTGTTTCGTAGACAGCGGGATTAACATATTTTTTTACTTTTGTACTAATTAAACGTGTGAATATTATTTACAGGCTGAGGACAAGGACGTTATTGTAAATCAAATGCGACCTTTTGCATGGCGTATAGCTCTGTATTTTATATAAGTTATTTATTATTTGTGACTATACCATAAATGCACAATTTATTAATACATTCACTATGGAAATTGTTGTACACGGCAGTATTTTATGCTAGTTAAGCAAATAAAGAAGTTAACGGTCCCACTAAACTTGTAACTGCTACAAAATAATTAAGTAAATGGGACTTCTTAACGCAATCTCGAACATGAATCGCGTAAAAGCTGGTTTACATTTAAGTCAAATTGTTGAAAAGAAATGTAGGCTCTTGACATGGTTACGTGGATGTAGGCACATCTGTATGGCTCCAAATCGGCCCGTGTCACCCCCAGTCTTTTATTGTAGCGAGCTTTCCAATTACATCCGAGATGGATATTTGCGCGCCTCGATGGCGCACGTCGCCGGCTCCGACTTGTTATCTCTGAAACGAATGCAAGGGTTTATGAAATAAAAGCTAAGCTTACTTAAAATATGACGCCATTAAACCGCTTTGCTATATTCGTTTTTAACGGCATCGTTTTCATTCAACTCATAAACCGAGATGAACAATAAATTCATTAAGCTGGCGTTAACGAATGTTAATAAAATATGATATTTGGTTTAGGTATTTTACTGAACGATTTGTTTTCTTTTTAGGGAATGTTCAGTGAATTAATGGTCAGATAAACTGCATTGAATTATGTTTCGTTTGTATGTTGGCATAATCATTTCTTTATATGCTACATTTATCCATTGTCCAGGTCCATTGGGAAGCATGGTGAAAATCCTTTTTTTTTCGGAATCATTTTTATAATATACTTTGTTCAACGTTCTTACGCGTCGATAAATGCGTACATAAATATTTTAACAGATTAATAATGCGTAACTCTTATTGAATGTGTAAATAGTCGCGCTCGTTCAGGTACGAGGGCTCTCCAGCATTGTGTCGAGCGTTGCTATTAAACAGGATATTAATACACGAGCATCCATTCAGTCGCGACGGCAGTTCGGACAGTTTGCTACCAACTACTTGTTAGTTGGAAAGTCCGGAAGACAATCTAATCGGAGCCAAGTTCCGGACATTACCGATCGGCGCCTAACGATGAATGATCACTCTTTGATGTTCGTGTTCTATTAATTTATTGAAATTAATTCGGCATAACTAGATTAAACTTCATCCGTCAACAATCACATAACCACAATATTACGAGCTTATAGAAAATATCGATACGGAATCGAGTTGAATTTGTCGCGAGCGAAAATGTGATCAATATTCGATAATTCCAAAGCAGATGTCGTAAATGGCAGGCCAAATGTTGCCGATATATTTATGAAGGGTATTTAGCGTCAAATAAAATATTATTTTGCTACGGAGTAAACAATAAAAATGCTAAGAGATTTATTGGCGCCGTTTATCCAGATGATCCCGTGGGGATCGCCTGTAAATTATTACCATGGACACATCTCGCTCGTCCTTCAGCGCTCGAAGGTTCGAAAGCTTTCTTACCTTCTATTTGCTCATAAGTACCTTGAAATACGTAATTCTGACCAAACAGCGCTGAAGCATTTTTTTTTGTTCCGCTGAATTGAAAGTTACACAAACGGTGTCGGAGCAGTTGATGAAATTTCCCTCTCTGTAGTCGTGATCGATCACGGTGCCCTAACGAACAGTCCTGTATACTAGGTATAGGTATAACAGTGTCTCGAATTCAAACTAGTCACTGGTGACAGAAACATCTAGACATCATTCACTTCTTCGCTTTTCTAAGGGCCGGTTTTTTGATCCGTATAGTTAAACTCAACCAGTTGTTAAAAATAGTAACTAATGGTTAAATTTTTGCAAAATGTGTTTTTTGATCAATTTTTAGTTTATCTAATGATATAATATCATTGCTAATAGTCAAATAGTTAACTATTAGTTAAAAAAATAACCATTAGATAAACTAACAATTGATCAAAAAACACATTTGGCAAAAATTTAACCATTAGTTACTATTTTTAACAATTGGTTGAGTTAACTACGGATCTAAAAACCGGCCCTAATTATGACTTTTCCTTTCAGAATACCTGCGAGGAACAAGTTTGTGTAGGCACTTTTTCATATACGTTCACTAGTGGATTTGGTAGATGGAATATGCGAAGACGAGGATTTCAAACTGCTTATGTTTTCATTCTTAGAAACTAATTTTTATGTTGATATAGCTTCAGGCCATTAAAATAGTTCTTTTTTCTATAAATCCTTACTTATTTTCAATAAGTAAATAATAAGATACCACAACAAAGTCAGAGTACCTTCGTTGATGTAGAGTCGTATTCCCATCAGCGGAACAAAGGAAATTAAACTTTTAATTGGTATTCGCAAACAAAATCGTAAAGAATGTAAGGTGTAAAGAATAAATTAAAAGTTTTTTTTTTTGTTTTTACGTTTAATTATCATTTCCTTAATTACTTAAAGTTAAATAGATGATGATTAATACTTTAATTAATTGCGTTTTCTTTCAATTTTGAGTCAATATTAAAGATGATCTGAGAGATGTAATGATTTATTATGGATGATGATGTTGATTATTGTTTATGATGATATGATCTAGTCTGTATTAAAGTCTATTGAATACTTAATTTCCAAACTTTTATATTAAAGTGTTTCAAACAATTACAATATTGCACATAATTTTTCATCCATGGTTTTCGTTACATCGAAAGCAGAAGTGTCAAATTTTCACCTCCCCCTATAAATCTTCATTTTCATTACGTACCTACACAAAGGGAGAGAGGGGAAGAATATTATCGAAGACCCTCACTCATTGACTTATTTTATACGGTATTAAATATATTGTTCCTATCTGTATAAGTATATGTAGATTAAATGACGTTTCCTTAGTAAATAGGTAGGTATTTACGCTAAGGAAACAGAAGATCGATGACGACTTTATTGTTATTCCTGAAGATAAGAATTTACTTACGAGAATAGTTGAACATAATTATTATAAAAGTATAGAAAATCGTGAATTTAGAATACAAATTAAAACACAATGAAAAAGACATAAACAAGTGATGATTATTAAACACACCGCATTACAAAACTGCATTGTTATTGAAATGAATTAATAATACCGTTGTGCAAGAGTTAAAAAAAGATAAGTTTATTAATACAAAACCCTTAGTATACATAGCTACTACAATACACGTTAAAAATTAAACTCTAAGTATAAAGAGAAAAATTAATACAGCTATAATCTATACTTATAATAAATCTGTAGAAGTGAAAATTCTGTACATTGAAAATATCAAAAAAATAAATGGCAGGGGTTGTTACTAGACCGACACCGAACCCAAAAATGTGATTAAAAAAATTTTTGTCTGTCTGTCTGTCTGTCTGTTTGTTCAGGCATCACGCAAAAACTACCGGTTCGATTACGTTGAAACTTGGTATAATTATTCTTTAATATCCCGGGCACCACACTGGGTACTTTTTATCCCGGAAAAGTACATACAATAAAAAACCAACTTAATTTTGCGGTCCGATCCCTAGACCCGATTACTGCACCAACCGCAAATAATAAGTTTGTCGTAGGTTAAGTCACCCGCAATGGAGTTCATTTTTATTCCTTTTAGTTTTTAGAGTTATTTAGGTTTATTTTTATGTAAGTTGGAGGTATAGATTTTAATTTTAAAGTATAGGTAGTATATTTGATAGTGTACGTAGTGACCGTAGGTTATTTTATAATACTGTTAGGTAGGATTAGTCATTCGTATAGATATTAGTTTTTAGGGATTTTGCTTATTTATTGAGTTTAGATTAGTTATCATCAGAAATAGGTTTATTTAGGTAGGTAGGTATTTAATTTTCTGTTATTGAGTTTTTTTTTTAATTAGGTAGGTACTTAGGTAAAGATATCATATAGGTACCCTCTTAATCACCACTAATGAGACACAATTAGTTTTCTATTGTAATTAGCCACAAAGGGCCTGCGAGATAGATGGAATTCTGGGGAAGCACATAGGTACATTTTATCCTGTTAGCACGTTCCCGTGGGATAATTTCCGACATCCACGCGGGCGAAGCCGCGGGCAGAAGCTAGTTTAATATAAAATACAACTACATTTAGTTGTATTTTACATTAAATTACCCACAGCACGAAATGTAAGTTCAAGTTACTAAATAGTTAAAGCCAACAACATCACGCCCAACAACATACGGTCTACGGATCCAATTTATAAAGTAATCCCGGAGGAACAATAGCAAATACAAAATATGATTGTGTAGCATCCACTGGAACGAGGTCGCGTATAACCTTGAACATAATTGCCTCTTCGGAATAATTAGGTACAATTATAACTGGTCCCGTTCAGCAGAGCCTCTGATTTCAACGGATTGATTGATGGAGCTGCGGTGATTGGCTCGATAAACGTTAAAACCTCTTTGAGCCGATTGTGATTCATTTTCATAATGGAATGTGTTGGTTCTGTTCTTGCATAATAGTTGGAATTGGTTTTAGTAGTAGCAGGTTAATTCACGTTTGTCGGTTATTTTCAACATTTGGATGAAATTCTGTAATTGCATTATTTGCATTTGAGATGCACCTTCCGTATTCGCTTTTAATGTTTTAGGCTCGACTTCAATATTTTTAGCATTTCTGTTTTTTAGAAAAAAATATGGCTCTATTTCTTTCATAGCGAAATGCAACTTCATATTTTTTGTAGGTCACTCTCACTGGTCATGTAAAAATGTGTGCAATAAGGACTGTATTCCGCCGCAGGCTGCATACAGGACCCACACTCGGTAATAAGGTTAACGAGATGGACGTAGCCTGAATGAGCGCAGGATTTCTTTCATTGAATTAAAAAGCCGTGGAAAGTCTCACTATTGTTTACATAAAATTATGTGAAAATAAATTCAGAGTGCGGAATCTTAATAAAATCTGGAATCCGGTTCAAATATTTTGTGAAGTGGGTGCACATGACATTTTTGATATTAAAACTAAGGGATACCTTTAATAATTCGAATTACCTTCAGATATTATTTCACGTAGATATTTAGTTTTCAACAAGGAGTTATAATAGACGGTAATCTGCCGGTTAAGTACAAAAAAACTTGGAAAAAGATCTCGTTTTGGTACCTTTTTCACTTGACATTTAAACAGAAAAAAATAATAAAATCAAATATAGGTTGTAATTTGATTCTTGTGTATAGGTAATATTATATCTAGGCCGTCATAAAAACATTTTATTTGTTTCCGCAGTCCGCTATCCTGCTCGGTTGAAGTAGAAACTGATCAGTAAAGTAACGTATGATGAAACTAGAGCGCCGCCGTTCTATTCTTAGCAAAACTTGGTAAAGCCGCGTCGTCCTCTCTACTTCGAAAGTTTTATGAGTCGGATGAGATAGATCAGGGATCGGAATGCATTATTGCCTTCAAGATTGTGTCATCTCAACCGAGGGAGCTTTTTATTGATTGCGGGGAAGATGCTGTGAAAAAAATATTTTTGAAATTTTATAAATAAATCTATCACCATTTGTAAGATTTGTAACATTTTGGGCGTTTATCTTGGAACAGGATATGATATCGAAATTGTTTGTTCTGCCTATTTATATTTAATTTACTCTTTATGAAAATGATCTCTAATCGAATTTTGATTTCATCAGAAGAAGTGAGGAGTGTTGACGTACAATACAAGCTGATTGCTTCTGCCACTGCGATGCTGAAGTTCGGATCAGCTTGCAGAGAGTCTAGTATCGTCAAGTCCTGGTGCCAAATGCGGAAACTTTGTCAAATCACCACTCTAATCCTAACAGTGCACCTCTTTACATTCAAACTGCGAAATTGGAATTATTAAGATTGAGCTGCGATTGTGCTAAACTTGTCGGAAGAGTTGAGCCGGGTCCTCATTCAGATGCAGATTTAGGTCAGACGTCAATTGAGTTCGAACAGTGTAATTAAGCGACTTTTGGAAGTTAGATTGCTTAATTTAATTCCTTTTATTGTATAATACTGAACTTCTTTGTTTCATTTACTTCGTTAAATATTTTTGCTACTTTGTGTAGGGTTGTTGAGAATAGAACACTATTTTAAAATACGATCAATGTATGTTTTACGTGCTTGTTCCATTTCAACTGTATTTCAATTTAACGTGTAGGTACACTGTATATACTCGCATTGGAAACTCGCATAAAAACTGTGAAGTGTATAAAAAGTGTGGAAAGGAAGTTAACGCAGCAACTTTTATAGAACTAGGTCATAACTCTGCTTGCATATTCAAACGATCTATTGGAGCCGTGTGGGACCTCGCGTTGTTCAATATTCCTGGAATAAAACCTGTGAAAGTTTGTTAGTACGTCGAACATTTCAGGTCTAAAAAAAAACAAAAATATGTATATTACGAGTAGAAGCGACGATGCTACAATGTTACGGTGCCGATTTTCTTTTATTTAACTTGATGTTTGCTGGTGTCAATTTCCTGTTAACTTAGGAACGACAGTATGATAATAAAATATTGACATTGTTTACGTACTCGCTGTTTCTCTTTGCGTATTTCGAGGTAACGAAGTCTCTGGGGATTGCTGCCTAATACTTAGGTATCAAAAGATTTCCGATGGGATATTATCCTAGAGTGGAGATTATGGCTGTCTACAGGAACGGTAAGTTCTGTCGAATTAATACGAATTTAGATTATATTTAGTTAAATCGTTTGTCTACCAAGTTAGATTATATATTAACATCCAAAATATTATACTTTTTGCAGAATCATTGTCAAGTGTAGTAACACGTTTTTTTAAGCTGCGGTGTACCTACAGATTAAAATATTATTAATATGATCCGCGAAGGTAGAAAATGTGTGATGCAATTAATTTGAAATTTCCTTGCTAAATGTAATGTAATTGGAAAGCGTAGATGCGAGGTACAGGGGGGGGGGGAGACAAGGCGTTGAGTGAACGTCTTCTGATGAAAAATGTTGACTTTATATGGAAAATTCGCGCGTGATTCGCATACAGCTCGCGTGAGGGGCGCGCGGATATCAACAAAAGATACGCCAGTCTATATAACAATGTTATATTATGCAGCTCTCCCTGCTTATTTTCATATTTTAATATACTGTTATGCGTTAAGAAAGATCATAAAAATCTAAGTAATTGCGGTGGAACTATTCGGGTATCGTTCGCTGTTGGAATGGCCGCATCATTTCTGATGAAAAGACCAATACGATTTCATGGTAAAAAGGTAAAATGATTCCCAATAATCTGGAAAGTCGTAAGTGATGCCTAAGCTTTCAGGATACAGGCCTATTATGTTGTGATTATATGGTGTAAGTTATGCAGATATTAGGTACATACCTCTGCTGTAGTAGCTATTGTTGTTCTTGGAAATAAAATGAAAATAGCCTGAAAGTTAGTAAGTGCAAAATATACTTAATATCAGTCCAATATGTCATTTATTCAAAATGTATTGCAAATAAACTGAAATCGAATGACATTTATGTGAAAAATAAACCTAACCCCGTCGTCACCGTCGTGTAGCTTGCCGTGAGGGGTGGCGGTCGATTGCGTACATGTCTATCAATTTATTGCCGGTTTATTTGCTTGGCAACGATAAAGTTTACGGTATTCCCCTCCCGACATGTGCAGTGTGACACATGTCAAATAAAACTATGAATATAGTGATTGTACGGCGTGTAGATGCTATGATAACCGGGCATCGTCTAACCCGTAGCTTGAAATGCTCCTACTCGTTCCTACGTATTTCATACAATTTACAAGCTTCGCTACTTTTTACGAGCCAGTGCATGTGAGGGGTTTTGTGCTCGCCCTAAAACTTGATGCCAGGAAATGATTTGTTAAGGCGGATACCTCTGTTTATAAATAAGGTCTCGAAAAAACCAAATAAATTGCTTTTGAAATTTGCTTTTCTTTCATAAATAAATACATAAGTAGTTGTGTTTCATTTAATTATGTTTTGGCCAGTAGGTATACAGCCAATGATACATCTTTATTTTAATATTATTAAGAATTAAAATTTTGTATGTAGGTAGTAGGTAAGGTACCCCACCTTGCATATTGTATCTTCGGAACTACTGATCCAATTCCGAAAATGATTTAATTAAATGTTAAAATAAAAAATTTCACGCGAACGAAGTCGAGTGCAGAAGCTAGTGCAAATACAAAAAAAAACATTTGAGAAGCAAAATAGTAGGTAGGTTAACCTATGTTAACGAAGGCAAATACTCCGACTGAAAGACTTTCCGCGCAGTTCAGAGTTCCTTCATCACAAGAAACGCAGACAATTGCCACAATTGCTCCGCGACACAAAGTCTGTTGTGATTATAGTCCCAAATCAATTTGTGCGCGTGCTTTGAATTAACTCGTTACTACAGACCAGCCAATGAATATTCAGTGATTACAGCAAAGATTTTTTTCAGTAATGATAAACATCAACAACTAGGCAGATTAAAATAAAACAATTCACAATAAGACTGGTTAGACTGGAAGCCAACTCCAACATGGTAGGGAAACGGCTAGGCAAATGGTGATAAATTGACAATAAAAAAACTTAGCAACTAAGTACTTATCATTTTATTTATTATATGACAATAAAATACAATTTTCATGTTAAAGACCTGAGAAATTGCCATGCTTATCCAAAATGTGTAAGTTTGATGTTAACAGAACCATTTGCAATAGGTATTGACTTACGCTATCGTTAATTTATTTCACCAAATACTAGCAGTATAGTAGTAACAGCACTTAGAACTTTCGCATCACTATTAACTATAATAGTTATTACGTGTTTAGTTGCTTGTGATTACGATCACGCAGTTAAATTAATTGACGACGTGTTTAACAATAATAAATGTGTTTATTAATTGGCTTAAAACGCATTTATAATTATGTACAGCTTATTATGTATACATAGAGTCGTGTGATAAATATCTATATCTAAGCTCAGCTTAGATGCCATTCAGGCATTTCAAAATAGTTTCATTTGTTATACAGCCTTCATCAAATGAAATACCATTAATTAGGTAACAGTCTTTGGAGATTGGGTGTTGAATTAATAATAATAATAATATCCCTGGATATTTCACACAGCGCCATCTAGTCCCAAGCTAAGCAACCTAATGCTTGTGTTATGGTAACAAGATGGCTGATAAACTACTTATATACATTTTTTTTTGTAAATACATACATATTATAGACTAGCTTCTGCCCGCGGCTTCGCCCGCGTGGATGTCGGAAATTATCCCACGGGAACGTGCTAACAGGATAAAATGTATGTGCACCAGGATGCCATCTATCTCGCGGGCCCTTTGTGGCTAATTACAATAGAAAACCAATTGTGTCTCATTAATGGTGATTAAGAGGGTACCTATATGATATCTTTACCTAAGTACCTACCTAATTAAAAAAATAAATAAACTCAATAACAGAAAATAAAATACCTACCTACCTAAATAAACCTATTTATGACGATAACTAATCTAAACTCAATCATCATCTGCCTAGCCTTTTCCCAACTATGTTCAGGGCCGGCTTCCAGTCTAACCGGATGCAGCTGAATACCAGTATTTTACATGGAGCGACTGCCTATCTGACCTCCACAACCCAGTTATTGGGTAATACGATACCCTTGGTACGACTGGGTGTCAGACTTTCGGGCTTCTGACTACCCGAAACGACTGTCAAAGATCCACGAATGACAGCCGGGACCAACGGCTTAACGTGCTTTCCGAGGCACGGAGATGTCTCGGTATGTAAAGATGGTCACCCATCCACAGACCGACCGCGGCAAGCGTAGCTTAACCTGACCGATCGATCTGTGCGGCTGTTATTATTTAGCCACGGGCCCCTCAATCTAAACTCAATAAATAAGCAAAATCTCTAAAAAATAATATCTATACGAATGACTATCCTACCTAACAGTATTATAAAATAACCTACGGTCACTACGTACACTATCAAATATACTACCTATACTTTAAAATTAAAATCTATACCTACGACTTATATAAAAATAAACCTAAATAACTCTAAAAAGTAAAAGGAATAAAAATGAACTCCACTTCGTGTGACCTAACCTACGACAAACTTATTATTTGCGGTTGGTACAGTAATCGGATCTAGGGATCGAACCGCAAAATTAAGTTTGTTTTTTATTGTATATACTTTTCCGGGATAAAAAGTACCCAGTGTGGTGCCCAGGATATTAAAGAATAATTATACCAAGTTTCATCGTAATCGAACCGGTAGTTTTTGCGTGATGCCTGAACAAACAGACAGACAGACAGACAGACAGACAGACAGACAGACAGACCGACAGACAGACAGACAGACAAAAATTTATTTAATCACATTTTTGGGTTCGGTGTCGGTCTAGTAACACCCCCTGCCATTTATTTTTTTGATATTTTCAATGTACAGAATTTTCACTTCTACAGATTTATTATAAGTATAGATAGAAAAACACCCAGACTCGGAACAAATACATGTAGGTCATACAAATATTTGTTCCGTGCGGGAATCGAACCCGCGACACGCAGCGCAGCAGTCAATCGCTTAACCACTGCGCCAACCGTGCCGTCAACGAACGAATTAACTAAAACTAACCTGAATTAATAACGCTAATAAAGCATTTGTTACGCTATGTCTTAGAATGTATTCAGCGTTGATTCTACGACCTGTTACCTTAATACAATACATTTACAGTGAGCATCAAAGCAAAAACTTTCTCGTACAAACAAACAAGTGACATTAGTCTCTGCTGATACATTACAACATCGTACTCGTTGCCTTTCTTTCTCCCAGCAGCTCATCATTTGTCATAGGTGCGGCGGCGCCTGTCCATCTGAATAAAAGATAGCAGCCGGCAAGAAGTCTTCAGGGACCGATTTATGGTTCGCTCATATCGAAGCAAGCGCCTTTATTTCCGGAGAGTTTAAAAATAAAGTTCCGCCCGGCTCTGTCGTTTACACCGAGCAGGACCCTCCGGTACATGTACCCTCTTTTTGCAATTTCAACTCCCTCGTGGTGATATTATAGCCAAAATATACCATTAGTTATCATAGATCGCGTTAAATAATGTAAGAATGCTGAAAGCGCTGAAGGCTGCAGCCGGCCGGCTCCCGCCCACGGGTCGTCGACCTCGCGCACTATTCCGGGTCCCCCGCCCCACATTTTTCTTTTCGGACACTATACGGCTGGTGTACGCCTCATGAAATGTGCTTCGTCGTCGTCTTGCTGAATATGCGACTATTGTTCTGCTTTTGCAATTTCATGTGTAATCTTGTCTGCTCATTTTTATTTACTACCCTTACAGTAGTTTTACACGAGGAAGTCTAAAATTATGAAGCACATACCTTGGCTGGTGCTTTAAGGCGCTTTTAAGAGGAAATATATCTTAATGCCACGTGACATTATCGCCTTTGTGAAGTGACGTGTGAGTGCCGCTTAGCACTAAGCTTCGTCGTGTCGCTGTTGTTGTAGTTTTAAGACTGCAGTATCGAGTAGGCTGTGTTTTAGTTTATTCATAGTGGGAAATAGTAGCTAACAAAAGTTCATCATTTTTCATTCTTACCTTCACACGGAATTTGAATAATACATACATACATAGTGTTCAAGAGACCTGGGAATTTTAAGATTAACGGGTGGAATCTTGAAACACATTTATTGCGTTTTCATTTTCTTGTCGTTTGGATGCTCTCCTTATTTTCTGTTGCGGTCAACGAAAGGATATAATTTCCCAAAGAAGTCGGGATGAAGGACGGCTCAATTACGTGGTATTCAGTGCGTAACGAGCGCGGCTGAGATTCTCAACAGCAGTCAAAGAAACTAGCATTTGTTATCCAACGCTGTTTGTTTATTTACAATTCCTTTAATTTTGCGCGATTCATGAGTAATAGCTGTAATTTGTTTGTTTTTCTTCAGTTTAATAATTTAGCTAATGGTTTAAAATATATATTTTTTTGGTATATAATCTGTAATAAGTATATAAACTGGCTTAAATATATCCCCAAATAAAAAAGCCTTAAAATGCACAGTCATCTACCTAATCTAATGATAAGCTTATCTGATTTGAAATTCAGAAGGGTTTTGAGGGAGAAGTAAAGCCAGACTAAATTCATTTGGGTTTCAAATTGTTTTCCAAGCTTTAATCTCTTGTATTTAATATTTTTAAACAGTGTGTCTGCAGTAATAATTTATGTGGAGAGTGCGGCATCCTGGTGTATCGCAGCCACCTTAATGATGAAAATCAGTTTAGTGTAGCTCGCTTCAGCGTGTAGCGACAGTTTGCGGGCGCTTAAACACAGGCTAGAGGTGTCTCGTATGCTCACGATATACATATATAATACATAACTTGATTATGCATATTTGTTTTTATAATATACTTGTTTCTGCCCGCGATTTCGTCCGTGTCAAATTTCTTGTATTACCATAAAAACATCCTATGCCACTCGGCAATACTGTAGCGTCCCATTAGTGAAAGAATGTCGGAATCTGATCAGTAGTTCCCACGATTACCGCTTTTTATTTTTTTTCAGGATTGGAAATCATCAAATGACCCCTCCCGCTCTGGGTGGAGCAGAAGGGAGTGTCAGACTCTTACTGACTAAAACCCACCCGTGTTCCTTCCTTAGCCCTTTATGTTCCAGGGCAGCGGTAACCCTTTCGGACGATCACATACAAAACTCACAAGTTTTACCTCCTTATAATATTAAGTATAGATTTTAATTGTAATTAATCTCCTTGATAGCAGGAATTTTACAAGGAATGCATTGTTTGTACTTTTTATAGATAGACTATTTAAGTAAGTATAGGCGCATTTCTCGCATTGGGGTAACCTGTAATGGTAGGGTAAGAAGATAAATAAATAAATAAAAATTTGCCAAGCAAGCTTTGCCTTCGGCGAAAATAAACTTACATTGCTCAAACCAAAATAAATACTTAAACCCACGTCAAAGGAGGTTTTCATAAACGTTCACAAGCTTTTACTAGGCGTCTGAAAAATCACTCCATGCAATCGTTTGGTAAGCAATTAATATAAACTTTAATAATATATAATCTGCCCATATGTGCAAATATTATATTGGTTATTCTTACTCTTGCTTGCACTTGTACGAAAATTAGTTCTATCTACATAAATAGTATACTGTATTCCGCTAATAAATAATGGATCCTACTAACCTACTTACAGCCAACAGCTAAGATTGTACCGAAACAAACGAGGCTCAGCCGAGAACCTCTCCGTAATTAAATACTTTAGTCGACCCTTCACAATGTCGCCCACCATTTAGCCAACTTAAGTTCTTTTCATTGAAACCATCAAGGAAACGGAATAATTACGCCATTCTAGTATTTTGAGATATTTAATTTATGATATCCTTGAGTTTCGTAAATAATTCCCAGTAATTATGTACCTGTTTGTAAGCATTTTCGACTAAACTGACCAGCAAGAAACGTTCCACCATTTCTTTTGAATTGTTTCTAATAATATTCCCTCACTTTTTAAGGTTCCGTAGTTCACGTCTCGGAACTCTTTTTTTTTTTTTGTGGGAAATCATCAAATGACCTCTCCCGCTATGGGATGAGCGGAATGGCGTGTCAGACTTTTACTTACTACCCGTTTACCGTACCCGTGTTCCTTCAGTTGCCTGTGCCAGGGGCCACGGTATCTCTTTCGAACAACCCGCGGCCCTGGCAGGCATCGGCCCTAGCGGACCCCGTCAGTTCGTGTTGACATCTCTTTGAGGCGCGCGTGGAACACAACGGGCCGTCGACCCGGGCCTGGTCCTTACCGGGCGGCGAGCTGCTCGCCTACGGTGGCCGGGAGTCGGCTGTTGACTCCCGTCCAGGGCGTCTCCTGCGGCGACTAGGGGCGTGAGGGCGCAGTGATTGCCTCTCCCACTCGCGATAAGTCCCTTCTTTGAGGAGTGGTTAGAGAGGCGCCACGGCGCCCTCACCTTCCGCCTGACGCAGGTCCTCACCGGACACGGTTGTTTCGGGAGGTTCCTGTTCAGGATAAGGCGGGAGGAAACGCCAGGGTGTCACCAATGCGTGGATCGCCCGGAGGACCCGGTGGAGATCTGCCCGGCTTGGCCGGAGGACCGCCGTGACCCCGTGGCGGCGATCGGCGGCGGCGATCTCTCGCGTCCGGCCCTGGTCCAGGCCATGGTACGGAGCGAGAGTGCATGGGAGGCCGTCCTCCTGTTCTGCGAAGCACTAATGCTCGCGAAGGAGGAGGGGGAGCACGTCTCGGAGCCCTTATATGTATGTAGTTTCGTCATGTCCGTCCGTTCGTCCTCGGCTAACCTTCCAAACGGTTAGTGCTAGAAAGATGAAATTTTGCATGGATATGTATATTTACCACGTCGACAAAGTGCTTAAATAAAATCACGAAAAAGATTTTTTTTGGGGTAGGTACCTCCCCTACACGTAAAGTGGGGATGATTTTTTTTCGCTTCTACCCCATTGTGTCATAGGTTTTAGGATGATTTTTTTATTTAGGTATTCGTTTGCGAGATATTCAACTTTAAAGCGCATTTTTTTGTCAAAAGGTTCGTCGTCGTCGTCCCTCTAAAAGCTAAATGGCTGGCTCGTGAATTCTGAAAAAGTTCCTGATTGTAGTCCATATGATGAACTTTGAAAGAAAACTCTAATGGCTTAGATAACTTTGTTAGTTCAGGAGTTATAGAGGCCTAACTTGTAAAATGCGCTTACTTGGTAAACTTCGTACAAAAATAACGAAATAATAAGTAAACATGTAAAATATTAAAAATAATATCATCTCAATTATCTATGGCTTATAAAGTTTACAACGACACTCGATAGATGGCGTTATGCATTTATTCCAAAATTCTGAATCGCGGTATGGTTTTGTTACAATACAGGCTATATAAGTAAAGTAGGATTTTAATGGCAAACCTTGACTACGGAACCCTATTCTATGCCTGATACACACTTGGTCGGTTTTTTATTACTCTTTAATCGTATTTTCATTGCATCTACAGACATTTATTTTCATTTCTATTTATATTTTAATTTGATCACCAACTCGTTTTATACAACTAAACCAATATTTGTCACGTACGATAGTTTATTTTAGTGGTGACTTATATACAAGAATAATCGTCCCATATCCTGTGTTTAATCCTAGTGTGTAGGTAGTAAATGCTAACACCAGTCTACCTGCCAAATTTGCTGATTATGACATGATCCCCCCGTGACCATTAATTATACCGCTTTATGGTGACATTCATGGTTCATTAGAGGACATTTACGACCACTGGCTGATATGACATGAAGCTATTTTATTTAAAGTTATTGTCTAATATATTTATTTGTATATTTTACCTTTTCAGCTTTCAGTCTGCCATTAGCAATCCGATTGTTGTTTTGCTCTCGCAAATATTGCCTTGCCAACCGAAAACCTTTTTTGAATCTATAAATGGACAATCAATAAATAAACAAAAAAGCGTCAAAAAGGTCCACGTTAACCGCAATCGTATTTAATTCATATAATTGGCATTTAGGTCCGCCATTACGGAACCATCCCGGCCAAGCCCAGCGCGGCCCGTTCCAGAAACAGGCGCAATTTTTTCATTTCCCTTGCCAAAATGAAATTCGCCTGTGCATTTTTTCCACAATTCCCTTTCAAAGTTGTTCATTATTCAGTCGGATCCCTTTTCAGAATTTTGGGCATCGAAGATAAAAGTAGATCTGCGTAAACCATGTTTGTTTCCTCTTTTTATAATATTGTAGCAAAGCATTAGTTTTTTAATAATACAACATACTACCCGAGTCCTTTGATGTGGGACTTTCATCTGACTGGAACTACCTTCGGGATAATATTTTAATAAAAATGTGCAGCGCGGTTTTTATTTTGTGAAACGTGCTTCGTATTGAATTTTGAGAAACGTATGATGGCTAGCAAAAAAAATTATCCATGTTATTTTTTACTGTATTGCATATGGTCCAGACTACCGCATATAAAACGAAGTAGCA
The DNA here is from genome assembly GCA_951799955.1 of Apamea anceps. Lineage (NCBI taxonomy): Eukaryota > Metazoa > Arthropoda > Insecta > Lepidoptera > Noctuidae > Apamea > Apamea anceps. The sequence goes on along the minus strand of OX637505.1, from coordinate 14,502,597 downwards.
TCGAACCCAATCACGTGTCTATAAAAGAGAAACCTCAACGAATTCTAGTTTTCTATATATTGGTCGGAGCGCGCAATAAAAACAGTTGAATTGATTGCGGTGCGAGAGGGCAGCGCGCCGCTCAGGTTGGCCTGGGTTGGCCCACGTGCAATTCACATGAAAAATGGCCACTAAATCACGGGCGCCACTTGAGGCGATCTCCCCGACTACCTATAACCACTACAACGATATAGGGAGATAGAACCCGACAATGATGTCACGTAACGTTCGCGTGGATGTAGTAAAAGGCAATTTCTCTTATTTTATCCGATTTGGTACAGTTCAGTACGTATTTTTAGCTATTGCCTAGAATATTTTTTATAATTTTCGTTGATAAGAGGTAGAGGAGGTAGAGTAGTTTATAAAATACTGAACCGTTTTGGTTTGAATAGGACACTTGAATTTAAAAAACTGAAAACGGAAAACATCCAGGGTGAAAACATTAATCTCATTTATAATTAAAAATCGATTTCGCAATTATTGTAAACTTTTCACTTATTGCATCTTTTTTTCACTGTACTACAGCTGTAGTTATGCCAATTTTCATAAGGATTAATATTATATCATTGTAAGTTGGGAAAGTTATGCTCGCGTATGCGGCATATGTAAGTAAGTACCTACGACAAAAAGAGGGTACTACGCCTGAAATGTGGCGATAAGTTGGACACAGAAATGAAACAGGCGATGAAGATAAGTTGTTATTACTGTTTGTTATGGTACCTTGGGCCACGACGGGCAAGGGAGCCATGGGGTGGACACCTAATGTCTGCAAGTAACGGCGATTGCCTGGACATATTACACAAGCGACAATAAAATGTTTCGCTCCTGGCGGAATGGAATGCGGAAAAATGCAGCGTCCACACGTCGTCTGCGACTACAGAAATACTGAACATTTTTCAGGTACGGACTACGTTGCAATGCAATGAAAATATATATAAACAAAAGCTCACCACAGAAATTGAAAGAAAAGTTTAAGTATTTCATAATTACAAGAAAACTCTTTGTCACAGCAACTTTAAACCATACATTATTACAACCACTAATCTCTTGATCCTAGCATGTATTACGTCCATACAACATAATATTAGGAGCGTGTCATGTCCTAATTGCAGCCGGTAGTAATTTACCGTCCATTTAATTGTCCGGCATCAACATTATACATGTGTAGACTGTTATGTAGAAACGGCAATTTAGGTATGAGTGCGAAAATATTGCATGTTCGGCTTCAGTAACGTCAGGTGTAACGTACATAATCGGCTAATTAGCAGTACTCCCACGAGTGCTCGCGCATTTTTCCAACAGATTTTTAAAAGGGTTTGCGCCAGACGTCAAAGCCTACGGTGTTCTCTTATTATGCGGTATTGTAACACTGGATAAATACCGGGTCTGCGGGAGCACCAATGCAAATGAACGTTTTTATGTGTCCCAGCGCGGAGAGCGGCGGCCGGCGGCGCGGCTGCATTCGTCTGGCGAGAATTAAACCGTGCATCTGAAAAGGTTTAAGATGAATGAGAACCGTACGCTCACAATGCAACAACAGTTTAGAACAACTTATTCCTGTTGAGCGAATGTAAACAGCCTGAGTTTTATCTGCATAGCGATGTTTACAAATACGAGGCGCGTGTCTCACCCATTTCACTTGAATAACATTATTATTATAATAATTCCTTTCAGTCTTTGCGGACATTTTTGTGGCGCATAGTGTGTAAGCACGCGACTCCATACTATCGATCTGCGATATTCGGATGTATATTTAGAGATACACAGTGTCTGAGCCGCGTCTGAACAGGAAATGACCACCAGATGAGCTGTGCCGTTAGCTTTGGAGCTGTACATACCTGTGTTGTACCTGTGAGGTAAGGGCTATTGATTTATTTTAGGCTGTTAAGTATAGCGACATTTGATTTTTGAAACCAGACTTTTAAGTTACATAGTATAACCACTTGTTACTGCAAAAATCCAGCTTAAAATTAAGCATGCACCCCTTTGTCTACATTTACCTTTCTAGCATCATACGTACTAAGTACTGCAGTGCTTAGAAAAGGATTCAATTTGCATCAGTGATTGTGAAAAAGAGCTTTTTAAATTTAAAATGAGCTCTTTTTTACAATCCCTGATAAATTTATCTACATATGGGATGAGATGATTGAGGGAGCAGGCCCTTTTATTCGCGGCCTACTGCATACCCGAAGGGCAAGGGAAATTTCATGGAAATATACTTTTGTTAGGTAGTGACACGTGAATAATATATATGGGCTTATAAAAAAAATGGCTTTTGGACATACCCCTTTTTTAATATTCTCTGAGTTTTAGTGACGGTACTGCAGGGTGAAAGATTAACTATAGGGAACAGGGGAAAACCGAAATGGTATTAAGAATTTTCTGCTTTAACTACAAACAGATATCTGGAAATAGAAAGCGCTATTTCTACGAAAAATACCAGACAGACACGACACAAGCTCGATGTTGTTAGGAATAGGCATTAGTATTGAATTATTATAATAGCCAACAGCATCTTTATATTTAAACAACACCAGGCGATCAATGTTTATTTCAATTACTCTCCATACGTGTGCACTAGATACCTAGCCTTGGCATCGTTTTAGAAAGCAGACGTGCATTATTTTATTTTTAACTACATGTTTCTGCCGTTCGAGATGTGTTCGCTGGTATAAAGTAAAAGTTATTTCTCCAATTTTGTATACGCATGCTATATAATTGCAAGGAAAACCCGTTGCGTGTTCAATAAGCCAGACAGCCAGAGTTATCCAGATGACGCTTATTATTTGTCGTTAAGGCTGCGGTGGCGTGGTCGATGCGTGTCCGCGGTTCTCGGAAGCCGCGGGTTAGTGGGCTACCCTGCGGCCGCGGCCAGACGTCGCTTACCTGCCCATACCTGCCTCCCTCTTACCTTACCTTACCTGCCATTAAGCACCGACCATTTGGCTCAGGTACAACAAACACAAAACACTAACGTGAAATTTTATGGGAGTTGAAAGAAAGAGTTATTTTTGTTTCAAATAGTCCATTGTTTTCGATACTCGGTGTTGGTACTGCTGCAGAATTTTTTGCCCATTTTGTTCCGCTTTAAACTCTTGGGCACTTAAGGATGTCATAAATTTATCAAATCATTGTATCTAACAATTTGACGTTCCCCTGTTTCTTTTGCTCTCATGGCACTTGAATGAACTCTTGAAAACTCTGTTTATGATAAATGGCTGGGGAAGTGAGAGTGACATGGACGCAGGTTGCACCCCCGGGCCCCGTCGTCTGCGATAAAGACTCAATCACCTGCCCCCGCCAGAGCCGCGCTCGGTGAGACGGTGACTGCTCGCACCCTCCAAGTATCGAGGAATTCCTAACAAATGATATTTATCATCTATTATTATGCAAGGAGTGCGTGGTGCCGATAAGCTATTTGCGGCCATATTATAAGAAAATAAAATTGCGTTATTTATTTTATAATAATGCCACACAATACACATAGTCAGAAATGTGACCGTTGTTGTAAGAAAACAATAACCATTTTTAGGAATTCCGTTGCAAATTGCACCTTCGAGTACAAGGTGTTGATATTTAACACGTTCTTATACTATTATTTCTTCCTGTACTTAATTTCTTTCATGTTTGTTTTTTAACTTTTCATTACAGTAACTTTCGTATATGGGTACCTACATGTTTTTCAGGTAATGATTCCGAAATTTGATTTGCCTCAGGATGTTGATCAATCGACTCAACATTGCATATTTTCCTTGTACATGGAACGGTAAAATGGATGAAGATAAGAAATGAAACTGAATTGAATGTTTGGTACAATCTTCCAATATTCAAGAGTTATTATAACGTTAGGAGATAAGTAGTATGGAATAATTTGTTGGACTGGTTAAGTTTTCACGCCACAGCATGCCTGTCAAGTGTCAACAAACATTCAAAAGCAAAGCTTTTCCTGAAATGTTTGTGGAGTCACTTTGACTTTTGTAGAGTCGCTAGGAAAGCCACTGCAGATTCTTGTTACAAATGTGAAAGACTAATGAATGGTGTAAGTCGTGTGCTGTATCAAAATAAATAATTTGGGATGTTATGGTAGGCTGTTTGTGGGAGAGGCGCGCGCACTGTCGGCAGGCGGCAGGCGTCGGCGGAGCGCGGGGCTTCGTCCTCGGCATTCACTCGCGGCGCCCAAGCGGCTCAGTCGGCGCCCGACCTCGGCCACGAGTGCCGCGCTGTGCCCGAGCCCCACGACTGCCTCGTTACTTGCGGACATCGCAGCTTTCGTGATACACCAGCACGAGACTTCTCATTAAAGACACTTAATGAACTTCCCTCAGACTATCCATCACTGAATCCCAGAGCCCGGCTCCGAACTTGACCTGTGATTGTTTGCTCAAACTGTCAGTGCGCGTGTTGTGCTTTATCGATAACATAACCTGTACGATTTCAAGGGCACAAAGACTTTGGTTAGATAGTGTTGTGGATGTAGTGTTGTGGAGCTGTCGGAACAGGACTAACTTAGTCTTTCTTAAAATCTAAGTGGGCGTATTCGAAAGTTTGAAAATCGATCGGGTGACGTGCGTGCGTGGGATTGCGTTTACGTAATCTTTGTTTACCTTGGGAATATGCACTGTGGTGACTGCTCGCCGTCTTATTACTGATAGGTACGCGCACAATTTCCCAGATGAAAACATAGTATGGGTAAGTTGGCTTTACCGAGTCCTTTCTTAAATTTTTGTTATGTTTTCGTGTTTCGTTCCGTTCCTAATGAATTCTTTCATGTAGTTCGTTTATGTTTTACATTTCAGTTTTGTAGTTCGTTGTTTTACGTTGGTTCTTTAACAATGACTTTCATAACAAATGTTTCAATTCTAGGTGCTCAAGACGACAGCATCTAAAATAAATTTTAAGAAAGTAAACAAGTCTTTTATTGTGAGCGTCTCGATCGCTGATCAATTAGTGAAAGCGTTTTAATTTAGATAGCTTCAGAAGTGAACAGAAGATTACGTTTCTTCCCACTCGGTGGCGAAATGCTTTCTACGGCGTGGGATGAAAGAGCTCGTAACAACGAAAATGGATGATGGTCATAAAACCAAAAAGGCTTAAATAATGCTTACTTAACTTACTCGTACATTTTAAATTAGTGTCTAAATATCCTGTTAGAAGATGTACTACTTTATATACCAGATACAAATGCCAAGATCTGCGTTGCTTTTGACTTTTTGCAGATTTCCAGTTTCCTAGACGTACGAATAGCTTATAGCGAACAGCAAATAAGTAGCCTTTTGTTGCTAACGGTTCAAAACCTACGTCATACATTTTAGTGTTTTGTAAGAAACGGGCTTTTTATTCCATTTCGTAGAAGCTATTAGTAAAACGATACCTGGTTTATAGGTATTGCTGTTCCGGGTAAAAAAAATCGAAATTTCATAGTAAGTTACCCACCTAGTGACTCGATTTTGATAAGCACAAAGCATGATGCACCTTATCCCATAGCGGTTCCCATAAATCTTGCCATCAAAATATCCGAACAGGTTTCGTAGCCATGAACCCCTTCTGCATCGATCCTGACCGGTTCACAGTAATTACACAATGAAAACAGGTTTTACAGAATTATGTGACAAAGCATAAACTTGAGAACCGTTACGGGCCGTTAGTTATAAAAAATTGCTACGTCTGTGCAAAATGTATTGATTATATCGATGATGGCACTTCGAGATAGGTACCTAAATAAACCTTTGATAGAAGTGAATAAAAATTGAAACCCGTTTTAAGATGCCGAATTTCTATACATTTATATTCTACAATGAAATTAAATAGGTATGGCGTAGGAGTCGGCACTTTAGTACTTTACTAACATCCATAGTTATAAATGATTCCCTCATTGTTACAATTCAGCATTTAAACATCTATTGCGAATACTATAATCGAAAGAAAATACATAAGTAAGAAATACATTAGTAAACAAAAGAATCGTTTTGCAATATAGGATCCGGGAAACGACGTACCCTCATTGTGTTAATTAGGGGATCCATGTTCAACAGTGGACATACACGGGCTGATATGATAAAAGTATATGACGGCAGGCGAGCCGGAGGGTAGTCGCACTATTCGTTCTTTCAGGCGATGGTGTGCATATTTGATGAGCGCCAGTCGTGATACAATGGCGACGGGATGAGGTCGTCTGGCGGACAGAACACGCCTCCACTCCTCTATTATATGACCAGGCTTGCTACTTATTTTGTTTTCAGTACACAACTTCAACAGGTTTCGCATTATATTGCAGTAAAATGTTTGGATTTTTAACGTCATATCTTTTGAAGCATCAGACATGAATAGTATTTTTCGGTTTACAAGCTTACCAAGATAGGTTAGACTTGATGACTTCCAGATAACGGGAGTATGATACATGATTGAACAAGAGATAACTACTTATTTCATTTTCTTCTGTAAACTAACAGAATTTTACCGTCTCTTAACCTTACTTAACCTTAACTGGATTTTCGTGAAAGCAAGCGTAAGATACTGTACGTGCAAGCAAGGTTACATTGAAGAGCGTTTAGCTTTCACTCTTTTTCTTTATCTGATCTAATTTTTCTAAGCCCTTGAAATACTAAGACATAGGAACCGGTGGTCAGGGTGATACCACCGGCCGACCACCGGCTAAACGGTTATAGGTCTCTTGTTATTATCTTTTCTAAAGAAATCATTATCTTATCGATCCGTCTTTTGATTCATAAATTCTAAATAGTAAAATTATATAACTTGGCACCTCAGTTCATTTCCCTTTTTCATTTCCTCCTCCGCTGCGCTCCGCTCCTGATAGGAAATAAATTCAACGATTCACTTCTACCTGTTTCCTTTCCCTGAAGATGACTTTGTTACTGCCCTATTTTAAGGAGCTATATTCAGATGTAGAATAACGAGTCAACTCATTTTACCTCTTCAATAAGAATAAGTATCGTAGCGTGGGTATTAATTTCCACTCGCCCGGCTCAGCCGCGCCGCGTCTCGCAATGGCAGCAATTCCCTTCTAAATTATTAAACAAATTATGCTTAAAATTTTACTCAAGTAACATAATAAATCAATCGAAGTCGAATTAATACTTGGAAAAGAAATTGAAGTTGAACTGCCTCAAGATATTGTGTTAGGAACTTAAATAGCTTTTAAGGATGTCATTAGCCCCCAACCCATGGGAAATTAGAATAAATTACATAGCGTAACGGTTACATTACAACGTGTTCGTATGTAAAAGTTCTTACAACATATTATATGTGCTGCTTCTACTGAGACAATTAGAGTAGGTACCGCTTCTACCAACGTAGGCGGCACGTTCGTCTCACCTGATAACAATGTGGGATTACGAGATCTTATCCAATCCATGATCACTGGACGGATTAACAATTCATTAGAAACAAAAGTAAACTACTCATGTGGGCGAGTGCCGATCGCTAATTCTGAGTTTCGAAATGGGCATTGATAAAGTAATCAACAGACCGGCTGACCGCAGTTCGGTCTGTTTGTAAACAAACTGATGGTAAATCATGCGACCCGCCACGCGGCACACAGAGCTGTGACTCAGCTCTCAGTTCAGAATGATGGCATCAGTTTGTAAGCCCGAGTGACGCCATCGGCACAGGAGTACTGCGCAGTTTTGCTCATGTTACAAAAGAGATTAATGTATAGTATATTAAAAGGTCAGTGTAAGATATTATTGCAATTAGTGAGCACATTAATGAGTGGCGGTGTCTCTGTCACGTTGCGCGGCTCGTCCCTCTAATGCGTGTTGAATGTAAAGACTCGTTGCGTCCCACATTACCTCTCCCGAGGGACGCCGCCTGACTCGCACCGGTGCCCTCTGCCACCGTATGCGCGCTCGTATCCTTGACAAGAAGTGCTCGTATTGAGTTACCTGGGCGACGCCAGCAAACAGAGTTAAAGCATACTGCTCAATCAGGTCGACCATTCTAAAAGTTATACTACTCATTATGTACCGCAATCTGCAATTTAATCTTTCAATCTTCATTGTGCCGACATTTGGTCTATGATGGCTGTTTAATGATATCATTTTGCGCGCAATCATTGCTTAATCTTTTATTCATTGCAATTACAAGTAAAAACTGCGAAGTGTAGACACCACTAATTAATATTTATTCAGGTTAATTCAGTGTGCTTTGGACGATTAAAACATTGAAAATCAGCGATATACCTATGATCATTGTTTCTTATAGAGTACCTATGTGTGAAGTTGAACGGGTGTTTGTGACGCAGTCAGCGTCGTAAAGTAGCGAGATAAAAAGATGACCCTCCGTCGCCTACATCTCATTATTTATGGTTCACAGCCTCCCTTTTCGTAAGTCTTCCATAACGGCAACTTTTTTCCTCACCTTGGCAACTTTTATACTTGTCTGCGCTCAGGAAGCCTAATAATGTGATGAGTTATTAATAGCTGTTTATTCAATATCAAGGTGGTGGTCCGAGATAACACTAAAGTGAAGAGGTCAAAGTTTAATTAGTTTTCACGCGACTTCATTCTCTTAGCACAGGTTTGACAGCGGCCGGCGGCTGGGGGACGGAAGGGATACAGGCGGGTCGAGGTCAGACTGGTTAGTCTCATTAATGCATGACTGCGACACATCCGATATTTCGCATTACCACACAAAATATTTTTATAAAAGGCTTCTCACGAAAATATCATTACTAAAAGGACGCTGCCAAAATGTTCCGCTACCTCGGAACAGAAATATTTGTGCCGTTTCTTTAAGCATAATGGGATGAACTGAACCAAAATAACTTTTCCTTCTTTATCCGAATAAAAATGAAAAAAAAAAACTTATTTAAGGCATAGCTCAACACGATAAGGAAGAAGCTAAAAAAAAAGCTTTGTGCTTAAGGATTCCTCCGTTCTGTTCGTGCTACAGCTATTTTGGGAGATGTAACAGTTAACGCAAAAATAAGGATTTACCATCAAAGGCATTTAAGTAATTCCCATCATAGTTTAATTTCCATTTGCATAGAGCTTCTGCGGTTGCGGTTGTTTAAGTTTCAGTATAAGACTACATTTTTGATAAAATTCCAACTTCTTCAATTCTTTGGATGCCCAGGAGAGCAGTAGAGATTGATGGGTCCTTTTCAGCCAGTTTAAGCATCATAAATTGGGTAATGGCATCATTTAATTTACGTTGCGAGTCATTAAATTAAATTAAAAATACAAATGACATCATTTTATGGTCCCGCTCATGAGTTGCGCTTCCGTAAGCATTATGTAAGTACTGTAATTACGAATTACCAATAAAGTGGAGGCTCCATATTTAACACGTATTTGATGATCTTAAAATTGTGTAATTGAGTAATGTTGACTTAACACATGTGTGGTGATGTATTTAGACCGAGACAGAGAGACCGGAACTGGCGGGTGCAGCGGAGCGAGCACGCTCAAGGTCGAGCACACGCCTTCATAATTCAAATAAATTAACCACAAAGCGCATGCATCTTAACATTCATAACTCATCATTTGAATTGTTACTGCGAAGCTATGTGATGATATTGAATGCGAGATGAGCAAACATCACTAGCTAACATTATTCAAATAGTGCTACTGTCATTTGTCCATAAGATTCTTAACTTTCTCGATTCTCTTGGAGGTCAGACTGATGAAAATATAATTCCGAACACAAATATGAAGCCTTGAAATAATTCATTGGTGAACGTGACAATCACAGAAAATTAATTATATAATGCCAACAATATCGAGGCAATTTGAGCGATGATAGTGAAATAGTTGAGATGACACGTACAATGCGAAGATATTTGTTACATGAGAAACGGATATAATGTGCTCGAAGAGTAAAAACCGAATCTGATTTATTGCCGTTCTCATCGTGGCTCGAAGCGTGACGGATAACGGAGTGGAGCGGCTCCTCACTGCAACTATTTATTATGGATAATGGTCACAGGCTGTCACGGCTCATCAGACAAATCTCACTAAGTGACCGCTCTGTTCCGTCATCAAATGCCACTTTATGACCGGTTCTAATTGAATCATCTTGTCTTATGACTTCGACCTTATCTTTTTCAATGTCTTACATTAACAAAGTTATTATGAAAATGTTTGGATTAACCAATCTAGAATGTTTGTGTGTATTCGCGTGACTAGTGATGATTGTGGCGAAATTTTCCGCAAAAAATAAGATTGTTTCAAATCACGGGTATTACGAGATGGACGTTGAAATATTCTCTCTTTTTTGTTAGTTCTTGGTTATTTTTTTAGAGAAAATGCTAGTTAGACATGCGATTTAAACATAGTTTCCGAAACTCCACTTCCTCAATTGTATTAATGGGAAAAAATTGTCATTACAACTTTTTAGTGAGTGATTGAATACGATTCAAAACAAACAAGTGAAAGTGCAGCTGGGTCATTGTTTGATTCGCCGTTGTTTGTATGTACGTACATACGTGGTGCTGTGACCGACGACGGGTAACGTTAAAAATCGCCGGGGAATCCAGATTACGTCACACCCAGCCGCCTAGCTAACAATGATAAAGTAGCTGACCTCGAACTTGGAATTACTTTAAACACTTTTCTTGTTTATTCTATCGTCACGTGTGTTTTACTAGATACTTTGTTAAGTGACTCACGTATTTTTTCTAGATCGCTGTTATTTACTAGGTAAGTACTCGCAGCCATCGCTAGAACTATAAATAACTTTTAAGTTTGAAACCTACAAATGGTTACAAATCAAATTGAATTATAAATAGAACAAGTGTTTGACCGCTATATGAGTCATCAAAGAATCACGTATGAAATCATTCAAGTGGTTGTTGGCACACCCGATCATCACCATTTATAGGAGCTCTATACTTGTGTACCGGTTGTTTTCGTGCTCTCGAGTGCTCGATGCAGTTTCCTTTATTTTTAGAAAATTGGCCTCTTATGGATAAATCATCGAATCCGGTCACGACGGCATTCAGAGCGCGGAGTGCGTATCAAGTATCGATCTGGTGAGCGACTCAGCTGCGTCGCCCCACATTTCACGCTCGTTGCCAATCGCGACGAACACGCTCGCTTTGGTTAGTCGCTATGCTCTTGCCGCGCCATCGCGGTTCTATAAATGCTGTATTTATAGATCAAAACAATGGTCACAAATAGAACACGCTGCTGCTATTTGTAATCTTTTATTAAGGGCTTGCCATTTTCATGTTCCTGTATTTAAATGTGGTTCTCTATACGATGGTTTATAGTTCAGGATTTATTGCCTAACTAAAGCATCGTATTCTTTTAACGTGCTCGTGGTGGGTAACAAAATGCTCCGAAGCTATTCACGTCGTGACATTTTGGTAGTCTAAAAAATATTTTAATATTTTTCTCGTCACTTTGCCCAGTGTCAATGAACATTTGGAAGTGTCGTTAGTAAACTTGTGGTTGCTTGGTTGTCTTATGCTGATATTAAGTCTTGCATAACGCCAGATGTTCGTGACTAACACCTAATGCGAGTAGGTGTCGCAGCCTATTCTGTAATTTAATTAGGTACTTATCTACCTAGCTGAGAGCTAGGTAGAGCTGTCATTAGGTACTTGTCCTAATGACAAATTTATTTTGTCTACGTAAATATTAATGTAATGGGCTTATCCCATTCAATGCTGGATTGGATTAACAATATGTATAACCATGACACAATTTATAAAGCAAAATGCTATCACAATCCTCATCAGCTCTTTTGCCGTTGTGCGGTTACCGGTATTTACCGTAAACACAGGTGTGGTAATAAACCACTTAATCTCACTGTAGCATTTCATACAAGTTACTCATGGCCCTGCGATTATGTCTATCACAGTAATGTCTGGACTCACTTGTGCACACCGTGAGAAACATTTCAAGCAAATTAACTTTCCGCCATTACTGTCACGCGAGAAAGAATAAGCAGCAAACTGCACACATTAAGTTTTTGTTGCATGTGTTACGTGTATCGCATAACGATCGAGTCTGTGTAATCGATTTAATTAAAAAGTTTCACGTGCCTCTTATAATCATTGTTATTTGGGTCTTTGAACTAACGGGACTGCGAGTGAACGCATGCATTCTAGACCTGTCGTGCTGTTGATTATCGTGACTTATCATTTCATATTCTATCATATCTTCTTCTACTAAGAAAAACAGCGCCTATTAATTATAATTAACGTGCCGTGTTGACGTAAAGTAAGTGGGTACCTACTTGTTACAAGTAACAACACACACTCAGTTCAATATTGAATGCCTCTTGGGAAAGGGGAATATCAAATAATTGATGAAAACCGCAAGGAAATAAGATATACAGCTCTATAGTGGTGGTGGCAAGCGAGCCTTTGGTGCGAGGACTGCGGAGACAATCGGCCCTCGTGACGGCTTTAGCGAAGCGAATAATGACAGCATTGTTTGAGCGCTTTTAATTAATATCGATTTGACGACATGCGATATCTTCATCGAGCAAATTGGAATTGAAGGAATTGTACTGAGAGTAATAAGCGCCTATTCACGTCGAATAGTTCCTTTTATACCTTCATCTAGTGATGTAACTGTGCGTAATTTTATTGAGCTTGGTTTTATAAACAATAACATTAAATAAAATTATACTTTAACAAATGAATGTATGTAAACGATCCATATCGCTATACTAAATAAGCAAGAGCATTGTTTCGTATTGCATGCTGTTCTAACAAAAGCAAACACGAATGTATAAAAACGCGATAAATAAAACATGATTTTATCACAATCTGGGCATTATTGACACTGTGTTTATTGACAGTTGCTACATTTGATATTACATTCGAATTGTTAACACGTTCTTACTTGTAAACAGTTTGTACAAGGTATGACAAGGTCTCGAAGTGGTCAATGATATCATGCTATCAACAGAGAATATCGTAACCCAATCAAGCGTGACATTCCTAATGACGTGTTTGAGCATTATTTATTGTTAAATAACGTCGGCTATTTAAAGTGATGTACGGTATGTATTTCCAAATTATGAAATTACTTTACCAAGACTGTCGTGTCGCATGAACATTAGTTAAGTTTTTGCGGTTTCATAACCATAATAATCTAGGAAGTAGCTGTTATGACTAAGTATTATGGTTCAGAATGTTTTGAGTTAGATAATAAATATACGTAATTACTTTACTTACATTATGTCTCTTTATAAAGTCTCAGATCAATAAAGTTTATCCAATTTATTTTACTTTCTAATCTTTTAATCTGGATTTTTCGGGTCATTATATTGAGAAGGGACATAAATCGAGTGTTTCTCTCTATTGTTGAGCATTTCCCCTTCCGTGACGTAGACTAACTATCTACTGGAAATGACTAATAAAATTGCTGTCTGACATTTTATTGAATATTGATAATAGCGTCGTCAGCTAGGCCGGGATTGGGACCGCTTATTGAAAGCTTTAGTGAGGGGCATTCACATGGTGATTGACAAATTGCCGCTGATCCCGGGGTGATGGAGCACGTCACGCTACCAACAATGATTAACCCGGACCCGACCCGCGAGCCTCATTTCCTTTTACACATTTTTCTTAATACGCACCTGAAACCTTCCATATGTTATGTAGTATAATTCAGAACCTGTAAATAATATCAATGCTAAAAGTACTTTTTCTACACATATATCTACAAATAAATAAAATTTAAGTATCTGTTTCTAATGTCAAAATATCAACTTTTTACTAAATGCATATGACAGAAATATGTTTGTTCTGGCTAATCTCCGAAACGGCTGGACCGATCTTGCCGAGATTTTCATTGGCAGATAAATGGCTGATGTTATAAGAAGTAACTTCGACGTTAGGTTAGGTTTTATTTAAAAAAAAAAAAAGATAATCAAACGGTTTTAATGTCACGCGAAGTCGCGGGCAGCAGCTAGTCTGAAATAAAAATGTATTAGTGAAATCAATACATTGTACACAAATTCGCGAACCTACTAAGCAGGCAGGTAAAACAGTTTTCAACTTTGATACTCGATTAGGTCAGCTTCGGTCATGGCTATCTGAAGTTTATTTATAGGTAATAGTTGAAGACCTTAACTCAACGCCTACCTGTGAATTTGAATACTTAATACGTTAACAAACCGTCAAACGAAACACCTAAACGGGGCGTGAGAATAAAAAGAAACACTCGTATTTGGTTATTTACCCATTCGAGAGCCTAATGTAAAATCCGTGGCGTATAACTAACAAACCAGAATATTTTAACGAACCTCAAAAAACGTTCATTAATACTCGTAGGACGCCAGACGCATTATGTTGTCATCGCCTGCCTCATTCGGTGTGACATAAAATATACTGGAAAGAAGTTATTTTAACGGTTTTAGTCAAATAACCTATGAATTCTTGCATTGCATGCCTTAAACTACACCGAATAATGTCTAAATAAAGGATCTGAATACTTTGCTTGTCAAATGCGGAGTTTTAAATATCAGTCTTGTTTGTTCTTGTGTTATTTTCGCAAATATAAACGAGTAGGTACCTAACGCTACCATGACCTCATCGTCTTGAGTTTTTACACACTAGCATAGCAAGTCAAGAATCTTACCTACAATTTAATTATACATGTAGCTTCACTAAAACAATATTAGGTATAACTTAAGGAAGTTTTTAACCAATATGGACGTCGGTAACGTTAAGGGATCACATTTTAAGTGCACACTCAAGGGATAATTTTTCGAGTATCTCAGCAGCTTTAAAAGCCAATTTGTTTGGAAGAGGTAGCTGCTCAAGGGTGCTCATTAACATATTTGTGTAACTATAGATAATAGGGTAGTTCCCGATATTCGGGTCCGCAGGGATATGATGATATTGTGTCAGTGCGATTTAACCGAAATATTAATTTATGATGAAAGGTTATTGTCATTTATTATACGTATCGAAATTAAACTACGGTTTAAATTACCGAAGGGATTACAATATTCTATTATGATTGCAGTGTTTGTAAGCTACGCCATCAACCCAAGTTACATATGTTGACGGCACGGTTGGCGCAGTGGTTAAGCGATTGACTGCTGCGCTGCGTGTCGCGGGTTCGATTCCCGCACGGAACAAATATTTGTATGACCTACATGTATTTGTTCCGAGTCTGGGTGTTTTTCTATCTATAATATGTATGTATTTACAAAAAAAAAATGTATATAAGTAGTTTATCAGCCATCTTGTTACCATAACACAAGCATTAGGTTGCTTAGCTTGGGACTAGATGGCGCTGTGTGAAATGTCCAGGGATATTATTATTATATGTAGTTCCCTGATAACTTCAACCGATACGCGCTACGAAAAGTGCTACGAGCGCTACGAAATATTTAATTTTAAAGTATTGAGAACTTCAGATTTGCTTTTTAAATGGACCTGATAAATTAGACTTTAAAATGAGTTACTTTTTGAAAACCTACTTTTTGTTTAAAAATATCAATAACATCAGGCAATTGACAGTTTTGCTTTTTGCAGTGTTAAAACTTTAGGTATCGGAAATTGCATTAAAAAAAATTGCATTAAGTAAAGTATTAGATAAAGTATTAGATTAGAACGTACTATTGCAGTGTTAAAATAACACAAAGAGCAATAATGTCCAAGTCGCTCAGAATTCAAACTCAAACCAAAATCTGTAGTTGTTACAGCCGTAAATAGCACGTTCCCTGTGATCTCAAGGTGAAACTCTCTTTCAAGCCTGTTCGTTTTATAGCTGAGATAATCCTACCGTTGCAAATTCACCCCATTTAACAATTGACGGTGAACAAACCTGACATGACCCGCTCGAGTCGCATGATGGTGGTGTAATGACTACAATCACGTGGCTTCAATCTAGTCATCAAACCTGATTGTATAGTGCCCCAGTGTTGCGCTGCGTGTATCAGATCGGTAACCATTAGTTATTGTTTCATAGTTCATACTATTATTGGGCGACCACGGCTCGTTTCGCGTATGATCGGCTTTGTTGTGTAAGCTGAAAGGAATAATGCCAGTCGACAGCTATAATATTGTCGACATAGTAATATTGTTATAAGTCCGCCGTGTTTTATCTTTCAATAAAATTCATTGCCAGTGAAATCGTGAAACGGATTATAAGAAAAAATGTGATTATAAGAAATGCATACCAATATAATATAGTCCCACGTATCCTCAACGGTATGCACATAGTTGATAGTATACAATTACATGTAGTAATATATCTTACGATTTCTAAACCGTGACAATATCGTGACGATGGATTGATAGTTGTGTAGCGGCTAGTTTATAATGTGCTCGTTATGATAGCTAGTATGTCTAGTTAGACGTTATTGTTAGCGGAAATCTATTAATAATTGCTTTTTGAAAAATTTGTTTTTAGTAATTTTTTTCAGCAGTAAAGATCTCTAAATAATCAAAAGAACTGTGGTTCCTTTATTAATTATTTTTCTATTTTAATCATTAAACCATAGGTTTAGTCGCACAGCGCACTTCAATAAATACATTGTTTTTGTAACCAGTTACCACCTAAACCATATTAATAAAACACTCACTAGCTAACTTCTTTTGATTAGAATGAAATTGCATATCTTACACATAAGGGCAAGGGTTCACGAGCTGAATAATAAGGGGTCCCGTTGTGCACATCGGGCGGAGGTCACGTCCGCGCCGCCGCTTGCGCAGCAGTTCGATGCCCGGCACGCGTAATTGGCACATGGCTATAACAACAAATAACACCACATATTATGTTAATTTCATAATACGCAGTTTCATAAAAGATTCAACAACGGTTGTAATGAAAGTAACATAAATAGATACCAATTAAATGGTTAATTAAGCATGCAAACATGTCATGTTATGAATATTGAATAGGAAAGTCAATGCGATCGTCAGGTTAATCGTCAATCAAATGAAAACGTTTCTGGGTAATTAATGAATAATGAATGAACCAATGTAATAAACGACGACATAAAAAGTAAATGGGAAGCCGGAAGGCAAGTGTGATTTAAAAAACGGTCTGTAAACGTTCACTGCCGAACATGAGCGCTTCCCTTCAGTCCGTCCAATGATAACGAATGATCGCAGCCTCGTAGGGGATAAGTATCCTATGATCACCAATAAATATTAATACATATATTATTTGGAAGCATAATTTGTTAGTTATATATTTGTTGAAAAAGTTAAAAGGTTTTAATAAGGATGTCACTTTGGAAAACATTTCATTTCATTTCATTTATTCAACAACAACACATATTGTATCTGAAAGTTTACAAATAAAAAAGTTAAAAATAAAATTCAACCAAAATGATCTTAACACAATAGGTAATAAAAAAATGTCCATAATAACGAATTCATAAAAACAACCTAAATAAGAAATCAACTATCATCAAAAATGTCAACACAATAGGTATATCATAATAATAACACAGTTACCAATAATAATATCTGTAGTCCAATAATATGAATAAAATGGAATAATAATTACAATTAATGGCCAATAACATGTAAAAAATAATAACAATTAATGTGTAATAATTCATAATCAAAAAACAACTAAAATTAAAATAAACGTCTATCGTCAAAAATAAAATGATGTTACAAAAAAAAAAAACATTAAAATAATCCAAAATCCAATGTCAACCAAATTCATATAATGTTCATTAATGAATTGATTTTACCACACTTATATTATTTCTGAGTCATATATTCATCAACGGAATAGTAGCATTTTTCCAATAAGAAGTCTTTAAATTTCTGTTTAAATAGGGTGGTTTTGTCTTTAGGTAAGTTAGGTATTTAGGTAGGCAATTAAACAATTTGACCGCTTGATATTGCACACAATTTTTCACGATATATAATTTAGTATTAATTTTATGCTTTAAGTACTTTTTCCGTGTGCTTTCCCATTGGTGTCTTTCGTTATTTGTTTCATAATCACACTCACAATCACAGTAACATTCTTTACCACTATAATAGAACGACTTTAGGTAACTACAAAATTTAGGTACTATGTTCTAATCGACCGCTGTCACAATCTACTTTGTTATATGATGTTCCCCACTGATTGTTCAATTGTAAAATAACTTTAGACCACGCTCGCGACTCTCAACTCTTTTCTTCCCGTGAGATTTTTTATTAATCTCCAAGTCGGTACTTCATTCCTGCCAGTAGTTGTTCGAGACACAAAGAGAAAAAAATCACTTAGTAATTATACCGTCGCAAGGAAGGGTCTTCGATTGTTTATTGCCTCCTCCGCCGGATGTTCCACTATTCTATTTATATTCCATGTTTCTTTTATACTTTGAGTTGTCAAACATACCGAGGAATGAACCGTTTTTATGACGAACAAACCGGAATTGAGGAATCTAGAGAGTGCTATAATTCCAAAATGCTCTGTGAATTTTCGTGATACATAATCCCATTGCTTTTGTCCGCGTTCAGAGAGCACAAAGACATCTATTTGCTGAAGTAGTGCATGTTGGAAAGCGTTTACTTTCCACTTCGTCGAGATTTACAGCCTCAAGTTGTGCCGGCCGCGGTGTCTGGTGTCATCGGAGGCTTTCTAGTGAAACCCTGCGGAGCTCAGAGCACGGAGCAGGCGCCGCGCGGCCACTCGTGACCTCGCATTCATATCCGCCGAACCCACGATGTAATGCGACACCACGAATTATGTTCCTAGATTTAATATTTGAAAAGGATCCTCGACTCTACAGTACCTTTTATGTTTGTACTACTTTGTACTTGAATTAAATACGAGTGCTACGTTTTATTGCCCATTTCAAAGTTAGAACTGTTAAACTTACGTAATAAACAAACAATATGGCCGATTAGTACCTATGACAGTCAATGGGTCAAAAAATCTGTAACTATCTGTTTACTAAGTCTAAGACGCCAACGCCTAATGTGGAAAAGCAAAAGCGTCCTGGAAAATTTGCAGCTAATACATATTCAATTGCAAATACGAGGTTTTATTCCCGTCACGTTTGATGTGTGATTGATAGACATTTTGATAAGTTAGGCCTTGATGCACAGGCGAGCTGCAGCGGCCGTGGGTGAGTGGCCGACTTGCAATGTGAGCACGTCCCGGCTCTCACGATGGACGAGCTGCGCTCGCGCAAGTAGCGCACTTTCTCCCGCACGAATGCCCTATATAGTGCTCACAGTGCTTCGGCAATTCACACTTTCATTAATTTAACTTAGCTTAAAAGGTCTTGATATTTCATTGATAGTACTGGACTTAAATATGTTACCTATTTCTACTAATGCATCATCTACTAATAAATAGATACAACTTCTTCAAAACTGTTCCCAGGAAACATTGTGCATGTTGTATCTTTTGGTCGTCGATGTTCTAAACATGGACAAGTGTGAACTATAATAAGTCCATATCTGTTGTCCGACTGCGACGGCTGACACGGCGACAGTTATAAGTTTAGAGATAAATTTTGAGGGGGCAATGAACTCAGGTGGGAATTCTGAAAGATAACTAGGTAGACATATAGAGTGTGAAGTTATTAAGTTAGAAGAGCATATTGTTTGTTGTTTGCGTTTTAATAGACTACAACATTGTTCTTTTATGGTAATTATCTGCTATGAAAATATTAAGTGAAGCATAATCCTTACGACTGGAATTTTACAAGTCCTCGTGAAACTCCGCAGTTAGGAAGCGAGCACACTCCCCTCCGCAACAGCGCATAACAACCATAATTATGGGCTGCTGCATTACATTATCCCTATTCGTAATTAATGTTTTAATAAGTCAAGTTTTACGCCCAACTCGCATGTGAACACTTGCGCTTTCGCCCGATGCTATAAATTAACGATGTTATTCAACATGTGGTGCATTATTTCACGCTCCGCGTGGCCGACAGTGTTCCGGTGCGCGATGCACTGCCGAGTGCCGCCATGCCGCGTCGCAGTAGAAGCCAGCCGTCACTTTACTTTCCAAGGCAAAATATCCACACGAATTTGACATTTTTAGATTTCGCCTGATGCTTGCAATAGAACACTTTGAAATGCCGTGCTTATGACGCGTGTCGTAACCGTAACACTGTTTATATTGTAACCAAACCTAAACCTTTTATAAAAACTGTTGCCTTAAGACGTGTTGAAATATAGACCGACCGAAAGTTCGTTCAACCAATGCAACAACTTGAATTACTAAACCGGATGTTACAAATCTCACTATATACACCTATTAGTATCCATATTGATATGCTTTATAACATCCTTGAGATTCACCTTGAAGTTCACTTTCTTAGCAAGTCTAAATTGATTTCCTAAAATCGAACTAACTCCATAATGGTATCAGCGGACGGATTGGACTGCGGTGCCTTTTACGGCGGGCGAGATCGAATCCAGTGTTTTTTTTATTACAGATCTCATGTTGTAACGATGTGAGCACAATAACCGTAAAAGTTGGTCCCCCTCGAGAAGTGCGCAAACTGTCCGCACCGTGATAAAGGAAAATGCATTACTTCCCCTGTGAGGGCGCACAGGGGGTTTTCCTTAAAACAGCCCTTCAAAATGGCGGCGTAGGTCATTAATGTTCGGCCCAGGAGCCCAAAATTTAAAAGTCCACTTCCAACTTAGTTATTACTTCTATGTGAGTAGCTCTACAAGATAAAAGTGCGGATTTTTTACATTATTTTTTGTCCGAGATGATAAGAGAAATGCGAGATCTTGTCTCCACTTTAGGCACAAGTACAACCTCTTTTGCTCACAAAACGTGCAATCCAGTTTTCCCAATATTGACTCAAGGATTATTGCGTTATATTTGTTATAAAGATACAAAATTAAAGAAATTATGTAAATCAGTGTTGCATGTGAAATATGCTTTAGCAATATTAAAGTAAAGCTCTGCATTTACATGTGCCTTCTGAGCATGTGCCTACTGCACGCGGCTCACATTTGTTACAAGTAATGCGCACTTTTTTTATTAAAATAAAATTACACACGTCGTTCATTCTTCGTATGCAAAAACCTAATGTAACATGTGTTAATTCTAGCGGTCATTGTCCTCTAACAATAGACTCTTTAATGGCTGTATTCATAAA
Organism: Apamea anceps; assembly: GCA_951799955.1. Lineage (NCBI taxonomy): Eukaryota > Metazoa > Arthropoda > Insecta > Lepidoptera > Noctuidae > Apamea > Apamea anceps. The sequence goes on along the minus strand of OX637505.1, from coordinate 14,481,540 downwards.
ATACAAATGAAATAGAGATTTGGTTGCAATTATTTAGGCCTTGATCTGTTGTCTGTGTTGCTTTATTGTTTAGCTTACATTTATTTTTACTTTGTAAACGGTACTGTTTGGTGTAAATCCGACAGTTTAGTGAACCATTACTTAGCATTTAAATAGCCTTCTGTTTGCATAAACTTCAAACTATACAGTGAATAGTGATTGGTTTAATAGTGATTCATTTATGTAGCCGATGCGTTCAATACAATATATCATAGACAGCTTTACGCTTACACACCCAAAGGTATATTAAATAAAAAGGTGCATAATACATCGCAAAACTCTTTTCCGAGAAAATCAAAACAATAAATTGTGCCCGATTTGTCCCGGCTGTTTCGCAAAGTTGCCGGTCATATAATACGACGGCTCTTTGGGCGTCATACATTTAGGGTTAGAGGTCGGAACTGCGGCAACAATGTCGCATCCACCGGCCCGGTACCGTTCCATTTTATCTGCGTTAGTGTACCTACATTCATTTTTGGTGTAACTTATTTCCTAACGTTCTGTTTAACATCTGCTCACTACTCAAGTCGTAACAGTGGTAATGATGTCATTACTTAAGTTTTAATGAAGGTAGGAATTTTAAGTGGTTTTAGTAAAGAACACGCGGAAAGTATAATAAGAGTTTAGACTTTAGACTCTCAATAATAGAATAAAGTACCAAACAATTATTTGTTGGAAGTTTGAAAAGACGTGTAATATACGTCCTTATGAAAATGGTTTCAAGCTGACTTGAATACGTTTTTCATCTGCGGTAATATTGTAATATCTGTTTCCTTTTATTTCATTGCTACTTTTACGTGAGTACGTGCTGCGGCAAATGTGCTAAAATAATCTCATATTGCTTCATCTGTACAAAGGCGACACTTCTCCACGCTCACATTTAGTACGCTTGTCAACTGCGTTAAGGAAGGCACGAAAACATCACGTTACTTACTGTTCGTACGTAAAATGTTCGCCATATCATACCGTATTATGTTAAAGCTACACGGAACAGGTGTCAGCGATGCGATGTCTAAAATAAAGTCTTGTTACTTTATTTTAGTGACCTTATTTGTCGTCATGGCTATATTGTTTTTCATGTTTAGAAAAATATGTTATAGAACATTAGCATTACCGCAAATAATATACATTTTAAAGAACGATAACGAATTAAGTGCTATTCTCTGTACCTAATTGTAGTAACCCTCACTGGCAGGTGATCACACCGCGAAATAAAAAGTAGAGTTTTCCGCATGAGGTTTATTGTGCAAAATTTGTGGAAATACTATAAATCGAATCCAGCATAACCCACCCAATGCAAGCAGTACACGTTGACCACTTAAAACACTTTTACATGTACCAAAAAACATTATGAGGCAGCTACGCTGCTACGCCGTTTGACAGCTACTGTCAAGCGGCGTAGCAACGACTCTATGGAGCGTGAAAGTGCATCTACATCCTAAATTATTTCCGTCGCAGTTGTATGTTCGCTTAACTAGACAGTGTACTACAAAACTCTAATAATATGGTACTAGTGTTGCCCGCGGCTCTGTTCGCTTTAATCAACATAAAAATATACGTACTCAACCGGCTCGCGTATCGTCTCTCCACGTCGGCTACATACAATTAGTTCTCTGCATTCAGCGCCTCCTACAGTAAAGTAATTACTCCTTCTTTCGATAATATCTATTGCAAGAAATTATACACCTCAATGAACTCACCTAGATAATGTATTTGCATGCATAATATATATGCATGAGAAAATAAAATTATGGTAAGTAGAACAATCAAATCGAGTTTTAAGTGTTCTAACGGATAGTCAGACGTTTTATTTCATAATTATATACAGGTAGTGGTCGTATTACCTGTGGTTAGGTACGAATCTGTCGAGACGCAAGCATCTAACCCGGGGGCGAGTATCCCACTGTAGGGGGTGGCTTTCTCTGAGCAGCAAGGGGAGGGGTAGACGTGACGTGACAAGTTTTTATGATGAGTACAATCAGGACCTGTAGATGCCACGTCCGCTCCACGTGACGAGCTGGTTGGAGCCTCGATGAATACATGGCTCTTGTTTACAACCCAGTGATAAACTATAGCACTTTAAAGGCGTTCGTTTTCTCTTTTATGCCTCGGAGCGATGTCGCTACATTCGCTATAGCTAGTTTTTTAGCCTTACGTTTTCCTTTGGCCACAACACTTTGGAGTGTCCTTATTTATTTATTATTATTATTTATTTATCCATTTATTTCAGGCATCAAGGCCCATTTAAACACATACAATATAATATTAATATAACTTAAAAATACTATAAATACATACAACATTACACTAAAAACTAACTAACGCACACGAAGTGTCTGCGTCGTATTTCGCTGACTGGTGTCATGTAGCCGGCCACGAAACTGGCGGTACCCTTCGGCCAGAACTTTTCCTTGAGAAAATTCTCGAGATGATGTGCCGGAATACGCACCACGAATGACTTGAAGTTCGTGTTGTGACGCGATTCCAAATTCTCGACCCTCAAAGTCCAGTTGGTCTTCACACGCATGTACTCCACGATCTCCTCAACCTTCGTGGAGTGGTGCAATCTGGAAACGTACAGCTGCGTCGTCGGGATTGCTGGACGCAGCAGCATGTTGGGTCCTGCCAGCGCGGTGCCGCACTGGTTCTGACAAGGAGGCTTCTTCTTCTTCTTCTCCATCTTGATGAAACCATCCTTGTCGCACGTGTCCTTCTCTGGACCCTGCCTTTTCAAAACCTTGTTGGGTTTCGACCGGCTCCAAGCCGGCTTAAGTGTAGCAAGTGAATAATTACTTTACAATTTTGCACTTATAACAGACAAGCGGTAATTAATAATAATAATATCCCTGGACATTTCACACAGCGCCATATAGTCCCAAGCTAAGCAATCTAATGCTTGTGTTATGGTAACAAGATGGCTGATAAACTACTTATATAATTTTTTTTTTGTAAATACATACATATTATAGATCGAAAAACACCCAGACTCGGAACAAATACATATAGGTCATACAAATATTTGTTCCGTGCGGGAATCGAACCCGCGACCACTGCGCCAACCGTGCCGTCAAAATTTGACGGCACGGTTGGCGCAACTAGATTTAACTATGAATGAATGCTATTTGACCGTCAAATAGCATTCATTCATAGTTAAATCTAGTACTTTTGCACATACTTGTAGTCTAGTTTTAATCAAATTACTGTTGATTAGGTTATAATACTTATAATAGGTACTTGCTCAGATTTGACGAACCATTGTACGGAACTTGACACTTTAACTACGACTGTTTAAACAAAATCACATTCGCCAAATGATTGATAATGTTTGTTTGTTGTACTTAAATGAATAATTGCGTGCCACATTCTTCCCTGCGAAAGTAATTAACGGTACCTACCATGTGAGGTCATTGACCGGCCCTTACCTCGCCACGTGCCGGTTGATTTAATTTTTGTTAATGCACGTTACGTCATAGAACACCCTTTAGCAAATTAAGCACAAATGCACTATGAAAATTGTTTCATATTTTTTGACGAAGAACTAAGTACCTACTCGAGACGGCTACCCAGAAACATTAATATTACATTTCATCCATTTACATTTTATTTGTAAAGATTAAAATTTATAAGTACGTACCTTCTGTGTAGGAGGCCCTTTACTTGAAATTTTGCTCACATCATTTCTACAGGTTAACATAGGTTTTAAAAGTTACCCTGGTGGGTAGCTAAATACATTAAACCTACCACTGCCTACGTAACTTAGGTACGCAACGCATAAAATATTTTCCATTTCAATTATAAGTTTACGGTCGGACCATTATCCCCATGTATCATCATAAGTACAGCTGTACAAGATAGCGGCCCTACTCTGAGTCATGAATGTTTTCATAATGAGGGCGTGCGCCTGCGAATGTACATGAAAGTGTACCAACACAGATTATAGTGGCCATGTGCACTACTACCGCGGCATCGATACAGCTGTCCGATTATGGCTGGCCGCATGCCAGCTCATCTAATTACTGATTTATACAATTTTAATAGTTCACATTTATTAGAGCAGTAGAAATTTTCCGCTCTTTCAGATTTGTGAGTAACTTTCCACGACGGTTAATACAGTAACTATCTACGAATACAAGACGTCTTTAGGAAATGATTGTGCTAAAGAAACGTCCGTTTATTAAAAGGCTGGAATTACTGTGTACTAGCAGGCAAAAACGGCAGCCGGCTTCAACAAAGCTCAGCTTATTCAATCCCGCGCTTTTCAAGGAAATTTTCTGCTTATCATCCTTGACACAGTTGTAGACGCTAGTTTTATTAAATTAACTTTGCACATCTTCTGACTAGCATAATATTGCTTAAGCTATAATATAAATAGGAATATGAATAACATGATTATCGGTCTATACCGTTCATCTCCCCGATGGCACGGGAAATATTTCCAGCGAATTAGGTCATCTCATGTAATATGAGATCGTAACAGGAACCTGCACGTCATGGCCTATCGGCAGAGGTCGATCGTACATTTTTATTTGGCTACTCGGTGACTGATGACAGATATTGATGGGCCCGATGTTACACGCAGGCTCCCAGTAATACCGCTCGGTGATCGGTGATCGCACAGCGGCCGAGGCTAATGGGCTGGGAGCTTTATTTATATGACAGCTCCATAAATAGAGAGAGACGATAATACGATTGAAATTAATGGGCGTGTTCGACAACTAAGTTTTTCGTTAAGTTAATCAAACAAAATAAATCTTGCGTGTTTTCCTGTAGGGTCCGTAACAAGTTTTGGTCTATCAACTGAACTTTAGTGAACTATTTTTATTGAACTTAAATATTGAAATAGAAACAACATCTGATTCAAGTATAATTGTATTAATGTTCTCAGTATTATTTAATAAAACTCGTTCAAAACATTTTGGTGTCAGCGAAAATAAAACACCTCAAAGTTAAGCACAAATGTTGAAAGGGTAATAATGGAACAATTAAAGCTACCCGAAGCTCTTGAACACGGACGCAAGTGACGCAGCACAATGGATCTGCTCGGGACATTGTCGAGAGGCTAAAGAATTGCACACAGTTTTATTATTCCGAACACTTGACTAGGTGGGAAAGTGAAGACGGCTAGAGAGCGTATTGGGGACGAACGTACGTGCTGCGATCCCTCGGCGACCCCAGGGCCTCGGCGGATGTCTTGCCTCTGCTTACCTAGTGGTAATATTATAATCAGATGCCTTTGGGACCAGCGCCCAAAGGCATCTGATACTGCGCAATACAAAATAACAAAGGAATAGGTACATGCAAACTCATAAGCAATTAATGTATACATATATACCATACATATGTCGCGTATTCGATGAGGTGTGACTTGTTTATAATCAATTCTTTTAGCACATCGTAACATTCGTAGCTACTATGTACCTACATCCTGATGCGTAGAATGTTCAATTGTCTTTACAACTCCTTTTAACCCCCGACGCAAAAACTGCGAGGTGTTATAAGTTTGACGTGTCTGTATGTGTGTATGGGGGTGTGCGCGGGGGGGTGTGTGTGTGTGTATGTCTGTCCGTGTCATCGTAGCTCCCGAACAGATGAACCGATTTCGATTTTGTTTTTTTTTGTTTGAAATGTGAATTTGTCGGGAGTGTTCTTAGCTATGTTTGATGAAAATCGGTCCAAGATGGCCGCCGCCACAAAATAACGGATTACATATTTTTTCACAACTCCCTCAATATGGGTATTAAATGAAAGGGCTTGACTAGTAGAATACTATACACTATGATAAATTTCAAATCCAAGATGGCTACCACCACAAAATGGCGAATTACAAAAAACCTGATTAAACACCAAATTATCTGAATCTTACAACGCAAGAAAATAAAAGAAATTAAATAATAAGGAGTCCCTACAAAAAGCATTTTTATGGACCGATTCTATCCATGTAATTACTTATTTATGCAAATTGTTTCTCTGTCTGTTCTATTCTCAAAAAGTACTTATATTAGTACAGAGACTTAAATTGGAACTGTCAATTGGTATAGATATTATTATGATGAATCGAAAAAGTCTAACGCGATGCAGTATCCTGTACTGTCGCTCTTCATTGAACCTCGTGGAGCTACGCCACTTAAGGCCCGGTATTATGCCGTTCACCTTGCTCAAATGGGCGTTACCGCTGAAAATGCCCCGCGCGCCCCTCATCGTACTTACGCGCGAAGCGGTCACGAAGTTTCTATTTTGTAGGGCTAGCTGCCATAGTGTCAGACGCGCGACGCTCACATATAGGTAGCTAGCAGCATTTATTGCAGAGCAGTGGTGTATATTTATATTTTTTTTACAAACAAAGAACTCGTAATATTAATAAAATAGAAAATATTATCAATGTAACCGGGCAGCAGAATTTAGACAGTTATTATTAAATTAGCTTTTCCCTACGATTTCGCTCACAAATAAAAGTGAATAAGTTAGTACCTACTTACTTTTTTTTTTAACGCAGAATAGATCGACTGGAAATTCTGAGCAATATACATATCTGCCGGCCATATCGGTACCGTTTGCACGAAGATCAAATGCCATATTGGGTTCATGGAGCCCATGAACCACAATGCGCCCTATATCGATACCTCGGGGCTCAAAGGATGAACACGACTTTTCACGAAATCCAATAAATCGATAGAGAAAGAAAAACTGAACAAGATGGTGTAAATAACTAATTGGCCAAAATGTGCTATATATACGCTCTTTGAGCCCCGATGTATGGAATTATGGTTTGTGGGACCCGTGTATAACCCGTAACCCCCAATTTAATTTATTATCCAGAAGTTTATCTAGAAGCCACAAGCGGTCGTGGGCTCGAAACTTTTTAGTTCAATAAGGCCGGCCACATACGGACGGAATTCCGTTTGAAAATATCGATTCGGCATTTTCGAAGGCAAAGAATTCATACAAAATCAAGAAACTACCTCACACGTACTTACAGTAGTTCTTTATTCGAAATTTTCTGCCTTCGAATTTATTTTGTATGCATTTGCTGCCTTCGAAAATCCGAATCGATATTTCCGAACGGAATTTCGATTTTGCCAGCCGAGTAAAGACTATACAGGGTCCAATGTTTAGTTTGTAATGAAAAAAAAAAGATAAAGAGAGCGAGAGTGAGAGAAGTGAAAAAAATTGTGAAAGTCAGAAAGAAAAAAAATCAAAATCAAAAGTCATTTATTCAAATTAGTCTGAGAATCAGCACTTTTCGAATGCCAAAATTACAAAAGACAGTCCCCCAAAAACGCCCGCCCTTCACCACTTGCTAGTGCTTTCGCTGGGAAGAAGAAGTGGCGCAACAAACTCTTCTGGGGAGTTTGTTGCGCCACTTCTTCACGCACAGCTGTCTGTTCAGTTAAAAAATACTTGATTGTATACAATAATAGGTATGTTAAATAAATTAACATTACAAGATACAGAACATTAAATTAAATTGTTTGCCACATGTCAGTTAGCCACGCCAATATACCATCAAAGATACTAAAAACTATACTAAGATTGATGTAGGGATTAATTTTGTTCAGGTAAGCGAACATTGGCGCCGATTCCCGATTCGAATTTAGTCATCAACCTGACAAACGTGCAGATACGATTTCAATTGACTTTAAGCCGCAGTCTAAAGGTCCGGCTTGATATTTCTTGGAGTGATTTAAAAAAATTACTGATGTTTACTTTACGTCTACTAATCGATAATTTTTCAGTTTCCCTAAAACAAAGTAAAATATAAAATTCAGTTGAAATACTGACGGCTTTTAAATATACATAATATTCAAACAGGCAGGTTTTGATCAAACAAAATCCACAATGTTGAAAACTACCTTTCAGCATCATAGGTCGTTTGATCTAGTTCTTCGTGTAAATTTACATCGAAATCAAAATCACAATCAAAAGTCATTTATTCAAATTAGGCTGAGAATCAGCACTTTTCGAACGTCAAAATTACAAAAGACAGTCCCCCAAAAACGCCCGCCCTTCACCACTTCCTACTCCTAGTACTATCGCTGGGAAGAAGAAGTGGCGCAACAAACCCCCAGCAGCACGGCTATCTGTTCAGTTAGAAAATGTTTGATACTTGATTGTATACAATACGGGTGTTAAGTAATTAACATTATAAGGCATAGAACATAAAATTAAATTATTTGCCATATGTCAGCTAGCCATGCCAATATACCAACAAATATAATAAAAACTATACATAGGTACTCATAAAATAATTAATTAAAATTAAAATGTAAATAAAAACTTACTACCTAAATAAAAGCCTGCAGGTATAAAGGGCGTGACTGCTTACATATTTACGCATTACTGGGTTCTGGTCACATAGCTGTCACTTGAAGTCACAGATGATAAACTAGGACCATCGAAGTAAAATAAATAAATAAGTTAATACTAATAACAATAACCTGTCAGTAAGCTAATTCTGGAGAAAGAACATGAACATTGTCTTGAGTTAATTAGGGCGACCAACTATTCTTATCGTGTAAGTAGTCGTTGATGGAATAGTAAGCCTTTGAACAAAGGTTGAATTTTACTTGATGAACACTTTGCTTGATGATGACATCGAATTCAATAAATGATGATGGCTTTTCAGTAGCAGGACTGCAAAAAAACAACAATTATTTTTGAAAATAATACAATGAATTCTATGATAGGTGTGTTTATATCTATTATTTTATAATTCATTATTTCAGAATACATTGACATAATATGGGCGATATTATGTCAATCTATTCTGAAACTTTGTCATTTGTTGTCGGATACTAAGTTCAGATTTTATTCAATAGATTGATCACTAAATATTTCATTAAACCCTATAATGTCTTAATCAAGATGTTGTAGTGATAGATCACTAAATCCCAAAGGACTAGAAGAATAATACGAAATTCGAAAAATTCCCTGTTTTCTTCTTGAAATGCCTTTTGATTTGCTTGAATATTGTGAACAATAGATGATGATGGCTTTTTAATAGTAGAACTGGAAAAATACAATATTGATTTAATATACACTAGCTTATGCCCGCGAATTCATCCACGTGAACGTATAAAAGGTATACGTAGGTAAGTAAAAAAAAAAAACAATTCCGAACCGATATTTCGAAACGGATTTCCGTAACGGGATTCCGACTGTATGTGGCCGGCCTAATATTATTACCCCGTATTTAACAGTCTGGTAGTTATGAGTAATAAAACAATAATACAGAGTGAAATTAAATTAGCTAGCGAAACTATATATATTTCAACACGATAAAACAGATTTTATCAACTTACACTTCAAGTAACAACAATAACAGCGGTCATTGACCCCAAACAAAACATTTTTTTTTTTGTCGTGTTTAGTAGATATCGATAGCCATCATGTCTTGAGACAAAATAAAAAATTATGATTTTTTGGGGTCATTGACCCCACTGACCTGAGACCGCTGTTATTGTTGTTACTTGAAGTGTAAGTTGATAAAATCTGCTTTATCGTGTTGAGATATCGATACCCGTCTGTTAAGTATACAAAAAAAATAAAAAATTAACGGATATTTTAATTGACTACACTACCGACGGTGGATGACCCCAAAAAAGTCCTAGCCCAACTAGAAACAACACCTAAAGTTGTTATTCCCCGTGGGAATCGAACCCGCGATCGAGAAGATATCCCTTTCACCACTAAACCAAGGAAGCATTCTATTGTAATGAGTAGGTAGGACGTACTTACTCAACATCCAATCGAGAAGCAGTATCATCCAGTTCTTGAGTAGCAATTTGCTTGTTCGCCAATCTAAAATAATAAAATCATTGAAATACAATTGGAAGCACAGCTGACCCTACTGTAGGTACTTACTCTGTGGCCTTCGGTGAGCCTCAGGTCACTCAGGTGATTATATTATTCGGAAAATCAATTTCAACTTAGTAACAATGCCTATAATAGAGTGTACTCTATATCTCTAGGCATTATTAATTACTAAGTTAGAAGTATTAATTCACGAGAAATATATTTATTTTTATCATTCTTTATTTAGGTAGGTACTTATAATAAAGTTTCTTACCGTCTTCGTGCTATATTCTGCACACTCTGGAGTAAACGCTTTCGACGAGCAGCTTTCCATCTCTTCCCACTATTATATTTATTTCCCATTTTTATTTTCACGGTACAAAACGTAAAAATTCCACTGCGGAGCGAAAAGCGACACAGGTCCGTTCTCAACAACGTTCCAAGGAACACTGGCGCGGTTAGGGTTACCATATGTAAATAGAGGGATGCCTGTCTATGGTACCTAAAATGCCTGAATTTTCAGAAAAATGCCTGTCTAAAGCAAAACGCTGTAGGTAATAAGTCAACAGATAATAATGAAGAAGGATACTTATTACTGATATTTGTCAGAGGACATTCTTTTTTTTAATAGTTCTTTAATTGCTTGCATTTATGCAAGCGCGATGCGCGCGCGGGCGCCAAATTTAAAAATGCCTGTCTCAGACCAATGCCGGCCGCACGCCTGTCTAAACCTTAAAATGCCTGTCAAATGCGGCAAACGCCTGTCTTATGGTAACCCTAGGCGCGGTGCAGGCAGCAAGGAATGAGCAAGCGTATGTCGTAAAAACGTTCATAAAATCGTATAAAATTAGATATTAACTTTTTATTAAAAACTAATGGATCACTGGATGCAGTTTGGCATTAGAAATTTTATGGTATATTTTTTATTATAATTATTGTTGTTAATAAAGAGATAAACTGCTTTTAAAAACAAAGAAGAGGTTTGTTTGAAGATTTTTTTGATGCATTAATGTATGTTTAATTATGATTTGGGCTGGATCACTGTATTAAAATAAGACTTGAAAATATCATACTTTTTTTTTAGATCCTAATTATTTACGGTTTAAGAGATATACTGCTTTAAAAAACAACTTTTTGACCGTTTTCGTGAAATCTCCGCCTTAAAACGTAGACACACATAAATCACAACAAAATGTAACATGTTTGTTGCTTTGTTTCAGATCTACGTCGTTACCACCTTTGAACATTCAGCTAAAGGTAAGCAAACAACTCTCCGATATTGTTTACAAAGAATGCTGTCAATACTGCATGTTGATTCCGGAATCGCTAGGTCGTAGGCAGCGGCGCGGCCGCGCGGGTGCGCTCTACTCTGCGAACAACAGTACTAACTAAAGCGGCAGCTTTTGCTGCTTTTTTCTCAAGTTTGGACCATTTATAAAACAACTCGCTGGCAATTTAGCCTCGTTTCGCTTTTCCCGCTCACCATGCAAAACTAGGTTATAGTGAGATAATAGCTGCCCATCCCGTTTGTTTTGCTCCATTGTTAGGCATTCTGTACCGCGCCCGATGCCCGTTACAGAGTAAGTACAGACTATATTTTATTGAAAAACTTCTCGAAGTTAATAGGTGAACAATGTTTGGCTTTTTTGCTGAGAGTTGCGCAGCGCTGTTTTGTTATTGCCTCTTTGTGTCCGCACTTCACTGTATATCCGTAAACAAAATCCAATGAAAATATCCGGGTTTGGATAACTATCCCGATATTGTTAGCTTACGCAAACATCCGATTCATAACAATGGACACGCGTTGAATGGTAGTGAGTGAAATCCTTGTTACGAAATGTTATCCTCCACCATTATGTATAGAGATAGTATCGTATTGAATGAATAATTCATAAATGCATTTCTAATATTTATGATGAAACTCTCATAATGATGCGTCGTTTATTTTTATGTCATGAGAAATTAAAATAAAACGGCTTTCTCAAGAAAGTGTTTTGACACACTAATTAAATAAGACGACAATGTTAAATTCTTGCGCTGAAACAAAGCATCTTTAAGCTGAAATTTGAGTAACGCGACCGCTGTAGCTAAATGAAAGTTTGTTTATTGTCCGGGTATGTTTGTCGCGAGCTGGGACTCCGGGAGCCGTTCTGCTGACTCCGCTGATTTAGGGGGAAACTTTCCTTGTTTTGCATTTTACTGGAGCGCGGGGAAAGTCTCCCCCGAGATTTGAATATTTTAGAAGTGGCGTAACTTCGCTAAGGTGCGTCCCTTTATGCGACTTCCAAGCGATTGCCTCACATGCTTTCAAGGGAGGTAATTGAAACACGCTTTTAAGAGTAAGTGCAAATAATAATGTAAAAAGAAAAAGCCTGTTATACGAGACGTAAGATAAAAAAAAGTAGATGGCGCAATGTGATACGTCAATTCTATTTCCCGCAGTGACAGTCATTTATTTCCTTTGTGCGCGTGTCGGTGCAGTATCAATGTGGAATGAGTGTGGGTTTGTCTCGCTCTCTGAAACAGGTTAAGTAAATAGTCAGATGGCTATTCATAATGGACGAATGGAATTTCCACGTTCAGCTGAATAGAGTTTGCGCTTTATTTGATTCAGTTTTTAATTAAGGTCGTATAACTTTTTTATTAGTAGAGCAAACTCTTTCGGTTTGTTTTTGTATCGATACTTTTGTTCGATGCACGAGATATTACAAAAAGAGGATAGCATGTAACAATCAATTGGGTTTCCGTGTATATCCGTGTATACAGTTTTGTGTTTTTGTTTCAAACAAACGTTGTTACCTAACGCAAAAATCAGAGAGGTATTTCCTATTTATTTGGTACCGGTCCTGATCCTTCATCCACATGTTTTGTTTGAACAAGTAAAACGATTTCTTTTCCGATTTATTTACTAACTACCCTGCATTTAATTAGGCTTGAAAAGCCATAAAATAATTAAAGTTGAATAGACGTTTTGTGACGAAAGAAAACGGACCGGGAATCAACGATGTAATCAGATTACGACCTTTTTGATATACTGACATATTTGGGTCATTGGAATCCTTTGAAGTTGCTTAGCGACAAATCGATACGCAACCCTATTAATGGAAATTGTACGGTGCCCAAAAAATAATATTTTTATTTTCCATCACCAGATAACTTTTATTCGAGGAATAAAATTGACGTTTGACAGTGGATAAAGTTCTCGAATAAAGTTATCTGACGATGGAAAAATCGGCCCGAAAGGCTGATTTTTCAATTATCTGATAACATTATTCGAGAAATAATTTTGAAATTTTAAGGGCTGATTTTTCCAACGCCAGATAATTTTATCCGAGGAATAATTATGAATTTTTGACAGTTCTTCCATGCAAAATCTGTCAAACGACAATTTTATTCCTCGAATAAAAATTATCTGTCGATTGAAAAATCAGCCCTAACAGTCATTTCATACAAACACTGTCAAACATCAATGCCTATTCCTAACTATTATTGGAGGAATAAAATTGACGATGGAAAAATCAGACCCAAATAATATTTGACAAAATTAATTAAAACGCCTAGGTACGACTGCATTGATTTTATATCTAATGAAATGATTACACAACCGGTACCTACGCGTTCTAGTTTATTTTTCATTTGGTCGCATCAATATGAAGCACATAAGAATATCACATTTCAATGTTAGTCTACGTTGTATCAGTTTCCGCCTCGATGCATACTGGCTGAATATTTTTTGTTTTGTTTGTGTAAACTGCGACACAGCAGCGAGCTTTTTCTGCAAGCTCTTCTTTGTGGCTCATATAGTGCGGTGAACTAGTGATTGCTGATATTGCCTATCGCGGGAATGTGTTCTTTGTGTCTAGAGCGGCAGTTTGCAAATAAATTTGGTTGGTTTTGGTTGCTTGCTTCGTTATGTGTTTTAATTCTAAGAAAAGCAAAACAAACTTTCGACCGGGTTTTGCTAACTATTTGGCCTTATCTAACCAAATTCTAAATATCGCTACTTGGTTGAAAGTTGCGCGGTCAAAGGTCTTCATCTTAATGTAATCTAACTCGGCGAGCCTAGGTGAATGTTGTTAAGTTGTTGATGAATCTGTATTGAATTATAACGCGAGGTGGCGGCAGGTCGTCGGCCCCGGCTCGCCGCCCGCGCAGCCCTGCCGTGCCGCCGCACCGGCCAATAATCCGGTTAGGGCGACCGCACGCGCCGCCCGCCGCCGGCGCTGCCCTGATCGAAATGTAATTGGGTGTGCTCACCTATCGCACCGCACACCTATTAAAATAGATAATTTCTGAAATTCATTTGGATTAAACAACATGTTAACTGTGTGAAACATGACAGTGAATTTATTGTAACTACAAGTACGTATACCTACCTACTGCAAAGTTGGTACTGGAAGGGTAAACCTACCTACCTACGCTTACCCAGTTCTTCTAACCAAAAAGGTTGCCAAAAGGAGTGACTTTTGGTAACCTTTAAAGTTCTTAGAAATACGCTATTACCATAGCTTATTCTAAGAACTTTTAGCTTAGCCAAAAAGACTACACCCGCTAGGAAGCGTATCATTATCGCAATGATGTGATCGCGTACATTTTCTTTGGCTTACTTATAAAATATCTACCTACGTGCAGTATCCATGCGTGCAATAATATCTGTTACAAAACGCAGCTATACATCATAAAATAAAGACTTTTTTATATTTAATATTTTCCATGAAATTGTTTGTCTTCAAAGAAATAGGCGGTTCGCGGAAAAATAATTTCATAAAAAATGCATATTTTTTTTTTACGAAAAATGTTTTGCATCCATTTTACATGTAAATAATTGTGCCGACATCTCTGACATGGCAAACAAAAATAATATAAAGGCGAATAAAAGCTGTAATTAAACGGGTGCGTCGTTTACGTTTACAATGGCCGGACAATTTGTGTGTACGAGCGGACGTTTAGGTGGGATTATTTTTTTAATACAGGCTCAGGTACATACAAAATACTCGTTATTGTTAGCTCCTGGTTCAAGAGTTTTTGCTGAAAAGTAGTGTAAATTATAAATTTTCTTTTTAGTCAGTAATTGCCATCAGTATGCAGTTCCTACATTAGATTTTAGAACGATGCTGTCACTTGCAAGCTCGAAACGATCAAAACTCGCTCACTGTTTCACCAGCCGCTGGTAACCGAGCGTAACAAAGTCAAATTGAAATGTCAACCTTTCAAATATTCACACGACGTAGTCCCACCTCCCTGACTGTAACTTGTAAGCTTATTTGGGATCTGCTACGTGTTTGTTGTTTCTGAAGTGTTTCGGAAGCAGCGTTCTAGAACTGTAATTACATGACTAAATTGTTGCTTAAGATCCTAATTGCGCTTAGAATTTGTGGCATTAGCTACTTCTTAAGTCGAGACATTTAGATCCAAATTAACCTAGTCATTTGGAAAATATTGTCTTAAAGATATTGCATCAGTATAATGCAGATGACAAGAAGTCTGAACATTTGCATAATCTAGCTTTTGCAAAACTTTCATTTTGATTGTAATTAATATGCATGATGTGCAGTTATATTGAAGTTTATAGGAATAGCATACAAAGCAAGATGCTTGTTTAACTAATTATAATACATATTTATGTATCAGACTAACAACTCTCTGGTGTTCAAAATTCTAAATGTATCTTTACATCACTTAAAATCTTGCTTGCCTATGGAACACGTTTTTAATGTTTACAGTATGTATATTTAAATATTTACCCTTGTAGTTTTGTAAGCACTATTCTGATAGTTTCCGATCGCGCCTGCTAAAACTCCTTTGATTCTACATTTACTGTCCGAGTTATCGACTACCCAATCGACATTTAAAAGTCAACATCTATAGGTGCACCTCTAGATGCAACACAACACCTACACGTATATTGTATAGCTTGTATACTATGTACCCGTGAGTTTAAAGGTCACGACACAACAATACAACTTGCCTGTGGCACTGGACTTTCACGGATTGCAATACAAATGCCACATCAGTCACCTGATATTTCAATGACAAGTAGTTCATAATCGATTGGTTCATTAGTACATGTTCATATTATTTAAATACAGCATTGCGTAATACTGCTATCGACAGTTTTCATCTGACCGTTGGATTTGGTTCGAGATTCGTCTAATAATCCATCGCGGCTCGCGATCTTCCTCAACTGAAATATGGATTAGGTTTATTCATTAGAAATTCAAAAGAGGCTGCCATCGCTTTCTCGTTTGTTGTATGGACCTCGTTTTGTATCGGTATGAAATTAAATAGGTATCTAAATTACTATGCGAATACTAAATACCTATTAGATAAGTCTAATTCTTTGGTATAAATAACAACTCACTTTCACGTCATTTATAAATCTAATAAAGTTAGTCAGTGTCAGAAGAAGATATATTAGAAATACCTCTGTGACAGACGGACAAAAAAGTGATCTTGTAAAGGTTACATTTTTCCTTTTAAGGTTGGAATTCTAGATTTATAGGAATAAACGGAATTTAACATCATCATCATAACTAGCTTCAAACTGTAACTCCTACTGCATCAGCCTCAACAAAAGCGCAAAGATATTTAAAGCATAGGTTCTATAGAGCGCAGTGAAGGCTGCTATGGAACAGTGTGGACGGAAGTTGTGAGCGATGTCATTGATTTCCGGGACATCTGGAGCGTCCCCAGTAGCCTGGCCTTGCCCGACTTCAGAGAGACTTGCGTCAGTTCGTGATAAGCCAATGTAAGCGCGGGCGATTATTCAACGCGACGATTTTTAGCCGCGCATTGGACTTTCAACTTTCGGTGTGGAGCCAGGCATTGAGAATCCAACAGAGTGCATTCCAGCGCGTCAAAAAAATACACTGTTGGATTTTCAGCTCTGGATGCTAAGTAGTGCGTTGAAATTTGACGACCCGGTTGGCGCAGTGGCTGAGCGATCGACTGCTGCGCTGCGTGGCGCGGGTTCGATTCCCGCACGGAACGAATATTTATATTGCCTACAGGTAGGTGTTCCGGGTATGGCTGTTTGTGTATGTGAGTTTAGATGTTTATAAACGCACCCACAATATAGGAGTAATTCCTAGTGTGGGGCAATGTTTAAAAAAACCAATTCGCGGAAAAATATTGCCGCTTTAAAAAATCGCCCGTGGGGACGAGGGCTACACTTGGACGTAGGCGCGTGGAACCTTTCGCCTGTTCCGACCATACAGAGCAGCAAAAATGCTATTACCATATGATAAACATATAATACACGGTGTAAGGGACATCGCTGCGCAAACTGCTACCATACACATTAGCCCATTGGAAAAGATATCTCATTTTCTTAACTTTTTTTGATATTCATGAAAATATGTAGTAGGTACCTTTAAAACTTTTCTTTAGTGTCCTCTTGGGCGATATTTTTTGTGATGATAAGCGAATGAAAGAGGTAGCGCCCCGGACGCGTACCGCGAGGGCTGGTTCAAGGTGGCGCGGAGTTCCTGGAAAGATTTGGGAAGGCAGCAGTGGGACAGTACGGGCTAACAAAAAGAAAAAAAAGGTGAAAGAGTAATTCGAATGGGTACTTTTTCTAAATAGCCCACGCCAGTCAGCAGGGTGGTGGCAGGGCTACCTAACCAGGGTGCTTTTTTATTTATAGGTACTAATAATAAAGGAAGAGTTTGTTTGTTTGAACGCGCTAATCTCTCAACTACCAGTTGAATTAAAAAAATATTGTTGCATTTGATAGCCCAATTCTTGAAGGCCACGATATGACTCTTAGGAGTCGACTAACTGCCAGGGTAGCGGGATTGTCCGAAAGGGTTACCGCTGCCCTGGAACATAAAGGGCTAAGGAAGGAACACGGGTGGGTTTTAGTCAGTAAGAGTCTGACACTCCCTCCTGCTCCACCCAGAGCGGGAGGAGTCATTTGATGATTTCCCATCCTCAAAAAAAAAAAAAAAAAAGGAGTCGACTAAAAGAAAAAATTACAGAAATAATGCTAAGGGAAAACAGGGACGGGCGATGGGATGCAACGAGTCGGGGCCGAAATTTCGCGTGGACAGAACCAGGTTTGCTTTCTAAATTATGTTTCCACATAACTTGGAATCTATAAAGGTGCATTTTTTTTTTGTTTTGAGGATGGGAAATCATCAAATGACCCCTCCCGCTCTGGGTGGAGCGGAGGGAGTGTCAGACTCTTACTGACTAAAACCCACCCGTGTTCCTTCCTTAGCCCTTTATGTTCCAGGGCAGCGGTAACCCTTTCGGACGATCCCGCTACCCATCTATATGTAGAGGTGCTTAAAATAAGTTGTACAAGAATTTACATCACATATCCTTTATTGTGTTTTGGAGTAGTAATCATAGTCGACACTGAAAATGGATCTCTTAAATTTGATGTAGGTGTGCTCTTCATCTGAAATATAACAATTAAATAATCAAAAATTGCCAGTTCATTATGTTTACGAGTTTATACTACAATCT
Organism: Apamea anceps; assembly: GCA_951799955.1. NCBI lineage: Eukaryota > Metazoa > Arthropoda > Insecta > Lepidoptera > Noctuidae > Apamea > Apamea anceps. The sequence continues at coordinate 14,463,237 of OX637505.1, read as the reverse complement.
AATAATAATTCTAGAAAAAATAAGAAAAGATATTTAGAACCTCACTACTACTTCTGTATTTGATAGCTGTAACCCTGTGTAATGTAGTGTAAATAAGTAATTATTGTATACGTATAGACAAATTGTGGAAAATCCTTTTAGTTGATTAAATGTAAAATATTTTAGTAATATTCAATTTGGTAAAATGTTGATACATTACTACTGATTCGATTATTTTTTGCAAAGCCTTATTTAAAACGTTTTATCATTTTTATCTTTGTTTCCTGAAGCCTAATAATAAAAAGGTTACTAAAACACAATAAGCTATCAACCAGACCACTAATTGCTGGAATACATACCTACCTACGAGTATTAAGGTAGTTACCTACTCTATGAAGCCGCTACACGCTACGAAGCATTAGTATTCCTTATTATGTAATCTTACCTTAGAAAGTGATGAATAAGTATAGTATTTATGGATGTATACATATGTATATATAGTTATCATATAGAGTATTGTTATTATTATTAAAATAATGAGTGTTTTTTTTTATCAACTCATATTTCATAATGCCTAGAGAGGCAAGCGTTGCGTAGAACCATCTCGAAAATCAAAATTGATACACAATTCGATAGAACAATGAGTTCTTTGTGAAGAGTTAACTGACATAATTATATTAATTAATCATTAAGTTGAACTTGAATAATGAAATATTCCGACAAGAAGGCCTATAGGTTTTGCTTTTCGTATGCATTATTTATTTAGGCAAACCAACTAAATACACACAAAGACATTCCAAGTACATATCATTTACAAATACAATAGCATTGCATGCATCTAAACTAAAGGTAAGCACAGCACTTAATAAAATCTCGCTATACAATAATAATTAACAAAAAGATGGATAAAAATGTAATTAGAACTAATATCAATAATCTCTTATACATAAAATCAATTTGAATTAGATTAGATTAAATAAGATTGAATTAAATAAATATGTTCGTATGTATTATAAATATTTTCGCATGTATTATAAATATATTCGTATGTTTTATAAATATATTCGTATGTATTAAAATTGATAACCTTTTCATCACCAACTTGACGAAGACCTTCTCTCGAACTTAACAAATCCTTAAAATGACAAATAAGTTAATTATTATTGTGGACAACAACTAATTTCAAACAGTTTACAACCATGTGAGTATTATATACCTCGGGCGTTGTGTCTGTGACAATTCCACCCAATGGATGACGGGTGTTGGACTCATTCGACTGAAAAATAAAAAATAGTATATAAATTATGACTCCGTGTGCGTAATTATACTAGTCATAAAATATACATATACCTCCGAGTCTATCAGGGTATTAGAAGCTAGATTACACAGTATGAGATAGCAGGCTGGTCAAGTCAATAACTGCAGTGCAGCTATTCGCGGCGTGTTACCGCATCATACGAGTTTCTGGCACGCCATCGGACTTTGAGAGTGAGGGAAGAGAAAGAGCACCTCTGTCTGCGCACACACTTGTGCACTATAATATCCTCCGCACCGAAGACCATGGCGGTCACTCTCCTCTGAAATTGGCCACCATGGCCAAAATACGCTCTGGAGGACTGTATTATAAGTATACTACATACATCACTCTTTTTTTTTACTCGCCATTCGACTTTCTCCAAAACGCCAAGATACAAAACACTTGACTAATCTCTCGGGCAGTAGCTTGCAAATGCTGGTGTCATGGCAGCTACACTCATCGTGTGACCGGTGGGGGCGAGTTGAGTTATTTTTATGTGAGTACAGTGGCCAGTGCCTTCCAAGCGTTTAGTATCAAAAGTTAGCAGCAAACACTGTATTATTATCAACCTTTTTAATAAATTAATCAGTTCATCGGAATCTTTACTCAAGATAACTTGGGTTTTATTTATACCAATAATCTCAGTAATTTGTCACACTTGTAATGTTTCGGTGAAACTTCAAATCGCTACAATATATAGTGAAAGTCTATCCTTGTTGTGTATGCTTTGAACAACATAGTCCACCGGTATGATTTAGCAGTTTCTGGATAACCAACGTTAGAAAAAATAGCTTTGTTGAAAACTCTCGACTAATAAGTTATAAATGCAGGTTCCTAATATATTATCGACGTGTCAGTATGATCAGCCTGTAATGTTTCCACTGCTGGGACACAGGCCTCCGTTGTTCGAGAGGGAGTGGGTTGTAATCTACTACAACGAGGAACGCGCGGAACGTGTATCTATTATAACGCGGGCCTGTCCGACTTGCTAGATGTCACATGTCTTCGAATGTTTGATTCTAGGATATGCCGGTTTCCTCACGATGTTTTCCTTTACCGTTTTAAGAACAGTGGTAACCAAATTATGTACACAAAGGAAAGCGCCTGCCTGAGTTGGAATCGATATATCTAGGGTATAATAATTTTTGTTATTTTACCTCACTAACCCCGACGCTTGGGATCGTCGCTGTCAAATTAAGTGAAAACCTTATTAGTTCATGAAAAACCACTAAACTTGACAAAAAGAATAGTACCCAGTATCTAAGAATGTGAGTTCAACAGAATGAATTCATTTATACTTACATACGTGTTGAGCCATGATTATGTTGTTGAAATATTCGCTGAGGGATTCTATCTTACTATCAGGTTCTGAAATTGTTTATTAGGTCCATGTACTGCGTCTTAATAGACAGTCACCTAACATATTAACTCATAATTCTTTTTTTAAAGTATTAAAAAAATGCTTACTCATGTTTTCCGGTTTCACTAGTAAAACATGTTGTTCCACTGAAGAGAAATTATACACCGCCATGAATAATAATTATTTCAATGACTTAATATTAATATAAAATGTCAAAATCCAAACTTAAGGATAACGTACGTATTTTTTCGACTTCTTCATCCAAGGCAGTAAGACCCACTGTTGAATAAAAATAAATTATATTTAGAAAGAATGAATGACGTTTATTTTGGACACAGTTCGTGAAACACAAAATACTCAACATTTAGTTACTTGGAACCTACATCAGGTACTTACAAATAAATAAAATGTGAAAATAACAGCTTTTATAATAATGTATATGAAAGTATACGTATACGGCACTTATAACTAAAAACAGTCTTTCTAATTTTTGTCTATCTGTCTATAGGTACTTAATATCAAACAAAGTCGCTTTTCGTGTCTGTCTGTTTGACGTCTTATTTCTCCTAAAGCCTACAATGGATTTTGATCCGGTTTTCACCATCATTTTGAGAGCATTTATTCCGGAACATTTTATACGTTTCATATTTAACTTAGATTAAGCACAGAAATCTTGATGTTTTGACATATCGTCACTTCAATACATTGTTGCACCCATGCGAAGCCTCCCTAGTCTGTTTATATAATTAAAAATGCTGAATGCTGAAATGCTGTTCGTTGGTAAGCGCATTACTTGAGTACAGCTGAACCGATTTGGCTATTTGTTATTTTTAAATGTTTGTAATAGTCCGAATTAGGTTCGTATGGAAAGAAAAATTTGGACAGCACAACGTCTATTGGGTTAAACCAAAATAATCGCAACAAGTTTTTATACTGAAAACTTACACATTTTTCGGAATTGCAGTACTAGCTCCTCCGCTTCCTTGTTTTTCCTTCCTGCGGTGTCAACATATTTTTCTGTCAAAAAATACAATATATTAATCAACCAATGAATATTATTAATATTATTTATTGTGAATAATAGAAAGGTAAGAATTACATGTTTGTATAACAGAACGATCAGACAAGTCCTTGACCTTTTAGCGCGCATAAAGTTAATGGCTAACATGGATTTAAATTATTTTAAATGTTAGTGACTTTGGTCTACCACCACAATTTTAGTTATTTTCACAGCGTTATGTCCTACGGTATTCTGCTGTGGGGGCAAAGCCGCTGATATACAAAATATATTTGTCCTTCAAAAACGAGCTGTTCGAGCAATTTACCAGCTAGGTGCCAGAGTTTCTTTAAGAGATTTTTTTAAAGATATTGGTATTCTCACGGTTGCATCACAATTCATCTTCGCTAACATCTTATATATTAGGCAAAATTTACACTTGTACACTAAAAACAGTGATATTCACAGTGTTACCACTAGAAATAAGGACAAATTACGTGCCCCCTTTCACCGGCTTCATAAGGTTCATAACTCATTTGTTGGGCTTGGTATAACCTTTTATAACAAGATACCCTCTTCTTTGCTAGACTTGCCTTTTAATGCGTTTAAAGCTCAAGTAAAATCCAACCTTTGTTCAAAGGCTTACTATTCCATCAACGACTACTTACACGATAAGAATAGTTGGTCGTCCTAATTAACTCAAGACAATGTTCATGTTCTTTCTCCAGAATTAGCTTACTGACAGGTTATTGTTATTAGTATTAACTTATTTATTTATTTTACTTCGATGGTCCTAGTTTTTCATCTGTGACTTTAAGTGACAGCTATGTGACCAGAACCCAGCAATGCATAAATATGTAAGCTGTCACGCCCTTTATGCCTGGAGGCTTTTATTTAGGTAGTAAGTTTTTATTTTAATTTCAATAAATTATTTTTTAGCTTGAGTACGTATAGTTTTTTTATATTTGTTGGTATATTGGTGTGGCTGGCTGACATATTGCAAGTAATTTAATTCTATGTTCTGTGCCTTGTAATGTTAATTACTTAACACCTACATAGTATTGTATACAATCAAGTATCAAGTATTTTCTAACTGAACAGACAGATGTGCTGCTGGGGAGTTTGTTGCGCCACTTCTTCTTCCCAGCGATAGCACTAGGAAGTGATGAACGGCGGGCGTTTTTGGGGGACTGTCTTTTGTAATTTTAACAGTGCTAATTCTCAGCCTAATTTGAATAAATGACTTTTGATTTTGCTTTTGATTTCAAGCCGAATATGTTTCAAATAGGTAATCTAATGGAACCAATGTCCGCTTTACAAAGAATACTGTAATTATGTACACTCGCCTTCATTAAGAATGACTTCTTAGAAAAATGGGTACCTAACCAATCAATTTTAACATAAGTACCTATAAAAGGTGAATTTTCTAAGTATACGTGATACTATAATACAAGAATAGCGCAAAATACTCAACGGAATTTCGCGGGCGATTTTCATGAAAACCAAAACGGTATCATTAGAGGTTTGAATAACTGTAATGAATCTCACTGTCTAGCATAGGACTGTTATTTATGCCATCGATACACGAAGTGTGTAACCGACACGTGTCCAGGTCGCCAGGGACCCTGCAGATATATCGCCACTTGCACACCGGCCTCTGTGTCGTGGTAATAGGCAGATTGAGATCTGGAATAAACAAAAGTATTTTACAAAATAATGTTTAATGTTAATTGATTTCTCCCTCTATGTTACAATCATAGTAAACTAACCGATATTTTTATTCCTTAGATGTTTCATTTTCTCCATAAGCTTCGGCTCTGTATAGGAAAAGTTACGTCATTAGCTACTGTTGTTTTGGGAATATTTCGTTTGAAATCAATATCAATTATTATAATATGTTATTGTTTAATCAACATAGATACTCACTGCGATTCTTCTTTCGTTGTTTACGGTGCTTGTTTAATTTCTTGTTTCTAGCTACTGAATAAAAATTGATAGCGGTCAATTGATATACAGGGTGGCAGGGACATTGACGCGCGAACTAAAACCATGAATTCAGCACATGATTCTAGACCCCAGCGTATTGCGCGTTAATGTTCCTGCCACCCTATATTTATTCCATTATTACTCCGTGCTTTATCTGTCAGTCCAGGAACTGGGTTTCATATTGACGGATCTACGATTTAAATCTTTGCGTCCAGCATATAAGTAATATGCTTGGCACAAAGATTTAAATCGTAGATTCACATACCGCATACCGCGTCAAAAGGTGGTCGCGTGTTAGTTTCGTTTTGAAACCTCTGATACACACAATGTCGCAGACTTGAATGTCATGGAAACGCCATTATTATTGAGTGAACTTAACTTGAACTCTTTTCATTAAGGATCTTAGATAGAAGAAATAAGATTTCTATGGTATGGTTCGCGCGACTTAGTACGTGTGCGTAGTGAGGGCAACTCTAGACATTATTAAACGGATAAAAATAATATTGTACTTGTACTTACGGGCACTTTTGTGTGGTCGGTGTTTTAGTTTCTGCTTCGATTTAAGTTTCTTCACTATGTAATCAGTTAATTAAATTAATATTTTATACAACAACTAAACTATTGCCAGGAGACGTTAATTTATTAAACAACTAGCTTCTGCCCGCGGCTTCGCCCGCGTGGATGTCGGAAATTATCCCACGGGAACGTGCTAACAGGATAAAATGTATGTGCACCAGGATGCCATCTATCTCGCGGGCCCTTTGTGGCTAATTACAATAGAAAACCAATTGTGTCTCATTAGTGGTGATTAAGAGGGTACCTATATGATATCTTTACCTAAGTACCTACCTAATTAAAAAAATAAATAAACTCAATAACAGAAAATAAAATACCTACCTACCTAAATAAACCTATTTATGACGATAACTAATCTAAACTTAATCATCATCTGCCTAGCCTTTTCCCAACTATGTTCAGGGCCGGCTTCCAGTCTAACCGGATGCAGCTGAATACCAGTATTTTACATGGAGCGACTGCCTATCTGACCTCCACAACCCAGTTATTGGGTAATACGATACCCTTGGTACGACTGGTTGTCAGACTTTCGGGCTTTTGACTACCCGTAACGACTGTCAAAGATCCACGAATGACAGCCGGGACTAACGGCTTAACGTGCTTTCCGAGGCACGGAGGTGTCTCGGTATGTAAAGATGGTTACCCATCCACAGACCGACCGCGGCAAGCGTAGCTTAACCTGGCCGATCGACCTGTGCGGCTGTTATTATTTAGCCACGGGCCCCTCAATCTAAACTCAATAAATAAGCAAAATCTCTAAAAACTAATATCTATACGAATTAGATATGAGCGCCGATGGCCAATTCCACGGCGGCGGCGTGGCCTGAAAATTTCCACGGCGGCGGCGGCGTCACGGCGGCGCGGCATGGCCGGCTGTGGGCCTTTTTTTTTAGCCCTTTTGAACCCTTTCGGACAATCCCGCTACCCCGGCTGTGGGCCTTAGATATTTTTTAGATTTAGTCGTGAACGTTTCGAGGTTATCACGAGTTCAGCTGTGGAAAAGACTCTCGCACGGGGCGTGCTGCTGTTGGCTGGTATATTCAAAATTAGGCATGTAAGAGCATACAGTGCAGGCATAGAAGTTTTCCTGTCTTTGCAGTACTGTAGAACGTCTCCACCGCAGTTATTTTCGTTTTATAAACATCAATAGTAGTCGAAGTTGTTGCCATTGTTAAAACTAAACAACAACACACGTTCACTCGGTGAAATATTCGACTCAACTGAGTGAGCGACGAGCGTGGCGAGGCGACTAGACGAACTAATGCGGACGGGCCGCGCGTGCGTGCGGGAAAGCTAGTTGCGACTCATCGCGACGACGCGCGACGGCGCGCCGCGTGCGCCACTCGGCGACGACGCGTCGACGTGAACTCACGGCGACGGCGGCGCGCCGGCGCGGCGCTCATATCTAATACGAATGACTATCCTACCTAACAGTATTATAAAATAACCTACGGTCACTACGTACACTATCAAATATACTACCTATACTTTAAAATTAAAATCTATACCTACGACTTATATAAAAATAACTCTAAAAAGTAAAAGGAATAAAAATGAACTTCACTGCGTGTGACCTAACCTACGACAAACTTATTATTTGCGGTTGGTACAGTAATCGGATCTAGGGATCGAACCGCAAAATTAAGTTTGTTTTTTATTGTATATACTTTTCCGGGATAAAAAGTACCCAGTGTGGTGCCCAGGATATTAAAGACCATATTATACCAAGTTTCATCGTAATCGAATCGGTAGTTTTTGCGTGATGCCTGAACAAACAGACAGACAGACAGACAGACAGACCAACAGACAGACAGACAGACAAAAATTTTTTTAATCACATTTTTGGGTTCGGTGTCGGTCTAGTAACACCCCCTGCCATTTATTTTTTTGATATTTTCAATGTACAGAATTTTCACTTCTACAGATTTATTATAAGTGTAGATTATTGAAGTTGGTAAGACCTGGAACAGACTCGCACTGACTAGCGAAGCATGGCATAGATGACAATGATTACGATGATGAAGTTTAAATATAATAAAAGTTAGTAAATATTAGCGATTTGTTCTTTTGAGAATTTTCTATTGTCTACTATCTAAAAATATAAGTTCTCAATTATTCAATATTTTTGTAGAATATTTGTGACACGTTTTTAAAAAAAACTGCGGTCACCAAGTACCTAGGTATGTGACCTAAGAAATGACAGGAATATTATAAAAAAACTGATGTATCATCAACAGATCAACATCATCAATTTATACACAGTATACACACCTTTCTTTTTTCCCGCCTTGCTTAGTTTGTACTTTTTATGTTCTCCATCCTTTTTCACCATTTCCACCTTAGCTTCATTTGCTTCTTTATTTTCTGCACGTACTCCCGTTTTATAATTATTATTTTCTTTATTCGACTTACGACCTTTATGGTTTATAATCAAATGTCTATTAGGGCTCATTTTTTTTTCCAATTTTGAAATTTTACTGAACGGTGTAATGCCTCCTAAAAATCAAGAAAACATAATGAATAAAAAACTCCAATCAAATGCAAGTCCACGTGGCACAGGGTTTGAACCAAGGAGGCCAACCAGACCCAAAGGCCGCCCTGCTTTTTGACTTTTAATTTTATAGAGGTATGAAGTCAAGAAGAACAAGAAGTTAAAGTTCACTCAACCACCATAGAAAAAGGCAGATCCTTCGGCCAGATGAGTGTCGTGCCTGGTGGCTTACTGCCTGACGATTGATGTCGGGACGTTGTATAGTTATGCTACTTGCGCGGTAAGCTCTGCATGCGCGATGCAGGATTTTCCGTGACGTCAGTGTGATGCGTAGTTCGTATATGGCGATGTAGATGCCGAAACATTTTTATTAGTATTTATCATGATAGCAGCCATAGTTATCTACACGTATTCTGTGAGTTTCTTCTGAATGGCTAATACGGTTCTAAAAACACAGCTCTCTGATAGACAGACCCACAGACGGAGTGACCTTGAGTGTTTAATTGATCACAAACTCTACAATGGGTTCTTTAACTTTTGAGTTGCATTTAATATACCCCACGAATGGCGTACAGTTTACCTAATTGTGGGTTTGGTGCACTCTAGGAAGTGGCTTTGCTGTCTAATATTTTTATACAGAACTAGCTTCTGCCCGCGGCTTCGCCCGCGTGGATGTCGGAAATTATCCCACGGGAACGTGATAACAGGATAAAATGTACCTATGTGCTTCCCCAGACTGCCATCTATCTCACGGGCCCTTTGTGGCTAATTACAATAGAAAACCAATTGTGTCTTATTAGTGGTGATTAAGAGGGTACCTATATGATATCTAAAAAAAAACTCAATAACAGAAAATTAAATACCTACCTACCTAAATAAACCTATTTCTGATGATAACTAATCCAAACTCAATAAATAAGCAAAATCCCTAAAAACTAATATCTATACGAATGACTAATCCTACCTAACAGTATTATAAAATAACCTACGGTCACTACGTACACTATCAAATATACTACCTACATTTTAAAATTAAAATCTATACCTACGACTTATATAAAAATAAACCTAAATAACTCTAAAAACTAAAAGGAATAAAAATGAACTCCATTGCGGGTGACTTAACCTACGACAAACTTATTATTTGCGGTTGGTGCAGTAATCGGGTATAGGGATCGAACCGCAAAATTAAGTTTGTTTTTTATTGTATATACTTTTCCTGGATAAAAAGTACCCAGTGTGGTGCCCAGGATATTAAAGAATAATTATACCAAGTTTCATCGTAATCGAACCGGTAGTTTTTGCGTGATGCCTGAACAAACAGACAGACAGACAGACAGACAGACAGACAGACAGACAAAAATTTTTTTAATCACATTTTTGGGTTCGGTGTCGGTCTAGTAACACCCCCTGCCATTTATTTTTTTGATATTTTCAATGTACAGAATTTTCACTTCTACAGATTTATTATAAGTATAGATGATCCAATTCTTTTTCTTGGCTTGACTGTTCAAAAGTACGTACCGCTTTCTCCTTTTCTTAAAACGGTATCTCGAGGACTGACTTTTTTAAATAACACTAAAAGGAAAACAAACTTTTTAGATCATCAATAAATCGGAACAACAGCAAAAGTCACTATGGAGATTTCGTAAATGCCAGCTTAGAAAGTAAAGTAATTTACTTACGTTTATAGTGACATCTCAAAGGATGTGGATCCAGTTCAACCAATTGCCCTGAAGTATAAAATATTACGTAAATAGGTATTATATTGCATTTTAAAAACCTTACAAAGACTCTAGTAAATGTATTATTACCATTTAAATTGAAAGTTTCTACCGGTTTTTCTGTAATGGAATCGCCTGAAGACCTCATTTTCACAACTGCAACATGAAAGTCTCTATTTATCTCTAATATGAATCGAATGATTGTAAGAACAAACATACAACACAACATGCATTCTGGTCAACTAACATACTGAATGACTAAACATATTGATTGTAACTTGTACACACATAAGGTTTAAAATAACTTAAATTCCTGCCAATACTAGGTACCTTCTCCCTCGAGAGCCAGGGCTTGAAGCGCATCCAAGCCAGAGAGGTCTTGATCTGAAATAAATTTAAAACAGATTAAAAGAAACCTAAACACATTAATAAACTGTATGTGTAATCTGAAAACACAATTAATTACCAGTCACATATACGATTCTTCTTGTAGTTAAGACTGTAAAAATAGTAATGTTTTATTGTCCAAGAGGCTTTAATAAATAAAACAATAATAAAATCACACATTAAAAGCGTTTAACTTATCTTGATCTCTTACACTAAAAGAAAGAGTATTAATTTAAGTTCTATATACATACAGTAACCTCCAAACAGTTTATCCGCCAAATCTTCAGGACTTTTCGATGAACTCACAATTCCCCTGCCTTCTACATTTAATGATGAAGTTAAATTTCAATATTAGGTTACTAAAAAATTTAGACGTCAATGTTATTATAGGTTTTTTAACTTGTCTTTAATTCTTACCTCCTGAAGCTGAAACACAATATAGGGTTAATTCATTTTAAAGCTAAGTATTTAAGCTAGCACCCCAATTGCGTAACTCACTGGCGAACACATTGGGGTTTATGTTTGAAAAAATGTGAAATAAATAAAGCTTAGATGCTGAGAAATAGGCACCCGGATCGAAGTGTTGTGTTGTGGTGTTGTTAAATTTTATTGCAGACTAGCGTCTGCCCGCGACTTTGTTCGCGTGGAAATCGTATGAGACCATAATATACTAAAATAACAGCCACATTTTTATAAAACTTCCCTTTATACTACGTTTTTAGTTTTAGTTCAGCAGCCAATATGCAGACAGAGTCAGGACTGGTGACGCGGGAGCAAGCGACGTACAGTTATCCCTGTGAGAAGCAGCTCGTGCTGAGGTCGACACCCGCAGCCTTCAGTAGCAATTTCCCATTGCTTTTGAAGGTTTCCGTTTTTAGTAAATTAATGAACGCCTGCGTTCCTGTATAGTACCTAATGGTAAGGGAGGCCAGAGGGTTTTTTGTGCAACCATATGCAGGGCAAAAAGTTGATAGCCGAGTAGTTTTCATCAGATTTAAATCTTAGATTTGGACAATTTTTAAAAGGATATTCGAGCAAATAAAAGTTATTAAAATAAGTTAATCCAAGTCAGATTTAGGGAACGGCTATTCTTCATCAGATTTGCCTATTTAATTCATTAAGGATTAGGCCGCACTGCCGCACACGACCATACCAAAATCAAAGGCTATGAAGATCATTTTATTTTTGGTCCATTTTCGAAATCTGAAAATGGTCTCCTGACGACGGGGTTCCTACCTGAAACTTTTCAAATATATTTTCGGTGTCCTCTCATCATGCCGCACCTACTCAGCTAAACACTGTTTGCCCTGCAAATAGGTACTTGTTCAAAAACCCCTACCATAATTGCACAACACTGATACACTGATAAAATAATATAACAGTAGATTGTAAACACACGGGGTTCCTCATTAACAGTCGCCTAACTATATTTTTAATATAACCATGTGATGATGTAACAGTTACTGAACCTCTTATTTCGAGTTGGCGCAAGTTTTTAATTTCATTCTGTGTGTTTAGATACCTACGAGTATACATAGATAAAAAAAAACATTTTAATTTTATTTACAAACCTTTCTTCAACAACTTTGAGGCGATCGGTAACATATCGACGGGAGTCATAAGATCACCTGTTTGAGAAATAACATGACGACAATTTTACTCTGTGTGTAATTCTTTATTAATATTATAAACTAGCTTCTGCCCGCGGCTTCGCCCGCGTGGATGTCGGAAATCATCCCACGGGAACGTGCTAACAGGATAAAATGTATGTGTTTCCCCAGAATGCCATCTATCTCGCGGGCCCTTTGTGGCTAATTACAATAGAAAACCAATTGTGTCTCATTAGTGGTGATTAAGAGGGTACCTATATGATATCTTTACCTAAGTACCTCATCATCTCATCTGCCTAGCCTTTTCCCAACTATGTTGGGGTTCGGCTTCCAGTCTAACCGGATGTAGCTGAATACCAGTATTTTACATGGAGCGACTGCTTATCTGACCTCCACAACCCAGTGACTGGGTAATACGTGATAAGACCCGGATACCGGATACCGTACCTAAGTTCCTACATAATTAAAAAATAAATAAACTCAATAACAGAAAATTAAATACCTACCTACCAAAATAAACATATTTCTGATGATAACTAATCTAAACTCAATAAATAAGCAAAATCCCTAAAAACTAATATCTATACGAATGACTAATCCTACCTCATCATCATCATCTGCCTAGCCTTTTCCCAACTATGTTGGGGTCGGCTTCCAGTCTAACCGGATGCAGCTGAATACCAGTATTTTACATGGAGCGACTGCCTATCTGACCTCCACAACCCAGTTACTGGGTAATACGATACCCCTTGGTAAGACTGGTTGTCAGACTTTCGGGCTTCTGACTACCCGTAACGACTGTCAAATATCCACGAATGACAGCCGGGACCAACGGCTTAACGTGCTTTCCGACACACGGAGGGGTCTCGGTATGTAAAGATGGCCACCCATCCACAGACCAACCGCGGCAAGCGTAGCTTAACCTGACCGATCGACCTGTGCGGCTGATAATATTTAGCCACAGGCCCCTCACTAATCCTACCTAACAGTATTATAAAATAACCTACGGTCACTACGTATACTATCAAATATACTACCTATACTTTAAAATTAAAATCTATACCTACGACTTATATAAAAATAAACCTAAATAACTCTAAAAACTAAAAGGAATAAAAATGAACTCCACTGCGGGTGACCTAACCTACGACAAACTTATTATTTGCGGTTGGTACAGTAATCGGGTCTATGGTTCGAACCGCAAAATTAAGTTTGTTTTTTATTGTATATACTTTTCCGGGATAAAAAGTACCCAGTGTGGTGCCCAGGATATTAAAGAATAATTATACCAAGTTTCATCGTAATCGAACCGGTAGTTTTTGCGTGATGCCTGAACAAACAGACAGACAGACAGACAGACAGACAGACAGACAGACCGACAGACAGACAGACAAAAATTTTTTTAATCACATTTTTTGGTTCGGTGTCGGTCTAGTAACACCCCCTGCCATTTATTTTTTTGATATTTTCAATGTACAGAATTTTCACTTCTACAGATTTATTATAAGTATAGATAGATAATGCATTGTTTATTTTTAGTTTTTACCTGATTGCAGTGCCCTTGTCTTAATATCTGAAAATAAAACTAAATTAAGATCAGTGTTTCATTATAAATGATGTGAATAATGTCACGCTTCTTTTGAACGAATGTACAAATTATTTCCAACTATGAATGTAATCGACCACATTCATACTAAGGTTCCGTACCTGAAAAGGGAAAAACGGAATCCTTATAGGATCACTTCGTTGTCTGTCCGTCAGTCTATCAAGACTCTTTTTCTCAAAAACGTGTGGAGGTGTCAAGTTGAAATTAATATGAAACACGTAGGTTTACGGTCCCTTGGAGCTATGTCAACGGAATAAAAAAATACGGCCATTTTTGACACATTTTGATACTCGCAAATGATTCAAAACCTATAGGGTACTTCCCGTTGACCTAGAATCATATTTGACAAGGAGCAAGGTCTCACAGCACAACTAAATGAAAAAGTTCGAAACTAGCTAATTTGTAGTTTTATCACGTAAAAAATGTGATCACAAACTTTTACATTGGTAGTTGGAGAATTAACCATGACGTAAAGCGTTTGCCGGTTTTTTATTGTAGAATTTTTAAGAGTAAACTGGTCACAATGTGCACTACATTTTGAATCGGAAGACTTTTTTTTATCATTTAGTTCACTTGTCTTTCTTACCGTCTTCTGAGCTCTCGTCGTTATAATCATTGTCGCTAGATTCTTCATCTATAAATATACAGAATGTGAATTCATCACTTTACTTTGTTATAATTTAGAACATTTAACTAGATTTACAGAATTTTTAAGAAATTTTGTTCACTCGTCTCTCTTACCTGTTTCTGAGCTACTGTGTGACTCATCTTGCGACCCTTTGTCACCGATGTACGCACTGCTATCACCATACAGTGCTTGATCGCCAATCTTATCAAAATCCTCAGCTTCTCTTTTGGCTTTTAGAAGCAGTTTACCTTCATTGCCTGGAGCGACTCCTCTGACATGTTTCTTAGTTACGTCATGGGTTTTATCTAAAATAGGTAAAAGTAAGTTTTTTTTTTAAACAAACACAAACATCATAAGTAGATGTATCCCTGAAAGCCACGATTTTTAAAGCCTTACCTGTACTTTCACGTGAGTGAACATTAACCTGCATATTTTTTTAAATCATTAATTTTATTGATACGGTAGCTATTTGTTTATTTCATTGTTAATTTATATAATTACTCACCGAATCAAAAACAATAATAAACAAAATGTAATACCAGGACGGAAACATTTTGCTTCACGACATTTTTCTTTCTCAATATAGGTAAAATTGATTGTAATGAAATTTCAGAAATAATTGCCTCTGCATTTACATTTGATAGAAATGCATTAACCATGAAATGTAAGTGATTTACTAGCTCTCGTCGGGCTTGCACTAAAATACTACTTCAAAAATACCTTACATCATATGATTACCCGGAATTTCCAAGAGCGTTGACTTTTGTAATATCATCATCTGCCTAGGCTTTTCCCAACTATGTTGGGGTCGTTTTCCGGTTTCAATTTTGTAATAATGCTTCAAGAAAATATTACAGAATAATCGATGCAGAAACTAATTTTAGATAGAAAATTAATTCAGTAGTTATGTAAGATTACCAATGTTATTGACAAATGTCGCATCATCATCAACATTTCAGCTCGGAATCATCCACTGCTTCTTCTGCACTTCCCGCTTACAAAATATAAACTTCTTTTAAAATGTATACCAGGGAAGAACAAGTTGTAAGTGGTTTCCCGTTATTATATCTGACTCTGCATAAACATCTTCAAATCCTTACCACTTTGGTTTGCCACCTTCCCAGGCTAATAAGCAGATGTCAGGTGGGTTATTGCGTCGTGTAACCGCGTGTCTCGCCACATCATCCCGGATATGTCGCATATCCCTGTAATAACGGGGCCAATCCGGGAACAGTAGCCAATGTAACGCGTACTCCGTGTTACATTGGCTAGCGTTGCCATACATACGACACAAAGGGAAATATTATTATAAAAAAAAATATTATTGAATGATATCTCTCAACTATTATTTTCGTCCGTCACGTCGTTCACGTCGTCGCCACGTGTCTGTCGTTTTCTTTAAACAGGCACAGCGCCGGCCTTTGTTTTTTGTTGATCCAATAGGTATGACAGTCTTGGTTCCAATACCTATCTTCTCTATGAAGATGTTAATTTTTGTTAGGAAAAAAACAGACGTCAGTGTATTTCGCTGGAAAAGAAATTATTAAGTTTCGAAATAGAAATTTGGTTCCGATCACGTCGTGGTCCGTGAGAAGATCAGCATTATGAACAGCTAGAGGTATCGTTCGTGCGCTTAGCCGGCGCGGCGCGGCTGTGCGGGCGCTAGTGAAAGGTTGCGGCGCGATGACCCGCGACAGATATGCGCCAGCGCAGTGTTCGCCCCGTGTTCCAGTAGCAAACGTTTGTTCCATTGTGAAGCCAACAGTTTCGCCACTTAGCACGACTCTCACCACAGAGAAAAGTCGCTAACACCTCACAAATTACTAACGAGTTTCGTAAACACCTCATTGTCCATTTGATCTAGATTTCTTTGTTGCTCATTGTTGCATTTACTCTATTTAGTTAGTACGGGTTATCTCGAACGACCTATTGTGAAACAATCCTGTTCACGTTGCGTATGTGACGCAAACATACTTATGGATTTGAAATACACACACTCGTTTGAGACATAATCTGCAATGGAACTAATGCACTGTGTTTATACGGAGCGGGCGACGACGTCAAGTGACAGTGAAACAAGCGCACATATTATCTGCAGAGAGCAGAAAAAGTACACTGATTTAAGTATGATCTTGTTGCGATAGGACATATTGATCGACCAGAAGCTGGAAGTGCATTCCGTGTTTTACGCACAAAATGTAAATCGTCAGAAATTCCCGCAGCCATTAGAAAGATTTCCATGTAATTGGCGGTGTTATGGCCTATTCAGACTGGCAGGTGGCGCGAGGAAATTGTAGTACGCGTCTGATCGGCGGGGGTGCGCTGAGGGGCGCACTGGTACACTCATAGGGTGTACCCATCGTTGTAGTGCGCGTCTGATCGGCGGGGATGCGCTGAGGGCGCAGTGTACACTCATAGGGTGTACCCATCGTTGTAGTGCGCGTCTGATCGGCGGGGGTGCGCTGAGGGGCGCAGTGGTACACTCATAGCGTGTACCCATCGTTGTAGTGCGCGTCTGATCGGCGGGGGTGCGCTGAGGGGCGCAGTGGTACACTCATAGCGTGTACCCATCGTTGTAGTGCGCGTCTGATCGGCGGGGGTGCGCTGAGGGGCGCAGTGGTACACTCATAGCGTGTACCCATCGTTGTAGTGCGCGTCTGATCGGCGGGGGTGCGCTGAGGGGCGCAGTGGTACACTCATAGGGTGTACCCATCGTCGCCGCGACGTGTTCGGACTTCGTCTTCAACTATGCTTGTTAGCGTTACCACGTCGCACTGCTTGCCTAAACAGAAACCTTTATCCAGCACTAAGTTTTGTTTAGAGATCCAACAGTGATTGAATAAATATAATTTAAGTAAACGTATACGTTTGTATTTAACAGACGATGTCTTAATTAATTTACCTACTAGTTTTTTTTCCTACGAAAGCGCCGTTCTCGTCCGTTTTTGCCAGACTTAAAGACCATTCAATAAAAAATCAGACAAATCCGTTTAGAAGTTTTTAAGATCCAAGAGAGGCAGGTATTTTGTAGCATAATCGATTCTATAAAACTTATATTAATAATAAGCAGATTTGCCGTATTTCCAATCTTAAAATACCTCACTATTTCAATTTTAAGTCATAGTCATTGAACGGTCTGCATCGACCAGAGAGACCGCTCGGCACAATACGTTTAGAAGCTTGCTAGAAGAAGAATGCTTCTGTAAGCTGGTCGAATTTTCGGAAACTTGGAAAGGTCTATCATAAATTAAATAAGTGAGTAAAAATCGAATTGAACCGGATATCCTAGAACGGTACGTTGCCCAGCCTCGTCACATAATTTTACGGCAGCCGATAGAGATCCGACGCGCGCCGTCTAGACGCGACAAAAGCGCTAGACTTGTTTTACAACCACTCTGCTAGCATCCAAATACTAGCGTCGCTCCCAGACTGATCCGCCGACAAATCCGATCTAAGAGTGCAGATGGTAATGCGACTAAGGTGTGATTATCGATAGAAACCACCACCACGTTAGCGGTAGGCTGGCGCGCCTCTCCCGAGCGCATCTCACCAGTAAAGTAGATTGGCATCCTATCAGCTGGAATGCGATTGGAGGCACATGACGCGCGTAATATCCCTCAAGGATTCTCATGCAGTATTTGAATTCGGAACGCAAAAATATGCCTGTAAAAATACCAATATCGTGAAATCATGGACCGTGACATTCATACTAGTGCATCAACTTGAAGGTGAGCTGCGAGCCGGTGAAGTAATCGTCAAAGTTATTCGGCATATTGCTACTTGCGCTAGGTACCTTGTCGTACAGACGCTAAGTGAATTCATTAGAACCTCTCGGTTGTCTCATATTGGCCGTAACTTAATATAAATGCACCTTCGAAACTGAGGTACCCCACAAAATGAAAATTTACTTTTAGTATTTGGTTACCTACTCGCGTAGCTGTAGTGCTGTACGCAAAAAGTCATATGAGTAGCAGTAGAACAATAACATACGAGGCGGTATCAGAAACCGATTCATTGTCAAAAACAAAACAACGAGCCCATTATGTAGAACAGAACACTTCCTTTCACTTCAAACACACAAGCATCAATTTGTGTAATCTCAGGCCACTTACGGCAAAAACAATGAACCATTACACACGCCTTCGCCGACTGCGGCGGAGTGTGGCCAGGCTCCACTGCAGTTATACCAAGAACAGACTACTTACTACACATACGGTTACAGATCTGTAACGATGCTGCAACATGAAGCAATTACTTCGCAGCAATAAAAAACTAAACGAATCTCTACCGTAGGTATAAAAATCTATTTTAACTAGGTATCTTGTTTCAGCGATTTCTAGTAATAAGATGCTTTCACTAAGTTTCTCTTATTTAGAAATGACTGTTCATATTCAATCGCCGCTCTGTTAACCGGATTACTAAATAAAGAGCAAACACTTAATGCGTGTAGGCGGCAAAAGTTGCCGCAAACTAAGTCTGAACGCTGACTTGAGCGTAGTTGAGGATATCGGTCGCCGTAAGTGCTCTTGTCTCTAAACGCATTCCCGACGTCTCAGTCCACTTGACAAAGAGAATTGAAATCCACAAGCTTCTTGTTGGCCGTAAAGGGGCTCACAGTGGCTTACTGAGATCCAAGCCGAATACAGCAGAATACGTCTTGGGGACGATACTATCGTATTGCACTTTTTTATTGTAGCTTTCTGATAAGTAATCGATACGAGGAGTTACGTTATTGGTAGATATAGCTATCGGACTTATCTTGCGGATATTGAGCCTAAAGTTTTTATACTAAGACTAGCTGACCCGGCAAACGTTGTTTTGCCATATAAATAATTTCCTAATATTTTTTTTTTTCTTATTTAGGGGGATGAAAAATAGATGTTGGCCGATTCTCATAGATACCGGATATGCACAAAAAATTTCATCAAAATCGGTCAAGCCGTTTCGGAGGAGTATGGCAACGAAAACTGTGACACGAGAATTTTATATATTAGATTAACGTCCCGTAACTTACGACATCTATACTTATAATAAATCTGTAGAAGTGAAAATTCTGTACATTGAAAATATCAAAAAAATAAATGGCAGGGGGTGTTACTAGACCGACACCGAACCCAAAAATGTGATTAAAAAAATTTTTGTCTGTCTGTCTGTCTGTCGGTCTGTCTGTCTGTCTGTCTGTCTGTTTGTTCAGGCATCACGCAAAAACTACCGGTTCGATTACGATGAAACTTGGTATAATTATTCTTTAATATCCTGGGCACCACACTGGGTACTTTTTATCCCGGAAAAGTATATACAATAAAAAACAAACTTAATTTTGCGGTTCGATACCTAGACCCGATTACTGTACCAACCGCAAATAATAAGTTTGTCGTAGGTTACGTTACCCGCAGTGGAGTTCATTTTTATTCCTTTTAGTTTTTAGAGTTATTTAGATTTATTTTTATAAAAGTCGTAGGTATAGATTTTAATTTTAAAGTATAGGTAGTATAATTAAAATTTGATAGTGTACGTAGTGACCGTAGGTTATTTTATAATACTGTTAGTTAGGATTAGTCATTCGTATAGATATTAGTTTTTAGGGATTTTGCTTATTTATTGAGTTTAGATTAGTTATCATCAGAAATAGGTTTATTTAGGTAGGTAGGTATTTAATTTTCTGTTATTGTGTTTTTTTTTTTTTTAATTAGGTAGGTACTTAGGTAAAGATATCATATAGGTACCCTCTTAATCACCACTAATGAGACACAATTGGTTTTCTATTGTAATTAGTCACAAAGGGCCCGCGAGATAGATGGCATTCTGGGGAAGCACATACATTTTATCCTGTTAGCACGTTCCCGTGGGATAATTTCCGACATCCACGCGGGCGAAGCCGCGGGCAGAAGCTAGTTCTAAATATAAAAGTTATTAGTACTAATTGTTTTAAATTCAATACAAATCTCTCGATTTCAAATGCTGCGCAGTTACTGTAACGATCTTTACAATGCATTGTTACATTTTCTACCCAAATCCCTTTTACACCGTCGACGTCACCAATATTGATGGAATTGTTAAAGGCACCTCTCTATATTCACAAAAATTTATCGCTTGGAAACAAATTCCAATATGCATTCGGGAGAAATATCGTGCTTCTAATCTTCTCTGATTTATGTACTCGTATATTTGGTGGCTTTACCTAAAGTAGCAACAGGAAATGATTTTATTTTAATATACTTAATTAGGTTTTGCTTTACATTGAAAATGATATCTGAGATTAACAGGTACAAACATGTCTGATATCCAGACATTTGCCTTCAAACGCAATTATATTAAACAGCTATTGCTTCTTCCCCGGGAGTGCCTGTAAATATGACAGAGTATGGCAGCTAGACGGCGGGAGTAACCCAAGTTCAAACACCCAAGGGCATTATAACGAGCATACATGCAAACATTAGTGCGATTCATGTAATATGCATCTGAAAATGGCGCAATCTCCGCTGGGAATATATTTACAATCATAAACATAGTTTGGAACTAATGTATGTATGTGTGCAAACAATTATTTAGGTACATAATATATATTATCTAAATAGAATAGTTTTGATAAAGGTTAAAA
Source organism: Apamea anceps (assembly GCA_951799955.1). Classification (NCBI taxonomy): domain Eukaryota; kingdom Metazoa; phylum Arthropoda; class Insecta; order Lepidoptera; family Noctuidae; genus Apamea; species Apamea anceps. Next base: position 14,441,995 of record OX637505.1, on the reverse strand, counting down.
AGTATCCATGTCTTGTTAGTTGTGAGATTTTCAAGAGCAGTAGAAAGTAGAGTAGAGCATCTTTAAATTCTTGAAACAGAACAGAACAGGCACAGTAGAAGGTAAGTCGAGCATGTGAAATGTAGGAACTTTGGGAATATAAAGATTCTAACGTGGGTATATTATACATACATACCTGCACTACACCATTATTTTCGGTGGTTGGAGAAAAACAGTGAAATATTGGTCAATTTACGCTTTTAACTACTTAGTGTAGTTTGTAGAGCCTAACTTTTTTTCCAATATGAACCTACAGCTAACTGATTTATATCTAAAAAATAAGACTAAACAAGCTACATACATTAAATGATAAATGATTTTATTTTGTAAGTAGGTTTGTACAAACACTTTTTTTTTAGAAGGGACGCGTATGCTTGTGTCGTGAGAGGGTCAAGGCAATGCTTAAGAATCGCCCACGGCAGACAGTGAATGTATGGCAGGCCGTACATGCAAGTTTAGCAGGTCCTATAATTACCGAGAATGAGGCCACTTTTAAACTTCAACGAAAATAACGCCAATTTACGTTTTCCTCAAGCATCAAATAACTAAAACTGTTTATGTTACGACATCTCCAAAAATAACCTGATGTCGTACTCGGAAGTAAAAGCTCTTATGTAAACAATTAAATACAATCATAATAATTTCCAAGGCAAATAATTTTTTCACGAATACAAGTATTTTATTTGCATGTAGTAATTTATTTTCAGTTATGACCAACTACAGTTCTGTTTTGCTGAAAATGTTATTGACTCCATGCAGTCACTCGGTTACCTGGGAGCCTGGAAACCTCACTGCTTCGTTTGGCTACTGGTCTAAGCGGATGAAAACAAATGATATATTATTAGATCTCCGGCGAACGGTGCGGCTGCATCATTAACTTACATCTTGCGCAACAACAAAATATGTGATGCACAAAATGGAAATAACATTTGTTTGTGGAATTAATAGAAACTAAGTTATTACAGGTATATTGTAAGCCAACGAAACTTTAGATACAAAATGAGACAGCAATGCCCCAAAATATTTACTTAATAAATATCGTTTCATACTTTAATTACATACTTTTGTTATCATTGTGTTGTGATAGTGAAAATAAAAGTAAGCCAAGTTCATAATAATTGACGAGAATGGTTCAATGTCGCAGCGAGAGTCTACGGGCAGGCGGGCGGCGCAGGGCGATGCGGACGCGACATCGCGGACGCGGCGGAGAGTGCGCGAGGGCGTCGCTTTCCCAGGCTAGGGCTGCGGCCGCGACAGCTGCGTCCTGTCGGACGTGGCCCGTGACGTCACTCGACATGCACTCAGATTATCGCATACCTATTCAGGATTTCCTTTATGACTCTCCGAAGCTGTAAAATCTATTCCCGTGTTGCATTTTCCTAATAATCGATTTTTTTTACAACAACTATAAATTGTATGGTAGAACAGTACGGAATTTTGTATCTAAAAACCTCAGGGACAGCTGAAAACAATAAGATAACTTTAATGTGTGGTATTCATTTCAATTTACGTTTAAAAGTACCACTGAGATACACAAAACACTTTCGTTGTGCTTAAAATGCAGAAAACTAGCGCAATAAAACGGTCAATGACATATTAAACAACATCGAAATGTATGCAAATCTATCTTAATTTATTGGACACATATATTTATGCGGATTTTATTCATATTAATGGTCTTACGACATAGATAAGCGTATAGATATCAGTAAATGTGATGTTATGTTATGTGGAAAATAAAGAAATTCATATTACTTTCCAAAAGTGAAAGAGCATGTCGTTAAGCTTTATACTAACCTACTATTAAACAACGCTGTTAGTTTTGGCAATTGACAATCATTTGTAGAACATTGGCATGCCAATCACATATATGCACGCATATTACACTTGTAATAAAACCTCAATGGTAATTGTGTCAGTTTGTTCGTTTAATAGACATAACTTTATGAGTGCGAAGCTATTTACTTTAGGTCCTACTTACCTTGTATTTGGTGAGTGAATTTATTTATTTCTACACATACCTACTTGCATCTCCGAAAAATAATGTGCACATATACAAGCATGTTTCGGATGATAGTCGTGTGATGTTGTACTTTATGGCGAAAGAATCAACATTGCCATACAACGTGGCATTTCTACCAGGCTTTTGGGCACTTTTCTTGTTGACAACGATGCGGACGAATTTTTTATGTCCTATAATTATTTGTACATATATGTAAACAGGAGGGGCTTTTTATAGGTATACTTGCACAAATTATTATTTTAAAACTGTTAAGCTTTTTTAAATTATGTAAATATTATCTTGGCAATTGAAATCAATGTAAAAGTTGCGCCATAACGGCTATTATAATCGCTGAAAGTATTGCTAAGCCCCTGAAAAAGCTTCATAGGCTAGGCGCCATGTTCACTCAATCAGTCTGAAACTCCCATTAAATGTTACGTCACACAGATTGTCCATCTATATTACTTTGTTTAAGGATTAATCTAACTGGTTGGTACAGCATGTCACTGCTCATTTTGCTCCATTAGTGCGGAGGCAAATAAAAAGTGACATGTCCGTTCGGCTCATTGCCATTCGTAACGTAGTGGAGAGTAAACTTTTCACTTACAACAAATATTAACTCTGTAGACAGTGTACAGATACTACTAGTATTGTAGTTGTGCTGTCTATTTGTATACTATATCCATATTAAGCTACCGTGACGATGCTATATTTGAACGTTATTCATATTTTATCAATACGCCTCCGAAAAAATGGCCAACGTTCAAAACTTTTGATGATTTATGTTATTCGAGTTTGTTACGATATTTTTCATTTAAATTTTATTGTAATAAAATACTTTGTTATTTATGATAGACACGACAAATTGTAGGTAGACATTAGAAAAAAACGTTTCACAATACACTCTTCATTTATGAAAACGAAAAATTGGACATGAATTTTCCAAATACTTACTTAACTGCAATGCTCAGATAAATACTAACCTCTGTTAAAATTATTCAGTAATTAACTAACAGTAGCGGTTAGTGGGGGAATTGGGTATAATTAACAGTGTAAATTGGACCGACATCAATTTCTGATAAAACAATCAACGTGTGAGCGCCCATCACTTCCGCCTTGCACCCCGCTCCACCGTGAACAGTACTCGACCACTTCCTGTCTCCGCGGTTGACTGACAAAGCAGGATTACAATCTGCCCCTCAGTGGTGCTTCGAGGAGGCTCGAAGCCCCGAGTGACTCGAGCCGCGATCGCGACAGCCGCTAAAGGACCCTAAAAATATCAATGTATATTTCTTCCATCCCCTTTCCACCCCTCGCTCTCGCCCCCGGCAGTTACGATAAAACCTAGTTCACGGAACGTCAAAGTTTAGAATTTCAGACCCTCCAGAGTAATAAGCCAAAATAGGACTAATTTTGTTCCTGGAAACAGACTACACTCGAACTACTCACCAAGTTTTACAATAGCTCCGAGTAACTTTTTTTATTTCTTTACGCGTCGTGGAGTTGATATTTTGGAACAGATTGTTAGTTGAATAATTGCAGTTCATGAAATTCGGGAAAATGAGCTTGCTGAATACCTACTGGTTACTTTGGAAATGTTCGATATTATTTTAACAATCGGAGTACGTTGTAAATTTCATGGTTTTACTTGCTCGAAGACCAGTAGCATGTGACTTGGTGTAGGAAGTTGGCACTCCGCCAGCCGGAAGCCAATCCTGGCGCGGAGTCAGAACATTTTGATAGCACCCGCTTTATCAGAACTTTATTTATATGTACATAAGTACCTACTTCTATTAGATCACCCCAATAAATTCTGGGTAAAATATTATAACGATAATTTACACAACATTCTTTGGGTTACAAAGTAGGACTCTCCGTGCTGAGAAAATCAATGACCGTAACAAAAATATCAATGAAGTATTCTGGGGCGCGATTGCAAATAAAGTAGTTTTTTAGGCAAACATCTACATCGTACGAGAGTTTGTTTATTTCCGTCTCTTCAAATGTTATTCGTAGAAATAAGAAGGAATATCTATAGTATTTTCAGACGACGGTGTCGCTATGGCGTTTCACACGTCTCCTGAAATTCTGAGCTGTCGACAAAGGTATGCCCAGCGCGCTACCTGCATTTACCATAATTCTGCTACACTGTTATTGTTTCGTATTTTGTCTACCAAAAACCTTTAGCCTTTTGTATTCTAATGGCTACATTTCGTGGTATAAAAAGGTAAGCGTTTTATAAGTAGTTTGACGCTCACAATAACCAAACCATGGTCATCGGTACCTAATAAAAAAAAAAAACGATAAAATGGTAATTATTTTGTTACCACTTTATTTATTACTAGCGTCCCGCCCCTGCTTTGGGGTTTTACGACATGAAGATATCTTAATTCATCATAATTTAGAGAATTTATTCTGGAAGGTTTACTTATGTGTCTAATGATAGTAAACACAAAAATCTTCCGGGATAAATTGTCTAAATTATGCTGAAAACCGCATGACAATCCGTTGCGTAGTTTTTAAGAACAACACGGTCACACAGGCAGACACGAAGAAACAGTTGACATTATAATAGTTTCACAACGTATATTGTGAAATATAACAATAATAAAGAAACTGAGAAAGTGCTCGGTGATCCGTAGGCGGAGCGCTAAATGGGTCCCCATTAGTTTTTATGGAGTGGGAGTCAGCTACTTCGACGGCCCAACTGATGCCGAGTTAAACTATGAAAGTGCGTTCTAAACTCGCTGTACACTAGATGTGCTCTCATTTAATATGGGCTTGTAAACTGAGTCCGCAGTAAAATCTTTACACCTACTATACAACGTGTTTTTTTTGATATCCCATAACTCTAGGGGGTCATTGTACTCATCATTATGAACAACTTTTACTATGGGACCAAACCTGAAAGCGCGAAAAAAAAATCAGCTGTTGCCTACATTTATGTTCGTATAACTCGTCAAAATGTAGGGAACACCAGATTTTTGTTTCGCGATTTCGGGTTTGGTCCCATAGTAAAAGTTGTTCATAATGATGAGTACAATGACCCCCAAGAGTTATGGGATATAAAAATAACACACTGTATACCTATAATCTCTGTGCGCTATTAAAAATATTTGAAACTTTAATTTTGACTTTAATTTACCTTTGTGTATTTATTTCTCTTAAAAAAATTCAATATTACTTTAACATTTTCAATCCTGAGATAAATTGCTAAAATTAACAGCGAAGATCCACTTCAAGTAAGTTTATAGACTGACTAAGCACTGCATTAATCCTTGAAACTCTGCAGAAGCTTCGACTTAATCAATATGTGTACAAGTAGCAGAGTGTTAGGTGCACCCCTAATTGCTAAATTTAGGCTAAGGTAGGTTCAAGTCGCATGTTGTAGGTGCGTTTACATCTCTGAGGCGTTTAATGACGATGTTCCACGTTCATTAAGTCGACTGAAAGGCATTTTGTAACGTGTCTGTGAAATGCTAATTTGTTCCTGTACACTCAATATGGGCCTGTCAGCGAACCCTTTGGCCGAGTTTTTACGCCCGAATACGAAAGTTAAGTTTGTTTGTTTATGTTGATATCAAACGCTCCCGTTGCGTTGGCACGAATCCGAGATTCAACGGAAAAGGATTTTTTTCATTGCACGCACAAACAAAATTAGGTGACTATATTTGACTACTTGCTGTGTGCTTCTTTGTTTGCAGAGACTGTTAAAGAGGGAAAAAATTTCACACAAATTTTAATATTGTCGCTTGCGGGATAAGCGGACTTTAGCGAACACAATAGAAACATCTTCTCTTTTGTTTTGCTTGTTTATATTGCGCCGTTCGTTTCAATTATTGCAGAAAGAGTTAACTCGAGCAGAAAGTTGTAAATCATCATCATCGGCCTAGCTTTTTCCCAACTATGTTGGGGTCGGCTTCCAGTCTAACCGGATGCAGCTGAATACCAGTATTTTACATGGAGCGACTGCCTATCTGACCTTCACAATCTAAATATAAATGTAAATAGAGAATAGAATATCTTAATAAATCATAAATTATAAAAAAGAAATAGTAGCTACTGAGGGTTTTAAAAGCTATTCTCCTGGAAAGACCTATAAGTTTTATTTGATCTCGCTTAAAATAATGCGAAATAACGGGATAGAAGAAATGAAAGCACTTGGATATAAAACTGAGATTCATAGTGAAACTTATATAATTAAATCCTCTGAACCTAAAGTAAACCTAAATTAAAAGGCTTACGGTCAAAGACTTGCGCCTTTGTTCTTATTTTATTTAAAGTTTCTAAAACCAATAATATTTTAGTTTAGCTTTGAAGTATTTTTCTAGTATACTTCAAAGGCCCACCTAAGGTACTCTTTGAATCTCGCAGTCATAACTTACATATAAATATGAACGTTGATTTTGTGCGAGTTTACTTTACCTTTAGGTTGTCACTTCCTAGTTACAACTTGTAACCACCTAAGACTACGAGTACTATCTACTTCTACCTGCCCCGTTGGGCTCGTGGTCGCAAGCTCGACTGCTGAGCGGTGGGGTCCTGGGCTCGATTTCCAGGTTGGACAAAGTGTTGTTGGGTTTTTCCATTAGGAATATCTTAATAATGGCCCGGAGTTAAGAAGTTAGCGGTGTCATAAGTACCCCCGTGCCTCGGAAAGCTGTTGGTCCTGAACCTGATCTCTCTCGTCGAGTCGGATTGCCGTCCCATCGGACTATGACTGAGAGAAGAGAGAGTGCGCCTGTGTCTACACACACTGCTGCACTAATAATATCTCCCGCTCCGAAGGCTAGTCTGTTAAGATTGGCATCATGGCTGAAATACGGTCTGGAGGACTATATTATACTTCTATCTCAGTTCTCACACCCTACCTAATTATTATCCGAGAAAGGTAGCGTCTGTAACATGATAACTTTATTCTATTATAGTTTGACCAAAACCACTGTACCGCGCCTTTGGTATGTGCGCGGCGAGACGAGGGGGCAGTGCAGGCCGCTCATTCGTGATCGCTCACAGCGTCCCAGCCCCCGCCTCGCCGCGCATTCCTCCCGCCTCGCCGCGCATTCCTAAGGCTCGGTACAGCAGTTTCGGTCAAACTATACCTCTATAACTTTACTTTCAACGTGTCTATACATATATGCCTATACTACATTATGTTCAGACGTAGTAATAACAAATTCATGAGCGGTAATATCGCTGTAAGTTTATTTGGGTCACGTGAATACCCTCAACGATCGTTGTATGTAATTTGTATTTATTTATTTATATTGACACTTACTGTACAGAGAAAATTGAAACCCTTCGTCAATTTGCCGTATTATAGCCGTGTGATACTCCTGTCAAATATGACAATTGTGATTTGAATATACGGACAATTTAAGTTGGTGCTTAATCAATTTGCATATTTAATTTCCCTGACTTTCCTATAGAAAAACAGCTATATTGTTTAATTCTTGTTAAGAAATTGTAATTTAACTGAGTGATTCTGAAATGTTTGCTAATTAGTTTTGTATTGTTTCAGATCACTTTCCAAGAACATTGGACGGGAATATTAACTGCTAGTGTTTCCAGGTACGTAACTTTATACTTAGGGAAAGGGTTACCATTTTACCTCCCTGTATTAGGAACGCGCCAAATAGCAAAAGTCGTCTGCGTAACTTGGAAAAGTATAATTTGTAACTTTTAACTTAAATAAAGTACTTTGTTACTCGTTGAAGAAAATTTTACCAATCAGATCATGATGATTGTTTACAGCTTAATTGTTGAATTTCACTTGTTTATTTTCTAAGATTTTTGCAATCTAATTTTAATTATTTATTTATTTTATTTTATTCGAGAAACATACAGCTAATTTACACAGTATTCTTAAACAATATGAAATTGAAGGCTGGCCTGAATTTTGATCTACTTTCTCTCGACCTTTCTGAAGTTAATTAAATACACTACTTAATTGATTCAAAATTTCTCCGTATAAGAAAAATCTTTGTCAGTTGGTATCATCTTGAAACTATTAGTAGGTACGGTATAAGTACCTTGAGGTTAAACAACCACAGCTTAAAAATTCAAACTCAAATAATTTATTTGCTGCAATACGGGTGATATATGCAATAAAACTTCTTCGAACCATATCCTACCTGAAAAATGTACATATCTATCTGCTAGATATAAATAAAAGATTTTTTACGTTAATATCATAGGGATGGCATGCAGCAAGCAGTTTTCCCATTAACGGGGTTAAGGAGGTGTAAGGAGAAGGAATTATGTTTGTTGAACTAACTGTTAAATCTCGTCATTACAGTCGTACTATGACAACGCTGACAACTTGTCTTCAAGTATTTCGTAACCCAGGACCTAATAAATTAGTCACACATGTTTTATATAGCCAGTAAAATTATCGTAAAACGTTGGGACACGCGCGTTTATGTCCAGGTTTGATGCCCACGAGTTTACCCAATAATACAAACGTTCTCTATTATGCGCATAGAGAGTTTACGATTATTTCCTAGTTTAGTTATAGTTTCTGAAACTGTTTTGTTTCATCGTAACGTAGTAGATGGACTTAATTTCGTCTGTATAGTGTAGGTATACAGGATGTTTTAATTTGTTCGTGTTTAAAACAGTCCTTACCGTGGCAACGTTTGATCGCGTATAGTCATTGCTGTGTGCGCCAGTTAACGAATAGTTACAGTATGGTTATTGCAAGGCAAGCGTCGTTTCAGTAAAGTGTTTAACGTAAGATATATGTAGCCGTCGTAAGCTAGCTGAACTTACCTGTACAGTTACAGTTACCTTTGTGCTGGTCCGGTTAGTTTTATAGTGCTTCTTGGCGGTTCGTATCATCTAAATACTAACAAGATTTACCTAGCATTAATCATACATCCGTCATTGACGATGACTCATACTCGTAAATAAACATATAATAATAAACAAACACAGTAAAATGGCTCAAGACGAATCGTCATGAGAACAGATGCGTATACGCTGCGTAGGCTGTGCATTAACGCTGCATAAATGATGCTGTTTTAGCACCGTGTAAACTTTTCGTAGGCACGTTTCAGTATTACATAATTGCATAGCACATGTACTATAAAGCTACTATTAACTGGGTACGTCTTTTATTGTCTTGAATGATGTGGCCTGGCAGTTGGTGGCGCATGTTTTGGATCTTTAGCTGCTACGGCTTATTTTAAAATTTTTATTTGTTTACTACGGGCGCTTCTAACATGCACGTCTTCATCATTCTCAAACGTATAATTTCAATTTGAATTATGTAACCAAAATTTTGATTTAAAAGAGTGTCCGTGATGTTCCTTGCTCGTTCTTCTCCATAGGGTACCAACTATGCTTTAGAATGGGTATGGAATTAACTTAGCTTCATCTTTCTGACTGATCGACTCCTTCGACAACTCAAAAGTGCTTGTAATATGTTTAATTGAAATAAATGCTGTTTAAGTTTGAGTTTGAGCACTGCGTAGCTGTGTTTACGCTACGCGTTACGTTACGCGCCACGCTACACTCGACGCTACACTAGGTGCTACGTAGACACCGTGTCGATGCCCATTAGATGCCCATCCGATACACTATGCTAACGTCGCCAATTTATTCAATCACTACCTACTTAAATGACAACATTGCAAAAAACGGTCTCAAAATGGCAAACCCTTAACCGCTTCGTATTTTTCACACAATTATGATGAGGCTTTGTTTAGTGTAAACAGTTTATCGTAAAGCCAGGATTAGTTAGTATAAACACAAGCGTTAAGCACCGTGCATCCGTGTAACAGCATTAACACCATTGCACACTGGGTCACTCGAGTTACGAGTATATTTGGGTCATGCTGCAGTCTCGTATTGTTCAATCAATATGTTGACAATGCGTTTGTGCTATTCTGTTATTCCTATTATTGTAACGATGCAGTTGTTATGCGAATTACCTATTGTTAACTTTTTTTGCTGTAGGCTATCCGTATGCAAAAATTCGAACAGAAATAAAATTATATATACAATTATTTATCCTCTTTTTATGAATGTGATACCTACCATGCGTAGGTACGAGTATGTTCTACATCGAATAATAGATTCATTATTTACTGATTCAGTAACGATGTCCGCTTGTTATTGAAACCTTTGTTGAAGTAATGTGATACTTAAACAAAATCATAAAAAAGGTAAGCCATTGGAAACCAAGAGTAGATAGAGTTACTATAGTAGGCAAAAACGTGCGGGATAACAAGACACTACCATACTGAAGATATCATAAAGTAAGTACCTAAAGTTACAAATTGTATCAGAAAACACATGGAAACTTTTTCACAATAGTGCAACAGACAGAACCAGTAATATTATGAATTTTATCTACATTGTGGCAAAGTTCAACCTGTGTTATAGGTAAATTATTTGAACCAATTTACAGCGAACAATGCATGCATTGTTTCCCGAGACAAGATTTATTTGCAGTCCGCTTTCACTGAGAAACGGACTTTCTTTTGCCATGGCGATTTGAAAACAAACTTGATCTATATCGGGAAGCTTTTGTTAATGTTACCAGCCGTTCTCACATGTTACATAAGACGACTACATACGTCGCGTCGCACATACGCATCCGTTCAACTCACGCGTTTTATGGGCACGTTTTCCTCAATTGTACAATTCGAACCTCTCGTGCTACGTTATCCGCAGATAAAGTCTTTAATTGATATATTTTATATTCCCATAAGTCTAATGGGGCCCTCGACTCGACATCTCCTGTTCCACCAAGTTAGGGGAAATTCTTCGTTTATTATTCACAGTAAATTACTCGACTTCTACATTTTTTCCCCAGTGGAGCTCTCAAGCCCTTTTATTTATTCAATACGACTTATTTAGCTCCAATAATTCCTACACACTGGTAAAAAATGCGCCTTGGGAAAGAAAGGTCTTATACTTTAATTAAATTACTTTTATTGTTCTATACGGGAACTGTTCCGAAGATATATTCGTCGTATTGCTTACCTTCGTGTTCCGAAGGCTCCTTATTGCTGAATCACTAAACGTTATCTATCACTTAGATATTCACTCGCGTTAATTTATGAGGCTACTTCCTCCGCATCTTGCTTTCATTAATTCGAAGAAGACTCTCGTGTTAATTCTCTTAAAAGGTCTTGATCGTTCGCAAAACTTCTTACAAGCATTCCGCATCTCATCTTGTGTTCCACAGAACTTATAGTTGAGGATTCTTGCAATAAGTCGTTTGAGAAGCTCTATTCTTTATCTTTGGTTTAGTCGATAATGCATTTGCGGCTAATAAACTCAATGGAATAAGATTTATTATCATCTGAAACTATGTTCATGACGATAACTAAGTAGGTTGTTTTCATGGTTCTCGTTTTGGGCGATTAGTGTGCCGGCTGCAATTATAATATTCATGTAATATAGTATTTCGGAAGCATGTTTGTTACAAAAACAAGCTTTGCCATTCTGTCTCCCGTAGAGTAGTTTACATGTAAAATTCGAACTAGCGCTGGCAGAGCCCTCACATATTGAAGGGGGCCACCCTGGCGCGCATCCCTCTATGTGGCAACACTCGTCTTTGATACACGCCTTTTGATGTCTGCTTTTCGAGCGACACAATGCCACTGTTTACCTTCGCTCCTGTAACAACTTTGCTTACCCGTCAATAATGGACTTTTTAACGAGATGTATAAAAGTTACTCGAGGGATTTAGTTTTAAGAGGATCTTTCCTGCGTAGGATCGTAATGACTATGGTACACTAACATTTAGCTGAATACGAGTTTCTAATAGTGACATACTTATTACGAAAGTTAATTTAACAACAACATGTTAGTGAGTAACAATGAAAGTTACAAACTAGATGAAGCGAATATCCACAGTGATGCTGATTCCATAAACACCAGCCACTATCGGCAGAGAAACTGGCTAGCACGCCGTCTTCACAGTAATCGAGCCATAAAAAACTTTTACTATCACAGTTTACGTGCCGCCTTTGAAACAAATGACCTACTTTATGACCGAGCGGTATAGGCTTATTCTCAAAAGAAACGTAATCTCGACAAAAGTAGGTGTCTACCTAATATTAACTTTGTTCTCCGTCCAGCCGTCACTCAAAGAACGTGTTGATAAACTATTTGGACATTTTTATCGCTTTAAGAAAATTAAATTTTCTCTTTATCGAAATGGAGAACCAGTGGAATACGAAACTTGTTCTTCAGAAGGCAAATAAGTTTTTCAGTTGGCACTCCACAATCAGATAAAGAGTCGCCGACTTGCAACTACATTTCAAGTTACTGATATAATCTGTAAAAGGATTTTACTTATAAATTTTCAGTTTTGTGCAAATATTTAAGATTAATATCATCACAGGGTCTTTAAAATCCCATTAACGCACAATGCTTGTCTGGAATGCTTGCTGTGTTCCGTTTATGATTAAAAAATATTGAACAAAACTAAATATTTAAGGTTTATTCTTCTTGAAGAATCTTGAAATTATTTGTAAAACGGCGCCAGTTATTTCAGCCCTGTTGAGACGAGCCGCAATCAGATTGTGGGCGCAGGCGCCTCAGCGCGGCCGCCTCGATAAGAGGCTCACCGGGCCGCCTCGTGAATATTGTTCATTGTTACATTTTATAAACGATGCACTTTATGCAACCGCTGCACTGCCACCGCTGCCAGCCATGAATATAATGAAAATAAAATTGTCGTTTGTAGTTAACACGAAAACGTACAAAACAAACCTTGATAATGAGGACCGAGTGGCGAGAGGCCCGCTTGCGAATGTTGCTTTGTTGATTAGAATTCAAATACACACACACAGATACTACAGCATAGCTGAAGGTTTTTGGTAAGCACAGAACCAGATAAACATTTTAAAAATACTTTCAGAAGCAAATCCTGCGAGATCAAGTTCCTATCTCACAGGATTTGCTTCTGAAAGGTTTTTTAAAATGTTTATCTGGTTCTGTGCTTACCAAAAACCTTCAGCTATGCTGTAGTATCTGTAAATATGTTCTGTGAAAATTGCTTCATATCGATTAAATATAAATAAAGCATTGTAGCAATTGTACAATCACAATAATCCGCTCATTATATTATTGCTGCATTCAATCTCGTGTTGATTTATGGAGCTATAAATTAGGCGTTAATATTAGGCGTGCCTATCAATTAATAAACAACTGGTCCCTGTCATGCAATTAGTTCAATTACTGGTAATAGCTTCTTGAATACACTATTCGCATTGAAATAAAATGTTTTAAACGTGTAGTCAATTCAAACATCCCTCTGCTAAGCAGCCTTTACACTGTTTTACAATTCGTAATATATTACCAAGTTCTAAGAACAACGTAATAACATTGTGGCGCAGGTATTACTATTTTGTTTGTTAATTAAGTACGTAGCGAATAAAATATTTTTACATTTTCAGAGAGAGGAAATATTTTAGTAGGTCTGTGCAACAAAGCCTTCTTAATTAAAGTTAATTACAATGCAGTATTAAAATAATATCCAAACAGCAGAGGTAGCGATACCGCAAATTGTATTACGGACCGGTCGTATTGTAAACATCAGGTTCTCAACGGGCTTTTATTGGAGCCGACCCGACCCGATTGCCGGTTCGTTCTGTTTTTCAGGCCATTCAACGTTAAAAAACAAGCAAGAAGAACTAAACTGGTTAACACACATGGACGGCTCTAATAGCTCTCTCCATTGTCGTTGGCTAAATGGGGCGCTGCACACCAGGATATTATGTGGATGCGGTGAAGGTAATAGTGTTGTGCACTGTGCAGTCTCAGCCTCCAGTGAGACACACCGCACTTGTAATGTGCAATCTATTCATAGTCGCTGTATTGTTTGTAACATCATTTATGTCAGGCTCAATTTCTTTCTTTTATAAACAGTAGAATTTTTAATAAATAAATTGTAATACCTAAGTATACTAGTAGTAATCTCTGGTGCTAGTCTTTTCGTAGAAGTTAAAATACGAGACGAACATTTTTAATTCGAAATGGAAATATTTTCAGGAAGGTAGTGTAGCTGATGTCACTTTATAGTAAGTTGATATCCAATAGTGGCACAGGATGTAGGTCACATGCCGGAGATGCCTTTGTTCCGACTGCCGCTGTAAATTATCTACATTCCGTTCTCCTTCATAACTCTGTATCGGAACAAACCGTATATCTGACAATAAAACGGGAAAAGTGACCGTTTTTTGCACGAACGTATCTTTATTGAATTTCTCGTTTAATTTTCCTCGTTCCTACAGGTAGTAATTAGTGAGTACAATCGTGTCGATCGTTATTAACAATTTCACAGTTACGTTACTGTTATCGGTTCATGGGAGCTCCCACAGCTGAGTTTCTCTTAAAATAAAGAGCCGAACTTTAAATTTTTTCATTAACTCTGCTATTAGCACATAGGGTTCGGCATGTTTAGATGCTAATTAACCAAGAGTAAAACTGAATGGTTTCGGTCGCAGCCAGTCTGAATGTAAAAGCTAACCGCTACCCTGTGTTGTATTTATTTAATAAGATAATAAACGATTAAATATGCAAATGATTAAATATGCAAATGAAATTCATTTACAAACGCAAATATATATACTTAGTGCTAAACAAAATGTGTCAAATGTAAAACAGGTACAATAATGTTGTGTTTGACAAAGCAGAACGTTCAAAACAATGCGTTTATATTTGTGGGCTATAAAAATGTTTACTGCAGCCACAGGTGCGACGCGAAAAACCGCGATTCTGAATGACGCCGAAGAGGATTTATGTTGCCAATATACCATAGAATCACGGAAGAGAGGATACTAAACTGCTCTTAATTGTCATTTGCTTTTGTGCCGGGAGCAGCAGCCCATATATTAATCTGTCGGTGGGTCTGTTTCGTTTTGTTCCAAGAGTTAGTTAGTGAAGTGATCCGCAAACGGGTCGGTGCTTCATTTGGGTCATCTGGATCGGTGTTAGCGGGACACGAGCAGCTGAGGTCGAGCGCACTCGTCCGCAATATAGTTCTAATAGAGTATCCATCAAACATCTACATATATGTATGTAGTACGAAGTAACGCTCATATCACATCCAAGCAACTTATGGCAGCTTCGAGAGTTTATGATCACTTCAGCTTCGACATGGTTCGACCAAAGGTATTTTGAATTTGGAACGTTGCTCTCGTGAAATCTTGATACGTGGCGATATGAAGATGCGATGAATTTCCATGTAAAAATAAGTTCAACGATAAAAGATCTCTTTTAGTTCTTATTTGGTAGTGGGGTAGTGTTTGGAAATGGATTAATAGATATACAATGAGCTTTACAAATGCGACTTCGTAGCAACTGCTCCGAGTTTTTGTCTACGAAACAACGGTAATTTTCACAACATTTCTTTACTTAAACGGGAAGCTTGGGAATGCTTGAGAAGACTAAAAAAACGATGGATGGACTGTGTGAATGATGATATGGTTAGAAAGGGGGTGACTACCGAGATGACTACTAATAGAGAAGTATGGGAGAAAATACATGTTGTGCCGACCCCCAAGTAAATTGGGATAAGGGTGGATATGGGCAGGAGAATGATGATTTGGTTAAATATCAAGGTTTCCCGATATGTAAGGAGGGCAGGTAATTAGATTTCAGGATTCAGAATTAAACTAGAAATATTTGTTTCAGGTATCTGGAATGATCCAAACTAAAAGACCACACATCAGACCCCCCGATCGAATGACTAGGTGAGTCAACATTAATATTTTCTCACATAAATGCTTATAACGAATTCCTAACATCGCATTGTATAATGAGCTACCCTATGCTATAGGTTTACATCGGAAACATAATATAACGCAAGTGATATTGATTGTGAAACTAAATAAGACGGGTCCACTAACCCAAGTAAGCACAAACCGTAACTCGAGCAAAATAAAATGGGTAAAGTTTAAAGCTATGCTTATCAGTTGCCACAGTTACGAGATACGGTATCAGACGTAGGACGGCGGCGCGGGCGGCGGCAGCGGCCCTCGACACTCACTGAACACGCATTTGCATAAGATTTTTGCAATTTTATTCCGCATACAAAAATGGAATCAGCATTTTACGACTTACTTATGCTTTTATACATAAGCACTTTTATTTTTTCGTTTCATACTGCTAGTTTTTATGTATTTTCTCAACGAAATAGAATACGGTTTGTAAATACATGTTTCGTTATCATCAAAATTCGAAGTTATATTACTTTCCGAAACTAGCGCAGTAATAAAATGTGTCGTAAAATAAGCTATAACAAAAACAGCACGCGATAATATTTGTTCAAAGATTTTGTGACGTCAAAATAGGGCGGAATATACTGAAAATAAAGTGAAATATGAATACATTAAATGACTTAAATATCTATAAGTAGGTATTCGCCACTAAATGTAAAATATCGTCTATGTAAACATAAAGGCGAACCTTTTATCGGATTCTCTATCCAATTGTGAAAACGGATATTTGCACCGCAAAATGACGTAAAAACATTACCAGCCAATAGAGTAGCAATTGGAAAACAATTTCCGCGTCAGCCGCCGTGCTGCGGCTGCGGCGTGTGAACCCGTCGCTCGCGTGCACCTTGCCGCCTCCAAGATTGCCGGCACAGCTACACATGTGCAATGCTCCGATATGTAGAAACACTCACGTGTTCAATAACAATCTTTTGATGCCGATACTATTCACGATACTGGCTACGTCGACAAGTGCAACCGGGGTAATGGCGGCATCGCGTGCTATCCCGAATTATCACTCGCGTTCTACGCTATATTACATGACAAAGTGAAAGCTCACGACTAATATCGCTTGTAATCCACTTAAAAGTTCATAATGTTGCCCCTTCGCGCATAACTACAAACAGGCATGCTAACTTTGTGAATGAACCGTAGGCATAGGTATATATTTAGCAACATGACGCAGGTAATGTAATTAAAAACTATTTTCGTGATTGTGTTTCCGCGTTAATTAATTGAAAAAAAAGAAACAAACAATGTAGCGTGGGCGACAGAGTATTATGACGGTAACTCGTTCTTCTGACGGTACTCAAAATACAATACAAACACTCATAGTTAGAAAAATGATAAAAAGGAACAGAAAAGTAGGTAAAACACTTTAAAGAACACTGAAAGTGACTTACATACTTATTACATTACGCCGCTTCCCCCAGAAAATATGGCTGTCAATGGTGTTCACTTATGAAGACGAGGAGCGAAATTTGCAGATTATGGGGGAAACATCGCGAATAATCCACTTTCCTTCCTACTTTAATTCTATTACAAAACTGAAAGCAAGGTAAACGCAAGTTTCACTGTAAATCTCTAGACATTTATTGACAGAAAATATTCATGTCTAACAATTTACAATAATAATAGTATAATAAGTTTATTTATTTTTTCTCACAATGGTTTTGTAGCACTTAACAGTTTTGAAGTACAAAAAATCATAATGTGAGAGCTGGTGGATGAAGTAGGTTTTAGAAAAAACTTGTTTTACAGGTCACCAGGTCCCACTTAGTGGCATCATACAAATAAACAGGCAGGTAACATATATTTCTACTAAACAATTAAAACAATAAATAAATGTAGAGAAAAATAAAATTAACACAACAAAAGCTGTCAAAGGGTATGTGGTGAATGTGTAGGTGAACAAAGATCTAAAATAGAAAGATCTTAGTTTATTGATTCCATCTACGATTACACAATGAACCCGGGTAGACCTAATACCCGTAAGAGTTGTTTACGCTCTAGGCAGGGGACGAACCAACCAATGAGGAAAGCAAACTGTGGGAAGACAAGCCATCCACACCCGACTCCGTCAAACCCCAGGAACACTTGCTGTCCGGGCGTGATCTGCACTATGGCCTATATAGAAGGCTCTTAATCTCCCTCTTGCCGGAGTGTGCTAAGTGACCATTTACATGCACTAAAGAAGTTCAGGTCTTCTTTGTTACAAGTAAACGGGTTCTAGGAATGCCGCAATCATCGTGGCCATCCGACAGGACTCAAAAATTGTAAAAACAAAGTACCATCGACACGTAAAGAAGAAGCGTATTGATAAAGATTTCATTTAGAATTAACAAAGGAAATCGATAAATCGAAGGACGACACGACGGCGACGGCTGAAAGACATCAATATAAATAAGATAATTACAGTCAACGGTTTGTCTAAGAAAACTCCAACTATTTCACGCTGTTCGTGGCACTGAAGCGGCTCATAAATCCAGGGCGGCTTCATTGTGTACCTATCGCCGTTGATGTCGCAATTTAGAAGCTTTGCAACACGCGCCGGCGGTGCTGAAATATCGCCGCCTGGCCATCAATCAAGTTCTTTGCCAAATAGATCGCTGATTAAATTGTTAAATTACTGCATTTATCCTCCAAGGAGTTGTCAAGTAGGCATTACATCGATTCGGAATTTATCCGGCTCAAGGTGATGTAGTGTTTCCGTTTCCGTGTTCTTTGTTAAAAATATAGGGTACCTACTACTTAAAGAGAACTTGTAGTTTTGCACGAAATCGTTGGTAAATAACCTTTTTAAATCAGGAGGAAAACTAGAAAGCCAAATGTTATGTTTTGATTAAATGAAGTCTTCTCCTTATATTGTATTCCTATGTATGCGAAAACGGTCTTATTATTGAAATCGAATTACGCTTTGACTTATTAATAAGTACGTACATAAATATTGTCAAAATTCCAAACAGAAGGACCAAATTTTCAAGAAATATTGCCAGTTGAACCGAAATCTCTTCGGTCTGGAGAACAAAATACATTATTTATGTAGACAAAAATTAAGTTGAGAGAACGGGACGGCGAGCATAATTTGGTCTATCATCCGACTAATAATAAATTAAGAGGAGCCTAAACTGTATTTAGTGAGCGTAAAGATGCGGAAAAGGCTCGAGGACGACTTGACGTTAATGGATGGCACATTTTTTTTTCAGGGCGTGGGTGTGAGATGTCTCGAGCGGGCATGCTGCACAGGGGTGGAAAAAATGGCGCCGAGTAAGTATTAACCTGAACTACTCGTGTTAACAGATCGTTTTTCTGGCCACCCTGTACTTCATCCCTGATACAAGGAGGACAGTTGAGGACATTGAATTTTTACCGAAAATAAGATCGTCATAGCTTAGGATCTGGCAAAATGTTACTTCAAGCACCCAATTCCTGATCATATCCATAAAATTGGATAATACATAAAAATAATGTGCAAACAAATACGATAATTACAATATCTTTTAACATCCCCATCTCAAAAGATATTGTAATTATCCATTACATTAATACTGTCCGTATTAAAGTTCCATCAATGTGTTGTTAAGAAAGTTCATTTGTTTAGTTAATGGCTCACTTCATATTGCCCCCACACGAGGACAATATTCTTCGCGATTGTCGGCCTACATCCGACTTTCTCTGCCAGACATGATTTGGCACTTAACGTAATTGGCACAATGTTATAAACATTCGTACTAAGTTCTACAACACTTTCGCTACATTTACATTAAAGACACTTCTTGCTGTAATCTGCGGATGTTTACCGGCACTATGACATAATCTTTGTTTGTTTATATCTCTCGAAGGCACGTGTCGTGAAGGGTTTATTTTGTCCTCACTATAAATAGAACGGCATAAATATACATAAAGTGCGCAGAGGAGCTCGCACGATTGCCCTTATCACAAAGTACTTAAGGGCGTGGCGGTAAGGGCGGGCGGTAGGGCACGCCTGGGCGGGCGGCAGGTGCAGGCCTGATAGAGCAATTACTTATTTTAATATTTTTAATGCCGGTCTCCGGAGCCATCCGGCGCTTTTCACTCTCTGATAAAGTTGTTGTTATTATTCAGAGCTACAAAGAAGCACCTCGTGAAAAATGACTTTTACAGTAGATATTAACAGCTAACAAAGAGCTACGACCTATTCTCTCACATTTAAACTTGAATAGATTTCTTAGAACGTATTTTTTATTTTATCTAATAATGGTGGTTGTATACAAAAATATTATGCAGACTAAATTAAAAGGCAGAGAGTCCTTTAGCGCATTACTAGTGTTAACAATCCAAATCTTTGAACACAGGAACAGCAAGGCGCCTCCATTAATATGTTTATGTAAGTAACAAATCGATAGATAAGTTACAAATCCCGCACTAGGGAACAATAGTATACAAGTCGGTTAGCGATGCAGCCTATTAGCCGTCGCGGCGCGGGTGCGGTGCGGCGCTATCCGTCTTGTCGCCTCAAGTCGAAGTTCGCAGACGGGTCCCCGGTGAATATTCCCCACGTTCCTTTGATGTGGTTCACGTTAATTAGGCATTTTAGCATTGCGATACTCGGGAAGGCAGACGATGTTTTATTAACGAACTAAAATACCTAGCCGTCCGCTGCCCCCGCCGCCGTAGTCGTCGTGAACCTTCAATTGGTATTTCGCATTCGCAAATTATAATTTGCTAATAATAATTTTACTACAAATATAACAGCTGAAATTCCTGTGGACAGAATCTAGTTATTCAGTTCACGACGTTTCAGAGCGTTCAATGTTAGAGGCTAACTGCAGCTAGACCGCCGCCGGTTAAGTTACTTTCTCCTGGTTTTGGCGTAACTTTATCAATGCCAGAGAACACTGCCAGACCTGATGTCCGGTGCACCCCCTCCCCCACTGACGGTTCCTGTACCCCCCACATTTTCTCACCTCAGTTCGTACTCATCCTAGACTAACTTTAAATTGTTAGTTGCAACTTTGCTTCCTACTCGGCGGAACTTTATTTGTACATTGCATACCTCTCCAGCTTTTCAGGAGAATTTTCTGAAAAAACAGTTATTAAAATGAAATGTGTTTAAAATATTAATCGCGTGTTGATTCTGTTTGTGATTGTTCAAACAATCGAGATATTTACATTGCATCATTGCATAGTGTACACAACAAAATAAACTATTGGGACTGTTTTGTTAACCTGCTCTACTTTTATGTTATTGCATAACGTTGCGAAGCTCACAGTGCTTTGTTATCGAATTCATCACTGAAATCGTTAGAGAGACGTCGCGCGTCGTGTGAAGAAAATTAAGTTAGTTCAAAATACGTGTGTTGTTTTAATAAGCACAAAGGAGTGTTGCACATATTGTTTTACCGGCACGCTAGCTAGCGGCGGCGGCGCAGCGGGGACGCGATATTTGACTTGATCTCGGCGGTGATCCGTCACGCACGCCTCGCGACTTCGCGCGCCTTATAATAACATGTTACTTACAACACAGGTATAACCCCACCAATAACGTGGAAGCGATCCTTATGTTCACAGCTTTTATGAAACTATAAATGTTATATAGTACGTAATGACTTTACCGAAATTTAAACACATTGTACTTATGACGTGTTATTCATATTTTATATAGACGTAGATATATTTCTTTGACTACAACTTTTACGAACACTAAAAGTTTTCTTAAGATTACCAAGATAATATTGTTGCACTATAAATCCCATTAGAGCATTATATTGTTTATTCAAGTCTCCAAAGAATATTTTAAACACGTGAAGCATCAAATGCCCACAGCTAAAGTATTGTGATCTTGTCTTATTTACGACACAGTGGGCTTGTCATAAATCAGTATCTCGCTTCTATACGGCTAGGAAATAGCTCATAACTTTGATTAGCCTCTTCGACGTGCAAGGTCTCACCTTCGCTCGCCGTCCAATTGTGGGTCAATGCGGCGCTCGAATGCGTGCATTGTTTATACACTGTACAACTTTACATATACGATACTTCGCCACATTGTACAAACTATCCGAACAATAGAATATACAAAGACATTTAATTTCAAGCCTTCAGAGCCTAATGAAGAACCCAACGAGCTACGTGTAATTATGGATTTAATCACCTTCTACAACCGCAACCGCTGTTAATTTAGTTAAACGAGGATTAACAAAGCCTCCATTTTACATATGGTACAAAATAACAAGACATATCTTATTACAACTGGCTTAAGATATCCTAGTGATCGAATATCATCAGTTATCGTAATACATACATAGAATAAACACCTATTTCCTTTTTAATGTGGATTTAAGAAACGTCTAAAATATGCAGATGCGAATCGTGCATAGATATGAAAACATGCTTAAACTAGTAGTTTTCTTTATCAAAGTAAATGGCTATAAGCCTATAACCATTCCACGTTTATTTTATTTACATAACAACGAAGGCACGGAGCTTGTTGTTTTTATGAGTCTCTGTAATAGGGGAGGATTCTTAAAAAGGGCCGCATTATAGATTACTTTTACTGGTCGTTTAGAAGCGGGTCAGTGTCCCGTAAAAGTTTCCGCGAATGTGGTCCGCCAGCCGCATTACCGCAGCAGATCAAAGCTAAGCTAAGCTCGCCAAACGATGACCCTTCAATCCAAGAGACTCTCGGAAAATCATGCGTTTGTTTTATCCTTTCGCCACGTATCCCCATCGACGCCACTAATTTCGAGCGACACTTGACACAAATGTGACCAGACGTCGCGGTCAGCTCGAGCCTTAGTTTTAGTATAATCTTGTTTGCATCGAGTTGATACTGTGAACCACCGCGCCCGGCGGCTGCATAATTATTTTCAGTGTTTGCCCCCGATTAACATCTGCCACGGAGCGCGAGGCGGTGCGGGTGGCGACTCCGTTGCGGCGCGGCTAGACACATTGTACAATGAATGTAAACCTAGGACACATTACACAGACCAACACCAAATGCATAATTTACACTTTCATTAGTCCATTAGCTCCAACAGAATTTGAAAAGCTCACTATTACTTCTTAATAAAATTAGTATTCTCTATGGCACTTGCACCCAGAGGACACGTAAAAACTAATTTGGATAAATGCAATTTGGACTAATTGGGTTGAATGGCTCATAACGCTGTTGATTAATTAAAACCGGAACCTTGATGCATGGAGCGTAGCAGACAAGCCTTTGATATGTATTTACAAAACGCTACAATGAAAGTGATGGATATCTGTCATCTCGGTGTGATGGAGCCGCGCTCGCGCCACCGCGCGATGCAAATTCTGTCGACTCACCCGGAAAGCAATTACTGAGTCTAAGCTGCTGCTCGTTCTTCTGCACTGCTTACCATAAATCAATGGGACCGTAGATACACAAAGGCATGTATGTATATGAAGGTGGTGTAGCCCATAGAGCACGATGGAGTATTGTGTAGACCGTAACATGAAGAACTAAATATTCAAAGCAAATTAGCTATTATTATAAATTTCTCCGTAGATAGAGGACAAAGGAAGTATTTTCTCGAACATAAACCGCTTACAGCTTTCTAGGAATAGAGGTTAAGGCGATAGATCTTACTCTACACAAGATCTAAGAATGGACTCAGAAAATACTAAAGCGATCTGCAAGATACTTGTCGTTACTAAACTACCCTTGATCTCTTACGCATTGCTTCCTCGTAATTTGTATTTTCCTTAAAAAAGAAAATCGTGGGCATGGAGCTGTAGTAACTTAATAAAACGTAATAAACTACACATAGACTAGTTAGTTTCTAAAGATTGACTTTTGTTTTCATTAGCGCAAGTGGGCGTGATGATTAAGACCAGGCACTCTGAAATAATTTCCACGCAAGCTCCGCCCCATGCGCCCCGCCACGCCGCGCTTCGCTTCCGCGAGCGAGCCGAAGGTCGCCCCGTCGACGCAAAATTCTAACTTTACGTATTTTGATTTTAGAATAGCGAACATGGATGGAATAGAAACACCTTTATATTATTATATATATTTTATTTTATGAAATATAATAGTTTATTTAATACTAACTACTACATTACTCAAAACATGGTCAAATTAAATTAGCTAGAGAAACTCCGCAGTCTAAAATCGACAAATTAAAAAGATTGGAATTGATGATTGTTTGTTTTTTGGAGTCAATGACCACTGGTGGTGTTACTTGAAGTATGAGTTGAGAAATCTGTTTTTTTTTTATCGTGTTTAGATATCAATATCCATCACGTCTGTTAAACAACACAAAACAAAATGTTTTTTAAACTGGTACAAAAACAACATTTCCAATAATAAAAGTAACGAGATAAGAATAAGGCTCATATTTGATACAGAAGTATTCGTTGCCAGCTCGAGATGCTTAAAGTCAAAAACAGCTTATCGGAATAGTTCAGATATCTACTTACTTTTACGGCTGAAACATCATTTCTTTTCAACTGGAAGACGTATTATTGATATACGATTTTTTATGATAAGTTGCAAGTGGTTGCTGATCATAAATCTCTTTTTTAACTGGGGATTAAACTCGATTCAATTGGTTTCTGAACACCAAAATTTGACTTTTTTCTCGGCTAAATTTGCAGTGCATGATGTGCAATAAGAAATTCAAAAGAGGCATCGGAACAGAACATAAAGACGCTGTAGCTGGAATACAAGCAAGTGGTGGTAGTCATGCTCAGTTGAAACAATTTAGTAAAAAAAAGTAATGATGCATTTGTCAAAAAAGTGGAAATGCTATAAAAGACCATATACGAGGTTGACACTGAAAATTATATCTTTTCAAAATAGTGTCCATTTACATCAATACATCGCTGCATCCGATGGAACCACTGAGAAAAGCAATTTGCCCACTCGTCCGTAGGGGTCTCTTTGACGGCATTTTGAAATGCAGCCACTGCTTCCTCGGCGTCCATAAAACGTTTTCCTCGAAGTTTTTCTTTTATTTTCGGAAATAATTATGAGGTATCCACCGGGCACAAAGCTTTCTGGCCGCTAAATGTTCATGGATGATGTTGTGCACTTGACTCATACCGATGCCTAAGCTTGTCCGAATCTGCTGATAAGTCACTCTTTTGTCAGTATCTATCATACGCCGCACAAAACTGATGTTATCTTCAGTCGTCACCGTAAAAGGCCGTCCCTCACGCAGATCATCGGTGAGATTAGTGCGACCACGTTTAAACGCATTAAACAAGTTGTAAACAGTGGCGCGAGATGGCATTTCATCGTAAAAGGCCAATCGAAGTCAATCATAACTTTCTTGTTGACTTAAATGACATCGAAAGTCATAAAAAATCATTGTACGAAATTTTTCTCGCGTTAAATTCATGCTGACGTGACGCAGACAATTTTCAATTTGCCGCCAAATTGTAAACAAATGACAAATGAATAAAATTCTGTCTGTAAATTGCATGTAAGTCCAATGCATCCTCTAAATATTTCTTTGTAAACAGATTTTATACATTTTTAGGTCCATTTCTATACAATAAATTAAATAGGAAAAAAAGTATTTATAAATTAAATAATTGCGACTGTAAAAAGGTTATTCTGCAATTTTTACTTAGCATATCATACAGTGAGACAGAGGATTTACTCGTTGTCTGTAAATAAAACATGTTAGTCTTTTAAGGTAATATTAATTTTTAATTAGTCTTCTCAGTTGTTAATTCTTTTTTGCACCTTTCTAGCCTGAAACAGGTTCCACCTAGTTCAGGCAAATGAGCAACTGTGTCCTCTATATTTTTTTTAAGATAAGTTATAGTAAATCTGCAGCATGTTTATAAATAAACGTTATTATTATTATATAAAATACATACACAATAAAATTGGCAGAGTTCCATTTTCAAAATTTGAACTTATTTCTTTATTATATCCTTTACAAGTGGCCGGTTCTAAAAACTTTCAGTGTCGCCCTCGTATGTTACAAAAATTATGACGTCCCATCTACAGGCATGGAAGCAACAATCATAGCAGGTTTAAAAAAATCGATTGAAATGCACAACATTATTTATGGACGATTTATAGCAGATGGCGATAGCAGTACCTACACAAAAATTATTGAGTCACGGCCCTACGCAAACATTACAGTCGAAAAGATTAACTGTAGAAATCATATTTTGCGCCGATTTTGTAATAACATGCAGAAACTCATGACCGACACACGTTACCCAATAAAAGACAGAAAGCTTTTTTGTAAAATAAAAATTTTATCAGCTCGCAAATACATCTGTGACGCCATCAGAATTAACAAGCCAGACAAAAACTGCAACAACTTGCATCATGATTTCGCAGGAACAGAAACTAAATTATGCAACTGAGAAGGCGTCTCCAATAAGTTTCCTTGTTCCGGATGACATTCAAATTCGGGAAATTTGCCTTAATTTTTTTTTCCTAAGAGAGTATATACTTATTAGTCATTATTCGGATAAAACATCTTCAACAATTTATATACAGGGTGGGCAAAAAGTCGTGGATCAAACGAAACAGGGAGATAAAGGAGGTAATTTCCAACAAAAAATCTTTCTACAGCATGGCCATAACTTCATTGCACGAAAAGATATGAATTATTTTAGTTTTTTCAATGAAACTACCGAGTTTTTTTACAATTTAATCAGTAAAACATTAAATTGATTAAAAACAATAAAACAAAAGGTGTTGTATTATGACTCGATAATGTATCAATACTAAAAAAATTGTATTGCAGCTCTTGGTATCAAACTTAACGAGCAATGAATTTTTTTCCGTAAATTTTGAAGCGTTACAAAAAATTACTTCTCACTTTAAGGGCACCATTTGAAAAAAAAATGTATTACGGAAAAGTGACCCTGTATTAAAAAAACTTGCTGGTTTAATGCTGATTCAAATGAGGTACAACACTTTACTCTTTGATCTTTAGTTTTGGTTTTATGGTCGTTTTTTCATATCAAGGTGCAAATTTAATAAAATGGTAAATTTAAAGGAAAAATTTGATTTTTTCTCATACATACTACGTAGTAGTTTCAGAAGCCATCATGAAATAAAACAACGATTATGACTGAGTAATTTTATTAAAATACAAATTTTTACATTAAATGTTCAAAGTTCCTACCTCTGACCATAATGCACAATCTGCACCGCCTAATAAAATTCGCACGTAATCGGCGGAATGCACCTCTGTTATTTCGAATTCGTAACTTGGCAAACTCGAGCTTTTGTCGTAGTTCTTGTTCGGTGTTATTCTCACTTTGATACACTATTTCTTTAAAATAGCCCCAAACAAAAAAGTCTATGGGATTAAGGTCGGGCGACCGGGGTGGCCATGCAATAGGTCCGCCTCGACCAATCCACCGGTTAGGGAAGCGCTCGTTCAAATGTCCTCGAACTGCTCTAGCGTAATGCGGCGGGGCGCCGTCTTGTTGCAGCCACATTTCTGCCACTCTATCTTCAGGAATCTCAGCTTCATTCAGTAATTGGTTCAAATTATTTTGTAAAAAATTCAAATACTCAGCACCATTCAGCCTTGGTGGCATTTCATGAAGCACAAGCTGCTGGTCAATTATTCCAGCCCACATGTTTATGCCAAACAGATGCTGGAATCGATCATTTCTGATGATATGTGGGTTCACTCTGCTGTAGTAGTGTAAATTGAGGATGTTAAAAATTCCCATTCTTCTAAAATTTGACTCATCACTCCATAACACTTTGTTGAAGAACTGCGGATCCTCTCTGTCTGTCTTCTCAGCATCTCTCTGCAAAATCTCACTCTAGGTTCATAGTCAGCTGGCAGTAAAGCTTGCACCCTTTGCACGTGGTAAGCGTGATATTGATTTCTTTTAATAATAAGCTTCACCGTCGATCGTGGGATCCCGAGATTTCTTGATATTTGGCGTTGGCTAATACCAGGGTCCAATCTTAGCTGTCTCAGTATTTGCTCTTCATTGTCAAATCGTACTACTGGTCTACCTGTTCTCTCAGCATGCTCCCCGGGTAAGGTTCCCTCCATGTACGCATTATGCACGCGCATAAAGACCCTGTAGTCCGGGAAACGGTCTCGGTTAGGGTAGCGTTGTCGATATTCTCTGGCAGCAGCCCGAGCATTGCCGTCGCAAAAGCCATAGAGGTAATGCATTTCTGCATACTCCCGTTGGGTGTATGCTCTCCTCGCAGCAGACATCTTTCGCTTATCTAGCCAATCCGCAGCGATCACAAAATTCGATTCACACAGCGCAGGTCACAGGTAGGCAATCTATCACAAGTCCATAAACGAAGCGTAGGTCACAGGTAGGCAATCAATCACAAGTCCAAAAATGAAGTGCAGGTCACAAGTAATCACAAAAAATACCGTGCAAAATAATATGTGTGCGTAGTCACCAGAAAGCGAGTAGGACACTAAACAAAGAATGAAACTCACGCGCTTCCACCTCTCCCACTCTGCTCCGCCCGGCATTCTACTACCTGAACTAAGACGGGCGTTCTGACCTTTTTCGACAAATGATTAAATGGTTAGGGTGAAAGAGAGGCACAATTTAATTGTATCGGCTGTTTTCACAGAGTTGTCATGAACCTTTTGTTTCCTAGAAAAGATAAATCGTTACCTGAACGAAGTATGTATTTTGATATGAAATTTGCACCTTGATATGAAAAAACGACCATAAAACCAAAACTAAAGATCAAAGAGTAAAGTGTTGCACCTCATTTGAATCAGCATTAAACCAGCAAGTTTTTTTAATACAGGGTCACTTTTCCGTAATACATTTTTTTTTCAAATGGTGCTCTTAAAGTGAGAAGTAATTTTTTGTAACGCTTCAAAATTTACGGAAAAAAATTCATTGCTCGTTAAGTTTGATACCAAGAGCTGCAATACAATTTTTTTAGTATTGATACATTATCGAGTCATAATACAACACCTTTTGTTTTATTGTTTTTAATCAATTTAATGTTTTACTGATTAAATTGTAAAAAAACTCGGTAGTTTCATTGAAAAAACTAAAATAATTCATATCTTTTCGTGCAATGAAGTTATGGCCATGATGTAGAAAGATTTTTTGTTGGAAATTACCTCCTTTATCTCCCTGTTTCATTTGATCCACGACTTTTTGCCCACCCTGTATAAGC
The DNA here is from genome assembly GCA_951799955.1 of Apamea anceps. Taxonomy (NCBI): domain Eukaryota; kingdom Metazoa; phylum Arthropoda; class Insecta; order Lepidoptera; family Noctuidae; genus Apamea; species Apamea anceps. The sequence continues at coordinate 14,413,110 of OX637505.1, read as the reverse complement.
ATAAACAACATAATTGTTATACTACTTATAATATTGTTATATAGGTACTTAATACAATCAAATCGCATCCATAGCTTCCTATGATCTCACAATCTCCAACACAACTGTAACAATCTGGCCTTGAACCCACGCGCTAGGTTGTAGTTGCATGCAATAATAATTATTAGCAGTAGTTATGATATAGGGAGGCTGCAATCAAATCAAATTTATCTGATCATCATAGAGATATCTATATTTAAATTTTATTTGTTTCAAATTGACGTTATTTCAAGTTAAAGGAATATCAACTTTATTGTAATGGCAATTAAGTTCATTTCAGAGTGACTAGCACTATTGAAAAAGTTATAAAAATGTGTGAAGTTGTAGCGTAAACTAAACTTTATTGTGTAGAAATTAAAATAATTTTTACATAAACTCATATTTGTTTACATTTTTGGCGAAGTTCAGACAGCGGAAAAATCTTCGCGGAATTTACTGGCTCCATTGAAAATAGGACCGTATTACCATAGCCTAAAGTATAAAATTGTATGAATATCGATCGACTGTCATACAATTTTATACTTTAGATTAGACGTTTCGTCAAAATAATATATACGTATTTAAAAAAAATACTAATAAAAAAATACTGCTTTGCTTCTCATGATTCTTGCAATATTTTTTAAGCTTTCGTCTTTCTTTCTCTTCTGTTCATGACGTCTTTTATTGTGTTTGTTTCCCATTGTATAGGTAGCGTTATAATGTGAATTTTATTAAAATAACTCCCAAATAAAATACGTATTGAACGCGCGCGCGAGCGATACACCCTCTCACGATGGCGCACAGCGCGGCACTGACGAACCGGCTGGCCGTTAGGCGGGTTAGGCCGCTAACACATCAGTAATAAAGTTGAATACCGCGTGCACTCCTTGATCGCGTTGGAGCTCGAAACTAAATGTCGTAAGTCTCAATTCTTATTTCGTTTATAACTAAAGTAATAATTGATCTAGAGAAAAAATGTCTTATGGGTCGATAGTAAAGTATATTTTCTTACTGTGAACATTTATTTTAGACATAAAGGCTGAGCCATCTTGAAAAAAAATGCAATAATCCTTAAAAAACACATGATTTTCGAATAAATAATGAATCGGGCGAAAATGTTACAATTACGTTTCTGTCTTATACATGCAAAGATAAAAGATCCATTATATTATCTAATAAAGTTCAATTTTGATTGCATGTGTGACTGTCCCAGAATATTAGTTCAAATTTACATGAAATTAGGGAGCCTCCTCTTAAGCCGGATCGCCTTTTATGAAAAGATGATTTAACATAAAAGAACTTGCTTTAGTCGTACGCTAATGTATTTATAACGAATAGTATTCAGTGACACTAAAATTTAATATTAGAGTTACACAACGTTATAGGTACCTACATAAACGAATTTGGTCCCCAATGTGGTCGCGAGCCACAAATTCTTTTGCTGTGGCATAAAAGTGTCTCCGTCCAATGTTCGCAATATTGTGATAAAAGTAAATAAATACGCGCACAGGACCAATTTCAACAATTTGCTTAGGATTCTGTATTTTGTTTGTGATCGCTGCCACGCCCGCCACTGCTCCGAACATCTAATATTGAACGTATGTTAGATAAACTTACAAATTCGGAGACCACCGACACAATATAGCACTTATTCTCGATCATGAAAATAAAAGTCTTTCTTGAACTTGGATATCATTTCAATAACCACTGGTAAGCAATATTCGAAGAGGATAAAATTGGGATATAGTGTCTGTGAAAACAACTGTTGCAAATTCTCATAGTCTTGAGTGATGGTGAGTTCATAAAAACGTGCCACTACGGCGAACGCTATGTGCTTATGGCTAATGCCTAAGCTCATAATGACGGTACCTTCTGCAGGTAATAATATTACGAGTGATTCGATTTGTTCCGTCGGTTCTGCCTGCAGTGCCGACTCCGCCAGTCCCACAAAATCAATTAACACGTGGCTAAATGTCGACTGAGAATATTCCAATCGAAAATGAAGCATAAAATCTGTAATTGCCCGGAATCACAGTTTCCGAACGTTTTCGATTTTCGCACATACGTGTGTACAACCGATTTCCGATGTACGATAGCGATTCATGTTATCATTTACAGAGGTGAATAAATAATCAAAACATTACTTCGAGATATATTTCTGTTGGGTGGAATTTCGGGGTGATTGAAATATCGAGGAAAAAAATATAATAAAAGTCCTTACGATTTTGCTCGATTTTTATGACAGTCTGGTGAGTGAAAGAAAAGAAACTACATATATGCTATAATTAATGACACTGCATTCATGAAAGCCTGTAGTCATGTTCAAGAAACCTGTCAATGTTAAATGTTCTTGTGCCTACTTCTACAGCACGGATTGAGTATACCAATACCTACTTACATCTCATCGAGGCCACTGTCAATGGAATTTAGTGACAGTTTCATCGACATGATGATAAAAAGCCAAGTATAATATTCAAGGTGATAAAATATAAACCTTTGTATAAACAAACTTCAAATAAGTAACATAGCAAGAAAACTTCTGTTTGCATTACTTACTAGAAAAGGGCAATACGAGCACAAATCCAAATATTCGACGTCTCCGAACGCTCGGTCAATTTGCTTAGGACTTCTGTTGCTCTTTGATTGAGAAGCTGTTCCTTTTCCCATTTCACTTTCTCAATACACCCAATATTTGCAAGCGATTCAAGACTTGTATGCCAATTTAAAACCTTTTTGTATCTGTACAATGCCCTGGATGGCTTGTAAGTAATTTGTTGTTCAATGGCTTTATCTGTATTCACGAAGAACGTTGTAATTTTTGTATGTAGGTTGAAAATTCCATCTTCTATTTCCCTGTGGGTGTTGTGATAGCTGCTTTGAAGATGGTAAAAGTTGCCTCCTCCTTGCACGCTAATCTGAACATACTGCGATGTCTAACAGTTTCCTAACGAGCGTACCTAAGTAGGTACTAATTTCCCTCAAGATCATCTTTAATCAGCATTGGGCACCAAGGGGTTAACACCGTTAACAGTTTGATAATATATTTATGTCAATACGCTATCGTAAGTAATTAAATAGCTTTTCGATAAACGCAGTCTTTTCAATTCACGTAGTTTTATAGGGTTAGAAATCCTCCTCGAATAGAACAATAAATAAAAATTCTGTGTTCAACCCGAAATAACATGTAAAAGTGATGCATGCGTATTAGTTATACATCGGTGTTATAAATTCGAACCACGCCTCACGCATGTGTTAGGGTGCGCTATGATTTAGTGGGCACTTCCTCTAATCAGAGAAAGTGTTGTAGCACAGATAAGACACCCCGGCCTGACCTTGCTAGCAACTATAACTTAGTGTTATACAAAAAAGTTACACCCTCGCATTCGGGTCAGTATCCAATTTAGATTTTGATTTAATAACACATTCAATTTATGATTTAATAACAATCAAAACATGACAAAATTAATAAGTTGACACAATAGTACCTACACTTGCAGCTATTGCTGAATGGAATATTTTCTGTATGATCAGTTTTACGTACGTAAAAATATTAAACTGTATTAGGTACGGCTAACATGCCAGTCTAGGCACCCCATCCACCTGTCAATTTCCATAATGGAACGATGTCGGCCTTCCGCTGACCAGCTGTTATTATACCGTAGGCTGTGTAAGCCCATTGTTCTGCCATATTCGATGAAATCATTTCACAAACGCAGACAAACTGGCATGCACACCTAGAGCTAAATACTGCAATAGAAACTAATTGACTGCACTTGTTACCTGATTGGTTATTGAACTGAACGTTTTACTATTATGACGAAAATAGAAAAAGAAATTGAAAGAGAGAGTGAATCAGTTAATAGTCATGCCACGATTACCTATGATTCTTGAAAAGAGGAAAATAGTAAATCCCAGGCCACGCCTGGGATTTACTATTTTATATTTACTTTTTTATACCTTGCGTGTAGAGAAACCCTACCTTTTATGGAGTATAGAAACATTCTAACATTTTACCCTGAGGTTTATTATTCAGTATTGATCAATAATATAATCGTTCATTCTTCGCTTATCACCTAAAAATTGATTAAAACACGTTTTAGCGGCGGTGCCGAGGATAGCAAGATAAACTTACAAATATTCATCAATGTTAGGAAATTATACATAATTTACGCAACAAATGTGGAATTATTCAATTTACGGTTTCCAAAGAGCGAGAAGGTTACGAAACTTCGTCAATTCGTCACGAAATATCTATAAATGTTGCGATAGTCCACGAATTCTTTTAATAATATCATGATAACAGAGTTAGGAAAGGCTTAACAGAGAGGATTGGGAAAGTTGTGCAGTTGGGAAGGTCGGGGCGCTGCTGCCTGGTGGCGGACGAAAGTGAAGGTGCCCCCTTCCCCTCAACCCCTTCGGTCGCAGCCCCCGGTGCCCTGCCACCCCCACGCACCCCGGCAGATGCACGCCCGAGGAGCCGCAGACGCCAGGGAAAGTACTCTAAGAAAACTTTTGCATAATAGGTACTGTTACGAGTAAATTACGGATTATGGTATGCGAATAGTTTACATTTCCGTTTTCAATATAATAGTTACAGTTCTGGAAGAACCGCTGAGTAAAATATCTACTGGTCGGTAGAGAAGGTATATCTAGACGCAAAATAAACGAAGATCTTTACTACTCGCCAGACAGCAACAAGAGTATCTATAAGTACCTACCTGTTAAAGATAAACTTTGTGACTGACAGACAGGAGGGCTTCCCTACAATGGCGTCGGTTTCTTTCACATAATTCCTAGCCACCTTGTCGTAAAACTCTTAGTTTATTTTACATAAATCATCGTCAACTGGAAGGTTTTCTCAAAGTCGTACAAATGTGTTTGCCCGTTTAAATTAAAACGGTGCGTTTACAAACATTTAAACTCACATACATAAACAGCCAGACCCAGAACAACTACCTGTAGGCAATACAAATATTTGTTCCGTGCGGGAATCGAACCCGCGACACTCAGCCACTGCGCCAACCGTGTCGTCAATGTTTTTGTAAAATTACATTACGTCTCAAGTAGTTCATCCATTTTAGTTCAAACACGAGCCCTTGTATCACTATGCTCCTTGTGGCACTTCAAATATTATTATAGAACACTTACAAAGGCAAACATTCCGACTCAAGTGTGGCATAAAAATAATAACATTTTCTTGAGAACAAACAATTCGCAAGATATAATAATAAAGCTAAAGTTGGTAACACTTCGATATTTGTCGCGAACAAGCGTGTTGCTCATGCTCATCTCACAACATCGTTAGCGAGGCCGTTCGCAGATAAATTAAATGGAAACATTTTTCAGTGTTGCGTTTGGTTTATTTTAACTAAGTTACGCATGTAAGAGCTGCCATAGAGTTGTGGCGTAATTTAAGCTCTCTCACTAACGAGCAGGCACTCAAGTGAAGCCTCTCTCGCACAGCATTTCTCCAGACTAGATGATATTGTGAGATTTGTAAGCACATTGTTTACGTTGCGTGTAAAACAGCGAGCTAAGCTGTACGCAGTTCCGCTTCCTCCCCCCCCCCCCACTCCGCTTAGGCCTCCTATGTCGTGCCATATTGTTGTTTTGGCTCATATGAGTAAAAGCGACGCCGATTCATTTCAAATGTTTACAAATATACACGAGGAAGTGAAGTGTTAATTCTTATAATGAAAATGTGTCACATGCAGTGCCGGTCGTAGGTAGTAAGTACTTTTGTTTTAGCATGTAGCATAATATTTTTTAAATAAACTCCTTTACAAAAATTCTAAGGACTGTTTACATCTTACGGAGTTCTTTTAATAAAAATCTCATCTGTAACAATATTTTCATATAAGGGGAAAATGTTTGCCTAGCCCTACGACCATAATTTTTGAGAATATATTAAGCACACATTAATTCTTTGTCGCCACCCAGAATAAGATATTAGCGCATGTTATTTATAGCCACTTTAGCCATTGTTGGAATGCACATAAACAGCTAATGTTCATGTCAAATGCTTTTATGAATGGATGCGGAGGTAGTGATGTTAGCAAACAACGGCTCGTCGGGAGCTCGTCGGTCGTCGGCGTCACTCTGCGCTCCTGGCTAATTACTGGGGGAGGCGCCAGAGCGCGCGCAGCCACAGGCCCCGGCTGCAACCAACCACACACGGACGTACTAAACTACCCCTTTCAAAATAAACCACTTATTTCTAATTGTCTGTCAACTGTCACTGTTTTAAACTTTAATAAACTTTCTATAAAACACGAAGACAGCGTCGGATCGTAGCATATGCACTTTACGATGTTCTAGACGAGCAAGTCATCGTTAACAAGTTTAGAGGTCGTAACGCCGACGCGATTTTCCATTAGCACCTGACCGTCACAGCAAGTGTGATTAATGTAATTTATCCGTTTGATAGCGGTAATTACGCTCTCGAGACAAATGTAGGTGGGAGGGAGTTCTTTCAGGCTCGCTGAACGTCCTGTAAGTAACCCGCGTGTCCCACGCTAGCGCCTTTCGTTCTCACTTACCTTGATGACTTCACACCACATGTTATTATCTGACGCTTTAAAAGTTCTTCTTCTTGTAATATCCATTGTAATTATATTAGTCACAACGCATGGGTTTATCCCTAAAGTCGCAGACTGTCTGAATATTCGGTGAATTTTAATCTGACTATTTTGCTTTATTCTCGTCGCATAAGATGATTAAATACGAGAAAGGTGCTTTAATAACAAAATAACAGTTCGATATCGGGCAACCATTTATTTTTTATGGTTTTAATTAAAACTAATTACGGGGCTTATCGTTCCAATGGTTCGACGTGAATCTTGGGCCCGAATGTTAGCTGGGGGAGAAATTGGCATTTTGCGATGTCTTCCCCCGTCCGTCCCCTCTGCACGCAGATAATTAACTGCAGATAGGTACCCGACTACCCGTACATCCGTGGCACAAGGGTATGGGATCAAATTTTACCCACAAGTTTTAAAGAGCGGTGCCTCTGATCGGGGCGCCGGGCGGCTCGAGTGCACCGCGGGCAACCGATGGGGTTCAACAAATTGTAGGGGTGGCTAGGTAAACGACCGTGATTATATTGATTTTTAAAATGACATCTCTTTTAACCCTTCAATTTGTGGCTGAAGTAATTCCTACTTAGCACAGCAAACAATCACAAATTCATCTGTCGCGACTCGTGCTTATGGCTGAAGCATCGGAAGTTTTTATTGTTAATATAAAATCAAAATAAGCCATAATAAGCTTGCTTTTTTTTAAACACGACCCTAACAAAACACTTTGATTTTTCTTTCATTCTTGGACAATCGAAAAGCCGCCATTGAACCGGTTCGGTGCACTTTGGGAGTTACCCATTCATATTTAAATTCCATCAGAATAATCTCTTTGATGTGGTACCCTGACACTTATTTGCATGTTTATAGCGTTTCGGATAATGTTTTGTTTGAGCTCCATAGCGTCGTAGGTAGGAAAGAGTTGCCCATTGATACATGTCGCAGCTACCCCTGGCCCCTGCATTGTTTGTGGAGTTAACGCAGTAGTGTTGCCAGACGTATAAATCACGAGCTAATGCTGCAGCATCCGGCGCGTCTCCGCTTATTGTGGAGCCGCCGACATTTGCTTATGTTCGGTACTTCGGGCCGTAGTCACCCTCGGCGACTGTCGTCGTTCGCGAGGGAGGCGACAATTTATTAATTCGTAAAAATTACTTTCCTGTGCGATTTCGTTTTGCTTACCCATTTGGGAAGGAGCCGCCAATAATGTAAATGGCTTGTATTCTTTTACATGAAGTTTTTTTTCCTTGAACTTATAAGTACCTACATACATATGAGACCGTAACTTCGACGAACTGAGCCAACCAACAATAATTATGTTGGTTGTCAAATTGTCAAGTCTTCAGAGAATATTTTAGTAGGTAAAAATAACCAAACCAAGAGAAGAAGGAAGTTTTGCAATTGCCGCACATTGCAACTAAAACTGGTTCTTATTTTGTCTCATCCTCAGATTAAGATCTGAACTCTAATCCCACGTTAATATAGGTTGATAGGATACTCTAATTATCGCTCCAAGCATTAGCTTGGAGCGATAATTAGAGTATCCTATCAACCGTATTTCTCTAAAATTTTCTCTCTCTCTCTCTCGTATTTCTTCAAATCTTGCTCAACTGGGCATTAGCCCAGTTGAGCAAGATTTGAAGAAATACCACTGAACTCTCTTTCTAGAAATAACCAACAACAATACCATCGAGAATCGTATTAGAAATGTTTATTGGACACAACTCCCCTTGTTACACTTCATCTCAAAAGTTTAACAAATATCGTAACGTAACGGCAGACATAAAGAGAAACTCGCAAACTTCTCAAATTGCGCATCCTTTTTATGAAGCAGGAGGGCGGGGAGGGGCCTGTGTCAGTATTTATGAAGCGTGAAACCCTCGATGGTATTATTACCGTCATACTCTTACCCGGCATTATGGTGCAACGCTTTTGTAAACCGTTTTATAGGCTCGCGGCCACCCGAAAAGATTATGAATATGTATACTTAATGTTTTAAATGCACATATTACTTTATAACTAGAAATATTATAAATATCTACTACGTATACAAAATCATAGACTTATAAAAAGTCACATCTAAAAATCACACATTCAAACTAGAGTCTAGTCTGGATAGTTATAATACTAATCTACATAAAGTTTGTCGATTTACGAATGTTCACAACTCTAGTACCAACTGGTTCACATACCAGTTGGTACTAGAGTTGTGAACAAAAAGCATAGTTTTTCATTGGCGCGTCGTCGTCCGTCTGGCCACAGCCAAAAATCGATAGCCTGGCTGCAGCTCCAGACACAATCTTACTGCCACTATCTTAACTTGACTAATGTCTTCTATAGCCTTCGTGTATGTACTTTACGAGTTGGACTGGTCAATACAAACTTTCGAAACCAAATACTTACTTGAACTTGTGAAGTTGTGACCGCTGAATCGTTAATTTAAAATTGAAAACTTTAGTAGGTAGGTACTAAATCTGGCTTTAGTGATATTAAAAACCACAGCTAAAATCTGTTATTTAATTTGATCTACAAAAAATGTAATTTAAATTAATAGTTAATACCTCTTTTCTCTTTTTCAATCAGCTAATAGTTTACGAGAACAAAGATCACTAAGTATAAGCTCCAATTACGTTTTATAGTTTAGATAATAGATGTTTGTGTGCCAGGGACACAGTCCCAGTTCGATGTTCAAGAAATCGTTGGCACTAACCTTCGATCAATAATAGTACTAACACAATTACACAAGCCTATCTATGTTACCATTTCGAGGATTTTTGAACTTAACAATAATTAAAAGTAATTAGTTTTTTAACGATATAACACATTATTAGGTTCAGGCTGAAAGCTTAATATACCCTAGTTAAAGCCTGTCCGGATTAAAAAGACTAAATACATCCATTTACAAATAACTTGCAGATCGCACTGCACAGCCCTATTGAGCGTTTAAATTAAACATACTTGACACATTTTTACAACCGTTACAAAAAGCGTCCGTATTGCGGACACAGCAGATATGTGTATCCTGGCTCACTTTACAAGCTTTATCTGCCTGTCTGCCACGGCTACTTGTGCAAAAACAAGTAGAGTTAACGTTATCAAAAACAGACAAGCTAAATGTTGTTGCAATTCCATTTTAATTTAAAGTTTATCCTTTGGCTTTTATCATTACCGAGGATTCAATAGATGTAGAATTAAATATGCTTATGTATTAGTTATACTCGTCACATATGGAGAAGAGGTGTTAAAAAGTTTTGGGCACGCCACAATTGCGGCGATAAGTCCCCTCTTTGAGGAGTGGCTAGAGAGGCGCCACGGCACCCTCACCTTCCGCCTGATGCAGGTCCTCACCGGACACGTTTCGGGAGGTTCCTGTTCAGGATAAGGCGGGAGGAAACGCCAGGGTGACACCACTGTGTGGATCGCCCGGACGAAACGGTGGAGCATACGGTGGAGGTCTGCCCGGCTTGGACGGAGCACCACCGTCTCCTCGTGGCGGCGATCGGCGGCGGCGATCTCTCGCGTCCGGCCCTGGTCCAGGCCATGGTATGGAGCGAGAGTGCATGGGAGGCCATTACCTCCTTCTGCAAAGCAGTAATGCTCGCAAAAGGAAGAGGCGGAGCGCGTGAGGGAGAGGCAATCTCTGCGCCCTCACGCCCCTAGTCGCCGCAGGAGACGCCCTGGACGGAAGTCAACAGCCGACTCCCGGCCACTGTAGGCGCGGGCTTGCGGGCGGCGAGCAATGGGCAGCTCGCCGCCCGGTAAGGGCCAGGCCCGGGTCGACGGCGCGTTGTGTTCCACGCGCGCCTCAAAGAGATGTCAGCACGAACTGACGGGGTCCGCTACACGACCGACACGACACGCCCTTCCGCTCAGCCCAGAGCGGGAGGAGGTCATTTGATGATTTCCCACCCAAAAAAAAAGGTGTTTAAGAGTTTTTGATGTAACTCTAACTGCACAATGGCAATTACAACTTTCTAAAGCAGCATAATTTTAAACAATGAGATCCCGTCCATTAGTTTATATAAACTAAATTCGCCGGCAGGCCTGAAATAGACACGCGACGAAAGCGTTTCGAAAAGGGGACCATTTAGTTAGACCCTCGCTCGCGGCACTGTGGTACTAAAAGTAAAAACGATTTGCGTTGCACTAATTTGATAACCACTAATTACACCACAAGCAGTAAAATCCATAAATACTAATCTTCGCGCTCGTGCCGTAAATTACAGCGGGGAGAACGTTTATTCCGCTGAAATATTACTCGGCCACTCGGAATTAAAATGAAAATGCGATGTACCACATATTTTGCATTCCCACGCCCCTGAACCCTGTGTAATATATATAACCACGCGTCGTGAACATGGCTTCGATGAAATGCTCACACGTGATTTAGGGTGGAAATGTCACCCGGCCACAGATTGTACCCACAAGCGAAATACAATCCCCCGTGTGTACAACATTCAGCTCCGCGTTGCACATTACTTTTTTAATAAAGAAGCCAATGCTTTTTTAATGCAATTATTCTTTCCAATAAGTATTTCTCCATAAAATGTACCAAAAATATATCTATTACTTTGGCAAAGAGTTGCAACAAAAGAGCTTTATCTAAATACATCTTTATCCTTTAAAATTATTTACGGCTTATTACGTTACGTTACGTTACCTTACGTTCCCAGTCATTTAAGGGTTGATTCCGTTTTATTATCTGTCTACGTACCTATACCTAGTAAGTTACCCGTCGGCCTTTGGGATTGATAATAAGGTCGCAGGAGGCTGCTTGGCCGTTTTAATACCTTAACGAGGCCGGCGTGGTCGCCTGACGGGTACGCGGAGGCCGCCGGACGGGTCTGAGGCCGTTGACGAGACCTAATTGCTTAATTAACACCGCAATCCGACGACGCCGAGCGTAATCTACCCTCACTTTGATACATCAACTGTGTGATAGCTACCCAGTAGTTTCATTTAGTTGAAAGTTCAGAAATATTAGATTACTGTTAGTTAAACATTTATTGGTAAGCGTCTTCAAAGGATATCCTGTGTTTTGCACAAATCCTTTAAGATACCTAAGTAAGTAGATTCCTATAGTATAAAGTTAGCCAGACAGAAACTTATAATAACTAAAATACATATCAAAAATAGTGCTGCGCGGATCCGCACAGCCATGTAAGTGGTTCAGTGAGTAAGCTCTTGCACAGTATTTTAGTGCGAGGGAACACATCGCTCCTATGAGTTGAAAAGTTCAATATTGACTCACAAAATTGCTTTATGTCGCTGCAGCCGATAATAGTGGAAGCTTATTTGGAATGTCAACCTTATTGCAAGTGCGCACGAGTAGAATTGCTTCTGGGCCTTGTTTTTGGGAGGTGTTGATACCGCTCCAGCAGTTATTGGCATGTCCTCAAAGCTTCCTTCCGACACGACCAAGATGGTGAGGATTTTCCGCTAAAAGTCAGCCTTCCAATAATGTTTAGACAGCGCTCTATACCTGCCGACGCCGTACACTTAGATTAATTTATATTGTAAGCTTGAGCCAAAGCTACAAAGGCTTTTGATCAATAGGAAACTTAGGCTTTAATATATTATCGTAGACAGTCAAAGTTTTACCTACTTTAGCCTTTTGGAAATATGGATATATCAAAGATTTCATTCAATATGAGGATAAAATCACGCCCAAAACAGGCGTGATTTTATGATCGAGAGAATATCTCTATCAACTACTAAAGCGATAGCACTAGGAAGTCGTGAAGAGCGGGTGTTTTTGGGGGACTGTCTTTTGTAATTTTGACGTTCGAAAAGTGCTGATTCTCAGCCTAATTTGAATAAATGGCTTTTGATTTGATTTTGATTTGCTCTATCAATTTGTGATACAATTACATGTTAGATTACTTCCTTGAACAAAAAAAGTTAGCTTATTAAAACATTTAAGGCCTCGCTATCGCATTGGATCGCTGATCTGTAATGGTAGTTGTAGTTAAGATTTGAATAAATAAATAAATAACATAAATAAATAAATAACAAAAGTCATTAATATATTTATGATAGGTCGGTAGACACATTCCTATTATCACAGTATTATACGAATTACATTATTTTAAATTTAGTAGTAATAACGACTACTTATCCTGTAGATAGTAATTGTTGACTACCAGCAGAGAATAATACATACACGGGAAAAATACATACACCATCTATCAAACTTTTATTTATAGAAAACAAAAATACACGTGATTCAATCATGTGTAATAAGTATGTACTTCGAGGTAGGTACGTTGTACTGTATTTCGGGATCGGTCTGAATAAGTTAGGCCTCGACCGTCGTGGACAAAAGTGTATCGTATCAATGTAACAAAGTTATTTTGTTTTCGACTATACTCGAGCGTACAAAATTAATGACAGTACGTTTGATGATACTACTGATATGGGTTTACCAACTTTGCCTATTTACATCGTTACATCATTTGCCTATTTACATCCTTTATTGTATTCCAATTTCCTGTTCCACAAAATTCGATTAAAAGAGATCGCTCACTGTTTCAGAGTGCCAAATATTATAGATAATAACCCGACCTACCGTTATAATATAGTACGTACTGCAGCATTGGCAAATGCTACATATTAATTTTATCGCGAACAACCTCCTTTTATAACAAATTCTACCTTATTTACAGTCAGAAAGGTTTTTTTCTTCTTATTGGTTTTTTTTGAATTTTGAATCGGAAACTGTCATTGTCTTTTCTTTTGCCGAGATTTTTTATTGGAAGCTTTTATTTGGGCACAGGACGGTCGTCTATATTACTATTTTTCCCGTTTGACCATATAATTATTTGCCACTATAAAGATTTGAACGACCGAGTTCGTCCGTTGTGCGACCGGATCAAAGGGAACTGTTCCCGAAATTACAGCATCTAAAACTTGCGAGTCAGGTTTCATCTTTCAGGACTTGATTTATCCGAAGACTATAGGCGAATCTTGAATTCGCCCCCACCGCTAGCCTGGGACCAGACGGCTGCAAGCTTTTATTGGAATTCGAACCCCACGCTGGTGGTTTCCAGTACCAGCCAGCCAGTGAGCCTTCCAACTGCCATTCTGGAGTCTAGGACCGGATTCACGTATTTTTTTAGTAGTTTTTTTAAATTTCTCGTTATTTTGTCTTATATTTAATTTAAAACTTTCTTCTAAATTGTTGTCTTACGATAACAGATTGACCTGGTGCGTGTTACCCATTTTAGGATTAGCAAATATTTTTTTAATTGCGGAAGTTATAGGAACGTTTGCAAACGGATCGTGACCGACGCGTACCTAACAGTGGAATTTATAGGGCTCTAACACCAGGGACGTCGCCTCAGAGTTTTACTTAATTTTTTTAATCGTGCTGTGTTCTACCTAAGATTTTGTTTACAATATTTTTTTACCACTAAATTAAACGTGTTTATGTGAACATCAGGATTTTATTTCGCTACAGTACCTACTAAGGTACCTAGTTAGTCCTTACGTAAACAGTAATAAAATATTTGCTTAAATACAATTCTCCTCCCCTTTCGTTATACTTCTAAGGCTGGTGGAGCATCAATATCATTTCGGTCATTATGGGACCAGTGTGTCCCTTGCTACCTTTAGATAGAGCAAAATTTTCCTATTTTGTCAAACTGAAAACTAGCTTTTCTGTGATGATATAAAAGTGTGGGCTTAACATCTGATAAGGACATCAAATTTTGGGATAAAAAATTTTATTAAAGTAAGTTAATCGAAATTAATTTCAATGGTTACGAGAGGATACGTACTTACATATTATAGGATAGTACATTTTTATGGGTGAACCAGAAATTTATCGCGGGTAGAAGCTAGTTTCATATAAGCCCGGAACTTCGATGAACCGATAATCATATAAGGTTGTCGAAAAAATAATATTTGTACAAAAACCTCTTCGAAGTCCGCCATGTCGACAGTCATTCACAGACAACAACCAGTTTTCATCTTAGTGAAAGCACTTTCCGAAAAATTGTCGAACAAGCCAAGCGCTTGTATTTTGCTCACGTAACCCCATTTTATGATATATGCCACGGATTTATAACTAATTGAAAACTAAATGGAATACGGAAGGTACCTACATGTTTTAATTGATTAAATAAGGCCGAGAAAGTTACCTACTGTTGCAAGATATCTGGTTATTCTCGGATCCCAAAGCCCACCCCGACCTACTTTGGGAGAAAAAGGAAAAGATGGTTAATAAGATTACATGCAGGGTAGTATAATCAACTCATCCTTATGTTCAGGCTTTACAAAAACCGTTGGTTCGTCTGATGTTCAAATTCCAGTCTTATACATATTACAGTTAGATACCTTCATAAACCTCTTTTAACTGTTCTGTGTTCAAAATCACTTTGCCGTTTCTTAGATAACTAACTATCAGGGAAGTAGGTATGTCACTTATCGTCTAACTACAAAGACAACGTCCAAAGTAATAGTTAACATAGCCAAACAGGAAGAGTTTCAAATGCTACTAATGAACGAGTATGTTGGTAACAAGTTATTAGCTTACCGACTACGAGTTCTTGGAAAACCCGGGGCATGTATCTTAGTCGACTCGTAGCTCGTTCTCCGAGATGAAAAGCTCTGATACATTGTTTCCTATAATTCTCAGATCAGCGTGGGAAACAAAGATTTCGATCACAATGTAATGTTTAAAGTAGATAAGTTATCTGCAGTACATAGCAGCATTGTTGCAATGAGCGCCTTCAATCAGAACAATGTTAGCCGAGGACAGAGCAAAGAAAACGAAAGGTATAGTTTTTACGGCTTACCGTTAGAACCATACTTTTACCTTTACTTTTCGTCTGATCTTATACAAGAATATGCTTTAAAGATATCATGTTTATCATTTCTGGCCATTCCGGGAAACAATAGGCATACTTCCTTCTCATAGAGGCATAGATGATACAAACGATGCAACTAACCGACGAAGACGACCAAGAAGTATGATGATGACACTTTAGTTATTTCAAGACATTTCCATGCCTCGGTTGCAGCAGTTACCTACGGCCTGATATGATGAAGAAAAGGGTCCTGAAACACCGTGATCAACCCATTTTTTTATAATGATTTTAAAAGTGCCTGTACGTGCTCTTTTATTAGTATTGTGCCCTAAGGAACAATACCAACAAAACTTCCGACTAACTAATTGGCCAACTTCTGCACACTTTAACAACTAGTTGAATTATGTCGGGACTGAAAAAGTTTCAAGTTTCAACCAACTATTCGGATTTTCTCGTCTTAAGACAGCTTGGTAGTAAATTCAGCCGGGTAAACCTGTGTTTACCCGGTTGAAGTTACTACCAGGTTGCAGTTAATGTAATCTGATACATATTTTCTGATAGCGAGATGTTTGAAGTTACACAACATTCTTATAAGAACACAGGAGCTAGTAGTTTTGCTTGAAGAGCATCACCTTACAATAACATGAAGTCATGAAACCTGTATTTTTATCTACCCACTCAAATGTAAACGAAACCGTTTTCATATTACTATGCAGATTATATTATGTCATGTGTACGTACCCAGTTCCTGATTAGAGCAGCCACAAGTCCTTTGTTATTGAAATAGAAATGTACTCGACTATCATGGACAGAGAGTTTGTACGTAGGATCGCATTACGCCATCTGTTGACAACGTAGCCTCGAGTTCAGGTTTGATTGATCTTCGAGAGATTTTCCATAGCGGGCCGTATTGAGAGGCCAACGGCATTGAGTTGTTATTGTGTGTGGCGAAGTAGCGAGGTAGCGCGTCGTACGTAAGCGAGGTCGACGCCCGGGGGCGCCGCGCGGGGGTTGCGACACGGGGTTGCTTTGCACTTCCGCCTCGCTGCACTCATTTCCGCATAAATAGTACCTGCCGCGCCGTAGCAAGATTTAGGCTTACCGCCGAGGCGTTAACATGTCTATGACACGCATAGTAACTCTTACCAAGAATTACTTTAATGCTCTTCTACAAGTACAAATACAGAATACAGAGCTGGAGAATAAAATACCGTGACCGCTAACAAAAATAAATTACCAACTAAACCGACTCCGTCCAACTAATCAGCGCAAACCAGCTCCAGTTAAAAGGAGAAACGCAATTTTAAGTTCCCCTTAAAAGTTTCGAAAGCGCAGGAGTGTGGGTGAAATAAAACAAAGGCAGGCACGCGCCCGCCGCGGCACTCATGCTGAGTGCTCTGCTTTGTGGCAAGCTGGGCGATACAATGCAATACGCGATACACACACACTGATGAGCACAAGTCTACTGAGCATAGCCAAGTAGGCTTCCGCGGGCGTACGTCCGATGCGGAACCGATATTGTGTTACCTGCTAAATGTACGGCCCACAATACGTCGCAATATTTCGTTAGCGAACGAACATCAGCAATGTGTTGTGTTGCCCAGTCGGTATCCTTTTCGTGGATTTGCAAGTTTTGTTAGTCTTGCCAGACATTTTCTTATATTTTGTTTTTGTATCCAAAGTGCGAAAAAGTACCATTATTGATCTTCACGTATCAGTAAGTATGTGGTTTAAGCTATGTTTTCGTATAGAAAAACATATATTTTTACAAAGACTTATTTGTAACTAACTAAATTCACACGTCCAAACAAGTTCTTCTTCTTTTCTTAAAAAAAAAAAATGGTATACGAGTATATCTACATATATAAGGCTTTATCAGTTGAGAATCTAAATAAATTGAACCAATAGATTGTCTCCAAAAAAGTATTTCCACTTGATTGTGGTGTCCTTACGCTCGACCGCGCAGCAAGGATCATTAGTGAGGTGAACACTAATGATCCCCTCGATCGCGACAGATCGCCGGAGGAGACAAGCGCTCCATCGAGATAGCAGTGACTTCACCAAATATCGGATTTTCCGTGTCAAGAATTCATAACAAGAATTTTACAAAAACCCGCCTCAGGCCTTCCAGTCACTACCTTAAGGGCTTTTAAATTCTGCATGCTTTATTTATGAAATAAATCATAAACCGAATAGCAACTGGCTACCTGATCTTTCTTTTGCATAGTCCACAGTTTGTTTACAAGTTTACGTCTTTCTTTTTGGAATTCTCACAAGACTTAAAAAAAAAATAATGGAGTTCGAAAGTCTGTGAAGTCGAATCCTTGCATTTTAAGTAGTGTATTGCACTTTATTGAGCAAATATAAGAGCATGCCGGCCGGCGACCCCCGCCACTCGGCGGAGGCTTATCGAGAGATGGAGAGAGAGCACTCTTCTATCTAAAGGGTTGCTTTGTGGCTTCCACTAGAACCACTTTTCAGTACTGAAGACATGCTTCCTTTAAATTATAACCAGTTTGCTTAATAAGCTCACAGACTACCAGTTTTCTATGAATGAATTCAAACTTACATTTTTGTAACCTTCCCTCGATAAACGATCTTCGCTACTTTCCTTGACCTTTAGAACAATACACTGGCTATACGGCAATAGGTACCTATCTAAGGGATAAAACGACAGCGCCTACCTAAAGTAAATGCCAAGATGAATTTATTATACCTCTTGGAACAAAAAATATTTGTATTACAATATCATAATTTCGTTTCAAAGAAAGTACCTAGTAGCAAAAAAAGTTCAGACGATATACTCCGACAGTGCCCGATAAGCAAATTGTTCAACGATCCTAGTCTGGTCCAGATAGTATCACTGTAATAGAAGGACGTCACGGCTGATTGATATAAGGATGTAACTATATCGTTATCCTCTAATTCGGTTCTAATGGAACAGTCAAGGAAGCGTTCTCGAGGCGGACCCAGTCCTCGTGAAGGAAATGAGTTCAATTTACCATTATCTCGGGGAATTGAGTGGTGCGACCTCGCTCGCCACTTGTTATGCTGACTTATTTAGTATGACAATCCAACTAGAAAACCATCACGGAAATTGCACGGTTGCAAATTGGGTTCGCTCTAGTGCTGCGGTGACTCGGAGTTATTGAATTCGAATTTTATTGAATACTGAGCTTTAGGGACGAGGCCCTTATTTCTTTTATAAAAAAATGTTTAGCTTTAGAAATAGGAGCCGGCCGGTGTGCGATGTTATTGTGGATTTTTATACGGCCTTTCGTCTATCAAACTTTTTCCGAATATTGAATACCTACCTTACTACCTTTGGATATTTTTCAATTTCCTTTGACCAACTTAATGACAGGCCCGACGCGACGGTGCGACGCTGTTCTGGTAGAACCATTTCCATAAAGTTGTCATAGATACTGTTCTATTATAGTCGCGTCACGCCTGTCTGCGGGAGCCTTTATGAAGTACTAACAAGACTCATAAAAGAAGAGTTCGCTTTATGTCAGGAGAAAGTAAGAATGTCTTCATCAGGTCAAAGACGTTGGATGTTGAGATTAAGCTGTAGGTAAAGGTGCAAGGTGCATGCAGTCTACTTAACTGAACGCAGGCTATTATTAAATAGGTTGATCTTGTGATTATCTTATTAAGCCAGTAAGAGCTGGTGGTCTCAGGACCTACTCCTTCATGAGGTCAATATATCCAGCCTCTTCCTTTGGACTCACGAAGTGTACTATGCGCGTACAGTGTGCCTGCGTATATTCCTGCCTAATTTTAGCAAGCATAAAACTGATTTACATCGGTCGAAAATCAGCGTCAGGCACTAATTGTCTGATATTTTTGCTGAACTGGTCCTATTTGGCGTAGTCGTGAGGCACACACTCTTGCAAATTTCTTACAACGCACCACTTTTAATTGTGCAGAATAAATTGTGTACCTTTTAGACTGTGTCAGACAAATCTTTCTTTCTTTCAAGTAATCATTATTTTGAATTCCAATACTTTCCTTGTTTCCAGCGGGTGCGACGACGTGCAGCGTTCGCTGGAGCTGTTGGATCAGGTGCTGAGCGAGTACGACGAGGGCGAGCCGCGGTCGCTGGAGGCGCGCGCGCCGGCCACCCCCGCAACCCCCGCCACCCCCGCCACGCCCGCCACGGACGACGACTCACCGCTCGCCGGACACACCTCCGAGGACGATGGATACATGAGCATGAACGGCAGGAGGTGAGAAACACATTCTACCTATCCCTTAAATTAAACAGACAATCATTTAAGTTCTAAAAATAGTACAATGGCATCATCATTTAACTTTACGTAAAGCCGACTACTTGACTTGGTATACTTAGCTATTTGTCATCAGCCACAATTAGCTCATCATGTGCCCTGCCTTGTTTCAACTATGTTAGAGTCAGCTTCTATTCTAACCATACATCAGATTGGATGGTCGGATGGAAGAAGTTAAAATCCACACGATGCAATGTCTGAAAACTTACATTTTTGTACTTCTCATCATCATCTGCCTAGCCTTTTCCCAACTATGTTGGGGTCGGCTTCCAGTCTAACCGGTTGCAGCTGAATACCAATATTTTACATGGAGCGACTGCCTATCTGACCTCCACAACCCAGTTACTGGGTAATACGATACCCCTTGGTGAGACTGGTTGTCAGACTTTCGGGCATTTTTGTACTTCTAAACTTCACTAATCTGGTACACTCAGAGTTCAGTCGGTTTCTGAGACGACAAAAGCTTTCGGATTTCAGCAATATGCAGTCATAGGCTATAATGGAAATAACATATTGTGACTAACTAATTATATTTGAGTTTATACATAGAGAGTGTTTTTACATAAGCGAACTCATTACCATCCAACGAACCCACGTCGATTTTTGTCAGAATTCGAATCCTTGGCGTATTGATGATTTACATCGTGCATACCCAAATATAGACTCTGGAGCTAATAATAACTCGTCCATTTTAGGCCACAACAATAGACAATGATAACAGATAATGGTTGCTAATGTACTTACATTGGTATACCCAACACAAGTTGTTCGGCTATTGTTACTTAGACAGGTCTTTGAAATACAAACATTTAATGCTTGTAATATTACCCACAATATGATTATAGCGTAGTTTATCATCTATGATAGTCTCATAGTAGATACTGTTCGAAGAATACACCAGCCTCCCCCCATTTTTGCTTATGTCTATGGGTACATGTGTTTACGGACCACCTTAATTATGGCTGAAACAGACTGGACACTGACTTGATTGATGATATGTTCACATCAAGAAAAGGTATTCTCCTATTGATTAGTACCTACATGCATAATAACAACATGCTGAATTCACCGATGCGTTTGACTTAAACCGCAAAACCTGAAAATCATGTTGGGAGTTTTCTTAAAGATGTATCTATTTGTGATATATTTCAGAGCGAAGTTCGCGCTGGGTTTCCGTCCGACGGAGGAGCGCGAGGAGCCTTCGCCCCCGGACCCGCCGTCCCCGCGCTCGCCGCCGCCGCCCGAGGAGGCCCAGCGCATCATCTCCACGTTACTGCCCAAGTTAGTATAAAGACATATAAAACAATTCATAAAATGCCTGACGGACAACGCTAACTCTAAACCACTGAAAACACAGGGAATTGGATAGAATATGTTTCCTTGAAGGTACCTTTGTAGGTACTCATTCTGATAGAACCCTAAAATCCAGTTTAGAGAACAAGTTTTTAGCCCTTTAGCGGTTCTAGCGAGGAAATCTACCCAGATTCTGAAAAATAAAATACATATTCTACGAGTAATACCTAAAACCATGACTATTTTAATATATTGTACCATAGAAGACTACATTTCACGAAATAGATCCAAGTCTCAGTGGTTTACATATAAGACTTATTAAAGTTACTAACAATATCATAATAATGTTACAGAGTGTCCCCGGCGAACTCAGCCAAGCGAACGATATCAGCAGAACAGAGGGAGGCAGAGGAGAGACTGGACTCCATCATCAGCGTCAATGGCATCACCACGGCCACGCAGACCACTTTTGTAAGTAGAGGTAGTTTTTTTATGAAATCACAGGAAGATCCTTTTTATTTATAAATCCATAGGATAGTATTAACATTAAAGAAAATATGTTCTTGAATCTGGTCATCTTGATTTCAGCCAAAAACCAGGCACCAACGCCCCTACGGCTGGGAAAAAGACACGGAAGCTAACGGGTTCCAACTGCAGCAGCCCCCAGTGCCTCCGTACCGGTTTGCGTCGCTACAGCACGGCGCGCGCCCGCCGCAGCCCGACACCGCGCCCGCCTGGCTGCCGCCGCGACACAACGCGCCACCCACCGGCCTCAAGAAATCACCCAGTGTCGAGAACCCACCGGTGTTCCCCTTTATGGGTTTCTCCAGTGAATTCAACGACAAACCATACAATGAACATCCAGTCACCATATATCCAGGGCCAAATATTCAGTTCAAAAAGGAACAAGCACATTCACCAACATACAACGTACCAAAAATTTCACCTTCTAACACGAAAAGCTCGGAAAGAAAGAGCAGTATGAAACGCGACAGCAGGTCGGACGGTGAATTGTTATCACCCATAGGGAAATTACCTCCGCGGACTCTCGCCGGTTCTATGGAGAGACATAGAGAAGTGTGTAGAGGATCTACGGAGGACATGGTTGTGAGCTGTAAGAGGAGAAGTTCGAGTAAGAGTAACGACGAAGAGCACTTTTCGGACGATTCGCTGGAGGAGTCGTTCCCGCCGCCGCCGCCCGCTGTTACTACGCCTTCGAAACGCAATTCCATAGCTTGGGAAGTGTCACTCGATGGTGATGACCCTCTACTTACACCAGGAAGCACAAAGGTAAGTTGATTTAAATGTGTTATAAAATTGACTGAAAATTGATTAGCACTTACATTACAAGAGTCCGTGAAATATAGGCACTATGGAATTTTATTCAAGGTTGTCACTTGCAAGCAACAAACTGGATTAGAATCATACTCAGATCTAGAATTAAATGGCTTAATATACTTAATATTATCATCATTGAAACTGGTTCTACAACCATCAATTAATGATAGTACCTATATCAATACTACTTTCTTACTACTACTTATTATATCAATACTAATTTCTACCAAGCTCTGCAGTTTAATCGCGTTTATTTTTTGTATAACAGTTTTCTTTATTTGCTTACAGGTTATTGGCCGACGAAGAAGAAAGTCAGGTGATCAGTCTCATTCTAGCACAAGCTCAATACCACAAAGAGTAGACGATGATTGGGGAGAGGAGTACTGGCCGCCACCACCTCCACTGACGCAATGTGAGACCCTCGTGTCACCCACTTCAGATGCTGAACAAGAAAGCCGACGAGCACAAGATCTAGCGTGTGGTACATACGTCATCAGAAAAGGCAAAAATCGAAAGCAATTACCAAGTTTCAACAAGAACACGACCAACAAATCTCCCACCAACCTACTCAATAGTCACAGCTTGAATAGAAGTTTAGATACTGATAAATCCATTGACGGATCGAGCATATCAATCAGCGGCTCCGGATCAGTAGGCTCGTACAACTCCCGACCGAGCTCCGATTTAAGTTTGCCACAATCTCGTTACAGTGTAGACTTGAACTCGAGACTGAGCCGTGAGCTTAACACTCCAAACTCTAGATATAGTATAGATCTTTGCACACCGAATTCTAGATTGAGTAAAGAGATAACATCGCCAAAATCTCGTCTTAGCTTAGATCTTAATAACGGTCCAGATAGATATATCGCGCAGGAGTACTTCGGCCATAGTCCCAAAAGTAGAAAATCACACAGTGAGAAAGGAGCTCAGTCTAAAGTTCAGAGCAAACTGTCTCCACAAAATAAGTTTTCCGATTTTAAAAAGTATTCATCGACTTTCGATAATATTCAGTCACTCATAAGAGAAGGAAAAGTAGAGGAGACACCCCCGACGGAATGCAACGAAACCGTCAACGAACTGACCACGGTGCCTCCCAACATAGTGCGCGTGGTGTCGCTGCCGAGCCTGGGCGACGAGGCCGGCGCCGGGCGCACGGCGCTCATCACCACGGTGGAGGAGGAGGAGGACGCGGAGAGCGGCGAGCCTGGCTCTAGCGGGGACACCTCGCCGCTGCGCAAGATCGAGAACAATATTAGCGCTATATTAAGTCAAGGTCGGGACCAAAAACATTTTACCCCATATATACCTAAAGACTGGAATATTCATAAGGATGAATACTGTGATGACGTATCTAAAGATATATTAGAAAACAATTTCCGTTATAGTTCTAGAGAGAGACAAAAGAGACATGATATACAGAAATCGTCGAGTCACAATGAAATACAGAATCAGCGGTCGATGGATCGGCGTGACCGTTCGAAGAGGTCCAACAGTATGCATAAATCCACGAGCGCCAAAGATGTACCAGTTAGCTTGATGCGGCAGCCATCTTCGTCAGACTCTGCTGTGTCGAGCGGCGGTGACTTCCCCCTCAATGTTCAAATAGTTGAGCACTCGTACAGGCACCCACCGCTGCCGCTGCCCCCATCGCCGATATTAGTGCACGAGATGGGGCCTCTACCGCAAACCCCAGAGTCGCCGAAATTTCCTCCCCTACCTCCCTCGCCTGTGCAGGAGGTTGAAGATGAATATACAGAAATTATGCAGACGCCCTCAGAGAAACGTCATGTGAAGAAAGCTGACACGTTGCCAACACCAACGATGGAGTCTAGGAGGAGGTAAATGCTTATAATCGAATCAAATAATATACCTTTTCATAGTATATTCATAGGTACTTAAATAAAAAATTTGTACATCAGGCCTTCGGAACCCCCC
This sequence comes from Apamea anceps, assembly GCA_951799955.1. NCBI lineage: Eukaryota > Metazoa > Arthropoda > Insecta > Lepidoptera > Noctuidae > Apamea > Apamea anceps. The sequence goes on along the minus strand of OX637505.1, from coordinate 14,388,852 downwards.
GCGGTGCCACCGCATCGTGACACCACAAACAGCCTCAAGACGCGCTCTATGGAAACCAGTTACAACAAAAACAGGAGAAGCAGTAACTTCAAGAGTGGTTCAACCGATAGAAGAACGTTACCTACAGGTATGCCTTCTAATTCACTATTTACTACTAGAGTCTGCCTGCGAGGGACAATAACAACACTCGAACATTTTAGTGATCAGCTGTTATCTTTTATTTGCTCATGCTGTGGTAAAAATATTAACCAGTCGGCAAGATGATAGCTGGGCTGACTCACGGTATAAACATACGTCTTCGTTTGCAATCTTAATACAATCCATTTTATACTTCAATACAAAATATAAAATCTTAGACCCTAAAGTGATAGGTACCTATTCTGAAAGACTTGCCAATCGAGTAAGTGCCATCTCACTTACTCGCTTGACAAGTCAAAGTATTTTCTGCTCTATGTGTAAAGTCCTATCCTGACTCTTAAAATATAGCCGGAAAACGGCGTGCTAGTAATGTTAGTTTAAACAGACATTGATAGATGGCGTCGTCTTCGCCGAGCTATCGGTATGTAGCAATACTAAGCTAGGGTAAAAAATTGGTCAGTGCCAGATTTTATCAAAGATTAAACTTGACTATTCGAAGTTGCATTATCCAGTAAAAATATCACGCCCGTTACTTCCATGTAACTTCTGAAGAAACCATCCTTAAAATCTTTCAGACATCGGAGCGAGCGGCGCCAGACGTAGGACCCTACAGCGCCAGAGCCGCGAAGCTGCAGCATCCGGGCGCGGGCCCCTGCAGACGTCAGCCAGCCTGCCCGAGACGCCGGTGTTCGCGCGGGGATGCGACGTGCCGCGCACCCCACCAAGAAACTCTACCGGACCCCCCCGGAACAACACCATGAATTCAATACAGTCGATAGGTTAGCCGACTTGTTTTAAATTTTTATTTCATGTTGCAGAAAGCACGTGAAACCGTTGGTCCCGGCTGCTATTCGTAGTCTTTGACTGTCTTTACGGGTAGTCAGAAGCCCGAAATACTGACAACCAGTTTTACCAAAGGATATCGTGCTACCCTGTAACTGTGTTGTCGAGGTCAGATAGGCAGTCTCTTCAAGTAAAATACTAGTATTCAGTAGCCGGTTTGACTCCAACGTAGTTGTGAAAAGGCCAGGCAGATGATGATTTCATGTTTCATAGTTACTCGCAGGCTGTAGTTTCTTTAACCAATATAATAGGCCTCCTTCCTGTTGATAAGAGAAACTGTAAATACTCATAGGTATTTGTTTTTGACCTAACGCGATTAAATACTGATATTCGGGTCTATTGGAAAAGGATTTTATTAGCGTAGGTTACCAACAAGAAAAGAGCCTTTCATTAGAAAGAAATTATCTAGTAAATCGCGGCAACTGCCTCATACCTGTAAAATATAACAAACTCTTCTGTACCTAACGTTTAGTGAACGACAGATCACGAACACTACGAAAATAGATTTATCAGGGACATATATTTTCTTCATTTTTGACATCGCACCGTAGAAATCTATCCCAACCTGTCATTTTGGTCTTTCGTTTCTACGGTGGTCATGCTACGTTTGCAGGTTGCGAGGGTGCCTAATCACCTCTTGGATACTTTAATCTATATCTGCAAGTATGCTACTCGGAAGTAAAGACAACAACAGATAACTGCATGTGTTTATCGCGTAAAGTTTAGGATAAGGTCAAAAAAAGGCCCGTCTACGGTGTCGTAGCACTCTCGTAGCACATTCGTAGCAACATTAGTACAGATTATGTAAAATTAGTGCATTTTTTGGTTAAAAATATATTTGACCTAGGGTTCCGTAACCTAAGGGTGCCAATTGGACCCTCATATTAAGACTATGTCGTCTGTCTATCTGTGCGTCTGTCTGCCACAGAGCTGTAACGTTTTAACCGTAATAGGTCGACTACTGTCGCAGATTATGTGTCACTATGGCATCTGTCTTATATATAAGGTAAACTGTGCTAGTTTTCGACGTACGGAACCGGAAAGCGGAAGGGTAGTTAGTAGATGTAACAAAGGTCAAAATATATGCCCTCTACGATGTCGTAGCCTTCTCGTAGCACTTTCGTAGCAACAGCAAAAATTTTGCCATATTTGGTTTAAAGTTTTTTTTTTCGTTTTATGTTCATCTTACAGTTATTACACGTATGCACTATATGTAGATCTAGAAGTAGTAGTAACGATAGTGCTCATGGTACGCGTCCTGGTGTAAATAATATTGATTTTATACCAAAATATGTTCAAAAATGTATCTTAACAAACAAAAAAATTCGGGAATTTAGCTATTGTTTATAGATGACTCATAAACGCACTAACTCCCAATTGTGGGAGATGCGTTCATTTCAAACGTTCAAACGAAAATGAGCTTTTTACCGTAACCGAAAAAGACCCGAATCAAAGTGTGCTATAGCCTCCATAGCCTATAAGATTTAATAGAATATTTTTTCACGCGACTTTCTTCATACATACCAATCATATGGTTTCTTTTGGATTTGGCAGAGTTATCGGTTATTACATCAGGTTAAAACTAGATGCACGTTGAACCGTAAATAATAGTCTCTTAGAACTCATACAGCATAACTAAAAACAAGGTGACCAAGCTGTTCGGTATTTTCTTCAAACATATACATAGTCCCTAAGTTCCCGACCTTTAATACATACCTCACATTGAGACAAGTTCAGTCTTGTTTTGGCATTTCTTATGTTTTTTTTTTAAACGCAATGTACCTCTAGACTTATTTAAAACGTTCAAAATCTAGTCGCAATCTCATCTCGGCGACAGACCAATGTCATTTTTTTTTTTCAAAAATTTTGGGAAATTGGAGTTATTTTTGACAGATTGAGACTGAGATCAGAAGGCCAATTCTAGTAATTTAAAACGTTGATTGACGTAAATTTCTAGTCGTAGTCTCATCTCAGCGACAAACAAATGTCAAAAACTTGTCAAAATGTAGGGAAATTAGAGGTAATTTTGACAGATTGAGACTGAGATCAGACTGTGAACGTTCTTAAAATTACGAGAATTGCCTCTCAGTTAACTGTCATGGTTTAATTTTATGCTACTTTTTTATAAGACTTTTCTCCTTCAATCTTGATCTTGCCTGAACAATTTAATAGCTAAGTAGTTTCTTAAAACCAATCACAAAATGACTGATACTGACACTTCCCCGACACCGCCACAGCCACATCCATATACGCCACACACATACTTACATTATCAGAGGTTGTTCTGATAACATTTGCCCACTCTTAGAGAGGCTTCGGTCTGCTGTGAACAAAGATTTTTGAGCTTCACACATGTAATAAAGTTTTATTAGGTACACAATGTACACATGGGAAGCACCGAACTATTGAACATTTAGTTTAATTAAATCTGCCTTTTCCCAACAATGTTGGGGTCGGCTTCCAGTCTTACCGGATGCAGCTGAATACCTGTATTTTACATATAGCGACTGCCTAAACAGGCAGTTCACAAGCTTCACAACCCAATTACTGGGTGCCACGATACCCCTCAGTCTTACAATTGCATTGTCTATCATTTTGACAATCCAACAACATTCATTGCGTTATTTAGGTACATGTTGTCGAGCAGACAAATTTTTCGAACATATGTGTAGGAATGTATTCCGAATTTCCTTCAAAATGCTTCGGAGTGTGAAGAAACCGTGTTACGCAAGTGGAGTGCGGGTTGTCAGACTTTGGGACCTCTGACTAACTGTAACAACTGTCAAAGATCTAGAGCTAGGACCCCAAAGGTTTAACGTGCTTTACGATGCACGGACCCCTCCGTGTCTATATGTTATGGATGGGTACCCCATCCACGAACCTACCGGGCTGTTATCATATAGCCACAAGCCCCTCGAACATTTAGTTTTATTATCAAACTAATTGTTTTTCGGTTAGTTTTAATATTTTACTTTACGTATGTATTACCTATATTTATAAAAAACTATGCAAATTACAATATGCATTTTTATAATTAGAAGCGTCCTTTATCGCAACTACTGAACAAACAATTAATTTACATGTAGATAGTCCAAGTCGAGCAAATTGCCTATTAAAATGGCAAGCACTAATAATACCTAAAAACTACAATCGTTCCTATGATGTCATGCATGGTGTTGTGCAGCTTGATAATAGAAATAATCATAATAATGTTTATGTTTCCAGTGCTGTGCTCCTATCCTTTATTAAACTTCTCAGCATGTTATAACAACATTACGTCACGTAATAATATGACTATAATAATATTTTCTATTTCATCCATTACCAGAGTGCTGAAAAGAAAGTTCTCGTTTACTTACGGCTGGTCGGAATACTCCTTTTCGTCTGACCTTACTAAAAGCCGTGGTCTCATTGTTTTTATTAACCGACTTCTAAAAAAGGAGGAGGTTCTCAATTCGGATGTTTGTATTTGTTTTTTTTTATGTTTTTTCGCGCATATTGCCGTCGCTTGCCAACCGATTTGAAAAATTCTTTTTTTGTTGGAAAGGGTACACTTCCTAAATGGTCCCATTGAAATTTCGACAAGACTGATGATGAGTTTCGGAGACAGACAACGGAACTCTTCAATAAATGCCAGCAAATCAACGGCTATTGCTGCTATCGCTTATGTATTGTATTGTTTACGCAATCACACAACTTAACGTCACGCCTGTACCCTCTAAAGGGGTACGCAGATGTGTTCAGTACACCACGGTACACCCTCATTTCTGTCAAAGTTGTTATTGGGGTACCTCTAATCATGTAAATATATACGAATTTGTGTGGGGTAGGTAGGTACAACTAAAAAGTGAAAAAGTTTTTATTAATTTTCAATTCATTCAGGCCTGTAATTCACGTCTTTAACTCTTTACCGCAGGCGCCTTCCATTTTACCGAACAAAAACTGACACACGAAAGCGACGATAGCATGCGCGACGAAAAAGAAACTAAAGCGGTTAGATTTTTATTGAAATTCAAACCTTATGTCCATAACATAGAAGGTTTCGTTCCAGTGTCATCAACTATAACTCAGATTATCGCCTCGTCTAGTAACTTGTCCTTTATGTCCATGTCCTATGTAGGTCCATTTACGGCCTGAGTTTCCCCTCTGACAGTACGTAGCACCGATTGAATAAGGAAACAAGGGATTCGCTTTGTTGCAGCAACCCGGTATTATGATTTAAATAATTATGTAGGTTACTAGCTAGCATGTATGTACGTGACCGTTTGCGGAAAACAGCATCACACTGAATATGGTGTCCGGTTTGGAATACATCAAAGGAATACCTACCTATGTGTGTCGTTGCACATTTCATAATACCTATATTATGCTATTGAGGAGAAGTTAAAAATATGGGAAAAAGGAGTAAGTTTTTGTATGTATGTACGATAGGAAGTTTAGAACTGCTAAAATTACGTGGTCACAAACATTTTTTTAAAACAATACATTCAACAGTATAAGAGATAACTACCTCAGCACTTGTGATGTATTAATAGTTGGTCAGCGGTCGGGGATCCAGGGCTGACTAAACTCTAGATACAGCAAGCTTCACTTCGGCATTCTCTAGACAGTTAATCAGTCAATCCAGCTCGCTGCCGATACCGACTTTTCTTTTAACCGTGACAAAAAAATCAGTTGATCCATAGATTTGTGTTCGCGTAACTCGACATAATGTATGGATCAACTGATTTTTTTTCACGATTTCAGGATTGGTCCCATAGTAAAGGTTTTTCATAATGATGAGTACAATGACCCCTTTTAAGGATTAAAACGAATAAAATTTAACGGTGTATTCCCATTCCTGCCCACTTAACTTAGAAGCTTCTGGCCAGTCATATGGCAGGCAATACTGTCACCACAGTTTTGAAGTTATATGATGAAATGATCGCAATATCAGCGAGTGATCTCTGATTTCAGTACCTACCTGCTTTTTACGACAATCAGAAGAGAAGCACGTTGAATTTCTAGGTAGAATATAATTAAAATATGTTTTTTTTTTCTGAACAGGGAGTTCGGCAACCCTGGGCGGGTACGGGCGCGGCTCGGTCATGGGCGCGACCGGCGTCTGCACCGGCGCCGACCTGCTGCGGCTTGGCGGCCCGCCCCGAGGCTGGTACCCTCGCCAGAGACACAGGTATGCACCACTAGCACAGGAACCATGCTACAACTTGACTCCCCATGAAAATGGAAAATCAAGTTGTAACATGAATTTATACTCGTCGATGGTCTACTAACCTTATATATTTTTTTACAAACTATTAAAATCCACTCCTGACGATGTACTCAGTGTTGGGCCACAACATAGTTTATTTACTTACGTAAGAATACTGCAAAGTTCTTTAATCTAATTAAAAAGGGAGGCCCAGCAGCAACAAAGACTAAAAATAAATAAATATCAACTACCTATTGAAACAAAACTAAATATGCATGGGTGGGTGGCTGAGGCGGCGAGCTTTCTTGCCGATTGCCGCCATGGGATCTGGAGGTCAAAGTCCTCGCCCACATATGGGAGTGGCGAGAGGAGGCAAAACGCCAGGGCGTAACTCCGCTGCCGCGAGAAATCACGGTACGGACAGAGCTCCGGCAGGATCTCATAGCGGCATGGAGAGTGCGATTGTCGCAACCCAGTGCTGGGCACGCCACAGTTGCAGCGATAAGTCCCCTCTTGGAGGAGTGGTTAGAGGCGTCACGGCGCCCTCACCTTCCGCCTGACACAGGCACTCACCGAACACGGTTGTTTCGGGAGGTTCCTGTTCAGGATAAAGCGGGAGGAAACGCCAGCGTGTCACCACTGTGTGGATCGCCCGGAGGACATGGTGGAGCATATGATGGAGGTCTGCCCGGCTTGGGCGGAGCACTGCCGCGTCCTCGAGGCGGCGATCGGCGGCGGCGATCTCTCGCGTCCAGCCCTGGTTCTGGCCATGGTACGGAGCGAGAGCGCATGGGAGGACGTTACCTCCTTCTGCGAAGCAGTAATGCTCGCAAAGGAGGAGGCGGAGCTCGTGAGGGAGAGGCAATCTCTGCGCCCGCAGGAGACGCCCTGGACGGGAATCAACAGTCGACTCCCGGCCACCGTAGACGCGGACTTGCGAGCGACAAGCAATGGGCAGTTCGCCGCCCGGTAAGGACCAGGCCCGGGTCGACGGCGCGATGTGTTCCACGCGCGCCACAAAGAGATGTGAGTGCGAATTGACGGGGTCCTCTAGGGCCAATGCCTGCCAGGGCCGCGGGTTGTTCGAAAGAGATACCGTGGCCCCTGGCACAGGCAACTGAAGGAACACGGGTGGGTTTTAGTCAGTAAAAGTCTGACACGACCCTTCCGCTCAGCCCAGAGCGGGAGAGGTCATTTGATGATGCCCAACCCAAAAAAAAAAGTATCCATGGGTGCGATGTGTTTAAACTTAGATACTAATAAGACACGTTTATTGAACAAACGTAGGTAGTATATTCTTATCAGCTTATCTGCTGTTTAATTTATAGGAAAAAGTGACTTTTTTGTTCAATGTAAATGGGAAGGAAATAATCCAAATAGTTATGTTTAGTCATGCGTTCGAGTTCGTTCCATATTGGTAGGAACTGTGCACCACCATCAGACAATAGGCATGACAACTTTGGGAATTTTGACCATAATGTTTTATTTGGTTTTATATTTGTTTCGTCCACTCATTACTTATGTAGGTTCATCGTTATGAATTCAATCCGTACTTATAATATATTATTGTTAAATTGTCGGAAAACTAAAGCACTGCAATCGCTGTTTACCATGCAGTCCTAACAGTTTTAATAACTGTAATGTTTACCAGCCAGGACAACACAATTATCATCAAACTAAGGAAAAGCAATGCTGTAAAACCTCCAAACAGAACGTCCAAAATATTATCAACACTAATAAATATAATATGAATAGAATTGGTGGGTAAACGATATTTCCTGAACAGCAGTCTCGAGGATTCATATAAAATGGGTAACCTGAAACAGTTATTCCAAAGGGGAACTCTTTTGATTAATATTTTAATTATAGTAACAATGAAGTACAAAACCATGATTTATTATTTTTGAATAGCCTTGAATTATTATTTTTTACTAGCTATACGGTTTAGTCATTAATAGGTACAGTAGGTAGGTTTTCCGCAAAAAGCTACGACATGGACAGTTTCGAGAAAAAATTCCGAAAAACTCTCTGCGATATTTTCTTGAAACTGTTCATGTCGAAAACGGTAGGCAACGCAACTGTAGTACCCCTGATTTGGATGTCCATAGGTACCACTTGCTGTAAGGAGGGATCCGTGCTTGAACTTCACTCATAAAAAAAATAGTAGCACTAAACTAATATTCAAATTTTAGGGAGACTTGGTTGTAGGTACTTGCCTTATAGATCCAATCAAATTCTCAATCCACCATAATGCTGAGCTTGTTAAATAAGTCAAAATTAATTTGCTAACGTTCTAAACTCGCATTGACCTGCTCTCTAACCAGTCTGCTTGCTGGCAGGCCCGCTTCAACGGAGCACCTGGACCGACTAACAGCCTCGTCCAAGATGGCGGTGGAGCACCCCGTGGCTTGGGAGGGCAGCGCGGCCCGCAAGCCCCTCACCCTGCCGCCAAACCTGACGCCTAAGTTCTTCCAGAAATCACCCAGGGAGGCGCTTCGCAGGGTAACCAGCTTACTAATACGAAAAGGTGAGCAAATTTGACTAATTTTGTTTAATTTATAGGTGAATTTGGTACTGGCTGGCTCTACTTAATATCAACAATTTTAACATTATCTAGCTAGATCATCTATGTGAATTGACAATGTAAGCTTATCGGGTGTGCATTGTGAAGGGGGTAGGAGAGTCCAGAACTCCGGACTTCTACGAGCTACGCAGTAGGACGCTACACCAAAATGTAAATTCATCAAAACTAGCAGAATTAACATCTCATGATAGTGTTTTGTAAAACCCTGAGGGAGACTGAGTTGCAATTTACAAAATAACACTGCTATGAACATCAAAGTCGCTCACAAGCATTTCCAAAGGCTAAGTTAATTATATCAGTCTGAACCCAACTACAATTTATTATAATTTTGTATCATGAAAATACTGTCGTATCAACGGGTAGTTAGACGCCTTAAAATCTGAAAACCAATTCTTACCAAGGGGTATCGTGTTACCCAGTAACTTGATGGTAGAGGTTAGATAGGCAGTCGTTCTATGTAAGTAAAAATACTCGCAATCAGCTGCCTATGGTGAGACTGAAAGCCGACCCTAGCAGGCTAGGCAGATTGATTTTATCACGAATATAAATCAATTTCATTTCAATAATTTCCCCTTTTGTGCTATGTCAGAGTATCTACAGTGTATGTATTTAACCGAATACGCCCTCTGCTTAACTATCTTGCTAGATATCCGACGATTTTCCTGTTAGTATGTTTATTGGTACATAAATACAAAACGATTATTATTAATGTTGTAATGTTAATTATTACTAATGTATATGATTATGATGTATTATGATTTTGTTAAACATTAGGTAAATACTAGTACCTACTTAAATGCTTTTTATATTTGCATCTCTATTCAAGGTTCATAATGGGTCTATTTTATCATTTATTCATAGAACTAGCTTCTGCCCGCGGCTTCGCCCGCGTGGATGTCGGAAATTATCCCACGGGAACGTGCTAACAGGATAAAATGTATGTGCTTCCCCAGGATGCCATCTATCTCGCGGGCCCTTTGTGGCTAATTACAATAGAAAACCAATTGTGTCTCATTAGTGGTGATTAAGAGGGTACCTATATGATATCCTTACCTAAGTACCTACATAATAAAAAAAAAAAAACTCAATAACAGAAAATAAAATACCTACCTACCTAAATAAACCTATTTCTGATGATAACTAAACTCAATAAATAAGCAAAATCCCTAAAAACTAATATCTATACGAATGACTAATCTTACCTAACAGTATTATAAAATAACCTACGGTCACTACGTACACTATCAAATATACTACCTATACTTTAAAATTAAAATCTATACCTACGACTTATAAAAATAAACCTAAATAACTCTAAAAACTAATAGAAATAAAAAAGGTCGCACTGAAAAACACGGTTTAGAATTGCAAGTAGCAGTTAAAATAAGAACGAACGCTCGCCACTCAACACGTCCGTTCAAATCAAAGTTCAAAAAATATCCTTATATGTATACGGTAGCGATCCGTGGCGGCCGCGCGCCACGCGTGTGCTGCGAACGGTGCAAGCCAAATTCAACCTTCAGCACTACATTTAGAGCATAACTTTAGTGAACTCCACTGCGGGTAACGTAACCTACGACAAACTTATTATTTGCGGTTGGTACAGTAATCGGGTCTAGGGATCGAACCGCAAAATTAAGTTTGTTTTTTATTGTATATACTTTTCCGGGATAAAAAGTACCCAGTGTGGTGCCCAGGATATTAAAGAATAATTATACCAAGTTTCATCGTAATCGAACCGGTAGTTTTTGCGTGATGCCTGAACAAACAGACAGACAGACAGACAAAAATTTTTTTAATCACATTTTTGGGTTCGGTGTCGGTCTAGTAACACCCCCTGCCATTTATTTTTTTGATATTTTCAATGTACAGAATTTTCACTTCTACAGATTTATTATAAGTATAGATATAGATAAGCAAACAATTAGTCATATTAAAGTGTAGAATGACACGATGTTAATAACACATCCTACTCAGAATTTGAAGGCGAAATAATGAACAGGTATAAGACATACTCCCTCGTTATGTACCTACGTGCAACAATGAATGAGTAGGTAAGTACAGATTATATTCCCGAAAATATTCTTTGCTAAAAAACAGTCATGTTCGCAGAACAAATTCTGAATAATTTCGACTATTTTGTTGACTCAAGTTTGCGGACTCAAACAACGTTTTTAGGAAACTTTTTCATGTCTGAAATTGATTCCTCCGAATCGAATAATTTAGCAGTTCAGGAGTCTTTATTTTAGATCTTTAGGTGAAAAGTAAATCCCAATCTTCAAAGATTCAACATTAAAACATTTCATGATCACGCCCGTCGTAAAGAATTCCATTCATGACATCATTTATAACGACCTTAATACCTAACGTGCCATTCACCTATCTAACAAACAACTAAACGATAAAATAGAAAATTACATAACCGTAAGATATTAGTTGGGTTATTGCCAAATATTGTTCATGTATTAAAACTGAAACAATGATCTTGAGTGTCCTCTAATCGAATATGTGCAGTTTTGTTTATTTTATAATCGCTACATGTATTAATCATTCATCATGATGACATCAAGTTATTTTAAATTTTAGAAAGTCACAATTTTCTCTTTTAAGGCTATTCTGGTCTATCAAGGATATTTAATCCGATGTTATAATCGACATTGATCTTGCGTTACTTATTTCAGTTCAGTCTTCTTAAAATAACTAAATCATTCTCTAGTTAGTTGCTATTTCATTGTAATAAAATCCTTGCCTGAAACCATAGACTTATAGAAAAAGTCTTTTTTTATAAGTCTATGCCTGAAACTTATTATCTAGGCAATGTGCAGAATAAGTTTAATTACTTCAGCCAAATTAGAGTTAGCTTCTCTAATAGGATAAATTAAAACACTAATTAAGATTGAACATACGTAGGTAAGTTCAATTTACTTGCGTATCATGTTTTTGTTACAAAGACCTGTTTTATTTTGACCGTTATATTTCATATGTGTTTACGCTTGTTGCTAATAGATGGCGATAATGGTTGCGGTTGGTCGTTAGTGATATTTGTGTGTATGACTAATTCCCGCGCGGCACAAACCACCGCGGACGTGCCTAAATAGCTGTTTACTTTATGAGACACAAAAAGAAATATGTGTGTTATCGATTTAAGACAAGACATACATACCTACTTATTTTCCGTTTGCAATGCGTTCTATCTTGGCGTGTGCCGTACATACATTAAATCCTCATTTAAACTATTGACCCAATCACTAGAACTTTTTTCAATTATTATGATAACTAATCTGCATTTACAATCCCTATGTATACTTGTATAAAGTAAGTACTGTAAGTAAGGACTCCGTACCATTTTATTCTGCGCACTTAGGAAACATCTGCGTATTAAAACACGTGTAGGTTATTACTTCAAGTATTAGGTAGGTACCTATAATGTAGGAACTTACTCGCTGCTACATGTATATGTAGCAGTTTAATGAAAAGAGTTGTAAAGCAACTAAATATTGCTGGCTCTTAGCAGTGACACAAGGGCCGCTAATTACCTAGATTACCCACATATTAAACCACGAAATTCTTTGGTCTAAATATAACTAATGCAGAAATTAAATAAGGAACTTCGTTCCAAAAAAATCGAAATTAATGCATATTCAATTGTTTGAATGAGTTTTAAATACCTAAGTCTATGTACCTAATTAGTCGGAGTTGCAAACAAACGCGAGCAACTAAAATGTACTATGACTGACTAAAAAATGTCAATTCATGAAAATTCGCCAAATATCGTGTAGATACATAAATACCTAATGATGATAGCAGAAGTAAGTTAACCGACACATGCTCCGGGTGCAATCTTTATTTTATAGACTCAGGTAGACTGTGTCAGTTAGAGAAACAATAACCGCGGGGTGCCTACCTACCTGTGTAGATTCAAACGATGTAACAAACTAACTCGGAACCTAGAGTCTAGACAATTAAAATTTTAATTGACACAACGTGCCGCAGGCATGACTCAGGACATGAATATATTCATAATGCATAAACATAACAATTTGAATGAAACTGGTCTGTGGGCTTAGAATCCTGTTATTATTACAGTCTAAATAAACCGGCACTTTCGAGCCGTGTAACAATAAGGCGTTAACAATCGCTTACGGGGACCTAAAAAGTTCGGCTGCACAATAGTGAATAGCACACAATGGCGATTCTGTTACCTGCGACATCAATATGTGCATAATAGTATGGCGAGGGACAAGGTATGGCGTGGTGTGCTATGGCGGCGCTGCCGTCCGTCAGTGAATCACAGCGCGCTCGCCCTGCTGAGTGTCGCCGGCGCTGAGTCACCACCTCGCGCCAGCTCGCCACCGACAGCGCCAGGAAAGATGCCAATACACCCATATTCCGTGATTAATAGAGACGTGAAAGTCGATAATGGCTGACTCCATTATTATTTATTACTCACTCATAAATTATTACTTCTCAGAAAACCACGTTTGTGTCTGATTATTCACACATCCGTCACGACAAGTCCCTATAGTTCATCCAACGACACATTTGCTTTTTAACGCAAATAATGAGTGTTAGAGAGTAAACTTTTCCACAAAGAACTTGGTCTGTTAAACCGGTCGCTGCCAAAGAAGGTAACCGGTCAGGATTTGAGGCCAAGATCGTAGCTGTAACAGCGGGCCGGAGCGCGGCGCGACTCAGCCACTGACGACTGCTGCCCTACATACGACCTCGCCGCTATCTTCTGTAAAGAATTACTTGCACTCTAGAATAACAATGACATCAAATTTATCGACTCATTGATTTAGCTCGAAAAGTGAGTCAATGACACGGCTCTATGCATAACGTTTAACACGATGATGACAGGCCATGTGCCCAATTTTAGTTGACTGGTCTAATGCGCATACCTACTGCAGTTGTCATAGATAGATTTAAGGTTTGAAATCCTGAATCCGCTCCTATCACCAATTTTATCACATCATCAAATTACCCCTTTGACATCCACTCTATCGTGTAAACTCTTATAAGTAGATACAGTATGTGTGTCGTTTATTAGAAAACGCTGGAAAATATTTTCTCTGAAATAGTTTGGAAGGTGGCCAGCTTCCATTCATTGTGTACACTGGCATGTTATTTAAAACTTGGCTCCGTTTTCAAGGGAAAGCCCTTTGATATTTAAGTAGCACCTTCGGCATCAAATCGTTGTTTTCAGGTTTCTATGATGCAAAAAAATAAGTTAGCCTGGTGTCTATTACTATTGGCTATTCTACCTATTGTTATTCACATTCTGCCAAAATTTACAGAATACTTTGAACTTTGAAGCCATTGCATTTGGACAAAGTGAACCGCCTTCAACTTGGCTGACATATCTGTGGCGCACAGTATAGTACGAGTATCCAATATTGATAACGCAATCTGATACGGTGGTATCAGTGATAGCGCGGTGTAATCAACAAACTTCACATCTTAATCAACGCTATCTGGCCTGGCTCAACCAAACCCATATTTTGCTGGTTTATTACTATCAGAAGAAATATTAGTTAACTGTTCATTTGTTCAACACATTAGAGTCTGACTGATAATCTAGCAAGAGCATTTATTTTCGCTGTAGGTATTCAAGCATTCTGCCAGTTCTACCAACCTTAGTTAGTTAAACAGGTTTAGGAACCTACATAGGTAGGTTCTTAAACCTGTAAAATCCAAATGCTGGTATAGACCAGCATCTTCATTAATTTCTTTCTAATTCTTTCGAATTCTTAAAACAAAAGTTCATAAAACAGAATTACACAATGAGTAAATACCATGTTATTTATACCAATCGAATTAATTAGTCATGTTCGTAAATAGTCCATTGTTAATGAACTGTTTTCGATAAACAACAATACCTAATTATAAATAATTGAAAATGTAAGAATATCAATAAAGTATTTAAATACTTTAAATTAAAATCGTACTTATTGAATTTCTCTTAAGAATTCATAGAACCTTGTGCGCAATAAAACTTAGTTTTACACCAATGTAATATATTCTGCTAGTAAGATCGTTTCGGGAGCTCCGCACTCCGCAGCAGGCATGCATTGTCCTGCGTACGCGACGTGCATGCAAATGACGCCACATCCGTCTCCCAACGAATAATATATCCGGTGTGTAGTAAGTAAGGCCTTTTTAATATTCATATAGTTATATAGAAAATCTTGTTGTTGGATCCTGGACAGCTCTCTGTTAACACCGCTGACGCCACGGTAGGCCACGTATCACTGAAGGATGTCATTCCGACTGACTGCGTTTCGTCTACTTACTTATCCTCTAACATTATTGGTAACATTGTTATGTTACAATTTGAGGAAAAAACATGAGGTAAAATATCAATAATACTCACAAACAACTCCGGACCTTCTTCTATTTCGATTTATTGTATTTTATTAAACAAGCAGATTCAGCCGTAATTACCAAGAGTTTTTAGTTTTGTTTTTTTTTTTTAATTTTCGATTTATATAAGTACTACATGGCATATAGGTTTCAATGCTCTTGATCGAAGAGGAATAAGCTATTTCATGCTTTCAGAAAAAAAATATATATAAAGAGTCTAGTTAGGAATCTGCGATAGAACAAACGGCGTTTAGAACAAAAGGGGAAACGTTTAGAGTAATGTCAACTAATCTGATTATCCCACTCGACTTGGCGCTACACGAACCACTTAGTTTAACACGCTTATATAGATTAGAAGCATAGAAACTGACTAAACCAACTACAATTTTTACTCGGTGTGACTATAACTTGGACTGAACGACTCTCCAATGATTCAGCCTTAAAAGTATTTCTTTCAAGGAAACCGAAATCATAAAAATAGATTTTCTTGATTTAAAAACAGTAAACCACTCAACTCAGCTTTTCCGTTATATTTTTAGTTGAAGTTTCGTGGAACGTTTTCCCAGTATTCAGGTTGGAATGTTACAGTCGAGAAAGCATCGTTAAATACTTTAGAGACTCACTTTTGGGACTCGTCATGTCACGAGAGTGACTCTTTATATCAATGTTGGTAGATTAAAGAACTGATGAATATGTTTATGAGTGAACTTTATAAAACAGCCATTTGCCTGACTGCTAGTTGAGGAAAGGCATACTTATAACATGATCAAAGCGAGGTCATGATGAGCAAGCTTCACAGACGTCCACGCTGTGGTAAACTTTATGTATTGGGTATTGGAAAATATCTGTTGAATTTCAATTACGTAACGCCTTCGCGAGCGACCTTCACCTTGGATACCCACGTGCTTACCAGTCCTAATGTGCCAGCTTCGACTTTACACATGTCCGTGAGTAGCTACGAACACTCAATATGTGGGCTGGGCACAATTAATTTAAGCAAAAGTTAAACGAACGGCGAGTCAGTAGTTGGCAAATAAATCTTTATTAAAAACACCAATAAACTTCAGCGTAACACGCAACACAGTTTGTTTAGAAGTGCAGACGTTCGGTGCTCCTGTTCGTAATCCATATTTATTCATGACTGTCTCGCCTGAAGACACTTCAACACTTATTAATTCTTATACAGAATTCGTTTAGACTCAGTAGGGGACTTAATTAAACTTAATTTAGATACTGGTTTAAATCCAGATGGCCCAGGTATTCTCGACATAATATTCTCAAGAAATTATTATATAGGCCTATCTGTTCTTGTTGCTGTCTAGAGAGCATGTCTATTGATACAATGATGGTACTTATGTGTTCTCAATCCATGAGCTCTCTAAACGGTCCCTTAAAAGAGTATCGTTATTCACTGGGTACATGTTAATGCACGACCTTTGCCGGCGTGTAACCTAAAAGCTTCATAAACCTTTTTATGGGTATGACTCCGTCGACAACCGTCAGTGCCATATGGCGCTGTACAGTCGAGTACACATTCACTGAAACGATCATGTTCATGGATCACTACTTCACATGTTGAACTGGATACAAAAGATTAATAGATACGTACTTACAGTGTATACGAGCTACCATATTATATAAGTATTTATTTGAGTTTGACAAAAGTAATAAAAGCATTGGTAAAACATTTGAACAATATGACTGCCTGCCAACAGGCATAACGAAATAGAGATAAGTTAAAACGCTTATCAACGATAACACTTTCTTTCAACTAAGTGACTCATTTCCGTCACAATTTTAATAGCAATCGATTTGCACGTTTTCGCTGAAGCAAATAGGTACTGAATGTTTTGTAAGCCACTGTAGAAAGGAGTTGATAATTTCTCGTAATCAAGTTAAAACCTTTGTGCGTGAGATTACAAAGCTTAACCTTAGTGGTATCCTTTCGTATCACACGCTCGACCGCGACCTCGTGCCTCGTGGTAATACAATATGGCGAGGCGCCACGCTCGACTTACGCCCTGATTACTCCTTTGTGACATGTTACAATCATCTCTTATTAATAATCCTTGTAATGAGCGTACCTACGTGTCATCACGCTAATCGAAACAGTTCTTTGAACAATAAAAGGCATGAGTCACCATCAACATTCGATAAGGCTCAACATCGCACAGTTCAATTATTGGTAGTATGTATTCATATCATAATATGTTCAGGCTATAAATGATACCAAATAAAATCAATAGAGTCGGTATAAACCTGTTATTTTCCATGGCGAGAATCGAACGAGCTGTAAATGTATTTTTAAACTCGCCTCCAGTCCAGACGTGGCGGTCGTCGGTCGTCGGTCGGTGGTCGCGGGCCGCTGTGCCGCAGTCTGCGACCATCACCCACATACCGCATGCGGTATGCCTAGTTAGTACACCTGTGCACACACCTCAGTACACACACTGCACTTTTACTGTTACTGACTAAAAACACGCATTTAGTCTTAGCGCAGGATTTGATTTCGAAAACTTACAGTTCACAGGCAAGAACACTGAGTTCAGCAAAAATTATTGCGCGAGTCTAGGAAGTAGGTAGATGGACTCCACGAGATTTATTTCCTCTGGACATTTTAATTGTAAAAGGTACTATGGTAAATTGATGAAGAATGCGGTAAATAACTGGAACAACATTTCAAGTAGCTAACCTACCTACGATAAAAAAACAAGAAACTTTCGAAAGCCATTTCTCACCGATTGACACATGCTCCCAATAACATATCATTTAAAATGCAAAATACCCTTTCATTTATAATTATTATCTACCAAAAAGGAAAAATTATACAGCGTGTTACATTTGTGTCACTTTTAATTTTGGCTCAGTAATGAATAAAATAATATAATTATAGGGTTCCGTATCCAATGAGTGCCAACTATATTGTTGGTTATTTATTTTTTAATTATTTATTGTAGGTATTTTAATTTAAAAGTGCCGAGATGACGACTAATAGAAAAAGAAGTATCGAAGAAGAAGAAGACACGTTGCGCCGACCCCAAACTTCTTGGGATAGGGCCGACAGGGGCAAGAGAACGATGACTTTAATGAATTATTTACTAGGAGGAGTAATAACAACGATAAATAATATATTAATTCTCCTCACTAAGCTACCGATAATAGTTGGGTAACATACACTGTATTTTAGAAACGGTAATAAATGCAAGCACCGAATTTAGTCTGATTATCGATTACCATCAGTTTCTCACATTATATGTACACTGGTCAATAAAATCGCCATTTTTTGTTCAATAATGATCGACTGTATCACAGATAAGCTATTTCACATGTTTGTTTATTATTTTGAGGGTCGATATTATGATGATTGACGTCTTGTTTGTCATAAATCTTATTGCACTTGAAAGTTAACCATTTTTTTATACAGAAATACTAGCGCCATCTACCGCAGGCCTTGCACGATGGTTTAAAGTCTATGATTTTTTTTTTTTTTGACATTTCGCCCTGCCTCTGCGCACCGCTGTCGTAGCGGACCATCCCGACATTAATCTGATTTGACGGTTAAACATCGGACCAAATCGTCCCGTTCCTTCAGTCAGTAACAGATTTTTCTAGGGAGTTTAGGTGAATATCGTGAAGTTTAATTGCTGAGTCTGTAGTTTTGACTAATTCTGTCTAAAAATAATGGACACTACTGAAGCTTAGGCCAAGTTGTGGCTTTGCTGCAACAAGGCTTAAGTCAACGTGTAGTGGCCAGGAAGTTAAATCTCAACCGTTCTGCAGTTCGGCGAGTTTACCAAAGGTTTCTGGAGATTGGGCAGTATCGAAGAAGATCTGGATCTGGAAGACATAGGGTAACAACTCAACGGGATGACCGCTTTATAGTGGTATCCGCTTTACGAAATCGACACCTTTCTGGCGTAGATCTCCAGCGACGCTTACGTGAAGATCGGGGGGTGGCTATAAGTGACAGTACTGTAAGGCGGAGACTACGTGAGCAGAATTTAAGAACACATAAGCCAGCAACAGGGCCACAATTGACCATAGCTCATCGACAAGCCAGACTTAAAATTGCGCAGAATCACGTCAACTGGATTATCGGCCAATGGGAGTTTTAGCGATGAGTAATCCAGCCCCTACATCCTTAGGAGACCTGGAAACCGCTATCAGAGAAGAATGGAACTGAATCCCTCAAAAGACCATCAAAACCTTGATTTGGTCACAACGGCGAATGCAGGCCGGCTTCGAGCAAGAGCTCTCCTCTTGCTCGAATGCCACTCAATATTAAACTGAAAAATTAGAGCGTGTTTAAGATTAATCAAAAACAGTGTAAAATTATTCTTTTTATTTTTATAATCTTTCAATTTTTTATATTTTTTATGTTTATATTGTGCTAAAGTTGGTGTAAATAAACAAGTTAAATTAAACATATCAGTACTAATCCATTTTGTATTGTTTCGCTAAAGAAAAAACGTGATTTGCGGTAAAACTTCAGGTGGGCCGATTTTTCTGATGACCAGTGTAGTTACTCATACAACTTATTATAACTTTTGAATCTTTTGCACAAAGTGTCAGATGATCAGTGTCAGTGTTTAGTCTGATTGACAATACAATGTACACAACTAGGTACACATACTTTTCCTGTTAAGGTGGATGCTCCAAGGTAGCCCGCGAAATTCAAATTTTCTTAGGTTTTTTGCAATTTGCTGGTCAGTACTATGTTGTACGTTGATTAAAATATGATTCGCGGCCGTAACAAATATGTATTTACAGAATCATAATCATTAAAGTCATCAACACAATTCTCTAAGATCAAGTAATCATACTGAATGACAATCTCATGAAATCTTGACATTTTAGGATTATGTTAACTTAACAAGTTGTATTACTGATTCTAATGATTATAATTCTGTAAATACATATTTGTTACGGCCGCGAATAATATTTTAATCAACGTGCAACTTAGTACTGACCAGCAAATTGCAAAATACGTAAGAAAATTTGAATTTCGCGGGCTACCTTGGAACATCCACCTTAACCAAAATGGCAAAGTTATATGTATAGACAGTCGCAGTTTAAAATCAGCATTAATAAGTCTAAATATAAACCAGAGATTTTATAATCCCAGTGAAAGTTAGATCGCCATGGAGCACACAACACGGAAAATTTTTCAATAAATTCAAATAATAAGTAGGATAATAGGTAACACTCAGATATTCCTCAACTGCTTTTGGTTTGTCCAACTGGCTGCTAATGAGTGCTACTATTTGGTATAATAAACTTAGGGAAGGAAATATATGATTTCCTTCCTTTACATCGTGGAATGTGCACAATAACAGGGTTTCTGTGTCAACTACATAATATAGACAGAGACACGTAGCTTCACACAGTCCCTGAATGTTTTTTAACGGTTTTTAATGCAGTCATTGCAAAAACTGTACAAAATACGCTAATTTAAGGCACGGGAAGCCTCCTTGGAGAATCATTTTTGATGTGTCATTGGAGACTAAATTTAATCACATCAAAATCTATGATAGTTTCGTTCGTTTATTCCCAGTAGTTCCATGTAGCTAGTCCCACATGGAACTATTGCAACCTAAAAATGATATTTTCTACCATTAGTTCCATGTAATTTTAAACTAGTTTTATAGCCCGACATTTCTTTCATATGGAACTGCTTACCTCACGATACTGAAATAAAGCTCTGTAACAGAAGGACAGACAAAAATTGTAAGCTTAGCATTGTACCTAATGGCAGTTCCATTGATGGCACCCACTGCTTACGGAACCCTCTTTTCCTTACATAATTTCCAATGATTGGGAACGTAATATACAAGGGCTAGTTGGTACCCAACTAGATGTAACAGAATACCAACATATTAGGTACTCGGGACGGCTACAATGACCACACTGCAACTGCAATGCAAGTACACATACACAGCAGCGATATCTTTACTGCTTTAGGTAAATCTAGTAGATACTTACATGAACATGTTCAAATCTCATAGTTCTAATTGCCTATGTCGAGTAAGCACAGGAGCTATTATTATGGCTCATGTGTTAAGTCTATGGCGCGACGGACGGTTGCGATTTGAGGCCGCGCGAGTCAACGCCACTGCCAAGGTCGCCTCGTCCGCCACTTGGAACAATCGTTACTTGGA
The DNA here is from genome assembly GCA_951799955.1 of Apamea anceps. Taxonomy (NCBI): domain Eukaryota; kingdom Metazoa; phylum Arthropoda; class Insecta; order Lepidoptera; family Noctuidae; genus Apamea; species Apamea anceps. The sequence goes on along the minus strand of OX637505.1, from coordinate 14,367,575 downwards.
TTCGGTACAAGCGACTGAGCTTTACCTTTTTTGATTAATCGTACATTGTGCCACTATGAGACAAAAATAAATAGAAAGACAAAATTTACGATTGGCAAAATAGATTTGTGAACACTATCAGTCACGTAGATTAGCATTATGTATGTAAGGTACATTAGTATTTTTTATAGTTTTAGTCTTATTTTAATGAAAATTTGATCCTGTACGAAAACAGGATTTTGCAGACGGCGAGTTGTTATGAGCAATATCCTAACAACACAACCCCATTTCAGAACGGTCACCATCAACTGACCACGGAGCATAGACACAAGTCCAAACGGTCGCGTCGACCTGGGGTATCGTTCCGAGAACTTAAGTAGAATAATAATGAGATGACGCAGCAACGTCGATAATAAGTGGGTATCGAATAATACTCATTTGCGATTTGTTACTTTGTAGAGGAAAGCCGTGCAATGTAAATTTGCGAGCGAGTGTGCTCGGGTGAACGATCGCAATAGAACCGGTCTGACAGGCAGCCGCGGCAAGAAGGATCCTCCCGGGAATGTGCCGCACTCTGCGGACCTCCGACCAGTCCAGCACTCCTCTGTCTGCTCCCAGATATTTCCGGTTTATATTGAAACTAATTCGTTTGAAAACCACTCCACAATGGTGTTATCGGTCATTGTGTAGAGGAAACAGCAACAGGAAACATGGATTTAAAGTACTGTATTGTTTAAATAAATAAATATAACAGTGATTCAATAACAAAACTATTTTTCCTGTTAATTAGTTATAACGATTTAATGAATACAAAAAGATTTAGCGATACCTAAGTGCTTAGGTACTAGGAATTTTATTGTTTTCCAGTGTAGGTCGTTTCATCGTTGATAGAGACTTGCAATCAGTAAGCAATAAACGCACTATTGTAAGAACTGATAATATATCGATTACTTACTTTTAGTTAGCAGGCTTTTAGGTGTTGGTGAGCGTCGATTCCCTCAAGTTGATGTAGACGTGTGTTATCGGTCACGTAGACATCACTTTGAAATGTAATATCGATATTATAGTAATAATATCTTTCTGAAACTACATCTGTATTACTTTGGTGTTGTAGTAATATTTCCGAGTCCCTCCCTCCTACTGCTCGACCATTACTCCGGTACCATTTATAAATGACCAAATGTTTCTTATTTCATAAATTGTCATTCAGTTCGTTTTATTTAGGGTTTAAAGATATAAAGGCTACTAATACCTATATACCCCTATACTGGGTGTGTCAGTTGCTCTCGGATGGCGATTCGATAATTATTCATCATTCATATCTGCTGTTATATTGGGACTTGGGATCTAATATTAGTATCGGCGAACTATATGTGAACGATAGCACACCTGTCCTCTGCCAACAACCTTCGAGTTATACAAGTAGCTCTTGGCTGGCTCACCATTGATTGCTATTTGCTATACGTTTAGGGAGTTGGTATTTACACACTAGGGTCACGGTAATATTATCTATATTACCGTGCTAGGGTGTACCTGAGCGTTTGCGAGGGAGTTTCTTTTACTTTAGGTACCTATTTATTTAGCCAGAAGCAAAATATTGTTAAAATAGAATAATATTGAATAACTCTTTTTTTAAATAATTTCTTTGATTTGTTCTAGGGAACAACGGGAAGGAGAAAGAAAATTCTCGAAACAAGGAAGCCACGTCACCAGCAGCGCGCTCCGCAAACGGTCAGTATCTCCCAAAACCATCTGGTTATCTCTTCACATGACTTCACAGGACAGTTCTTCTTATGCTAACAATATCTCATTGACTAACATCGCGGGCTCGCGGTCCATAGTAACCATGGTGATAATCGCGTATTAAAGCTTGAATGAGTGCTTAACAATCGAGCTTTCCATCGGGAAGAGAGGGAGAGGGGTCTCCCCTCGTTTGCGGTGCAAGGGTTCGGGGAGGGTACAACAACGCACATGCGGCGCGGCGCGTCCCCGGGGCCCAGGGCCCGCGGCGCGCGCAGCCGGCACCCCTAGTGCTGTCGCACCCCGCGCCCGGCCCGCGCCGCACACCCCTCTCTGCAGGGGCGAGTCGCGACACCCCATCCTACCACATTTTTGCGGAAATTCGAATCCTCCCTAGATATTCGACTGGGTACATCATATTCGCATGTACGATTTTACTTCAAACCGCTAAAGGCAGTCAGTGCGTTATTAATTTATTATTATTCAAATTGATAATTATCTCAATAACGTAAACGAGAATGAGTCATACTTATTTGATAATATTAATAGATTATATGATTTATGTTCCAATAGCGGCTCGTCCAATCAATTACGACAATAACAATAATAACCGTCGCCTTGGTACGAGACAAAACAATGAACTTGATATAAGTATAGTTTACATTACATAGTGCTAACATAACACAAGCTCGATATCGTTTACATAGCTAGGTACCTACTTATTTCAATAATTATTATTCTCGCCTGCACAAAAGCATCCCAACACCCTGCGATATGATAAATGATAATACAACGTTGAAACACAATGTCAGCATGTCGCCATACGTGACTTATCAATGGGACAAACTGCCAGATAAAACGACATCTGACTTCCGTGCCCACCTACTCGTGTAACACTAGAAATATGATACTATAATAATAAATTACGTGCGGTGTGTAGGTATGAAAACGCTTCCTCACTCCCCGCATAATAGGTATGTTTCGAGCGTATAGACGCAGCGAGCGAGCGAGCGCGCGCCGGGCGCCGAGCTAGCCGATGCTAGCGTTTGAACATGCCACAATGCAGCGTAAATGCAATAGGTAAGGTGTATCGGGTTCGGGTATATTGACGGAAGAGGAAATAAAATTGCTGTTCTGCTTTGTTTGTATTGTATTGTAATCAAATATCAAATAAACATACATATATGTAACCTGAACATAACCCTCCCCATTTCAAAATACCAAAGAATTTAACCACTTACAAATTTAATACACTTTTCTCCAATAGTCAACAATTTAATGTGAAATAATTATTATACTAACCAATTTTAATATGAATGCTCAATCTTGACAATCATGTAATATTTTTCCCTCAAATTTAATCATTTATTTTCTCAATGTTTATTTTTATCCTTTTTACACTATTGTAATAATTATGAATGCTCCTTCTTGACATGTTAATTTTTCCTAAATCTGTTTTCATCATTCATAATTTACTTATCTATTTTTATCGTTTAATTTTATGAGGTTCGGGTTCGGGGTTCGGGTCGTTTTTTTTTTTGAGGTTGGGCGCACGCCATTTGTTCCGTAAAAATTCCCCCCGCGTTTGCGCTTTCTAATAGGGTTTACTGTAAATAAATAAGTAAGTAAATAACCTACTTATTTACAGTAAATGATTTCGTTTCATGACGTAAAGTTCCAATAGTTATTTGTGCAACAAGAGAGCAGTCGTTTTTTGCTGCGAGTACTGATTTTGAATCCTGAGTATGGCGAGGGATTCAAAGGCACGAGATGCAAAAAACTTTGCTCTCGTATAACACACATAACTTTTCACTTCAGCAGCGAGAACACTTTAGGAGATAAAATAATAAACAGGAATAGATTGAAATAACTATTTATTGTGAATCAAAATAATTAACATTGTAGGTAGAGGTACAGTCAGCAACAAAAGTCAATTAACACTGTTACTTTTACAAATCATCTAAATTGATACAAAATGATGCGATACATTCGTTTTCTCTATTTCATGTAATAGCAAAAAGTTAATTCTTCTTAAATATTCTATTACTATGTTTTTTAAGAATATTTTACTTAATAATTAAGATTTAAACCGCCAAAGTGTTAACCGACTTTTGTTGCTGACCGTACCAATTCAATAAAATGGAACATTTTAAAAGTTAAAAGTAAAATTACTGCAATTCTGCAAATTAAAAGTAACAGATTTATTTGGCAACGTTATAGTTGCATTGAGTTGAGTTTGATTATCTGCGGTTAAGGTTTCTGTTTCGGTGGCGGATTGAGAAGGAACAACATTGGTGACTCTGATCGGCTTTCTGTGTAAGTACACTGTGCGTCGTTGGAAGTAGATGGGCGTGGGTGAGACCAAGGATCCGAGGTCGAATTCAGACTTATTGTTTCCACCATACGCTTACAGATTTTCGACTTATTTTCTATTGATTCTTCAATATAGCCTTCTGCAACCGTATAGGACTTCCACCCGCCGTGACGTTTTAAAATGGTGAGATCGGCTCCGGAATCAGCCAAGAGCGTTGCCGAAGTTCTCCGAAACCCGTGTATAGCTGAGGCTCTTCCAGTTTTAAGAAAGTGGCAATTTCTCGCGGTATAGCACCTATTTTATTTACTCTCATAGACTGTCTTGAGAATTTATTATTATGGTATTGTATGAAAAATCGATGTTTTTATATTGACTGGAAGTAAATTTTGGTATTTTTCTACAATAGTTACATATTCTTCGCGTACGACAAAAGACCTGTCAAGGTTCGTCTTCGTATTTTTCAATTTTACTAACAGTAATTTATCTGAATGCTTTTCGATATTATTAACTGTTAGCTGTAATAGCTCGTTATTGCGACACGCTCCACGAATTCCTATGATCCTGTAATGAAAATATTACATATTTAATATGCATAATTTAACATTTACAGCATCTTTTACATATCGTAATAAATATTTTAACAGTATTGCTAAGCCAGACTAGGATTCATTGCGCCTCCAAAAATTAGTAGTAGGTAGGCAGTAAGTACCTTTATACATAACAGTCTACACACAAATTTTAATAACTGAAAACATAGATTCATAGGTACCACTTACTTTAGCGGCAAGAAAATTGCAGTCCGGAGCTTCATTAAGAATTTTTTCTATGTTAAGGGCCGTGAAAATTTTGGACTTTTTAGCCTTATCCCCAACTGACATTCTTTTTAGAAAAGATACGTGTTTTGCGTATGTTTCAATAAGCACGTTATGTTTTGTTTTTAAAGTAGCTTTCAACATTGAGTAAACACTCCACATTGTAGATGATCGCCTCGTCTGTGATAAATCTAAAAAATAAGATAGCAACACCGGCAAATACTGGTATTCAGCTGCATCCGGTTAGACTGGAAGCCGACCCCAACATAGTTGGGAAAAGGCTAGGCAGACGACGAGCAACACCGTCCGAAAAACTGCTTGCGCTCTTTGTAAGTCTCCATTCATTGAAGACATGGTATGCTTTCAGATATTTCTCGCGAGACTTCTCAGGTAGGAAACTTAGCTTGTTGTTTTAACTCTTCCGGTGTTAAAATACTGTTCTCGTCGTTAGTTTCACTCATATTTTACGATTATTTTAATATTTTTTAACTTATTTAACTCTTTACGCCAGCCACGAAATTTTATTCCCGCTCTTTTATTTAAATTAAGGCGTGTTCGGAAATATATTATTTTATATTTTATTATTCAAAATATAGGTACGTAACATTATTAAAACTAGAAATAATCTTACTACAAATCGTTACGTAATCGCTGCAGGCACCTGTGTCAAGATGCTAAGAGACGCTATTTCCACGACCAAATCAATAACCGCAGATCTTCTGATGTATGGAAATTTCTCAAATCTGTAGGCATAGGCAAGTCTCCTGCCAACCAGTGTAAGGATGTTAACCTCAATGATCTCAATAAGCATTTCTCTCTCCTTCCCTTTTCTCTTGATCCGTCTGTCAAGGCTGCGACACTGGAGAGTCTTGCTAGTTTGCCGGTACCACAATATTCTCACTTCAAGCTTCAAGATGTTACTGAGGATGACGTTAAAAAGTCTATACTTGCGATAACTTCTTCAGCAGTCGGTAATGATAAGTTGTGTTCAAGAATGACTCTTATTCTTTCCTCATTACTTCCTGTTCTCAATCACATCTTCAATCACTCATTTTCCTCTTGCTCCTTTTCGTCAGTTTGAAAACAGGCTCACATAATACCTTTACCTAAAACTAATAATCCTACTCTATTAACCCACTTTAGACCTATTTCTATTCTCCCATTTCTCTCTAAAGTTTTTGAGCACATAGTTCATAGACAATTATCATTTTTCTTGGCGTCAAACTCGATAATATCCCCTTTTCAATCCGGTTTTCGCTCGGGTCACAGTACTGTAACCGCGCTCTTGAAGGTGACTGACGACATCCGCTGGGCAATGGAGAATAAGTTACTTACTGTTCTAGTATTGCTCGACTTTAGTAGCGCCTTCAACTCGGTGGATTTCTACATTTTACTAGGTTTCCTCAAATCTATTAATTTCTCTTCTTCCACTTTAGCCTGGTTCAGTTCTTATCTTCGGGGACGCTCTCAGTGTGGTCGCCTGCAGGAGTCCTTCTCTGATTAGTGTAGTCTCACTGAGGGTGTTCCTCAGGGTAGCGTTCTTTCTCCTCTTCTTTTTTCAATTTTCATAAACTCTGTTACCAGAGTAATCTCCTCTAGCTTCCATCTCTACGCAGATGACTTGCAGCTTTATCGACACTTTACTGTAGCTAACACGGATTCTGCAATTGTTGCAATGAATCATGACCTGGCTTGCGTCAGCGTTTGGGCTAAGTCATTTGGTTTGATTTGGTTAACCCAACTAAATCCCAGGCCATGATCATCGGATGTTACATCTCTCATGCTTTATATCTCGATTGTGTTTGCATTGACTATACTGAAACCTAAAGATCTGGGTGTAGTTATTGACTCCAATCTTTCGTGTCGTGCTCAGGTGAATCAGGTCAGCCGAAAGGTACATTTCTCCTTTCATTTCGCTGAAATGCCTGCAGGGTCTTCTGCCCTTGAAGACTAAAATTTTTTTGGCACAAACACTTATTCAGCCGATTATAGATTATGCCGATGCCTGCTACCTGGATGCTACTGAGGAGCTATTAAACAAGCTTGAGCGCTTGCAAAACCTGTGCATTCGCTTTTTTTTCGGTCTTCGAAAGTATGACCATGTTTCACACCTTCGCAAGGAACTCAAGTGGCTCCCAATCCGCCTTCGCAAGAACACCAGGATTTTATGTCTACTCTTCAACATCTTACACAACCCGTCTTATCCTTCCTACTTGCGTGAGCGTCTTTCTTACGCTCGCTCTAGCACTGCACCGTGTAGATCACACCTAAGATCCATCCTTAAATCTCATCCTCATAAACGAGCTACTATTCTTATTCCTTCTCTGTCCATGCTGTAAGATTGTGGAACTCACTTCCGCCTAGCATTCGTGATTTAAAAACTATATCTCTATTTAAAGAGCATTACCTTTCCTCTATACCGTGAGTATTTGTATATATACATATATATATATATATATGTTTATATATTTTTGTATTATGTATTTATTTAAGTATACTTAGGTATTTATTATTTTTGCGTTATATGTGTAGGTATATTTAATATTTTTGTTTTAGACTTCACACATTTATATTTTTCTCTTCTTGTTCTTACACACTATTGTATACATTTCATTTTTTACTTCTCCAGTCGCAGGTCTGCTGGAAGAAATTTCTTAAGAAATAAGCAGTACCTTTGTACTCATATTATGATTACGTCATATCAATATGTATTTTTCTGTGTGTACATAAATAAATAAATATTTACAGGTTAAATATCAGTTTTATTTGCAGTAAATACTTATTTTTCGTTTAAATACAATAATAAGTTAAAAATTCAATAAATTACATTAAAAGACATAATTATCTTTTTGCAAAATTTCTTTAGTTAGTACGAAATTCCGAACGTGTTTGTCTTTGAGGTCGAATTCAAAATCGGAATTTCGAAAGGGCTAGTCTTTGTCTCTCTCTCTCTCTTTCTAATAGCGGGAAAGAGATAGAGTGTAAATGTTTCGAATTGTATGATTAACCCAAGGCTGAATAAGATATCCGCGGCTATCTGAAAAAAAAAAAAAACTTACTTGGTGTCTTACTCAGTGAGCAAAATCGCATTTTGCTCACTGATTTCAGGCAGCAAAACCTACATGTTTGAGCTACTGAAGTGAAAACATTATTTACCTACAATCATTGCTTAGACGCGCCACAATACAAAAAAGTACAGTAGGTAAGATTTACTGAGCAGATTGAATTTGTTCAAACGATTATTTTGTTTGCTCAATAACTTTGACATATCGTATAGTATTATAAAATATCTTGTAAATACTAGGCATAATTTTAACGATATATGTATAAATCAGAATAAGAAAAAAGTTTATTTTACGTGTTATCCTTCAATTACATGATATCACAGTATGCACATATAACTATATGGATAAAAATAAACGATAAAAATAAAAATAGATAAGTAAATTATGAATGATGAAAACTGATTTAGGAAAAATTAACATGTCAAGAATTTTATTATTTTAATCATTATGAAAGCATTCATAATTATTAAAATAATGTAAAGAAGATAAAAATAAACATTGAGAAAATAAATGATTAAATTTGAGGGAAAAATACACGATTTTCAAGATTGAGCATTCATAATAAAATTGGTTAGTATACTAATTATTTCACATTAAATTGTTGACTATTGGAGAAAAGTGTATTTGTAAGTGGTTAAATTCGTTTGGTATTTTGAAATGGGGAGGGTTATGTCCAGGTTACATATATGTATGTTTATTTGATATTTAATTACAATACAATACAAAAAAAGCAGAACAGCCATTTTATTTCCTCTTCCGTCAATATACCCGAACCCGATGTACAGACGCCAGCAGGTCAGGCTACCCGAAACTGTCAAATTTTCCCAATCAACTTTGAACCTTAATGCTTTAGCGATAAAGTTGAAAATCTATTAAAGAAATTTGACAGATTGTAGTAGCTTGATGTGCTGGCGTCTGTACCTTACCTACTGCCATTACGCTGCATTGTGGCATGTTCAAACGCTAGCATCGGCTAGCTCGGCGCCCGGCGCGGCGCGCGCTCGCTCGCTGCGTTTATACGCTCGAAACATACCTATTATGCGGGGAGTGAGGAAGCGGTTTCATACCTACACACCGCACTACAACATTCCTTTCATTTCAAAACTACATTTTTATTTTTTATAGTCGTTTGTTCCTCTGTTTATCGAACCGACACAAATGCGAAAATAGAATATTTTGTTTTTTTTTTCGCCGTAAAAAAATAAAAGATTAGGATTAAATCTCCCCAATAAACATTGTAAGTACCTACCTATATTTTTAAATCTTTTTAGTGAACATCATGAAATCTTACAATCCATACTTTAGCCTGCATGGCCCTTTTCAACATTTCACCCTGTAAAAATACGCCCAATAACTTAGCCAAAAGATGGACACCAAACGTTGAGTTTATGTTACTAGTAAGTAGGAGATAAACAGTTATAGGTACATATCGTTGGCCATCGAAGGTCTCAAGTTCAAAGGTTTATCAATATGTAGAATACGAATTGGCTTATTGCGTCGCTCTCGTTGAAGTATACATACCTAGGTCTGGTCCAAAATGACAATTACTTTCAATCATTTTCAGGTGCTCCCTCGCGACCATTAATTGATTTGGATTGGACATCTCTTCATAAATTAAAGATGAGATGCCCATTGCCCAGTCTGACCGTCTGTTTTTACCCGACAGCCAAAAAGGGTTGTTATGTGTTGCATTTCAGTTACCTATAGGTACCGCATTATGTTTTATGCCTTTGTTTTTCTAACATATGTCGATTAAAATAAACAACAGTTCACGTTCGGTTAACGTGTCCAACTCGTGTCAGTTTTTATCGATAGAGCGATGAGTCGGTGACGTCACCGAGCATAACAACCACCTTTCCACTGGGAATATTAAGCGATTAGTTAATTGGTTAGAATCTTCCCGTCCATTACAGCAGACTGGGTGAGTCAAGTGTCGTGGTATTCCTTAATTGATGTTCTGACGCGCTTTTATTATCACTCACCGAGATAGCAATATCTTTTGTTTAACCACTTACAATGTAGGTATGAGTTATGCACGTACAAATTAAGTTTTAAAAGCTACCAGGTAAATAAAAGAAAGCTAAAAAATGTCATTTATAAAATTCATCTTCAAATACAAGTATTTTCACAGTTGATGTTCTCATAAATACCTAAGTACATTTATCTTTTACCTTTGATTAAACAAGCGAAAGCAAATTCGCAGCCACAGCTGCTGATAAACATTCGCCTCATTTTCGCAATTTGGATCGGTTCCAGTGGTGAACGAGACAACATAAAATACTTTTTAATTTCATCATTTCAATATTTTTCATGTAGCCATTTATTTAGTCACATAATCATATAAATAACTAACCCATAAAAAAAAATGTAAGGAACTAAGTAAGTACCAAGTATTATGTATTATAGCTGTGCCTAACGAGCAGCCCACGGTTCGCTACAGACCTACAGATATTATTATAGTTCATGTTATGTTATAATAACTTATATTCCATAATATTAATAAGTATTATAACGCGAAAGTATCTTTTTCTGTTACCTTTACACACACGCCTAAACCATTGAGGCTTCTGGAAAAATAAGCTTATAATTTCCATTCAGGATATTTTTTGTACTTCCTTAGGTATAAAAAAAATATGATGTAGGTACTTACAAAATACAGCAGCCGAAGTCGCGTAAAACAGCTAGCACCTATACTTACATTACTAACCTATAATTATTATAATTAATTATGTTACGATAGGTACATAGATCACTTTTGCCAGCTGCCATTGATTTCTCTTTACTTTCTATTCCAGAATATTAGGAATTTTAAAGGTAAAATTAGAAAAATGCTAATTAATTTTCGAGTCATGATTATAATTTATTTAGTAGAGCGAGGCGTACAGGCTTCCAGTTGATGTCATAGTGTAAGGTCAATGAACTTGCACTGAGCAATGCCTACAATTCTGTACCTTTAGTGAAAAGTGGTATAAGTTACAAATCCTTGTTTTGAGAAATATATATAAAAAGTTTTGCATTTTTAAAACGGCAACAACTTTTTTATTACAGATTTTTTTTTTGACTTTTTGCCTTTAATTAATTTGAAATTGTTATTATTATATCGGGTATGCTTTGATTTGTTTCAAAAATATTTATAATCTGAGATATATAAAAAAAACTAGACTTATATCATTAGCCACATTAAGTTCCTATGTGTATAATGTTACAATTTCATTTATATCATTTAACATATTCTAAAATGCACTGGTTTTGAATGTTACAAGTATTTTTGAAACATCTTTTTGATAGCAATAGAGTTGTAAATGATAAAAACACTAGAACTAATTTTTTTTCGTAAACATTGAGATTTCATGGGCACCGTGCCTTTTTAGTGTGCTATGATAAAATCAAACTTATATCAATTTACACACATTAAACACAATAGAAGATGTGGTGTATTTCGATTTACCTTTAATTATATCAAATAAACTTTCGGTGTAAAATAATATAAGTTTAATTTTACTTCTATTGTAGGGGCCTAGTCCTGGCCTAGTACTTATACGGTCGGGGCCTACTTTCATTTACAAAACGGGTGAGTAAAAGTGTAAATATATATATATACCTATATATTTATTTTTTTGAGGATGGGAAATCATCAAATGGTCATGATCATCTGGGTGGAGCAGGAGGGAGTGTCAGACTCTTACTGACTAAAACCCACCCGTGTTCCTTCCTTAGCCCTTTATGTTCCAGGGCAGCGGTAAACCTTTGGATGATCCCACTATGCCCTATGGGGCCCCGTCGCTTATGCTGCCATCTCTTTGAGGCGCGCGTGGAACACGTACACGCCGTCCGGCACGGGCCTAGTCCTGATCGGACGGAGAGCTACCCATTACTCTCCGCCCACAGGCCCGCGCCTACGGTGGCCGGGAGTCGTCACGCGGCTCCCGACGCCCGGAGCGTCTCCCGCGGCGGCTGAGGCGTGAGGTGCGCAAGGTGCGTTCCCTCGCCCACCCCGCCACCTCCTTCGCTAGCATGACTGCTTCGCAGAAGGAGGTGACTGCCTCCCACTCCCTCTCGCCCCGGACCATGGCTTGAACCAGGGCCGGACGCGAGAGGTCGCCGCCGCTGCCGATCGCCTCTACGAAGACACGGCGGTGCTCTGCCCAAGTAGGACAGACCTCCACCGTATGCTCCACCGTGTCCTCTGGGCGACCCTGACAGTGGTGACACCCGGGCGTCTCCTCCCGCCTGATGATGTGCAGGAACCTCCCGAAACATCCGTGTCCGGAGAGGACCTGCATCAGGCGGTAGGTGAGAACGCCGTGACGTCTCTCTAGCCACTCCTCAAAGAGGGGTCTTACCGCCGCTATCGTGGCGTGCCCTGCGCTGGGTTGCGATAGTCGCTCCTTCCATGCCGCCATGAGATCGCGCCGGAGGTTCGTCTGCTCCGCCGCAGTTTGCCGCGGATGCGGAGTTTCCCCCCGGCGTAGTGCCTCCGCGCGCCAATCATACAGGCGCGCGAGGACTATCGCCTCCAGATCCCATGGCGGCAGTCCGGCAAGGAGGCTTGCTGCCTCGCCCGTGATCGTGCGGTAGCCCCGGATCAGCCTTACGGCTACTACCTTTTGGGGCACGTTCAGATAGTGTGCGGCTCGCAGCCGCAGTGAACACGCCCATACCGGGGCCCCATATAGGGCCATGGACCGCACGACCCCCGCGTAAAGCCGTAGGAGGCGTTTGGCCCCCTCAAGTTGGTCAAGAGCCGCTTTAGGGCGGCCCCGGCCCGTTCCAGTTTGGGGGCCAAACGTCGGAATTGCTCGACGAAGTTCCATCGGCTGTCGAGGACGAGACCCAGGTACCTCATCGTGGTCTCGACGCCGATGTGAACCCCTCCTACCACTAGTTGGGATCCCGGAGGTGGCCCGTACCGGGGCCCATGAAAGGACATGGCCTCGGATTTGTGCAATGCCACCTCGAGACCCAACCGCCGGATCCTTTCCACGACTATCGCAACCCCGCGTGTCATCGCGTCGGCCGCCGCCTGATGCGACCTCCCCTGCGCCAGGACCAGCGTGTCGTCAGCGTAGCAAACTACGCTGGAACACGAAACTGCATAGATCACTTTACACAGTAATCACTATCGATCGGTTTTTAAAAATCCTATACTACAGCGATATAAATACATTAATATTATTAAGAACTAAATGCGTTACTAAAAATATTTCACGTGTTGTTTGATAGAGGTTTAGTTGTAACACTTAACACGTTGGTGATATTTCATGCTGCAGAAACTTATGAGATATAATTTGAGTTATATTATCATTCACAATTGATAATTATAGGGTATTTTTTGTGTCACTTAATATAAATTGTGTTGTATTAACAAGCACAAAGCTCATGTAGTTAGTATTAAATGTGTCAAGTGTTATAAATCGAGATAGCCTTACTTACACGTACTTGTCTATTTTTAAGCTTTAGTTCAATTTAATATTAATGAAGACATATCAGTATACACAAAAAGTATCATCAAAATTAACCAAGAATGCAACTTGTATTATTCAACACGAAACTTATTTCCCGTTCTATAATAGATAGAGTTAAACTGATTAGATAGAAAAATCAAATAAAATTCAAGCTTCAAGATTGTATAAAGAACTCAAAACTGCTACAAGTGGAGATATATCACTTTTCACTAAAGGTACAGAATTAATAATTCATGCTGTAATGTCGGCTGACCGCGAACACATTTGGCGAACTTTATTTTTTCGCAATCGTTATTCCAAGGCAAGGATCATTTATAATTTCATCTCGAGATGTTTCAACAAAATTCAAGAATCCATCTTGCGTTCGTAGGTATTATTTTATATGTGAATTAATTTCCTAATGTCTACCTAAATACCATAACACTGTAAGTAAGTAGTATTTTAGATACTTATTCTGTATTCACTACTTTACCAGTGACAATAAAATACCGACTTCTCATAAGCGAGTCTTTTTGTTTTCTAACAGTTGGTATACTTACACCATAGATATAGGAATTTACATTTCTATGATTTACCCACTTACATGCTATATTCACACCCGCAAGGTGCACGTCAGTCATTCTTCGCGCGTTATAGAGACGAGATCAGTTCCGCCTTGATGCGCAGATTAATCTGTCTGGTGTGTTCATTACCGGAAGAGAGTGAATAAACCATCAATTAGGTATACTTCATAACTTTGATAAGCTATCGAAATAGTTATTGATAGCTTATCAAAGTACCTGTTGACAGAAATGTTGCACCTAGGAAAACAGAGTGAGGTAGTCCTCATTTTGTCTTTCTAGGTGGAACATTTCTTCAGTAGTTAACATTAGATTAAATTAGGTATCTCCATAAATTCTAACGTGATGAATTTTGCAATAGATCTGTAGTACAAAAAGCAGGTACAAAGTACTTTCCACATATTATTAATGACGTAAGACCGTTATCATAGGACACGTTCCTGAACACAGCCTACCTATGCCTTATATTCTAAACACTTATAACATAACATACGTTGGTACCTAGCTAATTTACAAGAAATGATCCCTTATTCTTCCAAAGTGAGCTTATCGTTACAAAGAGTTGGCCGGCACGGTTTGTGCAGCGGCTGAGCGATGGCTGATGCGCTGCGTGTGGCGGGTTCGATTCCCGTACGAAACGACTGTTATGATACCTAGTTGTTCAAGGGTTGGCTGTTTAAGTGAGTTCAAATATTTGTACTTTGCTACTGTGGGGCAATTTTTGTTTCTACAAGTGTGTCGCCATCGTTGACTCAGTTCGAGCGTATATTCTCGCCGGCCTAGGTGAGGTACTCGGAGAAAGTGAAGATGGTCAAGCTTCACACATGTATCCTCACCTACCAACCTACTGACCCGCATATTATCACAGATACAGCTTCGGGCATCAATCTATGTTGAATGTTTAATAAATATTCGACTAGTTATTAATTTAATTTCAAAGACTTGCTATACCTACCTAGTAACTAGTGTTGCTAACCACTGCTCAAACCCCAATTAGTTTTGCATTTTGCACAAACGGTAAATATTGTTGCCGCGGATACGTTCGCCTCTCGTTGTTAATTAGTGCACTCGAGCTATTACATTAAAATTGCTTATGGTTCGAAAGCGTCTCCGCTAGTGCATACCGCGGTTACCTACAATATTTTTAAAAGTATGTGCCAAAACAATAATAATATATAAGCTTATTTATTTGCACTCAATAACAAGGTAATATTAGAGTTGCGCCAGTGATAAGAGGTCAATACATCGTCGTTTATCGCGGTTCATTGGCCGCACAAGATTTACGAGGAAGAATAATGCACAGAACACTTTACTAAGTACTTACCTAAAAAATATAATATTATTATTCTCACAGAATCTTAAAAGCATTTTAAAACTGTTTGCAAATCGTCTTATGTCCTTATTTCTAAGACCATGCAAAACCTTTATTGTATCTTCTTAAATATGTATAGGAATTAGATAATAGGTACATACCTATATCGTGGACTTTAAAAGAACTAAGTACTAGAAATCAGCATTGTTGCAATTGCTACCTACTTGACACCTTTTGGTCGGCCCACGCCGAGTCAATCAGCTCATTTTTGTTCGACTTGATTTACAAATTTGTGTAGTGAATATAATTATGCTAAACAACAATTTTATTTCACCATAAAACAGCAATAATCCTATGGCACTCTATGATAGTGCTTGCTGCGTGCGTGTAGCTTTCTATGAGTGAAAGAATTTTCGTAATCGAATAAAACTGCTAGAGATTACCTTTTACAATTTTACCTCTTTCCAATATTAGTTTTAATAGGAAAGATAATAATGGCAAGCGTAAGCGCAAGCACTGCATTAGTGATCGTGTTGCAGAAACAATAGCCGGCGCCGGCAGCCGCGGTCGCTGCGGCAACCCAGCTGACTTACGTTACACTCAGGGTTATCACCGAAGGATATCTACTTAAAAAAAAAAACATTTTTTTTTTAATATTTACCTAATTATAATCAATTAAGTAATGTGCAAAGTAGCAGTCTATTTATGTGCCAATGTTATTTTTGTTTTATTAAATAAGTAGGTACTTATTTATTTTTGATAATTCAACAGGAACATACCTATTGACATTAGTAGTATGCTTATTAAATGTACTACATACACCGATATAGTTCAATGAAAAGAATACCAAATCTTCTCAATAACTAAGAACAGTTTTAAATAATGAGTAATGATACTAATGATGGATGACCTTTGAAAGTTTAATTTAATCAGGTAGGTAGTTTAAATAAGTCTTCGTAGGAATAAAATCCAAATACCAGTAAATGTTTAGGAAGTCAAGTAGAAATGGTAGCGCGAATCGAGTGCGGGAGGCTGCGAAGCTGCGATCAATACGCGGAGCGGTGGACGCCGCCACCGCGCCGCGCCGCCCGCCGCGCGCCTACGAAAGCGAACGCACCGACCTCGCTGCCCTTCACCGAAGTGTCGACGACCCCTGGAACCCGCGCACCTCCCCCCACACGCTACGCGTCCCTCGCACATCAGCCCTTCGCACTTCTCCAACTCGATCTTCGTGACCTGATTAGTTAAAATTTCCTTTGTCACCAGAGAGCCATCGACTGAAGTTACCAAGAACCTATGTACAAAGACCCAAGTGGATTATTCAATAAGTTCGTCAGGTTCATGAGATTGATGCAATTTTGTTTCCAAAATCTTTAGATAAGTAACATGTAAAAGCTTACGCATGAACCAGAGTCATTTCCTGTACCTACCTATGGACAGATTAATTTGTCGTCTGTGTATGTCCAAGTCCAAACTCCAATGTGCCTTTCCGCTGGCTGCCACCCGGAACTCCGCATCTACCGACGACGAATTTCAACAGAGCTTCCGCAATTATCATTTTTCCCCTTTCAAACACAGTTTTTTCTCCTCATTGTTATAATCAATTTGAATATTGAGAAAATTTGAGTCGATGAGTATCAGAGGAAAAATAATTCCATATTGGTGTTTAGTAAGCGTTTACCCTTTACTTACAACTTTGTTATTGCATAACTTGCATTAACATGTTTTCGATCATTATTATTTCTAGTTCAAAAGTTAATTTAGCTACTGCTACGTTCCGATTGCCATTATTTATCTAGCTCTTTAGCTGGATCATAGGACGCCAGTGGCGTTACCTTTGCGGGGAATCTAGCCAATGAACTTGAATTGGATGGACCTCCACTGCACAAGACACGTGCTATAAATACACATGCCCACTATGCCGCACGGCTGAATAATCATTCAATATTGTATAAGTAAAATATGTTTTTTTTTTTTAGTATTTCCAAATATAAAGTTAGGAGTAGGTTACTAACATTAAGTTTAATGTTGAAAAACATTACAGAGCTGAAATCTAGGCCGTTACATACCACGGAATAGAGGTCGGTACTTACAGTACGCATAAGATCTATTTAATTTACTAAGAAATGAAGGGGGAAATAGCAACTAGAAATAAAAGAACTACCTTACAGTCAATCAATGAATTCAATGTAAGACAAACAAATAACGGTTCAAGCATCGGAGTCGGATGTCGGGTGCGGCATCTCACGTGGCTCAGTCCACGACTATTTTAGGCAGCGTGCATGGCATTTGGGACGCGTGCTGGAAACTACCTACTTACTGCGGTTTATTTTCGGATGCCCTACTAACAGTCTCTTACATCATAGATGAAATATCAGAATTTCCAACTATTTAAAATTAGGCATTGGATTTTTACATCAACGCTGTCTAAAATAACAATATGTATTCATTTTACACGAATTTATCAAGGTGCATTATTGGTATCAGGCTGGAGAGTAATCATTCACGGTCTTGTGAGCTTTAAATTAATTCATGACTCTATCCAGAGCGTCTAAATAAAAAAGTGCAGCTAATTAGGTTCGTCTGAACACGACTGAGCAAGTGAACGTACATAAAGTTAACGTTTTTAGCCTACCCAACGCAGCAGCAGTAAATTTAACGGTTAACCAACATTCAGAATCTTTGAATACCTATATTCAATATCCTGCATTTATATGTAGTTATCAAATAAGTACCTTATGACATTGTTATAGGGATTACAGGGTTTAGGACAAAACTGTGGTAGATAGTTAATGAAAATAAACGTGGCCCGTGGTACTTAGTATCGCGAGCTTTGTTCCATATCCTACAATAGACACCTATTAAATATGATTAAGGTAGGTAGGTAATAATTTATCTAGGGTAGGTACTTATGGAGTTTGGTAGAGAAGGACGGCGTAGTTCAGCAAAGTTCGTTCGTGTCGTTCCGGGCCGAAAGCTCTTCCCACCGCTCGCGGCAGCGTACCTACGCGCTGTATCGATCCGCTTGCCGAGACACCAACGAACGAGCCGGCTGCGGCGCGCTCGTACACTTGACATTCGCTTTCCCCAATAGAGGGTTGACGACTCACGAACGACCCTATAAGCGTTGAATTTAACGATATCCAACAGTACCTACCTAGGTAATTTAAAGTGCTTGGAATCATTTCAACATTAACTTCTTTACTTATTTATGAGACCCAGAGATGTCTAGTTAGATAATAGGAACATAATTTTATTATTTGTAATTAGTTACTACAAAGCGACGTTTTTAACTTCTATTATCATTGGCATAATTGTTATAGCAACAGGAAAATATTATCTTCATATGTATTTGTATCTATCTAATCTACCATAGAGCGGAAGCAAATTTATCTTGTTGAGCAAAACATGCTCACAAACAGTTTAACATTTCATTTATTGCGTGTCATCTCATTTTGCCTACTTGTT
Source organism: Apamea anceps (assembly GCA_951799955.1). Lineage (NCBI taxonomy): Eukaryota > Metazoa > Arthropoda > Insecta > Lepidoptera > Noctuidae > Apamea > Apamea anceps. The sequence continues at coordinate 14,348,860 of OX637505.1, read as the reverse complement.
TGTAAAATAATTTTTAGGCAGTAGGTACTTCCGAGGTTAGGTTTTGGATCTGTGAAATCCAATGTTAGCCCAATTTGCACAAAAGACCCATAATAATATGACGGGTAGAGGAACTTTCACATTTCGCCAAAAATAATCTCGTTAAGGTTTTTTGAGATATTAATTTTTCCCTTAGTGTACTTGTGCCAGCGAAATACATTAAGAATTAAAGACTATCTTTTCATTGTTAACAGGCGAGGAGCACCCAGGACAGAAGCAACGCAAAGGGTTTTTCAGAAGCCTTTGGAAAAAATCTCGCCATTACTCTCTAGAGCACCCTTGAAGCAACACCATGGGAAACTTTCGACTTGATCACGATTCATGATGTTGTTTTCCCCGCACCCAGTAAGGATGGAAATCAAGAAAATGTTCGGACGATAAGTGTAACAAATTAATGAGCGTATTACTTCGGAGAGAAAGACTAATAAAAAGTCTGCTTGAACGAACAGTCGAACATGACGAATATATTTTTGAAACACGTTTAATACGCCATGTCAATCATTCGATGAAATACTTAGTAATGACATAAAATTAATAACCAACACTGTTATACTACAGCAGTTGTGCGAGACTACCTACAGTAGTGGATAGTACAGTTCTCAATGACTTGTTGGGTTACGGAATCAATTAGTTATATAAGATGTGTTGGCTTATGGGACTTTGAGTATTATTATTTTAATTAATCTGATGTATAGGGATGATATAAAACATTGTGTATTGATTTGTATAATTCATGCTTTTTATCAACGCATAATTTATTTGTTAAGATGTGATAAGTACCTACGTATTTTATTCATACACGACAAGAGTTTTCTTTTCGTATAAATAGAATTGTAGAAATGTAGATAACCACGTAGTAAGTAAAACAAACGCGTTTTCATTTCTTTGATATTTAAATGCTCTTTAGTGAAATAACGAATAAACAGCAATTTGTATGTCATCGGAGAAAATCTACTTTAATTAAATAGATAGTAACGCAACTTAACTTGTAAACCTTTTTTCATAAATTCTCTGAAAATAATTTATAATTACATTAGAGAAAAATCCTCGTTCTCGTTGGACTTTAAAGAACCAAAATCACTTGATAAATTATTATTGCTACAAGTTAAAACATTTTATACCAATCCTTGTATTCGAGTGTACTTAACTCTTAATACTGTAGATTTTGTCAAAAGGAAAATAAATTATGTTCATTAGCAATAAAAAAGGTTTTTAATTTTATCTTTTCTTCCTCGCAACTCAGGTGGTTGATTGAAAATCAAGAAAGAAACAAAATATTATAATACAAATCATTTTATTATTAGATAGACACAGTTCCCATCGCTTATCAGAAACAATGTACAAAGCTATAGTAGTAATATCAAATATAAACAATATGCACCCTTCGTTTACTGCAAGCCTTGTCTGAGGATACAGGGTAATTGAGCGCTTCTATTTCTGCAGCTAAGAGATAGAATAGAACAGAATGCAAATGCTTATTACTCACTACACAAGATTATAAATGCGGCACAATTAAAAAGAAAGCATAGCAGAAAACTGTAATAGCGGGCCATGTGGAGGCCGCGGCCGCGGCGCGTCGCGTCGCGGGCCTCGAGCCCCGCACGAAGTGTCGGATATTACTCGCACGATGGATCCAGTGGGACTAGAGATCTTCAATTAAAATCGTAATACTTGGGTTACAGTGTCTTTCAATTTGTAACAAGCCCTTACACAAATGCTATTTATAATTATATATATATGTTGTATAATGTTGTTACAGTAATTTCATTACGTGGTTATTATAACTTCTCTTCAAGCATCTGTACGCGGGCATTTTTGTCTAGATGGCTAGTGACGTTATTTTCAAGTCTACCTCAATTATAATTTAGATCATTGTACACGCCAGATAAAGTATCAGAATGCTTGAGAAGAAACCTAAAAAAATCTCTATACATCATGCTTTGAGACCTGCTTGCAAAGCTGAATGCTTTACCATACTGGTCAATAAAAGCAAACTTTAAAATACAAGTTTAAACTATTACAGCTCACAATTACTTTATGGAAGCGGTGAGCGTATAAAAAGGGTCCAAAATCCGCAAAGTAATTGCATCTGCACACAGTTACGAAACGCATCACGCACTGATGACGCCATAATTTATCGAATATCAAAACAAATGAACGGTCCTTATCACTTTATAGAATATACAAAATGCAGTTACTTATTTCCCTGTGGAAATTTTTTTATCTTATAGTATTCTTAGATCACGGCGCGCTTCGATCTGTAAAAGAAAGAAATGGTTTTGAAGTCTCCAGGGCAATTTAATACTTTACATATCCCGGAGTGTAACACGTTAAAAATTAACACAAGGTGTTAGAACTCACCTCTAATAACCACAGGTAATTAAATAGTCTCCTAACTTCTCCACTACGGATGCGGCTTGCTGGGGTTGGATGGGTTCTTCATACAGAGAAATTACGACGGCTGAAACAAAACATTAAAATAAACTAGCCGCTGTAGAATATCTACGACCGTCACTTTGAATCACTTTCCCCGTACATAACCGAGCCTGAATACCTTACGAACTTTCCCTTTCGTTAACATAATGAAGATTACAACTTTACTGTACGTAACATCAACATAAAAGTAATTACGAAACAATGAATAAATTCGACGGTAGCAGTTACAAATCTAATCAGAAATGAATATTATATATAACATGTTTGGCCATACTAATAATATTAATGCGAAAGTAACTCCGTCTGTCTGTTACTTTTTCACACCAAGCCTATGTAGCCTGGGAACTGGAGAAGGACATAAGCTACTTTTCATCCTGAATATTTGAATTAAAAATAATGAGATACAAAATCGACGCAGACGAAGTCGCGGGCACCAGCTGGAGCTATAAAGCTATCATTAGATCACCATTATAATTAACCAGTATATTGTTCCCTTTGCAGTGCAAATACATTCCTACTCTCTATCTAGGGCTATTTAAGGACCAGTCTTTATCGAACGAGTCCAGCGCATACAGGCCCTGCCATCTCCGTATGGGGCTGCTGCGTGGTTACAATATTATTAATTTAATTGCTATCGCTACTAATTTATTAATATAAACATTGGCAATTCACAAATCTTATCAAGACCAGCTAGCTGTCATTCTGTTTGAATTGGAACTTGAACGAGATGTGAATATGACGTATGAAAGAATAGAATGCAGCGGAGCCGAGAAATTGAGGCGAGTGTATTAGAGGAAAAACTTGAAAGGGAATCATTTAACTTGGTATGGGCAAGTGATGACGAGGGATGAAGCGTGTGACTAAGAGAATTATGACGATGAAATATAAAAATAGTATGGACTGTGTGAGGTAATTTCCATATTTATTTACGCGATGAATGATATGAAGAAGTAAATTATGTATTCAAAATCCCGTTTTTAGGGTTCCGTAGAAAAAATGGGATTAACGGAGCTCTTATAATTTCATAATGTCCGTCCGAGTAAAATGGCCGTGTAACATACAGGCGATGTTACACGGCTATGTTAATCGCGAGTCTATTTGCACTTTAACGATGAAAATTGGAAAGGTGTATTCTTTGCACCACTAAACAATGGTTTACGGAAATTACGAAAAAAATCCCCATACAAGTAACCAAGGGATGAAAAAAAAAAAACAATGTTTTCAAGTGACTTGAGATATGGATCTTTTCTGTTACAACCGCAGTGATCAACTTTGTTTATCAGTTTTTTCGAGAACCCAGTTATTTTTGATGTGTGTAACTACTCATCCCAACTACGGAACCCTTCATTCACTATGCGTGGTTCGACACGCACTTGGCCGTTTCCACACTGGCAAGACGCGACTGCGAAATCTATCTTTTCTACATGTTTCAACCATTAAGGCATTCAGACAGACGGACTTACTTTCGCATTTATAATATTAATAAAGATGATTTTTTTGATTTATTTGAATATGAATTAAGACATAATATGGACATTCAAGAAGAAAGGACCGACTGAATGGAAAAGCAGGTGCTTGATGTGTCAAAATCAGAAGGTTAATTCTCGTAAATAAAAAGTAGGTATTCTAATTATTCAAGTATCAATCAACAATCGATGTCAAACATGCATCAAAAATTTAAGTAAATTCGAGGTATTTTTGACAGTCTGAGTTTTGAGATTAGAGTGTTAACTGTTATAAAAAATACGAGAACTGCTCTTTAAACCCTACCTCTGAGAACCCCTCTTTAAAACCATTACCCTTAGATAAGGTGCCAGTAGTTATGATATTGTATATTTTATTGATCAGATTAAGTGCTGTCAGCCATGGAACTGCCACATATTGTTAATACCATGTTGCCATACAACATACTTACCTAGACACACCATATTTTAGAGACATACCGAGACAGTATTATAACAAAATATTTGTAATTCTAATAAATCGGCCTTCAGGGCGTATTTACATAATAACAACAAATGCCTACCTTGCTGTGTCTTCATGCAGTGCACGCCAACCTTGCCGAGTTTTGCGCGTATGATGCGGTCTGTGCCACTGAGGTAGATGTACCGTGTACCCGCTATCGTCAGGCCACCACTCGTTAACAGTGATTCATTGTCGAAACCGGCCACTATCTTCGCGACTTCATCTTTTGATATCTGTTAACAAACATTAAAATGTTAGATTGGAGCAAAAATAAACAATAAATATGGCGTAGAAAACTATGCTCTGTAAAGTGGTCCTTTGACCTGTCACATTTGCACGGTCGTCATATTACTAAAAACAGTTAAAATACACACACAAACACTGAATAATCAGTTTCGGAAGTTGGTAGCAAAAAAACTAAACTAAAAGATACCAACTTCCGAAATGGAAGTTAGTGGTTTTTTTTTTTGTGGAAGTCATGTTTATTTCTGTTACCTCACACAAATTCATTCTCTCCTTTACAAACAACATTAACATTTGTCAAAATTATTGGACCCGAGGTTAAAGAACAAGTTGCACAGGTCAATATATGATTAAGCTACGCATGCCATCGTTGGTTGGTTGTTCGTTGGTTGGTCACACGTGTGACCATAAATTATATACTAAGACCCCTCAGGGCCTCGGAAAGCACATGAAGCTATTTGTCCCCGCTCGTTAGACTAGAAGCCAACTACAATATAGTTGGGAATAATCTATAGTCCATTTACAACAGCATTAGAAAGAAGTTAAAAAAGGTTATTTTTAATGCACACTTTGTAACAAAAATACAATAAACATTGTTACATTATGATAGACGCCGAATTTATTATGGTCTATTTTTACAGCAGCTGTCACACTTAATTGTAACCATTTTAACTATTTATCTTATGAAATTATGTGGCTTACAGTGTCAATGCTAAAAACCTAAAAGAAGCAGGGATGAACAATACTTGGAACGTTATTCGTTTCACTATAATTCTACCGAATTTTATTTTAATTAAGGTGGATGCGCTGCAGTAGCCCGCGAAATCAGACGAATTCAGAGCAATTCTAATTTAAAGGGATGTATTGATGATTTTTAAGGTTAAAATTGTATTATTGCCTACATATTTCTTATTGTTGCGCATCACATTATTTTTATTAAGATACAACCTTACACTGACCTGCAAATTGCAAAAAACGCAAGAAAATTAGAATTTAAGCATCTCCCTTAAAATTGTTTTATCATAACTTTGAAATAAAATGTTTTGCATTCCTGCTTCTACGAGCCTCTTTTTTCTAATGCTATTATAAATGGAGTATAGGTAAAAAGGGATTTATGTCTTAAATCAATCAATGATGTTAAGTTAGATTTAGCTCACATTGAATAATAAAAAAAGATTGTGATCCATCAGAATATTATATATAAGTAGAAGAATCAAATACGGAATGAGTGCTTCTATGTCTCTATGTTGTCCTTCTAACCAGTCAGCGTGTAGATATATTATTATTTATGAACACCTTGACAGAAAACATAATGGTACAGAAAAGGAAGAGGGATGCCTTTGCCCTGCAGTGGATTACTATAAACACTAGTTAAGATTATTTGCATGCAAGGTAAGGTAGTGAGATGTCTGTCACCAGTAAGCAAGTTCAAGAAATGGATTTGTTTTCCCAAGAAGAAAAATTTACATAAAACCAACTAATATCAAATTGAAACAAGTTAGATGAATGATATTTCAAAAAAGTATATTTGGTTGAAAAGTGGTTGGGAATATTGTTTCATCAAAGTTTGATTTATTAATTATTGCAATTAAAAATTCAACCGAGTGGAAGTTGTAGTTGGTCATGATTAGTATATAAATGCTCTCTAAACAACAAAATACTACCAGTCATATACCTACTTTATAATAAGATACTATGAAGAAAAACAAACTAGGAACATTTTTACATAATTTATAGCTAGCTTTTTTTTTAAAATTATTTTAGTCATCCTTAAAAATTTTAAAGTAGAAAAATACTAAAAATATTAAATGTCAATATACAACATTTTCTGAATTAGTATACCACCCAAACCTTCAGTGTCCTTATCTAAACATACAAAACACTGATTAAAGGACCTTAGTCTTTCAGGTCTGTGAAACCACTAGCTTGAAGAAAAATTACACTCGATAACACATGAGAATGTGGGACACGATAAATATATCTAATATAATATAAAATATATCTAATATAATATCTGCCTAACCCTTCGGGCATAGAGGCCTGATGATAAGTCAAAAACAAATTATGTAAGAAAAAACTGTCTAAGCAAATTAAATGAAAAATGAGGGTATCAACCAGGAATCAATCAATTAAATTTGACTGTCACGACACTCAAGGAATTCCAAGTTTTGTTCACAGCCACATTGGGCACTAAAAAATTATGTTGCAGTAATTATTATTTGGCAATCAGTTGGTTTTCCTAAACATGTGACTAAAATTGTTACACTAAAACATTTATCACTGATAAATGTTTTAGCATAACCACACACTACAATTTCAAATGGTGTTGTTTACTGATAGAAATATTGAGGTTCCAAATTGTGTGTAACATGATGATGATGATGAAATATAAAATTCTTATACATAAATTATTATAAACTGATTAGGCCATCCACCCCCAGCAAAAGTCAACTTTGTGAATAGGTATTCTCAGTGACAGAACTGTATCACTATTGCTTTTTGAATAATAAATGCAGAAAGCACTATCATGCTTTATAATTTTGCATTGTTTTTTTTTTTTTCAATTTTGAGTAGTTTAAGTTTTTCCCCTTTTATTTAAAATGCTTTGGTCTGAGGTTGCCTTTAACTACAGTTTGTAAAAACAAAGCAACATAACTCTAAACCCTGAATATTACGGCTTTGTAATCTAGGGTTCACGTGCAATCGTCACTTAGTTTGTGATTTGTCTGTCAAATAATTGAGGAAAGTGAAATAATTGATTTAATAGCTGTTAAATTCTTCCATTCTTACGAGTGATGAGAAAAGTTGAGCGCTATCATTGGTGTAACAGTTTGCTTCGGCGAATAACTTGTAAAGTATTAATTTGACAACAGGTCGTCGTAAGCATATTTTAGCCAGTTGAATTTCTAAATATTCTATACAAGTACTTACTAGTCTTAAAATATTGAACACAATTACTAGACAGAGGAATTGACCGAGGGTCACATACAATGTTGGTTTAGTACCCTGACAATGTACCGGCCGGCAGTTTCGGCATTTGCTTGTTACAAAAAGCAATAAATCCATTATAATGGCAACAGTAATAGCAACTCAATAATGTTATAGGTTATGACTTTTATGCATTATCATTTTTAGTGCGGCGAATTTCACGTTTCTAATCCGAATAGCAGGCTCCACCACATGTCGCCATCTTGTCAAACTCGCCGGATAAAGAATTCGTCATCCGTCGAACCTAATACGAACTGCACTTGTTAACACTATTTGGCACTGGTATTCACAGCAAAATTAAAATTTTGCAAATCACTGACCGCGTATTAACTTGACAGAGAAAAAACTTACTTCGAAGCCTTCTGACTTGGCCCAGACATTCCCATCGTGACCGGCAATCGCAGCTTTTGTAACACATCTGGATGCCATTAACTGTTTATCGACATAATCTTGCCAGCTCATTTTGATTGAGTTCGACTTAAAATAAAACTACACTTGACTAAATCACAATCTACTCCTCACAACGAGCAAGCGCTTCACACGAACAAAAAGCACTGCCGTTCCAAAATGGCAGCGTAGTCATAGACACGACCGGAAGAACAAGTCACCAACGTAACAGAAGTAAATTTTGTTTATGATGACTTATCATAGACAAAACTCATGCTGAAATGCTGTGCTGAAAAGAACGTTTTTCGAATCGGAAATAAAAAAGTAAAAAGAAAATGTAACCAGTCTACATAAACTGAAGGACCCCCTTCAGTTTATGCAATCTACATAAACTAAAGGACCCCCTTCAGTTTATGTAGACTTACTTAGACAATCAACCTAACATCCACCTGGGTAGTTTGATAATTCGAAGTATTCAAAATATTTTATTTGACATGAACCTACTAACCCATGTGCACTTAAAAAAATACAGAAGCTAGATGCACAGTTCCAGATGATAATTTCCAACGGCAAAAAAATATATGGTCACACTTTTAAAAAGTATTTTTTACAATGTTTTCAAATAACACTGTAAATAGATATGAGAGGACAGTGCAAGCCTTTCAAAAAGTAACAGGAGGCATTTAACTAAATAGAAAATGCTCAGCAAATCGAAGCATCTATGAGTCTTCAAGGCCTACAACATTCGCGTTCCTTGAGGCGGCGACCAGCCCGCCGGTTGAACGCGTCCCAAAGGGTCATGGCCGTCTGGCTAATCCGAGGGAACCGTATGGTCTCCGCTGAGGCGGCGAGCCTTCTTGCCGGATTGCCGCCATGGGATCTGGAGGCAAAAGTCCTCGCCCACATATGAGAGTGGCGAGAGGAGGCAAAACGCCGCCGGGGCGTAACTCCGCTGCCACGAGACAGGGCTCCGGCGGGATCTCATGGCGACATGGAGAGTGCGATTGTTGCAACCCAGTGCTGGGTACGCCACAATTGCGGTGATAAGACCCCTCTTTGAGGAGTGGCTGGAGAGGCGCCATGGCGCCCTCTCCTTCCGCCTGACACAGGTCCTCAACGGGTACGGTTGTTTCGGGAGGTTCCTGTTCAGGTTAAGGTGGGAGGAAACGCCAGGGTGTCACCACTGTGTGGATCGCCCGGAGGACACGGTGGAGCATACGGTGGAGGTCTGCCTGGCTTGGGTGGAGCACCGCCGCGTCTTCGTGGCGGCGATCGGCGGCGGCGATCTCTCGCGTCCGGCCCTGGTCCAGGCCATGGTACGGAGCGAGAGTGCATGGGAAGCCGTCACCTCCTTGCTCGCAAAAAAGGAGGCGGAGCGCGTGAGAGGCAATCTTTGCACCCTCATTCCCCTAGTCGCCGCAGGAGACGCTCTGGGCGTCGGGTGTCACCAGGTGACTCCCGGCTATCGCAGGCGCGGGCTTGTGGACGGCAAGCAATGGGCAGCTCGCCGCCCGGCAAGGACCAGGCCCGGGTCGACGGCGCGTTGTGTTCCGCGCGCGCCTCAAAGAGATGTCAGCACGAACTGAAGGGGTCCGCTAGGCCCAATGCCGGCCAGGGCCGTGGGTTGTTCGAAAGAGATACCGTGGACATAGGCAACTAAAGGAACACGGGTGGGTTTTAGTCAGTAAACGTCTGACACGCCCTCCCGCTCCGCCCAGAGCATCATATGATGATTTCCCACCCAAAAAAAAAAAACGCCTACAACGTTCTTACATTCCCAAAATAGAAAATGTATCTATTTAAAAGAAAAATCAAAAAGAAAAAAATAATAAATAGATAAATCCGTATTAGCCTATATATTTTGGAGACTCTTGAGATATCAGAAGGTTATGGAATGAATGTGATGATGTATGAATGTGAAAGATATATATTTTTGGTAAAATAACGCGACTTATATACTATTTACAATAGACCTATAAAAACGTGTAGTACATTAAATTAGTCCAGCATTTACAAAAACTATGACAAATAGGGGCATGTTACATTTGTCAATATTATCACGAGCCTAATATCGCGATATCGCAAGTATTGAAAGAGGCTATGATATAATCAATAATATCATCATCAGTACGCAGTTGAAAATACTAGAATAAAGTAGTGTTTCGTACAAGATTAAAATTTAATAAATCCGAAATAAATCATGGATACTAATAAAAAGGCAGCTATAGTAATAATACTTGCGATATAGCGAATACTAACAAGAAATATCTCGATGCGGTTGCAATTCAATAATATTGAAGTCACGCCCCCTGAGTATCGCGCCCCATGCCCCATAACACAACCCATGCCCCATGCAACATGCATGCCCCATTGTCAATAATGTCACGATACCGTGGTAATATTGATCGTGTAATAGGCCGTATCGCGGTATCGTCATAATATCACAGATTATTCGGAAATCTTGAAATCCGCGATACTCAGTCTGAGTCTCAATCTGTCAAAAATACCTCTAATTTCCCTACATTTTGATAAGTATTTCACATTTGTTTGTCACCGAGATGAGACTGCGACTAGATTTTTAACGTTTTAAATTAAGAGCATTGGCCTTCTGAACTCGGAAACAAAGTTGGCTGTCACCTTTTTTTTTTTGGTTTCGCGGTGGATATCCTCATGGACTACCTCCATCATACGGGGTGCCAGAGGGGTGTGCCGGACTCCACCGCGGTGTTCCTATGGCCGGGGGTGCGGGATTCGCATAAGCATTCACCGCTTCCCAAGTTGGCTGTCACCTAGGCAATGTCTGTGTGAATAGCTTGAGCTATGCTGATGACCTGGTTATTTTGAGTTACTCGATCAAAGGCTTGAGAAAACTGATGTCAGTCTGCATAATGCTGAAATATATCGTTCAAAAAACCTGCACGAAAAAAACATGCAAAAACATGGACGAAAATCCGTGTATTGGTGATACCAATACGAACACACACGAACGTAGCGTTACAAATTCTGAAATAAGGGTGTTTAGCCGACACATAAAGTGCCCTATTGACCTAGTTAAAAGCAAACCATTTTGAAGATTTGTCCAGCCAGCCTAGCCATAGAGGTTTATGTTCTTTCTCCAGAATTAGCTTACTGATAGGTTATTGTTTTAAGTATTAACTTATTTATATAATTTACCTCGATGGTGCGAGTTTATCATTTGTGACTTCAATTGACAGCTATGTGAACAGAACTCAGCAATGCAATATGTAAGCTGTCACGCCCTTTATGCCTGGAGGCTTTTATTTAGGTAGAAAGTTTTTATTTACATTTTAATTTTAATTAATTATTTTTTAGCTGAAGTACGTATAGTTTTTATTGTTGTTTGTTGTTATATTGTTGGTATATTGGCGTGGCTAGCTGACATATGGCAAATAATTTTATTTTTATTTTATACCTATGTTAAGTCATTGTCTTGCAATGTTAATTACATTGCAAGACAATGACTTAACATAGGTATGTACCTAGTATTATATACAATCAAGCATTTTCTAACTGAACAGACAGTTCTTCTTCCCAGCGATAGCACTAGGAAATGGTGAAGAGCGAGCGTTTTTAGGGGACTGTCTTTTGTAATTTTGACGTTCGAAATGTGCTGAATCTCAGCCTAATTTGAATAAATGACTTTTGATTTTGAATAAAACGATGTCTCAGACTTTTTAAACAAACTTTTTTTTGAAAATGAAAATAAATATATTTATCATACCAAAGCTATGGAGCTGGGTTGGGCAAGTCTATACAACTCTTTAATATAGAATTTGACCACCAATATGATAATGATTCTGTAAATTGATTAACATACGATACTGCTCGTAAAAATTTGAGTTTGGCGGACTACACTGGCGCTTTTACATACATTAATTTGTTTCTTGGGGTGGCGTGCCTTTTATTTGGCTTTCAAGTTTATTTTAAACTATATTTAACGTCATTAGAATAAGCATGACGTTATTTGGTGACAACGACAAGTAATATTATTCAAAGTGCATAAGTGTTTTTATGAAAAAAAAAAACTTATTAACATAAATGGCTTTAGTTGCCATAGAAAAAAAAACGTGAATGGCAATAGACTACTAATCGATAGTGCGTTGTGAATTTCGTGTATAGAGGCCTGTGTTCCATAGATTTTCGTGACGTACTTCCGCTATTATGTTCCTCAATAATTTAGTAATATTCACATTGTTGTAATAGACCACGTTTGTCGTCTTTTAATCATTTTATAAATCATAAAAAAATATATTAAAATTATTGTCATACCATTTGTTTAATAAAGTACTTAATTTCGCAAAACCTATAAAAAAAGCTTCTGTTAACTTAACTTGACCTTGCTTATGCTTTGCTAGTTCTTTTCCGTTCAGCTACCGCGATTGGAACATGTCTTATTCACCTGAAAGAAGGTAAGTTGAGTTCTTGAGCTAGATGAGCCTATCTACTATATGTTTGTATGATATATTTATTAGGAAAAACACTAGGTTTCGTTAGGGCTTAGTAATTTCGTGTAATTTGCCATAAATTGTGAAATAATTTCAATGTCCCTGTCGCCGATTGCCAACATGGCGCTGGCAGGAGTACATTATTGCAAGTCCGATTCAGCGCACGTGTTTTAACTAGTATCAACTATTGCTCTTCTTGATTTTGTATAAAAAACACATTGTAGTAAGTTCTATGTTGATTTTGATGTATTGCTTTTATTTCTAACGTTTACTTTACAACAATGATATGCCAATTTGACAGAAGTGCTACTATTAATGCAATTTTTAATGATTTTTGCTAATTCATTCAAACAAGGTTAACCACTCAATCGATTAAATGTTAATTTAATGTCAAAAACTATTGATTCACAGATCAGAAGATTGGCCGGAGGATTCCAAAAATGGGCCATCAAAAGACCAAGGAAGCTATGATGGACCTCCAGGGATGGAACCCCAAGGGAACCTGGATACTAACTGGCATCAGGTCGTGGAAAGCTTTGATGACATGAATTTGAAGGAAGAATTGCTGAGAGGAATTTACGCCTATGGTTTTGAAAAACCGTCTGCTATCCAGCAACGTGCTATTATGCCTTGCATTCAGGGCCGCGATGTCATAGCCCAAGCCCAGTCAGGAACTGGCAAAACTGCTACTTTTTCGATTTCAATTCTTCAACAAATTGATACCAGTATTCGTGAATGCCAAGCACTGATTCTGGCTCCAACGAGAGAACTGGCTCAGCAAATTCAGAAGGTATGAACTGTGGTTGGCTTTGTGTTGTGTTTGGTGATTAATGCTTTACAGTTTGGACTTAACAGTGTGTTATTTTTAGGTGGTGATAGCTCTTGGTGATCACTTGAATGCTAAATGTCATGCCTGCATTGGAGGCACCAATGTGCGCGAGGATGTGCGTCAGCTGGAGAGTGGTGTTCATGTGGTGGTGGGAACGCCTGGACGCGTTTATGATATGATAACACGCCGTGCACTGCGGGCTAATACTATCAAACTGTTTGTGCTGGATGAAGCTGATGAAATGTTGTCCAGAGGGTGAGTCACACTAATATTGTATTTTATAAATTCAATTAAAAAATGGTAATAAGATCTATGGAGGATTCCATAAGTTTTCTGTTAGCCTGTTTTCCCGAAGGGATATAAAGAGTTGTACCTATAGTAAGTCCATATTTCGCCAGTTATTTTGAAGTCCCTTGTAATAGGAGTAACCCTTTTATCATCAACCAGTAGCAAATCCAGACTGCTGTTATTGTTGACTGTACAGCCTATAAATTTATTTTGATATAAACAGCACCAAAATAATATTTGCTAGTTCATTAAAAGCAAGGCTGTTTGAAAACCCACATTTTTTCAGGCGGGGGAAGTGGTTGCATATACATTAATTAATTAACTAACTATCACATCCTGGAAGGAATACGACACATTACAAATCACCCTGTAATACAGTACCTGTGTAAAGAGGCAGACATGCTAAAAATGATGAACTTAATTCCCATAAAAGTGTCACTTCAATAAATAAATAAAATCATGGTTTCGTACATATTCTAAGGAATAATCTATCCGCATTGTAATAAATAAGTTTTTTTTTTTTTTTTTAAAGATTGTTTTTAGTTTACTAGTGGACAGGGTGGCCTAAAGGCTTGGATTGCCTAGGGCATCAAGTAGTCTTAATCCGGTATTGTCTTCAGTCATTCCAAAAATGGTGTATAAAAACATTTCAGATTCAAAGATCAAATTCATGATGTATTCAAGATGTTGTCTGCTGATGTTCAAGTTATTTTGCTGTCTGCCACCATGCCAGACGATGTACTGGAGGTGTCTCGATGCTTCATGAGAGACCCTGTGCGCATTCTTGTGCAAAAGGAGGAGGTATGTAACTCCATATTTTATAATTACAACCTGAAATGTTTTTTAGAAATAGAAGTAAAGTTAACATGTTTATCTTAAACGATAGTTACACGCACATAACAACATTAAGAGTGGTTTTGTACTATGTCCAATCCAAATTCAAGATCGGGGTACAATCCAAATTGGGAATGTTCTAAATTCGGATGAAGTGTCAACCCCTCATACAACTATGGCTACTTCGGACTGTCATTTCTTGGATTCAGATCGGATGCAGTGCAGAACCTCTCTGAAACATGTATTCCCCAAGGATTGGGCAGAAGTGGATAAAACACACATTTTGCAAGTTGCTAAAGTCCTGGGTAACAGGTGGTGAGCCTTTTTGTCACCAACTGGGCACAAGTGTGACTTTAGAGCAGTGGTTGTCCAGTGGTAACAGCTGTGACTTGCATGTTGTAGGTTGCCCGCAATTGGCCTGCATGGTGGATTATGGCCCACTCCCTCTTCCAAGAGGAGGCCTGCATCCCAGTAGGGGGAACATTATAGACACAATATGCTATGGGCACAAATAGTTCAGTTAAAATTACAGTATTATTTAGATATCACCTTGTGCCTTTGATAAGATCTTACTGCTAGAATCATAAAGAAAGGCTGTGATAAATGAAAAGTTATTATAATTAAATCAATAACATAATTTTCTTATATTTTTTATAGTTAACACTGGAAGGTATTAAACAGTTCTATATTGCCATTGAACTTGAAGAATGGAAGTTGGAGACCCTCTGTGATTTGTATGACACCCTCTCCATCGCTCAGGCTGTTATCTTCTGCAACACTCGTCGCAAGGTAATTACAACCTACATTATGTTTTACAAACTGCGTCCTTCTGGGACATTTAAGTAATAACTCATAAAAAAGTCTAATACAAAAAGGAATTGAGGTGACATAATGGCATATCAAGTGACAAGTTGCACCTGTGGATGTGATTATGTTCATACTTATACTCCACCTGAGTCATTTTATTTTGCTTTTTAAATTATGAATAGTATGCTGATGAATGTGGTATGTTATTATAAATCTATCATTATATTTCAGGTGGACTGGCTGACTGAATCCATGCATGAGCGTGATTTCACTGTGTCTGCTATGCACGGCGATATGGACCAGCGTGAGCGTGAAGTGATTATGCGGCAGTTCCGTACAGGATCGTCTCGTGTCCTGATCACAACTGATTTACTTGCCCGCGGTATTGACGTGCAGCAAGTCTCTTGCGTCATCAATTATGATCTGCCCACTAACCGTGAAAACTACATCCATCGGTAAGTGTCTTCATGTATTTTTTTGTAAGCATAAATTACTTAATTGATAGAGACTTCTGTTATATAAAAATGATATGAAAAATAAATAGGATGCACTTCCAATACGGTACCGGCCTTGATCTTGCACTCTGGGCCAAGCATAGTCACAACGAGAAGGTTCATCCTCCAATTGACAAGGACAATATCTCATCGAATCTTTCAGTACCAAGCTCTCACAAAATTGAAGGAAAAGATTGAGGAAACCTAAAATTCGAAGACGTGACATCTACCAACCTGCGCTGGGTCTGCATGGTAGATTACAACCCACTCTCGAAGAAAGGAGGCCTGTGTCCCAGCAATGGGAACGTTATAGGTTGATTATGATGATATACGAAATTGCGAAAATAATATTATGAAACGAATCTCCTGAGCATAATTTTGTTCTCATCTAACATACTTTTATTGATAGATACTTATCTATCAATAAATCTTAACACCCATAATACTGGAGGATAACAAATGCCTAGAACTAGTGGTTGTCTGTGCCCTAGACCATGATAAAATAGGAAAAATATATTATTTTACTAAGTACCCAGGAATTAAGTCATGTTTTCTATTTTTTCAGAATTGGAAGAGGAGGTCGTTTCGGCCGTAAAGGAATTGCTATCAACTTCGTTACTGAAGCTGACAGGAGAGCGCTCAAGGATATTGAGGAGTTTTACCATACAAGCATCTCGGAAATGCCCAGCGATGTGGCTAACCTCATCTGAGGAGCCTGCGCTTACCCGGTTTATACTTTGTGTCCTGCGTTCTATTGCGATATTTATAAGGTGTGTGTATTAGGAGGAGCCTTCTAATAACCGCTGTGCCGAATTTTCATTGGAACTCATTTCGTTCGGACCGATATAATCGTTTTAGTTTAATTAATGATTACATTATACTATAATAGACGTATCAATATAAGTTTAATATACATAGTTAGGAGTAAGACCGGCTCGGCCGGATGGCCCCCGTTCCGCGCAGGCCTCTCTGCCACCTGCACAGAGGTCTCATCGGGTACTGGAGAGGCTATTTCAATCACAAAAGTTCTAGAAGGAAACCCACTGTATTGTAACTTTTTTTTCCAGTTGTACATAATATGGTAACTGTTTTTGTAAACCCTAAATAAATATAATGAAATATCTCAACTGTATTGTTATTGACATACTTGAAAATTGTAGCGCTCCATTCCCGATCGGAACCTTAATTTCTCTAAAGCAATTGTATTGAATTGTGTAAATTTTGTTTACAGAAGATCTACCCACTGAGCCTGTGAAACGCACTTTGGACACAACTATGTGGAAATAATAAATCAAAATTTCCTCAATATGTTCATTACTTTCTTTTAACAGGTCCTTATTGTATCCTGTACTCCCATTTACATTTGCTTTTGCATTTTACTTTTTAAAAGATTGTTTTCTACATGGTTTTTATGTTAATTTCGAATTATTTATATTTTTGGAATAAATTTTGTTCGAAGTATTAGTGACTTTTGACAAAAATGATAATTAAGGTTCCTACGCTTACATAATATTATCTTTATATAAGTAATGAAACTGATCTTATTCCAAATAAATTTAAATAACCTATTGTTAATTTTAGTTTATAAACACTGTCAATATTCAGATATAAACGCATGACAATTTTTCTGTGTTAACTCTTTCGACACTACACTGATAGTACCCCCATATCACTACGATAATATTCTTCTGCTCGCTATTCCAGATTTGATCAATTGGAGCTGTGTTGCTAACAGGAAATATCTAAGAAAAAATCAAAACATTGAATTTCAAGTTGTGGACATCTTAGTTGTTGCAATGATGTGTTCCTGTAAAATGTCTGAAAATAACTTTAGTCAACCGGAACCAATGAAAATTTATTCATATTACCTGATCTCAAATCACACATCCTTATCAACCCTACTCCAGAATCTTACCATCATTTCTGGCAAGTATTTTTTATTTTATGAACTAGTAGGCATTATATTTGTCATAGTAGGTAGTGTTACTGAATCTGGCAAGGCCACCATCAGGGATTTTAATTTTGATAACACAAAAAATTTGTCGCCAAATATCACAATTTGTCGGTTATTGGTTCAAAAGATATCAAAGGTTTATAAGTGGCCGATCTGGAGAAGACTCCAGATTGGCCACCTAGCGATCAGGGCCACATTTATAGCTCAAAAACTAGTGCACCTAGCGAAGATCTGTTTTCTCCCATATTTTGTTGGAAACAGTCGTCAAATATCAGAATTTGTCGGTCACTGGATTCAAATTTTTGAATCCAGTGACCTGGTTGTAAGAGCTGGTTCACATTAGGTCGGACCGACAGTTTGCCGTTCACCGACTGCCGGGTGTTGCTGTTCACACTAGACGCCGCCGACCCGACCTAATGTGAATATACTGTCGGTACGGTCGTTTTACTGCCCGGCCTGGGTCGTCTCAAAACAGTTGTGAGTTGACTTTCCTATAGGATGGACGACGACGACGTTTTCATTGCAATGTGGTATTTAAATAAAAGGCAGAAAAAAAGAAAAAGGAAATACTGGGTGCATCCAATAATTTCCGAACGAAATGAAGTTGGAACTTTTCAAACTTTAATAAGCGAATTAAGAAGTGACGAGCTAAAGTTTTATAATTACTTTAGAATGTCTATTCGTTCCTTTGATGACTTAATCGCAAAAGTTAAAGCCGCCGCTTCGCGCCGACAAATGTGAACGGCGCCATACTTGCTAGTACGCCAATATTATGTCCGATCCGACAGAAATCGTGGCTGGACGTACGGTAAAAGTGTGGGCTCCGACAGTTTGGTCGGGTCGCCCTAATGTGAACGGCGCTACTGACATACATACGCCAATATGGATCCGACACGTTTGTCGGTCCGACCTAATGTGAACCAGCTCTAAGGGCTCATAGGTGGCCGATCTATCTGGAGTTTCCCCAGCAGCTCCATAAGACGTCATAGCTAGGTACCATAGGTACTGTCTATTACTACATAAAGTATTTTGTACTTGCTTGTACCACTGTATGGGGAAATAGAATTCTTTAATATCTTTTTAATTACACATCGACTGAATCTGTAACTGCGACTAATTGGCGACAAAATATGAGAGAAAACATCTTCGCTATACTCCATTCGGAATAGGATTAGACACTTAACGCATTAAACTAACCTTTTTTACAGTCCGTTCAACTGACTTTAACTTCTATTCCGTAGGCATAAAGATGGCATTAAAAGCAAAAAAGTGGTTACAATACCAACTATTTACTGCAGCTGCTATTTGTCATGCCACCAACGCAATAGAATACAAAATTGGTTAAACGGACTGTCAAAAAAGGTTATTTAAATGTCTAATCTTATCCCGAATGGAGTATAAGATGTGCATTTATGTAATAAGGTTTTAGATGACTTTTTCTATAGATCTATTGTTTATCCTAAAATGTACAGACGCCAGCACATCAAGCTACTACAATCTGTCAAATTTCTTTAATAAATTTTCAACTTTATTGCTAAACTTTTAAGGTTCAAGGTTGATTGGGAAAATTTGACAGTTTCGGGTAGCTTGACCTGCTGGCGTCTGTACATATTCCGAAAATATTTGTACAATAAATATCATAACACAAATCCCTTTGGTTAAAAATTTATGAGTAATTCAATGTTTTTAAATTTGCTGAACTGAGTGATCCATGAGAATGCTTAGAGGTAACTTACCTGTTTCGTATTGATTTACACAAACTACGATAAATTTTTGACTAAAGTTTTACATAAAAATAATTTACGTAGAGCTTAATTTACGTCTTCTTAAGTTTCGTAGTGGTCAATATTCTACCTATTAATTTAATTTTTAACTAATCATTTATTTATTTCCGAATTTTTTAATTGTCATCATGATTCTATCATTGCAACTGTTGTATTCATAACGAAGAAGCTTTTCCTTGAATTAATTAAAAGATAGAATTTATTCTAAATTAGACCTTAGTACAAGTGAAGTAACTCCTACAATCAACCTATCACAACGTATGTCTACGCCTTTAAAACTGTGTGATATACGTTAAACTAGATTTTATATTCTATAAGTTACGTTAAAGAAACACGATATTTAAAAAAAAAAACGTAACCACCATGTCATCTGCGAAAATACAATAGTAGGTTTCATTATGGTTTCTTTCAGATAACAACATTTAGAGAAAAATGCTCTAAACAGCATTGCAATAGGATGAAAACACAAAAAGTTACCACTCTTTTTGTGAACAGAATTTAGTTTTTTATGCCTCTCCTGTAAAGTCAAGTTAAGTCCTGGTTACATTAATTGATATTACAACTGACGATTATATAGGTGGGTACTTACTGTATCAGTTATATTTCCGAAGATCTCATATTATATGGTCACCCTACTGCACTTTTCTCTAACAATAAAATTAAAAATGTAATATCTCGTAAATTAAGCTGTCTACGTAAATTATTTTTATGTAAAACTTTAGTCAAAAATTTGTACAAAAATTTATCGTAGTTTCTGTAAATTAATACGAAACAGGTAAGTTACCTCTAAGCATTCTTATGGATCACTCAGTTCAGCAAATTTAAAAACATTGAATTACTCATAAATTTTTAACCAAAGGGATTTGTGTTATGATATTTATTGTACAAATATTTTAGGATAAACAATAGATCTATAGAAAAAGTCATCTGAAACCTTATTACAAAGGTCTCTCAGACGAAATGGTGTCTGAACTGAGTGATCCAATGATACTGTCCAAAGATACCTGGAAGAAGCTTTAAATGCCTTGATGGGCTTAAAAACTGTTGACTAATTCTTTACAAATTTTTAAGATATAAATTTAGTCAGTAGAGTAAGTGTTTGTTGAGATTTCGCTCATAGCCGTTTTTGCAAAATGTCTGAATTGAGTGATCTACATTTTCGGCAATAACTGAAGACCCTTGAGAGTGACAAAGTTTTTACTTTGGGCTATGAGTTTTGACTATTTTTGACTAAATGTACAATCACATTTTGTCACGAAATAAAAAAAGATCACTCAATCCAAATGCACATGGGTATAAGTGCCCTAGTTATTGAGATATAAATGTGGCCCTGCTGGGGAGACTCCAGATCGGCCACCTATAATAAACCCTTATATGTTTGACCAGTGACCGACAAATTCTGATATTTGGCGACTGATTTCGACTAATTGGCGACGAAATATGGGAGAAAACAGATCTTCACTAGGTGCCCTAGTTTTTGAGATATAATTGTGGCTCTGCCTGGGAGACTCCAGATCGGCCACCTATAAACCCTTATATCTTTTGAACCAGTGACCGACAAATTCTGTGACGACAAATGTCGACTAATTAGCTACAAATTTTTTGTGTTATCAAAATTATAATCCCTGATGGTCGCCCTGCCACTCAGTGACACGTCATAGTAGTATGTGACTCAGACTGGCTAGACAAATCTTCAAAATAGCTCGCATTTAACTAGAATTACTGTGGGCGTACCATGGGTAGTGTTGGTTATAGCACAATAGATAAAACGGTTTGCAGTTCAAATCAGATTACAGTTCACGAACAAGTCAGACACACTAGCGAATCACACACTGTAGGTATACAACTCGACGAGACAGTTTCTGAGCACATGTTGTTCGTACGATGTCCAATGTTTCGATGATATCGAGAGCTCTGCTCACACCGCTCTTGTACTGTAGCTCCCGTACACCTTCACGAACTCAGGCTAGACTCCGTCTAGCGCCATGAGATGGCGCTTGCGTTCCGAACAGTCAAACGAATGACTCGGACACGGCTATCCTGACTAGCACCCGTTCTTGGGTGTAGTACCCAGTTTTCATCAGTACACTGCTCGGATTGCTGACATAGCAAACTTAAGCGCGTCGCTGGCTATTAGCCGCTGCTGCAGGCGCTGGCCCGATACCGCCTGGGCCCCTCGCCGTACAGGCGCCTCCATAATTGTTTCGTGGACATCTCGAAGCAAAATGTCCGGTGTTGCCACATCGAAAACAGATGCTATCTGATCGTTGCTTTGGTTCAGCAGAATACTTAGTCCTACATAAAACCCACAATATTGGTAACCCTACTGCAGTGTTTGCACGGGAAAATTTAAATGATCAATATCTTTAAAACTATAGTCCATTTACAATAGCATTAGAAAGAAGTTAAAAAAGGTTATTTTTAATGCACACTTTGTAACAAAAATACAATAAACATTTTTACATTATGATAGACGCCGAATTTATTATGATCTATTTTTACAGCAGCTGTCACACTTAATTGTAACCATTTTAACTATTTATCTTATGAAATTATGTGGCTTTCATTTATTTATATTATATAACTCCAATTTAAAATTACAATGTCAATGCTAAAAACCTAAAAGAAGCAGGGATGAACAATACTTGGAACGTTATTCGTTTCACTATAATTCTACCGAATTTTATTTTAATTAAGGTGGATGCGCTGCAGTAGCCCGCGAAATCAGACGAATTCGGAGCAATTCTAATTTAAAGGAATGTATTGATGATTTTTAAGGTTAAAATTGTATTATTGCCTACATATTTCTTATTGTTGCGCATCATATTATTTTTATTAAGATACAACCTTACACTGACCTGCAAATTGCAAAAAACGCAAGAAAATTAGAATTTAAGCATCTCCCTTAAAATTGTTTTATCATAACTTTGAAATAAAATGTTTTGCATTCCTGCTTCTACGAGCCTCTTTTTTCTAATGCTATTATAAATGGACTATAGGTTAAACTGACGGCACGGTTGGCGCAGTGGTTAAGCGATTGACTGCTGCGTTGCGTGTCGCGGGTTCGATTCCCGCACGGAACAAATATTTGTATGACCTACATGTATTTGTTCCGAGTCTGGATGTTTTTCTATCTATAATATGTACGTATTTACAAAAAAAAAAAAATGTATATAAGTAGTTTATCAGCCATCTTGTTACCTAACACAAGCATTAGGTTGCTTAGCTTGGGACTAGATGGCGCTGTGTGAAATGTCCAGGGATATTATTATTATTAGGTACTCAAAGTTGCTCCGTCACAATTATCGTCCCCGTCACAAAATTTTGAACACATTTCGAAGGCCGTAGATCATCAGGCAGCGGAGATACATGTGTCCAGCCAGCTTGAACTCAGGCTGGCTGGTCATTAAGTTTTTATTGATTTCTCGTAAACCCTTACATATGACGCCAAAAATCAAACAGTACCTAGATATTACAATTTTGGTTCCAGCATATCCTGCAATACTATGGCGTACAAATATTTCTATTAAAATGAAGGCTTATTTATTAATATTTGGATTAGTAAACATGAATCACTTAATAGAATATAAATATTATTGTAATAAAGATCGAAATTGTATTGTGTTTATAATAAGTCATGTCATTAATATTGAACCGCTGGACACGCTTTCGATCGATTATCTAAGATTCTGTAGCGTCACAAATTCTGAAATAAGGGTGTTTAGCCGTAACATAGTGTGCCCTATTGACTTGTTAAATGCGAGCTATTTTGAAGATTTGTCCAACCAGCCTGAGTCACATCAATATCCTTCAAAATGATTCACATTGACATTGTGTAACTAGGGCTTGCAATATCCGTTGATTTTTACTATCCGGATATTACGAATATTTTTTAGTTTTTAGTATAAATAAAACTAATAAGCTTTTGTAACACGTTCTAAAAATTATACAATAAAATACCGATACCGCACAAATAATTTGTATCTATTCTGCTCATACTAAAAAGTATTCTAATTGAAAATGAGATCTGACATTTATCACAAATCACAACATCCCAATCAAATCAACTTCAATAATTAAATAAAAATATCACTTTCCCTGGCAAATCAGCTCAATTATTAAATAACAATAGTATTAATCAAATATAATAGAACAAAAATTAACAAAATGTCTCAATATAATCAAATAGCCCTATAAAATATTACGTAATTCTTAAATTATTTTTATTCAAATTCTTGTAATATGATCTTAAAAAGCTTAATCTAAAGAATCTTCTTTCATGGAAGTTTTTAAATGGTTACATAAATATGCTGTAGCAGAGAACACTCTTTCTAGTCGGTGGTATTGATAAAAGTACAGATGCCAGCAGGTCAAGCTACCCAAAACTGTCAGATTTTCCCAATCAATCTTGAACCTTAATGCTTTAGCGATAAAGTTGAAAATCGATTAAAGAAATTTGACAGATTGTAGTAGCTTGATGTGCTGGCGTCTGTACATTGTAAACCCTTTCTAAATTTCTGCTTTTCTGACCATTCTCATCAAATAGTGCCATCTCTACTCGAATTGTAGTGTCTAAATCATTTGTTGAAGAAGTCGGTCGCTACGCAGAAGATGGCCGACTCATAAACTGGATGATTTCTTCTCGTATTTGTCTTGAAGAAGAGCAACCTTCTGTATCTTATGTATTATGCTTAAGTTATGACTGTTTGATCCGGTTGTTGTGTGTCAAAAAATTTAGAAATAATTTTTAGTGTGGGTAGTCGTGTGTACTTGTCTCTTCTCAATACAATGTTGAAAATGCGCGTAGTATGGATGTGAGTTAAAGTTAACAAGTGGACAGTGTTGTTATGATCTTTGCCACTAAATTGACTTATTGTGATTTGTGAAGTGAATAAATAATTGCAAGAGTGATTAACTATATTAAAATAATAGATTCAGTAATAACAGTTATGTACAGACGCCAGCAGGTCAAGCTACCCGAAACTGTCAAAATTTTCCATTTAACCTTGAACCTTATTACTGCAGCGATAAAGTTGAAAATTTAAAGAAATTTGACAGATTGTAGTAGCTTGATGTGCTGGCGTCTGTACTTTACAGATGACAGCTTTTTATTTAATATTTAAAAGAGAAATACAACTATCCGTAACATCCGGATAGTGATGCAAGTAAAATCCGGATTTGAAAATAAGCGGATATCCGGATAATACGAATATCCGGATTGCAAGCCCTATGTGTAACGTAATCAGGGCGCATTTTGATTTTGATCTAGGTATTTAACACGTTCAGTGCCGGGAGCCCTCCTGGAGGGCTCACTCAAATCCCATATGGGATGCCGGGAGCCCTCGCGGAGGGCTCATATTAAATGTACGTTTTTCTTAGCGAATACAGCATTATAAACTATGAAAATAAAATTAGTCGTATATTTTAACAAGATTTATCAGTATACTCGTTGGTTTTCAAATACCAGCATTTTTATTTTCAAAAATAATTGGGAGCTATGATGCCCGTATTTCAGGGGTGCTCAACCATTTTGCGGTCACAAATATTCACTAAAAATAAAAATATTTATTTTGAGATTATAAATTACGAGGAAGAGTTTAAAAATAGAAGCTTTTCAGGGTTCCGTATCAAAATGGTAAAAAAGAACACCCATGGTGCGACTTCGTTTGTCTGCCTGTCCGTTCTTTTGTAACAGCTGCTTATTTCACGAACTACTAATGCTATAGACTTGAAATTTGGAATAAATATAAATAATGCTTGTCAATGTTTATAGCAAGTGAATGAATTGAAAAAATATTACGACGCCTTTACCTACTTTGCATTTTTTTTTAAATCTACAAAAATCTTTAACATGCATAGGTAGGTACTTTAAAGTAAAATTTAAATTCAAAAGTAACATAAGCGTTTTCCCTCGTTATGACACACTGCTTTAATTAACTAAAAAAATGCATTCCTCTTACTAAATTGTTGTAACTCATTACTGTGTTCAAACATTTAAATAAAAATACAATAAATAAACGCCCAAATCCAATAGTCCATAGACAATGTACGACCACTAGAAATTATCAGTGCTAAGGCCGGTAAAATCCACTTTTTTTTAAATCAATTTGCAGCTCTGTTCGGTCGTATGGTTGATCACAGTATGATACGCGGTTGAAATGATAAGTACCTACTAGGTTATTTGCTGAATAATAATAATAATCATAATAATTAATAATATAATCATCATTAATATATTACAATTACAATATATTAATTATTACAAGTTTTATTTGTTTGGAAATATTATGATTATTCTGTAAAAACATAACGTTTTCCAGCAAATTTTAATATCTCGTAAATTGATAAAAATATGTTAATAATTTCTGCTAATTTGGTTCGATTTTCGTTATGATATCTTTCTGCTATCCAATCTCAGCGTCTACATTTAATTTCAAAACGATAGTACCTAGTGTCTCAACAATTTTGGACACAGCATCAGCTCATCTCTAATTAATTGTATTATCTTCGGAACGGAGCAAGTAAGTATTCGAAGTAACATGAATGAAAGACAAAGATCGGAAGGCCAATTCTCGTAATTTAAAACGTTCAAAATATAGTCGCAGTCTCATCTCGGTAACATACAAATGTCAAAAACTTGTCAAATGTAGGAAAATTATAAGTAGTTTTTGACAGATTGAGACTGAGATCAGACTGTGAACGTTCTTAAAATTACGAGAATTGCCCATACTTCGCTACATACACGTCGTTTGGTATAAATTTTTGTCCTCTATGATTTCTGACAGCAATCACCTACATCATATTTATTCTGGCAGAATAGCTCATCGTATTAAGGTCAGCAGAAAAAAAAACGTGTTGGAAAGAGCCAGTATTTTGCATACAGCCTTCTTACACATAGCATTTTTCGTGATGGCCAACCTTTAATTTTGCCATATTAATATACGCTGGTGTATATTTTGTTTTCAAATTTAATGTCCCCGTTGAAATATGCAATGCAATTGCAATAAAAAAGCTTAAAAAATATATGTAAAAAAATTGCGTTGAATAAACGGCTATCTCAAAAGACTAGGATCCTAATTCGTAAAAATGAAAATTTAGTGGAAATATATTTGAAATTCGAATTTCTCGTTCCCGCGATTTATTTTACCTATTGCTGCTTTTGTATAACTGTTCATGTTCAAATCATGAGCGGCAAGTATTTATGTAACGTTAATAAGCTGTTACAAAATAATTACGTTTTGATTACATAATAATCTACTAATATTGCATAATGTAATTGTTTGTTGTTCCTATTCAATACAATAAAAAATTATTACATAGCGTGAAAATTTCAGAAAGGTTGGACACCCCTGTCTCGAGATCAAAGCGAGCGATTATACTTTTTCTTAATTTTTTAATATTTCAATATTTCACGTCTCCACCCCACTAGTACATGTAAATACCCCCAGGGATACTAAATATAGCAATAATAAATTGTAAAAACACCATTTTACTTCGTTTTACAGTGTTTTATAATACGGTTTCTAACCTAATGCCGACGACCCTCCTCGAGGGTTCACTTTACCGCAAACGTAATGCCGGTGACCCCCCTGGAGGGTCCACTTGCAACATGTATGGCGGCATCCAGCATGAGCTCTATGAAAAGTGGGTGGAGTCGAAAGTGTTAAATAAGAAAAATATCTATATAGGTATTGAGCAAAAATTTGACATAATGACTGGTGTAAGACAAATGAATACTTGCATCGTGTAAACGGGGTTTTTGAGTTATGGGATTAAAACACACTGCCAGATTTGATTACTTTTTATATTAGGAATACACAATAATTAGTAGGCCGCCATCACAACAAACGTATAGTGGGCCCCCAACTGTGTAAGTTCAAAATGTATGAAAAAAACAATGTCAACCGCTGACTTGTTTTTCATGGTCATCGGCCTATACTATACAGGGTGGCAGAGACACCGACGCGCAAACTGTAACCATGGATTCAGTACATGAGTCTAGACCCCATATAGCATCGAAATTTTTCATTGGTTATTAAAAAAAAAATATTGCTGTTCCATACATTGGGACTGCGTAGGCACTTTTCTATGAAACAGAAGATTTTTTTTGATAACCCTCGAAAAATTTCGACGCTATGGGGTCTAAACTCATGTGCTGAATCCATGGTTACAGTTTACGCGTCGATGTCCCTGCTACCCTGTATGTTTGGTGTGAACGTGGCCTTATACCTTCATTATTACTTTAGGTACCTACCTACTTATTATATCCAATATAATTTCACAACTTTTATTCATCATTAAACATCACTAAACATAAACTCTTAAAAACTTAATAAATTAATATCACACTTCTGGTAATGTTCATGTTGACTAAAATTAAATTAAATAAAACTATTAACAGATATCATAAAAATGCAAAAAGGAGTATAAGTACCAAGACAGATATAGGAAAAAATATATAAACAGAAATTCGAGGATGGCATATGGATACTAGGATTGAAGAGTCGCTTTCTTCATTTTGTAAACCTTCTTTTGTGGGTTTTTCAACTATAACTAATTCATCACTAAAGAAGTCTATATTAAATTCACATTCAGTTTTATTAACACATACTTTGGCTTCAGAATTATTTACATATTGGAATGTTGGTTTATAAATATCGAAAATTGCATGTATATCATTAACCCCATTATCTGTATAGAATATATAATAATAATATCCATCAAGGAGTACTTCGTGAACTACCTTGAGGATGGTAGTATTTTCTAAGTAATTTGTACTGTTACATTGCATGGAGAAGGGGAATAAACGATTTATTAAAATTGTCTCATGAAAACATTCATGCAAATTATTCTCAAATCTAGAAATAGGTTCCTGAAGGTTCACAGTACCGTTAAAAGAATTTCCTCCATGATACACACCAGTATCTAGTAAGGTGTTAGGATTATGTAATGGTACATTTTTGATATCTCTTCTTTGTCTCTCTTGGTCAGTATATGTCTTTTTTCCTGTATAATAATCATCTTCGGCATTGTTCAGCATCATGTCCTGTGGGTTATTATCAGCCTTTTTGTCCATGGCGTCTTCTTCTTCATTATGTGTTATATTATGTTGTGAAGTATTATAGTTTTTAAGTCTGTAATCAGGTTTCTCTAATGTCACTAGAACTCCTTGGTGTTCCACTTTTGGGAGGCCTTTCTCATGCCTTTTATATCCATCAAAAATTCCACATGTGTTCAATATCTTGTCCCCTTTTACAACTAGAATCTTCGAGCCTTTATGACGAGAACATGCTTTCAATTCAACAGCAGCCCCTTTAAGTAAATAAAATCCCCAATATTCTAAAGTATCATCTGGTAAGGTCATTGACTTTTTTAATCGAATATGTTTCCGCTTGTTAGATATTTCTGGTGTACCTTTCATTTGGAATGCACTAAATGTACTATTCATTTTTAATGAATGCTTCTCACAAAATACGGATGATTGACCTTTATGAATTTGGATAACATCAGAGTCTGATATTTTATACATGACATCAGCATATCTTATATTTCTCAGATACAAGGGTAACACAATCAGGATCGAAGGCAAAACTGTAGTTAGCAGGCAAAATGTTATAACACGCCGAGATCCATGCATTTTATTTCCATCTGGAAAATAAACAAGTTGTGAAAATACGGAAAATCTAGTAGCAACTTAAAATTTCACACGCATTGCCACTCGCACGGATACAAAACATTTTATTAAGTAGGAACTAAGGTAGACACCTACTAGTTTCTAATGTTTCTGAAAAATCATTATAGACTCGCTTTGTATTATTAGCCGTATAGATCGAGATAAGTTTTACAGAAAGATGGATGGGTTTGTGTTTATGTTTACATTATTTTTTCACATTTCACATCACATTCACGTCATCGTCATTCCCATTGTATGTCAATGTCAATACTCATTACGTCATTATTTAATCTGTCTATGTCTTGCGGCATGGCCATGTAGATACGACTGCCGCCATTATTATATTCTTTGCTGCCGCCGACATATTGCTTACTTTACTCTATGACTGCCGCTGTCAGTCCAGTAGTCCATAGATTAAAATACAGTAGCGGTGTGACCAATATATTGGTATTAGTTAAGAGATTAGTAATATTCAATGGATTCACGTATTAGTAATCCGACGAACTCTCGTATGCTAATATTTAATATTTACTCTGGCTGGGATTCATTTCACTTGTACACGGATCGGATTATGTTGTGTGTATCGGATTCACCACAGACTACATAGAGATACTGGGATTCACTCTGCTGCTGGCTGTTCCTGACGGTTCGTGAAATGAACGAATGCTGAATGGCAACAAACGAACATATTTTATTGGTTTAACCATCTCATTCATGTGTAGGTACAAGTACCTACGTACGAATGAGACGCATTGATATTTGGACAGATATCGACGTACAAGACGTCCATATACTGGAATCACCATTGGCTATTGCAATTGCTGAGGTTCAAAGATATTGAAACGAAAAAATGTTACCCGGAAACGCGAGCCCGAAGGATTGGTGGCATAAATATTTTTTTTTATATCCTAATCTCAGCAAATTATTCAAAAAGCATTGTTGTGTACTGGCAACTTTAGTGCCCTGCGAAAGGATTTTTTCTAAATCTGGAGAGCTAATTTCCGACCGACGTACTTGGCTATCATCAGAGAAAGTTAAAAAATCGATGTTTTTAATCACAAATAAAAAGTAATTTTTTTTTATTTATATTGATCCCACACCACGACACGATGTATTAAATTTTATATCATTCGTTAGTAACCGTACTAATACCGCGTTTACACATTCGCGCGAATCGCAAGGCGAATCACGAGGCGAATAACGAACACGCTATTCGCCTCGTAATTCGCCTCGCGATTCGCGCGATCGCGTTGGGAGCGGTTTTTCGGACGCGAATCAAAGGGCACGAATAGCGAATACGAACTTACTGTTTACACATTCGCCTGCATTCAGTAGACAGCTAGCGCCCGACCCAACAGGACGTGTAGACAAAATGGAATGAAATGCGAATTTTAGAATGCCTAGAACTTTATAATACTTAATAATATTTTTTTATTTCATAAAAAGGAGATTGTAGTACAGACGCCAGCAGGTCAAGCTATCCGAAACTGTCACAATTTCCCAATCAACCTTGAACCTTAAGGCTTCAGCGATAAAGTTGAGAATCTATTAAAGAAATTTGACAGATTGTAGTAGCTTGATGTGCTGGCGTCTGTACATGAGGCATACGCATACATAAAGTTATTCATATAAGTTTGTTCCATGTCAAACACAATCTGATGGGTGAAGTTCAGCTTTCTTAATACCTAGCAGTCCCTGTACCTTACAAAATGTTACAATAAACTAGTACAATTATATATATATATATTTAATACTACAACAATGATTATAATTAAATATCTTTATTAATTGTTTATCTTTATATTTATCAAAAGGAAGCGCTCATTTGGACCCCAAAACATCGCAATAATAAAAATAGACAAAAGGCAAACGATGCATGGAACCGTATATCAACTATATGGGATAGGCTATTTTCCTAAAAAAATCAAATTAGTCCGTCACTTAGATTAGCAAAAAATATTGAACCCGTATTTTTTCTTTTGTTAATTATATAAAAAATGATGAAGATATCGCCCGTTAAAGTACCGCGTAACGTCACTTGCTTGCGACACTTTTGCAAGCAAGTGACGTCGCGACCCCCCACTCCCAAATTTTGACGCGCTTTATCTTTGTCATTTTTTGTTTGATTGTCAAAAGAAAATATACGTGTCCATTATTTTTCAATAATCTAACTGACGAACTAAATATAATAATTATTTTTTAACCCAGGCAAATACCCTATTGTCAGTAAGAAACTTAAAAATAAAGAAGAATTCAATTAGGTGTAGCGCGCATGCTGCAATTATTTTCACGTCATCCATGTTCGTGTGCGAATGTCACAATGATTCACCCGCGAATGTGTGAACAGTAGTTCGCGAGGGCATTCGTACACGAATGATTCGTCGAATGTTTCGTCGAATGACGAGCCGAATAGCGAACACGAATGTGTAAACGCGGCATAACAATTTAACATAGGTCTTACATAAATATTACTGATACTCAAATATTAGTTATAATATTACTAGACGAATATATTCATATTAGCTAATACTGACAAATATCGGTATTAACCCATCTCTAACATACAGCAGTAGTCTAGACAGAGTACTTTTATTAAACGGGCTACGGCCGGTATGTTAGAGTACTCTTTGGGCTACGGGCAGTCTGCTTGCCTGGTATGGAACATGGAATTAGTGAGATACGAGCTCTTGAGATTATATTTGAGGAAAATCGTCATGGTTTCGCGGAAGTCTAATAATTTTCTTCGTGTCGCAGATTCTAAGAAAATTATCAATTACTCACAACGTAAAACAGCGCCAACGTTAAGAATATTTTAATTTTGCGGGCAACATTGATGGATTCACCTAAAGCTCGGTCCACACTAAAGCGACTGTGCGTGTCGATTGTTTTGATGATATAGGTATGTACATACCACGACGACATAACATAATAATATTAAGCTATACATTTCCATTATATGCTGACTTCTCATTGTATATACCTTAGAGTATATATACTCTAAGGGACGTTCCGCTCTGTAGTATCATACGGAATACTCTTGTAAACACGTCACGTAATACTGTTGAGTGTGCTTGCCTGCTGGCTGTGGGAGAACGAGAATGGGAGTCAGGCATCATAGGCACTATGATGGATGATTCATCGTTTCGGCTCAGTGTGTTTTCAGCCAGTGTTCTTGGCACGTTTCCGGATGACAGCGGTGCGGACCAGTACTTCGACGCCTAAGTGTCCTATGTTTTTGTATTTATTTTTATAGTAAGTTAGTAGTTTAATATAGTATTAGGGGTTAAAGTATGAAATTGCCGATTAGTACTGAAAAATTTAAATTCGTTTAATTTCAATTCAAAGTACAGACGCCAGCACATCAACCTACTGCAATCTGTCAAATTTCTTTAATAGATTTTAAACTTTAATGCTGAAGCATTAGGTTCAAGGTTGATTGGGAAAATTTGACAGTTTCGGGTAGCTTGACCTGCTGGCGTCTGTACCTATTACAATAAAACGGCAATTTCATACTTTAACCCATAGTACTATATTAAACTACTAACTCCGCCAGACACAACACCCGTCTGGTCAGAGGATCCTCCCTTTTCTATGGAGGTTGAGTGAACTTTACACCCTGTTCCTCATGCCTCCAAAGCTTTATGTGTGGCCGTGTGCGTGCTCATGAAGTTTCAAAATGGCTCCATGTCGGACTGTGTCTGCAAAATACGAATGTGGTTGACGAATTGAAGCATGACGAGTCACCGGGAGTCCTGGGGCTGCAGTCTCGACATTCATAGCGATCGCTTTACGACCGAATTCGTCGCAAAGTCCCGGATTGACAGGTGTAATGTATCGAGTGACAGGACTTTGCGACCGAATTCGCTCGTAAAGCGATCGCTATGAATTTTGCCACACAACTTGCGGAGCAGCGGATCGTAAAAGGTAACCAGCGCGTGTCGCTTGACGCAAGTCGTAAGTCATATCGTTCGAAGACGTGTACGGAGCCTTAGGATGTTCATGTCGTAATAATTTGACTATGTTTGGCAGCGCATTTAATTCATAGTTGCAGCAAATATCAATTTCGTTTGTCATATTCTTTCTAGGAGATACTAAATTTAAAATTAAGTTAAGTATTATTGGTACTATTTTGTAAAAACATGATGTTTCCTTCAAAATAACTAGAGAAATGTTATTAGTGATGAAAACATAAGATTTATTTATGAGTAGCTACGTTTTTTGCATGAGCTGAAGAAGCTGCATAAACTATGGATGCGTGTGACGGCGCGAGGCTTCTTGGACCGAGCTTTCTAATAAAATCCTTTCGCCAACTAAGACCCTAGGCCAGTGCCTTGTTGGCTTTGACAAACCTCCGGGCCCAACACCTGGCCCTGGTGTCCCGCGTTACTTTACGCCTTTGGAGTTATGCCACTGGGGCACATAGGGCACGCGTTACTCCACGCTGCTAGGTGATTGCTAGCCTAATTACAATGCACAGTCAACCTAAAAAGATGTTAAAAAACATATTACACAGTTCTTTACTAAGTTACCGAAGTATACATCTTAATGAGGCTGACTGTATCAAACTATGTCCTGTGAAGTCACAAAAAAAGAAAAAAAAGGATAATTTTAAGGTACTTACCTTCTTTATTTACGTTTGTATAATGATAATTTGACAAACAAGACGTATTTACTACCCTCGGAAAGTTTTTGTCCATTTTTCAAGGTCTTACATTAATTATTATTGTTCAAGAAAAAAAACACGAGCTCGTAAGCTGCAGTGTCATATAACTATATTACAAACGAAAATATAAATACTTATCACTTAGCAGCGCAATAGGTTAATGATAAGCTTATCAGACGTCTTATCGCCAGTACTATATAACGCCTTGTCCACAATTGAGAGTAGAGTAATGAGCATACTCGCTCACTCACCTTTTCTCGTGATATCGATTTGTTTGTATGCCAACCTAGGTATTTAAACATTAGCAGCATCAATGACCTATGGCAGTTAAACTGTTAGGTATACATACGCTAAATAGTAATTTTTTCAATAAGGTACAGACGCCAGCAGGTCAAGCTACCCGAAACTGTCAAATATTCCCAATCAATCTAGAACCATAATGCTTTAGCGATAAAGTTGAAAGTCTATTAAAGAAATTTGACACATTTTACAATGAAAATAGTTTTTTAATATATTAAACTAGAGAAAATATCCTATAATAATTATAGGATAGAATGTAGCATTTTTCCTTTTGTTACATGAATAGCTTGAGCGTACAAGCGCAGCAAAGTCCACTCTAACACGCGTTATGGCCAAAAAATCACATAACCATCAGGCAGAATAAGAAAACAATCTTTTCAGAGACTTACTAAATACTGTTGTCTGTAGGTGCACGAAACCCTTGCTTTTGTTGTCCGACTTGCACTTGACATATCCACCTAATATTATTCTTATCGCTGTTTAATTTTCCAATAAGATCACGCGAGCATTAATCCAAGGTCCTTTATCGATTCTGTTATTCAAAGATTTATTTATACCTCACGAATGGCATTGATTTCAAGAATGTTTTTTCATTAATAATTATTTATTGGATTTTCTCTTCCGAATTCATTATTCTCGGATAGTGACGGGATACAACCACTCATTAATCCGACAGTGTAGCCCACATAATTCAAATTCTATTAATGATTATCATTTATCATTTAGTAAATATATCATCGATTGATTGATTATTGATACAACGAACAATGCGTTGTATCAATAGTTCAACATAATATCAATTATAATATATTCAACTTAAATAAAACATAGCTGCATAATGTAAAAAATGTAAGAATTTCACGGGCTACATTGGAGGAATCGTTCAACAAGCGGCCAATATGCATACGTGTGTGTGCGATCGACGTTAGACGTGCCCACCAGGTATATCTGCCGCTGCCGCGGGGCCAAACCTGGATTGAATTCTACGCTTTATTTAGGTCTCATGACTGTATGACAGGTTTTACCCGATTGCGCGACAGCAAAGACAGGATTATGTTTTTTACTCGTATAAATCTATTATCTTTGTTAGTTCTTTATATCCTCGAAGCATCCTTGCGGTAATATTGGTTATGCGAATAAAGGATTTTAACCCTGGAATTATTATGTACAGACGCCAGCACATCAAGCTACTACAATCTGTCAAATTTCTTTAATAGATTTTCAACTTTAACGCTATAGCATTAAGGTTCAAGGTTGATTGGGTAAATTGGAGAGTTTCGGGTAGCTTGACCTGCTGGCGTCTGTACTAGTATGTTGTATGTACAGACGCCAGCACATCAAGCTACTACAAACTGTCAAAATTCTTTAATAGATTTTCAACTTTATCGCTAAAGCATTAGGTTCAAGGTTGATTGGGAAAATTTGACAGTTTCGGGTAGCTTGACCTAAACATTACCAACAAACATCATCATCCTAAACATGGGTTAGGTTTTCTGCTTTTTGTTCTAAAACTTATGATAACAGCTAGTGGCTGGAAGTAGTTCTTGATAAATTACTTACTATTAACACGTTGCGGGACGCACTGCATTAGAAGTAGATTTTTCGGTGTTAAAAATGACAGTACGGGCACCGCCATACAATTTTAATCTCATCTGAACTAAGGTACGGGCACTACAGCGAAATTTTGTATAGAGGAACAAGGAAACGCGTTTTTACTGTCATGCCACATCAATTCCGGCTATGAAAGTACTGTCATCATATATTATTCTTTAGTATTGCTCTAGGGCGGTACGGTTATAGCAGTGGTCGAAACTTGTATGGACAAATTTTACCGTCATATCGCATAATTTGAAAAAGTCAGTACTGTTCCGCAACGTGTTTCGTGGTTAATTCTAACAAAATAAATTGTTTCATAACTAGCCTCGGGGGCTTTCATTGTTAGCTTGCTTCAGTTTGACACTGACGCATGGAATTAATATAATGCCGTACTGATGCAATTTATGCAATACTTAGTACTAAAGTTTTACTTCATCTGTGGCAGCAATCAAACTGTCAGTAACGCTAACGTCAAAGTCAAACATTTGTTTGTGTCAAATCAAAGATTAAAGTTCTAAAGATGGCTTTTGAAAAAAAGCGCGGGAAACTTCAACTTGGCGGACGCGTCCTTTTTGAAATTTTCTATAAAAATTGAGTAAAACTGTATTATAGCATCAGTAGTCGTAGTTTTAGTGTCGTAGTTTCTTTGTTTTTTATTTAATTTTAGTTTGTGTATTTATTCTTCGGTAGGGGTAAGTTTTTAACTATTTTATATATAGGTGACAATGAACGATCCGCCTGATCCGGGGGGCTTTGTCCCACCGGCAGGCAGTTATGTTACAATTTCAAATGAATCGGGGATGGAAACCGATGGGTCGTCTACGACCAAATCTCTAAAAAGAAATCGTGTGCATGTGTGCAAGCACTGCAACAAACGACGTCGTACCCGCAAAGGCCATGGATCCGAAACTTCGGGTTGTGGTTGTATGGACTCAAACCTGAGTGCGGAACAAGAACTATATACACCCACCACCGCTAATTTACCTGTCGCTCCAACTCCAGCTCCTTCAGTTCCCGCTCAAATTGGGTGTAAAATTTATGAGAAAACAGACAGCGCGCCTTTTGTTATACATGTCCAGAAAAATGTTATGTCTGAAAATGATGGAACAACACTGCATCCCATAACATTTGGGAAGTTTTTGAAACATAATGCCTTCCAAAACATCATCAACGGGAGTGTTAAGAAAATCGGGCGTAACAAAATAAGTATTTCTTTTTCAAATTTCATAGACGCAAATTCTTTTATTATTAGTACCAGTCTTGAAAAGTACAATTATAAAGCTTACATACCCACTTTTAATGTGACTAGAATGGGCTTAGTGCGTGGAGTCCCTGCGGAATGGTCTCCGGAGGAAATCATTGAAAATATTTCAGTTCCAATTGGTTGTGGTCCAATTTTAAAAGTGAGACGTCTTAATTTTAAATCTATTGTGGATGGCAATATCACATGGAAACCTTCCCAATCTATTGTTGTTACGTTTGATGGGCAGATTTTACCCAAAAGGATTTTTATGTGTTACAACGCATTACCTGTGGAATTATACATTTTCCCAACAGTACAGTGTTTTAACTGCTGCCGTTTCGGTCATACAAAACTCCAATGTAGGTCGAAACCTAAATGTTTTAAATGTGGCCAAGGACACACTGGCGATAGCTGTGAAACTAATCAAGAAAACGCATCTTGCTGTCTTTGTTCTGGTTACCACTTTGCAACAAATAAGTCTTGCCCAGAATTTGCAAGACAAAAATTAATTAAAACATACATGGCGCAAAGCTCTGTGTCATATGCTGAAGCAGCAAAAGTCCACCCACCAGTTTCAAAATCCTATGCAGACACACTCTTATCTCCACCATCCAAAAACTTTACTGATACTCCTTCAATCTCTTTACCTAATAGAATGTCTGCTTCAACAAGTTATAAAAAGACTGTCTTCTTCAAACCACGTTCTCCTCCCAAATCTGCACCAGGCTATAATAAAGAAGCTCACAATGCTATTATTAAAGATTTTAACATCCCCCAACCATCAAATGGTTGTGCTATATCTAATATTGAAGATAAAGAGACTAATTTCTCCATAAATGATTTTCTTTCTGCATTACACAGTCTTCTTTCTCAGTTCAACATTTCACCGTCCAACGTCGCCCCTTCTTTCAATGTACCATCTCAATCCATTCGTAATGGACAACATATCCAAAATAATCCAATGGAACTGCCGCAGTCTTATAAACAAAAAGAGTGACGTTATATATTTGTTAAACAAATATGAGCCTATTGTCTTTGCTTTAGCAGAGACTTGGCTAAAATCTTACCACATTTTTAAAATCAATGGTTATTTAACCATTAGAGAGGATAGATCTGATGGGTATGGTGGAGTAGCTATACTTATCAAGAATTCTGTCCCTTTTTCTATCATTACGATACCACCTCATAGTGAGGAAATTTCAATTGTAGCTATAAAAGTGTATAATACTTGTCTTGTCTCTATATACATTCCTCACCCTTCTTCTTGTGTACTTCAAGAGATGAATAATCTCTTTTCTTTTCTTCCAAAGCCATTCTTAATACTGGGGGACTTTAATTGCCATCACCAATCATGGGGTTGTTCAATTTCGAATTGTTATGGGGATGAATTACTTGATATAATAGATTTTCATAACTTATGCATCTTGAATTCAGGAGCACCCACTCGACGTTCAGACCCTAACCAAAACCAAAGCGCAATTGACCTTTCTATATGTTCTCCAAACTTAGCCTCTTCTCTTACTTGGTACACCCTGTCCTCTACTTATGGTAGTGACCATTTTCCAATAGTCATCACTTATCCTCTTTCAAAACCAAATGCACATATTAGGAGATCAAATTTAAAACATAAATTACCCCATAGTAATAGTAGTGACTGGGACAAATTTAAGGATATTGTTGACAGAAAGCTTTGTTGTTTGCCTGTTATTTCTGATGGTAATGAAAATAGTTGTGCTGAAGCATTAGCACGCTTATTGATTGCAGCAGCGGATGAAGTTTTTCCTGTAAAAAAGAACAATATTAGTTCAATACCGTCGCCTCCTTGGTGGGACTCGGAGTGCACAGAAGCGATTAATAAACGTAATGAGGCTGAATATAAATATAATTTCGAAATGTCAAATAATAACTACGAAATTCTTACTAAAATAATTTCAGAAACTCGCAATCTATTTAAAAAGAAAAAATTTGAATCTTGGCGTAACTTTTGTTTATCTATTTCCCCGAATACTCACCCTACGATTGTCTGGCGCTACATTCGTAGATTTAGATCAATTTATAAAAACCATTCTCCTATCCCTGATTCATTAGCCAGCGACTTTTTAGATAAATTAGCTCCTCCATGGGTTCCCGAGGCTAACATATCTCTCATATCCATTAGTCCCAATAACCAAAATATTAATTCGTCGCTAGATCGTCCATTCACTCTCACTGAATTGAAGGGTGTTATTAATAAAACACACGATTCAGCCCCAGGCACTGATGGCATACCGTATTCCTTTTTTGCTCATTTAAATGACGACGTTCTTAGTTATTATTTAGAGCTTATTAATTCTATTAGGATTTCAGGAAACGTTCCTGTTGAATGGAAACGTCAAATGGTGTTGCCATTCCTAAAACCAAATAAAACTCCTGCTGATGTTTCTTCATATCGTCCCATTGTTTTGTCTTCAATTCTGATAAAATTAGCGGAACACTTAATTAAAAATCGCCTAGAATGGTTTGTTGAAAGTAACGGTCTCCTGGCAGAATCACAATATGGCTTTAGAAAAGGCAAAAGTACCACTGACTGTTTAAGCATTCTAACATCGGATATTCGTATTGCATTTTCCAATAATCAATCCACTGTCGCGGTTTTCCTCGATATTAATTCAGCTTATGATAATGTCGTATTATCAGTTTTACAAAATAAATTAAAAGCCTTACAAGTTCCAATGAACTTGCTGAATTTCATCATTAATATCCTGACTGAACGGTCTGTTAACATGTTTATAGGGGATCATGAGGTATCTCATATTGTATGGAGAGGTCTCCCACAGGGTTCTGTGCTCAGCCCCCTTTTATACAATATTTACACCTTTGATTTAGATTCGACCTTGCCTAATCCTGTTAAAGTTCTTCAATATGCCGATGATTTATTGTTATATTCTACAAGCGAGTCTATTGAGCAAGCTAGCTGCTCTATTAATTCTGCTTTATCTGCCTTGGATTCATGGTTACATCTAAACGGTTTGGAGTTATCAACATCTAAAAGCGCGGCTGTTTTATTCACCCGGAAGAGAAATATTCCCAGAGTAAATCTTTACTTTAAAAATACCCCTATTCCAGTCAAAGATAATTTCAGATATTTGGGTGTAATTTTAGATTCTAAATTAAGCAGTGTTCCCCATTGCGTTTTTATTGTTAATAAATGCGAAAACCATTTAAACATGCTTAGATGCCTGTCAGGCGTGTGGTGGGGTGCACATCCTTTTTCTTTAAAATTAATTTACAATGCTATAATCAGAAGCACATTAGATTATTTGTTATTGAACCGGGTAGTGCAATGGCTTTTAAAAAATTGGACCGCATACAGTCTAAAGCATTACGAATTATTTCGGGTGCTATGAAGTCTAGTCCCATTAATTCCTTACAAGTCGAATGCGGGGAAGCCCCTTTATATCTTAGAAGACAGTTCCTTTCTGATAAATTTTTGTTCCGAATTATTCAGTTCTCTACTCATCCTCTCATTTCCAAACTGGACACTTTAGTGACGTTGATTGAATCTTCAGATTACTGGTCCCATAAACGTGCTCCTTGTTTAGTTATAAGCTATAAAAAATACCTCTCCCTATCTTCTCCAGTTCACCGTTCCAACAAACTTCCCATATTTAGCAGTAGTTATGATAGTTTACTTTTTAATCCCATCATAAAATTTAACTGTGTAAGTAAATCTGACCCCGTTTGTCATCTACGTTTCAATAATTTTCTGGCTGAACACGCAGAATACCATCACATTTTTACGGATGCTTCCAAGCGTTCTCCGTCGGGTTGTGTTGGGATTGGCACTTACCACTCTCAATACAACATCGTTCAAAAAATTAAACTTCCTCCGGAGACTTCCGTTTTTACAGGAGAATGTTTTGGCATTTTAAAAGCCATTGAATATAGTCGGGTATTTAAGCTCAAAAAAGTTATCATTTTTTCAGACTCTCAAAGTGCTCTTCTAGCCATCAACAAATCTCCTCTGGCACATAAATCACAGTTTCCCATAATTTATCTAATAAGAGAATTTGCGTACAGAACCTTATCGGAGGGCGATGCCCTGCAATTCGCGTGGGTTCCAGCCCATGCTGGAATCGAGGGCAATGAAGTGGCGAATTCTCTCGCCAGTGAAGCGGTGCAGTGTGGGGACATAGTTCCATATAAAACTTTCAGCTCTGACATTGTAAATTTACCTAAAACTTATCTTTTGGACACCTGGAAGGTGGCCTGGGAAATCAGCAGCAGACAAAAGGGTCGTCATCTTTCTTTAATCCACCCCGACGTTTCGGAAAAACCGTGGTTTGGCAGGGCTAAGTTTGGCAAGATGGAGTCCTCCGTTCTCATACGGATGAGACTCGGTCACGTTTGCTCTCCAGCTCATCTTACCAAACTTAAAATTATAAACGATCCCAGTTGTTCGTGTGGCACAGATGTGGGCGACTTGAACCACATTCTTTTCTCCTGTCCTCTATATGACCGTTCTTCCCTTTTCAGTAACCTATTGTCTCTCCGTATTCCTTTTCCTACTTCACTCCTTTCTTTATTGTGTACAAATAGTTTACCTGTATATAAATGTATAGCTTCATTCATTACCATTAATAATATTAAATTGTAATATATTTTTTCGTCAACTTATTATATAATATCACCATTCATTATTACTATAGTTAGTTATTATCCTACTGATCCTATATCCTAAATTCCGTTCTAAATAATATTAATAAATTCCAGTTTCCCTACCTTTGTCTCCTACAATAAAAATCCTTATAACCATTAACATGACATTGGCTAAATGCACAAACCGTGCGAAGCCAGAAAAAAAAAAAAAAAAAAAAAAAAAAAGATGGCTTTTGTTTGTTGCTGGCTTGTAAGTGGCTGAGTGAAAACATATAGTCCCCAGCCATACTCTCAAAATCAAAACGTAAATGTCGTAAACAGACTACAGTAGTTTACAGTTCAATTTCCTAACTAGATTTTATAAATAAAAATATGGCAGACATCCTTAGACCACACGTAAAGTGGATAGAAGGCAGATGTTATAGGGTGAATGATCCAGCTGTAGATACAACTATTTTCCAAGAACACGACTTGTATGAAAATGGTAAGTTTATGGTAATAGTATTTTAACTACAAATCTCATCATTATTTATTAGTCTGTTTATTGGTTGTGTCATAGTAAAACACCAAAAGGCCAATGTAAAGTTCATAAAATTACAACAATTGGCCATTGAGCATTAATTCTATACTGCAGTCACCAATCTCTTCACTAAGAATGGTGATCTACGGTATCTACATCCTTGTTACTCATCCATGTACACCTGCAGCCTGTGGGCTAATTACACGCAGAAAAGCTACAGCATCCTCCGCATTCAGTTTAACAACACTTTCAGAGCGATTTTGGGTCTGCCTCGCTACTACAGCGCTTCAGGTATGTTTGCATGGGCACACATGGATTGTTTTAATGCGACTATGCGGAAGCACTGCCCGTCTCTTGTGTGCATAATGCGGGCCAGCTCCAATACCGTTCTGAGTATGATAGGAAATAGGTTGGACTGTCCTTACGTGCCACATTGCTGTGACAGACAAGTTACATATAGTGTCACTTGTAAGAGATACTGTAGTAAATGTAAATTAATATGATTGTGTATGAATTTGAATTTGTTTTATCTAATTTATCTGTTGATGTTGTATTTATATTGTATTTATTTGTTTATTTTTATTGATGTGTGATGTTTTGTATTTATTAATTTGTAATAATTTTAATTTAAAGATGTTTTTCTAATATGGGTTATGTGGTACCTGAAAAAAATGAATTTTATTTTATTTATTGCCCTTGTAGTGTTGTATTATAGTTTGACCAAAACCGCTGTACCGCGCCTTCGGTATGTGCGCGGCGAGACGGGGGGGGGGGGGGGGCGGCAGTGCAGGCCGCTCATTCGTCATCACTCACGGCCAGCCACCCCCCGCCTCGCCGCGCATTCCTAAGGCGCGGTACAGCAGTTTCGGTCAAACTGTTGTAAGATTTTGTTCAGCAGATTTCTTTTTTATTAATTGCTTAGTAGTAAACAGGCAATGCAAAATAACATTACAATTTATGTAATCTATTAATAATTAGGTTCTGCCTGCGGAAAATAAAACTGAAAGTCTGTTTGTGAATTTGGATGTTTATTAATTTACTATGCCTTAACAGTTGAATGGATTTAGCTGTGGCGTTGTTGTGCAGACCATGTACTGGATTAGGATATAAGATCATTTTTTCCCGATTGTACATTCCCATGAGATAATTTTCCACTTTCACGCGGGTAAGCCACTGGCAAAAGCTGTCATGGTGATCAAATAATATAATTTATAATTGAATAAAAAAAATAATTTCTTTGCAGATGTAGCATGCAATGATGTTCTTGATGAAGGAGATGATGATGACTTTGAAGTAGTGGCTGTGGATAATTCTAGGTACAGCACCAGTGTACATGTATCTAAGTAAGTGCAAGTTACTTGTATTACAATTTGTAATTGCATGCATGTTTTATGGAAATTGCTATATTATTATTTAATGTGTAGACCATTGCATTTGCAATGAAATAAAGGAAAGAAAAAGAAAAAAATATGTTTATTTCTGGTAAACATGATGCATGAAACGAACACACCCAAAAAATAAATATGAGTTGGGGAAAACATGCGTCACATCCACGTTAAATGGCCATCTCTCAGCATAATGCTAAGCCCCTATACGACACCACCCCACAGTGCCTCAATGGCATTGCATGGTAGGGTGTGATAAACACACACATGGTCCCACATTATATTAATCACTTATTTAAATTGCAGACATTATCTTGGATCAATTATAGGAAAGAAGGGAGCAACCAAAATTAGAATTGAGAGAGATACTAAGACAGATATTAAGATACCAAAACATGGCCAGGAAGGTGACATTGTTATATTTGGACCCACAGCATCCGTAAATATATTTTTAAAATATTGATTATTCATCGCTTTATGCACAGCCTTTTAACTGTGTTGTGGTAGGCTCCCAGTCAAGCTGGTTGCAGCTGAATACCAGTATTATATGTGGTCTGGCTTCAGTGACCTCCTATAACCCGTTACGGGGTGACACAATACAGACTGTTTGTCGAGAATTTCGGGCTTCTGACCGCCAGTATTGACTGTCATAGATCTACGAAGGACAGCCAGGATCAAGGGCTTAACATGCTCTCTGAGGCACAAGAGTCTCAGTATGAATTTGATGGTCGCCCATCCGCAAACCGAGCTCGGGGTTTCGCTAGTGTTGTTTAACCTTTCACCAATCCATGTTTTAATAAAATTCCAAGTTAACAAATACAATAATGTTTATATAAATAGATAAATTTAATTTTTCAGAGTGTAAAAGCAGCAAGAAGAAGAATAAATATAATAGTGATGTCATCAAGGATGAAACAGAAGTCAACACATTTTATATCCATACCCATGAACCAGCTGAACATACAGAAAAGATTTGAAGAGTTTATGGTGATTATAATCAAAGAATATTTTGAGAACTCAAACAAAACTTAATCCTATATAATATTTGCTTCAATAATCAACTGTCTGTCTGCACAAGGGAACAGTTAAAATCATTAAAGGTACCATTTCGAAGGCGATGGCAGGCAGCAGGCCGCAAGCCGCAGCCTGCAGTGGTAGTTCCGCCTAACCACAATGACATACTGCACTAACACTACTGGTTTCTAAGTATTTTTATGAAAACGCTTCCGCGGATGGCGACAGTTCCGCTCACTGCTGCAGACGGCATAGTGCAAACCGTAACCGTAGCTGTCTCTAA
Source organism: Apamea anceps (assembly GCA_951799955.1). Lineage (NCBI taxonomy): Eukaryota > Metazoa > Arthropoda > Insecta > Lepidoptera > Noctuidae > Apamea > Apamea anceps. Next base: position 14,304,031 of record OX637505.1, on the reverse strand, counting down.
CAGAAGACGAGACGTAATTTTGCTTGACAAATTATCTTCGCGAAACTGAAGAAGAGGAGTGTCGCCGCCATCGTAGATGTGACGTTGCGTCGCCTGTGTTTATTGTCAACCGCAATGTCGCTACTGTCTGTGGTCTGCCGTGCCTTTCGGAATCGTACCTTAAGCATAATAATTATGTTCTATGTGGTTTCTTAATTTGCTAAAATTCTGATGCAAGTTACAAGAGTGAATCTGCTGTCGTATCTCATTTAAGCTGCTATGATTGGATGACTAAAACTTCAGTAAGGGCCAGTAAGCCTTCGCTATGCACGCGACATTTGTTCTAAGCACTGTCGACGCACGTTCTGTTGCATTTGCTGCGCATTTTATTGCGTTAATCACGCGTCATCCTATTACGTTTCCACTACTGGGACACGAGCCTCTTCTCTGTGAGAGGGAGTGGGTCGTAATCCAACACGTGGGCCCAGTGCGGGTCGGTGGATGTCACATTTCTTCGAATTTTCGATTCTAAGGCTTGCCTGTTTCTTCATATGTTTTCCTTCACCGTTTTGAGCCTTTTTCACAAGTTTTCGTTTATTTCAAAGTAAAGTGCTAACGTAGGCTGAATATGTTAACGCTTAAAAAAAAACGTCGTGTGCTTACCATAGGTACATCACTTGATCTCCGATTTGATGATTGAATTGATTTTCAGAAACTTGTAATCTTGCTTTAGTTATGGTTAGGTCATATTTATTTTATATTTTTTATTTTGAAAATGCTTACCTATTTTATCTTTTCAGGCAAGTGTTATGCGTGAGTGCCCTAGCAGAAATCTTGATAAGTCTCTATTTATCAAACCAAATAAGCTGCATCTTACACTTGGTGTAATGTGCTTGATGGACAATGAGGAAAGATTGTGGGCATCCCAGCTACTTACTGAAGCTAAAGAAAAAGTTGTCATGTGAGAATAATTTATTATTATTTTAATTATCTATTGTGCTCAGTATCCTTTTATTTTACTGTTTACTTGGCCAATTGTTATTTCTTCACATTTTGCCAAAAATGTGCTTGTTTTCAGGCCTATACTTGAAGGGCATTTACCATTAAAGATCCGACTAAAAGGACTGTCATACATGAATGATGATCCATCACAAATTGATGTTCTGTATGGACTTGTTCAAGAAGAGGGACAATCGAAGGGGTTGATTCAACAGCTAGCTGATGCGTTAGTGGAGCATTTTTACAAAGCAGGTGATGATAAAAGATTTTTGTTTTTAAATGATAATTTAGAACTTCTTTAGAATAACCAAGTTTAGGTACAAAAACGATTCCACTTACATGCGTCTCTATGCTTACAGGATTTATGAACAGAGAATACGACAGAGACAGCGTGAAACTGCATGTAACTTTAATCAATTCTAAGTATAGGAGGACTCATTCAGAAAGCTCGAATGCCGACAGTTCTGCGTCGTCAGCAAGAAACACAAGACGGCCAAGAGAAACTTTCGACGGCACGGAGGTGCTTAAGAAATTCGCTGACTACGACTTTGGAGAGGCAGAGTTAACGGATATTCACTTATCACAGCGACACTCAGTGGGTCCTGACGGATATTATCAGCCAACTTGCGTGATCCCGTGTAATTAAGAGTTGGTACTATTTATATAATTATTACGTTTTTTACATTTTACCTAATAAATATTTTCGTATTGTTTATATTACATGTTTTTTTTTTCAAATTTAAATTTATTTATTGTTTCAAGTTCAGGTATGTATGAATCCAGGGTGAATTTACCAAGTGTATATGGATGGCCAAATCCAATCCTAATAAAAAACGTTTGCGATCGGGGGACTTCCATCAGGAACGAAGTTCCTTACGCGATACTCGCACGCACACCCACTCGTATACATATAATAGAAATAAAGACACACATACACAGAGAGAAAATGTAAATTTAATATGCATTTTTATACAGAGCCTTCTAGTATAAGTTTTTAGAAGCTCTCATAAAGGTGTATCTTGGTTTTTTATTTTTACCTCACTATGAGGAAAATCAACGCCTTAGACCTTAGATATAGATTTATCATAAAAACTGGTAGAATGCATCGGCATCACTCAAGTTTTTTCGATGATCTTACGATATATATATATATATAAAGATTTATCTTGTCGTTTTCATGGTTTTCGTTGTATTCCGTGAATATGCTCACAAGTTCGTACGTAGGTATGAACCTGATCTAGATAAAAAAAAAACCGACTTCCAAAAACGACATTACAAAGTGAAAAATAACTTTAATTTCGGAAGTCGGTGTCGTTGGGTTCGCATTTTCGTTGTTTGCCACCGACTTCCGAAATTAAAGTTATTTTTCACTTTGTAGTGTCGTTTTTGGAAGTCGGTTGTTTTTTTTTTTGCAAAAAAGTTTTTATTTTTCACTTTTAAGTTGTAATTTTTCCAGTAATTTTGGTTTAAAAACCAAACTACTGAACCGTTTTTGATGAAATTTCTATGGGACCACTTCAGAAGTATCTCCTTTCGAACAAAAAAAGAATTTTGAACACAAAAAACATACCGTCGAATTGAGAACCTCCTCGTTTTTTGAAGTTGGTTAAAAAAGAAAAGAATTGAAGTTGAGAACTACACTAAAACGAAAAGCTACTGAAAGTATGGATTCTCCCGGACAAATTATTCAGGCTTGTAACCAAACTATACCACACACTAGTGCTCACAGTCTTCAAAATGATAATGCGAAGCGAATGATTTATTCATCGAGCTAGGACGAAGAATTTCCCAGATTTACCAAAGCTACTTGCAGATGTAACTTCTCAGTATACCAAGTTTAACGATGAGCAATTTTTAATACGTGATGAAGTAGTGTTTTTTAGTATTTAGTACAAAGAATAATTTAAAATTGCTTCACGACTCTCCATATTGGTTAATGGACGGAACTTTTATGACATGTCCAGCGATGTTTGTTCAGTTATATATACCATCCACGGAGTGATAGGACACACTGAAACCTCTGACAAAACAGCGCCGTTAATATATATGGATTACAATCATACAGGACTCATCATTGTTATGTTATCTTATTAGAAATTATTTGCACCTACGTTTTAAACGAAATGAATATTGTACTTCAGCCTAAAATTATTTTGACAGATTTTGAAATCGCTGCTATAAAAGCGTCTAAGTCTCAGTTTTCCCGAAAACGTTACAAAGAGGCTGTTTTTTTCATTTAACCCAGAACATCTGGAAACATGTGCCGGCTGCTGGACTTGCACAAAAATATGGACTGGCCAACCATTTTGCAAACAAAATAAGACACTTAGCTGCATTGGCTTATTTATGCCCAGAAGAAATTCCAGCAGCTTTCCGTCTTATTGAAGAACAGGTACTGCCAAAAGACACTGAAAAGGTGAGTGAATGGTTCCGTAAGTAAGTACTTATTATGTTGAAGAAACTTGCACAAAAAAACGACCCGTAGTACCTGGTCACGATAATATTACCGTGACCTGGTTGTCTGAAGCTGAAAATCACCACCTACATTTCCACCACACTTATGGTTCCGTAGCTTCCAGTGTCGAAATGGGGGTACCTGCTACACAAAACTGTGTCGAAATATGGCACCATAGATAGAATGCACTTTTGGGTCGCGAAAAATGGAATGTTTATAAAACTTTTGAGGAAATAAGTATTAAAGGAACGAAAAACGACAACGGACACAATAGAAAAGATTATAGGTCAAGTAGCAAGTGAACCAAAACGAAAAAAAAAACAAGATAGAGAAGAACAAATTAAAATGATTCAATGGATTTGTTATCATTCTTGCGTGGTCTGTCCTATATTTGAAATTCAAAAAAGAAGTAATCAAATCGAATCGTATCTGTTTATCAATACAATTTTTTTTTCATAAATAGTTTTGATTAAATTGCAATATAGTTTGTTTTATTTATACACTAGCTGTCTGCGAACTTTGTACCGCCTTAGAATCAATAACATAAAAAACAAGTTACATAACAAGTAAAACTACAAGTTCAACTACAACCACAACTACAACTACACATAGTAGGTACAGACGCCAGCAGGTCAAGCTACCCGAAACTGTCAAATTTTCCCTATCAATCTTGAACCTTAATGCTTTAACAATAAAGTTGAAAATCTATTAAAGAAATTTGACAGATTGTAGTAGCTTGATGTGCTGGCGTCTGTACAACTAACTACTTACAATTTTAAATTTTCTTACCTAATTTTTCTTTCCGTAATACCTAACCTTCTACAAAGTAGGTATTAGAAAACTTTTGAAAAAGATGTAAGTAAAATCGGTAAAGTTGTTCTCAAGTTATGGCTTGACCAAGGGATATAGGGATTAATTTTTATATCATATAGATAGATAGATTAGTTCCTAGCTAATCTATCAACACTGTAATAGTGTCGTACTACTGTAATACTGTACCAACGTACTGTCGAATCACAGTACTGTCACACAATATGTTTGGCGCACTACCGTAGTGTAGAACTACTGTTGCACAATCGTTTATCGCACTAGCGTGATGTCGAGCTTCAGTGTGTCGCACAAGCGTGCATTCGAACTATGGTGAGTCGCAGTACAGTTTTGTCGCACAAGTGTTATTCGCACATCCATTTCTCGAGCTCACGTAGTAGTAGTTTGTTCTCTGCACAGGCACAGATACAACAGTACTTGGTGCTAACTCTTAAGAATAAAACTTCACCATACTTTCTACCGACTACGGCTGCTGAAAGTGTACCTAGTTGAAAACCTGATTGGGTTTTCTGCTGAAGATGTGAAAATTACTATGAATGATTTTTTATTTGCTAAAATGACTGCTGCGTAGTAATCACAGAACATAATATATACCATAGCGGTAGTAATAGACACTGTCAACATGATAAAAAGGTCGATCGCAGCTGTCATTTTGGTTTAGCAAATTAAAAATCAGAGTTTAGTCGTCTTCAGTTGTGCTACATGGCATTGCTTCATGCCAAACATGATTCTAGGTCAACGGGAAGTACCTACCCTATAGCAGCCCCAATGCTATCCTAGCAATGATTGCGAACAGGCTGGACTGCCCTTATGTCCGGCATTGCTGTGGCAGGCATGTTGCTGTTCCTATGCCGACTAGAAAGTTGTAATTATGAAGTTTATGTTTGATTTTATATTTTTTTATTTTTGTGACCAATAATGTATTGAATAAGTTTAATTTAATTTATTTTATGTTTGTATTGTTATTGAAATTGTATGCCTAATAATTAGTATGAGTCTTTTGTTACCTGATTATGAATAAATAATAATAATAGGTTTTGATTCCCTTGCGAGTGTTAAAATATGCGGCAAAAACGGAGTATAAAAGACCGTATCTTTTGATCGCGTTGACCACAAGGGACCACACACCTGAGTATTTGATATTAGTTTCAACTTGATACCTCCACGCGTTTCTGAGAAAAAAGGTCTTGACAGACGGACGGACGGACAGACAGACGGACAAAGAAGTGATCCTATAAGGGTTCCGTTTTTGGTACGGAGTACGGAATAAAAAAAAATAAAAAAAATATTTAATAATATTTTTCACATCTTCAGCAGAAAACCAAATCGCGTTCTCACAGACAATGACGGCAACAATCATTTTGGGCACCAAAATCTGACCGCAATTTGGAGAAAAATATACCTTTAGGATTTACAGGATTTTCAAGGTTAGATGCCATAGCCGTTGCAGCTAGAGGAAACTGTCTTAACTTTTTGAGTAATTGCTAACCGCATAAAAAAAATACTTCGTAAAAATGTTACAGTCAGCTAGAAAAATAACTAATCTTACGTTTTATTTTTATGGTGCCAATCGATGCAAGTTCGTTTAGGGATTAAAATACTCTTCTAGACCAACACCAACTGCACTACACTGTTTTTGAGTGTTAGAAAAGGCACAAATCAAAAAAACTTTCGCCGTGTATACAGGATAATTTTTTATTCAGTGCGTAAATTTTTACAGGATGTTCTACCCATGAATATGAACAACATTCACTATGGGACCATCTCTGAAATCACGAAAAAAAATCAGCAGATTCATACATTTTGGCCGAGTAGGTATTGAACTTTTATAAGAAACAGCTGATTTTTTTTTGTGATTTCAGAGATGGTCCCATAGTGAAAGTTGTTCATATTCATGGGTAGAACACCCTATGAAAATTTACGCACTGAATAAAAAGTTATCCTGTACATTTCGTAAGAAAATATCGTAGGTGGAGATTCAAAAACAAAATTGAATAACACTTACATAGTTTAAATATACTGCCGTTTGACCACCTCATAGACGAAATCTAAAAACCCATGATTTATGACAACCATAAAAAAAAAAATTGAAAAGAAAAAAAAAACACCTTAAGGTGACTCTTCTTTGATATGTAGAGTAAATAATTATAAAAGACGTTTTGTTGTATAATACCTTAGATATGATGATAAACCATTACCAAATGTTTTTGGGAAAAATTTTATGCCTTTTTTGAAATTTCTTATTTTTATGAGAAACAGAACCGAATGACACCAATAAATTAATATTTATTGTAATTAATATTTTGGTAAATTCTCAATTTTCTTGCTGACTGTCCTTTTTTTATCAAAATCTGTAAATGTAGATAATATTTGGGAAGTAGACATATATTATCTATATCTATACTTATAATAAATCTGTAGAAGTGAAAATTCTGTACATTGAAAATATAAAAAAAATAAATAGCAGGGGGTGTTACTAGACCGACACCGAACCCAAAAACGTGATTAAAAAAATTTTTGTCTGTCTGTCTGTCTGTCGGTCTGTCTGTCTGTCTGTCTGTCTGTCTGTTTGTTCAGGCATCACGCAAAAACTACCGGTTCGATTACGATGAAACTTGGTATAATTATTCTTTAATATCCTGGGCACAACACTGGGTACTTTTTATCCCGGAAAAGTATATACGATAAAAAACAAACTTAATTTTGCGGTTCGATCCCTAGACCCGATTACTGTACCAACCGCAAATAATAAGTTTGTCGTAGGTTACGTTACAGTATCTTAGCCGTGTGCAGTGTCCCTAAGTTATGCTCTAAATGTAGTGCTGAAGGTTGAATTTGGCTTGCACCGTTCGCAGCACACGCGTGGCGCGCGGCCGCGCGCGCATTACGTTAGTACTTATCCTTACCTATGGCATTACATTTTTTGAACTTTGATTTGAACGGACGTGTCGAGTGGCAAGCGTTCGTTCTTATTCTTATTTTAACTGCTACGTGCAATTCTAAATCGTGCTTTTCAGTGCGACCTTTTTATTCCTTTTAGTTTTTAGAGTTATTTAGGTTTATTTTTATAAGTCGTAGGGATAGATTTTAATTTTAAAGTATAGGTAGGTAGTATATTTGATAGTGTACGTAGTGACCGTAGGTTATTTTATAATACGGTTAGGTAGGATTAGTCATTCGTATACCTAGATATTAGTTTTTAGGGATTTTGCTTATTTATTGAGTTTAGATTAGTTATCATCAGAAATAGGTTTATTTAAGTAGGTAGGTATTTTATTTTCTGTTATTGAGTTTTTTTTTTAATTAGGTAGGTACTTAGGTAAAGATATCATATAGGTACCCTCTTAATCACCACTAATGAGACACAATTGGTTTTCTATTGTAATTAGCCACAAAGGGCCCGCGAGATACCTAGATGGAATCCTCGGCAAGCACATACATTTTATCCTGTTAGCACGTTCCCGTGGGATAATTTCCGACATCCACGCGGGCGAAGCCGCGGGCAGAAGCTAGTGTAAAATATGACGACTAACCATGAAGCGATATTTCACGAGATCACGATATATTGTCTCCAGCCGCTTTAGGTACGTACCAATATTGTCTCCAGCCCTCTTCGATCAATAATATTATTGATCGAAGCCAGCCCTGCAAGACTGCATAGTTTTACCGCTCCCTTCGATCAGACCGCTCCAGATTATTTTCTAAAGTCCATTCACAGTTATTTTACCTCTGACAGCAGCAACCTAACAGCAACCTTATTGTGACGTGAATACAGACCACAATGATTTTGACGGACTTGTCAGTAAACGCAACTAAACAGCAACCTTATTTGAATGACAATAAAGATCACTGTGAGTTTGACAGTGATGCAAAATCAGAGGTAAAATAACTGTGAAAGGACTATTTGCAGTTTTCCGAAGACGTTGGTAGGCCTAAGAGAGAGCATCAAAGAAGAATCCGTCGCAAAAAGTATTGGGAAGAAAGAGGCAGCTCTAAAACGGTAGCGACAGCGGCTTCAAAGATATTACTTAGGTACTTGGTCGACTTTACCAGAAACACTACTACGTCAAACTAATCAATTAAGCACCTTAAAAAGCTAAGACATTTTAAAATTAAAATTAAACATTATTATTTTAAAATTAAGTCATTCATTTTATACCTACTTTTGCGTCGCCCACTACATAGTTTTTTTTTGTAATTAAATCTGTAAATATGTAGACGTTCTAAAGCACCTACTTATAATTAGGTAGATACCTAGTACCTACATAAGTAGATACTAGGTACCTAGTGGAAATGAATTTATTGCTAAAGATAACATTTTCTTTATCGAATCTCGTATGTTAATGATTATTGTACATAAGTTATCTATTTGATGAGACGTACAATTCCTACTTTATCCAGGGGCTTCACAGCCAATATTGTGAAATCCACACAGGGAAATATCTCTAAAATAAAGCCGCGATCATCGCATTACCCTCCAAAGGTTTTAATCCGACATCGAGCTCATTCGAGTTTCCGGTTAAATGGCTTTTATCGGCTGGTTTGTGAGTTCAGACTTTCAGCGTAAAAAGGATTTAGATACTTACCACTGAAAAAATCCATTTTGCTACTTACCTCAAATATAACTTTATAATAATTGAATCGATTAATGAGTTGCGAAAAACATTATACGTATTAATATTTTGAATTCGTTGTATGTTAGACTGATATCCGGAGAGATATCGTTTTGCTACGCCGTAGCAACTCGTAGCCGGCCTACGCGTTAACTTGATGAATATTTTGAAATAAAAAAAACAATTCTCGTAGTTCCATGTCGCACTTGGCAGGCTAGGAAGTGGTGTATGCGGGCGGGGCGGCCCGGCCAACGTCACAGTCAGTCCTTCAGTACGGGCGCATTGGCTACGTAATGCGCCCGCCCTGCGCTGCTACGCGGCCGTACCACTCTTCTTACGACTCCGAGTGAACCTTCACGTGAAAGTGTACACAACGGATTTATCTTGCATACGTAAGTGGCTTTATTATTTGTGATCAATTCAATTAGAATATATTTAATATAGTTACGTGTTTAATCATACTTTTATGATTTTTAGGCATTTGCTGTAAGTTTTTGCTCATAACTTAATTGTAGTTGTGTATTTTTTCGTTGATGCATACGTGTATTTTGTTTCTTGTATTTATGAGTAACAGAAATTTTAAGCAAGTAGGTAGGTATACGTACTTACGTAAAACTTGAACGAAACATTGTTTCCTACAGTTAGTCACCCTACGTTATTATAAATCTAAGTCCGCCCGGAGTCTTCATGGGGTTTACGTTTCATTTGCATGAATTTTGAATATTTATGCATAAAGTTTAGGTGTTATTGCAGGCAACGAGGTTTTAGATTATTTTATATTACCATTTTTTGCGATAAGTAGATAGGCATAAAGCAGAGCTCCGGCGAAGTCGACCCAGCTCGTAAAATGCTTAATGTAAATCGCGCTCCTTTATAAAAACCAGAAAGGGACCCTCCATCTGAGGGATGTATACCATTTTTTTTTATATGTTATAATTAGTATTCAGTCGTTCAACGTACGCAGTATTATACCTAGGTAGATACTATACATGGTATAAAGATTCGACTTAGTTATATCTTTTTACACTGAAATGATTATCATATAGTGTTCATAAACTTATTATTGTACGCATATTGTAGGTATTATATCCACTTATGCATAGGAAATCTTAACATACATTTCTTAATATTTCCTCAATTCTACAAAGCCATTTTCGTAACAAAAGATGTAGGTAAGTCCTATCTATCAGGTACCTACTGCACGACGTAATCAACTAGATAGATATAAATGAAACCTTTTAACCAGTTTTAAGTTTTTTTTTTTTATATTATAGAACCTTTTTTTAAGTAGGTACTCATCGATAGTACCGATACCTATGAATACAGTTTGCAATTATTATCAAGTCGGTTAACTTCAGTTTCAGTAGCGCGGCTCACAATTCAAGGAAACTAGTGGTCTTCTAATCTATTGATAAATGTTCTGTAAATAGGTTTATAAAAACACTTTTACACGTCAATCATATTTTTTTTAAACTAGATGAGTTCGGCGTTTCCTCTCTGAATCACTTTTAAAGTCCAGTATTATTGTAACCCTTATAAAGTTTTATACAATATTATCTAGGTTAATATCTAGGGTAAATTATAAGTAGGTACCAATTAGTAATTGAACCTGTGACTGTTTACTACTGACCTCGTAATTTGGCTTTGCTATTCATCAGAAAGCTCACGAAAGGAAGGAAAATTAGTAGCAATGGATCGCTATCACCGGAGACGGCGAAGAGGACTATAATGATGACGTATATATATGACACTGCATATTCTACCTATAGAAGATCTTGTTATTTTATTGATATAAATAACACGCTTAGTAAACGATCGATTTGATGATCATTCCCTATATTATAAACAGAAACAGTTCGTCATCGTAGTCAATTGTCTGAAGGTGCGTCAGTGTCACAAGCTTTCGCGTTTAATGAGCATTCATCCGCATTTAAGCAGTGTGTACGGTCGAACAAATTCGCCTTGTCGCATCACTATTACTGAGCGAATTGGTACTTATTCAGCTGGCACCCAATATTGTTTTTTTACCAACAATTTTATACTTGTTCGATTGCTTGCGGTGCTGGTGCGACCACACCTTAATAATATTCGTTACAATGTCTTCTAAATTAACTCCAGTATCTAGTGTCCTTCATACTCCAAGTACCCATAACATAAACTTAATCTGAATAAGGTCGGTATTTCTTAGTATTCAGGTTCATTTCCTTTTAATTAAAACTGCATCAGTGCAATAGTCTATATCAGATACTTTGCTAGTTGGAAAGGTAAAGTCGTGAATAAGACATACAAACATAATAAAAGGATGATTATCTTAAACTTGTCGTAGAAATTGTAAATCTTAAACAACGTACCTACCTATTGATATATTCAAACTAATACCGAATATCAATAGGTGTGATTAGTAATATACAGGGTTATTTGTAAAACACCAGTAACCTCTTAAGAGGTCTTTGTACTCATCATTATGAATACTATGGGACCAAAACTGAAATCGCGAAAAAAAAAATCAGCTGTTCCCTACATTTACTCGTATGTCCGCATAACTCGTCAAAATGTAGGGAGCAGCTGATTTTTTTTTCACGATTTCAGGTTTGGTCCTTTAGTAATAGTTGTTTATAATGATGAGTACAATGACCTCTTAAGACGTTGTTGGTGTTTTACCAGCGTATATATATTATTAATCACAACCACATATTGTGCCTACCTACTTATTTTTCCAGCACTAAAAGAAATAGGTAGGGGTTTCGTTTCTTTAGTCACGCGTTCAAGAATTGTAAGCAGGTAAGTTTACTAATGTAATATGGACGATACCATTTCCCGCTGTTACTAGATTTAGTGACCCTGTTACAGCTAACAGCTTGCACAAAAGCTGCAATATTCAACGACAAACGTAACTGAATTAATGCTCATTATGAAAGTAGTTTGTTCAGAATCATCTACTAAATCGATTTCTGATATTTATAATAAGTATAGGTAATTTTTTGTCCCAAAAATAATTAAAACTACGTAAATTACAGTCACACTTCCGCTGTACAGACAAAACAAACCTAAATGGATGATGTACCTGGTGCGCTAGTAGACCCTTATATATGTGGGACTCTGTGCGTGCGTATATTTTTAATGTGAACGCAATTTTCTCCCACAATCAGTATAACCAATTTAATAAATAAACAATGTTTATAATAGTATAAATTCAGTGTATGTATTATGATTATAACATAATATTCTAATTGGGATGCTTGGTGGTGTGCGTTAAATCCGAGACAAATGTGAATGAATGCAAATGTTTCTACATTAGCATTCAAAACTAGAAAAAGTAAAAAAAAAACGTAAAAAAAATATTTAATTTAGTGGTTATGTGGTTTGTAAGTTTATCAAAGGGTTTAGTTAATCCATACATCATCTGCCTAGCCTTTTCCCAACTATGTTGGAGTCGGCTTCCAGTCTAAGCGGATGCAGCTGAATACCAATATTTTACATGGAGCGATTGCCTATCTGACCTCCACAACCCAGTTACTGGGTAATACGATACCCCTTGGTAAGACTGGTTGTCAGACTTTCGGGCTTCTGGCTACCCGTAACGACTGTCAAAGATCCACGAATGACAGCCGGGACCAACGGCTTAAAGTGCTTTCCGAGGCACGGAGGGGTCTCGGTATGTAAAGATGGCCACACATCCACAGACCAACCGCGGCAAGCGTAGCTTAACCTGACCGATCGCCCTGTGCGGCTGTTATTATTTAGCCACGGGCCCCTCGGTTTAGTTAATCCATACATAGTTCCCTAAATAGTTTATCTACGGGGGAACCATTGGGAAGGATACTTATTTATTATGAAGGAACTAGGGTAAAAGTGGTGTAATTTATAACTAAGGGTACTCCAGCATTCCACTTTCCATGGCTGGAATTTATGGCGATATCATAAGGGATTTACATTTTCTTAGAACTGCTAAATTGCAGTATAGTGCAACCATAGGGAATCAAATCTTAAAATGACTATAAATCGCTTTTGTTTATACGAATATAGTGCAGGCCCCACGGCAGCATCATCATATTGATGGTGGTGGTAAGGGGATATAGCTTGGTTGAATTCAGTGACTGAAACCCTTGTTGCTGTCCCTAGCCACCACCAAAACACAGGCTTGTCTGTTCAGCGCGAAAAGGAGCCCTTTTCATCTGGCTCCTACTTTCTCCGGGGTGCAGCTGTACCTGTGACGGACAACCTCGAGCTTCTTGGCATGAAATTGACAGCAAATCTCTATTTCGGCGAAAACATTGAGTCTAAAGCACAAACGGCGGCCTAAAATCTGGGCATCCTGAACAAGGTTAAGCGGTACTTCACACCGGGACAGCTTTTGACCCTTTACAAAGCACAAGTCCGATCGTGTATGGAGTACTGCAGTCACCTGTGGGATGGCTCAGCTAAATACCAACTCGCCACTTTAGACTCAGTGGAGCGCAGAGGTAAGAGACTCATTGGAGATAAAAAGTTGGTGGAGGCAAAGCTTCACAGTTTGGCTCACCGGCGAAGTGTTGCCTGTCTCTCCGTCTTCTACAGCCTGTACTTCGGGGAGTGTGCTCAAGAGCTACATGAGCTCATCCCGCCTTCACCTTTCTACCATCGAGAGTCCAGACGCACTGCGGAATACCACCCGTATTTGGTTAATATACCATATATACGCGCTAAGCGCTTCTCGTCATCTTTTCTGGTGCGCACAGCTAAGGAGTGGAATCGCCTGCCTGCGTCTGCATTCCCGAGTTCATATAACCCGAATCTCTTCAAGGCGAGAGTGAATAGGCTTCTTCTGGGCAAGCTCGTTCCACCGTAGATCTCATCCCTGCCTCTGGGCTGGATTGAGGTCAAGAGTGAGCCAATTGTCAATAAAAAAAAAAAAAACGTTTCTATCTTAGTACTTAAATGCACTAGTCGACCCGTAATTGTTACGGGCCAATAATCAAGCATTAATTCCGATTTACCTATAACTAGATTTGAGTACCTACCTATATATTAGTGATTCAACTTTCTTATTTGAGCAACGTTTTAGAGTGGGTTCTAGGGAAGCGTACCTAGGCCTGCAGTGCGATTCTGTAACGATCTCACCGTGAAAACTTCTGCAGCTGTCATTTCAACTACTGCTAGGGATTGACACTATTGACAGCTCACTCTAAGCTCACTTCACCTAACTTTTCACGGTGATATTTTTACAAAATCGATCGGCAGATTATGTAGGAATACCTAGGAGTTAATTATGTATAGTCACCTACCTGGGTTTCCTACTTGTACCTTTCTAGGTACGCTAGGTAGCTTTCATAACTTAGCAAAACCGTTTCATCGGCTGAGTGGACGAATTTCCTTTAGCCTGGATTTATTTTAGGAGCCAGTAGTTTCGAAATATCTATGAGGGTCACCGAGTAAAGCACCTTTAGTGAGTTTCCTAACGACTATGGCAACAAAACACTCTTCAGCTCCGGTGTCTGTGGTAAACCAAGTTATAGTCTCGGTATGGTTTGTGAATACCTAGGACAAACTCTATCACTACCTGGGCAGGTGCTTAGTTTGTTTTATCGTAGCTGATTTGGACTTTTTTAAGGGTCCATCTAGTATTTTACCTTTTAAAATAATATGAGTTGTTAACAATACCTAAACCGAAACGAAAATATCAAAAACCAACTAAAAATGAAATTTGTACAGAAAAAATGGTTAAAAACACACACACACACATGAGCTTGTTGACATGAAATATTTCATTCACCACTCGAAGCGTTCGGCGATGCCTTGATAAATCTTACGGACAAATAAACAAATTTGCCTAACGTCGGCGTTTCTTGAGGCGCGTTTACGTGTCTCATTAGAGATACAGATAACGTAGCAACTGGAATCAATAGACAACCTTGTGAATCCATGTTTATAATAATTATTATGAAGTAGGTTGAATAAAATTAGTTTAATTTGAGTGCAATGATGTAAATATCGTCAATGTGGGAATTACTAGATGCCAGGAGATCTATACTTATTTTCAGAGTTTGTTATATAAATCAAGAGTCTACAGAATTTGGATGATGTACAACTCTACGCTCAAATTAAAGCAACTTTAATCACAATTCTTATCTCTGAGACCGATATATAGATGACTATTAGTACAACTGAACGTCTACATATTCGTAAATTAGAAACAAGCGGGTGCCTATAGACAGAGGTATACCACAAAGTTTGTTGTATTGTACATTCGCCCACACGCAGCTCGTATCACCCCACTTTATTGATACCGGTCTGTCACGCAACGAATTATATTCATATTTTTACGTTTGTTGGGAGAAGTCATTTGGAAAGCTATAAAAAGCACTTTGTATATTACCAGACTTACATTTCATTCAAGGATGTTTCTGTTTTCAAATCTGTTATCGATTTTATCATTTTTTATGTCTGCCCAAAAAGCTTCACCTAACCACAGATTTTCAAGTTTAGTTTGATCAGACTTGCGTCTTGACTCGAGCTGTGACTTTTTGTAATTCAATAAACGATTTAAAAGAAATTCCATTCCACAACCCCCGTTGCTGGGGTGCCCTAGCTATACCTAACTACTCTACCTACACCACTTTTGTAGCTATACAAGCACCGACCTGCTCACACAGACAGAAACGCACCCCAATTTCTTATGGGATGAGTATAATTTGAAGGGGCTCTGGCATTACTTACAATTCGAGTCATTGGGTCCGAAAGTTCCAAAATGATACTCCGTTTGTCCGTTCAGTAAACCGCGTCCAGTAGAGCGTGAGTAGTAACATAATAAAAAAATAAAATTAATAATAAAATTGTAGAATAAGGTTTTTTGGATGTATTAGCTTATTATCGTATAAGATTATTTTGTGTATTTTTTCTATGGGCCTTAGTTGCCTGAAATAAAGCTATTATTATTTTACAACCCGTATTCCAGACCGCCACGGTCATCCGTTTTCTTCTATTGACAGTTCGAACGTGCATTGAAGGTTAAATAGCTTTCCCCGACTGGGTAGTTATTTAAAGTCAAGGACCTGCAAAATCAGCGTAAAAACTTTCATCAGGTTCGGCTAAGTTCAGGTTAATAGGTTCATTAGGTGCAGATCAGACGTGCTCGTCGATTGCAAGTGCCAAAATGGCTACACACACTACTTAGCTATTTCCAATTTAAAATATATTCTAATTCACATTCTTACTCTATTGTGAACTGGCATGTGTTTACTTCTAAACTCTTATTTGTTTAGTTCTTATAATAATAATAATAATATCCCTGGACAGTTCTTGCTTCAATTTGTTCGTATACAAAATATTACAAAACTTTATTGGACCCTAAGATTCTTCCTTCGATATCTACGAACGCTAAGACCTCGTTGATAGTAATACGGAAAGTTTTCTCATTTTCACACGTTACTTACGTGGATAAAAAGTAAAGTCACGACCTAGACTTACAATTTAAAGGTAAACAAAAAAAATCTTAGGTAGGTAACTTAAAATTAATTAAATGGCTATTACTAACGGACTATAAGAAATAAATACAAAAACTTGGGCGTCGAAGTACTCCTCCACATCGCAGTCATCCGGAAACTCGTACTTTATTAAAAAAACCTAGTTATTGAAAGAATTTCAAAAGAACTAACATGCTTATATATATGTAAAAATTCTACCAAACTGCGGCGTGTTACAAATTAATGTGTATAAAGGGTGTTAGGTTCGGTTGGATGATGAATAGGCGACCGCCGCGCGCCGTACGCCATCGATCCATTTAGGGGGCAAGATTCCAAAAGACAGTTCATGTAAATGTGCCACGATGACGCACCTTAACGGCTGTTCGCCTATCTTTACATGCGAAGCACACGAGTATTACACAAACAAAAATATTTGTCTAAGTAGGGGAGGTCGGGGACAATATCTGGATATTTTTTGCATTGGCGTAGTTCAAAACTCCAATACGACTCTTAGTTTATTGATATTTTCTCCGGCTGCTCGAAGAAGCATTGATGAGGAACGGAATACTCGTACCTTCAATACAGATCTACGATGTCTGGATAAATAAAAAAAAAAAAACTGGTAAAACTTAATAGAAAAAATAATACTTTTTGTATCTTTTCGCAATTAACCTAAAGAAACCGGAAAATACTCGGTAGAGAACATTTTAATTGCGAAAATATTACGTACTTACTATGAATTAGTCATTAATTGCAACGTCAGCAGACCAGAAGAGTTCCTAAACCAGGACACTGTCAAACTTATTTGAATAAAAATTACTTGAACATGTTCATGACTTCAGACGAGAATTCACTTTGAACGTTACTCCTGTATAAACAGAACGGAAATTAATAAACAGCATAATTTTATTAAGTTTTAGCTGCCACAACTTTTAATTTGAAAATGGCCGAACGAGTAAAAAATTGGTGCTAAGTATTTTGAGACGACCAACTTGAGATCAGTTTAGAACGAGAAGATTTTAATAAAATGGACAACAGTGCACTGAATATTGATATTACAAAAATTATATTTACTAACAACTGGCGTTGTGCCAACTCATGTAATCTAATTTCCCGGTCTTGGAGTGCAACTCTGTCGTTTAACTTGTCGCCCTGAAGTTAGTCGGAATAAAAATGCTAAAGATTATCGAAGCGTCCGTCTGCATCCAACTGGGCCGCAGTTGGGTGCAGACGGACGCTTCGATAATTTTATTATGACACTAGATTCTGCCCGTGACTTCGTTTGCGTGGAAGTTGTAAAATACATAATGTACTAAAATGACAGCCAGATTGAAATAAAACTTCCTCGGCCTCCACTGCGTCGCAACCCATCGCCCGCGCTTTTACTTCGTTATCGCTTAGCGTTCTTTCTGGCTTTTTTTCTTTTTGGTCGGCATTCTAAGGTTCGTAGCGTGATGTTAATCAAACCGAAATAGCCAAATAGGCTTACACTTCCTCGAAAATTCGGCTATTAAAAGCCACAGCTACCTGTCGGATTTGAAAAATTCTTTAAGCTTTTAAATCCTGTATTCCCGTTGTCCCCGTAATCTGTGTCCCCGTTACGGGGACAACAAAACGTCTTCCATAGATTAGCGCGTTCAAACACAAAGCAAACAAACTCTTCAGCTTTCTTATGTAGTATACATGATATATTCTATTAGTTTTTAGAGTTATTTAGGTTTATTTTTATAAGTCGTAGGTATAGATTAATTTTAAAGTATAGGTAGTATATTTGATAGTGTACGTAGTGACCGTAGGTTATTTTATAATACTGTTAGGTAAGATTAGTCATTCGTATAGATATTAGTTTTTAGGGATTTTGCTTATTTATTGAGTTTAGTTATCATCAGAAATAGGTTTATTTAGGTAGGTAGGTATTTTATTTTCTGTTATTGAGTTTTTTTTTTATTATGTAGGTACTTAGGTAAGGATATCATATAGGTACCCTCTTAATCACCACTAATGAGACACAATTGGTTTTCTATTGTAATTAGCCACAAAGGGCCCGCGAGATAGATGGCATCCTGGGGAAGCACATACATTTTATCCTGTTAGCACGTTCCCGTGGGATAATTTCCGACATCCACGCGGGCGAAGCCGCGGGCAGAAGCTAGTACCTAATAATTCCTTGGCAGCTTCAAACATAGAGAAGTGGAAAAAGAGTAGGGATGCCTGTGCCTTGCAGTGGGACATCACAGGCTGATAATAATAATAATATATAATATAATATTTGTAAATAAATAAATAATAATTAACGAAATGTGACGTAACAAAGACTATTTTCAAAGAAGACCTGTTCAAATTTTTTTAGAACTTATTATACAGTATTTTTCTTAGAAACGTATAGTCGGTTACTTTCATTATATTTCATCTTCCATGTTCTCCCAGACAATCAACTTTTACTACGTTTTTATCTGAGTTAAAAGTTAGGAGGAAGTAAAATGAAATGGCTCGACATTAAACGTTAGCAGAGTCTTAGCAGGTAAAGGACTCTCTCAAGACGAAAATTCTTTAGAAAATAAATTGACTGCTGAAGTCACGATATAAATCTTCATATGGGGTATAGGAGTAAAATATTCTTCGTGCATGGTTTTGTCAGCTCCAAAATTTGAACTTTTCCTCTGGCATTGCAGATGAGTCAGATAAAACAAATATCTGGGAACTTTGAGAGGAGTGGATATGGAGATCGTTTTGTGCGCTGTGCGGCTGTACCAGAGACGAATTTTAATTTCAAAGGAGAATCTTTCACTTGTTCATATTCGATTGAATAAACTATTCTTGCTTGCTTGAACTAACTATGCATATTTTATGAATCTTAACTTCAGAGTTCTGTTACCTTACAATAATTAATTAAATACGATATGCATCAGTGAACAAGAAAGTTGCTCTAATTAGATTGAGTAGTGGAAAGGTCCGGAAATAATATCCTACCTATACTATCCCTAATAAAAGGTAAATTGTAATACGAAAGAATGTCCGGCGGTTTTTTGTTATCCAATGCTATAAATCCACTAGGGTTGTCGTAATATATATAATATACGTTTCTACTTAGGTAAGGATTTTTGTTTTGCTACTTACACACGAAAATTTCCTTTTGACGCAGAAAGCTCTCAATGGTTGGGTATTTGTTTCCGAACTTGACGCTGTGAAGAGCAACCACTCCCGTTTGTATTGGCGACCGGCGCGAAAAGTCCATTGTTTGTTATGAAAATGCCTCCACTGTGATTAGGTACCTTGTAAACGGGCTCTCCGCAACACGCTAAGGCATTGTCTACATTCCGTACATATTTTTACGAACCGTCCTTCAGACTAGTACGCGCAAATGCGTTGGAACCTTTACGACAAGTCCGACAAGACATGATGGGTACTAAAAAGGTAATGAAACTACGTTGATATTAAAGGATATGAAGGTTTGCCTCGAACACAGCTTCGTTAGCGACATTTCAAAATTGAATTGCGGTCGTGATCCGCCAAGCGTGTTCAATTGGTGATCATGGCAATTCCGATTTGGGATCTGTTTAGCTGTTCGGAGGAAACGCAATATTCATATTCGTATTTTATTCAGTGGTATTTATTTGGTTGCTAATAAAGACTTTTAATTATAAACTGTGAATATTGTATTCATATGGTTTTTGTTATACTTAGGTAGTAGAGGTTACATACTACTTACAGACAATGAGCAAGTCCTACCGAAGGGGTTTTCTTAAATTGTCGCAAGTCCCGGACAAAAGGACAAAAGGCAGTGATGAATGTGTAGGGTACAATTACCTACATATTAATGCAGAGTAAGTACTAAGTATAAGAAGCTTCTCCGTTGAAATAATTGTTTTTGTTTTCGAGTGTTTCGAACTAACCAAGTATGTAAATAACAAGAACTCAGTACAAACATAAAATAAGTCCCTAGACATATTTTATTTGTTTATCGTTACCCAGGATAGGAACCTTGACCCAATTAGTGCGCGCGGGCGTCACTTCAGTGCCGTGACAACTGTGAATGCGCACTCGTGCTCGCGCGGCTCATTGTGGCTCAAAATTGTGCCACTGTCTGTTACGTAAGAGGATGTAGTGACGCGCGGTTCCGCTCACTACTTATTCACTCTGGAATAGCTGCACCTGTACCAGATAAAAATAAAAGCTCAACACCGAACATAAAAATAAGAAACTTCTCTCGCTGTCTCGAACAAAAACGGAATCGTAAACATTTTTGTTTATTGAGACAATCTCGAGTTTGTTTGACAGCTTTTTTATTTTACCCGATTTGTTTACTTTATAGTGCTTACATTTTTTATTCGGTTATCAAAGTTGGCAATTACTTATTGTAATTTGCTGTAAATAGGTGGGTAAACAAGGCTTTGTTGCCGATTACGATCCCGCACTTCTAGCTAATATTTTAAAGTTATGGCTCGCCCAAGGCCTTGTTCGAGGGATCGTTACATTTCGCCTGAAGGCAGTTTGTGTAATACCTGCTTTCGAAGGAACGATCCCTTACGTTTGCTGATTTTGCTGACGGCTAGATGGATTTTACGAAGTTCTGAAATGTCGAACGTTTATAGTTCAAATTACAATTTTATCTTTCGTTTATATCTTCCAAATGTCGAGGGACTACGTTACGTAAGGGTTCTGATTAATTGCTTACTGTTAGTGTTGTACCTAAATTAAATTGAAAATCTTCGATACGTAGTTAGTTACGATTGAAAGGGTTTCGTTGTCAGGATTACGTGGGGTTGCAAAGTACAATACCTACCTATCGCGTAGCGTAATCTTAAGTAAATCTTCATAAATGTTGAGACGCTTAC
Organism: Apamea anceps; assembly: GCA_951799955.1. Lineage (NCBI taxonomy): Eukaryota > Metazoa > Arthropoda > Insecta > Lepidoptera > Noctuidae > Apamea > Apamea anceps. The sequence continues at coordinate 14,282,880 of OX637505.1, read as the reverse complement.
TTGTGATTCAATTTCACGCACGTAATGGATCAACATCAATAACGTTACATGTTTCCCCGTGAGTAATCTAGCGATGTATTTATCTACTCGAAAATGACTTTTATATACAAAGTTACAACATAATAAAGGATTCTGCCTCTTTATTTATTTGGTATACCTACAAGGGATGAAACTTAATCATGACTGTAAAAGATGATAAAAATAGGCAAGAAAAAAATTATGTCGTATTGAATTTTCTGAGAAATTATAGCAAGGGATGAGTGTTAAATGTGCTGTATATACTACTAACATAGTTTGTAACTAAATAATTACTTACGCTATGGCTCCATGCTACCCGAAAATAATGAGTTGATTCAACGAGGTGCCAAGCCCACATAGCCTGTTACGTCTATTCTATATTATACTCGTACATACAAATAAATAAAACTAAACTGTTTTTTAAATTGTCTGTTTACAAAAATTTAAAAAAAAGTTTGTTTATAAGTAGGTACCGTGCAATTAGTAAAAAGCTGTTATTTTGACATTATAAACAGACACTTCAGTTTTATTTATTTGTATGTAAGAGTATATATAGAATAGACGTAACAGGCTATGTGGGCTTGGCACCTCGTTGAATCAACTCATTATTTTCGGGTAACATGGAGCCATAGCGTAAGACAACTGTCTGTTTGTTCCGGTCGAAACGGCTGAACCGATTTTGCCGGGACTTTGTCTGGTAGATAGCAGAGGTTATAAGGAGTAACTTAGGATACTTATATTTTAGAAAAATAAAAAGAATGAGTAAAGAGACACATTATTGTTCTCCGACATCCACTAGAATGAAGTCGCGGGCACATCTACACTGGCCTGCAAAACTAAGTAACACTTTTAAAATTGGAATAACTTTTTAAGTACACAAGATATACTTTCGAAATAAAAAGGACTCGAAAGAGTTTAATTTTGTATATAAGAACTTCATAGTCGAGAACCTTCTTTTAAGAAATGACTGAAAAGAGCTTTATAATATAATATCTGATGTAATGTATCTGGTGTATTGTGTGTCTTTTGGTCTGTGCTAAATAAATGTTTTTTCTTTCTTTCTTTCTTTCTATAAACAAAAATAATCCTTTTCGAATTACAATTTATTTTACCATTCATTTTGTGTTTCTGTTTTTGTTTTCAAATTTTTTCTTGATGATGAGTCTTGTTACAAAAGCTAAGTTAGACAACAGGACATAAATTTGATTTATCATGCCTCTTTCGCCTGAAGAATGTGCTAGGTTCATAACTTTTCTGGAACTAGGCATCAGTATGCGTTATACTGCAAGAATGGTAGGTGTGACGTTACGAACGGTTCAGAAGGTGAAGCGAAGGTAAGAAGAGACCGGAAACCATCTGAGGAGACCTTGTAATGGCAGACCCAGGTGTACTAGTGCCCGAGAAGACCGTTATATTGTTTCCACTATGTTGAGAAATCGCCACCTTAAAGCAGTTGAAGTCCAGCAACAGCTTCTTCAGACCCGAAGGACATTAGTGACAGTACAGTGAGAAGAAGACTTGCTGAAGCAAATCTGAAACCCCGAAAACCAGCGAGTGGCTCCAAACTAGAGAGAGAGCATCGAGTAGCGAGACTGCGATACGCCTGTGAACACATACGGTGGGATGAAGAAGAGTGGTCAAGAATTTTGTTCACAGATGAGTCTCGATTCTCACTTTACGCTTCTGATGGAAGGCGAAGTGTCTACAGGCGGCCTGGTGAGCGATACCTTCAAGACTGCTTTTCAGAAAGAGTCCAGTGCGGTGGAGGCAGTATACATGTATGGGCTGGTACATCTTCAGAAGGTCGCACAGAGTTAGTTGCCGTAGAATATGACACTCACTGACATGGCACTGACTGGGGAAAGATATGTCCAAGAGATTCTCAACGAGTATGCAGGGCCGTATTTAGCAAATATGGATGATAGTACGATGTTGATGCATGATAATGCCCGGCCACACACGGCTCAGGTCGTGAAAGAGTACAGGAGTACAGGAGGTTGGTATCAGCGTGATGGCTTGGCCATCAAGAAGTCCTGATCTCAACCCGATTGAGCATGCCTGGGATGAACTAGGGAGGCTAGTCAGAAGCCGCAGGCCTACCACCCTCAGGGCACTAAAACAGGCCCTGATTGAAGAATGGGAGAATATTCCCCAACATCGGCTCCGAAACCTCGTGTTCAGTATGCCAAACCGACTCGAAGCTGTAGTCAGAGCCCGAGGAGGCAATACCAGTTATTAAAAATTAAATAACATGTAAAACATACTTATAAATGTTAATTGAGTTTTTTGACACTAAGCAAAAAATGGCTATTTTTATTGTTTTATCTTTTTTTTTAAGTTCAAATAGTTACTAATGTATAGTTTATTAGTTTCAAAGAAAGCTGAGAATATTTGGTATAATAATTTTATTTTAAATCTCTAACTTCTTTAATTTAGAAAAAAATTGAAATTTTAAAAGTGTGGTACTTAGTTTTGCAGGCCAGTGTAGTTCATACATAAACATAAACCTATGAAAAAGTAAAACCAATACGTTTTTCTTCAACATGATCCCAGATCTTAGGAGTGATTTATGCGAGGATATCATCTTGCCAGATTAAAATGATGGGTGGCGTGTGAGGAATTATCCGTGTTCCTATTTATTTTCCTTGTTATAAGACCTACTTACGGGACAACGACATGTCCTTACGACCAAGTCTTCAGCGAGCTTATGTAATACCTAATAATAGTGTTTCCAACAACATTATACTCGTAGATTGATAGACAAACAAAATGCATTTTCAATTTAGGTGACTAGAATAATAAAAGTTCGCGTAATGTAAATAATGGGTTCAAGACATCCTAATAGGACTTATGCTTTAAATTATTCAAATAACTCCATAATGAGTAGGTATAAACTTTAGTCACCTCAGGCCTTTTCATAAAGAGAGTTCTAGAGTTGTTCATATTTTAAGTTGTATGCTTTGTAACGAACACCAAATGAGGTTTTTATATAAAAAAAGTTAGAAAAGTTTTAAGAAGACATCATTATACCAAGAGAAAAAAACGTGTTGGTATGTATTTTTTGTTTTGTCTACATCGTACTACCTAACAAAAAATAATATTCTTAAAGGTACCTACATATTTGTAGCTACAAGAACATTTTTTTATTGTTAGAAAGCCGACCCCAACATAGTTGGAAAAAGGCTAGGCAGATGATGATGATCTAAATATTTATTGTTTTACACATATTATTATTTAATTTTTTTTTAAACACAAACAAACAATACTTTTCCTAAGAGCTTATTAAAGTCTTGTAGGCCCTGAATAGGTTCTGAAAATCACAAATGCTTAATCTAGGTCGTAACTAGTATTGAACAACTGAGATAAGTAATCAGCGCTGCCACCACGAAGCGCGTATATACTCGTAGATTGTGCCTATTCCTTTACATTGGCTATGTAAGTACATTGCCAGTAGATTGGCCTGCGGTCTTGCGGCTAAGTATCGAGGCTCGGAGCGCCGCACCGTCTGTCCTGGCCGCGTCATTTCGTCTATGAGCCCTTATCGATTCAGGATTCTGGCTTTGTAATCAAGAAAGGAATAGGATACTAAATAACGACCTCATTTCTTTCTTCTTTTAATTACTGCTGGTCATGTCATGTTTTAACTTTTAACTAAAAAGTCTTTATTAAGGTTTTAATGACACTTTACAGGCTACTTCATGTAAAAAAATAACAGAAGCCATAATTATGTAGAAAAAGAATAAAGGAAAAAAAGCTTTAATGGCATCTCATTTTTTTTGATCATGAACGGCCAGTACTTGAGGTTAAAAGCAAAAAGATATACTGCGCTTAAATCAGTATAGTGCAACCTTTTTGAATAAAAAATAATTGACAAATCAATCAAGAGAATTGGACATTTTGCCCCTGAACGAATTTTTCTTTTTATCTTTCAAATATCTATGATGAAAAGTATTATGGACTGTGGCGTAACTTCAGATCAGAGGACCTGGTGCAAAGTGGAAATTAGGCCCCAACACTCTCCCAGGCGTGTTTATAGGGTTTTTGTAGGAACAATATTTATTATAATGTAAATGGCACTTTTGTATGAGCAATATGTTCTTGTCGCTAGCGTGGTTGCCATGTGCTAGCTTTGGCAGTAAATTTACTAAGAGATCCTTGGTTTCTAGAGTAAACGAAGCAAGCTCGAAAATTTTAGCACCCTGCCACAGATAAGTTCCATTTTCTTTTGGCCATTCAAAGAGAGTAAGAAGTTACTTTGTTGACTTACGCGGAAAATTTTCAGATTGCGGAGAACCTAGGTAGCAAGAGCGGTCGATGCGAGATTGGTTGGAATACGGTGCACTTTCTTCTTCACTTTTTTCAATATATTATTTTAAAACCCACTGTGACTTGTCTTGTTGGGTATACCTCCCGGCTCGGACAATGGGAGGTGGTGCCCCGCACCCTTTGCACCTTATTAGTTACACCACTAATTATGGGTTTTCGATTCTATGGGAATATGTAGTTTTTTTTTGCAATTAGTGTATCTCCAGTAAACTATGATAGGATTCTGTAAATATACAAAAACAACTGTTCGTATTGGGATAAAAAATCAGTACGAAAAAACGGAATTTATTACCATTTTCGGATAACAAATTGAACAAACTTTGTAGTGAAACGAACTACAAAAAGAATAAGAAAATATATTTTACACAATTATTATACATACCGCTATTCCAAGAAATAAGACTTGTTAGCCAAAAGATTGTATTCCTTTCTACGAACAGATAATTGGGTACAAGATTGTAGTACCTAGTAACGAACAGTGGAACAAGTTCAAGAGGCTGCCTACGAATGTAAATGACAGCGCGTTATGAACTCACACTGTCCTCGTATATATGTAATATTACGAGAAGAATACTCGTAGTTAATTGCTTCCTTGAGGGCTTTAGCGAACATAATAATGTTGTTATTTAATACTGCTTTCATTCAGTATGAATGAAAGGAGGATTATGTTCTATAGGGGCGTTTTACGGGGGGTTTTCGATTACGTATGCGTTGTGTCGTTAATTCATATTTGACGATTGAAATAGGAAAATGATAGATTTAACTGATGAGTTGATAACTCATTGCAGATGGGTTATTTTTTTCATATTTTGTTACCAACTAGCAATACGTTTAGATAATGTTTTCATTAGTATCTTAGAATTAATCCTGCAAGAAGCCAGCTATTGTATATTTCAATGATAGATTTATTTCTTGTGATTTGGAAACAATATCTTTAAGCAGTTTATTTATTTTTAGTAGTGCTTCATCCAATCTGATTGTCTGGGGGGCTGTGTTTGGCCCTTCTTACTCGTTTCATTTGTCCGCAGTACTTGTCTGGCTTCAAGTGGCTGGCGGTCTTATCTGTCTACTGGTACGTATTACAAAGGCATATCATATGTAAGGTATACATATTTACCTTCATACTTATACTTTTCGAGGGGCCCGTGGCTAAATAATAACAGCCGCACAGGTCGATCGGTCAGGTTAAGCTACGCTTGCCGCGTTTGGTCTGTGGATGGGTGACCATCTTTACATACCGAGACCCCTCCGTGCCTCGGAAAGCACGTTAAGCCGTTGGTCCCGGCTGTCATTCGTGGATCTTTGACAGTCGTTACGGGTAGTCAGAAGCCCGAAAGTCTGACAACCAGTCTTACCAAGTGGTATCGTATTACCCAGTAACTGGGTTGTGGAGGTCAGATAGGCAGTCGCTCCATGTAAAATACTGGTATTCAGCTGCATCCGGTTAGACTGGGACCCGACCCCAACATAGTTGGGAAAAGGCTAGGCAGATGATGATAACTTATACTTTTCGAATATCTTCTGTACGTGTATATTATTATGTCACCGAACTCCTCCTAAACTGCTGGACCGATTTTGATGATTATTTTGTGTGTATTTGAGTGAGTCCCTGGATAGTTTAGATTCACAATTGGATGCGGTAGGTGGCGCTGTTCGGGCAGGACAACGTCTGTCCGGTCCAGTAGTCATTTATAAAGTACTGTAACAAATAGCTTTTAAAATGTCGTGACATTTACATTTTTATTATGCTACTTCCACGCAATGACGCAACGTGTATAGCGTGAACATAAAACACAAAAGTAACCGAATCCTTTTTAAAACACTCCCTATACCCGGAATTGTAACAGTAATGTTACAAGGAAAGCAAAACTCAATGCCTTAATTAACACTATCTTGCAAAAATCAACTGCTACGCTTTTCGTAGACGTGCTACGAATTTATCAACAATCTTTATTTTCGTAGCCTGCTCTCTTGGCACTTTTGTTTTGGCAATGATATATATATGGAATGTACAGGCAGCCTCAAGGAGATGTTTACATTGACAAGAATTCATTTGATTGACTATAATTTGTGTAAAGTAATATTGTATCAATGTTTGTACAATTCAAATTGTAAAAGTATTAAAAGTCTAATTCAACTACTACAAGTCGCTCAAAAAAAAAAAAATGAAATTAAACTCCAAGTTCTACTAGAGTTTACATTCCCTGTTCCACGAACTATATATGGTTCAGGTTGATTATTTAACTAATGTGTCTACTCTGTGGACAGTGAAAGTGTTACTGTCCGCGGTCATGATTTGACGTTATTATCTACGATACTGCTTTGTTTACATGGCTTTTTATGTCACTTCCAGCATTTTCAAAGATAACGTGAGTTTGCATAAAATAATTAATTGTGCAATAAGTAATGCATGAATAAAATAAAAAAATTGCAATTTGTTTCTTGACTCTTATGTAATGTATACGGTATATTCTTTGTTCACATGGCTTTTTATTTCACTTCTAGCATTTTCAAAGACAACGTGTTACGAGTTTGCATAAAATAATTAATTGTTGCAATATTTTTATTTTATTTGGAATTTTTTTATTTTATTTCCAATATTCTTTATTTTATTTGCATTTTTTTACATAAGCGTTAATGTATACGGTATATGAAAACAGTTTTAAATTACTTGTATACCTTATTAAATGAATTCTTGTCAATGTGCACATCTTTTTGAGGCTAACTGTACCATGGAAGGGAATAGGGTTTTGGACAAGAGGGGGAGTGTCGGGGGACGGAAGGGGTTAAAATAAGTTTAGCCTTTTGTAACGGTGACGTTTTTCAAAACAACAAAGGCGTAAAATACTGTGCATTTATAGTAACTTTCAGAAACAACACATACTGTTGTGTAGTTTTATATGAAATAGGTAAATATGAAACAAGTTCAGTCAGGGAGGGAGGAGTCCAAATTACAAAATCGATGCTACCACAACACACGTTTATTCCTTCAGCGTATCTTCATATTAAAGTTTTGACTTTTAACTGTCTGTTCTAAAGTCAAGCTATTATACTAGTTGTGATATAAGCATATATTATTATAGGCTGATTCAAACACAGAATACATTTACAATTGTCATTAAAAAAAAAAATACATTTATTTCGAGCAACATTCACTCATATGTGGAGTACACACAAATACAAATACAGACAACATACAAAGGCTAATAAAAATAAATAAAATAAAATAAAAAGGCAACATCTAACGGGCCCTGCTGACGGCAACATGCCTATCACAGCAGTGCCGTATGTATGGGCAGTCCATCCGGTCCGCGATCATCGCCAGTACAGCATTGGGGCTGCCCCACACTCTACGCACCAGGGACGCGGCACGCTTGCGCATGGTCGCATAAAAGCAATCAGTGCGCGCCTCAAAATGAAAGGCTGTTCGTTGCTAAGCACATTACTTGCAAATGGCTGGACCGATACGCTAAATTTTTGTTTTAAAATGTTCATAACACTCCGAATTATGTTGTTATGGTAAGAAAAATTGGAGAATTTTCCTAGAAAATTTCCAAATTCGCGAAAAACGAAAAGTGCTTTTTTCCATTGGTATTTTTTAATGAATTATGGAATCAAATTTAACGTCTGTCGGAACAGCTAGTTGTTAATAAAGAACCAGTCTCTGGCATGAAAAGCCTTTGGTGCCACGTTATTTCATAACCAACGTGTCAGGTGGCGGCTCCTATCGGCGCGTTCAGTGCACGACGCAAGGAGAATATATTATGAAGTGGATGTTCCCCAACAATGTGTGTCGTTCAGCGCTAGTTTGATGTCTTTTGAGATTTAATATTAAAAAACTCCCAACATGCTGTCACCGAAAATAATACATTTTTAAGATTACCGAAAAGGGTCTTTTTAGAAAAGATACTAAGAATGCTTATATTTTACTCTTTTTAAGAGGTTTCTCATTGTATGAAGGTGTTAGACTACGTAATAAATGCAATATGTTATAACGTGAGGGATTTAAATCAGAAGACTGCAGATAAACATGTGTCATCCCACAATTCAGTTTTTAACGAGAAAGCCGTCTTCATATGATGCATGTGAAGCTTTAAGATGACGTCACTTAGCGATCGTAAGCTAGACTTGTAGAGTGCAGCTTTATGTCCGAACTACAAGTTGCGCCATTTTTGGGGCTATGCAGTATGTCTATGCAGTATTACTTATGAGTAGTCAGCCTTACAGTTAAATTATGTCATACAAAAATGTATGAAAACATTTATAATTATCGAAATATAAAACAACATGCTTGAAAAACATTCGTTCCGGCCCCTGTTAACGATAGTGATTCAGCCCTCTGATATCGCCGCCATTTCGGTAGCGACACAAATAGAATATTTTACTTGCTTCCCACTTGGTATTTGCTACCATTTCCGGTTTTTATGTTCCTACCTTTGAACGCATACAAGACTTTGTGTTTGTAATGTTTTATTAATCGGTTCTGGTTCTAAGCCGTGGCCCTGTATACACATAAATATTTCTGAACGGTCTGATCCTCCTCCGGTGGGCGTCAGTAACACGATTAAGAGATTATGACAAGGGGATGGGTAATAAGTTCTTTCTTTGCGAGTAAAACGCCAATCAAATTAGCCGAGTAATAAAATCCGCGAATAAGGTAATGTTTTCCAAGTCACATTATTGATAACTCACAATATTTACTGTTGCAATTTACAACAAAAGAAATAGTATGAGGAGTTGATGATGAGTATGATGCTCATCAATCTAATAAAACACAGCTAACTGGGGTGAGCTTTATGAACGCAACTGTTACGATAGCAGTCTATCAGCTATCATTATATATTATGTATATGCCCACTGCTGGGCAAAGGCCTCCCTACTCTCTTCCCACTTCTCTCTATTTAAAGCTGCTAAGGACCTGGGGGCCTACTCCGAAGTGCAAAGTACGAATGTTCGGATCGGACCGACACATGGCCGAACCGAATATTATTGAAAAATGCGAAAAAAGTTCTGTTTGGCTCAGTTGGGTCGGGACCATAGTCAATATTCGAAAGAGTGTAGGATCGGAACCGACCGAACCAAATAGTAACTTCGTAGCAGGAAACGGCCGAACATTCGGCCGATACTACTTCGGAGTAGACACCCAGTTCTTGTTGAATCATCATTATAATAAAAACAAAACCAATGGATGCGGATGAAATTGCAATTGGTACAATAATACTGCATCGCCTTTCATTCCCCTGTAATTACATTCCATGGTGGGTTATCGTTGGCGAGATTCCCAATTTCTCAGTAAAAAAGTATGCATTGTACAGGAAAAATACGAAAACATAGGTATAAAATATCGACCTATACTGGATGACATTGCACAAAGCTACTCGTAGATCTAAAGGCATACAAAGGCACTTTCAAAATTAAAATGAGCAAGCCGCAAGCCCAGATTGTCAACAGAGACGGTTTGTCCCATTTTAGACTGAACTATATTTTAGGCTCATGTGTATAAAGCACAGTGGTCCGTTAGTCACTACAGATAAAGCCTAAAGCTTAGTACCTAGATATAAACCAAATGACAACCCGTTTTCATTATTGAACTGGGGTAGCGATATAAACTTTGAGGAATGGTAAATACCTTGCTTATTTATGAACAAAACTAAACTTGAATTTTTTCGAAATTGCATTTGATTTTGAAATTAAATTCCTTTTGTTATAACACATCGTAGCAGTGGTGAAGGGTGAAAGTTTTCATAAGAAAAGTTGTCAAGGATTACCCTTAGAAGTACTAAAGTTTCACTAGGTACTGAATTAATAATATTCCGTTAGCTCATTTTTTTCCGTTTCTTAATATTCCGGTAATTCATACTTACGGAATCCATACTTTCCAACTACCCGGTATCCATACTTTAGCAAAGAATCTTTGATTTGTGATTATGATCCAAGATGGAAGGGTGCTTGAGTATCGATTGATTATTACAAGTATACTAAGACAGGATTGTCAGAACAGCAGTATGTGGCAATGTGAATACTTAACTAACTTTATGAAACTAAGTTGCTAGTCGACCATAGCGACAAGTACGCGTATAAATTATTATCGCAGCGTTAAATCAGGCACGCTTCGTACTTCGTATGTACGCTCAATAGTTCGTTCTGCGGCTGACTCGAATACATAAAACGGGTACATGCTAACTTACTTTTGAAACTCCTGACAATTGAATAAAATCGATTTGAGATTCAATTAAGATAGTAAACTACTAAATATAGAACTTTCCTTTTATAAACGACCGTGCAAACTAGATAATCCATTGTATGGTTGTGGGGTTTCCACAACGCAAGAAGTGGTTTCATAGAAGTTAAGGGATCTAAATGCCTCGTGATAGAAGCAGCTGCAGAAGTTACTTTATACCAAAACATAATGTTTATGTCAAAAGAAGGCAACTGCAGATACGAATTTTACAGAATTAAGTAAGTACCTATAATCATTTATAATAATGTTGCGTAAACGACTTAGGTTTGCTCCCAAAGTAATTATAACAGGGGTTTTCCGCTTGCAATGAAAGTTAAGCCACATAAATTGTGCCGGACGAGGCCCTGTTTTGTCGGTGATTTGCTGCTTAAATCGAAGGACAAAATATAGTACAGATATATAAATAGTTTTCTTTTTGTAAGTACTTAGGTTAATTATATATTTATGTATTCTTTACCCACCAAGCTTTTCAGCTTACATAATGTTCCTAAATGAAGTTAATGCCACAGACGTAATTGTACTTCATTAACATATAAATCGTTTACACTTTAAACTCTTGAACGTGTTCCTCGCGGAATAGCTGCTGTTGTTATAACTGTATCGCACAGACCGTCAACCTTGGAGACGGTATTAGGAATAAAGAAATTCCCCGGGCGAAGCCGTGGAAATGCCACTTTATTCCCGCAAATAAAGTTGTGCGGAGATCTTTGTTATTATGTAAACGTGATAGTGGGTCGCGGGGTGGGAAATATGTTGATCTTTGAGATTGCCGGACGGACAATTAGGCAACATGTTTGAATGTTCATGTATGTGATAAGAATTTGAATAAACACTTTGGAGTTTAATACCTTAACTACTAATCTAAGTATTTTAAAGTTTTTTGAAAGTTGTCCGTTTTCGTCATTATTGGCTATAAATAAGTTAGTATCTAATTACTTACATTATATGTATTTAGACAAGTAAGTATAAGTAGGTACGAGTAAGAAGTAGGGTATCAAATGTTTTAAATTACTCAAACATCATCATCATCATCATCTGCTTAGCCTTTTCCCAATAAACATCTAGAACACAATACATTCTTTGATGGCACTTTCTACGAAATAAAAGGAGTTGTTCCGTATTGGAGCAACAGAGTGACCAGCGCTGAATTTAAAAAGCATCGTTTGTGACAGCTTTGGTTTTAGTACCTACTTACATATAACATCACATTGTACGAGGTCTTCTTCTCGCATATCGGCACGAATTGTATGAGAACAGCAGTTCGATTCTGTAACCATCTCACCGTGAAAACTTAGGTGAAGTGAGTGTGGAGTGAGCTATCATTCCAATTAATGCTAAGGATTGACACTATTGACAGCTCACTCTAAGCTCACTTCACCTAACTTTTCACGGTGAGATTTTTACAGAATCTATCGGCAGCACCCTAATTCCGTAACACACTATCAATCTCAATTTGAATCATTTTGAAGAATACTGCTAATTCTTTGCTTCGAAAAAAGATTGCTTCTTGTCAAATATCTGTTCAACAACGTAAATAACGCAATAAATGTTGTTGAACTGTTAAATTGAAAGCCATAGCTACTGTGTGTGAGTAGTGTGCTACTCAATTACCCCGCTGCACACAGCCTAAGTATAAGTATAATCAGCCTATAATATTCCCACTGCTGGGACACAGGCTCTCGGTGATAGGGAGCGTGAACCGTAACCAACCACGCGGGTCCAGGCATAAACTCAAAAAACTCAAACTCAAATCATTTATTTCAATTAAACCATTTCAGGCACTTTTGAATAAATTGTCAAAATTAAATTGTCGGTCAGTTAGTCAGAAAGTTGAAGCTAGTTGCCCATTCCAAAACGTAGATCTCTGTGGAGAAGAACGGACAAGAAACTCCACGGACACTCTTTTAAATCAAGATATTATTACAAAATCCCGGGTACATTATTCTTATTGCTTCTATATGTGAGAACAATGTAAAAAAAAATAAACAATTTAAAATATAAAATTCAAAATAAGCCCTGGCAGTTAAGAGATGACCAGTCTCAACCGACGGCGCCCGTTCACGAACATGACGCGTGGATCAGCACCATCCAGCTCAACCATTTCGTAGGGAACCGAATGATCCAACACACGCGCCACCACCAGTGAGAAATTTAAGTGAGCATGACATAACTGCCATGCTCTTTCAAGTCAACATCAAAATATCGTAAAAAAAAAAACGAATCCATGGTTCTTACATTTACAAAATTTAAAAAATGCTTCTAAATTATACAAAACTATACTTTGCAATTTATTTAAAAGATAAGAAAAAAGAAAAAAAATACTACCAATCAGGAAGAGGTATATAATCTTGAAGTATTAGGTACGAATTAAAACTTGATTGAATAAAATATACATTAATTTTGTAATGTCAAAACATTTAAAAAAACAAAAAGGGGAAGCATCTCTTCCAAATATTGAAATTGTGATCAACTAGTGTGCCCAGGTGCCTGTGGAGCAGGACCAGCATTAAGCCAAGCATTTTTATCTACGATATACTCATCCAACTTATAATATGCCTGTCTACATAGTGTGCGTTTAATGCATGTTTTAAATTTCTTCTCATTTAGTTGAAGAATATCGAGTGGTATTATACCTATAGATGTCATAGGTTTTTAGAATTTTCGGTTTTAGGAAATGCCGATTGCATTTGCCTTGGTACAAATATTAGCCAGGCAGGTGATACTTATGAAAATGAACAGGGCGTGAGTTGTTGGTGTTGTTCGAGTATACACCTAATTAATTAACTTCAAATCGAAAACACAGCTAGTTAATGAAGCAGTTGGCTTTGAATTCATCACAAACATTTTATTGCCCAAAGAAAGACTGAAAAGGACACGTAGGTAGGTGTATAGCAATCATGTTTGGTGGTGAATTTATGTCCAATAAAGTCTACTTTAGAGCTCTTTTTCAAAGTGATGAATTGTTTTGTGTTAAAAAGATTTTTTCTCTTTTAGGCTGTACCTACATATATGTTGTAGTCAGTTGTACATCTGTGATAATACTTGCACTAAGACCACCGCTTTTACTGCTTCCATATTACTGCTACAAAGGCGTTGTCAATGTCAAATTGTTACCACTGATGTGCCGTCCTGCAATTAGTGTGTATATGGAACACGAACAACTGTGCTACTGTGGGCTTGTGCATTTACATTAGCAAATTAAATACAAAACAACTAACACACAAACAACAACAAACTAAATGAATCGTTAAAAACTTTCTACTTTAGTTGTATTCATTAGGTAACGAAAAAACGTGGTTAAGTTTATGAAAATAACAAGAAGGTATCTCAAATGCACCTGCACCTCCTAGCAGTGGTTGACTGTACGTGTAGCAACATTTAACAAAAGTTGTAAGTTCTTTCAACGATTTATTTAGTTTTTATAATACTCATTTCTTAAGTAAATGCGCAAGCCCTACCGTCTTCATTGATTAGTGTCATTGAGCCAGCTTTAACACTGTTAAATATTTAACAGTTGTGGATTATGCATATTTATGAGGTTCATTTAGGTACATTGCACTGCTGTGACTATTCTGTAACTATCGTCACCTTACAAACGAGTTTTAACGCCATCTGTTGGAGGGTGAAGATAGTAGAGCAGTTGGACCGACAGGTGCACGACAAGTGCCATCTAGCGGAGGGAAGTATAAACAGTAAGCTTTCCTGCCAGTGATTGAGGTCGTGAAGCTCCGTGTATACCTTTGTGGAAGAAAAGTGAACTACTTCGGCAAAAGGTTGACTAAAGCGACATCTAGGCATTTTCCATTTTCACTGAACGTTGCCGAGAAAATCCTATGAAAACATCCGGATAAAGAACAGGAAGTCCTTAGTTCTGATGCGAAAACCAGAGGGCTTTTCCCAATGGGTTTTTCGACCTCATCTACTTATAGGTACAGAGTTCGCACGTAACTACTTACTTACTATGAATGAATCCTTATAGCCATCATCAAATGTAACGACCGATATGAATTCCGTTCGTATTTGTGAGTCGTATAAAAATTTTACAACTTAGCGTAGAAACGTAGGACACACCGTCATCAAATCAATTTTACGACCATTTTAAAGGTTGCTATGGTTATATCCTATCAGTGAAAATCTATTAAAAAAAAAACAGCTAGAAGATCGGCAAGGTCACCGCAGTAAAATGAGGCTTGTTGAATTTGTGATGGTTAAAAAAGCTTAATATACAATCGATATTTGATCACATTGCTACGAAAGTTAAAGTTAACATTAAAATAGATTTAGCAGGTACTTAAAAAGAGTGCCTGCAGACAATGCTATTTATATGTAAGTGAAGCTGCAAATGAATAGCAACTGCGTGCTCTCGTATGCACAAACAGATGCAGTCCTGCAAGCTAGGTAGTAAGTACCTACACAAACATTCATACAAATTCATTGGCGACTTTAAGCAGACCTGCGCGGTAGTGACCTAGGCCACGAATGCAATACATAAATAGAACACAGTTTTACACTAAATGAGATATTTATGTATCCAGGCTACTTCCAGAATTTAAAAAAAATATGAAAGTTACTGAGCATAGTATCTACAAATAAGGTGACACTTCTTTTCCATTTCTATACAATTTATTTGTAAAACGTTTAGAGATATTACTGCACCACGTCCTTGTTTTTCTAAAGGGGTCATGCAACACATGTTCATAATGTTAAGTATAAACAATAGAGGTTATTTTATCTGAAATCCTAGTATTTACTATGCAAAAGCCGCCCAAGCCTGCAGCCGGGGCGCGGGGTGCGTGCGACCGCCACGCCACGCGATCATTTTGCACCGAAAGGCGGGCGGGGTGCACGTCGACCAGAAACCGTCCGCCCGCGCCTCCCACGTACCGACTCTATACTACAACCTCGTTAGTCTAAGTGACGTAAAGCCTCCATATAGACGCGCACAGTGAATGAGTACGTACCTTATTGAGGACAACGTGGAATCGTTGCATTGGATTTGTAGTGTACGGACAAATAACCTTGCGAGGTGCATTTATTATTCAGTGACTGCGCTAAAGCCAACATACAGCCAGGATGGCGCCCTGTACAGGTGAGTTTTTCTATGGGTTTATTTTCCCATCAGATTTCACCTTGTCAAATGAAGCTGAACATGGGTATGGATTTTTAAATGACAACTTGTAGATACGCACACATATTCAGTGACAAGTTTTCAGTCAGTTTGTATTTACTTACAAATTAAAATCGGCTTTGTGCTTAAGGTTCAAAATGAAATGTCAGACAGTACAATGAATTGCAATCACTAGCGGGCTGCATTTTCCGAGGTGCGCAACTCCTTGCTGCTATTTTTACCACCGGCATGCTAAGTCTGCTTTTTGTAACCCTAGCGCAACAGAAAAAATGAAATTGGTAGGTGCCTAAATGCGGATGTTTGCAGAAGTAACATTGAAATGAGATAATTATGTATTGTATGTATTTGTACTTTATTTAGATTTACGTTGTTGAATTCCGCATATAATTATATTAGGGTAGAAAACAACTTTGTGAAGTTAAATTGCTTCTGTTGTCGTACAAACTGCGTAACAACTGTCTGTAGGGTAGTTCCACAGTAGTCAAGTACTAAAACGATTGGAGCAGCAGTGAGGAAAGGGCCGGTGGCGGTCGTAAGCGCTATTTACGGCGCGAACGGTTCATTTACCGCCGGTCATTTTATTGCCAGCGTGAACTTTACTTAATGCATAGCTCGACCTGCCAGCCAACAACGCACGATACTAAATTGATTAAGCATTGGTTTAATGGAAGCGAAAGGTTCAGACCTAAAGTGCTGTTGAGTGCTAGGCCTAATGGGTGCCTACTACTATGTGACCTACTCCAAATAAGGAAGTACCTATTGAGTTAATCAAAATCGCGTTTCGTTTGATACTTTTTGAAAAAGTTGGGTGAGAATGTATTTGCCTCTTTTAATTGGTTTTAGGATTTGTTTGTTAAACTTTGTGAAACTCTTATCTACGTTATATTGTTTAGGTAATCAAATGGGTACTTAAAATGCGTGATCGAAAATATTAATAGGTTTCGTAGCCTGGCACCCAATTGCGTAACACACAATCAATCGGAATCGGTTTCATTTTGACAGCTCAACAACATTCATTGCGTTATTTACGTGTTGAGCAGACAAATTTTTCGAACTTATGAAGCAATGGATTAGCAATTTGCTTCAAAATGATTCAGATTACGATTCATTGTGTGTTACGCAATTAGGGTGCTGGTCTACGTTTCAGATTAAATATAAGCCATATAAACCACGCTGGCATTTTCTAATCGCTCGTGTGGCATCGGCTGGACCCGACGCGTTGGCGTCCACATTGCTCATCAGAGTCTTACATTCACACCGCAGACTATTTTAATGGACATATAAAAGCGTAACCACTTATTTATATGTAAATGTGTTCTTGTCTTGCTTGGCAATACGAAAACAGACAACACAATGTATGTTAGAACCCTAGCCTGGGTCGGCAGTTCGATAGTAGCTGTGCCAACTCGATTAATGGCGTCGGCGCCCAATGTAATCGAGAAACGTTATTTACATTACACTAGTCGACATTTCTTTCGCCCAAATAAGTGTGTGTTGTCGCCTGACTGGGCCAAATAAAGGTTTACTGCCAGCGCTGTTTACATACTTCATATTAGCGTGATTACATGAGGTATTGACGTCACATAACATTATTTTATGGTCGAGGCTCTACGTGTTTCTTTCTTCGACGAACAAAGAACGATATACTTACATTGTATTTAACTACTTATGTAGTTTATTTAAAAGTTAACCCAACTAAGTGCCAGCGGAGTATGGCGATAAGGTTTCGTAGGGTTGTGTTACGGCTTAATGCCGTTGTATTGTTCGGACGTTCGCAGCTTATTTACTAGCTCGGCCGCGGAGCTACTTACTTATTTCTATGATGTTATTTAAGTTTGGACTGGTTGTGTTTGAAGTACATTCATACTATACTACGACCTCAGTACTAGCTTATTTAGCCACTCTGTATGTACTTACAACTACAATGTCAAAATGATTCACGAAACACTTACCAGTTCCTTATCGAAGATATGAACGTAATTTCAGCATGACGAATGGCAGTATTCAGAATAAAAGATTCACGAAATATTGTCACAACATTTCGAGTTAAGTAGTAGTAGTCTGAACATTAAAGAAGAAGACTGATACATATTTTATTTGTACAAACTGGCTAGAATGGCGTGTAAGCTGTTTCAGTGGAACGACAATAAGTAAGCATTTGTAAGGTCGTGAAGTAAAACGTTGCCTTGAAAAATGTCACACACTCTAGAATTATGTTGTTGCAGCGTCGCCGTCGGCATATGGCGGAAAATCGATACTAATTCAAAGCCTGAATAGAATTCTGAATCATTGTTATGTGAAAATAGAATGGTTTCAATACAATCATTGGATAAATTGTTAGTTTTGTAAGTTATAGATTTTTATTACAAACTAATGGACCCGGCAGACGTCGTCCTGCCCGGTTGAGTCATCATACACCGACAGCAGCGCCACCTACCGGGTCCAATTGTGTTTTCAAACCATCCAGGAACCCGTTAAAATATACACACGAAATTTCATCCAAATCGGCTCCCGTTCTCGAGTTTTAGCGAGACAAACGAACAGCAATTATTTTTATATAGATAGATATATAGATGGCGGTCGATAGTCTTCGCTTAACACTGACAAAAGACTATCGCGAAGCTCATAGTCATTGAAACTATTAAAACCACGGATATTTTACTCTTCACGCGAGTATTGTATTACGAGAATCATTAATCCATTATACAGTCAGGGAACATAATTGATAAGCAAATTGACAGCCTACGTAAATCCGTGCTATTGCCATTTCATACAGCTGTCAAAAAATTACATTTGTGATTTAATTATACGGAGAATTTAAGTTGGCAGTCACTTGGCTTAACAATAAAGTTCTCTATTTTACCTATGGCTGAAATGTGGCCCATATTTTTGGATTAGGTCAATGATGACAGCGCCACGCATACTTAATGATATGCTAATGTCCAGTTTATCATAATTTCCAGCGGGAGTATGCCGGGAAAATTAGCCTAATAACTACCATTATGAACTAGTCCCAACAGACCTACCTCGTGGGGGCCAAAACGTTGATTTGTATTTTATGAAGTTACACGCACACACACTACTGAAAATCAGTCTGATAAAACCTATGGATAAAACGTTTGCTGAACTGAATTTTAGCTGGCTATTTTGTACATTGTCTAACGTTTTTAATTACTTATATGTAGGTAACATAAAACAAATCTCTTTTTTTGTTAACATCGATATGTAATAAATGTTTACCATATTCGCATTTACATCGCGCGTACCAAGCTAAACGTGATTGGATTCTATTGATTTAATATCTTACAAGCTTTTGTATGTGT
The DNA here is from genome assembly GCA_951799955.1 of Apamea anceps. Taxonomy (NCBI): domain Eukaryota; kingdom Metazoa; phylum Arthropoda; class Insecta; order Lepidoptera; family Noctuidae; genus Apamea; species Apamea anceps. Next base: position 14,263,844 of record OX637505.1, on the reverse strand, counting down.
ACACAAATATCAATTATAACCTACAGCCACAAGAAACTCAATATTAAACGACAAAAATATTTCGTAGTCCGTGTAACGCTGCTACGAGCGCCTACGACGGTCTACGACGGCCTACGCCACTTTTTCTCGTAGGCGTATTTCGTAGACCTATGATAATGATGGTAGGAGAGGGTCTGCGGGTTACGCTTTTGGAATTGCTAAAATTGAACAAAATGCCAAATATGATGTGAGGATCACATAAATGAACAACATTTATAACATAATACACAACTAAAACTGTGCAATTCCTATTCCGTATTATCTCATGAATAATACGGTAACACTATTCACATACTTGTTTGAAGTTACAGAGTAGAGGAATATAATATCTACTGCTTACATATAATTTGCATGACGAATGGTTAATGGACGTATGTTAACTTCAAAGGCTTCAAACGCTTCATGGAACGCTCACTGCTTTATGTAAAGTAAAGCTAATTATAATATACATTGAACTTTCAGACTAAGTTCGTAGTAACTACTTAGTTATTTCCAAGAATGGCAACATTGTATGTATAAATTCCAAGTAATTATTGATTTTTATAATTATTTTCTTAAAGTACCTGCAAAACCTCGTCAGTATCCGTCAGAAAGACGAACAGAGACAAAAGCTTTAATATTACAACAATACCCTCCTTTTTTCATCAGGACCTAAACGTGTTCACGATCTATTCAAAAGGCAAACTTAGTACCTACAGTGTCTATAAGAGATTACACAGTAGGGCAAAATAATAGCATCCTTATTTTTTATACTGTCTCCCCGCCTGTCTATTCTCGTCTGTGCCTTTATCACTTAAATAATAATAGAAATAAAGTGTTCGAGACTGCCGGCGTCTGCCAGACGGGACCTGATCGTCTCGCCTACAGCCCGACGTCGCGACGTTGTCGGCCATGGCAAAAATCATTGGCATCTGCCATGTTTAGTGTTTATCTTCATTAATTTTATCAATCTAGAAAGTTTCGTGAGGTGCCATTAGTACCTATAATTAGAAAACCCCAACGTACCTACATAGTTTCAGCTAAGTTATCGAGCGCAGAATAGTTTGCTTGCCAAATATCGTATTAAGAGAACGTTACAATTTATGTATTTATTCTCCTGCGTATCATTAGCCTGTTTTCTTGGCATGACGAACATAATCCAAACCCTTACTTTGGCACCGGTTTGACTATATACCTACCTCGCGGAAGGTTAAATAATATGTATCGTCAAACCAAAAAGCAAAGTAATTATAAATATATAGAGCTTCAGTCGTAACAATATCATGAACAATCAAAACTAAGTGCCGTTACTTTAGGACATTATTATATAACATAACATCACGTTTGTGTTCCCTCATGGGTTAGGCAGAGTTGCATCTTTAGTATAGACATTTCGCCAGTTATGTTTAAGTTCCATGTAATAGGAAACGAGCCTATTGCTATAAACCGGGCTACCGGACTACAGGCTGCTGCTAAGAAATTCCAGATGAAAAACACTTTGTCCGACCCGGGAAGCGAACCCAGGACCTCATATTCAGCAGTAGCGCTTTTAACTACTCGACCAACGAGGCAGTCACGGCATTATTATTACCTATCTAGTAAAAGCTGATATTTTTACTTAAGCCTATCCCAGTCTCCTGATCAACACAAGCGTCTATGATACCTTGATATGTAACTGGTTGGGCTTGTAGATAGTTCTCTTGCACTTCTCTTTATAAATATCAACTACGATGACGTAACGTGTGAAGTAATCAAGTTTTAATGGGCATCCTTCTAGTGGATAATCGTCATCGCTAGTTGATTTGTAGTTGTTTTGTTTTGATTTATACAACATCCTACAACAACTTAACAGAGTGTGCAATTAAACTGTATCAACATGCAAACTTGAACGTGTAGGGTGGAACACTATATGGTTATCCTGAACTATGAAACGCGGTTATGAATGACGTGTTTTCTTTTGTATTTTTTTCTGTTATGCATAACCTAGCGTGTATAGCTGGGCATAAGTAAACTAAACCAAAATAGATTCGTAATAAAAGATTGAGACACACACAGGTTGATTAAAAACAGACATAACCTTCTTACCGATCTATGAATAAAAATACAGTAATCAAAGAAAAAAGATAGTCTTGGCCACTTTAGATAGAAAACTACAAATAAAACCATTAATTATTATAAAAACAAATAAATTAAAAATAAAACTCTAATGGCAGTTATTTATACTTTACTATATCCAAAACTAGCCAGTTATAATGTTAATGCAACTAAAGAGGTTGTAACCAAATTAGACAAAAATTGATGAAACAAGACTTTAATTGATAATTTACGTACAATGACAGAGTTTGGTTGGATTTTTAGCGTATCTGTATAAAACAGGGTGGCAGGGACATCGACGTGCAACCTTTACCATGGATTCAGAACGTGATTCTGAACTCCTGTGTTGAAATTTATCGACGGTTATTAAAAAAATTGATGTTCCATACATTTTGACCATGTAGGTATTTCAATTTTCCAAGAAACAGCTGATTTTCTTTTTGTCTCTATGCCATACCTTTAAAAGGTTGGTCAGATTATCTTTGAATTTTATCTAGTAACCCACAGAACCGTTATGTGTGGCGAAGGCTTACTTACATCTGTCAGAGTGGCAGTCGAACACCATATTTATAGATTTTTTAGTATTTTGTTCCTGCGAATAACTACGAAACTTTAAACATGAATTTAAAAAAAAAAAACTTTTTTACAGAAAAACGAATTTGTGTGGAGTAAGTACAACTAAAAAGATAAAAATATTAAAAAAAAAGACAAATAATTGGAGGTTGGTAAAGTCGGTGACAAGAAACGAAAATATAAATCAAACACACCAACTTTAAATAATTTTTTACTTTGTTTTTTCGGAAGTAGGTTGTTTTTGAAAATAAGTTTTTTATTTTACAGTTTTTAGTTGTTGTACTTACCCCACATAAATTCGTACAAGGAGGTACCACTACACGCTATGTAAAGGACATTGACAGGAAGTTTTATAACATCATCAACATAAACAAAATGTAATGAAACACCTCCGTATTATTGAAGCTTACTAAAAACCTACCAAGGTATAAGGTATAAGGTATAATATTCATAGGGGACCACTGCGTGAGCTTCCTTTACGGCACGCAGCACGTAAATCGGCCCAGTAATCTAGGAGAAATTGAATAACATACATTTTCAAAAAAACTTACAGACGAACAAGGAGGACCTCCTCCTTTTTAAACAACAAAAACGTGTTTTAAATGGTTACAAGTGTGGGATCCTCCTAGATCGCAAACAGCAACCCATTCAATGCATGTTGCTTGCTCATCTATTTGTTGAATTGACTAACTGAAATGTGTAGCACACCTACCGTTCGTCACGTAGGTATATAACCTGTTTCCAGGTCATAAAGTAATAACCGGGCCGTAAGTAAACATAATGACATGTTGGGCAAAGTTTTCTATTAAGCTTTCGTCACCGAGAATCAATTTTTTCCGACCTTTAATGTTTGCTAGTCATTCCGTCCGTGCACGAATATATTACGAAGGATATAAGTTTTGTGAATGAAAATCGACTACCTACATATATGTTGGATGGTGTGTATGTTATAAACTTTGTTTGTTTAGAAATCAATTTACTTGTTCAGCTAGGCTAGCTTATTTTGGAAGTCCGTACCTTCCTATTAGCGGTACCTAACTCCAGCAAATTACATAAATCATAACATAAGAAATGTGCCTGCCCTCTTACTTAAATCTACTGCACTGTGATTTTACTAATTGTTGTCTATTAAAACTAAATTTTATGTAGATTGTATATGAAATTAAAAATAATCCGACTATACCTGTCCAATACGTAAACCGTTTTTTGACAGATGGAACTAGTGTTTGCAGCAACACACAATACATTGATTGATACACGTACGATATTATAATGTCTGTAAGAAGCCACAAATAAGATAATTCAATAAGATAAGGCAGTTTATATATTTATTTTATTACGCATTATAAAGGACAATGTCCAAATTGGCCCTGTGCAATAAAGAGTATCAGATTAAACGATAATTAATCGCCTATTTTATTATTTAAGTTGCAAATACTTCTGTATCACGGACTAGCTGTATTCCAAAATGTACTTTTAATAGAATTTAACGCGACTAATAACATTCGATCGCCATCTTCGCCTAATGTCATGTCGTGTCAGAAGTGAAATAGGGATGTCCAATCAATTATAATCGATTGATTGAATTATTATTCGAGCGATTGTGTTTTCTTTTCTAAAGTGTATTTTTAAAAACCTAATAAGAATACTTTATGTATGCAGTCATACTCCAATTTAAATAGGTAGTAAGAATAATATTATACAGTAATCAAAACTTTTTATTTTGATTATCTAATTCATTTTTTACGACAATTAATACAAAAATAACATTTCTCTTTCGGCGTAAAATAAACCATTGTCATACATACTTGTAATGTTTATATGACAAAGGTGATGTAACAGACAGTTTGAAATAATTTAAGAACACAGTAAATCTTAATCGAAAAAATCGATTATTGGTGTGGTGTCGTACTACATCCCTAGTTTTGCTGTGAACGTCACGTCGCGTCGTTAGTTTAAATGCATTTTAATTTTGCACTTGCATCCACTTTTTAGAAAAACAACTGCATAGGTACCTAATTATCTAGGTAGGTATTATGATATTACCTACTTTTCAGTTTCTTAAAAATTACTCAGAGCTATGAAAAATCGTAGGTACCTACATTTAATATTCGTTGTTATGGTTAGATTATAACCTCAAAATCTGATACTTTTTTTGAAATATACCTTTTTTGCAGCTAGTCCGCTACAAATACAAGAACTTTTAAGAATCTACTAATGATAGAGAATACAATACATAATTATCCGATGCTCTTGGCTCCAGGGCCAACAATGTATGGACGCAGAGCAATGTCCTTTAACTTTTACGTAATCTGGAATATGTACGTTCTAACACAGCTGTCAAAAAACGGTTAACCTGATGGACAGGTATAGCTACAAAAAAGGAAAATGATATTCATAAAATCTGTGCATTTATAAAAGCTTTGTAAACACTACCGGTGCTTTCATGTTTCATGTCAAGTGGGAGGTCAAGAGGAAGAGGCACACCATTTAAGATTTAAGACATCTTTGAGAAAACGGTGTGCTTTTCCATTTTGTAAAAAAATCCGAAAAGGTTTCACTGAATGTAATTTATTCTAAAATATCTTGGCTGTTTCAGCTTACACTAAGTGAAAGCCTTTTATTCAAACGACGAATAGAATTTAAAAGAAAATCTAATAGCATTACGTAATTTTTTGACTGCGAATGGCCAGTAGCTAAAAGTTAGTCGCTAAAGTAGGTGTATTGCAAGGAATTAGTATGTACTATAGATATGTATAGGTGTACTGCAAATACTCTCAGGATGGAGGTTGCAATCAATTATTTAACCACTGTATTCATCACTATTTTGTCATAATGAAAACGGTTCTTGGATAATAGTATGACTTGACGGAATGTGACATTCAGAAATTTTCATCAAAGGAGATAGTTTTTTTTTGTTCGGCGAATAGGCCCACCGAAAAGTGTGGCGTCTACTAATGAACCGCTTGTTGATTTGTTATGATCTCTAGATTACAGTGGTAGTAATAATTATACTTCGTCTAACGGAAATACTGAGAACTACGATCATAACCTAAAAAATCACTAAAAATGCTAATGTTTAGTAAGTAGGTCTAGTCTGTAGTGGTAGTCAGCCTAGTCTGTATTATAATATAGTACGAGTAGAATAGTGCACTGCTCAGTAATAAATAGGAGTGATACAGGGTGTTTTGAACGATTCATGAAATAAAAAATCACATATGTAACAAACTATTTTTATTACTATAAGTATTTATCAATTTCGACGTCAAGCGACTTAGAAGTAGATAGTATTTCATCTAAAAAAGACACAGCTCGCTCCACCACTCATCTTGATACCGTGTCTAAGATAAAAATACCTACTTAAATACAGCACGCTCAATATAACATGTGCCCAACAGCCAGCAGTACCAAACAACTTGCTGGATACTTCCAACAATATCCAGCAGCAAGAGTAGCTCTAATTTTAGAAATTGATGTTCTAGGTACCCCCCCCCCCCCCCCCTCACTTATTTTCACTTATTTTCTAACACAAATCTATTGATTTGTGTTAGAAAATAAGTGTATTATATTATAACTAATATTGTTATTGTTTCCTATGGTGTGTTTTAATCCACTGCAAAATAATGTTCTTTGCCGCAGTCAACAGACGTACTATGCGTGTGTTGTGCAGATCGACATTGAATGTAAATATTCCTATATCCAAATCTTCATAATGAATAAATATTTTCAATACTTTCTTGCTTCAAATTGCATCTAGATGTTTAGACTATAACAAGCAAAAAATCCATGCGTACAAGTAACCGCACATCTGCAGCAGTCTCGGACAATGTCTTCGCACATTGCGTGGAAATCTTACTGAGCAATTAACACGACATCCTTCTGGTGTAAATGCTATACCATTTTATAAATTTCGTATTAACCGAATGGATTTGCTTAAGGTAGTCGTAAAAGGATTCCTTATAATTTCATCACGGCCGTCTGCCGATCGATTCTGTAAAAATCTCACCGTAAAAAGTCAGGTGAAGTGAGCTTAGAGTGAGCTGTCAATAGTGTCAATCCTTAGCATTAGTTTGAATGATAGCCCACTCCACACTCGCTCAATTTACGCATTTCAGTGTGTGTTGATATTCGTTAAAATTAGTCGTGTTGATCGCGTGCTCTACTTAAAGTGCAAACTGCAGACGCAGCAAACCAACCGCGCCGGCCGGACCGCCCTCGCCGCGATGTCACACATAATTACGTAAGAATTGACCTATATTCTATTTCTAATTGTTATTTATTAACTCGCCACTAAACTGGCTGAGACCAGCAAAATTAAGGTAAAAACTGAAAATGAATAACTGCTGTACAAATGAAATGCGTAGAAGGAGCAGATAATGAACAACTGCATAATATTATTTATGCAGAAATAGAAATGATATAGAAAAACAAATGGCCTCCAACAACAAGTGAGGTATCTACAACATAAAGCAGAACGAAGTACAGCTGCAACCAGTAAGCCAGTTGAGTCAATAAAAAGTCTTACACAGTGTCCTGAGTACTGCACGGACGAGGAGGAGCTAGCCAGGCAAAACCGTGGATCAGGCAATAGAGCAGGAAAAACGAAATCTAAGTATGTACATCACCCACACACACTGCTAACTTTATGAACACCAAAGACTCTGCCACCTCCGCCTGTAGTAGTAGACGGTGTCGAGAACTATCAGGTCTTGTTTACATTATACAAATACTGTTCTTATGGATGTGTCAAATGTACAGGCAAAAATCTGACTGGATAGAGTCACCGTAGCGCCCTTCCACTTACCTCCGAGATACAATATAAGAAAGTCCATTATGCGAGGTTCTTACAGCAACTGGAACAAAGATTCATCTTAGGTAGCGACTTCAACACTACATACGTATGGGGTTCAAGACTAAAGGAAAGAACTTATGAGTACCACGAAAGAGCTACAGTGTGAAGTTATATCTACCGGAAAACCAACTTATTGTCCCAACTATCCACGCAAAGTGCCTGACCTTATTATACCTAAAAATATCTCTAGTAATTATTTAAGCAGCGATGAGTGCTTTATTGACATGATTCGGAATTCACCATTAAATAAGTTAATAGAATTAAGAGTTCCGTTAAACACTCTGGAACAATTTAATTTGGAACTAAGTCAATTTACCATGGATTCAGTACATGATTCTGAAGCCCCCTTCGTTGAAATTGTTCGTCAGTTAAAAAAAAAACTTAAATTAATAATAGAGACGCTAGAGGGTCTAGAGTCATGTGCTAAATTCATGGTTACAGTTGGTGCGATGATTGGCCCTGCCCTACTACCCTGCATATATACTCGTTTAAAAAAAAACACATTTGGATTTATTAAAGGTAAGGTTTTTTTTAGGTGGTAGGTATTGAACTTGCGCACTATACAGGATAATTTTTTATTCAATGCGTAAATTTTTACAGGGTGTTCTACCCATGAATATGAACAACATTCACTATGGGACCATCTCTGAAATCACGAAAAAAAAATCAGCAGATTCATACATTTTGGTCGAGTAGGTATTGAACTTTTATAAGAAACAGCTGATTTTTTTTTTGTGATTTCAGAGATGGTCCCATAGTGAAAGTTGTTCATATTCATGGGTAGAACACCCTGTGAAAATTTACGCACTGAATAAAAAATTATCCTGTATATAAAAGATTTAATGGCGTTGACATATAAGCTTTTTATCCAACTCTTTTCAATAAATATTTTACACAGTCAATTGAGGGGCAGCGGGTCCCATTGTACAAACGACATTATGTCGTCAATGTGGGCTCCAAAGGGGCTCACTACCGAGCCGATGGAGGTTTGTGTGTTCGGGTTCAATTGGTGGCGTTTCCGAACTATACGGCTGAACCATCTGAAAACCGTAAACCGCGATAACCCGTGGTCTATTCTTCTTTTTCGTGTCGCTGGCACAACTGTATTTTAAATGCCGTTTTCCCAAAACGTTGCCACTTCCACGGCGTTGTCGGTGGCAGCGCAGAGGTCACTTTGACTGGATGTTTTGGGACACAGAGGGCAGGATAGAAGGTGGAGCATGGTTTGTGACATAGCTCCACAATCACACCCTACTTCCGTTCCGTCAAGGTAGCCCCACTTTACCAGGTTGGACTTTCATCTTCCCGCTTGTGTCCGGAGACGGTTCAGAGACTTCCAAGTGGACCACGGAAGGTTACACCCTGCAGGGAGATGCTTCTTTGCTCTTTTGGGATTGCGGTCTATTAATTTATGGTAATGATCAGATTGCAAGTAGATACACAAAGCAACAAATTCTCATCTAGATTTGTATCAGTTTTGTTAGGACAAGGTATACCTAGGTAGGTCATGTAGGTATAATATAACGTTAAAGCTCCGTTAACGACAGAAATAGCCAAGATTTGATACCATATCTAATCTTATTTAACATTGGAAGCCAAAAAGGTCAAAAAGGTTGACCTGAATCTTAACCTTTTATGCATTGACATTATGTTACTTGTTCTCAGGACTTTGGGTTTTCAAAGGCTGTTATAAAAACATATAAGGTACCTCGGTGTTTCACAAGTAGTCATAACATACCATTGCAATTTTATTTTGCCTGAAAACTATTAACATAAAACAATTTGATAATGACACACGTCACATCACACCCGTATTACGCGACGGTAAAATATGTTATTATTAATTAATTGGCTTGAACCTATTTGCGACTAGTACCTGCTACTGTAACACTTAGGTACATAGCTAATGGATAGATCGTGCCAGGCCGCACTGATCCGGAACGATTTGTATTCGCCTCATTAGATACTAAATCTGAAAACAAAACCATTCTGAACATTTCGTTCTATGTTCGTTTTATTGGATTATTGGAAAAGGTTAGGGTAGAGCGGTATCTACTTACCTTAAAGAAACGAATACCTTAAGTGTATTAGGTTACGTTATAGTGAGCAAACAAAGAAAACTGATAATCGAAAAAGTACCAAAAGCATAATCTGCCTGTTATAGGCATGTTCTCACAGCTGGAAGTGCTCTCTGTGAGAGGCCATAAACCACCACACGGGTCCAGTGCGAGTTGGCACTGACAGATGTCACATGTCTTCGAATTTTTGGTTCTAGGACATGCCGGTTTCCACACGATGTTTTCCTTCATCGTTTTCAGAGCAGTGGTGCTGAAACAATTTACACAAAGTAAGGTGCTTGCTTGGGTTCGAACCCACGACCTACAGCTCGTGAGTCGTGTCTACTTTGTCTAAAATATTTTAAACGTAAAACTAACTAAAAACACACTTTTTAAACTAAGTGCTGATTTTTCAATCGACAGATAATTTTGATTCGTGGAATGAAACGTCTAACAGTTTTTGTATGGAAGAACTGTCAAAAATTCAAATTTATTCCTCCGATAAAGTTATCTGCCATTGGCATAATCAGCCCTAAGTAGGACGCTCTAATAAAAATAAATATTCCTCGTTTAGCATCGCGGTCGTATCCAATTAAAAAAATAATTAATATTTATTTGGTCGGCTTTTTTATAAATAAGGCCCCATGGGTGTCGGGCCGCGATTGTGTCGTGCAGTACTTGAGCTATCCATCATGCCGGAGCCATTAACGCGTAGGGCGAAGGCTGAGGGCGCGCCGGGTCACGCCAACCTAACCGACTCCTACGTATTTTAACCCGCCGAAAAAAGGCTATAAGTAGGTGCTACATCAAAATATTATGTTAAATGTTCCGGAAAAAAATTGGCATTGGAAAAATCTTATACCATTTTTTGTCACATATTTTTCGTTTGTTTACAAACCATAACACTTAAATCTGTTATTAGGCCGAAGGGACTTCATGACTTCAGGAACTGAAGCCATGAATTCTTAGGAAAGTGTAGAACCGGGTGAATGCTGTATGCTGTATGCTGTTAAGTTAATAAAATAAAATAAAATTTTACAATGCTGCAACAGAATAGATCGGAATAGAATAAAATGTCAATGCAATTAAAATAAACGAATGAGAAGGTACAAATTATAAAGGTTACAGAATTAAAATTAAAATAAAATATCAAATGCAAAAATAAACGAATGAGTAGGTACAAATTATAAGGGTCACAGAGTAGTACACACAGTAGACCTACGGTGCGAGGTTCGACCTTGCTTCGCGTGCAAATTGTGCGCAAGTCATCTAAGTTAAGTGTAATGGGATTTTGTAGGTTCCCGTAAACCGTTCTAACGGCCTTTTCCAACGATTTACAAAACTTTGATTCAAATGGTTATGGTACCAGATGACCCAAATTGCTGCTGAGAGCCGACGCCGGCGGTGGAGACCGTCTAGCATCTCTTAAGAGTTCAGTACCCTCATTTTAGATTGTCCATTTATTATGGTAGCAAAAGCTCTTACGCGATTTCATTAGGTATTAATATTGACTTCAGAAAAAGTAGCACATAATTATTAATCTTAAGCTTGCGGTGGCGTGGTGCTGTCACGTGATAATGGTCATCAATGTAAATAAGGGTCTTTTCAAACCACCAGATAATCATGGGAAACGGGCTGGAAACTAAAGTTTACGGTCGGTAATTTAATAACAGACGAAAACAATACTTTTATGTCAAAATCGCTATCATGTTTTATTATTTTTCTAGTAAAACTATTAATAGTACCAATCCGAGATTTCCACTGCTTGAAACGTGAAACCTATTTGGTTGATAAACTTTAGTTGAAAGTTTGCGCTACGCAGTTGAAAGCTTCTTGATTTCTCAACGTAGAAGTTTATATAAAAGTGCCTTTCACTTATTATGAACTTTCACAAGTGTGGGCAAGAGCCGCTATATAAGTACATATAGGTAGGTAACTACAGCACCATGTTTCGTTTCTTTCCTCCTCGAATCTCGGATCGACGTGGAATTTCATTATCTTCATTTTTGAAATAGCCCATTGCGAGAGGGTAATATTGGGTACCGAGCTCAAGGGAACGGTTCTAGTAGCTTTTCGCAAATCGTTGAAATATAAGCTTAAATCTATGATGACGGTCGGCGCGACACGGCGCGGCGCGGCGACCAGCGACCGCTCGACGTTCGCACGCTGTAACGCCGCGCTATAAATATTAGATGCGGCGCTGCCTCCTCACGACTCACGCCGCGCCAGTGCGAGCCGGAACCCTGAGAATCGATAGTCCACAACACGATGTGTCACTATCTTGTCCCATACATTCTAATAACACGAAATAATGTTCTCGCTCTGAGGTATTCGCATCCCCGAGAGTGTATTAGGGTCTAAACGCACAGTTTACGCGTCAATAATAAACAAAATTAATTCTCCTTCACTCCCCCCGTGCTCATTACAACATTGTACGGTATTTCAGTAATATAGAGGCCTCGCAATGGATTGTTAGCTGTTTGATCGATAAACTTAGTCGTGGGCCGTCGCGAAAGGAAAAATTATGTCATTAAAAACTGTAGTCGGACGGAGCTAACCGGCATGAGCCTTTATTAGGTCAAAATTTTATTGTTTGAGACCCTTCCTCATAAGAGAGGTCTGTCGTATTTATGATGAAAACAATGAAAATGATTTTAGAACATAAAAATAACTATAAATAGGTAAGTATCTAATATAGGTACCTACTTACATAGTTACTAAAACAAAATGCTTGAATAGAAACAAAGAGAAATGAAACCTACCTTGATAGCTTTTGGGTAGTAGTAGGTACTAAAATGAATATAGCCACACTTTCCATGCTTATTATTAGCTTTACATATTAGGTAAATCAATTATGTTTGAAGAGGGCTTGTGTGAAAGGTCGTCTGAATAATAGATTACTTTTGTAGATAGCAAACGATTCGACCTGATACGCTTATAGCCAGCCTTGTGATTTGCTTTAAGTTTCCGTTTAATAAATAAAACTTGTAGGACGACGAGTCCCAAACCTTCCCTAAGAAGGTAACTTACGCACAACGTTTGTATAGAAATGTAAATGATTCTTGACAAAGTTTCCTTCTCAGCGTTATCTTAACTGTAGTGGCCCGGTCCCTTTTTGTATAATTTTTGTATAAGTTTCTGCCATTCGAGAGAACACTGCAAAGTTTTCACCTTCCTTGTTAGAGCTAACAAGCAGTTACAGGTTGCAAGAATAAAGATTTGGCTCGAATGAATTCCGTTCCCGAAGTAAGCAAGTAAGTAAATGGGTAATATTTTTTATACATTGATGAAGTCAGTTAAACTAGGTCAGACTGGAGAAAGGTATCTCGCGCTTATTCAAAGGAATGAAACCGTTTTATTCAATTCTATAGAATTAGGTCAAAATGACAAAAACAAACCGGGTAGTGATAGTTGCGAACTTACGAGGTCGTTGAAATTAAGCAGCCTTTCATCTTATAAATGACAGAGGACACGGACAGAGGGTTATCCTCTGTCCTCGGGTGAAACTCCCATAGATAAATAGAGGAGTGAGTACTTTCCTACACCCACAGTTGGCCAATGGTGGCGGTATTTATGGTCTGTTCCAAAAGTATTTGCTGAAAATGTAAACAAATGGATCAGAAAACGTACCTGTGGATGCCAATTTGTAGTGTCACTTACAAATTGAGTGCTTTGATTGGATTAGTTGAATACTTAAATCAAATTCGAATTTTTAGTAACCTTAGTAAGATGTTTCATTACATTCGTCAATGATTTTTCAATTTCTATTTAATAATGTTTTGAAACAATAATTATTAGAAAAGTGGTGAGATATAAAGGTGAAAATCTACAGATGAATGTATTACTGCCTAATTGTGTTTATTGAGTTACCTACTACGTAAGAATTTAAACTGAACAGGGTTTATTTATTCTTTCATCAGATACTTTTGGAACAGGCTATACCCACATTTTTTTGAAGTAGGTATAAGTTATATTTAAGTATTAGAGATGGTCACTTAACATCGAGATTTCTTTATTATTATTTAAAACACATTATGAACCTTTCGGAATGAATTCTCTAAATGATGGTGAAATCCGCATTAAAATCCGTTGCGTAGAAGTTCAGAAGAACAACTCGGTCACACAGACAGAAACGAAGAGAGACTTTAATTTATAATAATTATGTATAATAGGTAGGTTTAGGCATTTTCAGCAAAAGGGTCCAGCATTTTCCCAAATCTTACTATGTTTGCATAAATTATGAAGACAAATAAAACTACGGAAAAGTTTTAATTGGGTCCGACATTCAACAGACAACAAAGTGAACATAACAGTAACTGATGGAGTCGGTACTTAGGTACGTTATCTTACCTACTGAATTGGTACCCTACCGTCAAACTAAATACAACATTTGTTGATATAAAAGATTACATTTTTATTTAACAATTTCATTTAAAAAGTAAACAAGCGCTTTAAATGTTTAAATGTTACCATAAAATATAAATATTTGTGGATGTCGCGTTCCGACTTACTTAATTGTAAATATCCATTTGAGCCGGGATGCGGCACGGGCGGAGCACGTTTCTGCTAAATTATCCTAAACAAAGATCGTTACTGCTCAGAAATTAACAATTATAAAGCTGAATTGCTTTATTTAGGCATCTTAACGAGATTGTTAGGGAACACAAAAGGCTCTCGCTTTCATTCGAGCGACAAAAATGCGCTTCATTTCGTCTTTTCTCAGTGTTATTTGAAGTGTAAACAATTAGTTGGAAGGGCCCTGAAGTTTTCTTCTTACCTAATGAGATTAGTTTCCGCTTGTAGGCAGGAAATCAATTTGCTGGCATCCAGCCCCGCTGAGTCGATGATACGTTCCCCAGCTCAGTACCTATTCTATAACAGTCTGCTAAGCTTAATATTGCTGGTCGGCTTTGTCTGCAGTAATACAGTGGCCCTTTACAATTCATCCTAGTTACTTTAAGTAAGTAAGTATACCTTAGCGATTTAAAAAAAGCAATATGAGATTTGGTATTGTATTTTTCAAAGCAAGCATGCTTTTGTTAGACTGCTTCAATACTAAAAAAAAATCATACATAATAATAACACATTCGTATCCATCTCATCATCTGCCTAGCCTTTTCCTAACTATAAATACCAGTATTTTACATGGACCGACTGCCTATCTGACCTCCACAAACCATTAATTAGGTAATAAATATGACACCCCTTGGCAAGACTGGTTGTTAGACTTTCGGGCTTCTGACGACCAGTAACGGTCAAAGATCTACGAATGACAGCCGGGACCAACGGCTTAACGTGCTTTCCGAGGCACGGAGGGGTTTTGGTATGTAGAGATGGTCACCCATCCACGGACCAACCGCGGCAAGCGTAGCTTAACCTGATCGATTGAACCGTTCGGCTGTTATTTCTTACCCACAAGCCCCTCCGTTCGTTCGTATCTACCTATAATCCAATAATACTTAGTTAGAAAAAAATACTTACCCACGCCATAGTAGCTTATTCCTAACACTAATCTTAAAATCCAATTCAATTTCATTTTACGCAATGAAAAAGCAAGATTATGAGACCGTTAAGAAAAATAAGATCGTGTTTATATTAGAATGAAATTCTTACCTAAGTGCCATTAGATACCGCAGCGGGGTGGCGGAGCTAAAATTAATTAAATCTCTCACTTATCTAAGGAGTACGTTCTCCAGAGACATAAAATTTAAAGTTTTATGTTTGAACCAATGAGCTGCGCGATAGTACCTAACTCGCTAGAAGCAATCCGTTGTACTAAAAATCTTATCGAGTAATTTAAAACTTTCTCGGTTGACATTTAGATGATCTTTCATACGTGATACGGGTATGTGAAAAGTTAACGGGACCATTGGTTTGACTTCAGCTCCATACAATTTCGAGCAGCGCCGAACTCACTACTCTTTGCAGCCACAATGCTGCCGATCTATTCTATAAAAATCTCATCGTGAAAACTTAGGTTTCCTAGCATCACTGACAGGTGACAGCTTACATGGAGCGCAGCTCACATTTTTGAAAATTTTTACAAAATAAGCTGGCTGTAGTTGGTGCGTTTTATCATGGCAATAGTGGGCATTGCCCTTTCTGAATACGACTAATGAACAATGTATATCGTTATTCATATAATGAAAAATGTTGACGGCAACGATACATACCTATCGATTCAGAATGTTGTTGTACTTGAATCTGTAAATAAAATGTAGATCCTTTCTGGGTCAAGACCGCTAATGCCATGCTCAAACTCACCAATAACAATGGTGGATAAAAAATAAAAGCTTGTAATAGCACCACTTGTGGACGATATCGTTGCTGACAACTAGGTATCGAGGAAATGAATACGGTCAATAAGTACTTACGATTTGCTTGGCAAGATAAATTACATTCCTTGCCTTTCATGATTTTCCAGATTAGCGTGAAAAGCGAATACGAAAGGTCCATAACTTTGTAATATATCGTACATACCTAGTATACATTTATAGAATTTTCCATGTAAATTATTCAATATATTCCTTTAATATTGGAGCATTAGCATATCCATGAATTTTATATGTAAGTAGTTTTTTCTTTGCGGGCCCAGGCAAAGGGTTCGACAGTTTTCCTCATTTAAAATCGCGTGGGAAAAGTAAGAAAAGTCAGTGCTCTGTGTTTTTTTTTTTCGTAATGTTATCTTTAGTAAATATGGGTGAGGTCGGTCGGTTTATTAAGTGGGTGCGTGCGGGGTTGGGGTCGGACTTGAGACACGCCGCGGCGTGTTTGGCCCCCGCCCGCCCTTCGTCGCCCGCCTCAGCCGCGCCGTGCTCACAATATCCGGTACTGATCCGCAATATCACCCTATATGGATTTAGGACATAAAATTCAATGATTATCATATAGCCTTAGTAACGGTTCTATCTAGATATTACATCGGTGGATCGAATTCTTAAAAAAT
The DNA here is from genome assembly GCA_951799955.1 of Apamea anceps. NCBI lineage: Eukaryota > Metazoa > Arthropoda > Insecta > Lepidoptera > Noctuidae > Apamea > Apamea anceps. Next base: position 14,247,304 of record OX637505.1, on the reverse strand, counting down.
ATCTACCTTCATATTCCGAATATCAATTTTTTTTGACAACCCTATTAGAGGTTATGTTCCTCACGTGTTCAATGTGGCTAGTTAAGTAAATGTTTTATTAGGAAAATGTCTAACTGTCTCTCTACTTCAATATAACGTTTGTGACAGGTCCGATACCCTTTCCTGCTGTGGAATTGTGGAAAGTATACTACATTTGTCTGTAGAGTGTGTTTCATGCTTAAGTTTCTCTTTGTGAGTTGGTTATTTCTTTGTATAGGTATCTGCGTCACACTTAGGTACCTACAATAAATTCAAATGAATATTCATGAGTTTACGCCAGCGTTTTAATAATGAGGCCTTCCTAAATAAAACATTAGGCACTTAATCAAATTCAGTTTTTATCTGTTATAGGACATTATTATTCTAATTAAAATATTCAAAAAGTATCTACCTAATTTTTCTTTACAGGTAATCATGAGGATCAAAACGACAGACAATGGTAACATCGCAGTATACAAGCACCAGGACGTATCGTCACACGGAAATCCCGATAACAGAACTTGGCTGACTGCGAACAGTACAGAATCCAATTTACGTGAGAACACAACGGATTACTCGCAAGTTACGAATTATAACACAGTTTATAACTCTCAAAGGAATTCAGAGACCTTTGAGAATTACTCGACTGTCAGGGGAACCGGTGTAGGCAGTGAAGCCACGACTCCGAGCGCGGAGCTGGTATGCAATCGACAGTACCGGATCAACAGCAGGCACGTGAATACCGTGCCGTCGTGCAATAACAGCGAGACGGAAAACCTGGAGAAAACCACAGCCACCGTCCGTGCTCCTTGCGAAGGTTTCTTAAGTAGGTATTATTTATTAATCTTCCAACACTTTTTGCAACAATCAGAATCAAGAATAGGAAAACTAAAATGTATCTACAAACCTTTTTCAGATAATACTAATGTATCTACAGAACCTACGCCAATCGACGAGGAAAGAGCATTTGAGCATTCTGACACAGATGAGATGTCTGAGAACGGCATCCATCCTGTGCCGAGGGGAATTGTGAATCCAAATTATCCTGGCTTCCAACACTTAGCGCACACATTACAGGTAAAGTTTCACTTACAAAAAGAATCCTTGGAAGTGTTTAAACTTTGCTCATTACAGCGACACAAAGGAAGCCCCAGTTGTTACTGAATGCTACTGGGCCGGGAACCGTGACTACTTATTTATGTGTACATTTATGTGGGCTTCTACCGAGTTCTACCTATTTAAGTAACTCCTGCAGATTTACATTTGGTTGGGACACTTTCCTTCCAGAGTTTTATTAATATTTGTACTGATAATTGATTATATTTTGCTTGTTTAAGGATTATTCATCAAATATAGAAAATTTTTACCATTCAGAAAATGAAATGACTGATGATGATGTTGACATAGAAATAACTGACTTGGCATATGAACCCGAATCTAACCAAAATGGAACCACGGAATATAAAAATATCAACAACAATAATAACGTAAAATCTGATCTAGTAAAAACAACATTGTTGTCACCACAAAACAATTCTTATTTACAACAAAAATTTGTAGATAGTCAAATAAAAAATGATATACCAGACCTATTAAAAACTATATCTAAAAATAATAATAACAATGATGAAGCGTTCAATTATGATCTGAACTGCACGGATGCAGATATAGAAAATAATTTCCACGCCAAAGATATTATTGGTGATTTCAATAAAGAAATTGAAGACGAAATTAAACAATTACTTAACTATAATATCAACATTCAAGATGACTTAGAAGAATTACGCAAAGATATAAAAGACACTTTTGCAAAACCTATTGAAAATACTATTAATAATATAAGTGACGTTGTTAATCACGTTATTAAGAAATTAGTGGAAACGCAGTGTGATGAAAATGAGGATAGTTTGAAAGATAGTTTGACTCAACAACAAAGGATAGACAAAGAAGTTAGTGAAATAAATAAAGAAAATGAAAAAAATACCCGAACAGAAATGAGTTTAAGTAGGCCTACGTTTTTAATACTAGAGAATAACACCAATGGAAAGATCACAGACGCGTTTCTGTCAGATGGGAAGGACGAAATCAATGTCAACGATTATGACACGGAGAAGTTGAGCCTTAATGTGGAGAATACAATTAAGCAGCTCAGCACTGAGCTTAGAAAGATAATACCAAAACTAGATGAAATGCGTGAACGTGATCGACTATGGGCCGAAAGTAAAAAAGAAACAGTTATTATAGATGGAAATTCTAATGAGATAGCACATGATTCTAAAAGTTACTGTTTACTAAATAGTGTTCATACGCAAGACAAACCAGAAGTTAGCAAAACTATCAGGCATACTGATAACCATGTTAGTGTCAGAAATACTACAATACGGTCACCAAAGTAAGTATTATTTTCAGTTTGATTTCATGAATTTTCTCATTCCTATACTTTATATTTGTAAATTAGACACTACCTATATGACGATTATAGCAAGTGCCAGATAAGGTAACTTGAAAATTTGTACCTAAGTATCATGGTTGTAAAACAGTGCAAACCTCCGTATGCAAATTCATTGCCTCATACTAACGTTTAAAATAGATTTGACGCAGCACGTATAACTCCGATAAATTAAGAAGGGAAGTACACACGACGTGCTCGGGAATTCCTTGTATCAGTTTAATTTAGCTGGCCATATTGAATTGGAGGAATTCTTGTAAATGAGGCGTGGTATAACAATTTGTTTGAAATTGTGTAATAGTGTAATCTAAAATGCATTCATACTTCAGTGAACCCAAGGCGGCCAGAGAGAAACAAAAAGAAATTACTTCAAGTAAAAACTCTTACCGCACTGCTCAAAGTAAAGCATCCGTCCGTAAAAATGATAACTCGAAAGATGTAGATTTGGGTAAGTCGGCCATTTTACATAGTTTTTGTTTTGTATGTAGTTGTTACTTAATATAAGTCACCTTTCATTTCATTTACTAACTTTTTTACACATAAAGCACGTTAAACCTTTAGGTAATTATGCTCACGACTGTGTTTCCGGGAGCCGGCACAGTGATAGCAGCTTGTTAACGAACAAGTTACAACAGAGACGTTACTTCTTTTTGTTGGTAATAAGGATGATTCGTATCCATTCTACTATATGTTTATGTCAGTTCAGTGTGCATACTTACTTATTTTATAACGTTCTTAATCATCAGAATTAAAACACTTATATAGGTAATTATGTGTAATTTTATATGATAAGTATGCTAGGTTACAGATTACGTTTCGTTAGCATGTATTTTACATGACCTAGCCAAATCCTAATTTATTTCCTGTGAGTGTTGTTTTTTAGAAGTATCTATACTCCATTTATAATAGCATTAGAAAAAAGAGGCTCGTAGAAGCAGGAATGCAAAACATTTTATTTCAAAGTTATGATAAAACAATTTTAGGTAAGGGAGATGCTTAAATTCTAATTTTCTTGCGTTTTTGCAATTTGCAGGTCAGTGTAAGGTTGTATCTTAATAAAAATAATATGATGCGTAACAATAAGAAATATGTAGGGAATAATACAATTTTAACCTTAAAAATCATCAATACATCCCTTTAAATTAGAATTGCTCCGAATTCGTCTGATTTCGCGGGCTACTGCAGCGCATCCACCTTAATTAAAATAAAATTCGGTAGAATTATAGTGAAACGAATAACGTTCCAAGTGTAGCGGTATCTACAACGCCACATGCGAACAACGCGTCATACTGACGTCACGCAAATCCTGCATCTCGCAAGCAGAGTTTACCGCGCACTTAGCATAGATACAATTTCTCAACATCAATCGTTGGGCAATTGCCCGCCAGACATAACACCCGTCTGGTCGGAGGATCCTCCCTTTTCAATGGAGGATGAGTGAACTTTACACCCTGTTCATCATGCCTCTAAACTGGTGACCCCGAGTATGAACGTCAGCGCAGCCTTCGTGCAAACACTTCAGCGTGACGTCATCATCATCACTCCCGCAAGCTTCAGCGGCGAGTCACCCAGCCAGCCAGCATCCACGGCTTCAACGGGTATCCTGACCACCAGCATGCAGCGTCCGCGCATACCTGGTCATCACCCTCAGCCTCATCAGCAACCTTGGCACAGCACACTGCACCTTCGGCCGGTCAACAAGCAGAGCACCCTCTCCTGGTCGACGCAGCAGCCAGCCTCAACCCGGCGCTGTACGACATCCGACGCACTGGAGTATAACGCAGCGCCACCCCGACTCACTGGGGACATCTCCGCAGACAGTTCCGACTCACCGTGAACTATGCGGCAACCGGTTCCGACTCACTGGAATCTCAGCTGGCCTGGCAAGCATCGCAAGATACAAGACTCAGCCCACTATCGACCTCCGGTCTCCGGAGGGGAGTGATGTAGCGGTATCTACAACGCCACATGCGAACAACGCGTCATACTGACGTCACGCAAATCCTGCATCTCGCAAGCAGAGTTTACCGCGCACTTAGCATAGATACAATTTCTCAACATCAATCGTTGGGCAATTGCCCGCCAGACATAACACCCGTCTGGTCGGAGGATCCTCCCTTTTCAATGGAGGATGAGTGAACTTTACACCCTGTTCATCATGCCTCTAAACAAGTATTGTTCATCCCTGCTTCTTTTAGGTTTTTAGCATTGACACTGTAATTTAAAATTGGAGTTATATAATATAAATAAATGAAAGCCACATAATTTCATAAGATAAATAGTTAAAATGGTTACAATTAAGTGTGACAGCTGCTGTAAAAATAGATCATAATAAATTCGGCGTCTGTAACAATGTTTATTGTATTTTTGTTACAGTGTGCATTAAAAATAACCTTTTTTAACTTCTTTCTAATGCTATTGTAAATGGACTTATAGGTCCCTAAATTTATTACTCGTTAATCTACCAAAGTAGTATAACTTGCCTGTTATAATGTAAATTCTGTAAAATTTATTGTTGTATTGTGAGAGCAGACTGCCGGTTATTGTTTGCTACATAGGTAAAAGCAGTTTATTAACTACCTACCTATTTTCTTTTGTCTTATATTTTCCAGGGAGTTTTGACGTATACAACATTGAAACAGCGTTACCCAAATTAGATTTGGATGCTATTGAGAACCATTTGAAAGCTGCAAAAGAAGCCGAGAGACGGGTGAGTTCAATCATTTAATAAGCATTGCTTCTTTCTCTTACTAAAACCTCACCCTACCTAGGTAATCCAACAAGTCACGGCCCGGTCTGCCCGAACGCATTAGTACCGTGTACAGTCACGAACAAAAGTATGTATACACTCGGCTTTATTCAAAAACGATTTACTCCTTTATTTTTTAATGAAATTTTATGTTGTTACAAACATAGCATTTTCGAACCCATAGGTTTATGTAATGAGTCGTATTTCAACGTTGCATTCGTTATTTTACGAAAAAATCACAATTGAAAGTTGCCAAGTGTTGACATATTGGTGCTCGTGACTGTACATACAAACAGGCAGACTAGGTAGGTAGGTACATAATATACAATCATACCTACACTAATAAAACCTATCTTTAAAAAATTAAGAAGTAGGTAACCTAACATTAAACACTGTTGACTGATTTTTCTACACTTGGTAAAATAAAACATAAACAATAGTTTAAATTCCGCGCTGTTAGGTTAACGGTAACCGCACATTCGCGTTTGATCCACGTCTGCCGCAGCCATGTGTAACAGTTAATTATCAATAGGCAGTACGTTCAGCTTTCTAAGGTGATTCAGCGGCGTAGCAGGCTGCCAGTCTCTTATTAAATACCGATTCATTCCGCAAGGTGTACGAGTGGTGCTTAGACTGCATTATAAGTTTCTGTTGTTTTTAATATTGTAAATTCAGTTAAGTGATGGCGTCAATGCCTTATTTTGTTAACTCAGAACAAAGACATTATAAAAAAGATACCAGATTTTTATTGGATTTATACACTATTACTTATGATAACCACGAATCTGTTGACAACATTTGTTGCTTGGTAAGTTTATTTTCAAAATTTATTTTTTTCAACTTCAAGTTCCTGCTCAAGCTCAACATATTGGATATAGGTTAAATGGAACACTTTTTGACCTTGTCCTAAATGTCAAAATGACAGGAATGACAGGACTTCCATTTTTTTGTTTACTTTAGTAATTTAGTTGATTTACAGTTAACGTTTGCAACAGCAATCCGTGCCATATTATTGCCAAAATAAAGAAGACTGATTAGTTTTTAATATGTTCGAAAATTTAGTTACTAACATTCGAAGGAAATTTAGCAAAACATCTGAAGAAATACATGAAAACGTGAAGTTGAACACAGATACTATAGAAAAATCTGGATTCAAACGAAGCATACATCTCTTCAAGACGAAGTTGTTCAATAAAAGTGACAGTGAAAATGTTCACGTTGAAAATTGTGACGATACTGTTTTGAGTCCAAGAGCTGTTGGCTCAGCAGAATGTAATGCTCTGACAGAGATTGAGTGGCCTCATTTAGCCGACAATAATCCTAACATATTAGAGAAATTTACAAGAATTGTGACTGTTACTGACTATGTTCCTTATGACAAAAATGTAAGGTTTGAAAGCAGAGTGAATTTAATCGTTTTCTGATTCATTTACAATATTTTCATTTCAATATTTTATGTTATAGGTGTTTGTGTGTGTTCACCTGCATCAGTTGACTGTGGACACATGCTAGCAGACCTTAGTAGAAAGTAGAAATAGTACTTAAAACACATTTGAATTTTAATAAAATAATACCGAAAGGTATTGACTAAACCATTTATTCAATATTAATATAAAATAAGCTGAAATATACTTTTTAATACCTATTAATAACTTTAACCATTCTAGTTTTGAATATACCACATGAGCATTCTTAATAGAATTATTCGAAGGTGATTCTCACGCTGTTTTTTATTTCAGAAACGCAATGACAGAGAAGAGATCAGGAGGCGACTGGCGATGGGAGCAGATGCCGAGGAGTACTACAGTATGGGCCACACGGACCGGCCTGGGAAGAAACCCAGTCTGCATTCACGACTTCAAAGTGGTGAGTATTACACATTGCTATACAATTAAATGTATGGTGTGAAATCATAAATAGATAGCTCATATAAACAATAACAAGATACTATGTAAACAATAATATAATTAATTAAAGCAATTTGTGCTGTTGAGCACTATTTATTGTTTAATGTTTGTTATTATTGTTAATTTATCTTTATTAGTTAATTGCATAAATCCTTGTTTGACAGTCAACCATGATACTAATATCACTATAGATAAAATAAACACAAAAGTACTAGATATTTTGTCACATGCTATTGGGTTGTATTTAACTAATTGATGTTTCCATTTATACCACTTAGAGAACTCTTTTTCAAAAGTTTCAAAGCAGCAATAAATATACATATAAATGAGACTTTTGGAAATCAGTTTTTTATTTACAATCTGCATTTAATAACAAAAAAGGCCAATATGCCTTTCATTTCTGATTTATTTTACAGTAATTATTGCTGAACAAACTTAGAAACTTAGCTTATTCCTACAATATGCAGATTGTATCTACATTCTATGATCCACAATCACTTTGTGATGTTCTCATACTAAATGTGTTGTGGTGTCTGGTACAGGGATGAACCTACAAATATGTTTCATGAATGAGACAGCATCTGACAATGAATCTCAAGCATCAGACTTAGAAAAAAATTACAATAACACAAAAAGTTTGTCACGGTCAAGTATTTTTAGCAAGTCGGGCTACAACCATCCGTATCAAACAAGACCGCTATCAGTTAACATCACAAAACATGACAAAATAAGCACCGTGCAGAGTGGTGAGTACATCCTGCCTATTGTTTCATGTTGGGGTCGCTCTGTGTGCGGACAATTGATTTTACATTAACACCATTACAGAAGGCTTGCCATTAGGCATTTAACTTTCCCTGTCTTGGCTTTTGAGTTCTATTGTAATTGTAAAAATGAAAGTTATTGGTAAAAAAGTAAATTACAAGAATGCATTATGTTTCTAACAATTGGAAATTGAGTTTTTGTTGTTAGTCATGGAGCATCTTAATATTAGATTTTTTAAATAATTTCACTTTTAAAATATCTTGCATGTAATCAATATTGGTTCATCTATCTTACAGAATTATTTATGTTTCTTATTTGTTTGCAGGTGCAAAACTACGCCCTACGTCCCTTTCATTAAAGACAAAGTCGAGGTCGTCGCATTCTCTAGGGCACATTGAAATAAAAGAGTCTGACTTCTATGTCCTACAAGCAACTCTACAGACTGAGGCCAGGGTTGCACTGGCACAGGCAAAAGAAATGGCTCGTATACAAATGGAGGTATGAAACCACAATGCGTTTTACGTTATCTAAGAATATATTGAACTAGACTAGTATGTTGAATGCCTGGTTGAGTTTTGTATCATAATTATGTAGATATAATTAAGTTGTTACTTATTTAACTGGTGAAGCAATTTATGTACTCAGTTAGTAATTCATTTAGCAATCGTTTTTAAATTGTATCTGCAGCATGATATCCTTATTTAAAATGGAACTCAGATTATATTTACATTAAGTACCTGGAAATTCTATTGATAAGTAGTAGTAAAGAAAGAAACATTCTAAAAATAAATCAAGCAATCACACATGCGACATTCAGCCCATTGTCAGCAAGTGAAATCATAGTGTGGTGCAATATTGCAGCGCGAGCGCCGCAGCCGCGCGGTGTCGCCGGTGACGGAGATGCTCCGGCGCAGCATGCAGAAGGCCAACGTGCCGCTCGCGCCCGACCGGCGCCGCGTGTCGCGACAGCTACTCACCGACATGAACATCGCGCAGTTGCAGGTTTGTTTCATATCAAAATTAAAAGTAATTTGTTCAAATTAGTTCAGAGAGTCCGAGAATCAGCGTTTTTTGAACGTAAAAATTACATAGGACAGTTCACCAAATCGCCCGCCCTTCACCAATTCCTAGTGCTTTGATTGGGAAGAAGTAGCGCAACAACTACCCAGCAGCACAACTGTCTCTGTGCAGAAGAACTTTATTCTTAACAATATTATGCAAAGTAATTAATATATAAACAAAACAAAGAAACACAAAACATTAAATTATTTGCCACTAGTTGTGCCTGCGACTCCGTTCATTAGTTTTAATTTTTTTGCGCAGAACTCTAATTATTTTTTAAAATAAAAGTCGGTCTTGCCGTTCCGGAGATTAGCCGGAACAAACAGACAGACAGGCAAAAAATGAAATAATTGTTTTTTGTTATCGGTATCGTATACTTTCATATGCATTTATTTTGACATTATAAACAGACACTTCAATTTTATTTATTTTATGACACGTATTCCTGTGGACTTAATTAACATGAGACAGTTCCCGAATGCTGGCACTCCACAAGGCGTATTTTTAAATATTTGTTTTTATTGAGCCAATGTAAAAAGTACCCAATTGCTATATGAATAAAGTTTATTTTATATTAGAAAAATGATGCGAATATTTTCCTAGTGGGCGATTATGTTGCGAGCATTAAAGAGAATTAAGTATCAAGTAGTTTTTATACGAGTATTGACTTGATATTTAATTCTCTTAATTCTCATACTACTGTGTAGATAACATCAGTTAACAATAAGGACATCCCTCTGGTAGGTATCATTTACGAAACTTGTCGGGGAATTCAGCCGGACCGGAACATTAGGATTATGTTGTCTACTTTAGTAGTTACGACTTCAACAAATAAATATACCTACTTGAAGCAAAGGCCTTGAAGTGCTTCCCTGCATTTTCAAATGTCTAGAGGCTAATGCAAAGACTAGTGTACTTATTATAAGTAAACATGGTTTTGTTTCCAAGTTATTCAGGACGAATGCAATAATACATAAATTATCCCACGCTCTATGCCATCATAAGTTATGAAACTGCATTTATTTATGAATATCAATATCTTCCCACTTGAAATGTTTTTTCGGTATGTTGCGTTACGATATTGTGCTCATATGATTCATGAAAATAAATAAAATAAAAAAGTCTTTTATGTCATGCATTAAAGACTAAATAAACATGAGTTTGTTTACATTTAAATAATTTAAGAAGAAGTTTATACATTCGATTTTTTGTTTGTTTACATTTCATATTAGTACCTAAGTTAATAGTTTCATTGTTATGAAATTTCAATTTTATAACAATGAAAGTATTATATTTTATTGATTGCAATAAAAATATATTAAATGATAAAATTAAATTCGAATTTAAATTATTGATTGCAATAAATAATATATCAAATGTTTATCTAAATTAAATTTCAATATTAATATTCAATAAATAAATTCAATGATTTTCTAAATACTTAAAATAAAAATCATGCATGCATGAACCCCTCAAGTAGTGAGGGTGAAGGCCTCCTCCAGAGAACCCCAGCGGTCTCGATCTTTGGCTTCTGTCAGCCAGTTTTTCCCTGCAACTCGCATATGATTCATATTGATGCATAATTTTGCCTTCACACGACCTGTTTGCCGGTCTAAAGATTCGTGTCGAACTGATCTAGAATACCAAACATTGTAAGTAAATGTACAATATGATACGATTGCTGTTTTTTATGACGTTTCGCCGCGGCCTTGAGGATCAAGATCGACTCCGGCGCAAGCTGACTCATGCACAAAGACCATTTATACAATGGATTTCTTCAACCACAATTACTATTGTGTTAAGATTTTGTTGTTTTTTTTTTTTTGTCGAGTTAGATAACATTCAAACTGTTTATTGCATCTAAAATAAAGGGTAAAATAAGTGAAACAAAAGGGGAGTGTTTCAGATTGTTAATCTTCCATAGTTTTTGATGAAAACTTGTTTAATTATAAAGCACTTCCGCCACCATTTTGCATTTCGCAATTCCGGTTCCAAGGGTATGGAATCTGGTGAAATTGCCAGGACGTGAGACCTTTATGATTCTACGGTTGTCGACCAGGCGACAGCCACCACCACTTATAACTGTATTATTTTGATCTTACTTCAGTGTGAGAAAAAGACTTATACCTCCATTTACTACTGTAAATTAAAAATTAAGTAAAATTAAAATAAAATAGTTATAAGAGGTGGAGGTAGGTACAGTCACGGAGGTCGGCAACGTAATAACAATGGTTTGAGTACCTATTGCAAATCTCCATGACGGTTTTAACAACTTTCAATTAGGCGGCAGTTCAGGGGCATCGACCTGTTTGCTAACAGAAATACAATAATAAAAGTTGCAAACCTGTGGCTAAACTGTAGAAACGAATAAAACAAACAGATTCACTTTCGCATTTATAACATTAGCATACGGTGTATTATATGCGTGGGGTGTTGTATTACCTTCAGTAATTGACACGAAATCATTGATCTCCGTAACATTTACAACTTTAATTTGTACTTCGTAAGGTTCAAAATTATTCTCAAAGCTTAATTGTACAGTATCTAATGACTTTAGACACCGGCAGCAGTCTTTATGGCTATAAGTAAAGATAAATGCTTAAACTTTCTAACGGTGCATTATAATAAAACGTGTGTGTACTAATAATATCTGAACATTATTATTTCTTGTACGTTAAGGACAAAATGCCCGTACAGATAAACTCGTAACAAACACATAACACGATAAATTCAACAAGGAATATTATTAATAAGTACCTACTCAACCTGTGTACTATCGCACATGCTTATCTCTTCCAGACGAGCGAGCGACCGTTAGAAGGACCTACCCATAATAAATATTATTTGCATTTTGATATCGGTTTTATTTGAACACGATATGCCAAGGCGTAGGTATGCTAAGTAGGATTATTGATGATAGTAACATTTGACATTGTTTCTTAACTAGTTGAATGCCGTAATTACAGAAACAGTTAAAACAGGAAAGGTTAAAGCAAGACCTATCAATGATCGAGTAGATCTCATGTCCAATTATAAAATTTAAATACAATATATTTAATTTTGGGTTCCTGAAAGCCTACTCCTGAGAAGAGGCTTTTGCCCTGCAGTAGACCAACCATAGGAATGCTCATATTAAAGCCTGATGCGAGAGATAAATCTCATGATAACTGTTGTGATTTGTTGAACAATTTACTTTTTATTATAAAATTTACCAACAGATTAAATTGAGAAACTCGGAGCTCGTAAATTAAGTTGATTAACTGACTGATCAAAGATATATTATTTTAATATCTTCATTGCAACATGCTATCATTCGACGGAGTATAGAAAAAGATGAAGAAAAAGAAAGTAATGTTTACTGTAATGGGTCCAAAAAAGTATACACACAAACGTATTTACGGAATTTCTTTTGCTCTAGACCGTTATTATTCGTATTTGCAGGTGATAGTGAACGAGCTGCACTCTCAGATCGAGTCGTTGAACGACTCGCTCGTCAAGATGCTGATGGCGCGCGACGAGCTGCACATGGGACAGGACTCCATGCTCGTCGACATTGAGGACCTTACGCGCTATCTGTAAGTAAAGGGGGAACAAATATAAAATAAAACTAAAATAGTGTAATAAAAATCCAGTTTCGTTCATTTGATTGGGTAAATGTTGTTTTTTTTTTGTACATAGTATAAACCAGAAGTTTTTAATTTTCAATATTACAAAGTTACTACATATTTACTTACTTACATATACTTTCACCCCCCTGAAAGGGCGACAATGAGCGTGAAGTCAGCCATTTTACATACAACACGTTTACCATCGCCTTCTCGCACGCATAGGTACTTGGCGAGTGAAAGGCAGATGTTTGCCATGTTCAATTCAATATCATTTTCTAAATAGCGCGTAGGACATAAACTAAATAACGACGTTTGACGAAGTTAAAAGTGGCACGAGTGCTGCTTTCAATACATACATTTGAATGCAGAAATAGAGCACGCAATCACAATGAAGCGAGCAGCCTTTGAGAGCTTTTATGGTTGCAGACAATGACGTCATGCTATGCATAGTTAATATTTCAAAAATAAGGCAAAATGCCAAGGTCCAAGGAAAAGCAATGGTCACTTATAATAATTTAAACACAGTATGATTTATGTTAATTTTTTTCGTTTTCACTGTTTCGTGAATATAGATATGCGACTTTCAATTTGTGCGATCCGAGTCTCGTAGAAAACGAAATCTCGGATAATATGGTTGAAGAGGAAGACCTAGATGTAACGATCAATAATATTCAAACTTATGTAGAAAATAGCAAACATTTGTTAGAGTAGTATTTATTAGATTCGACTTGTATCTCACATAATACGTTTCAATTACAATAGTCCCATAATATTTCATAATAGAACCGAACTGGCGAAAGTAGTCTAAACATGTAATTCCAATATTGTTATGGTTCATCAATTCAACACCTCATTTCAGAATCCGACTAACTTCTCATTCACTTTTCAGGGGCGTCAAAGAGCAGACTAAGAAAACCAAAGGCACTACTAAATCGGGTATGAGGAGGCTCACATCTTTAGTGCACAAATAAGTACACAATATTTTAACATTAGGCTTATTATAACTGCGATCTATCTATTTAGTACATTCGATGGTGGTCACTGTAAGGCATTTATGTGACAGTGCGAAAGATAGATATTACGACAGAGTCCTGGCATTGAGTCGCTCGGTTTAAGGTTGAATACACACGTGAGCAAGTTAAAGTGAGATATGAGCATTAATGAGCAAACGAATCGATATGCACGTGTCTTTGTAAATACACTACAGCAAATCCATTGTCATTCCACACAGATATTTAGGCTAATAGTAAAAGTAAAAACGCTGTGTATATCGAATCGCTCTGTATGATGAGCGTCAACATAGCAGTTGTTTTTATTGTACTGTACTGACTCACTGAACTACATTATAACACACGTTAGTTTGCTAAGAGAGCAGTGTATTTACACCCAATTTTAAACAGTTTGTGCCTGACAAGACTAGAACGCAGGGTACTAAGAGTATTCAAATAACTACAACTTGAAATCTCAGTCATTTTTATTGGTTGTACATCTATCTTCGCACTGTAAATGATATTCCTAAATCCTATAATCGATCATTTTTGTGACAGCTGAGTTAGTTAAATGTTCAGGGTCGCGGTTGTTGGAGCCGAGGTAAATTCCGTGTGGCAATATTACGAGAACGTTTGAAATAAAATTGTTCGACGTTACTCGTTTATGGATACACTTGAATGCATTTAATAGTACCAATAATAAAAGAATGAGGTTCTTTGGTATTTATTGCAGCTAAATATGCAATATTTTTAATCTTACTTGAATGACGAAATTTTGAGAAAATATCCTAGTTAGTAGGTATACAAACTGTTCATTTTCCTTGGCTGTAGACCAAGTTATAATTATTTTACAGAAAGTGAAGGCTATGTTAAATGGAATATTCATTAGAAAGAGTCGAGATGAAGTGGTCGTTACCATACAATTAGCCACATCGCCGGCGCCGGCGCCTCGGCCCAACTGTTTACACTGCATGGTGTTCCGCAACAGATGTTATTGCAATATATTTGTATATACTGGTTCTCTCGTTAGTAAAGTAACTCCGTCACAGTTCCCTATAATTATAAATGTGTATATCGGATTTACTGTATATTCAAATGATACATGTCCGCTTTAAATAGATACATATTATAGCCCACCTAAATATTATATTTTACAATATTATTCGCAGATTAGAAAAATATTTTTTCATAATAGTGCTCATTGTTATCTATAGATAATGCGTCTATGCCTTCGGGGTGAGGTGGAGGCTACCACTGCGGAATTTATTTATTAGTCAACCATTACCTTTGAATTTATGAGTATACGATTACTAAAAGTATAAAGCAATGCAAAATACTGATACGGTTAAGGTTTTGGATAAACTATCTCTTACAATTTTAATTTAAACAATGCAATTTTACATTACTGACATCGGGGAATGAAAACATCGTGAGGAAACCTGGATTTACCTAAACTAATGTTATAAAGAGAGAAGATTTGTGTTTTACGTTACTTTGTTACGCTTTCACGCTAAAACGGCTGAACGGATTTGAATGAAATTTGGCACATGGGTAGACCATGATCTGGATTAGGATATAGGATACTTTTATCCCGATATCCCCATGGTTTCGAGACTAATGCGGGTGAAACCGCGGCGCGCAGCTAGTAGTTAATAAAAGTGATATCGCCATCAATGCTCGTGCCTTCTCAGTTTGAGAAGAGGCTTTTGCCCTGCCCTGGGACGATAATAGGCTGGCATTATTATTATTAATAATGCAATTTTTATGTTATTTATATTAACACCGCATGATCTCTCAACGAAGGCATAGGTGGTTACTTTTTATAAACTAGTATACTCACGATATATACAGGTAGGCATGTAGAGATGCACATGCCGTCGATCATATCCAGTGATCTTATCGGAGGCTTGTAATGAATGTAGTTTACATACTAAATAACTAACGGAATGCAAATCGAGCGCGACCCGTGATTACCTCGTCAATACCTTCATAATTTACTACCTAACAAACTGGAATGTTTAATTAATATTCAATATCTATCACTTTTATCTACAGTAATATATCTAGACTAATTGTTGGTTACGATTTCTCATTTTTGTAACTGTTTATGTACAGAACTTGTCAATTTGTTGAGAATATGTCTTAGAAAATATATGTAATTCTGCATTTTTAAGCCTTCCGCGTTCTAAATAATACTATTAACTATATCACATGAGATAATTCACTCTGTACTTATAATCACAAACATGTATTTAAATGTTCAGAATATTTATATAATCCTAAATAAATACTAATGTTAGGTAGTACTTTATTCACGTTTGCATTCCAATGAAATATTTCGCTGCCTGGTTATTTGTTGTGTAACAATAACTATCATCTAAATGGTTCCATCAACCAGCAAATAGTTAACTATGGATCTTTCTTGCCTTATCTAAATAATTTAATCTCGCTAAGCTCTAAGCAATTCGTCGGTGATACATAGACATATTATTCTTACATTCATATTACAATGTTAATTAGTCATGTATTTATGTCGTTATAAGCTTGAGTATTTTACGAACAACTTTGTATGGCCGCACTGTTTCATCTCACACATCCCTCTCTTATGGTACTTAACTCATCGTGCAACTTATTAGTCCATGTAAAATACTCAGCCTTATAATAGTCATACTATAATAGGTACTGACTTGAAAGACACCAATGTTATCAGTTTTTCTAAGTATCTATAGGCCTCTAAATTAAAACAAAGTGTATCATTAAAATAAGTTAATTCGTCGTGGTTTAATAGCTCATTGTTTAGAATGTTTTATTCTTCTATACTATTGTTTATTACTTGGGACCTCAAGTGTTATTCCTACTATTGTGTACCTATTGATATTAAGCATCTTTCTTACTTTTTTATGTAGTCGAATATTATATAATATTATGTGTTGTTGGGCATAGTCGTCTTCAGGCTCTTTAAAATCTGAACCTGAACAGATTTTAAAGTCTAAGTAATGGTTATGCCTGATGAATAGTTTTGCTGTGCTAGATTTAGTTACCATTATTGTTAGTTCTATATAATTTCGTGCATATATCTAAGATATGTTTGTATGTACGACGGCTATGACACGTGCTATCATTTACATTACGGTTTTGCGTTACTTTCTAATAAGTCGGTCTGTTTTGGCCCATCGCGGCCTCTACCACAATGACGTGAATGATTAAAGTTTGCGATAAAAATGCTACTGATTCGAATCCTACAATTTAAAACTGTAATATTAGGACATGTAGTAAATACTAAACTGTGGATGTGAAACCTTCCCAAAATGCCTATGCCCCTTAACAAAATATAAAAATAGAAGGCATTTTCTCGCTATGTCGGGCCGTTCACTTTTTGTCTGCTACCAGATATATCCGACTTTCATTATACACAGGGCTCCGACGTATACCCTAGCTACAACTTTATTACATAATTCTTACCGTGATGTAGGTGATAGTACTATTGTATCAAGCAAGCTCTATGATATTATGTTAACTATGTACCTTTCTCTCTAAATTGTTTACTACAAGCATACTAGGCGCATTTATTTACCTAAATGTTATTCACTAGGTTAATCAAAGTTTAAATTTACACAAGAAGTTAATATTATATGTATTAATAATAAAATGTTGGAAATAAGTATAGCATTACAAATAATAATAAAGCAAATGTGCACCTTAGCCGCACTCCAATATAGGATATGAACGTTCCGTAAGTTACGCTATTAAACAATACAACTATACTTACGTACTATAATTTATGTATGTATTGTAATATATTTTTATAACGTTAACGGACTTAGCACCGACAAGGTGAATTTGACAGGCTGATATGACCGGTGTTCTTTGTAACATAACTAAATGGTCTTTTTAAATTACTTACTCTAGGTTACATTTTTACGAGCATCCAACACAGGTGCACTTGAACTCATTCAAAACGTTAATACAATGTATTCATCCTGTTTGCAAATGTTATTCTGATAGTCTTCTGCTAAAACCTGATTATTATGACAATTTTATGACTCATTACAAGTGTATTAAAAGCTCCATTGACGTTAAAGAACTGTAAAATATAATTATATATTCGTTGTTTCAAGAATACCACTTATTTTATCTTTGGATCCATTAATTGAATGGTGAAGAATATGCAGTTTCGAAAAAATCATTTATTTACTTCTAATTAACAAGAAGGGCAGACTATATTTTACTGATAAACTGATAAACTATTTTGATAATCTGGGGACGGCTAATATTATGAGCTGAGTATTTAACATCACACACTTTATGCGATAGTTTCCAACATTTTTGATATAGCAACTTACAGAATTGTACTCTTTTTGTTAGTGATTAAAGTTACAGGGAATTTATATAACAGCTGAATTAAACAGAGCTTTCAACTGCTAAATATTTTATTAAACTTATGAAAGGTTTTACTTATGATTAATTGTTCGACAGGTTACTATGATAACTGTACTTTTGTTTTCCTTTGTTCTTCAATATATTTTCCACTGGTGTTGGTCTGGCAGAGTAGATCGTCTACCGCCGTTCGTGGTAAGATACAAGAATGCTTGGCGTGCTTATTGTCAACTCTTACCGACATGTGATAAAATATTATTGAATATTCTAAATAAACGGGAAAGTGTTAGTAAGGACTTTTATTTTAACCCTCGACCGAGGAATTTTTGCTTGTATTCGGGTAAATACAATGCATAACAGATCATAATGTTGTTTGTATTGGACACTGGACAAAGATTGGAGTAAATGTTTAATTAGATTTAACGACAACACCGCGGAGGGAGACTCCATTTGCAAGTTGTATTAATGATAATGGCAAATAACAGTAAGCTATGGCAGTTTTCTGATTCATCGGATGGATGTTCAGGGTCATAACTAAAAAAGGGTGATTTTTATAACAAAAGCCTTCACGATCCGTCTCAGCATTGCTTCCAGTACAGAGAGGATGCCGCTTCTTGATCATAGGTATCACCCCAATTTTCTCATGGAAAAGAATGCGTGTATTTTTTGGAAGGCAGAGGTCCAACATAGCTGCAATAAGTCTGCCTCATGGTTATGTCGACGACCTGTAATATGTGCCGTAGGCTGTGTATTCACACCATAGATAACGGTACCTATTATTGTACTTCACACTTAAGGCCCATTCAGAAATAAGCGATATCGCTGTCGCGCTCGGTAACGATTCCTGGGTCCGAAGCGCGCGGACCAGTATCGTTACTGAGTGCGTATCGTTAGTTGCCTTTGTACTTTTCACACCTGCGCACAAAATTTATTTTTGGTGGAAGAAACGCGTAGAGTTGAATGTAGATGGCAGTACCTACCTACATCATGAATTATCTTAGATAGCAAACTGTAAGTCAACAGCTGAAAGATTTTACATCACACATAAAAAAACTAAATCAGTGTTCTGGGTTCCTTTATATAGTTATTTTACTCTTTGGTTCTGGGTGGCGTTGAGTAGGTAGGTAGATTTGCCGGTGTCCAAGAGATGAGAGCATGAAGAACTAGGTATAGTATTTTTATCTTACAAAGTGACGCGCCGTTTACTTGTGTTAACCAAGTGTGTTCACACGTTTCGTGAGATAAAAATACTCTACCTACCTTTTGACATTAACTTACCTACTCAAAGACGGCGTCTGGCGATTTTTCTCAAAAATATCAATTCTCACCACTCAATTCGGCACCGCATATTCTAATAAGATTCAAGACTAACTTCTCTATGGGTAGGTAGGTTAGTCGGATTGGTATACCTGCCTACATGCGTTGGTCTGTAACTGATATCTTTATCGTCCTGCGAGGTCGTTAATATGGGTTATACCTACCTACCTAAATGCATGCAGTAGGTATTTGGGTAAATACAATTAGTACTAAAAAGGACCCTTTGTAAATACTTTCTAATGTGTAGGTATCTACACAGGTTTTATTCTGAAAGTAGATTTTATAACATTTAAATACATTACACATGCATAATATAAACAAAAACACTTAAAACAAACACTATCTACTTATCTCTGTGCGGTGTCAATTCCCACAATTCTTTAAAATGTTGTACGGTGTCAAAACCATTTCTGACCCCAAATTGAAACAGTCACCTGCACGCCCAGGTGCGTACGCGCAATTAATATCATCCTCTAATAATAGATACCGCAATAATAATTTATTTGTTTTATTGTCTTTATCGCTAGCGAAGAATTTGACACGTTAATCGCGTAAACCTAAAATATATTGTTTCCTCCGTTGCGAAATGCTATTCAAAATGTTCCCATTAATTGGACCACTTCTTTATCTTAATTGAAAATATAGACGGAGATATTGAAATGTTTTTATTTTGTAGGGTGTATTATTTGTGTGAATAAACACATTTGCAATCTTATCATTGTTTATTGGGCATCAGCAGTTTGGGGCAAATTAATTTCCTGTGGGAACTAATATAATATCGCATCAACATCGCTTTCCTTAGCTGAATGTTTCGTGAGTGAACCTTTATTAGTTTACCTATAACATTAATTTCAAAGGATACATTTGAATTTAAGTTTCATCAATTGATTAGTTTTGTAAATTAGTTGTAAATTAAACTCCTTTTAATTTTACTTTACTTTTGATAAACTGCATTCAGTCTGTAGATAAACCTAAGAATGTACCCACCTATGTGATATTGGTCGGCGTTTCCCCACTGTCCCCAATAGGTAACCTTTGATTAGCTAAGTGCCCACGTATACGAGTTTGATTCAACGTCTGATTAGTTAGTGCGTCATGTGTTTTATTTATAACCGTCGAAGCTGTTAAAGTTATCGTGGAAGTGATCGGTTCGCTTGAGGAGCATGCAAATCACCGCACTACGCCACGAGGCGGCATGCGGGCTCCTCACTACCACAATCGTGGGGAGGCACGGCCTACATTAACATTTCTTATTACGTAAATTAGTTTGTTAATGTGTATTGTTATGCAGTTTTGGATACCATCAAAACCACTGATATACTTACACATTGTAAGAAAGTACTAAATAATGGAGGGTAAGTAATAAGGTAAATTTCATTGTGTGTAAAACAATATTCCGTAAATAAGGAAAAAAAGACCGTATCAAGTAATCGTAGTAACTTACTCGCTATCAGCTTTCATTACGTATATTATCTAAGAAGCCGGCAGGAGTGGCATTATCTTATTTAGTTATTAGAAAGACACTCAATTATCATTTATTTGCTAACTTTATTGCAAGCAGATAGCACTCTAATAGATAATACAAAAGGTGTTTATAAGTTAAGACATTGAAGGCATAAAATATTCTTTTAGAGAGGTTTCAGAGCTTTTTTCGGAAAGATAACAGGTAACACCGAACTATTTGTCTAGACTTAGACTAATCATGTGAACTGTGGTTTCAGAAATGAAAATTAAGTAAACATACATCCTAATCTTAGAGATCGATGACATAAAATAGTAAGTAAATTAAAATTTTGTAGTTTTTCCCATCACCACCCACTTCAAGCTGTAGAGTTCAATGTCAGCGGTGGGTTCACGCCGCGGTCGCGCCATACGGGCGAGCGATGACGTCCACACCTTGTTATTGTTTGAAGACCTCGTTGACGCCACGCATCTCCATGATAAATATTTACAAAAAAAAAAAGTAATTTGAAAAATTTTGCACGCTTAAAATTAGCTATAAGTTATAATCCGTGTAGGGGAAGCACAATAGCACAATGAACCCCATCAACCGAAAAATGATTAACTAGCGATTACACTGACGGATGGACGGCATGCGCGCACTGGCTTCTCTAACCATAGAGCCGACAATCTACTACAACCGGTAACGAAAACCTTGAAGCCCTAAGATGGATATGTACTTCGATTACGAACTTATACTTACCTGTTCCCCTTCCGCACGCAACGGACACTAAAATTGACACAGATCTTTAGGTAGAGCCTAAATCTGGCGTTCGTGCAACGATGTTAGGTAAACAATGTTGCACGAAGGCTAAAACGATTATATACCACATCCAAACAGCATTCATATAATCAGTTAAATCTGCAGAAGCAATCTTAGTATACCTACACTAAGATAAGATTACTTCATCTGAACTTAACAACTAGAAGACCCTTGATCTAGAACCTATCATTTTCAGAATGAAACAGTCCACCTACCTTAACAATAGCGGACAAGCCCTGCGCTGAAAACTGAATACTAAGTAAGTACCCACTGTAAGAAATAAAAGCATCTCTTACAAGCGCTATCTAACCATCTTACACTCTGTGCTTTACAGTTTCACCGGTGAGTGAGCAGCGCGTTGGATGCGCGGGCGCACGTGCCGCGACATATGGCGGCGCCATACTGTTTGTTTGCCAATCATAACGGACATATTTCATCAGATAACGGCCCACCGCCTCCAACATATTGCTTCCATCTAAAACAATGTGTAACAATTAAAATGTCGACACGTTACCGAATTAATCTCGTAGACGATTCGTTATGGTTTTCAGCGGAGATGAGAGGGGGCTAGATGGGGACGGATGGCAAAATGGTCGTAGATTTTTATAATGAGGAGGATGACTGGAACATCCTAACGGATTAATGTTTATCATAGAATTGGATATAATAGTAGATTATTAACCAAGGGGATAAAGCAGTGTCTTCTGTCGCGGGTGACGATTTAAATCGCATCCTGAGTGTAGCGAGGGATTTAAGTTCACCCAAGACTAAGACAGCTTTATCACCGAGAAAAATACTCTACATTTCGTACCATTTGCGAAAAAATAAACTTAACGTTTATGTATTTGAAGAAAACAAAGACGCGGCAAATTCCTAGACTAATATTTTTTTGTCGGAAAAGCAAAGGCATCAAGCTCATACGGCCTCGTCGGTTTTCGTAATTTTATTTAATAATCATAACTGAATAATAAATGCGTATTCCTTTTTCAAAAAGATGCATAATGCTTTATATACAAATTTCAATGGTGCAAACACAGATGTAGTTCAGTATAAATTTCGGTAAGTATTCCAAATTTAAATCACATTCTCCCCATAGAGGATGAATGAAATTCAGTACAATTTTCTTTCCCTGTTTTTAACTGATTAAAAATGACTATTGTTATGTTCGCTTTTTGTGGCATAGAATGTCACTTTTTTGAGCAAGTGGTTATGAAAATATGAATTACCTATTGGTTTCTATTGATTGCCTTGACTTGATTTAGGCACCTGTTTATTAGTAAGCTTTTGAGAATCAGTTTTTACTTCTGTGGCGTCAAAAATGCAGCAACCTTTTTTATTTTCAGGATCCTACTTAGTTAAACATAAATCACTAACTATTGAGCCTGAGATTTAAAACAGGAAATCCTAGAATTTGTTATCATACCTACTTGTCTAAACTGGATGCTTTTGAATCTGTTGATGAAGTATTTATGGGGCCTATACATACTTCATCAACAGATTCAAAAATATCCCAACTCTAGTGCTAAACGTAGGAATATAAGCATCAGAAGATATGCATAGATTTACCATCTAGCTATGTCCTGTCTGGGGTAAGCTTTACTCATCCAAATCAAACTGTCAAACGATTTAAAAATATCTGTGTTCGTGTGCCGCCGCGTGTAATTTCGTAACGGTACATAAACTCGTAGTTTTAAGTGCAAACAATTATACTAACACCAGGCTCGTCCCAATGTTAGGTTAGGTCCCCCTTGAACGAGACCAATTGATATAACCTGCAATTTAGAGCGGGCATGGGCGCATGCGCAGGGCGGTCACCATATGGCGCAGAGCCATCGCCAGCGATTCGAGGGACGACCACCAAACCTTGCAGACACATTATTATACGAACCAAGGAAACCTTGTTACTGGAACTGTCGAATATCTATAATTAAATTAATATCTATTAATATTATAGTGTATCAAGAATCGCACCTGACTATTTATTCCTATTATCTAAGGTGAAAAGAAAACATAAATATTACGGCGGTTATAATCATATACTAAGGTCTAAAATTAATAGAATACTATATTTAGTAAACATGGAAATCGTTAACCCGAAGACCATGTGATTTTTTTTTTTTTTTGAGGATGGGAAATCATCAAATGACTCCTCCCGCTCTGGGTGGAGCAGGAGGGAGTGTCAGACTCTTACTGACTAAAACCCACCCGTGTTCCTTCCTTAGCCCTTTATGTTCCAGGGCAGCGGTAACCCTTTCGGACAATCCCGCTAAAGACCATGTGATTAAGTTTCTGATTTACTTACGCGATTGTTATTCTTCATCGCTGCGCATGCGACGGTTCTTGTTATGATTGAACTCGCATCCATAAAAACAAGGCTTTATACGTCTGCTGTTAATTGTATTGTTATTAAAATTATTATGATCTCCGATAAATACAGGTAATATAGTCTGACCTGCAAATAACAATAACTGTACATCTACAGCAAACGACAAAGCAAGTAATAAATTAAACATAAACTATCCATTTATATTATTTTGATTACTTACCTACTGAAAGGTGTTTGCGAATAAAAACGGACTGAATAAATTTTAAACTGGCAAGCATGTCTGATCCAGCAACAAAGTAACTGTAGCCGTAAACGGAGTGCAACCCCACGACTTTTTTGAATAACGAAAAACTTCTTGAATTTTTTAGAACATCATAAGGCATCTCATAAAAACTGTCGCGGTTTTGTTTTACAGATGACTCTACAAGGAGAAAGTTTCTTAGAAGTATTTCTGGACTCAAAAAAGTTATTAAAAACTGTAGTAACAAGTAAAAAAACAATTCTAAACAGATTCCTATTAGGGAAGTATGATTTTTTACAAGCTTTTGTTTAACTTGCGATGTATGTATGTAACTATGTTTGTTCGGGTGGATTCTTGCAACTCAATTTTGAAGCAGATATTTTCAACCGATTGAGCTGAAATTTTGCATGCATGTGTAAATCGGATGACAATGCAAAATGATTATGACATGGAGCTGATCTGATGATGGAACCGGAAGGTGGCCATAGGAACCCGGTAATTATAAACGACACAACCCCATCGAATTTGGACTCTTTTGATCCGTCTTGACGAGAACTTTGGTGCTAAATGATAACCAGGGTCTGATGATGGAGTTGAAAGATGGCCATAGGAACTCGGTAATGAAACGACACAACCCCATCGAGTTTGGGCTCATAGGATTCGTCTTGACGAGAACTTGGGTGCTAGATGGTAACCAGGATCTGATGATGTACAGGTAGCTTATGTGCAGTAAACGCATATAACGGAGAAAACACTGCTACGCGCTACGAACTACGCCGTAGTAAATCTCGCATCAAAAACTCTAAAAAGTAAAAAATAAAACAAGCTTTTATTACTTGTTAATAAAAAAAAACTAAAAAGTTACAAATAATTTAAACCTGATAAGAAATAAATAAAAGCGTGTTACATTGTGATTGAAAAAGAAAAATTAAAAATAATGAAGGTGTAATAAGCTAAATGTTCTTTAATGTTCGATCAAAATGTAACATGCTTTTATTTATTTCTTATTAGGTTTGTATTATTTTTAACTTTTTAGTTTTTTTTATTAACGAGTAAGAAAAGCTCGTTTTTAAAAAGTTTTTTTTTTTTCTTTTAATTTTATTTGACTCAATTCATTAAAAATCTAGGTATTATTACTATACCATACACTGGTTCCTAATGACACCACTATCATTATAATTATGGACGTAGCGTATTAATCGTATGCCTATAAATAGTCCACAACTAATTCTCATAAAAATCATTTAAATGCGTTGAGTCATAAAAACTGCGTATGCACACATAACGATTAGATCGTTGATGTCTTTTGTACTGCGGGCTTTTTAGTACAACTCTTGAACATTTACTCATACACGGATACTATTATAAATGTAGGTAGCCTATTGAATATATCCAGGAAAGTTATAATAATAACTGGTATTTATAAAAAAAAAAAATTAAAATAAAATTAAAATTGAACCATAAGTTATGCCGATCTGTTATCAGCTATTAATCGCTACTTTAATTTATTACTAAATAGTTTTCGTTAGCAATATTATAATGTTCCCGCACTTATAACTTTATAAGAGTTGCAGTCATAAATCACTTTATTACGTTATTAATGCATTTACTATATATATTTACTCGAATTTAATGAGAGTAGATTGTAAGGCCTATAGGGCATGAAAAATCTATATGGTCTAAGCTAAATATAAGTTCTGGTTTAATGAAGCTGTAAAACCTGAAATGACGTCACCACGTTTTGAGCCGTGGGAAAATGTGGAGTGAACACGAAATGAATAAATAAACAAAGCTAACGTTGTCCGACGCCGACGGTTAGCCCGGATCCTTGTAACGTCTAATGTTATATTGTCATTATAGTATGTACGTAGGTATGTTACATAACCAGCAGTCTTAAGTGTATTCCCATGTAAGAAACACGTGTGTATTTTATTAAACCACTGAGTAAATTGGGTGTGAAGAGAACCTGTTTATGCTCCTCTGTATGAAATGGAAAGTGAGCGGAGGCTCATCACATCGGCCCGTAAGTGTTCACTGATAAATGTGGTAGGTATACCATAAACCGCTACTGTAATCGATCCGGGGAGGATCACGTTTGCCATTGATAGGTTGGGGGTCGGTGATTGGGGTATGATAAATTGATAACACATGGGAAATTACTCTGATAGGGGTAGATTATTGTCGTTCAAATGGTACGACAAATAACTAAGTATCCTTTGTTTTTCAGAGAGACAGTAAAATCTTCAACTTTGGGCAGATTTTACCAAAGTCTTTTATCCGTTTAATAAAAGTGACGTGTGTAAAGTTCTAATATGGAAATCTGTCAAAAATTCAAAATTTACTCTCAGGACAAGACTTATTCTAGGTATAAAAGTTTGGTCAAATTCGCCCTTATAATCACAGTTTACCACCAAGTTTCTTTTTGTTTGCACTTTATATTGCAGACGTAAGTTCAAATAAAAACATTTTATGGAGCGGATCTAAAACCGCAGAAGAGTATTTTTATACAGCCTGAAGGCAAAATAAGTAAAAATCTGAAACATATTTACATAATAAACGCGCGCAAGTTGTCTTACGGAGATGATAGCTGACAGTCGATAGGTAATTACTACAGATGCTATCTCAGTAAGTAGGCAGGCTTTATATACAGAATACTCATAGATTTTCTCAGGTCTGCATGCTGTTAGCAATTTTTTTGTCTACTAAACGATGTATCAGTTAACTTAGTGTTGGGTTTTTAGAACAGATACTTATGACACAGACAGAATTTTTTTTAATTAGCTTACAGTCCCACTATATACGAGTACAATGTCACAAGATCGATGATAACTCTTTTCTCCCGTCTGCTGAAATCAGCTTCCATTCTACTACCTACCTTTGTTCTTGCGCCTTCCTATGTTAAGTATTCTATTATTTTAATTATTGTGAATGTGAAGACTACGTGGGTCATTTTATTTATATTATTTTTCTCTTTCTTCTCTTAGTTTTTGTCATGGTCTGGCAGTTTGAGTAATTAATGTGGCCTACTCAAATGTCCTTTCTTTGGTATTGTTCGTCGAATCGAGCTCCTTAAGTTTTGAGTTGAGCTGCACAATTTCTGACAAATGCGTGCACTGACTGGACAGGTCCTCTCAATCTGTGTGGTTCTTTCCTCAAAAGACCATCTCAGACATCGACCTACATGGTCTTCATATGATCTGACCAAGATTATGTCTGGACTTTAAAAGAGACTGTGACGTCTGAGTTTGTTTCGGCCTTTCTTCTCAGACTAGTCAGATAGGAAACGCCGACCTCATCTAGTTTTAAAATATGATTGACGTGTAAAAGTGTTTGTACAAACCTACTTACAAAATAAAATCATTTATCATCATTTATCATTTATGTAAGTACAATAAAGTACTTAAAATAAACATAATCCCATTTCAGCTCAAGTCATAGATACTTCAAACTCAACAAAAGAAAATACAGTAGGCGCGTGGGCTTGTTGTCTGTCGATTAACTCTGAAAGGTGGATGGGGACACGCGACGTGCGCCGGGCGGCTCGCACCCGCGCCCGCGCCTCGCCGGCAGCGGCTAGATTCCACCACTTACCGGCTAACCCATTTATACGCCGCGTTGAAAACAGGACTAAATGAATTAATGCAAATTTATACTATAAAAATTGTCGCAGGTGCGCCAGGACGAGTTCCAGCCATCGTCGGATTCGATTTAACGCGCTTGCGCCGCGCGAAAGTTTTATTTATAACCGCGTAGCCTGCTCAGCTATTATGCGCAACGAGCGCACTTGCAATTTGGCGAAAAAAATATTCACTTTCTATATAGTCTACATACCTACAATAACAGAATCTAAATATGTATTATTTAGGTTGTTTGGAAATTGATTAAATCAAAAATACAAGAGGTCCTTTTCCGGATAACTGAAATCAATTAATGTCCACAAGTAAGCAATAAAACGCCTATTAACTATAGAGTTTAAACTTGGTTTTTATAATCCGCAATAAAGTTATTTTATTCAGTTCAGATGTGGATATTAAATTGTGATTATTAAATACCTAATTGCTTGCTATGAGTGCTTCCAGATTATGACTTTATACGTAATTGAAATCGTAAAATTTTTATCTTCATTGATATGAACTCGCCGTCAAAGTAACATTGAAATTAAATAACTCTTTTCATCTGTTAATTGCTGTAATAAGAATGGTAATCAGATATTAAAATATTCATATTTTTATGATTATGCTGAATCTCTGCAAACGGGTGCGTTATACCTAATAATTGCCTGAGAGAATCTGAAACTTTACTATCATTGATTTTTATACTGTAAGGAAAATCAGGACTTTATTTTTTATAGATTATATTATTTAATCCATAAAGATTGCAGTAAGACTTGATTACTAGGCAGGTTAAGGTGACGTCCGTTGGGTCATAAAGGCGGCGGCAGATGTTACGACTAGTAGACGCAGTGAGCCGCGACGCGTCGCGTCACTGTGCGACCGACGGCGACGCGCGGACCTGTCGCACAATCATAACACATGAAATTCATGGCCGTACCTACTTAATGTAGGCTTTGTTGTGCCACTACCACATGCCGTCGCCGCCGACACTTAATTGCAATTGGCTTTAATAATTAACCGGACAGAGTGACCGTGGCGAGCGGTCATTTATCGGAAAACATCTTTATTACTCGTATATTGTTGACGGCTTTTGATAAACAAAGAATGTGCATTGTTTTATTATAAAAAAATATCCTCCTAAGTTTTTTTTTATGCGTATAAAAATTGAAATACCTACTAACCTAGAAAACAGTAAATACCAAAGTTTTCCCAGACTGTTCTCAAATAAACACCATTTGCTGCTGGCAATTACTGAAATATTTATTCAACTGTGCAGTCAGTGAAATCACGCGCCAATTATAAAGACTCTTTTAAACATTTTTTACATTTCCCGAAAAATATGTAACTACTGACTAAAATAGAATGAATAGAATCTGCTGAGTAAATATAATTTAAAGCTATGACAAAAGAAAATTTTGTATCACATTCTTTTTGATTGAAATAAAAACACTGCCATTAATTATTGCCAGCAGTAGTGTAGGTTAGTGGTTACTATTTTACAAACATTATTACTTATTATAAAAAAAAAAATGTATGCCATTTAACTTACTTACTAACTATTTGTTTTTTTTACCTCGGTCAAGTTATGTTATTGGTTCGTTTAACTAATTGATTTGCTATACTTACTTACCTACATTGACTTAAATTCTTTGCATCTTGAGATACGATTTTAATATAAATAATTTTGATAGAGTATCTATCTTTGTCACTAAATAATATCACAGAATATTATGCA
The DNA here is from genome assembly GCA_951799955.1 of Apamea anceps. NCBI lineage: Eukaryota > Metazoa > Arthropoda > Insecta > Lepidoptera > Noctuidae > Apamea > Apamea anceps. Next base: position 14,217,887 of record OX637505.1, on the reverse strand, counting down.
TAACTCTCTTATAAATTGCCCTGAACATCGTACCGCGCGTACATTTAGGTGGGTAATTTATAAGTCGATCGACAATAATTATTGCTATATTATGTTAATTTATTGGAGGACTCATAATACTAAATGCAATCATGGCGGGAACCGTGCAGGCCGTGCTATACCCATAGGTACCCATAAAATCTTGAAAATATCTTCATTTTCGAATAGCGTCATCCTATATACAATTTACTATGGCAATATGAAAGCTTAACAGTGGCACTCAGCTTACGTTTTTGCATATCTTTACGTACGTTTAAATGGAATCGTTAAAAGCATTTACGATATTATATTGATACTGTCGTCTACAAAATGATTTTTGGCGACAAATGCGAGCTCTGGTGGAATCTGATGGGCCTTTGATTCAGAGCATTCCCTTTTTCCAGGAAACTCTAGATTTTGATACTCTATTTTTCAATCTCTACAGTAAGTTATTAGGTAAGTAGGTAGGCTATCATTGAGATGACGTTCAGAAACCTTTTGGTGTTAGGATATTTGAACTTCTTATTATTAAGATAACGCTAAATATAATATATATTTTTTATAAAATAAACCCTTCGGCAAGTAAAATGTTCACCTACCAAATACTTTGTCGTCCATTAACTATATGTAATGTTTAGTAGATATACCTATATCATTTGTTGGAGATTCTAAAATAAATAAATAAAAAATGTTATTGGATTATCGAAAATAGTTGTCTACTATTAAATTTTATTGCAGTAAGTAAATGCTTTTGCTGTGAAGCGTACAGCATAATTTCTGTCTAGAAGATTAAGCGGTCAATGGTGGCACAGAACATACGTACGCACGGAATGATGCAGCTTTGATACGGTTACTGAATTCTCTATACTTAGCTGGCATGGTTTGATACCTAATTAATACGGTGTAATTGCCGACATAAGCTTGCATTTTTCAAATTACTTGCTGGTATAGCGACTGGTCCATAAGCCATAATGCGATGGGTAGTTTACATAAATACCTCGTATGCATAGTTAGTGAATGGGGAATCACTTTATGTGGTAAAGATTATTACTTCATTCGCAAAATAAATCTATGGTATTTGCATAATGAATGGTATTTTTGCATTTATTGCATAAGACAGAGGATAAAACGTTCATGACCGTGTACAAAACAAACATTTCTATGTTAACTTATCCAAATTTCTGCTCTTCATGATTTTCATGGAAAGGTAAGTTATTACCTTTCCATGAAAAGGTAGTACCATAGTAACGTAGTACCTTCTTATTATGAACTAGCTAGTATCATGGGCCAAATACATTAGCATAGGCAACCATATCAATTGCAGCTACTACTAGATTATATAGTCTACCAAAATACTTACTTGACAAGATGATACTTGATGATGGACAACCGGCATCCAATGGTCAAACTTTGCGAAAGGGGAGTATCGTAAGTTCGCGACGGCCAGCTGTGTAGTTCTCTTGGTAGAGTTGCAAGTGGAAGGTAATAGTTTGCAGTGTGCTGCTGACATTTCTTACCAGTAAGCAAATTATATGAACTAGCTTCAACTTTCTGACTAACTGACCGAAACTTTAATTTTGAAATGGTTTAATTAAAATAAATGATTTGAGTTTGAGTTTGAATCACATCGCTGAATTTCTATAACACAAAAAAACCGCGAAATAATTAGAAGTAATCCTAATTAAAAGATAAAGCTACAAATATAAATAAAGTTAGCCGAAATTATACTATCGTAGAGAGGTTCCACATTAGCATTTACATTGAGCAAGCCATTAGCAACGGTCGGGACGGCGTAGGATTTAATGACGAAGTATCATATGTTACAGGATCTAATGACGTCAGTACATAGCGCGTTTAATGTTGCTTGAAAGTGAAGATGAGCCCGAGGCGACGGTGTAATGGTGGTGGAATGGGGCATGCGCAGGCGGCGCGGGCGAGCGCAATGTGCGCGCGCGACCTTTTGCGCGTAATTACTAGGCGCGTGCGCTCTCCGCGCAAGTCGCACGCACCGTTCGCCGATACCCGCTACCCGCTGTCTGCTTACATATATGGAAACAGCTACTTTACAACACACTCGCCCTTTGATTAGCATTTTTTGTGTTTGATTTTAATCACACTAGTTAACAAAGTGTTTTATTATACTCAGTAGCTTTTTATCAATAACGACTAAAATGCTTCGTATGTTTTGTTACCTGCCAACATGAGCATTGACGAGTAATTAATCATGGCTGCTGTCGTTTTTCATGAGTAAACACCATAATTTAAAACTGTCATGCGTGTAATTCTCGAAAATTTTCACAGGGTTGTGCCTCTGTCAACAGGCATCGAACACATAACCTTCTTTCTCAATAAACGACGATATTTAGCCAAATTAGACAGATTTCGACTAGTCAGACTATCGCTATTGCATGTTGTATGCCTGAGGTTTGAGATCCAATCTTAAACAAATTCCACGTAAGTATTTATCAGTCAAAACCAATGAAAACTCAACGCTATGATCAAAATGTTCAGACTGATTCAGAAAAGCTCTAAAGCTTTTATGAAATAGTCTGGAATTTTTTATCAAAACTGCAGATGTCTCTTGAAAAGTGGTTATGTAAGATACTATTACCTACTAGAATCGGTCAATTGTTTTAAAGTGGCATTGAAAATAAAAAACGATTATAAACGGTCAAGTGCCTATATTAAAAGTTATTAACATATAAATCATTCGTCATCGTTTTCTCATAAATAAACATGCAATTTTTGCAATTCAGTTGTTTTCTTCCAAATTATTATCGCGGCAGTTAAATATTAACATTAAGTAATTTTCAATATCGATACCTATTATTATTTTAGTAAAATGGACAGAAAATGGCGATACGCAATAGCCACTGTGCAAAGGAAACGGTCTTGTCCACGGATTAATGACGGCAATTAAATCGGTTCAGTCCGGCGCACGGGGGCGCGGGCGGCCCGCGGCCGGTTCGGTGCAAAAGCTCGTTTTTTTTTTGCTGTGCCACCGTCTTCTAGACTGCACTTAATGAAAATCAATGGTTCTGTAATCCATAGTCAGATATGTACTCGCAAAATGATCAGTTTATACAGAATAAATAATATCTTATCCATGACTTGGATAAGAACCTGAATTTCAAATGTAATTGATCTTTGTATTGAAAACTTGGCATTTCTGTTCAATAAATTGCCTAATTTAAATTTTATCCAGTTTTTCAGAGGTTTCTATGCTAAATATCTTTCATTACTTGGAAGTTACACTGATATTCAGAGGTCCCACAGAACCAAACTCGATAAAATTACCATAACAAGTAATTATACATGTAGAAATTATCAAACAAGAAGAAACCATCGTTTCATACACTTGATAACGCGTAAATGTCAATTATTTAGATAAACGCAACCTGAATATAACAATCAATACAAAAACAATAGGAATACGAAATGCCGTTACCTGTCGACCGTTTTATAATTACCAAAGAGCGAGAGTGGATACACACTTACTTACGGAGTGAATTATCGTGGGCCGCTTCTCAGATTGGAATCAATTAACTGGAGGCGACGCGCTCCCGGTCCCGGAGTGGCCTTCGCGCCACCTGCCGGCCGCTCCCCGCCGCGCGACGCGGGCGCGAGCTGCCCCGGCCCCCGCGCCGCGCGTGCCGCCGGGCCCCGGGACGCAGCTCCTTCGCGGCCCAGGGTTACCGCTAGCTGGTCACCCTGCGCACTTATCAAAGGCGCGTGATTGCCCATTCATTATCCGCCAGCAAAATCGCGGCACCTTTGGCGGTTAATTGCACTAACCCAATTTTTTTGTATCCGAATTTCGAGTTGTCGCTCGGGATACCACATTGCGAAGTTTATTTCGATTGTCGTGTGTATTGATAAAAATATTATGTCGTTAAATAAAAATATAGCTTTACACATGCCATTTTATTCCGTGTTGATGACGATTTTACTGAAATATAGGTTATATTTGGGACATCTTAAGAGTTTTATTGATCTCCGCGTACAACCTTTCTGTTGTCGATATTATTCGATTGCATACGATAATTGCCTTTAGGTTCTGAATCATGATGCGCAGCTGAGTCGCGGCGTCGTATATCTGAGCCCGAAGGACGTAAAAGCATGATTTACCAACAGTAGTTAAAACACTCATTAAGCGGACATGAGCAGCGACCGCAGCCGCCGCCGCGGGGCACACGTTAACTCGCCCAGACATCTTCACTGAGTGTTTGCGAGTATTGCGAGCCGCCCAAACCAGGCTGATCGTTGCCCACAGAAATAAAACCTGAACACATTTAATTTAGTAATTTTATATTCTCTGTTTGCATTGCAAAGGATAAATTTTTAATTTCTTAATTTAAAAAATGCTGAGACAAAGCATAAGAAAATCTGTATCAACACAGCACACAACACGTAGGTGACTAAGTAGAAACAATCAAACTCAAAAACTTTACAAAGACCAACTTGTCTTCAAGTTGGTCTTTGTCAAGTTTTTGAGTGGTTTTTCGACGTAAGTAAATGTAACTAAAATCTGTTTAAATTTGTTTGTGTAATACGTAGGCGCTCAAAATTTTGGCGTAGAACTGTGCTACGGATTTCTATCGGTTTCCAAAACTTTGCGTAGGCAATAGTATAGTACCTACCTACCAATTACCGTAAGGATTGGTTGGATTGTATTGAATGTAGGCTTCATTTAACATCACGGCCATATTCCCTGAAAGGTTAGATACAGGTACCTTTAGCACAACCATATTTCACCTATCAATTTAAAGGGCGCTTTTTCTATCATCAAAAATCAATAGGTAGTCCAGAAACCTAATAGGTTCTTGTCCTGAGAAATCCACCCACCTAACGCTCAGGAGCAGTCGCGTAGCCACAGCTACACTAACGAAGCAGTCTACTTATTTAAAACTACTTCTAGTTTTTTTTATACCTACTTTGTTAAAATTCTACTATTAAGTGTAGGTACACATACATAAATATGAAAGACGGAGGTCTTCTGTTACAGGTATCTGCATACTTAAAAGAAGGTTTCTATAACTTATTTGATAAAACTTGTTGATTACGAAAAATAAACTTATTATATTATAAGATCTCGTCCTGGGATGGGTTCGAGGGTTCGTTCTGGGGTATGTATTGATAAAGTGATAACATTGTTCAAGGAGCATATATTCGCTTCTGAGACATACATTGTGAAAATAAGGACAACACAGTACTTAACTAAGCGACTTTCAGGATACATTTTCCGACTGATCAAATTCTAATTGCTATTTACAATGATGGATGACATAAAAGGAAAACCTTGCCTATCAATGGCATATAATTATACTATGTATAAATAGCAGAGCAGGTAGGTCGGTGTACGTGAACTGAGAAAACAAGACATATTATTATACATAAGTATTTAGGTTTAGGGCTGGTCTAGAGACCCAGCAAATCCAAGTATGGTCAAACGTTATAAAAATATAAAACGGGGGCTTAATGCACCTTTCCAATCAATTACCAATAAATAGCGTATAAGATAGGCTAGAGGACGACCGCGGCGACGAATTCCGCGCTTCACTGCCTGAAGCGTGCGCCTACTTTTTGCAATGGCAGGTGCAAGCGCATATGCTATTAAATTGTCAAAGAATACACGTACGCATGCCTGTGTATGCCTCTGATAGCTTCCAATAATCAAAAGTCAAGTGAATGCCTGTATTCTTTTGAAAACGCTACAGACGCGATTGTTAAGCTCTACTTATGCGCACACGCAAGCTCTCGAGTGCGCCCAGCAGTCGCTTACCGCAAACCTTACTTGCTGTATATTTAATAATGTATTAATAAAAGCTATAAATATAAATATCTGAAATGTAAGTTTTTGCCGAGGACTCACGCATTACACAATTACACACGCAGTAATCGAAAACCGCAACATAGCAGCAGTGCGCGCCTGCGCGGTGTGCGCGGCCTCGGCTTCGGGAACATGTGCTCACTCAATATGGGAGCGCGTACGGCGTAAGAATGATCGCAATTAGCGGAGAGGAGTGCAGTTTTTCGTCGTAATGAGCGGGCGTGTCCTCCGCACCGCCACACCGCACGACGCACACAATGCGCACACTCCACAAGCTTTTACGGTTTCAGCCGACGCCCGCCATATGACTCGACGCAGTCGCCTCCAAACTGTAGGCCTCCAACTGCTAAGATATGCAAATTGATACCGTTCGTAACGGATGTTTAGGTGATAAAATATTACACAGATTTTTGGGATTACTTTCTGTTGCCTTAGAGGCTTAGAATAAACACGCATATGTGTGGTTGCACATTTTCGCATGGTCGGTATTATATTTGAGAACCTCAAAAACGAATTCCTTGTTTATGTCGTAATCATAAACAGAATTTAGGTAAACAAATTAATATTTTGATCTTCTAAGGATGTACAGTCAACTGCACGTTGAACTTGAACTACGATAGCCGCCCGTTACGACATAAAGCTACTAAGTGCTACGACATAAAGTCTGTCAATGTCTCATTCTTACAACATTACAGACATATGGTTAATGAATTATAGGTCAGTAATAATAATAAATCAAAGATATCCTAGATGGATATCTTTGATTTATTAAATTAATTATTAATTTCAAAATAGCCGGCGCGAAATACTTATGAAAAAATTTTGATTGTGATTATTTGTCGTCTACCATTTATTTTTAAACTTTTTAGACTTCAGACTAAATTATTATTTCTCAATCCTGAACTGCATCAGATCAGACTCATTTTCTTATCTAGGTTAAGAAAACGTGTCAATCCTGATGAAAGTGCCCACATATTCGAAGCTGAAATATTCCTTGTGCTATTGCAAGACAAACCATATGACGTGGTGCGACGAGTTTTGCTTGCATTTTGGAAACCCGTACTACAGGTACTACTCAATACTACCGTTTTCTTAATCGGCTCTTCGATAAAGCGTAGAGAAAGTGTTCACCCAGTCCCATGCATTGAACAAATAAAGCCGATGCACACGAGTGGATGACGCACGGCACGCGCAGGCGCTTCAATAAATCCGTTAAGGGCACATGGCGCGGGCGCAGGCATCGCGTCGACTCGCGTGCTGAATCTTGTCTCAAGCACTGAGGGTGCTCCTTAGACGCGACATGTGTCGATCGCAGTTATCGACAGTTACATTTTAACGTTATTTAAAGCTAACGTTTTTGTAAATTTAACTTGTTTAATAGTGCTACGACCGTAGTGCGTAGCTCGTAGCAGATAGCAAGAAAGCTCTACGAAAACTGATTTTTAAAGCCGAGCAAAAAATTAAGTTTCAACAAAATATAACATTCTTAGTAAATCAAGAAATCATGTTCACAAACACTAGGGCCATGGGGTCCGAGTGCCCACTTGGTTTTTCGAGATATCGCCAAGCGGTTAGTCGACTCTTCACGTGATCAGAGGGCTGGCCTGTTTCTTGGCCAAAGAATTAGCATCGCCATACAACGTGGTAATGCTGCCAGCCTTTTGGGCACTGTTCCTGTTGACAGCGATTCGGACGAATTTTTTGATGCCCTATGATTCTTTTGCTTGTTTTTTTTTTCACATGTACATATGTATTATTAATCTTGATTGAATAAAATAAACAGTAAGTTAGAAATCATGTTTATGTAATTACAAAGTTATTAATAAATAAGTATTTATCAATAACTGAATGATTTAATATTATCCTAAGCAAGAAATATCTTGCTTAGTATAATATTAAATCATTCAGTTAACGCACGAAATAACGTGCGTAGCTCATTCCGTGTCTATGACCGAGCTAATTAAACTTATTTATTCAATTTATAATTTTGTATATATTGATATTGTTAATTGTATGCTTAATGGAAAGGATTGTTGGAAGAAACCTTTATGTACCTCTCTTAATTCGTGCACTGACTTCTTATACGCCAAGGTCGCAAAGAGGAATGTTAATAATCCCAGCTGGAATGGAACCCAGTGACCAATACAAGCAGTCAAGCACGCTATTAATTAACTACATCTTCATTAGGGTTCCGTCTCTATTTAAAGATGTTGGCATTTTCCTCGAAAGCTTTTGTATGTCTCGATTAGATGCTGAAAATTGTAATCCACACCTGAAAACTTCTCATTTTTTTGCCTATTTTATTATACATAGGTATATCGATCAATAGAATTCAGAGATAGGTAGATAGGCTTTTCTGATTAGAGTTACAATTTCAAGATCTGAAAGTATAATTTTCCACCTATGTACAATATAATATTTACAAAACACAAAACGATAAAAATACGTAAAAAAAGGACTTGAGTTATTTGCCTCCAAATCACATTGCGTGTCGATATATCTAAGTCATAACAATGGGAGCATCCCTAAGCCGCAGCCACCTGCCGCCCGCACCCCTACACTATATTTTATTCCACTTAATCGTCCTTTCCGTTATATTACCTGTTTTTATAAATACTTAAAGCAAATATTCTCGTTTCTATAAACGCTACAATGTCTGATCGTCCTATTAACTATAATAGACACTTTTAATTGAGAATCTATAAAAGGTTTCACGAACTGCTGGCCGTATAAGGGATAAGCATTCATCATGGAAGCCGTGGCTCTCATCTGCCCAATTAATAAAAGTTGACTGTAAGGAATGGCGCACGGCGACAGCGTCAGCCGCCTGCGCCGGCGCAGCACCGCACCGCCGCCGCGCGCCTGCGACCGGTTCTGTACGCCTGCAGCTGAAACAAACGTACCTATCTACTCTTCAACTGTTTTATTTTGATTTACTTATCTATCAAGCATGTACTCGCATACTTTATGAACGTGTTTAAGGATTTGCATGGTTTTTATCTTCAGACATCTCCCCGCACTACCTGCCCACTTTTGGTTTTAAGTTTTTGAGATTACTAATAAAACCTTGTGATAACTAATGTAATTGTAAATAGATAACCGACTTAACCCTTAACCGCCTAGCCCTAGCACCTAGACCTAACTTTATAAAGGTCTCATAAAGCGCCAAAACTTGAGTCCCGTTAATCGCTAAACTACCAAATTCGGGAACATCCAAAAATAAAAGTCCCAACGAACTATGAATGAATAACAAAATCTTATCAGGCTTACGATCGTGATATCTTAAACCCGGCTTCATTAATTCACCCAAAAATCGAAAAGGATGCTTGAATTCGTATTTTGAACAAAGGGAGAAAACAAAAACAGCAACAGAAAAAAGAAGGATAAAAAGTGGCGCGGGCGCGTGCCGGGGCGACATGTGCACGCGCCGAGGATCCGCGCTAACGGGCCGTGACGCGCGCCCCGCGCCCCGCGCCCCCGCGCCTCGCGCCCCCCGCACCCCGACACGCGCTCGCCGTTATGTTTACAGCCCCCGTGGCTCTCCCCCCTGCCTGCCCCCTCCCCGCGCTGCACGCGCCCTCCCCTGCGCCTGCACTCGCTGAAGCACTTCCCCCACTGAAGCCCTACGTGTCCTCGCGTAACAAAACACGCAGCAACCAAAGCAGATTATCCGTCTAATTGAATTTCCCGAGATTGCTATTACAATCGCTCGATCAGGTGAAAATGTGATTAATGAAAGACAATCTTCTAATAAGCTGAGAATTGTTAGTAGCGTTGCTGGAAAAACTTAGATACTAGGTTTCTACTTTGCAGTTTACAATTTGGTTAAAGAAACTGTATTAATTTGTAAATTGCAAAAGATTAGAGTGGTGTATTAAGTTGTACGAGTAACATGAAAACGTAAATTCACTACTAATCAATAGCTTTACATTCTTAGTAAAGATTTATATCTCTCTCCTGCACATAGCATAAAAATAATTTACGTCTGCCTACAGTTTATTTTTAGTCTCATAAATAGTTTTTATCGAATATTTTAATTGGAACTGTAATACATAATAAGGCATTTAAAGTGTCACGTAAAGTATCGATCGCCAATTTCTCATGCAAGTTCGTAGAGCACCTTTCCATCTGTCAGGCCATGGGCAATTCACAAGAAGTATTACCTATTTATGCAAAATTAATCAGTTTTTCTTCGGGCTTACAGCGTTTAATCAGTAAAAAAAGTCTTCGCATGCAAAATGTGTTTTTTTAAAGTAATGCTAATTAATTGCTGTAACTTTTTAAGAAGTTTCGTCTTATTTTTACAAACCAGTTTTCATGAAACAACCCTCAGGTCTCAGATCAAAATATAATTGAAATCCGCGTCTCAGGCGACTTAGCAAAGTTTTTACTTAGGGCCCGATCACACGTACCACATTTGGCCTTGAAAATCAACCGTGTGAGCGATACCTACCACATGAAGGCGACGTCGCAGCCCCAACGCAACCGCCACGTTACGTCAACACGACCACACTATCACGGATGAAGTCGATCTGTCTGCAAACACTAGATACAACGTAACCACATCGCAACTAAAAGCTACAACTCAACAGCAAGACGTTGCAGTGTCACTTTTCACACGTAACCACTGCTTGCCCACATTCTGTCACCGCGATATGGTAGCTGTGAATGTGCCCTATCTAATTTTACATAGAGCCCTCAAATTCCAGTAGGTAGTACCCCTGATCCGATTTTTATGAGCGACGTGACATTTAATTCACGCCCTAGTCGGTCAGTATTGAAGGTATACTAATTTACATTAAGGCCCTAAAATAATAAAATTAAACGAAACGTTTTGTAAATAAATAATATTAGATTGTTACGTTAAAAAGGCTTCTAAGTTAGTATCTAAGCAACGCTCCGCCCAGCTCTAGATGGCGACCAATAGCGCGCGGTGGGCGGGGCGCGACGCTACGAGAAATCTAAGCCTCGTGCATTTAGTTAATCTCAGTTTTGGGTACAAATCAAATTAACTAATATTTACCAGTACATAGTTAATTCAGGAACATGGCATGTGTTCAACCAACCTGAGGCTTCGTCCAAGTAGCGGACCAGTCTATGCGCTACTAACTTTTGCAATTCTTAATGCAAGGGTTTTAATGTCACATAGGGAGCAACCGCTTATTTGTGGGCATTAATACTTAAAAGCCATTTTTCAGTGCATCCTCTGCGCCGTCAACGTAAGCGCAACCAACAATTAAGTGCTGCCTGCGAGGATGCGACGCGAGCCACCTGTCAAGTGGCTGTTTCATCAAATCATTTCTTTATTGCTCAGCCTCCGTCCGACCTCTTTTTTGTTAGCAGAGTTTTGAAAAAAGAACGTTATTGTAGAAGAGCAGTCGGGTAGGTCGGGGCGCGCGAGCTTATTTCAGTCAGGTGCCGGGCGCCAAACGCGACGCACCGTAGCAGTCAGTGACGGGATCCGATCCTACGCAGCCTTACGATTTTCGCGACGTCATATACGCCTAAAATAAAATGACATTAGATTTATGGTGTATGTTGGACTGATTGAAAAAATATTTTTTTCGTAGACCCTAGTGTTTCGTAGCAGTGAGTGAAATAGATTTTCGTAGCTTCGTAGAAGTTCCGTTTGAGGTAAGTTCTTTTTAAACATTATTATGTATCCTATTTCATAATTAGTGTTTTATTAGATAGCAGAATATAAAATTTCTAACACTGTTTTCCTCATTAAAAATATTTCTTCATAACATTTTTTTGTGATTGGTGATGTCATCGGAAAAAATTACTGTTAAATTAATTGGATCGCCTTATTTTATAGATATCTTACTTATTATAAATATATTTTTAGTCCCAAATAGCTTAAAATTTTGTATTATCTACTCACAACTTATTTTATAACTAGGTAGATAACTGTATCTACCTACCTTCCCACAATGCACATTTTTGTAAATTTCTTTAATTTACGTCATTATTATAGCATTTACTTTGAATATATAATGTACACCTACTTATTCAAATAATTTTTACTTAGACTTAATTTGCACAAGTAGGTAAATAATTCTCTTGCAAATTTGCAATGTAACATTGCCAATGAAGGGTGTACTAACTTTCATTCTTATTTTTAAAACTTGAACTTTGTTATTTCCAAAAAAAAAATGGAAATAGAGCTGAAAATCTGTACTTACAATGATTTAAAATCTCCCATCAACCAAACATTTACTAGATATAAGCTCTATCTTAGAAGAGCGCGCTGAACATTTTGTTACTACCTTGATAATCTAATGTCTGGAAAATCGAAATCATGCGCAATTCACGGAAGCAAGAACTGCATTCTAAAAGTTTTACTTTACACTTATTTGCTCATGTCTATGTTTATACAAGCGACAATGTACCTACTGTAATGTAATACAAGTCGCTAAGGCGCACGTCTGGAGATGCACCGTCGAGCAAATAATCTGCATTTCTATATTCTCACACCCATATACAAATAAAGCGAAACCAAATTTGTACATGTGTTCCGACATGTTGGATACCTAGAAGTATTCAAGACAAGAACAACCCGGCCAGATAAAACCACAGGCGGTGAAATATTTTTTGTGTCTGCGAATCAATTGTTTTTTAATTTGGTTAATTGGGCGTTTATTGTACTCAATTATCATTTTCTTTTGGTCTTCTGGTATAAGATTTATAGCACGTTTTTTGAACAACAAGGTATCAATAGGTAGACTAGAAGATATCTATTATTATATCAACGCACACTATTCTGAATGAGAATAACAGTTAAAAAGAAAAACAAGGAAAAAGTAGCTAGACTTACCTACAATTAATATCAAATAAGTATAAAAAAAAAACACTTTTTTAAGCTCGTGATCATTTTCACATAATGAACCGTTCATTTTAATTACTCGGAAGCAACGCAATTTACTTTGCAACCTGCACCGTGAAACCGGAACCACGAATATCGATGAAATAATTAATTTTCAGTATGTATCATGGCAGGCGACGAGGCTCTGTATGCTTATAGACTTATAGACAGCAGCACTCTGCTTCTAGAGAGGTTATAGGTAATAATTAGTAATTGTACCCTGTATTTAATTAATAAAACAAAGTCTTACAATTGTATAAAATACTAATTACATTGTGACATTGACAGCAAGATTTGTTAAGAAATCTGTTCAAATAGTCTGAGTCAAGTTTTGATCTAATCTTTTTTCTAAGAAACACCTGTTCGTATCAAAATTTAACACACGGCGGACAGCACTTTATAACTCACACACAGGTGTATGTAAAGATTTAAAAGATACAATAGACATGAGCAAATAGAGTAAACATCAATATAATTTACGGACAGTTTTTGCGCTGATTGATTTTCTCAACATTTGCTCGAGTTCCCACTGTACCGTAAGAAAAAATAAGGTGGCAGTCGTCGTGCGGCAGGTAATTGCTACTCGCGTTCTAATAAATAAAGCCTTGCTTTATTGAAATAAGAAATTGCGACACACAACCCTCGCGTTAGCCAGCTTGTTAGCCAATTAGTAGTAATAGCACGAATCAATTGGTTTGCATTTGTAAGACAAGAAAATTGAACTGCCCCTTCGTGGATACCATGAATGTGATCGATATCTACACGTAAACTATTCGTTAATGAGTCTGTTTGGGCATTATTGTAATTAGTAAATTTTGCAAATCATTGTCCGTCATCATTACTTATAATTTACGACGACAAATGTAATGTCTCCGCCTATACTGGTGCTGGTGAGCTCCTCGAGTTTAATTCCTAATGGAAGCGCGGTGAAATGGTATGAGAACACGCGGACACCCATTCTGTAAATATGTAATGTGTGTTAGTCTAATGAAGATTGTTTTACTCGCCACGTGCATTATTAATGCGCGTACGCAGCGGGCGCCGGCCGCGCTCCGCTGCCGACCACTTCCATTATTCTGATTCTTCATTTGCTTGATTGAGCTTTTAATACGATTCGCTGTCAACAAACAAGCGGTCGGATTAATCAGCAAGGGCTGTCAACAAATACGTACGTAGGTAGTCGGATGGACACTAATGACGTCGGTCACGTAAAACAAAGATGATATCGCAACTTTTGAATTGATCCGCGCTGACCGTAAAATCTTGATAAACGCGGTACCTACTTACCGTCATATTGAGTTGTCTTTGTGAACAAGGTGACTGACAACGCCGCCGCCGTTATCACTTAGAAAATGTTATGAAGTTATGGCTATTAAGTAGTTTTTCATTACGTGAAGTAAGACAATACCTGGTTAATAGATACTTACTTATGTTGTTTTTAAAAGAAAAACTATTTTTGAAGCGCTGAGGTTTAGTGTGTCCTTGGTAAAAATCTAGATGCCATTGACTTCAAAAAACAGCAACAGGCAGAAACGAGAAATCGTTAAGATATCCAGTTTTCCCTTAGCGGGCTTTATACCGTTTTATGAATGAATAATGGTGTCACTTTAAAAATAAAATAAACATTATTTAATGTAAATATGAAGCTTATTACAAAAGTTATAAATACCTAAAGCTCTTCAGAAAACTGAAGGTTCCCACGGGAAAGCAGAATGGTTGCAATACGATCGATCGATAAGGCTCTTCTAGTCAATGACAATTCAAAAGCTCGTCGTTTGTTCTAATTGGATGCATAATGGAACTTAACATTGTGATGCAGGCGTTAATTGTTAAGGAATCGTTATTACCTGTAATTTATTCACGTTCTGTTATTTTACCTGCGTGAAAACAAAAGAGATTGCCAGTCGAGGAATTTTTAACTTTGTTACCTTTTTCACGGTATTTTCTCGAAGGAACCTTCAACGTATTCTTTTTAAATTAGCATTCTTGAAATAGCCTCCAGAAAAGCCTGCATAAAAGTGTCAACAATTTTGATATCTAAACCATTTCTTTTTGTTCTTTTCTTAGGATGTCTCGGCACGTCCTGCTGTCCCGGCTGGCGGAGCAGTTCCAGCCCTCCTCACCGCCGCCACCAGCTCACCGGTTCCCATCACCAGAAGGCAGCGTCTCACCCCGCACCCCGCCGTCACCGCGCTCACCTCCCCGCTCGCCGGACTCGCTCTCACATCACCGACTGGATCTACTCCAGTTAGGAGACATCGAGATAGCAGGGAGAGCGCTCAAGCAATACGCACGAGCTACTGGTATGTATTCACTGCTCATTCAAGCACTGTTTATTAAAAAGATCTTTTTGACCTGTTCAGTTCAAAACAAATATCTCATTCGTCTATTGACAATATGACTTGTCCCTCCTGATTGCAGTTCCATTCTTTTTCATCCAGTTCAGAAAAGAACTCGTGTCACTAGCTAGTGTTTTGTGTTCAGAACTGGGGGCGCTGATGTACTGCAGTGGCCTGGGAGCACTGTACAGTGGCGCAGGAGTCTGGCCACTGTTGATGCCGCGCGCCTCCCCGCAGTTTGTGCGACCACCCGTCGACCACGCTAGGCACACCCCGCCCAGAGATGGTAACTACCTTGCTTTATTTCCAACAGCATCAAAGCCTTCTCCAACAGCAAGATAAGTAACTGAAAAAAACATGTTGAAAAGGCTACAGCGACACAATTGAAAAATTACTGAAAATTTATCACAAATGTACCAATCCTTTTCACCCATTCAACTTTTAAGTGATTCGGTTCGTTGCAGATGATGATGAAGGGAATCCAAAGACTCTAGCAGATACGCGCGACGAGACAGCTTGACGCGTCTCAAGTAGAGCAATTTCTATGAAAACTTCATGGAATTTGTTCTATCAGAATCGTGTCGTACAGTCGCGTCGCGCCTGTCTGCGAGAGCCTTTAATCATCATGTTTTCTTTAACCGCATCATGAAAAACCACTGGAAAAGTAACTAAATACTCGTACTCTAATCTAATACTTACCTAGCATGTTACTGACAGATGTCAGTCTGGTAGAGTTTTAATAAGTTTTTTTAAATCGCATGTGACTCACGGTACCCTAGTTCTATTGTAGAACACTGTGTTTAAGTGTCTGGACATGTTGCAGCTGACAATAGATACCATGTAGTTAGTTAGTAATATTTTATTTGTAATTCACTAGAATTACATTGCATTGAAAGTCATTTTCAGTCAATACTTGACCTACTTACATATTTGCAATTACTATAAATCGACCGAGTGCTTAAATCAAAGTCTGAAGAATTAATGTTTGTGTACGCTGTACCTAGTGCAAGTCTTCACATTGGAATTCATATAAGCAGAGTAAATCACCTCGCACTGAAAGCGTTTACCTGTTTCAAGAATCCTAAAAATGGTAATTAGATACGTTCGCGGCATTACAAAACATCGTTCGCCTCGGCCTCCTTACGCGGCTTCTCCTGAATAACACTCATTAGAATAGCTATCAGTGTAAGGCACCGATTAATAACTCGAGGCGCTGATATGTCGTCGTTTACATGTCGTTTACCTCCGCCGGTGGAGCCAGCGCGCTTGTTCCTACGCTCCAAGGAAAGGCGACGAAGTACCGATGCCACTCATTGTCGCCAAACGAAATTGTATTGTAATTGTCTCTTATCCGTATTGGTACCGGTTACGACGCAACCTCGTAGATAACTAACAAACAGGGCGTAAGAACTTCAATAAGTGCTTGATTTTTATTTATTTCTGACGTCATTGTTTTCGATAAGAAAATTCATTTTGAAGATTTAATTAAGAACAATGAAATGAAGTGGTTTGTATGTTATAAGTTTTAAGTAATTGCAAATTGAAAGCGTAACCTGTTTTTAATACCCTCAAACTTAGTAGTAGGTAATAAATTCTATAAAAGAAAGCGAATAAAAGTGTAGCTAGCTTCAGCTGATAAACTCTATCGTTTGTGGACTGTAACTGAAAACATAGAGAGCTATGCATATTCCCTCGGGAGTTCCTCAGGGGTCGTTATTGGGGCCTCTTTTATTTAACATTTTTATTAACGACGTGATTTCCCTTTTTCGGCACTCCGTCTCCAAATGCTATGTGTGCTCTTTCACTCGCAAACCTCACCCTTTCTATTTTTCTTACAAACTCTTAGATACCCCAATAGCCAGGGTCAATTCTATCAAAGACCTCGGGGTTACTTTCGACACAAAGCTTATTTTTGACACTCACATTAATAATATTGTCAACAAAGCGTCGAAAGCACTAGGTTTTATTTGCAGGGTCTGGTCTGATTTTAGTAATATCAAGACTTTTAAGATATTATATTAGTTACTCCTTTGTTCGGAGTCACCTTGAGTATGCCTCTCATGTCTGGAACCCTAACTATAATACTTATATCGATCGTATTGAGGGCACACAAAGAAAATTCCTTAGGTACATTCAATTTCGTTCTAAAACATACCTATCTAGTTACAACGTGCGGTGTAAAAAATTTCATGTTCTTCCACTTTACGAAAGAAGAAAAATTTCTGATTTAACATTTTTATCCAAAATTGCAAACGGATCCAACGACATCCCTGAACTGCTGAGTAAAATTGGGCTGCGCGTATGTTCTTCGTTTTTGCGTAAACCTCGTTTGTTGCACATACCAACAACAAGAACAACTTACAGACAAAACTCCTACATGATTAGGACGAGCCGTATGTATAATGAAACCTGCCAGGAAGTTGACATAGATCTCTTTAATACTAGTGTGCCCAAATTGAAGAAGGCTCTTTGCAATCACTTCTTCGACAAGATAACATCAAGGGCTATGTTATCTTGTCGAAGAAGTGATTGCATTATAATTATACGAATATGAAGTATGCAAAAGTAACACTATCTGCTACCTAGTACATACTCGTAGTTAGTTGTTATTCTATGTGTGAAAACTTGTAATTGGCCATCATCATGTTAACTTAGTAACTATTGTGTCTGATTAATAAAATAAAAATAGATAGGTAATTAGGTCAATATTAAGTCCGTTTTTGTTTTAGTATATAGAAATGATTTACCTCTTTTACTGAAGAAACTACCACAAATGGTGTTATTTGCTGGTGACACATCACTGCTTTTTAAAGTAAACAGACATACAC
Source organism: Apamea anceps (assembly GCA_951799955.1). Taxonomy (NCBI): domain Eukaryota; kingdom Metazoa; phylum Arthropoda; class Insecta; order Lepidoptera; family Noctuidae; genus Apamea; species Apamea anceps. Next base: position 14,200,007 of record OX637505.1, on the reverse strand, counting down.
AGGATCTTGTCGACGGAAATAACGCTATACTTAAGGTCCATAATTGCTTTACTGTAAATAATTTAGTATTCAATGAGAAGAAAACTAAATGCATAAGATTCGCGTTACCGAATGTCAGTAGTACTCGTAGTGAATGTCACATTGTATTGAATAAGGAGATACTAGAATTCGCCGAAAAGACGTTTTCCCCGAGGATCTCTCAAATACATTGCAAACTATAGTTTTGTATAATTTAGTAGCATTTTTTCAATTCTCTAAATCTGAGTACCATGGATCCGTTTATTATGATGTATATTGGCAGTTGAGAATATGTCATGCTCACTTATGTCTCACTGGTGGCGCGTGGGTTGGATTATTCGGTTTCCTACAAAATGGTTGAGATGGATGGTGCTGATCCATACGTCATGTTCGTAAACGGGCGCCGTCGGTTGAGACTGGTGGTCTCTTAACTGTCAGGGCTTATTCATTTTTTTACGTTGTGAAACAACAAAAAAAATACACCCAGGATTTTGCAATATCTTGGTTTAAAAGAGTGTCGTTGGAGTTTCTTGCCCGTTATTCTCCATAAAGTTTTGGAATGGGCCACTAGCTTCAACTTTCTGACTAACAGACCGACTCTTTGCCAATTCAAAAGTGCCTATAAATGCTTTAATTGAAATAAATGCTTTGAGTTTCATAAAAGATCTTAGGTTAAGTTGAGGGTTTCATAATGCATAATTCAACTTTGTACTAAGTTGGTAGGTATATATCAGCTATACAGTAAGACTCAGTTCTAAAATCACAACTCTTGTTGCTTGGGTACCATCATAAAAACAATTAGATTCTTTTGATACTGATCTTCCGTGAATGGAGACAAAAGTGTATGCAAGTTTTTAATGTATTGTTGAGCAAACAATGACGTACCGTCGGCAAACACTGGCGCACCTGTACAGATTTCATAAGTCACTCCACAGACGCCCGATTTGACTCGTCCGACTTTAAATTTACTTATAGAAGCGTGAAGAACAGACGAAGAGAAACTGTCAGCACTCACCTGTATGTACACACAGTATGCATTGGTACAATAAAATTGTATTTCCTACCTAAGCATTTTGAACAATGTTACTCTCTTGTTTGCAGATGACGAGGAAGAGCTTCCTCTTAACTTATCAACAAAAAACCGTCAGATTTGGTCTCCGGGAAGCGCATGTGAGCGTGAGAAAGTGGAAGTAGAAGAAGAGTCACCGATCTCACGATGGGAGGGCCACGACGACATGGACACGCCTCTGGAACTAGTCAAGAGATGCCGCAGTAACCCGGACGAGGCCGAGCGCCCTCCAAGCGCAGAGCCGCGCCGCTGCCCCTCCGCGCCCGCGCACCACACCTATCCCATCAAACCCTCACCAGCCGGAGATCTCAACTTCTCTTTACTCCTCAAAAACGAAAACAGAAATGAAAAATCATTCCAAGTAAGTAATCTATAACATTAATTCTTAATAGGTAAGTACATAGCTCCAACATCGAGATAGCTATATCCTTTAACAAGTTCAGAATAACTGTACAGTTTCCGTTCAAAATGCTTTAAAATAGCAAACCAGTATCCGTTTTAGTCTCTTTAACAAATCAAATAGCAAAAACTGCCCCTGTCTTAATAAGTAGTCGCGTATCGGAACGGGTCGCGCTGCGCAGGCGCGTCGTCCGCTAGCGGCTCACATGGAGCCTGCTGGCTCGTCTTCTCGCCATTTTTGTGCCTTTCGTTTTTCTACGAGCCGCCGTTATAAAAATCCGCATCGGTTTTAATCAAAATTCCAACTTTTAATATCACGGCGCGGCAGATTATAATTGGACGAATAATTACCTTGTGTCATACGAAGATAAATATGTGGTGGAGCCTCTCCGCGATGCCACACTTTATCATTTAAATAAAGTGTTGAGCGTTTGTTAGGTATCATCGATACCGAGCCGTGCATAATTGAAAGTGACACGACTACTACCTGTATCGAACAACACAGAAAATAGTTTTAAGTCAATTTAATTACTAAAGATGGCATTAATAACCGCTGGCAAAAACAATCTTCGTCAATAAATAAATATTTATATTTTCCCGTAAAGAAAAAAGACGGTCATTCCCTTGAAGGTATTTATATTGACTAATTGTTAATTTATGATGGAACAATAAATTGTAATTATGATCGCATTAATAAGTGCACGTAGTAGAACAATGGCGGGTGGCGAGAGAGCCGGCGCGTGCGCGCCACGCGCCGCTTACTCGTCGCTCCCTCACCACACTCTCCTTCAAACTTTTACGACTAAATATTACTAGGTACTTTATTAAAATCCATTATAAAAGCTCATAAAATCACGCTTGCCTACTGAAAAGTAGAGCTGCGCTTTGTTATGCCTAACATAAAATGACAGAACACTAAAATAATAGATAGGAAATATCTCTCAGCTTTTTGTCCAAATATCATTTTCGCTTATTTTCTTTCGGTGTTTTTATCTTTTAGAATAAGTACTGTTTTTGTTTTTTTTTTCATTTATTTTTATTAGGTCTACCAACAATTGTTCACACTGGATACAGCAACATAATTCATTCTTGTTTTGGAAGCTGAAGAAGAAAAGTCAAAAGTCAGCGCACTCGCTCTACGCATAGATTTAGTATGAACTACTATACTAAATACTACGCCACTTTAACTCATCGATAACTTACACTATTTTCGGTAGTTCTATACCTAGGTACACATCCTCTTTCCTTTCTTGGGTGAAGTATTAGTTAATTTCATATATATGTATAAAGTAATACTTACTTGACAAGTATAAAAAGGTTCCTAGTGTACTTACCTATGTAAATTATATTGGTATATTTAGAAATTAAATGAATTTGTTTTGAAATTTCCTTAACTAGGATATCGGAATCACATTTTTATACGTCATATTAAAAAAAATAGCTAAGTGGAGTCGATGGTTCAGGACCCTTCCCTGAAAAATGTTACTAGTTTCAAAGTTTAGTTACAATATAATTTATTTCATAGTCGTTGTCGGAGAAAAACATGTAGAAATGTGTTTTCATTTAATTGAATATCGCGATAAAACTAAAGTAGCGACAATTAAAGTTTTCTTGTAATCATTGTAAATTCCCATTAAGACATATAGCAGTCGTTTGTACCCCTCGCGAGGGACCGTAGCAGGTTTCACAAAGCCGTTAATAAAAAGCCAGTTTCGTAAAAAACGACACTAGATTTTTTAAATTCAAACGGCTATCATAAAAAATCACCTCTCTACTTGGTACAAGCCGATAACCATATGTGGACGGTCATACCCTAGCACCTGTGTTGTTTATAAGAGAGTGCATCGATTGTATAAAAAGGCGACCAAAAAAGTAGCGGTTTTTGTGAGGCGCGAGGCGCTGCAGCTGCCCAGCCAACTGTCACAGGGCCCGCTACGCGGATTTGTGCCGTGGATTATCATGCGCCGCATACTTAACGACTAACCACCCGACTAATAGCCGTACAACATATTTTCCCGTTGTTATGTTTTATATCAGCCTGCGAATAGTTACGACTGCAAACAAAGCCGGTTGTCTTCTCATGAAAAGTGAAAATTGCTTCTTATGAGTATCTGTACCGATATAACATCGCAAAACTAAAAAAAAAAACTACTAAACTCCGCTTTTCAACCTGCGAATTTTCCAATGAACATTCTTCAAAATTTTCTCGAAACCGTTACGCCACTTTACGAATCCTCTGAAACCACTATTATATAGGTGGTCCAATTCTAGATACTAAAGGTGTGGTTGAGCTTATTAATAACCAATTTAAATAATAATACATTTAAATATAGGATTCTCCGAAAGCTTTCAACATTTTAACAATCCAAGAACTTGACGTAAAATGAGTGTGATTGTGAAATCCTCCTTCAAAACAACCCAACTCTAAAGTGGAATCTGTGTGTCGACTAAATAAACAAAGTTAGTAACGAAATTATTTCATTCCATACCAAAAACATCTGATTCAATAAATCTACAGCAAAGTCACTGCAAGTACTTACTTAGTTAAAAATCTTTTGTCTCACAAACAAAGGTGAGCAGAACACATTCTGTTTGCTTTCAAGCTTTGTGTGGAATTCGGAAACCAATTACGTAGATACATATGTGCTACGTTACTGGTTTTATATCAAGAAAGCTTGCAGCACTTCAACTTATGATTGAATCTTTGGGTACATATCAAAGTCAAATAATTTATTTCAAATAGGTACATAAAAGCCACTTTTGAACGTCAAAATTTACAAAATAATATTGAATTGATTCTAGTCGCCCCTTCCAAAGGGTAATTTCGTATGCGGTTGATTTTACTAATGCGTTTTAGATCCTCTGACAAATTCCTTAATATGGTATTTAAAACTGCTACTCATAAAACATTACATCAATGTCAAGTAAAATAAGAAAAAAAAATATACCACGTAGACTCCACGCTGCGTTGACACACAAATCAATAAAAATGTACCCATCATATTACGTTCCTATATTTGATTTCATTCAAAGCATCCTTTTATTTGTGAGTCTCGTGAAAAAGACTTACGGATAATGACCGGTTAACAGACGCTAATTACTAGGCAATAAAAAAAAATTAAAAGTCGATGCTAGATGGGAAATCAAAGAAAAGTGTAGAAAGGGTTAGAGCCCTGTTATTAGTTTATTACTGGCTGTCACCGTCTAACTGAAGGTGATGGACGCTGTCCTCGCCACGTTTATAATTATATGTAGTGTCGTACCTACTCGGCTATATTTCACCCGGTTTCTTAGCAATCGCGGTGGGGTCAAGTGACTGAATTGCAATATTCCTTTACACGTCAGTCAAAGGGAACCATTATGGGTTATTAGCATCGACGACTTGCTGACGACAGGCATCTAATAAATATATTAGAGGGACGTGTTGTACAATTAAGCGATGACATTACTTTATACGTATGTTGTTTGTTGGTGTAGTGCAAGCAGTGCGGCAAGTGCTTCAAGCGCTCGAGCACGCTGTCCACGCACCTGCTGATACACTCGGACACGCGGCCCTACCCCTGCCAGTACTGCGGCAAGCGGTTCCATCAGAAGTCGGACATGAAGAAGCATACCTACATACACACAGGTTTGTGTTCACTCTTGCTTTACTCCATATTAGTAAATACCAGGGGACCTAAAAAGACCACTTTAAGCAATACCTCTAAAAGCTATTCATTTCCTGAATTCCCAGCAGATCATTTAGCAATTCCTCTAATTTTCGTAAAATTTCATTTCATAATTGGTGTAAACATTGCCGCATGAAAAAAATAAAAACCGTAATTTTATCGGTAAATTTTTCATTACAGTTTTTATTAATCAAATTGGTTTTTTATTTCTACAGTTTAAATTATTTCATTGTGATATGAATTGCACACAGATCATATTATGAATTGTCAGTTTGTGACCATTTTACGATTTTTAATGATTCATATTGTTATCCTATTATGATTCTGCCAAAGTGGCCTTTTTAGGCCCCCTAATCTTTGAAGTACTAATTGGTAGTGCAGTTTAGTTTTCCAGTAGGCAGCATTATGCTTGAATAATTTTTTGTTACTGCTGAAATCAACCGTCAAAGCAAGCCGTCGTCATAATACTACCCATTAGGTAGTGTTTTTTTAAGGTTTTTGTAGAGCACACTAATAGATAAATAGGAATCGTAGTTTTATAGATTTCAACTTTCAAAAATATAGTTGTTTAAACCAACGTTTTAATTGTTACGAAAATCATTGAGCTCAAAGCAAATTCAAGCTGATAAGTGTTCATTTATTTGCACAAGTACATATGTGGTGCATTTTCCAACTGCGCAAAAAACATTTTCGTTTAAAATGGTTGCAATATTCAAGGACTTATTGAATAAGTATTGACAAAACACAGTTTCAGTTTCTGTTGTTAACATTTTGATCCTGCTGTGCCTATTTGTTTGGTGACGAGAGCGAACCGCCTGGAGAGATAGTGAATTTAATATCAGGTCCTTGTCTAGCAACATGACCTCAATAACGTACCTACTAGAAGGTATTTAAGACTTCTTCAATGCTACGTAGGTGTATTTACCAAAAAGTTACTAAAACTTAAGTAAAAAAAAACATCAAATTCTTTTTGCTGATAAAACAAACTAAGGACTAATTAGGCAGGTACGTATTTGACAAAAACTAAAAGAACGTTGGTTCTTAAATCTTAATAAATAAAAAGTTTATTAAACAATGACACTTTCTTGTCAACGATATGAAATAGGAACTAAATTATATGGTGTGTTCAGTTCCAAGTAGTGTGAAACTCAAATTATTGTGACAACTGTTTCATGTTTCACGTAACGAAGTGTCAACGCGTCCCCTTATTACACAACTTTACGAAGACCTATCATTTCGTTTGAAACTTTTATTGCTACCTTAATATGGATAACGTCTATCGATAAAGAGTTAAAACTGTATTTGTATTAGGTAGTTTTTTTTCAATAACTAGGTACCTATGCTTTTTATGTTGATATATGTATATAGTGGATTATAAAAAAATACTCTAATTTCTGAGGTCGTTAATAAGTTAACTTTTTTATCTATAAAACCGTCGTTATTGTGTACAGTCAACAGCAAAAGTAGATGATCAAAATCAGAAATTCAATACTAATGAACGGAGTTCGCAGCTATATGGCAGCTATACTAGTAGTAAATGTTTGGTATAATTTACAATCACATACTTTTGAATCACTTCGACGCCACACAGTTCTGACGCGAACTCCGTTCATTAGTATTGAATTTCTGATTTTGATCATCTACTTTTGCGGTTGACTGTACCATGCTGAAAGCATAACTGTAGATATTATGTTGTTAACTTAAATCTCCAACGAATATAGACCCGTAGCTATCAAATAAGACTTCATGAAAAGGTGTTCCTTGCAGCTACAGCATCTAAACAAGTCAGCTTCGCGGCAAAAAACGTTAAACCACGTTTTATTGCGATTCATAAATCCGATATCATTATTTTACTCTTCACCATCATAATATCAATCGTGTCGTCCTTTTTAAGAATTTGTATCATTATCAAGTAACTGTTAATATATTTATTCACATAAAATTTTACTTTCTCAATTAGTCGCCTGCGATACCCACGTACGTTCGTGTCGAGCGTGTAATGATAGGTAATCTCCGACGATTGCCCTTTTAATCGGAATGACAGTAAACAGCTGCTGAAGACGTTATCCGACTTTATCCTCGTCGATTTATTAAGCTGTATAAGTACATGATATAGTGTTATAACCGAGGCATAGCCTAGACTTCTCTACTGTGAAACAAGTTCATTAAATGGAAAACATATAGGCAGTCGCCCAATAAAAGCAATCACGCGACACATCGCAGACGATGCCTTGGGAATTAAATATTTAAATGCTGTGCAATTACGTTTTCGACGGCAAATCGCAGCCCGTCGTCTACTGCACATGAATTTTCAATAAGCAAAAAAATATGCGCTTGCAATGCTCAACAGTTTATTTAGGGCTTTCGTTGGTTTGTAGAGCTTTACGATGATTAGTACCTAAGGTCTTATTCACATAAATTCCTTAATTCTAATTCTCAAAAATAAATACATGGTTGTAAAAGAACGTCTGAATGAGAAAAGCCTACCTATCACACAATAGATATACGGTGCTCAAAAAAACGGACGAACTGTAAGAAAAATAAATGTCTCATACGTTTTTCAATGGTCCGACTACTTCCAGTAAGCTCAACGAGACGAATTATAGTAGCTAAAAAATGTGGCGGACATATTTGTCTTGGCCGGAGACATCTCGTCACGTCTCTGCCCTGTTCCGAATGATTTACAGCGGCCTTACATGGTGCTCGTCCTCCCGATAAATGCCTCATCATCAATATTCCAAAATGCGGCTCGGCCTGCAATTAGCCGCTCTGCCTTCACAGGCCTTCACGTGCACGCCGGTCACGGCACAAACAAAAAGTAAACTTAAATCCTGTTCTATCTATAAAATGACATTTGCATTTTTTGCTATAATTTTATTCGTAAACTATCTTTGGAGATTTTAAGTACTTAACTAGTCAAGTAAACTTGCCGATGATTTTGATGTTTTTATTGAAACATGATTCATTACACAAAATAAATAATGCCATGAAGATCCTCCTGTCCTTATTAACCCTCCGAATAATAAAGTTTTACGAAACAGGTTGGTGTTATATCGTTATATCGAGCTACAAACAATTACCGTTAAAGTTAATAAATACCGGTGTACAAGGCGACGTTGCATATTAAATCAGTTCGGGAACCTCACCGTAAATAATAAATAGCCAATGATTATGACAAGTATTGCTCCACTTATACAAGCTTTAATTACTTGAAGAAGTGATACGTAATGCTTTTAGTCATTTAGGAATTAGAAAATCGTTTCGTAATTAGGTAAAGCTCGGCTGTGATGTTATGCTATGTTATTTGGTATAAGATTCTACCTATTTTAGGTGTTAAAAATCATGAAAAGCTCTCAGGGTTTTACCACAAAAACTTAAACACTTGTTCAACGTGTGTCTAATGTCAACGTTACGTCAAAGTCCATATAATTATGTTGTGTTTAAAAGGTGTTTAGCCTAAACTACTGATAATCACTGTTTTATGGTAGTAAGGTCAATGTTTTGAATGTCCTGTTTACAAAACTGTAGAGCAAAAGGCACCAGCCAAGTCTCACTTAGAAATTGTATAGATAGCTTACATTATTAAGAACTAACCACTGCATTCAAAAAGAAAAGTCGTAATTGATCCCAGGTGGTTCTAATAAAATGTAAAATAAAATCTTTTGTTTTAGGTGAAAAGCCGCACAAGTGCGTAGTGTGCTCCAAAGCGTTCAGCCAGAGCTCGAACTTGATCACGCACATGCGCAAGCACACCGGGTACAAGCCCTTCTCATGTGGCCTGTGCGACAAGGCCTTCCAGCGCAAGGTGGACCTGCGCCGCCACCGCGACTCGCAGCACGCGGACGCCGCAGAGCCAGCCACGCTGCAGGTCCCCCATCGCTACAGGTACTACGGCGACGAACCCTCGGCCCCACTCACCCCGCTCATCACCAATTAAAACCAAGGATTCACAGCTGCAGCAATACATGCCTATAGTTCCACTATTTGTACAAATATGTATAAGTGTATTTTGTAGGTAGAATATTCCTGACATCAATTTGAAGCCTAAATTTTTTCAGTGAAAGTTATTTCGTTACTTAATGACCCTGACGATGAAATCTATTGCTACGAAAGCTCTTAAACATCCTTTACGTGTTTGCAACTCTCTAAGATTAAATTATATAAGACTTATAGAGTAGCAGAATCAGAAGGTTATATTACGAGGGGTTGTCTGTGTAAATAAAAATAATTGTTACCTTTTAGTGCCTTAAGAAAAACCTGTGAAATGTGTTGTTACTAATTACCCATGTTCTAAAGGGAAATATGAATACTTCGATTAATATGTATATGTTTAGTATGACACACTAAAATTGTCCGTCCCTTGATACAGTGATACCTATAATAAATAACTAATGGTACAGTTTGTTCACCATTGTTTGACAGCAGCCAGCACCCTAATTGCGTAACACACTTTCAATTACTATCTGAATCATTTTGAAGGAAATTGCTAATTCATCGCTTTATACGTTCGAAAAAATTGTCTGGTCAACAACGTAAATAACGCAATGAATGTTGTTTAACTGTCAAAATGAAAGCCATTGCTACTGATCGTGTGTTACGCAACTACCCCGCTGGTATACAGTAGGTAAGTTATATGTAGTCTAATAATACCAAAGTAAAGTGTCTTATTTAGTCGAGTGTGAAACGCTTTATTTATTTAGACTAGAACTAAATAGGTGAGTTTATTTATTCCGTGTAGTTGACCTACGATATGTGTATCGAAACGCCACACGGGCCTTGAAATAATATACTTGTGTAGTTTTCAAGATTAGTCTTTTCATAAACCTACGTCATTTGAGTTTAGAGCTTTTCAATTCTAAGCATTAATCAGTTTCAGCTATTTCCAAGTGTTAAAAGTAAAGTATTATTCAAGTGACCATACAAATCACTTTACCACTCAAATGAGAAATTCACGTGTTACCACTCATTGGTCTGTTACCAAACACCTTTGCGTGGAGGCAAGTCCTCCCTCAGCAGTCGTCTTATCGATTTATTTACGTTGCTGATACTACCTACTTAGGTACTATTAGCCGATGTTGTAATATATAGTTATTCACGTAAACTTAGCGAAGCAGCAACGTAGGAACTGTTTAATAGCATCGTACCTATATGGCGGCTACATTACCTACCAATAATATGTCACCATTTTAAACAAGAGCAATTATTAATGTATATTTTGTCATAATGCATTTACTTTAGGAATAAGTTGTGTTGTATAGATCATATTGAAAAATATAGACGTAATTCATTAGAGGCTATACCTAACTTCTTTTATGAGACTGCACTAAAAATTAAACAGAAACACTATTTTTTTGAATGTGTATTAAAAAACGGTTTATAAGTGTTTTATATCAATGTAATTGAAGTGTGAAATTTTATGTTATTGTAAAAATCAGATGTACCTTATTATGTTTAGATAGGTATAGCATACAGTCGCGTGTTTTCATTTGTAAAAGTTACGTTGTTACGTGAAGACTTAACGGCTAGAACACCAAAGAGAGTACAGCGCTCAGCGACGACTGACTCGTCCATCTTACGACTTGATGTGACTGAGGAATGTGAGCAGCATTATCGAGGCGTTTAGAATAAGTATTTTATTAAAAATTACCTTTGTATATTATCAAAAATACCAAATTTTCACGGTAAAGTATTGCGGTTAAACCGTTTGACTACCTTTCAATGTTTTGGACACACATATTTTAATATTGTCATCACCCATTTGCTTAAAAGTGGAATCGTCAGTCAGTTTTTATAAGTTTGATTTTAAGTTGTAATTTATTAAGGCCAGTTCAATATAAATATTTATGAAATATCGTGCATGTTTTATTTTAAATCCCAAAGTTCTTGAACACGACATTGCAGTGATTATATAAGTAGGCGCCTTAGATATTATGTAGGTAGTAGGTAATTAGATTGAATGATTAGGTAGGTATATATGAGTAGGTAGGTATAATCATTTTTGGTTAAAGTATGTTTCAGCTGTCTAATTTAAACAAAGGAATAAAATAGCTTAAGAATACTAGAAAAAGCTAGAAATAATTAATTATTATCAAACTACATAGTGGGTTTCTAATGAAGTCCGATTCAATGTGCGATCAGAGGTCGCGAAAGGTTAACGACAAAGATATATGGGGATCAGCCCCTGCAGTCTCGACATTCATAGCGATCGCTTTACGACCGAATTCGGTCGCAAAGTTCTGTCACTCCATACATTTCACCTGTCAATTCGGGACTTTGCGACCGAATTCGGTCGTAAAGCGATCGCTATGAATATCGAGACTGCTGGGGCTGTCCCACGTGTAACTGATGATGCGTTAGTGCGGCGAACGTAGGTACTAACTGGAAGCTAACGAAGTTGCGCCCGACGCATCTTCCGTCTGATTTGCGACCACCCAATGTTGCCGGTCTTTCAATACTACCTCCCATCTCTCATCCCTAGTAACTATTCATGATTAGGCAAGTGCTTTTGATTATTTCCGATTTGGCTCGTGTTTTGAGATCATTCAACTCAGATTCAGAACGAGCCAGAGGTTTGTCTCATGACTTTACCTACTAAAATAATTGAAATTGATACACATGACTACTGAAGGATTACCTTACTTATATGACCTAAATACATGATTAAATGATTACTTATTTAATAGACTTTTTTTTTTGGGATAATGTAAAATCTGAATGGAGGGCTATAAAAGGTCTAAATTATAATATCTTTACACCACATAACATCACGCGTGTAATCCCCAAAGGGTTATGAGGCAGAGCAGTAGGTCTGTACCAATCACACCCTCATTTTGCCTGGTATGGTTAAGTCCCATGTAGGACTACATTCGAACATATGTGACATCTACCAACTCATTCTGGGCCCGCGTGGCGGATTAATGCCCACTCGCTCTCACAGAGAGGAAGCCTGTCCCCGCAATGGAACATTAGAGGCTGATTATGTTGCATGCCATGTAACATGAAGCGAACCTATTACCATCAACCGGGCACAAATCGAAACTCCGAACTGCTATAAAGAAATTCCTGATGGAAAAACCCTAGAACACCGCCCAACCTGCAAATCAAATCTAAGACCTCATGCTGAGCAATAGCGCTTGTAGCCATTAGACCAACGACGCATTATACTTACATGATCAATTAATTACTTATTTAAAAGAGTTTGTTTTTGGGATAAGGTAATTCAAATCTAGATATCTCATTACATTGTTTAAAATCTAAATGATATCTATAATAACGTTATATTTCAGAATGACCAAAAAACATCATACTGAACTACTGCTATCTAATAAAGTGCCAAAATTAAATCAACAATCAACTAAAAGATATCGACGCTGACACTAGACGCCTCCATATAAACAAACAATTACGGCATATGAAATGAACATTACGTACATGAGAACTAACACAAGTCATTCGGAATTAATCGTGTTTATCAAAGCATTTTCATTTCGTTGCCAAGAGGTAATGTACTAAGGAAATCAAAATAACGAGTGTCGCGTGATAGTTATCAATTCCGTTGTAGGTATTGTAGGTGACACTAAAAGAATTTTGTAATTTGGTCCGACTCAATTATTTTAATAGCTTTATTAATCGAATGACATTGTCGAGACAAGATACCCTACCTATTCGTAGAAAAAATATACCTAAAATCCAGGATTCAATTTGTTTACCTACCCTTTTTAACTTTCTTTATTACGTTTACATATCTACCTATAGGTAAGGTTCAGGATTAAGTAAGTAGGTACAATATCGGGGAACGAAGTTAGGCTCAGCAGGTATCTACCCAAGAAAGTGGCACAAGAAACCAAAGTTATATCGCAGTAGAGAAGAAATTCTTGCATCCAACAAGTTTTTTTCTTGCCTTTCTCAAACTTTTCTCGTGTTTAGTATCTATTAGAAACCAGTGGCGTAGCTCATCCTAATGGGTCCCTGTATCAAATTTTTTTGGGGGCCCTTTTTACCCAACTGTGAAGCTACAGAGGGTATTGTTTTTACAAAATAAAGAATATAACATACTGACTTAGAAGGTGAGGGGCTCGTGGCTAAGTAATAACAGCCGCACGAGTCGATTGAAGGTTAAGCTACGCTTGCCGCGGTACTCATAGGTCCGTGGATGTGTGACCATCTTAACATACCGAGACCCCTCCCTGCCTCGGAAAGTACGTTAAGCCGTTGGTCCCGGCTGTCATTCGTCAGAAGCCCGAAAGTCTGACACCCAGTATTACCAAGGGACATCGTATTACCTAGTAACTGGGTTGTGGCGGTCAGATACACAGTTGCTCCGGAGGTAAAATACTGGCATTCAGCTGCATCCGGTTAGATTGGAAGCCGAGACCCAATAACACTTTGCCCGACCCGGGAATCGAACCTAGGACCTCATGCTCAGCAGTAGCGCTTGCGACCACTAGACCAATGAGGCAGACACAGTTTTCTTCCATACTTCTCTATTAGTCGTCATCTCGGTACTCACCCCCTTTTTAGGGTTCCGTAGTCAACTAGGAACCCTTATAGTTTCGCCATGTCTGTCTGTCCGTCCGTCTGTCCGTCCTCGCTAAATCTCTGTGACCGTTAGCACTAGAAAGCTGAAATTTGGTACCAATATGTATATCAATCACGCCGACAAAGTGGTAAAATAAAAATTGGAAAAAATGTTTTATTAGGCCCCTATATGTAAAGTGGGAAGTGTTTTTTTTTTATTTTCAACCCTAACGTGTGATGTATAGTTGGAAAGGTATTTAAAAATGAATAGGGGTTTACTAAAATCATTGTTTGATAATGTCAATAATTTCGGAAATAATCGCTCCAAAAGTAAAAAACAATGTGTACCCCCTCCCCCCCTCTAACTTTTGAACCATAAGTTTAGAAAATATGAAAAAAATCTGAAAAGTAGAACTTTATAAGGACTTTCTAGGAAAATCATTTTGAACTTGATGGAAACAACAGTTTTTGTACAAAAAAGACAAAAAGTTGTACAAAAAAGACAAAAAGTTGTACAAAATAATTTCTGGACTAAGTTTGTAGTATAATCGTATATGCAAGCATTTTTTTTAACTTCGTTTACATATTTTATTATCCTGAACGTATCTTTTTTCAAACAAAAAAAGAATTATTAAAATCGGTTCTCGCAATTCAAAATTACCACCGAAAAACTTCTGGCACGTCTATGTATTAATTAGTAACCCAATTCCCCGAGAGATGGCGCTGTAAAATAGAACTTTCCATGTGTGGTTGGAATCAATAACTCTTTTTTTAGTTATCACCGTCCTTTGTGGGCCCACAAAGGGCGGTGATAACTAACGTAACGTTTTTAGTGTTCCGTAATTATTAGAATTCCGTAACAAATAGCCTTTTATTAAGTTGGGTTACCACTATGTTCGCGCTCCAGCAGCGCTCCGCGCTCCTGCAACTGCTCCAATGGATACGTCGCGCGCACTTCTACATACGCTCCCCTTTGACACACTGCGCTGCCCTTTGTGTTCGCGCTAAAACCGTCACGAGTCGGAGCGCCTGCCGCGGAGCGTGCAATGTTGCACGCTCCGTGTTCGCGCACGTACCCACTACCGGGAGCAGTTGTAGGAGCGCGGAGCGCTGCTGGAGCGCGAACATAATGGATACCCACCTTTAAACTCATAAGTGGGAACACTTATTGTGACGGACGGGAAACTACGGAACCCTGCACGGAGCGTGGTTTTCTTCAAATACATAAACGTTAAGTTTATTTTTTCGCAAATGGTACGAAAAGTAGAGTATTTTCCTCGGTGATAAAGCTGTCTTAGTCTTGGGTGAACTTAAATCCCTCGCTACACTCAGGACTCATCTGAAATCCCTCGCTTCGCTCGTGATTTAAGTTTTTAACACCCTCGCTACGCTCGGGAGTAAACCTCGAGTCCTTCGTTACGCTCGCGATTTAAATCGTCACCCACGACAGAAGACACTGCTTTATCCCCTTGGTTAATAATCTACTATTTAGTCACTGAGTGAATAAAAACATTTTGAATTTGGAACAAGCACGAATATACAAATTATGTACAAAAATAAATAATATGGAGCTATTCCATAGAGCTATAAAATTAAATTAAATAAAAAAAATATCCCGCCAATTTAGGTTCTTTTCAATCTGTTATCGTGGTTGTTTTAAGTCATTGGAAAATCTAATAACATAAATTATAGTAAAATGAGTTCTTCCAGTGACGAAAATGAGACACTGACTCCGGAATCATTTCGAAATAAAGCAGCAGTTATAGTAGATAATTTGTTGCCGCCAAAATCTCAATAGTAATAACTATTCATTATTTTGTTAGTGTTTAGAGATTGGGTTGATATTTTATTTAATTTTGTTGGAGGTTTTGGTCCAAGGAAAATTTAATCACCGTTTCACTTCTTTAATAGGCATACGTGAATAATAAACCTGCAGAATCTCGTATTTCATATTAATTATTATGGAGACTATTACCGATATTACGCAGATATGCATATTAGATTTAGTAGCTATAATGAATCGGTCCACTAATATTTGACTAATATCCAGTAATAGGTATGATCATAATATGCGTTAACTAATATACCTATTCATTAATAGGATTACCTAAAAATTACCCTAAAATCACATTTCTAGTTGCAGGCCGGATATAATTTAGCGCGGATGACATTCGGACGTTCAAGCTAGTGTCAAATTATATTAGTTAGGATTTTAGGTTTAGAATAAGGAGTGGTAATTTAGACAGAAATATGTAGAGACGTTTTTACAATATAATCTTAAAGGAGTCGTACCGTTGTTTGATTCCGCCCGTTACCTCAGAGGGCTCTTCTAGCCCTCTACAGTACCTACACATGTCGAACTTGTTTATCCGTGTCAACCCTTCGATACTTAGCAACAAATCTCATTACGGTAGTACCATTGCACAAGCAAGGCCTTGTATGGATTCTGATGTCGATGTCGATCCCTGCCTTACTCCCTAATTGTATTATAAAATCGTAATAGTTGACGGTAAAGGGGTAGTGTACTACTGGACGACTAACGCCTATACGTGAGGTGTATACGGCTTCTGTGGGCGGTTACTATAGGTACACTATTAGGATATCCATAAACATTCAACAATAAGTGAACGTGACGCACGTGGAAGCTCTTTAGAACGTCAGTTTGGTTTGGTTAGTAGAATGCGGCTGATCTTACGAGATAAACCATCAGCCACCCAAAACTTTTTTTGTTATTTAACGTTTGTTGTAGATGGTGCTGTTAGGTACCTACCTAGGTACATACTCCTTTTTTTTTGAGGATGGGAAATCATCAAATGACCCCTCGTGCTCTGGGTGGAGCGGGAGTGTCAGACTCTTACTGACTAAAACCCACCCGTGTTCCTTCCTTAGCCCTTTATGTTCCAGGGCAGCGGTAACCCTTTCGGACGATCCCGCTACAGGTACATACTCCTAATAAAATGATTTTAATTAAATACCGCGGTTATATTTACAAATGCAAATAACTTTTAAGTACCTAAGTAAGTAGAATGACTAACTAATCATCTGACTAAGCCTGTACCCAACTATGTTGATGGGTGGGGTTGGCTTACAGTCTTACGGATGCAGCAAAATGACTAACTGAAATAAATAGTTAGGTAGTTATAGGTACTAAATTACTTAGTTATTAGAAATATTTTCTTTCTTTCCAAATCATCAGTATAGTAACTACCTAGAACAAAGCGTGGCGAGGCGTAGCGTTCGTAGACGCTGCGTAGACATCTCGGAGCGCGTATCTTAAAAGCCGTGTACGTAGGCTATGCACCAGCACCGAACAACGCTCGGCCACTACATTAGTCCACATCGCACGAGCGCCTTTTTTCCGTGGCACTTTTTTACCGCGCACTGGATGTTTTTTACGTTACGTTTTTTCAACGCTCGAGTTAGCGCCGAGTTGAAATCCAACAGTGCGGTTTTTTAACGCACTAGGGACGCACTCTGTTGGATTCTCAACGTTCGCCTCAACGCCGAGAGTTAAAAAACTAGAGCACGGTAAAATAAACGCCCCGTTTGATAACCGCCTGTGCGTACGTGGGCTTATATCGTTTCCACAGAATAGCAAACGAATGCATTGTCAGACTGGTCAGACATTGACATTGTCCTCCTTTCGGCCATTGCAGCCAATCTCATCGGAAACTCTACGACGGAGATATTATAGTGCACAAGGTGTGAGCGCGACACAGGTGCACTCACTCTTTCCTCACTCTCATAGTCCGATGGGACAGCAATCTGACACGACCGGAGAGAGATCAGTAGGGTAATTGCGTAACACACCAACAGTAGGAATGACTTCCATTTTGACAGTTTAACAACATTAAATACCTTAATTACGTTGTTGAGAAGACAAATTTTTCGAACATAATAAGCAATGGATGAGCCTTCAAAATGATTCAGATTATGATTGACAGTGTGTTACGCAATTAGGATGCAGACGCAAGACCAACGGCTTACCGTGGTTACCAAGGCACAGGGGTATCACACCGCCAACTTCAAAAGTCCGGGTTGTTACTGAGAAATTCCTTACTGGAAAAACCCAAAAACATTTTGCTCGACCAGGGAATCGAAACTAGGACAGAAATTCCTTACTGGAAAAACCCAAAAACATTTTGCCCGACCAGGGAATCGAAACTAGGACGCTCAGCAGTCAGACTACCTATTCATACTACTAATGGTCTTAAAAAAAATGATATTTTGTATTTGGCGAGTCTTAGATCTTTTTTTTTTTTATAGATGTAGGTAGGCTACACCACCATTTTTCCGTAATTACTGGACCGATTTACCTACGTGATTCTGTTTCATTTGATTCAGAGGAAGTTCGTGCGGCGACCCCATATAAATTTTACTAAAATAGTTTGGGAAGTTTTTGAGTTAACTTCAATAGTAGGCGTATTTAGGTAATCCACTTTGCGTATAATGATGATATAAAACTTCCTGTCACTGTTATTTTCATAGCAAGTAGGTAGTGGTATAAGAATCTGTGTGAGGTACCTACCCACGCAAAAGAAATAAAAAAATAACCTGTTTTTTCTGTAGTAAAAACAATATTTACGTCGATCGTGGGTTTTTTAAATTAGCAAAGTAATAACTTGTTATATCTATCCTATGAGGTGCAGAAGATGAAAAACTAAAATCAGTGGAGAGAGTCTTGATTTCATTTTATCTAGGCATTGTATGTTATGTACATACCTACTTATTAGGGAAGTAGGTACAAAAATTTTAGATTTTAGCAATAGTTAGGTAGGTATGTATGTCCACATATAACGGAATTGTTTGTTGATACCTATCTATACAAATCTTTGTCACCAGCTCGAGCAGCTTGTTTTCGATCGCTGGAGGAGTAGACAAATCAGCTGTAGTTGCAATATTAAATTTGAGGAGGATTACTGCGCCAGGCCAGTCGACTTGAGAAGTCTAGAGTCAACGTATATATTATGCGACTGCTGGATCGCATGGCGGAAATGCTGCTAACCGCGCAGAGACGGTCGCTAAGTATGTACTGCTGAAGCGGTCTCGTATGGGTACCTCCTACCTATGTATGTCAATGTAACGAAGACTGTAGTTCACTGCTGCGACTACCTACTTAAGTCGTAGCTTATAGCGGTCAGTTATGATGACTGCTTCAAGCTGCCATATAGGTAGGCAGCCTCACCACCTACCTACCTACTTATCTCGATTGTTGAGGTGTGGATTGTATTACCCAGTCGGTACCCACAGGTAGGGTTTCTGTATCGACTATTACCTTTGAATATTCTAATGATAAAAATCCACAGAATAGAAAATACATTTATTTCGTAAATTTGAAACAGTACCTACAATAACATTCGCTGAAACTACATATGCCTGCAGTCGCTACGTACCTACCTACATTGTAGGCACCTAGCCCACTGACAGAGGTCTGGTATAACTTGGAAACAGGCTGCTGCTGTGGTTTTATTAAATTTCATTACACAAATTCTTGGTAATTAACTTTTTGTGTTGGTGCTGATGATAGGTTTTTGGCACATAGGTACGTTATCTGTGGGTTCTGCGACCGACATACGGACAGTACAGGCCGACATGATCAAATTATTGAGGTTGGTATTTTACAAAATAGGTACTTTAGAAGATAATTGCAACACAATAGCGCATTTTAGAATTGTCATTTTTAATGACATAATATATCTAATTCATAATAATGTTCTCTATAAATACTTATTTATAGGACACAACTGATTCATCAACCCCACTGAATTACTTTATCAACTGTACAAGTTATCAAAAGGTTATCATACAACTATTATATTGTTCATAGCCTTGTTTCATTTAAACATACTTACTAAACACGTTTGTTATAATATTATGTTATGCTTACAGTCTTTCATGTTTACATATTTGTCCTTTTTTCTTTGGGTTGTACAAAATCGGGTTCCCTACACTTTTTAACACTAGGTTTGTCTTGGCGGAGAAATTACATTAAAGATTTCATCATTTCTTATCATTACAGTAATTTCACAAAATCATCAAGCTTTTTTTTCTGAATTTTGAACTTCTTGTACCACACAGTCTGTTACAAAATTTGTTTTGCATTTGCTCTGTACATAAATTAAGAAATAATAATAAATTCTCCTAAGAGCTTTCACTAATTGTTTACTATACATTCTACCTTATTATCCAAGATACTGAAAATATTGTTAATCATGTGGAAAGGAATAATGTGAAAATATATAAAAATAATATAGAGTAAGTGAATAATACATATATGATAATGAGAATAAAATAATAAATAATTATAATAAGAGTTAGTGAACGATACATATACATAAGGAACTTAATACATCAAAGAAAACAGTTGATTTTTTTTGATTTGAATAATTTTTACTAACAAATACTAACTTTAAATCATCCTATAACATAGTGATGATGGCATTTTAAAAGTGAACAGGTATAAAGAATTTACATTAGTCACAATTAGGCCAACAAATATGCATGTGCTGTTAAGTAAATGATTCACAACCTCCATACAGGAAAATATAAGTACATATTATATACAATAGCCCAGATTATAATATGTAACAAATAAAAACATGTAAACTAGAAGAAATCATGTATTTTCGTTTAAAGTGCATGTGACACTCATATCACAGGATTAACATGGTTGTAACACTAACAATTTAAAAAGCCATTACATCCTTAGTCATCCCAATTAACATGATGACAATCATGCCATATGAACGCTCCTTTTAGTGACTGGGGTGCTTCTAGTGCCAAGTACAGAGGAGCTCGTGCCCCTCGCTCTGGAGTGAAGTCCCCCATGCCTTTGGTCATATCAGTCATTACAAATCCAGGGTGCACACAGTTTATAGAAATGTTTTTGCCTTGTTTAAGGAACTGCCTCTGCTGAACAAATGTTAGTGCTGACATAGCCACTTTAGACACTTTATAATCTCCAAAATGGCCCGCAATTGAAACAAAAGAACTTTTACCATTTTTAGCTGCCCGCAAAAACTCATTTACAAAGTCTAAGATTTCTTCAACTGTAAGATCTTCTTTAACCAACGTGTCTAGCCATACTTGTTTACGTACATTCGATAGTAACCCCCAATCACTGCTAATGTTTATTATTCTTGCTGTGTTTGAAAGTAGAGGGTATAATATCTTTGATATTGACAACAAACTCATAAAGTTCGTATCGATGAGTCTCTTAGCGTCTTCGTGTGATGAGATAGCCTTATCAAAGTCTAGGATACCGGCGTTGTTTACCAAAACATCAATGCCAGAGTGATGTGTTGAAATATGTGTGGCTAAGTCTTGAACACTTTTCTCGCTTGTGACGTCCAGTATGTGGAATAGAGGTTTTAGGCCTAAGTCTTGTAATTTCTTTACGGCTTGTCGTCCTCTGTCTTCGTTTCTAGCCGTAAGGTACACAGCACCATCAAACTTTTGGCACAGCCCTTTCACTATTTCGAATCCTATGCCTCTGTTGCTTCCGGTTACTATTGCTACTTTGGTTTCCATTTTGTACATAGAAATTTAGAAACTTAATAATAATTACGTAGAAAATACTACGTTTTTATGTAAAAATAAATATTTATTTTATCAATGCGCCAAATGACATTTCGGTTTTCCGGTCATTTTTGACCACTTTTTGACACTTAGTTGACAGCACAATTGACAGTTAACTTGACATTAAATGTTCGTGCGGAAAAGCGAATGATAGTTGGAATAGTAAAAAAAAAGCAACGGACCAAGGACAGTGTAAACAAGACAAACTCTTTTAACAGAAAACTAATAACACCCCTCCGTTTCTGTCATGGTTTAATAAAACTATTTGAAAAATACGACGATTTATAAATATAAATATTTTTCTATTTCTATTTTCTATTTTTCTATTTGTACACATGAGATTACCTAGTAAGACTGGTAGCCAGACTTTTGAGATTCTGACTGTCAAAGATCTACAAATGGCAGTCGGGGTCCAGTGGATGCTCCAAGGTAGCCCGCGAAATTCGATATTTCTTACGTTTTTTGCAATTTGCTGGTCAGTACTAAGTTGTACGTTGATTAAAATATGATTCGCGGCCGTAACAAATATGTATTTACAGAATTATAATCATTAGAATCAGTAATACAACTTGTTAAGTTAGCATAATCCTAAAATATCAAGATTTCATGAAATAGTCATTCAGTAGGATTACTACTTGATCTTGGGGAGTTGTGTTGATGACTTTAATGATTATAAATTTGTAAATAAATATTTGTTACGGTCGTTTTAATCAACGTACAACTTAATACTGACCATTTATTCAATGTACTCTGTGTGCGCAGTTTCGGGTAGCTTGACCTGCTGGCGTCTGTACAGACGCCAGCAGGTCAACCTACCCGAAACTGTCAAATTTTCCCAATCAACCTTGAACCTTAATGCTTTAGCGATAAAGTTGAAAATCTGTTAAAGAATTCTGACAGATTGTAGTAGCTTGATGTGCTGGCGTCTGTACATAAATCATTTATAATATAATTTTAAATTTCAATTAATTAGTTGACATGCGACGAAAAAACAACGTTTGAATACTTGTGCCAACATGCTAAGGCTACATTGGCGCCGCGCCGAT
The DNA here is from genome assembly GCA_951799955.1 of Apamea anceps. Lineage (NCBI taxonomy): Eukaryota > Metazoa > Arthropoda > Insecta > Lepidoptera > Noctuidae > Apamea > Apamea anceps. Next base: position 14,177,712 of record OX637505.1, on the reverse strand, counting down.
TCCCTTGTTCACAAACTAAACTAAATTTAAGTTCAGTGCATCTTTTTCTTTCTATTTCATTAAGAAAAGGACAGAAGATAAATATTAGTTTAGTCCTGTCAAATTACTCAGCGCCTGACGTAAATTGACGTATTTTAAGTCGCCATGTTTTAATCACGTCTATACTGTCTATGGAGTATCTTAATTTGACAGGACTAAACTAATATTTTATCTTCTGTCCTTCTCTTAATGAGATAGAGAGAAAAAGATGCACTGAACTTAAATTTAGTTTAGTTTGTGTACAAGGGAATCGGCGCCAAAGTCGCGATAACGTGAACTACGCTTCGCGCGTTCGTCCAGCGAGACGTTGAGCGGTGTGGGAGAGCGCGCGAGTTCTAGTTCGCCTTTTCGCGACATAGCCGAACATTGTCGTAGCATTAGCGCTACTCGTGATACTTGGCTTGGCATAAGATATACTCTCTCACTGTAAAGTTCGTTAGGCTGGGCATCGGATTTTATTTTTGTTTTAGGTTTTTTTTTTTAAATTTCGTCACTTGCCATAACGAAAGTTAGTTCACGAGAGTCGTTTTAAGGGCGGAGTGCTAAGATTATTTTTTAAATTATTAAGAATGAAACAACCTTTTTATTTTTTCTAATTTTCATGTTTTGGATAGGTACTTATAAGTAAAACTTTAAACATTAAAAGGAGATTTAATAGCCACTATGCATGTTTAAAAATTATAATGACACAGTTAAATAAAATAAGATAACTCAATGATTGACAAACATGATCCTATTGAGAGACTGTAACCGTTTGATACAGTAGGTATCTGATCTACAGAAAGCTAATCTCTGACCATCAGGTGAGATAGTGGTCAAACATGAGACCATAATTAATAAAATCTAAAACAGTACAAATGGAATAGATTCTTTAAGATCATGAAGAAAGCAGGCAGTGTTTAAAATTTCTACGTTTTTATAAATAAGAATCTTAAAATTGGAAATAATACAAAATCGATCTTATTATAATAGTGAAACAAAATTGTGTTTTAAAATGCAATTTTTAACTACATACCTATTTACACAAATCATATGCACAATATGTATAAATCAGCAAAAGATCTTTGTTCAATTCATTCTTCATTCATACCAACTTAAATAAAATAGTAATGCCTACAAATTAAACTTAGTCAATCTTTACAGCCGCATAAATTTTTCTTATAAATGTATATGCTGCGAAGAATCCTATGGTACCAGTTAGAAGCCAAAATGTTAACACCATAAGACCTGTAAAAAATAATTATAATAACATTAATAACTCAATGGCGGCGCCGCTCGCTAGTCCGCGCCTTGAGAGAGCGTTTCCATTGAAAGCGGAGATGTGCACAAAACGACCAATCAGAATCATAGACGTAAACAAGACGAGAGATGCGATGAAGTGGTTTGTGTGCGCAGTGTTTGGTCGATTCCTGCACTACTCCTCACCCTATTTTTCTTTTTTATTGCAAAATGGCTCCAGCTCTAGACCGATTGATCTCGCCTGGTGGAAAGCGATGGATGGGATCTATGACGGAACGAGCAAGCTCAGAAGATGCCTATTCATTCTTGTTTTTTTAAGCTAACGGGTTATACTGGTAACGGAACGCAGATGCTGGCACAGAGTTCCATTTGGCTGTACGCACTGTAGCGGTATCTACAACGCTACATGCGAACAACACGTCATACTGACGTCACGCAAATCCTGCATCTCGCAAGCAGAGTATAACGCGCAATTAGCATACATATAAACTTCCCGACATCAGTCGATGGGCAATTGCCCGCCAGACACAACACCCGTCTGGTTGGAGGATCCTCCCTTTTCTATGGAGGATGAGTGAACTTTATGAACTTTACACCCTATTCCTCATGCCTCCTCCTCCTGAATAGGTAAATGTGGAGGAGAAGCGCTGAGTACGACTATTCGGTATATCGGTCATTTAGCCATAGCAGATGGTAGCCTGCAGTACGTCTGGTAGTCCAGTAGTAAAAGGGAGATGGTGGGATCAGGTCGTGGAGCTCCTGCGCACACTCTCCGAAGTACAGTCTGTAGAAGACCGACAGGCAAGCAACATTACGCCGATGAGCCATGCTGTGAAACGTAGCCAATTGCGCCTCGTCGCCTATGTAACACCGTATACACCGTGTTGTCTGAGCGTAGAACTTGACCAGATTATCAACGCCCCACTAGGAAACGAGGTTTAGGGTCAAGTTCATCCGCTCCACCATGGTCTCTCTAAGAGTAGCTATATCTTCTCTGATGGCTCTTGCACTAGACAGGTAATTTTCTGAGACTGTGCTGTCATCTGCGTACCCAATAGCACCCAGCTGTAGCAGGTCGTTAATATGCAGCAGATATAGAGTTGCAGAAAGAACAGACCCCTGAGGAACACCGGCATCAATATACCATATGATCTAATGAGCAGCCATATATGACCACTCTGATGGAAGGAAGCCTGAAATCTAGTTGCCAAAGTCAGGAGAGATTCCGAACACGGGAAGCTTACCCGATAGACTTGCATGCTAGACCTTGTCAAAAGCCTTTGATATATCAATGGACATAGCAAGGGCCTCACCGTCTCGCAATAGCCTCGCCCTAGCAATGCGTAACATACACAAGAAGCTCTCCAGTAGACCGACTACGGCAGAAGCCATACTGCTTCTCAGTTACCATAACTGAGAAGCTCTTCCAGGTTTGCTAGTAGCTGATTATTAAGAACCCTTTCCATAACTGTACACAGTATGGCGGTTATGGAGATCGGTCTGTAGTTGACAGGGTAAGCAGTTACCCTTTTTACTATGCTGGCTACAGCTCTTTCCAATGCAAACAAAGTCAGCAAGGATGACAGCACGACTGTCTAGAGTACGCCGGAAGTACACTTGTAAAGCAACTCATTAATGTGGCAACATTCTAATTAGCAGAAATAAATAGTTGATTGTGGACGATGCTAGTAGTAACTGGCAAAATGCACTACTGCTTACTTGGCTATAAAATGAAGTGAGAACTCAGAACTTATGAAGTAGTCTAGCAAACATAGTAGTAAGTATATAGTTTGATATAAATAAAAGCGCTACTCCATTGCTGTATAGTAAATTTTGTATTGAGTTACCTGTGTAGCCAATATAAAGCAGTGTCGGTATAAACTCTGTGATTTCCAATTTCGTGAAAAAGTAAAATATGGAGTATATTAAAATATACACAGCAGAACCTCCTGAGACGATAAAACTCTTCCACCACCAATGATAATCCTGTAAATCACAAAAAACAACTATAAATACCAATCCATTTGAAGAATTTTCGAAAAATTAAAGAACATGTCATTCATTACCTCTCCACAGAGTTGGAAATACACCATAACAATTGATATTTGTGAGACAGACACCACTAATATACAAAACACGAGGAATAAAAATCCAAAGAGATAATAAAATTGGTTCTCCCACAGTGCATTAAAAATGAAAAACAGTTCAATGAATACAGCTCCAAATGGTAGAATTCCGGCCATCAAAATGCTGAAACAATTTTTAAGTAGGTATTTTATCATAGCCTAACAAACAGTAAAAGTAGAAATTTCCCAACGTACACATTGATAAGGTTCGAGGCAAACACGATGGCATTGTGCTATGATAAATTATAGTGTAGTTATTGATGTTGATTTGTAATAATTAATTTATTAGACCTCAAATACTCAATAGTTTATTTTGATAAACCAGTCGGTTAAATACTCTATCTACATCAATGAGGAATTTTGTAACATGCATGCTTAAATTAATCATGCTATATTATATAGCTAGTACATAATTATTAAAAGTCTTACCAAATAAAGATGTTCATATACCAAACTTGTTCAGGGACTTTTCTTGGAATAAAATTAGTTCTTACTGGATGTTGGAATGGTTGTTTCCGACACCCAAAATAATATCCCAAATATACTAATGGCAATGAAATGCAGAACCAAAGACATAATAAAGCCATCATAGTCGAAAATGGAACTGCACCACTGGAATGTTTACCCATGATAAAAAAGTTTAAGAAGAAACATGTGCCAAAAACAATAGCTGGGTATAGGGTCGCCGTCAGAAATGCAGCCTGCTTCCATTGCTTTCCCTTCATAGTGTTGTATAAGCGCGCCGAGTAATAGCCCGCAATGAGACCCATGAATACATAAAGAAATATAGCAGCAGTCATTAACGCACCCCGGCTCGCCGGTGACAACATGCCGAGCATAGCGATAACTGAAAAGTATATAAACTTATTATTTGAGCAACAATATTTTATACAAAGTCACCATCTGCCTAGCCTTTTCCCAACTATGTTGGGGTCGGCTTTTTATATTCGTTATTTTATACAAAGTAAAGCTATTAAATAAAGCTCTTTTAATATTTGTAGTTAAAATCATTTCCCTCACAAAACACATTATTAATGTTGGGTTATTAAAATTTTACCTAGTTAAAACTTTATCTTATGTAAAATTTTAATGGTATTATCAACTGGCACTGATAAAAAATGCACTGTGATAGCAGTTTGTCATACATATAAATTATGATAAGTTCCAAATATTTGAAATAAATTATTTCTAATTATTCAAGTAGCTTGCTGTGCTAACACCAATACTGAAACCATGCTTGTTTCACATTATGCAAAAAGGATGCTAATATTGCTGATTTCTTACAGATTGTAATGAGAGCCATCAGGAAGACTTGTATGCCACTACCAATAACAGCAGCAAACAACATTCTTTTGGGTGGTGGGCGAAAAACATCTCCATGCACTAGCTTCCAGCCAGTTTCTTCCATCATATCATCGATACTCTCATCTGAATTATAACGAGCTATATCTCTTCTTAATGTGCGTACCATTATCATTGTCAAGATACCTGGAAATGTAAACATTTTCAATTTTTTTCAATAGCCCTGATTTTACTGTTCATGGTGAACATAATTTACTTTCACAAAATATTGTTTCCTATTACCTAGATTCTAGATTCATATTAAGATTAGCAAAAGTGTAATCATCTTCATCTTATTTATTGAACATATCTGCAAGGAACCTTTAAAGCTACAAAATGTAAAAAAAAAAACAACAAATTACCTGATAAGAAGAACAACACTACAATAGAATTAACAATAGAGAACCAATGGATTTGTACATCTTTCATGCCTAAATATATATCCCATCTGGATGCCCAGCTTATATCAGACTCTCCCCACTCAACGGAATATGTAAAGTATAACTTTGTGCCTGTGTCTTCATTGACCAGTTGCGGATTAGGATCTGACGGAAACTGGCAGGAATCATCAACAAAGGTCAGATCATCTTTATCCACAGAAATGGTCTCCACTTCAAATCCAACAACTCTGTAAGAGTCCCTGGAAAAAAGTATGAAAATATTAAATTTTGCAAAACAAAGCTGTTTATTTTGCCCTTTTGACTACAAAATTAAATAATTTGCAATAATGGGAAATAAATAGGTAGGCCTTATTTTACATTAAAATGTATATATTTTTTCACAGGCCCTGTAAATATACATAAATATTGATATAAAAAAACAGAAACATACTTACTGGCTATGCTTGTGATATTTGAGCAATAGCTTTAAATGATTATTGATATATGCTTTGCCTTTGGACATAAAACCAAGACGATAACCTTGCTCTATACTTCTTTCTGAAGTATCAATGTTTGTAATTCTGGTGGCCACTGGTAAATTATCAACAAGCCTAAAAAGGTCCATATGATAAGTTAGTAAATTAACAATATTTGACACATAAACGATATTTAAGTCTAAATAATATATAGCTAGCAAGTAATATATATATATTACTAGCAAGTAATATATATATATTACTAGCAAGTAATACTCACAAATGCACAAAATACTCATGTTCAATGCGGCTAGCCACTTTTTCAGATTCTTCCACACTCCAGTTTATGGGGTTATTTTTATGGTGACATAGAAGTCTGCACTTAATATTCTCCGCCATATGGACTTCATACGGAGTGTTTACTATACGGTCTCCACGTAACACCTCGCCTAAATTTTCTGATTTATATACAAATGTACCATTCTTGGGTAAACACAAAGGTAAAGAATAGTACTCATATGGAAGTTGTGTGTGTATACTGGTCATTTTGACGGCTTTCACTTCAATTCTCTGGCCTTTTTTGAATTCCACCGGAGCCACCCCAGGTACATAGAATCCATTGCTAAAGTGAATGAAGCTAATATGTAAAAAGCAATGAAAAAGAACCTGAAAAAAACAATACATTATATTTTCGACTAGTACAAACGAGTTTACCATAGTTGTATTACTGGAATACGCACCGACAACATATTTTAATAAATATTACTTCAGTTAAAACTAAAGGAAAATATAATCATTCTACGATCGCTTCCTTCGCCTCGTCTCCCATCTGTCAACTGTCAATATAAATCTGACGTTTTATTTCACACAAGTTTGACGTTCGGCTATGGCTTCGTTCATGTTTTTCAGTTTTAACAATATGTTTTAATAGAAAAGAGGGATGCGTTATGGCTGATTGAACATATAAGTATATAACCCAACAGTCCCACCGCCGACGAGGAAGCGTAAAGCCCGGTATCTTATAGTACTCTTTGACGTAAAGGGAATAGATAAAGCAACAAAAGATTGTCTGTCCCATGTCAGTAAAAAACATATTTATACTAAAATTTCTAGTTGATCTCACCACATGCATCGGCGAGAACTCTGTCAAACATATAACTCGTTTTTAGTTCCTAGCTCTATTCGCTTCTCACTAATCGCTGGTGTTAGGACAGGTGCCTAACATTCGAGAAATACCTGTACAGCCAAAATTAAATGGTCTAAGAATACTATGCACCTTACCTTCCTACTAAACTACGTAATTCATTTTAACAACCAACCAACCGTATGGAATTAGTGAAACATAGCGTAGCGTGATTGTATTGTGGTTGGTAAATACACCAAAAAATATTGAATGACTATTCTTGCTTGTATGTACGATATTAGTTCGTCACATTATAGCGATCAACAGGGAAAAATGAATGCTTGGGAAGAGAGTAGCGTTTCAGCGGAGATAATACGCTATGATGGCTTTTTCTCATTATTACGACGCTGTACGCGTCTGATAGAATCAGAACTGTGTAAGTGTGACCAAAATCGGTCAGCGAAACGCGAATGGAGCTGAATAAGTGTGAGTAGTCCCTAACAGGCCGAAATCGGAATTAATATTATATGGGATTAGTTCCAATTATGGCCACGTGTCAAAAAAACCTTGTCGCTTTGTAGCAGTGTAAGCTGTTTGTGGTATGTGGTATAAGCTGTCTATAGTTTCCAATAGTTAATCTGTATTCTGTGTAGCTCTTTAAAAAAAAGTGCGTCGCTAAGTCACCCAATATTCGCAGAGAATACCTAGTTGTTTTATTTTTATTTTTATGTGTTTTTTGGTTCGTTCGATCCGGCAACAGACCCTGAGCTGCTATCTAAGTTATTACAAAAGTGATTTTGTTAGCCAAAGTTACGGAAGAGGTTAATTACACAGCATCATGGTGCAGGTGATTGTTTTGAAGTTTAGTTATGCCATGTGATTAGTCATAGTTTTAATAACATTTTGAGGGGATTTTTTATGGTGTCGGTAAAGAATAATAACTATAACTACCGTATTGGTAAAGTGGTTGGAGACATTTCAGTGTATTAATGGAACTATTATTTTATTTACAGGCTTCTGAAGAAATGGAGCAGCCTGACCTGCCTCAAGCTGTTAAACTGCTCAAAGAAATGAATACTAATGTCCAGCAGGTGTCACAGCTTGTGGACAACATGCTGGTGCGGGTCAAAAGTGGAGAACTATCAACAGATAAAGGTCTTAGTTTTCTGGAAATGAAATATCAAATGCTACTTAGTTATTTAATAAATTTAACTTATATGGTATTAAGAAAGTGCTCTGGTGAAAGAATAGAATCAGATCCATCAATTGAGAGGCTTATTGAAATAAGAACTGTTCTCGAAAAAATTCGTCCCATAGATTCAAAATTAAAGTACCAAATTGACAAACTTGTTAAAACTGCTGTTATTGGTGGCACATCTGAAGATGATCCTCAAGCATATCATGCTAATCCTGCAAATTTAGTGAGTAAGATAAATGAGTCTGCTGAGGAATCTAGTGACTCTTCAGATGAGGGAGAGAACAAGAAAGAGAAGAGCAGCAAAGCAAATATTTATGTGCCGCCTAAGTTAGCTGCAGTTCACTTTGATGAAAACACTTCAAAAGTTGATACTGACAAGAAGAACAAGGAGAAGTCAAAGAAGCAATTCCTCAACTCAAGTATAATGCGCGAACTGCGTGATGAATATTCTGAAGCACCACTGGAAGTGAGCACAGGAAATCATGTCAAGCAGTCAATATCTAAATATGAACTGGAAAAGACTGAATATGAAGAAAATTATTTAACACGTCTGCCAGTTACAAAAGCAGAGAAAAACCGCAGGAAAAAGTTATCAACAGTAGGAATGATTGCTGATGAAATCACAGGTACAAGCAGTAGTCGCCAGCCTCGGAAACACAAGATGAAGTCTAAGAAAGGTAAAGGTTTTAAAAGAAGGCGTACGCAATGAAACTAGATTCTTGATTTTATATAATTTATATGAACTTGTTGAATTGTTGAATATACCACAACAATATTAGGAAAACAACTCACTTCATTAAATTGGCAACTAGAGTTCCATATTATAATATTTTGTCAATCTTACCAAGGTTGTTTATTTATGCTTTAGTGCAAAAAATTTGTTAATTGGTTTCTTGTAATGCATTATTTCCAAAAAATAATATGTCACCTAACTGAAACACTTTATAATACTATATAATAACTGTTACAAAATCAACTATTGTAAATACTCGCACATTGAAATTCCAATAGGTATATTAAAGGGAACATAGATAGCCAAGATAGGGCACAGGGTAATTCTCATTTTAACAATAAGATACTCTCCCTATTTTAAATAAAAATACTATTCCAAGTTACATTATGCATAGATTAAAAGACATTGAATATTATCAGAGAAAACTATCTGTTATGTACAGACGCCAGCACATCAAGCTACTACAATCTGTCAAATTTCTTTAATAGATTTTCTACTTTATCTCTGAAGCATTAAGGTTCAAGGTTGATTGGAAAATTTTGACAGTTTCGGGTACCTTGACCTGCTGGCGTCTGTACATTACATAGGTCGTCAACTAAAATACTTTTATTACTACCTCTTAGGGCCTTTTTTCTATCATGCGGATTTGTCGTCGCGTGCGATTCTGGGGTTCTACTCTTTAAGTCCGTCGACGAAGATACGGACCCGTCCGAAAGTATGTCGAAACCTTGGAGTAACCCAGTAGACTATTTTTAACCAGCTTCAAATAGCAGCTTCTCAATTGTGCTGTATACAATAATAATAATAATGGCTTCCACCCGCGACTTCGCCCGCGTGAAATTTCGGCCCCGACCTACCCGCGTCGCTGCGCATCGCCCGCCCGATCGTTTTCACCGAGCCTTTATGATTTTTTGTCGGCTCCTAAGGGTCGTAGCGTGATGTTTAATAGCCTTCAACATTCCTCAAGAATTGAGCTATCAAATGCAAAAGTATTTTTTCAAATCGTACTGGTAGTTCCAAAGATCATCACGTTCAAACAAACTAACAACTCACGCATAACTTACATTGTATTATTCACCTGAGCTAATCCGGTTTAAATTAATCTTCATTCTATCGAATACGTACTGAGGGCCGTCAATATGGACTGGTCGACGTCTATTGACCGCATGCGGTCATCTATACGCAAAATGATAATGCGTACGTTCAGGGATAGTTTGTACGATACTTAATGCGTAGAGCATATGTCTCAAGATGGATCATACGTAGAGGATTTTGCTTTATAGCCCAAGAAAATAAGATTTTGTCTGTGGAAAAACAAGTGAAGATGAGGCAAGGGCACAGACCGCACAGAACACAAGTACTCCTAACGGAGGGCGAGGGTCAGGCGCAGACTGCAGTCGTCAAAACTGTATGTCTACCGCAACCGGACTGTACAATCCTAAATTTCGGACTTGGTAAGTCCTTCAAGTCGAGTGGCTTGATATTATGGCTACCTTTGCTCTTTGTTAGGTACCTCAAAGATCGTTGTTAAAAATTCTACGCTATCTAGTAGATAACATTGTATTCTTATTTTATGTAATGACAATTCACAAGGTATGTAAGATTGTGTCATAAGCCAGTAGGTATTGCTAGTCTGGCAGTGGCAACCATGAAGCAATCGCTTTTTAGGGGAGCAGGAATAAAAATCAAAAACAAGATTAAGTTTTAAATCTCATTATATTGTAAATCATGTTGTTTAAAGACAAAAAAAGAAGTCTATGATCAATTTGTTCAATCACATAACAATAAATTCGTTTAATGTGCTGCAAATTCTTTGTTATTTTAATCCTGAAAAAGGATTTCATTTAAAAATATGACATGAGCGTGAAAATTATTTTACGAAGGTATTACCATGTATGTGTACCTACGACAAAACTTCTTTGGTTACAATAAATTAATTCTAAGTTCTGTTTATGTATTTTTTGTTGTTGTTTGTGTTTAATTTCATTTTTGTTTATTTTTTGTATGGACTAATTGTAATAAAAGGTTGCATAAATTAATTTTTGGTTTCATCATTTAGCAACGACTTGGTTAAAGTGGGGAAAGTCTTGGAGACATGATGAAGGATCGAAAGATTGATAGCGGAATAATCTCATGTGACGAATGTGTCCAATTGGTGTGTGTGTGTCAAGGCACTGGTAGTCGCCACGCGGCGGTGCAGTGCCGTGGTTGTGTGTGAGGTCCGAGCGGATCACGCGGTTCAACAGCCAGGGTGGAGATGACATCGTCAACTGAAATTAATTATCAACATTTAGTTATTAGTACAGCAGGTGGTGCCTACTTTTGAGATAATGGTGAATATCAATGTTTGTCTTAAAGTGCATTCGATACAAAAACTAAGTACGGCTATTTTGGATTAATTAGATTTATGATGATCGTCATAATCAGCATACTTCCTGCTGATAGTTTTCGGCGGAACATAGACGGTTCTGAATTAAAAACTGAGCCACCAGCCGTGGCTCAGTTTATGGCTCATAGATCGCTGCAAATAATCCACTGCTTTAAAGACAAGACCAACCGAGACGATAAAGGTTAGATAAGCCATCTCCGGATGACGGGGCCCCATAGGGCCGAAGCCTGCCAGGGTAGCGGGATTGTCCGAAAGGGTTACCGCTGCCCTGGAACATAAAGGGCTAAGGAAGGAACACGGGTGGGTTTTAGTCAGTAAGAGTCTGACACTCCCTTCTGCTCCACCCAGAGCGGGAGGGGTCATTTGATGATTTCCCATCCTCAAAAAAAAAAAAAAAAAAAAAGCCATCTCCGGAGATGATGTATGTAACTTAGAAAAAGAAGCTGCTGCATGTCCTATTAAAAAACAATCGCCTCTTACGACACTTGAGTCCACCACACTTGTCCTCCGCCTTCCGCATCCAGTCTATCCCAGCCACCTTTTTAAGGTCGTCGGTCCATCAGGCGCGTGACACGTTGATATAGCACAAATCATGTTGGATCTACGAGGAGTCCATTATAAAGTTGATTCAGCAGTAGGGAATTAAATTACATACCGGTTTTGTCACTGCTGGGAACGGGTTCCTGTAATCGTTCTGTTGCGTGGAAATGTAATCCATCACTCCGAAATCTGCAGGAAGTTGAGCCAAGTCTGCGTTCTTCATTAATTTATTTCGTGCTGGAGTGCTGCATAACATAAAAGAAATTAAATAAATAGTGTTAAGTATAAACTCATAAATATTTATGAGATGAACCATCTGTTAATTTATTCGGAGAAATGTGCTAGGTACTTAGTAGAAGTAGATCGATCAACGTTAACACACTTGGCCTACTCAGATGGAGGTAAACACAGCTTCAAAAAAAAACATAGGTAGGTATTTGAACTGGCGTCTTTTGCTGGGGGCAAAAGACGCCAGTACGCCAGCGCCAGTCTTAGAAAAACATTTTATGATAAGTAGGTAGGTATATCAACAAGCACCGATACAGAAGAACATGTGATCGAGTCGAATCATCAAGTAGAGATCGAATGAAGTCCAATTAGATCGGAGGTTTTATGTTCGCTTACTACGTAGGTACTTGCTGTCATAATAGTTGTCGACGGTTACTCCGTTTATCCACCCTAAGGTGGATACGTAGAAAGTGTAGAAACGAATGTCCGAGAATCGACCAAAATACACATAGTGTAATGTAGGTAATAAAAACCTTCCTGCTCCGCGACCGGACTTTAGGTAGGTACCTAAAGTCCGGTCGCGGAGCAGGAATCCTCTGCCTAATGCGTCCGGTCCCCGAGGCATTAGGCAGAGGTGTATGAAGGTTCATACACCTCTGCCTAATGCCTCGGGGAGTTCAGGCGTGATGTTATGTTCCCAAAATAATACATTTCGCGGTCAAACCTAATTCTACTTACTCTGTGCACGGATAAGATGTGAAATTTACAAGTGGCTTGAAGGAATATATCGGGTCAGTCTTGGTGAATATCTGTGCTAGCATGTGGCGAGTTTCAGTCATACTAGTTCCCTGGTCCTCCGTCCCCCAGCGGTTGTAAGTGCTGATGTGGTTACTTAACTTGTCGCGATATGCATAATTATCTTTTTTTTCGGCATGTATAGCGAAGTCCCAGTTTTCTACTTTTGTTTTTTGTCCATATCTGTTCCTGGAAAACAATATCTGTTGTGGCTTTTTCGCCATAGGATTCTTAAACCACATCTTGACGAACCCTTTTATTTTGTACGAAATAATAAAAACTTGCAAATATTTTCGTTAAACGTTTTAGAAAAACCTTGTAGATATTATAATGTCACCTAAGAGTCACCTGTTTTTTTTTTAATATGGAGGAAAATTAAACCTTCATAGTTTATTTTTTTAGTTTGTTCTGCGGCAATAAAAAGTTTTTATCAAAAAATAATATTTAATGTTTTTTTATTCAAGTTATTATTAATTTTCGTTTGGTGTACTAAGTAGGTATAACAGTACATGAGCGTTAATAATGGTTACAACGAGGTTTTGAAAGAGGCGATCACCAACACAGGTAGGTATGTCTGCTAAAGTATACAGACGCCAGCACATCAAGCTACTACTTACAATCTGTCAAATTTCTTTAATAGATTTTCAACTTTATCACTAAAGCTTTAAGGTTCAAGGTTGATTGGGAAAATTTGACAGTTTCGGGTAGCTTGACCTGCTGGCGTCTGTACAATCACATTTTGTCACGAAATAAAAAAGATCACTCAATCCAAATGCACATAAAGCAGGTTGATTTGGAAAATTTGACAGTTTCGGGTAGCTAATTGAGCTGCTGGCGTCTGCACCTACCTACCGACATAATCTATTGAAAATACGAGACGGAAAGTTAAGCCCGTTTATGCCTGCAATCACCTAGGTATGTACGACATTGTATGCCGCATAATCTGTATCGTAGCCTAGCGGCTCTTCTTTCTGCCCTTGTCCAGGGCGCGGTCGCAGGATCACAGCCCGCAGATCACCCCCCACCATTCAAGATGTCGATGTTTGTCGGGAGCCCGTATAGTTTACTTCTTTTACTAATTTTGATGATCCATGGGCGTAAAACAAAAAGATTATTTTAAAAAACCTGGTTAATTATAATAACACGAACGGCGCAAACTCGAAAATTCGTAGGACTAGGTTAGGTTAAATCCAGATTTCAAAACTCTAACGTTTCATAATTGTTAGATGCTGTAAAAGCTTTTTCATCCCACCATCTCGGAAAGAGTATTTTTAATCTTCAATATCTGAGTGGAAAAGCCGTTTTTATTCTCTAGAGGATAAAGTAAATTGAATTTAGAACATCGTGTGCACTAAGTTTGTGAATTAAAAAAAACATTACTTAAACCTATTTACTGCTACCTCTATGGTGCCGAATATATCATACAACTTTTTTTTAATTTGTTAAAAACTCAGACTCGGAACCTTCTTGGTGTTCTTTTTTCAATTTGCTTTGTACGCGGTTCTTTACGCGGCATTTTTTCACGTCATTGTTAAACCTTATATTAAAAACAAGAAACTTGAAAATAAGTGAAAAAACTAAAATGAGTGATTCTAGTGACGAGGAAGTTTGCTTGACGCCAACAGAATTGACTGAAACTGTTAATAATGCGCAAATGAGCTTTCTCCCTCAACAATCACGCGAGAAGTATTTAAAACAGTACGATATGTTCAACACGTGGCGACTAGCAAAAGGAGCCAAAACTTTCTCAGAAAACGTTTTGCTGTCATATTTTATAGAATTATCCGAGAACAAGAAAGCAAGCACTCTATGGAGTACGTATTCGATGCTAAAAGCAACAATAAAGATGAAAAAAGACAAACATATCGATACCTATCCTAAATTAGTGGCATTTTTAAAAAGAGCCTCATCTGGTCATCAACCAAAAAAATCGAAGGTTTTCACAGTATCTGATATTGAAAAGTTTCATAACGAAGCACCCGATTCCGTATATTTGGCGGCAAAAGTAAGTCAGTTGCACATTCAGTATCTACTTAAGTATATTAATCTCAATTAAATAGTATACTTAGTAGATGTTGATAGGCATAATTATGCGTTCATATCAATTTTATTCATTTATCTACTACAATACTCTTTACGTTACAGGTTGTTCTTATTATTGGAATAAACGGAGCATGTCGAACTAATGATCTAACACAACTTAATGTCAAAAACATTGAGAAACATTCAGATGACTTACTATTAATTAATTTACCTAATACAAAGACAAAAAGAGACCGCAACTTCGTCATTCGCAAGGAATACGTAACGATTGTTGAGAAATATCAAGCCTTACGCCCGCCTAACACTCCAATCAATCGATTTTTTCTACAGTATCGCAATGGAAAGTGTGTTAGACAGCCTATGGGTACTAATAAAATTGGCAGTATCCCACGAGAAATAGCAACATTTCTTGAACTTCCAGAACCCCTGTTGTATACGGGTCATTGTTTCCGACGAACTTCAGCCACACTTTTGGCTGATTCCGGAGCTGATCTCCTGTCCCTTAAGCGCCACGGAGGCTGGAATTCCAATGCAGTTGTAGAGGGATACATAGAAGATTCCATCCAAAATATGTGAAGGCATCGTAGGAGCCATTACACTGAAAGAGCCTCAATCGGATCCTTGGACTGGCCCTTCTACATCAAAAATAAGCCGTTATGAAACACCTAACCATCTCCCTCTCTCTCCAACATTCACGCCAAGGGAATCCGATGAATCGGTACAACTATTAAGTATGACAGATAGTTTACCGAAAAACAGTACACAAGTGACTAACACCAATATTACAGTACCAAACAAAAATATTACACTCAATTTAAATAACTGTAGCAACGTTACTTTAAAATTTTCTTAATTATACCTTAGTATTATTTTGTTATAATTTAAAGATTATTCTGTAATACTTACCTGTCATAATGTAGTAATTAATACCTAAACTGAAATAAAAATGTACCTATCTTGTGATTGTAAACGTTTTTTTTTTGCATTTAGTCATTTCCTCGCTGAGGTGGAATGAAAAGTTACGTGTTGCACTCGAGTGCAAAGATTTTTCACCTCGTGCTCTTTTGATTCCCTCGCTAACGCTCAGGATTCTAATTTTGAATCACTCGCTGCGCTCGTGATTCAATTTAAGAATCCTTCGCTTGCTCGGTCATCAAAATTGAACACGCGGTTAAAAAGCAACTTTGCACTCTTGTATAACAGATAACTATTCTATATTCACAAAAAACTCAACCTATCCGAGGCGAGGCGAAATGGCTGGGTACCTAATTTATTTGTACTGTCGTGGTATAAAGTAGTGCTGTACTGCCAAAGAGCATGCATCAATGGGACGCACCGCTACGAGAAAGCGGCTTACATTATTTTAATCATGAGTTTAAAAGTAGGTAGTACCTTAGTATTCATTCGGTGCTTGAATAGCTGCTGTGTAATCTTGTAGGTATAAAATGCTGCGAGTGCTCCGCTACCTTTAAAATAACTATTTCGATCTAGTCCGTTGTCCCGCTGGAGTACTTGGTGGCACCGTCATATTTATATTCATGGAGAATTTGTTCCTCCACTTTAATTCTTCGTCACTCACACGAATACTTTCTATTGCGCACGTAACAAATGCTTCAAAAAATTCTAAAAATGATAGTTCGATATCAAGATCCATAATTTTATCGTTTTCACACAGGTTCGGAAATATTCTTGAAAATATTTTTATAATGGTTTTGCATGATAAATTGCCAAAGTTGAAAAGTTTCAAGTTTTCAATGTCTTCGTATATTTCAAAGGGTTCAGGGAGTTCAATATCATCTGCAATGTAAAGTAACGGAATTTGGTTTTGTTTAGCGCTTAGTGAAAGGATAAAAAATGTTTTAAAAATATTATTTACCAACAACAAAGGTTATTTCATCTCCAAAAATATAAACATTACGGCCTAGTGGCAGACATATGTCGGGCACTTCCACAAGGCCGGGTTGAGGACGTTCAGCGCAGTGTAGCGGACGACGGACAGCGCAAAGAAAAGTGCGCACTGTGTGTGGTTCTCCCAGGCTACGATACAACTCATAGGTTGCGCGCAAAGGTATACATTTACCATAACCATTTACCAAATGTCCTTGAAACGAAATAATATTCCAATAAATATACTTTTCCGATTTAGCTTTATGGTTGTTTAAACTCTATAAAGACTTCTCGAAAGTTCGGAACTACTTCCACCCTACCTCTTTGACGACTAGTTCCCCGTAATACATCCCTTTCCATAAAATTTCTGAAAGCACTTGCTAGAATCGTGTCAGGTTTTGTATCTGGCAAATCTCTTTTTGCATATAATTTACTGGCAACTGATATCAGACTATGTAAGAACTGCCAAAAGTATACTTTCTCGAACGGGTTATGCGGGCTCCTTGCGAGCCATTCAGGATTCTGGTGATATATTTTGTCAATCTCGATGAGTGTCAAGCCTCTCTCGTGAACATTACAGTCGTAATACAATTGCCATAAAAACAAGCGAATCAGCACAGGCGTAAACGCTATTTCTTCGGTGTTGCATATGGTCGCATACTTGTAATAAATATTCAACAGATCGGTCTTGTAACATTTCAACGTCTGTCGTAACGAATTCTTCTCAAACATGATCAAGTCGTCGATGATCTCTAGTCTATTCGCTTCTTCTAACGAATGCTCCTCTTTTCCAGTTGGTTGTGGAAAATCTTTTTCTGTTATTTTATTATTTTCCAAGTAGTCATTTATCAAATTCGTTCTAATTTCAGCTTGTTTGTCTATATTTTTAAGCGCTTGATCTATATGATAATTAAGGCCGACGGTAGTGTCGCATATTTCAAATTGGTAGGGTTCACTTATAGTTACCGATCTCTTAGTGTCTTGAGGGTATTTGATTTCGGTAGCAGAATTCAAGGGTCCTAAATTGTCTTCAGTAAAAAGGTTTCTATCTTGGATGATTAATCCATTATTTGTAACAAGCTTCCCTACGCCATGTTTTTTATTTTTTTTAAACTCTCCCTTATAATGCGATCCTAAACCGAGTCCCAGATTAAGTACACCATATCCATTACGCTGACCTTTTTCCCACATACCACGAAATGCATTTATAGATGGCAGTGCCATGGTGTTATTATAACAAGCTTCCCATATGTAAATACCATAACCGGACATGACTCCATTCTGCCACCCTCCACGGTAAAACTAAAAGAATAGAAACATTCATGTACATATTTTTTTACAATAGAACTTCATTATTGGATATAATCCATACTACTTAATATTATAAATTCGAAAGTAACTCTGTCTGTCTGTATGTTACCTTTTACGCCTAAACTACTGAACAGATTTAGATAAACATGGATATTTCGGAGTGCCTAGGTATTCCCTCTCGACGGTCAAACATAACTCTACCTGTGTATAGAAGCCCAAACTCACACAAAACTTCTTATTGGATAGGTAGGTATAAACTTACGGGGTATACTAATATACTTAATGTCAGGTATACCTACCTGACAAGGTACCATATCATGGTAGCTGTTGATTTTTAAGTACACCGTGTGGCTGTGGCGTGAGTACGTGATAATGATTATTAAATGCCTAATTTAAAAAACTTACGTCATGATTCGGCCATATCATTAATCCTTTACCTTCCCTCTCGTTTCTATCCCAATCTCCTTTATATCCACTTAGTTCGCAGTATTCTCTAGATCCATACCCGTATCGTTCATTCTAAATTAATATTTAATGAAGTATTATAATAAAATAATTTATTACGGTGCTCAGTTGGACGAAGATACCAGCGCTGAGACCCATAAGACGTCTATCCTCTTGTGGGTCTCAGCGCTGCACCCTAATTGCGTGACACACTATCAATCACAATCAGAATCATTTTGAAGGATATTGCTCATCCATTGAATCTTATATTTGAAAAATTTGTCTGCTTAACAACGTAAATTACGCAATGAATGTTGTTGAACTGTCAAACTGAAATCCATTGCTACTGTTAGTGTCTTACGCAATTACCCCGCTGGTATCTTCGTGCCGCGCTACTACTTACAACATGTTCTTTCCCTGTTGGTTAACGAGAGAGATCAAGGGTAAGATACAGAGACGAAACTTTCGTTTGGATCTGTCAAGATCACGCCGAAATGCACTGATTTTGATACAGATCGGAAGGCAAGCTTAGGTTTAGTACGCTAAGTTCTGTTCTCCGTATCTTACAATCTTACCTATGTTTCCCAACCGCCTTATTAAAAAACCCGGAGTAACGATACCTACTTGCCTATACGACATACACAAGTAGGTATTTTTTAGGTTTAACTTTGGAATGACTACCTAGTTTCCAGGTTTATTACAGATCATAGTTCATTTTTAACCCCCGACGCAAAAACGACGGGGTGTTATAAGTTTGACGTGTCTGTGTGTGTGTGTGTGTGTGTGTGTGTGTGTGTTTGTTTTAAGTACCATCCGAGGACGTGCGTATGAATACACAAGGCACGACCGAGGACCTTTTCAAAGCGAGGACCTTTTCGAGGGTCCTCGGTTTGACTTGACCAAAGATTCGTATTCTGCAAGCGATTTTGAGTCTTTCTATATACTTATTACGAAAAAGTTGTCTGAACCTCGGTTTGATCAAGAAAATTCATAATCTTACACAAATATTGTGTATCCACCAGATGGTGCCACTCTCGCCTCATACACAGGCTCTTTACACTCATTTCACGTTTGTTGTATTATCCGAGGACCTATGTGTTAACTTTAACACAAAAGACCTCGGTTAGGTAGCTTTTCCAGACAATGTGTATTTAAGACCTCGGTTTGCTAGATTTTCCGAACAGTGTGTATTCTAGTCCTCGTTTTAACAGTTTTCCTCGTGTGTAGAAGACGAGTTATGTGCTATCATTAAAATAAAATTATGAAGGAGAAAAGCGAAGGTAGACTGAATCCTTAAACAAATCGTTAGTAGCTAATAGGTGCACGAGGAATAATCAGGCTTCTTCTGCAGTGTGTACTAAGTACCTAGGCCTGCTTAGATTATGCAACATTATGATTTGCACCATACAATATTGTACTGGCATGAGCTGAATACGTGTGCTCTTCGTAAAGAACCTAATATAGTAAGATCCCAGGGCCACCAGACATCACGTATTTTCTTACGAACGAAATGTGGATGATTGAGTAGTGTTAGTATGTACTAAGATCGCATGCCTACCTGCTAGCTTGCTGAGACGACTAATTCTCAGGTATCAGGTAATCAAGGTACAAAAAACATTACTTACGTCACGTAAATTCTCCAATGCCAACGCGCTCCTACCCACAGAGGCATTAAAATTGAGTTTAGGGGATGATTGGCCCTTTGGATCGGTCTGTCTTCTTGTAAAGGGTTTTAAAATACTTGTCTGGTGGACATATATAAAAATGGAGCATCAGAATTTACGTGAAGTTAAGTACCTAATTATTTTGGGAGCTTTAAAGCGTCTGCAAAGCAATACGGCCGATGGAAAGTGTCTGGGAGTATTGGCGACTTATTTTTAAGGATATTGCCTAAAATATACGTGAAAATCAGCTTGGAGAATTTACGTGAGGTAAGTAATGTTTTTATGTACCTTGATTACCTGATACCTGAGAATTGACCGTCTCAGCAAGCTAGCAGGTAGGCATGCGTTCTTAATATGTACATACTAACACTACTCAATCGTCCACATTTCGTTCGTCAGAAAATACGTGACGTTGGTGGCCCTGGGATCCTACTCTATTAGGTTCTTTATGAAGAGCACACGTATTCAGCTCATGCCAATACAATATCTTATGTTGCAAATCATAATGTTGTATAATCTAAGCAGGCCTAGGTACTTAGCACATACTGCAGAAGAAGCCTATAATCAATACCAGCATGTTTGTGATCTAGAATTCAGATTTCAGTTTTCTCTTCTTTATCCCGGCTTATCTGAAAGAAACGAAATAATAACTTGATATTGTATTGAATATCATAAAACTGAAGTTTCTGAATTCTGATTTATCTACTCATTTTAAACCTGAATTCTAGTTTTACTTTATTTTCGTAAGCTAAATTTGAAGACGATGCTACCAACTATTGAGGAATTCCCCCATAAAGAAACGACCCTGGCTGCAGCATCAGCACAAACTGGGAATTATTTTACTTTTACGACTTAAACCTAACGCGTATGCTAAATTTCAAGACGATACTATCAACTGTTGAGGAGTTCTCTCATGAAGAAATGACCCGGGCTGCAGCAGCAGCACCAACTGGTAATTGTTTTGATATTACTAGATAAACATAACGCGTATGCCAAATTTGAAGATGATACTATCAATTATTGAGGAGTTCCCTTATGAAGAAACAACCCTGGCTGCAGCATCAGCACAAACTGGTAATTATTTTAGTTTTACTACATAAACCTGACGCGTATGCCAGTTTTGAAGACGATGCTATCAAGTGGTAACAAGTACCGTCATGAAGAGACGACTCTGGCTGCAGCATCAGCACAAACTGGTAATTATTTTAGTGTTACTAGATAAACCTAATGCGTATGCCAATTTTGAAGACGATGCTATCAAGTGCTAAGGAGTACCGTCATGAAGAGACGACCCTGGCTGCAACATCTGATACTATAATAATACACTCATTTTAAAGTTGTTTATATAAAATTAAATTACCTTTCCTCCACAGTGATTACACCCTTCTTATTCGCGGTCCACATCAACGGCAAACGTAAAAACATCGACTCGTCCTCGATTGGTACTTCATTTTAGAAAAAGTGTGTAAGAAAGAAGTCGGAACATTTTACTTACATTGATATAATTATTACCTTACACGTAAAATATTGTAGGTAGGTAGATTTTCCAGGTCCTCGGTTTGTACAAATTTTACGCGAAAAACTGTCCTCGGTTTAGTGATATAAAGTCTAACACAACGTCCGCACTTTGTACAAGCTATAAGAAATTTTGTGTAAAAATACGTCCTCGGAAGGACGTCGCAGGGCTTACGGAAGAGGTCCTCGGTTGGCTTACACAAAGTCCTCGTATGTGCATCGCTGGTCACATTTTGCTGTGTATTTCAGGTCCTCAGTATGATAGCCGAAATTCATACAGAAAAATGTTGAGATAGCATTATCCCAATAAGCTCATCACTATAGATTTATTCACCTGTCTCTTTCTATCTTATTCTAAAAAGCCAACAAGGTGTTTAAACCAGTTTTTTGGAGGGTCCTCGGTACGTTCTAGGACTAACAAGGTCCTCGTAAGGGTGTCTGTACAAACAGGGGTGTGTGTGTGTGTGTGTGTGTGTGTGTGTATGTCTGTCTGTGGCATCGTAGCTCCCGAACGGATCAACCGATTTTAATTTTGTTTTTTTTGTTTGAAAGGTGAATTTGTCGGGAGTGTTCTTAGCTATGTTTGATGAAAATCGGTCCAAGATGGCCGCCGCTACAAAATGGCGGATTACATATTTTTTCACAACTCCCTCAATATGGGTATCAAATGAAAGGGCTTGACTAGTAGAATACTATACACTATGATAAATTTCAAATCCAAGATGGCCGCCACCACAAAATGGCGAATTACATTTTTTTATTCACAACTCCCTCAATATGGGTATCAAATGAAAGGGCTTGACTAGTAGAATACTATACACTATGACAAATTTCAAATCCAAGATGGCCGCCACCACAAAATGGCAAATTACATTTTTTTATTCACTACTCCCTCAATATGGGTATCAAATGAAAGGGCTTGACTAGTAGAATACTATACACTATGACAAATTTCAAATCCAAGATGGCCGCCACCACAAAATGGCAAATTACATTTTTTTTCACAACTCCCTCAATATGGGTATCAAATGAAAGGGCTTGACTAGTAGAATACTATATACACTATGACAAATTTCAAATCCAAGGTGGCCACCACCACAAAATGGCGAATTACAAAAAACCTGATTAAATACCAGATTACCTGAATCTTAAAACGCAAGAAAATAAAAGAAAAGAAATAATAAGGAGTCCCTACAAAAAGCATGAAATAAAAAATTAAATTAAAAATTTAAAAAACCCCCGACTACGAAAAATCCTATAAAAAGAAAAAAATAACCTTGAAATTATGACCCTACGTAAGTACGTATGAAATTTTTTGATTAAATATTGTCCTGTCGGGGGACCGCTACTATTTTAAACTTTAACAGAACGTTAGGCTAATAATTAGAGCGGTCCCCCGACAGGACAATATTTAATCAAAAAATTTCATACGTACTTACGTAGGGTCATAATTTCAAGGTTATTTTTTTCTTTTTATAGGATTTTTATACATACGTAGATCCATTGTCCGTCATATGAATTCTTAAAGTCCTTAGAATAGTAGATAACTCCTTCTCCATGCTTAGTTCCACAATGCCAGCCTCCAGAGTAGGAGCGTTGACTGCGAGAGTCCACGTACAGACCTTTACCGTGTCGTAGGTTCCCGACAAACTCGCCTTCGTACCACGTGTCATTTTTCCACTGAATTGTACCTTTTCCGTACATTTCATTATTTTTAAAATGTCCCTAAAATTATAATCAGACAACCCGCAGTTAGTGAAGTCAGTCTTCATAAACATAATATACTAGTCAAAACAAAATAAGGGCCACTTGTGAATTAACATCCGGACTGATTTAATTATTTTAAAGAGTTCTTAGACGACATATCTTTTGTGTGGTATTTCCTGAAGTTTTAACAAACATAATGTGAGGATACCACTTGCATGATTTTTGAAGTGGGTACTATGATACTTTTTTTTGTAACCATTTGAATTTACCCTATTCTAAGACGAATTCTTAAGTCATTTAAATTGTGGATTCTTTTGTGGAGTCTTATATTTGCTAAGTTAGAACGTGGATAAACATTTTGAAAGTGCTATGCTGAGGATTCGAAGACATATGGACCTGCAAACCGCAACTAGAGCCATCACATTGATCCAAGAGGGACATTCACAGCGTTTTGTAGCTTTACAGCTTGCCTTTTCAAGGCGAGCGATCCAGAATCCTTGAAATCGATTTCAAGAGACTGGGAGTGTAACCAGAAGACGGGGATCTGCCAGGAATCGAGCAACCACCTCACAGGAAGACCGTTACATACGCTTGACTGCCCGAAGAGAGCGCGTCGTCACCGCCCGCGCCTTACAAAATGGCTTGCGCCCGGCGACCGGTATCCGCGTGAGTGACCAAACGATTAGAAATCGGTTACATGAAGACCAGCAGTTTTCTAGGAGACGCGTAGTGCGGATTCCATTGACTAGTGTACACCGTGCAAACCGATTATCATTCGCAATGCAGCACCTGGACTGGAACAAAGGGAATGGAGCACAGTATTGTTCACTGATGAGTGTAAAGTGAATTTTTTTAGTGATGATCGTCGCATTAGAGTATGGAGACAAGAAGGTTAGCGATTTTCGGATGCTTGTATCCATGAAAGTGACTTATTTGGGAGTCCCAATGTTAGGGGGAGGAATCTCTATCAGGTTGAACCGAACTCGCAATATTCACGCAGGCACGGTAACGGCTGTGCGATACATTGAGGAGATCATAAGACTTCATGTATACTCATGTATATTTTTGTATACAATCAAGTATTTTATAACTGAACAGACAGCTGTGCTGCTGGGGAGTTTGTTGCGCCACTTCTTCTTCCCAGCGATAGCACTAGGAAGTGGTGAAGGGTGGGCGTTTTTGGGGAGCTGTCTATTGTAATTTTGACGTTCGTAAAGTGCTAATTCTCAGCCTAATTTGAATAAATGACTTTTGATTTTTGATCATGTGGTGCCATTTGCACAAAGAATTGGTGCAAGATTCACATTAATGCACGACAATGCCCGCGCTTATACAGCTAGAGCCACTAGGGAAGCCCTAGACGACGCTGGTATACTTTTCTTGCGGTGGCCTGCCAACAGTCCGACCTTAACCCCAACGAACACATTATTTATCGGACATCGGATTTATTAAAAAGAAGTGTCCGGGACACAAATCAACCCGTACACAATGAACGACAGCTCATTAACGTGCTCAAGTCAAGCTGGGAACAAATTTCAGAAGAGACAGTGAGACATCTTGTGGTGAGTGTGCTATCCCAGACTTCAAGAATGTGTTCGCAAAAGAGGACACACGATACTAAAGAAGTGCAAAAAAGATAAAAATCTTTCGAAATTTAGTTTTAACCTCTTTTTTCATTAAGTGTATTTTTTTGCTGAAATTGCATTTTTTACGAAAAACCTAATCAGGTGTTCTTTTATCTATTAATAAATTTAATTCTAAGGTTTTTGCATTAAAAATTAGCTAGCTAATTCAATTTAATTATTTATCTACCCTCAAACCCAATACATCATTAGAATACAGAAAATACATGGTGGCCCTTGTTTTGTTTTGACTAGTATATATAAAATAAAGGCACTTTATTTTTAACTTACTAAGTATACGGTTCCGTCGGCCCATTGGAAACGACCTTCGCCATGCATACATTTTGAAGAAATATTTCCTTCATACATATTGCCATTTCGGAATCGTATAACAGCCGTTTCATCAGGACTTGACCACCAAATAGTTTGAGACAAGTCGTTCTGTGAACAATGAAACCGGCTAAGTAGATGAACTTCTCCAACTTGAGCAAATAGGCAGTTGCATATTGTGCAGAGTTATTTCAATATAACTAGCACTTTACGAGTCTTCGCTCGACTTATATTCCCTATCCCGTGGGAATTTTCAGTTCTATTATACATACGTACTTGTCTACTTAGGCTACATCATAGAACCCTCCATGAAAAACCTCTGTGAAAAATGTCAGCTTTCTGAAAAGGTTTGGGCTGGACGTTGATGAATTAATCAGTGAGTGATTCAGGATTGATAGAATCTAGTTACATGGTCGATGATGGTGCACGCTTCTTCATACTCGCTTTATATTACCCAGTTAGTAGGAGTATAAATTACGATTTCATTGTTCACTTTCTATAAATTTACATCAAGATACAAATCGTTTTAGGTCTAAAATATTTATGAATACATTACCTCTCCCTGTTCATCAACTCTTGAACGGCTTCGTTTCGTCGCTTTTGAAGGTCGTCGTGCAGTAGCTAAAAATATGAAGTATTTAGGTATCCTCCTGAGGTAGGTATGTACCAATGTTAAGCATTATCACGGTTTCATTTATGTACATACTAAGGCGCCTCATTTAATATCTGGGGCCAGGGTGTTATTGAGATAGGACTTTAGAGCGAAATCCGGAACAAAACTAAAGAAAAGTGGTCGGTTGGAGTCATTGGGTGGCTCGATTTTACAGAAAACTAAAACAGCATTTGACTTTTTGAGAGCTTATGCAATCCCAATCCTTTAACCGATTAGGACTGCCCCAGAAGGAGGGCAGTGTTTTGCAAATTAAAATAACGCACTATAAAACCTTAGTTTTTGTTTTTCCTAACCCTCTTAAGGGGTAGCATTATAGGTACTAATCATGAACAACTTTTAATATGGGATCAACACAAGAAATCGTGACTTACGCGCAGATTTTTTCTTTTTGCCAAAAATTGTAGTGTCGCTAGGTGACTTCCCCAAATCTAGGGAAGGATGACGAGAGCCGAAGTCTGCCTTATGTGACTGAACAGTTTCCCATGATTCTACGATGCAATCTAACATTGACTCGAACATCATTGTTATCAATTCCTTTCTCACAGAACCCTTGGGACGCACTGCCACGGAGGCTACAGAATCATTTGTTAACGCTGCATTAGATAGATGGCCTTGCGTTGTAGACCACGTTTCATAGTCCACATCTTGTCCATGTCGTTTGTGCACAATCAGGGAACTGTCACGACGTGTAAGTGTTCGCTGTGAATCCACATAAAACATGATGTCTAGATAATTCAAAAACGTATTACTAAGTACATATAATATGACAGCAAGCAAACAGAAAAATAGTAAAACTGAATGTTACGTAAACAACCACTGTCAACGCAACGAATCATGCAGTGGACAAAACAATGTCAGTATGACAATGTTAATGTTTTTTTGTAATGTTTTACAACGAAATAGATTTTATGGTTGTCTATGCAGTATGCATCATTTAATTTTTCCATTTGGTACGGAACCCTTAAAACAATTTAATAGGTTTCATGAACTTTTTGTTCTGAAAATGAAAACGGAGCCGTAAGCTGTACCGGTAAGTTGTAAGAGTAGGAGTCCTCATTCCAGAGGTTAGAATAGGTTTAGATGCTCCATTTTAGTATCTATAACTTTAACTCTTTGTTTGTTCAGCAGAGCACACTAGAAAGCAAGGGTCAGCGACTCTGCTAAGAAGATACTTGCGTAGATTTTGATGCTAACATAAATCAGCCTATAATGTTCCCGCTGCTCGGACACAATGGCCTCCTGTACCTGTGAGAAGGAGTTGGTCCGGCCCTTATTAATGTAATTTACCACGCGGGCCCAGTGCGGATTGGTGGACGTAAGTAACATATTTTAAAATTTTTGATTCTAGGTCATGCCGGTTTCGTCACGATGGTTTCCATCATCGGTTTGAGGGCAGTGGTCATGAAATAAATTACACAAAGTAAAGCGCCTGTCGTGTGGGTTCGAAGCTACGATCTACAAACCATAAGTCGCGGCCGTTACCACTGGACCACCACTGCTCTCGAATTTCTAACCGCATGGGCATGAAAAGGGGGACGCCGTATTTGTATGAAGAATCTTATTCCTTGGGTTTATAAACTTGAAACTTGGTACAAATATCATCATCATCATTTCAGCCCAAAGACGTCCTGCTGGACATAGGCCTCCCCCAAGCACCTCCACTTCGACCAGTTCTGCGCTTCTCGCAAACAACGGGTTGCTGCGGCTACCTTTTGAACAATTCTTACTAGCCTATAAGTATTGTCCCAATGCAGGGCAAACGCCTCCCTCTCCCTTTTCCTTTTTTTCGCGGCAGGCCGAGACGAAGATGGCGGGACAAGTTTGACTCCTACCGAAAGGACTGCCAAAAGACAGAGAGAATGGAAGAAGAAAACGTGTTGCACCGACCCCCACTAACATGGGACAAGGGCAGGAAGATGACGATGAA
This sequence comes from Apamea anceps, assembly GCA_951799955.1. NCBI lineage: Eukaryota > Metazoa > Arthropoda > Insecta > Lepidoptera > Noctuidae > Apamea > Apamea anceps. The sequence goes on along the minus strand of OX637505.1, from coordinate 14,149,982 downwards.
ATGGCAAAAAAAGTTTATACTTCGAAGGTATACCTAGTTAATTTGCTTATTATCATTCAGATTCCCTGACTGACTTCAAAGTGGATTGAAAAAAAAATGTTTACACATCAAACTGTTTTAATTTGAAAAGTAATTTTATTTTGTTTTTCAGCTTGCGTTTGGGTCTGTCACGATGATAATGTAATAGTCCACCATGTTCGCTCTCCTTCGTCGCAGGGGAACGTGTAAACTTTTTATGAAACATTGAATGACCTGAAAGAAACAAGCAATACAGTTACAACACACCGCTCTGCTGATGTTACTTACTAAAATAGTAGGTTCCTCGTAGGTAACCTACCAGGCAGTGCGATTCTGTAACCATCTTACCGTGAAAATTTACGTGAAGTGAGCGTGGACTGAGCTGTCATTCCAACTACTGCTAGTGATTAACACTATTGACAGCTCCCTCTAAGCTCACTTCACTGCCGTGAAAACTTAGGTGAAGTGAGCTGTCAATAGTGACAATCCTAGCATCACGGCTCACTTCACTTAAGTTTTCGTGGTGAGATTTCTACAGAATAGACCGGCTGATTCTGATGTTTCGCTATTCCCATAGATACAACATGTACGATTTTGTTCTTTTGTTTTTGGCAAAGACTGGTTAAATTTCTCTATGGTTTTTGGTAACCAATTTGATCGTAACAGTAGCTAGAGTGAATAAGTGAGCTTGCTCGCGCCGGGAGCCCGGGACACTTCTCGCGCGAGCGCACCAACACTTAAATAAATTATAGTAGGTATCTAATACCAGCCTGTTACTGTCCCACTGACTGCAGGACAGGCCTATTCTCAAACAGAGAGGGCACAAGGATTAATCACTACGCTTGCTATAGGCTATTAGGTACATATTTTATACTTAAGTAGTAATAGTGTTAGGTAAGTAGCTTAAATTATAGGTAATGGAACGTAAACCGTAGGAATGTAAATGTTGGTAGGTACTAAAATTTACTGACCCCAGTCCCTGAAAGGCCTCCATAATCGCCATATGCTCGCTTCTTGATCAAGGTCATTGTCATCTGATATCCAGTCGTTGGAATCTGAATCGAGTGTTTCGTTTGATGTACCTTCCTTCACCAGCTCTTGGGTCGAGTTCTCATGTGCGCAGCACAAACTGAGGATGCACAATACTGCACAGGAAACCGATATCTTAAATGGAAAAGAAAAGGTTTAATATTATCAATGAAACATAAAAAAAACCAAGCTTCCGATATAAGTGCTGATCATTCTCCTAATATTGTCTCCCAAGTCTTTTAGAGAGAAGGCGCCCTAGGTAGGTTTTACCTATTTGGAGGCAACCGAATCCGATTTCCAGTCCATCTTGCCCTAATTCTAAATCTACGGTGAGATCAGATCCGGTCGCCATCTTCTGTGAGGAGAAGTCGAAGAAGATGGGAGCGTGATAAGAGGGAAACGAAGAAATATTGTTAACTTTGCCGCTCGAAGGCCAGAGATCGATAAGGATTTTCCATCAGGCAATCCGTTGTAAGAAGAATAGGGCATAAAATGGGATCCCCCCAGAAGTCGCACTCCCAACCCTTGGTGACGACTCTTAAGAAGCACCGAGGGAAAATTCCTACCTCCTACTGTTCTAAGACACTTGAAATTGTAGACATAGGCAAAACCATAACATAAGCACAATGCAAAAGAAAAAGAGACTCTTAAGACTTTCTTCGCGGGTCCAAAAAGAAAAATCAGATCCAAATCAGATGTATCGCACACATGACATAAAATATTCACTTTTTATTTTTTTGTGCACTCAGCACATTTTACGGTTAACTATTAACACAACAACATTTACCTTAACACTCATTTTAACTCAAAATGCTAGGGATCTACGTGACTGAGGTTCGAGTACTATTTTATTTCTAAACGTGAATGAATAAAAACATGTACTTTATATTGGCTATTTCCATTTCAACAATGTGGACCGGACGAGGTTTCATGTTAGGACATACGATAATGTAAAAGCAATTTCAGTGATCCAAATAATCATTGTGTAAACCAGTTACGGAGTATTATTATTATAATACAGGTATCGAACAGTGCACTTAGCTATTAATTGTTATTTATAAGGATATTATTATTGTAGGTAATTGGCGAAGGTTCTTCGAATTGCAAACTGAAGTTGCATTTCCGTTATTGTGTGTTAGTATTGTGATAAGTGGGAGGGTAGAAAATACTTGTGGGATTTCTCCAGAGCCAAACTTACCTACGTGTGGCCTTCGTACACCCAGACCCGATTGGAACAACTATCTGTTGGCAATATTAGTTCCATCCGGGATCGAACCTACAAACTGAAGCGCTGAACCTCGGCCACTGCATCAACTACGGAATAGAAATCGTTTGCATCTACGCCGTCCGTGTTCTGTGGCTAGGCGGCCTAGGGGCTGAGCGCTTATGGCGAAACATAACAATAGTAATATCTACAGCATAATCAGCCGATAACGTTCCCACCGTTGGGACACAGGCCTCCTCTTTTCGAGAGGTAGTGGGCTGTAACAACTGTACCTACCTCGCGGGCCCAGTGCGAGTTGGTCACAGTCTTCGAATTTTTGGTTCTAGACATGCCGGTTTCCTCACAATGTTTTCCTTCACCGTTTTGAAAGCAGAGTGTTGAAATAATTTACACGAAATAAAGGACCTGTCTGGGTTCGAACTCACGACCTAAAACTCGTAAGTCGCGGCCGTTACCACTGGGCCACAACCACTGCTCTGAGGCAAGTAGGTACTTCATAATAGCCTAGGAACTGAATAGAGTATAGTTGTGACTAATTTTATTAGTCATCACTTTGGAGAAGTAGAAACTGCAAAACTTTGTGTGCCCAGTGTTATAAAGTAACGCACAGGGCACCTCAAAAGACAGCCTTTAGGGACAGGTGTGAATGTATCAGGGTTTTTAATTATTGTGATAATTAGTGTTTGGCGCGGCGTTCATGGCGTGCGCTCGAGCGTGTGGTTCAGTGACACGTCGCGGCGGCATAGCATAGCCCGCGTCCGGCACTCACTAGGTTGCGCAATTGAACAGGTTTTGCCTAAGTATTCAATAAGTATACGGTCAGGGAAATTAATTGATAACACTTTTTTTATTAAAAAAACTACAGACTTCAAAAAAAAAAATACTATAGGTAGATAAAGGGGTAGGTTCCCACAAAATATTGTACTTATGCCTACCACTACTTGTTATGTACTAAGTTTTATAACACTATCAACATATAGCAAGTGGATTAAATATTATGTATTATTGATGGTCGGTAATTAAAAAAATCCCAAGCAAAATAAAAATATTGGAAGACCGCACAAGCTTCCTCTGCCAAATGAAAAAAGAATCACGCAAATCCGCCGAGTAATTAAGAAAAAATAAAATAGTCCTCGAGACCGAATTTCGACCATAGTGGCCTATCTCAACGGAGACCATCCTTCGGCGCGGAAGATATTATGGTGCACAATAAATGTGAGCAGACACACTCTCTTCCCTGTTCTGACATTACCGATAGATCAGGCGCAGGACCAACGTCTTCACGTAGATAGTTTCCGTGGGACGGAGATAGCACATCTCAAACTTCAAGTTTCTAAAGGAAAAACCCCAATAACACTTTGCATGACCTCGGCATCGATACCAGGACCCCAAGCTCAGCAATCACGCTTGCAACCACGAGACCAACTTCAACGAGAAGTTTTTAACTAATGTGTTCATGTGTATTTTTCCAATGTATGTGTGAGTTATCGTACCCTTTTATATCTGAAGTTTACCATCACAACCATGAAATACTTGTTACCATTTTCACTATCCGGAAACGGCCCCGCAACGTCAAGGGCTATCCTCTTCCATGGTGCACCAACATTGTACAATTTCAATGCACCTCTACTAGGAGTCTGAGGTCCCTCTACAGCTGCACAGCTTGTACATTTGCGACACCAGTCCTCGACATCGTCCCGATAGTGGACCCAGTAAAATCATTCTCGTATCTTCAGTAGAGTCCGTTTTACTCCCAGATGACCTCCTGAACGACTATCATCGTACAGCTGTAGAACATCCGGTACTTGAGCTTTAGGGACATTTGGAAATGCCAGCTGTCTCCCCGAGCATTTTCCCATTTACGGCACAGGACTCCATCCTGAATCACCAAGCTGTCCCATTGGGCCCAATAGCTTTTTGTGATCGAACTCATCGCTGAGACGTCGCTCCACCTGGGCTTAGGAGCTCTGGCCTTCATCCACTTCAGAATCGGCTTGATGTCCGAATGTTCCTGCTGTGCACGTTGTAGGCTTTCCTTCCACCCGTTGCTGAGGTCTATCTTGAGCATCCTCACAGGTACCACTTCTTTACTTTCTTGCCTAGTACCAACTAGTGTGTTTAATTTGACCCTGTACCTATATAGACAGACAGGGAAGATTTTTGAGAAGGGGCAGTAAAGGCGGGTATCTTAACCGCTGTAGTTACAAACGGTCTTAGGAGACTAACTAAAAAATTAGGTACAAAACAAAGTTTTAGAAAATTGTGGTGACTTACAACTTCCACGCGAACAAGTCGCGGGCAGAAGCTAGTTTGAAATAAAAGTAGACAGTATTTTATTTTTAAGGTTTTATTAAAACAAACATTAGATTTCACACCTTAATTATTAAAATAACATAACACTTATACATAGGTTCTTGAATACAATGAATTGAGAAAGAAAGGTAGGTCTTACCTACGTTTCTACTGTAATCATTTACAATATCGTACATTGTAATGTCAGCAGCTCTCTCTTCTACCCAAACATACCAAAAATAAATTACTTCCATAACACATTATAATTTACTTACATTTTAACTTATTTACATAGATAAATACATGTAGTGTGTTCATATCACAGTTGCATCATTTGGCTATAATTACACTAATCTCACATATATTATATCTAATTATGTTGGCAAGATGTTGATGCTAAAGCTAGACAGGGTCGCGATATACAGTGCGCGTCATGTGAGGCAGCGAGCTGCGCAGGAGCTTATGTTGGAGTGACGGAGTCACCAAACGAGTCAGCCAAACTTCTCTTTAGATTAAGCAACAAACTCTTGGTTGGCTGTCAAACTACCCGTATATAAATAAAACCGTCAACGTCTAGTGATAGGGGGTTATTTTTATACATAGACAACTACCTGAATATGTATTCAGAGTCAAATTTAAATTGCGAAACTTCACACTCGTCGAGTTTCGACATATAATTTTACGATTTCCCCATGAATTTGTTTTTGTAACCCCTCCATACAAATTGATATTTGCAACGCGTCTTACACTGTACATGACCTTGCTGAGCTTAGTAATTATTCTTAGATTGGTGTATCATATAGTGAGGCTTTTGTAATTGTTATTAATTATTCACGAATAAATGTATGCTTGAGCATTTCAATTCTGTGACAAGTCAGATAGGGAGCAAATACAGCCATTGATTGCAGTCTATTTAGTTTTTGTAAATATCATTCTTTTACAATTTACAATACCAAAATAGTTTTACCAGCAGATTTACATAATTTACAATTTATTCTGTAGTTACCTACTAACTATTTTAATTATCCTACTTATAACTATGACAGAAATTCTTTTAAGATTTTAGCTAGGCAAGTAATAAATTAAACACTAGTATTTTAATCGAAACATTTTTAAGGCCTAGTTAAGATTTGTGCCTATGTTACATCGAGTGTAATCTTATTAACATCTATTCACCCAATAAACTACTGAGCAGGCTACATGATTAATTATCTATTATAGTTTAAGGATACGATGTTTTACTAAGGCGTTGTATACTAAAACGATGAAACAACTTTCAGCTTAGCTGGTTACAAACAACATATGGCGGCCATATAGTTTTTTTCTGCCTCATGTCAGATGACAATTGGGCTAATAGAACCACCGATTACCCACTAAACGCGCGACGACATCGCGGCAGGCCGAGACAAAGATGGCGGGACGGATTTGCTAGGTACTCAAACCTAGCACAAGCCAGAATTGTGTGGAAAAGGGAAAGGTAGGCCCTGCAGCGACACACTACAGGCTAGTTAGATTATATAGATAGATTATACGGAAGAAATTGGGTAAATATTCGGTTAGCCAGTTTGCCACTTAGGTGCAGCGTTTTCCCTGTTTTGCCGACGCGGCTCATTGACTTTATGATTACTTTATACTACGCAATACAGCAATATCTACAAAACCACTACTAATGTTAGATTTTTAAGTAATCACTTTATTTATAACTAACCAACAACTTCGAGAACGTTCGAACGTTCGTGTCTTTCAACAATTTACATCCAGGCACTGGCTCTTAAATTGTCGACGATGGTGGCGCGTCGTCGGTGACACACGCGGATACATGGCTCGAAGGCCAGTCGGCGCCAAGGTCACGAGTCGTGGAGCAGGCGCTGGTAGTGCGGGAACACCTCGTACGGCGGCACGTGCAACCCGAACTCTAACGCCACAAGGACGGCGAATTCGAATCGCATCAAATCTTTTCTGTTCACTCTAAACGTAGTTTCAATGCGCTGAAAGAATAAACAAAACTACCTAAGTATATGAGGTCATTATAGATGTTCAACTATGTGTAAAACATTGCCTTACTTCTATGAGCGCCTTCAATGCTTCTCCTTTCACATCGTTGAGTTTGGCAGAGAGCATTAAACAAGCGCCAGCACACAACTTCCTATTATCTTTGTTGATCAGATTTGCCAAAATCAGTTTCTCAAAGTAAACATAGGCCTGTGCTACTGACAGCAGATCCACTCCTCCACTGTCATGTTTGGCAATTTTCCGCATTTCTTTCTTAATGCTGCAAAATTAAAGATTCAGTTAAAATCCAAAACATCTTGCATCAAATATTGCTGTACAAATATTACCTTCTTAATTTACTGAGAGTTAACTTGATGTGTGGGAACTTCTCCCTAAACTTGTCATTTAGTTCTTTTTTGAGATCTTGCGGTCGGACGTAGTCAATAATAGATGTCATGTAGGATGTGAATGTTAGAAGTGTTCTGTGCTTTCCAGCAATCAGCTCCGGATCGTCTAATACATTGGGACAGTATTGAACCTGTAAGAAATTAAATATTCAATATTAATATCCCATCACATTCAGGTGTGCATGTTTTATTATTAGGAAGTTCTGAGTCAGCACTGAAAATTTCCTAATAGGAAAACCCAGTTACACACTTTGCGGTTGTGACTCAGTAATCTTACCCAGGAATGCTCGGCACTAGCACTTGCTAATGAGAATAATATACAATATTTTGAAAAAGTAAGTTAAAATGTTTAAAAAATCCAATGGATACATACATATTTTTGAGAGAGTAATGATCCTTCATCCCAGTCGAATGCTTTCATATCAACTGAGGAGTGTGGTGGTGAGGATGGAATCGCTGTCCTCTGCGATGATTCATATGAGAAACACCTACAAAGATAACAGCTGTTATTATTCGGCTAAACATATTTTTACTGTGTGCAGGCTGTTATTACTTTGATGTTAGAACCAATTATATCAGCATGCAATAAAAGAGAGTCAGTAAGAAGTGGATTGGTAACATGCTCTAAAATTCTAAATACATAAGGTCTTACTTAATATCTATATTATTATTTTAAACCACTCCATCTTATTCTATGTTCCCAATGTAAATCATGCACACTTCTTAATGTTATATTATGTTCTAGCAGTGACTTCCAGATCACATAAAACCCAGGTTATAACATGGACATGTGATTAGTGGGTGAGGTGAGTTTTACATACATAGTATTTGTAGCCTGGATTTACATAATATTATAGGTATCAAGACTGTAGTTTTAGTTTTTACTGAAGTTTTTCATTAGAAACCAATTACTCCCAAATATCAAGCTTAGAAGATTTCACTGCACAACACCTAAAGTAACCTGATAATGTAATTACTGACCAAAACTAAGCAGTATAAAACAGTACAAATTATCCTAATGTATATTATAAAATATACTGAAAACTCCATATTTTTAGCAGGGACATAGCAGCATTAGCCAAATCTAAGTGTTGCATAGCAGATTTTAATCTGTTCAGTGTTTACCATTTTTTATCCTTGTGCCTCGTCAATAACTTAGTCCTGAAAGTCAAATTTGTTAGTGATGAAATGATTGTGAAGACTGCATGAGTTCAAAATGCATTTAATAATAATGCATCTAAGTACGAGTTGGTAATAATAAGTAGAATCATGATGGATACGTGTGTGTTAACATATTGTAATGTAATGTATGTATTAACAGATAAGTATGTAAGATATGGATGAGTGTATTGCAATTGTTTGCCTAGATATTGAGTTCATGGTAATCTAATCTAATATTTAATAAGGAGGAGGTATTCATAACTTTAATTACAGAATAGTGAATATTGTTTTTGTAAGTCTAGTACCTATATGAATGAATTAGCAACATTCAAATGTCTCTCTTTAAGTTAACCTTGTAACTTCACAATATTATTTTATAGTAATATACATAATCTCTACATACTCACTAGAAAAATATAGTAGATAGAGAAGATAGGACACACATGTTTATGTAATGATAATAGTATTATTGAAGAAAGTAAAACATTCAATAACATGCACAGCATGGATCATGTAGAGATCTTTCAGATCTTTGATACTTGACAAATTGAATGAATGTTAAACCTCAATAAAAAAGTGATGGGATATTAATTTATGGGTCTAACCTGCATATAAATGCTACCACTTATATCAAAAGTTTCTAATTCCTAGACTTTAAAAAAAAAGTTCTATTGAAACCAAAGGGCTTTGAAGGTCCATGGCATACATACCTGCCCACCATTTTTTTTTTTCATAATGGCGGCCTCTCTCTAAGCCTATATAAATCGATAGCTGACATCAATGCAACCAGAAAACATAATTTCAGATTATTTATTATTATTTCAAACATACATCTAAGCAACAAGATATATACAAGTACAAAAAAATATGGATGTCATTGTGCCCAACTGTGAATGTTAATAATATCTCGGAAGCGTGACGCTTTACAGGGTTTGGTCCTTTTGTTTTCTATTTGCATTGATGTTAGCTATTGATTTTTATAGAAATCATGATGGCCGCCATTTTGGAAAAAAAAACCAAATTGTGGACAATAGGTTTGCCACAGATCTTCAAAGCCATTTTACGATTAAAAAAACAGAAGAAAAATATTGCAATTACCTTGCAATGACATGTGGATGGCGATTAACTAGTTTCCAATTAGCCTTTTCAGTCATTTCCCCTTCATACATTTTTTTGTACTGTTCCCTTGTACAAACTTTGGAGGGCACCAATAATTTTGAATATGATATTTCTTGGCCATTTTCTTCTTTCTCTAGGCCAAGAAGGTCAAAGGGATCCATACCATTGTCAGTGATGGCAGAAAGAGGTCTTGGCCCTGATGTGTTCCTCCTTCTCACACCATCTTTTCGTAGATCAGACCTAAAGGGAATATGATGAGTTTAGACCTAATTTTACTAAGGCAATATAAATATAGCAACAACAAAAATGTTATAACATAAAATAAATTACCGTGCATTGCGAATAGTCTTAGAATATGGAATGGTGCTAAATATTACACAAGGAGCACCCTGTCCTGGCACTATTGCAAGTCTTTCATCCCTGAACGATACTCCTTTATTTGGACGTATCATGCGCACTTCTTTTGTTAACGCATGATGTTCTGGGATGCATGTGTTACTTGTTCTGAATTTGCCTGTAACAGTAATTACATTTACAGTTAATACAGTGCACAATTCGTTTTAATTGAACTTCAAGCCCATAAATAATATTGTTTATTTTTTGTATATTATTTCATTATAAACAATGTATTATTTACCAAAATTAAGGCTTTCTGAACTGCTTTTCTCATCTGCATTAGCACCAGTTAGGGTAACAAGATGAGTTTTTCTAGATCTAGATGAGCCATGCTTATCTTTAAAAGATTCTGTTGTTGAACACCTATAAAATAAGTATTAAATATTACAGGTTTCAGCCTAAGAAAATTTAGCACAATAAATAACTTCTAATCACTACAATATTATATGAACACTTCTGAGAAAATAGTACAAAATTAACATCAGCAAACATTTTAAGATTAGTATCAATGTTTATGAATTGTTAGCACTATCTATAAAAGAGCTGATAATTTTCAATTAAAAATGAAGAGCATAGAGAACTCGTCATTCTCCTTAAGTTAAGGGGAATAAGGGGTTCTCTCTGCTTTTTTAGTAAACACTTAATTTATAACCAAAACACAGTCACAATGTCATAAAATTGATATTATTATGTATATTCTTAAGACATGCTAATATAGTAAAATCATGGATGCTTATGTAGTTAAACATGATGTCTATAAATTATTATAATAAATAATGTTGATAAAAGTACCTTTCTCTGATAAAAGATGTATTAACACCCTTCACAGGTGTAATGATGGTGTTTGTGTGTTCAGACTCTGAACTTAATGAATGATTATCAGCACCGATACGATGCACTGGACTCGAATTTAGTGTCTTATTTTTATTACGAACACTGTTTCGTAGAGTCGTTTCTTTATCCTTGAGAATATCAACAGCTTTGGAACCGGAATCAGTTTTGTCTTTTTTCGGTGTTCTTTCCACTATCTGAACTAAATCAGGGTCTCTTATCTTGCCATCTAATGATATATTTGATAAAAATGTTACCGCAGCAAGACGTCTTCGAGCTTTTTCATATTTATTGCGATTACTAGACATCGTAGCGAAAATGATGTAAGCTCTAGTGAAAGAAACGTGAGCACACTCGAATCTTTCACCAATTATGCACCCAAAATAAAAATAAACCACCGCACGGTTCCAGAACTTCCAGACTTCAAGTAGCAACACAATATTTATCAAATAGACTGAAGCATTTTGAAGATCAAATAGGTATATAGTTAGAATTATCCACCTGTTTCACGACATGAAATCATTCATTGCTTTTGACAGTTTCGAAACTTCGACGAGTGACACACTACCGTCACGGTTATTTTTTAACCTACTTAAAAAAAGGAGGAGGTTCTCCGTTCGATTTTTTTTTTTGTTATGTTTGCTACCTATGAACTCCGTTGTCTAGAAGCCAATTTTCAAAATGCTTTTCAAAATTGGTTCAGTAGTTTGGTTTTTAAACCAAAATTACTGATAAAAAACTTTTATAAAAAAAAAAAAAACACTACGAACTGAAAAATACATTTAATTTTGGAAGCCGGTGTCCTTGGTTCCGCATTTTCATTTTTAGAGACCGACTTCCGAAATTAAAGTTATTTTTTAGTTTGTAGTTTTTTTTTTGTAAAAAGGTTGTTTTTCTTTTGTAAAAAAGTTTTTATTTTTCACTCTGTAGTTGTACATACATACTACCTGCTTACCCCACATAAATTCATATATACTTGTAAGATTAGAGGTACCCCAGTAACAACTTTGACAGAAATTTGGATATTCCGTGGTATACTGAACACATCTGTTGTTGTGTGATTGCGTAAACAATGCATATACATGCGTAAAAGGTTACACATGCGCTAACAGCAATCGCGGTTGATTTACTGGTATTTAATGAAGAGTTCCATTGTCTGTCTCTGAAACTCATCATCAGAGGGACAATTCTCATAATTTTAAGAACGTTCACAGTCTGATCTCAGTCTTGATCTGATCTGATTCCCTACATTTTGACATTTGTTTGTCGCCGAGATGAGACTGCGACTAGATTTTGAACGTTTTAAATTAAGAGAATTAGCGTTCAGATCTTTACGAAATTTAAATGGGACCATTTCGGAACAAACCTCTTTCAAACCAAAAAAAAATTTGCAAATCCGTTCGTATATGACGGAGTTATGCCCGAGCAAACATAAATAAATAAAAAATAAATATAAACATCCGAATTGAGAACCTCCTACTTTTTTTGAAGTCGGTTAAAAATTCAATTAAACGAAATTGTTTTTGTATGTATGTTACGCGATAAATTATATCCGTCACTGCGTTGTAATAATCAAACTCAAACTCAAATAATTTATTTCAATGAAACCATTTACAGGCACTTTTGAATTGTCAAAATTTAATAGTCGGTCAGTTAGTCAGAAAGTTGAAGCTAGTTGCCCATTCCAAAACGTAGATCTCTGTGGAGAAGAACGGGCAAGAAACGCCACGGACACTCTTTTAAATCAAGATATTATTACAAAATCCTGGGTACATTATTCTTATTGCTTCTATATGTGAGAACAATGTAAAAAAAACCGGCTAAGTGCGAGTCGGACTCGCCCATGAAGGGTTCCGTTACGTTACGATTTATGACGTATTAAAAAAAAACTACTCACTAGATCTCGTTCAAACCAATTTTCGGTGGAAGTTTATATGGTAATGTACATCATATATTTTTTTTAGTTTTATCATTCTCTTATTTTAGAAGTTACAGGGGGGGGGGACACACATTTTACCACTTTGGAAGTGTCTCTCGCGCAAACTATTCAGTTTAGAAAAAAATGATATTAGAAACCTCAATATCATTTTTGAAGACCTATCCATAGATACCCCACACGTATGGGTTTGATGAAAAAAAAAATGTTGAGTTTCAGTTCTAAGTATGGGGACCCCCAAAATTTATTGTTTTTTTTCTATTTTTGTGTGAAAATCTTAATGCGGTTCACAGAATACATCTACTTACCAAGTTTCAACAGTATAGCTCTTATAGTTTCGGAAAAAAAGCGGCTGTGACATACGGACGGACAGACAGACAGACAGACAGACAGACAGACATGACGAATCCATAAGGGTTCCGTTGCCATTTGGCTACGGAACCCTAAAAATAAACAATTAAAAATTAAAAATAAGCCGTGGCAGTTAAGAGATGACCAGTCTCAACCAACGGCGCGCCCGTTCACGAACATGACGCGTGGATCAGCACCATCCAGCTCTCTATATTACTTTACTCTTTGATCCAGCTCAACCATTTCGTAGGGAACCGAATGATCCAATACACGCCCCACCACCAGTGAGACATATAGGTGAGCATGACATATTCTCAACTGCCATGCTCTTTCAAGTCAACGTCAAAATCATTTCCAATATTTACTTGCTTGATATATTAAAATGAAAATATATTTTCGCTTCTTATCTTACTTTTCCATCGTGTTCTACTTTTCAAGTAAATGTATTCCTTTTTATAAAAGGACATCTACATTGTATCTCAGTTGTAATAAAGGACATACTAATTCCATGGTCGCAACGCACACTTGACTGGTTTCAACAGTTTCGTTCAGCAGTTATATAGTGACAACTCGGCAATACAAAGGTGACAGAGTATTGGTTGGAACGTTCCTGGACGAAATTCGACTGTCAAACCAAAAGTTTTGACATATACCTTTGAAGCTAGGTGGAGTGAATAAATAACTTTTTACAATCTTATACAACTGCTTATTATTGTTTCAATGGAACCGAATATACCTGGATCGTCAACATCCTCTAGGGCCACTAGATTTATGATGGAAGGGGTTGGGGCTCGTGTAATTCGGGGTCCAGATTGGAAATGGGGCAAACAGGTAGAATGAACACTGTTTATTTTTGTTATACACTATTTTCTATGAAATGTTTCCAGAAATTCGAAACAATATTTTGTTTTGTTGGAAACATAGAAGATGTTCCTATTGATTGGACAAAGAAATATCGTCTTAACCTATTGCTTTACTGTCTATATTTCATGGATATTTTCATAGTTTATTATTATAATATAATTTATTTAGTTTTAATTACCATAAATAAAGTCACTATTACAACATTGTTGGTTTCTAAGTAAATGTGCTGCAATGGCATAATAGTCAGATAGGAATCAATAACATATTAATGTAAACAAAAGTGGTATCAACATAAATATTGCTTAATTGTTTTTCTATATTAAATAAACTTCCAAGCAACTGTTGACTAAATCAAGCTATTTATGAATGCAAGGGATTGTACATAGCACTTGATGCCCATTATTGTTTGCAGGATGGTGGGGAGGGTCATGTTGGTACAGTGAGGAACTTTGAATCTCCTGAGGAGGTGGTTGTTGTTTGGGACAATGGGACAGCTGCTAATTACAGATGCTCTGGAGCTTATGACCTGCGAATACTTGATAGTGCCCCAACTGGTGTCAAGCATGAAGGCACTATGTGTGACACTTGTAGACAGCAACCAATATTTGGTAAGTATATGTTTTTATTACAACAGACAAGCATGTGGAAACTTTTGCTTCCCTGTTCAGTTTCATCTGATATTTTGTGAATAAACTGTAATAGAAATTGGAAACAATTTGATAAAATAACCTAATGAAATATATTCTATGTATCTGAATTTATGATAAGTAAGTATTCTAAATTTTCTAGGCATTCGTTGGAAGTGTGCAGAGTGCAGTAACTATGATCTGTGTTCAGTTTGCTATCATGGTGACAAACACAATCTCAGACACAGATTCTACCGCATCAGTGCACCGGGGGCCCAGAGGTGTCTTGTAGAACCTCGACGCAAGAGTAAAAAGCAAGCTGTTAAAGGCATCTTTCCAGGAGCACGAGTTGTGAGAGGGGTATGTTATTTTATAGTGTATTAAAGTTTTTATAACTGAAATAGATTTTTTAAGATAACAAAATAAGAATTTTATTTAGTTATTTTTAAAAGCTCTTAATAAAACATAATTTGTAACTGATATAATCACTGAGAAAAATATTTTTTTTTTTGATAATAACCTTCTCAAAAATTAAAAACTGGTCTATGTTTTTTGGGTTGAGACCAAAGGTGCACTTTTCACTGGAAAAGTGCACCTTTAAATTAATTTCAGAACTGAAAAATAATCTGATTATATGACCAAACATTATATTATATATTTTTGTGAAAGCAACTCATATGGATATATACTATGCTTGATTTATAGGTTGACTGGCAATGGGAAGATCAGGATGGTGGGAATGGAAGAAGAGGAAAGGTCAATGAGGTACAAGACTGGTCTGCTGCGAGTCCTAGATCTGCTGCTTATGTTGTGTGGGACAATGGAGCTAAGAATCTCTACAGAGTTGGATTTGAGGGGATGGCAGACTTAAAGGTATTTCAATGCATTTTCCTCATTATTGTTATAGACAAATACTGGCTTCAGCCCGCGGCTTCGCTTCGATGTCGGAAATTATCCCACGGGACGGAATATATGTTACTCCATAACATCGGCTATCTGCCAGTAAAAACCGGTCCAGCCGTTTCGAAGATTAGCCGGAACAAACAGACAAAATTTTTAAAAAATAATTGTTTTTTTTTAAAGTATATATTTTCATACGCATTTAGTAAATCTTTTATTTGGATATTACAAACAGACACTACAATTTTCTTTATTTGTATAGATAAAAATGATTATGTTTGAATTATTTATTTATTTCACTACTTTTGTTCCTATAGTAATCAAATAATACAATCATTTATATGGTTAATTTGTAGTTTAGTACGAGTAAGCTCTTTATTTGCATGTAAAAATTGTAATTAATTCTTTTTGTATGCCTATAATAGGCTGATCATAGCGCACATTAACCTAAAACATGTCCAACCACTGTACCTACCTATGTATCACAAATAAAATATTTCTGATTTCAGTACATCCCTTTAAAAATAAAACATGTCCCATAAAACCGTGTTAATTTATTTGATAGAGTATTTATTATATGCTTTCCTTGGTAACATCATAGACATGGGAATGTAGTACATAAAAACACTGATCAATTGAGAAAAATGTTTGGTTTTTCAGGTTGTAAATGATGTGAAAGGTCAAAATGTGTACAAGGAACATTTACCACTTTTGGGGGAGTTAGGCCCCGGGCGCACTGGGCCGCATGGCCTGCAAGTGGGTGATCAGGTGGGTGTATGTATATTTATAGACATTTTGTTAAGGAAACCATTTAAGTTGGAGGCTGACACATCTCGCTCATTAATCTAAACTTCCTAGATTTTATTATCATTATAAATCTTTGATAGTATTTGCTTCTATAATAAGGGCTGTAACAAATGAATGCAAAGAAAGGCAATATTGTATGCTAATATACAATATATGATGCCTACATAACTTGGTTTTTTCCACATTTACTAAAGTAATTCAAATTTCCAATTCCTTCAGGGTCTTAAGAATTGATTGTTATTTTCAGGTGAATGTGGACCTGGACCTTGAAATAGTACAGTCATTGCAACACGGTCATGGCGGCTGGACTGATGGCATGTTCGAGTGCCTCGGCACCACTGGCACGGTGGTCGGCATTGACGAGGACCACGACATCGTGGTCACGTACCCCAGTGGAAACAGATGGACTTTCAACCCTGCTGTGCTGACCAAGGTATGAAAGTACTAGTAACTATTAGATAAAGTTAAAAATATATGAGAATTTATCAAATAAAAATATTGTGTTGAAATTATTATAAGAATGTACAGACGCCAGCAGGTCAAGCTACCCGAAACTGTCAAATTTTCCCAATCAACCTTGAACCTTAATGCTTTAGTGATAAAGTTGAAAATCTATTAAAGAAATTTGACAGATTGTAGTAGCTTGATGTGCTGGCGTCTGTACATGAGTATTTCTGGGAATTAAGGCGATATAGTATTATAAGAATAATTATACACCGTTAAATTTTGATCGTTTTAATCCTTAAATGGGGTCATTGTACTCATCATTATGAACAACTTTTACAATGGGAGCAACCCTGAAATCGTGAAAAAAATATCAGTTGATCCATACATTATGTTGAGTTATGCGAACATAAATCTATGGATCAGCTGATTTTTTTTTTTTTTTCATGATTTCAGGGTAGGTCCCGTAGTAGAAGTTGTACATAATGATGAGTACAATGACCCCATTTAAGGATTAAAACGATTAAAATTTAACGGTGTATAACCACCATATTTTTTCATCACCATATATTGTTGTAAACTATACAACAAACATTATTGAGATCAGAAATCCTTGTAAAAACCGCAGAGTCAATACAAGGAAGTGTGTCATCGCTAAAGTTAAGTGTAATAAATGAATCACAGAAAGGAGTGTGAGTAAAACTATTGATTGTTGTAATCAAACTAAGAATAACTGTAGCATATTGTTTGAGGTAATATTGACAATATTTATAGACTCTCAATATTTTTAATGTTAAAATTACTACTGATCGTAATGTTTAGTTGGTTGTTCCCAATATTTCTAAAAAGGTCGCTATCTAGTACCTAGTCCAATACCTTAAAAAATCTTTCGTTGTCAGGACCTGAGCGGGCTTTCACAACAGGCTAACGTGTTGCAATAATAATTCGTCTGAATCAACCAAGTACATAGCAATGACGCAGGTTTGGTTTTGCAATACAATGCCGTATGTAAGCCGTAACGCCCGAATTCCTCTGACGCCGATGTTGGGCGCGTATTTATTTATTTGTTGAAACTAGTTTTCGTAAAAAAAAATATATATCTTTGTAAAAAATATCACAATGACGGGGAGTACAAGTGACTTTCGGTCTTTATACACCCGTTTTGTTTGCATCGCAGGTTTGCAGCGGCAACCTGAGCGCGTCGGCCTCTTCGTCAGGTACGAGTGGCGGCGGGTTCGCAGTCGGCGACCTGGTGCAGGTGTGTGCTGACCAGGAGCGCGTCAAGACGCTGCAGTGCGGGCACGGCGAGTGGGCTGAGGCCATGGCGCCCGTTAGTAATCTTTATTTTAACTTTATGTACCTACAAGCCGGGTACCCGATGGGATTTCCTAAAGACAAAAATGACGCACACATGTACAAAGTTTCATCCCCGTTTATTTACACCACATTAGGGAATGAAATTTCAAAAACACTTCCTTTTTTGCTTAATGAATTCTCGGCTTCTAGACCCCGTAGTTTAGGGTATGCGTTGTCTGTCAGTGAAAGAATGAATTAAAGATTTTTTGAATGAAGTTCTTTAACGTAGGAGTAAACTTGGAGAAATCGTCACGTAACGAAAAAGCGTTATGCGGTCCTCCATGCGACTTTCTATTACATAATAATACAGAGTCAGAGAGAGACAGATAGTCTTCATGGTATTCGAGGGTGCAGAAGCCGATAGTGATGTCAAAATGAAAACTCTAGATAGCGCCTGTAAAATAACTCAAGTTTTTCATCACTGGTGTCGTTTTTATGGTGGGCACATTTTCTGTAAAAAAAGTCATTTATCTGTTAACAGAATAAAAGCTGTCTTATGTTTATTGATTTCTCATAATTCAGCTTTAAAACGGCTAGCGAACAATAAGCAACTTATACCGATTGAAAAATAAAAACGGATTAGTTGACCGCATGAAATACGTTTTTGTTCACAGACACTAGGCAAAATTGGTCGTGTTCAACAAATATACCACGACAATGACCTCAAAGTGGAGGTGTGCAACACATCGTGGACTTACAATCCTAATGCTGTAACTAAAGTCGCGTCATCTGATGGAAGTATTCCCGGAAACTCGTCAGGTAACCTTTATTAGCTTCTTTATCACTAATACGCATACATCGATTTAATAAAAATTCGATTTAATCGATTTAAAAAAATTATATTTATGCTCCTAACAAGGCCTCATCCACGACACGCTTCCGCAAATCGCCGTACATGATGACAAACATTTTGGTTTTCATTTTGGAGCTGCTCAAGCAAGAACGTTAATAAACGGTTCGTTAGAGAGACACCAATAAATTGATTCAGACAAATCGGATCAGTGGTATCAATATCGTTCGCTCCGCGCTCCGCTCAGCTGCTTTCTTATTGTGCCTTTAATTTGGCTTAATAAAGTTTTTTTTCGTGTAAGCCCTTTGTTATGAATGGCTTGTGAGCGAACAGAAACATTACACTTTCAGCTAGCTGAATTGCATAGAAAAAAGGGTGGGGGATGCGCCGACGGAACTCACACATGGAACAAGGTTAATTTTAGCGGTCATGAAGCAGATTTGCTCTTATTTTTAAGTAAAAAGACTCACTTAGAACGTGGCTCAATATCAGAAAAATGTTCATCAATTATTAACTTAAATTATTGTCCGTTTATTCAAATCACAACTGTCATTCTTTAACATTCAAAATGGCCTTAGCACGGCAAGTTGACGTAGTCTGTTATAATATAAACAACACATTTCACTGACTGCACATAATTGGCAACTCAGTAACCGTACCACGCCTTAGTTGACCCGCTTTCTATGAGTATCTATGTGATAGATATAACAAATCGGTTATAACATATTGTTATTTTAGGGGAACGTCTGTCGGCGCTTTTAAAGAAGTTGTTCGAATCTCACGTGACGGGTGACGCTAACGAGGAGCTGGTGAAGGCGGCCGCCAACGGCGACGCGACGCGCTGCGCCGAGATACTGGCGCGCACGGACGCGGCGCATGTCGATGTTAACGGCTTCTATGGCGGACACACTGCCCTACAGGTATACTAGAATTTAATTCTTAAAACCAGAACTACATTCAGTCATGTTAATTTCTCTCATGAGGGATTGTTTCTGGCAAAGTATAGACTACTGCCCTACAATGTGAGTGTCGTGAAGAGTAAGGGAGTTATCAGCATATAAATCATCTTGATCCGCACCCTCCTGAACAAATCTTGGCAATTTAAGAATGTTATTCTTTATTTAAGGATTACTAGCGAGAGATACATTGCAATTATCTATATACAACATGATGATGCAACATGTGTCGCGACGCCCTTGCGCCATCCCATCTTCCTAGCACAGTGGGCTGTGCTTAGGGCGTGCAAACCCGGTTTTCCGGTTTTGCTAAAAACCGGAAACCGGACAAAATTTCCCGATTTTTGAAAACCGGGGTTGAGAGACAAAACCGGAGTTAGCTCCGGTTTTCCAGTTATTGGATTACGTATTTACATTTTGATTTAAATCAACTTTTTTCGAACGCAGTCAAGTCAAAATGTTAGATGCACTTCTATTCTTAAGGACACATTATCAAGAACAGCGGTCTCTTGGAAAAAAATGATTATTGTTTATTTAAATTAGTTTATGGTACACACTTACACAGTTGATTTGATCTCGTTTTAAAGTCAATAGTAGAATCCTTTAATAATTTTGTTAGTAGAAATTGTGACGTATAGTAATTGTGTTGTTTTAGTGTGTTTGTGTGTTTAGATGATGAATGTGTTTTGTATGTTTAAAATATATTATTCTTGTTATCAGAATTGTTAGGTATCCACTAAAGGTACCACAATCTTACTTGTTGTTGATTTGATCACAATTAGTTATTTTTTATTATTATTTTAAGTTCATGTTATCCAAACTGAATATGTTCTACTTGGTATTGGGGTAGGCATAAATGGTTGATTAAAAATAGGTATATAATACAATTTCTTTTATTTGTAGATTTTGTGGGTATCTAAGAATATTGTTTTCTTGTTAAAATTCTACTAAGTATATAAACAATATGAAATTGTTGCCGAAACCGGAGCTAACACCGGTTTCCGGCTTTGGGCCCTCAAAACCGGAATTCAAAACCGGTTTTGGAGACCTTCCGGCTTTGCACGCCCTAGCTGTGCTGGAGCGGCTGCTGCTGGTGCAGAAAACCTCAAACGGCGAAAATATTCCAGCTTGATTATATCTTATCTGTTATATCTTCGAGCCGTTTGGGGTTGAAACACTAGGGCCATGGGGTCCGAGTGCCCATTTGGTTTTTCGAGATATCGCCAACCGGTTAGTCGACTCTTCACGTGACCAGAGGGCTGGCCGGTTTCTTGGCCAAAGAATTAGCATCGCCATACAACGTGGCAATGCTGCCAGCCTTTTGGGCACTGTTCCTGTTGACAGTGATGCGGACGAATTTATAACTTAACATAACTTTTTACAGAGTAGTCCGATTTTGATAATTCTTTTTTTATTGGAAAGTGTATACTAAAAGTTGGTCTCATATAAATTTGAAAACGAAAATCCACCCCTAAGGGTTGGAAAATAGGGGTGATTTATTGTTCACTCAGAGATTTTAATGCTGAGTGGTGTATTATTACTCTATTCAGTGCCACATATGCCTCCTGCCCTTTGGCAAACAATTAGTAGATTAGGTATAGCCACAAAAAACTATAAAATAAAAACTTTTTAACAAAAAATTGAACCGCCGAAAAAACTGAAAAGCAAAAAATAATAAACCTTTTTTATTTAACCTTAATAAGGTAAGTTCTTAAACTAATGAGTATACCTAAATAATTTTGAGTCGGCGCCGTTTAAATTTAAGGCAACTTAGTGATCTTTGTTTATTTATTGTTTGGCGCCGACTTCTTCTTCTTCTCTTCTTCTTTATATTTGTAAATTATGAAAAGACGAGCCAAAATGATACAATATTGCATTTGCAGACAGTTACAGATTTAACCTTTTAATTGATTATAATCGCGCTATGCTTTTATGGAGCTTAGCTCAGCTCAGCCTTATAGTAACAAAAAATCACTGGTCTGGACTGAATAGGGATCGAATTTAATTTAAAATTAGCAGATAGTTTCAGATTATTACCTTTTAAATGATTATCATAACTTTATGGAGCTAAGCAGTCAATGATGAAATATTTAAGAACAGCTATTTTAGTAAACTTGCAACAAAGCAAATACCTTATCGGTTCGGCGACTGCTTTGCAAACCTATGTTCAATTCCCAACAATTGATATTGTTTGTGCTTCCTTATAATAGCATAACAAAACGTAAAACATTTTGTTATACTATTATATTATGATAGTTCGTAAAACGTCCAAATAAAGTTTGGGACTCTTCTATCATCTTTGGTTATAATAAAAATAAATATCTATGGTTAGGTGATTGTTAATAACGAGGAATCCCGTGTTTTTACAATCTACTGTTATAATATTTTAGTGATAACTGTTCGTCTGGAATGATCTGTAAGAATGCATCAGTATAGGTGTTGTGCCATTAGGTAGTATATGCAGGAACGCAGGCGTTCATTAATTCACTAAAAACGAACAAATTCCTAAGCAATGGGAAATTACATACTACTGAAGGCTGCGGGTGTCGACCGCAGGACGAGCTGCTTCTAACGCGGACAACTGCTCGTGGCTTGGTCCCGCGTCACCAATCTTTGTATATTTTGGCTGCTGAGACCAAAACTACAAACGTAGTATACAGCTAAGTTTTATAAAAATAGTGCTGTTATTTTAGTATATTGTGGTGTCTTACGACTTTCATGTGAACGAAGTCTTCTACAAAATCAGAACTTGTACAGTATACATCATCCTATAATGCACACTCAGGTACAGGTAACCACAGCTTACAGATTATCGAGCAATGTGCACTCGATAGTGGGTCAACTGCGGTGTGCTCTGAATACATTATTGAATTAAGAATACATAAAACAAACAATTTACATACAACCAATAAAATAAGCGTTAACTGGATTTTCAACAGTATGATTTTAGATTTAAGTAATTAAAGTTCAAAAGTTGTTGGATTATACAAATTAACTTATTAAGTTAAACTGAAACTGCTTATATAATTTCCTTTTAAAAGTGTTAAGACAATGTGTGAAGAATACATGAAACAAACAATTTACATACAACCAATAAAATAAGCGTTAACTGGATTTTCAACGGTATGATTTTAGATTTAAGTAATTAAAGTTCAAAAGTTGTTGGATTATACAAATTAACTTATTAAGTTAAACTGAAACTGCTTATATAATTTCCTTTTAAAAGTGTTAAGACAAGAAGAAATGTCTTAAAACTTTTCCAAAGGTTATAGCACTTTTCCATAGTATTACCTATACAATTTGGTCTCGTAAGGGGAGAAATGACACCTAAGTTGGTTTTGTGCAAAGATTGTCTGAAGGGATTGTAGCCCTGCGGTGACCGTGGTAATATTTCTGACAGTAGGTCAGTATTTAGTTTAGATGTCATTAATTTATGAAGGAAACAAAGATTTAGCACCGTTCTACTATTGGCAAGGTTTTGGAGTTTAAAGTCACGGCAGACTTAAGATTTTAATTGTGTTGCGGTTGTGTTTTGTAAGGATAGATGATACAACAACCTCCTTTGGACTCGCTTTTCGCCATTCCTTTGTCGCGGGTACATAGACGATAATGTTCACTGTTACCGTGACAGGCGGCCGCCCAAAACGGTCACGTGGAGGTGATCCGCGCGCTCGTGGAGGCGGGCGCGGACGTGGACGCGGAGGACCGCGACGGCGACCGCGCGGCGCACCACGCGGCCTTCGGCGACGAGCCCGCCGCCCTGCGCGCGCTGGCCGGCGCGGGCGCCGACCTCAGCGCGCGCAACCGCAGGCGGCAGACGCCGCTGCACATCGCCGTCAACAAGGGACACCTCGGCGTGGTCAGAACGTTGTTGCAGCTCGCCGTGCATCCTAGTTTGCAGGTCAGATTTGATTTTAATTTTAGCACCGTCTACACACTTATGAACACAAAGTTGCAGAATTTAACTTGGGTAAACTAATGAGTACATGACCCAGTTAGGGCGTAGCAAGTTAACTTATAACTATATATTTTATAGGTTAATATATAGTATCTATATCTTCTTCTTTCTATGTATAACAATCAATTGCCATGCGTTAGTCTTGCAAAAACTCGAAAATGGCTTAACCGATTGTGATTAAACTTTGGTAAGTTAATGTGTTTGCGTCAAAGAAAGTTCGTAATAAATAAATTAAAAATGCATCGCACCACATTACATTAGCTAGTTATACCATAAAATTTCACAGTAGTTAGGGCGGTTTTTTTTGTTGAAGTGTTATTAATAATATAATAACATCCCCACCGCCGTATCTCTTGGATACCGGGAGTTATCCTTGGTCAAATTTGCATAGTGCATACAGGGATAATCGTCGGGTGGTGCCACATTTAGTTTTATTGAAATGTGGCACCACCCGACGACTATCCCTGTCCTAAGGGGCCTCTGCGAGTTGGCTTCGGCCCCTCGTGTGCCTTCCAAAAGACCGGGACCCCATGGTCCCGAGATATGTTAAAATATAAATAATAATATTATTTATTTCGGACTACACATACAAGTACACATAATCCATATAATGAATGAATGACGTGCAGTAGGCCGTACAGATTGGTAATGGCGGCGGACGAAATTTTTGTGGGTCAAACATGTTTGAGACGATTCGAAGCTCTTTGGGTGTGCAAGCGCACAATCCTATGAAAGAGAGGCCTGTATCTAGAAATATAGAATCTAGAGAATCTAGAAGTCTAGATTAAGATAAAGTATAGCTCAACTGCACCCACTGCCGGACATCGTTCACGCCAAAGTTTGCGGTTAATTTCAGTATAAACTGACTTCAGTTTATGCTGAAATATACCGCAAATTTTAGCAAACAAGTAGTGATAGTGCTGTATTATGACATAAATGGAGTGCTAATAGACGACTGTGGTGGCATGGAGGGCTGCGGCTTGACACTCTCAAAGGGCCTAATTTAAAATAAATGTTAAAAAATTAAAAGAAAAATAACCTTTTTAAAAACAAGCTTTTATTACTTATTAATAAAAAAAGGACTAAAATGTTAAAAATAATTTAAACCTGATAAGTAATAAATAAAAGCGTGTTACATTGTGTTCTAAATATTCTTTTATGTTCCATCAAAATGTAACACGCTTTTATTTATTACATATCAGGTTTAAATTATTTTTAACATTTTAGTCCTTTTTTTATTAATAAGTAATAAAAGCTTGTTTTTAAAAAGGTTATTTTTCTTTTAACTTTATTTTTAACTTTTTAGTACCTATTTTTGATGCAAGATTGACTACGGCGTAGTTCTTAGCGTGTAGCAGTGTTTTCCCGTTATATGCGTTTACTGCACTTAAGCTACCTGTTCATCTTTAGTCCCTGGTTACCATCTAGCACCAAAATACTCGTCAAGACGAATCAAACGAGCCCAAACTCGATGGGGTTGCGTCGTTTAATTACGGAGTTCCTATGGCCACCTTCCAGCTCCATCATCAGACCCTGGTTACCATGTAGTATCAAAGTACTCGTCAAGACGAATCAAACGAGCCCAAACTTGATGGAGTTGCGTCGTTTAATTACGGAGTTCCTATGGCCACCTTCCAGCTCCATCATCAGACCCTGGTTACCATGTAGTATCAAAGTACTCGTCAAGACGAATCAAACGAGCCCAAACTCGATAGAGTTGCGTCGTTTAATTACGGAGTTCCTTTGGCCACCTTCCAGCTCCATCATCAGATCAGCTCTATGTCATAATAATATTGCATTGTCATCCGATTTATACATGCATACAAAATTTCAGCTCAATTGGAAACCGGGAAGTGGATCAAATTTAACTTGCAAGATATGATTACAGACAGACAGACAGACAACGGGACAAGTGAAACTAAATAAAAGCTTGTAAAAATAAATATAACATAAAATAATATACTCGCAAAAGCTCCACTTAGCCATGGAAACAGATATATTACCACGCAACTGGGCGTATTATATGCCCCGAAACTGTAAAACAATGGCGGGATTTTGAACGACTAAGATAGAAAAAGAATGGTCTGGAAAAATGTCGTATAGGTACGTTCACCCGTCTTTCAAGAACATAAAAAAAATGTTGTTGATTGGGGCTGCTTTGACATCGTTCGCGCCTGATGGAAAGCTATGAATGAGGCCTATGATTGAAAAAAATACAAACCTAAATGATTTCCCGTTCATTTATGAAAATGAACTTGGTGTTTTACTTGTAAACATTAAACTACAGAGCACGAATAATCGAGTAAAGTAACCGTTTCTACGAAAATAATATTCCTCTTAGAATAATAAGTAGCTCAACAGCAGCTTCGTTCGCGTAAAGTTAGCACTCAAAGTTTCCTCGTTGGTCTTTACTCAGAAGTGTGTGTCTGACTATCAGAAAGTGTTTGTGTTACGAACTGACTATGAATAAGACTCGTAATTTATTCATTCATTTCATAATTCCCGGGAAAAATGCTTCTGTGATAGTGGAACCGGAAATCATTTTATTATTAAATGATTTTATTTCTGTAAATAGCTTTGTACAAACACTTTTACACGTCAATTATATTTTTAAAACTAGGTGAGGTCGGCGTTTCCTGTCTGACTATTCTGAGAAGAAAGGCCAAACAAACTCAGAGGTCATAGTCTCTTTTAAAGTCCAGACATAATCTTGGTCAGATCTTGTGAAGAATGGTCTTTTGAGGAAAAAACTACACAGATTGAGTGGGCCATTCTGTTTGTCAGGGCATGCATTTGTCACTAATCGTGATTTAATATGTCACTGCCATGCTATGCCTCATAAAAATAATTTTCTAGTTCAATTGAATTTGCTTCGATGATTATTTCTTATTCTTTATTAGTGCGAAACCCGCATGATCACGGCAAAGTTATCAGCTCGACTATTAACTAGATGTGTGTATTTACCGGGATTCCGGCGCTTCGACAACTTCTTTCAACTTCGGCGAACCATTACAAAGGCACACAACGTGGTAACTTATACACGACTAAACATAATCTACGTGTTATTCGTCTTTTCGACACGGATAATCCGACCTAAATAAACGAAAAAACTTAGTAGCTACGTGCGATAAAGATGTCTGTTCAATTTCTATCTTGAAAAAAAAAAATCTTTGATTTACTCTGATACTCATGTCCGAAATCCATTTTTCTTTTCGGGCGAGAGCTTAATAGCGTAGCGTTGCAACATGCTGTGTTATTAATAGTGTTTAAGTAGGTATGCTTGCCATACATAGTCCAGTAGAAAATTATATCTGCCTCTATACTTCACCACACCGGAAGAAACCCTGTCTCCTCGACACTTACTGTAAACCCTAGATCATATTTCAATATTATCCTGCTCCTGCCTCTGCGCAAATTCTACGCTCTTTTGGTGGCCACTTCAGAAATAATTGAATCCAATGAGCTATACTTATAACAGACAGACTTTATCTATCTTTTGGCTAACTTCGACTTTCATCATCTACCTAGTCTTTTCCCAACTATTTTGGGGTCAGCTTCCAGTCTAACCGGATGTAGCTGAATACCAGTATTTTACATGGAGCGACTGCCTGCCTGACCTCCATAACTAACTTACTGGGTAATACGATACCCCTTGGTAAGACTAGTTGTCTGACTTTCGGGCTTCTGACTACCTTTAACGACTGTCAAAGATCCGCGAATGACAGCCGGGACCAGCGGCTTAAAGTGCTTTCCAAGGCATGGAGGGGTCTCGGTATGAAAAGACCCATCCACAGACCAACCGCGACAAGCGTATTTATAGCTTAACCTGATCGATCGACCTGTGCGGCTGTTATTATTTAGCCACAGGCCCCTTTATAACCCTTTATTTAATGGTCTAAGACCGTAGTGAGCAATGCCTGTTCCTTCTCCACTGGGTTGTTTACGGGTACATTGGGTCGAGAAACTTTGAGTTCTTTCAATATTTAAGCCACTCTTTTTGAAAAGCTTATCCTTCTAAAGTAAATTGATCTTCGATGGTACGTATTTACTAACATTACGTAATACAGTCCGGTCAGAATCCCGTAAAGAGCAACATGAAGTTACTATAGTTGGGTAGGAACTTGTATATTCTGTGATAAGTTTCCCTGTATTTTCGCGTTCGAACTAAGAGTACTCGAGAAGAGGAGGAAATCTAACTACGTTATTTGTTTAGATGTTCTCGAACACGGAGCGAAGCAGTTGGCGTGGCACAGTTAGCTTGCTACTTATTAAACTTACCCGTTTGTTTTCAGACTTCGTGATTTAATTATTCTAAGACTTTTTTCGCTCGCTTTCGTTGAATTTATTCAGCGTCTTTGTTAGGTAAATGATGAACACTGTATATCGTTCCGTTTGAACCGAATAATTGATTACGTTCTTTAACCAAAGGGCACTTCAACTATCGGGGAAGTCTTAACTACGCTATTTGTTTAGACGCTGTCTCGAACATTAATCCCCATCTTATTCAACGCTTGGCGTGGTATTTCCCGGGACCCGTGTCCCTTGGACTTTTAATCTAGACGAGTCGAGTTTCAGTCGGTAATGAGTGTAGCGACGCTCTCAGACATGCGGTCGCCATAATTGCCAAACTTTGTGCCGCCTTAGACCCCGCGCCCCTCTACTTGTCGCGCGCCATTGTTCGCATGGTAACGCGTGCGGTAGATGCCTTTACTCAACGTCACTTGTAAGTTCACACTAAATTAGGGATGATTATGTTCGATACAGTTATAAATTATCCCTTGCTACGCAGTAAGTGTGACAGACATACACACACTGACACACGTATGCGTTCGTGTTCATAGTTATCTAATAAGGTTACTACTGTGTCGTCACCACGCCTACCGTTTAGTTCCCTATTCCAGCACCAGTATTTTTATTATTTATACGCAGGTCCTTT
Organism: Apamea anceps; assembly: GCA_951799955.1. Lineage (NCBI taxonomy): Eukaryota > Metazoa > Arthropoda > Insecta > Lepidoptera > Noctuidae > Apamea > Apamea anceps. The sequence continues at coordinate 14,121,588 of OX637505.1, read as the reverse complement.
GAACCTTCACCTATTTAAGGTCCTTACAATGAGGTGTACCTACCTTAACCACTAGCACGTATTTCATTAATGTTCCGTATCCTGCTTTTCATGTAGGTACCGATACAAAAAACAATGATAAACATTTGCTTGCCATCTGGATTTGTGAACGTAGTATAATGTTTATCCGTGTTAAGGTAGATATTGCTGCCCATCAACGTGTAATAATCCCCCAATCGCCTCTTACGACCCCCACGGGAATGGAGGGAGCGGCTTATGCTCATCCAGGTACCTGGCAACGTAAATACATTGTAAAAGGCTAAAAGCCGACTCTTGGTGGGCAAATGTTGAAAATCAAGATTTTGTGAATAAATCCTACTTAATTAGGTACTCATACCTAAATTAAATAATTATTGTCGCATCTCATTTGTATGATGCCTTGCTTAAAGTAAATAGGCTCTGGCTCAGAACTTAAAGTATTACTTCAGAAACTTTTGACTAACATGACTTTTCCAAACTTTGTTAAAATACTAACATAATTTAATTTAATTTATTGTTTAAGCCAGACAATGTGACACATCCATATTTATGTTAGTATATACTTATAAAAAATATATAATAATAGGTCACAGTTTTATGAAAGTGGCAATCATATACTTAAATGTCTTTGGTGGAATCGAATTCCACCAATCAGCAATTTATTGTTGGGCTCGCCGCTTCTCTACGTCGCTTAACTATAAAACTATCGCAGTAGGAGTACCCCAAGGCAGCGTGATAGGAGCGTTTTTATTTCTGCTATATATCAATAATAATAATAATATCCTTGGACATTTCACACAGCGCCATCTAGTCCCAAGCTAAGCAACCTAATGCTTGTGTTATGGTAACAAGATGGCTGATAAACTACTTATATACATTTTTTTTTTGTAAATACATACATATTATAGATAGAAAAACACCCAGACTCGGAACAAATACATGTAGGTCATACAAATATTTGTTCCGTGCGGGAATCGAACCCGCGACACGCAGCGCAGCAGTCAATGACCTTCCCAATGCAACACGTCACGAAACAATCTTATTTGCTGACGATACGACACTAATAATAAAATGTAAGGACAAAAATAAGTTGGAACAGGAAATTAATGAAGCAATCAAAGACATAATAATTTGGCTTAATAACAACAATTTAAAAATCAATATAAAATAAAACAAAAATAATTCAATTTCAAACTTATAAATCAAACTTTCAGAGTCTTAGTATAAAATATGACGACACGATCTTAGAACAAATAGTAAACACAAAATTCTTGGGCATAATAGTGGATCAAAACTGCAATTGGAAATCACACATCAATTACGTATGCGATAAGCTAGACAAATTCATATACGCAATTAAACGTCTTCGATCAACAGTGTCAGTAGCCGCAGCAGTCACTGCATATTACGGATACGTAGCGTCTGTGCCGTCATATGGTCTGATACTATGGGCAATTCAGTTGAAGTTCTAAGGGCATTTCGAGTACAAAAGAAGTGTGTTAGGGCAATATTTGGCGTCTGGTTTTTGGACAGCTGCAAACCTTTATTTAAAAAACTTCACATTTTACCGTTACCCTGCATGTACATCAAGGAACTATGTATGCTAGTAAAGCAAAATCCGCACTATTTTCGCATGCAATCAGAAGTGAGCCACAAAAAAAAGGCTTCTGCTCGAAATAAATACAAACACGAATTAAATGTACCTCAATGTAGATTGCAAATATTTAGGAGGAATGTATATGTTAATGCCATCCAGGTGTATAACAAGTTACCAAACTCATTTAAGGAACTTCCTATCCCCATGTTCAAGAAAAAGCTGACAAGTTGTTTACTGGATAATTGTTTTTATGACATTGGTGAATATATGGAATATTGTAAAAATCCAAGATGACATGTACTTAATTTTGACATTGATTTTAAATTAACGACTAACTAATTATAATAATTCATATTGGACATATTTTTAATCATTAAATCTTATAATTAATTGTACTTAGTTATGTAAAATGACATTTTAATATTTGTACACCATATGTTATGGTAGAATGTAAAGAACTTAAAAAAAAAAATTTAGCACCATACTATGTAAAACTACATTCTTACAAATAAATAAATTCTATTCTATTCTATTCGCTTGCATCACAAATCACTAAATACATTTAGCGCTAAACGAATTCAAAACATCTTTCTGTTTCTGTCATTTGAAGATAACAGTCATGGAATGATGTTAAATATGTTAGTGGTTTGTGGTGCAAGTTGGTCCATTGCGATGATTAAATCAAAATCAAATCATTTATTACTTTACAAACATGGGTAATTACTTAATTAGTAAGTACATACATGTTGAACATTTTATTCACAAGACCAAGCTGCGAGACCTGTTTAGATTTTTCAAATTCATGTTTTTTCTCGACTGAAATGGATCGTTCGTACAACCCTTCCGAGTTGCATACTAATATCTGCATGACTTGATGTCCGTTTGGATTTGGAAATTAATTTACGCTACTTTTACTTTGAGGATGGTCACGAAAATTGCCTGATTCTTATTGACCCTTCTTACACCTTTAACCCTTTGTAATGTAGATCCACGCGAGACACAATGGATTTTTAATTTTTTCTGTAATAACGGCATTCAACCGGTTCAGAGAAGCATGTGTACCAAACCAAATGTCAAAACAAAACCAATCCCATCAAATGAGAGGCTGTTTATTAATACGGTCCATAGACTAAATGTTTTAAAATCTCGACACGTAGAGAGCAAGCTTGCTTATCAATGCTCATATTTTCTCCATGATATAAAGAGGCCATTGGAATAGGATACTACAGCTTGATGTATGTAGAATTGTAGATGTAGCTATTATCTATTAGATAAAGAGTTCAGAAGCAGAGCTCTGCCGTTCGACCGAATACTTTTTCTAAATAAATAGAATACTCATAGATTTCTAAAGAAAACTCTTTAGATCAAAGTTTTAAGTAGGTAGGTACTTTATATTAACGCTAATTAACGTTTATGAATTAGCAAAATTGTCTTTCTCGCTTTCACATTATTTCTATTTTATGAGTTTTTTTTTTATTATAGGTAAGTACCTAATTAGAAATCTTTTCGTTTTCTGCCGTGAGGTATAATAAAAACTGCCCAAGAGCGAGTCGGGCTCACAATTAAGGTCCCTAACCAAACTACACTGAGCAGCCTGTGAGACGGCTTTTGCAAATTTTTTGCTATATCTTCAAGGCCGCTAAGAGCTTTGGTAAGAAAAGGGTTTTAGTAAAAGAAATAATGTCTGGTCATTATACTTTTTTTACTGAAGCGTTTTTTAACGATACCAGAAACTTTTTTTTACTAAAATCAATCTGACTCCCCAAGTAAATACTTATTAAAAAAAATGTTCTTGGCCTAGGCAGTCTGAGTGAACGTCACCGGAACCAAAACACCTACGTTGCATAGATCTCGAGAAAAACCTGTGTAACAGATCGACAAAACATGTCATTGTGATGCGATGTTATATAGGTACTTAGATTTCGTTTTTTTATTCGAAAGCTTAATAAATTATGAAAAGATTATATTTTACACAGCTCAAAAATATTTTTGGAACGTGAAACTTATGAAGTTCGTTAAATTGTTTCGTGAAGTATGCCGAACCGATGCGAACCTATCTCTGAAATCTTTGTTTAATTATATAACTATTCTCTCGAGCTACAGCCATATTGAAGCGCAATTGGGCGTAAAGCTATTTAAATCTGAATAGGGCATTGTGAAGGCGCGTCACCTTGATTCAGCGAGGAGTCTCGTCCTTAATAAAGTTAGAGTGCCGTCGCTCGCGGACACCCATTCTGTCGGCCGCCCACCGCTGCCTCGGGCGACTCTCGAAATCATCTTGTACGGGCTAAATGCCTTTCTCGAACCTCTTTACACTCCGCTACCTAGTTTATGTGCAATGGACCATGCGTATTTGTATTACACAAATAAAGGGACATTAATTACTTTGATTGTCTAACCATTGATCTGTTGAGACTAATCGGATTAATTGCATTGTAGCATGTCTCATTAACTGTTTTCGTCTACGATTATGAATACCCGGTTTTGCAGTTAATTTTCCATACAAATCACCATAAAATCTTTTTGGGGATGGCTAAGCAATTCAATTGGTTCTGAAACAAACAACATTAGTCGTTAACATGAAAAAAATACTTTTAGCATCTCTTCGCACAATAAATAGATTGTAATTGGGTTTCTGCCAGTCGGAGATGTATACGGTGCAGATTTGTTATGTGTACTCAATATTACATTGCTTTGTTACGCTTAGAAGACGGTGTCAGAAGTCAGCAGAGGCGTCTGTTACGTAAATATCGGCTGGGCGTGTTGCGAATAGGACAGAATACACGATGAGGGGAGGACGAAAGTATGTCCCGTTTATTTTGTATAAGTAAATGTATTCAAAAACGAGTTAAAATAAGTATATGTTTACTTCTATACGTGACATAAAACTCAATAGTAGGTACGCCCGAAAGTTTTTACTACTTTACGACTATTTAATGTTTTATCTATAGTCGATAAAAAATAGGTCCTCATTATAAATCCGACAGTTTCAGATCTAACTACGGCTTGAGAGACAACCACTATTGCTGACGTCCCATTAAAATCTAATCTGCGTTAAACTTAAAAAGAGACTTTCAGTACTAAAGGCTTTTCTTTTACATTGCTACTTTTTCAACTTCAGTTTTATGGCGATCGCGTAAAGCAGGTACTCGGTGATTGCAAATTGAAGATTAAATCGATGGGATGTCTAGCGTCGAGCTAGTTTTTATTGAGCAAACTTCAGGTTTTAATTAACAATAACTCAAATAATTTTCTATTTGCTTAAGGGTAAAAGTTGAGCCCGACCGTTCACCGCGAAGCGGAAATTCACAGCCCTTCCATTTCTGGTTATGCGTCGATTTATATTCTGCGCCCACTCGCCGCCTGAGAAATCTCATGTTGGAGGTGCTCTTTCAATTTGAATCGGAACACTCGGATCGGGGAATAATGTATTTCGGTATCGACCCTCCGCTCGGTACGGATCCTCTCCTGTTTATCGCAGCTCTCATTTATTCGGGCGTCGTCGCGCCTTTATTTTTTCAACACAAACTCTGTGTCGCGCAGTTTATCCGTCGCGCGATACTATTAGCAGGGTTTTTGTTTTGAAAGGCAGTCAGATTGCGTCGCCCCGACTAAAGAATAATTGAATTGTCACACTACAGCATGTGTCCTTATGGATCAGCGGTATTTCTGAGGTTCTATTATAACACTCATATTATTGAATGGCGGTTCCATTTGTGGAAATGTTTTTGTATCCCAATTTGGAGTTTACCGAATCTGAGGTGGAAGTTTTATGTAAGTTATTGAACCATACCTATTTATCAACCGCTTTCTAAATGATAAAATAAGAAAAACCATGTTATATCAAACTAAACCTAAATAACAAACTATTTAGTTTAAAAGGATAGGAAAAACTGCTATCAGTTATATACTACAGGTAAGAGGCCACTTTACTTAAGTCGACATTTACGGAGAGTCTCGAGGGTTTAAGTTTCTCTATGCGATCGTCTAAACGCGAAGAAAAACTACGATGCCTGTTAGTCGTCTTTTTCGAACGATGCACTAAACTGCATATGCAATGTTCTACGCTAGACATCTGTTTGACTACTTTGTGTGCATTGGAGATGAAAAAGGTTAGTTTTTGGAGAATTTAAGAAGAACAAGAGCAGTTCGGCGATTGCCTCATCTAGCATTCGAGTCGCGCTGCGGATACCCGCGGACCCTTAACCCGCGCCCTATTTCTCCTATTCCGAGGACTATTTACGTCGTTTTGTTTGATAATCTGCTATTGTTTCGTTGGGCAACGCGGCGTCCCTGTGAGAATTATGCTAGCTATCTATACAGAACGTGGACGGCGTGCGAATATGTAATGAACTAGGAACCCATCCGCGCTCCGCCTGCGTGCTTACGTTTTTTATGGCTATTTATGTTTGTACATTGATGTCGGTAGCTGTTGGAGAATGCGTTTGTACCTTTAGGGTCTCCTAATTACAAGTAGATACGTTGGCACCTAATAAAGACAGAATATGTAATACTTTTGCAAAAAGCAAAAAGGAACATTTTTGGAATCGCTTCGATATCCGCCCGATTATAGGATCTGTCATTATACGTAATTTTCTCTAAAACTATTCAAAGTTCAATCTGAATTCTGAAATGTAGCTCAAGACAGATTGTGGATGACTTTTATTTTTGACGTAAAGGATAAATGGAAGCTTTTTCTACTGAGGGGCAACTCAGCAGGTAAATTAGGATCTTGAAGAAATGTGTTGTAGTGCCATCGAGCGGGCTGTGGTTCTTTTGAATAAGTAATGCCTACACAAATGTAGTGAACCTACGTCAATTTTGAAGATAACATGTCGTTGTCGGTGTGTTTACTTACATAAAATAAAGATCGAGCTCAACTAGCATTCACGCTCAATTTTTCTTCCAATAAATTCTTTGTAATCTCGTCCCTTGACAAACTGTCCTCCGATGTGACTCGTCCATACGATTCATGAAGCCATTTCATTTCCGTTTATATGCCTATTTGTATTCTCTCTTCCTTCGCGGTTAGAGAAATCTCTATACTGAGATGCTCTTTCAATTTGAATCGAAACGGCCGAATTGGGGGAATAATTTATTTGGAAAGCTACTTTTTTATTCAGAACAGCTCTCTATGCTTAACGTCCCCGGGTGTTTTCCTTGTTGTTAGTTATTTGGTCACTGTTTGAAGCCAACATTGATATAAGCGAACCTATTTAAGTTTCGAGTACCCTACAATAATTTTACATTCTAACTAAGGTACACCTACCCAAAGATGTTAACTAAAGTTGAAATACATACCGATCTGTATATTGTTCCAATTTATTTCGGTCGTTTCGGACTCGAGAGCCTAAATTAAATTGCGACCCCAAAGCTGTTGTTTATTTATATTATGCTACTTCTATGTATTAACTTCTGCCTTTTATATTAAGTATAGGTATATTCAAATGTAATTTAATGTGGTACAAAACGTTTAACTGTTTCAGTTGAGGGTTGAAAATTGTTTCAGTAAATACTACAAGCATATATGGTAGCTATAATTGTACATGTATCAGCTTAACATAGGATTAAGTGTTTAATGTGTGCGTATGTAGCGGGAGGCGCAGATCCCACAGCGCTCGGTCGGCGCCTGGTTGCTGACATTGCATTAAAAGGTGGAGCGTGACCGTCTGCGCTTTACCCGGCTTCGACTTAGGTTTGTTCCATGCCTCGACTCAAGCGTCTTATTGAAATCTAATTTTCGTTAATCCTCGAAACGAGTCCGCCCGACGAAGCCAAGCCATTGCCAATAATATTGTCGTTGTTATTACTCTGTGGAATGCATTTCATTCCGTCCACTACATCGAAATGCTATGATAATGTTTGTAGAACACCACACGTTTATTTACTCTGCTCAACACGGACGGGGTGCTTGTGTTTGGTACGGACTTAGGGAGGTAATATGAAGTACTGGTTGCTTTTTGTAATCCACTCATTTATCACAATGTCTGGTCGTTACGAATTCTATCGCCATAGCGAGACTGACGCTGTTATTTTGGGTAGATACCCCCAATATTCAAATAGGTAGGTATCCTGCCCAACAGACGTACATATTGTTTTTTTAGCCATTAAGAATATGGCCTCTTTTTAATAAATTGTTATAATTTTTTGGGCACTTATTCATCATGAATAATGAAAAGTACTTTTCTGCTGTTTATTGCGTTGGTTGTGGGCTTTTTATTCAATACTTAAAGCCGATTGGTTTATTTTGTACCGCTGGTGTGCCGCCTTGTCTGCAATAGGACGTATGACAGGCGCTTAATTTAGCCGCGGCTCCTCTGCGTGCTGCTCGGAGCGGTCTTGCGGCGCGAGGCGCTACAGTCTGATTTATGTTATTTGCACGTAAAGCGGAATTAATGGCTTTATTACTCTTCTCTGTTTGCTGATCTCGGATGCCGAGCTCCGTCCGCGTCCACAACTCCGTTTGAACAGCCGAAAAGCCCTTTGAATCAGCGGTTTGGCAAATACGTAATGTATTCGTATGTAACGTTTCAGCAAATTTCAACATTTGCGATTCTGTCTGAAAGTCTTAAGATTATACTTTCTTGTGCCAAGTTTTATGCTATACGAACAAGGAAATACGTACCAACTGAAATAAAATATAACACACATAAAGTTAAATTCAGCCAAGGTTTTATAGTGGGTCTGGTAAGTTAGCCAGAGTTTCATTATAGAACGTCATAATTCATGTGTGAGTAATATCTCGCGTGGCACACATTCTCTGGCGGCGCCGGTGCGCAGCCCCAGGTGAAAAATTTGAGCGCGGCCTCGTTGTGCCGCGAGCTTAGTGTTTTATCTCGGCTTAGCGTTACGAGGATTTGTGGCTCGCTAAGTAACGTTTTATGTCCCTGGAACGGCTGCAAGTTAGCTCCCTTGATAAATATCCATCTTTGGTACTCTGCGCATCAACTTTACGTACCGAAAATGTTCTCTTTGTAGATTTGTTAAATGCACAATAAACTAGTAAAACAAACAATAAAAATTAAGTCTGTGAAAATGCTCGGGGAACAACATCAAGCTGCAGGTGGATTTCCTGCACAATCCTAGTTGCGCCGGAATCACTGCTCGTAAATAACACGTCGCATTCGTGCTTCCTTTCTTCTGCTTGTAGGAGAGAACCTTCGAATTTGCTAGCTAAAGTTATAAATCATTTAACTTTATCTGTGCACTGTTTATGCACATATTTTAAAGACCATTTTTCTTATATCTTTAAAGAACCATGTTTTAACTTTATTCGGCACAGTCTGCTGTTGTCAGATACAATCAATAGGTAATGGTATAGTAATGAACATCTTTAACATCTCGAAGAAAAGTTTAAACCACTTAAAATTAAAATAATGTTGTCGGGGAACCCACGTCAGCAACAAAGTTCCTTACGCGATAATCGCACGCACACACAAGAAACACGCATAATAGAAAGGTACACACATAGAGAGAGAAAGTTTATTCTGATTTTATTACGCGTTTTTAATACAAAGCCATAAAATAAGTTTTAGAAGTTCTCATAATGTCAAAGTTACCATCTTGGATTTTCATTTTTATCTCGCTATTGGCTTCAGCACCCTCGAAAACCACAAAAACGACGCCAATCATAAAAAATTAAAAAAAAAATTGCAGCCACCAGATTTTGACCTCACTATTGCACCCTCAAAAACCATGAAAACGACTACCATGACGAAACATTTTAAAATTTTCGCAGACCAAAAGAGACAGTGACAGAAAGAAAGTCCCATGGAGGGGGTATAACGCTTTTTCGTTACGTGATGATTTCGACCAGTTTATCCCACCGCAAGCCGCGTTAAAGAACTTCATTCCAAAGCTAGTTTCCTGAAAAACCTCTCAAAACTATCGTCAATGCGATTTTTGATATCTAGAACGGACCCAATACAGCATTGAACAAAGACTGCTTCGTATACCATAATTTTTATTCTTGCACACTTCAGCAGCAGTCTAGCAGTAAATCTACCTAATTGTGTTAGGTTTCGTAACTTCCTTTAAATTTTTGCCTGCATTCGGAAAAGCTACTGTGAAAAGTATTCTGTAGTTTATTTGCGTTAGGAATCGAATTGGTAATAAAACCCGGTATATCCACGTAAAATTGGACTGGAAGTGTTGTATCGAAGCAGCGGAGTGGAATGCAGGCGACGTGCCACTCAGTGTTGTGTCGGCGTTGTCGGTTAGAGAGCGCGCAGGCGGCAAACCATGCTCGCAGCTGCAAGCGTACGTACGGAATGCGGAATAGTCTACGGTTACACCTCGCATCGTCCAAATAATTTATACCCAAGCCATTGTCGAGTAGGCACACACGTGAAATTGATGTCAACCGGTGGTTTATTGTTACACTGCCATGCCGTTACTGCCTGAGCTCGTGGAGTTATCATGAAAACGTGAATTAACATTTTCTAATAACTCTGTTCAGTTTCCAGATATGATTTCAGCTGAACCCAAAACCTAAAAGGAGCAAAATTGTATAGGTACGAATAAAGTGTGATACTTTTGTGATACTATTATTACAAAAGCAGAAGATCAATCGTACATAGCTTGACCAATTTCATTTTCTAGAACTATACAAATTTTCTCTATGTAGCTGGCTTAGTTAAGACAAACAGTCATTCTTAACGATACGTATTGAAGGAAGGATGCACGTTTGTTTAGATTTCATGGAGGGTAAAGACAGTAGAACAAAATAATCAAATTCATCAGCCCTTTGTCTTGGAGCCGCTCTGTTAGCCCGCTCCTCGGACGCGAGTCGGTGTCGATTGTTTACTTCGTTAGCCGAGTCTCTATCTCCACCCGCACACACGTTGCTTCAACGAACTTTGATCGTGTTATATTCGCGAAAGTAAATATTTTTTCCGAGAAGTGAGAGCATCGTGTAGAAATGTTGGCTCAAATCGATTCAAGTTTTCTCCATAAAAGTGTGATGTGCTAACACAGAGATATAGCGATATTTACACCAGATTTATTATTAACGTACCGCTTCCTAGTCGTGGATGTAGGCTTTCTCTCAAAGCTCGTATATGGGACCACCTGCGCCCAGCACAAGCTCGTCTCGCGTAAATTTATGAACGCTTTCAACGTGTGCCACCTGACCTGGCGAACGACATTTTGCCGGACAAATGGCTCTTTGCCTCCATTTCTATTGGATACTTATTCTAACTCGGTTACGATTCGTAAACTAATAACTGAGATCTACAACATCAATAGGAATCCATCCCTATGTTTATAAGGATACGTAGCTACCAGAAAAAAAAAAACTTCGTTTGATATAAACGAATCCTGGGAAATTTTCAAAAATACGTTTAATTTGGGTTTTCTCGAATTCCATGAATTTTCGCCTAGGCATTATGAGGTAATGGTTCACACGTTCAGGTCCTGGAAGGATTACGTCAAATTACAAATCACCCTGTATTCTGTAATTAGTGTTATATCAATTTTGCCAAGTTTTTTGTACGGAACACTGATTGCGCGCACCAGACGCGTTATGGCTGTGTTTTTCCTATTTAGAAATATTCTTATATAAGCGTCAATTCTCCCCTCAAAGCAAAATTAAATAAAAACTGCGATATTCACAAACAACGTAATAATTGGAACAATATTTATAGCAAAGAAATAGCAGTACACAAGAATTGTATTTCTATTTTGCTCACAACTTCTTTGATACTTTCGTTGCCCATTTTATCTTTTTAAAATATTGTTTGAAGAAATGCTGAAATTCAATGAAAACCGTTAGCTTTCTTTGGAATTTCACTTTACGGTTGCGTTTAATTGCAATGGAATCCTCGCTCTCTTCTTAGACGAACTCCTTATAGGAAAACTTTTTTAATATCAAGCGTTACAGGGCTGTCCTTCCGATCGGAAACACCTATCTGAAACAGTGAAAAGAAAAGGCTTTTTGTATGAAAGAATCGCAAGTAGAATTGTGTTCCCGGCCGAACTGCGGATAAATTTATAGCGAAATGTAATGCCGTCCTGGGGGACACTGCTTGTGAGGTTCGGCCCTCCCTTTGCACGACACTATCTCGCATCTTATGGCCCAGCGTTGCTTTCCTATTTAATAAATTAACTTTAAATCCATTAAAGCTAATGTACCTACCACCTACATTTGCTTCAAGATAGCTTTATTTCTAATTTTATCTTTTATCGGACTTGAGTTTAGAAAGGTCCGCAATGGGTACGCGTTTCTCGAAGGTAGGCATTTTCCCATTTCCATTTGATTTCCTCGTGAAAGACTAGGCACATATTAGTTTTTGTTTATGTTTCTTATTTTGAAAATTAAAGAAGTTTCATGTAAGACGCTGTTGTATCATAAATTGGTTACTTGACGCGTACGACTATTGCGGAAAAATAAACCGATATACTTTCTGCTTCATTTTCTTTCACACTCTATTCGTAGGTAGGCATAAATATCTTAAAGTATGTGGCTTATTGTATTCATTTCTAGAAAACGACAAACATTTATGATACCAAAATAGGACATCTAAATTGTTCGGATCAGAAAGCTCGACTATTTAGTTTCTTTATTGGTCTCATATTTAGTTTAGTACTGTGTTACTTTTCTGTGTCCTATACAGGATAATTTTTTATTCAGTGCGTAAATTTTCACAGGGTGTTCTACCCATGAATATGAACAACTTTCACTATGGGACCATCTCTGAAATCACAAAAAAAAATCAGCTGTTTCTTATAAAAGTTCAATACCTACTCGACCAAAATGTATGAATCTGCTGATTATTTTTTCGTGATTTCAGAGATGGTCCCATAGTGAATGTTGTTCATATTCATGGGTAGAACACCCTGTAAAAATTTACGCACTGAATAAAAAATTATCCTGTATAAGATAAAAAGACTTGAGTTAGGAAAGTCATAAAAACAGTGTTATAACAATGATATTAAAAGTATTTGAAGCTTCCTACAAACATAAAATTAAACGATAATCTAAGTATAAAAGTACTTTCGAAAATTGGATATATAGGGGGTAGATAGTGATACCGCAAAATGTGCTAAGAGAGGATTATTATTGTAGCGCTACAGTCGCAGCCGGTGCGTGAAACAAGAGGTAGTAGGAAAGCGATTGTGGAGCTATCGTGCCCGTGCCCGGCTAGATTTAGTTTACAGAGATACGCTCCACTTTAATGTCCAACCTCTTGGTACGGAACGTTGGTTCGTCGCTATCTAGCTACACTACAGCTTTATGTACACGTCTGCTTTGTACACGTTTTGTTTTTATTGTATTAGTTACCGTCCGAGCTGAATTACTACACAATTTGTTTATAATATAATAATGTTCTATCTCTGAATATTTATTAAGTTAAGTTACTGCTTTAGTTTACGTTGTTCATATCAATTTGCATGCGGTGAAATATATGGTGATATTCACAGTGAATTTGTAACGATGTTCCTGCCATCCTTTGGGATTGTTGCTGCTGGAAATACTTGTACAACCTAGAGCAAAATAACTCCGTAACCAGTAAAATGTAGGATAATCCGACGGTACGGTCCGTCCGGTATCCGTCTTTAGGCACACGTAAAGAATGCTGTGACGGGCAATATATTCAATGAATGCAGTGTTGACAGTGCAAAACAGGGAGAGACAACCAATAACCCAATACTCCTGGCGAATAGAATAGAAAATAGTCATATTCATATTCAAATATATTCTATTTAGTTTCGCATAGGTTGAGCAATATATTCTTAGTGTCACGGTCCTCCCTCCTACATAATAGAATACATGTATAACTTTATCTATAAAACCCTAGTTTCGCCTACAAAAATGTTGAGCACTTGTTACAAAAGGTTTGGTGGATAAAATGTATTTTAGTGTCGCAATATACAACTGCAGCTAAAACAGTATGAAATATAATATAGATTTTTAACAATTATAAAACATTTCTTTGATATATTAGCTATTTTTGGTCTTTACACATCGTGTGTCGCGTGCGCTATTCCATGTACGTGAGTGAACTTTCAGTGTTTATAATTTCCATTAGAAATTTGGCGAGCTGAACTTTACAAGTTTAGTAAACGAGAAGTTGTTTTAAGTATTCCCTTACCGAGGAGTTGTCAGAGGCTGGTGTGTTTGTGCGGCGCGGCGGCGGCCAGGCGGCTCCGACACCACGCCTCGGGAAACATCGCCCGAGATGCCACAAAAACTTCACCCCCGTTTTATTATTACTACGATGCTAATTAAAATAGCTCCGAATAGATTACGGGCAGCTTCTGGCAGCGGCGCTTAATGCGCTGGCTTTACGACGTCACGCTTTATGCTCTCTCATTAGCGCCGTCTCCTAACTCACCGTTTTTATGGATACACATTTTCCCTCATCCTATATTTCCTTTTTTGTTTGATTAGTTTCTTCTTGTGAGCTGAACACAAAACACAGTTATTAAGACCTCAGGTTAACTCACAAACAAAAGCACCTCCATGGCAACTATTTCGTTGTGTCGTAAGCTGTTCACTACCCTCACATTATAAAGTCAAGAGAAAATGCAACGGCGAGCGTAGAGTTGAAGTAGGTAAAAAACCTAATGATATTTAGGTAGATTTAGTAGAGCTCATTCTAGCAGAGTATCATGAGCGCGCTGAAATGACAGACACATGAGACTTTTTCACTTTATCTCTAAGATATGCAATCGCCTGGGTGGTGCAGATGTCCACCCACGGGCTTCGGTAACAGATGTTTATGAGGGGGCAGTCAGCCTATTCTTTATCACAAAAAGAACATCATCTAGCATACTTATACATACAGAAAGCTCATGATAAACTTGTTAAGAAAATAAATAAATGATAAACACTACAAACACAGGTTCAATTGTAAATTCTATTATACAAAACGTACATATACGACCATATAATTATTTTCCTGATAATAATACGGTCAGATATTTACGTAGGCAATGAATGGACACTACGATAATAACAATAAAATAATCCAGTTTCAGAGGCGTGTGATAATGACGCGACCAGCTCGTTAGCCACGTGGGGATTACCTATTGTTAATGTTTTAATTTGTTTCTGTCCCTGTATACAGTCCTTCGTTATTTGTCGTTTTACGATTAACATTAACGCTTTTGTATTAGCTGTATGAAGCTAACATGTTCAAATATAAATGTATGTTTAATAATCAGTTTATGATTGCGATGTTAAAAAATCTGCTTCAAACTTTTGTAATCCTTTTTACAAGCTATTTTTGTATTGTGATTTCGTATGGCGACGTGGTTTAATATAAAAGGTTTTGTTTAATCCCGGGCGGCAAAGCTAATATTTTAATACACGGAACATATTTATTTGTTTAGTGGTATTGACGAAGCCCGACCTCGTTTCCACATGTGTTGCTAGGAGTTTTCGGGCGCACGTAACTTTGCCTTTTCGTAGCCATTCTCAGTAAGAGCTGGTGCCGGCCGCTGCCGCAGCCCCCTCGCCGCAAACTCACACCCTATTGTGTCCATTACAACCCTTTACAACTTCTAGTTTTTACTCACCTCAGTATACGTTGCACAAAACGAACGTAAAGACCTTACATTGTTAAATATAGTTGTTACCTCGGGTTGTATTTTGTAGTGTTAGGTTTAGTAAGGTTAAGTTACATTGATAGCTGAATACCTATTTTGTTGGATGTTCATCTAAGAACCTAAGAATTCGAATAAAAGAGGAAATACTTCAATGGGAATAACAATGTTGGTTATAAACAAAAATCACTTTTTTCCAGTTTTATGCTGTGAGTACTTGTGAGTAATCTTCATGAACTTTCCTTACAAATATCTTTCATGTAGGTACTCAGCATCGTTTGTTCGTCTTCAGTGATGAAATACAGAATGGGTGCTCATTTCCCAGAACCCTAGCCTTTGTGCTTTACTGTCGGTTTGTTTATTTTAGGGGCCTGGCTCGTAAACACTCACAGACCGATACACTAAATTTAAGTTGCCCTTCTTTATATTCTCTCCAGAAATTCTTTTTGGACGGAAGATGGTCTTCCTTTCCTAAAAATTCGTTCCCTTTTTAGTCAAAACTTTTTATTAGGTAGTCCATTCGTTTTAATTAATGTTTCCACTGGCTAAACAGTTATTTATTATGCAGAAGGAGAGCTAAATACAAATAAACAACAAACTGTATAATACACGTACGTACATACGATGTAGCTGTGTAAACTGGAAACTGATATAAGTGCACTTGTAACATTAAAAGGTTTCCTGGTTGGTTGCGGTGTTAGATAGTGTACGATGCTCGTGTAAGATAGCTGGCTCGAGCCGCGTCCCTCGCCCGTGCCCGTACTTAATTTACTGCCACGGTAACGCCACAAGCACGCTCCATATCCACCGCGTTATTGCCAACTTGAAAGCAAGAATAGCATACACATTTCCTTCATATCTCCTGAATTTAAGCGTCTGCCCACTCTAACATTACATTATATTCTTTTTATACAACTCGTTCCAGACGCGAGTTTTATACAGAATTTTCCATGGTCTATATTTTTATTGGGGTAGTTTCGCTGGTTGATGGTTATTATATTAATAAATTAATAAAACATTTGGGGGCGTATGAAAGTACCGATTGTAGATACTATTTTACAATTGACATAACTTACCTATATGTAGTGGAAAACTAGTTGTCACTTGACGTCATTTTCATAATGTTTTACAAAATGTTCATAGCGGTTTGGTTGATCTGTCTGTCAAAATATGTGATAACACGAGGGATATTGTTATTATTCCGTGCGAGCATCGCTAGTCGGCATGCAGGTAGCGAGTCGCGAGGCGTGGCGGGCGCATGCCACGTGTGCGACACTTTTATTACACCGCAGCCGGAGGCCGCGAGCGAACGTTTTGTCACCTCTTCGAGAGGCTTACACCGTAAAAAGGAGAGGGTATTTTTCATGACTTTTCCACGCGGATGCATTTCACCGCTTTGCTTCAATGGGTTTGCGAGGTACCTAACCTTTGCCGCTGAGTTATATCAAAGTGCTTTCGTTTCCACGTGCGCACTGGAAAGCTTTAATTCATGACTGCTAGAAAATATTCTTTAGCTGTAGTTGGAGAGAGGAAAAATCTGTTAAGTTCTGAAAATACGTGAATGTGGTTTTAACTTCGTGACTTAATTACTTCCAAGAGCGAATATAACTTGGTAATATAAGCAATTAGAAACTTATTTGACGCTGCCGGTCCGCCTGTTCCGCCTCGGGCGCAGGAATCGTGAGCGGGATGAGCCATTACGTGCTTTCGCAGAACTTTTCCTTTTAAAAGTCGTCTCTTACTCTTTTGAAACTTATTATATTGGATAATTCGGCCGAAAATATGAATATGATGGCCACAACTTTAGTAATTTTAGCGAAAGGCAGAAAAATTCAGTCGATTACGCCATGAAAAACGGTCTCCTACGGCGTTTAGCCCAGATTAAGGCTTTATGAGAATCCTCTTTATTATAACGTTAGCATGAGGTGGCGCCGACTGCCTTACGGATAAAGTTTGCACAGTAAAGGCATTATAACAAAACTTGTCACATACAACATTTACACAACTGATTCCCCTAAATTGTTTTCAAAAATTGCAAAACATAAACTTAACTGTGGTGATATATAAAATGTGATTAATTTAAGAACAAATCCTACAAGCTGCTTTTTATGCAAACGGTTACAGCATATCTGACATAATCGGTGTTAAATGCAAATAAATGTAAATAGGTACGGAACTCTCCCTTCGACTATTTTTGGGAACTTACTCTCAAATAAATGTCTTATCTTATCTTACAAAATACACCAAGACCAGTCGTGGAAGCTATAGTAATGCCATACCTCGTCGATGAATGACACTTCGCTCGACATCGCATACTAATCACCTCAATTTGTGACTGGCTTCTATTGGGAACATGAAAAAACGGATGGCGATTTTTCACATTCAGCCGGCTACCCAATATAAAAAGTAAAAAAAACGGACAAAATGTTAAAAGTAATACTGTGACTAAAAGAAGTAAGTATTGGTAATTTATTCTCATTTAATTTCAACTCTGCCTATTGCAGTCCACTGCTGGACATAGGCCTCATTTTATTTATATATCCTATATTTAATCAGCTCAAGCCGAATTTGACCATGATTTTATACCTTAATCGTGCAGTCCTGGGTGTCTGCACCGAACTGGCCTGACAACATTAACGAGGAAGTGGAATGGCTCCAGAAGGCATTGGTAATTATTGTAAATTGAGCAGTTACGCGAATCGTGCGTAGCGGCGCGGCACCGATATGCCAGGCACCGCAGAAAGCGTATTCGCATCCCGAATGCAGAAGCCGTAGAAGCGGAGCTGTATGAGGGGTACAGAGCTGCGAAGGAAGTTATGAAGAAGGTGATTTGGAGGGCTAAAACTCAGGCCCGCGAGGAGTTGCTGGCAACTCTGGATCCACTTGGGGGTGACCTTACCTTATGGTTAGGAGTAAACTTGACTCGTGGACTTCACCACGTATCTAAAGTCTCCAATCACAACTCCTCGATCCGGTTTCCGCTACGTTCCCTTCAAGGGCGGAGCACTTTCCTCCGCAAAGAGTCTACCTCCTGCAGAGCTCGGCAATGATGCCGTCGAAGTCGATGGCGATGAAGATGACAACGTTAAGTACATCGTCATCTGAAGTGACCCAGGTAGAATGAACGTAACCTGCTGCGCCGGTGAAACACTGGTGACGGCCCGGGGACAAACACATAGGCAATCAGCGGTACTCGTCACAGCAGGTATTGCGCAGGTCGTTGGAAGTATCTGGCGTTTGGGTCTCGAGGTAGCTTTGCCTCAGACTTGCGTCTGAGGCTCTCTGTTTCCACGGGCCTCTGAACAAGCCACTTCAGGATTTACACATAATTGTAGGAGGCGCCCGTATCGGTGTTAAGTCGACGGTGAAGTATCTGGGACTTGTCCTCGATAGCCGGTGGAACTTCGGCCCGGACATTCAGCAGCTGCCCAGGAGCTCTTGCGCGCATGCTACCCAATTCGGGAGGCCCAAGTGGGCATCGTGTGATCCATGGCCTTGTATAGAGCGCCCTGACGGCCAACAAAATAGCAATATTGCAAAGGCCGTAGAGAGCGATGATCGACGCGCGGAAATGACGTGAAAATCCCTGCTTCCCTATATCGCTGGCGGAATGTGTAGCTAGCGCGTGGAGAACGTCCAATTCCCCGGATATGCGAGGCACGAAGGACCAAGCAGACCAGTCAGATCCTAGTAGATGAACGGAGCGAGCGACATGCACAACTCAGGTGCTTGCCACAACAGTGGCGGTAAGGCCTGATATGTCCGGAGAAGCAGCATGGTGCCCTCAGTTTCTGGTTGAAGCAGATGCCTACTGGCCTCGGATGTTTTGAAAAGTACCTTTGTCGTATAGGTCTGGAGCGGACGCCCACTTGTCATCACTGTATGGACTGCCCCTAGGACACGATGCAACATCCCTGGAGTAGTACTCAGCTTGGGCCCAATAGCGCTGTACCCTCTTCGCGACACTTGGTACGGGTGATCTCTCGCTTCCGGCCGTGGTTCAGTCCATGGTCGAAAACGAAAACGCGTAAAATATCACACAAATTGATGAACGGCTAATAAAAAATACCTTCTATTTTCATGATTTTTAAGGAGTAGGCAAATTCCTTTTGAATGCGATTGTCGATCTCCCAAACTAATCTTACCAGAGAATCACGTCAGATTGTCGAGGAAGCTCATGCATTTTGTTCTTGCCTAATACGCGGAAAATTTACTTTTAAGAATATAGTTATACCTACTGTTTATCATCATATTTTTGTATCATAGAGTAATTATTTAATTGAAATATTTAAAACGCTTTTGGATATACAGTTATCTTACTAGGGATTTAGATTGGTTTGCAAAAGATATGGTACTTTTTTTTTTAGCTATTTTTACTAATCTGGTAGCACGGGAATGCCTCAAAACAACTGGGCGCGCGATGCATTTTGATATCAGATTACACAGAACCCTTTTCGAGGAATTCTGACACTTCTTGTAATTTATGAGAAAATGATTCTAAACGTGCACACATTTATTTATTTACAACTAGCTGTCCCGGCGAACGTCGTACCGCCATATTTTTTTTTTTCTTTTAATTTTCTTCTATATAAACCTTGTCCTGACGCATAGACTTATAAAAAAAGATGGACTCCGCGCCACACATATCGTAAGTGAAGCACAGCATGTATGCCGCCGGACCGTTTGTACAAACACGCCTTACGCACACATTTACATCATAGTATGCCGACCGTCCGCCATTACGTGACACGACAGCGTCTGTGCAGGTACTAATTGAAAATCACGCACACAGATCGGTACGGTGCTTCACTTTCGATATGCGTGGTGCGGAGTCCATCTTTTTTTATAAGTCTATGTCCTGACGGTACAAACACAAAAAAAAAGAATTATCCAATTTGGGGCAGTCGATCGAAAATTATGCGCGTACATACATTTCGGTGATTCATTTTATTTATACAAGCTGTTGTTTTGCATCCTCGTCAAATTTCAGGAGGCTGTTATGAAAGACACAAATAATCAAATAAAATTACGATCCCTGGTATATAATGAATACATACTTGTTTTTTTAGTTATTTAAGTTTGATAGTAGGTATTTCAGAATACACCACCGCTATCGTATAAGCGGCCGCGTTTTTATTTGTGTGTAAAAGGGCAGTTACAGCGCGGTCTCACACAGGCCGCGTTTTAAAATGTGTGTCCAACACATGCCGATTTCCGAAAATTAGAAAAAAAAACCTACTTATTTTTATTATTGATTCGTGTCGAGAATCAGTAGCATAGTTACCTCCTTGAATTTGACGAGGATGCAAAACGACACCTTGTATAGACTAGCTAATGCGTTCCATTTTGTTTTTATTAGGAACATTCTCCGGCGCGCTGAAACAAGTTACCAAAGTTTTATCACAATCAGTCGAGTCTCGAGTTCGAGTTTTTGCGAGACTAACGCACGGCAAATGCTTTATATTTAGTATTTATTAAGGTACACCAACATTTTCTATGTACCTATTATAGATTTATGTACTATAGATCACAATAGTCTCGGTCTAACACAGTCGCCAATTACTTATAGGTTTACCAGCAATCTCAGAAGTAAGTGATCACACATGATAATTACAAAACTAAAGGCTAGAAATCCTGGAATATAGATAAATAACAATCATCAAAAATCGAGCAAATCTGGAGGTACCGTACCGTACTCTCAAAGTGGTCAAAGATCAAGTATTACAATAGTTAAATGTAAACAGTCTGTTATTCCTAGAAGTTTTGAGTGAGATAATGATAATTCTCAGTTAAAAAGACGAATTCTCTTATTTTACTGGATAGCCAAAGGTACAAATACAAAAAAACAAGTACAAACGAAATATTAATATTTTGGTATCGGAGTAATCTTTGAACATTAAAGCGATACCCACAGTTGTACTTGCTGTGCTTCTGTATGTACGTACTTGTATTACCAATTATGCAAAGCGTCTTCCGCGTTGCGGTGCGCGGGCGGGGCGTCGCGGGGTGCAGGCAGGGCGGCCGCTGTCGCGCTCTTTCCTCACTCGTAGCGAAATAACGACCTCAATTTGCATAACAATGCTCGTCACCCCTTATTCCCCACCAGCGACTTTCACAGGCTACACGGCTGTGTCCCACCGGACCCGACACCTTTTTTTACTCAAAATCTGTCCAGCGACAAGTTTCATTGACATTAACACAAAGCTAATAAATTTTCCGTAACTACGAATGCACAGTTAAGCTAGTTTTCCATAAATCCGTAGTATATACAATAAACGTTCAGGAACTAGCGGAACTGAGTTTAAGTTTTGATTTAGTGGTGGTAGTGCGCCGACAGCGTGCAGCGTCTCGCTGCAGCCGCGTCCACCGGGCCGCGCGCCGGCCGCGCTGCGCCTGCCGTCGAGCGCGATACCCGACCGAACACTTTCGGCCGCGCTCGTAACTTCTTCGTCCAACTTTCTGTTTTAATTGAATCAAAGTTTTCGGCTTTTTGCGGCGAGCGTGCCAGCCACGCACGCTTCCTAAACTTTCTTTATTAAATTATTGGAAGTTCAGAAACGTTCGCCTTTGAACGTGAATTCTGAAACAAAATTGGGGATAGTCGTGAGTTACAGAAAAGTATTTATCCTCTACGGACTCACGGCAGAAGTATAGTTTAAAGCTATAAATAAGTAATGACAGGGCGTCAGCTGTACCAAGTGTGCCGTTGAAATTCCGGACAAAAGAACAGTAACGACAATTACGAAAGACAATTCAAAATCCGACGAGTAAACAGTTCATAAAGATGTACGATTCTCTTTGCTAACGACTAAAGCATTCGTCCGGGGCATTGTTTTGCGGCGTAGCTTTATCTGGCGCGGAACGAGTTGTCGTTCCAGTAATTTATAGATCTTTCCCCGCCCCGGGCTCAGAGTAACGATTCGGCCAGAGGAACTAGTCTGTTAGCTGCGGCTCTGCCCGGTCCCCGCCTGAACGCTATTAAAGGTCACGTATAGACTGACTCCTCACGTCCCGGATTCAAATTTGAGTAAATATGTCGCCGCCGACCTCTTATTGTACTACGCCTTTGTATTTACATTTACTTTGGGGCTATTTTGAATTTGAACGTGAACGTCCGCTTGTTATCTCGTATTGTTTGTGTGCATTGTAAAGGTCGTTTAAATTGTGTGCTCTGGATTCAACATATATTTAGGTTCTTTGCAGGTAAAATGTATGTGTATACACAAGTATACAACACATACATTTATATTGAGTTTACCTAAAGAACATTATTGTAGAGAAAAACAATTTTGTTTAGATACTTAATTAACGTATTAAGGCTATTATGTTTATGACGGAAAACAATTCCATGAATGCACATATTATTCTGTAAGAGTTTCCTGAAACAAAGATAATCTGATATGCCTTATTCATACGTAACATTGGAACTATATTCATGCATGTGGCTTTTCTGAAGCCGATAGCGACGGATATTGGAGATTTACCTAAGTGTGACGAGATCCGGAGAAGACTTTGTGCCGGAGCTTTAGTATCGGATCCCGGCGTCACATACAATGGCTGTTAGAACATCTAGTAATAGTTCGCTTCCCCCTATTCATCTTTTACTTACTTCTATTATTTTGCTGTGATAGTGTTGCAGCAGTTGCGAAAATACTATAATTTAAAATAACATATTAAAATATTATAATTACACGACACGGTGGGCGTAGTGGCTGAGCGATCGACTGCTGCGCTGCGTGTCGCGGGTTCGATTTCCGCACGGAACAAATATTTGTATTGCCTACAGGTAGTTGTTCCGGGTCTGACTGTTTGTGTATGTGAGTTTAAATGCTTGTAAACGCACTCACGATGAAAGAAAAGATTTTTTTTCATCATTTGTGTTTTAGACCTAATGAGTTAAGATAATATCTAGCCTATACTTAAAAAAATTAAAGCGACACATCTTGTCTGTACCTACCAATTTTTAAAACAAGGTTAACATAATCATGTTCCCAAAAAAGGATAAACACTACAAAGATATAGATAACGGCGGGGTAAGTGCAAGCGGCAGGTACGTGCGCGATGACAGTGCTATGGCTCCCAGTGGAACCCTTCTGTGATCCTCGTAAATTGCGAATATTAGATTATAAGTACGGAGTGCGGGCCGGCGCCCGGCAGCACGGGGGCCATCAGCCGAATATCGAACTCGTGCGCTGGTTAACATAGCGCCGTGATCTGAATCTGCTTGTTAGTTAATCCCAGTTGTGTCGTTATACTCTTGCTTTATTTTTTGCTAGTTAACACTTGGAAAATAAATGCAGAGTAGTACAAGTCAATGAAATCTTGTTGAATTTCTCTTTATATCTATTGGCACAAACTTAATGCTGTGGTAGTGTATTAGCCAGTCTGCAAGGTCAGTTTATTCACAAAGTTTTTTATTATAGGTATATGAATTCTGATTAAAACAGTCCCTAATTTAAATCCCTAATCTGTAATACGAAAAGTTCTCTCGTTAAAGAAGCTTTGAATCTCAAGTAGGTAATTTTCTGAGAAGCTTATTGTTTTGAAATGCTCTCTATATAGTGATGATAACAATAACAACAGCTGTGCCGGTGTGAGCCGTTGTTGGTTTTCCCATTGCTCGCTTCGTTACGGCTTCATTATGACAGCGGGTGCGGGGCTCCGGGGCTCCGCGGCGCACGCTACGATCGTCCTCGTGCCGCTAAGACAGCGTGATTGCACACAGCGCCTCGTAATGTTTCTATTCATACAATACACTCACAAACATATTCTATAGAATTACTTTAAGATTCTTCAGAAGAAGATTTGAATGAAGTGTCTGTTTGAAACTGAATAAAGTATTTAATATAACAGCGCGCAAAAACGTCTTACAAATTAAAATTACTCTTCACTTTGATACCGGCTTTGCCGTTTATTATGAATTGCGCCTCAGGCAAAATTCAAGTCTCTAACATGCGTCTACAGTCATTATAGCTCCCGAAATCTAACTGTTCTTCGTTCAATTAAAGGAACTTAAGCTTAATAGCTTTTATCTACCCTCTATTACTCTTATTTTTCGTTAACGGGCAATTTATATATGAACGAAATATTGAAGAACAAACGATGGCTTAACTCCAATTTAATGAGAAGAAAATAGGTACGTACGAGGTGAAAGGATAAAAATATCGATTTATTGAAAGTTGAGAAAGACATTCTTTGAAGTGCTCAGACTATTTAGGTATATGATTTAGATGAAAAAGTGTCAAATAAGAGCACGCTATCATATAATACAAGCACATATACGTAATATACACAGACGAGCCCTGTAGAGTACATATTGGCAATGCATTAGACACTTTGCAACTGTGCCTACTGCGCGCCTGGTCTTCGGCCTCGCGGCCTTTGTGAGCCGCGCCGTGTAATTACTCGGGGACTATGGGAAATAGCTCACCGGGCGCGAAAGCACTTTTGTGTTATTACAGTAAATTAAACCAGATAAAAAATAACGAGACTTTTTCGTATCCCTAGATATAACGATTGCGCACGGAGAAGACCCGATATTAAGAAGATCGTGAGGTATTTAACTAAGAAAATGTTTATAAAACAGTGGTGTCAAGTTTTCCCTTGCTAGTCAATACAAATAAACCTGAGAAAATATATCTAACACGTATCTGTCTAAGCGTAGATTGGGTTGGACGTTTCTTATACGTAACAACTGAAAGTTATCGTCATATCTGAGTTGGGAACTTTCGCAAAGACAAATTGGAGTGGAGGCGGTAAATAAAGTTTTACGATATGCGCGGTTATCAGAAGTGTGCGTCGAAGCGGGGTGTGGGAGGGAGATGTATTTATCTACGGCGCGGGCTCCATCTCGCTGTGAGGTTACTTCCCGTACACCTGTACGTATTAAATACCTCTCGTTGCTACTCGTTATCTTTCGCCCCCTCTCCAAATCATGAGCTTTGTATGTCGTCCCGCGTAGCGAATAAAATAGTAACTTAATTTATCATCTCACATCAAATTATATTCGTCAGAGCTGATTGTAACAATTTGTCGGTTGGAGGTGGGAATCGACGAGGAAGAAAACCGAGAATGCATTTTCACCACAAATCTAGTTCAGGTATTATTTCATAGTCTTTTGTTTTTTAGATGCACAAATATCATGTGTGCATTTCACACGGTAGAACAGTAAGCACTACGGTATTTAAATTATTTGGTACCTATGCCGTTGGTATGTTTATACATGGAGCTTAAGTTCAAAGTCTGCCTGCAGGGTACGATGTGAAGTATCTTTTAAAAATTCTTTTTATATACGCCAACCTGGGAAAAGTTCCACTTAGTTTCGTCCGTCGTCGTACCGTATCTAAGTAAGAACTACGCGAGTGGTTGGAAAGTCCAGAGACGCTTTTAAGACGTTTCATAATAAATGTAAGATGGGAATTGTAGGCGATATCATTTGCCCCTAATTCATATGGTAATTCAGGTACCTTGAAAGCGGTCCCTTTGTTTATAAGCATTCGTTATGCATAAAGTGTAGTGGGCAAATTAATTGATCGTGGTGTTATATACAAAGGATCAAGCACTCATTACCATGCAATTGTTCCATTGTTTCTTCTAAATCGTAGATATTGGTATCCTCAGATATTTATCTCATTCGGTTAAAAAGAAACACTAAAGTAAAGGCAGTATTTGTTTTACACAGTAGGTAGATTTTTCAGAGAATTTCATAAATTATTTCCTTCCGCGATGCGTGTACTTACTTAACGCATATCAGGTGACGCTTTGTCGGATATTTATCTCAACTGTACGTGGATTCTTATGGAACCAGTCGCTCCCAAGCTCGGTACAGAGAAAAGTCCACATCTCGTGCCCGCGCCCCTCGCTCGCGCCGCTCGCCCCGCCGCCGCCGCCCGCGCTCTCCCTACACCGCCACGAGCTCGAAAACCGACTCCGTGAGCGTAGAGATAAAACGTATGTTCATTTTATTTCCACATTTGTCAGCGTTCGTTTTGTGCCCACTAACATAAATTGGACGTGGAGGGAAACCTCGCAGGTGAATGTAAAATAGCCGGGTTTTCCCAAGATAATACCGCCGAAATTTTACGACACCATTATGCGATTTATTGGCCGTGTCACATTCAGAAAGAATGATATTTCCTAAAATATTTTCATAAAATATGTCGTTTAAAAATTGTGTCACATTATCATACATATCCATTACAATACAAACGATCTGTATTTTAATTTTAGATACGTACACAAGTAGGTGATAGTATCTATTGCCGATTTATTATGTAAATAAAAACAAATGAAACAAAAGCGCATAAACAAAACTCGATATGTCAGTGGAGGGAGCATAATCTAATGTTTCGTAGCCGCGCTACGGAATGCTATGTGTCACAAAGTGCTACGCCAATAGATGGCTACATTTCGATAAGCGGTACGTAGCGCGACATGCGTCCCGATCTGTGTGACCGGACGTCGAGCGACTGGCAATAAACTGTTGTCCTGTACGGTAATGACTGAAACAGGCGTTCAATTAAATCTACCAATTAACCTGGAGGGAGCTCTCTTGAAGTCCGTGTGATGCACAGGGAAATAAGTCTGAAGACAACATAATTTTTTCTATGCAAGTAGAATAAACTCCTTTGTGGAAAATCTTTTGCTTTACTTTCGTTAAACCCACAATCTTCTACAAAGAGACAGAAGATCTTTATTAAGCAGCCCAACGTTGTCTTAGCTAGAATGGTAGGCTAATAATTAGCTAATGAAAATCGCGCCCGCCGCTGTTCTACTTCATAAATATTTTCCTTATTGCCTGTTACCACGAGCTGTCGATAAATTTATGGAAGGGCCGACGTCACCTGAAATTTTATGGTTTCTTTCTTCGGCACTCGCCTTTTATATTTGGACCTTGGGTAGTTTATATCTTAAGATGTAAAATAGAGATGCATACAAAATATAATATTATATTTATATAATCAGACCTATTTTACAAACTTTTATGTATTTTCCCTTGTCCCGGTGTCTGTAGTGAACTTTTGCAAGTAAAATTTTTCAGTCTGATATTTCTGTTACTTACGTCCCAGTTTTAGCGAGAAACGTTTCTGAATAAGAAGTTCGTCCAGTTATTATCATTCAAAAATAAGATTTAATTCGAGATTGGAGATTGGCAGGTCGAGATCTCGGGTGCTAAGCCTGGAATCGAGATTGGCCATTAGAGATCTCGCCCTGGCGATCTCAGTTCAAACTTTTGAATTGTCCAAATTAAACAGTCGGTCAGTTAGTCAGAAACTTGAAGCTAGTTGCCCATTCCAAAAAGTACATCACTATGGAGAACGGACAAGAAACTCCAACGAACACTCGTTTAAAAAAATTCTGCGTACATTATTCTTGTTGATTCTATATATGAGAACAATGTAAAAAAAAGAAATGAAAAACATTAAATATAACATTCAAAATAAAAGATTAAAAGTAAGCCCTGGTAGTTAAGAGATGACCAGTCTCAATCTGGTGTGAGCTCAATTTCGAGAATTTCGAGACCGAGACTTCGCCTACTTTAAAAAAAAACTTACTTTTTTGGTTATCCTAATGTTAAGTAAAACAACAGAAGTTGAGTTTATGGACAAAACATGAAATAATTGAATCTCAAAACTTACTTAAGTAGGTAAATAGGTAATAATTTGCACTACGCCTACATAACGCAACAAATCAGCACATACGCATCGCGGACTCAAGCAGCATAATGTGTTAAGTCGCGCGCGCTCAATCTCGAGATATCGAACGAGATTTTCATGTCACGAGATTAAATCCCAAAAAAAAAAGAACGAAGATTGCTTTCCGTAATCACGCCTATCTTCCCCGAAGGGATAAGCATATGCATATGTGTAGCGAAGGTTACCCCATTAACTGGGCTTTTATCCCAAACCCATGGCTGCTACCGAAAATCTCCCTTTAGTAAGAAATGTGTATTATATTATAATAAATAACAAAATTAAAACTTGGCGAACATTTAATTAAAAACAGTTTCTTATACACATTCATGTTCCGTTTAGTTACGTACTGAAATAGCTCAGCTTAAATAACATGCTGAGTTGGTGTTTTTGTCCCGAAGCGCGATTTGTGCCTCATTGCCGACACCTGTGCGTGGCCCTCAGCGTTAGGACGGAAAAACTATCCTCGCACCGTAATGTCGCACACTCGCACCGGGCCAATATTCACCTAATAAATACTTTCCTTCTCCAATATTCACAGCGCTACTATCGATAGTTCCACAACTATTATTGAAACCGTCGATCCGAATATTTTAGGTATCTACTACCTACCTCATTCTTTTATTGCGAATGTTTATGGTTTCAAGCTTAAATAAAAGCATTATTAAATGGGATCGCATTTTTAATTTGGTATTTTAATTTATTTCATTTCCTCGGCCACATAATAACAAAGTAACCGAAGTGTATACCAAAGCTTAATTACAAGAATATGATAATTTATGAAATATTATTTTCCGCTAGGGAGCACTGGTCCGTTTGTATATTCTATCCAGCGTATATATAATCACAGTGGTGGGTCATGTTACAATAGCACGGGGTTGCGCATAGCGGCAGAGCACCGCTCAGCGCTAAATCTCACCAAGTACGAGTACATTAGCGTTTTCCGATATCTAAAGCATAGCGCTCGCTGCGGCTGCGGTCCAGTTGAATAACAAAGAATTGCGTGGTTGAGATATCGGAACACTAATGGACTGCGGAATTTATGAAGCTTTCCAGAAGCTTGTCGTCGTTATGAACATTGTATGTATAAGTGATGAGCTGTGCGTGGCGGAACTAGTGTTTCATACATTTCGTAATATAATATCCATGAGTGAGTGAACGTGGATGCGGACCGAAAGCTGGGTTTATTTCCGCACAATCAATCAAGGCGACTTATGAGGGTGCAGTCTGTTAGTGTAAAATCCGCACTATGTAATTCAGTGAGTCTATTGATTGATATATTTGCTATCGATATGGACCGGCAAATTAATTCAGTCATTTTGCAACTCCCCTGTTGAACGTTGACGTTCAACAAACACTTTTTATCTTGTTAAAAATTTGCATAAAGAAAATCAAATATTCCGTGTTGGCGATTTAACACGATATGCCGATTGCTATATGTATATTTCAATATTACTTCGGTGTTTTTACTCCTGTTATTTTCGTTGTAATGCAATAGGAGTGTGAACACATTACAATTTGAATAACAAGTGTTTTATTATGTATAGAATACTTAGTTATAGTAAATCAACGATAATGCAACGATATTTTCGTGGACATTTGAAATAGTCGGCATCCACATTGATTGTTTCACCGACCATTAACTATTGCGGTCGTTATTCACTTTTGTACAATCAATAATGGATGTTTCAGTGGCATCCAGCCTGTCACAGAAATATTTGGTGATAAATAGAACGGGCATTTCGAGTCCAGAAATGAGGCTTTGTGTGTGTACCGTGTTTAAACGATAGTTAGAAATGAATACAGAGTATAGTGTCAAAAGTAGGTATTACCGGTCGGAGGCGGCAGCGGTGGCGCGGTGGCGGTGTGGCGGCGAGCCGGTACGCGCCGCGCCCTGCGCTGATGCTGCGGTATATGGCCCGTGAATAATCCACTGTAATACTCGACTTAATGGCTTGGAATTAAACAATTAGTTGTTTTCTTTCTGCCTCGTCAATGATGAAGTTTCGCCTGAATAAGAACTGAATAGGTATCGTTGTTTGAGATTTCCATTCGCAGTATAAAGATTTCATCATGTTTTTATTTTTTCTAAACTTGAAACGTTCATGTATACAAAATAATTCCGCAAGAACTGTGCACTTAAATTGTTTAATATAAAATGTTATAAGTTATTATTTGCAGCCGTTGCTTTTTAATGTCTGTTTTAGGGTAAAGCTTATTCTTACTGTTTCGTGTATTAATTTGTCTGATAAGCCAGCTCTTTGTTCATCCACAGTAAGGCGACGAGCAGACGTTTTAATCAAGGCTAACGAATTTTTAACCTTAGTAAGAGGCTGCGCGATATCAGCCGCCGCCCGCCTCCACGAGCACGCCTCGCCACTTCTCGTGCTCGACGCGTTGTTCTTATCTTTGAGTAATTACCTTGTTGTTTTGTTTTTATTGTTCGGGCTTCCAAGTCGCTTTCTGTTTTATTACATGATCACTGTAGTACCGCGGTAATGGTTTCCTTTTCTAAAATATTTCTATAGTTATGAAAAACTAAGTGTTTTCAAAGAGAAGTTTCATAGAATGGATAACACATTGATAAATAATTAACACTTCATTTAATATTCAGTCAAAAACTAGTTTTCGTAGATTTTATCAGTCTAAAGACAGTCCAACATTAATCTGGTATTTTTCATAAACTTACCATGAAAGTGGTGATTGGAGTGTATGTCCCCAAGTGTATGAGCTTTAAATTAAAATATATGAACGGCGAGTCTTATGAGACCGTCAACTAGGCGGCCATAATATTCGTAAGGATATTTATATCACGGCGCGGCTTGCAGGTGCATCTCACGTGCACCTGCGGATATTGCCGCGTAAATCAAATTTCTTATTTCGCCTCAACACTTATTTCTGCCTGGGCGTGTTTACCTGGGGTGTCTTCGCACATCAACGTGTTATATTAAAATTTGTTGTTAATTCTTGTGTGGCGAATAAGTATGTGTTAGGATATTCTGTTCATAATCATTATCGTGCAGTTAGAGAGATTTTAGAGAAATATTTAAATTATTTACTAAAATTGCTATGCACGGCTAATTTGCAAACAGAATAGACAACGTCCAAATACAACTGAGACTACGCCGTTAAGTATATTATCAAAAAGTATCTAATGGCTACATTTGTTTTCTTCGTTTTGTCATAACTATACAAACTAAGTACTCCGTTCATAATACTAAGCCCTGTGCTAAACAGTAACGCTACATATTGTAGCGAAATAAAATCCTGATGTTCACATAACGATTAAAAAAATTAAGTAAAACTCTGAGGCGACGTCCCTGGTGTTAGAGCCCTATAAATTCCACTGTTAGGTACGCGTCGGTCACGATCCGTTTGCAAACGTTCCTATAACTTCCGCAATTAAAAAAATATTTGCTAATCCTAAAATGGGTAACACGCACCAGGTCAATCTGTTATCCGGTAGCGAGACAACTATTTAGAAGAAAGTTTTAAATTAAATATAAGACAAAATAACGAGAAATTTAAAAAAACTACTAAAAAAAATACGTGAATCCGGTCCTAGACTCCAGAATGGCAGTTGGAAGGCTCACTGGCTGGCTGGTACTGGAAACCACCAGCGTGGGGTTCGAATTCCAATAAAAGCTTGCAGCCGTCTGGTCCCAGGCTAGCGGTGGGGGCGAATTCAAGATTCGCCCAGTCTTCGGATAAATCTACAGAAAATAACGAAAAAATGATAATCCAAGACGCAGGCAGAATCTTTTATAACAAAAGAGATGAAGTAAAGTTAAATTACATACCAAGTCCTGAAAGATGAAACCTGACTCGCAAGTTTTAGATGCTGTAATTTCGGGAACAGTTCCCTTTGATCCGGTCGCACAACGGACGAACTCGGTCGTTCAAATCTTTATAGTGGCAAATAATCATATTGTAAAACGGGAAAAATAGTAATATAGACGACCGTCCTGTGCCCAAATAAAAGCTTCAAATAAAAAATCACGGCAAGAGAAAAGACGATGACAGTTTTCGATTCAAAATTCAAAAAAATCAATATGAAGAAAAAACCTTTCCGACTGTAAATAAGGTAAAATTTGTTAAAAAAGGAGGTTGTTCGCGATAAAATTAAAATGTAGCATTTGCCAATGCTGCAGTACCCCCTTTCCAAGAAAAAACAATTAAGTTATAGAAGAAAAAACGTAATAATAATCAAAGGTAAGAACAAAAGGTAAAGTAACGACTTCAAAAGAAAAGGAAATAACAATAAGCAAACAACCTAATAATAGGGAAATTATTAATTAAATCGATCAATAAAAGAGATGGTGTTTAAAAAACCACACTAGTGTTAAATAATCGATAAAAGTTTATCGACAGTGTCCCAACACTAGACCCGTCATTAACTCGAGGAATCTACGTCATCTGAGCGCATTTGACAGAACTGACAAATAAACAAAAATTTGTCGACAAATTGTTTCCACTTGGAACTACTAGATGTCGCTGTTAACTTTTTAGCTGTCGAAAAATTTACTTATTTATGTTAATATTATGCGAATTTATATTACAGTGGAACAAATGATACGTAAAAGTAAAGATAAGAAAGGATATAATAAATAAAGTAAACATAGAATGATTAAATTATAAGGGAATTATTTAAGAATATCTTTAATGTGATATTGTCCAGAATGGACAGATTCGCAGTCTTGAAGAACATATGTGGTCCTAGAGATAACCCTAGTTACACGACATTTAATAAAGCGCGGAGCAAGCTTTCCTGAAAAATAATCTGCCCCAGAGGACCTAGAAAAGTTTCGTCTCCATACAGTGTCACCAACGTTGAGAGTGACAGGCGAACGATTCCTATTATACACTCGAGAATTACGGAGGAAAGCCATAGAAAGATTATCAGCGACTTTTGCGTAAACCTCAGCAAGGGAAGAAAGATTCGAGGCGTGTTGAACCCGACTTTCAGCTAAATTTACGCTTTGAGTCTGATTACTGGCACGACCAGAAGTAACAACTTCCCTACCAAACATTAGGAAATTAGGAGTGAAACCTGTGGCTAAATTAATGCAAGAGTTTAGATAGAGTTTGACTTTGAGTAAAAGTTTTGCCCAGTTTCTTTGGTTTTCTCTGACTAATATGCTCAAACACGTAACGACACTTTGGATAAAGCGTTCAACCGTGTTGGCTTGAGGACTATAGGTAACAACAAGTTTGTGTTGGAAAATCGATATTAAAGAATGTAAGAAAATTTAAAAACTGATTACCTACAAAGAAAAACGGTAATTGAAGATTAATAAAACAACTTGGTTACAAACCATCGTTTTAACAGAGAATAACTAAAGAAAATTTTAATTTAAAAATTTAGAACCTCTTTTTTCGAAGTCGGTTAAAAATAGATCAGACTAAATACCACCAACCATAAAAAAACTAACTAACCATAAACAAACAATTGGCAATGGACCGATGTCGTCGATAGAAATAACCCTTCATCTGCTATGTTAGAATACAATAAAGATAAAACGAAATTAAATACGAAATCAGCTAATATGTATGAAGTTGGAAAGAGTTAGAAATTTAGTGATAAATCTGACGGAGAATTGTACGGCAACATAACGGCAAGGAAAAGATAGTTAATCGAGAATCGAAAGGCAAACAAACCCTAAATGGACTGCAAGGCTGTAGAACAAATAGCAAACCTAAACAGTCTCGAAACCGACCAAATAATCACACCTTCAACTACCATAATAAAAACAAATCCAAAAAATATATGGGTCAGATTCCACGTAGCAGAAAAGTGTTAGATACGGAGTAATATGGCTGGTAGAAGAATAGTACGGTGACGCGACGTCGCAGGAACGGCTGGGCTAAGAATCAAAAAAGAGACAAATAGATAGGTACCAGCAAACATCTGCGCAAACAGCTGGGCTAAGAATCAAAAACAAAGAACAACAAGATACTTAGCAAACAACTGCGCAAAAAGAAACGAACAGATGGGCTAGACATCAAAAATAAGTCAAATAGAAACTAGCAAACAACCGTGCAAAGAACGCTTACCTTAGTCACGACGCCTAAACACATTCACACACCGAGCACACACTACAGGGTACTAACTACTACTAACTATTGGATTAAAATAAAACTCGGGAAAAAGATAATATTGTTACGAGCTTCGGGTTCGTGACAATTAAAAATGCCGATAAAAATTACCAAAAGTTACACTTTAATCAATCAACACTAACAACAATTCAAAACACACTAATTATAAAACACAATCACTCTTAAGTCGCACTTGAAGATCGCTTTCGATGTATTCGCTTGTGTCGCAAAACCAAGTCTGATTGCTCGCGGCTATTCCCGGCCTTATATAGTGCCGCAGATAGTTCCAGAACCTTCTATTGTAGAACCGTCTAGAATGTTCGAGTACATACCGGCCCCGACTGACTAGATGTCGATAGTTCTAGTAAGTTCTAGCTTCGTCATATCTACTCGTCAATAGATGGCGCTAGTATTAGTTCTACCATTCCACAATAGATGGCGACTCTATCAGTTCCGCTATTCCACAATAGATGGCGACAGTGGTAACTAATGTCACCATGTATCAGGCATTAATTGCAGCGCGTAACACTGCCCCCTCCTAAGACATGCTCGTCCCGAGCATTATCGGCTCCATAATAACGCGCCAGTCGATCCACATGGACGATCTTAGGAGTACCTCTTGCACCTTTCTGTATCCGGTAGGTTACGTCATTGATCCTTGTCACAATCCGGTACGGTCCATCCCATTTAGCTTGAAGCTTAGGAGATTTTCCCTTGCTGCGGACTGGATTGTGCAACCACACTAGTGAACCTTCGTCGAACCCTTTACTGTTCATTTTGCGGTCATAACGGGTTTTCATCTTTTCAGACATATGCTGGCCCGATTGTCTGACGTGCTCACAAATGTCATTCATTTTATTCCGCAAGTTATTCGCATAATCCGTTATACTGCATGGGGCATCAGGTGGTATTCCGGTGATCAGGTCTGCAGGCAGCCGTAATTCTCTTCCAAAGTTTGCGAAGGCTGGTGTCACCGATGTACTTTCGTGAACAGCGCTTCGATATGACAACAAAAACGGTTGTATGTGCTTGTCCCAATCTCGTTGCCGATTTTCCACAACTTTTGCTAGGTACCTCTCCAGTGTCTGATTAAATCGTTCCACCATTCCATCCGATTGTGGGTGGTAAGAAGTTGTTCTTGTTTTATGAGTACCCATAACTCGACAAGTTTCCTGGAATATTTGGGACTCAAAATTCCTTCCTTGATCACTGTGAATCTCTAGTGGAACTCCAAAACGACAGAAGACTTCATAAACTAATTTATCTGCAACTGTCGAAGCTTCTTGGTTTGGAATGGCGAAGACTTCCGGCCACTTAGTGAAGTAATCCATCACAACCATGAAATACTTGTTACCACTTTCACTTTCCGGAAACGGCCCCGCAACGTCGAGGGCTATCCTCTCCCATGGTGCGCCAACATTGTACAATTTCAATGCACCTCTACTACGAGTCTGAGGTCCCTTTACAGCTGCACAACTTGTACATTTGCGACACCAGTCCTCAACATCGTCCCGACAGTGGACCCAGTAAAACCGCTCTCGTATCTTCAGTAGAGTCCGTTTTACTCCCAGATGACCTCCTGAACAACCATTATGGTACAGCTGTAGAACATCCGGTACTTGAGCTTTAGGGACAACCATTTGCAAATGACAGCTATCTCCCCGAGCATTTTCCCATTTTCGGCACAGGACTCCATCCTGAATCACCAAGCTGTCCCATTGGGCCCAATAGCTTTTCGTGATCGAACTCATCGCTGAGACGTCGCTCCACCTGGGTTTAGGAGCTCTGGCCTTCATCCACTCCAGAATCGGCTTGATGTCCAAATCTTCCTGCTGTGCACGTTGTAGGCTTTCCTTCCACTCGATGCTGAGGTCTGTCTTAAGCATCCTCACAGGTACGACTTCTTTACTCTCTTGCCTAGTACAATGCTTGCAGTCTTCAGGACAAGGTCTTCTTGACAATGCATCTGCGTTACCATGAGATTTTCCGCTGCGATGTTCGACCACGAAGTCGTATTCCTGCAGAAGTTCAATCCATCTCGCAACTTGTCCTTCTGGATTTTTGAACTGCAATAGCCATTTCAGTGCAGCATGGTCGGTTCGTAACTGGAATTTCCGCCCTAGAAGATATTTGCTAAAGTGCTGCAATGACTTTACCACAGCAAGCAGTTCTCGTCTCGTAACACAATAGTTCCTTTCAGGTTTCGACAATGACTTGCTGAAGTACGCTATCACAAATTCTTGATCGCCATTCCGCTGGGACAACACACCGCCAAGTCCTATGTCGCTTGCGTCTGTGTCAACTATAAATTCCTTGCCCGCATCAGGGTACCCCAAAATAGGTGTTTTGCACAGACGGTCCTTTAGCTCCTGGAATGCGATGTCGCAACTTCCATCCCAGTTGAAATGTCGCTTCTCCTCGGTTAGCTTATGCAGGGGTTTGGCTATATCTGCAAAGTTTTTGACA
This sequence comes from Apamea anceps, assembly GCA_951799955.1. Taxonomy (NCBI): domain Eukaryota; kingdom Metazoa; phylum Arthropoda; class Insecta; order Lepidoptera; family Noctuidae; genus Apamea; species Apamea anceps. The sequence continues at coordinate 14,085,171 of OX637505.1, read as the reverse complement.
AATCGCCGATAGTAGGAGCACAAACCCAGAAATGCTCTGACCTGCGTCTTGTCTTTTGGAATTGGCCAATCCTTGACAGCGGCGATTTTCTCTGGATCCGTGCGGATACCTTCTTCAGACACTACATATCCCAAAAAGCTAACTTGCCGTTTGAATAGTGAACACTTCTTCGGACTTAACTTGAGGTTGGCACTCTGGATCTTCATGAGCACGCGTTCCAGGTTTTGAAGATGTTCTTCAAACGTACGGCCTACGATGATGATGTCATCCAAGTAGACCAGGCAGGCATCGCCAATTAGCCCGGTAAGTACAAGTTCCATCAACCTTTCAAACGTTGCCGGAGCATTGCATAATCCAAACGGCATAACTTTAAATTGCCACAGACCCTTTCCTGTCGAGAACGCAGTTTTCTCCTTGTCCTTAGGATCAATTTCAACTTGCCAGTAGCCACTTTTCAGGTCCAGCGTGCTAAACCACTTTACTCCAGTAAGCATGTCCAGCGTGTCATCAATTCTTGGCAAGGGATAACTGTCCTTTTTCGTAACGTCGTTCAGACGACGATAGTCAACACAAAACCTCATGCTGCCGTCCTTCTTTCTTACCAGCACTACAGGTGAACACCATGGACTAGATGAAGGTTCAATAACACCATCCTTCACCATTCCCTCAATCATGGTTTCCACTTCCTTTTCGCGTGCTACCGGCAATCTCCTTGGCCGCTGACGGATAGGCAATTCTTCTCCTGTGTTTATTTTGTGTTGAACTAAGCCAGTCCTCCCGATGTCAGCATCGTTTGACGAGAAAACGTCTGCATACTTGAGTAACATTTTCTTAGCCTTGACCATTTCATTTTGGGGCAGAGCGCTGCGGCAGTCTTCTAAAAGTGTGGTCACTCTTGTTTGTGCATCCTTGCTGAGGGTCCCAGTCGAAAGATATTGGCATCGACGCAACCAATCCACTTCCTCGCAAGTACCAACTAATGTGCCTTTTTCTATAATTTGTTCCTGATCACAAAGGTTCAGCACACGTACCCCTGAGATGTCGGTGGCTCTGACCAAAGTTCGTGCCACTTTCCATGGAAGGTCATTGTCTACCCTTTCCACGAGTACACAACGATGAGGTTGCCCAGGATTCCGAGGAAGACTAACCGGCACAATCGTTTCCGATCTCGGCGGAAGAACAATCTTCTTAAGGCTGTACACGTTCCCTGGTAACGCCCCTTCCACGAAAAGTTCCTCTTGTCCACATTTAAAAACACCTTGCTTGACGTCAATTTCGCAACAATTCTTCCTCATAAAGTCAAGGCCCGGGATGCAATCGTCCATTATATCAGCCACGATGACATTATGCAGGTAGATTATGTTGCCTAGCTTCAACCCTATCTTCTCTCCATGGACGGGTATGCGCTGACCGGTGGCTGTTACTAAATTAATGGGTTCTCGGTTGTATGCGGAGTCCCCAAGGGACCGTCTTATCAGTTGGGAACTGACAACCGTGCGAGAGGCTCCAGTGTCTATGGTCAGCTTACACGGCGTTCCGTTGACCTCGCCCTTGATGATTAGGCTGTTCCCGTCTTGGGTTTGTGTGATCGAAACCCTTGGGGCTCTTTGAACATCAGCCAGCACCCGCCCCGCAGTCCTGGCTATTACTCGTTTCCCTGCTGCTGGTTCTGGGCGGTGCTATTAGCTGCACTGCCCTCTGGAGATCGGCCGTCTTCTCTTTCTGCAGTTCGCTTGGGGCAACTGGATCGAAGGTGGCCCCTTTCCCCACAGCCGTAGCACCTAGGGCTGTACCCTTTACTGCGGTCGCGAACTGTAGCCGCTGCAACCTCCCTGACCCGATGGGAACGATGATCCTGTCGCACGGCTTCCACCTCCAGTGCATGGGCCAAGGCGTCCTTAAGCGTCCCGTGGTGCCCGAGCCTCACAGCAGCTCTAACTTCAAGGTCGCGGATGCCGTCGATGAATGCCTGCACCAAGTTCCCATCAATAAGCGCAGGTACGGACTGGTAAGCTTTACGCACCAGCTTCTCCACTTCAAGGGCCCACTGCTGCAGGTTTTCATTACTGCGTTGCACGCGATCCTTGAGCTGCGCACGAAACACGTGTTCCAGGTGAGCATCGCCATACCGAGCCTCCAATGCCTCTAGGAGCTGCTCGTAAGTCACTTCCTTACCGAGAGCTTCCAGAACAGTTAAGGCTTGGTCGCGCAGGCCTAGGGTGAGGGCAGTCATGGCCTGACTATTATTCCAACCATTCGCCTTCATGACAGCCTCAAATTGGATTTTGTAGGCCGACCAGGAAGAAGTTCCGTCGAACGGTGGCAGTTTGAATCCTCGTAGCGAAGGTGTTGTAGCTACGGGAGCTGCGATTCCATCCCCAAGTTTAAGGTAATCCAGCGTTTTCTTTACGTCAGCCATCACGGTTTTCTTCACGTCAGCCACCACGTTGTCAACCCGATTACTCACTTGGTCGATCCGGATTTCAGCTTCCGACAGGCGGTCGTCATGTTGAGCAACCTTATCCTTCACCTCCTTCATGTCTTTCCCTAAGGTAGCGTGAAGGTCCTTCATAAGGAGCATCTGCTCTTCCTGGCGGCGCGCTTGCTCCTCCTTATCACGTTGGAGCTGTTCTTCCAACCGGCGAGCCTGTTCCTCCTGTCGGCGAGCCTGTTCCTCCCTGTCACGCAGCAGCTGCTCTTCCAACCGACGGGCCTGTTCCTCCTTGTCCCGCTGGAGCTGTTCTTCCAACCGACGAGCCTGTTCCTCCTGTCGGCGAGCCTGTTCCTCTTGTCGGCGAGCCTGTTCCTCCTGCCGGCGGGACTGCTCCTGCAGCATCATCATCAGAGCAGCAAAGTCTGGTGCTGATGATGCTGGAGCTGCTGCGGACGGGTCGGCCTCCGTGGTTGGTATCTGGCCCTCCGACCTCTGCGGCGCAGCTCCACCAAAACGCCTCTGGTCCGTCTCCTGTTGACGTTGACTCCGGGTACGGATACCCTCCGTGTCGTCTTTAGGCAAAATCGGCATGATTTTAATCCTTGCTTCTGACACCAATTGTTACGAGCTTCGGGTTCGTGACAATTAAAAATGCCGATAAAAATTACCAAAAGTTACACTTTAATCAATCAACACTAACAACAATTCAAAACACACTAATTATAAAACACAATCACTCTTAAGTCGCACTTGAAGATCGCTTTCGATGTATTCGCTTGTGTCGCAAAACCAAGTCTGATTGCTCGCGGCTATTCCCGGCCTTATATAGTGCCGCAGATAGTTCCAGAACCTTCTATTGTAGAACCGTCTAGAATGTTCGAGTACATACCGGCCCCGACTGACTAGATGTCGATAGTTCTAGTAAGTTCTAGCTTCGTCATATCTACTCGTCAATAGATGGCGCTAGTATTAGTTCTACCATTCCACAATAGATGGCGACTCTATCAGTTCCGCTATTCCACAATAGATGGCGACAGTGGTAACTAATGTCACCATGTATCAGGCATTAATTGCAGCGCGTAACAATATTTACTGGGGAGGGAAATAAGAGAGTAGATTATTTAGAATAATTACAAAGCTTTTTTAAATTGCACAACAACACACCACACTAAAGAAAATAACTCCCAACAGCATTGAAAGGGTTGGATACTCCATCGTATCCATGGTAACCATCTTGTTTGACGGAACGAAAAAAATTCCACCATTTGTCAAATTCTAGAACCTGTAAATGTCAACAAAGAAATGATGATTAAAAATAATTTGCTCCGAAAGAGCAACCACACACGAAATAACGAAAAAAATATTTAAATCATTATTTAGGAATAATAAAAGTACTTACTTTAAGTTCGGGCGCCATATTGTAGCGAAATAAAATCCTGATGTTCACATAACGATTAAAAAAATTAAGTAAAACTCTGAGGCGACGTCCCTGGTGTTAGAGCCCTATAAATTCCACTGTTAGGTACGCGTCGGTCACGATCCGTTTGCAAACGTTCCTATAACTTCCGCAATTAAAAAAATATTTGCTAATCCTAAAATGGGTAACACGCACCAGGTCAATCTGTTATCCGGTAGCGAGACAACTATTTAGAAGAAAGTTTTAAATTAAATATAAGACAAAATAACGAGAAATTTAAAAAAACTACTAAAAAAAATACGTGAATCCGGTCCTAGACTCCAGAATGGCAGTTGGAAGGCTCACTGGCTGGCTGGTACTGGAAACCACCAGCGTGGGGTTCGAATTCCAATAAAAGCTTGCAGCCGTCTGGTCCCAGGCCAGCGGTGGGGGCGAATTCAAGATTCGCCCAGTCTTCGGATAAATCTACAGAAAATAACGAAAAAATGATAATCCAAGACGCAGGCAGAATCTTTTATAACAAAAGAGATGAAGTAAAGTTAAATTACATACCAAGTCCTGAAAGATGAAACCTGACTCGCAAGTTTTAGATGCTGTAATTTCGGGAACAGTTCCCTTTGATCCGGTCGCACAACGGACGAACTCGGTCGTTCAAATCTTTATAGTGGCAAATAATCATATTGTAAAACGGGAAAAATAGTAATATAGACGACCGTCCTGTGCCCAAATAAAAGCTTCAAATAAAAAATCACGGCAAGAGAAAAGACGATGACAGTTTTCGATTCAAAATTCAAAAAAATCAATATGAAGAAAAAACCTTTCCGACTGTAAATAAGGTAAAATTTGTTAAAAAAGGAGGTTGTTCGCGATAAAATTAAAATGTAGCATTTGCCAATGCTGCAATATGCATAATGATCTACAATCATATAATTAGCACTGCATGTAATGCATACACCGCAACACGATGTCATGAATTACAGGCCGTAATGACCATCTATATGCCAATACGATTAATATTTAATGCTGCTATTCTGCGCGGAATTACCCCGTGTCTGTGGTTGAGCTTCCACTGAATTACTGCATCTGAATGGGTGTCGGATGCTTTGTCATCCCCCTGATATACCTGTGAGTGCGACCTGATATTTATCTCGCTGCACTAAATCTAAGCTTGGTGCTTCTATTGTGAGTTGCGAGTTAGGTTGTATAAATTAAGTTAGTAATACATACAATTCATTTGGTCATTGTTTTAATACAATTTCTTGAAGGTATGCCCACATGAAAATCGCTAAAATAGAACATTTTATGTGGGCGTTGCGTGGGCACATTGGATCCGCCTTATGATTTTATTTTATGTATGTTACTTTCACTTATAAACGTAATATGATGGTTATAAACAAAAATGTATGTTTTTATGTATAAAAGGCACTAAGAAGGCCTATACCCGAATGAATGCTATTACATCAAAGTGAAAACACTCATCTTACGAACCCTTGCAAATTAATTGCAGGAATGACAGAGCACAACGCTCGGCTCTCTTAATGCACGCTCACAAAGCAAAACGGCTTGGGCGGCACCGCAGCGGCACGCAGCAGTGGTGATTATGATAATGACGCGGTAGCCGCGCTTTTTGCGCCGCTCGTCCTATATTACTGAACTCGACACCATTCTCTGATATCTGTCGCGCGCCCAGCAGCGCGCCGGCACCCGCTCGGCTTTGCCTTTCGCTGCTCGCCTCAACCACTCCGAGACGCTTATAAATTATGCAAGTCGCCATAATCCACGCCCTAAACGCCTTCTCCGCCGCCTCAATTATTCATTCGAGCGGTTTGATGTTTTAGAAAATTGTCGCGATACTCAACACGGGCTGTGCTTTATAATTCAGTAGCGAATATCGTCACAGCTGGCCCCGGCTCGCCTTTATCTACTGATTCAAGTGCATCTGACCAAATTCGGCCATAGGTGTCCTGCTACTTCCCCCCCGCAGTCAATCTATGTGTGTAAGCAAAATTAATATTCTATTGTATTTTCCTGTTACAGGATTCCGAAGGCGACACCCCCTTACATGATGCCATTTCGAAGAAACGTGACGACATGTTGACTTTATTGTTGGAGCATGGAGCCGACATGACTCTCACGAATAACAATGGTTTCAACGCGTTACACCATGCGGCTCTGCGAGGCAATCCAAGGTAACGTATACCATTGAAATCTAGCTCCTAAATAGAATATTCTTTACAGAACAAACCATTCTCTACAAATACTTTTAAATCGATACAACTAAAGGCATTGCTTTACCAACACTGCTTCCAAATAACAAATAAAAACAACAACTGTATGATCGTTGATTAATATAACATGTTCGGGTAAAGATAATATTCGGCCACTTGTGCACGAGACCTTTATAACGCGGACTTAGTCTGAAATAAACATAACGTCCGTTGTCCGACATTATCCCGGGGAGAATGGGTAGTTATGAGCGAGCCTGCCTCACAATAAACTGCTTACACGTCTAATACCGCGCACCGAGAGGATGTGTGGCCCAGCCTTGTGTGATGTCTTTATTGCTGCCGACGTGCGGGCAGGTTTTACCAAAAAACGATATGTACTACAGCTTTGACATTGATAACTTGATACTATATAAATTAAGTAGGTAAGTATCATAAAACTATTCTAAAACTTTCGAAATATAAGATTTTACACACCATCTACGTCTACGTTATTTCGTAGAACGAAGCTACAAATATCGTGGTGGAAGAAGTAAATATTGCCTTATAATGGTTTCCTCCAAGAGAAAAATAGTCTCGTGTTTTATTTAAAGCAAGCAAAATGTTTTGTAGATGCACTTAGATATTTACGGGCTTATGTTTGTAAATAAAAGCTGGGTTCTTTATGCATTTAATGATTAGTGTGATATTCGGTCGAGGATCGAGCTTAATGGCATGGAATGGGGAGGGTTTTATCCAACAGTGAACTGATAATAGGTATTTTTCTTGTCTGGCTTGTCAGTAAGCCGTGGATTACAAAAGGGCTTTTAAAATGCATACAGAATAGGGATAGTCTATATAAAAAGTTGAAAAGGGACCCACAACATACAAGCGTTACAGAAACTTTTGCACTTCACTTCTGAAGAAAGCTAAAAGAAGCTACGAAAAACAAGAGATTGAGAACGCAAGTGGCAACAAAAAGAAGCTATGGGATGTTATAAAACAGATTAGCGGCTCCAACAGGGCAATAGATCACTCCTCCTGTCTCATCTCAAGCGTCAACTCGGAAAGGAGTATCAACGAGGTAAATAGTTTCTTTGCAAACGTTGGACGCAACCTAGCCGAGCGAATCACTTGTCATTCATTCCCGCCCAGAAAGAAGGGTGATAGTCTCGCGGCGACCGCTCCTCTTCATTCCTTGGTCATGCTCCCCACGGACGAATCTGAGATCCTGCAGCTCGTTCAAGGATTAAGGGATAATTGTGCTGTCGGATTTGACTAGATCCCGGGCCGGTTACTGAAAAGATATGCTCACTTTCTGTTCCCCGCTATTACCCACATCTGCAACCTTGCTATATCTACAGGTACATTTCCACAGGCGTTTAAATCGGCACTTTTAAAACCCATACACAAAGGTGGTGACAGGGACTGTGTCAATAACTTTAGACCCATCTCCCATCTCTATTCTTCCATCGCTCTCAAAAGTTCTGGAGCGCTTAATGAATGACTGGGTGACTAGGTTCCTCGAGGTTAACAACCTTCTTTCATCTTCCCAGTTTGGGTTCCGGCGCGGCAAATCTACAAATGACGCGGTACATGAATTGGTTAACTCGGTCATAACGAGCTTGAATAAGAAGAGGAATTACTTGACGGTGTTTCTGGACTTGGCAGAAGCTTTTGATACAGTTTCTGTCCCACACTTATTGCGCAAAATGGAAAATATGGGAGTACGGGGTCTTTCCCTAAACTTATTCCAGGACTACCTAGCTAACCGGAAACAGCAAGTTAGAATTGATGGTATGGTGAGTAACGAAGAGCCGGTGACCTTCGGAGTGCGTCAGGGCAGTATACTCGGACGACCTTCTTCTTGATCTACATCAACGATCTGTGCCAGCTTCACACCTTAGTAATGGTCAAATTTTTACATTCGCCGATGACACTGCTTTCCTCCTTATTAATGATAGCTGGGAAGGGGTCTTTAGTGTGGCCCAGGAGGCGCTGGACGGGGCTTGGTTGCGGAATAATGTGTTGACTCTCAACGTCACAAAAAGCAAATACGTGGCATTTGCACATCGATCCCACGTGCTACCCCCACGGTCACTGTCATTAACGGCTCACACGTGTTGGTCAACCTACCAGCCTTGCGTGTGTCCTTCTCTTCAAATGGCAGATAACATTAAATACTTTGGAGTTACATGGGATCAATTCCTCAGCTTCAAACCACATATAGACGTCCTGGTAACGAGATTGCGCAAACTCATTTACATAGTTAAGAGTCGCTTATTCACTACTGCTTCATCTCCTGGGGAGGTGCTGCTAAAGCGCACTTGATAGAGGCGGAAAGAGCTCAACGTGCCATACTTAAGGTTGCTGCGGGTCTTCCATTCCGATTTCCTACAGTCGACTTATACAAAAAATGGGATGTATGTCTATAAGGCAAACTTTCGTTCTGCACACAGTCCTCAAAAAGCACTCGCAGCTAGCCTATGACCCGGATCTATTGAAAGATAAACGAAGAAAGGGTACTGTGTGCTGTACAAAATTTTTCCGGTTACGTCAGTCCCTCAAGTTTTTGTGTTACCTAGGAGATTATCTGTATAATGTCATCAACAAGGGTCAAAATATTTATTCACTGCACAAGCTCAGTTGTAAGCAAAAAGTAACTGAATTCTTGAAAACTCTTTCCTATGAGGACACAGAGAAATTGCTCCATTCAGTCAAATAACACTTGTATTCAAATAATCACCTACACTCACGTACACACCCGCCACCATTCACCCTTACAGTAACCACCATACACCTACACACTCACCATACACTCTTTGACAGCTTTTATTGTCTTATTTTTTTTTCTTTCTTCTCATTTATTTATTTTTTGTTTTAAGCGTTTAGTAGAAATACATGTTGGTGGCCTGTAATACAGGTTTTTTTTTCTTCTAAAACCTACTTCAGGCACCAGCTCTCACAATGTGAATTTATCTTGATCAAAACTGTCAAGTACTACAAACCATTTTGTGAGAGAAAAAAAAATAAACTTATTATTATTATTATTTTCCTGTGTACTCATAATAGTTAGTATTATTTATATGTATTAAGATTAAGCCTGACACTTCACCGAGGTGGAGCAGAGGAAAATGAACCAATACCTTTATAACCCCGACGCAAAAACGACGAGGTGTTATAAGTTTGACGTGTCTCTCTCTCTGTCTGTCTGTGGAATCGTAGCTTCTGAACGGATGAACCGATTTTGTTTTTTTTTTTTGTTTGAAAGGTAAATTTGTCGGGAGTGTTCTTAGCTATGTTTGATGAAAATCGGTCCAAGATGGCCGCCACCACAAAATGGCGAATCACATTTTTTTTCACAACTCCTTCAATATGGGTATCAAATGAAAGGGCTTGACTAATAGAATACTATACACTATGATAAATTTCAAATATAAGATGGCCGCCACCACAAAATGGCGAATTACAAAAAACCTGACTAAACACCAAATTACCTGAATCTTAAAACGCAAGAAAATAAAAGAAATTAAATAATCCCTACAAAAAACATGAAATAGAAATTATGACCCTATGGGTCATAATTTCAAAGATATATTTTGTTTTTATAGGGTTTCACGTTTATACCTTTTTAGGGTTCCGTAGCCAAATGGCAACGGAACCCTTATGGATTCGTCATGTCTGTCTGTCTGTCTGTCTGTCTGTCTGTCTGTCTGTCTGTCTGTCCGTCCGTATGTCACAGCCGCTTTTTTCCGAAACTATAAGAGCTATACTGTTGAAACTTGGTAAGTAGATGTATTTTGTGAACCGCATTAAGATTTTCACACAAAAATAGAAAAAAAACAATAAATTTTGGGGGTCCCCATACTTAGAACTGAAACTCAAAATTTTTTTTTTCATCAAACCCATACGTGTGGGGTATCTATGGATAGGTCTTCAAAAATGATATTGAGGTTTCTAATATCATTTTTTTCTAAACTGAATAGTTTGCGCGAGAGACACTCCCAAAGTGATAAAATGTGTGTCCCCCCCCCTGTAACTTCTAAAATAAGAGAATGATAAAACTAAAAAAAAAATATAATGTACATTACCATATAAACTTCCACCGAAAATTGGTTTGAACGAGATCTAGTGAGTAGTTTTTTTTTTAATACGTCATAAATCGTAACGTAACGGAACCCTTCATGGGCGAGTCCGACTCGCACTTGGCCGGTTTTTGTTCTTTTTGTGGCTATTTTTTCAATAGTATTTTTTTTAAATTGTTTTTGGTTTTTACATTCATACTATGTTTATTATTATTTTGTGTCGGGGGTTTTTTAAATTTTTAATTTAATTTTTATTTTAAACGGTTGATCTCCGTTTGAGATTCATAAGTAACAGACGTGAGGCCCGTAGCCTACGACGTAGCAGTCTCGTAGCCTACGACGTAGCAGACGCGTAGCCTACGGCGTAGCAGATAGCGAGTCGCGTAGCAATGTAGCGTGTGGCGTAGCAATGTAGCGCGTATCGTAGCAACGTAGCATGCGGCTTAGCGTACTACTGCGTAGCAGTGTAGCAGACGGCGTAGCTCGGATAGAATTGTAATGCAGTTTCTTGCGTTAGCAGTAGTAACACATTGAAATACTTACTTTAGGTACATAGCACCAAGGTCATGAAGTAAAAATTAGTTTTCATTCGTTTGCATCAATGTTACTATTTTAAATCGTTGTCCATCATTGTCAGATAAAATCACCTCCTACGGGGTAGGTAGATATCAGATAAAAGCCATCATATATCGTATAGCGATTGTTATTAGCAGCCATCACTTGCAAATAGCAATCATCATTGCAAAATACGGACCACTTTATTATACAAAAGAATTTAAAAGCTTCCGGTCATGCCATATATTTGGATCGAAAAACCCAGGGACCCGTAAGGGTGGTCAGATAAAACTGATCCATGAAAAAGAAAACTTTGGTAATGTATTATGAATCGGTAAGAGTTAGAATAATGAATCTCCGCTGGCGAATCGTGCGTAAAGCGGTTTATTTGTGGAGGGTCCGAGGAGACGCTGGATCGCGGAGGCCCACATTTATTCAAGTCACGTGACGCGTCCCACGGAAATAATACGAAATGTGGCTACGTGACCAGTTCATTATGCGGCGGCACAGAGCCCGGCCTGTCCCGGCAGGCCCGGCAGCACCTCGCCACCAGGCGACACTTTTCGTATGTCCGTCGGCGTCGCGTATTACAAACAACCGAACGTGTTGCCACGCAGAGACCCTCTCGGATTTCTTTTAAATCACCGTTTGGCTTCGATTTTGTTGAGCATGAGTTATTTTTAAAGGTCCAAAAATAACAAATTCCTTTATTGGGACACTGAAGTACGAAATTAGCCCGTCAAATAAAATACATATTATTTTTTAAAACGTATGTTTGTATAGATCTATTTAAACTTCGATTTTGTAATTGGCATACAAAAAACGTCGAGCACGATTTTTTCTTAAGATTGTTGTTTAACGGAAGGTAATCGAATAGAAGATTGTCGTAAAACGTTCCTGATTTTATCGCGGAATGAGAAGTCGCTCGCGACTTTTCCCATTCGACAAAAACGTTCGTTTCCCCCTGGAGATGTAAAATCGTTTTATTTTATTACTTCCGCCAGTATATCGTTATATCAGAAGCACCCCTCCTCCTAGGTTCGGAGAGATATTTACTGTATTAAACGGGTTGAATACCATTCACCGTCTTAATTATAACGTCTTTATCTTTGATCTTATTTAGCTACTTTTAACTATAATCATTAAACGTTACCGCATAGGAATGTTATTAGGGTTAATTTCAATCGTTAGTTTTGTATGTAAAGAATAAACCTCGCTTATTTAAACAAGGTTATAGCGGCGACGGTGATGATAGAGGCCACGCCGTGTTATTGCGCCTGATTAGAAACAGTTATCAGTTGCGGCTATCGTTACAGCCCCACTAACGAGCCCCTGTAAAACTTCTGTAGCATTATCATGATACATTACTGTGACTCGATAAACTGATGGTAAATTCACGACGTAGTTTTACAGCTGAACGGCGACTCTGACTCACATGAAAAATTGATGTCATTTATTAAGTTACGCATATTTTGATGTAACTGGTGTTGTGAAACACTTAAATATTTAGCACGTGGTTTCCTATGACCTGTATTCATTTTAATCTCGTTTAATGTTTATTATATAGATTTTTCGTTCAAAAGAAATTAAACAAATCTATACTCAACTTTAGTTGCAGAACATAAGATAGGAATTGATTAATAAGTTGTTGGGATCGACCAATTGTCGGCATGGTGAACATCTGCGTTTGTGACGCGGCACGCCGCTACTCACTCGATAAGACGCGTATCCGCGCCTGGCATTAATCGTGAGCTTAAATATTTTAACGCGTCGTAACATTGATTTATTCGGAGCGTAATCTCAGCTCGCGGCTTGTTTGTTCTTAGGCTTGAGACGTATAGGTAAGATTAAGCTACGCGCCCTCAATCCATACCCACGGACCCTCCCGATCTCCGGACTCTTTCCTTTTCCTAAATTGCTATTTATCATTTCTAATTGGCTTAATCAATGTTATCTCTGTTATCAATCTTGTGTTAGCAGTAACAAATAATGTACAGTGCTAGTGTATAAGCTGGACTGCGTCGACAAGCACTATGTGGAATATAGAACGAACAGAGCATTCGCAGAAGATTTATATGGTCATTTTGTAGCGTTAATTGCAGCGAGTGGAGCGAAGTACGATGGTATCGTACCATCCGAACGAGAAATGTAATGCCCCGTCGACTGCTTCAGTGTGTAGCTCATGAGAATAATGTGTGCGATGTAAACACGTGAACCGCGCAATACACGACGTCCTATTTCGGATATTAACGTTCATGTTTGTGCTGTGCGGTATTTAAATTGATAAATTGTTGCTTTGATGGCATACACTCTTCCAAGCAAAACATGAAAGCGCGTTATAAAGGGGGCTGCCTATACAAGGGGAGATAGTTAAAGGGCGCGTCTGACGGACCACTGGGTTTAACTGAATCGAAACAGCGGGTACACTGACATTGAAAACCTATTGGCACAGATATCGACGGCGTCCGTCACACGACTGGCCGGCAGCGGAGCACATTTCAGTGTGGCAGATTTATGAGAACCGACCGACGGCTATAGAGGCATGGGGAGGCTTATAACTAGGAGGGACTGTGGAGAAGGGTCGGGCGCTCGCGGGAGGCACTGTTATTGTGCGACGTTTGATTTACGCACGTACCGCTATCACCCTTTTGTTAGGCCGGATACCGACTGCTGTGCCAGTTCCGCCAGCCCGAATGCAAGCTCTCTTTACTGATGTTCACCTCCCTCGCCCCCTTGTGTGCTTACTATCATTTCGGGCTTCACCTTTTTAATTAAATTATTTACATTTTTATGCTCGCATTGTTTAACATTCATAAGCTCAAAGCTTAATATTTTAAACGCTTCATACAGTTTTTATTCCATTCTGTAAGTTATACCTACGGTAAAAAAGGGATTTTCTTTCGGTAAACATGAATATTGGGAATAACCCTGTTCATAAGTCGGAGTAGGTATGCATAGCACTCACGTTTAGTTGCGGAATACGAAGAGCATAGTTTACTTTAAATTCATGAAAGCGTGCGACATATACCGATCGGATGGCGCGCGGTGATTTGGTGGTAGGTGCATCGCGCGCGAGCGTGCGGCGCGGTGGCGGCGCGGCGGCGGCGCGTCGGCGGCGCGCGGCGGTTGGCTCGTCGTTACCCGCAATTAGCGGCTCTACACACGCGGATAATCCGCGCGTCGCGCCGCCCGCGCCACCCCGGCCCGCACACGATTGCACTACGGATTCAGCGAATAAATTCATTTGTACGCAAATTGTATCGGCGCTTGCAATTAAAACTTTGTTGGAGCTTCGAGCTAAGATAAATAACACTAATACATTCTGCTTATTGCGGGAAGTTGCCGGATACAGAGGATATATTAATGTTGTTCATAATTTGTTTGGGCGGATTAACCTTGTTGGTCTGTAAACTTATATTTAACAATAGTCCTGCGCTGTCCCTTATTACACATTCAAAGTTACAGTATCAAAAATGTTATGTAACAAGTATACATATATATAATATAGCGACTGTGTAGTCGTAGACTTGCTCGGTTGTAATTAGGCTACGAAATTAATGTTATTTCATTGGATGACAGAAATATGACTGAGATGAAACAACCTAAATATGAAAATGTGTTCTTCATGGTGATGCGAGCGGAAAGGTATGAATAGCTGTCAATGTCATGTTTGTCTAGTGGTAGATATACTAAGTTTAAATCCACTGTCAGTACAATAATCTTTGTCCTATTCACCAATATTTACATAGAACAAAATAGTCGCAAAAAATATATCAATAATTTTGAATCTAATGCTAATTTGAACTTGATTAAGAAGCGACGAGCCCTAATTGACGATACTCCAAGCTCGTCTCCGATATTATGTTGCATATTACAATTTGCGTCACACTCGACTTTAGCTATTAAAACGAGTTCGACTGAAAGTCGCCTGTGGTCGATCGTAAATTCCTCAACAAATCCTAGCCCCTCAGTTAGTTTCATATAGAGTAACATAAACGTAAGACTGGACGTAGCCACATATGTGGACCGGCAATGATTATCTAACACAAATACGTGGATCTGCAATGTTTCATTGCTGCAAGTTTTGATCAAGAATGCGGGTGTCGGTCCATGTGTGTGTACAATCGACAAAAGTTTCAGTTCCTACCACAAGTTAAAACCTCCAGCGGATCGCGATGCTCTGTGACATATCTGGTAGCGCAGAATTATTCCTCTCAACGGTTTGACGAAGCGGAACTCTGTTCGATGATATATAAGGTAGCCGCATTTGTTCGCGGCACCAACACGGCGCCCGCCCTCGCATACAAGGTTTTGTCAGCGCGTTCCGTCTCTTTGTGTGCCTTGCCATTGTTCCATTCGCTAATGTTGTTAGTGCACTTTTTCAGCGACTACGCTAATTTAACTACCTCTCCTTCCTTTTGTAAAGAGACTCGTCTTCCGTTTTCCGCGAGTGGCGGGCTCCCTTTGCGTTTGAGAAGTCCGCGTTGGGAGACTGCATTTAAATGAGACACTTAATCACCCGAGTTGGCCCCGCATTTCTTAAAGTCGTTTGTTCTCTTCATTCATTACATCCTTTCTACAGATTTATCAAGAGCTAGAAAGATTTTATTGCTTGACCATAAAGTTAACTTTCTTAAATTAATCTTTGACATACCTCTGTGATCTACCTATAACATACATATTTTAACTTTTTCAATTACCACCAGTCAGAAATATATTAGTCTCTGTTTGGATGTGTATAAGGGTTTGGCATGCAATTTTTCAAAGAAGTTTGCATGTCTGCGATTTCGGGTGACAAGACCACTAACACCCACTCCAATTGTGTAAATATGAGGAAGGTAATAAACTCTTGGCGAGTGGCGTGCTCGGATTTGCCTGGAGTTCGGTACGTGTCGCCCCCCGCCCCCCCTCAGGCGCAGCGCAGCCGCGTCTCTTCGCGCTACTGCGCTACTTACTTTGTCTTGTGCCTCGTTCACATGTCAAAGTTTTAGTCGCAGATAGTGTTAGCAATCCTTTGAGACGTTTGTTATTTTAGTTTAGCAAGTTACATGCACGACAAGTCTTTAATCTACCTTGTAATTTTTAAAAGAACCTTTACCGATGCGTCCTCTAGTTTTGAACCATTAACACGATTTTGTCGTCTATAAAGGTGGCTTAAACCATAAATGGTCTTAAACCAGGTAGATTGATATATGAACCGGTTTTATTTCGAGACCACGAAGTTAGATTGTAGCATCATCGATGAAAATGGCGTATATTAGTGCGGTGTCGTTTTTAACCCGCCGCAATATAGCACGTGAGGCCACGTATTAATATCTTTACTAAGCTGAGTGGATCACGGCGTCAGCGTGGCTTGGCCGAACGTAGCCTATGATGCATGGCATGGCCTGACGGAGCTCGCTTAATGAAATATTCCCACGGAGAGTGAAACAGACACGGCCATCATTCACAGGTGAAGTCACTGTAACAAACATTCGCAAATTTCTTTGTTGATGGTGTATTTCACTTAAATAATTTCATCATAAACATAGGCGGACTCAGTTGACTTATGTAGTATCGAAAATCACGTTGAAATATTTGAATTTTCATAATATTATGTTAAACCTAAAAACTATGATGGAAGTAAATAATATTTTATAATTTAGTTAGGTAGTAACTTAATTGTAAACTTAGCCTTGTTAGCAACTATGTGCAAGAAGACTATAATAACAAAAATACTTAGGCGGCGTTATATTAATAAGTTCATTGATTTTAATGTATGATCTACTCGCAAGTGAATCTTGGAGGAGATGAGATGGAGTAAAGAATGGCACCTTTTAACGGGTCACGTATGTACCATAACTTTGTTGCTAACGTTATTACGTCAGACGTGAAAACAGTAACTGAACGACGTGACCGCAATAGCAATAATCAATTGGCTCGTGTTTTATTACTCACAACACACCTACCAGTATTCCCGCGGAACAGTGATTTTTTCTATTACCTATATTGAAGGTCTGTAGGTATGACATAGAGCTTCCTTCAACTCCTTTTAACATTCTTTTTATTGAAATCTATGTACGTTTTGATATATTACCATCTTAGTCATGCATTTACAATGCAAATACCGGTACCAAACAAAATATTGTTACTTACTTTCATCTTACCGATAAAATAAGCTATATACACAGGGACAATACGCACAGATAATAATCGAATTTTAATATTTATGGTTACTCACCTTGCTTGGCACGCCTCGATGTAATCCTTGTCATAAGGAAGAAGGTCTACAAAGAGGAGCACAATAGCTGTTGGCATGCAGAGCGGAGCATGACGCAGGCGTTATTTTACCATCACTCAAGATGACAGTTGTATTTTTCGCGGCCAGCGGCCGACGCTCAGGCGCCGGCTCCGTGTCGTTTATCATCGCTTCGCGATCGTGTCTAAGCCTTAGTTATCTATGGGTACGTAGGTAAAATAGTCAAGAAGTCATTTGTATGAAAATTTTACTAAAATATGTACCTACCTATGTAATATCTATGTAATAAAACTAGTGCCTGCTTGGTAACTTGGTGCGTGTCAAAAGACAATCTATTATTCACCGTAGCTCACTCGTTCGAATGATGTTTCTAAAATCAGCGAAATATTTCATGTTAAGATTTATCGTGGTGTCGGTCGTTGAGGTATATTGTGGATGGAAGTCGGAGGCGCTGGCGATGCATCCGGAGACGGCGTCAGCAGTACGTGCGGCCGTAGTGCGGCGCACTCGTCTCGCTCCACGTTTATTATCGAGTGATTGCCTCCCTGCGTGATCCGACTTGCCAACTATCTTTTGAACCGATCTGAACGTTCTTTTCCTGAGATTAGCTGCTTTTATTTCTATTTTACAATCCTCGTGATTACTGCTCGATCGCTGGGTAATTTATCGAAGACTCGCAATATCGATCGTGTTTTTCAATTTATTCTATACACATTGTATAGCAGCTTAAGTTTAACCAGATAGGCATATATTTAGCCTTCAAAACTTTATCTTGTGAACAAACAACTAAAACGTTTGTTTTCGCTTCTTTCTGAAGATACAAAATTATGATAAACTGCTTAGAGCATACTCGGTACCAAGCCGTACATGTTTGTGTACAACGCATACAGAGTTCTTGCCGACACTTTGACAGTTAGTAGGGGCAAGTCTGAAATATCGGCGTGCGCGGCTTAATCGCTCAGCGTGCGATATTGGCGTTACATCATGTTGTCAGCGGAGAGAAAAATTGCCGCACTCCGTCCCCCCCGCGCCCGTCCACGTACCCCGCGCCGCGCCGCGCCGAGCCGCGCGTTCCACACGCCTCGCTCGCCGATGTCGACAGCGCGTTTATATTACTTGGGGATTTATTGTAGTTTTACGAACGCACATTTATCTGTTTCCATAGGAAAAGTAACATGTCACGTATTATGCTATTTTAATTATTCACATAAATATCGATTAAGTAATTAGACTCCTGAGTCGAATTTTCGTCAGTACATTGTGACGCAGACATAGAGGACATTTTCTCTCAGAATGAGGCGGTTTGGAGTCAGTGCCAAGCCAATTAGGCAACTAATTATTATATACGTGAACGGTTACCTACTTACGAGGGCGGAGTAATAATGATAAGTCTGGTAAAAATCTATTTTGGAATAAAATGATCGCAAATTGCATGGAACCTCCTTGTTCACAACTCTTTTGAAGGACTAAATTAAAGTTTTCAGCCAGTACTGCCAGTTAGTTTTTTTTTCGACAGCCATTAAAGAAAAACAACTGAACACGTTTTAGCAAAGATGGAGAATAGTGAATTTCGTTTCGTGATTAAACATTATTTTTTCCGCAAAAAACTATAACGGAAACGAAATAGAAACTTGATAAATATTATGGGGACTCTGCTCCGTCGATTAAAATGATTCATAAGTGGTTCAACGTTTTTCGGTGTGGTCGTACAAGCAGAAGTGATGCTGTGCGTCCAGGACGCCCAGTTGAGGTCACTACTCCAGAGATGATCGCTAAAATCCACGATATAGTGTTGAACGACCGAAGAGTAAAAGTGAGGGAGATAGTCGAGATAGTAGGCATCTCAAACGAACGTGTTCGCAATATCTTACACCAACATTTAGATATGAAGAAGCGATCCGCGCGATTGGTGCCGCCTTTACTGACTGTTGATCAAAAACGCATGCGTGTGACCACTTCGGAGGCAGGTTTGGCATTGTTTCAATGGGATAAAACCGAATTTTTGCGTCGTTTCATAACAGTAGACGAAACGTGAATCCACTACCATACCCCAGAAACCAAAGCAACAATCGAAACAGTGGATTGCTACCGGCGAACCAACTCCAAAGAAGGCCAAAGCAGTTTTATAGACCAATAAACTGATGGCTACCTACAGTTTTTTGGGATGCACGTGGGGTAATCCATATTGACTACCTAGAGAAGGGTAAAACGATTAATGGCGCATAAGTATTATGCCAATTTATTGAACCAATTTGACAAAAAAAAAAAAACCGTGAAAATCGATCGCATTTGGCTAAGAAGAAATTCCTCTTCCACCAAGACAGCGCACGAGTGCACACCTGCGCGATTGCCATGGCCAAACTTCATGAGTTGAGCTATGAGTTGCTTTCTCACCCACCGTATTCGTCAGATTTAGCCCCTTGCAACTATTTTCGGTTTCCGAATTTAAAAAAATGGCTTGGTGGGAAAAGAGTTGGCTCCAACGAAGAGATCATGCACGAAACCAATGCCTATTTCGAAGGGTTATCTAAGTCGTGCTTTATGGAAGGGATCGAAAGTTAGAGAAACGCTGGATGAAGTGCATTGAGTTACAAGGAAACTGCGTTGAAAAATAAATAATAATAATTAAATAAAATTGACTCCTTGATTAATTTTTACCAGGCTTTTTACCGCCTTCGTACATGAATGGTAAATATTGTTAAATTCTACGAATGCGATATAGTGCGAATGCGAATAATATCCTATATTATTGAATAGAAGAGCAAGCTGAAGCACACCCATACCCAACCATTCATTGTAAGAAATGAATGCATCCATCTTGAGTGAGGTTAAATTCTTGTATCTCCTTACGCACGCGAGTAAGGCATCCAATGCCTAAAAATACACATATACCTAAAGTTACCAGCAATCTCCTGTTACGATCGAGTACACCTTCGGGACTGCAACTTTAAAAGCATCTTTTTGCAACAATTCAAAAGTTTTCCCTTTGTCCATCGCAGTCTGCACTATACAAAGAAAAAGTTCATTCAAAATGTTATTTGCTGGTCTAGCATATGTATGGGAAATATGTTTGTTTATTATGAATAGTACGTAAGTATATTGATTTAATCGGATGCAAAAGCGTAAAATAACACATAAGGAAAAGCCTCAAACCAAAGTCTTCAAAACACATGACTGAACCCTAGTTGGCAGTATTGGTGAAGAAAATTCAAATATGACATATCTGGTTTGCGGTGACGCATGATATCGGCGTAAAATTTTACTAGCTTATTGGAAATATTCTGGTACCGTTGACATACATACTTCTATATTCAAATCAGCCGATTCGTAGCCACTTACTGCAGTTATTGTTGTCCATTTCGACTGCTCGGCCACAGTGTCGTAGAAGAAAAACGACTACGTCAACATTACGAAGGGATTTGTAAAACACTAACAATGAAAGTCGCAAAGTCGTAGATCCAATATTTAGAAAGTTGTAAAGGATTAACCATGGGTGCGCGGTCGAAACGTGGAGAACTGCGCGGCCACGTAGTTCTCTTAAACGGAGCTTCGTAGAGGTCCCATTATTTTTGCTAACCACTGATACGATTTCGAAATAAATGTAGACAGTATGAATACAGTCCTAACGTTTGAACTTCACGACCTACAGAACTTAAAACCTATAATGCAGGTTAGAAGAAGGGTGACCAAGATTTATGGTGCGTAGGGCACGCCACGATAGCGGCGGTAAGACCCCTCTTTGAAGAGTGGCTAGAGAGGCGTCACGGCGTTCTCACCTACCGCCTGACGCAGGTCCTCTCCGGACACGGATGTTTTGGGAGGTTCCTGCATATCATCAGGCGGGAGGAGACGCCCGGGTGTCACCACTGCCAGGATCGCCCAGAAGACACGGTGGAGCATACGGTGGAGGTCTGCCCCGCATGGGCAGAGCACCGCCGTGTCCTCGTAGAGGCGATCGGCAGCGGCGGCGACCTCTCGCGTCCGGCCCTGGTTCAAGCCATGGTCCGGGGCGAGAGGGAGTGGGAGGCAGTCACCTCCTTCTGCGAAGCAGTCATGCTAGCAAAGGAGGTGGCGGGGTGGGCGAGGGAACGCACCTCACGCCTCAGCCGCCGCGGGAGACGCTCCGGGCGTCGGGAGCCGCGTGACGACTCCCGGCCACCGTAGGCGCGGGCCTGCGGGCGGTGAGTAATGGGTAACTCACCGTCCGATCAGGACCAGGCTCGTGCCGGACGGCGCGTATGTGTTCCACGCGCGACTCAAAGAGATGTCAGCAGAAGTGACGGGGCCCGAGAGGGCCGAAGCCTGCCAGGGTAGCGGGATCGTCCGAAAGGGTTACCGCTGCCCTGGAACATAAAGGGCTAAGGAAGGAACACGGGTGGGTTTTAGTCAGTAAGAGTCTGACACTCCCTCCGCTCCGCCCAGAGCGGCAGGGGTCATTTGATGATTTCTCATCCTGAAAAAAAAAAAAAAAGATTTATGGTGCGTCAATCAGACATTTCCAAAAGCGTCGTTTTTATACCACGTAGCCTATTATCATAATGAGGGAATAAGTATGCTTAATTGGATGGAGAGGTACTAAAGTTAGTAAGTACCTAGTATATACGAAAATATTGTTACCGTCAAGATGGAGGGACCAAGTCTTTGATTTCAAATCAGCCAACATAAAAGTTTAATATTGTAAATCTACTATTAGCAACCTTTGCACTAATTTTTCAGTACAATTAGTACTTTTTTTAAGATACACTTTAATGTAAGTCATTTGCATTATCCAAAGGTAGAAAATAGGTACTAAATGTAGTACATACCAAACCAAATATTTGAATCGTCATTATGGAGGGACCAACATTTATTGTCGATATTTCTCAACAATTTCTTTGAGTATTTGATATTAATTTCAACTTGGTAACTCTACGCGTTCCTGAGAAAAAGGGTCTTGACAGACGGACGGACAGACAGACGGACAACGAAGTGATCTTATAAGGGTTCCGTTTTTCCTTTTGAGGTACGGAACTCTAAAAATAAACAGCCATTATTTGGAAGAAAAAGGTGTTATCCTAAGCCGTAAAATTTGAACAGCAGAGGTTACACTGCGACACATACTGTCGCAGTGTAACCTCTGTCTGTAATTCCATTGTCATTCGATTAAGCAAGAGCTACTACAATATAAATGAATACTTAAACGATAAACATTTTGAGACATTTTGAATACTTACAGTTTGGTATGGTACAGTTGGTATGTTTCCTTCTTTGATAATGTCCAGCAGCACTTATGATAATATGTTTAAATAGTGAACGTCAAGATGACGGGACCCAGCCAGGTATTTCGAATATCATGTTTGTGAATAGGATTTAGTACATTATTTCTACTATTTCATAGTAAAATTATACACTCATAAAATTTCAAATATTCTACAAAGACCACTATTCAGTTAATGAAAAACACATGGCGTAGTCTTAAACCGAACACACCAAATGTAAGCCTGATGTGTTTATTGTAAGAATTGCGTGTTTAATTGTAAGTAGTAAATTAACTGTATTAAAATTCGTTTGAAATTCAAGAAGTAGTTTTTGTAAATTAAATTGTATAAAATGTTTCTAAAACAAATTCTATGCGGCCCAAACGTTTTAAACGCCTAAACTAATTGTAGTAATAGCCATAAAACGATATTTAGCTTAAAATGATACTTTTTCTTCAGGCGCTTTTCTGACGTAAATATAATAAATACTTTTTTATTGAAATTACTTAAAACTATAATAACGATTCAAACGTAGTCGTACTATATCGTATTAAAATTTGATATGTGGTGTTTTTCATTAATTGAATAGTGGTCCCTCTAGTTTGATATCAAAATAGCGGGACCACTTTCTTTCTAGAATATTTTGAAATTTATGAGTGTAGAATTTTACTATTAAAGTATGAAATAGTAGAAATATTGTATTAAATCTTATCCAGATGATATTCGAAAAACCTGGTGGGGTCCCGTCATCTTGACGTTCATTTTAAATAGCCACAATAGTGCAGCATCACGAGCACTACACAATCCATGATGAACCATTTATCACTGCACTGATAAAGATGCGTAAGCGGGTGGTGCACAGGCGCGGATGCACTCGCTCGCGCGGCTCGGGAGCCGCCGAGATAGGATTTATAAAACACCACGCGGGAAGGGCTTAGTCGCAAAACGTCTCTTTCACAAAATGTCCACTGGCCGTAAAATGTCTCTTTCTCATAATGTCGCTTTCGCAGAATGAGTTTTTCTCAAAATGTCGCGTTAGTGAATTAGAATAAAATTTACCCACGTTTAAAAAAAAGGTTGCTTTTTCCAATTACTTATTACATGTTTATAAGTTATAGGTAGGTAGGTACGTACTTATCGAATAGACAATCATTAATCCTTTTTACAATAAAAGGTACTTACCTACCTATCTTAATAAAATTGAAAATGTCTGATTGACGCACCATAAGTCTTGGTCACCCTTCTTCTACCTTGCATTATAGTTTTTAACTTCTGTAGGTCGTGAAGTTCAAATATTAGGACTTTATTCATACTGTCTACATTTTCTTCGAAATCGTATCAGTGGTTAGAAAAAACAATGGGACCTCTACGAAGCTCCGTTTAAGAGAACTGCGTGGCCGCGCAATTCTCCATGTGTCAACCGCGCGGCCATAGCATTTAAGTTCTGTAGGTCGTGAACTCCAAACATTAGGACTTTATTCATACTGTCTACATTTTCTTCGAAATCGTATCAGTGGTTAGCAAAAACGATGGGACCTCTACGAAGCTCCGTATAAGAGCACTTTATGGCCGCGCAGTTCTCCACGGTTCGACCGCGCGGCCATGGTTAATCCTTTACAACTTTCTGAATCTTGGATCTACGAATTTGTGGATTAGTCCATGTCCAACCCCCACAATCTTTACCCCCGACCATTTTGTGACTTTCATTGTTAGTGTTTTACAAATTCCTTCGTAATGTTGACGTAGTCGTTTTTCTTCTACGACACTATGGCCGAGCAATCGAAACGGACACAGTTATTGTGATAAGATTTTAATTTATTAAATAAGCTTTACGACTTTATGCGATTTTAATTAAATGTCTTCCAAAACAACGTTATCGACAAACATACAACAAAGAGCAAATTATATAATCAAGATCCAAGACAGTTACGTAGACCAAACTTTGGCATTCAGGTCGGTTGTTACAGTTTACTTTTAAGACCATCATAAAATTGTGGCGGGCGTGCGTTTGTGCTACATTATTGAAAATTGGATGATGAAGAGCTCACAAGTCTGTTATTTTTTACATGAAATCTTTCGAAACAGTAGGTTTATAAATTACAGATGGTGCTAGATTATAGATAAAAATAATATTAATATGACCAAAAAAATAATCTTGCTCAAACGTAATGCTCATATATGTCGGAGTCAGAACAATCGCAGTTTCCAATTACACAGTTCGTTACTTTCTGAAAGATAGAAGATGACAGGAAAATAGTACCTACACTACGTTTTCGCATAGATAACTCGGACAATATAAATGGTTCATTACATTTCATTACAATAACTCTCGGTATTTTAAGAACATTTCTTTAACAAGAACTGTGTTATTTGCGGTGATTTTAATATTGACTTATCGACTGACAATAAAAAAAGAAATGACTTATTAAATTTATTGACGTATTACAACTTTAGACCTCTAATTAGTTCGACTACATTTATTCGCAATGACTCAGACGATTAATTTATCAGAAGATTGCGTGATAAGTTGCGATGTTGATCACAATGGCTTGGCAGATGGACATGCAGGATTACTTTGCAGTACAGTATTCAGAAATAACGAACTATGTAGGAATATAATAAACAATAGCGTTCAAATTACCAAACGGATTTTTAATGCAAATACAAGAAGAAACTTTATAAATTTGCTACTAAATCAAGACTGGAGTGATTTCGGAATAAACTCATTTTTAAAGCAATTCGAAGAAATGTTCACACGCTGTTTTTAACCCCCGACGCAAAAACGACGGGGTGTTATCAAGTTTAACGTCTCTCTCTCTCTCTCTCTCTCTCTCTCTCTCTGTGTGTGTGTGTGTGTGTGTGTGTGTATGTGTGTGTGTGTGTGTGTGTGTGGGGGTGTGTGTGTGTGTGTGTGTGTTGTTTGAAAGGTGAATTTGTCGATAATGTTCATAGCTATGTTTGATGAAAATCGGCCCAAGATGGCCGCCGCCACAAGATGGCTAATTACATATTCTTTCACAACTCCCTCAATATGTGTATCCAATGAAAGGACACGACTTGTAGAATACTACACTATGATAAATTTAAAATCCAAGGTGGCCGCCACCACAAAATGGGGAATTACAAAAAACCTGACTAAACACCAAATTACCTGAATCTTAAAACGCAAGAAATGAAATAATAAGGAGTTCCTACAAAAATCATGACATAAAAAATTAAATTAAAAAAAGCACCCGACACAAAATAATAATAAAAATAGTATGAATGTAAAAAGACTAAAAACAACTAAAAAAAACGTATTGAAAAAATAGTCACAAATAGAACGAAAAAGGTATAAACGTGAAACCCTATTAAAAGAAAAAAAAAATCTTGATATTATGACCCTACGTAAGTACGAGTACGTATGAAAATTTTTGGTTACGTGTTGTCCCGTCGGGGGACGACCTACTATTTTAAAGTTTAACAGAACGTTAGGCTAATAATTACAGCGGTCCCTCTACAGACAACATTTAATAAAAAAATCGCGTTTGTTAATGACCTTATACATACAACACATGAGCGGAAAAGCTGCGGGATCTATCCAGCTTGTGGTGTTTGCCGACGATACTAATGCAGTTGTTTTGGCTGACAATATACACGCTCCTAATTCCATAGTTAATCAAACCTTAGATATCTTCCACAATTGGTCTGCTGTTAACAGTCATAAGTTAATGCCAGCAAAACCAACGTAATGCTTTTTCGTTCTACTTCCAAAAATAAAGAAAGCATTAACTGCGTCATAAATGGAAAAACTGTGAACGTGGTTCCAGTGGTTAAGTTTCTGGGAGTTCATATCAGATGATAGCCAGTTACAGTGGAAACAAGAGCTAACATACGTATTAAGAAGTCTAAGAAAGAGGTAACCACAAAAAATTTAAAAATGGTCTATTACGCATTAGTCGAGTCAAAACTGAGATACAGCATACTTTTCTGGGGAGGAAGTTATGATTATAATACTCATAAAGCTTTTGTAATTCAGAAAAGAGCAATCAGAACCATAGCTAGAATTCAACAAAAAGAATCATGCAAGCCACATTTTAATGACTTAAATATACTGACAGTCTCAAGTTTGTACATTTTGGTCCTACTTATTCACTTATCAAAATATATCTTTGAATATGAGACTGAAGATGAAAGGCTAAAAACAAGGAGAGTACAAGAAGGAAAGATCTCCAGATGAAGCAAGTGCCTCGCCTGAACGTTGTAAAGCATAGCGCCTACCACAAGTCATTAAAAATGTTCAATAAACTGCCGACAGAAATAAAAAGTCTAGTATATACAAATGGGTTTCAGAATAAGCTTAAAAAGTTCTTGTTAAGTTTCTATATTCCATTGATGAATTATAAATTAATACAAGAGTCGAAATTAACATAATTTAAAATTTTATTGAATTTTATGAATTGACTTATGACATAGATTTTTATATTTTTTTATTATTTTTCTGATTTTAATGTAATTTGGAAAATTGTAATGATTTAAATATAGATTGCATGCATAATGTTCCTTATATATTTAGTTATAGAAATTCAGACACGATGTAAACATTGTTATTGAATAAATGAAATTGAAAATCTTACCTATAACTAAACTAAATGTACCTTAACGAAGACCGTACTGGTCTTGATTAAAGATCTGTCTAAAGACAGATTTATATTTCTCATATACATAGCTATTATTGTAGTCTCGCGTTGTCGGAATCTATTCAATAACAGGCACACACCTGCTTGATTTATGAGCTGCGCAAATTCATTGTTATTCTCAACCAAAGTGTTTGGCTCAGAGCAATTAAATTCGAAATTATTCTATCTGATGAAATAATTATAACCATACAAAGTATGGAACTTCGTAGACAGTATATCACTTTACTCGATTCATAAGTTGCACAACACATGTGCTGTGCACCATTCTGTTCCTAGCTAGAGGGGTGTGGGTAATTGTACTAGTAGATTGTCGTGGTCGAGTGTTCGGCATGGTCCACGTGGCACAAGATTGCGGAGGCGGTGTTTGCTCTTTGGCGGAGCCCGCAACGGGCTTACGGTTCAGCGAGCCGTGCGGCGAGCGCGCGGCCTCTCGGGTCGCGTCTCCGGCCAAATTGAAATATCCCCGCTGCCACGATGTCCACCACTCGCATAGAGAACCATCACAGTCGCTCGCCTGCGGCCACCCGCTTCACACATACATATCCTCAAAATGAACTGATGAAGCTCACATTAATATTATGTATTTCCTTATTTCCTCTAAGGTTTACGTACCTACGTCTTCAAACTCACATTTTATGCGCCGTGGCAAAAAATCCAAATACTAAATGGCTAAGTGCTTTATTCGCTCTTGTGCCGCTCGGTAGTAATAATTTCATAATTCAAGTAGGTAGGTAGACCCAAAATGGGTCGGGTCATATTTCGCTAAAAATTATATATTGGCATGGTTCTCGAACGATTCAATTTCCGTGCGCAGACAGCAGCGGAATTTACGTGCGCAGATTTACATGCCAACGAAATTATTTGCAAATGGTACCTCGAGCGATTCATCTATATTTTATGATTCGTACCGAGCACACTTTAAGGTTTCTCTCTTCGAAATGAAATAATCACTTTATATTTCAAAAGAAAAGATATTTTTCGTGTAAAATATGGAAATATAAACAGATGTTTGGCGGGTTGTTAAGAACAGACTTTGAAATTGGACAAAGTTTATTTATAAGTAAGGATAACGACATATTTTGAATGTTTGTTTTGTATTCCGTAATACAATTCAATTTCACAATGCCCTGAAACTGGTGTGTATTTCCCAACATATAAATAATATGCATGCAATTATCGGTGGTATGTTTTTCGGTTAGGCGTATTTATGTATGTATATTACTGCGCTTTTCGTTTATATCTAACCGATTCTCTATATTTGTGTCTGAGACCCGTGTGAAAAAGAGAAAATAAATAAGTGAAGTAAGTGACGCGTGCACACATTGTTTAAATCGATAACCTTTGTAGAGGTGGTTGCCTTACGAAGCCCCTTTGCAGGTAATCCTGCCCACTTGGAGTTATTGCCGCCGAGGGAAGGAAAGATTACCTCGGCGGGAGATAAGGAGGTCGACGGGGCTTCGAGTGCGATTGTCCCCGAGTCAGGCGTCGAATTGTGTCAAGTGAAGCGGCAAATTAAACGGCCAGGCCTTCTGCGCGCCCTGCTCACTAATCGTCACATAAACTGCTGCCGCCCGAACGTTTAATTACGCAAAATGCTTTCTTCTACATGTACTTTATTAACCGTATCTAGCCGCTAACTTAAAGCTTTTGTATTACTTTTATCTTTGGCCGGTGCCATACTACAGCGGCCATGAAAATTAACGGTCATTGTAGCCGTATAAACATAAATGTTATTACTCATAACAATAATACATCTTTTTAACCGACTTCTAAAAAAGGAGGTTTTTTTTTATGTTTGTTCGCGCATAACTCCGTCGCTTGCCAACCGATTCGATTTGAATTCTTTTTTTGTTGGAAAGGGTATACTTCCCAAATGGTCCCATAGAAACTTTATCAAAAACGGTTTAGTAGTTTGGTTTTTAAACCAAAATTACTGGTAAAAAATACAACTAAAAAGTGAAAAATAAAAACTTTTTTGCAAAAAAAACAACCGACTTCCAAAAATGACACTACAAAGTGAAAAATAACTTTAATTTCGGAAGTCGGTGGCAAACAACGAAAATGCGAACCCAACGACACCGACTTCCGAAATTATTCACTTTGTAGTGTCGTTTTTGGAAGTCGGTTGTTTTTTTTTTGCAAATAAGTTTTAAAATATGAAAACAGTACAAAGAAGAAATTAAAACAATCCGGTGCAAAATATAACCGTGCCTACCCGAATAAGATAAGTCATGAAGATATTGCCCGTATGTAAGGCTACGTTTTCGACTGACAGATAAGATTTCAGCCGTCGGTAGTCATACGGCATCCGACCTACTTTTTAATAAAACGAAATACACATGTTCATGCTACGCATTCGTAATAAAATACTAATAATGATACTTAACATCAACCACAGTCCCTAGACGCCGACAGTAAAAAACAGTGTACACATCAATATGTCAGCCAGTAAACAAAATCCCTTACATCAAAAAGGTTTATTGTTGTGAAAACCAGTTCCTATAACCTGATTGTTTGTTATCATATTGTGAACAGTACGAGGCAACCCACATAATTATTATTTTATAATAATTAAGTTGGTTTTTTCACATAACAAACACTAAGCTCAAACCAATATGTAGTTAAAATCTAAGTGAGGAATAATATTTTCAATTAAATTTCGCTAATTAGATAATAACACTGTAAGCTTAAACACATTCGCTACAAATGGCTACGAAGAGCTACGCGTAGACCTCGTAGCACTTGTGTAGCACTCAATAATGAGTTTGGAATATTCAGCATTTTGTCAAAAGTTTTTAAGTTAAAAAGTAACTACTATGTAAATGTATATATAACTAATGTCATGTTTTATTTGATAGCATTATTTAACGTAAAAAAAAAGACTAGGGTAACTGTACTCTGTCTCGAAGACATGATTAGGTTTCTATATTAATTAAATAGACATGGTATACGATAACGGCAATGTGAATCGGTGGCAGGAAGCAAATTGTGAGTGACGCTAATGATAGGGCGCTCAGCAGTCGTAGTGCCACGTAGCGTCTTTCCAATTACGCTACGGCGGCGTAGCGGGGCCGGAGTCACGCTGCGCTCCATTCGTTACCGGGACGTGCCACCAACATCTGGACCATCCGTGTTATAACTCCGATAACTTGTTGCTACACAAAATTGGTTTTAGTTTTTCTCGTAGAAAGTTGTGTGGGTGTACCTTGTTTATTAAATGAATGCGGTTCAACGATACTGCTATGATTATCTGAAGCTGCTACTAGTTAAGATAGAAAAGTCTAAATTACTTTTCTATCGTTTTCTTAAGAAGTATAATGTACTTATAACACGTAACAATCAATCAACCAATGTAAAATCCGCTTAATATTTTAGTTATAAAACCTTGGGTACCTGTGAACTAAACCAAACCGTTTGCTAAGGGTGGATAGCTAGGCAACTCGACAAAATCAGTTGATTGGGATAATTTTCGAAGGGCCTCTTTTCGCAGTGGAAGTTTACGAAATTAGGCTAAAACGTTTTATATACCCGTTTCGCTAAAATTATGTCATGCAAAACCATTTCAAATATTAGAGTAATCTCGGATTTCTAAATGACGGTCTCATGCGGGTACTAAATAAATTTCAAACTTATATAAAAATGTTCTTGCTCTGTTTATAAAGTTCATACAAATATTATCGTTTGAAGGCTTCAAATTGTTGCGACGTGATATATACATAATGCCAAAAGTTTGTTGGTCACAGAATAAAGTAGAGTATTCCGACAAAACACTCCACGTGGAATACTGTGATAAGGCGAAACTTTGTCTTGCTAACAAATTACACTCTGAATTTCGGTTGATAGAGAAACTTGTTTAAATGAAATCATTTGAACGGTCGCCACGTATCTGTGGTATTTACTCGCTTTTTTATACATTGTTTGTATTATTATTGTTGTTACTGTATGAGTTATTATTATTACCCCTTGGATGTCCGTAATAACGCCGATGTCATACGCTTCACTGAAGTGAACGGTTCACTTGAGTAAAGGTTCATATTTGTTTAATTCCATGTTCACACGACACCGACAAACTTATAAAGGAATGAACGTTCATCTGCTCCTTTTATTTCATTTTTCGATCATTTGGCAGGCGAGTGAGAGGTTCGGAATCCAACATCATTGGATCGGTTCACTCATGAATTCATTTTTCACTTTTCTATTAATTTTGTGTCCACTTTGAGTGAATTCCGAATAAAAGGCGAAAAATATCAAAAAGTGAACATATCGGTTTAAGTTATTCAGGTTTCGGTTTATGTTATTTCATTTTGACTGAAATCTATGCCTTCAACATAACATAAGCCAGTGAAGCCATCTCGTTCCCAGTGACTACAGTCACAGTTACCCCTCCATACCAGATGGTTGCGCAGAATACTGTGAAAAATTGTAAAGGTGCAATAATAATAATAGGTTTAAGGTTTATGTTTATATTATAGCTTGACTGAGAGACATTCACGGTCACGGATGGATTACGGTTTTAGTAACCTGACTGTTTTGGGATTGCCCGACTAGAATCGGAGTCAAACGGATCTTTTATCATGCGACGACGGCGCGAGTCAAACTGAGAACAATCGTAAAAAAAAGGAAATATTATTTCGATCATAATATATACTGGCATTTATGACATTGGTCATTTTAGAGTACTATAACTGACTCGCTGCTCTTAGATTCGTCTTAAAATATTCACAAAATAAAACTAAAACCCTAATCGACTAAAAGATTTCACCAATCGACACACCACCTTTGAAAAAGGTTACGGATTTGTAACATGATTACTTTGTCACATTCTGCACGAAATTCTATGCGTCACGTCATGGCGCACCTTTGATCTTATCTGTAATGCGGTGGGCATCTCGGATCAGAGTATCAGACCACCGCATTGTGTCTCCATGCTTGAACCTTCGGTTACTTAGTAATAATTAAAAGTATTAAATGTGTCGAAATATTTTTATGTATATTATATGTGTTATTTTATTAACTTATGACTTACTTAAAATGACAGCGATGCGAACGAGTACTTCGACGCCTAAGTGTCCTTTAGTTTTTATGTGTACCGTTAGTTAGACTTTTAATTTAGTACTTAGTGTAAATACAGTTCAGCAAATGTGTTTAAATAAAAAACATTTTATTAACAGTTATTCGTAGCAGCGGAGATTTACGTCCATTTAGCGTTAGTCAATATAGTAACAGCTTGTTGAATGTTGCATTCACCTACTCACATAATAACCGCGGTGCTCCATTATGATATTGCCCTCTGAGTGAATTCGGTTTCATATCTTCCTACATAAAAGTGGCTTTTTGAGCTTTACGAAGCGCGAACATCATTCAACGCAACTCCTACTTAATTTTCCCTCAGTATCCAATCATATTTATACAAAGTAACCATATTGTATTTGTTTTATTCGAAAAACGTTGATATAATTGTTTCGTGAATAAAAATATTTACCTACTTGATTAATTATGTAAGTACCTGGTTGAAACTAACTAGGTTTTAATGGAAAAAATATTTTCATTAATCCGATCGCGAAATTAAGAAAATAGTTTGGCCGCGTGCAAAATCTATTCCAATACCTACGTAGATTCTTCAGATGCAGCTTTTGTCGTTTAATTATCCTTTAGATTTTTTGGAGCATTTGATCGCTCTACTGATCGTCGTAGGTACTTAACTTCATATTTACCTAGCTTTAACAGAGCTAGTACCATAGAGCATTTTAGCCGTAGCCAGTTAAGTTGTCAATCAGGTACATAATTGACGGTGTGGCACTTACCGCGCCGCAGCGCCATTCAGTTGGGGCTCGCTGACACAGCCGCCGCACTTGACGCGCCGCACGTGCCGATCACCGCCACTCTTCGTGATACTATCGCACACGCGCCGCTGATCATATACCACTACTTACTTACACTATTCGCACTAGGTATCCTCAACCTTAGAGAACATAAGGCATTACAAAAGCATACGAGTGTCATCTTATAAGACAACAAATTTACATAAAAGTACAAACAATTTACTCTAAGAACCGTAAATACACAGTTTCACGCAAATAATAATTTACGCTTGGTGAACTCCGGATGGTATGGAGAGTGTTATTCCAATGTATACCCCCGTTACAGAATCCCCACACTAAAATTAATCAAATTAAGAAAGTTTACTGCAACAAAACAACACATCGACCCTTATTTAGCGAAGGTAATTTCGCTGGCGGTCCGTTAACTGACGCGTCGCGACAATTATTTTCATATAACATAATCCTGGGGCGTTGCGAGGTGTGTTCTCTTGGGACGCGTGATTTGGAGGTACCGGTCGTCCGGGCATCCGTCCGGAGTCCGGCGTCCGGGCGCGGCGGGCCGGACCCGACGCCTACTGAACATCGCTCGTTGACACGCCGCCGCGCTGCCTCGTCACTGTCTCCGGAAAACTCGTATTAATGTAAATTAGAGTAACCTGTCCTTGCTCTCCCTCGTCAGCAGAGGCCACCCTCGTCATTATATTTTTACTAACTTATTTTTATAAAGAGCAGCACAATTCTTTCCAATTACATTTTCTCGGGTGTTTTTATGATTTGTAAGATTATCTTGGCAGTTTTCTTTTGTGTTTTGCTAATGTGAACATTTTACGGGTGTTGAAAAACCTGAAAAGAAAAACGAAATGTCGCCTACTTATTTGCCTGTCCTCGATATACTGTGGTGATTTATAGTCTGCATGGACTATAAATCACCACAGTAAATGTTAGATCTGTGTTTTACATTTTATACTTTTGGTTATTTGGTATGAGAACTATATCATGAACATCTCAACCTGAAGGCCAATTCTCGTAATTTAGATTTTAAATTACGAGAATTGGCCTTCAGGTTAAGATGTTCGCAGTCTCATGTCAGCGCCAAACAAATGTCAAAAACTTGTCAAAATGTAGGGAAATCAGAAGTATTTTTTGACAGATTGAGACTGAGATCAGACTGTGAACGGTCTTAAAATTACGAGAATTGCCCCTCTGGTTAGTTATTAGATTCATAGATATTAAAATTGGTTACTAACGTGAACCTGCTGTTGCTGAGGAACTCTTAATTTCGTCACATGAGCAATTTCATTATTTGTATGACAAAAATTTTAATGAAAAAATATTGCATAAATAATATTTATAAACTGATCCTGTTGTGAATCTATTATTTCAACATTTTTATTTATAATCTTTCTTTTTGTTTTCAGGTAAGTGAATCATAAAACGGGTAAGTCTGTTGCAAATATTCACGGCCACCTTATTCAAAAACATCTTGGATTGATGAAATCTGGTGGTCTCCTGCCTCTGAGCAAGATTATTTTTGGTTTTATTAACTAGTATTTATAATATTAGTTAACAATACCAAAAACACTTGGACATATATCTCAAAGTTCGGCTTAAAATCGGCATTATTTTCTGTCAGAAATTTCTCCGGATACCAGGGCGTGCTCGCTTGAAACTCTGGAGAACGGAGACATTTGATTTTAAGCCTCGCGGACTATAAGTGTTATTTCTTCGAGAGAAGTATTATTCTGCGACAGGAGCGCAGCTCCGCCGTCTCGAATGCTCCATTTAGTTCCAAAGTTTTTCTCGTTTATCACCGTTGGGCTCTCAGAGGCGGAGATTTTTCCTTTAGATTTGTTGTCACGCCAGACCTTTTTAATGTACCTTTCTTATCGTGGCTCGATTAAGAAGGAACTTGTTTTAGATCTAACTCTTCTTGGCTGCTTTATTACTTCCTTGTAATTAACAACAAGGAGGGAAAAAAAGAAATGAAACCTATAAAGTAAGGTAAGGTAAAAAACGGAAAAAGTATAAGCCTTCTCTCTCAAATCTATACAAATATTCGTGTAGATTTGGGAACCTTCATTTACATTGGCGTACCCGGCCAATCCCGGACAGATATACCTACCTTTTTAAATTTTAGATCATTTATGTTTGATTTAAGTATCCACTACTTATTCGACGTGTGACTAAATCTGTGCCTAAATCTTAATTGTACCTACCAATAAACTAGGACTTGCTTATTGGTTCGGTTTTTTGGCGGTTTATTTAGTTTTATTGCATCTAGATACGCTGTTATGTTTATATGATCCTAGAACATGTTAATGGTGATACAATTTAATGGTCATCCAATGGCATCATTGGAATGAAAATGTTATGTTTTTTACGAGAGAGCCAGCTCCTGTACCAGTACAGGACGATTTAAAATGCCATCAGCAAAAGAGAAATGTACAAACGACGTAAGTAAACTTAATACGTCAGTTTGGTAAGGTTGGTGAAGCGAGCGCTTCGTTAATTAAGCGACTGAAACGCGGCCATAATAAAAAGAGGGTAGATTAAGCCTGGCTCGGCTCAAGTGTGGCCGAACAGGTGCGAGAGGCGGTAAACTACAGGCACATTCTCCCAACTCCACCGCGTGCTGCGCTTAGATAAAAGGATTAGCAGACTTTCTACTCCCCTCTACAAAGTACTCACAATTACATTACGTCTACCACTCAGCAAATTCGTGCGTATTTTACAGTATCGAATATCAAAACAAAATATTTCATGCCAATATTCTCGTTCCCCAGCGCATATTACCTAACAGTACGCAAAGTAGCAAAATGTTTTTTTATAATTTTACGAAAAGATGATGTTTGTTTTTGTATGATTATGTACCTTGGAGCGGAGTGAAGGTGAGATTGTATCCCGTGACGGTTCAGCGCCGCGCCATAATGACTCGACGCGAGCCGTCGACGTCGGCCCTGGCTCAGAGATTGGAAAATGCCTCCACAACTTTTCTACTTATACAAAAAGTTAACGTGAAAACTTTGTTAATGTTTCGATGGCTTAAGGGCTATTTTTATTGTTAGGAACAGAGTTTGTCACATTAATTTTATGGTGCTTAGTATTTTTAAACCTTTTTCATTGCTACATTAAAAATATCATTAAATAGAAAGGCCATAGAAACTATCATCAAAAACACTGTTTAGTTGTAGGTAATTAAAAACTTAGTTTTTGTAAGAAATACCTAATCACCGCGTTGCTTAGTTACGTAAATACTAAGGCAGTATGAATGACTTTATTCAAATAATAAATATTATCTTCCGATATAGGAATTAGATTCAAACAGTATTTTAGAAACATCAAGTCTCTTCTCTCAGTTGATGGCGTAAAATTTGCATAAAAATATAGTTAAAATGATTTGTGTTGTAGAAAATGTCTGACTTTCGGCAAATGGTGCTGTAAAAATGTTGGTAGATCGGGATAGGCAGGCTCGCGTAAACAGCTCGGTAAATCACGAGAATTGCGCGCCGCAGCTCGACTTGGACAATATTTGTGCCAATAAAATCCTCCCTAACAAAGCTGTTGTTGTCAACGAAAAGCCGCCTGACCTGTTTTTAGTCTATCATGGATTTCGTTGTCATCGTTTCCGAAGCTTAGTATAGATGTTGAGTGTTTTTAGATTCACATAATTACGACACCCCCAGTCCTGCAATGATGAACTAAATAGAAGCTCACTTTAACACGCTTTATTTTTAAGGTTTCGTAACTAGAAAGGGTACCGAAGATTCCATAACCAAACAAATAAGTCTGTTTGTATATCTGTCCAACCTTCACAAGGGTCTATTACAGTACCTACCTATCGGTAAGAGGTAGCTGACATTTTCAGTGTGTGTTGTGGTGAAAATGAATAAAACATCAGCAATTCAATGTCGAGTTTATAAAGATCCTTCATTTAGGAAAAGGTTAGTTCATGTATATAGTGGCACATACTGGACGTCTTCTTGACTTCTCAATAACTTGAAAACTATCACCGGCAGCATTCGCGGACGGGTAACTAATAAAGCAAGTTGGAGAGGAAAAGTAAACTAATATCGGGTTGTTCTGGCGACTGCGACGAGCGCTGGCCGGCGCTGGAGCCCGACCGAGACGTCATCTTCGCTACAGATTTATTACTTTTAATATGTGCACTCCATTTACGAATGTCAACTACTTAAGTGTTTATATTATGTTTTACCCCATATTGGAGGAAATATGAAGCTTCTTACAGGTTTATATTTTCAAAACCTTGCTTGTGCTAATATCCTACATCCTTCTTTAAATAAATAATCTTCAAATGAACTGATGACCCCGCAAATCGTAATGAATTGCCATAAATAAGAAACGGAACTGTAATCATTAGCACTGTTCCCATCTTTCTCACTTCAAAAGTCGTTTTGAAGTTTCTTAAAATTGGCGAAAAAGTTTCGGTACAAATTAAGAGCAAATTTTACTCCGTCCGTTTAGCCATCAGTAATTTCAAAGTTCTAATGAATTTTCTTCTCTGACATTGAAAAATGAATTTCTGCCCCTTATTTCAGCCGCCCTGGGACATCTGTAAGCACCGATCGGGAGCAAACTCACCCACATCATTTTAATATGTACATAAATATTTTTTTATGATTTGAATTCTAGCTGAATTCGATGATAAAAGTGTGTGTTAAACAATAATTAACGGAATAGCAGCATATTTATTAGACTTGAAATATAAATAATTTCTGCTGTCTGGGCTTAGGCATAGTAAGGCAAAAGGCGAGGTCCGCCCGGTCCCCGCGCCTCTCATTACCCCCCTAACGGTGCCCCATTAAGCGCACGGGCCGAAGTGCCCCGGACCGTAGTTAATCCACGTCCTCATTCACTGTTATTTCGAAGGTCTGATCTAATCTAAACAGGGCTTAGGATCCTACAATGCCAGTATTTCGCGCGACTCATCCCTTTTATGTATTTGACTATCCTCATACCGGTCCCGCCGCCGGTCGGTTGACGTTTGCCTTTGCTATAAAAGGAAATAACACTTCCGAAACTTCCGATGCGATTTCGCGTGCCTTTGTATGAAAATTAATTTACTTGTAGGCATTTGGGTCGCAACAGTCACAAATTGTTTATTCTAAAAAAATAAAGCACATTATTTATGGCTTAAAACATCGCATACTAAAGAAAATGACTGTAATTGTCCATGAAATGTAGTGATAATGCTGACGCGAGCGGAGGCTAAGGCCGAAGTGGAAGGGTCAATTTGGAAGCTATTATACGGCGGCGGTTAGAGGCCTACTTCCGGCGGCTGCACTAAGCTGGCGTGTTCAAATCCCCCCCCCCCCCCCCGCTCAATTTCGGCCTTTCTGCAACACTATTCATCCTTCGCCTATTTGCTGTAAGTACATTTCCACGATGAACTTGTTCTCCGTTATTTTATTTTTGTGAATAAATACAACTAACGAACTCGTAATTATTTTTCAGTCAGTCTTTAAAAACCGGAACGAGACTCAGTTTTGATGAACCAGCTTAATAAATTGCTTTAGAGGTGGAAATGTTTTAACTGTACCGCACCCGTAAGCCGATTTCGGATTACCTCTTCATTTTTTACGATCCTCGGAGAAAATTTACGAATTTAGATTGAGTATTTATGGATTCCATATCCGATATTCATTTATAGCGGGGTCGGATCCGCGCCCGACCCCTATGCGAGCGTTTCGGAAAGTTCAAATGACTCCTTGATTCAACCTATTTTTTGAATTTTTGTGTACAACTGTGTTCAGAAAACGTTAGGAGTCGTAGTAAAGTAAGAAATTACTAAGCGTTTCTTTGTATATATATATATGTGTAGGTGGGTAAAAAGCGGATTGACTATTTTATGATTTTTCGTAATGTTATGCATATATTTTAAAAAGGAACCGATAAATTGTCCGTTTGAGAAACAGATTTAAAAAATAATTAAAGTGGGTTTTTCATAAAGAAGAATGGCAGATTTGGTGCCGCTTAGTTTCAAAAGCGTTTGTGAATGAAAGTATAATGTACAGACGCCAGCACATCATCTCTAGCTCTACTCTACTACAATCTGTAAAATTTCTATAATAGATTTTTAACTTTATCGCGTTAAGGTTCAAGGTTGATTGGGAAAATTTGAAAGTTTCGGGTAGCTTGACCTGCTGGCGTCTGTACATTATATAAATCAGTTACAAAACAAAATCGAATGCATTCAATGTAAAGCCCAATCGATTTTGTTTTATTTATTTATTTATTGTACACTTCAAGCACATAAATGTACAGAAGCGGACTTAATGCCACAGGCATTTATTAAGCTGTACAAAGAAAAAATCCATTAAGGTAAACGTGGGTGAAGTCGACAGTGACCCAAAAGTCGTCAAATTATCTAAAAATATCTAAATCTATTTCTACTAAACATTAAACTGACCGATTTTCATGACATTATATTTTTGGTAACATATTGGACATTTAAAATAACAACACAAAGTTTTAACTGTAATGGCATTTGAAATACTTGACTTGAAAAGTGTCTCCCACAGTTTTTTTTAAATTTTTTGCTAGTTTAGCTACTAAATGTGACACTCAGCACTTTTTGATTTGTGAAACTTCAGTAGGGTCTACTGTAAGTCTGATTGTTTTATGAATTAGTTAAGTTAATTTGCTAACGATATAAATTATTGGCATTTGTAATACTTTTATCATAAAAGTATTTTTTTTTTCGAATGTGACATCTATTGGTACTTAAAAAAATCCTACTTGATACAGAACTCGTCATTTTAAGTACTATTTTGACAAGTACTGGGTCACGCTTAGTAGTTGTAACAACATTCGTTGCATTATTTAACTTGATGATCAGACAAATTTTTCGAACATATGAAGCAATGGATTAGCAATATCCTTCAAAATGATTCAGATTGTAATAAATTGAAAGTGTGTTACGCAATTAGGGTGCAGGTCTTCATCGTGTAATTAAGCGCGTTCTGCTCATTCTTGTCATAAGTGGGCCTGCTTTGCTCGTTTCATCGTGAGAGAGTTCGTTTCGCTTACTGGGCTCGTAAAAAGTATTATCAGTTCAAATCTAACCTGCCTTACCAAAGAAGGTATAACCAAGCTGTTATAATCCCTGGCTAATTGGTGCTAGCTTTTCTAGCCACTAGCCACAGCTTATACACTCAGATTGAGCGTGGATGTTAGAGTTCCAATCAAGGGTTCCCTTCTTTTCGCATAATATTCTTTTTCCTAATATACGAGTACTTTGGCATAACGATTTTGGCATAATTTGTTTTGCCATAATAATACTTTGCCATATTTTTTTTTTGGCATACAGTTTATGTTGGCATAATTATCTTGAAGGCTAATTTGTTTTGGCATAAATTTAATTCGCATAACGTCACTAGGCCTAATGATTATTAGCATAATAATATTTAGGCATGCAATTAATAGAAATAACGGAAACTTTGAGTTATTCTTACGTATTTATTTTCACTCGATTCTGAATCACTTTTTCCAAGAGTCGGGGTGCCCCAAGGTCTAACACATCTCGATTTAGTAAAAAGGCAATAAGAACTTAGGATGCAAGAGCGAGCGAAGCGAGCTCGGGAATTGGGGCAC
Source organism: Apamea anceps (assembly GCA_951799955.1). Lineage (NCBI taxonomy): Eukaryota > Metazoa > Arthropoda > Insecta > Lepidoptera > Noctuidae > Apamea > Apamea anceps. The sequence continues at coordinate 14,044,889 of OX637505.1, read as the reverse complement.
CCCGACTCGGACAGGTTAGGTTCGAAGGGGATAGGTTTCCTTCGTGTTAGGTTCCTTTAAACCCTGCAGACAGAAATCGGGCCCCGCCAAGCGGGGCTCCGTCGACTACGCCTTATTATTATTGTTATGCTTCATAAAGTTATGCTTTAGAATGTTATGCTTAATAAAGTTATGCTTTAGAATATTATGCTTAATCATTATTATCATTAGAGAAAATATGCGTAAGCTGTTATGCGTAAATAATTTATGCGAAAATATAATTAGGACAAGCAAAAGTATGCCAAGTTATATTAGGTCTTAAAATTTTATGCAAATGGATAGGGAACCTCCAATCAAACCCTGTCTGCTTACTTAGTCTTCTGCTGTTGAAACCTCCTAATGTTCTCAAAATCTTCACGCATCCTTGCACGATAACACGGACCCGCCGTTTGATAACATGACGATTTTCTATGATTTTTTTAAGTCGTCAGTTACCCTAGCTTTTTAATTCGCTCATAACTATATTTTTTAGGCTTATTTTGTTTCTTATGACGTAAACTTCCTTCGATTCCAGTTTTTTTTTAATTAAGAGTACCGGTCGATATGAGGCGAAATCTCATCATTTTATAGGCTTTTATAAAAAAAAAAACCCTTCCTTATGAAGTAACCTTTCATCGTATGTGATATTTTTTTAGTTCTGAGCAGATTTACGGCTGATATGAGACGACATCTTAACTTTTTTTCTTTGTATAACTATTTTCTGATACTGTCGTAGCTAGATATTATATTTGCTCGGCAGTAGACTTGTGAAGCTCGTTGCATTCGTTATGATGCAAACATACTTTGATTTTTTTCATTTCTGGCCAGATTTACGGCCTATATGAGACGACATCTGAAAGGAGATCATTCAGGTTTCATACAAAGTTGGGCCCAAAATCGAAAGGGCCGGCCAACGGAAAAGGATGTTTTTAATCAGTTTGGAACATCATCCTAAGCATTTGGTACTATGACACCAAAGCGGTAGAACCATCATATAAGCAGCTACATAAGTTCGAAATAAATGTAAATAATATATCATCTAAGTACGTAGGTGGACTTATTTAGTGGGTCATATAAACTTTTTTGCCATGACTGTAATTCTGTAAGTGTGACTGTAATATTAAAAAAAAAGTTAAGTTCGGATTTTCCGCTTAGATTATGAGTTTAAGTATATTTTTGTTCTATGTTTTGTGCATACCATGTCTTGTGCAAGGTTACTTATTGTCGCGAATAAAACAATGGCAAACATTTTTTTAGTACTCATCATCATCGTTTCTGCCGAAAGATGTCCATGGCTGGACATAGGCCTCTCCCAAGCACCTCCACTTCGACTGGTTCTGTGCTTCTCGCATCCAACGGGTTCCTGCGGTCTTCACAACGTCGTCGTTCCACCTTGTGGAAGGCAATCCAACGCTTCGTCTTCCGGTACGCGGTAGCCACTCCAGAACCTTTCGGCCCCATCGGCCGTCTGTTCTGTGAGCAATGTGCTCTGCCCACTGCCACTTAAGTTTGGCAATTCTTCGGGCTATAATAATAATAATAATAATGGATGTGGACTCAGCGATCATTGTGCCGATAGTCGTGACAGCCAATGGCTTAATAGCCAAGAGCCTCGACCAACACCTGAAGAGGCTCTCGTTGGGCAGCTGGATCAAGGGCTTGATTCAGAGAGCGGTACTTCTTGACACGGCACGCATTGTCAGGAGGTTCCTCTCTCTAGAGCCCTGACCACCGGTAGCTTGGACCCTGTTCCCGATACCGGTGGGCTACTACTTTTTATATTTTTAAATGTTTTTTTATCCTTTTGTTTATAAAAATATTTAAAAATGTATTTTGTAAGTATTTAAATGAAATAAAGGAAATAATAATAATATCCCTGGACATTTCACACAGCGCCATCTAGTCCCAAGCTAAGCAACCTAATGCTTGTGTTATGGTAACAAGATGGCTGATAAACTACTTATATACATTTTTTTTTTTTTGTAAATACATACATATTATAGATAGAAAAACACCCAGACTCGGAACAAATACATGTAGGTCATACAAATATTTGTTCCGTGCGGGAATCGAACCCGCGACACGCAGCGCAGCAGTCAATCGCTTAACCACTGCGCCAACCGTGCCGTGCCGTGCTATGTCGGTTACCTTGGTTTTCCTGCGGATCTTTTCATTCCTTATTCGATCACGCAGGGAAACTCCAAGCATAGCTCTCTGTCCTTTGGGTGACTTTAAGCCTTCTAATAAGGCCCATTGTGAGCGACTACGTTTCAGTGCCTTATGTTGTTTCACTGGCAACACGCACTGGTCAAAGACTTTCGTCTTGAGACACTGCGGTATGTGGAACGAGAAGATATTGCGTAGCTTCCCGATCGCTGCCCAGCCGAGTCGGATTGACCTCTTTCTCGAAGATGGACCTACCCAACTGGACAGTTTGTCCTAGGTAAACATACTCGTCCACGACTTCGAGTGTAGCGTCTCCGATCTTCATGACAGTGGGTGTTACAGTATTGCATTTGACATAACCTTCGTTTCGCCTATGTTCATTTTAAGACCCACTCTTTCGGAGGCTCTACTGATTTCATCGAGCATTGTACTGAGGTCCTCCATAGTCTCAGCCATGACTACGATATCGTCGACAAACCGAAGGTGAGTTATGAAATCGCCATTGATGTTAATGCCAGCCCCTTTCCAGTCCAGTACCTTGAAGTCATCCTCCAGTGCAACAGTGAGTGAGTTTCGGAGAGATATGATCCTGGAGTCGGACTGACATAGTGACGTTTTTGTACAGACACTTCAGCATCTCGCACTTCAGCAACTTCTTAATACTATTTTCAATTTTTTTTTTTTTAATACTATTTCTAAGGTCGAACTAGAACATCTTCCAATTCTATAGCTGGAGGGCGTCTCGCATTTGGTTTTACTGTGCGTAGGTTAAAAACCACACTACGCACATTACATATGAACAACATCCTACTGTCCTCTTTCGAATATTGCATGTGCAATAGTAGTGGCTGACTGCATTTTGACCCTCCAATGCCCTGTCAAAAGACAGATAAACATATTAGCTTTTCGCAGTAACGTGCCGGGGGTTTAATTCTTCCTCGAAAAACGATAAAATTTTCTCCTGGCTCCCAGTAGGCTTAGATAACTAACCTGTAGTAAAAATGTCTAGAATCACTCAATAGACTTACCCTGTGTGTACTCAAATGATATATTTACATTTATGTTTAGGTCAAATGTACGATCTGAATCTGAAATCTGATTTTTAATGTTATATAGCCGCTACAATAATGGTTCCACAGTTTTGGTGCCATAGTACCAAATGCTTAAAATGATGTCCCAAACAGATTAAATATTTTTTTTTTTACTGGCGGCGGCTCTTTCGATTTTGGGCCCAATATGAATGGTCTCCTTATTTTGCTATGCTACTCGACTTCAAATGCATTTTTTAACCCTATTTCGGCCAGCATGTTTTGTTGCTTGCCTTTAGGTTCTGGTAGTGCTTTGCCAACTCTTGACATTGGCACCAGAATCACCGTGCCAACTAAACATGTTTTCTTGCACTATATGAATTAAAATGTATGCGTCTGCACTTGCGATGTGACGTTATAGGTAAATTATATCCTGCTTCAAAATTGGTACAATTATGACCTATTTTTTGAATGCTCAACCATTACTGTAGCATTCAAATTGTCTTACATGTTTTTGTCGGTCAGAAATATTGAATTTGTGGCAAGTTCAATATTTACATCGGGCAGAACAGAGATCGAAAAGAGGTTTTGACGCCAATTGACGATTTAAACAAAATATATTAGAATTAAAGTTATCTTGCCGTTTTTATTACCTACCTACTCTGCTAACAGCTTACAATCTTTAGTAATTTCTTGGGATTTGGTCTTCTACCTTCCTTAACCTTACTCATATCAAAGGCGATCACATTTTTTTAAAATGTTTACTTATTTTTAACTCTATATTTAAGACCTGGGAGTTCATATTAGCATCAAAAATTGATGAATACTGGGTCCTTTTGATGAGTAATAAATAGTACAAATCTAAGGACTACTAGTACAAATCGCCGTTTTTTTACCTAAGTATTTATCATCGCGGAAAATTATAGAAATTAACTACTTATTTAGAACAACGGATAAATTATCTATTCCATTATGTAAAAAGTTTCATTATAAATGAAATACTTTTCACACAGCAGTTCCTCAAAGTCAGTGAATTTCGAAACCCGACGAGTATTGGTACGTTTACCTTATTGGAACTATTAATTCCGCCATCTTTGAATAATATATACTCGTACGGTTCACTTACTGCATAATATACTTTTAAAGTTTACTATTATGGGGTCTGTCTAAACGGAGCCACCTCCTCCTTAAACAACGTTTTTCTGGTGAAATCCAATATTAAAAAAACACGCTGTAATTACCTTTTATCTAAATTTGACCGAGATCAATATTTTGAAAGTATTTTTACGAGTGTACGCGAAGTGCGACACCCAAATTACACGGAGTCCTGCCATTCTTCTTTTCCTAAAATTCTCGACCTCAGCTTTACTGAAACGCCTAACGTCTGCCTTATGGTTTTTGGATAAGTAGTTCTATAGCAACAGACTCACTAATGGACAGACATTTACAGAGCACGAGCACATTACGTTTTATAATATACAAGGAAAAGATTTTTTGGTAAAAACCTTATTTTCTAGACATTTATTTAATGCTCTTTGTCCTTATGTTTATCCTATTTAAATGCCGCGTTCTACTGCTAAATAATTTCATAAATGAACATTTATGAAAATATCCTATTAGTTGCCATAGCCGCTGGACGCACGATGCACCGCCCGTGTTTCGCTAGTGGAAAAGCGGTGTAGTACATTGTAGCGGGCCAGCAAACGAGGAGTTATGACGTCGGCGGAGGATTACGTGAGTGGATGTCGTAATAAAGCTTGCGATGAAGCCGTTACCCGAAGATAAACGTAAATATCTCCGGCCGTCGGTGTCGGCAACTCAGTAGTATTCGCCCCCAGTCTGCCGGTGTGCCTGTGCCCGTTTCTCACATTTGTGTCTGTCTTCTCCCTTCATAATTATGCTCCTGATAACATCTATCTACAGCTATTGTGTACACAGCGTTGGTAGAATTAATTTCCACAAAAATAAAACAACATGATAACCGTAAAAATGATTCAATTTGTTTTGCTATTCCTAAACAGTGTTTCAGTAGATAAGTAAGCGTCACAATGATAACATCACATTTAGGAATCTAGGCCGCCGAACAGGGCGACTGTGTTATAGCATCCTTTGTGCTCTATAACATATGTATTCTCGCGCCTGCTCTTATCTCCTAAATTAATTACATAAATCTTGTTTGCACACGTCTTAAGCTTATATGACACGCCGCCATAATTCAACCGGAATGGAGGTTTACACTGCTAATGAAGGGCGATGCGATACGTGCGAGATGCATCCGCTTATATTTACAAAAACTGTACATTCACGGCTTCGTATTTAATTCTTAAGACCTGGAGATAAACACATTTATTTATGTAAATACTAACATTCTAAATACGATTTAGTAGATCCAAATTAGATATTTTTGCTGGGACATAAAGCCAGTCACTACGATGTCAGGATTCATCGTTGCCCGTACGGTTGGAGAGGCGTCGGTCATGATTTCCCAGGGCGTTCGCTGTCGGGCGTACAGTCGACAACGCAGAGACCCACTGCAGTTGGCACCCCAGGATACTCGGAGGCGCTGCCTTATTGCAATCACGTCAACCACTGCCTTCGTGCGATACACGACGATAGATGCAAATGTAGACGCTAGCTCGTTAAATGTTTGCCTTTAACGTTTCAGTAGATCTATTTAATGACTTGTCTAAGGCAATTTTTGGGTCGTGTCCTCTTTTGTAGGTACATTGTTTATTCAGACATCTGAAAGGTGCGACTTTCCAAAAAAAGAGTGACAATAACAATAATAATTGTATACACACAACAATAAAAAAGTATCGCTGTGATTATGCTACTTCGCAGTTGACAGCTGTCATGTGAGTTTTGAGGTTAGGATTACTTGCAAAGTGGTGTGGAATGACAACTTGCTGCAAAACTCAGCAGAAATTAGCTAAATTTTGTCATTTGGACCGGAAAAATGTTATCTGCTCTATGTATATGATTCAGCTAACTACTATCTTTTTATTTGGACAGGATACATCCTAAATTTACTCTCTCTCTCTCTCTCTCTCTCTCTATTATATACGAGTGAGTGTGCGTGCGTGTATCGCGTAAGGAACTTCGTTCCTGACGAGGGTCCCCCGACGGCACACGTTTTTTTTTTCAGTAACTATCATTTTTCTGTAAAATATGGCTCAATACGTAATAATCCTAATAAAAATCAACATTTTGGATTTACAGGCTTAGGACACACGGGGATCTTAAGGACACTGAACTTGACTGAAAAAAAATAAAAAATACAACCCTTAGAAAAGGCTCTTTCTGATGACATTGAAGGATCGAACTGAACCCCACACGTACTGGCGTCATTGAGATCTAACATTATACATTCGAATACTTACCTAAGTTGCATAGATTTCGAGAAAAACCTCCGTGACATACGACGCACAAGAAAGTGATCTTATAAAGGTTCCGTTTTTCCTTTTAGGTCGTAGGTAACCCTATAAAATACTATACGTTCTATAACAATGTTGTTAACAAACGGTCACGGTTTTCCGATTTTAGTCATTCAGAAGCGATTTTATTTGATACTAGCTTTTGCCCACGACCTCGCTCGCGTGTGTGTCAGCGCGTGTAAAAAATATTGCGGGTACAATTAAAGAACGGTACTCACCGCGAGCATTTGCTACGCGAAAAACATTCACTGCGCTCGCTTTTGTTACCCGAATGAACATTCGCGAAACGAACAGTTTAGTGAGTATATGAATCCAAACAAGAAAAGAAAATTCTAATAGCAGTGCTCGCGAATGAATGTTCGTTTAGCGAAACAATGTTCGCCGTGACCAAAGCTCGCACAACGACTGTATGTAAAACAAATTCATTATTAAAGTTCGCGATGAGTACCTGATGCATGCAAACACATTTTTGACTAGGGAAATAAAAAATATCCAAAATATATGCAATTCAAGAACCTTTATCAGATTTAATTTATAGTCATCAAAACTTATAATTGATTCAGTTTGCAATTTATAATAAAAATACCAAATTATGTTTAGCCATGTTTTTTGAAGTTTAGTGATGTCAATTTCAATCAGATGGAATCGTTTTACAGTACAATCTACTTGTGTAAAGAGAGTAAATGAAGAGTTCCTCGCAAGTCGTTCAAATATTCCGTGAGCGCACCGCTGCTGCAGCCGCGCCGCGGCTATGACGACGACGACGCGCCGCTCCGCCAGCCGCCCGCACCCGCGCGGTAATCAGCTTTTGTGCGCGGTAATTGGGTGTCTGAGCTGCCAACCGAAGCATTTATTCCCGATAAATTGAAAACTGCTTTGTGCTTGGAATCAGATGAATCTGCGGATTGTGTTTTTTAACTTAGAAGATAGGACATAAGTTTAAGCTTAGCTTGAGAGAAAAAGTTTCAGAATATTAAGAAATTGGAATAAAATACACATTAAGCGTAAAAATATTTATTTTTATAGAATCGATTTGTTATTTTATCTATTTCTTTATCTAATAATTATTTTGAAATCGCTTATAAGTAGGTAATGGAAAGTAAGTTACATAATAAACATTCTTAATCCCTAGCTATGTGACGTAATAATTGTGAAGCTGTATAAAATTGTGATAACGCTCGTAGGTAATAGTCTCACTAATGAAAATATTGCGTCGTTAGAGATATCCTCCCCCGCAATTGTAAGGTCCTTACCGTAGTATCTACGCGGTGGAACGGCGTCATTTACATATTTTAATAAAATAATATCGCAACTGAATCGTAACTGAGAACTTGATTTAAGTTCTTACCGCGATGAATGTAAATTCGCCACCGCCGCCGCCGCAATTCCAGATTTCAATTCTGGAATTAATGGCAGCCGTCGTGGGCCCAGCCTCGTCTAATATTTGCGTTACTTCCGGAGACTTCTCTTAAGAACGGAATAAATTAGTGCCAATAAGTGAAGATTGCGTTACACTCACCAAAATAAAATGTATGCTAGCTCACGATTGTTTTCCGTTGCTGAAGGAAGACGCATGACTGCTTTCAGATTCGGCACTTTTTTAGGAGTGTTCTGTAGGCGATGCACGGCGACGCTTGGCCCTGCTAAGCGTGCATTAATATTGTCAATAGTTGGAGTTAGTGGAAGTGAAGTACGTGTCCCGCCTGCCGCTATCTACGGCGCAGCTCGCGCGGTGAATTCGAATGGCCTCTCACACCGCCGCACCTCCTCGGGCCCACCTTGTGCCCTCCACCCCAGTAACGCCCCATAAACTCGCGTCTTAATTTTAACTTTATTTCTTACCGCCGCTGTGTTCAAAGAAAATTAAGTGTGAAAATACTACTGAAGGATTCGCACGGGATTTAGTATGTTTACGTGTCAATCACCCTAATCCGATAAAATGATTGAAAAAAGGAATCTCTTAAAAATGAATATTATTTGCTGATAAAAGAGAACACATGCCCACACTTTTATATTCGATCGCGGTTGCTACTCTAATGTCCACAAAAGACATAAGTTAGTGTATCTTTCTGGCAAACGATTTATGAAAAGTTTATCACAACATTACTTATTTATGAGACAACTTCAGTGGTCACTTGGCTAGTCAAGTCCGGGTTTAGGTACGGGTAGACTGTTTTGTAAAAAAATCTATTTATTAAAAACAAAAACCGGCTGAAATATTAAGAAAAGTAACACAAAACCTTGAATTATAGTTACATTTTTTGGTTTTGGCTTTTTCAACGGGCTAAAGTTGTCAAAAAATAAAAGGCCCGTTTTGACATTGACAGTTCTAGTAGTTAATAAAGATCAAATTCGCAAAACACGTATTCGTTTGTATGAAACTGACAGGTGTCAAGAACGCATTCTCAAATGTTAAAACGGGCCTTTTATTTTTTGACAACTTTAGTTACGATCAAAAAGATACACCCCTTTGACAGACAGACGGATAAACGACTTAGTCTTTTAGTAAGGGTCCCGTTGGTGGGTCCGGCATGTGAGTCTTATGTTATAGTTGTTTCGCTTTGTCAATTATGAGTAATGGCACTTACACTGCACTGAGTAACATTTGTATGCGTGACAAACAATCGAAAACCTACATGTTTCGTACAATACATAATAGTATGTGTTGTTGTATCCGTACGACGACAGTAGAAATATCTTAGAAATAGATTGCCAATTGTAGTGGTTATATACCTAGGTATTGCAAGTTTACATCGAGAGCACGTCGAAGCGTTTGAAATTTCTCAAAGGTAAAAGTTTTCTTGAGCGCATGCAATTCCGGAGTTGCACGACAGCGAGCGGGCGCACGGGGCAGGCACGGCGGACTAGCCGCGCGCGGGCGGCAGCGAGCGCGCTAACTTCACTAGCACGGTCGCGCGCTCACTCGCGCTGCAAACGTCGCGGTCCACACAATAGCGATTATTGGGGCAATCGAGGCGAGCGAGGCCGAACCCGAGACGCGCCCCGCGATGCAAATAAAATTCGGAGAAGGCCACGGCTGGACAACGCTGCCCCTCGTTATTATTCGACTCTCGCGGAATTGCTTTTATGTCCTTAATGGAAAAGCGAGATATTTATTTCGGGTTTGTGAAAAGACCTTCCTTTAACATTTTCCTTGTTATGGCTACGAACCGTGCCTGAAAATTATACGATCCCGGTGTTGTTCGATTTTACATTAATGTTAGCTTAGCTCACCCTCGTTCCTTTAGATTTTTATGATCATTATCCTATTTTCTCTGTATATTAGATATTCTTCCATGCCCAGAACAACACGACAACGTAATAAGACTTTGTTTTATTAAATATAATGTCACGCTGGCGCCATATGTCATATTTAAAACCATGTCCCGTATACCGCTGTCGCCACTGGACTTGGCTTTCGAGATGAGAATATCTAATAAGCAACCCCTCGTGTACACCCTGCGCCAAATTTTCACGAGTTCATTAGGTAACTCCAGTCTTCGTTGTTTATTCTAGTTCACCCTTTCTGTTTTGTTTCTTTTTGTTTGTGTTCATGCTCATTAGATATACTTATATTTTTATTCCATGATTGTGTTTTCTAAATAATTGTGAAAGTCCTTATTTTTATTCTATATCTTGACGTTAGCGAAACTTTGGAGACTTGTAGGTATGTTTAAATTTTTGGCAAAATAGAGATTATCTAACTTTCATCTAAGTTTTAATAGCCCAAGAAAATAAATTAAATTAAAGGTATTGACACCAGGATAATCTATAATCAGGAAGAAGAAATCCTGTGTAAAAACTCCATTACCAAATCAAAAATCGACTGTCAAAATCTCTTCTTCCTAAATACATTAAGGAAAATTCTCTTCATCGATTGACGGATCCAATACCTATCAAAAAAGTATTTTCGCACAGGTAAACCTCTACCTAATGGCCAAACCACTTGGGACATTCTAATGATGAATGTATAATAATAACAATAAAGACGGAATTAACAAGAACACACAATAAAGTCAGCGTTAGGTCCTTAAAATAAAGTAAAATGTGACAGCACAATGCATGTTGATCTGCATGCAACCATAATTTGTGTCACAATGTAGCACACAATAAGTTGGTAATTAATGTACAACAAGACAAACTAGTATTATTGAGGTAAGTGGCTATAAATAAGTTTCGCCAGTTGGTGCGAACTGCCCCTTTAATTATGAAAATGTATGCGAAGCACATGAAAGTTTGTGCAATTATGCCGTAGCCGCTGCGCCGTCGTGCGGTGGCCGGCCACGTCCTTAACTACCGAGCACTGGCTTCTGCTGCTATTCAATTACCTACCTACGCCATTCTGAGAGGAATTTACAAGAAGCTTTTGTCGGAAATTCAAGTGAATAGAATATTATCGTGATAAATGTTGAACATAGCTATCTCGTCGCGTTCGGTAGCTTCTTAATACTGCTACAGGTATAGTAGGTCATTTGTAGGTAACTAATAGATAACTAAAATAAGTAAGTATTGAAGTAATGGCTACTTCAGTACTTACATATTTTAGTGACAAATCTAAGCTGTCGGCTTAACCAAATGCAGCTAGATGTCAGCTAAATTTCTAAATTTATGTCTGTAATTTATATGGTGTACAGTCACGAGCACCAATATGTCAACACTTGGCAACTTTCAATTGCGATTTTTTCGTGAAATAACGAATGCAACGTTGAAATACGGCACATTACATAAACCTATGGGTTTGCAAATGCTATGTTTGTAATAACATAAAATTTCATTAAAAAATAAAGGAGTAAATCGCTTTTGCTAAAGCCGAATGTTGTATACATACTTTTGCTCGTGACTCTACATAATAAAGAGTATTCTATTCTATTCTAAATATCAGTCGGTAAATGAGGCAATGCTTCTTTGATGTTTAAATTTCAAGGACCAATAGTTCTCATTCATCATCACAGTATTGTCCATCAAAACCTGTCTCAAAAATTCACCCTATATAAGCCGAATGCCATCGAATGGTATCTGTAAAAATTTTATCACCTAACTAGTACAAAATAAGCCAGCAATAAAATGTCGCGGTCGAGGATTATTTACAACCGGGGTCAATTATGTCGCAATAAAGTTTTTAGTGTTGCACAAATTGTCGATTTGGACTCGCTGACGGATGGCCGCGAGACTGGCGCCGGCAAATGAGCACACGATAAAATTATCGTTAGCGGTAACGACATGAATAAATGCAAGAGGGTGGTCCGCGGCCGCGGCCGACGACGAGCGAGACGAGTTCGCCTCGGCAGCGGCACTCGTTAGGGCTCTTGTGACGACTGCAACGTGCATGTACCCGTTCGCTGCGCCGCCCGCCCGCCTACTGTACATTCCTAATACATAAACAGCATTCATTTTCATTTAACCGGCACAAGTCTAGGACCTTACATTTACCAATAGCCAAATTAATCTAAACACAATTGTCATTATCTGTGTTTATCTGTTTATAATCGAAATCGATACAAATACATATAAATAAAATTGAAGTGTCTGTTTGTTATGTCAAAATAACAGATTTTTACTAAATGCATAGGAATACTTTCCTATGCATTTCATTTATACTTACGACACAAAAAAAAACAATTTTAAAGGAAGTGGTCTATATGTCGGTTTTTCCGGCTAATCTCCGAAACGACTGGACCGATTTTGACGTGACTTTCACTGGCAGATAGCTGTTGTCATAAGGAGTAACTTAGGCTTCTTTTATTTTAGAAAAAGAATTAGGGTTCTGCGCAAAAAAATAAACCTATGAAATCCAATTTGTTTTCCGAAATGCACACAGCGGGCACAGCTAGTAATCATTATAACATTACAATACTGTCACTATACAATCACACGCAAATAATTTCAAATCAGAACATACCTATCGATCTCATCATAGTACCTAGAGTAGGTAAATTAAACAACCAAAATGCACATTATACGCACTCGGTCGTATAAAACCAGTACCACGTGAACCATGCTATAAATATCAGCAAACCAGAGCGCCTAAATTATTGCACACAGGAGAATTTTCAGTAAAAGTAGAATATTTTCAAGCAAGAATTCCGCTGTCAGAATTTATAATGGCGATTTTATTTTGTTCATATTGTAGTTTGTTTAACAATCATGTAAATAAGGAGCTAATAATAGAAATCCACTCGCCGAAACTAGTGTTTGCGTTGATTTATAGTGGGTTGTGGAGCGCGCTGGCGGGCGGTAATTTTAAATGTCACGCATTATGATGAATACTAGCAATTTTCTCACGGGATCACGGGGACGATAGCCTTGTAACTTGGGAAACTTTTTACCCGCATGATAAATGATATTAGTTATTTTAATCAATTCTCCTGTGGTGCGGAAGAATTGGATATTTTAAGGATTTTTTATATTTCATTCAACTTGAATAATAAAGAAGTAAAGCTGCGTTCAGTTATCAAACTCACATAAGAAGGTACAATGTCGACACGTTTAATTTGACTTAAGTACGTCCTTTTAGTTACAAGAAAATAAACACATTGTCGTCAAAAAGTGATTGTAGTTCATAATTTCAGCGTTATAATATGAGTCAAGATGACCTAGCGGTAAAGCGCGTGCAGATAGATGCGTGAATCAGTGAGCCGTGTGTTCGAATCTCACGCAGTACTTCGACTTTCTGTAAGTTTTTACTCGATTGGAAGTAATGAGACAGAAATATAATATTCTTTATCTTGTTAGCTTTGTTCACACGTTTCGTAAAATTAGAAAGGTAGATCATAGAAAACTAAATAAAGAATTCAGATTTCTGTGAGGTAGGCCAGAAGGCCTATTCTCGTAATTTAAAACGTTCAAAATCTAGTCGCAGTCTCATCTCGGCGACAAACAAATGTCAAAAACTTGTCAAAATATAGGGAAATTAGAAGTATTTTTTGACAGATTTAGACTGAGATCAGACTGTGACCGTTCTTAAAATTACGAGAATTGCCCCTATGAGTTTTATGAATAGATACGAGGGAGGAGTGACAAGTCTGGTAAAAATTAAAGGAGTCAATTTTATATAATTATTATTATTTATATTTCAACGTAGTTTCCTTGTAACTCAATGCACATCATCCAGCGTTACTCTAGCTTTTCGATCCCTTCCATAAAGTACGACTTAGCTAACCCTTCGAAATAGGCATTGGTTTCGTACATGATCTCTTCGTTGGAGCCAAATCTTTTACCACCAAGCTATTTTTTTAAATTCGGAAACAGAAAATAGTCGCAAGGGGCTAAATCTGGCGAATACGGTGGGTGAGAAAGCAAATCATAGCGCAACTCATGAAGTTTGGCCATGGCAATCGCGCAGGTGTGCACTCGTGCGTTGTCTTGGTGGAAGAGGAATTTCTTCTTAGCCAAATGCGGTCATTTTTCACGTAAAATTTTGTCAAATTGGTCCAATAAATTGGCATAATATGCGCCATTAATCATTTTACCCTTCTCTAGGTAGTCAATATGGATTACCCTACGTGCATACCAAAAAACTGTAGCCATCACTTTATTGGCCGATAAAACTGCTTTGGCCTTCTTTAGAGCTGGTTCGCCGGTAGCAATCCACTGTTTCGATTGTTGCTTGGTATCAAAATCAAAAGTCATTTATTCAAATTAGGCTGAGAATCAGCACTTTTCGAACCTCAAAATTACAAAAGACAGTCCCCCAAAAACGTCCGCCCTTCACCACTTCCTAGTGAAGAAGAAGTGGCGCAACAAACTCCCCAGCAGCACAGCTGTCTGTTCAGTTAGAAAACATTTCATTGTATACAATACTAGGTACTTTTGTTCAGTAATTAACATTACAAGACCAGAACACAAAATTAAATTATTTGCCATATTTCAGCTAGCCACGCCAATATACCAACAAATATAATAAAAACTATACGTACTCAAGCTAAAAAATAATTAATTAAAATTAAAATGTAAATAAACACTTACTACCCAAATCAAAGCCTCCAGGCATAAAGGGCGTGACAGCTTACATATTTATGCATTGCTGGATTCTGTTCACATAGCTGTCACTTGAAGTCACAAATCATAAACTAAGACCATCGAAGTAAAATAAGTTAATAACAATAACCTGTCAGTAAGCTAATCCTGGATTCTTATCGTGTAAGTAGTCGTTGATGGAATAGTATGCCTTTGAACCAAGGTTGGATTTTACTTGAGCTTTAAACGCATTAAAAGGCAAGTCTAGCAAAGAAGAGGGTATCTTGTTAGAAAAGGTTATACCAAGCCCAACAAATGAGTTATGAACCTTATGAAGCCGGCGAAAGGGGGCACGTAGTTTGTTCTTATTTCTAGTGTTAACACTATAAATATCACTGTTTTTAGTGTATAACTGTTTTTGCCTAATATATAAGATGTTGGCTATGATGAATTGTGATGCAACCGTGAGAATACCAATATCTTTAAAAAAATCGCCTAGTCGATAAATATGCCAAGGACTAGTTGTTTTCCATCAATATGCTTTCTGATTTTGATGATAAGGTCCACAGTAGCGGATAAAGTGTTTGATTTTGGACGAAAGCCGTATTGTCGTTCAAAAAGGAATTTTATTTTGTTTAATTAAATAGCCATTTAATCGATCACAGACAATTCGCTCAAAAACTTTAGAAATTACGGGTAACACTGCCTGTAGTTACTACGATCTGTCTTCGTCCCTGTCTTGTATATAAGAGTGACTTTTGCTATTTTAAGCTCGTCTGGAAAGTGGCCTGCGCATAGGCAGTCATTTATAATCGTTGTTAAGCCTGGAATGAGAAATTCTTTTATACATTTAACTACTTTTGTACTGATTACTGCAATTTGAATCTAAGGCAAGTATTATTTTCGCAACTTCTTCTTTCGTGTACGGTGTGAAGTTATCTAGTTTGATTTCTCCATCAGCCTTGCTTTTTAGGTTAAAATGATTGGTATGATATTTTGAGGGAATTTGCATTGCTAATTGGGGACCTATTGTGGCAAAAAAAAAAAATTAAACTGTTTACATGTTTCGTCACCTTCAGTAACTAAACTTGCGATCGTCATTAGTTTTGGAGGACTAGGGTCTGGTTTAACTGTATTTTTGCATAAGATATTAATAAGTTTCCACATAAATATGTTTAGGGTACCGCATACGTTTTTTAGCTTTTTAAATGCTTGATAATAGAGTACTTAGTCCTTTTTTTTTAGCAATTAATGCAATAGTTTCATTTCTGTGTTTTTTAAAAGAGGTTTTTAAAATTATATTTTTTCGGATTCTTTTTTAGTTCTCTCCAGTATTTATTTCTTGTGTTTATTTTGATTATAATATTCTTGTGAATTCAGTCGTCCTGTGGTAAATTTTAAATTTTGTTTTTTTGGGTGGTATTTGCTTTTATTAAAGTTTTGATAACTTGTTCTATCATGCTATAATCGTAGCTTTCTTTTGTAAAGGAGTCTATAGCAAGCTGGTAAAGTTTTTCGTAGTTAATGCTATCGAATTGTGATCTGATCGATTGAAATCTCAAGGTCAGAGATCGCCGAATCCATTACCGTCACGTTAAAGGTTTTGTCTTTTAAGTTTGTTATAATATGATCTAAAATTCTGTTTGTAGTAGCTGTTATTAGAGTATAATAATAGATGTCAATCCTGTTCATGATCCGCTTTCTTGTATTATTTCTTTATATTTTTCAGAGTATTTATCATTTGTTAATAGGTTTATGTTGAAGTCACCAAAAATGAGAGCCCGACTTCTCTGTTGTAGTTGAATTTCAATATCATCCAGAAAAAGTGTTATATTAGTATCTTCAGGTTTATATACTAAACCAATATCCATATTATACTTTTCTGTATGTATCCATAGAAAGTTGTTTCCGTTAGTGTATGTTTCTTGACTCATGTAGTGTTTGATGTTGTTATGAATGTATATTGAAACTCCTCCGCCTCTTCTGTTTGTTCTAATATTATAATAGTGTGAATAGTTAGGAATTTCCATATTAGTGCTTCTTCCTCAGATTTAATCCAGGTTCCTGTCAAAAGTACAGCATGTATTTATACACTGAACGATTTTAAGACGGATTTTAGCTCATCCAATTTGCCGGGTTTTACAATACTTCTAATGATACAGTAAAAAAAATTAAAGGAACATCTTTCCGTCTCCAGATCATCATAATTCTGTAATATTTGGTGTGTAACTTTATCTTTGCTCTTAGTATTAATGGATTGTTTTAGATATCATAGTTTGTGTAATTGTAACTACTTTTATTTTCGAAACGCACTTAACGTATTTTATTTTGAGATTTCTTCTCCGAGCTGCTTTTGTCTGCTCGTCCCGTAATTGTTTCATGCGTGCTTGTTGGATAGGGGTTTTGTCTGAGAAAATTTTAATTTGATCATCAAGTATATTGCCTCTATTCTGGAGGATTTCTCTAGGTTCTGCTGCTGACTTAAAGCCATAAGTTAACCTTAGCCTTAACTTTAACTTTCTAACTTTTAGGGCTGCGGCTCAGTTTTCATTACCGATTTTAATATCTTAACCGTATAGTTCGGTAGCGCCCCCGAATGGACCCGAACACACGAACCTCCGCTGGCTCAGTAACGGGTCCCATTGGACCTTGAAATGACGACATACGACACCCTTACTGATAATGTAAATATTGATTATGCTACCCATCAAATCTTATGAATGTGCGTTAATTAAGAGAGTTGGATAAAAAACTCATATGTTATCGCCATTCAATCTTCCATATTTAGCGCGCAAGTTTATTAATTTACCTTTATTAAATTCAAGTCTTTAAATGCGATAATCGCCATTTTGATGACAGTGGTAGTCGAGGCTAAAAAACATAAAAATTGGGGATTTCGAAAATCCAAACTCCACCACAGGGGCAATGAATAATACATGATTTAATTATTTGACGAATTCATCCATTGTTCATGTTAAATAAGTAGTGGTAATGTAGTTTTTTGATATCTAAAGTCGAAGTTTCGCGCCAATCGTGCGTGTTTACATTTTTACTTTTCACAAAAGTCACACACACACATATAGATAAGATGTAAAATGTGAAAAATATTATAAAAAACACGAAAATGCCCTAATCCTAACGTAATATTGAAACACAGGTCCAATAACACGTAATATTCATTACCACTACTTAATTTGTGTTCCAAATCGCCGACCATTGTTGTTTTTTTTTATCGTAATGATGTGCGAAAGCGATTATGCCAAACGATTTTTTTTTTAATTTCGATTGACCCGAGTAATTAATATGACGAATGTCAGAAATCGATTCTCAGAAATTGAAATAAAATTATTTTAAGCATTAAATACAACAAGCATTATTTATAATAATGATTTATGCTTTCCTAATGTAATTTTATTCGTTTTTTGAACATTATATTCAAACTGAGTCAATAACAGAGGACCTATGACCATAGTCATTTATTCAATTTCGCGCCGTATTGTTTCTATATTTGAATTTATATTCGGAATGCGCTTGCTATTCAAAATTATTTTTATTTATTGTGCAATTATTAATTTTTGATACTTTCTTGTGTAGTTTGCTACAGAATGCCCAGTATACATTTTTAGATAGGCTTAGCAAAAGTTTGGGAAATGATGATAGATTAATTCAGTATTCCGCAAACACTTTACATTTCATTATGTTTTGTTAGCTGTATGAGCTTGGTAGTTTTTATTTATATTAGTATACTTGAGTAATAGAAATTGTTTACTTTTTGTGGTAGTTTCCCAACGAAATTAAAAAAAAAAACTGGCCAAGTGTATGTCGGACCATGCACAGCGAAAGGTCCCATACTTGGGATGAATATTTACGCATGCACAGCGCATATCATTAATTTGATCGACTGCAGAAATAAGTTTGTATTTCATAAAAGTTCTCGAAAAAACTGTAAAAAACCAAGTTAATTCTGCGGTTATAAACGAAAGTATGCCATATCTCAAAAACGATTGACTTTAAAAGTTAAGTCAATTAGAAACATCTTTATAATTTTAACTATAAGTTCCAACAATACACACGCCACACACACCACGCGCACACGCTCCACACGCTTGTGTGAATAGATTTTTTTCAACACTCGGGTACATGCATGGGGAATGCTACCTCTAATTATGTTTATCGTAATTTTACTACACCATTTTGCGTACTTAGAATACGAATACGATATAGTGTTATTAACACTCGTTAACGTCTACGAGTAAAATGGTTAATGGCATTGACATCCGAACGCACGCACAGACTGACATGACGAAATTATGGGTTCCGTAAAAATATTTTCAGATCATTTAAACTAGAAATCAGACAATTACAGTTCTTAAAATTTTATCCCAAGCTACAGAACGGCAGCTTGGGACATAAGGAGTGCCTACTTCGTCCCACAACGCGCGTCCACGAAAACGCCCGCGTTAACCCTGCAAGAAAGGCTGGCCGGTGCAAATTGGTCAAAATCTAGATTTTACGGTTAGTTTAGGTTTGTACAGACGGCAGAGAGGCAGACCGACCGGCACATAGACAGACGGCCACATAACTTTTATTTTTTATTTTACTTTTATTTTTTTTTTTGTAAATATATTTAAAACCCCACAACAAGCCCTTTCATTTGATATGTCACACAGAGGTACAGCAATGATTTTTTTTTTATTTTCTATTTTGCCCTCCAAGAGTGACCCCATTTTCAAAATTAATTTATTTACGTTACACGTCCGTCTTTGGGTCACAGAAATTCATATGTGTACCAAATTTCAATTTAATCGGTCCAGTAGATTCGAAGCAAATAAGAAAAGACAAGACCCACAGACACAAGGGTTCCGTTTTTTCATTTGGACGTACGGAACCATAAAAAATTACATACCTAACCACACCGTACGTGTAGGTACGGTAATTAAAATGATTAATTTCAAAAATAAATTAATTCATGCAAAATATACCAAAGAGGATATATATAGTTTCTACACCTTTTTTATTTTTTTTTTGCAAATTCCGATTATCGATTAGGCTTTATGCAATTTTTGAATCGAAATAAGAAAACTGGACGGATGGTCAGCACTAAGAAGTGTCATGTCGAAACACAATTTTTTGTAATTTTTATCAAGGCATGATTGCGTTTTATAAGTAGTTTAAGTAAGAAAAATTGTAAAAGTAAGAACGCGGAGAGAATGATAATATCTTTATTTTTCCCTTTTGCATATTTTCAGCAAGAGAATAAGTTGTTTATGTACATATTTCCAGCGAGTTTAAGGTGCCTACCTTTTGGATAGGTGTAGTAATACCTATTTTATACAACTTTCTTAGTAGACTAACGAAGTTTGACCGACCTCAACAAATAATTAAAGATATTTGCCACAAATATATTGTATAAAATAAGCGCGGAATAGTTATTTTTCTTAATAAATTTGAATGCTGAAAGTTGATGTAATTTACTGAATTTCATGACGTAATTCGCAACATTCCGTCGAGTCAGCTGATATGTCATATGTCAAAATCTAGTCGAGCAGAGTGGTTAATACATTTTTTATTATCGTATGCCCGTCCCTCTTCAAAGTCCTTTTCCTCAATTTCTATGATACCAATAATTATGTCATTTTTTCTCTTTCCGTGCGTTCTCGCATCTCCTGAAGAAGACCTTCTTCCGATTGCACCATATTTGTTGAAGTATTTGGAACAGCTTCTCTTTTTAACTTTTCAAGATCATTCTGCAAGCTTTTAATCTTGTCATCAGTCTCAAGACTTTTACTTTTTAAGTCAGAAACTTCACTGATAATTTTTTGTGCTCCAGAACAAGGTGGTCAGTGGCTTGAACGCTGTTCACTTTTGACTTGATTTGGGATATGTCTTCATGTAAAGTGGCAAAACGTTCTCTTTGAGATTTTGCGAAAGTTTCAAAAAGAGATTTTATTTCGTTGCGAAGTTCAACCCATTCGGTTTTGCAATCACAATCCGTGTTATGTTTAGGTCTGCAACGACTGCAACATCTTTTAATTTTGTTAAGTCGGGTTGCGATCCACCGCTCTTTTGTGGAGACTAGATTTTATTAGACTCATGCTATTAAGAGTCAATAATGCATAGTATTGCTTCACACGGTTCGCGCCGCCATGGATGAGAAAAAAATAATTTTGTCTCGCTTACCCGAGGAGGTGAAGGGGGTCGCTTACTGCGTATGCGCGTATTCACTAAACGGCGGAAATTCACTCCTAGGTTTTTGCAATAATCTTCGATGTCCTTATGCTGGTGTTTGTAATTAAAGTTTTATTTCGCTTACTTTAAAGTACTGCAAAATTTAAAAAAATGTTAAATAACTAGTAGCACGTCTGCTCCGTATGCTCATCATACTCGTGCATATAAATATTAATACCTATTGATATATCCGTAATTATTTAATGAATTTAAATTGAGGTTTAGTTTGAATCTTATTTTTGTCAAGAAAATGAATACTTAAGCTATAACCTCAATACATTCATTGTGACGTTACATAAAAAACATGTTCATAAAGTCTAAATCATATATTAGTTTTCAATAAACTCTGCTGAATACCGATACCTATAATAAGTGGGTATCAACAGTTATATTTGTGTTATTAGAATATCCTTTCCTTGTTATGTTATTGTGGGTATACAACAAAAATCTTATGAACCCTACAAGAGAACTTCTTTTATCTAAGCAGGAATGTGAAAACAACGTGAAAAATTAGTCTTAGGAACTTTGCAATAATAGTATGACGTAAGCTATCGACTCGGGGAAAAATAAGAGTGAGTGAGACGCGTGTCACGAGATCATCTCGTTGCTTCGCGCAGGTCGTAGCGCTCGTACGCTCCCCGGGCCCGGCTGCCGTCTTAATCGCGTCGTCATCGCGCGTAGGCAATACTTGTGTCGCTGCCACGACCTCCTGCCATAAATCAGTCTGCATCGTTTGATAGATGACTCTTCCTTGAAACAAAAACAGTAGGCATGACCTCTCTATCTAACATAGTTTTGTTCTAAGAAACGCATCCAATAGTGCGTTCACTAAACATAATATTACCAAAGTTAGCTATAAGAAAACCAAATAGGCTTCAATATCATAAAGATGTTATTATGGAAACAAACAACAGTAAAGCAATACACACACTAATTAAAATATGATTATGCATGGCTTATTATTATGGGTTGTATTGCCAACGCAACGAGAGATAATTAGCTTAATCACTGCGCTAGCTCCACCCTGATCATCACACAGGGACTTGAGTGTGAGGTATTACTATTACATTATTACTGCGTGAAAGCAAAACAATACACAAATCATTTGTTAAATAAATTTATGCTTATGCACTAATACGAGCGCGCAAAAGCGTTCACCGAATAATTAATGTTAAATGAATTATAAACGAAACATTTAATATTTGTAGATGCACTGCATAATTGTAGCAATTTTGTCACCAAAATAAATTTAATTTTATATAATGAACTAAAAATAAATAAACTGCGTTGCACGCGATTGTAATGAGTTTGTTAATATTCGGAAACAACTGTAACTATCAACCACGTTTTGTGTTTATTTGTTTTTTTTTTTTGTTTTTACGTAGGTACGCTAACTTTGATTAAAGTTATTTGTTTATGTTTACTGGATTTTCGTTTGACTTAAACGGAAACCTTAGATATTTTGTGAGATCATCACAATCATAAAGTGCAGCAACTACTTGAATTTATATGAAAAATTACTCGTCGCATATTAAAAAAAATCGTTGACATTCCAATGATTTTTCCTGGAGTATAAATCCACAGGCACACATCTTAGTTATAAGGATAAACTCCTAGTTTTATAAAACATAATATTGTAGGCCTCTTAAATTATGCTTTTGTCTCCGAACGTTCACACTTTGATGAAAACCTGCTTAATGGCAGAAAATCGTCAATACATAATATTAAATGATTTAATTAACAGACACATGAATGTTATGAACGTACACAATAGGCGGTGTCAATGGCTCTTATTACGGTGTTAAAAAGTAAAAGAAATCAAGAAACAAAAAAGAAATAAGCATCCCGGGGGAGTGATAGTAAACAGGGCCCGTGACGAGGCCAGCTCGAGCCGAGTCGGGCCACCGTGCCCTCCCGCCGCCGGCGCCTCGCGGGCGCACAGCGCTAACTTTTATTATTTTTGTAGCGCTCGCGCTGTTTTTATTATAGCGAATGGCTTTGCCTGCTCCATCTCCTGTAATATCCTATCTAGTTGTAGGCGGGCTTACATAGGTGCCACTGCCACAATGTTACAATCGGCTACAATAAAGTGTGTTACTAGTAAAATAAAAAGGTAAAATGTAAATAAACGAAAGTGCTCTTTTCATGAATGAACGCTGCCTTTGAAATAGTTAAGTATGGGAACAGTGGTTCGAGTATTGAAAATGCACACCCGCTCGTTAGGCGCCGCCCGCCACCGGCCAGCAGCGGCAGCGGCTGCGGTCCGACACGTGACGTCACGTCCCGCCCCGCCCGCGCCCTCATTAGCATACATTATATTCACCATTACGTTCAGCTCCGCTTGCGACTTTTTGTGAGGTTTTTAATGACACTCCATGCAGGGACACCATTATACTGTAGGCTTCTTATTTGTTCCATATGGCGGCACAGCAGGTCCATTTCTGTTTTCATTTTAATTAGCTACAGAAAAACTTGCAACAGCTGAAGTGCTAATGATGATCACAAAATTGTTATGGCTTATTACTTACTTACTGAATAAAATGATAAAAATAAATACTTATAAAAGTAATACGAATAAACAATGATAAGCAATGATATTGAGCTAGTTGGTAGCTGGTGTCGCGCGCAGTAGGCGCCCCGCGGCGCGGCGCGCTGATTTACGTGGCCGGCCGCCCACCAGCGCAGTATTGTACCGTGCATGCTGCGCTGATAAAAACATATCTTCCATCGAACGCACAATCATAATTGCATAACAAACAATCTAACGAAAGTTCCAAAATTTGGTTACGGCGTGCTGGTTAATTTTTAATATGCGATGTAATTGCATAACGTAGCGTCGGGACACGCGTAAATCACTAGCCTGCCGGTCAGCGAGCGAAGCTAATATTTGCATATCGCGATTGATGCGAACCAATCAATACTGCAAATAATGAAAATGTTATATGAAATCTACAAATAGATTTCACGTGACGCTTGTTATTTTAATTACTTAATGATATTTGGATTTATGCTTTAAAATAATTGCTTGCAGTTTGAGTAAATTGACGTAGTTTAATTAATTACAAGTGGTTATACAACGTGGCGCTACAATGGCGACATTAATTTAACACACGGGTAGGGCTAGTGGCCAGTAATCATAAAAATTATAACACCATAAAAAAAATCGTAACTTGAAAACTTCCACCTGTGCCGCGCGCCGACAGAGGGCTCTCTCTCTTTCCTTCAATACGCCTTCTCTTTGCTCGTTAATTGTTTTAATTACATTAATGCGATGTTATGATCTGTGACCGAGGCAAATGACCCCTGCGCTACAGTTCTTTAAGTCAGGTTGCTCTAAGATGCTATTTTATAAAATTGTTACTAAATAAATAAATATTAATGTTTAATTAAATTAAAATATATTCATAAAACTACAACGCAAAACCGTATACGTGTGTTAAATTAATTTCGCCATTAAAGCGCCACGCTGTATATGCACATTATCGCATTCCGTGGTGCGTTATTCTTAAGAAAAGGGCTAGACTTACTTTTGAGAAGCTGAACCAATTGGATTTGAGATCGGGTACTTACGGGTAGTAGAGTAGGTAAGTAAAGTAAAAATAATCGACTGTCGCTACTTTAAATACACATTAAACTAGTATTAACCTACGGAATTAAACACTCGTCAGTGCAATTTTACAAGGAAAGAGAAAATAAAACCCCCAATTACTAACAAAACCTATTAAGACCATAACTGTAACTTACATATCAAAGCGATCAATTTGAAATAGTTGCAGCTTATCTCTCGCGTGCATGGTTCAATTTCCGGAGAGGGGCTATTTCCTACGAGGCCTCTGTGGCTCATCTGCGAATACTACGTGATGGTTTTGTATTGGAAACCACTCTTTTATAGACATAAACAATCATCTCTATTTTCGATACGGGATGATACGATAGGTCTTATGAGTGTTTTGTCAATAAACTACCCTCGAAAAATAAATAAATTATAAATATACTTATTGTTCTAAAAGTTAAATATAATATAATTAATTAAAAAATAACATTAAAAAAAAAAAATAACGTAGAAATCTATTTCATATAAATTTTCATGAAATAATATTATTCAGATAATCCTACAGTAAAAATAACAAGCATGTTAAAATAAACTGTATCAAACTCAACAATATCCAGTTTACCCAAATCTGAACAAATTCACCTGATGAAAAATGTATATAGTTACTCATACGTACGCATGAATGTTATTATCCTGCATTTGTTTTCGCCGGAGGAGGGTAGAAAGTGTTAGTTTTTGAGCGAATATTTTGCAGGCAATTGTTACGACATAATACCTTCTCAGGAGATTGTCGCTCTCTGTTACCAACAAGGTTATTAAGGCGGTAGGAGGCAATATTCGTGTCTCATAGGAGCCATAAATATTTTTTATAAGCACGAAGGAAGCGGACGCACAAACAACACCGCACAAAAGCGGCGCAATCAAAATAACACATCGGAGGCGCGCCGTCCAAATTGCTGTGTCAAAGTGTTCTCGTCCTGATTGCTCCATTCTGCTCCCAGAGCAACCTGCCATACTTTATTTGCTTTTTGCTTTCTTATCGTTGACACAACATGCTAGTAGGTAGGATACTACTGGACGTGGTAGATCTTTATTTCGATAATTTTGTTGTAAGTAAGCTCTCAAAGCTACATAGTGCCCAGATATAAATGTATGTATGCAGATATGTACCGACAAAACACATTATTTATACTAAGTATGTATATCTAGAATTGTTACAGTATGGGACACGGCATACGGCAGTAACAAAATGATAGAGCCGTGTAGGTACATTATTGTACATTCAGCAGCATAAGTAAATAACAATGGTTTATTTAAGTAATTGCTCGCCTCGGATATCAATAATCGGATCACATAAAAAAACACAATATTAATGCATTTTCTCGTTACCTAAATCGTCTTTTTTTTTTCATTCGTAGACCTCATTCTATACATTTTTCAACGATCGTCTGCTTTTGATACTAACTGTACCTGCGTATAATTTGATTTACATAACATACCATTCGATTTGTACAATTGAAACTGCAAACATAAACTGAATACATCATGGCGTGCTGCGTTGCTTTACTAGATGAACACGTAGGAAGAAGGGCGCGGGGCGGCCATGGCTGGCGACCGGGCTCTGCTCGCTCTGACAACGTCGCCCGCTCAGCCTAATTCAATTTCTCCTACTCGCTTAACAATTCCTCCAGCTAAAACGTGTAAGTAGATGGGTCACGGCACCGGATTTAGTTTATTACGAGCAGCATTAAGTGAGCAATTAATCTGAATCCGTAATGGATGGAACTAGAAACGTAAGCATTCAGAGTGCGGCTAACTTCCAATAATAGCTGCCTATTCAAATTTGTGAATTAGCATAGTTAACGAAAGCGGTATCATTGATTGCAACAGATAAATCACATTCACTAGCGGTTTATTTAATGCGAAGTAATATTTCATGGGTATTGTTTTTCAGTGATGCAGTAGGTATTGGTAATAAATAGCGAGCAATATTTTAATAATTTTGTTTTTCCTTTTAAATGAAACTATGGAACCTTTGGACGAATGAAACGATCTTACAAACATTTAAACTTACATACACAAACAGCCAGACCCGGAACAACTACTTCTAGATCATACAAATATTTGTTCCGTGGGGGAATCGAACCCGCGACACGCAGCGCAGCAGTCAATCGCTTAACCACTGCGCCAACCGTGTCGTCTAAAAATAATCGACTCTCATGTTTTTTTTATTAATAAATGATAAGTACTTAAGTACCTAAGTACTCATAAGTTTGTTCATGGCATCAACTCATTAAAAATCGTTTTATGGCGAAAATCAAATCAATGTATATCAGACCATAACATTCAAAACTAAACTTGCCGATGTTTTATGACCTGCTACGTAAGTAAGAAGGACCATTCAGCGACACACTATTGAGAGTCCAATCCAATCCATATGAATTCAGGTCACAAACAGAAATCTTAATTAATATATCTAAACAATAAAAAAGAGTCACCTTTTTTCAATGAATAATTTCCCATTGGTTTTTTGTAGTTGGCGTGAGCCTCGCCAGGTGGTGGTGGTGTAGCAGCAACCTGTTCGATCTCAATAACATGTTTCACATTAGGTTTATACGACGACTCACATGACTACTAACTATTAATGTATTGTTTTATTGATGAGATAAATGCATTACCTCCATGCGCTGTCAATACAGAATATGTCCTGCGATAAGGCGTGTTACAAGTTTCTGAGGCGATGCGCGAGGTTGGCGTATAGTCTCCCATCCCTCTATTAATACCATTTGTAGCTCGCGAAGCGCAATTAGAGCGAGGTTTCATCGCCTCACACACCGCCCAAGCTCGTCTCAGGTATGCTGGATTTTGGTCGGAGCTGGATGCTGGCCACTCCACGCTACTAATACTCACCTGTTGAAGGTAGTTATTTACTATTGCAGCGGTATAGGAACAGGCAATGTCATGCATAAAAACAGCAATCTCAGCGATGGGCACCATAAATGGACCGTTATGCTCATTAGGATCTTCTATGCGTGTGTTTCGCTATTCTACCTAAGTACCATTTTTGGTCAGCACTAGCTCTGTGCGATTTTAAAAACAAATAAAATCCAACCAACACGAGTACGAAGCCGCAACTGTATGCAACTTTCTCTTCAATACAGGCTACCTTTATCGTTCTCCCCGTTTTCTGTAGGTACACAAATTATTAGCCGTCCAAAATACAATGTAGGTAACATGAAATGTAACACAATAACCGGAATCAGGCGAATTTGTTTCTACGTGTGTTACATTTTATATTCCTTTTCACCAACCTGTACCCGGCATCAGCTTTTTATTTAAAGCTTTATATAAAGTCTATATAATGCATAATACATTTTGATTCGACTGTCAACATGACCTTTGACCAATCCTCAAAAGTCCTATTCAATGCTTTCACGCATGTGTCTAGAAATACGAAGCCCCTTGTCCAGCTTAGGCGGTGGGGTCTAAATAGTTTAAAAATTAGTTTAGTTAATTAGTACAGTCCATGAACTTGGATTATTTCGAGGGACCAAAGCATAGAAACTGATCATATCCTCTCGACCGAATTATAGTGCACAAGTGTGTGCGCTCTCTGTTTTTCATTTACACTCATAGTCCGTGGGGCAGTAATCCGAATAATGAGAAATCAGCCACAGGTCCAACGGCTTAAAGTACTTTCCGAAGCATGGGGAGTGTCACACCAGCAGCTTCCAAACTCTGGGCTGTTACTGAGAAATTCCTTATGGAACAACATCAATAACACTATGTGAGACCCGGGTATTAAACCCAGGACCCCACGCTTAGCAGTCGCGCTTGCAACTTTGAGAGCAACGGGGTTATTAGGTACTAGCTTCTGCCCGCGGCTTCGCCCGCGTGGATGTCGGAAATTATCCCACGGGAACGTGCTAACAGGATAAAATGTATGTGCACCAGGATGCCATCTATCTCGCGGGCCCTTTGTGGCTAATTACAATAGAAAACCAATTGTGTCTCATTAATGGTGATTAAGAGGGTACCTATATGATATCTTTACCTAAGTACCTACCTAATTAAAAAAATAAATAAACTCCTACCTAATACCTACCTACCTAAATAAACCTATTTATGATGATAACTAATCTAAACTCAATCATCATCTGCCTAGCCTTTTCCCAACTATGTTGGGGTCGGCTTCCAGTCTAGCCGGATGCAGCTGAATACCAGTATTTTACATGGAGCGACTGCCTATCTGACCTCCACAACCCATCCACAGACCGACCGCGGCAAGCGTAGCTTAACCTGACCGATCGACCTGTGCGGCTGTTATTATTTAGCCACGGGCCCCTCAATCTGAACTCAATAAATAAGCAAAATCTCTAAAAACTAATATCTATACGAATGACTATCCTACCTAACAGTATTATAAAATAACCTACGGTCACTACGTACACTATCAAATATACTACCTATACTTTAAAATTAAAATCTATACCTACGACTTATATAAAAATAAACCTAAATAACTCTAAAAACTAAAAGGAATAGGACACGACAAACTTATTATTTGCGGTTGGTACAGTAATCGGGTCTAGGCATCGAACCGCAAAATTAAGTTTGTTTTTTATTGTATATACTTTTCCGGGATAAAAAGTACCCAGTGTGGTGCCCAGGATATTAAAGAATAATTATACCAAGTTTCATCGTAATCGAACCGGTAGTTTTTGCGTGATGCCTGAACAAACAGACAGACAGACAGGCAGACAGACCGACAGACAGACAGACAGACAGACAAAAATTTTTTTAATCACATTTTTGGGTTCGATGTCGGTCTAGTAACACCCCCTGCCATTTATTTTTTTGATATTTTCAATGTACAGAATTTTCACTTCTACAGATTTATTATAAGTATAGATATAGATATGTCAGTGCAGTTTCTGTATGAAACCAATTTCGGAACCGGCTTATGAAAATTTGAAAGTTTTCGCAGCCTAGCTGGCGGCTGCGAAAACTTTAAATTTTTTGCCATGAGTGTCATTTTATCGTTTTTAGAGGTAACTAAAGCCGACAGCAAGGTCAAAATGAAAATCCAAGGCGGCGACAACTTTATGAGTTTCTAAAAACTTATACTAGATGGCTCTGTATTAAAAACGCGTACTAAATTCACACATTCTCTCTCTGTCTGTCTCTTTCTTTTATACGAGTGTGTGCATGCGAGTATCACGTAAGGAGCTTCGTTCCTATTGGGGGTCCCCCGAACGCACATATTTTTTATTAAGATAGAAGTTTAATAGTACAATAAATGAAAACTACGTGAATTTATTAATTTTAATGGAATGTTATTAAATCAGCTATGTATAAAATACTGTTAAATTCAATAAGCTAGCATTCTTAGTTTCAGAGATTAACGTTTCTGTTAGCGACCTGAATTTATTGCTCTCGAGTGCATTAAGATAAAGTATGATTACAGTTACAAAAAACCATAGAACGTTCAAGGTGCATTAAATTGCTCGATGCACTCGTTTTAAAGCTTATGGTGTAACAACTGGTCTTCCTTTAACAGCCGAAAAGATTGTCTTTTATTTTCTTTTCATATGAATGCTAAAAGGAATGAGTTTCCGTTTTCCCAATCGAAATGCGGTGTCCGCAATATTCTCTTCGGTTTCGTTAGAAACAATTTCATTTCGCTCATGGTCCTTTCAGCTCGTATGTAACAATGAGTTTAATCCTATTAAAACGGACACACATTGTGCCAGAATTGTAGCGTGGTGGCTTTGGTCTGTCGCCGGTCGCATCGGTTCCCTACATGTACTAACCGGAACCAGACCTTAAACAGAATTAAACATGGTTTAATTTCCCTACTGAAGCTACGCTGAAAAAGCTCCGCCTAGTCGAAACAACTATGCCGGGAGGAAATAAAATAGCAAGGGAAGCGATGCGGGCGTCGGACGAAGCGATTATGCAGTCGAGAATAATGGGCGCCGGTCCACATGCACGTTTTTGTTTGTGGTCTGTGACGCGATTTATACGCGAATTTCTACCGTCGCTGAAGTGAGCACTATTCACAATAATTGCTTTGAACAAAATTCCCTCCCACGTGTCTTTTGTTCTAGTCCACGCAACTTGTTTTATAATATAGGAAACATGCAATCAAATTGTGGTATTTTTGTGGGACACTTCCACGATACCTCCACACAGCATATAAGAGATTAATTAATTTGTAGAAGCTTTTATTTAGCTTTATTTGTATGTTTAGGTAGAAGTTTCATGTTTTGGACAACTTACTTCCTTTTGACCTAATAGTAGAAACTTATACTGTATTCGTTCCGTTGATATAAGTAATGACCTAAAACTGCAGCCAGGGTGTTCATGAGGAAAGCGGTGAGCATTGATGTTGAATAGCAAAAAAACTTTTTTGTAAAAAAAAAACAACCGACTTCCAAAAACGACACTAAAAAGTGAAAAATAACTTTAATTTCGGAAGTCGGTATCGTTGGGTTCGCATTTTCGTTGTTTGCCACCGACTTCCGAAATTAAATTTATTTTTCACTTTGTAGTGTCGTTTTTGGAAGTCGGTTGTTTTTTTTTGCAAAAAAGTTTTTATTTTTCACTTTTAAGTTGTTACTTTTACCGGTAAGTTTGGTTTAAAAACCAAACTACTGAACCGTTTTTGATGAAATTTCTATGGGACCACTTCAGAAGTACCTATCTCCTTTCGAACAAAAAAAGAATTCGAAAATTGGTCCACTATTGGCGGAGTAATCGCGTAACAAATACACAAAAAAAAAGACCGTCGAATTGAGAACCTCCTCCTTTTTTGAAGTCGGTTAAAAATAAGTTGCCGTAGCGCGTCGGTTTCAAAACAGTTACAAACAGTAGTAAGTATACTACTGAATTTTTTATTGTTTACTAACAAGAGCAATTCTTTTTTCCTGAAGAGAAAAAACATCGATCCTCTTAAACTTAAATCAGTGAAATGCTTTCTGAAACAAACAACAGCTGGAAGGTACTTATTTCTTTTGCAACATTACCGTGGCGGTTACCATTTTAGAGTAGCTATTGTTATTGCAATCTCTTCGCTTTACTCGGTTTGTTTTCTTCTAAAAGGTTTTCTTTGATATCAGTAGGTATAGTATCTGTTTAATCCAGACGTTGGTCTGGGAGCGTAACTTTTAATAGCCTTATCAGTACTCGAGCAGACCGCGTTCTCTATCTCCGCGCCCCTACTACAGATTCCGGCGCTACCGAGCCTTCATCAACCTTTATTAACCGCTGCAAACACGGAACACCGCCTCGTCTGATCTCTTTTTCTGCTGAATTTGATAAAATCTAAACTCAATAACGCCATTTATCACTATACTGTTGGACCTGATTACAGAGAAATGTCTGGTTTTCTAGATGCTGTATGCAAAAGTTTGTTAAACTATTATTTGTTTTCTAGCTAAGGTATTTGTGTTTTGCATCTATGACGTGTAAAAAGAAGTAATGATGAGGCTGTCAGGGACACATAGTTTTAACTATGTACAAAGAAGGTAACACAAGGTGCATGTTTCTAAATTACAGCTTTCTGAGCTATTGTATGCCAGTTAGTAGGTAGTACTCATTCATTACTGGACTTAATATTTTCATATATTGTTGAAATTAAACTAGAGCTACACAGCTCAACGGCACTCCTGCTCTGTCACACCCTTTACAGAGCTTGCACTGTGAACAAATTGGTCCATCTGGATGTGCTCGGACCACTTTAGAGTTTACGGTATTGGTAAAAGAGTTCACTGCCGTTAAATCTGCCATAAACAATAAAATTTGCATTTATTGGTCGTCGTCAGTGCCATAAATTTACAGCGAACGAGCTGCCAACGACATTTTGAGTGAATATCTGGTGCCATTATACCAGGAATAGTGGCGTTTCGTGAACTCACCGATGTGCATTAATTGAAATCACCAGTCAATTAAAGTCGGTGCCGCCAGTGAGCGCCGCGATGTCGTTGCTCTCTGCACGCCAATTATTGTCATTTGTTCAGCCATCCACTCGTGTACACCCTTCGGTGACGCGACACGATACTCCCGTGTAACGTCACACAACACATGTACGCGTCTAACTGCCTGTGTCAACCGTGCCCGCTGATCAATTTGTCACCATGGAAAATCAACGCGTTTGTTTGTTGTTAGCTTGTAAAAATATTTTAATTAACACCCATTGCATGCTAAGCGATAACTAAAATAACAACGACAAAATTTCATGCAAACAAGTAACAAAACTTTGCACTCTCGGCGGCATGTAAGTAGGTGTGTAAGTCCAATAATTCAAGGGGAGCGGGTGGTCGTAATGTTGGAAATTTCCAGGGCACTCCGAAAAGTTGGGATCTTCCGGGTCCAGTGAACTAGTGACGCTCACTGAATCCTTATCTTTATGTTCGCAAGTGCTTTAAATTTTACCTCTCTTTAAAAAACGAGTAGGTATAGAGTTTGGAAGTTCAAAAATATTTCACATTTCTCTAGTTATTACCTAAACTATCATTAATATGAGAAGAATACGCGTCTTGCGAGTTTAGTACTTAATTTCTTGCAAGTATAGTTATAAAAACATTATTTTATTTATATTTCAGCGCGGGGATACTTGCTACGTACCCTATTAGTTGTATTGTAAAAGAAATTCAAACCAAAACCAAAAATATCTTCACTACTTTTGCTGCTGTAAACAATTTATGTAGAAAGAATTTATGGAATGAATGTAAAGGAAGTCTGTTTTCCCACAGTTTGTGAAACAATATGATGATTGTGCAACTTATGTAAGTGACAGTTACAATGATTATTCATACTCGAATTTTGGCCGTATTCGTCAGTTTCGGGAGATTAAAAAACGTACCCACATGTGTACTGTACATCACTACTTACTGTGCACATAAATTGATTTACTACATATCATAGGTATCGTGGAAGGTCGTGAATATACCATCATCATATAAATATGACCATCGTAAATACGTAATGACACAAGATATTTCGCCACTTTATGTAATTTGTCATGGATAAAAAACATGACGGAGAGTACATTATATTATTTACAGTATACAAGTGTAACCTCTTTTTATAGAAAAGATAAATATGTATTTATTAAAAAAAAATCAGTAAAACCTAAATCTTGACTTAAAAAATATTCAGGAAGTTGACTGGATCAACAAATGTTGACTTCCGAATTGCGATGCATGCTGCGCCCAGGCTTACATTATTGGAGGTTCGAGGACAAACCGGACTGGTTCGGTTTGGTTGGAGGATTCAATTGTCAGTGTTATTTTGTTGTAAATTGGTCATGTGTGATATCTACACAAAAATTGAATCATGATGGTGTGCCCAAGTGTTATAAATAATCTGGTAAATATGTACATCATCCGCTGCTGTCTATTCGATATTAAATCAAGTATCGGTTAAACGGATAATGCAATAAGTTTAGGTGGTCGGGCGCTAGGTAGCTCACAGTGGAGCGGCGCAGATACAATGGGAGCGATGGCGCGACGACGACGGAACCGGATAGCGCCTATTGCCGGCGCACTCGGTGCCGATAAGAGCCGCCGAGGCGGTCGCGCCCGCGCCGCGCCGTGCCGCTGCCGACGCCTGCCCCTGATTTATGTACGACGTGTCTCCTTTTTAATGAGTCCGTAAGAAGATATCTCCCTGAATACCACAATAAATTTCCGAGCTGTGACTTGCCAAAATGTTTCAACGTCGATATCTGCAAACAAACCCAGTCCCATTCCGTTAATCTGCCGAAGCGAAGAACGTATCGCGTATATAAGTCGTGCTTATCTCGGGTAATGGCCGCCTATCTAGTTGATCTGCCAGTTTTATTTATAGCCATGTTTTCCTTTACGCGCTCCTTCCAATTTGTGGAGAGTGAAAGGGATTGTTATGAGGCTGCCATGTTTCATAGCAATAAACATGTGTATCCAAAATAACGACATTAACTATTTTTCTTTTAGGTCCTTTTGTTACAAAATTCTTGTGACGATTGTTTCCCTTCCCTGTTGTTTGGGTTATTTTCACTTCTCGTAAAGTGATTTGTAACAGAGAACACCAAGGAACAGAGCGCAGAAAACAACTACCGTAAATAAATTATGGACTTCTAAGAAGCGTTTATTTTGTTGCCTAAAAAGATATGATGCTACTAATTCAAAGTCATTTCAGTTCTTACAATCTACATAAAGGGCAATCTAGTGTTCTCATAAAAGTGAAGAAATGTCTGCAAGTTGTGATGAATGTCACACAATTGAACAAACGGAACACGAGTGTACACACTATATACACTCACTTCGTATACACTCACTTTGACGAATTGATTAATATAAATATAAAAAAAAAAATGTAATTGTTTGTTTCGATTTACACAATTTTATATTATGCTCCTTCATTTTCTCCTACTTTTTACATGAACACTATTGATAAAACTTAAATTAACAGATATTTTAACTAACTAAATTCAACTGCTGTTTTGTACTTAGCTTCTAAATGTGGATTTAACATGAGTTGGGCCACTCTAACTACGTGTCGTTTTTCAAGATTAGGTATGATACGTAGGATCTTACATAACAATATAAAAAACACACAAAAACCTACATACTTTTTATATTACGAGCCGTATGTCCGATGGGATTTCCCATCGGCAACTTCTCAGGAGCCTCGAAGGATGAGCTTCCAAAAAACGACGATACCTACAACCAACTTTTACATATACCTAAACAGAAGTCTCTTCCACGATTCTAACTTCAAAAATGACGAACTCACATTATAACTTGCCCTCCACATTTAACCCCCTTTGGGGATGAGTTTCCAAAAAAATATGATACAACTAACTTTTACTTATAAATAGAAGTATAAGCAGTTGGAACTTCCACCTTATTCACCAGAGAACCTTTTGGGTTATCACACACTTAAATGATAAATGATTTATTTCTGTAAGTAGGTTTGTACAAACACTTTTACGCCTCAATCTTAGGTTTCAGTAATTTGATTTCAACAACTGAATATAATCTGGTGCTGTTTGTTTACCCCAAATGATTGTTTCTCGCATTTTAGAAATTTTAGAAACTTTCAATTGCATAAAGTGGTCATCTCTTAAAGTTCCTCACGACTTTGAAAAAATAATGTTGTAAATGCTAGTGAAGCGCAAATACCACTCACACATACAGCGTATATCAGAAAGGTGTGTTCAAAATTAAGGATGCGGTACAGGCCATCAAACTGAAAAACTTTCTCCATGGGACCAACATCGTAATCGAGAAAAAGTAATCAGTCGTGTTTGACATGACATGTGATTTGACCCATCAATATTTAACACAGCAACAATGATATTCATAGGAAAGTTAGTACCTAGTAAAATACCGTAGGTCATTAATAAAACGGTTTAAAATAAAAATGTCCTGGGAAGCCTGAAAAACGAAGGGCGGGGGCGGGTTAAAACACAGAGCGGTGGTTGCGTGCCCCCTCGTTACGGGCACCGGCGGCGCGGCGTCCGCGCTCGTTCTGTGTAAGTAGTGCGTTCATCCTGTTAAATTTATTGCCGCTTTTATATCAGCCGTTACAGAGAGGTCCCCTTTCGTCCGTATCGGGCCGCGCGGAGCCCAGCTTAGTGAAGTCGCAATTACGTTTTACCGGCTTTGAGTCCAACGGAGGCGACTTTTGCCGTCCATCGAATCGTAATGGAATTAGCGTTTCAGTGCTCTTTTAATTTGTCTTCTATCTCTGTACTAAACGAATCTTCTACCTGAACTGTTTGCTCTCGTCGTAACACATTTCTGATGAACAAGGTATTTATCTAATTCGTAATCTATTTGTGTTTATTTATACTAGATATGCTTGTATGCGTGTAGAGTACCAATTGTATCTCATTGTCATTCAAGTCATTCTCATTCGTCTGCGCTGATAATGCGTCTGATGTTATTTTGAAACAACCCTTATCCTCTCTCAGCTAACGATGTAACGTAATATAACAATCGTATATTTCTACTGTTCTAACAAAGACGTCGCATTTAAGTATATCTAACAATTAAATTCATTTATTTATTTAATCCGTTCAGCGCATTTTGTGTTAAACTGCCTTGCGTAGCAAGCGCGTAGCAATGGTGCTACGAGCGTAGCAATGGACAATGGTGCTTTTAGTAATTATATGACTTTAATAGTTTTCTTTTCCCATTTGAATAATTTTTTAAAGTAGTCGAACTTACAATATGTGAACATAATAGTACTGTATTTGCTCGCACAAATGCGTACAACTTATAAAAATCATTTATATGACAATTTGTGGTTCGTGTGCCTACAATATGAAACGACAGACAGCGCTTCGTAAGTTAATCCTTCTTTATAAACGAGTTCTTGAGTCTCAACAAATTGCAGTAGATGTTGTGCATTAAAAATAAGTCGGACGTCACCTGTAGAGAGAATACGGCGCGCGGCTCATCTAACTTGCATGTGCCCGGCACCCGGCGCCGCCCGCGTCACGCCGCGCATCTCATTACCGCTTCTCACCTAGCTACATCGCAATATACCACACGTACTGATTCATTGTAATTGTTTTATGGATTATACTCTATCACCTCTCCTGTATGTCGTCATCTGCACTTACAAAACCAAGTCCATCATTCAGTCTGTAGTCATTATAAAATAAATACGATAACTATTTTCAAAGTGATTTAATTACATAATATTTCGTACCAAACCATATTTCGATGGCCTTTGTAGCATACATTTTAGAGGACAAGAAAGATTATCTTAGGGCGAACGTCGAAACCTCGAATAAGGATAGGATAGGATATTACCCTTAAAATTTGAACGCCGATATATTGTTACCTCGCCTAAAATGTAATATTGACGTGTGCATTGTTAACAACAAGCAGCCGGGACGGCGGGCGAGGTCGGAACTCGCTTTGGATGAGGCAATTTTATGGGTTTATTGAAAGATAGTCGTCTTCAGCGCACAACCCTAAGTGATGAGATCCGGCCGAACCCCGGCCTTCATAACGTTTGTAATACCATTTTACGACCAGCTTAGGACGTAACTTATACATATTTTGAATAACTTTACGCGCTGCTTAGAAAAGAATTACTACAACCCTCCCCACCGAGATAGGCTTATATATTATACAACATGTACTTTACGACGGAGGTGTTTGCTGACTATGATGGTGTTCATTTGCATTCGAATACAAATATTGCCTATATAAAGAAAAAAATGTACAGTACAAAGAAGAGTGCCTCAGTAATTTAATGATTTTGTAACATATTTAAAAACTTAGTGTCACCAGCAAAACTCAGTGATAATAAGGCTTGTAATAAAATAAATTAAATACTTATCAAAAGCAGCGATATTCACTGAGCACACCCAGTTGCGTCGCTTTCAGATTTTATCTTAACAAAATAACCCCAAGGTGGGACCGCTACGCACAAACGTCGCACTTACCAGCAAAACGAGCTCAACTCTAATACACGTTTCGCGTGTTCCCCTCCCGTGTATAATAAAAGTAACATTTTTGTTACAGTTCCATTTTAGCCAAACTATGTTTGTACGTATTGAGTAGAAATCGCACGGGTCAGCACACGTGTTCGGCACATACAATCAGCCGTTAGAGCACGCCCTGACACCCCTAAAACGATTTGATTAAACTCATAAAACTCGAGGTAGCTTCCTACCGGCGCCACCGCCGGTGGACGCGCCGCGGCCCACGATAGAAAAGTTGAAGTTATATGAGCCCTTCCCCGAGACCCGCCTGCGTGAACCTCTGCTCCACCAACCACCTTTTAATAACACAGTCGAGTGCTTTTACCACCACGATTAAGATGACTGTGAATAATTACATTTGCAACTCTTTTTGTTTTTTACCTGGTGCAAGCTAACCATGCTAAAGTATTAATTTTAAGATGATGGCATAGTATTCTATACCCTTCTACTATGTATGTGAGAGAAAAAAGTAGGATTAGTTGCTGTTCTTCACAATGCTATACCGACATTATATCTGACTTGAAACGTTACTTTGTAGTCCTGTGTCTCGTTGTAGGTAAATAATACCGGCCCAATGTCAGGCCAATTTTACCAAGTTTTCATACCACTAGATTTGTGCCCAGGAAAAACACTATCACTTAGGTTGCGTTTACTTAAACAGAATAGTAAAGAGAATTCTTTTATGTTTGAGCAACTTTAATAATGACGCCAGTTTATTGCTGGTCCTGTTGACAGCATATACTTTATAATCTTTTACTGGTGTCACCAAAACTATGTCAATTCCTTCATCACGTACACATACGGGCCGAAGAACTTCGATCTGATAGTGGTCCCGAAACCTTAAGAACTAAAGTGCTGGTTGCTTTTGCTGCATCGTTTTACGTAAACACATGCGTGCCCTGCCTCTTTATTGGATGTTGTTACCAAGTATCGAATCCCAGAGCTTACGGTGCTGGCGCGTGCACGTCAAACTTCGCTAACCGCCCTTAAGAAAGTTGGTAAAGTTGCCTCCCGTCGGAGATGTGCTATGCCGTGCCGCCCTCGCGACGCCGACCTCGTGTAAACTGTAATCCCTCAGATGATGCTAGGATTTAGCAGCTTTATATTACCTCCGCTGGAAGTTGTTTGATAAATGTTGTCTCTAACAACCAAAGATACAGATCACACATTTATCACTTTATATATTCGAATAAAAATAATCTTCCTTGCCAAAATCTTTTATTATATTCGACCAATATGCTCAAAAACATTGGGATTATCTACCTATTTCCATTTTGTATCGTATGAGTTGAATTCGGCGAAGTAAAAGCCGCAGATAGCTCAAGGATTCGCGTCCTCGCACTCCACTGCGCGTGAATGGCGCTCGCGTCGTATTATCAACCGTCACTTCGCTCGACAGGTGTCGCCTTCAGCCAACTCGAGAGTAAATTACTAGCTTCGAAGTAGCTGAATCAACCCGACTTTCAAACCTTAATCGATTTTCAAACCACTCGCCTAAGAGCTTGAGACACAAATGAGTATAAATGACTACCGCAAAATTGAAGACCGCATCGATGTAGTTCCATATTATTATTCTTGGCTTAACTTAAATTCAATCCAATGAACAAGAGTAGCAGTCATATACATACTAAGACCTCGTATAGAATTAACTGAATGTATTTAAATATCTCTATGTATGTTCGTGTAGCAGTTGAATAGCAACATCTTGCATGCTAAGCGCGAGCTACGAGCTCGTTTTCGTATTTAAATAGGGAAATGGGAAACAGACGCGGTGAGTCGACGAAGCACTGGTGCCGTGGTATTGTTTTAATTAAAGTAATTGGAGGAGGCACGTTGAGAGCCGCCGCTCGGTTGGCATGATCTGTGCCTTGAGGATTTACACCAATTTAAGACCGAACCCAGCCAGGCGTCAATTAACAGTACGAGTCCTACTCAATCGTGTAACTGTGTACGATTTATCTTCGTACGTATTATGATAAAATCATAAGCAATTATATGTATTTCATTGTAAATATCATTTATAAGTTTTTAATTAAACTGCTACAGTTGAAATATAGATACAAATGTTACAAAGAAGCTCCCAGGTCTTATAGACATATTGTACATCTATATTTATTTCCACAACAGTAGCTTTGTTTAGTTTCTTTCTGTACGACAAATGTAGCGGTGGAATATGAGAAACGAAACGAAAGAAACTGACACTAACAAAAAAGCAACCAAAGATAAACGGAAACGGACTCGCTCATAGAGAAAAGTAGACGGGAGACGTTCTGTGCAACAGAAAACTTTGTGGGGAGTCACTCCTTAGCTATCTGTAAAGTAAATAAATCTTTGTTAACAAATAACGCTCATTTTATATGGGTAACTATTAACTTTGTTTCATAACGCGTTTTTATAACCTAAAAGAACTTAATCAATGACGC
Source organism: Apamea anceps (assembly GCA_951799955.1). Lineage (NCBI taxonomy): Eukaryota > Metazoa > Arthropoda > Insecta > Lepidoptera > Noctuidae > Apamea > Apamea anceps. Next base: position 14,004,594 of record OX637505.1, on the reverse strand, counting down.
AATGATTTTCTAACATCACATCTATGTTTTTCTTAGAGGAACCTTTCGACAACGTCGCCACCTTTTGTCTGTAATCAGGCAAATGTTCTATTTTCGTAGCAAAGCTCGGATTAACCCTTCGCCGAGAGCGCGTTTGTACAAGTTTCCTTAAAGTAATTAAAGGTTCAAGCAATTTGAACTGTGAAATGAAAATTCATAATCTATTTATCTGCAAGGGTATCTTTAAAAGAATTTTGTATTCTACGTCCTACAAATAAAAAGAAAACAAGATTAATTACATCGCAAAAATGTTTGATTAGTTTAACAAGCGCAATGAGCGCTACAAACGTACAGACAGACACATGAATCTTTGTAAAGCTAACATGTGTTTTCCCAACCGCACCGGTGGGAGAGCGCGCATCGCCGAAAACAGTGAATAATGCAAAGGCCTTACGAATCGGATCATATTTTTTCAGAGAAATGTGGAATCGCGAAGTGGCAAAACAGAATTTAATATTCGTAAAAGGGTTGACGTCGGGATAGGGGCAGCGCGGCAGTTGACGCGTGCCTGCTCTAGGAGTTTTTTTGGCTACTTTCCAAAATCAATATCTTCGGATACACAGGCCGTCGCGCATTTTGCACTAATCTTACCGAAAAGACGGCGTGCAGTAGACTTTGTAGAAATGTCAATGATATTTTTCATAGATCAACATTATTAAATTGGCTTTTATAGTGAGTAGTCTGGTATCTATACTGATTTTTCAATGTCTAAACACCCCGCTTGTCTACGAAGTTTGCATAGAATTTGATAGATAGGTAATTAGAGTTAAGGATTTATAAAAAAAATTACACCTATTTAATATTCTAAAAAACGAAGAAAATAACTAATATTGAATTTATTTCTAACTTTAAAGTATATCACAGGTTTATGGCAAATATCATTATCGTACGACCAAAATATCACGGCGAAATGAAAACGCTCGGGGACACGTGAATGAATAATACATGAAAAATAAATCTTTCCGAAGATATTTCTTTTTCTGAGTGGAATTTACAGTACGTAAATATTATCTGCCATAAGATCAACACAATAGGAACAGCCTTACTGCCGTAGATCAAACTGTCCTTATTTGGGACATTCCATACATTGGATCTTGGAACCAACTTAGGTGACCTAAGGAGGTCCATAACTGTAACAAAACCATATACTCAGCAATAAATTAGTTATACATTACGTCAAACGTCCATTTTTTTAATCAGCAGGATAAGTAAAGAGTCTGTAAATTAATTGATAAATGATTGACATGCAATCATAAGCACAGGTAATAAGTGAAGATACTCTTTTTAAATGAAATTAACACAGTTAGTGTGGAAATGGGTAGGCGGCGGAGTGGGCGCAGTCGGGTGCGAAGCGATGCGCCGTGCTCGAGAGCTCGGTTCATTTAAAGGCACTTGTCTGTAATTGCAGAGCGACTAAGACTTTACCCTGACTGAACGGCAGGCGTTATCGAATAAAAAAAGTTTTAATGGTATGCCTTTGTCGAACCTTTATGGGCTTCACAAAACTTATCTCGACCTACTTTCATCAGTTTTATAACCCTCAAAATCCTAACACGCAATGTATCTCTGCTATGAATTTGTTTACGAGGCCTTACTTCTCTATCAATTAGGTGCTCGCCCTTGAATTGGAAACTTAATAATCACATCAAGTGTTTTTAGGTGAATGTGTCTTGAAGAAATGCACTTAGGAAGGATACTTTAAATAAAAAATACCAGATAGCGGTTGCAATTTCGTCGGAAACGCAATAAATAGCTCGGGCGGCGCCGCTTGACCCACTTCCTGTTACATGCCGAAACGCCTGCGATTTAATCGCACCCTGCCTCACTCCATCCTTCCGTCGAGACCCCACACGCTTCGCTTCTTTGCCCCATAATTATTAAATCCATTCCGAGCTCGCCAAGAAAGGGACACACCCAAATAAAAAGCTCTGCCGGACCTAGTGAACCATGCACATTAACATCAATAGCTTGTAGCTTGTTGGAAATGTATTTTAGGGCGAATTTACACACCATTCATAAGATCTTTTATGCAAAACCCAACCACACCTGTCGCATAACTCTCGTAGACGCCGAATGGCAAAAATAACCTTATAAATTAAAAGTTCTTTCCTTCACCTGAGGTGTTATGACATTGTTTTATCTACAGCCATAAACTGAAAGTTACGTTTGAAAGCACATCTTAAACATTTTTACATTGAATCATGTCGTTCAGATTCACAGTATCAATGCTTTTTTATTCAGTGGAGAACGCAACCTCGTGTAGCCACCACCCTGTTTCACGTTCTCGGTTGAGTTCACATGGTGGCAAGTGCGGGCGGCGCGGGCCGGCGCGAGCGTCGCATCTGATAGCGAAGCGGAAATTGCGCGGCGCGTCGCGTGCGCCGCCCGCCGCGTGTCCGTGACGTGCACTCTATTCGCTTGCTATTTTATTTCGCTTTGCTACTCTCCTCGTACGCTTCCAAAATCTTTTACACTGCTGGAATCCATGCAATCCTTTTGACACATTTTACTTTGAGTTTCTATCGAAATAATTTGTGTCACAGACAGACATTACTTACAAGTCACCGCTAAAATGTTAAAATGTTTTGCAAGTTTCGATTGGATCATTTACGAAGACTTCTTTTGATTCCTGATTAAGTATTATGAATATTAGAGCAAACCCTGCTTTACTCAGTCGTGATGGTTTAACAATACCGGCCAAGTGCGTGTCGGATCACGCGCAATGAAGGGTTCCGTATTTGGGATGAATTTATCCTAAGAACAAACACTCCATCGATGTACGTCACGGTCAATTCTACAACGGTAAAAAAAATTAGGTGATAAAAGTATAAATTATCGATTTTAGATTTTAGGACTTTTTGAAATACCTACTTATTGACTTGTTGACTTAGAAGCTTGATTTTTTTTAGAGCTCCAAGGGACCATAGAAGTATGTATGTAATGTTAATTACAAGTTGATACTTTCACGCGTTCTTCAGAAAAGGTGGCAGACAGATAGGCATCCGGAAAACAAAGTAAAAATCTACAAAGAAGTGTAGGTAGGTACCTGCTTGAACCTAATACGACTAAGGACAACGAGAAGCATCTTATAAGTCACTTTTCTTGAGAATATTCCTACACAAAGACATCATAAGTAGGAAGCGAGCTTGTTTCAATATGAAGTTGATACGGGCTCGTGTGTGTTTTGTATGTCGCGCTCATAACAAAGCAGACGGGAGAACGCTCAAATATTTTTGTGAAACTTTCATGAATATATTAGCCATAAATGTGACTAAAGGAATCTATTTCCTCTACTGAACCGTGCGCAATGAACACTTTCGAACACATAAACACTTTGAGGGTTCTATAACGCTAAAACTACATCCGTATCAAAAACACTATCACTTCCTTCACATTTAACATTTTTAAATGATCACAAGTACAATTGCTGTATTTTGCTGAAGGTCACAAAAGAACAGAAATACACGTTAAAGAGCCGAAAACCTAATTATTTTATTCAAGTATATTAGCAACACGCTCGCACGCTAACTCCCATTTTCGTCATCGGGACTTCTTGCGCTCCGCTCGTAAAACACAAGTTACACCATTATATTTTTACGACGGCAACGAATGTCAAGTTTTCAAAAACACGCCTGTCGCCTACCCCAGTCGCATTTGTTCGTTATCTCAGCTGGAAAACAAGTGATACTCCACTGGGTGCTGCTGAAACACCAGCAAGTACAATTCTTCAATTTCGTTTCATTAATTACTGTCATGCAAAACATTGTCTACCGATTTTTATTTACATAGTAATGCTTACGCACTGAAAGTCTTACTCGCATAGATTGTTCATTAGTAAAGTTATATGAATTGTATATACTGTGGATAACGGTGTGAGTTTCACATTTATATAATATCTTTGTTTATATTATTTGCGCAGATATAATGTGTTACGGTTTGTTTGTCCCAAATAAATAAATAAAACCAACGGGCGGTAAATGTAGATAAGAAGTGTTTTAAGTGTGAAGTGGAGACAAACAAACTGCCGGTCTTATCTATAAAAATCTCACCGTTACAACTTGGTGAAGTGAGCTGTCATTCCACCTAATGCTAGGGATTGTCACTTTTAACAGCGCACTTTGAGCTTACTTCATCTAAGTTTTCACGGTTATATTATTACAGAATAGACCGGCTGTACTGTCAGCGTCATAAGTTGGTTAACATCACTGACTGTACTGTTTCGTAAAACCTTAAAAAAAACTATTTTTATCTAATCTCATATTTAGTTCAGGGCCAAATTGAGTTTGAAAACCTGAAACGAAGAGGAATTCTTAGCAGTATAGGATTGGTCGAAAAATGTAGTATAAATCATAAGTAAATGAAAAAATGGAGAGAACTTGGTGAAAGTCCCGGAAGAGGGGTTTTGCAAAATGTTGCAAGGCTTTCCTCTATCACACCCAGTGTCGGGGGTGTGTGTCCACTACTATACTAATTTCCGATTAATTTTAAATTTTTATTTTTATTTGACATTGAGTTGCTTATTTTCATTTGACATTGTACCTACTTTATTATTATTTGATGACATTGTATTTATTTTTATATTGTAATTATTTTTATGTATCTCGTTCTCGTGTTTCGTAACTTGAGATTTGATTTTAATATGGGAGAACCTGAAATAAATTGTTTTTTTTTTTTTTTCACTGTATTTGGTCAGTATATTTAATATTCATAATATACATACACCCACTTGTAGTCAAAAACGATCTCCCAGCAACTGTGTCTCAGTGTCTCTGTATCAACAGAACCCTTCAGGGAAAAGAAGCGTGAAGTTATGTTTTTTTTAGTCCTGTGTTTGAATACGCAGACATCAACGTTACGATAACGTTAAGGGGACGTTATATATTGGACTAATCGAATGCCTAGTTCAACAAACGCGCTGTTGGATTTTCAACTCTCGATGCTGAGCCGAGCGTAGAACGTCTAATAACGTCTAAAATTTTTCAGAATCATGTTCCGAATCCATGGTAACAGATTGCGCGTCGATGCCCTGCCACCCTGTAGGTATAAACATTCATTAAGGTGTCGCCTAGTGTTAATGAAAAGACATAATTCAATTTATAATTTATTTATTTATGATAATACGAGTATATACCCCAATTTTAGAAGACAGCTTTCTCTTTTCATCGACAAGAAATTTGCATGGTTTGTAAACACAAAAATACTTTCGCCGCATTGCATTGTAAGAATGAGAACATCGAGACCTATTTAAGACGAGCCAACAAACGGTTTATTTTCTCGTAAATATTTTTAAGCGATATTAAATATGACTATTCTCTCTACATATACTCTTGAACGTAACACACGCTACGTTAAATAAAGGTGACAATTTACAAGTTAACTGACCTTAAAAATTTGCTTAGGCTATGTTTTTTTTTTTTTGGTAAGCTTTTAATCTTTACGGTCGTGGGATGAGTACATTTCTGGTAAGCGTTTAAACAGCAGCCGTAAATAAACACCTTCGGTTCGAAAGAGCAGTGAGAATAAACAGCTGGCGAGCTTGCTTCAGACGCCCTTTAACGTGATCGGGAGGCGGACATGTTTCTTTACCTATGTTGTCCAAGTCTCGTCTTAGCTCCGTATAAATATGCATATAGTAATACTACTTTCCTGCGTGAGCTTAGAAGGAAATGCTGCTTTGATCCCTTGCAGGACGACAAAAAAACGCTGAAAAAAACACGTTATAATTTTTAACTTTATTTTATTTTTATTATCTGTTATATAGCGGCATTAAAAATAGACTCTACCTATAAGGGTTCATGAAATACCCACAGCCCGCTGACGGACAGACGGACAGTGGCTTAGTAATAAGGTTTCGTTGGCATGGGTAACGGAACCCAAAAAATGATGGATCTCATCACATTTCACAACACAGTAATAAGGTAACACACTCACAATGGTAATGCCTTGCCTTTCATGGAATTTGATTTTGACAGCGAAATGAAAAAAAAAAAAAAAAACCATTATTTGCGCTATTTACGCTGTTGAGCAAACGATTTTTTTAACTTATGAAGCAGTAGTATAGCAATTTCCGTCGAATTGTGATTTAAAGTGTGTTACGCAATTGGGGTGCCCGACAGATAAGTTTGTGGCACATGTATTCATTAATATCGTTTTTGCCCCGTAGTTACCTACTTATGTTACTAATATTGTGATCTAAAGGTACCCGTACCACCACCAAATGATCAATGACTACACAAATAGGTTTGAACTAAAAAGAAAGCGTGTAAAAAGTTTTTCACAAGGAGCACATAAATATCAACTAGGATATTTTGTCTATTTAAAGGATTCTAACTACGCGTTATAACTTACCTCTTTATATAACCACATTTCGTAGACTTGACGCTGTGACTTGACCTGACAAAAAAAAATCGCCGTACTTGACCGTAAAAAAAACGCCGAATAAGTCGGTTAAAAACAGAGAGACAATTTTGACTGTTGTAGCAGTCAAAATTGTCTCTCTGGTTTTAACCGACTTATTCGGCGTTTTTTTTTTTTTACCTAAATATTCTAACTAATTTATTTCCAACACAATCCTTTACAGTTTTCCATTAAAGTCATCTTAAACTGATCGACAATAGACATGAAGTCTATTGTCGATCAGTTGAAAATAAAACCTGTCTAGCGAATAATTCATAACATTTCATCGAATATAATACGAGTATATTAGAGATAAGTATTTAATCATAATTCGAAATTAACTGCTCAATGTTTAGTTTTATTATTTAGAATCAGAAGCCACCTTAGTTATAGAAATCATGAAAATCGAATAAGTGGTTATTATCGTTTTAAACGCACTAGCGGATTGCCAGACAAACATACGTTGCTTAGTACGATACCAATGTAAGGATACGTTAATTACGAGTATATCCAAAATGATGTTCCCTACTACATAGTTAATATTGATATCGAGTCATATTTCAAGTGGTGCCAAACTTATGTTTGATAAGTACGTAGTTAAGGTTCCAAACTGAACTGCTTTAGACACGGATGAAAAGATTTCAATTTTAAGTTTTACTTCAATGAATGATAGACATTTTTATTTATTAATATATTTATTTAGTGCATAGTTAAGTTGCAAAGCAAAGGATCGATTAGTTAGTATGGGGGCGCGGTCGCGTGCACGAGGGCTATAGCGGCCGGGCGGCGGGCGGCTCGGCGCGGCGTTGCCTTCCGGCGAAACGCGAGGAATGTTGCCGATAGATTAACTTCTGATCTCTTTTCCGATATTATAGCGGAGCGCTTATGTAAGGAATTCTAAGCGCTTCAATCTGGTTTAAGGCCAACTAAGGCTTTCCGAGAAATCTGCTCGGTATCTCCCGACATAGATATATTATTCAAAGTCTTACTAATACCCAAAGCTATGCGACTCGAGTAGCGCCGCACGTACTACATCCCTCGTGTTTATATATTTAGAAGTACCATATGACTTTCTAAATCGAGACTCGCACTCGCTACTCTCCGCTTTACATTTAGGTTTTATGTTGAATTTTTAAACAAACATTATTTAAGTTAGAATGGGACATGTGCATAATAAATTAAAATGTATGTATTCTTTCCTGCCAGCTAACTTTATTCCAGGCTCGTGTCTTTCGCTTTAACATTTTATGACACTATATCACTGTCCTTAGGTAGTGAATACTTATATTAGTTTGAAATATTACACACATAGACTCTCTTTCGTCTTTGCGACACCACATAACATAACGACATTATAGTGAAATATGAAAGGACATCAGCGGTTGCCGAATATTTTCTCTTACGAGCTTTTCCTCTATTTTTCTTTTTCATATGACTACTTGTACGTAACTTAATAATATATATTTTGTTTCAGGTATGAATTTTATATACCCACAGTATCATGAAAATGGCATAAAGAAAATATCTATACCTTCTTACCGGTGAGTAAATACATAGATACCTGTCTTATACTTGAACTTGTAATATCGGTTCCGTTTTAGAGTAGCAGCCTTGTGTCGACTTATTTGTAGTCAGCCTATGGCTACAAACTACTACACGTACACAGACCCGCTAGCTGCATCCATGTAGAGCTAGCTCCATCCATGTAGAGCTAGCTCTACCAAATACTATGATTTTCATTGGTTTCGTAAAACTTTAAAGCAACAAATGCATAATGAATTCCGTCGTCATTTGTGTGTAATCACACATTAAAGGTGACGCATGTAATGTAATAAAACGTCGGGGTGACGCAGCCCGTGAGCCCGTCGGATACTTACGTCTGCTCCGCTCAGGTGGGGCGAGGGCGTTCTGCGGCTTGTTTGCGTACAAGTGAATTCCATTAGATCCAGCGTGTGTACCGCCGCCGCAACTTCCACGCCCGCTTCATTCATATGCCATTAGCTGATCGATTTACAAGTACAATATGTGTTCATTTACTTATATCTATCTATTAGCATATTATAAGTTCGTGATAGCTACTTTAGAACGTGGGATCTAGGTATTTACCGTTAGTCAGTGCAGACAAGCAGTATGGTCCGTATTACGTTACAACAAAAATGCAGATTACAAAAAAAAAATATGTTATCAGTCTGTTAGCTACGTAAAAAAACATTTCGGCAGCACCATTGCGGACTTTTACTCTTTATGTAATTATAATAACTCAACATGAAAACTCATTTAATGTCACAGAAATGTGCTTCACCATTTAAAAGTGTGTTCAACTGTGGCGCTGTAGTCGTGGAACAATAATTAAATTTTCCCTCGGCGCTGAGTGCGGAGTATGTCGTTTCATCAACCTCGGCACTAACTCGCGAGAACGGCGCACCACCTGAAATATTTAATTCAGACCAGCCATTGTGCTTTAATTCACCGGAAATGAAAATTCATGGCACTTTCTATACCATTCAAATTTCATCATATAACTCACCAACGTCATAACTACAACTGCTAAGCAAAGTATAATCTACAAATAATTATAACTTACCAGTGCGTTGGATTGAGTGAATTTGTGTTGATTTATAGTGCAACGGTCATTTTTTGGTAGCTATGGAGTTGTGACGTTTTTATTTTTACCCCTACAGTCTACCGGTCCCCTAATGATTTAGGAAAGCTGTATACAGTCCTCTCGAGGGCAAGAGTCCCTACGCGCATACCTGTTGTAACTATTTCTATTTGCAAATCCGCCCCTGATTCATATAAATAAAATATTCACGTAGCGTTAGAGTGTGACCTTACAAATAGCAGATTAGGCGCCGTATTCAAAACTTTTAGACAATCATTCTCTTCATTATAGAATAGAATAGACATGGACATGTTTTTCTGACTTTGTTAGAGTCGAGCTGCATTCTGAAAATTATGAAATGTCGCCCTAAAGAGCACTAAAATTTTAATTATGAATTGCAATAATTAACATTGTTATTTAGTTTACAATACTTTTTTTACACCTAAATCTGTTACAACATTTAATTCATTGTTATTATTGTAATTCATAATCAATATTTTATTGCACTTCAGAGCAATAAGAGTAATATTGACAAATTTATCTAAATAGCGAAATATTTGACAGATATTTGCGACGTTGCAAACTTTTACCCTTTCAAAATGAGTCAATCTCATTTTCAGAGTTTCAGTTGTAGGTTTCAAAAATAATAATGCTTATACACATTCATAACGTAAAAATCTTATTTTGATTTTGACAAACTTTATCCACGTTGAAATAAAAAGTTTTATTAAACACACTTTTCCTATCAAACTATGTAATGCCTTAATAGCAGTTTATGTAACTGTTACATAATAGGGGTTATTATTATATCCTAAGAAAAAAGTTAATATAAAGTCTTTCATAATGGTGCCATTTTTGGTTTCAAAATAAGAACTATTTTCATGAGAATAGAATATATAAATTTTATATCGCTAAGAGCTTTTAAAGTCAACCTGATGAATGTAAATAAAATAACTTATTTTCTATTAAAGTACAGTATTTAATGATTTTAGTATTATCTGTGGTGCAGGCTGTTTTGGAACGTCCCTTCGTGGTGAAAATTTGGGTCTGGGCGCGATTTTACAATATAATTTATTGTGTTTGATGAAATTGCATGAGTTTAGATAAAACCCTCATGTGATACTATTATAAGCCTAGCCTGCGGTTCGGTTAATAAACTCACACTCGTGTTTTAATAACCTCTGTTATGTAACAGTTCTATGTTATGTTGTTCTATGTTACGGGTTTGGTTTCCGCACTTAGTCCTTCAGGTGGACCATTGTGCGTGGGCCATGGCGGCCGTCGGTGGTTATTCCAACCAGCCCACCTCCCTCCAGAAGCTTATTAAGTCTCTTGATCTGTTGAGAACATCTCTGTAAGATTTGGGTGTCCCGAGGATTTCCGACCTAATCTGGGTGACGCCTGTGCACTCAAAGAGCACATGCGCGACGGTTTCATCAGCCTCCATGCAAGCTCTGCACAGGGGGCTGTCCGTTATGCCTATCGTGTGGAAGTGTTTGTTTAGTTAGCAGTGTCCCGTGATGGTCCCCGTCACCAGGCGCAGGCCTTTCCTGTCCAGGCGTAGTAATCTTTTGGTTAGCTTGCCATCTAATGATGGCATGGCTTCCTTGGACTACCTGCAGCCCGATGACGAGAACCACCAGTTCTCTGCTTGTGTGTGGGTGTGCTTCTGTACCCACCTGCGTAGTTGATTGAAGGGGATGGGCACGACTGGTTCCGGTCCATAGACTGGCGTGCTGGATGCCCTTCTGACCAGCTCGTCAGCCGCGTCGTTACCTAGTGATCCACGGTGTCCTTTTATCCATTGTAGTGTCACTGTGTTGCGGTTCGATACAGTTACCTGTTTAAGCGCCTTGTGACGTGTGTGTAGGGGTATGTGTCTGAGTGCTATGCAGGCCCGATAGATCTTCATCAAGCATGGTGTAATATAGTCAAGCCCCCATTGCAGTAGGGCTGGGAAGATGCCATCCAGTCCCGTGGACTTGTATGGCTGGAAGGTGTTGATATGTAACAGTTTCATAAACTACTAATTATTAAGGGTGAACCTGTATCTGAAGTGCAAACAACGAAATGTCTTGGTCTTGCAGTTGATAACAAATTAAAATGGAAATCCCAGATTGAAACACTATTCAAAAGAATTAATAAATCAGTATATGCCCTACATGAGTTAAAGCAGATTGCAAAAATTTATACCTTGTTAACTGCATATCATGGTTTGGTTGCTTCAGTTCTGAGGTATGGTGTGATTTTTTGGGGAAATGCTACTGATAGCTATTTAATTTTTAAAGCACAAAAACGGCGCATAAGGGCTATGTTTGGGCTTCAAATGATCGAAACCTGTAAACCGTTTTTCCAGCAGCACAAAATTTTAACTCTCCCAAGCCTATATATCTATGAGGTCTCAGTATTTGTTAAGACCAATAAAAATTTATTTACATTAGCTTCAGAAAAGATTAATAGGTAACAACGTGACGCATTGCGCCTCTTTGTCCGCCGAACAAATACCGCTTTAATGCACAAAAGTGTGTTTCACATGGCTCCTGTAATTTTCAATAAATTACCTAAAGAAATAAGGGCAATGAATACTACCTTATTTAAGAAAAGTCTAAAGAGCCTTTTAGTTAATAAATGTTACTATAACTTGAACGACTACTTAAACGATAATTTTTCCAAAGTTAAGACCTCACAGTGACACCAAGTTATAACAATTATTATTATATATATATATATTGTAATAATTCTAAGAATGAAATTGAAATAATTTAAATATTATTATTATTAAATAAATAATTAATCTGTATTCTGTAATTAATATTTTTATGAATGTGTTTAATTGTATACGCGCTGTGTTTTTGCATGCCTTGCGGTAGAATCACTTGAAACATGTAAGTTTTATGGTTCCCTATCCATTTGCATAAAATTTTAAGACCTAATATAACTTAGCATAATTTTGTTTGGCATAATTATATTTTCGCATAATATAATTACGCATAACTGCTTACGCATAATTTTTTTAAGCATAATTTCTCTAACCATAATAATGATTAAGCATAATATTCTAAAGCATAAATTTATTAAGCATAAAGTTCTAAAGCATAATAATAATAAGGCGTAGTCGACGGAGCCCCGCTTCGCGGGGCCCCTATTTCTGTCTGCAGGGTTTAAAGGAACCTAACACGAAGGGGATGACGGGGGCTCGTTCGCTCGCTCACTTGAGCCCCCGTCATCCCCTTCGAACCTAACCTGTCCGAGTCAGGGTGCCCCAATTCCCGAGCTCGCTTCGCTCGCTCTTGCATCGTGAGTTCTCATTGCCTTTTTACTAAATCGAGATGTGTTAGACCTTGGGGCACCCTGACTCTTGGAAAAAGTGATTCAGAATCGAGTGAAAATAAATACGTAAAAATAACTCTTTGTTTCCATTATTTCTATTAATTGCATGCCTAAATATTATTATGCTAATAATCATTAGGCCTAGTAACGTTATGCGAATTAAATTTATGCCAAAACAAATTAGCCTTCAAGATAATTATGCCAACATAAACTGTATGCCAAAAAAAAATATGGCAAAGTATTATTATGGCAAAACGAATTATGCCAAAATCGTTATGCCAAAGTATATTAGGGAAAAGAATATTATGCGAAAAGAAGGGATCCCAAGTTTTATAACACCATTAAAACAGTGTTTTCTGCAAAAATAAATGATTTGATTTGATAATATTTACTGTCACAACGTGTACTTGGGTAACAAAATACGATAGTACGAGAAATACCGAGTACCTTACGAATATAAATAACGTAAAAATAATTTTAACTACCGTAGATCACTCAAAATATACTTTTCAACATACTTGCTCGTTAAGTGGCTCTTATTACACCGCTTTCAGGTTCATAATGCAGTGTATTAATAACGTAGTTTTTTACACTATAGTTCCGTACTAGTACTGTAATAGGTATGCGTCAATTAACTATTTACTAGTGCGGAGATGTGCGCTTTTTTTAATCTCATCAAAGAGACTATAATGCCTGTGATACCTAAACATTTGTAAATATAGGTATAAACTGCGTAAATAAATAAAATATGATAATTCGACATCAAATTTCACCATTTTTTTATTTTTGTATAAAAATTAACATTCTTTCGTGTTCTACAAAAAATATTCAATTTTTATATTTTTAGTATCAATTAGACTGTTCGACGGCTTCGTGCCTTTGCCTCTCCTTTATCCTACCGAGACACGGCGCGTGCGATAAATGGAATCGGCGGGCCATATTTCACAGTAATTTCACATAATTAATTTATTTAAGTTTTTTTTTTCGCGCAAGTGTGTTGAAAGTCGTCGTCGTCGAAAAACGCCTGAACATTTTGCAGTCTGCAACTTAGCGCACTTGCATCATAATTTACTTATAATGTATCTAGTAGGTACTTTTTGACAATGAATCATACTCTATATGATAAGAGGCCTTTTACATTTTAGTTAAAACTTTTCATTTTGTTCACGTAAAAGAATTAAGTAAGAATTAGGATATTAAGTACCTGTCTGTTAATTTATTAAACTTGTCAACGACAGTAAATAGTCCGCTAGGTGAAGCAAAGGTGAACAAAGTTGTCCTACATGTTTGATTAGATATATGAATAACTAATCAGTAATCATTGAAAAAAGCTTTTTCATAGACTAAATAAAAAAGTTCGAATATAATCTGTGGAAAATTTAAACAACTAGATGCACAACCCGAAGAAAATGGAGGAAAAAGCAAAACTTGTTATAGTGTAGCTTCTCGCTGAGGACTCTCGACGCGGGGGCAGTAGGGCGCGCTGCCTTTTCTACCGTACCATTATAATTTATTTGCCATGACAAACATCGAACCATTCGCCGAGTATTCCATGCATTTTAAATGAACTGGTAATGCAGCTACTTTAAAATTAGTCTTCAGTACTTATCTTTTACCGACTGAAATAAAGCTTATACTTTGAGTGCTCTTAAACTCTTAAGTCCCAGAAACTTTAGTCTTGTTTAGGAGTTTAAAGAAAACAATTATAGCATGATAATATATTCTAAATGGCACATGGCTGCAAACTAAGTAAAATCATAACTGTAGCAATATTTTGACAAGGCACAGCCTGAGTTTTAAAGAAGCTTTAATGTACCGATGACGGCAGCACTGCTCGAACCAGGCGATGTTAGAAGTAGACCGTAAATATTTAGTTAAGACATATTACAATTCTCGGGACATACCTACCTAGTGACTTTTTTAAACGACCTGAAAGCCAAAGTGAATTTACTTTATACTTATCGAAGTATGTACATTGGCGGTGTCAAGTTGCGAACGGCAATGATTGGCCCGGTTTCTTGCCACCGCCTTATTTCCATCTTATTACCGGCAGCGCGGCGATATTAAAGCGGGCGCTACGCCGCCACCCGCGTCTCCGCCCTGTCTTTGCGTCCGTGAATTAGGTTAATGGCCTGCCAGGTGATTTCCTTCTAAGCCGTATTTCGAGTAAAGCGCCACCACCTTAACACGCCAATGTCGCTGAAATAACTCTAAATGTTTAACTTTTTCCTATACCTACAATCGTTTTACACATACATAGGTGCTTTCGCTTAATTTAGCGATAACCAAAGTAAATAACTGTTTCTGTAAATTCTTCTACTAAATAACAACCTTACCCTCACTGTACCCACTTAGATCGCGCGAGAAGTGTCAAATACTGAGATATTATGTGAGGTCACACATCCGAATCATTCGCTCATAGAAAGCAGTGCACCAAAACACACGCCAGAGAAACTTCATTGCTTTCGGTAAATCGAACACAAATGGCTGTTAAAATGACCTCTTGTGCCTTCAAGATAAGTCTCTTACAAGTCAAGAAATTCTAAAAGAGTGACTTTTCATGGGTAAATTTGGAGTTTCCATGAATATCTAGTCACTTGTGTCATAGTGTGTCAAAACGAAAAAAAAATGTGATCATCTTTTGACGCGGTAGGGCAAATCTATCGATTTGAATCTTTGCTAAATAACACCAAATTCGAATTAAGCTCCGAATCTTAAAAACTAGTGGACTTCCTATATATGTAAATATATTGTTATGTTTATCAAGGAACCTATTTCACAAGATTTAAACAATCAGAATTCTTTTTGATCCCTATTAACCCGGCTACTTAAAATTCCTTTGTGTTTTCATCAGTGATAGAGTGTTTTATACATACCTACTTACATTATACGATGGGAGGGTTCCCGCGGGTGCTTTTGATTTATGGCACAAAGTCGCACCGCAGAGCGGCGCGACGCCCGCCGGCGCGGCTGCAGCCACTGCCTCCGGGTTTTTGCGACCCCACCACCCTCTCACCAGTCATACTTTCCTGCCCAACAAAAACTAATCATGTAGAGCAGTTAGGAATGTTATTGAAATTTCAAGAAGTTCAGCTTTGTTTAAATAGTTTACTTAAGCGAAGCTTAACTTTGGTTTAAATTGCAGTGTTGATTATATTAAAATATAGCAGATATATGCATACCTAAAAAAACGTAATAAATAATTCGCTAATATACATAAACTCAAAGAGAAATACATCAAAGTATACATTAAAAGTATAATAGGCAGTGTTATCGCTATCGGCGATCTTCGCGAGCCAGACAACCAACGGATGATTACGTCTGAAAGGAAAAACGATACACCGCGGTGTTACAAAATATCAATGGTACCTAATGTAAACAATGAGCATTGGAATACACCTAAAGCTGTTTTTCACGGCTATCTCGTGCGTACTTAATACCTTTTTTGAAAATATTTTAATATATAATAAAAATGACTATGCAAAATACTAAATATGCAAAAGGATTTCTCAAAATAAATAGGTAGGAGAAACAGTAAGAGTGTTGTAGTTAAATTGTTTTAGGTTAATTAGACACACAACATGCGATTATACTGCTTTTATAGCACCTGCACGGTTTTTAAACCCGTAACAATATTACGTTTTAAAACACCCTAGTAAAATGGTTGCACTCAGCACTGACGGTTTTAGAAAGGATAAAAATCATGTTTGATTCAGTAATTACTGAAGTTAAGTTGTCTGGTTTTTAAAACTCTCTAATCTAAACTTTAGAATTGAAATTGCCTTATATATCAATACAAGCATTGAACTTGAAAAATATTTGCTAAACAGAATATTCGATTATTTTAATAACGTTTTATAAATTAAATTATAGAATTATAAGTGCATTATAATTTTAATAATTAAAATTAATTCATGCATTCAATTCCGAGTAGTATTATGAAATTGTGTAATTTTCTAAAAAACCACAGTGAAATGAAAAATCTTGCCGACTGATTAAAATTTTCATCTAGACTCACACTCACGGATTTGTAATCAAATAAATGTAATTAAACCATGCTGCAAAATAAATTCAATCAGTGTGTAAGTAATGAAACGAAAGTACGAATGTTATGTTAACAAAAGATCGAGCCATTGCCTGTAGGATACAAAGTGTCGGATTTAATTTCAACGCCGAAACGTTGTCGATTTTAATTACTTATTCAACTTTACATTTCAATTCAATTTGTTTGCATCAAATACTACACGTATTATCTGCATGTAGCATTATAGAGTCAGTCTAGATTAAATAAACTCTTCTTGTGAATTACAATACTACACAGAAACTCTACACGATACAATTACGAGTATATACTATTGTTGCTGTAGTTTCGAAGTTAATGTGTAAATAGGTACATGTTATTTATGCGGTATGTGCTCAAAGTGGCAACCCGTTAGCGGTTCCTCGAATAATCTCGTTATAATATCAAAGTGCGTTGCGCGTTATGATTCTCCCTCGCGTGCGAACTCCGAAAACCTTACTGGCTTCAATCAATATCATGACCGCACAGGCACAAACGACTTTATCCACTACCTTCTGAAAGCCTGTTTTCCCAAAGGTACCCCTTGATAAAAAAAATCTGTAAAGCCATCAAACCGTCCGCAGTAAATTCAGGTACGGCTCACGACTCACGAGACGCATAGTTACATTACCTTTTAAAAGCCATCTTTTTATTCTTTTTTCGCTTCTCCGATATTATTTTTAGATCCTTTGCCTTTTATGTTAGACTTTTTTATTATTGTATTGTTTTCCAATACTTTTACATGTAACAGTATAAAATAAGGATGAGATAAAAGCCATATGTAACAGCTTTGTAGTGAAATGATACGTCTTTGATGAGTTCCAGGAAGGTAGTTACAAGAGATTCATGTTGTTAATAAAATCGGAGAGTTTGATTATCACATAGTAATTTAATGATTAAATTATGTTGGAAGAATAGTGGCAAGAAAAAATTGATTGTAAAATGAATAAGAGATTGCTGTACTTCATGATATCATCCAGATATACAAGTTGCAAGTTCAACTCTGCTACTAGTGGCCTACTATTTAATAGAACTCACAATATTTCTTTTAGTTTTCTTTAGTGAGTGCATAAAACCTTTAATATAAACATAATAATGGTAAAAGTAATAAGTAGGTGTATAAAAGATGATACGTAAGTTTCCCGTCGGAACAGATTCGCGTACGGCAGTGCGTATATGCGACCATTTCACAACAATAACACATCTCATTAGCCGTTGTTTTCCACTAAGTAATGCATGTTTCCTCGTGTCGCACTGGGCGGGGTGAGTCTACATGTAATTAATTAATTACGCTTACGGGACCACTGTTTGCACAACTTACATTTATATGCATATGACTACATTCCGGTCCAAAAGATGTGATAAAAAGTAGTTTACAATTAAATGCATGTCTTAACTGCAATTAAGTTTGAAATTGAAAAACATTAACAAGACTGAGGTTTTATTAAAATTGATACAAATTGAATGCCGTAATGTATCTGCATCTTAATTGTAACATTTTCTATCTTACACCTGGTACAATACATACAATTAAATGGTTTGACATAATATTTTTAAATACTGGAATACCTACAAAAGAAAACAGGTGATACAGTTTTAATGAATATTTCATTCAACTTTGGGGTTTTTGCTTGCTTCTATCTAGTGCAGCTCATCTTCGAGTAGTGCGGTAAGAAAGCGAAACAGATGTCAACTACAGCTGGTTGAAGGGGACCAAATGATATCAAAATTACAATTTGACCCGAAGTCAACCAGCTAAAGCGAACAACGCTTACACTTTCACGCACGACGGCGACGCCGTGGCCTCTTCAACAATCTTCACACGTTTCACGTCTCTCAAATTCTCCGCTTGTTATTAAAGTATATTCATCGACGTACATCTTCATCTCGGCTCTTGAAATATAATACTAAGCGACTAATAAACGTAATATTTGTGGGTTACAGAGAATACTAATTTCGGTTTCATAAAGCTAAAGCTTTGTATCATCAGTGTGCTTAGTTTATGTATATTTAGAAAGGTGTAAAATTTAGCGTATACAGTGGAACAGATGACTCCAGGAATAGCTAGTAGTGCGAGGTGCGAGGGCGTGCGGGCGGCGGCGGCGGCGGCGGCGGCGGCGGCCGCGGCGCCTCCACATATAGGGCTGGCCTCAGCCCGCTCTGCAATCAGACGCAGTGTAAGCTTACCCGCCGAGAGCCGCCGGAGCACGCGGTGCCGGCGCGCCGACATTGACGCGCCGCATGTAACCGTACACGCCGCCTCGCTATTTTAGTCTCGTCCGGTGCACTAATTCGGGCAGGGTTAACGCGGTGGCCTCCCGATCGCCGCCAGTCGTAATACACTTCCGTCTTCGTTCTTCACGTCGACACTCAGTTTTTTTTCTTCAGGTTCGTTACTTTATCTTACGAGAGCACTACACTGTAAAGTTTCAGTTCAGAGATTGGTAACATTAGTAGTTGGTGCTACGATAATGTTAAAAGTTTTGGACTGTCAACCTAGACGTCATCGACCTGACGTAGGCACCGGACGAGGGGTTCGTTGACACCTAGCAGGCTTGACCTTGCATCTCGTCATGTTTGACCCAAAAATAATTCTATGCTCGAAGGTTGCAGCCGCGAAAATTTTTCGAAATGGAGCGAAATGTTTGAGTGAAGTTTCATTAATAAAAGAGGTGACCGACCCCGAATGGCCAGGTGAGAACCGCGGCGGCACCTCAGGTCGCCGCTCTACGTTCGCGAATGCATTCCGACCGACGACGACGCGACATCGCGAACCTACTAACCCCGCGTCGCGAGGGGCCCTGCGCCCCGCGACCCTCCGAATCCGTCGACCCTCCCGCCCCCCTTCCGGTCCATCCAAAAGCTTCGAAAATACTCGACAACTATACGCGCGTGTAAGCCCAAATGATGAGGAGATAATTCTTAAAATTTTGCCGAATGTGATAATTCATTAAGTACACATGCGAATCCGGCATAGGGATGTAATTAACGATCGTAGGTAGAGCGAATCGCGGAGAGCGACGCGTGACGAGCGCGCGGGGCGGGCGGGCGGCAGCACGGGCGGCTAGGGCGGGCGGGCCTCGCGTCTCGACTGAGAGGCGCGCAGCATCGCGCCGCCGCGCCGCCCCCGCGCCCCGCGCCCCCGTGCCCCCGGCGCCGCCGCCGCCGAGCCGCACTGTCTGCCGCGTCTGCAGCCGCGCCGGCCCGCGCTGCCGTCTGCCTCCTGCCGCGCATGCTAGCCCACAGGCCCACACACCCGCCGCACAGCCACATCTACCTGCCTCATCTAAAACTTTGCTTCACATCTTTCCAACGACGGATTACTTCATATGTTTGCGTTCCATGTCTTTTTTTATATTTCAGATTCGCCCGAGACTTTTGATGCTCTTTTTAATAACCCCATTAGGATTCCCTTAGGTTTTCAACACTTACACATTAATCTCTTAATGCGACTGCACTGCACGGTGCACAGCCACCAGAGAGCTTAATGTTTAATGCTGTTGTATATTTTGATAAGGTTCAGAAATTACTATTTTGATCTCCAATAGGCCAAATAACTAATTAAGATGATGCAAATCCATCGCAAATAGGGACAAATATTGATATACTACAAAACAAATAGATGAATGAAATAAGGAAGTAGGTGCTTAGTTCACAGAATGTATTTTGGCATTCCATCCCCGGATTGACCAAATATGTTATATTTGCACATCCTACAAACACAGAGTGTTTTACTTAATTGGGGCATTATAGGAAAATCCTAAACTTAGGCGCTACAGGAAAACTGTCTTTGGAAACGTTGTGCATTGTACGCGTAGCACCGTAGCAAAGTAGCAATGACAGCGTAGCACCATGTTTTATTTATCAAAATTTAAGTTTTTAGTTCTACGACATGCATAAAATGTCTATTGATATCATATTCTTCCGTCTATCTAAGTCAAAAGTTTTCATTTATTCAAGTTTTTCTTATATCAAACTGTAGACTCATACAACTGCAAAAAGAGAGCTCGTAGCCGCGTTGGTTACAACTACCAAGCGCATCCAGCGACAAAGCTATAAAACTAACACCTATTCAATATGTTACAAATACTAATTTAGACCAATCGACAAGTACCTTCATCTATATACTTATCTATACTAATAAATTATTAGTAATAATAAATCTGAAGAGTTTGTTTTTTTGTTTGAGAGCGCTAATCTCTGGCACAGTCAGATTTAAAAAAATATTTTTGCATTTGATAGCTCAATTCTTAAGGAAGGTTTAAAGCTATTTAATATCACATTAAATAAACACTGCGCAAAATGAAAAAAAAAACGGTAAACAACAACAAAGTAATAGCGGGGGCGGGCGATGTGATGCGACGCGGTGTATCGGGAGCCGAAATTTCACGCGGACAAAATCACAGGCAACATTAATTCATTTATTCTTGCGTGATGCTTCCTGCATTAACTTAGCGCGATATAAAACGCAGGCAACTACGCACTAAAACGTCCGAAATGTATGAACTCAAGAAATCGTACGTGTTGGTTGACTTCTCGTAGCAAACTTGACACTTCAAAACATTTTATGTTACCCGACCTAGTCAATTTCATTTTAATGAAGTGGAATCGATAAACTGATAACAGCCATTTTTTACTAAAAACAACTTTTATGCATAAAGACCTCATACTATGTCAACGTAGCAACGCAAAATCCCTATGTAAAGGTACATAAGAATTTTGCGTTGTTACGTCGAAAAAATGCCTTCCTAATTTCTTATCGATATATCGATGAAAAATAAATTTAAAAAAGAGTTTCCATTTTCATTTTTTTTAATTAGTTTTCCAGGAGCAGCATGTGATTTCAACACGCTGCTCCTGGAAAACTATTGTATAAAACTCAAAAAAATCATAAGTCATTTATTCCAGTCATTTATTTCAAGTAGACCATTAAAAGGCACTTTTGAATGTCAAAATTTACATAAAAATTTTGATTGATTCTAGGCACCCCTTCCAAAAGGTCGTTGTGTTTGGACACGAATAGACAAAAAACTCTAAAGTTATTCTTTCAAAATTATTTAGAAAAATACTTGGCAATAATGTTGTTGTTTGTTGTTTTTATATGTGTTTTGGTATTCAGCTGCATCCGGTTTGACTGTAAGCCGATCCCAACATAGTTCGGAAAAGGCTAGGCAGGGAAGTAATTTGTAATCTTTAAGAATTTATTTCGATCCGTAAATCGCAAGGGACTTTACATAAAACTCGAAAAGAAAGCATTCAACTATACGTGAGCTTACTGCACCCTAATTGCGTAACACATATTCAATCACAATTTGAATCATTTTGAATAATATTGCTAATCCAATGCTTTATATGTTCGAAAAATTTGTCTGCTCAACAACGTAAATAACGCAATGAATTTTGTTGACCTGTCAAAATGAAAGCCTTTGCTACTGGTAGTGTGTTACGCGATCACCCCGCTGGTTCTGCGGTAATTTCTCACAAGATAATATTTTTTTATTATTGGTTCTTTGGTTCGTCTATTAATGTTATAACACTACAGATTTATATAGGTACTAGACCAACTATGCGGAGTCTGGTTTGAAAAATGCTACGCCGTCTGCATCTACTTAGCAATTACTACGCGGCATCATAAGGACCCATTTAAAATAATGTATATATTTTTTCCTAGAAGGGTCCCCGATTTTATTCGTAGGCATGAGTGACCATGTGCCAAGTCTGTTCATTCACTAGAATCCGTTGTTTTATCTATATAATTAAATAAAATTGTTGTATCTGTTTGGAATGTCAAAATAACAGCTTTTCACTAAATGCATATGAAAGTATAAACGGTTCTTTATATAACAAAAAAGCATTTTTTAATTTTTTTACTGTCTGGCTGTCTATTTGTTTCGGCTTATCTGCGAGACTGCTGGACCGATTTTGACAGAACTTAACTGGCTGATAACTGAAGGCCAACTCCTGTAAATAAAAACGTTCAAAATTACTCGCAATTTCATCTCAGCGACAATCAATGTCAAAAACTTGTCAAAAATGTAGGGAAGTTAGAGGTATTTTTCACAGATTGACACTGTGATCAGACTGTGAACGTTCTTAAAATTACGAAAATTGCCCCTCAGATGTTATAAGAAGTAACTAAGGCTACTTTTATTTTAGAAAAAAAATCAGGGAACGCGTAAAATAATTTAAACTCATGAAATCCAATATATTATTTTCCTACATGCATAGCTAGTTAAAGATAACTACGTTCAAAAGTAATTAATGTTCCCAACAGTAACTTTTTCTATCAATTATAAAACGGTATTCAAAATACTCCGACGGAAAACGACAATGTTGTACGTTATTCGTCCGACCAAATTGGAACTTTTCATACAATTTCACCAAATAAAACACACTATTCAAATATCAGAAAAAGCGATGTCCGCATAGAATGTCTATCGACTAACAATAAAGTGGGAGCTTTGAGCTTTTAGGCTGATGTCACAGATATCCATTCGCTGAGTCGACTCTTTTGTTCATCTACGAATTTATCGGAAGATTAATGAACGTAATTGTGTTTCGTCTGTATAATATTATAGCTTTGCTATAGTTATGTATCCGTAAATGTGATATATTTTTCGACATTAATATATCAATATTAAAGTCGAAGTCCTGAACCCGATGTTTTAGCTACCTTACCGGGCTGTCACTTCAACTGAAACGTTATTTAAATTGTTACGGCGACCTGTGGTTGCAACGCTACTGCCATCTCACCTCAAATCATTTCTGTTTTTGTAACTGTTATAACAACAATTCATTTGTTTTTTAACATTACGAGTATATAGGTAATAGGTAAAACGGGCTGGTGTCCGCAACTCCACGACAATGCGTGTATTTTGCGTACGGGTGGGAAAATCGATCATTCGATCCACCCCAGCTCCTCCCTAGGAAGGCCAGCAACGCCTTGATGTTACTGACCGTCTCACGTAGGGTACCTAAGTTACCGAAGTACGTTGCTCTGTACGTGGCGACCACCGGGCAGTTTAGCAGCACATGCGCCGCTGTTTCGTCATCCTCCATGTAGGCCCTGCACAGCGGACTGTCTGTTACTCCTATGACATAGAGGTGTTTGTTAAATGACCCATGGCCAATTAAAGTTGCAGTAACTGTACGCAGCTTTCACAATGCAATAGGGCGGAGAACACCCCGTCAGGACCTGCTACCTTAAACGGATGGAAGCTCCGGATGGCCCATTGGAGTTTCTCCAGCGTGATCACCCTGCTGGCATAATGCCAATTATTATCTGATGGTGTTTGAATTAAATCCTGGCAGTCGATCACCTGTGCGACGATACATCCCGGGAAGTGAGTTTCGATGAGGACTCGTCTCGTTTCTTCTGGCGAGGATGTTAGTGTGTTGTCAGGTTCCTGAAGGGTAGCGGGCCCAGACGTATGCTGTTGCGCTAGTACTTTCCTTACCCTGTTCGCTTGCTGACAAGATTCAGTGCTACCACAGAATTTGCGCCATCCCGTGGTGCTCCTGAATCTGATGAATTTCTTGTAACTGGATTTGGCTGCGTAATAGTTATCCCAATCCATATCCGCACATGTATTCATGGCTCTATTCAGAGCTTTCCGTACCTTGCCGCGCGTACGCTCCAGCTCAGCGCCCCACCAGGGTTGTTTGCCCGGTGTGAGTGGGTGGTCTCTGGGCAGGCGGTTTGGTAGCTGTCTATCATTGATTTAGTAAGGTGGCTTACCTGGGTAGCGGGATCGTCCAAAAGGGTTACCACTGCCCTGGAACATAAAGGGCTAAGGAAGGAACACGGGTGGGTTTTAGTCAGTAAGAGTCTGACACTCCCTTCCGCTCCACCCAGAGCGGGAGGGTCATTTGATGATTTCCCGTCCTCAAAAAAAAAAAAGGTGGCTTACCTGTACCTCAATCTGTGTCGTAACCGCAAATGTGGTCGGATCGTTTGATGTCGTCAGCTTTGATTCGAGGCTGCGTGTATATGTGGCGCAGTCTGTTTTACGCAGATTGCGCCGTGGTTGCGTAGGCGGAATACAGACCTGGATATCGAAGCGGATCCACCTGTGGTCAGAGCAGAAGGCCTCCTCGGAGACCCGCCACCCAGTGATAGTTTCCGCCACTCCCTCTGTTGCCAGAGTGAGGTCTATGATTGTACGGCTTCGCCTGGTTACGAAAATCGGTTCAGAGCCCGGGTTTAGAAGGGATAGGTTAGTCGAGAATAAGTACTCAACCAAGGCCTTACCCGCCTTAGGCCTTGGGCCTCTCGTTTTGCGTGTCCATACCCCACAGTTGATGGTGAGCGTTGACATCGGTTCCGACTATGATCTCGAACCCGCAGCTCTCGCAATGGCTCACAAAGCGGGCGAGGTCGTGCGGGGGCGGCGCCTCCGCTTCAGGCATGTAGGCCGAGACGAGAACGAGCACCATCTCCATGGCGTCTACACACTGTATTAGCAGCCTTGCTGCAGAGACATCTCTGCAACAGAAGTCGGTTAAGAGCTGTGTTTTGAGGTTACCTAGATACACGATGATGTGACATAGATACACGATCTGGGGCGATTGTGATCTGTGATCACCAGGAGCTTACCGCCAAGATTGGAAAGTCCTTGTATGCGGCCCGCCCTAATCCACAGCTCCTGGATCAAGGCAATGGCCGTGTGTTGAGCCTCCAGCCACTTGCGAAGCTGAGCCGTCGCGGTCTGACCGTGGTGAAGGTTTGCCTGGAGGACTTTACAGGCCGACGAAAGGGATGCCATCGCTGGCTGAACTCGTTCCCCAGTTTGAGCCCGGCAAACAGGTCGCCCTCGTCGTAGCCGTCCCTCCTGGTCCGAAGCCGGGGACAGGATCATGTCGTCCAGCTCCTCACCCGATGAAGGGACGGCTCCCACGGTGACGGCAGCAGGGGCGGCCGACTCTGCTAGAGTAGGTTCAGCCGCGGATGCGTCCGGATTGTTTACGGTGGGAGAGGACTCTCCCGCTAGTGCTTGTGGCTGGTTTGGCACCTCGCCGATAGTCCCCGTGGCGGAGTCCCATCCCTGTTCCGTCTAGAACATAACGTACACCGCCCCCAATCCAATTGAGAGGCGGCGTCCGGCCTCCATCAACGTCGGGATTTGGTCCACAGGAACATCGACCACCACGAACCATTGCGCGTTTTGCTTGTCGGCAAAGAGAAGTACCCACTTCTTGATGACGACCCAGGGGTTCTGGTAACTGAGAGCCCGCCCGATGTTGGTCGACTCTCCAAATACCTCCTGTTTGTCTGGGATCATGTTTCCGTACCGTGATCGTTTTTAAAAAAAATACCAAATACCTTCCTTTGAAGTCTCATTGGCTTTCGCCTCCACTCCGGTGTGTGGTTTTTTAACTGGCCTGAAGTTGTCCTTGTTACATTGGTTTTTTATATTTCATCTATCTGGCTCTCACTCTCCATGGAGCCCGCACCTGGGAACGTCTTGCTACGAAAAAGCTTGAAGTTAGGACTACCAGAGAGATATAGGGGCGCACGGCTGGTTTACAGTGCGACATCGGGCGTTCGATCAGGTTGGCGTGGAAGGTTTATAGGGCCACCCCCAACGAACTGATCAACCCTCACTTACACCCTCAGCATGACCTTAACCTACCGCTTTGGCCGTCCGAGAACGACCTCGGCGGACCTCACGCACCTCGCCTGTGGCCTGTGGCATGACCGTTTCCCTAACCCCGGCTATTGGGTAGGGCCACCGTTTCGCTTGAAATCCAGACTAAATAAAAAAACGAAATACTAAATCCACATTACAACCAGAGCCGCTCGGCTCAACCCCCCAGGACTCCTTCATCCTCGCTTAAGGCGCTCAACTGCGCAGGTCCTAGCGCAGGTGACTGCTTACTCCTACCCGCCATCAGTTAATTTTGGTGATAGGCGGGCCCGCTATCAACCAGTCACAGGGGATCTCGGTTAGGAGTGGATTTTGGGATGATGGAGGTGGAAGGAATGTGGATGTGGGTAGGATGGAGTGTGGAGGAATCGTGGTATTCGGGGAAGGAGGTGGTAAGACGGGATGAAATGAGGTAATGGGAACTAGGCCAAGGATGCTAAGGATACGCTAGCGCCTGGTGGTTTTTGTTGCGTCTATTTCATAGGGAATTAGACCAAGAACGGGGTGGCAACCTCGGGAAGGTGCATCCACCAGACTTGCCTTGAGGATCTACACTACTGTGGCGCTCTCCCTCAAGACCCCGCCACCCTGCCGCCTCTGAAGGAGGCGGTAGGGTAGGCCTGCATCTATACTACCAAGCAAAGCGAAGCAAAGCATATCGTAAAACCGCAAAAGCATAAATTTAGGCCCTCCCCCTTTTTTAACGTTTCTCCTGCGTCAGCTTTTTTGTGTATGCAGGTGTATTAACAATGTAAACATCCACAAAACTCATCTGCGCGTGCGGCCTGCCGATTTTAGCGCAAGAGCTGTACACAGCCACAATGCGCCAGTCGAAAAATCACCTTATAAAAACCTAGCAATTTGACATAACATTGTCTGATCTACAAACAAGGTTGAGTTGAGGCAATTTATCAAAAATGTTCCTATTATATATATAACATTTTGTACTTTGCCATTTATGACTTGTTGTCGCACTCGGTACTTTTATTTTATTTCATGATTGCATCATCAAACTAAGGTCTCACCTTAAATTAATTCTAAGAACTAAATTTCAACTTAAATAGTAGTGCTATTACACCAAACTGCTCTATTCCCGCGCTCAATTTAATGTTTCAGAGAAAACGCTACCGATTATTTCTAAAAGTACGAAGACTGATATAATTAGGTAATGTTATCTGATTTGTCACGAAAAAAAAAACGATAATAATATGATTAAATACGGCCTAAATATACTTAAAAATATGCATTCAAACATTGGCCAGCCGCAGAACCATAGGTACCTACGAAACAATGATTCAGATTTTATAAAAAGGTCACTAAAAAATCCAGAGACACATCACTACGTCACGGGACCATCGGCTGAACTTACCCTCCGTGACGAGGAAAGCTTCGAAATCGATGTTCTCAGAACGGTCACCCTTCCAAGACTTAACCGCAACAAGGTTGCTTAACCTCGCAGGTCGATATCGTTAACAATTTAGCCCTGATCCTCCCGGGGCCCAATTCAATATATAAAAGACGTTATTCGGGTAGGTATATCTTCATTCTTATCTCTTTCTTTTATTTTCGTATTACTATTGAGTGGAGTTAGAGGCCGTTACGGTTCCCGGTTTCTAGCCAAAGCAATTACATTTTATATCGTCAGATCTTTTTAAAGCCTTTCTTTTTATTTCCATTTAGTCTTGAATGAACCGTAGAGGTAAACTTAAATTGAAGAATTTTATGGTTCCTTTAAGTTTTCTTTCTGTACTATTACCGGCGCTCAGAACTGTGATATATAAATATCCTTGATTATTATTTAACACTCATTTCGGATTCTACCCGATAATGAATTCCGCGTCTGTGCTTCAGTGTGTCATCTGCGTAATCAGTAAGCACCGATACACATAGTAAACCCTGTCACAGTTTCCGTGATTATTTCAACACGAACGCAATTAGAGAGGAGTGGCGAGCCTCCTCCTGTTTGTTTTAATTACGTCGAAATATCCGCCGCCGTGTCCGCGCCTCGCACCGCACCGCATCGCGCCGCACACTCCACAACGCACCACGCCACACCACACCGAGCCTCGATCCACTTTTTATTTCAAATTGCAAACCCAATTAATGATAAAAACAAACCGATTCCACGATTTCAAATTACAAACCTACATTAAGCTTAACAGCAATCAATTACCGCCCATTCTAATTCGAGTACTTAATCCTTTTTAGTATGAATTTATGAAACAAAGATTCTTATGCATATTGTGAGTGTAAACACGCTGGGAAAGCCAGGGTGTACTCTACATAAGCTCGAAGTTTGAAATCTTCTATCAACTTAAATCTAATCGATAGTAGGATTATTTTATCGCTGTGGCTACATATGTGATTGTCAATCGCTACACGCTACAGCTCTCCTGTATCAGTTTTGAGGATAATATCATTTATCGTGTTGCCCTGTCCACAACACTCGGTCCGCAGAGTTATCCGCTTTTTATATTTCAAAGCTTAGCTCCTTTCGGGATAGTATACAGGAAAATCTCTATTATAGTGAAAGATTTATGAAATGCTACAAAATATTACATAGACGTCTACGTGATGTGTGTGTTGAGAATAAACTTAGATAGTTAATGGGGAATGTCATCGGGCGTAGTGTTTGGCACTCGAAATGTTAATTGCTCACCCCGTTAATTTATGTGCAACGTTATAACCGACGCCATCTATTGACGTTCTCGAAGAGTTATATTTCAAGTTTATCAATGCACAACCTATATATTATGTATGTTAATATTACATTTTATACTTACCTATAGTCTTTAAAAACTTGAAAAAGAAAAAGCTTTTCTGAAAATCCAGACCTCCAGGGCAATGTTGTATTTTTTAAGAACGTTCACATTCTAATCTCAGTCTCATTCTGTCAACAATACCTCTAATTTACCTACATTTTTGACAAGTTTTTGACATTGCTGGTCGCTGAGATGAGTTTGCGACCAGCCGGTCTATTCTGTAAACATGTCACCGTGAAGACTTAGGTTTAGAGGAGCTTAAAGTAAGCTGTCTATTGCTAACATCAAGTGGAATGACTTCACCTAAGATTTAAGTTTACAGGAAGACTTTTACAGAATAGATTGGTAGATTTTAAACGTTTTTTGGCCTTCTGTTATTATTTTATTTCAATTTACGTCTTACTACATTTCTCGTATTTT
This sequence comes from Apamea anceps, assembly GCA_951799955.1. Lineage (NCBI taxonomy): Eukaryota > Metazoa > Arthropoda > Insecta > Lepidoptera > Noctuidae > Apamea > Apamea anceps. Next base: position 13,975,338 of record OX637505.1, on the reverse strand, counting down.
CCTCTTTCTTCACCATGAGCCACTGCACAATTTCTGTGTCCTTTTGCGGCACAGAAAGAAACAGCGTTTCTGGCATCAATGTTAACGTTTCAAACTACAAAAACTAACAAAAATTGTGGTAAGAAATGTTGAAGTGATATTAAAGCTTTTTCTATATCAATATTACTATAAAGTTTTTTTAATCACCGAAATAACATAGTAATCTATCAATATAGGTAATGCACATTACCATTTATATAATGATCTATTAGAAAAAAATCATCCGATTCTGTTTTGACACAGGGGCAACTCGTAACTAATTATCTGACGAGCCCATTGATACAATACCTTACCAGTTGGCCTGCTGTGTTTGGGTTCAATACCCATACAGAATAAATATTTGAATGTCTTACGGATATTTACATTCAGCTTTGTTTACAATCATAGCGTCAGCTGATGTTGGCTAGTTCTATATAGTTTATTTCTGTGAAATGTTAACTTTCTCTCCGCTGTGTTTATTTAAGAGCCGACTGTCAATGTTGACTAGCTAGTGAGCCGCCCCTGATTTACACGGGTGCAATCTACTGATGTAGCAACATGTCAAAACATCAAGATGTCTGTGCTATCAAAATCAGAGTCATTTATTCAAATTAGGCTGAGAATCAGCACTTTTCGAACGTCAAAATTACATAAGACAGTTCCCCTAAGCGTCTGCCCTTCAGCACCTCCTAGTGCCTAACCTGTCAAGAAGTGGCGCAACACAGTCTCCAGCAGCACAGCTGCCTCTACAGTTAGAAAGACTTTATGATCTAAGTTAAAATATTGATGTAATACACGTTAACCTATGTAAGGTTTGTAATAACTAAGCGGGGTGAGTTTGTTTTACAGTATTTATAGAAATACCCGTAGACTACCCGTAAAACGCACCGAGCGGATAAGTAAGTACGTGATTTTAAAATCTTTCAAATTTTTTATACATATTCCGTGTAAGATAAATCGAATCACACATCGTTTATCAAAGTCAGTTCAGTTCCTTGCACAAAAATTACAAAACAATGCAACAAATGCCACATCCATACGAATGTACGGCTACGTTACGTCAAAAGGAGAGTAGAGTTGTAGAGTTTTCATTTCCAAATATTCTACCTCGACTAAATAGTTCAAAATGTCATATTTATTGTAAAACATAATGAATGTGTAATGTAATATAGGTTCAGATGATTAAGATGTATCAATTTAAATCTCGTAGCGATAACATGTATCGATCAGGCTGAGGCGAGCGCGTAGCTAACCCCGTTAGCTGGGAGCGCGCCCGGCCACCCGGCCGCGCCGCCGCCGTCCGTCCGCGTCATTGCCATTCGCCGAGGAAACACGTTTCCTGCTTCATTGTTTCCTAATTTTTCTAACTTCTTTCTACTCCTCGCTCATTGGAGCTTCTTTTGTTTCGTCCTTTCCTTCCGGAGATGTTCCGGTTAAATTGTCACTTTTATTATCCATTTCTGGGCAGGGTTGCTCTTTGGTAGAGGTTAGCAAAATAATTTACCGATTCATTTTATATCCTGCATGCTTTGACGTCGTTATATTATTGGATAATAATAAAATATTTACTGACTAGGAGGAATTCAATCTGTATTTACCTCAATTAAATTCGGTCCCAATTGCGACATAAAGTTTCAAAAAAACTTAACGGTAAACATCGAGTTCCATCGAATCTTCTATTTTTATTTATGCCTGAAGACAAAAAAAAACATGGTTTCTTTTGTAAGTACTTACCCACCTAACCTCATGTACGAGAGTTTCAGTGTAATTAATTTAAGACATGATGTTAGAACATGTACAGTACAGATATCGTTGGTTTAAGAGACGGTAGCTGGTTGAGTGAGGGGCGTTTAACGGGCTAATTATCAAACGGCTAATGAAGTTTGTATTCAGCGGACGGCGGCGGGAGCGCGGGGCCCGGGCCGCTACGTGCTGCGACTCGCAAAGCGCCCCACCTGATAACTCCCCGCCCTCCACAGAAAAATTGCAGAGAAAAAGTTTCATCGCAAGGGAACGTGAATGAAATGAAGAATTGTGTCGGCCGCTTTCGGGATTATTCCCAACATAAAATTCCTTGAGAACCTTTTCGATCTGTTTCAATTCATCAAGCCTCGTCTTTATATAGATATCTGTTCGAATTCTTAATAATAGGTGCGTCTACAAAATAAATATTAATTTATAATTTATATCTTCGTACATTAGTACGAAGATATAAATTAATATTTATTTTGTCACGCACTGTCAATAGGTACTGAAATAAGTATTAACTTATTTCAGAATACTTTGGTATGTTACAAAAAGATTTCTGTTCATTTTTTAAGAAATCACAAGACCTCCCTTGGTGCACGTTAAAGATTTCAGAAATAAGTATATACTTATTTCAGTACCTATTGAACTGAAATCTTTTTGTAACATACCAAAGCATTTATTTTATACATTATATTCCATTCTTGCCCCTCTCCTAAATAAAGACAAACAATATTTTTTCAGGATAGGAATTATCTATTATTTTCCGTTGGAGTACCGGAAATTCAATACCTGTCTAGCAATCAGATCTGTTTTAATAATCCGAACCAGATTGTGGAAGGACATGACGGGATTAACTGTTTGAATCGTTCTCTAACATTGAGTCTTCTTAAAAATGTGTAAAGTAAAATTTTCCACGGAAACTGCAAATTTTTTCGTGACCGGAAGTTGCAATTAATAAAATGACATATTATTTCATAAAAAATGTGTTAGTATTTAATTTGTAACAGTATTATGGCCACGCTGGTTATTAATAAAATTAGAAGGTAGATATTTCATGTAGATATTTTCCTGTTACAAAAGAAAACTTTAATGTTTTCTTTGTGCTATATACTCGTATACCAGACTAGCTACGCCTTGCGGTTTCATCCACATACGTTTCGATCCCGTGGGAATATCTGGATAAAAAGTATCCTATGTGTTAATCCTGATCATAAACTATCTGTGTGCCAAACATCAAAATCCGTTTAGTAGTTTTTGCGTGAAAGAATAACAAACATCCACCCATCAATCCATCGATACAAACTTTCGCATTTATAATATTAGTTGGATAAGGATAAAAGCAAAAACGTTAATACAATTTTTTTTTTTTTTTTTTAATTTTTCGTAACTTATTGGTTTGATGGTGAAGTATCGAGCATTGGAAATGATGGTTATTTATTTTAGAACATTTTCAAGAACCGTCTGAATTTCGTTGATCCCTAAGATTTCCACTTCAAGTCTTCTTACCACTACTTTGTGGAGAACTATAACCGAAATGGATCGTCCATTGAAAATGGACATTTAGTTTATATCTTCTGATAAAGCTAATGATTGTATATAGTAGCCTACATTGTATGTGTGTTTATTGAGTTTTTTAATATCTTCGTGTTGGTAGCGTCTAAAGAAACATGCTCGTTGTCGTAGCCTTTCAATACGCAGTCTGAAACATAAACGGCAAATATTAGGGGTTAAAGTATGAAATTGCCGATTTGTACTGAAAAATTGAAATTCGTTTTTTTTTTAATTTAACATATTTTTTAATCAAAATAGTTACCATTATTATCTATACATTGCTGCCATCTAATAGGAAGGTCATTTATGCCTTTGCGATAGAACTCTCGTGATCTAGATTCGATAAACTGTGTGAAAGCATTTTGTACTGCCTCCTAAGAAGAAAACTTTTTATTACGTAGAAAATTGTCCAAATCACGAAAAAACTGGTAGTCCGTTGGAGCAAGGTTTGGCGAATACGAAGGGTGACGAATGGTTTCTAATTGCAGTTCCTGTAGAGTTAAAACGGTTTCTCGTGCTTTATGAGGTCTCGCGTTATCATGGAGCAATAATGGTGAGGATCCATTCATGAGTCGGGGCTGTTTCACTGCTAGTTTTGCTATCATTGTTCGGAGTTCGGCACAGTAGACATCTGCCGTTATTGCTTGACCAGATCGGAGAAAGCTATAGTGAATGCTGAGACCACCAAACGGTTACCATTACCTTTTTATTGGTAAGCTTTGCTTTAGGACACTGTTGCGGCGTTTGACCTGGGGTCAGCCATTGCATTTTTCGCTTATGGTTATCGTAAAGAATCCACTTTTCATCACATGTCACAATACGATCCAATATTCCTTCATTTCTGTATCGATTCAACAAGGCAACACAAGTTTCAACAAGCGTTTCTTTCTGCAGATCAGTCAAATCATGAGGCACCCATTTCTCATACTTTTTTGTTTTATTGATTTGACGCAAATGAGTCAATATTGTTGGTAAGGTAACGTTAACCCATGCCGCTAATTCCTGGGTAGTTTGGCTCGGATCGGCTCCCACCATCTCTTTCAATTCATTGTTATTCACCTGTGTGGGTGGTCTTCCACGTGGTTCGTTCTTCAAATCAAAGTTTCCATCACGAAAGCGTTTAAACCAAAATCGCACGGTGCGTTCATTAGAAGTCCCCTCTCCAAACGCAACATTGATATTGCGAGCTGTTTCTGCTGCGTTAGTTCCGCGTCGGAACTCGTATTCAAAAATAACTCGAATTTTCGAAGTATCCATCTTTCTTGTCTAAGCTCAATAAAAAAACAACTGAAAGTCGATAATCGAATGTTGCACATTTTTTAAAAGAAGAACTTCATAGGACCATGTTAAAAAAGTTTCACTCAAAAATCTCAAACCATGAAGGTTCTATGTCAATTCGAAGTACCTATTACAATAAAACGGCAATTTCATACTTTAACCCCTATTACAACAACAGTCCACTTGCAATGTTTTGAAAGCAGTTAGTTGTAGTCCCGTGTGCGCTGTTGCAGTACATTCAAGTCACTTCGCGCAATAGCTCGCGCCACGGGTCTCTTTGCGAAGGCCACTTCCTCGTAACGACTGCTATCATCTACCAAGAAAATATAAAGAGGTCAATTTGCTATATGGCCACCTCGTAACTAGACTTAGTTCTCAAAACGAACTTGAACATTTGTTCGATAAGACAAATGATTGAATTTGCTTTTCATTTAAATATGTGCTAGAAAACTGGTAAAGTGCGAGTAAAATTCTTTCAACGGAGCTTTCTGGTTCGTTTTCTTAACGTATATCTACATTGTTTTTCATCAACGATTGCTTTTTTAGGGTTCCGTACCTAAAGGGTGCCAACGGAACCCTATTACTCAGCCTCCGCGGTCCATCCGTCCGTCTGACTGTCAGCGGGCTGTATCTCATGTACCGTAATAGGTAAACAGTCGAAAATTTTCAGTGTTTATTTCTATTGCCGCTCTAACAAAAAATAAAATAAAGTTAATGTTTTTTTATGCCATACTCTTAACTTTTTTGCCTTTTTTATGCCTTATGGTACGGAACCCTTCGTGTGCTGGTCCGACTCGCACTTGGCCGGTATTTTTTTTAGTTTTAATACAAATAAACATATTCCATTCTATTCTAACGGGTGTAAAAAGACACTTAACGTAGCCGAGAGTCACTTGTACTCCCCATCATTGTAATCATTTTTTTTTGTACTGGACCATACCTGGAAACCTTCTGGTTACTGGATATTGAAGGTCAAAATTCCAACTTTTACTGACGTGTTTTTACGGAAACAAGTTTTTAATGTTATAACACAAATTTAAATACGCCACTACCCCTATACCGTTGCATGCACTCATAAGCACAATGTTTTGCGTGTGTTACATTGCGCACTACCGCAAACAGCAAATTTTCAAACCAAAAATAAAAGTCGCTTCTCAGCAAATATTTCTATGCAATGTTACTTTGTTTGATGTACAGAATGCGTAGGTGAAGGATATGTGAAGAGCCTTTTCACACCCTGTATAATGGAATTTAATGACAATAATAAAGAAATAAGTAGGTAGTTGTATGGTACTCGTAATGTAATCTAATTACATAAAAATTATAAGAAAATCAACATTTTGTTTTAGGTCACCTTTCACTTTTAAGGAACCGACCGTCGGAATAATAGGTTCAGTAATTCAGTGGAACTTCGCTTTACAAATGGCACATCATTTCGTTTCGTTACCAAGGGCAAGTCCTACCACTATAGCGGTAATTGACAGGTTTAGTTATAAATAAGATATCTTAATTTAGTATGGAATCCTGGGTCAACGATGTCAGGAAAATTATTTATCTTAATTCAGTTATCGTAGAGCTTGAAATGTCATCGATAGATATTCTTATTGGAAATTATTAACTACTAGTTGTAGTAACTAGTACTTATATTTTTGGTACAAATGTCCTGGATGAAAAAACGGTCCATGTCCTTCTCCAGGTCCCAGGCTACCTATCTGTCACATTTCATAACGGTCGGTTTGGTGGTTTAAACGTGAAACTGAAAAGATAACAGCCACACAGACCAGACGGAGTTACTTTCACAATTATAATATTAATTAATATGGGTATATATATACACATATTTCATGTCTGGCTGTGTGACCGCGTCGTTTTTCTAAACTGTGCAATGACTTTTGATGCGGATTTAACCATCATTTAGAGAATGTATTCCGGAAGGTTTATATTTATAATACTTGCATTAATTTTAAACTTACATATAGGTAATAAATACGTGTTTTGTCATCATCATCTGCCTAGCCTTTTCCCAACTATGTTGGGATCGGCTTCTAGTCTAACCGGATGCAGCTGAATACCAGTATTTTACATGGAGCGACTACCTATCTGACCTCCACAACCCAAAAAAAAACGAAAAAAAAAAACGTGTAAACGTCGTAACGTCGTCGTCGTCGTCGTGTAACGTCGTAAATACGTGTTTTGTAAAGTCGGTAAAATCGTGACACAAATTCCTATCCATCTTTTCATATGAAGTTATCATAATGAAAAGATGGATAGGAATTTGTGTACAAAGGAATTTGACCGTTTTGTAGGTACAAAAATGAGCTCCATATTTCATTTTGATATGCAAGAGGTATAGCAGCCCAGAACATAATAATAGGAAATATGGCTGTATTTTTTATATTTTTTACTTTACCAATAAAAGACAGTAGATAATATAAACACAAGAAAAGTATTCATAGGCTAATTCAACTACTTCTTAATATTTTATAATATTTTGCCCCCACTTCCCCGCGCCATGTATCTCTCTGTCCCGCTCGCACTGTCAAACTGATTCAGTTAGGGTGAACTAGACTATTAGATGGACGTAGGCTTGATAATAAATAATTAAATTATGATTATATTATTATATGAAATCAACGTCTTCTGTATTCTATAGAATAAAATGGAAATATATTGAAAGTTAAAAAGAAGTTAAATTATTCATTAGTATATTATAAATCAACTAGCAAATAGTTAATTTAACTAATAATTTAGCTAATTTACCAAGGTAACCTACGTACAGTTGTCCAACAAAAAATAGGCACTTCGGAAATCATCATCTGTCTTGTAAAATACGAACGCGCGATGATGAGATCTAATATAGAGTTGTAACAACTCTCAAATTGGTCGATCACTTGACAACTCTCAAATTGGTTGTCAAATAGACATGTACTTCTATGAGTACTTTAGACTCTATTGAGACCTGCACCCTAATTGCGTAACACACAATCAATCGGAATCGGTTTCATTTTGACAGTTCAACAACATTCATTGCGTTATTTACGAGAAGAGCAGACAAATTTTTCGAACTTATGAAGCAATGGATTAGCAATTTGCTTCAAAATGATTCAGATTACGATTGATTGTGTTACGCAATTAGGGTGCTGGTCTATTTGGAGTCGCTGCATTAATGCCAATACCATTGGCGATACATCCAAGTGCTGAGATGTCTTCATGAAAACGCAACAACGACAGTCCAACCTCAAGACCAGCGAACTAAACATATCCATGTAAAGGGGTGAGAGAAGGGGATGTAATTTCCCCGAAATTGTTCTCTAATATTATTGGAGGATATATTTAAGACGCTGAACTGGAAAAGACGCGGCATTACCTATGTGATAACCTAGACATAGAGAGGGAGTGCAGGGCGGGGGGCGGGGTCAGACTTTCTACACCTGCAGCCTCTAGTTCAAGTATACGCAGAGGGCATACAGCGCTCTGCGTGTACAATATAACAATGCCTTCAGAATGCTTGTAGGGCTGCCGCGGTTTTGTAGCGCTTCGGGTATGTTTGCAGATGAGAGAGTGGATGATTTTTATGCCATCATTCGAAAGCGATGCGCTTCTCTCCGTCATAGAACATGCGTTAGCTCCCATAGTATGTTGAGGGCATTGAGTGACCGGTGGTACTGCCCGATGCTTGGCCGGTGGGTGAGGTGAGGTCGGCGATAGGTAGTTTATATAATGTTTTCTTTTTTATTTATATTATATAATGTTTTCTTTGTGTTTTCTCTTTTATTTATGTTATATTTTCTTTGTATGTGTTATTAACAATAGTTAATTAAGTAATTTTATGTAAATACTAACATTATGGACTGCAAGGTCTGCAAATAAAAGTTTATTATTATTATGTCGTTTATTTATTTAGTTGTCTTATTTTATTACGTTTTTAAATATTAGTATAAAAATAAAAAATTTTAGAAACATAAAAAAATAGTGATCCACCGGTGTCGGGAGCAGGGTCCAAGCTACCGGTGGTTAGGGCTCCAGAGACAAAAACCTCCTCACAATGCGAGCCGTATCGAGGAGTACTACCTTCTGAATCAGGCCCTTGATCCAACCGCCTAACGAGAGCCTCGATAGATGTTGATCGAAGCTTTCGGCCATCAGGCCATTGGCCGATACGACAATCGGCACAATGACAGTCGAACTCACATTCCACATGTCAACAACCTCTTGTGCTAAGTCAAGATATTTGATTTGTTTATCTTTCTCAGCTTTCACGAGGTTCCCGTCATGTGGAATGTTAACATCGGCAATCATTGCGTGGCGCACTAATCGATCTATCACCACTATATCAGGTTTTTTGGCGACAACCTCCTGTCAGTGATGATAGACCGATCCCAGTACAACGTGACATGGTCATTTTCGAGAACTGGGTCGGGCACATACTTCTAATATGGTACCTCGGAGTCGACAAATTTATATTTCAAAGCAAATTGCTGGTGAATAATCCTGGCTACTTGGTTATGCCTGTGTAAGTACTCGCCGTTAGCCAAACGAGAACAACCAGAGATAATATGTCTGATGGACTCACCCGGACGACGGCATGCCCGACACACGTCAACTGTCCCATCCTTCATAATATGTCTGCGGTAGTTATTCGTCAAGATAACTTCGTCCATAATTGCACAGACAAAACCTTCAGTTTCCCCGAAAAGGTTATTTATTATTATTAACATCACCGGCGAGTACATCTCACACGTAATATTTGCAGATGACATTATCATAGCGGCTGAATCGCTGCATGACTTGCAGCAAATGCTGTACAGCCTAGCTGATTCATAGGCATTGGTCTCCGGCTGAACTTGGACAAAACCTAGGTTATGTTCAACGATTGCTGTCAATGTTAATGCTTTCAAGGTGGTCCGAGACTACTTTTACCAACGAAAAACTTTGGAGTTTGGTAAGAACAATTTTGAGAGGTTAACAAAACAATGTAACTGGGCTGAGCAGCGATTTGGGAGCTTCATCGAATCTTCTCGTTGACTATTTCACAGAGCCTAGACTAAGATCTTCAATCCGTGCGTCCTGCCTTTTATGACTTACGGAGCCTGTTTGTGGTAGTGCGCAAACAGCAAATTTACACACCAAGTCGATTCCCAGCAATTAGTTTTGTGCAATGTTACTTAATTTGATGTACAGACGCCAGCAGGTCAAGCTACCCGAAACTGTAAAATTTCCCCAATCAACCTTGAACCTAATGCTTGAGCGATAAAGTTGAAAATCTAATAAATAAATTTGACGGATTGTAGTAGCATGATGTGCTGGCGTCTGTATGACGGCTACTTACACCCTGTTTAGATTATTATTTTACAACGGTTTAGGCGCCTACCCTTACCGCTTCCTTTAAAAATTCCATCTGTATCTATACATTTGTGGTAATTGAAATATATTTCCATTACCACAAACCTATCTTAAATAAATATTTTATAAAAAGAAGTTTTGCTGATAATATTGAAAACACCATAAAAATTTGGGAATTGTCTAAAATAGGTACGTTTACCTGCCTAAATTTTTGACAATGTTGACATTGACGTGAGATTACGATTTTAAACCATTTCAAAGACCATATAAATGAAAACAACAAAATTTAGAAAAAATAAAAATACGGGTGCCTTATTTTGACATCAAAATTTAATTTTACATTATTATATAATTTCTTCAGAAACGTTGTCAATCGGGTCTTTAGAGCGCAAACGAAGTGTCGCGGATTCCCCGTCTGATAGCCGAAGCAGTACTGACAAGTACTGAATCGGGGTGCTGTCGGGGGCCGGGCGGCAGAGCGGTTCAAAGTGTGAGTGGTTATAAAGCTAGATATTTCCAGTCTCATCATGTAACGATTAAAAAATAAAAACTAACAGATGACACCTGCTTTATGCATAGTTCGATTAGCCTGCAAAGTTTCATGACCTAATTTGATTATTTTCATTGATTTATTCTTCTTTTACTGTATGGTTTAGAGGTAACTTTGAGATTTCTTTGTATCGAGAAAATTACAGCAATCGTGTCGTGTTTTCGCAACAGACGACACCTCGCAGTAGTCATCTTTATTGTATGTTAATTACAAAGTGAATACTGCAGTATTAGCCATTAATGCTAAGACAATTTTCGCAATCTGCGGTTACAGGCCCTTAATGCTCACAAAAATATTATTAAACTCTAGCAATTGTCTATAGTCCATTTACAATAGCATTAGAAAGAAGTTAAAAAAGGTTATTTTTAATGCACACTTTGTAACAAAAATACAATAAACATTGTTACATTATGATAGACGCCGAATTTATTATGATCTATTTTTACAGCAGCTGTCACACTTAATTGTAACCATTTTAACTATTTATCTTATGAAATTATGTGGGTTTAATTTATTTATATTATATAACTGCAATTTAAAATTACAGTGTCAATGCTAAAAACCTAAAAGAAGCAGGGATGAACAATACTTGGAACGTTATTCGTTTCACTATAATTCTACCGAATTTTATTTTAATTAAGGTGGATGCGCTGCAGTAGCCCGCGAAATCAGACGAATTCGGAGCAATTCTAATTTAAAGGGATGTATTGATGATTTTTAAGGTTAAAATTGTATTATTGCCTACATATTTCTTATTGTTGCGCATCATATTATTTTTATTAAGATACAACCTTACACTGACCTGCAAATTGCAAAAAACGCAAGAAAATTAGAATTTAAGCATCTCCCTTAAAATTGTTTTATCATAACTTTGAAATAAAATGTTTTGCATTCCTGCTTCTACGAGCCTCTTTTTTCTAATGCTATTATAAATGGACTATAGTACATTTCAAACGTCCGTTCCTATCATGGCCATGATGTCAGTATGTGACGTCATTAGTCACGATACTCCTTTGTTTATATCTGTTTTTGAGCCCCAAATCATATAAATTAAAATATTTTGTATGCTTTGTTCACCACTTACCTACTTCGCTTACTAAATTACCTTAGTGAGATTTCAAGCAGTTTGCTAAGAATAGATGTTTATTCACATGGCTCTTTACGTCACTTCCGGCATTGTTGAAGACGATGCGTTTCGAGTTTGCGTTCCGTCCCACCAAAAAAATAAAGCAACAAAATTAAATTATAAATAAGTAATAAAAAATTGATAAATAAAGCATTGTTAGATCTAATACAATGTATATTTCAATAATAAAAATGTTTTGAATTACTTCCATATTATAAAACACTAAATCACACCTGTTTTCCCCGGAGGAAAACACGAACACACCCACACGCCCACAACAAAACACAAATACCTATACAAAATAAGAAATATAAACGTCTTTAACAAAAATTTCCTCAGGTAACCGCGACTGGTTTTGTATTTTTAATGGTCATTAGTCACGAAAAGATAACAGAATGACAAACGAAACCGACCCCGTAGGTAAATGAGTGATAGAGCCATATTTTTGGTAAACTTCATGTAAAGCACTGCCGAGTGTCCTGCAGTCCAGTGGAAGTGAGAGCATTTTCTATATAAAAGAATGATGGTAAACATCGTTTTTTTTACATCTGAATTCTTCTTGGTATTATTATATGAGGGGCTCGTGGCAAAGTAATAACAGCCACACGGGTCGATCGATCAGGTTAAGATAAGCAGAACGTGGATGGCTTCACATACTGAGACCCCTCCGTGCATCAAAAATCACGTTAAGCTGTTAGTCCCGGCTGTCATTCGTGGATCTTTGACAGTCGATACGGGTCGTTAGAAGCCCAAAAGTCTGACAATCAGTCTTACCATGGGGTATCGCATTACCCAGTAACAGAGTTGTGGAGGCATAGGCAGTCGGTCCATATAAATACTTCAGGTGCATCCGGTTAGACTGGAAACCGACTCCAACATTGGGGAAAGGCTAGGCAGATGATGAACTCCTTGATATTATAAATACGAAGACTGAATCATGGAAAACACGCAAATGTGTAGCAAGCACTAGGGCAATCGTACGACGACAAATAGTGTTCGACGGTTCAGTATACTTGGTTCGTTATTTTTGTTTTGTATACCATGATCCTGGTGACCAGCCGATCGATTTTGTAAAAATCTCACCGTGAAAAGTTAGGTGAAATGAGCTTAGAGTGAGCTGTCAATAGCGTCAATCCCTAGAATTAGTTGGAATGCCAGCTCACTCCAAGCTCACTTCACTTAAGTTTTCACGGTGAGATGGTTACAGAATCGCACTGCAGGCCATAACGTCGTCATTTATATAGAAGATCAAAGATAAAGCTTCTTGTAACATACTCTGTAGTAAAAAGCAAGAACGTAAAGAATTTTCCTTAGTGCTGGCTATCTTCGTTACAGTCTCGAGAATTTTTTTATGATTTCCTATACCAGGTGCACAAACTTTTATTTTTTATAGCCCCCGGAAATGTTCCGTTTACTGTTGTTTTCTTGCAACCCTCTCGACCACAAATCCGTTTTAAACATTTGAGTCTGTCAAATTCGCGAAAACAAACAGTGGCGCCGATTCCCTTGTTCACAAACTAAACTAAATTTAAGTTCAGTGCATCTTTTTCTTTTTATTTCATTGAGAAAAGGACAAAAGATAAATATTAGTTTAGTCCTGTCAAATTAGTCAGCGCCTGACGTAAATTGACGTATTTTTAGTCGCTATGTTTTTAATCACGTCTAAACTGTCTATGGATTATCTTAATTTGACAGGACTAAACTAATATTTATCTTCTGTCCTATTCTTAATGAAATAGAAAGAAAAAAATTCACTGAATTAAAATTTAGTTTAGTTTGTGAACAAGAGAATCGGCGCCATTAGCACTTTAATGAAAAGTACCGTTTGTTGACAAATTATCTGTTTTCTATATCGTACAAGCCGTGTGCACCATGGAATTTTCCATCAGCAAAAAAGACTACATTGAAACTGGCATTCCCTATTTCAATTCAATTAAAAATACTTTATTACACACAAACATTACATTGGCACTTATGAAACCAGAAAGTCCACGGTTATTCTTTTTAAAATAATTTGTTTTTACAATGGTTTTAATAGCAATGTTAATAGCTATGAGAGTACAGTGTAGCCCTCGCAATACCTAAGTACTTTAACAAAGGACAAAAACGTAAAACAAGATAGTAAATGGTCAACAAATCTAAGATTATGAACGAGCCTACAACGAGCTCACGTTCACAATATAGAAAAGAAGGTATTTATCTACTTAATAAAAAATCATTTACTGACAGATAACGCACGAAACGTGTTTTGCACAAGAGTTCTTTATATACCGAAATTGAACACAATTTTGAAAAATCACTCCTGGTTTTTTTTAAATTCCTTCCCAATATGGGTTAAATAGGGGATGAACGTTGGTATGAAAGATCTCATTATTGGCGATGAAAAATCCTATCGGGCGTAGTAAATAAAAATCTTAAATTCATTCACTGACAGAAAGTGAGCACTAAAAGCGTCTGAATAGGGAATGAAAGTTTGTATGGATTTTGTCATTTTTGAAGTTAGAAACGTGGAAAATGGTATTTTTCTAATTATAAGTAAAAGTTATTTGCGTGGTTATTCGTGCCATAGTCTATTTTAAACTCATTATTCAAATAATACTTTGCTGCACTGCAAATAAAATATGTAAGTGAAAATATGCCGATTTACTGCAAATAAAATGTAGAGAGCTATGTTGATGTTATAAAAAACGAATTGATTATAATTTAGTAATTATTTAAATGTAAAATTAATTACGCGGCAATATCCTAATTGCCGCGTAATGAATTTTAATAAACAAGCAGCGCCGCAATTTGCAATAAACTTGAGAAATTTTGAATTTCACGGCGTTTATTGAACGAATGACGTTACATGTTTACATCTCGTCTCACCAGCTTGTTTATGATAAAATCTGTCCTACCTGAAGCAACATTTCATAATATATTAATCATTTTCTTAATTTTCTATATAAGTACAGATGCCAGCAGGTCAAGCTACCCGAAACTGTCAAATTTTCCCAATCAACCTTGAACCTTAATACTTTAGCGATAAAGTTGAAAATCTATTAAAGAAATTTGACAGATTGTAGTAGCTTGATGTGCTGGCGTCTGTACATATCATCACCTAAATGTTACTGGGCGGATTGATAAGTACGTGATTTTAGGGTTAAATGAAAACTGTTTACAAATTTCATTTCTATTTCTTAATTTAGAACCTTTCACTAAGCTAATGACGATTTTATTTGTTTATTGTGCTGAAATTCCTTGTGGTCGTACCACCCCAAAGGAAGCAACCAGGAAGGCCGCTGAAAGTATCTGTATTAGTATAATAAAAGTATAATTATTTGCCTAACCAAAACACAGTTAGGTACAGGCAGACTCGTTTGCGAAATTGTAATCTAAATACGGTTAAGGTTATTATTCATATCTTTAAAAAACGTTGGTTTAATTACAGCTTGTTTAATTACGCCGATATTTCTGCGGGGCGAACATTTTGTTGGGCAATAAGTCTCAGCTAATTGTTTGAAAAGATAATTTGGTGGCGGTTTATTGTGGGCGCCGTCCGGGACGGGCGTGTTAGTGATGGCGCCCAGGGTCGCCCAGCCGCCCAGCCGCCCGGCCCTACACATATGTTACTAATTACTTATTTACTTGTTTAAGATACGGTCGCTAAAAGTTAAGTAAATAATAGCAGTTAAGACTGTTTGAGCATTATAGCAGATGTTGGTTAATCATCAAATGGCTAACAAAGCTTCTACACTCCGAAATGTCTATGTGTCGTAATTATATTAATTTCTATTGTCAAGATCTATCTTTTTATCTTATTTTTCACTAAAACAAATCAATATGATTTTAAAACATTGTCGTCTTTACAAATAACACTACACAGCCTATAGGTAATCGTGGTGGGATTAAAAAATGCTATTTAGCAGTAAAAAATTTGAAATTATTTACTTTTAATTGGAAAGGAAATAAAGAATTTCCTTACCTTCCCTTCAGCCGTAAACTTATAAGTACGTATTACGCAGAACGTAGGATTCATGTGTGTCCACGGATAAACAGACAGCATAGTAATCCTATTAGAAACCATTTTTAAGATAAACCATCAGTTTTAATTTTAAGATAAAAAGCTCTTATATAAGAATAAATAAACATTAACCGATCTTTTTTATCTTAAAACCAGCGAAACTGAACTAAGTTACTAAACTATAATTGAAATCTTAACAATATTCAATATGCATTATACTGTTATACATAAACAATATACATATAGATATTATAATACACACATTGACACATTGTAAGTATCAAAACGCGGCGGCCATTTATAAGACCACTAAAGTGCCAGAACAAATTGTTTCGTAAAGTGCTTTATAATTCGTACTGATTGAACTAGAAGAGAAAACAAATATGGAGCAAGAAAACAAACAAAGACAGAAATAATACTGGTAATGCTGTGATCTTATTAACCAAGTTTCTACTCCCGTCTCAGTATCGTTTATTATTAGATTGGAAGTTAATTGGCTCTTCAAGATTAAGTATTTCATTTTACGTCGTGAGCTCAGTATACACTTTTATGTCATTTCTTGTATCGGTCCTACAGCATGCTCGCTTCTACAAAATAAGCTCGTAACATCACATACTTAATCTATATATGATGCGTAGGTTTCAGATAGTGCATCCAAACTGCAGCGAACGTCGTTAACTCGTTTATTTTACTGCGATTGTTTTGTCTCTAATGCTACGGCTACATTGTCGAGTTAAAGCGAACGACACTTCGCGCGCTCTCTCTCGCACACCGCCCGACGTCTCGCTGTTGAACAGAGAGGGCTTGAAGTGTAGTTCGCTTTATCGCGACAATGTAGCCGTAGTATTACACAATTTGAACTTCAAAACTTTCTCGCTATAATTCAATACCTAATCAATGTGCATTACTTGATGATATCAAAAATATAATATATTTTACTATTAGGTATTCATTTCATTCTGGTGTTGACTTACAACTATTTGACTTATTACGTCGATATCGAGTTTAGATGCGTGTGATTCATTATAAATTCCTAATAGTCCTAATATAGATCACACATGTGTCGCCATCTAGTGTACGTAGCTGAAACCGTGACGATAGTTTCACGATCGTGAACTATCGAAAATAAAATCCGATCATTTCATGTTTCATATGCAGTGAATAAAGTGAACGATACATATTTTGTTGATTGCATTGATTTTAATTGATTTTTAAAGGTCTTTAGTAACAGAAAGGTAAAAAAAGTTAACAAAAAGATCTCATTCTAAGTGTAAACTAGCATCCGAGCAATGTTAAATAGGCTAAATCACCTCTATTTGACATACAACATGTATCTACGATTGAAAGTGTGTCTACTAATTATTTAATTGATACATTATAAGACTTTGGTTATGTAGGGTTTGCAGATTCACATGTTTAAATTAAGATAGCCAGGCCTCTTTATTACTACATTGAAATGATTATATTTTTCAATAATTATTTATTGTGGAATGTTGATTGCTTTGAATACTTACTTAATCCTTTGCCCTGCAGTAGGACAGCAATAGGCTGGTTTTATTATGTTGAATAATTTGCAAACTCACTTGCAAATCTCTCACTTTCTATTTATTTCAGTATTATTATTAATTATTTCTTTTCTGTAATTCCGCAACGAAAAGAGAAATGAAACTACATCACGAATACTTTAAAGTTATGTTTTTATTTTAAAACTATCATAATACTATTATTATAAAATATGTTGGTTGGTACTTACAAAATTCAGAGTTTTAGACATTTAAAGCATTTATAGAAGAAATAGAGCTACAACATTTCTTCTACGCGTAGTCGTTGCGTTACAAAATGATTAAAGGACATAATCATTAGATGATTTCTTTATTTTCATTACTTACATCGTTCATTAATTTTATCAAAACAACTTTGCTATGCACACACACTGCATTTTGAACACATATTGTAGGTTTGTGCAAACTGTTCTATGGCACGGCTAGGTGTGCTTAACTAATTTGTAATTTATAACAAGTTTTAATCGTATCTACGCATAATATATGAAAATATATGTAGAGTGAGCCACGGCGTCGGAGACTTTCAGTGGCCTCTGGAGCGCTGCCAACGATTCGTCTGGTGGTTATTTTCGCACGTCATCCACAAATAACAAGACATCTACTGATTCGGTCTTGTATCTATAGTGTATAAAAAACTACGTCGCGTATAAAAAATGGTTTACACCATGGTTTGTGACGCACATGTTGTCATTCATACAGCACGTTTCTATTATAGTTTTACAAGCCCGTTCTTACATTCAACTTCAATAAAATCACTAAACTGAATTGCACGCAAGTAACTCTATTAAAATGCTCTTTGTCTAGTATTCATTATCCCCCTGTCTAGTTTTAAATTCTTTTGTTGGTAGTAGTCGTTGCATGGATGCATGAATAAATTGTTTTTGAGAGTCGAACGTACCGAACAAACTGGTAGGTCAAGATCCCTTTCTCATAGAACACTCTTTTGTGCGATAGTAAAAGGCGTTCGCTATTAAAGGGCGCGGGTCGGGTAGAATGTTGATTTGTGGGTAATTATTATTGAATCTATGGCAGTGAGCTACGCTGGGTTCACTTTCTTGAAGGGACGAAGAATGTCGTGTTGGTGTCTTGGTGCATCGAGTTGGTCGCTGGCCGCGCCTGCACACTCGTGTGTGTGTGATCCTGATCGTGATGCGCGCGCGCTGTCATTGCCCTAGTCCCGCCGCTGCCCCCTCGCCTCTTGAAACAATGAACGGAACCTGGTTAATGATCGCCCCGTTTTCGGCGTTATTTTAAAATTTACCTTTTGATGATTGAATATTCAATGACAATTTGAAAAGCAATATATTCTATCCAATAGAGTTCTATATAAAATAATGCTAACGAACGCGGAATCAAATACTAATCTAAACAATCTAGTATAGATATGTATATGCTCCGCTCTTGTACAAACTGTACTCTGAAGATGACGATCTTGTCCTGTTGTTCCTTACATAAAAACTGTACTTAACCTTTACTGCATTTTTTAAAGTATTTTTATACATAGGTTCCGAATACATCCATAAACTAGTAATATTATTACGATCTTTACGTTTTTATTAAACATACAATATTTTAATTTGGCAACACGACAACGACTATTCAAGGCTCACGTAAAATAACTAAGTTGAAAAACACATGATTCCCAAGCAGCACACAAGCGTTTTCAACATCAATATACCAACCTATTTAGAACTTAGAGTTCTTTTAGAGACGTACAAGAGTGTTATAAAATGCTTTTGTCTTTATAAGAGTGATTTATGAGTTATTATACAGCTCAAACTGTATAAAATCTTTATTGAGGGATCTGCGTAAGCTTGGGGTGCTTAAACAGAATATTAAAATTCTACTATACAGCTTTAAGTATTTTGTGACACTTCAATCTGGTTTAATCGTTAAAGCTGTATACAGGCTGTATTTTACATGTGATCACTTACTTATTACAACTCTAAGTGTTATTACAGTATCACTTGATACTTGTTTCTGTACAATGGTGTATGCAAACTCCGTTCTCAAGCTTATTTTTATGGCGTAATTGTACACTATTGTAAATACAGTGGTTTTATGACTTCTGTCTATGAGGGTGTTTTAAAACTAAAAAAATAAATGACAGCTATAGTACAGCTTTAGTCTGTATTACTGACACAGTCACTTGATTGCATGACGAATAAAATTAATGTTTTCACTGTGAAGAAATGCAACATGTGGAAAAAAAGAAAAAGATCTGGTGCAGTCAAGAGGAGGATTGAAAGGGAATATTTGAATATTACAAATTATCAACCAAGTAACAGTTATGATAGTGAACCATCATTTATTGAGGAAGCAAGAGAATCATTAATAAATCGGACAACCTACAGTCAAGCGTCAATTCCATCGACGTCCAACGAAGAAGGTTCCGTAGCAAAAACATTAAACAGTGATAATAATGATCATAACAGTTATATCAAATGTGTAGATTTAGGACAACCTTCGGAACCTGATAATGAAGTTTTTTCATTATGTGCGAAAATTAGTGTGATTTAAATAAAAAGGCAACAGGCACATGTAACGTGTATGAGTTTTTAATAACAAGTAAAAGTGACACATGAATGATGTGCGTACGAGCACATAACAAAAACATAATACATAGTTTAGGTAGGACGGAACACTTAGAGCTATGATCAATGTCGTAGGCGCTCCAACATTCCCCCGAGCGTTGAAAGTCGAGCTTTCAACCAGACTTCGATTCTGGTAATGGGCATATCCTGTTGAAGGCCCTCCGGATGACTCCAGTAGAGGTCTTTATATCTGCTACCCGGACAATTCCATCAGTACCTGGATGTATGGCGATGACTCTTCCTAGTCTCCACTTCAGAGGTGGAAGATTCTCCTCTTTCATGACTAGGAAGGCTACAAAAACAACAATAGAATTTTTTGTCTCCGGGAGAACCACAGCCACGAGATTACGTGTTTCTCTTAAATACTAACAAGCTCGTATAAACAAAATTTAATAACAAATAACATTTACATAAACGTTGTGACTTAAGGACAATGGACAATCAAATTAACATGATTATTAAGTGTTTCTCTATGAAAGGTTTAAAAAGTAAATTAACCTCTTGAAAAGATCACCCTATAAAAGTTCATTATTGTAAAACTAACAAAGAGATTCCTCCTCCTCTTCTTCAATAATTTCTTTTTCGCCTGTAGAGTTTTTGTCGATTTTACCTTTTTCACCTGTATCCATTTTATTTTGATTCCTCTCGATTTCCCTGATCTGATTCATTTTCAGCTATATTTTTTTTAAGCGCATCTTTTTTGGTTCTCATACTTTTAGTTGCTCTTTCATTCTTACTGAGTTTCCTCTTCACAGAATTTTTCAAGACGTTTCTATGATTTTAAACGGCATATTTTCCTGAAAATAAAGTAAAACAGATATAACATACACAACACACTAATAATACTTTGCAATAAGTTTACTTAGGTATAATAATGTTCATACAAAACAATGTATTTTATATGAACGAGTTATAAACTCTACTTTTCACTTCGATTGCGAGTAAATCAAACAGTGATATAGCAAGTTAACATATATTTTAGTTTAAATTAACAATTTTTGGAACAATTTTTTCAACTTTTTTACCTGAGTAAATAAACATTAAGCTTGTGTGTAGGAGAACTATACTGCCAAATCACAAGTGCGTTTTAATAAAATATTATTGATAAAGTGAGGAACGGATCAAAGTAGTTTTGAGCTCAGGGTTTTTCATTTCTTTAAGCGTAACTCTAAAGAGCATTATAAGTTATGCATAGAGAACTAATATACAGCCTAAGTAATAAACATATTCTATTATAAAGCTGATTAAAAGCCAATAGCTGTACAATGTAATCCATAACTTACTTAGTACAGCTATTCAGACTATAATACTCTCCAAATATTATGTAGGCTGCTTAGCTAATTGTCGCCATTTTCGAATGTTTAATAACAAAATTTAAAGTATAATTAAAGGATTTTTTTACAAAATCTTAAGCCGCATCATGATAATCAGCTTGAATAATGATCACTGTGCCCTTATATCTATTACTTTAAAATTATTTTTTTATTCTAACCTTAAAAACAAACATTTACTTACCGTATTTAGTATTTTTCTTTATGTCAGCTCGATTATTTTGCTGGCGCGTGAATATTTTGAAGGAAAACATACACAGGTTCACAATAAATTTAATTTGCACTTTCAATTCACCAAATAACAACATCAGATATACAAATCTACGGTTACCTTTTACTTCTAGTAATAAATATTAAATAATAGTGTCGCCATTTCTACTACACGCATAATGTCATCGAAAATAGTTTTGTTTTATTTTTATTCTTTTGTAATCCTCTTCAAAAACCTATTTAGAACACTTTTCGTTACAAAAGAATTATAAGATAATATCTGTAGTATAATGGTTTCTTTGTACACCGAATAACAGCTTTAATACAGCTATTGTACAGCTTCTCTTTTGCTTGTACAGCTACTATACAGCTCTAATAACGACAAAAGCTGTATAATATGGGCCCTTTTTTTACTTACAGGGGCTGTTTAAGCGCTTAAACAGCCTATATACAGCCTGAATATGCAGCTTCTAGTATAAAAACCAACTTAAATACAGCTTGTATACAGCTTGCAATGCTACTTGGGTTATAATGTTCCAAATAAAAAAAATACATCAATTCAAACAATATCATTTTGACTCTGACTTGAACTGTTAACGACGGATTACGTGAGTAGGACTAGATATTTGAATTGATCAATGTGTAAAATTAGGTAGCTCATAAAACATGTTTATAATGAGCAAGACTTTCTATATTAGTGAATTACGTACTCTACGCTAGTAATGCCATAATAGGTACCTCGGTAGTCAGTATGTATTCGGACTTCCGAGGTATTATGGCATTACTCATTTCTATCCTTCGTTATAGGTACCGAATCGTATACTGACATGCATCCGTTTCTAGGTGTAAAACTACATCATACAATAATTGGATAATCAGTCTCTTCATTTGTGGGATCGGGATCGCCTGTCTTGGAAATCAAAATACAAGAAAAACACACTCATTATAAGTTACAAGTCGGAACTGACGAACAATATAGCTGTATAAAAGCAAGAAACAATGTAATGTCCAAATAATATAGTTATATTAGGAGCATTGTTCGGCGAGGGCACGGGCTCGGGCGTCCATTCAGCCGCGACCGATCCGCATAATGAGATGCAGTGCTCCTCCAGATGTGGCGCAGGCGCGGCCCCAACGCGCTGCCGTTTTTTGTTTCCCCGTTTTTGCCATCCACTCACCAGATAAACGGTTTAGCAATGCTGGTTACTTTCACATAACATCCGACGTCTTAGATACTGAGTAATCTTGTAGATAGGTCGGTACTATAACAAAATATTAGTTCACAAAAAAATTAAAAATCTCTGGAAATAAAGTCATTTTCATTACAATAAACATTTTCATTAATTAAACTACATATGAGTTTGACACTCTATCTAGGTATTAATAATTTGGTATTTTAATTTTACATACATCTACTTCTAAAGGTATATTCCTTTTAGCGATTAACTGAAAACGGTTTAATTAGATCACTGTAAGAGAAAGTAGACTGTAGAAGACTGTAATTGTACCGAAAAGTTTATTAATTAAACATTAACCCTTGCTTTACCGAATTACTAAAATATTTAGATTAGGTTAATAAAAAAGTATTGGCTGCTGAAAAGTATTGATGATAGGTAATTAATATTAATGTCTTTCGAAGAAACAGAAAGTAATTTCAATTATTCAATCACAATTTTGGCTATGTAAGATATAATTATTTTCATAATATTGAATGAAAATCTACAGTTATTTCCTTGGCTTATTCCCACAACTCTCACATATTTTAAAGTTAGGAGTGGAGTTGTAAGCTCCGGGCTGCGTTAGCCTCGCGTTTATTTATGTTGCCTTAGTCAGAACTGTTACCTACGCCAGATGTTATTTTACGACAGCTCGCCACCGAATAAACAATCTTTCCTTTTCTCTTACTTTTATTACCCAAAGAACTAAAATGGCAAACGTACCCTATGTCTTGATTTTAAACGTTATAAAACACCAAGATATCAAAATATTTTTAACACGTGTCACTATGGATTAAGTTTCAAGATTTAATTAATAAAATAATAATACATATTTACCACTGCGCGCCCTACAAGTAGCATTATTCATTTGTGACAAGTTAGTTATCCGTTTCACAGCCTGAAATACAAGAAATCCATGGCAAATATACACGTCGTTTCTGAACTATAAACAGATATCACACAATTTAATTAAAATTAAACACTGTTAAACCGTGATCACAAATAACAAGACAAAGCTTCTGTCACACATGTGAACCAGGATGATGCGATTTCCGGACCCGCGGGCACGCCCGCGCTGCTCCATACTTCTTTACATTCCATACGATTATAAGTACTATGGGAAGTAAGGAAGCACGGAACTCGCGCAAGGCTTTGTGTCTTCATTCTTGAGTGTACTGCAATCCTGTGCAGTTGCAATTAGCAACTACCTGTTACACATGAATAATATGCAGTGATGGTAGGGTGCGTGACGCCATCTCTTGGTCGATGGTGATGGGAACACAATGCGACAGTGGGCGACAACGTGGGGGTGGCGAGCGACGCGGCGTGGTGGCAGCTCGCTGAGCACTGGCAGCGCGCTCGCTGCGCACGCGCAGACCAGCTCTAAAAATGGAGTCAACCGGCGGAGTTCGCTTACGACTCGGGAGTACCATCCATTCCAAATTTGTATTTTCCCGAAATAGAACCGGTGGCGTGCGTCCATCGGATCGGTTACCCGACCGTGCAGCGACCTGCAGCGCGCGAGGACTGGTCGAAGTGCACGTCTGAACCTCAGCGCGGACTCGCCGGAGGCCGCCGGGCCGCTCTTATGTAAGGAACACCGTGAACCGCGCCGCGTGACGACTACTTCGAAAATAAACGTGCACGCCGAGTCCGACGCCGACGGGCGCCACATGTGCGCGCTCCCGTCAGCGTTCCAATGATCGCGCGCTGGAGGGGAGGCTATTATTAGTTGTACACCATCCACCACTGTCACCTCCCGCAGGGTAGTCGAGCTATACATAGTTCCGATCACGGGATCTGGCAATCCTCAGCGTTCACTGACCTCCCCTGAAACAACATCAAATATTATGTACCTGATCAATATTCCAGAATACCTAATAATATACTTAATAAATAAGCCAATGCATTTTCTTATGATTTTAAAGCTCTACTAATTTGTGCTGTAGGCGACTCGTAGGTATACCAAGGAGATATTCATGAATGCAATATTGAACAAGTAATTTATTATAGCTACCAGTTTCGCGTCTATCTAACCTACGTATCCTAGTGGGTAGGTGTGTTTGTATGAGAGAACGTGGCAGCCGCACCGCGGTAGAGAATTCCCGCTGCCGCCCGTAAAGCTCGCCTCTCCGTACACTCAGTCAATAAAAGAATTTTGGCAAACTTTCGTAGACAAACAAGTGGGACGACAGCCAACTCATCTTTTGTCTGCTTGAAAGCAACATGGTTCTGTTAGCATTTCGATACCACAATGTTTCAAAGAGTACTTTTTTGAAACATTCACCCCTTAGTGTTTTCTTCGTGAAAATAATATATTTTGTTGGGTTTTTGTTTTTGCTTTCTTTGGTTTTCATAAAATCAAAATGTATAGGTTTGTATTCTAAACTAATTAAAATGTAGGTAATAAGTTAATATTAATATTTATAAAACTAGCTTAGATATTACTAGCTGAAGTTTTAATAAACATGTTCATTATGTCTAAAATTGACTGATCAGTGTAGTTTATTCCTATGATAGTGGCAGAAAGTTGCGTATTTAAATACGTATCATTAATGTTAATGGCGAGACAGTAAGTTAACAAGTACAATAAATTCATAAGAAAATAAAAGAGATATTAAAACTTAAAGGTGTGTCTATTTTCGAGGCCATATTTTTGTTTTTGAAATATATCTACAAAGGTACATATAAGAATGACGCTACGATTTAAAATTACGATGATAAAAAATAAAGAAATCTAGGTACTTATATACTTAATTGTGCTATTGCAGACCTAAGAAGACTAATAGTAGCGCGACTAAGTTTAATTTACAGGTCCAGAAGTAATTAATGTACCCTGTAACTATTACAGTGGATACAAAGTTATCTAATGTAATTTTATAAGATGAGCTACGAGGACCATCTCTTGAGTAAAGAAAGGCGGCGATGCTGTCCGCAGAGTAGCCGCCCGTCCAAAGAGCGCCTGTTGAATATTAATGCGACATTGTTATTGGCCACTAGTGCCCGCTGCTGCCCCAATCGCACATTTCCATAACTTACTATTCTGGATCCGCGGGGAATCAGCTCACTATGTAGAAATATGATCACTTGGGCCACTCATATTTGCCCTGTAAATTGTGTTCCGTCGCGACAATACATTACATTATTCATTACGGAATCTATAAGTGGACGGCAACTTTAGCCTGCCTTCTCGAATACTCCGCATGATGCTAAGTTCTGTGACAACGCGGCAACGCAATGATTCACGGCCCGATTGTTTCACATCACGTTACTAAACGTCATGTACGCTCCACTAGTTATTGAATTTGTCGTTGATTGTAAACAACCAGTGAATTAAACGCGTCCGATGTTAATCGTTAACGGTATCTGCACCGACGACGATACAATTTAAATGCATGCTCACTTTATATTTATTTATCCACTGAGATAAACCTACTTCTCCATTCAAAATTCTAAGCAGTTCTCCGCTGCTTTGTTTTCGGTGGATTTACTTAAGTTGAATCAACTTCGTTTCAAGTTAAAAGGTCCCTCCTTCCATTGCCATAATAGTAATGTGTGTTTGCTATTTTTATAAGGACAGCACATTTTGTAGTGATCGCTACAGACTTACTTTAAGATAGTGTAAAATTGCCATACCTTTTGAGTCTTTATCACGATCTAAATCGCATTAATGTGACATTTTGTACACATTTCATGATTTCATGTAGCCACCACCGACAGTACAATTTATTAATTAGGTAGATGACTGACCGGACACTGTAGCTGGGTTTAGATTTAAGTATGTCTCGCTAGGACCAAATAATATTGGTTTATTGCAAGTTTGTGTGTCATGTTTATTTATAGTAATTCTCAACTAACATCGGTAACAGATAGGGTAGGTATACTAAAATATCATGCCAAAAATGAAAATCTGGATGGTAGCTCGATTTAGATAAATGAGTCATATTTTTCCAGTAACAAATTATGAATCAGAAATATAAAGAATGAAACTTTACCGGATACAAAACAAGTAACCAGTAGTATAAGTTTTGGTAAAGATCATAACTAAATAAATGATAAAGAACTTCGTGTACGATCTGTGTAAACCCGCGAATGTAAAGTTTTGTTTCAGCTATAACAATAACCTTTGTTTTTTTTGCTGTCCCTGAGAAATGCATTACGCATCCCCGCTCGGAACGAGACGGAGTATGTGGGACTCCTGTCGGAATGACACCGACAGTATACCCACTATAACTCAGCTGTGCACCCACATCGCCGTGATGGGAGGGCCATGGGAGAATCAAAGGATGAGCCGGTTGGCTCAGCCTTTACGTCCAAAACCCTCCCGGCGCACGCCCGCCTAGCTGGCAGGCCCCGCATGCCCCCCACGCTGGGGGGGCTACGACCGCAGAGGATAGGGAGAGCGGCCAACGTTATACCGACACTCCTCTTCCCCTGCGGCCCCACCGCGTCCGCCATCAGACGGTGGCGACCCCGTAAAGGCCGCGGAAGGTAGCGAGAGCGGCGCACCATAATACCGGCACTCCTGTCCCGCCGCGGCCTCCAACCCTCAGCCGCGATGTCTCCCATACGACATCGCGGCCCGCCTCAGTTGCGATGTCGCCCAAGCGGCACCGCAACCTACCCGCCGGCCGCTACGTCGTCGGCTTAGCCGCATAGCCCTGACGAGCGGCCCCTTCTCGGGTTCCTCTTGGCTTCACCGTGGTTCTCCAAGCCACGGCTACTGAGCCCCCCCGCCTTGACAATGCGGGAACCCACCGGGGGGGAGCTGTAACAATAACATAACCCAACCCAACATGAGTTGGATAGATCGACTTTTTTATTGGTGTGCTAAATATAAATAATATTCTCTAGTTTACAGAATAATACATAATTTTATTATTTTTAAATGAAAAAGTTTTTAGCCTAAGCAGCATAACAAACATTTTATAACATAAAGTTTAGTGTATCATATTACTTAAGTCCAATTCCTAGTACAGTTCATTATTAAAGTGATACATTTAAGTTGTTTTCAGGAGTTGAATAATCTAATAAGTCTCATTATAGGACCGAAATGTTTACCTATTAGCGAGTCAAACATGCAAAGATGTTCGTTTAGGATATAAGCACGGGGCATTGACTTTTATAAAGTAGGGAACCCTTTTGAAATTTTACTCTATTACTAAACAAAACGCGTCGTGGCTCGTAAACTCGTAACGTCTAACTAATTAAAACGGATTACTCGTAAGAGACCAGCTAACAATGCACCATTATTGTCCTATATTATATTATCCTTAAGCCCAACACGTTCCACGACACGCTTCAAACTTTGGTAATTATTGGAGCTCTACTTACTTATCTTGAAGCTATCACTTTAGAGACACCAGTCATAAGTTGAGACAGCAGTTATAAATCGAGTTTAAGACGTCGCCTTCGGCTCATCTCGATGCTTACTGAACATATTTCCACAAAACTACTGATAATATTATTTGTATTACAAATACATACTCCATTTTAAAATAACGTATGTGTGTGCAATTATTACCAGTATTTAAATATTTAGTAAGTGTTCAATTATGCATCTCAACATTATCAGAACTGGTGTGTGCGCTCGCTTCCTCCACTTTAGCCGCACCGCGCGTGTTCACTAAATGATGAGGTTCCCCCCGGGACTCCTGGAATGGAAATCAGTGTTACTTGTAAATGTGTTGTACCTACTCAGCACGCGACATTTCAGGCCGGGAGTGCCACAAGAATAACATAATCGTTAATATACCTGAGACTGAACGTATTCGTTGTATTGCACATTGACTTAACTGATCAGTTCACTAACCATCGAGCTCATCCGCACGCCTTTATGGTCACCTACTGGAAGTAGATACTGAATATACGTTATCAAAAATTAAAGTACCTAAACGAGGTAAATAACTAACTATTAAAAACAGTAAAGTGCTAGTCGGACTTAAAGCTCCCGAAGACAGGCGCGACGCGAACCTATTAGAAAGAGTCGCGTCGCGTCTGTCTGTGGGAGCCTTTACACTATCATAATTCTGTATGGAGGTACCTACCACAATTTTATTGACAAACAATGAATCTTTTACAGATACCGTAGATAGATGTGGTAGTCTTTCCCGAAACTCAATCATGCGGCAAGCATCAATGCGGCAGGTACTTGTGCTGTTTGCTTCATTCACGTGGTTCATGATACAGTCATGAATCTCATTTAATTACTTAGAACTATTTTGTGTACTTGTTGTGAAATTGATCAGTTTAAAATGAACAGTTATCGTAACTGAGTTAATACCCTTTTTTTCGGAGAGAAACCTAATGGTGCCTGGACCGGAGAGTGTGAAATTCTTACTTCACTAAAACCACCTGGCCCGAAGACACCCATCAACACTTAGGAGCGTGTTCAACTGAGCTAATACCTACCTAGTAAACTAATGTACTGATACGGACCCTGATAGCATCGAAAATTAAAGTTGATCATATAAAATATTTTAGAAACTTGAACTTCAAAGCGTTATCCCGTTTTTCTGTCAATGATATAGCTGCTATATTATTAAAACAGTTCATTGTAACTTAAAAAAAATGTTTACATATTTTTAGAATCTCTCGTAGTAGGTAGGTAGTATGTTGGATATTCTATCCCACGCCTATACAACATACGAACATTTCGATAAGTGCTACTTAATGAATATACCTAAATCCTGACACGTTTTAAATGCTTTCGCTACATTGTATTATACGAGAAAATGACACGGCTATGACAGATGGTGAGACGCTAGAGAATTCTTTTATACAAGCATATATATGTTTAGTTTCTCTTGTTAATATGTTAAGATGAATTCTTGCTACCTAATTTTGGACAAGTTCCTTTTGGCTATCAAGTTGAAACATTGTATAAGTTCATTTATTTGGTAGAGATCGCCTGATTCTGTAGCCGGGATCCGGGATCGTCTCTACACGGGGAAACTTTTTAACGGTTACTGATATTATCTTGATATTTTGTAAACAGGTTACATAGGATAGTTAAACTAGTTTGTCACAATGATGATCTGCAAAATTTTAGTAAGAGATAATATTGAAAACTAATTGTAGGTCCAGAAATGCTAAAATAATGCTAAAAAAGGTACCGTTTTCCGTAGTACATAAAATTTGTTCAGTAACCTTAGTCACATAATTTTCAGTGTCAGTGTTATAAAACCCGTGTGATTTTTAATACTTACCCTATATAAGTTAGAGTATTTGTCTACACGACATATTATTATAGTAGGTATTTGTTTGCCTCTCATGCCTGTATGATACATACATAAAGTATTTTAAAATTATATGTTTGGAGTCTGTTGTGCTATAACGCTGATGATTAGATTTTCATTCACGCACAGACTGAACTTCTGCATCGAATTTGTATACTAGACTAAGAAAAGAAATTCTACATCATAACCTTTTTTAAATCTAGGTGTATGTGTAGTACCTAAACTACTAAAAATATATATATTATGTACACAGACCTTACCCAACAGAGGGACAACAAAAAAAAGAAAATTACATAGAATCTTGGAAAACTCAGTGACGTCGTGTCACTCGCTCTGTTTACACAAGTAATGTTGAACTCATCGCTTATTATTAAACTCGTAATGTATTAATTAAATCCGTATACACTTACATATTCCGTATGTGTAAGTTTCTGTTCGTTCAAACTAATCTGATGAATTAACACTGTTCCATGATTTCGAAAATCCGTTTGAAGCAAATACAATTCAATATCTTAAACAGTTTGTTTACAAGACCCAGAAAATATATAATTAAGGGTTGTTGTTTGTTGTATTCCACGCAAAAATCGATTTAAAATAAATAATATTTGAGCAATAATTTATAATTTACTTGTAGGTCTGTGTACCTACATACTTACAAATATTTATGTGAGTACCTATATGCATAAAACCTATACAATACAGGTATACCACATAACTAAATTGTAACTTTATAATTTTGTGTCTTGTAATGACATTGAACTGAAACCGAAATATATAAACTTACCACTGCTATACACCATTCCTTTTGGTACGCCGAAGCAAGAGACATTCTTGAACTAATTAATAATAGTCGGTATCGTTTTAGCACTGTCTTCGTGATTCAGTCACTTTGTGTACAAGTTAACGAGAACTGCTAGATTAGTGCATAAATGTATCACTGATGATGCGACACAGTATCAGATGAGCGGGGCGAGGCGTGCGGCGCGCTGTCGCGGACTGCTGGCGCGTAGGACGAGCGCTGTGCGTGCGCGCAGGCGAGCGCCCGCGCCGCCGCCGCCGCCGCGCCCGCCGCTGTCGACGTTTGACCTTATTTAATTAGTTCGTTCGTTTTTACTCTTTGAATGTAATGTAGCATATTAAAATGTGTAACCGTCTAATTCATTGTTGCCATCCACTCGGTTAATGTTGTCAACTCTTAACTAACTCTACTATCATAATGATCGCGATCACTATATTGTACTAATCCACACCAGAGTGTAGGCAGTTATTTTATTATTTACTCAAATTAAAGCGGTCCTTAGAATTGTATTTAGCGTATTATTAGGTTCTCATTCTTATTGAAGCGATCGTTATTTTTTCTTGTAGAGTAAACCTTGTATCTAGATGTAGCAACGTAACTCTTGCGCTATTTCTGTTTGGAGTTCACCCACCTCGACATCGTCGTTGATTTCTGCATCTGAGATTACATAAATTATTTGCCTTCTTACTGAACATTTACTCGCACTAAATTCTAATATAATGGATAGTGATCCGAATTTATGTGGCATACAAATAAAAAATACACTCACTGTGTCCTCGTTACCTACTTGGCTCGAGTTTGGGGTTTCAAAACTTGTTTTTTCCCGCCTTGATTTGCTGTAAGAAAGTGGGTACTGAAGACGTAGTATTAAAAAAAACACGTTTTTATCCGTAGATTTGGCTGTTGAATAGTAACGTACGCTACGGTTCCAAATGGATCATAATATCATAATCCTAAACTGTTCTCAGGTTTCGTCGTTCTAATCAGTACCTAAGCATAAGTAATCCTTACCGAACAACTTGCGACTCTACAACTTGTGAATGACTTTACCTACTTACATTTCAAACCATTAACGCTATCTCCAGGAAGAGATCCAGTAAGAATCAGAATTGATTCACGTACTTTACAAATAACTTGCGACTCTACAACTTGTGAATGACTTTACCTACTTACATTTCAAACCATTAACGCTATCTCCAGGAAGAGATCCAGTAAGAATCAGAATTCATTCACGTACTTTACAAATTTTATTTTGCAAAAAAAATATCATCTTCATAATTCGCATTACGAAATTTTAAAACGACATACCTAATTCATGAATCCATCATACGAGTTAATAATAGTGAGGCTCAGCGGGGGATGTGTTACATCCACTTTTTTCTTAAACAGTCTATGAATATCCCAGGGAATATCGCCTGCTATACGCGGGGGTGTAAATCTCAATTTATTTTGGAAAAATGTTTTGTCACAGGCAGGCGTTGTCGGCAACGGCTTTTGAATACAACGTACTATTTACATAAATTTGCATATGCATAGGTACTTAGAATAAAACCAACATAAATATTTCCGGGGTTTTCAGATTTTCAGCTAGCGTAGTTTGTATAGGCTGGTGGAAAGGATAATACAGATAGGTAACGTTGCCCATACAGCCAAAATAATTATGTTGAATGGATAACTATCAGTCTGTATTTGCTCGTATTTTATAAATAACGTTGATATAAAACATGACATCGAGCCTTTTCCGAAAGGGTAGACAGAGGTGTATGGTAAGTTCACCCACATTTCACGTTAAAAGAAAAAAACACAGTAGCGACCATTATAATCTAGAGATCGATGTATACCTTTCTGACATTCTGAACCATCGTTTCATTAATTTAAAAAATAGAGATGTCTAAGAAAACACAGAAAAATGGAACTCTTCTTGATTAACACAAATATCTATGTGACTGGGCAGATTGCATTTTTGTATTATTTTCAGGGTTGAAAAAAATGTTTTACTGAATAGTAATAAATCATAGTGGAGTAATTTTAGCCTAAATCACTTAGTATAATTGTTATAGTCTTATTCAAATTACAACATCAACCGTTTTCTTTGAAACTACGAGTATCCAGTCTATCTAGGTAAGCTCTTACTTACCTTAATAGCTAGTAGGTACTACGAAACTTATTCGAGAAAAGAGGTCACTGTAGTAGTCTCTACGAAGTTGCTCTAACATCGCAATCTACACTATCGAATTACGTTGTTTGCGACGGTATCAAAGCAACTTGTATTGGTACAAACACGATATGCTCCGGGGTACACTATGAACTTTTATGGCCAGCCAGTTTAAAAGCTGCTAATAAACTACCCTGCTAATTTGTACTATGGGACAGTCACGAGCATAATATTACTATGGACAGTTTCAAACAGAATTTTAAAGACCAATTCACGTCATTAAAATCTAACGAATTGTTGAGCTGAATAGTGCTGATCCAAACGTCGTGTTCGTGAACGGCCGCCATCAGTAGGGACTGGTCATCTATTAGCTGCCACGGCTTATTCTAATTTCTGAATTGTTTTTATTTTATCTTTGTTATTACGGACGCTTTTAACGTGCACGTCTTTCTACATCGTTCTTTAATGTATAATTTCAACATGAATGATGTAACCAATATCTTGTAACAATTTTGTATCAACTTTATAATTAAAAAACGACCGACTTACAAAAAAGACACTACAAAGTGTAAAATAACTTTAGTTTTGGAAGTCGGTGTCGTTGGGTTCGCATTTTCGTTGTTTGCCACCGACTTCCGAAATTAAAGTTATTTTTCACTATTAAGTTGTAATTTTTACCAGTAATTTTGATTTAAAAACCAAACTACTGAACCGTTTTTGATGAAATTTCTATGGGACCAATTTGATAGTACCTACATATATCCTTACAAATAAAAAAAAGAATTTTGCAAATCGGCTTATAAATAACGGAGTTCTGTGGTAACAAACATAAAAAAAAATACAGTCGAATTGAGAACCTCCTCCTTTTTTGAAATCGGTTAAAAAAGAGTGTCTATGGAGTTTCTTGCCCGTTCTTGTCCATAGGTTCCTACTACGCTTTGGAATGGGCTTCATCTTTCTGACTGACCGACGCCTTGGCAATTCAAAAGTGCCTGTAATTGGTTTATCTATACTTATAATAAATCTGTAGAAGTGAAAATTCTGTACATTGAAAATATCAAAAAAATAAATGGCAGGGGGTGTTACTAGACCGACACCGAACCCAAAAATGTGATTAAAAAAATTTTTGTCTGTCTGTCTGTCTGTCTGTCTGTCTGTCTGTTTGTTCAGGCATCACGCAAAAACTACCGGTTCGATTACGATGAAACTTGGTATAATTATTCTTTAATATCCTGGGCACCACACTGGGTACTTTTTATCCCGAAAAAGTATATACAATAAAAAACAAACTTAATTTTGCGGTTCGATCCCTAGACCAGATTACTGCACCAACCGCAAATAATAAGTTTGTCGTAGGTTAAGTCACCCGCAATGGAGTTCATTTTATTCCTTTTAGATTTTAGAGTTATTTAGGTATATTTTTATATAAGTCGTAGGTATAGATTTTAATTTTAAAGTATAGGTAGTATATTTGATAGTGTACGTAGTGACCGTAGGTTATTTTATAATACTGTTAGGTAGGATTAGTCATTCGTATAGATATTAGTTTTTAGGGATTTTGCTTATTTATTGAGTTTAGATTAGTTATCATCAGAAATAGGTTTATTTAGGTAGGTAGGTGTTTAATTTTCTGTTATTGAGTTTTTTTTTAAATTAGGTAGGTACTTAGGTAAAGATATCATATAGGTACCCTCTTAATCACCACTAATGAGACACAATTGCTTTTCTATTGTAATTAGCCACAAAGGGCCCGCGAGATAGATGGCATTCTGGGGAAGCACATAGGTACATTTTATCCTGTTAGCACGTTCCCGTGGGATAATTTCCGACATCCACGCGGGCGAAGCCGCGGGCAGAAGCTAGTTTAAAATAAATGCTTTGAATTTGAGTTTTACT
The DNA here is from genome assembly GCA_951799955.1 of Apamea anceps. Lineage (NCBI taxonomy): Eukaryota > Metazoa > Arthropoda > Insecta > Lepidoptera > Noctuidae > Apamea > Apamea anceps. Next base: position 13,940,718 of record OX637505.1, on the reverse strand, counting down.
TTGAATCGCAATGTCATCTCAGCGCCAATCAATATCAAAATGTAGGGAAACTAGAGGTGTTTTTGACAGATTGAGACTGAGATCAGAAATTCAGAACATGCACAACGTTCTTCAAAGGACGGGAATTACCCCTCTGATTTTCATGATTCATTCATTAATATATGTTTTCGAGAAGACAGCATTTAGATATCTGAGGGGTAAAGGCGTAAGACACTTACAATGGCAATGCCTCTCATTTTGCCGGTTCAACAACATACATTGCGTTATTTATATTGTTGAGCAAACGCACAAATATGCACAATGTGAGATTAAAACCTTTTGGATTGTGATTGAAGTGTGTGTGACACAATTAAGGGTTCGGATCGCATACACTAAACGTCAAAGTTAATTTTAGCGACACAAATTGTGAAAAAAGCCGCTGGAAATTCAAAAATGAAAACGTAAATAATGTATAAACCTAAAGAGGCGGAACTAATCTTTATAATGATATAAAGTTTTTATTTTTGGGTAAAACGAAGACGGGCCCGCTGGCTTTGCTGAGATTTAGCTATCTCGTATACTTATCTTTGAAGCACAAAATCAAAACCAAACTTCTAGAAAGTACTAAATTAGTACTAAATCATAAGTTAGACGTACGTACTTAAGTATATACATATTCGTACTAGGTAAATAGCGTTTTGGCAAAGCGAACACTTTAGTTTAAAAGCGGCTTTGTGTTGCCTTTAATACGACACTCATTATTTTCTTTTAGATCTTGTCTGCTTTTATGTTTGTTTTTTTGTGTTTACGTGCCATTCTTACACAAGTCCTTGTATTGATTACAGTGCAATGAAAATAATGCTGGGCAAGCTGCCGCGGCCGTGGATTGTTGACGATGCGAAGGATGACGGCTATACGGCACTCCACTTGGCTGCGCTGAACAATCACGCAGAGGTCGCCGAGCTGCTGGTCCGCGGCGGCGCGCGTCCTGACCTCCAGAACGCAAATCTGCAAACAGCCCTACACCTCGCCGTAGAGCGTCAACACACGCAAATCGTCCGTCTACTCGTCGCGCATGGAGCGAATCTCAATATTTGCGATAAGGTGATCTTTAACTCCGTTATCATTTTGTGCCTTTTGGGATACATCCCAAAAGCCGATGCATTCATACCTACTGTTTTTAGTGCATTGATAAGGGATGTATATAAACCAGCCCGATTTTGGCAATATTCTCCCATAGAGCATTAATCAAAAACACAAAAACTTTCCATCAGGACGGCGACACTCCGCTACACGAAGCGCTGCGCCACCACACGCTGCAGCAGCTGCGGCGCCTGCAGGACGCGCGCGACGCGGCGCTGCTCACAGGACTTGCGCATGCGCACGATAAAAAGTCCTCCGCCTCTATCGCATGCTTCCTCGCCGCACATGGCGCTGATCTCACCATTAAGAATAAGAAAGGTATGTACAATAATAATATATCGTGTGTCTGTGTAGGTATACGGTTTAAATATTAAAGCAAAAAAGAAAGTAAAAATGTTTATTTTGTCACACAAATACGTTCATATAAAGCTTATAACACACCTCTGTTTTTGTTCGGGAGTTAAAAAAGAGCACACACACACAGCAGCTCCTTTGATCAATGTCAAAAATGTCACCAACAAAATATGGCACCTCAATCTGCCTAGCCTTTTCACAACTATTTGGGGTCGGCTTCCAGTCTAATCGATCGACCCATGCGGCTGTTATTACTTAGCCACAAGCCCCTAACAACAAATTATGGCACCTAACTACCTTAAATACCTTTACAAGGATGAGCCCGAAAATGTAACAAAAACTGCGAAGATTGTGTGAGAGTGATAAATTAATTATTGTTTGCATTGCTTTTTGAAAAGCACATTACCTCAGTACGTACCACAACAGTAAGGTTTTACCAGAAACAACAATGTAAATAATTCTTTATACAATATTTATTATACAGACTGTTTTATAAAATATGGACATCACTAAAGCATTTCGTCACGTAAAACATGGCATACTTCTAAACAAAATATATCACTACGGAATTAGAGGAAATGTCTATAAACTTAGAATCTTACTTATCTAATAGCCCACAGACAACAGAAATATCAAAATTATGCACTCAAACAAAAACAGAAAAGATACATAACTTGAAGGTCAGAATAATTAAATATGGTGTACCCCAAGGCATTATATTGGGACTCTTACTATGTATCCTATACAGGGTTATTTTTAAAACACCAACAACCTCTTAAGAGGTCATTGTACTCATCATTATGAACAACTTTTACTATAGGAAAAACGTGAAATCGCGAAAAAAAAATCAGCTGCTCCCTATATTTTGACGAGTTATGCGAACACAAATGTAGGGAACAGCTGATTTTTTTTGCGATTTCAGTTTTGTTCCCATAGTAAAAGTTGTTCATAATGATGAGTGCAATGACCTCTTAAGAGGTTGCTGGTGTTTTACAAATAACCCTGTACATCAATGACTTACCAGCGAAAATTGACGAATCAATTACTCTTTTTGCAGACATTATTAGAAATACATATTAACAAATATTTGCCATCTATTTTATCCAAGAAAAAAATCAAATTATCTGAAAATAAATTTCAGATAATAAATAAAATATAGTAGATTATTAACCAAGGGGATAAAGCAGTGTCTTCTGTCGCGTCAGTCCGGAGTGTAGCGAGGGATTTAAGTTCACCCAAGACTAAGACAGCTTTATTACCGAGGAAAATACTCTACTTTTCGTACCATTTGCGAAAAAATAAACTTAACGTTTATGTATTTGAAGAAAACAAAAACGCGGCAAATTCCTAGACTAATATTTTTTTGTCGGAAAAGCAAAGGCATCAAGCTCATACGGCCTCGTCGGTTTTCGTAATTTTATTTAATAATCATAACTGCATAATAAATGCGTATTCCTTTTTCAAAAAGATGTATAATGCTTTATATACAAACTCAATGGTCTAAACACAGATGTAGTTCAGTATAAATTTCGGTAAGTATTACAAATTTAAATCACATTCTCCCCCTAGAGGATGAATGAAATTCAGTATAATTTTCTTTCCCTGTTTTTAACAGATTAAAAATGACTATTGTTATGTTCGCTTTTTGTGGCTTAAAATGTCACTTTTTTGAGCAAGTGGTATGAAAAATAAATTTAATGTATTCAGCTGCATCCGGTTTGACTGGAAGCCGACCCCAACATAGTTGGGAAAAGGCTAGGCAGATGATGATGATGATGATCTGAAAATAAATTTCGGTAAAACCAAACTGCTAATTTCGTTGGGATCCATATTTATTATGCTGGTGACGATATTGGAGAGGTAATCACCACAAAAATTTTGATTTACATATTTTAGTCGAAAAAATACACATTGAACAAGTTTGTTAACAACTGAGCAAGTTGGCTCTCGAACTTTATAAATTAAAATATATTACAAGTAGAGACACCTTGATAACAGCTTATAATGGGTATGTTGCCTCGCATAATGTTCTGGGGAAATTCGGCTTGTGGTATGCAGGGCGCAGAAACACTGTGTAAGAACAATGTTTAGTAGAAAGCGCTCTGTTCATAAAGCATAATATTAATTTATTTAATACAAGAGTAAGAGCACGACACGCTGATGCAGAACAGCATATTCTGCTAGGCTTCACATATTTAAAATAAGCTTCCAGCCAAATTAAGCAAAACAAATGATAGTCTCATATTTAATAAGCAACCGCGTATTTCACTTTTACAGAAATTTATTAACAATTTTTAAAGACTCCCTGGACTTACCTACTTTTTTTTACTACATCATCTGTACAGTTCCCAAAGGAGATAAATGGCCAGGGTCGTCGGATATAGTTGGAAGTTTAATAAGAAACCAATGGATGTTTTCGAATAAAATTTAATTCAATTAATAGAAAACAATACTGCAGTGCAGCAGTGTGGTAACCATCTCACCGTGAAAAGTTAGGTGAAGTGAGCTTAGAGTGAGCTGTCAATAGTGGCAACCCCTAGCATTAGCTGGGAATGACAGCTCACTCCACGCTCACTTCACCTAAGTTTTCACGGTGAGATTATTACAGAATCGATCGGCAGGTCGTTTATCAAATTAAATTTCATTCGAAAACGGCAATCGGTTTCTTACTAAACTTCAACTATATCCGACGACCCAACCCCAGCAGTCTCGACATTCATAGCGATCGCTTTACGACCGAATTCGGTCGCAAAGTCCCGAATTGACAGGTGAAATGTATGGAGTGACAGGACTTTGCGACCAAATTCGGTCGTAAAGCGATCGCTATGAATGTCGAGACTGCTGGGGCTGGTTACTTATCTCCTTTGGTTACCGTACTTATTCCTTATATTTTTATTTTAGAATATTTCTTGTACTTAGCATAGTTTTGTTTGATCCATATTAGAATATTGAATATATTTATTTCGTATTATTGAACACCCTAGAAGTATGTTGTAGATAAACTTTTTTCCAACTTTATTTGTTAACCACGTTCAACAATATTCTATTCTGAAATTATTTCAATTTCTAGGTCAGACGCCCCTGGATTTATGCCCGGATCCGAATCTATGCAAGACTTTGACGTCTTGTCGCAAGGAAGGAGCAAGTTTGGGAAGCGAAGGCACACCAGAGAACGAGCCGAGCTCATTGAGTGCTGTGGCCGTGGCCGGGGGCAGCGCGTCGCCGCCGCCGGGCGCGGAGCCGGCGCCCGCGCAGGCCGCGCCCGCGCCGCCCGCGCCGCCCTCGCACGACCCCACCATGGACGAGTGCCTCGTTTGCTCCGATGCCAAGCGAGACACACTCTTCCGCCCATGTGGACACATCTGCTGCTGTAACGTCTGCGCAGCGAGGGTAACAAGTTCCACTTTATAGAAACTTTCTAGATGCTTCTCAAGTATGAGGGTCGCAGGCTGAATAGTTTAGTTTAGATCTGAATCTGGAACGCCCCGTTTTATAGGAAGCAACTGCCAGGATAAACCAATCCTCATCGTCCTCCCTTAATTTCTCAGGCCTTATCCCAATTTGGTTTTGCTTGGTGCGGCATGGTTTCAAAGTAATCTGCACATTAAGGTGAAATAATATGTCCACGTACGAATCAGAATTGTCCTCTTTCTGTCACCTGAAAGAGGAATTCACTAGTGCGAGAAGTCCATTAGCACGAATTAGCGCTGAATTTAGTGCAACGAAAGGAGATGTCCGCTTTTTGTATGGACGTTGGTTTTTTATTCCGAGAAAAATCTAACAAGAATCAAACTACATCCAAATAAAAGCTACAAAAATATGGAACTGGGAACCACTGAAATTATATTTTTAGACCCCCCCATTTCAGAGAAAAATTAAAAACTATTTAATGTTAGTACATATAATTTATTCGTTATGGCGGCCCAAATTAAACCTCCCACACACTTTGACAATGTGTAAATATGACAGATGACAGTGTTGACCGTCAGGCAGGCCTCATCCGTCTGATACGTCACACTAAAAAATAATCTGACAAACAAACAAACTTTTCAGCTTTATTATTAGTATAGATTATTACAGAGGTAAATAAATAATCTGATTAGATTCGTTTCGTTCACATTGATAAACTCGCAAATCAAACATTGATTGACAGTAATGTCCATGTGTCAATTTTGACAAGATTATTATTTTTTGGGGTGTGTTCACTTTATTGTCCTAGACAATTAGAAAGGTTTGTTCGTTTTAGGGGTAAATTCACACTAAAATAAAAATACATTTTTCTCAAAATTGGGAGCCTTTAAAAATATATGATATAGTTAGAACCACTAGTTTTCGGAATGTCTATCCAAATATATTTAATTTATCCTTGTTAGAATTATTAAATAATAAAAAACCATTTTTGGACATGTACAATTTCAAGAGTTCAGAAATAGTCAACCGAAATCTGGGAGATAATGGGAGATATTATTTTGTGTGCAGGTGAAGAAGTGCCTGATATGTCGCGCGTGCGTGACGTCACGCGCACGCGTGGGCGAGTGCGTGGTGTGCTCGGAGGCGCCGGCCACCGTGGTGTTCCGGCCGTGCGGCGACGTGTGCGCCTGTGCCGCCTGCGCGCCGCTCATGCGCAAGTGTGTGGAGTGCCGCACGCCGCTCGCGCCGCCCAGCGCGCCGCCCGCGCACAACGTGCAGCTACCCGCGCCGCCGCACAACATCGATCGTAACTATCTTTCGAGACAATATTTGTTAAACGTTGAAGTAGAACGTTTGTGGAATCCCCTTCGATTCGGTCCGGTTCTACAGCTTCTATTAGTGTCCGTTATTCAAAATTTAAGATTATTTACCTACATGTTAAGTTATGAGTTTTTGCATATTCGCAGTGGAGAAAGAGAGCGGCAGCAACCTTGCGCAGGTGCAGGTGAACAAGGGGCAGCCGGTGCCGGCGCAGTCCGCGCCGCACTACATGAACAACGGCTCGCGCTTCGCGGCCGCGCCCGCGCCGCTGGCCCTGGCCCCCGCCGGCCCCGCCGGCCCCGCCGCCCCGGCCGCGCTGCCCGGCCCCGCCAACCCCACGAACCCCGCGGCCCCCGTACCCGCCGTGGCCGACGTGCAAAAGCTACAACAGCAGCTCCAGGACATCAAGGAACAGGTCAGCACTACCATATTTCTGTCTTTAATATTTTTAGTAACATTGTACAACTCCCGCCTCGGGCATGTTTGATTTATTACGAAGCAGATTTTATTTTGCATTCCCTTTTTCTAGATAAAGATAGTTGTAACGAAATGACACGTTTGTAACAAACACGCAATTACGTATGTTACAGACGATGTGTCCAATCTGCTTGGACCGGTTGAAGAACATGATCTTCCTGTGCGGGCACGGCATGTGCCAGATGTGCGGCGACCGCATCACCGTGTGCCCCATCTGCCGCAAGCAGGTCGAGAAGCGAATCCTGCTCTATTGAACATCGAGGCAGCTATATGAGATGATACTCTTCAAACAGGAGCCCGCCTTTGGCTTTAGGCTTCAATACTATAAGGCTGATTTTCTTTATAATGGCTTAGTTAAGTACCCAATGTTATTTATTAGAAAACACTTGTATGTTAAGCAAGTACGGTACCTATGTTGTTTCCTGATCCATGATATTTTGTTTCCTCGTGTCAACGTATTAGTTGCGAGTTGTCTTGAAAACACAAAAACTTTACGATTGTTTGTGGGTTTAAAGTTTGAACATGTTTAAGAAGTTTCGTGTTGTAGCATTTACACAGTAAGGCTGACATAGAGACGTTATTAAATTTAAATCCCCAAAACGTAACTGTATATTAACGTGCAATCGTACATCTTGTTATCGTTTGCCGAATGTTGCGCAAAATGGATATTGTTATGTTGTGATTGCTTCGCTGCTATCTGCTGTTTTACTTATTTTGTAAATCATTTGAAACCTAGCTAAGTAGGAATACTTTTATTCATATTTAATTAAACAATTATGAATTTCCATCGTCTCATGCATTTATGTACCAGCTCTAAATAAAATACGATACAATAAAATATATATATATTTTAATAATTCAGTTACTTACACGTGCGTTATACGACGCGGCCTTACAATGTTAAAATAAAACTTGCCAGTGCGTCTCACACTTCGTTGCATATTTTTGTATAGGGCAATATCTGGCGGTTAAATTTTATAAATCTATGTATTCTGCACGTACTTTAAAATACAAAATTTTATCAAAACTACAAGATACGATACGAGTACGTACTTGTTTTAAACGTTGGCTCTTATTATTGTTGAAAGTGCATATTGGTTAATAAATAATGATTAAGGCTTTTTTATAATCCTACGTGTTGTACAATTATATACCTTACATAACCAATATTGAATACTTTACACTATATTTAAATAAATACAATTGTTCAAATAGTATCTTTTAATTTATTTTAAAACCAACAAAAAGACGTAAAAGTAATAATAATAAATTTAATTAGCCATTGCCATAAATTAACCGGAGTAATTAGCCACCAATGTTGTTTCATCAATATCTGGGATGGCGACTGATTCTTTAATTCTGACAACGTCAGCGCTTGCTGCGACGCGGTCGCGGAGCAATGCTTTAGTTAGATCGTAGATTCTGAAGGACAGATGTAAGTCCTGCGCCAGGTCGCTCACCTCGCAGCGCCGGCAGTCCTTGTAGTAGACGTCGGAGAGGCCGCGCAGGTCGGGAGAGACCGCGCAGTATACTGGCGTACTGGCTGCTTGGCTCTGTGCAAATGAAATAAGAGACTGAAATAATTTTATAATAATAATACTGGCTGGTATGCCTGTGCCTCCAGTGCCATAATGTATTATTATTATCGCTCTGGATGGCACAGACACTGTATGACAATTATTTCTCAAGAATATTAATTTTAAATCATTTATTTTTAGCTCACAACCAATCTACAATATAAAATTAAAAAGGTATTATTCTTACTGTCAAACAGCCTGTTTTTTTTTTTATTTCTTTTAAAATGGATTTAATGTCAAGTTCTGATTGTACTTATAAGTTTTAAAAAATCCTAGTTGTACTGGCGCACTCGGGGTCATTACCGAAAACGAATCATCAGTTATTTATATGTATATATTTATAACGTTTGCAATATATTAGGTATACAAAATTCAAAGTCCTGACTGACTGACTGATACATCAACGCACAGCCTAAACCGCTGGTCCTGGAGACATGAAATTTGGAGGGTGTATTCTTTGTGAAGAGTAGGTATCCACTAAGAAAGGGTTCTTCGAAATTTCACCGCTAAGAGGGTGAAATGGGGTGATTTTGTTTGTATGAAAAATCTTATTCCTTGAGTTAATAAACTTGAAACTTTGCACGAATACTTGTCTGAGTAAATTATGAAGTTTGACATTTTTTATTTTTATAAACTACCTTCTAAAAGGGAATTGGGCTGTTTTAAAGTTTGTATGGATGAATTTTAGCGCGCGGTCCGATTTACTCAAAACTCGGTATTTATACCTAGGATTGAAAGTAAAGAATAATGTGTATCAGGGTTTTTCGAAAATCTACCCCTAATGGGCTGAAAAGGTAGTCAATTTTACAGGGGAGGATTTTACAGCGTGGCTTGATTAAGATTAACTTAATGTTACTCACATTGATCGTTAGTGGAAGCTTATAATTGGCCATCGTTTACACATTGTACTAAATATTAAAATGTATTAAGATATTAAACTGTTAGTTTTCCTAAAACTAATAAAATAAAATAAATACTTAAAAAAAGGGTATGCTTTTTAAGGGTTTTTGAAAAATCGTCTCTTACCGGGGTGGAAAAGGGTAATAAAGTTTAAGGGGTGGATTTTACTGCTTGCTTCCATTAACTCGAAAATGGGTATAAATAATCTTTAAGTCATACAATGGGAACGTATGTGCCAAACGCTTTTTTAACACAACAACGCCTATTGTGTTAAAATGGGATGACAAGGTTTATTTCAAAAAGCTTATTCATTTGATCTATAAACTTTAAAATGAACCCGAATTAAATAAATAAATGATAAAGATCGTAAACATACATCTTCGAAATTTTTAGAGTAGTGTCACACGCGCACGAAGTCGCAGGCACAGCCTAGTGCTATACTATAAGTATGTATAAAATTATAAATTCAGTCTGTATGTTACATTTTCACGCCTAAACCACTGAATGGATTTCGATAAAATTTGCCAAAGAGTCCTGGGGAAGGACATACCTTTTATCCTGGAAGCACGTTCCCGTGGGATAATTGTCGACATCCACGCGGGCGAAGCCGTGGGCAGAAGCTAGTTATCCATAATTGACCAGCATAATGTTATCACAATAATGTTCTTATCTACCTGTATTTTATTTACTGACAGGCGGCAGCGTTCCAATTTATATTTGTTTATTAAGAATTGATTATTTTTACCGGTATTCGTTTGAAGAAAAACAATACAATTTCAATAATTAAAATATTTCTGACTATCGACATTAAGAAATCTCGTACACTGCACTACGCGGTCACGACGCAGGAGGGCCAGCGCCAGCCTAAGTAAAGTATCATAAGTACCTCTAACCTAACCCAATACGCATCGAAGCATCGCGCACTTGGCCGCAACGACCAAGTGCTGGTCACACGAACACTTTGCTTTACGACGCAACCATATATACTTTAACATGAACCTCCGCATCTTGGTCGGAGCTTTTGCGAGTACGACCAGCCGTAGTCGTCGTGGCTGCGTAGTGCGCGAGGTCCCCAACACCATCGACTGCCTTTGTCAAAGGTTTTTAAGATTTGTTCGATCGTTACAAATGTATAAGACTAATTTTGTCCGAAGACCATGAGAAATTGTCTAAATGTTAAAGGTAACTTACAATTGATTTGGAAAAAGGCTTCATGCTTGTGTATAGTAATTCGTACGGCCACCAGTTCCGACACAATCTAGTCTTGACGAAGGATCCAGGATGGGCGCAGAACACCGACTTACCCGTGTTCACCCAGCGGTAACTCAAGAAGTGCATAAAATGAATACCACACAGCTTGGAGATGTTATAAGCTCTTATAGAAGTGTACTCTTGTTCAGGCAGTGACACCATCGCCTCAGTGGGTGTTAACTGATGGTTGAAATCCCAGCTTACGTGCCTGAGAAAAAATTACGGTATTTCCACATTTGACACAACTGAACTTTTAAATTAGCCCTACAACTACACCTCTACTACAAATAAATTACCTATGCGATTCCGAAGATACAAGTACGACCCGTGCATCTGCGGCAAGTATATGTTCAAGGTTTGTTAGTAAGACAAATTGACTTAAGTAATTAACTTGAAATGTTGTTTCCAATGAGTCTTCCGTAAGAGTCCACGGTAATCCAAATACTGCCGCGTTTAAAATTACGATATCAAGTTTTCTAAAAAAAAAAAAGTAAAATATTATTCATTTAGAGTACCGGTGGCGAATGTATATTTAAGGCGCTCCTAAACGGTCAATACTTGCATGCTTATTGTTTGTTTTTTTATACTTGTTTTAGAGTAGGTATGACCCAGAAATTCCAGCAGTATTTCCCGGTAGTATTTCCCAAAACAACCAACAAATATTTCCGGTAACAGTACTTCGGAGTGAACCCTACACCCGATCAATTAACTTTTTCGGCCGGGTAAAATCACATCTGGAGTAAAGACAACTGTAATATCGTGTCGTCATTCGTTCTTAGTTCGGGCCCCAAACTAAACTTATGTCGATAGGTGATACGAAGTATGAAAGGCCGGTAACATCGACTGAATCCACACAGATTAGACCCATTGTTTAGGAGTGCCTTTACGAAATGTTAGTTATGAGAAAAATATCTTACGGGTGATCTTTCAGAATCTCATTGGAGCACTTTTTCACAGATCGCAGTGAAGCAAGATTGAGCTCGTGTAATTTCAGCAGATGACTATTTTCACAAGCATTTTTAGCAATATTCGCCGCGTAAGGATTCCGACAAGCCATAAGCACAGTGCAGTCTCGAGAGCTTAAACATTTCGCCATCTCCAATCCGATCCCACTGTTCGCACCCGTGATCAAACATGTTTTATTAGACAAATCGATATCTTCTGTCACCTGCAAAAACAAAAACTCAGGTAGGTATCCACTAGCTACTATAGTTTGACCAAAACCGCTGTACCACGCCTTCGGTATGTGCGCGGCGAGACGGGGGGGCAGTGCAGGCCGCTCATTCGTCATCGCTCACGGCGTCCCGCCCCCCGCCTCGCCGCGCATTCCTCCCGCCTCGCCGCGCATTCCTAAAGCGCGGTACAGCAGTTTCGGTCAAACTATACTACCTGTCTGTCGGTCTGTCTATTATCTTTTATCCGGTATATCATAGATATTAGGTATAAAAATTATAAATAAACCAATTAAATTAAATTCAGATACTTATGCAAGTGGCTTTATTTAATTTGACTTCCAGAGTAGGTATTAGAGCTAGCACACGCTTAGGGTCGGCACAGAAAGAGCAGTAAGATGCTGCTCTGTCTGTACCGAGCCTAAGCGTGTGCTCGAGCAATTATCATTTATGACAATAAACTTAAAACAACAGAAATAGAGTTTAAAATAGCGTCAAAGATATAATTCCGTAATAATCTTCCTCGCAGCTAGGTACGCGGGCCGTCGCGAGCTTGCTCGAGCCTCAGAATACAGAACAATCTGTATTCTGAGGCTCGAGCATGCCATAGCGTGCACGCGCCGACGCTTGTGCAACAGTACAGTCGCCTAGTTATTAATATAAGCATAAGATAATAGGTACTCCACAAGGTTAGACGCTTTTGACGAGCGTTAGTTGCCAGACCTCTCGTGCGTCCTTCGATTCGGGCCCCATAATATTCTGGTATAGATGGTCACTGGACTGTAACTTCCACACAACAAGTTAATGAGGCGGGATTCTCGCACTTCACTCTGCATTATGCGCATCTTATTCACAAAATTGAACATCAGCAATCTTACCTGATCCGCAGTTGGTCCATGAATCCTAATTAAATTAAGATTACTTCCAAGAGCACTTAAATAATTGTTGATTAGAGTTCCCTTTTTGTTTAAGGTACTTAAAAAATGTTTATCCACGTGTTTCAATTTATCGGGAATACTGCAATAGAAAACATTATTAGTACCTACCTACCTGAGATTCATTCTTCCATTACAAAAGAAAGCTCAAGGCACTGAGCTGCTCGTATGTAACAATCGTACAATAGGTACCTAAATACCGAACTAAATTTTTCAAACTGAACGATAATACTTAAAAAGTGTTGAAACTACGATCAAAACCGTGTGTGTAAGCTGGAGTGACGGCACCCCAGCTGCTCATGTCATATCTTCCGAACGAAAGAAGATATGATTATGTATTACTTATAGCTCAAAAATTTAGGCATAATTGCAATAGGCAGCAAAATTTTCAAATCTCTAGGCCTTGTAGTTTCCACGTAATAAATAAAAAAAAGTTTTTGCGCCAAAAACATTAAATTATTGCTTCGGGGAAGGTAAGGAGCGGCGTTGCCGTTCCGTGCGCCACATTATCAGTTTGAAGTAGTTTGAACTAGACTATAGACAGGGTGCCGACTGCACACTATAATCGTACTATGTAAGTATTGAATTTTTTTTTGTATTCATATTGTGTGTTTAAAAATAAGATTAAAGAAAAAAAAATAAGTGCAACAATTTCGTATAAGTATTTTTATCATAAATCACATTTCAAGTTGTTCAGATTAATGGATACATTCGACAAGTAAAATATTGTTCAGATAAATCTAACCGTTTTTTTTTTTATCACATTATGAAGAAGCTGAAGTTATACACACGCTACGCCCCTGCTTAGCGCGTTGGGACGGATCTCGAACATCAAGTATCACAAAGATGTGAAATGTCAAAATAAACCTTGTTTCGAAGTCCCAAAACTCTTATTTAAAACGGTCAACAGCTTTACTCTGCCGTATTTTGTGACCATTGATGTTTGCATCTAAGTATGTAGGTAGGTGTAGTGTACCTACATAAATGACTGATGGAATGGCAGTCCATTCCATCAGTCGTACGTAACTCATGATTGTTGGAATTGATTGATGAATGAATAGTCATTGTAGATTATAAAAATCTCGCGTGGTCGCCTACCCTTGCAGCTCAGTATGGATAGAAAGAGCAATCCTGTATTCGATATAAACAGCCAGTCAGCTACCTTACTAAATATCCGTGTGTAAGGTACCTACCTACTGGGGGCTGATTTTTTAATCGTCAGACTTTCATGTGAGATGTGTTTGCTTTCTTTAGGTGCCTATAGTCGTAAGGTACGTAGGTTGGGGATATAAAATATACAGGTAGGGACTAGACACAATAATAAATGATTGATTTAATAGGTACTCACCAGCGAAAATGAGAACGTAACATGGTTTCAAAATACAGTCGAACTCTTTTATTTATTATTAAATTAGTGCTTATGGTAATTACTTTCGTTTTTATTTACTTTTTTTTTTTGCAATAATGTCACCCTAAATAGGTACCTATTACATATTATTTATAATTTATGGTTTTTATTAGTGGCTTGTAATATTATCAATAGGAGAATGCCCTTAGAATAACCTATAGGTACGTAACCTACTTGGTATAGTATAGGTAAAGTAACACACGCAGCCAGTTGCTAACGATTTTTAAATCTCATCACCAGACACGGCGGTGCCGCAGCGTAAAACATCGTGAAAAAATAACAGCGAGCGATACGCGAATAACAACGATATGTACTTGCAGACAGAGATGTAATTATTCGAAAAAAATAAACAAGTACAAACTGAATAATGTAAGGCTTCCAGTAAGACCCAAAGAAATTCACAAACTGTTGAATGCCTTGAAAACTCGTAAGGCTCCAGTCACAAAAAGGTGTAGTTCTCTTCCCCAAACTGTTTTCAATTGGGCAACTTTCCTTCTTCTTGGAAACTAGCTAATGTTATTGGTCTTAAGAAACCTGGCAGAGATGAAACAATTCCTTCTAGCTATCTGCCTGCCTATAAGCATCCTCCAAAGCTGGGCTAAACTTTTTGAGTCCCTGATAGCCGCCTCTCCAAACGTACGAACGGATTCCGCAAATCCCACTCCACAGTCCAACTAGCTAGAGTTTCTGAGCACTGACTGCGCACATTAGATACTTATTTAATAAACAAATAAACGTTTTTAGCGCAGTTGGATCAATCCGCAGAAATCCGAATATATGCTAATAATAAATTAAAGCGTAACTTTACGCTTTTTAAACTACTACCTACAATAAATGGTCTATTTTAGCAAAAAACAAGTGTAACTGAAAAGTCCAAAACAAGCTCACTTTTCAAATCCTAGATTGAACTATCACCAACTTCATCAGACTGCTTGAAAATGGGGCCGTCGGGTGTTTATTATTTTTTATATATAACCTTTTAGTGTGTCATTTTTTTGGAATCATCTCCTCAAGTCCTTTTTATGTAACCCACATAGTCATGCAGGCGCGGTCTGACATTACCCTTCCATGACCCCCAAATCATTAAAGCTGTCGAGAGCCTGAACGATTACTTGTCTTTGATTTTCTACTTTCAAATTGTAGTATAGTTTGACCAAAACCGCTGTACCGCGCCTTCGGTATGTGCGCGACGAGACGGGGGGGCAGTGCAGGCCGCTCATTCGTCATCGCTTACGCCGGCCCGCCCCCCGCCTCGCCGCGCATTCCTCCCGCCTCGCCGCGCATTCCTAAGGCGCGGTGCAGCAGTTTCGGTCAAACTATATCAAATAATAAGGGGTTAGAGTATGAAATTGCCGTTTTATTGTAATAGGTACTTCGAATTGACATAGAACCTTCATGGTTTGAGATTTTTGAGTGAAACTTTTTTCTCATCGTAGGTAACTATGAAGTTCTTCTTTTAAAAAATTTGCAACATTCGATAATCGACTTTCAGTTGTTTTTTTTATTCAGCTTAGACAAGAAAGATGGATACTTCGAAAATTAGAGTTCTTTTTTAATACGAGTTCCGACGCGGAACTAACGCGGCAGAAACAGCTCGCAATATCAATGTTGCGTTTGGAGAGGGGACTGCTAATGAACGCACCGTGCGATTTTGGTTTAAACGCTGTCGTCATGGAAACTTTGATTTAAAGAACGAACCACGTGGAAGACCGCCCACACAAGTGAATAACAATGAATTGAAAGAGATGGTGGAAGCCGATCCGAGCCAAACTACCCAGGAATTAGCGGCACGGCTTAACGTTACCTTACCAACAATATTAACTCATTTGCGTCATATTAATAAAATTTTAAAAAAAATGAGAAATGGATGCCTCATGATTTGACTGATCTGCAGAAAGAAACGCGTGTTAAAACTTGTGTTGCCTTGTTTAATCGATACAGAAATGAAGGAATATTGGATCGAATTGTAACATGTGATGAAAAGTGGATTCTTTACGATAACCGTAAGCGAAAAATGCAATTACTGACCCCAAGTCAAACGCCGCAACAGTGTCCTAAAGCAAAGCTTACCAATAAAAAGGTAATGGTAACTGTTTGGTGGTCTCAGCATGGTGTTATTCACTATAGCTTTCTCCGGTCTGGTCAAGCAATAATGGCAGATGTCTACTGTGCCGAACTCCGAACAATGATAGCAAAACTAGCAGTGAAACAGCCCCGACTCATGAATCGATCTTCACCATTATTGCTCCATGATAACGCGAGACCTCATGCAGCACGAGAAACCGTTTTAACTCTACAGGAATTCGGCAATTTCATACCTTAACCCCTAATATTAAAATTTCACAATTTGTAAATTATTAACATTAGTCTGGTTTTTACATCCATTGGCACTCCGAGCAAAATAAGCGCAACACGTCGTACTCAGCTACAGCCGATCGATTCTGTAAAAATTACACCGTGAAAAGTCAGGTGAAGTGAGCTTAGAGTGAGCTGTCAAAGGTATCAATCCCTAGCATTAGTTGGAATGACAGCTCACTCCACACTCACTTCACCTAAGTTTTCACGGTGAGATGGTTACAGAATCGCACTGCAGGTATACTCTTAATATTAGCATTTCGGTGATGCAAACCGATAATGTTTTCCCTTACCAAAAATCGCTCAACGCGCCTAAAGAAGTTTTTACTTCAAAATGTCTGCTAAAAAATATAGAATCTAGGATGCAAAAGGGAGCGAAGCAAACTCGGGAATTTTTGTACCTCGCAGGTACGTATGGTTTAAAAGGTTTTAAAGGTCTAAAAACTTTAACTGAGGCCTTACCACGAGCTCTTAACGCGATCCAGTTTAGGCTGTTGGAAAGAGACAGAGCTATACAAGTCGTCTAGCGCCATCTCGATCCCTGAGCGTAAATTGAATCGCGTTAAGAGCTCGTGGTAAGGCCACTGGTGTAAAAACGAGTTTAAGCTTTTCGTCATAACTCGACAAAGTAAGTTATCTTTCTGTAGGTATAGGTAATGGTCAAAAGAAAACAGAACCTAATCAAGGTATGCTAACATTTTCAGACTCGCTTCGCTCGCTCTTCTTTCTCTTGATTCTTGAGCTTTTCTTCATAAGTCGACAAAGCAAATAATTCTTAGTTCTTTTGGAATTATCTAAAGAAAATCTAACCTATTCAAGAGTGTGCAAAGTTTTCGAGCTGACTTCGTTCGCTCTTGCATTTTATGTAACTCCTATTTCTGTTTGAAAATATAAAACAAGATCCAAACTAACCGAGCCGGGTTGTTAAAAATTTTCGAGCTCGCTTCGCTCGCTCTTCTCACCCTACACAATCGACCGACGGTTTCAATACCTACTATTTCCCAAAAATACGACTATTTTAGTAGGTTAATAATACTGCTAAACATAATGGTTTTTTTTTTGAGAAGTTGTTGGCATTGGAACTGGAACTCACAGCACCTGCAGTACTATTAACTCCCCCCTCCCCATGTTAAAGCTGCGTCCCTGAATAGCATAAGTAATGTGGAGCTGTAGATGTACATGAACATATTAACATAACGCCTTTAATCCCCGTTAGCGTTAGTGCTATAATATGTAGGTACACCTGTACCTACATACTATAGCACTAACGCCCACTTTTCAGCAGTTAAGTTTAAGTTCCATGCCGTAGGGGGCGAGCTAACTGCCACCAACCGGGGCACAAATCCAGACTCCAGACTGCCTCTGAAAAATTCCTGATGAAAAAAACAGTTGACCCGACCTGGGAATCGAACCCAGGACTCAGCCATAACGCTTGCGACCACTAGACCACCTCTCTAAAAATATTCCTCGGCACCCATGGTGTACCCAATTTTCCATTGAGTAATGTAATGAATAATAGAATAGATTTTGTCCAAGAAAGTTACAGCCGCAGTATGACAGGATGCAACGAAATTATAAAACTGGTCCTAAAAAAAAAATGTCTGCTGATATATCTCGTATCATAGTTACAGCCCGATTCAAACTTTATGGTGGCTTGGAACATGAGGCGAGTAGCAGCACAGTAACAAATGCACTGCAGTCGTTATAAAGTTTAAATCGGGCTATACCAATGTTTGCACTAATAACAAGTATTTAGTAATACAAAGAGACGAATGACACGGTTTAGTTAAAAAATAACTGTAAACTTTTGATTTTTTTTTGTGAAAAATTCTGCTGACTACCATTACGGAGCCGGATAATTCCGTAAAGTTTATTTCAAATTCGAATTATTATTCTTGTATCCAATTATACAATCTGGCAACCCTGGGCAGCCGTGACTTGTGACAGAAAGACAAAACAAAATCAACTAAGCATATCAAATCTATTTGATTCGTTCGTTTTTTTTTTTGGATTTATGGCCTACTCTTCTAGCTTGTCAAAGTCACAACATAAAAACCTTGACAGTTTTAAAGTTTTATTTTTCATGCATTTTTTTTAAATAAACTCATAATTTCACACGTTTTAAATCTCACTTTTGCAACACTATTCCTATCAGTCAATCAGTGTGTCAGTGTCTGTGTCTGTCTGTCTGTCGAGGCTTACTATGACCTTTTAAGAAAACGTTCAATGTTCGTTCAGTTCAGAAGCAGGCCTAATTTAGTTCTGCTAATAATCGTACTATGAGAGTAATAAAAGTGAACAACTATTGAACGAAGTTCACCGAAGTTGAATGGTAATGCTTGTCTGTGGCCTGCTGTAATGCCATTGTCTTTTTAATAGGCATCGTTCAGAAACTTAAATCTAATTCTATTTTCACTTTACCGGTTTTTTGAAAATAATAGAAACATGAGTTTCTTGGGTATACACATATTTAAACTATTATTATGTATAACAAGTTACCTTGACACGTTATCTAAAAGCACTACAAAGCTCATTTTCCCGTTCAAAACAACTTTGTAGGATTCAACGTGATTTTGAACGTGTGTGATAAGTCAAGCAACAATTTAAAAAAAA
This sequence comes from Apamea anceps, assembly GCA_951799955.1. NCBI lineage: Eukaryota > Metazoa > Arthropoda > Insecta > Lepidoptera > Noctuidae > Apamea > Apamea anceps. Next base: position 13,921,823 of record OX637505.1, on the reverse strand, counting down.
TGTATTTTTACGCGCCAAATAAAATGTTTTATGTTTGTATACCTCTTCACAATGTCGTTACTTCGTAAGTTTGTTTACTTACATGAAAATATCATAATGGCATACTTACTTGCTTCAGAGATTAATTATAGGTACTGAATGTGGTGAATTTATTTTTAATGAAACACCTAGAAGTCGTCGTGTTAGTATGACCCAACTGCTTCGCCGGGAGTTCTTAAATAATCATAGAGAAATAACAGATAAGTACATAAAAAATCCACCCAAGCTCGGGAATATAGCAAGCTAATGTGGAAAAGGGTTGCAGAAAGAATATAGTATTCTTGCCCCCCCTTGTATTGTAAGTCTAATCGTATTACTTAAACCTTAAAAAAGTAACCAATTTATCATTTAAAATGGTCATTTTTTTTTAAATAAAGCCTAACCGGGATCGAAGCCTAAATGAAATCGTTATAAAAAGAAAATGTATTGATAATTTACTCAATTGATTCAATTCCCGATATGGTTGCTAATGTAATAAATACGTGTATTGAAGCGTATTTAACGATTGACATTTAAAAAAAACGAATTATATACATAATTACAGTTCGAGGTGGTAACCAAATCTGTTTTTATTAAGTAAAACAATTTACCATTGACGCTGCAGCCCTGCCCTGCCTGCCCTGCTGTCCTGTGTTTAATCTCATTTTTAAGTTTGCTTACTCTTGCTTAAAGTAGTGTAAAAATCATCGTGAAACGGATTGTTTCTTGTCAGTTTGACTCTAGTGTTGTTACTCAGTCATAAACGGTCAGGCACTCGATTGTGTCGATTACATAATTCGAAAATTCAATTGCAAGTTGAATCTAATCCATTCCATTCAAACTAGCAGCTTCTTATGTTTGAAACGCACACAATAAAAAACTTAAAGGAAAGAATCATAGCAAGATCCAGAAAACAGAAACAACCTACACGTTATCAACTGACAGCACTCGAACCCACAGAACAGAACTGTATTTTCATCACAGTAATAGGTCGGTTAATATCACCATCACGTTGATATCACACGATATACCTAATCATTTATAACTGAGATTGCTGGTAAATCTATACTTAATTGGCGACTGTGTAAGACCGAGACTATTGTGATCTATAGCGACGTGGTCTATTTGCGATCCAGTCATTCTGATACCAACCCCTTAAAATATATTATTATATAGAAGCTGTTGGTGTAGTGTATCATTTAACTATTTTAGTAGTAGTTTATTACCTACCTACGTATTTAACTAGTGTGGCAGTGTTGGTCATGTTGGTGATATTTATCTAATCGCGATTACATCAACTGGCACACTGAGAGAAAATGAACTCAAGCCTTTATTTTATTTAGATTATCGAGTTACTTACATAAAATCAAGCCGCAGCACTATCTGACACTGTCAGAAAGACAAATGCTAAGACAAGTGACAACAACACTTCATTCATTCAATAGATTTAGTCCGTTTCTTTCGAATAGTATGAAATTGATATTTCTGTTTTCCTGTGTAATTGAAGGGTTTTAATGAATATGGAATATTCAAGACGGTACAGCATTTAGTCCAGAAGGATGATGTGTTAATTGTTCAGTAAGATTTCAACGCAATGTGCGAAGACATTGTTGGCTGTTCTGCACGTGTACACATAATGTTGAGCGTGCGGTATTCAAGTATTTTTATCTTGGACACGGTATCAAGATGAGAACTGGAACGACCTGCATAATTTAAGACGAAATACTATGTATTTACTTCTAATTCGTCTGACTATTGACTATTGATTGAAAATATTGATATCCTACATAATAGTAATAAAAATATTCAGTTTAATAAGTGATTTTTGATTTCATGATCGTATTTCTCAGTATTCCCGTTACACGAAGTTTAATTATACCATTGTAATCTAGACATCTTATGGAACAAATAAACATACGTTTCATTAATAGACGCCAAAATTGGAGGACCTAATCGCCGAACAAAAAAAACTCCTTTTACATTCTGCTGGCAAGGAGTAGTTAAGTCTGCATGCAAATGGTCAAAGGTATTTTTACCATATCACTACAATGTTGTCATAGTGTAGCTTTTCTGCTTAAATTATAAATACCTACATCAAAGCAATGCATGATAAAAAAGGCTACTGAGAAGCAAGGGCTAAGAGTTTGATTTCATAAAATATTATTGGCCATTGAATCCTTGTTTGAGCATAAGATTGCACTAGGTGTTAGGTACTTATTTATACTATGTGTGATAACTATTATTTTATTTTTAGTATTATGTCAAAATAAAAAAAGGTTGATTTACAAATTTCCTGTTATTTATTTTCCTATAGAATAGAAGATGTATTATTTCCCTGCATCTTATGTTACATTATTTTGGCGCAGGATGTCCTCATTTAAGTCTTATGCACGGAGGTGCCAAGGATCCCAATCGAGCATATCCCAGAGTAGTGAGGTTCAATTATTATTCATTAATCTCTTCTGGAAGTTAATGTCTTCTGTTGTTTTCATGTAGCGGCGTATACTCATCCAAGGTTTCTGTGATGGCTTTTTCTAGTAGTAGTATATATTCCTCGCATTCTGCGTCTGTTGTGATTTCCTTTGGTAAGTGCGTGGTCTTATCCCATAATATTCCCACCCCTTCGTCTCTCGTCTGGTTGAATGCGGTCATTTTAAGGTTGAAGTCCCCGAATGTGATGTTTGGAGCTGATCAGTGCGGTATGGTATAGATATCCCCTTAATTTTTAGGGAATTTCCGGTCAGATGATCATAAGTGAGGTTAATAGCGACGCCTTTGAACAGGCGGTCTCTTTTTTTTTCGGTACCTGGGGTTACGTGTCAGTCCCACTTCAGCGTATTCCTCACATCACATACATACATGGCTGTAGTTAGATGCGACGTGATCTTGTCGTAGTTCAGGAGAATCATACGATTTTGGAAAAGTCGACCCGGCACTCGTTGACTACGATTAGATATAAAAGGTTTATAACGATCGGCTAATGGTTTTAGCTCGAAGAATTTACCTTTCAATCCTTGAGCATTGATGTGCAGTATGCGCAACTAATGATATTGATTACTAGATAAAATAAGAAAAATATTTATTTACAAATTCCCCGTATTCATTTCAAAAGGCTTATTTATTTCCCTAGTGCGACCCCGTTGGTTTCTTTTTTCTATTCGATATTCACTCCAAATATTACGTACTCGTCACACAGAGAAATAATAAAAAAATGTGTGTGATGGGCACTGAATTACAAAACAATGTTGAAAAAGCTCGTATAATAGTAACTTATTCAAGATGGTTTATTTTGACGTTACAGTCGTTCAATATTCGTTTTGTTGCTGTCAATTAGCAGGTCATGGTATGAAATTCTATACAAAAAAGAAGGTGAACAGTTTTTGTAAACGTCAGCTTAGCAGGCCTGTTGCGGTCCTGCTAATAAGACGTCATAGTACAAACAAGCAGTTTAGTTTAACCGTATAGTTCGGTAGCGCCCCCGAATGGACCCGAACACACGAACCTCCGCTGGCTCAGTAACGGGTCCCATTGGACCTTGAAATGACGACATACGACACCCCTAATGATAATGTAAATATTGATTATGCTACGCATCAAATCTTATGAATGTGCGTTAATTAAGAGAGGTGGATAAAAAACTCATATGTTATAGCCATTCAATCTTCCATATTTAGCGCGCAAGTTTATTAATTTACCTTTATTAAATTCAAGTCTGTAAATGCGATAGTCGCCATTTTGATGACAGTGGTGGTCGATGCTAAAAAACATAAAAATTGGGGATTTCGAAAATCCAAACTTCACCACAGGGGCAATGAATAATACATGATTTAATTATTTGACGAATTCATCCATTGTTCATGTTAAATAAGTAGTGGTAATGTAGTTTTTTGATATCTAAAGTCGAAGTTTCGCGCCAATCGTGCGTGTTTACATTTTTACTTTTCACAAAAGTCACACACACATGTAGATAAGATGTAAAATGTGAAAAATATTATTACAAATATTATAAAAAACACGAAAATGCCCAAATCCTAACGTAATATCGAAACACAGGTCCAATAACACGTATTATTCATTACCACTACTTAATTTGTGTTAAAAATCGCCGACCATTGTTGTTTTTTTTTATCGTAATGATGTGCAAAAGCGATTATGCCAAACGATTTTTTTTTTAAATTTCGATTGACCCGAGTAATTAATATGACGAATGTCAGAAATCGATTCTCAGAAATTGAAATAAAATTATTTTAAGCATTAAATACAACAAGCATTATTTATAATAATGATTTATGCTTTCCTAATGTAATTTTAATCGTTTTTTGGACATTATATTGAAACTGAGTCAATAACAGAGGACCCTATGACCATATTCATTTATTCAATTTCGCGCCGAATTGTTTCTATATTTGAATTTATATTCGGAATGCGCTTGCTATTCAAAATTATTTTTATTTATTGTGCAATTATTAATTTTTGATACTTTCTAATAGTTTGCTACAGAATGCCCAGTATACATTTTTAGATAGAGTTTGGGAAATGATGATAGATTAATTAAGTATTCCGCAAACACTTTACATTTCATTATGTTTTGTTAGCTGTATGAGCTTGGTAGTTTTTATTTATATTAGTTTACTTGAGTAATATAAATTGTTTACTTTTTGTGGTAGTTTCCCAACAAAATTTAAAAAAAAAACTGGCCCGGTGTATGTCGGACCATGCACAGCGAAAGGTCCCGTACTTGGGATGAATATTTACGCTTGTACAGCGCATATCATTAATTTGATTGATTGCAGAAATAAGTTTGTATTTCATAAAAGTTCCCGAAAAAACTGTAAAAAACCAAGTTAATTCTGCGGTTTTAAACGAAAATGTCCCATATCTCAAAAACGATTGACTTTAAAAGTTAAGTCAATTAGAAACATCTTTATAATTTTAATTATAAGTTCCAACAATACCCCCCACACGCTTGTGTGCATAGATTTTTTTCAACCCTCGGGTACATGCATGGGGAATGCTACCTCTAATTATGTTTAATTTTACTACACCATTTTGCGTGCATAGAATACGAATACGATATAGTGTTATTAACACTCGTTAACGTCTACGAGTAAAATGGTTAATGGCATTGACATCCGAACGCACGCACAGACTGACATGACGAAATTATGGGTTCCGTAAAAGTATTTTCAGATCATTTAAATTAGAAATCAGACAATTACAGTTCTTAAAATTTTATCCCAAGCTACAGAACGGCAGCTTGGGACATAAGGAGTGCCTACTTCGTCTCACAACGCGTGTCCACGAAAACGCCCGCGTTAACCCTGTAAGAAAGGCTTGCCGGTGCAAATTGGTCAAAATCTAGATTTTACGGTTAGTAGGTTTGTACAGACGGCAGAGAGGCAGACCGACCGGTACATAGACAGACGGCCACATAACTTTTGTTTTAGTTACTAAGCAAATATATTTAAAACCCCACAACAAGCCCATTCATTTGATATATCACACAGAGGTACAGCAAAGATTTTTTTTTTTCTAGTTTGCACCCCAAGAGTGACCCCATTTTCAAAATTAATTTATTTACGTTACACGTCCGTCTTTGGGTCACAGAAATTCATATGTGTACCAAATTTCAATGTAATCGGTTCAGTAGATTCGAAGCAAATAAGAAAAGACAAGACCCACAGACACAAGTGATCCTGCAAGGGTTCCGTTTTTTCATTTGGACGTACGGAACCATAAAAAATTACACACCTAACCACACCGTACGTGTAGGTACGGTAATTAAAATGATTAATTTCAAAAATAAATTAATACATGAAAAATACCAAAGAGGATATATATAGTTTCTACACCTTTTTTATTTTTTTTTGCAAATTCCGATTATCGATTAGGCTTTATGCAATTTTTGAATCGAAATAAGAAAACTGGACGGATGGTCAGCACTAAGAAGTGTCATGTCGAAACACAATTTTTTGTAATTTTTATCAAGACTTGATTGCGTTTTATAAGTAGTATATGTACGAAAAATGGTAAAAGTAAGAACGCGGAGAGAATGATAATATCTTTATTTTTCCCTTTTGCATATTTTCAGCAAGAGAATAGGTTGTTTATGTACATATTTCCAGCGAGTTTAAGGTGCCTACCTTTTGGATAGGTGTAGTAATACCTATTTTATACAACTTTCGTAGTAGACTAACGAAGTTTGACCGACCTCAACAAATAATTAAAGATATTTGCCACAAATATATTGTATAAAATAAGCGCGGAAACATATTTTTCTTAATAAATTTGAATGCTGAAAGTTGATGTAATTTACTGAATTTCATGACGTAATTCGCAACATTCCGTCGAGTCAGCTGATATGTCATATGTCAAAATCTAGTCGAGCAGAGTGGTTAAATTCTGCCCTGCTATAAGAGCTCATAGTAAGCCCCCAGGTCTTCTGAGGTCTGTCCCTTTAGGGTATATATGTTCTGTGGCTCTGTCCACAGAACATATATGTCTGTCAGTGTATGTATGGAGTGTTGATTGCAAAAACAATAAATAGTACACTAGTTTGTTTATATTACAACTTTCTGCAGAAATGGATAAATTGAGTAAAAGACGTTACTCGTCGAGTTCCGATAGTGCTGAAGAAGACCGTTTAAAAGATATAAGAGAACGTGATGAATTTGCTAAGAGATTGAAAAAAAGAGATGAAGAAAAAGTAAAAAAAATTACGGAGTCTTCCAGTAAAAAGACGTACGAAGAAGCAGCTAAGCGTCTAAAGTTGGAAGCAGAGGACAGAGACAAAATATTGCCTAAGTTGCGCGTTCACTCTCGTCGCAAATACTTAGAAAAGAGGAAAGACGACAAGGTTATTGAGTTGGAAGCAGACATAGCTGATGATGAATACCTCTTTGATGAAAGCAGGTAAGCTGATTCTATTAACAAAGCTGTGGCATCATAATCAGCATCAGCCGCAATTGGACATAGAGTCTTATTCTTTTGTAGTTATTCCCAAATAACCTATAACATTATAAACACAACAAAAAATTATAGAAGGTATTTCCCCACTTCAACTTTTCACCTTGTATAGTTAATGGTTTGGGCATTGTCTGATAGTGAAAGTGTTTTAAAAAACTTTGCCCCACTCTAGGAATTACTCCTGTATTGTGGGTGCGTTACAAACATTTAAACTCACATTCACAAACAGCCAGACCCATCATCTGTGTATTTCTGTCGGTACATGAATAAATTTAACATTTTTATTAAGTTGTAAAAATGATAATGATAACCAGAAGAACACAAACAGCGACTTTGTTTTATAGTATTTATTATTATTTAGGTACCAATTACTTTTAATCTTGTGTCTATTAATTTTAATTCTTAATATTGTTTTTGTTACAGTTTAACTCAACGAGAAAGGTTGGAAAGAGAACATAAAAAAACGATATTAAAATTAGCTAAAGAACATGAAAAAGCCAGAGAGTTGGAGAATGTCCAGAGATATCATATGCCACAAGACTTGGGAAAAGATGCTAAAGGTTTAGTTTGTTGCAAATTATATAAACTTTCAAATTCTATGTATTGAATGTTATTATAATTTTCTTTGCTGTTTGAAATTTGTTAAAAGATATTTACCAAATTTTGTTACTTTACAGGAGAATATGTTGAAGTTGATGAAAGAGAAAAATTACCACACTCAGAACAACAAAGATGGGAACAAGAGCAAATAAAATCTGCTTTCTTTAAATTTGGTGCAAAGGATGCAAAAGCCCAGGATGAATATGAGCTGTTACTGGATGAGCAGATTGATTTTATTCAAGCTCTCCAGTTGGAAGGTAATAAAGAAAAAAAAGAACAAGAAGAAAAGTCTGAATACCAGAAAATACGTATGACCATTGAAGAAACAAAGAAGTCGCTGCCAGTTTACCCTTTTAAGCAATCATTGATAGAAGCTATAAAGAATTATCAAATACTAATAGTAGAAGGTGAGACAGGATCTGGTAAAACAACTCAGATACCTCAATATCTCCATGATGCTGGTTTCACTGAAGACGGGAAGAAAATTGGTTGCACACAACCAAGAAGAGTAGCGGCCATGTCTGTATCAGCTCGAGTGGCTCAGGAAATGAATGTTAAACTCGGGAATGAAGTTGGCTATAGCATTCGATTTGAAGACTGCACATCTGACAGAACTGTCATTAAATATATGACTGATGGTACCCTGCATCGAGAGTTTCTCTCAGAGCCAGACTTAGCCTCTTATAGTGTAATGATTATTGATGAAGCTCATGAGCGAACACTGCACACTGATATTCTATTTGGCCTTGTCAAGGATATAACTAGGTTTAGACCCGATTTGAAATTACTTATATCAAGTGCCACATTAGATGCTGAGAAATTTTCAAGTTTTTTTGATGATGCTCCTATCTTCAGAATACCTGGAAGAAGATTTCCAGTGGATATCTATTACACAAAAGCGCCAGAAGCAGATTATGTAGATGCTTGTGTTGTTTCTGTATTACAGATACACGCCACACAACCACTTGGAGACATATTAGTTTTCCTCACAGGACAAGAAGAGATAGAGACTTGCTTTGAAATGTTACAAGAAAGAACAAAAAGGATTGGTAAAAAGTTAAGAGAACTACTCATATTACCAGTGTATGCAAACTTACCAAGTGATATGCAAGCTAAAATATTTGAACCCACCCCAGAAGGTGCTCGTAAAGTAGTGTTAGCCACTAACATTGCTGAAACTTCTTTGACTATTGATAATATTATTTATGTAATTGATCCTGGATTTGCAAAGCAAAATAATTTCAACTCAAAAACAGGCATGGAAAGCTTATTGGTGGTACCTATTTCTAAAGCATCAGCAAACCAGCGTGCAGGTAGAGCTGGCAGGGTGGCACCTGGGAAATGTTTCCGCCTATACACAGCGTGGGCTTACAAGTATGAACTTGAAGATAACACTATTCCAGAAATACAGAGGATTAATCTAGGCAATGCTGTTCTCACACTGAAAGCATTGGGGATTAATGATCTAATCCATTTTGATTTCTTGGACCCACCACCTCATGAAACATTAGTGTTAGCCCTAGAACAGCTTTATGCTTTGGGAGCTCTTAATCATCATGGCGAATTAACTAAAGCTGGTCGAAGAATGGCTGAGTTCCCCACAGATCCCATGCTTGCTAAAATGTTATTGGCAAGTGAAAAGTAAGTGTCACCTTCATCCATAAGTTACATAAAAGAAGTTCAGCTGAGAAAGTAGTAACAAGCAAATATACAAGAATTATGTTTTGGGGATAGGCTAGCAGGTTAGATTCCTGCATGGAGTATACTTGTACAAATGCATATTTGTAACATGTTTTTCTTTTATTCAAGCAGTCTTAGTGTTGTGTTAATTGCTTTTATAGCAAGTGTGTGACCTAAAGGCGCACTTTAGTCACGCTTTTCTGTGACTTGACTAGTCAATTTTACACAGAAAAGCGAGACCTAAGTACGCGTTTAGGTTACACTTGCTATAAAATAGTATACGATACGTGTGACTTAAGTAGTATTATGCACACCATTTAGCACCCTCGTATCGTAATAACTATTTCCTTAGGGCCCTCCACGAAACAAAAAACGCCATTTTGTCAATTTGATTGTTCTTACAATTAATTAAATTTAATAAAAGTAAGCTAAAAATAATTTAAATATTGGTCTGTCAGTCTGTGTGACTATAGGCCTACGCAGACCGGGACGGCATGGCAAGGGATTTAAATTTTTACCTACTGATGAACATTCAAACGTATCGATATAGAAATACGAAATAAATTGCTATACTTTAAAATGATGCCATGGCATCGAAAGGGATTTTATTGCACGGCATTGAAAGACCACAGGCTCCCGTGGCGGGATGCCGTGGTGTACTGCGGTAGGCAACGGCATGCCAAGGACTCCGGCGCTCGTTTTGACATACCGCGGAGTGACATCAACACTCGATCAAACGCAACTGAAGACTAAAAGTGTATCGGGCAGCAGGAGCTGCCGAGGCGTGCTTTGTCGTGCTGCTACACGCCGTGGCATGCCGTGGCAAGCGCTGGAATGCCGCGGTAGCTAAGCGGCTAATGTGCGCTGACTGACGGCAAAATCCCTTGCCATGCCGTCCCGGTCTGCGTAGGCCTTATATAGGCTAACGCAATTGAGGGCGGGCCGAAGCGGGCCGCATCGCCACGCACTGGCGGATCGCTCGTCCGGTGTCTTTACGGCCGCTGTTATGGGTTGCGATACAATATATGGATACAGTTCAAGTTCGAAATCTGAATCTGTCTGAAACAATTACTGTGGTGATTTTGTTACTTTCCAATAATGTATTTTTTTTTTTTGTTTTAGGTATAAATGCTCAGAAGAAATCGTCACTATTGCAGCTATGTTGTCAGTAAATAGCTCAGTATTCTACAGGCCTAAAGATAAGATAATACATGCAGATACTGCTAGGAAGAACTTCTTCCACCCGCATGGAGACCACTTAACACTAATGAATGTGTATAACCAATGGCTTGGCTCTGAATACTCAGTGCAGTGGTGCTATGAAAACTTTATACAGTACCGATCAATGAAGCGAGCACGGGATGTGCGAGAACAGCTAGCTGGTCTTATGGACCGAGTGGAAATTGAAATGGTGTCAAGCCTAAGCGACGATACTAACATTAGAAAAGCTATAACTGCTGGTTACTTTTACCACATAGCCAAATTTTCAAAAGGAGGTCATTATAAAACTGTGAAACATAACCAAGTAAGTATTTGCAAACACTGGCGTGGCAGTACGACGCGCCTTTGGCAAGATGAGATTTGAAGATATAATTCCGAAGGCGACGGCAGATCGCAAACTGCAGCGGCACCCAACCACAATGGCAGACCGCAGCGTCACTACCTACCGGTTTCTATGTAAATAAGTACGAAATTCTATGTTCTAAATCGTTTCTGTAAATGGTGACATTGCCGCTTGTTGCTGCGGTCGAGCGGCGACTGCAGACAGCAAACTAGTTGTGCCATCAGTGTCTGTAACTAACGAGAGTGACTAGACGATTTTTTTATTTGACCAATGACTTTCGCGTAGGGGAAAAAGAGAAGTGCCGCTGCCGTCTTTGTGACGCATATATCGGTTGCGGTTTATTGTCAACCGAAACGCCAGTGCCGTCTGCGGTCTGCAGTGTACCTTAATTGGCTCGTGCTTTACCAATTTACTTTTAGTACTGCATGGTATAAGGTATCATTAAAAATGCTTTCAGTATCGTTTTTATAAATTATTGACTAATACACGACTTTAGCATATTTTAGATACCAATGTAGAGGCTCAGCTCGTCGCGGGCGCAATGCTCTGCCAAATTATTTACTATTTTAAATTTTTTTCAGACTGTCATGATTCACCCAAATAGTGCTTTGTTTGAAGAACTTCCTCGATGGGTGATTTACTTTGAATTAGTATTTACTTCTAAAGAATTTATGAGGCAAGTTACAGAAATAGAAAGTAAATGGCTCTTGGAAGTTGCTCCACATTATTATAAAGCCAAAGAACTTGAAGATTCCACAAATAAGAAGATGCCTAAAACTGTTGGTAAATCTTCCAATCAATAAAAAGTAATGTACTTTCAAAATTGTATTTATTTTATAATAATTCCTCCTCTAAGAGACCAACAAACAATAAATAAGTACAATAAGTTCTAAATAAGATACTATTAAAAAAATACTTTAACCCCAACAATATCATCAACATCTTTCCTCAAACATTTTTGTTAAGCTGTTATGGGTTCCAATGCTCTCCCATCCTTGCCTAGCATTGGAACAGTATAGGCTGAATAAAAGTGCTGTGTTGACAGAAAATGTACAGCTAATTATAGGAACCTCATGTTTCAATATGCATAAAATGTTGTACATTTAACAAATACTAATGTAATGGCACTCTTCTCCCCTGCCACTAAAACAGCTTACACTCCAACATCTCAATATGAGTCCCTCTAATCTACAAAACATTGGTCAAAGAACTTTAATTGGTAACAATTAAGCTTATCACATTGTTATTTTAATGTCATTTTATCAAGCAATTTCTACTATCTAACTAGTAAGTCTGTACAAGTTTAGCTAAATTTCTTTAAAAATCAGAACATCTTCCCTTTCTTTCCCAATCTCCATATCGAGTAGGTTCAGGTCCCCTGGGCCCACCCACTTCTCCTGTATGAGGGTTGATATCATTAGGCCATGGAGGAAAAGGTTCTTCTTTTTGAGAGGGATGCATCATTGGTTGTTCACCAAGATCATCAATGGGAGTAGTCTCTCTCAGCTTTTTTTTAAATTCTGCCATTCTTTTGGACTGGGGCCTCTTGGATTCATCTCCAACCTTTTCAACTTGTTCTGCCTCTTCAGGTGTTGTTGTATTATGAGAATACTTGCATAGTAATAAGTTTACAGATGATAAATCTGTAATAATAGAAAGAGTTTATAGAAGTTTCAATAATGCAGCATATTACATGATTTATTATTATATCTATCAGATCTATTGTCTGTACACTCTCTCTCTCTCTTGTAAAACCATTTATATGATGTGGCTTTTTCAAAGTTCTCGTGAAATTTTAATATGTTAAGATGCTCCTTGACGGGTTATACTTTTACTGCAATATGTAGCCGACACAGTTTCAAGTGTGGCCCATTAATACAAACAACATTTTCAGTGCAGAAAATGTACTGCCTGGTAATATTTTTACATTAGTATGGCCGGTAGTACTTAGGTTTACACAGACACCAATGGCTGACGAAATAGTTCAAAAAGTGTTGCAGCAATAGTTAGGTACCGGAGTGGTCAGGCCAAACTGAAAATATTGCAGCAATGTTCAAAGTATTACCGGGCCTCATTTGAAACATTGCTAGCAATATGTGGCAGCACACAAAGCCGGTAAAATATGGCCCATTTAGGAGTGCATTTGAGCTATAAGTTGTTACTTAGAGCTATGCAACGTAAAACCTAAATAAAAAAAATCAAAGTAGACTTCGTAAATATTGAGAACCCACTGTATCGCTTAAGTATTAATAGTCCTAATGCACTTACTTTTAGGGAGAATTTTCTTTAAATAATACACACGAGACATAGTTCAACCAAATAAATTCAAAACCATACAGAAAATCTGAAAAAAAACGCAATTTGTTCTTTCCTTACAGTGACACTTGAATACCTGTCTGTTTTTGCTGAAAAGAAGACAAGTTGACAATGACAAGTGACAGCAGAAGAAAAAAAAAACATTAACGAACCAAATTAAAGAAAATTGTAACAATTTGGCCCTAATTTTAGATCCAAAATTACCTGCATTCCATAACCTATCTCATAAAGGATTATGTTCCTTGTGGAATCCAAATTAAGTTAAGTGAAGGTGACATCAGAAGGCCAATTCTCGTAATTTAAAACGTTCAAAATATGGAAATTAGAGGATTTTTTGACAGATTGAGACTGGAGATCAGACTGTGAACGTTATTTAAATTATGAGAATTACTTCTCTGGGGTGCGGCCAGGATACTTTTCAGCAGCGATGTGATGGCGCCTTACTCTCCAGAAATACTAACAGCTCTAGAGACTTAGAGAGTAAACATCCAGCGCCTGCGGAGGGTCTAACCTTCCCCGGCCCCTCCTGACCCTCCCAACCTAAATTCAATCTTCCTCAACGTTTCGGCCCCCCAGTTGTTTGCAGCCGTGAGCTCCTTTCGTAGTGGTTCCGCCGGCGGCCTTGACGGCCTGACTTCACTACACCTAAAGGACTTATTGAGGTCAGGCGCCGGGGAAGCTGGTGAGTCGCTTTTGAAGGAGCTTGCAGCCATGATTAACCTCATGCTTATGGAAGACGGCCTCGTTCACACCGCCGGTAAGCAGCTTACCGGCGGTGTGAACGAGGCCGTCTTCGATGTCTTATACGGAGCCAACCTGTGTGCCCTGCGCAAAAAGGACGGCGCGGCGGTATTCGTCCCATCGTCGTTGGATGCACCTACAGGCGTACGAGAGCCTAGAAATATGCTGTAAGCTGTACAGTGAATCCCTTACAGCTAAGTTTCAACCCCTGCATCTTGGTTTTTGCTCGAAAGGGGGCTGTGAGGCTGCCGTGCATGCCCTTTCCAGAAGTCCACACAAGTCCAACGAAGGTTAGGTCATCCTCAAGGTTGACGTTAAGAACGCCTTTAACTCTGCGAACAGGGACACTTTGTTGGCTGACGTCAAAAAGGAACTACCCGCTTTATGGTTTTATGTGGCAGTGCGACAGGCACCCCTCCAAATTCAAAATTATTATACAAGGACAATGTTTTAGAATCTGCAGTTGGATACCTCTCTGACCCTCTCGGGCCAGTCATTTTCAGTTTAGCTATTCATCCAATTTTACAGAAACTAAATTCAAAATTTAATGTGTGGTATTTGGACGATGGAACGCCAGGAGGTGATGTAAACACTGTTTTGAAAGATCTACAACTCCTCGAACAGGAATTTCAATTTATTGGCTTGGACCTTAATCCCTCAAAATGTGAACTTTACCTTTCTGACTTTAGCGACAGACTCTAGATAAATTTAATGCAACAGCCCCACAATTGGTTCCCCAATTTAAGAAGATAGTTTTTCACCTTTCAACGATGAAAAAATTAAAAATTTCAACGACATTTCGTAGACTCCGAAATTAATTTACATTCGGCATACACCCTGATTAGATACTGTTTTATATATTTTCTTTTTAGAAATATTATATATTTTCTACGTTCTTCCCCTTTATGGAAGCATCCACATCTGCACCCTAATTGCGTAACACACAATCAATCGGAATCTGAATCATTTTGAAGCAAATTGCTAATCCATTGCTTCATAAGTTCGAAAAATTTGTCTGCTCAACACGTAAACAACGCAATGAATGTTGTTGAACTGTCAAAATGAAACTGATTCCAATTGATCGTGTGTTACGCAATTAGGGTGCTGTTGGACAAATTTGACCATATTATTCGCAGCACATTAACTATCATTTTAAATGTGGCCTTGGACGACCGAGCGTGGCTTCAAGCCACACTACCCATCCGGTTTGGTGGTCTCGGCGTCCACAAAATTACCAGTATTAGCTTACCGGCGTTCCTGTCCTCCGTCCGAAAAGAAAAGTTACCGAAAAGTTGACCGAGAAAATTTTAGCCCCCTATCTGGCTGATTCTGAAGTGCCTTGCTTGACTGACTCTGAACGCCTGGGAAGCTGCTTGCCCGGATACAGATCGGCCCGTAAACCCATCTTCCCAGAGACAGCAGGATGAGCCGCTCTGCAGGTTGTTACGGAATAATCTTATCAATACGTCCTCCAATACTGCTGAGCGTGCCCGCCTACTGGCTGTGGGTGAGTGGGAGTCGGGGCTCTGGCTTCTAGCACTCCCGCATAGGCACTATGCTGGGTGACACCACCTTCCGGCTCACTACCTGTCTGCGTTTGGGCGCTCCTTGCGGGCCCCGCATCGCTGCCAGTGCGGTGAAGTTGTTGACTGCCTCGAACACCATGGCCTATCCTGCAGTAGGAGTGCAGGCCGGATAGTACGGCACGACAGCATTAATGACATCATCCGTCGTGCTCTTGTCACCGCCGGGGTGCCAGCTGTTTTAGAACCCAACGGCCTGGCACGTGAGGATGGGAAGAAACCAGACGGAATGACCATAATGCCCTGGAAGATATTAGACCTTTGGTGTGGGATGCAACATGTGTCGACGCACTTGCGCCATCCCATCTTCCTAGTACGGTGGGCTGTGCTAGAGCGGCTGCTGTTGATGCAGAAAACTTCAAACTGCGAAAATATTCCAACCGGAATAGGAGTTATATGTTCGAGTCGTAGCCATGGGATTCGAGTGCCCACTTGGTTTTTCGATATCGCCAAGCGGTTATTCGACTCCTCTTCACGTGACCAGAGGGCTGGCCTGTTTCTTGGAACAGAATCAGCTACCTTTACCTAATACATACTATATTACATATACCTCATTTTTACAAAAAAAATTGACTTCTCGAAAATATTTTTTACAGATTAAAAGATTTTTTGATTAAAAGTGTAAATAAGTAAATAACATTTTTTTTAATAATAAGGTAGATCTATTTAGTTGTATAGGTACTTAGTGGAAATGTTGTTATTGTTGTGTTTTTATTTTATTTTATATTGTATATTAGAGTACAAATGTCCATAGTATAAGTGTTTTGTATTGTTTATAAGAGTATAAGTAGTATCTAAGTTAGGTTTTATACTCACGTGCACATTAGGTTCACATTGTAAACATTCGTATGCCGCTAGTAGCGGCGGATGTGTCGAATTTATCCATATGTACAGACGCTAGCAGGTCAAGCTACCCGAAACTGTAAAATTTTACCAATCAACGTTGAACTTTAATGCTTTAACGATAAAGTTGAAAATCTATTAAATAAATTTGGCAGATTGTAGTAGCTTGATGTGCTGGCGTCTGTACCAACCATCTTTGTATGTAACATAATTACCTACCATATCCGACGAATAAATGTCTTTGTCTTTGACCAAAGAATTAGCATCGCCATACAACGTGGCACCCACCCCGAGAGAGATCGCGTCGCCCCCGCAAGGGGGCGAGGCGAGTGGTACCGGGGCTTTGCCCCCCGGCCGCAGATTGCTATGCGGTTGCCCGTAAACACGGGCCCCTCGTTGGGTCCGCACAAAGGCTTATTAGCCTGTCGGGCGCGCGTGACTTGCGCGCGCCCGTGTGAGTAATTGCAATGTGTTTTTCTGTAGGCGCGCCGCGACGCTGACTCACGGCGCCGCTTTCTTCACGACACCTCGGTGGTCTGTCCCCGCCAGGTGAGACCCCCAGTTAACAACGTGGCAATGAACAGAACATATATACCCTAAAGATGCTGCCAACCTTTTGGGCACTGTTCCTGTTGACAGCGATGCGAACGAATTTATTCATGCCCTATGATTCTTTTGCTTATTTTTACTCATGTAAATATTATTATTTTAAATGTTAAGAAATAACAGAATTATATTCATTAGAATCAGTAATACAACTTGTTAAGTTAGCATAATCCTAAAATGTCAAGATTTCATGAAATAGTCATTTAGTAGGATTACTTGATCTTAGAGAGTGTGTTGATTACTTGAATGATTATAATTCTATAAATACATATTTGTTACGGCCGCGAATCATATTTTAATCAACGTACAACTTAGTACTGACGAGCAAATTGCAAAAAACGTAAGAAAATTTGAATTTCGCGGGCTATCTTGAAGCATCCACCATAACCTATTGACGGTTGACAGTTGACATTAATGACAGTGGACACGACACGATGTTAAGATGATTGCGGTCGAACACTGCTTTGTGCTTTTTACAGTTTTGACTGAAAACTTTCGAAGTTCGTTTGTTTTAGTTTTATAACTGAAGGTTCAAGTGATTGTAAAAAGCCTTAGTTTACTTTTCCTCGACGGGGTCGAAGTTTGAGAAACTTTTTGGAATATTTAATGATAGCTAATAATTTCATAAGAAGAAAACCATTCTCTCAAATTGCACTGCTGCAAATCCATAAAATGGCAAAAAGTTCATTTGAGTACGTTAAAAAATTCGAACTTGACGACACTCTTTTGCCTAATAGTTGGATAGTCGTAAGACTAGATGGAAAATGCTTCCACAAATTCTCTGAAGAACATAAATTTTCGAAACCAAACGATATCAGGGCTTTGAAATTAATGAATTATGCCGCGTTTACCGTGCTCCGTGAGTTCAATGACTTGTTAATGGCTTATGGGCAAAGCGACGAATATTCTTTTATTTTCAAAAAAAGTACTACATTGTACAAACGACGGGCATCAAAACTATTGACAACTATAAACAGCAAGTTTTCTTCATCATATGTATTCTATTGGAAAAAGTTTTTTGAAGAACCATTAAAATATCCTCCAACATTTGATGGTCGAATAGTACTTTATCCCAGTGATGAAAATCTAATAGATTACATGAAGTGGAGACAAGCCGATGTGCACATTAATAATTTATACAACACCACATTTTGGACCTTAGTTTTAAAAGGAAATCTAACTCCATCGCAAGTGAGTTAATTCAAGCAACCTATTATTTTTGTATAATCGCTACAGCTACTTAACTATAAAATTACTAAAGAATCTTAAAAGACAACAGTCCTCTGCTTCTGCCTACCTCCATGGCTGTTAGTAAATGGTATGAGAATATGTATTATTACAGAAGTACTACACAAGATACCTTAAATTCCCCAATTATTACATAAATAATGATAATCTGTTATTATACTTTTTATGTATTACCCGTGCCTAATACTAAAACTTCTGTTTCAGGCTGAGAAACGGTTATGTGGGACAGTATCTGCTGATAAAAATGAAATTTTATTTCAAGAATTCCTGATAAATTATAATAAAGAACCAGAAATATTCAAAAGAGGAACATTGTTGATCCGGAAAAGCATTTTCCATAATAATTTAGATAAGCACAGTAATGTGATAGTAGATACTCATGATGATATGCTTAAGGATAGATTCTGGAAGGAGCACTCAGGCTTATTATTAAACAAGTCTAAAGAGAATATGATGTATGATGGTCCCATCACTGACATTATTGCAGAACAAACAAATTGTATTAAAGAATAATAACTTCATTCGTTTTCTTTTTTTGAGGACCTTTTTTTTACAGCTGCAGGGTTCTATCGGTGACCATTCATTATATCCATATGTAGACCCTTCCGTGCCTTAGAAAGCATGGTTGATGGTTCTGGGTGACATTTGTAATTATTTGACTGTTATGTGTAGGCACTTAGTTTTACCAACAGGTGTCTTATTACCCAGTTAGGTACTGGTTTTGGGAGGTCAGTTAGGCAGTCTCTCCATATAAAATTCAGGTATTCAGCTGCATCAGATTGGAAGTCAACCCAGTTTGAGAAAAGGTGTTGAATTTTTTATATTCACTATTTTGTGCAAATTTTTGTTAATTTGTATGAAACCATCAATACAATATGTACCTTTATTTTTTATGTTTAGTTATTGATATATTTCTCAAGAATTAGTGCCCATTTGGTAGGTACCAATTGGGCACTAATTCTTGAGTAGTAAGCATATTTATTAATATATTGGCATTTCAAGCATCCATCCATTTGATTTCAGCCGATCTGAGTCATACCAACTGACCATGAATGTGGTACTCAAAGAGTATAGTAATATGTGGCACTTTCTGTTCTCTACAAAACTACGCTAAATAATAAATAGCTGGTCAAATATATCATGAAGTAATTTTGTGCACGCGGCATTTTATGCCGAAATAGTAATTCTAGGGACACGGTGCCAGTCATAATTAATTTACATTGGCTTGGTACAGCCATAGACTATACACTAATGTATAGAAAAACTTGTAACCCGATTAAAACTTTAGAACTCTGAAGTGCGCTACTCGCTGCACAGTACCCCACCCCTCACCCCCCCGCTGACACGTGAATTCGTTACTGGGCGTGCGCAGCAACTCGCCTCATGTTCCGAGCCGCCATAAAGTTTCAATCTGGCTGTACCTTTTCCGACTAACAAAAATAATTTACTGCCGGTACCTATCTATCTGCCCAGCGTAAGAACACCCTTTTGACTGGTTATTGGGTGACTCACAGAGCCCACCGAGGTGAGGTTCTACAGGAGGTGAAATATTTTTAAATGATGAGAATGAAATTTGGATTATTATGAATACTTTATTTAACTATATAACATTAAATAGGCGTCCAACGATTTTAAAATAGCCATACATTTTCAAACTATTTATCACCACAATTTTAAAGAAAATATGAGAACTTAGTACTGTGCTATAAACAAGAAGTAAAGTACTTAGTAACAATATTATACAATCCATTTTTTACTTTTCTAACAATATTTAATTAAATAGGGATAACAATATAAGTTATTTTCTTTACATTTGTTTTCAATTTTTAATATACATAATTTTAATTAAAACAAAATGAAACGCAACTGTCAACTTATTATAATGTATCCAGCTAATGGTCTCCAGTTTCTTGAAATTGAAGATGCGGGTTGGCAGTTGCCAAAACTCGAGTCAAAATTGCTCTATCTGCGCAGCGCCCAACTTGAGTCCAAGCTTAAAACTTCATGCAATCATTGTATTTTGATCTTTATTCCGACGAAAGTATAGTTTTTTAATACAATAACTGACTTTAGAACCGTCTATGGTGTCAGTTTTGTATGAAAAACATTACCATAGTAGGAATGAAGTTAGAAATACAAAAATGACTTAATCGTTTTAATCAATGTCTATAGATAAACCTTGTTTTGTTGTAATAAGACGTATATGTTTATAAGAGCATTAAATATATTAACAATAAGATGTCCTCATCAATCAGATGAACCTCAAATAGATATTTAAAACTTTTAAATACTGTTTCAAAGATAGTTAATAATAATATATTCATTTTCAATAGCTGAAATACAGCAGTGTTGATACAGAATTAATGTGATTAACCCAACATTTACCTTAAGTTATATACAAATTTTGGAATTCTCATTCTTCTACATTATACAGAATTTTGTATACATAAGTACAGTCGACCGCACGTTAGTGTAGTGCGGAGTTTCAATAGAATAAGAAGCCAGTTTATACTGGTTTTGTTACCACGGACGTGCGGCCCCCTGTACATTTGTCTGGCCTGATCAAAATTACAAATAGGGATGTACATGTACAAAGCAAAAAGTACTTTGGGAATTCTCAAAGTTCAGAATGCTATAGATAAATAAGACTGTTTAGAAAATGGGAATGTAGTTGTCAATTTTAGCACGATGCTTTTGAGCCACGCATTCACTGATCCATACAATGTTTCGGCATTCCTGTTCCTTCAGCTTGAGGTATGAATAGAAGACGCCGAAGTGGAATTGTTGTAGGAATGCCATGACATTGAGGGTCACCTGAAAATCAAGACAAATATTAAAATACTGCCATTTAACAATCCAGGGTGAATTTTTGAGAAGGGGCAGTTACGGCAAGCTATAGTTTGACCAAAACCGCTGTACCGCGCCTTCGGTATGTGCGCGGCGAGACGGGGGGGGGCTGTGCAGGTCGCTCATTCGTCATCGCTCACGGCGTCCCGCCCCCCGCCTCGCCGCGCATTCCTAAGGCGCGGTACAGCAGTTTCGGTCAAACGATAGCTGAAACATTCTTTGGAGACTGTCCTTAACTTTTTGAGAAATTTTGATCCGCATTTACAGATTTTAAAAAATTATTCAGTCTGAAACAAAATGGGCAATTTTCACAAAAACTTTTTTGAAGCCTTTTAATCCTGTTTTTTATAAGATACAAAAAAGACTGTTCTGGACCTACTGAGGTTTTAGTACTAGAAAAGTCAGTAATCGCAAAAACTTTTCCCATACAGGAATGAGGAAATGAGACTCACAATAATTTTTTTTAAGATGGGTAGACTGGCCGAAAAAATATATGTAAAACAATAAACTTCGAACATAGAAAGAAAATGAGTCATAATTTTATTTGCTTTGTAAAAAAATCATAAAAAATGTCTTGGTTCCTATGATTTGTATGGGATTATTTTTTTGCAACTACTGACTTTTCTAAACCTCAGTTGGACCAATGAAAATCAATTCCTCAGTTTATGATCTCTATAGGATTGAGTGGCATCAAAAAAAGGTTTTGTGAAAACTGCCCATTTTCTTGCAGACTGCTATTTTTTAGTTAGTCTGTAAATGCAGATCCAAATGTCTCAAAAAGTTAAGGACAGTTGACTGAGATTGTTTTCTTGTGGCTACAACTATTAAAGTACCTGCCCCTACTGCCTCATCTCAAAAATCTACTCTGTATATTGTGGGGCAAATCAGGCAGTTCAGTAAAATACAAGATAATTATAAAATTAAATAAACCTTGTAAACAAATACAGGAAATACAACAGAAACTTGTAAATATCATTATGTCAAGTGAATTAACAGAAGCATCCATCCCACATGATGTCTCATTGATTTAATTACTCATCAAGCTCTTCTACTACAAGACAAAATAAAATTATTATGTTCAATAAAGTTATATTTAGATGATGGAATATTAAAAGTAGTAAATTAAAGTAACTTAGACCAAAAAATTATTGAATCCTATAAAAAGTACCTCGTGTTCAAAGAACTTGTCTTCCAAAGTCTTGTCGCCAGCATTGTCGCCAGCATTAGCGCCAGCACCTTCGAACAATGCTTGGTACTCTGCATAGTACTCAGCCACAGCCTTGACCTGATCGTAATCATCTGCTCTGGCTAGAGCAGCCAGTCCATCAGGGTTCAGTTTACCACAGCGTGGGTATAGTTTTGCACGGTCATCCTTGGATAACTCAGTCCCAAAGGAGTTGATGGTAATGATGATAGCACGACGATCTGCTTCAAACTAAAAATTCATTTATTAAAAAAATATACTTCATTAGACAGACATGAACATATACAAGGTAAGTACACTACTTACGGCCAATATTTCACACATAACATCAGCAGTGGTACCACCAGTCTGCTTGCAGAAATCATAGAAGGCTTCCAGGTATGCCTTGTACAGAGTGTTACGAATAATCTCAATATTCATCTCATCCAAGTCTTGCTCACTGATGCAGTCCACAAAGAATGGGGCCAGAGGGGTGTCAACAAGGACTGCATTGTACAGTTCTGCAGGGGTAGCAGCGACATGGATGGCTTCCATCTGTTCAAAAGAACCTAAGGGGTGGCATTTCGGAATCAGCTCTGAAATGGGTCTCTGGTGTAAAGTACCAGTAATCAGCAGAATGATGTTGTCGATCATGTAACTGTATGTGATGAAATCCAAAAAGGTAGACAAGGGCTCCACTGAGTGATTCCTAATATGTTGGAATTCAATGACAAGTTTCTCACGAAGCTTATCATCGATGGTGGAGACAGCAAGAGGGCTGGGCTCATTGGCCAGGAAACTACCGTAGTCAGTTCCCTGCAGATGAAGTTTCAAATCTGTAAACATTGATTAATGTCAAATGATAAACAATTATTGTGAAATTGGGTAATAATCTGTTGATTTCTATCACAAGTGGTTTCAAAAATGAACTAATGATCTCGTATTGTCTAATTACCTTCTAGTGTCTCGCACTGCACCAAGTTCAGGTAGTCT
The DNA here is from genome assembly GCA_951799955.1 of Apamea anceps. NCBI lineage: Eukaryota > Metazoa > Arthropoda > Insecta > Lepidoptera > Noctuidae > Apamea > Apamea anceps. The sequence goes on along the minus strand of OX637505.1, from coordinate 13,898,635 downwards.
GCTTGCTTGAGGATACCACACTTGAAACCACGGCACAATCCTTCCAAATACCCAGAATCAATGTTAAAAATGCACCCCTTCATGTTGCTTGTGAAATAATTTCACTGAAAAGTTTAACAATACGCTGTAATTGAAAATCCAGGCTACTCAAATCAGAAAAAAGCCCAAAGAGACACAGACTAGGAAATCAATTGAAGTGGGTGATCAATGATCATATGATGTATCCATAGACAATTCGGCTTTTATTTCTGACTAAACTCGTTACTACCGTAGACAAAGATTAGTATACTCTCATGGAATTAGTATGTACTACATTCAACTTAGTACAGAGTACTGCAGTGCGATTCTGTAACCATCTCACCGTGAAAAGTTAGGTGAAGTGAGCGTGGAGTGAGCTGTCATTCCAACGAATGTTAATTACTGATTCTATTATTCTAATACAATTATGTAAATACATATTCGTTACGGCCGCGAATCATATTTTAATCAATGTTGTACAACTTAGTTCTGACCAGCGAATTGTAAAAAGCGTATAAAAATTTGAATTTCGCGGGCTCCCTTGGAGCATCCACCTTAAACAAATCTATAGTATGTATATACTAATTCCATGTTAATAAAGCACATGATTATTAAAAAAAATGGTTTTCTATGTTTTCAGCTGGCAAGTCCCGCAAATAGCTAAATATCACTTTTGCAACACAGGCAATGTTTACAAATTAAATTTTAGACTTACGTGTCAGTCAATGGTGTTTCTGAAATAATTCTTTGATTGTATACAACAAATACGATGGATTCTGCTTATAATAATCCTTTAAGACAAAGAATAAATAAAATCTTTGACAGTCATATCCTTTCAGATAACACGGATGCACTACATTCCGTATCTGGTTTTTGTTCATCAAATTCTGCATACACAAGAAGAATAATTGTAAATGAAATTGAAAAACGGGATATGCTGGTAAACAAAGCTGTTTTATTAGAATATAGTAAGGTAAAAGATAAGCTGCAAGTGCTGCTTGATTCTTTGTCATCTTTAGATGTGGCAGTCAAAGATATGTCAAGCAGATTATCTGATTCCAAAAATAAAACCCACCATCTTATAACTCAAACAACTAAACTCAAAGATGAAAGAAAAAAAACAGAAAAGAAGCAGATTTGGGTTGGTGCTTTTGTACAAGGATTTCAACTATCTCCAGAACAAAATGAATACCTATACAATGTTTCAGTCAAAACGCCACTTACACATGATTTCTTTGAGACATTATCCCAAATAGAAAAGTTGTATAGTAACTGTAAGACACTAATAAAATGTTGGTATCAGACATCTGCATTTGATATCATGGAGACAGTGGGGCTGCAACAAGAAGTTGCTATAGAAAAATTGTATCATTGGACTATTGGAGCCTGCCTAAGTACTGATTCACCAAATAATGCACTGGTGCCTACAGCATTAGCAAAATTTCAGAATAGACAAGTACTATTTTCTAATATTATTGATGAATATAGTTCAGCTCGCAAAGCAACTATTGTACAACTCTTTATTGATGCATTAACTAAAGGTACAGAGGGCTCTAAACCCATTGAATTTTATGCCAATGATGCTAAAAGGTATATCGGAGATATTTTAACATGGGTGTATCAAGTAATACCAGTAGAAAAAGAAAATCTTGCGACTTTATTTAAATTTTGCAATATGCCAGAAAAGAAACAACTTATTATTGATGCTCTGACAAATATTATGGAAGCTATTTGTCCTCTGCTCAAAGTTAGAGCAGAACTCATATTGAAACCTGATAAAGATCCACTTGTTCTATGGTCTATAACTAATCTAATAATTTATTATAAGGATGTCATACAGGCTGTTATATCAAATGGTCATCTAATAAATACATTTGAGGAGTTACTGAAGAAAAGTGAAGAAGTTTTCCTTATAACACTGGATAGTAAAATACAAAAGGAACTAAGCCATGGGGTCAAAGCTCCACCAGTAGATTTAAATCCTTCAATTGTTGTGACTGATTTGGTCAGTTTCCTTCGTGATTTGTTGGCTATAATGAATGCGTCCCATAATATAAATACTGCTGATAGAAAAATGATAATTACGCATATTTTGGATCCCTTATTACATGCAATAAATGAGACTGCATGCCATTTGAGTTCCTCTGACATGTCAGTATATATGTTAAACTGTATTTATCATATTCAGTGTACCTTATCTCTGTACACAGTAATGGATGAATATAATGAAAGGCTACAAGCTCAATCTGAAGCCCAAATTGATACTTTAACTTCTGAACAGGCTAGCTTCCTTGTTGCTAATTTAAATTTGGGGCCTATTTATACTATTCTTCAAGAAAAACTAAGTGGTCCTTTATCAGCTATACCTGGAATGGACACGTCTACTTTGAAGACATTTTTAAACAAGTTTGATATGTTCTTAGTGTCTCCAGATGTGTACATGTTACCGCAACTCAATTTGCTTTTGAGTCACAATCACAAGTCATTAGTAAAAAAACGGGCATTTGAAGTAATATTTGCTATATATGCACAATTGTACCAAGCAGTTCATGACCCAGTAAATGGTTATGCTGATCCACATACTATTGTTCGCAGAAAACCAGAAGAGGTAAACAAGCTACTTGTGTGAAAATTTTAATTCTATTTAAGTACAGTCAGCAACAAAGGTCGAATAACAGTTCAGTTTTCTAAATCTTAATTTTTGCACAAGACATTTAATTAAAATCGGAAAAGAAATAATAAAAAATGCTATGTATAATAAATATGAAATGCTAAAAAGGAGATGATCAAATCAATTTATATGATGTGAAAAGATAGCAGTTTTAATCGACTTTTGTTACTGACAGGTAGGTACAAAAGTGTACCTGTGTTATGTTCTTGTTCACCTTTAATATTATGAATAATATTATTCCAGTGTAAATACTTGTTTTTTTTTTTAAATAAACTGCAGTTATTCGGTTTCCTACACCTATTAGCATCACACAGCTCATCTAGAAGCAAAGAGTTTGTTTTATGTAAGCATCAGAATTCAGATTTAAACGTTGTTTAGAAAAAGTTCGAAGTCAAAGCATGTATTCAGATTAGACCATTTAAGGCACTTTAAAAACGGTTTTTTTTTCGCAATTAGCGTACGTACACAACCCGCAAGAGTTAACTTGAGACGAGCGGCCTCTCCCGATCCCCGCGCTGTTACCGCTCTCGCCATCGACCTTTATAAAAGTGTAAGTACCGTAAAACGGGGTGAATAGAGGGATGCAGGGGTGAATCGGGACGAAACTTCAAAATTAGTTTTAACGTTGAAATAATATAGTTCGTTGCCAGAAAATACTCTAATGGGTTTACAGTTTTTTAATTAAAGATTAAGAGTCCTTGTTAGCAACAAACTATATTATATTAAAGTACAAATCCATTTTAAAGTTTCGTCCCGATTCACCCCTGCATCCCTATTCACCCCGTTTTACTGTACTCTGTGCCATCGACGTCTCAGTATGTAGGATAGGGAGTAGGGTACTTAATGGTTTGGATACGAATACTTTGCAGACACCTGGGACTAGTCCCTCACAAATTAATAATATTACGAGTTGTGTAGTCTCCATTTAAGGTGGATGCTCCAAGGTAGCCCGCGAAATTCAAATGTTCTTAAGTTTTTTGCAATTTGCTGGTCATTACTAAGTTGTACAGACGCCAGCACATCAAGCTACTACAATCTGTCAAATTTATTTAATAGATTTTCAACTTTATCGCTAAAACATTAAGGTACAAGGTTGATTGGTAAAATTTGACAGTTTCGGGTAGGTAGCTTGACCAGAGGCCTTACCACGAGCTCTTAACGCGATCCAGTTTAGGCTGTTGGAAAGAGACAGAGCTATACAAGTCGTCTAGCGCCATCTCGATCCCTGAGCGTAAATTGAATCGCGTTAAGAGCTCGTGGTAAGGCCTCTGCTGGCGTCTGTATAAAAAAGCAGTGCAGTACAACTTTTGCCCTGCTATAAGAGCTGGGGGCCTAAAAAAGCCACTTTAAGGAATATCTGTAAAAGCTATTCATTTCCAGAATTTCCAGCAGATCATTAGCAATTCCTCTAATTTTCGTAAAATTTCATTTCATATTTGGTGTAAACATTGCCGCATGAAAAAAATAAAAACCGTAATTTAATCGGTAAATTTTTCACTGCAGTTTTTATTAATTAAATTGGTTTTTTATTTCTACAGCTTAAATGTTATTTCATTGTGATATGAATTGCACACAGATCATATTATGAATTGTCAGTTTATGATCATTTTACGATTTTTAATATGATTCGTATTGTTACCTGTTATGATTCTGTCAAAGGGTGGTAAGCCCCCTGCTGTAAACATGCTGTGAACACGAACTAGGGGAAAGCCAAACCAAAATACCTGTTCCAAGTCCGTATGAAGTATTTACTCAGTTTCAGCTTGACTCGCAGACGGTTGGGTTACATACATATTGTATGGACCTTTCTATCACATATCGATAGCGAGCGGTCAAAAACATCTGATACATCATATTTATTTAGATATTTTCTGTTGATTTTTCCCCATATTAGTCACTTTTTTGTACTATACTTACACAACAAAAATTACAAATTTTGTTTCTAATCATCTAAACAAGTGTAAGAAAAACAAACAAGAAGCATTCGATTTTTCATGCATATTTTTTTGGACTTCATGATGATGGCCCAGTTGTTAACCTCGCCACTCATGCTCTGAGGTTGTGTGGGTTCAAATCCAGGCCAAAGTGGCCAGTTTAAAATTTACTTTACCATTCATTCCATGTTCTTGCCTTCTCTGTATGAGAAGAGACCTATGCCCTGCAGTGGGCAAAGGCCTGTAATGGTCATATCACCATTGTTAGCAGAATGTTCTGAATTTACTTCACCAAATATTAGGGGTTAAATTATAAAATTGCCGATTTGTACTGAACAATTGAAATTCGTTTTTTTTTTAAACATATTTATTTAATCAAAATACTTAATTACCATTATTATCTATACATTGCTGCCATCTAATAGGAAGGTCATTTATGCCTTTGCGATAGAACTCTCGTGATCTAGATTCGACAAACTGTGTGAAAGCATTTTGTACTGCCCCCTGAGAAGACAACTGTTTATCACCTAGAAAATGGTCCAAATCACGAAAAAAATGGTAGTCCGTTGGAGCAGGGTCTGGCGAATACGGAAGGTGACGAACGGTTCCTCGTGCTGTATGAGGTCTCGCGAAGATCGATTCATGAGTCGGGGCTGTTTCACTGCTAGTTTTGCTATCATTGTTCGGAGTTCGGCACAGTAGACATCTGCCGTTATTGCTTGACCAGATCGGAGAAAGCTATAGTGAATAATACCATGCAGAGACCACCAAACAGTTACCATTACCTTTTTATTGGTAAGCTTTGCTTTAGGACACTGTTGCGGCGTTTGACCTGGGGTCAGCCATTGTATTTTTCGCTTACGGTTACCTTAAAGAATCCACTTTTCATCACATGTCACAATTCGATCCAATATTCCTTCATTTCCGTATCGATTCAACAAGGCAACACAAGTTTCAACAAGCGTTTCTTTCTGCAGATCAGTCAAATCATGAGGCACTCATATCTCATATTTTTTTATTTTATTGGTTTGACGCTAATGAGTCAATATTGTTGGTAAGGTAACGTTAAACCATGCCGCTAATTCCTGGGTAGTTTGGCTCGGATCGGCTTCCACCATCTCTTTCAATTCATTGTTATTCACCTGTGTGGGCGGTCTTCCGCGTTGTTCGTTCTTCAAATCAAAGTTTCCATCACAAAAGCGTGTAAACCAAAATCGCACGGTGTGTTCATTAGCAGTCCCCTCTCCAAACGCAACATTGATATTGCGAGCTGTTTCTGCCGCGTTAGTTCCGCGTCGGAACTCGTATTCAAGTATAACTCGAATTTTCGAAGTATCCATCTTTATTGTCTAAGCTGAATAAAAAAACCAACTGAAAGTCAATAATTGAATGTTGCACATTTTTTAAAAGAAGAACTTCATAGGTAGGTTCCTACCATGGGAAAAAAGTTTCACTCACAGAGTACGTTTTTATGTTTCACTCAGAAATCTCAAACCATGAAGGTTCTATGTCGATTCGAAGTACCTATTACAATAAAACGGCAATTTCATACTTTAACCCCTATTAAAATTCAATATGGACTCAATGGATTAGGTCCGGCATCGGAGAAATATTATTTTTTTATGTTAACCAAGGTATTTCAAACACGCATATTTGGGGATTGACATCGTATACAACATCAGAAAATGGTTTATATAATTATCTCTATTGATCAAATTTTCGCTTTGCCAGGAAATACTTGAAGTAGGTGCGGTGTAGTCCGAAAAAATACATACTGCGTGTACCTGTTCAAGTAAATACGCCTCATCTCTATTTCTAACCTAAAAACGCGACTTTGAGTTGAGCTGTCATTTATGTTTTATGGTAATGTGCGGGGTATTTATTGAAGATAATTAAATGAATGAGTAGAAAGTGAAATTTAAAATTAAACGATGGGGTCTCGTCAAGTTATAGAGAAATCTCTCTCTATGTTGAGGTCCCTACCAAGGATATCACTTGCTAATATTCGCGACAATCCTAATTCAAAGAAACCTGTAAGTACCTATTCCATTTGTGTAGAAAAAAAATAAAAAATTGTGTTCCTACATAAGATTTTATTATTGCATTACAGTCGAAACGGGGCCGCGGCCAACATGGTGGTGATAAGCACGGCTCTGGTAATAAAGGTTCAGGTCAGCGGCAGAATTTTATGAGGCTAGGTTATGAAACTGGGAATAATCCTTTTTATTTGCGGGTACCCCAAGAACACTACTACAGAGGCCACCAGTAAGTCACCAAATTGTTTGTTATCTAACCTGTTATCATAATAATTGAAGCCTGCTTACTGTTCAATATTAAGTTACCGTAAACCCTTTGACTACTTTCCTATGGTTCATAGTTTTGGTGTACCCCAGAAGTCAAATATTCAGTCTGTATTCTCAAATAGTACATTAAAATTAGTACATTATTAGGAGGTACTAAAACTTGTTTGGAATTAAATTTGATTTTATTTAGTGTCAATTCATGAAAACTGAACAAAATTTATTTTCTTTTCTTTTTCAGCTTAAGAAGGGAATATCCTCCACTGTCTTTACACCAGCTGCAGGGTATAATTGACAAAGACCGCTTGGATGTAAACAAACCTATAGATATTGCTTGTATTGTTAGGTCAGGCATTTACAATTTTTTCCCGGACCAAAAGCAGTTTGGTATTCATCTCACTGATGAAGGAGCGGATCTCTTTGCAGCCAAGGTTAATATTGAAGTACAGTGGGCTAGTGAACAAGTCATTGCTGCCATTGAAAAAAACGGTGGAGTTATTACAACTGCCTATTATGACCCACATAGTCTTTTCTTGCTCAAGAACCCTAAAAAGTTTTTTGAGTCAGGGCAAGCTATTCCAAGGAGGATGATTCCACCACCTGATGCTATTGAGTATTATACCAGTGCTCAAACACGAGGATATTTGGCTGACCCAGAAGAAGTATCCAAGGAAAGGCTAAAATTATCTCAAAAATATGGTTATAGTCTACCAAACATAGAAATAGAACCAAATTACCAAATGTTATGTGAAAGAAAAGATCCTAGACAAATATTTTATGGATTGGAGCCTGGATGGGTCGTAAATTTGAAAGACGAATGTATTCTGAAACCTAAAGATCAAGAATTGTTGAAATTCTATAACACATAAATGTAGTAACGAATAATCAATGATAATAAAATAGGTACTTAGATTTAATATTTATTTTATTTCTACAAATATTGCTTCTCATACATAGAAAAAAATAGATTGAACAAGGGAATTCCCAAGGTTTTGACTGAATTTGTGGGATCAAATTATTGACCCCAATAACTTGAGGCCAAAATGGGTTGTTTAGGAGATAGTGATTTTTTTTAGTTCTCTTGGAAATTTCCCACCTCTATACTATAAAATGCTATTTCTTAAAAATCTTATTAGTCCACTTAACAAATGAGTTGTAGAGTGCGTGAGCTGGGACCTAAGCGATTTCTTCACAAAGATGTTCAGGGTGCTTAGGGAGTAAACATACTAAAAGTCCCCGCGTCTAAGGGGGGGGGGGGGGGATAAATGTTCCCACTTTTGGGTTTTCGCTAATATCTTTAAAATCATAGATATAGGAAAGATGGAAATGGAATGGAAATCCCACCACCGCGCCACGACCATACAATCACGTAGTTCAGTAAAAGCAATAGATACGAAGTCACGCGCACACTTGCAGTTCATAAATGAGAACGTACTAGTAAAAGTACTCTGTGGAACGTACTACACAATTAAATAAAAAATTTAAAAAACCCCCGACTACGTAAAACCCTCTATAAAGAAAAAAATAACCTTGAAATTATGACCCTACGTAAGTACGTATGAAATTTTTTGATTAAATGTTGTCCCGTCGCGTCGGGGGACCGCTCTAATTATTAGCCTAACGTCCTGTTAAAGTTTAAAATAGTAGCAGTCCCCCGATAGAACAATATTTAATCAAAAAAATTCATACGTACAGACGCCAGCACATCAAGCTACTACAATCTGTCAAATTTCTTTGATAGATTTTCAACTTTATCGTTAAAGCATTAAGGTTCAAGGTTGATTGGGTTAAAGTTATTTGTTTCTGTTTATAGGGTTTCACGTAGTCGGGGGTTTTTTAAATTTTTTATTTCATGTTTTTTGTAGAGACTCCTTATTATTTCTTTTCTTGCGTTTTAAGATTCAAGTAATTTTTTTGTAATTCACCATTTTGTGATGGTGGCCATCTTGGATTTGAAATTTGTCATAGTGCATAGTATTCTACTAGTTAAGCCCTTTCATTTGATACCCATATTGACGGAGTTGTGAAAAAATATGTACCTAATTAGCCATTTTGTGGCGGCGGCCATCTTGGACCGATTTTCATCAAACATAGCTAAGAACACTCCCGACAAATTCACCTTTCAAACAAAATTAAAATCGGTTCATCCGTTCGGGAGCTACGATGCCACAGACAGACATACACACACACAGACACGTCAAACTTATAACACCCCGTCGTTTTTGCGCCGGGGGTTAATAAACCTTAACCAAAGAGATTTAAGATAGGTACAATAGAGAGGCTATGCAAAGAAATGTCATAGAAAAACTGTGATCCCATGTCTCAGTGACGCCATCTAGTATAATATAGCAAAATTAGAGCGGCAAAAATTGCAAACATGAATTAAATTTAGTAAAATATATGCAGCTATTGCTCGGTAGGTGGCCAGTGTGGTCAGTGTTGCCAGATCCGATTTTCAATCCGTGGGTTAAGCCTGAAAAACCTAATATACTTAATTCAAATGGTAAATAGATATAAAAAACTAAACAAATTAAGCAAAACTTGTTCTAAACAGTAAAAACTATTTTAGAATTTTTATTCGCTACTATCCATTGTCCGTATTACCGTGTATGACTAGGTATCAGTTTCCGTGTGTGTTTATGTACATTTTAAAATAAAATCATTTTAAATGTGCCTGCTTGGCCGTTGGATTATTATAGCACTCAGTTTATTACACTTTTTGTGTAAAGTAGACCTATTATGTCACAAAGCGCATATTTTCTTTGCAATTGTCGGTTGCGTTTCGGTTTTAGCAAAATAATTTTTTTTCACTTTGTTTGCAAATATTTGTAAATCTTGTATCCGTATGTATACGTATATCCGAGGCGAGGTCCAAAATCCGTAGATCTATAAAAAAATCCGTAGGTCTGGCAATAAATGGGGTGACACTAAGTAGACAGTATAAAACCTGTGGTAGGGATTTTACCATTTCGATATAAATGTATCGATAATATTGAAAAAAGTGACTAAGACTATTTTTTTTTCGCGTTTGAATAGATTGAACCAAGTGCCAAAATATTATGAAAACAATAAAATGATTAGCAGTTTAAAAGTTATTTATTTATAAAATTATTTTTACATACAAATGACTAATAATTATCGTTATTATGATCTAGTAATCCAAGTGTGAGACCAGATGGAAGCCAATTTTCTTCTCTAACTGAACAAACCGTATCCACTTTTCACGTTCTACATTATTTACATTCGGAAACCTAAAATAACAGAAACCTACATGAATGAATAGTACTTGTTCATTTATTGATATTTAAATAAAATAACATGATTATCTTCAAACAGTATTATATTTTGTGTTATTTATTTTTTAACTTAATAAATATTATCGATAACCAAATCGATAAACAAAATTTTATCTCTACAACGCAGTAGTAAACTGTAGTAGCTACTCAGCAATAGAGGGCGTTTATTACAAAATTAGCAAATTTTCTAGATCTATTTATGAAAATTATTTAATTTTAATTACTGAGTAAATATAAATAATTCATACGAAAATAAACTGAAGTTAGGTCCAGCCGTTTTACCGTAACGAGATTTACAATATCTCAATGCGCAACTCGGCATATTTCCTTAGAAAATATTTGTTTTTGGTGGACACAAATACGACTAGACACGCAGGCGTACCACACTCGACTGAGTGACTTTTGACCACTAGGACAAAAGTATTGGATTACGATTTTGTTCGTGATGTCCTGTCTATTGTCAAGTAAATAATTTAATGTCTTTGACCTTAACTCATCAAACACGGCGTGCATTAACATGCGCCGTACAACTTTCTCACACAAAAACATCTGTCGCTATCGTTGTCTTGTGCAAAAGCCATTTATTTTACATATACGCTAGTGATTGACTAAATCGGAAAGTTATCGATTCTCCCATTTATTATTGTAGGTACAGACGCCAGCAGGTCAAGCTACCCGAAACTGTCAAATTTTCCCAATCAACCTTGAACCTTAATGCTTTAGTGATAAAGTTGAAAATCTATTAAAGAAATTTGACAGATTGTAGTAGCTTGATGTGCTGGCGTCTGTACAGACGCCAGCAGGTCAAGCTACCCGAAACTGTCAAAATTTTCCAATCAACCTTGAACCTTAATGCTTCAGCGATAAAGTTGAAAATCTATTAAAGAAATTTGACAGATTGTAGTAGCTTGATGTGCTGGCGTTTGTACTTCTGAAAATAAAATAACACACGATATGTCCAGAAAATATTATATTTTTTAACATTAATTATATTACATCTTCTCCAGGGTTTTCCAACCGGATTTAAACGTCATCTTTTAGGTCTTTCAACTGGGTTACAACGGTTGACAAATTGTAAAATTAACTATACAGGGTTATTTGTAAAACACCAGCAACCTCTTAAGAGGTCATTGTACTCATTATTATTAACAACTTTTACTATGGGACCAAAACTAAAATCGCAAAAAGAAAATCAGCTGTTCCCTACATTTGTGTTCGCATAACTCGTCAAAGTATAGGGAGCAGCTGATTTTTTTTCGCGATTTCAGGTTTGGTCCTATAGTAAAAGTTGTTCATAATGATGAGTACAATGACCTCTTATAAGGTTGTTGGTGTTTTACAAATAACCCTGTATATTCGTTGGGTAATCGACATTGTTGTCGATAGTAGTGGATCTGCACAGCCACTTCACTAGCTGGCCGCAACCAGCAGCAGCGGCCGTACCATGCGATGCACCGCATTAAGTATCGTTTTGTGATTTTTACATTGCTTGTCTTGTCACTTGGTGACATATTTAGGCAGTGGTTAATAAGCAATGTATTTACTGCGAAAATAGTACTGTCGTTGCGATATTTAAAAACAACGTTAACGTAGTGAAAGCAAGAAATCTTTTACAATTTGTTGTTTTTCATGATTTTAAAGACAATTATTGTAAAATACTTATTTATGTATAGTAAGTAATTCCACGATTTACAAACTTTTGGTTTTGGCTTCGGTTTTTACAAGAAACCACTGAACAACACGACATTCTTATATTTTTTCACGATCACGGAAAGCGCACTAGTTCGCAGAGACGGCAATTTGCCTAGTGTATGATCATTTCGGGCATGCCGCGACGACACAGACGCCTCCTTGTTCCTACCCATTTTCGAACTATACGTACCGGAAAAGTGAACATTTTCGAAAAAACTACTTTATCACACACTATCTTTTGCCTGCTACTTCGTTCGCGTTATTTCGGGATAAAAAGTAACCTATATGTTAATCCAGGTCCTAATCTATCGCTGATGCTGGTGCCCTTATCGTGAAGACTGCTGTGGAACAATCGATTCTATAGTTCTGTCGCTGTCGTTGGTAAAGACATAGAATAAATGGGAGAATCGATAACTTTCCGATTTAGTCAATCACTAGCATATATTATTATTATGTAAAATAAATGGCTATTGCACAGCACAACAACGTCAACAATAGCGACAGATGTTTACGAGTTGTATGGTGCATGGTAAAGGCTTATAATAATTGACGGTCTGATTTATGAATTGCAAGTGTGCGTGATGTTGTATCTATTGCTTTTACTGAACTACATGTGTAGTAGTGGCGCGGTGGTGGAGTCGGCTTAACGACATCGATTTCTGATACATTATCAACTACCGGGCATATCTCCTGACACTACAATTCCCTAGACCGTTTTGTAAAAATGCGGTTTGCCGCGCGCCCCTACGTCAGAACTATTATCTAACATGTGGCGCCGCACCAGGTCGGTTTAATTCGTACTTTACAAGGAGGTTTAATAAAAGGCATAAAAATTTCTCTTGAATATTATATTTACCTTCTCGTAAACACCCATACTGTTTATTTTATTTGTTAATGATCAAAGTACTTGTGTATCTTAGAAGGAAATAATGATTTACAAATAATCGCATTGGTGTATTTTTAAGTATTCGAATACATTGTTACGATCAAACATGGTTTAGCTTATAGAAAAAGTATGAAAAGCCAACATTCACAGTTATACACGATTTAATATCTGTAATGGTCTGGCTTGTATGGTCCCTCAATTGGGACGCCAATATATTTAGCTTGTTTCGGTGTTAACTTAGTTAGTTTAACACCAAGGTGGTCCAAATGTAAAGCAGCTACTTCTTCATCTAATTTCTTGGGTAATGTGTGTACTCCAACAGGGTATTCATTATGTCTTGTCCAAAGTTCAATTTGAGCCAACACTTGGTTAGTGAAAGAGTTCGACATAACGAATGACGAATGCCCTGTGGCACATCCTAAATTAACTAGACGTCCAGCAGCCAATACAATAATATGATTCCCATTGTCAAGTTCATAGCGGTCGACTTGTGCCTTAATGTTTACTTTTTTAGCATTGTTTTCCAACCAGGCAACATCTACTTCACAGTCAAAGTGGCCAATATTGCAAACAATTGCATCATCTTTCATTTTCAGGAAGTGTTCCTTGCAAATGATGTCTAGGCATCCAGTAGTGGTGACAAATATTTGTCCCACTTCAGCAGCTTCATCCATGGTTGTTACCTGGAACCCTTCCATAGCTGCTTGTAGAGCATTAATAGGATCGATTTCAGTGACAATAACTCGACCCCCGAATCCCTTAAAAGCTTGAGCGCAGCCCTTGCCCACATCGCCATAGCCCGCAACCACGCAGACTTTTCCAGCGACCATGATATCTGTGGCCCTTTTAATTCCGTCAAGTAATGACTCTCTGCATCCATACAAATTATCGAATTTACTCTTAGTTACTGCATCATTTACATTGATAGCTGGAACCTTTAGCACACCATCACGGAACATTTTATACAAATTATGTACGCCAGTTGTTGTTTCTTCAGAAATACCCCTTATGCCATCTAAATATTGTGGGAATTTCTTATGAACCAAGTTTGTTAAGTCGCCGCCATCGTCCAAGATCATATTCGGGGGCTGAAATGAAAAAAAATAATGAAATTTCAAGAAAATATAATAAATTAAGACACAGAGCTGGTAAGAAATGATTAAAAAACTACGCCCGTGTGCGTTTCACGCCGTGCACTCTTTTTTATTTCCATTAAATGATATGTTATGGGGATTTGCGGTCTATTCTATATTTTGCTAGGCATGCTACTGTACTGTGTATTAAATTACGAATAAAACCAATATGAAATGTTTTTATTAATATTCTATCTAGATCTAAGAAGCTCGATATTAATAATAACAACAAACATTATGGAAAATAATAAGAGAAAAACAGGTAAACAGCATTTTCCTCATTGAAGTAGGTAGTAAAATGATAGCGTAGGAAAACCCACACTTTTATTACCTTTCCGTCCGGGAATATTAATGTCTGCTCAATGCACCAAAGATATTCCTGTTCAGTTTCTCCTTTCCATGCGTAGATAGGTATTCCAAGCGCAACCAACGCCGCAGCAGCCTCGTCTTGCGTGCTGTAGATGTTACTGCTCGACCACTGGACCTGTGTACCAGTGTTAAATTAATGTTTTTGGTTGTAAGCCAAGTGATTACCGTATATTCTGGGCTACGAAGATACCGCGTTTTTTTATTGCCCAGATAAACTGGGTCATGGGGGCTAAATATTTGGGGGAAAACTCAAGAGAATTACTCTTGAGTTTTTGCCTGGAAATGTCCTCGACTGTGCATTCTTTTCTTGTGTTTCTACACTATGTTCGGTTATCTACATCCACTTGCTAGCTATTAAACATGTAGCGGCTAAGTAGTCGATGTTAAACGGTTTGCGGTATATGCAGAGGTTTTTAAGTAGACAAGGACCGAGCCTAGACCTCTGCATATATAATGAAGGATCGCAGAACATCTCGCAGTTTATTGGTAAATAAAATACTAAATACAGTGACTAGTATTAGCAGTTGAATTCAAAACATGAATTGCAAAAATGATTTCATAATAGTAGCAAACACATTTAAAAACAGATCAGGGGTTAAAGATAAAGAGGCCAACAGACGATGATAAATATCAGCATATTTCTTACCCATATTCAGAAATAAGATAATAAGTGATGATTTAATCTTTTTCCCATTTCAATATCAATATGAAATAACAAACACAATGTTACTCATATATATTACCTATAAGTATTTATACAGTTTTGTTATTTATCAGTATGACTTGTATTTCTTTTATGGATTGATGGTACGAGGGTCTACCTCCGTGACTATGCCTCCATCTCCCATAAGTAGTCAAGTTTAAGTACGTTCACAAAATATTCGAGTACATTCAAAACTAAGATTCATACTTATTCAATCTGAATTATATTGCGCAACCAGCGTTTAGTTTTACCAGTGATAGGTTAAAAATAAGTAGGTACCTACTTATTTTTATCTTGCAATAACATATTATAATAATCTTATGCCTTTGAGTAGTAGCAAGTAAAAAAGATTATGACAGTACAGTCACGAGCACAAGTATGTCAACACTTGGAATCTTTCAATAGCGATTTTTGCGTGAAATAACGAAAACAACAATAAACGAACATTGCAAATCCTATGGGTTCGAAAATACTATGTTCATAACAACATAAAATTTCATTAAAAAATAAAGGAGTAACTCGCTTTTGGATAAAGCCAAGGGTATACATACTTATGCTCGTGACTGTACTACATTTTTTGGTACTTACATTTTTTTTTAAAGTAAGGTTTTGAAATTACAATTAATTTTACGTGAGACTTAACAAGATATTGAAAAAAGTGCCAATACTCTTAAATCATGGTACCTACTATCATAAAAGCACTTTTGTAGTGATGATACATTTCCTAGAAGCTACTAAACACCATTTGCTGTTTTAAAATAGGTACTCATTTTACTCTCATTGCCTATTTATCACAAATTTTGGTATTTTTTTCAAAAAACTCAAATAGTCATAACTTTTAAAGAGATCAAGTGAGTGCTCTGCCACAAAGATATTTGTTTGTATGTAGATAAGGTTGATTATCGACTGCCCAGGATTCGATTAGGAGCGAGAGAAATGAAAGACGGGTTTAGTACACGAGGTCTGTATTGCAACTGTTGTTAAGAAAACAAATAGGAGCGGTTACGCACACATTCAAACTCAACATGCCGCCCACCAAAGGACCTAGTCCTTTACTAACTTAACAATGTAAACAAATATAATTAAAACTTATGTGGACTGTATACTTAAACTAAAACAATGAAATTTTGAGATACTTATGCTAATCAAACTTTTTCTCAAAAGAAGAAGTGTACCTAAAAGTTACTCCTAACATTAGTCTTTATCAATTGGTAAAGCACAAATCCTAGAGATTGATCTTTTAACAATATTATTGCGGTACCTAATACTATAAACTCGAGTAAGACCGTCTTCTCCTGGATGTTTAGCAGTTATTCTACCCAAAGCCCATTTAGCAGGTGGCAATTGGTCCTCCTTCAAGAGCACGATATCTCCAATTTCATATTCCTTTTGCTGTTTAATCCACTTTGGTCGTGTTTGGAGGCGTGTTAGGTATTCGCTCTGCCAACGGTGCCAGAAATTGGCTACTAGACGCTGACAGAGTTGCCATCTGGATAAATGGTTAATATTTACTTCATTCAAGTTTGAGGTAGGTATTGTAACAGGAGCTTCGCCTATCAAAAAGTGTCCAGGAGTTAATATTTCTAGTTCAGTGTCAGCTGAATCAACGGGTATCAACGGGCGTGAGTTGAGACATGCTTCGACTTGGCATAATATTGTTGTCAACTCTTCGTATGTCAGGTGAGTGTCCAGGATTCTTTTTAGGTGGAACTTTGTAGATTTGACGGCAGCTTCCCATAATCCACCGAAGTTCGGGCTGTACGGTGGTATGAAGTGCCACTGTGTACCGTCTGCTGCGAGAAGATCTGCTAGATGACCTGGTAAGTTTAGATTAGCCTCTTTCCATGCTGAATGCAATTCTTTATTAGCACCTACAAAATTCCGTCCATGATCGCTCCAGATATGAGCGCATCTTCCTCTTCGGGCAACAAATCTGTTGAATGCTCCGATAAATGATTCTGATGTGAGATCGCCAACCAACTCTAAATGGATGGCCTTTGTGGCCATGCAAACGAATATGGCGATGTACGCTTTACGAGTTTTTGCTCCTCTACCCTTTGACATCAGTACTTGTAAAGGGCCGGCAAAATCTATTCCACTATTAATAAATGGGCGAGCCGGGGTGATACGAGCTTCAGGAAGGTCACCCATAAGCTGAGTTCTCGATATGGCTCTATGTCGAGCACATACAATGCACTTATGTACATGCATCTTTATGATGTTCTTTACACGTATGATCCAATATTTTGATTTAATATAACTGAGCATTAATTGAATGCCTCCGTGTAATGTCTTCTTATGTGCTTCAGCTACAATAAGGTGTGAAAGTTGATTCTTCGTACCTAGGATGATTGGATGCTTTTGATCAGTACTTATCTTTGCGTTTCGTAATCTTCCGCCCACCCTGAGAATGTTCTTGTCATCTAGATATGGATTTAGTGTTTTTAAATAACTTTCTTTCTTCACGTTCCTTCCTTTCTGTAAACTTTCTATTTCCACTGAAAATTCTTCGTTTTGTGCTATTGTTATGCATTTTGTTAATGCTTCTTCCAATTCAGTAGTTGTAATAGCTTTATCTATGTTTTCAGGGTTCTTCTTAAACCGTAAAAATCTTAAACTGTAAATTATTGCTATCAAAAGTTCTTGTAACGTATTAAAGTCTTCAAATTTCACTCTTAGCATTTTAAAATTCACTGACATCTTTTTCAGTTCGATTTCTGTAGGTTTAATGTTCGGTTTATTAAATTTTATGCTTTTATCCTTTAGCCATCCTGGCCCTTCCCACCATAGTTTATTGTTGACTAGGGTGTCTACATATGTTCCTCTAGAACCAATATCGGCTGGATTGTGTTTTGATCTTACATGATACCATCGTGAGTTGGGAACATTATCCAATATTTCAATAACACGATTGCTAACAAATAGTTTCCACCTATTTGGATCGCCTGCAAGCCACGCCAAAACCACTGTGGAGTCTGTCCAGGCGTAGACTTCCTTGTCTGGTAACCTCATTGCTTCTCTCACTTGCGTCAAGAGTTTAGCCAGAAGTAAGGCGCCGCAGAGTTCAAGGCGGGGAAGGGAAACGGTCTTAACTGGTGCCACTTTAGTGCGGGATGCTATTATTCCTGTTTTAACTTCTCCATTTTCTTTTTCTACTCTATAATATACTACTGCACAATATGCTTTGGTTGAAGCGTCACAGTATCCATGTAAACTTATCTTCTTATTTTCTGTCTCTGTATGTATCCATCTTTCTATTTTTATTTCATGTAAATTGTTAAAACTTTCCCTAATTTTATTCCATTCTTCTTTATGTGTACCGTTAACCTCTTCATCCCAGTCAAGTCTCTCTTTCCAAATATTCTGAATTAAAATTTTGGCAGGAATAATAGCTGGTGATATCCATCCTAACGGGTCAAATAAGCGTTGTAAATCCGCCAGAATGTTTCTTTTCGTAATCAATCCTGATTTAGGTGGTAGTTTGATTTGATAGTGGAAGGAATCTGTTTTCATATTCCACGTTAAACCCAATGTCTTAACAATGCTCTCATTTGTATCAACACTTACACTTCTTAGTGATTGTGGAATCGAGTCTAAAAATTCCTTGCTATTTGATGCCCATTTCTGTAACGTGAATCCTCCACATTCTAATAATTTACTTAATTCTTGACTTGCTTTTATTGCTTCGTGTACTGTATTATGCCCACTTATACAATCGTCGACGTAAAAATCTTCTGCTAGTATTTTGGCTCCTACCGGATATTTATCCCCTTCATCAGTAGATAATTGTTTTATTGTTTTGATTGCTAGGTAGGGCGCTGAGGCAGTACCAAACGTTACTCTTAGCATGCGATAGTCTTCTATCTCGTGAGTGGGATCCTGTCTCCACAATACTCGCTGATAATCTGCATCCTCTTTTGTAACCAATATCATGCGGTACATTTTCTGTATATCAGCTATGAAGCAAATTTTCTTCATACGACATCTCATAATTAAACTTCTTAAATCTTCTTGTAGTTGGGGTCCAACTAATAGCAAATCATTGAGTGAATTGTTTTTTGAACTTTTGCATGACGCGTCGAAAACAATTCTGACCTTCGTGGTTTCGCTATCTCCTCGAATGACTGCATGGTGTGGTAGATATATTGACAAATTATTTTTCTCTTCTTTAGGAACTTTCTCCATGTGATTCAGTTGTATGTATTCTTCCATAACTTTACAATAGTCTTCTTTTAATTGTGGTTTGTTTTCTAATCTTCTTTCTAATTGTTCTAGTCTCTTCAGAGCTATGTGTCTCGTCGATCCTATTTCTTGTGGTGGTATTTTAAAGGGTAATTTTACGATATATTTTCCAGTTGCATCTCTTGTATGTGTTGTTTCATAAATGTCTTCACTTGTGCGTTCATCGAAGGTAAGTTTGCGATTTGTAGTATCATCAATGTTCCAGAGATTTTTCAAAAGATTGTCCATATCTATATCTATATTTTGATGCATCACTACTATGTCGTTGTTGGTATGTTGGCATTCTGAGATGTTGCCAAACAATATCCAACCCAAACTTGTTTCTTGAGCGGAAGGTGTGCCTGGTGGTCCCTTTATTAAATTGTTCTTCACAATCTCGGTGTATACATCAATGCCAAGCAATAGATCAATTTTGTTTGACTTGAAGTATTGTGGATCAGCTAACGTTAAACCGTTCAAATGCGACCAGTTTGATTTGGTTTCAATTGTGGAACTGGGCAACTTCGACGTTATGTGTGATTTTAAAACATATGCCTTTAGAGGGAGACTGAATTGTTTATCACATCTTGATGAGATCTCCAACTGCACTGCATAACGTACTGGAGTTGTCGTGGATCCTACTCCTGTAATAGAACCTCGTACAGGAGTTTTCTTGAGTCGAATTAATTGAGTTGCATTCTCAGTAATGAATGATGCTTGTGAACCAGGATCGATTAATGCTCTTAATGTAGTCACACGACCACACTCACTCTTGACCGGTACCAGCGCTGTCGCTAGTAACGCTCTTCTCTGCTTGTATGCGAAGTTCACTATAATTGACTCATCCTGATGATTTTCTTGTGTGTTACTAGGCGTATGCGTTGAGGAGATTACAGGTGGGTTGCTATTCTTCTCTGTATCCTGAGAATCTTCTCCCTTCTTCTTTTGATGAAGAAGTGAATGATGACGCCGTCCACAAATCTTACAAGAAGTCTTCTGTTTACAATAATGCACTGGATGGCCTGGTGATAAGCAGTTGTAGCATAATCGATGGTTTTTAATGATCTCATGTTTCTTGTCTATGTCAAGTTTCACAAATTCTTTACAGTGGCATAGAAGATGTTGAGCGTTACATAATTTGCAAGTTACTGTTACAGCTGACGTATGACATGCACGCTCCTTATTTGTTTTTTGAGTGCTTGATGAAGGCAAACAGGTTAACTCGAGGGTATGGATTCGATTTTCCAAAAATGTAATCATATTTTGTAATGTAGGTAGACCAGTTTCGCATTCTCGACTTACGTGTGATTCCCATTCTTTGTGTGTATCAGAATCCAATTTTTGCACGGTAATATAAATGATCACTGGGTCCCATGAAGCTGTTGAAATATCCAAAGAATCCAAACTATTTAAACACTCCTTTGTACTATCTATTAGAACTTTCAATTGTCCCGGTGATTGTGTGCTAAACTTTTTAAATGAAAACAGCCTTTTCAGTATTGCATTCACTATAAGCCGCTTGTGGCTATATCTATTTTTCAAAGTATCCCAAGCCCTCTGATAATTCTGTTCTGTGACTGGAATATGTTTAATCGTATTTCTAGCTTCGCCAGTCAAACACGAATTGAGATAATGCAGCTTTTGTACGTCACTCAATGTCTTATTCTTCGATATTAAAGCTGTAAACGTATCCTCAAAAGATTTCCATTCTTACATATACATACATATACATGCCCGTAAATGTGGGTAGGTTGATCCTCGGAAGTTTGACCTCGGTGCTGCTCGAATTGTCTTGTTGTGATGAACATGATGATGTATTCTGAATCACATCTCCTTTCTCTGTATTCAATAACTGAAGCATATCCGTCATGTCTGTCTTCACATCCAAATATATTTCTTCACATTGGCTGTATAAATCTTCCGTGAAATAGAATATGTTTTTTCGTTGTTCTTTCTTAGTAGTTTTTAATAATTGTTGATAATTATTTCGGTATGAGTTCCAATATTCTTCTAAACACTGTACTCTTGCTTCAACGTAGCCTTTAGTTAGTCTTGCTTTCGGTGCCTTCTTAAGGTTTGTCTTTACCTTCGAAATATTGTCCGAAAAGTGTTCTAATAGATCTAATATTTGTTCCACGGCATCCATAATGATAACTTGATGATATTAACAGTCTTTATAAAACGTTCACTTCGCTATTTTAAACACTCATGTTCATCACACCATATAACTGCGATTTGTATAACAGCTGTCGATTCTCCTTTGTTCCGCTAATGATCTTCATATGAAAAAAACTACTCGGCGACGATTCTGAGAAGTCGGGTCACTGATAATATTGTTATATCTTCAATCCGGCTCGAAGGACCATGTTTGTATGTAGATAAGGTTGATTATCGACTGCCCAGGATTCGATTAGGAGCGAGAGAAATGAAAGACGGGTTTAGTACACGAGGTCTGTATTGCAACTGTTGTTAAGAAAACAAATAGGAGCGGTTACGCACACATTCAAACTCAACAATATTTTTTGCTGCAAATAACCCCAACTATCGCCCTGTTTCGTTTGATCCACCATTTTTTACCCACCCTGTATAAGTGACCTACCCCATTTATTAAAAAACCAACCACAAATGGTGTTATTTGCTGACGATACTTCCTTAGTTTTTAAGATAAATAGACGTGCATCAAATCTTGACTTGACGACGTAAATAACGCCCTACTGCAAGTGCAAAATTGGTTCACTGCTAATAATTTAGTATTCAATGGGAAAAAAACTAAATGCATAAGATTTGCTTTACCGAATGTTAAAAGTAGTGATTGTGACATAGTATTGAATAAAGAGAAACTAGAATTCGTCGATAAAGCTGTTTTCCTGGGGATAACGCTCGACTCAAGGCTGCAATGGGGTCCTCATATAACATCTCTTGCAGGACGGCTAAGTTCAGCAGTTTATGCTGTAAGAACAATCCGTCAATTTACTAATGTAGATACCGCGAGGCTAGTCTATTTCAGTTACTTTCATAGTATCATGCCTTACGGTATTTTACTATGGGGACGGGCTGCAGATATCGAGTCTATTTTTATTCTGCAGAAAAGAGCCATCAGAGCAATATATGGCCTCCGCAGGCGCGATTCTCTAAGGGAACTGTTTAAAGATATTAATATCATGACGGTACCTTGTCAATATATCTATATATATGTTACCGGCAATGTGTATAATTCAGGTATTCTATACAATACCTTGGCAGTGTATAGAATACCTGAGGCGTCCAGGCAATTTATGAAATATGAATATTATTGTCCGTTACATACTTTGCCTAGGTAATGTATACATTTCCTAGGGATTGTATAGAATACCTGCTGGTTCACCAGCAATGTGTAAAGTAAATCGATTTGGTCTATATTTATCAATGTTATGTAAGTACCATGGGAGAAACGACCATCTATACACCGTAAGGACTGTCTTGCTTGAAATACAGGGCCGCTATATTAATCAGATGTGTTCATCATGTGCATGTGATTTTAATGAAGGGCGAGGTTCTCAATTCGACACGTATATTTTGTTTTCAAATTGGTCAGATGTAAGTTTCCTCTGGCTGCTCGCACGTCTTCCCTTTCCCCGCTTTCGTCTTTTTCACACATTGCCGGCTGCGTATTCGGTACTGTATAGAATGCCTAGGCAAAGTATAAAATAAATAATATTTCATACATTGCCTGGACGCCTCAGGCATTCTATACATTGCCTAGGTATTGTATAAGTACCGGATTTTACACATTGCCGGTAACATATATATATGAATCATGTAACCAATACTTTGTAACTATATTATTGTGATTTAAGTGTCCATGGAGTTTCTTGCTCGTTTTTCTCCATAGATACCTAGTACCTACTACGCTTTGGAATGGGCAACTAGCTTCATCTTTTTGACTGACTGACCCTTGACAATTCAAGTGCCTGTAATTGGTTTAGTTGAAATAAATAGTTTGAGTTTAGGCATCGTCAAGTAGAGAGTTGGTCAAGATTGTATTAATAGAATGCGAGGGTGTGACACCTAATCCTATGCTTATATTTTATCGCATTAGTGCTCTTTCATACTCGGCTGCGCCCCGGTTTGCTAACGCTTCGCTAAACGTTACCAAGCAAATCCAATCGTAGATAATATTAGGTATCAGATTTCCTTAAACTAAAACCTTGTCAGATAACAAATGTAACAAAACTAAGAATTTAATAACCAATGTCGACATTTCATGTATTTCGATAAGTTTCATCATTCAGTGATTAGATCTATACTGGATTTAAAGAGGAGTTTGTTTTGATGTCTTATCTTTAAGTATGATATATTACTTGAAACCAGGAAAATAATTTATGACTAATACTTAGCTTTATAGCTTGTGCCCGCGGTTTCGTCTGCATAGAGGTCGGTAATTATCCTACAGGGTTAATAGTATCCTATGTCCTGACTTAGGTCTACCTGTAACTAAGAAATGAACAGCACTTACTTCAGCACCAAGCTCTATGAGTGTCTCAATGAGGACTGCAGTCTGCACGGTCATGTGCAGACTTCCAGCAATTCTAGCTCCTTTAAGGATTTTACTCGGAGCATACTTGCGACGGCAAGCCATCAGTCCTGGCATCTCCTTCTCTGCCAGCATGATCTCTTTGCGGCCAAGCTCGGCCAGTTTCTCATCAGCTGTAATTCAAAAAGAATGTCAATATTTAAAATTTTTCTTTGTTATTTAAAAAAATGAAAATTACCAAATTATTAACTATTTTTTCTGCTTTTTCATTTGATAATATTTAAAAGAATAAAATATCGAAATAAAAACGTTTAAAAGCCATCACTATTAGGTACATAAGATACAGTCATTTTTATAGCTGAAGACAAACGGCAAAAAGTAAATTATCATAACAAACAGATAAAATATATTTTAGGTAACTACATATTTTACTAATAATAAAAAAAGCATTATAAAATATATATTGCAAATACATATTAATAGTAGTTTTATTAATGATATATTATTGACCTGATTGTTTTTGACTATTTGTTGGAGTTTTTGTCTAATAAAATAGACAATAACTCCAACAAATAGTTGTAATATTTTTATCAGCAAATAAAAAGCTTATTCTTATGCAATAGTGATGAAATTACAAAATGTATTAACAACCTCACTGGGAACTCAGCTCAATTTTGACGATATTTTTGATATCCTGGTACTTGAAAGAAATTAAAAACCACAAAAAATGATGGTTATGATGGCTTGTCTTTTTGCGGTCCTTAGCAGTTTTCAAAAGTACCTACCGGTAAAACGGGGTGGATAGGGATGCAGGGGTGAATCGGGACGAAACTTTAAAATGGATTTGTACTTTAAAATAATATAGTTTGTTGCTAACAAGGACATCTTAATCTTTAATTAAAAAGCAGTAAACACATTAGAGTATTTACTGGCAACAAACTATATTATTTCAATGTTAAAATTCATTTTAAAGTTTCGTCCCAATTCACCCCGTTTTATGGTACTGGGGTCTTTGCCAGATTCCCTTTATTGAATTTTTGGGAACTGTAATTCTGGAAAGAATTTTATTGCACAAAATGTTTCTCTTTGGAGTGTTTTCTCCTGAACTATTAATAGTCGCTGAAGATACCTGAATGGAAAGGAAAGCCCTTATGAAGGGTCGTCTAAAAAAATGTTTTGGACCACTTTAAATACACTAGATTAAATTAAAACGCACGTAAAATGCGTAATGCATGGAACACAGGGTACCTAATAATTTCACTTTTCTGTTTATTCCCATAACTGGTAGGTACAAACTTTACACAGTAGGTACAATGCTATCATTTAATCAATGTAAATACTAAAGATAATAGGCCTCATCAGAATAGCAATAATTGTTGATAGTGTATTATGAAACATTATCGTGAGTTAGTGTAAATTCGCAGTATACAATAGCGCCGGTCTGTCTGGATCTAAGTCGCATGGTTAGGATAACCTATAAAAAGCTATGTATTGTAAAAGAAAAGAAGTACTTAGCTGCCTGTATTTTAGAAATGATAAATATTTAAACTCATTATTTTGCTCCCTCAGAACTTAAAACTTACTTTCCTATTTTAGAAGACAAGTAAAATTACTTACCGATTTTATACGGTGGCTTCATGATGTGAGATGTGCTCAAAATATTAACAAAGTAAGTAATAACCTAGCTTCACTTGCTAGTTTTTCGAAGTCAATTATATTCTTGGTAATTTTGACTTAGAAAGACAAAATTTATTACCAAAGAAGACACCAAAATACACCGATTACTTGCGAACTTGCGAGACGACCTAACCTGACCACAGACAGATCTAAAATAGAATTGACTTATTGACTTTGAGTGAGAATACTGAGAATCTGCGACAGTCACAGACTCACAGATGATCACAGAGAACATAGATCTGTGAACATAGGTAAGGTACAGTCACGAGCATGAATTTATATTACTATGGACAGTTCAGCAATAATAACTCGACACATTTAATGTGTCGAGTTAAATTTGACCCTGTTGGGTCAAATTTAAATTAGTTAGCAAAACTCTGCAGACGTGTTGGGAACCGATATCTAAACGTGAAAAAAAAAAACGGGTTGCACTCCGGGAGTGCCGGCAGAAGTGAAAACTTGAATATTAACGTTGTGCATTTTTGATATTTTGGAATGCGGTCTACTCTCCCTCCGTCTTACGAATTTTCGATCAGGTCACGTATCCTGACGCGAGTTCCGTCTTACGAATTTTCGATCAGGTCACCTGACGCGAGTTTAAAATTTTTACCCATCACAAAATAAGTACACAACGCCACTAAAGAAGACTTTCATTTCAAAAATGATTTGATGATATATTTTTTTGGGGTAAATAACTGTTGGTAGTACTTAACAACTAACCTAACCGAGCATACGCACGATTGACCCACTTTTGTCGTGTATTAGGTTCGAAGCTATCCGAGGGGGTGAGAAACCTATATATATTATTTATTATTGTTTTAGTAGGTACCTAGTTTACCTATTTACTGAACAACTTTGCTACATACGAGTAGGCTTTTATTTTTAAAATAATATTAATAGTTTACTTATCAAATTTTAAATAATATATTTTAAATAATATATTTTAAATAATAAATAGTATAGGTAGCACGAAGGTTTATTTTATTAATGATGTGAAAGCCAGCCTATCTTGCCAGGAAAGCTTTCCCGCATTAATAAAATAATCAGCGTATTGATCCCTGTATTGAATTGATGTTCTGTTAGCTCTTACATTTTGTGCAGAAGGTATTTCAGATTCATTAATACAACGTATCTTCAAATCTGTATCCATCGTTAGAACGCACGATATTATGGAGGATGCAACATGCTTGGACTATAGCAATTGCAAACTCAGTACCTACATGATTGATAGGACGATGAAAAATTCTCCATTTGTTTGACAATATCCCAAAACTGCATTCTACATAATTATCGACGTGCACGGGACAGCCTGTAGTTAGAGACTTTCTTCTTGTTGGTCAAATTCCTGCCAGGGTATGGTCTCATTATATTTTTTGTCAACGGAAAAGCTTCATCGCCAACAAGAACAAATGGCATGGCAGGGCCATTTTCTTCTATAGGTTTTTCACGAGGTATATTCAGGTGACCATGATGACCATACATAAGTCTTTAGTAGAATTTTGATTCTTTAAAAATACTGGAATCACTGCATCTTCCATGGGCTCCTATATCCACATAAATAAATCTATAATCGGCATCAGATATCATAAGCAATACGAGCGAGAAATAGTTTTTGTAATTAAAATGTAGCGAACCAGAATGCGCAGGTTTTATTAATTCGATATGCTTTCCGTCAATGGCTCCAATGCAATTAGGAAATTGTGTATTTTTTTTAAAACCTTCAGCCACTTCCATCCATTTTGACTGATTTAGTTCAGCAGTGCATGCGTAACCTCCCGTATTATTATTATACTCTTTGATTATTATACTCTTTGTCTGTAACCATCTCACCGTATGGTGAAAACTTAGGTGAAGTGAGCGTGGAGTGAGCTGTCATTCCAACTAACGCTAGGGATTGACACAATTGACAGCTCACTCTAAGCTCACTTCACATATCTTTTCACGGTGAGATTTTTACAGAATCGATCAGCTGGAAACGCGATGTGTTTCATAAGCTGCCATATTTTAATACAAACATCATACACAATTTCCCGCGCTGTAGTGTGGCCTATTTGAAAGTTATGACTGTTTTCTGCAAATAAACACCCACTTGCTAAATAGATATCTGTAGGTAACAAAAAATATATTGTCTTCTATTAACGCGAACACTATATATTGAAATAATTATTTTTATGTAAGTCGTAGGTATAGATTTTAATTTTAAAGTATAGGTAGTATATTTGATAGTGTACGTAGTGACCGTAGGTTATTTTATAATACTGTTATGTAGGATTAGTCATTCGTATAGATATTAGTTTTTAGGGATTTTGCTTATTTATTGAGTTTAGATTAGTTATCATCAGAAATAGGTTTATTTAGGTAGGTAGGTATTTAATTTTTTGTTATTGAGTTTTTTTTTTTTTAATTAGGTAGGTACTTAGGTAAAGATATCATATAGGTAGTAATAGGTACCCTCTTAATCACCACTAATGAGACACAATTGGTTTTCTATTGTAATTAGCCACAAAGGGCCCGCGAGATAGATGGCATTCTGGGGAAGCACATAGGTACATTTTATCCTGTTAGCACGTTCCCGTGGGATAATTTCCGACATCCACGCGGGCGAAGCCGCGGGCAGAAGCTAGTATTGAAATAAAACTATTGTACGGATTATTTCACGATTTATTAAATTAAAAATAAAAACGAACTAATCCGTAAATTAGTTGGTTTTATTTTAGTCAATATTATTTGTTGCAGGATTAACTCTCCAAACGAAATGGAAAAATATACGAGACATGAACCAAGGGCGCCAAAAGCGGTTCAAGGTTACATGCTCTGTGCTGCTAAGCGTAAATCGTCATAATTATATTTTCTTTGATCAGTTAATTTTTTTAATGCCAACCTTAGAAATTAATAAAACTAATACAAGTCTAGCAGAAACAAGAGAGATGCCACAAGAACTTGACAGTTAAATGGGGAAGACAACATTTCACAAGAACTGGGTAACCTAACAGCAATATTACAGCAGAGTATGAAAGCTCGTCAGGAAGAAAATAGTCAAGATTGTGATAAAATTTTATCTTTACTAAATGGCTTTAAACGAATACCAGAACAGTTAAAATCAAAGCCACAAAATAGAACTGATTCAAGTAATAGAAAAATATAAATGTCATCCATCGTAAATGTCACCTTTTGGAACGAAGTTCTTTATCGCGCGTTGCCTTAGAGCATTTAGGTTAAATGCTCTAAGCGCGTTGCGAAAGGGGGCCAGACGGAAAAAATTAAAACCAAAAGTTGGAACAACACTTTTTGCTAAGTAAACCGTGTGGCGTGCGCGCCGCTAGGAGTAATAGTGTTCTGTGCGTGCGCGTGTTTCTCTGTCTGTTTCTCTCTCTCTCTCTCTTTGAACTTCGTTCTATCCGGATGTCCCTTGACACCTCTCCAGTTTTTTTTTTGGAACGAAGTTCCATATCGCGCGTTGCGAAAGGGGGCTAGACGGAAAAAATTAAGACCAAAAGTTGGAACGACACTTTTTGCTATAGTTGTGTAAGCCGTGCGGCGTGCGCGTGTTTCTCTGTCTGTCTCTTTCTCATAAAGAAAGCTTCGTTCCATCCAGGTGTCCCTTGACACCGCTCAAGTTTTTTTTTTTTGTTGGGAAATCATCAAATTACCTCTCCCGCTCAGGGCTGAGCGGAAGGGCGTGTCAGACTTTACTGACTAAAACCCACACGTGTAAATCCACCCTCAATTTACTGGGTATGGGTTTACAAATACTTCTTTTGAACACAGTCAAGGTAATTCAGGTTATTATACTCGGCCATCTACATCGGACAAGAAAGAAAGTTCACATCGTCCATCTTCTACCTACTAGGGACTATACTTTTCCTTACTCAAATGTATCTGAAGCTTCGGATATAATTGATTTGTTTCCAAAATGTTTTGTATTTGTGTAATAAATAATAATTATCTAAAACATCGCAAATGTCTTTCATTCCATTCACGAATAGGCATATAAATGTACGGGAATCGAACCCGCGACCTTTGGTATTATTCTTTGCTGACCTTTCGAGCACTGGGTGGGTCTTGTCAACTCAACCAAAAAACTACAATATACATAAGAAATAACTAAAACCCATGCAATGCACATCACATTAATAATTAAGTAAGCAGTGACATCTTACACCTTAGAGTTATAACCAATTTTTCTTCAGCAGAAATGCACTCCCGAAAACAGCTGTATCCCGTAATATGGGGCAGGCGCGGTCCAAGGGGGGGTCGTCGGGGTCATGACCCCTCCCAAAATCATTCAAGCTATCGAGAGTCTGAATGATTTACTTGTCTTACTAATTTAAAACTGTACTTGAGCCACAGAGACCCCGATGGGCATTTACAAAATCATTAAGAACATAGGAGACATGGGGACCACCGACAGAAGTGAAAACCAGTGAAAACTTTAACTATGAAATGACAGTGGGTTTTTTAACGCGCCCAAAAAGTTTTTACTTTAGTAAGCCTGTTATAAAATATAGAATGTAGGATGCAAGAGCGAGCGAAGCAATTGGGCGCTCCACTAGTACGTAAGGTTCGAAAGGCTTAGGTTTAAGGCATGATTCCAAAACCTAAACTGCTGTAAAACGAGTTTAAGCTTTTTGTCATAATTCGATAAAGTAAGTTCTCTTTCTGTATAACAAAAGAAAACCGAACCTATTTCATAGAGGGGTGCGAAAATTTTCAGGCTCGCTTCGCTCGCTCACATTCTGTTGATTCTTGAGCTTTTCTTCCATAACTCATAAGTTGACAAAGCAAGTAATTCCTACTCCTTTCGGAATAATAAAAAAAAATCGAACCTATCCGAGTGTGCAAAATTTTCGAGCTCGCTTCGCTCACTCTTGCATTCTACATTCTCCTAGTTGCTTAGGCTTGCCTGGATAAGTCGACAATGAAACTCCTATTTCTGCTTGAAAATACCAATAATAAATACCAATACCAATTAATAAAACCAAACCGAGGCGGGTTGTTAAAATCTTCGAGCTCGCTTCGCTCGCTCTTCCCACCCTTATGTAGAGTGGGTTCGTTTCGCTCGCTCACATTCTGTTTATTCTTAAGTTGACAAAGCAAGTCATTTCTACTCCTTTTGGAATGATCAAAAGAAAATCGAATTTATCCGAGTGTGCAAAATTTTCGAGCTCGCTACGCTCGCTCTTGCATTCTACATTCTCGTAGTGCTTGGGCTTGCCTGGATAAGTCGACAATGAAACTCCTATTTCTGCTTGAAAATATAAAACCAAACCGAGGCGGGTTGTTCAAACTTTCGAGCTCGCTTCGCTCGCTCTTCCCACCCTTCCATAGGGTGGGCTCATTTCGCTCGCTCACATTCTGTTGATTCTTGAGCTTTTCTTCATAAGTTGACAAAGCAAGTCATTTCTACTCCTTTTGGAATGATCAAAAGAAAATCGAACCTATATGGGGTTTAAGTATGTTCAAGATCTCGTAAAAAGTTTTTTTAGACCTTCTAATATAGTTTAAAAATTATCTTCATATTGCAGTAGGTAAGTCTGGAAAGTATGTGTAAGTTTTGTAAGCCACATAAATCCATTGTTACGGGAGAGCCGTAATAATGGATGAATCCAAAAAAAATCTTGATCCTTTTTTTCTTTCGCGTTTGTAATAATGAACAAACTAGCGCAACAATAGCTTCTTCTTCGACGTCCATTTTAGAGCACGATGTGAATTCGACTGACGAATGTGGTCGCAGACGTGGCCGCAATGTGCGCGGGCTGGCCGCAGCGACGCGACGTGGCCGCCTAATGCGCGGGGGGGGGGGCACATGTAAGTACTCTTTCGGCATATTGACTCAGGCCGAACCGAACTCTACTGACCGCAAACTGACCATCCTGCACGATCGTCGGTTTTGAGACTAAACTAATAATACTACTAAACTAACATTTATCTTCTGTCCTTTTCTTAATGAAATAAAAAGTTCGTTTATGTACAGGTTGAAGAGGGCAGGACAGGTGAGAGGCAGTGGCGGACTAAGCCCGTCAGAGGCCCGGGGCGGCAAAGTCGAATGAGGACCCCCGCTTTAAAAAAAAATTAGTTTTTCAAGCTTTTTTTTTCAGTTCACATTTGTATTATAAATAAGTATTTCGTTAAAATCTGGCAAGTTAAATTCGAATTAAATTATTTAGCCTAAATAAACATACATACTCGTACCTACAATATGGAATAGATATGATGAAAATAAAATACGAATGGATCGACAAAAAAAAAAGATAAATAAATTAAAGATAGTTTTTTTATTTTTAGTAGCGTATTACCTATACAGGATAATTTTTTATTCGGTGCGTAAATTTTTACAGGGTGTTCTACCCATGAATATGAACAACATTCACTATGGGACCATCTCTGAAATCACGAAAAAAAAATCAGCAGATTCATACATTTTGGTCGAGTAGGTATTGAACTTTTATAAGAAACAGCTGATTTTTTTTTTGTGATTTCAGAGATGGTCCCATAGTGAAAGTTGTTCATATTCATGGGTAGAACACCCTGTGAAAATTTACGCACTGAATAAAAAATTATCCTGTATGTATGTGTTTTCGTGCCTTCAATACTTCCTCCAGTATAGAAAGCCCACGTTTAAAGTCTAAGCACATTTTTAAAGTCTTTTTTAGGATTTGATCAGGGGAACGCGAAAGCATTTGGGGGCCCCCCAAGACCGGAGGCCTGGGGCGGGCCGCCCCTTCCGCCCCCCTGTTAGTCCGCCACTGGTGAGAGGTACTCACCTGTCCTGCCCTCTTCAACCTGTCACACTCCGCATTCCAGCCTGTGCACTTCCGACAGAGCATCCGCCCGTCTGACTTGATTGAGTTGGTAATAGGTTACTATACAAGGACTTCAATAATGGGAACCCTTTTTGTTTTCCCCACAATATACCATATTAAACGAGGCCTTAGAGAGGTACTTAAGTATGTATGTATTTATTTATTTCAAGGAGGTCAAAGACGGCAGCTTAAACAGGCGTATGTCTGTCGGTATAGTGTCTGACAGTAGGTACGCTTAAGTGACCAGTTGCCCTCTCAGCGGACAGTTCAGCCTGGAAGCCGATCGCTGTCCTTTATTATAATGAGCATTAATTATGAACTTTTGTAAAGCGAGGGCAGTAGAGCTCTGCTGTAATACCTACTGCCCTCGTCCTGGCTTCCGTACCTAAAAACGGAACATTTAGGCACGTATTATTTCGTCCTGTCAGTTCGTATGTCACAGGTATTTTATTGAGAGACTGCCACTAAAGATATTATTATAAGGGCAAGGAACAAAAGTGGTGCAGGTTAGTTTCCTAAAAGTCAAAAATATCGTTAGCTAAATATTTTTCAGGAGTAGAACTGCATAAACCTTGGAGGCGCGATGTCCCTGGGACCACGACACCCACCGTAGGCAATGGGCCTCTGTCACCTACGCCTAAAGCAGTTTCTTTTTAAAATACGGTGAATGTTGAACGACGTACTGGGTTGGCATTAACCTTTTGAACGCCAGAGCGTAAACGCATCGGCGCCCCTTCCACGCCAAGCCACAAATTCAGCGCAAATACCTACAAAAAAAATAGGGATTGCAACATCTTATCGAAAAGTTATCTATAACCAATTAATCTTTGCTTTTCATCACATGTTTTTTCAATAAAATAATACTCGTTTCATCATTCTTTTATTTAATTTGACCCTATTTTTATCATAATATCGTTTAACAGCAGTTACAAAGTTCTAAACAACCTAAAAGCAGACATTAGAACTACAAACGAATAAATCAAATAGTAATAAGGTACATCACTAATCTCGTTCGTGACGGCATCCGCTGTCGGGAAGACCCGACTCTGGCGTGGCTAGCACGACTTTTGACAATTTCCTCGCAGGCGAGTAGGGATGTGACATTGTGGTTGTGGCAGCTTCTATACCTACTAGTATTATTATTATACTAATATTAGTACAGTATTAGTAGTATTAAGAGGAAAAACCATTCAAATTCACATTCAAAATAAATATAAGCAGGTTTATTACTTGTTACATAATAAACTAAATAAGTAATAGATTAAAATGACCATTTTACTTTTTATATTACCTATAGTTTTTGTTATCCTAATGCATCATTTTACATGATATTAAACAAACACTATATACCTAACTATACTAACAATTATAGAAAGATTTTATAAATAACAAAACTTACCTCTAAATCATCCTCGTCTAGAGATTCAGCTTCTGAAAATTCATCATCGTTTTCTACACTTCCTAATACACGAAGGAGTTCTTCAGTAGTCATTTCACTGCTAGCCATTTTTATTATTAATTTTATACACTCGCACAGTAATAACGCCGTTACAAATATTACCACCGATCATAATAATAATAACGTAGGAAATCACTAGCAGTCTCCCTTATCGCTAATGACGTCACCGCTTGACGGGTCTTCCCGACTCTGGCGTACAGACAGATTACTTATTACTGTCTATAAGCTGTTGCGTAGGGATGCGCGAGAGTGGAAAGTAAACTATCGATCGATACACATAAATTATGTTCTTTTTCCACAATTGTATAAATATTATTATGCATTAATGCATTAGAAATATTCGGATACAAATAGTTGTTATTAAACAATAATGGTCAAAGTAATAGTAAGCTACTTTTAATAAAATATTTCATAAATTTGAAATATAAGTTACCTTACTTGCCCATCACTAGCTGTCGTGTCTTGCCGACTGTGGCGTGGGGAAGAACACCTTTTTAAGGATTTCGATTAGCAATTTTTGAGGATTATTTTTTCTAGTGAAATGTAATTAATGGATATATCTTTGTGCCATTTTGCAATATACCATTAATAAATTCTTAAATAATAGTAAAAAGAAACATAGAAAATTTTATTTAATGTATTTATTTCATGCTTTAAAAATGTCGTTTTCTTGTCGGCTCTTGCCGACACTGGCGGTTTGGGCCAGTTTTCATTTGTCGGCTATAGCCGACCGTGGCGTTCAAAAGGTTAAGAGTTATTGGTAAACCAGAGATAATGTCCAGAAAGTCCAAAACAGTTTGTTAAGAGTTGAAGAACAGCTATGTACAGTTGAGTATTTTACTATAATTTATAATCCCTTTAAATAAAGGACAAGGAAAGGAAATTTTGGGAGGGCTCGGCCCCTTTTAAGTGTAAATTATTGGCCTGCAAATCGATTTCTGATGAGCTGGGCTCTTCACGTTTTGAACCTAAATAGGAATCTTCTCTTTTTACGCATGCACAATTTTGTTTGTATTTTATAGTATTTCTAGAAAAACGATATAACATCAACGTTATTTCTGTGGCTGTGCCTGTAACCGAAAATATCCCATATTATGTCAACAAATTATCGATTCAAATAATATTTTAAATTATGGAATCCAACAATACACCATGAGGAGCCTAATATTTTTTTTTTACGTAATTTCGCTACACCTTTGTTTAGAGCGGTGCACAGAATGTTTCCCAATTTTCATTCATATTGCCCAAATAGTTATCAGAGTAGGTAAAATTGCTGTTTGACATCTGGACGGATATGGCGAAATTATAAGGGTTCCGGTGTTGTTGCGATTTAGCTGCGGAAACCTAAAAACGAAGCCACATTGCAACTAAATCTTAACCAAACATATAAAGGTTTATATAGCAAAATCAGAAACCAATTTAACTTCTAAATTGTTTAATCGCCATAGAATAGTTTACAGGGTAGCAGATAGTCATAGTTAGAACTAATGAAAATATACGCCGTAACAAAATAACTAATTGATTTTAGATTCGCGCAGGAAAAGTGGGTGGTATTCATTGACTCGATGCCTATGATTCTAAATCAGAACCTTTCATGGCATGGCACTAGTCCTCACATATTCTCCTATCATACTTAAATATAAGTACATACGTAACTTATCATTTGGGATATTTTGAATAATATTTATATATCCAAATCGTTTACTTTTTTCAAATATATATGGTATTATGTAAAACGTAAAACAAGTAAATGGTAGTAATGACACACTTCACGTAATAAATTCTTGCATAATTCGCGCAAACATCATTCCTATCAGTGATGCTCACAGACTAGCAGACACTCAACACGTCAATTGAAATTAAATAACATAAAGGGTATTTCCAAATTCTAGCATACGTAAGTTTTAAACCTGGACATTAAAGAGAGTTCCACACGAGTTAACGAAACGAATTGATTAAAATATTAGTCACGACTTCGCGAGTACCTAATGAAACTGGACATTGATAACAGAGTTTACGTTTAGTTCTCGTACACGTTAAAGGCACTGATAGTCAGCATAAACGCAAGTTTGATTGACCAATTAGCGGAAACTAATATTTCAGTACAAGTACAGTGACAAGTAATTTCGCGTGCCGGAGTCGATTTTTTTATCTAAGTTATTGCGACACGCGAACTTATTTATACCTTTGAGCTAGACAACATAGAGCAAAGCCTCGTAGTTTTAACTTGAAAAGGTAACGCTAAAATGGACAACAACCTGAAAGTTGCCGAAATGTTTTAGCTTGAAACATTTAAATAAATGTTACGTTGGAAAGAAAATATAAAAACTACAAAATGTAAATGAATTTTAAAAATAACATCATTTTAGATATAAAAAAATGTGGATACAACAAATAAAGTTAAAACGTTAACACGAAAGAACGGTAAATAAGGTTGATGAAATATACCCATTTGAAATTTTGTTGATTATGGTTAGGTACACACATCAATTTGATAGCAATTGCTCATCAGCCCATGTATTAACAAAGGTCCGCTTGGTCTTTGGTCTTTTCAATTTACTTTCAGGGCATTACTATTTTGCCATTTCGGAATATCTTAAGGAAAAAAAACGCTTTAATTACATATGTACAATAATGTGATATTGAGATCAGAAGGCAAAGAGACTTTTCATTCATCACAAAGGAAGATTTGACCAAAGATTTTGACAATTTGAGTTATGTAGTTGCACAGTATTCATAATAAATTATAGCGCAACATTGTTTATTTGCTATGTGACTATTGTTGTACTATCTCATCAATGTTGTTTCAAAGAAGACATACTTGACTGCTGCACTTTCTTAATTAATACATTTAGTACATACGATAACATAAGTATATTGTTGTTTAGCATTTATCGTTGTTACATATTTTTACCTATTGGTCATCGTTTTTTATTGTTTAAATTTCATCAAGCAATATCTTCTAGATTTTTATTGCTAACCTGAATTGCGATGAATAAAAAAGAATCGTCGCCAATATGGCGTCCTTCAGTCTCGAGTAATGTCGACGGAATCTTAAACATACATTAATATACCGAATTTTCATTATGATCGACAATGCCTAAGTTTATAAAATATCTGAGATAATCATGCACGCATCTACACATGCATTCTTACCCATTCATAAAATTCTTTCATACTTCGTACAAAACATAATAATAATTTATAAAATTCATAATCCCTTGCACATGTGCATGCCTAAAGTAACATACATCACCTGTCATACATCCCTTTCAAACTATCACTTTATTTCACATAAGTAAAGATACCACAGCCACTGTCTGTATTTATAATACCAAATAGGAAAAATGCTTCAACTTTAAGATAATTATGGAAAGATTATGGTCAGGCATACATTTAACAGTTTCAATAATGCTACGCTAAGTGCATTGTTTGGGGCCAAA
Source organism: Apamea anceps (assembly GCA_951799955.1). Classification (NCBI taxonomy): domain Eukaryota; kingdom Metazoa; phylum Arthropoda; class Insecta; order Lepidoptera; family Noctuidae; genus Apamea; species Apamea anceps. The sequence goes on along the minus strand of OX637505.1, from coordinate 13,861,517 downwards.
AATCACTTGGTGATCTGAAGAAAAAGCCATAACCAAATTAGCACTTTTCTTACATGCAAAAAAGAAAAACAGTTATTATATTACATTAAAACATTTCACTTGCGTATAAACATTCATCCACTTTTGATTTGTTGTTATTTTAATATGGTTTTAACAAAATTTATAAACTGCTTTGTCATGGTAATACGCTTTGTAAATTAAACACAGAAATAGTTCCAAATGTTACTATGCTACAATAATGGTAACATGTTACTAAAGTAGACAAATATTCATATAATATCATAGATAAGGTAATAATATTTAATTATAAAAAAGGCCAGAGTGTTAGCCCATGAACACAAAATAACTACTATATAATTGTTGAAGATAGTTTAAAACAATACAGGCCTCTAAACAAATGCACCTAACGACTTATTAATACGGACTTAATATGCCTGCCAGCACAGTTGAGTTTACCAGCAGCAAGTTATCTGAAACTGTGTTGCATCACTGTGGCAGTGAATTGTTTCAAATCTGAAATTAAAAAAAAAAAACAAAATTAAACATATTTAAGCTACTTAGTTGCATTTTGTCTGTTTTCGTCGATATTCAAATAGTAAACCTGTCCATGATATTTTGACCGATCCATGATATTTTGAAATGTTGGTTTTTGAAAAACCCCTTATACTACAACACTTGTACAGATGAATACATTCCCAGTTTTAGCTGACCTCGCATTGTATAGGCTTTTCGTACATTAAGAAGTCAGCTTATACTGGAATGTATAGCTTGATATGTCGCCGTACAAAGGTGCGCTTTGTTTAGTACATACCAGCTAGTGAGAGGCGTCTGATGCTTGAGCTTGCGGATTTCCTTGGTGGCCCAGTTGGCGAGCGCCTTGGTGCGCGGCGTGCGCGAGCGGCGCGCGGCCTGCAGCAGGTCCAGCAGCGGCCGCGTCTCCAGCAGCGGCAGCACGCGCTGGCCGAACACCGTGCACAGGTCGCCCGTCAGCCCCGCGATCACCGACATGTGCCCGTCCGTGCGCTCGGGCTCGCACGCCACTTGCATCATGAAAGTCACGATGGCCGGCACGTGCGGCTCAACCAACGCCACGTCCGAACGCACCTGCCACATTACACACGTTCAATGTTTGCTCAGCAATATACCCACTAAGTCATAGCAGAATTAAAACGCTACAAACCTCGCCCGTTGATCCTTTCAAGCCTTGGATGATACCAGTGTAAGCCTCGAGCACGCTTTCGCGAAGTTCGCCCAAGTATTCGACCATGTCATAATCGTTACGATCTACTTGAGCATTGCTTGCCTGTAATATAAAACATTTGACGTAAAATATAAGGTAATTCTTATGGTTCTTATGATAATTTATAGAGAAATATTGAGTTTTTACCTGCAATAACATCTGCATCACGACGTCGAAGTATTTAGCAAAATCAGGACCAACGCTAAGGGCAATATCACCGAACACAGACAAAATCTGTGGTTTTACAGAGCGGTGAATTGAGGGATCACCAAGATTTTCCAATAGCAAAACTATGATTTCATCACAATAGGGTAGTACCTGTAACAATATTTTATTTTATAATTATGTGTGAACACAGCGTCTACCTCTCCGATCTCCATCATGGCTTTTCAGAAAGAAAACATCAAGTTTAAACTTACTTTGCTTTTCAATGCACGACAAATATCACCAGTGAGCCCAACAGCTGCTGTGCATACTTGGTATTCTTGATGATTTTTAAGTCCAACATAAAGATATCTCTTGAATGCATCCATATATTTTAAGAAACCTTCTCCTAAGACCTCAACTAGAGTTGAGACTGCCATGAGAGCATCTTCCTGAACACCACCAGCTTTTCCCGCATTTCCAGCAAACATAGTCAACAAAGCGGTCATAATAGCATCCGATATTTGTGGTGCATCTTCTGGAGTGACCTTGCGAAGTACTGATTGCAGTGTGGCACACAACAGACTTTGGAGATCATTGAACTGAGAACGATCAGCCTGGCTTGAAATATGATTCTCCATCTGCAAAACTTGTTGAAGCCGCTCTAAAATCACCATAGTTGTTTTTTGCACAGTAACATAACAATCAGTAGGCGAGTTTTTAACCATTTCCATGAGAGCTTCATATGCAGCTGATCTTAAATTATGCTGTGCAGCATCTTGGCGATCTGTGGTTTCGAGAAGCCTTTGAATAATAAAATCAAAGTATTTTGACATGCAATAGGTTTTAGGTTGATTGGAATCTCCACAATCGGCTGCTTCGTAAGCAGCTTCTGCGAGGCCTGTGAAGGCCCAGCAAACATTAGCGGCTACACGTGGTTCAGCTTTTAATCCATTAACAAGACTTTCTAAGAGTGGTTTCAGATATGTTTCGTTTATTGCTGCTTCAGGGACAATTTCACAAATCCTTCCAAAAGTCCAGGCAGCTGTGTCCCGCACAGCGACACTAGAGTCATACATGGCTTCAATTAAGGTTGGCATAGCCTTCTCCACTAGTGGCTTCAAAGTATTCGCTTCAAGTCCACCAAGGATAGAACCAAATGCCATCAAAGCAGCCTCTCTGTATCGCCAATTTTCATTTTTAATATTTGAATTAATGAAAGGTAATACATGAGGAACCACTTCATCTTCACAGCAGTTAGACAAAAGCATAAGACAGACAGATGCAGCTTTCGAGGGATTCCATTCCAACTCATCTTCAGTATCATCTTGTTTTGTTAGTTTCTGCATGAGAACAGGAGCAAGGTATTGCAACGCTCCTCGGGCGTAGAATCTAGACGTACGCGCTGGAGGTCGTCCTGTAAAAAGAAGCAGTTTAACATTAAAGATCTTAGTTCTGTAGATGCAGGTGCAAAACTATAAACTTTAAAATTCATCATTCATTATACCTGCATCAGCTGCCTCTACTTCTTCAATTGCAAGATCAATCTCTTCATCACTAACATTAGACCAGAACTCAATGCCTTGAAGTGAAATTTCGTCTACATCAGACTTCATAGCCTCTAAAGTGATAGGAAATAATGCTTGACCCATGTAAGGTTCCATATATTGATAGTACAAGGAGAGAATTTTAACCTGAAATTAAAAATAAACAATCATATTACTTCATATACAAAACTAAGCAAATAATCTATAAAAATATAAATGTAATGTAATGAGAATTGACTAGTATTATGTATGATACTTACTAAGCACTGGAGAGCTGCAACACTGATTCTCATGTCACTGGACTGTGTGGCTTCACATACAACTTCCATTATAAAATTCCTCTCATTTTCTTTGTCAAAATTAGCTTTAGTAAATTCCAATGAGTTAAGTAAAGCTTGAGTGGCAGCAAGCCGGACGTGGTTGCTGGTTTCAATAGATCTCATGCCATGAATGATGGCAGTTAGAATTGGGTTACTCTGTTCTGTTAACACCTCAGCATCAATTTCTTGGCAGATGTAACCTGAACAAGAAATAAAAAATATCAGATCTTAGCTATAATTCTAAGTTACATAGCTAATCCTTAATGGAAATAATGAAACATCACCGAACTATTTGCACAAAATTTTAACATATTTTGTACAAAGATTGATTCAAAATGTTACATACCAATTGCTTCTAATGTTGCTTCTTTTTTAAGTTCTGTGGATTGAGCATTGACAACATTTTCTACAAGCATGGGTATGAGATCATTCCATTGCCCCACAGGAAGCTCTGCTACTGCTACATAAGCTACACACTGTGCCGCTGAACTAGGTCTGCTGTTCTCAGTTCCAATTGCTGTTAGGATCTAAAAAACGAAAATATAATAATAAGCCTCTTAAAATTAGGTGTAATAAGAATATTGATAACAAATACTAGATAACCTACATTTTTCTTAATATACAATCTGATGTCTTCAGGTAGTGCCAGCCACCTTTGTTGGTATTGCTGTTTTAGGGTAGGGTCTTTGGAAGTTAGGTGATTTTTTAGCTGTAAACCTGCAGCCATCCTAGCCACCTGACTGTTCCCCCCCGCAACCAAAACATCAGACAACATTTTGATAAATGTTGTGAAATTGGTAACAGCTGCATGGTCAAGGTAGGTTTCTGCAGCTTCCAATTCATTTCGATCTGAAAAATTCAAATAATGTGTTGAAAAGAAGACAGTAAGAACACAGAATAATTATTTGCACCAGCCTGCTCAACAGTGTTAAATATTATCATCAGTACCATAAGTAATATTGTTGTTATAATTAGGCAGAATTACTGATATAAACTTATATCAGTAATTGTGTTAATTTTCTTTTATTTTCTTTTATTCTGTTAAATTTCAGATAATAGTAGTAAAAAAGCAGTATCAGTTATCACTATAATAAGAACAAAGAGTACAGTTAACAAGTACATTGATTTATTTATTACAACCACTTTAGGCCTAGATCAAAAGAGCCCGATGTCATGAGGACAGGCTTTTGCCTAGCTGTGGGATGATGCAGGCTAACAGTAACAGTAACCAATCCTCAAGTCAGGTTTACATAAAATATGATTAAAGTTATTTTTACTTAATTTTGGAGTAGATAAACCCAATGCTTGTCTGTAGAGGTTGGTTAATTCCTACTTATAGTGCATTTTTAATAAAGTAGTAATGTAATGTTGTGGTCATTGACTTGATAAAATATTTTTTTTAAAAATCTAGCAGAATATGTAGCTTTGTAAGTTATGACTGATGAACAAAATGCATAAAGTAAATAATATTATTAGTCCTTTGTAAGGACTCCAGACATAGCTATGTTAGATAAGTATTGTGATGGAAATTGGAATGTCAAAGTTGTGAAAGATTGCAGATTTATAACCTTCAAACCTTGAGAAGATCACCAATCAACAGTGAATAAACCAGTAATAGCAAATGAAAAATAATTTAAAATGTGTGTCAAAATTTTAAATTGTTTATGCACATGATTGCCGCGTATTGTAAAACTTGAATCGTAGGTGAACCTAGAATTTTCCTAACATGACAGTTAAGCATCTTTGTCATCCACATTCTATCAACGGCTATCTAGTAGTATGTCATGCTAAAATATAAAAGATGCGATAGCAGGATTACTTTCTGAGGACTGTTTCGATAAAATACAATTTAAAACAGTTACGTTAAGTGATAAGTCGGTTGACGACCTGAAGCGCCATACATGAACAGTTTACAAAATGTGATTTCTTACCTGGTGATACAGTCTTTTCCAATATTTGTATAAGTGTTAATGTCGTTTCTGTATGCATTGTATTCACTGTTGCTTCAAAACTCTAGATAATAACTGGAATCCGTAATAAAAATTAGAAACCGGCACACCACCGACGGAAGAACACTCATTGATAAAATGTTACTAGTTGTGAAAAATAAATATGAATAAAAATGTGGTCAGAGATCACTGACGTATAAATAATATGGACTTGGCATACCTACAAGAAAAACGTGTATACCTACACCACACTGAGCGGATAAAATGGCGGCTAATAGGGTAACCCCTAGCGATCGAAAACTCTATATAACATCGATAAAAGATTGTGAGAATGTTTTCTTAGTGTCATGTATTGCGGTACAATATCTACGGGTAAAAAAATAGCTCAAGTTTTCTAACTTTGTTCTTTCATTTTAAATTGTTTGTTGATTCGTCCTTCTTTCATAGCTAAACCGTAAACTAGTAGCATATATAAGTTACTCTATGACTAGTAGTGTAGGTAGTTTACCCTCGGCTGTTCCCTTGATGGTACAGTATTTAGTTGTTACAATATTCATTGTTTATACTTAGAATAAGTAGGTTTTACTGTGTCCTAGAACATTTTAAAAATAAGATTTTAATTAATGACACCCTGTTCGTTTAATTTGATCGGGTTTACGGCCAAGGGTACAGCGATTAAAATTGATCTTCTAATGTACCATCAGGGAACAGTCAAGTGTACACAGGTAAAAAGGGACCGTAGAGGTGTTTCAGTCAGTGGGCCACTAACCACCATAATTAATATTTTTGATGTTAAGTTTCCAACACCTACCTTCCTTTTCTAACATGCAGATGATATTGGGCTTTAATTAGAAGTCAACAATAATAAAGTATATGTTTAATCAAACAAAAAAACAAATCAAACAATAATAAAGTATATATTCAAACAAAAAACAAATCAATCTCATTCGTTTCTGAACAATACAATTTTGTTCAGGTAATTTCGATGTGATATTCTTTCAGTAGATTTCTTCCCATAATATTTGTATCTCAAATTCATGTATACCTCGATTACACTTTTAATTAACAAATATTTGTGGTTTGTATCATGTTCACAATCCCCAGAAACAAATAAATTATTTGGTTCGGCATAGAAATCTACGAAAAACTTAAAAACATACAAATAGTAATTTTCTTCTCTGTCTTTTACATGCAAAACACCTTTTAATATTTTTTCAACATTTTTCAAAATGTTTACAACGTCTTTAGAAGGATATACCAGACCACCCCGAGATTTTAAAGTAATTAAACTTGTTTTGTATATCTCAGAAACTCCGAAAAGAAGTTTGTTACAAGTTTCACATTTCAGTGAACGTGACAATTTTCTAGCGACAAACCCAGCGATGTAAGTTAATACAGATTCTGCATATCCTGAAAGATTACTGTACATACAATCAAGTAACTCTTCGTACAAGTCACTATCATCCTCCGGAATTTCTACAAAGGATTTCTTTTCGGTTAAATTATTTATAGTATTGACTGGGCCAACTTTACTGGAACAAGTTAATATATTAATTTGTTCCAGAGGAATACAGCTGCCGACACCACCGTCGCGAATTTCAGCTCTTATTAAAAGTCTCTTAAACGCAGCTCTGAACTGTACTGCATTCGGATTATTATTAAATCCACCACGAGCTCTGATGGCTGAAAAAAACAATTCTAAGTGATCCTGGCTCACTTTATACATAGGAAGATATTTTAATATTTTCATTTCTCCAACTAAATATTTAAATAGCTGGATTGTACTCTGCATGTTTATAATCAAGCCAATAAATCCAGTCTTTCTGCGGGAACAAATGACTAACTGACCAGATTGCAGCTTTAAATTGCGAAAGTAAGTAATGGCTCCTTCAAACAGCGCTTCTATAAGTCCGATGTTTTCAGGGCATACAGCTTTTTTCCAGCCTGGTGGTCGAACTGAGTGACTGTTCAAGACGTCAAACACATCATTCACTATTCTTATGAAGTTGATTGTCGCTGTAGAACCTTCAAATTTCTTAAGCTTTAATTCATTCTCGCAGTAGTGCAAGGCGTCAGCGACTGAATTACTCAACAGTTGAGTGGCCAAACGAACCTTCATTTTTTGTTTGTCAAACATCAAATGTGCCTTCGTCAATTTAGTCGCCATGTGCAAACCTTCACGATCTTGCAGTCTTAATAATTCCTCTAAATAATTGAAATCTATTTTCCTGCCAAAATTATCGAAAAATACCTTCATTTCTCCAAAAGCGTTCCGGATCAGTTTTATAGTATGACATGGATCTATAAAAATGTGTATTCTATTTTCACCTGTTTTAAATGTAGTGACATTTTGATCCTTCATGAGATCACAGCCTAGTGCACAAAACATGCTAAAATTGGCAGCAGGTCCGTCACATGTTACGCTCACTATTTTGGCACCCACCTCCTCACACCTTCGGATACACATTTCCACTAAAGTTGATTTTTGTTCTCCTGTTAGAGACGTGATGAAAAAATATCCTACAGGCAGTTTCCATCTTCCATTTATGCAATTGACTAATATTACGAGGCACTGATTGGCGACATCGAGGGCATCACTGTCGCAATCCATACCGCAGTTCACACGTCCATAGTATTTTTTTGTTTGCGGATCCCAGCACAGCGACTTTCTTATTGCCATTTCATCGAACATTAATGCGCATAGTACTGGCAAATCACTCCTTTGAACTTTTGCTTTTAAAGTATCAAAAGCTTCACTACAAAAGCCAGGTTCAGCATTTATGTGTTGATACCATTTACTCAGGGTACGTGGATGTGGAAGACAGGTATTATAAGTACTACGCACAAACTCATAAGCTTTCGGGGAAAAGAAATTTAGGGTGAGAGCAAATTTTCTTATTTCTTCAGAATATTGCCTCTGTAATGGCAAACCTTTAGATTTTGCAACTTGCCTTTTTAGAAAGTCCTGGGGTCCTGCACATTCTGCAAGCAAAGCTTGGGATTCTGAATTTAGTAAATTCAATTCCTTTAAATCTTTGATGATGTTATTAAAATGAGCAATTTTTTTCGTCTGCCTTCTAACTTTCTCATTAAGTCTCTTTATCTGCTTAGACTGTTTTTTACATTTGTCCTTTAATTTCTTTATCATAGTACATGTGTGTATCTGAAATAAAATAAAAGTAAGCTTTAATAGATATTGAAGACAAGTGAGAGATATCTCCCACGTAGTCTCAATTCAGTCGATGAGATGACTGTTATCATTGAACTCAAATTCGCAAATAATGATTACAAGAAAAATTGAAGGTAATCATACCGATAAATCTGGTGTAGCGGAGGTGCTAGCGGCTAATTCTGGCGCAGCGGAGGTGCTAGCGACTAAATCTGTCGCAGCGGAGGTGCTAGCGGCTAAATCTGGCACAACAGAAGTGCTAGCGGTCAAATCTGGCGCAGCGGAGGTGCTAGGGACTAAATCTAGCATAGCAGATGTGCTAGGGGCTAAATCGATGCCACTCCTCTTTAAAATCTCTCCAGGTCGATTTTGAATGGTAGGCACACAAACAGCTTCAACCTAAAAACCACTCTTTATTAGCAACATAAATATTAATAAAAGTAGAAAAGTAAAAAACAGTAGGATAATCTTACTGTTTTTAATTACAAAAAAATTACCTTATTTGGAGCACCACATCCAGATATTGATTGTGAGTAATTCAGATTTTGATTATTTTCAATTAAAATCCCAGACATATTTGATCGAATCGCAGGCTGTAAACAATAAAATTATTAGTATTTTTGATGTTTCTTGATTTTATTAATAGGATTTTTATTTAATCTTAAGACCAACTCAAACACATTCTTTACATCACTCTTTGTGTCTCATTAGACAAGCGTTGCAATAATGAGGATATCATCATAACATTATCAGCCACTACACAATCATTTTGGACAAATTTATAACATGCAATGTTACTTACCAATAAGGTCCGTGTAGGTAAAGCATCGTCACGCAAAGTTACTTTATTCAGTGTCCGGTTGAAACATGATTCTTCAAAGTGAAGAGAACAAATATGAATTGTTTTTGTTGTCATTTTTAAATTTTCAACACCGATTGTTTCCAGCCAAATTTTCTTTTTTCGTTCATTAGCAGGCAGCCTTGAAAGTAAAACAAAACCATAAAATAGCATTATCGATAAATAAAAAAAATGTATAATGCACTACTCTATCCCTTCACTATCAAGAAAACGATTTCATGAAATACATGTTGAAAATAAAGGCAAAAGGGGGAAATTATGAATACTTTACGGTTGAAACTCTTCAACGAATGCAGAATCTTTTGTTTATTATCTAAATCTCAAGATATTTCAGCTAAAATTAAGTACGTACTGGTGGAAAGTTATGTTCGGATGATTTCTGCTTCTTTTGATGCCACAGCCGATTATATTGCAATTAGGCATCTTGCTATTGACGATTTCCACTAATAGAACCGAGTTCAAACACAATAACACAGCAAATTACTTCAAAATCCACAAATTTTATCGAGCTTATGAGCATTTGACAGTTGACATACCCAACTTTGGTACCAAACAGCGAGCGGATAAAATGGCGACCGGCCGCAAATAGGTATTTCAATGACGTTAGGAACGAAGGGTTGCCATTATAGTAACTGTCAAAAACACTATTATCCTTTTTCACTTAAGCAAAATTAAGAAAGTTAAAAAGAGATGGCAGTATTTTTATGATTTTGGCGTCGATAACCCTCATATTTGTATAACTGTTTTTTCTATAGTCAAACATTTCAAGTCCATATTATTTATACGTCAGTGTCAGAGATACACTCTAGAGAGATACTCTACATAAAAAAAATTTGTGGAAATTGTTAAACCGCGTCAAACGGTTACACGGTATGTATGAACAATCAAATCTTCCCTCAAACCGAAAACTCTGTAATCATACCTTTGTTCAGTGTTAATCATGCATATTATATGCATTAATTGGGTTTTTAAGCACGTGACGTAGCCTTAGAGTAACTTCAGAGCAAGACAAGGCTTCCTTTAAAAAAAAGGGATATTGCTGTAGCTACATGCGCAGCGACTTTAGTCGCTGTCTCACCCGGTTACTCGCTGGTAGATTTCAATGTCGAGCGACCAAAGTCGCTGCGTGTGTACCTAGCGTAAAGGCGCGTCCTCACTAGGGCGTCGGTCTACTTCAAAGGAAACTGCGCGGCTCTGGCTAGTGGGGACGGGCCGCGCGGCCGGTCAGTGCGCTTGTAAACGTCGCTACACCGAGCAAAGTTTCTATTAGCGCCAAAATATAGTCGACTAACGATCAAACTCTTTTGTTCATGTATTTGTATTGGTTTTATGGGACTGTTGTTGTTGTTGTTTTTATTAAAATAAAATCAAAAGGAATGATGCCCTGATGGAGATTGCTACATGCTTATTACCATAAATGCTTCTGAAGCTACAAGCACCTCCTCTTCTTCGTACATCTCGAAAGCAACTGCGCAAAGTAGACGCGAAACTTATAACGCTGCAAAAATAGCAAAAGACTCGTGAGGCCGGGCCTCGAGGCCCCAAAAGGCGGCGCGACCTTAGTGAGGACGCGCCTTTACAAGCGCACTGACCGGCCGCGCGGTTTCCTTTAAGGTGGATGCTCCAAGCTGGCCCGCGAAATTCAAATTTTCTTACGATTTTTGCAATTTTAATAAATTAAAAAATAGAATCATTAATACAACTTGCTAAGTTTGCATAATCCTAAAATGTCAAGATTTCATGAAGTAGTCATTCAGTAGGATTACTTGATCTTAGAGAGGTGTGTTGATGACTTTAATGATTATAATTCTGTAGATACATATTTGTTACAGCCGCGAATCATATTTTAATCAACGTACAACTTAGTACTGACCAGCAAATTGCAAAAAACGTAAGAAAATTTGAATTTCGCGGGCTACCTTGAAGCATCCACCTGCATCCACCTTAAAGTAGACCGACAACCAGCGGTTTGAGCGAGGCCGGCTGCGTGGCTCAAGCCTCGTGCACATCCACACTCACGAAGCTTATCTTATCGTTCTTATAATGAGGACGCGTTGCTCCGTGAGGCCACTCGGCCCTAGTGGAGACGTGCTTTAATAGTATACTATTGTAGTCTTTGGCTTTAATGGAGACGCGTTGCAAACATCAGTAAAAGTCTCGCGAGGATGTTCCTCGCACCTGAGACGCGCCTTTAGACCAAGGTGGTGGTGGGGCCAGCCATATGGCCATAAGCCTTGCATGGAACTAGTATATACGTAAAAAGTAAAATTACCTTGATACCGATGATGTTTGATGACGATTTAATGTGCTGTGAGATAAATCCAGGTCCGCCATCGCTTCGGTTTGAGTGGCGCTTTAAACATTTAATATTTACATAGTAAACAACATTATGTCACCGTGTTTTGTACCCATATTTGAAAAATAAATATCTTATTTTATCATTTTTTTATTTATTTAAAATCTAGTGCTAAATTATATCCTAACTTAACTAAAACTACTTACAAACTAAAATATAGCGTCGAATATTTGTTTTATATTCGGTATTCGGTGTATTCGGTAGAATTTTGCGGTATTCGTATTCGGCCGAATCATTCGGTTGAAATGCCGAATGTATTTGGTTTAATAGATCATTGTAAATCAACCTTTAGGGCAAAATAAATTAAAGGATTCCCATATTCTAACAATCACATTTATTAGAAATCGTGTATTGTAAGGTGCTCAAACAAAGATATAATTAAACAGGTAATCAAATACAACCTAGCATTAATAGTTACATAATATCAAGTATCTTAAAAGAACAGTCATTTTTTATTGCAATAATCCTACTAGCAGATTACAATTTCACTGTAATAGGAAAGGTTTACTTAAGCATAATGAATGAACTATGTTGTTTTCTCAACTATGGCACTAATAAATTTAAAAACTACACTACAAAACTATGGAACGGGGAACCAAATTATCCGAATTAATTAACCGAATATTTTTCGGTATTCGGTTATTCGATGAAACCACTATTCGGCGCATCTCTAATAATTATCAATAAGGTTATTATATTTACGCCGCTTGAGGTTTTCCGCAGTCGCAGCAGCAGCACCAGCGCAGTATGCCGAGCCTGGAAGATGGGATGGCGCAAGAGTATCGACACAAGTTGCATCTTGCAACTCACACTAAAGGCCTACCCACCTTCCATGGAAATAATGACATGCCGTCCGGTCTCTTGCCATCATCGCGAGCCAAGCCATTGGGTTCTAAAACAGCTGGAAGGCCGACGGGGGCAAGGGCTCGTCGAATGATGTCGTTGATGTCTGCGTGCCGCGCTAAGCGACCCGCACTTCGGCTGCAAGACAGACCATGGTGTGCGAGGCTGTTGACAACTTGCCACAGTGACAGCGATGAGGAGAATAACAAGGTGCTCCTAGTCGTAGGGAAGCAGTGAGCCGGAAAGTATTGTCGTCGAAAAAAGTGCCTATGTTTGATGACGGTAGTGTATGAAGCCACAGACCCGACTCCCATCTACCCACAGCCAGCAGGCACTCATGCTCCGTAGTAGTAACAGACGTGTTAAGTATGTAAATTATCCTGTACTACTCTGTAGAGCGGCTCATCCCACGGTCTCTGGAATAATGGATGATTGGGTAGATCTGAGTTCGGGCAAGCGAGTCTCCAGGCGTCCATCGCCTCGGTGAAGCACGGCACATCAAAATTAATCAGCGTGGAGGCCAGGATTTTCCTGATTAATTTCTCAGTGCCGTGGACCGAGGATACGAAAGCCGGTTAACTAATACTAGAAATCTTGCGGACGCCGAAGCCTCCCATACGAATGGAGCTTGTGCCCAAGGTCGGTCGTCCAGGGCCATATTTAAAAACGAGGTTATTGTATGCCTGATAATTTGGTAGCAGAAGTTAACGTATGACGAAACTGAGAATCTTATTACAATTTATTGTCTCTTAAATGAACTAATGCTGTATTTAAATTAAGGCGCTGTTAGTTTAATTTATTTTGTGTTACTTTAAGTATACACGACACTTAATACCAGTTATATGTCATACCTGGAGGAACCTTGTCCCCTAAAACACAGGCTTTTGGCCTAATTTAGGAGGCATCAGTTCGCCCTATAATGTGACTCTATTGTATAAAAATTATATTTTTAATCCTGTGTACTTATGTATATTCTCAAAGTGTACATACAAATAAATTATTACTATTAATATTATCTCCTTTATTTCAATGTAATCATATAAATTATATTAAATATTAGAATATAAAAAGTATAAAAACATTTAAAAATATAAAAAATAGTAGCCCACCGGTATCGGGAACAGGGTCCAAGCTACCGGTGGTCAGGGCTCTAGAGAGAGGAACCTCCTGACAATGCGAGCCGTGTCCAGAAGTACCGCTTTCTGAATCAAGCCCTTGATCCAGCTGCCCAACGAGAGCCTCTTTAGGTGTTTGTCGAGGCTCTTGACTATTAAGCCATTGGCTGTCACGACTATCGGCACAATGATCGCTGAGTCCACATCCCACATGTCGACAACCTCGCGAGCCAAGTCAAGATACTTGATTTGTTTATCTTTCTCGGCTTTCACGAGGTTCACATCATGCAGGACGGTTATGTCAACAATCATTGTGCGTCGCACTATATCAGGCTTATTGGCAATAATAGTCCTGTCAGTGATGATGGATCGATCCCAGTACAATGTGATATTACCATTTTCGAGAACTGGGTCGGGCACATACCTGTAGTACGGCACCTCCGATTCCACAAGGTTGTATTTCAGAGCAAGTTGCTGATGGATTATTCTAGCTACAAGGTTGTGTCTATGCAAGTACTCTCCGTTAGCTAGACGAGCTATTAATATTATTATTAATTTGGTCCATTCTGTTTAAAAGGTGATCTTATCAGTAGAGCCTAGGGACAGTCCAGGGCCTCCCGTCTCATACACTTGGTTATGGGTTAAAATCTGGGCAAGTACCATACCAATATTGACTTCTAAAATTGTACTTTCAGTTTAACTTGAACAATACTGAATGGTGAAGGAAAACATCGTGTAGAAACCTTAACTTTTAATTAATATAAGTTTGAAATTGTCGGTCTCGAGCAAGCGTGGGGGTACTGGTGAGCAGTGTTTGTACATTCTCTATATGAGAAGAGGCCTATGCCTGTGGCTTATGTGTTGTGGGATAATTCTATTCAGGCCACTACCACCACCGCTTCAGTGTGAATACGTTAAATACCCAGTCCACTAGGTTTGCCTAGGTTTACACGCAGTGACTTTAGTCACCGGCGACACGTGGGGGATTTCAATATCTAAGCAGGAATCAGGATAAATGATGTAATGCTAGGTACGCACACATCGATTTTAGTCGCCACTCGCCAGTGACGATTCACTAGTGTTTTCAATATCTCACGTCCGTACACATTTGACATCAATTTGAATATATGATATGGGCGTGATATTTTTAAATCACTGGCGACTATAGTAACTGCATGTATACCTAGCCTAAGAGGTAGTACGATAGTGTATTGCCCTTAGACTAAGTATTGCCTGAGGTATTGCCCACGTACCTATTAAAAGGAATGCGAGGAGCAAACATAAGTTTTGTAAAATGGCAACCCGTTTATAAAAAGTACTCTTTGATGGCAACTCTTGAGAAATGTTGTCAATGTCATTCTTTTACTCCATGAACCTTTGTTGTTAATGGTGGTTGACTAACCAATATTTGCAAAAATGGTAATAATCTTATGATTTCCAACTAATCTTATAATTAAAATTGAAATTTTGTGATTGAATGTGATCTTGCAGTATACATGGTGCGAGTTTTCTCAATATTTTGCTTCAATCGGCGTTATAAAATGAGTGTCAACTTTGTTTCAGTCGCTGGTAATTCCAGACAAGTTCCAACATATTCTTCGTATTATGAATACGAACATTGATGGCAAACGTAAAGTTATGTTTGCCATGACCGCGATCAAGGGTGTTGGTCGCAGATACTCTAATATCGTGCTGAAGAAGGCCGACATCGATCTTGACAAGCGTGCTGGAGAATGCACTGAAGAAGAGGTATGTTTTATTTTGGTTACTTTAGAAATATAGGTAGATAGGTATTTGATTCGTTCTAATCCTACCTATGGCAGTTGGCCATGGTTGTGTTTGTTGTCTTGACAAAACCTATGAGCAAATGCATACATCGTAAAACTCTTGATGTGTCCATCCAGAGTAGGCACAAAGAGTAAACAAAATATAATTAACTAGATGTGTAGTGAGTGTAATTCCTCACATGTATGCATGTCCCATGTTTACTGGGCACCCCCAGATCTTCATTCTCAAACTTAACATGTATCACATATTTCTATTTCATCGAACTTCAGTTTATAAAATTTTGGCACCGAATACTGTTACTATAATAAATAATAGTATAAAATTTCATGTTATTTTTCAGGTTGAAAAGATTGTTACAATCATGTCTAACCCCAGACAATATAAAATCCCTGACTGGTTCCTCAACAGGCAGAAGGATATTGTTGATGGCAAGTACAGTCAGTTGACATCATCTAACTTGGATTCTAAGCTTCGTGAAGATTTGGAAAGGCTCAAGAAAATCCGTGCACACAGGGGTATGCGTCACTACTGGGGCCTGCGTGTGCGTGGTCAGCACACCAAGACTACTGGCAGGAGAGGAAGGACTGTTGGTGTATCTAAGAAGAAGTAACCTAAATGAATAAAACATAATTTCTGCATTTTAAGTTTTATTTGATACTCCATTTGATCTCACTTTAGGTATTAAGTAACATTCAAGCACAATCACTGTAGTTATTTCATCTATTTATATGTATAACTAAAAGAAATTGTGAGGTACCCAATATAACATACATCTGTAAAATCACAATAGATAATCTAATAGACAATACACAATTCATAACATTAGTAACTAGTGATTGGTGAGACTAAATCTGTATAATTTATTACACATCACTTTCATTTGAAGATAGATTCTTACTTTACACAAAGTAACAAGGCAAAATCAAAAAAAACTATATTATTGACAGTTTTACAGAAGAATTAATATGTGATGTTTACCGATTTGTTGAAAAAATAGAACAATGTAAATATATTTATATTACATGTCACAAGCATATAAAATTATTCATACTGTGCAATAAGTACCATCATGTAGACTCCAGCCAGTAGAGCTACTATCTCTTTGACAGACTGAGAAAACTTGGTTGAACTTTCAAGAAGTTCAGGGATAACAGACACAGTAGCAATATAAATAAAGCCTCCAGCAGTGAATGGCAAAATGAGAGATGAAACAAGGCCGTCTCCTGAACCTCTTAGATATATAGACAAAACGGTGCCTGATATTGCACCAAATGCAGTGAGCAACTGTAACATCATTGCTTTCCTTCTTGAACATCCTGATTGAACAAGAATCGCAAAATCTCCAATTTCATGAGGGATTTCATGTAAAAATATAGTAACAGTTGTAATAAGACCAATGTTTTGCCCAGCAATATAAGATGCTCCTATTGCTAACCCATCAGTAAAGTTGTGTGTGAAGTCCGCAGCAAGGTTTAAATATCCAGCAATTTTTATATCTTCTTTTTTGTCCTTTGTCTTCTTTTTTTGTTTATCATCATTTTTCTTCTTTTCTGCTCCATGAGAATGGCCATGTCCTCCATCAAATAACCGAACAGTTTTTTCTACCACTAAGAAAGTAATAATTCCTCCTAACACACCAAGCCCAACAGTGATGTCATGTGGTCCATCATGTTGCTCACTGTTATGCGAGTGACTGTGGCTGTGCCCTTCAGCGCCGCCACTAGACATGAGCGCATGCGGGATCAAGTGCAGAAATGCATCGCCGAGAAGACCGCCAGAAGCAAATGACAGCAAAATCTTGAGTAACGGTTGTTTTTCCACAGTGCCGTCAATAGGTATAAAGAACAGTATAAAAAACGGCGCTATACTAATAAAGAGTGTTGAACTCAATGCTCTGACGTATAAGTCGTAATCTGGTTCAGTTATCACTTCTTCGTTTTTGTGTTGTTCGTTTGCAGTTTTGGAATATTTGAATGAGGGCGGTTCATTTCCATGAGAATTATCATGCGAGTGGCTATGACTATGTCCCAATACCACAATTATTGTACATGCTAGTATAAGACGCAGTAACAGCGCTTTACTAGGATAAAACATTCTTACAGAATATTGGAATTCCCTCCGACAACTGTACACACACACACAATACACCACAATGAATGAATGACAGAAACAAAGGAATGACAGAATTGACATTTGGCAAGCGATGACATTGTGACGTGCAGCATGAGCCATGGAATTCGTAAGTGCTTTTTCCTAAGGCTATGAAAGTGAGAGAACAGGGAAGTGCATCTGTGTTTGTGCGCACACTTGTGCTCTATAATATCTTCTGCGAACTTGGCTAGTCTCCGTTGAGAAAGGCCGCGGTGACGGAAATTCGGTCGACTTCCAGCCTGCAACGCACAGTTAAAAAATATTAAAAAGAACAACCTTTTTATCGAACCATGATGCGTATGGTGGATGCTCTATGGTAACCTGCGAAATTCAAATATAATATACGTTCGTAACTAGTTTACTCTATCTACGGTTCGTAAGTTCATTAGAACGCCATTTACACATGCAACGAAAATAATTTATGTATCTAACCACTCTGCTCGACTAGATTTTGACATAATTATGACAACAGCTGACTCGACGGGATGCTGCGAATTACGTCATGAAATTCAGGAAATTACATCAACTTTCAGCATTTAAATTTATTAAATAAAAATATGTTTCCGTGCTGCGTGTACAATATTTATTATAGCAAATATCTTTAATTATATGTTGAGGCCGGTCAAACTTCGTTATTCTACTACGAAAGTTGTATAAAATAGGTATTACTACACCTATCCAAAAGGTAGGCACCTTAACCTCGCTGGAAATTTATGTGCATATACAACCTATTCTCTTGCTGAAAATATGCAAAACGGAAAAATAAAGATATTATCATTCTCTCCGCATTCTTACTTTTACCATTTTTCATACATAAACTACTTATAAAACGCGAACAAATCTTGATATAAATTACAAAAAATTGTGTTTCGACGTGACACTTCATAGTGCTGACCACCCAATTTTCTTATTTCGATTCAAAAACTGCATAAAGCCTAATCGACAAACGGAATTTAAAAATAAAATAAAAATAAGGTCTAGAAACTGTATATAAACTCTTTGGTATATTTTTTATGAATTCATTATTTTTTTTTATTAATCATTTTAATAAGTAATTTGCTTCAAATCTACTGGACCGATTAAATGGAAATTTGGTACACACATGAATTTCTGTGACCTAAAAACTCAAACTCAAAAACTCAAACTCAAATCATTTATTTCAATTAAACCCTTTCAGGCACTTTTGAATTGTCAAAATTAAATTGTCGGTCAGTTAGTCAGAAAATTGAAGCTAGTTGCCCATTCCAAAACGTAGATCTCTGTGGAGAAGAACGGGCAAGAAACTCCACGGATACTCTTTTAAATCAAGATATTATTACAAAATCCTGGGTACATTATTTTTATTGCTTCTATATGTGAGAACAATGTAAAAAAACTAAACAATTTAAAATATAAAATTCAAAAATAAGCCCTGGCAGTTAAGAGATGACCAGTCTCAACCGACGGCGCCCGTTCACGAACATGACGCGTGGATCAGCACCATCCAGCTCAACCATTTCGTAGGGAACCGAATGATCCAACACACGCGCCACCACCAGTGAGACATTTAAGTGAGCATGACATATTCTTAACTGCCATGCTCTGTCAAGTCAACATCAAAATATCGTAAAAAAATGAAACGAATCCATGGTTCTTACATTTACAAAATTTAAAAAAATGCTTCTTATACAAAACTATAGTTTGCAATTTATTTAAATATGAGAAAAAAGAAAAAAATTACTACCAATCAGGAAGAGGTATATAATATTGAAGTATATTAAGAATTAAAACTTGAATGAATAAAGTATACATTAAGTTCGTAATGTCAAATATATTTTAAAAAAAAACAAAAACAAAAAGGGGAAGCATCTCTTCCAAATATTGAAATTGCAATCAACTAGCGTACCCAAGTGCCTGTGGAGCAGGACCAGCATTAAGCCAAGCATTTTTATCAACGATATACTCATCCAATTTATAATATGCCTGTCTACATAATGTGCGTTTAATGCATGTTTTAAATTTCTTCTCATTTAGTTGAAGAATATCGTGTGGTATTTTATTATAACATTTTACACAGTACCCCATAAAAGAAGTTTTTACTTTAGACAATCTGAAGCGCGGTTGATCTAGCTTGTTCCTATTCCTAGTGTTAAAATTATGCCTGTCACTTATCTTACTAAAAAGATGTAGATTTTTCCGAACGTACATAATGTTTTCGTATATATATTGACAAGGAACCGTCATGATGTTAATTTTTTTAAACAGTTCCCTTAGAGATTCGCGTCTGCTGAGATTGTAGATGGCTCTGATAGCCCTCTTTTGCAGGATGAAAATAGACTCAATATCTGCAGCCCGTCCCCACAGCAAAATACCGTAAGACATGATGCTATGGAAGTAACTAAAATAGACCAGTCTCGCGGTATCCACGTCTGTTAATTGACGGATTTTCCAAACAGCGTAAGCGGCTGAACTTAGCCGCCCTGCAAGTGATGTTAGGTGAGGACCCCACTGCAGCCTTGAGTCAAGCGTGATCCCCAAGAAAACCGTATTTTCGACGAATTCAAGTATCTCCCTATTCAATACAACGTGACATTCACTACTTCTAACATTCGGTAAAGCGAATCTAATGCATTTAGTTTTTTTCTCATTTAATACTAAATTATTTACAGTAAACCAATTATTTACGTCGTCAAGCTCCTGTGCACGTCTGCTTACTTTAAAAATCAGTGATGTGTCATCAGCAAATAACACCATTTGTGGCCGGGTTTTTAGTAAATGAGGTAAATCATTTATATATACTAAAAATAGGAACGGCCCCAATATTGAGCCCTGCGGTACACCCATTTTGACTTTTAAGCCCAATGAGTTCACACCGTTTATTTGAACTTGCTGAAATCTATCATTTAAATATGATTTTAATAAGCTAAGAGCTAGTTTACCCAGTCCGTAATGCTCAAGTTTCAACAGCAGTGTTTCGTAATTCACGCAGTCAAATGCCTTGGATAGGTCGCAAAAGATGCCTATTGCATCTTGTGCCGTAAACTCGGACGTGTAACGTAAATAAATTAATTTTGAATATGGGGTCACTTTTGGGGGGCAAATTAGAAAATTAAAAAAAGTTTTGCTTGCTGTATGTACCTCCGTGTGACATATCAAATGAAAGGGCTTGTTGTGGGGGTCTTAAATATATGTGCTTAATAAATAAAAAATATTTTTTAGAAAATAGACCCAATATCACTGAAACAACACCCAAATTAAAAAAAAAGTAAATTTTGTATACTTTAAAAATGTATTGGGTGACTTTTCTGTAGAATGCACCTTTTAGCGCATGGGAGATTCCCCCGGGCTGGTCCCCCACCTTCCTTCTCACCTCAGGAATATCAGGATATTACTTCTATTGTTCTTTCCTCTTGCCTTGACCGAGAGGCAGATAATAAGACTACCTTTTTATTCCATTCTTTACCTGCGCAATTAGTTGTAAAATGTAGGTAACTGTCTAAATAAACCACGAGATAATTCAAAAAAGCAGTTTTTAAAACATACTACATATAAAAAAAATCACGATTAACTGTTTATATTTAATATAATAATATAAGGACAAGAACAACACGTCTGCCTAGTCAAATAACCCGCCCCTAACTGTTCCCGGCGCAAAGGTGCCCAAAACGCTTACTGCATTGCCATGTTTGATGGCAATGGCTAACCTGGAAAATTGGGTGGAAATATAATATGCAATAGAACAAAATTGTGTCACTGTAGTTTCGGCTGAAAATAAAATAAAAACACCAATACCGGGTTTCCGGTATTGGTTATTTCAATACCGGTATTGAAAAATTTCAAAAAAACTTGAGAGGTGTCAAGGGACACCCGGATGGAACGAAGTTCCTTTCTATAGACAGACAGAGAAACACGCGCACGCCGCACGGGTTACAACTATAGCAAAAAGTGTCGTTACAACTTTTGATCTTAATTTTTTCCGTCTAGCCCCCTTTCGCAACGCGCCATAAGGAACTTCGTTCCAAAATGTCCGGGATCCCGGTATTGGGAGCCCTAGTCACACATACTTAGTAAAAGTAGGCAGCTGACATCGGACAACATCTGTTTTCCTGAATCAACTAATCTGGATACTGTAGTATTTTCCAGAAGTCTGTATTATCGGTTCGCTCCATTCACTCTCAACATACTCTCACCAGTGAGAGTAAATGTCGCTGGCGTCTGTACTGTATTATTTTTATATTAGTTTGTACTGTATTTTTTAATTTCGGTGATCTCATATTATATGGTCACCCTACCGCGCTTTTAGTTGTACGAACATTAATCGAAGTTTGTGTTAATCAAACGAAACAGGTTACCTATAAGTATTCATGAGGATCGCTCAGTTCAAAATGGTGTCTGTAGTGTGTGATCCAATGACACTGTCATAGATACCTGGAATTAGCTTTAAATGCCTTGATGGTTTTAAAAAATATTGTGGCAATTTGTTAACAAATTTTTGAGATAGAGTAATTTTTTGTGAGATTTAGCTCATAGCCGTATTTGCAAAATGTATGAATTGAGTGATCCACACTTTGGGCAATAACTGAAACCCTTGAGAGTGACAATTTTTTTACTTTGGGCTATGAATTTTGACTATTTTTGATTTGATTTTGTCACGAATTAAAAAAAAAAGATCATTCACTAAGTAATTATTAATTAACATAAGAATATTAATTAGCATAAGAATAGGAACTTGGTATATTAAGCAGTTTAATGCAGCCGATCGATTCCGTAAAAATCTCACCGTGTAAAGTTAGGTGAAGTGAGCTTAAAGTGAGCTGTCAATAGTGTCAATCCCTAGCATTAGTTGGAATGACAGCTCACTCCACGCTCACTTCACCTACGTTTTCACGGTGAGATGGTTACAGAATCACTCTGCAGTTCTAGTCAAACTTTATGGCTGCACTGTAGTGCGCTACTCGCTGCGCAGTACCCCACCCCTCACCTCCGCTGTCCCATGAAGTTGTTACTGCGCAGCGACTCGCCTCATGTTTCCAGCCGCTATAAAGTATGAATCGGGCTGTGCTAGTTCTTTTTGCAGTAGGATTTATTTTTATTTTGGGGCCATATAATATTTTCAGACAGACAGATAGCGTAGGCTTAGTAAAAGGGTGCCGTTGTCACCGTTGAGGTACAGAACCCTAAAAGAATACGTCGTAAACTTCCAGTAATTTATTTATTACTCTTAAAAATACATAGATCTTAAAACCAATATGTCATTTTCATATTTCCGTCGATATCGCGCTGCGTTTCAACGATGCTGGATTGGCGGCGCACGAGTTTGCGCATTGAATTACGCCTTATGTCCGGGATGTCGGGAACATCGTCTTCAACTAATGGTGCCTGAGTGAGTTCGAGTTGATCTAAATTTTCATATGACTCCGCAACTGATATTTTTCTGAAAATAAGTAAGTTTTTGTGAAGTCGGAGTAACTAAAAATATGTTAAATATTAATATATTTAGAATAGAATATTCTTTATTAAAATACCAATCAAAACTAATTATTGCATTTATAGGTGGCATTCGGGACCGCGGTCCCGGTCCCAAAAGCCCCACGACCCTAATATTACAGATATAAATGTAGAAATTTTACAATGGGCTGTCTTATCGCTTATCTTTTAAAGACAACCTTTGGATGGATTTAGAGTGAAAGGAGAGAAAATACTGCAGGCAGTCTGTGGTGTACCATTTACATATACACACTAAATACATCATCTCTTATTTACCTACCTATGAATATTACTTTATATACCTATCAAGAAATTTTCACCCCACGCCATTATATTAAAAGCATAGGTAGTGCTGTTGTTAGTTACGGGGCCTCTACGCTTTCGTAGGCCCAATCGTAGCACTTCGTAGCACCGTCTTTGTAAAGGGTGCTACGAAGTCCTACGATGGTTGTTTAGCTATTGGCGTATTTTGCATTTCATCATTTTTAATACAAATATCCAGGATAAAAAGTACCCTGTCTTTCTCCAGGTCCCAGTCTACCTATCTGTGAAATTTCACAATGATCGGTTTTTGTGAAAAGGTATGGACAGACAGACAGTTACTTTCGCATTTATAATATTACTTTCTTCTAATAATATTTTAGTCAATTTTATTTTCATACAATATTGATCACTACGAAATGCATGGGAACAGTTTTTTTGCGATTTGTGGCTTTTCTAGTACTTTAACTAGTAACATATATGAACGAGACGACCGCGTATTCACACGAACGATTTTTTTGATTAGAAAGCGGGGTAATAGTTTTAGTATGGATGGATTTGCGAGGATTTTGGTAAAATTCTATTTCATAGTAGGGATGGATTTGCGAGGATTTTGGTAAAATTCTATTTCAATATGTAGAAGAGTAGAACCGATAACTTGATATTAAGCGCTTTAGATAATTAATGAGTATTTAATTTGTGTAAATCTTCTGATAAATCTAACATTACATCTTTGAATTTTTTGTACCTCCTATTAGTCACCAATCTACCTAATGATTAGGATTTTGTATCTCATATTTCAAAATATCGCCGGCCTGAGGCATCTTCGGCGTGTAATTACCCTTATTGTTAAATGCTCACCTTTGATCACCACAAGCCATGCATTCAGCATAAGTCCAATCCTTGCCAAACTGTTCTCCTTCCTCAGCCGTTTGTGGCAGCGAGGTGTGCAATGTTTCAGGCAAGCGGAGCGCGCTCAGCCCTCCCACGACGGAGACTGCGCCCATCACTACCAGAGGCAGGACGAGGTTACTTGAACCCTGTAAAGGAGCATATTCACGATAAAAAATGACGTATAGCGTAAGTCATCGCAATGTAACTATTAACTTATTGTAATTCTACTAATATTATAAACGTGAAAATTTGTATGGATGGATGGATGGATGTTGTTTGACTCTTTCACGCAAAAACTACTGAACGGATTTGGATGAAATTTAGCACACAGATGGTTTATAACCAGGATTAACATATAGGATAGTTTTTATCCCGATTTTCCCACAGGATCGAAACTTATGCGGGTAAAACCACGGGGCGCAGCTAGTAAAGTATAAATTAGAATGATGCCGTGAGTTCTACAAATTGGCAATCATTCTATTTTTAAAATGTATCGTGAATATGCCTGTGTCAAATACACAGGCCTTCCTTCTACGTGGCGGATCACGTAGGCAAATAATCAATCTAAATGTTGTAATTATTATAATTTCAGTTGTTTTAGTTGCCTACTACATTTATTCTAACAACACATTAAACAAAAGTGGCCTATCCAGACACGAATAACTGTCTTCAGGTGGAGTTCCGCTTATCTTGATTGACCGTCACCTACATAGTGTAGCGAAAAAAGAGAAAGGAAACACTTCTTCGCCACAGAAACACGTATAATTTTGATTGTTTGATATCAAAAGTGTAACAATACCATAAAAAATACAAAATACAACAAATCTTGATTAAATAAAAGCACGTCGTTTTAAATTTTCTTCAAGTGACAAGAAAAAATTATCCATGACACAGGAAAATTAGTAATGTACCTAAATAAATGAAGGAAGCATTAGGCACATGTATGTACAAGTACATACAGTATATAAGTACGTATTTAATGTAAAAAATGCAATGGCGTTTTTCACGATACGCACGTTCGTGTTTATCGACCTTCCGTGGACACAGGTGGCAATTATAGCATAACAAATACAATTATTTAAATACTTGTGAATATGTTGGAATTCAATATGGTAAGAAGTGTATGTAATTAGCTTGAAAACTCAATCTACCTGGCATAGATTTACTAAAATATTGGTGTTTATTAAATAGAGAGAGAGAGAGAGAGTAAAATACAACACGCCTTGGCATTTGTTAGAAAAAAAAAATCAACGGGTTGCACTCCGGGAGTGCCGGCAGAAGTGAAACCTTGAATATTATCGTTGTTCATTTTTGATATTTTGGAATGCGGTCTATTCTCCCTCCGTCTTACGAACAGGTCACGTATCCTGACACGAGCTCTGTCTTACGAATTTTCGATCAGGTCACGTGTCCTGACGCGAGTTTAACATTTTTTACCCATCACAACAAAAGTGCACAACGCCGCTAAAGAAGTTTTCACTTCAAAAATATTGAAAAGATGATGACATAAAAAGAAGAAATTAAGATGATACCAGCACCCTAATCGCGTAACACATTATCAATCACAGTTTGAATCATTTTGAAGGATATCGCTAACCAATTGCATCATGTTCGAAAAAAAATTTGCTCAACAACATAAATAACGCAATGAATGTTGTTGAACTGTCAGATGAAAGCTATTCCTACTGTTTGTGTTACGCAATTAACCCGCAGGTGATACTTACTAAACATATCTACTGTGATTGCGAGCAGATACCTGGGAATTGTTACTTTATATTTATCTAGCTCTGCCAACATGTCTGACTACGTTTTGGTTACCATTCTTACCAAGTAGTTTATAAAAGGTATTATAATCAAACCCAAGCCGCCAATGTATGCCGATGTTCCGATACCAACGCCTCTCAATTCCGTCGGGTACAGTTCTCCGGCATAAGGGTATATTATTAAGAAGGATGCAGATATAAAACACTTGGATATTAAATAGAGGATTAGGGTTTCCGTTCGAGCATCTGGAAAATTATTTTGGTTCTATACAAATAGGTACTTAGGTACCTATTTACAAGGGAAGTTCTTATATTACAATAATGCTTACCACTGGGGAGTAACACAGTTACGATACAGAAAATTCCACTTATAACCATTGACAAACAGAGTGGCCATCTTCGGCCAATACGGTCCATCAGCACCCAACAGACAAGGTAACTTGGTATCTCCACTGCTGACGACAGGAAAAAGCTCATGTACTGGTTTTCGCCAATAGCCGGCCCGTAGTAGCTAAGACCCACGTACACCATCTCCGATGCGCACCAGTTTAGAGTTATCAGAAATGTTTTAAGTCTCATGTTCGGGGTCCGACACAGAGCGAACACGCTCACGGTCTTAGCCTCTGTTACTCCCCTCTCCTTTTGTTGTATAACCTGTTTTTGAAGTTTATTAGTAAACTCTTCCGGCAATTCCTTCCCATTGACTCTCGCGATAGTCTTTAAAACATTGTTTGCTTCTTCCAGCCTTTCGCGCATGAGTAACCACCGAGGCGACTCCGGCAGTACGAACCAATATAAATAATAAAAAAAGAAAGGCACTGATGTAGCTAAGGCGAGGCTTCTCCAGTCTCTCAGCAAGTATGTGACGATGGATAATAATATCAAACCCAACGTGTAAAACACACAAGTCATCACAGTTACAAATGATCTGTAGTTTGGACCTGCTAACTCCAAAGCTGAAAGGAATAAGTTTATATTATTTTCTCGTTGTATGGATAAAAACATTCATAAGTCATCATTTACTCTTTCATGTGTACTTATTTACTTTCTTTCATGTGTACTTATTTACTTACAAATAATGAAGGGTATCTGATAAACCGCAGGAATAGTTAGTCCTACGATAACTCGTGCCATTGTCCAGAACCAGAATTCATGAGCATACGCAGTCATTAAGCTTCCAAGTAGAAGTGTGCTCAGACAAAGAAAGAATGATTTCTTGCGTCCTATTCGATCGTTTAAAATACCAAACGTGTATACTCCAACTGGCCCTCCAACATTTAAAGCAACCAGACCAAGAGTAGGGTACACGTCGTACTCGCAGACTAGATCGAACTGAAAGGAATATATAATAATCTCATATAATTTTTCTTTACGATATGAATATACCTACCATGATATACCTAGGTTAAACATTTCGCTGAAGGTTTTTAGGATTTCGTGTAGAGACGAAACTAAGCTTAAACTATCTTAAAACCTAATGCGAGAGCCCTTCCCAACAAACCCAGCTGAGAAAATGCTAGGCAGATGATGAAGAGATGTCAGGGATTTGGCATACCTAATTAAAAGTAGAAACTTACATCAATAACGACAGACGATGTTACTTCAGAGGTGTCATATTCATAGCCTTGAACACAGTGTTCAGTAGACCAACTTTCATTGACTTCTATATTTCCACCCATTTCTATAATTTCCGTCCAGTTTATGGCATATCGTGAGCATTTTTCAAAGGTTATATTGTCCTGGAAGAAAAACAGGTCTTACTTAATTGAAATTATTACGATGTCATCCACTGCTGAACATTGACTTTTAATTACCATGGTGATTGTTGAACACACATTGTCTTTATTAGCTGGTAGGAAGACACTGCGCTCATCCTCCTGACACCTACCTTATCTTATAAACTGCTTAAATGGGAAAAATACTAACTATGGTACAATAACCGCGCTTAGCACACAGTCAATAATTCAATTTTTTAGAGAGTTGTCACTAGAGGTTCATGTTCAGCATTAAATAAAATTGTAATTTATGAAAATAATGCACAAATAAATAGAGATCGAATGAAAATTATTGACGCAAGCTGTATGAGAGGTGAGGATGTGCAAGTAACGCGATTTTAACAGAATGCTTGGAATATATTTGACTATACAGGGTAACTGGTAACTTGACGTGTCCCTTCCAGTGCGTGATAGTGTGACCCATTTGCAACAATTAAGCAGCCCATAAAGCCTAGGCGAAAATTCACGGAATCCGAGAAAAACCGATTTTCATTTTGTTTTGAAAATTCCCAGAAATTGTCACTAAATATCACTTATCTCTAAATTCTCTAAATATATAAAAATCAATGCCACTTTTCGTTGTAATTTTATAACTCAAGAACGGGCTCACCTATCCAAACCAAATGTTTAGGCTTTGTTCGGGCTATTTAGTAGATGGTTTATGTGAAGTTTGCAATAAATCGGTAGAGCGGTTCTTCATTTATCACATTTTTTGTAACAAATGAATTCAATAAATGGCGGATCATTTTGTTAAAGTAGGGTAGGAGTAGTGTAGGAGTAAGTTAGGAGTAGGGTAGGAATAGGGTACGAGTAGGGTAGGAGTAGGTTAGGAATAGGGTAGAAGTAGGGTAGGAGTAGGGTAGGAGGTAGGAGTAGGGTAGGGGGTAGGACACCACGCGAACGAAGTAGCGCCGGGCAGCTAGAAATAATTTATAAGGCAAAACAACGTTTGCCGGGTCAGCTAGTAGTTAATAAACTTCTAACTTTAACTTTTAACTGTTTGATATTTTAGAAAATTCGGTTACATAATTATAATAATAAGAATAATATGATAATTAATTAATTTATATTATAATATGATAACTTATTGATGTAACCAAATTTAGGTAGCCAATGGAATAGCTAAGAAGGCCACTCAATTAGAGAATTTAGAAATAAGTGATATTTAGTGACGAATTTTTGGAAATTTTCAAAAAAAATGAATTACTGTTTTTCTCGGGTTCCTTGAATTTTCGCCTAGGCTTTATGGGGTGCTTAAATATTGCCAATGGGTCTCACTATCACGCCCTGGAAGGAATACGTCGAGTTATCAGTTAGTATTATAATCATTAGAATCAGTAATACAACTTGTTAAGTTAGCATAATCCTAAAATGTCTAGATTTCATGAAATATTCATTCAGTAGGATTACTTGATCTTAGAGAGTTGTGTTGATGACTTTAATGATTATAACTCTGTAAATACATATTTGTTACGGCCGCGAATCATATTTTAATCAACGTACAAGTTAGTACTAACCAGCAAATTGCAAAAAACGTAAGAAAATTTGAATTTCGCGGGCTACCTTGGATCATCCACCTTAATCGAGGAATACTTTTGAAATGTTGACAGTTATTTCATAAAAAAACTGTCAAACGTCAATTTTATTCCTCGAATAAAAGTTATCCGGCGATGGAAAAAACAATTAAAAATAACCTCTAATGGCATTTCGTTAAATATTTCGACTTAAAAAGGCCAGTTGCTGTATTTTGCTCTTTAATTATTTAAGGTAAAATCGGCCAGTGGCCTATAATGATAAAAAAGGTCTGTTTCACTTTTGCCACATTAACATGGTAATACATGGCAAAAGTAGGCGGCTAGCCTAGGTAAGTATAGACTACCTACTGACTACTGCTAACCGTGATTCTGAGGGGAGGGCTCGTGACTAAATAATAACAGCTGCACGGGTCGATCAAAGAACTTGCTGCGAACGGTTCGTGGATGGGTTACCATTCATAACATATCGAGTCCCCTCCGTGCCTTGGAAAGCACGTTAAGCCGTTGGTCCAGGCTGTCATTCGTAATCTTTGATAGTCGTTACAGCCAGTCTTACCAAGGGGTATCGTGTTACGAGTTACCCAGTAACTGAGGTATGGAGGTCAGACAGGCGCTTCATGTAAAATACTGGTATTCGCATCCGGTCAGACTGGAAGCCGACCCTAACACAGTAAGGAAAAGGCTAGGCAGATTGATCTGTGGTTTCGGGACCATTTGGTAACATTCCTAATAATATTTGATTGAACTTTCACAATGGGTTTTTATGGTGGTGGCTGAATAAAGAATGATTATAGTTGGTATGGTTAATGGTTACGATTCTGGAATTGATTACTTATGTGTCCTGTATGATGCTGATTTCTTTTGACATCTGATAACCGAAACGTGCGATTGATAAAATAATGATACCATGAAATAGCTGATTAAAGATAACGACAAGTTCCTCTTGTAATACCTTTCGTGGAATTGATAATATTTTACGTTGTTGTTGCGTAAGATTGAGTAGCTCTAGTTCAGGAACTCTGCACCAGTAGTCGGGGACGTCTGTCATGAACAGCTGGTTAAACGCACAGAAGCCACAGGGTAAACAGGCTGGTAGGCAGACGAGCCATAACAGAAGCTTCTGGTACAGACCAAACTCCCCGATTTTAGGCAGCAAGTCGTCCAAATCGATGGCTTCATGCGTTTCATCCGCCTTAAGAAATTATTATTGAATATTAGGTTACTATGACAGTTTTTCTGAAGGTACGGGTCTGAAATTAGCATGAAAATCCTTCTGTAGACAGAGGTTGAAAAACATTAGACTGAGTAAATGACTAACTTCACACTCGCCAAATATCTAGGTAAATTGCAACACGTTATTCTGTATGGTTATGGGTATCAATTCTGAAAATATAATTAAATTTACCATCGTTATGTGGATCAAATAATGATGGTAAATGGAATTTTGAATGTATTAGTCATGCGCTTCGCACATAAAGAAGTCTCTATGTTTACAAACTGATACAAATATTTACAATATAAATACCGATAGTTTCTCTTCTGTGCCGTAAGTAGTTGTGTTACTGCCATTTTTCGTCATTACACTCAACAACTCACTATTAAACAGTATTTAGGCGTTAATAACGGCGTAATAATGGGTACCATTCACGTTGAACGTTATAGTTTGACAGTCTTTTGTGGAACGGGAAGAAGCCATAAAGTATTAATTAAATTAATAAGAACTTACCTACGCATGCGATAGTATTGTACTTCCGTTCAGCTTTAGCGTCAGCCAAAGCCAAAGCTAATGCTTACCTACTTGCTGAATCAAGTCTATTTGTAGGTCAATACAGGGTCAGTCAGTACCTACGTTCCAATGACGTTGCAATGGTGTGCATAGTACTACTGATAGCAGTTCGTACTATGTACTTTATTAACCAGTAGAGATGACCTCTCTACTGGTTAATAAAGTACATAGTCCGGGGCGTACCCAAAATTCGCCGCCCTCATTTAGGAATGAATACAACTTTATTTTAACTGTCAAAGCGTCAAAGCAACACTCACGGACAGGCTTATGTTAACAAGTAAAGCTGCCTGCAAATAACGGTGATTTTAGTGCAAGATCCCAGGGAGTTGCGCAGCGAGCTCCAAAATTTTACCAGCTTGGATAGGTTAGATTATATTTTGACTATTCATACAGAAATAGGATTTTTTTTCAGAAATTACTTTGTCGACTTATGCAGAAAAGTAATCGCATTAGCGGATAGAGTGAACTCAAAAAATTTTACCCTCCGCCTCGGATGGGTTAGATTTTGCTTTGACCATTCGTAGTATGAATGGTCAAATTGGCCTTACCCCGTGGCGACGCGTTACACGCTCAAGCGACACGTGTCGTGCCACAGAGACTGCGGAGAAAACATATGAAAGGAGTGGTAGAGCACAGTTAGAGTATGCTAGGAGTTACGAGCACCTGCTGCGGTGCGACTTGTGGAGCGACGCGAGACGGACGGAAACAGATGACGCATGTGCAAATTGCTTGCCGCAAGTCGCATTGCTTAACTTAATATTTTTTTTAGTTAAAGTATGTTGCAAACATTTTAGAGTGAAATTTTGCCGCCCCCAAAAGGTATCAACTTGGGTATTGAATAATTCTGGAGTCTATTAAGATCATATTAGATTAGATAGCCTTCTTTGTTGGATTTTCTTTGAAAAAGCTGTATAATAATTCTTTGTCTTCCATTTCAACTTTCACCCGTTTTATGCAAAAACCGTTCTGTATCAATGTACAGAATACAGGTACAGAACGGTTAATTGCTAATATAATTGTGCATTCCTAATTTTCAAGCAATGTACTTTAGACTATGTATGGATATTACCAAATATTTCGAATATATGGCGAGGTATCCGGTTTTCGTGCTCATTCCATTTCAGCGTTGGGAAAAACACAGGATTGGGAACGAATGTGAAAATAAATGTCATAATTGTTTTGTTAAAATATTTTATTTCTGAAACGTAGATAAAATCGATACAAGTAATTAAAATTCTTAGAGACATAACTTATATTCTTTACATAATAATGAAACTGTGAAAATTGTCTTACCAACTGTATATATAACCGTACAACGAATGTGCGCTTTCAATAAGTTTCGTTGTAGGTATAATACGATCAACAGTCTCAACGCACGCTTTCCATGCCAATATTATAAAGAATCTAACATACCATTTATATAGTATTAACCATATAAACAATTCGATTACGAGAGAATTGACTTCATAGGTATAAAATGAAGATTAAATCTTGTATAAAAATTTCAGTATTCATCGCTAGATTTTTACAATTTTAATAGAATAGGAAAATAATGCACATGCATTTTATTTTTTGTCTTGTACATATTGCAAGCATAACAACGTATCTACTTATAGGTAGGTATGCGTACTTTGTGTAATATTTGTAAAACTTTAATTAATATCATTATTACTTATATACACTTTCGATACAAGTAGATACCTATATCTAACATATTTTGTGCCTTTATTATCACTCGGGGTACGAATATTTCAATCTCTTAATAACCAGCACAAACTATTAAAAATTGACAAATATAATTTATTGATGATTTAAACTTTGACTTAGCAACAATAACATTTAGTAATAATAATGTCCCCATAACCGACTTTAGTAGTGGCGGAAAGTTTTCAGATACCTAATTCGGTCAATCTCTACAATCTGAGTGAAGTAGGGTGCTACATGGCTGCCAGCTCTCAGCTGCTGCAGATCGTCGTGAGTGCCGTGTCGTGTAGTGAAACAACGACTTCCTCGGGGCTGTCATTATTATATATATATTTTTTCTTCCCACATGAACAAGCGACCATGAATTCTTCGAAAACTCTCTGCTTTCAACAACACCTCAGCTGTTAAAATTACATTAAAGGCGTTAAGCTTCATAATAGAAGGCATAATAAACCTACAATATGCAGGTTTATAGAACAACGTGCTCCTTACATTCGAAGTTTCCGATTACCGGACACAAAACAGGTTCAATTCACTCCCGCACAAAACAAGTCGAAATTATTAGCTCGACGAAATATTTGGATAATGTTTTCACTCATATATCGTCATTCTTTGCACACTTTCACAACGTCAAAGAAAAGTACACTAGCAAATTGAAGTCCTTATTGACAAATAAATACGTTTTCATTGGATGTGTAAATGTAACTCTCGTATTGAAAAGGAATAAAGAATAAATGTTATTTTAAACATTTGTCGCACATCAAATAATATTTGGACTATTTCTGGTTCAAAAATTACAAATATTTACAAAAGTGTCGTTAACGGCATCGGGAAGAGAAGGCGCACGTGCGCCACACGCCGATGCTACGTGAGCAGCTTGAAGAACATGATGCCCAGAGAGATGTTGATGAACAGCACTAGGATCACCAACTGCTGCCGGGAGAACCAGTCCTGCGAATACAACACATTTACATAGATATGAGAACGAAGGTTACTAATTTATGCTCGCATTTAATGATGAAGTGCGTCGTAGCATTCGTAGGCATTTCGTAGCACTTTCGTAGCAGTTGATAATGTTCTCCATTTAAGACATTGACTTATAAAAATGGTAAGCCTAATCAGCCTGTAATGTTCCCACTGCTGGGACACAGGCCTTCTCTCTGTGAGAGGGAGTGGGCTATAATCCACCACGCGGGCCCAGTGCCAGTTGGTAGATATCACATGTCTTTGAATTTTTGGTTCTAGGACATTCCGGTTTCGCGACGATGTTTTTAAAAATGGTAAGGGGATCAGTATCTAACCTTGACTTGCGGACTGACTAGGTAGAGCAGAGGGTTGGCCCTCAGCTTCTCGGTCTCCTCGTGCATGCGGCGCACCTCTTCGCGCCGCGCCGAGCCGAGTGCCGACACCTCCTCACGCGACATACCGCCGCCGTCCGGCATGCGCGGCATGCCCGCCACGTCCGGCAACGACTTCTTACGCTGAAGAGTCTGGGGCGTGCTTAGCATCTGTACATAAATAATAAATTGCGGTCTTTGTTTGAACTACAACTTTATGTACCTATGTCTCATGCAATACGGCTGTTATTTACGTATGATTTTCCTTTAAATTATGGAAATCCTTAATTTATCTTTAACAAGGCTGTTTTAATATCTTGGAACACGGCTGAAGATGGTTATTTCAGAATTCCAGCAGCAAGATTTCTTCATAAATCTAAAATTTTGAATTATGTACGAGAGTGTTTCGATTGTACAACACACCTAGCTTAACGGATTAAGTTTGGCTATACTTGCATAAAATCCTTGCCAAAGGATACTCGTATAATATTTCAGCTTTAAATCAGCAGAATGAACGAACAAAATAAATTGTTTTGTTTAGATTTGAGCCGGAGAACCCGGGCGACCGACGTTTAGAAAAAACAAGTTGGTTTATGTGACGGTATATACAAACAATTCTTATAAATATCAATTATTTATATACCTTTCGATTGAAAGTAAAGCGTGTATTTGCGCAGACACGAATATATCTAAGTGCGGATGCATACTCTTTGACCTTTAAATATCACAGGTACGAGTATAGCGCACCTGTATTGCCTTTATAACATTATGTCATTGTAATTGATAAGACTAGAGATCAGCGGGTATCATTATATTAAGGAAGGTCTAGATTTTATCACTGCTAAGTTTATTTTGCATTACTCAAAGTACCCGTCTGTGGACATGTTATGCGAGTAAGTTTACCTCTACGGGAGGCACGTTAATCCAACTCTCGGACGCTCGCCTGGCGAGGATCGCCGGGGAGCATGCAAGGTCCTCTTCATCATCTTCCTCGCCTTGGTACCACATTTTCAATTACACAATTCTACGAATCACGGCTCACGAACTTTCAGCATGTTTTTCTGACTTATATAAAGGTACAGAGGCACCGTTTTTACATTACGTATTGATTAACATTTTACAATTAAACGCGAGTAATTTGGTCGTGTGAGTAACTTGCAAAGTATTTTTTGAGATTTAATGTATTTTAGTTATATATAGCGAAGAGGTGATACACGGAAAGCGGCAGCGAGTGACTGTCTCAATTTAGAAATAGAACGGGCTGAGCGCTGCCCGAACCCCGCGCGCGCCCGCCGCCCGCCTACTGGCGTGTCATTACTAAACTTATTGCAATGCCATTCGCACATCAAGATCACACATTCGATCAAGCTTTTTGTTCGTTTTTCAGCTATAACATTGTTTATTTAGGCCTATGTACTTTGTTCAACTGCTAACGCGGTCAATAAATCTGAATAAACTTTCCATTCCTTCACATATTTGTGACAGACGATTCGCATGAAATATAAGACGTTTCGATCTCCAATTTAGCAATACCGTATTTCAGTGCCTAGTTATTTAGGTGGCCAAGTAACGTACAATAACCTGGGTGACCTTGTTCATAAATTGCGCGTAACGATTGGTTAACCCTGCGCTAGCGGCGGTCGCGCGGATTAGAATTGCAACATTAAATATTCCCGAAAAACAGATGGGTATCTATTATCATTCCTTGATTTGCGCGTGCGGTGGTCTCCAGGAGCTCCGTGAAGCCCGCGGATTACTATTGAATTGTTATCCGCGCGACTCCATAACGTGAGAATTTTTTCCACAAAAAATTATTACGGATTTCTCATCTTGTATATAAATCAATAATTAGTATAGTTACCTACTTGATTTTCTAAAGGTTCGGTCTAAATTTTAGACCAATGTGCCTTTTTTGTCTTAAAATAAGCAGAAGATTTTTATTCATATATTTTGAATTAAGTATTTGTTTTATTTTCATTTAAGTGCATGCATTCAAAAGCAAAATACCTAAACCTGATTTATTATCATCCTAGTAGTAGTTTATACTTTTTTTTAACAAGTATTAGGTACATAATGTGTAGGTAATCTGCACGACCACTTATTTACGTCCTGTTTTGAAGCGCGACCACTGTATAGTTAAGATGAGACTAATTTTTGTTTTTTACCTTACACGTTTCAAAAATCTTTGCGAAGGATTTAGAATTTTCTTTTAAATCTATAAATTTTCTTTTTATTTCTATAAAAAATATTTCTATGAACGGTCTCTACTTGTAGATATCAAAAAATTATCAGGAGTATAGTTCATGGATCACTCTATAATCACAAAGGCATTGTGGTTATAAAAAAAATGTCGTTAATGTCGTCTTTATTTTATAAAAAAAGGACATGGTAACCGCTGCTAAAGTAAATGCGGATTTATTTAGTTCTTTAGTTTAAAGCTTGCTGGAAATTCAATTCACTGACGGATAATCA
This sequence comes from Apamea anceps, assembly GCA_951799955.1. NCBI lineage: Eukaryota > Metazoa > Arthropoda > Insecta > Lepidoptera > Noctuidae > Apamea > Apamea anceps. The sequence continues at coordinate 13,825,043 of OX637505.1, read as the reverse complement.
ATTAATTATTTAAGTTTACGGAACAATTATAGGGCATAAGCTTAGCGCTTATTTTATCTGCTCTATTTTGCATGTTCAGCCTCAATAATATGTGATTTTAAACATTACTTTGTTTGGTGCAACCAGCTCTTATAATATTAATAGTACGTACAATTTGTTTCTCTAAATGAAATGGTGTCTAAATGAAGGTTATGGCATTCAGTCCGCCTCTGTACTGTATGCAGTTATAGTTTGTTTAAAATAGAATACCCAGTTATTTTTTTCTACAGAGATTTATTGACAGTGCCATTTGCGTAATTTTGCTGGTATATGTAGTCGAATATAATATGAAAGGTCAATAACCTTGTAGAATGAGCGCACCAAAATTTTCCGCTCTCTCAAAATAAACTGATTTTGTTATCTATTACAAGCTGTGCCAAATGGGATTCCCCATCGCTTAATATGACGAACTTTCCATTGAAACGTTCATCCCCTATTAAACTCCTTTAGGAGATTGATGGATGGATTAACAAAAATGATTCCTTAATATTCACCTTCATGATAAAAGGAACTCATGTGCAAAATTTCATGCTTCTATACTCTAGACCCAGTGGTTTAGGCTGCCAGTAAATTAATGAATTTACCATTTTTATTAGGTAGATTACTCTATCAAAGGCCTCATAAGCCACCACTACCCGCGTGGTGGATGACGGCCCACTCCCTCTCACAGAGAGGAGGCCTGTCTCCCAGCAGTGGGAACATTATCGGCTGATTTGTCTTTGTAAACCTACCCGTAAGTTTACATTGTGGAATGCAATTCATATTTTGAGTATATTGTTAAAACATGTTACCGTGTTTTTATGACGCATTAGGGCCTTTATTTCATTGAATTACACTGTTTATATTAGCATTACCTAACCCATGCTTAGTATTGTATTTGTAATGAACCTACCTTACGGCCTCCTCCGCCTCCGCCACCTCCACCGCCCCCTCCACTTCTCATTGGCGCAGGCGGTGGTGGTTCTGGTACTGGAGCCACATACAAACTTTCAGTACGTTTGGGCTGATAAGGTGATGGTGATATTTCCTGTCCGAGCGTCCGTTTTCTCAAAAGTGAGTCCTCAAATGGTTGAGGTTCTCGCGAGCCCGCACGAGATGATATGGAGCCGCGGCCAGAAGCTAGATGCCCGTTGCCTGCAGGTGTTGCGGCTCGGGAGGCCGGCCGAGATGGCACTGCCGGCTGTGGAGCCACAGAGCCTGCCCGGGAGCCCCCGCTTGGAGCCGCCTCCACAGAAGGCTGCCGTGACCGCCGTCCGTACCGATCGACACTTGAGTCTCGACTGGGGGGTCTTTTGTAGTGATCGAAGTAGTCAATGGACGGACGCGGTCCTGCTGGCCGAGCTCCGTTGACCACATCTTGTTCTGTAGGAGCAGTGGGCCTATATCCCTGATCGGCAGAGCCTGTTTGTCGATATGCCTGATTGTCATTCGGCAGCTGTCGATACATATGATCTTGCGGTTGGCCGTACCCTTGTTGATCATGCGGTTGTCTATAGCCTTGGGAATCGATCGTTGGACGATAGGGTTGCTGATTCATCGGCATTGCTTGTCGGTCGAGAGGGCCTTCAGAGTGTACGGTTCCGGTTCGAAGCTCATTTCGTCCATACGCAGAGGTGGGTTCAACATACGTGTTACCCTGGGCGTCATAGGAAGGCTGACCGAGCACACTCTGTCGTCGGGGAGGAGCTTGAGGGGGGTTCCATTCTTGCTGTTGGGGTCTTTGGTTTGGTTGTTGTCTGTTAGCCGAGGACAGTCGTCGATCTTGGGTGACATATTGCTGTCCACTTTGGTCCATACTTGGTTGATTAAATCTGTACGAAGAAGCTTGCTGTTGTTGCTGACCTCCTTGTGAGATAGGTCCGTATGGATTTGTTTGGTCATTTGGCAGGTAAGATTTTTGACTGTCGGGCGAAATTTGAGGCGTTGTATTTGCTGATTTCCAGTTATCTTGATTTGACGAATAGTACGGATCGTGTGGCGGTCCAAGATTTCTATTGTCTGTATTGTAGTTAGTACTGTTTGCGAGCCGTGGATCTACGGATTTAGGATATTGCGTCGAAGGTCTCCTGGAGGGTACTGCATTTGGAGCTCTATTATTTTGAGGAATCTGTGAATGCATCGGAGGGATATGATTTGGAATGCTCTTTCCATCCAAGATCTTTTCAGATTCTTGTGATACGGTTGCTGCAATTTGTGCATCGTAAACCTTTTGTCTATATTTTTCTCTTAATCCTATTCTGTCAAAGCCTGGGTGCTTAAAATCTGGAGCGAACTGCTTCGCAGTAGCTTGCGCTATATCACAGTCTTCTTTTGCTTGGTCTGCCGCTTCGTCGGCTTGTTCAGCTTTCCCTCGAGCCGTGGCGGTTCTGTAACAATTATGATAAATATTTTGTCAGTGAACTACACATTCAGAACAGTTTTTAGGTATATTAAAAATTGTAATATATATATCTGATATACACTGACCTAGAAATAGCTATATCAGCCTTTTGTAATGCTATTTTGGATGCACGTTGCGCCGCGTTTACTGCTGAGTCAACACGTTCCCGAAATTTAGCTGACCGCATGAGGAATAAATGTTTTCGTTTCTGGCTTGTTATAAGTACGTTGTTCTTATATTTGCCTTCTTCCCTCGTACCGTCGCGGAACGTAGTAACGCCGTATCCATACTTTTTGTTTGCCAACCACTCTCCCTCGTACCGCAGGCCGTCACTGCGCTCGCTGATACCGAACCCAGTACGTTTATCGTTTTTCCATTCGCCCATGTATGTTTCTGTGACACTCGCATCCAAATGTTCATCCTGCCAAAAGAAAATTGCTTACTAATACGTTTTTGATTGGGGGACACCGGTTTTTATTGTATTTTTTACAATGCCTCATATATTGGTTATTAAACAAAACCAAAACGCAAAATATCAATCCCCACATATCAATAACATGCTTGTCGAGTGACATTGATTCAGACGTAGATCGAAACGAGGTCTTAAAATGTGCAAATTGTCTGTCTCCTCAAACTAATTATCGTGTAATGGCATTCCACACATTATGTCATCGTAAACCTTTATTTACAAAGCCTGCAGTCTATGAATGTTATTCACATTTCGCTTAGGATTTTCCATTTAGGATGTGGAGAGTGTCATTGTTAATAAATACTTGGTACATAGGTTTCAGAGTTAGAGATGTGTCACAAAGATGACAACATGTTTATTTTAGTTAGGACTGGATCTACACGTACTTCTTATGTGTGAGCAATATTTGTTAATGGGTTGGTATAGACAATTTTGTTCGTGTGGAGCCATGCTAGCGAGGGATCGGCCCGGGGGTGGAGGGCATCAAGATGGCATTGCATCAACATGCGAACGATTATGTGGGTGATAAATTTGTGATTTAAACCAAATAAGTAAATTCCCACCTCGACAACGAAACTTGCGTTTGAGTTTGTGTGCAAAGAGGCATGGGTCATAGCGGAGTGGGTGCTGTCTACCGAGGAGACCCACGAAGAGCCTGAGCCCCCCGAGCCCCCGGAGTGGACCGAGCCCGTGCCGGTGCCGTCCAGCTCGCCGACGCTGCGCTGTTTGCGCCATTTCTGAAAACATTATATGTCGTCTTAGTAAGTGGAGTTCAATAGCTTAGGCAATTTTACGGGGTCTACTAAATCATGTTTTTGTATTTTGGTTTTGTTTATCTAGTACTAGGTGCATCCCTAGAATACTCACGAAAGGGCCCCATTTTTCCGTACTTGTCTCTTTACAGTCTTTACACTAAAATATTATTTGTTAGAACAGCTCAATTTAAATAATTAACGTTCGATGGGATTTGCAGCTTAAATCCTAGTGCTTTGATCCAAGCGTTAATACCCGTAAAATTATTTTTCATTTTGAAGAATATGTAGAGAACATGTTTTAAATTTAAAACCCCATTACAGCAAATAACAAGAAGTAATGTCACCAGCGAAAAAAACACTGTTTTCACGATCTGGCTGGCGGGCCCCGCAAGGTGATGTCGAGAATTGAATACCTCTCTTTCGAGCAAAGGTCCGGTAGTGGACATCAGAGAGAATGATTGCAGACTCAACTTACATGTAGCAGTCCTTTAGGTTTTCCGACAAGCGATCCGCGGCGTCCGGACGGCTGGTCGGAGCGGACCGTGAGCACGAAGCCTCCTCGCGCGTCGTCCATGCGCGTGGTTCGCAACTCAGAGGGGTCGGCGCCGCCTTCGTTGAGCGACGACATGGAGCCGCGGTGGCCGCGTGCGCCGCCCCGGTAGTGCGACGCCAGCCCGAACGGCGCCGACGTGCGGACACCGTAGCCGTGCCGCAACCCGCGCATCCATTGTCCCTGGTACGTGCCTGGAATCATATTCGATGGTTTTATCGTTTCGTATAACATAATCACAATATGACCTGACTCAAGAAATCTCTCTTTGATGAATCTGACTCTGTTGATGTGGTGATGATGAGTTAAGTGATGCTCTTCTCTACCAATATAGGACAGGCATTTAGAAAACTAGACTAGAGTAGCTATAGAAGGAGCGACGTTCAAGTACAATATTCTGACATTGTACACTTAGTTTGCAATAAACGTTTTGACTTTGACTTTTGACTTTGACTAATTTCTTTTTTATCACCGAAAATCCGAAACAACTGCAGGAAATGTTGCAAGGTTTTTCAGGGAAAGTACCAACGTAGGACTTCAGAAGAACACGACGAACAGATCGAAAACTAAATTTATAATCAACCATATAATGAACCAACTCTTATTGATAATAGCAACTTCGAATATATCGAAGAATATACCCACCTCTGATAAATTATCTCTCCAACACAACTCACCACCAAAGATATAATGCAAAGAAATGGGCCAAACGTCACTGAATGATATCCGAAAGGAGGGAAGAGGAAAACCGGTGCGTAGGTTCGAGGATGACCTGAGATCGACAGCATGCGCAACATGGAAGGAAAGCTTACGATCGAGAACTGTGGAAGGGAGAGGCTTAGGTATGCTGGAAAGCAAAACAAACTCATTACAGATAATATACTAAATATACATAATAATATGTACAAAATGTTTATTGTAAAATAGCATTTGTTTGTTAGTAAAGGCTATTCGAATTTGAATTTTGACGCTGATGTGGTGAGTAGATTACGTAGTAATTAATCAATTGACACAAGGTGCTCCTTTATATTTTTTTTGACATTTATCTATTCATTTTTTGACTATTTTAATTTAATTAATTTTGACGACTAATATTGCTGACATTGTTTTATCTTTCTGTACTATTTTATAGAGTACTTGAAATATATGGCTAAAGTTTAATTTTGGGCATCTTTGCTTGTTTCAATACACCCCTACTTGTAAGTCGAAATTAAAGTTGTGGGCTTATTATCACTTTTACATAGCGATTGTAACAGGGGAAAACATGAATGATAACTAGATAAGCACACAAAGCTGACTACTACTTGTAATGTTGTAGAGATAAACCACTTAAGTGCGACAGAAGCCTGACAAGGGTTTTATCATAATACCATTAGCTAGATGCAGTTGAAAAGAGATAAAGAAAATACTCATCGCTCGCTAATCTCTAATCGCACAATAATGGCATCAACGTTGAACAGCAAATGCGATGTAAAGACGTCATAAGTTCGAGTCCGATAGGTCTCTAAATATTATAATCTATCGCTAGTACACGTCAAGAGAAATGCTTTTAAATGACGCGATAGAACGTTTCCCAATTCCAAAACGTGGATTATGTTTTATCTATAGCATATCTAACAGATTAAACCTGTAGATGCTTTTTTTACTTTTGCCGTAGCAGTTATGACTATGGGCAGGTAAACAATAAGGAGAGAAAAATTGAATCAATGAAAGCCATAATCTAAGAAAAGCGAGAAAGAATGATGTTAGCCAAAAAATATGGGTAAAGATATCTCAACTTCTAGGTTTAAATCTAATTAAAACATGTTATATATGTAGTGTAAAATTGACTTTTACTGGTGCTCTGCATCAATCACTTGAGAATACGAATGAAGTATTACTCTATGGCTCGACTTATTTCTCATACTCAATCTCGCTATCGTCAATCTTCAAGCACCGTATGACGTCAATGGCATTCATGAATGTAATGTCTAGCACGTTTTCCGTGCCGAAATGCGTAAAACTGTGTCAAATTTTATATTTCCTGTGTTTATAACATCATCCCTATCAGCTGTATCCCTACGTTTGCTTTTTACGAAAAGCAATCGAGCATCAAACCGTTTTGCCACTTAGCTCTCTTCCTCTCTCCTAAATTTTTGCTGTACCCGACAGGGTCCATATTGATCTTTTACCTTGCATATACCATCTATGAAACACATATGGAATGCAATAAAGATTTGAGTATTGAGTAAATGCCAGTCCATTTTTTCTGACCACGCTAAAAAGTTTGCAAAGTTGTAGAGATGATAGAAAGGTATGTTTGGGACACTCACTAGTAAATTAAGTAAGGAAATATAGAGATGACTCTACAGATTAACACAATAATGATGTCCATGTAATTAGGGTGTGATTGTACAGTTAATTTTTGTAGTGCCTAGTATTAAATGAGTGGTCGACATGATTGTGTGTCGAGGTGGCGCGCGGCGCGGCAGGCGTGCCTGTGCTATATTTAACCAGCGAGGGCCGCGGGCCGTGCGTGGCGCGCAGAGCACAGGGCCGCTTGACTCCGATCATTCATCGAGAAAACTACTGAAAACTTTCATTGCATAGTGGGCTACGCAAAGTTGATAGAGTCGTTGGTAAATTCAAATCAAAATTCAAAATTTCATTCAAAATTTACTTACTTACTTACTTATAATTTACAATACAGCTCTATAAGATGTCTCTATTAATAAATGTTAACATTATGATCAGTTGAACTAAATCGCTTCAAAGTGTGTCAGAACCCAGAGTAGGTAAATTATAAGGAAGATGAATATATGTTTACGGTACTAAAGTTATGTAGAATACTTATTATTCTCGTCAGTTGTTTTCGGAAATATGTATAGGTAACACTGCCACTACATAAAAAACAACTACATACTAAAAGCTTCGGCATGAGATAATAAAAAAGAGTCGTAATATCGTTAAAGGTGAAATTCTTATGTTACAAATCACAGAATTCATCATTTTAATTTTATGAATGACAAATCTTTATTGAGAGCATGAGTCAACGGGATGCCGCAGGAAACATACTTATGACGTTTTGTCGCGCACAAAGCTCGCAAACTATCCCTAAATTAAGTCCAACTTCGGGCTTAGGTATGTTACTGGGAAAATTACACAACAAATGATTGTAATTATGATCAGCTGTCACTTGGCACAATATGAATTAACGACATACGAACGTGTAATGCACGTGGTGTGGATATTGATAGGTGCATGCGTAATTGAAATCTCTAAATAAGAAACAAAACCATATAAGTCGACGTAGGTACGTATTCCGTTCCTTTTATCACATGCTTTTTTAAAGCGAAATAATAAATCGTAGCTGCAAACTACCTAGTATACTCCTGGGTATGTTCAGTAAGAATTTATAATCCTGACGGTGTGTTGTTTACAGATATTATTTTCCAACAGCAAACATTGCGCAAGCAAAAGGGTTTCCTTCCTAGTTCACGCCATTACAATCTGGGTCATGAGGCTAACAGCGCGTATAACAAATAGTTATGAAATTAATTTATTACAAATAACTATGCAAGTAGCGCCTCGGGCTAACCCGGATTTCAAGAGTTTATTTTCAGATTAAAACAATAGCTTTGGGTGTTATCATCAGATTAATAATAATGTATTTTCTCGTAACGAACGGATCTACCTAGCGAAGAATGCCATGGCCATGTAAAACGTAATGTATTTTCGTCTGAATTCCAATAGTTTGGCAATGAAAGAAATGAGATAATACTGACCGCCATCAGCGTATGTTTCGGAGCCGTATCCGTCTTGGAGTCCATTGGCCCAGGTGCCCTCGTACTTGGCGTTGCTGATGGTGCTCTGGCGCACGCCGTAGCGGCCCTTGTACCCCTGCGTCCACTCGCCGCGGTACAGCCAGCGGTCGCGCGTCTCCACGCCCAGGCCGTGCCGCTTGCCATTCTGCCATTGACCTTCGAATGCGCTCCCACTGTCAAGTAAATTATGTCAGCGTTAATAACAATAACATTAATATTCATATCTATATTGTGTAATTAATCGAAAAGCTCTAAACATTTAGTAAATGTATAATAATAAAATTATGGTAGGTACCAGAGAAGCTTATCTATAAATGATTTAATTTTTTACGTTTCAGACGCCCAGAACCGTACGGTGTGGGCAGAAGTACTAGGAGGGCTGAACCCAAATCAACTCAGCCTATCGCAGTCCACTGCTGGACATAGGGCTCTCCCAGACTGCGCCACAATACCCTGTCCTCCGCCTTCCGCATCCAGTCTGTCCCAGCAACCTTCTTTAGGTCGTCCGTCCATCTAGCTGGGGGGCGTCCCACACTACGCTTGCCAATACGCGGTCTCCACTCCAGGACTCGTCTGCTCCACCGGCCATCGGTCTTTCGACAAACATGGCCAGCCCACTGGCACTTCAGTTTGCTTACTCTGCACGCTATGTCGGTAACTCCGTTTCTTTTCCGGATAATTTCATTCCTGATTTTATCCTTCAAAGAGACTCCGAGCATAGCTCGCTCCATAGCGCGCTAAGCGACCTTGAATTTGTGGACCAGCCCAACCATCAGTGTCCACGTTTCGGCGCCATATGTCAAGACGGGGAGGACGCACTGGTTGAAGACCTTAGTCTTCAAACACTGTGGAATAGGTGACGAGAAGACTTGAAGGAGTTTTCCAAATGCTGCCCAACACAACTGAGTCCTTCTGTCGGCTTCTTTCTCAAAGTTTTGTCTACCGAGCTGGATTATTTGCCCCAGGTAGACATAATCCTTCACAACTTCGAGAAGCGACCCTTCGATGTGGATTGGACTCGGCAAGACGTGCGAATTGTACATGATTTTCGTCTTGTCCAAATTCGTGCCGAAGCCAACCCGCCGAGAGGCTCCATTAAGGCCGTGCAGCCGACCCCAAATAAATTGAGATAATAGCCAGGGGACAGAAGAAGACAATAAGGCGGATCAGGCAAAGTCTGAATTTAGTCAACCGTCCACTGCTACGCAGGATGTGCGCGGAGTAGTTTGCCATGACTCATTTGTTTGCCGGCATGTGGCAGTGGACGATCCCGCCTACATTTTGTTATAAAGCGAAGCTAAGCCGTGGGCCGCTGTGGAGCGGTGTCTTAATCATTATCAGCCTATAAGTACCTCTAACTATGCATGAATTTCATGTTGAACTATTTCAGACTTTGCATATCGAGAATACTTTATCTAAATGACCCATATTTTTTTAGTTTAATTACTTCATTTAGGCATTTAGGTTCATAACTTCCACATTTATTGTGTTGGGAAAAACCCGTAAGTATTTGAGAAGTGTGTGCATTTGGAAAATTATGTTTTCCATCATTTTCTACAAATTTTCCAAATGCGCACAATTTTACTAATATTTTTCAGGGTAAACACAAATAGGTATTTGTTTGATTAATATTACGGACACGTCTAAACGCAACTGCTTTTCAAAATAAGTAGGTAGGTAATTATGTATATACTTTTAAGGTAATTAATTCCCGGGCAACAATACCGGCTGACATTTTTTTACCGTCTGGGACACAACAGGGTATAAATGGTGAACAGAATCTACGAGTATGACACAGAAATCTCTTTTTTCTACATTCAATCCTTTGGTTGAAGCTGGCCAATGGCTTCAGTCAAAGGATTGAAGGTTCCAACGAATTAATTGGTCATTTCCGCGTGTAGAATCATCATCTGCCTAGCCTTTTCCCAACTATGTTGGGGTCGGCTTCCAGTCTAACCGGATGCAGCTGAATACCAGTATTTTACATGGAGCGGCTGCCTATCTGACCTCCACAACCCAGTTACTGGGTAATACGATACCCCTTGGTAAGACTGGTTGTCAGACTTTCGGGCTTCTGACTACCCGTAACGACTGTCAATTCCGCGTGTAGAATAGGGTGCCTATAAGTTGAATTTTTATTATTTGTCGATTATTTTTTGTTTTGATATAAAAAGTTTATTTTAAATAAGTAATAGCATTTATTTATAGGTTAATTTCATTTTAGGGTTTTCATAGGCTTCTACTCCGTTCACCTTTATCTATATATACCCTTTTTTGTCCAGACGATAAAAAGTCAGTCAGTATAAATATATTTTCCATATTCTCTCTCAATAATTGTGAGCACTAGGTAATCAAAATTTATGGAAGTCTTACCATCGAATCTTTTAGGCAACCCAACATGTTGTTGGCAATAGGTAGGGTAGTGATAGAGTCTATTTCTAACGTCCAACAACAACTCAAATTATAGAGTCGATAAATTCGATCGGTGGGCAAATCGTCCACAAGTAATTTATCTAAGCTTATCATATTAATCAGAGAATCTCAAGTTAAAAAAAATTCAAATTTGCTGGCACGCAACAGCATCATGCAATCTTACAATTAATAGGCCAAAGGGTGCCTAATAGCAAATATTTCTTGGTTATATTCACTATTTAGTTAAATTTCTAAATGTTTATTAGAAATATTTTATCCTTATAATTGACAGTATCGATTGTTGCTACAAAATACAGGTGTATATTTTTCGCAACCACTGACACTCCATTGAAAGAAACGGCATAGAATGGTAAACTCGTACATAATGATAAATGAATGACTGACTTACATAAAACACTTGACTTGTATAAAACACTAATAAATAATATGTAAAAATATATATAAATGAAATCTGGCATAAATAAAGTAGTGGTAGTTTTTCGAAAATCATTTCTACTAACGGGTTTTATAATAATGGCAATACGACAATGTCATTATGACACAATTCTATCAAAATCAAAAGTCATTTATTCAAATTAGGCTGAGAATCTGCACTTTTCGAACGTCAAAATTACAAAAGACAGTCCCCCAAAAACGCCCGCCCTTCGCCTATTACGAGACCATTGACCGACCAATGATCGCCATTAAGAATTTAGCAGATTACGAACTTTAAGCAAAATGATAATGGGATGGGAATGGGATCGTGTTGGAATGACGAATTTATAAAAATAGCAGACTTGGGGCCCAGTTTATATGTAAAATCTTATTGCTTTGATTTATAAACTTATTAATTATTAGCCTGAATACTGATGTAAATAAATAATAAAGGTCATAACCATTAATTGACGAAAACTACCTTTTATATGGTGAAGGGTTGTTGTTTATAGGAAATCTAAGAAATTCACGCGAACGAAGTCGCGGGTGAAGTGCTAGTAAGTGTTAAATAAGTAGTAAGTATTAAGCACATAGCAAGCGATCCTAACTTCATATTTATTATTCCCTCGCTACGGTTTTTGATAAACTCGGATATCCAGAATCAAGATGGCGCCCTTCTACGGAAAGTAGTAGTGCAAAATGTAGCCCTCTATGTAAACATGTAGGGTCATATTGCACCGGCAATATAGTGATGGCGACCCAGAAACTACGCTTAGTTTTTGTTCTCATTTACATATCTGGCAGCTGCGCAGGACCGTAATCAAAAGCGTAGACGCCACGTAGCACTTATTAGAACCAAGACCCCAGATAAAGGCTGTGCATAACTGGGGTCGTTTATGCATTTTCGCATGTAGCGTAAGGCTAAAAAAACTCGTAGACCCTGCGTAGCATACGCCTTTATTTTGTACCCAGATAAAATACTCGTTACTTGTACTTGTTACCATGTACAGTCATGTTACTTTTACACATCATCTAAATCGACACAAAACTATTCGACACATTTTCAATATTTTAGTATATAAGAGCTTCTATTCTAACTTTAATTTAAAAAGATGCTGAATAATTAGGCTTTTAAAAACTAAAGTGTTGATCGACTTGTGTCGCTTACCGTACCATGTGCGTGGACGCCGGGTAATGCGTTATGTAAGCAAAACACCGTGTTGCCCACACAAGAGTTGCTTACGTATTATTGAGACTACCCACAAGAAAGACAGGAAGATGCCGATAAAACCTAGCTCACTAAAACACTTATGACCACTGGCTTATGACGAAATACAAGCGTAGGCAAATTGCAGCATAGCTAGGAAAATAACCATGGAAGGGCATTATTCCGACAAAAGGTAGTATACCCGTACCAGAATTGGGTCATCCTTGTTTTCTTTTAGGTATGGTATGCGTTAGAAAACAAATCGAATGCCACACCTGAGGGGAAGTGTTTACCGCTGCCTATAACACCAAAAGGGCTACCAATGCGTTGTCATACTCGATCAGTGAAACGTTTCACGACTCTGTAATTTTAACGGCTAGTACCTATTCTATTTAAATATTGCAGTACTTCTTATCTCAGAAATAGGATTGGTACACACAATCCCACCGTGGGTCGGTGAACACGCCATGAGGTCAGCCGTGAGAGAACACATTTACCTCGTATCGTCCAATGAGTCGTCCTCACACTTGTCAAATACTAACAATAGAACAAATCTTTTCCCGGTGAAAGACAAACCGATCCGGCTGCCAAAGCTATTTTTTTATAGAATCAAAAGTTGGTGGCAATTATTTGACTAGAGACTAACGTCAGTACATTGATTGGATCGTAAGTTCCGTTACCATACATAGTTGAATATAATATTGCAGCAATCAACACGCCTCAGTGGTACTGAAATTCCTTTCAGTTTTTATTAGTTGCGGTAAGATAATGGATTGGTCTGTTATGCATATGAGTGCGGTCGGAACAACTCGAGCCTAACCTCTATTTATATCGCACGTTACACGTACGTTCTGCGGTAACGTAACTGAATATTACAAGTAAAACCAACAGACTTCACTGTAAAGAGAATCGACCTTGAGCACACAAATGAGGGCCGGTCGCTAAACCTCTGTTCATTTACCAGTGGCAGAATTAATATTTAATTAAATATAATTTTGTAGGAATTTGTCAATGTCTTATAAGTACTGTTGGTGTCTTCTCGCTTCCAACAAAATATTAATATCGGTTCGACCACTAATTTGATATTGATTGAATCACCCTTCGTATTTCAGACAGAGTGATGAATAAGTAGATTACCTATACTAACTTTGTAAAAATGGGTTGGCAACTTGAGTACATGTCAGGTCAACGCCTAAGCATAATATAATTAGTAAACATTAGCTTTGCTGCGTTAATCTTTGTATAAGTTCATTATTATACATATTTTGATTAAAGCAGCTTGTGGTACTAGGAACACGTAGGTAGGTGCTTAATTAGATTCTGAGTAAACGGGTCCGCTCGAATAATCTATCAGCAGTGGTTGGTTTTGGTGTAGCTTCGTATAGAATAAAAGCATTTCTTGTCCGCAAAAATATGTTACAATCTATGTAGAATTATCGGACTGGTAAATCCTTGACCTCTAATACAGAATAGTTATTTTACAACTAGGTACCTATGCATCACTAAGTTTCAGTAGGTCTGGAGAGAGGTTCGCGGATCGTTCGCTTTTGCAAATGTAATAAAAGCTCGCTACGTAGTTAGTTCAGACAATTGTTATGAACAAACGTGGTTGAATTTGAATATACAAACAATAACTTTGTTTACAAATTAAGGCGAATAGCGCGTGTATGTATTCGTGTACTATTCTAACACAGATCCATTATTTTCTAAACTTTATTTTATTAGGAATAATTTCCTTTATTACAATGTAAATATATAAATTATATTTTTAAATATTAGAATATAAAAAGTATAAAAATATTTAAAAATATGAAAAATAGTAGCCCACCGGTATCGGGAACAGGGTCCAAGCTATTAGGAATTATTATTATTAACTTTATTTATTTTATTAACTTTATTTTTACTTTATTTCGATACTTTTTTTTATACATAGCTCCTTTCGTATTTTCACGTATTAGTTTAGTACGTAGGTAGGTACCCAGTTCACATCACAGCGCAAAATTTTCTTGAAATTATTGTTGAGACGCCTATGAACCGATTAGCCATTGAAATAATCACAATAGATATTTGTTAAAGATTAAGCATGCACTATTTATAAAGGTTCCGTTATCATTTGACGGTTATCTCACCTTAAATATTGTGTCAGACTGTAAAATAAAAAGTGAAGTGAAAATAATACTAATATAATACTTATTTAAAATTTTTGCAAATCGCAGTTCTGTCTTCTAATAGAATAAAGCAGATTTGGTGCAAGTTTTGGTGAGGCGTAGCGGAGATATGGTTTGTTCCAATAGTGTAAGCAAACCCTTACGCAATCACTCACTACAGGGAATTAGTAAGAATTTCGGGTTTAAGTATTCAAATAATCAAATTAAAGCACTCAATATGCAAGTGGCACTATAAATTGGCATCCACAGGTAGGTTTTCTAATCCATTTGTTTTCATCAATAACTTTTGGAACAGACATTATTAAGGTATCATATCTAATAGTGTGTGTACTCGTTTAGTTAATTGTCGGCTTTACCACTGTGCGTATTGGCAAATGGCAATGCGGACAGAGGCGGAGAAATACGAAGAGACAGTGAAAACGAGTCCTGGGAAACCTCTCACTTATTTCTGGAGTAATAAGTCCCTACGCTACGTTTACGACTGACACCTTTCTCGTAAAAAATAGTACGGTTAAAGGCTGTTTTAAAACACAATTTGCTTGTAATCAACTGCGTTGAACGTACAAACGCGTAGTAAACGGATACTTAACTGTTACATTCGTTACATAATATCCAGAATAACCTTCATTACGTTATAATAGCTAGTGGTTACTCAGAACTAATGTTGTCTATAAACCGTAATGTATGATAATACGACTAAAGCACACGATTCATAACAAAAAGCCGCTTTTATTTAGGAACTAGCTGTTGTCCGCAACGTCGTCCGCGATCCAAAATGAAAAGTAGCCTATGTCCTTCTCCAGGTCATGGTGCCTAACTTCATCCAAATCTGTTCATTTTAGCGTGAAAGCGTAACAAACAAACATACAAATATTAGATAACTTATAAGTACCCGTCAGTAGTAAAACTAGACAACTGTAGTTAGGTACTTTTACTTCTTGAAAACGATAAAATACAACATACGGCTTTTCAACTCGACAGTGTTAAATATATAAGTTCAGGAAAAATAAGTTAAATTCTGTAACGCAAAAAGGACCCCGTTTTTGTTACAATTTGCACATAACATAGTAGTCACATAAATATGAGCTTCGTGATTACTATTAAGTATACGTTTGCCCCGTTAGTCTTACAAAATGGCAGGACAAAGTTATTAGGTACTTAGAATTTAATACGTACTTTACTTGTAATAGTTAGTCACGAATTTATTAAAATGTCTGCAAGCCAACAAACTAGGATATCTACCTACGTGTAAGTAAAAATGGAAAACACACAATTTTACAAGAAATACCTAAAAAAGTTGTATGCCTTACCAAGGTGTATCGTTTTACTCAGTAACTGGGTTGTGGAGAAAATACTGGTATTCAGCTGCATCCGGTAGGACTGGTAAGTGGTAGCCGACCTCAGCATAGTTGGGAAAAGGCTAGTCAGATTGATGGATCCAAGATAATTGTTTGTTTTCCATTTTTATTCCTATCTTTATATTTTATAAGAAACATGTTTTTATCCAAAAATCAATATGTATGACACCTTTCAACACTAACTATGATCTATGAATCATGCCTAAGCCTGTGATCCCTTCAGACTTCGTTTTCGTGGATACGGAATAAACAATCAGCTCACGAGAGAAAGACAGTGTTTTTAGTTGTTTGCAGCCTTATGGTTTATCTGGAGCATAGATCAAAAAGCTAATATTTTTCCGGAAAAGATTACAGCCTGGTTTTTTATCAACAATAGATAGTACAGTACCTAACTACTGCATTAGCGGCAGAGTTGATTACATTACGCATTGGTATTTGCTAACCGCCCTTCGTGAGGTGCTGAATGTGCTCATACAGTTTTATGTTTTTGTTATGTAGCCTTCGTTACAACATGAAGCCAAGTAAACTTGAAAGCGAAACTTCGGAATTTTCAAACTAAAAGCTTGTTTTCATACCATCATCATTCTTTGAGAAACTTTGTGTTCTTGCGAAAGAGTAAATACTTTACTTTATTCACTCCAATGTATTATTCTAATGAAAGAAAATTGTTAGGCAAGAGGGTAATTTGAATAGGGCCACAGTTTTTGTTTCGTGTTCTTTTGTTTGCACATTTTCGCAAAACTGAGAGTTAACAAGAGCTTGGAAAATAATTTTCGTGGCATAAAATTGAGCAACATAGTCCCCGACCACAGGCTTTATATTGGTATGTATCAAAACATAATAATTATTCTTTTAAACTTATACATAACATAACATCACGGCTGTATTCTCTGAAGGGTTGAGCAGACGTGTATCTATAGTATAACAAGCACATTTCCCCTCCACCCCAGTAACTGGGTTGTGCAGGCCAGATAGGCAGTCGCTCCATGTAAAATATTGGTATTCAGCTGCATCTGGTTAGACTGGAAGCTGATCCAACATAGTTGGGAAAAGGCTTGGCAGATGATGATGATTTCACCATTTATGTAATTGAAATTATGTACTACTTATATAACACTATGTAAAAACGAAGTAACAAAGTTACAAACTATTACCAAACAATTTAACCTGGAGATATAAACACCTCCAATATGTAGAGTCATCAGTCATAGCACAAAATTACCTGCTTTTGGTACAGTTTACTAAAGATGTCGAAGATATCTTCAAGGATATTCACGATATTTATAAAAAGGTAGCTGGTACAAGTTACTTACAATGTAATGTCCTACTCCACCACGCAGTGTTTACAGATTTTTAGCTTCTCAGAGCACTAAAATGAAGGAAAAAACGTTGTGTTTTTTATGTTATAAAAGTGTTTAATGGGTGCGCTTTTGCGAAACAGGGTCTGCGTTTAGGTCTTAAATAAAAATAATTTTAATATATTCAGGACATCTCTAATAATTAGAAAACATGAAAATAAATCACTCAAACGACATAGAGTAATCGTAAGACTGAAAACTGTATCTACTACTGAAAAAAATCATGTTAGATATGTCTAACATTTCACTTTTTTTCGTGGAACCAACTGATCATGACTCAGCGATTTCACAATAATTTGTGGTCAGCGATTCCGCCATTACCTACAGCAAAGTACCTACCATGAATGAAGAAAATAGGTACCTACAGAGAAAACAAAGTCAACCTAAAAAATAAAATAGAGTACCTACCTACAAAACAAAATGTCGTAGTAAAGTAGGTATTACGATTCATTGCATCTTTAATAATTGACCTTGATTAACTTTGGGGCTTTGAGGGATGAGAGGTGTTTCAAATATGATCTTGAACAGAAAACTTCGATGTTACATTGACGTAACAACATTTACTGTATTACGCACGATTGATGTATGTTTAGAGTGTGAATAGATATATATTTTACGTTGTAAATGACTGAATTGAACAATGAACCAGCGATTGGGCCAATAAAACATAGTTTATGGTTTGATTTGCATGACGCCATTGCGTGTTTGTTTACACAAAGATGAAAGAAAACTGTACGGAAAATGCTCAAGTAGGTATTTTCTGTATTCCTAGATTGCATACAGTTTAGGTTCTGCACTGTACCCTGTAGGTCTTTATACTATAGTATATGTATTACTGAGTCACAATATATAAAAAACAACGGCTCGTTAGACCATTTATTGGGCAGAGTTCCAAATGCGGGTTAAAACTAAAGATGTTCTAACAGAAAATCTTATTGCCCGACTTTTAGATCAATTAGATCAATATAGTTAATTTTATAAAAATGACTACAATTTTATGTTTGGGTTTGGAGTAAAACCCTTATAATAAACACATCTTTGTCACAGGAGTCACAGACGGTCAGACAGTCTACTGTCTAAGGCCTGAATGGAGGACGACTACACAGCAGCTCATCTGCAACGTGCATTTTGCAAAAGAGCTGTCAGAGCCATTTACAATCTACGTGTCGCCGCGAATCTCTTAGGGAACTATTTAAAAAGGTTAATATTATGACAGTACTTGCCAATTCATTTACGAAAATATTATGTTTGTAAGAAAAAATCAATATCTTTTTAATAAAATAAGTGATAGACATAATTTTAATACTAGAAATAAAGATAAATTAGGTCAACCTTTTTTCAGATTATCAAAAGTACATACATATTTTATGGGGCACTGTGTTAAATATTACAACAAAATACCTTGTGATATATTGCGATTAAATGAAAGAAAATTTTAAACTTATATTAAAATTACACTTTGTAAACAAGGATATTACAAATTAGAGGATTATATCCAAGATAAGAATGCTTGGATGCTGGTCTTCCTCCATAGAATAATCTCTAGAGTCTAGACAAAATCAAACTGGTTGTTAATGTAATTGTATAATTTTTTTTTTGACATTGATTTACATTCTGTAATTACTTAAAGTTACACCGCGAACTATTACTCTTTTTTTATGAAAATCGACTACTTTTAGAATGTTTGTAAATATGTGAGCACCATGTATCTATCACATAGTTAATATGTATGTTATGGTTTCATTAATAATAATAAACCCATAATTCATTTACCTATTGTGGTATAGTAATTTTATTTTAGGTGTATCGTCTTCACATATAATTATATACTTAATTAATGTATGCAAAATCTTGGAAAACATTTTAAAAGAGTAACAGTGGAGTTTCTTGCCCATTCTTCTCCATACGAAAACTACCTTTTGGAAGGGGCGACTAGAATCAATTTTATTTTAATTAAATTTTTACGTTCAAAAGTGCCTTTTATGTGACTATTTGAAATAAATGATTTGACTTTGACTTTGTGCTTCTAAACTAACCGGTGGTTACCACATACAGGGTATATTGGTAACCAAGGTACTTATCTTCCGTGATTGTCAGTAATACCAAGGCGTTGCTGGCCTTCCTTGGGGAGCTAGGGTGGATCAAATAATCGATTTTCCCACCTGTACGCAAAATACGCGCTTCGACGTATAGTTGCGGACACCAGCCCGTATTACCCATTGAAATACGTCATAAAAAACAAAATACAGACAAAATTCAGAATAACTTTGTACTACCTTTTATCTATTGATATACCTAGTGGGTGGCCATACGTTACACCATGGTCCAACAAAGAAGTTAATAAAAAAGTCACAACTGAAAAACGACAACTGGCGTTTTATGTCTGTGAACAATTTGTAAATGCAGAACTTCATTAAGTTTTTCTTAATGAAGTTCTGCAGTTACAAATTGTAACGTAACGTTTAAATGAGTGCGCATATAATAAAGTTATGTGAGACAAGATAATATTTCTTCTAGCTAGAGTGTTTAGAACACTACAAATGAGCATTGGCTATGGACTAAAATGCACGTCCCTTTCAAAATAGCACAAATTAGATTTCCTATCTATAGGTTGGTAGTTATACGAGTGCGTAGTGCCCTACCATTTTCACCTACTCGAGAAACTTAGCTGTCCTTATAATCGGTGTGCCCTATCTTATTTTAACATCAACTCTCATTTCTTCAAACCTAACGTCCTCAACTCTTCACTCTTTAAGAGGTCTGTCGTGATGACTCCACTGTTCTCTCTCAAGTGCCTAGACACACTTTGTCCGTCGTTAGCATTAGTTTTAAACTTGTGTTTTGATCCCAGCATGACAGAGACATATATTTCCAGAAACTGGAATGTTTTTAATGTTTTGAATGTATATTGTTACATGAAATCGAGATTGTGTACAACATTACGTAGATAATTGAAACGTATCTCGTTGGTAATCCTTTAATTAAATAAATAAAACATTTCACAAAAAATAATAATATTATTTTAATCTGAATTACTTAAATATAATCATTTCATTTCATATTTTTGTCACACAACTCTCCACCAATTCGTATAGATTAACTTGAGAGCGGAAGTTTGTTTTTCTGCATTAGCTATCTAAGTACATAACTCCTCAAAAGAAAACCTAACCTATCCCAGTTGCTATAATTTTCAAACTCGATTTGCTCGTTGTTGCACCCTGCTTCTTTTAATAAGATCACCTAGATTTACAAAGTTTTATTAATTGCTAAATGAGGGGGCGACGAAATTTAGGTACGTCGCGGGCGTTTGAAACTCATGCATTTCGTCCTCGGAAGGCTTGCAGTCGCGAGTGGACCGGTAACTTCAAATCCAAACAATTTCGTGAATCATCTTCGTTTAACATACAGTTAGCTAGATAGATTTAACACGAAACCAAACAATATTTTCAGCTAGCAACTTTAATCAATTTGCATTTAATTTATTTATTTTATAAAGACATCAAGATTATGTTCAATAAGGAAAACAGATTTGCCAAAGGCAGGCTGGAATGAACTCTCTAGGGATATTCGTAAAGCATAACGGTAAATAAAGATAGAGCTAGCCTTGTGGAAATCTCGCTAGTATGGCGTGAAATACCTTTGAACACTCATCATATGCCTACCTATTATATTTAGAGTGATGTCTTCTAACAATCATCAACAATACTACACCTATATTTTTTTAAAGATTTAATTTATTCAGAGAAATTTGTTTCTCGTTTTGTCTTGGTGGTATCTGGATGCATCAGTTCTGTGAGAACGTGGAGTGGACGTAACCAGCAGTTGTGATCAAAACTATGAGTTTTCTAAGATTGATGTTAAAGAATATCACGAACGAGGAGAGCTGACTCTGATACAGCTAAGTAACTAGACTCAAAAACTATTTTATTGCGATTCTAAGAGTGCTACTCTCAAGTACTAAAGTTCAGCGTCTCAAAAAAATTTTATGAATCAAATGTATTGAAAAAAGATCGCGAGGAATTAGTCAGATATAAGACAAAACTGTGAGTAATGAAGGGGAGGGAAGTACTTGTATGGGCATGTGTAAACCTAAGTCATATTCCGAATAAAATGTAATTTGAGTGCAAGGGCATTAGTCATCATTACGTCTTTAGGTGGGTACATATAGTGCTCATTCATGCCCCGTTAAAATAAGACAATGTTGTGCCTATATGTATTGCTCATTTTAAATCTGGCGAATGAGTTATCTTTCATTAAAGCTTTAAATATTTGTTCTGATGATTTGCTGTTCATAACATGTAAAGTTTTTGTTTTAGTTTTATGCGATGTAACAATAACATTTTTAATTACTTAAAATAATATTATCATGTAAAGTTTGGCGAAAGAACCTCGCATAATATACATAGGTTCTCGCTCTAGTTTATGGAATTACAAGAAAATGGGTCACCATGAAATTTGGCATAGACAAGGGACATTTGTCCCAGTCCTTACTGCCAGTACTTTTGTTACAGATTTTAGTTGATATTATATATATACATATATATCCTTGACACAAAATTGCGAGTGTCGTAATTACTTTACCAAAATTGTAAACACCTAGTTAATCGTTTGTCGTGTAACTTGCCTTAAGAATTCTGGGCTTACAATTTATTTCAAATAAAAGTTAGTCTTATTTGTGATAGACAATTAACTGCACTTAAAATTTTTTCATGTCTACGTAGGTAGTTAATGCCCATTTGATCTGATTATTTGGGTCACGCACTCGCGCGATTTATAAGAGACGTGAATAAACGATTTAATTATTCAAGATAATCTCACGCTATTTCTGAATATTACGCATCAACAATGACTTCACCATCAATACGTGGATTTTTGTCAAGTATTCCACTGTAGGTATTATGGATCCAAAAATATGCGTTTGTTAAAAACACACTTCGATGTTTAATTTTTCAATTTTTTTTTATCCTGTTTTCGGAATAGCTACGATCATTTAAAATAAATGGACATAGCTGCGGTACCTACCTAATTAGCAAAATTAATTGAAGTCTGCGTTCCAATTACTACCTGGAGTGCTTTCCAATTTATTAGCCTTGGAAGGTAATACTGCTTTATTTAAGATTTTTTGAGAGTGTTGTTAACGGTTTAATTTATACTACCTACCTACAATTTATACCTACAATTTAATTTTTTAACCTACAAGTTAAACATATTTATGGAGGAAAGTATCTATAATATCAAAGTAGACTGGTAGAAAATGCGTAAGTATGGCATTGAAGTACCTATGTAAGCTACAAAATGTAATTGTTTTATATGAAAGAAGTATTACTTAAATAAATATCATCGTGTTCATCAAATTTTAATATAGGTGAAAACCCTACTTCCAAGTCCGAAGGGCTAAAACTAAATAAAGATTTTACGAATACAGCGATTGCGATTTAAATATTCAATTGTAATGCTCACTACTTTCCACCCAGTTTTCAAAAAGAAACGAAATTCAGACTAAACTGAAGATTTGTGCTATCGCAGGATTCGAAGGTCATTAAAGTTACAGTTTTGACTAAGAGAGTAGGTATGGTATGGTAGGTAGGTACCTACCTAAATAAAACTGCTAAGGTAAGAAAAATATTAAAATGAACTGAATATTTTCCACCTAATAAAATCAAAACTGGTCCGATATTATTGCGAGTTAGGTACTGCCTGAAATGATGCATGATGTGTAACACAAGGCTGAATAAATGCGAAGCCGTTGCCAGACCTTCCGGTTATATCAGAGCAAACTTATCCCAATGCGAACTTTCATTAGGTCAATGCACCGACGAAAAAGGATACCTCTGTCCTATTCTTATTTTCTTTGCCTCTTATCTGGTACGCATAGGATTATCGTTTCATTCAAGGTTCACAAGTCAGCTTAATTCAATTAATTAAAAGCTGGCTTGTATCTTCATGTTGTGTGAACTTCATTAACTTAGTGTTCCTGTTACCGAGACCGCTTGATGATCTTGAAACATGATCAGTTGATACATTGACGTGTATTCATTTACTTTATAATGTAGCTAGACAACGAATATATAATTGCATTATAAGACAGTAATGGAAGAAGATGTCAAGATCAATTTATTAGTTAGATCGAAACTAATTAACTGTCATGGCTATCAGTTGCTCTCGGTAACGTTTAGGTACCTACATTATTTTCGTAGTAGGTAGGTAGGTAGTTATTCCTTTACTGAGCTAACCTTTTTATGATTAGTTACATAAATAAGCCTTTAACTAAACGCAATAATTTAATAATAAATAGTTACTAAGATCAGCTAAACGCATCATTAGTATTTTGAGAACATTATGAAAATATGAGTTCGAAATGACGATGATTTTTACTGGTATTCCAGCTAAAATAAAGTATAAGAAGTCATAAAACGGCTAACTGGAAGGTTAAGATGAGAATGAGGTCGAGCGACGGGTTAATTCGCAGACACTGGCTATTGACTATTGATACGGATAGTAACACTTCTGGGACCGCCACCACCTTGCTATTCTCTAATGGATGGTACACACCTATTGCCATTACATAAAACAATTAAGTCATTACAGTAATTTGTAAAAGCGACGGATAACGTGAAAGTACGACCACGTGAACGTCGTGACACCATACACTCTTATGAGCAGCTACATTGTTTATAACGGATCTCCGTATTGTCTTTTGGAATATTTGGGATTTGCGTAATATTTTCATAACAAATTCTTCAGACTGGTATAATTGTGTCACTTGCTTTAAATCACTGTCGTCTGGGCAATTGTGCTAAATTGTTCCAATCAAGGTCTATGAAATGGCGTTTCCTAGTGCAATTCATAGATTGTCTAATGGATCTGTCTCCAACAATGACAAGTCAATCGACACCAGGACTTGACTATGATATGATACTGTTATCACGTGTTGTTATCAGCGTCTACCGATCGATATGAGTATTTTCGCTGAGATTGGGCCATGAGGCACTTTCACCGCCGTTACACGCGTTTTCTAGCGAAACACCGAACTCAATTATTAATAGCAGCCTATTTTTGGAGCGGCTTCGGACGCGGATTTGCGCTCGGGCGTGTGCGAGGCCCGGGCGAAGTCACTATCTCACCTGGGCCAGGTGTAGACACCGGAAACTTCAAAGCCGAAGTGCCAGGAGCCGGCGTAAGCTCCCTGCGCTTTGGGTCCAGTACACACACCGTGGCCGTGGGCCTTGCCGTCTTCCCATCCACCACAATAAGTTCCACCATCGTCAAAGTCGAAACGGCCACCGTTGAGGCCACGCTGCGGGGGGTTTCCGCTAGCGGCGTGCGCGGCGTCGGCTAGCTCGCTCGGCTGCATCACGCGGAACCGTGGTGCCGCGGAGGGGAGGGCCTCCCGCGCGCACCCTCCACCGAGCTCGCGGTATAAATAAACATCAGCTGGGCATGTCGCGCCGTGGCGCGCCGCCGAGTGAACACCACTCCGGTCCTGCGCGAGGAGCACTGCGCGCCCGCGGCACACGCGCCGCCCGCCCGCCGCGCCCCGCCCGCCCTGCGCACTGCGTACGCAACACAGCGCAGCCCGCCGTCGCCGAACCCGCTGCTACCGCCTCATCGTCGCCACAACAACTTACAATACTGCTTTTTTAGATTACTTGCCCCAAATAAAATTGTTACAGCTGATACTACAATGTAGATATCTACTACGGATGAAAAAATTGTCGTTACCTGCGGGCACGGGGCGTTGACCAGGCTTACGCAAAAATCTTGTTACTTATACAAACGTATACTTTTCTTTAATTTTGTAGATTTTGGCCCTCAGACATGACTCGCCAGGGATGCTGCGGTCGCTACCTCAGTTAATAGGTCACTTGGATGGTAATATGTTACAGCTCCGAGCCAAGATTTCCATAGGTACCTGCTTAACATGTTTACTTAAATATTTTTTTAATGGTGTAATTGGTTACCTTTTTCGTGGATTACGATGCCATGAAGGAATTGTCATAAAGATGGGCAGACTCCTCCTTTATCAGCTAATGACCTACATATAAAGAGCGCGCAGTCCTTCAAAACGATAGTTTTGTGCCGCCACTCCTTTGTATCTCGCCCACCTGGTGGAGGCTTGCTCGGCCACGCTATACCTTCTTAGTTGTTTCTATCCAAAATACTCTCCTTATTAACAGGTTAATAAACTTATATGATGAATATAAGTTCTAGTAGGCCTGTGAAATTGTTATCACGCCAGAGGCAATTGAAATACCTACATACGAGTAAGTACAGGAAAATGGCGAGTATTATTAATTATCATGTTTTATAATAGCTCATTGAAAACAAATGGATCAATCTATTATTTACAATCTCATTGATAAAGTTTGTACATTCTATTGAAATTGAATAGCATTTGTCCAAGAAACCTGCGAGGCTCTGTCATGCCATGCATAACCGTTTGCCTAGTCCAATACCAACCCAAGATCATAATAAAGTCCTCCACCTCGCCTCGGTTTTGGTTGACCCCGGTGTTTGGAAGCAGTGGGCTGGTCACAAAACTTCAAGGTACATTAATACTCGAGCGTGGTAATTCTCTACTTTGATCATTAAATAATAAAACAGATAATGGCTTTTATAACCTTTTGGAGTATCTTTGACTTGATCAACTACCTTTTGCAGTGAATTAATGCCGACAAAGCTAATAGCACAGCGTCAGACTAAAAAATCAAAATCAAAAGTCATTTATTCAAATTAGGCTGAGAATCATCACTTTTCGAACGTCAAAATTACAAAAGACAGTCCCCCAAAAACGCCCGCCCTTCGCCACTTCCTAGTGCTATCGCTGGGAAGAAGAAGTGGCGGAACAAACTCCCCAGCAGCACAGCTGTCTGTTTAGTTAGAATATAGATATATATAGATATAAATAATACACTGTGCAGTTGGGAGTTCATTCAGCCTACAAACTATACCTACTGTTGTTAAGGTGAACGATCACAGAGATTAGGTACCTAGTTGATAATTAATAATAGATAATATTTTCTATTTATTTAAAGATGTTTTATAAATGTTTATATTCCAATTCCATCGTGACCTAGCTAAAGTAACAAAAACAACATTTATATAAAATAACCTAGTTCTAATTATAAAATTAATGATTGTATTCTAAGAGGCTTCGTACGTCGGTGCATCACCGACATACGAAGCCTCTTAGAATACAATCATTAATTCATGAAGGACTCTCATTTATTACTTTGTCTTATGTCATTGCGTTTTTATTAAAATGTACTTTTTTTTATAAAATAAACATTTGTATATTGTGTATGTTGTACCTATCCCTAGATACTTACTTTTTAAAGAAATTGGATGAAGTATCCACAAATTCCCATGCTTACTGTGAAGTATAATTTGCGCGCAAACCCTAAGGCTGTTGCTTAGAATTTCGTAACTGGAATAACTAACACTTTCAGCCTGAATCTGGCTGAACGAACAAATGGAGACGTTTAATACAAACAGTTGTAGGTTAGTTAGTTGTAGTTAGTTGTACCTAGAATGGAATAGAATATTGTTTATTATGCACACCTTAAATATTACAGAGATAAGTGTAGAAAGGACATGGATGAACTACTGCCTTAAGCATGTTTAGAAAAGTCTCATTAGCTTGTAACATTCAAATATTCAAGGGTGACACAATGGGAGGTCTTATCGCTAAAAGCGATCCCTACCGACCTATCTGCGACCTATCTGTTTTCGCTGGAAAAACCCAGGAGATAATTTTGGGTTAATGCCATAAATCCATTTGTCCGCCCACCCATATTCACACACTCCAATAACCACCATAGGTAAGCTTGTTATGTTTATTATTTCAAGTCAGACCTAAAGTTTTAAATAAGTAGGTAGTATGTCCGTTTTCGTTAAGCAGTGTGGTTAGTTATTAGGTTTGCGAGCGCTATCGGATGTATGTCATAGTGTGCATTGCATGCATCGGTAGAAGCGCGGCGCGGCGGCGGCGCGGCGATGGCTTGGCGCGGCGTTGGGGAAATGACTTTTCATTCGCTATATTCTTCGGAGCGCAAAAAGGCATAGAATAGGTGTAGTATTAGCGTAGCGCCGGCATAACACAGGCGTAACACAAGCGTTGCTCAGGCGTAGACCAGAGTAGACCAGAGGGGCAATTCTCGTATTTTTAAGAACGTTCACAATCTGATCTGTCTCAATCTGTCAAAAGTACCTGTAACTTCCCTACATTTTTTAAATCTATTGTCGTTGAGACGAGATAGCGACTAGATTTTGTACGTTTTTAATTAAGGGAATTGGCCTTCTGGCGTTGCATCGTCGTAGCACTGGTGTAGCACAGGCGTAGCACCGTCGTAGCACTGGCACTGGTGTAATACAGGCGTAGCACAAGTGTAGTATAGGCGTAACAGCTGTGCATTTCACAGGAGACCTACTTACTTTCATTCTAGTAATATTCGTTCATTAGTCGCATTGAAAAGAATACGCTTACTTGACGCATTTATGCACAAAAGCATCACGTTATGGGGTAATTCTCGATGCAACAAACAAACAAACTTTTTTTCCTCAAGGATGATTATTTTTTTGCCTTGGGGTGGATGCATAGGTCTGTCAGACTACTGAACAAAAATCTAACATTCATATAGAAATAGGAGTTACTTTGTTGACTCAGGCAGAAAGAGCAAGAGAAGCGAGCTCGAAAATTGTAATAACCGGCCTGGGACAGTTTCGGGCACCCCAGTACCGGAGGGCGCTAAGCCATTGTGGATTGGGGCATATCACACAATTAAATGTTCTATTAGCTAAAAAAAATCAACGGATTGCACTCCGGGAGTGCCGGCGGAAGTGAAAACTTGAATATTAACGTTGTGCATTTTTGATATTTTGGAATGCGGTCTACTCTCCCTCCGTCTTACGAATTTTCGATCAGGTCACGTGTCCTGACGCGACCTCCGTCTTACGAATTTTCGACCAGGTCACGTGTCCTGACGCGAGCTCCGTCTTACGAATTTTCGACCAGGTCACGTGTCCTGACGCGAGTTTAACATTTTTTACCCATTACGACAAAAGTGCACAACGCCGCTAAAGAAGTTTTCACTTCAAAAACATACTTAGAGGAATTTTGGGAAAAAATTGTGTTTTGATAAAACTGCTGAAAGACGATTTTACTCATATAGGGTTTATAAATTACTCCAATATGAGGCAGAGCCCAAATTGAGTCCGGTTTACTGATTATTTTTATTGTGTCCAGCCGTGTAGCTAAGACAGTAGAGAAAAAAAATTGTTATCCTACATTTACCGTCCGTCTGAACAACGCATTAGTCCGGTACCCATAGACCATGAAAGCTGTATTATGCGTTGATCAGACAGAGGCAGTGGCGGTTGCGGAATACTGTTTCCGGCTGGATCTGCCAGTTAACAGGATTTCACTATCTGACATAATATATCACATAATACAATTTTGGTACTGTCTCTGTCTGAACAACGAAACAAAATAATACATAGTATGGTAATGAGGTAATGGTGATATGCAGTTGACGGCACGTCGTGTCGGTGGAAACTGGTCACACTTTGACCTTTGTGCGGGACGTGTAGTATAGTGTACAGACGGATCAGTGGTCTGAGGTACAGACTGTTCACTGTACAGTGCATTACCGTACATTACATTTAGTTGTAAAGCGGGCATTCATTTACTGATTGATCACATATTGATCATGGCATGGCATTAGTAAATCCGGTGATCATGACAGATCACTGACGGTGACAGACAGTGACAGTTCAAAATTGACAGACCAACTTTGTTGAATGTTGACGTCTCACTCTGTTGATGTGATTTTTTGTTATTAATCATTTCCCATTCATCAAGAACAAAACACTATTGCATTAATACATTCAGACGTCGTATCTTCCAACATTTATATTTGTGATAATCGAGTAATGACTGTATTGGAAATTAAAACGGAATAATGTGACTTTTAAACCATAATTTCCGCGTAACCTGATGACTTTTTGGCTCTTTATTTCCTAATTTTTCGAACGGAATTACGAACACCAGCTATCAGGTCTAGCACTCGCACAAGAGAAACTACCCAGTAAGGTAATACGCAGTGGATAAAGATTACTATTGTGATACACTTTATAATTTTCCATCCAGTGAAGTAAAGTCGGCAGAATGGAAGCCCCAGAATCCAGTGGAAGCAGCCGATCCAACATGGTGCAGCCGACATCATGGTGCCATCCTGCAAACAGAGTGCATCGATTTTTCGCACTATTACTAATGTGCTTCCTTTGTTTTGGTAAGCTACCATCAAATTGTTAATATTGTATGCATAAAACTGACTATCCTATGAAAGAAACTTCTTAAAATGCGGGTCTATTATATTCTTGTACACACAATAGGCCCACATTTTAGATTAAGTCCAGTACGGAAACAAGAAATCCATAAGTATTAATATTACAAATGCAAAGTAACTCTGTCTGTCTGTTACCTTTTCAAGTGTTACCGGCTGAACGAATTTCAATTATATTTGCCACTCTGGTAGACTGGGCAGGAAATAGGTTCTTTATTCAGTTAGAATATTCCCTTAGGATAATGTCAAGCTGCTTTCATTTTAATTAGAAGCTGCGGGATAAAGCTATTAAAACATAAAAATGAATGCATTTACAAGGCTCATTACTATGCTAGAAATAAAATTGGTTTTACAATTTCCCTGTTGCAGGTTCCTATTTTTGTTATGATACTCCTGGAGCATTGGTTGACAACTTCAAGAATGACTCACACTTGAACACATCCCAGTTTGCAATGCTTTATTCTATATACTCATGGCCAAATGTGGTATTGTGTTTCATTGGCGGTTATCTTGTTGATAGGTATGTTTTTATGTAATTAATTTGTTGTTTATCAGTTCATTATGAAACATTATTCTAATAACCAGAATAAATGTTACATGCAATGTTAATAGTATTTACATTTCAATTTAAAGTTTCTGTTTATTATCATAATTTGTTTACTTTAAAGTTTTGTTTTGTGTAAAAAAATTGAGAGAGGGTGGTTTTCAACCATATTTTTTTTTATTACAGAAATTGGCCTTGTCATATTACTTTACTGAAATTAGTGATATGTTTCAAACCATCGCAGTTTATGTTTAGATTGAGGCATATCAATCTGTAATATACCCAATAGTAGTGATTTAATAGATTTAATCGAGAAACAATAATAAAACTATGTGAAACTCTATACATACAAAGTTATTTACTGTTCTGACAAAACAAATTACATTTTATCATTAGGAATTTAGATCAATATGCACACATTGCATTATGAATACTTATAGGTAAACGTCAGCACATGATATGATGTTTACAATATCTGTGACCCCATTCAGTCCAATTATATCATTAAAACATTGGGAATATTATACTATAATATTATTATGATTTCAGTTGCAATGCTTGCCCTCATTTATTGATATCTATACACCGTAAAATTTTGATTGTTTTAATCCTTAAAAAGGATTATTGTACTTATCATTATGCACAACTTTTACTAAAAAAAAAATGAGTTGATCTATACATTATGTTGAGTTATGCGTACATAAATCTATGGATCAGCTGATTTTGTTTCATGATTTCAGGGTTGGTCCCGTAGTAAAATTGTTCATAATGATGAGTACAATGACCCCTTTTAAGAGGATTAAAACTATCAAAATTTATCAGTGTATATTGATCAAATCATGATAATAATGTTTCTTTTTTATTTAATTTCAGGTACTTTGGTGTACGATTGGGCACTGTAATTTATATGACAATTGTATTTATTGGAGCTGTAATATTTGCATTTGGAGTATACATTAATGCATTTTGGTTGATGATACTCGGCAGATTTGTATTTGGGTAAGTGCAACTTGCACATAAAAAGCTGGAAACAGGAAATGGAGAAACAAAACAATCACACCTATGTTCTATGTTCTATGTTATGGGTTTGGTTTCCGCACTTAGTCCTTCAGGTGGACCATTGTGCGTGGGCCATGGCGGCCGTCGGTGGTTATTCCAACCAGCCCACCTCCCTCCAGAAGCTTATTAGATCTCCTGGTCTGTCGAGAACATCTGTGTAGGATCCGGGTGTCCCGAGGGTTGCTAATCTAATCTGGGCGACGCCTGTGCACTCAAAGAGCACATGCATGACGGTCTCATCAGCCTCCATGCAGGCTCTGCACAGGGGGCTGTCCGTTATGCCAATCGTATGGAAGTGTTTGTTCAGTGAGCAGTGTCCCGTGATGGTCCCCGTCACCAGGCGCAGGCCTTTCCTGTCCAGAACAATCACACCTTTTTTCAGACAAGACGTGATTGTTACAAGGTCTTTTATTTTACTAATTATTATTTTTAACCTATTTCAGGATTGGAGGAGAATCCTTACAAGTAGTTGTTAACAATTATGTTGTTCTTTGGTTCAAAGGAAAGGAACTCAACATGGTATTTGGACTACAGTTATCATTCTCACGGTTTGGAAGTACTGTTAACTTTTGGGTCATGGAACCAGTGTACAGATGGGTTTCAACATATTATGGAGGATATGAAAGATTAGGAGTTACATTATTCATTGGTTTGCGTCATGTTACTATTTATTGTTAGTTTTCATAACTCCTTGTCAACTCCTTATTAAAATAATCTATCTTTTCAGCCTCACTAACTTGCTTCATATCCCTTATTTGTGGCGTGATTCTTGGCTGGATGGATTACAGAGCTGAAAAAATTCTTGGAAGGCAAGATGAGCAAAGCAATAGTGAACCCTTTCATCTAACTGACATAAGACATTTCAAATCAGTGTTTTGGCTTTTGTCTGTTATTTGTGTGGCATATTATCTAGCCATCTTTCCGTTTATTGCCTTAGGAAAGTGAGTAACTGCCTGGATTTTTCCTTATTTCTGTTACACCTTTGTTCAATCCTGTTCATAAACTGTACTGTTGATCTAAATTCTATCTAAACAAACAATATTTTAAAATGTATTATCTTACAGATTATTCTACGAGCGAAAATTCGATTTCTTGCCACAAGAGGCAAACAATGTAAATTCTATGGTTTATTTGCTATCAGCAGCTCTAAGCCCATTCTTTGGTATTCTCATAGACAAGACAGGAAGAAATATGACATGGGTTATAATAAGTATTGTGACAACGATTAGTGCTCATTTCATGTTAGCTTTCACTTTCTTCAGTCCATATGTGGGAGTGGTAAGAAATACCTCTTTTTTATCGCAATATCTAAGTTATAATTTAACATCTCATAAAAGAAGACATTACCTACTTTTTCAGATTACGCTGGGCATCTCTTATTCCCTGTTAGCCAGTGGTTTATGGCCACTTGTGGCTTTAATTGTTCCAGAAAACCAATTGGGAACCGCATATGGAATGTAAGGCTATTTTGATTTTCATTTATGGCTAGAATGCACTGAATGCTACTCTTAAATAACAAACCAGTCATAAAAGGTACACGTGTCTTTGGCTCCGGTTCGAGAGGCCCACGGCACACAAGAGGATTTTTAGTATTTATCAGTGGGCAAAATAATAAAATTGCGGCGGGGTTCTATCAGATTAAACATCGGGATTCTTCCATTTAGAATTTCTTTGTGCCACCCCAGATTTCGTATTTGTGTCCAGTTTATAGGCTCACCCATATTACGTGGGATTTAAAGATAACTGGCGAGAGGTGGTACCCCTTCAGGGAACACAGGGGCGAGGTTATGGTAATATCCTGATTACTTAGGTATAAATCCTCAACCGTACTTTCCGCCGTATGCGCTGGCCCAAAGGGCATGCGTAGCGTTGGCATCCAGATTGCAATCGTTCTGAAATGCTAGAAAAAATTATTGATGTGCATATTTTTTATTTTCTCAGATGTCAAGCGGTACAGAACATGGGCCTAGCTACTGTTATCATCTTTGCTGGAATAATTGTTGATAAATATGGATACTTGATGTTAGAAATGTTCTTCTTGGGGTGTCTCTTTGGTATGATTCAAAATGATAAAATGAAGATTTGGGTTACTTACTTCTTAATGAATTTGAATTCATAATAAGTTTTTTTTTTCTAGTGTCCCTAATTGCGGCTGTGCTCATATACATTGTTGACTCAGCAAACAATGGTGTACTTAATATGTCACCAAGTATGAGAGATTCCACGAAGACGTAAGTTTTGCCTACTTACTACTATTTTCACTAAGTAAAATTCTACACTGTACAACAGTGTTGTAGTTCATTAATGTTCTAGACTAAAAGATGTTTAAAAAATTATCTTAGTAATAGTAACTTCTAGAATATAGAGGTTTAATGATCATTTTTTATACATCACTAGCTGACCCGGCAAACGTTGTTTTACCATATAAATTATTTCTAGCTGCCCGGCGCTACTTCGTTCGCGTGGTGTCCTACCCCCTACCCTACTCCTACACTAATACTCCTACCCTACTCCTACACTACTCGTACCCTACTCCTAACCTACACTACTCCTACCTTACTCCTATAAGTAAAACGCTGATTGATTGATAGGACCTAGCGGACCCGGCAGACGTCATCCCACCCGAAAAAGCAGCGCCACCTACCGGGTCCAATTATCCTGACAATAACGAACACAAAAAAAAGAATTATCCAATTTTCTGGTGCAGTCGATCGGAAGTTATGCGCGTACATACATTTCGGTGAATTTTCTTCATAAAAATTAAAAGAAAAACAGATCTTTTTAAAAATACGGCGGTACGACGTTCACCGGGTCAGCTAGTATATTATAGAAATATAATATACATGCTCTGATTACATAACTAATCTGTTTAAACCTAAACGTCCCGTGATCACGATGAAATGATTCATCATGGCTATTGTTTGCGCGGACAATGACCCTGTTAATATTTATACAGTGGCTTAAAATTTCAAGTGTAACAACCATTCATTTCGTAATATTCAGTTGGCATATACTTTAATTTTATTTAACAATACGATTACCTATGGCAATCATTCCAGAGTTCAAGAAACAGACGAAACTGCAAACCTGTTGGACCATGAGGATTATACGGACCAAGAAGAAACTGACTCGAGGAGGCCGTCGGAGTCGCTAGATCAGTCTATTAACACACGAGACGTCGCCCAAGAACAGTCTGATAGAATACGCAGTCGATACTTAGCACAAATATTGCCAACCAGTAATGTTTCAGAAAGACAATAGACAACCTGATATCATTTTGCTATCATAGATACCTGTAAATAATTATTGTCCTAGTGAGTACTTCATTTAGATTTAGAATTAATTAATTTACTTATATTAAATTTTATAATCAATAATAAAAGAAAGTATCAAATTATATAAAGTTTACTGTGTCGTGTGGTTTTTGAGATAATTGGGATATTTTTGGTAACGGCTGTTTTGAGTTTAGCAAGTCAGCAACCATAAAAATAACTTTGTTTTTCAGTTTCCTTGATATACTAAATTTTTATTGCCGTCGATAAAATTAATAATAAGCATGATTAAATTATTCATCCCTTAAACGGAACCTTTCACTGTCATTGTCCAACACGCACTTGAACGGTTTTTTTAACGAAGTTAGAGTAGCTGCTATGGGTAGGTACTGTAACAGTAAAAGTTAGACTCAAAAGCAAAAACAAAAAGTATTAAAAAAAACGTAGAAAATAAAATAAAGTAAGTATATTCAGTTTCCAAAAATAACGAAACAATTCTCTTCATAAATAAAACTAAATCTATGTACAGACGCCAGCAGTCCAAGCTACCCGAAACTGTCAAATTTTCCCAATGAATCTTGATTCTTTAGCGGTTAAGTTGAAAACCTATTAAAGAAATTTGACAGATTGTAGTAGCTTGATGTGCTGGCGTTGGTACTGGCGACGCACTGAGTATGTTGATACTTTGAACAGATACTTTTGGAACAGACACTTTCATCAAATACTTTTGGAACTGACAAAATACCCGAATACGCCTGTTGCACTAGTGCGTCGCCTTTAATTATCCAGCTGTATTATGATGACTAGAGAACGATGAGTGCGCTTGTCAAGATATAATATCTTAACGATGGCATCTTTCGTTCTCTTATAACCGATTGCCTGCGGCTTGCCTCACAAACGGAACAAAATTCTTAATAGTAGCATAACGTAAATGTAATAAGTAGGTACCTAAATAACTTTAAAAAGACATTATATTATATCATCATAAATTATTATTATGATAAAATACATTAGCAAGACTATGACTAATAGTAGGTGGTATCACCTCTGTGATACCACCTACTATTATTGTCCTAAATTCCCTAATAGTGATTCCGTTGATTCCCCGTGACAGATTACTGTGGTGCTAATTGGTGTGTCATGGTGAATTAACAAACATTTTACACTGGTTAATTAAACATATTTTACAATAAAAAACAAGTCTCATTTCTTAAAATTCTGACGTGTTTTAATTTCCATATTATTTGATATAGATTCACTTTAAGTACAATACATTATAGTAAGTAACAATAATAGGTTGAAAATAAGCTCATTTGTGCTTTTCTTTAGTAATATTTAACAAGTGTATAATTATTGCTATATTATTAATACATCACTTATTTATTTAATTAAGGCATATCACTGAGGTAATTTTATAAGAGTTTATAATTCATCAATGTTTTGTTATGGCATGTGGTATTTGATATTAATTTCCACTTGATAACTATGTGTTCCTGAGAAAAAAGGTCTTGACAGACGGACAATGAAGTGATCTTATAAGGGTTCCGTTTTTCCCTCTGAGGTACAGAATCCTAAAAAAACGTTTTTTGGGCAGGCTCTAATATTAATAAATCATGCTGTTGCCTCTTTCTATGGCAAACCATAAAATGCCAGTGGCTTATTTAGATAAATGTCAACCATTCTTTAACCAAACAGCAACCATTCTTTAGCTAAACACTTTCTCTTACTAGTTTGACTTGTTTGTCAAGTACAAAAATACTTAGTTATTTAATCATAACAATTTGGTCAGTATAGTTTTAAATATTGGCAGCTAATTAGTGCTTCACAGTCTTTCTATTTTGCTCACTAAAATATTTTGCACTTATCTTCTAAAGGTGATTCTATACCATTTCCTGGTAATTGACTGTGAATAAAAGGGGAAATCCAAGCTAAATACCATCTAGAACCAAATACTTCTATCACATTAAGCTTCCAGCCTTTGTTGTGAACAAAATCGTTGGTGTAAAACTTTATTTCAGGAACTAATCTACCTTTGAGTATGTTAATAAAATGGTAGATGAATAGAAATCCAGAAAGAAGTCCAATTAACACATTCAACTCTATTAAGGCAATGTAGACACTTTCATCCCCAAAGTCAATCACAATGCTAGCAAGTGGACAAATAAACTTAAACAATATAATTCCATGGTTCCATGAGATGAAAAGGGATAGAAATTGAATATTATAGTAGAAAGCATATATCATACCCACAAAGACATAAAATGTGAACAACATGAAATATCTATGATTAAAGTACCCCACACAACATGCAAGAAATGAACAGTGATGGTCCCTTTTTAAAATACAAATATTACATATGTCACAATGCCAGGCACGAGGTGGTCTCAAACATTCACACATGCTACATAAAGTCCATTGCTCTTTATTAAAACCTTCAAGGTTTTTACCCTTAATTGTAGTATTTGTGAACATTCCATAGATCATATTGCCCATAATATTAAGAAACAGAAAGCTTGCGCAACCAAGATGGCAGAAGAAGGCTAAGCTCCACTGCTCTATCACTGTAGGTAATACAACACATAATTCAAATATGAATGCAGGTATAATTAGCAGGGTAACTGCAATATAAAAAATATGTTCTGAAAACCTTTTCAACTGCTTATTTTTAATGAACTCCAGTTTCATAATAAGCATTTTGTTTATTTGATTGATCTTTTTATCTCTATATTTTTTCTAGTACCCATCCACCAGTGAACTGGCTGGGCCACTAAAAATTCTGGAATTGGATGGATTTGTCTGAAATAGAGAAATAGTATAATATTATTACTTAATATGAAGTTTTGGGGGCCATTCTCCGTATCTAAGAGTTGAAAAGGAGGGAGTAATCGGGATCCTGTAGGTCTAGAACTGTATCTGTATATAGGAACTAAGATATTAAATTAAATATACCTTCTTAAATAATTTTATGAAAAACATGAAAGAAAATTGACAATGTTTTTGTTTATACATTCTCTTGTTCTTGTTGTCAAAATGACAAATAACATCTTGTCAAATGTGACAATGCATAGGTGCGTTCAATTAGTACGTTCTTTCAAATTAGAAGTAATGGAAAATAACATTACTACACCCACATTTCGCCAGTTATTTTGCCATCAACCGGGCACAAATCCAGAATCCGGGCTGCTACTGAGAAATTCCAAATGGAAAAACCCAATAACACTGCCCTGCCTGGGAATTGAACCCGGAACCTCGTGATCAGCAGTAGCGCTTGTGACCAGCAGACCATAAAAATGAGAAATAGATGTAATAAATACAATTACTACATGTTTTCTTTTTTAATTATTCATTTAATGTTTATACTAAAGTAGCACATACAATCAACCTCGATAGCGAGTCGTGCGATAGCTGTGACTAATAATGTAAGTATGTCACAGAACACTAATACCCTAAGCCGGGGAGTATGTTGTCAGGTGCAGGTGTGAACGAGAGTAATGGTAATGATTGAACGAATGAACGCACCTTGCCAAAAGTATTACCAGAGTAAAAAACTTATCAAAATAAGACGAATAAAATTTATTTAAAGGCTGGTGGAACTTTATATATTGGACTTATGTACTTGTGAGTACTTTAGCAAAAACTGGAAACAATAAGAATTAGTTGACATCTACTCAAAATTATTCTCTGTTACGTTTTGAAAGTGGACTCAAAAAAATACATATTCAAACATTATGGTCCCCAAAAAGATGGTGCATCTTTATGGTCTTCATCATTACATGCTCTGTGGTCTTCATTTGACAATTGACGTCTCCAGTCTCCACCCGCGCCCTCTTCTTCCTTCACCCCCTCTAACTCCACACATCACGACGAAAGTTTAGGTTCAAAGTCTGGGTCCAATATTATTTAATTAGTTAATTCTTTTCATCGTTTATTTAGTTTTTGTTAATATATAAACCTTTCAAACATGTCGAACAGTAAGATATTTAATGCACTTAAGATCTTAAGAACCCGCAAGGATCTGAAATATTTAACTGGTAAGTACTACTTCAGTGACTTTCTCGGCAATTTCATTTGTCGACAAACTTTAACAATAATTTCATTTTTGCAAAAACTTTGATTTTTAGTACTGTAATAGAAGTGTAATGGTTTTGCTAAGGTTTTCATCATCATATTTTAGGTTCACACAGCAGAACCTATGCTGCTGCAGGTAGTCAAGTTCATACCAAATGTAAAATTGTCAATGGCATTTATGTGGTTACTCTTGATTCTCCTAATACAAAGGTAAGTTAAAAACTTCTTGGTTAATTACCAACACATACCAATGCTTATTTTTAACATATACCTACCAAGAACGAGGGTTAAGATTTTACAATAAATAGTTTTGTTTTCTTAATACTTTCTGTTCTATGCAGTAGACTTACTTCTTGACAAATTTGCTGCATAGGTCTGATCTGATGACTTTGGTGGTTTATAGGATCTAAAAACCTGCAAGTGACCTGCATTGTCAGGTTGAATAGGCCTGGTTGATGGCTCAGCGTTTAGCTGGAATTTACTAATTCACTTTGAATGTCTTTATTTCTTTATTTTTATTTGTTTTTGATAAATGTTTAACCTAACAATTATGTGGTATTTAATAACTAAATCAAATTAGTCTAAAAGCATAAAAATAATGAATTCCAAATGGAATTCATTATTTTTATGCTTTTAGACTAATTTGATATAATATAGACTAGAGGTCTAAAAAGCCTGTTATACGTACTGAAGTCATTATATCGATAAATATCTGGGTGATGATATTGGTATAAACATAATATTGGTATAATAATAAAAATGACAAGGCAGTGAACATGTTATAAAAATATTACAACCTTTTTTTTTCAATTAAATAATCATAATTTTGTAGATTGTGGAAACAACAAGCAAAAATTCTCAACTATTGCATTCCATAATGTTGGTTGGAACAGTTCGTCGGCATAGAATTAATGAATGTTATATATAGTAAAAATATACCTTCTTCTGGTCAAAATACAAGTTGCTTCTATAGAAAACAAAACACAGTAATGAAAAAAATAATCATTTGAATACCACTTTATCTACCTATGTTTGCAAATTGAAAGTTTTTGGAAACAGTATAAATGGTGAATGACAAGCCTACTATTTGTACTGTATCCAACAAGTTTCAACAAAAAGATGATTTTTTTTTTATTTATAAATAGATATAATAGATTTATTTTTATGTTAATTTCAACTGATAACTATATTAAAAATTGCCAAAGAGTAAACTAGCAAAGTTTTATTTTAGAGCACTTTAAATTCCAGATAGGTTAAAAATCAGGGGTGTAATAAATAAAAACACCCATGCATGTGTGTGCTTATTCTATTTAAATAAATAAACAAAACTACTTCAATTAAATGTATGCAAAATCTTAGGAGAACTAAGTCCCAAGTCCTTTGTTTACTAGAAATAATTAAATGTTTTAGGTGAATTCATTAAACAC
Source organism: Apamea anceps (assembly GCA_951799955.1). NCBI lineage: Eukaryota > Metazoa > Arthropoda > Insecta > Lepidoptera > Noctuidae > Apamea > Apamea anceps. Next base: position 13,785,395 of record OX637505.1, on the reverse strand, counting down.
TGCTGTTATGGATGAGGTGAGTCAGGTACTGAATGAGATTGAATCCAACCCGTCTATCCAAGCAGCAGTATTAATATCAGGCAAGCCAGGATGCTTCATCGCCGGAGCTGACATTACCATGCTGGAAGCCTGCAAAACCAAAGAAGAATTTGTTGACTTGTCTAAGAGAGGTGGGTACTATTAAAATATTGTTAATATTAGCCATATTAACCCCTTCTATGCTGGAAAGTAGTTCAACGCAAGTCACAATGGGAATTTTATTAAGTCTTTAATGACAACGATTAACATGCAAGATTAATGTATTTTAGGGCTAATTTTCAATCTACAGATAATTTTTATTTGTGGAATAAAATTGACGTCTGACAGTTTTTGTATGGAAGAACTGTCAAAAATTCAAAATTATTCCTTAATTTCTCTGATAAAAATATCTGGCGGTGGAAAAATCAGCCCTCAGAAAAATTAAGTTAACCAAGCTATTATTTTTTCTACAAAAAAATCTTTTGTAACTAGTAAGCAATAATAAATAACAATTTAATTTGTTTCTATACACATTACCTTGGTAACGCTTGGTCCATTTCATTTTGATTAAGTATAGTAATTGTAATATTTAATTAAGTAACAAGCAATAGAAATATATGAACTCACTGTTAATGCTACAACTAATTTATTAAATAGGTACTTATCTTAAAAGTTTAAATGCTGCACAAAAACTTTAAAGTACTTATTATAAAGCCACACTTCTTGGAATATAATATCTATTTTGGTTACCTATTGTCCAATAGGCTGAGTTGATTGATTGGCCAATTCTTATCATTTCGTTTCTTTACAGGTCATGGAATTTTCCATAGGATTGAAAGGTCACGTAAGCCCATCATCGCCGCGATCCAGGGCAGCTGTCTCGGCGGTGGCTTGGAGACAGCCCTCGCCTGTCATTATCGTATCGCCGTTAAGGATCCTAAGACTGGATTCGGTCTTCCTGAGGTTATGTTAGGACTGCTACCTGGAGGAGGCGGAACACAAAGGTAAAATAAAATTGATATTGCATGTATTTTCTTTAAACAACACCCCTATAAAATTAAATTGCCGACCCCAAGTATAATGGAACAAGGGCAGAAAGATGATGATGATGACCCCAGTAAAATTGTCAGTCAGCAGCGATATATTATGCGGCCTTGAGACTCGATAATAGTTTAGTTTTAACGAAAGTTTATATAGTCAACAAAACCCTATTTCCAAAAGAGATTTACGATTTAGGGCCATAGATTATACACTGTTTAGGGCTAGAGACAAATACAAGTAGAAAAACGGTGACAATTTTGACACTTTCCCTTCGTGTAATTCCACGAAAGTGTCAGTTCTGGTCGAAAAACATGTGCGACTGCGTTGCTGCCCCGATCAACAAAATTACCCGCGCGAAATTTCAGATGTACCCCTTTCCTGAAAGTCAATGGTTATAATTTCCTCAGTTGGAAATGATAGCAATAGAAATTCTGATAAGAAAGCAACCATGACCTGGGTGAAAAACATGTTACATACTAAAATACTTGGCAATGAAATAATATTCTGAGTAAGGTTGCCAAACATTCGTAATCAAATCATTTATGTAACTAAGCACTATGTGTGTTTATATTGATTGCAGATTTACATCTAAACCTAAATGTAGGTACTTTACAATCAGTTTATAAGGGGCTATTTTAAATTAGATCAGGTCATATGAATACCAATTCTATGACGTTATGTTAGCATATAGGACGATTTTATAGTTCTATGCTATGTTAATGCAAAAATGTTTGGTATAAAATGATGTTTTATTTCCAGAATGCCAGTACTTACATCCATACCTACGACTTTGGACCTAGCTCTCACCGGCAAAACTGTAAAAGCCGATAAAGCCAAGAAGTTGGGAATAGTTGATTTGTTAGTTTCCCCTCTTGGTCCAGGTAAATTAATTCATATTATATAAAAGGTTAAGTAAGTCATGTGAACTATTATGAAGAAAACATGCACTATGTATGTACATATACATAGTGCAAGTTTTATACTACCCACCTATACAACATTTAGTATGGTAATTTGATTTAGGATTAGTTTCCAAAAATTAAGAAAGAAAATAAAAAAAATTTGTTTCGTTTCCATAGGTTTGAGTTTACCAGAAGACAGCACAATGAAATACTTGGAACAAGTAGCAATTCAAATCGCAAGAGACATTGCGAATGGCAAAATGAAAATAGATAGATCGAAAAAGGGATTAGTACAGAAAATCACTGCTAGCATTATGCAAATGGAAATGGTGAAGAATATGATCTTCAAAAAAGCCAAGGAGCAGGTCATGAAAGCGTCACGTGGTCTCTATCCAGCGCCATTGAAAGTAAGTTATAAAATAAATGCTACTGTTTTTTTAACAGCTGCTGCTAGTATAAATATTGAATGGGATGTCTGGTGTCCAATTTTTATACCATCCCATGCTACAGAGTATTCTTGGTTACAACTAAAACCCAGTGTCGTTATATTAAAAAACCATCTTACTTTCAGATCCTAGAAGTAGTAAGAATTGGTGTGGATAAGGGCTCCAATGCTGGGTATGAAGCAGAAGCCCAAGGCTTCGGCGAGCTCGCCGTCACGCCTCAGAGCAAAGGTCTTATTGGACTGTTCAGAGGACAAACTGAGTGCAAGAAAAACAGGTTTGGAAAGTCCAAAGTTGATGTCAAAACGGTGAGAATTTGAAGATACTATAGTTATGTTTTTCATTGTATGTTACTTAGCTTTACTTTTATCGTTTTGCTTTCTTTTTTCAATACTTCATCAAGGAATACTATAGGTACGAAACATTTGTAACTCTCAAAAACAGTAGTACTCAAGCACATTTTTAAATTAGAACTATACTAAAATAGTCTTTCAACTACTAAGTAATAATGTTCATATTTGTTTAGATTGGAGTGCTCGGCGCTGGTCTGATGGGAGCCGGTATTGTGCAAGTGTCCATCAACAAAGGTTACCATGTGGTCATGAAGGACGCCACCAACGCTGGTCTCTTCAGAGGTGTGGGACAGATCTCAAATGGACTATCTACTGCTGTTAAACGGAAGAGGATGTCCGGGTAATTAATTTTGTATTTAAAACAGTTGTAACTGTTTCATGACCGAATTTGCGATTGAAATATTTGTGGTAAATATAGTTTCTCCCGAATTTGTATAATCAATTGAAGGACACATAAAGGAAGAAATAGAAGTTTTACTGTTAATACTCCTGGGCAATTAGTGTCCCTCATAGTGCTGTTAATTAATGTGTAATTTGGTTTTATTTGCAGCCTGCAGAGGGACAAGTACTTGTCAAACCTTTTACCGACTCTGGATTACGATAAGATGAAGAATTGCGACTGTGTCATTGAGGCTGTGTTTGAGGACATTAACATCAAGCACAAAGTCATCAAGGAGCTGGAAGCTGTGATCCCTAAACACGCTATCCTCGCTACAAACACCAGCGCTATCCCCATCACCAAGATCGCGGCCGGAAGCAGCCGTCCCGACAAGGTTATTGGTAAGTTGTCATTTTTAGGGTTCCGTAGCCAAATGGCAACGGAACCCTTATGGATTCGTCATGTCTGTCTGTCTGTCTGTCTGTCTGTCTGTCTGTCTGTCTGTCTGTCTGTCTGTCTGTCTGTCTGTCTGTCTGTCTGTCCGTCCGTCCGTAGGTCACAGCCGCTTTTTTCCGAAACTGTAAGAGCTATACTGTTGAAACTTGGTAAGTAGATGTATTCTGTGAACCGCATTAAGATTTTCACACAAAAATAGAAAAAAAATACTTAGAACTGAAACTCAAAATTTTTTTTTTCATCAAACCCATACGTGTGGGGTATCTATGGATAGGTCTTCAAAAATGATATTGAGGTTTCTAATATCATTTTTTTCTAAACTGAATAGTTTGCGCGAGAGACACTTCCAAAGTGGTAAAATGTGTGTCCCCCCCCCTGTAACTTCTAAAATAAGAGAATGATAAAACTAAAAAAAATATATGATGTACATTACCATATAAACTTCCACCGAAAATTGGTTTGAACGAGATCTAGTGAGTAGTTTTTTTTTAATACGTCATAAATCGTAACGTAACGGAACCCTTCATGGGCGAGTCCGACTCGCACTTGGCCGGTTTTTTGTTATTAAATGAGTGCAATCAAGTAAATGTTCAGCAAGTTTATTACTCAGCTTAAAAAAAACTAAAATAGTATTAAAATACTTTCTTAATATTAAATGCAATAGAATGTATAATCCAAAGCGCTTGATCGACGGTCGAGCTATGTCTTAGTAGGCTAGCGGTAAAGACTACTAAGATCTATTCGGAAAACCGTGGTCTTGCGATGATCCCAAAGCGAGCTTTATCGGCAAGCCAAGAAGACTATAGTAAAGCTCGCTGGTGACTCAGGCCCTGAAAGACTGAACTTCAAAATAAAGCTATACTAACTCTGAGATTCGTCATTTGCCTAACCTTTTCGCAACTATAATGGGGTTGGCTTCCAGTCGTAACTGAATGCAGCTAAATACCAGTATTTTACATGAAGCGACTGCCTATCTGACCTCCACAACCCAGTCACTGGGTAACACGCTACTCTTAGTAAGACTGTGTCTGGCAACGACTGTTCAAGATCCTGAATGGCAGCCTCTGAGAAGAAGTACTATACTACCTCTGAGATTACAGAACGTTATTTGACATGAACAGTTTCCACACACAGGCATGCACTACTTCTCCCCCGTGGACAAGATGCAGCTGCTGGAGATCATCCGCCACCCCGGCACGTCGGACGACACGGCGGCGGCCGCGGTGGGCGTGGGGCTGCGCCAGGGCAAGGTGGTCATCACCGTGGGCGACGGGCCCGGCTTCTACACCACGCGCATCCTCTCCACCATGCTCAGTGAAGCCGTCAGGTATATTTACACGAACCAATACAAGCAAAAACTTCATTCAAACTTATTTTAGACTAGCGACCCACCTCTGCTTCGCACGGTCAAGTTTTGTCAAGTCGTCGAAGTAGAAGACTATTATAATTTATTTATTTATTTATACTTATAATAAATCTGTAGAAGTGAAAATTCTGTACATTGAAAATATCAAAAAAATAAATGGCAGGGGGTGTTACTAGACCGACACCGAACCCAAAAATGTGATTACAAAAATTTTTGTCTGTCTGTCTGTCTGTTTGTTCAGGCATCACGCAAAAACTACCGGTTCGATTACGATGAAACTTGGTATAATTATTCTTTAATATCCTGGGCACCACACTGGGTACTTTTTATCCCGGAAAAGTATATACAATAAAAAACAAACTTAATTTTGCGGTTCGATCCCTAGACCGATTACTATACCAACCGCAAATAATAAGTTTGTCGTAGGTTACGTCACCCGCAGTATCATCTGTGCGACCTTTTTATTCCTTTTAGTTTTTAGAGTTATTTAGGTTTAATTTTATAAGTCGTAGGTATAGATTTTAATTTTAAAGTATAGGTAGTATATTTGATAGTGTATGTAGTGACCATAGGTTATTTTATTAGGTAGGATTAGTCATTCGTATAGATATTAGTTTTTAGGGATTTTGCTTATTTATTGAGCTTAGATTAGTTATCATCAGAAATAGGTTTATTTAGGTAGGTTATTTTTTTTTTTAATTCGGTAGGTAATTAGGTAAAGATATCATATAGGTACCCTCTTAATCACCACTAATGAGACACAATTGGTTTTCTATTGTAATTAGCCACAAAGGGCCCGCGAGATGGATGGCATCCTGGGGAAGCACATACATTTTATCCTGGTAGCATGTTCCCGTGGGATAATTTCCGACATCCACGCGGGCGAAGCCGCGGGCAGAAGCTAGTAATTTAATTATTTATTTATTTCTCAAAAAAGTGTGGTTCATACAGTCTGTTACTATAAATATAATTTTACAATTTAGGGAAAAATCATAAAGAGTTACAAACAGATTGAATCTGGCGTCCTAGCTAGGTTACATGGTAACCTGTATTAAGGTTCGCCAGCCCAGGTTCCCACAGAAGGAGTACAAAAAATCCAATAGACTGCTATTATATCTAAGTTAAATAGTAATAGTAGTAGTAGTAGTGGTTTATATGTATAATAACATATAAACCTTCCCGAACAAATTCTCTAAATGATGTTGAAAACCACACTACAATCCGATGCGAAATTTTGAAAACGCGACTTCAATTTAATGTATTGTCGGATAAACTAAGTTCTGATTCGAATTTTGAGCTTTCTACATTAGTAATTTTTTTATGCTAAGAATGGGGTCGCATTAATAATGTAATGGATAGAGGTAACCTTCAATTTTTGGTATCTCCTTTGGGTTTGTATGGTATGCGAAATTGTTCATTATTAATGTTTTCTTTTGTTATGAATGACAGATTGCTACAAGAAGGCGTGGACCCCAAGACTCTGGACAGCCTCACTAAGAACTTCGGTTTCCCAGTCGGTGCCGTCACATTGGCTGACGAAGTCGGCATTGATGTCGGCTCACATATCGCTGTCGACTTAGCTAAGGTTTGCTCAAATCATTTGATATTCAATAACAGACTGTAAATTATGACATCGAGTTTTAGATAAAATTTGGTTTTGTAGATCGTCGTCTTTTCTTTCTAAAGCTTGATGTGTCATTAACGACCGATTGCTGTCCAGCCCGATTCAAACTTTATGGCGGCTCCGAACATGAGGCGAGTCGCTGCGCAGCGGTGGGGTACTGCGCTGCGAGTAGACCTCTTCAGAGCCGTCATAAAGTTTGAATCGAGCTATCATAGATGTATTTTATTTAAAAAACTCGGAACATGTAATAATGTTTTGAATATTTTCAGGCCTTTGGTGACCGCTTCAGCGGAGGCAATTTGGAAGTCATGCCCGACTTCGTCAAGGCTGGGTTCCTGGGCAGGAAGTCTGGCAAAGGTTTCTACATTTACGAGAAGGGATCTAAGAGCAAGGAGGTGAACCAGGAGGCCGTCAACATCCTGAAGGAGAGGTACCCGTTAGAGCCCCGCGGAGCCAACACTGCAGAGGACCAGCAACTGCGAATGGTATCTAGGTAAGAACTTCACATGCTACAGTTTAGTTATTTCGTATTATTTTTATGACCATAGAAAATTCTACACTAATATCTACTCGTAATATAAATGTTTACTCTCTGTGACCACTAAAAGTATAATTATTTGTGTTATTACAAAATATTTTCAATTTCAGATTTGTAAATGAGGCTGTTCTCTCATTGGAAGAGAAGATTCTGCACAGCCCTCTGGAAGGAGATGTTGGTGCAGTCTTCGGACTTGGATTCCCGCCGTTCACCGGTGGACCGTTCAGGTATTATTTCATAATAGACCGTACTTTTATGTTATGTGAATAATTTGTGCAACATAGATAATAACGTGTGTATTGTCTTCCAGATGGGTGGATCAATTCGGTGCTGATAAACTGGTTAAGAAGATGGAAGAGTTCCAAGGTCTGTATGGAGCACCATTTAAGCCCGCTCAAACCCTCGTGGACATGGCCAGGGATGGCAAGAAATTCTACAAAAACTAAATTTATCCATAATTTGTTGAATATTTTTAACTTGTTCATAAATTCGTGGCCGTTTCCTGGGTGGCTGTCTATTTATCCAATTGGAACTGTTTTATATGTATTTGTAAGAGAATTAGTGATGTATGTAAGTGTTCCGATCACCATCATATTGTGCAATTATGCTACTTGATATTTACCATTTTCTTTGTTTTGTGTGAATATTTATAAATCATTTTCATTCATAAGATTAAGGTAATATTACTTATAGTAAGTACATAGATATGTAGGAAACCAAATAATCATTTTGATACATGAGAGTTTTACCAGTGTATAATATAAATTTTAATATAATAAATGTTGAAATCCTGATAGAGATTGCTTGAAAATTACTAAAACTGCCTTTGTATTCTGGATGTACACATGTTAACTTAATAAATTATTTTATATCTATATGTTTTTAATTTTATCTTCGTCTAGTCTACTGTAAATAAAGATCTGCGTTGAGAATACCATATAGCTAACCTTTACGTTCTTTACTATAATACGTCAGGAACAAGTAATGAAAGCGTCGTTTCAACGATGCGACGACACCGGGATCGATTTTTTAGATCAAAATTCAATAAAAACGTTTATTTTTACTTCATAGTTACATATGAAAACCTATAGAACCTACCGCGCAGGTGTGAAAAGTAGAGGAGAACACTACTTGGCCACAAAGATGTCTTCTTGGGCAATCTTGAACATCACGCCAATAACATAGGACGTTGGTGTATCCCATTGTGGGATAACTGGAATATACGAGTTGAGAAGAAAACGCGCACGTTTCTCAAAATGTCAAGAGCAATGTCTGTCACACACACTGTGCTACCCGCAAAACCTATGTAGATTCGACGTACCTATGTGCTAATTGGCCGTCGACTTTGTTGTCCATGTGGACAACAACACGTCGTCTTGGCAGATGCCTAGTAAAAAACTATAAATAACCCATGATTATAGATATGCGCACGGTCAACGTACTGAAGTGGTAACACTGCATAGAGGCCCGAAGTCCACTTTTATCCCTAGTACGGTCTTCGGACTAGAGTCCACACGCTGTGCTCTCTCTACAAATATTTAACCTCGTGATTTTTGTTTCACTTTGAGGATTATTCTAGCCACTTAGCCATGAAACGTCTACAGGGACAAATTAGATTAGTTAAAGACACATGATAGAACGAAGAAATATGTATTTGATGATATTTTTATGCCTTCAACGACCGCTGGCTGTTGATACTTGAAGTCTGAGTTGAGAAAATCGGTTTTTGTTTTATCATATTAAGATATCGATACTTATCACGTCTGTGAATTCTACACACAAAAGAAAACTGTTTTTTAAACTGATATTTTAAGTAACTTACATACATCGACTTACATAAGGTAGTGTAGTTACTAGGTACTTAGACTCCGAAAAATATCATCAAATACTTACATATTTCTAGTTTTATCTTGTTTAGATATCGATAGGTATCCATCACGTCTTACTGACGTTTCATAAGTGCACCTAAAGGTTTATGTGAAATAAAATATTTTTCATCCCACCATCTCGGAAAGAGTATTTTTAATCTTCAATATCTGAGTGGAAAAGCCGTTTTTATTCTCTAGAGGATAAAGTAAATTGAATTTAGAACATCGTGTGCACTAAGTTTGTGAATTAAAAAAAACATTAAACCTATTTACTGCTACCTCTATGGTGCCGAATATATCATACAACTTTTTTTTAATTTGTTAAAAACTCAGACTCGGAACCTTCTTGGTGTTCTTTTTTCAATTTGCTTTGTACGCGGTTCTTTACGCGGCATTTTTTCACGTCATTGTTAAACCTTATATTAAAAACAAGAAACTTGAAAACAAGTGAAAAAACTAAAATGAGTGATACTAGCGACGAGGAAGTTTGCTTGACGCCTTTGCATTTAGTCATTTCCTCGCTGAGGTGGAATGAAAAGTTACGTGTTGCACTCGAGTGCAAAGATTTTTCACCTCGTGATCTTTTGATTCCCTCGCTAACGCTCAGGATTCTAATTTTTCACTCTTTGCAACTTTGCACTCTTGTATAACAAATAACTATTAATTTGATTTGTGTGCGGAGTTTCGCTGTCCAATTTAATTTGACCCGTATATTATTCAGAATATTCGACCAAAAAGAAGAATTCCTTCAAAAACATAAGCTGTAAGGAAATTAAAGACAATGTAAGAGAAAGTAGGCTGATAGTTAAGCGAGCAGAGATGTTTAATGACTACTCACTAGATGCGTTTTCGATGTAGGTACCTACCTATTCTATTTTAGTTTAAATGCGCATTGTCCATCCTCTTGACGTAATCTCTCAGTCATAGAGTACATTATACCTCTCAGTCGCCATTTATACAACACCTCCCCCCCTGACTGTGGGAGTCAGGGGGGGAGGTGTTGCCCGAACTTACTTAGGCTAATTTGTTGGGCAGGAAGTGTTAGTAAGCAATAGGTATGCATCACATTACCCCTAACCCTGGCCCTTCCTTTCTTTGTCAGTAAGTTCCGTATATTGATAGATACACCTGTAGGTATATGTACCTACTATCCTTCACAAAGGCTGCTCTAGTTATAGCATAAAACTTTCAGAACAAGACCCTTAACGAAAAAGCTGGGAATAAATGTCGTGATAAGTCCCACTTGTTGCAATAGTCAGCCTCCCTGCTCGGTAACCATGGATACGGTGCGACCGACCACCCTCTTTTCTACCCTCCCACCCCCGAGACCTCCCGGTCTCTTGTGAAGTCGAGAGCCGAGAGAGCTTGCGTCATCGCGGGTAATTACACATCTAAAGCTTTTGATGGAACAGAGCTTTGTAGCTCTAGGGTCAGACGCTAAGGCAATAATTCATTTCCGTTACGGTTACAGATTTCTCATGACTAGGAAATTGTTTTAGTCAAGTTCTGGCGCTACGATGGCTTTGAAATTGATGCTGTTGTCGGTAAATTCGTCATATTGTAGTTTTTAATAGAGATTTGTAGGGGTGTTTGTGCAAGATTACAGAAGGTTCCTAGGTAGGTATGTATAGGTACGGACGTATTTAAATTCGTACGTAGTCTATGACTGATTAATAGTTATGATTATAATCAATGGTTCCTATCACTATACAGGATAATTTTTTATTCAGTGCGTAAATTTTTACAGGGTATTCTACCCATGAATATGAACAACATTCACTATGGGACCATCTCTGAAGTCACGAAAAAAAAATCAGCAGATCATACATTTTGGTCGAGTAGGTATTGAACTTTTATAAGAAACAAGCTGATTTTTTTTTTGTGATTTCAGAGATGGTCCCATAGTGAAAGTTGTTCATATTCATGGGTAGAACACCCTGTGAAAATTTACGCACTGAATAAAAAATTATCCTGTATATCAATAAGGGGTCTCTGTCAAGTTGTACCTACTGCGGGCCAGGTTCGCAAAAATGTTACCTTTTTAGGGTTCCGTACCCAAAGGGTAAAAACGGGACTCTATTACTAAGACTTAGCTGTCTGTCTGTCCGTCCGTCTGTCTGTCACCAGGCTGTATCTCAAGAACCGCGATAGCTAGACAGTTGAAATTTTCACAAATTATGTATTTCTGTTGCCGCTATAACAACAAATACTAAAAACAAAATAAAATTAATATTTTAGGGCTTCCATACAACAAACGCGATTTTTTTGGCCTTTTTTGCTCGATATCAATCATTGCAACAGGTATTCACAAAATACTCAGTTGTATTTTTACTTTAATAATCTATACTTATAATAAATCTGTAGAAGTGAAAATTCTGTACATTGAAAATATCAAAAAAATAAATGGCAGGGGGTGTTACTAGACCGACACCGAACCCAAAAATGTGATTAAAAAAATTTTTGTCTGTCTGTCTGTCTGTCTGTCTGTCTGTCTGTCTGTCTGTCTGTCTGTCTGTCTGTCTGTTTGTTCAGGCATCACGCAAAAACTACCGGTTCGATTACGATGAAACTTGGTATAATTATTCTTTAATATCCTGGGCACCACACTGGGTACTTTTTATCCCGGAAAAGTATATACAATAAAAAACAAACTTAATTTTGCGGTTCGATCCCTAGACCCGATTACTGTACCAACCGCAAATAATAAGTTTGTCGTAGGTTAGGTCACACGCAGTGGAGTTCATTTTTATTCCTTTTACTTTTTATAGTTATTTAGGTTTATTTTTATATAAGTCGTAGGTATAGATTTTAATTTTAAAGTATAGGTAGTATATTTGATAGTGTACGTAGTGACCGTAGGTTATTTTATAATACTGTTAGGTAGGATAGTTATTCGTATAGATATTAGTTTTTAGAGATTTTGCTTATTTATTGAGTTTAGATTGAGGGGCCCGTGGCTAAATAATAACAGCCGCACAGGTCGATCGGTCAGGTTAAGCTACGCTTGCCGCGGTCGGTCTGTGGATGGGTGACCATCTTTACATACCGAGACACCTCCGTGCCTCGGAAAGCACGTTAAGCCGTTGGTCCCGGCTGTCATTCGTGGATCTTTGGCAGTCGTTACGGGTAGTCAGAAGCCCGAAAGTCTGACAACCAGTCGTACCAAGGGTATCGTATTACCCAATAACTGGGTTGTGGAGGTCAGATAGGCAGTCGCTCCATGTAAAATACTGGTATTCAGCTGCATCCGGATAGACTGGAAGCCGGCCCTGAACATAGTTGGGAAAAGGCTAGGCAGATGATGATTGAGTTTAGATTAGTTATCGTCATAAATAGGTTTATTTAGGTAGGTAGGTATTTTATTTTCTGTTATTGAGTTTATTTATTTTTTTAATTAGGTAGGTACTTAGGTAAGGATATCATATAGGTACCCTCTTAATCACCATTAATGAGACACAATTGGTTTTCTATTGTAATTAGCCACAAAGGGCCCGCGAGATAGATGGCATCCTGGTGCACATACATTTTATCCTGTTAGCACGTTCCCGTGGGATAATTTCCGACATCCACGCGGGCGAAGCCGCGGGCAGAAGCTAGTAAATAATAAAATTAAAATAAATATTTATGTGGGACTCCCATACAACATGTACGTGATTTTTATAGATAATGGTACGGAAGTTACGGAACCCTTCGTGCGCGAGTCCGACTCGCACTTGGTCGGTTTTTATCTAATAAAGGTACCTACATTTGTTGCCAACCTGACACAACGCCCATACTACCAGCCTAAACAGTAAAGTAACAGGTAGAAGGATCGCGAGGTTGTCAGATCATCGAAGGCATGGACGCCATGCCGAGATAATTGATAAAGGTCGTGGAAAAAGCACGAGAAATTATTGGGATTCACGTCAGTCGATGTACCGATTACGAGAATAAAATTACTGAGGTACTTAAGTAAGTATCGATAATTATGTCGATTACGATACCAGAGATTCCTATTGAACTGTTTTGTATAGAACTATATAGACCTAATTGGTATAACAATACTGTGGTAGTTTTATTCACAAACAAAGCGTTTAGTGCAAAAGAGCATTTAGCTTTTTATTTACATAGATCAATTCATCATCATGGTCATCCAATTCACCTTTTCAGTACTTAATTTATCAGATAACCGCCATAGATAGCCATTTCAGCAAGACGAAATATTTATTTATTACACACGAAACAATAAAAACATTATTATCATTTATTTGTGTTGAAAAATGAAAACTACTCAACCCATAAAGTTTCTTACAGGAGGTTTCCCTGGATTCTGATGGCGCCTATGTTTTGGTCGTAGTCTAAAATAACCAATAATAATACTAATGACACCTGTTGCGGGCTCCTACAACTTTTGGGTGCAGAATATACTCTCATTTTCGATAAGATACAGAAATAACAAACAAAATAAATATTTATTGTAAAAAGAAAACCGAATGTATACATGAGTACTTACATTAACAACTTTTTTTTTTAAACGTTTTTTTTAAATACCCCCACCGCCATATCTCTTCGTTGACGTCGTGGTGGGGTTTGCGCGCTCTAAACTCTAGGTCTGTGACGGAAGAGTTTACTTTGCCGGATCAGGTCAAGGCTGAGGAGCCAGACCAAGAGAGATACAGGAACCCGCAGGGCAGCATATCTCGAGCTGTTAGGCAGTATCGACCCCACGGACCCTGTCTCCCGGGAGAAGTCTTGTTCCTCACCTCTGGCTTGCCTTTATTGGCCGACTGGAGTGAACACTGACGAGGAACAGAGCTCCCACCTCATTCTTGCCTTTATTGACTGGCTTGAGTGGAGATTCGCAAGAGCAAACGTGCTTGGAGGAAGGAAGTACTTCAGTAAGATGCTGGTAGGGATCTTGACCGTACTTGGAATACCTCTCCACTCCTCACAAGCACCTGACTCCTCAGGACATATGCCCCCTTGTTGCTACGACACTGTGTGCTAGCGACCGTTTTCGGGGGCCCATTATTGAGTGTGCAGGTCACATCAGACACATCTGTGAATATTATATTATGATTGGTTAATAGACTTTCCATAGTTAAAGGTAACCGATCCACTATAGCCACCCAAACCCATAGCCAAGTATATTTTGTTTCCATGTTCTGCAATAGTCCTGCACCAACCGGGGGTTGTCCTTGGGTCCACTTGCATGGTGCATGCAGGGATAATCGTCGGTTGGTGCCTCCTCACGATATAAAATTGTGTAAAGGGCCTCTGCGAGTTGGCTATGGCCCCTAGTACGCCTTTCAAAGGTCCGGGACCTCAGGGTCCCGAGATATGTCAAAGACAACTAAAATATATAATAATAATAATATATTTTAAATTGTCGACACATATTATGTTATCCTTTTATCTTCCCTCGAACATTTCAATAAATGGGACACTTTTCCAGCAGAGCGGATTTTGTCGAGTCCTCGCGTCGGGTTTAAAAGGAATTGAATCAATTCAGTGCTCGGTCCCAGCGAGCGAAAATGGAGTGGGTGGGTTTCTCGAGTAGCGAGTACTTAAATTTTTATAGATGCTACTTCTTTTTAGGGTTCCGTACCTCAAAAGTAAAAAAAAAACGTAGGTATCGAACCTAAAGGATACCTAAGTTTTTTAAAACGTACGCTTGTTGTATCAAGTTGAAATTAATATCAATTACTATGGCCTGCGGCCCCTTACACGCACAAGAAAAAAAGTCAAGCGTCTAAGCCAACGCGATCAAAAAAAGCGATATTTTATGTCGCATATATTGATAACATCAAAACCCATGAGGGTAGGTTATTCTTTAAATTAGAATAATGAAATTTGGCAAGAAGCAAGTCTCACCGTATAAGTAGCACATGATAAAATTTGTTAAAAATATTACTTTTTGTGGTTACAAACTACATGAGTATCGATCGTTATGTACACCGATGTATGTACCTATATGAGAACATTTTCTGGACTGCAAAGTTAAGTTTATAATTTTTTGTTAGATCGTTCGGTGTTTACCACACTTATAGTTTATGTTGAAAGTAGGTTTTGATTTCGTACGGAACCTAATTATGCGAGCCCCACTCACTCGTGACCTTTGTAGAGTTCCGTACCTCGAAAGAAAAAAACGGAACCCTTATAGGATCACTTCCTTGTCCGTACTACCGTACCGTCTATCTGTCAAGACCCTTTTTCTCAGGACCGCGTGGAGGTATCAAGTTAAAATTAATGTCAAATACGTAGGTCTTGGAGCTCGGCCTTGGAACTTTGAGCAAGGGAAACAATGCATATTTATGAAATAAACTTTGCTCATCTGTAAAAAGCATTGTGACTAAGTGTATACTGCAGACTAAAGTGCAGACTGTGAAAATTTTGACTTTGGGGTGTTCTTGGTGTCCATGGTGTGAGGAGTCCACTATGGGTTAAACCGCAAATCGATAATATTCGGTTACGTCAGTGGATCAGTGACAGTTACATAATTATGCCTTTACTTGATGCCTATTCAATTCAATGTAATCGTTATTGTATCCAAAATGGACCATGATATTATGAACACTGTCGGGCACCGCAAAATTTTAAATAAGTAGGAGAGCTATTGAGCAAATGTAACGACTAATTAAAATTATAACAAAGTATGTAGGTACTTAGGTACATGAAACCAATGAAGGCAATATTTGATATTGAATAACGACAAATGACAATTAAAGGCTATATACGAGTACATAGGTACGTAAACGAACCGGATGTCCGACATTCAAACTAGGCTTGGGACCGTGGGAGGTCGTAATAACTCTAGCTAATAGTCGATACCATATGTAATTTAGATTTTATTAGCTCTATTCTGATATTGTCTTTTGTTAAATAAAAAGATTATGTTTGTAAATGTAGGTGTGAGTGTGCAATTTCAATGAATGCGTTTTGATTTTCTGGTCATTTTAATTATCATATAATTATAATAAAATTATTAACACGATTATCTTATTTTTCGTATGTGTCTCTTAAACCAGCTGTTAAAGATAAAGACTATTGCAGCAGAGGCTGGCTTAGTTTAGTACCTTTATTATACCGAGGTACGGTCAGCAACATAAGTCGGTTAACACTTCAGTTGTTTAAATCTTAATTACTGAGCAAAATATTCTTAAAAAAACATGTAGTAATAAAATATTTAAGAATAATTAACTTTTTGCTATTACATGAAATAGTGAAAACCAATGTATCGCATCATTTTGTATTAATTTAGATGATTTGTAAAATTAACAGAGTTAATAGACATTTGTTGCTGACTGTACCTATTGGTTGTATCACAGAAATCTTAATATATTAAGATTTCTGTGGGTTGTATATATATATATTTAGTTATAGAAATTCAGACACGATGTAAAAATTGTTAATGAATAAATGAATTGAATTGAGTTGTAGTAAATAACAAGTGATTTTCCACTGCCGTCCTCAAGTCATGACTACGAGTAGGAGTCAAACATAAATAGGTCCTCGTTAAAAAGTAGTGACTTGGAAGTTCTATAATTAATATTATCTTTTCTATTTGAGGGTCCACAAATTGAAAAAGTGTAGAAAAGATTTGTTTCTTTTAGTAGAGTATAGGTAGGTACTGAGGTTTGTTCACTCAATGAGTCATTTGGCGTGTCTGCGCCCGTGGGCGCAATCTGTGTTTGGACAGCGACAGCAGCGTAATTTGTTTACGCTGCGTAGAAGCGTGTCGTAGGAGATACGTAGCAGCTGCGTTACGCAGCGTATGTGCGTCGTAGGAGATGCGTAGTAGCCGCGCTACGCAGCATAGTCGCAACGTAAGAGGTCCGTAGCAGACGCGCTACGCTGCGTAGGCGCGTCGTAGCAGATGCGTAGCAGCCGCGTTACGCGTAGCGTAGGAGCGTCGTAGGAGAAGCGTAGTACCCGTGCTACGCAGCGTAGTCGCATCATTAGGAGATCCGTAGCAACCATGCTACGCTGTGAGGGGCGTCTCGTACGAGATGCGTGGTAGCCGCGCTTCGCTGCGTAAGGTTGCGTAGAAGATAAATAATAGGTGGTGAAATTGGTGGATGTCATAATGTCTTTATTTTTTTTATTCTTCGGACTTCCTTTCGGATTTCCTCGCGATATTTACCTTCATCATTTTGCAAGCAGTTTTAATTAAACAAACTGCACAAAGTAAAGTACATGAGTGCATGGGTGCGAACCCACCAACCCACTACCTATACAGGCGTATGTATAACACGAGGCCTTTACTACTGAGTCGTCACTGCTCTGCGCGCGTGCACAGCAGCCGATACGTTTCAACACAATCACGAATTACAAAATATTATTATTTGTTTGTTGTCATTATCTATCTTTGTGTTTTATGAGAAAATTATAACTTCATCGAAAGAGGAGAAATAAAAAACTATGACGCTGTCTAATTTTCAGACAGTATTTTCCAATTTCTAACCACATGAATGACATAATAACCACATCATAGACCCTTTCTAATAAAATTATGTAGACTTTAGCTTCCGAATAGTTACAGTTATTCACACACACGTTGTGTTACTCAAATAGGGAGTCGAAATTTTATCTCCAAAATACAGATCACTCAGCTAGGAGAGCAGCGCTTTACCCAACAGTTCGCGTGTACACCATGTACTCGTATTGCATACTTTTTATGTCCTCCATCTACTACAAAGCAAAATGAGTATATTGTAGTTATGTTTATGCTCATTTACCTTATATGCATCTACCTCATTCTGTCATTCAATCTTTAAAACTGATATTATGTATTAGATATTATAATAATACCTTAAGGTGGATGCTCCAAGGTATCCCGCGAAATTCAAATTTTCTTACATTTTTTGCAATTTGCTGGTCAGTACTAAGTTGTACGTTGATTAAAATATGATTCGCGGTCGTAACAAATATGTATTTACAGAATTATAATCATTAAAGTCATCAACACAACTCTCTAAGATCAAGTAATCCTACTGAATTACTATTTCATGAAATTTTGACATTTTAGGATTATGCTAACTTAACAAGTTGTATTACTGATTCTAATTCTAAAAATACATATTTGTTACGGCCGCGGATTATATTTTAATCAACGTACAACTTGGTACTGGCCAGCAAATTGCAAAAAACGTAAGAAAATTTGAATTTCGCGGGCTACCTTGGAGCATCCACCTTAATATTATTCCGTATTACCACAGAACTGTACTATTATGTAGTACAAGTACAGAAGATTCACTCCGCAAAATCATTCAAATAAACAGCGACTCTTGCTAAGACAAGTGCAATTATCGCACAACGATATTACATAAAATTGTAAAACAAGTTTCCTCATGCTCGTTAACTTCCCAAAATAACTGTTTCGCAATTAGTGATAAAAAACCGTTTGTCGTTTATCTGTGGGTACATAGGGCATCAAAAATTTTGTAAATAAATAAAAATACGAGAAAACGAAATATTTGATAACTTGGGCAATTAAGTCGAATTATCTTATTTTGTATGGTTCTAGGAACCTAGGTATAGATATACCTACACTTTGCAACAATCTTACCTATCCATAATAATATTATAAATCCGATAATAAGTCTGTCTGCCTCCCTGACAGTGACAGACAGGCAGACAGACTTACTTTGCCTTGCTTTACAGCCGTGATAAGGCAACAGACTGTCACCTTATCACGGCTAAACCACGGAACCGATCCGTAGGACAGTCTACTTATCATCCTGGATCGCAGACGAAGTGTCGGGCAACAGCTGTTTGTAAATATTGGCATATAAATTCACATCTATTAATCATATTGCACGTAATCATTGTCTTTGACTTTTCAACCGACTAAAAAAAACGGAGGAGGTTTTTTTTTATGTATGACCAAGCATAACTTTTTACAGAGTAGTCCGATTTTGATAATTCTATTTTTATTGGAAAGGGTATACCCCAAAGTTGGTCCCATATAAATTTGAAAAAGAAAATCCAACCCTAAGGGTGGGGAAATAGGGGTGATTTATTGTTCACTCACAGATTTTAATGCTGAGTGGTGTATTATTACTCTATTCAGTGCCACATATGCCTCCTGCCCTTTGGCAAACAATTAGTAGATTAGGTATAGCCACAAAAAACTATAAAATAAAAACTTTTTAACAAAAAATTGAACCGCCGAAAAACCTTTTTTATTTAACCTTAATAAGGTAAGTTCTTAAACTAATGTAAGTATACCTAAATAATTTTGAGTCGGCGCCGTTTAAATTTAAGGCAATTTAGTGATCTTTGTTTATTGATTGTTTGGCGCTGACTCAAAATTACTTAGGTATACTTACATTAGTTTAAGAACTTCCCTTATTAAGGTTAAATAAAAAAGGTTTAATTATTTTTTGCTTTTCAGTTTTTTCGGCGGTTCAATTTTTTGTTAAAAAGTTTTCCTATTGATTGTTATAGCATTTTATAGCTGTTTACCTTTCAAGGCTTGACTAGTTGTCCCATTATTCCTGTTATTGACGATTTCCGTAAGGTTCGAATGACATGATTTCATATATAATTACGTACCCACATCAGTAAAATCATTAAAGTACCTATCTTACCTTTTACTGCTCTCATGCTTGTGTTGTTTTACCGTACCTATATCATATGTATTTTTTATATTTTATTCTGATCATCACACTGTATTCATCGAAAGGTTTGTTAGTTTAACTAGGGTAATAAACATTTCGCCAATTTGTAATGGGGATGAGACGGAGAAATTCTTGATGGAAAAATCTTATACCTATCAATTTAGCCAATAAAAATCTAACCCAGTTCAACAGTTGCACGTGTGAACTCTAGACCGACGAGACAACGGCAGCTTATGTACACGTACTAATATAGTTACTACCAATTCCGGTTACTGATTCTGTCTTAATCTCAATGTCAACAACCTAGTTAGGTATTCTTAAGAGAATACGTCTTAAATCATCCTTCAATATCGCCGACGAGGTTTTTTTACCTGGTGGGTACCTGCCACTGCAAATGTTCACATTTTCCAAAACTCGGCGCTTTGATAGGAGTGTGATAAGGCTGTGCAAACTTTACAGTCTTTGAACTTCTATAAATATAGCTGACGAACTTTCAGTTTTTAAGAATCAGTGAACCACGGTCAATTTTTTTGTATAAATCCGGTACCGAGGTAATTTATGTACTTACTAAATTGGATAATTGTCTGTGGTACCTCATTGTAGAGGAAATCCTACCCTTCTAGTGACCCAACAAAGGTCCTATTTGTATCTAACGCTAATGGCGCGATTCTCTTTCGTTACGCGTGACGAGACGATGGAACGATCCTCGATTTCATGATAAAATTAATCAAGTTGCAATGTAAGTTTGTTACCATGCAGTTAATTATTAAAATATCAACTTGATTAACATTGACGATATAACCGAACGTGGTCCAGAACTTAAATCAAACCTAGGTCAAGGAGTATTTCACGTCTAATCAGATTAAATCAGGGTCTAACAATAATTTATTGTTAGGTACCGTTTTTATAATACCTACTATTGCAACAAGTATAACTTAGTTTAACTGTTGTACGAACCTGCGCCTGAATTATAAAACTTTAACTAAAGATAATATTGTTTATGTGCGTCATCTTGATAGAGATACTTGGTAGCGTCATCATGAACGTTTACATTTATATCAATCAAGACTGCAGATCAATTTAATTTAACAGGGCAGAATTGCCACGGAGCTCCTCAGTTACTCTGTCAATACAAAAAGTTTTAATTACAAGTATCGTTCTTACAAATTGGGAAGCTTTTGTAAAGAAAACTCCCCTGAGTATACGAAGCACTTCACTGATTCAATTCTTCTATTAGCATTCGACTTGACGGCTCATGCGCCGCGGCTAATCTTCTAAATGGAGTCAGCTACATAGTGAACAGTACCCTCGTATCGTAGCTACGAGTATATAAAGGTTGCGAGAGTGGCGGCGGCGGGCGTAGTTCGACGCAGGCAGTGACTTGGGCGCACCGCATTTTCGCGACCACACAGTATCGCGTAAATTCACGGACATTATCCGAAAGAAAATTAGTAACAATTAAGTAGGTGACGCTGTGTTTTAGTTGAACGTCTGCTGTTTTTGTGTTTCAAGCTTTTTTATCCTGACACATTTGGTAAGTGTTTGAAACGACAATGGTCTGAAATAATATTATTCTTAACTTTTCGAATAATGTATGGGTTTTCTTGGTGGCAGAAGGTAATCATTATCAGATATAGAATTTCACTAATTGGTCAGGTGTACTTTTGGTACCTATACCAAGTTTTAAACACAGCAATGCGATAAGGTCGCCCATTGTATATTTTGTAGTGTTTCATGTATTTTTTATGCTATGTATTTTTGTAGTGTACAATAAAGTATGTATAAATAAATAAACTACATATTTTATATACTTACTACTCTGGTCTTATGAAACTTCCTAAATGCACCTAAGAATTATAAACTAGTTTCTTCACTACAACCAACCGCTTCAACTACTTGCTACGAAAAATTTATCATATAACGGAAAACACCTAAGTAATGATTTTTATCTTCAATTACGCAATTTTATCAATTATACAATTAATGATAAAGTTCGATAGATAATATCATAAACACAACGTGTCTTTTTTATATTAATTGCTATGAAGGTAGGTACGTTTTGTATACAATTGTACTTATTCTATGACACGATCTAAATTGACTTATAGAGGGGATCTCATTAAATTAATTAGGTAATTATTCTTCGTTATTGGCCTTGGTGTATTATAACTTTCAAACTTTTCTAACCACGCCATGACATTCGTATGATATCAAGGTTATGTCAATAGTGCAAATATTAATATAATTTATAGGTCTCGACCACCACTCACAATTTACTATCACAAGTGGATAATTATTTGTGTTGGTTCGTAAATAGCAAGTAAAATGTTCCAAAAGATTCAATAGGCACCTATAATACGTATTTTTTTTTTTTTTGCTAAAGTGCAACTCCTGAAAGCAACGAGTTATGGATTAATCTGAAGTGATATTGCAATCGCCAATGGAAAATCACTTCTTCAGTCAAGCCTGAAGAAGTGATTTTGCATTGGCGATAGCAAGTACGAAATATTGAATTTTTCAAAATGTCCACGCTACTGTTTGAAATCTAGACCATAGAATGGTCCTAGCTTATACTTAATTTTGCAACAAACTCAGCAAAAGGCTTGCTATTCTAAAACATGTTTCAGTACCGAGTTAGTGTTAGTCTAGCTGCTTGTAAAACCAACTGTGAAGTAATTGAACTAGCCATTTCATTTAAATTCAGTGGGAGAGCCAAAGAAGCAAAGAACTCAACAGTTGGTTATTTAAAGAAATCCAGTTTTTGACTGCAGCACTCCCGCTGAGATAGCAGGTCAACAAACTTTGTTTCTTATTGAAATAAGCACCTGTGGTCGAAATAATTTCACGATTCGTCATCTTCGTGGTGTTCCCCTGGTCCGTTGATTGAATTATATTCTGTTATTTCCTTACAGTGCAACTCCCCTGAATGCATGAGTCCGAAGTTATCTTCCGGTCCCTATTAAATTGGAAAAACCGTAAACATGTCTTATTTTTAGACTGCACGAGGATTTTCTGAACAAGTTCTACAAAATATGATTATCATCAGCTCTTGATTTTATCGAATGGGTTGTAATTGAATCACTGAAAACCGAAATTAGGTTGTTGCTCCTATAATGAACGGTGATTGTGTAAATGTCTCTAAGAAATCCCTACCAGTAGTACCTTAGTAAGGACGAACTGTAGGCAATTAGTTATTCTGTACCTTATTACTACAGTTACTTACTTACAGTTGCATAATTTTTGCCATATTTTCATATTATTCTTCCTGTCTCATTTACCTTTCTATTGTAATTTTTATTAATTAATCAATTACTTAGTTCAATGTCTCTCCTGTGCTGTGTGGTTTGTTAATTAGGATAATGAGGTTGCGTTTCATCATAACTCTCTGTGGTCATTAACAAGCCCTTTGATTTGAGTCCCGAGTCCGACCTACATCGCGCTTGGTAACTAGAGCAACGAGCAACTCCTGTAACATAGTTACTTATATCAAAGACAACGTTAGAAGTCCATTATCGTTTTCGTTATCGAGAATATAATCTACTACAACATCACGTAAAGGATAATAATTAAAGGATTTTTAGCAAAGATTTGAAATCTGGTTTTGTACCTACCGGATTCAGTTGGTTCGGACATTCGACGATGCGAGGGCATTGTTAGCTGCAATTGGAGAGCTCTACATAACACTCCATTTTGATGGCGACCTGAGTTCGAACCACGCTTGACATTTTCGCATTGCGTTAGGTATGATACGATTAAAGCGTGTGGTATTTTACACTTATATCAATTCCTTACCTTTATCTCTATATTTTTTTGAGTAAATAAAATTGATCACCTTAATAAAACAGAACAATAGTTTGCCACTTGCATTGAGAAAGGTCATGAAAACGAAAATATGAAAAATCAGGCTCTAGATAACGAAAGAAATAAGATTTAACATTATTTTCGTTTTAAATCTTCAATTTGTCTCTACGGCTGTTTTATTGTCACGTCAATTAAGGTTTCACACACCGGAATAAACCACCGCCATTCAGCTGATTCATTCATTCTAAGTAAGAAGTTTTGCCTTGCCGGCTACCTGTTGCCACAAAATGAGGGATTACCCGTTTAGAAACTAACCAGTATGTAGCGTCACAGCGAGAGAGGGTTTTTCCTTATACAGAATCCGCCACATTTAACATTAATTTCAAAAGAGGAAAGTTGGATATACATCATCTAGTACCTATGTCTATATGTCCAACTGATCTAATTGGGGAGGTCAGTGGAAGCGGCATTGACGTCACCGAAATTATGACGCAGATTTACGAGGTCTCAAAAATTGTAGAACTTGTCTGTATTTTGTGGAGGACTTCAATGCTCGCAATGTGACATTAATTTCCGTTGATTATAGCCAATTGGTTCACAAAGACAATGCAAATGATTTGCTTTATGTGTTTGCTTCGGAACCATGTACTTATCAAATAATGGGATTTTGTTCGCCATATTATTGTGACCTTCACAGGTTTCTCAAACTAATCGCTCACAACGTAGACTCCTTAGTCGGTACCTTCTTATAAGTTCTCATTTCTCAGGACTAAGGTCCGCTATTAAATATTTGTATGGGGTAGGCAGTGCTGTTAAGTATCTACGTAAACCAGTTATGTTTAAGTATCATGACAAACCGGGCATTCATCTAGACCCCGGGGTGCTACTGAGTTTGTCATGAAAAATCCCAATAGCACTTTGCCCGAACTGGGGAAAGAACCTGGACCCTGAGCTCAGCAGTAGGTAGTACATTACCAAATAATTAAAAACTCTTTTGATTTTCATCACCATTTTTTTTTACGAAAAGGTAGATACGAGTGACAAACAGGTATAAAATTAGCTAAGTATTCATAGAAAGTTAAAATTAAATTGGCTATTTGTTAAATGCAACACACAGTGAGCCTATTAGCGACTTGCAATTAAATCTCAATTAATGATTTAAACTAATTAAACATAATTGTGAGGTTCAGTACCGTAACATCCTGTTTCTACACAATACTTCCGCCGGGTTTATAAAATATGATTTTGTTTTGAGCACGTGACAGATGTGACCTCGAGTTATAAACTCGTTTACCATGTCAATAAGGTGATAATGAATAATTGATTGTATTAAAGCGTAGATAACGACATCTTGGAATTGTCTCAGTCAACTTTAGGGTTCCCCAGACTGTAATGTTTCGCTGAAAGCTCTTGAAGATTGTAAAGTCTATTACAATTTCTTTTGATACTGATATGACCAGCGCCCGGTTGCTTTTCGGTACACCAGCTGAAAATATTCAAGTAAAATTAAAAAATCAATTCCATCGAATGCAGTTTCCGAACTTCGGATAAGTACAACATTTTTATTTATTTTTTGTTATCTACTCGTCATGTAAACCGTCTCTGAGTGGTAGGTCATGTTACAACATAATGAATGGACACAACCTAATAGAGTTACCGCACAAAATAAATGACCTTAGCGGAATCAGTGGTAATGAGCGAAGCGCCCGCTTCGCTAACTTTTTCAGCGATCGCGTGAGTGTCAGTTTACCTTGGCCCTAAACCTACCGATCGATGCCGTGAATCTGATACGTTTCGATGAATTAAACATGCTGTTGTGGGAGCCCTCAGCCTGGAGAAAAGATAAAACTAGTGGAGTAGTGAATTATGGCCAGAATCTCATTGACTAGCTAAATAAATTGCTGCGTTGGTTTCTCGCGCGCTCTGCCTTGCACAGGTACTTCTATTGACTATTCTATTATTCTTTTTATTTTCTGAATCAGCTTGGGTACTTATCACATAGTGTATGACCTAAGTAATCTGTATTATTTTATAAGAAGCTGACCTAGCGTCAGGGTTCACTCCACAGAGTCACTGCGAAAAGGAAGGTTATAGTTTATGTATGACATTCGTCTCTTTCACGAATATGAATAGATATGGACCGACCTATTATTAGACCTAGATACAGGTAGGTAGGTATAATGTATTAATAGGTTAAGTAGCAATACTGAATTTAGTGCTAACCGTTTGTCTTTTTTTTTGAGAGCAGCCTAAAATACTGAAATTTCGATAAGAATATTCTCTACAAGCACTTATTACGTTTGCGTGAAATTAATAACTTTTTTAACAGCCCGATCGAATTTAGCGATTCGAATTTTAGATTAAACTTTGGTACAAATAGTTCGTAGATACCTAGTTACATTACCAATAGTCAGCTCTCATAATTATTAAGTTAAAGTTGCAGGCATTTGCCTGCATTCGCTCGAGCACTCGGAGTCACCGAACTCAACGGCTTCAAGCAAATTCTAAGTAGGTATCTACTTAGTTCGTGGACATCGAATCGGCTACGTGAAGTTCAAAATGATGTATTCTATTATGTTCAGATCTTTTGGCACAAACCTATAGGCATAAAACTGAACTTTCTGGCATTAACCTAACCTCATAACTTCATAAGTACAGTTGGTATCTCCTTTAGCAAAGGCCCTCCTATTCGCAGCGATTTTGCCAAAACGTTTTAGTAATATTTGAGTCAAAAACTGTAAGTAAACACAGTGGCCAGTGGAGGCAACGAGGTCCATGCATAACCTCGCACCACTTGCTCGCCGGCGCACGCTCGCGGCTTGCGCAAGCGCACGGAGCGCCTGCGCCTGCGCCGCTCTCTCGGCATTGAACAAGGACCAGCAATTCAAGTCTATACGCATTATTTACCTGACAACCGGTAGCATTTCACACTGACATTGAACGAGTGACATAATTAGTCTGATGTAATATGTGACATTGATACGGTCAATGTCACCAGCAGACAGGTAGGAGAAGATAATAGATCAGTGTCGTAATTAGTTCTTAATCATTACTTTCATCGCTTAGCTAACCGAGCATCTATCTACCTATCTATATATGTGTATATATAAAAATCAATTGCTGTTCGTTTGAGTGGAGTTTCTTGCCCGTTCTTCTCCATAGGTACCTACGCTTTGGAATGGGCAACTAGCTTCATTTTTCTGACTGACCGACCCCTTGACAATTCAATAGTGCCTGTAATGGTTTAATTGAAATAAATATTTTGAGTTTGAGTTTGAGTGGCTAAAACTCGATAACGGCTGGGTCGATTTAGCTGATTTTGGTTTTGAAATGTTTGTCGTAATCCAGGGAAGGTTTAAACGGTGAGAAAATATGGAATTGCGAGGAAGATAGTAAAAACAACAATTTCATTTTCCCATATAAACTGTTCTACCTAACCTACTTTCCTGGCAAACATTTGACGATCGTGCCTTCGGTACGGTAGACTCAGGTCATCCCGAATTGAAGCACGTATTAAATTAAGGGTTTTGAATAGTGTAGGAGTAGGTTAGGAGTAGGGTAGGAGTAGGGTAGAAGTAGGGTAGGAGTAGGTTAGGAGTAGGGTAGAAGTAGGGTAGGAGTAGTGTAGGAGTAGAGTAGGAGTAGGTTAGGAGTAGGGTAGAAGTAGGGTAGGAGTAGGGTAGGAGTAGGGTAGGAGTAGGGTAGGAGTAGGGTAGGAGTAGTGTAGGAGTAGGGTAGGAGTAGGGTAGGAGTAGGGTAGGAGTAGGGTAGGAGTATTGTAGGAGTAGGGTAGGAGTAGGGTAGGAGTAGGGTAGGAGTAGGGTAGGAGTAGGGTAGGAGTAGGGTAGGAATAGGGTAGGAGTAGGGTTGGAGTAGGGTAGGAGTAGGGTAGGGGGTAGGACACCACACGAACGAAGTAGCGCCGGGCAGCTAGAAATAATTTATATGGCAAAACAACATTTGCCGGGTCAGCTAGTAAATGATACTCATAAGTATGGTATGTCAGGTATGTTTATTTTTATAGACAGGCAAATAAAAATAGACATATCTACTTCAGGACTTCTGGAGCCATATATACCCAGGTATTTACTTGGTTCTTAAGGTTTTTCCGATTGATCCTGATTACCTATGTAAATGCATTCAACACAATGTAAAATCTAGGATAAAATTCCGACAGGTAAGTAAATGAAAAATATAGCCAGCCTCCAAAGACACAATATATTTCTTTAGATAGTTTAGTATACTATAGGTATGGGACAATACAGGTCGAATAAAAAAAAAAACCGGTCAGGTGCGTGTCAGGCCACACATAGAATAGGGTTCCGTAGTCATCCATAATGGCACGTGAATTTAGCAGGCAGGGTTGGTATTTATTACTATGAATAAATTAATTGAATAAAACGGTTTAACCATTATTGTCCGTAACGTTTAAAAACGGGCCCAGATTGGACGATGGTAACTGAAGGAGTTATAAAAACCGACTTCACTAGGGAAGTTACAAAAAATATTATTTATTAGAATATGTACCACCGCGTGTAGAGGCAAGTGGTTGTAAAAATGCACAACGTCATCTATCGAGTGTCGTTGTAAACTTTTTGAAGCCCCTGATTTTATTTATCCTCTTTAGAGGATTCAAATTGAAATAAAATCGTATCCAATAGATAATTGTTATGTTTTATTTCGCTATTTTTGTACGAAGTTTTTCAAGTAAGCTCATTTTACAAGTTAGGCCTCTATACCTCCTGAACCAAGAAAGTTATCTAAGCCATTATAGTTTTCCTTAAAAGTTCATCACATGGACTGACATGAAACCATCATATATTTTTTTCAGATTTTTCGAGCCAGCCGTTTAGCTTTTAGAGGGGGGAGGGGGACGCCCTATTTTAACAAAAAAATGCGCTTTAATGTTGAATATCTCGCAAACGGATACCTAAATCAAAAATCGTCTTAGCAACCTCTCAGTGTTTTTAAAAGACCTATCTAATGATACACCAGACAATGGGATAGACGCGAGAAAAAAAATCATACCCACTTTACGTTTAGACGAGGTACCCAAAAAAAAAATATTTCGTGATTTTATGTTAGGATTTTGTCGATGTCCTAAATACACATATCCATGCAAAATTTCATCTTTCTAGCACTAACCGTTTGGAAAGTAAGCCGAGGACGGACCAACGGACGGACGGATAGACATGACGAAACTATAAGGGTTCCGAGACGTGAACTACGGAGCCCTAAAAATGAAATTGGTTCGGATTGTACTCATCGTTCAACACCTTTATCACCCATTCATCCATCCGAAGGATTTTGAAGGACATTCCTAAGCCATTGCTTCACAATGTTTGAAAAATTCGTTGTACATCTCTGGCTAACCCTTCGCGAATTACAGGCGCCATATGTTATATCTAAAAGACTAGAAAAATGGTCTCTACATTTCCTGATAATGTTTAAATAACTAGTCCACTGTCTTATCCTATAAATACTAACGTAATAGGTACTCGTATATGCTGACTTTGTTTTACCTTAATAATTTTAGCATAATTTTCTCTTTTTAGCTGCCAGAATGTCGGATCAGGATACAAAACTTAAATTCGGTTTGTGTTAAATAATGCGTTCAGTAAATGTTTTAAATATTGCTATCTCATATTTAATTTGCATATCGTTATTTGCATTTCGATTCCGTTTATTTACAATACGATAATTGTTCATGTATTATGTGTAACGTAAATGGTAACGCTGCGTATTGTTACAAACTAAGTACCTACCTACCTAAATTGCCGTGATTGTACACATGCTTCAAAACAACATGCTTATACTATAAACACTGAAATGTTACCTAGCTAAGTATTATTATTGTGCTAAACCTAACACTCATAACAATACTCCTTGTCAGGATTATTATATTTTGTAATCCCTGGTGGACCTTGTTGGTACTAGGCTTAGTACCTAGGTTCTTTACCACTCTCCTCAACTTATCCCTACCTCAACTGCGCTCATTAGCATCATCATCATTATTTCAGATGAAACACGTCCACTACTGGACATAGGCCTTCCCCAAGCACGTCCACTTCGACCGGTTCTGTGCCTCATTAGCTTATTCTACCTTTATTTTCTTATGCCTTCTTCATTGTTTCTTTCTGCCTTTTTTAATTCCTGCTTGTAAATGTTAACAAAAAAAAAAATCATAATGATACTAGAAATAATGCATGAATTTGGTGCTTGGATTTGCTTGAAATTGTAGTTTATTTTTGTTAACGCTCCGTATTACATATTGAATTCTATGTTATGCTAAGAGTCATCATCAGAATCATTTGTTCTATGGGGGTAACAGGGTTATCTAACCCTGTTACCCCAAGGCCAGACCAAATGATTAAGTATGCTTTACTTACCAAATAAGTAATGTACACTTGTACATGTTAGGCCGGACTAAGTACATATGTTATGTTGTGTGTGTGTGTGTGTGTTATGTTATGTGCTGATGCTGCGTGACGGTATGATGATACGCTATTTACCATGATGGTCGGTGGCCAGGCTCCTGTTCCAAAGTCCCTTACAATGGGGTTGTATATTACTAGAGTTAACGCAGCCACATAAATAATTGTTTATTTTAATTATTTCAGAAACGATGGAGTCCGGAGATTTCAAAGATTTCGCGAAGGCGATGACTGATTACATTGCCGAATATTTGGAAAACATCAGAGACAGGTAATCTTTTCTTTTTATTCAAACAGCTGTAGGTAGATGCCCAAATAAAGTTTATCATATAAACCTAACTATTCTACTATGTGCTCTAAATAGGAAATATTTATAAACTCAATAAAATTAGTACACACGACCACATATAGATAGAGCTCTACATGTTGCCCTTGCGTTGTATAGGTTTTTCGTACAGTGAGAAGCCAGCTTATACTGGTTATAAGCTTAATATGTCGTCGTGCATACCTTATTTGCATTGAAGGATTTAAGTTTAAGTCTTTATTAACTTTCCAACGTGCGTTTTTCAGGCAAGTAGTCCCGTCGGTGAAGCCGGGTTACTTACGCCCGCTGGTGCCGGAGCAGGCTCCTGAGAAGGCGGAGCCCTGGACCGCGGTGATGGCTGACATTGAGCGTGTGGTCATGTCCGGGGTCACACACTGGCACTCTCCGCGGTTCCACGCGTACTTCCCCACCGCTAACTCGTACCCGGCCATCGTGGCCGACATGCTGAGCGGGGCCATCGCCTGCATTGGATTTACTTGGGTATGGTTTAATTCCTACTCAAGCTTAAATATAGACCATAAGATGGTATCGTTGTACACTATAGTCCCTACAATTCATGTAAAATTATTATTATAAGTGCCCATACTGGCATACAATTCTGCGTTGGTACTTAGGTACCCAAGCCAGTGTCAATGTCACATACGGCACATAGGTAGGTAATTCGAACAAGGAAAACCGGTTGCATGTCATATTCGCTCGTGGGAATTTTTTGCGTAAACAGAATATAAGAGGTACATAATATAGTCAAAGCACGAACTAATGAAAGTTAGTACACTTGCAGCGCGTGTTGTACCTATTGTGCTTCGATTCGATTAATTGTTGTCCCAGTTGTACATACATAATTATGACGGCCGAGGGCTGCGGCCGGTCGTCTGGCCACCTGCAAATGACTTAGGTAGATACAACTTCTATCTAAAAAAAACTGTTTTGCAAAAAAAAAAAAACAACCGACTTCCAAAAACGATACTACAAAGTGAAAAATAACTTTAATTTCGGAAGTCGGTTTTGTTGGGTTCGCATTTTTGTTGTTTTCCACCTTGCCGACTTCCGAAATTAAAGTTATTTTTCACTTTGTAGTGTCGTTATTGGAAGTCGGTTGTTTTTTTTTTTTTTGCAAAAATGTTTTTATTTTTACTTTTAAGTTGTAGTTTTTGATGAAATTTCTATGGGACCATTTGGGAAGTATATACCCTTTCCAACAAAAAAATATTTTTTCAAATCGGTTGGCAAGTGACGGAGTTATGCGCGAACAAGCATAAAAAAAATACGTAAAGAAACAAAATATATATTTTTTCGGGAAAACCCGACGCGACAAAAATACTCAAACACAAAAAAGTACAAGTTGGGGTAATATATGCCTACCACACCTACCTACGTAATAAATCCACAAAATACAATATTGTGTATAATTTCAAACGTAGAAAATAATGACTGCTTCGTTAGTCGTCCATAAAGGCGACTGCTGAGTGGTGTTCTGGGTTCAATTCAATATCTAGGCAGGTAAAGCGTCATTGAATTTTAAATTAGGATTAACTCCATAGCAGCCTGGGGTCCGAATTTGTGCCCGGTTGATTTGCTAGCGATAGGCTCGCCCCCTTTTAGATACGTAACTGGCAAAATGAGCGTGTACATCTAGACCTCTGCATTCTCCTTCAAGAAGTACAGGAGTTACCATGTGATGTAATATACCTATGCATAATGATAAGACTTCGAAAATTTCAGATTGCGAGTCCAGCGTGTACAGAGTTAGAAGTGGTGATGCTCGACTGGCTGGGCCAGATGTTGGGCCTGCCCGAGTCGTTCCTTGCGCGTTCGGGAGGGGAGGCCGGCGGCGTCATCCAAGGCACAGCCAGCGAGGCCACGCTGGTCGCTCTACTGGGAGCCAAGACGCGCACCATGTTACGCGTCAAGGAACAACATCCTGAATGGACCGAGACCGAGATTCTGTCTAAACTCGTCGGTTACTGTAACAGTAAGGCGTCCATTTGTGTTAGAATAAATCATCATCATCTGCCAAACCTTTTCTCAACTATGTTGGGGTCGGCTTCCGGTCTTACTGAACTTTACATGGAACGATCTGCTGTCTGACCCCACTTACAGTTATTTACTAGGGAACACGATACCCTTGTTATTTCGGGCTTCTGACTGACTGTCAAATATTCACAAATGACGAGGGCCAACGGTGCTGTGCTTTCAGAGGCATGCAGGAATCTCGATATTTAATGGATGGTCCCCCATCGACGAACCTACTGTTAATACTTAGCCACGAGCCCTTATGTAATATAATATTATTCTAATATACATAGTAAATGAGCGTCCAAAGGAGCTCACGTTGAATTTTTTTCTTTGTAGCTGACACCAATCGTCAACGAAAACATTGAG
The DNA here is from genome assembly GCA_951799955.1 of Apamea anceps. Classification (NCBI taxonomy): domain Eukaryota; kingdom Metazoa; phylum Arthropoda; class Insecta; order Lepidoptera; family Noctuidae; genus Apamea; species Apamea anceps. Next base: position 13,752,864 of record OX637505.1, on the reverse strand, counting down.
GCAATACTAACATGTTTTTTTTACTTGTATTCACAGAGCAAGCCCATTCTTCTGTCGAACGTGCTGGTCTCTTGGGCGGTGTGAAGCTTCGTGCTCTACAGCCAGACGGAAAGAGGAGACTTCGTGGTGATACTCTTAAGGATGCCATAGATGAAGATGTTCGCAACGGCCTTATTCCCTTCTATGTACGTTTTTGTTGCTTTTTCGAATTTCCAAACAAAAAGACTAAAATATACTTAACAATAAATATAAGACTAAAATATTCATGAAAATACTTACCTGTAACGGTATCATTGCAGGTCGTGGCTACTTTGGGGACCACATCCTCATGTGCGTTTGACGTCTTAGAAGAAATTGGCGAGGTGTGCTCCTCGCAGGACATTTGGCTGCACGTGGACGCAGCCTACGCCGGCTCCGCATTCATATGTCCTGAATACAGATACCTCATGAAGGGCGTTGATAAAGCAGATTCCTTCAATTTTAATCCGCACAAATGGTTGCTGGTTAACTTCGATTGTTCTGCCATGTGGCTTAAAGAACCGCGTTGGATTGTCGACGCTTTCAACGTTGATCCCTTATATTTGAAACACGATCAGCAGGGATCAGCCCCTGATTACCGTCACTGGCAAATACCGTTAGGACGTCGTTTCAGAGCGCTCAAGTTGTGGTTTGTCTTGCGTCTGTATGGCGTAGAAAATCTTCAGAAACACATCAGAAAACACATTGCATTAGCTCATCTTTTTGAAAAACTGTGCAGTGCTGACGAAAGATTCGAAATTTACGAGGAAGTTACTATGGGACTTGTATGCTTTAGACTGAAAGGCGATAACGACCAGAACGAAGAACTACTCAGGCGTATAAACGGTAGAGGCAAAATTCATTTAGTTCCATCTAAAATTGACGACACTTATTTCCTTAGGGTAGCGATTTGCTCACGCTACAGCGAAGAGAGTGACATTCATATATCTTGGGAGGAGGTAAAGGCTGCTGCAGATGAATTACTCAAAGGCCGTTAAAAATATTTTGCATTAGAATATTCAGCAATAACTCAGCGTTTAAAAAAAGCGTTTGCTACTTCCAATGAGTTAAATTTTCATTTCGGCTGTTTGAAAAAAAAAAAAAATACTGTCTATCCATACGATGCAGACAATGTGGGGAGGGATGTAATTACGCGTTGTGAGATGCATCGTGTAGATACTAGACAGGCCATTAAGATGCTGATAAACCTGAGCATTCTCTTAAGTAACAGAACAACGAGCACTCGTTTTTAATATCAACGAATAGAGCCATTATAGCGAACGCTAAAAACCCTGAAATAGGCTGTTGATTTGCCAGAATGCTTCTGTTTGACCAGATGCTCATGTCGTCTGAGCATTTCGTCCTACTTAACGCAACATTCGGTAGAATGCTCATTACAAGTTGAGATTTATTATTACCTATTCACAATCGAAATGCTACCTATAGGTAGAGACACCTGCATTAATTGGGCACCCCTCACTCATACAATAATTATTTAAGGAAAGGGGGTAACTATTTAGTGCAGCCGTCATAATACGTTTACTTAGATACCTACCTATAAATCAAAGTTCTTGAACTACTTATCTATGTTTAATGTAGACTTTAATATATTAGACACAGTATAACTAGTAGCTGTGATAGAAATGTTTAATAGACTATTGAATTGCCGGAAAAGACAATAAGTCCGTTAGGAAATTAATATATATTATGTCTGATGTACTTATGTGACTTCTAAAGGTAAGATTTACAGACCGCAATTTGACTTGACTTTATAAGTACCTAAAGTAAGCGTCTCATGCGAAAATCAAAAAAAAATTTTAAATTAAAAAAAAAATTGGGTCTCAAACGATTACATTTTCATTTTTTTTAATGAAACGCTTGCTCACATTCGGTTAAACGATTAGGAACATAATTTATAACACGCCTGAATTCCCGGAAGGGTTAGGCAGACGCAGAGGTGATCTACATGACTTTATGAATATGGACATTATGGATATAAAAATAAGGTACATGTTTGTATGAATTGCTTACTTTACTTAGCAATGGAAATTCAAAGTGTGGTTTCTGAACCTTGCCCTAACTTTGGATGTTACCAGAGGATTACGTAATGTACGTAAAGCAAAGCAATCGTATCCCCTAAGCTTTATGTAATTTAACTACCCATCATTATCAGGCGCCCACACAAAGTACGGTTAGCAACGAAAGTCGATTAACAGTTTTTTATTATCGGGCACAATATTAAAAAATAAGAACAGATGTAAAATTATGGTAATACAAACTAAGAACACTATTACCTACATTATGCTAAGAAGCAATACATCGAATCGATGTGCTAATCGATTTTTATTGCTGACCGCATACCTACGAGTACATTCATTATGCCATTTTGATCGCCTCTTAGATCGTCACATTTATAAACGTATGTAGGTACTCATAAGTAGTTATTGTTATTAAAGCGTCGATTGCTGCCTATCGATGGGGAGTGAGTTGTGATAATTTTTATAATTAAATATTAATTGATTCTTTATTGAAATACCAATGCGACCAAAAAAATAATTCAGACATTGTGTAGGTACAAATTATTTATTGTTCATGGCACGACAACAGGGCCTTTGAATAAACTCAAGTCGTCCGCAAGCGTAGGTAGGTATAGTCACCAACAGTGGTAATTATTTGTCATTGACAGCACCTTTATATCGTAGCAGTAAGGGCCATTTTCGTAGTGCCATTGTTACTACTGATGTGCGGTTGACTGTACCCTATACCTACCTGCTTAAAGTGCCGCCAAAACTTTTTGGTACCTGCCAATTTTTATTTTGTTGTTTCTTCCTAGCGGTTTTTATTCTCATAATAAATGTACCTGTTCTACTTTTTGTTCGGCTAACGACAACATAAGCGCGATGCGACGTGGGATCCTGTAGCCCACATTCCTACTTATTGTTAGATTTATTTATTAAAAGAAAAGGTATCTACCAACCCTTATTTATATTGTCGGTGTGTAATGTTTAAATTACTTATTAAAACTTATCATAGATATGTGTCTATTTAAAATATAGCTGTTTGTTATTTATTATATCTACTAATACACGTAATAAACAATATCAAAAAACATTTATCAAGATTATTATTTCGAATTAGAACCTACTCGTAACAGTTTACGGCCCGCCCCAGCTTCGAACATCAAAGACTATGGCGCCGCGACTGCGGCTGAAAACCAGCGCTGGGGCTCTATCTCGCCTAAGGTCGTAGCACTGCTGAGCGATGGCCGTTTTGCATACATGTGATGCATATTTTCCCCTAACTTGTTCTTTTTTGTGTTCTTTCTCTGCGTCATAATTTGCCACACTTCCTTCATTTATATTTTGGGGACTGAACATCTGAAATGAATTTTAACGAACAAAATTTTTCCCTGTGAGCTAAGTTTTGTCATAAACTATAAATAATCGCTGAACATAAATTATGCAAAATAGCCTTCATGTACCTAGCCCTTGCAAAAGCTCTATAAACGAAAATAAAGAAGAAAATGATTCTCTTTTCGCCTCTGTCGCTCTATGGTGTTCTAAACGTCACCACATTATGCAAAAGCAAAATTCGAGTGATATGTAATTTTTAAAAGTTTTAGATGGCATTTATATCTGCAATATCATAATGAAATTGTCACGCATGAAACTAATATGGAATAGGGATATTTGGAATTTCATAAAAAATCTCAGTTGTAGGACAGGGTACGGTTCAAATAGAACGTTGACGACTGGTCAACGACAGTTTGGTAGTGCGGTGAGCACAGCGGGACAAGAACAATGTATTTTAGACTCGTGCAGCATCAATCCCAACTGTCGGGAACCGCGTGTCATCATTGTGGGTGCCGGCATAGCAGGCCTGTCAGCAGCACATCGACTGTCACAGTGCGGTATAAACAATTTCCTGGTTCTTGAAGCTAAAGAAAGGTACCTATGCGATGTAATATATACATGTTAATGTTTTAGATCACAAAAATAGAGAAATATTTTTTTTAGGTAGGTAGGTATCCAATTTTGTTATGAATGTACAGTCAACAGCAAAAGTAGATGATCAAAATCAGAACTTCAATACTAATGAACGGAGTTCGCGTCAGAACTGTGTGGCATCGAAGTGATTTAAAGTATGCGTTAGTAAATTATACCAAATATTTACTACTAATACAGCTGCCCTATAGCTGCGAACTCCGTTGATTAGTATTGAATTTCTGATTTTGATCATCTAGTTTTGCTGTTGACTGTACCTATATGCCAGTTTATCCCTCTGCCAGCAACATGAAGTGAGACTGGTTCACTCAGAATGTCGGAATTCCTTCTACTAATATCGGACAAACCTACCAGCCGTAATAACTTTGAGGCAGTAGGTAAGCACTTAACTACGTGCCGAGGATCGCTGTAATTAAGCAGACGAGTCCAATAAAATACTAATCTTTAGGTAAGTAATATTAAAAATAAATTTTACAGACCTGGAGGACGAATTCATTCGTGTTGGCTTGGAGATGCGGTAATCGAAATGGGAGCCGAGTGGATTTATGGTGCATGTTTACCGAACACTGTATACACGCTAGCATCGCAAGATAGGCTTTTACAACAACCGTTACCTCGCTTGGATGCATCAAGGGGCCTATTCTGTACCAGCGAAGGACGAGCAGTTGACTTGCCAGTAACGATTACGGCTTATCATACATTTAGGCAAATAGAACAACAAGCAGCTAGTTTATTTCGACTTGGTGGAGAAAGGCAACATGGAACTCTGTTAAATTTTATCGGTTTACGTATACAACAAGAGTTACACAATTTTCCAGAAGATCAAAGGTATGACGCCGCACGCGTGATGTTTGGACTAACTAATATTTTAAGGAACAAGTGTGGAGATGATCTGTCTTTAGTCAGCGCTGATCAATACGGCAGTTACATTGAGCTCCCTGGTGGCTGCGTCCGAGTTCCTTTAGGATATGTCGGAGTGATGGCACCACTATTGCGCGGACTTCCAGACAATTGTACACGCTATAATAAGCCAGTGAGCGTAATTCGATGGGGACAAGGCGCAACTGGCGAAGGACGTGCAATGATTAAATGTTGTGACGGAGAAGAATTGTACTGTGATTATGTTATAATTACAGTATCACTTGGATGTCTTAAATGTCAAGCCAATAAATTATTTGCTCCACCGCTACCATGCTGTAAATTAAACGCAATATGTAATTTAGGTTTTGGTCTAAGTGATAAAGTATTTCTAGAATATGCCGAACCTTTTTGGGCGTGCCAGGAAGGTAACCTTAAACTCGCTTGGTCGGCAGAAGAATTACAATGCAGAACTGATTGGACACGAGGAGTGTGCGCAATAGATGAACTGCCAGGCAGCAAACATGTATTATGCGCTATAATATCAGGTCAAGAAGCGGCTACGATGGAATCAATGGCAGATAACGACGTCGCTGAAGGACTAACCCAGATACTGCGCAGGTTTACTGGTAACCCGTGCCTTCCTTACCCACAAATGATGTTACGATCTCGATGGGCGTCGGATCCACATTTCTGCGGGGCATATTCTTACATGAGTTGTTGTTCCACGGTGAGTCACCAATGCGAATTAGGAACGCCAGTGCCAGGTCCGTGTGACCCGATGCCACCCATCCTGCTATTTGCGGGTGAAGCTACAGTGCCCGGATATTTCGCCACAGCCCACGGAGCGCGGTTGAGTGGTATTCGAGAAGCCGAACGTATTATATTACTAACGAAAAAATTCGACGGTCCTCCAAAACTTGCTGCGTAAAAGTGCATAATTTTTGATATTGTATTCCTTATGTTTTGTTTATAATTATGTTGTTATCCGTTTGAATGATGGTGTTAATTTCTATGACTCATCTTATTAAATGATGTTGACCTTGTTGACCTATTTCCTGCATTTGATTGAAATATTAAAAATATTATTATCTGGCGAGCGAATAGTTGAGACCGAACCTTAACAATCCCTAGTTGGGTTGGTCCTAGCACGCTTTTTCTATGATCGTGAGATGGCTTACTTGGCTTATGAGTATAGCGCTTCCCTTGTGGGCTGGCTCCGCTTGCAAATCATCTCTAAAATAGATTCACTCCACTCATATGCCTTGTGAGCGGCTCGCTTCACTCCTCATTTCGTGTAGTAAAGTCCACTCCGCTCCAGAAACGTGTCCGTTTCGACTGCTCGGCCACAATTTCGTAGAAGCAAAACGACTACGTCAACATTACGAAGGAATTTGTAAAACACTAACAATGAAAGTCGCAAATTCGTAGATCCAATATTCAGAAAGTTGTAAAGGTAGGGCCGCGCAGTCGAAACGTGGAGAACTGCGCGGCCACGCAGTTCTCTTAAAGTTCTCTTAAACGGAGCTTCGTAGAGGTCCCATTCTTTTTGCTAACCACTGATACGATTTCGAAGAAATTGTAGACAGTATGAATAAAGCCCTAATGTTTGTAATTCACGACCTACAGAACTTAAATGCTATGGCCGCGCAGTTGACACGCGGAGAACTGCGCGGCCACGCAGTTCTCTTAAAGTTCTCTTAAACGGAGCTTCGTAGAGGGCCCATTCTTTTTGCTAATCACTGATACGATTTCGAAGAAAATGTAGACAGTATTAATAAAGCCCTAATGTATGGAATTCACGATCTACAGATCTTATAATCTATAATGCAAGTTAGAAAAAGGGTGACCAAGATTTACGGTGCGTCAATCAGACATTTTCAAGCGTCGTTTTTATACCACGTAGCCTAATATTATCATAATGAGGGAATAAGTATGCTTCATTGGATGGAGAAGTACCAAAGTAAGTAGATACGAAAATATTGTTACCGTCAAGATGGTAGGTAAGTACCTTTCTTGTAAAAAGGATTAATGATTGTCTATTCGATTAGTACCTATCTACCTATAACTTGTAAACATTTAATAAAAAATTGGTAAAAAAATAAACTTTTTTTTAGATCTGGGTAAATTTTATTCTAAGTTACTAATGCGACATTTTGAGAAGGTGATTTATCCTATCTCGGCGGCTCCCGAGCTGCGCGAGCGAGTGCGCCCGCGCCTGAGCACCCTCTGCTTGCGCGTCTTTATCAGTGCAGTGATAAATGGTTCATCATGGATTGTGTAGTGCTCGTGATTCTGCACTGGATTTGGATTCTTGGATTTTAGATCAGCCTACATAAAAATTGAATACTGTAAATCTACTATTTGCCACCTTTGCACAAATTTTAGCTACCTCAACGTATACGTAGTTATTTAACAGTATGTTATTTAAAATCCTTGGTCCCTCCATTTTGACGTCAAAGTGAAAGGACCATATGGATAGGCTGGTCAGAGGAGTAACCTACCTATATAGTATTACAATACCTTAATTCTAGTTTAGAAATATGCAATTTGATGGTCCCTAACATGAATCATTTGAGAAATATCTATACTTATAATAAATCTGTAGAAGTGAAAATTCTGGACATTGAAAATATAAAAAAAATAAATAGCAGGGGGTGTTACTAGACCGACACCGAACCCAAAAATGGGATTAAAAAAATTTTTGTCTGTCTGTCTGTCTGTTTGTTCAGGCATCACGCAAAAACTACCGGTTCGATTACGATGAAACTTGGTATAATTATTCTTTAATATCCTGGGCACAACACTGGGTACTTTTTATCCCGGAAAAGTATATACAATAAAAAACAAACTTAATTTTGCGGTTCGATCCCTAGACCCGATTACTGTACCAACCGCAAATAATAAGTTTGTCGTAGGTTACGTCACAGTATCTTAGCCGTGTGCAGTGTCCCTAAGTTATGCTCTAAATATAGTGCTGAAGGTTGAATTTGGCTTGCACCGTTCGCAGCACACGCGTGGCGCGCGGCCGCGCGCGCATTACGTTAGTACTTATCCTTACCTATGGCATTACATTTTTTGAACTTTGATTTGAACGGACGTGTCGAGTGGCAAGCGTTCGTTCTTATTCTTATTTTAACTGCAATTCTAAACCGTGCTTTTCAGTGCGACCTTTTTATTCCTTTTAGTTTTTAGAGTTATTTAGGTTTATTTTTATAAGTCGTAGGGATAGATTTTAATTTTAAAGTATAGGTAGGTAGTATATTTGATAGTGTACGTAGTGACCGTAGGTTATTTTATAATACGGTTAGGTAGGATTAGTCATTCGTATAGATATTAGTTTTTAGGGATTTTGCTTATTTATTGAGTTTAGATTAGTTATCATCAGAAATAGGTTTATTTAGGTAGGTAGGTATTTTATTTTCTGTTAATGAGTTTTTTTTTTAAAATTAGGTAGGTACTTAGGTAAAGATATCATATAGGTACCCTCTTAATCACCACTAATGAGACACAATTGGTTTTCTATTGTAATTAGCCACAAAGGGCCCGCGAGATACCTAGATGGAATCCTCGGGAAGCACATACATTTTATCCTGTTAGCACATTCCCGTGGGATAATTTCCGACATCCACGCGGGCGAAGCCGCGGGCAGAAGCTAGTCGGCAATAAATGTTGGTCCCTCCATAATGACGATTCAAAAATTTGGTCAGGCCTGTTAATAGATAGCATTTTTTGGTTTTTCGAAGTATTCATGTTTAGTACCTATTTTCTACCTTTAGATTATGCAAATGACTTACGGTGAAGTTCAATCTTCAAAAAGTACTAATTGTACTGAAAAATTAGTGCAACGGTTGCAAATAGTAGATTTACAATATTAAACTTTTATGTAGGCTGATTTGAAATCCAAGACTTGGTCCCTCCATCTTGAGGGTAACAATAGTTTCGTATATTCTAACTGTATTATTTTATTATATCTACTTACTTTAGTACTTCTCCATCCAATGAAGCATACTTGTTCCCTCATTATGATAATAGGCCACGTGGTACAAAAACGACGCTTGGAAATGTCTGATTGACGCACCATAAATCTTGGTCACCCTTTTTCTAACTTGCATTATAGGTTATAAGATCTGTAGATCGTGAATTCCATACATTAGGGCTTTATTAATACTATCTACATTTTCTTCGAAATCGTATCAGTGATTAGCAAAAAGAATGGGACCTCTACGAAGCTCCGTTTAAGAGAACTTTAAGAGAACTGCGTGGCCGCGCAGTTCTCCACGTTTCGACTGCGCGGCCATGGTTAAACCTTTACAACTTTCTGAATATTGGATCTACGAATTTGCGACTTTCATTGTTAGTGTTTTACAAATTCCTTCGTAATGTTGACGTAGTCGTTTTGCTTCTACGAAATTGTGGCCGAGCAGTCGAAACGGACACCCAGAAACGGCTCGCTTTGCTGTTATTGAAGCTAGGTGTGTCTAGTAGTGTGCTCGTTTGGGTCGGTCGTCTCGAGAGTGGGCTCGTTTGGATCGCTTGTCTCGAGAGTGGGCTCGTTTGGATCGCTCGTCTCGAGAGTGGGCTCGTTTCGCTCTCTCTTTTCATGTGTAATTGCGATATTGATACTTACTCGTGTTTAACTCCACTCTGTTTTAGATAATATGGGTCACTTTGCGCGTGTCGTGACAAATCAGGCTCCGCTCACTAGTGTGGTGAGTGTCCTCGCTGGGGTCGTTCATTTTGACAGTAGGCACGCTACGATCGATGTCCCATGCATGTGTTGGTTTCGCTTTCCACTTTTGTAGATAAGTGCGCTCCATCCGTTCGGCTCGTAAGAAGTCGTCACAGTTCTTACTTACCAAAGGTACCGAGGATGGTTCCGTAACAGATCCCTTGTCGGTGTTAGCTATTCACAAGTACGCCATCACATCAAGCTACTACAATCTGTCATTTTTTTCAACTTTATCGCTAAAGCATTAAGGTTCAAGGTTGATTGAGAAAATTTGACAGTTTCGAGTAGCTTGACCTGCTGGTGTCTTTATAAATGACGTCAGCCGTGGCATGCTCAAATCGCTCGCTCCGATCGAGCATAGTTACTAGTAGGAACTATACCTTAGCCTTAGCTTAGTACGTCTTACCTATCCAGGGCTTTCCTTATATCCGCCGAATGAGCCTCGTAAGTTAATCCTATCATAGATTTATAGTCCTCATAATGTTCGCGCAAAGTTGTGTGTTGTGATATTCGATGATATTTTTCCAATGGATACTGGCGCCGATTCCCTTGTTCACCAACTAAACTAAATTTAAGTTCAGTGCATCTTTTTCTTTCTATTTCATTATGAAAAGGACAGAAGATAAATATTATTAGATTAGTCCTGTCAAATTAGTTAGCGCCTGACGTAAATAGACGTACCTACTTATTTTTAATAGCCATGTTTTTAAACTGTCTATAGAGTATCATGATTTGACAGGACTAAACTAATATTTTTTCTTCTGTCCTTTTCTTAATGAAAGAGAAAGAAAAAGATGCACTGAACTTAAATTTAGTTTAGTTTGTGAACAAGGGAATCGGCGCCATTGACTGCCGTGCTTATTGCACAAATTTTTAGTCTCTTTGCATTGCCTTTACATAGCTAATGGAACTTAACTTCGTTCGTAGGTATTTTTAGGGTTCCGAAATCCGACCTTAAGGTGGATGCTCCAAGGTAGCCCGCGAAATTCAAATTTTCTTACGTTTTTTGCAATTTGCTGGTCAGTACTAAGTTGTACGTTAATTCAAATATGATTCGCGGCCGTAAAAATATGTATTTACAGAATTATAATCATTAGAATCAGTAATACAATTTGTTAAGTTAGCATAATCCTAAAATGTCAAGATTTCATGAAATAGTCATTCAGTAGGATTACTTGATCTTAGAGAGTTGTGTTGATGACTTTAATGATTATAATTCTGTATTCTAATTCAAAAATACCTATGTGCCAGAACACAATAATTATTTTGCCTTAACAACTGGAAAAAGCTGTACACATGGTAAAACATTGTGATTTATGTTATTGAGAAGTTGGGACTAAGTTAAAAATGGACAAATCGTTGTTATGGGTGTAAATTCTAATTTTTTTTTAAACATGATTATGCTAGGAAGCAAAAGCCATATCGTGCTAACAAAATTTAAATAATAAGTAAATGGGTGCTTACCTACTTAATTGGTTTTTGGGATACATTCATCCCAACTACGGAACCCTTCATTGTGCGTGGTCCGACACGCACTTAGCTGGTGTTTTTCTTCTTTTTACTGCTTAATAAGTATTGTGAGGTAAATATGGCAGCACGACAATGTACTAGCCGTGGCGCAGGCGCGCTCGCAGCCCAAGATTTTGGGGGGGGTCACCAAGTAGTAGCTAAGTTAGTAAGGCAAGTAAATCATGCAGACTCTCATCAGCTCGAATGACCCCCACGACTCCCCCCCCCCCTCCCCCTCGGACCGCGCCTGCCGTAGCATTATAGTAAAGGCCACGTACTTTAATGACAAAACGCGAACTCCATATGAACTCCGTCCGCGTTTACGTGATGCATTACTACTGGCTACCGCATGACAAATTCGCGTACCGTCACGCACCTCTTACATTGGCTTCTCTGGCCCTAACACTCTAGTCTTCATTCATATCGCGGTCATATAACATCATTGACACCGACTCGCAAAACATTACGTGCAGCAACTAGCTAAAAGGCAAAGGACCTATCATATAAATTCGTCTGGATTTTAAATGGAAGAATATCTAAACTTACACAAAATAGGACGAATATAACCAATCCGTTTTTATTCGTAATTTCGAAACCTATCCTAAATCTTCTTACATAGATAAGTATTTTGTTGTACCTACTTTATTTATTCAGTGCCTTGTAAGGGCGAGGCCCCGCTAGTGCACCCCACTAGTTGCGCTGCGTTGCGTCGTCGCAGCGTTGTCGCTGCGTCGTTTTCCATATATTTTATGACATGCCCCATTAGACCGTTGCGTCGTCGCGCGCGACGTTTCAACGAATCGACGGACAAGAGACGAAGCGGGAGGGAGTGTGATGCGCTGCGCTGTCGCTGTCGGAACTCCGGTGCGACGGCGGCCAGTGTTCAACTCATAGATAAGGATAAGTACTGGTTCAACTGCTAGAGGAGGAATCTAGACGAGCGTTGTCGCAGCATCAACGCAACGCAGGCATAGCATACAATGCGTTGTTCCGCTACGACGACGCGCACTAGCGGGACCTCACTCTAACTTGTTTGAATTTGACAGCTCCGTGAGGACCTTTTTTTTTTTTTTGAGGATAGGAAATCATCAAATGATTCCCGCTCTGGATGGAGCGGAAGGGAGTGTCAGACTCTTACTGTATAAAACCCACCCGTGTTCCTTCCTTAGCCCTTTATATTCCAGGGCAGCGGTAACCCTTTCGGACGATCCCGCTACCCTGGCAGGCTTCGGCCCTATCGGGCCCCGTCACTCTTGCTGACATCTCTTTGAGGCGGTCCTGATCGGACGGTGAGTTACCCATTACTCTCCGCCCGCAGGCCCGCGCCTACGGTGGCCGGGAGTCGTCACGCGGCTCCCGACGCCCGGAGCACCTTGAGGACTTTGGTTCGATTCCAATTAGAATTTCTGAGTAGCAGTCTGGAGTCGGATTTGTGTCCGTTTGTTGGCAATAGGCTAGCCCCGTTTCATGTTACTTACTTAAAATTCTGACGAAATGTGGTTGAAGGTACTATAGGTACACGTCTGCCTAACCCTTCGGGGAATACAGGCGTGATGTTATTTGATTGTTTATATCTTAATAATGTTAGAAATGTAATATTCGGATTATTCCGTTCAAAAAACTTTGTCAACCTGTGTTGTTGCCGGGCCGGTTGTTTCAATCGGTTGGTTAGCGTAACATACGTACGTCAAATAACAACGATTACGTAATCGTAATTATTTGTCGCAAGTCAAGGCCATCATTTAGTGAAACAACGCTTTTTTTGGTTTGACGATAGTTAGCGCCGACGTGAAACAACCCGCCCTTGGTAATTGATTTTGGTAAATAAGTAGGTTATCTACTTACTTATTTATTTACAGCAAACCCTATTAGAAAGCGCAAACGCGGGGGATTTTTTACGGAACAAACGGCGTACGTCCAACCTCGATGACGTCTTGGCGGGCACTCTTCCCGCTTCCGTATTATTATATTACTCTTTGCGGGCACTGGCCAGCCGTTGCGACCTCTTGAATGCTAGATTTTGCGTATAATTGTTTCTTAGAAAAAAATAATAAGGAAATTTTAAAATGTGTTCTCGCCAAGCTCTAAAAAACAATAAGTCTTATCTTTTGGTATAACTTTTAAATGGTTTATTGATGTAATCTCTTCAAGGTACACGTTTTAAATAGCGATTTAGTGTCATCTTCATGATTTTTTTTTATCGAGACAATTATTTTAATTCACGTTTCTATCTTCACACAGCGCTTCAAAATATGTTCAAATTTCCTAAAATATGCAAAATTAATATTTTGCTAGATTTACAGACGTTTAAAAAAGTACACACGGCTACACATCAAGCTATGCAAAACCAGTATTAGCTGACCGTTCATTGTGAGAAAATAAGTAAAAGTGAGGCCAAGACAAACTGGTTTTGTATAGCTTGACGTGTAGCCGTGTGTACTACAATCTCGCCTTAATAAGGAAATTAATTTGTAGTACCTATACCTATTTGATTAGGTGTTATTGCAGAAGTGTGTGGTGTGGGGCTTTCTTAATAAAATAAAATCCATTTCATACATTCATACCAATTTATTTTTATTCGTTATGCCTCATTTACTTTAAGTATTCAAATAATAATATAATAATACCCTTCATCATAAAATATGACCAACCTTAAACAACAAACATTTGAAACAAAAATAATATCGTTCAGCACGAATGAGGTAATGTTACAGGGATGTGATGGTAGACACAGCTTTACAAACAAAACTTGAACCCACCTAGAAAACTACCTCCATTTCCAGAACTAAATGAAAGATCATCAAATTCAATAGACACTCTGTGCCCAGTAAAATGTCTATGTCTAAATTCTACAACATATGAATATGTGTGAAGCCTATTTCGAGGCCACATAAAACTGATTTTGTACCATTCATCTTTTTTTATAAAGCATGGTTCTGTGAGCTCTATATCAACCGTTGAATCATATTCAACTGTTTTAATAAAGTTTGTCAGTTTAAAATCACTATTATCTGATTCACATTCTACAGATACAGACATCTGCTCTGAGTAAACTTTAGCTGTATTGTTGCGGAAGTGTACTGCCGGAGCCATCCTTGTTGGTACACAAAGTGAATTGATAAATATAGACTTGTTAACTTTTATTCGAGAATGTATGACGTAATTATTTGAATCAATAACTATCGGAGCCACAGATCTAATAGGGCTCCGGTAACATAGGTGCCATTGTAATTTTAATAAATTTCTAGGCATTTCAGTCAAGCCAATAGACCCAATCATATCTTTTTCATCTATATTAGAACTCTTAATACATCTTTTTATAGCCTCAAATTCATATGGCAATAGGAGATTGCTCATATCAGTTACAATTTCCTCAAGTTCATTGACAGACAGCGTCAAAAACCTCAACAATTGCAATAAACCATTATTTTTAAGTACATCACGTCTATTCTCAAATGTGTCCAACATGTTATTCTGTTTGCAGCAATATGTAGACCACTCAAAAACATGTTTGATAAGATCCTTCTCTGATATATTCATATGGTCACTTTCAAGAAAAGCTTTCAGACAAGGATAGGTGATAGAGTTCTTCTTCTCTTGTAATAAATAATTGGCATGTTCACAGAATAACTTTAATGAGGAGGAGATAAGTTGTTTGTCTTGCAAATAGTCTGGGTAATTCAAAACCTCTACCACATTGTCAACACTGATATTTGCTAGAATATATGCAATACACATCTCAATTAGGGGTTCCAGCATGTATTTTCTTGAGGCATACAATAATTCAAAGGCTTGATCTATGGTACTAATTTCAACAGTATCAGTATAAATGTAATTAAGTATCAATTGGAAAATGTCAGGTTGAATGTCTGTTATCAGAATATCATTATCAGATGATAAAGGTCCATAAAACATAGCTTCAAATACAGGGCTGCTTATGCCCAGGATCAACTTATGTGCTTTGATCTTTTTTCCTGCCACAGAAAAACTGCAGTCGCTCCACTCATATGATACTAATAGCTTCTTAACACGGTCATATAAACTTGTTTGGTTATAAGTGGATTGATCAGCCTTCAGGTAGCCCATCTGCAAAAAATAAAAGACTATTAAAGTGACTTTGGTTTTTGCTACACATAGGCTGCATGCTTTAGTTTTTTATTGCTTATTTGAAGCAAGTGCTAACAGAACAGGTTTTCTAGTTATATCGAAGATCATACTATATTTCAGTTTGTACTTAGAACATCTTTTAACAATTTATACGCACTATCAATCACACACAGTTTCTGAAGCACATATTTTTTACGAGTCTGCAACAAGTATCTAAGGGGTCAAAGACCTAATTTTAATAATAAAAAGTACAGTTGTGTGGGACACATTTTAACTTTTCTTTGAGAGCCTTTAAGCACCCTGAGATTTAATGAATTTGTGTACGTAATTATATTTAGACAAAGATGGCATACCTTATTTCAGCAGTTTTGTTTTCAAATCCAACTATTTAACCTTGAACTTGAGATGATCACGCGACTGGTAGGGATGCGATTGATGCGAAACAAACTTAGCTATTACCTACCTAATTATCCTCAAAAGCAACAACAATACAATTATTTTCAAATATTGTAAGAGGAAAACCTTCAATAGATTACGGTACCTTCAAGTTATAATAAATTACTATTATATTGACAATACCCGTATTTATCAAGACTGCTGTGTACCTACCTAAAACTGGTACTACCTACGACAATAAATGTTTGCAAACAAAGTTTTGTTTGACTTTGACATTTTTGACATATATGCAGATATTTTGTTTCTGACAAGCATAGCTATTCACAACCGCACGATTCGCTATCGAAGTCGATTGATAAGGTTCGTTAAAGGAAATCTACAAAATAGTAACTTGTTTGGTAAAAAAGTTTAAGTGGTAAATTAATTATTATGAATAAGTATTTCGCAACATAACTTAAGTACTACTATAAAATATACATTGAATAATTAATTTAAAAAGGAAACTAGCAATACTTTTACTTGACCGTCACTGGAAGCTATAATATTATGAGATGGCATTTCCGTTTCCCGTCGATTTCTTAGTACATACCATGGAATTATTATGTATTCTTATTAATTCCATGGTACATACCTAAAACACTTATATACAACATTAAGGTGGATGCTCCAAGGTAGCCCGCGAAATTCAAATTTTCTTACGGTTGTTGCAATTTGCTGATCAGTCTTTTTTTTTTTTTTTTTTTTTTTTTTTTTTTTTTTTTTTTTTTTTTTTTTTTTTTTTTTTTTTTTTTTTTTGAGGATGGGAAATCATCAAATGACTCCTCCCGCTCTGGGTGGAGCAGGAGGGAGTGTCAGACTCTTACTGACTAAAACCCACCCGTGTTCCTTCCTTAGCCCTTTATGTTCCAGGGCAGCGGTAACCCTTTCGGACAATCCCGCTACCCTTGCTGATCAGTCTAAGTTATACGTTGATTAAAATATGATTCGCGGCCGTAACAAATATGTTTTTACAGAATTATAATCATTAGAATCAGTAATACAACTTGTTAAGTTAGCATAATCCTCCAAAAAAGTCATCAACACAACTCTTTATGATCAAGTAATCCTACTTAATGACTATTTCATGAAATCTTGACATTTTAGGATTATGTTAACTTAACAAGTTGTATTACTGATTATATTGATTATAATTCTGTAAATACATATTTTTTACGGCCGCGAATCATATTTTAATCAACGTATTACTTAGTACTGATTAACAAATTGCAGAAAACGTAAGAAAATTTGAATTTCGCGGGCTACCTTGGAGCATCTACCTTAAATAGTTTAATTTGGCTGCTATAGGACTGTCAGATTGTGTTATTGGATTTAAAATCTGTAAAATATCGACATGTTTGTATCCTGGTTGCATAGCTGAAACGTTCATTTCGTTCGCCTCATTTTACTTCATACTTGTTACTAGGGACAACATTGATAGCAGTAATATGAGATGAAGTGAGTAATTTGTTTCAGTTCAACAATTTGTAAAAAAAACAAACAGGTTGTTATGTTAGAAACAAAAAATATTATTTCAGTTCACCATTTTTTTTATTTAAAGGACCCAGACCCGGCAGGATATTATAATAGTAAGCTCAATAAGTCAGCTCTACTGGCAGCCCTTGGCTGCTGGCAACATCGAATACTACTTGGTGGGTCCGTACATAAAAATGTACTCTGTGAGACTGTGCCTATACACTTAGGTTACTTGGTCTGTGCTCTGTGGGAGACGTGAGTGCTATTTAGTCTGTGGTCAAGATCAATCAATTTTCTGTGATTGCTATGCCGCGCCGGTGAAAATAGTGCTAAAATGTGTTAAAACATCATTCTTTTAGCAATTGATGTGTTTTTTGAGTTTTAAAAATGAGTTCTGCACATGAGAATACAGTGTTTGATTTCGATTTAGATTTTCTTAATCAGCCTTCAACCAATAGTGCGGTGAGTGTTTTAGGTTATAAATAATTATTTGAAAATAAAATAGGTTGTGTTAATTTTTTTTTAAAACGTAATCATTCAAAATAAACCGGTTATTAGCAACTCAACTATTGTAAAACAGTATCATTGGTTTGTATGGTATTAGAAGAAACAACCAAAATGCTGTCTAAAGGTTCATCTATGTCTGGAGCACATAATTATCTGGAGCAAAAAACCTCTGTTATTATGATGTATCACCCCATAACGGCAAAGGAGAAAATCTAGTTCCTAAAAGGGTTGTGATTGTTTTATTTCAGGAGCCTGATCTTCAAGCAAAATCCACTAGGTTGAGGAAATCAATTATTTTCTTGAAACAAAGAATTACTAAAATAGAGTGAGTATCAAGGCATAATTATCAATTATTTATGCTAGCAGGTGTCGATGAAGTGTTAAAATCATCATTATTTAATTGTGAAAAAGTAATATTGCCATACATCTTTTAAAGCTCACTCAATCAAGTTCGTTTCCTACTATGTTGGATAATAATAGTAGCAGATTATTACTGTCCCACTGCACGGCAAAGAGATCTTCTCATACAGTGATGGCGTGAGCTTTAATTGCCAATTCACCACACATGCCCAAGATACCCACCTTGAGCATGTGCGGCATGGCGAATTTAGACTTATACTGATTATAAGTTCAGGTTTCCTCACAATGGTTTCCTTCATTGATGTCAGTGATGCTGATGGTTTTTGAAAATACATATGGATTGAAAACTTCATATTAATACTTGCCCAGATTTCAACCCACAACCTCATGCATGAGAGCCGAGGCCTAAACTTGATGATGTTATAATGTTTTCAATAGCAAATAGTGTTACACGAATTTGTGTGGGGCATCGCAAGCTATCATCTTGGTTTCTTATATCATTGCAACTTAATAACATTAGCCATTTTCTATTTAATCTCAAGTACTTTTGATTTATTAATACTTGACAATATTTTTCTTTTTCAGTAAACTGACAGTTGCTGCTAAAACTGTAAAAAAAGAAAATGAAGATTTGTGTAATAGTCATATGCAACTTAAGCAGCAATGTGGCCAGCATCTTATAGAAATAAGCTATTTTATTGGAAAAGTAACCAAATTAGAGAATGTAAGTAACTTTTTGCTTTTTGGATTGATGGGCTCAAACCTAACCTAGGCGGGCTGAGCCCGTGGGCCAGGGCCTTGTAGGTTTAGGCGGAAATCCAGGGCTTGCTAAAAATATCAATTGTAAAATCTTTTTTCTTGGTGTTCCTCAAGGTAGCGTCCTCTCTCCTCTTCTTTTTTTAATTTTCATAAACTCTGTTACCGGAGTAATCTCCTCTAGTTTCCATCTCTACGCAGATGAATTGCAGCTTTATCGAGATTTTACTGTAGCTAACGCGGGTTCTGCAATTGCTGCAATGAATCATGATCAGAAGGCCAATTTACGTAATTTAAGGCTAAGAACAGATGAACGGTTGGCTCGGCGCGCGGTTTAATATTGTAACAAATCAATGTTGTTGTGTACATGACCGCGCGTCAACGCGCGTGCCCGCGCGCACCGCCATGCACCGCGCGCAAGATCTTAAATTGAGTCGCGCGTCACCGCGCGGTTTAAGATCTACACTCCTGTATCAACCTGTTCAGTTGACCCGCGCGGTTTGAGGCGGACGGGCGCAAGGAGCGACGAAAAAAATGGAGGACGACATATCAATCAGTTTTTCTTTTGGTGATATACAATATCTCACAGCACCATCTGTAGGTTGCAAATCCTTTTCAACGCAATCATCCAGAAAGTCAAAGGATGCAATCGACATCCTAAAATAGTTGAAAAATCGATCTTTGTTAGTGTGGGATATAAAGTCACAAACAGGCTTAAAGAAAGTCTTTGCCTTAAAATAGGGTGCTTCCAGTATCGTCTTTGCTTTCGACGGCGACGTCGCAGTTTGCGGTATAAAACCCACAAGCAAATTGCCTCCTTCTTGTCCATTTTCCCTGAATGTTCACGCTAGACTGCCGCGCGCAAGCCGCCGCCATCTGAACAGGTGAACCGCGCGGTAGCGCGCGTCGCCGCGCGTTCATCTGAACTTAGCCTAAAACGTTCAAAATCTAGTCGCAGTCTCATCTCGGCGACAAAGGTCGAAAACTTGTCAAAATGTAGGGAAATTAGACGTATTTTTGACAGATTGAGACTGAGATCAGACTGAACGTTCTTAAAATTACGAGAATTGCCCCTCTGGCTTGCGTCAGCGTTTGGGCTAAATCATTTGGTTTGCAAATTAACCCAACCAAATCCCAGGCCAGGATCATCGGCAGCAGATTCGTTCGCAATGCGGCTGATGTTACATCTCTCATGCCTTTATTTATTTATTTATATATCAAAATCAGACAACAATAAAGTCCATTTTGTTAGTAAAATATCTTATAACTAGTGTTAGTAGAAAGCAAACCAAGAAACTAACAATAAAGTAGGTGTCTGAGGCAGAATGTGCAAAGAATGACAAGGTGAGGAATGACCTACCCAACCATTATCCCCACATAGTGCCTCATAATAGGGGAGTAAGGACTCTCCAAGACTGTTTTTAGGATGCTATTGTCACTGCCCCGCGTTCAAATTACTGCGTCGAATTACTCCATGGAAGCCGTCAGTTCGGTTCTGAGCAAACATCTCCGATGCGCTATAGAAACTTATATCTCGATGGTGTTCGCATTGACTATACTGAAACCGCTAAAGATCTGAGTGTAGTTATTGAGTCCAATCTTTCTTGGCGTGCTCAGGTCAATGAGGTCAGCCGAAAGGTAAATTTTTCCTTTCATTCGTTGAAGTGCCTTCAGGCTCTTCTGCCCTTGAAGACTAAAATTTCTTTGGCACAAACACTTATTCAGCCGATTATAGATTATTACGCGCACGATTATTTGACAATTTTGCAATGAGTCAATGACTTTATGAATAATAAGAAACAAAGGCTTGTACGGTGAACGTGACAGTTTCGATCGTATGCTCTCAACTATTTAGGCGTCAGCTACTGCAAATCGAATGCCGCCCTTTTTCAAATCGGCTCTGTCCACGTATAGAAATGGCGCGAAATTATAGCGCCCCCTAACGGCGTTCACTGTACTAACCGATCAACCAATGAGAATTAAGTTACAGTTTGACCAATATTACGAAATCAACGGGTAGTAGTATTTTTAATTTTGATAATGTTGTCGTCTTGAAACTGCTTGCGACGACATGTATATATATATGTTTATATATTTTTGTATTATGTATTTATTTAAGTATACTCATGTAATTTTTTGCATTATGCATATGTGAAGGTATGTTTAATATTTTAGTTTTAGACTTCACCTACATATTAATATTTTTCTCTTCAGACAATAGTGTGTGAGAACAATCTCACACACTATTGTCTTCTTTACTTTTTTACTTCTCCTTTTGCAGGTCTGCTGGAAGAAATTTCTAAAGAAATAAGCAGTACCTTTGTACTCATATTATAACTATGTCATTTCCCTATGTATTTTACTGTGTGTACATAAATAATAAAATAAATAAATCACTTTTATACATATTTTGTGTTTCAGGAAATTCAAGCAGCAGAGACTCGGGAAAGAGAAAAGATCGAAACAATTTGCGAATTAGAAAACAAGATCTTAGCCCTAGAATCAGTTATCAATCAGTTAAAGGTAGAGTGCTCATGATTAAATACACTTTGGCTACAGCTGCAGCTAATATACCTATAAAACATAATAGAATAGTTGACAGTTTGTTTTTAAACCGATTAGCCTATTTAAATTAAATTGCATTATTAAAAAGTTTCATTTTTTTAAATTTCGTGTTAGTATTTTCCTGAAATATTCATATTCTGTATTTAATAGACAACAAGGAAAATAATTTCCTTGTGGTCTATTTAATATATATTTAGAATAAAAAGAAAACATTTCTATAACACAATTTTATTTAAATAGGCTAGTTGATAGTCAGAAAAAAACCTTATGAATTTTGTATTGTAATCAGAGAGAGAAATCAAGTTAGTTTTGCATGATGTTTTAAATTGGTATTATCGTCTCCACATTGAAAATTAATTTGTTTATTTTGTTTAAAATAATTATTTATGCTAAACATTTTAGATTCTAGATAAAGAGAGGAACAAAACAGAATCAACACCTCTCAAAGTTGAAATAAAAAAAGGCAAAGCTGGTGTCACTACTAATGCAAAAAAAGGATTGGTAGAAAAAGAATTAGAAACTCTTCGCAAAGATAATGCCAAAATTTTAAACTTGGAAAAAGAAAATGAAAAACTTCGCAAAGAGAAAGCCAAAATTCAGAACTTTGAGAAGGAAATTGAAAATCTTCGTAAAAAGAACAGCTTACTTTCAAAATCAGACTCGATTTCTCACAACGAGATTGCCAGAATCCAAAAATTAGAAAAAGAAATAGAAAATCTTTATAAAGAAAATGCCAAAATCCCAAATTTGGAGAAAGAAATAGAGAACCTTCAAAAAGAAAATATCAAAATCCCAAAGTTGAAGCAAGAAATAGAAAATCTTCAGAAAGATAATGCCATAATCACAAAGTTGACGAAAGAAATAGGAAACCTTCAGAAAGAAAATGCTAAAATCCCAAAGTTGGTGAAAGAAATAGAAATCCTTCGCAAAGAGAATGCCAAAATCACAAAGTTAGCGAATGATGAAACTGTTTTGAAACAAAACGTTATAATTTCAAACTTGGAGAAAGACATTGAAACCCTTCGTATCAAGAATGCAAAACTCGAAATAAATAAAGCTCTTAGTAGAGACATAGTGAAAATCCCTAATAAGGGGAAAGATATTGAAACTCAACTAATTGATCTCACCTCGACAACAAAAGAAAAAGGTATGATTTTAATTCAGGTTTCAGCTAATTTTGCCTGTAGTATTCAGCATTCACCACTGCTTTTGATTTAACGTTTTGTTTTCGCTTGAATGAGTAAATAGAAGACTTGTGGCTCTTAATACCCGGGTTTGTTTACATTATTTTATTAGTTTCTCGTGACGCTTTCTAAAGGTTGTATGGAAATTATAGAATAAAGGAGACTGGTCAAAATTAGGAATGGAGCGATTGAGATGTGGTTAATAGTGTTAAATGTAGACTTTATTTTTTTTTCATTCTTACTACTTTAGATATGAAATAATGTTTCTGCTAATTCGATAGACAGGTGTCAATTAATATGATGTTATTCATACCATATTTATTATATTCCAATTTGGTAATGTTAGTTAGTCTTGTCTCTACTAGTTAACAAGTTGTTTTTTTGGATATGGTAAAAGTATTTACGATGGTAGTATATCTATATATTACGAAGTTGAAAGGAAAATTACAAATCTTTGGATCCAAATATCTTAACAACTATGTAAGTATGCCAGTATCATCGAGTTTCGTTCATTTCGCCCAGTCTCTTTTGACCCCGTAGGTATATTATAAGTCCTTATAACTTACAGGTAAATTACGACCGAAGTTAAGAAAATATAAGTCGTTACCCAATGTAATAGGCGAATGGACCGACAACAGTCAAGCGGAAAATAACGTATTTGAAGATCTTCTGTTGTCGCCTACTCGAAATGGTACTATTACCGTAAGTACAGAATCTTAGATAATTTACATGTGTGTTTACATGCTTTTATGGTATGTCATCTAATTAAAGGGCGATGGGCAAAGTACTATAGACACCGTCCCCATTTTTTTTGTGATCTAACAGGCATTATTTTTGTCTCATGTTTTTTGTTACGAGCTACAAAATAACAAACAGTTTGTTTCAAGTCTTAAATATTTGGGGTTTCCTAAAAAAAACATCTTTTAGTTTCATTTATACACACGTTCTGCCTACACCTACCGGGTATACAACCGTGAATATGTTATATCATGAAAAATAAAACACAATACGAAGTATCTTAAGTAAGAACCAATACGATTTTCACTTATTTTTGAATAATTAAACTTATTTTGTACTACAGTACCTAGTACCATTACATTTCCTTCTTTTCCCTGAAAACCCCATACTTTTGATGGTCGTCGCCATAGTAAAGAATGATTAGTAAGCCAAGATCTTTTAAATGAAATACGTCTCAAGTCTGTTCACTAAGTTTCAATTTTGGGGACGCCACGCCACTATGCATCGTCCTTTTTGAGTTTAAAGGCGTGTTCCCACTATGTCGTGAGGATTAATTTATCGTTGGACGAGTGTCCTCTCTAGCTGTTCTCATTATATTGACTGTTTATCGTCACTGTGTCGTCAAAATATTTTATCGTTGAACGATTGTCGTATCTAGCTGTTCCCATTGGACCGTGACGACGTTCCTACTGTTCACGGCAGTCGCCTTGTCGTTTGCATATCAGCCGACTCTACGTTCTTTGGTGGCTACGATAGATAGTCGCAGTAATGACCCATGAGTTGTCTTCACGATAAGTCGTGACATTTTTTTTATCGTTTTACGACTGTCGTGCTAGCCGTTCCCATTGACAATCTGTCGTCACTGCAAAAAAAAGTTGTGGACCACAGTTAACTGTGTCGTCCTATACGTGAACACCTCTATTTAAATTAGTGATGTTCCGGATATCCGTATCCGCGGGAGAAATGAGATCCTTGTCCGTATGCGTATCCGCTACTTTTCTCGCGGATCTTTTATTAATTTTAAAATTCAATTGACAGGATAAAATGCTGCATAATAACTTAGATTATGGGATTAAGTAGTATAATTTAAAAAAAAATCCATTCAGACTATTTCGTTTAAATTTCTCTTTTTACAGTTTGCAAAGATGTTCCCGGCTGTGATATTTCATCGGTACTCTTCTTAGCAGTCTTCTATCAAAAATAAATCATAATCTTCAGGATGTTTTCTCTGTAGATGTTTTTTTAAGGAAGTAGTGACTTTACCCTTACGAGAATATTTTCCGCACAAATTTTACACTTCGCACATTCATCATTTACTATCTCAAAATAATTCCAAATTACACTAAAAAACTTTTTAGTAGACATTATTTTTATTTTAACTTTTGTACCAAAACCATATACACAGACAAACGTCATCTATGCGGGCCAGTGTCACACTAAACAAAAGTAATACGCGCGCAATGGAAGTCGAAACCTGTCCTGCCCGTCGTTGCGGCGGGCGTGACGTCAACTATCGTTTCAAGGTCACGCGCCGACACCGATTGAGTGAGAAAATAAAGATCCGTATCCGTGCCCGTATCCGCGGATCTTGACACTAAATATCCGTATCTGGATCCGTGTCCGCGGATATACATTTTTGACGATCCGGCACATCACTAATTTAAATACACAAGCCACGACGCTTTAAACGACACGATAATCTGTCGTCACAGCATAATGGGAACGGGACTTAAGGCATAGAATTAGTATGTACTGTATAGTTCACCGGAAAAGTCGGTCTTGAAAGAAAAAACTGAACTGTGGTGTGTCTTATTCTAATAAGGTGACCACACATTTACTGGGAAAGTAGGACCTGATGGAAAAGATTAGAATATTACGTTATTGACGAAATAAGATTAAGAGTTGAAAAATATATTTTAATTTACCAAGCAAGTAAATAGGAAATATAGTAACAACGCGGTAACATGAAGATACATTACTCAACCGTGTATTGGTGACAAAATACAGATGGGAATGATGTGGTCGTTTATATCTTACGTCCTGAACGGTTTTTATGAAATAAGTAGAAACAGAAACACGGTTTAATTTCACAATGATGACAATGTCGTTTTTAAATCCAAACAAATCAGTGTAATGTTTCAGTATTACTCGCACACAAACTTAATTAACGTTTTTTAAATATTGAAATTCTAAAAAAATTAAATAAACAGGTCAGACAATTCATTTTTGTGTAATGTTTACTTTGACAATTGTAACTGTAGACAGTTTCATTTTCCAAATTTTTACCTTACTTTCGCAAATGACTATAGTCCATTTATAATAGCATTAGAAAAAAGAGGCTCGTAGAAGCAGGAATGCAAAACATTTTATTTCAAAGTTATGATAAAACAATTTTAAGGGAGATGCTTAAATTCTAATTTTCTTGCGTTTTTTGCAATTTGCAGGTCAGTGTAAGGTTGTATCTTAATAAAAATAATATGATGCGCAACAATAAGAAATATGTAGGCAATAATACAATTTTAACCTTAAAAATCATCAATACATCCCTTTAAATTAGAATTGCTCCGCTTTCGTCTGATTTCACGGGCTACTGCAGCGCATCCACCTTAATTAAAATAAAATTCGGTAGAATTATAGTGAAACGAATAACGTTCCAAGTATTGTTCATCCCTGCTTCTTTTAGGTTTTTAGCATTGACACTGTAATTTTAAATTGGAGTTATATTATAAATAAATTAAAGCCACATAATTTCATAAGATAAATAGTTAAAATGGTTACAATTAAGTGTGACAGCTGCTGTAAAAATAGATCATAATAAATTCGGCGTCTATCATAATGTAACAATGTTTATTGTATTTTTGTTACAAAGTGTGCATTAAAAATAACCTTTTTTAACTTCTTTCTAATGCTATTGTAAATGGACTATAGATACTATTAATTTGGGAGATTGATGAATAGTACGAGAGGGACACACTACAGGTCAGCGTTCTCCTTTTCAAGACCATTATGTCTGTACGTCTATTGATAATGCAAAAGAAACTTTATGTCCAATGCTTAAATTTTGATTCTATTTTCAATTTAACAGACTAAACACTCCAGATATATTTAAGCTCCTTGTAGTAAGGTGAGAGCAGTGTTGGCCAAGTGGTAACAACCGCGACTTGCTAGTTGTAGGTCATAGGTTCGAGCCCAGACAGTTGCGTTACTTAGTGTAAATTATTTCATCACCACGGTGAAAAACGGTGAAGGAAAACATCGTGAGGACACCGGAATGTCCAAGAACCAAAAGTTCAAAGGCGTGACATCTACCCACTCGCACTGGGCCCACGTAGTGGATTACGGCCCATTCCCTCTCACCGAGCGGAGGCCTGTATCCCAGCATTATAGGCTGATTATGTAATATGGTCTCTAAATAAATTTTGGCTGCTATGTAATTTAAATTTTGATATGTAAGTACGTATGGCATAGTTTGCATTTCCAAAACTTGAAAGATTCTGAATTCAATTTTACATAGATGCAGTACGTATTCTTAATTATATTTTCTCTGGTCTGCAGGCCAAGGAATGTCCGATTGCTGATAAAGATATTGCAATGACAAGCGAATCCGAGAATGATAATAGTAATGAAGTCGCCAGCGTTGATACCGGCCGAGGATCTTCTCTTACTACATCTGATACTGACAAAGGCCTACACAGTCCAGAATACTTCTTAAATTGCAGTCCTTCAAATGGAGAAAACATTGAAATTAAAGCAAAAACTAAAGATGCTACCATGACAAGAAGACCAATTTTGTTCGAAGAAATTGAAACTCCAACTATTATAATCGTTGAACACAATGAAAACCAAAATGCCTGCGAACCTAATATTACATCCCACAGAAGGCATTCTAAGTTAATGAGTACTGTTAACCAGACCAATGCTGTAAGGGAAGTTTCCCATAGTGTTGATACTTCTGACAAAATTGACAAAAAACGAATTCAGAGTGTACAAGAAAAAGAATGTCTGGAAATGAATAATAGGTTGCAATGTGAAAGCCACACGGACCTGGAGTTAGAAAATATATTTAATACAATGAAACTTAATTACAATGCTGTATCTCCTATTCCAAGAACGCCAATGTTGGTGCATGAGATGGATTCTACATCCAGTTCTAGTGAAGCCAATGAAAACTTTAAAAGGTACAGTGGCTTGTGTTGTAAAACTTTTGATGTTATGCGAATATTTATGGGATTGGTAGCAAGCCAGGGTCCGGATAATACCAGCTCTATAATGAATAAATGGGATAAATTAATTGAGTCTTTCGAATCTATCTCAAAATCAGAACATTCTAAATATATGACAGACTCCAATATGGAAATATCAGATAGTATACAAAATCGCAGGTTGTCACATGATGATAACGGATTAGGATCAATACTGAACCCAGAATCAACAACATCATCATTAGAACAAGAAACCGAGATTTTCCAAAACAAAAAAAGTGATAACCTTGTATCACAAAATGTGTATTTACAAAATGGAAACCTAAATCAATTGCCTCGTGATAATAACAATTCAGTAGTGACAATATCGAATCCAGCCTCACCTGATAACAATACAAATATTTTGATAAATAAACGGGTAGAAAACCAAAAACAATTACTGAACCATTCTGTTTGTGGGGAATTCGCGATGAACAATGAAATATCTGAAGTCAATGATAGTGTTAGATGTTCACGAGATATAGTAGAGATAAACCAACCACTCATCAAAAAGAGTGTTGAGAAAAAAACTAAAAACAAAAAAATTACCAAATTGGAAAAGCTTAAAAAGAAGTTCAAACCAAAGTATAAAATTAAAATGGACTCAGAGAACACGCGGATTAAGACTAAACAACTTTTCCCTATTAAAAAGAAGGTTGCAGTAAATGATACATCTGCAACTCTCAATGACAAAGAGGCTTATGAAAAAGCCGTAAAATTTATGGCAGAAATGAAGTCGCAACAGGGTGTCAAAGCAAAATCACCTAAACACACTAAACTTTTAATGTCTCCAACACGTACGGCTTGTCTGGGAAAAGATATTAACAACAGTAATGACAACCAGGTACTTCAAGATTGCTCCATCACTACTCGAAATAAGAGAAAGATTTCTGAACTATTCGAAAATTGTACTGTGGTATTAGTAAAAGATCCATTATTATTATCACCTTGCAAAGCTAAGAATTCCACAACTCTTAAAGCCGACGACGATAGCAATTCCACTACTCATAGACCAAAAGATGATACAAATTCCTCATCACATAGAGCAAAAGAAGATAACAATGCTACAACTCATAGAGTAGAAGAAGATAATAATTCCACAACTCATAGAGCAAAATATGATAACAATTCCGTGACTCATAAACGAAAAATAGATTACAATTCCACAACTCATAGAGTAAAAGAAGATAACAATTCCATAACTCATAGAGCAAAGGAAGATAACAATTCCATTACTCATAGAGAAAATGAAAATAACAATTCCGCGACTCATAGAGCAAAAGAAGATAACAATTTCACTACTTATAGAGCAAAAGAAGATACCAATTTCTCGACTCATATATCAAAAGAAGATACCAATTCCACAACTCATAGGGCAAAAGAAGATACTAATTCCTCGACACATAGAGAAAAAGAAGGTAACAATGCTACAACTCATAGAACTGAAGAAGATACCAATTCCTCGACGCATATAGCAAAAGGAGATAACAATGCTACACCTCGTAGAACAGAAGAAGATACCAATTCCTCGACACATAGAGTAAAAGGAGATAACAATGCTACACCTCGTAGAACAGAAGAAGATACCAATTCCTCGACACATAGAGCAAAAGGAGATAACAATGCTACACCTCGTAGAACAGAAGAAGATACCAATTCCTCGACACATAGAGCAAAGGGAGATAACAATGCTGCACCTCGTAGAACAGAAGAAGATACCAATTTCTCGACACATAGAGCAAAAGAAGATAACAATTCTATGACTCATAAGGGAGAAGAGAACAACAACTCATCTGATGAACTTCCATCAAGGAAAAGACGCAGGCGTTCTTCTAACGAACCACTTGTTCAGTATAAGAGAGTATTACGTAGTGCTACTATACATACAAGATTGTGCACCGCAGATAATCTTGAACTACCCAAGTCAAAAGGTAAAAGTAATAGAAAATCAATCATTGACCCAAGTACAAATGATAGTGACACGCAATTTAATATTGAAAATACCTTACGATGCTTGCAACTTGATCGACACGACAATAATGTCGTTAGCTATGGAGATTTGGACGTATTTTCTGAAGACATACAACTTGATAAGAAAATGTCGACTCCAGTAATAGCAAAAGAAGATAATAATTCTACAACTGATAGAGCAAAAGAAGATAGCAACACCACAATTGATAGAGCTAAAGAAGACAGCAATTCCTTAAATTATAGAGCTATAGAAAATAATAATTCCATGACTCTTAGGGAAGCAGAGTGCAACGAATCATCAGATGAACCATTAAGGAAAAGACTCAGGCGTTCTTCTAACCAACCACTTATACAGTATAAAAGAGTATTACGTAGTGCTCCTATACATACAAGATTGAGCACGGAAGACAATATTGAACTATCTAAGTCAAGAGGTGAAAGTAGTAGTAGGAAATCAATAATGGGCCCAAACACAAATGAAAGTGACACGAAATTCAATAAGGAAAATACCTTACAATGTTTGCAACTTGATCGTCACGACTATAATGCTGTTAGCTATGAAGATTTGGATGTATTTTCTGAAGACGTACAACCTGATAAGAAAATGTCGGCTCCAGTAAGAGAAGTAAATACGGACACGTCAGCTTGTCATCCAGAAGAGAGTATTTTGTGTTATATGATACAAAAACATGCCAGGGAAGTTGTAAGACCATATGGAAAGAAAATATCAGGTATGTTTTATTTTTTTCCCAATTTGCTATAAAATTAAAAAAATATTGTTATACAGACACCGAATATTGTTGGACCAAACATCGAACATTGTGTTCGAAAACATTTGATTTTCGGAGTTCTCTGTGTCAATTTTTCCATTCTTATCCGACTGTCTTTCCTCAGATTCAGCTTATTGACTGAGAGCTAAACTTAGATAGCTGTGCAGTTTTAGGGTTCCGACCTTAAAAGTTGGTCTTCCGATCTTCTGTCTGAATTGTGTTTCTTCATCATGGTGAAACAAACTGTTTCAAACAAAACCGTACTATGTATAATGACTACAGAGAACAGTTTAAAATCATTGCCAACCAGCCAACAACCAACTTCAGGGCAGATATTTATTTATTTATTACTTTTAAGAAGGCAAGTTGCTAATAACAAGCCTCCACAGTTATATAACATATCGATTACTTAAAGCCGAACAATTAAAGTACATTGTGTGCGTAAGTAAGTAGGTTAGGTTAGTTTTATTTATTTAAGTATTTATGTTGCTACATATGAGTTTAAAAACCACTAGCTGGCGCATCATTCACAAAAAATGATTTGGCTAAGAGTGTCCTTGCTGTACTTATCTTAGTGCAAAAATAAGGCAACATCATGTTCAGAAGATACATCGTTGAAGCTTCGAGCGCTTCTTATAAGAAAAGCATTACGCCTATAATTAGTAGTAGGAGAAGGCACACCTAGAAGCGGCCTTCCACGTAGTCTAATACCTAGTGTAAGTGCGTAATGCTATCTTTGCCAATAGTTCAGGGCAGTCGATCGAACCATTCGCTATGCTAATCAAAAACACACATAATTAATGAGTCATCTACGATCCAGTGGCAGAAAATGGTACCTCTTGCAACGGTGACTGTAATCTATGGATACTTGGTGTGCCTTATAATCAAGATATCTCAGAAACTTTTTCTGGATACCCTCAATGCGCGAATTGTAGATCCCATATTGAGGGTTCCAGACTTGTGATGCATACTCGCAAGTGGCTGTGCAGGAACGAACAGTACAAAACCTTAATCGGCTTCAGAGAACGGAAACAGGCTGAGGCACTGATTATAAATCCTAGCTAGCAGTGAGCAAGCTTCAGGCCAGTAGTGCTTGTCCTGTTGGATTTTCTCTATTGGAACAAACAATCTTTTTTGAGTCTCACCTAAGATAATATTGCAATATTGTATTTTTTTTAGTTAAATCATCTCTGTATGTTGTTTATTTATATTTAAACGGTTTACGGTTATTATTTCAGATAATAAAATCAACAAAGTTTGCGAGAAAATAGAACGAGATATAACAACAATATCAGAAGCAAACAACTGCTTAAATGCAATGGATAATTTCGTTGCAGATTTGAAAAAACTTAACCGCGAGCTTTTTATAGAGGGCTTGATAAAGTATTTAGTGAAGCCAGAAAGAAAATTTGAATTATTAGGAAAAGTAGCAATTTCTCCATTTTCAGCTATGACTAAAGCTGAACACATTCTTCTTTATGCCATACAAAAACTGGAAAGTCACTGGCCCTCTATTGTTGACGATGTTCTGCATAGCATAGAATTCACACTTTTTAAATTGAATAGAACGCCAGAATTTGATGTTGTTGAAAGTACATCTCATTTTTATGCGCTCCTTTGTAAAAATTACAATGCATTGAGACGTTTGAAGACGTTTATGTTAGATGCCATGTATTGTATTCAATTTAAATCTGTGCCCTTAATTAAGCAGTGTCTCGAAGTTTGGAAGGACTTAATACCATTACCACATATGGAAGTTGGTAAGTAACCATACCATTCAATTATAATATTTGATTTAAGTTTTCCCTCCATTTACACAGGCGGCGTTGTTAAATGTTACCCCTTTCTGCATAAATCGTTTTAAGGGTTCTGTAGCCAAATGGAAAAAATGGAACCCTTATAATTTTATCGTGTCCTACAGCCATGTGATACAGCCATTTTACTTGGAGACTATTTATGGATGAAATTTGGAAAGAAGGTGTACTCGTATTCTGTGCACTGCTAAACAATGATGCGTAACAATAAAATAATAATAAAAAAAAAAAACAATTATTTAGTTCAATCTCAAAGTTCATGCCACCAACTGTCTCATAAGTTTAAAACAAGCTAACTTTTCAAGCATTCCTTGAAAAGTGAGGTTGTTTTGAACTTTTTAGTTGCAGGGTGTTTTTTTTTTCCTTTTTTTTAGGTATACCTGTTAGTGTGATATTTTTGAAATCGTCTCCTCACGCCCTTTATTTTGATACCTCAGAGACATTACTTGTTGGCATTTAATATTTGAAATTTTGATTTTGTAAAACCATACAACCACTTAGCCTATAACCATCGCGATACCTCTTATATTAAAATCCATCCAGCCGTTAGGATGATTCGAGGGTATATAGAATCCCATATACAAAGACGAAGAGAAACTCTTTATAGTCGCGCAGTCGAGTAAAAAATGAAATAACTAAAAGAAAAAAAAATAACGTTTCAAAATTAATCAGTCGTCACAGGTTGTAGTCACCCTAAAGTCTGATAATATAACCAGTGGTACTACGAGTTATCTTGCCCAGTCAATTTTAGTTACTGCTGCTAGGTAATCGCTTATTCTGTAACTTTATAATCACATGGCAGTCTCATACTGAGTTTGTTTTAAACCGTATGAACACTGGGATGTGTCAAATATTTAATTAGAGCTTTAAATATATATATATTTTTATTATCCGACTGTTAAACTGTTACTGTCCAGTGGCCGTACGTAGTAGGTTTCAGGATCATTTAGCTATTCGTAACGATATCATATGGTTCCGTACGCAAAATACGCGCATTGTCGTGCAGTTGCGGACACCAGCCCGTACTACCTATTACCTATCATATGGTTTGGGCGAGAAGTGTGTGTGGGTGGTAGAAGTGGGTTATACTGTAATTTAATTGAATTTACGTTTTTATTTTGTTTCAGCGAAACGCCCAATGGTGACATGTTTTATCTATCTTCTTCATTTCTATAAGTGCGAGGACAAATTAAATAGGGTGCAACAATTAAGAAACATATTTCGCTACCGTTATCACTATCAATTCACAAATTGGAATGAAACGAAAATCCTGGAAATGTTTAAAAATTGTATCATGGGTCTTAAAGGTATACAAATTTTTATATTTACTTACACAAAGCGCAGCGCAGCATTGTTTATTTCCCCAATGTCATCAATGCGAAGCAAATTAGCTTACTGCTAAAGAGGCCTAAAGCTTCCCTTTGCTTGTAGACCTGGGTAAGTGAAGCGCAATATCCTGCTCAACAAATATCAACACTGAATCTTAAATAATCAAATATTAATAAAGTCGAAAATAAATAACCTTTACCGCGTACCGTCCATGTTGATATTCTCTCGGACGAAGGCGATTATTTATTACATTGCACCGCGTTCCGTCGCGTAGCGCGGAGCGCCTATTATTGTTATTAATCTGCGCGCGGGAACGCGTGCTGCGCGCAGATTGTGTTTTCTATACAAACTGATACAATGTTATATGGTTATATCTGCCGCTGAGTGAGCAGGCTACTCGACGGAGCACGGTGCATTGTGGTTACTGATAGCCTAGTGAACGTTTATTTATTTTCAACTTTATTTAGATAAGTGCAAGGCTGATATTTATTTGCCAGCGAAAACTGCGCTGCGCTTCGTCAGGTCTGCGTTAGCCCTAAAAGCTCGGCCACAAAACGATGACGTGGCGTCCTTACGATAACATGACAATGGCTCATTGAGCTCATCTTTACAAACAACTTTTTAGAACTAAACCAGAAATCGTGAAAAAAAAAGCTTTTCTATTTCCATACATTTTGTCAGGCAATGACCCCTTTTCAGGTTTTCATGATTTGTCGTAATACAATATTTCGTTAGTAATATTTTTAGGTTCAATTAATAGCATGAAAAAAGACACGACTGCCCCATACATTTTGTCATTGGTTTTTCGTCTACAAAAAATTCCAAATATCGGCCAAACTAAACGAATATTTTCATCTTGTGCTAAGGTCCAATATCTAGAAAGAAAACTTCATTTTGTTTCACACATTGCATTGTCAATTTTCACGGTTCGGCGGCGCTGGTTAAGAGAGTACTCACACTTATTCAGCTCCATTCGCGTTTCGCTGAACGATTTTGGTCACATTTATATAGTTCTGCTTCTATCAGCCGTGTACTGCGTCGTAAGAATGAGAAAAGCCGCCATAGCGTGTTATCTCCGCTGAAACGCTTCTCTCTTCCCAAGCATTAATTTTTTCTCTGTTGATCGCTATAATATGACGAACTAATATCGTACAAGCAAGCTTGCACGATCGCTTGTGAGTTTGCACTAGCAAACAGCCCGGCGGAACAGCGCATTCTTACGACGCAGTACGCGGCTGATCGAAGCAGAACTGCATAAGTGTGATCAAAATCGTTCAGCGAAACGCGAATGGAGCTGAATAAGTGTGAGTACTCCCTAAGTGTGAGTCATGTCATGTCGGTAGACGGCTCGACGCCTCGCCAATCGTCACGTGGCCGTGCCGTCGTCGTCATGTAGCCGGGTCGTAAGCATTAAGGCCAGCAAAAGAAACCGATAAGATTCCCTTTTTTGTTTAATTACTTCTCTATTAATAATATGATGGTTTCAGACATTTCGCAAGAAAAGAAAGAGCTAAGACTCGCTCTGATTATTCTTGCAAAACGAAACGGGCCGAAGTGGTGTCAAACTCACATAATCAAAAATTTACTTCAACCGATGATAGAGAAGGAGAACGTACCAAACTACGTGAAGGAGTTTTGTGTATCTATGATTGGTCCGCTGATGAAACCCTACCCAGTTGAAATGAAAGTACATTGCGAAATAGCAATTATGCAACTCTTGGATATTCTTAACAATAACCGTGAGTATAATCAAGGAAATTTACTGTTTATAAAATTGGCACATTACGTCAACCTCAACCCAACGTTTAGCCGTGTTGTAGCCATTTCATACTACTGTCAAAAATGACAGAGTTTAAGTTGGTACTCAATTTCCTGAACAATTGATTTCTCGGACTTTAAATGAAAATGTAAACTTTTATTTAAAAATTAAATTGGTATTTTCACTACGTGCATGTTTTAAGTGTTTATTAATTATTGTTTTATCTTTTTTAGCATCGCCTGAAATGGAAGAAGCGGCCATCACGAGTATGATGTACATCAACAGGCACGATCAACGTAGTATTAACAAAGCGCTTTTGTCGCGTAAAATGAAACCTATGTCCTTACGGCTTGAAGAATCAATTCGTTATTACGTAAAATCAAAGCCATTGAAAATATGGAAGACAATTTTACTCAATAGGGAATATGCATGTAATTTTTTTCAGTAAATCAATAGTAATGTAATCGCAAGAAAAGTATTAAGAAGTCTGGTCACTACACCGTATCATACCATGACCTTGCTAGGAACGTGTCAGACAAAGAAATATTCTTTGTTTGACATTGAAATGTACCCAGTCATAGACGCAAACTAGTAGCTTTTTTAGGTTTCTTTCCAGAAACTGGGCGTTGGTTTTTAATATTAAGGCTGTATTTTTTAAGCAGTGACTGATGCTGTATTCTGTATAGTATAATTAATACTGAAGTGTAAGTTTCCTCACCTTAAGAAGTGGAGGTTAACTTTTGTGATTTAAGTACCTATGTCGACAGTCGCCAGTGACAGTCGTATTGTATGAATATGAAACTGGCACCCCTAGTATAAGATCTTTGGATTGATTTCCTATTGCCTACTAAATTTAAGTACATATTTAATGTTTTAAGCTCGCCTCATATTTAGTAAGAAATGGTTCATTATGGACAATATTTCATTTTTGTGTGAACTCTTAATTAAAATGAGAACATAGGTAAGATAATATTTTTTGATCTCATCAAGTATGAAATTTAAAGGGTACGGTCTGTAGGTAATTAAAGGGTCTCTCTGTATATTTATTAGCGTGTGCTAATTTAAGGAGACTTAGGGTCTAGTCGTATCCGTGTATCAGCGCGGCGTGTAAAAATTAGGGATAATTGTGTCAATAATTAAAACTTTAAGAAATAATCTGTTATTAGTAAGCAACGCGGAGACGGGAGAATACCGTGTTTGCCGGAAGCACGTCTATATGGCGGGGTCCGCCTCCAAATTTTGTGAGAAACGCGGTCTTTGCTGATAAGATAAAAGTAAAAACATGGCAGGACAATGTTTTTTCGCACTAAATAAAAATTTTTGTATGTAAAATTTACATACTTATAAAATTCATTGTACATATTATCGTAAAGTGAGGGATTAGAATTATTCTTAACAATCTTCATTGTGTATATACCTACTTATAAAGACCATGTTAAACTTAAGTTAATTAAACTAAATAAAACCTAAAATTGTATTATTTTTCATGCAGAGTTTTATTATATAAATATAAGATGTAGTTGCAGTGAATACACTTTTAGGACTTACAGATCCTATTTCTTAACAATTCTATTTATGTCATGAATTATAATTAATTTAGTGACCGACCGAAACACGATTATCTGCCGAAACCGTAAACGAACCTTCGAATCCTCTTCTAGTTTCGGCCGAAACAGAAGCCGAAAGTTATAAAGTTAAGAAAAAGTTAGTTAATTAAATGACTATTTTCTGAAACCCGTCGTTTGTAGATTTGTTACAAATAATTTGATTACCTATAAATATAAAAAAAAAAAAAATTTTTTATAAATTAATTTGATTTGGCAATTATCAGAATTCTGTTATCTAAAGAAAAAAATTGATTTTGTTTTGCCAGATTTTGTGTGAAAAACTACGACTGAAAAATAAGCCCTAACTTAAATATGATTAGCAGATATGTTAATGTAGGTAAGCTTTTGCGATTAGCTATTTAGTAATTTTTCGGATACTGGATTGAACCATCGTTTTTCGGAAGGTCGATATCTAGCGAAAATGCTTTATCTCTCAGCCAGATAATTCAGCATCGTTAGAAAACGCAATTTTTAAATCGTACTCAAACCGAACGAGTCTCTAAAACGTGATGCAGCATTTTGCTATTGTGATCGAACGCACAGTCGCTAAAATGCATCTGCTATTGTCCTTAGAGCTTGTATCAATCTTACAGAAAGCGAATAAATCCCTACTCGCTGATATAGCTAACAGCCTGTCTGCTAAAAACCCAAATGACTTATTTTTTTTTGTTTTTGTTCAAAAGGTGGAAACGGGACCCGATTACTAAGTCTACACTGTCTGTCTATCGGTCAGTCGTACGTATTCTATCAAAACCGACAGCTCACGAACGTCATATGCCAGTTTCGGTCAAATTGAAGATCCGGCCACTTTTTGGTCGAAACCGAAACTCCGGCCGATACCTGAGGGGCAATTTTCGTAATTTTAAGAACGTTCACAGTCTGATATGTCTCAATGTGTCAAAAATACCTCTAATTTCCCTACATTCTTGACATTTGTTTGTCGCCGAGATGAGACTGCGACTAGATTTTGAATGTTTTAAATTACGAGAATTGGCCTTCTGATTTTTTGGCCGAAACCGAAACTTCGATCGGTTACTAATATAGTTAGGTATTGTCTAAGAAGATAATTCATGACCTAATATCTAGATATCCTTAAGCATGCTTGTCTAGTAAAGTTATAACAGATGATTTATTTAAGCTAGGTACACGGACTGCGCACGGACTTGAACCAGTAAGAACATTTGATATGAAGTAGTCTGAGGCTCGACTCCTACAAATCGAGACGACTCTGGCTCGGTCTAGCACAAATAAATCATCCACAAGGACCACCGACGACATGTTTGATCGAAAGCCGACACAAAACTGTTGGCTATTCGATACGCGATCATGACAATTCTGAGGATACGACAGGTGATATGATACGGAGTTAAATAAAGGCGTCCTGAGTCGATGGGCAATCCACCAGGTTTAAACCCGGTGGATTGCCTATCTATAAGTACGACGAATGATATACGGTGATACGGATACAGCGGTCGGATCGGGCAAATGATACATATGTGGACCCGGCTTAAAGTGGGGTAAAATCGGGACGCTACAGCAGATATTCAATAAAACACTAGTCTGGAAGAATATAAATCTACTTTAATAGGCTTTGTTTAGTTTATTTAATAAATTACATAATTATGTTGCAGTTGATATTACTGTTTTCTTAATTCTAAAGAACAAAAAATAATCATTTTATAAAAGTTGTTTTTACAGTTTTGCATTGTCTAAAACCAGCTATACCCAAATCTTATACAATAATGGAACTCATCAAATTATTTGGGTTTTCCCAACTCGTACAGCCTTCACGGGCACAATTCTTACCTTTAGATCATTGCACACATGTATATATTTCAAATATAATAATAATAAATGTACAGACGCCAGCACATCAAGCTAACTACAATCTGTCAAATTTCTTTAGTAGTTTTTCAACTTTATCGCTAAAGCATAAGGTTCAAAGTTGATTGGGAAAATTTGACGGTTTCGGGTAGCTTGATCTGCTGGTGTCTGTACTAGGTACTTACTACCTGATATTACCCCGCACGGGCTACCGCTTTGCCCCAAACGCACTTCAAAAATAAGCTAAACTCATGGCGCATTCGAGACTAGGTTATTCATTTACACTTGAATGAATGCTTAATCTTTGCTAGAAATCAATTTTCACTTACCCTGCATTGCTTTGCGGTTCCAGCAGGCCTCAGTGGGACACAGTGGACCTCAAAATTTTAAACATTTCACTTTGTCCCTCTAATAACTTTGTTGGGCAAACTGGGATGGTCCGGAAAAAAATCAGCTGGAAAATATAGGTATTCATTTATTTATTCAACCACAACGATATAAAGTCAATTGGGAATATGCAATTAATTCAAAAGCTATTCATTATTTAAATATACATTTAAACTGGATTTGTATATTGGAACTGTTCGCAAACTCGAAATGGGTCTTCTTCCGTCGACAATGTTGGAAGTGACATAAAAAGCCATGTGAATAAAACTTATTATGTACGTCACTAGTGTATGTCACTTTTTGAAATCTCACTACTACTTGCAACTTGCCTTAGTGCGATTTATATAGTACTTTAGTAGTTTTCATTTATATATTTTCTGACTGAAAATATATGTAAACAAAGCATTATCGTGGATTAATGTCACGTTATGGCCGCGACAATGATAATTAGTAACCCTTTCCCGCAAATCGCCATTCATTCCAACAATATCACCTTCCATTAATCAGAGAGTGAATAGAAATCTCATCGTGAAAACTTAGGTGTAGTGAGCTTGAAGCGAGCTGCCATTCCTCCTGATGCTAGGGATTGACATTATTGACAGCTCACTTCACCTAAGTATTCACGGTGAGATATTTACAGAATAGCACTACAGGGACTAGATTCAATGAAACGTTGAGCGCGTTCAGCATTCGTGGAATGGGTGACATGCCGTGCCTTATGCGACCATCGGGTTCAGTTTGTTCGGCGAATAGGAACGCGTCATCGCGCCTACAGAGGGCGCCATCGCCTTGTTTTCCGAACAAATGAGTGTCATATGAACACGACTATCGCATATTCGCGCGACCGATCGCTTTGGTTAGGGCACGGGGACATACGCCGCGTCCTACGGATTGTCGCGCGTGTACGCGATCGTAGAGATCTTTTACATGAATATGACATATTTGCACGATCAATCAAGTCGCGTATGTTCATCATTATTCAGGTACACGATCGCGTAATTGAGTATTCGCGCTACCATCGCTTTTAGTTAGGACACAGGGTTTGTCGCGCAACCGTGCTATAAAGCGGCACCCTAAACAAATTATACCGTCCGCCTGGCAATAGTTCTCTGGTACAAAAATATTACACAGCTCCTTATGTAATACACGGAATAATTGACGCTCCTACGTCAATTATTCCGTGTATTATTTTGCAAGCAGTTTCAAGTTGATCGAAAGCTCGTCGGACCTTAGCTATTCACCACCATTCGACTGGCTTCCGAATCGAAAATTACAAATCTTCGGTTATTTGATTTGCCTAGTCTCCAACCGCAAACAGCTGTCGGCAGAATAGCGGTCTTGTATTTGGTTTAAACTGCAAAAATGTCAGGTTACGGAATTGTAAACAGCGTTTAGACGACTCCTTCGAAAACATAGATTGATGTTCGATTCGGCACGGAAACGTATCGAATGTTAGTAAAAGCTATGCTCCTGCATAGCTTTCACTAACATTCGATACGTTTCCGTTTCCTCCTGGAAAGAAAAGCAACGGTAGGTAGGTCGGAAACAAGTAGGAATAGTACCCAAACCTACGTTATTAGAAGTTCCTTTTCTAGGTTTTCTCGTGAGGATACCACATAAAGGGCTAGAATCAAGTTTACTTCTCAACAAGTGTGTTAAGAGAATTCGGATAACATGATGGTTGGTAAACTCACGGCTATTTCGAGAATTGATATGCTCGTAGAAGATAAGCTTATAGTTGAAATACATTTCACAAAATGAAGGGAACAGTTGTTTTTTTTCGCGATATAGAAATAGTACTGTGTTATTGTTACTAGATAAATAGGTACTAAACAATCTCTTAGCATTTTTGGAATTAAGAAAGATATAATACATAATAACTACAGTACAGTACTACAGTAGTACAGTACTTTTTGTATTTTTATGTTAATAATTCGTTTTATATTTTTTTATTTCTACCATAATTACATGAATATTGACTAATTGCGTCCGCGAATTAGGAGTAAGCAACTTTGCAAACTTGTGGTAATATTGTACGAAGTTGGTAAGAGCCATTTGTAGTAGACCAGATCCAGTTACAAGATTTGGAAAGGAAATTAGAACTTCTCTATGAATTTCTTCAAGGCTTTGTTTCCATCCAGAACTAAATGAGGCTACCAAAGTAAGAGACTTTCTTTCTAAATTTGCTAATTCTGTTTTCTTGTCCGAGTCAACTAATTGCTCTCCTTCCTTAACAAACTGTATCATCCCACCAAAATGTGGACTCAAAATCTCTTCAACGTATTCTGAGCTCCTAGCTTGAAGCTGTTCCCTAAAACTTTCTGCTTCTTTCGTATTATCTCTTGTCCTTTCCATTAGTATACTTAAGACCATGTCATAGTTATTGATGAGAAAAATTAATTGTTGTATTCTTTGAGGAAATTCAGCCGCCATTTTGAGTAAGAAGCAATGAACTTCGTCTTGTAGAACAAGCAGAATATTGCTAAGTTCTTCTGAAGGAAATTGCTCACTCAAGCTCAGCATAGCTGCTGAGAATTCTGCATATCTCCGAGTAATCTGCAAAAAAAGTTAAATTATGAAACAAACGTCAACTCTGTTTTTCCCGAATGACTCGACAGAAGTAAGTATAGTACACCCACATATCGCCAGTCATCAAGGCTTTAGCCAGGAATTCACTTTGGGGCGACTAGATTCAATTCTAGTTTATTGTAATTTTTGACGTTTTTATGTGCCTTTTGAAATAAATGCTTTGACTTTGACTTTGGGGAGGAGGGGAAGGGGAAGAGCTCTGGGCCAGAGACAATAAGGAACATTATTTTACAATTAGTTAGCTCTTAAATAAATACAAAAATTAAAAGGCAACTGACGTAAGATGATCAGAAATAAAGCGCGTGACAACGATCTCCAGAACTCTTATCATAGCCCCTCCCTCGTGAATGGTCCTTGCTGAATCTTAAGAATGTTTATAGCATTTTGGTGGGATTTGATCCTCTGTGCCTGCGACCTAGCCAGTCATGTTTATGTCCCATGTAACAGGGGGCGCGCCTATTGCCTTCAACCAGGCACAAATCCAAGACTCAGGGCTGCTAATTCTGCTGCCACTTCCTTATTGAAAAACCCAATAACACTCCCCCAACCTGGGAATCGAACCCAGGATCCTCAGCAGTAGCGCTTGCGGCCACTAGATCAGCAAGGTAAATTATGATGTTACGTTTTAATAATATTACAGGTTTAACTTTATTGATATACTGTTATGTAACAGCAGAATACTTACATAGTGAGGTCCTAATTCTTTATTTGATAATTTTGCTGGATCACACTCTCGCACACTCTGGATGTTTAGTTTCAAAACATGTTCCAACCTTGGCCAGAGTGTACCTTGCAATGAATCCCAATAACTGAAAGTGATAAAAAAAATTAAACGCTGCAGTAAAAGGGTATTAGATGATTGGTGTATACTGTGTTCATTACATGAGTGAGATTATAATAACAACTGCACACATTCATTCAAATACAAAGAAGGTAGGTAAAGCCAAAGTACCCTCCTAGTGGACTGGTATCCAGACCTTTGGTAGACTGACACATCATCGCCTAGCTCAAACCGCTTAGGCTAGAAATTCTACCCCTAAAAGGGTGAAAACCGGGGATTTCGTTTGAATGAAAAATCTTATTCCTTGGATTTACAATCTTTTAACATACAAATATGTATTTTTTATTTCTATTTTTATAAAAATGTTGCCCCCACACTAGGAATTTCTCCTGTATCGTGGGTGCGTTTACAAACATTTAAACTCACATACACAAACAGCCAGAACTGGAACAACTACTTGTAGGTCATACAAATATTTGTTTCGTGCGGGAATCGAACCCGCGACACGCAACGCAGCAGTCTATCGCTTAACCACTGCGCCAACCGTGCCGTGCCGTTTATTTCTGTGATTGGCATTATTCGTTTTTCAAAACTTCTCCTCAAAGGGGATTTAGAGGGTGTTTGTTTGGAAGAATCTTAACTTGGCCAAACAATCTTGATAAAAATAAAAATTACATGGTTTTGGATTTCTCGAAAATCAGATTTGTTTATCCCTTTTTATCTCTGTTAAGGGTTTTAACAGGAGTGAAAAGGGATAGCCAAGTTTAAGTATTTGGGGGAGGATTTTACTGCTTGCTATAATGATCAACTCGAAAATTGGTATAAATAATATTAGGGTCAAATAATGGAAACACACCAAACAATATTTAAAAAATCAACCCCAAAGGACGAAAAGTTTTATTAAAAAAAAAAAATAAGGCACTAGCTGGCAGGTACTGGTAGGATGGCAGGTATACACTATACATACTTGTCTAAAGCAGCAACAGCCCTTTTGTGGCACATCCATCTATATCTGTTTATAAGTTGTATGCAAAGGTACAATGCCAGGCAGTCAAAACACTCAAGCACATAGTTCTCAACATTTTTCTGAAAAATAAAAGTAATGCAAGTTTTGGTAGTAGTCCTCTTTACATTTGTGTGCTTAATTCAATAAATAAATAGCTGCTAATAAGAAGTTATTATTCCATACCACAAGCAACGATAAAGTTTTTCCTAGAATCCTGTCAAACAGTTCTTGAGCATGACTCCCCTTAACATGGAAGAATTCTGTTGTGAATAAATATTCTCTGCAACCATTGTCAACAAGTGCATATTGAAGACTTCTAAATAGGGCTTCATAGGAGTACTGAAACAAAAAAAAAAAAAAGAAAAGATATATAGCAATCAGCCTATAATGATCCCACTGCTGGGACACAAATAGCAGGCACCACCATGCGAGTTGCAGTGTGGGTTGGTAGAGGTAACATGTTTTTGAATTATTGTTTCTTGGATATGCCAGTTTACTCACAATGTTTTCCTTCACAGTTTTGAGAGCAGTGGTGATAAAATAAACTGCACACAGCAAAGTGGGCTGAGTTTGAAACCACAACCTACAATTGTAATTAGGGGTCATTGTCACACTTGTCAATGGGCCCCTTGTCTGGTGGCTCTGTGACCACTGGGCTACCAGTGTTTTAGATGGTTCCTACTGTGTTGTTATTGGATTAACATACAAAATGGGATATTTACCTTTGTTTTTTGCTGCACATGAGGAACTATAATAGGGGCTTCAAGTTGCTGTGCCAGAACATCACCTCTATTACCAATTGTGAAAATTGTGCTTTTGTTTTTTAAGTTTGATTTTTGAAAGAAGCCTCCTTTAGAGCCATCTTCAATCCCCATCAGATCGTCTTTTGTAGGAGTCTCTTCATATTTTAATTTGTCTAGTCTTGATGCATATGATTTAAAATATGAGTAATATACTTTGCTCAATGTGTCAATGTATTCATTGCATATTTCTTGAGCAACATTTCTCTCATTGGCTAATATAAATTCAAAGAAGAACTTATATTTAAGCATAGCATTTTGTGGTATCTGATAATTTGCCATTGGTTTACGAAACTTATAAATATGCTCCAGAATATAAGATCTTATTTTAGATACTGCTTTTATTTTCAGTTTTTCCAGAACATCTTTGACATCATGACAAGCTTTTGTTTCTTTAAAATCTTGTTCCTTCACAAAGTTGAGTTTTTGATTCAAAATCGCCAACTGGACCATAAATTCCTTGTCAGTTACAGGAACATTATTGATGCCACTGAAACATTCAATGTGTTCCTATTATAGGTAAATGATTATAGGTACAATAATTGAACAATCTGAAAAGTAAGCTACTTACAATATGAGTGTTTCAGAAACTGCCATATCTTCTATAAAAGTAGAGAGGGGTCCCTTCAGAACCTGCCTGTTAGAGAGTTGAACTGACATGTTCACTGAGCGCTTTTGTAAACTTATAATTTCATTGCTGATACTACCCAAGTCATTCTGAAAAATAATGTCAACTGTTAGTCTGTAAAACATAGTTAAAAGTAGGTGTGGTCATCCAGAAGCAAAGCGGTATAACTTACTTGGAACACCATAAGCATGCTCTCCATTTTCGC
This sequence comes from Apamea anceps, assembly GCA_951799955.1. Classification (NCBI taxonomy): domain Eukaryota; kingdom Metazoa; phylum Arthropoda; class Insecta; order Lepidoptera; family Noctuidae; genus Apamea; species Apamea anceps. The sequence goes on along the minus strand of OX637505.1, from coordinate 13,707,907 downwards.
GAGAATCCCATCACAATCTTCAATTTGATTGTGTAGAGAAGCTATATTTTCACTCTCTTTTAAGTAATCCGCCACGGAGGTTTTTTCGGCATCCTTAATACCTTTATCCAGCTGTAACGCATATTCTCGTAAGTCTGTTCCATTTCGTAAAACTTCTTGTATTTCAAAGTCTTCAAGATTTTTGTCCAACACGTCTTTAATATCCGTAGACTCCGACATGTTGTATTAGCTGATATAAACAGTAACAGAGTAACGAAATGAAATGAAGTTGGTTTGATTACGTTGGAAAAATCGAAGGAAAAATATATCAGTTCAGCTTTCATACATTCAATCGACTTGGAAAATAAACTTCAATAGATGAATGGACACAAATATACGAGACGATGACTATACTGAATAACAATGGGAAAAATTGCTTGTTTTGAAAAATATTTCTTCGAGGTTTTGATAAAGATTTTACCTCATAATAAGTTACTACGACACTTGACAGTATATTTATGACGTTTGACGGTTTGAGATTGACACTGACAGCGACAGCACTTGTCATTGCGGCGCACCGGGCGTACGGTTTATGGAATCAGCATAAACGAAAGACATTATTGTTTTTAAACTTACCACGTAAGAAATTGTACACGGAAGACTAGGCGGTATGGTCGAAAGACTTTAGCCTGCCCAAAACATGGGCGAAAAAAAAAAAAAAATATGTAATCAGCACGGTTGGTTAAACTATGGAATAAGTATGTACGCGCGACGACATAATTATCAGGCATTAAACCAGTATAACCTGACTTCCATTGTACGAAAAGCCTATACAATGCGAGGTCAGCTAAACTTGGAAATATGTAGTTTGATAAGTATAAGAAGTATAAGTATTTGTTTGATAAGTATATGAACAGTAAATACATTACACTTCATCTTTGGTAGATAATACTCAACAGTGGCGTAGCTCATCCTAATAGGGCCCTGTATCAATTTTTTTTGGGGCCCTTTTTACCCAACTGTGAAGCTACAGAGGTATTGTTTTTATAAAATAAAGAATATAGGATACTGACTGAGGGGCTCGTGGCCCGTGGCTAAGTAACAACAGCCGCACGAGTCGATTGAAGGTTAAGCTACACTTGCCGCAGTAGGTCCGTGGATGGGTGACCATCTCAACCTACCGAGACCCCCCCGTGCCTCGGAAAACACGTTAAGTAGTTGGTCCCGGCTATCATTCGTAGATCTTTGACAGTCGTTACGGGCCGTCAGAAGCCCGAAAGTCTGACACCCATTATTACCAAGGGACATCGTATTACCCAGTAACTGGTCATCTCTACACATCTTTCCCTTGATTATATATATATATTATAAGTATATATTATAGTAATAATATGTATGTGTATGTAACCTATTTATGTATTTGTGTACCTAGTTTTAAGAGTTTTTTTAAAATTATTATTGTCTCTCTCAACCAAAGCACCTGCCATCTAATCTCTTCACCACCCTTGGTTGACTGGTAGAGAATGCCTAAGGCATTAAGTCCGCCTTTGTACCTTTTTGTGCGAAAAGTTTAAATAAATAACTGGGTTGTAGCGGTCAGATAGCCAATCGCTCCGGAGGTAAAATATTTACATTGGAAGATCGGTTAGATTGGAAGCCGAGACCCAATAACACTTTGCTCGACCCGGGAATCGAACCTAGGACCTCATGCTCAGCAGTAGCGCTTGCGACTACTAGACCAATGAGGCAGACACAGTTTTCTTCCATACTTCTCTATTAGTCGTCATCTCGGTATTCACCTCCCTTTTTAAACATATTTTTGAACCAATTTATAATTTATCAACATTCTGGACATTATTTTAAAAATTTTTGCTTATACACGTCACGTCGGGGGCCCCTGTAGCTCAGGGGCCCCGTAAACTATGAAACATTTGTATCAAGTTACATGGCTAATGATTAGCAGTAATTCTGGAAAGTAATACGTCAACTTTTATCCACGTCTGTCGGAAAGAAAACAGTTGTACACTTGCATACTACTAACTTGTTGCATACTTGCAGTCACTCAAATCGCATAGGTTTTTTTCGGAATATCGTTCGTTGGTTATAAATTATGGAACATTGAAAAATGATCCATTTGCGGCTATTAATAACTGCCGAAATTAGAACACCACTTTCGATCATTGTCTTTTCACTCTTCCTCTTCCATTGACTATACAACGTGAAGTAGCCGATGTAAAATTTATGATGAATATCCTCCAGATCTGTAGATTGTTCTGATTTCCTCTCGAGAATTGCCTTTGATGCCTACCAGCAAAGTTCTCGAGACATTGTACTCCCATTCACCTGCCTTCAGGTTCGTCTAACTGGGTAGCGGGATCGTCCGAAAGGGTTACCGCTGCCCTGGAACATAAAGGGCTAAGGAAGGAACACGGGTGGGTTTTAGTCAGTAAGAGTCTGACACTCCCTTCTGCTCCACCCAGAGCGGGAGGAGTCATTTGATGATTCCACATCCTGAAAAAAAAAAAAAAAGGTTCGTCTAACTATAGCGAGAATACTTTTGCGAGCGAGCAATACCATCATCATCATCATCATCATTTGCCAAGTTTTGTTCCCATCTATGCACCTATGTTGGAATCGGCTTCTAGTTTAACCGGATGCACAACCTAGTTACTGGGTAATAAAATACCGTCAACATGAAGTGTGAAGCTTCGTCCCGGCTTGTCCATGTTTGCCAAACAAACTTCCAACATATGAGTAATAAAATGTGACGATCCATTCCGTAGTCTAATAGAAAATCAAAACATTTTGCCGTACATTACTGCCGTGTGTAAATCTACAATGTCGGCCCTCTACCAGGCGCGGTTTCAGGGGATGGGGGTCACGGGGGTCATGGCACCCCCTGAAATAATTGAAGCTGCCGAGAGCTGTTAGTTTGATTTACCTTTATATTTTATTATTAATGGACCTTTCAACTGTACCTATGTACAGACGCCAGCAGGTCAAGGTACCCGAAACTGTCAAATTTTCCCAATCAACCTTGAACCTTAATGCGTCAGTGATAAAGTTGAAAATCTATTAAAGAAATTTGACAGATTGTAGTAACTTGATGTGCTGGCGTCTGTACTTAATTCGAGTATCCTTTATTCATCATCATCATCATCATTTCCGCCCGGAATCACCCACTGCTGGGTATAGGGCTCCCCTTTCGTCTGCCATACTTCCCGGTTCTGTACATCCAGGCACATCCAGGTGTTTCCCGCGACTTTTACGATATCGTGCGCTTTTGGCGCTGTTGCCCTGGTTTCTTTGGCCGAACCTTGGCCACCATTATTATTATTGGTGTCCTTTATTATTTTTTGCAAATACCTATCTCAAGAACCAGACGTTCTAGGTCAATAATTTTCATCTCCCCCTTCTATTACACCCCTTGGGTTTTTGAGTTTTTTGCAAATGTGTCAAAAACTAGGTAAAAAGTTTTTACATCGCTCTTGTATGATGTTTCCCTGCAGATTATTATTGATGACTTTTAATTGACCATCACCGAGGTATTTGACAAAAAAAAAATTGCAGTTTGTGTCAAAGAATTTATTTGAATTCCGTGTATGTCGCTTTGTCGCGTTAGCGTGTGTTGAAAACATTCGCTGGTTGTGGGATTAAAGAGCCTACACTCTGAAAGGAATCCCTTTCTGATTTTTTCGCAAATATTTAAAAAGCTGGACGTTTTAAGTCAAAAGTAATGAAAACATCTCTTCTTTCTAGTCACCCGCTATTTCGATTTGGCACTCGATCCGTCGTTGTGGCGGGCGCCGCTTTGTTTGGACTAGTTCGCATTTAGGTAGGTATATATTTTTTCATACCACTTGCTCAAAAAAGTGACATTCTATGCCACAAAAAGCGAACATAACAATAGTCATTTTTAATCTGTTAAAAACAGGGAAAGAAAATTGTACTGAATTTCATTCATCCTCTAGGGGGAGAATGTGATTTAAATTTGGAATACTTACTGAAATTTATACTGAACTACATCTATGTTTACACCATTGAGTTTGTATATAAAGCATTATACATCTTTTTGAAAAAGGAATACGCATTTATTATGCAGTTATGATTATTAAATAAAGTTACGAAAACCGGCGAGGCCGTATGAGCTTGATGCCTTTGCTTTTCCGACAAAAAAATATTAGTCTAGGAATTTACCGCGTTTTTGTTTTCATCAAATACATAAACGTTAAGTTTATTTTTTCGCAAATGGTACGAAAAGTAGAGTATTTTCCTCGGTGATAAAGCTGTCTTAGTCTTGGGTGACCTTAAATCCCTTGCTACACTCAGGACTCGTCTTAAATCCCTCGCTTCGCTCGTGATTTAAGCTTTTAACACCCTCGCTACGCTCGGGAGTAAACCTCGAGTCCTTCGTTACGCTCGCGATTTAAATCGTCACCCGCGACAGAAGACACTGCTTTATCCCCTTGGTTAATAATCTACTATTTAGGAGAGGCCTATGTCCAGCAGTGGACTGCTATAGGCTGATGATGATGATGATATATTTTTTAGGCATGGTAGTTTTTGTAAGCGTAGAGACGGTGGAAAACGTCCCTTTAATTGCATGATGCAACTACTTATAAAATATCTTCTACTTGATCATTTCATGCTGTTAGTCTTTCAAATAGGTAGTAAATAAATAAGTTAAGTAATAGGTATAAGGATTATTTTGTTTGAAAAGAAATAAAAGAGGCATATTTTCATTGACGCATTTGCATCGATATTATTTTCACGAAATATTTACAAAGAAAATGTATAACATATCATAACAAAAGCACATTTATGTTTCTATGTTGAGATTTAAGAAATGCAGCTCATTACAAACCTTAAAGAAGAAAAGATAATTATGTAGGTATTACGTTAATATTTGTGACTTTAGGCATAAGGTACAGGTACACGCCTATGCTATGGAGGGAAGTATCTTGATGACAATCATTTTGTTGCCTGCATTTTCATTCATTGTAGGAGCTGGGTGAAGACACCCTGCTCCTACAATGAAATGAACAATAATAATATAATGAATGAAAAAAAAAAACTAATGGAGAACTTACAAGATTAAGTTCTCCATTAATTTTTTTTCTGTAGGTACCTAATTCTGTATGTACGTAAAAATATTCAGTATATTCCATGTAGAAATGAAGAAATGTGTGAACCAATACGTCGTCGTATGTGTGCGGAAAAGCAGACAAAAGCTCTGGAAATGTCGATTAGAAATGACCTTTAACAATAACAAGGCTTGCATGGGGTATGAATATTAAATGGCTAGCTTGTACTAATGCAGCCAAGGTTTGTTTTACGTGCAGTTCTTCATTTATTTATTACATAGAGGAGCTCACATGCGACGACGACGTTATCCGACTGTCGGTTTTGTTCATAATTGATCATAAACAGCGGTAATAATGTATAAGACTAGACATTTAATCTTATACATTATTAACGCTTCATAAGTAGGTAGGTATAACAGGCTTGTAATGTAGGAATGTCACTTGTAGATTCATGTAGTAGTACGTGGAAATTATTAATTATGTCGGTTTGGATGAAGGGTAGGTAACAATATTTCAAGCACAACCGAAGTATCAAGTAAGTACAATATTTAGGTTCATTCATTACGAAATTCGTCAAAATAAAAAAAAAATACGACAGATAATTTCCTTGCCTACGATTTATAAATCTATAAAATTAATAATATTAGAAGGGAGTGGCGGCGGCGTTTGAGTAAAAAGTCCAGCATTCTAATAATTAAGGTTACTATCAATTTTTTGTATAAAATTATTAATTTCCATGCGTCTTGAATTTCTTAAACTCTACGATGTAATAGACAACGTTTATCACTAACTCCATTTAAAAGGACATCAACTTCAACAATCACTCTCTCTACGTAAGAATAAATGTTGGTAACATTTATTCACCCATCTACTCCATAGTTATGTCAGCAATGAATCTTAAATTCCTTGACCTATCTATACAATGTACCTACCTAAGTATAACCATAAATTAAGGTTGGACAGAGCACCCAGTGGTACAATAGGTACGTGCATACTTTCCGTAATAATTTTATACCTACAGTGCTGCTGCAGGTATCTAGTCTTTTAGGAGATACAAGGCAACTTTCAGCTACACTGTAATTGTTTCCACGCCGGCAGATACATAAAGAATATCCACCATAAGACGATTGATAGATTATGGATTATAGGATCTTAGCACAGCTTCTTTCAGATAGACCGCACTAGGACTTTTGTTATCACCTATTTGGTCCAGTGAATTTTTTTACATAGTCCATTCATATTTGCGCAAAATGCAGTAGATAAAAATACAGACATCTAACCTGATTATATCAGTAGTTTTCCAATAGATATACTTACGAGCAAAAATACACTGTGATTTTAATAGCAATTTAATTTAATGTAAATTTGTTTTAAATGGCCTAGCTTAAATGAGATGCAAAGGAAATCAATTAAGTAATACAAAGTGCAATCACAATTTAAAAATAACATCGTGATATGTTTAAATATTTACTCAATACATATATAATATGTATTATAGTAAGCATATAAAAGGTCCACATAAGGAAAATCTACGCTATCTACATAAAAAGGTACTCTTTATAAGACACGTTGTATTAAGGATTTACATTGGGGACGTCAAACATGCTGAACTTTTTCTCAGGCCTTAGGTATAATTATTATAACAAATTACATTAGTGTCCTAGCGTCTAAAATATTACAAAATAATTTAAAACTAAAAGGTAACTTCCAACTATCGTGTCGTGACGCTAACATCGGCTCATCAACACACTCAAACGGGGGCGTTCGGGCGGGCTCGGGCGCGGTGCGGGCGAGCTCTTCGGCGCGCTCGGCAGTCCGACGTCGCGCCGCCCGTCTCTCACATTCGTACAAAAGGACATTAAATGCCTTACCGATCTTAAAGTAACTTTTACTTATATTAATTATAATAAAAAGCCCGATTTTTACGAGCAAATTTTATAACATTTCTAAGTCTTGTGACTAGATTTTCCCTATCTAAGTAATACATAAGTAAATAACATAGGAATATTTGTACGACAAGATGCCATCGATCACGAGCGGTAACTCAAATGCAGACTACTAAATACACAACATTGTAAGATTAAACGAAATCACACCCAAAAGACAAATTCCTAAACATTTTCAATAAATTAATCTTAACTTAGGACTTACATGGTAAGGTTGTCTCCATTAAGTAGATACTTAATATTAAATTCATACGAGTAGCACGAACCGATTCCGTGGGAGATCGCGTCCTAACTAACGTCCACCTAATCTCTAGAAAAATATTTTATATAATCTAAACACTTAAAAAAATAACGGAGTCGGCTCTAAAACAGAAGGAGAACAAGTTTCGAAGGCGGGAGTGGTCCTCAGGGATGGGGCGCGGGGCGTTCAGAAGGGCAGGCTGGAGCGGAACATGTTCTCGATGAGCGGCGGCGCTGGCACCAGGTCCTCGAGCTTCAGGTAGAAGATGCGCTGCAGGCCCTGCACGGACAGCGAGCGCAGCTCGGGTAGCGCGCCCAGCACGCGGCTGAAGTGCGGCGCGCCCCCTCCTACTGCGCCCCCGCCGCCCGGCATGTGAGCGCGCAGGCAGCCTATTATCTTCATTTGTAACTGCTCCACACGGTGAGGCTCCTTGAGACCGTGTCGATCTGTTAACAAAAATAAAATCTCATTTGAAAAAAATGTCAGGAAACATAAAATATCTCTTAGGTATTACTTTTTCTTTTAAAAGTGGTGGATTCTGATGCAAGAATCAAAGTTCCAAGGCCGAATTTTACCAATAAAACTGATAGCGATCAGCACAAAAGCTGTTGTGTGTGTTAATATTCCACAACATTGAAGACACCGACTGTTTTTGAACGCGGTTTAGATGTGTTGATCGCGTTCAGTTTCATTAATTAATTTATAATATTATATCAATGCTTTCATTGGTGAAATTCACCCTAATCTGTTAATACTATAGTTAATTGTAGGTATCTTCAAAATAAAACTAATCGACTAGAAAAAACTAAAAATAAAACTAACTACTTATACCTACACACCTGTTATCAAAGTTAATGCGCAAAGGCACGCAAAGGTAGATATGTCAATATCCATTGAATGTAGGGTGTTGCTGAAGTCCAGTACAGCATGAAGCCAGTCTCCAAACGAGCGTTGGCACTGTCGCTTGTCGAGCACGACGCCACTGCAGAAGGTCAACTTGGTATCTTCTGGACGTGTGCGGTATGCGAGCCGTAATACAAATAGTTCGAGACGAGCTGATGCGAACAGCTGCTCACGGTCTTCAGGGCACAAATCGACATAACCGGGCACTTTGTCAGCGAATACTTTAATCATGTCGATTGATGTGGTCAAAAGATTGTAAAATTGTTGAATCACTTCTAAGTCAGACATCGGTGGCTCCATGGGATTTGGCTCTCGATATTGAGAATAATCAAGATTGGCAAAGTCCGGAGAAGTGTCGACATGAGCTCTTACAAGCGCTGTTATCAGTGATATAGGAGGGCTTGGAGGTGATTCCTGTGGGCATTTCGGTTTGGAGGGCAGTCTACCTCGTCTACCTTTCAAGGAATCAGTTCTTACTACTTCCTTGACCATTCCGACATTGAGACATTTCTGGAATCGACAGAACTGGCATCTATTCCGTCTTCTTTTGTCTACTGGACATGATTTTTCAGCTAAGCAAACGTATTTAGAACCCTTCTGCACAGTCCTTTTAAAGAATCCTTTGCATCCTTCGCAAGTCCTGACCCCATAGTGTTGGCAGGCCGCGGTGTCTCCGCACACAGCGCACAGTTGGCTCGGTGACGACGGCGCCGCGCGGGGGCCGGCGCCCTCTGGCGCAACGCCCGGCGAGCTCGATGCGGAGCTAGGTGCAGACGCTTGCATGCAGTGTACTCGGCCACCAGGAACTTTGGGGCTGTCATTAGAACTGGTAGATTCTGATCGCTGCACCGGCAAGGAAGCGCGTCGTTGCCGTGCGCTCTGGTCCGTAGAGATGTGCAGGTCCACCGAACTTGGAAAGGGAGGTAAAGAGTACGAGTCTTGATTGGGTGTAACACCACCGGTGTCAAACGTCGGGCTGCACTGTTGCGACGGTGCATAATATGTTGACGGCACATAGGGAATTGACGGTTGGTGATATTGATAAAGTAGTTGGGTGGACGTGTGTCCTTGATACGCGCTAACATTATAGCAGTCTTCGTCCATTTTTATTCCAAATTCCGACATTTCTTGTTTTGGATAACGGACTGAATAAGTTTCTTCAAAACTAGGCAACGCTGGGCCTAGGGTTGGCGATGAAGCCTCACTAATGGGCGTAGTGCGCTGAGATTTAACTTCAGGCGGGATCGGCGCGTGAAACTCGACGTCCGGGAACGGGTCTAGATTTTCTTCTAAGATTTCAGTAGAGTCTTCTTGGTATTGGGGCGACAATAGATCAGTGAAGGACGAACCGTAGTTGCTCTGAAATAGAAATGACAATCAATAATGGAGGCGTCGCAGTAGTGGTAGGCGGCGGATGGCCGTCAGGGGCGGCCGTGACTGTCCAATGGCGTGCTTGCTCAATTGTCTACTTGTGTCTATAGGGGCTTTGTGTAGCCGCCTGTTTGTCAATCGATGCAGGTGTTTCACGATGTTCTAATCAATAATGTAGATCTTAATAAGGTTCATTGAAAAAATGTGATCAAGTGAAAAGATACCGATGATACTTGCTGTAAGAGACGTTTATACTAAATTTCAAAATCTTTTATATGGAATCTTGCAAAGCAGATCTTGAAATTTAGCTTAAACGTCTCTGATCAAAAGAATAAATGTAAGACTCACGTGTGTCTGCAGCAGTAGCATGCTGGAGGAGTTGGGTGTGAAGGCGCTTGGCGAGCGCGACTCTATGGCGCTCGGCCCTGCAACAATCAGACATTATCACTTCAGTATGAGCCAATAAACAGAACTATTTTACTATGTGTATTGCTATAATTTAAAACATTGATATTTTTTGCGTAAACGAAGTCCGAAATACTAAAAATCAACCGTTACTCGAACGCGATACGGTCAACCAAGACGAAAGGCCAATTGTGAATGCGTCGGGGAGCCGGTAGACATGATATTGACGGCACCATCCTTTGAACTATCACGCTATTCGAGCCATGCATCATTTATATTTACCCTCGGCGAACATACTTTGATTCTTCCTTCACCACAATCACTCGTTACGAACTAATCGATATCTACCTTAAGTATTTTAGTATCAGAACCCTGATCAGTGCTGATCGCTACCCTTGTACGACTAACAATGAAGATGGGTAGGAAAGGTCTCTGGTTTTATACTGCAGTTTCGCCAACCAGATATTGGCGTTTTGAATACATTGTGTCACGGTGCTTGATTCGCCACGCCCAGAAAATTGAATTCTATGTATACACCTCATCTAGGTCTATTAAAACAACGTCGCAAACAAGTAACAATAAAAACTTAATTTTCCCCTCTACTGTAAGGGAGTAGAGTTTACATCGGCGTAGCACACTCGCTTGAAAATTTTTGGGGCGAAAAGGCGATGGGTCCCTTGGGAGGTTATGAAATCAGTGGCATTTGCAGTTTCTATTATGTTAAGAACCATTAATTCCAGTCTTATTAAGCTATAAACAAAACAAGCTTTTGTTACCGTAAGTTTGTTTTGAACATTTTAGACCGAAAAATGATAAAATAATAATTCTGGAGTGTGATAGGTATCGTATCGTATCTTGCGTTTTAGAGAGCTGATTTCCAATAATAGGATTTAGTTCTCTATTATTTTTTTCAAAATGGAAAACTCGTAAGTTATACGGAGTCGCGCTTACTTGATACTGATTTTATTGACCGATTTTTTTATACCTCATAATATATGGCGTACGTTACTAATAAGGAAACGCCGATACAGAAAAAATGCGTTTTTCATAATAACTCATGATAAGTGGAAACTTCTAGATATACATAAGTAGATTGTGACGAGAGTTTCCTTATAACACATCAAACGTAGGTCGGTCAAATGAACCCTAGAATAATAACAAAATTCAGAAAAAATACAAAGGTAATTTACCGAATTATACCTAACAAATTGCAAATTACTTGTTTAGCAATGAGAATAAGTTGAATAGTAGTAATAGTAGAGTTGTTGTCTATGAGATTATCATAATATTTGTATACCAGCAACGCGTCCCTGCTTCGCTTGGTTTTTACGACTTGATAAAACATCGAGATTTATTTATTACCTCTGTATGTGTAAGTTTACTATAAATGTACCATACACACTACCCTTCCGGAATAAATTCTCTTAATGATGGTGAGAACCGGATCAAGATCCGTTGCGAAGTTAATAAGAATAACGCGGTCACACAGCAGACGCGAAAAGTGAGTTTTTATTTATTTATAATAGTATCTAATAGATAAATACCTACTGCTTCAGTTAATCTGGTGAGCCTATTAAGTATGACCGTGTCGTCGTAAGGCAACAGACTTACTGTCACACTCAGAGACGTCATCCTACTAACTAAGTATATATTCACTATATATCAAACTAGCTTCTGCCCGCGGCTTCGCCCGCGTGGATGTCGGAAATTATCCCACGGGAATGTTCATATACGTGGCATATATCCTGGTAGCATGTGCTACCAGGATAAAAACAGGATGCCATCTATCTCTTTGCCAAATCAGAAGTTCAGTGGTTTAGGTGTTAAAATGTAACACAGTTTCAAGTTCAAATCCTCCCATTAAAAATCGAATTACCCCTTTTTGCCCCGTCAGGGGTAAATTTTCGACAACTTTACATACTTATTATTTATTATTTTCTGTCAAATGTATTAATACTGAGTTTCGAGTTAATTGGACCGCGCATTCAATTACTTCCACACAAACTTCAACACCCCTTTGAGGGGTAGTTTTGGAAAACTTATAATGATAAACTTTATTACTTACGTAGGCAAGTATTCTTGCTAATTTTCAAGTTTATTAACCTATAGAATAGGATTTTTCATATAAAATTTATCCCCGCTTTTCACCCCCACAGGGATAGAATTTTGAAAAATCGTTTGGGATGTTTTCATAATTTGAATTAAAGAACGTTTATACCAATTTTCGAGTTAATCAAGGCACGCTGTAAAACCCTCCCCTGTAAAATATAATACCCCTTTTCAGCCCCTCAGAGGTAGATTTTCGAAAAACCCTGATACACATTATTCTTTACTGTCAATCTTAGGTATAAATACTGAATTTCGAGTAAATCGGACCGCGCACTAAAATTCTTCCATACAAACTTTGAAACCCCCCAACCCCTTTTTAGGCGGTAGTTTAGAAAAACATAAAATGGGAAACTTCATAATTTACTTAGATTAGTATTGGTGCCATGTTTCAAGTTTATTAACTTAAGGAATAAGATTTTCCATACAAACAAAATCCTCCCATTTCACCCTGTTAGGGGTGGAATTTCGAAAAACCCTTTCTTAGTTGATACCTACTCTTTATGAAGAACACACCCTCCAAATTTCATGTCTCTAGGATCAGTGGTTTAGGCTGTGCGTTGATATATCAGTCAGTCAGTCAGGACTTTGAATTTTATATATATAGATATAGCTTCAGCCCGCGACTTCTTTTTCATGGAAATCGTAAGACACTACATTGTACAAAAAAATACACCCCATGCTAATGCAGCTTACTAAAGATGAAAGAATTTTTTAAATCGGTTTAGATTTTTTTTTATTTTATCCATTACAAACATGCAAAAAATCAATAATATTAGATTACATGTGAAAGTTTGTGAAGATTTACGACTTATTCAATCAAGCCTTATTTATACCGCTGAACGGAATACTTTTTATCCAGGTAATGCGTACCGTGGGATATAATTTCAGTTATCTAATTTTAATAAGCATAGAAATATGAATAATTTAGTAAGCCGACTAATCGACGCTTTTTGCCGGCTAGTTGCCGACTAGTCGCCGACTACAAATATCGACCGATAGTAGGCTTTCCCGACTGGGTAAGGACTAGTCGGTACATCTTTAATACTAAGCCTTGTATTAACGTGGGTCAACTGTTTAAATATTTAATCAGTTCTATATATAAGGTCCCTTGAAAAATTGACATAAACCAACTTCTTGATCTTGGTGAACACAGGCCTAATGGTTTCATAGGAATCAAATAAATAAATAAATAGATTGTTTATTGTTCCAAAATGATTACATAAACCTAACCTAATCCTAATCCATAATCAAGAAACATTTATTTATTTTGGGACCTAATACGAAATACCCAGACTTTCTCACTTATGTGAGTGTTTTAGTTTAGTCAAATAACATATTTTTTCAGTACAATAAACGCTTTGAATTATATTCTTTGTCACAAAAATTGTGACCAATATTAGGTAAGTAGATTCCTCTACATTTGTTGTATTTGAGTAATCATTTAGATTGGCATCATCCCTACTATTATTTTAAGCTAGATGCCCGACAGACGTCTGTTGTCCTGTCCAAATTTCAATACTTAGTTCATACAAAAATTCCATAGAAAAAACGACGCTCAGTTTTTGCCAAATTTTGATTTATTTTCGGGAATCTCTAAAATTTTTCTTTCCATAACAATCTAATTCGGACTACTTATTAAGAACATTTAAAAACAAAAAATACCCGAATCGATCCAGCCGTTCTCAAGCGATGCGCTTAAGTACCAACGAACAGAATTTCATTTTTATTATTTTATTTATATAGGTATATGCAGAACTAACTCTGCCTGTCTGTTACCTTTTTACGATGCCCGTGTGCATCAAAATCCGACGGATGATCATGACCAAGGCCATAGGATACTTTTTATCCCGGTAGTACGTTAGTAGGATGGGATAATTTCCGACCTCCACGCGGGGATGCCGCGGGCACCAAAGGCTAGTATGTTATAAATAAAGAGTACTTTCATGCGACATTATTACTGTTTTACTAAAATACCGTTCATATACGTAAGAATACTGTACTACGCAATCCGGCAACTAATGGTCCTATTTAGAAAAAATGTTGCAGCTTAATAAATTTAACACGGATAACTTATTAACTTGAGATAAATGTTGCCTTTACTTAGGTTGGTACTTTAGGTATTGACACTTAATTGAAATAAAAATTGAAAGCTTTGTGCAAACATTTAGTATCTCTACACAATGTTATTATTTCAGTAATCTTTTCTAAAATGTATATGAAAATAATGGAATATAAACTTATTTATTAATAAATGTAATCAAATTAAACGATACGGTGGGCACCTATCTATATTTAAGTAATGAGTAAAAATCATGAACTTAGTAAGTATATAATATAGTGGGACATATTTTTATTTACAAGATATCACTAAAATAACAAAATAATATCCTAAATTAACTAAAACTATTTACAAACTAAAATATAGCGTCGAAAAATTCATCCACATCGCTGTCGACTGGTAATGTACAGACGCTAGCAGGTTAAGCTACTCGAAACTGTCAAATATTCCCAACTAACCTTGAACCTTAATGCTTTAGCGATAAAGAAGAAAATCTATTAAAGAAATTTGACAGATTGTAGTAGCTTGATGTGCTGGCGTCTGTACAAGACACTGGCGGCATTGCCACGTTGTATGGCAATTCTTAGCCTCTGGCCATGGTAGAAGCCAGCCCTTGGGTCATGGCAAGTGTCAACCAGTCTTTTCGAAATTTCCTTAAAAAGACCATGCGCACTCGGACCGCACGGGTCGAGGGTTTCAACCCCAAACGGCTCGAAAATATAATTATTAATAAGATTATTATATTTACGCCGCTTGAGGCTTTCTGCAGCCGCAGCAGCAGCACTAGCGCAGCACGCCAACCCTGGATGATGGGATGGCGCAAGAGTATCGACACAAGTTGCATCCCACACTAAAGGCCAACCCACCTTCCATGGAAATAAAGACATGCCGAACGGTCTCTTGCCATCGTCGCGAGCCAATCCATTCGGTTCTAATACAGCTGGAACGCCGACGGTGACAAGAGCTCGTCGAATGATGTCGTTAATGTTTGCGTGCCGCGCTAAGCGATCCGCATTTCGGTTGCAAGACAAGCCGTGGTGTCCGAAGCTGTTGACAACTTCGCCACAGTGACAGCGATGGGGAGAACAACATGGTGCTCCTAGTTGTAAGGAAGCAGCGAGGCGGAAAGTATTGTCGTCGAGCAAAATGCCAATGTTCGACGACGGAAGTGCATGAAGCCACAGACCCGACTTCCATTTACTCACAGCCAGCAGGCGCGCACGGTCTGCAGTAGTAACAGACATGTTAAGTAAATTATCCTGAAATTATTATTATTATTAATTATATAATATAGTGAGATATAGACTTCTATAAATGTTCGTGATTAAATATTGAGATTGAGAGTGTGCAAAGTTTGTCATTGCACACTAAATATCTGCAGGCATATTTTATTATTCAATGAATTCTGATTTTAAATATTGATTGTAAGTTAGAATAATTAATGAATCACGAAATATTTTTATTGGTACCTAATATATAAAAAATATCTTGCCAAAATCAGTAAAATAATTATTTACCATGATTAATTGTAAAATAAGAGTATGGAAATGGTACTTCTGGTATAAAATGACTTATTTCAACATAATGATTTTCTCCCAACTTGTTATAAATCGCTTTTTTTTGGGTTTGTGTTCTTTCTATGCGTCATGTTTACCACAAATAAACGTATTTTCTTTCTTTACTTATAGAAAAAATCCCAGAATAAAAGTACTTATTCGAAACTAGAAATGATGTGTATTACAAATTAAACCTCACGCAGTCAGGCCTACGTCAGGCCTACGCCAGGCCTACGTCTTAGACCCTACGGACACAAATGCTGAAGCTGTAATACTTGTCTTTTTACTGCCATATTAAAAAAAAAAAAAATTATAGTCGTTCATGCCAGGTCCATAATTTTCTTTTTGGTTTATCTGTACTGCAAGGTATTGAAAGTGAAAATCTATAATGGTAGTAGAACTGTCTATTTTTCTAAAATCACATTAGTCTAAAGTCCAATTAAAGTATCTTTAAAACCATTTGATGGACAGCTCTATGCCCTCTGTTAGACTTTATAAGCGTTACATCTCGAGAAAGATACGCACGAACGTACGAACGGAACCTCGCTGGAAAGGAGGTTTCATTCAGTCTAATCGTATCACGAACTATCCGACAGATGGCGGTAGGATGGCGTGAGCAGAGATATTGATTATTAGAGTTTGTGTTAGTGTGCCCAGCTACGTCATTTGTCATCGATTCAGTTTGAAGTAGACCCATCTATATAATTGTACTCTATGAAGTAGACGTACGTAGGAGACGTACGTTATCGGCAAACAAGCTTTTATGAGCTTTCTCATTACATGACGTTTTTGCACGTAGCTTTTTGCGTAATAGTTGCGCGTAAACACGTCAGTGACGAGTGTACACAGATTAGCTGTTGTGCAAAGTATGGCCATTTATTAACATGCGTAACAGTTTTATATTCTAAATATTATAGTCACCATGGCCCCATCGCAATGGAATGGATGGAATGGAAAGATGGTTTATCCTGCAGACTGCAGCGAAGCACAATAAAGAATTATTACCTACTTTGAAAAAATTATAGGGAATAAAACCAAACAACTAAATAATATTGTTTTTCTTCACCCTTGTATAGAATTCGTTTTTAAATTCTCTTTGTAGAATTTAGTTAACAAAATGAATGGTAAAAGTTCACGATAGCGTGGTCTAAAACTTACCGCTTACATTTTCGCGCCATAAATTGTGTGCGCGGAAAATATATGTAGTACCTACTACTACAGCTACTACGGGCCACTGCAGACCTGTTCAAGCAACCTTCATATTATTCCTCACTTATATAAATTACCATTTAACAGAAACAAGTTGAGACTTACACTTCAATGCACGTGTTCGATTGATTAATTTCAGCAACTCGGAGTGTTAGAACTAAGCTTAACAAACTTATAGTTTCGCGTCAGCGTGCAGCGGTCTGTAATATAATTTTGTTGACATAATGTTGCTGAATAGTTTTTAGCACCAGGGTTTGCACAATGAACATGAATTATACAATAGATACTACAGAATAGATACTACTACTACTGGTCATAAGGGCAGCGGACGTCATCCGCGTGTGTTTTATCAAATAAACGTGATTTCGGTGGAATTATCAGCTGTTGTGGTGGGTGGGAGAGGCTTACCGGTGACGTCATCGGGATCTACGTCACAGCCACCCTCCGCCGCCACCTCTCACGTCTGCAGGTAAACATTATTGAATATACCGCCTGATACCACCCCTATTCCGCGTCTAATTTTATTTATTAAATTCTGAAATATTGAAATTGCGCTACTGAGTAAAGCGTCAGAAAATAGATAAAAGGGTTATTAAATAAACTCGATTTTTATTTCTACGTCGTTATTACGTCTAAGATAGCTAGGAATTACTACGAAAATATAAGTTTCTGTTAAATAGGTTCTTAACCTTTTATTTATAGTCTACTAAGAAAGTTATTTATACAGAAATAATACACTGTAGGCGTTTCAAGGAGCGGTTTACTGCATCATGTTATTGATAATTTTATAAGCAGCCCACTACGGCTCGCTACGGTTGTTGCTACGAAAACATTACTTCCGCTACGAACAATATTTACTTCCTGTACGTTACTGTGAGTCCCGCTACGAGACCTTTATTGACACTGTATAATCCTCGGAACAGATTAGACCACCGCTGTTGTTATTGTGGGTGTTGAAAATGATCAAAAGGGTAATAATATGAAGAGGGTGAACTGTTGCAATCATCTCTTTGTTTGTTAAGCGTAGTGATTATGACAGCGTTCCGTCCTAACTGATTTTCATGGGACAAGCTATTGCGCATATAATTTGATGAAGTACTTAAGTTTTTTTAGGGTTAAAAGACTGAGTTTGTTTTTCGTTAGTTTATTAAGACTGTTCTTTTGGAAAATACTTAGAAGGCTTATTCGACATTCGGCATGTCCTTACGCCTACTTAAACATTTTTATAAACTGTATCCCTTGACCTATTGCTTGCCTACCGCCAGCTGCCTCTGGACAAATTGTGATGATCACCATGTTTGGCAGATACCCAGTGATCGCTCTTTAAACTGCTTTTTCTTAATTTGGTTTTACGACACTGAGGTAGTAAGGTGGTCACCTTTTTATTTTCCGAGAGCCATGCGGCCTTACCTTCTAGGTTAGAAGTGGAAAAGCTAGTTTTTTAATTTTTTTTTTCACAGGTGCTTAATTTAATTCGTCTTTTAAATAAATTATGATCATTAGCTTGACGCAGACGAGAATAGTTTTTTTTTTATCATAACATCGTCTAGACTACACAACTTCAGTTTCCTTGTTTTTATCGGATACTTGTAATAGTTTAATTTACATTGGTACAGATTAGTATACGAGAATATAGATACATTGTACTTATTTTTCTATGGATATGTATTAATATAAATATAAACGTAAAGCTTATACGCACAAGCTTATTCTTTGGTTAAGGACTTTAATTCTATAGGTAGTTTTCCTTTATATTGCAGGAATATATTTTGGTCCCTAAAATGAACTAACACCGTTATTTTGTGACTTTAATGGTGATCGCTGCCACCAACAGGATCTAAAGTACAGTCGTGCCAGGGACACGAAGAAGCATGGGTAGATATTTAAAATCTATAACGTGCTCTATTGAATTGAGAAGCCCCTCTCTATTTTCGTTTTTGTCTTATAGTTAGCTTTTTTTTCTCTAGCAACATTTGTACATAGTTCCGAAAATAATGTTACGAGTTTACGTTCTTTTTTGGCCTTGGGCAATAACCATGTAATTAATGTGTGATTCTAAGATGTCGAAATATTTATGACTTACGTATAAATCAATTTATTTTTTTGCGATGCTAATATAAAATGGTGACGAAACTTCAAACGCCTCCTTCTCCTTACATCGCTTATTCTTGCATTAACAAAATATGAGAATTAACGAAACTAGTTTTAAAACAACTAGGTATATTTCCTAAACAAACAAGTAACTATAATTACCTAACAATGAAGCATACGACAACATTAAAACTGTAAGCAGTCTTTAAAACTAAGGTACGTACTTAAACTAATTAACAGAAACACACAAACCTACCTACAAACTACTACAAGAAAATAAAATTCGCAGAGTATGACTAGCTTAAAAACAGAAAAATACTCATATCATTATCGTTTTATAGACAGGTGTGTGTATATTTTGGTGCCCCTGAACTGGTCCCACCCCTGTCGTGGGTAAGATTATCAACAGCACTTTTTTGTATCTTTGATAGATTTCCTTGAACTGCAATGTTTTCGATCGTTTTATCGGTCGGCAAAGCTTAATAGGTCGGTTACATAAACGCGCACATTAGGTGCCCCGTTTACTGGTCATCATGTTAAGTATGAGTATATTGACATTGCGGGTCAATATTATCGGAAGAAAATTTTTGTTTTACCGACTACTCATGTTTTAATATTTGTTGTTTGCGTAAAGTGATTCTAAGTTAGGAGGAAGTCGGTAGCCGGTTGGGCGGCAAGCAAGGGCGTCCTTGAAGCGAGGCGCGCGATCGATGCGTGACGTCACGCCTCCATGACGTCACAGGCTCGGTCGATGCGGAGGCCGAGGCCGACCCAGACCCACTGCGCCACCTGACGCTCTGCCGACCACCCCACACTGCCGCTTCCAACACCACCCTCATATTTTTAGACTCATGACGCAACCGCGCTATTAAACGGAAAGCATTAAGCGTCTAAAAAATAGCGCCTTGGAGGAATAAGATAGACGTTATACCGACACCTCCTCCTCGCCTCACGTTTTTAGAGCAACTTAGTGATATAAATACAAGCTTCCACCCGCGGCTTCAAAAGTAGTGCTTCCCCAGGGTTCAAAGTACTAAATTTCATTAGAATCGGTCCAGCCGTTTCGGAGATTAGCCGGAACAAACAGACAGGCAGACTAAAACATTTAAAAAATAGTTTTTTTTGTTATAAGTACCGTATATACTTTTGTATGCACTTAGTAAAAAAGTATTATTTTGTATTTTATAGAATAGATGTATAGATTACAAACAGACTCTTGAATTCCATTGGTGTGTATAGATGATGTTTACATAAATGCAATACACTATTACTATCACGGATATTGATTACTATAGATACCTACTTATGTTTTATGTTGCAGTATAATTAAGACATAATGGTGATCAAATTATCTATTAGAAACAGCAACGGCAGAACTCTCCCACTGTGGGGATGGAAGGGGGTAAATCGCAGTATCTTTATATTTGTGGGCAGGGGTGGGTCGGCCAGGGCCTCGGGGGCAGTGAGAGTGACGCGTTCCGGGTCGGGCTTGTCGTGACGTCACGTCAGCTGGCGGCTGATAGCGGGTTTATCAATACAACGTGTGTCAACCTACCTTCCCTACGTCATTATTTCATTCAATTAATTGACGAATTGACAGTATGAAAAACTTTTCAAATGTTATCCGAGTTTGCATTTCGACCAAAAATACAATCCCGCTTTAACCAAAAACGTTATCGTATCATTTATAGAACCGCTTTTGCACAATATTAAGCACACGCTTATGAAAACAAAAAGTGAAAGTTTGTTATTCTATTTTAGCTTCAATTTAGATAATTCATTGGCACCTCAGCGTTTATGTTAGAAACGTTGTTATAATGTGCAAGAAACTTGGAACTATGAACAAGCGTCAACAATTCAAGATGTTTACGTGGTTTATAATATGTGGGGTCAGCATGGTACAATAGTAGGTATCAGATGTGCGTTGGCAATTTGCACAGGCTCGCATCTCGACAGGTGCAACGTCTGCCGGTTGCGACAACCGATTGGGCAAGTGGCAGCAGGCATCGGCTGAGGCCATCGGACGCAGCCGATCGCGACATAAACATCTCACATTATACTCGAAGTTACCTAACGCGCCTCCACTCAAACAAATCCGATTATAATTTAACTAATCGACTTAATAACAATTAAGGAGTAGTTTAGCTAACTCGTTAATGCTCTCCAAACAGTTTTGGATACAGATGATGACTGTTAGGACACATTCCGCGATAAGTATATCTTATGTATGCTAGTGAACCGGCTTGTCATCCTAAACCGGCCCTACAGGTATGGTAACCATTAGGTACTTGTTTCACCTAAATTCTAATTATTCACTGCCTGTCTTATTATTGACCAGTTCGATTAACACGACTCTGAGAATCTAAAACATAATATATAACTATTCAGTTAGCGAGATAATATAACCGGTAATCTGTGTGTGTCTGTATTTGTCGTACACTGTTTTATTGCTATTGAAAAAGAGACAAGTTTTTATATATTATACATTTTCCCTGCCTTCCTTATTTTTTAACTATACCTATTTTAATTTAGTTAATAGGTACTTATAAAAAAGTATTAATAGGTTATGGAATAATAAATAATACCGAATAGCATAAAATAACAAATCATAAGGAACTGGAATTAACTTGTCTAAATATTGAACTGCAACTGCTCCGGACAGTCATAAGTTTTCAAGAACTTTAAAAAAGAAAAACGATCTTGTTTATAGGTACAATTCCTAAAAGGTCCGAAAATCTTATTAAAATAATAATCATAAATTAATTAGGTGGTCTACACTAAAATATTTTTCCCAGCGATACAAATAACTGAACTGAACTGAGGAGCTTTCCTTAAACTTTTCTTTGATCAGTTTTCACCCCGCACTGTAACCGGCAGGTCATGACCTAGGCTTCCAAATAAACGGCCTATTATTTCTTATCATAATAGGAACTAAGAAATACCACTTTGTAAGTTTAACATAATAATCAAAAGCTCTGATACAATAAAAGTTTTGACAGTTGTTCGGTAGGCAAGTTTTGGTAGAGGAGTATAAAGAAAGCACTGGGAAACATTCAGGACAAAATAAAATATAATAAAGTTCTTAAATTAAATTATAATAAAATAAAAAATAAAACAAAAAGGGAGGTACGTACGTGTGTGTTTGAATTGTCTAAGGCCACAATGTTGGCTGGAGGGCGTCAGCAACGCACCTCGCATTCTAGCCGATGGCCATCGTCACAACAGTTCCACACAGTCTACTACACCCAGAGGTTCTACACAACGAAAGCGAAAATAAACACAGAAGTGGATGTCGGATGGTCGTGCGGGCGCTGACCTGGCGCAGGCTTGGCAGTGTCCAGCGGGGAGTCGCGCGGCTCCAGCGTCAGACCGAAGCAAGCGCCGGACAGTCCCAGCTCACTCAGCAGGATCCTCATGCGGCCGGGCACATTCCACTCACTGCACGCGCACTCACTCACTCAGTCAGTCGGCTGCGGCGGGCAGGTCGCGAGAGGGCGCGCGGAGGTACGCGCTGGCGAACGGGCGGTGCGTTACTGAGGCCGCCGCCGCCGAGGCTGGTGGCTATATCGCGCCGTCTGACGTCATGACGGCGACGTCACGGATGCGACGTCATTAACGGTACCTCCCACGGCCCGCCCGCCGCCGCCTCGCCGCGGCCGCCCGCCCGAGCCTGCGCTAACGGCATCGCTAGTACGAGACGAAGCTTTCATACGGCCGCGCCGCCCGCGTCGGCCGCTACTTTGTTCCTGCCTCACTGTGTGTGAGCTTTCCAAGACCGAACTCGCGCCTCCACTTGTATTAGCGTTTACTATTACAAATGTACGTCATCAAACAAATACGCTCTG
Organism: Apamea anceps; assembly: GCA_951799955.1. Classification (NCBI taxonomy): domain Eukaryota; kingdom Metazoa; phylum Arthropoda; class Insecta; order Lepidoptera; family Noctuidae; genus Apamea; species Apamea anceps. The sequence goes on along the minus strand of OX637505.1, from coordinate 13,685,109 downwards.
AACAAATCGAGAGCATCTCACAATACCGATTGTTATTTTTATGACGTTATAAGATGTTACAGGCAAAGCTAAATATAGAGTTTCGGGTTGCGCTCCTTAATTCCTTTTAGGTTTTGATTGACATTAATTGGAACAATTTACTATAACAAATGTAACATTCATAGAGTTAATTAATAGAAATTGATAGGCAACATGAATTTTAATCACTTGGTCTTAACACGGGTTCTGGAGTTTTCTTAAATTTAATTTACCTATTTGGGTTCACAATATATGAAAGCGAAACATACTCGTTTAGGTTTTAGAATCACTTTATGTGAACGTTTTTTTTTACATTTCTTTGTGTGCTTTACACATTATTATTTTACTAATAGATAATTCTATGTAGCCTAAATTTTATTTTTGTGAACTAGACATAATAGAGAGATAGAGTAGACAGATACTCGTAAGTACATCTCTAGGCCTTAACCAGATAAAGTATTATATAATATGAATTTAAACAGATAAGAAGATAATGTTTATAGATCATCAACTCTCTCTATTATAATAAATTATAGTTGAAAGTTGTGAGTCCTTCATTTTTTATTAATTCTTTAAAGTAAAGCTTGGCAGTGGGGCTTTAAATATTAATTATTATTATTAATATAAGTAAACCTATTTATTTTCAGACGAGAGCAGATTGTACTAAATATATGTTGTATGCACTTATGCGGTTTTTAAATCGCCATTTAATCTTGTTTTACGATTAAGTTTTATTGCACTGTCGAGTAGTGCCTATAACCTCATTTTATGCGAAGTGCAACAAAAAAGGCGTGTTAACGTTAATTCTACAATAATGATCATGATAGCTGGGGAGCCAGCTCCAATAATTTCGGCAATGATTTTCATTGCAGTATATTATACGGTACAGATTGACTCAGTCAAGGCTTTCGATCCGGTATCATAATTATTTTCACATTTATCTGCAAGTAAATTAATATTCAGGGTGGCGATAATTTTATTTCAATCATAATCAGCTATTTATACTTATTTATGAGGTAAGTTGTTTTACTTTTGTCCGAACCACCTGTTAATACTTGGTAAGCTTTGGAGGCAAAAGCTCTTCTCGCATAAACTAAAGATTTAGATTTAAAATATGCACGCGAAAACTTTTAATTGCAAAATAAGCGCTATTCGGTTTAAAGTTCGGTCCATTTCTTTTCCTTACGCACACAATACATAGGCTTCTGTTAACCTATCAAGTGGTATAAGTCTTTTTAACATAAATATTTGTTTGTCGTTCATTTGTAACTGATATTTTAGCCATCGTGATTCCTAGGTCGTACAGACGCCAGCAGGTCAAGCTACCCGAAACTGTCAAATTTTCCCAATCAACCTTGAACCTTAATGCTTTAGCGATAAAGTTGAAAATCTATTAAAGAAATTTGACAGATTGTAGTAGCTTGATGTGCTGGCGTCTGTACCTTAACAATAACTTTACGCAAGCTTCTTTTTTCCTATGGCAACCCTCTTTTCTCCCATGGCAACCCTCTGCCTCGTGTTTAGTTACATCTTTTTCCTCCGACGTCAGACCGTTAGCGTTCGAAAAATTTCACCAGTCACCTCATCGTCATATTTTATTCCTTCCAATGTTACGTCACTACAATTATAGACAGCTCTAGATTTCGCTGTGGAGTAATATCCATGTACGAGCAAAAATACCTGTTGTCCATCCTTCATTAGAATGGATTACTGCGTTTAATTGCTTTCTATGTATAAGTGTTCCAGAAAGGAGCAATTACAATAAGTAAGTATAGTGTTTATTGTGGTGCGTGGAGACAAATGTGTCGGTGACGCTGATACGGGCCGGCGGGGGGGTGCGGCGCGGCGCGGAGGGCGCGGCGGTGCGCCGGCGACGTCCATCGCGTCGCATCCCGTGCTCCCATTCGGGGCAGACTAGCGAACGTTTCCGCATTGATTGTAGCCGTCGTCACACGGAGGACACTTATAGCGCAGTTCGAACACTTGTTGCAGACTTGCATTGGTGTGTCGCCGAGATTAAATTTGCAACCGTTGCTCTAGATACCATCTGCAATCCTAGTCCTTAAATTTTCTTTTGATTAGTTGAACGGAAGTGTCAGCAAAGTGTTTGGCGTTCTTTGGGACACGACCAGCGATGTATTGGTGATATCTAGAGACCCAATGGCTCAACAGGTTCAAAAAAACGGATAATATGCCGGAAAATGTTAGTTGCAGGCAGATTTTCTAGCACCTTTTCCAGCTTTTTGTGATGGACCAGCCCCAGCAGTCTCGACATTCATAGCGATTGCTTTGCGACCAAATTCGGTCGTAGAGCGATCGCTATGAATGTCGAGAACTCGAGACTGCTGGGGCAGGCAGGCGATTGCATGTAGAAAAACTCCCATGTCCATTCTGGGTCATGTCATAAAGTGATGGGCTAGCTAACATTGTCTGGCTAGAGGCAGACAATGTTAGCCCAAATCTAAGCCTAAGTCAAAGCTTAAAGATGCTTTTCAAGCTAGAAAAATTGGTGTCTCATGTTAGATGACTAAGCAAAACTATTTTTTCCTCGAACCGTTTAGGGAATCAAGGGGTACCACTTGGGTTAGGTCTGTGCCAGAAACAAGTGACTGAGGCTGAGTTGACTGCTTGAATGAAAAAGGTCTTTATGATCCATTAAAAAGTCTTTCAATATTATAGCAAGCTTTTCAAAGCTGTCTTTCCGACCTCGCATTTTAAATTTAACCAATTTATTCACAAAAAATCACTGGAAAATACTACAACCATGGAACAACTTTTCTCATTTTATGTATGCGTAACTGATGAGGCATTACTGTCTATATTATGTCATTGTTGTACGCTTGAGACTTGACTGTGTGTGGACAAGAAGTCTGCTGCGTTGTTCAGTTAGCGCAGTTAAATATTTGTGTTATGTTTCGTACACCGATTGATGTAAGTTAAGTTATCGGTAGCTCGTGAACAGCATGATGAATGAGCTTTTATTTGTTTAAATTGTACGCACAATATGACGCTTCGTTAGTATGACGGATAACAGGACTATTTGCTTAGGTTTGAAAATAATGTAAGTTTGCAGAGCGTGGTTTTGTGGGATAAAGGAGGCTTGCGTGATGCTGGTGATTACGCACGCTGGCGTAGTGCTGACGGTACCAGCGGGAGGCGGCGGGGCGGTGGCGCGCGAGCCTGCGACTACATAATACCGCCGTGCAGCGGGTGGAGTGCGGCTGTGGGGGGTTGTTGTCTTCCGCGGTGTGTCCGCATTCAGCGCGGTGCATGTATTTGTGGCTGTTACGATTGGTCGCATGCCCCAGTACTATTTGCTGCTCGCAGAACGGGCAACCGTCCAGTTATTCTAATTTTACATTATAATCGATGTCGTCGTATCGTCGACTCATCGACAAAAGACTTATCGATCTGTCAAATAAGTTTATATATTATTTTATTTACCTGTAATAAAACATGTGGAACTAATTTATTGCTTATTACCTCCACAGTAGAAGTTACTGCCGTCGCCGATTTGCTAATATAACACCTAGACAACCTATGTCGCAAGAAGAAAATTACCACTTGTGTCATAAAAGCGACAAAGTTTAGAATGACAGATTTTGATTACTTCTGTGTGTATAATTTGTTACTTAGCTTACAAATGAGTAGACTTATAAATGTAGTGTCATACTCATAGCATAATAACAGACACGTACTTGTTATTATGTTATGACACTTATCTACAGGGTCAAATTAAACTAGCTAGCAAAACTCCACAGAAGTCGTGGGTATCGATACCTATGAGATTCACCTTCTTATCTGAGGGTAGTTATGGGCTATCAGATAAGAAACTTTGTCTAGTCTGGAGCAATTTTGCAAAATTTTCCTGCCAATTTAAATTATTATTTTCCACCAAGCAGTGTATAACTAGAATCTGTATCTAATTAAAGTTATAAGTAAACTACAGTGGTTACATTATTTGCTCTGTTCACTATTCACATACAATATCGCAATGATAACGCGGAAACTGTGATTCATTGATGAATTATAAAACAATGGTTTCTACAGCTGTGCAATTATATCGAGTAATAGATCGTGGTTTATTGTGAAAATTACATAAACGATCAAGGTCGCAGCCGAGATACGCGGTAGTTTTCACAGACGATGCTTGAATGTATCAGAAGTTGGATAAAATATTTAAGGCAAGTTTCGGAATCAGCACCCTAATTGCGTAACACACAATCAATCGGAATCGGTTTCATTTTGACAGTTCAACAACCGTCATTGCGTTGTTTACGTGTTAAGCACACTTTTTCGAACTTATGAAGCAATGGATTAGCAATTTGCTTCAAAATGATTCAGATTACGATTGATTGTGTGTTACGCAATTAGGGTGCTGATTCTGTCAAAATTGACCCCAATTGTGTAACACACTCTATCACAGTCGATGAGCACAATCCGAAGGATTTTAAAGCAAATTAATAATCCATTACTTCATGTCTTTAAAAAACATGTACTCTACAACGACAATCACATCAATCAAACTGCCTAGCTTTTTTCCAACTACGTATAATAACGCAATAAATATTGTTGAGTTGTCAAATTCTTTGAGATTGTGAGTTTCTGAAATGGTTGATTTGGTTTAACCAATGTTAGTTATAGAGATGGTGATAGTTATAGATACCAGAAACAGTAATTAATAACTAGGCATAACAAAATTTAACAAACAACAAAAAAAAAAAAGAATCGGTATACATAAATATCTACTTTATTTATTATGATTTACCTAATATCTTCCTCTTTGTGTAAATTATTTCATTACCAATGCTCTCAAAACGGTGAAGGAAAACATCGTGAGGAAACCGGTATGTCCTAGAACCAAAAATTCGAAGACTTGTGACATCTACCAACCCGCGTGGTGGATTACGGCCCACTCCCTCTCACCGTGAGGAGGCCTGTGTCCCAGCAGTGGGAACATTATAGGCTGATTATGTATGTTATGTAATAACTTCTTCAAGATACTTTTTCAAGTTAAATTTTTTACTTATATAGAAATAGATAAGAGGAGTCAAGCCACGCCTATCTGATAAGAGTCGAGACCTTCAAAAGCAATAAAAAAAAATAGGAAGAGAAAACCTTTTCAGATTCAGGAAGTTCACACAACGTTTTTACAACTAATAAAAAAGATAGAATAATAAGCATTGTTTTATTCTAGAATTCCAATAGATAGCGATTTGTTAGCAGGAGGACGGATCCCATAATTAACTTTGAAAAAAAAAACTGTGTTTGAAATCTATAGAACGTTAGTACTGTAAAACTTATGAAACGAATGTTAGTACAGTAGTACATTAGGAGTATGTTAGTAGTAGTAGTAGGTACATAGTTACTATGTTTAAAAAATGACATAATAAGTACTTAATTTCTAATGTGGGTATTTACCCATTGCTGGACGTAACGTGTCTCCAGCCTATCTGCAATAACAGCCAGGATGCTGTTGGTGCTGGAGTGTAACCTGCCTAGCGCCGCGGCGCAACGCTATAAATTACAGAGTAATCATAATAATTTAATGGTCAGAATATGGTACTTTATGAGGTCTTAAGTTTAATCAAACTCCACTCAAACACAAATAATTTATTTCAACTAAACCAATTACAGGCACTTTTGAATTGTCAAAAGGTCGGTCAGTCAGAAAGATGAAGCTAGTTGCCCATTCTAAAGCGTAGGTACCTACCTATGGAGAAGAACGGGCAAGAAACTCCACGGACACTCTTTTAAATCATAAAATTGTTACAAAATATTTGATTACATCATTCGTGTTGAAATTAACCATGTGAGAACGATGTAGAAAGACGTGCACGTTAAAAGCGTCCGTTATAGAAAACATAAAAACAATTTAGAAATTAAAATAAGCCGTGGCAGCTAAGAGATGACCGGTCCCTACTGAACGGCGCCCGTTCACGAACATGACGTATGGATCAGTACCATTCAGCTCAACCATTTTGAAGGGAATTTAATGATCCAACACACACGCCACCACCAGCGAGACATTAGAGTGAGCATGACATACTCTCAGCCGCCAGGGCACATTCAAGTCAATGAAAGACGTACCCAGGAAATGGTAGCTTTATAGAAAGTACATAGTGCTCACACGTGTGCTATGCAATTATACAATACTAAGAAATTGAATTTATACAATTCAAAGATAGTTTTTACCAATGTTCAGCAGCTCCAACAATGTTTCCAAATGCTAATTAGTTTGTGCGCCCCTGTGGAGCAGGACCAACGTTGAGCCAAGCATTTTTATCAGCGATGTAGGTAATCCCCTAACTTATGATATGCTTGGCTACTTATTGTGCGTTTAATACGAGATTTAAATTTCGTTTCATTTAGTTGGAGTATAATCAAACATCTCATTGGTTTATTTTGAAGAAAATATTGACTTTAAACAACAAGGTCACGGTCGGAACTCGGAACACGTGGAGACCAAGCTACTTAGTTAACGACCATGAGTGGTGACGGTGAATAAAAGATGCCTAGCTTGAAAATATTTGTACGGGTTATAGGTATCTGTAACCGTTACAAAGCTTTTTTAAGCTAAGCTAGGCACCGTGTGTTGATTAAAGTCAATATTTTTTTCATAATAAATCCACGAGACAATTGAATCTTCATCTTCTTGGTTAAAATGTGATAGGGTGGCTATAGGTATTCACATTTTGTCAGTATTTCATACTGATAAAAAAAACACGTCTTATTAAAATCGTATTCAGAGGTTCAACTGACGCTGCCTCGGAAAACAAACTAAAGACTTTTTAGTCAAGGTAGTACAGGCAGTTGAGCAAGGTAAAATTAATGGCTCTATGACTTTTTTCAAGGACACATCTCGCCTTCGGGCTTTTTTTTAGAACAAGGTTGAGAATACATTTCCACACAAGAGGAATAACGCAAAAATAAAAATAAAGTAGTTTAGGGGAACAAAGGAATAAATAAGGTCCTTAAAATAAATATAAAAATAGTTCATTTGCTTTAACATTTTCAGTTTTTCAGCTTCAATTTCATACATATCAATTTACTCGTCATTTGCAACCTGAGGTGGTGATGGGTATCCAAAAAACCAACCACACGAGGTGAAGGGTTCCGTAGTAGGGATAAACATTTACTTATAACCCATGCATAGTATCGATTTTATCGGCCGTAAAAATATGTTTGTATTTGATAATACTTATTTCTCGAAAATATTATGAAGAAACAAAGTTATCACTCGGAGTCTCCTAATATAGGCTTTTTCTTTGCTTAAAAGGAGGCTCCAATCATCACCTTGTTGTTATGTTTTGGTTATGAAATAAAAAGATTTTGATTTTTTTTATTTTTTTTTTATTATCACTGCAGTTGTAACCGAAAAGATCCCATAGGCAAGTAGGTACCTATTTCAAAAAAATATTGACTTAAATAAAAAAGGCACTTAGAAACATTTTTTTTTTCAAGTATTCAAGGTTCATCGGTTTGCTCATAAACTCGTAATGCACACGCTTGTGTGCATTGATTTTATTTTTCCATCCCTCCGTTACATATAAGGGGAGAGCTACCGTTTTTTTTATAATATCACTACATCGGTGTTTAGCGGTGCACAGATTTAATTTTTTAACCCCCCACGCAAAAACGACGGGGTGTTATAAGTTTGACGTGTCTGTGGGGGTGTGTGTGTGTGTGTGTGTGTGTATGTCTGTCTGTGGCATCGTAGCTCCCGAACGGATGAACCGATTTTAATTTTGTTTTTTTTGTTTGAAAGGTGAATTTGTCGGGAGTGTTCTTAGCTATGTTTGATGAAAATCGGTCCAAGATGGCCGCCGCTACAAAATGGCGGATTACATATTTTTTCACAACTCCCTCAATATGGGTATCAAATGAAAGGGCTTGACTAGTAGAATACTATACACTATGACAAATTTCAAATCCAAGATGGCCACCACCACAAAATGGCGAATTACAAAAAACCTGATTAAATACCAAATTACCTGAATCTTAAAACGCAAGAAAATAAAAGATAAGAAATAATAAGGAGTCCCTACAAAAAGCATGAAATAAAAAATTAAATTAAAAATTTAAAAAACCCCCGACTACGTAAAACCCTATAAAAAGAAAAAAATAACCTTGAAATTATGACCCTACGTAAGTACGTATGAAATTTTTTGATTAAATATTGTCCTGTCGGGGGACCGCTACTATTTTAAACTTTAACAGAACGTTAGGCTAATAATTAGAGCGGTCCCCCGACAGGACAATATTTAATCAAAAAATTTCATACGTACTTACGTAGGGTCATAATTTCAAGGTTATTTTTTTCTTTTTATAGGGTTTCACGTAGTCGGGGGTTTTTTTATAGATATAGTGTAAATAGTTTCCTAGTAAAAATTAATGTGTAACGGCCACGACGCTACGGACAGATGGACCGACGAATGGACGGACGGACAGACGGACATGACGAAATTATAAGTCTTCCATTCTTGCTATTTGGATACGAAACCCTTAAAAAGTACGGGTTTGTCAAGCAGTGCCAAAAATTACGTGATCCTACTAACTACTGTTAAAACTTACATCATGCCAAATTGGCAGTTTGTGATGCCTATTGAATTTATAATGATCTTTTAACCATACTCCAGTACTTAGACGTTCAAGACTAGGTACAATTTCCTTGCCATAACGAAGACATTACTGTAAGTAAGTACCTACTTACCTATCAATCTAGATCTGTGTAGGTTACAGACTACATCAAACACGTGTTCGGTAAGTATCGTACTGGAAAAAATTATATGATTATCATTTATCGTGTATATACATATATATAACATGATTGTAAGTAGGTATCTACTTACAATACTTATACAGATGTAGGTAAGGTACATCGGGCCGTAGGGTCCCGCTAAGAATAGGCTACCCATGTCCGAACCTACCCGTGGGTGTCGCAAAGGCGACTAATGAATTCTATCAAGTGGATGGGTAGGAACGCCTACACGAGATGCACTGATGACTTCACACAAAAATCCATTTTCCCTAAGAGTTATCAGTAGACGGCTATTTTTGTGTGAAAACCAAAAAATCTTTTGTGCAGGTAACGGAGAGAATATTTTCCACGATGTTAGGGAAAGCCAGTCGTGGGTGGCAATAGGCCAAGAAAATCATTGTATGACGAAATATGAGAAAATACATGGAACCATAGACTAAACGCTTGGTGATGTGGTGACTGAAGTAATGATTATGATAGTGTTTTTTTGATATTGACTGATCTAAAAACTTAGGCATATTTTTTTCGTAAATTCTCACGTAGTTTATATTCGTAGTTATAACAGAATAATACATATCTACATAGTTAGTGTGTTTCAGTCAGTGTCCCACGCAATATTCAAAGGTTAAATAGAGGAAGTAGTCATAGATATGAACTTTTATCTTGATGGCTCGTTCTTATCTAGAACATGTTTGTATAACAGTTTGTAGTTTTTTCCGTCAATTATGTGAGTGGGCAATTATTTGAACAATTAAAATAAGTTACACAGGAGTAACACTATTTAATTTAATTTATATGCATGTTATTACGCCAATAGGTATAATTTCGATTTAAAAAAATATATACGAGTAGTTACGCCGACTTCCACACCAAAATGTAACTATAATATTTTTTAAATGATACTGGTTAAATACAATAATAATTAAGCCTTCCTATCACAATACTTTTTGTTACATGTAGTTAATAGAATTACAAATCTAATATATAAAATTCTCGTGTCACAGTTTTCGTTGCCATACTCCTCCGAAACGGCTTGACCGATTTTGATGAAATTTTTTGTGCTTATCCGGTATCTATGAGAATCGGCCAACATCTATTTTTCATCCCCCTAAATAAGAAAAAAAAAAAATTATTAGGAAATTATTTATATGGCAAAACAACGTTTGCCGGGTCAGCTAGTAAAATGTAATAAAGTAGGAAGTCTGCGTAGATTTCACTAAATAAGTAAGTACAGTGGAAGACTGCACTGAAATATTTTGAAATACATTAGATAATACCTAAGAGGTTTCACTATTTTTATGATCCTTGAAGTTAAAGCTTTAAACTGTGTTCACGTCAAACAGTATAATAATCACCTCTATCGTTAAAAAAAAAAAACTGTCATCACCATGACAGTTATTTATTTTTCAAATTTTTATACGATTTTATATTTATTTAAATCAAAGTTTACCTGTGTAAGTTGACTGCTAAGTGACATAATAATGTTATCAGTAGTTACAGCTTAGTTAGCCGTCGGTAGCGTCATCTATAGTACATTTGATGCGTGTGGCTTGTGTGTGTTTAGGCGATACGCGCGCACATGTGTGGGTGTGGGCACATATCGGTGCGCGAACGCAGCCGCATCAACGGCCCGCGGCCGCGAGAGAATTCCATACCGTGAACGCGACTCGCTTGTTTCGATGCCGTCAGCGCGTTGTTGGAACACTCTGTGGCTCGATTGTAAATTGTACTAATTGGGCATGGCGGTCTCCGCTGACAAAACAGTGGATCCATCAATTCCCGTCCCAGTGCCCATGTTATACAACGTCCGCATAATCGACCAGTGAACTACCTGTGTTCGATTTAACGCGAACACGACGCATATTCGCTAGTATAGTATTGGATGCATTATGCATATTGCGAGTGTGTGTGTGAAGTGTTCATAAATAGTCAGTGCTAGAGGGGCTCAGCGTAATGATCTTATGTTGTGAGTATACTATCTACATCAATTATTAAACTAACATTATTAAAATTATCAAATTGGACGGGCGTGTATTGTGTAACATTTTGAGGTTATGTTTAAAGTGCTCGTCACGAAAATACACAGTACAGATGGGAGCCCGTATATTTAGACACATTTACAATTGTACGCCACATGGCCTGGTGCGTATATTGTTGTTTAGGTCTAATCACCATGTAATTGAAGAAATAAGCAACACAGTTACGGAAAAAGTTTAAAAAGGCGTACAGAAGGTTTATATTGCTTTGATAATAATGTTTTCATAAGCATTAAAGTGGTAAGATACCTAGTAAGTTTTTATCTGCCTACAAAAAACAAGAGATTTACCATTCGTATGTTTTTTATGGATGTAACTACACCGATTAGACCTCGGTGCTACACAATTGCGTGGTTGTTTGTTGTATAAAACAGGTTACTATCATGGGATTTGCTTCAATTTAAATTTTATCACAAATGTTCTTTGGATTTTGAGATGTTAATTACTTGTTTCTAGTCAAGCAACACGATTTCTTAGGTTTTAATTAGAATCAATATAAGAAACTTGAATATATACTTAATTGACATTGAAATTTTTAAAGGAGTGTTGGATAAATTAATTGCCGAATAATTTTCCATTTATTCAAAGATTACTCATTTATCAATTCATGATTTATCATTATCAGTAAGCGCCTACTTATAAATTGACGCACTCGTGAGGTAAGTACGTTATCAGTCGCTGAAGATGTCGGGATTAGTCGAGATTTGAGCATACGAGACAGAGGATTTCTTCATATCTTAAGAGTCTGCAGATCTGGTTATCTTAATCTTTTTATAGTTTGACAGGACATTTGCATGTAGATGTTGTACCTACAATCCTACATGTACGTGATACGGGCGCACTAGAAGTGCATTTATCTATTAGATGAAAAAATGGTGACGAGGTCGAGGTAGTATCATTGAATTAATAACATATGTACATACATTGGAAACTAATATTGATTCTTGTCTGGCTGAACTATTCTTATTGTTATATCTACCATGTATCCAATTAACATTAATATAATAAAAGGTTTCTCTTTAAATGAAGAGCCCGCTTGGTCCACACAGATGACTTGAGTCCATAAATGTATAGGATAAGCCGGTACTGGTGACTGCTTGCGATGTGGTCCGAATCTATCATTTGGAACCACGCCGCGTGACAGAGCCAGTTTATCAATTCAGATTACAGCTTAATCACTTACACCAGCGTGATTACTTCATTTATTCCGTAGTTCACCTGTAGATAAGCGTTCATTTGAATTTTATACTACTAACTTTGCCTGACTACGGCAATTGGTTTAGCGTAATGTATTGAGAACATGTTTACAAGATTCGATTACCTTCATTGTTTATAGACTGGATTTTAATATTCTACACTTTGGATTTCTGTTTGGCTGTCAGGCTATTAAATACTTGACTAACATTTTAAGTTAAACCGGATTGTAGAACCATTGAATAAAGTAGATCTATTACTTTATCTGTTACCGTATCAATAGTCTATAACAATTAGTCTCAATATACATTATTAGTATAGGTAGATACTGCTCCAACGTAAACATGGTCCCGATTCCGTATAATATTGCCATAATTTCAGTGTTGTGAGCCATATAAAACACGCACATCGCTTACCTGGGTCACCTTATACATACAATAATCAAAGCAATCACATGGTGATCATATACTTAGCCAACATAAGTATGATATGGCACATATACATGTATACGAATATAAAAATTCAGGTACGAGATCTGTTAAGCGCGTCAATTGTCTAATAATAGAACTGTATCACAAACCGATCGGTATATTTTTTTAGATGTTATCCGAAGTCACTTCTAGGTAAGAATTGTTCAGAAACCGCTGTTTTTATATATATATGTTAAAATTCTGAAATAGATTTAATTAAAGAAATATAGTTTGTAAATTTTAAACTCAATAATTTTCTAGGAGACTCGATACGAACTACTGCTGCTAAGTAATTTTTTTTTCTTTATAAAGCGTAAGGTGCAAAGGTACGGTTAATAATGAATGGGAATATTAAGAATGTCACATTCATACATCACATAAAGCATTTCCATGAAATATAAAATCATTAGGACCCAATTCACAGTTTCAACGGTTCAGTGGTTCATGGTCCACTAGAATGTCATGTAAGCGCATCTTGTGAACTGTTCGATCAAACGAGTGACCTGTACATTATTGAATGTGAGTAGTGCAAGTCAATGTAGCACGTGAGCTGCCGACCCGTGCTTTATCGAAAGGCTTGCTTCTACTCCCGTGCCGCTATTAGTCGAGCGTCACTGAACTACAGGAATATCATTATCACCGGGTGGCTATCGATCGCACCGCTAGCCACCGCCCTCTTCCCCGCAAGCTACGTCATCATTTGCCTCGTGCCTCTGTAACGGTGACGTCACTCATTCATGACGAAACCCTACGTCACCGTTTTCCCCGCATGCGCATTCTGTTGGGCAAATTTTACCTAAATTTAGACTGCGATGCCGTCATACCGAGATAAGTGGAAGTACTTTGTTGCTATGTAAGATAACTTGATACTTACTCTCAGTTATTTCTTGCAGAGCGTGGAGTGGATTTGCATATATGAATTTGCTAAAATTCCACTAAAAGTCTTGTTTGGTTCGACTACCTAGTCTCTTCTATCTAGTCTCTGTAATATTTTTTTCTTATTTCTAAAGGTTTAAAAATACTTAAATATGCGTGGGTGTAGAATTTTCGGGGTACCTAGCTCCATTGATAAAATTAAGGCTCAGAGTGAAACGCCTCTTTTACGTGGGTGTTGCGTCGAGTAAGAATTTTAATATTAAATTTAGGGCAGTAGCTTTTACCTGTACACTGTATGTATCTCATTGATACCATACCTTTTATCGCCATTCAGCTCATCGAGCATGGCGATTGTATGATAGATATTTTCCTCAAGAATGTAAACTGTCTTCGAAAAGGCCCTGCTCAGTAGTAGACATCCTGGAGATATTACAGCTAGGTTCATATAAAATTTATGCAAACATATTCACTCTGATTGAACTGAACCTAGACTGATAACGCTGACTAACTGTGTGTCATATTGACATATTTTGTTATCTGCCGTTGTGGATACTTCTATAATATGTATGTCAGCGAGTAAAATATTTAATTTGGTCTGAATGTTTATTTAGCGACTTACAAAACGATTGTTTTCGTACGCACGATTCTTCAATGACGCGACATTAGTCACGATGTACCATAACATAACATTGGGCTTATTACAAATATTTACGGACGTAGATACTCTCCATCCAATAAAATTCATTTGTTTTGCCCTTCAAGTAATTTTACTCATTACTCTTTTTATTGGATATTTGCTGCGTTTACATAATACACTATAAAATTTTAGTTGAACACTTGAAAGTCATATCAAGAGTATAAGTACTGTCAACTTTAAGTCACTTTTGTGTCTTGGTTTTAGAATAGCAGTTTTTGATTCGGCATAAACTACTTTTCTGATACTTGGATACACATTTGATTAGTTATTAAAATAAATTATAATTATGTTCTTAAAAACGATGGAAATTTCCTTAGGTTTTTTTTTTACGCGTCTGTTTGGCTTCTGAGTTAGTTTCGTCAACTGTCTCTCTACGATCTTCAAGGTGATACTCAGCTACATTGTCAAGGTCTATAACATTTGCTTCTTTTTTCTTGATTGTTACACTTCCTCTCTAATCGTTGAATTAGCCTTGTTTAACAATTATGGCTTCAGAATTTTAATGAGGTTTATGATGTTTTGAAGCTTCAATATCAGAGCATTCGACTATAGTGTTCGGTCTATTGTAATTATAAATAATGTCATATGACAAAGGTGACCCCGTTACAATACCTTCCTAGATCTCTTCTAAGCTATGCAGTAGAGCTGATAGTAATCACAGTTTTTGTTACCTTCTTGGGGCATTATTGCAAATACTGACATAAATATAGCTGTATTAGTAGTGTATGTAGTATTTATGTGTGTGTGTGTGTGAAATACAAGTATTAAGATTTTTAATTTTTTCGTAACATTGTATTTGATGGCAAATGATGCTGATGATAAATTATATTTATTTCTATAAATTGGTCCAAAAAACACTTTTACACGTCACAACTAAATTATGTTTTAAGGACTAAATGATTGGGGTTTCCTAACTAACATAACAAAAAAAAAAAGAGAAACAAACTAAGACACAGTTTCTAATAAAGTCCAGACCTAATCTTGGTCAGGCCTTCTGAGGACTATGTAGGTTAATGTCTGAGATGGAGAAGGAAAGAGCCATACAGATTTGAGTGGACCTGTCAGTGCACGCATTTGTCAGTAATCGTGTAGCTCAACTCAGAACTTAAGGAGCTCAACAACTCAACGAACAATATAGGTACCAAAGAAAGGACATTTGGGTAGGCCGCATAAAGTGTTCAAAATGACAGATTATCATTAAAACGAACTGAGAAAAAGAAATAAACTACCCAGATAGTCCTCACATCCACAATAATTAAAATGGTAATAATATTCTACTTCACGAACAAAATATTCATGTCATTGTGTATAATATAATAAGGACCAAATGTCAAAGTGTACCTATATTAAAAAAAAATGCAAAAATAATACAACAAAAATGTTACAAAAGTATACCCACTGGTATCTCTTCATTTAATTACGAACGGTCCCTACCCTATTGCATCTTTTACAAAATAAATACCTGACGACTCTAATCTGAAATCAGTTCGCCGTGACATCTCACGAATTGAAAGTCTAACTGCGAGCTACAGACAATGATAGCGTTCCCACCCGTTCCGATTTGGTTGGCGGGCCGCCCTGCGAAGCGATCCCCTCGCCCGACGACAGATGTCGCCCCACAAACCCTCGCGTAATTTGACAACCAACATGGCCGCACACAATATCGTCGGGAATAACACGCGACCCCAGTAAAACAGTGATCAGTCCGAACAAAACTCAATGCTAACCGTCTCGTTACAAATCAGTGCGTGAAAATCATTGGAATAAAAAGATGAAGCTCCCGGTGAAGCCAGGTACGTTTTGAATTCATTCAATACGGCATAGGTTTCGCTCTACAAAAGTATTGATCATCGAAATGGTGTCAAATATAGAGTTAGCTACGCGTGTTAATGTGCCGAATTTTATAATATAATATGCTGGTGTTTAGCGTAGGAAAGATTGATCAAACTCATTGAGTTGGTCTGTTGAGACTGCAACGAGGACGTCTGTAGATTACGCAATGCAACAGCAAATAGCTAACGCATGTAGTAAAATGGGTGCATTTGGCGCATTGCGTTGCCTAGCAACGACATAAGGTGTTAGAGGATTATTTTATGCGGCAGTTAAAACGCGATGGGACATAGCTGATAGACCACGTATATTACACGCCAACTTATGGTGATGTACGCTAATGACTCATACATCATCGATTTTTCAAGTACACGCAAACATAGTATTATTTCTACATGTGTCAGTCAATACATGTGATTGTAAATTCTCGGTTATGCTATTTATGACTACAATTGTTCGCCAATAAATTATGGAAATTTTTCTATGCTTGCTCCTTCGAACCGTGTTTCTAATGCAGCGGGTAGGTAGCTAAGTGTATATTTAAATTAGGTGTATTTCTCGCTAAAGAAAACAAACGGAATAAAACGAAACGGAAACGGAAACGAAACGGAATACTGAGCTAATATCCGTGATTAGATAGTTCGGCTTGAAATAAGAGTGATGGGGCAAGCATAGAACAAGCCGGTATTACGATATCGCTATCACTAATCTAACTAACCACTAGGGATAAGTAAATTTATTGGTAGGCCTCATTTATAATAACGGACACATATTGAATAATCTTCAGTTCTTAGGGGCACTAGTCAATCAGGCTCGGTCGCAGCCCAAGATTTGGGGGGGGGGGGGGGTCACCATGGGTGCCGTGGAATATTAATAAGGGAGGTACATCCCCTCGTTGGTCTAGTGGTCGCCGCGTTACTGCTGAGCATGAGGTCCTGGGTTCAATTCCTAGGTTGGATATAGTGTTGTTAGGTTTTTCCTTCAGAAATTTCTCAGAAGCAGCCTGGAGTCTGGATTTATGCCTGGTTGGTGGCAGGAGGCTCACCCCTATGACATGGGACTTAAACATAACTGGCGAAATGGGGTATAAGTACTACATGAAGGTACACCCTGACTAAAGATTACGTAGGGTGGGAAGAGCGAGCGTAGCGAGCTCGACAATTTTAACAACCCGCCTCGGTTTGGTTTTATATTTTCAAGCAGAAATAGGAGTTATATTGTCGAATCATCCAGGCAAGCCCAAGCAATTACGACAATGTAGAATTCAAGAGCGAGCGAAGCGAGTTTGATAATTTTGCACATTCGGATAGGTTCGATTTTCTTTTGATCATTTCAAAAGGAGTAGGAATTACCTACTTGCTTTGTCAACTTATGAGTTATGGAGAAAAGCTCAAGAATCAACAGAATGTGAGCGAGCGAAGCGAGCCTGAAAATTTTTGCACCCCTTTTTCAATAGATTCGGTTTTCTTTTGACCATTATACAGAAAGAGAACTTACTTTATCGAATTATAACGAAACGTTTAAACTCGTTTTACAGCAGTTTAGGTTTTGGAATCAGGCCTTAACTTAAGCCTTTCGAACCTTATGTACAAGTGGAGTGCCCAATTGCTTCGCCCGCTCTTGCATCCTACATTCTATATTTTCTAACAGGCTTACTATAGTAAAATCTTTTTAGGCGCGTTAAAAAACTCACTGTCATTTCATAGTTAAAGTTTTCACTTCTGTCGGCGGTCCCCATGTCTCCTATGTTCTTAATGATGCCCCCCTCGGGCCGCGCCTGTGGTCAATGAACGTGTCGATTATTTGTAGTTTTTTCCTCTATAGAATAATTAAATTCATGGATTTTGTGTTGGTAGTAGGTATGCAAATAATATAATCAGATTATGATCTCTTCACAGAGGCGGTATTTCAAAAATGTTACTTTACGTCCATCAATCTCATTGAGTGTTCACAATTAATATAATTTAAATAAATTAGGTAATATTCCCGTATTCTAGAATAATACTCAAGAATTGATCTTAAAAGAAATACGTATTTAATTTCACAAATTCCTAAAATAATTTGGCTTTTATATTCTCATTGCAAAAGTTTTGGCTGGTTATTTCATGTTTTAATGTCCTTATTTTCTTTTACAGGTAATGGTAAACATTTTCCTGGATTATGCTACAAGATAAAGGTATAAAATATTAATTTGAAAATATATTTGGATATGGATCCAATTCTAGAAAATGAATCTGCGACGACCGAATCACCGAGTAAATATGGCAAGGCGAAACATAAGAATAAAAAGAAGAAACAATCGGAAGCGCAAAATCAAACAGTTGTTGGTGAGCGAAAGAAATTTGTTGTTACCACACTATCCAACACAGAAGATAAAGTTCCTTCTAGAGTAGCAGATAGTAATGTACATACAGTCCATTTTGGAACGCGTGGAGTCGAGTCACAGAGGCCCCATGTAAGATCAATATTTAGAGATAGAAATGCTGACACATCCAGAGCATCGAGTGCTGAACGCCAATCGGCACCTGAAAAAGGATACGAAACTTTTCATGGAACGTCGTCTAGTCCACGGAGCTCTATTTTTGATATATTCCGTTTAAGAAGAAAAAGTGATGCTAAGAAATATGCACCGAAACAATCAAAAACGACGGAAAGCCAAGAAGCCCCTGAAACTCAAGATGACCAACAATATGCTGACAACAAAGATTCACATAAGAAATATTACCATACGGTAACTGGCGCATCTTCTCGAAAGTACAGTCCCATTACTAGGGTAATGGATATATTTCGCAGCAAGCCTCATCCGGAAAGCAGTCAATCTACTGCAGATCCAGTGAAGAAGAAACCTACTAAACAAGTTCGTCGTTCTTCTATTGAGACGACTTCACCTACTTACCATAAAAACTCATACGCTTCATTAGATCCAACGCAAGCAAAACAAATGTTTAGAGAGGTTCGGGGTCTACCTAAATATGATCCTTATTTATCAATTGTGCAAATATCCATAGGTGGTAGAGATAAAACTAGGCTTTTACTGAACTTCTTTAAATATCATAAATGTTATGAAATCTTACCAAAGTCTGCAAAAGTTATTATATTTGATACACAATTTTTCGTCAGGAAAACATTTCCCACTCTTATATCACATGGTATTCGCTCTGCACCGCTTTGGGATGCTACTAAGAAGCTACTCGTAGGTATGATAACTGTTACAGATTTTATAAGGATACTCCTGTATCTTGATAAAGAAAACTTGTCAGTTGAAGATTTAGAGCGACACACACTTCATACTTGGAGGAAGTTGTTAAGATCAACGCGTAAACCTTTATGTAGTGCTGGACCCGATCAATCACTACATGACGCCATTAATTTACTTCACAAAAATCGCGTCCATCGTCTATTAATGATAGATCCTTTTAATGGTGATGTTCTATACATCTTGTCTCACAAAAGAATATTGAGATTTTTGTTTGTATATCTTAATGAATTTCCTGAATTAACTTTCTTTCACAAGACACTTGCAGAGTTGAAAATCGGGACATACGAAGATATCGTGTCCGTAACTGAAGAAACCAGTATTAAAACAGCATTTCAGTTATTGTTAGAGAAAGATGTTTCAGCTTTGCCAATTTTGGACGAGAACGGTACGCTTATTGATGTTTATGCAAAATATGAAGTGTTAAATCTAGTGAGTGAAAAATTATATTCGAATTTGTCGTTGACGATAGCTGAAGTAAGAAATAAAAAGAAAGACTGGGAAGAAAAGTTACAAAAATGTCGTTCAAGTATTACTTTATATGAGGCCTTAGAAGTTATAGTTAGAACTGAGAGTCATCGATTATTGTTAGTAAATAAAGAAGATAACCTAGTAGGAATTGTTTCTCTCTCAGACATATTAGTATATTTAAATAGAATAATTCCCACGGAAAAGAAAGTTTCATCGCTACAAGAAATATTTAGACCACTCGAAGAGAATAAAGTAGCGGAATCACCCAAAGAAACTGAAAATGAGATTATAACCATCGAAGTTCCAACGCTTGCACAAACTGTACCTGAAGTTGAGGAAGGCGCCACTGCACTGAGTGAATCCAAAGCCACTGTTACAGATCAAACGCCGAACGACCCAGAAACTAAAGAGGACGGTGTTGATTCGGATGCAGATACAAATACTAATTCTTTAACAAATAGTCACATTAACAAATCGCACTTAGACCTTGCCATAGACCCGACTATGACTACAATTGAAGAGTCGAGTGCTACCGAATAAGTAATACATTTTTATTCCAAAGAAATTGTGATAGGTGAAAACGCCGAGTCGGTATATTAATCTCAGCTTTTGCTTGTATTGATATTGTAATTTAACTTCATACTCATTAATAGTTGCATCAAATACCACGTGATTGCCTTATTATTTAATTCATTAAAACATTGCTAAAAGTTAATAAATTATTTTAGCAGTATTTTTCGTATTCTTCTATTTGTTAAGTAGATACTTTATCCTTTACCTAAATATATTTCCTTGCTGCTCTAGGGCAGTTCCACACTGTGGAGAAAATAACAAGTGAAGTTCGTATTTAAAACGAATAGCAGACTTGTAAAAGTCGACTGTAGACGACTCGACTCTGTAGTCGACTGTATTATTTAGTTATTTAGTTTATTTATTATTAGTACGATAATTAATGTAGTGAGCAGACAACCTTACTGCAACATAATCATTTTGAGTAGGATTTACAATACTGTCTTTTGGCACATGACGTCACGTCTGTTTTCAATATTTTGGTCCATTAACATAAGTTTAATGACCAACTAGTTACGGATTATTCCTGTGATATGCAGATGTCAAAGTGTACTTACGTGCTATCTTTTAAAACATTGTTTGGTAATTAGGAATAGTGGGTGTCCTCTCACTTAAGTAGTTAACTCGTTAGTCAAGTAAGGAGGTTACGTAACGCGTGTCTATGCGCGATGCGCCAGCAACCTCGCTATTTGCGCATTATTGTTAATATTTACATCCGATAGCTGTGTTATATGAACTAGCACGTGAACGAACTGCTCACCACATAACGTGTTGAGATCACCTAGATTGCTGTTAGAGTAAAGTAACCAATTAATTTTTTATTATATCTTAGTTAATATTTTTCTTTTGTAGCAGATCAATAAATATTATTACCGTTTGTAGATATCCTACACGGTATTTTATAACACCAAATTGGCACTCAGACTACCTACAGAATTAATGATATCTACCATCTTGTCTATAATGCATTCATTTGCAATCAATTTACGTCCGACACATTTATGTTTAGTAGGTAGATACAGGTGAGTGCAGCGGAGAGGCGCAGTCTCAGCGACCGGTCTGTGGGTGGAGGAGCGAACCCGGAACAAACCATTCGGCGCCAAGGTCGCGCAGTATCTCTTACTTTTAGCCGCCAATTTAATTTTATCTCGTCCCGAGTCCATTTCTTGACGCCATAGAACTAATCACATTGAGCATGCTTGTACCAGTATCTATTGCGATACGCGCAAGGAAAGGGTTATTTGTTAATGGATGTATAATGTTAGATTAAATTATCCGCAATGGAAAATTATTTCCAAGTAAGCAACTAGCACGATGTCTGGCAGTATTTTTAGTTATCGGATGCGCTGTACTGCGTTGATAGTCATGCCTAGTACTGCAGTATAATGCAAGCGTTGTTTACTGTTATTACAGGAAGATCATCCATGTAAAATTAGAACGGCATTGCGGTTCCTATACGTGTTATGTGTAGCTACCGTTGAGCAGACGTGTATTTAAAGATTGGTATAGGTATCGCACAACAGAAATCCATGGATATAATGTGATAGTAATAGAGACTGGTCCAATTAACATACGAAAAAGAACTAGTGGCACCCACTCGTGTGAAACCGGTAAGTAACTTGGCACTGGATAAGTAAATATGGAAGCTTGTCGCGCTGTCGTGCGACGAATCTGCCTACACATCACACCGGTCGTCAATGGTCGTCCGTTTCGGTCGGCGTCTCTCAGTCGCGCCGTGTCGCTAGCCGTCCGGCGCTGCGTCGCGCCCCGGCCGATGACGTCGAGTTCCACACTCCGTTATATGGATCAATATTACGTGAAATAAGTATCACGGATCTATGTTTGTAGCTCGGAGCTTGTAGGTCAGTAGGTCTTTAAACTATAGTTGGGTATGCACAATCTGAATTGATTACAAAGTGCTTTGATAAAAATCGATTGGTGTTTAAAAATAATCTCCTATCATTTGCTATCGCATAAAATTGTATGTTTAAAGCGACAATTCAAATTATACAATGGTTTTTATTTTTGTCAATATTATTAAATATTTCAGATAATTTTTTGGTTATTGTAAATCTTTCTTAGTTTGGATATACCTGATCGAGTTGCATAATTTCCACCAGATAGGCGAAATAAAATATTTATAATTGATTTTAAGTGTTTTTTGTTATTTAATTAATCTGTGTTATGTTTTGATTTCTTTTAAATTATTAAGATTAAAAAAGGTATTTTACATATTTTTATTTATTTACCATTTATGTACACACATATATAAATAGACATTGAAAAACAGAACAGAAAAAATAGGTACAGAGGTGATGCTTATTTCATAAGAAATCTTTCAACAAATGTATTGGGAAACAGCAGTCGTCCCAATACATTTGGTCAAGTAGGCATTGTAGATTTGTATGAGACGACTGCTGTTTTTTTGACGATTACGATGATAGTTCCCGGGAAAAAGTTGATCAGTTTGATGGCCTGTACCACACCCCCAAGTTTGGTCACACCTCTCTGAAACACATTGTATATATGTAGTTTACTTGTTTACATTTTTATTTTTATCAACAACTACAATATACACTACTACAACTACTCTACTCTACTACTTCTACTATTATATTGGCTATAACAATTCCGATACATAAGGAGCAACTAAATTTATTCGAGATTTATATGTTAGTAGGTAAGTACATCGAAATAAGAAATCGTAGAATTTTTCAGAAAGAGTTTACTTAATTATAGTTTAATAGGTTACGTAGTTAGTTTGGTAAGTTAGTTAGCTTGGATGCTGTTTTGGGTACATACAAAGTGCCGATTTAAAATCGTTTTTACTTTCAAATGAACAAGATTTGTAGCTACTCAAAATAATATATTTTTCTGTAAAATGGAAAGTTACCTTTCCATTTTACAGAAAAATATATTATTTATATAATCTCAAATCGAGTCCTGAAATATTATGTACAGTCACGAGCATCAATATATCAACATTTGGCAACTGTCAATTGCGATTTTTTCGTGAATTATCGAATGCAACGTTGAAATACGACACATTAATGGAAAATTTGGATTTGGTTGGATTTTTGATTTGCATTTGGATTTGTATGGAAAATTTAGGCGGTCACCACGAATAAACGCTTTTTCTTTTCTTTCTTTTATATAAACCTATGGGTTCGAAATAGTAGATTATTAACCAAGGGGATAAAGCAGTGTCTTCTGTCGCGGGTGACGATTTAAATCGCGAGCGTAACGAAGGACTCGAGGTTCACTCCTGAGCGTAGCGAGGGTGTTAAAAACTTAAATCACGAGCGAAGCGAGGGATTTAAGACGAGTCCTGAGTGTAGCAAGGGATTTAAGTTCACCCAAGACTAAGACAGCTTTATCACCGAGGAAAATACTCTACTTTTCGTACCATTTGCGAAAAAATTAACACAATAATAATATGAGATAAGCATTTATTAAAAATAATGACAATTAAAAGTAAAAGTTAACATTCGAAACATTGGTCCAATTATTGATAGAGAGAGTTACATTTTTGTTTGGTACATTTATTGTTGATGAGTTGATTTGAGTATTTCTCTGTTCTTGCGTCTGAGGAACTTGGCAAATTCCTAGACTAATATTTTTTTGTCGGAAAAGCAAAGGCATCAAGCTCATACGGCCTCGTCGGTTTTCGTATTTTTATTTAATAATCATAACTGCATAATAAATGCATATTCCTTTTTCAAAAAGATGGATAATGCTTTATATACAAACTCAATGGTGTATACACAGATGTAGTTCAGTATAAATTTCGGTAAGTATTCCAAATTTAAATCACATTCTCCCCCTAGAGGATGAATGAAATTCAGTACAATTTTCTTTCCCTGTTTTTAACAGATTAAAAATGACTATTGTTATGTTCGCTTTTTGTGGCATAGAATGTCACTTTTTTGAGCAAGTGGTATGAAAATGCTATTTTTGTAACAACATTAAATTCCATTAAAAATAAAGGAGTAAATCGCTTTTGAAAAAAGCCAAGTGTATACATACTTTTGCTAGTGACTGTACCCATGTCAAACCTTTAATCAAAGGATAAAAATTGATTTGAATTGGCACTAACTTGGGTAGTCACATCTGGCTGGATGCATTTTTACCCACTGGCACACATTACCGATTGTTCTTCTAAGGGAGACGTTCGCAACCTACTCTGCAATAAAGAGGTAGGGCAAAGGCCGACCACGTACGGACGCCAGCACATCAAGCTACTACAATCTGTCAAATTTCTGTAATAGACTTTCTACTTTATCGCTAAAGCATTAAGGTTCAGGGTTGATTAGGAAAATTTTACAGTTTCGGGTAGCTTGACCTGCTGGCGTCTGTACCTTCGGGGTGCTCTGATTTGACGAATGCTATCAATCTTTTTAATATGCATTAACAATCTATAAGCCTTGGCCTCCTGATAGATTAACTGTTCTCTCAATTCAAAATGGAAAGGTTTAAGCAAGACCATTAGCAAAAATACAAAAATACTTAAAAAAAGCTAGAATGAGCAAAGCAGCTCTAAATATTGGTCGGTTGTTGCCTAATAAATAGGTAATCTAAATTAGCATATTAATCGATCATGTGGAGGTCACATTGTGGACAATCGCGTTGATACCTGTTCAGGTGGTCCGACGTTTCAAAATATTTCAAGGATTAATCTTTTAGCTTCATTGTCTAATGATGAGCTTTTATCAAATCTCATCTATGAGGTTATTTGACCTATAAGCTTTTCCCGCTATTTTTGGATCTAATTCCAGCCTGGGTGGAATACTCAGCTTTATTTTTCACAGAAGAAAATGTCAATTGTGTTCTACTAATGTAAGCAAAATATTAATGTCACTCAGTTGACTGAAAACTTTACAATCGGTAGATACTCTCAAAGGTTTGAATACCTATCCTTTTGTCTATACATATAATGATTTCCTAACAAAGCAAACAGTAGGTAGTCTTATCAAGTCAAAAATCTGTTTTATCAATTATACATCGGAACTTAGCTCCTGAGCGGCCTCTACGCAGCCATTACCCGCGTCTACGCAGCCTCGACGCGGCCGCTACGCAGCCTCTACTGCCGTCTACGCAGCTTCTACGAGGCGCCTGTGCTTTGTCAACGCTGGAAAAACGCCCAGTGCGAAGATACTGTTAACCTGCGCTATTATTGTATGGTATAACTTATATCTGTACATACTATACATACAAAACTGTAGGTAGGCTTAAGTATAAAAAAAAAAACATAATAAACTTAACTTTTAGATTACGTGGAATATTATAGGTGTAAATTGCCAATTAACTTGCGCTTAACATTAAAGTTTATCTAATTAATATCATCG
Source organism: Apamea anceps (assembly GCA_951799955.1). Taxonomy (NCBI): domain Eukaryota; kingdom Metazoa; phylum Arthropoda; class Insecta; order Lepidoptera; family Noctuidae; genus Apamea; species Apamea anceps. Next base: position 13,659,585 of record OX637505.1, on the reverse strand, counting down.
TCACTTGGTCACGTCAGCAATGTTAAAATAACATTAAAAACTTTATGGTGGTGAAGTGGAACCATTGTTTTAATTTTATAAGACAAGATTAACTGGTAAAGCAGGTAAAGGTGTGAGAGAACACAAATATCCGCCGATATCTAGCAGCTGTAAAGATATTCTGATGTAGCAGCCTTTTCAAACGTTATCTAGGAAGAAATACTTACGTATGTCTAACAAAGAAGTGTATCAGACTTTTCAGGCTAACTTATGTTAAGTACCTGAGTACTAAATAGTAAGCCTGAAAGTCTGATACAAGGATGGATGACCCTTGCAACTGTAATAGGATTCTTTTAGAATATTTATTTTATACTTCGTTGCTGCAAATCAACAAACATTGTATAAAGTATCGGTTTTATTCAACGGTGTCCAGTTGTTCACAGATGTAATCTCTGGTCACACGACGGCCTTTTTTGTGACTTGTGTGTTTGTTATTAGTCTTAGACCACTTAACCTAAAGGTATAGTCTAAATTCTTACTTGATATCTCACAAATGCTCAGCCCCGGATCTTCAATTTTTTTTAAGCGGGGCAAAAACTGAAATACGCCGCCCCCGCCCACTTACATTTACTTTTACCTTTATCATCCATATAATTTCAGTTATCAGATGTCCACTAATTGATTGAAATTTGGACATAGCCTACATAGGCCTTCCGGAAATAATGCATCTATCGATGTTCTTTGTGTTAAGCCTTTTTATTTACAGATATATAGACATAAACGTGTAGGATATATATTTTATACACAGCACAGGATAGGATTTAAAATAAAAATATGTATAATAAAAATAAAAATCAAATATATTATTGCACTAGCTTCTGCTCGCGGCTTCGCCCGCGTGGGTGTCGGAAATTATCCCACGGGAACATGCTATCAGGATTAAAGCTATGTCCTTCCCAGGATGCCATATATCTCTTTGCCAAATCAGAAGTTCAGTGGTTTAGGTGTGAAAATGTAACATACAGTTTCAAGTTCAAATCCTCTCTTTAAAAAACGAATTACCCCTTTTTGAATTGTCTTTGCCTTTTTGTCAATTTATCCCACAGATGCGGCCCCAGGATCGATCCCTGTAGGACACCGCACGACATCTCTCGCCGGTTACGGTACCAAATGCCTCCTGCCGGAGGTTCTATGCGGAGTTCGTGCGGTCCATGGCCCTTTACGGGGCACCGGTGTGGGCGGGTTCCCTAAGGCGGCGACCAGCCCGCCGATTGAACGCGTCCCAAAGGGTCATGGCTGTCCGGCTGATCCGAGGATACCGCACGGTCTCCGCTGAAGCGACGAGCCTTCTTGCCGGATTGCCGCCATGGGATCTGGAGGCCAAAGTCCACGCCCACATATGGGAGTGGCGAGAGGAGGCAAAACGCCGGGGCGGGCTCCGCTGCCGCGAGAAATCACGGTACAGCGGACAGAGCTCCGGCGGGATCTCATAGCGGCATGGAGAGTGCGATTGTCGCAACCCAGTGCTGGGCACGCCACAATAGCGGTGATAAGTCCCCTCTTTGAGGAGTAGCTAGAGAGGCGCCACGGCGCCCTCACCTTCCGCCTGACGCAGTTCCTCACCGGACGGTTGTTTCGGGAGGTTCCTGTTCAGGATAAGGCGGGAGGAAACGCCAGGGTGTCACCACTGTGTGGATCGCCCGGAGGACACGGTGGAGCATACGGTGAAGGTCTGCCCGGCTTGGGCGGGGCACCGCCGTGTCCTCGTGGCGGCGGCGATCTCTCGCGTCCGGCCCTGGTCCAGGCCATGGTATGGAGCGAGAGTGAATGGGAGCTAGGCCGTTACCTCCTTCTGCGAAGCAGTAATGCTCGTGAAGGAGGAGGCGGAGCGCGTGACGGAGAGGCAATCTCTACGCCCTCACGCCCCTAGCCACCGCAGGAGACGCCCTGGACGGGAGTCAACAGCCGACTCCCGGCCACCGTAGGCGCAGGCTTGCGGGCGGCGAGCAATGGGCAGCTCGCCGCCCGGTACGGACCAGGCCCGGGTCGACGGCGCGTTGTGTTCCACGCGCGCCTCAAAGAGATGTCAGCAGAAACTGACGGGGTCCGCTAGGGCCGATGCCGCCTTGGCTGCGGGTTGTTCGAAAGAGATACCGTGGCCCCTGGCACAGGCAACTGAAGGAACACAGGTGGGTTTAAGTCAGTAAAAGTCTGACACGCCCTTCCGCTCAGCCCAGAGCGGGAGAGGTCATTTGATGATTTCCCACCCAAATAAAAAAGGAGTCAATTTATTAATTATTTTCTGTCAAAAGTATTAATACGAAGTTTCGAGTTAATTGGACCGCGCATTCAATTACTTCCACACAAACTTCAACACCCCTATATCCCCCTCTGGGGGGTAGTTTTGAAAAACTTTAATAATAAACTTTATTACTTAGGCGAGTATTCTTGCCAAGTTTCAAGTTTATTAACTAAATTAATAAGATTTTTCATATAAACTGTATCCCCGCTTTTCATCCACACAGGGGTGGAGTTTAAAAAAATAATTTGGGATGTATTCATAACTTGACTCAAAGATTATTTATACTAATTTTCGAGTTAATCAAACCATGCAGTAAAATCCTCCCCTGTAAAATTGACTAAATTTCAGCCCGTCAGGGGTAATTTTCGAAAAACTAGGGGAGTTTTCGAATATAGCTTCATCTCTTTCGCACGCACGGTAACTAGACGCGTGCTGCCGCGATCTGCGATTCCTGCGGGCGAGCGGGCGCGTATTTTGAACTATGCCTACGCGCCTCGCGAATAATAAATGTTCGTGCAGCACGTCTCACTCCACGCTCTGGGTATCGGTCGAGTTGATATGGCCATGAAATTTCTGTACTTGTACTATTATTTATTCCGTGGTAAGTAAATGATGAGTCTATTCGTCTGTAAAGTGTGAATTTGGCCGCCCTCTGAACTTACCGCCTGGGGCATAGGCCCCGGCTTGCCCCCCCCCCCCTAGATCCGGCAAATGCTAATGCAAATGCTATTCTATTATTGATGGTAAACATATCTTCAGACATAACTCAATTGCCAGACTGTAAGAATGTGATTTTATTGCATGTTGTTTGGGACATACATATGCATACCCCGTACAGCTCATTGTATTATATATTTTTTTAAGCTCTCTTTATACTCGCGCTGTATAGCATCAGTAGCAGTTCAAGCTTTAAGCATATTTTTTCAAATCATATTTGGTATTGTTGTAAATTAAACGCGCGTTATGGCCGTTCGGGCGAATCTTTAAAACATTACACAATATTTTTTTGAGTGAGAGTCATGAGATTTTACGAGCCATTGAAGACACATTTGTAAACGTTGCCAAAGAGAATGGATTGATTACTTTTTAACTTCTATGATTATGTTTGTAACTATGCCTAAGGCTAGGTTTCGAGTTATCTCGTCTTTTATTAATGTTCGTCATTATTTTTGAGACATCACACTTATCAAGCATAATAATGTTTCGTTCAGATCTCTATGAAGAACTTGATAAATTATTCACGCATCAGATTCATGTTTATTTGTGATTAGAATATGAATTTAAATGGATAATGAATAATTTATGATTTTTACTTATTAGTTTCTATTGATTTGTGAAGTGGGGCATGGTGAACCTACATCAGACACCGGCTCTCACAATTTGAATTTATTTAGTTCAAAACTGCTAGGTAGTTGTTACATAACCATTGTGAGCGAAAATAAATAAATCTATTTATTTTGCTTATTTTTGTATCAACCATTAGGTCCTACAGGTACCTACTAATTAATCTATTATTAACTCCTCCCGTTTTTGTAAGTGTAAACTGTAATGTATGTTGGTGGTGTGCGTGCATCTATTTACAAAATAAGAGGCTGAGCAGGGACTTCGAAAGACTATCTTGCAAAATGAATCCAAGCCCACTGCAGCACACAGCTGCTATGGTCTGTGCTTCAGTGTACGAGTTACACAGAAATATCTATGAAAGTTAAATAGCAGCAAAAGTTTAAAAAAAAAGTCTTTGAAAAAATGTTGGGTTGGGCTGTGACGAAAAGGAAAAATTTTGCACTTAATAGAGCCACTAACTATCGATAAGTACTGTATTATGACTTGATCTAAAATTTGATGTGTTAAATCGAGTAGTAACGCAGTAGTTATGTACGATCTCAAAAACAGGTTCCAGAGTTGTCTACGGTACACTCTTTACGCTCTTGTCACGAAATTATGATACTACTTAGTAACAGTTATAAAAACGTTGTACGAATACCTACTAAGAAAAGTTGGGAAAATTTCGAGGCTCGGGGACTTTTTGCGAGTTAATTTCAAAGAAAATGGTACCTACGTCTCATAAACTACATAGACTGAAAAAATACATACGACATAATACTTGGTTTAGCAGATTCGGCAATCCTTATAAATATTGGAACGGTAAGTATAAGCAAGTCGATAGGCAAACAGGAAAACTTCTCTATGAGGGACCAACTAGGAATATAGGTACTCTGTTTTATGCAACACATAACATAATCATACGTCATAAGCATCTCGTAGTTATCTGTAGCGAGTGTCCATTGAAAAGAGCAAATAAAACCACAAAATACATTAAATATGAAAGTCATGTCTCATCAGGCATCACAATGATGCTGCCAGGGTATAATGAGGTTACAAAATTTATTGAAACTCTTACAGTAAGGCCTAGCGCAGTTGTGTTGTTACGTCAGTGAGAGTAAATGTTTTGTAATCCTAAGTAGTGAAGCTGATGTCATAGCGATTGGGAGCCAGACGATGACCCCTTGACACGACTATTAAAAATACCTAAATCAGACAATGACCGATACCAGCGCACGCGCCGCCGACACTAATGAGCTTGAATTATTAACTGATCCAGTTTTTTCACGATAATTAAAGGTCATATGAATATTCTATGATCTCATGTTTACATAAATAAAGAACGATAACTTTATCACTGAGCCAACTTGTAATGCATATGTTTATAATCACTTTGTGTATGTACTTAGCACAACGGTAGACTCAACATGGAGCGTGAGCAATTACAAATAATTAGGCAATCATTATGTAAATTATATAATTTTTCGGCTCCTTAAGAAGAGGAAAAAATAAAAGATTTACAGACGCTTTGAGGAAGTATAAAGTGTAGGCATGTAAAGATAGTCAATACTCGGTTGCATAATGTAATTTTGTTTAACAACATAGTGAAACCTCTAGTGATGATATAATAACGGCGCTCAACACCTATGAGCGCGGTCTGTAGCATCCTTTTACAAAACTCCTTCGGTACCTACTTATACTTATAGTATGCACTCTGTGAAATATGATGTGGCTGAGTAGCAGGGTATGATGTATAATCAGCCATCATCTCAACTGAAATGACGGCAAAAAAATTAAATTAAAAATTTACGTAGTCGGGGGTTTTTTAAATTTTTAATTTAATTTTTTATTTCATGCTTTTTGTAGGGACTCCTTATTATTTCTTATCTTTTATTTTCTTGCGTTTTAAGATTCAGGTAATTTGGTATTTAATCAGGTTTTTTATAATTCGCCATTTTGTGGTGGTGGCCATCTTGGATTTGAAATTTGTCATAGTGTATAGTATTCTACTAGTCAAGCCCTTTCATTTGATACCCATATTGAGGGAGTTGTGAAAAAAAATGTAATTTGCCATTTTGTGGTGGCGGCCATCTTGGATTTGAAATTTATCATAGTGTATAGTATTCTAGTAGTCAAGCCCTTTCATTTGATACCCATATTGAGGGAGTTGTGAAAAAATATGTAATCCGCCATTTTGTAGCGGCGGCCATCTTGGACCGATTTTCATCAAACATAGCTAAGAACACTCCCGACAAATTCACCTTTCAAACAAAAAAAAACAAAATTAAAATCGGTTCATCCGTTCGGGAGCTACGATGCCACAGACAGACATACACACACACACACACACACACACCCCGACACGTCAAACTTATAACAACCCGTCGTTTTTGCGTCGGGGGTTAAAAAAACACGACAAGGCAAGAAGAAGTCACACTAACTCATTAACTGTTCAATGGTAAGGAATTAAACATTAAATAATCAGTGTTATCAATTATCTGTTCAAATAACTTCAATCATATTGTGTGTCTTGTTTCTTAAGGACTAGATTTACTGTTAGTCATTTATAATGATAAAATGTTCATAATTTTGTATAAGAGATGACTATGCACAGTTATCTCTAAAGTGACCAATTATGAATAAATAACCCTAAAATGTTACTTTTGAGTGAACGAACAACCCAATACACCAATTTAAAAAAAAAAAAGCGAAATGGGCCAGCTCTTGACCTCGACCTCGATCTCGCCTGGTAGAAAGCGATGGATGGGATCCATGAAGGTAAGAGCATGCCCCGGAGATGCCTGTTCACTCTTGCTTTGAATGCCGGCTGGTGATACGCGGAAGGGATCACGGATGCTGGCAGCTTTCCGCACAAATACCCTGTCCATTAGGTAAACCGTTTTTTGACAGCTGTCTTAGAACGTACATATTCCAGATTATGTAAAAGTTTACTTTAAAACGTGTAATAAAATAAATATGTAAACTCAAAACTGCCTTATCTTATTGAATTATCTTATTTATGGCTTCGTACAGACCGTACGTGTTTCAATCAATGTGTTGTTTGTTGCTGCAATCACTAGTTCCATCTGTCAAAAAACGGTTTACCTTATGGACAGGGTATGGGCCGTGCGCATACCTATGGACTAAACAGTGGACATAATCATCAAAAGTGATTCCTAACAGAATCACTTTTGATGATTATAATGCTAACACTGCAGTAGTCAATCCATCCAGTCATCCATCGATGCAGCGTTAATCTATTTCATTACTGAAACTATTTACGAAAATAGTTCTAAGTTATTTTCTAAATTATAAGGTTATAAATTATTTGGTACTAGCACATAGTGAACCACGTAAAACGTTGATTTGTTAATATGTGTATTTAATCCATGTACGAATCGTAATCCACGCAATTATTTATAGTTTAATAGCTATAGTTACGACTAAAAGACGACTCAGCTTCCATCTGACTCTGAGTAATGAACTAATGTTAATACCTAGACACGTACTGAGGTAATACATAAATAAGTACTTTTATAATGTGCTGACACACATTCTCATAGTGAAAAAACACGCCGATAAATAATACAGACGGATTGCGGCATACTCTATGATTTAATCACCGATATAATCACATTCGTTTACAAAGACATATTTTATGACAAGCAAGTTGCTCGCTAATTCCTATATTAACGTTTAACAATTAGATACAGTGAATATTGACAATCAACCGTACATATATGTACGTTTCCTTACAAGGGGCGGCATATTTCCCACATGATACCTACACTGTTACGCTGTCTTTAACTTACGATTACTTATATAGTTATTATGGAATAGTTAGCATTTTCACTATAGTCACGAGTTAGGAATGAAATCAAGTAATAGGCTCATGTAACACATCAGCCATTCATGCTTTATTATATTTTTTCCACGCTGATCTGAGAGCTACTTCACGTATAATAAAATCAGTAATTTTTAAATTAAGCTCTGTAAGTAAAGGAATTGCAATACCTAGTGAGTTTTTAATTCCTTTATTTACAGAGCTTAATTAAACCTGCGGAGAATTAGTTGTGTAAAACACAACATAACATAAGTCTAGTCAAATGGAATTTGAATAACTTACCAATTGTAATTCTGGGCCATCATTAGTTAGGTGAATCTTTGTTGTTGTTATTTTGTGTCATCGTAGCGCGCTACGAGATTTACTACGCGGACGTGCTACGAACAACTCCAAGGGTTGATCTACACTTTGGAGGTGGAAAATTATTACCTATTATATAGATATTATCATGAAAATATGATTAATTGTTTCCAAGTTATTGTTTTACATACCTACACTACACGTAAGAAGCAACAACCTTACTGTCTGTTCGCGCAAGCTACGCGATGCTACGGCTACTACAAGCGACGCCATTTATGTCACTTAATTTAGCTTTGATTTGATTAAATGTCATATAATTTAAAGTTTAATAAATTATTATAAATTACTACTTTGGCCTATTCATTTAAAGAGATTTAAAAGCCAAAACATTATAATCAGCAGTGGCATTGTATCGAGTAGCTAGCAACTTCACCTATTATAACATTAATCGTCTATCAAAGCGATCAAAAGTTTATCGCTTATTAGTTTAGAATAAATTATAAAGTGGTTTGCATTTAGTTTATAAAGATACCGATGTGGGTAGATTTCTAACGCCATGCTTACAAAACTGTTAATGGGCTGTGCTGAGATACAATCTTTTAAATGGGCTTCTGATATTTCAGCAGAAATGATACTTAACAGGTTTAGAAATAAAATGTCAAAAATAAACACACATATAAATGTAGGTCTATCTGGGCCTCTTACCTAATATCTGCATCAGACAGATTTTAAGGATAATTACCTGTTTAAAACAAGAAGTTTGGAAATGGTCTGACCGAAAATCATACCTAATATATTGCAATGTTCATTTCAGGCTAAATAACCTGTGACTGTATTCATAATACTTGTCAAACATGTTCCTAGAATGGTGACACGGACTGTTGAATCACCGACAAATCATAGAAGATATGATTGCCAACGATGACTGACAACACTCTAGTACGGTCACCAAAGTAGATAAGTAACCAGGGTCGTCGGATACAGTTGAAGCTTAGTAAGGAACCGGTGGATGAAAATTAATTTATTTAGTAGCAAACAAACAGTTCATTTATTAAAAAAAAAAAAAATCGATAACATCCATCTATTCCTTATTAAACTTCAACTTTATCCGACAACCCTGGTTAATTATCTATTTTGGTGACTACATCAGATTAACTCATACGCTGATGCAAGTGAGTGTGACTTCTCTTCCCTATTAGACCGATTTCCGGTCCATTGTGTAGTCCGCTGCGCTCAAAGAATCGGTCGCGCTCTCATTAGTAAGCGCACGATATGACCTATCATAAGGTTCCCAGGACGTCAACAAGTTATTAAATTAACTGTTAATACTAAATAACCAAAATCGATGTAAGATAGCCTTTGATTTATGAGTAAACCAATTAAATCTTTGTGTGTACTGAAAATGGAGCAGTGTACTATACATAATTATTAAACTATGCAGGTTTATTCATGCATGCACATCGTAAGTATAGCTAACGTGATGAATCACGTGTTGGTCAATGAGTGAGAATATATGTGTAGTAAGAAAATATAAACAAGAAAGACTAATAACTTTAGATTAACTTAGCCGCTTAGAAACAAGTTGCGCTGACGAAACGCGTATGCATCTGCGTAATGGAAGTAACTTTAGAGCCTATTAACTTTAGATTGTCTTACGCTATTAAACTACTGATTTGAACATGCACACATAAAAAATACAAATCTAGCAGACGTTAAACAGTATTAGTCATGTAAATGATTGGCTGTTCAAGACAGGTTATTACCTCAGTACTGACGGATTTTGGGACGCCAGACAAATTGTTGGCAACATTACGTAACTAGAAATGTTCTGAATCGCAGAATAAACCGCAAAATAAACAATCACCGCGCTGCAATTTCACAAATTTCATTATTCGTTTAGCATCTCTGTTTAGTAACGTTATGTTTATCTGCTCATCCGCAAGATATTGTCAGGTTCGACTCAGGCGGGTCATCAATCCTAACTCTGTCCACAATTATCTTGGGCAACACTTCCCATGACAGTTCGGTATTAATTAATGATGTATCGGTTTGATAGGCTTGGTGGCCTCTCACTGCTGCGTCTCGCACCACGGCCACTCACAACCGTACATAAATACCGTAATCAGCTATGACAATTTGTATACGCTAAAGTAAAAACTACTAAAGTTTTCTCACCTCAGTATGTTTTGTGTTTTATGCGCGGAAGTTATTGGGGTTGCGTCACCTTACGGCGGTTACCGATGTTTAAATATTCGTTATTATATTACATTTGCTTGTTTACACATCTTTGATATTCTAATACCTATCACCGGTTACAGACTTCCTTGATGTTTGTGGAACGCTGAAAGTGCCGAGAGGATTGTTATGTTCACGTAGGTACACAACTTAACAACACTTCACAATAACTTATCTTTAAGCAGATAATTAAATTGTCTGTCGCTATTTAGAGAATGTAATTTCAATACAACATACCTACGGTCTATTGTTGGTCAGGCCGAGAAACTTTCAATATAGTAATGGTAACAAATTATTATATTTAAATATGCATATGTGACCGATTGTTATTGCGAAAGGAACTAGAACATGGGCCGCCTGTTATTTTATTCAAATTTATCGCCTAAACTCATTCTGCCCACACTGCGTGGCCGTACACTGTAAATTGATCACACAGATGATTTATGAATGCCATTTTTACATAATAGATAGGCCGTTTGTGTGTGTGTGTCCGTTGCAAGGCGTCCGCCATGTTGGCTGACGTGCAATATTTCTTGTGACCAGAAGCAGTAACTCTACAACATTTCCACAGCACTAATGTGACAACATATAAATCGAATGAATACATAATACTTCTGCCCATTGTCTTCGACTCGAATATTAAATCGAGTAAGAATACCGACTTTATTTCCATGTATCGATTGTTGTTTTCCATTTTAATAGTGCTAAGCTCAAAATGTATGAGTACAGACACAATAAGTGTGCAATATTTTATTGAAGTGTCACAGTGGGCAGTGACCACACCTATTATTTACATTGTGTTACGAATGCTTCTTCTATTTATGAGTTGGTTTTATAATACATTTTAAAAATTATCCCTATATATAATATCACGTAGAAGACCTTATTTGCTTTTACTTTTGCTTTTGTTGGGGTTCAGATAATAATTATTTAGGTAAAGCCAAAGGATGCTGGCCTTTCTGGCAATTTTATAAGTTTTCTAAGAAGGTTGAAGAAACCCAAGTTTCCTTTGCTAAGAGTCCAAAAATACTAGGTTAGTATACAAACTTTAAAGGGGCAACGCTGGTATAGTAAACTCGACCTATTTCTGACTTTAAGCAGTATCGCTATGTTTCAGTTTCTGGACATAAGTAACAACTTTGCCTCTAGGTTGACCGAGCCGGTGGAGGAAGTTAAACAAACACAGATTGCGCGTTTACCATTTCATCAAACAGACTGTCCGCGTCGTCTATCCTTTCACCAGATATGTTTTTGTTTCTAATAGTTATATTATATACCATAAGTACTCGGTTCAAATGGAGATTAAGAGATATCATTAGGACTAAACGCGGATGCAGCGTTCAATCAAGTCACATTAAAGACCATCACATTCGATCGGCGATAACTTCCGTGTGATGTATGAATAGGATCTGGAAATTGACAGCTCAAGTATAAGTAGGTACGAGTAGATTATAGTTAGTGTATACGCACTGAGTATTTGCGACACAAAGCGAACAATGAGTAATGTGAACCATGAACTTAGATAATGATCTCGTCTTTGTGTTCAAGTTTCTTTGAGGTGAGCTTTATCTATCTTCGGAATTCGTCGCTTTGGATTTGTGTTTGTTTTAAGTTTGTTAGCTGCAGCTAGGAATTATACTAAAATATTATGTTCTTAATGGTTGTGTAATTCCCAAAAAAATCAGAAGAAAACAAACTTGTCGTTTAGAAAAATAATAAAATTAAACTGTGGAATAAATAGAAATCATGTGTCAGTTTTTCACAGTTGGTACCTAAACTTTGAAAACATACTGGCACGCACATATTTCGAAAAAAAAATACCTTCTTAATTTTTTTTGCCGTACAATCTTACTAAGGCATTTGTCAAAGTATATTCGTGCGAGCAAATTAAAAAACAATCTTGTTGAGCTATCAAAAGCTCAATTATGACACAAGCTCCGGTTATACATTTAACTGCTTGAAATAACAATAATTATTTTCTAGATCCTGTATCCTGGTGATTCTGATAATTTCCACCTGTAGGTAGTAAAGCTGACTCATAAAATAGCGTTTTATTAAGTTGCAAGTTTCACAGACACATCGACATGATTGCTTGTAAAACGTTCTTGTCAAACGGTTTTTCTCCAACCAATTTTTCAAGTCCCTTGAGCGGTGTTGTTACGGTATTTCCGTCATGCGTCTATAACATTGTGATAATATTTTAAATTTAAGTTTAGAAATAGTAGGTACAGGTAGTACAAAATAATTTTACCTAGTTCGTGAAACTCACAAAACACTGCATATTGACAACTACATAAAGCGAAGCATTTGTCATTTTAATAACTACGTTTAACATAAACTTTAAGTACTTACATGTAAATCTTTTAACTACAGTTCTTCCCTAGTTCCTGTACTTGGTAACTTTAAATTGCACATTTATAAACTCAATAGTAGAGTAGTCGTAGTAGGCATTTATATCATTATAGTGATGGGGCTTGATCTCCAGTTAGAATAGAGGCAGCTTACAAGGAAAATGACGTGCGTAATCCTCAATGGAACGATTTATTTAATGACTACTCATTGCTTTCCGGATGTAGACATGCAGGCAAGTCTGAGAATATACTTTTGAGTATAAGACTCAAAAGTAACTGATGCGCCGCGCCGTCATAAAAATAATTTGATGTTTATTTTGTTGATTTATTTAATACTTTAAGCACACAAATGGAGAGAGACGGACTTAATGCCATAGCATTTTCTTCCAATCAACCTTTGGGTGATGCAAAGGCAAACAGTGGTAGGTGTAATAAAGATAATTGAGGATAAAACATTTAATTATAAAGATACGCATAAAATTAAAACTATAAATATAACATATATACCAAATTATATATACACCTACGCACAAATACATATAGATACATAAATACACGAATATGCTATAAACAAATATTTGTAACAAAAGAACGCATTTGCTATAATTACAGAATCAAAACATTGACACAGCTTAACATCTTTTAGAAGAGCATAGTTTTTTTTACAAAGGGTCATAAATCACTGAATTTATGTTAAAGTTATGGTAAAGTTAAAGTGCACTTTGTTGTTCTGTAAAATATTGCACGATTTTAAAATAAAGCCATTGTTGTAAGCAAGCTATTATTGCACGATCTGAAAGTGATAAAAAACTTTAAGCCGCAAAATAAATAGACTGTCACAACTTAGATCGAATGTCGTTTCTCAATTAACATAATTATTCCAAACAATTTATTCTGTTACGCGTCGCATTGAAACATAATATGTATTAGTTTCATTGGTATGTGGGTACCTATGAATAAATGAAGCATATTGCACACTTGACGCGCTCGTCACCCACGCCTCGCCGCGTCACTCTGTCATCTCCTCAGCGTTGGTAAAAACTTTTGCTTACACAATTCAGCATCGATGTAGCGGAGCTTTTGTCGCGGGGTCGAGGACCTTCGGCAATACTAGATAATTACATAACATCTCTGTTTACATAACGTTTCCTAATTAGAGAGAAGATTTCTCACAAACTCACAAGCGTAACCGAAAGGAAAAAGACGGACAGTCGTCGGACATTAGTAAAACTATAAACCGCAAACAATATTGGTTGAAATCGAATTTGTTCTCCGTTATCCAAACCTGCTTTGTGGTAAATAATAAAATGTGTTATAGTAGGTAAGTACGTATATAGACGATGATCTAAAAGATTGCGGTCGAGCCCGTCGGATTCTGCGGCGCTCTCAAGGAGGACCGGACTATTTCGAAGCCGGAACCGAACCCGCACATGGAAATTCTGCGCTCACATCGACTGAATCGAGAACTGTTCTTTTTATACTTAAATCAAGAGCGAATATATTTTGTCTCTTTTTTGCCCAGGCATCGAACAGAGAAGAAAACCTGAATAATGTAGGCAGATCGTGTTTTTGTCTACAGTTTCAGTAAATTACGATACGGTTTCAATTTTCGAGACAAGCTTCCGTAATTTCATATCAAACTTTAAATTCAGTACGAAATTATTCGAAAATTATGCGCATGAGTCGAGTAGAGTCGGCCGACAAAAATGACGCACTTACAGTAAACATGAACCCGTTTGTAAGTTTGCTGCTTACAAAGTTAAATAAAGCAGGCAATTAAGCTTCAAAAGAAACTTATTGAAATACAATTCAATGTATTTTTAGGCACCTCAAGCCTTTCACGTAAAATGTAAAATGACGTAAATAAGTTTTTCTTATTTTCTTGCCTGTGAAGGTCAGCAACAATTTTACCCAAATCACAGCTAAGTTATTACCATATTTAATTATACCTATATTTTTACCAGGAATTCACCATCGTTAATCGAAAGTGGATTTAGAATTTAACCACACATTAAACCATTTTGTGTGTCCAAAGTATACATAGGTACATAAAAAATGATGACAGTACCTGTCGGCGTATTATTAAGGATGTGTAGGTAAGCTGAACAATATATTCCTTTACCGTTCAAGTCAGTCGTAAATTGTGTAAATATATTGAAAAAACACATTGATACATGGCCGGGATTGAATTCGCGACATCACAGTATCTCGTTTCTGTCCGATACCCCCACACCCAAGACTGTCACCGCTTCTGTTCGATTTTACATGATTTATCTTCGTTAAAATAATGTGATCGAAAACTTACTTAAGTAGGTATTTTCCGTCGCCGATTATGTATGTATAACGACTAGACTGAATAATCTGCCGAAAACACATTAATTTATATGCACGTGTTAACAACGTGATACAACTTTTAATGTCGTTAAGAAATCACCGGTTTGTGTCATGATGGCACGGCGACTCGGCGAGGTTGCGTCTGCGAGCTGTCCACGCTCATATGGCTATATTTTTCGTCTATTATTACGGCAAGTATCGTTCGCTTTCACTATCGCCCATCAAGTGACGATGTGACAGCATAATTAAGCGCGTCGAACATAATCACGCACGGGTCGCGTGCATTCAGCCTGGAGGCTGGACAAAAAGATCGGTCGTGACCCCGCCTGAACTGCCGGATGTAAAGAAAGTACTCATTGCAATCTTCCGGCCTGCGTTACGTCCGTCATCGAGTGACATAAGTCGAAGAATTTTATACGCTATTATTGTGAGAACGTTATTAATTTTTTCACTCTAAAATGCTTCATGGAAACATTGGTAGGGTACGTATTTAAAGGTGGACTGATGTGACGTTTATGCTGCACATCCTAAATAAACAAAGGAACGAAGAAAAAGTAGGTGAATACCAATAAAAAGCAATACATAGCTTAACAAACTAGTTTTCTTTTGTTTATATTTAGAAAACAATGTTTATTTAAATTCAAATAGATTTGAATTTGAATTACA
Source organism: Apamea anceps (assembly GCA_951799955.1). Classification (NCBI taxonomy): domain Eukaryota; kingdom Metazoa; phylum Arthropoda; class Insecta; order Lepidoptera; family Noctuidae; genus Apamea; species Apamea anceps. The sequence continues at coordinate 13,644,251 of OX637505.1, read as the reverse complement.
CATTACAAAATCATTTACATGCACGTTAGTACAATATTGTGAATATTTAAAACATTAAATAAGTATGTTTAATACGATAACTTGTGAAACAGCCTGATAGTTGTCGGTGTTTTATGAAACGGTGGTGTCGGAGTGGAGGTGCATCGCGGTGCGGGCGCGGCGGTGCGGCGGTGCGGCGGTAAAGCGGTGCGGCGCGCGCGCAGTGGGCGAGGTTAAGCGATTGCTTAGATCCGCGTTCACCTCGCATTGTGTAACCGCGCGGTCGCGGGAGGGGCGCCGTGGGAACCGCCGAAAGCTCGCTAACGCTATGCGCAGCTTCCGCCGTTACGGCCGCATTAACTTAACGATGCATCTTGCACGCCACCGCAACTATACGCAACGCGCTGCACACTCCAAGCCAAATTGATTCGATCGTCATCTTAGCAACAGGAAATTATCATGTTGATGCCATAAAACATTACCACCAAAATTTTTTTACCGAGCTGATGCGACTTTCTAGTGTTTCGTATTATACATGTATGCATATTACACGATTTATCTAAGAGAACGGCGAAGATGGTCTGCGCACCGCTCGCCTGCCATAATGCAGCAAACGAGAGCATGGAGCGCTGAAGGCACACAAAGAGCATTGTGAAAGTTATGTTATGAATTCGTATTGTTTTGTAATTGTTTCTAAGCAGTACAGAGCGGCGGAATAATTCATAAGTGTTGTTGTTCCCAGCGGCGGCGATGTTGTTCTCGCGACGACAGCTGAATAGGGCAATGGTGGCGGGCCGTTAGTGCGGCGCGGGTGGACAGGGGGCGCGGGGGCGGGGGGGTGCCGAGGGCGGAGCACCTGAGCGCGCCCTGACCTACGACCTGCGGTGAAAGGCGCCCGCGCGGGCACGGGCCGCGCCGCGCCGACGACATAGCATCGGGCTGTTTCGCATGCACAGAATGACCGGATTTACGAACAAAAACAATGACCCAAAACTGTGATCTTGTTTCGTTATGATTGAATTTTTTTAATAAGTTTTTTTTTTCTTCATGCTTATTTTTGGTGAGCATACGGTGTGGTCTTGACATTAAAGTAATTTATGAACTGTAGTGGTCCATATAAATAAGTGTAAGTTTGATACTTTATTAATTTTAATACATACGAGTAGGTATTCCGTACGGCTTTTCAGGGGAAGGTGTTAAATCGAGTTGCTACTACTTACAACATATTACGCAGTTGTAAATATGTAGATGGTTTAGTGTTACAGCACTCCTGTATATCTGCACCCCGCATCACTGTCAATTACCTAGTCTACCATCCAACTGTGACGTGTCCCATCACTGTTCAGCCTCCAAAGGCTTAGGGATTCCCCCTATTCAGAAAAAGCCTGCCTATTTCCAGCAGCCTATAGGAGATTCACCCAGTAGACTACTGAATACAGGTAAACTTCATGATGGCGACGCATGATGTATTGGAATGCAAATTTTGTAACTGTCTACTTAAATTAATTATACTGAACCATTTTCCGTTTTTTATTGTGAGTATGTAGCCAATTATAAGTCGACATATTTCTGCTGCGAAGCACGATATGTCATTAGCTTGAAGGTACTTCGACTTGCCATCGCTTTCGTCGGAAAGAAATGACCCTGGAAACTTTTACTACCTGCAATGTAAAGAATAATTACCAAGAGGAAAATCATTTCTCGCAAGCAAAATACAATTTCTCATGAAATGCATTGTTATTAATTGATATAATTTATTTTTAATGACTGTTACTGATTACACGCTTGTCTCCAATTCGGTATTCGTTAATGGTTTCAGGAATTAAAGATAGCCTTTCAGAGTTATTGACAGCAGGATAAAAGTATATTCGAGTAAATCTATTTATTTAATTTACAAAAACAATGAGGAAAATTTAACGTAAACGAGGCAAGAGAAGTTTGTATGTCGCAGGTGGTGTTCAGTACTTTCTGCCTACCCCCCATGGGAAGAAAACGTGAGTTTATATACGTATGTATGAGGCAAATTGCAAATGAAAACGTCTGCAGTTGTAAGAAACATGCATCTAAAAGTGACCAGTATAATAGGAAACAAATAACATTGTATGACGTGTTCACATAACACATGAAACAGTAATGACGCAACTTTCACGTACGTTACATGTTGGTAGAATGAATCGCAAGGCGCCTCTTACACGGTAATGAAGATTGATGACTGGCGATGAGCACAACGATTAGCGGAGAGGTACCCTCATTTGTCATGGCTATCGTGTGCGATTGTTTTATATGTTCTAATAATTTGTTTACCCACCATCCTTTCCTCGTGACGGGTGCATGACCGTCATTACCGACCGCTATTCATATAGTGAGGAACAGATAACGTAATCAGGCTGTAATTTGCCCACAGCTGGGACACAGGCCTCCTCTCGGTGAGGGGGAGTGGGCCGTAATACATCGCGCGGGCCCAGTGCGGGTTGGAAGATGTCACATGTTTTCGTTGTTTTGGTTCTAGGATATGCCGGTTTCCTCACGATGTTTTCCTTCACCGTTTTGAAAGCAGCGGTGATGAAATAATTAACACAAAGTAAAGCGCCTGTCTGGGTTCGAACCTACAAGTCGCGGCCGTTACCACTGGGCCGGCGGCACTTCTCTCAGAAACGGTAAAGTTTACAAAAATATAGTTTCGAAACAGTGCTCAAAGTATGTCATCATAATCGGCCGCTTACTATATTCTACCAGCCATTAAGTCGTTACTATCAATAAAGATCTGTTTCTAGTTCATCTTACTAGACTAGTTTATCTATTAAAATCTAGAACTAAACTTAGCAAACAAATGTGCTCATATAACGTCCGTATTTGTACAGACGCCAGCACATCAAGCTACTACAATCTGTCAAATTTCTTTAATAGATTTTCAACTTTATCGCTAAAGCATTAAGGTTCAAGGTTGATTAGGAAAATTTGACAGTTTCGGGTAGCTTGACCTGCTGGCGTCTGTACATACAACTATCTGTTTTTTACCCACTGCAAAGAAAACGGTTCGAAATCAGATATAGAAGTACATTAGTCATTGTAACATTTCTCTGCCTATCTATCGCCCGAGTCCACTTTGTTCAAAGTACTTAGGAGAAGTAATTGGTTTTGTGGTAACTATAAACACACGACCTGTTCATTCAATATTGATATGTAGAGTTTCTGGTTTTACTAGTAGCGACTACCGCCTGACCTCTCAACCCTAAGTGTGATGTTACATATGGCGTCCGTGTGGACACTGGACACTACTGCCAGTTCGTATCATCGTTTAGTTAGCTACTTTAGACACCAACATCTAGGAACTGTTTGGCTTATTTAATTTGAAAATAAAATGGGCAAAATTGCATAACAGATTTTTTTTAACGATTAAAGAAAATGTCTAGTAAAGACGAAAATAAGACACTCATTGTTGAAACCAAGAAGTGTCTTAAGGCGACTTAAATAAAATAAAAATATTTTATTTCAGACCCAAAGATCCATAGTTTTGTTAGTATTACACACGACTTAAGATACTTCTTGGTTTGTTTTTGTTTATTAAGTAATTGTATCAAGAGAATTGCAGTTTTCCACTAATGAACCATCACCGATGGTTTGCAAAAAATGGAGATTTTGTGAATATTTGATCACGATGAAGCACTAAATTGGCAAATGTACTTGACAATTAAGTTACCAAAACATATTAGAAACAGGAAAATCAAGTTGTATTTGTAGATAATTTGTATAAATAAGTATTTAAACACTGAAACGCTACAATTTCCGCGGATTGGTAACATTTACAAAATAATAGACAAGGCTAACAGAACCGCGGGAAGCATAAATAAGCTCATCGCTTGCTATCCTAAGCAGGCAGTAATAAGAGAGTTTAACAGTGTAAATTAATTTATTAATCAATTAGATGTTAATCTCACTTAATTAATGAAAGTCCTTTAATTGGCGTTCCTCTTAAACACTATATTAATTACCTTGTATGGCAGCGGCGAGTTACACGCGAATCTTGCGTGTTCTGCGCGACCTCTGACACAGATTTCCCGGAAAGTATTAGCTTAGGCGCTCCTTCAAATCGCAAATACAGCTCGTTATTTCGAAAGCTTATTTTACACTAGTCGTAGCCTCAGGCTACATGTAGGTAATACCTGTATTTGGCATTCGTCAAATATCTAACAAAGATAATGCGCCACCACTTGCCGCTCACTCATTGTTTTGCCGTTTTATGTAGTAGGCATAAATTTTATGTATTTGACATAAACATTTGTCTTTGCCAGAGTTAAGTTATATACGGATACTTAAGTCGTTAATAATTAATTAGAAAAAATATTCATATTCATATACTTACTAGGAAAGAATCAATCATCAAAAAATTTACATTATAAAATGACAGATAACAGATGATAAATTGATTTTGTAATGAGTTGGTTAAGTACCTAGTGTTATTGTGGTAAATAATGTAATTATGCATATTTAATCTAATTATATAAATGACGCAAAAAATTTAAGTTTAAAATAGGTATGATTACAATCCATCCTTGAAAATTTAAGCTTTTCCTGAACGCAACAGGTACCACATCCGGCAATCCGTAAAATCCTGCCACTACTTCGTAACCATAATAATAAAGTTTTCTGATCTGACTATTTCCTACGTGAATACAGATAACCAAACAGAGTAGGTAATTTCGATAGATTTTGTCTGACAGAACTTGGTAAGTAGGTAGATAATGTACCGCGGAAAACATGATGCAGGGGGGTTGAGCTTTCCCTCCATTTTTAACCTGTATGTGAATGGACTGATTGAGGCGCTCAGCACGCAACATATTGGTTGTCACATAGATGGCGTATGTTTTAATAACATCAGCTACGCGGAAGATATACTGCTGAGCGCCTCGGTCTGTGGACTCAGGCTGATGAGTTTATGTGAGGACTATGCAGCTAATCACGGGCTGCTATATATTGTAAAAAAGAGTCAGTGTATGGTTTTTCAAGGTGGGCCTAGGAAAGTACTGGAAATGCCACCCATAAAGCCGAATGGCTCACCCTTGGAAAGGGTGAACATTTTTAAGTACTTAGGACATTTCATGACTCCTGACTCCTGGTTATTCACAGGTTTGCAGGGTGCTCTAAAGATGTCAAAATAATGCTTTTTAGAGCTTATTGCACTACACTGTACATGTGCAGCTTGTGGACTGACTATACGCAAAAGTCGTACAGCGCCATTCGTGTCCAGTTCAACAACACGTTCAGGATGATGCTGGCGCTCCCCCGCTATTGCAGCGCATCGACTATGTTTGCGGAAGCGCACGTGGATTGCTTCCACGCCACTATGCGCAAGAGAAGTACGTCGCTGGTGCGGCGAGTGCGGGGGAGCGCTAACAGCATGCTGGCCGCGCTCACGGTAAGAGTGGCTTGCTCCATTTTTTTCATCCATACGTGTGGGATATCTATGGATAGGTCTTTAAAAATGATATTGAGGTTTCTAGTATCATTTTTTCTAAACTGAATAGTTTGCGCGAAAGACACTTCCAAAGTGGTAAAATGTGTGTCCCCCCCCCCCCTGTAACTTCGAAAATAAGAGAATGATAAAACTAAAAAAAATATATGATGTACATTACCATGTAAACTTCCACCGAAAATTGGTTTGAACGAGATCTAGTAAGTAGTTTTTTTTTAATACGTCATAAATCGTAAACTGCAAATTACTTTTCATTCAATCAACTTAACGGAACCCTTCATGGGCGAGTCCGACTCGCACTTGGCCGCTTTTTTATTATTGTGTATGACTTATTGTAATTGAGTTGAATTGATGGTTTTGTGTATGTAATGTGACTGTATGAGTGTATTTTTTTCTATTATGAGTCAGTGATACTCGAATTAAAATTATTTTATTTTATTTATTTATGTATATGGGGTAGGTATTTTTCATCCGGGAAAAATTTAATTTATTTTTAATGTTAGCGGAGCCACGCGTATCACAAGTATTTTCTTCAATGACGGAATTAATCCGGATACAATTATACTATATCCGTTCTAAAGTTAGGACATCGGTATCTCTGTAATTGCTTTGAAGAGGTCGTGGAATACTCGTCTCGTGGGAAAATACACTCTAGCTTCATCCTCTGAGACTAGAAGTTCCTTTAAGTAATTTAATTGGAAATTCACATTATTTTTGACATGATTAAACATAATTTTCTATTGCTTTTCCGCTTTTCACTTGCCTTAAGTATACGCATAGAAACGTTTATGTACTACTTTTATTTAGACCCAATGTATTTATCGTTGTTATTGAATAAGAGTTAAAAGCAACAGCGAAATATTGTCCTTACATAACGATGTAATGAATGACCCGTGTGCGACCGCTTTTTGTGCTCACTTTGTGTCATGTCATGTTATTCGGACAAACTCTCCCACGAATTACAGATTTCACTCGATTTTAATACATGGTTATCAAGAATGCAATTTTAAACGTGATCAATATGTATGCACATCTGAATTTTATTATGAAAGTTAAATTGTGAGCTTTGTGTGTTTTATAACGATTTGCAATTTTATTCAGTCCACATTTCAGTAATATGCACGTCGAATAACAATTACGACGCTTTAGAAATGTTGGTCGCTAAATATGTGAATGTTATGAAATGTAGCTCAAAATATAGCTTAAGATAAGAGGTTTGCACAATTTGTTACATATTTGCGTAGTTTTATCAGCATCGTTGTGGCTGTTGCGGCACTAACGGTGTCGGTCATCGCCGAGATCTGTCGATGCGCGGATAATGACGGACGAGACGGCTCGCCTCCTCCGCGCAGCGACGTGATGATGGCCGGTCATATTGCAACAAATTATCTATACTCATTTGTACAAATGAGCTAGGCATGTCAGCCGCAGGCGATTCCCACAGACACCGACAGCTCGTCAACTGCTGCTTAACAAATAAACCACTCAAATTAAGGAAGAGGCGTGACTATCTTTGTCTAGTCTAGAGAATAATGTAAAAATATCGTTTTTATTGACAAACTGCCTCACCCACGTTATATTGACTTTGTTACCTTTTCAATTGGTTGAAACTTAAAAATGTGCATAATTTGTGTCCTAGTTATGTTTGTCTTTTTTTAATATTTATTATGCTATAAAATATGATAAATGTTACCTGATATGGTAAAAAGTGGTCCTCGATGATGCATAGTTAATTGTATTTGCATTTAAGATACCGCCGAGTGAATGGGCTGAATGTTGAGATAGAGTTTATCCAAAGTAATATACAATTACAATTTAATACGTTGATAAGCTCTCAATAAAAGACCGAAATAAGTAAACCGCTAAGTAATGTCATCTTACGATATTCAGCCTATATTGGGCAATCGGTGAAATATTTAACGTTTCATAACCTACGTTGCTTCGGGAGATTGGTACCTATTTCAAAACTGTATCGAAACAACATCCGTAACTATCTAGAGCTGAATCTAATTCCGAGAAGCATTCAATGTCGCCGGAACGATGGTACCTATGTTTAAATCGAATTACAATAGAGAACGTCCCACGCGAGGGCCTCGCTGCCTCACTGCCTCACTGCGCACTTAACCGCACGGGTTGGCCGACCATCAATTGTCAAAATAGTTCCGACATGAAACAATGGTCGATAAGCTCGCTAGTCGAGAGAGAGTGATTTTCCGTAATTTTAATATAAATAATTGCGGACCGCTAGAGTGGAAGGCCTTCGGCCGGTCACGAACGTGCGTCCTCTTGTCTTGCACTCCTTATTATTCGATACGCAGAATTGTCTTTTCGTATTACATCAACTTGTTTTGATTTTGTAGTTATTGCGGTTTGCGTTAAGCGTTATATTCTTACTTGGCTTGTTGTTGTTAAGATGTGCATTCCATTGTCGCTTTGTTACATTCGAAACAAGTTCCTATTTGGCACAAAAAATAACGTGTTGAGTATATAATAAGTACGAGTAAATATACAAGACATTTTATTAAGTTGTTATGTATTTAGTGTCCAAAACATGCAGGATCAGATACAAATGATTCTATTAGACTAATAAATCTGTAGATTAGTGTCAACAGTCAGCATACATGGTCATAGTTACATACAGAAGTGTCTCATGACTTCCAGGAAATAATCTTATTATACGACGCTTTAAACCGTCTTAAAAGCAAAAGCCTCGCATTTTAAAATTGTGATGCAATTATTTTAAACGCTGACATTGAAAAAGACAAGTTAAAATAATCCGAGAATTCCGAGTGCCCTTCACTTGCGCAGGCGCTGATGCATTGTGATGGCCGCTGTATTCAGACCGTATGAATTCAAGTCGGCTGCTTGAGCACGCTCAAATAGGATTACTTGAGAAGTAGTCAAACTAATGTGGACAGCTGAGCTGAATACTCAATTTGATATTAAATAGTTGGAGTTTAACAATGGATTCTCATCGCACACAAACCGTCAAGTGTTTGATAACGCAGCGAGCATTTAAATAACATAAAGTTCTTATATAATTTCAACAGCAGCATGAAAAACAACTATATTTAAACCCAACATTGGTTTTCTCTCTTGTCCGAGACAATTAATTTAAGAGGAGAATAAACACCCGTATCATTCATAAGGTTGATGTATCTGGAACGCAGTCGTTATGAAAAGATTTTTTATTGGGTGTCGCAACATGAACTCTGATGAAGTTTCATCATGATACTTAGGAGATATAAATTACCAGACACCAATCGAATCCTGTGTAAATCATTCAAAGACGTGTGACGAAATTGCAACAAAATAATAAATATACGAGTTTTATTATATTCACAAATATGTTGTCTGTTAATCGTGCGATTGCGGTGTGAATTTAAGCGCTAGATTTTGTTACGACACTGGCTAGCTTATGTTTAAAAGCCATCTAAAAATATAATCAAATGCAAAACGGCTAATGCAGTCGCCGAACTTGCATCGCTGATGTGTAAATATCAGCGCTAAAGCTAATGCACGAAATGTGAGCAGACACGTTGACATTACACTATGGAACTAGATCACGCTGCACTAATAACAATTAGTCGTGAAAGTGTTCAGTGTCTGCACGTCTCAGCTGAACAGGATGCAACGCAGCAGCCGCAGCCGTGTCAAGCAAAAAGCGTTATTGAATTAGGATTAGACTAATAAAACCTTTCAATCTAGATGTTACTGCTTGACTGATCAGCCTAGATAGCCAACTAAATTAAATGCCAGTTTCCCAGAGCTCGGGTCCGATAAATTTATAATAATAAATGGATTAAAGGAACTTATCATTCACTGTTACTTCGAATTTGAAACATCAATATCACTTTTGTAATTATCTATAACAATTTTCTTGTGAAATTCAATACGTTTAGCGGTATTAACGAACATTTATTATGTTCGTTAATACCGCTAAACGTATTGAAATTGCTTCTCTATGAAGTTACTAAATATAAAAATATAAAACTACTGATATTTCATCGATAAAAATAATGAAGAAATGCACATGAGCAGGCTCGCACGGCGCTGTCACTCGTAACTCCTCATAAGGAGGGATGAGGTCGAGTGGGTCATCGACATTCAGTTTAGTGGGTAAGGTTCGTGTAATAGATGAGTGGTGCGATTGCGGGCGATAAAGCATCAAGGCGGGTGAAGTGCGCGGAGGTGGCGTCCTGAGGTGAGAAGCGTGGCAACAGGGCGTGAGATGCGCGCCCGATACCGTCCGCGCCGGGCCAGCAGCCAGCACCTCGCCAACCTACTAACGAATGTAATCCAACTGTACTCCTTATGTAGAGCACTGGAAATTTTTTTCAAAGTCGGTACTTTATTGATATTCTTATGTACGCATTGAACAACACCGAACCATGTATGTAAACTTCGAAACATTAGGGAAAAGCACTACGCTACGGCACATCCTTTAATCCAAAGCTTACCGATACAGCCGATCTACTTTGTAAACATCAGTAAAAGGAGTGTAAGAATCTGTGTAAAAATCAGTAGAATGAGCTGTCATTCCACGATGCTAGGGATGGACACTACCTATTATCATTTACTGATCACTTGCCTTCTAGCTAGGTTAGGTATCTGAATTCGCTCTGTTCAAAAGGCGTTTTTATTCAACACGAGAATCTAACTCAACCTCATAAACCACTCTTCTACTTAAATGTTACGGCTTTGCCTAATCTGTTTACAAAACCCTAAAGTGATGTCTTATTAATATTCTTCTCTTCATCGACAATGTTGTAATATTGTCTGTCTGTTGTAATTATGTTCAGTCATAAAATATCAAGCACACGGATTAGTAAAATGATCATTAATTATAATAAAAAAACACTTTGGAATGTTGTCCATAGTATGCGTGTCGTTATAAATCAAAACATTATACCTAATTATTGTTTTAAGTTGTCGAATAATAATTAGCCATTTGGGTTTCGGCTGAGAGGCTGTGACACTATATACCATCAGTATCATGCCATCTAGGAAGTATTTATGTAAGAATCAAGACGGTGTTTATAATACTGAACTCTATGATTACTTAATTGACACGGAGCGGGTACCTACATATATACAATGTATGAGGGTTACGCACAAAAAGCCTGTACTCAGCAAATTGGTATAATGACTATTATCTGTTCCAATTTCGAAGTTGTTTTCTGAACACCGTTTTTCGAATCGACACCTCCTGTAATTAATGCACGTCACGCGATCTCTGCACCTACAGAACACGGGTGTAATCGATTTGTACAAGTACGGGTTTGCACAACGGACTGAGCTGTCATTTCTCCGCGCCCTCGGCGACACGACATCAACCTTCGCGTTGACGTTCCATTTCGCTCGATGGGTTCTCACTGCCAGAATTTTTATTCGCGTTGCACTTACGGTTTATCGTATCCTTGCTTTAATTTTTCGGCGACGTGGAATAATTACTGACGGCATCTTAAAACTGTTCACGCGGCAACCCGGTGATGACAGCTGCGCCGCTGCCTATCTGATGCTACAGCGGCAGGGTATAAGGAATTATATGAACATCTGTACCGACTGCGAGCTCCTGCTAGCATTCTTTATTTTTGTTCCATGTTAATATAATTTGATAGATATATCTCTCGAAAGGACCGTTACCTACCAAGCCAAAGTTATTTTACTGTGGACTCTTTTCAAGCTGCTTGTAAATGTGTTTATTCACTTATTTATTTCCTGGTATCTTTTTGCTTATATTAATGCTATAAGAACCTATTTCAGGCTTCATAAGCCTTGTTAAGCCACCTGCCGCGTACGTACATTACAGAGATCGAATCAAGAGACTCGTTAAAATTGTCCAGGGTCTACTTTCCGAACATATCACGCACATAGTAATAATCAATCAATCCTTTAATCTTAAAGAACGTGTGCTACTTTGTGAAAACTCTTACACCAACGCAAGTGAGTAATTGCAGGCTTCAGTTCACGTAATGATACGCTTAGCGGGCGGCGAGGTGAAACGTGTGAGGATTTTGATAACCTCCAAAAATTAAATTCGCAAAACATTTCAGAAGTGCGATCTGGAGTAAAATCACGCACAGTGATTACAAGAGGCGTGTTCTGTCATTAAACTGTCGGTGTTCGGCGGTTGGCTAACGAGCCCCCACTCGCCTGAACGCATTCCTCGACGCAAAGCCTAACATTCAGTTTCATGTAGGGGCGTAGGGCGACTTACTATCATGTAGATAAGCGGCGACATTTCTGAATTTGTAATAATGTTATCGATTCAGAACCAATCTTTAAACGTATGACTTTAACTAGCATACCTCCGAATTACGCAATTACTATTTCTGTGCAGAAATGTTTCTTCACATGTTCTTAATGAGACATGTTCCTAATGGATAAATATTAACTTGTCACCTTAAAACAATATACTTACAATATAACCTAGAGTCTTATGAATGTAAATGAGATAGAACATACTCTTGCAATTACTCGAATGCCTACTAATTAATATTTAATAAGATTTTGTATCTTTGTGCAGCTGCTGTCACATATTTAAATATCAGTTTACGTTGTTTACACCAAATTATATAGCAGTGTCCAAGTAATTACGGACAACACCTTGGAGCAAGAGGTCAAAAAGAAATTCACTTAAAACTGTAACACGCCCTTCACAAGAACCGAACCGCAGCAAATTTATAAAGTCGGGTCATTTTCGAAAACCAGTGTCCGAAAGTGAAACTACCCGCGCATTTATTACCGAGTAAAATATGTAGATTGCCGGCAAGATAATAATGATATGTGCTCGTGGTAATGAAATTTCCCGCCGTCAAACGGTGCCAAAGTAATTTGCGTTGCTTGTCTCTGGCAACGAGTGCCCCAAGGGCCGCTTTCGAGCTTGCGCAAGGTGTTAATGAGACGCACTCAACTTTTTATTGGGAGTAACGCACGCGGCTAGGGTGGCCCCAGACCATTGTGGCAGTGTGGCGGACTCCTACCCCACTCCTGAGCCTATGAACCGGCATTCCGCGCAAAACATACCGCTACCTGCGTATCTTATATTAAAATGATTGCACACGGGCATTGTCTAGCTTGTGACCCAATAGTTGATTGATTCGGCACGAACTTACATTTTTATTTACCGTAGAATGCGAATGTGTAAAACGAATGTTGGCTATAATAAAATATTTATTTACGTTCTTACAGGTGGTTTTGTGACTTTTTATTTGTTTTCCTTCATGCTGCACTTTCAAAGCGTTGGAGTCATTAACCCTAATTGTATTTACTTGCGAACTTAATAAACGCGTTGCTGTAAACAGAATAGCGTCATAAAATCTGTTTGCAAATAAAGAGGTTCTTATGTTTAACTAAGTGACTCGAACAGCTCAATTCGGTTGGTAATTAAAGAAATTGGTGCAGCTTTCGTTGGTAAGCTAAATTGTTGTTAAGGGCCATAACATTACAATTTCACGGAAGAGCCACGCGGCCACCCTGTGCGCGCGCGCATGCGATCCACTCATATTTGTTAAATCATCGGAACCCTGTAATTTTGATCGATATCTTTATTGACGGCACAAATTTATTGATCATTTCTTTGCAAACGTTCCCTGTGAATACAATATGGCGGCTGTCGGGCCTGTCGGCTGTCGCAAGTGCCGCACACTCGACCTTCTTGCGCTGCTCAGATTATTGCTATGGTTTCGTTTTTCAATAGCCATTTTATATCAGATTGACCTACTTCATTTTGTTTGTGGAAACTGAATTTCGCTTCATGCATAATATCTGTTAACCGATCGTTAACGAGAAGTGCTTAATTATTTTTACCTACTCCTGCGCGTATTCCAAGTAATCAACTGAAAAATTGTACTCCACAATGTCAACGGTTCATTTTGTTACGTAATTATTATTCATTTAAATAATTTCGTATGTAATTTTAAAGACCCACTATTAAGGTTGATATTAAAAATGCTCATGTTGATGGAAACTTGAGCTACGAAATCTGAGAGCCAAGCAGTGCAGCAAAGTGAAGCAGTGTGTGGTATGAATCATTTAAAGGCTTTAATTTGTTAGACCAATTTAGTTTTAAATTATTTTTACTAAGTATTTCGTTAGTACACTGTTTACCTAATCTTAACTTTAATGTTAAGCTATAATGCAAATTCAGATGAAGTGTTTTATTTGTTTTATTGACATTTGACCAAGTGGACGCAACGCCGAGGTGTTCGGCGCGGCGCTCCCATAGACTGGATATAAACCATTCACGTCTGACAGATAATAGCCCGACAGCCAAAGTTATTACGTTTTAATTTGTTAATCACGAACTATCCGTAAATTATGAGTTTCGTCCGTAAATCTTCACGTGCAAAAGCTGGAGCTTTTACAATAAAGCACATAAAGGTGTGCCGACTTGGCTAACGGTCTGCTCACACATACATCCGGCATGACGACCCTTGATTTTATTTAGGGTGAATTACCCTATGAAACGTCCGCCATCAGACCGCAATCCTCAATTAAAAAAACCTTTGAAAACTCAGAATACCTTACTGAATATATAACTACAACAAAATCAAAATCATCTTCTCTGAGCACGGCAATTAACATCCAATCAACTTGTAATATTTGCAGCGAATGAACAATCGTAAAATCCGTAAGGCAGGAGATACCACCGCGCGCCGTAATCGCTGCGCTTAACGCCTGGCAATTGTGATGGTGATTGGAATATGACGATGAAGCTACGTTTATGATACGTAGTTTTGTAACATAAACGTAGCTTCAGCGTCATATTCCAATCATCTTTAAATATAGATGAATAAAAGAGCCCACAAGAAACGTGAAGCCAGGCTACGTTTTTAAGACAGTAAGCCAGCGGGGTAACTGCGTAATACATAAAAAATGTCAATCGATCACAATGCTTTTATTTTGACAGCCACGTTCATTGCGTTATTTACGCTGTTGAGTAGACGAATTTTTCGGACTTACGAAGCAATGGATGTTAAAATAAAAGGCAATGAGATCGATTGCCGTTTTATTTGTAATTACCCCGCTAAGCCTTCCATGGGCTTCAAAATCAGCCTGAAGACGCACTCTGCTAAAAATGGGGTTCTTTTGTTCGTTCTATATCGCACCGATGGTTCTATATGGAATGGGCCTCTCAATGATAGCCTCAATGAAAAGTCAACCGTTTGCAGACATTAGCCTATGCCATGAGAACCTTTCCACACTTACTGGTGGGAATGAAGTGGCCGATCACCTGGACCTACATAAAGTAATAATAAGTAAGTATACTAAAGATCATTGTCAATTGCAATAATTTGGCACTCACGCTTATTCCCCCTTTACGACATAATGGAGAGTGATGGGTTCATTTATTAACAGAACGTTACATTAATTAGCACTTCTACCGATTTAAAATATTTCCCAACAAACTACTTCATTTTCTTAGGTTTACGGTGGGGCTAATTAAACGTCTAAGAGATCCAAATTGGTCGTAATTTAAACTTGGAGATACTACCGATTTTATTGATACTAAAACAGCTATAGAAAACTAATTAAAACGTGAAGGAGGTAACTATCCGTTTGCGCCATTATATAGACTGCGTTTTTACGGTAGCGGGCGTAGAGCGTGCGTAGAGCGATGTATAGAAAATATGTGAAGAGTTCCATACAAAGCCACGAGCGCATAAAGGCAGGCTTATACAGTATTATAACATATCATGGAGGTGAATGTAAGCGCAGCAGGCTGGCTCCGTCACAACGTACGACGCTGCCACCATGTCACATGTTGTTGGCTCATGTTCGCACAATCGACGCTATTTCATCGATGGTCTTATCTCAGCCTTGTCGCTGTACCTTGCGATGATTTATTCCTTCATACTCCTCCTACTTTCTCCCTTCGAGGAAACATTGTCGTTAGTATTTGTGACCACTATAATCGTAATTATGAGCTCGCCGTACATGCCGCGGTAATGGCGGGTAAACAAACATTTTTCATAAAAAGTCAGAAACATTTTGATGGGGTGGATATTCGCGAGTTAAAAGGTGCGTTAAATTTTATTGGAATACTTTGGTCATTCGCACGTTGTCGAAATACTTTACTCGCTTGTATAATAAAATACAGCTATTTTATATTTTGAGCTTTTGTTCTGTTTTAAGATAATGTTACGCGCCGCAATTAATGCCTGATACATGGTGACATTAGTTACCACTGTCGCCATCTATTGTGGAATAGCGGAACTGATAGAGTCGCCATCTATTGTCGAATAGTAGAACTAATACTAGCGCCATCTATTGACGAATAGATATGACGAAGCTAGAACTATCGACATCTAGTCAGTCGGGGCCGGTATGTACTCGAACATTCTAGACGGTTCTACAATAGAAGGTTCTGGAACTATCTGCGGCACTATATAAGGCCGGGAATAGCCGCGAGCAATCAGACTTGGATTAGCGATAAATGCGAATACATCGAAAGCGATCTTCAAGTGCGACTTAAGAGCGATTGTGTTTTATAATTAGTGTGTTTTGAATTGTTGTTAGTGTTGATTAATTAAAGTGTAACTTTTGGTAATTTTTATCGGCATTTTTAATTGTCACGAACCCGAAGCTCGTAACAATTGGTGTCAGAAGTGGGATTAATCATGCCGATTTTACCTAAAGACGACACGGAGGGTATCCGTACCCGGAGTCAACGCCAACAGGAGACGGACCAGAGACGTTTTGGTGGAGCTATGCCGCAGAGGTCGGAGGGCCAGCTACCAACCACGGAGGCCGACCCGCCCGCAGCAGCTCCAGCATCAGCAGCACCAGACCTTGCTGCCCTGATGATGATGCTGCAGGAACAGGCCCGCCGACAGGAGGAACAGGCTCGCCGACAGGAAGAACAGGCTCGTCGGTTGGAAGAACAGCTCCAGCGGGACAAGGAGGAACAGGCCCGTCGGTTTGAAGAACAGCTGCTGCGTGACAGGGAGGAACAGGCTCGCCGACAGGAGGAACAGGCTCGCCAGTTGGAAGAACAGCTCCAACGTGATAAGGAGGAGCAAGCGCGCCGCCAGGAAGAGCAGATGCTCCTTATGAAGGACCTTCACGCTACCTTAGGGAAGGACATGAAGGAGGTGAAGGATAAGGTTGCTCAACATGACGACCGCCTGTCGGAAGCTGAAATCCGGATCGACCAAGTGAGTAATCGGGTTGACAACGTGGTGGCTGACGTGAAGAAAACCGTGATGGCTGACGTAAAGAAAACGCTGGATTATCTTAATCTTGGGGATGGAATCGCAGCTCCCGTAGCTACAACACCTTCGCTACATGGATTCAAAGTGCCACCGTTCGACGGAACTTCTTCCTGGTCGGCCTACAAAATCCAGTTTGAGGCTGTCATGAAGGCGAATGGTTGGAATAATAGTCAGGCCATGACTGCCCTCACCCTAGGCCTGCGCGACCAGGCCTTAACTGTTCTGGAAGCTCTCGGTAAGGAAGTGACTTACGAGCAACTCCTTGAGGCATTGGAGGCTCGGTATGGCGACGCTCATCTGGAACACGTGTTTCGTGCGCAGCTCAAGGATCGCGTGCAACGCAGCAATGAAAACCTGCAGCAGTGGGCCCTTGAAGTGGAGAAGCTGGTGCGTAAAGCATACCAGTCCGTACCTGCGCTTATTGATGGGAACCTGGTGCAGGCATTCATCGACGGCATCCGTGACCTTGAAGTTAGAGCTGCTGTGAGACTCGGGCACCACGGGACGCTTAAGGACGCCTTGGCCCATGCACTGGAGGTGGAAGCCGTGCGACAGGATCATCGTTCCCATCGCGTCAGGGAGGTTGCAGCGGCTACAGTTCGCGACCGCAGTAAAGGATACAGCCCTAGGTGCTACGGCTGTGGGGAAAAGGGCCACCTTCGATCCAGTTGCCCTAAGCGAACTGCAGAAAGGGAAGACGGCCGATCTCCAGAGGGCAGTGCAGCTAACAGCACCACCCAGGACTTTCAGCACCAGCAGAAGGCGTTGCTTATAGCTCACCAGGAACAGCAAGCCCTTCTAGAACGTTTAGAAGAATTGAAGCGCGCGGTTGACATGGAACAGAAAAAGTTGGAGCGAGTGCGACGCGAAGCGCATGCGCGGTCCGAACAGGACCGTACTTATGTCAACCAGCGGAAGGATGAGACGGCCGCCTTGAAGACTAGGCAAGAGAGTAAAGAAGTTGTATCTGTGAGGATGCTCAAGACAGACCTCAGCAACGAGTGGAAGGAAAGCGTACAACGTGCACAGCAGGAAGATTCGGACATCAAGCCGATTCTGAAGTGGATGAAGGCCAGAGCTCCTAAGCCCAGGTGGAGCGACGTCTCAGCGATGAGTTCGATCACAAAAAGCTATTGGGCCCAATGGGACAGCTTGGTGATTCAGGATGGAGTCCTGTGCCGTAAATGGGAAAATGCTCGGGGAGACAGCTGTCATTTGCAAATGGTTGTCCCTAAAGCTCAAGTACCGGAGGTGCTACAGCTGTACCATAATGGTTGTTCAGGAGGTCATCTGGGAGTAAAACGGACTCTACTGAAGTTACGAGAACGGTTTTACTGGATCCACTGTCGGGACGATGTCAAGGACTGGTGTCGCAAATGTACAAGTTGTGCAGCTGTAAAGGGACCTCAGACTCGTAGTAGAGGTGCAAGAGGTACTCCTAAGATCGTCCATGTGGATCGACTGGCGCGTTATTATGGAGCCGATAATGCTCGGGACGAGCATGTCTTAGGAGGGGGCAGTGTTACGCGCCGCAATTAATGCCTGATACATGGTGACATTAGTTACCACTGTCGCCATCTATTGTGGAATAGCGGAACTGATAGAGTCGCCATCTATTGTCGAATAGTAGAACTAATACTAGCGCCATCTATTGACGAATAGATATGACGAAGCTAGAACTATCGACATCTAGTCAGTCGGGGCCGGTATGTACTCGAACATTCTAGACGGTTCTACAATAGAAGGTTCTGGAACTATCTGCGGCACTATATAAGGCCGGGAATAGCCGCGAGCAATCAGACTTGGATTGGATAAATGCGAATACATCGAAAGCGATCTTCAAGTGCGACTTAAGAGCGATTGTGTTTTATAATTAGTGTGTTTTGAATTGTTGTTAGTGTTGATTAATTAAAGTGTAACTTTTGGTAATTTTTATCGGCATTTTTAATTGTCACGAACCCGAAGCTCGTAACAATAATATTTAGATATTTGTACCAATTTTTGGGCCTAGGGTAACTGAGTTTTTTAACATTTATTTCGAACTTTGAATCGGAACTTTGAATTGTATAATATTTACTTATCTATAACATATTGAGTGCTTTTTCCCTTACCACATTACTTAGACATGCGACTGCTAAGTACACAGTGATAGCCATCCAATCGGCTTATGTTAAATAAGCCGATTGGATGGCTATCACTGAGTACTGGGTATTTATTTGAACGATAAACTGATTGACATCTTTAGGAACTGCACATGACATATTATTATTATCTAACATACATTATTATAGGAATTATGTCACCGTCTTAAGCAAGTAATAATGAATTATCATAGGAAGGTCGCAGTTATAAATGTCAGGTTAGTTATAAATTTCCCCATTAATATGAGTGCACAAATAAAATAAAAAGACGTTGTCTTTATTTATAATATCGTGTAGGTGCGGTGAGACAAATAAAGAAACTAAAAGTGATTTCGTGCGAGGTCGGCTTTGTGCTGACGTTCATGCCGGCCATATTACCAGTGAGGTGGAAGCGACACCTCAGATCAGAAACTATTCGCTGCAAGCTGTGGGGAATTCTCAGATTATAATAACCTTGGATCATATAATGCAGGTAGCTCTCGGAAGTATTAGCCGATTTCTACGAAATTGCGTGCATTGATTCAATGATGAAACTGCCGTTATCTCATGAGATTATTTACGTGCATATCGACCTAGGTACTTTATATTTGCAACAATAGTTTATACCTTTACGGACATATTGTTTTAAGTTTTCTTAACATACAAACAAACGCTAGTTTAACGTGTCTGGAGTCATCAACGAGCTACGAGTATTTCCACAGACACTAAAGACCCAACATATTTAGTTACCTTTTGTTCTCTCGCAGTTATAATTAACGACGAGATTCAACAAAGTAAATAAAACTCCAAGCTGAAATCTTAATGGTCGTTGTTAAGGTATTACATTAAGGACAGGTCCGCTGACTAATAAATCACCACGTCACGGAAATCACCACAGAACGCCGTAAGCGTAGAAATTGATCACTGAAAATAAAATACAAAGTCGTGGTCCAGTTACTTGCCTGCAATTATTCTTTAGTGAAATGAAAACACAATAGCCGCTTTATATAAACGTACATTTAAATCACTCAGACTTTCAATGATTTAAAATAAATGGCATAATAAATTATACTAATAAATATGTATAAGTCAAGACATTGATGTCATTACAGAAAAATGCAAATCAAAGTAGTCGGATAGGCACTTACCAAAAATAAAATTTTGCAATAGTAGACACATTCAGAACTGAGTGCTTCTATGAATCAATTACGTACGAGATTATAATTTAAATGTACCCAGAAGACATTATTTATTCTTAATATATTGGGTTGTTACAGTACACAGTGCGGCCCGTATTTTGTAACGCGAGATAAAAAATACGGGTTCCTCAGCGACGATTAAAACTCTTAATAAATGCGCCTGTAGTAATTTTTTTCCAGCGATGCAATTGAATGGAACAAAAATGTCAGTTGAATTATGAAAGCGATCGATAATGAAAATGTTGGTACGCATGCAGGCCAGTAGAAAGTGTCTCGACCTGCGTGAGCTTTCGTTAATTTGGCAACTCGGCGGGTCACTTGAACCGCGGGTCACATAAACATGTCGGCGCCCCGCCCCCGGCACTACTTTGTTTGTTAATATACTGCCAATTATAATCAAAGTACGTGCACTTGCCAGTCGCTACGATATCGATTTCTTAATCTTTTTAAATCAACCAGAGTTCCTCGTTTCCGTATATCAGCAAAGATACGCGAACCTTGGAGGAGTTTGTATTTTTGTGATTTGTTTGCTATTGGTAAGACTCGTCATTCGTATATAAATACCGATTTTATTACTACAGTACTTCCATATTTGGTGCATATAAATATTCATTCCATGTTTGGAAAATTTTCCGTAGTTAACAATGTTTGAGTACAAAATAGTTGATGTTTTCAATAAGAAAGTATCTTTGTGGAGTATAGCGAGCGATTGCAAAACGTAGAGATCGTAGAGCCGAAATATAGTTCCCACGGTGTGCGAGCGGCCGTGGCGGGGCGCTGTCGTCCATCAACATCATTATCTATTAAAAATATCACGTCATATTGTTCGCTATTTTGTATAAAGTTACTTTCCGCGTCGGCTTCGTCTCGTTATCGGGGAATATCTCGAAACACCAATAAATCACAACAATAGTAGTAATTATGAAACTTAACTCTCACGTGTCTGGCTCACTTGCGAAATGATTCGAGCACTATAACGGTGCTCTTTTGCATAAACAAATTATTGTCTTTTTATCTTAACTGTCTGCTTATTTAAGTTTAGATTTCTAGAACTTTCAAGATTTTGATTGCTACCTTAAAGTAGATTAGAACAAAAATTGTGTAAAGTTACGCTACGCCACGCTATTCTAAACCACGCTACGCTTTGCTACAAGTTAACTCTTATCTTCTGGCAAGATATTTAAATGGAATTGTGTGCTTTGATTTATATAGTATAAGATGTTTTATGGTACTATAAATATAGCTATCGAAATAAAATTAGTTAACAGTTAATTTGTCAGTTCCTAAACGAATTACTTCGAAGGCATGTTTCTGTTTTATGAAACAAAATCCAGTGTAGGCTTGCTTTGTTTAAAAATGCCGTTACAAAGAACGTACTTATAAGAACAACCCTTCATACATACAAAAGGATAATTATGTTACCTACAGTAAACATGATAAGATACATTATTCCTTCCTTAACAACGTGCTGGAAGTTAATAAGCCGTCATATATAGGAGAACAATTGGACCGGTCTCCTGACACTTATGTATTGCTTTACCTGTATACCCGTACACAGCTTATTATAGTTTTTGCGCATATCTACCTACTTGTTACGTGAGGCAAGTAATTTAGGTGGACGTAGGAAGGCATAAGGAAACTTTTTATGGAGCGCACGAGGCTATGCGTCAGGCTATGAGGGAGCGCGGCGGTAATTGCGCCGCCACGCCGCGCTCCTGCTCGCCAGCCTCGTCCTAGAAAGCTCACCGCACTGCTTCGTTACGGCCCTTAAGACTGATTTATGTCTGTAATAAATATTTTTTGAAAGTTCCAGTGCGATAATAACTCCATTAATTTTGATTAATGACAATTTCTTAAAAGTGAATTTTTGACTTGCTATTTCCGAGCGCGACCTGTCTTGCCGTCGATGGCCGAACCTTCTACATTTTAATTAACTCAGTGCTCTCTGACCGATTGTTCTTGTTTCGATTGCGATTTAAATAAAAACCAGTTGTCGTTTACTGCTAACGTATATCATATTATATTAACTTTTCCATTTTTCCAACTTTTATTACTCATAGCTTATACATAGTGGTTCTGTAGTGCATGATGCACACAAAAAGGAATTAAAATCGCAAAGCTCTCAGCACTGTATTTCTCGGAAATATAGACTGTGCGTTGTGAAGTATTTGTCCCGAAACATGGTTATTTTCTGAGAGAAATACATTCCAAACGGTGCTTATCGCGAGCGGCCGCTTCGGGTGGCGACACATTCAGCGCATTTGCAATGCGAGATATCCCGCATTACCATAAACAGTACAAGGCGGAGGGCACGCCGTCTATCGTGCTACGACATATAAATTATTCAAAATAAAGTATCGCTTAACCCCTGACCCGCGAGCCGCCGCCGCACCGCGCCCGGGAGCGCTGCGCCCGCGCTGCCCCGCGCTGCCCCGCACTACCCCGTGGTGGCTCGTCTTGTCCCGTCCTGCCCCGGACTGCCCGAGAGGTGCCGTCGCGCTGACACTCGTCGCTCAGCTCCCTCCAGCGAACGTGACGAATTCCCTCACACAACATGCCAATTATTCGACAGCGGCCGCCAGCTATATACCGTAATATTTGTTCGAATGATGTTTTTTACTTCGTTTCTGAAACTCGAGTTCAACCCTGATAAAAAGAAAAATATGAATTTAATAACAGTAAAATATGATGCACCGCTATTAGATATAAGTACATATTTTTAATCGCCTGTAATAAAAAATGCAATAGGTATTTTTTAACGGAACAAAAACCTAGAATAACACGAAAGTCCATGGAACGTGGGCTAGTTAAGTATAAATGAGCCGCTTAACGTATGGAATTCTTATTATGAAGCATTTGCGATTAATGTGGAGCGGTGGGCCGCGCATGTGGCGTGCGGCGGGCGCGCGCGCACCCGGCAGGAACCGCAGGACGCTGCTTATTTACTTAACAGCTTTCGCAAAACGGCCCATTACGGATAACTGTACTAAATAATTACTGCAATGTGCCTTTCTATTTCTATGCGCGCGCGTGCGCCTCCACCTGCCGCTGATCACTGTAATTATTTACTATGCATGAATGCGGCGCGCGGCGGCTGTCTAGGACGACTTGGACAAAGAACGGTCGCTCCTGCAACGGACTGCTCGCGGACAGGTTCCGATATCAACATGGGTGTGCTGCATAGCAATTTTAAAACAAGCTCATTAATTCACATTTGCACGAAATGACTCCTAGACAAGGCCATGACTCAACGAAACTCATTTTAATTTTATCGATTTCAATGAAAACTTAACGCTTTATGATACTCATTTGTATAAAACTGCAAAGTGGCAAAATTTTAGTTTTAATACTTATTTCATTGTTCAGTACAAAAGACATCAACGCACTTGTAGTTTCATGTTATGTGGTATTAAAGCATTCTGTTTATTTATACGCCAATAAAATGGTTTTTTAATGTTCTTTGTTGAAAAACTAAATGATTCGTACCTTAGACATAAAATATAATTTACTTGGTCTAATAAACTGTCAGGCAGGTATCATTCGTTTGTAAATAAATTTATTAAATTGAGCGCATCCTTGAATCAAGTACCTCGTCTTCCGGTTAAGCTTCGTTGTATTTCCCCGAGTGCGGCGGACAGTACAACCCAATCATGGTAAGTACGTCACTTCACAATAAGTACCTTCCATCTCAGACCCTGTAACCGCGTGCTTTATTTGAAACGGTAATTATTTGATATTTGTTATAAGTATTTATATGGCGGCCTCGTGTTTCCTGGCCTTGTCAATACAGACATCATTTCGAGTGGCTTCTCTGATACAACCTTGAATTATCGATGATTATCAGGATGTTAGTATTTGCATTGTTTTTTGGTTTAGGAGGCAAGAACAGGTAATTAAAACAGTTTTGATACCAAATAAGACACCAGAAACGATGATTTCTGTTCCACTTGTAAGTCACTTGTTTTGAGCTTTTATTTATCACATTAATTTATAGTATAATCAATCAACCTGATTTTCTCCATTAAGAATAATCTGTCGACATATGGACTACAGAGGGGCAATTCTCGTAATTTTAAGAACGTTCACAGTCTGATCTCAGTCTCAATCTGTCAAAAATACGTCTAATTTCCCTACATTTGGACAAGTTTTTGACATTTTTTTGTCGCCGAGATGAGACAGCGACTATATTTTGAACGTTTTAAATTATGGGAATTGGCCTTCTGATCTCAGGCTCAATCTGTCAAAAACACCTATAATTTCCCTAAATTTTTGACAAGTTTTTGACATCGACTGTCGCTGAGATGAGATTGCGACAAGATTTTGAACGTCTTTAGTTACGGGAATTGGTCTCCTGATTATTTGTCTCTTTCTGTCCTCAACTTCCGCGATGTGTGACACATTATGATATCGCTAAGGCGATTATGTATAACTACTACGTATGTAAATAAAAGATTTGATAAAAGGAGAACTGCAATATTACAATTATTAATATATCTAAAACAAGCGTACACCTGCTAATTACCTAACTTATATGTTATTTGTCGTAAAAACGATAGGAATGCACCGGACTATAAATTTTAGAACATTGCTATATGCAAACTAAATGGAAATCACTGACCATTTTATATGCATTTATCTCTGACACCTACCGTTTCCAATTATAACCTTCTGCGAACCTATCCTGGAGGCATCGTAAAACCCAAACATGGAGAAACCTGAAAAAGAAAATACCATTTTAATAGAACAATACTTTGTGCTCTACCGAACCTTGTAGTAACAGTATCTTTACACAGCATTACATTATAGGCGTTTCGAATTATCGGCACAATGAGATAGGCATGTGCCGGTGACGCGCGCGGGCGGGGCCAGACAATTGAATTGATAAGCGACTTTCTAGCCGAGCCATTGTGCAGTATCGAACCGTTCGGTGAATACGAACTACGGGATCGCACCGAATAATGTACTCTATGAATTAAATTACAGCCTGACTGAAAAATAGAATAATGTATTAAATTTTTAATGATGCAATAATACTAACAGCAATTGCTGTTGACGCAAACACTTGAACCAGTCAATTGAATCAACACAAAAACGCAATCAATTGAAATTTGCTTTGAATCAAGTTCTTTACACCATTTGGCACTATTAAAACGTATTAGAAAAGTAGAAAAGCTACGTTTGATATAGCAGCCGTGAGCCGTGATACTGATCCACTACAGGGTAAAGGCTGCTTCTCATACAGAGAAGGAAAGGGCATCAATAGTCACTCTTGCTCGCTTGCTCTTGTTGGCGATTCCAAACCATTAAATCCAGGTTTACTCACGATGTTTTTCTTTATGTTCAGGAGCCTGCTTTCTGCCTCTAAAATAGAGCTTCGTTAGTAAATGCTCAGTGGTGACCAAGATAATCCTAAATACGTGCTTATAGAATTGAAAGTAAAATATAACGTCTGAATTCCCCGGAAGGGTAGGGAGATGTCTGTCTATATACCTTTGCCTACCAATTCGTGGAATACTGGCCAAATGTAGGTGTAGGTATTAGAGTAGGGAAAGACCAAAGAAGCGATGGATGGACTGTGTGAATGATGATATAGTTAGAAAGGAGGTGACTACCGAGATGACGACTAATAGAGAATTATGGAAGAAAAAGACATGTTGCGCCGACCACAAATAAATTAGGTTAAGTGCAGGAGAATGATGACGTAGGTGTACGTATTATTAATATTATTAGTCATAAACATACCACAAATCCAGAGTTTGTGCTATTATTGAGACATCCAGGTGAAAAATGACCTGTTTAAATAAAACGAGTACTTCATTTAAATAAAACCGCAGCAGTTTTAGATCAGAAATGTTTGCAATCCTTAAGGCATAGCTATTACCTGAACAATAAACCTTCCTGTACATCGTATTTAGCTGTGTAAGCCTTTTCAAGTTGGTAATTTTCTTCTCTGTGATTAAACCCTTTGTTTTCTAAAAGTAGTCGTCGTTTTCGCTTAAATACCGTTCTGTTTCCCGGTTTACGAGTTTATGAGTTACCAAGTTAAACAGATATCCTTGGTATTGTTGAACAGCTTGTGAAATTGCCCCTGTTGAAATTACAGAAGTAATTGTGAGTGGAAAGCTTCGGCTCAGTAGGCGTTTACATCTCTCTAGCTACGCCGAAATGAGGCTACCATAACAAACGAGTGAAAATACTAATAATCTGTTTAGCAAATGAAATCTATTACTTGTTGGTAATTAATACAATTTCTAAATAAAATAGGTACATGTACACCTAATAACACAAAAAGCACGACTACTTTTGTTTATCAATACACGTTTAATCTATTTATCACGCCTTGCTATAAGCTAATTAACTAGATAAAATCGTAACAAACTCGATGAAGGCTACATTGTCCATTTCACGCTATACAGCGCCCGCGTATAAAAAACTGCAGATCATTGACAATAGCCGAAATAAACAGCTTATTCATCGATCATTCATACTCTTTCAGGAAATGAGGAGAAAGCCTCAATGACACTCCGTTTTTCGTTCACTTCATATTATGATTATATTGGAAGGTAATTGGTATTAAAATTACAAGTCCGAAATCTGAGAATACGATTCGCAAGATAATTTTAAGCCTTGCAATTGTGCGAGTTAATTAAGTGAAATTACAGAGCTTGTAAGCGATGGACTAGCCACTTGCAATTAATTAAATCACTTATAACTTATTGTAATTGTACACTTTTTAATCCAGTAGGTGCTTTTATTGGTCAGAAACCAATAAAAGCACCTATTGGTTTTGTAGATTGGCAATGTTTTTGAGATTGCTTTTCCTCGAGGAAAACTGTTCAAGCTCATATATCTACGAGTACCTAGGCACGTAGGCGGTTACAGCATACCAAAGTAAATTCAATTCTTTGGAAATCTTATAACTATATGATCAGCTATTAAACATTTTCTTGGAATAACATGCCATACGAAGTTAACGGTTTACGACCGACACGGTACGACAATTGGACGTCGACACCTTGCAAAATTTTTAATCAGTTAAAGACACTACCGACGGAAAATCTTTTATATTGTTCTTACAATAGAAAGTTTAACATATTTGTTGATTGTTTAACTATAGATGATTGACTTACGGTAATCAACAACAAATTATAAACGCTACCAGCTTTCTTGTTCTACTGACGTAACTCGCTTTCGGTTCACACAGATGATGCTGTCATTAAAATACTACCTGTACTTATCTTTATTCTGTTATCTGTGTCTTGTTTTATATTTTTATGTCCGCATAAAAATTAAAATTCTATCTGGATAAACGAATCCATTTTAAACAGGAAGCTTATTTGTACATGCAGCTTTGTTTCCTATTAATAGGTACAACATTTACGTCACCCGTTCAAGGACTTATCCTTCATCTTGTACCTAATTTGTATTGAGCTTGCATAAATAATAAATAAATAAAATAAAACAAATAATAAATATGTACTCTACTAGCTTTTGTCCGTTACTTCGTCCGCGTGTCCGTCGCATCGCATTGCCTGCCTGCACTATTACTTGGTTTTTGCTTAGCGTTATTTCTGACTTTTTTCGTTTCGCTTGGCGCTAGGACCCTAGCGTGATAGCCTTCCTCAAGAATTGGGCTATCAAATGCAATCATAATTTTTCAAATCCGACTGGTAGTTCCGGATATTACCCGCTACTTACACACAAACAAAGTCTTGTACCTCTTTATGATATTATTAAGTATAGATACTATATTTGGAGAAACTGCTGACGGACATATCATTCTGGCTCAATTATTATATTCATATGATGCTGCGTCATGAGAACAAGGCGAACATGTCCGTCCAAACCTGAGTAAGTAATCTCGATGTTCTCCGCACACTGATTCCCACTGACAGACACTTGATGAACAAAATAATAATGTCGAAACATCCAATAACGAATGACGTTATTAACCGCAGCTCTCTCATAAATATTCAATAGGTGTGTTATTGAATAAAAGTAAAAGTGAATCCTCAAAGACTTAAAGAGGAACTTTTGATTGATAGACGAGCTACCACGCATGTCTAGGAAGTGCACGTTTAAATTAATGATTGATTGTTTTTTAGGCCGCGGCCAGAGCTCAAGTGAAGTGCAAAGTCAGATTCCACAAAAAGTGGTTTCTGATTTTCCGTACGAATTTTAAGCAGCCACAAAAAGTAGTTTTTGAGCACAATCGCCCAATAACTGCAAAACAAACGCAAGCATGTGGTCAACCCGGGTGCGCGGCGGCGGCGCCTTCACAATCTCGCTCCGGAGATCATCGTTTTAATAGCTACGATTTATCACACTCTACGTTTTTTAGTAACTGTGTATCACAATCAGTAAGCCACTCAGCTGCAAGGTCGCCGGGTACAAAAAAACTCGCGACTTGTGTTTTTGCTCTATTTTTATTCACGAAGAAAAAGAATATCAGAACACCTATTTGGAAGTGGCGAGCTCACCGAGACTGGTCAGTACAGGAAGTTAAACCAATTGAACAACAATAAGATTTATGTGTTTTTCGAATACTTTTTTAAAGTTCTATATCGGTCATTACATTTTTTGCGTGAGGTAAGTATCGGGGTCTCAGAACTTAATGTTTAATTTCTATGCAATAAATAAATTACATATGTACTAATGATTTCAATAATGTAATTCTTTAGTAATAAATACCTACAATATTCAATGTTGGTACATTAACCTATAGCAATTTCATATATCGACGTAGGAAATCAATATTAGCAATTAATCAGTTAATTTTGCACACGTTAAGATATTAATGTTAAAATATTAATTTGCGGGCATTACGAAATGATGGTACATTTCGTAATGGACATGAGTGAGTAATTGCGGTGGCAGGGATGTGTGCGAGTGAGCGTCCCTTGAGCGAACTTGGTCCATCGCAGGCGCACATTAGTTGTGCGCCACGGGCTATTGTGCTACAACTTATAAGCGTTATGCAAAATACGAAGCGCCTTTCGATTCTGCGATATCTATAAATCGAGACGAGCGATCGTGGGATAGCGCAGGTGAACGGCTGTTTTGATGAGTTACTCTAGCTTAACGGCCAGCTTTATTATAAAACGATCACTTTTAATTCTATTAGGAGTTTTATTTTTATGTCCGAAATTATATTCCCATTTTTACAACTACTTTAAAATGCTAGTTGTTATTTCTGTTTTGAATTATTCGTTAAATTTAAATACTTATATCTTTAAAGCGTCCTTTAATTAATGATTATTGTAAATTCGTTATCTTGTTAGTGCTTAGATAAAAGATGCCGCGAATTTAAAAGCAGATAATTTAGATAACAGCGCTAACAATGTAAGAATTCATGTTTCGATCGTTAAATAGAAAATAAGGCGGACCGAATATAAGACTGTTAAACGAAATTATATGAAAATTATCAGTAGGCGTTATCTTCCAAAACGAGGTGGTGAAAGACCCTATATTTTCTATTGTGCTGGTTGATTAATGGTACAGTTTAGTTTAAGCTTTTAATACAGATATTACTTTCAAAAATCCATTTGCAATGCCATAAAAATCGTAGATAACAATCGTCGGATCGCATTAAAACCATTTATGAGTTGCTTTATGATATGATGGTGCCATATCTTTATGATGCATCTCTCACTTCGCCCCGTTAATCCTAGTCTAACCTGTTTAGCTATACAATTGTACCTCTATCTGTATAGTAATTTTTTGAGCAATTACTTTATTTGGGAGACAAAGCTTTAACAGGCAATTCCGCAACAACACCTAGCGATGTGCAGTCTGTTGCCTCCTCGCTTTGTTTGGAACCTATCTTAATAAGTTTTGTACTAAAGGATAATGAGAGTTTATTGCTGTTGTACTGCTTTTGCAACATAAAGGGCTATGAGTGAAAGATGGCAATTAAAATAATGATTTATGATATCTTAGTTGCCATGCTAGCCATTATAAACATGCCTATTCCAAGTAACCACACGAAAATTAGTAGGTATGCTAACAAGTCTGTTCAGAGTCAATTTTCCTATTTCCCCGCGGCACAAAGTTGCTCGATACCGGTATCTCGTTGACACACATACACACATCAAAGAGGATGTTTTGTTGGTTGCCTCATACTCACAATTTGTTGGTTGCAACTTGATTGCAGGAAAACAATAAAGCGCAAATTTAGCGTCGATAGCCATTGGCGTCAACTCACGTTGTTGTTAAATGGTAATTGCGTTGGTAATCGGATAGATAACCTGTTTCGCACTTTCAAGTGTAAACCAGTATTTATTTTTATAACTCTATCAGGTAGGTAGTCTGTTTATTATGCAACTAATCAAGATAAATATCTTATTTTGTTACGGCTAGTACCCTATTGAACTAAAAAATATAAATACCTAGTGCTTTTTTATGTAAGTATTATCATCAACACTGACCAGCTAATAAGCTTGATATCCACACATTTGTGAGTGAACATTGTTGGGTCATTTTGTGGTTCGTTTTAGGTCACTTAGGAGCTAAAACTATAATCACAATTCAGCTAAAGTGTCAACTTTTCAGCGAATATAAATATTTTTTATATACTTTTTATGATTTTCTTCTTTATATTTTTAACTAGCTCCTGCCTGCGGCTCTGCCCACGTGGATGTCGGGAATAGTCCCAAGGGATCATGCTATTGGGACCAAAAGTCTATATGCCAAGTGAAAGTCCCGTCAAAATCGGTCCAGCCGTCTCGAAGATTAGCCGAAACAAACATGCAGACGGACAGACAAAACTTTAAAAAAAAGTTTTTTTGTTATAAGTAGGTACCGTACATATTTTCATATGCTTTTATTAAAAATGTGTTATTTTGACATTACAAACAGATACTTCAATTTTATTGATTTGTAAGTAGGTATAGATATGCAATACCAGGATACACTATACAACTGACAGGGACCAATGCAAGTATATCTAACAGGAGTGCTAATTTTTAAAACAGCATTTTAATTCACGCGAACTTAAATTTTGGTCTAGTCTATAGGTAGATACAATACCAGTTTCGGCACTAATATAATTCACATAAATCCGATGAGCTGTATTCATGCGAGATGATGCATAATCCTATTATAATACCTATTTTGACATGTTTATAAGACTGTAGGTACAGGCGTCAATTTTCAAGTTGTCACGCGGCGTCGGAACTATGTAGATTTACTTAGCTATTTATTAATATATTATCCTGTTATGTTCGTATTTAAGCGTTCAATGGTTTATTTATCCAAAACACATGTTACATGTACATAGAATGCGACAGAAATTAACATAATTGTTGCGAAAAATCCAATCTAATTCGCATTTAAAGTAATCTTGGTATGTTGTTCAACAGTATAATATTCAAAGGCAAAACAAAGTTGAACCAGTCTAATATATTATTTAATTTAACGAGCTTGTTGGATAATAGCCTCTTATTTGGGCATAACACGTTATTTAATGGATTTTAAACACACACATTATTCAAATATATGCAAGGTTTTATTTCATATCAGTATTGGTCTGAGATCAGTATACAACAATTCGCTGCAGTGAATATGAATTGATTTTAAAATTCACGACGCGTTTATAGCAGAGACAATATTGTTCGCGCGACGCAGCGGGGGTCCAGATGACATCTCGCAGCGTGCAGTCTCACTCTATGCGCTCCGTTCTAATCGCACACGCCGACTGCCCTTCGGCCTTCCACGCAGAGTTCACTTTGCATTGTCCGCATACTCGTGCTGTACATCCTACAGTACTTTAGACTTTATTTCTATTACAGTTATTGAAAATAAAAGCGTAGATAAAAAATACAGATAGAGGTACCTCGTTACGAAATTAAGCAACCAAATGGCTTTCGATATCTGTGTTCATTGTTTGATTCACGTTGTTTTCATGTGCGCGGGCGCGTTTCGGCGCGGCGAGCGGCGCGGCTAGGGAATGCAAACCGGTTTCACCGAAAACCGAAAACCCGGTTTTTCGGAATATTTGAAATTATTAAAAAAACCGGTTTTTTATTTCACGTTTCCGGTTTTTCGAGTTTTTTATTGTTTTCAAATGGCAACACCCAACACCACGTGTCAGTCAAAACTATGAATTTGGTGTCAGCCATTTTGTTTTACCAACCGTTGCCAACGGTTGCTAGTGAAAAGATACAAGATTCAAAATTTTTTATTTGTGGAAAGTACGTTGTTTATTGTAGCATTAGTAATTTGGTAACATTTAACTGTTTTCAATAGTTGAGTGAAGGTGTTTAGTGAATTTGTCGTGCAATTCAGTTATTTTTGTAAGTATTTGACATTTATAGTATGTACTTAGGTTAGGTACAAATTGCTATTTTTAAATGTTAAGATATTCACACAGTGTGCCACACAATGCTTTATATTATAATTGTGAAAGTTTGATTGTTAGCATGTTTTTTTCCTTTTTCACGCAGAAACGGCTAGAATCTAGATAGATTTGGATGAAATTTGGAATAGAGATAGCTAAGCTATAAGGCTACCTACATAGCCTACTTTTAATCCCGAAAAAATGATGTTTCACTTATTCTACGCTGCCGAAGTCTCGGGCAGAAGGTAAGGTAGTAGTTAATTTATAAAACAACGTTTTTGTAATGATAGGCATAGGCCGTCTGCCCATCGCCTACGAAACTGATTTGCCTTTGTTTCCTTACCTAACTTTTACAGTATGCCCAGGAAGTGCCTGGATCAGCCTGGAACATTATAATTTCCTTCCTCTCCCAGTCCAGTATAATTCTTGTTAATTTCATAATTAAACAGATCAAGTTATTGTTCTTGCTTGTCGCTTTCAGATTACTATGGATGACTTTGTAGAAAACATCAGAAAAACTGAGGATAAAAACAGCGTGTGGGGTCATTTTTTTAAATCGAAATCAAAATCGGAAGCAAAATACAAGTATTGCAATAAAATACTTTTGTGGTCTGGAGGTTCAACTTCATCTTTTTAATACTGTTGATTAATATTGTACCTACTAGGGTGAAGCACAAAAGCAAATAAACATTTTACTTAAACAAATTTCTGCATTTTCATTGAAATTTTGAATACTTATGTATTTATTTTTAATAGATACGTTTTTATTTAATTATTGAAAATATGCAAGATGTAGGCGGCCTGAATTTCACAAGTAGTTTTAAAAAACTTAGACAAAGAAAAAAAAAACCGGGTTCACCGAAAACCGGTTTTTTTAATACGAAACCCGAAAAAAAAACCGGGTTTTCATTTTGGCCGGTTTTGCATTCCCTAGGCGCGGCGCAGGCGCAGGGTTATCGCGGTTCGGGCGCCCGTCACGGTTCCCACGCCAAGTGGTATTTTAAATACCTATTTATCTAGGTACGGCGACAGGACCGTGCATTCTGTTTGAGTAGCCTCTTCTGGATGGGTCAAGGATTCGCAGGTGAGTGCAGATCCGTGCTCGTTACACGATGCGACGTCGACCTGGCCTTGTAACATGTTGCCTGCCATGTTCTATTATACAATTCGATTGTACGACATGACTTAAATTTAATTGTTGTCTGTTATTCTTTGACGAGTGTGTTTGAGTGAATAAAAACAACAAAGCTTTTATCAGAGCTTATTTCCTCCGACATTGTACCTACGTAGTAAGTACATCAACCAAGTTGTTTGGAGAACGTGATAGGTGATTGTGGTTCTCTTAATTCCGTCAGGTTGTTATGATTATGAAGTTTTCAGAAATACATAGCTTTAGAGTACTATGCTACTGAAGAGGGTTCGTAAAAATCGATATTTATAATAAATATCAAAATATACTATACTTGATTATATCGATGGTCTAAAAAAGGGGTTCCTAAACACTGAGCACTCGACAAATCCTTATATGGAATCCTTCATTAAACTATAAATGAAACATACTGCAATTTACTACATCAGTAACAAGCCTTTATTAGGAATACTCCAAACAAAGTTTATGTGCGGAACTGTTTCACTGTTTTATTAATAATTATTGTAAAGTACGATTTTCTATCCTAAAGTTGTATTCGCAAATCTGGAGCAGCATCCAATCTTGACCTAAAGTTCTTGGTAGGTATACCTAAGTATTAGCTGAAAAGTCTGTTTCACAGCGATATGTTGTGGCAA
This sequence comes from Apamea anceps, assembly GCA_951799955.1. Taxonomy (NCBI): domain Eukaryota; kingdom Metazoa; phylum Arthropoda; class Insecta; order Lepidoptera; family Noctuidae; genus Apamea; species Apamea anceps. Next base: position 13,610,139 of record OX637505.1, on the reverse strand, counting down.
TAGGAAGAAAAGTTAGAATTGCTGTTTTGGCTACTCCAGGGGATTCACTTCACAGTCAATGGCGTATTTTAAGATTTGGCGCCACGGGCCAATACGGTTTGCCGCCCCGTAACTTAGCAAAATAAATAAATGTGAGAACGAGCGAAGTGAAGTCAAGGAGGGGAGGGAGGGACCACGGGTCACACACGGAAACTACCATTTTAATTCGGCAGCATTGTATTTCTCGGAGAAAAGAAAATCCCCGTGGTACCTTCCAGGAACCACGGGAGGGACCACGGGTCACACACGTCTTTGATGACTAATAATAATAATAATATCCCTGGACATTTCACACAGCGCCATCTAGTCCCAAGCTAAGCAACCTAATGCTTGTGTTATGGTAACAAGATGGCTGATAAACTACTTATATACATTTTTTTTTTGTAAATACATACATATTATAGATAGAAAAACACCCAGACTCGGAACAAATACATGTAGGCCATACAAATATTTGTTCCGTGCGGGAATCGAACCCGCACCGAACCGTAATAATCAGTCGTACCACAAAAAAAACATTGATATGTTTTTCTAACAATGTCGAAAACGATAATGAATGAACACGTGATGGGATTCCCAGAAAATTTTAACCTACTATAGACCCTATGTTGTGAGCATTACATATACTCGAATTTCAATAAAAAAAATAACCATATTTGCACATTATTAGGTGAATCTCCGAAATTTATGATTAAATTGCCACTTCGAGAAAGGTATTCCAAATTGATTTTTCGGAAAGTTCTACTAACCTAACCTAACCAAATAATTCTACAGCAAGATGGTGCTCCAGTCCATAACAGCAGAATCACTACTGCCTACATTAATAACCATTTTGATACCTGGTTTGGTACAAACGGCACAATCAGATGGCCTGCGAGATCACCAGATCTCATTCTCACCCCTTTAGATTTTTTTTGTGGGGATATGTGAAAAATCGAATTTACATTAAATCTTATGTGTAGACGAGTTGAGAGTTGAAGTTCAAAATACGATTTATAATATTCATCACAACACGTTATTAAAGGTTACTAGAAATGAATTCTTTAGAAGAATAAATTTGTGTATCCAAGAAAATGGAGCCCATTTCGAGCAACTAATTAGCAAATTTACCATTTTTTTGAAAATAATTTAAGATTTCATGGTTTTCCTTTCATTTAATTTATCAAGTTTGTTAGAGAGATTTCAACCTTATAAATTGATCCTAACGATCAATGCAATAAAAGTACCTACAGGTTGTAATTTTTACAGATTTTAGTCGGTTCGATTCCCGGTTGCGGCAAGCGAATTTTTTAAAATTTTTAAATGCAGTTTTCTTTCTATTAAAAAATAAAGGAATATTTTCTTTGAGTAAAATTTTCTATCTACAGTATTAAAGTGTACTTTCCCTTCAGGTGGCATTACAAAATTCCAACCTGTACCTATATCAACATAAATATCAATTTTTATTTTATTAAAGTTATTTTCAATATATAAGCTCACTGACTTAAAATAATATTAATAATATGTATTTACCTATATAGCATAAGGCATAGAAAATTCTAGAAAAGTCAGAAGGTTTCCGCGGGGTCATGAGTTCAACTTTATGATATCTCTAATTATACCTTCTCCGTCTTTGAATTGAGAATGGCTAGAGTGTCATTCATTAGTTACATTACGAAAGTTAAAAAATACCCGGTAAATGAGACCAAGATAGCAGAAAACTGAATAAAAAAATCCCTTAATTAACAAGCTCAAATTGTAATTGCAAAAGAACGATGGCAACTTGGACTGACTGCCAATCAAACTATATATGTGAGGGTTTTATTATTTGGGTTTCAGCCAAATTGATTGGATTTCTGAAAAATACGGGTATCTTATTCGAGAGCAAACTCCCTTGTTCGAATTTCACTAGTTCGATTTAACGTTACTTCGATGAACTCCTATGTAAACAATTTTTTTATTTTAGAATCGAGTTAGACTATCGACACAAAAAGTATCAAAATATCAATATATAAAGTGTAAAGTTCGATGTAACTTTACTTCAAACAAACAAGTTTAGCGCTAGAATAGAACGCCCGAATGTATTTCGGATGTACGAAGTACACGAGGGCAGAATTAAACATGAGTTTTCCCATTTTCAGCTCTATAGGCTAACTGCATGTTCCTTTACATGAGATAAACGGTACCTCTACCTAAAGATCCTGCTTGGTACATATTGTTGACAAAAACCACTGCTACGAGTATCGCTTCTGTATTATATTCACAGCTTTATCCCAATATAAATACATACCCTCGTTACAGTTTTATTATGTACATAAGTGTACGACAAAGTATACTTCTTTCTGCAAATAAAAATTCCAATTTATTGCATTTAAGTAGATACGTGTGTATGAGTGTATACGGAAGACGGGCGTATTAAGTTACCCGACGATTAAGTGGGTTGTCGACAGTGAGCATGATTCACATTTTACCCCGACTCCATTACTTTTTCGATGAAAAGAATGTCCAGCGGGCAGCTGAAAAATGTACAGCAGTCGAAATATTGCGACGCATATCTACAGAGCGTACATGTGTTCCCGCTGAGAACGGTAATGTATGGACTTTATGGTGGAGCCTTAATAATACGCACGATAAAAGTTGTTAAAATCAGTCATGTGCTCTTCATATTTCAGGATAACTTATGTGCAACATGAAATTTTTCAAAAATATTCAATCATGCGCTTATATGTTTTTAACACGCCGGAACAGTGCAGTTGGAGCGTCAAAAATATCGAGGTAAATAGGAAGTACCGAGTCTATAAATTATAACCGATGACGGAGAGGTTTTCGTAAGTATTATGTGTTTGATAGCCGCAGGCGCACAAAGGTATCGGTGATCCCACTGTTGGAGATTTATTGTAACTGTGATTATAAAACCTATTCGTAGATAACCATACGTGTGTGATTTTGGCCAACAAACGATTTAATGAATAGGTAGCTCAAGTGCTAATTGAGATGTATAACTCGTATCTATACTATTAAATCAAGGTCTACCACATATTGCATATGCATATGAGGTAGAGGTAGTAGCATTGATTTCAAACTTGCAAAATAACACGAAGACGCAATTTAAATACGCACATTCCATTTCAATCATTTATATTACTAGATTTTTTGTAAAATAAATCTATGAATCTAGAATATCACAATATGCTCAACTCGACCAAATCTTAACTAGTTAATTTTCGACACATTTCGGTTGAAATGTATTCTAATATATATCTGCTTGTGTCGCAATACAGTGGGGCCATTACACAAACACACACGACGACGTGTATGCTAACTTAATAGATACCGAACCCTTAAGGATCAAATTTCAATAAAACCGAATAAATAGCTCACAGCATTAGTCTTTCTATTAGTTGTAACACATAATGTTTTCGAGATACGGTCTCATTGAATGTAACATTTAATTTTCTATTCAATTGCTTATCTGTAAATGTATGGCATAGTTATATTGGTAACGTGGGAATCGTCATTGATCATTCCGGATTACTTCGATGACTATCGGTAAGAAAAATAAATTAATAATAACTTCGATATTGGGCGATGTAATCTCTGTGAGCTTCCGAAATGAGATTGCTGACGCGATAATATAAAGTGATGGTACAGCTTCTGGGGGTAATAGATCTCACGTCTTGTAGCTGTGTGTGTGGAGGTGTCATTGACACTGTTTTTGAACACTTTAATTTTTTAATTACATTTCTACTACATATTTTTTTTCTTTTATACAACAAAGTTAGCGCTAAAATTAGTGCCAAGGCGATTCTAAAAACCTCGTCGAGCTGTAAGAAGTTCAGTTAAAAGGTGATACAACCGCACAATGTAGTGACAGGTTGTCAGTTTACAGAGTAATAAAAGTTCTACAAGTAAAACTGTAATTATTTTCTTTAGTTGACTTGTGCGTTCATGGCATGATTAGCAGCTGCTCTAAATTCTACTTTTTAATACATCCAGATTAGTGGGCCGGACATAATACCTACGTATTTAGTTAATTAAATAAATGTTTAACCATACGCGTCTCTCCATTGAATCTCATTATCTGAATGTAGTCCGAGAAAGGCTGCGATGGTGAAAACATGCACGCGTATCCTATTTCAAGTATAATATGCTTTACACATTCTCACCTTGCTAGTCTGCGTTATCCTTCCTTTCCCTTTCCCTATCGCCATAATACAACAATAAAATCAGTTGTTTATTATCTTACATTACAAGTGTTCGAACACAAAAATCACTTCTTACGAGGAGCATGGCGCTGAGGCGGGGAGCGCATGCGCTGCCTGTCCCACACTAAAACATTACACTTTATGATCACTTGTCTAATAAAACAATCGAATAATTCGGTTATTGAGCCCCTTAAACATGTTACAAGAGGTCTTTTGTCTGCTGAAAGTTTATTAATTTCATACAAATGGGATAATAATAAGACAATAACCATTCACATATTATGTATTGCGCGCGAGATTGCGCTTAACGCTTTTATCTTAAGACTGATTAAACTATACTTTGCGGAAAAATATACACGGAAAAGCTTTTATTTTTCTTTTAAGTTCATTGTCGTTGATATATACAGCGAAGTATAACAAGCGATAATACTCGTGCCCAAGATAGAGTGCGTCCGCACGGCCTCGCCGCGGAATAAATGCCGTAATTAAGTGAAATTATTATAATTCTGTTTCAGAATTAAATGGATGTCACAATATCACGCCCTTAAGTAACCGTAAATTCATTAAATATTTGGTAGGTATCTTGATTGTCTACATAAATGGTGTCGTATGTTTATTATGCATAATTTCTTGCGTATTAATCGTTTTACATAGTTTTGTCCTTTTTGCTGCAAAGAAAATCATGTGTGACAGAAAAAAATGTCCTTTCTATAAAAGTACTGATTTTAATTACACTCCATTAACCGAGAACACCGCTCTGATAAAATGTGTTTAAATAATTAAAGTAATTAATTTTCAAATTTTTATAAATTATTTTAGCGAAAAAGGCGTCATTTACTCACAGTAAACACGCAACAGGCCAATACGTTACATGAAAAGATTTCGCTTTTTTACATATTTGGGACCGATGTGATTTCGGGTGTGAGCGTAGATATCAAAAGCGGCAATCCTATCTGTTATCAGTCCATTATGGCCGCAAACAAATGACGCAGCTTAAAGTCTTAAGGCTTTTTAACGGGGTGAGAGTCGTGAGTCGTCGCCGGAGTAATTAGCCGCGGAGTTGTTTGTGCGGCCGGCCGCGCCGCGCCACAGAACATGTAATGTAAGACGTACCGGGACAATGAGCCAGCCAGCTAGCACTCGTACTGTCCGTAGGTGCCGTTTTTAATTAAGTCGACCAGATTTACAACTCGCTGTAACGTTGGGTGTTCTTAGTTTAATCCTATTTAGAGTTACTGCTGTTGCCTAAGCTCTATTACTTGTCCATCGATGATTGGGCTATATATTTTATCCTTCTTCAAGCAATGATTAGGTCTTATGACGAATGGACAAGTATATTGTTCTAGTTAAGATACGGTGTGTGAGATCTTTAATGGATCGCACAACCAGGCTTAGACTTTGTTACTTCATAGCTGGGCCATGTAAATAGTGCAAGCGCGGTGTCGCGTGTAGTCGTGTGACCATGTAAACATAAGCAGCCTTCCGTACAGGTTTTAGACCATAAGGCAATATATCATTATGTTGTTTTGTGAATTAGCGAGCAAACAAGCAATAGACTGCAATATGTTAGAGTACATACAGCTAGTTCTTACAACGCCTCGAGCTGCATCAGCTCATATCTAGATACTGTTGACATTTGTATCAATTTTCCATTTAAAAACCAATTAAAACACTAGGTGCATAAAGGGTGTATAAAATGTTTTGTTAAGATAACACTAGATAACGCCGAAACGGTTCGTATGCGCCGCGATGTAATTATGAAAATGGACAAACAAACAGACTGTACCTACTCATGATTGTAGCCTTATTCTTTGACGACATTTAGCCGAAATCGTTGTCAGTATTGTGACAAATTGTGAGATAAGGACATGTGAGATAAATATATCGGTCACGAGTAAACCAGACGCAGTGCTGCTGCGTGCGATTGTCGCTCAGACGCATCTGTCGCACCACAGGCTTGTGACGTCATCTCGAACCACTGGCTCCTGAACCGAAACCGCATATTCAGCTTGCAGTTCTAAGATCCGGTAGGACTATATTTACATATAAGTAATATAAAAAATAAAAACAAAACTAGTGCACGATTTAATAGGACTTAGGTACGGCAGTAAAAACGAGACGCACAAGGCCATCCAATATCTACAAGGTGCAATTTTTGTAAGTTATTATTTAAACAAAGATAAGAGGCTGGCTCCGATATATAATTCGCGAATACTAGACAAAAAGTTTTGACCACAGGCTAAACTCGATCGGCAGGCACCTACTTCTAGACCTACTTATTGATTGAATCTTTCAGACTTCAATACCTGACTGGACTCGATGCTTAGCGAGCGTCATTCGTTGGCACATCGACACCGGTAGACTGAAACGATAGGTTTTTATAGTTTTTATATATTTCTTAATGTTTTATGGCGAGTAATTTATTAGTACTATATTTTTTGTATTATAACGTTATAAATAATTGAAACGCTAAACAAAAAATGTAACATCTTACTAAATGCAACGCGTTAATTAAACCGTTGATCAGGTTAGTAACAAATTCATTTAGTAATTAGCTGTGCACTTTTTACTTTAGACATTATTATCTTCTCATTAATAATACTTTTACCATTTTATCCAAATGAATGGACATTGCTTACAGGCTACTTAACACAAGTTACACTGCTATTACTATTTCAATGAGAAAGAGTTAAGAAACTTTCAATTAATTTAACTATAATATAATCAACTGTTAAAATAAATGATAAATTGGTAATATAGGCAGCGACGAGTAGTAATGTATAAATAAATAATATCTTGCTACAAGCCGTTTAAACTCAGCATCTTATAGAAATGCATTCATTTAAATATTTGTCCGCAAGGTGTTCGACTATATTCTTTTATTCTTAACATTGTGGAAAATTTCCGAGTCGTTAAACTTCTTTATTATTCTTTCTCTTATTGACATACCAGTTATTAACATTATTTTTACTATGGACGAACGTGATCAGTTTTCTATTTAACAATACTTAGTTATAAAGACAATAAAACGCGTTGGAAAAAAAGCGCTTTTTCATTTTTTCATTATTACAAAGCAGTTTTTCATTATTTTTAGTATTTTCAGCCTTTTGTCGATAAACACACCCCATTATTCACCCGTAAGGTTAAATAATTACAAGAAATAGTTCACAATGTAAATAATAATACACCCTCTATTTTCTCATTGTCTCTATTGTAGAGGTTACGACAACATCCTAGTTACAACATCATATAACATTGGTACAAAAAACTGTCCTTAAATAATTTCTCGGTCATTCATAGTAGTTGTCTTCAGTGGTAATTATTGATGAAGTAGAAATAATAATTTAAAAAACTATGGAGCAGCCGGTGAGGGCGATAGCATCGCATTCAGACGGAGAACCTGCGCAGACGCAGAGGCTTATTACACCACAGATAGTCCTTTGTTCTCTTTTGTAATTTCCAAGTTAATTAGACAGTTTTTACCGTTAATAGTATCTACAAAACAGTAATTTATTTAATACGAGACCCATTAATATTTGTAACTAAAACAGTTTGAAACTGACAAAGTTAAACGGTGTAATAACGACACGCATGCTCGTGCTTACAATTTTTATGACTAGAATTTATTCACGTAATAGGTGCACGATTTTTCATGTGTACAGGTTACATAGGAAACAGTAAAGTTATTGAAGCTTTTCACTCTTGTTGTTGTTTAAATAATATTGTCGTAATTGCACGGTTTTTTTATGTCCAATCGCGCTACTTACTGCAGTTGTTTAAAAATGAAGAATGTACCAGAGCTTTTCTTCAGCAATTTTCTTTTAATCACGTAGTTATTATTAGTTCATATTCTATTGGTCGCTAATCGTTAAAGTTTTTATCGTGAACCCAGTAGCTGTTTTGTAAATCTATTTATTAATGTTATACACGAACGAATGCCATTAGCACGTTTCTACCGGTAGGTACCTGTGTCATAGGTACCGACATATCAATTATGTAATTTGCAGAATGATTTGTGCGTGCACAACTGCATCAGTGCGTTAGAAACTGCACTCACAAAGCTTCTACCGATGTCTATAATCAACATTACGGACTGATGCAAGCACTCTGAATAAGCATTAGCCACAGTTTTCCGGAGTCGGCTGCATACAAATAGGTCTATTCTAACATCTAGCTGTGTCATGCTTCCCTGTAAGTGCATAACGTGGGTGCACATTGAACTAAACAGCACGTTCGTCGATCTGTTTAATTTCGCAATAATTTCTTTTATCGGTGGTCAGTGGTTAGATTTCCGTGTGCGCGGGCGCAGTGCACGAGTCAAGCGACGTGGTGCGATGAACGTGTGCGATACCATTCATTAGGCGGTGCGGGCGCAGGGCGCTCACGCGTCAAATTAGCCCGAGCCGCGCTTAATTAGACAGAGCAACGTCGTCGCCTGCCCCCGAGCACCCCACGCCGCTCCATACAGACGCCCGCCGTGCACTCGCCTGAACATGATTATCTTAATGCCCAGGTACTATCTGAAACCGACTAGTTTAATCCATGCAAAATAAGATATATTAAGGCCACTTAGTCCACCTAATAAATAAACATAAATGCCATAATTTTTCTGGTTCTACAAACATTTTTCTTTTATTTTTTCAGTAAATATACGCCATCCTTATAAATATCTAAAAATATTTGCAAAACTGCGCTATTGAGTTTAATTAAAGGACAATAGCGAGGATCAGCTGCTGGGACCGTTACACGGCGGCACGCGATGAAACGCGCATGCGCGGCGGGCGGCGCGGCGTGCGCAGGCGTAGGGACGCAGTGCACCCGCCCGCCTTGTGACTTAGGTCAAGATCGCTCCACGATCATGCCAATTACCAACTTGACACACAATAATTGTAACGCCTCGTCTGTCGTCAATTAGTTACAACTAGTTGACAGCATCTTGCCGGTATTAAGAAACCTGTTGGACCACTGGGCACGCGATAACGATGCTATTTAAAGATGAAGATCGTAATTACTATCGAAGTTATTATATTGTGTAAATTATTTAAATTTTTCTGAATAGGTCTGATATGCGAATGCGATTACCGACTGCCTGCGTCACTAGACACCTACCTGCAGATAGTATTAATGTCTGTTAGACGATAATTATATCCAGGATACCTACATACGTATGTCGGAATATTACCGTGCTACAATTTCCAGTTAGTGCGGTACAAAACTTTTATGTAATGCAACAAAGTGGTAAAGCTACAAAAAATTGTTTACTATTCGACAGAACTTGTTCAGTTCGAAAAAAGGTTTTTACACGTAATTAATTGTTCAACTATTGCTGGATAAAAACACAGGCGACGTTAAGTCGGTTCCTAGCCTAATATTTCTATATATGTTACATATATAGTGGAACAATTAGCGTAATTACGAGAACGGTTTCTATGGGCAGGTGTAAAACATCGACCACTCATAATTCCTAGTAACGGCATTGGCTTAAGGCGATACTAGGGAAACGTGCTACTAGGCAGCAAAATTACTGGTTCACCATAATAGAACCTTGGGTATTTCTAAGCACCTTTGGCCGGCTATTTTACTAGCAAAAATTATAAATTTTGCATTAGGAAAATTATTTTCAGATCTTACGACGTAGTCTTTACTTACAGGTGGATTTAACAGCTCAACTAGAAACTGTTTAATATTCTCGTCATCGTTTAGATTTGAAACGTGTCGTTTAACGTTCTTTAGTAAATAATTTGTTTGAGTCCAGAGGGGCAATTCTCGTAATTTTAAGAACGTTCACAGTCTGATTTCAGTCTCAATCTGTCGAAAACACCTTTGGTTTCCCTACATTTTTGACAAGTTTTTGACATTGATTGTCGTTGAGATGAGATTGCGACTAGATTTTGAACGTCTTTAATACTCAATATATTTATTGCTTTCACATGTGAACTTAGGTGGTAGGGTTTACAGAATATGATCATTGTGGACCCTGTCGGGCACAGCAAAAGAAAATTACGGGTGTTCTTGATTACGATAAAATAAATGAGCAATACTTTCATAAGTTTATTGAATTCCTTGGTAGAATTCAGCAAGGAAATGTCACCGTTACTAACACTTCCTTACGGCCTCAATATTCTTATTTGACGGTACATGACGCAAGATTTTCTCTCACTAAAAACCAATAAAAATCATGTCCGTCAGTATTTCCATCAAGCCGTAATAATTATTTCCTAGGTACATGGTGGATCTATGCTATTAGCAGATCTAGTCCGTAGACGATAAATCTTCTGTAACGAGCTTTTTCATTTCCGAAACACAGAATTATTATGAAACAGAACAGTTAATTCTGCTAGTTTACTTTATAGTGCTGCTAATTCTAATCGTAGCTTGTGCAACAAGTTCAATCATAATCTTGCATTAGCATTCCTTCCGCGAGCTCAACAGCGTCTGACTGATTGTGACTTTATGACAAATACGATAGAGATAAGTAATTAATAGTAGCAGCGCAGCGCTAAGACAGCTAAGATCGTCCGTCGTGTTATTAACGCGTTATAAACAAGGCGAGACACCGCACACCGCCGACACAGGGCAGATTGTAGTAATGCTTTGTTCTCGTGATCCGTTGCGAGCTCACTGTTGGCAAAATCTCGCGGCACATAAATTTGCCAGGTTCCGTTGTGAAAGCCAATATTCTTTGTGGCGCTGGCGAGGTCTATTTCTAACATTAAATAAATTACACCGATATTACAAGAACGAATCGGGGAACTTGTTCTAGTCGGACGTGTCTGGTCTACACGCTGCATCGCAAACATCAATTTCGTGTTGCCGACTTTTAGAGTTATTAACGAAAATTCGTTTTGTTTTATTTTTTTTGTACGGTACTTCCGTATGCTGAAACTGTGGTGATTTATCGGATCGTGACTGTTTTTGTCAGGTATTGTTTATGTGGCTGGCTTCACTAAAACCAGCTTAACATCTTACCGTTTAATCCCTGTCTATTTATCAATATTTTGTCATTTAAATTATACAGATGCTTGAGCGTAGTTTTCAATTTGTTAAAAGGTATTCATGTAACTATGAATCATCGTGAATAAATCAAGGTCATTAAGTCCAAGCTACTATTCTTCTAACATATAAGTAATATATTTAATATTCAAGAACTGACAGCAGAAGCGTATGTAAGCCGATTTGCCAGACACAAAGGTGTTGAAAACTTATTTAGAACGGTTCATAACGTCGAGCTTCGCCAACAAAAATGGATTAAACATAATAATCACCAAGGCTGACCGAAATGTAACTGTTATCAATAAAACATTATTTCTGGTTTTAACGGAAATTGGTTTTTATTAACAGTATTCCGCATCCTGTTACTAAGATGCATTTAAGATGGTCAGTAATTAAAACATATTAAGACATTATGGAGTATATTACTTTAATTATAAAATTAAATGTTTGACAGATAAATTAATTATTAAAAGTAGGTATTGAGTAAGAAGTACCTGGGCCAGTCTGCATCATGGACAAACATATCTTTAGGCAATTCATATAAATAACTAGATTGTTAATTACTGATGTCGAAATTCCGCCAACCCGTCAATGAAGACTGCTAATCATAACATTTTGACATCAGCTTAGATATTCATTGCAGCAGTCATTATTAAGCTTGCTGGAGTGTGAAGACACCAGCCGCTTCTATGTACAATGTAGTCGTTGACGCATCGTAGACGCTGAGCGAACAATCTGGAAACTTTGAAAAGGAAACACGAACTATTTTGGCTTCGGCTATTTTGTACAATTTTGATCCTTAAATTCATTTTTGATCATTCTCGTCACAACTTTACTACACGTTGGTAAGAGACGTAGCGTCTACGTGGCGTCAACTACGCGGCGACCAACGCCCAATATGAAGGCTAGTCAATGGAAATCTAGGCAATATGCAATTTATCTGTGCAGGACCATAAACCAGGGGTTATTTTCTATAAGATTTTTTTTAAATTACGAATTTTGGCAACGAATGTCTTTGTCTTTTCCTTTATTTAAATGAGAAAATTAAGATGTTGTCTAGGTTTTTACAAAGTTAATCTGGCTCTTTTGAAATCGTGTACGTAGGTATCCTATATCTAAAATCGAAATCTCACTTTTATTAAATATTTAGATTTAGATGTTCGCCGGAAAAGCGTCGACGTGGGCGAAACTCATTGGTTGAAGTACGAAGTATATATGTATACTACAAAACAAATGAATCAATTATTTAAACAGATCTACTAGCGACCCACCCCTGCTTGGCACAGTTTTTACGACTTGGCAAAGTATCGGGATTGCTATTAATATAATTTAGTTTAATATAATGCACATAAACCTTTCGGAATTAATTCTTTAAATGCTGGTGAAAACCGCATCAAAATCCGTTGCTAAGTTTAGAAGAACAACGCGGGCACACAGACAGACACGAAAATTTATTTAAATTTATAATATGTATAGATGATTTGTATTTACAACAACAAGGTTTACATTTCTAACATTGTTACAAACAAGAAACTACAAACGTTAGAATTGCTCAAAACCATATCAAAATATGAGATGTTGCGTTGGCGGACGACACGGCTATTGGCACGCTTCTATTTGATTATTTACAACATTTATCGCTTTACTAAACGCCTGCATCGAATGAGACAATATTCTGCAACATCTTGACACACAAATATGTAATTTTCCGTACCATAAACAATAATATCTATAAGTTAATTTTGGAATTTGATTCTGCCCACGTTCGAAACAAACGTTTTCAAATTATAGTGTATCTGAAACTAATTTATGGCTCAATTCGGAAAGAGGTATTATGTGTTTGGGTAGTACATTAGTACAAACAGTGCGCTTCCAATTATTTACGACAGGCCTGCAGCGCCCTCGGGCTGAGTTTCACAACACTTTATGGACGAGCGTCATTACGGGCCGTTGCTCAACTTTGACGCCTTTGATTATTCGATAATAACGCACACATAATTATAATGCCTATTTATTACTTGCAGATTAAAAAACAATTTTACTCTCACGATGTAATGTGATATTAATTCCGATAATAGTTGAGATGGACAATAGTGACGTAATCTAACTTTCGACCCTAAGGTCGAAAGTTAGATTACGTCACTATTGTGCATCTCATGCTTACAATTATTTAAAAACCCGAATAGCCAATAATAATAAGCCAATAAATTCGCAAAATGTGTAGTACTTTGAGTCATTTATACGGCACGATAATATTGCTTCCTTGAAAAAAATTTTTAGGTAGCGTTTTAATATTAACCCAAAAATGCTTCAACGTTTTAACTATAATTCAAGTGTGTCTTATAGGTACATATCTGGCATGTACTTAGGACAAAAATATTTTCAATAATAACGTTAGGTGGCTTTAAGTGAAGCATTCACATGCTCTATGCTCTAATTAAATTAATATAGCACACAATAAAGGCACCTTCGTAATATTAAGAGCACATCGAACCGCTCGATCATGCCGAGGCTGCGCGTGCGCCCCCGCCTTCGCAATGATCCATATTCCATCTATCACCACGCTATTATTTATAGCGCCAATTATAATGGAGTCAGTATCTAATGGTTCACTTCTTTATTTATCGCCTATACGAATCACAAGTACATGTATTGTTTATAATAGTTATAAAACAGCGAAGTTAATTTATGATACGGTTTGTCAATAAAACCTTTTTTCTATGAGACCAAATAGGTACCTAACAAGACTCTTGCAGCGCGGGGTGTTTGTTTTTTCAAACAAGTGACTTTAATAGTCTGCCTCTTTGTCTCTTCTCTGAAATTGAACCGCGCGTACTGAACACCTTGAGAAACTATAAATTATTCCTGCATGTGCATTCAAGCGATATGATCAATACACTAATCAGTTTCGCTTGATGTTCTATCTGCCCGTGTTAAACAACATCCAATCGAATAAATACTATTTTCTTAAATAAAAATAATAAACGTACCATTTTACTTAATTAAGAAGGCTCTACGTCGTTCTGCCGTCGGCGCAGACAAAGTTTACACAACATTAAAACGTGATAAAGCTCCACAAAGCCTCCATTATTGTAGCAAATGACAGGCGTTTAATTAACATAGATACTGTGCCCGTGTTAGCGGCGTCGGCGCATCGGCCGCGAGTCGCGCGCTGCCGGTGCTGCCACTCGCATCGCACGGGTTATTTGTGCCGATAGCGCTATTCGTGCCAATGCTAATGAACACGCCAATCTCGGATCTCGTATACTCGTCAATTTCAAACTATAAGGTATAAAACTTATAACGACAGGATTTTATGTTATATTTTTATAACCAAAGGTGTTAAATATCACACCTAGGTATATTTTAAATAAATTAACATGCACGCAGCTATACGTGTAACCTACGTATAGGTAGTTTATTTAGTATTTTATAAAAAAAAAAAAATTGCGAGGTCGTATTTTTGATGTAAAATATTAATGGACCACAGCATACGTAAAGTAATGTGAATAAACTTTTACGATATATTCATGGTCTGAATTGACTATTTCGAAACTTTTATTCAAAAAGATTTGCTTGCGAATAATAAAAAATCAATATAAAAATAGTAGCACAAAGAAACATAGTAGACATTTTTGTTGTAGTAGTAGGTTATTGTTTAACTCCAAGTGCAAGCACCGATTAGCTCAAGTCTGAGAAGCTACTGGAATAAAACATGACTTTGCAAGTGCAGCATTTAAACAATAAGCTAAGTATCGGCCTCTACTCCGTGTTTTCCTAAACTTTACTCAGTTCAATTTAACAAGTAGACCATGTTAACTAGGTAAGTACAAACATAGTACCTATTCTAGATGACTCTCCTCAGGGTGTTCTATAAGATTTATGCGCTATTATTATAATATGTCAACAAAACCTAGTGTAAACAACGTGAAATATTTCCCAGTAACAAACTGTATCATATTGTCTAAAGCTGTTTAGCTACTATATTTTAGTAGCTAAACAGCTTTAGACAATATTACAGATCTAAATTAGAGTCGGAAACGCCTTTTTACGATAGCCCCTATAAAATCAAAAAATCATGGGAACGTATAAAGCACTATGTGCCCAAAGCCCGCACCTGCCAGCTTTTCACAATGCGGTATAGATAAACCGCAGAATCAATGGCGATAATTGTACTCAGAACGAAAAGTAACCGAAACTCACGCTCCACTTCAACACACGTGCTTAATAAGCATTAAAATAATTGTGTGGCGGTTTTATATACAGTTAATTATTATAATAAGACCAAAATATGGGGCCCTTTGTGGCCACGTGCTACGCTCCACCGCTTTCCACTAATTTGTGATGTCCTGTTAAATGCGACGCGGTACATTCCTCCCTGTAATTTGGTAGTAAAGTTACACCAAAACGGTATGCGAACAATAAATTGAAAGAATATAATTTTGCTTATAAATTGAATATCAATTAAAGTCGCATACGTTTGTAAAGTGCGTCTGAGATTACGATAGGCGGCGTCACTCGGGGAGATGCAGGCAAGGGAACATACGCAATAGTCGTTTAATCATCATTTCGGTAATTTATCAGTCAGTCGCGACGTGTTTTATCCGATGCCGCGGATGATTTTAATTTGGTTTTAACGGCGTCAGTATTCAAATTTATATAATCAATCACCGGATTGTTATGAAAGTGTGCGATACGAGTCGATTTCTCGGCCAAATTTGCATCATCGCTGCAAGGAGGTTAACATTGTAGTAACAGTGTGGTGTAGGTACTGTGTACCCCACACGGGCTTGCGAGCTTACACATAAAACGGACATCGAACTACTATCAGCTGAGGTTTATTCCATCTCAGAGTCGTAAAATGTTTCAACTTGATACTATTTTTATCCTCGTTATTGGTATCATTTTACATGAAAAATATTTCCGACAAATGTTCTAGAAACTGTCTTCCTTATTGTATCCACTTTCAGTTAAGTGTGAATTTTATTATAGCTTGTTTATCGCCTTTGTATCGGCTGCTGATAGTGTCAACAAAAACAGGACGTGATTTAATATTTGAGTACTTATAAACGTCCGAATGAACATTAACCTTACTTTTAAATTACAATTAGGTAATCTAATTTTGAACATTTCAATACTATAAAATTAATAAAAAAATATATTAATTACCAGAGCTAAGATGTTAATAACTCTGTAACCTCTCACTTTATAGACCTTAAGTAACATCTACGGCAATGCTTCTCGCTAATGACCGAAAACTAGAAAGGTGCCGGTCGTATCTATCTCGGATGCAACATTTCACTTGGTTCGTTATGAGATCAGTCACAACGTGTCCTTAATTATACATTTATGCAAATAACACGAAATATATATCACAAAACTTATTAATATTTGCGAAATTTATTCACATCTGCGAAATAAGTGACGTAACCGACGTGCATTTGTGATATTAAAATGCCTCTCACGCCTCCCGCATACAGCTATGCCTATGCATTTAGAATTAATATAGTTTACTTTTTCTTATGTATGTAATTTCAGAAAATGTTACCGTTCTCAAATTGCCTCATTAGAAATAATAAAATATTATAATGAAATATGATCCCAAATGGAAAAGATGTAGATGCCACTCATATTAGGGTCAATATTTGTATCATTTAGCCGTTTGTAGTTTATCTATTGCAGTGAAGTCAGTACGTAAGAACAAGGAAAAAGCTGGAGATATTTTGTTAACACTTTCACGAGCTTTTGCTTGCAGCTAAAAGTTTTGTTAACCATTAGGTAAGTACCACATGTGTAAGAAGTAACAATGACCTGACTTCTTTGATGTCTCGTAAAACACCGACAGCGTTTAATCAGCCGATATTTCCAAATAAGCTGAACAAAGTACTCACATCATGTCAGATTGGGAGATCAAATCTCACGGTCTTACTCCTACCAGACGTCTGAATTAACCTGTTGCCGCTGATCGCTGAATTTACTCACTGTTTTATTACTGCTGTAATACCTACTCTTGCATCTATGATACAGGTAGTTTATTACTCCTATGAGGTGCCCTGTGTGTACAAGAGTGAACGCTGAGCGTGAGAGCTTCTATGGTCTGTTCCAAAAATTACCAGATGAAAGTGTAAGCAAACCCTCTTCAGGTTGAATTCTTACACAATCACTCACTAAGGCAAATTCGTAACACATGTATTTAGAAATTTTCAACATTTATCTCAATACTTTTACCAACAATTATTGTTTGAAATGATTAAATTGTTAATGAACAATCTTCAACGAAAATTGAGGTTATAAATTCTTATAATTATTATTATTCATAATTAACCTCAATTTCGGGTTTAATCATTAAAAAAATCAAATCAAAGCACTCAATTTGTAAGTAACACTATAAACTGACATTCACCGGTATGTTTTCTTATCCATTTGTTTACATTTCCATCAAATATTTTTTAAACAATTTAATCACCGGTTCGGGTGCCGACTGCTCTCTAGGAAAAGAGGGCTTAGAAGTAAGGAGGAGTAAGGAATCCTTCTTTCTTCCAAAACTTATTTTCTTCTAAACCATGCACATAGCACCTGATAATAATACATCCGATTTCTGAAAGCTGTATCAAAGTGTCTGCTCTGTAAGTTTGTGTTCAGCACGTATGCAAGCGGTTTTCGCGCATATGATTTTCAGCGTACCTTGATTTCAAATACGTACTAATATAATTAAGGTATGCAGTTACTAAAGATACTACTTCAAAACCAATTACCTTTGAGATTCTAATCACTAATGAAAGGCCTCATTTAAGTTTTGTCTATAAACCAGTGGTATTCCTTCTCAAAGTCGAGTTAATGATGATTGTCTGTTGCATTAAGTACTTGTACCTAATATTTTACAACATGTGGTAATGAACGTATAATGCTTAAGCATGTCCATGTTGATGAAATTCTGCTGCATCTTGAAGGCCTGCATACTTCTTAATTTATAATTTTTTAATAGCTATCTTTTATAGTATTTAACTAAGAGCTTACATAGGTTTGTGGCACGTAGCTACGAGTTTTGTGAGTATTATTACTAAGTTTTGTAAGTAAAATTAATTTCTATGGAAATAGATACCAAATCATAATAATATCCTGTTTAAATAATTTTATTTTTTATGCTAATAGGCAGAAACGATAGAACAAAATACCTGTTCGAATTAGGCATCCTGTTACATAAATAATCTAGACACATAAATTATATCAGTTTATTTTAGTTTCCTAGGCGTGGTTCGTACAATACGTGTTTTCTATATGATGAACTAATGTTCCGGTTCTCTATACAGATTCTCATAAGATTACAAAGTAACTAAAATCATCACAGGTCCCAGAGTTCTAAGTGTGAACACACACGAGCTACACGCGTTACATCGACAGCCGTCGACGGGTGTGACGGCTGCAGTTGCCTCTGCCATTGACGCGTTTTGCTCGTGTGTGTGAGCACTAATACTTAATTTAACTCTACGAAATGATCGTAATTATGTATAATAACATATTTAAATCAAATTTGCAATTAATTAATATTTATTATGTTCCACATTTCATAACATGAATGCAGCTTGAGTGATCTAGTCTTATAGGTGCGCAGATTGTTCTGTGTCTGTCTGTTTCGAGATAAAGCTACCTCAAACATCATTATTGCATTAATATTTTCTCAGGAGGACTTATAAAACACTAGTCATTTCTCCGAAACGAAATGGAGTTAACATTGACACTTATCTCTATAAATGAGCTATTATTCAAGGCGAGTAGTGTCGTTCTAAACTGCAGCTGATCTATTACATATTGTCCTACGCATCAGTCATTCGCAATCTTATCTGTGTATCGTGGGAGCGGACAATCCCGATACAGAGCGCGCTCGCTGCGTTAGTGTGCGGCCCAAACGGAGACTGCGGCGCGACGAAGGTGACGCCATCCTTATACTATTGCCATATTTTATACCTTGTTTGATTACTACGTTAGCAGACAAGATTTTAGTAATACGCGATGAGTAATTTTCGTAATGAGCGCATCCGAACGCGAGACACGGATTTGTGTACCTAAACGCTACGCCGCCGCAGCTGCAAATCTTTTTATAGAAGGCGTTGAATATTTATTTGACTTATATTCGTGTACTTGTTCGTGTTAATGGAGCTTTTGTGTATTTATTTCTCGCCGATGTGACAGGCCCTCGGGCGAAGATATAAAAGATGGTGGTTTTACGGTGCATAAAGTGATAAACTGGGAGACCGATAGCTACGATAAGTACAGTAATCCACGATTACTTGCAATTAATGTTTATTTAGAAACAGCTGTAAGGCTTCTGTGCTATCGTCGCAATACATTATTAGTAGCTATCGGTAAATGAAATCGTAAACCGACATGAGGGGAAAAGTAATCTAAGAGAAAAATAACTGAACTTACTTTCGAAGGAACGTGTATTTTTTACCGTTTTATTCTTTACTACTAACAAAAACTTTTTTTTAAATATTTTAACATATCAAAAGACACACATGTGTGAAGCGGGACGCGTGTACATTGAAAGTAGCGGCGGTAGAGAAGCTCCGCCGGTAGCGCTGCGCCCGCGCCGCGCCGTGAGAACTCAATAATTGATTTTACTAATCTCATCTATCGACCGCCGCACTAATACGTGTCTAGACTGCGCATTAGGTACTTGGCCCAGTTGTTCTATAGATCGAATAGGACCTATGAATAATATTGTTGACTGTTAGTTTTGGTAAAAGTGGATTTATGTATAAAGTGTCCCTTTCCGAAAATTACGTAAGTACTAACTTTTATTAGTAACTAGCTTCTGCCCGCGGCTTCGCCCGCGTGGATGTCGGAAATTATCCCACGGGAACGTGCTAACAGGATAAAATGTATGTGCACAGGATGCCATCTATCTCGCGGGCCCTTTGTGGCTAATTACAATAGAAAACCAATTGTGTCTCATTAATGGTGATTAAGAGGGTACCTATATGATATCTTTACCTAAGTACCTACCTAATTAAAAAAATAAATAAACTCAATAACAGAAAATAAAATACCTACCTACCTAAATAAACCTATTTATGACGATAACTAATCTAAACTCAATCATCATCTGCCTAGCCTTTTCCCAACTATGTTCAGGGCCGGCTTCCAGTCTAACCGGATGCCGCTGAATACCAGTATTTTACATGGAGCGACTGCCTATCTGACCTCCACAACCCAGTTATTGGGTAATACGATACCCTTGGTACGACTGGTTGTCAGACTTTCGGGCTTCTGACTACCCGTAACGACTGTCAAAGATCCACGAATGACAGCCGGGACCAACGGCTTAACGTGCTTTCCGAGGCACGGAGGTGTCTCGGTATGTAAAGATGGTCACCCATCCACAGACCGACCGCGGCAAGCGTAGCTTAACCTGACCGATCGACCTGTGCGGCTGTTATTATTTAGCCACGGGCCCCACAATCTAAACTCAATAAATAAGCAAAATCTCTAAAAACTAATATCTATACGAATTACTATCCTACCTAACAGTATTATAAAATAACCTACGGTCACTACGTACACTATCAAATATACTACCTATACTTTAAAATTAAAATCTATACCTACGACTTATATAAAAATAAACCTAAATAACTCTAAAAAGTAAAAGGAATAAAAATGAACTCCACTGCGTGTGACCTAACCTACGACAAACTTATTATTTGCGGTTGGTACAGTAATCGGATCTAGGGATCGAACCGCAAAATTAAGTTTGTTTTTTATTGTATATAATTTTCCGGGATAAAAAGTACCCAGTGTGGTGCCCAGGATATTAAAGAATAATTATACCAAGTTTCATCGTAATCGAACCGGTAGTTTTTGCGCGATGCCTGAACAAACAGACAGACAGACAGACAGACAGACAGGCAGACAGACAGACCGACAGACAGACAGACAGACAAAAATTTTTTTAATCACATTTTTGGGTTCGGTGTCGGTCTAGTAACACCCCTGCCATTTATTTTTTTGATATTTTCAATGTACAGAATTTTCACTTCTACAGATTTATTATAAGTATAGATAGATTTTACTAGTCAAAAGGTAAATTGTAGGTACCTACTTTTTGTTACTTTTTTTGGTAGCAGTTTAAAAAATTACTTTTGTAAAAAGTAGGTACAATGTACCTTTTACCACACTTTTAACAACTTATTAATAAAGGTAGCTAAGATACTTAGCTCATTATCATCTGCCTAGACTCTTCCCAATTTTTTTGTTGGCGGCTTTCAGTTTAACCGGATGCAAGTGAGTACCAGTATTTTACATGGAGCCTATCTGACCTCCACAACCCAGCACTGGGTAATACGATACCCCTTGGTAAGATTGGTTGTCAGACTTTCGGGCATCTGACGACCCGTAACGACTGTCAAAGATCCAAGAATGACAGCCGGGACTAAGGCTTGACGTGCTTTCCTCCGTGCACGGAGGGGTATATAAAGATTGTCACCTCTCCACGGACCAATCGCGGCAAGCGTAGCTTTACCTGATCGATCGAACCGTGCGGCTATTATTACTTAGCCACAAACCCCTCAAAGATACTTAGCTGGCTTTATTAATATGTTGTCATATGTAATTATAATAATTAATGACGTTAACTAAATATAATAGTTACAGCCATTATTGTTACTATTAAGTATGTCCTAAAACAGCGAACTAATTATAATTTAACAACTTACAAACAAATAAACATGATGAACATTCTTCTCGTAAATAATTTATAAGTTTTCTCCATATCAAGGATTATATTCGACTTTCAACGCTAATCTAATTAACGCCAATAGACATTTTATTACTGACTATCAACAGAAGATGTCCAAACTCGATTTTACTATCGTTTTTAAATGTCATAGTTGAAAAAATCTAATCCATTCTTAATTATTTTTTTTTATCACAGAAGTGATTCTTATGTAATGTAATAAATCATAATCGTTTAGATACAAAAAAATAAATAGTTTATGCACTGTATACACAATCGTAGTATAGGATAAAGTCGAATCTAGGGGTTAATAGGGTAGTTGCCTGGGTAAAAAAATAATAATTATATTTAGTCCGTCAGTTAGATTATCGAAAAATAATGGACACGTATTTTTTCTTTTGTCAATCAAACAAAAAATTACAAAGATAAAGCGCATCAAAATTTAGGAGTGGGGGTCGTGACGTCACTTGCTTGCAAAAATGTCGCAAGCAAGTGACGTCACGCGGAACTTTAACGGGCGATATCTTCATCATTTTTTATTTAATTGACAAAAGAAAAAATACGGGTTCAATATTTTTTGATAATCTAGCTGACGGACTAATTAGAATATTTTAGGAAAATAGCCTATTGTCTTTTTCCAATATTTCTAACATTGTCGAGGTCAGGGTAATTTTTTTAGTTTACACTGTGGAAGCTACAGGAAAGTTATATCATTATCATCGTGATTGGCATAACAAATTCTAGACAATTTACAAAAAAAAAAAAACTGAAATTAATTCGTGGCCCTAAATTATCTACCATACTTAAAACGTTCGGTGCGTACTACGCTGCTACGCTGCTACGCCGTAGCGTTTGGTAGCAATACGCAGCAAATTAAAAAGAGATTCCTTAATTTTGAATTTTAGTAATTTTGTATTTTATTGATTGAATCAAACTACTGGAGATTACTAAATATAATCTAATAAATGAATAATTTTGTTTCTAAATAATAATGTGTTTTGTATTCATTTAAATCTGTTTTCATTGTATATTGGGTTATTATACCTAAAATAAAGAAATTATTTAAATTAATCGTCGCTTGGTGCCTCATTTCATTAAAAAGTCTAACGGGCCTCTGCGAGTTGCCTTCGGTCTCTTGTACGCCTTCCAAAGGTCCGGGACCCCAGAGTCCTGAGAAATATCAAAACAAAACTAAATAATAAATGATATTAGGTACTGTCAGATAAATTAATCATTTTTATAGACTAAAATAACAGATCATGTACAAAACTTCAACCCTGTTTAAAATTGCACAAGGTAACGATAGGCAGTCGATGCCTGTCAGATAAGTATTCGGATCACTACGCTCGTCTGGCTAAACAGTCGCTCATAACTGCGCTGTTAGTCACCTTCGAGTGTTCATTGAAGGATTATGACTGCGCGCTCAGCCTCTCAGCGGTGCTCACTTGATTGGCTTTTTCTCACACGGCTAATAGATAAATGCTTCAGATAACTCCGCGACGATGACTAACGAGATACAATTGTTACAACATGAATCGTAATGTGTACTTAATTAAAGTCTATCTGTTGTATTATTTAATTTTCTAACAACGTAATTATTGATATTATGCTTATTATGACGTAAACAACATGCGTGGTGCATTGTTGTTAAATTGAATGCGGAAATGATCAACCGCAATACTCACGGACTTCTAAAAAGTCGGGCTGACCGCAGGGACAGGACACAGCGGCCGCTGCGACCTGACCTTGTTGCGTTAATGCACCCTAATTTCACCACAAGCCCGCCGTGAGTGCGCACCGAAAAACTGGCACGTCATTCTGTTTGCACGACTTGCCGATAAATTAATACTGTCCGAGTGCTCCCGCAAGTAAGACACGCACGATCCTCGCGCAAGTCATCCTGTCGCGCGCATGTCGTCGACTGCCGACTGCTGACTGCCAAGCGACAGATGCAAAGCGGCAATCTTTCATGCACTCGATAAAAACTTACTACCAGGAATTCACTTAAGTCAGGCCACGTTATCTTCGATTAAACCAAAATGACGAACGGAACGAATCTCTCATATTTTCGTGAAAGTCGTCAGTTCGGTGGTTGCAAAGACAGATTTGACCCGATTTATCTCCACTATAGTGATGTTCCACGTATTGCGGATGGGGAGCTGATTAGAAAACGATCGGATCTCGGGCCGAAGGGCAGATCTGCGATAAGCCGCCGACGTTGGCAGCGCATGCGTAATTAGAGATAAACAGAAAATAATTGGCCGCAATCACGCGCTATGAGCGAACGTGCCGGGGCGGGCACCACTCTAACAGCTACAGCCGAGTGGTCGGCGGAAGCTGTGCCGGGACTTTGGAGCCCTTGGCGTTTGGATAATGATTTTCGCTAACCAAGCATTCCACTTACGAGTGTATCATTGTATGTGGGTATTGATAAACTTGGAATTAGAAAGATAAGCTTACGTTCTTTTACTGAATACTTCTAAGGTCTAACTTAGTTAAAACTCGTGTTATTACGTGAGACCTCCAACAAGCCATCGATGGTATTGTGCCTTGTTTTCACAAATTGCTTTCAAGTTTTTTTTCAATCACGTAGTTTTTCTTTTTTATCAGTATTATGTTACATTTGGGGCCAAATGATAAAAGCCGCACGGGTCAATGGAAGGCTAAGTTACGCTAGCCGCGGTTGGTTCGTAGATGGGTGACCACTCCGTGCCTTGGGCCGTTGGTCCCGGCTGTCTTTCTTGGATATTTTACAGTCGTTACTGGTCGTCCGAAGCCCGATAGTCTGACAACCAGTTTCACTAAGAGGTATCGTGTTACCCAGTAACAGGTTTGTTGAGGTCAGATAGGCAATCACTCCCTGTAAAATACTGGTATTCAGCTGTATCCTGTTAAACTGAAAGCCGCCCCAAACATAATTAGGAAAAGGCTAGGCAAATTGTTTTTCACTCACTGGAGAAACTCCTTATCTAGGTAATACCAAAATATGATAGGTAGTGCGTAGCCATTTTATTAGTAATCTCCCCGGGACAGCAGATAATTTTTCTATTCACATTATCTATACATATAAAATTCAAAATCCTGACTGACTGACTGATAGATCAATGCACAGCCTAAACCGCTGGTCCTAGAGACATGAAATTTGGAGGGTGTGTTCTTCGTGAAGAGTAGGCATCCACTAAGAAAGGATTTTTCAAAATTCCACCCCTGAGAGGGTGAAAAGGGGGGAATTCGTTTGTATGAAAAATCTTATTCCTTGAGTTATTAAACTTGAAACTTGGCATGAATACTTATCTAAATAAATTATGAAGATTGCCAGTTTTTTTTTCTTCTAAACTACCCCCTAATAAGGGATTGGGGGTTTCAAAGTTTGTATGGAAGAATTTTAGCGCACAGTCCGATTTACTCGAAACTCAGTATTTATACCTAATATTGAAAGTAAAGAATAATGTGTATCAAAGTTTTTTGAAAATCTACCCCTGACGGGCTGAAATGGGGTAGTCAATTTTTCAGGGGAGGATTTTACTGCATGGCTTGATTAACTCGAAAATTAGTATAAACTAGCTTCTGCCCGCGGCTTCGCCCGCGTGGATGTCGGAAATATTCCCACGGGAACGTGCTAACAGGATAAAATGTATGTGCACCAGGATGCCATCTATTTCGCGGGCCCTTTGTGGCTAATTACAATAGAAAACCAATTGTGTCTCATTAATGGTGATTAAGAGGGTACCTATATGATATCTTTACCTAAGTACCTACCTAATTAAAAAAATAAATAAACTCAATAACAGAAAATTAAATACCTACCTACCTAAATAAACCTATTTATGACGATAACTAATCTAAACTCAATCATCATCTGCCTAGCCTTTTCCCAACTATGTTCAGGGCCGGCTTCCAGTCTAACCGGATGCAGCTGAATACCAGTATTTTACATGGAGCGACTGCCTATCTGACCTCCACAACCCAGTTATTGGGTAATACGATACCCTTGGTACGACTGGTTGTCAGACTTTCGGGCTTCTGACTACCCGTAACGACTGTCAAAGATCCACGAATGACAGCCGGGACCAACGGCTTAACGTGCTTTCCGAGGCACGGAGGTGTCTCGGTATGTAAAGATGGTCACCCATCCACAGACCGACCGCGGCAAGCGTAGCTTAACCTGACCGATCGACCTGTGCGGCTGTTATTATTTAGCCACGGGCCCCTCAATCTAAACTCAATAAATAAGCAAAATCTCTAAAAACTAATAAGTATCTATACGAATGACTATCCTACCTAACAGTATTATAAAATAACCTACGGTCACTACGTACACTATCAAATATACTACCTATACTTTAAAATTAAAATCTATACCTACGACTTATATAAAAATAAACCTAAATAACTCTAAAAAGTAAAAGGAATAAAAATGAACTCCATTGCGGGTGACTTAACCTACGACAAACTTATTATTTGCGGTTGGAGCAGTAATCTGGTCTAGGGATCGAACCGCAAAATTAAGTTTGTTTTTTATTGTATATACTTTTCCGGGATAAAAAGTACCCAGTGTGGTGCCCAGGATATTAAAGAATAATTATACCAAGTTTCATCGTAATCGAACCGGTAGTTTTTGCGTGATGCCTGAACAAACAGACAGACAGACAGACAGACAGACAAAAATTTTTTTAATCACATTTTTGGGTTCGGTGTCGGTCTAGTAACACCCCCTGCCATTTATTTTTTTGATATTTTCAATGTACAGAATTTTCACTTCTACAGATTTATTATAAGTATAGATAATCTTTGAGTCAAGTTATGAATACATCTCAAACGATTTTTTTTTAAATTCCACCCCTGTGGGGGTGAAAAGCGGGGATACAGTTTATATGAAAAATCTTCTTCATTAGGTTAATAAACTTGTAACTTTTCAAGAATACTCGCCTAAGTAAGTAATAAAGTTTATCATTATAAGTTTTTCAAAACTATCCCTCAAAGGGGTATCCCCCTTTAATAAGTTTTTCAAAACTATCCCTCAAAGGGGTATCCCCCTTTGAGGGATAGTTTTGAAAAACTTATAATGATAAACTTTATTACTTACTTAGGGGTGTTGAAGTTTGTTTGGAATAATTTGAATGCGCAGTCCGATTACCTCGAAACTCAGTGTTTATACTTAAGACCAAAAATAAAGAGTAACATAATTCAGGGTTTTTCGAAAATCTACCTCTAAGGTATTAAAAAGGGGTTGTTAATTTTACAAGGGAGGATTATAATGCGTGGCTTGATTAACTCGAAAATTGGTATAAATAATCTTTGAATCAAGTTATGAATAATTCCAAACGATTTTCCAAAATTCCACCCCTGTGGGGGTGAAAAGCGGCGGATACAGTTTATATGAAAAATCTTATTCATTTAGTTAATAAACTTGAAACTTGTAATTAATAATAAGTATGTAAAGTTGTCGAATTACCACTGACGGGACAAAAAGGGGTAATTCAGTTTTTAAGGGGAGGATTTGAACTTGAAACCGTATGTTACATTTTCACGCCTAAACCACTGAACTTCTGATTTGGCATAGAGATAGATGGCATCCTGGGGAAGCACATACATTTTATCCTGTAAGCATGTTCCCGTGGGATAATTTCCGACATCCACGCGGGCGAAGCCGCGGGCAAAAGCTAGTTAGTAAATAATTAAATAATAATCGCAAATACAAATATGTTAATCCTTTGCCATCAAATGTCTAGATTTAATTTTCTGATAAATAAGCCTAGATAGGTACTAAATATTTTATGGCAAACAGGCCGATTTTAATATTCACTCAAACGAAACATTAGTACAGCAGTCATAAGTACCTAACAATTTATAAATAGTGTAAAATATGTCGTTTTAATGTGTATATAAATAAATAAACTATATATCTGTATATTTGTGTCCAACATTTCAGTTGTCGGAAATATACAATTATTCTTATTTTAGAGCAATGGTGACAGATTTTTATCTCTGGCTAATTAAAATTTGGACATTTTGATTTAAGTTTAATTAAAATATTGGCACGGAAGTATATCGCAGCAGCTATACGTGCATGATAGACATCTTAATTTGTTTTGTAAAGTAAGACATAAAAATAAAACTGCACACTCCGAACTTTAATTCGACGTGAGATCTATCTATACTTTAACGACATAATGGTGAACAATTAGGGCAGGATGCAACAAGCACCAGTCCGTGTTTATATCTTTGCAGATTAGAGTGTATCATTATGATTACGTGTCGTTATCTTGAGTGCGGTACGTGAGGTGAGCACAGTGTCGGCTCTCACCTCGCCGGGGACGCAGACTCACATTAACGACTCGAAATCGATGTTTGTACACGTCCGACCTCTTCCAATAATAGGAGCTGATCGATCTGCGGAGCGGTAAATTGCCAACTGCGGACACACTTGGGAAATAACGAAGCAGCTGTATATCATTGTATACTCACTACTAACACGCGTACTTGTACAACAAACACTGTAATTGTCAGTTTGTCAATGCAAATTACCACTCCGCGCTGTCTGTTTTTATTCCGTGTACTTGTCGCCAGTTATGTACTTCGGTTATTTATTTACACATTTGCAATCAAACGGCACCCAAAGTCGATGAATCTTCATTAGAAAATGAACAAGCAGCACGATATCTATGGATGCTCAATGTTTGGCGAGCAGTAAATTTTGTTCAATAGACGTAGTAATGAATCAATCTGGCTGACGAAGGTTTTCCACAAACATGTCCAAGCACTCAATCGGCGCCTCGAGGCGGTGAGCCCCTTAATTGACATGTGTCAGAATGTGTGCGGCTGACCCGCGGGTCATGCGTGAACATAGTTTGTAGCATTCCGCCGTTACTTTCGCCAACACTGCGCCTCTTAGAAGACGATCTCGTTTAGTGTACAGTGCCGACCCACTAACCCGACAACGAGTCCCTTATTTATTGTCAATTACGTCAAAACAGAGAGCCAGACACTCATTTTGTTCATTACATCTACCTCAAAATGTACCGCAGTCGTTTATAAAACGGTTTCTCCAGTTGATGAATAAGATGCTATATGATTGAATGGATTAAGCCAGTATACGCGATTTTTAAGACGCTTTTAAGTACTGTGAACTGTGTACTTAGAAAATACATGCAAAAGAAGCGCCGTTACTTAAGGGCGCTTTGTAGGGTATTCTTAAAGTTCGTGGGAGGAACTATAATACAGGTGTTTCTTACAAGCAGCTAAGCTTACAAAGTTGCTTAATACTGTACCTAATACTAGGTGCTTAATATTGTCTGATACAGGTATAGGTATTTTAGAAATGTCGATATAAATAGTGCCTAATCGTGATTTTGTAGAGAGGTTAGTACCGTAGCACCTTCGCAAGCGTTCGCCCCGCTCCTCCGCGCCCCCACATTCCTCTCGAGTCCTGAACCGCGCTGAACTTTGCTCTTATTGTCAATTCGTGCTCACCGGTGCGTCGCGCTCCTAAACATTATACCCATTTAAGAAGTCTCCGAGAGATAAACGTCTTTGTTCGAAGGGTGATTGTCGCCGGGACGATGCCTTCGAGAAATACGAGACACGGGAACAATGCTATCCAGCTTGTTGGATCATATTGTTTTGTCTAGTCTCCTGTGAATCGACAGATTCTTGGCTCGCGTAAAACACAACCAAATAAATAATTCCGAAGTATAATTATGAAATAAATAATGTTAACTGTCACTTGAGATTCCAGATAATGTGTTTCCCTTGCTTGTTGCAGAATTTTCTGCGGCGTAGTACAACTTGCGCCGTAATAAGTGATTTTAGTAAAAGTGCGGCGCCAATCATCATGGATCAATGGTTGCAGCGCGAACCGATTACGGGGCGGCATTTCTCAGAATTTTTATATCATCATGCGCTCGTATGTTACCGACACGTAGTACATACTACATTACTTTAATTTCGGCCTACAGATTGATGTAAATTAACTTTGCCGGATCTTATTACGTGTACCAACATCACATAATATGACGATTTATATTTAATTAG
The DNA here is from genome assembly GCA_951799955.1 of Apamea anceps. Lineage (NCBI taxonomy): Eukaryota > Metazoa > Arthropoda > Insecta > Lepidoptera > Noctuidae > Apamea > Apamea anceps. Next base: position 13,580,154 of record OX637505.1, on the reverse strand, counting down.
CTTGTATCCGTGCCTTCACTTGCGGTTTGCCCTTTGGGGTTAAATTAAAATGTTCTTCACTATTTACAATATGAAGCACTACATACGTATCCAATCCGGTTACCGAGGTCTTAAGGATTGTATTAGTGAAAGGCTCATTAAATTCTGTAACTAACAATAAGCTCCATGTTTTGATTTTAATGATTTACAGTTTAACTGAATTATGAGAGGTCAGGTCAACAGTCTGTCTATTTTTAGAATTTCGGATTCCCAAGATGCTTGACGATTATTTTGTTTTTCAGAACATTTGACTTTCCATTAGGTAGTTCGAAAAATATTATTCACGAAAAGCACAAGCATAAGTCTCTGTAAGACTTAATTTGCTATAGTTAAATTATTGCAAAGGAAGCCACATTGATTTTTCTCTCGGTTTTATTTGGCAAGAGATACGTTTTAAGCGAATTCAATTAAATAATTGAGAAATTGTACGTATATTAACTGATTGCAAGAGTCGTTTCGTCTACCTACAGAGCAGATACTAAAATAATAATCGCTCAGCTTGCGAAACGTAATAGCTAGATTTCACGCCTTATGTTCAGGTTTAATTGCAGGATTATTATAAGAACATAACGTTATGAAAATTTATTTCTGTAAATAACCATAATGTACTGCACTTACTAAGACACCAGAAGCATGCGTATTGGAACTCAGGTTACTATAAACTTTTTATTGTTTGTGTGCTTTGTCTAAACTGAAAGGGTTATGAAAATTATTATTCAGCGCCTTAAGGCATTTACGACTGAGAGTAAAAACGTATAGACGTTATGTTAATGTGCCTTTAGAAATCGCTAAACTAAGCTTGAGTTCGTATTAGTTTTACAAAACTAAAATTACACCTTGAATATAATGGTGAGTATTATGAGTCTGGCAACATATTGCTGTAACAATAATACGGTACAAATTCAATTCATCGTAGCTCGAAGCAGACGATACGTTGACGCAACTCAAAACAATGGGGTTTCGGTTCACCGACCTTTTGGGATCTGTGACATCGCCGCGAAAATATGGGCACAGCACAGCACAGCTTGCACATTGCGTACTTGGCGCAACGCGGAGCGGCGCGCGCGCAGCTGATGACGCGACCGGCGCGCCGCTCGTGCCACGCTACGCCCCTTCAGATTAATGGGCAATAGTGTTGAATTTCTAATGAGAGTAACAACTTGTGAAATTGAAATGACGTTATATATTAGTCATCGACAATAGCTAAGCTTACAACTTACAATATTATCGTAAAACATTCCTACACACGTTAAAATAGTTACCTCATCAAAAAGCTAAATTGTCTGAGTGAATTTTACTATAGGTATCCTAAAGACTGAAATATTTATGTAAACCCCTTATATGAATCCTCAGATATTTAACAGGGCTTATATTCATAACGTTTGTCTAAATACATTTAAATGTACATCAGTACGTTGAGGTCTCACCTTTGTACGTTTTCAGAGGTCATCTTTGCATTCTATTAACGCGTGGCAATTTATCATTTCATTTTACATCAATAGTTCATTACAGATTTCGTGTTTTGCATGTACACAGGCACAGGCACATCGATAGCGTTGCATAGACACTGCGGAGTTAAGTGGGTTTTAGTTTTACGAGTTGTGCGTCGTGCGGACACCGCAGCCCGGCGCGCGGCCCCCTCGGCGAGCAGATAATGCAGGCTCCAGGCCTCAATAAGAGTAATGCGGCCTCTTTACCACTCCGTACAGAGACGTCTTATTTAGAGCCAAACGCGGCACAAACGCGGCTCAAATTGAAGCCTTTCAGCGCAATTACCTCCGCGAGCAACGGCGCGTTTAGCAGCCGACTATCAAATCAAGTATGGACTTCCTTTCGCACAAACTTGTAAGTTACTCACATTAACATAGCACCTACAAGCCGCTTGATAGCCGTCGAATGTACCGTTTACATAAATCCTCACAGCCTCATTATGTACAAACTTAGTCGATGATTGCAGTTTTATTTGTCTCTTCCGTAGTGAGAGAGCCGTGGTGGCCCAGTGGTACCGGCGCGACTTACGAGTTGGTCGTGGGTTCGAAACCAAGCAGGCAATTTACTTTGTGTAAGTTATTTCATCACCACTGCTCTCAAAACGGTGAAGGAAAACATCATGAGGAAACCGGAATGTCTTAGAACCAAAAATTTTAAGACATGTGACATCTACCAACCCGCAATGGGCCCACGTGGTGGATTACGGCCCACTCCCTCTCACAGAGAGGAGGCCTGTGTCCCAGCAGTAAGAATATTATAGGCTGATTGTGCTGCTTCCATAGTAGGTACATTCTCGCTCATTTTTCTAGAATAGATCTATCATTTATTGAGCACTAAGATTTTTCAGTAGAAGATGATTTACCTATGTTCGTTTTGTTTTGGCATATTCTTTAAAGGCTGCAATTTAAACTTTACACTTTAGCTCTACATAGATATCTACTCGCAAATATCTATTTAGTCTAAATTTTTCTTCGAGTCCATGTTGATACACATGGATGACACTTGATTGAAAGACTATGCATAAAGTTACGGACTAATAGTTACGGTACCATTTTGTCAACCCTAAGAGCTACGTGAGGAAGTTAAAAGGGGAATAAGCCCCCTTCTTTATTTAATTGGGTTAAAAAGCCGCAATAGCAGCCATCATTTTTTAACACGCGTTCGTTATCATACTCCGATGTCACTTCGTGGACAATAGTGTGGGTTTATACTTTTTCTCGACTGTAATATAAATACTTTTTGTAAATACTGTAATGTATAACTGTTTTTTGTCCCAAATAAATAAAATAAAATAAAATCATTAAACAAATAAAATTCTTCAATGCTAATTAATTTCACAGATACGCCTATTCATTCAAAAAGAGAAGCAAACCAAGTCGCGACCGAGCTTGTTAGCAGTAGCAGTATAGAGATGGGTACATCAGGGTGATGTACCCATACACGATAGTGGGTTAGTGACATGAGTACTTGAACAGTGACAACTTTCCTCCTCAGCTGCAGTGCCCCAGTGAGAAGTAATGGGTAAGTTCTCAATTCAACGCAATTTCAAATACTTTCGGAAATTATGTTACAAGCACATACCGACACTAAAATGGGTTCTCCTAATCTCTACTCAGAAATGAATTAACAGTCTAAATTACGTGCCGCGGGGATGTTATCTAAACGTTTCACAATAGTATTGTTCGCAGAGGTTGGCAGTGTTGGCACACAATGGAACACCAAGAGCGAACCTGTCGAGAGAAGTAGGCCGCCGAGCGTCGCCGCGGCGGTGCAGCGGTGGTGAAATGCGCGGTGGGCGGCGCCCGGCACGCCGCTCCGCCCAGCCCTTTCACCGCCGCCCGCCCGCGGCGCCCCGCCTCGCCAACCTTCCGTCCTACCCTCGGATGAGGGTATCACACCGCTCAATATTTCGAAACCACATCACGCTGTTCCCAGAATAGAGCCTCGCCTCGGGCCTTGCCCCATCGTGCTCATAATGAAAACGACGCTTACAAAACAACTGATCGCTAACTCCATACCTTTCAATTTCAACCCTAACTAAACTTTATGGTGCATTAGCGATGCGACTAAGGTTTAATGATTACCTGCAAATCGATGTAATTAAATTGAATGGCGTCTTATTTGTCTGTAATTATATAGTTATGATGTAAGATGGAATTTATCAATAATCAGCTACGAGTCGCTTGATGGCATCACTTACATAATTGGAAATATCTATGAGAAGAAAATGAGCGTTTAATTAAATGTTATAATGGGTCGTAAAATAATGAATTTACTAAAAGATTGGTAAACTAAATTAATCAATTAATTTTAAGTATCAATTTAATTTTCAGACCATTCCAAGGCTAAAATCTCAGAAAATATCGGTTATTATCTAGATCTAAATAATTAAACTGCCATAACATTTAAATATTAATGGAATTTAAATAATATATTAATTATGTATTATAAAAAAAAAACTTTTCCCTCTGCTCGTCTGATAGGTATTCTTATATAATTTTGTTACTTTTTTTACGTTAGACCATTATTTATAGTAACCTGAGCTACCTACTTCTATTTAAAAAGCGTACACATAAACTAAAGGTTTAATTGTCATAAATGACTTGTGCTGACTATGCTACGTCTACTCTATTTCATTTATTGCGATTATTACTTTCTGATAAACATTTCATGGAACCTTAATTTGCATTAATTATCCTTCCTTCATCAACAATGTGTCCACCGCTTCGTTTGTTCCCAGTGCTCACTGTTCTACGCTTAAGGCGGACAATAACTACATTAAGTATCTGCATCGTGTTTATTGTCCCTCAATGCTTAAACCCAACAACAGATGAAAGGTTAAAAAGCTCAAATAAGCGTGCATTAGGAAAGAGGTGGCCTGCCGGGTCGCGGTTAGAATGCAAACTGCCGCCCATACATTAAATCTGCTACATTGGAATTGCAAAGTCGTGATTTGTCAAAGCATAATCTAGGGAACCGCAATATTCGCACATCGTAATTATTATCAGTGGTAAAATGGCAGCCGAATCTTTTGTTGTATCTTGTGTTTATCACTCGTAGTAAACTAACAAACTAAAAAGCCTAGTATAATAAATAACGGGCTAGTAGATTAGTGTAGCGACACTTCATTAACGCACGTCGGCAGGCCGCGCGTGTTCCTACAGAGTGCGCAGACACCCCTATCGATATCATTAAATTATATCCCCGGAGCGTGTGCGATGTAACCGTTACGACGACCAGCTCCGATAAAGCTTTGATTTATAACGTCGAATATTTAATGACAACAGACAATTGAAATTTATTTATAAGGCGCAACGTTTAACTCCGCATGTTACAAATAAATTTTACAGTTAGCATCACGTTTACCATATTGTTGGCTGTTTACAATAAGACTGTCGTCTAGGGCTCTTTTGTATTCCACGAGAGGATCTTTATTGGGGAATAAGGTGTAGGATGCTCGGCATAAGCAAAATAGTGTGCCCATATATGACCTTATATGCTTGCAGAGCGAATAATTCAACGAGAAAATTCATGCAATTGTACTTGTTAACCGAGTTCGAGAACGGAGCCAATGGAGGTGGTTCTCAAGATGACACCTGCATACTAACAGTTTATTGTTATAGGTTCGTGCATAATGTCGATAAGAATACATCGATTTGTACTATCTTGGGCTCTAAATGGGAAGATAGGAATGTTTATAGAGAGTCTTTGGTTCTGTGGCCCTATATACATAATCATTTAGTTTATTCGTGCTAATCTTTCTTTGCATCTTAGGGTCAAACCTGTTTAAAAATAAATTATCGTTTATCATCTATCTGGTTTTTTATTCAAACACGTGGAGTTTCTGGTTTTACGCACTGCGCCTATAGGGGCGCCATCGGATCTCTTCGACCTTGATGATTTATATGGTTTAGTCGCTCCAGACTACTTATTCAAGCTGCTGCCGATACGTAGTTACAAGGGGTAAAAAATGATGAAAAACTCAATTGTTTTTCACCCCAACTACAATTACCTGACCGTTAATATGGTTTGAAAAAAACCCCTTCAAATGTTACCCTAGTCGTTATTTTAAACCTGTTATACTCGTAGACTAACAGGTTTTTTGCTTTTATATTTTGCAGACAGACAGTGGCAACATCATAATATAACAACACGAAGGAAGTTGATGTCTACGTGCAATTTTAACAATTCGAGCACTTTTTTTTCAACAAAATACATTCATAAGAATGATCGAGTTAGTAACTGAAACCGGAATAAATAGTCAGCATAATGCAACCTCATTTGCATGCTCATCAAGCCGGTCTGTTTTTCGGAGTTTTTACGTTACCACCATGTTCTTGAATAGGGACGGTGCATCTGTTAAAATGTAGTCTCTGGGGACAACTACATAATACCTGCTCACGCTTTTCATTAGTTTACTTTTCAGTAACAGAATGCAGCCAAGTGTTCAAAATAACAAACCAAATAAATTGAACTTGAAAGTTAATCCTTTCTTTGGCACGGTTAAAAATTAACAGTTCTTTACAAACAAGTTTTAAAGATAGAAATATTTGGACGTATATTGAATCATAGATTTATTAAAATATTAATAGGTTAATAGTTTGGTACTTAACTTACATATAATTATACGTTCAGTTAACTGTATTAGACGGCTAAACTAATTCAACAACACGTCGCATAAAACGATTACACTAGTCATTGGAAGCGTGAGACCGAACTACCCTCGACGGACCATTCTAATCGAAATTACAACGAGCACGAAGCACGACCGCGGCAGTATCGCACCGGAGCACCGAGCTGCGCCCGCGCCGCCCGAGCCGCGACGATGCCCAAGCTCGCGATTTATTGGCCGGACCAGCCGACGCGCTCCTTCAATTATTAAGCATTTAATTATAGTCAGTACCACCAAGATAAATCGCGAGCGATTATTTCTAACTCCTAACGACGCAGCGGGTTGCCCAATGGCCGATATTTCGCGCTCACGGCTTCTACGAGCTAATAATTGAATTTCCCCCCGAGAACAATTGCTCGATTACAGCACAGCCCGACACGGATCGACGCCTAATGAATCTCCCCGGTGTCTAGTTATTTACCGAGATAAACTCTGTGTTTACTGGGTACATGCGCATGATTGCACGAGCTGCCAATAAATTAGATTTATCAGCTACCTACGTAGATACTTATTTTCTTTGAAATAGATTTTAAGATATTTATGTCAAAGCTGACATATTATTTTGTTATAGTCGGTAAATTAGTTAGTTTAGTAATTTAGGCAATCAAACAAAAAAAATAAAATATTTGGTGAGCTGGTAAACCACCGGCCAACGGCCGGTTTGGTGATACCAGTTGTATCATTCACCTGGCTATTAGGTATTTCAACAATAATCTATTTAAACACAAAGTATAGGGGCTGGTACACATTTGCGATTTTCGTAGCAAACCATAATTCCAGTGCTTGCTAACCTGACTCCTCACAATAGCACCACGTAAAACCATTAAACATAATAATCTGTTTCGAAACACGGAGCAAATCAATATCGGGTATTGACCGACGCACGCGCCGACTGCCGCACCGCTTCCAATCAATGGGATGCAAGCCCCATTTCACGATTTCAATATATTTTAATGAAATGTCAGCACTTAGTGAAATCTGTATTGTGTAAGGTGAGTCGAGTTCTCGTCCTGCCCTCCAAAATTAATCTGTTTACGAAATAAACAAAACAATAGGAATGGTTGCTCTAGCACTTGCAATTGAATTTGGCAATACATAAATCGGCGGTTGATACGAATTCGAGAAGAGAAAATGTGCCGAAATGTGAGCGTAACTTCGCGATGAACAGACAGTAGGTTCAACAAATTCAGCTAATGCTACATTTGCCCATCGGCGTGTATCTTAATTGAAATGAAACTCCTTTTAAGGGCCTGGAGCCATTAAACAAAAGTAAAATGAAACCGTCATCGTTCGAGTCGGTGGCTGAGAAGGCGGCGGGTCTAGTGGCTGGATGTTCAATATCTATTAGCGGTAATATCTTAGCGGAGAGATGGCTCTGGCCCAGATCTGGAGCCGGTCGGACCAGTTCTCCGAGCATCCTTGCGTAACACCGCCGAGCGCGGGCCGCCGCCGCTTGCAAAAATGCATTACAAAGCTCCCAAATAATACACGCCCCTTAAAAGCTTTTCAAGATTCGCGCGTAGCTGTAAGAGATTACGTGCGTGACGGTGCTACGAGCCGCACGACACATTTAATTCATGATCGTTGCGTAATATGCACCGATTTTCGACAAGGAAAGCGCATAAACTGGAGTTTATCGCGGCAATGTCAAATAATAAATCACCAAATTATAATTACGCTTGTCTCCACCACGCCCTAGAATGACATACAAGTTTGTTTCGGAAATTATACAGCAACATATTATTTATTGCGCTTCTTTCAATATCTTTGCATAACTACATCGTTTAGGTAGAAGTCGACCTCCAAAATTGAATTTTAAAGAGATGTGCAGTAGACGAGTTCGTGTTAGATACAGTTTATATTACGTTTTGGTCAGATTCATTTTCTAAAATGTTTAGGAACATAATACGACACGAATTCATATCCATATATACCGATTTAATAGCTATTAATTATTACTTATAAAAGCCATTAAGATTACTAGAGCAAAGCATAACGTCCGTGTCATTATATAAAATCGTAGGAGCGCTATATCAGTTATTAGGCAGATAAATAACGATACTGTTATTCAGATTTGATCTTTATATGTATCATAATAAGATTCACAATAGCGGCTACATTCAACAGAAGCTTTACTTATCGGGCGCTAAGTTCCCATGCTACTTACACGCCGGCACAAGACTACAACACTGGAACATGATCTTCGTGATAATTTATTATAGAGACTAAAGAAAGCGTGCGCGCAGCCTGCCCCTATTAAGTGATCCATACATCAAGAACGCCTCTGTTGCATCCGATTACTCGCCGAGATTAACGGTAGTATCGCCTAATGTCTAACCGCAGCCCCGCACTAAACTACCTGAAATAAACGATATGCTTGTACAGTCGAGCTGCGCTTATCTACAGAAATACGACTTCAGGCAAAACATGTAAGTTGAGAGTAAAACAAATTATCAAAATCAAGATAATGCTTCTTCTATCAGAAATTTTTAATAACATTTTTGGTACTTCGGTAATTTAAACACATTACAGGTATACAATTTACTTGCTCGCTGATTGCTGATTGTGTAGCCTCGGAGCGCGGGCGCAGGCATGGCTGCCCTCACTAAAATGTTAATAAAATTATCGTCGAATGCAACGGACATTATAGTTAATGCGCCCAGTTAGAGCTGGTGAAGCCAGAGTTTCGTCTAATACATTCGTGTTTCGTTTAATTTATAACTGGCTGATATTAAGACATCCGAGTCTTCATTACCTTTGGCGACACCTGTTTATAAACGGCCCCGTGATACCTATGCAGGGCTGTCACTGACAAAACTAAGTAAATACTTTCATGAAGAATTATCCGACTGAATTAACTAGTTTTACTGTCGTATGAACAACATGAAACAGTGGCTAAACGGGCATTACATATACGAATCAGCCATTTATGTAAATAAAGTATGTTTTGGCTCAATAGGAGAGGCAGGCTGTAGGGTCAGCAGAGCGACTCGTGACCGAGGCCCGCGCGCCGCCGACGTACCGTCACGACCGCCCTCGCCTCGTCGCCTCCAAATAACATGATATTACTCACTAACTGGCCATTTCACGCCACGTTTACTGCAACTATCTCTATGAAAATATTGTTTGTATCTAATATGTCCTTACAAATCCTATATTTCAAGCGCATTGCACTTACCATTAATAAAAGATAAGCATCTACAAACAGTTTCTGCAAATCGCATCCTAAGTTCTTGAAATAGTTCAGTCGGGTAGAGCAATTAAATAGTAGGCAATTGAGACTGTTAGTTGTGAATTCTATTTCTCAATCAATCACACAGACACACATTATGCGACATGTCATTGCAAACAAGACGGTGAGATGAGGCAAATGACGACATGATTGTCCACACTCTGTCACTGTGGTGGGATATGTGAAAAACGCAGGAAAAAATTTTCTCGACAAAATGCAGTTTATAAAGCCGGTAGCACAAAATCAATTCAATAAAACATTGATCATTCAAAAGCCTTCAACTCTGTGAGCTACTAATGCACTCCGTAGCATTTTACTTGTATCCAACTGAGTAGAGTCAGCAAATCTGCAGAACACCCAGGCTTACGCCGTCATGTCCAATTTATGTTTACATATGTTTTATTTATGAATATACTTCCAAGTTGTTACAACAACTTTACACTTAAATTACGGATTAAAATATTTCACCACAGGTACTTACGTACCGATGTGCGAAAGTGCGCACGGGCATCGATCGATCATGCTTTGAATCGGCCGATGTCATACACACACAATAAGTTTTATATATTCGAGGTATTGAAGTTTTGAGAAGCGTACTGGGAAACGGCCGCTGCCTTGCTCTTTCATCATATCAGAACCAGCCTATAACGTTCCCACTGTTGGGACACAGGCCTTCTCTCTGTGAGAGGGAGTGGGCCGTAATCCACCACGCGGGCCCTGTGCGGGTTGGCGGATGTCATACAGCTTCCAGTTTTTGGTTCAAGGACATGCCGATTTCCTCACGGTGTTTTCCTTCGCAGTTTTGAGAGCAGTGTTGATGAAATTAAATACACAAAGTAAAGTGCCTGCCTGGGTTCGAACTCACGGCTAACAACTCGTAAGTCGGAGGCGATACCACTGGTCCACCACCACCACCACTGCTCTCCAACTGTTGTTTACTTATATACTGAACCATATTTTGTTCGTGTCGTATATTTTAGGCATCATGCTTCATAGCCAGTATGCAAAGCCTCTATCTTGTGGTGCTCTATCCTGTCTTGTTGTTGCTACGCTGCTGTTCTCAGTCAGGGCATCCTCTCCAATGTTATGCCAACTTTGTCCACTGCTTGATGTTCTTTGTCCAAATGCCTGATGGTCAGTTCTTTGTTGCTTCGCTTCGCCCTACTGGAAGCTGGAAGCTGGACAGATAATAAATCTATTCGGGTTTTCATAATTTCTTGAAATGTACAGACACATTTTACTTCAACGATACATTAAAATTGAGTGCTATAACTGATATAGGTACCATACAACACTTTGAAATCTATACAAAATTACATTTAAGTATAACATTAAATTCACGCGAACCCGTTGGTAGTTACGAGTTTACGAGTACAGCGATGTAATCAATGTGAAATTCTTAATTCGCATTTTTTCTTCTGTCCCGGAACATTTATCGATAAATTGACTGAATGCACATAAATAAAGTTAATGAGGCAAAATCATGGCGTACAGCGTATCAACCTACATAGCTAGTTGTTATTTGAGACATCGTATATTTTAATTAAGCAAGAAGTACTTACTTAAATATTACCCCAGATGCATGGGCAGCGCAAAATACCCAAAAATCTTGATATTTTAAATGTTAGTAATGCAGGTATACCACGTCATGCATGAACCTTTTGAACTATTGCGACACGTGGCTGTACGCATTGCTTCAACAGAATGTTGTGTACTTACTTCTCCGTTACGTCCATAGCCAAATTCAATTAAACGTTCCAAACGGATACGGTACAATGACAAAACAAAAAAAGCAATAAAAAACGTACCGCGGTTTGCGGATCCAATTAGAATCCATTTTGTTGTGATTAAAGATAGCTCCGTGTCCATTGTTTTGTGACAATGGCGGTGCGGCGTGAAGGAAACCGCGGCGGCGATCGCTCACCGCCTGTCAGGTGGTAATGGCCGGACCCTTGGCACGTTTACTGAAGCCACTCCATCATCGACACTCATTTCATTTAATATTCGCCGATAGCCGCGACGGCCCACCATTGCGACACTAGTTAACTCTAAAACACGCGCTTCTGTATTAGCTTTTTCACTGTCACTAACATCGATTGTGTTAAACGAGCTTCGGGTGCGATCAATCAGTTACGTTACACCGATAGTAATAGAAAAATGATTCTCATAAGCCGCTGATCGTGCGGCTGCGCCGTGTAGGCCATACATCACGCGTTGTATTAAGATTGTCGCATTACAGACACCAAGCCTAATAACATTAAGCGTGTTTTATGTTTATAGCCTCATATTCGATCCCAGTATCATAAATTGATAAGTGTTATTACACACACCAATCATATTCAACAGCCGACATTGGATCAACTTGTAAAATAAACGTGTAAAATAACTGAAGCAGGAGTTCAATCAATTTAGCCAACAAGTAAGACTTGGATTGGCCTTATCTATACCTAACTATACTGCACATAACAGAACACCTACACTTAAATGGAAAAATATTTAAAATAAAACAAAAATAACTTATTTTCTAAGATACAAGGCGTGAAAATTTAAGATGAAAGAGAAAATTTACGTGATCGCTGATAATGTTGTAATAAATCATCCTGCGAGCAGCTGAGAAGAATATACTCAAAGATGAATTACTATTATGATCCACACAAGTCTATCAATTTTATTATTCGCACTTTCCAGCTAGTTTACCCGGAGGTAATGACAGTATTCATGTCGCTACATTAATGGTTTCAAGCCTAAAACACAAGACTTGTTCATGTAGCTAACTAGGCCTTTAATATCATTAAACTTAATAAGCTTTTTAATATGTAGTTACCTATTTATGTTAAGGGCTCATAACACGACTAACTAATAAATGTTCAACTTAAAGCAAACGGGATTATAAATCAATACAGGCACGATGCCATGTTCAAAAAGGTAGAGCTCATTGTTATTGAGAAATAACGTAAACTTTAGATTTGTGTGATTATTAATTGGTAATTGGATACCTATTCCAATTATAAACTATCTTTGCTAACTGCAATCGGATATTCGCGTATATCTACATTAGGTGTACTTAGCAAGGTAGGTAGGTACTCGTGTATAAGCTGCAATGAACATAAATAGATAAGCATGACAGCTGCAGACAATTCATTCTCATTAGCTTATTCATGACAAAATTATAAAATTATTCCCAAATTAGAGTTACAAAATTCAAACAGCGAGCAAACGGGTATTTTACAATGTAAGCTAAACGACTTTCGGTAAACGAGATGTCGCAGTCCTTGAATCTACAAGCGTTTACAAAATACACAGCTAAAGCGCGGAGCTCTCCTTCGCCAAGCACTATCACATTTGAATTTTGTATGTGAATAAAAACATGCAAAAATTGCTGTCACACTACCACTATTTTAATATCGAATAAATATATAAATAATATTCAGATGTTCAACCTGTTTTTCAATGTTGCACATCTTTGCATATTTGGACACGCAGTCACACTATGACATGCATTTTATGAATAGTTGATTGTATAATCTGAGCTTATTTTTGAAGAGTCGCTGTTAGCCCAGTTTTGAAATTATGCAACGATTTCGTTGGTCCATTACAAAAACAAGTGATTACAAGCAGAAATTAATAATGTCTACCTACAACAGAGTCATCAGGGTAAGTAGAGAGAAAACAAGTGTACTTACATGATTAAGTGGAAATGTTCTGATTAATGGTTTCTCCTGCTGACCCCTCTGGAAAACGCAGTAAGCGGTGATTAAGTTTTTATAAATATTCATTATCAATTTTATATACTGTTCGTAATATAAGTCGGAACTGGTCCGTTTTCTCTTTCGTCGAAATCGTGCAAGTGCAGGACAATAAATCAGAAGTGTAAAGTTGCCTCAATTTACGCTCATTATTTCAGTCTTTAGGTGCAATTTGCCGTGCGCTAATTGTATTAATTAATGTCCATTAAGTTTGGATGCGTTAAAGCTGTTGTCATTTTGTTTCTTTTCTTAATTTTGACCTCGTGCCGTTTGCATTCAGACAAATATAGGTATGTGAAAAACATACATTAACCAAGTACCTATTTGTTTTACAGCTTATTATATTAGTCATAAACATTCATTGGCCCTAAACTTACGGTGTTATCACTGCAACTTAACTAATCTTGATTTCTTTTATGTAACGATAACCAAGTTGAAGTTGTCGAAGTCATCTTGCTGTCAAGTTAATCTCTTTTTTTTTTCTCTCGATTTTTCATAAGCTTCTGATGTAAGTAATGTAAGATAGGTAGGTAGATATCTAACGTAATTTTTGATTTTCTGAAAGTTGCAATAGTTTGATACCTTAGTTACCTACTGCAATTCAACAAAATCGTCAAACCATATCGTTAGGTAAGTGCCTAAGAATAAGCTTACCTAATATTTGACCACGTTGTTCAGTTGACTTCCTTTGGAACTTGGGTTGCAGTTCGACTTTCTGCTAGGTATACGTACTGCGAGTGTCCTAGGTACGGTACCTACCTTTAAAGAAAGATCCCAGAATGTTTCCATTTCTAGTTATAACCGACCAATCCATTCCGAAAAATTTTTTAGACATCAATCTTCAAATCTTACCTCCACAAAGGTGGTTCATAAGGCGGACTTTTTGTGAGCGGTAACATCAAGTTCCAACTAGTTCGTTTTAGCTGTTACAATATAGGAATCCGCTGGATGCGGGAAGCATAGAACTGGTCGAAGAGGCGGTGCTTGAGCAAGGCCTATGTCCAGCAGTGGACGTCTTCTGGCTGAAATTATGATACAGGGTGGACTACGACACGCAATCTGTTACCATGGATTCTGAACTCCCTTGCATTGAAAAACAAATTAGCTGTTTCATACATTTTGACCGCGTACGCGACGAAAAATTTCTACGTTAGGGGGGGCCTTGAATCATGTGCTTATTTCATGGTTGTAGTTCACGCGTCGATGTCCCTGCCATCCTGTATATGTAGCTGATAGTTTATAACCAGGATTAACATATATATGATACTTTTATCCCGATATTTCCACGGGATCGAAACCTAAGCGGGTGAAACCGCGGGGCGCAGCTAGTTAGTTATATAATAGTAACCAAGTAGTTAGGTTCAGGCTACATTATTTAATGCACCTTCATGTTCAGATTACCCAGACAATGTTGCATGTAATACCCCAATAGGTGAATTAGGTAATCAATTCTAGAAATACTGGTGCCCGCTGTAATTGATATTTATGTAAAAAATTCTCGTGTCACAGTTTTCGTTGCCATACTCCTCCGAAACGGCTTGACCGATTTTGATGAAATTTTTTGTGCTTATCCGGTATCTATGAGAATCGGCCAACATCTATTTTTCATCCCCCTAAATAAGAAAAAAAAAAATATTAGGAAATTATTTATATGGCAAAACAACGTTTGCCGGGTCAGCTAGTATTTATGTAAAATTTCAATTAATCAATTTATGCTCCAGGAATCTTAGATTTAATTTTAAGTGAAAATTGTAGAGCAATGTAAACACGTGTATGTTCGCCAGCGTGAAGGCACCGGTCTTGAATGTAATTAGCGATTTTGCACAGCGCTGTCGGCGCGGGCGCAGCGGCAGCGATGGGCCCGGTGACCCCGCGCCCGGGTCACGCGGGCCGCGGGCCCAACCGGCCGGGTTGCACCACTTGCAGCGTTACTGAAGTAAAACCTTCCCGATTCCCTTGTTCACAAACTAAACTAAATTTAAGTTCAGTTCATGATTTTTTTTCTATTTCATTAAAAAAAGGACAAAAGATAAATATTAGTTTAGTCGTGTCAAATTAAGGTACTCCATAGACGTGATTAATAGAGAGAAGACGTGGTTGTTAAAATTCTTAATTTGTTGTTTTTCATACAAAAAAATTGTTTGTATGAAAAAAATAATTAGAAAATCAAAATCAAAAGTCATTTATTCAAATTACGCCGAGAATAAGCACTTTTCGAATGTCAAAATTACAAAAGACAGTCCCCCAAAAAAGCCCGCCCTTCACCACTTCCTAGTGCTATCGCTGGGAAGAAGAAGTGGCGCAACAAACTCCCCAGCAGCACAGCTGTCTGTTCAGTTAGAAAATACTTGATACTTGATTGTATACAATACTAGGCGTTAAGTAATTAACATTACAAGGCACAGAACATAAAATTAAATTACTTGTAATATGTCAGCTAGCCACGCCAATATACCAACAAATATAATAAAAACTATACATACTCAAGATGAAAAATAATTAATTAATATGTAAATAAAAAACTTACTACCTAAATAAAAGCCTCCAGGCATAAAGGGCGTGACAGCTTACATATTTATGCATTGCTGGGTTCTTGTCACATAGCTGTCACTTGAAGTCACAGATGAAGAATTAAGACCATCGAAGTAAAATAAATAAATAAGTTAATACTAATAACAATAACCTGTCAGTAAGGTAATTCTGGAGAAAGAACATGAACATTGTCTTGAGTTAATTAGGGCGACCAACTATTCTTATCGTGTAAGTAGTCGTTGATGGAATAGTAAGCCTTTGAACAAAGGTTGGATTTTACTTGAGCTTTAAACGCATTAAAAGGCAAGTCTAGCAAAGAAGAGGTATGAACCTTATGAAGCCGGTGAAAGGGGCACGTAGTTTGTCCTTATTTCTAGTGTTAACACTGTGAATATCACTGTTTTTAGTGTACAAGTGCAAATTTTGCCTAATATATAGGATGTTGGCGAAGATGAATTGTGATGCAACCGTGAGAATACCAATATCTTTAAAAAAATCTCTTAGAGAAACTCTGGCACCTAGCTGGTAAATTGCTCGAACAGCTCGATTTTGAAGGACAAATATATTTTGTATATCAGCTTGGAATTGGAACTCTTGTACTTCAATATGTCCGTAACCAAAGGTTCTCAGGTATGCTTCAGTAAAAAATAAAGTATAACAATGACGTGGAGTACCTATTAGTGACTCTCGGCTTCGGTAAGAGTCTCTATCACCCGTTATACCTACTCTATAGGAACCTACCTACCTATATCTTGTCCAGACGCACCTGTAGATACTCGTATTAGAAAATAAAATTGATCGAGAAATTAAACACGATTAAAAGAATTCATCAGCATTAACGACGCAATAAACGTTGTAATGTCTTGTAATAAAAGCGTTCATCATAAGTTTTCTATGCTAATTCTGAACCGCAGAGAGCATGTTAGGGTTGGACTATTTACTTTCATTCACAATAAGCTTTATCTGGATACATTTCGTCAGGGACAATATTAAACAAATCTAAGAAATTGTCACCAACAAATAGCAAGTACTTATCTACTGTCCAAATAATCTAACGATATTTAAAAATTATCACCATTTCATATTCGTGACAACCCTAAGTATACTAAACGTGGGAGAGGGCACTGCCAATCGACCTAGTGCATAAATATAAAACAACTTCATTGCGCACACATAACACCAATATTTATGGTCAGGACTGCGGTCAGGTCACCGGAGAGCAGATGAGCTGCGACATCAAACGTATTTTAGTACTTTCATCGCAGATTTGAATATTGCGAGGACATTGGTTACCCGACGGCTCGTAGTAGGTAGTAGTTACGCGCCGTTTCAGGTGGATGTCTAGCATCGTGGGACA
Source organism: Apamea anceps (assembly GCA_951799955.1). Classification (NCBI taxonomy): domain Eukaryota; kingdom Metazoa; phylum Arthropoda; class Insecta; order Lepidoptera; family Noctuidae; genus Apamea; species Apamea anceps. The sequence continues at coordinate 13,563,085 of OX637505.1, read as the reverse complement.
AAGGCATTGTTGTGGGCATCTGGGCCGCGGCCGCAGCACACGCCTCTGTTCCGAGGCGGGGCGGTGAGCATACCCATTGGTTACCGTCGCCAGAGCGTGACAAGTTTCATTGGACAATCCAACCAACAGTGAAAGTGACGAAACGCTCCTTGCACGAAGCACCTTGGGCAAAATTAACTACGATAATTAGGCCACTATTAAACCTTAATCCAACATTATTAAAATACTTAGGTTTACGATTTAAATAAAGCTTTTAACATTATAAAGGAAAAACTTGGATAATTTTCTTACTTGAATACCCACAATTTTAAGTTTATGGTTTTTCGAAACCTATATCAATAAAAATATAAAAAAGAACAACATTTTAAAACACCAAAAGAAAATTATTCAAACCTGAAACTGGAAAGGTTTTTCAGATGTCAACTAAAACTATTAAACGTAATAGTTACGTATATCTCGTACTTGCCGAACTCTTAGGTACCTACTAACTTCCATCATCTTCTGACCGCCTCGTCCGTGTAGTGGTCACAGGTGAGTATGGGTAGAGGCTGACTAAGGGGTCGCATTTGGACGAGCGGTTTTTCCATTGTCAGTAACAGCACAGCTCCAAATCGGGATTGTGCTAATAGCATCGGCCCCTATTACACGAGACTGGACTTAAACGTAGAAGGACTATAGGTACCTCTGGCAAACCCTTCGGGAAATACACTTAGCGTAGGTAGGTACCTACACAAGTACAGATTCGCAGAACGTTTCTTAAAATTAAGTAGTAATAAAAACTCGGTTGGTGTTAAACTTTTCTTCAAATATGGCAATTCCTCTAGGATCCTACAACTTAACTACCTTTGTACTCATATTGAACAAATCAATAAATTGTATAACTTTAGCGTCTAGGGTTACAAGTCAAGTGCCCATAAGTATAAGCCGACCCCAACTCAGTGGTCCTGGTTTTATTTACATAATCTCAAGCCCGAACTACGATAAGCAACTAGATAATTACAATTTGCATACACCTTACAAATGTCAATGAACGACGGCACCTACTTTTGAAGTACAAACCTAATTTCCCTGAGGTATTATTATAAACAAATAAGACCGACTAAAAAGCATTACGATGCAAATTGATACAAGCATAACGAGAAAATTAGCATTATGAGCGACAATATTGAAGAGTGAGTCAGCGCGTCAGCCCATCAGCTCCGGTTGTGCTCACCGAGCTATTGTGATGCAATGTAACAGCAAGGCGAGTAGACAAGTCGACTGGCAAGCCCGCCCAAGTCCTCGATCAATAGCCGTGAAATTCGATTATAAAAATCGAGGCCATGAAGCTTATTAAATTAAGGTGACAGTAAGAAAATTCAACTACCCACGCTGGTGGCAAGTACATTTCATAAGTAATTCGAAGTACAAGTACGAGTAGGTACCGTTGTTGGTAAGTACGAAAGATAGCATTTAAATAAGCTGTACCTAAGGGCGGTCGCACACGACGACTTTTTGCAACGATTCAGTAGCGCGTTTCGTTCACGTGTGTCTGTATCGTTACTTTTGGCCATTTTTCGCATTTGCAACGCGCGATATAAGCGATTCAGTGGCAGTACAGACGCCAGCACATCAAGCTACTACAATCTGTCAAATTTCTTTAATAGATTTTCTACTTTATCGCTAAAGCATTAAGGTTCAAGGTTGATTGGGAAAATTTTACAGTTTCGGGTAGCTTGACCTGCTGGCGTCTGTACAATCGCATAGTAACGATTCAGCATCGTTTCTACATCGATACAAACGTGCGACTGCATTGATTCTGCATCGCTACTGACAGGTCAAGTCAACATTCGCTACTTAAGCGACTATCAGTCGCTTTAGTAGTGAATGTTGACTTGACCGAGTAACTGTAGCGTCCACAGACATTCACAAGTGGGTAGTCACTACAACATACGACTGTATCGATAGAATCGATACTGCATCGCGTTTGTATCGATGCTGAATCGCGGTTGTATCCTGAAAGTAGATATGCAGAATAGTGGTTACGTGGGCGAATGTATACGTCCAGCGACAGCATCGTGCCTGTATCGCAGTCTTTTTGCGATTGTATCGCGCTACTGAATGGTTGCCAAAAGTCGCCGTCGGCGACCGCCCTAATTGTTGTAACTCTGTGGTTAAACATCATAAATCTAATTCTACTAATCACAGCGGCATAAAATACTAAGTAGGCATTGATGCCTAGTAGGTACTAAGTATTATCTATACTGTGCCTATAACTAAAATAGTTAATTTATTTACATAATCCCTTGAATCATAATCAGATATTTTCCTTCTGGAAGTTATCGGGTTAGAAAAGACATTATCATAAGCGCCTAAATCTAGGAGAATGGGGAATATTTAAGTACCTATAAGACCAAGACCCCTCCGTGCCTCAGAAAGCACGTTAAGCCGTTGGTTCCAGCTGTCAGTCGTGGATCACCCGAAAATCCCGAAAGTCTGACAACCAGCCACGAAGCCGACCCCAACATAGTTGGGAAAAAGCTAGACAGATGATGACTTAAGAAATGTGTAAATCCGCCACTGGTTAGGGAATATTTTGTAAGTAGTTTAAGCTTTAGTATTACTACCAACCAACAATTTCTGAATGACTTCAATTAGAAAATACCATTAACGCCTTGTTGACTTTATTGAACACCTTACAGTACAGCTATTCAAACTAAAAGGCCCATATGTAGGTAATGTTTTCACACTTATGGATGACAACATTGTCGATAAAGACTTTGTTTCAATTTCTACCTATAACTTGGACATAAAATAATTGTAGCAGCAGAAAATGCCATCCATGCCAATGATATTATTATGCTTATCATTGCGTTTATTCGGAAGAAGACGAGGTAATTATGTTCTTGGATTAAGATCTAAGCATTAAAGGCACGTCTGTATCAACCTATTCTATACCTAGGTACCTAATTAGGTACCTGCAAACCGTAAACTTTTAATGTAGGTAGTAACTAGGTTGGTAGGTACACGACTGATGAAAAAGAAGAACGCGGAAACCAAATTGTTGTTGCACTTTGTATGTAGGTACCTACTCTATTAGAGTTTCAGCAGTTATGGCGGCAACAACGAGAAGTTGAACTATTGCTGGACAAATAACTACTGGGAAGAAAGCAAAATCAGCCAAAATATAAAGTTATAATATGTAGGTAGGAGGTACTTCAAAATAAAGTAGGTACCTATCTAATTTTTGGCCTACTTACAAAATTATTCCAAATTCACCAGATGCGGTTAAAGTTCAGTCCACAATTCCACATAGACACAGGTGATTACTTTCTAAGGTTAAATCGGTTCACATACCTACTTATGGTATTAGCCGGCAATAATTAAAGAAAAAAAGAAAGAATATAAAGGAGATTGGGTGAATCAGCCCAGAAACATAATAGTGTTAAGATATTGTCGGTACCCATACCAATGGAAAGATCTCATCAAAGAGAATATTTCTTATTATGACAACTTGTCTTGATTAGAATATTATGAGCTCTAAATATAAATAATTAAGTATTACTGAAATTCTGGTATGTCGTCAATTAACTTTCATTTATTCTGTCTTGCAAACATCGTCTTTTAAACCCATAAACGGACATTCTAAAACATTGGCCTCCTAGATGCCGTTTTAGGAACAATGTTTTTAAGAGTCGGTCGGCTGGACAGAACGTGCCTGCTGCATCCCCCAATAGTGTTAAGATATATGCTAATGGAGCTTTTCATGGAGAACCTTTGCTACTAGTACGACTTTTGCCAATTGATAGTCAGTTCGGAATTAATTACCTAAACCGGTGACAATTAGGCACCGAAGTTTATGAATGTTCTTGGCGCCCTATTGAAACTCTATCCATGGATATATCAATGGATAGTGTTTTTAAGAGAAACAGCTATTGGGCGCTAAGAATTCCTTAACTTTGATGCTCTCTATTGTGTGCTTTGACATTATTAATTTATGGCAACTTAAAACAACTCTTTATTTTTCTAACTGGTAATACGAAAATGGCTTGTCATTGTGTCGCTGTCACTGTCATTGTCAATCGGTCGAATCGGATTGTTTTGCTGTCAAAGTAAGCTGCGAATCGCTGAAATTGTTTACGATAATTTTTCTTATTTTGTAAAACTTAGGATTTGCAAAATGATTACTAACTTTGATAAACTATGCGGTGATCTAGAAAAACAAGAACTAGAGGTACCTATTTCTAACAATTGTGTTAAAAAGTTAAATTATAGGTTATAAATAACTAAAAAAATTATTAAAAATCTTGTATTGCAGGCCCCGACCGGTGTAGCATCTCCATCTACATATGCTCAACTGTTGGCAATATATTTATATCAAAATGATTTGTAAGTATGACTTAAATTATATACATTTATTGTTTCACCAAGAGGGCTTTAATGCTTAAAATGGAACTTTTGAGTAATTTATTTGAGTTGTTTTTGATCGAGTATCAACACAATGCAGTTAAAAACCAACAGTCTCCATAGGGTTTAAATTAAATATCTCAATGTGAAGAATTTTCTAATTGCTGCCTTTGCTAGTGAATAATTATATGTGCTGGTCTAAACAATCAACCAGTGGTCCAGATTAGCCCTGGATCATAAGCACTAGAAGTGGGGAGGGGCCTTTACCGAGCAGTGGTATGATACAGGCTATTGGTAACAGTAATTGACAGTAAAGTGGCCTCCAAAAGTTAGTTGACATTTTTCCAGTTCAGCTTTGACACATCACATTATGATTTAAAATTCTAGAGTGATCCAAATGTTTGAACTGCTAAAACGTTTTTATTGACTAATTTAACTACCTTCGACTCATCATAAAGAAAACCGGTCAAGTGAGTATCGGCCCACGCGCAGTGTAGGGTTCCGTAGTTTTTATAACAGCCAAGTGCGGGTCGTATTCGCTGACTGATAGTTTCGTACCATGCTCTAACTAAAAGCCAAAAATGACTACCTACCTAATTTGAATTCCAAGTCCTCACCTGATCCGACAATTTTGCAGGGAAAGTTTTAATTTTTTTTTTTGATATTTGAATAAGACTTGTCATAGCCGGCGTAGCAACTGTTTTTTTTTATAAAACTTATTTAGGAATGAAACAATAGCGCAATACAACTGACGCTTAGCGCCATCTATCGACATTTCTATGGAGTTGTTCAAAATTTTCGAGTCTAATATAATTGGTCGACTATTACTCGTAAACTTGTAAAGCCCACTTAAGTGTGATAGTTTTCCTTTAAACTTCGTTATATATAGGTACTACTACCGTGAGATTTGAATTTCTAACTACAACCGTTTAGTTGGTAGAGGGGGGGGGGACTTGACTCTAACGAAAATTGGTACTTTAAAGCTTTGATAAGTCACGAACGGTTTATTTAATCAAAAAACGGTCTTCCCAAACCTCTAATATTTTTGAAGACCTATCCAACGATATCCCACACTATGGAAAGCACGAAGTAAAAATTATCATCCCCACTTTAGATGTAGGGGATGTTACCCTAAATAACTACGTTTTCAAAATTTTATTTTACCACTTTTTCGGCGTCGTTAACGTGTATACTCATGCCAAATCACAACTTTCTAGTACCAATAGTTTTTGAGCTAAACCACCGACAGACAAACAGACAGACAGACGACATGGCGAAACTATAAGGGTTCCTTGTTGACTACGAAACCCTAAAAATGATCAAGTAATCCCTTAGGAGTACCTGATTATTTTTTATTTTAAATCATTAAGTGGCATCACAGCTGAAATGGAAAAATGTCAACTAACTTTTGGAGATCACTGTATAACAAATAGAAATCATTTAAATCAAATCACTTTAGTTTATGGTTATAAATCAGGTGCCTTACATCCTCTAATCATTACAACTACAAAATAATTATAGCTAAACCATGAATTATTATTCAGCCAAATATCTTTACATTGTTCAAAGCAAATTTTTATGGGATTGTGCCTGAACCTATTAAGTTGAAAAAAAATACTTCCACTGTAATTTCTATTTACTAGTTTTTTTAAAGTAACCAAACTCACAAATAATAATCTCAAAATCTTTAAATGTCCTTCAGGTGTAATGCAAAATTCTTATGGAAGAGAATCCCTCAAAACATAACAAGTAGTAATCCTGAAATTGCAGCAATTTGGGCCGTAGGCCAGAAATTGTGGAAGAAAGACCTCCCAGGAACTTACCATGCGTTAGCCGCTTTCAATTGGACTGAGCCTGTTGCTAATATCATCCGGGCTTTAGAAGGTAATATAAAATATTACAAGTTTAATACTTAATTATTGTTTGTCAAATAGATAATTTAATTTCTAATAAATTTTATTCATTTTATGATGGTTTGCATGACAGAAGAAATGATAATGAGAAGACAGCAAACTATATGGGTAAACTGGGTAAATTTTTTGTGTACATGTGAAAGCTTTTATCCTTACCCAAATAGTATAACCTACATAACCATCACACACATCATACAACATTTTAGTTGGGTTGTATTATGTGAAAGAAGGATCATTACTTTTTCAACTTGTTTCTTATTTCTTTCTGAAATATTCTGACTTAGTTATTTTTGCTATACTATTCCAGACAAAGTCAGGGAGCGCACATTCAACCTGGTGGGTCGTTCATATAGCTCAATATCACTGGATACAGTAGTCTCAATGACTGGCTTGAGCAAAGACGCAGTGTTGCATGTCTGCCGAGACCGCAAGTGGACGCTGAATGAAGATGGTGTCACTGTCAGCCCGTCACCACCCACTCAACCTGCACCACTACACACGTCCAGTGAAGATCAACTTTTCAAGCTAACTGAATTTGTTTCTTTCTTAGAAAATTAAGTAAGTCCTATTTATGTCTTTAATAAAAACTTCTTGTATAAATTGTTTAGCCATCAATAAATAAGTAAAATTTTCTCTTCTTAAATTATGTAATGTTTTAAGCCGTTTGTACCTAATTTGTGAAAAACTGAAACCAGGAAAGTTAAATAAACATATTAATTTAATCTCATTTATTACATATAACACTAATTCGAAGTTTATATTCATAAGAACTAAAATAAAAATCTTTATTACAAAGATATTATTTTAATAGGTATAAAAAGATCAATAAATGTAAAGTTAAGTGGCAGTGTAAATTCGTATGTTTTATCTTACAATAAAGCTGTAAATTGTCCAATGTTGGTATTTAATGACAGCACTTTCTACCGTCACAATCTTAAAAAAGTATATATCACAAGCAATACATTACTCACACAAACATTTGTTGAGTTTTTCATTGTAAAAATACTACAGTCTATATTTCTAATATCTACATTTGTTTAAACCTAGGCACTTTTTTTAGTTTGGCAACTCTCGATTAAAATCTACCCTGGAAGGAAACTTGATTTTGTCTAGGCTGTAATCTGATAGAGTTGTTGTCGTCTTCGTCGCCCAACGTAGTCTCGTAGCCTCTGTTGACTTGACCTCCGTTCGGTTCGCCGAAGACATCCTTCACTGATATATTGGCAGTCGATGTTCTGTGCCGAGGCACGACACCTAGGTTATTATTGAGCTGTAATAGAATAGCAATTATTAGTTCTAATTAAAATTGTAAGGGCTTCCAGGTTTCATCCAATTAAAATCTCCAAACTATCAACTAACTCCAAACACGCTCTGTCCGATATCCGAACGGCACCTGCGTTCAGAAGCACAGTGCACATCATTTTAAGATTTTTGTAACATTACCATTCCAGTCACTCCGTATTCGTTATGGGCACCAAGTGTCTGCATCTGTGATTTCCTTCTTTCCGCCATTACCGAGTTTCTTCTAGTCTCCAAGGCCTTCAAAGTTTCTCGTCGCAACGTCATCTTGCGGTTAAGTACTGGTGTACCTATAAAACAATTATTTTTCATTCGCGCTCATGTTGCAGATTTTTAATTGTGAAGAAGAATTCTTAGTTCATAATATACCTGGTCCATCATTCGCGTTCATGTTAAAGAATCTCTTCTTGAAGGCCACATCTAAAGTGCCAATATTCCTCTTCTTTTGTCTCGCTTTCTCCAAATTGTGAATGGTCTTTCTTCTGCCGACGTTATGCGGACCCGAGCCCGAATCATTGTCATAATCGTCGTCCAAACCATTCAACTTCTGCAAGTCTTTCACTATTGCTATTGCATTCTTATCTAGCAGCGCGTCTTGAGATAAGTCATCGGACTGGAAACAAAAAATCAACGAGATTTATAAACATTCTATACAATCGTATTACGACTGACTTGTTTCTCCGAGCTAGATATTTACCTTCTTGGAACGGAACCAATTCAGTTCTGTAGACGCTAATATGTGCGCGAGGGTTCCAAATCGATGGAACAACATAGCAGAGAACTGTATCACCAAAATCAAAGCGAAGAAGAATACGAACACTAGACCAATAGGCTCCAGTTGAAGATATTCTTTTGAAATTAAAACCTGAAAATGTTAAGTTTGCTTTAAATTTGCCCTCTTGGTGTAATAAGATCAAATTCAAAAGTAATAATAACAAATAAATTAGTTATAATAACAAAATTAAATGATATTACGTCAAACATGTGCTTTCAGACTATGTCCAATTTGATTGAGATTATTTAACTACTAAAAATGGTTTGTAAATTAACAAAAACGTAAGTCTTAAAAGCACACCTCTGACAACGAATCATTAAAAACATAAGTATTCGTGATAATTAATTATGAACAATTTTCGTTTTGTTATATACAAGTGCATTATTTTTTTAAGTGTTGACGTTCTGTGAAACATTTAAATGTATTTTTGGGATGCTTCCGATCCACGTGAGCATTGAAATAGTGAAACAGGGTTTACACATAATCACACAAACAGTTCGATGCAAAATTTTGTCTCGCAGTAGGTGTATTTCCCGTATTATCCTGAGAACTACAAAACGTGTTAAGCAAATCACCACACCCTTTAAGGTGTACAATTACGTATGTACAAAGGAAACCCGAGTCCCTGTTACTAGTGTTTATTAAAAGAAACTCCGCCACCTTAATAGACAGAATAGAAACATTAAGTTACTCCTCGGTGAATTGGATTGGAAAGAGTGCACATATTGGGGAAGTGAATGGTCATCACATCTAAAAATTCCATGGTTTAGGTTCAGATTCGACTACGGCGAATGAAAAATATATGCTTTTATTTGTATTTTTTAAGTAACGTTTCATATTTTTGGAACTGGATTGGAGAATAGGAGGTCGCTGGATTGGTATTTGTGTCCTGTTTAAAGGCTATTCGGGAATGGATATCCTATACTGGATTCAGGAATTCAACACCAAAGTTTGTAGGTATTCAGCTGTATTGGCGTAACACCGTAGTCGAATTTTCGTGTGTTATTGTGGATAAAACACGGGGTTTCCATAAAACCAAAACATAAGGACACCGGGTTTGGATATTGATTAGACGTGTCACCATCAGAGTTGTTAAGTCTTCAGTGTCACCGGGACGCCATGCTGGTGTGCCCTCCCAGACAGACTGGTTAGAAGAAGGTCGTTAGGATTGTGTAGTGACACACTTGAGTGGTAATATTTGGCTATACCTCGCCTGTATCCTCGATGTACGTAATATTTGTCTTAACTCCCAAAGGCCAAATCACGTGGAGTTGATCTTTGTTCAGTTGTAATAAAAATACTATCAATATGAATAAAGCATTGAACATAACAAATGCGAAAACCGACTTATTGCGAAGTTCAACCAAGTCTCCTGCAATGCGAGCCTGTAAAATTTCATAAAACAAATATGTTTAAATAATTCGAATCAACTTTCAAGGGTGACTGGGGTCGAGGCCAAGGTTGGGTACTTTCAAGTATCGGTTGTAGCGCGCAGTCCCGAGTCATCGTTGAATGCTGATCGCTGGATAGTGGACTCTCACGTTACCTCTTGAGTAACCTCATCGTAAGTTATGTTAGTTTTAACTCCGAAGGGCCACTTAAAGTGAAGGTTGTCCTTGTTCAGTTGTAGCAAGAATACAATCAATACAAAGAGGGCATTGACCATAAAGAAAGAAAAAACAGACGAATCTCTCAATTCTTTCAGATCCTTCGAGATACGAGCCTAAAATTAGGGGAAGATTATCATCAAGAATATGTAGTATGACATTATGATAGATGATTGTGAGATCAAATTAAATATCTGAAATAAAAGCTTGTTAAAAATGCACATAGTTTAAGACTCTAAATTCCAGTAATTGCATGTATGGCATGCCATTTCTTGCAGTGTGGTATGAATAGCTAAAATCATCATCATATTTTTCTACAAAACAAACACAAGGTCTTTTCATATTCTGAAAATCTCTCAATTCTTCGTTATTTATAATAATAACGCGCAAGACAACCAATTTTACACTAGAAAACCGTATGGTATGATCCATACTAAAAAAAAAAAACAAAAGCCAATGTAAATCATGATTTTATAGCTTGATAATTGATAGTCCGGTGTCAGTAATAAACAGAATTAATACTATTTTACTGACACCGTGCCTTCAATTGTTTTTTACCTCCTCCTCCTTGTTAGCATCAATAGGGTACAAATATTTGTCAATGAGATCTTTCCAGAACGATAACTCGGCGGGAGTCAAAAAGTCTACTTCACCCTTTTTCAATTCGGGGTCCTCTATCCAATACGGATTAATTAGATCATCTCTCTTTTCCTGAAATCATAAAAAAAAATTATAGTTTTTTTTTATTTTAATAATATTAAATATAGATTAACGGCCATTTAAACGTCTGTTCTTAATTCCAACAAAATTTTATCTTAGTATCTTACCCTGGGTGAAGTGGAAAGTGTATCGGTTTCAGAATCGGAGTCGTTGTCTTCCTCGGGTCCTTCGGCTAGTGCGTCCAACCCATGGTCTCCACTGGTACTACCTCTCGGCCCCACCGATAGTTTACGTCCTCTACTCATGCCATGTGGATCTACAGCCCTAAAGCATTCAATTGAGATTGAAACATGTTCAGTTCGTTATATCTCTATAAACATTATAAAGTCGCTTCTCGTGTCTGTCTCTGTGACCGCGTAATTCTTCTCCTTAACCGAGCAACATATTTTTTTTGCTTAGTTTATCGTCTTGAACTTACTAAATATAACAAATAAATGTTGAGATCTTGTTATGTCGTTAAAACCCTGAAAAGCATGGGCGGGTCGCTAGTTAGAATTACAAAAATAAGTTGCCAGGGAAAATTACTAACCTCTCAACAGTTTCTAACTTCTTTTCTAATTTCTCGAGAGTAGACGCAATGTGCAAGAGTTGCACTTTCTCTTCATTCCCTTTAGGATGCGTACATAACAGACATTTGAATAAGCCAGCGAACGAGAATTCGATAGAGCCCTCGTCTTCATTGCTATTCGCTCCTTGAAGGAAACCTAGCAGCGACTTCTGTTTTGCTGATTTCTTCGCTTCTTGGGCATCTTTCTTTTCTTGCTCAATTTCCTAAAACGGTTAAAAAGTGTTAGTAATGTTCTATTGACGAAATAAAGGAATAAAGGTAATTGAACCAGTTTTAAACTAACCTTCTTCGTTTTCTTGACCGCCACTTCTCGAGTACCCCAAGATACTACGTTCAGATTTATAATAGAATACAAAATCAAAAGCAAGTACATAGAGGGTATAGATAAGAGGTAAATGATGCCGGGTACGATACACCAAAACTCCTGCGGATGCAAGCAAGCGGCTATGAAGAAGGAGCTTGAGAGAGATATCAAGAAGATAGCCGATGGAGATCCTATGCCGTCCTCGCCTAACTGGAGCGCCGTACCGACGATCACAGCCATCATTATCATGGCGTATGCCGTCGATAATATCTGAGCCACCAGTAACTGAAACGAGATAGTGCAAGTTTTAGACATTTTGATAACAGGGTCATCATTAAAGCCACAGACACATTACTGTGTCGTGTTGTGTCGTGGCTCGGGATACATCAATCAAACGAATCTGTTCAGGACTACGTCAAATCACAACGAGTTATGATTGGCTAACACTGCTTCAGAAGGCGTCACGATACGACACAACACAGTAATATGAATCCCGCTTAAGAAAAGGAACCACGTCTGCTAACAAACTGCTGTGTAATTTATTTCTGTGAATAAATACTTTTAAATTTCTTTTTTTGTTGCATTGCAAAAAAGGATGCCAATCAATTCATCTCTCTCTCTCAGACACACACACACACAATTAAACAATGATGTCTTCAATACACGCTATGTTAATACGGACCCGATTTGAAGATACTACTCACTTGAATTTCGGATTTCATCGTGAAGCAGACTAACATGAAGATCATGATGGGATACAAGTTATACTCGAAAGAAGTCCAGTTGTCGATTCGGAAAGCGGCCACGAAGGCACCCACCAACATAAGGAATATAGTTCCGGGACCCAAGATCGTACCACCAATCAACATCATCTGTTAAAAAAATAATATCTTAATTATTTATGTACCCAGAAAACACTAAGAAGTAAAATATAGATTGGACATTAAAAAAAACTGTGTTTGCGATCTAATTATCTGAGCATAGAAAAAAACATACGTTTATGTAAAAAAAAAAACACTTTAAAAGCCTGTAAAGTAACGTGGATAAAAAAGCTTACCTGGTAAGCGATGTAAGGACTGGAAATGTTATCGTTAATCTTGATAGTGTGTTTATAATCGGTGAGCAAATCCATAATATTGGCGATGGTGGAAGGCACCCAGCGACGACGTTGATTGTAGAACTCGTTGAAACCTTCGGGGCAGTGCGTGTAGGCGTCGGAGGCAGCTGAGTACTCTACTCGGTAGCCACGTTGAAGTAAAAGCGTACATAACCAACGATCCTCCCCTGTTACAAGAAAAAAACCAATAATATTTGATTCTATTACAAAATCTTCCGCTATGTTCTTCCTAGTTTGGATGTGTTCTCACCTTGATCGTACTGCACGTAATGCCGAGCTTCATCAGATCGCAAGGTGTATTTCTTCATGACGTTGTCGTCCATCAAAGCCTTTCCTCTGAAGAGAGAGAAGCATCCGGGACTACAGAGTACGCAGCCAATCATGTGCTCAGTCGCCTTTTGCAGCCAATGACCGATAGCGTACTCGAACATTTGATACCACACCATAGGTCCTGGAAATATGAGCAAATTGTATTTAAGACCATTTTTATAGGGATTGCTTTCAAGTAAAAAAAATAAATAGCAGTATAATTCGTATCAATGTCATCTTTTCTTACCAGATCCTACAGGGTGAATACGGCCACAGGCAGCTCCTAGATTCTTGTTCTTCTTCATCAAATCGATAAGCAATCGTACAGCATGAGGTTGGAAATCAATGTCTCCATCCAAGGTCAGCAGATAGGTATTCTCAGCCATAACTTCTTTACGATCCACGGATATAGGCAGCTCCATTAGACGGTGACCGAGAAGGTAGTACATGTACATCACCTGGGGAATAAGCAAGACGTAAGTTGTGATGTTATGATTCTAGAACATATTACCTTATGTGTTTTACATAAAATCTGTTTACTTAATTTGTAGATAATATTTCTACCTGAGACCAACGTTTCCTGTGACGGATCTTCGCCTTGTCTTTTAAGTGACAGATCATCTTCGTCTTTCCTGGCAGCACCCACGTCAGACGTCCTCCATAAGGTGCTGGCAGCCTCTTCGGTGGACGAACGCGGATAATCGTCTGATGTACTTCGGAAGCCGCTTCGTCGATAGTGTCCACCAGGAGTTTCACGAATCGATTTACTTGGGAATCATCGTCACTGTGATCTGATATTTCGAAGGCGTCGTCTAAGAAAATGTGCGCTGGAATAGAGAGAAAATTAAATATCGTTTATTGCATACGTGTGTTAAATTTAACTCTAGTATGTCAATCTCGTACTGTGTTTAAATAGCTTTGAAACCTTACTTTCGAATTCGTAGTAATCAGGGTCAACCACTCGTAAATACTTCTGAGCGACTCGCCGAGCGCACTGATCCTCATCCAACCGTAGAATAGACTTCAAGAACTCCATCATCTCGTCTTTAGTTTCGTGCCACATAGTACAGCATGCGTATATCCTTGTGATCTGGTCTGATGATTTGATAGCCTTTGGAGAAGAACCGGTGTTATCCGTATGAACTGATATGGTTTCGTAGTACTCGTCGCCTTTTTCTTTTTCTATTTCTGCTAGGTCCTGAAATTTATAAATTAGATGATTGTCAATAACTTCGAGTTTGTTATTTCTTATTTAGTTGTTTAAATGCATTATTAAGTTAGCTTTGTGTGATCACTATCATGTAATGCGATGTTGTTTTGTGGCTTACCTCAGTTTTTACATCTCTCTGGTCGTTCCTCTTTCTATTGAGAGCCATACTTTGATCTATTAGCAAACCGTTGTACATCGGCATTATGAATAACTTCTCCGTAGACGCCAAACGTTCTGCTTTAGGTGTCCAGATGTGTATGGTGATCCACGTTTGTGACAGCAGCCAGAGTAACCAAATCCATGCCATTTGGCGTGATATGAAGTCGCTAAGTGTGAACGCTGAAATCAAAATAATACAGGGTTACTAATATTACAGACGTGTCAATAATTAAATCGCATCAAATAAGGATTTCTGAAATGTTACCCGCTGGACTCTCGAAGTAAAGATAATCTGGCACCGTTCCATGGAAGTAACAATTATCACCATTTCTAATACCACACGCAGCTATCAATAAATTGACCACCAACGGAATGACGAGGTTGATAGGGAACGCATAACTGAAGCCTTGGATGAGGATCTTGCACGCGAACTTTCCGAATATGTAGCAGATGTACGCCGCAAATATTTGGATAAGCATCACGTAGAATGCGGATTTGTAAGCAGCTGCCACTTCAACTGAATCTCCAGTTAGAGTAATGTTAGCTAAGTCAGGGATTACTGTTCCACCTAGTTGGATTTGTACCTGAAATAAGAAAGTGGAAGGGAATTTAACCGAGAACAATATAATGGGATACATATCTAAATTCCCATTTGAATTTGAATCATGTTATTTAACAAACCTCTTCAACGACAATACTGTGTGGTCCAAACCCGGTGTTGAACAGTTGGAAGAACATGGCAGGCTCATCACCATCAAGCCATATGCTGAAGAGAATGCACAAGAGGAACACCGTGATTTTCCATAAAGATATGAAACGGTATGTGTAGTAGCGCGTGAAATTCAGCTCGTCTTTTAATCTGGCCAGACTTTTGATTACACCTGGAAAGAAAACAGAACAGTGAGCAAAATTTCAAAGTCGCAGTCGTGTGTTGCATTACCCGTGCATCTTTAGTATTTCTTATTCTTACCTATAGGGCTCTGTCGTGTGACGTAGTTCTCCCACCACCCCAGAGATATGCATAACGATGAAACTGGTATCAACCACAGGACAGGCTTGTTCTCCAATAGTGGCCACACTATGAAGCCGGTGACTTGTGCTATTATCGCAGCAATGTCCACGATCACTTTCACGAATCGCTTCGAGTCTCGAGAGTTACGCGAGAGAAAGCTGAGTATCGCGGGAATGATGCACAGGCAGTTCGTGATCATGGCTCCTTTGACCACGTCTAGTTCTGGTAGAATCATGAAGAAGAGCAAGGCCATCCCTACCGTGTGTAGCGATTCTGCTATGAATACCTGAAACAGAATAATGTAAAATGTTATTGTCATTTTTGTCTTTAAGCCCATAACACAATATCAAACGAGTTTTAGTTAATCGGTGTAAAAGAATTTAAACTTTCGATAATAAAATAGCTTTTCATACCACTTGCTCAAAAAAGTGACATTCTATGCCACAAAAAGCGAACATAACAATAGTCATTTTTAACCTGTTAAAAACAGGGAAAGAAAATTGTATTGAATTTCATTCATCCTCTAGGGGGAGAATGTGATTTAAATTTGGAATACTTACCGAAATTTATACTGAACTACATCTGTGTTTACACCATTGAGTTTGTATATAAAGCATTATACATCTTTTTGAAAAAGGAATACGCATTTATTATGCAGTTATGATTATTAAATAAAATTACGAAAACCGACGAGGCCGTATGAGCTTGATGCCTTTGCTTTTCCGACAAAAAAATATTAGTCTAGGAATTTGCCGCGTTTTTGTTTTCTTCAAATACATAAACGTTAAGTTTATTTTTTCGCAAATGGTACGAAAAGTAGAGTATTTTCCTCTGTGATAAAGCTGTCTTAGTCTTGGGTGAAATAAATCCCTCGCTACACTCAGGACTCGTATTAAATCCCTCGCTTCGCTCGTGATTTCAGTTTTTAACACCCTCGCTACGCTCGGGAGTAAACCTCGAGTCCTTCGTTACGCTCGCGATTTAAATCGTCACCCGCGACAGAAGACACTGCTTTATCCCCTTGGTTAATAATCTACTATTTGTTGCTCTTGGATAACCGAACACTGCGCGTTTTTGCACGCAATATTCAATATTCATGCGTAAAAGTCGTGAGTTGAGTTGTCTTTATAAATTATAAATCTCATGTCAGTCCAAAGAAAGTAAGTAATAATGTAATGTGTGACTTAAAACATGGCAGATAAAGTTATTTGATCGAGTCAACAGATCGGTTTTAAAAACGGGCGATGTCGAATAACTGTAGAGAAGCGATACTATGTAGGGTTTCATTGAAATTACTTACCACAATAAATTGTGTGCTAGTTGGTCTCTTGGAAGTTTTGAAGAAACATATCCTCACTGAACGTATGAGTGTTCCTATTTCTGGAATGGCAAACGCTGCTAGGATAGCCCACATCCACGCCACTCGCTCTTCGTCTGGAAGACTTACTATAAATTGTTTATCCCTACCTGAAAAAATTGAAAGAGATTGATATTAATCAAATTCTTGGTCCATACAACACAGTGATTTCGAAAATTAATAACGAACGTAAAAGTTTGGCCTCAAATAACTTAATAAATGGTCGAATTTAGTGTTAAAACGAAATGACTTGAATTCCGTTTCGTCACACATACACACGTACATATTTGTAGTTTGGAATAAAATAATCCAATAATATTATTGGCAAACAAGCCACGTCTGTACAGCAACTATGTAGATTATTAAGTCCAAAATGAATCTGGAACGCGCGCGGCTGCGCCACACCGGATCTTGTTTAATGTGCGAACCTCCTTAAACGTTTAGTATTTGATAGGCTTCTCATGTTTAACTTTAATCGGAAAATACGTACTAAAGTTAAGTCCAACATACCTAAATTCCTATTACAATACGCAATCCGCCTGTCCTTTTTTAGCTGTGAAGTCATGAATAGCGTGGTGCCCTTTGCGACGACTCCGGAGCCGAGGACCGCGATGAAGACGACTAGATACGCCGCCAGTTTGAATAACCGCACCGTGAAGTCCAAACATTTCTGGGTCTCCATAGACCCACTGTCTTGCTTCGGCGGGAACTCCCGAAACACGTCCCATCCTTTCGTTTCTTGTACTGTCCTTTGGCTGAAATAGATTAAGATTAGAATAAGTTATTAGTATTAAATTCCTAGTGTTTTAAATTTTATCAAAGCATTCTCATTCGCTATGACAATCGTAACATCAAATAGTTAAAAATATATATTTTTCAGTGGGTTATTACCACACTTAAACATCATACAAATTTTTGGCATATCCTAATTTCTATTTTATGTGAGTTTTTTAGCTAGTGCAGGGTGTGCACAATCACACCAGCTCGATAACGCAAACTAGAGTCAACATTGCAGCGAAAAAAACAACTTTCACACGCTATTCAGTTGAGAGAGAAATCTCGAGCAATGTTGCGTTCCGACCGGCGCGGCGCAGACGCAGCTTCCTTCCGAACGTCGATATTTCGCGATGATGACCTTCGCGTGTGCAACATATTAACGCGGATAGAAAACCGTTACATTACAACGTTTATTATTGCAACACATTATGCACATAGTACTTGTACTGGTTGTGACAGTGGGCTTTACGTAAGGCAACCAACGAAGGTGGTAGGTGACCCAATTAACTGTTGCGGCCGTCTTGCTTGCCGAGCTTGGCGAGTTGGCAGAACTTCACGCTGTTGCCTGGCCACTATAGCAGATCAGAAAGAGATAAGCGTTACTGAAATTTGCGAATAAGTTTTAATATTATACGTGTGAAGACTGCTGATATTTCTTTTAATTTTCCCTCATAACAATCATTACAAGCATTGAACATTTTCTTCGTCAATTTTCACACGTGACAAAACAGATTTTTTCATTCATCGGTAAACTTGCTTTCGATGACAATAAATGATTGAGCGGATCTGTGATCCATGTAAGGCATTAGAAAGTTGTTGATTGAATACTGTTTAATTATGCGTAACGCCGCCATTACGCACACAATCTAAGGAATACATAAGAAGTAGATTTACGAGACAGCCGCATTTGTATAATTTGATTTGTTGTGACGAAACCTGTGCAGTAAGCACAAAAAATAGGTATCAATATTTTTCTAAACGCTTTCATCGACCTTTACTCCTAAACAGAGTAAGTTGGCAAGAAGTATGCGAAAATTTTTGCCTATGGAGATCATAAACAAAGTACATGCATGGGATCTTCCGCAATAGTGGCAGTACGACCAGCACCCTAATTGCATAACACACGATCAATTGGAATCGGTTTCATTTTGACAGTTCAACAACATTCATTGCGTTATTTACGTGTTGAGCAGACAAATTTTTCGAACTTATGAAGCAATGGATTAGCAGTTTGCTTCAAAATGATTCAGATTCCGATTGATTGTGTGTTACAGAATTAGGATACAGTTCCCTTTTACCTCTGACCCCTGCAACTTGAAGAAAACACAGGTTCCCTCACTACGATGATTTCGGCGTATGGGTACCTATGCTTATGAATCTGTTTCACACCCACTTGATGTAATTGAGACATTGAGTCGTCTCTTGTTTCATCACTCAGTTCTTTCAGATAATGTCACAAGAAACGACCCGAAGAGAGGTATTCAAACTAGCCATAGTTCCACAGACTAAAAATATAGTTTTACTTTAAAATTTACCTGTATATGCTACAATAATGCAAAGTCCCATTGCTATAAATCGAGTTATTGTTATTCGCGGCGTAAAGCGGTTCCTCAGCATCATCCCTTTCGTAATGACTTTTTCGATCGTGATCACTCATATTTGCACACGTCACTGGGTTAACATTTTTAATTAAAAAATCACATCACCAAGGAAAATTTATGAAAATTATTTTCGGAAATTAGGAGAAAATTATCAACGGAATGTCCAGTCAGTGCGAATAGTATAGTAGAACTCATCGATTGTTATGAGGACAGCGAACGGTGCGATCGCAATAACGACTGCTTGGGCACCGCGTCGCCCAGTGATACGCTATTGTCTCGTACTGGACAAAGTGTGAATATTAATTTCCTCAATATATGGGATAGGTACGATATTAACACAAAATTGCCGTTTCGTGGTTTCGTTTGCAAATTAGTAGGCAGCATGAGATTTTTAGTCAAAGATACTTTGGTCGTAGCTGGTAATAGATAGGTAGGTATGTGACGTAATTATGTGTTCGAGATCAGCAAACTTGAGATCTGAAGGATCTTAAATTATGGGAATTATTTTGAACTATGTACACTGTCAAACGATTCGTCAGTAAAATCAAATCCACCAAAACTCAACTCGGCATAACTGCATTAAAGAACTAAGTTTATACGTAATACTTAGTTAGAAAGGCTCTCGATTTATCTCCCAAATTCCTATAAACTTGTAATACTTCATGTTTACCATGATACGGCACAAAAGTGTACAAATCACTACAAATAATAATAAGATTACCAGTGTATGTGATAGAAAGCCGAATACAATTAGAAAAACTATTCAAAGTGAACGATTTATTGTATGAACTTTCAGTGGTGAAAGGGCTTGAATAATATTTATTTAAAGTTCGGGGTAAGGTCAAAATAGGCACCTAATGCACCATTTTTTTTTTTTTTTTTGAGGATGGGATATCATCAAATGACCCCTCCCGCTCTGGGTGGAGCAGAAGGGAGTGTCAGACTCTTACTGACTAAAACCCACCCGTGTTCCTTCCTTAGCCCTTTATGTTCCAGGGCAGCGGTAACCCTTTCGGACAATCCCGCTACCCTGGCAGGCTTCGGCCCTATGGGGCCCCGTCACTCATGCTGACATCTCTTTGAGGCGCGCGTGGAACACATACACGCCGTCCGGCACGGGCCTGGTCCTGATCGGACGGTGAGTTACCCATTACTCACCGCCCGCAGGCCCGCACCTAATGCACCATTAGGTTATTTTTATATACACATTAAAAAAAACCTAAAATTTGTGGCTTTCCATGTCATTCAGTAGTAAGTCTGAAGACGCTATAAATCAAATGACAACCACAATGCCGTTATCATTTACACATTTACTCAAAAAACCTCAAACGACATTGTGTCTAGCTTACTCAAAGTTTTACCCACTGTGCGGAGAGTTCTTCGTTCAGCAGTGGTGAGCACGCGAAATTATATCGTCCGCTCACTAATTGATATGATCGCATCGGCACCGCACCGCATATGAGGGACGCCTCTTTGTTTCAACACTTTCCAACCAGTTAACTAAAACACTACGAATTGTTTCCAAATCTATTACCATGACTGGCATCTAATTAGTAGATACATCTAAGAAAAGCTGCGTTTTGTGGTACTATTTAAAGAATGGGAAGTGTGGCAGTGGGTGCGAATTTGGACTAAGCATGTCTGTCTGGGTTTGTTTTAAAAATACTAGAGCTCCAGAGGACAGTATGAAAAATGCCCTGAAAGATTTCTATAAACAGCTTCGCTCTTTTTGCCCTCTCCGCCGAAGTCATTATAGTAAGTGTCATTGAAACTTACATAAACTTTAAAATGTATGTACACCAGTGAAGTGGAATACAATACTTACTAAAATTTTGGTCATGAAGTTTTTTTTTTAATATAAATGGTTAGTTTAATCGACAACTGACCATTTAAACCTGTCAAATGCTAGTAGATAAACAGGTCCTCATATGCATATAAAGTTTCTACATGAGGAAGTGAAAAAGTTTGCTTATTTACACGCTTCATTATACATCCAAATAACAATATAAAAATATACAAGGTTTAGCTCTATAAACCAGTTCTTTAGTTTCAATATTTGTGCACCAACTGCGTATTGAGAGCTAAGTTACGCATAAAGTGCTTGTTTTGTAATATTTCATTAAGCTGACTCACCAACAACGCCAGTACGAATTTAACCGATACCTCCGATAAAGGTATTTCCGGAAAAATCTGTAAAAAAAATTCGTCGCACCCTGTGTCCCTGTACATAGAAGTAAGTAGGTGTGCTTTGGTTACTACTTACGAAGCTTATGTCTTTTTATTATTATACTAGCTAGTAGCTTTTGTTCGCGTGGAAGTCGTAAAACATCACAATATACTAAAACAATAGCCACAATTTTATATAATATCCCTGAATACTACATTTGTAGGTTTGGTCTCAGCAGCTAAAATATGAAGAAATCTTTGAAAAAAATATTAATAAACAATCACAAAAGTTATCATCTGCTGGGAATCAAACTCACGAACCGTGGCTTACAGGGCAAACATGGAATCGTTAGGCTATTTAATTCGTAAACACCTAAACACTTAGACTAAAATTACCTTTTTGAGTAAAATAGCCGTTCGTACATGTATATCAATATTGACTGCTTAGCTCCTTGTAGGTATAGCGTGATGATACTCATTTCAGAGGTTAAATAGAAAAATCATAAAATAATGGAGACAGATACATATCTGCATTATTTTATAATTTTTCTCGTCTAATTAAATCGCGCGGTAAACTGTTAAGGAATTCGGGTATAATGCATTATTACTAATCCCCAATAACAAATAGCGTGATAATATATTGCCTATGCGATAGATGACCAGACCTGTAAGGAATATTTGTGCAACATTTCAACAGAATCTAAGTATTCAGTAGTTTTTTTACGCCAATCTGGATGTATTCCAGACAAACGAACTAAAATTCTCAAAACTATATTTTCAGCATCAGAATCGCTCCCACACTCGGAACAATTCCTTTTTTTTCAAAACTATTAAATGTACGGTTTTGACTTCGTTATTATTTTATTACTAGCTTCTGCCCGCGGCTTCGCCCGCGTGGATGTCGGAAATTATCCCACGGGAACGTGCTAACAGGATAAAATGTATGTGCTTCCCCAGGATGCCATCTATCTCGCGGGCCCTTTGTGGCTAATTACAATAGCAAACCAATTGTGTCTCATTAGTGGTGATTAAGAGGGTACCTATATGATATCCTTACCCAAGTACCTACCTAATAAAAAAAAATAAACTCAATAACAGAAAATAAAATACCTACCTACCTAAATAAACCTATTTCTGATGATAACTAAACTCAATAAATAAGCAAAATCCCTAAAAACTAATATCTATACGAATGACTAATCCTACCTAACAGAATTATAAAATAACCTACGGTCACTACGTACACTATCAAATATACTACCTATACTTTAAAATTAAAATCTATACCTACGACTTATAAAAATAAACCTAAATAACTCTAAAAACTAATAGGAATAAAAAGGTCGCACTGAAAAACACGGTTTAGAATTGCAAGTAGCAGTTAAAATAAGAACGAACGCTCGCCACTCAACACGTCCGTTCAAATCAAAGTTCAAAAAATGTCCTTATATACGGTAGCGATCCGTGGCGGCCGCGCGCCACGCGTGTGCTGCGAACGGTGCAAGCCAAATTCAACCTTCAGCACTACATTTAGAGCATAACCTTAGTGAACTCCACTGCGGGTGACGTAACCTACGACAAACTTATTATTTGCGGTTGGTACAGTAATCGGGTCTAGGGATCGAACCGCAAAATTAAGTTTGTTTTTTATTGTATATACTTTTCCGGGATAAAAAGTACCCAGTGTGGTGCCCAGGATATTAAAGAATAATTATACCAAGTTTCATCGTAATCGAACCGGTAGTTTTTGCGTGATGCCTGAACAAACAGACAGACAGACAAAAAATTTTTTAATCACATTTTTGGGTTCGGTGTCGGTCTAGTAACACCCCTGCCATTTATTTTTTTTGATATTTTCAATGTACAGAATTTTCACTTCTACAGATTTATTATAAGTATAGATATGTATAGATTCGTGTATAAATTATATTACCTATGTAACCTGTTGCAAGTTTTATCTTCACCCTGAGCTAGCAGTCACCGTCGCTAACATTTGTACGCGAGGTCGGAATTTAAATCAAATGTACATGAATAGTGACCTTCCTCCACACACGATCCAGACTGTCGAGACTCATATTGGTCGCATCTAGATGAATTAGGTATTTGTCGAAGCGAGCGCAGCCTACGAAGCTTGCCAGTCAGAACAATAGATCGCTCAATGTCGCTACACCTCACGAAAACTTACGAAAGCCTTCGCCCGCCTCGCGTGCACGTGCACCGGTGCCGCGGTGTTGTAACACAATTGTAACCCGTAATGTCATAACAATAAAACAACTATTTCTTTGGCCGCGATTATTGTGTTTCACAAAGTAATAGCTGCGAGTTCCATGTAGTTAGATTAAGTGGATTGTTATAATCTGTTAAGAAACAGTTTAACAGACTTACCAAAATTCTGTATTAATTTTGCGTAAAATTCTGTGTTTCTGTATGTATGTAGCAAGAATAGGCAATTAATATTTATTTAATTTTTATTGTTACAATAAAATCGATTTCTCAATGTCGCAAGTCAATGAATATTCTGTCTAAAATCTATGTTCCAAGTCTAAAAATAAAAATGCTTTGGGTCTTAGGCAGCAAAAACCTGATCTCTAAAAGTGCTCAGGTACCTAGTAACAAGTCATAGTTTTATCGAGTAATAAATACAAATATTTCTTCGTCATTCAATGGAAATACGTCAAACTTTCCAATTTACTTGTGGCCATCATAAGGCAATGTTTTGTTTGATATGCGCGCCGGTACTCCCGGCCATGCCCAATGTCCACCGTCGGAGGTCATCGACCATGGTGTGGACGGGAGCATTATGTTGTGCACACGTCTACTAACTTCCATATTTGCTAACTTGAGCTTTGTCGCAGACGTACGTCATTACGAGTTTAGATGTTTAGATGTTATGAGTTTTATGTCTACCAACATAAAACTCATAACATCTCGTTAAAAATATATGGTCAAAATGTAACTGTCACTGGATCTTTTTAGACAGAATATGACGATACTTATTATCTTTTTTCTCGAAAAGGCGAACACAGTATCCTGTATTTTCATTGTACGCGTAAACTATATGTTCATGTTATGTTTAAAACAGAGTCACCTTCGCTATTGCGACATGCAAAAAAATATGTTAGCATAATTTAATCAATCGCATACAAGCAGCACTAAATTAACAATTATTATCAATTCACTGATTTCGTTACGAATGTTTTTTGGGTAGGTATATGTGAATTTTGTAGAATTCGCTTTACTGTTGTTTTGAGTCCAAAACAACCGATAAGTATCACATTGGTCAGCCAGTACCATCCAATATTCCGATCACGCCCGACCCCGCTCGTCTCAGCTACCTCCTACGAAATCGTTTACTGCTAGACACTGTTCAATCTAAACCGAATAAATAGACATGTTTACTCGATTCTAAATATTCCAAGATTCATATCCATAAAATACAGATTTAAGCCTAAAATCAAAATTTAGACAGATTGTAAGTAAACGTGACTTAACGAACCGAAGCATTGAAAGATCTAGAACAGACAGAATAAAAAAAAAACTTTGAATCTGGCTGCATATTAGCACAATATTAATCTTTTGTTGGCGAGCAGTTACCTGCTACAAAGAATGTAGAGCCTTACGAAGTTGAAACAGGATGAACTAAGAACTACATCAGATTGTCTCAAGGTTAGACCTTAATTTCTTATCTAGACTTGTGCAAGTAAATAAACTATCGCAAGTGCTCATTATAGTCCCTATAATATGGTGCGTAGAGGCCTCTTAGAGCGAAGTGGGGCGCAAAAATGTGGCGCAGTCGATCGATCGAAAGTTGTGTCGTCAGAGTTGTCAACCTTGGCATTTGAGCGGGTTCCGGGCCGCGGTGACCGATCGGCGCGAGCGAGTCGACCTCTGCCTAAGTAAAACTTTATACTAAACAAAGATCTTTTACATTATTATTTCTATTTATCATGTCGACTAAAGGTATTTTTTTTTCGTGTGTTAATAAAAACTCCAATGCTTGCATTTTTAACGACCATTGACAAGTCCACTGATTCTTTAATAATGTTGGCATTTAAAACTTTCGATAAATATATTTTCACGAATCTACAATCTCAAACTTCTGACTGGATTTTAAATTTGATCATTTCATCCGCGTCATCAATAGTCACGAGTATTTCGAATTGTTGAATTTGAGCAGAAGAAGCTTTAAATACGTGGAATTTATGTGTAGGTTAAATCTCTTGGTGAGAAAATTGCAATATAAGAATTATCATCATTGCGAATCTGACTCATCTGATATGCTTTTGAATTAATCAACAGTTATTACTCAGTTATGATGGGAAAATAATGTTTAAAGACCACGCTTGGACATGCCTAACTACATACTTATACGTTGAACACCATAATATCGTTGTTACCACTAATGAGACCTCTAATGGCATTCTACTCTAATTGATTTGTTTTTTTTTTTGTTCTAGATACCTACTTGCTTAACATCATTACAAGCGATCAAATCAATTCATCAGGAATCGAATGTTCTGTAATACCAATTGAATCATATTATCATAAAATTCGATTTGTTTATTGGCGGCTGCGTGTAGTCACATTCAAATACGGTCTTCCATTAACGTTATGATCACAATTGACCTTACAAATGTGATGTTAGATGTCAATTCGTTAAATAGCCTTCACAAGAAATTGGTGTCATGAATCAAAGATCTTTACTTATATGAATCAGTGGCCACTTGGCCAGCTCAAAACATTTTAACAATAATTTTCACGGTTTTATGAAAATAAGTAAGAACTTTTAACAATAACTATGGTAATAAAAATAAAAAAATCAAACAGTGTTATTATTTCTTTATTTACTCGGTTACCTACTTGGTAAAGGTGAAAGTGTATGTACTTAGCACATACATGAGAACTACCATCGAATTATTGCTTGCCGATGACGTGTCGCTTTGATTGGGACGAGTGATATCATACGTTACGGAGGCTGTTCCGGTTGTAACGTAACTCTCAGGCGAGCTTTTGTGTTAGAGTTGAAGTTGTATATTTAGATACGAGTAAAATACTGTTATAATCATCTTACTCGTATAGGTCTGTATTTTAAGATTTCTGCCTATAACGATTCCACATTTTTTTTTCTCGATGATACCAATCCGTTCTGAGAATTTCGTCTTGGCTTTTAACCCTCTCGTGATGAACTAATCTTACTAATGTGTGGCTCTAAAATTCCTAGGAAATGATTCATCTTAATATCCACGACAAGGACAGGGATTCGAATCGAAATCTCTAGCTATTGCTTAGTGTCCTTAAACACAGATCTTTTTCCATAGATGCAACACGCACGATGGTCATATTTTTTTAAATATTTACCTTTATATACGATATAGTGAAACAAAGTGATTGAATAATGATATAGATATATTTGGTACGCACCTTCCACCATAGATCTCGTTAGCGAGCGGTGTAAGCTCATCGTCGGAGTTGTCGCTGGCCTCCTCGCGCCGCGGTTTCCCTCCCGACGTCGCCATTTTTTACTATTTTTCTGGAAACAATACGAAAATAATAAGAAAATTGCCAGGTGATAAAACTTTGGCTAAATCTTTGGAACACCTTATAAATACCTATCCTTATTTTCACAAGAAAAACGTGGATGTGCTCGCTGAATTATGAGTAGGTTTTTCGAACCGATTAAACTATGACCAAGTTTCTTCATCAATTTTTTGAATAATCAAAGTGTCTATAGTTTTACCAATATTATTAAATGACTTTCATCATTCGTTCCAAGAAAACGTAATTATCAGTTGTGTAGTGTCTTCGCGTAGGTACTTATTAGAACCGTTAACAGAGAAAAAGGCCGAAGAAAAGATGGATGGATTGTGTGAGGAATGATATGAAAGAGAAGGGAGTGAATGATAGTGTGACGGTTGACAGAAGAGAATGGAAGAAAAAAACGTGTTGCGCCGACCCCAAGTAACATGGGATAAGGGCAGGAAGATGATGATGAACAGAGAAATTGTCGACATCACGACTTTCCATTTTGGACGGCTCCAACTGTGTCCACTGTCACGCTTTTACGGACTCGTGGGTTGGACTTGTGATTCTGACTGTGCCATACTGTGAATATCAACAAGCTTGAAGTTTACTACGAAGCTATGAATCAGCTTGAGTTATCAAGATGGTGGCTGCGCTGCAATAGGTTGGTTTTATAGGTTGTGAAAAAAAACCACATACATAAAATATAATCAAAGATTTAGAATTTAGTATCAACTAATAATGAAGAATTAAGATGATGCACTTAAAATAGGTCATAGGGATAGGGTATCCAATAAGTACGCCGCTCTAAATATATTATTGTTAAATAAGTGTGCAAGAATTTTTCGTAGCACCTTCGTAGCGCCAGTAAACTAGCCCGCTACGAAGGTAGACCATAACAAAGGCACGAAGATACTTTAAAGGTTAACCTTTCAAACGATCTATAAACTGATCCTAATTTATGGTGCCCTCTCCAGTGAGCGCATGGCTGACCTTTCAGTTAAAGGTTAAGTATTTAACCGCAGGTCCTATTTATTTCATAGTGCATGCTAATATGCCTAGTCTTACCCACAAAGTGTTTCTTATTTAAAATTATTTGTAAATATGTAGGAAATCCTTGTAAAACAATCAACATTGCACGCTGATAACAATCGAGGCTGCAGGTTTTCACCTTCTTAGTTGTAATAAATTAGCTGCTTAGCGGCCAAGGCTTGAGTTTGATCATCAAACTGACGTTGCATCAAATACAGTCGTGTCCTTGAGACAAAGAATTATCTAGTGCAGTATCACTAGATAATTCTTGATCTCTATCCTCCTGAGACCCAATGTTCTATAAAAAGTACATAGTCAAAAATGAATTTTGAACCTTATGTTTTTTTTTTTTATTATTATTCGCCAGGGATCCCTATCGAACTTGACGGCATTTATAAAGCCCGAAATCCTGATGTCAAATTAGTATTTCATCATGGCGGGTGCTTGCAAGACGACGAGAGAAACGACGAAAAGAGAAAAAGAGTTCAAAAAGGTGTAAAGAATATCTACCACCGATTCGTAAGCGAACCCTCGAAGTGGATTGCGAACTCGAAGTCTACACCGTCAAACGCGGTTTACGGTCCGCACTATGTCCACTTTTAGACCAGGAAGCTAAACTAAGGCTGTTAGCAGAGATACGACGCGACGTACGAGACATGTCCCGGGTCTACATTAAACTAGGAATATGGCTCAACTATTATATGAAAACGACACCGCGGCTTCCGGACAAGCCGGACATTTAATTTTTTTTATGCGCAATGTTGGGAAAGGGGCCCTACGCCGACGCTTATCGAACAATCTTTGGTGCCAGAAAGTACGACGGCAAGCTGCGGTCTTTCGTCGTCCAGGAGATGGCCAAGCAGTATGAAACGGTGCTGCATACGAATATCAGCACGCATGCATATTCGCGGCTGGCGCGATATTTTAAAGTGAAACGCAACGATCCCTCGTTGTTTGCCGCCTTCTTCGCGAAAAAACTACCCTCTGACTACGAAGAGATGCATCGGATCTGCTCTATTATAAATGTCAATTCGCTAAAGAGTCCTCAGTGGTGGAAAACGTTACCCGAAAGGCTCAATATTCAAGAGAAACTGAGAGACTTTCGTCTGTTCCCGCAACCCTCGCACGGCTTGAAGCACATTACGTACACTTCTAGAGGATGGCACGAGATGATACGCCGAGTGGCCTCCACTACTGTTACTAGTGACTGGAAAAATATAACAAATCACATGCAAGAACTATGGGCTCCCTGGCTCGACGTGAATTAAAAAAAGTTTGGATGTTCTCTTCAAACCGACGACGGAATCAGCGTGAGTCTTTCGATGATCCGCGTGAAATGGGCCTACGACCGCATCATCGCAATCGATCCGGGCTCTCGACTCCCCGTAGCCGCAGTAGAGTCTAAATCGGGATGATTTCACGAATAACGCGCAAGTATGTTCGATCCCATACGCTGGAGTAGAAACGAGAACGAATGAGAAACAAACTCTGCGGAGGCGCAGAGTTGGCAGAGCAGAGAGCGCGCGAAAGCTTGAATTTTCCGGTATCGTCGAAGAAATTCACGTGACCGAGTATACCGTGTTTCGACTGACTTGGTTCGATGCTAGATAGGAGTCATACGAAAAGCACGCCAAACTGACACGCCACCACCTGGACAAGTATATGCGAACAGCAAAATGCGAAGAAAAGATTATACGCGAAGTTTTCAACGGAGGAGGTGTACGGAGCAGGAAGTAAATTTATGAATCGAGCCACATTCAGTGGGCGCAAATTCAAGCACAACTCGCTTATCAGACGCCTGCGAAGCAAACGCGACATTCACGTCGAAATTGTTATCGAGGCGTACACATCGCAGGCATGTTCCGGGTGTAATCAGAAAACTGGAGAGTTTCACAAGGTGATCATGAACCACAGACTACGTTGAGGGGTTTGCCCAAACTGCCACAACGAGTTTGACCGTGATGCCAACGCCGCGAAAAATATACTAGTCAACTATACAAGGTCCGCCCTCTGCCGGCCAGGATGTTCCACGAACGGGGCATCGTAACCTCCCATTTTGTAACTCAACCGCAATAAGGTACAATTTAACACTTGAATTGCGTTGTGGTTGAAAGTTAGGAGGCTATGCCGACGACTACGACTGTCTCTTAACTCCCTGAAGGTAAATTATTAGAGTTGTTCGGAGAATAAGAATGTATCGAGTGCGTGAATCACAACAGTAAGTCCAGCAGAACTCTCGCGCATTCCACGGAGAGCCCTCGACCTCGCCGGTCATTCATCCCTCGCAAAGTTATGGACCTTCGCCAGTGATTTATTGCTCATTCATATGCACCTAACCACATATTTTGTATATCGTGTAGATATACAAAATATTGCACAGTGCATTTCTAAAGAAAGACTATTGATTTTGTTTCTTTCAGAATCACGATGGTAAGAATCTCGTCAACATTATGGAGTTCAAGTTTTCCTTTTAAGTATACTTATTTCCAATCAATTCACGTTTCCGTAAGGAAAATAAAGGTATGGTACAACAACCTTTTCACAAGGAAACAACACGTTACTAAGGAAAGTGTTACAACATAAGTATCGATTACGTCTCTCAGTATTTGTTACAATTCATAACTATTAAAACCTTAGCTAATTATTGTTCTTCATTAAATATCGCAACACTAAAATATATGATTATATAACATAACAATAGGCAGAACCTGGCACGCATCTCGTATGTAACACTTTCAAGGTACCAACACAAAGAAGTCATAAACATTGTTAGGCTGGCTTATTGCATTGAGCAGGCAATGTCCATCGTATCAGATCACGGCGCTAGTGGGCAGCAGGCTGCACCCGCGCCGGCGCCCGCAAGGTCAGCGACTTCGGCCTCGGCTGGACAATGGACCCCACCCTTACAAGCACTTTAGAGCAAATAGCAATCCTATGTAGCTCAAGATTGACTGGGCTCAATAAAGATAGTGCACACAACGGATACGATGTGTATTGAGAATATCAATGTTGATATTATTTGTTTTCGTCGCGTTGGAACGGGTCTGTCTACAAAATCTAACTAGGTAGGTATTGGAATGAAATTGTAAGTTAATAACTTTAGTATACTATAGAGAGCCATACGTACAAATACTTAGCGATTAAAAGATTATTTACTATTGGAAATCAGATTTTCACTACTTATAACAATTTGATGGGCTGAAGTGAGTGACTACTAGATTATTGTCTACATGCAAGAGAAAACACAAGAAATGTTAGTTTTTATTCTGGTTTTTTTTTTTGCGAGCCATAACTCAAGTATGTTTTACAAAACTAAACGAACGGTTGGTATTTCACAAAGAATGCACTTAAACCGATGTCTTAACATTCTACGCTTTACTTAATTTAAGTTTTAATAAGTCTGACGTAATTCGTAATAAGCGGAAACGATCAAACATTATGTACGAGCTAATGTAGGTAGTATTCTACCTGCCAGAATAAGGTTAATAACCAGATTCCGTACACAAAAGGTAATAAATTAATAAAAAGTTTGAGTTTAGGGTCAATAATTTAATACCAGTAGAAACTAACGTCTTTTAAATATTTTTCTGAAAGTGTGAGATAAAGCTGTGTATGGGTTGGCTGAGAATCGGCATACGACTCTAAAAACGACCACGATTATCTCTGTAACGAGAAAAACAATCAATAGATTGATTGTTACAATACAATGCACATTCATACATTCATTGTACTCGTAAATGACATCAAAGCAGTGCAATAGTAAATCATAATTTAAATCGTATTACAAGCACCAATGTGGTCGGACTGGTGGCGAGGGCCGCAGGTTTACTTTCACTGCTAGAGGCCGTCAGCTGGCAGCCCTCCCCCCGCGCCCGAACCGCACCGCCCCTCCGTCCTCCTCACTGCTGCGCTACACTGCCTTATATTCGTACTTTCGTAGTTTTACATAGTGTCGCTATCAAGTACATGCCTTGCACAAGATGATGAGTTAACGATCAGGAATGCTTTGCCTAACGCGAGCCTAATTCACAAGCCCAATGGGGGACTAAGTAATCTTCAGCTTTTAAGGAGTGCCGATTGATGTTAATTATAAGAGTTGGTGAAACCAGTTTCTACGATGATTGGATGCGAGTGAGCTATGAATTTTAAGATTTTCTTGTATTTTGGCGTGTTTACTCAACTCTTGTCAATTTTTAATTTGCTCTTCTTTTGTAAAGTCTTAAATGGATGTGTGCTAATTTGTTGGTCATAAAAATATGTTATTAATGGATACTGGCCTTAAAACGATGATTGATTTAATTCACCTACAAAATGACCAACAATTTGAATCAACAGGCAGTGGGGAATCTCAATTAATAAATTTAATTTTTTTATGATCCAAATAATTTTGGGACATAAAATTATCATTTAATCGTTCTTATACCGAGTCAATAAACAAGTCGTAACGATCTAAATGTAAGTAAGTATCACGCCGGATCACCGGAGCGTGGAGGAGTGGGGCGGAGCGACCTCGAGCCAGCGACGGAGCCAATCTACACCCAACCAACTTGTCATCTACTGACACATGGAGGTATATACCTAGAAACATTTTTGCAGTTCCAACAAACCCGGATGCGATTCAAGAACTGGCTCAGGTGCAAAGAACCTGTACCTATCTTTGTAAGCACAAAAGAAAAATAAGGTCACGTATTCAAGACTTTTATTTTCTTCTAGCAATGCGAATAAAAATAGTCGCAGAACTATTACGAAATCAAGCAACAAGCGCTCGACCGTCGCATTATGAATCTATCTAAACTTATTTCTGTCCTACTTCAGTGTAGCTAGCCTCGACAAGAATATATCCTATTGGGTTTTAGATTTGTGTTCGCTTGTTACTCAATCACGAATCAATTAAACAATTTAACTGTACCAGATTAATTTTTGTACAAACTCATAAATTCCAGGTCAAAGTGAAGGTTGCATGCACGATTTGATCCAAAAAACCATGTCAATCAAATTATTTCATTACGCAAGCAACTGTGCAGTAATGTCATGCAACCATGCAACCTGAGGACTAACTAGATAGTTATCTACTGTACTAATTAAGAAGGAGACAACTGAGTAACGCCCGGTTTCTGGTACGAAAAATATCGACGCGTCAAAATTAAACGCAAGTTAAGTGATGCGATTGGCTGCTGATAAAACATTCAACCAATCACAGCAAAACGCACGACGGACGTAAGGGAAAATGTCAATAGACAAACAACACAACAACAATCTCAACTGAGAGGTACTTAATTAGTTGAGAGCCTGAACGAGACACAATAGACATTTTCTTGTTATTTCAACTGGGGGCGTTTAGTGTCCCTCAAAGTGTTAAAACTCCCCAACTTACGAGTTGTAGGTGAGTTCGAGCCCAGACAGGCAATTTAGTTTGTGTATTTAATTTTATCACCACTGGTCTCATATCGGTGAAGGAAAACATCGTGAGGAAACCGGCTTGTCCGAAAACCAAAAATTTGAAGACATGTGACATCCACCAACCCGTACTGGCCACTCCGACAGAGAGGAGGGCTATGTCCCAGGAGTGGGAACATTATAGGCTGACTATGCTTGCTTATGCTAAAAGATGATGACAATAGACTGGCAACCTCAACCGAGCTTCTTACAATCAGACAATCAATTGCTTACCGTGGCAAATATGATAATAATTGCTTCTGCCCGCGACTTTGTCCGCGTGAAATTTCTTTTTCCCCCGACGCACCAAGTCGCAAAGCATCGCCTTTCCGCGCTATTACTTCATTCTGACTTCGTCCTAAGGCTGCTAGCGTGATGTTATATAGCCTAAGCCTTACTCAATTCGGCTATCAAATGCTGATACAGATTCAAATCAAACTGGTAGTTCCAGAGATTAGCGTGTTCAAGCAAACAAACTCTTCAGCTTTATTATTAGTATAGATTATCGGAAGCAGCCTATTTGCTGGGCAGGCCACATTCATGCAGTGGGGATGGAATATTGATTGGTAGAAGAAATCGGAAGCTAACAACACATAATGTTATTGAATCACATGAGTTTTATAATACACAATAAGCGATCGTTACGTACTCACGTATTAATAAACGATGCAGACGCGAGAAATCTCCACAAAAAAGAGAAAGTGGGGTTTATTAGCGCAATTGTTATTATGTAGTAGTAGTAGGCCGTGCAACTTGTCTTTCTGTTTCAGTCGCCTGCGCTAGCGCAACTTGTTCCAAATACAGGTTAACTCAATGTAAATATTTGTGAGAGATTTCTTTGTTCTTTCTCTTTGATGTCAGATTTATGATAATTTAATGTAAATGATACTTATCTAAGAAGGTTAATCAGCCCATCACACAGGTACCTGCCTATATATTTGAGAAGGTCGTTTTCTCACGGCTAATGATCGTTGTACAACAACGTCAATCCAGTCAGTCTTTGGATTGATGAAGAACCTTTATGTCTCGAGAACACGCGGTCAACTCATTACTTGGTGGTTTTATGTGAATGTTTAACAATCCCCAAGGTTATTAAATAATGGAAACTAATGTCAAAATAATATGAAAGTATATACGGTACTTGCGGTACTTATAACTAAAACTAAAATACTTTAAAAAACTTTTTTCTTTTTAGTTTTTGTCCGTCTGTCTGTGTGTTCCGGCTAATCTCCGAAACGGTTGGACCGATTTTGACAGGACTCACTGGCAGATAGCTGATGTTATAAGGAGTAACTTACGCTAATTTTATTTAAAAAAAAAGCCTGAAATCCAATATACATGCTAACGAAGTCGCGAGCACAGCTAGTGTAAGAATATACCTCTCATCATAAGAAGACAAACTTGTAGCGGTATCTACAACGCCACATGCGGACAACGCGTCATACTGACGTCACGCAAATCCTGCATCTCGCAAGCAGAGTTTACCGCGCAATTAGCATACACACAACTTCCCGATATCAACCGTTGGGCAGTTGCCCACTAGACACAACACCTGTTTTGTCAGAGGATCCTTCCTTTTCTATGGAAGACAAACTAATTTTTGAGAGATAACAAGCAGTGGCAAGCAGTAGAAGGATGTGAAAAATGCTGAAATTTAACTGGATCTAGCTACTTTCTGAATGCTGACGGGTCAACCCCAACATGCTTGCGATCGACATCATAAAATGATGGTGAAGTGGTTCAGCTTACCATATTTAGTAATCGTATGCAGATTAACTAATTCCAAATTTCACAGCATAAACCTATAATGTTCCCACTACTGGGACACAGGCCTCCTCTGGGTGAGAGGGAGTGAGCCGTAATCCACCACGCTGGCCCAGTGCAGGTTGGTAGATGTCACATGTGGTTCGAATTCCCAATTATTTTAAAATTTTTATAAGAATACCAGCTACTATAATTATAGGTAATACATACTTATAAGTTCCTATGTTATAAAAAAGTGGTTGACAGATAGGTATGGCGCTACATTATTTTCTGACAGAGCAATACTACTTACACTTATAGCTTGGATAAAACCACAGTATACCTACATGACGTCACTAACTATTTAACACCGAAAACAATGACGCAGAACTTTTATTGTAAGACTAGCTGACCCGGCAAACGTTGTTTTGCCATATAAATTACCCTACTCCTACTCTACTCCTACACTACTCCTACCCTACTTCTACCCTACTCCTACCCTACTCCTACCCTACTCCTAACCTACTCCTACCCTACTCCTACACTACTTCTACCCAACTCCTACCCTACTTCTACCCTACTCCTAACCTACTCCTACCCTACTCCTAACCTACTAATCCTAGATAATCCGAGTAATGTGGATATATGTAAGTTGTCGATTCAAAACCCTTAATTACGTACTTCAATTTGAGCGGACCCGAGTCTACCGTACCGAAGGGACGAACGTCAAATGTTTGACAAGAAAGTAGGTAGAACAGTTTATATGGGAAAATGAAATTGTTGTTTTTACTATCTTCTTCGCAATTTTTCCATATTTTCTCGCCATTTAAACCTTCCCTGGACTACGACAAACATTTCAAAACCAAAAACAGCTAAATCGGCCCAGCCGTTCTCGAGTTTTAGCGACTCAAACGAACAGCAATTGATTTTTATATATATAGATAGATAGATAGATTTGAAGTAAAGTACCTAAACATTAATTAAATGTTTTAAAAATAAAATACTCTCAATTTTTTGTTTATTTAATTGATTTTATTTTTAATACATAATCACTAATTTAAAACTATATAAGTAACAAAGTTGTGTTAATTAAATAAATACCTTTAAATGCTATCTGTAGGTACTTATGTTACGATACTGACATTTCCAGTCCTCGTCGCAGTGGGCGTGCGTTGATGTCTTTTGTAGAGCAACTTTGCAATAATTGCATGCTTTGCAAAATGCTTGTATTATTACTGTGTTCATACTTGTTAAATGACAGCTTAGTGCTTATGTTGTTTTAATTGACATTACAGTTTTATTACACATAGATAACATCATTAGAATTAACATACAGGGTGATTTTTACGAGGGTCTTCTTGGGCGGAAACGGATTCTTGGAACAATAGAGCAAAGTGTCAGATCAGTAGAAAATTAAAACTTTATGATTAGTTTTGAAAACGTTGTCATCTGTCTTATTTTATTTGACTGTCTCACTCTTTAATCACCTAGTTGATGACTTTAAATCAATATAAGTAACAAAAGTGGGTATCTCTTCTACATTCAAAGTTACTCAATGATAATAGTATCTACAATAGGTTCACGTACTGATCTACCGTTACATGCGTACATAGGTATAAACCGTTCTGGTACGTAAGCGACATGCTAATCGCACCCCACTTTCTTCCGGTCAAAGCAGTCAAGGTCTGCTCGCAAACCATTTGCGTCTGACAATTTATTAATGAATAATGAAAGCAAGCAATTAAGCATTACTAACGACCATGAAATACTTAGGAATGCTTAGAAAATATAAAGATACGAGTACGTAAATATAGATATAATGTGCCTTTATGTACTGTTAGCTACGATCAGGAAATAATAAGTCGGATATAAATATTAAACGAAATTACAAATACGGAAACAAGCTCAAGGATTGTGCACGAAAGTGGCTCAATTCCATTGCAGGTTGCATTGCGTTATTTCAACAGTTATGCGTTGACAACTGTAGCAGCTAGAGCGCAATGGACTGTCCAATGTGGTTTCTTGAGACTTGCGTCACCCACGTTTTTATTTAGAACTTGGTAAAGCTCTGTGTTATTGAATACAAGGTATTTGAAAGCGCTGACAGCCATTGTACTATATCAATTGAAAAACAAACAAACAAAATGTTCGATGCTTCGACATTTTTCTAAGCTTCTTCACACGCTGTTACGGTGGTACTGTTAACCACAATCCAAAAAAAGATGGTAAAGGCATTTCAACTAACAGATGACATAACAGATGATAACAGATGACCACGGCATGAGCTCAATTTGACATGTAGTTCGTAACGAATCTGACGCGATACGAGAAAATATGGGGACATTTCATGAGCTTCCGTAATGTACCTACACTTTCGCATGCAACTCATGCCAAACTCCCGTCACACAACTCTCATATGTAAATAAGTAGGAGCAAAAACGAAAATTCCTTGAACAAACCTTTAATTACGCTTTGTATTGCAAGCGCGCCTGCGCAACGCAAAGATTATTATTAATTAGTTAATTGCACTTGCCTAACGTAATAGTGGGCACTATTGCGGAAACCATCAAATTGTTCTTGTTCTAGTGAGAACGACCCTCTGTCTGCGGATGTGAGCGAGGCCTGAACGCTCGGTTTTAGTGCTTATATACTTACTAGTACTGTTATAGAGTTGTAGTACTGTTATAAAGTTTGCTGATGACACATCACTGATTTTTAAAGTAAGCAGACGTGCACAGGAGCTTGACGACGTAAATAACGCTATGCTTATGGTCCATAATTGGTTTACTGTAAATAATTTAGTATTAAATGAGAAAAAAACTAAATGCATTAGATTCGCTTTACCGAATGTTAGAAGTAGTGAATGTCACGTTGTATTGAATAGGGAGATACTTGAATTCGTCGAAAATACGGTTTTCTTGGGGATCACGCTTGACTCAAAGCTGCAGTGGGGTCCTCACCTAACATCACTTGCAGGGCGGCTAAGTTCAGCCGCTTACGCTGTTTGGAAAATCCGTCAATTAACAGACGTGGATACCGCGAGACTGGTCTATTTTAGTTACTTCCATAGCATCATGTCTTACGGTATTTTGCTGTGGGGACGGGCTGCAGATATTGAGTCTATTTTCATCCTGCAAAAGAGGGCTATCAGAGCCATCTACAATCTCAGCAGACGCGAATCTCTAAGGGAACTGTTTAAAAAAATTAACATCATGACGGTTCCTTGTCAATATATATACGAAAACATTATGTACGTTCGGAAAAATCTACATCTTTTTAGTAAGATAAGTGACAGGCATAATTTTAACACTAGGAATAGGAACAAGCTAGATCAACCGCGTTTCAGATTGTCTAAAGTAAAAACTTCTTTTATGGGGTACTGTGTAAAATGTTATAATAAAATACCACTCGATATTCTTCAACTAAATGAGAAGAAATTTAAAACATGCATTAAACGCACACTATGTAGACAAGCATATTATAAATTGGATGAGTATATCGTTGATAAAAATGCTTGGCTTAATGCTGGTCCTGCTCCACAGGCACTTGGGTACGCTAGTTGATTGCAATTTCAATATTTGGAAGAGATGCTTCCCCTTTTTGTTTTATTTTTTTTAATATTTTTGACATTACGAACTTAATGTATACTTTATTCATTCAAGTTTTAATTCTTAATATACTTCAATATTATATACCTCTTCCCGATTGGTAGTATTTTTTTTCTTTTTTCTCATATTTAAATAAATTGCAAACTATAGTTTTGTATAATTTAGAAGCATTTTTTTAAATTTTGTAAATGTAAGAACCATGGATTCGTTTCTTTTTTTTTTACGATATTTTGATGTTGACTTGACAGAGCTCGGCAGTTAAGAATATGTCATGCTCACTTAAATGTCTCACTGGTGGTGGCGCGTGTGTTGGATCATTCGGTTCCCTACGAAATGGTTGAGCTGGATGGTGCTGATCCACGCGTCATGTTCGTGAACGGGCGCCGTCGGTTGAGACTGGTCATCTCTTAACTGCCAGGGCTTATTTTTGAATTTTATATTTTAAATTGTTTAGTTTTTTTTACATTGTTCTCACATATAGAAGCAATAAAAATAATGTACCCAGGATTTTGTAATAATATCTTGATTTAAAAGAGTGTCCGTGGAGTTTCTTGCCCGTTCTTCTCCACAGAGATCTACGTTTTGGAATGGGCAACTAGCTTCAATTTTCTGACTAACTGACCGACAATTTAATTTTGACAATTCAAAAGTGCCTGAAAGGGTTTAATTGAAATAAATGATTTGAGTTTGAGTTTGAGTTTATAAGACTGCAATTACTTGTGTATGAGAATATCAATCAATCAAGTCGTTCCATCGAAGTTTCACTAGTTTCTTTACTGGGCATACATTACCCAAGGCTTATAAAATAGCCTTTTTTTAAGGCGTTGAAATCGAGAGGAGAAAACTTTGATGGGAAATAATCCGTTACCATTCTTTTTCGAAGGTTGGGCAGTTTATAACAAAAATACATCAGGACTTTGTTGCACACTTATAAATAGAATAACAAAGAATCTGCTCCACACCCAACCAACATAAATAAAACATCAAATTATGCCCTAATTGTTACAACTATTACATCGACTGATTTCACTGTTATCGGTAGACTAATAACAATAATAGTG
Organism: Apamea anceps; assembly: GCA_951799955.1. NCBI lineage: Eukaryota > Metazoa > Arthropoda > Insecta > Lepidoptera > Noctuidae > Apamea > Apamea anceps. The sequence goes on along the minus strand of OX637505.1, from coordinate 13,523,405 downwards.
AAATGAGTCGATCAACAAGAAGTTATTAGTTACCAAACTGCGAATTGGCATTACTTTTACATTAATTTACAGAACAAAGTTACGTGAAGATCTGTCGATATACCTTGCCTTATGTAATGTACGTAAGGTACGAGTTACAAAATGTTAGATGAGTAAACCTTTTTATGTAATTTAATTATGTATCACTTCAGCATATCTATTACAGTTGGTATTTAGAGGTCGTTTGTCGACTGGCTAAGGAAATACCGCGGTCTTTGTTTTCCATTCTCTATCCCAAGACGCCTACATTCACTTTTGTTTACGAGACAAGCTTGCTACGGGTACCATACGGTCCACAGCTTCGCCAAATTTTTGAATAAATAACACATTGTGTATCATATTAGCCACGTTCTTTGAACGATCAGTCTCACTTTACATAAATGTTGTTACGAAACTTTCGAAAGAGAAACCAGTGTAGTCTCGCGTATGTTAGGACTCCACAGCAGGTACAGGCATATACAAGAGAAGTTTCAGGAATTGGTCGACATATTATAAGATACATTCATGTGTGGACATTATGCGAGGAACCATACAGTCACCCTCACACACTTTCGCAGCTGATCGTGCTCAACAGCCTCGAGGGCTGAAAGGTCATATTCATGTCAGAATAAGGCTTAGATATGGAAGTTGTGAAGTGAACTTACCGTTGAATGTATCCTGAGAAGATTAGCGTTGTCGTAATCCGTATGTGTACTGTGTATCACTTCACAATGTTGAGGTAAAGCGTGGAGTGCACTCGCGGTACGGCGTCGCTGCGCATGGTTCGCGCGTGCGTTCGGTCGGCAGGCCGCGCGCTCACTGGCGGACTGGCTGTTAACGACCCCTTACTTCACACCAAAGAAGCTGAGTCTCTACTGACTCATCTGAGACACAGACAACTTACATTTTTTAAGGGATTTCCTAAATTATTAATAGAAAAAAGGTGTTTTTGCTAAGTTCTTGGTATAAATACATGAAAAAGTGTATGATGAGAGATAATTGCAGGTTGAAGGAGGTTTGGAGCAAAAGAAAACCGCTCTCGTTGTCATGGATACGGTCCACGCTCTTGTTAAGTGGAAGCGCTTGTAGGGTCGCGGATTCGAACCCAAAAATAATGTTTGTGTTGCATACGATAAAATACGATGTCATTAAGATTCCGGGTATGACTGTAAAAACACCCGCTATAAGGGAATCACCTTTTGTGTTAGGCGAGGCAAAAATAAGTAATAAAAAATAAGTTCTATTAAATTTGTAATTTATTTTTATAGATGTAAATATACAAATCAATAAATGCAAGAATAAAGTGTCGCACAGCAACCACTAATTACAAGAAGTTCCGTTTAAATGTCAAACTGCAGGAATACATCAGAATTATCAAAGCAGTGGCGAATTCTGATTTACATTAAAAAAAAAAATTCAAACATTTTGTTAATAATTATCTAAGTTCGAACTTTTCTAAACCCAGTCAGAACTGCACACTGCAAATATTCGGTCTACGAAAAGCGTACTGCGTAAAAATTGAATATTTAAGTAACTTCATAAATACAATAAGCACAATATTGTTACTCGGGTATTTGTGGATGTTTCTTAAAATTTCCCGCCGCTGTAGAATCATGAGCTACATCACGCGTAGTGGTCGCTGAAGTGCACGGCGGTGGAGCGTCTCAGCGGCAGCGGCGTGTCGTCGTCGCTGTCGAGCGCGGGCTCGTAGCCGCGGTTCACGTACGCGCCCGCCGTCGAGGGACGCCCGTCCATGTCATCCAACTACCAAAAACATAATAAACCGTTTAGAATTTGAAGATAATGCTGGTTTTCTAAGGTATTCACGATCAAATTTGAATGACGTAAAACTATTAGTAAGTCGTAGCAATGTAACTCTTATCTCATTTTAATATAGTATTAATTAGAATGATTATCGTGAGTTTGATAAAACTCTCGGTGATCATTCTAATATACTACCTAACCTTACCAAGATAAGAGTTACATTGCAATGACTTAATAATAGTTTTACGTCGACCGTGACTTTAGTCTCACTCAACGTAGGCAAACTCAAGATTTTATTAAAATAACTCAAAACATCCGACATTTTTTCAGGTTTAGAGTTTAAGGATGCTGCGGGTTGAGGTTTTGAGTTAAGTCAATTACATCTTGTAGAAGCATTTGTAAAATCAATGTAAACACTAGATTAGCTTAAATATTATAGCACGCAGATGACAGCCTAGACCGCAAACTGTACGTCAAATGAAACTACCACACACAATTAAATGAGAATACTCTACGCCCAAACACTTTTTCTGCGCTGCAGACTTGGTCACGCCGCAGACTCGAAGGCATACATTCTGTCATCTACGTTGCCCATGCTTTCAATATATCCCAACTAGACATTAATTAATGTTTTGTGTAGGTATAGGTTTTGATTTATTTTAACATGATGTACGGACATAGGTGTACATGAATAAATTGTAAAAAAAAAAGTATGATGAAGGTGAAATGAAAATTATTCATGGTCTGTACCAGAAGAAAGGGAAGCCCTTTACCCAGTAGTGGGTGATTCCGGGCTGGAATGATGATATGAGTAAAATTTATATTTTCTTTAAAAAGTGAAATGGTATTCTTACTCTTACTGAGCCAGGCGAGTTGAACATGAAGTCACTGGTGGAGTCCCGCGCGGCCTGCAGCTGCGAGCGGCGCCGCTCGGCCAGCACGGAGTCGCGCCGCGACACCAGCGCGCGCAGCGTGTTGCGGCGCGCGGCCGAGCTGCCGCCCAGCGACGGCAGGCGGGCCATCAGGCCTGCGGGAACGTGGCTTTATAAGAAAATCTTCTACAGCGTTCAAACTTACGGAAGTGGACAACACCACCTCAATCATTAAGAAAGACAGCCTTCTGCATCGCGGGAACCTGGAGGGTGTAAGATTTAAAATGTGTAGTCCTGGTTGACTCCAACCTCCAACCGCGACAGCTCCCGCGATATAGAAGGCTGTATACCTTAGTTCAGACTTTTGGCCGGCAGGAGGCCACAGGTTACAGGCAAGCCAAGCGACCAAGACCAAGCTTCCGAGTGTAGTGTGTTGTTTTTTGTGGTTTTTATAATAATTTATGTAAGTCTATTCGTGGCTAAATAATAACAGCCACATGGGTCAAACGAAGGTTAAGCTGTGCTTGCCGAGGTCGGTTCGTGGATAGGTGACCATCCATTAAGTACATATCAAGAGCCCTCCCTAATTCGGAACTTCGCACGTTATGTCGATGGTCCCTGCTGTCATTCGTACATCTTTGACAGCCGTTACGGGTAGTTAGAAGCCCGAAAGTCTGACAACCAGTCTTACCAAGGGGTGTGGCCCAGTAACTGGATTGTGGAAGTCAGATAGGCAGTCGCTCCATGTAAAATACTGGTATTCAGCTACTTCCGGTTAGACTGGAAACCGACTCTAATATAGTTGGGAAAAGGCAGATTGATTGAGTCTGTGTGCCTGATGAAAGTGAGTTATTTATTATTACTACCTTCAATTAAAACAATGCAAAAGATCGACACGATAGTATTAAAGGACTTACCCGAATCACCATTCTGCAGGATAGTCAACCTCCTCTTAAAGTTAGCATCGAGATTGATAACGGTTTGCTTGCTGTCCTTCCCTTTCTCCAGGTTATGTATGGTCTTCCTCCTGGTTACGTGCTGGTTGTTGTCACGTTTGTCTAAGTCGTCAGTGTTCAGACGTTGCAGGTCTTTGGCTATTATTAACGCGTTAGACTCTATTAGGGCGTTGTCTGTAAGGTCGCCCGGCTGTTAAAAGTATAATGTATTATTGATATTGGCAAAAGAAGTAGATTGGTGAAGGAACTGCTTTGAGAGCTGAGAGCCGACCAAAAGGCTAAGCTGCCATTTTAATCAACAATGTTGTCAAAGACAAGACCCTCATAATTCACTTTACTTTCGTTAATACGGAACCAGAATACAATTTATTAACTTCGTAAAAGGTCTCTAAGTCCCAATAACAGGGCCCGTATTCCCGTAATATAAAACGTTCAAAATCTAGTCGCAGTCTCATCTCGGCGACAAACAAATGTCAAAAACTTGTCAAAATGTAGGGAAATTAGACGTACTTTTGACAGATTGAGACTGAGATCAGACTGTGAACGTTCTTAAAATTACGAGAATTACCCCGTAGATATAAGGTTTTATTTTTCCACTTACCCTTTTAGTAAGGTACCAGTTGAGTTGTGTGGTAGAAAGCACGTGGGAGAGCGTGCCCAATCGATGGAACAGCATAGCGGTGAACTGGACGATCATGATGGTCCCGAAGAATACGAGGAACACCGACCCGATCGGCTCCAGCGTCAGGTAGTCTTGAGTTATGATGAACTGACGTGGGAAATAAGGTTCAAGTTAGACCGATCCTCCACGGCGTCGGGATGATAGATCGTCATCCTCTTTAATGTCGTAGTTTCGATATTTAAATGGAGCTGGTGACATATTATACTACGACACGATCAATTGCTGTCCACGACAAATCTATTTTGCTACCTGTATTTTATTGTGCAACTTCTATCGAAAGGTAGAAAGTGGGAGAAGTCCTTATTTATGCTAGTTTTAGAACAGATTACACAGTAATAATAATATCCCTGGACATTTCACACAGCGCCATCTAGTCCTAAGCTAAGCAACCTAATGCTTGTGTTTATGGTAACAAGATGGCTGATAAACTACTTTATATAGAAAAACCCCCAGACTCGGAACAAATACATGTAGGTCATACAAATATTTGTTCCGTGCGGGAATCGAACCCGCGACACGCAGCGCAGCAGTCAATCGCTTAACCACTGCGCCAACCGTGCCGTCAAACACAGTAAACTGTGTAACAGCAAACACAGGCTGTTGTAAGATTTTCGATAATTTTATTTTATAAACGAAGCCCTTGCGTGCCGCCGGTAATAATTAAACATTTAGTGCTTTCGTAACCGTGAGCAGGTGAACTGATTGGTTTGGAGATTGTTATCTATAACGAGTTTTACTTTACCGCAGGTAACACGTATTTGGTGTGTGTGGTATATGGTTTACTCGTTTAGTTTGGAGATGTCATTGTTTAATACAGGAAAATACGAGTATTCTACCTACTATACCTTACCTATGAAATTGCCGTTTTACATAGAAAAAATCTTCTTTTTTTTAATGTAAATAATATATTAAATTAATCGAAGTATTGGTCACTAGCTTCTGCCCGCGGCTTCGCCCGCGTGGAAGTCGGAAATTATCCCACGGGAACGTGCTAACAGGATAAAATGTATGTGCTTCCCCAGGATGCCATCCATCTCGCGGGCCCTTTGTGGCTAATTACAATAGAAAACCAATTGTGTCTCATTAGTGGTGATTAAGAGGGTACCTATATGATATCTTTACCTAAGTACCTACCTAATTTAAAAAAAATAACCTACCTAAATAAACCTATTTCTGATGATAACTAATCTAAACTCAATAAATAAGCTAAATCCCTAAAAACTAATATCTATACGAATGACTAATCCTACCTAACAGTATTATAAAATAACCTACGGTCACTACGTACACTAACAAATATACTACCTATACTATAAAATTAAAATCTATACCTACGACTTATAAAATTAAACCTAAATAACTCTAAAAACTAAAAGGAATAAAAAGGTCGCACAGATAATACTGCGGGTGACGTAACCTGCGACAAACTTATTATTTGCGGTTAGTACAGTAATCTGTCTAGGGATCGAACCGCAAAATTAAGTTTGTTTTTTATTGTATATACTTTTCCGGGATAAAAAGTACCCAGTGTGGTGCCCAGGATATTAAAGAATAATTATACCAAGTTTCATCGTAATCGAACCGGTAGTTTTTGCGTGATGCCTGAACAAACAGACAGACAGACAGACAGACAGACAAAAATTTTTGTAATCACATTTTTGGTTTCGGTGTCGGTCTAGTAACACCCCCTGCCATTTATTTTTTTGATATTTTCAATGTACAGAATTTTCACTTCTACAGATTTATTATAAGTATAGATTAGTGACGATGCACTTTTGCCATTTTAGTGGAAGTTCATTGATGGCTCTGCTGTAAAAATCCTGGGGATGGGAATCGATGAACTGAATTTTTCCCCTGTAAAAACTTATCCAGATTCCGAATAAAAATGGAATTTTTTTAGAGCAAGGTCTGGTGAGTATGGTTGGTTACAAGGAGTATCCATTGGTAACTCCTACAGTTTTAAGACGACCTAATATATAAGAGGGTATTCGGATCATTATTATATTTATATTTATAATTATTTTTTTACATTATATTTATAATCTAAAAATATAAAGGTCCTTTGCAAAAAATATGCTACGATAACTAATACATAATTAAAACGTATTGTTATTAAAATTTAGAGATGTGAACTAGAGATGTTATGGATATGATATTTCGGATCTAGATATGGATATAGGAATAAAATTAGACCGGTTTCGGATACGGTTATGGATATGTAATTATTTCGGATTATCTGTTAGTTTCGGATAGTTTCGGTTACGGATATTAGATTGAAGTAAAATATAAACACAAATAGTATGTAATAATTTGGTTTTATTTCTAGGTTTTATCTACTCTAGATTATCATTTGGTATTATAATCAGTCATATAGGTAAGTAATTATTTAGAGATGTTACAAAAACCTGTCGAAACATGTCGTTTTTTAGACTCCGCCCTTATACGAAACTATCCGAAACTTGTGAAACGGATACGGTTACGGATATATGTTTATTTCGGATATCCGATAGTTTCGGGTTACGGTTACGGAGCTCCATAACATCCCTGATATGAACAAAATAATAATAAAAAAACATACCACATTGAGGTCATCATCATACTCGATGCTGGATTTCTGTCCGAAAGGCCATTTGATGTGCAGCTGGTCCTGGCTGGATTGCAGCAAGAAGATGACCAGTACGAACAGCGTGTTCACCATCAAGAAAGCAAACACCATCTTGTCACGTAGGTTCTTCAAGTCAGTTTTGATACGATTCTGAGAAAAGGGTGATAAAGTCAGTTGACTACAGAATAACGGGTGTAAAAAGACCTCTCAACCAGCAGTAAGTCACATAATCGTTTCTTATTTTATTGTTTCTGAAAATTTTAATGATTTAATTTAAAAAAACTACACAAATACGGACTTGGTGCCTTAGGCATTCCTGCCTTAAAGTTTATAATGAATACATACCAATTCTTCTGGGTTCTCATCAATGGGAAACAAGTAGGTGTCAATGAGGTCCTTCCAGAAGTCGGTCTCCGCAGTGGTGAGGAAGTCAACCTCTCCTTTCTGAAGGTTCATGTCTTCTATCCAGTACGGGTTGATCAAGTCGTCACGCTCTTCCTGTTATAGACATATTTTACTTAATTGGTGATTATCACTATGGGACTAATAGATTACATTATCCTAGCTGGACTCCTTTCATAAAGATTGGTACTTGGTAGCTCTGGAATGAAGAGTAGGGCCTTTGCCCAGCAGCGGGACACTGAAGGCTAATAATAAAAAAAAAATAGATGACAACATCAACAGTTAAAAAAAATGTTTTAATATTGTTCAGGAACTATGTGAATCAAAACCATATTTATGTATCTGGTAACTTCACCAGATAGTGCGGTTCATAATAATAGTAACCTTGCTTAGAAATATATATTTTTTTTACCCTGGGTATATCGGTCGAAACCTCGCTTTCTTCGTACTCGGGCACCCTGGCGAGAGGATCCATGGAGGACTGACGTCGCAGCACCGCGGCGGATGAGCGACGACGAGTCAATGGCTCTGCTTCTTCAGGTGCACCACTAAGGGACAGCAGTAGTTAACTCAGCATAAAGTAAGCATAGGTTACTTAGATATTTAATTTAATTCTCCTACAAAGTTCCTTAAAAGTCAATTCCAATTCCAAATTCCAATTCTCATTGTATGCCAAATCCAGCTTGGCATACAATGAGACTATTTCACAAAACGGAAAAACGGTAAAAAATATCATACTTTACTCAGTCTTCTTTTTTAGTAGACTTTGTAGTGAATTATTGAAATTTGGACAGGACAGCGTCTTTCGGGACTGCTAGTACATATATATAAATATACTTACAGCGTATCCAACCTCTTCTCAATCTTCTCGATCGCGGTGGCGATCTGTAGCAGGTGCAGGTCGTCCTTGTGGTCCTTGGGGTTGGTGCAGCACATGCAACGGAACAGGCCGGCCACGCTACACTCCGCCGAGCCACTCGTCTCCTCGCCCTTACCGAACCACTTCTTTATACTATGCTCGTCCATCTTTTTCTTAGCCTCCACAGCTTCTTGTTTTTCCGTTGCAAGTTCCTATGAATGAATATTGATTAGATTTCCTATAGTTTCTTGTCCAATTGTAAAATGAGAAAAGTAAGTGAAGAAATGTACATATCAATAAAAGTTCGCACTCGATATTAGCACCGGTCGGTAATATACGCATTATAAACACGTCGTTAGTCGTTGTTATAAAGTTATAGAAACAGAAACCGACTTACCGCACGTGTTTTCTTTTGCGCTACTTCCCTAGTTCCCCACGATACATTGTTCAAGTTACACAACGAGTATATAATCAACAACATGTACATACTGGGGATAGTTATATAGTATACACCCATGCACGCTAAGCATGAAAATTCCTGGGGATGTAGCAAGGCCGTAATGAGGAACGAGCCAAATATTAGCATCGTGAAGAGGCTAGATGGAGCCAGCAAGCTGTCTTGTACCATCTGGAGCACGATCCCCACTATCACGAACATCATCACCATGGTGTATAAGCATGTTATGAGGTTGGCGAGTAGTAGCTGAAAATTAAAATGTGTTAATTTTTTTTATAATTTAACTATCACTATGTACACACTCTAAATTTCTCGGGTATCGTCCGTGCGTTTTAATATAATATCCCTGGACATAATATCCCTGGACATTTCACACAGCGCCATCTAGTCCCAAGCTAAGCAACCTAATGCTTGTGTTATGGTAACAAGATGGCTGATAAACTACTTATATACATTTTTTTTTTTGTAAATACATACATATTATAGACTAGCTTCTGCCCGCGGCTTCGCCCGCGTGGATGTCGGCAATTATCCCACGGGAACGTGCTAACAGGATAAAATGTATGTGCTTCCCCAGGATGCCATCTATCTCGCGGGCCCTTTGTGGCTAATTACAATAGAAAACCAATTGTCTCTCATTAGTGGTGATAAAGAGGGTACCTATATGATATCCTTACCTAAGTACCTACCTAATAAAAAAAAAAAAAACTCAATAACAGAAAATAAAATACCTACCTGCCTAAATAAACCTATTTCTGATGATAACTAAACTCAATAAATAAGCAAAATCCCTGAAAACTAATATCTATACGAATGACTACCTAACAGTATTATAAAATAACCTACGGTCACTACGCACACTATCAAATATACCACCTATACTTTAAAATTAAAATCTATACCTACGACTTATAAAAATAAACCTAAATAACTTTAAAAACTAATAGGAATAAAAAGGTCGCACTGAAAAACACGGTTTAGAATTGCAAGTAGCAGTTAAAATAAGAACGAACGCTCGCCACTCAACACGTCCGTTCAAATCAAAGTTCAAAAAATGTCCTTATATACGGTAGCGATCCGTGGCGACCGCGCGCCACGCGTGTGCTGCGAACGGTGCAAGCCAAATTCAACCTTCAGCACTACATTTAGAGCATAACCTTAGTGAACTCCACTGCAAGTGACGTAAACTACGACAAACTTATTATTTGCGGTTGGTACAGTAATCGTGTCTAGGGATCGAACCGCAAAATTAAGTTTGTTTTTTATTGTATATACTTTTCCGGGATAAAAAGTACCCAGTGTGGTGCCCAGGATATTAAAGAATAATTATACCCAGTTTCATCGTAATCGAACCGGTAGTTTTTGCGTGATGCCTGAACAAACAGACAGACAGACAGACAAAACAATTTTTAATCACATTTTTGGGTTCGGTGTCGGTCTAGTAACACCCCCTGCCATTTATTTTTTTGATATTTTCAATGTACAGAATTTTCACTTCTACAGATTTATTATAAGTATAGATATAGATAGAAAAACACCCAGACTCGGAACAAATACATGTAGGTCATACAAATACTTGTTCCGTGCGGGAATCGAACCCGCGACACGCAGCCACTGCGCCAACCGTGCCGTCCAAAGTTTTTAGTTATTCCGTCTGTGCGTTTTAATATACACATATTATCTCACACGCACAAAACCGGTACAACTATCTGTAGGCCATTTTTTCCGAGCGGTTCATACCGAAAATTAAAAAAAACACAAGTGCAATATAAATATCTTAAACACATTAGTTTTACTGGAAAACTAGTAACTGGCGAATGTACCTACACCTCTGCCTAACACGGCGAAAACAGGCGTAATGTTATGTTAGATTATTTTAACACAATAAGGCACTCTTACCTGAGTTTCGGACTTGCAAGTCATACAGACGACGATAAAAATGACAAGAGGCACCAAGTTGAGAAGCATAGCATTCATGTTGCTGATACCAGTGATTGCGTTCAAAGCGCCCACCATCATCAGGAAGATAGTCCCCGGACCGAGCACCGAACCGAACATCAGCAGAAACTGAAAATATAATAATTGTGTTTCTCAAGAAACCTTTAAATGATTGTGTGTGTGAAAACTATATCACAATCCATCGAACAAAATACAAAAAAAAACCACTTTGTTTTATATATTTAGAGATAAGTTAATATATAAACATTTTTTTTTAAATTACGCACCTGATACCAAATATACAGTCTGGAAATATTATCATTAACGCTACGAGTCCTTTTGGAGTCTGCTAATAAGTCGAAGATATTGGCCATAGTAGAGGGCACCCATCGCCTGCGCTGGTTGTAGAACTCGTCGAATTGTTCGGGACAGTGCGTGTACGCATCAGAGGCGGCGGAGTACTCTACGCGGTAGCCTCGCTGCAGCAGCAGGGTGCATAGCCAACGATCCTCACCTGTGTGCGGGTAAATTACTGTTGGTTTCTAAGTTCATTACATTTTGGATATTTGTAACATAACTTGAGGTCCTCATCAACAAGTATTACAAGAGAAGCAGCCAAAGTGTAAATAATGTTTAGCATTAAGTCATTGCCGCAGATTTTTGATTAAAATAATATAGGTCTAAAAGTAGGTACATAACAAAATCACATATTAAAAAAGTAACTCTCAGTGTTAAAACATAACGTGTAGGTATATAAGGGAGGCCCAGGAGCACCTTTTGTGTCAGAAACTAATTAATCTCTCACATAAAGGCTACGAGTACGTATAAAAGTGCGCGCAAGTAGCGACGCGACAATGTCTTTGTGGCGTTTGCACTTTCATACAAACCCGTAGACTTGATGTGAGAGACAAATTAACTGCTGAGACAAAAGTTGCTCGTGGGCGCGCCCTCCCTAACTTACCAAAACCGCTTTCACGTTTCCTGTTATAGTTTGACCGAAACTGCTGTACCGCGCCTTAGGAATGCGCGGCGAGGCGGGGGGCGAAATACCGTGAGCGATGACGAATGAGCGGCCTGCATTGCCCTCCCGTCTCGCCGCGCACATACCGAAGGCGCGGTACAGCGGTTTTGGTCAAACTATAGTACTAAATCGATACAATTACTGCGGCCTTCAATGAGTTTGATAGATCGAGGAAAAGTAACCAAAGTGAGACTACATCATACCTTGATCATATTGCACATAATGCCGAGCTTCATGCGATGTCAGTGTGTATTTCTTCATGACGTTGTCGTCCATCAAAGCCTTTCCTCTGAAGAGAGAGAAGCATCCGGGACTACAGAGTACGCAGCCAATCATGTGTTCAGTCGCCTTTTGCAGCCAATGACCGATAGCGTACTCGAACTTTTGGTACCATGCCATGAAACCTGGAACATTCGGCTATATATGAGCAAGCAGGGGAGGAGATCAGGAAGGTCGAACTTTAAAAGTAGTTTTATCTTTTTCAGTTTGTGTAAAATCATAGAATACGAAAAAAGCATGCTGTGAAGATCAAAAACTAGATCTCTCGACTCAAGAATAGTAATACATTTGGTGATAACTCAACTAGAGTTATCACCAAATGTTCCCCTTTATTCATAAACCCCCTCCCCTCCCCTTCCTTCGTTCATCGTTTCAAATAAACCCCTTTATGTCGAACAGAATCTCATGAAAATCGATGACAATTACTTTGCTAATGATTCTTAACAATACTTCAAAACATGAATACTAGGAACACCTACCAGAGCCCACAGGATGGATACGTCCACACGCCGCCCCCAAGTTTTTATCTTTCTTCATCAGATCGATTAGTAACGTGACCGCTATCGGTTTGAAGTCGATGTCGCCGTCCAGAGCCAACAAGTATGTGTTCTCGGCGATCATCTCCTTGCGGTCCACGGAGATTGGCAGATCCATAAGACGGTGACCCAGGAAGTAGTACATGTACATCACCTGTACAGGAGGAAGCATTTCAAAAATGTTACTAAAATTGCCAATTTCTGAAAAAAATTAATTGATACAAAAATAGAAAACTTATATGAAGTTTTTGAAGTTATTCTTCTATACCTGTCGCGCAAAACGATCATTTACTGAATGGCTCGAAGCTATTATGGCGGTCCTGTGTTGTGACGTCAGATCGCAGCAGTGCTGTCTGTGTCTAGCATAGACTTTAAAACGCATACAACTTCGCCATTTTTGGAGATATTTAATCTTTTGTTTTTTACTGTGGCTTTTTCCTTCGGTTTCAAAATCTCATATAAAAAAAAATCAATCAAACTCTAGTTAGGCTGTGTGACTATCTAGAAAGGTTGATATCACTCCTACACTTTCTACAATGCATTGATGCTTTGATCAACGACGTTCGAGTAGTGTACGAACTGAGGATAATGAGCCTTGTGCTAGCCTATCGATTCCTTGTACTAGCTAGACATTCAATCAAAGCCAATTGTTTACATCCATCAACCGGCAATGATTAGATACGATACCCATCAAGTCATTAAAAAAATGACATAAAGTCGGTGAACTTTACAAACTAATTCAAAGTGACGTTGTAAAAACCATATCTATAGTTAAATGTAAAGATTTAACCAATACGAAGGTGTGCAAAAGATTTGCATTCATTTCAGTTCTCTGTAGAAAAGTTATGTTTTATTTTTATATTTATTCATTATGCGAAGGTTGATTCTAAAACTTTTTTTCTTCCTTTAATTTCCAAATTGTTTCATTCGTAATCTGCCCGGATCTAAGATGATCGATAATTTTATAAATACTCATGCTCAATAAAGGAAATAAATATCAAAAATATCTGAAGTCGAGACATTCCATTATCACGATAGCTTATCATATCCTCATTATTTATAAGTCATTAAAATTTTTCAAGAACAATAAAATGCGAAATTCAGTAGCTTACCTGAGACCATCTTTTCCTGTGTCTTATTTTGGACTTGTCTTTGAGGTGGCATATCATTTTGTTTTTCCCTGGTAGTGTCCAAACTAGGCGGCCTCCGTATGGAGCGGGGTATTTTTTGGGTGGTCTTAGTCTTACGTTTGTGAGATGGACTTCTGAGGCAGCCTCGTCGATAGTCTCTACGAGACACGTCACGAAACGATTCACCTGCGAATCTTCTGAGCTGTGGTCCGATACTTCAAACGCGTCATCCATAAAAATGTGCACTGTAACGGTTGGAGTATGGATAGAGCAAAGCGTGCATGAATTTATATAAAAGAACTGTGGAATATTTTTAACCAACTTCCGAATTAAAAAAAAGATCAAGCAAAACGATGATGTTGTATTTGAGTAGGTACATTGATACCGTTGGGATATAATTGTTTACCTCGCTACATACCTTCCAGTTCATAGTAGTCAGGATCAACCACTCCCAAATACTTCTGCGCAACGCGACGCGCGCTCTGGTCTTCGTCCAAACGGAAAATAGATTTCAAGAAATCAACCATTTCGTCTTTTGTTTCATGCCACATGGTTGCACACACGTAAATCCTGGTTGCGAAAAAGAAAAAGGTTAGGCGCAATTTTCAAGCAAGCAAAAAGGCTCGATATAATTCACCGGACCTTAACAAACATGCAACTTGTACCTTGTGATGTAGTCAGATGGCTTAACGTCTTGTTTTGACACTTTATCTTCGTTAAGCGTAGACGCATCATCTTCATCTTTGTGATCCTAAAATACAAGTAAGAAACGGGGCTTATAAATTCAGTCATCTTTCTGTAACTGGGCTTAATGTATCATCATCAAAAGTAAAACCATCACCTCTAGTGATATATCATTGTCATCATCCTTAGTTCTATTCAGGAGCATGGACTGGTCGATGACGGGGCTGCAGTACCACGGTTTGGAGAACAGTTTGTCTGTGGCCGCCAGTCGCTCGCAGCGCGGCTTCCACGCGTGAGCAGTAACCCACGCTTGGGAGACTAGCCACAGCAACCATATCCACGACATCTGCTGCACTATGAACTCGTTCAGGAAGTAAACTGCGGAAAAGTATAGAATTATATATCGGTCAACGGAACTACGACAACTTTATAAAAGTCGAGTCCGTGCACACTCGCCAAGTTATACTACACAGGGTGTTAGGTTTAACAAGATACATGCTTTAAATGAGTGTAGTACATCCTTAAAGTATATCCTTGGTTTACCTTAGCACCCTGTATAGTCTGTAACTATTAAACTTAATAAAGAAATGTGATTGAGCTGCTCAACTTACCCTGTGGAATCTCGAAGAACAAATAATCTGGTATAGTTCGATAAAATACACATGGATCCGTATTCTTCATTCCGCATAAAACAATTAGCAGGTTAACAGTGACTGGTCCAACGAGGCTTAATGCAAATGTAAAGCTGAAATTTTGTATGAGGATTTTGCAAGCGGTTTTACTAGCGGCAAAGCAAACGTATGCGGCCGCGACCTGGATGAGTACCACCCATAGAGGGGTTGCCCATGCCGCTGGTATTTCGTATTTTTCTCCCATCACTGCATAACCCATAAAACCTTGGAATTCATCCTGAACTGCTTGAACCTGTTTAAAAAAAAACATAGAACATATAATGGAAGAAAGGTAGCAAATTGGTCTCCAAATTTAAGCATCGTACCATCCATTTCCTAATCACTATTAATAAGCGAAAAGTTTTGACATAACTCGTTACCTCACTAGCGGTGTAAAGTCGATCGCCAAAACCACTGCTTACTTTCGTGAAGAAAGCGAATGGGTCGTCATCCTGGATGTATAAAGATATCAATATACAGCACATGAATATTAAGATCTTCCATATTGACAACACTCTTTGCGAGTGATAACGAGCCCTTTTGAAACTGTCGCGGAGAACTTGCAAAGGTCGAAGGACTGCAATAAATAAGTCTAGGTGTTATATTAGAAATATAAGGTGTATGTGTCATACACGAAATATTTTAAGAGATACACCTATGAGTGATAAAGAAACTGTTTTTTTTCTCTTTGAGTATTTATAATAGTTTCAAGAGGACAGGGATTCCCTACAATCGTTCTGGCAAGTGGTGTGAAGCTGTTTTGAAATAAGTATTGAGTGATATGGTTAAGTGTCCGCATCAAATGGAATTAAGACATGAAAGTTTACCCCATTAGCCTTTTGAGAAATATCGTAACTATCTTAATTACCAGAATAGATTTTTAAGCCGATAATGAAAACGACAGTATCCAATATCCATGCTCACATGTAATAGATCAATTATAAGACGCATTGTTTACCTGACCATTGTTGTCCTGAGCAGCCCACGAAGTTTTCCCACCAGCCGAGTGAAATCAACACGCATGCTACCGGAATGGTCCACAAAACATTATCGCCTTCTATGAGAGGCCAAACAACGAATGCAGTAGCTTGAGCAGAAACAGCAAGTACATCTAAGATTATTTTAAAGATGTATCGAGGCTCAGTGCTATCCCTAGAGAGGGCATTCAGAACCCCTGGCACAAAGCACATCGCGTTCATTAACATTGTTCCTTTCACGACATCTAGCTCCGGTAAAATTAGCAGCACGAGTAACGCAACTCCGATTGTGTGCAGTGTTTCGATTATTAAGGACTGAAACAATTGATTCACGTTAATAAAGTGTCCCATAATTAGGTTCTAAATCATTATTTTACACATCCGCGCCTGGAATGTCATTTTGTCGTCAGTAGATAAGTACCTACTTACTGATGAAAAAATGTGGTTGAATTGGATTAGGCAGACGATTATATTCTAGATGTACCTATTTTATAAATTCTCCAAAACGCGAAAGGCAGTAGGCAGGCATCGCGACAGGATGTATTTGTCGAATAAACCATTAGCTGTCGGGAAGTTCGGAAATCCCTAGTATAAGCGCCGCACGTGGCCCAGGGTACTATGACACAAAAGAGGTAGTAAGTAAAGATAACTAGGTACATGTCAAGTCACTTTATTGTTTTAGACTAGCTTCTGCCCGCGGCTTCGCCCGCGTGGATGTCGGAAATTATCCCACGGGAACGTGCTATCAGGATAAAATGTATGTGCACCAGGATGCCATCTATCTTGCGGGCCCTTTGTGGCTAATTACAATAGAAAACCAATTCTGTCTCATTAATGGTGATTAAAAGGGTACCTATATGATACCTTTACCTAAGTACCTACCTAATTAAATAAATAAATAAACTCAATAACAGAAAATAAAATACCTACCTACCTAAATAAACCTATTTATGACGATAACTAATCTAACTAAACTCAATCATCATCTGCCTAGCCTTTTCCCAACTATGTTCAGGGCCGGCTTCCAGTCTAACCAGCAGTCTAACCAGCAGTCTAATGCAGCTGAATACCAGTATTTTACATGGAGCGACTGCCTATCTGACCTCCACAACCCAGTTATTGGGTAATACGATACCCTTGGTACGACTGGTTGTCAGACTTTCGGGCTTCTGACTACCCGTAACGACTGTCAAAGATCCACGAATGACAGCCGGGACCAACGGCTTAACGTGCTTTCCGAGGCACGGAGGTGTCTCGGTATGTAAAGATGGTCACCCATCCACAGACCGACCGCGGCAAGCGTAGCTTAACCTGACCGATCGACCTGTGCCGCTGTTGTTATTTAGCCACGGGCCCCTCAATCTAAACTCAATAAATAAGCAAAATCTCTAAAAACTAATATCTATACGAATGACTATCCTACCTAACAGTATTATAAAATAACCTACGGTCACTACGTACTATCATGGACACTTCCGCCTGATCACCACTAAGTTCATTTTTGCTTGCACTCAAAAAATAGAAGCGCTCTCTAGCCCCGCCCCGTTGACCTTGAATAGACGAATGAAAGATAAGACGGGCCGACTGCACTGTCGCTCGACGCGGTGACGCACGCGCCGTTCGACATTTATTTTTATTTTCAAAATTATGAAAGCTTTATAACACTACAGATCATGGATGTGATGTAAATAGTTATATTATGACTTGATTTTTGATTTTGTAAACTTATTCCTACACGTGCACGGCCTTGGTGACGCCCACTTCGCAACGGGCCGTGCAGCAGAAATCGTAATATTTTAATTTCGCCATAACTTCAAAACTAAACGTCCGATTTTAATCATTCAAAGACCAAATATTATCTACATAAACGGTACTTACTGATGAAATAATTTATTTTGATAAGGATTAATAGCATGAGTAAAATAAATGCGTTTAAATGTAGTCCAAAAAAAATTCAAGATTTTTAAATTAAAAAATGGTTGTTGTGCCTCACTCGACATAGATAGGTATAGTGTGTCGCGGACTTTTTTGTAGATATTTATAAGATCTACAATTAATTTGAACATTTTATGGTTCTATCTTTTATAGGTTAGGCAGCGTACGCAAAATAAGTAACTTTTCTGGTTGATTTTTTACACCTTGTGTCCGAAAAACCCAAATATCTTACGGAACCCTATTTTTTTCCAAAATAAAATTTAGCTTATGTTACTCGTGGATAATGTAGCTTTCGAATGGTGAAAGAATTTTTTAAATCGGTTTAGTAGCTTTTGAGCCTATTCATTACAAACAAACAAACAAACAAACAAAGTTTTCCTCTTTATAATATTATATTATAGTATAGAAGTATAGATAACATTGATTCTTTGTGTTTTGAAACAGAAATTAAATTGATTATTTGTTGGCGTAAATTATCTTATCTGCTAATAATTACTTAAAAAAAGAATGTCAAGACGATTCTGTTTTATTGACTACATTAGTGAAATTCGGTTTTAGGGATTACGGATTTGCCAGTTATAGGATTCCTACTAATCGTGTTGACGGATTAATAGACTTGAGTTCCGGGAATCACCGCATTCTGTTATTGTTAATCGATATCTCATAATGATGCTCACAATATTCCTGCTGAACCTCTCTGTTTTGCTATTTTTACTAAAAAAGACTTAAGTACTCTCTCAGCCACATCGTCAATTAAGCCGTCATCAGATTCGAATCCTTGCCCAAGTAATTACTAACAATACTAAGTAAATAGTCAATACGACTTTGTGCCTTACCAACAAAAACTGTAAAAACGTAGGCTTCCCAGCGGTCTTGAAGAAACATATTCTGAGTGATCTTAAAAATATGCCCAGCTCTGGTATGCTGAATGCTATGAAAGCTGCCCACAGCCATGTTACTCGTTCGTCCAGCGAGTGGACAGTTATAAACTGCTGATCGGGCTCTGCTCATATAAAATACCAAAGAATTAGCTACGTAAACACTCCAACGATCATTCGGATAAATAGTTAAAGGAGTTACACTCACCTAAACCTTTGTTACAATGAGTTATTTCTTTGCCCTTTTTCAGTTGTGATGTGATGAAAAGCAGAGTCCCCTTAGATATCACAGCGGATCCAAGCACAACGCCAAATATGAAGATATACGATAGAAATTTTAGGATCTTCACACTGATGTCAATGCAGGCAGTGGATTCCAGAGACCCACTCTCCTTCTTCACGGGAAGCTCCCGAAACAGATTCCATCCTTTCGTCTCTTGAGCTGTTCTTTGTCTGAAGAAATTGTTTACGAGTTACTACTGTTGTTTTTGCATTTGAGGCATAATATGTATTTAAAAAAGATATTTCTACACCTACAGCTAATTTGAAAATCTGAAAGTATGTCCGTGAGTCTATTCGGAATGTAACTGCGAAGTTTATCTACAATAAGTATACTACCTAACCAGTCCTATAGTAAGACCGAAACTGATCCTTTGTTAAAGGTCCTATTGATCGATATAACAGCGTTGCATGTTGTTACTAGAATTAAGGAGTGCAACTTGCACTTAAATCCACTTGATTAAATCTAAAAATGACTGTTCTCATGACGTCAACGTTGGTATGAATATCATCATTTGATTATCATTGTGGTATGGTACTTTACTGAACATGTCACTACAATATGTGGTGCAATTTAGAGGATTGGGTAATCGTAACGCCTGCGCAGAGTCCACGCTGAGACTCCGAACTCCACTGTCAACTTGAAAAATGCGAAATGAAATGTTTGTATTCCAAGTGTATCTATCATAGTAGGTACGTAAATATACTGCCTAAACTCAACTACGCAATAAAAATAGTAGTTACCCTAAATCGTCGAAGTCATCATTCAGCGGAGTATACTCCGACTCATCTTCACTGTCGTCTCCCAAACCCGCAAATCCAGGAGTCTTGGGCTTCGTCGCCATTCGATATTTATCTGGAACAATTATTAGTACTGTTCACAACTCTTATGACAGTTACTAAACTTAGCTTAAAATGTAAATATTATAGGTAGAAAAAGGCCTATTTTTTTTTTTTTTACTTATGCAACAGAATAAAAATTTGCCGTAGAAACGATAACCGTTGGGGACTTCGGTAGACGTGTTCTTTCTTGAGTGGAGATCGCAAATCGGCAAACGCAACCTGCCCCAGCAGTCTCGACATTCATAGCGATCGCTTTACGACCGAATTCGGTCGCAAAGTCCCGAATTGACAGGTAAAATGTATGGAGTGACAGGACTTTGCGACCGAATTCAGTCGTAAAGCGATCGCTATGAATGTCGAGACTGCTGGGGCTGGCCTGAAGTAGGGTAGCGCGACGATCTTCGCAGGGTGACAGGTTAAGGGTTGAACATTTTAGTCCCGTGGTACCATCACGTATTGGCACCTATTGTAGCAGCACTAAAAGTATTTTACCCAAACAAAAAATTAAGAAAAATAATCTTACCTCAAACAATTATTTTTAGACACACATATTCACTAACACAATTTGTCACTATCAAAGCTTACCACAACTAATTCTTTCTCATAAACAATAACAGAATATTTGTAATAACACCGGAAACTTGGCAAAGTGAATGAGGATATGGTAAATACACTGAGTCGTACTGGCCCGTTCAAAAATAATCCTCATATCAAACGGCCGTCATTATGATATCGCGGCTGATTAGGTAAATTATCGAAAACCGTAGATCTTCCGCGCTTTGATTTGAACTATTATCAAGATATACGATTATCCTTTACATTACTAGCCAATGACTCCAATCTGAAGTCATCGCTAACAAAAACGTACACAGTTATACTTAAAACATGATGGGAAACTGAAAAAGGTATATCCTTTTCCTGCATGGCCTAAGTAGGTATATGCGTGGATGATCTATCGACACAGTTATAGCCCGCATCAAGAGCTGACACTTAACATTTACAACAAGTACTCTTAATGGTGTATTACCCATTATAGTTCACAATCGAGCAAATTGCACGGCTTCAGAAATGATAACGAAATCAATGATTAAAATAATCTATGTACTTTTACTAGGTCCAAAGGAAATGATATCAGACGCGTCACAGTCAAAAGTTTATTATCTAAATATAAATAATAGGTACAAAATATTAAAAATGAAGAGAACCTAAATCTATTAATACATTAGCATTTATACTCTTAAATACAGACGACACAAAATTCGAGAATGACGATTAATCACAACACTACTCTTAATTTCTTATCTTAATCAAATTTAATTCAGCGTGTTGCAAAATATTCGAGGACTTGTCTTCGTTTTTTGGAAAAACTTGCATGTTTGAAAGGGTTTCATAAATAGGAATATGTTGCAGGCTTTTAACGCTGCTGGACATGTAAAAAAAACCTGTCATATGCGAGATGGACTCACGCACGAATCTTGTATTACATCAGTTTGGTAAAGAGAAAAGTAATTTTAGGAAGCAGACCTGCCTCATTCATGTCCAGGGTTGGTACGTGTATAAACAGTATAGTGGAGGAC
This sequence comes from Apamea anceps, assembly GCA_951799955.1. NCBI lineage: Eukaryota > Metazoa > Arthropoda > Insecta > Lepidoptera > Noctuidae > Apamea > Apamea anceps. Next base: position 13,502,042 of record OX637505.1, on the reverse strand, counting down.
CTTGCTGATAGAATGTATGCTACCAAGACCTACAAGCGGTGGTGGGAAATAGCCGCGTAAATGTTTGTATTAATGTGCAAAAGAAGACCGACATTTTATTGTATTTTTTTTTTATTTACTTTTGTTATTTTATTGTGTTTTTTATGGATTATGTGGTCTGCAACCATCGATCTACTACTTAATTGTAAAAAAATAGTACTTCGGTTTAAATTTAATAATCACGAAAAACCACCAGAAATGCGACGTTGCCAGCCTGCGCGGGATGTACGCTCTTAAGACGAGTTCAAACACGAAAGGAAAGACTAGTTACGTTCCATGATACACAACAATTTTTTTTGCATGTGCATACCACTAACAAACATCGAACAACATCCGTACATTTCAACCAAATGGTCGTGTCCGCGATGTTAGTGTTTACATGCTAGACCTACCAATTAATAAAACTTTTTCAAATAAGCAAGTTTTACCAACATTAAAGAAATCGAATGAGCGCTCGAACGTTTTGCAACGCAGTTTATATTAGCTACCACGTTTACTGCTAATAAATGACTGCATAGTTAATACAGAACCAACCTGCTAGCACACAAATGCGATATCACCACAAAGCAACAATCTCGTTTCTCTATAGTTACCATCAGACTTCAAAATATTATAACCAGAAATACTATTTAATAAAAGTAATCTGGCTAACTAAACTATATGCAAACAAAGGTACCTACCATGCAAGTACTTCAAGAAAGTCATCATGATAAAAATCACAGGCCCAGTTGATATTAAATAATGTAGAAAAAGTAGTGATCTTTTTTCTGATGCACAATGCACATCTAACACAATAAATAGGTTACTTCGAACTGGTTGTATTACGTGATAAATTCCAGCTACTTCAATTGCCCTTGTTAGTGTTACTTTGAGTAAAATTGAATACATTAGAAATTTATCAGTTCTCGTTATCATTAGCAGGTAATGAACCGACTTTACTAGTGCTGTAATCTGTCTCCTTCACATAGTCTTTAGGCTCGTCATGCTTTGAAAAGTTTCCCATCGCCACTTGCGCTATAGTATCCACAATACTTGACGAACTCATGTAAGGGTGGCTGGAGGGGGGCACAGACGTTGACAAATCTTCCGCCTTTGTTAACTTTAAAGGTTGATTGTAATCCGATAAATAGTCAGGCATTGTAGTCTTTTTAGTCAACTCTAACATCTGATTCAAAAATGACTCCCCACCAACTCGCGAAGGCATACTAAAGTCAGTCGCTTGCGCATCCATACTATCAGATTTAGCAGTTTCTATTTTCGCAGAAGTACTTGTTTCATTTAATTTCATACCATCAAGAGAATCCGTTTTTCCTTTTCCAATGCTACCAAAATCGGGCGGCAAATAATCTTTGTTGCCTTTTAGTAAGTCATGCGGAGATTTCATCAGCATGCTCTGATCTAATCCAGCTTTAGTAGATATTGGACTACTAGTCGAAAGCGGTTTCAATAAGGATTCCTGCATTTTCATTAATGATGGAGATAAGAACATATTATTTGCAGCCAACGTCGATTTAGACATAGGATCTGGTATTCCCAATATGCCTGCACTGGAGTATTTACTAGCTGAGAATAATGCATTGGCAATGTCTGCAGAACTCATCATGAGGTTGGAGGCGAGACTGGCGGGGATCGCGCCCGTCGCGGTGCTGGTGCTAGTAGCGGTACTGCTCGGCGTCTTGTCGTAGCTTCCAATACTGCTGGTCAAATTCTGCAAAGATGCAGCGTAAGATGGCGGATCGGCAAGTTTGCTACCCGATAAACTAGCCGCTAGACTCGAAGACATGCCTGGAGTGAGCCCAGTCAGCATGCTGTTTGCAGCAGCTAAACTTTCCAAACTAGAAGCACCCATAGGAAGCGGCATGTTGGGAGAACCTAATCCGAGAGCCATGCTCGTCAGCATATCTAATCCTGTAGGATATGACGACGGCAGAGTAGGGTTAGCCGACTTTGATGTCGATTTAGATGTTGGTAACACTGGAATGTTCAGTTGAGGTGTTTCGAATTTATGAGGCGAGCCTGATCCAATGCTTGACGATACATTTATAGGGGGCACGCCTGCTGGCCGGCTTACCATCTGTTGCAGGGTACTGACTGAAGGGAAGTTAGGGACTGATGTCACCTGACTTGGCTTCGACACAGGTATTGGTTGAGGAACTGCTAATAGAGCATCGAGGTCCATTTTATCATCTTGTTCAGAAGAACAGCCTAACTCGTCCCTTATAAAATGCCACAGCAAGCCATCACTCTGTTCCCTGGGAAATTTAGCTGTCAAGGTGCACTTTAATTTGTCCAAGTATGTGATATCAGGCTTAAAATTGTCTTTAAAATCGACGAACGTGTCATCAGAGAATGAAAAGTAGTACTTGATGCTTTTCCTTATTTGCTCCATGGCGTGTGTTGATAGGTGACTGTCATGTACCATATTGTATTGTAGAAGCAAAGGTCTAGGATATTCTGTAGGCCTCTGCTCTGGTGGAGGCATCACCCAGAAGAATGTAAGTGATGACTCTAAAACTGGACTCTCTGGATTGTAGGGGGCTGAAAATTATAAAAAAAAACATATTTGAAAACTAGTACAAAATGAACAATTAAATCATATTCGTTAATGTTTTACTTACAGCAAATCACTCCAATACAAGGTATGTAAGATATTTCACTGGGTCCACGCATTTTAATTTGATATTCCAGCTGATTGTCACAATCCCTAAGACTTGGCATGGCAGGATTTGTTGGATGAGAGTGATACCAGCCCAGAAGTGTAAGTCCCAGTTTCTCTATTTCCATTTGAATCTCTAGCTCCACTAGAACTCGCGGTCTGTTGTCATTCTTACTGATCAGGCATGGGAATGTGTGAGTTATCATGACATCTGAAACACACAAGGAATAAAAAAATAAACATCAATCAAAAAATCATCCATACACATTATATGTATGTATGTATTTACATTCCACAAAATAATTAATTTTTATAATGAAATGTGAAGGGGAACTGAAGCTTGACGGCTTCGCTAGGTTTGCGAAGCCCTCAAGCTTTGCAAACCTAACGAAGCTCAATTTTCACTGCTAACTAAATATCAACATTGGCGACTTTGAAATAAGCTCAAAAATAAATAAACTTCCTTTGTTAGCATTAGTTCTCTCGCATTAATTTCAGCAGGCCTAAGTCCCGCAGTGGAAATCTTTTGGCGGTGATCTTGATAATGATAAATATTGATTTTAAGATTATTAGCGTCATCTATACTAATAATAAAGCTGAAGAGTTTGTTAGTTTTTTTTATTGTTTGTTTGAACGCACTAATCTCTGGAAGGCTATGTCCCTTAGGCGCCGAGTAAAAAGAAAAGAAGTCAAAAAGAACGCTAAGCGGAAACGAAGTGGACGGGGGACAAGAAATTCACGCGGACGAAGTCGCGGACAGAAGCTAGTATAACATACAATGGCACCTACTGTGACTGTTCAAATCCCAAGTGCCAGCTAAATATCCATAAACCTCTTCCTTTTTCAAATGGCAGTGGATATCCAGCACAAGACTAGCATTGGAACTGACTGACACGAGAAACGGCTGCACTTTCCCAGCTGATGAAAATGATACAGCTTCTATCAACATGTTGGCATCACTGAAATAAGAAAAGGAGTTCCTTTAATTTTTTTATAGAAATTCTTAAAACGTAATCACGGTGCATTAGAAACAATAAACATGGAGCCAGCCTGTTGTTTCAAAAACAACGTCACACCTGCATTGCCTGAACTGGAGAAATGTATGTTTTACAAGCCAGCAGGCCAGGCCATCCTGCTACGCACGGTTTTTACGACTTGAAAAACATTATACAGGGTGTCCCAGAAATCAACGTCATGCCGGAACCGAGTGATAGGCCAAGTCGTGACAGTTATCAGAAAAATATTTAAGAAAATCTCGGTCATGTACTTTTCAAATTATAAGTATAAAAAAATAAATCGGAAAAACTGACACCCTGTGATAATCTTTCAAGACCTGCGACTACAAATATTAACTTTACTTCGATTTTTTTTCTGTAATGTAACCATGAATAACCTTCTGTAAATTACAGTTTAAAATTAAAACATAACTGCCTTATTTTTAAATGAAATGTTAGATTTTTGCCCAACATTCAATTCAAAATTATAATAACATCATCCGACTTTTACCACCAGTTCTTATAGCACTGCACTGCTTTTAGTCATAGTCCAAAACTATGACTAAGTACAAAAAAGCAGTACAGTTCAACTTCTGTCTACTATAAAAATTTTCATCTCTATGAAACGCTTCGCTCTAAGCGCCACCCAAACACACTTGTTTTGAAGTCTCACAAAACTGCACTCTACTCAAAAAGTTTTCTGGGTATGGCACCAAAATTGTTCAATAAACTGCCCAATAATATAAGAGGCATAATTAATATAAAATCATTTAAAAATAAACTTATGGACTTTTTAATAAAAAAGGCTTACTATTCTGTAACTGACTTTCTAGATGATAAAGATTGTTAATTTATGTGCTAGGGTTTTTGCTGTGTAAATTCGTTGTCCAGTTGACATAAAATAATTTATTATAGTTATGTTTAATGTTTAATTTTCTTTTTATGAAAGATTTAATTTTCCTGATAAGATTTAATTTGTTTTATAATTTTTTTAATGTTCCCTATATTCTATCTTCGTTTGAATATTGTTGAAATGTTTATTAGTGATTTTATGTTTCATGTGATGTGATTGAATAATGTTAATGTACATTATTTCAATAAGTATGTACATTTTAATTATTACTCTTAATATTTGCACGCCATATCAAATGGCAAACATGTAGTTCTAATTTATTATTGTCATCCTACATACATGAATAATAATTTGTGTATGTACACACATGTTTATGCAAATAAATAAATATTATTATTATTATTATTATTATTATAAGAGCTAGTGATAAACCCTCAGTACTGTAAAAACAATGTTATACACTATTTTGGCACGTGACTTTAAAAGATGCCGCCCTTAGTCTAGATTTGACTTGGTATGACATTTGCTAGATGACTTCGGTCGCAATAGCAAAATCGCACGTTGCAGCGATTATTTCGACGTTGCATCGCATTTGGCGATTCGTTTCGTTTGAGTGTGGCTTAAAAATTGCGATTTTTAACGATGCTAAATTCTTTTCCAGAGAGATAAATCATTATCGCTAAGTATATCGAGCTTCTGAAAAGCGATTAAATTGTTGATTACTAATGCTAAAATTATGCGGTGTTGAGCGTCTGAAAAATTACTAAATCACTGCTAAGGCCTTATTTAAGTTAGGGCCCATTTTTTAATCTTTATTTTGAAATTTTTACTGTGTTTCCACAAAATCTGCCAATTTTTTTCTTCTTTGTATAAAAGAAATCAGATAAATGCAAAATCAGTCCTTAATCTAATTATTTATAACAAATTTACGAAAAATAACGGGTCTCTGAAAATAATATTATTTAATTAAGTAACTGTTTCTTAACTATCATAAGTTTCAGTTTCGGTTTCGGCCGAAACTAGAAATGGAGTCGAAGGTTCGGTTACGGTTTCGGCTGAAAATCGTGTTTCGGTTGGACACTAACAAAAAGCGGCTTTAATTTATAATATCTTAGTCATGCTTGCAACCAGCAACCCAATAGGGTACTCAAGCAATTCAGTACTTATTGTTAGTAAAATTATTTTAACAATACTCAATCCATATTACTATAAAACGAGTTCTAACTTAGTTCCAAGCCTAAACCTTCGAGCTTGTTTTTGTATCATAAACACTATTCAGAGCATGGTAAAGTTCCTAATACAAAATAGACAACTAAGTTTTGTGTTTGACATTAGTTTTTGTAATTAAAACATTGTTGGAATAGACTCAGAAATTCAAAAATGACTTGACAGTTTAAACCTTGTTCTAAAGATAATCCTTGTTTTGTAAGAAGGCCGTGTGTCTTTGCTCCAAGTTTATTGAGACTAAACACACACTAAGGTATGCAAATATGTTATAATACTGACTGCTGCATCATTCTGTTAGGCACTGTGTTGTGTTTCATTACAATCCTTTGTGGTGGTGGCTCTGGAGGGTTTTCTACTTCCATTTCTATCTCCTCTTCTGTAATTTTAGTAAAAACATTGCTATGACATCTAGTGTTCAAAACTTTATCAACTACAAATTTCTTTTGGTTCTTATTATAATTTGTACTCTCTTTATTACTTTTTTTCGACTTACTTTCAGTCTTAAAATAATAGTAATATGTACAAGTATATAAAAAAGCAAAGAGTAGTCAGATAGGAAACACAGACCTCATCTAGTTTTTAAAAAATATGATTAATGTGTAAAAGTGTTTATAAAAACCTACTTACGGTAATAAAATCATTTATCATTTATTAATATTTTTTTTAAGTTCTTCTAGAAATGAAATATCCTTACCATCAGAATGCATATTTTCTCTTTGTAGCTGCTTTTTTCGAAGATATGTAGCTTTAATAGTATCTAGTTTCTTCCCTCTGTATTTGACAGAGGCCCAGCCACACCCAGATCTCTTGTCTGGGTTTATGATGCGCTTGCAGTGTATTGCCCAAGCTGATGGGGAACAAAATATTGTCTCAGTCTCATGAGACTTTATTTTCCCATCTGCTTGCAAATCTCCAACAAACTTTTGTCCCTTGAATAAGCAATACAGATTTAGACATAATATGTAATGTGGCATTTCAGTGAAAACATCTTCGATAGAAGCCTCATAAAATTCATTGGAAAATAAGGTATATTTTTATATATTTTATTTTATAAAGGGAAATCAAAAGTAGTTAAGAAAAATGAAAATAACAACAAATATACTACCACTACATTTTTCACAGATTACAACTTAGATATTTACCAACTATTGGCAAATGTGTGGTCAGGGCAAAATCAATTAAATAAACAATAGAAACTAAAAATAACAAAACATAACTCTTGTTAGTGTAAATTATTATTATTATTATAGGAGCCGTAGGTTGCACCTATGGGTCCTATAATAATAATAATAATTTGCTTAAGCATACGGAATCTATTGGTGATCCCTCAGAATTTTAACTACAATATTTTTTAAATGTATGTTGATTTCACAAAATTGTTTATCAAAGAAAAATTTTTAATTATAAGATGCCTAAATCAAATGTTTCTAACACACATCAGAGGGGCAATTCTCGTAATTTAAAACATTGAAAATCTAGTCGGTCTCATCTCGGCGACAAAGAAACATCTAAAACTTGTCAAATTGTAGGGAAATTAGAGGTATTTTTGACAGATTGAGACTGAGATCAGACTGTAAAAGTTCTTTATATTACGAGAATTGGCCTTCTGATATCCTGGACATGCATGCAATGTTCAAAATATATTTATTCAGAAAGGCAAAAAAATATGATACTAACTAGATACTCAATTGTCATAGCTGCATTCCCCGGCTCAAGCATTTTTTCTTCTAAAAGCATCTGTAAAGTAACTCCTCTACCCGGCATGGACTTACTGCCTGATTGTGTTTCCATCTCCTGAAAAAGATAGAATGCATCCAGTTCCAGATATTAAAATATCATCAACTTCTGCTTTTCTAAAAGGACTGGTAAAAGCTTGTACCTCACAAAAATAGATAAAGATATTTTATTAATTAGATAATTGAAGCCATTGCATGTTCTACAACAAGCCGAAAAGGTCCTTCATTTCCCACTAATGGGGAATGGGACTTTAATACGAAAGTCCCAATATATTATATATATTTTATGAGTATTTAGGGGTAATGTAATGGTCCAAGGAAATTAAATTAGCATGATATTAATTTTCTATAAAAATAAAAAAAAACTACGTTATTCTTACTTCATCAGTGAAATCCTCTCCACTAGCTATTTCTTCTTTTTCCTCGTCAGGCGGATCTTTTGGCGGTTCGGTGAGTTTCTCAGTTTTAACTTCTTCATTTGGAATATTAGGTGGTGCAGATACCGTCGCCGTGGCCTCAGTAGACGTGCTATTATACAGGGGTAATGTTGGGCCGGACATCAACGCTGCAGCCAAATGCGAAGTTTGTAGATCCATGATGGATTAGAAAATGAATACTTCTTATTATAAACTGTGTAGGCTTTACATACATTCAGACCATACGTTCATTTTAGTATTCGGGTTTCTAAGCCGTAATTTGCAACTTTTTTTGAGTTAGAACAACAAATACAACAATAAAGAATGCGTTTACATGACGTACTGACAAAGTGTTGCCAAAGCCAATAGAAAGGTTACATGCTCTGTGGCTAATAGCACAATCTATTACAATACTATATGAAGACAAGAGGCGTTTTTTGATTTTTGTGGAGAAATTAAATGGTAGTGCTCTTATTATTTTTGGGATATGGCTGTTAATTTTAATGGACACAAGTTTGCTGTTTGTATAGTGGAAAGTATTGTTACAAAATTGTTTTTTAAGGTTCCGTACACCGTACCAAAAACGGAACCCTTATATGTAGGATCACTTTGTTGTCCGTCTGTCAAGACCCTTTTTCTCAGGAACGCGTGGAGGTATCAAGTTGAAATTAATATCAAATACTCAGGTCTGTGGTCCCTTGTAGCAGTGAAAAAATATAAATTTGTATGGAACCCTTGGTACGCGAGTTCGACTTGCACTTGACCGGTTTTTTTTCCTCGCATTTTCACCGTATTATACAAATGGCCCAAGCGGTGACCAGTCAGTTCACCAAACATTAATTCAAAAATTTTTACTGGACAAGCAACGATTGGCAAAAACATTATTTGTCATTTCATCATTTTACAACTTTTTATTTTACTTTTTATATTATTATCCGATAAACTTTTATATAATAACGTATTATTTGATAAACAATTCATTATTTTTTTCATTTCATTTCAAAAACAACGTTTGGAATAAAGACATTACACAAAAACACAGATGCTGACAGAAACCCTAACCCTGGACGGTCGACGTCAGGGGCACCCTGAGGTTCGGTTGGTTAGGTTTCTTTATACCCTGCAGACAGAACTAAGAGCCCCGCGCAGCGGGGCTCCGTCGACCTGCTGACGGAAACCCTAACCCTAGACGGTCGACATCAGGGGCACCCCGAGGTTCGGTTGGTTAGGTTCCTTTAAACCCTGCAGACAGAAATAGGATTTATCCTAATGAATCTAAATGAGAAATGAAAAATGTATAAATGATTTAATATCATCTGATGCATTTGTTAAAAGAATTGTTTGCCAAATAAATGTTTGTAAAACGAGTGTTTATAAAATAAAACATTTGCGGAATAAGTTGTATTCGAAATAAATAGTATACGAAACGTTGGTTTTAAAATGAAAATTTGTCAATGGAATTGAGTTTTGTTGAAACTTTAGTGAACCGGCCCAAGCATCAGTCAGCCAGTTCATTAAATGCTGTATCGCATTGGCTGAGTATCATTCAACCCGCTAATTGAACAGTGCCATTTAGTTACAAGGCAAGGTAGTCAACTCAATGGCTAATGGCAGAAGTTGAACTGCACTGCTTTCTTGCTCTATGACTTAGTACCAAAAAGCAGCGCAGTTCAACTTCTGCTTTAAGAGCTGGTGGCAAGTCCCCTGGATCATTAGAAAGTCTATTTTTGTTATTAATCTAGCCTAGGATACAGCTTTCAGCGGTCCAGCTAGCGACTCAATGAATTAGATGGAATTAACTTAATCATATTAAATGAATTAATCAATTGTATGCGGTAGATATGTTGTAACATACATTTATAAGGATTCTCGGTAAAAATTGGGACAAGCAGGCACAGCACTATATACTTGATATGGTTAGAGGTGCACTACAGTAATTGAAAAGCAATCCGCTGCAAAGACTACTATTACGCGAGCGGGTTGGTTAAAGTATGTTGCACGAACTTTGTGTTTTTATAAGATTCTCGGTCTTTTGAAAAACAAATCCTCACAAAAATGTTAAAAACATTGAAAAGGAACTGCCGCCGCGCCGCTGTCTACACGATACATACATCTCTATTAATGTCAATTCAATTGTCAATTGTCAAATCAACCAGAAGGGTGTGTGCACTGTGCAACTGCGTATAATTATTTAATTTTATTTGATGTCTAAATGAGATTTCGTATTTAATTATAACTGAACTTGAAGCGATATTGTTAGTCAATAATTCAAAAATGGCTATGGTTAAAACCCCAGTGTTGAAAGTGATATTGTGTGGAGAATATGGTGTTGGAAAAAGTTCAATTTTTCGTCGATTTATCAACAATACATTTGTTCCTAATGCAGATAGAAGGTCAACTTTAGGACTGGATCATTTTGAAAAGCCATATCAACTTACAGACAAGACCGTCAAGGTAATTCTGTTACTTAATATGCCAACAACTAAAACAGGATCTGTGTTCTAAAAAGACGTCGCTTTATTCAGGTTTGGTTAGTGTAAGTATTCAATGACTCGTAAGGTTAATAAATATATTTCCATTTTAGTTACAACTATGGGACACTGGAGGCATGGAACGGATTGCTTCGGTCACCTCAAGCTACTACAAGTTTGCTGAGGCAGCAATCCTTGTGTTTTCACTCGACAATGCATCCTCATTTCATGTTCTGAGCCAGCATTTGTTAGATATTGTAACATATGCAGAGAATGCTAAAATATTTCTATGTGGAAATAAATCGGATTTGGAAGGCTCATCACCCCAAGTTACTGATGCTGATATTGAAACTTTTTGGTAATTATTTGATTTGATTCTGTTGCTTGCTACTTCCTTTGCTTGTATGCTGTGTTGTATAGTTTTAAATGATATCTTATTTGTTTCAGTGAACAGTGTCACAATCTTATCAGCACCACATATAAAACTTCATGTAAAACTGGAAAAGGTATTGAAGAAATGTTTACTGATATTGCAATGCAACTGGTGGAGTCAAACAGATCAAGAATTGAGTTGCAAACTTTAGATCACAACAGTTTCAAGATATCAAATCCTGAACCAGTAGAGGAGCCACCATGTAGTTGTTGATTCAATATAATTATTTGTTGCTTTAATTAACATAATTTGTATATTTTTTAAGCATTGTAAAGCTATATGCATAATAGAATTTGGAAATATGCTTTAAAGTATAGTTGATAACTGTAAGCGAAAACAACCTCTAGAATAAGTTTATTCATTCATTTATATGAATTGGCCTTGCTAAGTCACTAAGTTTATATATTTAAGAATCTCTAAATAGTAATCAGTTAATCACTAATCTGAGACATGCTTGCACCATAGATCATGGAATACATTTAGCACTAAATTCATTTAAATCATTGGTCTTTTTCTGGCAATTGTTTGAAGATGACAAAGACAATGGATGTTTTAAATATGTTTAGAGCTAAATGCATTTAGTGATTCCTGGTGCAAGCGAGCCTTACAATCAGACAGTTTAAAATCTTCTATTATTATAAATAGAAGTCGCACTGTCAACTTGTTTAATAATTATTGTTGACTTTTAATGAAGTTTGTTAAATAACATTTTTGCATCTACAGCATTTTAAATGTATTTAAAGCAAAATGGCCTAACAGTATTAAATATTTTAATCATTAGGTTGATCATTCCGAGCCAAGTATATAATTTTGAATACTCAAAGGATTAGTATGTATTGTATTTTATCATGTGTGTGGTTTGATTGGCAGCTCTAAAAAGTAGTTATTAATGTATGTATGTTTACTATGTTGATTGCCTTTGTACTTTAATGGTCAGTTTTAATATACTTATGTAGCATAACAATATTGTAGTAAATTTTATTAGTGTTATTGCTACAGGTGTCTTATTTAATCACACTCCCTTTTGACAATTTTTAAATGTTTTGCAAAACATTCTACAGTCTGACAATGAAAAACATACATTTTCAATAAGTTGTACTTTATTAACGTTGACAAAAATAATTAAGCAGTTTTCTATTACAATATGTTGATATCAAACATTTATTTGTAATATAACTACCAATTCTATGCTTGTCTTTAATACATTAAATATGAATGTGTTTGTATACCAAAATAAATCGATAATTATACATTGATAATTTTATTGATGTGGACAAAGAGCAATGTTAAACAGCCCTTTATAACGCCAGTAAGTATATGATTTAACATCTTTAAGATAAAATATTTCTTACTGAACTAAATGTGTAATCATTCTACTATTATGCATTTCGGTGGATTGAGCAATAATATACCTGGCTATTTTAAGACCTTCAAAATAGAAGCGAGGTTGTAGGCAAGTATTAACGTTGCACAATTATTTAGATAAATTCATATAATTTAATATTTAAAAATAAATGAGAATGCAATATTAATTTTTTACTGCTCTTAATTGTGGTCAAAGAACAAACAAAACATTTGTTTCTGATAATCACTCTGAAGAAGCATTTGATACGACAGGCTACGAATTATACAAATAGTAGTAGTCATTGTTTGATATATCGTTACAATAACATTCCTTGAATTCAATTCAGTAGTTGTAAATCAAGTGTTTACAAATTTACACTTCAATGGTCAACCACACATAAATTAACCAACATTCTAATAAAATCATCAGATCTTTCCCTTGTATCATGTCACAATATATCGCCTAAATCTAATCTTGGAATAACTTCACTAAACAAATACAAGCCATTTTAATGTTGCGACCACTTAATCGTTTTGATGTCCACCCCCTCTTGGACCATCTCCCAAAGTGGGCTCATTTCCCTCAGGCGCTCTACGTGTTTGATTGTCTTTTCAGCCGTGTAATCTACTTCTTCAATTGTTGTGAATCTCCCAAATCCAAATCTGTAATACAACATTTGGACAATCATTACAACCCATAATTTTCTGAGTAGAACATCTATACAAATAAATAAAATTGAAGTGTCTGTTTGTAATGTCATTATAATAGCTTTTAACTGTCATATGCATTTAGTAATACTTATAACAAAAAACGAATTTTAAAAATGTCTGTTAGTTCCGGCTAATCTCCGAAACGGCTGGACCGATTTTGACGGGACATTTACTGGCAGATAGCAGATTTTATAAGGAGTAACTTAGGCCTATTATTTTAGACAAGAATTAGGGTTCCGCGCAAAAAATTTAATCCCATGAAATCCAATTTGTTTTCCGAACAGTTGCATGTCGGAAGCTAGTAGTCCATTAAAAAGTATTATTCACTGTCAAAATTAGGGAACTGAAATAAACTCAGGAATTTTTAAGAATAACATCACTGACTTGGTTGTGCGGTTAAAGTCTGTGGTATGAAGTTCAAGTAGGAATTAACTGTATATTTTACCTGATAGAACTGTGTGCCAAATCTTCATCTGTTCCAATAGCTCTCAATACATAAGATGGTTCTAATGATGCTGAAGTACAAGCAGACCCACTTGATAATGCTATGTCTTTTAGAGCCATCAATAAAGATTCGCCTAAAAATACACAAAAATATATTTAAATGACAGGGCATTGTTGTAAACAGCATAGATATCAGAATTTATATATATTGCTGTGTAATTGTCATAACCACATAAAATATATAAAAGATAATCTTATCTATAATACCTTCAACATATGCAAAAGATAAATTAATACAGCCAGAATATGTTTTTTCTGGATCTCCATTTCTTATGACATGAGTTAATTTTGAATATATTTTGTCTAAAAATCTCTGGGACAATTTTTCCATCCATGCATGGTCATAAGCCATCTCACGTTGTGCTATTTCACATGCTGCACCTGGATACAAACAATACACATTAATGAGTTGTGGACTTATGAGTTTTACAGCATATGTGTGTTGCGCGAGTTTATAAACAGCACAGAGCATCACTACCTCCTCGGGCGACATTCTAGCAACAACTGACACGTGTGGACTGCCAAGTTTCAGAAACAGTGTTTACGGTAAACTTGTTAATAAACACTTCATAAACAGTTTATTAACAAATGTTGCCTAATGAATACCCGGCTTAAAAGTAGATTACGAGTATTACCTAGTCCTACAACTAGTGCGGTTGGAACTGTCCCGCTGCGCATGCCTCTCTCCTGCCCACCTCCACTTTGGATTGGCTCCACCCTCACTCTAGGTCTGCGCCTTATGTACAAGGCACCCACACCCTTTGGCCCATATACCTTGTGCCCAGATATTGACATCAAATCAATATTCATTTCATTGACATTTAAGGGTACTTTGCCCATTGCTTGGGCTGCATCAGTGTGGAAATATACTTTCTTGCTCTTGCACAGTGCACCTATTTCCGCAATGGGTTGCATAACACCTGAAAACATGTAAATTGTATGATCCTTGTTCTTATTTTATAGTAGGTAATTAGCGTAATAATTGAGGCCACTCATAATACTGTAAAAATAATTATAAATTTACACAAATGGCCTTGTCTAAGTCAGACAGCAGTCAGTCAGCTTTGGCAAGTCTTAGGCTACATACGCACTAAGATATGGCTTGCTTAGCACCTAGAGCCTAGTGACTTAACATTTGGTTACTTGCTAGGATACATGGTGGCCCCACAGCTGGGAGGTGGTTTTTGTGTTGAGTCGCTAGGAGCCTTGGTCATTTAAATACATAATGAAATCAAATTCAAGAATGTATGAATGTCTTGTGTCTGGTCTAGTCTTTAATAAGTGCTAATAAACTTATCAGTGGGGTATGAAAACTCCCTGCAATGCGGTATCTAGAAGGGGTTTGTATACTTTGATACACGCTAGGCTACCAGCGAAAGCACCAAGCGCGCAGTGCAGCATGTTGCAAAAGTTCTAGAATGTCTGTTTCACGTTGCTACTCGCAAGGTGACTTGCTAGGCTCTGGGTGCTAAGCAAGCCACCTGTCAGTGCGTACATAGCCTAAGCTGTATTTACCTACCTACCTCCTAAGTATATTTTTAATTTTCTGAATATTTAAAGTTTTGAGCTTATGCCAAGAGCAATTCTAATTTCAGGGTAAAATATTAGGATCTTGCCAACTAGAGTAAAAGTAAAATACTATATTACCAATTTCATTGTTCACAGTCATAATGGATACTAAGCTAGTTTCTGGAGTTAATGCCTTTTCCAATTCTTTCATATCTATGATTCCATTTTCTTTCACAGGCAAGTAAGTAATTTTGAATCCTTCTCCTTCCAGGGCTCTGCAAGAGTCCAACACACATTTGTGTTCCTGGAAAGTATACAATCCAGTTTGATTATTATCATCACCTTTTTTTTATTGAGTTTTTAGCATTCCTTAACAGTTATTGTTGTTAATTTACCAGTTAAGGGCACTTACAATTTGAGTAGTAACAACATGGTTCTTCCTTGGTGCATAAAACCGTGCCACTCCCTTTACGGATATGTTATTTGATTCTGTTGCTCCGGATGTGAAAATTATTTCTTTAGGATCAGCTCCTATCAAATTTGCTACTTGTTCTCTACCCTTTTCAACTGCTGCCTCACTCTCCCATCCATACGCATGAGTACGGGAGTGTGGGTTACCATGGTAACTTACAAAATATGGTAACATAGCATCCAGGACTCTTGGATCCTAGAACAGTAAAATAATGTAAAATGATGGGTAAATAACACCATTCTTTTCAGAATCTTGGAGAAATTACTTACAATAGGCGTTGTGGCTTGAGCATCAAAATATAATGGTCGGCCAAGATCTTCATGTTTTACAGAGAATTTACCAGAAGCAGCTGAAAAAACAACAAAACCATTTGAGGTTACAATACTGTAATAAGAATACTTGAAGTATATTACGAAGTTTAAACTTATCGTAAACATAATGTTTCATAAAAGGTCTTTCTACGTACATTTATTTTATCGGATGGTGTTATTTATGTGCAATTTGCATAATAATAACGACATGCCGACATAGGTAACATGGAAGGGAAATGTAATACTGTGATGTAGGTACTAGGTATATAAAATGAAATGAATTTGTACTAAGTTGTACAGAATATTAGTAGAAAAATCCAATTAGGGTCAGTGAAATGATCTATGGATGGGTGCCGGACGCAAAAATCTAACATCGGAAAACTTTTTGTTTTGTTTACCTACCAGAATCTGAAAACAATCTTTGTCCATGCAAGAATATCAAAATACTGGGGCTTTGGCTTTGGTTAGTCCTTTTCAACGTTTTCGTAAGCGTAGGTATAATATTTTTTGATATACGAATCATTTTGCAATTTTTTAGATCGATTTTGTAATTTTTCTGTCACTGGCTCACTGCACAGATGACTGATGTCAAAAACTGTCAAAAACAGCAAACGGCAACAGATAAAGATAAAACACGTGCATCACCTTCATGTCAAATGATGGCCTTGAATGGCTTGCCATCAAGCACGATTGTAAAGTGCTACACTACAACGCCAACGGCTGCAACGATCTCTTCTTTTGGCGATTGAATAACATTGACAGGAAGGCATTGTTGATAAGCATATTTTGTGAAAATTAAATTGTCACTGAAATTGAGAATTGACAAAACAATATAGCGACGTTAGTTCCGATTTTGGTCATCATCATGGTCATTTTTAACCGACTTCTAAAAAAGGAGGAGGTTCTTAATTCGGATGTTTGTATTTTTTTTTTTTTTTTTTTTTATGTTTGTTCGCGCATAACTCCGTCGCTTGCGAACCGATTTGAAAAATTCTTTTTTTGTTGGAAAGGGTATACTTCCCAAATGGTCCCATAGAAATTTCATCAAAAACGGTTCAGTAGTTTGGTTTTTAAACCAAAATTACTGGTAAAAATTACAACTTAAAAGTAAAAAATAAAAACTTTTTTTGCAAAAAAATACAACCGACTTCCAAAAACGACACTACAAAGTGAAAAATAACTTTAATTTCGGAAGTCGGTGGCAACCAACGAAAATGCGAACCCAACGACACCGACTTCCGAAATTAAAGTTATTTTTCACTTTGTAGTGTCGTTTTTGGAAGTCGGTTGTATTTTTTTGCAAAAAAAGTTTTTATGATCAGAAAAATGTTCACAGTTTGATCTGTCTCAATCTGTCAAAAATACCTCTAATTTCCCTACATTTTTGACATTGATTTTAGCTGAGATGAGATTGTGCGACTAGATTTTGAACGTTTTTAATTACGGGAATTGGGCTTCAGATCACGTCAGAAGCGTCAAAATAAGTAAATTTTACTTAGCCTTTGTGTTATGCTAGTATGGTACACACGTTGTGACTTTAGTCACCGGGGACTCCTTATCTAGAGTCCATCTCACTAAAGAAGTCCCACAGACGCGGCGCAACGGAGTCATAAATCTTTATTTATTGAGATATTATTCACAATCATAAATAGAGAAGGGTGTGTTAGGTAGGAATGTTGCTAACTACATAATAATAATTAGTTCCACTTATTGCCGCGGGGCCGGGACTTTTGTGAGACGAGGCAAAATATTAGAGGTGTTGGCACAATATTATGTCTATAATTAGACCAGAGACAATTATAAAAACCAGCCAAATGTGTGTAGGACCACGTTCAATAAAGGGTTCCGTAGTAGGGATGAGTACTAACGAATGCACATTATTTTATCGGTCACTAAAATAAGTTCAGGGCTAGGCAAAATACATGCTTTGCTTTAATTGAAATACAAATTACAAAATACAGTATCGCAAGTAATTAAAATACAAAATATCTTTAAGTAAAGTATTTTAAAATATAAAATACAAAATACAGTATTTTAACTATTTTAAATACAAAATAGAAATTACATATTACAATTAGCGGACACATCTCAGCATTCATTTGGTTCACTCCATCGCCACCGTTGTCCGGCATCGTAGACTACGTACAGACGCCAGCAGGTCAGCTACCCGAAACTGTCAAATTTTCCCAATCAACCTTGAACCTTAATACTTTGGCGATAAAGTTGAAAATCTATTAAAGAAATCTGACAGATTGTAGTAGCTTGATGTGCTGGCGTCTGTACCTCTGCATGTACCGAGGGATTTTGATCATACATCGCGACAAACTTTAATAATACAATTTTTATTCTACACAGAACAGAAGCTTTATTTATTCCGTGAAAAAACTAAAAACAAACCGTTAAACCGTTAGGACTTGACATCTTAGCTTGACATTGACAATTCGACGTACATGTTTTTTGCGTTTTGTTGACTAATTTAGACGTACAGTCATGGAGAAAACATAACAGGTGCAGTGCTGCCAACTCTAATAGCTGCTTTACCATCATTGCACTCTCTCCTCGCACTCACACTCACGATCGCTAAATGAAGGTTAAATGTATTTGGTAGCGGAATCGTCCGAAAGGGTTACCGCTGCCCTGGAACATATAGGGCTAAGGAAGGAACACGGGTGGGTTTTAGTCAGTAAGAGTCTGACACTCCCTCCTGCTCCACCCAGAGCGGGAGGAGTCATTTGATGATTTCTCATCCTCAAAAAAAAAAAAAGGTTAAATGTATTTAATGTTATTTAATTTGAAGCCTCAAGTGTTTGAAATACTAATTACAAAATACTTCGCCGTCAGGTATTTGAAATACGAATTACAAATTACATTCTAAGAAAGTAATTTTAATACAAATACCAAATACGTATTTGTATTTCAATTACGTATTTTAATTACAACTAATTCAAATATTGCCCAACCCTGTAAGTTTGTATTAAAAAGTATCTCTCGAAAAAAATATAAAAACAAACTCAAACTCAAATCATTTATTTCAATTAAACCCTTTCAGGCACTTTTGAATTGTCAAAATTAAATTGTCGGTCAGTTAGTCAGAAAGTTGAAGCTAGTTGCCCATTCCAAAACGTAGATCTCTGTGGAGAAGAACGGGCAAGAAACTCCACGGACACTCTTTTAAATCAAGATATTATTACAAAATCCTGGGTACATTATTTTTATTGCTTCTTTATGTGAGAACAATGTAAAAAAAAACTAAACAATTTAAAATATTAAATTCAAAATAAGCCCTGGCAGTTAAGAGATGACCAGTCTCAACCGACGGCGCCCGTTCACGAACATGACGCGTGGATCAGCACCATCCAGCTCAACCATTTCGTAGGGAACCGAATGATCCAACACACGCGCCACCACCAGTGAGACATCTAAGTGAGCATGACATATTCTTAACTGCCATGCTCTGTCAAGTCAACATCAAAATATCGTAAAAAAAAGAAACGAATCCATGGTTCTTACATATACAAAATTTTAAAAAATGCTTCTAAATTATACAAAACTATAGTTTGCAATTTATTTAAAAGATGAGAAAAAAGAAAAAATTACTACCAATCAGGAAGAGATATATAATATTGAAGTATTTTACATTTTTATCTACGATATACCTACTCATCCAATTTATAATATGCCTGTCTACATAGTGTGCGTTTAATGTATGTTTTAAATTTCTTTTCATTTAGTTGAAGAATATCGAGTGGTATTTTATTATAACATTTTACACAGTACCCCATAAAAGAAGTTTTTACTTTAGACAATCTGAAGCGCGGTTGATCTAGTTTGTTCCTATTCCTAGTGTTAAAGTTATGCCTGTCACTTATCTTACTAAAAAGATGTAGATTTTTTCGAACGTACATAATGTTTTCGTATATATATTGACAAGGAAACGTCATGATGTTAATTTTTTTAAACAGTTCCCTTAGAGATTCGCGTCTGCTGAGATTGTAGATGGCTCTGATAGCCCTCTTTTGCAGAAAGTTGTCAACAACAGCGTTTCAGAGAAAAAGGGTCTTGACAGACAGACGGATAAAGAAGTGACACTATGAGGGGTCCGTTTTTCTTTTTGAGGTACGGAACCCTAAAAAAACATCTAATAAAACATTTTAATGATTATGACAGCTATTTTGTCAAAGTTGACAATGTTGACGTTGATAAGAAAAAAAAAAGCGCGGGAAATTCGTAACGAAAGGGCGCCTTTTTTAAAACAAATTTTCAAAATAATTATTTTATTTATTCTTAAATTAATTCGGTTGCTTTTCTCATGATGGGGAAGACAGGGAATCCGAAGAAAAGAAAAAAAGAAGATATTTCGTCTTCTGCTCCACCATTGGCGTCCTCTGAAGACGACGGTGGAGCCTCAAGCTCTTCAGAGGAATCTTTAAAAGAAGAAAAGGATAAGTATCGGGAATTCAGGATTCCCGACTACATTAGGTCATATCCTGAAAACGGAGGCAACTTTGAATATGTTGTATTTTTAGAAAGTATTGACTTAGTCCCGATCGGTGATAGAGACATGATGTCCCTTTCAACCGGCATTAAAAAATATAATAAGGGTGTAAAACAATTATTACGCATGAACCGATACAAAATTGGTGTTATTTTCGAACGTCCTGGTTTAGCTAATGCAGCGTTATTAAACCGAAAATTTTTGGATAGCTATAAATTGAAAGCCAGTATTCCAGCAGCCGCTACGGAAAATACAGGTGTCATTATGCATGTTCCAATTGAACTGAGCAACGAACACATTTATAACGCAATAACCAGCACAAAGAACATAATTTCTATTAGAAGATTTATGCGTCGCACTATTTCAGAAGGAGGGGGGGTGTCCTTCCAGCCTACGAAGACGGTGTCCATCACATTCTCGTGTGCAGCGATCCCCGATAGTGTAGACCTGAACAGCTGGCGATTCGAAGTACGTCCGTACATTCCGCCGGTAAAACAATGCCTGAAGTGTCTAAGGTATGGTCATATAGCTAAATTCTGTAAGAACTCCCAAAGATGTTCCATATGTACAAAGGACCATAATTATAAAGAATGTCAAGTACCACCAACTGAGGCAACATGTTGTCATTGTCAAGGTAAGCATGTAGCTATTTCGGCACAGTGCCCTGTCAAACAACAAAAAGTGGAAGAAAACAAAAACAAAATTTATAAAAAATCATATGCAGATTTATTCAATGAAAAGTCATTTCCATCTCTTTCAAAGTCCAGTCCTGCTAAACAATTACAATCACTAGTTGAAACAGAACCAATTTTAAATATTTTAATACAGACAATAGTAACATTAATTTCTCAAAATAAAAATAACGAAAAGAGTATTTGCACTCAAAGCATAAAAGATGTTCTATTATCAAAAATTCAGAATAATATAAGTAAACCTTAATTTTATGGATCAGCTGAATATTGTGCAGTGGAATGCTCAGAGCATAAATAGTAACAAACATGCTTTTTCGTATTTTTTATATGAGTATAACATACATGTAGCTTTATTGTGTGAGACTTGGCTCAAGCCTCACATGAGTTTTAGTATTAAAGGATATAATATAGTAAGATTAGACTCAGGTAATACACACAATGGTGTAGCTATTTTAATACATAACAGTTTACAATTTAGTAAAATAGATACTTTATATGATGATTCCATACAAAATATAGCGATTCGTTTAAAATATGGCAATAATAAAGAAATTTCATTAGTCAGTTTTTATAGTCCCGGAAACGCTTCATTCACTAAGTATAAATTTGATAATTTAATTCGTAATATTCCTGGTCCTCTCTTGATGGGTGGAGATTTCAATGCACATCATTCAGCTTGGGGATGTAACAGTGTGAACATCCGCGGCCGAGAGGTGCTTGAAATCATTAATGACTATAATTTGGTTTTATTAAATGATGGAGAAATGACTACTGTAGGCTCTGATAGGTGGCAAAGAAATGCACTTGATTTAACTGTAGTATCGACTTCAATTTCATTGTCTTGTAACTGGTCTGTTCATGATGATCCTTTAGGTAGTTACCATTTGCCTGTAATTACAAGATTACTTATTAATAACAATTATAATATCCCACATGATATGGTAACTTCAAATTTATCAAAACATTTTAATTTTAACCTGGTTGATTGGGAAATATACAGGAAGAGTGTTGATAGTTTATTAATGGATTTTAAAATTAATCAAGATAACCCATTACAGTCATATAATGACTTGATAAAGTTATTAAATTTAGCTGTTATTAAATCATTACCAACTATAAGACCTGCTACATCTTTTGATACAGCATCAGTAAATAATAATCGTAAAAAACGCATTCCATTACCATGGTGGAATTTGAATTGCACTAAAGCAGTAGAAGACTCTAGAAATGCCTATAAAGTGTTCAAGCATAATCCCACATTGGAAAAATATATTGAGTTTAAAAAATTACAAGCCCTTAAAAAGTTAGTGTTAAAAAGAGAAAGATATCTAAGTTGGATTTCTCTATGTGAGTCATTTAATAGAACTACTCCATTATCTAGAGTTTGGCAAATTTCAAAAAGATTTAATAAAACATTTACACCTCCAAGTAATAATATTTCTCCTTGGGTATTCGATTTTCTTAAAAAATATACTCCAGATACAGTCGAGGGGCCATTTCAATCAATTCCTCATGAAGTAAAAGCTTCAGGACATTATGAGTATCTAATTTATCCATTTTCTCTTCAGGAATTAAAATCTGCAATATCATCTAGACGTGATTCAGCTTTTGGCCTTGATGGAATACCTTATAAAATGTTGAAAAATGTATCAATTAAGGCACTTTCTAACATACTAAGTGTTTTTAATTTACTCTGGCAGGAAATGATCATCCCTAATGAATGGAAAACAGATTGTCTTATTCCAGTACTTAAACCTAACAAAGTAAGACACAAAGCAGAATCATATAGGCCAGTAGCATTAACATCATGCATGGGAAAAACCTTTGAACAATTAATTAAACAAAGGCTAGAATTTTATATAGAAAGTAATAGTCTTTTACCATCCAATCAATTTGGCTTTCGACGCGGTTGCTCCACTCGGGATAGCATTTCTCATTTGCAATTAGACATATACAATTCTAATAAAATGGACAGTCATTTTGTTGGTGTCTTCTTTGATGTAGTGGGTGCATTCAACAACATCAATCTGCACATTTTGTCGGGTGAACTTCGTGCCCTTGGTATTCCTGAAAAAATTATAATATGGATCTTTAACTTTTTACATGGTAGAGAAGTATATGTCAAAGTGAATAAACGTTTAATAGGGCCACGTTTTTCATACAAAGGGGTATGTCAAGGTGGCATCCTCAGTCCATTGATTTACCTTCTTTATTTACATAGACTAAACATTGTACTTGGTCTTGAAGTGGCAAATTTGCAGTTTGCAGATGATTTGGTTATCTATGCTTCAGGTTCAGATATAAGTTCTGTTGAAAGTATTTTAAACAAAGCTTTAACTCGACTAAAGAACTATTTTCATTATCTAAACTTGGATATTAGTCCAGAAAAATCTAAAGTTATAGTATTTGGAGAATGTGAAACAGACCTACATATTTATTACAATAATAGTGTTCTTCCAATAGTGAATGAAGTGAAGTTTCTGGGTATAATTTTTACAAGCAACCTCTCATGGACTAAGTATGTTGATTCTCTATTAGGTAGAGCTAATAAAGCATTTAATTTTATAAAATCACTATCAATTGCAGCTGATCCTAAAATTTTGCTTATGCTATATAAATCTTTAGTCCATAGTCATTTTGAATATGGATTTTTATGCTTTGGGTCTGATCAGAGATTGGTTCACAAATTGGAGATTCTTCAAAACCACAATCTTAGATGCGTAACTGGTGCAATGAAGACAACTCCAATTAATTCACTTCAAATTGAGTGTAACACTCCTCCTATGAATATAAGATTTCAGTTTTTAAAATCCAAATACATTCTCAAGCTTTTATCTTTCAAAAATCATCCTTTATTAAAGAAAATATTATTTTATTATAGAGTATACAGTCCTTCTAATTCCGTAAATGTCCCTTTTATATTTCATGACTTTTCTAATCTAATTAGTATTGATGATCAATATCAAATTGAGAAATGTAAAGGCAGATGGCCATGTTACACTGGTAATTATATCAGCAAATTCTGGCCCATGGACATTTATGTTAATCGTGACCTAAGGAGTAAAGAAGACGTGTATCAGTTAATTGCTGAATTCCCTGGGTACAGGCATATATTTACTGATGGATCCAAAAACAATAGAAATGTTTCGCTAGCTATATATCTACCTCATCTTACTGTTGGACATGGAGTGCGGTTACCTGGAGCCATGACTATATTTACAGCAGAATCTCTAGCCATTTTAACAGCTCTGCAGTACATACATGAAAAGAATCTTGGGCACACAACTTGGCTTATAGTGACCGACTGCATGAGTGTTCTCATGGCCTTACAAAACCCGAAACTGGACGCTAATACCGGAAATATTTTACATGAGATTCGAACTTTATACGCTGAGCTTGGTTCTAGAGGATTTTCAATAAGTTTAATATGGACACCCTCCCACATAGGAGTAACAGGAAACGAAAACGCAGATTATCTTGCAAGAGTTATTGTTGACGTTGACAATGTTGACATCCCAGAGACAAGAAATGTTGCCATACCAAGTTCCGACCTGCTTACTAAATTACATGAACAAAACACCTGTATTTGGCATGAGAACTGGCAAGAAACACTAAGAACTAAAGGAAAATGGCATGCGAAAATAAATCAAACCATTGGTTCTGCGCCCTGGTTCTCCAGATCTGTTCTTCCCAAAAGCAGAAAATTTTATACCACTTTAAATCGTCTTAGACTTGGACATGGAAGATTCAATGCACATTTAGCCAGAATGAAAATTATAACATCGCCAGTTTGTATCAATTGTGACTTAGGAAGTGATCAGACCTTAGATCATATAATTTTTGAATGCCCTGCATATGATTTACAAAGAATTCCTTTATTCGATAAATTATTGGAAATATATAAAACGTCAGCAAGCATCCCGCGCGACACTCAAAGTTTGCTGGCAAATTACAGTACATACATAGCACTGTATAAATTTATTGACAGCACTGGATGGGCAATTTGACCGTTCGGGGCGACATAATAGAAGGATATGACCCGGATATGACCTTATTACACAAAATGTTTATGACGAATACACGGATATGACAACATATTATTAAGATTTTGACTAATGAATACTGAAGACGTGGCTTTGGCCTAAAATACATAATAAAACAAGGTATAAACTACTAAAGATGTGGCTGTGGCCTTATTTACTTTTGGACAAGAAGAATGAAACTAAAGACGTGGCTTCGGCCTTACTTATTTCTGAACAAGAAGGATGTAACTGAAGACGAGGCTTTGGCCTAACTTTTAGTCAAGAAGGAAAATAAAGACTGAAGACGAGGCGGTATGGTCCAAGACCTTAGCCTGCCCAAGAAGGGCGAAGGAAAAAAAAAAAAAAAAAAAATGACGTTGATAATTTGACACTTGAAGTTCTAATAAAAATAAAATGTGTTGTTGCCATAGAGTAAAGTAAAATATATCGGGTTGTTGCTTTGTTGTTGCAGTGTGCAGTGTGTTGATCTGTACTGTATGTGTATATTTATATTTACTTTAACTCTGGTGTTGATGTACATACTTGATGTTGATGAATTCATGAATTGATTAAAAATAAAAGTATTCTGGTTCGTTACAAAAATGGTTTACCTACACTTTCCATCCAATTTAACTGAAGAAGAGTTAATGTTACAAGCAAAATACCAGAAGTTGAAAAAGAAAAAGAAGGCTTTACAAGCGTTGAAGGCTCCCAAACAAGAGCCTGAAAAGCCGATATTACCGAAGCGGCCAACGGAAGCACGCGATGCTCGTGAAATTGCCCGCAAGTTGATAAAGAGCGGTGCTATTCAAGCAATAAAAAGTCCCCCGCCTCAGCCTCAAAATGCTACATTTAAGCGACCAAGAGCAGGTATCAGTTTGTTATGGTTAAGTATTTCTTGATACACACAAAATATGTTAAATTATTTACTTTATGGAGAGATTATATGTTCAGATCATATTTTCATCCTTGTCTGCTGAAAAAATAGATGAAAAATATAATTATTACAATTTGAAACAACATTGTATTTTAATCATATTTTAATATTTCAGGTAGGGAGAGGAAACTCAGTGGGTCAGCGAGTGCTGCAGGTGGTGTTGCCTCTTATCAACCATTTAGTGCCTCTCAAGAGCCCCCACCTCCTGATGAAAAGCAGAGTCCCCGAGTCAAGTATCTCTATGACTCGTTTGTCACAGCAAGGGAGAAGTTAGTATTTATGTTCATGTGGGACCTTCTTGCTCATTAGCCATCTGTTTTACTTATGGCAGGATATGAAGAATTCTTTAGAACCAAATCACCAAATATGCAAAAAATGCATCAAAATAGTTCCTTCCTGAGGGTTTTATTTGCACTTAAGTGACTATGTAAAGAGGACAGAGATCACTCCGGGTTTTATGTCAATTATTAAAAACTTATTACCATAGTTGTGCGCCATTAATCCAAGATAACTTAATTTATCTCTAATCTTTTACTAAGAAAGTCAATTTTGTTTAAAGTTAAAGTGTTGCATTTTGGAAGATATAACGGAAGTTAACAATAATCAGTCATTGTTAACTCATTATTTATTTATTTGATTATTTATATACACACAGTAAAATACATAGGGATATGACATAGCTATAATATGAGTACAAAGGTACTGCTTATTTCTTAAGAAATTTCTTCCAGCAGACCTGCGAAAGGAGAAGCATAAAAGAAATGTAGACAATAGTGTGTGAGAACAACAAGATAAAAATATGAATGTGTGAAGTCTAAAACAAAAATATTAAATATACCTACACATATAATGCAAAAAATAATATATAAGTATGCTTAAATATATACATAATACAAGAATATATAAACATATATATATATATATACAAATACTCACGGTACCGTACAAAGAAAAGGTAATGCTCTTTTAATCAACGTTTAAATAGAGATATGTATAAGTTTTTAAATCACGAATGCTAGGCGGAAGTGAGTTCCACAATCTTACAGCATGGACAGAGAAGGAATAAGAATAGTAGCTTGTTTTATGCGGATGAGATTTAAGGATGGATGTTAGGTGTGATCTACACAGTGCGGCGCTACAGCGAGCGTAAGGCAAACGTAAGCGTTTGTCTTACGCTCGCTCTAGCGCCGCTAATAATAAAATGCAATTTCTATGATGAGTGAGTGAGCTCTCTCAGCATAGAAATTTCATTTTATTATTTTATATGTTGTTGCGTTAGTGATCTACTTATAAAATTATGTTAGTTTAGGCTATGGAAGTTTATGCAGGACATGAAAAAATAATAAAAAAACTTTTTAACAAAAAATTGAACCGCCGAAAAAACTGAAAAGCAAAAAATAATAAACCTTTTTTATTTAACCTTAATAAGGTAAGTTCTTAAACTAATGTAAGTATACCTAAGTAATTTTGAGTCAGCGCCAAACAATCAATAAACAAAGATCACTAAATTGCCTTAAATTTAAACGGCGCCGACTCAAAATTATTTAGGTATATTTACATTAGTTTAAGAACTTACCTTATTAAGGTTAAATAAAAAAGGTTTATTATTTTTTGCTTTTCGTTAAAAAGTTTTTATTTTATAGTTTTTTGTGGCTATACCTAATCTACTAATTGTTTGCCAAAGGGCCAGGAGGCATATGTGGCACTGAATAGAGTAATAATACACCACTCAGCATTAAAATCTGTGAGTGAACAATAAATCACCCCTATTTTCCCACCCTTAGGGTTGGATTTTCTTTTTCAAATTTATATGGGACCAACTTTGGGGTATACCCTTTCCAATAAAAAAAGAATTATCAAAATCGGACTACTCTGTAGAAAGTTATGCTTGGGCATACATAAAAAAAAAATACGTCTCGAATTGAGATCCTCCTCCGTTTTTTTTCGTCGGTTGAAAAGGCTGCATCATCAGAGTTCTATGCACTATCCTTTTGGCAGGTACTTAGTTAGGGAAGTTAATGAACCAGTTAACAATTTTTAAAGTTAATCCTTTAGTCCTTTACTCTAAATGTTAACTTTGTTATTTAAAGACTATTGAATCAATGAAAAAGGATAAATGAAATGTGCTTTCTTAGCATCTATGGCATTAACCATTTTACTACAGTGTTAGAAAGAGGCCCAGGTCCAGCAATTAATTGTAACATAATAACATTTATTCATAAATGTAGATCTGATCTGTCATTTTGTTACAGTCCAAGGGATGAGAAAACCCCACGTACCCCTCTTCCAGCGGGCGCAGAAACCCCTGTTCCACCAGCAACTGGTGTAAGCAGGAGCTCAGTACTGCTTGTAGCAGGTGCCCGCATCTCTGAGGAAACTATCAGAAGACGGCTGGCAACATATGAACCTTTCTCATTCACACAAGAGCCTGATGATGAAAAGTAAGAGTTACTTTCTAGAAAATATTTTGTTACTTACTACCTTTTTAAAGATTAATTGAGACTGCATATTTTTTAACAAAATCAAAATCAAAAGTCATTTATTCAAATTAGGCTGAGAATCAGCACTTTTCGAACGTCAAAATTACAAAAGACAGTCCCCCAAAAACGCCCGCCCTTCGCCACTTCCTAGTGCTATCGCTGGGAAGAAGAAGTGGCGGAACAAACTCCCCAGCAGCACAGCTGTCTGTTCAGTTAGAATATAGTTAGTTGCATGTATACAATACTAGGAAACCTATGTTCAGTAATGAACATTACAAGAAGCTTAAATTATTTGCCATATTATGTCAGCTAGCCACGCCAATATACCAACAAATATAATAAAAACTATACGTACTCAAGCTAAAAAATAATTAATTAAAATAAAAATAAAAACTCACTACCTAAATAAAAGCCTCCAGGCATAAAGGGCGTGACAGCTAACACATTTATGCATTGCTGGGTTCGTCACCTAGCTGTCACTTGCAGTCACAGATGATGAACTAGGACCATCGATGTGAAATAAATAAGTGAGTTAATACTAATAACAGTAACCTGTCAGTACCTAAGCTAATTCTGGAGAAAGAACATGAACATTGTCTTGAGTTAATTAGGGCGACCAACTATTCTTATCGTGTAAGTAGTCGTTGATGGAATAGTAAGCCTTTGAACAAAGGTTGGATTTTACTTGAGCTTTAAACGCATTAAAAGGCAAGTCTAGCAAAGAAGAGGGTATCTTGTTATAAAAGGTTATACCAAGCCCAACAAATGAGTTATGAACCTTATGAAGCCGGTGAAAGGGGGCACGTAGTTTGTCCTTATTTCTAGTGTTAACACTGTGAATATCACTGTTTTTAGTGTACAAGTGCAAATTTTGCCTAATATATAGGATGTTGGCGAAGATGAATTGTGATGCAACCGTGAGAATACCAATATCTTTAAAAAAATCTCTTAGAGAAACTCTGGCACCTAGCTGGTAAATTGCTCGAACAGCTCGTTTTTGAAGGACAAATATATTTTGTATATCAGCGGCTTTGCCCCACAGCAGAATACCGTAGGACATAACACTGTGAAAATAACTGAAATAGACTAAACGAGCTGTATCAACGTCAGTGTATTGTCTTACTTTCCTGACGGCGTAGGCAGCCGAACTGAGCCTTCCTGCTAGACTTGATATATGAGGTCCCCACTGAAGTTTGGCATCTACTGTTAGTCCTAGAAAAATTGCCGAGCCTACTGTTTCAAGCACCTCTTTATTTAAGACGATGTTGGGTCCTAGATTTCTGACATTCGGTAAGGCGAACTTTACACATTTCGTTTTCTTGGCATTGAGAACTAGGTTATTTGACGTAAACCAATCTGTAACTATTGTGAGTGCACTGTTTACGTCGTCAAAATCTTGTCTATTCCTGTCTACTTTAAAAATAAGAGAGGTATCATCTACAACGTCACAGATGCCCTTCAAATGGAATGGTAAATCATTGATATAAACTAAGAACAAGAATGGACCCAATATTGAGCCTTGCGGAACACCTAACTGAACTGGTAGCCCGGAAGATTTCGCGCCATTAACATCTACACATTGGACCCTATTATGTAAATATGAAATTATTATGTTGAGAGCCTCGTTTCTGACACCGTAATGATGTAACTTACGCAAAAGCGTGTCATGGTGCACGCAATCAAAGGCTTTAGAGAGATCACAGAAAACTCCAATAGCATTTTGCGATTTCTCCCATGCGTCAAATATGTGTCTCAGCAGAGCAACACCCGCGTCTGTAGTTGAACGACCCTTTGTAAAGCCATATTGATCATTATGGAGGAGGCTGTTTAAATTAAAATGTCTTAGCAACTGCTTGAGTATTAACTTTTCAAATATTTTGCTAAATGCAGGTAAAATAGAAATAGGCCTGAAATTGCCAACGTCATTCTTATTACCTGATTTAAATAATGGTATGACTTTACTACTCTTCATGAGGTCAGGAAAAGTTCCTAAATCAACACATTTATTAAAAGTAACAGCTAGATAGGGGGCTACGATGGCTATTATATTACTTAAAAGTTTAATGGAGATGCCCCAATAATCACCGGTGTTTTTAGACTTAAGTGTATTAAAAATATTAACTACATCACATGGGGTTACATGTTCGAAACTAAATAAAGGACTACATTTAGGTACACTACTATGCAAAAGGTTTTCAGTTTTAGACGGGGACGAATTTAAGGAGCGAGTCGTAGTTATCGGTATGTTGGCAAAAAACTCATTAAATGCCTCAGCTACGTCAGCTGCATTATTAACTAATTTGTTGTCGACCATAATCTCAAGTTGTTTTTCTTGTTTAACAGATTTACCAGTTTCATTGTTAATAATTTTCCA
The DNA here is from genome assembly GCA_951799955.1 of Apamea anceps. Lineage (NCBI taxonomy): Eukaryota > Metazoa > Arthropoda > Insecta > Lepidoptera > Noctuidae > Apamea > Apamea anceps. The sequence continues at coordinate 13,471,365 of OX637505.1, read as the reverse complement.
AGTGGCTTTTACTTTATTATTAGAATTTTTAATTGTATCGCCTAAAAATTTTGATTTAGCAAAAGCACTAATCTTTTTGAATAATTTTGAATAATTTTTGACATACTCTAGGAAAGGAGTATCAAACCTGTATTTTTTCAAACCATATAACTCATATAGTCTCGCTCTACTTTTATAAATACCTGGAGTAGCCCATTGATTAAAGCCAACAGAGGATCCATTAATGTTAATAGTTTTGGTCTTAAAAATAGATTGGTACTCTTTTTGCACAACATCAAAAAGGGCACCATAAATATCATTGGGATTCTCATATTCTACTATAGATGGTGTAATTCTATGAGCTATATTATTTTTAAACATTTTGCAACGACTGGCTGTATAAGGCCTGCATTCAAGTTTATGCGGCTTTTTATGTAATGGCATGGGGAAGCTAGCTAATAAACCACAGTGGTCGGACGTTAAGTCAGTTAACACTAATTTATGTTTGGCATCACAATCACTAAAAATATTATCAAGACAAGTTGACGAAGATGCTGTGATCCTAGTAGGTTCAAAAAACAAGTTAATTAAATTATAAGACCTAAAAAGATTGAGAAGTCTAATACTTAATGGAGTAACATCTAAAATATTAATATTGAAGTCTCCACATAATATAATGCTTTTGTTACTAGATTTCAACCTATTGAGAGAATCTTCCATTACCGATTCGAAACTAATAAAATCCCCAGAGGGGGGTCGAATATCCTCTCCCACAGTTTGGACAGTACAGCCGTTAAGCTTAAAGCTTATCCGCCGACATGATGAGGCTTCATGTTCATGTTACCTAATTATTTTGTGGATCATGGCAACTTCAGAGATTTTACACAGATCAGGAAATTGAGATGTTCGAAAGATTGCGTTGAACAGACTAGCTAGGAAAGCAATGCATTTTCTGGGAAGATTTTTAAGTATGGAAGGCGTGATCAAGTCGAATCCCGGGGCTTTTCTCGAGTTCAGCAGTCTAAATTCCTTCGCTATTTCTTTAGGTGTGATTGCTATTAACAGACATGGACATATGCAGATCTTGTTCCAATACTGTGTCTATTGAATGCTAATCAGTAACCCTCGCTTGTTATGAATAACTCCTTTTTTTTTGCTATTAAAATAATTATTTTGTTCCACCGTAATATACTAGTAGTATGCCGAACAGATAAAATCAGTTCTGTGCTAACAACCATAATAAGTACCGATACATGTACATGTGATACAAGTACCAACACAATCACAAATACCTCAACCAGTTATGTAAATGTAAAGTCATTTTAATTTTAATACTTTGGGGCTGTTTATTTATTACCTACGTACGTATGACGATTTGAGGGGGGAGGTAGTCCGGACAAGTCAAATTTTTTCTTACATAGGGTTGGGAGGGATCTAGATTATTCTTACTTAGATTACAAAAGTAAGCAAGAGTTAAGTTAAAAAAAAATTGCTAATTTTTTTTTTCCATTTTGGTAGATCTTCCATAAGATTCCCCCCTTTGAATCTTACGTAAAATCATTAAAGTCTTATTTTTTCTTACGTAGGTGGGAGGGGGAGGTCAGAAATTGGTTGAAATTGTCTTACGTAATAAAAGAACAGCCCCTTTGTAATTGATGAGTCATTAAAAAAAAAAACTATTTACCAATTAAATCTTGCACAATTCAAGTAAGTAAAAATAAGCAGCAAAGGTAGGTACAATATTTGTTTGATATGTATCGGTACTTATTATGGTTGTTAGCACAGAACTGATTTTATCTGTTCGGCATACTACTAGTATATTACGGTGGAACAAAATAATTATTTTAATAGCAAAAAAAAAGGAGTTATTCATAACAAGCGAGGGTTACTGATTAGCATTCAATAGACACAGTATTGGAACAAGATCTGCATATGTCCATGTCTGTTAATAGCAATCACACCTAAAGAAATAGCGAAGGAATTTAGACTGCTGAACTCGAGAAAAGCCCCGGGATTCGACTTGACCACGCCTTCCATACTTAAAAATCTTCCCAGAAAATGCATTGCTTTCCTAGCTAGTCTGTTCAACGCAATCTTTCGAACATCTCAATTTCCTGATCTGTGTAAAATCTCTGAAGTTGCCATGATCCACAAAATAATTAGGTAACATGAACATGAAGCCTCATCATGTCGGCGGATAAGCTTTAAGCTTAACGGCTGTACTGTCCAAACTGTGGGAGAGGATATTCCTTAACGTACTGAAACCGTGCATGTACGCTAATGATGTTGTTTTTTTACTTAAAAAGTTGCCCCACACTAGGAATTACTCCTGTATCGTGGGTGCGTTTACAAATATTTAAACTCACAAACACAAACAGCCATACCCGGAACAACTACCTGTAGGCAATACAAATATTTGTTCCATGCGGGAATCGATCCCATGACACGCAGCGCAGCAGTCAATCGCTGAGCCACTGCGCAAACCGTGTCGTCGTGTGTTCGGTCTCACCAGTTTGGCTTTAGGAAATCTCACTCAACAATAGAACAGGTTCACCGAGTTTACCAAACAGGAACACAGGCTTTTGAATGTAAAAAGTATTGCTTAGCGTTATTTCTTGATGTATGTATTTCAAGCTTTTGACCGTGTCTGGCACAAAGAATTGCTAGCTAAAGTGAAGGAAATTTTTCCGAACTCCAATGTTCCTGCTCATCCAGTCATGCTTTTCCGACCGTTGCTTCCAAGTAAAACTGGGCAAAGTAAGATCAAGTTTGTTAGAAGTGAAAGCTGGTGTACCACAGGGATCTGTTCTTGGCCCAGTGTTGTACAACATATTTACATCAGATCTATCCACATTGGATGGCATAACAATAGCAACATATGCCGATGACATTGCCTATTTATCAGTTGATGACAACCCAGAAATGGCCAGCAATGGAATGCAAAAACAGCTAGACGAAACTCATAAATGGTTCTGTAAGTGGCAGATACGTGCCAGTGCAACGAATTCTAACCACATCACCTTCGCGCTTAGGCACAGAAACACCCCTCCTGTTAGGCTTGGTCCTGATACCCTACTACTCACAGATTGTGTGAAGTATCTTGGCTTCCACTTAGACAGGCGCCTAACATGGAAACATCACATTAAAAATAAAAGGGACGAGATAAACCACAAGTTCCGCAACCAGTATTGGCTCATGGGAAGAAACTCTGTGGTCTCTGTAGACAACAAACTCCTCATCTGCAACTCGGTCCTTAAGCCATTATGGGACCTACGGGATCCAATTGTGGGGCGTTGCAAGCAAAACCAACATGCTCTGCCTACAAAGAGTCCAAAATGGTATCCTAAGATCCATAGTAAACGCACCTTGGTTTATTAGGAATGACGAAATCCACGACTATCTACAAATGCCATCGGTAAACTATGAAATCGTACAAGGGACAACACAAGCCACGCCTAACCTTGCATCCAAACCCACTAGTTACTGAGCTGTTAAACCAAACAGCGGTAGTGAAAAGGCTGAAAAGGAACCATCTTCTATAAGTGGGAGGCGCAGCACTGGCTGCTCCACCACAACGCCATTCGTCATGGAACGAATTCGCTTGTGGTCCGACGACCAATTGCAAATAGAATGAAAAAGAAAAAAAAATCATGACAAAGTAAAGAACAGCAGAAGGTAAATTAGGACAGGAAAGCATAAAATAGTGAACTTGATTTTTGTAAACTTGTAGGTAAACATCAAAGTTGATATAGTATATGTATTGTCAGGGTTCATGTTAAATGCTGGCCCCCTTGTATGTAACATCTACTTACCAAATGAGTGCCATCAAATATTTGAGTTTGAGTTGTATCTTTAGTAATACTCAGATCATACACTATGTTAACAATATTTCATAACACACCTTTTTTTCTTTTTCTCAGAGCATTCCTGTCTTTTGACACGCCAGAGATAGCTGCTCAAGCCCTCACGTCATTGGATGGCTTGGAGGACGGGTGGCGTATCTCAGTCGCTCGCGGCCGGCCTCCGACGCAGGCGCCGGGCTGGACCCCCTCCCCCTCGCCGCGCAACGCGCCGCCGCCTAAAGACGCCAAGCGGACCCTACTGACTTATGACGATATATTTGATTAAAATATCAAATTAACGAATTAAATGAACATAATAATTATGTTAGTGAAAAATATATTGTGTAAAACAGTAGAAGATTTTTTTGCATAATCATCAGACCTCTGTCTAATTCACCAGTCATCGAAGTGATGCATCTAATTTAAACTCATTTCGCTTTCTATGTATTATTGTTGATCGATTATAATAATATGAGTCAGTTGTATCAATCAATAGGTATTTGTAAATCTTAAAACTCGTTATTTTCTTATATGATACCATTTTCCCCTAGAACCAGAGAGCACACGATCACGAAAAAGGCAGCACCTAGTATATTAATCAACCCAAACACCAACCTGCCAATTGTCAACTAACTATAAGTATTTACTTTTTCTCACCGGAAAATAACAAGAACCGCAAATTTATACATTTTCTAGGAAATTTATAAACTTTCATAGGATTCTAAACGAGAGATAAATTGTATTATTTTACACCCACTTTTTCTCAAATTGATAAACTTACCGAACTCACGCGTAAAATAATAAGCAATAACCAAACGCCATGTGCGCTCTCATTGGTTGAATAAGTCACGTGTTCCTTCTCCTTCCTCTCCACCGCCATTTTTCGCCACGGAACCTAGACAAACCGGTTGCTCGTGTGTTTTTGTAAAGTTTTTAATGTTGTAACTTTAGAACTGAAATGAAAATAGTTTTATTTTGCTAAGGTTACTAAACTAGACCCAACACAAGCATTGCCACTGTCAACATCGACCAATCAGAGAGCAGTGTGTTATTTGCCGTATTTTAAAAAAGCGTAATATTAAAAGCTCTTTTGTGATTGGTCGAACCGTTTAGAATCTTACGAATGGATATCCGTTAGTTTATAAATTTACCACGAGATGTCGCAAATTGACAAAGCAAAAATGTGGGCTTAAAATAATACAATTTATCTCTCGCTTAGAATCCTACGAAAGTTTATAAATTTCCTATGAAATTTATAAACTTGTGATCTTGTTATCTTCCGGTGACATATAGGTATATCTTTAACATTGGTTTCGATAAAAAAAAATCTTGCCGACACTCCGTTTGTCTGAGGTGTCACAAATACTTACTTGGACATCGAATCGATAATAATCAGTGAGGTACACACAGATGTACTTACAAATATTTGTATTATTATCAATACATGAATATAAGAATTGGATACTTTTTTTAATTGCACACGGGAGGTCGAGGCAGTGTGCTGTATAAGCCTGCGCCGTACATATTGCCTATTTTTTTTCCCCATTGGATGATGTCTGGTTGCAGGGGAGCTGATAGACTGAGAATCAGGTCTGAAGCAACGTTTTCACAGTGCCTGTCAATCCTCCTGGGAATATTCAGAGGGCATTTTCAAATTCGACAACTAAATCCGAAATAAACCAGTAGGTAGGTCATCATCTACGTTAGATTGATCTTATCCTGGCAACTCACAAGTTCAAGTAGGATCTATGCCTATTCTTGGGGAGGTACAGTAGGTCACCCGTCAGTAGGAAAACTTTGACCTTTAGCTGGTCTAGCGTACCTAGTTTTAATTGAATGCGAGGCCAGCTTTACTGGTTTTGTTACCATTGACATGTGTGGTGCAGTCTACTGTTGGTGCTTATACTTCGGCTGTATTGGTACCAAAAGCAGAAGCATCTCGAATCTACCAAAGGCTAGTTTTGTACTTTTGGGTGTTATTGTTCTGGGCTGGGCATTCGTGACCGATGGGCAGTGCTGGGTGGCAAAAACCAATATGATTCAGGCTGCTAGTCGAAGGGCGTCGTTTAGTTAAAAGACTAGGCAGTTAACTGAAAGGATAATTAAGCCATGTAGTTGACGGCGGTAGTTGGAGTAGGTAACTGTTGCAAATCAGTTGAGAATCACAGCCATAACGATAGTGCGTGGTCATGGAATAATTTACAGAATATAATTATATACCTATATATGATAAGTACAAACAAGAATAAGTACTTAGGTACCTACAATGGTTTCAACAATGGTTTTATGAGCAATAATAATAGACTTGAATATGAATAAATTGCAAAATTACTAATGATTTTAATTGCGGTTTGTTAATTAATTAAGGCTATATAGGTGTTGATTTTACCTAGTTAGCTAGGTATTAATGATATACCTACATAATAAACTTTAACCAATCTATACTGAGTCAAATTGAATTAGCTAACGAAACACAGACGTGATAGATATAAATAACTAAATACCAGTGGCCGATGACCTTTATCAATTGTAGTTATTTACATTTTTAGCTCAGAAAATGTTTTCTTTATTTGTATTATCTTCATTGGATATTGATACCCACTGTGAAGTTTCGCCAGCTAATTTAGTTTCATCATCATCATCAGCGCCGGTCGACGTCATTTATGGTTTCCACGGCAGCGAATGGGTTCTCCAGGTCTGACTGACTGTTTGAATTAATTGAATGGAATTAATTGAATTTAGTTTTTACCCCCCTTGTAGTAGGGAACTAACCCGCCCCGTCTCCACTAAACTTTTGAAACGCCTTAGTTCATGCCTAACTCTAGGACGAAATTTCTAACTGTCCTATCCTAACCTATCTATTCATAGACAAGAACGCGGAGGTCATTTAACTCGTCCAACAAGCATGCACAATATTCAAACCAAAATAGCAAAAAAAATCCTATAAAAATTTTTTAAACGCATAAATGGCGCGCTCGTCTCCTTTTTGACTTCTTTCTGTCAACAGCCAACATAAGAGAACATAAGGCAGAGAACTATATGACGTGGCACCGTTATGAAGGAGTTGCTGTAGAGGCGGCACAGGTGCTCTCTGGAAATGGGTACGGAGACGGGGTCCGCATGGAAGTCATGCGTGTACCTAGCCGGGGAAGAATGACGAACTGCGCGAGTCTTCCAGCACCCCGGCCAAAGGAAGTTGAAGAACACCGTCCGGTTTAAGTCAGTAATAGTCTGATAGACACCTCCACCCGAGCCAGGGAGTAGAACATCCAGGAGGATTTCCACACGCAAAAAAACAGTTATGTAGTTATAGTATAACTGCCTCTGATTGCATTTCTAGCCATACCTCTATAGTTGGTAATTGAATAATAGTGCAGGAATTGAAATATTCAATTGAATGCAATTCTTTGGCATTGTGCAACGTACAGACGCCAGCAGGTCAAGCTACCCGAAACTGTCAAATTTTCCCAATCAACCTTGAACCTTAATGCTATAGCGATAAAGTTGAAAATCTATTAAAGAAATTTGACATGTTGTAGTAGCTTGATGTGCTGGCTGTCTGTACATAATATGGTTGCAGCAGCGAGTATTTACTGGTGCCACAGAGTAGATAATATTGAAAACTTAACACAATAATTACCTACTACAGCTCAGTAATAAAACCAACGAAGGGCAGCTGACTCCCAAGTGTGAATCAGATAGACAAAACGGCATTCCATCGCTTGTATTAGGTCCCAGGTTTCCCCCCGAAAGCAAAAAAAAAAGGTCAGGTCATTTCAAGACAGAATAACTTGGCGCTGAAAAGTGAGGAGATCCGACCCCAAATAATGGGACCAGGGACAAAATCAAAAGTCATTTATTGAAATTTGCCCGAGAATCAGACCTCTTCAAACGTCAAAGTTACATAAGGCGGGCTCCCAAAACGCCCGTCCTTTACCACGGACGGAAGAAGAAGATTTATGCTAACGAGGTAGGTATGTGCATTGTGTGCAGTAGGTCTGTACCTTAGGACCTATAATACTTAGAAAATGTGTTTAAGTAGGTAGTTTTACGTCAGTAAGTAAATAATCCCTACCTACCTAAATCTCAGAAGCGTGACAAATACCCGTAGTTGTAGTTGTGTTAGTGTAGGTAATAACTAATAATATAAAAGTAGGTAACGAACGCTAGTTCAAGGTGCCGAAGCATGTACGCCTAATCCATTTCATACTAAGTTAGTTAGTTGCGACGATTTCATTATTGCTCCCTAAATGAGTACAAACAGTCGCGTGATTCATCTTTCCTTGAAGCAGTCTTACCACAGAAGCAATCAATGCATTACTCATTGAGTGAGTGGGTCGTTTCTGCGAGTACGTAGGTACATATTGACTTGTCCACTGTCAATTTGAATGCACAATATATAAGGCCGCTTCTGTTGACCTTTCAACGCATTGTGTTCGTCTATTTTTGTGCTGTAATACGTCGGTTACTTGTTAATTAGCCGTACAACAATAACGACGTTTATTTCCTTGTAGCAATAATAAACGAACAAAGAAATAATGGGTTTAAAGGTAGTAAATGTGTTTCTGATAATCGCGATAGCGGCTTGTTTTATGCAAACTGCGCTTGGCAAGCCGAGGGACAGTTCCGTGGTGGAGGACCAGAGTGTTGTGCCCATTCATAAGGAGGACTTGTCACCGAAGGACAATGGGGATGTCACGCGGAAATCAGAGGCTCCTACTACTGCAGGTACCTATGCATTTTACTTCATGCGTTTCATTTAACTTGTGAATGTCATTCATACCAATTCTAAATTATAGTTGCGAAATAATTTTAAATCCTTACTGAATCAGTGTTGTTATTTATATATTTCTATTTACCTAGTAACTACAGCGACTGTGACCGTGGTTTCGTGCAGGTTCAAAAAGTTATTCCTGGTTTTCCTGGATTGCAAAATATCTACCCTGAGGTTGTGCTAATTCAGTACCTGTAATTTCCCTTATTCCTAATAGAAATAGCCATCAATCCCTATGTACCTAGCTAAATGTATTTAAATAAGTTTACTTTCACATTTGACTTTTAGTAGGCAGGTAGGTAGGTCAGACAATGACTTGCACAAGGTAATATGCAATGGTGGGTACTAAGAACCTACTCGTAGGTAGTAGGTATTAAAGAAGGTTCCAGTATTTATGTTAATTCGTTTGCATTGTATATTTCAGAATCAAAGATCCCTGGTCGAGTGTCGTGCGATTTCGAAGAAGCCAACGAGGACGCGGTGTGTCAGGAGCATTGTCTACCGAAAGGCTATACTTACGGTATCTGCGTTAGTCATACCTGTAGTTGTATATAAATAGAGGTCGTTAATAACAGTATATAGGTAAATAAGCATGACGCCAATGATAATTTTAAGTTCCAAATAAAACATGTAGTCATCTCATAGTTTTTTATTTTATTAAGTCGAACAGAACCTGGATGCCATTGCCATATCATCGGCCTGATCACAAGCGCTTCTTTAACAATAACAATATTCTAAACTTTATTATTAACTTAATTAATTCCTTAAATTACGACTTGATTTTTTGTGAACCCCAATTCTCTATTCATGTACATTTGCTTGTGTTCTTAGCACCAAACAAGTAAAACAAATTTAAAACAACTAACTAGGTACCTATTCGTATACAAGTATCTCCCACTGTATCTTGAAGTGTTCTTAATCTATTAACGTGTTATTTAGATTTCTCACAAATCTCTCTCGCCACTATTTGATCGATAGCTGGTATTTGCCCTTTAGTGTGTATTTTGCCTGGGCAAAGTAAATCGGCTTCTTCTTGAATTTGTTTCCAGCTGTAGTCTACGTCTTCCTTCACCGTTAGACGCGAACATATAACAAACCTAATAATGTATCTGTCCCTGTAAGTACCAGCTACCATGAACACCTTTTTCTTCTCGGTTAATTTTTCTAGTAACTTTTTCGTTATAATGTCTCCTCCCTCTAGTCTGAAGCACACTAATCCCATAGACGGCTCGGGCTCAACTATGAATCTTTCATCAGCACGAACCAATTTAGCAAAATATTGAGCTAAGGATATTTGATCCCTCACGTGTTTCCTTAGACCTTCCGCTCCATAAATCCTCATAACAGTCCACAGTTTCAGAGCTCTGAACCTGCGGCCGAGTGGTATCTGCCAGTGGCGATAATCAGGAATCTTGTTTTCTGTTTTGACATCGTCCAAATAAATTCTCTGAACATCGAATGCCCTCACAAGATCATATCCATCTTTCACCCACATAGCAGAACAATCGAAACTGACAGGCATCCACTTGTGTGCGTTCACATCGATAGAATCAGATAATTCGATGCCTCTCATCAGGTGTCTATACTCGGGACACATGAACGCTGCGCCTGCATACGCAGCGTCAACATGCAGCCACACATCAGCTTCATTGCATACAGGTCCTAGTTCGTACAAGGGGTCAAACGCACAGGTACCAGTGGTGCCTAAATTTGCGACGACATAGCACGGTATTAGACCTTGAGCCCTGTCTTCTTCGATTGCGTTTTTAAGTGTCTCTCCACGGAGCTTGCCTTCACTATCTGCCTTTAGTAATCGCATTTTCATAGATCCTAGCAAGCCAGCTTTCTCTACTGATGAGTTACATTGATCAGACGTGTAAGCGATAAGTTTAGGTTTTATTTCGTCCTCATCCAGGTTTGGATCGTTCCTTATAAGTTTACGAACCGTTTTGTCTTTGGCTGCTAAGAGTCCCACCAGTGTCGCTTCACTTGCCGAACCCTGTAAGATTTATAAAATAATAATCTTCTTACTACTGATTACAAGTCTAGTATTCATCGCAGGATTCGTAGGTCTTGAAAACAACTTAAGTATTTACCTGAATGACACCTCCTCCGGGTCCACTGGAACAATGTAAAAATTCTTCAGGGATTCCAAGCAGCTTGCCCAGCCAATTCATAGTTAGAACCTCCAGTTCTGTGCAGGCGGGACTCGATAACTATTAAAGAAAATAATTCACAATAAGTTATTTAAGTAGGTAGTGATTGGTGTGGAGTGACTAAAGTGGGTAATGTAGACCGTCATTCTTCTTCTTAAAAAAAGCTGTCTAATGTAGTCAATGGAACTTACCCAGCTAAATCCCATGACAGACAGGCCATCGCTCAGCATGTTTCCTACGATGCTTGCATAAGATGTGCCGGTCGGGTAAAACGCGTGGAAACGTGGAGAATGCCAGTGCGTAATCTAGAAAAGTATTATGTAACGTTAATGCATGTTACATAGAGATGGTATTGCCTATAGAGTAATTATTTGGGCACTTGTTACATGTAAGTACCTACTATGTAGGTACACAAAGTAATGTTGGTGGTATGGTGTATCAGTTAATGAATCTGCCATTTCTTCAGTGGCTTGAGAGAAAAATAAAACTCGTTGGAATTCGGTAGGTAAGAAAAAGTATTCGCACTAGGAAATATGGTCGAGTTCTAGATCAAGGTCGCATTCTTACTAATTGAACACACATGATTGATTTATAAGCCAATTTAACACAGCTGAGAACCTAAATGCCTACATTGTACATTTATGTTGAAATAAATGCGACGAAGAAACAGAACTTTGGTCCGTGTACTCACCCCCGGTATTATCGATTGGTTGAAGTCTTTCAGAATCTCTTGCCAATCTTCCGGCTGCTCCGGAGCATCTTCAGGGAGTGTGTTTAGTAAGAAGCCAGGTTCCACCGAAGGTAGGACATCTCTGAAAGTAAAGAAGGCTGTTATTAAAATATCAAGGGGTTAACAGTCACAGTGCGATCCCTATGAATCTTAAACCAGTGTTCGTAGACTATGACAATTTATTTATTGATGATATGGTAGATACCTACTTTGACTTCAACGAGTTACCTACTCACTGAAACGTAGGTAAACGAACAAAAATTTAAACGGTAAAAAAAAAGCATAAGAAGAATCTAAGGAGGAACCATGGTTCATGAAATAAGTACATGATCCACAACCAAATCTGTGTAACCTACCTACTCAATTCAAATTTAGAACTTAGTTCCTGCACCATAATTGCGAAACACGCAATCAATCTCAATCTGAATCATTTTGAAGGATACTTATTACTAATCCATTGCTCCATATGATCGAAAAATGTGTCTGCTCAACAACGTAAATAACGCAATGAATGTTGTTGAACTGTCATAATGAAACCTATTGCTACTGATAGTGTGTTACGCAATTACCCCGCAGTTAGTAAGTATTTTAATAATATCAATGTTTCAGATATTATTATAATACTTCTTGAGTTTATGTAACAATAATAAGTATCTCTTATTGTTTCCATCAAGAACATTTTCCTTAAGATTTATATTTAGATACTTACCATAACTTAATGGTATAAAAAATGCTAATAACTTTTAGTCAATGACTAGGTATGCAATCACGCTAAAAGATCGTTTAGTTTTCTTTCGTGCACCTGTTTATAATATTCAAAGAAGATGTAGATATTTGATCAAACAATGGAAGGAACATTGCCTTTGTGGAGACGTTCCTACTCTCATTGGTTTGTTTTTATGTCATAACCTGTGGTTTAATTGTATACTTAATTGATGCAATGTTTCGTGTCTGTAGTATTTTTTACGCGATTATCTTGTGGAATCTACCGATGACTAGGTATTGCGGCAGTGCGCATCGTATTAATTAGCAAGTTAATTGGTATTACTAAACACACAATGAAACTGAAAGGAAAATTATATTAATTTGCATAATTGAGTTGCAGTACCTACTGCAATTTTAAGTTCAGATGGTTAAACCAGACTACTTTTAGTAAGTCGGTACCTACCCTACTTACGTATTTTGCAAGTTTCACAGACAACACACAACAGATAATGTTGACAACAGACTGTACTAGTGTTTAATAATAATAATAATAGAAATAATAATAATAATAATATAGAGCCTCGACCAACACATGAGGAGGCTCTCGTTGGGCAGCTGGATCAAGGGCTTGATTCAGAAAGCGGTACTTCTGGACACGGCTCGCATTGTCAGGAAGTTCCTCTCTCTGGAGCCCTGACCGCCGGTAGCTTGGACTCCTTTATATTTTTATATTTATTTACTAGCTTCTGCCCGCGGCTTCGCCCGCGTGGATGTCGGAAATTATCCCACGGGAACGTGCTAAAAGGATAAAATGTATGTGCTTCCCCAGGATGCCATCCATCTCGCGGGCCCTTTGTGGCTAATTACAATAGAGAACCAATTGTGTCTCATTAGTGGTGATTAAGAGGGTACCTATATGATATCTTTACCTAAGTACCTACCTAATTAAAAAAAAATAACCTACCTAAATAAACCTATTTCTGATGCTAACTAATCTAAACTCAATAAATAAGCAAAATCCCTAAAAACTAATATCTATACGAATGACTAATCCTACCTAACAGTATTATAAAATAACCTACGGTCACTACGTACACTAACAAATATACTACCTTATAAAATTAAAATCTATACCTACGACTTATAAAATTAAACCTAAATAACTCTAAAAACTAAAAGGAATAAAAAGGTCGCACAGATAATACTGCGGGTGACGTAACCTACGACAAACTTATTATTTGCGGTTGGTACAGTAATCGGTCTAGGGATCGCACCGCAAAATTAAGTTTGTTTTTTATTGTATATACTTTTCCGGGATAAAAAGTACCCAGTGTGGTGCCCAGGATATTAAAGAATAATTATACCAAGTTTCATCGTAATCGAACCGGTAGCTTTTGCGTGATGCCTGAACAAACAGACAGACAGACAGACAGACAGACCGACAGACAGACAGACAGACAAAAATTTTTGTAATCACATTTTTGGGTTCGGTGTCGGTCTAGTAACACCCCCTGCCATTTATTTTTTTGATGTTTTCAATGTACAGAATTTTCACTTCTACAGATTTATTATAAGTATATAATAATAGATTATAAGACCTTTTATATTTTTAAATGTTTTTTTTTATCCTTTTGTTTATAAAAATATTTAAAAATGTAATTTGTAAGTATTTAAGTGAAATAAAGGAGATAATAATAATAAAATTGTTTATTTATCCAAAATAAATAAATACACACAGACACAGTTTAGAGCAAATCAATACAATAGAATAAGCATACAAAAATAATGAACCCTGTCTTTTAAACTAGGGAGAAACCTGTATCTTAAGAAACAGTGATCGACCAAAATTTAAATTTTGTAAAACTAAAACTTACAAGAGTGAAAGGGTGTCGATCTACCATTACTGATGCATATTAATATTAGTATTATTCAAATATGTGTGTGTTGAGGTGTATGTACAGACGCCAGCACATCAAGCTACTACAATCTGTCAAATTTCTTTAATAGATTTTCAACTTTATCGCTAAAGGATTAAGGTTCAAGGTGGATTGGGAAAATTTGACAGTTTCGGGTAGCTTGACCTGCTGGCGTCTGTACATGCGTGTGTTGTGAGGAGGGAGGAGAGTGTACTGATGTATATGTGAGTGTGAATGTGTGTGAGTGTGTATGTGTGTGTGAGTATGAGATCTTGTGGGTGTTCTTGAAGTGTTGATAGTAGTATAGACTCTGTTTTAATATAGTCCTGCTGTATGAGCCAGTCAGAAGTTTTTGATTTAACATTGAATTTATTTAGGTCTATTATGTCTAGTTCTTTCTGTATTCTTTTAAAAACATGATGACTTAAGATATAGTATTGAAATCTTGCAAATGTGGTTTTGTACTGTACACCTGGGGGAACATTTATGTACGCTTACTTGGATCAGAATCAGATGGGGTAAGCGAGCATATATCCTCAGGACAGATTGGAGAATGAAGAGCTGCCGAACCGTCAGCACTTTGCAATCAGCGTAGGTTGCGCTGTAGGGTATCTGTAGGGTTTCCTTAGCATAACTTAAGGTAAAGCCCTTTGATCCCTCTTTGCTCTTAGAAGATAAGTCTTCGCTGCCCCACCCTGTACACAGTATCCAATAATCGATTGGCATAATGTGAACTAGACCATTTTTAGAGTGTCCATCCCATTTTAGTCCATCGTCTATATGCACGTGCACGCCCAAGTATTTGACACTTTCTGCTCTGGCAATGGAAGGACATGTACACGTTATTAGCTGATTCTGGCACTCTGAGTCAGCCGTTATCGTGAAACTACTTGTAGGTTTCGTGTTGGACCGGATCGCAAAGGGCAGGTAATACATTTTTTTTTTAATTTAATGTCAGTAAGTTTAGTTCAAGCCAGTTCATAATTGAAGACATTGCAAATTCCGCCTTTTGTTTCACATTTTCCCAGGAGGGCCCATCTACCAGAATAGCTGTGTCATCTGCATATGCATAGACCTTACAAGCTGGTATTGACACTCTACAAAGGTCATCTATGTATATCTGAAAAAAGGTGGGGCCTAGAATGCTTCCCTGGGGGACGCCGTACAGCACAACCTCTTCATCACTGCAGCTGGAGCCAATCTTTACCAGCTGGGTACGATTCCTCAGGTAATCTTTGAAGATTTCCAAAGCTATGCCATGTACACCCAAACACTAACTTAGAAATTAGTTTGGGGACAGAGACTGTGTCGAAGGCTTTTGACAAGTCCAAAAAAATACCAAGGCACTTTGTTCTATTGTCCAGAGTCTTAGAGATAGATTGCGTTAGATCCAACACTGCGTCTTCAGTGGAAACTCCAGACCGTAAGCCGTACTGATTGTCCGCTATAATTTTGTATTTATCGAGAAAGCTTCTAAGATTTTGATTAAGAATCTTCTCGAGGATTTTAGAGAGCGACGGCAGTACTGATATAGACCTATAGTTATCGACACAGCCTCTGTTCCCTCCCTTAAAAATTGGGTGGACTATAGTTCTCTTCAGAGAATTTGCAAAAATTCCTGTCTCAATGTAGATAGTGTAGAATGTAGATATAGAGATTGCAGATATATGTTATCGGCGATACTAGAATATGACGAAATGATTATGTTTACTTGAATGTTACAAAAACAGTTTACTATGATTCTACAATAACTGATGTTTTAACTGTTTTTACCCACGTACACCTTCGTTATTTTAGTAGGTATATTATTGTAATTGAAAGACATCTAAACTGGGAAGAAAATACTGCCACTAACACAGAGACACTGCCACTACGTACAGACATTCTGTCGGACTATTCTGTAAACATCTCACCGTGAAAACTTAAACTTGTCAATCCCTATAGGCCAGTCACCGTAGATACAGAAATCGCGTTAGGTCGTAAAAAAACGCAAAGTAGGTACTGATTTTTTACGATGTTGTTAACGTAGATACCAATAATGTAAAATCAAGTTTGCAGCTTTGAAATACCTGCCGATCGATTCTGTAAAAATCTCACCGTGAAAAGTTAGGTGAAGTGAGCTTAGTGTGAGCTGTCAATAGTGTCAACCCCTAGCATTAGTTGGAATGACAGCTCACTCCACGCTCACTTCACCTGAGTTTTCACGGTGAGATGGTTTCAGAATCACACTGCTGTGCTAAGTGTGCTAACTTCGTGGTGCTCGAAAAGCCTCCAAATTTTCGAACTTCTTTTAGTTTTTGACTTATAGCTTCTAAAAGGTGCATCCTACGGCAAAAGTCATCGTTACATTTTTAAAGTATACAAAATTGTATACAATTTAAGCGCAGCCGTAGCACTTTAGGTCTAATAGAACCCGACATACAGCATATTGGCCATTTTTCCAAAATTGTTCAAAATTGTAAAATGGTTAAAATATTCATTCTACGAGGACAGTAATAATAGATAAAGTTGTAAAGTAGTTATTTAGTTTTAATTTAAGTACAAACGGATCCCTGTAGTACTAATAGTACCTACCAATACTGCCTCATTGTGAGGATAGCATTGGAAAAGAGCGAGAAGTGCGAGCACGTCATAATCTCTTATGTCCGATCTGCTGCCAACTCAGTCCACCTCGCTCGTGTGCCCCAACCGAAGAGCCTGCAGCCCAACATTCCTATAGAATGGTAATGGTACCTACCTGCGGCTCGGAAGACAGCAAAAGCTATATTTTTGAACTCTGTGAAAAATGGTCAATGTTTGAAGTCTCGGGTTCTATTGACCCCACAGAGCTTCGACCGCGCTCAAATTGTAAAAAAAATTGTAAAGGTAGGTAGGTACCTATTTTATTTAAAAGCGCAATGATGATTTTAATGTCGGAAGTTAAAAGTGAAAATAGCTGAAAAAAGTTCGAAAATTTCAAGGTTTTGCGAGCACCACACAGTCAGCACTGGTCTTTCGAAGCTGCTAATTTGGTTTTAAACTATTGGTATCTATCCTAAAAACAACCCAAAAAATCAGTACAGTGCAATTATTGCTATTTAAATGACTGGACTACCAGTAGGTATTAGGTGGAACAACAACTCATTGCACTTCACCTAAGTTTTATTTATTGCTCCAAAGGTTTAAGTACCAACTAAACACACACATACACAGAGCACTATTAATTAGTGCACTACTTATACAAAAGAAAACTTTAATATAATTCAACCGTGTTTTCAATTTCAATTTAACAATGTTTACAGAATAGTAGACCGCAGTTGCTTTTCACAACACCGGGAATCGAACCCGCATCAGCTCTTTACAAAGACGTTAGGTAAGCCGTTTTATCGCTTTATGTAAAGATGCTTACATACAATAGTGCAATAATGTAATGGTTTCATTATTTCCGAGAAGTAACTTAATCTAAACGTAAAATGACGTAAATATGCACATCAAATAGACAACAATATTATTTTATTTTTATTTAGCTGTTTGTTTTTGCATCAAATACTATGAAAAATATGCAAATGTAGGTTGGACATAATAGGTAATTATTTATGAAAAATGAAGTCGTTGCAATTAGTATTTGTACAATATCTTCGATTAATAAACTGTACCTATATATTGCTTATTCTATGCAATTTATAGAAAAGTCATTTGTTGTTTTATATAGAACTTGAGAGTTGAAATAATTTATCTGTTTATAGAAACTACTTATCGGATCCCTCATAAAATATACCAAGTGTTTTGCAAATTATTCTTCTTATTTGCAAATTAAGAAATGAAAACGGTACTTACTTATCTCTGATGTTTTCAACATAATCGGCCAACAGATCGATGGCTGCCTTGCCAAATTCCCGAAACTGCTGCGCGTCCATTTTACACCACAGGCACTTTGTTCTAATTCATAAAAATTACGAACTAAAAGTCTAAAAGATACAAGTAGGGTATTTTTGAACTTGATTCTAAAACAATTAGTAATAACAATGGTCAGGTTGAAAGATAAAATGACACTTGAAGTTAAGAGGACGATCAGCGAGACAATGGTGGTTGCGGCTGGCGTCAGGTGGATTTATAGGCGCAGATCAGCTTTCTACAGCTGCCGAGCGCCGAGGCGCTCGCGCACTCGGTAGTACATAGGTATCTCAAGACGGGGTGAAGCGTTGCGGCTGAGACTGAGATGGGCGAAAATTTTAACAGTACAGTTACTGTAGTTTGTTGCTACGTGCATCTCTCGTAGAGTGAATTAAAGTGACAGGAAAAAAAACCTGTGGTGAATCTGTCAAACTTCACGAAAACTTTGACACGGCATTATTTTCCTTTTTAGGGTTCCGTACCCAAAGGGTAAAAACGGGACCCTATTACTAAGACTTCGCTGTCTGTCCGTCTGTCTGTCACCAGGCTGTATCTCAAGAACCGCGATACCTAGACAGTTGAAATTTTCACTACACAACACAATTATGTCTCTTGCCGCTATAACAACAAATACTAAAAAAAAAAAAAAATATTTAAGGGGGGCTCCCATACAACAAACGCGATTTTTTTGCCCTTTTTTGCTCGAAATCAATAATGGCAACAGGCACTTGAAATATTCACAAAATACTCAGTTGTTTTTTACTTTAATATTAAATAATAAAATTAAAATAAAATAAATATTTAAGGGGGGCTCCCATATAACAGACGTGATTTTTATAGATAATGGTACGGAACGGTCCGACTCGCACTTGGCCGGTTTTTTGTAAATAACAAAAGATCTTTCCCAGCAGTAGAGAGCGACGCAGTTTTGCATATTATGATGACAACAATAACTTGTTTTCTCAGCGTCTCTTATAACTTGCAAGATGGGATGCAGTGGGTTAATGATGTTTGCTTTATTTAAATTATGCGTTAAGACGGAAAGTGTGAATTAATAAGAGAATTATATTATATAAACATTCGTGATGCTACGTAATGGATTTTATCATATTAACCTGTAAATATAGACAAACTAGCTTCTGCCAGCGACTTCGCCCGCGTGGACATCTGAAATTATCCCACGGGAACGTACTACCGTAATAAAAAGTATTCTATGCGTTAATCCAGGTCATAAACAACCTGTGTGCCAAATTTAATCCAAATCCGTTCAGTAGTTTTTGCGTGAAAGAATAACAAACATCCATACATCCATCCATCCATGCATCCTCACAATCTTTCACTTTTATAATATTAGTAGGATAGTTACTGTTACTGTTAGCCTGCATCATCCCAATGCTGGGCAAAGGCCTCTCTCCATGACTTCCAACTCTTGCGAATCAGGGCTAAAGTAGGATAAGTACTTAGTAGGAAGTAGGACATTACACTACTGCAGAAAATGGGTCTGACAATGCTCGCTGTAATTAACTATCAAAGAGAGCCTCTAGCAGATTTCAGCTAACCAAATAGGAAGTGTTTGTGTTACCTAATATATATACCTAAGTAAATAATAAATATGTAATTTTCTTAAAATATGTGTATTTTAAGAAAATAGCTACCCACTTACCCTCATAATACTCGTAGATTTATTTATGTTATTGTTATTAATTTTTTTATGTGAGCGTAATTTTTTTAGTTTTCATGTATGTACAATTTTATTTTTGATTTTTGTTTCTACGATTTAGATTTTTAATAAATATTTATAAGTATAATATTGCTGTGCCCTAACAGGGTCTACAACGGCTCTTAGCTATACCTAAGGCTTTTGTGAACATCCGTATACCTTGTAGAATGCAAATAAACGAATATGAATGTGAATACATGTTTTGTGCTTTCGATGCTTGTTAATTGAAAGTAGCTAATTAGGTAAACAAAATTTATGCGAATGCAAAATCAGCTTGCATTTCTCCTTTTCTCCGATTTTATTTATAGTTTTTTTCATATTATTATCAAAACCTGTTTGTAGTTATGAATTAAATGTATCTTCCAGTTTAGCATCACATTCTCTTAATTAATAACTTCCGGGAGTTCAGGTTTAAGTGAATACCTACGCAGATATATATTATTTTTGTTTTAAAAATATTTCGCGTTGGTACCACTTACGCACAGTCCAATAACATCTCTGCCGGCCGGTTTTATATTTAAAAATAAATGGATATTAACCATTTAGCTACCACAACTTGATTTATAAAGCAAAACAGTGAATGTATTTGTCGTATTTTTTCTTCCTTATAGACCTATGCGCGCATTATTGTAAAAGGTGAAGGACACTATGCACGCGTTTTACTGCACTTGGATATTTCAACAGACTAGTTAGATATATTCGTCCAAGTTCAAAGATAAACTTTATTTTTATGCAGACTGATTTTATTGATACGATCTGACGACTCTTCAATTCAGTGTTATAGCCGAGTTTAAGATTACTCGAACTAACGGAATTTAAGTTGAAGTAGGTTAACCTAAGTTGAATTTGACAAAAGTTGAGGCTAACTGTGATTCAGCCCCTATCTTCTCCTTTCTGTCAACTTCAACCGTTTCTAAGTATAATAACTTAAAAAAAAAACATTATTCATAAATACTTCCTGTAATAGACCAGAAATCTATTTCAGGAAGTATCCATGGTTCTGGATCCGGGTGATTATTGATTTATGAAGGATCCATTTTATGACTACCTAAATAGGTGTCCATAGGTACAATACGAAAATCTCCAATTTATAGTCAACGGGGAGAACAATTTTATAAATTGAGATAAGTAACGGCAGCAAAATCCAAATTGTATGAATTTATCGATTTTCCTTATTTGGGACTAGTTAGGTCTCTTGTAGGTGTAGTGGCGTGGCTGCCATGGGAAATCAATCGTTATGATGAACTGTAAGGTTTTCAATGTCCTAGTAAGAAGTAGGTATATAACCAGGATGTTTGATGCCCTATTCATTGGCCCAGTAACTGATAAAGGACCTATTTCTTGGAAATGGGAAGAAACTACTCGCAAAAAAATACATTATACTTAACTACACTTACTACTACACACTACACTTACTACTAATTACTTTTTCTTTAAAGAAAAAAAAAGAAAAGAAAAGTATAAGAAAAAAAAAGTAAAGAAAAGTATAATGTATTTTTTTGCGAGTAGTTTTTAATCTTCTTTAAATTAGCTATGATAAACTTCAACGTAAAGCAAGGTAACAAACAAATTATCATCTTTCTGACCTTGTCCCATGTTATTTGACGTGAGCGCAACATGTTTTATGTAACCTAATTTTCCGTAAGGTAAAGGTTTCCGTGTGTTATGTGGCATCTGCCATGACCGGTCAACAGTCAGCGTGCCGGATGAGTGGCGCGGTCAAGGCGGCAGGCGAGGCGGCGCGGGCGCATCGCTGCTGCACGCTTCCGATGCGTTTGCGCATCACTGACCGAGCCAGCGCCCGCGCCATCGCCTGCTGACGTTTCCGACAAATGCGGATGCTTCGGTGAAATAAATTGCAAGATGAATGGGTAAGTATTCTTTCGTCCGTGAAATACTAGACTAGTTCATTTTTTATTTTCCAATCTCTCACGCCTTTTCAGGTCGCGAATAAATTGCAGGAAAGACAGTGTTGAGAGTTGATTTAAGATAATTATGCCTGGGAGTCAACTTAAGTTTTGTTTAAATTTTTAGTTATAATTTTTTGCTTGAGTGTAGTTTTCATTGTATTTGCTGGTATATTGTCGTGGATAGCTGACATGACATATATGGCAATTTATTTTATGTTCTGTGTCTCGTAATGTTAATTACTTTGCATATTTACTATTGCGCAGAATCAAGTTTTTATAACTGAACAGACAGCTGTGTTGCTGGGGAGTTTGTTGCGCCACTTCTTCTTCCCAGCGAAAGTACTCGGAAGTCGTGAAGGATAGGTGCTTTGGGGGAATGTAATTTTGACGTTCCAAAAGTGCTGATTCTCAGCCTAATTTGAATAAACCACTATCAATTTGTTTTTGCATAACATAATCTCGTTTGCCTACCCCTTCGAGGAATGTCCGCTGGTGGGTGAACCACTGAGGATCTTACGTGACCTTAATATTCATTTTTATTTGGTTAAAGGCTGATTTCTTCATCGCCAGATAACTTTTATTCGAGGAATAAAATTGACGTTTTTGTATGAAATAACTGTCAACATTTAAAAATTATTCCTCGAATAAAGTTATCTGGCGATGGAGAAATCGGCCCTAAATTGAGCATCACTGTTTGAAATAAGACAAATATTTTTTTCAACGGATTTTCAAAAACACCAAAATAAAGTCACTTATAAGAGTACAGGTATACTTAACACATTTCAGAATCTAAGTAAGTTACATTCCTATCTTGAACACATTTATAGATTAAAATTAAAACACTTTGTTACGAAGAATCAAATTTAATTCAAAACATTATAATTAGAAAATAAATGAGTGTCAATCTTTACAAAGATCACTCGAATAACGTAAGCACGTAAAGTATCGAAGAAATTGTATAATTTTCATGAAATATCGAAAGTTCACTATAAAATCACTAATTATATACCTACTTAGTAGATTATTATTTATTGATAGTGGAACTTCCGCTGTTATAAGATAAATAATGCTCTAAATTATAGTATAATAGGTATTAAATAAAATGTTAATAAATCTAGAAATTAAAAGTGAAGGTAACCTAACGTGTAGATATGTAATTGGTGAATACCTACATAATAAGTAAGTATAGGAATAGTTTAGTTTTAAGGCTAAATTAATTCCTACGTGGGTGGTAAATAGTTTCATTGAAGTTGACCAAGTTGTTTTCTTTCTTTGGGCATCGGGATTGGCACGAGAAACGAGAGGCCTACGCCCAGCAGTGGGTAAAGTCGAGCTGTGGATGGTGATGAATATGATAGAATGAAGTTACTTTCTCTATATATGTGTCAAAGTTAATATGAGAATAAAGTTAGGGATGGTGGTTGATCCAATCATGTACCTACTTAGGTAAAATTTTACTGTCTGTAGAGTTTTGAATTTGCTTCATTAAATATTACAAGTTTCTTCCTCTGTTATTTTTAATATACTTACATAGGTTTATGTATGATTTAATTTGCTGCTATTTTCGCGCGCCGTGCTTTGGAAGTTGAAGGAGAGGCAATAGGTATGTAGCCGTGATACCTACCTACAGCCTATTATTAAAAATTAAATGGAGTAGGTAGTCTACAAACCGTTTTGATGATAAAGCATTCAAGTATGAACCCTGAACCACTCTTATATAATTTTCTTTCTTTATATAAAAATTAAGTTTTTAAATACATTTTGCCGGATACGTTTTTGTCAAACAGTGTGAATAAGTACCTATCTTGACCAAAATTATACTTTGTAACTACAAATTTAACTGCAGACATCGTCAAATCGCTTGCTGTCCCGTTGTACTGGTTTCATGCAAGTAATAAAAAAAATACACGCCAACGTATATTTTTATAGCTCATTGAACTGTCTTTGAACGAGTATCGTAATTATTGAATTCTCTTTTAATTACGTACCTACTACAAAATTGTCGGGGGATTATTTTACATTGGATGAACGTGCACCAACTGACTAGACAACGTGTCACATTTTTTAACGGATTTTATTTTAAAATAATCGACTTCAGTTAGTGAAACTAATCTATCTTCTATATCAATAATAATGAATCACCGAAATGTACTTATGTACGCGCATACATAGCTTAGACTGCACCAAATTGTTTTTTTTTGTGTTTGTGATTGTCAGGACAAGGTTTGTATAGAAGAAAATTAAAAGAAAAAAAAGATATGACGAGAATATGGCGGTACGACGTTCGCCGGGTCAGCTAGTATTCAATAATTATTGTACAGTTAATGGGTGGATCTGCATTATAATCACGTCACATACAACGTAGTTTAAGATTTATTGGAATTATCACTACTACACGACTCGCCAGTTACAGTCCCACTTAACTGAATGAAGAATATTCTATAATTTCGAATATCCATGCCGCAGTCTGAAGTTAATGTAACGGAATATTTCTCAAACTTTTGTTTAGACGGTATAGTAACGGGCAATGGCAATATGGCGTTGGTGTGATGGAACAACTTCACACGATCGATGCGCGGCAGTAGAGCCCGCGACGTGATCCTGTACGTATTACTGTTGCGAAGAATGTGCATCACTTCTGACATGGTGGTACCTCCTTCCTTCAACAACATCGTTAGAATTATTTTACCAGTCCTCGATTCTGCAAGTTTTACAAAAAATATATGAGTACATAGGTAATAATTTGATTATTTACTATGGTATTATAGTGTTCGAAAACAAATAATTTTAATTGTACCATACCGATTAATCGATCAAATATTTGCATCATGGTGCTAGACGCATATTCAATTATAGCATATCGCAATGCTTTAATCATAAGATCATTTTGATGCGGTATCATGAGGATAGTAGTTCTGTAGCACTCGCAAGACTCTCCGCAGCTGCAGGGGTCGATTGGCCACGACTGTACCTTCGCATGCAGGCTGTCTGTTGGTAAGTCCCAGCGAGGTTGAGTCGTTACCCTTATGAAAAATTGACCAACGTCGCTCATAAACCAAATCCATGTGTTTCCTACTTGAGTGCTAAGACAAATCATTTGTAAATATAGCTTATGATCTGGGACATCTTGTTGATCCTTTGGGTCCTTTGGGATACCAACCAAATTGATTTCTTTATCAATTAAGTTCAGTCGGCTTAAGAAAAACCTCGGTTTACGCATTTCTTCGAACTGAACCGGAATCGATGGTTCCACGTCTGTGATATAAATTTGAAATGTAGCAGAATTTACAAATGGTGACGACACCTGCACGTCCACCTTATTCGATCTATATAATGGCCCAGTCACTTTACATTTTCTCAGTGGATTTAATACACCGACTTGTCCATGGAGCAAAAATACAATGTATGTGTCAAAAATTCGTGTTTTGTTGTATCCGTGTACTAGAAGAATACAACTTTCGTCGGTTACAAAATTGGCCGTATATTTGACGCTCAAAAACATTTTCTTCCCGTTGTCCGCCGCAGGAGCTTTTTCAACGAGAAAGTTATTCCGCGTACTGTTACTAAGAATAAAAAAAGAAAACATAAGTGATTCTTGACTGGTCGGACAAATGGAAACTAACCGCGAAGAACTTCTTAAAAGTGGCGGGTGAAATTTTATTGTATCTTTTGTTTCAAACATCGGCAGTATAACATATAAGTGTATGGATAAAAATAGCATTTGCAAATTGTTAGGCTGAAAGAAGTCTTTGGTTGATATTGGAAAAAAGATTCTCAGAAGATTCATTGCTTCAATAATAAGGCAAGCGTTATTAATGACGTCACCTTCTCTGCTTTTCTCTCCTACCTCACAGAACAAGGAAAAGTGTTCCATTAGGAATGGACAATAAGTCATCATTGCTGATGCTAGGGCGATGCCATCGGTTAAATCTGTCGTTATGTTGGTAATTTGTTTTACTGGTTTGTTTCTTCCAAGAAGCTTGCCATGTTGTTTCCGTATCTGTTCATTGAACCAATCCATTAACACTTTGATTATGTCTCTGGGTTGAGAACTGACGCAAACACATTCAAAAAAGCAGCTGTCCATGACGAAAACTTTATAACTTTGTAAAATGAAGTCAAGCCAACTTTGTTTATTTAATCTCTGGAATAAATTGACATCCGACACTAATTTTTGTGTGAGTACAATATCCGCATTGCATTTCGGGGTGACATTTTCAGAATATATGACAAATTGGTCATGACTTAGTAGGTATTTCGCTTGTAAGGCCAACACATTCGCACCACGAGATCTCAATAAATTTAGTATCTCTCTATATGTGTCATGGATTTCTTTTACAAACTTAAATGTATCGTTAATATCATGAGCTCTGAAATTAATTTATGGATTAGTAAATGAAGAGTTTCCGAATGTAATATCTTAATTGATACTCATTATTATACTTACGAAACTTTGCGAATGTGTTTCATAAGTGGTCCTGCGATCCTTCTGACGAAATTCAAGTAAGAAACATTAATTCCTTTTGTTTTTGTCCCACCTTGCGTTGATAATGCAGAAGATAAAGCATGAAATGTATCAGGAATAACTGGATATAAATCTCTACGAAATCCTTGCTGAAACATCCACTTTTCTAAAAATTTAGAACACTTCTCCATGTATTGACGAAGATCTCTTTGGCTGCTTAAAGGAAAGTAGGGGTAAGGATTGTCTGCAGGTTGAACTAGATGATTGGCATGTAAAGTAATTAAACAATAAGTGATGCAAAAATATACTTCTACATCACAGGCAGATCCACTATCGTGGTTAAAATGAAGCATTACAAATCCTGTACAAGGAGTCGTAGTCAACATTTTCAATGTAACAGTTACAATCGTATGTAATACTTCATTTTTTTCCATTATTTCATGGTCAACGAATTCAACTATAAGATTAACATCTTCTTTGAAAATACATTTAAATGAATCCAAATCAGACACTGCTTCCATATCAATAGTTATTATTCTTACGATTTCTGTTCCAACATGACAAGGTGGGAATATTATTCTGTAAGTACTGGGCGTCATTAGAGGTGACTCTCTCCTCCCGACAAATGTCAAATTATAATAAGGTGTAGTCATATGCTTATCCAAAAACAAGATAGCTGTAGTTACAAATCTGCCATGACCCTTGGGATGGAATTTTAAAGCGAACTGTGCTTTCATTTTGCGATCTAGTTCTAATTTTATGATAGTTTCTGTTACGACTATGGTTTCGTTTCCGTCTTGATTGGGTAGCAGCTCTAAACTGAAGTGAGGCGCTAATTTTGATGTAACAATGGCGACATATAAGTAATACTTGGATACATTAGTCATTTCAAATTCTATCGTGTTCTTTCCGCCAATAACATAATCAAATTCAAATTTTTCAACAGAAAAATCAATCCAGGATACAGTTACCACACCAGTAAAACGACAGTAGCTAATATCTTTGTTCACAGGTCTCAACTTAACTTTCGGATTATTTTCATAAAACCTAAAAGGAATCGTCGTTTAGTATGCTTATAATATGACATGTCTACAAATCATGAGACCTAATGAACGCTATTCCAAAATAACCAGCCCGTAACTATGAATTCGGGTAGAGCATTAAGATGAATACGACCTCCTGAAATACTGGTGGAGTACCCATTTAGTTATAGGGTAGTATAAGGTCAAATTGAGCGCCCCTTTACAAATTTTTCTATATAAATACTCCAACTATGTACGTGGCAAGCAGTGGAGGGGCGCGCGATTTCAAATATGATATTAAAATATATGGTATGTGGCGCGATGAAATACATCTTTGAGTGTGAATATTAAAAGAGAAGTTCTTACTGCTCATAGTAGCCAATATAATAGTTGAGTTCTGTAGATAAAGCATTTCCATCAGGAGGTCCTAATAATCCGTTGATTTTAAATGGAATATACATTTCGTACTCTCTACGAAATATATCGCATACTTTTATATAAACAAGCTTAGATTGCCCAGCTTCGATGAAAAATTCGTATACTCTTTGTTTTTCATTTCCAATTGCAATATAAACATCAAATATGTTTTCATCGTTAGTATCTACGACTTCGACATGAGATCTCACAGGACCAAGGTTTTGGAAAGTGACGGGGACGTAACTCACCATGTAGCTTGGTATACGTGCCATATACACGTTTTTGGGGTGTATTAAAATTTTTGGTTCCACAACGTTTCCAGTTATTGGCAACATTACGTTTTCTTTATTGTTAATCTTAACACAAATATCAAGAACGAAATCTATAACGCATGATATTTTTACTACAATATCAAAGGTCATTATCATTTTTGGTCGAATTGTGCCACTCATTGGTTCCACTCTTAAACCTGGAATTAAGGGCTCCACAACGTGAAAAAAAGCAATCTCTCTTGAAGAATTCTCTAATTTAACTTTTTCTACTGTCTCCAAGTTTAAAGGAATATCTTTTAATGTGACAGCTTGTTGTAAGAACTTTATGGAAAGCTTTCGTGTAATGACGCTTAATTCAATCGGTATCGCTCTAGGAGTATTACTTTTAGAGATTAGGTTAACCTCGTGCACTTTTGTTTTGGTTGGTTTAGAAACATACATAACATTACATATCTTACAGCCATGACTTGGTATGGAGCCAGAAATTGGCAATATTTTAAATGGAGTGTCTGGGAGTACTTCTGCCCACTTGAAGTCTACCGTAATGTTATAATGATTGTGTATTCGTACGGGGACCGAAGTGATAAAACAGTCTGATGTAACCATACCAAATTTTAAGCTTTTCTCTTGTATCATTAGCAACGGATTTCCCACTTCCAGAGAATATGAGTGCTTGCCTCGGTAAATATCATCAATGATATAATTGAAAGTACCTTTATAAAACCCTTCGGCAAAACCTTGGCAAAATACAACTAATTTAGATTCTTGCAATGATTTCAATTTAATTGCTATGTGTGGTAGCATATTTTCCGTATAATAAATATAGTTTTCGGGAATCATTTTTATGGTAATGTCATACTTTGTTTTATTTTTAATTGTCAATTCACTTTCTCCGAATGTCGATACAGCAACTCTTCCAAAATCCACAGAATACGGAAACATCAACACATCAAACAACTCATATGTTGTTATTTTATCCTTCTTTTTTTTACAAAAGTTTTTGTCGAGTTTTTGAATTTTGTTCAATATGTCCGTGCAGCAGCTATCTCTCCCGGTAGTAAATTTTTCTTTCACCGTTTTTTTTGGAATTACCGATTTGCAAAGTTCTAGGTACTTTTTACCTTGAGATTTTCGATCCTTCTGTATTTCCACTTCTTCATTTAGATAAGTATAGCATGGAAGTTTTGGTTTAGTCAATTTATGTAAAGATTCAATCACTTGCACCTTAGCTATTTTATCGTATGATATATTAATTTTATTAGCAATTACATAAGTAATATAATTTTCATCTTCGGGAGTGTCCTCTGTAGTGCCTTGGGTATCAAACAATAAGTCATGCGGATTTCTTATTTTTAAACAGAATGTCCTTGCAACTTTTAAACCCGTTGGTTTGACGGAAATTGATAAACGTATTGAAGAGTTCGGAGCTATCGTAAACTTCATAGGTGCAAATTCAAAGCAGGTCACTCTATCAAGCCATACTTTGGCAGCAATTAAACTTGACTCGTTCTTGACACGGATATATTTCGTTACTTTACTATTAATTGCTACGTCGCCAAAGTCGAGAATTTTTGGATAGTGAGAAACTTTACAATATTCATATTGCCCACTTATATAATATCGGCCAATTTCTGCATGAAGTTCGAGGTCACAACACCTTATTTCATCCACCTGTATTAATCGTAAGTCAAAAACAAATCTTTTATCAAACTGCATGTTGCGTTTTGCTTTAGATACACAATCATTTCTAGGCTGAAATGTTACTTCCACGGTATGTTCATCTTTGATTTCTATGGTGAAAGCTCTATGTGATGCAGTAATGAGACGTGCGTCATCAAAATTCTGAAATAAGAAAAGCAATTTAGTTGAAATGGCGATAATTTATTTTATTTGCATTCCTGAGCACTGCACGTAGTTTCGTCTGCTTCTTATCAATGAGGCTTTCAACCAAAGCATCCCCTGGATTTCCTAACTCCACGGTCTGCACATAAAAGGTTACGAATGACTATCTAGTCTCACAAAGTACCATTAGGCGCCCTTCGCACATTGTCTTAAGATATGCCGATCTGCTGAGATCAACGTCCACATCGAGAATTTGTGTAGTCGACAGACCAACGAAAGATGTTGGGAACTCAACAACCTTGAATCGTTTAAACACATTGTCTGGATTATAATTATTACATTTCGACATTATTCAAATAGCTTGTAAAATAATTGATAAAAAAATCCAAATAAATGAAAACCAGAAAATAACAAATCCTTATGTCAATTGTTGTCAAAATGACGCATTAGTCTATTTTTCACGTCACTTGCACTGCCACAAGGATATGTTATGACACTCGAATGACGTTGACAGGGTTGGTAAACACTTTGTGCAACGTAAGTGATTTTTTTTGCAGTTTATAATTGTATTTACTGATGAGCTAAATTACAATATTTGTGTCATTATTTGTTAAATGTCACTTGAAATGTAATTAAAAAATACAAGATTGCGGCGTTAGTTCCAATTCTGGCCACGGGCCACAATAATCTTGAAGCGCTATAGGTAGACTTTTCAGGGTGTCAACGTTTCAGGGAGAATTAAGTTTCCATACAAGGCCGTAGAAGGCAGACATCCCTCTACGAACATTGAACAACCCCGGGTAGATGAAAGAGCCTTCTTCGTTGTACTCAGGACATCCAAGACCAACCGCCAAAGGTGAGAATACAATGGGAAAACATCACCCGCCACCATCCAACTTCGTCCAGCCTCAGGAGCACCTGCCACCAGGACGTAACCTGCAGTGACCCAAGTAGGCAGCTGCAAGCACAACCCAGCAAAATGGGGGATTATTGACACACCTGACAACCAGTGCGAATGCGGTGCTGCGGACCAAACCATTTCCCATATGCTGGAGTGTCTAAAGTATACCTGCCGATCGATTCTGTAAAAATCTCACCGTGAAAAGTTAGGTGAAGTGAGCTTAGAGTGAGCTGTCAATAGTGTTAATCCCTAGTATTAGTTGGAATGAGAGCTCACTCCACGCTCACTTCACTTAAGTTTTCACGGTGAGTGGTTACAGAATCGCATTGCTGCACTTCTGAGGACGTGTAAAACGCCACTGATGCCGCGATTGGCGTTGCCACCTACTGGGCTCAACTCATCTAACATAATACAATATTTTTACCTGTGCCACCGACTTGAAAAGAGGAAAAAGACTGATTTCCTTTTCTTGAACTTCTTGATATCACATTAAATATATTTGTTGCGGGTTCAGATCGTATCATACCTACCTACTAGATTCATAGAAGTTTGGTGTATTTTGCTCAAGTCTAAATCTTAAGCATAAAAAAAATACGAAAATTATGGTTACGATTTTAGAATTTCTTTCATCACAATGACTAGATGACTAGAAACGAAGTGCCCCCGCGAACGGGATAACGTGCTAGAGTAATATTGTAGATGGATGTAAGTACCCGGGGTGTGTCGTACGACTCCAGCAAATTAGTTCGGGGCGGGGGAGCCGCGCTCGCCGCCGCGCCTCCCCGCTCGCCCCAGGGTTTATCAGATTCAGGGGGTAAAAAATGACTTCTCAATGGGAGGCAGGAGGGCGGCGCGGCGGCGGCGAGGGGCGGGCGTGGGCGGCGCCGCCACGTGGCTCCGGCTCTCGGCCGCGTCGCGACGCCCGCTGCAGCCGCTCCCTGGACGTCGCGAGGGAACTAGGCACAGGTGTTCATCTGCGTTGTTTACGTGACTCGTGCGGGATGCTAAATCGTGAAGGTGGCGCTGGATGTTTACAGTGTGTTTATGGGACGTAGTGTCGGGTCGATGGAGGCTGCGTACGGCGAGGTGGTGGCGGGCTGTGAAGCGCGGCGCGACGGGCCCATGGACGCCACGCTGGACCCCATGCACCCGCTGGACCCGCCGCCGCCGGACGTGCTGCTGGCACTGCTCGCCAGAAACAAAGCCCTCGAAGGTAGATGCGCCAGCTGAACTTTTACTGCTGAATTCTAGTTTTGCTACTTGCCGATCGATACGAGGTTACGATTTTTTTCAAAATTTTGGAGTTGTGTTAAGGATAACCGTGGTGCGGCATGTGGTAACGCCATGACGAGTCACCGCTATGTGTCTGGTTGCCTCTCGTCACTGATGAGCTATGAAGTGAGCTTAGGGTAAGCGATGTCAAGCAGCAAGTGGCGAAGCAGAGCCTGAAGCGGATCGTAACTAAGCATGTCATTGTATCTTTGTAGCGTGCTAATTGCCTGATGCGTTTTGTTTCTTCTCTTGCTTGTTTGCAGTGTCTGTATTTGGTCAAGATTGAAAGATTTATAATGTAATTCTTTATTTGTCTAGCAGTCGTAAATTGTTGCAATACGGAAATATGAATAATGCGCTGTAATATTCTTGGCTTACATAATCGCATTTAATTGTACCTAAGTATCTTTGATTGAGCAACTAGCAATAAAACAAAACCTATAAAATATTGCAGAAACAGAGCTTACAAAACTAAAATGTACCTACTTACATATTTTGAAAATATTTTATATTTATATTGTAGAATGATCATTATTTCGATTAAAAAACATAAAATGACATACCTAATTGAAGATCATTTATTACATTTGAAAAATGATAAGTATATTTGCGTACTTTAACAACTTTTTTGCACACACATGAGTAATGGTCAGTAGATATTTTAATTATACGTACCTAGGTATGATGATCCATCCACGTAATTTTAGACAACATAACATCACGCTTGTCTTCCCTGAAAGCTTACGTAAAAAATGTGAGTGTACTATACTATACGTAAGTATTGTACACCTCTACAATACTTACGTATAGTATAGTACACTCACATTTCTCCAGTTATGTTTAAGTCCCATTTAAGGGGCGAGCCTATTTTAGATATTGCTAAAAAACAGCGCAGTGACTATCGGACGACATGCATACAGCCTACAATTACAGGCCTATGGGCACGTGCTAGGGGTTTAGTGAAGGACGCGCCACGCGTAGGGGCGGCCTTGTTTCCTACGGGTTTCACCCACGCACGCCATACGGCTTCGAATAATCAAGTTAAGTGCTCCACAGGAGTGGCGATGGGCTTTTTTGATTTTAACACCAGACAAGAGTTTACACTGGTATTATTGTGCCTATAACGCACCTATTAGTAAATTGACGAGTACTGCCTATGCTTTTATGGAGCTTTTTTGTACTATTAAGTTAACACCAATCTACTTCTTTTTTTCGAGTATTTCTTGAGTACCTATTCAAAACAAATGCCGTAGTTAGTGTAAAGTCGAAAAGGCTAGGATGTTATATTTGCCTGTAATACCTAAGACCAGGTTGTCACCATGCTGTTTTACAGCTTTTGCGAGAAAGACGGCTATGCTCAGTCATTCCATGTCCCCTGTACTCTACTTTCGTTGGAGACACCAAATATACAGGGTGGCATCGACGTGCAACTTCTTACCATAGATTCAGTACATGAATCTGAACCCAGAGGCGTTGAAACTTTCTTCGGTCAGTAAAAAAATAATTTGCTGTTCCATATATCTTGACCCCGTAGGTATTGCACTTTTTTTATGAAACAGCAGATTTACCTTGTATAATAAGTCTTTCACTCTGTATTAGAAGTTTTTTTTGGGTTAGTACCTACCCACAACTACAACCGATATTTATTAAGTAGTTGTACCTACACTTACTTATCAATACATTCACGAACTATATTTTAAGGTTGAGTAGTAGGATACAGTTAAGTTCGAAATATAGGACACATAAGAATCGCTCAAACTTCTCATTTATTTGTTTCAACTGAGGATAAAACTTTGTCTTCCTAACGGCTGATTTTTCAATCGACAGATAATTTCAATTCGTGGAATAAAATTGACGTCTGACAGAATTTGTGTGAAAGAACTACCAATAATTCAAAATGATTCCATGGATAATATTATCTGGCGTCGGAACAATCAGCCCTTAGGAAGACAAGGTTTTATCCTCAGTAGTTTAGTTTTTAGGTTTTGTATTTAGCTCAAGATATTTTATTTTTAAAAGAAGTGGTTTCCGATGAAAAATAAAACATATTTTTCGTTAGTCCCGAGTTCCGTAGCAACCGTTTTGACGGCAGAAATATTTTTCTTCAGGTGTCCTTTTAGTCTTTTCAATAGTCATTTTGATCGGTATAATAGACGTATTAAAGATTAATCTACGATAAATTGTCTACGAATGACTGGTATTGTACTGATCCCTTGCTTAATACATCGAAACTTGTGATTACGCGGCTAGGGAGTCCGGCCGGCTGCCGTGCCGTCGGACCCGCCGGGGACGGCAACCGGCGCCGCCGGCCGCGGTTATTATAACTTTACTAATCTCCGACTATTATAAATATAGCTCTATTATTATACGCACTCTATGAAAATATTGTGTATATCAGCTGGTACCCTTGCGTGAGAACAAAATATCTGATAATTTCTAAGTTTTTTATGGGTTCATAATATGTTTGGGTTATAAATAATGAGATAGTTTAATATGTGTGCAAATTATCTTGTTAGTTATTGACGTCATTTCATTTACATATAAATTCATAATATTTTTAAAATAATGAAAAAGTAACTGCAGTTTAAACCCACGTTTGCCGAAACAAAGCCGTGTGAATCGTCACCTATTTTTTCTCGATGAATCAACACTTTTATTAAAAAGTGTGAGAAAATATCGTGGTAAATATTTACAAAGTATTTTGACTAAACAAGGAGGAGATGTCTCCTATTATATTATCGCATTAGAACCGGAAGTGAGCACGTGGCGGCGCGTGCGCGGCGAATCGCCTCCTTCCGGTTTCCACTACACCTAGCTATTGTTCGGTGGGATATTTCTAAATGTAACTTGCACTTAATTTTGATATAATGTCTTATTACGTTTAATAGTGTGTCTTTGATTGAATTGTGTGTGTGATTTCGAAACGGTTTTTTTTTTTTAAATCGTTTTTGAAACTTGTATGATGCGACGAGACAATGTGTCATGCTTTTAAGTTTTCTTATCGTTTTTTCTATAATATTATGATGCAAAACAAATAATTATTTATCGGAATATTTACAACAAAAAATCCGCACATCCCTTCCCACGTTTTTTCTCGTCATACAAATAACGGCAAACCATTTGTTAAATTTTTTTATTACTGAACAGGAAGAAAATAATAACACCTAACCTACAACAAGGAAACAGAGATACCATATATCAGATACGTAATTGGCATCTGAAATATCAAATAATTCATAATAACAAAGTTTATGAGGCATACTTTAGTTGGGGGCCGATCATCATCCGCGCTGCGGGGGTCGACATCTGTCGGGCATCGGGCACTATCGGGCGGCGACCCCTCGATCTCTGCCCACCTTAGCTTACCTGATTTAGATCAGCTATGACTACGTTGCTACGGGCCTACGGGTGGCTACGGGCTACGGGCCTACGCGGCTACGCTTGGGAATTGGGATACGATTTTCGTAGAGATGTTACTTTTTGAAGAAGGTCGATAAAAAATTGTTAAAGTGGATGATGGTCTGTAAAAAATTTCTACTAGAGTATTTTTATAAAAATGAAAATGTTTAATAACTACTGTTTTTGGCTTAGTTAGATAAAAAAGAAATTTTATGGTATGTTAAGTTTTATTCAACTTGTAAGGAACAAAACTACCTTATTTTGAATATCTTTTACCAATTTTAATTTTAATTATCTATATTATAATTATCTCCAAAGAATTATCTAAGATTTATAGATACATATATCTAAGTTGGTATATATAGATGACTAACATCTTTTAAACGTATAGTTAATAAAAAACCGGCCAAGTGCGAGTCAGACTCGCGCACGAAGGGTTCCGTATATTATCTATAAAAATCACGGGTTTACGGTCACGGTCAAAACATTTTTTTTTCAACACCACAAGTATGGGTTTGATGAAAAAAAAAAATGTTTGAGTTTCAGTTCTAAGTATGAACCCCAAAATTTATTGTTTTTTTTTTTTCTATTTTAGTGTGAAAATCTTAATGCGGTTCACAGAATACATCAACTTACCAAGTTTCAACAGTATAGCTCTTATAGTTTCGGAAAAAAGTGGCTGTGACATACGGACGGACAGACAGACAGACATGACAAATCTATAAGGGTTCCGTGCCATTTGGCTACAGAACCCTAAAAACATACGTATTATTTATTCACAGAGACAACAAAAGCACAAACAAAAAATTCCGACAGAAAGTCCTTTCAAACATTCGAAATTAAGCAACTGTCAAACATCAAACAATAATTATTTTTGTTGAGACGAAAGCCTCAATACATTTCCATCCCACAATACTTTGCTCACAATAGGGAGAGCGGTGGAAAGTTATAATTTCCGTGGGTGATTTTTGTAGAGGGCTGGTTTGATTACTCTGAGGCTGTAGGTACATAAAGGGCTTCGGTACAAAGCTCACTGTGATCAGCATTATCCCTTTGTTAGCGTTTTAATCAATCAGAGAAATGGTACGCCTCTCAGATCCGAGGGCTTAGTGCGTATTCGATATCAGTTGCGACGATCAAATTATGCATTTACTTTTTGGGTATACATTGATATTTTAGTTTGTATGGAGATTTTAGTTTTCAACTAGTTATTGAAAATCATAATTTGGTAACAAAATATAATGAATAGAATAGAGGAAATGTTTGGGTAGAATTTTCCAGAAATTCTCGCCTAATAGATACCAGCCTACTATACTGTCCCACTGCCGGGTGAAGGCTTCTTCTTATGCGGAGAATGCATGAACATTGATCACCACGCTTGCTCAAGACGGATTGGCGATTGCAGACTTATATAATATTAATCAGTTCGTCCAGATTTCCTCAAGATGTTTTTCTTTCACCAATGCCAGTAAAATCCAAATAAACTCATAAAGTACTTACATATGAAAGGAAAAAATCACATTGGTATTTGCCAGGATTTGAACGCACGGGGCACGGCGGGCGAGGCGACTGGGGCATCACTACATGAACATCGCCTGTCCTGCTTAAAATAAAACTCTTACATAGGGTTGGGCAGAGGTACCTATCTGTATCAAAAACTTTACTGTGAGTTGGCGATTTTGTATTAAACTTTACTGTGAGTGTTGAGAAAAAAATTAAAACCTCGAATATGGGTTCAAAGATCTGTCGTAGACCTTCAATGTTGTCTAGAAGTCTGTTAAAATAAGTAAACTTGGATAGGTATTAACTCTATATGAATCGGGTTCACATTCCTATTTCCTATGCGACGCTTACTTTACTAAGCAAAGTTATATCAAA
The DNA here is from genome assembly GCA_951799955.1 of Apamea anceps. Taxonomy (NCBI): domain Eukaryota; kingdom Metazoa; phylum Arthropoda; class Insecta; order Lepidoptera; family Noctuidae; genus Apamea; species Apamea anceps. The sequence goes on along the minus strand of OX637505.1, from coordinate 13,434,292 downwards.
GTGCGATCTGTTAATAGAATGATTATTTTTTTTTTTTTTTTTTTCAAACGTTGCCCCACACTAGGGAATTTCTCCTGCATCGTGGGTGCGTTTACAAACATTTAATATCGCATACACAAACAGCCAGACCCGGAACAACTACTTGTAGGTCATACCGTAGGTTGTTCCGTGCAGGAATCGAACCCGCGACACGAAGCGCAGCAGACTGCGCCAGCCGGGCCGCTTATTAAACGTTCGTCTGGCATAATTCATATTAAACTTATTTTAGAGCATCATTACAATATTGGCTATGAATGATCTCTATCTAAACAAATATTTTCCCTTCTATTCATAATAATGAAAACAAAATGGGCGCAGCATGTGGCCCATCCGATTACGTAACATACCGGCAAAGGGGGCTTATGCCTCGCGCGGCTAATTATGAGGTAGCCGGCTTTTTGATTCCTATTACCTTACGTATTAGTAAATTGGAAGTAAGCCGATAAAAAGTAAATTGTGTATTATGGTGCATCATTTTTGGGGCAATTTTGGTATGGTTGGTCGATAATTTTTACATTGATGTTAAACTATATATCACATATATAATCCTCTGTACTGTATCTGGCGACAGGGACCCAGAATAATTTTATTTCCTTTCGTGAGCTTTCTTACGACTTGCAAAGCCTTTGATCTTGAAAACCCGGTCACACCGTGTACAGGAGAGGTGATTACCATCTTTATATGAAGGCATATCAGACATACACCAATTTATAGGTACATACATGTGCATGTGTATCTACAGGGTCAAATTAAATTAGCTAGCGAAACTCTGCAGACGTGTGGAGTATCGATATCTAAACACGATAGAATAATAAAATAAAATCATTTGGTGTTTTTTGGGGTCAACGACCGCTGGTCTTTTGTTTACTTGAAATTTGAGTTGAGAAAATCTGTTTTGTTTTGTTTCATCGTTAAAAAACAGATTTTTTAAACTGAGATTTCAAGTGACTACACATACTGCGGTCGATGATAAAAAACTATCACATTTTTTTTTGTTTTATCATGTTGAGATATCCCATCATGTCTGCGGAGTTTGGCTAGCTCATTTAATTTGACGCTGATATATGGTTTAACAATGTATGATGTGACGTGTGTTTCAACTCGTGCAATCACGATGTTGTAATTACAAATGGTAATGATAAATAATAATAATAATATAATATAAAACGTTTATTTTCTCTACACAAGTTATGAATATAATGCTAAAGTTTGACAGTAGTGCACGAACAAGGAGCTAACTTTGTGAGATAGGTTTATATAAAAACCTGTATTTACAGGTCACCAGGGCCCTCCCGCGGCTAGATGCCTGTTTTTTGGATACACGACATAAGACAATGCAGGATACTTAACGAACTATAAATTAATAAACACAATAATATAAAATTTAGTAACAAATATAAATTTATAGAAATACCAGAGTTTGTGGGAAGTGAGTGGCCGGAGAAAGTGTATGAAAAGATGTAAGAGTGTATGTGAGTGGTTGTTTGAGCGAGTGTGGTGCGAGTATGGTAGATGGTATGTAGAATGTATAAATGATTTTATTTTGTAAGTAGGTTTGTACAAACACTTTTACACGTCAATCATATTTTAAAAACTAGATGCGGTCGGCGTTTCCTGCTGAAACAAACTCCAGAGGTCACAGTCTCTTTTAAAGTCCAGACATAATCTTGGTCAGATCATATGATTATTAAATAACCCTATGTGATATGTTGTGTGATTAAACTGCGTTCACGAATATTGGGTAGCACCTTAACTTCGTTAATTTATACTTAATCGTTAATTTACCAAACTTACCGGGTAGACACGTCGTCTGTACCACCCACGCGATAAACTTTTATGTGAGCCCGCCTTCCCGTTGTAAAGCAATTAATAAGGGCTAACAATTTACCTGAATAGGCCGGTAAAGAGAAAATTAAGGAGTCTGCCGACCTCGGCTGCTCATTACAGCGCTGTATTAAAAGCATCCGCCCTTCCGCTTGAATATGCATTTTTACGAGCGAGCGGGGCGAATGCTCCTGCATGTTTGATGTGGACAATCTCGGCGCTCACCTGCGACCCTGGCTGAATCTTTACGTATTTTACTAGAATTGTTTCAGTAGTTGAGTTCGGGGAAATTGTTTGGTGGATGCTGATTATAGGTGAATATGGGGCACCACGAGTAAGCTCTGCATAAAGTAGTGATAATGTTTTATGTTACCAATCCAGTTGAGCCACTATTCACGAAGCCATGTTCGTTCTAATACAAAAATTTAATCCCACTAAAATACATAAGTAATTATTCATGTACAAATTCTAGCGAGCCGCATGTAAGTTAAAATTAAATATTTTTTGTAACCTGAACAATGAAAGTTATACACGACTGTCATTGTGTAGGCTTATGTGTATTGCAGCAAGGCGGGGGAGTACTGTGGGGGTTGGAGGAGGGGGGGGGGAATGTAGGGAGTGCTGTAATCAAGAAGAGTACCCCCGTCCCCTGGCGCAGGCTGCGCACCGTACTACCCTCCCCCGCCGCACCCGCACCCCGCCCGTCTCGCGCCTCTCTAACCACCTCGAGGGCAATGCCTCAAACCTCTATTGACTTACCGGTAAAGAAATATTTTCACGTTTTCTTTGTTGATATGAAAAGTCAATACCCCCAGACAGAGGTTTTATAAAAGAGGAAAAATATATCCAGCGAGGTTTGATGTATTTTATGCATCTTGTTACTTTACTTTTATACATAGAATGTTGCTGTGTGGTTTTGGTTACTTATAGTTCTTGTAAAAATACCTCTCTATTTCTTGTCGAGGCTTCGTAAAAGACGCCGAAAGGCAGAAACTACCATGACCACTTGTACCCTGGATTTTATGTAGTCTGAATTCTCTAGTTTCTCTACCATGAGTTGATTTGTGTGTTCGTATCTTGTCATGGAAGTGGAAGATGTCAAGGAAACGGCATCTATCTCCAATAACCGCAACAAAGTAGAAGCACGCGTGTCAAACTGCCCAAACGTATACAAACATACATAACATCATGCCTGTAATTCCCGCAGGGTTAGGCAGACGTGTATCAATAGCACACCCACATTTCGCCTCTTATGTTTTCCTAAATAATAGGGGGCGAGCCTATTTGCATCAAACGGGCACAGATCCAGAATCCGAGCTGCTCAAATTCCTAAAGGAAAAACCCAATAATATTTCGTCTGACCGGGTAATCGTACCCAGGACCTCATGCTCAGAATTCGCGACCACTAAACCAACCTAAAATAAATTAAATGCCCTGATCATTCGTTCTTGGGTCCTGCGGAAAAATTCACTTTTTCGGTCATAGGCATATTCATATTGCATAGTCTATATTGCAGTTTTATATTTCTTTTGACATTTATTAAAACGAAAAACGTTAAAATCATTCCGCAAAGCCAAAAAGTGAATTCGTTTACCTTCCTATTGATTAAAGATTACCCTAAAATGTAGAATGGTCCGCGTATTCACTTACACTTGAAATAATCGTTAGGGAACACAAAATGCTTTATAATATCCGACATTTGTGCCAACAATCGGACTGTAATGCGTGGCTTTTGTAGAATAACAAAAGTTAACCTGTCGGCTCGTCCGGCGGCAGAATGGAATCATTTTAGGGTTGGAGGGAAGCAATGACAAGCCGGGGCTCGCAATGCACTCAATAAAACCAGCGCGTCATTGCACATAGCGAATAAAACTACAGGGGAAATACGTCTTTATTATACCGTCAGACGGGCGATTCGCAATTTTTTCGTGCAGTAATTCGCCTAGTTTGAACAAAACCCGCCATGTGCTTCCCGTGCCGCATGGCGCGCTGACAGCACCATGCGATCATTATGCTCACAGACATTGACTTACTGATTTATTTCAATAGACTTTAATGTCTGCCAAGTGCCGTGACAGGGCTTTCATTAATAAAGTGCAGTGGCATCAAACAATAGCACACCTGTCAATTGTTTTCAATTAGAAGTGTCGATTACATTTTTTCAGGTATATCTGATTCTGTAGAAAATTAGATCAAGTCTGTTAAAGATAAGGTTACTTATAACGTTTATTTTTGAATTACTAACCTTTATCTTTTTTCGATATATTATCCTATATTATCCTTTTCAAAGAACTACCAGCATAGTTCCAGTAACATGAACTGTAAAACTTGAATTCGTCCATAAAGTCGCAAATCGAGCGATTAAACGATCTAATAGCTAATAGCATTAAGTGATAAATGCAACGGGTCGCGTATGAATAATTCCACTGGATGGATACAATGTACGGCTTTCGCTAAACGGCTCCATATTTTCAAAATCCCCATGGAGCAATAATATTCAATGAGCTGCGTGAAATGGATGTATGGTTTTGTCGTTGGTGCGAGTGAGATGGGGATGTCGAGGGACATTGGATGGCAAATCCTGGAGATTAGCACGACGAGAGTGACATGTGGCCTCCCGGCACTTAGCACCCCCGTCCCACTCCCCGCGTGCCCGCGCTACACCTATGGCTGTGATACACTGCGCACTAAATCCGAACCCATAAATATTTATTGCAACCATTACGTAAAGTTAATCGAAGACATAATTTTTATATGCACCACACGTTAACTTAACCAGTTCTTTATTATTTTCTTGGTATAACGGTAAATAAAATGATCGAGAAATAGAGATCAGATCTGATAGATATTTAGTTTCATATTCAATTAGAGTTGGGATACTGGAGTAGCTCTAAGCATTCTCGTTTTATCCGCCTCTTCCAAAGCGTTGAGTGATAGCTTTCAAAGGCTTCCTGGTACGAAACTCAATTTTCTGTTAAAAAGTTCGCTCATGTATTAAACCAGAAAGTAGAGCTCATCTTGCGATACGCGTGTTAACATAGAAGCACCAGTGTATGATTTTGTGCAGTAAAAAAACATGACACTTGTTTGTTGTTGTTTAGAATATTGTACAAAAAGATTACACAGATTAAATGCGGGTAATTTGCAAATGGACGCTTAACATCCATTAAATTCGTCGTCAATGTAACATTTGTCATTGACGTGTACTTCACAAAGGGGTGGCTACAATAGGTGCTTTAAAGGCTAGTGTCCACTTGTGCAGTGAGATCTGCTGTGATATGGTCTAAGGTCGCTGCGGGTCACTTGGGCCCGATGTGGGCCCGATGGGCCCGCCGGAGCGGAACGACTAGCGCGATGACGCCATATGTGGCGCGCATTATGGCGCTCCACACCCCTTCAAGATTGATGACAATTCTCTCTTTGCTGCATTCAAACGTAGTAGGGCATGTAAATGTTATGCGATCACTTAGTGTAATAGCTTGCGAAATTCGTTTGAAATGTTAATACAGTAAGTAAGTATGGATTATGCGTAAATTTCTACTGTTGGAACTTTGTTTACCTATGTACAGATCAAAATAATTTTTAAAATTTCTGTTTTTACTGAGCCTTACTACAGGCTTCTAGTTGCTTCGAATGTTAATCGGTGATACCTACTATCAGTAAACTGTCCTGCTGACCCCGTTAATCTAAAAATAAATCCAATTAAAAATGTCGGACTACAAACAAATACATTTTATGTAAAGCGCCAGCATCTTTGTCCGTTCGGTCCACAAAGGCCCATTAAATAATTCTCACCGGCTTAATCACCAAGGTGGAGATCGTTATCAGGTCATGGAACCCCCATTCGGTTTTCACTTCACTTCATTAGCTTACTCTCACTGCGCAACTTTTCTCGCTTGCCAATAAAATATTAAAAGTAAGCGTTTCTGATATTTTTTGCTGGGGTCGTAGAATAAATAAGAGAGGATCCTGATCGCTGGCGGGTTAAGTAGGTTATTTAAACTAGTTATGTATCATCGAGCATAAAATAGCTGAATAATTTCTAGAATAGAAATCATACATAAAACTTGGTCGAGATAACGATTTCAGAGAGAATTTATTCACAGGCCTCATTTAATATGATTATTTTAGCCAAAAAGTTTCCATCACAGCTCAGTTTTGATTGGTCTATCTATCAAGTTATAAGAGTTGCCAATCACTATCGGCAATTTATAATGTCATATTTATTTGGACACTTTCAGAACACTACCCAACCAACCACACAAAGTCTACTTAACAAAAAGTCACTACAAAATATTTTCCTTTCTCACAAACGATAAAAACAGTGAGAGCATGTCATTCGTTTTGTAGGGTCGTTTTCACCCTTGTTATACCACCAAAACACTTGGCACAAAAAGTGTAATGGAGTTTAGTAATGACCCCCTCCCACAGGAGAACAAACAAACTGGAGCCCACTGAGAGATCCTGCTGTTGTTTCTACTTGTTTTATGTCAATAGGCACTTGCCGATCGGCATTCAATTTGTCGCGTACCTAGCACAGTTTGAGGCCGATTAACTTATGTCTTTCAAGCGTTACTGTCGTCTTATAGGGTTAACTTTTAAAATATCCAATGATTACATTGCTAGATGTTACTAGCACACAATTATTAAAACAAACGGAGAAACATTACCATATATTACTTGTACTTGAATAATATAAAAAACACAGTCCTAGTCTTCATTTTGCTTCAAGATGACACGCATTTGTTTTATACAATATGGTCTCACTTTCGGCAAAAACAATAATAATTGCAAGAAAAATCTTATAGTAGAAAATAAAGACACGATATCTTTGTAGTGTGGGTCACATACGAATCAAATGTAACACTAATGTGAGCCGCGGGGTCGGTCAGACCCTCTCGATTCAATTATCACGCGGGGCTTACATTCTATTGTCGGGTGAAAACGATACTTGTGAGAGATTGCTTTATTGTTTTTTCTCGTGATTAAAAAGCATAGTCACGTGCCTCCGTTTTGACAAGGACGATGGTTGACTTTGGACTTTTTTTTCGGAGAACGTTAAGCTGAACGGTAATAAACAAGTACTTAAATTAAGAGAAAAGCAATCGTTGGCTAGTAATAAAAATAAATAACTCTTTGAGTTTCTCTTTTTTACGAATACCACAAGTAAATCGTAATTGCTTGCAATAAGTTATCGTGGAACACTTCATCATTCTAACCCTTATTAGGGACCCAAAAGAAGTGAAAAAGGGGAGTGCATTATATGTTTACCCGGGACCATAAATATATTTGGGTTTCTTTTATCTAATAAAATAGTGAACAGGTGCGTGCTTGGCGTGCGTGTTGCGAATGTATCCGAACGCGGCGCGGGAAACTGATTGTTCTCCAAATTCAATTACAACTCCACCGCAAGCCGACTTCTCGGCTTTGATTCTGCAGTAAACTACACTAAATCAACGTGGATCCTACGCGTGTGAAAGTTCATTGTTTTTACGTAAAACCACGCACATATTTCTTTTTGTCTTAATATGGAGGAACATTGTGGTGAGAAATGTTTACGTTTTCATGTTAGACTTCTGACGCATAGTACCTGTAAGCTAAGGCCAATTTTGATCTCGGTTTATTGAAAAGCAACTTTGATCATTCGATGTATGTTGGTGAATAGACTATTCCGTACGAATATGTACTTTATTAGACTTTCCACTCCCCCTGCTCGCCAACGTCAAATTATATGTCATGCAAACCTAACCTAAAGCAAATCATTTGAGCCCTAGGCTCTAGCCGGGCATGAATATTGTACTGAATTTTATTATGACCTGCTGGTCATTAATGTGATTTGAATTTGCGAACTTCAACTGAGGAGTTCATATGGAAACATTAACCAAAAAAAACCTTTTTTTATTAATGTACAGCTCGACCAAAGAGTTCTGTCTCACTTCATAGGTTTTAGTCAAAGAACAAAATGATCAGTTGCTGTGGCGCGTTTACCCCCGCGTTAGAATATTGGATTTGGGCTGATGCCGTATTTACGATATTATGTATTGTGTTTTTGATGAAATTCATTTTATGTAAACAGTTGATTCGATAGACATCTCAATCCATCCGGCCGTTAGGATGCTTCAGGGTATAAAGAATTCCACTACACATAACAAAATAGCGCCCGCGACTTTAACACACTGCTTTATCCCCTTACTGAATAATCTATTATTACACGCTGGTCCGGAATTTAAAGACATACTTTACGTTGTGCCTGTATTTTTAAATGATCGCCACGGCTAAAAAGCAGGCACAGTTTGTGTTATCACCGCTATTTAATTAAATTCAGTGTTTAACCCCGTATTGGGGTTCAAGTACTAGTTCAAGCACTAGTTCAAGTACTAGTTCAGGTGCTGGTTCAGGTACTAGTCCAAGTACTACCTAGTACACACCTCCTGATTTTTACTGGCCGAAGAACATTTTCGTCACCGTCGAAGCCGCAAGACTACCCCGCGACTCTGACGGACTCCACTACGGGACGCTGTCTGCACACCTGCACCTACCAGACTACTAAGCAGGATAGTGGTGTTTCTTCGGTTAGCTAAAACTTCACGCGTGCTCGATATCATTGTACTCACACTCAGCTCAAACCAATATTTAAATTTCTCATATTTTTTCCTACTACCTTCAACACAATTTTATAATTAAATTATTTTAAATTCTAAAAATCTATCATTTTCTATGTTAACGTAGCCTACCACTAAACCACTACGTTACAGTGGCGCACAGGATGTGGAGCTGTATCACAAAGTATGCTCTACCTCCTCTCCTCTCTGTGCCCCAAAACATGCAGTCAAAGTGACCCCTGCACCGCCATCAATAACGCCCTGGAAGTGGCGAAGTTCTGGGCCAACAAAACCTGAATAACTGTCGGCACGACAGTTATTCAAGTTTTGTTGGCGACACGAAGAAGAAGAAGAACTTTTATAGTTAGGTATTACAGATGTCGATGTCGTCAGATATACCTGGGTACAGAGGGACAGGACAAGATAATAAAATAAATAATAAAAACTTTATTGTTCAGAAAAAACATTACAATATTTGAATAACACTAGCCTCCACACGAGGATTCCCTGTGTCGTGGAAACTAGTCTCCTTCGTCTTACAAGATTATCATGGTAGGTAGGTTTCATACATAGCATCGGTCGGTATGATTTCTGAGATGACAATAATCGGGTGTTTCTCCAAACAAATAAATTAATTAAATATAATTATGTAGATAACTTATTGGTGTAAGTATTTAATTAAAACTTGTGTAGTGTGTAGTATACGTGTGTGGTGTGGATGTGTGATGAATGAAAAAGATGTGTCAGGATTTCAGGAACATTTTATCGGTATAAGTAGGTTCCTATCTTGTCGGTCGCTCAATTAGACATCAATGGGTCAATGACCCGTTGTTGTAGGGAACAAGGAAAATTGTAATGCTATTACCTCATAGTACTGATCTTCAGTTACCTACTTAATGATAATTGATCTATGAATAATATTTAAAATTTATGTAAATTGGTACCCATCAATTTACTATCCAGTGCCCTTAACACAGTAACTTCTATTTTTCTACTTTAGGTACTAGATAACTTTGCTAGCAACATTAAAATAAGTATTTAGATTAATTGCAGAAAATAGAACTAAAAGTGCACAAACACCAATCGGCATTTTGTCAATGGGTAGGTACCAAGTTATCACTGTAATTAGGATACCTAAATAATTAGGTTTGAATTGCAAAATTGTACTCATGGATTTTTCTGCCCATAGGTCTTATAGACAAAAGGAGAGGTAAGTATTTAGTCTGAATATTTAGTAGACTCATCAAAAACGTTTCATAGACATAGTTGACAATTAAATATAGTGTCACTTCTGCCATTGAAAAGTTAGGTAGCTAAGTTCTTCGACCACTTGGATCATGATCATGAACATCCTATTTGACTGGGCCTATACCCGTTTTCATTCATCGTCATCGAAAAACTGTATCTGAAAGGTTCGTCCAAGATCTGAAATCCTGGCGGGCCATTCTGTAATAAAGCTACTTATCTAACTTCATCATCTACTTGAGAATCGAACATAGATTTGCAAAGCAGTCGTCAAACTGCTAAGCTATTTACTTTGTTGAAAGGTGACTAAAGTAGCCGTTTTTATATTATGTCATGAGTGACTGCTTAGCTCCGTAAAGGTATGAATAAATCCTATCCTACTAATATTATAAACGCGAAAGATTGTATAGATGGATGGATGTTTGTTACTCTTTCACGCCAAAACTACTGAACGGATTTACTACTGAATTTGGCACACAGATAGTTTATAACCAGGATTAACACATCGAATACGTTTTATCCCGATATTTCCATGGGGTCGAAACTTATGCGGGTGAAACCGCGGGGCGCAGCTAGTAAAAAAATAAAATTAGTTTAATTCAAGTAACAAAGACTCATATACAAACAGATACTTAAAAGGATATAGACAGGATAACAAGCACAGACAAAAACGAACACTCACAAGCACAGACTACAATCTCACAAGGCAGCAATATGTCTGCTGCAGCATTGCCGGATATACCCAAGGGCAATCCCGTCTAGCGGTATGATAATCATTTAAAAGAATAAATCTTTAACTATCTGCTATATTCGTTCCCTATTCAGCCCAGTGAAGTAATGGAATAATTCGACTGCAGTTGTCATACACTGGTATATGTATCTTCACTTCTACATTCATCCTGAGTGAGCAAAGCTGCGTATTATTTTTACCGAATAGCACATTTTGTTATCATTTTCACTCTCCATAAATGCAAAGGCGGCATTCATTTGCTTTAATAATGGAAAGATGCAAAGCTCTAGAGTGGAAACAAGGAAAAGCGATAGAAGTTTTATTTATATCCAAGCGCAGTTAAAGCGACTCAATGACTTTCGGCAATTAAGTAATGGACGGCGTCTGTTGCGACGATCGATGGAAAACGAAGCGACACGAATTAAACATGAGGGCCTTATTGACACGTTGTTGTTGAAATATTTGTATGTAGATGTGTACAGATTTATAAGTATCTACATCCTACTTGCGCATCGATCGACGTGCAAATTGTAACCATGATTTCAGCACATGATTAGAAAATTTTCGTCGGTTTGGTTACCGACGAAAAATTTCTGAAAAAAAAAATCTGCTGTTTTATAGAAATATGCAATACCTACGCGGTCAAAATGTACGAAACACAAAGCAGTACTTTTTATGTTTACTAATTTTTTGCATTTATGACATGTTACTAGTGCTGCCATCTTGCAATAATTGTTGTACTAGTTTCTTTATAAATTCCAAATATGAATTTTGGAATTTACGAAAAGTGATGCAGTCACTGAGGTTTGAACCCGCGGCCACTCGTGTGAGGCTCGTTAAACTGCAAAAGTTGAAGCGATAGCTATTACGCCAACTGCACATTACATGGGCTGGTCAAATTTGTCGACCTATTGCAACAGATGTTTTTTCTTTTCAATAGGCAGGTCAGCGTGACAGTTTAAATTCAAATCACTGTGTGAGTCACTTTTTCACTTTGTCTTTGTTGTTATTGTTTATTTTTCCACTATTTTTTCGTTGAATTAAGTCAGATTATTATACATTTTATCTTTAGTTTATTTTCATTGTTATTGTTGATTTTATGGTCGTGTTTGTTATTATAAAGCACAGCTTATTGTTCACAGTATAATATGTATTAACTTCACAGTTTATGTATGAAATCCGTGTATAACACTGTCACTTAAGTATTAGGTGATATTTTATTAGTTCACTTATTTTTATTCATATAAAAGCACAAATAGTATTTTTAACTGATATTAAATAACAGAGCGATAGTTTCAACGTTTGGCTAGACGCAGCGCCATCTAGCGTCATTATATTTGTCATTGTATTTGTATTTGTGATAGTAGGTACATTATTATCTGAAAACCCATAATATTACCGATTGTACTCTGATGGTTTTTTAAATATTTATTACGGCATTTACCTACCACACGGCGAATAATTATATTTTTGATGCAATAACTTTAAGAGTTGATTTTTCAAACGACAGATAATTTTTATTCGTGGAATAAAATTGACGTCTGACAGTTTTTGTAACGAACAACTGTCAAAATTTCTAAATTGTTCCTGCGATAAAATTATCTGACGTTGGAAAAATCAGCCCCAATGAGCTTGTTTTGTTTGTCGCTCTTCGCGAAAATAAGGACCAGTGCAAAACGCTTAATTTTTCATTGTACGAAGACCTAAGCCATCAATTAAGGGCTGTTAAATGAGAGCATCAAATCTTCACAAGAACTACAACAGTAGGTAATTTGTTTTGTGATATAATAAATCAAAGCTGTTTCAGAAAACCCACCTAAAATAACATCTTCAAGTGATAAACTGTTTTTTTTTTTCTTCTTTCTTTCTTTCTTGATATTATACCTACTCATCAATAATGATAGACTTTCTTCGTATGACACTCATTATTTAAAGATTTACATTATTTTTCCTTTTTATGGTACTTATAAAGAAACTCCCCTTCCAGAAAAAAAGAATGAGCCGTATTTACATGGCTCACCATGACACATGACTAGTTGTAGTGTAGCGCACTGGTAGCGAAGGGAGGCGCTCTATTTGCCTCTATTATGCCAAGTGCCAATCATACCTGCTTAGTACCGGCTCCGACAGACAGTCGCTATACTGACGTATGTATGTACGAATCAATAAGTGGATACTTACGGACAGAAATGACACTAAATTAAAAAAAACAGACTCCTATTGTTTATTTAAAGGACATGCGAATTTGAGTCTTATTAATATGAATATAAACTTATCAGGAACCTACTGCAAGTCAAAAATGACCTTAGGTAACAGTGTTATATATTCAATGAAAATTTTAACTTAAGTATTAGGTATTGTTACTGGCATAGGTTCTATTTTTAGCACGGATCGAATCAATCTAGGAAATATTTACAACAACTGTCTTAATTAGATACGTGCCCACTGACTAACCGTTGCGATTTCCTTATTAGCCTAACATGTCTTGCTTAAATTCTGCAAAAAAATGTTCATAACAACCAATACAAAACGTTACTATAGCAATAACTCTAAAATGGCAGAACTTATTGATAGTGTAACCAATTGGCTGCATGCGGTAGGAAAATAACTTAATGACATTTTGTAGAATAACGTGGAAAACTTTGTTTACTGCATCATTTATCAATCTACGTCGAGATGCATCACTCAACGTAGCTTGTGTGTTAGGTGTGGTTAGTGGTCAGAAATATAAACATTATTTACCCATTTATTATAATACATATGAATTATAATAATAATCAACTATAGCGTCTCTCTTCAGAGCTTTCCTTCCTTCCACTTGTCCGTACCAAAGTCATACTCTCGCCATTTTTCTTTTTTAATTTTTTTGATCATTTGAGTTAAACTACGTGTAGATAAGTATGTTTTCGCCCGAAGCTCAGCCAGCTTGAGAGTTTGAGAGCAATGGTGACCCAGTGGTAAAGGTGCCGACTTACGAGTTCGAATCTACGCGGGCACTTTACTAAGTGTAAATAATTTCATCACCACTGCTCTCAAAAACGGTGAAGGAAAACATCGTGAGGAAACCGGCATGTCCTAGAACTAAAAAATTCGAAGACATGAGACACTACCAACACACACTGGGCACGTAAGGTAGAATACAGCCCACACCCTCTCGAAGAGAGGAGGTCTGTGTCCCAGTTGTTAACATTATAAGCTGGTTATAATTATGCTACATTCAGCTCATGGCGGACATGACCAAGAATCAGTCTCATTTGAACTTGGCATGTCAAGTAAAATAAAGGAGCAATACGAAAATAAATACTAGCTTTTTGTTATAGTTTGATACTGGATTTGTAACATCTTCTTCGCTGAAAATGTGCTTGAAGACATAAATTACATCCACTTCATTGGTAGCGTTCCATAATGTTTAATAAAGTACTTACGCGTTTATTTATTGCAGAAAAACAAGGTCAAATAATTCTGAAAAAAAAAACTTATTTTACTATCTTTATTATTATTAATTAATTAAAATAGGAATAAGGAAAAATAGAGAACATTTGGCATTGAATGCGGATATTAACAAATGCATTCAATGTCATTAAGAAACAGTTCCTAACTGTAGCCGGTTGATACACTTTATATTATTTTTATTACAGGTAAAGTACCTACAGAAATGAGCACCTGTTTTTTTACGTTGACAAATATTATGCCAATTTATCATTTATGCAGGGTCAAATTAAATTAGCTAGCGAAACTCGGCAGACATAATGGGTATCGATATCTAAACATGAAAAGAAAAAAGGAATTAAATTGATGTTTTTTTTTTTGTGGGGTGTCCGACCGCTGTTAGTGTATTTTCTTGAGTGTTAGTTTAAAAATAGTTTTTTTGTATAAACTTCACAGTCGTGATTGGTATCGATATCTAAAAACGATAAAACACATTTTATCAACTGATACCTCAAGTCACAAACTACCAGCGGTCGTTGCCCCCTAAGAAAAAAACATGAAATCTTTTTATTTTATCGTGTTTAAATATGGATACCCATGACGTCTGCAGAGTTTCGCTAGCTAATTTAATTTAACCTTGTATACCTAGGTACAGGTACAATTATTCAGCGACAGAACCATTTATTATCCGACATTTTTCATTGTAAAACTGGTTGATCACAAAAGCTGTGTCGTTAAGCGGTGCAATTATTGGATTTATTGTGTGAATAAACAAATTATATTATTGCTGGTCGAGGACAACAATTACATTTTATCTTTTATCTAATTTGCTGGTGCAGCATGCTAGGGTAATATGAGTACTTGGAAGTTTATTTACCTTGGGCATAAAATACATACTATTGATTTTAATTAATTCAGGGCAGGGCAAATATTTTTTTAGGGTTTCGTACTCAAAGGATGCCAACAGAGTGTGTGTTCTATTGCCGTTATAACAACAAAGAATAAAAAACTTTAAAATTAAAGGGGGTCTCCAGACAAGCAATAAACGGGGCATTTTGGCATGTGATACGGGACCCGACTCGCATTTTGCCGGTTTTTTTTAAACTTGAATTTGTTATTAGAGAGAGATCGAGTACCTATCTACTTACCTTTATGCGAATACTCAATTGTTATAGAATAGTGTAGGTAGCATAGGAATGAAAAAGAAAATGCTGTTCGGGTAGGATATTTCCTACGCTTGCTTCGCCTAGTTTCATTAGTACGAGTAGTATATTTTAATTTGAAATCTATGTGCGGCTGAAAGTAAGTAATTAGGAGAATTTATAAATTTGGCCTAGGACATTAAATGCCTTCAGAGCATTCATATTTACTGTCAAAATCTGCATATTAATATCGTAAGTTACGTGGCCCCAGACATTATGTAATAATAATAAATTCATGATCAAATGAGCAAGCACTTAATTAGCCAGTTACATAAATATAGTAATGGATCTGGCATATGGCATACGGCGGCCCTTATAACGTCAAATCACTTACTATTATGATGATGCCACGGTAATTACCGTTTTAGTCAGTCATAAAAACAATGGGGTTGTGTTGTACACGCAACAATGTGGAGCGTGCATGTGTGATGTTAATATTAAGGCATTTGAAAATTGGGTACTTTTGTACAGACGCCAGTCAAGCTATTCATAACTGTAAAATTTTCCCAATCAACCTTGAATATTAATGCTTTAGCGATAAAGTTGAAGTCTATTAAAAAAATTTGACAAATTGAGTAGCTTGATGTGCTGGAGTCTGTACAGTCACGAGCAAAAGTATGCATACACTCGGCATTATTCAAAAGCGATTTACTCCTTTATTTTTTAATAAAATGGTGTGCTGTTACTCACATAGCATTTTCGAACCCATAGGTATGTAATGTGTCGTATTTCAAAGTTGCATTCGTTATTTCACGAAAAAATCGCAATCAAAAGTTGCCAAGTGTTGACATATTGGTGCTCGTGACTGTACTCATCTGCAAAACAAAAAAAAAAACACACACATACTGCAAACAAATAATTTTAGTACTTATTATGAAACGAAAATTGTAATTGAATAAGTATTACTAATCCTACTTGATGCGTTCAGTTTTATAAAGCCATTTATTTCAATCGTTCTTTTAATAAAATAAAAAAATATTTGAACCCTACTTAGCGGATTTATTAAAAAATATTCTGTACCTTTAAATATTTTTAAGAAAAAGGTTTTAACTTTGTGAATTTGATAAATGGGAATGCTGGCAATTTTCTTGCCAAAAATTTGTTGAAACCATTAAGTATTTTTTCTTCTTGTAGTTTTTTTTTTTCACAAATGGTTAATGCTGATTTTTTTGACAGCTTCGGCCAGTTTGTGTTTTTAATAGTGGGATGGGGATCCAAAGAGGTTTTTAGGAAGTAGATATTCCTCTGTCAGGTTAGATTAATAAAATGATGATCATTAAGAATTGTTAAGGTTTGTATATTTTTCCAAACGGTATAAAGGTAATTCCAATATTAATATATTAATTCCAATTATTAGATTATTTAGACAATTTACAAAGGTCACACATAACACAAATCTCATTATCAACCTTTGAAAAACTTCCTACTAAGAGATTTTAATGTAAAAATGGTAAAAAAAACCCTTTTGTGTTTGAGAACATCCCCTACAAGAATAAAAATAACATTAATTATCATGATTTGATTATATTTTGCTTACAAACATATAAGAATTATACAATTATAAATATGAATTTAACTCAAACACTTAACAAAGAATAATATTAATGATAATAAAATGCTTAAATTAATAATTACTATGCTTAAATTGTTGTATTTTTTGTTGTTTATTTATGGTAGACTATGGGCTTTTTTATTTATTTAATTATCATGACAATTTAAGATGTGTATCGAAAAACCAAACGGACATAAAGTTCTATGACACACAACTCCAGTTCATACCTGATTTTGATTTCGTGGAAAGTGTCGGTGCGTGCGGTGTGCGATATTATCTGGTGAGTGAGGGTGCGCCATCTGGCAGGCAGATGCGCTGACGTCACGCGAAGCCCTGCGCCCGCGCCGCAGGGTGGAAGGGCTTCGATAGCACGCGCTACATCTCCCCGCAACAGCTGACCCATACTGATTTACTGACTTTCACTGCTCCTGTCGGTAGCGGCGCGTAGTAGCCATAATTAATAATCAGGAATTGATTAAAGTTATCTTACATTCAGGGATAAGGTAAAAGTATGTAAATACATATATTTCTGTGTTGTTGTTGTAGGTACTTTTTAATACCATCCTTAATATTGAATTTCACTATAAATAGAATTGTCTTATACTCTCTTATAAGCTTTGCTCTCACTAAGCAAGGGCGACTCCTAATTTCATTTTGACTGGATTAGAAACAATGATGGAGTCATCAACTTTTTCTAACTTGGAACAGTTGGCCTGGCTCTAAAAATCTATTAGACGATAAAAAATACTGAAATCCCTCTTACCTATTGAATATTGCTTATTATTATCGAGCAATTATTAAAACAAACAATCGTTTTACATAGTTTAACGTTAGGTCATGCAATCAATGTTTACTAGTTTTACCTTAAATGCAGAATTATCGGTTAGCAACAAGATCATTTCACTGCCAAACCGTTTAACTGGATCAAGCCTTGCCTGTGACAATCGATTTCTTAACCGTTCGATCTTTGTCTAATCGACAGTAATTTACCGATTGTAATCGGGACTACAATAATAATCGATTTATCACCTGAAGGTCTGAAATGAAAAATCCTGCAGGAAAACATTGAATACCTTTATAATTGGGTAGAATTCTTCCTCGCCCTTCGGTAGGACAATAAAACAATAGTGATAGAATCGTTAGTGGTGTAAAACTGGTGTAAAAAAATGCGATCAAGAAAGTCATTCAATACAGGGTCAAATTATATCTGAACATGATAAAAGAAAAAAACAATACTTAATTTCATGATATTTTTTTTGTCAGCGACCACTGGCAGTTTAGTTACTTGAAGTGTGAGTTATGGAAATCAGTTTTATTTTTCTTTTGATATCGATACTTAACATGGTATGGTAGCCAACTTTACATAACACAAACTAATATTTCAAGTAACCGTCGTTGACCCCAAATAAAAAAAAAACGAATATATGTCTTTATCATGTTTAGATATCGATACCCATCACATCGGTCGCGTTTCGCTAGCTAATTTATTTTGACCTTGTATATTTTTCAGCGCGATCTTTGACACATTTGGCGGTCGTAGTTCGCGTGACCGTCGCGTTATTCATCCATCGAAAAAAAGCTGCTCAACTCAGCACGAAACTTAGTTTATAGCGATCAGTAGGAAGTACACGTAGTGTATTTCGGGAAGTAATTTGACAGAGGGCTTTAAGGTGTCCAGCCCGCGATTCCGGAAGGTCATTGGTTGTTTATTGTTTACGACATAATAGATCGCAAATGCGCAATGGAGTCAAAGCACTACTAACGCTGACCCATCACCACTAATATCTTAAAGGAAAACAGATTCTTGTTTTTTTTTTTGTGACCCTCTTTGGTGAACCACTGCTGGGCAAAGGTCTCCTCCATACTTTTCCTACTTTCCTTATACTGTGTCTTCTCCGGCCAATCGGTCAGCAACGAGTCAACGCCAGCGTTTCTTAGGCTTGCCTCGGTGACGACGCCCGTGTTGAGGCACCCACTGTGCCACAGAATACTGTGTGACGATCCTGGCAGACTCTTGCTTAGTTATGCTAAAAAGGGGTGTGTGTACTTCTACTGACTACCTATGAAAATAAAATCTTTTTCTCTCGTACAAATAATATTCCTCGCAGACATAAAAAGATAACGTCGACGTAACATCTCGATCGTCGCCTATTTTCAGACAGACACAGCATATTAGGGTCAGACGATACAAAGGCCGTGATTACTGCATGATTACATTATCGTTATTCCTACACGTCGTTATCTTAGGGCATGTATCTGAAGCGTTAACCTTAGCTGTAATGGACCGCTCTGGTGGTAACACGCGACGCTCGCAACAGGCACAAGGGCAGGACGATCACAGTAATTGTTACGAACCTATCGAGGACATTGTGTCCACTCTAGGTCATGTTTACTATATGATATTAGATGTGTGTCTTTATTATAGTCGGTCAAACAAATGACGACAGTGTGTGAGTCAGTTTGATCGGCTTGCTCGTCCTGTGTTCTCTTCAAAACTTTATGCTATTCGATTCTCATCTCATGTCAATCTCTCTCGATGTCAGGATCATTGAGATTTGAGAATAAATGCTTTTCAGATTGACCAAAATGTCGTAAAGATCATGATGTGAACGTTAGAGATTTACGGTTTAACTGAGCAACATAATCAGCCTATGAAGTTCCCACTGCTGGGACATAGGCCTCCTCTCTGTTAGAGGGAGTGGGCCATAATCAACCACGCGGGTCCAGTGCGGGTTAGTGGATTTCACATATCTTCGAATTTTTGGTTCTAGAACGGTCCGGTTTTCTCACGATGTTTTTTTTTCACCGTTTTAGACCAGTGCAAGTGGTGATGAAATTAAAGACACAAAGTAAAGTGCCTGCCTGAGTTCGAACTCACGACTCATCGAGTAATCTAAATATTATAAATAAGGTGCCAAAGGTGGTTTTCAATCGTTACCACGATTGGAATAAGACGGATGTATTGTTACCAGGTAGGTACCTACACGTTTAATAGATTTTTTAAGTACGGAAGCTGTTCAGTTACGGAAGATGAATGTTAAGATAATAATGAAAATTAACTTGTAGGTTCATATAAATTGTTTTGTAAAAGACTATATGAAACGGATGTTCGTATTTATATTTTGTATTTAACTCTGGCCTTTAAAGAATACAATTAATAGGCAAACAATGTCCAATATATCATCAAAATTGCAGACTTAAAACACAGCATTTCCTGCCACAAAAAGGGCCCCGGTCCTTTTTTTTTTCAATATTTTTTGGATGGAAATAGGTGCGCGAGTTGCCAGTTGTTTATAAAATTTAATAAGGATTTCACGAGCTCCTGCACACTAATTGCTTAATACATTATCAATTACAATCTGATTCATTTTGAAGGATATTGCTAATCAATTGCTTCATAGGTTCGAAAAATTTGTCTGTTAACAACGTTAATAACGCAATGCATTTTGTTGTCTTGTTGAACTGTCAAAATGAAAGCCATTGCTACTGTTAGTCTGTTACGCAACTACCCCGCCAGATCTCTGAAAGAGTACAAAAAATAAAATTAACTGTATTTGCTATTTGTACTATGAAAATAAAATTGTCAACTTCGCGTTGTTTAGCCACAACTCGTTCAAATCGATAGTTCTGAAGTTTGTTTACATTTTTTGTTCGTCGGTGCCTGGTACTGAACGCACTAGTTACTGGTCTAACAAAAAATACTACGTTTTTTACACAAACTGGACGATGAGTTACGGTCACTTTTTTGTTAAGTTCACAAACAAAAAGCGAGGAAGCAACAGATCAAAAGTTAATTTGTAGTACTAACTCTTTAATTCATTATCTAGTTATTGAAACTAATGCACCGCATCGGTCAGACATCATAGTAGGTCGTCCCGTTTTTATACGACTTAAAAAGGGAGGTCTTCTGTTCGTCTATCAGGGAAAATGGGCGATATTTTCTCAAAAAACTGCTGCACCGTTTTTATTTATTTTTATAAAACAGTGTAACAATCGGCCCGATCCTTCTACTATTATAAGATTATAACTATGATGAATAGTATCTTTTTTTGTGGGTTCACTTAAAAATCCCTTTAACCTTGTTGCTTTTAAAGACCACAGTACCAGTAGTAGTTTCTTTTTGGTGAAAGGACTAAATCATTCATTCACGTCACGTCACAACTGACCTCGCCTACTTTACTGTGAACTATTTATTTTTATAATAACCAAACTGCAGTAAAAATGAATCGTAGTAGTCATAATGTGGGAGGCATTGCATGCAAGCAGAACTAAACGCGAGCCGTCGCAGCAAGCATGCACTCTAGATTCAATTTCTGCCACCGGAGCCCCGGGCTGCGGCGACTTCGCCACGCTCGCATTGTGGGTTAATGAGGTAGCGTTAAAAATAATGCTTTCTTTTTTAATCCGACCTCATTAACCGACAAAACCGCGTAAACAATAACATCGCGTCGTGTTCCTACTTGTAATCTGACGCCCAGTGCTTAACAGAATAGGCACTTACGAGTATGTTTCAGCGCTGTGAACCACGAATAAAGTTACAATTTTATATTACCTAGGCATTTAAGTTCGAACAATTAAAATGTTGTGGGAACCAAAAGAATGCGGGTGGAGTTGCATAGTTACTTTTGATATTTTCATGATGTTTTTGTTATCCATAAAAGTAAACTTGCTCGAAGTTTTGCTTAGATAGTAAGAGCAAAAGGCAAAGCATACAACCATTGCCATTAAATAATTTAATTAATTTATGGTGAAATCACAAACATATCCTGTCATAATGAATTATTAGTCAAATAATGCAAGTGCGTTTATGAAAAATATTTATTTAGCAAACATTGTGCCCCTTCCTTCGGTTACCCAGTTACCCCTGGTGGGGTTTGCAGTGGTTGAGCAAACAGGGATCAAAGACTCAGAGTATGCACTTCAATTTAAAGTGAAGAGTCATTAATGCGGACATATTTATACTCCTCTTTTCTTTGGAAAATAGGCTAAGGAGAATGTCGCACCAGGGGACCTAAAAAGGCCGCTTTGGCAGAATCATATAATAATAATAATAAAAGTTTATTGACCATAAGTTTAGGTTACACGCCGTAACACAGTCCTTGACAAGGACTGTGTTACGACAAGGTAAGATTCTCGCTCATGGAATAATAGTCATTATGTAAACACGTTAAGGCACTTTTTACCAAGTAGGTATATATGTTTTGCTGTGAATCATAGATGACGATAGCGAGTTACAAGTCAAGTATCATAGATACTTAATTCAAGTAAGTCAAGAATCATAGGTCATAGGATGATATTATGAATCATATTTAAACTCATAAAATGGTCACACATTTATAGCACTAAATTCATCTGTTTGACATTTTCGTATAGGTCAGCTAATATGAACACCATTTCACAAAAATTAGAGGAATTGATTTTAGGCTCCCTGTATTTAATTTTCGTCAGTATCTCAATACTTAGCCGTTCAAGACTTACTGACTCATTGTGGTCTTTAGGATTTATATGGGTTTCTGGTTTTCTAACCCTTGAACTTCCATTACCGCTTAAACTCTTTTAAAGCTTGGTAACTCTTTCCTACCGACCGCGACCGTGGATATTAGGCTGAATTTAATTAATTAGATACTTAAGTGAGAAGATAACTAAATAAGTAGTATCGTTTAGGTACCTATTATGCAGTTCCACTCTGAATTTTAACTTGTCTGTACATACTGATTGGTGGATTATGGCCCACTCCCTCGGGCCATAATCTACCACGCGGGCCCAGTACGTCACATTTTTTTGAATTTTTGGTTCTAGGACGTTCCGGATGCCTCTCGATATTTTCCTTTACCGTTTTGAGAACAGTGGTAACGAAATACGACCGAGGTTCGAATCTACGACCTACAACTCGTAAATCGCAGCCGATCCCACTTAGCCACCACTGCTGCATCTCCCTTCCGCCGAGAGGAGGCCTGTGTCCCAGTAGTGGGAATGTTATTGCTGAGTATGCTATGCTGTATACCTACTGATATTACATGTTAAGTAAAATTGTTACCAACCCTATGGACTTTGTCAAAAATAAAAGTTTTCTATTCTCTTCTCTTCTATTATCAGAATATGTTGTGTTCCTTTTAGTCTCTGCTAAATAAATGCCCTTTAAACATAAAAAAATGGCTCTTCATTTTTGGTCTAACCTGTCACGAGTAGACCCTATTTTGCTGATGCTCGTTATAAAGCATAAAAATAAATATTTTTGTTCTAAACCTTATTTATTCCTACGACTCAGTCCTCTAGCTTGTGGTCGCCACGAAACAACAAACTATTCACCCGTCGAATGTTAGCTACGATCTGGTTAACGTTGTTTGTCAAATATATTACATCTATATTGACTCATGGCGATCATTAATGCAGGCAAGAGCCCACTTATTAATTTTAATAAGTGGGGTTCGTCGCGTTGTGCAGGGGCGACGACAGCCCGCTCTAGGGTTATTTTGTTAGGTTTGATTTTATGGTCTTTGTTAGTGCCTTTAGCTTGTGGTTTATGATTATAGTCAAATAATTAAGATATTTTATGATATTAGACTTAAATTATAACCAAGAAGGTGAGGGAGTTTGATTATTTGAGAGAGATCACTGCCTCAAATAATAATATTATCAGGTTTGTTTCTACTGGTAGGTGAGGCTAAGAAACATAAATAACAATCATAATCATATTTTCCCACCTGACATTAATAGTATTTAAAAAAAATCGGTTGTCTGTAAAGTCGGTTTACTGACGATAGTTGAATGTGACAACGTCATAAGAAAATACTGATGGAATGGTTTCATTTTTCAAAAGAAAATTTTAGTGGAACGCCTCAGAAGGAGGTTATGCCGCATACGTCATGTTTTTTCGTGCGTGCAACCGGCTCCATCGAATTATAAGACGTTGTCACGTCAAAAAATGATGGATTAAATAGCAATAACAATAAAATAAAGGAAATAACAATATTGTTACTTAATTTTAATTGAACTATTACTACAGTAACTATATAACTAAATATTTGCATGTCACGCTTAAACCTAAACGTTTGTATGAAGTTACTGTCAAAATTTCAAAATTATTCCTTGAATAACGTTATATAATTACATATTTATATTAAGACCGAAGTTGTACCAACACTTGTGGCAAATAAATTGACTTGATTTGAAATGAACTTCTAATTACCCTTACTGTAAAAGGAATTATTTTATTAATGTAACTAGTCGTCTATTTTTCTGCAAGAAACTACCACTTTATAGGTATCCAATAGATAGAAAGGAAAATCTTTAGCGCCTGCAAAGAATCTGTTACTACGACGCCGGTCTGTGTTACCTTCCACAAAACAACATTTCACAAAGGAGACAGCACGAATCGCATAAATAATTAAACAATAAAAACAGCTAGTGTCCCGCTCAAAAGAACAATAAGCAATCACTCGCATCTCTAGTTATCATCGTATGATCCGACGGCACGTCAGGGTAGGGTTGCTCCACAACCCCCAGCTGCTAAAGTACCATAAAAGTGTTCGGTGAGCGCGTGCCGCCTGCGGCGCATCTCTAAATTGCATTTTAACCTAATTAGGGAACGATATAATTTTTCGGTTCCGCTATAATCAGATCAAGCAGACATTATGAAATTAAAGCGCTTTACAGCGGGCGGGATGGCGACCTCGCTGTCGCATGTTATAATTCATGGTAGCCCATATTTTATAATTGTTATTTTTTATGGGAACTCTTATAATAGATAAAATAAGTAGGTACTGATTTTTAGGGATAATTTACCAAAAAGGATAGATATCATGTAGGATACTCAGATGTCGGACTATAGTAACAACGCCGCTGCATTTCACTTGGCATTCTAAATGTCCGACCGAAATACAATTTTCAACCAAAACCGAAACTGTAATCGCATAAGTATTTGGATCCTATTCTAGTTTCAGTCGGAACCTTACTTTTTGCTGGCACTACCCAGACTGAAACCGAAGCTTCGGTCGGATACTAATTCTAATTGCTAATTGTAAACATTTTGCCTTGACTAAAAGCCTGTATATTTAACGAAACACAATAAGGACTTACAGCTACAAGTTACATAACATCAGTAGTCAATATTTGTCAGCTGATCATGGGAACTTGTCAAGGTTCATTGCGGAGCGGTTTCCCACAGAAACTAGACACCGCGGCGCACGGCACGCGCTCGGAATAGTTCGGTTACATCGCGCACAAATAGGGACAAATTTTTATTTATCGTGGTATCTCATCAGTTTGTCGATCGTAGAGGAGAAAATTCCGACGAATATTCAATGTGAGTGAGTTCTGTTTTTTGTATAAAACTGTGCTTTATATTTAGTAACTACGAGTATATTACTTTAACCCCTAAAAGGAGCAAATATAAAGTTTTACTTCACTCTAAAACATGGCTAGGCTAGCACCAAATATTGTTTGTTGGTGCTTCTGAGTTACAAACCTAAAGGTTTCATCCATCTTATGACAGAAGTAGCAAATTCCCCTATGATGTACAGACGCCAGCAGGTCAAGCTACCCGAAACTGTCAAATTTTCCCAATCAACTTTGAACCTTAATGCTTTAGCGAGAAAGTTTTAAATCTATGAAAGAAATTTGACAGATTGTAGTAGCTTGATATGCTGGCGTCTGTAATAACACCTGTATTCACAAACAATACTTTTCAAAGGGCTGATTTTTCCATCGCCAGATAACTTTTATTTGAGGAATAAAATTGACGTTTGAGAGTTTTTGTATGAAATAACTGTCAAAATTTAAAAATTATTCCTCGAATAAAATTATCAGATGGTTGAAAAATCAGCCCTAAGTAAAGTAGCAATACTGTGCGAAGTAAGGCATTTCCCAATACGTTTCACCCAAGTATTGTCTATGAGTAGCTTTTTGGAACCCTATGCGTCCGCGCACACTGTGAGACGTCATCATCACAAACATTGGTTTGTGAATACGGGTATAAAACTTTCTTAAAAGTTAGTTCTCACCAAAAAGGTTTAGTGTGGCTATTGTTTCACTTTCAACACACACACACACACACACACACACGATTTAGCAAGGGGATCTTTTGAAGAAGCACTAATGCTTCCCTAGTGTTTCCGAGCGAGTTGGTTGCTGTCGCATCCGATGTGCAGATTGAAGGGAAAGAAGCTCCAGGAGTGCTCGGTAACCGTCAATTACGTTGGGCCGCGCACGCGCCGATGCCCCAGGGACCGGTGGCACACGACCGCCCCACACAATTTATGGAACAAAGTACATACATCACTACACCCCGGTTGTGTGTTTAAAATTAAAAAAAATATATGGCTCGAATACGCTTCTTTTATGAATCATAATTTTTGATGCATCAGTGTTTTTTGCATGGAGTAAAGTCAATGAAATTTTTTTATAAAAATAGAGGTCCTCATTTTCAGTTTTATTTCCGAAGATTTCTCTTATCGCGATAGGCAGCTTATCAGCGACATTATACTACGGTGTTGGTGATTGACGTAGAGTACCTACCTGACGACGACGAAATTGCTGATAATTTAGCTACCTACCATTCCTATCAATACCTACGTCGATTGTACTCCTTCCTCCCTGTGCGGTGTTCCTCTAAAATGTATAAAATTCCACGGGTTTACCTATGTTCGACTATGTAGAACAGCAGCATGTGTTACAAGCTAACGTTCTTTACCAACGGGACTTTCAGGCAGACTATTAATAAAACATCGTGTTGACCCACTGGCCGCAGTCCGTAACATCCGCGGCTCACACCGAATCAAGGCTCGCTCACGTTTCATAATGTATAACCTTGTAACCTGGTCTGCGCACGCGTTTAGGGTGGTTCTAGCGACGCTAAGCCGTGATTTATGCCGTCGTAAAGTTGCACACGGCCGGTCTCGCGTTCACTTGGATAATTTATCGTAGCAACCACGCGGCCACGGTTGACCACGGACTAGCCGGATTGAGTCGACGATTCATATTGAGTATTTATAGTATCGCTCCACCATAAAATAGCCGAATGGCTCGTGATGGCTAGGTATGAGTGCGTAGTTAAGTTGGTAACGTGCCCATTTTGATTTGACGGAGGAGAGCCCGTTATGCACAGTCTTGTTAGTGAGTTGGGCTAACTGTGATCACGTTGCAAAGTGTTGTCACGTTTTATCTTACCTTAAAAGTGAGACAAAAGATTACAACGTTTGGATAAGGTTCATAGATGATTGGCAAGTCAAGTGGATAGTGAAGTAAGTCCAAGTTATTCCATCCATATGGCACTTTTATTATAGGTAAGTATATGTAGGTACACTATGGCGAAAGTTAAACTTCTATGCACCTACTTCGTACTTCGTGTACAGTTGAACATTGCATTAGTTGAAGTAGGTATATAGGCACTTTACCAAATACCAAATAGAAATTAAAAATGTAAAATGCAAAAAGAGCAAAGCTAGATAGCTTCAGCAAGTAGATACTTGCCATCTAAATTATTAACACGACCAAATAGCATAGACTTTATTGCTTTAACTAAGTTCTAGGTGTATGCAATTCACCCTAAATTGTGTAACATAGTGGTCAAGTTAAAATCATAAATATCTATGAAATTCAGTAGTTTTCACGATTATCCAGAACGAAAATTATAGAAAAGAAAGAAAATACAATTATTTGCGGCAAATATGACGCGTAAAAAAGAGCAGAAACACAAAAAAAATAACAACTTGGAGGAAAAGATGCGTCACATCCACGCAAAACGGCCATCGCTTAGCATAATGCTAAGACCCTATACGAGACAGAGCCCCAGCGCTGGTTTTCAGCAGCAGCCGGCGTTGACGTGATAACGTCAACCGATGCAGCATGCAATTAGACGTAAACGGTCGAAAAGCAGCTGAATGATCTTATTTTTTTTTCAGAATATATAGTTACACAATAATATGAAGCCTCTGAATCCCAAACTATGTAAAAACCATGCAAGCATAAGTGATGCTGATAATTAATATGAAGCTCGCAACCTATCTAGCAGCAGATAATTTTCTGCACTAGGTACAGTCAACAGCATAAGTAGATGATCAAAATCAGAAATTCAATACTAATAAACGGAGTTCGCGTCAGAACTGTGTGGCGTCGAAGTGATTCAAAAGTATGTGATTGTAAATTATACCAAACATTTACTACTAGTACGCCACACAGTTCTGACGCGAACTCCGTTCATTAGTATTGAATTTCTGATTTTGATCATCTACTTTTGCTGTTGACTGTACCATACGAATTCTTAATCAAACAGACAGCTAATAGAACGTACATCCAGCAAAACATCATTCCAGCCAAACTTGCCATAAGTTAAGCTGCAGACTGGGCGACTTGTCATCGTGATATACTCCCAAAGTTCTACTAAGATACACGATGGACCATGCTTATGTATGTGACCAGACGGCCATGTTTCTCTTCCAGTGTATTATATTTTCAGTAAGCCAAGTGAATTTCTTCATTTTGCCGTCTGATTTCATCCATAAGATATGTAGCGACCTAAATAAAAAGTATCTTTATAAGATTTATCAGTTATGCAAAACTCAGTAAGAAATCATTAACACCATCTGCCTAGCCTTTTCCCAACTATGTTGGGGTCGGCTTCCAGTCTAACCGGATGCAGCTGAGTACCAGTATTTTATGTGGAGCGACTGCCTATCTGACCTCCACAACCCAGTTCCTGGGTAATACGAAACCCCTTGGTAAGACTGGTAGACTTTCGGGCTTCTGACGACCCGTAACGACTGTCAAAGATCCACGAATGACAGCCGGGACCAACGGCTTAACGTGCTTTCCGAGGCACGGAGGGGTCTCGGTATGTGAAGATGGTCACCCATCCACGGACC
Organism: Apamea anceps; assembly: GCA_951799955.1. Lineage (NCBI taxonomy): Eukaryota > Metazoa > Arthropoda > Insecta > Lepidoptera > Noctuidae > Apamea > Apamea anceps. Next base: position 13,405,808 of record OX637505.1, on the reverse strand, counting down.
AATCGCGGCAAGCGTATCTTAACCTGATCGATCGACCCGTGCGGCTGTTATTACTTAGCCACAAGCCCCTCCAGTAACAAATCACTACAACTTAATAATTATGTGACTTCTTAATAAGTAGTTATGCGCATACCATCGCGGGTAGGACCTGGATGAGACTGGCACAGGAACGTCGGGATGACATGACAAGAGAGTTCTATGGTCAGCAGTGGGTGAAGTCGAGCTGTGAATGATGATGAAGCGAATAATTTAAAAAATATGGCCCTGCCCGGAGTCTACTCTACTCTACTACTACTACCGGAGTCTACTTTGGAGGCATGAGGAACAGGGTATAAAGTTCACTCAACCTCCATAGAAAAGGGAGGATCCTCCGACCAGACGGGTGTTGTGTCTGGCGGGCAATTGCCCCACGATTGATGTTGGGAAATTGTATCTCTGCTAATTGCGCGGTAAACTCTGCTTGCGAGATGCAGGATTTGCGTGACGTCTGATGTTATATAAAGGTGGTTCTCTTCAGTTTCACACCCGCCTGTTTAACCGGTAGTCAAACATTAATTACGATTTTTTACTCACTAAATAACTCATCATCTCTTTGAGTAGATATCTAGTACACACTTGTAGCTATGCTGATAATATAAAATTAAACCACATTCTACATTTCCAGTCTTACCAAGGGATTTCATGTTACCCAGTAACTGGGTTGTGGAAGTCAGATAGGCAGTCGCTCCATGTAAAACCTTGGTATTCAGCTGCATCCGGTTAGACTAGAAACAGACCCCAACATAGTTGGGAAAAGACTAGGCAGATTGATTGATTTCTACATTTATATCTGTAATTTATTTCGTGTACAGACGCCAGCAGGTCAAGCTACCCGAAACTGTCAAAATTTTCCAATCAATCTTGAACCTTAATACTTTAGTGATAAAGTTGAAAATCTATTAAAGAAATTTGACAGATTGTAGTAGCTTGATGTGCTGGCGTCTGTACATAATAAAGAGTATTCTATTCTACTCTAAAATTACATTAGTATTATTTATAGTTGTTCCGAATGATATCTAAAGAATGAAATATTTCAATTAAAATGATTTTGCAATTAATTTACTAAAACCCCAAAAACATCAAACCAATAAGTTCACTGTCTCGCAATCTATTTATGCTTATTATTAATGAATTCAATTCAATCTTTATTGCATTCATAATGGACACATACCGGTGGTCTTTGTCGGGCATAGCAAAATTTTAAATAAGTAGGAGAGAATAAATAAATACTTGATTTTATTTTATTTATTTACTATCGAATACCTTCTTCTGTAACTAACTACCAATCAATCAAATCAAACTAAAAATCAGGGGGTAGGCAGATAACTGCTACGATCCTTGCATACTTATTCCTTTTGCGAGTACTTTGCACCTGACCTTGCTGAAGAACATCACCAATAAGGTCACAAGGTCAATTCAGGTGGAGTTTGAGTCTAAACGATCAAATATTAATTTGAGACGTTTCAATATATTGTATATCAATATAATTGTGTATCTAAATAGAAAAATCCAAATTTTATTAAAAGCTTCAAATGTGTAAACTTCAGGGACATTTTTTCCTTAAATTCATGACACATAAATAAAATACTCTATACTAAAAAGATATATAAAAAATGGAAAATTAACAAAAAATATAAAAGCTATAACTACTCATAAGTAGACGTAGCTCTTGAGATGCTACGAAGACGCTACGCGCCGCGCCGCCCAGTAAGCACATTATCTCTGTCACCTACACCGTAGCACGTAGCACGTAGCCGAGCAACGTAGCCGGTTCACTGAGCTTTCACCAAATGTTTATATTTGCAGTAAGCATACACGTAAAATAAACATCCGATTTATGAATATTTATAGCTACATTCCGATTTACCTTTAATCCTCTATTGATGCACAAGAATGGTGCATAAAAAGTAAAGCAGTGTAGCGGCGCTCATCTGTAAACACTTGAGCGATGTAAAGTGTTCAATATCGGTGGGAAATGCTGCGAAAATTCTTTTTACAATCGATCGGTGGGTGTAGCCGTGTACATGTGGATTGGTCGGTGGGCGTGGTGGTTGTTATCGGCGACCAATGGGAGTAGATCGGTGATAAGAGGGTTGGGGGTTGCGCGGCGGGGTAGCGGCAGTGCGCCGGACGGAGCGGCCCGGGTCGGCCGCGTCACCATGCTGGGGGCCATGATGTATCCGGGCGCTGAGGAAGCCGAGCTCGAGGACATGCGAGTACCGCCGATACAGCTCGAGCACTTGCCCGAAGTATTCCTATGTACGTAATGTTGTGTTCTGTCGTGTGAGTGCTCCGTGTGCTGTGCTATTTTCTGTGCTGCGTTTGTAAACGTTGAGCGTGCGCTCGTTTTAGTAGCAATTGTGACGTTTAACAATATGTTGATATGTGAAAACCACGAAAAACTGTATTTCCATGCGATTCAAAATTAACTTAGTTAAATATTTCGCTCCATGATTGTACCAGCCTTATATGTTGATATAGTACTCTACATTGCCTCCGTACGTGCCAAAATAATCCGATAATCAAAAGTATCTAAGGATATCCAAATACACTTCGCAGTATGTACTTTCGCTTATGACATGTAAACTGCGATTAAACAACAGTAGGTAGGTATGTACTAGCGTGTGCTTATTGATTATATACATCTAAATAAATAGGTACCTACCACTACAGTCAAATTAATTAAAAATAACCTTAAAGTTAAGACATTCGTGAAATTCTTGCAAAAACAGACTACCTTGCGTCTTCATCATCAGATCAGCAAAAAGCATCACTATTGTCAATTATCATCAAAACCACGTAAGTTAGCCTTATTTTGCATCTCGGAAAGTAGGTACATAAATAGGTAAAAAATGAAAATACTGTTTCAAGCAGTTTGTCGTTCACCAACAGCTGTTGAACTCATCTTCCAATAAATTGCACTGCCGTAAAGCTGAAGGAAATTTTGTGAAAACAAAAACTTAATACGTTAATACCTGGCTGGTTATGAGGAATGATTTATAAGCTTTTGACAGATTTTTCGTATAAAATCTGTCAAAAATATAAATTATTGATCACTTTAATCATCTCCTGCGTCGGTGAGCAGAGTTTGCACAGCTGAAATTTTGGTCAAAGATGTTTGAACTTTTTGCCATCGATACGCTAAGCCGAAATACCTATTTTACGTTTAAAAAAAGATTAGGGGTTTAATTATAATTAAAGAACTGAAGTGCTAACCGATTTTCTTTGCTGACTTGCTGGCTGTACAGGACATAATGATAACAGGTGAATTCTAACATAACTATCACTTATACAGCATGAAGCAGTCTATAGTCTGTTTCAAAAGTATAAAGAAACCCTTTTCAGATTAAAATCTTGCACAATCACTCATTTTATGGGAATTAGTAACACATTAATCTGTATTTAAAAGGTTTCAACTTAATGTCTCACCACTTTTTCCAACAATTATTGTTCAAACAATAATTATTTAAATCACATTTTTAAATTGTAATTGAAAAGTCATCGAAGAGACTTGAGGTTATAAAATAACCTCAATGAAAAAAAAAATATCTTTAAAAGGTCAAATCAAATGAATAATTAATATCTTTAAAAAATGAGTTTTATAATCAGAAGTTCGGGTTTAAGTGTTTAAATAATCAAATCAGAGCACTCAATTTGTGAGTGGCACTGCAAATGGGTATATAAACTGCCACTTACTTACTTCAGAGGGGCAATTCTCGCAATTTTAAGAACGTTCACAGCCATGTCGTTACTATCACTAGTCCAAAAAATTGACAGCTAGCTGTCACTATGCATACATTTTATGTAAACAAAATATTTCTTTTACGCTTAATTAAATAATTTGCTCCATTGCTCAATATTACGGTGACCCTTGTATTTTCCAAAGCTCTTAAGAGACAAAAATTGTGGAGGAAAGCTCTACAAAGAAAATATAGAAACCTGTAATTCGTCAAGACTCAGTGCTATCCATTTTAAACCTGAAGACTTTTATGGGAGAAATTCGTAAGTAACTGTTCATAAAACAGAGGACCATGTCTATTTTCATTACAGGCTGTAGTTGTGGGCCGTGGTAGACGCATGCCTTTTCCTTAACTCGTTCTTTAATTGTGCTACACTGGAAGTTGGATTAATATTTTTCTGGTTTTCGTTTCATTTATGTAAACACATACAGAACAATGGCGGTTTCTGGACTGACACCAGTGCTGGCACCTATGACGAGCTTTTAGTTTTTTGCCCCATTGGCATACACAAGTTTTCCGATCCATTTGCTTACATTTTCATTACCTACTACTGTGAGCAAACACGCTGAAAAAATAGTCAAGGCAAAAAGTTTTTTAAAAACTCAACTCATAAATTACCTGCTAAATGCATGTTACTTTTCAAGATACTGAAAGATTGCATCGTGGAAACCGATATTAGTACGATCGGTGCTTCAGTTATTACAAATTTAAAATTGCTAAGCATAAGGTAGATTCAATCAACTGCAATTGCCACTTTTCAGGTTTTCTGGTTTTTCAGAAAGCGTGAGCCATCCAAACAAAACCAAGATTTTGTTTTGACAGATAATTATTGCCTCATCTCGTGTTAAAGTGGTTTTAGATATTGCGCTAGTGATGAATCTCATAATACTAGTAAAGCTGTAAAGTATGGAACGATCACATTTTGACAAGGCACACCTTTTCCTAAAAGCAATACATTATAATACAATACATACATAGGCATTAAAATACCTGAACTAAAACTAACTGCTGCATAAAGTAGATACTCACATATCAGATAGTTGCGGTTAATATAATTTTATCGGGAAACTGCGAATCTGTAACGAATTATTTGAAATCATTAAAGCATAAAAAACAAGCGTGGAAAATGTACCAGAATAATATCCATTGTAAATAAAACTCGTGTAGGTAAGTACGTATGCGATGTACTGGGTATGCAGAGACGTAACGCAATATTATGGTATTTTTAATGGAAATGGAAGGATTACTATAACACTAAGGTCATCATTCATTTCGTACACAGAAAAAAGGTACTGTTTTTTTATGGGAAATGACCACTTGAGTATTTTTTATTATTACAACAAAAGTCTACAATTAACCCCCCGGCTGATATTTGAATCTCCTAAAATCATATTTTTATAACATTAATTTTTGGGGTCTGTCCCACTAGTCCCATTGACCCAGTCCCATGGTGGGACAAGTGGGATTATATGTCCCACTAGTCCCATGGGACAACTGATACTAACATATTTTTAAAATCATGTCCCACTAGTCCCATGGGACAACTGATACTAATATATTTTTTAAATTATGTCCCACTAGCCCCATGGGACAGCGAGTACTGATTACAATGATTGTAACAGTGAATCAGCCAGCAGGGTAGGTACACCAGGTGCATGTGAAAATGTCAATTTGACTTCACACTGCAAGAACCGATTAATGAAGGAGAAAAGAAGAGTTTACAGTGGGTTGCCAAACTATTAGGGACAGTCACAAAAAAATGGTACTTGTAAAGTAATAGTCTTGAATTAATTAGAAAAACACAGTTTTTGGAATGACAAAAGCTAGTAAATAGCTAAATAGTTATTTACGAAGTAAAATAAGAACAAAAAAAAAATAAAAAATATGAATAATGAAAATTATAGGTAAATAAATAAGCGAAAAGAAATATTACTTAGTACTTAGTGACATTTCCTTTTGCCTCAATTAGTGCTTCTATACGCCTGCGCATGCTTTCTATGCAGTTTATGGCACTTTCTCTTATTTTAGGATTGTGGTGCCAAATATTAATCAGTTTTTTTATAAGTCTGACCTTGGTCGTTATAATTTCTTTGGCTATTTTAGTTAGTTAGTTAGGAGAATTGCCAGGCCAAGGTAAAACTGGAATGTTGTGGTCTGCCAAGAACTTGGTAACGCTTCTGGCTTTATAGCATGGCGCTGAATCATGCATAAACATGGATTCCTCACCATCTGGGAACCATTCTTCAAGTGTCGGTAAGAGGCGAGTTTGTGCAAAGTAAAACTTAAATTCATATTTGTTTTAATTTTCTTATACTATTTAACTTCGTCATTTTGCGTTTTTTACAAGACCATATTGAAACTCCGAACATATATGTTTCGTGTTTGTAAAATTCATATCCAGAATTGAGTAATACCCTCCCTCGGCCTCTTTTGATTATATTGAAATCAGTTTGCATGACTCTTTTGCAACTATTTTAATTTCAAAACAATAACAAATATAACAGCCAAGTTATTTTTGTTTTTCCAAGTCATATTATGACAACGTCACATAAGGAAGAGTAATTGTCAAAGAGACTATAATGAGGAAATATGTAAACAGGGTAACATACCAAAAAGAGACTGAGGAAATATGTAAGGCAGGGCTCAGAAACTTTATTTAAAATAACGTAAAAACGTTTTTAACAGTTCTTTGCACAATATTAACAAAAAAATGCCCTACTGTGTAGTAGGGCATTTTTTGGAAAAACTGCGTGTAAATGATCTAAAACGATTTTTTTTTTATCTAAAAATTGAAAACTGGAAAATTGAAACTGTTTGTTTTTGCCTGAAAAGTGTTTATAATTTTAAATAGTATAAGAAAATTAAAATAAATACGCATATAAGATTACTTAAACTCTTCCTTTCTCCTTCATTAATCGGTTCTTGCAGTGTGAAGTCAAATTGACATTTTCACATGCACCTGGTGTACCTACCCTGCTGGCTGATTCACTGTTACAATCATTATAATCAGTACTCGCTGTCCCATGGGACTAGTGGGACATAATTTAAAAAATATATTAGTATCAGTTGTCCCATGGGACTAGTGGGACATGATTTTAAAAATATGTTAGTATCAGTTGTCCCATGGGACTAGTGGGACATATAATCCCACTTGTCCCACCATGGGACTGGGTCAATGGGACTAGTGGGACAGACCCAATTTTTGGATATAAAATGTTCGACACTTGATGTCCTTTGTAGCAATCACCAAGAAGTTCAAAAGCTTAAAAAATGAATCGATCTTTCCCGGTCGATGTAATTCTTTTCCGAAAATAAAAGGCCCGATGACACGTCTTGACACACGGATATCATGAAGCGAAAGTAACGCGGGAAGCAGCGCCTTTCTAGTCATTCGTTACAACATGATTATCAGTTCGCTTGGCTGTTTGCTTAGCAGATAGTGTTCGATTGAAGTGGAAGCTTTGCACATCTGATTGATGATTTATTTTAAGAGTAAGGTAGGCAAGACTTCTCATCCTAGCAATAGGTATTTAAGTTAACAATTATAATAGTAAAGAAAGTAGTAGTAGTAATTGTAATAGTAAGTTCCACATTTAACCAGTATGCCTTCAAAACGAGAGAGTACTGGTATCTTCTGGGCACACTCGTTCCATCGTAGACCTCATCCATCGCTTTCTAACAGGCGTGATCAATGTCAAGAGCGAATGGACCTATTCAGCAATAATAAAAAAAACAAAGGGGATGTTATTAACCACATATGTATTAAGTTATAAGTATTATAAGAAAAATGGGTAAAAAATTGGTACGTACATTATTTTAATAATCTGTATTTATATTTTTCACTAAGAACCGGTTAGGCCTAAAAATTGGTACATAATAATACAATCTTTGATCTTTCACTTGCAATGGTTTAGGCCTACAAACTGCGTAGATAATAGGTAGGTAAGTACCGTTGTTCAAGTTGATATAATTGAAGAGGCACCAAAAGCCTTTTGAGAACCTGTGGTCAGTATTAATTGCAGACGAGTACTTAAATATAGTGTAGAGCAGTGGTGTCCTAGTGTTGTAGGTCATAGGTTCGAAGCCAGGCGCTTTACTTTGTGTAAATTATTTCATCACCACACCTCTCAAAACGGCTAAAGAAAACATCGCGAGGAAACCGGCATGCCCTAGAACCAAAAATTCGAAGATATGTGACTTCTTCTAACCCACACGGGGCCCATGAGGTGGATTATGGTCTCAGTGAGGGGAGGCCTGTGTCCCAGCAGTGAGGACATTATTAAAACTTATTTTTGTTTTTCCATGGTGGTTAGGCTCATGCCCAAAACCGTTTCCGTAGGTACGTATATTTCTTGTCTGGCTAAAAAAAACTTTGTTACAAAAAAACAATGTGTTAAAGCAATCTGTTGAGTTGGTCCGTTTGAATCTTGTCGACATTTATTAAAGAAAGTAGCATTACTAATTCTACCTAGTCTGTTCATATTAGAAGAACTAGAAGTAGGATTATTTGTTAAGAAGCATTCTCAGCTATACAGGGTGGCAGGGACATTGACGCGCAACCTGTTACCATGGATTCAGTACATGATTCTGACCCCCCTGGGAGGAAATTTTTCGTCGACTATCTCAAAAAAATTAGCTTTTCCATACATTTTGATCGCGTCGTAGGTATTACACTTTTCTATGAAACAGCTGTTTATGTGCGTCGATATCCCTGCCACCCTGTTTACTAAAGCCACAGAAAATAAAAATAAAACAATCAAGAGATCGTACTCGACTGGCTGTCACAAGATGAAGAAGCACACTATTTCAAAACAATTGTTTTAATATGTTTGTCAAAATCTATAACCAAATGCCTAAACAAATCAGAGAGCTACTATTAAATTATTTCGGAACAAAACAAAATGTCAATTAAATCAACTACGTCATAATAATTTTATTTTAAAGTATTTTTGGGTCACATGATCTCTAATTTATTCTAAAATCTTCAAGTAACTATGCATGACAACTCGAAAGGACACCACAAAATGCAGTTTGCAGATTCTGAAATAGAACCCACTGACTTACTACACCAATTCTGTCTAAGAATTGCAGATACATGCATATATTATGTGTTCTAATGATATGTGATTTTCAAGCGTGCCTAATCGTTTCTGGTTATTTTTCTGTGTTTTTACAATTAACACAAAATAGTCGCTGCCGTTCGTCTGTCACCCCGTTAGAGTATTGCAAAGGTTGGTTGTTGTTTAAAAATAAGTCCATTTTCATAAAGTATTTTTTCAGCCAAAAGTTTCGGCACTGATAAAAATAGATGTTAGGTTAACACTGATAAAATCTACTGCTATTTTTCGTTCATCACCCTGATGGTCCACGCACGGCACCTATGGTGTTACTGGTTATCTGGCATCATACATACATCGTACGTACAACGCATGCAGGCCAAAACTTAGATTTTTTTTCGTTCTCGTGTTATACTAATCCAAACTACATCTTATACAAAAGTGTCTCTACATATTTGTTTATTGTACACTTTTTTTTAACACCCCATGAATGGGTGAACTGATTGTTGAAATTCATATGGGAATTTTCAAAATCCACGTGGCTGTGTCGCGGTAAAACTGCTACTACCTACGTCATACCGTCAGTGTTTAACAACTCTATATGTGTTGCAGCCAGTATCCCGAAATGCGGCGGCTGTCACGAGATGATCGTGGACCGCTACGTGCTGAAGGTGTCGGACCGTACCTGGCACGCCGGCTGTCTGCGGTGCGTGGAGTGCCGCGCGATGCTCTCGGGTAAATGCTTCGCAAGGAACAACCAGCTCTACTGCACCGATGACTTCTTCAAGTAAGCCTCTTTTACTGATTGTTTTATAAGGGTTGTTTTCCCGTGAATTTCTATGTTCTTGTGACTTCTCTCACAAACTTAAGAAGAAGAAACACAAGTTAAATAGCAGTATTCTTTCGCTCTGATACCAGTTACACTTTGCATATTATGGCATTAGTGGGGTTTTGAGCTTTGAAATTACTTATGTGCATCTGGCAAGTTACGTGGTTAAAGTTGGCCGAAGGGTGCTGCTACTAAGTGAAATTCAAGGTCAGGATTGGGACGCATAACATCTATGTTAGGCCTAAGACCTATATAAATTGCAATATTTTTTCATGCCCTTTAGTAGTTTGCTTTATGTAATAGCGTCTGTCACGTTGATAATGTTGTTGTGATTGCGGCTGTTGTCCTAGGCGGTTCGGCACCAAGTGCGCTGGCTGCGGGCAGGGCATCCCCCCCACGCAAGTGGTGCGGCGTGCGCAGTCGCACGTCTACCATCTCCGGTGCTTCGCCTGCGCCGCCTGCGCAAGGACGCTCAATACTGGCGACGAATTCTATCTCATGGAAGATGGGAAGCTTGTGTGTAAACCTGACTATGAAGCGGCGAGAGCGAAAGGTATGCAATCGTGTATGTCTGTTTATTGTACTCTACTAGGTATACTGATCTTTTTGTTTTTATTTTGTCAATTTGCCATATAAATTCCCTAAACAGTATTTGTATGGCTGTGGACGACAACAGCATGTTAGTTTAGTGTTGAATTATTCACAAATAACTATTTCTTCCCTCTTCTATAAACAATTATTCGCTCCTTAGGAAAAGAAAATGGCAAAATCTACATCAAAATCAGTTCTAATGTGCAATGTCCAGGCGGCGAGGGTTCCTTAGACGGCGACGCGGCGAGCAAGAGGCCGCGGACCACGATCACAGCCAAGCAGCTAGAGACCTTGAAGAACGCGTACAGCAGTAGTCCGAAGCCGGCGCGGCATGTGAGGGAACAGCTGGCTCATGATACGGGGCTAGATATGAGGGTGGTGCAAGTGTGGTTCCAGAACAGGTCAGTTGGTTTGCCTTTGTTTCTGTTTGTTGTGGGAAAGGAGGAAGGATGATTGTGTAGAGCTGAGTATCGTGTAAGAACAGCTTCACTTAGGAATATCAAAATACACGCATAACCTAGGCCTAAAATGTAGTTGTCCAATAAGAATCAAAGTAGGTTGGGTAAGTCTATACTTACATATGTTATCAGAATAGTGGGTATTTGCACCAGGTCCTTCTCGGACCTATTACATCTATCTATGACTATAATGATGAACTGTTTTGCGACAACAGCTTTTTTCTATAATAAAGCTATTCTGATATGCTATTCTGATAACATTAAAACGACTTCATCGCACTATAAGCCGGGTTAAATTCGCCATAACTGACATTTATTTCTTTTATGACGTTGAAAAATTAGACATGCAAACCTAAGTAACGCCTCTTTAACCGTACCGAATACCGAAACATTCGATATCTGTAATCAATGTAAATTGCGCAGGGGCACCTTCCGAGCTGTTCGAGTTAACAAAATGATTTTGAAATGGTCAAGTGAATTAACTAGACGTAAAGAGAGATTAAAGCTTTTATGGGCGCGCAGAGCTAAACATTAAAATGTTCAGTAAGATTACATAATATAGGTAACGAGCAAATGCGTCAGTTGTTTAGTACTATAGAGAATTAAAACAACGTTAGATTAAGCACGATGACTGTTTGTCTAAAAAACCCTTAAGTTCTAAGTTGAACTGCATGATTACTGACAAATCAATCTTTATGGTTCTTTTCTCAAAATACCATTTCAGACACCAATCTACATGGTCTTCACATAATTTGACCAAGATTATGTCTGGACTTTAAAAGAGACTGTGACCTCTAAGTTTGTTCGGCCTTTCTTCTCAGAGTAGTCAGATAGAAAAACCGACATCATCTAGTTTTTAAAAATATGACTGACATGTAAAAGTGTTTGTATCTACTTACAGAAATAAAAACCGTTACTTCTTCAACAATGATATTCATTTGGTGGATCCAAATCAATATTATGGTTAAACAAGTCGCTGGGTGAAGGAGGTTATTTTGATTCTACTAACGAAGTAAAATGAAATGCATTTATAAGATTTCGTGGCCATGAGCCATTGTAGGCAGCAGGTTACACCCATGCAATTGATCTACATAGCATTTAAGAGAAATCCCGACGCGTGACTTGTTTTGAAGCCAGGCTTGCGCCTATAATATTCTTGTTGACCTACAAATTCGAAAGTAGCAACTGCAATGAGATTATTTATTTTAATTAAGTAATAGAAGTTCTAGGCAACTGCACAAAGGAGACGATTACTATATGATTATCGACCGATTAGTAATCCTATGCTTTTTCTCGTTGAATTCATAAAATACAGCATAATATCGTATAGTTTACATAATTACGATTATTTAACCTCCACAAACCAATAGTATAGAAGAAATTACCTATGTCTTACTAGAGTGTTGCATGCCAGTGTTCAGATTAAATTTTTTCAGGTACAGTTGCCCGCACGTAGGTCCAGGAGCTGGCCTAGCGTACTATGGATTTTCAATAGGATAAGAGGCCAGCTGATACCTACTAGTTGTGTTCCCACTGACATGCGGCCTGCAGGGGGCTTACCACCAACTCTTATAGCAGGGCAGAAGTTGAACTATACTGCTTTTTTGTACTAAGTCATAGAACAAAAAAGCAGTGCAGTTCAACTTCTGTCCTGCTATAAGAGCTGGTGGTAAGTCCCCTGTACCTGCTTGGTATCTGATATTATGTATGTATTGCCTGTACCCAAACAATCTCATGACTTATCCGACGATTCTGACGTATCCCCTCATACAAGTCTCCTTACAAAAGCACGTCCTTCGGATATTTGCGTATTGTGTATCTACGGCAATGTGTGTTGGTGTGTTTGGGAGCATAGTCGCGGAACTATGTTGTGTCGCGCGCGACTGGCCACAGTCACGGCAGCGGTCACGCCGCTGGTCACGCCCTGCACATCGGCCTCGCCTCGTAAACGTGAACGCGATATCACAATGCTCGACTTCTTTACTTTATGTGCTCGACATAACTACAATACGTGCTCATGTTAAACATGTTGTTAGCGTTTCGCATTATATTGGCATGCCTTTTAAAAACTTCATTTACTTGGAGTTGTATAGTACATACCTACTTACCTAATAATGTTTCGTAATTTTCATGAGTTTTCCGTAAGTTTATCAAGAGACTTTGATCGTTAATGCTCTTGTTGCATAAAGCTATTAACATATTTTTGCCAATTAACTATAGGTAAACAGAAATGTTACTTGTAAATTAATTTGGCCGCCTGCGTTTATTTTCATCAAATCAATTTTTTTTAATTGTCAATAAAATAATTATTTTTAAAGTTCGAAATGTCTCAATAGTACCTATGTATAACTCAAGGACCTAAGTTTTACTTTATAGTACATACTAGTTCCATGATTTATCTCAAAGCAAATAAGAATTGAAAAGTTTGTAGTTTTGAGGTTTTATTTATTAGTAGTGTATTACGGAATTATTGATTAACACATAAGACAACACTAAAATAACAAAATAATATCCTAAATTACTTTTATAATTCTCAGTTTATTGGTTATGCTGGCAATTTTCTTACAAATAATACTGTGGATGCCATTAAGTTTTTTTTTTTTTGGCAAATGGCTGTTTGGGATTTTTTTATTGACAACTTAAGCCAGTTATTTTATGGTTATATTCTATTAGTTACGTATAAAAAAGGTTTTCCAAAAAGTATTTCTTTGTCAGTTTTATAAAATAAATTATTCATGATAATATTTATATTTTTAGGCTTGTAAAGATTTTTTTTGTTAGACTATACTGTCCCACAGCCGAGCAAAGGCAAAGATATAGTTATTCATTATTAAATCTGTTTTTGTTCCTAATAAAAAATAAGATTAAACCAAAAATACTAGATAGTCGCCAAATTCAGCAACTATTTATTTAAAGAATTTTCAATAGGGGGACTTATTCAGATTGGACCATTAACTTATACAAATTACGAAGGAGGCAATTCGGGACAATGTATCAATAATCCGCATGAGATATATCGCAGCACGCGCTTCCCTCCCAGTGGACTGGGCGGAGGTACTTTAATTAATCAAGCTCTTTGTTGAAAGCCGGCGCCCCGCAGTGCGCTAATAACAACACACGCAAAACATGCGACGGGGAGTTTTGTTTATACATCGAATATACGATTATTTGTTTAAATCGAAAGTAATCGAAGCGTTATAACGAGTTTGCGTTATTAAATCAAAGTTCAGTCATTATTCGAAGTGCCCATCGTTGAAAATAGGGTTGTAGTAATGTTTCCGCTAAACTATTGTTTGTGGAAAGCTTTTTACGAAGGCATATGCTTCCGTCGTTTTTGCATCGGTTGAGACATTTCTTTCAGAGTTAAAATATTAGTTATTGGTTTATGATGTGTGTAACTATTTACTTATACCTACACATCTCTTTATTACTTACTTTTACAACGAAAAGGGCAATGAAATACCCACAATTTTTTCATATACCTAACGTATTCTTATATATTCAATTAAGAGATTGTTACACATCTCCATTGGGTTTTGCTCCCGTAACCAATAAACAAGACACGGAAACTATAGTTTTAAATCTACTATGCCCGCCGTCTGAATGAATTGATTTTCAGCAAATTAAGTTTTTGATTGCCATTGAAATAAGAATTATTTTTGAATAAAAATCTGCCTTGTTAAAATTATCTTTTCAGATAGATTAAAACAAAACTGAATTTTGGAAATAAGATATAAGATTATAATTATATATTATGTATATATTATTATAATATTATATTATTTATTTATATAAGTTTATAATTTAGAGGTTTTCTCTCGGCATATTGATAGTGCTGGCAATTTTCTTGCCAAAAATGTGTGGATGCCATTAAGTTTTCTTTTCTATTTGTTGTTTTATTTTTTTGCTAAATGGCTATTTGCGATTTTTTTTACAACTTCGGCCAGGTAACATCTGCATATATTGTGAGGGTCAAAAGAGGTTTTCCACAACATTTTTCCTTGACAGTTTTATAAAATCAAATGTTAATTTAGTAGAACTAGTTTGCGTTGTAGGTTTGCGTTATTTTATTCAAGTTTAGTAATTATTCAAAGTGGCCATCGTTTAAAATAAACAGGGTTGTAGTGTTACAACCAAAGACATTAAATTATATACTGTACCAATCTTAAATCTCTTTGGTTACAACAATCGTCAAAAAAAGGTTTTTCTTTTGATTATAGAAATATAATATTTCTAGGGATCCCGTGGAAGCTTTTACTCGCCTTATACTTTTACCAAAGATTTATTTATGCTTTTTCCTACATACAAAATGTAGTCGCTAGTTATGATCCAATTGCACAACGGGTCGATTATGGTAGTACCATTTACAGTTTTGAAATCATAGCGTTCTTAAAGGAAGGAGCTTACTAGTAGTAGTCATAACCAGAACTTAGAACTCAGAACCAGCAAAGACATTAAATTATTTACTTTGCTAAAAAGAGAAGTTCTGAGACATCTCTTTTTATGTGTATTTTTCTGTGACATAATACTTAACCATTATTTGCTTTCTGTCATTTTTCTTTAGTAAGCTACTTTATGTAGTGCTGCAGCTTCCGATATAATGTTTATTTATTTTCATCAACATCACACATTTTACCCAACAGACGAGCAAAAGAAAAGCGGCTAAAGAAAGACGCGGGGCGCACGCGCTGGTCTCAGTACTTCAGGTCTATGAAGAGTGGAAGCGGGTCTCCTCGACATGACAGGCTGCTGGATAAGGATGAGCTCAAGATAGACTTGGACTCGTTTAGTCATCACGGTAAATATTGAATTCCTTCTGATTTTTGAGCCATTAATTTGTGTGCCACCTCGGCAACTTGAAATTTGCAACTAATTTAGACGACTACGTCATAGTTCGGAAAATGCAGAAGATGAGAGATGTATAAAGTGACTGCGTGACTCCTTTATATGTATTTTCTTTTAATGAATGCTATTGAATTTGTGGCTAGCAGGCTTCAACAGTATCTACAAAATCTACTACGCAGTTTTAAGAACAATGCTAAATACATCCACATTTTCACCTACATATGTTCTGGACTCAGTCATAAAAGTTTTTAGCTGTAAGTTTTCCAAAAACTGTAAAATAAAATAAAATAATGTTATTTCAGAGCTAAGCAACGACAGCTACAGTACCGTGGCGCTGGGAGGCGAAGAGGGCTCCCCTGCTGGTGGGGGGGCCGCGGCAGGGGGGGCTCGCTACGCCGCTACGCCGCCATACCTACGCGCGCACTCGCCCCCTCACCCACACTACCACTATCCACCAGATCATCTCGTATACACCAACATAGGTAAGTTAGTGACATGAAACAGTAACGATAAAAGAAGATGAGAGAAGTATTATGTAGGATGACGGGTCACTGCTAGGAGGGCGTAAGCTAGTAGCAGATGCTACGCGCCTGATCACCTGCGAATACGCAGTGCAATAGTGCACGCTGTTTTTCTGATTCGAGCACGTTAACGACTAGGCGATCATATTACTTGTTGTAGTTTTCTCATACAGTTGAAACTCTGTTTCCAGAGCTCTACTGACATTAAAATGGTAAAACGTTTCGTATTTATCAGGTCAAGCGATGAGCGGTGCTGGAATAGGCGGAGCAGGAGGCGCGGGTGGTGCGTCAGACCTCAGCAGTTCATCGTCCCCAGCGGCGGGCGGGTACCCGGACTTCCCACCGTCGCCGGACTCGTGGCTGGGAGAGGCGCACCACTACTCGCCGCGCGCCTTCCCCTAGCGGCGGCCGCCGCCGGCGCACGCGCACCCCACCCCGCCCGCGCCCCCGCCGCCGCTCCCCGTCCTCCGTGGCCCCTACCCGCACATGCTCGCGCAGCAACCACTCGAGCTGGTCGTGAAGCGCGAGCTGTGACTGCACCGCACTGAACATTTCCACGCACAGGACGTTTATGAAAGTTAGTGAACGTTTGATGTGCTGCAACCCTAGCACGGATCACCTCATTTGTTTGTACTCTCATTGCTAGTCAATTTAAAGACTGCTAATGTGACATCGCTTTAGCAAGTTACACGGAAATGCACTGAACTTAAATGACTTCGATGTGGTGGTGGCTGCATATTGATGTGAGTGTGTGTCGTTGTTCGTTGTTCCACAAGACTTGCAATTTTGTATATAAGAAGATATTTAACTTACATTGACACTGTATACAATAAACCCTCGAATTTGTTTGTCATTGATCTTGAAGTTACTGCTGTACTTACCTACAAATGTATAAGTAGGTAAGATTCCTACATTGATGTTTTGTTAAATGTATCGTTGTGATTGTGCCGTTCGTTTGGAATGTAAAAAATAAATATAAATATGTGTACATAAGGTACGAGCACAAGATAATTATTAAACGCCTTATACTAGCAAGGTACATTGTTGTAAATAAAATATGATTATAGAGTCATTAATGGATGTTAAGATGTAAGAGTACCAATTATATTATATGTACATTATTATAATAATGATACAAAGGAAAATATGATTTACGTAGATGTAACGCAATATTTATTTAACATTCGAGAAATTATCACAATATTGTACATAGAATTAATGTAATATAAGTAATAATAGCTGATATAGGCAAGTCCATAGTGATTATAATACTTTGTGCAAAAAATCTAGTCGACAGATGAATGGTATCTATATAAATAATTGTACATGTAATTACAATAAAGTTTTATTTACAACTTATGAACTATCAGTACTTATGGTCTACTAAATATTTATAGTTCCGTCGTGGCCACTCCCCAGTACTGTTGCATGCGACCTTCGAGGTCTAAAGAGTCTTGTGTTGATTTCTCCTGTATCACAGCAAAGTCGTATTCCAGGTGATAAGGCATCAGCCGCTGTAGTGACCCAAAGTATGCTGCATTTGGACCCCCGTTCGGTAATCTTCCGGAACCGAAACGAAAATCTGGCTTCAGTGCAGTGCCGAACGATCTCGCGCTACCAAAATGTTTTGACAAGAACGGCACACCTTTTGATTGCTTTCCAGTTAAATGTAACTGCGGACTACTTCCCGATAAACCTTTCAAGTTTCTAAGACTACTGACATTCGACTTGATCCCTTTCGACAGGTTATCCAATTCCTTGTCGAATAGCATCTGCGTGTTTTGCTCGAGCATGTACTCCCAACATTTGAATTGTTCCTCGGGGTTGGAGACATCCTCGTGTCTGTGGTCTTCCTCCTTATCTTCCTCAACTCGCACACGTATGGCACGAGCAACACCCCCGCGGCAACTCCTACGTTCGGACGCTTTGGCTTGTGATCGTACGCTGGCGTAGTGTTGGTGACTAACCGCATCACTAGGCGGGCGGTCACTCTGGCCGCTTGGAGATGATCGGTCACTGCTCGGCTTCGGCGGCGTCACCGAGTGACAACAGGGCTCCAAACGAGAGCAGCAACAATCCGATCGACACACTGACTTATTACTGTTTATAGTCTGCCGTAGCTCGCGCATAAGCAAGTCGACGTCCGAGCGAGCCGCATCAAAGCGAATAATTAACACGGATATACAGTCCTCTACGCCGTAGCTTTGTGCCAGATCCTGTAATCTTTTAGCCGCGAGCACAGGATTACGTTCAGCTCGAACTTCAGAGACAGCGGTTTCCATACTGACGGCATTCCAAAATTTACCATTCCCTAATATTAAAAACTCATCGTCTTCCTTTATGACAGTTTGTATGACGTCGGGATCAGGCACGGTATTAGGATACCTCGTTGAATATCCTAGTCGTTTATTATTTTCAATACCCAAACTTAGGGGTCCGTTTCGTCTGCTTAAAACTGCTTTAGTATCCCCTACATTGGCAAGTCTCAGGCTATACTTCCGGGCTGTTTGACCAAATCCGTTTTCTTGTGCAGTTATGGGCGATAAGTGACACATAATTAAACAAGCACCTTTTCTCTGCCCTTTTTCTTTTAATTCCCTATGTGCCGATAAGACAACATATTTCATGTACTCGTTTACTGTTTCCTTTATAGATTTCTCCTCAAGCACGAGTCCCGGTATGCACGTTTGTAAAATTTTTGGCACTTCGATATCGGTTTCACCATCAATTATCGCAAATAAGCCTTCCCTGTTGCAGAAGGCCGGAAGACGAATTTGAGCACAACATAATTGTAATGATTTATTCGGACATTCGGAAAATCCTGTGGTCCAAGGTGTTGAACCATTTAACTCTTCGTGGAAACCACTTTTTTGTGTCCAAGGCAAAGAATGTCGTCCGGTGACATCAACTAAACTAAGAGGTCGTTGACACCTATAGGCACTAAACTGCGAAGGATCTACTTGCAACTTTTTGTTACACGATATATCTAAAAACTTTAACTGCTTTGGGGCAAGAAGTCGTAAATCTATACTATCCAGCTCGTTGTGAGCGAAATCTAATATTTTCACAGATGCACTGCACGCAAACATTGGAACAGAGCGTAATCTGTTCGAATGTGCTCTAACTACTTTAATATTGTTAAGCTGTGGTAAATTTTCAGGAAGTCTCGAAAGGCAGTTCCCAGATAGGACGAGTTCTTCAATATCTGGCCAAAAGTTGATGCATGTTTCTGGTAGATTCGTCAAACAGTTGTACGCTATGTGCAATATCTTTAATCCTCTAAAGGCTATTATAACGTCTGCTACTTCATCGGTGAGACAGTTTGCTGTAAGATAGAGTCGTTCTAAACAATGTGAGGATGGTCCTCTCGCGTGGGGTAGGCGGCTTAGCCTATTATTTGTGAGATTTAAGACGCACATTCTGTCACAAGCAGAGAAGAAGTTTTCAGGTAAGGACTGTATGCAGTTGTCGTGGAGGAGTAATTCTCGTAAAGGTGACCTCAGTCTTGGCATAGAAGGTATGCAGGATATTTTGTTATGTGCAAGATGTAGGCTGCTGAGACTGGAGAGTTCACTGCAGAATAGGTGTTCTGGTAAGGAAGTGAGTTGATTGTTGCTGGCGTGCAACGTGGTGAGGTCAGAGCAGCCGCTGAGCCACTGCGGTAGTGACGTCAGCTTGTTGTGTGACACGTCGATTTCGACTAGGTTGATCGGTGGTACGGTTGTAGTTAGGGTTTCTAGTTCTGAAAAGAGAAGTAACGATTGGATTATTATTTTGAATGCAACATTGTACGTGATATCCTTTAGGAGAATATACACTCTAGGAGTAGCTGATCATAAGTTAATCAGATGAAGCACGTTCTACTTAGTTGCGACTAGAACTTTAAATAACTTACGGTTATGTGGAGCTCGCAACGTTCTCAGCATGGCGCCATGCAACGCAAGATGCTGCAACGTGTTGTGTGCTGCGTACAACTCGCGAAGTCCGCGCAACGCGGACACCACCAGCACTTCCACGCTGTTGTAAGACAGGTCCAGAGATACTAGGTGCTGGAACAGGACATGTAAACTTGGATTAAGAACAGGACAGGCATGCAACTACCCGATAGTAAAGGGCTTAGATCACAACGTCAAACAATCAGTGGCATAATTTAGACTTGGATTCATGACAGGTAATACGTAGGTAATTGGATATCAGAGACTGGTAGAAACTCTGCTATAATATGAAATTGTTTACAGTGAAGATTTTTACAATTTCATAATCTAAAAACGCAGCTAGTATACCAATTATTGAATTACAATGATTTCGCTCAATTTCATAATTCATGAGTAGAAAACGTATTAGCGTGTGAGATCTGCGCAACATATTACACGAGGTATTTTTTTCTAGGTTAGATGGTACCCGATAAATTTGCCTAAATGTAAAAATTACAAGTGCTGATAGAATCTTCGGCATCCTGACCATGGCCTCCGCCTCAAACGGACATTCGAACTGATTTATTAACCTAAAATGTTTATAAATGTAGATATATACATACCTCATAATTGCCAAGTATGATGCTTCCTTTGAGCTTGTTGTGTCTCAGGTCTACGGTGGTGAGGGGGGCGCGGTATTCTGACTTATTTTCGTCGTCTGGCGCCATTTGTGGTCTGTTACTGGACTGAAACGTGAAAATATACACAGTAAGTTGTAGAGCCGCATCTTGTTATTAACAACATAGCTATTATTAAAGTAATCAAAGAAGTCTCTTTTTGAAATATTCGCGAAGTCTTTTGATACCTTGGTAAAACACCCAAGGCCAATTTATAACTATCTAGAAAGGAGGTTTTACCTAAAAAGTACGAGGACCAACCTACCTGCGTATCTGCATATCATCATAATATGAGTAGGTAATCTTACGAAATGTGGAGAAGATATGCGTGATGCGGGATGTCTATGAAAAAGATTGTTACATAGATGTGGAACAGTAAGTATTATAGGTAGGTAAGTTAGACTTACCCCAAAACTGGTAATAAGGTTCCGGGTGGCTACCAGTGTCCTTAGTCGGGGCAGTCGAAGCACGCAGTCTATAGATCGCAGTTCGTTGTCGCTTACTTGAAGTTCTTCTAATCTGAAGGTAGGGGAAAATAAATGGGAATTTATAACTCATTAACCAAATCACGAAAACATAATTTTGGAGAATTGAACGGTGGACAAATTGTCAAAAGTTACGTGTCAGAACAAAATCGTCTCCCCTGAAAAAATCTTTTAGTTTTCTAAAAATAAAAATTATTCATTTTTATAAAAGTTATAAGTTATAGCCTCCAAACTGAACAAACGTATAATGCAAAAGAGTATGTAAATTGTGCAAAAATGCATGTAGGTAGATACAGAGTTGAATGTACCTGCAAATAAGTTTATATGTAAATTAATGTTAGATTCCGAGCCGACACAACAAGTCTATTTGTTACCCAACGACGTAACAGAGATTGTATCGAGACGTGATGGATGGACTGTGGATAAGTGAAGAGATCTAACAAAAACATTATAACAACTGCTAAGTAGAAAGTAATGTTGTTAATTACTTTTTACTTGTAGATAGAAAGCAATTAATTAATAAAAGACAAGAAAGAGATAGTTTTGACGTATCATCTTTAAAGTGGTTTTAGGTATATGCTGTGAGAAGCCTTTTTGGAATCATTATATTTTGTAAGATTTGGTTTTTATAACACTGGATTGTCTTTCCTCTGTTGTAGAGGTCATAGAGGTTAAATACCACAAACCTGTCGGTCTATTCTGAAAAAGTCACACCGTGAAAACATAGGGTAAAGTGAGCCAGAAATGAGCTGTCAATTCAACTGATGCCAGGGATTGACACTATTGTCTCACTTCAACTTTCAGTGAGCTCACTTCACCATATTTTTCACGGTGAGATTTATACAGAATAGCTGGAACTGCTATATATTGCGATCACTTCACCTAACAAAATAAGATGGATGTGAGTTGAATAACAGCAGAAACAAGAAAACCATGAATTTTACGATAGTATTGCTTATCATTAAATGCACTATATTCTTGTAACAATAATATCGTTGCATCATTTAGATTCAACAATAGATTTTCACTATTTCGCAGCTCTTTTACTGAGACCGCGCATGTTAATGTGTGGCCCACTAGTTCGGACACCGTGACCGATGCAATTAGAAGCTTTTTTTACTAATAAGTCTTATAAATATATTTAAGTAGTACTATACTCGGAAGGAAAGTATTGTTTCGTATGTTTAATTAGTTATTAACTTAACAAATGGCTTCCACGATTTCCTCTTACAAAACTATCGAACGATTGATTTCTCAAGAATTACACAGGACTTAACTTTAATATACATTAGAATTTAGCATTTATGTTTATCAGGAAATCTGATTAAAGTCGTATCTTATTGAAATATGTTCAATTGTTCATATTTATTAGATTGTAATCAGAGAAACACTCGAACATTCTTCTTTATGTATGCTATTAAGTATTCTAAATAATGCCTTAATTATAAAGAGTTCTTTATCTAATTTTGGTGTTGAAGCGTAGTTGATTCTATTTACTTTTTAATAATTTAGTCTGGTCAGTTTTAATGGACAGTATAAAAAAGGTGGTCAATAATAGTTAACTACTCGTAGGTTTGGTCCTGAAACTTTTGTAGCGCTTCTTTCAGCTATAAAATATACGCTACGCCATCTCTTCAACACACTTTTGTACAATACACTTTTTTCCAAACCACTTATGATATTATAAACAGTACCAAAAAACCGAAAAATGAATTGTCAATAAAGTCACCCGCTTTCTCCTTCGTATCGATGACATCACAGATTTTTAAAAATTATGTTGAATAAAACGTGGCCTATAAAAGACATCAACGCTTTTTTACTGACTTTAAACACAGGTGGTATGTTTTATTTACGGATGATTACTTATTAACTACTTAACATCGAAGCATTTCATTTTAAAGTTCTTTAGCTTGGGCTGAAACTATCAACACAATTTTGTCAACTCTATTCCTTTCAGGATTTTCTATACAATTACGTCAGCTAAACAAACTCGTGCCCACTATCAAAACAAAAGTCTATTCTTTCATAAGCCAGCATTAAAACCCCGTCTTAGTTACATGCCTTTTAACTTTTTAAGCACATTTCTTATTAAATGTTTGCCACGCTGTGATTGTCATCTCGAGGTGACAATGTGGGCTTATGGAACAACGAGAGCGACACGTGCTAATTACTGGGTAAACAATTATTATGTACAAGTTCATAACTGTTGACCGACATAAAAAGGACTTTACGGTAGTCTGACTAGCGGTAACTTGAAATTCTTATGGTGATGAAAATTTCACGGTATTACGAATTTTAGGTAGAAAGGTAGGTACTATTTTGATCTTGTTTCTTTTTTTCTGTCAATTTATTTACACTAGAAGGTAAGTATAAGTACTAAATGGAGGTTTCACTAGTTGTTATGTAATATGGGCATTAGAAAAAGGTGTCCCGTATCTTCTTAAAGCCATATCGTAGAGTTGACTGAAAATCAAGATGACATGAGAAAATCGATATTTTTCCCTTCCTCCAAGAAGAGTTCCTTTCACCTTCTGCCTTCTGTATAACTTAGCAATAATAATGTCTTACCAGTATTAGGTCAAATCAAGTTATAAAGACGTATCGTAACTGTAGAACAAACTACAGAACCATGTTAAAACACATTCACTGTTCCACCAATACATCATAAAGTATGAACGTTGCACCGTTAAAATATTCGTGTTGCAATCGACGTAATCTAATTATTCTTTAAAATAATAAAAACAAATAATGCTGCTAACGTAAGGTAAGTGTGTGCGCAGACTGACCGCGGTTGCGCCGGCGTCGCCCCGCTGACCACGCAGCTGAAGCAACTAGACTCGACTCCGACCGACGCCGACCACCATTGATGTTACATGCAGGCATTGTTGTGCCTCTATCTATCCATGCATCTATGCAGTACTTCCAAACATTTATCATGTTTCTTCATACAGATTTCCTTTCATCGAATTTTATTTTGCAAAATATAATGTCTGCGTTGAGAAATTGAGATGAACTTTGCTCGATGGTTCGACATGATGGCCATCAAGATTTTTTGCCTGAAGATAGAGAAGTGGTTGTGTCCACAACATATCACAAACGGAGATGTATCCTATCCAGCCTTGAACCAGAAATAAATCACTTCATAAAAACATACATGCAATCAACATTACCTATTCTAATAGTGCCTAGTACTTGTTATGAACATACAACAATTTAGTCAAACCACAAGCAACCAATCAATATACAATTGGCTACAAAAACTTTTCTATTAAATGTGTGCACAGTGTAGTATGTTCAATGTTCCCAACTTATCACGACGTTAACTACTTAGTAGATACTATTGTCGTTCTACAAAGAACATTAATTGCGAATCCAACAAAACATAAATATACGGAATCTTTATTAGATACAGTAGAATGTACGGAAATGGCAAAGGACGAATAAATACTTCAAATGACTCACAAACGCTGGTTGATACGATCAAATAATTGTTATTAAGTATCTGTTTTTATTAGCCTTACCTCGACATACCCTGTTTAGATGTTATTTCAACTAATTGATGAGATATCTATTTATAGGCATGACCATTTACGTCGTATAGGTACTGCTAAATATTGGGGAGTTGGATTTGATTTCGAGGACAGAGGATGAGCCAGCTGTTTCTAGAGTAAATTGCTACACGTAGAAGACCAAAGTACTTCTTGGAGAACATTACGAAAAAAAAAAAAACAAAACAGAATCAACCACTCTGGGCAGATGACCCTGGTAACCTCCATCCTCCTCCATTAATTCCTCAGATTAGCCAAGTCACCTGTATGAAGGTAATACTCCTTCACACCCATAGAGTAGATAGAACTGCCTGAAAATGATCCTGGAAGAACATAAAGGGTAGATAAAAGAAATGATGTTGCTTCGAAACAATTGAATATCGATAGGTAGTTAGAACGAGTGTGCCATATAGATTAGCTAACAGGGGTTGCAGTACGGCGAAGCAAAGTGAACGTAAAGCGCACGGTCCGTCGAGCAGATGTAGATAGCCCCGCCCCTCGGCGCGTACGCAAGCACTCACTTAAAAAAATTAGCACACAACGGAAACTCCGTGTCTTACACTAACATATGATGACTGCTTACTTGGACAGTACAAATACAAGAAACGTGGTAATTGTTTCCGATGATCGACAAACATGTACTTGGGATGGGATCATGGCACGGTGTAACCAGATACTTCGTTAAGTAAAATTCGAAGTATGACAGCTATTTATGCAATAATCTGATAAGTGTATTTGCATAGAATAGATATGAGCTTTTTCAAAGCTTTTTAGATACGAAAGGTATCAAGGCCTTAAATTAAAAAAAAACATCAAAGGAGATGAAAGAAAGTATGAAGTACAGACGCCAGCAGGTCAAGCTACCCGAAACTGTCAAATTTTCCCAATCAACCTTGAACCTTAATGCTTTAGCTATAAAGTTGAAAATATATTAAAGAAATTTGACAGATTGTAGTAGCTTGATGTGCTGGCGTCTGTACCTAAAATGATGAAGAAAACATCATGATAGGTCAAACTATTTCCTTCTAGAAAAATCTTAGGCCAGAAGGAAAACCAGTTTCCTCATTGATGGGTACAATTTTCTTAGCTCACATTATAAGGAACATACTGGAACAATTTTCAAAAGTGAATCTTGTTCCCTTTTCGAACCAAAGTACACAGATATCGAAACAAAAGGCCGAAGGCTAAGATTGATGCGAGAGGTGCCGCGAATGCCACGCTCCGCCAGCCGAGCGTTACTGAATGGGACTAGTAATGATCGCATAGCAAACGTGAACACTATACTCTGCTTCAGTCAACCAACATCTAAAATGATTGCGTTTAGCGTGATGCCTTGCGTATTGTTTTTGTGTATAACTGATTGATGACTGAGGATTGATGTAGAATATCAATTGTGTTCGCTTTCTAAAGATGCTGAAGTCATGTTCAAGTAGTTCAAGATTTGTTTTAGGAGTCAGAAAGATTAGGATTCACAAACAAACGATTTTGGTAAGGTGTTTGGATTTTAAGAGAATTTTACGACCTTGACCATAACTGACGAAATGTGGGTGTTACGATAGACTTCTGCCTAACCGGGAAATACAGGCGTCGGTTTATGTAATGTTTATAAGACCTACAACAACAGAGAGATTAATTCCAACAACAGATAACATTTAGATTTAGACAATGTTAGGTTGAGTTGAGATAGTTATAGATTCAGAAAAAAAAAACTCGTTATTATATGCATTTCGATATGTACGTATCAAAAATTCATAACTTATGCAAATTAATTTGTCTAAATTTCTCTTATAGAATTTAAGCAATGTGTAGACATTAAGGTCTTGACAGTTTTTTTATCGATACGTGCCTTCTTGCGGGTGTATTTTTTTTATTGTTGATTGAGTGTATCAGGTTTACAAATAAGTCAATTTGAAATGGAAATTGATTCCAGCATAAATATATGTTGAGATTTATACTGCTTTAAGGCCAAGAGGTAAATGGTAAAATTATTTCTATGGTTTATTTTGACAGTTCAACAACATTCATTGCGTTATTTAAGTGTTGAGTAGACGAATTTTTCGAACTTATGCTTGCTTTCGGATTAGCAATTTGCTTCAAAATGATTCAGATTACTATTGATTGTGTGTTACGCAATTAGGGTGCTGGTCTCTCTACATTTTTGGCGGGTCAATGCAAAGCATGTATTTATTACTGGATTGGTTACGGACTTGGTATAAGATACTCGTATAAGTCCGTAAGCAATCATATTTTTGCAATGCAGCTCTAAAATATTTTTATTAGTTTCATGTCTACAGTAAGTACAGCACGAATCCCAATTCTGGACTGCTTCTGAGAAAATAACACTTTTCTCGACCTGGGGATTGAACTCGAACCCCGTGCTCAGCAGTTCTTTGCTCGACTTGGGGATCGAACCCAGGACCCTTTGCTCAACAGTCCTTTTATACTTTTCACGGCCTACTAGTAAACAAAGAGCTGAGCAGACTGTTGTGCCAATAAAAAGAGACTCACTGTGTAAGCTGGCATATTTCTGGGGGTAGTTCTGAGATCCTGTTGTCGCTGATGTCCAGATGTGTGAGAGCCTGCAACGTCCAGGTCTGGGCTGGCAAGGCCGCGAGCGCGTTGCTGCGTAGCCGCAGCACGCGCACCGTGAACGCGCCGGCAGCATGCTGTGCCAGCGCCGCACCGAGGGACGCTCGACCACCCCCACTGAGGTCCAGGACATTTGGAGGCTGCGTGCTTTGTGTACCCTAGAACAACATAAGATTTGATTACTGGCTTGATCAGAAAAATGTTAAAGGGAAATTATTTTGTCCATTTTCAGAACACATGTTTTTCTTAAAGATTTCAGAGAAGTCAATGTTGGAATATTTGAAAGTTTTCAACACATAGGTACTGTAACAGCTAAGGCTTGCATGTGGTGATTACAATATTTATACGGTATAATAAGGTTAGTAAAAATTAAAACTGATAAAGATTATAAAAACAATGAACACAATTACGATATATGAGAGTGATTGTCTGTCTCCATTGCAAAGTAACTAATTGTGAGAAAGTTTATGTTTACGAAGCATGAACATTAACCAACCGAAAGTTCAAATTTTTCCCTCAACGTGTTAGGTTCCAAGCTGTCCAGGAATATGTCTTCAGGGCTCGGTTGTGTGAACACATCCAAACTGTCCACCTCCTCTTCTTCACACTTCATAGTTGTTCTTTCTACCATCACAGTCAACTAACACTCGCGCACTACACAAACAATAGAACTGAAGAGTTTTGTGGTAAACGTATCGTTGTCGCTACATCAAATGACATTTTAAAAGCAACTGCAGTAAGACAGTGTTCGTCTGTCTCGGTGTGTAACCACGATGGGGCCGACGAACTCCTTCGAGCATTGTTATTCCCAAAGACTACAGAATAACTCCTGTACAGTTCATTATTCCATTCACGTCGCTGTTGCTTGCATAAATGGCGTTTTGTCCTTGATTAATACTGATTTCTAGAAACCATGATCATTGAATTATTTTCCAGAACTGCTAAATATAGTTTTAGTTATTTGACTGACAGTTAGTTAGTTCACTTGAAGTTGAACTACTAAAACTAACTATTTATTAAAAGCACCGGTATTGTTTACAAATAAGTTACGTAGCACAAGTAATGAAAGCGAGTTGTGCACTGAGGGTGAGCTTAGTGCGACCGCTGCGAGTGACTTTTTACTTGTGAAGCGTGTGCGTGCGCGCAGGCCACTATCACCGGCACGGTGGCGCAGACGCAGCCACACTCTGCACATCTCGACCGTGACATTTCTTTCAGGGTGTTGTGCACACTATTTTTAATTAACACACTTTTCATACCTTCCATCACGAAGACTAACCAATTCTCTTTCGTGTACGAACCTTATCTTTGGAATTAATCAGTTGATAACAATTTTTTAATGTAGGTACTCGTACCTGACTTCGCACCAACTTCGTAAATTATCCACATGTTCATGAATAATTTCACACATTAATAATTGCTACTTTACGAAGTATTTTTCAATAAACAAGGTTTTCTTGCAAGTTGTTGAATAGAACAAGTAGCACCCAAGTAACCGTATCTGTACTTACCTACAAGAGCCATAATTATGAAAAGACTTTCTGTAAAAATAATTTTATGTTATATCACAGCACCATGTAGAATATAACTCGCAGTTACACAACCCTAATGTGATTGACGTCAAATTGCACATTGAAACGTCAAAACTTGATAAGCTTTAGATTTCTAACAATTTACCGCTGTTAACTTGACGGTTCGTTAGTTTGAGAAGTGTACCGGAATCGAATCCTCAATGATCTGCTAAGAGCTCATATCTGCACGCTGTGGAGCGCGCGACGGAACTAAGCATTAAACTACATAAGATTTGCTCCAATTACACTGCTTAAACTACTGCTTACCTACCATGGTAAACCAATTTGCCTATATGAACTGATTAGTTTTCTACACGCGCCCTCCATGTCAGGTTAATCAACAATATTATACACGCATGTTAGCAGTACGTACCTCTTTTAACCAGCAGAACCACATGTTACGCTCCCAAATAGTACTGAATCCGAGGAAGAGATGATTCATACTGTTGTCTCCGGATACAATGTTGCCTTGACAACGCGGATTCACGCAGAGCACCAGTCTTTGGGCCTTGGGTGGACAAAACTCAATGCTACCGCCACTTAGTTCCAGCATTTCCCACGCTGTACCTGAAAAGTTTTTCATAACATTATTCAAGAGCTTGCAAGGATATTGCCAGCCAGTCAAATCATAAAAAAGCTTATAATATCAAAGTGCTACAAACCATAAGAATGCAACCTGGATCCTATTACGTAAGCAGGTCTCGGCTTCCACTGCGGAAATACGTGCCCTTTCAGCACATACACTGTACCAGAGCGCAGCACTCCTCCTGTACGCGGAGCGGGTCCTGCACACCATCGCAAGGAGTGTCGGAGCTCAGGATCCACTGCCAGCCGTAACCTTCGCGCCTGCGACCTCCAGCCACATGTCGCTAAATACTGCTCCTGGATCCGCAGAGGAAATTCGTCCTGTTCCAATCGCCGTGCGGTTGCTCCACCGATTTGCAACCAGAGAGATAGCTCATCGTTAAAGCCGAGGTTTTTGTTTACTTCTTCTACTGTGGTATTGAGAGTGACCTTGATGAGCTTGCTGGGTGCATCGATAGCGAACGGTTCCAGGCCTTCGAAGACGCGTATCCAGCCATATTCGTTGGCGGCGCGGGGTTTGAAGCCTCGCGTGGAGGCGAGGCGGCGTAGCGACTTGCGCGGCGCGGGAGGCGATGAGGCGTGCAGCGCCCGGCTGGCGACCATGTCGCGCGGCGGCAGGTGGTGGCGGGAGCGGGCGCGCGCTCACAATGCGTGCGCGCCGGACCCGCGCCCGCCGCTGCATTACAATTGGGTCGGACTCGTGGTGGGGGTGGGAAACATGTTGCTCGGTCAGTCGGGAACATGACTGAATACAAATTGATGCCAATATAATTCACGATAAGTGCTCATCTACAAGTAGGTATTTTTATTTACATAATACAGATAAGCACGCATACCTACTCTGTTTTTTTTTATTGGACATTATTCCCTGGTTCCTCAACCAGTTAGCCTGTATTAGAATAGACGAGTCTTTATGAATACCTATATAAAGACTCGTCTATAATACAAGTTGTGGTTGTACCAAAATCACGTCAAACAAAGAGCGAAATTACAAACTTCCTACGCACCGTTATTAGATAATCTTCAAAACACTCAGTGTTCAAAAGAAAGGAACGTTGGAATATCGAGGTTGGTTCCGCACCAGAAACCACCCCACCTGTCGACTCACCTGCTGCGCAAGAGTTGTGAACCCTTGAACCCTTCATAGCAAACAAAAATACCGGAAAATACGAATCAATTCCAATCATTTAAATTAATATGTGAATGAAAAAGTTTTGGACATACAGAGTAATGACTCGGATAGCGCAGAAGCCAAAGAAAATTCTCTGGTCTAGGCTGGACAAAGGTGGAACACATATTTGTTGGATTTATTTACTGTTATTAAATACCTATAGCAACAGATTTCTCTCAGATATATTATTACTTGAAGAGTAGCGAAATCAGATTATTTTTTACAGTTCAGTAATAAATAATTTAACAATCTTGCACTGCAGAGCAAAAAAGTTGTCACGTAAACATACTCTCTCTCTCTCTTAGTTTTTGCTGTACATTTTAAGTCCTTTATCTAAGTTGTACTGTAGTATAACTGTTCTTCTAACAAGGAGAAATAAAAACCAATCCATATTATAAAATTTATTTACAAACGATTATAATAAAGGCTTACCTAGACAAGTGAATACTTAAGTAACTTTAGTGTCAACACTGGCAGTAGATGTACCCACGGCAGCCGAGCTTATAACAAAAAGAGAAGGTTAAACAGGTATGAGTGACAGAGACGGAGCTCTGCTAAGCCCAACTTTTTCTAAAACTCTACCGTCTTATTACAGAACGAGATTTAACTTTAGTTCTAGCCAAAGCCTCTTCATAGGATCCGTAAGATCGACCTTCACCTAAGTGTTTACCGGATGAAAATTAAATATGTTCATTTAATTAGGCAACCCATTTGCAATAATATTTGTTACCATATTATATCCGATAAAAAATAAATTTCATCCGATAAACAGCGGGGTAACTGCGTAACACACTAACAGTAGCAATGGCTTTCAATTTGACAGTTCAACAACATTCATTGCGTTATTTACGTTGTTGACAGACAAATTTTTCTAACATATGAAGCAATGGATTAGCAATATCATTAAAAATGATTCTGATTGTGTTTGAAAGTGTGTTACGCTTTTAGGGTGCAGATGGGTGATGGCCGATCTCACTTCGGTCCTTAGACTACCTAAGAACAATTCTCGTAATTAAAAACGTTCAAAATCTAGTCGCAGTCTCTTATAGGCGACAAACAAATTGGCGTCAAAAACTTGGCAAAAATGTAGGGAAATTAGAGGTATTTTTGACAGATTGAGACTAAGATCAGACTGCGAACGTTCTTAAAATTACCAGAATTGCCCCTCTTTGGTCTTAATAGAAAAATATTTCTATAACTATAAGTCCATTTACAATAGCATTAGAAAGAAGCTAAAAAAGGTTATTTTTAATGCACACTTTGTAACAAAAATACAATAAATATTGTTACATTATGATAGACGCCGAATTTACTATGATCTATTTTTACAGCAGCTGTCACACTTAATTGTAACCATTTTAACTATTTATCTTATGAAATTATGTGGCTTTCATTTATTTATATTATATAACTCCAATTTAAAATTACAGTGTCAATGCTAAAAACCTAAAAGAAGCAGGGATGAACAATACTTGGAACGTTATTCGTTTCACTATAATTCTGCCAAATTTTATTTTAATTAAGGTGGATGCGCTGCAGTAGCCCGCGAAATCAGACGAATTCGGAGCAATTCTAATTTAAAGGGATGTATTGATGATTTTTAAGGTTAAAATTGTATTATTGCCTACATATTTCTTATTGTTGCGCATCATATTATTTTTATTAAGATACAACCTTACACTGACCTGCAAATTGCAAAAAACGCAAGAAAATTAGAATTTAAGTATCTCCCTTAAAATTGTTTTATCATAACTTTGAAATAAAATGTTTTGCATTCCTGCTTCTACGAGCCTCTTTTTTCTAATGCTATTATAAATGGAGTATAGTAGGGTCTTGATTCAAAAACTGGCTCGGTTGCTTAAACCTGACCGAAAGAAAAACCTTGCTTTGTAACAAGGGTTTATATAGATAATTACGTGCTATATTCACGGCTGGGTACAATCCTAAATAGGTGTATTATCTCCATGGATAGTTCCTGTGTATTTTATCGCTGGCACAGTTACAGGTAGCGTTACATACACCTTGGCGGCAAACGTCTTTGGAAATGGTGACCAGCTCTGGACAGTTGGAGTAGAAGTCCATCTTATGGCAGGCGTTGGTGCATAAGGACCTGGACAAGCAGTGGTTAGGGCACTCTTCGCACGGCTCCCCGATTTTGTAAGGGTACTGTGTAATGCTGTGGAAGTTGCCACTGAAATAAAAATTTTAAGTTAGAAATTGTATTCGATGTGGCGGCATCTACATCGCCACATGCGAACTACGCATTACACTGACGTCACGCAAAATCCTACATCGCGCAAGCAGAGTTTATCGTGCAACTAACATATACGATACAACGTCCCGACGTCAATCATCGGGCAGTAGCCCACCAAACACAAGACCCGTCTGGTCGGAGGATCCTCCCTTTCTATGAGGTTGAGTGAACTTTGCACGCTGTTACCTTTAGAGTGCCAATTATATAATTGACTGATGTCAGTAAGGAGAACCATGTTCAACAGTGGAATGTTTGTTATAGATGAACTTGGAAGAGAGGACAAAGTAACTATAATGGATTTTGACACAAAATATGTAGCTACAAAGATATTTGTACAGAATAATGGAGGAAATACGGACCACAATAAAAATAACCCGTTACGTAACGGAGCACTGTACCTAGTACGTCTTGTACAACAGAATTGAGATGTTTGTTTTTCAGGAAATCTTATGGTCGATTCCTATAATTTACGAACCGTTATTGGTTAAAAATAATAATAATTTTTATTTGGCAAAAAGAAGAAATACAATGCATGTTACATTATTATGTTATTACAATTGTGCTCAATTTTTGTGAATAATGACCCCGATGCTAGGAAAATCCTATGTTAAAGGGGCCATCCATTCGTCCGTAAGATTATTTTACAAAATTCAGGAAGCTAATACGTGTAACAGCAGCAAAAGTGTGTGAGTAAGTGCGTGTGATGTGGTGTAATGGGGGAAGTGTAAGAGTGTGATGTGTGTATTGAGTGTGTGATGCGTGTCGTGTGTGTGTAGAAAGGGAAGGTGATTTGGAGAGTCTGTGGGTTGTAAGTGTTCGTGATAGTAAAAATTATTTATTTGTATAGGGGTTTCATCAGTGCTTCTGTTTCATCATAATCTAGGGTGAGGAGGAATTCTTTAGTTATTTTTTTACATGGATATGAGTTTAGGGTATGTATGTTAAGTTTTTTTTGTACTTTATTGTATATAAGGGCACTTAGGTAGGAGTAGTGACGTCTAGCAAATGTAGTTTTTGTATGTGTTGTGGAACAAGCTGGTTTGTGTCTTCTTCTTACTGTCGGGCTGTTATTTATTTACGCTGCATGGAAGAGTCGCGTGTTTTCGCATGACTGCGCGTAGTATGTAAAATAAAACTCCTGCATCTTTCTTTACCAATAATGAAGCAAAGACCTTCATAGCTTTGCTTAGTAGAGCCTCCGATATGGAAGTAGCTATCACAGGTAAAATTTGTTTACGACTCTATTTATGTATATTCCTATTTTAGCAATAATAAATACTACCATTGGATAAGCAAAACGATTAATTTATATTTATAGGAACCGAAAATTAATATTGCTGTCAGAGTTAGAAAAGCAATACCTATTATTGATACGTACCTACAGTTCATATTTATAAGAAGTAAATTATTAATTGTGCAATTATCACCCATATAAAAATGGTTTAATTTAATTTAATGAGAACTTCTGGCCTGAACTTCTAGTAGTTCTAGTAGTTAGTTACATAGCTAGAAGTTGTTCTATTAGCTATTATTTTGTTAATCTAAAGGAATTACTTGCAGTTTCCAGTAGCAATACTGTAGGAAAGCATAATTTTAATCTATGGGCGTTACAGAAATTAACGTGGTGTTTCCAGAAAGGCATTAATTAAATTTCTTTACTCAAAGAAATTGTAGAAGTTAACCTTCAATCTGACCCAGTATTTCAAATCCCAACTACAAAAGCTGTACTCACCCTGGACAGTAATGGCACACGTAGTTATAGAATTGGCCCCACGGGCCTCCTTTGCAATGGGCCACCCCGCAGCCCACCTTATGACTGGTGGCCCACACCATCTGGGTGTAGTGGCCAATCGTTTTCAAGTTGTAAGTGGGGTTGCCATACGTGAAGTTTTGGTACTCGAGGAACCACGTCTTAATTGCGAAGAACCTGTAAAATGGGTATTATGACTTTTGGACATTCTAAACTATTGTAAAGAGACGTAGACGTATTCATGGACTAGCTTCTGCCCACGGCTTCAAAACTCATCCCACGGGAGCGCCCTACCGGGATAAAAAGCCTATATGTTACTCCATAACACCAACTATCTGCCAGTGAAAGTCCCGTCAAAATCGGTCCAGCTGTTTCAGAGATTAGCCGGAACAAACAGACAGACTTAAAAAAATATATATAAGTAGGGTATATACTTTCATATTCATTTAGTAAAAAGCTGTTCTTTTGATGTTACAAACAGACACTTCAATTTTATTTATTTGTATTGATGTAAAACAATAATAGTCAATGTGAAATGTAAATCTCGTATGACAATCTTTTTCCTGCTTTCACCAGTCGATGTTTCAACATTAGGTACATAAGTATGGAGCTTTTAAGATAAACTGAAGCAGGTGCTTCAGATTATCTTAAAAGCTCCATACTTATGTTTTATTTATTTTAAAAAACTAGACGACGAGTTTTTGACTTGGACAAAAATTCCTATTTATTTAGGTAAAGCAGCAGACACTGTTTAGTGTACTTATCAAAATCTAAACATTTGAGTTTTTAATAATAAAACAATCACTTTGCTTAGTAACATACAGCTTTTATTATGTTTTTTTATAAACTACTAGGTAGTTGCTTGTTAATTTGAATCACGTCGTCTACAAATAACTCGGTCTAGTCGTACCTATCCATTATTTGCATAAGAATCTCCTCATAAAACTTTATTATATGACTAGACATGAATAACACGGAATCACGTCTGCAAAGCGATGCGTATCTCGCACTAACTCAAACCCAGCTAATTTTCCCATCAAGTAAGACAGATCAAATTATATCGCACCTACTAAGTCACAATAATTAACTTGTGGATGTTTGTGCGGCTCTAAAGGGCAATCTTCCTCAACTATGCATTATGTGTAATCATCCATTCACGAATTAACTATTAAAAACAGAAGTATAAAGACAATCGTGAGTAGGCTGTGACCGTCGGGACTAGGAAATTAAGACGTTTTTATAGTGAAAAAAACACAGTTATAATGTATCTTTTTCATTCCTTATTCGACGTGTGCGATTAATTAAATCCTTGAAAACTTCAAACTTAACTTATGAACGGCGCCTGCGTAACACACTATCAATGACAACCTGAATCATTTTGAAGGATACTTATTGCTAATCCATTGCGTCATATGTTCAAAAAATTTGTCTATTCAACAACGGAAAAAACACAATGAATTTTGTTGAACTGTCAAAATGAAAGCCTTTGCTACTGATGTGTGTGTGTTATCCAATTAAGGTGTGGGTTTCGTATCTCTTTGGATTACCTACGTGTATTGTAGCTATGTTTCTAGCTAATTAATTTAACATTATTTACTACCTCTGAAGTAAAATTAGTTCTGAACGTGACTGAAACTAATTAAATCAAAGCTTGGCAACGGCTAATCTGTGTTTACCTACCTACAGTTACTGCTTAGATATTTACCAGCACGTGTATTGATTTCTTCACCTATTGTTTTTACAAAATACTTTTATGTATTACTTGCGGCTTCGCCTGTGGATGTCGGAAATTACCCGACGGGAACGTAGGCACTACAGGTATTAAATGTACCCTAACTCGTCTACCTGTATACTAAATTTCATCGAAATCCGTTCACAAGGTAACAGAAAGACAGATCAGTCACTTTCACATTTGAAGTCTGGATAGTTATTGTGATTTAAATAGCAGTGCAATTAAAATCGCTAATAAAATAAATAATATAATATAATAACTTTAATATTTTATTTTATATTATAGTTATTATAATAAATACGATAGTACTTGTTATTCGGTCTATTATACTATGACCGAAAATAAGTACTATCGTATTTATTATTGATATAAAGTAAAGAATATAACCATGTAAACAAAGTGATTGTAATTGCACTGCTATTTACCTAAACAATAACTCTATCCATACTTCAAATGCGAAGCAGATTAAAGTAGAGAGAGAGAGAATAGTATTTTTATAAAATATTACCAAGATAAAAAGTTGAACAAACTGACTACAATTAAAATTAAATAATAGACAATTAATTTGATCAAAACCAATTAAATAAAACAAAGAGTCTCGTCAACGTCTTCCAAAGAATGTAAATAACGATTGTTTTGTAAGTTTTTATAAAAGACTAAAACTTGGGAAACCGGCTTAAGTTTTTATAAGATAATTAAATCATTCTGGAGGCCAAAAAAAAAAATGTAATAATAGAGAAACTATGAATATCGTACCATGGAGTTTTCTGTGCGGCTACAAACAAATTCTGGCCGCACGTGCCGAGATGTGGCACTGTATTTTCTCTGACGTCATTATGTCTGAGGAACATACATTTCTCTGCGTAGTCTTGCGCCTGCCGCGCTGCGCCTGCGTGCCATGTCTGAAAACCATACGACAAAATGATATTACAACAAAAAGTTACATCGAATGTAGTAGGGGAAATATATATGCATAAACCAGGGCATAAGTGTTGATGTGGTTTATGCCAAAAGGCAAAACGGACCCAGGCAAAACGGACTCCAGCAAAATGGACCGGACAAATAAGAACCGACTTAACCAGAAAAAGAAATTGTCACTAGGAAAAATCAAAGGACTTAATGAAACTTCTTAGAAAGGGAAAGAAAACCAGAAAGAAGGGTGATAAAAAAGAAAAGTCATGGTTTATTCGATGATGAAAGCTTGTTTTCAGTATCATTTCGGGGATAGGTGCAATATCCAGATGTTCCTTTATAGGCACATTGTCCTCGTGGTGGCTGTGACGAAAAGGATGATGAGGCAGAGTTCTCTGTGAAAAAAAGGTTCTGACAGCTTCTTTTGAAAGTTCATTTTTGCCTTCCTGTGTGGCCTGTTCTGCCTCGCTTATGAAGGTAAAACGGACCAATTTTGGGAATTTAGAAATCCTCTAATATCTTTATTATCTATGAATATATGTATTTAAGTCTTATTGATAAGTACGAAGAGAAAAGTTGTTGATCAGTTCACTATCGAAAATGTTGAATGAAACTATTTGGTTTTTCTACATTAGTAATAATAATAATAATATCCCTGGACATTTCACACAGCGCCATCTAGTCCCAAGCTAAGCAACCTAATGCTTGTGTTATGGTAGCAAGATGGCTGATAAACTACTTATATACATTTTTTTTTGTAAATATATACATATTATAGATAGAAAAACACCCAGACTCGGAACAAATACATGTAGGTCATACAAATATTTGTTCCGTGCGGGAATCGAACCCGCGACACGCAGCGCAGCAGTCAATCGCTTAACCACTGCGCCAACCGTGCCGTCAAATCAGTTAGTTCTTGCTTAGTGGTCCGTTCCGCCTTCCCTCCCCCTATTATCTACATTAAAAGGTTGCTAAACTCATAGCGTGGTATTCCACGTTTCTATGTGTATGACATCACAAATATCGCGATAAGATGTCACAAAATAATCGATTCGTTAGTTGCAATTAGGTACCTAAATAAAAACAGGTGTTACGGTCATAACCTTTGGTTATTACCCGACAAATGTCATATGATCCAGCGATTTTTCATAAGAAAAATACACACGAAATATAATAAACGTAATATGAGCTGAGCGCTTACAAAGAAATGGCTTCTAGTGACCGATCGTTTGAAGACTCCCGCAGACAGACGCGACGCGATTCTGCATAGCTATTCACAACCATTCCACAGGGTATCGTATCGAAAATGACACATTCCGTTAACCTGATTTGCCTTGCCCTGACAGCAAACAGCTGTCGGAAGAATAGCGGTCGTCTATTTGATTTAAACTGACAAAAATTTAGCGTTTAGGACTTGTGAACAGCGTTTACAGAATCCATAATATATAATAACATTGATTGATGTTCTTTTTTTTTTTTTGAATAAATCGTTGCCCCATTCTAGGAATTACTCCTGTATCGTAGGTGCGTTTACAAATATTTAAACTCACATACACAAACAGCCAGACCCGGAACAACCACCTGTAGGCAATACAAATATTTGTTCCGTGCGGGAATCGAACCCGCGACACGCAGCGCAGCAGTCGATCGCTCAGCCACTGCGCCAACCGTGTCGTCATAAAACACGTAGAGTCACTCTGGTGTAGCGTACCCCGTTCGAATCGGAAGGAAGCGTATTGTGTGGTTGTGAATGGACAATTGTGAAGTTTTCATAAAAATTGTTCTACTGGAATCTAGAGTTTTTGTTTCGTTTCTGTTATAGTTCTTTTGCGCAAAAAATAATGTTTAATCACGACACGGGATTCACTTTTCTCCATCTTTGCAAAAACGTGTTCAGTTGTTTTTCTTTAATGGCTGTCAAAAAAAAAAAAACTAACCGGCCAGTAATGGCTAAAAATTTTAATTTAGTCCTTCAAAAGAGTTGTGAATAAGGAGGTTCCATGCAATTTGCGATAATTTTATTCCAAAATAGATTTTTACCAGACTTATCACTCCGCCCTCGTAATAAACTGAAACTATTCTTGAAGTAACTAGAAACGGTATAAGTAGATAGGATAGGCATGAGTGGCATGAGTGTTTCAATACCTAACGTGGCGCCTGCACCAATTTGTTTGCGAACCGAAACGCGTACAGGGTTAAATGAATCTACTTGAGAGAAGACTTCTTAAATGGTATTTGATAGGCAGGTACCTACACATATACATTAGTAGTACTCCGAAATATTATGTAACATTTCCCATTTGTGCACTAAATAGTGCAGATAAATAGGTATCTGACTAGAACCCCGTACGAAGCATCTTCTATTTGCGTGAGTCCTGAAGGAGTTCAAAAAAGTCTCTGATCTGATCTGATCACCACACCAAAGCAGAAAATTGCGTTTCTCTATTAAATTGTGGCCTTTTCAGACAGGCTTGCTGCGCTAGATTGTATAAACTCAATTAAAATAGTTTTTTATTGACAATTCTCTCGTGATCTATGTAATGTTTTCAGGTTGAGTATCCTCTACGACTTGAAGACCTAGATCATACCTATGTGGTATTTTTTTTTATACAGAATCATGGATGTTTAAGATAGTAGGGCAAATCCTATGGGAAACTGTGGTAAGACGTAGTATGCTGTACCTAACCTAAGACATCGAAGAACGCATCTCGCAAGATCCAGCTGAACCAATTGTCTACAATTGTAATGTACGATGTGGTTGATAAGTTGCACTAAAATGAGTAAAACCGTTTGGGTCCCTAAAAAAGAAATTTCAACAATTTGTTGGTGCTAAGGACTAAAAAAATAACGGCGTATCTATGGATTCTATGCTATACTTAGGGCTGATTTTTCAAGAGTCAGCTAACCCTTAACTGAAGAGTAAATTTTGTCGTTTGAAAACTTTTGTATAGGAAATATGTCAAACTGTTATATTTATTCTTCAGATAAAAGTTATCTTACTATTAAAAAATCAGCCGTTAGTTAAGTTTACCAATCTTTCTTTCAGTACTGATCCTCCTTTTTCCTGATCATTCTGTCATTACAGTTACAGATAGGTAGGTACAGTCAGCTTCAAAACTTTATACTTACATCGCCATTCATTTATTAGATTGCCTACAGTTCGTGTCCCATAATACTGTAATTGTATTATGTCTAGCTACAGCTAAGTACTTACCTAATGTGTAGCATGTTTCGTGGCCACAAATAAATACAATGTTATGAAACAAAGATTGTAGACAGTTCAATGAGTTCTTGTCGATGTACCTATATACCTACTATATTGCACTTTTTCCATTCTGCTCAACATCTTTAATAATAGTGTTAAAGTAAGTTTACGCGATCGTCGTACGTGTACACATAAGTTTACCTATTATAAATTATAATCATGAGTACGTACCATTAACAGCATGTTTCCAGCACTAGGTCGTACTTTGGTTCGAAAGAAGTTATGATACAATACTATTTTTCTTCGAACTACCGACCGCCGAGGATGTAAGGCATTGTCAGGTATTAAATGTGGTGGGAACACTTCTGAAATTTAGCAAAACAACCTTTGTATACCGATACGAAAACATTGACTCCATATAAAAATTTGACTTCATAATCATTCATGGTAGATATTATTTTATTTTACTATTTAAGTACACACATATATAAACAGACAATGAAAATCAGAACAGAAAAAAATGGTACAGAGGTGATGCTTATTTCATAAGAAATCTCTTCCAGCATACCTACCTGAAATAGGACAATAGATACAGAGATGTAGACAGCGTGTGATGATGAGCAAAGGAGACAAAAAATAATGCACAGAATCAAAAAACAATTCACTTAAACACTAAACAAAAATTACGATAATATACTGACATACATACAAATAAACATACATAAATACTTGTAAAATAAATATTACTAGAATGATAATAATTATATCATACTTAAAATAATAAATACATACACAACTATGTATGATGAAGTGGACAGATACTCGTAGTGTTCTTTCACTCTTCTTTTAAAAACTGCAATAGTTTGGCAGTTCCTAATGTCAGGCGGTAGTGAATTCCACAATCGCACCGCGTGCACTGTGAAGGAGTAGGCGTAGAAGTCGGTGGAGTGCAGAGGGAACTTGAGAAGGTTTTTAAGATGCGACCTGCAAGGTGCATCTGAAGGAGGGGTTCGTAGGAATAACGCTCCCGCAGATAGGATGGTGTTTTAGGATTGTGAAGGAGATACGTGTTATAGGTACCTACTCTATAGGATGTGCTAAAATAACTTAAGCTATAGGTACTCTGATTTTTAATTTGCTAGACCAAAATGAAAGCTGCGAGAGCTAACAAATTAAAAATCTGAGTTTATATCTACTTTTTTTTTAATCTTTAAAATTATCAATCTTAAAAAAAACATGTTACAATAAAAGACACTTACGTTTATTACCCCAAGGTTGGAAAGTTTCCAACTCAACAGCAATATTCAATAAGAACAAAACATGGATGAACAGTGCGCCTCGTATGTACATGCTATAAAATTAAATAAGTTATGGTTAATGTTTTAATATAGGTAAATCACAACAACACTCTATCACGCCACATTTTTCCTAAATCAATCAAACCGTGAATTTCATTTTGACGGCTAATACTACTCAAAACATTTTACTTCTTCGCACATTAACTGTAATCAGTTCAAAATGGTCTTAATTAAACAATTTCAAAGGCAATGAACTATTGCACTTATACCTAAATCATTGCCAATTTATTTCAGATGTGGTGTGCGATTTTGCTATGTAGAGCACCAGCGGCCGATTCATTGTGCCGACGCTAATCAAAATTATAAACCAAGTATGTCACTTTATTACTTCTAGTTGTACTATAATGTAAGAAAGAATATTATCGAATAAGAAAACGCCATTTTCATTATTGCGTTTAAGATAACAACGGCATTAATTTCAATTTAATAAAAGTTACGATGCATGACAAATTAACGGCTCTGTTTTAAAAATAAACCACAGCGTTATGGCAAGAATGACTAGTTTAATACTTACTTTCCGAAGTTAATAATGGCACTGGTGTTAATAATAAGACTTTTGTAATATAGATTTGTCTACATCACACTCCGATGGTTGATCACACGAGACTGCTCCTCTTAACAAAGGTGACTGAAAACATTCTCACGACGAATATGCTTATTTGATTACAATCTCTTGAGAATTTTGATGGTTTAATAACTGAGTGGCAATCACAGCCGCGCGTCGCGAACGCTTCAATTGAAATAAGCACAAGTCTACAGTTCCATACTGACCACGGCGCAACTACAAAATAAATGATCCTTGATGAACGTTTCGCAGCTACCTAATACAAAAAAAATTACTGACAAGGCATGCACGATTGCAGAATGTGTTCAACAGGGTTCTTTTGATTAAATGTTGACATGTTATTAAGTTTAAACACTAATTACGTACAGGCAATATAATACCAGTTTCGGAAAGACTAATTGAGGAAACCGAGTACGGTTGAGAGCGTTTCATGAATTTCATCTGCACATAGCGTTAGAGGGAGTTAATTGTCTGCGAACATATAACTATAACTAAGTATACATATACTATTCATTATGTTAACTTAATATTGTTGGAACTGTATTCATTTTGTCTTTTCACGAATTGTGCTTTTGTAAGTGTCCAATT
Source organism: Apamea anceps (assembly GCA_951799955.1). Classification (NCBI taxonomy): domain Eukaryota; kingdom Metazoa; phylum Arthropoda; class Insecta; order Lepidoptera; family Noctuidae; genus Apamea; species Apamea anceps. Next base: position 13,362,821 of record OX637505.1, on the reverse strand, counting down.
AGCTTTGGTTCTACACTTCTACCTGCCAGTCATTTGACCCACCTTACCATACAACTCTTTTGGTTGTATGGCGATATGTCGTAGAAGCATTTATATAGCTATAGTCGGTGGCAGGGACATCGACGTGCCACCAGTTTCCATGGATTCAATACATGATTCTGAACCTGCGTTGAAATTTTTCGTCGGTTATTTTTATTTTATTGTTGTTTATTATGACCGCGTAGGTGTTGCACTTTTCTATGAAACAGCAGATATTATTTTTGATAACCGACGAACAATTTCTACGCTGGGGTCTACAGAGAATCATGAACTGAATTCATTATTATAGTTTGTGCGTCGATGTCCCCGACAATATGGCCATCCAATATTGCAAGAATTGTGAAGGAACTCTAAATTTAATTTATCTAAGTATGCATACAGTACTTTACCTACATATTATTAGTATTTCAATTCGTAACATATTGTTAACAGGTGTCCTATCAAATACATACCATTCTTGTGACTACGGAAGTGGCAAACTCACGCTAGCTGAGAATTTAGTACCAGTGCTTACGACCTTACAGTTATCATCATTTATTTGTATTCAATGTATATTTGTGTACTCTTCCGGTGTGTACCTTTAGGACTAAACAGAGACATTGACCTTTATACAGACAACCTTCGACCATGTACATCGATGATCGATGGTTTTGGATGAACCACAAAACTGAAACAATTGTATAGTCTTTATCTGCGGTCAGTGCTTATGTACTGTATGATATAAGGAGGAACGGTAGATATGGGTATTTAAGTATGTGTTCTACCGATCCCGCCTGTATCCTCATTTGGCTGAAATGCAGTTTACGATATATTTATTTGTCTTGTTAAACAATAATAATACACATGAATGCATAAATAAGGCATTAATTTTTCTGAGGAAAGCTTTAAGTTTTATTTTTCTATTAAAAAAAATCCGTGGCAGGAGTTTAAGTGTGATGCAAGTGAAGCAGTGATATTTAGCTAGTTATGTGTGATAATGTAACTTATCTCATTTGAAAATAATAAGTCGCTGTACGGCTGTTTAACGATGCATGAGCAAGAGTCGATGAGGCAGAAAACGAAACGAATCTTGAACAAATGTAGATATTTCTATGTAATGTAAAATGTAACGGACATAAGTAACCAAGATTATGCATACTATTAAAATGTGCACCTACATGATTCAGATACTTACGTTGAGCCTGCTGTACCTAACTGAAATAAAATAAATACCGATACATAGATACCTTCATATACAGGTTTGGGAGGTATGAGGAATAGGGTGTAAAGTTCACTCAACCTCCATAGAAAAGGGACGATCCTCCGACCAGACGGGTGTTGTGTCTGGCGGGCAATTGCCCAACGATTGATGTTGGGAAATTGAATCTATGCTAATTGCGCGGTAAACTCTGCTTGCGAGATGCAGGATTTGCGTGACGTCAGTATGACGCGTTGTTCGCATGTGGCGTTGTAGATACCGCTACACAGGTACACAGGTAGGTATATGCGTGTATGATTTTTAACTGAAGTACTAGCCGATACTAAACTACTACTAATAAGACTTCGAGTTTTCAGCATAGTGCCGATTCTACTCATTGAAAAATCTAGGGACCTTAAACCCTAATTTGTACCCGTGATTGGAGAAACCAGTTTTTCAGGTAGCTTTGTTGAATAATTCCAAAGGACAGTTCGCTGTAGTCGAGTAATCCAAGACATGTCAGTGGGTACAGTTGAAATTCTAGGCGCGCTAAGATTTTCAGCTGTATAGTACCAGTCATATCTACGCCTATTTTCCGTATACAACTTCAACTGAGAACTTCCAGATATTACGTAGTTCGAATTAATGGCCACAATTGCAATTGCATAACTTTGCTATCTTTATTGCACGAGGTTATATCTGAGCAGTAATGTGTATACTCTAGAGATAAAATGTTTCAGATATGCAGTAGGTAGGTAAGATGGTGCTACTAAGTAAGGATTGTTGTTTTGTCACAAAGCATATGGTATAGATATTTTGTGTGAATCGGGTATAAGTACAGAAAACATCCGCTATTAACTCGAAAAAATATTAGGCGTCATTCTGAATGCAATCATCTAAAGGACAAAAACTTGCCTTCTTTATACAGTTTACATTACAGGACACATTTTCCGATAGTCTTGTTTCTTGTACAAAAACACTACATTTTTCTCTGAAGAAGTACCTAATTAACTGAATCTGCGATTCATGTTTGTATGTATACTACTATACTTAGTGTTTCCGGAAAGACCGGTTCGTGCTATGGCGGTGAAAGGATTAGTCACCTAGAGTCTGCGTTACCGAGTGCTAAGTAACCTACCTGCGCCGGACGTTTGAGGGATTGGGTACCGATTTCTGACGTCCCTCGGGGAGCCTCCATTCTTGCACCCCTAGTGACCTGCGCTGTCACCAACGACGCCGAAGAAGTGGAGAGGTTTTGGGCCAACAAGATCTGAGAAAGTCGTGCCACTGACACGATGAAGATAATCTTTTCATTAAGTTTGGCCACCATCTAGGCTATTCTAGGCCAATGAGCTAAGCCGCTGCTGTATAAATAACGCGAACCCACCGTTCGAGACATCCTAATTCTTCTCTCCGCTTTTGTGGATACCGGCCCATACCTTCGTCTTCTTCAGGCCACTGCTACACTAGCTGTAATAGGTACGCAATGTGTGCCAATGTATCTATGCTTTTGAACGTTAATTTATACTTTACAAGCAATGTGCCCGATGGGAAATTCCATTGGTTAAAATGCCGGAGTTCCATACACACCTTCATCCCCTATTTTAACCCCTTTTATGAGATGTATGTTTTAAAATCCTTCATTAGTGCTCACTTTCGTCATACAAGGAACTTTTATGCCAATATTTCATCCTTCTAAACCTAGCGGTTTTGTGTGTGTGTGTTATCTGTCAGTGAATAAATGAATAATTGATTTCTATTAAGTAGGTAGATAAAAAAAACTATTATTATTAGGTAACAGTGACCTATGATGGATTAGTAAATAATAATTCATGAATCGGAAGTGTTTGCCCAGGTATATTTTTAATTATTTGTGTTGATTGGCCAGAGGTTAAGGTTCCACGCAATTATTTTCTGTCCGAGTCCTGTTTTTTATAAACGTGAGCTAACTATGACATCAGTACCTATATTACAGTATAACTATAAATATAACTAGTACGTTTTTTAGGGTTCCATACCTCAAAAAGAAAAAATACGGGACCCTTATAGGATCACTTCGTTGTCCGTCCGTCTGTCAGTCTGTCAACACCCTTCTCAAGAAAGCGTGGAGGTACTGATCTAGTTGTAATTAATATGAAATATCTCCTTCTGTTTTTAATAACAGTCTCAAATCATGAAATGTCGGTAGCTAGCATTCCAAAGCGTAAGCAGTGATTGTTGAGTATGTCTGCTCTATTTCTGGTAGAGGCCTATTATGCTAAGCTAAGAGCTTCAGTAACGTACCTTAAGAAAGCCCCCCTGCATGTGCTGATGTTGAACACCGGTGTGGTTTCAGTGTGGTAAGAATCCCACACAATCCGGTCTTTTCCAACACTTTGAGTGGCCTTTGGCCGGAAGGTCATTTGAAGTGTCCCACAGGTTGCCTACCATACTGTTAAAAACAGTATTACACTGTTTTTTACTCTTGTACCTACTCTTTGCTGTTTGTTGAACAGCAAAGAGTAGCATAAATAAAGTAGGTACTTACTTTATTTATGTAAGTTAAGGTATATGAATATACTGTTTTCACCCTCTAGTAGCAGTTAGTCCAGTTGACCGAACTACTGAATACAAAATATTTACATTTTAAAAAGTACACGTAAAAAGAGCGACTGTATAAAAATATCTCTGTAGAAATTTCCCCACAAGTTAATTGTACTTTTTATGCTTCTCTAATAAAATCGTCTCTTTCAACATACTTCTTGCTTCTTTTTGGCAATGTCTTCTTTCCAAATGTTGTACTGGTTGACTTTGAAATTTGCAATCTATCACTGTACATTTGCATTCAGCTGCATCCGGTTAGATTGGAAGCCGAGACCCAATACCACTTTGGCCGGCCCGGGAATCGAACCACTAAACCAATGAGGCAGACACAGTTTTCTTCCATACTTCTCTATTAATCGTCATCTCGGTACCTACTCACCCCCTTTTTAAAGATATTTTTGAACCCGGGTCGATTCCCGGGTCGGGCAAAGTGGTATTGGGTCTCGGCTTCCAATCTAACCGGATGCAGCTGAATGCCAGTATTTTACCTCCGGAGCGACTGGCTATCTGACCGCCACAACCCCGTTACTGGGTAATACGATGTCCCTTGGTAATACTGGGTGTCAGACTTTCGGGCTTCTGACGACCCGTAACGACTGTCAAAGATCCACGAATGACAGCCGGTACCAACGGCTTAACGTGCTTTCCGAGGCACGGAGGGGTCTCGGTATGTTATGATGGTCACCAATCCACGGACCTACCGCGGCAAGCGTAGCTTAACATACAATCGACTCGTGCGGCTGTTATTACTTCCACGAGCCCCTCACCTTCTAAGTCAGTATGCTGTATTCTTTATTTTGTAAAAACAAAACCCTCTGTAGCTTCACAGCTGGGTAAAAAGGGCCCACAAAAAAAAATTGATACAGGGCCCCATTAGGATGAGCTACGCCACTGGATCACACGTTACGTTGTTGGTTATTTAATAACAGTCAGTAGATAGTTATTAAATGCGAGGGCTTCTTTATAGACTTGTTTACGTAAAGGCTTGTGAATGAATCAATTGAAATAGACCTACCTATTTCAATTCACTCATTACTTAGGTGCCTAACAATAATACTATGAATAGCTGGTAAAATTCCAATTAAAAGCATCATGATGTTTCATATTTTTATTCAATATTATTACAACCACACGTTGGTTGTAATAATAGGCAGGTAGGGCTGGGGTATGTGATTACAAATTAATAGACTGGTAGTTAATTAGTGTGCATACACACGAGCAGTGCCCGGCAACGGCAGACGCAACTGCAGCCGTTGTCAGCTGTCGACGGCCGCCGTGGCCATGTCTACGGCTGTTGTCGACAACGTGCCGTTCGTGTATTTGAGCACCGGACTCTGCCGGTCGTATGTATACACACTTATATGAAGTCGATGGATAAAGTATTGATGAAAAACATTTGCCGATGTAGGTATTAGTGCAATAAACATAAATTGACTCGTGAACTCGCCGATAGATCGAAACTGATCGGGCACGGCAACCACATCAACATAATGTAAAAAATAATAGGTAGGTAGGTTATCTACCTACTTCAAAAATTAACAAAATCCAACTCCCTTTCCAACTTAAGGGTAAGAACTAATGTCTCAGAGTCTCCATCCCAGTTAGCTTTAGATCGATCAGGGTTAACCTCGTGTGGAAGAGGCAGCTTCAAAGAATGCTGAGAAGATGTCACCGTGATAGTGCTGGTATCTACGACCAAGTCCACATTTTCTTTCTTATCTCCTGGCATTTTTATTCTGACGATAAGATTCTCGCAGCTAGCTGACCCTGGAGTTTTTGGGCCAATCTGTAACAACCAAAAAAGACAATTCATACACCGTCCCAACTACTTAGATACGATTTAGGTATATGTTTAGCGGGCTGGGTGACCTAAGTAAATCCATTAAGTTTTTGCTAGACCGTTTTAAAATATTTAATTGCCTGTTTTTGTCTCAATCTTAGACACGTTGCCATTTTAAACTGAATTATTTATTTTTGAGTAGGTTACCTAGGTAGGTACCAAATATAAATGTAAATGTCCAGGGATATTATTATTATTATTAGTAAGCTTAAGGCAGGAAAATTTTCGTCTATTTCTAAATGCAGCCTAATCCGAGACTACGATTGCCGATACTGGCGCCGATTCATTCCCAAACTAAACTAAATTTAAGTTCAGTGAATCTTTTTATTTCTATTTCATTAAGAAAAGGAAAGAAGATAAATATTAGTTTAGTCCTGTTAAATTAGTCAGCGCCTGACGTAAATTGACGTATTTTATTGGCCATGTTTTTAATCACGTCTAAACTGTCTATGGAGTACTTAACTCAATTTGACAGGACTAAACTAATATTTATCTTCTGTCCTTTTCTTAATGAAATAGAAAGAAAAAGATTTACTGAACTTAAAAGTTTAGTTTGTGAACAAGGAATCGGCGCCAGTGTCCACTCGAGGGATCGATTTGTAGAGGGACTCACACAGCAGCAGTTCTCACATTGAGATAGTACCTACTTATTGGACGTTGGTAGAAAGTAGTTTACTCCTACCTGAAGATACACGTCTTCGGCGGAGACAGACTGTTGATAGTTCATGGTATACTCAGGAGTCTTAAGTCCTCCTAAGCCCATACCAGCCTGTCCTAAGTTCTCCATTTCTTTTGCCTCCTGCTCCTCATAGTCTTCAATCGTTTTTGGAGTCTTCGCAGCTTCGGAAGGTGGAATCTTGCCTCTCGTTGAACTTATGTCAAACACTAAGAAATAAAAACATAGCAACAAGAATGGTAGATTACTTGATTGTTTAAATTTTTAAACGATCTACTTATCTACTTGATAATAGGTACCTATGTAAAAGTACCTACCAACTCAAAAAGCAACCTGCTGTAGGTACCTATAGTTGATACTTCGGGTTGATACCTGCTTCAGGAAAAGAAAGGCACCGGAAAAGCCTTACTCGTGTGAGCTCTGAGTCTGTATAGCTACCTGCCTAAGGGTTAGTAACAGGCAGAAAGTCGCAACTCCTGCTTAAGATGGGTTCGGTTCTTGGACGAAGCAAAAGAAGGTACTTATATACCGACACACTATTGTTCGTCGGCATTGTGCGACTTGTAGGAAGCAAAAAGCGCCGACTATGGCTCTTTATTAAAAATTTCTTTGCTAAAATATTATGGTGATTGAAATGAAATCGTAACCTTTATTGTTAATCAATTATATTTTAGAATGGGACTTTTCCTGTGGTAATTACTTACTTTAATAAATGAACTAAAATCAAGAAAAGTATCATTAAAAGAAAACAAAACGAGAGACCGTCTACAGCTCTGAATAAAGAACCCAGGAAACGTATGTATCTAGATTTTATTTCTTTTAGAATCACATTTTCATTTTTGTAGGTAAGAAGTTACACTCGAACTCCATTGATAGCTTGGCAACTAGTCGAGTAGGGAGTCGGTGTTTTTAGTCGGCCTATCTTATAATAGCTACCTGAAGCTGGCAAATCGTCTCCTTGAAGAATTTCTGGTTCAGGTGGTCTCAACAGACTCACGAGACTTTCCATATGTGCCGGTGTGAACTCCATCTTGATGTCTTCCTACTGTTCGCAAGTGACCTACACCGCTAAACAATTTGAACAACTGCTACACAATGCAAAATAATTATAAATATTTTGTTTCGTTCGTATAATCAATGCAGTTGCTAACGTCTTACGTTGCTAGGATACCGATTCCCACATTGTGTTCAGACAGGTTCAGAAACGATTTCGGTATGTAGATGGTAACTATAGGTGCCAAACCTTGCACCTTGCCCACGAAGTATTATCTATATCCAACCTAGGAATCGAACCCCACACTCAGCGCAACTGCGCTCAGCTGCTAATTATGGCAATTATAGTAGACACCACAACTTATGTATTTCGCAGCACTTTTCTTTTTGCGCCTAGTTCGCCAAGGTAAAAAAAGACAATTTTTTTAATAGATCAGCTAGGAGACTTAGGTACTGGCCCCAGCCGGGATGAGTATCCGAACAAACTACAAAAAAAGAAATAGTCTGCAAGGCTAAATAGAATATAATTAAGCCGTTTGTGTGGTGTTGTTTTGTTTGATCGCACAGTCATCGTCAGTCCATTGAGTATGTACAATTTAGAATCTATACAATTATGAAATTTGTTCAGCGGTTACTATATCCAGCGCCATCTATCAATACGGTTCGGAACTTTAACTTTGTTAGGATAGAGCGAAGTAAAAAAAAATACATCACGCAACTATGTACTAAATAATTGTTTCTTTTATCATTATTTTGTATCACATAACAAAACTGACATAACTTTTGTTTATTTTGCCTAGATACAGACGCCAGCACATCAAGCTGCTACAATCTGTCAAATTTCTTTAATAGATTTTCAACTTTATCTTGAAAGCATTAAGGTTCAAGGTTGAATGGGAAAATTTGACAGTTTCGTGTAGCTTGACCTGCTGGCGTCTGTACATACAGATGAAATACAATTTCATTAATATGTGAAAAAAAAAATATGAGGGGGTGGGGCCCGTGGCTAAATAATAACAGCCGCACAGGTCGATCGGTCAGGTTAAGCTACGCTTGCAGCGGTTGGTCTGTGGATGGGTGACCATCTTTACATACCGAGACCCCTCCGTGCCTCGGAAAGCACGTTAAGCCATTGGTCCCGGCTGTCATTCGTGGATCTTTGACAGTTGTTATGGGTAGTCAGAAGCCCGAGTCTGACAACCAGTCTTACCAAGGGGTATCGTAATAACCAGTAACTGGGTTGTGGAGGTCAGATAGGCAGTCGCTCCATGTAAAATACTGGTATTCAGCTGCATCCGGTTAGACTGGAAGCCGACCCCGACATAGTTGGGAAAAGGCTAGGCAGATGATGATGTGAAAAAAAAATAATACCCATAATCAATCCATTTTAATGTTTAACATGTTGAGAAAACTATTTGATTGCAATTGCTACCCAATTGTTTTGTATTGTTCGTAGATTAAACTAAATTCGGAATTCAACTTCACCATTGCTGACAAATGCTTGCACTGACAGAAAGGCTTCCACACAAATCTGTGTGATTCTTTCGTCAAAAGACCATTTCAGACACTAATCTTCACAAGCCTCACATGACCCCTGAGTTTGTTTCACGTAGACAGATAGAAAACGTTGACTCCTTCAAGCTTATTTTTTTTATCTATGACATGTAAAAGTAATTCAGATATCCTCTTTACAGAATGAACAATTTCATTCCATTGTAGTGTTTGTTTTATTAATTTGAGCTACCTACTACAAGCAAGGGCTAATTAATATCAAATCATGCTAAAGTATGATTAAAATAATAGTAACACAAACATTTAGTTGTATTTTATTATAATTATTAGGGTTAATGCACAATATTATACATCTAATGCATCAAAATTAGCAAATAACACATGAGTAGGAAGAGACTTAAGGGAAGCCATCATCATCTTCTTCTGCCATCTCCTTGGCCAGCTCCAAATCCTGTTGTTCTCTCTCACGTCTCTCTTCAGCACTCTCCAGTTCCTTTCCATATGATTTTGGTGGGTACCTCATAGCTTTGACACTCTGGTTGTGCAAGTCCAAACAAAATGATATGCGTTGATGGAAGGCAAGCTGTGGCTCCCTTGTGCAATAGAGATCAGAACTCTCCTTGTTGCTCATGTACCCCTTTTCCGGATCAAGGGTAGCCTCAATAACTCCATCTCGGATAGCTTTAGCCACAATAAATTCTGCATCTTCAGCAGAGTCTAGGCCTAGTTTCCTAGCTATATCTTTAGGAGAGATACGTGAGTATGAAAGTCCAATAGAGCGGATGGCAGTTTTAATTACATTCTGTCTGAGGCGAAGAATCAATGTGAAAGTGTGATCAATACGGAACTGGGGGCCAAAGTTCTCAAGGACTTCCCCAAATCTCTGCAAATTACCAAGTCTCACTGCTTGGGTGAGTTGGAAATAAGGTGCCAAAGCTTTGCGTAGAGGAGCTTGTCTAAATATAGCTCTTTCAGGGATGTCTCCCAACAGTAGCTCAACCACAATAGCCAACTTCTGGACAGTTTGACGGAAACCAACAGCAGCAGTCTGAGGAGCCTTCCTCAAGGCTTGCACCAAGTGTTTGTGAGCATCACTGTACTCCAGACGAGCAGCCTTTATTCTTCCTAGGTAATACAAGAATCTTGCCCACTCATTATTACTTGCATTTTCAGGGAAAACTGACTTGCTGACAAGTTTATCGGCTTGATCATACAAAGAATAATGCAAATAGTTACGCAGAAGACAGTTTATGAGTACTGCTTGGCCTTCGTAGTCATTACGCAGGGTAGAAGTACGAAGTCTTGCATGAAGTAATCCTCTAATAAGATCTAATTTATTAGTTAGTTCAAACACTCTTGAATGGTAAAAGTAGCATTTAGCAGCAATCAAATCAAGAGTTCTTCTGTTTTGAGATAAGACCTTATTCATCAGCTGCTGTGAGCACTCCGTAGCTTCTTCCAACCTGTTGGTGTCCAGCAGACGTAGCAGCACCAACAGGTGCAAGTACACGTCGACTTCTGGAACCGGTTGCTTGGGCGCACTGCGAGAGCGAGGTGTTTCGATGTCGACAGCGCCAGGCAGCGGGTTCTCCACAAACGCAATCAGTACTTCTTTGTCAGCACTTGACGGATAAAGTTGATTGAAAATAGCACGTAAAACGTTGCCATTTAACTTCCTTCTGGTACTGGGAAGAGATCTCAAAACTCGCATAGCAAACCTCGGCTCCTTGGAAGTAACAGCTTTATCTATTTGCCTTACATGCTCCCTCAAATCTTGAACAGCAAGCACATCTGCATCTTTCTTTACTTCGGGCGTTTCTGCATCACTAGCTGCTGCAGGACTTTCCACATTTTTCATTTCAACATCTTCCGCAGGAGCCATTTTATAAGCTCTGTAATAATTTTCCCAATAAACACAAAAGTCTTTGCAAAATTAGTGATTGTAATATTTTTCGACCCTTTTGTCAAAAAATGCCGAGTAACTATAAAGTACAGCGTTCTAAAGATAAAAAAACTGCATCTTTAGTATTTTGAAATAATATATTGATGCTATCTCTTTCATAATACGTATTCCTGGTTCTCTTCTTCTCATTAGGATTAATGTAGCAACACTGAACACATGTTTAATTTTATAAATAACGATGAATGGAACACTTTTAAAGAAAAAAGCTGTTCGGATACATTTCCAAAAAGTACGACAGACTCTAAAACTAAAACAGTTACTTACTTTTTGTAAAAAGACGAGTGTATTAGGTAAAACCTTAGTGATTTAGCAGTTTTATGCTCTATTTCAGAAAAAGGAAAACCAAACAAGGTTTTCAGGGTTCTGGGTGCCAACGGCATTACGGCATACTATAAAGGGCCCCCGGAACGGTCCAACGGCTTGATGCACACCTTGTGTTTGTTCCATTTAATTTCGGTTTAAAGATCTCATTATTATGTTTGCTGTGTCAATCAGTAGGTAGGTACCCATTTTGTGCTAAAACTTCAATTCAAGAAACAAGTAGAATAGATTATTGAAGTGAAAACTTCTTTAGCGGCTTTGTGCACTTTTGTTGTGATGGGTAAAAAATGTTAAGCTCGCGTCATCGTCAAGACACGTGACCTGATCGAAAATTCGTAAGACGGAGATCGCGTCAGGACACGAGACCTGATCGAAAATTCCTAAGACGGAGGGAGAGCAGACCGCATTCCAAAATATCAAAAATGCACAACGTTAATATTCAAGTTTTCACTCCCGGAGTGCTACCCGTTGTTTTTTAAGTGAAAACTTCTTTAGCGGCGTTGTGCACGTTGTGATGGGTAAAAAATGTTAAACTCGCGTCAGGGCACGTGACCTGATCGAAAATTCGTAAGACGGCGGGAGAGTAGACCGCATTCCAAAATATCAAAAATGCACAATGTTAATATTCAGTTTTCATTTCTGCCGGCACTCCCGGAGTGCAACCCGTTGATTTTTTTTTGCTGCAGTTGGTTATCTATTAAAGTTGGTCTTTTTTAATTTTCGAACTTTGACACTTTTTAATTTAAAATTATTATTTAAAGTATACCCTAGCTAGAGTCTAGGGTGTATGTAAAGACGCCAGCACATCAAGCTACTACAATCTGTCAAATTTATTTAATAGATTTTCAACTTTATAGTTAAAACATTAAGGTTCAAGGTTGATTGGGAAAATTTGACAGTTTCGGGTAGCTTGACTTCTGGCGTCTGTACAACAGTAAAATGGTCTGTTTGTAGAGTTTGTTACTCTACAAAATAATACATAGTGCTTTAAGCACCAGATAAAATTATTTTTATTTATAAATATGGCTATATGACTGGGAGAGGAGTAGGGATAAAAGGGCATGGATGTTAGTTGGGAACGGAACATCTGAAGATTATTTATTGAAGGATTTGGTGTTCAAGGAGCAGGAGAAAAATATTATGATCCAAATTATCCCCCGCAAGACCGTACTTGCATAGGGAATAGGCTAGTTGACGGATTTTGAAAAACCTATTAGTGTTTCTTGTGGTTTATTTACCTCAAAACATGAATACTTCAGGGAAATATTAAGTGACGTCAAGTCAAGACTTCGTACTATCAAATCTGCAAGTTTTAGTGTTGTTCCTACACAAAGTTTATTTATTGCTTCTGTCGGAATATTATAATTTTATTCGAATATTAAAAACGTTTTTAATTATTACAACGTTATATTTAAAAATAATAATATTCAGAGCAGACAAATAGTATTTGTTAATAATTCTATTTTGACAGCCGTAGGTAGATTATTTTCCAGGGTTTGCCCACGAGTCCAATAATTTGGGTTTGGCACCATTTCGCAAATCGTAGTTATGAGCTATGTAGTGGTTTCGATCAGACAGATTTGCTGTGGCATACTATGCTAATGAATCCGCGCACTCATTGCTAACAATACCCGAATTTTAGCGCTGTTGATGTCAGACTGTTGACTTAAATGTCAACATTTTGACATCGGCAGCACAGTAGTCACATCGCGGCGGATTGTCATTCATGCAGCAGTTTGATCGTCTAAGGACCATAGACTATTTGAAAGGTTTGGGGGGGATTGAGCAGCTTGCGAAGAATCTTCGAATGTAATCATGAACAGAATGCTAAGTATTATGCTGGGATACAAAATGCAATGAAACGATGTTTTAGGGGCATTCAAGCATTTTTTTGATGGGGCAATGTTTGTTCTTTTTAGAAACAAGTTTTCCATAAACGGAAAGGCATCTTCGCAGCTGTCAAATTGAATAAATTTGGTTTGAGATAGGACTTTAAACTCTATTAGATCGATGTTACTAAGTTGTTTTTTCCATTCTTTACTTTGTCTTCCGTACGTAGCACCTTGGTCTATAAGCATGCTTTTGTCTTTGGCTTGCCTATTCCATAAACTATAGACGAGACTAAACTACTAGCATTGCCTGTAGTTGCTTAACCAATATACTGTACTTGTAAAATACGGATAAAAGCTTATAATTACTAATGTTACAATCGAATATTCTTGGATTACAACCATCGCATTGTCACGATAATTGCGTGTGCCAAAAATTATAAGCAACGGAAGCGCTTCGGCTGCAGGGGACCGGTTGATTCTTTACATAAAATTTCAATGTGTTCTGGAAATGGTTTGCAAAGAGGACGTGGTATCATGGTTTAAAGAATTGGAAAGCTATAAACGCATAGACGCGATGTGTACGTTATTAAATATGTGTTTGCCATTTGAACTGCGTTTCATTGGCACATACCTAGAGGAGCTAGGTAAGCGGGACTTTCAGGAGTTGCGTGGTGCCGAACTAAGAGCCAACAACCCCGCAGACCTGGCTGCGGACATTGGAGGCGCTAACACAGATCCCAGGACGCGACGGAAAATGGCCTTGTATGTGTCGTTGTTACGCTCGTGTAATTTCGCGTGTGCTACCACATTGTACAATGCCATGGTCAGTTTGGAGCAGAGTGGCTTGTTGAAAGGCTTGTATGGCGATCTCCTGGAAGAAATTCTACTTCTGTATACGATGGCGTTACATCATCCAGCGTTTACATTTGATCAAAAGTCACATTTTGGTGAAATATTAGACAAATTAAAAATGGAAGATCAGAGGATACAATTTCCTGAATCACAAGAGCATATAAATGTAGTCCCAGTGAGTGCATGCCATACACAGTCAAATATCACAGTCAACATGTCAATCCCACCGCCTAACTTGTCTAGCTTGGGGCCACCGCCTGGTATTGTGTTTGTCAAAACACCTGGGGTGCAGGTTAGTGTTGTCATATTCTTTCACCACCATAGTATTGCTAGAAGTACAAAGCTGCCATAGTTATTTTATGACCAATATGATTCTACTTGTAGCATTTTGTTGTAATCATGTTTGTAGTGGGACTATATTAAAAATTAGAATTTCATTCTTATTTACGTTATTCATAGTTTGATTTATGTAAAAAAATATACAAAATGGGAATAATATCACTCTTCTAGTCAAGGTTATTGTTTGAACAAGAATTTATGTATGATAATGTTGATAATGTAAACTTTGGCATTTATTTAGTGTCTAAAATTAGGAAGTTATTCTTTGTTGTTCAGATTTGCACATGTAACTCAAACCATATTAGACTAAAATATTTTTCATTATATAAAATAGAGTATGTAGGTAGGTGTTACAATTTATAACACTTGACACATTCATGCACTGACTGGAATGGTCAACTCAAATCTGTGTGGTTCTTTCATTAAAACATGCATGGTCGTCATATGGCCTGACCAAGATTGTGTCTGGACTTTGTGAGAGACTGAGGCCTTACCAAGAGCTCTTAACGCGATCCAGTTTAGGCTGTTGGAAAGAGACAGAGCTATACAAGTCGTCTAGCGCCATCTCGATCCCTGAGCGTAAATTGAATCGCGTTAAGAGCTCGTGGTAAGGCCTCTGAGTTTGATATGATCTTTCCCAAAAAGTTCATAATTTATTTTTGATGCTTAAAAGTGTTTTTGAACCAGATATAGAAATAAATATCATTTATCATTTACCATACACAGTGATCACAAAAACTTATAGAAGTGTTGTGCTAATGCAGAAAATATTGATTCTATGCACAAGTTTAACAATAGAAGTACCCTGTCAATGCTACTATGGAATGCTATAATGACATTGATGAATATTATATACAAAATGACATGAATATTTACTTTGTTAAGTATTATTTTACTTTAATTATTGTGAATGTGAGGACTATGTGGGTCATTCTTTTATTTTTTTTCTCTTCCTCTGTTAGTTTTAATGTTGTCTGGCAGTTTTGAGTACTTTATGCGGCCTACCCAAATTTCCTTTCTTTGGTATTAATTGTTGAGTCGTAGAGTTCCTCAAGTTTTGAGTTGAGCTAAACAATTACTGACAAATGCTTGTACTGACTGGACTGGTCCACGCAAATCTGTGTGGTTTTTTCTTCAAAAGACCATTTCAAACATCAGTCTACATGGTCTTCACATGATCTGACCAAGATTTTGTCTGGACTTTAAAAGAGCCTCTGAGTTTGTTTCGGCCTTTCTTCTCAGAGTAGACAGACGGAAATGCCAACCTCTTCTAGCATTATTTTTTATTTTATTATATTAAAGAATAAACAATTTCATTTTGAATAGACAAACAAATTTATTTTTCCTTATTTTCAACACTCATGGAACTAAGGCTGTTTATCATAACAAGTATATTATACACTCTTTGATAAATGTTTTCATTACCATTACAATGAATGCAAATAGTTAATTTCAGTTTCTTATTTTCTCATGGTATCTTTCAGTTCATGTTTTATCATTTATCATCATATGACAACATTAACATAATCAAATAAGTAATAAAAAAGAATATTACATGAATACCTTAATTTGAATTAGATACATTATAGATAGCATTTTAATATTTTAGCATGCTTGTGGAATGAAAACTTCTTTAACATCACAAAATAGTAAATGAATGTGCATTGTGATTACTTTTATGTTATGTTTAAATAAAGTATATTTTATTTCAGCCTCAAAATACAGACACAGTGCCTGAACTTAGTTCTCCGCCAGTCCTGACAGGAGCCGGGGGAGTAGTGCCCATTTTGAGTGAAGTCCCACATCCCCCGCCGGGCCTACCACTTCCACAGTACAATATGGGAGAATACATGGGACACAACGCTTGGCCTGCAAATATCATAGTATCACCTATAAATCCACCGCTTGAGGTAAAGCATTTATCAGCATCAGCTAATTAGCTGCTAGTGTGTCTAACAAAATAATAAATAAACAATTCATAATAGATATTTCATTAACTTGCTATTGTGAAACAGAATGAATGTGTCGAATATTTTATGACTTAAGATTTTGACATTATAAAACAAAGAATGTATTTTTTATGATTACATTTCAACAGTTTATTATAGCCATTATTTTTCACATCATGCAGGAAGACACAAAGCCCCTTATGACCTAGTCCTGAAATAGTCTCATCCACACTATGTTAAATTGTAGTGAATAGGAAAACAACTTTTAATTTAGTTGTCACCTTGGGCACAGTTTCCTTCCCATTTTAAATCCAAACAGTATGTAGGGGTTCATAGGTGTATAAAGTAAAAACAATGCTGTGGCACCTTCGCTGGCTGTTATTCAAATTGGCGATTACCGCCCCGACATAATATGATAATTTTGACAGAGAATTTATGCAGATTTTTAGTTCATACAATGTCATTATCACTCCAGTTGATAAGTACTTCATGGTCGTAATCCTAACCAAGAAGCAAATCGGAGCTAAATTGTACAATAATCGCTATTGTTGATGCATTGTATGCAGTATTGCGTCGATTATAATGTCTATCTACTTACACATTATATGCGCTCATATGAGCTGGGATAATTTTGACTGTATTATACCATACTTAGAATTTTATGAATAGTTAAATAACAATGTATTATTTCGTTGAAATCTTTGTTGAATGAATGAAAGTTTAGTTCAACTCGTTGCAGGTAATAAATTACACGGCGGTTAGTGGCGCGCCGACGTCGCCGCTGGTGTCGTCGCCGGGCGACAGTCGCGCCGCGTCGCCGCGCTCGCGCCGCCGCGTGTCGCGTGAGCGCTCGCCGCCGCCCGGCGCGCCCGACCAGCCGCACCAACTTGCCGCCAACTTCGAGAGCCTGTCAGTCGCCGAGGTGGGTCACTCTCCGCACCAACGCGGCCCCTTCGCCGTGTTTGCAGCAGAACTACTTCGCCACAAACAGCCTCCTGCATTAATGCTGTTTTCACATGAGGCGAGTCTAGCCGCACAGTGTCGCGCGATCTTTATCCACAAAGAGTCGTTCCCACTATACATAGTGCGCATTGCCATTTTAAAGAAACACTACAGTGTTTCTTTAAAACAGCAACGCGAGTTCGTATGTAGAATACATAACACATATACTTTTATGAGTTTTGTATTGCCGAGATGAGATCCTGTCGATAATTGTACTTGTGTGTTAGTTTTCGTTAACCTTTATGTGCGATATCATGCGTTACTGTAAAATTAGCTTGTGAGCACGCAGGCTGCTTTCTAGAGGGACAAGGTTCGCGTTCTCATTGATTTCCACTAACCTAATCAAACATCGAATATAGTTGCATGATAGTAGCCTGGTTGGGCACTTACTAAATCGCGATCACAAGCGTCGCACCTCCAACCTATTAGCGCCGGTCAAACGTTTGTACAAGTATCTACATGGTCTTTTGTAAGCACTTGCAATTTATTACACACAATGCAAATCATATACGACACGCTTATAATATAATTTAAACCTTTTCAGATGCGACATAATATGGGCGACGAGCGGTTACGTGAACTGAGCTTGGTCCATCAGCAGCAATACAGATCGCTGGAGAAGCTGAACGGCGTGCGGCGGCTGACGGGCCCGTACTGCGCCGCGCGCTCGTCGTCCGACAGCGGCTCCAGCGCGGCGTCGTCGCCGCCCGGCACGCCCGCGCAGCTGCTGCGCGAGCCGCCGGCCGCGCCGCCCGCGCCGCCGCCCGGGCCCTTCCTGCAGTACCCGCGCGCCTTCGCCTACCACGCGCCGCCGCCGCCGACCTACCGCAACCCGCCGCCGCCCTTCGCCAACGGCGAGCCGCCGCCGCCCTACCCGGCTCCCGCGCCCTACGGCGGCTTCGTGTCCGTGCTGTACGCGCCGCCCAAGCTGTCGTGCTGGAACTGCGGCGCGGCCGGCCACGCGGGTCACGAGTGCAAGGAGCCCAGCATGGAGGAGATGACGCGCGCGGGCGGCTACCAGCTGGACTTCGGCGGCGCGCCGCCCGAGCCCGCCGACAAGTAGTTCGCGACGTCCTTGTGTGATCTGTCCAGATTAGTACCAAAGTGTGAGGTCAAAAATTGTAAATATCGACCCCGGTAAGCCCGTTCGGCTGCTGTCGGTACCCGGCGTCATGTGAGCCCTTGGAACGTGAAACCTGAATGATTTCTTTTGATGTAGAATGAGATATTAGGTAAATCTATGACGTTAATATTACGAGCGCTTATCGGACTAATTTATTAGCGGGATGAACTATCTGTAACGTTTAAGAGTAATTGCACTTTCGATGTATTTTAGTAGGATTTGATGACATTCCAATGATTTTATTTGATTGTTTGCATTAGTATATCTGGTAAAATTAACATGAATGTACTAAACAAGAAATTGAACTACATTCTGCATGATAATTAATAATTTATTTTATTATACTTTAGAAAATAATATGCAGTTCACCTTTGCAACGCCACTGGGTATGATGCGCTTTAGGGCTGATTTTACCAAAGTCTATATGATATATTTTATCCATGGAATAAAATTTCTACACTTCTTGTATGCAAAAACTACACAAAATTTATTCGCTTGATAAGAAATACCAGAAGGCCAATTCTTGTAATTTAAAACGTTCAAAGTCTAGTCGCAGTGTCATCTCGGCGACAAACAAATGTCCAAAACTTGTCAAAAATTTTAGACATTGGTTTGTCGGGTTTGAGGGACTAAAAATTGTAGGGAAATTTGAGGTACTTTTGACAGATTAAGACATCAAATCAAATCAAATCATTTATTGGCTTGCAAACATGGGTATTTGTACATAGATGTTTTATTATAAGAGTCCTCCATGCTCTACCGTCACATGGGCATGCAAAACATATTATTATTTAATTTACACAAAAGATATTATAGTTTTAAATAACAATTAGTAGAATAAAATAATACAAATGAATGTCAATTCGTTTGAATTACAGTAAAAAATGTCACAGTAATACAATATTGGCATTTCACAGTAATACAGTAAAAATGTCACAGTAAAACAGTAAAAATGTCACAGTAATATAGTAAAAAATTTCATCTAGGTTGCAATAAAAATAAAAATTCAAATGGTATAATATCATGTTAATCAGTCAGTGATTCATCATTAAGGAAGTCGTCAATTGTGTAATAACTTTTTTCAATTAATATTTCAATTAGTGCCCTTTTAAATTTGAATACAGTCATAGTTTTAATAATATTAGGTACTTTGTTATAAATGCGTGGGGCTATGCCAAAAGAACTTTTTTGCATTAGTGCAGTCTTACATTTAACTTTGCACAATTGATGTATATATTGAGTTCGTATTGGATTGCTTCTGACTGCCGACAATTTTTGAAACAGATGTGGGTTATTTTCACAAATAAAGCCATTTCTAGTATGTACAAAGACGGAAATGTTAATATTTTCAGAGATGTAAAATAAGGAAGACAGCTATCTGTGGTCTTAAGACCACACATTGACCTTACGCATCGCTTTTGCATCCTAAATACAAGCTCCTTATTAGTAGACTGCCCCCAAAAAATAACACCATACCGCAAAACGGAGGCAACTAGTCCATGGTAAGCCGTTAAAAGAGCCTGACTGTAGAGTTTCTTTGAAAGTTGAAAAAGCCCTTTTTGAATAAATCACTCAGTACAATAGATCAGACTGTGAACGTTCTTAAAATTACGAGAATTTCCCCTCAGGTATAAAAGTTTGGTTGAATACGCCCTTAGATGAAATCTAAAAAAAAAAAAAAACATTTATACTTAGTAGCCACACAAAAAATTATATCAACAAATAAAAATTATAATCTTATTTAAGTACGTGAAGCTGCTGGATACTTAGAAAAAAGGTGTACCTATTTTATTTTTGTTGGTTTAGGCAACCAACAGCGATACATGTAGTATGTTATTATATGTATCGCTGTTGGCTATTGTATTTTCGTTTTTTCCATTAATTTGCATCTTTCGGTAGTGAAAAAAAGTAAACCCCGTGAATCTCTTACGTCCATTTTTAAGTCGTCTCATCGAAACATTCTCGCTTGGTTGGCGATTTTTCTCGAACATAAGTCACTCATAGTAGCCATGATGATGCCGCTGCTGAAGTGAAATATGTCCGTCTATGAGCGTTGCACTGCATCCGATTAGGGCTTAAGCTGGCGACGGGCTGTTTATCCGCCGGACAGAAATGAACGCAAAGAAAGGGCAGAAATTTCCGGCAATTTATTTATCCAACGTGTGTATGGCGTAGATTTCCATACGTTCTATCGTTGCGGACAAATTGTATCCGTCCGAATTTAGAACATTCCCAATTCGGCTTCAGATCGGATGAAGTACGCAAACGCTCTAAGGGTCGGCACAGACAGCAGCAAAATCCTTTGCAGTCTAGTAGAAACATGCGCTCTATTACGGACGGTGGCGTGTGTTCGCACGCCACATGGAATCGTTACGTTATTCAGGACTCTTATTTTTGTTGTCATTTAGTTGATTGTCAATGAAAAACTGCTCCAGCATTTTGCTGCGTTGTTTGCGCTGACCGTAAAACAATAAACTACGCAATATAATCGAAAATGATCAAGTGTAAGAAAATTACACGAAATAAGGTTTATCATTTAATTATTATTATAAGGTTGGTTATTTTTTAAAATTAATTATTGATTGCACCATTGTAAAATAATGATGTGCTTGTTATTTTATTACAAAAAAATCTTTTGTAATGACAATTTAATGTTTGGTTTAATTGACTGTTTTATATACATAACTATTAATTTAGAACCAATTCGTTCAATGTGAAAATGAGAAAGATTAAACGATTTTGAACACATTTTTAAATTTCGAATCTGAGTCAAAAATTGAAAGTGCAATTATTTATAAACATCTACTATGCATACAGTTCTTGTGTAGAATTTTAAGGGAATTCCACATAACACAGCAGCGTCTGTCATAGTTATGTTTAATTGGCAGCTTCAAAAACTTTTAATTAGGGCTTTTTTATCATAAAGTTAAAATCAATGAAGAAAATTGGTACAAACGATTTCAGTTGATCAATTTTATTATATTACAATTACAAATAGTTAATTAACATGTCATTTCAAAATGAGTGCCATAATATTGGTGAAGAATATAATTTTCATGTTTAGTCAGTATGAAGTGTTAAATTTTATTTAGGTGGTAGAATGATACAGTGAATAAGTCCCATCAATGTTATCTATAGTTTTTTTTTATTTTTCAAACCAATTATCCAAGAGTCTCCATTTGGTGTTACCAAGGTATTTGGCACCTTAAATCAACCTTCCAATACTTTGTAAATTTCACTATGAATGAATACAAAAAAATAAAAAAAATATACAAAAAAAATCTTTATTCATGATTCTAATGATTTGGAATTGTGACCAGAAGCAAAAAAAAAAAAAGTATTTTAAGTAGGGGGGATCAGCATGAAACTGACTTTCTAAGTTATACAATAATGCACATGACAATTTAGTACATCTACATTAGTACAAATTGAAATTTGTATGAGTTGAAAAATCGGATTAAGACGATTAGTTAAGAGATTTCATTAAGTGACATGGTTTATAAGCTAGTATAATAACATAATAGTAGAGGTACTCTAGTGTTTGTTTTAATTGTTATTAATACATATAATCAAAAGCAAGTGTGAATAATGTTAGAATAAACCAAATCTATCTTCAATCATTCATAACATAATCGCTGTGCTGCTTATTGCATCTCATACATCTACTTGAGATGCTATGGAATTCCCTAAAATTCTTTGCTCTGCCTTCAATTTCTCCTACAACTTTCATATAATACATTTTTTTTGTCCACATCATCAGAACTTGTAAATATGATGCTAACTTCTAAACTATTTAATATACAGTTCAAAGTCGAAATGTGACGAATTATATACAAAAGTACTGAATTTGTTTCCTTTGTCCCAAGACTGATCTCTAATACTAGCAAATTATTGGGCTTATAGAAGCTAATACAAAATCGATGTTCGATGTTCCCTGTAAGTCGAGCGTCGGCCACTTTCAGAATACAGGACTGTTTGTTCAATGGTTGAGAAGCAGCTGAACTAATATTGTGACTGGCCACACGTTGGTGTGAATGTACCTAGTAATGATAAACCATTTTATACTTTGAGTTGAACAAGGGATTATTTTGATCAAGCTCACGAAAATGCAATGCTCTTAATTAATGTTTATAATATAATAGTCATTGTAAATAGTTACAAATATGTAAGAGAGGTGGCACGTCGCATCCGATGTGCTCATGTTTTGTAAATAATTCAGTTTATATAAATTAGTTAGTATTTAGAGATTGACTATATTTGTAAATTACGTTGTAATAATTTGAGTGTCCCTATAGAGTATATTCGATTGTTTCTCTATGATCACTGTCACAAATCACAATTTGCATTTTTAAAGTCCCAGTTTTTTGAAAAAATGTTCAAATTAGAAGGGTTGTATAATTGTTTTTGCATAATTATAAAAAAGTAATGTTTTTGAATCAAGTCAGATGAGTGACGCGCATGGGTGGGTGCTGGGAGTGGTCGCTGTGGCCGAGTGATACGCAGCTTGCCGACACGTTTGTTGATGTTGTTCATTCATCACTTGGACGACTGTATTCTCTTGTATTTACACACATCAAGTATGTTTGCTGTTTTGTGCCTTCAACGCACAGCCGATGAAATGAAAAGAGAATATATTTGTTTGATATAAGTGATTAATTTAATAGTGTAACTGTTAACAGAACCGTAAGGGACTATTATTTTGTAAGATACATGATATGTCACTCCTTATGAAGGTTGTAAGTCCACATAACGTAACTTTTGTGTTATTTATATCTTAACAATTTTATTATGATATTTAAAACAAGTTGAAGTATAGATTAAACATAGAAAGAGTAAACTGTAACTTTATAAGTATGCCTGTAGCCTAGCCCCAGTGTGGTACCGTTAATGCAATAACATGATAGCATTACTTACTGCATATCATGTTACAATGTTCAATTGAGTGTGATATTAAAGTGGATTATCTTACCGTTTGCATCTGCTCAATTGTTTTCAACAAAGTACATTTTCAGTGAAATCGGTAAATGTGTAACTAAAAATTCGTTTTCTTCATAGGCAACAATAATATTATAATGGTCGGAAATGTCTATGCAGCTTTACTTTGTACTAGTGGAGTATGAAAATATTTTTTTACTTTGTACAGAATGTTATAAATGTGATACAATAATTTTTGACATAATTAGAAATTGTGATTTAGTAAGGTGTGTAGTTTATAAAAAAAAAAAAATATGAAAAAAACTCGCTTTACTAAATAAATTATACTATTCTACAGCGATGCAACGTTGTTTTCCCACGTTTTTATATTTGGGTACTTATATATTCTAAGCTGTTGTACCTATTGCTAGTAAAATCAAACTTCAGGAAAAATGTTTCGGCCCGGTATTGTCAGACCTCTGTATCCCACCAATGCTGTGAATCATTTGCTTCCTGAGAAATAAACAACCAAAATCTACAGTTCCGTGTTTTCATTATAATCAAATTCCTTGAAATTTAAAATTTTATTGAATAAGGGTCAGCTCAGACCGAGACGCGACGCGACGCGACGCTGCGCGCACACTTTAAAAGAGCGACTCAAAATATAACTTTATTTTCTACACGAAAAGATTTAGAATACGTTGCGCCATGCAGCGTTGCGCCTCATGATGTCTCGCGGCGTAGAGCGACACATCGCGACGCAGCGGTGCATCGCCGGTACGCGCGGCGTGCAAGAGCGGCGCTGCGCCTCACGAAGCCGCAGAGGCGCAGCCGAGGCTGCCGTGGCGACTTGTCTCTACTATTTCCGTACAGACTTCGTGTAGAATTGATGCAGTTCGGTTGAGTGCCCGAGTGAAATTATAATGATAGACTGGGATCTTGTTATAATCGGACTTCTTGCAGAAGAGGAAGAGGAAGAAGAATACAAAATTAAAATTAAAAAATAATTTAAAAAAAAATTAAATTATTTTGCGCTTGCAAATGGTAGACTGCGAGTGGACGCGGGGTGGGGGGGGAGCACGTGGCGAATGTAGACACGTTCCGCTGCGCCGCGCGGCATCTCGCTGCGCAGCGAGCGACTCGTGTTGCCAACGATTTTACTATGCGCCTCGCGACGTTGCGATGCGTCTCGCAGCGGCGCGCGGCGCAGCGCGAAATCACTGGCCTCTTCTAGTATAGTCGCGTCGCGTCGTGTCTCGGTGTAAGCTGACCCTAATTACCTACATCTAGCAGTGTAGAAAGTGTGTGTCTATCTATGTCTAATCTACTTAATTTGGCAAATACTACTGAGTATAATAACAATATTAAATCGTCACAAAGGTCCGTTTTAACAGTCATGCGAGAGACGCGATGATCGTGTGAACACAGAACATATATACACCCTAAAGGGCGTGTGAGCGACGCGTCCATACTAAAGTTGTCAAAAAATAAAAGGCCCGTTTTGACATCGACAGTTCTAGTAGTTAATAAAGATCAAATTCGCAAAACACGTATTCGTTTGTATGAAATTGAAACTGACAGGTGTCAAGAACGCATTCTCAAATGTCAAAACGGGCCTCTATTTTTTGACAACTTTAGGGTACCCAGTACCCACCAGCAAAGAGTATAATAATAATACGGGAGAAGAGAGCCCTCTTGTGCCATTTCGAAGCATCCAGATTCGAAACGCCATCTGCATTTCTTAACTGGAACTAAGGCTCTATAGGTGGCTATAGATATGCATGAATGTATGTGTACCTACGTACGTATAGATCAGTAATTTTGGTTTATAAGTGATCATTCAAATTTTTTTAGCTGTTGTAGTCATATGTTGATCAATATGCGACTGGCGAATAATAATAATGATACATTTACTAAATTACAATATATAAAATATGAATGATGGTGATTCAGAAGTAAAAGTGTCCTAATATAAATTGACCGCATATTGATCAACATATAACGCAACAACAGCTAAGAAAATTTGAATGATCACATACATCAAACGCTAAATTTCGCCAGAATTGGCAGTAACACAATAATGAACCATTTTGCTTTAATTTATTGTAATTTGTAACCGTGTAACGGCTAACAGTATATTAATAAACGGTACCGGCGACCATAGACTATACACTTATAAACTGAGACCGGCGACCATATTGTGTGATGTTGCCATAATATGTCACACAATAAGGATTTCCGTGACACGGTTGCAATAATTGATGATGCCGGTCAGAAATGAAATACATATAATAATGTAATAATCTTGATGTAAAATGTTATAATTATTGTTTTAAATTATAGAGAACTCTTGTATTTGATTTTCTTATTTGCATTTAAGTTGGTATCACAGAGACATCTATCGATGATTATTAAACTAATAGCTTCTTCGTTAACAAAAGTAGATGGCGACTCTTTACTAAAGTTGTGCATGTTCTAACTGTCTCCCCCCTGCCCACCAGTATAATAATGTAAGTACTCTGTGGGGTACCCTGTATGACGGAACGGTGATTCATAAAATCTCTACGTAGATACCTAATAGGTATCAAAAACCCAAAATGGATTTATCTCTGCTTCTTTGCTTAGAGTAAGACAAAGAATTGTGATAATGGCCATAGATAGCTATGTACATACAACTCACTGACCTATATTATACAAGACTTGGTCAATTTTGTACAAAATAAAGAATGTAAACACAACTTTCAAGCAGAGTAGGTAAATCAATGACTAATAACTGAAGATTAGTTGCATTATTAACAATATTAACCTTTTTCATGTCTTATAACCTAACCTTTTTAGCTTCGAAGTAACGCCAAAAATTACATCAAACCTTGAGTAAAAATCTTTTACGCCGTAAAAAATAGACTTGTTTCATCTCATGTCCGGTCGCTGCTGCTCTGATGGTTCATATAAAATGGTTCTTTGTTATTGAATACTGGATATTGTTAGGTTAGATACTTGTCTGGTTACTTGTATTAAGTGGGGACGTTACGACGACTAATAATCATAGGTTTGTTTGGATTTGGTCTTTTTAACCGACTTTAAAAAAGGAGGAAGTTTAATGTTCGTCTGTACCTAGGTTTTTTTTTGTACCGTTCATAATTATTTTCTTCAATAAAATTGTGGACCGATTTTGAAACTTATTTTTCACTTTGTAGTGTTTTTTTGGAAGTGGTATTTTATACAGACTTATTTTTATACTTATAACTTTACCTACTCGTAGGTATTATGACGAATTGACGACCGATTAGAACGGTCGATCTAATCTGTATCCATCTCATTAATTGCGATTAATTAGTTATCACGTCACGGGTTAGTATACCGTGAACTAACTTGCCTATCAATCATAGTCATTATATCCCAGTTCCTCGTTAGTTAGGTACGTATGTTTATATGATTTGTAGAATTTTAGATGCAAACTGCTCATTTTTGTGGGCTGATTTTGGTGTCAGCTCTTGTCAATTATTGAGTTTCTATCACGTTTTTATATT
Source organism: Apamea anceps (assembly GCA_951799955.1). Lineage (NCBI taxonomy): Eukaryota > Metazoa > Arthropoda > Insecta > Lepidoptera > Noctuidae > Apamea > Apamea anceps. Next base: position 13,336,176 of record OX637505.1, on the reverse strand, counting down.
ATTTTGTGTGAATCTATGTTGTATGTGTTTTTATTTTTATTTTACCTGTTCCCGCTACTCGACAAAACATAGCCCATAGCTTTCTAGTCTTTGTCTTTTTACATAAGTATTTTTAAAACATAGAATACTTAAATTAAATAAGTATTAAATGGAAGGCTACCTATCATCTATTTTATGGTCATAATTAAGTGTAACACTGCTTTCCGGCGTGGAAAGCCGATATTGGCCAGTGTGAATTTTTACTTTGTGGTTGCTGCCGCTGACTTGCTTGTGAAATGGCAGCTTATGCAATCAACATTTTGTATAGGAGGTCCAGTTTTTTTCAACGAGCAGCGCTACCGGTGTTGCACAGAAAAGTTGGTGGCATAGATGGATAGGCAAGTAACCGAAAAACAACTATGTTTTCCTGCCGCTGTTGTAGTCCAAGCGTAACATGATAGGTGGCGCTACACGCAGGTGTATTTCATTTAGTAAAGGGTTATAGGAATTGGTACAGGGACTTACCTCACATATAGAGGGTGAATTTCTTTCATGGGGAAATGCCCGCCATCTGGGGAGAAATCAGGGCTATATTTAACTCCTGCCAAACTAAAATCACACGCTACCTACCTATTCCTCTTCTTCTTTGATCGGGACGTAGGATATACCTTCTCACAAAATGATTCGCGTATTATAGTCGTAATTGCAAGGTTGCAAGTTGCAACCCATGGAGTACAAAACTAAAAAAAGGGTACTGAAATCGAAGACACGACTCCCACTCAACCACAATAGAGGTGCACGTTAAGAATAGGTACATTATAATAAGTTTTAAGTAGGTAGTTACTGATTATTTTTTAGGTATTAGTTATTCGCAGATCAGCAGCAGTAGCGGTTGCTCGTTCCGTAGGTATCTTATTGCAGAGCAGCTCGTCTCACTGTCAACGGAAAGGAATTCTAAACTTAGGCAAGTTTGTATTTTCCTCGCTGTTATTTAGCTTATAATTTTTCTACTGCTCTGCTTACTCGTGACTCGCTTTGCTACTGCTGACTCGTGTCATGATTCATTACGAGGGTACGGGTTGTAATCCACCACACTGGCCCGTGGCGGTCTAACCGACGGACTATCGGCATTTCACAAAGAGACTATCGACTGTCACCACGGATATCGAACTGTCACAGTGTCACCTGACCTTATTTCCCCCAATTATTGGATAATAGTACCGATACCTAAAGGTTAAACCTCGTAGTAGCTATTTCGGGATTAATAAGAGACGTGACCAGCGGCCTAACAAAGTTCAATGTGGTCAAAAACACATTATCAATGCAAGCGTAGCGTAGCAAGTGGGCTACATCGCAAATGGACCGACCTACGCGGCTACGCCGTAGCTATTTAGCAGCGATTGCTACGAAGCTTTTCAAACTACTGCGTGTTTTTCGTATTATTTTTACGAACAGATTTTCAACTATGCGTTTGTCAAGGTTCGTTAAATTATATTACGTAGTTGGCGCTCTATGCTGCAAGAATAATATACCTGTAATTATACCTGTACCTGAATAAATATACCTGTACCTATAACATAAAATATTTTCTTTATGATTGAATATAAGGTAACGTAGGTAGTGGAATTAAATTATACCCCGTCGTGATATTAAAACTTTTGTTATTTCATTCGAAATTGACATAATTGCAAGCGGGCTTCAACGCAAATGGATCGCCCTACGCCGTAGCAATTTTGCTACGCGAATCAATTTTATGGCGTAGCATATCTGGCAACTGCTACGCCTTGTAGAATTAAATTATGTAGTTGGCGCTTAGAAAGATGCCTCTTGCTCTTTTCTGTTCCGTGGGTAGGTACTTAAAGATCTGTATAAGTTAAAAATAATTTTCTTTATTATTGAAAATGACTTTATTATAACTGTAACATGGGTAGTGAAATTAAATAATTTAAAGGGCTTTAACTGATGTGTTTTTTTAAGATTGATGCAATTTAGGTTTGTGTGAAAGTTCACTTGGGGCCATTTGGGGTTATTCTCATATGGAAAATCACAAAACGTCAAAAAAAAAAACGAATAGACACGAGTACATCTAAATTTTACTATAAATATTTTACAACGAGCCAAGTTCCGAAGCCACATACTCGCTCTCTACGAAACATATTTCCTAGCTACGATTTTGACCTTATTCATAGTCATGGTCCTGCTTACATCAAATTGAGAAGCTATCTCGCTGTGATTTAATCGAAATTGGAAAAGTATTTCGGAGTTTCATAAAAAAAAGTCGTTTCCATTAATTTCTAGAGTAACATTTAATGTGCACTTGAAAATTATTACAAATTGTAAAGTAGTACTTAGTTGAAAGTGTTAGTAACTCGGGAATTACACTTGGGTGAGAGTAGCTGGTACTTTGTTTGGCGTAACGAGCGTTTTATACACTAAAAGTGCGGGCATTTCTTACAAAATGGTATAATGTCTATTCTCACTTCATTATTTAAAATATGCGAGATTTTCGTACCGACTTGACACGACAGGAACATGGAATGCCTTTTACCCGAAGAATTATGTAGAAAATGTACGATAACTTGGTGGAGTGCAATATTACAAAAGAGAAGCGTCCAGTTAGTATTATGAACGTACACGTTATTCGGGCCACATTTACTTTAGGTATGCAATAACACTTTTATATTACAAGTTCACCATACAGGGTGGCGGGGACATCGACGCGGAACCTGTTACCATTGATTCAGTATATAATTCTAAATCCCTGCGCCGAAATTCTCCGTCAGTTATTATATAAAAAAAATTGGTGTTCCATACATTTTGACCGCGTAGGTATTGCACTTTTCTATGAAACAGCAGATTTTTTTGTTTTTATAACTGACGAATAGTTTTTTCACTGGAAGTGTCTAGAATCGTGTGATGAATTCATGGTTACAGTTTGCGCATCGATGTCCCTGCCACCTGTATACAGATCCCATCACTTTAAGATTATTTTAGTGGCTAAAATACCTAAATAAATTATTAACAATAAGTACCTACCTACAACATATTCCTCGAGCAATTCTCGAAACACTGAATTATGTCTCAACATCGAACAGACAGAAACTTTATGTTTAAATCAAAAGTTCAGAGCTAACTTGTAGGGCACGTTCCCTTAGATGTAAGAAAGAATAATATATTACCGAGCTACGTGGGTTTGTGTTGAGTCTTACCAATACTTTTCATTTTAATGTAACTTGATGTTTGTGAAAACAGATAATAATCAACATATACATAAATAGGGAATAACCTCAAGTTGAACCGTCCGCGCAAAAAATAACAATATTTTCCAGTAAGTCTCTACACTTCATATTTATTATTAATGAATTGATTTCTTGGTACCTTTTGCTGCAAATAACTATTCTATAAAACAATAACAACTTTACGTTTGTGTAGATTAAGTTGATTTTAGAATGATTACTGCGAAACGTTGCGGTCGCTGTATCGGTTGAAAAATCTTCTCCCATCATACATAAAGGCAATGCTTTTACAGTCCCTAATCTTTCCCGTAATAGACTATGGTGATGTGTGTTACTATGACCTGAATGCGGATCTCCTCAATAAACTTGACCGTCTTCTAAATAACTACATTCGAATCGTTTTCAATCTTCGTAATTATGATCATGTGTCTGCACCGATTACTTTTAAAATGGTCACCTATACGTCAGCGCAGAGAGGTGAGGGCTCTGTCTATGTATGTTGTATTCTATACTTGAAAAACCCATTTTATTATGTATTTTATATATATAGATTGTATTCTATTTTAGACAACCCAAACTTCTGCTCTGCCCAGAGTAAAAATCTTGGCGCCACCAACAATCGTCTTCTACGATGTTCTTCTCACAGCTCTGGTTCTAGTCACTATTCTTTCTTTGAATTATTTCCTTTCCAGACGTTATTTCTTTAGAATATGACAGATGGAAAGATAACTGACTGGTTGCCATCCTGATGTTCACATTAGGATGGCAACCAGTCAGTTATCTTTCAAAGTGAAGGCATGTGAACATATTCGTAAGAAGTTGGCAGATTCACCCCAGACCAGCAGTGCGATTCTGTAACCATCTCATCGTGAAAACTTAGGTGAAGTGAGAGTGGAGTGAGCTGTCATTCCAACTAATACTAGGGATCGACACTATTGACAGCTCACTCTAAGCTCACTTCACCGAACTTTTCACGGTGAGATTTTTACAGAATCGATCGGCTGATTTACTGGATTCGTTATTTCTCCTAACAAAGTTTATTCTGTTTATATGTGTGTGTGTGTGTATTTGTATTTTTTTTTGAGTTATCTATCCCTTATGTTGCACCTGACATGTTTTGTCTCTACATTACCATAATTTTGACTGTCAGAAAATGCATCAGGCATTAAGTCCGCCTTTGTACAGAATAATTATTTACTTGTGCATAAAGTTTTAATAAAATGAATATTTCACTGAAAAGTCATAAATGTTTTTGAATTTGCAGAGCAAACTGTCCTTTATGTGTGAGTTGTACTTATTTTTCCAAACAGTCCTATTTGTTTACTAGTTGGAAACTAAACCCACATATCCGCACTGGGCTCGCGTGGTGTATTACGTCCCACTTCCTCTCACGGAGAGGAGGCCTGTGCCCCAACAGTGGGAACATTACAGGCTGATTATGTTTCTGCTTAGCAACTAAATTTCGAACGCAAGATAAATAAATAAACGCGAAATTGAGGAAGAATAGGTATCCTTACATTAATTCTGATTAACTAAGGGTCAGGGTATTATGTTTCTATCGTTTTTCGTAATAATAAACAGCTTAAGAGCTTTTCTTGAAAGCCATTATAATGATGGCTTATTTTTTTTGGTTGCCGACCAAATTTATGTAGGACAGTACCTACGTGCATTAATTTAGCTACCTAAATTAACGAAAGGTTAATTACTCAAAAGTCACGTAATTTCAGCCTAATTATATAGCGAATGGACTATTTAAATGACAATGTCTCTTGTAGGTAACAAGTCAGGTACCTATAGCTGCTATAATAAACATACCAGTAGAGGTGAAATTGCCATAATCGCTACGCTTGGCAGTGTTTTGGCAAATTTATGATTACGGTATATTGTTATAAAGCAAGAATGTACCGTATGGATTGTGATTACCGGAAAATAAAGGGCCATCCTTCTATCTCTAGGGAGTCGTAATAGGCATCTAAGGGATTAAGTTAAGGGGATGGGCAACCGCTTGTCCTTTCTCATTATAGGCGACAACATACTGCGACTAATGTTGGGCGAGAACTTTTCGCCCAACAGGAGTCAGGTGGAGTCTCACCGACTTCGAGTTTCCTAGTCGGGTTTGGGGCCGTCGTGGGCATTAAGGTCATCACTTGTCATTAAAGTTAGGATTTAAAATCAAATGCATTAAAGTAAATTTTATGATGACAATACTTACAGAATAGTGCACAGCTCTCAGGCAGTGCGTTGCCCGCGAGCCGCCATGCATCGCGCAAACCGCGCCCTTCAAGCGAGCAGCCCGCTCCCCCGTGAAGAAACGCCTGCGCACCGCGCGCCGTGACCCCTCGGTGCTCGCGCGCTCCTCGTGCCGTTCTTTTAACATGTTATGCACTGAATATATCCTTTTTCTTTTTTATAACTTGTTCTCATCTTTGGTCAAGTGTCAAGCTATAATTGCTAGTACTGGTGGTCCACCGAGATTGAATGGTTGCGCGTCGCGGGTACCAGATGGACGATACGGATACCAGACGCCGCACACGCGATACCGGAGGAGACACGTGGCGAAGGAGGCTTTGTGGCTGGCCTTCGGCGAGTCGAATACCAGGGAAGACCACTGTTGTTGGAAGAAGTGGTCACAGCTCTCTTTCCATGTCCATGGCTCTGCCTAAATAGACTGAAAAAGTGGAGCGAGTGTCCCAGAGGTAACACAACTTAAGATAATAAGACCGTGATGCGAGTCCGGACTAAGAATACTGCTCCCTGCAGGTGTCCCCTACGGTGTGGCAGAGGCTGACTGTAGCGGGTCGCGTGCACATCGACCTGCAGCGAGTGCGAGTGCAGGACCAGTCGCCACTGGTGCAGTGCACTCGCTGCCTGCGCTTCGGCCACAGTCGAAAACTGTGCACGCAGCCCGCCGACCTCTGCATCCACTGCGGCGACCCCCATTTGCGAGCTGACTGCCCGTCCCGGCTGGCAGCGGAAGCGCCGAGGTGCCACAATTGCTTGTTGGCAAAACAGACCAAGACCGAGCATGACGCCTTCGACAGGGAGTGCCCAGTGCGAGTAAAGTGGGACGCATTGGCACGTCTGTCGGTGGCGTACTGCTGAGGTGGAGTCAAAGCTCTCAGGAAGTGGGAACCGCAGCGGTGGTAGTTTTGTTTTTCTCAAGTTGGAAGTAGGAAATTGGAGCCAACTTCATAAGAAATTGGCCCAAATGAAAGCTGGTTTTAAAAGCAAACCTACCTTACCGCTGTGGTCCGACGAGCTCGTGGAGGTCCAAAGAAAGGTTCAAGCAGCATCTGCGAGTCCGCCAAAACTATCTGAAAACAAAGATAGAAAATTAGTAGTTAAAATAAGGAATAATAGCATGTAAATATTTAGGACAAGAAACATTATGTGTATATAATATAATAAGTATATATTAAAATAGCATAAGATAAGATAGATTAAAGTTTTAACATAAATAGAGTTGAAATTATACCAAAATTATTATTATTATTTATTATTTTAATTATTGATGAAATTGAAATTATACCAAAATTATTATTATTATTATTTATTATTTTAATTATTGATGAAAAGTATTGTATAGATTAAGTTTAAGATATAAATATTGTAGGAATTATTTAGCTATATTCAAACAAAAAGAAATAAAAAACAGTATTAAAGCATAGTAAGATAATTAGATAAACCTATTGTCAGTAGTTAAACCACCTGAAATAAAACAACATACAAAAATATGAAATAAAAGACAGAGAAGATAAACAAACAACTAGTCTAAACAGGGCTCTGATTATGTCAGAGGGACACTGAGCAAGGGCAGGAGTGGGTTTTAGCCGGTAAGAGTCAGGCACTGCCCAGACTGGCTCATTAGTGAGGCAGTCTGGGCGTCCATGAGGATTCCCCACTCCTGCCAAAACAAAAAAAAAAAAAAGAATACTGCTCTGGGGCCCGATGCAGCACCTGGCCGCGCTCTAGTCCTCGCCCTTATAGACCTGGAGCCCCCACTGATGGGACTCTTCTCAGCGTGCCTTGAGCGGGGCAGCTCATTGTAAAGTCGGTCGACTAGCCCTGGATTACAACGGGTTTGGATTTCGGCACGGGCGCTCTACGCCATAACGAGACTGAAGAAGCGGTGTCTCAGGGCGGGGTGTTGCGGGCGGTGCCCTTGGGCATCTCTAACGCGTTCAACGCCCTACCCTGGAGTTGCATAAGGAAGGCGTTAAGTTACCACCGGTTGCCTCTCTACCTCTGCTAAGTTGTTGGGGCTTATCTAATGGGGAAATGTGTCACCTACAAAGGACGCGACCGCAGAGGCTGGCGCGAGATGTAGAGTGGTGTTCCGCAGGGCTCAGTTTGGGCCATCTCCTGGGCGACATCGAATATGACTGGGTGTTGGGAGGTGAGCTCTTATCGGGGTTAAATCTGACGTGTTATGCGTTTGACAGGATACAATTGAGGCAGTCCGGCTAGTGCTGGACGACTGGGTCGAGTGGAAACACGGCTCCAGATGTGTCGGGCGACGCAGGTACTCTCGGTGCACGGTTTCTTCGGCAAGTACTTATGTCACATTAGCAGGGAGCCGGACGTATTCATGTGATTAGGAATTGCATTAATTTGTGCAATTCAGATAAGAGAAAACAGTTCATTCGGTAAGGGTAACCGAACCTAAGCAGACCGTAACCAGCAGATAGTAACCTAACAACGATCAAAATATTGGCTTTTGCAGAAAAATACGATCTTTCCTTTCTTTCAAAAAGTAAATAATAATTATTCATAGCAAACTGATTAAAAAAGAAATGAAAAACCAGTTAAAAGCTCCATAGCTTGTTTTAATATATTTTATAATTTTAAATGAACGGAAAATGTTTTGAGTATTTCGAAGAGTACGTTTGAAACTGAAATTTAATCTTTTTGCTGGCCCATGGACGCTACCTACAGTATGGTATTAATTGGTGCTTCATTTATTTAGCTTGTAATATGTTATTTTTGTAAATTAAGGCAAAACTTACATGTTGTTTGAGAGTAGAAACGTAAGTAGCTAGGTACTGCAACACTTTTTCGCAAGCAGTATACTATCATTTTATGACATTGACTTAAATAAGTTTTCTTAAAGAACATATTTTATTTCTAAGTACACAGATAGGATGTACTTACATTAGATAAAGATGGGGAGCAAATTGCGAGCGGCGGGCGCGCCACACGCGGCCTCCTTCACAATAAATTAAAAATTTAATTAAACTACCGAGTGGTCGCAACTGCTTGATAAACGCTTTTTACTTACTTTGCGACCGTTTATTATACAATGGAAGCGTCATTTACAAGTATATTTATCATTTTTAATACGCATTTTCAGTGGTTAACAAATTATAGGCACATTTACTTGGAAGTAATATTGTCAGGAGTGGGAGGAGATTTTTGTAATCACCAATCTGTTTACGTAATTTATTTATTAAAACTTTAGACACAAGTAAAAAAATACTGTACAAAGGCGGACTTAATGCCTGAGGCATAATGTGTTAATCTTCGGCGATTATGTCAATAACCTGTGTAGGTAATCATGTCTATCAATGTAGCAGTCTGTACGAAGTCCAGTTTGAACAATAAACGTTAACGAACTGATTATAATGAATAACTGAACGAAAATCAATAACTAATTCCTGAGTTAGTAATAGTTGATTGAAGTTGTTCTCATAATGTTGTTAACGTTAATCTATTAGTACACACGCCGTAATAGGCGTTCCTGATCCTGATTGTTTGGCGCTCCCATATTTATAAAGTAACTTTATTTATTGTTCCCCGAAATTATTAACAGCATGCCTACATGTTTCATATTAAGTTTTAACTAGTTTCTGTCCGTCGCTTGTTTCGGTGGTAAAAATAGGGCATGGAATCTGATCCCGTGGGTGTTGTACTTGTAAGCTGACCCCTCAATCTCTAAGGGCAGCGGCATTATTATCTGGCAGATAGGTTGTCAGATTAAACTGGGGTTATAAATACTGCTTTCAAAGACCTCTTTGGTTTGATGGTTTCTTCTGGTTCTCGCTCAGTCTTACTTGCTACGTCACGATGTGACGTGCTGCTTACGATGCGTTGGGAAAAAGGTCGGATGGGTCAATTTATCATCATCATCATTCTCCAGCCCTTCTCCAATTTATTCGGGGTCGGCGCAACATGTCTTTTTCTTCCCTACTTCTCTATTAATCGTCATCTCGGTAGTCAACCCTTTTCTAGCCCTATTTCTCACAGTCCATCCATCGTTTCCTTGGTCTTCCTCTACTCTTATCCACATTCATACTAGGGTTAAATTAAGTAGGTAATAACTGGCCCCTGCTAATCAACTTTCAAGCGATTTCGTTATGGAGCCCTAATAATTCATGTTATTTCCCCGGAAGCTGATATATCTTAGAACAAAGAGATGCGACCCGCTAATAAAACCCACGAGACAGTTGGGACACTCCACCATACATCAGTGAAAATGTGATTAAAATCTGTCCAGTAGTTTCATATGATTTATGTGAATTTTCATAATAATCGCGTCGGGAGCAGCGATTTTCAACCTTTTTTCTTGGGACGCATATATTATTTATGGTACGTCACGTGGCCCGTAGGCAATGACCTTTTTAAAGGGTCGAGTTAATTTTGTGAAATGTTTATATTCAATTAAAGTAAAAACATACTTCCCAAATAGTGTCGCAAAGTTGTTGCTAGGGGAACTACTTTATCTATGCGGAAAAAAAATATGTGTTAGTCCAAGAGACGGGCTGACTGTGTCCCAAATCAATCCAAACCGTTCAATAACAAATATCTTCACAAAATTTCACATTCATCTTGAGAAATATGTAGGTACTGGTAAGGATTATTCATTTATTTAACCATTTATGTACAAAATATAAACAGACAAGAAGAAAGGAACCACAAAATACGTACAAAGGTGATGTTTATTTCCAACTAAATCTCTTCCAGCATATTTACCTGCGATAGAAGAGTTCATAAAAAGAGATGACATAAACAACGTGTTTAAGAGTAGACGGGAAAACAAAATACATAAAATCAAAAATAATTAACTAAATATAAACATACATTATAAGAATATACTTGCTTCTAAAATTAAAATCACTAAAATCATCATCATTCTCCTGCCTTCTGCAATCCCAATTTATTTGGTGTCATCACTAAATAAAATATATGGTAATATAATATAAATATATATATATTATGTGTCTAACTGAACCATGCAATTTCGATAGGTACATTTACATTTTTTAACCGACTTCTAAAAAAGGAGGAGGTTCTCAATTCGGATGTTTGTATTTTTTTTTTGTGTTTGTTTGCGCATAACTTGAACGCCAACCGATTTGAAAAATTATTTTTTTGTTGGAAAGGGTATACAAGACTTTCCAAATGGTCCCATAGAAATTTTATCAAAAACGGTTCATTAGTTTGGTTTTTAAACCAAAATTACTGGTAAAAATTACAACTTAAAAGTGAAAAATAAAAACTTTTTTGATAAAAAAAAAAACAACCGACTTCCAAAAACGAAAGTGAAATATAACTTTAATTTCGGAAGTCGGTGGCAAACAACGAAAATGCGAACCCAACGACACCGACTTCCGAAATTAAAGTTATTTTTCACTTTGTAGTGTCGGTTTTGGAAGTCGGATGTTTTTTTTTAAATTTTTTTTTTACATGTTGTAAGCTTTCCCCTGAGCTACTAAAACAAAATCCGATTGATGTTATAATCATAATGTACCTACTCGTACGTGATTAGAAGAGGAGAGATCTAATTAGGCCTCTTATACGGTCATCGTTAACTCGGTGAGCCATATTGCAAAACCTGTTGAGCCGCAAGATGAGTTAAATTGGCTTGATCTCAAAATTTCTTCGAAGAACATTCTCTAAACATCTTATAATACCATCAAGTATATAACATATCCATATTCGTCATAATATGTATCTTTGCGTAGGTCTAATTTTCCTTCGCAGTATTTTAGAACACAAACGCAAGCTGATGAAACTACGAGCAAATTATCTTTCGGGGAGCAGTTGAGTCTAAAATTTCTAATGATTTAAAGTGGTAACATACAAAGTTTACGCTTAAATACGGTCGTACGTTGTGCGGGACTCGATAAACAGAACACGTACCTGTGCGGTACAGGCGTCTATCTTATTTCTGTGGCGCATTTAATTCACTGTGCTTCTTCAATGACTCCGCCGCTGCACCGCTGCCGCTCGGTAAATTGTGGCGCGGGAGTGTTTGGGTATTTCCCAGCAACGCTAGAGTGGTTATTTTGTTTAGTGCCACAGTCGCATCTAGATATTGAACATCTATGTCTCAGTTGTGTCTCACTCGGAGAGCTTATGTTTTTATCTGTTTAGTAATCTGCGGTTAAGCCTTTATCGTCGGTTAAGAGTTAAGACTGATAAATAAACCCGAGTTAACAACTATGACTTACCGTCTTATGAGATTAAACGACTTTGGTAAACAAATCAGGCATGAATTATAGAGAAGGACAGGACAATTTGCAAGATGGAGTAATGAAGGTGTTTTGGGGAGATATTTAAGAGTTTCAACGGAAACACACATAGCCGGAAAAGTCGATCGAGCCGTTATTGTTTTGTTTTGTAAGTAAGTAGGTAACCTAAATACATTAGCATAATCAGCCTTCAACGTTTCCAGTGCTGGGACACAGGCCTCATCTCGGTGAGAGTAATCCATCATGCGGGACTAGTAGGTACGGGTTGGTAGATGTGTGACCTGTCTTCGATTTTTTGGGGTCTGTTTTTTTAGTGGTTTGGGAAATTTCCTCACGATTCTTTCCTTCACCGTTTTGAGAGCGGTGGTGATAAAATAAGTTACACAAAGTAAAGCGGCTCTCTGGGTTCGAACTTACGACTTACAACTTCTACGACTAACCTAACCTAAATATAAGTTACTTATAAATCTATATATATAAAATTCAAAGTCCTGACTGACTGACTGACTGATATATCAACGCACAGCCTAAACCGCTGGTCCTAGAGACATGAAATTTGGAGGGTGTGTTCTTCATGAAGAGTAGGTATACACTAAGAAAGGGTTTTTCGAAATTCCACCCCTAAGAGGGTGAAATGGGGGGATTTTGTTTGTATGGAAAATCTTATTCCTCAAGTTAATAAACTTGAAACTTGGCACCAATACTAATCTAAGTAAATTATGAAGTTTGCCATTTTATGTTTTTCTTGGGAATGTTTGTGAAAAGTAATCAAAATTTACTTTGTTCAATTATTAATCACTCAACAAGGCCAACATTAATAAGATCTCAATATAAAAATCTTTTACATACAGGCAAATTTAAAGCAGCACTGCTGAAAAAGAATATTATGCATATGGGACCGGTGATATATGTACTTACAATAAAGTACCTGATGATATAATAAATTGCACACTACAAATATTTAAAAGGAAATTAAATAAATTACTACTTGAAAAATGTTATTATACAATTAATGATTTTTTTTATGACAAATCAATATGATTATTTATATACAATGATTTTCTTTCTGATTTTAATTTTCTTTCATTGTATTTTTGACTAATTATTAACTTATTATTGACATTATTTACCACTGAATGAACTTACAAATTGAATGATTTATATTTTTATTGACTATTTTAATAATTTGATACTCGTTAAATATTTGTTTTTTTATGATTATTTCATAATTAATTCTCTATAAAAAAAATTTCCATGCCTCACGGTAGAATGTACTGGATCCTTCTCTTACTTAACATCATACTTTTGTACCTACATTCATAGTAAATAAATTATTTCATTTCATTTCATTTCTAAACTACCCCCTAAAAAGGGGTTGGGGGGTTTCAAAGTTTGTATGAAAGAATTTTAACGCGCGGTCGGATTAACTCGAAACTCAGTATTTATACCTAAGATCGAAAGTAAAGAATAATGTGTATCAGGGTTTTTCGAAAATTGAGGGCCTGAAAAGGGATAGTTATTTTTTTTTTTTCATTCTAGGAAAAGGACTTTGTCGCACATGCGATTATGCCGCCCTGATTAGTTTTCTTAACTTAACAAAGTTTTCTTATCTTTAACTAAATCTTAACATAGCTAGTCTGTAAAGTGCTGCGTCAGAAAGTGGCGCAGCCAGAACACTGTTGCAGTAACCTATTTCTCTAAGCCTAAAATCTAATTTGTATCTAAATTCTGCGTTGCGGACACACTCGGCCAATATGTGATAAACATCATCAACGGAATTATTACAAAAATCACACTTATCTCTTGTTGATTTTGCCATTAGGTATAAGAATTTATTACACGGAATGTGTCCGGAACGAAGCCTTAGTGCAATAACAGTGTCACATCTGTTCAACAACTGGTTATCTATCCACGGTGAGTTCAAGGGATGCGGCTGGATCGTTTTGTACCAGATTCCTTTATCTCGTGATCTTTTATTAAAATATTCCTTCCAAAGTAAATAGCAATCCTGTTTAATTTTAGGTATAAAGTTTGAAAAGTAAGGAGAAAAGTTAACAGGAATTCCATCACATATGGCTTGCTTGGCTAGTTAGATCAACAGGGTAGTTAATTTTACAGGGGAGGATTATAATAATAAGTGGCTTGATTAACTCGAAAATTGGTATAAACAGTCTTTGAATGAAGTTATGAAACCATCCCAAACGATTTTTTTAAATTCTACCCCTGTGGGGGTGAAAAGCGAGGATACAGTTTATATTAAAATTTTTCTTCATTAGGTTAATAAACTTGAAATTTTTCAAGAATACTCGCCTAAGTAAGTAATAAAGTTTATCATTATAAGTTTTTCAAAACTACCCCTCAAAGGGGGCTAAAGGGGTGTTGAAGTTTGTGAGGAAGAATTTGAATGCGCGGTCCGATTTACTCGAAACTCAGTGTTTAGGTATACTAAAGACCAAAAATAAAGAATAAAATGTATCAGGGTATTTCGAAAATCTACCCCTAACGGGTTGAAAAGGGGTAGTTTATTTTACAGGGGAGGATTATAATGCGTGGCTTGATTAACTCGAAAAATTGGTAAAAATAATCTTTGAATCAATTTTATGAATACATCCCAAACGATGTTTCAAAATTCCACCCCTGTGGGGATGAAAAGCGAGGAAACAGTTTATGAAAAATCTTATTCATTCAGTTAATAAACTTGAAACTTAGCATGAATACTTGCCTAAGTAAGTAATAAAGTTTATCATTATAAGTTCTTCAAAACTTACCCCACAAAGGGGGATATAGGGGTGTTAAAGTTTATGTAGAAGAATTTCAATGCGCGATCCGATTAACTCGAAAGTTAGTATTAAGTAATACTTTTGACAGGTGATAAGTTTTTGGGTCTTTCGAAAATCGACCGCTGACGGGGCAAAAAGGCGTAATAAATTTTTTAAGGGGAGTATTTTACTACGTGACTTGATTAACTCAAAAATTAGTATACATCATCTTTGAGTCAATTTTTTTTTTTGTTTTCTACTCCAGTGGAGTGAAAAGACGGGATACAGTCAATATGAAAAATCTTTTTCCTTTGGTTATTAACTTGATTCTTGGCAATATTTGCCTCACTAATTAATACATATGGTCACTTTTAGTTTAAAAAAAAATCCTCACAGAGGCTTCAGGGGGTGAAAAAGTTAATAGGTAAGAAAAAATATTAAACCGCTCGGACGGATTAACTCGAAACTCGGTATTAATACTTAAAACAAAAAGTATGTGTTTTAAGGGTTTTTCAAAAATCGTCTCTTACCGGGGTGGAAAAGGGTAATAAAGTTTAAGGGGTGGATTTTACTGCTTGCTTTTATTAACTCAAAAATCGGTATAAATAATCTTTAAGTCATACAATGGGAACATATCAAACGCTTTTTTAAAAACAAAGCCTGTCGTGGTAAAAGGGGACGACAAGGTTTATTTCAAAAATCTTATTCATTTGATTTCTAAACTTTAAAATTAACCCGAATTAAATAAATAAATAAATGATAAAGATCGTATCTTCGAAATTTTAAGAGTAAAATACACGTATACGAAGTCGCGGGCAAAGTGCTATACTATATAAAATTATAAATTATGTCTGTATGTTACATTTTCACGCCTAAACCACTGAACGGATTTCGGTAAAATTGCCTGCCAGCAGATGCCAAAGAAATAGATGGCATCCTTGGGAAGGGCATACTTCTTATCCTTTCCGACATCCACGCGGGCGAAGCCGCGGGCAGAAGCTAGTCAATGTATATTACAAATGTCACACAGGGTATACCCATTACCCAATTACGTAACCGGAATTGAAAATTTAACATAGAAACGTATACGTGCGAAACCGCCAAGTAGCGCTCTAACAGCTGTTTATGTGGAAAGTTTCACCTTCCACGAAAAACGCTTTATACTTAGTAGGTACACAGGGTATAAAACCCATTCGAATTACTTACTAAAGTTACGAATGTGAATGTAGATCGAAGCTGTAGGATTTGTCGCGTAGTACTAGGTATAAGAGTCGCGACACATTATTGTTATTAAAAGAAATTGAAACTGTTTAATGTTTTGAAACTGCTTCGTATTCAAGTATGTTTCGTCCTCATATATCTAAAAATATACGTCGCTATATTTACAGACCATGAGTTGAGTTTACTCGAGTTTGAGCGAACAAAGACTACCTAACTAAATCCAGCTTTCCAAGTCGCCTTTTATGTATGACTTAGAATATTCTGAACAGTAAAGGAAGTAGGTGCAAACTTTCCATGTGCATACTTCAGTTCAATGCCTAGCCGAGTGTTGATGTGGTGTGGACGCGGGTGGGCGGCGCGCCGGCACTCGCAACCTCCTCGGATGCTTGTTGTCTCAACTAAGTATGATTTACCGTTAAACTTCGCATCTCCTTTCCTGGAATAACACAAACTTAGTTCTCAAAACTGTGTCATATAGAGTGAACATTTGTCTGATTTGTTGCGCGCCGATATCCCGATTTAGTGCAATAACTGCGTGTGACGCCGCATTAGTTCACTCAACTGGAACGAACATTCAGCTGAAACATTTTAGTGCATTGTTTTACCAAAAGTCCGTAACAGATGATTTGTGTGTAACAAGTAGGAGGGGAAAGGTTACGGCTCTTCAGGTATCTAATACCTATTTGATGGCGTCGGTATCAATTCGGGTCCGGGAACAGATACAGTAAAATCCCTGAGCACGTAATAACGCATTTTTGACGCGAGTGTTTCGGAGACAATATTTTAGTCCACGAAAGCACTTTTATATATTTTTTCACCTTATACCTACTTTGGCGCTTGTGAAAAAATAAACTTTATTCTTTCAGTTTATGGCAGTGTAAATGTTTACGTGTTTTCAAATTTTAACTCTAATTACTTAAACGTAAACAGTCAACCGTGTCGACCCACTCACTGTGTTTGGTGTGTTTTTGTATAATTTAATTACTTAATTATGAATATACGGAAACATCGTGCCTTTTACTTTCGACAGTAGGTGCCTAGTGTACCTACGTATGTGTTTAAAATACTTATGAGCAAAACGTCTTCATCTAAATCACATCGTTTGATCCTTTATAAAAACTCACTTTAATGAGCCGGAAAACGTTCACAGTAAATTTTAAACTTCCACAGCGATATACACAAAGAAGTTCCGAGTTCGAGTAGCATACATTCAAAAACTAGCAATTAAAAGCTAACCCTATACTAGTATAAACACGGCTACCGGTTCACAGCATAGTCTTATTAAGACCTATCTATCCGTGAACGTTGCTCGACAAATTGCGCAGATAAATTCCCATTCATTAGCTTAATTGTCGATCGTCAATTACTACAAACTGACTGCGAGAATACATTAATGCGTATAACACACCTCCAATTAAATCCTACCTTGTCTTGCAATTGATATAAATGATATATCCTTTAATGTAAACCATGTATGCATACGATACTGTAATTCCTATCAATCTGCTCTAACCGGATGCAGCTGAATACCAGTATTTTACATGAAGCGACCGGTATCTGACCTCCACAGCCCAGTTTTAATGGGTAACACGATACCTGTTGGTAAGACTGGTGGTCAGACTTTTGGGGTTCTGACTAGCTGTAATGACTGTCGAAGATCTACGAATGATAGCCGGGACCAAAGGCTTAACGTGCTTTCCGAGGCACGGAGCGGTCTCTATACGTAAAAGATGGTTACCCATCGACTAACCGACCGCGGCTAGCGTGACTTTCGATCCGTGCGGCTGTTATTATTTAGCCACAAGCCCCTTTATCAAGAATAAATAAAACCCAAATACCATTCACTCCACACAAAATCTATAAACTATGTGCAAAGCCTACAAGCTTAAAATTTTGCACATAGGCTTGATAAACAACGTAGGCATCCGTCTAGGAGATTTAGATATTCATCCTCTGAGGGGTCAAACGGGAGGTCAAAGTAAGAAATGAAGTCGCGGGTAACGGAGAGTGTATTAAAAAGGTTTGATGTAAAATAGTGTCGCATATAAGGAGTCACTCGGCCTGAATACTATTAATATAAAAACCACATTTTGTTTACCTATACCTATATTATATATTATGTCTACCTATGCCTATTTCCACCAGGCTTTGTATGATCGCTGCAGGCTGAAGAATTCTGGGAATTAGTCTACAGAATATGATGATTTTCAATCTGTCTAGATATATATGTATGATATCATTGTCCAAATGAACCCAGATCGATAAAATTACCGATACCTACACAACAATTTCGTCGTATCGATGTATGCGTATGTGAAAGGATCATATAGAATTATAGAGCTACACACTACACAGGTACAATCTGAAGCGGGCATCCATTGAGGATACCTATTGTGCACAACAATACGTAGGTATATGTGACGCAAATATACGGTATCGAGAATCCCTTTGTTGAATTGAAACTGTGCCGTGATCTGTCCGTAACTCCTAAAACATAAAAGTACGGGTAACTGACTCGCTGACTACACAACGGTATGACATTTACTGTCTCTCGTTTTAACTGAAACTGACGTATATCACGGACTGCACCCCGTATGACGTAATTGCATACCAATGATAACCATTCATTTGATTTCATTTTGATCTCGTTACTGTTTAACATTGTAATCTGTGGTTTGCATGTTAAGCAAATGTACTTAAGGGGGCTTTGTATATATATACTACAGGTAGCGAGGTATCTTAAGTAAACTACTACCAGTCTTGGTGGTATTGCTCGGAGCTACGGACGCTATTGACTCTATAATAACTTTACCAGGCTTTAAGATAAATACACGGCGAGGGCTTATTGAGGGAAACATATCAATAAGATTCTCGAAACTTCGGCTAGCCTCAGGGGATGCATAGCTGCTATTCTGGCTTGTTTATACCAGAAGGGACCACACTCGTAGATTTTCTTGATATTTTAAGGGCTTATTGTGAAGACTAGCCAGTGTATACTAGGCTACAGTTGTAATAAAATCATAAAAGCCTACTTCAGAACAAAGGTCCATTATATCAAACGTATCGGCTCACCGAACCATAACTTCCACATCGTTTTGATGAGACTAGCTTTATTTAGAGAAATCCTGCACTCCATTTCGCTCGGCATTCGTTTCTTCCTTCTCCCTGAATCTGCAGTTATATTTATAAATTGCATTGAAGGTTCTTTTCGGAGAGTCGGTGCCTACATATACTGACATGTGTATCTATATAGGATTGTAGGCGTGTGTGTCTGTACTTTTCATCGCGAGGCGCTCGCAGTAAGCGCTCGTTCGTACATGGGATTTGTACAGATTCCTCCCGTTCTAATCTAGGCGAAAGTAGAAAGTAAAGAGAGAAAATAGAATTTTTGTGTGTATTCGCATAGGTATGTAAGTATTTCGGAGGATAAAAATAGAGATGAATTGCGCTTCAAGTGTTTCGTTTCATCTGTGGAACGTGATATCAAACGACGTGATAAGGCGAACTATCGTACCACAATATCAGACGCGACCTTTTAACAGTTGGAAAGCATTTACAGGAAGGAATTCTTTTGTCGCACATGTTATAAAGTATCAAAACAACGATATTGGTTTTTGAAACCATAACTGTAGTCACAGTACCTACCTACACTGGCTAAATATACAGGAACAACTAAGCCTGTTTATTCTAAAGCTCAAATTGACTACATAGTATTAAAAAAATGTTGCCCGACGTAGGACTTCTCCAGTATAGTAGGGTGCATATAACGAAATAAATCTCACATTCACAAACACCCGGCTCGGAACATCTATCTGTTGGCCTTACAAATATTTGTTCCGAGCAGGAACAGACCGTGACCACAAGCCAATTGGGCAATCGACCTTAGCTTCCTTCTTATCTATATACTAATAATAAAGCTGAACAGTTTGTTTGCTTTTTGTTTGTGTGTTTGCACGCGCACTCTGGAACTACCAGTCGGATGGGAAAAAATCTTTTTGCATTCGATAGTCGCAATGCTTGAGGTAGGCTATAGGCTATTTAACATCACTCTAAAACCGATGATGGTGATGGGTCGCGACGCATCGCATCACCTCGGGGTTATTCGGGGATACTAAAAATTTCGCGTACTAAGTCGCGGGCAGAAGCTGGTTCTTGGATAAAGAAAATTCTTTATTTATTAAGCAACTATGTAGTACAGCAGTTGATTAATTACTTAATTTTAGTACTGCAAATGCCAATCAACTGGAGTAAGGACGTTTTACCTGTATTTCAATCAATGTTGCTAACTCCAAAGCCATCAAAATTGACGTCGTAGTGAGCTAGTGCTTTGACTGGTACTGCCGTTCAACGTCACCAGTGCGAGAGCGCTCTGTGGTCACCAACCCGCTGTCCGCGTCATGTTTACTGGATCCTTTTTTGGTACAGTACAAAGCTTTGGACTCCGATGCACTGAATTAAAAGTTACGTTATATCGAAAAGGTTTTTATGGACCTGAATTTAGAATTTGATATTGGCGTAAGTGCAGATTCGTGGCGTATCGGTGCGGCGTCGCCGTCTCACGTTCTCCCGAGCTGTTTGTGCACTGTGCACGTCATCTCACTTGCAAAGCTACACACACGCCAAGTTTGCATAATTCTACTATACTTAGGTAACTACCTTTACTTTAAAAAATGCTAAACAGTTATCCTATTTTATTTAAGGATGTCTTAAAGTAAAAATTTCACAACAATTTTCGGTCAGGCTTTCATTGAAAGTTACGGTTCTGACGAAGTTCTTTTAGACTCAAAATTATTCATCGGAATTGTTGAAACATAAAAGAACTCAATTCAAAACTTATTCAAGGTAAGAAGCCAACAATGCTATTCATTTACTTGGGGTACCAAAATGGAAATAAAAGAAATTACATAAATGGATGAAGGTAGGTAGAATACCGAAGAACAATAACAACACAATGTAGATATCTATGTACAGTTCAAACAGGGTCCTGAAAACATAATAGGTACAATTAAATTGTGGGGTAGCAAATACCAGCAAGCCAAATCAAAGGTAGTAAAATCATGATGCTTGTTCCATTTCCAAGAACCGTGGTAGTATTAAAATTGTAATAAAAAGTAGCGGATATTGACTTGATAGAAAGTTATACTTATAATAAAATTCAACTTATTATTCAGTTTATTGCAAACCTATTTACTGAGTACCATTTTGTTCCATCAAAATGAAAATTTCCCGAAAATATAAATGCGATAATATTTTTCTTCGAAAATATTTACCCTACAAGGTATTGTGGTTGAGTATATACTCGTAATCGTCTCCATAATGTCAATGGTTCGGCTGGAAAATAAATATTTATCAAGTCTTCATCTGAAAAGTGTTTGTGATAGACATTTGTTTTATGTATGAGTGTATTCAAAGTAAAATCATAAGTATCGTCGGCCGGCCACTGTCGGCCATGTTGGCGCTTCGCACACTGCGCATAGTGCACACTGTTCCGACTCTATTGTTTTCATGCTGTAGTGTAAGCCTTTTCAATCCGTTTTACCGCGGGTAATTGAGATTACATTATTCAATGAAAAAAATGCAATTTTGACAGCAAACGATTTCGGTATGCGTGAGTGGAATCGGCCTACATGAATATTTTATTACGATTACTTTGTAAAGTTTACATGCATTGTGCTCTCATAAGGCTATTGCGTTTAAATTCCTTTTTCTATTACGTCGAAAGAATATTATAGAAGGCGAGTCGTGAGTCTAAATCGTTTTCTTTTGTCTGTACATTAAGATTACCTGCGCAGCTTCACAAACTGTTTTTAACTTTTTCTTGTTCAGTGAATTCAGCAGATGTCAAGAGAGCCGAGATCTTTCTTATTAAAATAAGCTAAGTACTTACGTAGGTTCGTAACAAGTTTTTTATCGTCAAGTGATTATTGAAACGTTTAAGCGGATTAAGCATCTTATTGCCAGCAATCCGGTGTCAGAGATTCTTTCTTATTATTAAAGTTTTAGTTGATCTTCAAGTAACGAATCAATAGTGAGATTCTCGGCCTTAAACTTGACTCGGTTACTTTCAATCGATAGGTGTTATCGATGGAAAGTAACAAGTCAAGTTATATGCATAATATATGTGTATAATACCTACATACGTAGGTACCTCCTTAAAGTGGTACGTGCGTCGATGAAAGTTTCAGAAGGCTGTTTTGTCTCTAAACACAAATTCGTAGTTTTATCATTCGCCTTCAACTCTTCAGGAACTTTATTTCTTAATTCAGGTTCGAGATCGCCACCACGTAACTTTCCATACTTTAGTAGTGTTAACGTTGTATAACAGATTTCAAAAGGTTTATCGAATTCAATTCATCTACTAATTAATTGGGTACATTTCAGACGACGTGGATACCTACATACATTGATACCAACCATATAGATAGGTGGTACCATATTCATCGATGAACCCTCCTTTGGCAGATGTTTCGCGAATAATACGTATCCCGTTTTGGTTTCTGTAAACGATTTCTAAATTATTGCCATTCCTAATGGACAATATGAACAGTAATTTTGTTAACGATAATGCCTGGTTTTATTGGTAAATATAACATTGTAATTTGTTTGTTCGTTGCTTGGAAAGTGCGCCTGCTGAGCTGGGGTCGTAGGTTTGAGCCTCAGGTTTGGCGATTTCTCAGTAGCAGCCTGCAACTTGTCTTGTAATCGGTTAATGGCAATGGATTCTCCTCCTGTTAGGCATCTATATGGAACCACATACCTGGCGAAACGTGGGTGTATTATAGGCATCGTTTCCCTCGAGGACTACAGGCACGATATTATTTTATTAATGTACCTAATTTGTTTCATTGCTCGAGCAGGGTAGGTCTCTATCGAGCTATTTTAATCATTTTTCAAATGTAACGCGCAACTTTCTTCAGAAGCTGCCAAGAACCATTCACATCCTCCTCCTTATTCCTTTTTAGTGCTTTTTCACATGCTCACACAATAAAACTTTAAACCCATGAGATGGTTTCAGTAGGTACTATAGGTATCTCGAAAATTGAGCATTACTATCTATCTATCTAAGTTGTTGTTTTCGTATCTGTTTGTGAGGCTGCGTTGTTTGTCTCAACAACGCAACGGTAGAGAATTTATTCTGAAAGGTTTGTATGTGTAATATTAAACATTCATATTAAATTTAAATACCTACTTCATAATGTCATTTAATAAAAACCGCGCGAAGTTCGGGTCGCTGGTAAAATATTATTTGAAATTGAGGAAACAATTTGATTAAAAGCAGGAATTACAAACTTGCAAAAGGCATAGTTAATGCGTTAAATGAAATTTTCTTTCATCCTGAACGGGTAGTGGCATTACCTATTCAACTCATTGTAAACAAAACTAAGCTTGCTGTTCTAAGAAATTATGTTGAAATCCAATCTTCAGAGTCGATATTATACCAGGTAGGTATAATCTCGACTTTAAAGACAATCTATTATGTATATATTAAACAATCTGCTACAGTAGCTTGGCTATCTATAGTTACCTATAGAGGTATTTATTTATACCTACTGTATAGGTAGGTATAAGGAATACGTCACTCGGTTGATCTGAAGCGAAGTATTTTTAATATGTACTTGTAACAACAAAGGCAAGGGTTGCTGTCTTACAAAACTTATAAATTTATTATAATGTTTAAGGAAAAGTCGATACACCTGGGTAGGTATTGGCTGGTAACGAGATTAGGTACGTCTTGATCGTCATTCTGGCAACGTGCACGAATATTGATCTGCGCCGGTACCTACACATAAACCATCGAATATTTACCAAATGAGGGTATTACTAAATATTCTACACACGATTGCTAACAAAAGAATGTATATTATGAAAACTATTTTAGAAGAAGAACATTATGTTTAACGTGTCATGTATTTTCTTGAGAAACTTCTACTTCTACATAAGTTGGTATTTTTGTTTCCGAAAAATACTCATCTCTACATTATCGACAAAAAATGGAATCCATATCCCTACTTCGTAAAACTTTCTTATTCGAGCCCTATAAACATGAGTTAAGTAAGTTAAGCTTCGTACTAAAGTTGCCGAAGTCTCGTAGGTTTGAAAATAATCGTATAGGTAGTCATTGTTAGACTTTGACTCAAGATCGTTTACTTTTAAAGGTAGCTGTAGGCAGGTAGGTATTATAATGAAGCTTTGTAAATAAAACTTTTTGTCTCGGCGGAGGACGTGATTACTCCGACCAATCAGTCGTCAAACAAGAATTTGTTAACAAGTACTCGGCGTTTGTCGCCTTTGTTCAAAACATCGCATTGTAATGAGTTCGTGGTTTAGTAGGTATTCCACGACGCTGTCACCGGCGACCCAGAACGTTATAGTTCCAATAATTTATTGTTCAAGTACTACCAGTGTTATTTCTCCATTAAAATTGGTCATTTACAATCATCGATGTCACAAACTTTAAGCTCGTTCAATAATCGCTAATAATTTCGTGTCTTTTTGTCATTTTGATTCAATGAGTCAAGACAATACATTTTGTACCTATAACTTAGGTTTGTTTGGGGCTCGAACCCTACCTTAACCTCGAACCTTACCTATATTTTGTTTGAATATTGGTTACACCCAGGCTGGTTATGACATCACTAAGTTGGTACCTAGACCACTTTCTTCGTTATATTTATTATGCCCCGTTTTCCTCGTACTGGATTTTCTACTTGTGGGTACACCTAGGGAACACTTCGTGGCTCATAACACAAAAAATGTGCTGTGAAATATGCTCGTACGTACGTACAGTCAGCAACACTGTTACTTCTATTTTACATATCAATCTAAATTGACACGTACAAAATGATTCGATACATTGCTCTTCAGCATGTCATTTAGGTACCTACATACCTAATAGCTCCTTACTTTTTAACGGAAAAAAGGAGGAGGTTCTCAATTCGGATGTTTAGATTCTTTTAGTTTTTTTTTTTTGACCGGTTCAGATTTTTTAATGAATATTTTGAGCAACAATTAGGTTTTCTTAAACTGAAGTGTTTATCGACTTTTGTTTGCTGACCGTACTACATATTTATCGTACGTAACATTTCACTTGCACCTTTTTGCATAGCACATGATCGTTGTAATGGTCTTAATAAGCTTGAAGTGGAAGAAAATGACGGATTTATAGTGAAAACTAATAAAGAATCTTTAATTACAAAATAAAAGGAAAAATATTCCATTGGGTTTTCAACGAACATGACAGAGCTAAAAAACAAGTGCATGCCAATTTGACGGCTAAAAGAAGAAACATATATATTACATATTATAAAAAAAGTTCTTACGCTAGTTGCATCGCTTACAATCGTGATTTATTTGTCCGTTGGTATGTTAAACGTTTTCCGCTGAAAGCGAACGACTGACTAAGGACATGCTTTTATGTGTTGTCTACTTTCAGTTTGTGATTGAAGCTACGTTTACATATAATATAGCTACTTACATTTTTAATGTAGGTAGTGTGTATGTAGGTAGTAGTAACGCAAAGTAAATCAAGAGCAAGACACTTTTATTTCTTTAAAGCGTTATCTTTATGATCTATACTTATAATAAATCTGTAGAAGTGAAAATTCTGTACATTGAAAATATCAAAAAAATAAATGGCAGGGGGTGTTACTAGACCGACACCGAACCCAAAAATGTGATTAAAAAAATTTTTGTCTGTCTGTCTGTCTGTTTGTTCAGGCATCACGCAAAAACTACCGGTTCGATTACGATGAAACTTGGTATAATTATTCTTTAATATCCTGGGCACCACACTGGGTACTTTTTATCCCGGAAAAGTATATACAATAAAAAACAAACTTAATTTTGCGGTTCGATCCCTAGGTCCGATTACTGTACCAACCGCAAATAATAAGTTTGTCGTAGGTTAGGTCACACGCAGTGGAGTTCATTTTTATTCCTTTTACTTTTTAGAGTTATTTAGGTTTATTTTTATATAAGTCGTAGGTATAGATTTTAATTTTAAAGTATAGGTAGTATATTTGATAGTGTACGTAGTGACCGTAGGTTATTTTATAATAGGTACTGTTAGGTAGGATAGTCATTCGTATAGATATTAGTTTCTAGAGATTTTGCTTATTTATTGAGTTTAGATTGAGGGGCCGTGGCTAAATAATAACAGCCGCACAGGTCGATCGGTCAGGTTAAGCTACGCTTGCCGCGGTCGGTCTGTGGATGG
Source organism: Apamea anceps (assembly GCA_951799955.1). Lineage (NCBI taxonomy): Eukaryota > Metazoa > Arthropoda > Insecta > Lepidoptera > Noctuidae > Apamea > Apamea anceps. The sequence continues at coordinate 13,310,294 of OX637505.1, read as the reverse complement.
GTGACCATCTTTACATACCGAGACACCTCCGTGCCTCGGAAAGCACATTAAGCCGTTGGTCCCGGCTGTCATTCGTGGATCTTTGACAGTCGTTACGGGTAGTCAGAAGCCCGAAAGTCTGACAACCAGTCGTACCAAGGGTATCGTATTACTCAATAACTGGGTTGTGGAGGTCAGATAGGCAGTCGCTCCATGTAAAATACTGGTATTCAGCTGCATCCGGTTAGACTGGAAGCCGGCCCTGAACATAGTTGGGAAAAGGCTAGGCAGATGATGATTGAGTTTAGATTAGTTATCGTCATAAATAGGTTTATTTAGGTAGGTAGGTATTTTATTTTCTGTTATTGAGTTTATTTATTTTTTTAATTAGGTAGGTACTTAGGTAAAGATATCATATAGGTACCCTCTTAATCACCATTAATGAGACACAATTGGTTTTCTATTGTAATTAGCCACAAAGGGCCCGCGAGATAGATGGCATCCTGGGGCACATACATTTTATCCTGTTAGCACGTTCCCGTGGGATAATTTCCGACATCCACGCGGGCGAAGCCGCGGGCAGAAGCTAGTCTAAAATAACTTTATGTTAATATAATGTACTTACTTTATACCATAGGTTCGCAACCTTATTTTACCCACTTTGAGAATATATTTTTTTCTAACCCCTCAATTTTTATACTTACCATCTCTCGCGAATCTGAAACAACTATTGCCCCGATTATATTTAAACGTGTAGATAATATTATATAGTCGTAAGATAGGATATATAATTTTCTCTGGGTCTTCTACTGCTCCCTTGAAAGTCTCAAACGCCCACGGGGGGCCTTATCGCCCACGTTGAGAACCTATGCTTTACGCTATGACCTTTTACAAATTTATATAATAGTTATTAGGTGGCGAACTAATAACTAAAGGGGCCCGTGGCTAAATAATAACAGCCGCACAGGTCGATCAATCAGGTTAAGCTACGCTTGCCGCGGTTGGTCTGTGGATGGGTGACCATCTTTACATACCAAGACCTTTCCGCGCCTCGGAAAGCACGTTAAGGCGTTGGTTGCCATTCGTGGATCTTTGACAGTCGTTACTGGTAGACAGGGGCTGCAGTCTCGACATTCATTGCGATCGCTTTAAGACTGAATTCAGTCGCAAAGTCCCGGATTGACAGGTGTAATGTATGGAGTGACAGGACTATGCGACCAAATTCGGTCGAAAAGCGATCGCTATGAATGTCGAGACTGCAGCCCCTGGAGTCCCTCAAGTCTGACAACCAGTCTTACCAAGGGGTATCGTATTACCCAGCAACTGGGTTGTGGAGGTCAGATAGGCAGTCGCTTTACGTAAAATACTTGTATTCAGCTGAATTCGGTTAGACTGGAAGCCGACCCCAACATAGCTGGCAAAAGGCTAGGCAGATGATGAGTTATTAGTTGGCGAAATTTCTCAGACGAGATAGATACCGATACTAAAATTTATAACTATAATAAAATAAGGGTTAAAATATTTTTGTTGTACTACACATCAAAATGTCGAAGCTGGCTTGAGCGTGACTTCAATTCCGACGACATTTAAACTGGCTTCCGGTGCTCTCTTTGACGTTTATTCTATAAATAACTTCAACAATGCCGCGGTAGTCGACAGATTCTCATTTATAGGGATTCGTAACTGGAGGATCTATCAGTCGTTTGTCGTTGTCTATTACTTACCATCTACTGGTTCATAAGTCCCGACGTCACTAGACACAAGGGCTGATTTATCTTTGCCAACTAGAACTTTTTGACATGACGCACTACTTGAAATACTTACTTCTTTATTTTCAGAGAGTTCCAATATGGAATTTAGTATGAAATAATTGTTTGTACCTATTATATTTCATTCACCATTCTTAGCTGGAATTATTTGAAATTCTTTTTCATTTTAATTAATTCGTTCTTGGAAGGTAGGTCACTAGGTAATAATATAAAAAACGTGCACGGTCGGGGGACCCCCGCCAGGAACGAAGTTCCTTACGCGGTACTCGCACGCACATACGTAGGAGTAGAATAATAATATGATTGAAAGAGAGAGAGAGAAAGTGTGAATTTAATACGCGTTTTTTAATACAGAGCCATCTAGTATAAGATTTAGAAGCTCCCATAAAGGTGTCGCCATCTTGGATTTTCATTTTGATCTCACTATCGGCTTCAGCACCCTCGAAAACCATGAAAACAACACCCATGATAAAAATATTTGATATTTTTCGCAGCCGCCATTTTGGATTTTTATTTTGATCTCACTAATGGCTTCAGCACTCGAAAACCATGAAAACTCTAGAGAGAAGGTCGCATGGAGGGGCCATAACGCTATTTCTACCAGTTTACCCTTACCGCAAGCCGCGTTAAAGGGCTTCGTTCCAAAAACAACATTTTACTTAGCATGACTGCTTACCATGGTTAATTAAAAAAGAAACAGATAAACAATAAAAATTCATCTCACAATACAGAAGCTCCACATCACTGAAGTAGGAAAGTATGTACCTAAGACCATTATGTGCCTCGAAACTGCCATTCACCCTTTGTTTAAAGGAAAAACGTTTAAAGATTAATCCCATTTACAAACCTTCTTGTACTGAATAATTATATATTCTGTTTCTATTCTTGAAGAGGAAATGCTTAGTTTATGTACCTATTTGAAGTCCATAGGAACGAGCTAGGGTTCAAAGTTCGTAATAGTGCAGGCAGTAATTGATAGCTTAGCCGTGGAGTCGTGGTTAGTCCGTCGCCTGAGAGCACAATAGTAACCCGTTTATCTTAATTGCCTTACTGACGTCCCATTTACCGTAAACTGCGATTACTTAATGTCGTGGTGCCTGACTCGAATGAGTGATGATCCAACGGCCCTCGTAGCTACCTCCCTAGCGACTCTCGCATTGCATATTATTATGCATCGGTTAATAAAAGATGCATCTTTGCGTCAAGCTGTCTTTATGATACATAGTAAAGTTACTTCTTGCGTAATGATCGAACATTTTGCAAGAGAGGTAGTTCGCAAGGCAGTTTTTCAAAGTTACGGATTAGTCGTTGAGTTTGGCTTTATTACGCGGAAGATATCAGTGCGATTCTGTAACCATATCACCGTGAAATCTCAAGTGAAGTGAGCGTGGAGTGAAGTGTCAGTGTCATTCCACCTGATACTAGGGATTGACCAAGCATACATTTACAATCATAATCGAGATTTTTATAATATTTTTATGCTAATTCTATTGCTCATTTTATATAATTTCAAAACTAGTATTTTAGTAGTCAAAACGTTCCTATTTTGTGGGGTTATAAAATAAAATAGAAAAACAGAAACTCAGTCAAGATCTCAATGTTCTATTTTTCTCTTTTTTTCTAGACTAGTCCTTATATAGCTTGAAGTGCGACCGTGCACAGCTACTAGACTGATGTAAATACGCATCGACATTGTTTGTTATTATGAGCGATTGTAGATGGAGTCTAGTAAAGACTGAAACGATGTTCAGCGCTGATAATAACCCAAATCTATTCAATTAGAAGAGATAACCGAGTGTGTCAAGTCATCGAGTGCTAACGGTGTGCCTGGCTGTGGCTGACGGACCATAGACTGAATTCAACCCGACGACTTAGTAAGAGTGGCGTGATCACTTCACGCGATTCATGACATTTCGCTCGTGAATCGGGTGAAGTGATAAGATCACGCCGCGCTTGCGCGTTAGGCACTGCCATTTCCAAGAAGTGAACTTGTTTTTTTTTTTTGCTGTCATTGATGACCATGTACATATTATTATTATGTCTGTTCGTATTCGAGTTCAGTGACATAAATTAGTTCCTAATTATTTTAATGCTTTTAGACATTTTATTGTCTAAATCCACTGTCTTTTATCTGCCTAGCCTTTTCCCAACTATGTTGGGGTCGGCTTCCAGTCTAACCGGATGCAGATGAATACCAGTATTTTACATGGAGCGACTGCCTATCTGACCTCCAGAACCCAGTTACTGGGTAAGTAATACGATACCCCTTGGTAAGACTGGTTGTCAGACTTTCGGGCTTCTGACTACCCGTAACGACTGTCAAAGATCCACGAATAACAGCTGGGACCAACGGCTTAACGTGCTTTCCGAGGCACGGAGGGGTCTCGGTATGTAAAGATGGTCACCCATCCACAGACCAACCGCGGCAAGAGTAGCTTAACCTGACCGATCGACCTATGCGGCTGTTATTATTTAGCCACGGGCCCCTCCTCTAAATCCACTGTCTTTGTACATCTAAAAAGTTAATTTTATCAGCCTACAATGCCTACATTTGGTTTTCAACAAACTGATATTACTTACATAGGTAACCGTGTAGTTCGGAAGCGCCTCAGATTGGTCCCTAACAATATTCAACTCTGTAAATGCGTTAATCGCCATTTTCATGATAGTGGTGGTTGAGGCTAAAAAACATCAAAATTGGGGATTTCGAACATCCACACCCCACTACAGGGGCAGTGAATAATACATCACTTAATTATTTGACGAATTCATCCATTGTTCAAATTAAATAAGTAGTGGTAATGAAGTGTTTTACAGTTTTGTTATTCAAAGTCGAAGTTTCGCGCCAATCTTGCGTGTTTACATTTTTACTTTTCACAAATATCACACACACTCATATAGATACGATTTGAAATGTGTTAAATGTAATTTAAAATGTTTTAAACAACAAGAAAGTGCCCATCTCGTAACGTCTTAAACAAACACAAGTTCAATAATACAATTTTCATTACCACTAGGTACTCAACTCAATTCGTGTTCAAAATCGCAGAGTTCGCCGACCATTATTGTTTTTTTTTTTATTGTGTTGATGTGCGAAAGCGAAACGATTATTATGCCAAACAATTTTTTTTTTTTCAATCTATTCGAGGAATTAATATGACGAATTTCAGAAATCGATTCTTACAAATTGAAATAAACTTATTTTAAGCATTATATACTAATCTAATAAAAGCATTACACATAGATTGTATCCCGTAAACATAATAAAACCCGTATTTTTGATGCTAGTAACCCTTATATGAACAAGTAGTTCGTGGCACTGGCAACCCTACGCCGAAGTGATGTTGCCATGGGTTACGAGCATCGCGTGAAGGGAGATTTTGTACATTCCGAACTACGCTGTAATCGATTTGTGCGTGCTCACACCTCTTCCGAATTAGCGTGTCATGTAGCGTGTGATAAGGATGTCCCGTGAATCGAAAAAGATGAAGTCTTATGAGTGAGCGCTGTCAACGGTTGTGATCTAATCGGATCTAAATCGGAAGGGAAATTATATATTGTTGAAGTGAGCGCTGTGAGCGATGATGGCCTAATTCGGAATAACCTAAATCTCCCGCCGCGCAAGCGCGTTAGGCACTGCCATTTCCAAGAAGTGAACTTGTTTTTTTTTTTTTTGCTGTCAATTGATGACCATGTACATATTATTATTATGTCTGTTCGTATTCGAGTTCAGTGACAATAATTAGTTCCTAATTATTGTAATGCCTTTAGACATTTTATTGTCTAAATTCTCCTATGTCTGTAATTTAAATGTAATTTAAAATATTATAAACAACAAGAAAGTGCCTATCTCTTAGCGTCATAAACAAACACAAGTCCAATAACACGTAATATTCATTAACACTAGGTACTCAATTTACGTTCAAAATCGCAGAGTTCGCCGACTATTATTGTTTTTTATTTTTATGTGTGATGCGCGAAAGCGAAACGATTATTATGCCAAACGATTTTTTTTATTTCAATCGATTCGAGTAATTAATATGATGAATTTTAGAAATCGATTCTTACAAATTGAAATAAATACCAATCTAATCTAATAAAAGCATTGTTTATAATGGTGATTTCTGTGTGTTCTGTACAACGAATCGTTGCATATATCTAATGTGTATCATTATCGTAGAAAGGAAGCAGGACGGAACCAGTGCCAAACCTTTTGAATTTCCGTTTGCCAAAAACATGCTGAGATTTAAGAATTGTAGTGTATTATAAGATGAGATGAGATTTGACCAGTTTGACTGTCTGCCATTAAAACGTTTTAGATTCGCTGGAGGCGAGACATAGACATGTAGGCACGTAGGTACCTACGTGTACATAATAGTGGCAATTTTCTTTGTAGGAAAGTTCATTTTTATTAGGTTGGTACGATCATGCTTACCTATAATACAAAAAAGGTCGGTACATACAAACAAACCTTACCTAACAATACTAGATAATACTTAGTCGTTCCTTATGTCTCTACTATCCTAAGCATCCTTGTACGCGTATGCGTACAACTTATGTGACTTAGGAAGGAAGTTTCAGAAACCATCAGTAAGCCTTTGGAAGTGGCCGGTAAATCTATCCAGACACAACAATGGGCAGGACATAAACGTGCTGCTCCGACGCCCTGTGGCCCAATTGTCTCGGTCAACAATAACTACATCACAGCTGGGCGTGGGGAGGTACAGCAACGTCTGTAGGGTACATGTACATACAACACAAGTACATTATCCGGGCCCGTGTTCGTCTATTGACACCCACTATGCCCGGAGGCCGCACATGATAATTGCTTAGGTTGTAAGGTCGGGTTGAATAGGTTAGGCATGATCGTAATCCCGGAGATCATAAAAGTAGAGCTCTACTTGTTTATATCGGGGTTGGGTTTGATATTTCTAAGTTTATGGCTGTTACGTTCAACCCTCGCATAAAAGTAGGTGTGTATTTACATAATTCTGTAAATCTCGTTATACTTGTAATAATATTAGTTTGCATAGTTTTAGAAACTAGCCTCGGCGAGTTACGAATGTGTTTTGATTAAATTTAAATCCCGCTGTGTGCTATTAACCATGTATCAACATTCTACGGTCATTGGTGTCAGAACTCTGATCAAAATAACGTGGTAAACAAACATTAGATATTGTGCCGATAGTAATTAACTTGAATTCATGGAAAAGTCGTTCCAATTAATTTCGTCCTGTCAGCAAGTTCAACAAAGCGATAGTTTTGCGGTTGCGCGGCCTGTACCGCCACAGATCCGTGGCGGGCGACCGTCAAGATGCGGCTACGTTTGACGCTCAAAGTGTACCTCCTACGTGTAAGTAAACACAGTTTGAGCGTCACTAGCTATTTAATGCTAATACAGTCTTATGGTAATGTAACACTAACTTAACACTTCGATTCAGGAAAATTGAAAAATCGGATTGACAATTCAAAGTAATGAACACATGTAGGTATATGTTATGTTGCGTGTATATCTCCGAAGTGTATGTACCTATTGTGTATCCACAGTCCCTTCACAGCCACTGTTTAATTTAGATTACTAGGAAGGTATTAGTTCAGGTTGCGATGGGTTTGGGTGAGATTATTGTGTTTGTACTATACACGTAGTTACATATGTATGTTTGATTGAATTGCCTGGTGTCGCTAATATTCGATTTGCAGCTGTAAATTCTAATTGCTTTAAATCTATTACTTAATTACAGATTGTCACTTAGAATATTAATTTGTTAACACGTGTTACATTGCTAAGTTTTGTAGGTACATAAACATACTGGTGAGATCTCTGTCATTTGTTGTAGAAATAGATAGGTAGGTACTTACATTGTTTATTAAGCAAGATATGTAAATCTTGAGTTCCGCTGGGAAATTTGTTGCGCCGTTTCTTCTTTCAAAGTAAAACCGTAGGAAACGGTTTTTGTGGTGTATTCTTAACTTCAAAGATTTTTTTTTTTGGGATCATGCATGTGTCAGGTTTAGTTTTAAAACTAAAATAGAACATTTTTATCAAACCATTATCAATTCCAGGCCAGTGCAGCTTTAGCTGAAAATGACATTACAACTATTCAAAAATATATGCCTATTTGTCAATATTATATTAATATTTTTTTTTTTTTTTGAGGATGGGAAATCATCAAATGACTCCTCCCGCTCTGGGTGGAGCAGGAGGGAGTGTCAGACTCTTACTGACTAAAACCCACCCGTGTTCGTTCCTTAGCCCTTTATGTTCCAGGGCAGCGGTAACCCTTTCGGACGATCCCGCTACCCTTATATTCATAATCAGCCTTTAACTTTCCCACTGCTAGGAGTGCTAGGACACAGGCCTCCTCTCTTCGAGAAGGAGTGTAGGGAGGATCCACCACGCGGGCCCAGTGCGGGTTGGTAGATGTCACATGTTTTTTGGTTCTAGGACATGCCGGTTGCTTTCCTTCACTGTTTTAAGAGCTGTGGTGACGAAATTATATACACAAAGTACCTAAAGTGCCTGCGTACCAAACTACGACCGTAAGTCGTAAGTCGGGGCCGTTACCACTGGGCTTTTATTCTCCAATATTCTTCTTACATTTTTTAAGAATCTTATATTTTATACCGTTTATTTTAATTCCCTCGTGGCATAAAGATTGGCTGAAAGGAATAAAATAAAAAATAGCAATATTTTTCATATTATTTTATTCATTCTTTTATAATTGTCAGAGTTGTACAACTAATTAATCACAGTTGAAACAAAACATAACTATATATGTAGGTATTATATAATTAATGTCTAAAATTAAACACAAATCGGTGTTCGTTAGCGAGATATCGCATTTTAGTATTTTGTACTGGGGTTGTGTGCTCTGCTGTCTAAGTGTACGCGGGACGAGCATTGTGTGCCGTGTGCCGTGCGGCGGCGACGTCACCCCTGCGCGGGGCTCCGCGAACACTACCCACTCTCACCAAATTATTAAGATCGAGAGTGACGTAGCATTACAAATTGAATTTAGATCTGTACCGACTGCCAACTTTCAGAAAACTAAGCTTTTTAAGCTTAAAGTCGACTGCCGGCACCGCAATTCATACTACATGGACAGGTTGTAATGTTTGTATCTATGGACGTCGCTCTATCTACATTTTCAAATGGTTCCGTATATTTTCAAATGCTGTAACAACACGACGACATGACAACCTACCGACGTAGCGGCTTACAATAATAAATGCTCAATGCAAAGAACAATAAACAAGTGAAGTACACGCTTAGAGACGGCGCAGAGCTTGGAGGAGGAGAACAGAACCAGAGAGTGTGCGACGTGCGCGTGCGCAACACTGGCGGAAACGAAACGTTGTCTTATAAAATAGTTCAAAAACTTACAATATACCGTTGTATAAGACAGAAATATAAAATCGGACCCAAATCGCTATCGTAATTCGTCTATATGTATGATACTGGCAGTGTAATGATATCAATGAAACAATCATAACTATGACATCCTACTTACATGAATAGTAATTAACGTGAATTGCTTTAATATTGATGTAGGTACTTGAATATTAATTATTTGTCTTTAGTGCAAACTAGAGGGTGAACTTACATTAGGTAAGTTATTAGAAGTCTATTTAAACCGAGTCTACAAAATCTTAGGCTCCAAACACATAATAAAATCAGTCATTTTAACACAATTCAGTATTATTCTAAAATTTACACTGATTATAACTCGATGTCGAAGTGAGACAGTTTCTAAAACCATTTTATTATTATTATATTTTACTATAAATTCTTAAAAATTAATTTATAAATTAATGACTTCTACAGGTTTCAACAACTATCTCACATCAAGATCGATGGAAATAGTATTCTAGCACAACACTCTTAATAAGTTATTGATATTTTCCTAGGTGCGACTAAATTTATATGTAATCATACGAATAAATAAAGTGCAAACACTTAACTCTACCGTCATTAGCTGCATCGATAATGCTAAGAAATTGGCACAGTTCCACTCACACCAGCGCGCGCCGGCTGCCGACGTGCACGACGCACGCGCGTGGCACGCGGCGCGGCACGCACGCGACGCACGCCCTCACTCACGCTCGACGAATGTCGCTTGCACGCACTCACACGCATACCTACAGCTCTCACACGCTCATAAATACACTCTCTCACGCTCACACGCAAACGAAAACTCCCGCGACCATGACTACTATTAGTTACCTAATGTTACGACTATTTAACTAGCACTACACGGAGACATTAGGAGAGGAACACCGGTTACTGTACAGTTCGCTTACACGTTAAAGTTAAATTAATAGTTTCACGTTTAATTAAAATCGGGGGTAGTTGTTTCTAGAGTGTTATTGTATTTACAACCCCATTGTTTAAACTTCACATAATATTGAATGAGCATTATGTAACTCGACGTCCGAGTGGACCACCTCAAGTGTTATGTTATCTACCATTATTAAAATATAACATATTCTTTTATTCTATAACGATTTCTACGGGAGGGCCGCCATATTCAGTGATATCACGTAAAGCTGTGGACTTACAAAATACTCGTATAAATTATTCACATTTATAGCACACTATCTACAAACACCCACTGTTCAGAATTACGTCCGGCCCTGCCGCAGAGATCTCTTTATCTCCGTAACTTCCAATAAAATACTGACTCATAATATGGCTAATTCGAATAAAAACTTATATCAAATATTTGGTGAAGATGTAGTTTAAACTTTATAAAAAATTACGCAATTAAATAGGTATCTTAAACGATTACTTAAGCTTAACATGTCTACCACAATAAATAAAGTCGTATAAAATTGATAAGAGTTACAAGTGAGGCGGTAGGCGTGCGCGTCACGGGCGTCACGGGCGTCACGGGCGTGTCACACCGTGGTAACGGCGCGTGACGGCAGCTCGCCGCGCTTGTTTATATACAAAATGAAAGTGGGCGAGTGAGCGAGTGTCGCCCCCGAGATAGCAGCGTTGCAGTGGCTTAGTGGTACGATAGTGGGAGACAATTGACTAAATGAGCGGCGAGTGTGGGCGCCTACAGCTGCTCGTCCAGGTCGGGCCCGTACAGGTCGGCCAGCTTGTTGAACCGCGGCCCCCACGCGCCCAGGTAGTCGTACTCGTGCGTCTCGTCGTCGGTACCTAGCACACAAGCGCTCCGCATTAGGATTTCATATGAATAATTTATTCGAACACGAAGACTGGAGGTGCCTCAATTTTTCGCTTCATGCATTGTGAATGAATCGCCGCAAGGCGCCGTCATAAATTTTAAGGTGGGATTGGAGGAACTAATTTTAAGAGGGGTGGTGATGCATGGGATTGGAAAACTCACCGGAAGCGAGCGAGGAGAGTGATCCGGCGGTGCTGCCGCCGCCCTCGTACGCGTAGTTGCGCAGGTCGTCGAATGGCGGCGCGTTGGGGTCACTGTCGGCGCGCCGCTTGTGCTCCTCGATGAACATGCCCACGTTGGTCTCGCCAGGTAGAGGCACGCCTACGCCCACGCCTGCGGGGACGCCAACGCCCACTCCCATCGGACCCACTCCCAGGCCCAGGCCCATTACAGGGTCTAGTTGCGAATTACAAGGAAAAAGGACACTCTTTGAAATTGCAAATAATCAAACATTTTAGGCAGTAGGAGTTTCGGGCAAACCCCATTCTCATAAAATTGTTATTTGATGAAATTCATCATAACATCCGAACAATCTGGGGAATAAAGATGCGTCGACCTGTAACTACGTCATTGAAGTTACAGCCAATATACGTAAACCCCTATTATCCCAATCAAGGCTTTTTATAAATTGGACGTCATGCCCTGTTAGGGACTTCACCCAGGTTACCAGATGCTACAAATGCCAACAATATGGTCATGCAGCAAAAACATGCAGAGAGCTGAAATCTACATGTGGTCATTGCGGTGAAGAAAGACACCCGATGTCGTGCGCGAAGAAAGTTGACACACCGAAATGTGCGACTTGTCCACGGTTTAAAAAGCCCAATAACCACAAAACGGGAGATGCTGAGTGCCCTGCTAGGCAAATAGCGGAATACAGGTACATCAGCTCTATCGACTACGAGGGCGCCTAGAGCGTCATGCTTAAGGCCAGACTTCCGTGCCTGCTGCTGACTCAGGTAAACACTGCACTGGCCTACAAACACTCGATTTTTTTTATGTTTAAGCACATTAGTCGCCCGAAACAAAACTCGAATAAACATTGCCTCGAACGTGATTTAATTTTGTGCAACATTGACTTTAGCCCACTTAACAATTTCTGCTGACGCAAAATCATATCATGTGTGTTTACCTAGGTTATAAAGTGGAAGAAACTATTTTACGCAAACTAAATAATTACGTGTATAAGGTCCCATTAAAATAGCTGGACAAACTTTTAGAAATCATTCAGACCACCAAAATAAGGACAATGGTAAAAAAATATATAAGAAAAACGCATTAAGTACTTACAATTAAAATAATCAGCTAACAAAAATACACTTATTATGTTGGTTACCCAATGCAACACATCCCTCCATTGTCTTTAAAATTGTGATGCGAGCATGCGCGCAGCGGGGCGCGAGTGCAAGTACCTACCCATAATGGATGGATGTGTTTATTCTAGAGTGCCAGGTGTTTATTATTTTAAGTCAAAATAAAATCATTTTAATTAGTGTTTTTTTTTGCTTGGGTATCTTTGGTTAGACGTACTGAGCGCTGTGGTAAAATTTGTCCATCTATTTTAATTGAACCCTGTATAAGACTTTTTGTTATTTTGATCTTTAAGGTAAATAGTATTTAAGTAAACTAGGTATAAAATAACGAATTGATAAATTTTTGTCATTATATCAAGACTTGTAATGTTAAATATTGTTAAGAATTTTATTGTCCCACAATTACCATAAAATATGCTCATGCACAGGCAGTACAGGCATCTAACATTATTATACCTTTGTAAGTTATTTCTAAGACTGTGTAAATATTTTACCAATTTAATACTGAATAAAATATTATTATATTATTAATCTATTTTCGTCAGCGTTGCAAACGTCTCCTCACTCATCTCCCCACATATGTATGTGCATTAGGAACAAAATATGGTCCCGGATGTAACGCTATAATCCCTTTATCGCCTCTTATGCTACCCCGGCAAAATTACGGGGCGTTTATTTGTAACCATTGCATAGCATATTATGCAAATGTGATGAAGGGTAGTGTTGGAACAATGGTTAATCTTCTGAGATAAATTCGCATTCAATCCTTAAATCAAGAATTCAAGGCTCTAGTGGTCGTTTGAATTTCTCTTAAATCGACAGCCAGAACAAAATTCACGACTGATTCTACCCTTGGGTATCACATTTTCGGACAGACTGGTATACATAGGATGCATTTGTCTTGTTGTATAATATTCGAAGAATTAAGAATCCCTAGGAATTAAAGTCATCACATTCACTTACATGGTAACTTGGTAGGTGCATGATCAGGCAGTGGTCCACCGATGGGTATCTGTAGCGGCGTGATGTCGAAGGCTGTCATGTCGTCTTCACCGCCTCCTTCGTCGTCATAGTTGATGATGTTCTCGCGGACATCGTCATCAGGTCCAGGGTACTTGATGTGGGCCTCCCGGCGACGGTTGTACACCACGAATACTAACACCAAGACTGGTGACGAGAGAATACAGCTTAATGGTCATTCAAAAGTTCAGACCTGCTATGCTACTATGTCGTAGTATAGAATGTTCTGAACAATTTGCAAAAGCAAGTTACAGTTATGAATCGCAACGATATGAATGAGTATGATTTGAAACACAAAAAAATGAATTATACAGAGTTATGTGCATTTCTCTAGTTAAGTTAGTTTGGGGTGGAGTGGATAGACCCCACGCCGCGGCCGCTCCGCCACGGTCGCTCGGATCGCTCGAGTCGCTCCTATTCCTTTTGTAAACGTGTTATTCCCTTTGCTTCCTGTTACGAATGTACCTGCTCTTTCTAGATGAATAAATTCTAGCATCTACTTTACTTTTTGCCATTCTTTTGTTACAGCTTTAAATCAAAACGTTAAAGCTACATTCTTTAAGCTCTAATTACGTTCAGATTATAGTATTATTACAATTCACAGAAATATACCTATAAAAAAGCCGTGTTTGTGATTTACAAAGTTGAAGTTTCATATTTACAAAACAATTTGAATTCAGGAAACTTTTTCACTATACAAATCAAATCAAAATTGAATTTATATAAGGGCTGCATATACAGAGACGATGTCAGCGAACATTAAAACGTTTTCGAAATAAATTACTCTCCAGAATGCAATATTCTTTGATATGAAGTTATTTTCTTTACAAGAAAGTTTAAAGTATTTTCTGAGCAAGTCAAATTACTTAGGTTGAGAGTCTTTAACAAATGTTTTCAGAAAATTTAGGAGTGAATAGTTATCGTTATTACGTTGTCATTAATCATCCTTAATTGAATAGGACATAATAGGTATATTTTATGAAAAACAGTGTTGGATAATTACAAAAGTTAGGTAGGTACCAATCTAATGCTTTGTCATTCTAAAAGCACCACAATGTTATCAGGTTTCATGTGCTCTTTTGGCCTCTGTTATTAAATAAATATCACATTTTTTTAAAATCATTTTAAAAATATTATATTTTTAGTCTAATCTATTCATTAAAACGGCAATTTCTATATCAATGTCCGCAGGGTGCGCAACGATTTGTTACTCGGAAATTGATCATAATGGGACCCTAACGTTTGGGACTGTTTCAGTTATTTCAATTTCCGTAAGATAGGTATTTAATAAAGGAAGGGACCAGAATGGAGTAGACAGTTAGATACCTACCTTCTTATATTAACGCAATTATTCTTCATCTCATTCACTGGACATCGTTTAAAAAATACAGATTTAAATTATGATTGAATTGTAGTAAAAGTGTCAAATAAATTTTATAATTGAATGCTATTCGGAACTACTCTATTCGAATGTGTGAATATATTAATTAGTTTAATTCGTACCGTTTCAATAATATTTTATAAATATAAATATAAATTGTAAGCGTATTCATTATATTTGGATCAACAAAACATTTTATCATATAAAAAAAATTGAATTTACATTCCCATCTAGATAAGTGAATGTGAATAATATTTCACAATTATAATCGTACAACATTGAACACACATGGATTTAATGAAACGTTATTGTGAACATGTGTTATGCATAACGTTGATTAATAGCACAAATGTACACAGGAGCGGTAATTGCATGCAAGTAAACAGAATGTGGTGCTCACCTAAAAGCATGAACAAACAAACAATGATAGCTATAATGAAATCTCTGGAGGGCATGATGACGCCGGAGGCGAGCAGCTCGAGCTCGCAGTCGTGTCCGGTGTAGCCGAGCGCGCACACGCAGTCGTAGCGCCGCGCCGGCTCGCGGTCCACACACGTGCCGCCGTGTCGGCACGGCGAGCCCGCGCACTCGTCCACGTTCACACACGTGCCGCCCGCGCGCACCGAGCCCCCGGGGCACCTACACACGTGCGTACTGTACCTCACCTCCGCGCGACACATCGTCGCGCGCGCACTGAGCCCCCACCCCATAGAGCATGCACTACTGTATAACATCGAGCTAAAACACGGCTACATATACACATATAAGTCTATGAGATGATGTAAGTGCGTTCGTGATAGTGCGTCGGGATGATCGTCTAGTGGGACACGCGCAAGCGTGACTACGGTAGTGCTCACTCATGATAATGAGGAGGCAGACGAGGATCGCCGCGAGCGCGCCCATGCTGAGCTTGAGCGTGCGGCCTTCTTGTACGAGCTCGCAGTTCTCGCCCCAGAACCCTTCGGGGCAGTGGCAGCGGTAGCCAGGCTCGCGGTTCACGCACGAGCCGCCATTGCGGCACGGGAAGTACAGACATTCGTTCTTGTCTACACATCCTTTGCCGTCCGGAGACAATACCAAACCCTCACCGCAACTGAACACCATTCCAATATAATATTTTAATTTATAAGCATTAGTATAGTATATTACATGTTAGGTAGACAAGAATAAATATGAAACAGGAATACATTATTAATAGAATTAAGGGTAATGTATATGAATATAAATAAATGAATAAAGTTATTGTCCAGCATATTAAATAATAAAAAAATGTTTAAAACAATCAAAGGTTATACGTAGGTACATAATATGTAAATAAACTTAAATAAATTATAATAAGTCGAAACTCAGTGCGCGCTTCAAAATAAATGGTACAAAAATAAAACATAATCATGGGATTAATCAGTGTTATCATTTATAGTAGATTCAAATAAATTACTCGATCCATCTATTATTATGTTTTAATTGAAATCACTAAAAATTCTGGGGAATTATTTGAATGAGCTAGTTAATAGAACTGATCGGGCTTAATTCGATTTTTAAACACACCAGCAACGGTTTTGTTAATTTTAAATCTAGTTACAATTTTTAAGACCTAGGGATTGAACCTAGGATCACACGGCTGCGTTTGGAACTATAAGACCAATAATATGGTATGCTATGGTAAAATAATTATTAGAGAATAAAACACTCACGTGCACTCATATTCATTCCAGAGATCGACGCAAACAAAGGGCTCAGTGCAGTGCACGTTGATGCACGGACTGTTCGACGGGCAGTTCCGGTCGAGGTTCCTGGCCATCGTCGCCTGCCCCCATTGCGTACCGTTCATCGCTGGTGGCAGCGGCAGGTGCTTGCCTTCCAACCTGATATCATCCAGACAACCTTTCTGGAAGTCAGCATACACTTCAAAGGTCCTAACACCTGTATATTCAGCTTTGCCACCCGCATAGACACCTTCTTGCTTATCAACCAGCAGCCACTGGTGGCCGTCGAAATAAAATGTTTCGTTATATCTTCTTCCTTCGCCGCCATCTATTTCAAGCATCGCAGCACTACCGTAGCGGCTGACACGGGCTATATGCCATTGGCCATCGTCGACAGCGACTGAGTTCAGCCATACATCACGTTCCTCAGTTCGAAGCGAATTCAGATTATATCGGAAGTGTAATCGGGACTCTTTCACTTCTAGTATGCCATACTCTCGGTTGTGTTGATCACTCACTCTAAAAAGTTCGCCGTGAGGTTCGCGTGTTCTAAACCGAAGTTGAATTTGTGTACTAAACCTATCTGGTTCAAAACTTAGAGCGAATTTGACGTAGCTCTGAGGCCGGAAACTGGTGGGCGTAGTTGGTAAGTTACACGAAGGTCCTGTCCACCCAGGCTGGCACTGACAGCGGGCTTCAGAGAAACTTCCGACACAGGTGCCGTGCTCCCAACACCGTGAAGTAGTGTCCGCTTGATTACATATCTCGTCAGTTTGAGGACAACCTGCCACAGAATTTCTGGATAGGCCTGGATGTGCTAAATCGTATAATTTGCTGTTGTGAATCAAGTTTCGTATGCATCCGTCAAATCCTTTGCCAATGGGCATGTATTGCCAGTGATAGTGAGTTGGATCAAAGTGTTCTATGTACAAGCCACCAATTTGTAGTGGTGCATTAACGTTAAGATATTCATTGAAAGGAGGTATTGTTCCAGTGGCTTGACAGGTGGAGTCATCGAACTCTGGTGGAGTTCCATCTTCCATTTCTTGAATGTCAGCTGATTTACAGAAATCTACAATCATTCTGACATTTTCTGTGTCCCAGAAAATATCTATTCTATGCCATTCACCATCATCTAAGGATTTCTTTGTCTTAACTCTTAGTTCTAAAGTGCCAGAACCGAAATCGATAAGAAGTCGGGGGTTACCCCTTTCTAATTCCACAGATATGAAATCTGACACCATTATTTCTTCTGGTTCGGGAGGTACAATCGGACCATTGTATAGCAAAACACCTTCCGACTTTCTCGTGATAAATTCAAAACTTAAATGAGAACTATCACACATTTCCAAAGCAGGATACCAAGCCCACCCTGTACCTCTAAAGCTCCTTGATGTTTGCTGGCATCTTGGTCCTGTATATCCAGGAGGACAAGAACACGTCAAGCCATATTTGCCTTCGATACACCTGCCTCCGTTGTAGCAAGGAGAATTGCGGCACGTTTCTGCTTGAGTGAAGTTTCGGGCACCACACGTGCACTCAGCGATCACATCCACTCGGACGCCAACAAGAGCAGTTTTATTGGAATTAACCATGTAGGGCAAGTTACTAATATCCAAGACGTTCGTGCAAGATCCTTCACACATTTGATTTTCATATAAACATTCGTCAATGCCAACCATCGTGATGTTAATTCCTACGGCCCTCTCTATTTCTTCTCGGTGCATCAATACAATGCCGTTTAATCGGATAGGCTTATAATAATGAGCTCCGTGAGCAGAAAAACGAATATCAGTCACTGGAGGGTGCTTCTTCCTGAGCTGAACACTGAAGATATCAATATTTTCACGTTCGGTGTTAAGTAAGTCAGCCAATTTGTCTTTGAAAATGTCTAATTTGCTCCTTGAAACACTAAGAGTTTTATAATTCCAGACTCTAATAAAGTCCTCATCAGATATTCCAGATATTCGAATGGATCCAGAATTGATTATAGCGTCGTGTGATATTTCTTTAACATACACTGTGACATTAGCAGGCACGTCTGTTTGTGTATGTTTTCGATCGTAAACTTTAAACTTTAGGTGATATCTACCTTCTCTGGTCTTGTGTCTCATTTGTATCATTCCAGTTTCTTCGTTCAAAGTGAAGTTTGGATGTTCTGAACTTTCCCAGAAGAACTTTTTATCTGGTAGATCCCAATCATCAAGATCATACACGTAAACTCGACCAATTTCGGTATCTGGTGCTTGACCTTGGTAACTATACACAAGTATTTCTTTAGAGCCAGGCTGCATTTTATTATCGTTTACGTCACCAATTACAACAGTTAGTGTACTAGTTCCAGTCATAGCAGGATTTCCATGATCTTTGATTATGATAGGAATAAGATATTCCTTCTGTTGCTCTCTATCAAATGATCGCAGCGATGACACTATAGCCATTCCGTCACCGTTGGCACCTTTTTGGTCTTGTTCCACTTTGAAAGAAGCTCGAATAATATCATCTGCACCAGGATCAAGTCTGAACTGGAATGGGGGTCCATTACTTTTTGATCGATCATCATCATCTGTAGCTAAGATTTCAGCCACTTTTTTGGGTGTTATGTGTTCAGTCAGAACGGGCCTGTAATCTTTTAGGAATGTTGGAGCATTGTCATTTATATCTTGAACTATTACCGTCAGGGTGGCTGTCGCAGTCCTCGGGGGTACTCCATCATCAATA
Organism: Apamea anceps; assembly: GCA_951799955.1. NCBI lineage: Eukaryota > Metazoa > Arthropoda > Insecta > Lepidoptera > Noctuidae > Apamea > Apamea anceps. The sequence continues at coordinate 13,291,211 of OX637505.1, read as the reverse complement.
GCTAAAATCTTAACTTGATGTCTGGGAGTATCTTCTCTGTCTAATGAGCGTTGTATGCTTACAGTTCCTTCTTGATTGATCGAAAATTGGCGCTTTCTATCGGATGACCTATCGATAGCGTATGAAACTTTACTTTTCCCTCCTTGATCTGGATCAGTCGCCTTAAAGGTTTCTAGGCTTTTACCAACTTCAGCATTCTCATAAACTGAAACTTCTATGTTAGCTCTTTCAAATTGTGGTTTATTGTCATTGATATCTCTAAGCTTAACAACTACCCACGAATAAGCTACGTGATATTTATCGTTGTCATTATCTTCTCCTTTATCATTAACTTGTATCCTAAATCTGAAGCCATTACTTTGTAATTGGTCTTCATAATCTAAAGGCTGTACAATTTTTAACGAACCAGTGCCGTCATTATTTCTAACCATAGTAAATTTATCAGCACCATATCCACTATTTTCAATAACTTTATACTGGAATTTATTCGTTTCATCCTCATCGTGAACAGTAACTGTCAAGATAGGCATTTCAGGCAAATTAGTCCCGTCTGTTTCATCTACCTCAGTAAACCATTCGTCTTTAGTGAATTGCGGTGGCATATCGTTTATGTCCTTTACTCGAATAGACGCCGTACCAGTTCCTTTTAACCCCCCTCCATCGGATGCTACTATCTGTATCGAGTAATCTGGAGTCCTTTCGCGATCAAGACAGCATACTGCAGTTTTTATAACGCCAGTTTCAGGTTCAATTTCAAATATAGGAGAGCCTGTTTCTTCCTCAATTACGTTTTTCTCAATAGAATACCAAAGTTTGGCGTTATTACTTTCTGCGGGATCGTCATAGTCGATGGCTGTCATAGTCATAACGACCATACCAGCTGTGCCATTCTCTGTGACATTACCGAAATACACGCCTTGAGGGAAAATAGGAGCATTATCATTAATGTCTTTAAGATTGACTTGAACATCTGCGTATCCCACGAGACCTTCGCCTCCTTCGTCTTGTGCAAACACTGTGAACCTCCATTGCGGTCGCCCATTAGGCTGATCTCGATCCAATGGCTGTGGACAAATAACATGTTACAAACCTACTCGCAATTACAAAATTATGCCGACTTAAACACGAAATATCGGCTTTCGGCTTTTGTACCTAATTATATACAGAAGGCTAATTCCCGTAATTAAAAACGTTCATAGTCTAATTTCATCTCAGCGACGAACAAATGTCAAAAACTTGTCTAAATGTAGGGAAACCAGAGGCATTTTTGACAAATTGAGACTGAGATCAGACTGTGAACCTTCTTAAAATTACGAGAATTGCCCCTCAGATCTACACTCAAGTATACTTCACTAATTTTCTAAGTAACTGAGTTAATTTTGAGATTTAATTAGCATGTGTTAATTGGACTAATTAAATAAATACTGTTACAGCAGTACCTTATTTTAATTGTGATTACATTGTCCTATTTATTGTAGGTATGACAGCATACATTTGCGATACCTATACAAATGCCGCTAAAAGGGTTTAGTAAATATAGAGATAGTGTTTACTTGGTGACCTGCAAACAAACCGATCCTAAACTCACAGCAAAGTTAAAGTCGCAAGTATCCTTCGCTTGTCGGTAGCGAGGCGACCAAAAAAGTATTCCAATTTTCTAAAGAGTCGGTAATTAACATTCAGAGGACATTCGGTTTTTCTCATTTCAGGAATATCTGTGTCCAACTTACGGAGCAAATGGAACGCAATAAATGTGTGATTGCATTGTGCATGCAAAGCGCGCGCCTATTGGCCAGCCATCCATGTTCACGAGTTCGCTTCTCTCATTCCGATGGCATCGGCATCAGGTGTTCGAGTGTACGAGTGTACCTGCACCCGGTTATTAGACGAGACTACTTTACAAAGGACGCTATTTTTATGTTAAGTGTAATACTTACTTTGAGGACGAATATTTCTCCCGTGGTACGATTGATGTCGAATTTGCTATTTGCAGGATTGTCTGGATCGATGCCCTGACCGGTGAGGAAATAAACTATGTTCTGCTGTCTATCTTTGTCGCCATCCGTGGCTGTGACCTGTTTGAAAGAGAGAAGGCGTAAATCTCGTGGTCTTAGGTGACAATAGGTTTATATATCAGAATCGCCATTGTTGGTAGATATTTCAGGAACATATATTTTTGAATTCAACTTACCTCATGCGGTTGGGATTAGTTTAACCAAAACATTAAGAAAAGCAAGCAAGTAGCATACATAAATCCATACTAGTTAGTGATGTTAGTACGTTCAATACGAAATTGCCTCCGGCTCTTTGTTGTGTTTGATTATCGAATCGTATGCTGCAATAGTAGAGAAGTTTGTCGTCATTTGATGAAAATGTCGATAGGGCACTTAATGATTTATTATACCTTCAAATTTAAATATCATACCTGCCTAGCCTTTTCCCAACTATGTTGGGGTCGGCTTCCAGTCGAAATTAAATAAAAAATCAAATTTAAATATAAACTTTAATAAAGTCTATTTAGGCTTATAGTATGACTCTTCAACCCATTGTCTAAAAGGCTCATTTGTAAATTACCTACTCAAAATTATCTAACACGTTGTCAAATTCATGCTAATTGCTATCAATATAACAACAGCCAATCAAAACACTTGACATTTGATTTGACAACAAATTCAATTCAATAGGCTGTCGGAAACCACGGGTAGCCGCCTTGCAAAATTAATATCTAATATAAAGTAATATTTGTACCTACCCAATCCATTAATATAGGCATGAAAACCTGGAAGTAATTAAAGTATCACGAAGATTAATCACTAGAAACTAGCGAAACAGCTGGCTTTTTATGGTGAGTCCCACCCGTCTGTCCCAGGCCTATTGTACTCAAACAATTATCCCTTTCAAACGGGAAAAAAGTAATATTTGATCTAATTTAGGAGGACGAACGAGCACCGATCGACGTCGTCGTCAGAAAAAGATCGTTCCCAGTAAGGTACCTACTAATACTTCGTGGAAAGTTATAATAAGCTACTTATATAAACTAATAACTGTCTCTATTATAGTTTTCAATGATTCCGGATCCCCGAAGCTTTCCCATTACTGCAAAGTATATTATGTTGACTCGTTTTTTTCTCAGAGTTTTCCTTATGATGCCATCATAAAACGTCCAAACAACTTTAATCTCAAGCTGAATGTGAATTACTATGTATTTTATAGTGGCGAAGCTACCACGGAAGTTCTCCAAAGTTTATGAACCCCAACACCCCGGATTGTTTGCATCGCCCCCCAGCAGCGGAAGCATCGCAAACTTTGTTCTTTTTAAGGACACCGACGAGAAAGCCGAAGGAATTTTATCACTATTTGAGGAGTTCACGGTGAAGTGAAGTGGATTTTAGAGAGGAAGTATCAGCGATAAACGTTTCATATGAAACGGAAATGGCAAAAACGTAAATGTTTCACGTACGTCATTGAGAGATGTGTTCAAATTCAAGTTAACTGTTTATCGAGTGTCTAATAGAGAAATTGATCCCTTTAAAATTGGGATACGTAAAGTTATGGCAACTGGAATGTCCAATTACGTCAGACTGACTGGAGCGTCTGAAATGAAGAGGGTCGACGTTTGCGTAATTACTCGGATCATTTGCGAATCTCTCTCCAATTATAAAAAAAAGCTTGTCACTACAAGCGACTTGGGACGAGAGCTCCACTCTTAGAGAACGGTGAATTTTCATGATTGAGTATAAAAGTCAAGGCAGCCTGCCTTTGAAACTGTTTCCTAGCACAAATTTTAATTTTTAGAAGACAATTGTTCAAATTTACCCTAACAAGCCTCTGATCTCTCTAACAAGATCTGCCTTTATAATATAGGTAAATTGGGGTAAAACCACCTATAGTTATTTACCCATTTTTATCTAGACCAATAAATGAAATTTGAAGAAAATACCTCAATTTCTTATTGGCCGTCTGACGACAAGCAATTATTATAACAAGAACTAAACTTTCATTATTTTCCGAATAATAAAAAATACTGTATAATATTCTTTGAAATATCACCGCAGACACAACACAGAGTCAAAGTTGAGCAAAAGCAATTTCAAATATTTTGTAAAATATTTTCCCGTTGTTCATGTTCTCATATGTTATTGACGGGACTCGAAGAAGTTGCGAACTAGTAAAAGCGTTTTGATCATATAGATACCATCCATGCCGTGAAACTACACTACCGCGGGTACACGGTACTGATGCGTGAGCTTCCACTAAAAGCTCTCCGATACATCTACGTACTTTATTACTCACCTGTGAAATCTGTGGATTCAGATATAGGTTAACACTAAAATATGATGGCGCAAATTAAGGTTGGTGTTAGTCGATTTACGACGTACAGGAGACCCTTGCACCCCAAAATAAATAAATTCGTTAAATAAAAAGAACATAAAATAATTTAAAAAGCGGAAAAGTACTTATGTGGGAATAACAAATTGTGACTGCTTGTATAAGTTAGTATGTAAAGCTGGCATTTTTATCGCTTCATTACAATCGAAACGACCTTTCCTAATGGTTTTCGAAGTGAAGAGAGGTGGCTCGCACAAATTACACGCACAGTATTAACATGCTTCGTCGGCAGGTTTTATCTATGAAATGGACTTTTTTATGCTTATGAGCGTAACCCTGATACTGAGTTAAGCTCAAAAATAAGTATCGTTTGCTGTTTCTAGCTGGGATCCCTTTAAATTTGCATGTCAATATTTCAATTGTGTTTGCAGCTGCCGGCGGGAAGTTGTAATATGCGAGAAAAGAATTTAATTTTATGAAAAGGGAATGGATTGTTTATGTCGAGTTCAATTTGGGTTACTTGAGGAGATTTTCGGGGCAGGTGAAGAAGGTTAGTTGCGTGAATGATAATTAGAGTATTTTTATAGACAGGGGAAGCGGACCTGGGCACAGTCTGGACAACGCTTGGAAGAAAAAGAACAAGAAGGAACATAAAAGAACAAAAAAAAAAAACAACTTAAAAAACCTGTATAAGGGGGTGTGGGAAGGGGCCGGTCTCCTCGAGTGCTTGCGTGACGTATGCGCTGCGCGTGAACTTGGGCGGCAGGTCGTTCACGTCGAGCACGCGCACCACGACGCGCGTCGAGTTCTCGTTGCGCCCGTCCGACGCCACCAGCGTCAGCTCGTACTGCGACACGCACATATACACTCTCCATGCTCATGCACCACACTCCACGCCGCTGCGACGTATGTCTCCAGCCTAACAATGGCTTTATTTTTGTCGGCAAAGGTTTCAATAAAAAAACGAATAGAGAAATATGTGTCCTCCAACTTCTCAATATCAGTCAACGAAAGTCAATTATTCACGAAACTTTCGAACCCACATGTAAATATGTGGTTGTTTATGATTTATTACTTTTGATCTCTTTCATAAAAGTCCATTTTGTTGCAGATAATCCACGGTACAATTCCACAGCCGTAGTTTTAACGGATACCGCGACTACGTGTAATATATCATATCGATACAGCATGATTTATTTGTATTGCGCACTGCTTTTATTAGACCTTGTGCTATATAAATATTTATGTTTGAGTTAATAAAGTTATCAGAGAAAATGTTTCGCCAAAAGCCACCGCGAATTAATCGCAATGAAGAAGTTAATTTATGCCGCGCGAAGAACTTTGCTTTCGGGCTTCGTGCAATAATTGAAAAGTACAAATTTCAAACGCTCACTCGGCAACTCGCACCCAGCTGCCGAACTTCTTGTCATTATCGTTATAAAAATGGGAAAAGTCGACTTTGACTATAAAATTATATTTAAAAAATGCTTAGTTTCCGATGGAACCGAGTAAATAAATATTAATAACCGCAAAGTGGTTGTTTTAGGAACGGTGGCGCACCGGTCGAGGTATTACGCGACTCACTGAGTTTTAGTCGTGTCAATGCGAAGCTTCACTTCGAGTGATGTTCGATCGTTGATTTCAATATCTGTCGTGGAACGGATTAGGGAAACTGCTATCAACGTGAATAAGTCGCTAGTGCTGATATTTCACCGTAGCGAGCTTGTTTAACCTAGACACTATATTACGCTCCAGGCGTAAATTCGGAAAAAAAACACGTTCTATTTCTTACAACGTACCTTCGGCCATTTTATCGCTTACTAAAACATTTTATGTTAAATCCAATGTCAATACGAAATATTTTTGCAAGTCTATTAATACTAGAACAAAAGACAAATCATGAAAACCTGAAAGAAACGTTCTATTACGCAACGAGTATTCACCACTTTGTTCTGGAACTGCTGCCCGCCGCAATAAACAAGTCGGATGCAAAAATAAAACAACAAGGACACTAGCAAAAAAAAAAAAAAACAATACTACGAAATAAAAAAATTGTGTCGCAAACGAAATCCCCATGCCATGCAAGCTAATGATATCTATGAGGGCCATTCGAAGGACCGCGAAGCTTCATTCGATTCTCTTTTGAAACAATCGCTTGCAGGTTGTCGAATCCGTTCAACAAAGAATCGAATTCAGCGCTAGTGATGTCGAGTCGGACCTGCAGCACTCGTTTCGGCAGATTGCGGTCGTCTTCCTCCGTGATCTGCGTGCGATACGTGGGCCGCTCGAACACGGGCGGGTTGTCGTTCACGTCCTTCACGTGGATCACCACGGTCGTGTAGTTCTCCTTCAGGTTGTCGGATGCAGCCAGCTTCAGCTCGTACTATTACCATTAATATTAACACATTACTTCCCATTGCTATACTATATTTTCCAAACCTAGCGATGAGCCTATTTAATTAAAAAGGTTTCTTCTCGATTTTCTCTAATTATAATCTGTCAGCGATACATAACTGCTTTCAGACAGTCATGGTTTTTTCTATTCGCTGATTTAAGAAAACTCCTTTGACTTTTGTAATTACAACTTAACAAGATAACTTAAAAAGTTAGAAAAAGTAATTTAAAACCAGGGATAATTAACTTTATTTGGAGCTTTGTAATAACGGAATGAAGGAAACATTTTCTTAATGATAATAATGATTAAGTCTGAAATGATGTGACGGGTCTAGTTAGCGTGACAAATTAGGGTAAGAATCAGCCGATTCTTGGAAAAGGCTTTATAACTTTTAATGAATAAACTGTTAACGAATACGTTCACGTACATAAATTGTTACCAAAAATTTACCAAGTCCACACTTGGCTTCGAAAATAGAGTGAGCGTGTTTGCGACCCGAGGGAGTTATTGGTGTCATCTGTCAGTGTCGTTCAGTAATTTCCTCACTCGGGAGGGAAATGTTTGTTTCCAAAGTCATCTCACACACTTTATACAAGTTGGAGCAGTGCATTCATTTGATCATATTAATTCTGATTTGAGAAAGCGGAAAATTTCATTATACATAAATTTGTGGATCCCTAATTTGAATTTGTGTGCACGCACGATAGGCGTTATGATTTCGTGTCTATTAACAACTGCAATAATCTAGGCGCAGGTGAGCACTACGCTCGGTTCGACTAATGCTTCCAGTAAAATCCTGGTATTCCGTATTTCACAGATGCCACGCAGCGCCGGATCCAGCTTATGTATGTTACCCGAGCTATGGATTTACTCGTTTTATTTCCTAGTTGCTACTAGGAATACACCGCGCAGGTCAGACTTTCCAGGTGCTCAATAAATAAACTCGCGTAGACAGCGGAAACAAAGTCACACGACGCATTAAGAGCGGAACATGACAAGCAAATTCAATTTTCCCACAAGCCTTCCCCATTGCTTTTATTCAACAGAGAAGCGTTATTTCCTTCTAAATATATAACAATAAAATTTACTTCCTGAACATTTAAGCGAAACTGGAACCTTTAAAAGCAAAAGGAGTGTTGAGAGTAAACTGGTTTACATCCATAAAAGCTCCGTGAGAATCTGCAGTTTGATAGCAATACAGCTTTTGGAAACAACTACGCCGGCTCGCTTAAATGGGTATTAAAGATTAAATTATTTATCTCGTGAAAAGTTGGTGGAAACTTTCTCCAGGCTGTAACAAAGAGGGCGTTCTGATAGGCAAGCGGCGACCGCCTCCACGGCGCGATGTTTGAAAATTGAAACTCGCCAAGGGGCAAAAAGTAAGCGAAACACTGTTACCGTTTAACGCCGCCCGTTTATTTTAGTACAAAATTATGTTCAAAGTGCGATTAATTCTCTTTTGATCCAGCTCACGTCTACTTTAATTACCTACTACAAACCATTATAAGGTTATAGATATTTGGCCCTTTGAAAAAAAGTGGATCTATGTTGTGAAAAAAGAAATAAATTTTCGAACTCGCAAAAAACCCTTGACTCCTTTATTTCGGTTTCTGTGTGCACGGCCCCGGGCGTAGTGTTTGTGCACATAGCTATGCTATTATATACTTTACACCCGCGTGTTTGTACGAGTGGTTTATCTTTAATTATGCTGGCTTACTAAGTTATCCCCTCACTTGTTTAATTTGGGATTGTGTTGACACGTGACATAATAGTCGATGACGAACTAAGGTCTCTTGTCGCACAACTTTAACTAACGCTAATTACTCAACTGGATTTGCTTTATATTATTAGTGCCCCAGAAGCTTTGCCGAAACTTACGTGGATTATTCAAACTATGGTTCTTACTGAAGCACTGGATTAGAACGAATGAAATCAGTCGAAGTTTAAAGTTTAATAAGTGCTAAATAGTCTACTTAGTAAGTTTATTGGACACGAGGTAGCGACAACAGGCGTGTTTAGTATGTCCAAGTGGTACAACGGGGCTCGCTATGTCTTTATGTTATCTAAACCTTTTAAAAGCCTTATTGGGTACAAAGAACAAACATGAAACAAGCAAAAGCTCTTTAGAAAAGGACTTTTAAATAACCCGTATAAGACAAACATTCTGGTGCAAAGTATCTCTCTAGCTCTTTTGCTCGGTAATTCAACGCATCGATCGAATAACGCATCGTTCGCATAAGTGTTCTCTGCCACACTATTACTCGGCGATACATAAAATAAATTCCCCACATCACGACTCAACAAACCGTTCTGATATCGATTTATTTATTTTCCACTTTATCGTGGTTACAGCCCCTCTCGGGAGCCATCCGTCACTATAAAACCGCGCAATTGTTTTAAAACACCCACATTCCAAAGCTTTATTATCACCCTTTATGAATATTAATCTTGGTTATTTTTCACAAATTAAAATTTATTTTATATATATCTTGACACGAATCCGTAATCCGAGGTGACCAAATTAACTTTCAACACATTTTGTGATGAATATTATTTAGCTTATAAGCGTCCATCAACCCTAAATACTTACGAGTCAACTTTAATTTATTTAATCAGAATCAACTACGAACAAGTAATTCATTTCAAAATAGAATACCTACCTCTAGTATGTAGACGTGTATATATTTTTCAATATTTACTGTAGATATATTAAAAGGTAGCCCATTTAAATGTATGATTCACGGTTCTTTAAACAAGACCCATTGAACCGTTGTTAATGCCATTCTGTGAAAACGTGAAGTTGAAAAAGGTTTTTTACTTATTGGGGTTGACTTTATATCATATACGTCGGGGGATTGATATTGTATTTTAAAATGCAAAACGTAGATGAGGGCTTACCCGTTTCCTAGTTTCGTAGTCGAGCGCGCCTGCCACGTAGATGGCGCCGGTCATGTTCTTGACGGCGAAGGCGCCGCCTATGTTCCCGCTCGTGATCTCGTATCGAATACGCGACGCTGCAACAAAATAAACACCATTATATATTTATGCACTCGCCTCACCCCTTCACAGGATTATGTACGCGTGGGTACGTATTTACAGATCACAACGTTCAATAATTCTTTAGCCTAAATTCTCCCTTTTTTATTGTAAGAGATGTTAAGGAAAAAATATATATGTCAGTCAAGTAAAGGCAATATATTAAGCTTGCGCGATATTTTGCCGCAAAGCGAATAAATACTGAAAGACGAGGAAACATCTCTACAGACACTTCCAAGTTAGAACACCAATTTCAGGCAATTTCTAGTGCTGTAGACGACGTAACACGTATACTTAGCTGCGTTATGTTCGGTTATTTTGTATTCTAGTCTAGGCAATACTAGTAAAGGCTTATCATTTCGCTGGATAACATTCACCGTGCAGAGATATGTTTAAATGTCAAGTGGCAAGTTGAACGTTAACTTTTAATAAAGCTTAAACTTCACGGTTGGGCACACTGACAGCATGAAATATCATAGCTCTTTCTTGAGAACGCGTAGGTACTGCATAAATTGGGTAGAAATAAAATAAAAAAGAATATTTGAAAATATTAACAGATTTACGAGTTTGCCCCTTGATTTGACGTTGATTCCCTCGGGCGGTTTTATAAAATGTGATTTGTTATTCATTTCTCGATATCAACAACTGCTCATTAGGTGGTGGTGGTGGTGTTTCCGAGATTTCCATTAATATTACGCGGTTGTGCAGAAAATGTAAGATATTTACGCTGTTGATACATCAAGGGTATTCACAGGGGTGCGATTACCTTCAATCAAGATCGACAGCCTCGTTATGTTGTTTTGGAGCAGCGAGATTTTAATGTCAGCGTATAAAACCATGTTGTGGGGGAAGTGGCATTTGTCATTAAAGAAGTAGACCGTTTAAAGGTCTCCCTCAGGGCTCCGGTGTCCGCATAGTAACATTTCACTTTGTTTATCGGCCGTAAAGTTGAGGCTTTCGTGTGTAACTTTGTAAGTTAGAACGATGACCGCTCAAACCGCACGTTTTCCGTTTATCTTGCTTAAATAGTAGTTCGATTTCCATTACTAGTAATGGTCAGGGTTAGTAGATAAGCGGTTGTGGAACTAGGAAAGGTCTGGCCGGGTCATGATTGTTAGAAGATTGCTTTCATTTCGGCTCTGGTCGTAATTTGGGAGTATTTTTGTACGGCAATTTGGGTTGGTAGTCAGTCGGTCGGATGATGCGTATTATCTCATTACGTCTCAAAGGATGTAAGTAGTGTGCGTAAGTAACGTTGCCATTGGTCGAACTGCTGTTACTCAGTGAAAGCCTGCCACAAAGTTCCCGGTGAGTGGGACAGATCCTTCATCACCGTATATTTATACTGAACTCGTATGTTAGCTTGAAAAACAAAGTTTACTTACATATACAGTTCTTTTATGTAAAAAGGTTTTGGTACATACTGAAATATGTAGTTTCGTTTGAATGAAAGTCTTTATATTGTTGGTTTATAGGCAGGTAGGTACTTTGTCTCTACCCAGGTATGTATCACCCTTGGTGCATTTAAACAAAAGTAACACAGGGAAGTAAAGCAGGATTATGTCGGGTTTCCTCGGATTAATGGCCCAGAGAGTTGACTAGAGGACATCGATATATCTCCCCTGAGGAAATTTTACCGGGATACACGATCTTTCCTTTTAATTGAGAAGGTAATTACATTTTCTTTATAAATGATATCGAATGTTTTGGCACCGTTTTTGGCACGGAAAAGTGTTCTCAACATTTCATATTACAAGATAAAGTTTATTTGTAGACGCTTATTTTTTTAATTTATAAAACTTCAAGTTTCCATAAAGTTTCATTTGATACAGAACATCGAAGATAGATGTTTAAACTTTTCAATCTTAAATAAACAGTGATAACTACATTCGAGATATAATGTAAGCTTATCAGTTAAGTATATTGAAATAAAAAGTAAAAACTAATTTTAAAAGCATTAAAATAATGTTAAGTAAGTAGCAGTTTTCCTAAGTCCTCAAACATATGAAACCTTCTTCAACTAAAACTCTTTTAGACATCGCTTTTTACGCAGTTTTAGTATCCATTACCTAATATTGTTTTTAAATTAATATTATGACATGCTTAACGTTTGCCGAAATTGCGCTAAAACTATGTAAAGTTACGGTTGTATGGCAAAAAGTTTTGAAACGAACTGAGTACTGAAATGCATACTAAATAAATAAAAACTCGTATAAATCTGAAAACTTTGGCGTTCGTTTGGTTTAAATTCGTAAATGTAAGTGCATATAAGCGGTTGAACAAGTTGTAAAAAGGGCTTTAAATGCTATCTCAGTATACATTTCGAAATACAAGTAGCAACTTAAGTATTCATAATAACTATGTAGTCATTATGCAATTCGTGATCCCTTGCAGCATGTAAGCCGGCTTTAATAAATGAAGCTTAACGTTAATAGTATATTTTTGGATCATATTGCTCAAATGGGCTTCGTCTGTGAATGTTAACAGTGTTATTTGTTAATGAGAAAGTCCTATCATGGCACAACACAGGTCATAATGTGTGTAATAAAGTTAATATAATTATGTGCGCGTTGTGATATTAGGGTGGGGTGGCGACAGAGCCGGCAGGGCGTGCGCCATTCCTGCGGTACCTACACATTATCTCGTACTCGCTCCTAAACCTCGATCTACACCGAGTAATGAACGCATACCGTATTCTCAGACTAATTGGCCTATAAAGTAGCACCCTTTGCCTCCTTTTGCGCCAGAATTTCATTTTACTTACAACAGCATTGAGTCTATTAATGAGCGGTTCCAATTTTTGAATAACTGTGTTGTTTATTTCAATGCAGGCGGCGAGATTGCCTCAAACCGCGGAATTAAAAGTACATTTGTTTTTTTATGATTATTATGAATAACTTCTCTCGAGATTGTGAATATTATAGGTTCCTAACAACAGCAAGTAATGTTACAAAGTTGCAATATCCACAAAAAACGTTGTGATTTTTCTCTGTGGTTTTATTTCATTTCAGCAAAGAAACCCGAGGCCAAGGAAAACTTATTTTCCAACCTAGCTGTTTAGCATTTTGTGCTTAGGAAAACAGATAGCTATACAAAGTAAATTCTGATTGAATTAAAATCACTGACGACGTTTCAATCTTGATTGAGTAATACTATAATACATAATTACTTATTAATAAAATCAATCACTATTAAATTGACAGTTTAATATTTTTTGGTATTTAAAAAAAGATGTATTGAAACGAACATTTCTGCAAATCTTTTCCATAAAACGACAATGGACTGAAACAGTTCATAGGGACGGCCTTTTCCATCGCATTACGACCACAAATTGAAAGATGTAGCATTGTTCGAGCGTAACTTTTCCAATGGGAACAGATTAGAGTTGGACATAAAAACGTCATGGTTCGCCAAACGGTCCGAAGACCAGCCACTTTTAATTGTCGTTTGTCATGGCGAATAAATGAAAGTCGTAAATTTGGCTCGTGCCACGTCAAAATATACGATTTTCTTTCATAGGACATAGTATTCAATAAGGCGAGTACGGCGGTCGCCTCGGTAAATCACCCCTGCCACGGACGTCCTTATACGAATATGGGTTGAGGAAGGCACTTCTTGGGTTACCGTCTTTTTTTTAAGTTCCAATAGAGTACACTTTCGCTAGAGAATAAAAAACCATTTCTCATCCCCGCAAAGAAAAGGAAAAGGCTAGGCAGATGATGATGATGATCCCCGCAAGGTCAGTATTCGAAAAAGGGCCCACATAAGAACGAATATTTATTGATTCCTCTTATTATACCGCAGATATGGTTAGGGTCGTATCATTTCCATAATTACTATTACAACAGTCGTAAATTATACATCGAAGACATTATGCGGTTTACAATTGATAATAAATCCTAAAGCGACTGTGAGTTATAGCATTATCAAGTTGGTGCGAGTTGGCAAATCTCTCTCGGGGTCACGATTAGCATGGTAACTTAATAATCAAGTATTTTAGCATAAATTTCTAACATAAGGTGTTCCGTTAAAATATGGGATCGAGGAAAGTATGCTTGGATTTTGTAATAATGGCTCTGGTATGTGATGCCGAAGTGATTATGGGATGCTCTGCGCCCACGGAAAATTATTTCCCTTATGTTTCATTATCACAAATTCTCCGTAAAGAAATTGTGTCTATTTATTTAAGTTTAATTAATAGAATTTACAAGGAATTTAATTTTCTAAAACGTTGAACAGTTGCAATATTCAAAAGCATATAAATCCTGATAAGATGGTTGCAAGATTACGTGTTTCTTATTTACATGAGAAAAGGCAGCTGCAGGTAAGAATATGTACACAAGAATAATTTCTTCGCCACCATAAAGTAAGATTGAGTGTCGGCCGTATCAAAACCGCTATGCGCCCGACTACATTGTTATGTTGCGAGATAAGCAGGGATATAAAAAAAGTAAAACGTCGGATTTCTCGGCATGTTTTCACGGACGGGGCTCAGGGGCCAGGGGTGTCATTTGGAGGGCGGAAATTGCAAGGAGACGGCCGGCGTGAGGTGTTTTAGTCGAAGTGAGGCTTCGGTCAAATGTCACCGGCAATGAGCAACGTGACCTCGCTGCGTCCCCCGGGCCTACTCATTTGTCTAAAGAAGACGCTGGAACAGTTTCATGATCAGCTTTACTGCACACGCACACGCTCAGGCGCTCGCCTCCGACCATCATTCACTTAGACGAGGACAAAGTATTCGTGTCGGTGCTTTTGTCACACGTCTCCCAGCTAATAACAATATGCTAGCTATTTTATTCTGAGTTATGGCCCTCGCTGAAACGAACGTAAATAGGCCGCATAGCTTTGGCTATTACTAATGTACCACAACTAGCTCCATTATTATGTACGTGAGTAATGTGATCACTAATGTGTATAATAACAGAGTTGACGTGTTTACATGTGTAATACTGTAAGCGAATTAGTTAGGTAGTTACAGTTTTACGACCTTTATCAACGCACAACACACATACCGCTCTCGTTTATATCACAGATACATTACAAGTGAAGCAATTATAACTGACTTAAATAACAATAAAGATTTTAGTTTGAAATTATTACGTAATTTCAAGTGTCAGTGAAAACCACAGCTGTGCACATATTAAACATTTAAGCTGTTTAATGTTTAGATATTTCTAAATTTTATATAATTATAGTGTACGAGCTTCCATTTAGCGCACATGGTTCTCTGGCTTCTTTACAAAACAGCGCGGGTAATGCGCACTATTTTTCATAAGCGCGACGTGAGGACAGAAGAAAAAGCCTGTCGGCCGGGGTTTACAATAAAAAGTTTCAGCATTCGAGCCTGATGCTCGCATTTCATTAGGCGAGAAATGAATGCGGAAAACGACGACATTTTTCTGCAGTATAAAACGAGTCTGTGTAATAAACGCTCAATGTATGCGGGGGATAAGAGCTCACAACAAACCCCTCGATATAAATTGAAAGACGGATAGATCTAGCTTCAAATCTGGGAGACGCAGAAGATCATCTATCACAATTTATCCCAGTCCACACAGACAATAAAAGATTGTCTCGGGCTCATTATGGAGTATCTGCGCCGTCAGAAGGGGCGGCGGACAACCATGGTTTGTTAACTCGCCGTTACGAAAGTAAGTACCTATAGATACGCACTCAGCTCCGGGTTCCGGATAGAATTTATATTTGAATATTTTTTTTGCCGAATTCAATATACAAACTTTTTTCAAAGCCAATTATTCCGCACAGCAGCTCCAAACTTTTTGGATGTATTTAGGCGTAACTGCGTCCGGCGTACATACCGACGTAACTTGTGGCCGTATATACAATTTATAGGCAAATCAGATTACTTACTAATATCCTATTCATGAAGTGCGTATTCAACAACATTTCAATTCCTTTGGGAGCGATGTATTATGAAACGCAGGTCTATGCTGAAACGGTATTTAATTAAGGTTTCAAGTACTTTCTGTAAGTATATTGAACATAATTCGTTGGAAGTCTGCCTGCCGGTACCATTGAAAAGCTATTGCAACGTTTACAGATCCGCACTGCAATACCTATACGTAAATAAGAAATAGGCTCTGCATAAACTAGGTTATTTGAAAACTCCGAATTTTTGGCTCCACAGTATTATTTTTCATACTTGATACGAATGATTACCTACATCCTACAAAGAAAAAAAAACAAAGCAAAAAGGAATAATGTCCTTAGAAGAACATACAATAAAAATTCCTTCATTTTCTCATAGGTACAATTCCGTGCGAAAAAGGGAGAATTACATTTTTCATACATCACATCACAATAACAATAAAACGATAATAGCAACTTTTATTTGTACGTGTAATATAAAGGTTGTATATACAGGAGCGGTCCGCATTGTTATCACCTCTGGATGCTGTTATCGCGCCAGGTATGAGGTAGAGGTACCTTAGGTACATTCAGTACCCACAGGCGTAGTTATACCGACACCGTTTAACTAAAGATGGAAGTCAGCGCGTATTGTCCAATCTATCTTAGTACCCGACCATGATAATAAAAAAAAACTTTTACGTAAGAATACACGTTTAGGTACGTGTTCCTACGTATACATAGCGCAATATTCGAGAAAGGTTGAAGAGTTTTCTGCAGTCTAAACAGCTTCTAAGAAAGTTGAGATAAGGCAAAGGTTTTGCAACTTTGCGAACGGTTTATTTGAAACAGATAGATTGTATTCGATGGAAACAGACGCTAGTTATAAATAAGTTAAGTTTTGAGCTCACTCAATTAACTTCTCGTGAGCTACTGTCTTGTTCTATATCTGAAATACAGTCGACGTTGATTAACTGGATGACTTTATCTCACAAAGTATCACAGTCACGCGTTTGTTGATTCCGTAGAAAGATTGAACTAATATATCTTCGTAATATCGGGAAGTTTTGGGGCTCCCGCAAATTTGGTGGCTGTTCGAAACATCACTCAAATCCTGTTAAAATTCGGAAGACAGGATTAGCTAGTCCCATATAAACAAGGGCAATGTTATCGGATGATCAGATGGTTCGCTGGCGGGACCGTTCATACATTATTCATGAGTATTGTCTTCGCTATTCGATACAAAAGGCATATTCTGTTAAAACTTGCCGTTTTCAGGGATCAAGCCCCGACGAAAAAGATAGAATAAAACAATAGATCATAACCCGCGGAATAACTCGTATTTTAGTGTATCTACTTTATGGAGATAGTAAATACTTGTTTTTTTGTTTGTGGCAAAGTTTATTTTCACAGTAAAGAAAAGTAAGAACGTTAGCTTGATGTAATAAAACTTAATCTATGCGAGTACGAGTATATGGAAAACATTTTAATACTTAGCCGGGTTTTGTTACAGAATATCTGAATCACCCTTAACGAGTAATTACCTGAAATACCTACTAATAAGGCTGGAACTGAACTTCCTGTGCGTATAATTCACGTTCGCCATGTAAATCTCGGAAGGACTCCCGGCGGAGTTTTAATAGTCCTCTAAATAGCTCGGATCCGAGGTAGGCGCTCGGAACAGTCTTGTAATTTGCTCGCTAGCTCCACTTCGGAAAATATGCCTACTTGAAATAACCGTACGTTTACATTTACATTCTAAAATAATGTGTCTAAGCCGAAGCATTAGTACTCGTTTTCTCCCTATTCGTGGGATCGCAGAGCTGCGCAGTAGGCCAGACGGGGCGCTGTTACTGTGGCTTATGTTTTTATGTCGCGCTCCTCTACGTTAATGTTAACGTTGAAATATTAAGTAATGAAAGGATAGAAAATGTGAACACAAAGAAAAACGTTTCTTCTTACTGGAGGCAAATTTCGATGAAAAAATATTTGCATAATATTTACCCAAGTTTTCTCGGTTCGTTAACACAAGCTAGTGGTGCCGCTTCATTAATTCTCTCGTAAGTTTTTACGATATAACAACGTGCCAGCAGCGGGTCAGCGAAAAAGGAATTTTGATAAATCAGATATACAACATAAAAGCCAGTGGTGCCAGCGTAGAACCTAAATCACGAAAGATGTGTGTAGGGAGCTATTTAAATTCAGACGAGATGTGTGAAGGAAGGCTCGCGTGATTTATGTAGGGTTTGCAGCTGAGCTATTGTAAAATTTTAAATATGTGCGGGCCAACAGCCACTGCTGGCCCTGACGGCCGCGTTATCAGGAGCACACCGACGCACGGCGCACGACGCCGGCGCCGACGTGACTCCATTTAACTTTGGAACCATCTGACACGATGGTAATCCGCTCCCACATATACGCCGCCCGGCCATATGTGCCGAGTTAGCTATTCATCTAAAACTAACACGCCAAAACTAAACCCGTTGCAATATTCAACAACCCTGAGTATCAAAATACGAGCAATACGATATGAAAATGTTTAATGAAAATCTTTGACAACATTTTCCATGAATCGCTCATTATGTATGAAGTGGATGTTGCAACACTAATGGACAAATATTTTATAAAAATGTTTTATACATGAATCGCTTATGGCCACATAGAATTCAATTCAAGGTAATATCCAAGGTGGAATAAACAATTGGCTTTGCTGAGTCCACATTAGAGAGGCGAGGCGGTGGTGGTCGTCGCTAGGCACGAGTGCCACATCGCCACTGAATAATTCAAGACTACTGAAGTGTTTAGGCGTGTGCGCAATCAACGTAATATTCATTAAACATTAATATTATTGTCGCACTCGTAAACATAATCCTGCGGTAAAAAGAAATATTGCGTTGCTCGCCGGTAAACAAACGCTGATTACAATACAATAACACTCCATTTCTGTAAGCTAACACATGTGTACATAAGTAGGTAAGCAGATAAAAATGTACCTTCTATTTCTGTATTGCGAAACTTCTATGAGCAAATCGATTTAATTGGTCCTATGCTAACAAAACCCTTTGTATTAAGTTCATAATTCGTTTTTCTCGAAATCTGTTTACTAGAATCCAATATAAAATAAAAAGCAGAATGAATATTTTTTTAATTTGATAGATATTATTTTGGCATTTCATTAGATATCTATTCTATATTTTATGTATAAGTATAACATTGCTATCGACTCTGTCCAATTTAGCTGAATGTGTTCGTGCTAGAACTGTATTAACCACAATAGTTACGAAGTTAGATGTAATGACTTTCTGATCGTGTATTTAATCCAGAGCGTTGGGCTGCGGCCGCTTCACTGGCAAACAACAAAGGGAAACATGCAAAGCCAGTCACTATCTTTGTATTCTGTGTGTAGCCCTATTCGGGTCTGTGTTTTAGTTGGTTCCTGCAGTTGTAACAATTTTGTGTTTGTAAATCTGCCTGATGAAAAAAGCCTTGAGACACACATAGATAACGCGCACCTAAACAAACGTGGTTAAATGTAAAGGATGAATGAGGAACTGCTGAAAATCAGCGTCAGGTGGTACACTTGTGTTGTCATCTGACATTATGCTGAGCTGAGGTCCTTTTGGCATTATAATCTTTGTTTTCTGTTTTTATAGTTTTTAGGTGTATTCATTTTGTGTAATGCCAATAAACGCATTTTTCTTTCTTTCTTTTCATAAAGCTGGCCATTTATCTACCCCTCTCATCCTAAATTATACAGCATTATTCTTTTCAAAACAAGTGTAGCGGGGAAATGTCGTCACACTTTTTATCGCGACGCGGTGGCACGGTGGCACGGTGGGCACGCCGGGATTATGCGCGGGACTTACAAAATATCTCAGGCCTGTCCGAATTTATACGGTTATAAATTGTTGGCATGAAACAATGTGTGAGCGTTGTGAGCCGCGCATTACGCCTATCGGCCTGGAATCTGACTGCGAATACAATCGTTTGGCCTCATACGAATTATCTGGGTGACGGACACCGAATTCCCAAAGCATGAAAGCGCTATCAAATATGCATATAATGTATGTTATCGGTATTAATACTGTCGTCAGCGCTCGCACGGTTTCATCCATCAATGTAATCTGCTCGGACAGGTGTCCTCATCGACTGATGAATTTAGCGCTTCTCTCTAATATTATGGATGCAAACGTTATTATAAAATGCCCAAGTCAAGTCCAGTGAATTTTTAATTTGTAAAAACTGACGAATATAGATTGATAAATTAAAGTAAAAACTTAATTATCAATAAAGTGTAAAAATATTTACATTATATAAGCTAACATTTAAAATAATAATACATAATATGTACATGTGAAAAAACAAGCAAAAGAATCATAGGGCATCAAAAAATAGAAGTAAAAAATACATCAAATGCCAACCTAGACTATAAATAAAACTGTTTACAATGAAGCAATAATTTATCTTAAGATAAAAGATTGTATTTTGTTTCATTCCTTAGAACAGATTTAATAAAAAATTAAGAAACCTTAGTACACGTGAAACAGAAATATTTTTTATAAAACAGCTAATAAATTCTACCACTGTTTCATGCACAGAGGTGGTTGCAAAAAGGTGAAGCAAACAGCCGCACATCAAAGACAACAAAAATCTAAAGAGAATGCGAAAAGAAAACTTCCAAAACAAAGCTAATAAAACGATAAAAACAGCGGTGAATTTGTAAGAGGGCAGAGCAAAGGTCTTCTGAAACAATGTGACTAAGCAAGCCCCTCGCGAGCTTGATTGCGCCACGCAGAAACAATTTACACAGATCTAACAACTTTGTTGTTCCCACTTTTTGTGTAAAAATATACATACATTGTGGAGGTAGGTTGCGCTGTCCTTTGCCTACTTTTTATATTCATTTAGTCAGAGCTACGTATTTCTCCTGATTTATCACAAGAATACTGTTCCCACTACAATTTTCCGCTGAAAACTTCGCATTTTAGGCACGCAAGAATAGAAACTTAAAATTCAAGGCAGGAACAGTCGTAGCGGGTTCATAGCAACGTATTTCTTATGAGTGGATAGATATGAATTTATAAGCAAACAAGATTTGAAAATTACATGTATCGGGGTAGATTTACATTCCGAATGGTACGCAAAGTAACATGAAATGCATGAAAAGAGCTTCTCCGTTGAATATTTTTAAAGAGTGAGTAAACATTCGTTACTTTTCTTTTGAAAAGTGCGACTAATAATATTGTATGTCTATCCGGGAACTTTTATGTTTGTTTACCTACATTGAAAATGCAGGCGTAGGTAGTCGGTGGCAACGTGTAGGTAGTTGGGTAGCTCGGGACCGTAATGAACGTCGGTCTTAAGTTGTAACCGAGAGCAAGTTCCCGTGCGACTGCACTAACGCATCGTTACGTACTTTGTCTGTTGCCAGCTCAGCACATCCGATACTTTGCAACGATTTATTATTTCAAATCCATCAAATATTTTACTTCATAATTTTAATATGAAGTGAAACATGAAACTCTGTTGAAACTTCAACAGACTACGTTTAATAAGTAAACAATGGAAACTCCGCAGTTAACAATCTTTCAGCACTTCATATTTTACGAGTAAAACAATTGATTATGTTTAGGACATTAATTTCATACTTATTTCAAGTTTATTTAAAGTAAGATGAAGGAAATCACATCAATCATAAACTAGTTTTGTTCGATAGAACAAAATATTTTCTTTATAACTGATGGGTATTCAACGCACTCAATATGATAGTTTAAGCAGAAAAACTAACAAAATATTAGAGAATGATTATACAACAATACTCATCGTATCTAGATGTTGGATCGCAATTTTTGAAAACAAAATGGAAATAAAAGATATTGTTTTGATCGATGCACTGACTGAATGCGAATAGATATAAATTAAACTTATGCAAAAATATTGTGACAAGCAATCCCTATACATTCATAAAACATTGGAATAAGATTTATGTGTTACAACGTAAAAACCACTGCCTATTATTTCCGCATGGTGAATATTCTATATAAATTCATTGTGTCTAAAATTCAGTACCAATAGGGAATTGGAAAATCTGTCCGGGATGTTCAAATTTCCAACAAAGGATGTGCGTAAATTTGCATGCATTGCATACACTTCACACCGGTATTTTTTCACGTATTTCAGGCCATAACTATTAGAGTTGGATTGAAACGTTAACAAAAATATGCATTTACGAAACGCTTCTGTGAAATAAATTTATTCCAGTAAATAAAAATAAAAAACTTCATAGTTTTTATGCATGAACAATTTAGTATTTTAATTAGCATTAACCCGAATATCAGATACCGATAACTGGTACCTACGTTCCGAATTACAGAACGATAAGAGGTCAAATACATTTCGGGGTCGCTACTCGTACGCTGCTTTTATCCAAAACTGCACATCTATTCACTAAGTAGACATTCTGTGATAACATTACATTCAGATCGTGGTCTGCATACACATTACAAGAGACTCTTGTTCTTCAATATTTATTCATTTCGCGAACTGGTATCGAAAATCGTATTAGTGTCTGTGCGAGTTCGCCAGATTGCGCGATGTTCGCTTTTAATTAGTTTCTGTCGAAGTCTATTCGATGCCAGCGCAGCGCCTCTCAAAGAAATTACCGAGCATCGGAGCAGACTATTGAGCCTCACTAGGAAAAATAGCTCACAAAGAAGAAAAACTGAGTAGTCAAGTACCTATCGTTGCCTACTTACAAGTTTTCGTCGCGAGGCATTCAAACAACATCGTGGAACTCGATTAGGTACCGGCTCTTGCCCAAACAAAGCAATTAGTAACAAAAACAAACAGGTTAGGTTGCATTTACCAACTACATGATTTTATTATCACAAGTGCCCAACAAAGTAAAACTAATCTTCAACACGTAGAGGTTCTATATTAGATTACGTCTGCTGGTCTTTGCGTCGGTGAAGTGGAAAATATCTAAGTATTTTTCTGGAACAAATCACAAGAAATTGGATTAACGCCGGAATGCGAATCGGGCTGACACGGCAGAAAGGCCAATATTTAAATTCCATCAAAGCTACGATACCCATTCAAACAAATAATGTGAGAGAAATACCGTGTGCCAAAAAAGTGTCCGTTTTAAGGTTATCGTTTATTGAAAGCAATCAATTATTTCTGAAAATCCTTCTGAAAATGTTATAATAACAGATAACGTTATATTGCTTGTACGTGTACAATTTACATACATATAAGGGACTAGCAGCTCATAAAAATAATATTCACAGGATGAGTGGAATAGGAAACATTTACAAAATTTTACATTTCTAAAATATAAAAGTTGAATTTACCTCAACAAAACCAGAACTAAAGATAAAATTTTACGCCGGACGAAATTTATGTAATTCAAGCCAATTTATCATGAAGCGAGTACAAAGCAATACGCCAGTATAAACATTTCACGCTAAATGTCAGGATGTCCCAGTGCGTGATCTCGATTACATCAGTCGCGGTTGTCGCGGTCGCTTTATCTCGTGCGTGGGACGCTGCGATAGCGGCCGGAGCCTTACGCGACCGACACCAAAACTACCATAACACTAACTGCCGCAATTATTACACTAGTTTATGACCGACCACGAATACGTTCCAAAGCAACTCATTACTATGATAATTTGGAAGGGGAGCATAAAAAGAGATTAATTGGACACTCCTGCCGTCCAAAACCGTAAAATTCACGATTGTGTCGGTTCATAACGGTAAATGGCGAAATAGGTAAGAGCTTTGAAAATATTTTTGCGTAGAAAATACTGTATGCAGGCTGGCTGCGTTATGAATGTGCTGCACAATATGGCCGCCGACTGTATTACAGTTACAACAATAAGCAGTAGCACTGGACAATTTGCGCCATGTGCTCCACGCGCGCACATCTACCCGCGAGAATAAATCTCGTTATTTCACAAATAATCCAAAAATACACGCGACTTTTGTGCGAATTTTGTTGAAACGTAATCCTAAAAGGTACATAAAACGAGGCGTCAGTTGTTTGCGTTTAAATTCTAAAACCAAAATTACGGTAATAAAGTTGTCCAGTAAAATACATTATTTAAAACTGTTCCGCCGGTACTTTATGGAGTATCTATTTTGATTATGATCAGTTTTAATGACATAACGTAAATTATATAGTTTTATCCGCAAAGGGATCGTAGAGAAGAAAATGATCTCTGTATCTATTGTCCTATCGCAGGTATGCTGGAAGAGATTTCTTATGAAATAAGCATCACCTCTGTACCTATTTTTTCTGTTCTGTTTTTCATTGTCTGTTTTATATGTGTACATAAATGGTAAAATAAATAAATAAATGATTTATATTTTTTCTCTCTATTTGACTACGTGTATGTAACGTAACATGAGGACGAGCCTCAACAATTGTTTTAATGTAGTGTGTGTTATGTTAGAATTGTATTGAATTTATGTAATAAATAGTCAACAACATATTGTGGGCGGTTACCCAGTAGGTACCTACCCACTATCTGTTTAAACCATCTGCAATTTTAATTAACCAGCATGACTTGCAATAGAACATTCCTGTCCGCAATTAAAACAAATAGGTAAATAATCTGGTTGTTTTCAACGCAACCGCATCGGTTTTAATTCCGAAAGCGCACGAATCACGATCTCCTGACTCACATAAACCACCACGTTAGCTGATTTATTGAACACTTAAACCAATGTCACTCGTACAACTCAAGTGTTTTAAAACGAAGCGAACAAACAATTTATCCGATTTATTATTAAACGTAGCAATAAATAGTCGATATCCCATGATCTGTGTAAGACTAGACTATCTACTTTTAATACGAATGGAGTGGTACGGCTACGAAACCTCGGACCCTAGGTTCCGCTGTTTTGTCCCAACACGCGCCAATCAGTTAGAAAGTATGTAATTCATTTAAGAAAATTCAATCTGTTTAAAAGCATTCATAACAGTAATTCCATGAATAAACGCGAACCGTTTTGTGGGCAATGAATTTAAAATTGAGTTTTACAAATTACTCAAAGCGGACGGTATGACCGTTCCGATTTCACGATCCATTGAGCCACCGCCGAGACTGTCCGACGTTCTAGGGTTTATGGCAAAGAAACAAAAATGGACAATGTAACGAGGCCGGTGTCGGATCGGGATGCAAATTAATACGCGCCTCTGGATCGAGCACATGAATATGCATGGATGGTCCGCTCGCTCCGGAATAATATCCGAGTGGCCCGGACAGGGTCCGACGCCCGCGCCGCCGCGCCACGCGGGCCGGCGCCGCCCCGCCACGCGCGGCACGCTCGTGCAGATTATTCGGACACCATCAAATTACAAAAGCGATGTTAATACTAAGGATCAGCGTATCGCCGCACTACCATACGGTATTACACTGCGCTATAGCAGCGATATCATTAGTATCTATTAATATCCTTTGTCCCACACAGGTCGAGCACCCAACAGCATATTATATAAATCCTGTACGGTACTGCGTTATGGAAATAGAAGCATGAGCTTATGTTAATACGGTATAGTATTTGTGGTCTAAACAAAGTCCACATATTTACTAACACAATAACCGCACTAAGCTATATCTCCACTTCCGAGCTAAAATTATAATAAATTACTGATATCGGAAAATTTATTTTCACGTGAATGTCTGTCGTAAGTCGGCAGGCAGAAGCAATAACGCTCGTAAAAGAAGACAACTTCCTGCTTTCGGGATTTTCAGCATTGAGTTTAGAGCAGCTCAAACGCATTCAGAGCTAGATACTCGTAAAAGTGTACTTATTATTGAAAGTTGGCATCTTTCCATTTTACCTAAATATTGCTGTGTGGTACAATTGTAAGTAATAACAATTTGGGGAAAAGTATGGCGTGCCAGAAAAAAATAAAGATTATTTTCTGAGACGTTATTAAAATTCATGGAAATAACGAGTGAAGAAGTTTGGAACGTTGAGAGTTAATTGGAGTGGAGACGTGAGAGTCGTGAGAGAGCATCGTGAGCTGAGTCCGCAAAACTGACAAAGTGTGGCGGCGTGGGCCGCGTAACGCGCGCGTGGCGTCAGCGAATATTGCCATATCGGCTGTTATCACGTCGCGTGAGTGCGTCACCATCATTCCGCCGCGTCACGATTTGCTCGGCATTCCGGCGCGGCTGCTCGCCACCTCCAGGAACAGGTGTTGTAGTTTATAGCAGTTTACACCATTCATTACTTAAAGTGACGGCGTACTCCGCATGGTTTTTGCGACAACACTGCGGTTAACGCTGCAGCTCTGTTTTATTGTTTTCGTGCTTGTCTGCGTAATGTCTGCTGAATGTACAATTAAGTTAGGTAAACGAACGGTGTGCAGGAAGAGCCAGAATAAACGACTATCCGCAATCTCTTGTGTCGGCTAAATGTAAACTTTCATATGTGAATAATGTTGGCTTGTTTAAATGGTTTTAGATTGTATAAATAAATGTGTTGGTGACAGTAATAAACTTGACCAGTCGGAGTTCATAACGGGTAAAAGTTTCATATTTCAATTAACTCGATCGCAGGACGGTGAGCTGTATGATTAGTCCGTCGGGATCGCGTGGCCGACGGCGGAAATGAACAATTTGACGACGCCGACTCAATTACCGAAACCGGTAGAATTACTCATATCCCGATCGACTCGCACCGCTTGCTAACCTCTAATTAAACTACGCACTATCATAAGGACATTATTTACATAGAAGAATACTATCAACTCTAGAATTAGTTCTAAACTTTATTCATTTGAATAAGTAAGTCTATTTTCAAGGGGGAGATGACTTAGTTAGCTATAAGATTTCAATTAATTCCTAGTAAAAGCGCACTGCTTCAATTAAAGTTCTTTTTTCAGACAGCGTAGTGCCGGAGGTGAGCTCTTTCTGCCTCCAGTATTCATTACTCTTCGACTCTACACATGCCGATGTTCGGTTTAATTAGTTTTTGTTCGACGATCAACGACCTACCCGCCTTTAAAGGAACGGGAAATTTAGTAGTCACAAACTTTGGCAAAAGCAATTCAACCGATTTCTTGTTTAAACTTTATGAATTCTTTATAGTTATTGTTCCCCAATATTGATTAAAAAGAAAAAGGATTTTCCGAACTGACTTTAACTTTTGTTGATGATCACAATATGAAATTAAAGAAAAAAGATAATGGCATAAAGTTACTTAAAGTATCAAAAGAAATAAAAGCAGGTATAAAACTTTTATTTTTATTACAAAAAATAGAAGAAATAATGCGAATTTGTGGGAGAAAAAATATGTAAAACGGATGAGATGTGCGTAGAAAACAAACGTGGCGCCGCGCGTCGCGCTCAAACACAATGATTTATTGTTTAACACGGATGTAATAAAATTTCACGGAAACCCAACTGCTGAAATTGCATTTGGCGATTGGTAATCAAGTGTTTTATTATGTTATCATGTTACTGAAAGTATTTTATAGCAATTCCATAGGCGCGAAATAGCTTTTTAATAAAAGATTGGTTTTTAATAAAAGTTTAATAATTAAAAAAAAATATTGTTACTGGGCTGAAGAGTCATTAGTTTGGTTTAAGAAAAAATAAATGCGTAATAGAAAATGGATCCCAGTACTTAGGTACAACAGATTGCCTACAACTTTTTCACTTAATGACTTCGTAATAAATCGATAAGTTAATTAATAATGAAGTCACGACAGGTCGTAACATGGCGGCGGCAAGTTGGCAAGGCGTATCGGACCGGTCGCACATGAATAATTAGGCGGCAAGTCGGGCCCACTCGCCGCCGTTAAAAAGAATTATTTCGGCTAATGTTCGTCTCGACTGTTGGCGGGCCTGGCGAGCAATTTGTCACAGCCCACAACCGTGGAGATGTTTATTCAAACGAGGAGATTTTATTGCAACGACATAAATCTTCGGGCCAACGAGAGATGGAAGTGACATGGTCGCGTAATCGCCCGACAATGTGGTTTTTGCGTCCGCTCTTGCCTCCCGACCCTCATATTACAATCGCATGTATTAATAATTTCTACATTAACATTCCTCGTATCGTAAATATTCTTATTCCTTTTCCTTTTGTATTCGTATAGTGCAGACATCTTCCGTTTAAATTATAAAATAATGTTTATATTTCACGAGAGGGCTTTGCAACATAAACGACTGTCCAAACTT
Organism: Apamea anceps; assembly: GCA_951799955.1. NCBI lineage: Eukaryota > Metazoa > Arthropoda > Insecta > Lepidoptera > Noctuidae > Apamea > Apamea anceps. The sequence goes on along the minus strand of OX637505.1, from coordinate 13,263,383 downwards.
TGTCAAACAATAGCTATTAAAATTACGAAACTTTTGAACTAAAGCGCGGTTCAAGCCTTGAAACATTAAAATAGGAATTGAAATACCATATTATGGCGTCCGTTGTGGAATAAGCGAGTTATTCATTCAGCTGCCGTGTGAGGTGCGGGTGAGCGCAGCCACAACATGTCGTTATCATGTCGGACATTAATAAAACTCTATCCGGCGTTTCTAACGAGCATGCCACAAACTTCGCCCGTGGGGAATTGTTTAAATGGTAGACTGAGAGAGCAGAGAGCGCTTAGCGCATATTGACGCATCTAATTATCGCGCTACGAAGATCACCCAGCGACCGCGGTCTGTGCTACAGTCGTAAGCCGTTACCACCGGCGCCGCTCGCCACACAGATCCCATGAAATAGCAGTATTTTTATGAAAATTATAACCAGTCATCCATACCCAACCATCTTTCTAAAAATATTTCATCCCGGTTTGCAGTCATAAACTTTTTACGAACACATAACCCTCGATAACGGCATGCTGCTGCGCCTATCACCCATCTAATGAACATTGAAAATACATTTGTATATTTCCCTTCGGCAAAGAATTCCAATAAGTCACCGATGGCTTTTAATTCGGAATATCCGATTAGTTTTCGACAGACTGGGGGTCTTTAAATCTTGGGTCCTGAATTAATCGACTATTCCGTGAGTCTAATTACCGAGATAATGGTCCCGAGGTTTCAGCATCTCGATAATAAATACATACTAAACACTGTATCCTTGAGTAAGGACCACACGGATAAGCTTTAACATTCGGCTGTTTAAATTATGTCAAAGTTTAATTCAGAGGATATTGTTCGGTTTTGCCAGACATGTTTATTTTATGTTCAGAATATATAAAATTTAATTTTGGGACCTAATAATAATATTTTCATGTTAAGGGTTAGTTTTGGTTTGAGTTTATGTATTAATTACATTCAAGCATTTCATATTGATCCTTACTCAGAAATGGGAAAGGCAATTAGTGGATGAGTGACTTTGGTTCCCACCATAGAGCTCTTTACATTTCTCCGAAAGCGAGGGTCACACCGTAGCTGTTACCGCAACTAGTTACCAGGCTAGCAAATTTGTAGAATTTGATTGTAACGTTTGGCACAGAAATTCTAAATATTTACATTAAATACTTTTATCGCGAAAGATTGCAAATTTTTTAAGGTAAATCACAAATTATGGTTATGAACAAGATTTACGAGGACAAAGTCTCGAGCTATCTTTGTCCACGCTTGCGTATTCCCAGTTTCACAAAGCATTAATTCAACCCATTATTTGGTTAAAAACTCATGTCAGCTCAAAATTTTCGTCCAATTACAACACAACTATCGTGATAGTGACACAAAAACAAGCACGACTTTAAATAACAACTGAAACAGTTACCTACTTGATACATGTGAAACAAGCTTATCGGGTATATCAATCGGATGTATTCATGAATGATAAAAGCGGGAATGTAACGCAGGTGCTATTATTATTCAGTAGCTCGGCAGCATAAGAAATCATGACTAAGTAACGATTCGTACCCCTCTTAGATTTTTACTATAGTATTGAATAACGTACCATGTTTACACACCACGCTAAGAGGATTATTCTACCCCAAACTGAAATAAGCGTAAGACGCCTTTAATGACGTATTTATCTCGAGCATGATTGTGTTCGAGATAATCCAGATTACAGATTAATAGGATTCCTCCCTGGAGGTTAAAAATCGGAGGGATGTCATTACAAGAAAAATGATTGAATGTGCTTCGTTTCACTATTTTCCCCGAAGGCGGGTGGCGAATGAACGGTTTTATGTTTCAAGCTATAAATAATTTTCTATAAATTATATGGGATATCTATTAGGGATTCTTATTTTAATTAAGTGATTTGTTAATACAGTTGTTTGTATTTTATGAACCACTATCCACTTACTAAGTCTCTGAAGTTTTTTTATTTAGTAAATAATATTACTTGTGTCGTTTTAATCCTATATGTATGGACCTATACCTATCTAGGTAGTCTATTCCACCCCAAAAACATTGCGTGTCTAAAAAAGGTTTCTTTTTGTTTAGTTCGGTCGAGTTGTATAAATAGTGAAGTAGGTTGCCAGTCCATCAACGCGAGGTACTTAAGCAATTTGTTTACTTCAGTTGATTATAACAAATTGCAGCGGAATGATTAATAGTTTGTGTCGTTTTTAATTCTCAGAGAAGGGTGGAGCAAGTCAGGAGGAAATTGTGAGAAAAACACTGGAGTATCATATTATTTTTGTGACGGTTTTTCTTCGTATTTCGTGGGCGTCTGTGGATTCAAAGTGTTCGTGTTTCCCGCTATTTTCGTGGTGGGTGAGATTAATGGCCGTCCTGATAGAAACCGCCGAGAAACAATATTCAGCTTCCCGCTATCAACATAAAAACACGGAAATATTAACGATTTTGTAAAACCTACACACAGATTTTATTTTTAGTGTAACTTAATTGGTTTGTTTTAGTGGGGAGTGTCTTCTGGGCAACTCGGATCCGAACGCAGCTGAATGGAATATCAAAGCCAGTACATCATTTCACTCGAGTATTATTGCTATTGGGCCCTATTGTGTCTAAAGTCAGCCATAATTATCAAGAACTAATTAGCCTATAACACAACATGGTTTGGCAACCCTCACACTGTTAAACATACCTACTCATTCCACCATCTGTGATAGTTACCTGCTGGATTTGTGTGGAGTCACTACCGTTTGATCCCGGTTACCCTCCGGATTTCAGTTAGCTATCTGCGGTTACGAAATATCCACATCGCTTACTCCTAACCCAATTCTAGAATACTCTTGAAAATCGACTGCAAACCTGTCCCGGGATGAAAGATAAAGAAATACCTATGTAATATATTATTATATAACAGTTAGAAAATTTTGAGCAAGTAAAACAGAATCTATTGTGATGTTATGTAAGCTATGATACTCGTAAAAGATATATGAATTACGGAGTTACACCCACATCAACGCTCCCGTGCCTTCGAACAGAAGGAAACTCCGAAACAATAAGAAAGACTTGGTAGTAAGCCGATTACGTGGAACCAGTTTACTTAAATAACATAATATTCCCTATCGTTATAATTCGCGGAGTAATTTTTGAAGAATATATATACATTTCATATAGCTTTATAAAGTACCGGTTAGGAACCCTTTTCATTATATTTTTTGAGGTGAAAAGCTCGTGGAGCCGTTTATATGATGTACATTGTTATCAGCACACATTGTCAAAGAGGCGTTTAAGCTTAGTCCTCAATGAGCTCGTGAGTACACACCGAAGACTCGGATAACGCGCTCAAAAAATTTCATGTGCACAATGAGTGACGATGAAGAATGTGCCAACATTATTCACATTTCAATGATGCTTGAAAAGGGTTTACGTTAAATATTTTTTTCGAATATTGTGGAATTCTCCGAAATATAATAATTAAAAGTTTTTCAGACAAAAATGATACCAAATATTTCCTCATCTATACTTATAATAAATCTGTAGAAGTGAAAATTCTGTACATTGAAAATATCAAAAAAATAAATGGCAGGGGGTGTTACTAGACCGACACCGAACCCAAAAATGTGATTAAAAAAATTGTTGTCTGTCTGTCTGTCTGTCTGTTTGTTCAGGCATCACGCAAAAACTACCGGTTCGATTACGATGAAACTTGGTATAATTATTCTTTAATATCCTGGGCACCACACTGGGTACTTTTTATCCCGGAAAAGTATATACAATAAAAAACAAACTTAATTTTGCGGTTCGATCCCTAGACCGATGACTGTACCAACCGCAAATAATAAGTTTGTCGTAGGTTACGTTACCCGCAGTATTATCTGTGCGACCTTTTTATTCCTATTAGTTTTTAGAGTTATTTAGGTTTAATTTTATAAGTCGTAGGTAGGTATAGATTTTAATTTTGTAGTATATTTTATAGTATATTTGATAGTGTACGTAGTGACCGTAGGTTATTTTATAATACTGTTAGGTAGGATTAGTCATTCGTATAGATATTAGTTTTTAGGGATTTTGCTTATTTATTGAGTTTAGATTAGTTATCATCAGAAATAGGTTTATTTAGGTAGGTTGTTTTTTTTAATTAGGTAGGTACTTAGGTAAAGATATCATATAGGTACCCTCTTAATCACCACTAATGAGACACAATTGGTTTTCTATTGTAATTAGCCACAAAGGGCCCGCGAGATGGATGGCATCCTGGGGAAGCACATACATTTTATCCTGTTAGCACGTTCCCGTGGGATAATTTCCGACATCCACGCGGGCGAAGCCGCGGGCAGAAGCTAGTCATAAAATATAAATATTGTAAAATATTGTGTATAAAAAGTTAATTGGTATTCTAGGACTCGCTACGCTTCGTAGCAATTTGTAGCCGCGTAGCATACTAGTAGCACGTTGCTAGTGTGCTACGACTGCTACGAAACAGCTACGCGATTGTTAGTTACGAGAAGAGTTTGGTGAAATTATGCTTGGGTCAACGTTGCTCGTACGTAGTTGTTGTGTTGTTATTAGCTCATGAATAAAGGCTTATTTATTTATTTCTTTTACCATTTATGTACACACATATATAAACAGACATTGAAAAACAGAACAGAAAAAATAGGTACAGAGGCGATGCTGATGGCTTCCTTCGAATACGGATATAGCTGGACAGTTCCAAAACAAACCTGTGAATAAAACCGTAAACGATATTCGGACGAGTGTGTCTCATGAAAATAGAAAAGTTTTACGTAACCGATACGGTTGAGTAGCCATTTCATTTTCAAAGCACTTTAATTTGTTTCAATCATACGTAACGGCTTTTAAGTTGTTTCAATGCATCTCTTCTATGCCTTAATATTCGAAAACGACCATAATACCGATTTCAAAGCGGTAATAAATTAAAACGACGTTTGAAATATGTTTTTAATAGCGTAGTGCGTAACATTAATTTTATTGAAATTGCTCTTTTATTATTCGGCGTCGTGTTCAAAATGATGGGAATTAATTTATTGTATCCGTTTAGCAGCCATAAACATGCATCCGGTTGAGAAGTTACAGTTGAGAAAACTAACAATGTCGCGGGAGTAGTGGGACACTTAATCAGCGGGGACTGGAAGTATAGGAGGCATGAGAAATAAAGTAGGCAGGCAAGTTGAGACAGCTTGACAGCGCCAGTGCTCGCGAGCGCGGCGGTGCGGGCGAGTCACTCTCGCCAGTAGCACAACTTATGCCGAGTTCACCGCATTACCCAAAGTACCCACCGCTCACTCACGTTGATACGAAAAAAATAAGTTCCTCGTTTACCAACAACGCGCGCAACTTGAAAATTAAGTTTGAACTGTGTTGAGCTGACTCTGTAACAAAATCATAATGTAATTTGTCAAGTGTCACGGGAATGCGTACACACCTCGCCAGGGAATACCACTCAAGCATTATGACCATGGTTCAGGCTCACACTGATGACATCGGTACGGCGACATTGCCCTGATTCAGCTAACACAATTTACCTTCATTGTCTTATTACATTATATTCAGGACACGGTGTACCTTTTAAAATAATCTTCTATAAACATCTTTTAAGTCGTTGCTAAACATTTTAAGGAATTAATAATTCTGAAAGAACAATCTATATAGCAAAAGACACCAATTAATTTTTACTTAAAATATAATACTTTCCCATCTTAACTTGCAAATGTCTCTCGCGACTGAGATAAGAAACTTTGGAATTTTTAAATATTCATACGTAATTTAAATATAAATAACAGCCTTATGGAGATTTGTTGGCTATTCTGATATAAGATTACTTTTCACAACCTAAATATCTGCTTTGTACTTAGTCCAGGGTAATAATAATTTGTTAGATCTAGTTAGGCTGGATGTTACATAACTTTTACACAAATGAAAAGTTGTCTTCAGCTGCGGTGGTACGGTAACTTTGTAATTAAATTATGATGCCCGTTAACAAGTTGAATAAGGTTAACATATTTCCATAATCTGTGATCTTGTCTACATAGATAGTGATTTTCCATTATTGTTGAGCGACGTTGACCGGTCTCGAGCAATAAGCATGTAGGGCAAGCGGGGCTGAATGGGGGTGTGTGGGGCGTCGGTGTGTCGGACTCTGATCGTTTACGTCACGGCGAATTAGCGAGACAATCACTCAACGTGACGCTGTGGCTCGAGCGACCCTGCGGACGCAAATGGAGGACTACACTCCAGACGAGTGACCCTCCAGCTAAGTTTGACCCAAATGTGTCCTGACCGACGCCTGTGTCATCTGGCAAACGCTACCAGTTAGCGATATCTGGCCTAGCAATTCCAGCTCATCAATTAGCTAAGACGACATTCGACAGATTAATACATATTTGTTCAGTTCTTGTAAGGCGCTATATGCTCATTAAAGTGATCCAAAACATTGAGGCCCTGATTTATTAAAATTTGGGTCTCTCCGTAATGTATGTCCTTCGCCAGGAAAAGGAATTAAGAACTTTAGCATATGAACTACATATATCAAAACGGTATATGTAGGGCTTTTAACGAGCGACTATTTAAACATACGAGTGGTTAGAGGCACGTTGTAATTTATCAAGCATTTCAGAGGGTTCCTTAATTTATTCCGTTGTTAGCCGCGTTGACGTTGGTTTTATCATCCATTAGCGGCGGCGGTCGGAGCTCTCTGTGAATGTAATCGCGCAAGTTAAAGATGAGAGAAGCAAAAGACGTCTACAATTAAAGCACGTTATTAATGCGTCGGCTGCAGAATTAATTAGAGCAACGCGCACGCCCGATAGTGCAAACTGTCGGATGATTTATAACGTCTATTCGAAAAGATACTACTAGATCCGAGGATCGAGTTAACTCTAGATATAAAGTAACCTTATGATTTATGCGACGCTCAAAATTATACTGTGATTTATAATACTTTCTAAAGCGAATACAAAGAACTTACTCTCGAGGTAGAGGATAAAAATAGTTGCAAGGTACAGCTGAATGAGTTACTGTGTTACCTGTCAACTGTTGTTACCGGTTGGACGTTTGTTAACAAACACGCGAACCGTTGCTTTCTCTAGAATATGACGTTTCTTATACTTAATCACACCCACTGGTACTTGCAAGATGAGACGCAAGAGGATCAAGGTACCTACAATATGCATGCCCATTGTCTGCATTAATGATTAATAATGAATATTCCAGCTTGATTCATAAAGCTTCATAAATAAAATATGAGATTTGGGTACTACAACAAATGTATAATTTAATTTCAGATTGACGTAATTGAGGTTAGCTTAGCTCGTAAAATACGTAATTTATAGATGGACCCCAGAGTACGCACTGTGATAATAAACGACGAATTAACGATCGCATAGTTATTTACAATGTTGAGGTTTGGGGCCTAGATTTTAATTTAGTCGACATCATAATTTATTTAGTAGAATCACGACTATGTCATGTGGTGTAATTTGTGTTATTTGTTTGCGTAATTACCTGAACATAGCTCAATCTAGGGGTTGCAGGCACGAATAGTGTCTGTATGTCTCGTAACTCATTACCTGTGACACGCAGCTCGCGTGCGCACCCTGCCACCGCGAGGAGCGCAGCGTATTTCCTGACGTTTATATTAATAAATACTTGTACTTGGTGGACGAGTGAGAGCTCAGACGGCGAGCTTCTCATTACCGTCTGTGTTCGCGAATAATAACGTGTGCCGTAATATGAGTTTGGGAATGACGTCTAATTAGTCATTGTGCTCTCTCGCCGCCTCGCCGTGATTGCTTTATTACTGGCGCTGTTTCGTCTAAGAAATGAGAGTGTTCATCGACCTTGAATTTGTTCTATTTGTTTTAATAATACTAGTGATCCTGCTTCCCACGGTTTTCACAACTTGACAAAACACCGAAATTTCTTTAGTATTTGTAATGTATTTTACTGCCTCATTAAAAATCCGTTGCATAGTTTATAAGAACAACGCGGTCACACAGACAGACACGCCAAACAACTTTACTTAATAAATTGTCTATCGATCGTCTTACCTATCTACTGCCGAATGGCTTCCAGTAATAAAAATAAAACATGACGGTTGGTGCTGTAAACCTTAGGTACTAGAGCTGGGAGTTTATGAGGTAAATTCCGCGTAGTTAAAGTCCCACGCAGTAAAATGATAATCCTTTTACGACAGTTGCTGTAAGTCCTTGATGAACTAATGATTGAACATTACGTAAATTATGTTTAGAATTATTTTGTACGACTATGAATGTTTAGGTATTATCTAGGCATTAAATTCAGGTTTAAAACGAATTTAAAAGAAACCATTTCAAATAGTTGAACAATTAAAAGATTTATGGAAGCATGAGGTCCATGTGTTCATATAAATCTGTGTGTAATGTTCTGAGAGGGGCGATAACTAGGGTCGTCAGTCAAGTTGTTTTGAGCTACCAGCTCATAGTAAAGCTTCGACATTTATTATGATGAATCAATATGACGCCCGAGAATAGAATCACAAATTACGTGCTGTCAAAATGTTAACGTTCAAATTATGTGAACATTTCGTAAAATTGTACAGGTACAGTTATACAAAGTATCTTTTGGCACCCGAATGACGTTGACAAGGGGACGCTGTTGGTAAACTATTGCGCAATAAAATTGTGGTTTGAAGTTTATTGAAAAAAACAAGATGGCGGCGTTCATTCTGATTTGGGTTACGCGCTAAAAGATATTTGTACAGCTTATACGGTCAGCCACGCGTCAATTGTAACACAGGAGCTACAAAAGTTGCGCTTTCTGGTACGACATCAAGATGCTCACACTGTCAATGTTTAACTATGAGCATGTGGTGACTGATTGGTAGTAGATAGGTATAGTGGACCAAGAACTTGCTTTACCACCCAAGGTTGAATGACACTTTCACGTCATAAAACGACAAAGTCTCTTTGTCCTTGTGATAGTTAGATTGTTTTAACCTTAGTGACATTTCAATTTACATAAAATTGTTGTGGAAAGTGGTCGACTATTTCTGTTTCTCGAGAGTTAAAACACGAAAACTAATGAAAGATCTCTCAAATGACGTTGATTAGATTAGAAAGTCTAAAATATTTAATTAGTAGGCTGAAATTAATTTTCAGCCTACTAATTAAATATTTTATACTTTCTTTCAGGAAGCGTAACAATTAATAATTTGATTAATTTGGCGGCAGAAACTGTTTATGTTAAATTGAAATATGTTATCAGATTTGGCAAAAGTATTGTAAGCTGTCTAGAGTATTAATAATACATATTTAGTTATTTATTCATGCGTACCTCTCTCTCACTCACAACAACTTACGTTTTATATATTTTTTAATTAAAAAAAGCGCTCTGTATAAATCATGTTAGATTAAAGTTTTGTTTTTGTGCGCCATTTAGGTACTGTGGGTCTATGTGTGTGTGTGTGTGTTTTAGAAGAGGAAACCTCTCGCGTTCATACAAATGAAAAATGCATATCGGAAGCACACATACCGCGCACAATCAAATGAATTTATCAATACAAGCCGGAGTTTACTTCGATTCGCTCAATTTATAGTAAATGTGGTCAATCAATTGGACAGCGAAAGTAATCTTCATTCTTTAGGGTAATGGGCTGGGTGTGCGACGCAGGATCTGTTTCGTCCTAGACAACGGCACTTATTCCCAGACCCACGGTGTAATGGCGCGGCTAATTGATCCTCCGTGGGACAGATATTAACTGGTTATTCAACGGCATCTGTTGCTCAACCTCTCGCAAACAAAAATATCGTTTAAGCAACTTTTTATTGTAAACGCCCGATGGCAGCTTTGTTCGTGACATTTTACTTACCACCGAATTTTCCATTAACTCGAGAATAAAAAAAGCAGTCGCTTTATTGTTTTTTTTATCGGACCTTTTCTAAACTCGCAATTATAGCTTGAAGTCACATGAAATGTATCAAATTACATGCTGTTATACCATACCTTTGTTCACTAAAACAATGTGAGAAATGTAAACCACGTTTGCTAAACTAACTTAACAAGAATAAGTTACTGTTTGAAAAGCTTTCTCAGATAGGTACGGTTCTCTTGAAATTGTTCACTTGATTAACGGGAGAGGGAGACAAAGTCATTCCTTTAGGTTGTCTGCCACCTTAATCAATCTAAATCTAGATCTACGTTATTAACTATTAATTCTTGTAACAAAGAAACTTAAAGAAACAAGTCCACTGGTACCTAGCTGTTCCTCGCTATGGGTTCCTGCTATATTAAAAGACGGCAAACAGATCGTCTCGCAAACAAAAATATTTTTACACGCTAGCTATTACTGGGGCAACCAAGTTGCTATGGCACGTACATTATCGTACATACGCAATAAACCTGGCGCGTTATCTTTAAAAATATTTACAGTTCTCTGGCGCAAATAGAGTCATTATTTACAATGAGACTATATTTCAACCCGGAAAATACGCAGAACGATTACACGGTCCAGTTGCAACGCCAGATAAAATTCTAATTTGTCACGAGCATGCGGTGAGGGCGCTAGTTGTACGTGCTTCCTCACGCTTAATTTTCTCGAGAAAAGAAACGGAGGCAGTTTAAAAGCAAGATTGAATCGGTATGTCTCGGCGACATCTGTTGGGGACGGAGATTTTAATACGTAATAATGCAGCAAGCGCCCGTGGTAATGCTACGCCGCTACGCGCGCTGCTAAACGGCGTAGTACCTTGCTACGACGGCGATCCCAATAGATTAAAAGATAACAATTTCGTAGAATACATCTTCAAATTACGCGTTTTAAATTTTACTTTTCAAGCATTTCCACTAAAGCCGACCTTTAAACATTGAACACAAAATTCTATTCAAGTGCCACCGAGGTCGTTAATTGAACTTTGACACTACTAACTCAAGCAACTTCAGAAAATTAAATTGGATGAATTGGTATTTATGAAATTGAGCGCCACACGATGTTTTTTAGAAAGCATTAATATGTAAGCCAGTAAGATGGGATGTTGTGACATTCTCTTTGTCTTTGCGTCAGAACGACTGCGATGTTTACGACACGACACACTACAGACGCGCGTGGTTGCAACACGATTTCATTTCTAAATAGTCACCTCTCTCGTGAAGTTGACACAAGACTCGTGTGGTACGTACACCGTATGCAATTGTAACTTTGTTTATAGTCCAATGGCATCGAGAGCTTAGCGGGTGTCATTTGTTTTTAGTAATAACTCAAGTTAAGGCAGAGTTGCGCCACGTGAATGTACAGAACACAATACAACTACTCGCGAGTTTGTGTACCAAAGACACGCTTAGTTACACTTTTGTTTGAACACATACGTTTATCTGCCTTTTCATCAAAGTTAATTTCGGAAAGAAAGTAACAATAAGATTTTTCTTTTATTTGTGGAAATCTAAGATGTATTCAGACGTTTGGGCTGAAAGTAAGTATCTTTGTTACGTTGGTCCATATATAAAGATTATTTCGAAACGTAGAAGGTATCAATGTTATCCTATTTGGTTCATTTATTCATGATAACAAACAGGTACCTATAGCTATTTATTTTTAGGTTCAAGCCGAACCTTTTTAGTTTTATCACAATCATGTAGATAGATGTAATTCTAGGTCGATATTAGAAAGGCCTTTTCTCTTTTAAAACTTTTATCCGTGAAATGAAATAGACGTCTGAGAGTTCTGGTATGGAAAACTGACAAATTTATTCTCAGGGTAAGATTTATTCTAGGTATAAAAGTTTGGTGGAATTCGCCCTTAGAAAGAAAATTATTCAGTTGATGATGATGACATAAGAAAAAAAAATACTTTAAACGTAGACGAAAGTAATAAAAGATTGAAAACACTTTTCGACTGAATGTTAGAGAGCTCTTAAACGTTTGTAGGACCTACGGCTACGTAAGTTTTCCGACGATGAAAAAATTTGTAACTTCTACAAAACGAGATCTTGCTCTATCATCAATTATACCTACGAGTAGGTACCAACTAAAGCAATTCAAATAACTGCTCCAGAATCATTTTACTATAGAGAACGAGGACAAAGTAGTTTCAGATTTAAAAAGATTCAACTATTCTTTTGCTATTTGTCTTTTAATTAATTGTTTATCATCAAGGATGGAGAGTCTCGCAACTGGAGATGGAAATTCCTTTTTAATTTATAAAATGCCCGAAGAGATAAAAAGAACTTCAAAACTGGTATTCTGTACGTCGCGGCACAAAAAATAAATTCAATTTCATTATTGAGTAGCACACGGTGAAAACAAACGGTTGGACATCAGCGACCCCAAAAGATTTACGATGTAGTAAGAGAAAATTTTATTATACTTTCAATTCGTACCCACCTCCAAAAATTGTCTACCGTGTGATATAAAATAGCTGGTCCCGACTACCTGTACTCGCCGAGAGAATTTTCATCATGACCAGATTGCCAGTAATTTAAAGCATTACCCATCTTAAGTTAATTATATAATCAAGTCAGACAATTTGCGTCAGTAATGTCATTATGAAAAGGTACAGAAAGGTTGTGAGTTTAATAAGGGGGCGTATTAGAGGGGCGAAACGGTGACGGCGACGTGAAGTAGCGCTGAGCGAAGGCGGAATTCTCCGATATAATGTATCGCAGCAACTGTGCGAACTCATCGATCAAACGAAAACGCTACAGTTGGTAGGCTGTGACGTCGTACGTAGGCACACTTTCCGCTTCTCGTGTGAAACTTTCGTGTTCGGTGCTCGGAACTGGCTCCGCCGCCCGCGCCGCCCGATGGCACTGTCGATGCCAGCAATATTCATAACGTTGAATCTACTTGGCACTACAAAATAATAACGCTACCGATTCAGCGTCAACGCTTGGATAAGGAATATTATGAACGCTGCACTGAGTTATATCACATTTTCTCATTACATTCTCTTTCGAATAGTTTTACAAACAGAATAATTGAGCTAAAACAGGTTAATGCAAAAAATATGGAGCCTTGGATCGCGATCCGGTGACGTAGGTAATGGATGTTTCAATACTTTTTACGTTTATAATTGCACTAACGGCTCTTATGTACCTTTTTTATTACATTTTAATTATTTTTTTGTTGGCCTTTATTTATTTCTTTCAGCTTATCTCGTAAAAAAAGAAAGTGAGCAAAAGTAATATGTAAACAGGGTGTGTGCTATTATTCCTTAAATACATAATAATTAATAGCTTACTGAATATACGGGATATCATATTTTCAAACGAATGTCCTTCTCGGCTTTATTTATAAAAGAAAATGCTTATGCGGCTTATCCCAATGTAAAATTTATGTCTTTAATATCTTGAAAATGTCGTCATAAGATATAAAATACACAGATCGCCATGTTGAATGTGTAGGTGTATGCGTAGCCGCGATTTTTATTTCCCCGTTAATCCCTTTGAACATAAAACGATATTTATAAGCGTTCCCAACAAGTAGCATTGGTAGGCGAATGCCCTTAAACGTCCTTTTTATAATGAAATCGGTTAACAAGGAAATAATTTGAGAACGGAAACTACAACAATGCTTACTTTTTAATAACAATAATAACTACGTCAACAATTTCTTACATCGACTTAAAAGAAAACGGACAAAGCGTCAGCGGAACAAAGCGTGTGAACAATAGCTAAAGAAAAATACATACTAAGTACAAAATGCTTTGTCAATCCAAGCTTTTAGCGAAATTCATTCAAAAAGATTGACGCCGATTTCAATTATGTTAAAGATTTGTTATCGATCGTTAGCCACTTGCAAAATTACATTACGAAACCTTTTCAATTTGTCTGTTTAAAACTCATCAGGTTAACAATACATATTGCATACAATAATGCATGTAAGGTGCTAACAGTACGTTAATTATTTATTTTGAATATAATTTTATTACAACAAACTGAACTTTATTTTAACCCAGTACCTTCAGATAGGAGAAGAAAAGATTTGCTTTGTGCTAACTCTCAGACTAAACATGCTTTTGCTAATCGATTTTATTTATTTTTAGGACCCTATTTGTATAACCAGTTTAACAGAGTGCTAAAGATTTATAGTTTAATCGATGTAATTTACTAGTACAGGAATATTTGGCAAAACTCAATTATGCAGACACGGAAAATTACTATCAATTTTAAAATAAAATCTATCCACCTACTCTAATATAAGTCTCTTCCTTTACCTACCTAATTAATAATATTCTACACTTTATCTACTTTAATATTATTCGTTATTTATTTAAACATTACTGTATATCTTACATAATCTAGTTTTAAAATAATATATCCAATTAAACTGTTTAACTGTTTAAGTCATTGGAAATATGATACCTTCTTTTCAATTTAGCTTCTAATACATTTATTGTTGTCTTCTTTTTAAATGTTTGATGTGAATTGATGGCCTGAAACACAGGTTTTTCATAAACCTAGATCAGGCAGGTCTACAATACACTTAGAATTTAACTTTTCTCGATTGTAATTAATGTAAATCATATTTTTACTTTTTTTTTATTATTATTTTAATAGAGTGCGGTTGTCCATTGCGCGGAAATGTTGTCAATTTTCGGGAGCAAGTTGTGAGCTACTGGCCTGAGCCTGATTGAACTGTCATTTTTATTGTTTTATCGATGCACGTTCACAACATAATTTTCACAGAATTGAATATCTCGGAAATGTAGCAAGCCTTTGCAAGCCTTTGTTACATTGATGAGAATCTGGTATTAGGTAGTCAGGGACAATCAACGGCTCGATTCAATTTCAATAAATGGCACATGATTGGAACCCTTAATCTATGTATACAGCGCTCAGGTGAGGTATATTATGAAGAAGTTCGTACGTACGTAATATCTTCTTTACTGCGTTATATATTATTCTTCTCGAAGCTAATACCATTCGATTACAACCCGTGTGTAAGGCGGAATATCTTCGGGACACAGCGAGTGATTTTCTTTGTATAAAGTTAAGCGGAACTTGATCCGATGGCATAAAATATAGCGGCCATGTGCGGGACTTTTTGTTTTGTTGTAGATGTTCTTTCCTTGTTGCAGTGTTGCCTCGTATTAGGGTCGCCTCGTATATTTATTCTATAAACACGACACTTGCTACGTTTGTTTTCGTGAAAGAATTGGCACAAGTTTTATAAAAATAGCCGTATGCTATTGACGAGTTTATAAGCTTGTGTATATGATAAAGCTATGTACTCACATTCATCGTGATCCTTGGCGGTGACGGTGAGTACGGTGTGTTGGATGTCCTCATTCTCGTCGACCTCCGCCTCGTACAGCTCCTTGTCGAAGTACGGCGGGTTATCATTCTTGTCAGCGATGCCGATGCGGATGAATTTAGTCACTGGAAAAAAAACCGACTTTACTATAAAGGACACAGCTAGATATAAATATCGCGACAGTAATATTGAGAAAATATATACGAGCATGCGTACGTAGAAATATAGTTCACGCTTGTTTGGCTATAAAATAAAATGATGTATTGCACGAGAACAGAAGAAAGCTTTCAGTGCGAAACTGACATTACGTATAGGGCGAGTGTGCTCTGAATACCAAACTATTGAAACATTTTATAAAGTATTTTCAACATCAAAAAGTAGTCAATCAGAGTTTATTTTCAATGGATTTTATTGTGTTACTTTCGCCGTAAAAGCAATTTGTCCAAAAAATTACCATTATAACGCTCAAATAATTCAGTAATGGCTAAATAAATGGCAAACAGCGGACAAGAACTTGTTCACGAACCACTGGTTATCATCTGAGGTCTCTCGCTCCAATAGATAAGTAAAAAGTAAAAACCTTTGTGAGAAACTGTACGTCAACGTGAATTATGCACAGTTCTATGAATTTGTGTGCCTACTCGCATTGAACGTGTTTATATACTCGATAGACTCAACATCTGAAGCTGCTTTCAATGTTGGCATTTTGTGAATATTACACAAGTTCAGTTCAGACAGCCACTTGACGTGCGTTTACAGCAAATTACTTATAAAAGATATAAAAAATGTGAGCCTAGTCCTTGTACCGAGGCGCCTCACGATCAAATTAGCACACTGTATTATTTTATTTGCAAGGTATTATTATCTTATCTCCGAAATGGGGACAAGTAGGTATAAGAGAGAATAACTAAACAGAGCTGAACAATAGAATCCTTTAATTTCCACGTTTCTCAGCCCCGAGATGGTATCGGTGTATTTTTCAACTGCTCTCCGCTACGTTCATTTCCGTTTTGACAGACAGTCTTGCTATATTCTTTGTGTAGTTTTATAACAAATATTTATTTCTATTAGTATCTCTATAAAGCGCAACATCTAAAGCTAGTAGGGACCTACCAAATGTTTAAAAAAAGTTGTCTTACTATAATATAATAATAAAAAAAGAATGTATGGATTAAATTAAATCTGAAGAATGACCTACCTATGAATTTAGATACACATTCGTATAAATGAATTTGATATTGTTCTTTGTTATAGCTTCGTAATAGAATCCTAATTGGACGACATCAAATGAACTCTAAGCAGAGATCTCGGGAGGAAACGTAACTAAAAAAAACGAATTCTAGACGGAAATTGCTTTCGTTTGAGGCGCACTCTAACAATGATAAATTAGGACCCCTCTGGGCAAAATGTCCGGCGGCTTTATTAGCAAACATACGGAGGCTTTTAAGCCCAGCTTCAGTAATCTAGCCCTTATCTTCATTGACATAAAGCCGCTGGCGACATGGAAAACAATGAAGGTTCTACCAACCTGCCTCCGCTTAGCCCGACTTCATCTGTTACGAATTGGTGACAAAGCCTTCAGGACACCCAACTAATGCAAACTTACAAATCAAATTATATAATGTCACTACAAATATTGGCTTCACTCATAACTTGAATTAAGTTCATGAGAAACTTTATTAGGCTCAAGTCCATTTCTAGGTATGTTAGAGCTTTGTTTGAATGTGTTAACGTTAGCTCTTTCATAAATATTCATTTAAACTTACTTAGCCACAAACCGATTGTATTCAGTCACTATTAAAAGCGCCCAAATGTTATATGTCATTTCGAACAGCTGTTTTTATTACCATAAATCTGGAAAGTCGGTGTGCTGTAGTTTAAAAGAACATAACGTTGAATTTTGAATTGAATACTAAATGAGAATGTTCGAGAAGTTTGTAGAAGAGTCGTTACGTTAAAGCGGCGGTGTGCACGAGGCTTAATCCCTTATTACCGCTTAGAGGATGACCATGAAACACCGCTCCGCTTTCCCCTTCCTGCAAAGCTGAGTTGAATTGACTACTATAAAAACTAATCAGAGACGCTAAGAGCGGTCTAACGATGCCGGGAGCGACTTTTTGACAAACACGCGAGGGGCGGTCTGTCCCGAACTTTGACGGGACAATTTTGTTAGCAAACTTTTCTGTCAACGGTCGCATAAAACGAAACCGGCATCACCCAGTTATAATTAAATAACCCCAAGTCGATAAAATCAATATACTTTTTACTCTTTACTGTACGTTTTTATTGGAAATTGAGTTTTATAGACTTGTTTGTGTTCGCGTGAGGTCGCTGCTTGATCAGGAAATTAAAAGTTGCAATATGCTTAGGTATACTGTGTAGGAAAATGATGCTAAATCAGGGAGAAATTGGCTTAACACTGTTGTTATACCGAGGCTGTACCAACGTGAATAATGTAGAGCGGTACCGATCTCTTGTAGGAAACACATTATTCTGCTTCCCCATATTGATTTACAACATCCGTGCGTACTCCCAGTTTTTCTTTCGTTCCCAAATAAACATGAAAATTATGGAATCGATTATACCTACTCGGCAACAGTGAAGCAAAGTTTATTACATTATGTTGATTGTGGAGGAGCTCACAATACAAATAACATTTAGAAATCTTAAAATAGTGCACTCGGAATAAGCTTCGTTTCTACATTGAAACCCACTGAATCCGTTTGATCAATCGCATAGGTTTCAACATTAGTATTCCCCTTGCACAGCAATCAAACGCAGCGGTACAGCGGCGTAACGAGCGTCCTACAAACTATATCCTGTTACCTACGAGCATGTCAGCACGGCGCGCGGCGGCATCGGCGGATGTATTCATACAACGCGCCCTAAGGGCATATTCACACAAGCGCTGGCGCTAAGCGCGTGTTGTACGCGTTAAGTTTTTGAGTAGTGTACACTAGTGAGTGTTTATGACGCCATCCATGTAATGACAAACAGCCGCGAGCCCGTTTCGATGAATGAGCTGTGGCCCTACTGAAACGAGCTACAAATGTTCCCCATCTAAACATAACTTAAGGCAATAAGCAATAACCACTTAATGCCACGCCGAAGTAACACGTATTGTGCTGTTAACAATAATCATTACAAATGAGCAGTGGTCCGTGTACAGATATTTGCGGAACACTGTTTCAGCACGAACAAAAACAAGGGTATTTACAACTTGTGACTGTACGCGAATCATTTAAATATTACCGGATAATAGTAGTTAGGAGTTTCACAATTACAATTTCAAAGTTTTAGTGCCCAAAAAGGATATACGTCAAATATTTACTAAAACTAAGCTGCAAATACATTTGCATAAACTCAAAAGTTCAAGCAAAACACAGGGGACTCAGTAACAAATAAAGTTATGTATTTTTATAGGGTTATACGCCTTAGTAATAAATCTAATAATATGAGAACTAAATTGGAGATCCATTTGTTTTAACTTCAAAGGATTAAATCAACTAAATCCACTTTCCTAATTAAACCAGCGGTTTGTAGGTTAGGCATTTAGGTTAGGAGATTTTATTATTTCACCGGTCCTAAGATAACAATTTAAATATTCTATGAAGCGAGCTTGTTCATTAAAAATAGCCGGGCGCGGTAGTCCGAGGAGCTTATCTGCAGGACACATTCATACAGCGGTGTGCTGATAATGAAATTCTTTATCAAGAGGTGCACAAAGTGGCGGGACGTGCCTCTACGTCACCGGGGCTGGCGGAAGGTCGAGTGCCGGATTATGGAAACAAAGTAGATACGACAATCTGTACCGTATCGGTTACTCTCCAATTTCCGGTCATGTAGGACCACCGAAATCCCTTCAAGGGCATAAAGCTCGCTTCTATGGCTACGAAAATGGACTAAGAAAAAGGTTTAATATGCTGTGAGCAGTGGACTAGCAACCTGTTACAACGAATGCCTTATTAAACCCATTTCGTTCATGGCATTTAGCTCTAAGGGGCGAGAACGCTGCGGGTCAGATCCACTTGCTGCCAAGTGAGGGTTAATAGCGTTTTGATCCGCATGGAAGTGTGTATGCGAACAACAAGAAGCAGTTCTTTGACTACTTTTCAAAGTAGGTTTCTCTGTAAGGGAAGGCATAAATGCATTTAGTTGGGATGCTAACAAGCACGAGTTCGGACCGCGCCCGTCCGTCTTGTCCGATTACGGACTAGAACAACGGGGTTCCGACTTCGCGCCTCGAATCCATAAAAATCCAACGTCCCTTCTGCAATCGTCTTATCTGATCTACCCGAACTACTTTGGAAGATAAATGGGGATTGTTCTCTTTCAGTGGAACCGATTGAAAACCAGTGCTAAATTTTAAAATCTATTCTCCGGTGAGATAAATTCTGAGTATTTTTGGGGTCTTCAAAAAGAGAATAGCTTTCTAGATGGTCTTGTATTTTATAGAGATTTATTATGAAGGCAAACGCACTTGGAATAAATAAATTCAGATTGAGTATTTTTTAAAAAGCTTATAAGTAAGTTCAAAATTTAAATAGGCACTACGTCGGCTATATCTTGCACAGTTCAGAATAAAAAAGCAATACTAACTCACATTTCTGAATTAAAGAGCAAGTAGATCCTTGTTTTTTTTTTTTTGTATAAGCCCCGGTACACATGCATAGCGTTCATTACTCCGATTCCCGTTTCAATTATTAGCAGGAACGGGATTTTTGCGAAGCTTTTGATCGTTTCAGCGGTTCGCTTTTTGCGTTAAACGGTGTGTATCGTAATGGTCTCGGAAACAATAAACTGCGAACGGTATAGCTTTGCGATTTTGCACATGACATAAAGCTGTGTCCATGCGAACATACGTATAGACACGTTCGCGCTTACATAATTGGCAAAATATCGAGATATTAATCAATCTTTGGCTAAAGTAATTGGTGGCTCGACGCAAACAAACTATTGGCTAGTTCGTCCACATGTACGTTTTATTATTTCATTCCATTGGGTGGCCACCGCCTCGCCTTCTCCATTCATCGACCCACCGCAACATTTACCGCTTTACAACTCTCAAAACGGGTCAGCCAAGTTTAATGGACGAGTGTAAAATTCCTTAATTGGATTCATTGACGAGGTGTGCCGCGACAGTTTGTCATTGTCTTTGAGCTAAACTACCGGTTAACCGAACTCCCCAAGTAGACAAACTGGGTAAAAGCTAAGAGTTGGGACAGCCTGCAAGATATATTAGTTTACAACTTGAAATGGAAGCCATGAATTCCCTTTTCAAACTTTAATTGCCTATATCCTAATGAAAACTTTCAGGTAGTTATTTATTTTCCTTTTCTTGATAGAATCAAAGCAAAGGTGTATAGGTATGTCTTAGCAACAAAAAACACAGATGAATATCACAAATCGGGTTTTGATTTCCCCGAGGAATGCTGCCGGTCGTATATGTATGATCGCGGTCATTCCTGATATGCCACAAAATCGTTCGAGAAGTCCCGGCAGAAGCCTGACGCGGGTCTGTATCTGTAGATTGGCGATACAAAGGTAAATGGAAAAACAAGACATATTTACGAGGGTCCGTATTCTTACATTTTCAGGAAGAAGGTACGCGATAAACCCAAACTGCTCCGACTACGCAATATTCGATTCAGGTCGATATAACTTCAAATAAATCGGCAAACTTTGAGAATAAACTTCCCCACGTACCGTTACGATGAAGCGAATGATTTTAAAACGTCTTAAAATATCAAAGTTGTTGTTGGAAAGTTAAGATCTATTCAATATTTCTGGTAAGGAGAGAAAAAACTATTTCCTAAAGGAATATACCTCACGGGCGGAAAGCAATCGAATAATATTCAGATGAGGAGCGAAGGATATGAAAAATGTTATAGATTTCTTTGCAAAGCAGCGCCGTTGGCACCCCTGCAAAGGATTGTAATACATCTGTGTTTGACACTACCATCCCGAACTATTATTACATAGTGCTTCGAAGAATACTCGCTTTGTTTGTAAAACCTTTCAATGGATGCAAATTTAATTACCTAAACCCAGGAATTAATTATGCACAAAATCTGAATACACAATATTTACCTACCTACTATCTAATTAGTATTTGACAATGATTAAGCTAGAATATTAAACTTAGTACTTTGAATTTGTTCTCAATATATTTACGGCTAGAGGTAGAAAGCCGTATGAGCTTTATAAACAAAACCAACGCAAAGGCTTTCGGCTTGAGCATATATAAGCGTTTACTTTGGACATGTTCCGAAACTAGTCTTAGCTTTCCGAATAAATTGAGGTTTCGTAGGTGGTCTGAAAAAGCTCTAACTTGTCCCATGGGCTGTTTATGTTTGTGAGAGGAATAGATGTTCCAACCTAGATGGTTATATAGACGTAGGTTTCGTCGATTTACTGTTGACGTGTTCGAACATCGTAGCGACATTTATCTAAAATAAGCAACTCTTGTTTTGCGTACCAACATCCAAAAATGTATACTACACAGGTAGACACGGGTAGCTAGAGCAAATATTGTCATAGGGTAAATAGAAAACCTTAATTTCCGTAGTGGGCGCATCTAATATGGTGATTAGCACTAAAAACTGTTAACATGTGTATTTAATATAAACTTAGATAAACACGGGTTTTCATAGATACAAGTAAATTGGGTAATCGCAATTTAGCCTAGCTACCCCTACAACTTTTCGAATATTAGAAACTTCCTGCAAATATTAGATATTGGGCCAAAATATCAATCCAGTGGCGTGATATTAATGTGTGGGGAAGTTTACTGAGCTGCAACAATTCGCGCCGCAGAATAGCCATCAAGACGTTCAAGTTTAAGACAAACATCCTAAGTTCAAGGAAACCGATATATTCAATTACCTACCTACTTGTAGGTACCTACTGTTGAAACCGAAGTTGGATTTTGTACAAACATAATTTGTGACGTAAGGATATTGAATGACGTGACGTTCGGAAGGCATGTAGTGAGCGGGAATAGTAAACAAAGTGTACGCGTGGGCGAATTAAATAAACAATGCGTTGGAAGTGTAGCACTCCAGTACTGCCGGGAGGGGGGACTGGACCGCATAAAAATCTAGCATATACAGGCGCGTGCCACTGGCGGCCTCTTGACACGTTTTCATAATGATGATTCACTAGATTGCGTTTATTAGCGCATTTAACAGAATTAATTGCGAAAACGTGAATTGTCATAAACCATTACGCCGCGTAATGTTGTCAACAGTTTTTATTTATATTTACAAGCGCGCTCAGAATATTCAATTACTTTAATACGTCAAAGGACAGGCGGCTAGGTGTGACGCAAGGTTTATCGGAAATATTTCACGTATTTTCGATGGTGTTACAAGTTGTAACTTTCCCAAAGGCATATTTTCGCTTCACTATAACTGTAAGAAAACTAATTTCGCGTGTTTGCTCGACGGAGGGCGCGGCAGCGGCATTCCTAAGAAATGTGTGGATCGCTCGGATACTGCGTTTATGTGTTTGTGATATATCGGAATGTCTTACGCAGCTATAATCATACCTCTCTCCGTTATTGCAAGTATATTTTTATCACTCTCCCCTAATTCAGTACAAACACACGCGTGTGTACCGCTCTGAATGTTTGTTTCAGTATAAGGACTGCACGAATAAACCGAAGCATTCCACTAACGGGTTTTTTCAGCAATTAAAAGAAACGAAGTGGCTCCCAGTAACAAAACAAGTTAACAATGGCAGGCTTTGTGTTTGGATTTTAATTGATTTTTCATAGATTCTTGTAGCGACGCACAACGAGCTTTTTTTTGTCACAAACAAACAATATATATGTGCAAACGCGTACTGCCCGTTTCGTATTGCATTTTTTATAGCTCTCCCTGTTTCATAACTTAGTTTTATTGTTTATATATCGGAGTAATCTGGGTGGAACATATGGCTACCGTAGTTCACATAAAATGCCTTTGTTTGAGAGGTGAACAAGACGTCATGTTGAACTAGTGGCGTCCCAGAGGAGCCCAGAGTAAACCAGATGTTTACACGTACTTAACGTTGAGATTACTGTGATTGTTGGCGCCAAGGCTAAATTACAGTGGATAGTTAGTTGATCAATAGATTGCTGTTGTTGCTTAATAGATCTATTTCTACGAATAGGCAAGGACGGTTGTAGTTATCTAAAAGGTCGTCTACCGACAACCCTTAATTGGACATAATAACAAACTTCAATAATATTTATCTTACTTATCCACCGTTATATTCGATATTGTAAAAAAGTAACGAGTAATATCTCAACGTAGAACCAAGATTTTAAATTTTAATTTTAAATCAATGCTCTTAAAATTCGCCAGTAATTCATTATGCTTCTATACCCACACCGAAGATGAATATTACGCCGTAAGCCAAAATGAAACGATATTATTATTCAAAGAGAATTTTCATTAAATATATTATTGGATGTCTATTACTTCGACCGCCTTTCATAATAAAGAGGGAGATAAATCAGGATAAACCAGTATAAACTAACTCGCACGCAGTCCGGATCCTTCTCGTTAGCTGGTGTACAGTGGTTTTCAATAGGACGCATTAGTATAAGTGGGTTCGGATGGTCGTGGATTGGCTATTGTGCTGGATTGTGTCGATTACATTCGTGCACACACCGGTCCCCGCGGATTGAGTTATTGTCTCTGCGAAGGCGCCGGCTGGCCTCCCCGCCGCCTGCCGACGTCCGCCGACGCCCAGTCTGAGCGCAGGTGCATCACTCATGCCGTTTTTTCTAATATTATCCTATTTGCATGGAGACGTGTTGCTATTTTTGTGCTAAGCTGTTTGTGCAGTGTTATTGGTTTGTTTACTCCGAACACATATTACATACATTATTCAATTACATAGATGAGTACTTCAAAAATAGATAAAATAGGTATATGAGGTAATTCGTATGAGAAAGTTTGAGGCGGCAGATGAAACGGTTTTCTGGCTACGTTAAAACATAGTTACCTACAATGATATTCAGGGTTATTTGTAAAACACCAGCAACCTCTTAAGAGGTCATTGTACTCATCATTATGAACAACTTTTACTATAGGACCAAACCTAAAACCGCGAAAAAAAAATCAGCTGCTCCCTATATTTTGACGAGTTATGCGAACACAAATGTAACGAACAGTTGATTTTTTTTTTCTTGCGATTTCAGATTTGGTCCCGTAGTAAAAGTTGTTCATAATGATGAGTACAATAACCTCTTAAGAGGTTGCTGGTATTTTACAAATAACCCTGTATTTTTATTTACATAGTTGGTCGGTGAGTTTGGTGCATACTGATAACTTTATCCCGTCAAAAATCTGTTTAGATGAACCGAAGCCTATTAGAATAACTTTCCATTAAATAACAGACAATATTTCAAAATAATAATAATTAATTCTAAATTGGATTGAAACATGACTTTAGTACAATATTTGTAACTAGATACCAGATAATGAATGTTGTTCCTTTAATTGGCTTCCCACAATATCGGAATATTAGTCAGTCTTATGAGCTGCACAACTTAGTTACTATACTGGATATGATCGGAGAGTTTCAGTTTGATCTGTAATTAATCCGCATCGTCTACAGGATGTTCGCGTCAGTTGCAGATGCAGAATCTTGTGGAAGACGAAACATGTAAGGTGGTTTATAATCTTATGTAGGTAGGTACTGTATCTAAAATGTTAAGATTTTAACAAAAAATCTTTGGTTCCAGTGTGTTTTCATCTTAATGCAGTTCTTAATTTAAAAAAAAATTGTACGTTGTTTTTACATCTTTCTCACTTTTAATTATAAATTCAACATTAAAGATGTAACAATATAATTATAATTTAAAAAAGCGTCCATGGAGTTCCTTGCCCGTTCTTCCCCTTACGTGCTTACTACGGTTTGGAATGGGCAACATATTTCTGACTGGCCGACTCCTTGACAATTCAAGTGCCTGTAAATGGTTTAATTGAAATAATTGCTTTGAGTCTTCGAAGGTTTTTGGAGTGCGGGTTGGTAGATGTCACATGTCTTCGAATTTTTGATTCTAGGACATGCCGGTTCTTCGTAATTTATTTATTTATTTTTATTTTAAAGAAAGCTTACAAACTAATAAAAAACTTAAATATCATGCATGAGTATCCATTTGCTAATTACAAAATTATTATTTTATAATGTTTTCCTTCACCGTTTTGAGAGCAGTGGTGATGAAATAATTTACACAAAGTAAACTCGTAAGTCGCAGCCAATATCACTGGGCCACCACTATCTAAAAAAAAAAAAATTAAAAAAAAAAAAATGCTAAAAAAAAAAAAATGATAAATGCTTCTAAATGATGAAAAGTCAATCAAGAGACCTATGCTTCGATATTGGTGATGATACCAGAATGTGTCTTCTAATGAATTGCAGGAGATATGACAGCAATCGGACAGTGAAATGAGTCTCCAAAATGTTGAGTTGTCTTTCTGTTTATAGGTATCTAATGGTTATTGTACACACGACGTCATATCAAGCTAGCATTCGCTTTTCGTACAACGAAAAGTCAGCTTATCCTGGAAATGTATAGCTTGATATGTTGTCTTGTGGAAATGTATAGCTTGATATGTTGTCAGTCTTGGTAAGACTGGTTGTCAGGCTTTCGGGCTTCTGACTACCCGTAACGACTGTCAAAGATCTATTATTATTAGAAGATTATTAGATCTACATTATTGTCATTAGTCATAGTCAAAGTCAAGGAAATTAGTTCATTTCCTTTTCCTTTCAAGTTTGTAGTTAATTCTATAAACAGTTGTTAATAACTTGAACTGTCCATGTATTCAAATCAAGACTGCCTTTATTTGACAGTTGTATTTATGAAATTGCTTAAACCCGGCAAATTGACGTAGCGTTTCAATTTGATAAACTATTAATTTCGCTCACTGTAAATAGTGGACAGCCTATCGCAGTCCACAGCCGAACTTATATATAGTTCATGCCAATAAGAGGATAAATTGTTGAGAAGTTGGTTGTCTATTGAATAGGCCTCTAATTCCAGTGGCATATTTGATACTTGTCATTTACAGCCTATATATCTCACCCAATTATGACGGGATCGGGATCCAGTATAGTTAAGAGCGGTTGAAAGTCAGTATTTCACACGGCACGATTTCCCACCGACCCACGCTATCTTGTTACTAGGCAATAATCATATTCAGAGAACAGAACAATTCGACTTTATGACGTTATGTCTGCCTCTGTCGTAGGTTTTGATATGGGAACCGGGATCTAAAGTTTAACCATCTTCAAAGTAAGGAGGTGTGAGTCGTGGTAACACAAACAGAGTAACCGCGGCAAGCGCGTATTAATCTCGAAAATTCGGTCGAACCCCGCGTTTATTAGTATTGTTGCTGCCCGACACCAACCAATATAGAGTACAATAAATGGGTGATACTATTAACCTTTGCCAGCCGAATGTCTAAAAATGCTACCTACAGTAAATAAAAAACTTTTCAAGGAATTGTACAAAGTAATGGCGGGAATCACATCAGAATCCATTCATTCACGCATTTCGACACATATGTAGTTTAGAAGCACTAGGCAAATATACAAACAACTTTGTTTAAAGCTATTTAGAGAAAGTCGGTAGTATAAACTCTTGTCTATCAGCGAATAGCTTGATTTGATAGCAGTTTTGTGTTAGCCCTTTCAATTCCGGTCCAGATCCATTCCAAACCTAACAGGTACACACGACACACGAACGTAATCATTATAATTTGCAATGATTATATAAACCAATAGTTGTTAAACTGCAAATTTGATTAGGTACCCATCGGATTGGATTAACGAACTGGCTCAACAAAATGAGGACACGTAATAAATGAAACCACCCAATTAATTTGTAACGTTCGAATGGAACAAAAACATAGTGTTAGTATCGGCTGATTAACTTCGCCTAAGTAAGCAAAGGACAAGTTAGGAACACGCCTTGGAATCGACTACATCAATAATTAATTGAACGGTAGGTATAGTGCGAATATCCTATTAATTTGCTACCATTCCTGTTACCCGCCATATTTCTTAATCGAATATTATGTCCGTTTCTTATTCCTTGTTTGGTTATAACATGTCCCAGATGTTGCGTTTACAATGTACGGGAAGAAACATGTAATTTAGTACGTACTAACGTTCACTCTCAAACTCTTTTCTCATATGTACCCATGTTATGAGTTTATTTCATATACTTAGCGCAATATTACATACGTGAAGTTTCAACGGCACCAAGTATGTAACACAGCTTTAGTAACATCGTGCGAACTTGCTCCGAGTTCTCTTCAGACATTGTGTTAAATGAAATTTCGAATATTTTCATCCTGTGAACTAACTAGCGGAACATTGTTATCGAACTTACAGGTACTTTTGTACAAACTTACAAATGAACTCAATCAAAAATACAAGAGAGCGGAGTAGTGCAGTGCAGCCCGCGTATAATTTATATTATCATTTTATGTTTGTAGGTACTGTGAGCGACAAACAGAAACTTTAAAATTTAATTAAGCCAGCTCTAGAGCTCTTGTCACGGTAACCTTACTTGCAGATCTGAACCTATCTGTTTAAAACTGCCCACTTTTAGACATTGTCGCAAACTTGGAAAATACTTTTGTCAAAATATTACGATGCGGGTTTTCGTCGAGAAAGAATGAAGATACCAATAATTAGCGTAATAAATCTGAAGTATATTTTTTTCCTTATTAGGTAGTTATTTTAAACAAGAAGGTCGGGAGAATTTGACGTTAATAAATTTCGGTGTAATGAGGCGCGGGTATAGATGCAAAGTATAATGCCGACAATGGGCTTAATGACCGAGTGACTTTTAAAACAATGGGCCTACGCATCATGGGAAGAAATTGTGATTTATCAATTTGATTTATCAGATGACACATAATATGGAAAGAATTTTCATAAGTAAACAAACATTCCACACCCTAGCATCCCGTAAATATCTTAGATGTCACCACCGTAATACAAAGACATAATGGTTAGCATTACGGAGCAAAGAATTATGGTTATATTCATTGCGACCCATATTTCAATACTCTTCATTTATTTGAATACAGAATTGAGATGCAATGAGAGACGCAAGATTTTCCGTCAAGAATTCACAAAAAAGTTTAATAGTATTATCAGCCTATACGTTCGTATGTAAGAAGGGTTTCCTGTTAGTATACAGGTACAATTTCAAATTGTAGCATTCATGAGCCGACGTGCGAAAACTCGCCTTCGTGCCGAATGCCAAATGGATCATAAAAAACTCATAAATGACCCACCTACTCTATGGATGAGAAAATAAATAAGATTATTGGAAAAATCGTGCCACTGGTTTTATATGATAGTAGTAGTAATTTGGCAATAAACTAAAGAGGTGATGTGGTCCGTCGTGATTTTATTTGCTTCGTTCAAATAGCTGGAAGAAAAATACTGTCATACCTAAGTAAGTGCTATTTGTTAAAACCCAAAATATTTTCAGCGGGTCCACCATGTCCGCGCGTGCATATAGCACCGACGGCGCTTCACCGCATGGCGCACTTTAACTGTCAACGTTGATTATGATCACACACAAACACAGTCGGTGGCACAAGTAAACAACTATTATTCATAATATTAATTCACTAAGCACATGCGGTTTTATTCCCGACTCCGAGTGAACGGAATTAATTATCATTGAAGTGTGGGTGCGAGAGGCAGCGTCGCGCGAGGCGGGCGGTCGGCCAGTAGCCCGATCCCAACTGACGCGAGCCCGCCGAGCCCGGCGTGCACCCCGCCTGGCCGACGCGACCTCAACCAACATATTTTTCAGTGATAAAAACAGCCCCCGATAATACTAATGGACACGAAACTTCGTTAACGATGACACGATAACTATAAAAATAACTAGTTGCCAAGTAATATCTACCAAACTTCCTAACTTTATTACATTGTCTGGATTTTTTTGCAGTAACATGAACATTACTCCTTATCCTAACACTTCAAATATGTATTATTTTATGCCGGCCGTTTTGAATATGCAAAATACAGCATAGTATAATATTAGCGGTATTTGCCTACAGCCGACTCCAAACTGCGTATAAATTCCGATCACGAAATTAATTATGTTTTATAGGAGATTTTAATCAAAGCGATCCCTACAAATAATCAATTAAGTACAGATTAATGTATCGGAGAGTTAAAGCTATCTGTGTAATTAATTTGCACCTTTCGGACCGATCGGCCCGTTAAATGTATAGTGTTAGAATCTTATAAGATTGCCATTAATCACGGAGCCAGTTCCGCCCAGGTTCCGCCGAGTGCGACGATCCATTAGTCAGGAAGTGAGTCGCCGCGGTACGTGTATAAACAGACATGTCAAACATCTCTCTGACCCGCGCCGGACGTACTTACGATAGCCTTTCCTAGTTTATATTGCGAGTCACGACACATACACGCGCGCACACAACACATGATCAATTGCCCGAACTCCGATACTGAGAAAAACTCTCTGATACGATACAGTGAGGATCGTCAAATAACAATCGCCTTGAGGACACCTCGTGCCGTCTGCATACAAAACGACTAATTAACAAGGTCAACAAATTTTCATGAAAGCAGAGACTACAAACAACAAACTCCAAGAGTATTAACAGAAAGATAACATTGCTAGGTCCAAAATGGAACCATGTTCATTATTGTGGTTAAAATTTAATATATTTAATATAATACTTGGGACCCTCAAAGTCGCTTGTATAACTTTTATTTTGGGTATCGTAGCTATAATGAAAACATTCAGCCACGCCTAGATTACAAACCTAAGTAATCACAAAACTTTTGGTATATTTATGATACTTGTGAACGAGTTAGTTATTTCGCGGATTTAGAGATACGTAGTCCATTTAAGGAAATGTGCTAATTTATTTTATTTAGAGACTTGGGGGGAAAAGCAAGAAAATTGCGACAATTTAGTTTAATATTCTTTTAATTCACAACGACGTTGCCAAGAACATTAACCTTGGGAAGGAAGATTAAGTGCAAGTAGCTTGTTACAACAAAATGCTGCAGTGCAATATACTTGGGAGAGTAATCTATAAACACGCCATAAATCAGTATTAAATACAAGTGAAATCGTTGGAACCTTACCGCAACAACACAGCGATAAAGTATCTCAGAGTAAATTGAAAAGTTACCAAAGTCAGTTTTAAATGAGACTGTTCCGAGCTGAACACGCATAGGATAACAAATAAATCTAAGCACTTTCACAACTCTCATACTACAGATCTTTTTCTAAGTTTCACTTCACTCTACTCCCTATTCCCCTCGGTGTAAAACGTTCGCAATATCTACCGCAATGATCAAAGCTCGTCGAGTCAATGAAATTGTAAATAAGTATCTCGGTTTTGATTCTTGCGTGAGATGAAACAGCAAAATATTAATCATGTTCTTTTTCTCATTTTTGTTGGTAGCAGGTGGTTTCTGACGTGGAAAGTGAAAGCGTCGAGAGCTTAGTGGGACAAAATGGATGTAACTAATTCATGGGTACCATAACGCTGACGAGGGTCTCATGTCGGGCCGCTTCAATAAATACGAGATCATATAAGTTACTTATTTTTACCATAATATTCGTACCATGCCGTATTTTTACCATATTTGTAACATAATTTACGGCAGAAGTGACAGAGCGCGGTGATTGATTGCTGTAGATTCACATAATGATGTGATCGCGAGAATTCAAGGCGCTTCACACGGCTAGGATTGATGAATCAATGATAATATTTACAAGGTGATCAGAAGATTTAAGATAAAGTTTAAACTTTTGATGTAAATTAAAAGGTTTAAAGCAGAGCAAATTAATCTTTGAAACAATGACGGAGTATTGTATCGACAATGGCATTTACTTAAGAGGCTTCTGGCAAGCCTCAGACATTCTCTACCAGTCCGGTTAACCTACAATTGTTGCATCATTTAAATAAATACGTAGGTACATAAAGTAACGAAACTTGCCACTAACAAGTAATTATTTTGTTCCCATTCCCGTGTACGAAAATATAAAATAAGTCATGTTTCGCAATATTAAATAAGCCGTGGCAACAATAGCCTTTTAGCAACTCTTTTATATTTTCTTTAGTGTGTCTAACTTGCGATGGTAAATATATTTGCTGAAAATTTTCCCATATTTGTACAAGCCTTTTTCTGTGTTGTGCAAATAAAGACGCTTTTATATTGACTCAAGCTGGCGCTATTGTGTGGCGACGTTACGAGTTACACTCTACTGTCTTCTTACTTTCATATACTCGTAACATTGAAGGATACGAGTGGGTTCTTCACTAATGACTCAACTCACACAATTGCTCGACTTTCGCACTCGACGAGTATATTAGCTGGAGCCCAAACTGTGGCCGCACAAAGTAATATTATATGTACAACTTAACCACACAAATGTGTTTCGGCTTATACCTTCATAATATCGAGAATTTGTGCGCACCACCAAATACCTTATATAATAAAAATCTTAAAGAATATTTGCTGGGGACGGCCTTGTATATTGTATAGATAAAAAAGTTAGCAGCTAATTTAGCAGTGACTCGTTTCTCTCGTCCCCTGGGCTGCTGAGATTATTCTTGAGAAAACAAAGAGAAATCACGCAAGGCTTGCGGTGTAGGGTGGGAGCCAAGTGGGGAAGTAGCGAAGCAGGTCGTTAATACGAGGACCTGGCCGACGGCCGATACTTGGCTTACATAATACCTCAAGTTGACGTGCAGGCGTAAGCCCGCTTTGTATACCGGCCAATAGGGAGGATTATGTATAAAGTAGTGCGTAGAACGCGATGATATAATTATTGCCTAAGTGTAGCCAGTAGCGAATTATTGGTCTGAACAAAAATATCAGTGCTAAATAATCATTAATTATTTTCTATCTCCCCGTCTATAATCTCCGAAGCGAATCGGACAGGCGTACGTAGGAGGAATATTGAGTTCGTTTGTGAGGAATTTTCACACGAGTAATAATTATTAATACCTTCAAATATCGTTCAAAGTCCAGCGTGTTAATGCAACATAAAGTAAAGCAGCGTGTACTGTTCGCCTTTATTAGAGATGTGCCATAATTGTTAAGCGACATTTCGCTGAACTGGCCATTGCCTCGATCACGATTGAACACAAAGATACGATCGCCAGCGTGCGGACATCGGAATAGATTCTCTCACACGGGACTGCCACTATTATGCTAGTATATAAATTTCTATGGCACCGCATACCGCTTTGGCCGGTCCGAGCTGATAACTATTTTGTGTGTATGACCTCAAAGTAGTTTGGACGCTGTGAGGCGGCGACGTCGGAACTGAACGGAATATTGTGCTACGTGCCGTCTACAGCCGCGCACTATTTAGGCTGCACATTCAACCTAGATGCGCAAACCTAGATCCCCCATTAAACATACGTCGTTAATTTACCCGGCCCATTATCTTTGTACTATTTCAGCAATGTCTTTGGAACGTTACGTCGTAATATGACAACACGGTTAGCGCAGTGGCTGAGCGATCGGACTGCTGCGCTGCGTGTCGCGGGTTCGATTCCCGCACAGAACAAATATTTGTAAGTCCTACATGTATTTGTTCCGAGTCTGGGTGTTTTTCTATATATAATATGTATGTATTTACAAAATGTATATAAGTAGTTTATCAGCCATCTTGTTACCATAACACAAGCATTAGGTTGCTTAGCTTGGGACTAGATGGCGCTGTGTGAAATTTCCGGGGATATTATTATTATTATATTATATATGGAGTAGCTGAAATATCTTCCTCGAAATTAATAAAGTATTTCCTACGTTTCTGTCACAATTCCAGTTTTATAGTGTTCTCCGAAATACAAATGAAACAAGAGTTCGAGCAATTTCCTAACTAACCGGTTTGATGCAAAACAGCACGATTTTAATTTAAAACATTAACGTATAGAATCCATTTGGACAGGAAAAAAACATATTTTGGTTTTATGTCTTTAGAGGATGTATATTAAATGGAAGTATTATACTCGTATTGTTAAAAACTTTTTGAATCCAAAATGAACACTTTTAAATGTCCACTTATAAATGTTATTAGTAAAATATAGCAAACAGTTTCCATACCACAAAATAAATTGGTATTATACGGCCACATTATTGAATAGGCATTGTGTATGTATAGTATTGTTAGGTATCGACATTTAGATACAAGTAGTAAAGTATTGTTACGAAATTTGGCTACGGCGTAGCCGCGTAGCGATTGTGGTTTTTATTATAAACGTGAAATCAATATAACTAGTACAGATTATTATTATTTGTTACCGGATTACTGTGTTTCCGACAGTTATCATATTAATTTTATGAGGCCTTTGCCCAGCATTGGGACATTAACGGCTAAAAATAATAAATAACCTCTTATAAGTTACTTTCCTTATACCCCGCATAAAGTAGGCTTGTCGATCGTAACACGTGATACGAATTATACGGGTTTATTTTCGTAATAGACGTATCTTTACAAGGCTTTCCTCATCGATTCTATCCAGATTTAACTTTTCGTATAAGAATGGAAGAAAAATCACATTGTAGCCAAATTGTTAGTAACCGAGTTTTCTAATTCAACTAAAATGCGCAGGATTAATTAGAACGAAATTAATTATGGATTCTAATGCGCCTGTATAATCAATCATAAACTAAAATCCGCACACAATGCCTACACTTCACTGTGAGTCCTAGTTTAATTTAGATGCTCGTTTACCAACATAATAACCACACACGGACGGAAATGTTATTACAATACGTCATTGTGTACCACGATAACAACATTTTGATAGCTCACAACACTAACAACGGGATAAGTCCGCGGCCTTTATGAAATATTGATGACGTTGACAAGTACGAGATAATTGTTGAGACGTGCTATGAATAGTAATTTCATTACTGGATAATAAGCTTGGTCGCAGAGGCAAGAGCTAGCGAGGAGTCGCCGAGAGCGCCCGAGCCGGGCCGAGCCCGCCGCCGCAATGCTCGGCAAACAGACCGCCTAATGGGATCCAGCGGCATTAAATTAAGTTTTAAAATTAACTTTTCAAATACCTTACTCTTTGTAACCCGTTAAAACGAAAAAAAAACCAAGCCCTCAAAGGTACCACAGGTTAAGTAAATGGTACTTTACATTTTAAGAAATACAACATTCTTTTGTATTTTTTTAAGCTGCAGGTACCTACTCTGTGTAAAGTATTCATGAACTCTGTTTCCAAGAATAATATCTTATCCCGAAACTTTCACCTTGTGAAAAAGTTCGTGAAACGAGAGATATGGAAGTAATTAATTAAATAAATCAAAACCTGCTTTTTAATTAATTCGTGCGTCTTTTGGAAGTGGGAACTATGTGTCGCTGGCTGTTATGTAAGTGCTCGTTATGCAGAATTCTCTAGTCATGATATGAGCAAAAACATCATTGGCCCCATCAACTAGAGGAAGTACATTTTTTGCTACCGTGAAAGGGTGAAGTAAGCGTAAATGATATACATTCTGTGTACTTGTGAGTGATAGTATCATCTGGTAAGCGGCACTCTGCATATCGTGCGAATCTACTCCGAGCGTTAGAAATAACAGTAGTTGAACCAAAACTGAAGATTAACCTACAAGCTCTGTGACCTAAATTAAAAACAAAAAATCCTTGTTAGTTCGCAGTTTTCAGCAACCGAGTGGTCAGTGTCCACAGTGACATTTACAAAGCTAGTGTCAGTAATAAGTAATAGGACACATATGTCAGTTATCAATGTAGCCAATGGGGGACGCGGACATACCAGTATAAACTGACATAGATATGCAGTTGCGCTGATAACAATATATTCTGTGCGGGTAGTTGAGGGCAGCGTTGTGCCTATGCAGCGTATGTAGTGTACACGAGCGTGGGTCGGCTGACTAGGCGGTATCAATCTAATATCTCCGGTCATACATTTTATCTTCCAATACGTGGCAGCAGGCGCGGCACTTTCTCCGCTCACCACGCAATGTATATACTAGTTAACGACCAAATTTATTTGAGTTTACTCTTCACGGGGTAACGATAATTAATATTGTGAGGAGTGGAAAATGTGCCGTTGTCGTGCCAAGAGGAGTTAAGCCAGTTCGCACTCTGTGTGTGCTCGGTTACGATCTTTGCCTGCACCTACTGATAAAAAGGCTTTGAGTGGTGACAATGCACTGAACATTTTGATGCTGCATGAAAATCTACTCATAAATGTCTAAATCAGTAGGCGTAATACGTGAATAAACAAATTAGTAAACACGTCGAAGTACACAGCACAACAGAGTTACAAATGAGTATCAAGTTAATTAACGCATTAAGTTATTCAGAAATTACGCACGGTAATAAAACCACACGCGTATGCCTACATAGAATTATCAATGTTCACGTGATTTTGTAGTACCATTTCATAAGTAAATTATTCAATACGCCGAATGCAAATGATGGTATACATGAGTTTGCTAAATGTGTATGCGGGTTGATTGCGTACTCAGTAGGCGTACCCGCTAGTCACACAGTCACACAGCACGTCACTGATAGATAGCGCCGATGTATGATTAATGGTAACCACGCGAACTTACTAACACTCGCGGGTATAAGGATACGTTTCTACTGGAAAATGTGATCTCACTCACTACATACAAATTACCTTCGAAGATGCGGGCGAGAAACCCTTCCCAGTATTCATATTATTCTTATATTAACTTGGAAAATCTCTAGCCAACTATATGAAGAGATAACCCGGCCATGCGGGCACGTATTCAATTCTAGTATAGATCTCAAATTAGCAGCACAAGCGTGCCAAATGCGAAATAAAATCCCACCAAAGTTTCGCCGCAAAGCAATGTTCAGAAAATTATTTAAAAAGGTGCAAATACCGTTGTGGTCTGCGGACCGCGTGACCTTTTTGGTACCTGTAGAGGACTTTCAAAGTAGAAGCTCAATCGTATTATTAATGTATACTTAACTAAAAGAAACTAAATAGAGACTTTCTTTTCCAGTAAAAACTTTGCAAACAGAATTGAAAATCAATTTAAAAATATTCAGCTCTATATTTCTTGGTACTGAGTCCAGAGAGAACACTAGTGTTTCTGGGTACTGGAGTGACTACAGTGCCGGTTCTGAAAGATAAAGGAATCCTCTTATCCCTTTCCACTAAAGGAGACCGACCTTCCCTCTCAAACAGATAATTAAAACACACAGTTGCATTTGTAATTGTTCTAGCCGACCCCGAGCGAGGGGACTCGCTCCGGGCGCCACACAGGACCACGAATATAATACCTCGTATAAAGATTGAGCACTTACGAAGTTTAAATGGTGTTTCACTTATTTAATTCTAAAGTAAAGGAAAAATCGATAGCTAAATAGGAGTTTGTAGGAAGTTAGATGCGGGGTAAGCACACGGCTCATTAAACTTCAGCTATCCACATTTGCTTACGTCTGGATTCAGAAGGTTCTCGACGAACGCAATGACACTTGTTCGTTTTATCGCCGACCTTTTAAGTCCTAGGTACTCAACCCACTTCTGACGGGAGACGTACAAGAAAAAGGACAACCATAATATTGTTGCCTACATTTTACTATTACTACTTTATATACGAGCTAGCGCACAAGCACAAAGATAAATAAAAACTGTATAAACTGTGTACCTATTTCTTTGTGCAAGATTGCTAATTCCATATAAAAAAAATACAGAGATTATTACAGATCCTAGTCTAATAGCAGCCATGACATTCTCATGGCACCAAGTCGAACCTTGAAATGCAGTTATCACACTAAATGACATTTTAATAAATAAAGCGAGTAAGTAATATTAATGACGTGACTCTTGCTTCATTATAAAAAATAATAAAACGCGAAGCTTTCGTGGCTTAATCTCGATTTAAATGTAAATTACGTGGCAAAGGCTCAAGCCCCTGTCTCCGGTGGTCATAACCCCGTCAAAAGGCGAAGGCGGTTCATGTTTATGAAACGCTATAAACTTGGAGTTACTACTACCAATAGAAGACCAACTGTAACGTTCCGCCACAGCCATCCTAACTATTGTAATGAAACTAAGATTGCTAGTTACACAAGTAACCTCGAAATACGACCATGAATTTGTTTACATTGTACCAGACTCGCACATCCTTAATGTCGTTGATGGTAACAAGCTTAAAAATCTGTATATCTGCTCGTTCTTCTTAAAACGAAATAAAATTTTATTGTACGTTTCCGAACCTTTTTAGATTTGGTCCCGCATACGAATAAGGCAATAAATGTTGATCAGGACAACAAAAACAATTGACCGAAATCTATTATCAGCTATATTGCTGTTAGTGAACACAACTACAAGCTGTAGCCATCGGCGGCGGCGCAGACCTACCGTATTGATTAAACTTTTGTGAAAGAAAACAAATCGAATCTTGAATTCATTCTGTAAAGGACCGTTATCATAGAAACGAGAGACGCAATGACAACAAGTAGGAAAATTTTAAGATAATATTTATCAGGAAAGTAGCAAGTTGAAACAATATTTATAATTCTTAATAGAAAGAGCAATAAGGGAAGTATTGTAGTCGTTAAATGTTTCTGGACCTCTTCAAATCCGTTAAAATCCTATTGAGAGCAGCACAATGAATGTTGACTTCATCTTTGTGTTATTTTCTTGTTGCGTTCGGGGGCCAGGGCACTTGAATAAAAGATTCGTATATTATCCCGGGCTCGGCGGCGG
Source organism: Apamea anceps (assembly GCA_951799955.1). Taxonomy (NCBI): domain Eukaryota; kingdom Metazoa; phylum Arthropoda; class Insecta; order Lepidoptera; family Noctuidae; genus Apamea; species Apamea anceps. The sequence continues at coordinate 13,225,383 of OX637505.1, read as the reverse complement.
TACAATAGGACAGCGACAACGCACCCACTGTAATTCAGTGAGCGGCCTAGCGACCGCATTGTATTACTATATAGCTGGATCGCTACCGACAATCTAATTTAAAGGTGAACACAGACGACATTCGCCACAACAATGTTCGGTATTGCACACTCAAAACATCTGAACACAATGAACTCCAAATGTAAACCGCACGGCCAAGGTACCGGCGCCAAGTGCCTGTGATACTAGCGAACGGCAACGTTAGAAAACTCAATTTCAGGAGGGTAAATATAAACAAAGTGTCAAAAAACATCGATATTTTAATTTAAGTTGTGACATAACAATATCAAAGAAAAAGTTAAGTCTATAAGGAAACTTTTTGCTATTTACAAGTTGGTAAACTTCAACGCTTTGGGAGAAAAAAGATATTTCCGAGTTCTACTTTATAAGTAGTTGAGGTCCTACAGCAAATAAAGGACCGGACACATCCGTTATTCGCATACACAAAAATAAAATGCGATCCCTTCTCGAATCCGCAATCGGAGTATAGGCAAATTGTGATCGTCACGAGAACGACTAAGGTCACGCGTCAGTGGGCTGACATTATTTGTCAGAGTGGATCGGAAAGCAATTTCGCCTAACTCGAGACTATTTGTCACACATAAAACGTGATCTATGGAACCGTCTCGCCGATAAATCCCGCCCAGCGACCGATCGACGACCGTACCGGACTAACGTGAAAGGATTTTTAACGTGTGACATGATAATAAGATTTGTACCCTTCTTTAAGGTATCCGTTCTGTGAATAAAGATACACGTTTACGTAGAATCCATGGTAATGGTTCCTTACCTTAGCTTACCTACACTTTAACGTCATAAAAAGAAGTTAGGGTGAGAGACATTCTTGCGTGTTACATGGAGCCAAACCGTAACAATTTATTCAGCATCAAAAAAATTGATTACTTTATTAGCCACTATGTGTATTAAGTACCTAAACATGGCATGTATTGGACGTGCGCGAACAAGTCAAATAACAGAGCAACAAGTCTATAGCGGTACGCGGCGGTAGTGTTGTCAGTATAATGTCAGGCGGGAATGGAGGGTACAATGCATGTCGGCTATGTTGCCAGTGTCAGTCGGGCGTCGACGGGCAAAATGGTCCTTGTGCAGTGCACCCGGGATTTTCGGTTGGGGATAGAAAATTGGATTGGCTCGTATCGGTCGCGGTGAAACACTGCCAGGACTTTGGCATGGAAACTTATTCTAGACGACTTATGGAGTCCGTGTTTCGATATTCTGCGGCAACATTTATCGTATGTTACAAACAATGTGATTCTGCTTCGACGAAATTCCGTATGCTGAAACTTCGAACAAAGTATTATCGATCGAAACTAAGACATTTTCCAGATTAACAGAACATCGATAAGTAATGCGACACGGCTCGTTTCACTAAACTGTGAGCGACAACGACCCGGTGACACCGACTAAGGGTTAGGAATTGTGAAATTCCAAAGTACTCCTCGTGCCCTCCTTGAATGTTGGAGGTGAAAACTTTTTGATTAATGAGCAAAAAGCTTTCGTCTGCTTATGCCTTTAATTAAAACTAAAAAGTTTCGGGGGGCGACATTGCGAGCCACGAGCTACTCGTTAATAGAACTGTTTGCTTGCGCGTGCATCGCCATCGCGCCAGTCGCCACAGAATTGTAAACGTTTTGTGTATAGTATAGGGGAGCACTTAGTCGCGTGCAGGCACAGGCCCTCTGTGGACCTCGTTTGCCAGACATTCCCCGCATCGTCGCTAAGTACTTAATTGTGTCAGTGGTCCTGAGCACAGCCAAACTTAAATGAAATACTCGTGTTCCTGCAGAATAATCGCTAACCATTAATTTCTTTACCGTATCGAGAAATGGAACGACTCAACCGAGATAAAATGATCTAAAAATAGTTCAATCTTTTTTATTCCTTTTCATGAAGTTTGAAGTTACCTATTTTAATGAATCAGTGGACCTGATTATTATTAACTAGCTGCGCTCCGCGGTTTCACCCGCATAAGTTTCGATCCCGTGGGAATGTCGGGATAAAAAGTATCCTATATGTTAATCCTGGTTATAAACTACCTGTGTGCCAAATTTCATCCAAATCCGTTTAGTAGTTTTTGCGTGAAAGAGTAACAAATATCCATCCATCCATCCATACAAACTTTCACGTTTATAATATTAGTAGGAAGTAGGACAGGATAGTAGAAGGTAGGACCTTATTGGAATATTATTATTGACCTCGGTACCTGTTTGTAAACCTTTGAAAGGTCGTACCTACTCGTATCTAATAATAATGTTCATTAAATCAAATAGGTACTTATTAAGAGATGTGGGGACCCTATGTGAAAAAATATTACCTACTTTGCTAGCTTTTTATTGGAATTTCCCTTTACTTTAATGTTCGAGTATATCAAACTCCCCACTTACTTTGATTTACTTCGAGTGATTTTATCAGGAAAGAGATAGTTAGAAATATGCATGAAGACAGAATATGCATATTCGAAAGTCTAGAATATAAATGGAAATTTTACTACGTATATTTTGTGAGCTCATCCTGAGGTTAACAATAATATCTGATTTGAAAATTAAAGGCATGTACAACTTCGAGGAGGTCCAAGTTTTAGAGAATTCGTCAAAAGGAATTATGGCAGATATTTCCCCGGAATGAAAAACAGTAAGGCAAAACAAAATCTATTTATCACTTAATTGGAATAGCTTTAAAATGGAACACTTTCCAAAGAAATTAGGTAATAAATATCTAGTGAGATAATTCACAGCCGTTAGATTTGCACGTTTCTGTAACTTTGCAGACCTTTCTACCTCTCCCACACTTTCTCTGAAATGCGAACATAATCTCATCAATACTGTATATTTTTCTTTGATATCATCAAACTCGTATTACAGATTTATTTACCTTTACAGATTCTAAGGCCATAAATTCGGAACATGTAAATTATATTTTCATGAGTATCAGCCATTTTTTATCGTAAATATTTTTATATTGCTTCAATGTAGCTGAGTGTATAAGTATGGCCTTTAATACGATACTGTGTAACCTCGTGATATTTTTTTTTTTACTATAGTTATTTAAAAATATAAACTCTTCGATATTTTTTTTTCCAGGCACAAGAATAATAGTAGGTATCATCATCTGCCTAGCCTTTTCCCAACTATATTTGGGTCGGCTTCCAGTCAAACCGGATGCAGCTAATTATCAGTATTTTACATGGAGCCACTGCCTATCTGACCTCCTCAACCCAGACCCCTTGATAGGATTGGTCGTCAAAACTTGCGGGGTTCTGACGTCCCGTAACGACTGTCAAAGATCCACGAATGACAGTCGGGACCAACGGCTTAGCATGCTTTCCAAGTCACGGAGAGATCTTGGCATGTAAAGATGGTCAATTGGTCACCCATCCACGGACCAACCATGGCAATGAATTTTCATACGCGTTTACTACTTAATAATGCACGCAGTTCCACAACTGTGTTCACGACGTAGCTTGTTAGTTTTATAAGGTTGTGTAATGTATAATTTCTACGCACATTACGTAGTTCAAGACCGCTACTTCCCACCCACTTTTTAATGCTGCTCCTGCTCCATAGGCACTTAGACTCACTAGTTGATCACAATTTCAATATTTGGAAGAGGCTTCCCCTTTTTTTTAGTGTTTCTGACATTACGAACTTAATGTTTAATTTATTCAATCAAGATTTAAATCTTGAATACTTCAATATTAAATACCTCTTCCTGATTGGTAGTAAATTTTTCTTTTCATCTCTTAAATACTCGTAAATTGCAAACTATAGTTTTGTATAACTTAGAAGCATTTTTTAAATTTTGTAAATGTAAGAACCATGGATCCGTTTATTATGATATTTTGATGTTGACTTGAAAGAGCATGGCAGTTGAGAATATGTCATGCTCACTTAAATGTCTCACTGGTGGTGGCGCGTGTGTTGGAACATTCGGTTCCCTACAAAATGGTTGAGCTGGATGGTGCTGATCCACGCGTCATGTTCGTGAACGCGCGCCGTCGGTTGAGGCTAGTCATCTCTTAACTGCCAGGGCTTATTTTTAATTTTATGTTTTAATTTGTTTCTTTTTTACATTGTTCTCACATATAGAAGCAATAAGAATAATGTACCCAGGACTTTGTAATAATATCTTGATTTAAAAGAATGTCCTTGAAGTTTCTTGGCCGTTCTTCTCCATAGAGATCTTCGTTTTGGAATGGGCAACTAGCTTCAACTTTCTGACTAACGGACCGATTATTTAATTTTGACAATTCAAAAGTGCCTGTAAATGGTTTAATTGTAATAAATGATTTGAGTTTGAGTTCGTATAGGTACTCAACGTTGAGAAAAATATAAACATTACAATCAGGAAATTGTAAAATACCTCTGACCTGTATTCAAAGCTTTCATAATGTTACATTGCTCCTTTAATATTCGAAAACGACAACACAGAAACATAATGAAGAAAATTAAAAGCCATTTGCAGCTAGACTTACAAAACAACCACTAATTTGTTGTTCCAGGAATTGGTTAAATAATATCTTTATAAGCTTAAATACGTTTGCTTTGTGATAATAACAAATAAACTAGGAGGGTTTACACGACACTGAGTGGCTTTCTTAAGCTTAAACGTGTTACATACACTCAAAACCGCACTCGTTAGACAAGATCAAACAGTGCTAGCGTCGAAAACTCTCTCATTAATTATCTAAGTGAAAGCTCCAACAAATTATATTAACTGTGCAGATTACGCTGTGTAAACGTCCTGAACGGAAGTACTTATTGTATCAAATCCACGTGTATTCCATTTGAATGCACGATACAAAAGTAGTGTGCATAAAATGGGTCTGAATACACATAGCAGAAACGGAGGATGTTTATTTATGTATCTATCTCTCAGATAAATCAACAAAATATTCTTGAGCTCGACAACTCGTATGATAATGTCGGCCATATTAGTGTAGGGTATGTGAGCCTCAACTTTAAACGATCGGTAGTTTGAACGATGATATTGAGATGGTGCGGTACCTACGTGCGTACATACTGGGAATAAATCAGGGACGCAACATTTGGCGATAATTTAATATGACGGAAGAAAGTGGCGCGATAGGCTGCGAGCACCCCTAATGTGAGGATATTACGTCACGCACGCATCGGCACTTTTGTCTGAAAAATGTACGCGACGTGGCCTATTACCTCACCCGTAAGTTTAAAGTCTAGACGTATTAAGAGCATGCCTCAGTGAACATGAAAATTAGGGAGATTAATTATTTTATCTCTAGAACGACGTGTAAATGATTTTATCAACTTTCTCGAGTACCAGGTACCCACACGTTTTCTTCCATTTGCTTTTGTTTTGACAACCATTAACCTATTATGTATTTATTTTGTTCACATTGGCGTTAGCAACTAGAAGAGGAACCAAAGAAACGTAATCCTACTGTCAAAACAATAACTCGAACTACAAATAAAAGCACTGAACGGAATAATAAGAAATATATCATAAGTATCATAAGCTTGTTTAACAACTGTAACGCAAATAGTGATATCTATAATAATCACAGAGCAGGAGGGCGGCGACCGGTAAAACGGATCATCATTAATCTTTTCTATTCTTGTACTGGAAATATTATATTTTCTTCTTTGATCGACGGCGTCAACTAAAGTCTAGGCAAAGCAGAATTTTTTCAAGTACCATCTCATCTCGACGTGTTCGTAATACAAGCAAGGCAGGCATACCTACATACCTAGGCAGTGCCTATACTCGTATAACATCACACGCCCCTACTTTTCCTGCGTGACACGACAAAGGGAAAGATTTCTAAACATACCGTGCGTAGCGCAGGTAAGGACTACAAGTTCCCAATGTCCTAATATTCGAAACATTAAACATTACATTAGGACGCTTTTGCAAGGTTTAGCAATTTACAATTCGTAATTTATAATACCGCAAATTAGTTAACCAAATAGGCTCGCGGCCAAGAGCCGGCTATTTCACCGTACTTGCGGATTATACTGAATAATAGGACCATATCTATGTACAAATAATAAAAAGGGGAGAAGGCCATAGATTACAATTTCCAATTAATTCAAGAGACTTTTAGTACCTAAATTGTAGAAAAGAAATTAAAAGGGGTTTTCGTATTTTCCTTTTGTAGGTCAATCATGTAAAAAGGAACTAATTTACATTAGGTTTTACGGCTGTAATTTCAGGGGCTGGCAAAGAAGAGTGGATATTGTTATGTCTTCGTTGGAACGTTGAAGAACAGCAACGAAATTATTTACGCTACTTTACTTAAAAGAGGTTTCATCGTTAAACAATGTAATTCATAATTAGAAAATAAAGTGGATTAAGTAAAGCTCGAGCATTGAATCTATTGCCTATGTTGGGGAGGGAGGAAAGGCCCCGGGCCTGTTCCCAACCTGGTTTCACTTTGGTGGATGATATTAATAAAGTTTTATTACTACAAATTCCATTAATAATACACAAAGTGACTCTTTGAATATTGATATTAAACGTAATTGATGTTTTTCGTCAATATTCTATTAAATATACCTAGAAGAGCTACTATAAACATCTCATTGAAATCCAGGTTAAAAATACCAAAGCTGTTTTCTTAGGAAAAGCTTTCATATTATTTGGAACAGCGAACAGAACGTACGTAGATTGCTGACTTTGCCCCAATTTGAACCGGGGTATGTCCGTCAATCACGTATGCTTTGACGAGCAGCAATGCGACATGCCGGGCAATTTCGGAACTGCCATGGCAAACTGTGTATGTAACGTACACATGTAAACGGTAAAATAAAGCTTAAAATATCTTAATTATTTACAATTCAATGGAAACTTTGAGCAGTGATGGCCCAGTGATAACGGCCGCGATTTACAATTTGTAGGTCGTAGGTTCGAACCCCGTCAGGCGCTTTACTTTGTGTAAATTACTACAACACCACTGCTCTCGAAACGGTGAAGGAAAACATCGTGAAGAAACGTAAATTTTTAGTTTTAGGACATGTCGTGTCCTAAAACTAAAAATTCGAAGACATGTGACATCTACCAACCCGCACTGGGCCCGCGTGGTGGATTATGGCCCACTCCCTCTTACCGAGAGGACGCCTGTGTACCAGCAGTGGGAATATTATAGGCTGATTATGTTAAATGGAAACTGAATACTTGTGGAGCAATTATAGAATATCATTAGCGCAGAAGAGCTTACATATACATGTTTCCATAGCAGCGTTGTTTTACCAGTACGTATACACGTGTGATGTATACGGCATATTATACAGGTATCTGTAGCGATTGAAACTGAGGAAGCTGAGAGGCAAATGGCGCAGGCTGTGCCTCATTACCGTTAAGGGGAGACATTAATCTATGCTGATGAAAGTAATAATGAGTTTCGCGTTCCTGGAATCGATCTGTAGACCTGGAACCTTGAGTTAAATAGTGGCTTAGACCTATTTATTTACTCATATATCTCTAAACAGTTTTTTTAGTAAGGTTTCAGACAAAAAATGGATCGCCCTTTTTCCGCGTAGTTGTAAATACCAATTAAAATAATTATGTCGAAAGACTTATGTAAAATATCTGTGAAGGTACCTAACAAAAGCTATGTGCCTCAGGCATTAACCCCGCCTTTGTACCTTTTTGTCTGCGAAAAGCTTAATGTAAATAAATAAATATATCCTCCACCAGTCCGTTTACCGAACGTAAAAATTACAATTTTCGCTTACTAAGATATAAACTGTCGTAGACACGGATATGGGTCGTAGATAAAAAGATCAGCAAAATTATCCTTTTCCGTAGATAGGTATGACATGTTTACATGCGTCAAACTTGCAGAATTTCAACTGGATGAAGTGGGTTAAGGATCACAACGGTGAACTAGTTACTGACAGGTTGCTTCCACCTTCGAACGCCTGCACGACCTACTTCCCTGGTATAACTCTTACAAACTTGCGAGACAGCCAGTCTTTCATCTCCAGATAAACATGGCAACTTCTAGTTTCTAATAAGTTAAACCTACCGGAGTAATTTAGTAGGAACTTGTTGAACTTTACATTCTACTATTTGTAATTTCTTGTAGCTATTGTGGTTCTTGTTAGACTTGTAATAGTCGTTTGTAAAAAAATGGAACAGAAAATGTAGGTACCAGGCTATACTTGTTTTTGTTATAAAAAAGTAGGGGGGACTTTTTTTTTATAAAAAAAAAACAATTATAGGTATGTATGCTTACCTAGCATTTTTCGCAGGGTTCTGCGTATATTTAATGTCCTTTATTTTATGCGTCAATCGTATAAGACCGTGTTACCGTTTCAATTTCCAGTAAAGACTTCACTCGGGAAGTCTATAAAAATTAGGTACCAGGATACCATAAAGGAGAAACGTCGGATGCCGACGTGCCATAAAAACCACAAACCGTGAATAATGCGGTGTTCCATAGCGATCAGCCACCTGTATACATATAAGTAGGATATTCGACAAGCAGGGAACACGGTACGACCGGGTTATCTTTAATTCACCGTCAATTAAAGACAAAAGTTGAAATCGTCATGTCAGATAATTTCACGGTAATTATTTATTGATAGAAGATACTACGAATGAAAACCAATTACAACTCGTTGATGTGTTGTTAACTAGCAATTATTGTGCCAGTTATAATACGGTATGTAGTCCCTGGTAATTATGTGAGGAGACTGAATAGATGAAATGAAATCATAATTACATTACCTAAATTCAACGAGGACAGTCCGGCTCGCATCATATGTACATTAATTTCTATCTCCAAAGTTGTTTTTGTGACCTAAGTTCGTGAAATTACGTCCCCAGTCCCAGCTGTCGTTGTTTTAAACAATTTTCTTTTACATTTTGTCAGTATTTTTTATGAGCGTGATGCTCGTGTTACTTACTGGTTAACAATTTTCATAAATTACAAAATTTCGACCGTTAAAAGATATTTGAAGCAGGTTTAAAAATTTTAAATTTGTACAAAGGAAACCGCAAAATGTGTTGCAATATTTTTAAAAGCTTTCTGTTTTTATTTTCTGAAAGGGTATTTATTATAATTGCTAAGTATTGGAAATTATACCACATAGATATGAGTTTCCGCGAACAAGTATTGATATTTTCTCTTTGTAACTCCACATACGATTCCATTAATTGGAACTTCAATATCATAATAATACTGCTAGAATAAAAATACACAGTTTTTCATTGGAATTGTTTATGCTTTGTCTTTCTGATAAACACTGCTTGTTCATCCGAAAGATTATTTAAAAACAAGCAGTAAGTAATTTGTGTCATATCCAGTATCAGTAAAAAATACGAATGATTAAAAAACTTCGAGTAGAACGTTTCCTATCACTCATTTTTAACTTTTACTTTGCTAAGTGCGATGTTACATCGCAAATAAAATAAAAATGCTCGGCGTATGAGTGCGATTTTTCAATTTAGCACATTGTCCAAAGCTAGTATTTCTGACACATTAGTGCTGGCGGCGGCGTGTAGCCCGCTGCATCGCACTTCTGCCACCATTCCAACCCTTTTCGGTTTACGTTGAAACTGAAAGAACGTCAACAGCTGAAACAAAGCTTCAGCTGAAAATGTCTGCCTGATGCGTACTTGTATTTTATGAAATTCATACCCATTCAAACATCACGTACATGTACGAGTATTACAAATTGTAATGAGAACTACCGACACACATTTTATACGAGTTTCCGTGTCACCAAGTTCTGTTTAATTTTTCTTTTCTGGCATGTTTCTTTTCTCTTATTTATATTTAAATGTGGGCATTCAAAATTCGTAGCGCGTAGCTAAAAGCATTTCTGGGTAAGACCTGACGAGAAAAAACTTTGATAAATCAGTTTGCTTGAAGTATTTTATTTTGTTTGTTTGTATTCCTCTACATACCACAGTGCACAATAAAACAAGATTACGGTTCATATGGTTTTTATAGCTGTTATCTCTCTTATTTGTGCGTTATGGGCAATTTGGGGTATTACTGAAACTGAAAGTAAATCAGGATTGGAAGTGTTTCAAGGAAAATATTTTTTATTTATCGAATGATTCTAGTAAGTTAGCACACAAATACGGTAGTTACCTGCCTGCGTTAGTATTTATGATGCTTTTATTTGCAGAAATTTAGCCTTGAAACGTACGTTTAACAATGTGCTTCAATATTCAAATGAATGTTACATTACATGCTCATACTGTATATCTCCAGAATTTCTTTTCTGAAGAGCAATCTCCATAAAAGTAGCGTCGTGTGCGCCGACGCCTTGTTTATGATCTAAGCACGCCAGACTTGCTACTTGAGCTGAAATCTGCTGAAACAGTGCTTTCCTACTTTATTAACTAGTAATATTCGCTTCTCTCGAGAGAGAATTTGAGAACCTTCCAAAAGGATAGGCAATAAATACAGCTGCGGACAGTAAAATGATTTTGCGACATGGAGCGGTTATTTAAGATTATGATAACGAATGTTCTTAGAGATTATATTAGGTTGATGAGTGAGTAGCAGTAAAGGATAACATCGGAGCATAAAGCGGGTTTCTTTAAGGGTGAGGTCGCCACTATGTCACGGTTAAACTCAGTAGTTGCGCTTGCTAATGACCTCTTTCACGCGACTAATCCTTTTGAGCGAAAGGGAGAGCTCTTTAATGGGAAGGTAACACGCTTAAATGATAGACATCTATTTCATCATACTACTATCTTTGATGAAAATATTAAAGAAATGTACATGGTTTACTAATGTAATTAGCTACATCTACAACAACGAGTCGCGTTAATATCGTCATAATCACCACATATATGCTTAGCAAACAGACCCGTATTAGCAGTATATTGTAATTAGCACATACGAGATCCTGCTGTCCATTCTGTTGACCTTATCCCAAAGTAACCTTTAACAACACCCACAGGAAAACAAAAGGTCATTCTTTGTACGAAACTAACCGAGTAAAGTTTATTTCTTGCTAAAAGCTCAACTTCCTCGCTGTATCAAAAGCTTGAACGGTAAGAGCACATAGTTTTTAAATTCCATATCTATCGCAGCCGCTTAAATCGGAAAGACCCAAGATATTTCAAACGTAACAAATACCGGAAACGTGCATACAAACTATGCTTAGAATTCCAGCTTAGTAGCATAGGACGTGCTCGAGTGACCGACTTTCCACCCTGCTGGTATCATCACACAACTTACGGAGACATTTGAGAACTATGTGCCGACATCAGAACAGCTGTGCTCAAAATACAACCGGGTTTAACCAGCTTGCATTTGCAAAATGGATAAATAGATATAAGACGACAGCCGCAAAAAGTCGCGCGTTATTTATTAAAAATGTGCGGTGTTATCTCCACGCCGCCAGACCTCACCACCTCCTCAAGCAGATTGTTAAACAAATGTGGATGTAAGCACGTTTTCTAATAATACGTTTCCTACTTTCACAAAAACTTTGAAGAAAGCTAAAGCAATATTGCTCGAAGGGAACAAAGTGCAACGCGACTACGCTTTTACGATAATACCTACTTCATATAAATAAAATGTTGGATAACAAGAAGTACTCGAACTCGCGTGTGCTCTACAAATTGTATAGAAAATATAAAGGACGTAAGCTTCGAGTGAGCCAGCATGTCCATCGAGGGATCCGCGGGACTAGAGAAACTGGGGAACCGGGGTACTGTAGCGTACGTACTCGGTAATCGACGACGAAGCGACGGGTCGCACCCGCACACACCGACAAACGCAAGGAAATTGCTCTCTTCTGCCGGGAAATTGAGACGCTTCTCGTAAAATCGAATCCCTATATACTAAATGCAATCACAAGGCAGATCAGACATTCTTGAATAAGTTTTTCAGTTTTCCCGATGCAGCCATCTTGACTTGACAGAATGGAACCTTTCATTCCTTTCTGCATGAACTCGCACTCGACGCTAGTTCGACGTTTTAAACTCGCTCTCGATGTTGACGTCAACAACTTAATCATCCTCGCTATTCGACCGTCATAAATATTTATGAAGCCACAATTATTGTGAGTGAGCACTTAATGTAACACTCACAAATAATCGCCGCACTTATCTTAAAACGTAGCGAAACAAATGTCTAGCAAGCTGTAACGTGATTAATCCGACAGGACAACACGACATATACAATATAAGGATAAAATGTTCCGAGAGGGAAATTGCAGCGTCTCCCCGAGACGTTGAAATTGCGGGGCAAGTACCACGTTAACAGCATCAGTCGAACAATATTGCAATTGTATGAGACAAAATAATACGATTTACACTTCCTTTTCGGAAAGAGATTGGCAATCTTATCACAAACTGAATCAATTACCTCTGTTTGGTGCGATGATGATGTGTACAGAGCTTGATAACTGCAAGCAATAAGAAAACTGAAAGTTTGCGTACTAAGATGGATTACTGTCTTTATGCTCCATTTCAAGAAATGTTCTATCTACGCATTTACACTAATCAAAATGCAAACGAGTCCCAAAAATTAAAGCATTTAAATATAATTTAATATTCAAGAAATTTCGAACCGTAAAACCAGTACCCCTCTATAAATCCAGGAATTTGCATAAAGTTCAAATTCGGCAGGGCGTTTCAAATATTTTTTGAATAACATACCAAAAGTCTAAATAAATCTGGCAGAACATTCCGACCTTTCACAAAATAGCCGGCGAGCGCTGACTTTAACTACGTTTTAACCTATAACTCATAAAAACTGCTGAATACAAAACAACACTGGAGGATGAAAAGATAGGGATTGAAACTACGGAGTACAGTAAGAATTGTTCTGGCGAGAATCGCAGAAATACCTAGGTCGATTCTGTTCCCAACTTTTAGTTGGGAAGGTATTACAGTTTGTTCTTTATTGAGGATATTTTTAATAGAATTATTATGATGAAGCGATATCATTACCACAATGTTCTATTCATCACATTTATTAATCGTTCCTATATATACTGTGACCTCTGAGTTAGTTTCGCCCCGTTCTTCTCAGAGTAATCAGATGGGAAACGCCGAACTCATCTAGTTTAAAAAAATATGATTGACGTGTAAAAGTTTTTGTACAAACCTACTGACAGAAAATAAATCATTTATCATATTAATTTGTAGAATTATAACCTTAATTCTTCATACTTTAATCACTGCATAATAGTTACACAAATAATAACGTAATCATCCACAACCTAACCCGAGCAGGCTCTCTCCACAGTATTGTGCTCACCTATTTTAGCATACTACTAACGAAACAGCCGTGTTGTCAGATATGGCGTCGGCTGACTGAGACGGAATTTAAAACTGTCACTGATAAGCACACTAACTCATAATAATGGTTTAAGCCGACCGCTCCCAACGCTCCTACGCCCGTACTTGTAAACGGTCCACCGTTACGACCACTCGGATTCTACCAGTATTTATATTTTATGTATTTAACCCCACGTTAGCAATTAGTCTTAAGTAGGGTACTTAAAAATGATACACTCGATTTGGTATGCAAATGTTTCACCCACCCGTCGCCACGTGATGTTCAGACTCACGGGTTCCTAGAATAAGAATGACAGATTATGAAATTCCAAAATGAGCATTTTACTTTTGATGAAAGCAAAAACAATTTTTATATTTCTGAAGTAATGTTGAAAGAAATTCTTATCAAAAAAACTTAACAGAATTCAGAAAATAACATTTAAAATAAATCTTCAGACGCGTACCAAGTTCAATTTGTCCGTAGAACTTGGACATGCACCACCGTAGTCTAAAATATGCAGATAAAGTCGCGTACAGGAGCGTCAACGAAACTTAGTTTTATTTGAGTTGCATAAATGAACGAGGTAGGTTTGCGTTATACAACTAGCTGAAGAGGAACCATGTCAACAGACTGTCTATCTGTTCTCAATCTTACTTTTTCCTACGCTCTTAACTTGATAGCTAACAGAACCCAATTGTATGTATGGGTTTCACAGGTAGGCTCAGATCTATTATAAAGTTTAACCATAAAATGTTCCCACAATATTAAAGTTATATACCCGCGAGGAGAGCACAGAAAGGGTATTAACATGTACTATTTATGTGACAGGCGTGTTCGAAACACCCGTATGAACGCGAGGCATAACACTCGAGAGAAAAATAAGTTCAGCTTATTATTATTGAGCGTGTAAACAACTAACGAAACTCGGTTACCTTAGTTATAAAATTACATAAATATTATAATTCGCATGCGCACTATTATGATGAGACAGTTATGTGCGTCATAAACAGCTGACAAGTGTTATCTGAGACAAGCCAGCCGCGCTCATAACTCGCGGACGACTCGATCGATACGCGCTCACCGCAAATCTATCCGAAATCGTGTGACGGTTTATGATGCTACGAAATAATGCTATTTCGACGAGCGAAATTACGCTTGCGGTCGGTACTATTCAGCGCATCTCACAAACCGAGCCTGTTCACTGCATGCCGACGCTGCGCCGAACTTATACCTAGGTGCCAAAACCGCGTCCGTCTGACGCTACTACAACTACCACCGCTACGATTTCGAATAACAATAACTAGGATAAGTAATTGTAGCCAGATTCATGTAATGTTTTGTTCAATTAAAAACATACGCATCGCTAACGTTACACCATGCAACCCAGGATGCGTTTGTGTACAAGAACGTAGCAATTACGGGTGGCAGAGACGGCTGTCGTCTTCATAATATACGTCGTCGTTTTAATGTCAAGACTTTTATTTATTTTTGATCCCGTTTTACGTTGAGACAAGCTCGAGGCCGAGGCTTGCAGCACTTTTTGTATCTACGTAGCAACACTATATTAATAAGAACACTGCAAAATTTATAAGAACTGAATACATGCGTGCTAACTTAGAAAACACGTTTGAGTTTTTACTGTGAAAACCAATTGCCGTAGAAAATCTTTGAAGAAGAACTGTTAACATGAAACACAGTCACGGAATGTGTTATAGACAGGTAAGTAAGTAAAACACTTAGCTAAGAGTATAACACAGTGAAACCGCAATGTGTTTACGCTTTCTCGTCAGGGGTTATAACGGTGGAGACATGTGATGAATAGTACCTACATATAAAACCAGGCCAATTTCGGGCATAAGCTTTATATTCTCTGCCTTTATAGTTCACTAGTTTTGAGCAATTTCCAGCGCTAAACGGGCCACGTACTGCGGCCGCGCGCGCACAATGCATTCCGGTAATTATGCGAGAAAGGCTGCCAGCGCTGAAACACAGGCATGCTGAGTTCACCAGGAGTTACAGGTCATCAGTATAGGGCAAGCTAAAAATGCACTACAAAGCTTTGTGTAAAGGTACCATACACGAACGAAAACAAAACGAACGGCAAAGTGGAACATTAGGAGTGATTAGATGCGGACGTTCAGTTCTTAGTGCTTCGTTTTATTAATTGAGTTTTACACAGCACTTGTTATAACTTGCAGACTTTTGTTAATTTGAATACAATGAATATTAAATGTTTGAAACTAGGAGGGTAGGTATAACAGAGAACTAAAAGCTTTGAATATTTTATGTTCAAAGACTTTTCAAATGTTTCGAATCATGTTTCAAACAATCGGCTTTGTCTGCTAATTAACTCGACACTTTACGTCATTACAAATAATTCAAGTACCTACGTAGTTGCGGAGCAGCGCTGTGGAGTTGCGGACTGGGTACCGCAGCCTAAAACCAAACACACGCCGAAACGGACGCTTGAATGCAAGCATTTAGCTCTAGATAAATGGGAACACGGACGCGGACGGCGCCCTCGAGCTTCGCAAAAAATAATTATTCCGCCCGCAATCCTCACACAAAGCCAAAACTCATTTTTAACTAACGTCGCACGTCAAAATATCAGAGACGCTTCGCAGAAATAATATTTGCGGGGAACAGAGATTCTTGGTAGCGCAAAATGATAATGTTACGTTTCAGCTCGGCCAAAGAAACGAATAACGTTATTAATTACCATAATATTGTCTTTGTAATAAATAAGGAAAAGACAAACGAAAAATAAAACCGACAGTCTTGCTTATTTTCAAGAAATAGGTTCTTTTTCGGTTCCAGCATTAGCGCTAATGGTTGTAACGACACTGAAAGGTGCTAAAAATAATGATGTCCTGTATGGTAATTACCGAGGTAGCTGGTCGATAACGAGTCGCGTTCAACATTAAACGTTCGGCAGGTGAATGGTGGGCATTGGACACGGAAATGGTAGCAGCATCCGGCCGCAACAATCGGCGTTCCCGTCCGTCAACCGCGCGCTGTGTAAGCACTACACGCTAGGGATGCTGCCCTTATTACCGTACATGTCGATACATCCAACAAAAACTCCAGCTATACAACAAAATAGAAAATGCAACGAGTTATTCCAGAAACTGTTTCATTTCGCTACCGAATATAAGATGAATTACAAATACGTGATTTTTATTGCTATGTACAGAGGAAGCACATGTAATAGAAAATTCAATCTTAAATGCAACTTCTGCCAAATGGACTGCGGCACCCGATTTAGAAAATGCTTTTAAAGGAGAATAATGTTTTAATATTGTGCGGTAAACACGAATGCGGCTCGCGGTTTGTGGACTTTGGAAATTAAGCAGGAAAATGTAAAGGTCACGCGATGTTAAAAAGTGAAACTTTTTTCGTCGAGGCATGAAAAATATTAACGATAAAAATGCATGTCAGATTCAAGAACAAACCGAGGCTTTTCGTAAACCTAACATATTTAGGTTAACATTCAGACGTGTTTTTGAAACATATTTTTATTTTTACCTTGAAACGCGCGTGTTAAGAAATGTTTAAACAAAGCCCGAACAATTTCTAAGCGCTTTGAAGAACTTCAAACAAGGGGATTTATTTTCAGAATTGAACGCTAATAAGTGGCAGTATTGTTGTTTGTTTGATCAATCTTATGAATATTTTTTAGTTTTTACGCTATATACTTGTTTACGTGACCCAGTTAGTAGTCAGCGACAACGACCAGGTGCCCGTATGTAAGATATATGTTTCATGCACGAATATGTTCTGCCACAATCTATATTCGCTTTGACGTATTTCGCTACGCAGGTACGAAAATCAAAGTTTGTTATAAAAGAACTAAAACTGTCGTTGGGGCTAAACAGAATATCCAAAAAAAAACTTTATAACTGTTGGAATAGAAGTGTTTGATAGTAAAACCGAATGTGGCGTTACACTACAACGTGTGATATATAACAAAAAGAGAGTTTTATTTGCACAAGATAAAATGTATGATGGCAGCACCGAACACGCATCAATGAGTTAAGACTTGACTAAGTAAATCACATTCTAAAAACAAAATGGCCGCTCCATAATGGACGGGATGTTCAGCTTAACAATTTGTTCCATTAATGTAATCGGAAACTTTATAGAGGTATTTACTGCAAATTAACTCCCAGCTTTACAATGGGGATTTACATGACAATAAAGGGTGACAGTTTACTGATTGTAGACCCTAATTATTAACAATACAATTTAACACTTCTGCTTTCAACATTTCAATTACATTTATAAGGAACTATATATTCCATATTTCAACTGCCTAAAATTAAATGTATATTCTATAACTTAATATAAAAGGTACATCTAACTAGCAGCCAACGTTTCCATGAATAAAAACAAACAATGCCCTGACACATTGAGATTGACATTAATCTTCTATTTGACAATATGAACGAATGATACTAAAACTTTCGCGCTGCGATGTCTAACAGTCAGCCTGTGTTTGGAAATTGCTCGCATTTATCAGAGTAGGACTGAATAATGATTGCGTAATCTTCTTATACGTATAATATTACTTGATTTATGTGACTAATATTAATACTTTTAAAATCGTACTTTGCTTTACGGAATTTAATTTAACATTTTCTTATGCCATTTGTTTTAGGGACTTAAAGAAATATTTTACGATACTATTACATTTACATGGAATGATAACAATAATATTGACGAGATCGTAAAATTCGTTTAGGCTAGATTTTGGTCGGTTCGTAGTTACTGTACACCGACCTACATTGTTTTATTGAAATCGGTCACGTTTGTTATCGCCTCAGCCTCTTGGAATATTTGTACAGGAGCATGTAGGGCACTTCCTTTATAGCAAATAGCCGCACATACGACTACATACATTATGTATTTATTGGACCCGCCAGTTTAGTTGTTGCGATACGAAACTGTCTATTTTATGGTGTAGCGTGAAATTGTGTGCTTATGTGTTGGTGTTGTTTCTATTTGGCTCGACAGCTTCCTAATAACATACTTATACTGGGTTCCTAACTCTTACCGAGAGACATTGATTGATACTAGGTACAGCTACATAACTTTGCACCGACTATTACGAATGAAAGGCCTTTCATCGGTTAGAAACTTCAGAAATTTAAATTGGCTTCGGGCCCTATAGATTTCTTTTTAATTTGATTTAAAGCAAGGATATGAGAGGCTGAGTAGTAACAGTCGCGCGGGTCGATCGATCAGGTTAAGCTACGTTTGTTGGTTTTATTGGTCCGTGGATGGATGACCATCTTTTCATATCAAGATACTTCCGTGCTTCGGAAAGCACATTAAGCTGTTGGTCCCGGCTGTCATTCGTGGATCCTTAGCAGTCGTTACGGGTCGTCAGAAGCCCGAACGTCTGACAACCAATTTTACCAAGGGGTATCTACTCGTACTACCCAGTAACTGGGTTGTTGAGGCAATTAGGCAATCGTTTCATGTAAAATAATGGAACTCAGCTGCATCCGGTTAGAGTGGAAGCCGCCGTCAACAACAGTTGGGAAAAGCTAGGCAGATGACGATTAAAGCGAGAACACATTTCTGATTCGTGTCGGGTATTCCTCGTTATTCTAGTTAGTAGTAAGTTACAGTATGAACATATATCTTTTACTTATCGGATCGGGGGCGTTCGGTTTCCGTTGAAAGGTTCCCTTACCTGAAAACAAAGAACAATAATTGATTACTTGCTCTCATGAATAACTGGATATATATTCCGCTACAGTTTTCCTTCCACTGAATAGCTTATGTAAAAAAGTACTTAAAACCTTGTAAATAAGTGTAAACCTTTGATGTAGTTATATAATATTTGTTCGGGATAAGGAATTCAATCTAGATGTTAGAAAATCAAAGTAAACTAATTAATATCTATTTGTTTCCATTTGGTAAAATGACTGTCTAGGAAATTAATATTAACGTTCGAGCTATAAGCTCAAGAATCTTCATAAATTAATTAAAATGACTAGGAGTTACGAAACATTAATAACGATGGTTAAAATTATGTAGTAGGCAGGGACATCGACGCGCAACCTGTTACCATGGATTCAGTACATGATTCTGAAGCCTCCTGCGTTGAAATTTTTCGTCGGTCATCCAAAAAAAAAATCTGCTCTTCCATGCATTTTGACCACGTAGGTATTGCACTTTCCACAGCAGATTTATTTAGGTCTATCCTATGCTGAATTCGTGGTTAGTTTGCGCGTCCCTGCCACCGTGTTTTTATATATGGAAATATTGAATAATGTTGAGAAAATTTAATACTAACGTTTATTAAATTCTTTAGTCGTGGAATAGAACCGTTTGACTATTTATAGAGGTACGCATTTCTACAATTTCATGTTTCCCTTGGGTCTGTAATTCTTTGA
This sequence comes from Apamea anceps, assembly GCA_951799955.1. Classification (NCBI taxonomy): domain Eukaryota; kingdom Metazoa; phylum Arthropoda; class Insecta; order Lepidoptera; family Noctuidae; genus Apamea; species Apamea anceps. The sequence continues at coordinate 13,205,688 of OX637505.1, read as the reverse complement.
GCAAGCCGTTAACGTTCGTATAGGCCTACTTATTCGATTGCTTCAATAAAAATTCATTAGGGAATCTTGCTATTATCACTACGCCTGGCAAAAAAAGTTAATTGCAGAATACTTTTATTTCATAAATAATACAGAACTTACTATATTACAAAATGCATCTGTTAGCGTCCATGAAATACTGCTGCCTACCCACTGAGCTAATCTCTGTAAAAGATGCCCTCCCAATTCATCAAACAGAAATATAGGGTGTGGCTTTTCCTTCACCAGAAACCTAAGAAGTTTTAATGAATTGCCAATTAGCAAAGTGACTCCGCAGCGATTTAATTAATTTCAATTAAATAGTAATTATTTATTCAGATTTGATTTCTGTGCCGAGAAGATTATGACCCTCTGGTAATGTGCCAAATTGCTACATCACGGCATTTGGAATTTAACGCAATAGAAATTATAAATACCTATCACAAATCACCAAAACACCGTTTGCTAACAACATCAACACTATATTTATATAAATTGTAGGTATCTGGCTTTACCTTCCTCATTCAATTTGAAACATGAAACCTATCACCATCTATGTTGTAATCAGTGTAGACCAGCAGCGCCACCTTTATTATTTCCAGTAAAACTCTTCAAGTTTACAGGCACCACGCCATCTATAGGAAGATACTTCATTCAGTCAAGTAGCGCGCCACGGCGAGTATGTAGCTTGCTGAAACGAATACAGGCAGAGGCATCTAGCGGGTGGTTGTGGAATTATGAAACAAATAGTTTGGGAAATGTAGTACAGATGGCGCTGCAGAGAGTGGCGGAAAACTCTTTCAGTTTCAATACATCTTCAACAGATGTCGCCACTAAAAACGTGAGAACGGTTTTTTGTAAGACAAAATCATATTTACTTTCACTGCCTACGCGTTACATGAATGATTGATGTGTTGACAACCCTGATAACGGGCAAGTAAATACTTACGTGAACGTTTATAAAAAGCTATTAGAGGGAGCGAGAAATAAACGAAACTTTTATTGCTTTCATGCTTAGAAAGTATAAAGAATGTTGTCGTATAAATAACATTTAATCTAACAGTAGAAAGAAACAGCTGAAGTTTTGTTGCTTCTATAGCATTATTAAATCCTGCAGTCACAGAAAGAAATAATATGAATGGGTGTGAAATAAATCGCATTGGAATGGTGCACTTTTCATGTTATCATAGGCTATAAATTACATGCGCCTAGACTCGCCGCCCTAACATTATGCCGTATCGTTAAAATTATAGACTTTCACAGTACTGTCACAGATTATTTAAAATTCCTGGCTTTTAAAAGTCTGGGTACAATTTTTGGGTCGATGGTTCCCGAAAAAGAATAACGTGGGCTCGCTAAGGGTAACCTTAATTAGCTTTAATTATGCTTGTTATCTGTCTACTGAGAAAATAAAACACCCTCGTCATTTAACTATACAAAAACCTCAATAATAATGTTCGAATAGGTCGGGCAGTAACATCTTCTATTAACAATCAATGTGTCATCAACCTTTTTGCTAGCTCAATTATTTTTTGCAAAATTTTCTCGTAACTTTTCATACTTCACAGTGTGTTTTTTCCTATATTCAACAGTGGAAATTTACAGATTCCTAGTTAGAGTAGAAAGGGGTTATTCACAAAGGCTTTCCAATTAGCTAATCGTAAATCACAGCGCACAGACAAAATAGAAAAGAAAACTTAAAAACAAATGACTGCAATCAGGCAGAACTTGTTCAGGGAACATTAGTCAATTTGGCAATTTACTTTAGCCTCTTAAATCTATCTACAAGACAAGAAGTTTTTGTGCAGTGAACTTACAAGTTACGAAAAGTGCAGCCAGAGTACATTATTTTGCGAAAAGTATATAACTTGTAAACAGTGTCAAGTTTGCAATTTAACTAGGCGATGTATATATATATTTTCTCTTTTTTTAAAAACGTTGCCCCACACTAGGAATTACTTCTGTATCGTGGGTGCGTTTACAAACATTTAAACTCATATACACAAACAGCCAGACCCGGAACAACTACCCGTAGGCAATACAAATATTTGTTCAGTGCGGGAATCGAACCCGCGACACGCAGCGCAGCAGTCGATCGCTTAGCCACTGCGCCAACCGTGTCGTCATATTATCAGTTTGCGTCATTTTTCGGGAACACTTTGCGTGGGTATTGATCTTTTAAATATTAAGGGTGCTTGAAAAGCGTCTGAAGATAATTCTAGAACTAATTATGAACAAGACATTAAGCCACTTAATAATAATCATAATTCGTAACTTGGCTACTACTGAAATTGGACCCTTTAGTTAAGTTGACGTGGGTCACGATCGTGGAATAAATAATGTTTAACCTTCATTGCTACCATCAAAGTCTTGCCTCAAAAAGGGTATTGACGGACACAAATGGTGCGGACATAGACTAGGTTTGAGAAGAAGGAAATCATTAACAGCACTAGTCCTTAAATGTTTACAATTTATTTCTGAATACAAATGCAACCACTTTTTCACAAACAAACCACGATTTGGATTGCTAGATTGGTGATAGCAGTAATTCAAAATTTTACATTGTCGAAAGAAAATTTTCAGAAAAAAGCTATTATACAATTTGTCGAAAAATCTATGAAGCGAGATTATATTGATACACGTTATACACGATACACATTGGACACGTGTGAAAATCAACGAACATGATGTTATTGCGAAATAAGGAAGAAGGACGGAGCAGGTCGCATCTGCAGAAAGTCATGCGGCCAAATATATTGCTTGAAGGCACCACATGAAATAATATAAAATCCGCCAGCTGAAAGTCAGCATTTGCTAGTTTAGTGTTCGTACTGCACCCATCAAACGGGATTTTAGCACCATTTCTGGTCTGCCAAACAACTAAATTCTGTTAAAAAAATGTTAGTCATATTCAAATGTAAGTTGCACAAGCGCAACATAACTCCGACCGAGAAAAATAGGTTCTACCACAATTATAACAAAATGACAGACAGCCAACGCGTATATTTTAATGTCAGCCTTGCAGAAAAATAGAATCCCAACGACTAGAACCACTAGAGGCAACAGAGTCTGTATATTATTACATTATCCTCCGCGAACCGTGGCGCGTCCATTCTGTTCATAAAGCCGCTGGCGCAGGCTTTGATACTGCTCTACTATTGTGCAGTTCTGAATAACATGCAAGTTGCATCCCTCAGCAGCAGTGTACGTTACGAAACGCCAATTAGCGTTATTTTCTGTGTCAGAAACAGAGGAATGATAATCGGATTAACAGTGGAACGCGTAAGCTTGGGCCGGACAGGTGGACGGGCGCGCGCAGCCCGACCGCAGTGCGCCGGACGGCCGGCTGCGGTTGCATCTCGCGCCCAGATTTGCTAATTAATTCCAAACGCATACCGGCTTTAGGCGCCACTTAAATGCTACACACTGCTCTTCAGCAGCGTCACGCGCGCCTCCGGGCCAGCGCGCCTAATACTCTAATTTGCCTACATGACCTGAACAGTACCGTAAATAGGAGAGGGGTCTCTTGTATATATGTTTAATAATCTTAAGTAAATACACTCTTGAAACCATCTCACACACGGGGTTGGTGATATATTTATGGGAAATATTTCCTGTATGTGGCAGAAAAACAGGATGCTTGCTACTTTATATTATGCACGAAGTCAAGAAAATATTTTTGTATGTTAATGGTCACGAGATTGGATGATTTATACATTCAGAACAGATATAACAGACAACTATAAAATGTTTTCATGCACGTTGCTGATTCAATGGAGCCGGGGGAATAAATTACCTGTACTCTATAAAACGCGACAGGGAAATATATGAAGTGATAAAATATAGAAATAGAGCAATCCAAAGACCTTTGTTTGTATACCTCAAGATAACTAGGATACCTCCCTAAGGGTTATAAATAATTCTATGAAAATAAGTTATACCGACTATACTTCATAGCAGAATAATCTCTGGGAATGAAGTTTGAGAGTGGTGGTACAAAGGGCATCAACATTCTGTATGCGAGCGAGAGGCTGAGGAGGCGTGCGGCCAGCACTTATTAAATCTCGCATTATGTAGGCAATAGAGAGGCCTCACATCTTGGGCTCGATGACGATTGCCACACACACTCACAGACGCTCTCCTCGACTCACAAAGGGTCCAAATTACAGCCACTCGGTTAGTCCGCGCCCGTGCCCTTTCTGTACCCGGCAGTATTGTGCTGATCAACTCTGTTGTCTCGGATTGCCTCTACAATTACGTATCCTAAGTGAAAATTCATGCTGTTTCATGATATGATGTAACACATTGCTGTTCACGAACCCGTTCATCAACAATGAGCATTTATATTTACATAAAATATATTCTATTTAGAAATATCTTCGTAATGTTTCCAGGTTTGATGTAATTTGAAGCTTAATTAAGTGGTTTTATGTCCGTCCCTCTTCCTGTTATTAGAGAGGGAACAATTAGGTACTTATACATAAATACATTCTGAATTCTCAGACCAAGCGTTAAAACATAATGCAATGAAGGCTGGAGCTTTCGCAGCTCTTACCGCAGAAAATAACTGAGAATTTTTGTGATAGAAAAACTCAATTATAGTTTTCCCGACCACTGCAAAGAGGCAACGGTAAGCTGCAATGCTTAGTGCTGTTTCCAAAGGAGTCATTGAATATAATTACTTTACAAATAGCGAATATTACTTTTGCGGTTGTTGTATTTAAAACTTTTTTCTTTTAAAATGAACTCATAAAAATTAAAAAAAAAAATTAAAATAAAATGAAACGGTCAATACCATACCCTATTTTGTGTTGAACGTATACCTAAAGTTTCAATTAACAGCTTTGTTCCTTTTGAAAGCAATCATAAACCCACTGACTACCGACTGCTTAATCATTTGTTTTCAGCAGATCCATGTGAGAAGAGCCTTAGTCGCTACACAAATGTCTAAACTGTCTTTAGCCACAAGGGACAGCATGAGCTTCACCTAATGAGCGTTAATACTAACGCTAATTAGCGCCAATGACATACAGACATGTGTACTACAATAGATCACGTAATTATTCATGAGCATGTCACACAAAATCCTTGATATAGACAGAATGATAAGAGAGAACTCATACGACAAGCGTGACGTACATATTATTAATATGTATCATAGTGAGGTAAATTAGTATTCGATCGAAGACCCGCAAATTGTATGATTGGTTGAACGAGGGACATAATAATTCATATAGGATATTTTATTAACGGCTGATTTTTCAATCGACACATAATTTTTATTCGTGGAATAAAATTGACGTCTGGCAGTTTTTGCATGGAAGCACCGTCAAAAATTCAAAATTATTCCTTTGATAAAATTATCTGGGGTTGGAAAAATCAGCCCTAAGACTTATTAAGCATACATAAAATAAGTAAGCTCCCGTGTAACGAACAAAAATACATATAAGTCCCAAAGAAAATCATTATAACATAATTGTGATGGCAGATAGCTATGATCCTTTTGTCCTTCATGATTGATTTTCAATTTATTGATTAATCAGATCAATATTAAAGTCTTATTTTACAATATGACCCTCGTTCAACCTGCCAGCCTTTATAAGACAAAATCAATATAGCTAAGATATTTCTAGTCTGACCTGTTTTGAAAAAGAACAAAGAACAAATGAGATTGTACAAACCGCCGGCGTGCTGAACAGCAAATTAAAATACTTCGTTTGTGGAAATAAATAGCTTTGCGGATTATTTCGTCTCTACTGTTCTTAGAGACGTATAATTCTATTTACTATTATTCAAACTCAAACTCGTTTTCTTTGCGGATAAGGACAGGTTTTTAAGTCAGGAATTATGTATCGATATACTCGTAAATTACCTATGAGGTCGTTAAATATTAAAAGAAGATAATATAAAACTCGAAGACATGTGACATCTACCAACCCGTACTGGGCCCGCGTGGTAGAATACAGCCCACTCCCTCTCGAAGAGAGGAGGCCTGTGTTCCAGCGGTGAGAACATTATAGGCTGATTATGCTATATAAAACTGACAAAATTAACTTTTCATGTATTAACCACGAGTGTGTTTTAAATTTAATTTAATTTCATAACTGTTTATCGTTTGATCCCCACGGTTTAGGCAGAGGGTGTTTATTATGGTGCTCACATATGTGACAATGTGATGACAGTAATGGGTTTCACATAATAGGGCCCTTGGCTATTATGGGAAGATATGGATGTTATATTGGTGGGTATCCTTCCGAGAAGTTTTATAAGAGAATTTTTGGCTATTGAGATCTACAAACTTGGTGATGACAAAAATATTAAGACGTCAAGCAAAACATAAGAATTTCAAACAAGTAAATGCCCTAAAAATTGCTTCAACTATTGCTACAACTTACAAATATCAAGACAAGAATTTCAGAATTTTTCCACCCCTCAATACAAAGATATTTTACCACATAAGTCTACTAGAAGAATGCGAGTGATACTCTTGACGATTTTCCTAAACAAAAGGTAGACAGGTTTTATTTCAGTAACCATCCACAAGGTCCCTTTATCGGCAAGGTTATACAAATCTGAGCCCTATTGACTGATCATCAATAGGCAATAATTATGACCTTGTGACCTGTGACGCCATATCAAATAATCTTATCAAGTTGCTGTGACGACTAACAAGAGGGTAATTGAAACCTGTCAGATTGGCATTTGTATTTATTAAAATTGTATTGATTTTCCGAAATGAAACAGATAAAAATTGTTAAGCCTTAAATTACACATACGGTCTATAAATATCACTGAGTAAAATATTTTAAACAAACTTTTACCAAAGGTCCAAGCCGTAAAAGGCATTCCTACATTGTCATGACACATCACACACAGCTGATATTTTTTGTTCTTTCAGAAGTAATCCTATTGTACACCCCCTGAAAGTTTACCAATGAATTTAAGGTAGAGCGCCCGCATCATATGGGTCACAGGGTCAGAAAAAACATCTGCTGTTCCCTACATTTTGATCGCATTGGTATTGCTCTTTGTAGGAAACAGTTTTTTTTCTGTCAGGATTTGTCCCATAGTAAAAGCTGTTCCTTTTCATGGGTAAATGTAATGAATTTTGCACACGATTCTTAGACCCCCTAGTCAGAGAATTATTTTCGTAAGTTATTTTAAAAAAAACAGCTGTTTTATAGAAAAGTGCATTATCTACGCGGCCAAAGGGTGTAAGGAACAGCAAATTTAAAAATAACGTCGCGTAACCCTGCGCCGAAAGCTTTCGTTGTGATTTTTTTAAAAGTTTGCTTTTCCTTAGAATCCTTCAGAATCATAATTATACTGAATCCATGGTAACGGATTGCGCGTCGGATTGCCACCTTGTATAGTCATTATTGGTAGATGGATAGTCAGTAACCAGTTCAAACGCATCTGAAAACAGTCCTAGTCCTAGCGTATCGGTATGTTCCAGTAATTGGGGAGCGGAAGTCAAATCAGAGACTCCGAGTGAATATTGATACAGTCGTATTCGTTAAACTGGAAACTGACACAAACACAGTTGGGAAAAGGCTAGGCAGGTTACAATTGATATACTCCAAGATACTGTCACAGGAAAAACTCAAACGGTATTATTAAAAAACAAGGTGCATCTTTAGAGTTTGTGACTCGGGTTTAAACCAACGAGCCGTTTTTCAAACTTTATTACGACTAAATTGAAGTTCTAATGACAAAAACTGACGTCAAACTTGAGTCTAAGTAGTCAATTTTGTTTTAAAACATTACCGTGCTTGGAATACAGTTCAAAATACAATACCTGGCTGGAAGTTTTGGGTTTAGATTAAACTTAGGACCTTGTTCTGAACCTTGCCAATTTTTGCTACGTAAGCAGCTCATCTATGAAGGTTAAGTCCACTTCTTCTTCCCAGCTTAAATAGTTGAGTGGTAAAGAGTTTAGTGGTTGTAACTTTTGACGTTCAAAATGTGCTGATTTTGAGCCTACCAATTAAATTTAAGTTAAACATATCAATTTTTAGTTTTGAATGTGCATATAATCATAATCACTTTTAATTATAGGTATATATACTATGTAATTAACATACCGCAAAAACTTTTTAGTTTTATTTTCCTGAATTAAATACGAGTGAACATTAAGAAAACCGCAGCCTAGACTAGTGGCACTATTCGTGGCTTAATGAAAGCCTCTGTAGGGTTTCGAAAAAGTTTAAAAGCCGTGTTGAGGTGGTGCAGGTCGAGTGCACGTCATAGCCCCTTGACCCGGCGGCCATGACGCGAGACGCGCCCGCGCCGCGCCGCGTCCCCTGTCTGAATCTTTCAATTATTTTGTGTTTTGCCTTTTATTTCTGTGTTTGTGGTAATTCCATTATTGATCATTCTCCTTCCCTTATCCAATTTATTTGGGGTCGGCGCAACATGTTTTTGCTAATTCAATTATTATCACGGATGCGAAAGTAAGAACGAATGTTTTGATGGTCGTGTGTTATTTTTTACCCCCAATGGAAAAGAGGGGTGTTATAAGTTTAACGAGTGTATGTGTCCCGATGTGTAAACCGGTTTAGATTTTTTTTATTTTGTTTGAAAGACTTGATCGAGAGTGTTCTTACCTATGATTCAACAGAATCAGTTCAGCTGTTTGAAGATTATCAGTTGTCTCTTTTCTAGTTGATGAATGGATGCGAGCCTCTTCTACAAGTCTGATCGAGTCGAAATTTGGTATTGTTACTTCAAAGATATTAGAACATACCACCACCTATCACCTTAAACTGATGTTGCAGCATTACCTCGAATTCGCCAGATACCCAACTCCCTTACCAACTTACAGCAGAAGTATCGTGTTTGGGCTCAATGGTCTTAATGAATAGGTTATAGATTGATCAGGGTCTGGTGATGATGATGAGATAGGCAGTCACTCCATGTAAAATACTGTTATTCAGCTGCATCCGGTTAGGCTGGAAGTCAACCACAATATAGTTGGGAAAAGGCTAGGCAGATGATAATGAGAGTCTGGTGGTGGAGTAGAAAAGAGAAATGAGGATAAATGAGTCGCTAACTTCATTGTGGGATAAATACGTACAGCTGCGTAGATATTGGGAAAGAAATAATTAATAATGTATGTTTGGGATTTCAATTTAAAAAAATTAAGATGTTGATTCCATTATAGTGTATCGTAAAGCGTTTTTAATAGTGGAAAATTGAGCGTGTTTCCAATTCCGCAGCGTGTGCATCGTACATTATTATGGCATTGCGTCGTATAGAACGAGGCGACAACGCCGCATAAGGTTTATTGAACTTCCTACAAAACAATAGTCTCTAAAAGCTTCAAGCAATAATACTTTATAATAAAAGATGTTAATTCTCAAAGTAACCGCTTGCCGGCCGACAAACAACAATAAACTCATCCGCTCCATTGATAACGTCAGCCTGAATAATTACAGCTTTTATAAAGGAATAATATTACGCTGTTAAGAAACTAATAATGCAGAAAAGAATAAAATCCCTGCTTAGATATTGCCAAGTTTCAATTAAAGAGAATAAAGTAGTTCTGCGCCAACTCGTCCCTTACGGAACGAATGTTTTAAAAATTGGAAAAATCTATTGAGTGAAGTTGAAATTGACATTTCAAAGCAAGACCGAAGGCTTTCTTAATTCTGAAAGTTTGGCCGTCATACTGGCTGAAAAGATGCCTGGGAAAAAATGGGCCACAAAGAGACCCGCTGGTAGAAGTAGCCTAATAGATTAGAGAGCTAATTGTGGAAAACGAGAGATTTATGGACTTAATGAGTACATAAATCTCCAGGTAGAGCTTTTAAAAACTTGCACACGGTCAAGAAAGAAATACTGCGTTAGGAATACTGGATTTAAAATGTTAAAAACCTTGGCTTTGATAGATCGTTCCACCTCAGTATGCGGAGAAGCTTTTGCCCTGAGGTGGGCTTTTCAGCAACCAGTACATACATGCTACCGTCATGTTAAACTCCACCGGCCTAGCATGAGCTTATTGTGGTTGCCCGTAATCCATCAATGGTAGCCAGTGTGACCAACATCCGTAGTCCGTTAGCTTGAACCGCAGACAGCCTCATACATAATCGGCATTCAATCATTTGACTCCCGATCGACGCCGCGCCATGTTGTCAATTTAATACAAAAGGTAATAAAACCACAATAAATCACTTTTATTGCGATCACGTTTATCCTTTATACTACTATTTACTGTTACTGAATAATATCACGAATAATGTTACGATAAACAAAATCTCACATTAGATATGTTTGAACACTTTGGACGCAGTATATGAAACATTTTGAGAACAAACTGCTATTTAAGTTAGAATATACATACACGAAGTTTTTGAATAAACCTTGTGTCCATTCCGCAGTCCAGTGTTAGTTTATCTCTCTGTATCCCCGACACGTAAACTGTCACAACCAACAGCACAGATATTAATTATCTTCAGAAGTTAATAATTAACTTTAAAGTTCCTGGAGCGCTGAGTTTGGCACTTCATTCTACGTTGTATGAAGTAAATTTACCGTTGCAATTATGTATCTAAAATGTCGATGGTGGCCCGAAAACTTATTATTGAACCGTTACATTCATGTTATTAAGCAACAACACGATAATTAATAGCCCTATACACTGTTTCTATCGAACCTAACTATGTAGGTACAACGAACAGAAAACCAGACAAATATTACGCAGAAATGTTAACTATTGCTCATTTGTGGATAATTGTACTGACATTGTTTTAGTTCTCTACCACTGATTTACGAAATGACAACTTTATGGAATGAGTAGGAGTACCTACTCATGCCAACGTTACACCGTTACACGTTACACCGTAACTATGGGGAGATTCATTATTTCAGTAAACACACATACTTCGCTTTGTACTAATCACATCGTTTGTGTGACGGCGACAAAGCGAGTTCGAACTAAACCTAGACCAATTAAAGCTACAAGTGTTTCCAACATGCAAAGTCGTAAGTAGTCAATGTTCTGCGCGGAAGTGGGCGTAGCGTAGCACTGTAAGCATCGCCGGCACCGAAACCGAATGGATTTATCGGGTAAGACGGATTTGAGCAGAATTTGTAAATCCCTACAGTATCGCAACGCGTAAGTTACATATAAACCTACCTATAATCATTGGATTATAGGTAGGTACTTTTCTAAGGATTGCCTTAGAAAAGTAACGATAAAAAGCGTATAAAAAAACAGCGATACAGCTTTTTGTGTCACTGCAAAGGCAAACTTGAAAGGAACATGAATAAAATAACGTTAGCAGGTTGAAAAACGTGAACAAATACTGTTGGCTGAATAAAACGTTCCACGTCAAATTGTAAGCCGCGATATGAGGCGAAACAGTTGTTTTTGTCACCTAGACGGCGACAACAATGGCAGTAGATGCAGGGGAATTAGTCACGCTGCTGGTAACAGCTGCTCAAGTGCCGCGGGGCTGTACCCAGTTTAGTCATAGCGAGAACGAACACCACTATTTATTTAAACTTCATGCGTTAGCTTGCATTTCAAAATAACATGTATTTTTTGAGGGATTAACACGAGCTTTTAAAGTGTTTTTTTTTTTTTTTGTTTTCAATTTGTTGGCTTTTACAATTTATGTCTCTACTGAAGATGTATTTTAGAAATAAATAATTATTCAAATTTAAATTTTCAAAATTATTTATTTTGGGACAACTAGATCCACCGGTTAGTGTACAAAAAAAAACTTAAACAATTGTTAGTACTTACTTAAATACAATAAGAAATAAAAAAGGACAACACTCACAAAAACATCACAAATCACAAATGCCCCTGTGCTGAGACACCCCGCCTCGTCGAGATAACCAACAGGGAGATACGAGTACCTCCCTAAAAGATCACCAGACGAACGAAATGCCTCAACACAGGCGCACGCACATCTTCAGCTATAGTTTTCAGGATGCTGTTGTGACTCCCCCGCACCCTCCTCATAAGTGACACGACTTTTTTCCGAATGACGGCATGAAAACCGTCAGTATGAGCCTGCGCGAACCTCTCAGAGGCACTACAGAAACGAGGAAGTCCCAACATCACAATCACACAATTATGAACTCATCGTAATATTACTCCTCAAAGTTTACTATTCTAATACTTTCCTAATAGTTTCGCTTCTAAATAGACAATTATTAGTTAGAGAGCCCAACAAGCGTAATGCTCAAACAAATATTAAAAATAAGCAGAGCCGGTTAACATAAGCGGAGGCGAGCGTTTTGTGAAGTGTGCGCACCAGACGAACGCATTAGGAAGATTAAAACTTGTAAAAGCAAAGAAGCGAAGCAACTGTCTCTGCACTGTCATCAACTACACACGCTTCGTAAATAGGAACACGCTCTACATGCCTACAATCACAATTATTCACGTAGTTTTATCGGATAAGGCAATCAAATTAACAGTAACTAAACAAAAGGTTCTAAAAGGCACTAGTTGTCGAGTGGAATGTTTTTTCATCAATTTATGACAGTCAAATTATTATTTTCATTTTTCATATTGATGAAACTTTGTTCCAGATTGAATTCTCAAATACCACTTTATACCAGTTTAAGTCAAGTTATTTCTCCAAGCATGATATAAACTAGGTATTTGTTAGTTAACTCTAAAGTGAACGTTGCAATGCTTCAACCATACTTCCACCGAATGAAGATTTTAATTGAAAAATAACTTCATTCCTGACTAAATACTCCTTCCTACATGTATAAAAATAAAGACAGAAAAGCAATCTTTCCTCCATGTTCATTTCTTTCCACCATGTAAATGTGAAAACAAAAGCGGGTAGGGAAGAACTTCATAATGACCGTTGTATAACGCTTTGTTAGGACACATGGCAACAGTCACGTACCCAACTATAAGTAGCACAAAAAGCGAGAAAAACTACTATTTTAAATGTTGATACTTTTGTCTCGTTTATTATCACAAATGTGACAGAGACATCGCTATGGGCAAGATTTATGCTCGTCGGTACCAATTTCCTCTCACATTTTGAGGATACAAAAGACATAATACAGTACCTTAGCAGAAACACGAGTAGGTACATTAGGGGATAGCATTGTTTATTTTCTGAAATACTACAACATGTATTCTATTTGAAATTATATCAGTTACTAGTATGTGGTAATGAGTATTATGTGGTGGCGCTATCAACATTCATTCATTCGGATGCATAGAAACATGTCACACATTCGTGGATAATGTAGAATGGAATTTGTGCGGACTATTGATTGAAACCGCCATATATCCCAGTTTGTTTGAACTCCTGCATATTTATAGCCTTCATCAATATGCGCCGGCATTAGTTTTTCGCGTCATTTCTTAGGGTATGACGTAACGAATTTAACCTGATACGCTTTCTTATGTTCCTGCTTAGAAGCCGTGATATATCCTGTAATATCCGCATCTATCGCACAGCATCCGCACATAACGTAAAATGAAGCGAAAACTCTCATTTTGTGACATCGTGGGCGATGAGGATCTATACTTGAGGCAAACTTCTTGGAAATATTTAGATCATGTTCTGATGAAACTTATTCCAAGAAGCACCATTTTTTCCGGATGCTACCGAAAATATAGTCCGTGATTTGAATATAGATTTTTTGGTACACCGTACAAAATGTTACATGGCAAAAATAAGGTAGGTATTTAATTTATACAACTCGGATGATACATTAAATGAGATCGAAGACAGTTTAATAAAGATCAATGAAGATAAAGCACACATATTTGTGTAGAAATAGTATCAAGGCGAATAATGAAAAAAAAGGGTAGTTTATTTATCTTATTCTGTCTCGGGACTAAGTTGTTTCTCATGTCGTACCTTGGTCTAAGATAAAAAACATTTCTCACATACAACTACATGACAGTGCAAGCCTCGTAAATTGAATTCGAAAATCCTCTATTATTATCTCTATACGTGACTACTTACTTCTGCAATAGAACAGCATAAAACAGTTGGCATGAACATAACATAACGTCATTCATTTTTTCCCCAACAGGGTAAGCAGAGGTATGTGGTACACTCGCAATTCACAGATTATGTTTATGTCCCAAATAATATGTTTCAGGGGACGGGCCCATTGCCTTCAACCAGGCATACATAGAAACTTCAGGCTGCTACTGACAATTTCCTGATGGCAAAACTCAACATCACTTGGCAGCACTTATGCTCGGAGGCTAAGTAACTACTTAGTACCTACAACTGCGATAATATCTCCGGAGGCCGGCCAGGAATCATCTCAATGGCTCCTATAAATTGTGTGGGACAGGGATGGCAAGATGTTAACCGGTGACATCAAATAAGCCGGGGAAAGCTGGCCGCTAGCAGGTCCAGGTCCAGAGAGTTAGCCATGGAATGCTAATAGGTCTCTCTCACATACTCGTACGCACTATTGACACGAATGAGTGAGTGGGACAGGGGTTGCATGATGTTCATCAGTGACTTACCTATGATAAGCCGAAGCAGGCTGGCGGCGAACAGGCCCAGGTCCGGAGAGTTAGCCATGGGTCTCTCTGGCACACGCACTACCGACACGAATCCGAGCCATCACATCGGACGCCGCCGTCGCACCACACCAAGCCAAATATCACAGTCTATCTTCACATTCGTCCACTTAAGCATCCACATTTCACATCAAAAGTTTTCAAAAATGTTTCATTGTTTGTCAATATTTAATATACTTTAGGATTTGACTCCCTTTCGCTAGAATTTTAAAATTCTGGATGCTGTCTCAATTTCCATAAAACTCAAAAAGTTAAAATTTGGGATAAACAATTGCCTGAAGCCTACAATGTTGTATGTATAATAAACCCGTACCCTAGGTATTACTGCCATAACATTAACTTTAATCATGATTAGATAATATGTAATAGTAACTAGGCACCTAGATCGTAGCGTCTGTAGTTAATTTTAAAATAAACGCAGCTGAAATATAAAAAGTTTATTTTTAAATCAAAGCACGTAATCTCATTTAATCTCCAGACTTGACCTAATGGAAGATGAAAGCCTTATTTACCCCACAAGATTATAGCTACTAAATGTATGAGTGTCACATTTATTTCTACTATCGCGGTATCTTTCATTTCTTCTGGGAGCAGCGCGAAACAAATGGCGGCGACACAAGTTTCGTACACTTGTGTACCCATTTGTATTGTAGTCCGAAATTAAACGCAGTTTAACACCAGCAAGCGAGCTGACACAGTACATTTATACCCACTCAAATGTAGTATATTTTAGAGTCGAACGAATATCTATGACACTAATACATTTTCTATGTCACACATAATTAAATGTGGTTTATCAGCAACGTTAATAACAAAACCGTTCGGCAAATATTTTGTCCTTATGTACATACATAGCATCGGTTTTAATTAACTCACACAGACAATGAAGTTTTATATTAATAACTATGAAACGGAAACCTCAATGTGGATAAATACATTTATTGAGGTCCATTTACTTTTAGAGTGGACGAATATTTAACTCAGTAAGTAATGAAATTATCGTTTATGTGGTTATTTTTGGTTATTATAGTGGACGTTTAATTATCTCTCGATACACACAACATGGGAGGCATCAGTGCCACTTGTACTAGAAAACAGAACTGAATATTGCACAATAACTCATTCAAAATTGGCGAAGGTAACTTTTTTAATTTACGGTTCAGAATAAATGCACGCTCCTCTGTGATTTATTGCGGAACAGTGTTTGTAATATTTTAATCAAAAAAAGTAAGAGGACGTTATCGTCCTAGCGTTATCGTTCTAAGTGTAATTACTTTAGGATTACTACGAAAATATATTACTTTTAGTTTACCTACCTACTACGTTTAAATAAAATACCCTACTTTATTTAACTTTCATTGAATAGGTACGTATCTTTTGTCCAAGATATATTTTATTTTACTGATATCAGAATAAAAGGTATTGTTCTCATAAAGCCACTGCTTTTCATATCCGAAGGAACGAAAAAAATTGCGAATGTAAATTAAACAATGAAATATGCAACCACAAAATAACAAAGCAGGCCTTTACATCAGATTACTCAACACGGCTTGGATCTACGATACCCAAACTAATCCTACAAAACTCCTGAAGCGAGCCCCGTCCGCCCCGCGGCCCGCCCGCTGTAGATACTATCATAAGTCTCACGAGCAGCGAAAGCTACTATTGTCAAAGTTATCAGCACATGTTAAAGCGAGATTTAGATAGTTTTATTCTCCGAGCATAAGTTATCGTAGAGGGCTTGACTTTGAATAAGTTGAACTCAGCCTTTGAATCTAGATCAATCAATATTTTACGATATTATGTTACGCCCCGTAGCCGTTTGAATTGTATCGCAGCTATTGTGCCATGTGTTCTCCGCTCATGAATATGCCGCCGGCGAATGAGGAACGGTCAAAACAATAACCTTTGGAACAATAACGAATGTTTTACAGGTGTCTGGTGATTTTAATGAAACGACTATAGCAGAATAATTTAGAAACGGGGGAAAGTTTTATCTCGGCGTCATGGGAAAAGATAATATTATTTCTTTATCTTTAAGTCTGTGCAAAAAAAGAAAATTACGTTGTCTCCGGTGGGTCCAGAGGAAATTAGAGGGCGCGACGCCGAGCTGGTCCAGTTATCAGTTGGTTAAAATGCAAATTGTTCTCTTTTGTTTGGCAGAGCCGATCGACAGCGCGCTCGCCGGCGCTAAACAAAAACATGGCAAAAATGCTAAACACTCATTTATAGGCGACGCAGACATATCCCCTTTCATCGTTTTAACTGAATTTCAAAAGAAACTATTCAGGGACATTGCTTTCACTCCAGTATAAACGAACACTAATGCAGATAACAAAATCTACGAAAAACAAACCTACTTGAAACTGAATAAACTTGTTACATTACTATATTGTTTTAGTTCGTTTTGCTTCTATATTTTTCTTCTTTGTATATATTTATCTGCAATAGGAACCGTGAAAGCCCGTTGCATTGATATTTGGTATCTACCGAGCGACCAAGTTCAGTGAAATAAAAATAAAAGTTGCGGAATCACGACATAATAAGCCAATGTCAGGAGTTTCCAATATTAGATAGGTATGCATGGGATAGCTTGGGATTATGAAAACTTTGTGCAGCATGCAAGATATTTTGATATTTGTAGGACGCTAAACCTACTGTTATTTATTTCGTTCATGTTGTTATTATACTGAACATAACTTTTTCATTTTGTTTTTATCACTGAAAACTTTAGGGAATATGGAAAAAGGCGGGGCTGATGTATTTACTACGATATAAAAGAACAAAAATAAGCAGTATTTGTTAAACAATCGCACAATAGTAACCGCACTCTTGGACGATTGGAAGGACACGCATGTAGGCCGAGAGAATTTATCCGAGCACTTTCAGAGCCCTATTGAATGGGAACTCTTAAATCAGTTTCCTTCACATCTGTACTTACCCTACAAAATAATATATTCGGAAAGTTCGTGAACGGAATACAAACAGGCACGGGTCGGCTGGAGTGCTACTGCCACAGCATGAAAGGACCCGAACAAAGAACCGAGGGCACCTCAAGCGAACCTTACATTACCGAGGACCTACTTTTGATTTTACTTCAACCGTTACACACAACCTCTATTAATTTCGACCTCTATTACATGGACTGAAAATCGGATTACGAACTCCAAATGAAAATTAACGTAATTAAAACAATTTCCCCGAAACAATGGCCGGTTCGAGCAGTATTCAAATGCTATAAAATAAATTCACGTTATTATTCGATGAAGCGCTTCCATAACCTTTTAACAGCGATCGCTACGGGAAAACGGCGTAATGTAAATAATCGAGATTAAACTTGATTACAAAGTCTCCCCTAAACGACATAAAAACTAGAAGCTTTTAGATTACTTGAACCGCAGCCACAACAAAGTTCCAGAATAATAATTCACAGGATTAGCAGTGTGGATAATGCTGTCGCAAAATAAATCACGGTTTAAAAAGTGTTTAAAAGGGGTGCGTCGTAGTGATTTGTGTGGTGAGCCGTGACGTGGCCCGGCGGGCAGGAGTGTGGAGTGTAGTTACAGTACACAATCGTGGGCAGGACCGCCGGCGCCACGCCTGCACCGCCAAGATAAAAACATGCTGCCCTGGCCGAGTTCTAACGCCCCGCTCCCGTCACGAAGACATGACAACGACCCACTTAACACGTTAAACAATATAATATTGCTCGACAATCACATTAAAATGTTCGCACCTAAAAGAGAAAATTACAGCGGTAATGCTTACCAAATGAGGGGACGAAACCATTAAATATAAACAGGTCAGGTATACACTTCACCGGGTACGCCTACATAATATAGGATTCGGTTGAAAGGGACGCACGTATTTCCATAATCGCAAATGATTTACAAATATTGACCTCGTTGCTTCGATATCCAAATACTGAAACCATATTTTCCGTAAGCTTTTTATTGTGATCTATTGAGTTCAGTATAAGCCTGTGGTCTAAACCAATCTGTATTTAGGGTAGGTACATAAAAGAAAGATCAATTAAAAAAAAAGTCTCTATAAAAACTCGAATTGTTTTCGGGTGATTTACATGTTCGAGTATTTAACTGGTAGCTACGCCAGTTGTAGTAAACAACGCAATAATTCGAAACAGGGAAAGAAATATGAAGTTCTAAGCAAAGAATTTAGAACATTTACAAAAGAGTGAGAAAGCTCAAAGATTCCGCGAGACTCGAGGAAGAAAGCTGCGGCGTACATAGCTATAAGCTCTATAGAGACTGTTGGTATTCATGCAGTGTTTTAACCAACCCAGCCACATATTTATCATGCTATATCAGTAATAAAGTTTTCGTGGGGACCGCACACACTAGCTAGAAAATATGGTACGTCGACTTTCTGCCTTTTTTTATAAAAACAACAAAGCTTTGCGCTTTGAATGTGGTCCACGCGGACGTGGCGATTTAACGCTAGGCGAATTTAAAAACGTGACGTCGTACTTTTATACCTCGAAGAATATTACGGAACTTTAAATACTCTTACTTATAAAATTATACTGGCAAATGTTCTATGTCTTTAAGGGTTGTTTTGGGCATGTTTACGTAATGTCCAGCTGGTTTCAATGGCCCGACCGTATGCTGCCGGTCGGCCAGGATGTTACAAGCAATAAATGCTAACTACCTAACAGTTTTTCGCGTGGGATGCTAAAGTGATTTTTTGCAAAAGCTAACGATGTTTTCCAGGAAATCTGTAGTGTGTTTAGGTAAATTAGCAGTAATTCTCATGAGTCTATTAAGTGTCAAGTAACAGTTAACATTCGGGACGGAGAATGTCGCTACATAACAATTACATTGAGTGCTCCACAGTCATCACGGAGACATTTACATTGATATTAGCACATTATACTTATAGGTCACATGAACCTTAATATTCATGGAACTGACAAGCTATTTCGGGTCAATTCACACTATATACCATTGTTTTGGTCTCGACAGAATTTTAGTGTGGCGTGAATATTTAATGGCATAGGAAACTGGTTCCTTTTTAGAGTGAAGTAAAATAAAATAACGCGTAGTATTACATAATTTATTCAAAGTAGTCGCTAATTGTCCCGTCTAATTCGGCAATAAATAAAGAGATAATTTAATTACTCACAGACATCAATGAAATATTAGGGCCATTACAAAGTTCAATTGCCAAAGATTACTGAATATTAACTGAATCTTTGATTGAAAGTCGCCGTTAACTTACTAAGCTCTTGTCTACCCACTTAATCCCACCCATAAATAATATTTCGTCCACCATTCGACTTTATCTTCGTATAAAAATAAACGAAAACACTCTGTGTTAAGAGGAGATCATAACGAATTAATGTTAAGAACATCTTTCATGAAAAGAAAACCAGTGAAAAGCCATATAGGTAGTTGTGTCAGTAAGAGCGAGTCAACTTTTGACTTACACTTAATAGAAACATAGCTACGAGTATAGAGACACACATAAAGGATAAACTCACGTTAGCAATCCTCTCCAAGGTCGGCCACAATACTTACATTTTATCCTTACTTAAAAGGGATAATATTTGCAGCTAGTGATTCAAAATGGAGCTCATTTCGGCTCCGTACTCACATAAAGGCGCGTCGCCTCGAAATTAGTATTAATTAGATGTTACACTAAACTAACAGAATAACGGGCACTAATATAAAGTTTGGGGCTTGTTTATATCGGCAATTAGACGGAAAAGTTAAAGGTTGTCATCTCAGAAGACGTGTGGGTCGGTGACCGCGGGGGCGGGTTACAATCACGCGTCTTTGCATATTAAAGATGCCAATCAAGCTTGTGAGGCCCAGTCGTCGTTACTCGAGGCGCTAAATGCTAAGGCCGCGGTAAGGCCGGGCATCAAGGAGCAGATTAATTACTCCCCGGGCTGCCAAAGTCTATCTCGACTCCGTCTGATTTATTTTTTCTTTTGGCACATTCCGGCGAGTATTATATTATCTACTTGTGGGTTTCATTAGGCTACCCCTCGTTTCTGTATTAATCAAACTCGTATGTATACATTACGATAAATATATGTTTCCATATTTTTATAGAGAGCCGAAAATATAGCTAAGTAACATATGTATAGGTAGGTATATCAGATGCTTATCAAACGGCGTAAGTTATGAGGGTCAATCGGGGGAAACGGTCGGTATGGAGATCATGTGCGACCAACTAGCAACCTGTCACTACGAATGTTCAAGTAGATCACGACAACTTCACTCTATGTAGTTTTGGTCTCTTGATAAATTAGACGTCTGTATAATACATATATTTCAGTAAATCCTATTATTCTCTTAACCAGACAAAACGGCTTGCCAACTTGAGTGTACAATGCGGCTTCAATGAATACCAGATTGCTTCCCCGACCCTTCTTCTTCATTTTAACGGTTTCCTATTGCCTGCCTCCGCTTTGTTTTAAGGAAGTGTCGTGCCCTCATTAGCAACCGTAAGACAAGTTTCTTCAATCTTGATATGCCGAAATTGCGGTTCCTCGCGAAGTGACTGTCATCTAAACTCTATGGTCCTCAACCCGGCACACTCGCTACGTATTTACAAAAGACCACAGAATTTAAATAGCAATATATAATAAAATGTTGTTTTTAAAGGACAATGTCCAAATTGGCCCTGTGCAATAAAGAGTATCAGATTAAACGATAATTAATCGCCTATTTTATTATTTAAGTTGCAAATATTTCTGTATCACGGACTAGCTGTATTCCAAAATGTACTTTTAATAGAATTTAACGCGACTAATAACATTAGATCGCCATCTTCGCCTTATGTCATGTCGTGTCAGAAGTGAAATAGGGATGTCCAATCAATTATAATCGATTGATTGAATTATTATTCGATCGATTGTGTTTTCTTTTCTAAAGTGTATTTTTAAAAACCTAATAAGAATACTTTATGTATGCAGTCATACTCCAATTTAAATAGGTAGTAAGAATAATATTATACAGTAATCAAAACTTTTTATTTTGATTATCTAAT
Organism: Apamea anceps; assembly: GCA_951799955.1. Taxonomy (NCBI): domain Eukaryota; kingdom Metazoa; phylum Arthropoda; class Insecta; order Lepidoptera; family Noctuidae; genus Apamea; species Apamea anceps. The sequence continues at coordinate 13,184,123 of OX637505.1, read as the reverse complement.
TCATTTTTTACGACAATTAATACAAAAATAACATTTCTCTTTCGGCGTAAAATAAACCATTGTCATACATACTTGTAATGTTTATATGACAAAGGTGATGTAACAGACAGTTTGAAATAATTTAAGAACACAGTAAATCTTAATCGAAAAAATCGATTATTGGTGTGGTGTCGTACTACATCCCTAGTTTTGCTGTGAACGTCACGTCGCGTCGTTAGTTTAAATGCATTTTAATTTTGCACTTGCATCCACTTTTTAGAAAAACAACTGCATAGGTACCTAATTATCTAGGTAGGTATTATGATATTACCTACTTTTCAGTTTCTTAAAAATCACTCAGAGCTATGAAAAATCGTAGGTACCTACATTTAATATTCGTTGTTATGGTTAGATTATAACCTCAAAATCTGATACTTTTTTTGAAATATACCTTTTTTGCAGCTAGTCCGCTACAAATACAAGATCTTTTAAGAATCTACTAATGATAGAGAATACAATACATAATTATCCGATGCTCTTGGCTCCAGGGCCAACAATGTATGGACGCAGAGCAATGTCCTTTATTAAGATGAACTATAGTTTTGTTAATATTATTTAAAATAAATAAAATATCAAATTCAAGTTCTAATGTTTATTTATTAAAAATGAGATACTTAAAACTTCTATAAAAATCTCCTAAAAGGTAACCAAGATCCCGTGTCGCCAGAGCGCTCAGAAAAGTAATGATTACAGTTTATAGATACTCTGTGGTATTTTTTACGCTTTAGCGAGTGCTGCCGGGTGAAGGATATTTGGATTATACTACATATAGCTAAATCGACGCTCCACATCAGTTCTGGATTAATAATGTCAGTTAAGGTTCATAGATTATGTTTACGATTCGTATTACGCATAATTCACCAATTGGTCACACAGTGCATGCGGCTTCGGTGATTTACGCACCTAATTACCGAGTCGGGTAATGAGTGGATGCAAATGTATATTTACTTGGGCAATCATCTACTAGTACCTACCGACGAAAATGTTAATTATACTTATTACATGCACCTCTAAGTTATATCAACGTGTAAAGTCCGAAATATCATCAGAACTAATAAAGAACCTAAAGTTCTAAGTAGACGAATATTAAATCCCAAAAAAATGCAATCTAATACTCGTGGTATTTCGGAACGCAGTATTTACAGCCGGAATTAATATAATGTCTAAAATATCAAAGGGATGCAGCACGCATTTTACTCATAGCAGACGACAGCATACGGAAAATATGCTCACAGAAAATATGCTTATTGAAAACATGCTTTTACTCACACGATATTCCGAATATAAATATTTGTTGGATGAATCGAACAGCAAAATCTAAATATTACGTAAAGGGACTACCACGAATAAATTCATATCATGAATATTACACGCACGATAGCAATAATCCTGTAAGAGTTTTATAAGGATCGTAAAATTATCGTTTTACGTCCATTGCGCAGCGTGAGGTTGCGCTTGTCTGATTGGTGCCATTCACAGAATACTGATCGCAGTTTAATAGCGCTGCCTAATCGAGGAAGATACTTTGTAGGTGAGTGGAGTGATGCGGAGGGGAATCTCCAATTGAAATGAAAGAGCTACTTACGTTTATATTCATGATTGTAGCCGCTAAGAGAGAATTATGTAACACGTCTTAACGGTTGCTCGGGAAACTTAACATCGAATAAACTTTTGTACTACACGTACTACTAATTAAGGCAAAGTTTTTGCCAAAAAACTTAGTGGAGATGTTGACATGAAGCAGTACCCAAAAAGTCGACTACATAAAGCAATTAAATTTCAATAATTTATTATACTAGCAATTACATTATAAATGTTAAGATAGGTACTAAAATATGTATTTCAAGTACGATTATCCAGCTAACCGAATATTGGAGCAATTACCAAAGTTACCTACTTAGCAATAATTCAGAGGCAGGAAGCAATAATCTGCGAGCTAGGATGTGGGCACAACGTAATCATGTCCGACGCTATCCGAAATCGATTTCATTTGTAACTAAAAACGTTGAACCAGACCGTTTCCGATTACCATCGAAATTACACTATTAGTCGGTAGATCAAAAGGTTCTGTTCAGTCGAAAAAACAGGGAGAACTAACTTAGAATACATTAACTTGAAGAAATAGAAGGAATAAGTAAGTAAGTAGGGGTTTGGAACGATAAACAGGAAGTTATACATACATGAATTATGTAAATGCCTTCCTGTGAGAAAGGAAGAGCCTTTATTCAGCAGTAGACTGCAACAGGCTGATTCCCGATTCCTATCTTACAAGTCGTTATTGGTTAAACGAACACTTTCGTATCTTCGCCAATATCGAGGCGAAGTCTTCTATAATTTAGCCTAGAAGACACTTTCATCCTTTAGTTCCGTTTCTTGATAAAATTGTCATCAGAATTTTCTAAGGATTGTTGGACGATCCCCTTTTGGGCATAGAAACTGAGGATAAGTTCAGTGATAGGCGAACCCTATTTTTTGGTCGGACATTTCCGGCTAGATTTGTGCCAATCACGGAGGTCTCTGATTTTCTCTTGTGTACTCGTTTGTAGGTACCCAAAGCTAACCAGGACAAAGGCTAGAGCAAGTACAACATAACTTTCAAACAAACGAAAGAATGTAATTAATAGGTATTCAGTAAATTGATGTCTACGAGGATCCCTGTATTTGACAAAGGAATTCCAACGTACCAATTGAAAGAACTGTTTTCGGGGGATAAGGAATTCGCTGAGACTGTGATTAAAGTAATAAAATATTAGGACTAGGATTTACCGATGGGTCCGTTCGAGTAAATACTCAAATAGAAAAAGTATTTATTCAACTCAAAGGAGCTTGGTAAACAGTTTTCGGAATTGCGGATAGTTAAATACCAGCTTCAAAAATGATCGATTGGTTTTCGAATGAGGCGCGAACGGATGAAATATTCCAAATAGGTCAGCCGCTAGGGCTAAATTAAAATCAACTTCAGCTAATTGATATAACACCGATTATACGGCTATTTAATTTAGTTTGAGTTTTTGGAATTTAGTAAGTTAATTACGTCCGATTAAATTGGAGAACAGAAGAAAAATACCGATTAATTAAAAAGTAAGACACAATTTAGAAAATTCTACTGTTTGCTGTCTTATACTTTATCCGTTTTTAAAAGGTTAGAGGTTAAAACAATCACGTTAAAGGTCGAGCAGTACCATCACTTAACCATAATTGAATAAAAGCTAATTTTATTACAATTAAAAAGATAATTAATTCTCATTAGTTTGTTTCCTGTTACTTAAGAGCAAGAGTGGAAAGTTATATTGCATGATAAATTGTATGTTAATTTATCAATCACAAGAACGTTAGCAAGCACTCAATAATGCCAAGTTGTTCTTACTTTTATTCAAAGTTTCTTGTTTCTTTTCTTAACTAACTCTATAACAAGATAAGCAGGTAGAATTACTTCGACTTGCTAGCAGTAAAGGTAGGAACTGACTCAGAATACGAACCATATCTGCTTTTCGCAGCTTTATCCGAATAAAATAAGCTTTTGGTACATCTCTAGCGAACTTGATCTGCCGAGATCAAAGTGTCCTGCGTTCATTTCTATGACACCGGCCATATGTATGCAGAGCGAGCCAGTCAACCAGAGAAAGTGGGACAAACTAAGTGACTTTCATGTTTCTACTATGTTTACTTATTTAATAATACCTTTGCGAGTGAAGGCTATTGTCTAAAATTTGCAAACACCAAGTTATTTTCCCGGGCTTGATTGTTAAAATATTTCCCGACGACTGTACAAAATAGCAATCAGTGGAGTGTATTTAAAGGAAATCTTAATTTATTGAACAATTTAATTTGACTAAATTCGTTATGAATCCAATGCTCTTCGTTACTGAAGTGGTTATTCTGCAATCTCTTAAGTCGCGAGATAATATAAAAAAGGTAGCTCAGAAAAGAATTTAACTGTCCAGTTTTATCAGCGAGATGGCTAATGAAACAGCGTCCATTTAACTGCGAAACAGTTAGAATGACATTAAGGGATTCTGCACAACTGAAAGCTTCGAAACAACGGATCGATTTAATTGTTCAAGCGTGTTACGGGATCAAGACAAAATTAAGAGATTTAGCGCACAAAGTTGCAAGCTTACTGAAACTAGGATGAAACAGTTCATTTATTATGAAATATCGGCGTCGGTGTCAGTAGTACTGCCATCTTACTTATTCATGTTATTAATGGAACTACTCGTAGCGTGTCGAGGTCTATTTAGCAATACGTAATAAGAATATATTGGCATAAAGTCTGTGAAGAGCGAAAACAGTAATGATTAACGGATAAACGATTCACAGCCAACAGCAGACGGTTAATCAAGACTGCGTAGGAGTGACAAATTAGTCTCTACTAAGTTGGGAAGACAGGCTGGACACCCGCCTCTTATTAAAATAACCATCCATTTTTCGATCCTATTCTATTATCATGGGGGATTCTCTCGGCAGCTGTCTGACATATTGGAATCAGCAACAGTCTGTCAAACAGTATTTTGTAATAAAACATATGAACGGAGGAAATCTCACAGACGTCAAGTTAAAGGTCATCGGTGCGAGAGGAAAATGATAGATGGAATCCCGGTGTTCGCGAAAGTAACGAACACCGGCAAATAGAAGAAATATGTGAGGTCAACCGACTGACGTCGGTCTCACGTTGTTGGGATCGAGCACAAAATAGATTACGGTCACCGCTTACAACTTTATTCAACCTGCGCCCGCCCCATTCAGAAGATCAATAAAAAAAACTGCTTTGATTTCAAATGAGCGCTGGACGATTGAGGTCCTGGATCCACGCGCCATTATGAGAGCACTTCGACGTAACTGAGAAGTTTCTTTAATCTTCACGGTAATGAGAGTACTTTGGTAAATGTTTCAATTAAAAGTTATATCCAATTTTTGGTGTCAAAATACCAAGTATGTAAATACCTATAGAGTAACCGAAAAGTTTGTGAATTTCGAAACTCTTACAAAGATATAAGTAACCTGTCGTAAATTATTATTACAATGCTATTGAGAACGAGTAAGAAGCTAACAAGTGCTATTTATTAGAATTAAGAACTCATTCCGAACATCTCCCTATCTCCGAACCTAATAAACATTTCTAGAAATGGGACAACAACACTAAAGTAACTGAAGTGTTACATTTTATGAAAGAAAGCGAAAGAAACGATGACATCTCGGAGAACTACTGAGGTTATTACTGGGAAGGTAAGTAAACAAAAAATCTTATATTGCAGTTAATGGCGTAAAATAATTCGCACCTTCAATAAAAGTGAGAAATAAAATAGGAAAATTGCCATCTTCACTTGAGTGCTCACAACATTTTAAGTTCTTTGCTGATATAATCGACCGTATTTAAATGCGGCAGAGGAGGTAATAAATTTCCCATTGACGACGAGACGAAGAATTGAACAAAAACGGCTCTTGTTGAATTCAGAGCCCAACAATAGATAATTTATCGTGGTCGGCTCAGGCACGCCGTTCTGCGTAAAATAAAAACGTGGGTATCTATCTTCAGGGGGCCATAACTACTCTCATTCCATGAGGATATGAGCCAGTTTGCAATTTTACTCCGAGATGTAGGTACAATAACTTGAAGCTAAATCTGCCATTATCATCCTCTCGTGCTTACGGCAATAACGTAAATAGGAAAATGATTACAACAACGAGCGAGTTTGTATCCAGAGAACTTTTTAACAACGGTACCATTAGGAAAACATTACCATCAATCAAAACATTTAACTGAAATTAATTTTATGTTGAGCTATTCAAATAAAACTAGCAATTACACTAAGTGGATTCCGTATCGTAAAGGTTTCTGCACGCGAAGCTTACATAATTCCCAGGAGGATTCATCATTCTCTTTTACAATTCGTTTTGCTAAATTAGCACTCACTTCTTTACAGAAATCTCAAGCTGTCCTTTGGCCCGGAAAGTCACATTTCATGTTTATTTCCTCTTTTTACAGTTGTATAAATAAAATGAAACTCTTCTAAGAGATATTAACACTGAATGAATCAGTGGAGACTTAATATCTTCAATTTTTCTCCGGTTTCTTTTGAATATTTTGTTTCCACGAAACCAATCTGTTTTTTATGACGCGTAAGTAAATTTATTTTGTTTCATTAATCGTTATGAAAAAGCGTTGGCTAACGAAATAAAATGAAACGTTCTTAAGAAAATAAAAGGAAAATTAACTTTAATTGCTGATGTAAGGTGGTGTATTTTTGTTGATACAACCAACAAATAATTATAGCTAAATATTCGAGTGCTATTATTACAAATGAAGCAGATAAACTCACTAACACTGAAATGCCTGTAATTCGAACCAATAAGGAAATTACAACAAAATTTATTTCGTGTCTAAATTAGGGCCGGCCGCTCCTCATAATTGTCTTTATCTTATATAGCTTATGATAATAGAAATTCGGATTGTCAGGAATTAAGACAATGACGGGTTTCGTTCAAACACACCTTTGTCTTGTGGGATAAAGGATGTCACTCATTGCTTTAATGGCGTCGAGATCAGTCCTTCGAATTTGTCGCACAATTACTGAAAGGCCTTGCTTGTGAGTGATAATGACCTAATGATGGCAGTTTGACCCTCATTTGTAACAGCATACCTACTTTATGTATCTACCCAAGCATATTTCATATGAAGTCAACATATTCGTGAAAAGAAGAATCACAATACATTTAAATCATTCTGTGTTAAAACTTAATATTTTACGTGGGTGCATTCATTATCCAGATAACACCAACCATGTCGCTTTTGACCGCGACGTGCAACCGCTTTATGATTGTGTACCAACATTAAAGCCTCTTATAAAATTCATTGTGTTCGACCAAATTATAATTCGACACAACAATGGCCGCATCCGCAACCGTTACACGCACAGAGCCGTACAGTTGGGGCTTCTGTAACACAAATATATGCGCCATAAATTCGCACGTCCTTAGTCACGAACTTTGATCGTTAACTAGTATTAAAGGAGATATAACGCTGTCATAAACTGTGCTATAACTTATTCGGACTGTATATCGGATTGAACTAACAGGACGCATGCCAGAAGCAATAATTACAGCCTCGGTTGGTCATAGCATACCGATTCGTCTGTATCATCTCCGATTGTTGAGCTCAATGCCAGCATTGAAAGGCATCCGCGGGAAGAATCGAAGATAACCTTCGGCTGCAAGTGAATTCCGTTTTTTTATAGTATTGAGAGAAACTAAATGTATTTCAGTCACGTTCAAAGTCCCGGCGACGTTAGCCGATTATATAGGGCAAATATCACTTATATTATTGTAATAACATTACCGAAAATATATTTCAACCCACGGATAATTTTTAAACTTAATTATATAGAAAAGTTACATAAGAAAAACTTTTAACTTTCTTCCATTATCGATAGACGAAATGAACGAAATATTAATGAACTTGTTTACTGTACAAAAAAATTATTTGGGAGGTTTATTTCCTGTGGCCCATATCGAAATTGTATTATATTTTTTTCTATTAAAGGTCGGTAAGTTTTGCGGTTTTCCTTGTACAGCCTGTTGTCAACGTTATCTGACCCACCCTAAAAACAAAGGAATTTGGACCCTCTGCCTGTAATATTAAGGTTTATTCAATTTATATGAGCTTATCAGACAAGTGCTCGAGGACTAGATGAACAAATACAATAACAAAACAGACACGCAAATTTGATCTTTAACACGTAACGTTAAGGTAAACCCACCCAACATTGTCGGAGCCACCGGCATTATATATCATTTTGTTAAGCTATTTTAATCATTATCACGTTGACATTAAAGCTTTGAAGTCACACTACATAATTACAACTCAATCTTTAATTTCGCGTATTTCCAACCAGTTCTTTTGGCTTAGCGGCTTGATGCTAGATTGGCGACGAACAACATGTGGGTTCGAAAACACACCCCACGTATTATCAGTTTCTTTTTTAATTTGTTTTCATTTCCACAATATTGCTTACATTATTAAAGAACGATCAATATGATTTAAGCCTAATAACTTATCTTGTAGGGCTAAATTAAAAAAAAAACTTTGAATATTTATTTTTCAACTACCCACTTATTACAAGTTATGCGAAAATATTACCAATTTAGAAAGATTATTATTATTTGAAGATTATCCGTCTATAGTTCTTTACAAGAACACAAGAAATAGTTTTGGAATAAATTCTAAATTGAAAGCAAAACATCTTCGTCGCAGGATTTGATCTCGCAACTTGTTTTTCTCAGTTTTATACACGGACCACGACACCTTGCACGCTATCATTAAAATAAGCTATTACACTAATTATGTTATATCATATAACCTAATGCTAACGTTATAAAGATCAAATTTGCGTGTCTGTATTATTATTGTAGGTATTTGTTCATCGAGTCCTCGAGCACTTGTCTGATAAGCTCATATAAATTGAATAAATCTTAATGTTACAGGCAGAGGGTCCAAATACGTTTGTTTTTAGGGTGCGTCAGATAATGTTGACAACAGACTGTACTAGCAACGTAATCCTGTTTAAGTCAGCTATCATTTGGTAGGTAAAGCAATTTCAATTTATGAAGGCCCGATAGCATTAAATATTATTTATAAATGGGCATTATACACAGACTTTGAAGTTTTTTAAGTTAACAGGGGTTCCGTCCAAAATTCTGGGCTCATTATAAATCCATTTACAATCTTGTGACATACATACTCAAGGAACACCCAGCGAAAGTATGGGACAAAGTAAGTATGAAAAAGCGATAAAAGTCTATCAGTCTCAACATGTGACGAGATTTCCATCCATTTATCTAGCACCGGTTACAGAGACGATTGATGTTTTCAATCCACTCCTGATAATTGTTTTAACTGAATTTCCGTAATGTAACGATATTTGGCAATCACAAAAAGAGTTTCGGGTCAATGTAGAGAAATGTAATTAATCTAGAAGCACATTAAACCACACAACCTTATTCATTATTAAGTAGGAAGGTTCGTTGTTCGATGAACACTGAGAAAAATACTTTTAATAATATAAATTAATGACGCTTTTATAGGTCACTTCGTAGTGACAAGGGCACTTTTCAAAATAAAGATTAATGAATAATCTAACAGACAGCTCGCTGCGGACAATACTTCGCTTCATTAACATTAATGAAGCAATTATTCAGTAAAAGTACAATGCAATTATTGTCACGGAGGAATAATTTATTATTCCCGCATAACAATGAGATTTTAGCAAAAACAAATACATTATCTGCGTCTGTGTCAGTGGATGCCCAAGTGCCGTGGAGATATATTTTTCCGGCTCGCATTTTCACCGGAGCTCGCTTTTCAATTTATTTCGTCGTTTTAGCCGAGTGACGCCGTAATTACGACACCGCGCCGCGCGGCTCGCCGCATAATCGTCAAGCTATTTTTTAAATTCGGCCATTCGGCTACACGCGATACCCATAATAACTGCGGAAATCAAGCGCATGTATCTGACATCTCGGAAATTCGGTGACAGAAAGAAAAAAATATGCCTATAATATTAGAGACATCCACCTAGCGGATACGGATGCCCCCCGCAGAAACCTGTGCCCGACATAAAATGATAAACGAGTGATCTGGCACCGGTCTGACTCACTACAGATTGTACGTATTCCGACAGGAATATTTTGCGTGCAATCGATCAGGGTGAGACGCGGCCTTGCAGGCTTCATTTTCTCGTCATGTTATCAACGCGCTTTCATAGAAAGGACTATCAACTAGAATTTTATAAGAAGAATGATAGCGATATAAAAAACAAAGAACAAGTTTAACATAATTTTACGGGAGAGTGGGCGCTCGCTATAGGAACTGTTGGGATACGAGGCGGCGTTCAATTCTCTCCGCTATAATGCCGCGATAAAAGAGATTGAACTTACTTGGTCCGTAATAAGCACTCCCTGTTCCAGTACGAATTACGAATAAACGGTTCGCTGTTTCATTAAAAATAGTGTCCATATATTACAAACGAAATTAGGGTGAAGTCAGTTCTTTATTTATTTTGATACATCGGAGCAAGTCGTGTACTACGTTTTATCATAATTACATTGCTTAAGATTGAGGCGAGAGGTGGCGCCTCAAGGTTGCCGGACTAGCGCTCTCCACGTCGAGGAAATACCCCAGGATATTGGTTTCAACGTGTAAGGACTTCAATCTCGTCGCTTCCGTTGGGATAAAGTAATCTTTGTCGGCGATAAAAGCCGCTCTGTTTACCGATGAAAGGGAAGTCAAACCAATTTACGAAACTAGACGTTGAAATTCGGGCAACAAAAGTAGTCAATTTATCTGATTTCTGAACCTAGTATCCCATTAATATTAATGTGAGCCTACAGAAGATACTATTTTATATTGTTAATCGAGAGTCGATGATAAAAGGATTTATATCCTCATTGTTTAGGTATTTATATACTCGGGATACAACAAGTATCAAATCAATCAACCAGGTTCTCTTGCAAATATCTTTACATAACACTAAACCGTTCAAAGGTTCTAACATACTGGGAGGCAGAGTACATGCCTATTGTTACATTCATTAATAAATTCCCGTAATGTTACCAATGATTCATAGCAGGAACTAGGAATGATACATGGTGAATGTCTGCCGGAGCGTACCCTTGATTGTGGACAAAAACAATAGTGTCTCAAGACGGAGCCGGAGTCCATTAGAGGAAATGTGTTTATGACAAGAGTGTGATCAATAGAAGGCCGGAGGGTCGAGAGGTCGGCCGGTTCGGAGGACACAGCCACACACGGCCACGTTATTAATAGTCGCTCGTGGCCAACCCTGAATGCCACCGGATTTCAAAGCACTAAATATTGTATACATTTACTATGCATATCCGACATTCGATGTCTATTCACACGAAATATGAACTATTAATGGACGGAAGATAACTGCCTTAATTTAATGCATGTGCGCTGAACTGTCAAGATTGGCATCTTCGAAGGGTTTATGAGATATGTTATTCCACTCGAGTTTGTTGACGACGATACTGTAGTTGGACAATCACGGAATGTAAATGTCAAGCACGTTAAGGTTAATTTCTGCTTGCACCTTATTATTTTTCTGACTACATTTTGAATGAAAGTTCGAAAAGATGACATGCGCCGGCCATTTGACAAAGGAATTTGTTTGAAAATCGCTCCACATTTTCGCTCCTTGACCGAACGTGAGGAACTGCGACATCCTAGTTTATACATACATAAGGCACAACCATAAACTTGTGGTCAATTTATTACAGATTTTTCCAGTAGAAAAATCCACCCAACCAATCCAGGATACCAAGAAATTTTACTCAAGAGAATCTACAACAAACTAATCAACATGGTTCTTCGGTAAAGGAACCAATAACGAGAAGAATATTTACTGAAAAAAACTTTAAGTAGAAATTATCCGATAGTAGCAGGAACAGGTAATTAGGTAAGGTAAGGTAATCTGATTCCATGAAAATAGCAAATTCAAGAAAATATTGATCCCTTTGAATATTTAGTGCGCACATGATACATACATACCTACCTAGTGTAGTTTTTTATCGAGAAAACAAGTATCATTTTAAAGCTAGTTTTTCGGTAAAACGTAAACAGTAGAATAGTGGGTGCCGTCACGTCCGCACACGAATCGAATGCATTTTCCTGACACAGTGACTGAGAGCAAACAACGAGCGGCCTCGACAGCGAACATCTGTCATGTAGCGTGCAACATTCAATTCAGTTATAGGAACATACCAGCAAGTACCGACACCGTCAATAACGCAATAAAATAAAGATGCAATATAAGAACTCCACGTTCAATCGAATTGTTCGTCACTCCCTTTTGAAACATCGCATTCCCTGAAAGTGTGCAGTTGTCCTAAATCGAATTGGAAACGACGTGGAAATCTGCCACTGTATTCAGTGTTCTGTTCGTCCTCGAGCAAAGCATTAGTGAGGAATTTAATTTGTCAAGTATGATGCGCGTTCAGGTGCCGGAGAGTCGTTAGTGAAACGCGCGACGCGTGCCGGTGCGCGAAACTTCCGCGCACATACCGACTAGTACCTAGTACCCGCGTGTAACCGGCCTTAACTCACAACTTCGACGGATTACACTCACCACGTACTCGGAATACAAACCAAACGGTGCTTACAAAGCTAAACGAACGGAAAACTTTCGTTTTCAGTTAATTCGACGTACCTGCCTATATTTACGCGAAATGTTGCATTTCATCTGCTTAATAAGTTTGTTTTACGAAATAAACCCTTTAAACAGAAGTTCTAAGCTAAACGAAAGGACACATAACGGAAATTAACATTTTATGCAAAAAAGACGATGACCATAGGTAACAAATAACTGGCTACAAAATTTATGCCGGCATTTTAGTGGTCGGTAGTGAACAAATGGAAGAAGCAGAGTAAGCAAGAAGATGGAAAACAGCGGATGTTGTACGGCTCTCGTCTGCCCATTAAACTGGGCCGAGGTGGAACGCTCAAATTCTAGCTAAAAGAGATTTGGCGGACTTGAAAAATATAGAGCTGCGTAAATTGCCGCTCTCTACCTACTTGAGCAGGATTAATATTGTCAGGTTATACGGCCGACAGACAAACATTTTAAATTTCAATCTAAAAACAATTTGAGGCTCAAGAGAGACGAATACACGTATTTGATGATTATGTTTACCTCTGTCCTAGAGTAGGTAGGTACTGCTATGCAGTACGCACTATGGTGCATACATTGTTGAACACAGATCACTAACGTTCATACGCGGGGAAATATTGCAAACGGCTACAAACTTTTCAATTTTGAACAGTTCAATAAACTGAATTGTTCGATGCAATCATCGTGTAGTTCGATAAACCAATTTCGTACGATATAAATCAATGAGAATGAGATTTCGACGACGTAAAGGATATCACTTTAATATTCAGTCACGGAGATCTAACGAAGTAGTCATAAACGTCAGTGACATGCGTCATAATATGGAAAGTCGACATCCGAGTCGGATTCATAAGTTCTTTTATGTAACGTCACTTGAAGTAAGTCGTAGAAAACTTTCGAGTATATGAGAGTAACAAGTGGGCCGGCAATCATAGTTCCGAGTGTGTTCGAGCGGAGACAAGTGCCGAGACGAAATGATTTTATGCATTGTGCTCACTCAATCTGCGAGCGCTTAGCAATGCAATCTCTCGCATAATTCTTGAGCTTAATCTGTCCCGGAGCATCGCATCTCAGCCTTGACATCGACGACGACTTTGAGAATGAAATATGGCCGCTTCGCTGAACACTGCTTCGAGTACCTCATAGCTTAACAAAGTAGCTATTTTCAAAATAACACTAATCTTTGATTAATTGGCTGTAGGTTAATTAAATTGGTGGTAGCGGTAACAAATAAACTACGAATGACGACTAAATGCTCAATATCCATAACCTGTGCCTTATTTACTTTCATGTCCGATGTATGTGCATACGAGTAAATATTCTATATCCACTAAACCAATATTTTTGAACCAGGTTCAGTAAACGCAATATACTTAACGTTCAGCGCCGATAAATATAAATCTAAGTTCCGGGCTACAAATCTAAATCGCTTTGATTTTCAATGGCCGAATAGCACAGTAGGTAGCTTTCAACGCCTAGAGCGCAGAAAGATACAAATCGAAAAAGACCGATGAAAACATGGAAACTAAGTTACCTACCGCTCGTATAAATCCGACACAATAAAAGTACGCCTCTATCGGCACGGTCATTTATTTTTAACGTAGTCACGAGAGGTTTGTGAAACCGTGTCGATAGCATTGTTTTTAAAACAGACACGACATAAACAATTCCTTGTCGCTTTGGGAATGAGTTAGGGGAAAATGGCAAGTGCGTCAAGAACAGGGTTGATATTATGTCGGAAACATCGGCCGGGGAAAACATCCGGCCGCACCCGCGCTCGCGCCCGCTCCGCCAGCGCGCCGCCCACACCGCGACGACCTCCAAGAAAGCAAATAAGCTCTAACGAAATGAAAAACAAATACTCAGGAGATACGTTGAACGTTTTAAAGAACAGACTTTGGTTGGAAACAAAATAAACAGCTTCATTCATCATTTTTGACGGAAAAAAAAATAGGTATCAATGTGTTTGCTTTGTTACGATACGTTTTCTCACACTCAGACTTCGTTTAGCGGCTGATAAATCACAATTTGACCAGTATTGGTTTTATGAGTATTTGAGCGTCGTGTTTCCAAATTTTAGGAAAAATACTCTTTATCCAAACAAGAACTCTCGTTTCTACATATACTTTATTAACTACGCAGGGACATTATTAAATACACAACTATTTACTAGTTTCATAATAAAACAATTTACGTAATTGGTAGGTCAAAGCTCGAGCGCGGCAAATGAAAATAAATTCTGATTATTTTTATTAGGGGATTATTTATCTCGTCAAAGGCTCTGAAAGTAACCCATTCTCTGAAGAATACCTCTAATTTAACCGATCAAAGGTACTTAATTTATTTGAATTTTCGAGACCGTTAAATTGGAACACCGGTTTATAAACATTTATAATATTACAAGGGATCTCCAAGTTAAGGTGTTTGATATCGCCTCTGTTAGCTACCCGTGCACCCGCAGAGTAAAGTTTTTTACGTTACGTTAAAATTTAATTACTATTCAATTATTAATCCGCCCAAACCTTGATTTTACTACCTCGGCTTTTGTTTCAACTGTTTCCTGAAATTTCTCTTACAATTCTGAAACAACAGAATACCAAATGGAAACTTTACTAGATAGACGTTGTTTCTGCACCAGTAGGTATGTCTAACGCAACTCAGAGTAGGCTTTAAATTGAAATGTATCAATCCAGGGCAGCACGAGTGAGCAAGGCGTCGCGAACTCATGAATACGTCGTAATAATTCTACGTTCACACAATACACAAGTTCGATTTGTAACTCGAGCTGCGATAAACATGTAGTTAGGAAACAGAGAGCAGCGGAGCGGAGAAGTGGAGCCTCCAAACACCGCCATACTTGCTCTCTGCTCCAGTTGAACAAATTCGTGTCATTTGTTATAAGTGAGCGAGTAACAACTTAATGCAAACTGTCGCGAGTGTATCCTCGTACGCACACAGCATCACAAGGAGCCCGAAAATCATCCCAAGAATAAGTAAATAACATCTCACGGAGAGGAGGCCTGTGTCCCAGCAATGGGAACATTATATATATACATATATGTCGGAGATGGTATGCCTGTCTCTCGTTGCATCAGGCATATTTTAATTACTGTGGGCGTACTATGGGTAGTGTTGTTTAGAGCACAGTAAAGAAACAGTTTGCAGTTCAAATCAGATTATAATTTACGAACCAGTTAGTCACACTAGCGGATCACACACACTATAGGCACACATTCAACGTTACGGAACGCTGACAGTTTCTCAGCACATGTTGTTCGTACGATGTCCAATGTTTCGATGTTCCTGAGAGCTCTGCTTAAACCCTTCTTGTAGCTCTCGCTCTCGTCCCACCACGAACTCAGGCTAGACTCTGTCCAGCGCCACAAGATGGCGCTGGCGTTCCGAATAGTCAAACGAATGACTCAGGATAACAAAGATCCCATTGGGTTAGTAACAATAACCTTAACCTATGTTAGTACTTAACTAATAACAACGACAATGTAGGTACAGGTGACAAGTGACCTCATCAACGGGCTATCATGTCTCCCGGCTATAGCGCGTAGAATGCTGTTGGGGCTGCCACGGAGTATGTTTAGTAGCGAGGCCGCTTTCTTACGTAGTACAGCATTGAAGCAGTCGGTACAGGCCTCAGCGAACATAGATGACGCGCTACAGAACCGAGGCAGACGCAACAGCACTCTAAATGCGTTGTTATACTGGATCCGCAGAGCATTGTAGGCCTTTTGGGTGTAGCTGAACCACAGGCTCCCCGAGTATAGCGACATGCAATATGCTTTAAACAGCGTTATTTTGACCGCCGCTGCACATCGGAAGAACCGGCGGGCCAGCATTTTAGCCTGAACCTACAATGCTCTGCACTCCCTCTCCATATCCACGTCGTCTTTCAAATCATCCATCACCAAGTGGCCCAGGTATTTAAAAGAGTACACCCTGTGCAACTCCACACCGTTCAGTAACACAGGAGGGACGGTGGAGGGACTCTTGGTATCGGACTTGAAGACCATGTATTAAGACTTGCCTTCGTTGTATACAAGGCCATGAGAAGCAGCGTACGACTCGCATATATCGAGAAGCTTACGAAGCGCACCGACCGAGGGGGCCAGCAGCACCATGTCGTCTGCATAGCTTAAATTATTGAAACATACTCCATCAATAAAGCACCCGACACGTGTGCCGCTGAGCCGCTCGATTAGTGCATTCACGTACAGACTAAACAACAAAAGCGAGGTCAATTACAGGCGAGGAATTATAAGCTGATTCATTTAAGTAAAAAGCAGCTCATGTAAACACAATCAGGCTTATAAAAGCCATGTCGGTACCGGCAATGTGACGTGTGGCGGTACAGGCACACACCTGGATAAAAGCAATGTCATTTCTTTTAAAAGGGAACCCGTTATGGTTGACAGTACTTGTTACATATTTGTTGACTGACAACGTTCCGGTTTTTGTTTTCCATATCGGAAAACTCAATCAATCGTGATTCCAAGCGTTTTCTACATTGTTTCCACTACACAAAGCTGTACCAAAATCGTATTGCAACTTTCACACGGAGACTATGTATAAACGAGGAAATCCGTCATAATGAAAACAGAGAACGCGACGGCTTTAGTGGGAACCTGTGTTATTAAAAGCTGTATTTAATGTGAATCTAATTTATTTTCCAACAATATTGGTGCTATTCCCATTTATAATAATTGTTTTTATCGCGTTTACGTGATGGTACGAGTAACAAGTTTTACAAGCGCTCGACTCGTAAAATAATAATATTAGCTATCTACGTATATGTACATAATATGTTGATGGAGGCATATACATATTTACACTCTACAGTATACCAGTCGTATCAGCGAGTTTGCGTTTCAATGAATTTTCCACATTTATCTCTAGCGGCCGGACAACGGTAACTGCTACACGGTACGTAGGTACGTCGTGGCTCTTTGTAATACTGCTGAAATGTACCAATTGTTACATCGCTTCATCAATTAAAAATTGCTATGAAAACAACATTTAACGGCCTATGGTACTATAATTAAATTTATGTACGCGCTTAACCGGACGGGCTCCACTGTTTTATAGCACAAATAACTTTTTACGATGAATACTTTTCAGAATAGTAATGCAATGCCCGTTTTGCTCAGCGATCTTAATTTTGATTCAAGACTTTTTAGGAGGACGTTCTGTGATAAGCCAGCCACCGCAATTGTAAAGCAATTTCTGTCTTTTGTGCAGTATTCACAACAAAAAGATTTTATCTTGAGGTTCCTCGGTGATTATGTCATGAGTCGCGCAGATTCTTAAATAAGCAATTTACAAAAAGCTTTGAGAAGTGGCTGCGTCGTTAACGCAGAAGTAGGTAAGTAGCAACCGAGATGGCTACAGATAGGGAGTTCTACACGGCTCAGTGGATGGGTTCGGTTGTGGCTAAAAGTTTGGTAATCTTGTCTGTCGTGTTGGCCGTCCTCGTAAGCCGCAAGTTTCGATCGCTGCTATCTCCATAGTTGCAGCCTAATTAGATTGGGCGAGCGCGTTCCAAGGGGGAATACTCAAACGCATACGGAAAGTGCACAGCACACAGCCTCGTAACGACACAAAAGGTAATCTTAACTCCGTATAGGTACCTAATTGCAGTACGTGCATAAACTACACAAGGCGGGAGAAACTAGATTTTGTTAGACGAGAAATCCCAGTGGAGAGGAAATACCATTGCGTCTCGCGCGAGAAAATATTTAAATTTAATTCAAGCTAAAAAGGAGTTGTATAAGACTTATCTATAGTAGGGGTCGTATAAAATGGAAGTACATTAAAGTATCGCGAGCAATCAACAAATTAAGGGAATTGTAATACATTTTGTGACAATAAAAGAGGCTGCAAACTGTCTTCAAGTCGGTACAACCAACCATTTACGACTTTTTTATCAACAAAGTAATGGCTCCCTCACAAATAGTATCTTTGGTGTTTATTTCTCTCACATTGGTAGGATTAAAAAAGGAGTTTTTATTTTACTCTATCAATGTGTATTTACTACTTAAGTAGCTGACCCGGCGAATTTCGTACCGCCTCAGAATGAATGTATGAGAAAATGGATTATCTTAATTTTTTCTTTCGTGCACTTTTCCCATGTTTTAATAGTTATTCTGCTATTCAGGGCGGAGACAAATCCAACTCAAAAATCGGTCCAGCCGTTATTGATAAATGGTGTAACTAACCCGACTTTATTTTATTTATATAAGATTTAATTAAAGTATAAAGTTCACCGTACAAAGTGTACACAAATAGGTATATGTAAGGGAACTTCTCATTTCCGAGAAGTACCTCAGTGGGCACAGCTGTGGTCATTACGGCTCCTCGGAGGCTCGCATGCTAATTAACCAGAAGCCTCTTAACGTTCAAGTTCACCGTCAACGACATCCGCTTAACAAGTTGTCCTACAGTTAAATAACATCCTAAAGTCGGTCACACATACGAAATGACCTCTGTTCACATATTAACCCTCTCGCTATACCTGTGTGCATAGCTCAAAAAGCCGTAAAAATGTCACCGGTTCGGATCGGGCTCATGATAAAATACACAAACACAAATGTATGACGTGTTCAAACGAGATTTTCACAAATTTGTTCAGTGAATCATGTCCCGCTGCGAGTCTAGTAAACAGACGCGCCCGGACCGGTGTCGACAAATCTACTAAGTTAAATTCTGACTAGACTCCATATACTATATTTGAATGTCTCATCCCCTAAAGTAACCGTAAACTAACTAGATTAATGAAATTGCAGAACAAATAAAAAGAAGTAATTGAATGTATCTACGAATGTACGCGCGCGTACATAAACTGCTGTACCCTATGCAATAACTCGCTTTTTATGTGACTATTGACCGAACTGGACTATAAGAAATCTAAAAGTTTCGTGATCCTCCCCAGAAGACCAATAAAACGTTCTGCAGAATGTCTGTACTGTGAATTACATTATGGCCGTTGTTAGAAGCAACAACTAAACTAAACATAAAGAAGCGGTTATTATGGTTAATTTGGAAACAAATTGATATTCTCTAAAAACTCTCCAGTTTAGTGCCAATTAAATAAGACACAAACAAGTTAAATTCTTGTAAAATAATCGTAAGCTAGAAGTTTCTTAATTGCGATTCATTTTGGGAATTTTCATGATATTTCACACTCAAACTGGTTGTCTCTAAAATATTGGTTAATAGGCGGTGAATTGGCTTCCCCTAATGACAGATACAAGAGGAGACGCACTCGTTCGCCCCAGGGGTCGCTCTAACGTCATCTTCATGGCACCTGCCTGTCACACACACCGCCCTCCGGTCCCTGCGGCCCCGTGCCAATTGTTATACACACCGGAGTAATTAAAACGATGAAAATGTCCCACCTATTGTTCTCATGGTAACAAGAGAAACTTTGCAGTTGAACAGCAAATATTTCGTAGATACACACGTACGTACTAATGTATTTGCGAGAGAATAGTTCTACACTTAATTAAACCAACGCAAACAACTGTTTCCTCGTTATTCTGAAGTGACTACTGACTATATTATAAAGGACAGTAGGTGCTTAATGACGAGTCGTCAAAGCACAAGTCTATTTATCTGAGTCTTTGAAGGCTGATAGCAAAAGCGGACATTTTAATCAACGCAAACATTTAGTAGTTCCTTGATTGAAAGCGCTTAGTTAATATAACGACACAAAAGGTGATTACAAGATAATAGTAGCGAGGAAGTCGTTTTATTTACTGTGTATTAAATGGATAATAACGCTTTGTCAAGACACTGAGACCCTTTTGAGGAGCCTCGTACTAAGTTCTCTTCTATTCACTGATCGTGGTGTAGGGGTTTTTCTCTATTGTTCCTTCGCTTTTTTACCATTTTCCGTATCCATGGCCTCTTCAAAATCCCATTCGAGCGCGGTTCGAGTGTAAGTATCATTACATCCCATGCAGCTGTTACACTTTACGAGCGAACTTGTATTATTATGTTCCTAGCATCATTGTAAACTTTGCCAACGACCTTCAATTACGGCTGTAAGCACGTACGTCGTTTGAATTTTTTACTATCTCAATTTCAAAGACGGCCAAATATCTACTTTAAATTGTTATTTTTTAAATTCTGTAACAGTACGAGATTTAATATTAAAAGGCACCGGAGGAAAATGTACTCTTATTTTTCCAATTTGCGCTGGATCAAACGTAAACCCCACTTTGACTGCACTTGCCGTTCTGTATCAACTAAGAACATACCGCAAACAAATAATATTTCTATTTATTTATTACACGCGGAGTAATGGAATTAGGTATTGCTTTTAAATAACAAAACGTTTAATTTATATGAAAATAGAACGAAATTTATACGGAAACATATCAAAGGATTTATTGAAACGTGAAAAATAACTACATGCCCACAAACATTTAAAATAGACTAAACCACGATTAATCTACTTTTATCCACCGGTTTAAAATACAGAAATATATATTTTATGTCAAAGTGTATTTTATCCTGGGACACGATTCCTCATTTATGTGAGATAACAATACCCTTTGTTTCTTTTGACCAGTAAGTAATTCTGCCTCACTATTGTGCCCCGCAAATATTAGGTAATACGTCAAGAATTTATTAGGCATTAGAGAAAATTCTGTCAGTAGCAGGTATTTCAAACCAACCAGGCAAAAACTACAAATTACCGTTCACTAAGTCAATTATTTGAGAATAATTATCCATTCGGGTTATTTATTTTAATTTTACTTCTCCTTAGTTTGGTAAACGCTATCTAAGGGTGATTTAAAGTTTCCGAGTCTTTAGTTATGAATGGCTGCTGGTAGTTATAACTTGGTCGCCGAATGTCCTAGAAAAGATTTAATTGCAATAAAAAAAAATAAAAAAAAATTCTCGAACAAATCTTAAAACGTTCAGTTACAAACTACATTTGTTAAAAATACATGATTTTATTCAGACGACCTACAAAGGAAAGTTAAATGCGTAGGTTTTATGTAAATAGAAGTACATCTTATAATATCGGCAGAACCCAGCTTACATAATTACGGTTCCTTCATTTTATTTTGAAGAAAAATCCTGAATAAAGAAGGCACTTTAGTTTTTAGGACAGACTCAGATTAGATTAAAATTGAGATTAGTATGAAATCTGTTAGTTTTAATAGAGATTCAATATCTTTACCTACTAAGGATTAATGTACAATATAGGTCAGCAAAACATCTAAAAATAACATAATTTCCATCATCATCATCTCCCTAGCCTTTTCCCAACTATGTTCGGGTCGGCTTCCAGTCTAACCGGATGCAGCTGAGTACCAGTATTTTACATGGAGTGACTGCCTATCTGACCTATATATTCAGAGATAAAATAATATAGACACAAAAAACATTCGTATTAAAAGCAAGAAACGAAAATAGACAAAAAAATAGGAATGGAGTATTATCGTGGGGCCAGATTCATCCACGTAGCACACAACACCGTAATTTGGAAGAACCGTAATCCATTTATATCCAACATTCCCTTGGGCGAATATACCTAAATGGAGATCTCTTTATATAAACGTCATTTTCGGAATTAAGAACATTCATGGTAAAATAAATCGGATAAGAGACACTGATACTTTTTATTTAAGGGGATTTCCGGATTTCATCTTGTGATTAAAAAAAGATTTGTTCGTAAAAACAAGATAATCTCTTAGAAAAGTTGACTGAATATAATTAATAAACGTTATGTTAACTATCCCTCATGTAGAAACTAATGATGTTACTTCTAATAACATGTTTTAAAGCTATCGAACCAGACTCTAAGTAAATATTTTCCCGAGCTTTCTCCTTGTTAATTCACCACAACAGAAAAACTCTCGATAATTTCTCTAAGACCTCATTGCCCTAATAAAGATTATTGTCTACTTTAAAACTCTGCTCAAATGCGAAACTTTAGTCAAGAGATCGTAAGTATATAAAAATTTCGAACATACGTAGAAAATCTCTAGCTTTTATTACAATTCACACTTGATATTTCCAGTCCATTTGCATTAGACAAGGAACTGATCGCCGGATTTATTCTGGCTATATTTAACTGTCATGACCTCCATGGATCGGGTAATGTACGTGTAGCTGTTTCCAGGATTTGCAGGTGATTGCATTTAAAGCACATAGGCTATCCGGTGTCAGCTGACCCGCCGCAGACATTTTGCATTTTTCGTGATTGACTGGCAGTTCAACGAGCCGCTAATCCATCGTCAGTTTCAACAAAAAACCAACGGACATGAGACACAATTTCACAAAATATACCTTTTTTATTTGTTGACTATGGATTAAAACAGGGTGACTGTAAATTAGTGAGCGATACTTAATTAGATGACTGTACTCATCATCAATTTTCCCAAGGAAACGCTTTTTATTTTTATTTACCAAGCGCGTGACCCTAATTACAATAAGTATATAAATATGTTTCTGAAATCGTAAACAAGAATATTGTGAAGTATTTTATAGGTGAGATTGGGTTATTTTTAGTTATCAATATGATAAATATCCCATACTACACAGCCTTTCAATTGATCTAAAGAAATCTCGTACAAAAACACGAAAGATAAAAGAGATGTCAAAGAGGACAGGAACACGGGCCATTTAAAAAATGATGATATAGACAAACTGGAGAGGGTATTTCGAAAAAATACTGTATTTATTAATTTGCATACAAACTGCGTCTACGTTTGAAACAGTATTGATAACAATAACGTTACAAAACAGGATCCTAAAATGAGCGTTGTTTTAACCGGCGAGCTCACTATAGCGAACCTTCGCTTCTCCGCTCTTTGTAGCTATCTGCTGCACAGCGACGGGCAGAACGTGATTTCATAAAGGCACATACTATCGAAAAATACCTAAAAAAATATCACGTACCAAATAATCCAACGCCAAAGTAAAACTCCCGCTCTCTGTTACAGGTGACCAACTTTTATTAAATAAAACTTGTGTCAATCGATATCGGATCAGTATCGAGAATGTAATTAATAAATACGTAATTAAGTGATCACGTGTGACTCGTATGACGGATGACAAATAGCCATTAACGTCGCCAGCGAATCCTATTAGCTGCCGCCCCGGATACGAGTGCACTGCATAAATGTACTCTCAATAGCTTTATTAGTGAACCAATCAATCAGTTTCCGAGTCAAACAAACTACCAATCAACTGAACACTGATCCTTGCAATTAACCGGCAGGAAAAGAGCTTTCTTAGCTAATGTGTGTACGTGTTTCTTGTGAATTATAAACGAGTTATTAAGGTTTCCGCCAGTCAAACATGTTTGTTCTCGTATTATAAACTCATTGCCAACCTTTCTTGCTTTCAAACCTAAATAATAACTGACGCCCTTCCTTTTATTAATTATTTACAGTAACTCGTTTTTCCTCTTATAACATTTTATAATAAATGACCCAATTTCACAGACTTCAGAACTATTAAAACTTTGTCATTTACAAAAGCGTAGTTTAATAGAAATTATTGTGTGTATTATAGAAAACTGTCAAATGACTTGGAACTATGGTTCGCTGGATATCATTATAAAGTAATATTTGAACTCGAATCTCGTCCGTTTTCGTCGATTAAATTCTACATATTTTACGGCGTTATTAATATCAAATTGGCGCTGAACTTTTAAGTACCTGAATGTGATATATAAATGATACATGAAATGAAATACACAAACGGTAGCTGTAACAATTGTATCATTTATAAAATTAAATTACACATTTCGATACTAAACACAATAGCTACCGTGTTCCTATATGTTTAGGTTAGCGGCTATTTACTTACTTGTATGATGTTTACACGTCCGTTTTATTTACATCATTAAGTCGCAGAGGAATGAAGGAAAATTGTATAATAAAATTGCCAGGAGGCTGATTTCATAAAATGATAGAACATGATATTTTCGGTGCCCGTATTTATTACCATTGTGTTTGTGTACCTAATTGTAATTAAATCCGTTTCAGTAATTATATACAGGAGATTCCATATATGCTTATAGAAGTGGCTCATGTTCAATTCAATCAATCAATTATCATCAATTCAATTGAGAACTAGGTATATACCAACAATACTACTAGCACAACAATAAAACTAGGTATATAAATGACATGAAATTGAGAAGCGCCCAATTGTTACATAAAACTATTTCAGAACTAAAGTAACAAACTACTACATAAGTTAGTATGATATAATTCCATTTAAGACGTGCCTAGTTGCACAGCATGTACAAAATACGTACTACATAAACATTTACTTATCTAGTTGTGTACATTAGTATTTCACGCACGACAAACCCAAACAATATGTGCCCACTGCCCCGTTCAGTCCAAACCACCAAATGTATGCTGACAGCAAAAAACCTTTGAACGGAGACAGGTAACCTGTCCTGGATAGTACGTAATCCCTCTAAAATTGTGTTTTACCTCCATATTTGACATTTAGGGACACAAGTTTATCCGTGTAGAACGGAGAAAGAATACTAATCACCTTTACCGGACAGTATGGGCACGATAAACGACTACAGACGGCAGGGTCTTGAATACGGGGTAGGTGTCCCTAATTGGAGTCAGGTCTAACATGTTATTTCACGAGCTCGGTAGCTCCAACTGGAGATGCTAGTAGAATAAGTCAACATGTATTGCTTTTGTGAGGCGTGTTTGTTGAATTGAACACGTTTGTTAAACTATGTACCGCAGTGTGTGCTCCCGGACTTGGAAGTACAAATGCTACAACGTCGAAGCCGAAATCCAATTCTGCGTTTAAATAAATGAAATAGCCAGGTTGTACAGCGATACAATCCAACGTAACAAGATGTGGCATTGTTCTGCTGCGCTGACAAATTTATGCCGATACACTTGAACGAAGCTGATTTGGTTTTATCCATGGGCACGTTTCGCGAGAAACCAAGAGACTGTTAAAATTCTACTCCCAATAGCTATTCATTCACGCGGAGTATAATCTTTTATACCTAAGGAATGTTTAGAAGCGAAAGAATTTTACAACGGCGACATTCGCATGAAAATACTTTTCTACATTTTTAAATTAGTTACTCTTGAAAAGTATTTCCCATCAGATAAAGAAAATGCAGGTTTACTATTTGGAAGCTATAACAAAGAACGCAGAACTTGTATAACTTCGGACAGTCATTTGCAGGCGTTTCGCGGCGTTTCCTCTAAGAATTAAAGTTGAAATGGTAATTTCTTGTTCTTTGGCACTTTATTCAAATTACTAACTTATTTGGGATTTCTTTATTAAATAACGATTTCAGAGTTGAAAATTGTAGTCAAAACATTTTCTTTCAGTAGAACAATAGTTTTGCAAATGTTTTAAAAGTTAAATATGTATTTCATAATATTAAGTACCTACCTACTACTACAAGCTTTTTTTTTTGAGGATGGGAAATCATCAAATGACTCCTCCCGCTCTGGGTGGAGCAGGAGGGAGTGTCAGACTCTTACTGACTAAAACCCACCCGTGTTCCTTCCTTAGCCCTTTATGTTCCAGGGCAGCGGTAACCCTTTCGGACGATCCCGCTACTACTACTACAAGCTTAGTAGGAGATAATTATAATCATATGCATTATTGAATATGATACGTAAACCCGTGATTATAATTACCTACTGGACGATGTAGGTTAGTATTCAATGCATAATGGGATTTAGTCAGAAATGTGAATACCTAGAACTAGTTACATCGGTTGATTACATAGCAAAGAGGTTTACAATATTGTCATGCATATAAATCTTCCTTGAATTTCCTCATTAAATGGCCGACGTGCTTTTCACAAGCATTACATGGACCTGTAAGCTCATTGCTAAGTTTTTCCTCTAGTTCGCCGAAAGGCTCTCTTTGTTTTGGCAACTATTAAGTGGCCACAAGCCGTCTTTTACGATAATCATATATTTCGTGTGATACATACATTTGTATGTCGCTCGACCCAGTTTCCTTGACAAAATTATAGTTTCGGCAAGTTCTTAATCAGAGGGTTTAGTATTTAGGTCGGGAACAATAAACAAGACGGATCGTGGTAAGTGAGGCGGGCGTGCCAATCATCTGTCCCGGCAGCGAATGTCTTAAGCTCAGGTTTAGCTAACAGATATAGCACGGCTAGCACAGTGTCCAAATTTCCACAACACATGTATCACTGGCTGATATCATAGGTAGGTACATGACACACGGAGCGCCGCGCCACCACACTGGAGCACGGGTTTTTGCAGGACTTATGTCTTGATGCCTCGCTCCTGCTACTTCAAAGAAATGTTGTAGATACCTACAAACTATGTAACAGCGGATTTATTGGGTTTCCACTTCCGTGGTTTTCTGCCGCCGCTAATATCGGTTTTATTTTTATACTAAAAATAATAGTTCGGAAATGTCTTTGTTCTTTTTTATGTGGAGCTGTGTGATTTTATTAAATCCTATACTTAACAACAATGATATCCATACTTACTTGGCATTCAAAACAAGTAAAGTACAATAGAGCTAATTACGATTTATATCAATTTGATCTAATTATTTTGTTTACGATAATTTCTGGCTTTTAAATGCAAAATTAAGTATAACGCATAAATACACCGAAATTATTTCAATTATTTACCTACTTCGTTGATTAAAAATCACACACAAAAATCACAAGTGTCACTGCGATATTTCACTGAACGATCCTCATTAATCCAGTTTTCATGTGTTTCAGAATTGAAACTCGCGGTATTAGGCGGGCGGCTGAAAGTTGAGGGAAAGCGGCGCGGACAGACAAGACGCGTGGTCGCGGCGCGGGCTGGCGTGCCACTGGCCTGGCCGCAGCCGCCCGCCGCTCCGCGCGCACGCCCGCCACGCCACCGACACGCGCATAAAACGCCACACGCGCTACCCTACGCACTAAACTCTCACGTTTTTAATTAAAAAATTTGAGTATATACTTAATATTTAAATGAACCTTACAACAAATGATCATGCCAGCACTCGCAGCGGTAAACTAGCTTCCACGTTTTATTATATCTTTATTTTGTAACACGTAGTTACAAGCCTAATTGCATTCCTACCCTTAACTTTGCTCATTTCCATCATAACTGACGTAAAAATTATGCGCCTCAAAATTAACGAACTTTTATGAAATTGTAGATGTGTCTATAATCCAGTTATATTTTAATGGAAATTCGAGAAGCGCAGCGAGACGCAATATTTCACTTTTTAAATACCATTGAATGCGTTACGCCAATAAAATGTTAAATTAATGGTCGGTAGTCTAAAGAGTCGAATTTACCGACAAGTCACTATTATTTAGGGTTTAATTATACCGTCAGCAGCCGTGATTGCGACGTATTTACTACATACGTCACGTGTCGTCTATACCAAGGATGGATTGCCCGCAACCCGGATTAAATCAGCTGCGGCCACCGGATTGCGTCCCAACCCTATGAACCCACGTAGATACTAAGTTTTTTAAAGAAGTAGACCTCACGTTCGGGACTATGTAAGTCAATTTTACCAACATATATGAATAAAACAAAAACCACAACTTTCCTTTTTATATGTAAAGTTCGGGGGTAAGTAAGTTCCAGGTGTTACTAATATGTATGCAAGCGGGTGTCGGTAGTCATTTGGCCATAGATAGTAGTGACTTAAACCTGCGTAAGTTATTTATGTTGAGTAAGTAAGTTTGTGACTTTATCCGTGTGTGGGAGCTTAGAAGAGGCCTCCATCAGATGCGTAGGCGGCCGTGAGATGCTTTCATATGATAATCATAATAATCCTTAGTTCTAAACAGGATTATTATTCCAAGTTGCCACCAGAAATTACTTTTACGTAAAACTAACTCTACACAGTAAGAAAACTAAGTTTTTATAATAGTTGAAGAAGTCAGAAAGTTACACCCCAACTTTGCAGAAAGAACTAACCGATAGCGCTCGACCAATTACTTCAAGGTAACTAGATCTTGGCACAACACTATGAACACGCTAAAGTGAAAAAAAAATTGTTACTTAAACTTTATGCTTAGCAATAACTTCACACGAATATCTAAAGTTATATACTCTATAAACCTAGACACATTGCTTTGAGGAAAAACCAACATAAAACATACAAAGCTAATCTTTATTAACAATCAGGATAAGAGATATTACTATAAGGCTGGGGTAGACAATTTTCTTCACTTGTCGACAAAGAAAACATAAGTCCTGCCAAGGAAAACCTAGGCAGGGTTAGATATCAAACTTTTACCGCCAGCTTCCTGGCACATATCCTATGCATCTTGATGGGACTAAGTTCTGAATAAGCAAAATGCGAGCGTGTTGTTCCGTGCAATATTATGATTTAAATCCACACTATTTTACACAGAACGCTACGCAAACAGAACTAACTACATCGCTAGTTGGAAAACGTGTATTAAATGAAAAATGGTAGGTAAATACTTCTCGAGGCTTTATACATCTACAAAGAAAGCACCGTAAAACGTTCGCATATAAAAAACAACCGACTTCCAAAAATGACACTACAAAGTGAAAAATAACTTTAATTTCGGAAGTCGGTGTCGTTGGGTTCGCATTTTCGTTGTTTGCCACCGACTTCCGAAATTAAAGTTATTTTTCACTTTGTAGTGTCATTTTTGGAAGTCGGTTGTTTTTTTTGCAAAAAAGTTTTTATTTTTCACTTTTAAGTTGTAATTTTTACCATGAATTTTGGTTTAAAAACCAAAGTACTAAACCGTTTTTGATGAAATTTCGATGGGACCATTTAGGAAGTATATATACCCTTTCCAACAAAAAAAGAATTTTTCAAATCGGTTGGGTAACGACGGAGTTATGCGCGAACAAACATAAAAAAATACAAACATCCGAATTGAGAACCTCCTCCTTTTTCAGAAGTCGGTTAAAAATAATAATATGCTTATTTCACTCCGTAATTTTATTTTCTGACCTTTGTTAGGTACTTTCGATGTCAGTAATTTGATTACAAACGTTGTAAGGGGAAGTCTTATGCCAATTTTCTTATTGATATGACGAAAACAACAGACCCGGATAAGCCACGGTAATCTCCGTAAGTACGCCATAATAATCCAACAGTGAACCCAACAATAGGAAACCAAAAATAATAGAATTATGATGTAATCATTGTTTGGGTGAAAATACGTATTTTCTCATACAATACAAAATAAAATATATAAGTGAATACTCGCTGCTTTAGTTAGTGTTTCTTGCAGCTAAAATAAGTAATTGCTATAGAGCGTGTGTACTCCAAATGCTGTATTGTTTTCGACGTATAAACCTTCAGTCAAAGTAAATAGCGGTCCATTAGACCCGGCCGTCGCTTGACAGCGCTGGACGTTTCCTCCACGAACGAAAACAATGTGCTTTACGCTTTTTGCAGCGCCGGACGCTCCTTCCAGTGCTTTGAAACGTAGAATGATACGCTCCGATATGCTCCATCCGTTGCCTCAGGTCTCTCGTTTCTATGGGGCACAATGCGATATCCAAACCGAAGCCTACACAAACTCGAAACAAAAACAATTGTTCCTACCATTACAAAATCTCTTTATTTTATACTGCCCTCTGATAAATAAACGAACGTTGAACAGAACGAGTAAAGCTTAATGCCTCAACTTTTAGAAAAAAGTACAAACATTTCATCACATTTCACAGAGTTTTTAATTAGATTATTTCTTGAAGCTAAAATCCTCCCACGTATTGGAGAATTTCCTCAACTTTGGAACATTTATAACGCTTCACGGGTAATTCTTATGAACTGAGATAGTTAGATACAGGTATTAGGTATTTATCGGTTAATACATACAGTTTGCGAAGAATGGAGTTTTCCTACTATTGTATTACCTACTGCCAAATTAATTTTAGTTGGGGTGTGTAATTTCATTTGACAAGTTTTGGGCCTCGTCGTGGTCGGTGACACGCGGTCATGTGGGGTATGAATCTCCTATCTATATGTACACATGTACAAGAGTTTCGTAACTGACAGGCAGAAGATAGAATCAAAATAGAACTAACTTGTTCCAAATGATTATATTTTTTTCGAAAACCAAATTTATAGGACATCATTCATTTCGTATAAAGTCATTCCCAGAAAAATAAGTTCTGTTTTCATATTTTTATAACAAATGTTAAGCATAACATTTAAAAAATGTCAACTTTTAATTTATTATAACATCCCGAACTTGTTTTAACTCAACATAGATCTATAATTAACCCCCTGGTTGTTTTTTTTCATTTTAAAGTACCTAAAATCATATTTTTGCCAATAATATTTTGGGCATTCTTTTACAGACGCAAACAGTTATTGATTCGCTGCGTTTTCAGTTCTAAGTAATTTAATTTTTGGGTATGAAATCTTCGACACTTGAATTATGTCCTTTGTTCTAAAGAACCACTATCAGATATTAACCACTCATAACGAAACCAACAGTGTTTAAGGTAGTATGGAAAATACAAATCGAAGAACGTGCCTAAGTCAAACATCTACATAGATGAAGTCACGAACAAAAGCTAGTTAACCTATAGTTACCTAAACAATATAACATAACACAACATCACGCCTGTAATGCCGAAGGGCAACGCAGAGGTGCGTCTACAATACACCTACATTTTTTTCCAGTTATGTAATATAAAATAATAAGGAAATATGTGCAGTGAACGAGCCGGTAAACAACAAGTATCTAACGTTATTCAGTCACTCGTCTCGTTTACGGTGACGGGTTTACGGGAAACCTAACTCTATCCATCTATTGTGAGAAATAAATTGGCAGCAATCTTCCGGTCGTGCCGCACCCAATTTTTACACGTTTATTGAATTTTTATGGTTATTTTGATCCGTTCATCATTTTTTACGACTTTCTACTGTAACAAGACTCTTCTAACGAAGTGGACGCGGTGTCATGAAAATACATTACTTTGTTATCTAATAGTATCTACTTATCAAGAAAAAGAGAAACACTACATTATTTAACAAAATATGAAACTAGATTTTAAAGGAGAATAAGCTAATTTGCGCCTAGTAACAGTTATGCTAAAACGTGCTATTGAAATGAAATAAAGCTCTTCAGTTGACAACGTCCTCGTTAATAATTTTAAAGGAAACCTCATTTATTTTGCTAAATTAAACCTAATAATTTATTTCACTTATTTATCCAAACACACCGAAATTATGTATTTTAGGGGCCAGATTTAAATTTGATTACGCTAATAATATCTTAGATCCACTTACCTTACGAGACGACAAAAATAAATCCGAAGTTCTAAAAAAATTCAGCTTACCTGTAACAAACAAAAGGAAATTAAACTTTCACCAATGACTTTGTGTTTAAGTTAGAAAGCATGATTAAATATAACAATAGCAGCGGAAACACAGCGGCTCGGATATAGTATGGACAAATCGACGGTTAGGAAGCCGTGACGTCACGTCAACGACCTGATGCCGACGTCCCGACGGAAAATATGATGGCCGCACAATAGCCTGCAGTGGTGGAGACGTCCAAATCATTATTTATTGTTTCGTTAACGAGCTCGAAAGAAACGCTGCCGGATCCGTGGCTCGATGCCCGGTCGACGCGCGCCGGAACCACTGACTCATCCACCCGTTATATTTCAGCTGATACATCTTAACCCCTTTTTAAATTTATGTACACGGTTTGCGAAGCTGGTAGATAACTTCTAGCAGTGCTATTCAATCAGCAAACCACTGAGATACTAATTTTGTCAACCGTGAATAAGGTTTGTGGAACTGAAGCAAGCATTACAGTGTATCTAGACGGTTCGTAAGATGAACGAACAAGATTTCTCTTGCATACATATGCAAATCAAGTATGTAAGTTATCTAAAGCTTAAAATTGCATGTAACACTGCTTATAACCATTCTATCTTTGTCTATATTTGAAAATACTTTGATAAAGGTATCTAAGATACCAAAAAGAGGCTGCTATTAACTGACGATTAGTGATTAGTTAATACGGCTCTAACAAAGATAATAGATTGTTTTTTTTAAAATGTACCTACTATTTAAAAAATATTTTATTTTCCGAGGTTCCCTTCAAAGACAATCAAATAAGAGCGTATTTGATCTAGCATGAACACGAAACAGGAAATTTAAAATAATAAAGAACATTTCGTTTGTATCTGCTGATGTAAATGCGTCGCCTAATTATCATCACGCCAGCTCTTTCGCGGAGATCGCAAAGAATACTTAACGCCAACGCTTACAGTCTTGGCACACTTTCCTTGCTAGACCCACTTTTTCGTCTCATGGAAAATATAAAATAGTGTACGAGTCTTAAAAAGTTTTTGCACTAAACATAAGGACATCTCAAAGTAGAACAGAAAACTCAATTATATTATTCATTCTCGCACTAATTATGGTGAACCTCTCTTTGTGGCCTCGAACAAATAAAATCTAATTAAGTTTTCAGATTTGTTTCCACATTATCTTGCAAGTGAGACAGTTCCCAAGTTTTTCTGTGAACTTACTAGCGGTATCACTAACTAGGTACCAAAAACTTTAATTAGTGTTTACATGTAGAGTTGAATGTGCCGCATTGTTGGTACCAGGCAGGCAGGCTGCGAAAGTCGCTTGATAACGTTATTACATAAGACTTTGATAGAATTGCAAGATGTTAACCTTGTTATGCCGACGACGGCCGTTTCCTGTCGCCAGTCACTGGCAGCCTGATGTCTAATGGAGTAAAGACTCTGCAGGGAATACTTACTCATCGCGTTTATGTACAAGTTTGAAGAAAGATTTAAGTAATTTGTTTTGGCTGCGCTACTTCTTGGCAAGTTTAGATAACATATATAAACACAAACAACTGTTAAGTATGTAAGTAAATAGGGGCACTCGTATATGGGACTGATAACATCAAATATTATGGGGGTTATAAAAGGCGTACTACTCAAAGTTCGCATTCATCTATATAATCTATAAGTACATACATACAAATGAATAAAGTTGAAGTGTCTGTTGGTAATGTCACAATAACAGCTTATTACTAAATACATATGAAAGTAAATACGGTATTTATAACAAAAAGCATTTTTTTTTTATATTGCCTGTCTGTTTGTTCCGACTATAATGAAAGGTATGTAGATACTTTGAACCCTGGGGAAGGACATAGGCTATACCTTTAATTTAAATACCACGCGGGCGAAGTGTGTATACAAAAAGTGGAGTTCGAAGAAACTAGAAAATTAAATGGCCAACGATTCATGAAATATTTGAATAAATATGAATCTTTACCATTCGCTTTGTTTGATGACATGTAGGTTATTAATCACCCATTAATTTTAGTAGCCAGGACGCTAACCGCTTAGTTCTTAAATAATTATACTTTATATAAAGACTAGCTTCTGCCCGCGGCTGGGATTCTACCAGGATAAAAAGTATGTCCTTCCCCAGGATGCCATCTATCTCTTTGCCAAATAAGAAGTTCAGTGGTTTAGGTGTGACAATGTAGCATACAGTTTCAAGTTTAAATCCTCCCCTTAAAAATCGAATTACCCCTTTTTGTCCCGTCAGGGGTCAATTTTCGACAACCTTAAATCATAATCATCATCTGCCTAGCCTTTTCCCAACTATGTTGGGGTCGGCTTCCAGTCTAACCGGATTCAGCTTAATACCAGTATTTCGGCAACCTTACATACTTATTATTAACAATTTTCGTCGTCTTGTCTTGTCTTGAACTTGTCAAAAGTATTAATACTGAGTTTCGAATTAATTGGACCACGCATTCAATTACTTCCACACAAACTTCAACACCCCTATATCCCCCTTTGAGGGGTAGTTTTGAAAAACTTATAATAATAAACTTTATTACTTACTTAGGCGAGTATTCTTGCCAAGTTTCAAGTTTATTAACTAAATGAATAAGATTTTTCATATAAACTGTATCCCCGTGTTTCATCACAAATTGCCCAACCAAAAAAAAAGGGGTGTGTTTCAAAAAATCATTTGGGATGTATTCATAACTTGATTCAAAGATTATTTATACAAATTTTCGAGATAATCAAGCCATGCAGTAAAATCATCCCCTGTAAAATTGACTACCCCTTTTCAACCCATTACGGGTAGATTTTCGAAAAACCCCACTACGTGTTATTCTTTATTTTTGGTCTTAAGTTAAACTTAAGACCAAAAATAAAGAATGTAATGAATGAATGAATGTAATGTGTGGGGGTGTACACTGAGTTTCGAGTTAGTCGGACCGCGCATTCAAAATCTTCCACAAAAATTTCAACACCCCTATATCCCCCTTTGAGGGGTAGTTTTGAAAAACTTATAATGATAAAATTTATTACTTTCTTAGGCGAGAATTCTTGAAAAGTTTCAAGTTTATTAACCTAATGAAGAAAATTTTTCATATAAACTGTATCCCCGCTTTCGACCCCCACAGGGGTGGAATTTAAAAATATCGTTTGCGATGTATTCATAACTTGACTCAAATATTATTTATAGAAATTTTCGAGTTAATCAAGCCATGCAGTAAAATCATCCCCTGTAAAATTGACTACCCCTTTTCAGCCCGTTAGGGATAATTTTCAAAAACCCTAATACACATTATTCTTTACTTTCGATCCTAGGTATAAATAGTGAGTTTCGAGATAATCGGACCGCGCGCTAAAATTCTTTCATACAAACTTTGGAACTCCCCAATCCCCTTTTAGGAGGGGGTAGTTTAGGAAAACATAAAATGACAAACTTCATAATTTACTTAGATTAGTATTGGTGCCAAGTTTCAAGTTTATTAACTCAAGGAATAAAATTTTCCATACAAACAAAGCCCCCAATTCACCCTCTTATGGGTAGAATTTTGTAAAACCCTTTCTTAGTGGATACCTACTCTTCACTACAAAACACACCCTCCAAATTTCATGTCTCTAGGACCAGTGGTTTAGGCTGTGTGTTGATGTATCAGTCAGTCAGGACTTTGAATTTTATATATATAGTTGGACTTCATCGATTGGCCCTGTTAGCCGAAATACAGACTTTCGCCTTCGGCTACAGATGTTTAATTCATTTGCAAAATATACAAAACCATCGTACAAAATCTATCTATACTTATAATAAATCTGTAGAGAGGTCAATTCTGTACATGAAATATATTTCCAAAATAACTATCAGGGGGTGATTAGGGATTGATACTGATGCCAAAAATGCAATCAGTAAAATTTTTGTCTGTCTGTCTGTCTGTCTGTGTCTGTCTGTATAACCGTTATAGAAACAAAAACTACTGGACGGATTTTAACGAAACTTGGTACAATTATTTTTCATACTCCTGAGCTGGTTATAGTATACTTTTCATCACGCTACAATCAATAGGAGCAGAGCAGTGAAGGGAAATGTTGCGAAAACGGGAGAAGTTACTCCATTTTTTAAGCTTCCGTCGCGTGTGCAACCTTAATGGTGAAAGCTACACAGAAATCATGTATGACGGAAATGTTCTCCTTAAAATTATATAAAAAATATCCCACGACAGCATATGTCTATCTTTTGTTGTTGACTCACAATAACACGTGTAACTCCCGATAGCTCAGCAGTTCGAAGCATTCAGCACCCTAATTGCGTAACACACAATCAATAGTATTCTGAATCATTTTGAAGCAAATTGCTAATCCAAAAGCTTCATAAGTTCGAAAAATATGTCTGCTCAACACGTACAAAACAACGCAATGAATGTTGTTGAACTGTCAAAATGAAACCGATTCCGATTAATTGTGTGTTACGCAATTAGGGTGCTGATTATATTTGTCTACTCTTACGTTTATAACACTCTCAGTCATACCTAATTAAAAAAGTTAACATTATTAACTATTCCATAAAAAAGAATCATAGAAATCGGTATAGAAACACCAAAGTTATACATGAAATACGCTAATAATAAGCCATCGCGCGTGAATATTGAATCACGCTCGACGCCTACCGGTTCGATTACGATGAAACTTGGTATAATTATTCTTTAATATCCTGGGCACCACACTGGGTACTTTTTATCCCGGAAAAGTATACACAATAAAAAACAAACTTAATTTTGCGGTTCGATCCCTAGACCCGATTACTGTACCAACCGCAAATAATAAGTTTGTCGTAGGTTATGTCACCCGCAGTGGAGTTCTGCACACGGCTAAGATACTGTAATATTTTATCTTAAGATTAGAGATGGGCCGACTACATATAGTATTTGCCGACTAACCGACTAGCCGACTAATCAGCAATACCGATCATTCTAATACCTACTTGCTAGCTACTACGTAGCTTAATTACTGACTGATTAATACGTTCTACGTTACCTTATTGGTTTTTGAATATGTTTTAAGACTGTAACTTTAGATTTAAAATCTATATAGATTAAATTCAGTCATTTTTTTTTTTTTTGAGGATGGGAAATCATCAAATGACCCCTCCCGCTCTGGGTGGAGCGGAAGGGAGTGTCAGACTCTTACTGACTAAAACCCACCCGTGTTCCTTCCTTAGCCCTTTATGTTCCAGGGCAGCGGTAAGTCTTTCGGACGATCCCGCTACCCTGGCAGAAATTCAAAGACCTGACTCACTGACTGACTGATATATCAACGCACAGCCTAAACCGCTGGTCCTAGGGACATGAAATTTGGAGGGTGTGTTCTTAGTGAAGAGTAGGTATCCACTAAGAAAGGGTTTTTCGAAATTCCACCCCTAAGAGGGTGAAATGGGGGTATTTTGTTTGCATGGAAAATCTTATTCCTTGAGTTAATAAACTTGAAACTTGGCACCAATACTAATCTAAGTAAATTATGAAGTTTGCCATTTTATGTTTTTCTAAGCTACCCCCAAAAAGGGATTGGGGTGTTTCAAAGTTTGTATGGTTTGTTTAGCGCGCGGTCCGATTATCTCGAAACTCACTATTTATACCTACGATCGAAAGTAAAGAATAATGTGTATCAGTGTTTTTCGAAAATTACCAGTGACGGGCTGAAAAGGGGTAGTCAATTTTACAGGGGAGGATTTTACTGCATGGCTTGATTAACTCGAAAATTTGTATAAGTCAAGTTATAAATACATCCCAAACGATTTTTTTTTTAAATTCCTACCCTGTGGGGTTAAAAAGCAGGGATACAGTTTATATGAAAAATCGTCTTTATTAGGTTAATAAACTTGAAACTTGGCAAGAATACTCGCCTAAGTAAGTAATAAAGTTTATTATTATAAGTTTTTCAAAACTACCCCTCAAAGGGGGATATAGGGGTCTTGAAGTTTGTGTGGAAGTATTTGAATGCGCGGTCCAATTAACTCGAAACTCAGTATTAATAGTTTTGACAGAAAGTAATTAATAATAATTATGTAAAGTAGTCGAAAATTGACCCCTGACGGAGCAAAAAGGGGTAATTCGGTTTTTAAGGGGAGGATTTAAACTTGAAACTGTATGTTACATTTTCACACGTAAACCACTGAACTTCTGATTTGGCAAAGAGATAGATGGCATCCTAGGGAAGGACATACTTTTTATTAGGGTAGCACGTTCCCGTGGGATAATTTCCGACATCCACGCGGGCGAAGCCGCTGGCAGAAGCTAGTTATTGAAATAAATGTATTATTATTATATCCATTACAATTGCCGACACACCTAATTTGTAAGTGTGTCTGAGTGTGCACTTAATGAATATTTATGAATGTTTTCAGTTGTAGTGACTGAGACAAAGTCACGTGTTAACGCGCCCTCGGAACACCGCGAAGACATACATCCTACTTTAATATTATAAACGTGAAAGTTTATATGGATGGATGGATGTTTGTTACTCTTTCACGCAAAAACTACTGAACGGATTTGGATGAAATTTGGCACCAAATCCAAAATCATCCAAATTCATGTGCCAAATTTCATCCAAATCCGTTAACAGATAGGATACTTTACATTCCGATATTCCTACGGGATCGAAACTTATGCGGGTGAAACCGCGAGGCCCAGCTAGTGTTATATATTACTAGCTTCTGCCCGCGACTTCGTCCGCGTGAAATTTCTTGTCCACCCCCTCTCACCCGTCGCATCGCATCGCCCGTATTACTTCGTTTTCGCTTAGTGTTCTTTCTTTTTTCTCGGATCCTAAAGTAGTGTTAAATAGTCTTATAGACTTCCTCAAAAATTGGGTTATCAAGTGAAAAAATATTTTTTCATATCCAAAAGAGTTCCAGAGATTAGCGCGTTCAAACAAACAAACAGAAAATAAACCAAACTCTTCAGCTTTATTTAGGATCCGCCACAGAATTATATTAGTAGATAGATGTTCTTAGTGCTCTTATTTAATTTTTAATATTATGAATTATTATATTTTTAATAAAAAAAATTCAAATAATAAAAATAATTTAAATTTAAAAATAAAACATTTCAATCGAAAATGATAAGTAATTTATTTTCAATTTTTGATCCCTCAACTAATCTTTTTAATATTCCTTTTAACTGAATTAGAACAATTCTAGGAATTCTATTTATTCCACATTAATTTTGAAGCCATCAAAGAGATTTAAATATACTTGCAAATGTCACTATTTAAAAAGGTGCAGGATAACAAATTTTTCACTTAGTGGATTTGTTAAATATTTCCCAAAAGTGAAAATACATTTTTATATGAAAGCAAAAAAACTTCTGAAAATATTTCAGGTAACATTTTTTTAACGAAAAGGGTTTATTTTTTCGGAAAACGGGCGTTTCAAAACATGTATTATCATTTTTTTAAATGTTAACCTTTGTATTAGGAAATAGACGTACAAAACGGGGATTGTTTCCTATATTTAAGTTCGGGTGGAAACGAAATACGACGAACAAAAAAATGCACCCAATAGTCGGAGTCAGGCATGTTGCATTCAACATGTTTGTTTCGTTTCTTCTATTCTGATGCACAATTGAAATCCGAGCAAAAAAGCATTTTGATTAAGTTTTTCCACCAAACGGGTACAGAGTAACCGATTCTTATAGGAAAAAACATAGTTGCAGGTCCGTTTTTATACACGTGTATATATCTAGAATTCCCGTTCTCATAAGTTCTGCAAGTTTACAGATTTCCGTTTGCGATAAAGGGAATATTAAGTGTATCGAAACCTAGTTCAGTTTAAACTAAAATTGAGTCTGATAAATTCGTCACGACAACATTGCTGCAACTTATACCTACCTTTTTGGTAACGACTTTTTTGTGGAGTAACTGAAAAGTCAAGCCGGACCTGATTGAAGTAGGGTACATTCTGAGCTCTCAAAAGTTTTTCGATTAACAACTAATTGATTAAATAAATGGTGAGAGTGAGCAGGCGACACGGTCGGTGACACACACATCACGGGATTTACCGAGGTCGTAAAGACATTTTACACGCATCGGCGGCTGAGTGCCGAGTTCGTAATTCGTTGGGGCACCCACCGAGACAGGAATGAGCTAACTTTTGGGAAGACTGCGGGCGAATGAGAAAACATTGGAGAAGTTCCTGCCAAGTGATAGACAAAAACGGCGAAATATATGTCGGGGCTTAGTGAAACACATATCACTGCAGAGTTTCGAGATACGCCGTGAATAACAATAAGTATGCCTCAAGTTGTGCAACCCCCGGCGGCAGATATCATCAAAACTTGACATGTGATTTATGTATATAGATAAACTTCGGAATTATACAAATTAATCCAAGTTGTAGGAGTTAAAGTAATTAGTCGAAGCGCACTCCGCAGCAGTGGATATGAATTAGAAATTAAAAATCGTTACTACACTTGAGATACACCGCATCAGCAATTTGTAACCGTAGAGGAACAGGATGATTGCAAGCGAACGGCTCAATAAGCGTCAAGGAGGAAGTTATCGCAGAAACAAGGCTGGCATATGAAACATGTCCCGGACCCGCAGTCGTAATAAGCACCGCTCAACCCGACCATAAATAAAAGGCGAGCGGCATAATAGGCGCTTGAGCCACGTCATCGGCAGCTGGCGCGCGCCCGACTCCTGACACGAGTGCACGACTCCTGACACGAGCGCACGACTCCTCACATTCAATAAAAATATCTTCAACGGCTCCATCTAACCGCAGAAGCACCTCCGGAAGCACGTTCCGACTGCTTACCTATGCAAAACAACATTAGAGTTGAAACTACTTACAATTTTCTCTCCTCGCTATCTCGAACTTTGCTCCGTAAACTTTAACGTGTGAAACAGAACACATACGTAGATGTATATAAAACAATAGTCTTTCCTATAATAATACGATTTCATTTTTAAATTTCACCTCGTTCAGAGATTCTTCGCAATTTATCAAAACGATATGTCAGTGCGAGGAAGCTGCGACGATGACGTCGCACGCGACCTCCCGCCGGCTCTGATAAATCATCGAACAGCTTCAAATGAATTTATCTCGCGTCGAAACGTAGTATTTCTTTGTTATCATTGTAATTTTTGCCCCATACCGTGGGTACATGCCTGATTATATGAAAGATAAACTGCTATCAATATTATTTTATATCACAATAAAAACCTAACTTAAGAAACCTGTTCGGAGAAAATATTTATCTGGAAAAGCTTATGACAAGGATATGATAATATTTTCAAAGTATTAAAAGTCGTTGGACGTTCGGTGCCTTCATAAATATTTAAAGAAAACCATAGGGATTTAACTTTCAGGGCCACGGAAATGTGCTGCAAAATTAAATATGTATACAATGCAAATTTTTGTTTCTTAGTTCGAGTATGTAAAACTAGCAATATCTATATTCGATATTTTGCTATAACATTAACAAGCTTTGAAACTATAATCGTGTTGTTTACAGAAGAGGGCTTTTAACAAATGCTACAACTTCAAAAGAAATCCGGAAGAAAATATAAATTATGAACGCTACGAGACATCTTAAGAAAAAGTTTGAAGCAAAAACGATTACAGCGTATAAAAACAATCATACGCGACCTCGTTGAGAAATAGTTCCATAAAAAATGAATGAAAAAATCCTCGTAAAACGAAGTAGCAAAACAGTACGAAACTAATAAAGTAAAACGGTGCCGCACATTTCGCGATACGAAAGTGTAACAGACATGAAATAAAAACAATTTAAAAGGCTAGATTTATGCGAGTCCAGTCTCAATATAGACTATTATTCAATTTGAGTATTTAATCTCTTTCCACTATAGTTAAGTTGCTAAGTACACAGAAATAGCTGTCCCCCCACAGCCGCGTGAGTTTATAAAGAAACTAGCTTGAGCTCGCGGCTTCGCCCCCATGGATGTCGGAAAATAACCCACGACAATGTACTTCTAGGATTAAAAGTATTTTTATAATCTATGCTATGTTTTAATCCAGGTTATAAACTATGTGTGCCAAATGTTATCCAATATTTATACAACGCACGCCAAAATGGCTGAAATATGACAATAATTGTTGAAGATGATGGGTGGGTGGGATATGTTGATTAGCCTGTAACTGGTGATGTCGAAGTTTTTGTAAATTTAAATTATGATTAGTATTTCTCTCAAGTAAGTGACGTGTTATGTTTTTATTGAGAATAAAGTTTCTTTAAACCTCAAACCGGAAAAAAATCATGTCGACTTCCCGAGCTTCAGTACGCGTAGCATGAACACTATAGAAACGGGGTTTTTATACAAAACGTTCCTTATCCGGAACGTTGTATTTTAAAATATATGGGTATGTAAAACTTTTCTGTTTGTGTTATTATTATTTTCTAAGTTTGTATATTATGCATGTTTATCAAGAGGCATCTAATAAAAGTTAATAAGTAACACCTACTCTAATCGAGGACTAGTCAAAGTCGAACTACTTTGACAGCAGCAGCGTATTGTGGTCTGTTGTAGAAATACTGCGATCACCAATCCGTCTACCAGCACGATGACAATGACAATATCCTTTATAACCGTTATTTGTAAGTGTCAACGCCCCTTGTTCAGTAGAGGGCCTTTAAAGACGATATCCTCGTAATGATGAATAAAATAGAACCTCAATAAAACTAACACTTACTTTAAATCCCAAACCCGAAAGGTGTCGAGTAAGGTATCCTACTACCTAACCATTTTATATATCATTATAATCCCTACTTTACTCGGATGACATTGAAAATTTAAACAGAATCGTTTATCTTTCAAAGAACTTTCGGGCCTGTTAGTCAAAACTTAATATTGGAAATAAAATTAGTTTTCGCCCTTCAGGAGTTTTCGTCCATTAGTCAAGTTTCAGAACGGTTGCAGGAACATGCGCTCCTGTCATTTAAGAGTTTACAACAACCAGCCTTTGCTTAGATTAATTAAAGTCTTTAATTGGTCCTCAGGGTACCCAGGTAGTTGGTAGATTGTCGGG
Organism: Apamea anceps; assembly: GCA_951799955.1. Taxonomy (NCBI): domain Eukaryota; kingdom Metazoa; phylum Arthropoda; class Insecta; order Lepidoptera; family Noctuidae; genus Apamea; species Apamea anceps. Next base: position 13,141,554 of record OX637505.1, on the reverse strand, counting down.
ACACGTCCTTTTGATATCAAAGATCTTGATATAATTTTCTAAAATTACAGTTCAAACAATTCTGAAGCCTTGAAAGTTACTTTGACTCGTAATACAGAATATTAAGTAGCAAAAAAGGTTCATTTAGAATATTGTTATAATTAGGGTTATTCTTTCGAAGCGAATTGTTGGCTTTGGTGTTTTTGTAGCATTTTAGTTCAACCTCGGTGGCTTGAATCCTTTGTTTTATTTTATTTTGCCTTGACAAATTAGCATACTCTAAGACCCCAGAACCATTTACGAAACAATATTATTATATTTCATTTGAAATTAAAATCGTGATGTTAAAAATTAATGAATTCTTTAAAGTTTTCTTATAATATTTTAAATTAAAAAGACTAACAGAAGAGCCGCGGGACACTTACTACAATTTAATTAAATTCGTGACGTATTTACGATCAAAAACTTTGTAATTTAGTCCCTCATTTCATATCGACGGCCTTATTAAAAACATTATGGGAACAAACGGCGAAGTTACGCAACGTGCATTACACGAAATTATTTGTTCCAAGAGAGCAGCGTCACGGTTACCATGTTATTATTTCTGCCACAAATACGATGTGCAAAACATAGGGGCTGAAAGCGGTCTCGCTGGGTACATTTCTAATGGCACCCACCTCCCTAATCTTAATTAATAAATATGTAAACAACAGGTCGAGTTACAGAGCGGGACTTAGTTTAAGTAAGTGGCTGTTTAAGCAATAGCACGTTTCAAATTTTGAAGGTGCTCGTAGCAACGCGTAGCACTACGTAGCACTTCGGGTACGTAGTGCTACGCGTGCTACGAGCGTCTACGATGCGTTACGACGGGCTACGCGGTCCGACGCGTAGGTCGATGGGGCTACGCCGGCGGCCGGTCGCACGCTCGGTCACGCTTCCATCGTCTATCGCCGACACGTAGCCGCCCTTAATTGATATTTGCTCTAACGAAGACGTACTCATCGTAACAAATTCTATATTCCGACCGACGGCGACGTCACACAAAAGAAGAATAGCCGGTGAAAACTAACAGCTGCGGATTGAAGCTACAGAGTTTTACTTTGTTTCACTATGTTCTGCTTTGTGTACCTATCTAAGCTTGCAATGCATGAGTCCGGTACAAACTTGGAGAGAAACAAAACATTATAGAATCCTCTCAGATAAAAGAAATGATTAAAAGCATTTGATTAAATCGTTACGCGGAAAGATTACACAGCAACTGTTTTATACCGGTTTTAATCATTTTACCAGAGACATTCCAGTCCTGTGATCAAACTCGATTTAATTAAAAATCTTGCAATAGACGGTTGTCTAAATTCCAAGCAACGGTGAGATTTTTTCTTTTTGCAAAAGAAGGTTTTAATGAAATCCTATTGAATTTAGGAGGCCCGCGTCGATACGATTTTCGCGCATTTTTTTTAAGTGTTGCAACTCAATTCGTTATTTTTGTATGAGAAAATTATTTGAACGCAGCAGACGTCAGAACCGTGCGGCACACGCTCTGACAACACAAACTCGATATTGCAACACAAATAACACATAAGCTGAGTACGTGATTTAAATACGCACGTGGAGGCAAAGCTTTCTCTACCTGTCTCATACAATTCGACATAAATTCGCCGGTAAAATCTGATTTTATTCAAGGTGGAGTTAACAAATGCAAAAATATATCCTCGCAATTTCTTCTACAAGGCCGCATATTAAATTAGACTGAAAGGAGTAAAATAAAAATGTGAAACGGATCCGAGCGGAGCGAAAGCGAAAACACCGGCTTTCAGTCAGTAGCCGCTCACGATTAGTGTTCCGTATAATACAATTTCTTACAAAAATAACATCTTTTGCGGTATCTTGAGCAACAGAATTTCCCTTTTTATCCTATTGTTATTCCGACACTGCACCCCTATTTGTTATCTGGTTTTATTTCGTGTTGAATAATAAAATATTATATATATAGTTAGTATATTAGTATATTATATATATAGTTTGTATACCTTGCTTTTTTTCTAACAAGGTCAGCGTGTAATTCGCTGCGACGAACCAGTATAACGGAATTTCGTTTCACCATTTCGAAAAACACTAGAAAACAGGTGAGGATTGTAGAGAAGAGAGAATTTCCGTAAAGTGACGCGATGCTATTGAGGATCGGTAGCGTCGCAAAATGAAATTTAGTATCGAGTGTTCCGCTGACGTCTCTGGGAAACTCACCGCTCTACTGCTGCGCTGGATAGTATACGTACTACATACAGGCAACCTGCATTAAATATCTTTTTTTTTAACTCAGAATCCTGCTACAGAAATTCGATAATTGATAATTATCGCCGGCAGTTCCTTTCACAACGCAGCTCCGATTTATCAACACGATAAATAATTAAAATTTACAGTCGCACGCAACAATACGCTTTGTGCAATTCACTGATTACCTCGGTTATCGCCAATCCGAGGTAACTGACAAAAGCACAACAACACATTCAATTAACTCTCAGTTACTATTTACCAGTCTACCAAAAGACTTTATTTGGCCTCATTTGTCCAAAGTTCACTTGAAATATGCTAACATTTTTAAGCGCGAATAAAATTGCTCATTTACAACAAAATGAGAAGATATTTATATTTATTTAAAAAACGTTTTAAAATAATAAACTGGAGAGGCGAGCACCATATTTCTGTCGTAGTCACATCTGCTGGCCATTCATATCCTTGTCACTTTGCAGGGATAGATAAGTAGGTGCATGAGCGCATGTGCACTTGTGCAAGCCAGGGGTATGCAAGCGAGTGTGGGTGCCCGGGGCGGGCCGCCGGACCTTATTTATGAGGTTACCCCCGCCGTCAACTGCTTTACGAGTTGGCGACGCTTGTGGGCGTGAACCGCCGACGTAAATTTATCTCGTGCGCCCAGACACGGAACTCGAGACGACGACCCGTTACGAGTGCGTCCGCATCATAAAATGCCTCTTCGATGAATAGAACAATAGCTACTAGCTCTCAAGTGTTATGGGGCGAAACTCGTAAAATGACCACTCTTAATCGAGGGATAACTTTGGGCGCTGCATAGGTAAAGATGTATAGGTACAGTATATTGAAACAATCCCCCACCTGCCACCTACACCCACCTGCCGGCGAAAATCTCGCATAAAAATTATTATATTTCAAAGTGACATAAAAAGTAACTTCTTAATTAATGCTTTTCTAAGAGTTAAAGATAATAACGTTCAAGTGGCGCCAGATGTTGATGAGTGTAATAGCTGAGTTATGAATTTTAATGTCTGCTCGACGAAAATCAGAATGAATATTGAGTTACACAGTAAAAAAAAAGGAAATAATTAAGCTCGAAAAGGATGTTTCCGCCACGGAATGGCTCAGCAACTCTCGGGAGGGAAATTTACGACGAACACTGAAAAATAATTAAGATAGAATCTCATTAGGGAGGTACACAATGCGCGGACATAGTTAGATGACTACACACTAAACTAGCGACGTCTGGCGATGGTCCGCGTCTGATAGGTCGCACGTTCTGTAGCCTCTATTATTAACCATTTAAAGCAGGACGTACCGAAGAAATTTTATTAATGATCAAAACATCAAATGCTCCATTTGGTATTTGACGAGAGCTCCATAATCACCAAACTTGTTTAGACAAGATAAACTCTTATATTATCCGACTTTGCCAACAGAACTGGTTTTTACTAGACTGTTCTCCTTTTTAATATGCAATAAAATCCATTCATAGGAACGAGGTTGAGCATACAAATGCACGTCGAACGCATTAAAGATAATAAAAGTGCCGCTGATAGATATATATTTGGACCAGTTCCAAACAAAAAGCGAACTGTCGTAGATCTAAGCATTAAGCCAAATGGGTAATACGATTAATTGTAATTCTTGGGCCTTGAAATTAAGAGCCCTATCTAATTTAAATATACATTTGAACAGAGGGACTTCCTAACTTAAGGCTGCGTCTAATCTAAATACATCACATAAAATAAAAGTAGTAAGGTAATCTTTATCTACATCACAAACTTCATTGTTTAACCAGATTTGTACAAAAGCAGGGATTGCCTACCTCTGCGTTAAATACCAAACTGTGAGAATGAAGGTAAAGGTCTCGTTAATTCTGATCTCGATCCCCCTCGGGAACAAAAACAGAGCTCCTCTGAAGTGTAGTGTCGCCGGGGGAGCGACTTTATAAATGCCATACGCTTACACACCTCAAAGCAATGACTGGAGCTATCAGCTGAACGACTGCCATGTACTACATACCGAACTGCAGGTACGTCGCTCAAGTGCAGGTATAAATGCTATTGAAAATGGCTGCAACGTCTAACGTGCGCACACAATGGATGTGGTGTTTATGGATGTACTAATGCGTTCTGCGAGCCGTTACGTGTTCTGTTCAGGAATGTGGGCAGACAAACAACGGGACGATTGTGGATCTGTAGGAGCTCCTGACTCTGTTTATGTGACGGTAGCTCAGAGCAATACCGCAAATTGAGCGAGCAACTAGACCTTACGCCTCGCTACGTGCATTAATGGTGCCATAGAATTCTCTGCGAACGCAATAAACACGGTGCCGTGGTACTTCTGCTTATGCGCCAATGGTTATTACTACACACCATATCTTGACTAGCCGCTATTGACCTTAATTTAATTACGATACTGGGAATTTAGTGGCCATTGGTCAGATACAACTTAGATGAGGAAAGTTTAGTTGCATAGCTTACATGCACGTGCGCCAGGTAAGTACTATTTAGGTTGCTGCTGCATCGTCTACTATAATGACTGAAGTTCTTTGATGAGAACTTGTAAGTAAGTAATGGACCCATCGCATCGGAGTGTTCAATCACAAGATATTGTTGCTGCTTATAAAGTATGAAATCTCCTCAGCCTAAGCCTACATTAGCAGTCTACAGTAAAGCGTCGCGTAAAACACTATCGGATTTGTTGCAATGTAAATTATGTCTGCAACTGAGAATCGCTAAACGTAGTCATTTCAGCACAAATACTACGACTATTGCATTCAGCGCTCAGAGCTACTCCACGGCGGGGCTTTCTGCCAAATTCGAAATGTGCAACGAAAATTTGACAGTAAATCGATCATGCGTAGGTACGCAGGTAGGTAACAAAATGGTTTCCCTCGAGAGTTGCGCTGCAATCATGTGCCTGGCTGCATTACCGATGGGCAGCATGGCGCCGAACCCCTTTGTGTACTCATTCGAATGCCGCTCATATCGCCACGCTGCCACACGCCACTATGGCCCAATAGCGCGAACAACACTCCATATTAAAGGCCCCAAATTGCAGTTTAATTTATTCCGGACGTGTCTCGGCAACGGAATCGCAATAACCGGCAAAACAATACCGCCGTTTATTGAGGGCTGTTTGATTGAACTTATAGCTAGCTACAACTACTGGGAACTATGTTTCATCCATAAACGGATTATCTAGATTTGCTTTTAAACTTGTTAAATCGCTTACATTCTACTAACATTTCCACTTTGCCCTGCTTGTTTACCTACTTACATTATTTATTATTTGTAAACTACACTTTGCTCGCTCACTATTGAAGGAATCTCAATAAAGAGAAGTACGGTGAGTTTGGAAAGTTTAAAGTTCTCACGTATCAAAAAATAGATATTGGAAGATGGAACTCGTGAGGTTTTCAAAAGTTTGACAATATCTTGATACTTTTGTTCGCGGTATTCCTGTAATATCTTTAAGAAAAAGTTAACTAGATGGAATAACTGTTCGCTGCCGGATAGTTGTTCGAAATTTCGAGCTTGGCTGGTTTAGATTTATCTAAATAAACCGAAAAGGAATTGGAGGAGAAATTCAAGACCCTATACCGAAACTATCAAATGAAAATAGCGCGCGGGACGTGAACTCGCACAACATGGTCGATTGGATATATTTTGAGCTTCTTTCACACACACACAGCTATCACATGAACCTTCCGTAATAGAAATATTTAAAATACTTCACCCCATTCCAAGCAAAATATCCCGAAGTCGTACTAGTTGTAGTTTAGAATCCATTTCAGAAAGGCTTCCAACTGGGACTGAGTGTTATTAAGCTCCTGTCGAGTCAACTCTCTAATTACAAAGCTTTTTGCCGTTTTCCCCTTTTGCAGATTGGAGATTTAAAATACAAAACTAAAAAACAGAGCAAAAATCAAATGGAAGAGTGAAAGAAAATATTTTTCTGCATAATGTTCACCACTAATTATGGCTTTTAACCAACCAGCAGCCAGTTGCAAAATGAATGACGACGATGTTCATGACCCAAATGTAGTCGCGAAGTGTCCGCTTTTAGGGCTTGGGACCTAAGTAGGAATCGAGACAAAAAATTATGGTTTGTAGTTATAATTTACCCTCGGAAATATTTGATTAGGGGTTTTAAGTTAAGTAGTACTCGTAGGTAAAATAATAATACAGCGATCAAACCTATTCAGCCATATGCTTATATTTGAAAAAGATAATAAATTTTATGACAGCAATTCATGTCTCGTAAAAGGAGAAAATAATCATGACAATCGAATTGCGTTTCAACAAAGTCTCTGTTTGGATAGTCCGCGCTCGGAAGGTGACGTGAAACATTGCGGCTGCCTTCCCTGCAGGGGGAAGTGTCCTATTTTCTGCTATTGCGCTTAACGTCTGTTTTGGGTGCACCACATGAATAAAAAAACCCTGTGCCTGAATAGTAAGCGCCTTCAAAATAAAACACCTAAATTATTAGGGAGGAAGATACATTCATTTTTGTTACAAAACTATGCGAGAATTTCCTAGAAATAATTAAAAAAATAAAAAATTTCACGTAACAAACAAACCTACACCAAAAATCGCAAAAATATAAAAGGAAACCACGTTTCCAGTTGAATAAGCGGAATTTCTATGAAACAAATCTGGCGTAACTTTGTTTATTATTTGATGAGATGCAGATATAAAAACAGATTTTATTGTTGTGCCGGCCCAACCTACAAATACAGTCTGACAAATGTTTCGGAGAGACGTCATTAATTGGAGCAAAATTGTTTGTTCGATAGTTTGTTTGCGCAGGCAGCATTGAAAGGAACGACGCTGCCGGTTGGTTCTGACATGAGAAACGAAGCGCTGCTACAAAACCGGTCGATTCATGTTTGCCATGGTGTTCAATGGTTACTACATGTCCACTAACCTAAATAAACATGTACAAAGATAATAAACCAAGTATTTCACTTTCATTTGGACTTTTATGTAAGTAATATTCACGAGGGCAGACTATAAGTGATGAGCAAGTGTTTTTTTTTCTTCAAGTTTACCACTTTCGCTGTAACAATATAAAAGTCTAAGAGAATGTAAATAGAAAGCTACTGAAATAGTAACCGAAAGCAATAAACTATTGAAGAAAGTGCCCATAAAATAAATTTTCGCTTTTTAAGTCCGCAACGTTATTTTATCTTCTTAATTCGAAGCGATATGTTATCGTGGCGGAAATTAAAGCCAACCTATTTTCGATCTTGATGGATGTTATTTTAGAAAAAAACATTTTGCAGTTTTTGCGAAAATTGAACGAGTTAACGTACCATAGTGCCGTGCCCGAACCGTATTAATGAACGGGGACGGGTACGGAACCGGAGCGAGCGGCAAGTAAAACTTCTCCGCTATTGTTTCGGCAACTATTAAAACTGGTACCCATACCTCTAAGTTCGCTCTTGGATGCACTTTGCGAATGTCTCACACTTTGAAAATTTTGTCTGCTGGAAACTTGTATCGAAACTCAGATTTTCCGCGGTAGAATGAAAATTAAGGCATTATATTTATTGAAGAAATACACCACTCGTTTAAACTACTGTCTACGAACAAGAACACACAAAGGTTAATCTTATAAAAGTGGAATAGTGGCGGAAATATTCAGCATTTCCTAAGCCAAATAGTGAAAAAAGGTTTCACTTAGATATTTTAAAAGGATTATGGGGTCTTGTGTGGTTCGCGATTTATCTTCTTAACGACTTCCGCAATGTGACGCGATCGGCGGCGTGCGCGACGGCTGGCGGCGTGGAGCACGCAGTGTGCCCGCCGCGTGCCCGCCGCGCCGCCGCCGCTCGATCCGCACACACTAACCACTCGCACGTTCGTCGTCATTTTTCATCTCGACATGCATATTCAACGCAACAATAAATCATTGGAAGCCATCCCCTCACAGCCAAACGAAATGACCTTACTGTTATGTCGCTAACTGTGAAAAATATCGCACCAAAATGTATGGAAGTAAACAAACGAAACCGAAATATTACGATAATAATTACCACCCTTTCGAGTCGTTGATAAATAGCGTCATTATTATCACCAACGCTTTGAAAAATGGTTCCCTCTCTTGATATTTTATTCAAATAGCTAGCCCACGAATATTCTTTTTATGAAGCTCACGATTTTTTGCTTTTCCTTTTTTCATTTTGCAATCGCTACTTTACTTCTGTTCTGGATGCTTTCATCGAAATAATAGTTAACAAAAATAAAATACGCTGCATGCTCTTTCCGCTTTCATTAATTCATGTACCTACAATTTAAGTGATCACTTATCAGTTATACAAAAACTGTTCTGTTCAATTCATTCGCTGTAAATGTCCGAATGTTTGTCACAATTTTGCCTTGTCATATAAAAAAAATGCTGGGGACACAGCTGCGGTCAAATTAATTTGGAGTTTGTTAATATTTTGCGTATGCGAATATGAACAACACAAACATGTGGAAGTTTATAACCATTAGAAACTAATGCCGAGTGTTCCGCATAATTAGATCGTAGAGCTGTAAAAGGACAGTTCCGTTCTTGTTACGTATATCACGTTCGTAAACTGTGTAATGTGCTTCATTTAGTTAAACATGTGTAGTCTATTACGCTTTATTTTAGTGGAAGTTTGCTTGCTTTGTGCTAAAACTGTCGGATCGATTTGGACTATTAAATTAGACGACATATTCTATTGGCCAAGCCCCTATATCCGGGCATCCATTTACATAATTATTGTCGCTGATGCACGTGGCGCACCCGACATGGGTCATTTTACTAATCATTGTTTTAGTAGACATAAGCAATTATGTACATGAAGTAGGTTTAATTTGATAACAATGATGCATAATGATTAATTAAATGCAACGTGTCGCCTTTACATAGAACATTTAAACACGGATTTCATTTTTATTTAGAAACCGACTCAGCTATCATAACAAAGCTACTGAGAAAATGAGATGAAAACGATGCTTTTAATTTACAAATTCTATTGTTTGCATAGCATGACACGCTTTTAATTTTAAATTCCTGAAGACACCGGGAATAGAAGCCGGGAACTGCAAAGAATTTTAAAAACAAAAAGTGAAGAATACCGAGATCGCTTGTTTTATGAAAACTTTAACTGCTGAGAATATATTAATCTAGTTATGTTCCTCTTAGGGTTCCGGACCTCAAAAGGAAAACAATAACCTTTTTATCGCGAACATTTTAATGGGGGTTGAGTTGCTTCTCTTCAAAGAAAATCTACTTACCTACATTTTATGCATCGTGCGGTGTAAAAGATATAAATTCTTGGATAGGCTATTTTCTTATCCATATAATCGTGATATTGTTTCCCAGAGTACCTACATACACTGCTTAATCCGTGAACTCATCGTGGCAAACCAACAAACACTTAAATAGATTATGTTAGTAATAAAAGCACCTAGTTAAGTACTGTATTATGCTAGTTAATTAATATTTATGCTGTGTCATTTCTACTACGCTACGCTGAAATACTTAAGGAATCCATTTTAGCTTTTAACGTTAGCACCGGCTTCTATCTCAGATCAACATAAAGGAGACCGTCGTTCGAACCAGTACCATTTCAAAAATTCTCTCAGACACCTAAGTATAGCAAACTGTACTGAATAGTGTAAGGATGCTGTTGAAGGTCATAAGCCTAAATCTTGTTTATTCATGATGTTAGAGTGATTTGGCGAACATAAAGTTGGAGTAATGAGGCGTGACACTACCTGTGCGTGGTGCGGCGAGCGATTTGTTAGCAGAACGAGGCCAACCCTTGGGATCCCTCACCCTCCAGCCCCCGCCCGTCTTACCCGCCCCCGACGTTTCTTAGAAGCTCAAACAGTAAGTACGCGATGGACGATTAAACGGCTTACTTGAGAATTACATAAATATCACAGACGACGTCCCGCTGACTACCTAACCATATTTGGATTATGACTAATTCCTTAAAGAGATTTTGTTTGGTACGCTGAACTTTCAAATTGCAAATCCTCTCAAAAAGGAAGAAATAAATATTCAAAGAAAATGTAGATACTTGCGAATAAGAAAAAGGTTTTAATTCTAAGAGCAGTAGGCTTAATTTGAGTAGGTCCTATCGGAGCGATCTTCACGGGGGCGACAAGATCTCTTAGTTCTTCTCGTCCCAAAGTCTTTTTGTAGAGGGTAAAATTTACCTATGTAAAGAAATTACAATAGTGAATATTTATAATTAAATGGACGGGCACAGCTAATTAGTTTGACAACAAAGTCAGACCGGTTGGCATCAAGGGTTAATCCGAGCTGAGTTCTAGCCCGAATAAAACGGTGAAGTCAGGTCGACTCTGAGCTCCTAACTTTACCCGACCCACGCAAGGTAAAATCCAAATCTCTCCGCAACCACAACCTAATAGTATTAAAGTATCGACAATCGCGTTATTCACAGTATTCGATGATGTGAAACGCTTTATCGAAAATACACTCTCATACAGTTTAAAGTTTACCGTCAAATGTTTACACGGATACGTTTTCAACTATCCGTGTTCATGCTCCTTGCAATAAAAGTTTTTGTTGGAGCAAAATACATTGGTTTATGGTGGTTACCCCAAAATTGTATTACCCAAGAATGGAGGAAATATTTGGTTGTTAAATTACAGGGAAATCTGTAGCGTTGTAACTCTTGTCGGCGATGGGCTGACACAAACATTTAAACAAACTTCAACAGTTTTAATTGAAGCGCCCTCGTCATGGACCGGGCCGGCCGGCATGCCAGCCTTTCTGCTTTAAGTATATGTGAGCGGTTACGAGCACAACACTACAATCTATAGCTACGCTTACTACATACCTTCTATTCTTTAAAATAAACTTGCTCTTGTATCTAAAAGGCGTCTTGTGTTTTCCATTACCTAAATTAAATTCAGTTCTCTAGTGCGTTTATAGATTCATAAAGGACTTTATTTCGAAGCTTTTGTAGATAAGGTTAGCTAAAAGCAAATAATATACTTTAAAACAAATGTTTATATTATATCCCGTTTTTATTTTTTGCCTTTAAAATGTTTTCATATCTATGTAATTTTTCACTATTACCGAACTAGAATGTTATAAAAAAGTCAATTTCGCCTAAACCTATTCAATTTAATATTTACTTATGTAATTTTAATAAAATGGTATGTTGATTAACATGTGAACAAACGCCTTCCGTGATATCGTTATTTAATGGAGGCCGGTGGACGCAGCCGCCGGTCGACACGCTCGTCGGACGCAGATTAATTATGTAAATGAAGTTTGGGTTGCAGATGCCGATAGAGAAAGGTTCTCTTACAAAACGTACCGCCCGTCGCCACATCGCGAATTAGTACCACTCTCAAAACTTCGTTTCGTCTTCAATAGGCCCACGATCAATCCGAGGCCCATTATCAGCCGGCATGATTCACACAATTTGCGCAATGGATCAACTTGGCTCAAGAAGGAGCCGCAAATCCGGATAAAGATGAAACGGAACCGAGGAATGGTTGAAATTAGACTAAAAATATACATGCAGCTGTACGCAGCTTTCCGTACACCCGACGAATGTTACGCCAAGCTTCCGTATGAATTCGATTTTAGATTGAGTCACTCCAACAACTCCACATATTGGGTGCATGAAATTCCGTATGTCTAAAACAAGAGTGACGAGAAACAGAAAAATAATACGCATGACATGAAAAGAAAAATGTTACCTATTTTCTTTAACGTCTACAAAGGGATCTTGAAAATATCACATCTCTGGTGCCTGGTGCGAGTTATATCACAGTTTTAAGACACAGTTTTTGCTTTTCGCCTTACAAAAATATGTTTCGTTTACCTACCTGTAGTACACTTTACTAAAGCACTTTCTTATTCTGTTTATTTTCGGGATAAGCTGGGAGTTATTCATCAAAAAAACTAAGCCAACTTTACTATTTGAATACGTGAAGTAACTATGAATTTCTAGGTCTGAAAAACAGGTTACGACGTCAACTAAGCTGCCGCAATTTTTTGTACATTGACAAAATCCAGCTAGACTGCCAGAGCATTCATTAAAATTTTAAATAAAACGCCAGCTTAGTAAACTACGAAAACTCTTTGGAAGTTTGTAAATTTTGACCAAACTCTCGATGTTATTTTCATAATAATCACAATAAGGAATAGCTTCGTCACAATTTTAATAAAACGACTTCATATTGTTGGCCGACTGTGTTTTGGATTGCACAATATTAAGTTGGCAGGAAACAGGGATTATTTTGTAAGTCGTGTCGATGCTCAGATCCTTTTTGTGCAGAATTCGAGAGCGTCGATCTTTAATAAGACGTTATCTTTGAATTACCTAAGCTTCTACAAAGTTTGGCGTAGTTTTATCTAAAACAAATCATGAAAATATTTAGCAAAAAAAAAAAATACATTTAAGGATACCAGAGCACCTTTTCCACGCCTTTGACATTTGTTTCTTTGTCTTAATAAAAAAAATGACATAGGACTCTAGTCTACAATCCTTTATATAAATAGTAATAATTTCATAGTCACAAACCCAATTGTCTGTTCTACATTCTACAGCTTTGGCATGGCTCACAAGATTCTCGGGAATAGTTAGTCCAAATAGCCTTAGTGTGCATAGATAGCAAAGGATGCCTGTCAGCTAGAACAACAGACCGAAAATAAACAGGACGGCAACGCTGCACTCACATCTGGCCGAATATAGCAATCTTTGTAGGGTTCGGTAACCAAGGGTGGTAATGGGACCCTTTTACTAAGCCGTCTATCTGTTTGCCACAGGGCTTTATCTAAACGATAATGACTAAACAGTTGAAAACACAGAATGCGTATAACTATAGCAACTATTAAGATAATAACAACAATAAAAAGTCCAGTTCTAAACCCATGCAAGAAGCCCCGAAAAATAAGAATGTTTACGTTTTCTTTCTTATTTCATGTACGGTACACAGAACCCCTTGTGCGCGACTCCGAATCGCTCTTAGCCGGTATTATTTCTAACTAGGTACCTGTTTTTCATGATAAGTATTACATGTGTCATACTGTAAAGCCGTTAAAAGAACGTCATGTGGGATACAAGATACGTTTGTTTTTGTACGGTTGACAATCATAAAAGGATTTATGTTTTCGCGCGTCTTTCTTGCGATTCAGTGGAAATGAGCTCTAAGCTCGTATACGAGATTCTTCAGCATAATGTGAAATTATTAAAATTATTTTTGGAACAAAGAAAATCTCATAAATAATACCTATAATAGCATTATATAAGATTTTTAAGAATATTTTAAAAGATTTTTTTTCATCGTCCATTCAAGTTAGTAGTAACTTATCTTACTTATATATATTAGTAGTAACTATATCCGAATTTCATGATTATTTTAACCACAATGAATGTTTCGTTGTGAATTTTTCCGACAAAAACGTGAACCCATCTAACAAAGTTGTCGCTATCACACTAAAGTGACTAATAGAAGAAGTCCCAATATTTTCTATGAAGTGTTTTTTTCGTGGAACTCTCGAAAGCTTACAAAGAAATGTTATTTATAACATTTCCATTCTGTTACCCATCTTAAATCGTACAACAAGAACTTATCTTAGATAATTAAGTTGCTTGATCAAGTTTTACGCATGGATTAGTATTGTACCTAATCGTACGTATACACAACACAACAGTAGGTATAGCTTACCTATATACATATATACCACAGACATGAGCACAACCCTACCTCTACTACGCATGGGTATGTACGTAATATCAATGTCTAAGGGTCTATTCAATATAGAGATAGCCACACAGCTACAGGAATGGGAGCTATTCCGATATTCCCGAGGTTAACACCGGAATGTGGAATTCTAAATAGAGGTGACCAATCAGCTGGCGCTTAGATGTGCTGTAGCATGCTATGTAGCCAACTGAATTAACGAGATACGTTACAACTACCGGCAAAGTGGCCGCCCGTGGCTCTGCGCACGTCTTTGACGACCCCGTATCAATGGTCGATAGAATTAAGCCAACTTCTATAACAATATTACTATATCCCTCAGCGTTAGGTGAATTTCTACACGTACATGTGTCGTGACTCGTACAGATACGAGGCTAAAAATATCTCCTGCCGACGCTTAATCTTGACTTGTCTTTTATTCTCCGAATCAATCTCCTGCTCTTAACGGGATCGCATATCTAATTCGGAATTCCGCAAGCATTTCACGTGTCATCTACTAAGTACCTGCCTATACGAAAGATTTTATTAAATAATCGAGGTCGAAATCACTCACAAAAAAAATACACGATATTATAGTGTTCCGTAGTTTTTTTTCTTCAGAGAATGGTATTGAGTGACAGTAAACGGTCGGTAGCGAGTAGCAACAAAAAGTTAATAGTCGTGAGGGAGCCAAACACTCAACACGTTCGCACTGCAAACATCACAGACTTGGGTAATTTCGCTCAACGGGAAAGTCACAAGAGGGTCCACTCCTGGCACACTTCCACTTCGAAAATAAATGAGTTAATCAAAATAGAACGAGGTCTATGCGAAGAAAGTAAAGTAAGACAAATAGGTGCGATTCAATGTATCGAGTCCATTTTACGCATCGTTTGTTTGTTTGCTTGTTCAAGTGCCGCCGTCGAGGTGAGTTAACCACCCACACCTGCACGACACGCCCAAAACTAAGTAGCTACAACTACTGTTCACTAAAGCGATGATATATTTTCCGTAAGTGTATTAGGTAATAAACGTATTTTCTCACGGAGATGGCAAAGGTCTTGTGTTATCGCCTGGGAATAAAGTACTAACGAAAATTAAGTTGACTTTTACCAGACAATCAAGTTATACACTGAAGTCAGGTCAAGTACGAGACAAGTTAGGGCGCCAAGGTTTAGTCTTCCAAGGTACCTTTTTTGCCAAATAATGTAAGGCGATGAAGCTGAACCTTTTGAACTTGATTCAATATCATTTGAATATCGTTCGATCTAGGCTAGGTATATTATGAGCATTAGAATTTAATATCAATACATATATAGAATATGGTTGAAGTAATTTGATGTAACATAAAGCACTATCAATCATATTGTGAGCGGCGGCGCGCGCAGTGTTCCACACCGCTGCCACTGCTGCCGACGCCCGGAGACGATCATTCATCACACTTCGAGCTCTCTTAAGTGCTTTAGTGCACTATAATCAACTCCTTATATCGGCATTTTGTTGAGTACACTCCACATCATCATAATTAGCTACATGAGAGCTACTGCAAATCGTTTTGATTGATGATCCCATCTAATTTAGTTAGATCACATTTCACTGTCGATCTTGCTTGTCGAAACTTCTGCATTTTTCCATTTCGATAAATTTTCTATTATTTTTCACCATTCTAAAGCCTTCTCTCCGAATTCATATTAAAATTCTGAATATAACTTTCGCAGAACGAAAAAGGTTTGAATATGACTAAAACATTCAAATAGTAACTTTTTCAAGACGTGTTTATTTTGATCGAAGTGTATATGAAGGAATATGTGGAAAATATCCACTGCCAAAGTCAAACACATGAATTTTTATGAACATAAACATTTTTCGTTACAACCCGAACTGACGGTCGTTAAAACTCTTATCCATAATCAAGCGGGATAGAACAAGGAAAATGTCATTCGTCATGCTTATAAAGATTAGCTAAGGAGTTCGACTCACGAGATCGTTAGTAAGTGTTAGACGAAGAGCCCGGGAATGGAAGTGATCGCACTCCGTTCGACAAAGCATATGTGATTGACATACATTTACACGACGCCGACGCACCTGAAACCTAACGACCTCCGACGACTTTTTATTGTTTTTTCTTCAGCAAGTACCTATCTCATAAAAGTACGTAGGTACGTATTTATTTACGAAAATATATACGTATTTATTTTCAAAGTACATGAGTAATTTTTAAATATAGACATCAAATTTCAATTCAGCAAAAAACTAATTAGTTTCAAATTAAAAATATTATTTAGACAGGTTCATATTATAGAGCTCAGCTTTTCGTTAATTTCTTCAGCTAGTCTCAAATGAACGTCTGACGTAGGGTAAATATTAACACGACATTAATTAAACAGCCATCTAATAACTCCCTCGTAACATGGTGTACGTAAGGGAGAAACTATTAAACGCGACCACGATTGTTCAACGTGTGAGCGGAGCATTATTAAAATTAATGGCTTTATTAAAGCGGCCGCGCATCAAAATATGTAAACTATGCCGCACTATCCATATGAATGGGCGTGAGCTGCGGCAACGAATATGACGGTGGAACCCATATTCGCAGCCGACAGCGGTCGACGGCGGCGCGACGAAGGCGAGGCATATTAGGGCCTCACATTCATCCAACCCGTCCCGAATACACGTCTTTATCAAAGACGTTATTAAACCTGCCGCCGGTAGAATACGTAAGACGGTGAATCGATTTGACTAAATTACCTCAAGAACATAAAGAGTCCGCACACACTCGATACGTCCACCTCATCGTCATAGATACTTAGTAAGAAAGATGACGATACTATTTCTTTACGAACTGGCGAATAGGTCAGAAGGCCGTTCTCCAACACTTTATCGTGCGAGCCATTTCTAAAGATTGAGCGACGAAAGTGTCCATGAAAACATAATATCTCTGAAACTGCTGACAGAGCGTCGAGGTTTTATAGATTTCACGAAGTGGAAAAATTCGTTTTCTCTGTTTCAAAATTATTGTCTCACGCCCCCAAGCTACAAACAGTTCAATAACGTAGCGGCGAACGGACAAAAGCGCAAGTTCGTTTAATTGCAATTTAGACTAAGCCCAGCGATCGCCACATAAGCTGGCAAACAGAGAGGTCGAGGGTCTGCGGGAAGACTCAGATATAGCCGCCGAACCGAGTGCACTCACTGGTATCTAGTTTCGTATAACAAATGGCGGAGCAAACCACTCAACTAAGCTAGTGCTCGCTGCACAAGAACAGTTCGACGATGTCGACCACCAGTACCTACACTTTAAACGTACTTGACATACAACACTTTGATTGCATTATACCATCGAAGCAATTAGAATAAGTTGTTCGATATTAAGGTCAAAAACATCAGTCGAAAATTTAAATACGATTTTTTCACAACAATAATGTTTCGCATTAGCAATGCAATCAAATCAGACACAGGTGCGAAATCATTTCATTAGTTAATGCTGAATACTGAAATTCAATACAAATTCCATATTGTATTAATGTAATCTGTACGCGAAATATAATACAAGTTAGCGTACTGATACGTACGTAATAGAGTAATGAAACACTCCGATATGAAAACAATAACGGGTTAAGCTTAAAAGGATTGTATATAGTAGAGGTGACAGGTAATGGGGAAACGCATTAAGCCACCTACGAAGTTTAGCGAGGCTGCGCGGCTCGTGAAATAAAATGCACTAATGATTGCCGGAGCTACGCTCCCCCCGCCCTGTAACGACCCCTCGCGATTAATGCTGTTATACGATTCCTTTGCGCATTATACATTAACATAACCAGACACTATAATTTTATTAGAGTAAACAG
Source organism: Apamea anceps (assembly GCA_951799955.1). Classification (NCBI taxonomy): domain Eukaryota; kingdom Metazoa; phylum Arthropoda; class Insecta; order Lepidoptera; family Noctuidae; genus Apamea; species Apamea anceps. The sequence continues at coordinate 13,123,739 of OX637505.1, read as the reverse complement.
CATATCTTGTGGGACACAAAAAATGTGAACCGAATAATAATTTAACATTATCAGATTACATCTCTCCTACATTATTCATTATCCCCGGTGTACGCAATTATTGTCAATCGGTGATATCTCCGGAAATTACATTTTTAATGACGAAAAAGAATTACAATAAGCACTTATAATAAATAATTCGTGCAGTTATGCTGTTACAAAATATTCAAAAGCACGACATGTGTAAAACGTGTCGTACGTCGGCACTGTCTGTGCTGCGCGAGGCGATGCAGTGGCTCGTGTATATTCTTATATTTTTCTCTTTAATTATAAAAGGAATTGGCCAAACGGACCCCAAGAACTATGTAAGTACCTGTGTGTAGAGCACTGCTAAAACTGCTAAATCTCGGGACATAGATTTATCTGTATTAGCCCCGCCAGATTTGCTTAGGCGGAATTTCCACCGACATTTACTTCAGTCTGGGGAATGGTTTACCATTAGCACATCGGCACGTATACTCTTGTCAACGCGGTATCGTGGCGCCCCGGCTGGAGTCCCCGAGCTAACCGCGCTGTTCCCGGCACACCTATATTTTATTTTTCTTGACAGCACATTGGCGCGTTAAGCCGACGGTGCGTTGACTGCGTATAAAGCAATCGAGGAAGTTCCATGCCAATAAACAGGTGTATTTCGATCAAGAGCTATATTGTACGAAAATTTAGTTACTGCTAACTACTAAATGTGAAAGTTTGTATGTTTGGATCTTTTTCACTCAATCATGCCAAAAGCGCTGAACGGATTTAGATGAATTTTGGCACCCAGTTCCTTTGTAACCTGGATTAACACATAGGATACTTTTTATGTCGGTAGTACGTTCCCGTGGGATAATTTCTGGCCTCCACGCAGGCGAAGCGTCTCTACGTTTTGGGTGGTTGGCTTCTTACGACCTTAAAGGGTCGTTTGAGCCTTGATTAGTTTACAATGATAGTTTACAAGCACAGCCTTTACAAGCACAGCCTTTAAAATCACCACTGTCAATGTTGGCCTAATAGTTCATTCAATTAATACGCTATCAAGTTGTTCTTCAGCCCCTAAATACGAGTAGTTACCATTGATTAAGTCAAGCGTAACGTCTACAGATTTAGACAAAGGAATATCCGCTTTCCCAGACATTTGCTCACCTCAATGATCCGTCATTCACAGAAATCTATTCACACCTGATTACATCGTGAAAACTCGATGTTCTGTCGAATATTTGTTTATCCAAAGATTTTGGGGCTCAAATAATATGCGTTTTTCATTATAAACTTGGAGGGCGAGAGCGATTGAAGAAAGTAAATCGAACTCAATTTGGAATACATTCAGAACTCCCAATTTACTTTGGTAATCTTCTATAGTCACCAAGATAATACAAGTGGAGTGTGAGCAGATAATTTTGATTATACCCTTGTGTTAATATTCCAGGGTCCATACCTAATGGAATGGGAAAAGTTTGAAGTATGTAAAGGTCCCAAACAGACAGAGTGCGGCAAGTTTGAAATCAAAAATTCACAAAATATGTCGGACGTAGTATTCCTGCTGGACTTTCCCAGGGAGTGCCCGGCTACCTCGGTAGGTATTTTAATTAAAATTTTACAAAAACCAACTATCTGACTGCATATTTTAGTAACTAATTTCCGTTTTAAACAGGCTAAAATTGTGGTTAGTACTAGAAGCAACAATGTAACAAAAAAGTTGTGGAACTATGCGCTGAACAAACCCTGCGAACATTTTGTTTTGGGCCCCATTCTTGTTGATTCGTTCAATTTGACTAAGAATTGCAAAGTTAATAAGGTAAGATTTTCAGATAAGTATCAACTAATTTCAGAGAACCGTCGTAAACATAAAATTAAACGTGATTTTATATACAGGGTCGCTACGAGATACATCTCGACTTTGTAGCGAAAGCCAAGATGTTTTTGGGGACGAGCTTTTTTTACGGCGACTATGCATTTAAGACCATGTCATATAACAAGATAAACAACTTCTTCTGTGTGTTCACCATGCTAGACATCAAAAAACCTGCTTGAAAATTAAATGCCTACGTTTTACAGTAAAGGTTTTATTATTTTAAAATTACACGTACACAAACGTATGTGTTAGAGAAAAATGGCTCCACAAAAAATTATATTCCTCGCACCAGTGCCACTATGAAGAGACCTACTTGCACGCTGGGAACGTCTAGAATATTTGATAGAAAAATCGGCGCCATTTATCCGCATTATGGCTTTTAGGAAAATAATACTGCAGTTCAGTTTTATCGTGAAGTAAAAAACGTATTTTCAGGTATGAATTTATTAATTGGATAGCCCGCTTCAGAAGTTGAGCGTCGTTTTTATCAAAGTGGCATAATTATCGTGTTTCATTTGAGGTGCACCCTCAGGGTCGTGACTCGCGTCTGAGTTAATAACCATATAATATAGGCGGCGGGCCGGATAGACGCGTAATATAACTAATTTCCGTGTCGCGATTAAAACTCGTTATAAATGGTAGCCGGGGAGAACACGGAGGCTGTCACCATTACCGCTAAAAGAGGAAAAAGAGATCCGCATTAAAACGCGCTGAAATTTTGCAAAACGCCAGCCGGCCATACACGACGAAAATAACCGGCGGACATATTATTTTATGACGTTCTTATACCTCGGTTACGAACCGCGAGTCTTTGTAATCGCAATGTGCCCTTTCAGGCTTACAAACATTGTCTAACGTAGGCTGTTCGTAGTTGTTTTGTTCCATATCTGGGGATGAGATTTACATAATAATCTGGCGAATTAAATTGTGAAAATCACAAATACCGGAGACTAATTTTCCCTCCCAGCTTTCAATAGCACCTAATTATATTCAATGACGCTCCATGATTCCTCCTTGATTTACTGAAATTGCGCAAATAATGACATGGCCTACCGTTCACAGCGAACACAATACGCCAATATATATTTTGTTCAATCCAACAATGAGCGGTTCGCAGATAGTTTTTAATCGGTTAATTGATATCAACATTTAACAGGTAATAACAGAGAACATGGTCACGCCACAGTTAACTAATTAATGAGTAATTATTCATCTGACCAAATAAATGAATATTTTTCATTCGCAAATAAAACTTCTTCGAACGACCAAATAACAAAAGACCGCTAAATCTGCGCTATAAAATAAAACTCGACAAATGTATCTGTTTGTGTAATTAAATAAAGGGAGCGTAGTTAATACAATTTTAATGAGCTGTAATAATTACACAACAAATTACTCGTCTTAGCAGAGCGAGATCTGCGAGTAAATCTGGTCGGTAATGGCGCGCGGTGGCACCTGAGCCTGTGGCGGCCGCCTCGCTAATTTCCTAAAGCACAATATAAATTACCGCCTGAAAACAATGACGACCGCGCTAAACTCGCGCTGCCCGCTTGCACCGCCCAAATTATAATGTACACGCTAAAAGGATTGTTAGCTTTATATAAATTATCTCAAAGCGACTACAAAAAATCAAGAGAAGTGCTCGCTTCTTTTTAAATTAAAATTATACCTTGAAACCAAACCTCTTCAAGAGCCCTAAATGGTATGAGATTTACTCTTAATTCCGTTGACACAAAGGTGTACTCAACAGGAGGATTATAACTTTGCGTAATCTTTGGACGTTCAGTCTGGGATGCTTCGATTTGTGTCGAGTCAGCCAGTTAATTATTTCCCACGGACAATGAATTGCTGAACTCCATTCATTATCTTGAAATGAATCGACATTTTTTTTATAAATTTTGATTTTCAGCTGATCTTGAAAAGATACAATCCTTGTTATTTAGTCGTTTGTATAGCGACATTGTTGAAATGAGGAAGTTAATCTACGTTTTCAGATGAGGTTTTTTTATAAGGAAAAAAATGCAATAACTGAATGGAATCAGACCATTTTCCGACTAAGCAAAATAGAATAAAGTACGTGCACTTATTTACGGTAAGTAGTTAGAAGTTGTGCGTCTGCATGCTTTGGATAAGTTTCCTATTCTGTTAACATTTTGGCAACACGCCTAAGCTATTTGCAAAACATATTAAACATCTCTATTCGACATTAACAAATGGCATCTCATAACATGGCGTGGTGGGGTACAATAAAACACTATGTATCAAAGTGCTGACTTTATGGCCACAAATTTAAGCAACACACTTACTTATTCACATCACCTAGCTGGGCACAATTGGAAACGGGAATAGGTAAGGTGTACCGACATAAAATACTATGTAGCTACGTACCTACAGCTACATTACAGCTACGAATAGTGTTATTCATGTCCAGAATAAATCAGCACTACGATAATGTAGCGCGTTAGCATGAATAAGCTGTGCACACAATGAGGTACCTGCGTGCTGCATGCGCGCTAGCTCCTGCACGCGCAAACATCACTCCTCAAACGAATGAATTCCGTATGAGCGTACCTATTGTATTGGAATAACCGATTGGTTGGGAACAGACCGCCTATTTAAATGCGTGACCCGTCATTAGGCACGCGACCGGAGTGGTCCGGGATCGCTCAAGTACCTACGCGCTCGATGGCCTCGTATAATCGACCTGTTAACGTTTCGCCGTACATACTAGTACGTACCCAACCCTGTTTGCCGTCATTTACTTTTACTGCTTACTAGGCGGAATTCTGTTCGGCGAAGGCGACAGGGGCAGCGGCAGGCAATCGATCGTCGCAATCTCACGGCTATACTAAATATACGAACTGTGATGTCATATCAAAGGCAGTATTATTCATTTTATATTACTTGCCAGCTACCACGTTTAATTGCGTTAGTAGCTCCGTCGTCGCCTAAGACAAACAAGATCAGTATTCTGCCACGATATTTAGTGCGAAAATGTAATAAAGACCTCACGTCCTAAGCGAGTTACCATGTCGGATGTCAAAGCTATTTTTTGTCGGCGACGGCGACGTTCCGATAAGACGAGACTATTTCAGTGATTTGTTGCGGTTGTTGGAGTGAAGATTAAATTAGTCCTGTGCTACGTTATATTCATGTTCTTTGTAAATATATATCTTCATGATAAAAAAAATATATATATTCTCGGCAAAGAGAGCCAGACAATCGATTCGTAGAACAATGTCTATCTCCAACATAACAACGTAATATTTTTGTTTAAAACACGAACAAATACATACTTTATACAATACTTTGTTAACACTATTCCATTTTCTGCAAATAATGAAAAAAATAATGTTCGTACTCACTCAGGCTGAGGCACGATTGAATCCAAGCTTACCTGAAAAGTGAAAAAACACAATGAAAAACAATATTGTAAAACGTGATCCTATCTCGTACAAAAACTATCAATCAATAATTTCCGAAGCAAAAACAATGAAACCAATTTATAAAGAGATTAGCAACATTTTACCTTAAAATGCTGTTTGTGTTTTAATCACGGCCTAACGGCTGAACGGTTGTGGGTATAATTTCGTACAAACTCAGAATGGATTTCGAATTAGGACCGGACACTTTACATTCCGAAAAACTAAGAAATTTACTAGCGGGTCTAGTCGTAGACACAGCCCTAATAAAGTATTTGTAATACGCAGACCTACGCATAATTTCGTCTAAATGTAGTTACAGATGTAGAGAGCAACCATAAAAGTAAACACCTTCACAATTTCAGGCCCGCCTTAGATGTGTAGACAGCCCGTATCCCCTTTAGAAGCAGCCTCATTGACTGGGTCACCTTCCCACGCTTTAGTTAGAAGTTCTTACTCAAAGATGTCCTAACTCAAAGATGCTCTCTTCTCCAAAATACTCGTAATTTTGTTCATACGCTAATAGGTATTATTCAATGTAAATAAGTTTCGGAGCAGACTACATAAGTGCTCCGGGGGCTTAAGAAGGGTTTTAGAGAAACGAGTCTCTTAGGGTACACTGTATATTCTGATATTATACAAAAAATTTCAACCAACGAAAGGATTTGGTTGTTGAATCCTGAGGCCTCTCGAGAACAGCTATAAACCCTAACATAAACCTTCCTGCTTATACATACAATAGTTATATGATAGTTTACGACAACAATATAATACGTATACCTACTATGCAAGTGCAATATTATCCGGGAACTTGGGAACTGTATAGAGGAGTACAGCACATAGTATGGAATGTTAGTTTAAGAATACCTTAGTAGATTGGCCGTCGGTGACTGCTAATACAAAGACCCGCCTTTGATAATACTCTTTTATGGACAAAAGATCTTTAGAAAGGCTATATTCATAACTCATCGAATATAAGGGTTAGTAAAAAGGACATACTTGGAGCAATAGACCTTCTTGTCCAGAATAGCTAATCAAGTATCGGGATTTCGTATATTGTTTTGGTTTCGACGTAATAAAATGTCGCAAAAGTTATGAATCGTAAATAAGGCAAGATATTATCCGTAAAAGTAGTAGATATCATGAAAAAATCTTGTATTTATAAATGGTTTGAATACAAAATCGAATCTTTCAAAAAAAAAAAAAATGTCCGTGATGTCCTTCCCACTGCAGGACGAAGGCCTCCCTACTCCCTTTTCACCTTTCTCTGTATAAAGCTGCTGAGGACCAGTTCTTGTTAAAAATATATACACTGCCGAGCAATGAAAAAGTTCCACCCACAAAATGCCGACAAACACCTTAATATCTCCTAAGACATATAATTTAAAATTTGAACACAATATTTACGTTTTTAGTTGCTAATATTCTGATGCGCTGTTAAATGTACTTCAATGTTGCAGACGGCGTCATTAAGCTAGCCTTTCCCGTTTAGGAATAATTTGGTGCTTTGTCACTGGAACTTTTTCATTGCTCGCGAGTGTAAATCGAGATAAACATGAGCTTAAGCTGTCACCTGAATACCATTTTTAATAGGTATTATCAATATTCTCAACTAGAGCTTAAAGTTGAAACATCGATTTCCAAATAATATAGGTACGTTTACCTAATTATAAAGGCTCTCAAAGTAAAAGGTTGTTTTAGTATCTACTTCTCTTTCGTAACAGTATTAGTCATAAACTCTACGTAGCTTTTAAGTGCTTACTCTTTATTTATAGAGCTTGTAGCCGAGCAAAACATGATAGTAAATTATATGCGGTGAAAGCTTTTGAATCATCGTCACCAAATACCTAGCTTCAAATAATGTATTTTACGCACAATATAATTTCCATTGTTACCAGTTTAAAATACTCGATATATTTGAAACCATTTCGTACTTCAATAGCTTTTATTCCGTCAGTCGTAATTTGTCGGTTGTAAATGAGCTTCATATATTCTGCGGAAACACGGACGTTATTACTGGGAAACCGTTAATTACACTATTAAATGCAAGTTGTTTTATTTTTTCGAGTATTATTTTTAAAAAGGTTCTGCGTAGAAAATATGACAGATTTTATTATCATAACTGAAAAATGAAGCTCCGAAAAAATACTGTTACTACAGCTGTTCCAGTCTTTTATCTAAACCTGTATAGTAGCGTTGGGAGCGTCCAGCGTCCTCGAAAAATCATATAAAATAAATTCCCGATAGAATCGCGCCTATATAACCAAAACAGAGACCGGGAATAAAAAGGAAAACGGAAACTAGTACGAAAACCCTGATTCCATCACAAATAGATCCGAGTTCAATGCCAAACAATATCTCCGCGGGACAGTCATAACATGCCGCCTTGTGGCACTTACCCACATTATTGCTCTCAGTTTGGAAATAATAAAACATGGCCAAGGAACAACACGGACCTAATAAAGGAGATAATCTACAGACACGGAGTTAAAAACTATCTTCTTGTGCTCGATGGAAGCATAATCCGCAATGTCGCACTAAGCCCGGGATGGCCCCTAATGATTCGCCGCGCAAAGATAATCGGAATTGCCTAAGAAAATAACCGTTGCGACGCAATTGCAACGGACTCTATATAAATGCAATCCCGCAATCGATTTTTTTTATCCGTTCAAATAATCGTTTTCCAGCGTAGCTTCGATATAGCTTAGGTTCAGCGATGCGACAAAAGCTCCTAAGCGTTTTATTCTGTCGGTAAAGTCATCTACGCACATCTATAGATAGACAAGTAGGTAATTATTCATGAACATGAACAACATTGTATTACCTACCTACGGGTTTAAGCAAAAATCCCTGCGTAATAGCGAGTAAGTAAGCCACCTGGGTGTAGAATTCTGATAAAAACTTGCGTGTAAATCACTCCTATACAAACGACAAGGAAAGAAAATCTGAGCCTCGACTGTTACGCATATGGTTACGCAAAAGAACCAAAAAAAAAAAAAAATGTCCGTGATGTCCTTCCCACTGCAGGACGAAGGCCTCCCTACTCCCTTTTCACCTTTCTCTGTATAAAGCTGCTGAGGACCAGTTCTTGTTAAAAATATATACACTGCCGAGCAATGAAAAAGTTCCACCCACAAAATGCCGACAAACACCTTAATATCTCCTAAGACATATAATTTAAAATTTGAACACAATATTTACGTTTTTAGTTGCTAATATTCTGATGCGCTGTTAAATGTACTTCAATGTTGCAGACGGCGTCATTAAGCTAGCCTTTCCCGTTTAGGAATAATTTGGTGCTTTGTCACTGGAACTTTTTCATTGCTCGCGAGTGTAAATCGAGATAAACATGAGCTTAAGCTGTCACCTGAATACCATTTTTAATAGGTATTATCAATATTCTCAACTAGAGCTTAAAGTTGAAACATCGATTTCCAAATAATATAGGTACGTTTACCTAATTATAAAGGCTCTCAAAGTAAAAGGTTGTTTTAGTATCTACTTCTCTTTCGTAACAGTATTAGTCATAAACTCTACGTAGCTTTTAAGTGCTTACTCTTTATTTATAGAGCTTGTAGCCGAGCAAAACATGATAGTAAATTATATGCGGTGAAAGCTTTTGAATCATCGTCACCAAATACCTAGCTTCAAATAATGTATTTTACGCACAATATAATTTCCATTGTTACCAGTTTAAAATACTCGATATATTTGAAACCATTTCGTACTTCAATAGCTTTTATTCCGTCAGTCGTAATTTGTCGGTTGTAAATGAGCTTCATATATTCTGCGGAAACACGGACGTTATTACTGGGAAACCGTTAATTACACTATTAAATGCAAGTTGTTTTATTTTTTCGAGTATTATTTTTAAAAAGGTTCTGCGTAGAAAATATGACAGATTTTATTATCATAACTGAAAAATGAAGCTCCGAAAAAATACTGTTACTACAGCTGTTCCAGTCTTTTATCTAAACCTGTATAGTAGCGTTGGGAGCGTCCAGCGTCCTCGAAAAATCATATAAAATAAATTCCCGATAGAATCGCGCCTATATAACCAAAACAGAGACCGGGAATAAAAAGGAAAACGGAAACTAGTACGAAAACCCTGATTCCATCACAAATAGATCCGAGTTCAATGCCAAACAATATCTCCGCGGGACAGTCATAACATGCCGCCTTGTGGCACTTACCCACATTATTGCTCTCAGTTTGGAAATAATAAAACATGGCCAAGGAACAACACGGACCTAATAAAGGAGATAATCTACAGACACGGAGTTAAAAACTATCTTCTTGTGCTCGATGGAAGCATAATCCGCAATGTCGCACTAAGCCCGGGATGGCCCCTAATGATTCGCCGCGCAAAGATAATCGGAATTGGCTAAGAAAATAACCGTTGCGACGCAATTGCAACGGACTCTATATAAATGCAATCCCGCAATCGATTTTTTTTATCCGTTCAAATAATCGTTTTCCAGCGTAGCTTCGATATAGCTTAGGTTCAGCGATGCGACAAAAGCTCCTAAGCGTTTTATTCTGTCGGTAAAGTCATCTACGCACATCTATAGATAGACAAGTAGGTAATTATTCATGAACATGAACAACATTGTATTACCTACCTACGGGTTTAAGCAAAAATCCCTGCGTAATAGCGAGTAAGTAAGCCACCTGGGTGTAGAATTCTGATAAAAACTTGCGTGTAAATCCCTCCTATACAAACGACAAGGAAAGAAAATCTGAGCCTCGACTGTTACGCATATGGTTACGCAAAAGAACCAAATGTAATGTCGCAAAATACAGCGACAAAACTGAACAAAAACAGAAGTGAGCGTGTCCACAAAAAGTGAGAGATGAATGGAAAGATAGAATGGAACACGATTGTTTTGATTTCCATGTCATGTTGGAAATGGAACAAAAGACAGTTCCATCCGCTGAGCATCGCGCAATATCCGAAAAAGGCAACGTATAGAAAGGATACGATTTTGTTCAAAGATGGCCTGGCAACCTATCAATAGTTACGCATCATTTCGGATATTCACTTCGCTATTGGCTTGACGACAAAAGCTATAAAGCCACAACCAGTACCTACGAGCTTATATAAAAATAGAATGTTGCTAAAAACTTGCAAAGCGCGGTTGTGCACAAAAGTTGGTTCGTTTATATGGAACAACGCTTCTTTGTAATTAGTCCACCCTGGCAACAGAGCAGAATAACGCGCCACAAAACAAGAACAAATAAAACATTAATCACTTACATGCGGTACAATAACGATAAATATCACTCCACTTTACCCGAAGCTTTTACTATGCGACATTACGAGAAGAAAAAATCTTTAATAAACGAAACATCGCCACACATCACGCAAACGTTTCCAATATTGGTTTTAGATTCATATGAAGGTATTTTAGTATGTGAACAAAAAACATTGACGTAAGAACAATGTCAATATAAGAGGAAGCGATTTGTAGCAATCTCAGGGTACAACACTTTACGTCAAGCGCCGTCAGTCACGCCGCCTGTTACACTGAAACGTTCAGTAATACCAGTTCCCCTTTGTTGGTATTCACGAAGAAATGTATTTAAGAAATATACCAAGTTGTATATAAGTTTAGTAGCAGTAGTATTTGCGTTTAACCTTTTCAAAAATTACAGAAAGGGACGCAAACGCTGCATCTTTTTTTATTGTGGTATCTCTATGGATAAGTACTTTCTTTCACCTGAGCAAAATGAAGCGATTATTTGCTCACGATGGCCGTGCTAAGTCAATTAGGAAGACGTTCCCTAAATGTTGACTATGTCCAAAGTACCGAAACGGAGTATTAACAAAATACCACCCCCAAAACTTGTTGCTGCTCAAATGAAGTGCATATAAATTCTGCTAGATTCATTAAAGTAGATTACTATCAAGTCTGTAAGACCTACAAATATTTTACTCGTCATGGTGAACGCTTGGCACCAAATAAGCTACGTGTCTTCTATAAACAATATGTACGTGTTTCGTTCGCGCGAGTTTTCATTTTAAGCGGAAAGAGCTCTGGATCGCAGCACACCTGGAATTGATCCCACCGTGAGCTCCCTTCGAGGTGCACCGACAAAGTAACCAGATTAAAGAGTGCATCTGTGTATAAACTGCCACATATTGCGAGGCATTTTCTCTCACTGAATAACCAGATTATCTCTGAAATGTAGTCCGAGAAATTACACACTACGTAAACTTTCTGCGTAACAGGCATTTGAGACGACCCGACCGTCAAATATTGACAATTGTGATTTGAATCTAAGGACGAGCAATTTGGTCTGCAATCATTTTCCCTGATCAATGAGTAGTAGGGATTTTCACTTTCAAAAGTAAAATCATTTTATAAATAGAACAAAAGATCAGAAAAACAACATGAAATAAAGTTATATCATTTCCCCCAAGTCATTGTTGGGTAGTCACGCGCACATTAGCCGCGCTCCACACCTGTCGGCGGCATTCGTCGCGGGGGACCTCACCACTAACTATTTCTTTGTATTTCTCCTCACAACAACTTTATTTTATTCTTCTTCAGGCACCAATAGAGTAAAACGAATCTCGTCTGTCTGCAACCGCTTCCTTATAAGAAATTTATATTTACACAGCGAATATTTCAGCTGTAAAACCTAGCTTTGAATTACAATTTTTTTTTTATGAACCACTAACATTGGTGTAACCATTAACAGTGTCATGCTTCATAAAAAAAGACATTGATTTTTGCCAAACATCAAAGGTATTTTTTGTGGGAGACTATTTTTTTGCATTTTTATGTCCAAATGTTGAATTCGTCCCTGTATGAACGTTCGACGCCAGCACACGGCATAATTTATCATGATTGATTCGTTCACCTTCGTGTGCTTATACCCCAGAGATTCTCTCTTTGATTTATCACATATCTATAAATTACCACTTACATTGTGTACCTACGTATCATCTGGACGCCTACGAATAAATCACCTTTAACCTGGCCTCCTTTGGGTACGACAACAACTATTTTCATATGTTTTAATAAGTATTCTTCACAGTTGTTTATGATGTTTTCTCGCGCAACAGTAAACTTGGACGGAAGAGTTTCAGACATGTACACGTTCTAAGAATGGAGTGAAGAACAAAACATGTTACCGGGTGCTTTTACGGCGGAATTTGTGTGTACATTACACGGTTGAAATGAGTATTTTATGACATAGGTAGTATTTCTTTATATAAAATGCAGTCTGATGAAGCAGATAACGTACATACATCATAATAATTATCATGAAACCATACCGTAGACTTCACTCTTTAAAGCTTCGGGGCGAACCTATTTTACAAACAAATCGATATTCACTCCGTGTAAAACAGTAAGTACTTACCTAAATAAGTTAATCAAATATTATATGATCGGTAATAGGTATCTGTGCTAGCACATAAATTCTGTAAAACTGAATACCCTCTGAACAGATAGGTACGTTTTATGGACGGTGCATAAAATCCGAATAGGGGATACTTTACGAAACAAATGCAATACCCACAGACATAAATAACGTAACCACCAGATAGGATTAAACAGATTTAAGAATCATACAGACAGGAAAAGCAGAAAATTCAACAATTTAGTTGCGCGATTCATACACAAACCGCTTATATTTTACACAGTTAAGCGCTTTGAGTCGGTGAGGAGCTTAGAATTATATCAGCCGCTCCGTGGAGTCACGCGCGACGTATGTAAGTCTCTACACACATACTACTCAATACTAATTACGTATTCAGAAAGCAAATATCCGCTTATTTTCTAAACAGAAAGCACGTTTTAAAGACTTCAATTAATCTAACGTATCCCCGATCCACCCGATCCTAACAACCACATTACAGCGACCCATCCACTTTCGTTACCGACTTTACTCCCTAATTTTATATTATCTACCAGACAAGAAGAGAGTACGTGATCCCGTAAAGGGGGAAACGTTTCTGTTGAAAATCGACCTTCATGTACACATCAAAGAACCTGACCAAATTACTAAAAAGCGTCTTTACAAACAGAAATTGAAATCACTATTAAAAGTAGCAAATATAACAAGATGACCACGAATCCAATGCTATTATGTACATATTTACTACATGCGACATAACATGCGTAGTTACAATGTATTTTATGGTTACAACACGATCAAACCCGTCATGGCAACAGAAATACGTACAAAAAAATACATAAATGTTCAGTATGGCGATCATATTCGTAGCAATAAGTAACCATAAAGACGGTATTTCATATAAGCGAAGTGCCTTGGTGTTACGACTTGCCAGGAACGTGAGCTGAAAGGCTTGCGAAGACAGCGTTTATTGGTACACCTGCTTACGGCGAACATTTCGACCAAGTGTTTTAAAAAGGTTGTCAGGAGCTAGAAGCGAGTAGTTCCGCTACCCGGCCAAGTGCACTAGACTAGTCAAATTCAACACAGAATAAAAATAAAACGCTAGCACATAGACATTACCTACATACATAGACTTTATACAATCGAGGCAGTCGACTTTTTATCGCTCTTTGTATTTCAGCTAAAAAACATTAATCGGAAAAACGTTACGTGAATTCTTCATAGATTTTTGCTTCGCACCGGTCACACAAACAGACGGACTTGCCGTCGAGAGCATTCCGATTTTATTGTTTAGTCAAGTGAACATTGGAAAATCTAATAAAAGTCGACCATTTTATATTCACGTAGGTAGGCGTTTATATGATACCTAGCTAAAATAGTGCTGGCTAGCTATATTGTTCTTACTGTGTTTAAGTTCTAATTTAACAGTACTTTGTATTCTAGGAACACTTGTGCAAAGTTCAACACAAAGAGAATAGTTTTCGTGCTAAAATATTATATTACCTTTGGAATTAAATTCAAAAAGCATTTCCTCAACAAAAAAGGGGTATTTATAGCACGCCGTATTCACTGTGTGTATGAATATAATATACAGCATTAAAGTAAAATAATGTACGGCATTCGTATTCCTACCTATATTACACAAATGTCTTACGTTTTTTCATTTGCACCACGACCCGTCGCAGCGGTGTACGATTTATTACAACTGTATTTAAAATTGCAACACAGTATCCCATAATAGCAATATTAAATCATAACCTCCAAGCACCACAATAACTCTTTCCCCTCATTCAATGTTTTGTGCGACAATAAACAACGTATGTTTTTCTTTCATGTCAAGAGTTATTCTATTGGGAATTACAATAATAATTGTCCATTGGTATTTGTGGCCAGTTATATAGCCGAAAAGATTTCTACATAGAAGTGTTTACTATGAGATATAGGGCGCCTGAACAAAGTATTTTTATCGTATCAAAAATATTCCATGTTGTTATAGGGTTCGTTTTAGTTTCGTCCGTTGTTTCAATATACAGCGCGGAATCTGTTGGGTAGCCGTTTTAACTTACGCCATATCAGTTACGTAGTACATTACAATTGCACGTGAGTTGAATATGCTAGTGGGGAAGTGGGAAATTGAAGACACCCCAGTTGTGTTCTATATTTTAACACCTGCTGCGGTGGCGAGATAACTGCGAATTTCAACAAAATTAACTGAAATCTTCGAGAGATTGTGAGGTGTAAAATTTTACGTTCACGATAAATTAATGAACAATTTCGCCAGCACAAACATTCCTTTTGAATTTAATTTCAACTGGTTTTGCAGATTCTTTGAATAGCCACACTGATTCAGTAGTAGCTCTGCTCTTATTTCATCCACAGGTTTTAATAATGAATCCACGAGATGTCCTTTGCAAGGGTCTGCCGCTGGCGTAGCGTGCCGCTTTATGAATGAATTGAAAAACTCGGACCCGGGATTTTATCTTTGCTTATTAAATGACAATTTGGCTTTTTTCACTTGACTCAAGACAGCAGTGTAATGGTCGCGGTTGAACAATAATATCCTTGTTATTAGTATGCACACCGCGCCGCCGCCCGGCCGCGCCGCCGACGCAGCGCTGCGGTGTTCCTTCATTAATTAGCGAAGCTTCAACCACTTCAGCTTTGCGTTTACGTTGAAGAATTTAAACATTCCCCTAATTTCACTTCTGGAAATCTCACAAACCAACTCGCGAACAAGTCGAGGCGTTAATTTATAAATATATTACAGAGTAAAATGTATTTGCTAAAACGGACAGTATCCGACAGACAATATGAATAATTTAAAATAATAAAGAAGGAAGTGCTACTTGGACTGGTCGTAAAACTTTATTAAAAATATATTTTTACTCACTGCTGTTTACCTAACACCTTTAAATGAAACGAGATTCATATTTTGGCGGTACGCACTGCGCACGCGGTAATGCCACGGAGATTATATTTGTATATGGTATAATTTGAATAATAAACACATATGTTTAGAAGGGGAAGCAACCTTTACGGTATAGGTATACCTATTAGGTTTAATTTATCTTATTTTGTGAATTAGCGCTATATTTAATGTAAAGGTGGTAAATTATTCAATACTTTACTGGTAAGCACCTACCTTCATTATTTCCAACTCAAAATCTACCATAAATACCAACATGTTTTTCATACTTTTAAAATTTTTGATTTTAAAGTTCCCCATAAGTTAAACATAGGTAAAACTGTTAAATCTAAGTTAAAGCGACAAATTATGGGTGAACTCAACACAATAAACTCCAAGAATTTGCAGCGCGGTCCTTTTGACAAACTCAATTTTAAAACAATCAAGTACTTCCGCCGAGTTTATTTTCGCGACGAACACAACACGGAAAAGTTCGCCCCAAATGGTACAACAATAACTTTCGCCTCTCAACTTGACGAAACGCTGCATTTGTTCAAAAGTCGTATTTACTGCTGGCAACTTGTGTGTAACGGCATCTTACACCCTCCTACACAAGCCATTACGTCGCCGCCTGCTCATCGGCGCGCACTGCTGGCCCCCTTACAACCTCTCTCATTAACTGAGCCTTGAAAACTTTCAACATTAGCTAATTTACCCGACGGGACCGCAGCCCTCCTTATTGGCTTCACACATACAACCTTTACCCGCATTAAATATGGGTATACCTTGTGTCGGTACAATATATTGGCAAATTACAATCCCTCTCTCAATTATAGGAATATATTTCGAACTTACTATTTATTATTTCCCGACCAAATACGTCATGCAGAGATCGAAGCGGGGTTCGTTACTGTACAAATTATTTATCTATAAAATATATGAATGGCATCGTTACCCTACAAAAGAGCAGTGTTTTTACTGAAGGTAGTATTATCAATCATAGCATTTCTCGTGACATAAGTGGACCCTCCTCATGCGAGCTCAAAGTTCCATTACTCATGGCGCCACGCCCAATACTGATACGCTCTCCTCCAGCCCCAACCAGTCTGACAATAACCAGTGAAACCGTTACTTAGTGCGGGCTCAGACAAAGAAACATCGGGCGGTTCGAATGTGATAGTTTAGCGAACGAATATCTGAATTCAATCACTCAGCTAAATCAAGTTACGAGCGAGTTACATTCGATTTTTATTTTACTGAATAAAACGTGATTTATATTCCAAAAGTGACTTTCTAAATTTTTAATTTATCACCTGTCTGCCTCGTCTTGAATAGGCATTTAAAACACCAATTAAAATAACTAATGGTGCCTAGAGAGGGCAAACTTTAACGCTTCTAATTTTCAACTCCGTGGGTACTCTACAACCACCTTTTTGTAGATCTTTTGCTTAGTCAAGTTTTAAACTCACCTATCTTTATAAAACGATGCGATCAGTTCGCACAAGTTCCTTGAAACAAGTACCCGATAACTGCGGAAAAGTTAAACCTTTTAACTTTTAAAGGATTTGCACTAAATTCGAAACAACTATTAAAGATAGTTCGTTTGGCAGTAGTTCAAGATATTATTTATTCCACTCAAAGACATAATATCGCTGCGCTAGATATCTTGCCACTTGCAAACGTTAACAGTGAAAGGTGACGACATAACATTTAACAAGGCAATTTCACCGTAAATGCAAATGTTTCGAATTAATTATTATAGTGTTTTTAATTAGAGTCGCTTAGAGCGTGTCTCGGTAGACAGTATTGAAGCGGTCCGCTCGTCCGCTCCGAGCGCTCGGTCGACGAGCGATGCTCTGTTTTAATTAAACTTACGCCCGGCCGGCGATAGCTTTCTGTATCTCCCTTTTATAGCCTACAAATTCAACTCGAATATTTCTGCACAATCAAAAAATCATTAGAATGTAATCAGGCGAGTAATGAACGGCACCACACGAGTTACGTTAAGAGCAGACGAGCTTAATATACACAAACGAGATGGGGCGAAGTGATTTTTATGACGGCCGAGGCGAGTGATTCCTGGAACTTATGGCGCCCATAAACCCGCTCGTGTCGACTTGACGATTTAGCAAAAATTTCGCTTTTCGCTCCGCGTCGCCGCATCGTCTGTAGAAATCTTTCAAATTACCCGAATTCGTCTCGTGAATAGCTGTAAACGACAGGGAAAATTGTAGGGACGCTGTGATATTACAAATACATACAATGATATAACGAGGCTGCGATAACTGGCGTTTTACACAATTCACCATCAGTTTAATTTGTAGAATCAAAATTTATAACAGTTGATTCAATTAAAATTGTTAAACGTTTCTTGCAATGGCGGATTCGATAAATTAATAGATAATGCATTTATATTTGTGCAAACAAAGAGCAGCTCAAACAACCTACAACAAGTAAAAAAAACTCAGAAGAAACGATGTCAACAACGTTTGTATCCGAAACAACTACTTTGCAGCAAATTTCCAGCTAATTACAACTCAAATGCAATCAGAGCGTAGCCACTCTAACGTCCGGGCCGCGCGACCGTTTATCTCTCTAACGTCCAGCTGCGCGCGGCGTCCGAACCGCGCGCGACTCGCAAGTTCGTCGTAACAAAAAACCTATATAGCTACTGAACCGTAATGGCTAGAATAAAGAAAAAAATACCAAAAAAAAGATTGAAGAATACTGATCAATCTTAACGATTTTTTTAAATCGTAAGTTATAATCTTTGATACAAAAAACCGGGTTAAACATGTAATTCAGAAAAAAAATACACAATTATTTCTACCTTTTTAGAATATAAGGCACAACTATTGCATATTTTATCAATAAAATATTTTTACAACAAACTAGACTTATTACCCTTTCTTCTGATGTATATACGATTACATTCGGTTAACTCTAAGTATTTTAATTAAATCAAAACAAAACACTACTCCTCGTAATTTTAATTTTAAACCTGAGGAACACATTGACATTATTATGGAATCTTCAGTGAATTTAGTATATTTCTCTTTGAAAAATGTATTATTTTGCTTATTACGAAATGTATTTCGATATTTTATATACTATTGTAATGCAAAGTATGTAAAATATGTATAAACAAAACTAAAAGTGGCCGACACCATACGACCGGCCATTTTTTTCGAAACAACAATCGTTTGAAGTTAAAAGTAGACTAGATTTATCAGCTAAAACTGTGATATTTATACATCATCGTAAAGCACAAATCTTCTAGTTTATTTTGATGTATAACACTTGCAAGATAAATAAAACAAAACTGTAGTACTTACGACATAATTGTTGGCACTCACAAAAACACTTCACAACACGCGCGTCAAACGAGTCAACTGAACTTAAAAAATTATATTTTGTTTGTCAAAGCTTATTACACTGCCATCTCTATTTTTTTCGTCGAACTATTTATTCAACTGTATAGATAATCTGTCAAAACTCACCAAGCAAGACCGTATTTTAAACTAGAGGGCGTTAAACACAACTCGTCGCTTTGGATACTATAGTATCCATGGGCGTATGACGCTACTTTTTTCTTGGATACCGTACTATCCACGGACGTCAGAGTGGGTAGCAGTCGGCACAGATTGTTTAGTAAAGGGCAATATTTAATAGAAGCTGACAGTAATCCTCGGCAGGCAGTGCACTCGGGCGCGTCCTCATCACGAATTCCCGAGGGCGAAACGTTAAATGTAGGCCACCAAGTTGCCACCGCCCGCCAAGCGGAATATTGCTTTGTCACTTGGCGACATCGCACAGCTTCTCTAAGCCCAAGTAATTGGAAATAGTTGAAATAGACGACTTATAGCAACAAAGCTCCGCCCAGCGCCGGCGCTACCTCGAACATCTCAGTCCGGACTGGCATTGTCGTCACTAACTAAACTCCGCGGAGGCAATTTATGTCTCCTTGATGTTACGCCCAAACTAACGAGCGCCCTATTCGCCGGAAAAACTTTCCCAGGAAAAACACCGACTTTCTTTAATTAATATGTACTTCTAATTCCAAATATACCTAACAGTAAACAAACAATCAGGAAGTCTAATTAAAACAGTCGCATAAATAAACGATAACAGTCACCTAGGGAACTAGGGGTCGAATAAAAACACCTCAAAACACGGACCCAAGGAGACCCGACCGGGTTAAAAAATAAAAATTGATGGTGGTTGGTTTGTTCGTTTAAAAAATAAAATTTTATATAGACCGTAACCTAGCAGCTTTTCTGAATAAGGTAAAGGTTTAAAAATGTGTCGAATCGAATTGGTAAGTCATAAACTACTTCCATATAAAATTCAGTAAAATAAAATTGAATGTACTGGAAGACCGTCTTGGACAAGTTATCTACTTTTTCAATATCCTAAGAACTAACTAAGCTTTAGTGATGTCACTCACAAAACTAGATGAGCTTTTAGGACATCTAGTTATGTTTAGTTCTCAGTGAAAGAAAATTGAAAAATGTTGGCAATGTTGTACATAAATTCTGAGATGATAGAATCAACCCCACGCACGAAATACAGAACATTACAAACGAGAGTAGATTAGAACAAATGTGCATGTAAAGGTGCATAATATAATACCGGGTGTAAAAAGACATTTAACGAAGCCGAGAGTCACTTGTAGTCGGACGTTAATGTGTTATTTTTTTTTTTTTTGTACTGGACCATACCTGGGAACCTTTTGGTTACGGAGATATTGAAGATCAAAATTCCAACTTTTACTGACGTATTTTTAAGAAAACAAGCATTTAATGTTATAACACAACATTAAATACCCCTGTTCCGTTGCATGCACAATGTTTTGCGTGTGTTACATTACAAGTCATTTCCCAGAAATTATTTTTGTGTGTTATTTAGTTTGACGTACAGAATGCCTAGTTGACGGCTATGTGATGGGTCTTTTTACACCCTGTATAATATACTTTAACTTCCAAGGTCTACTATCAAAGATAGCCTAACCATTCAAAGCACGTCTATACCATAAAACGAAACATTAACACTCCCATAATTACGTGGCGTGCAATTGGAGAGGCCTACGTCCAGCAGTGAACTGCTGTAGGCTGATGAGAAATAACTTGGTCTTTATTTACTTATGTAAGCAGTGAAATGAGCTTAAATATATTTTACAAGACTCTAACATTATGCACAAGTTTATAAAAACCGGCCAAGTGTGAGTCGGACTCGCCCATGAAGGGTTCCGTTACGTTACGATTTATGACGTATTAAAAAAAAACTACTCACTACATCTCGTTCAAACCAATTTTCGGTGGAAGTTTATATGGTAATGTACATCATATATTTTTTTTAGTTTTATCATTCTCTTATTTTAGAAGTTACAGGGGGGGGGGGGGGACACACATTTTACCACTTTGGAAGTGTCTCTCGCGCAAACTATTCAGTTTAGAAAAAAATGATATTAGAAACCTCAATATCATTTTTGAAGACCTATCCATAGATACCCCACACGTATGGGTTTGATGAAAAAAAAAATTTTGAGTTTCAGTTCTAAGTATGGGGACCCCCAAAATTTATTGTTTTTTTTTCTATTTTTGTGTGAAAATCTTAATGCGGTTCACAGAATACATCTACTTACCAAGTTTCAACAGTATAGCTCTTATAGTTTCGGAAAAAAGCGGCTGTGACATACGGACGGACAGACAGACAGACATGACGAATCCATAAGGGTTCCGTTGCCATTTGGCTACGGAACCCTAAAAACGGAGAAGAGCTCGTTGGACTCCAAAATGGGATGGGAATGGGATCAAACTGTCCAAAAGGCGGGCAGATTCGAATATTGTAATTATTATAAAATCACTCATGAAAGAAAAAGATGACCAAACTATACTTATTTGAAATAGGTACGTAGATGCGTATTATGTCAGCTTTGAGAATTGGTTTATCCAAAGAGATATGTTAATAACATTATCCGATGATTATCATGTATTGCATAATAATGAGATTAGGATCATAACATCAAGTGTCTGGTGTTGATTGATACCAGGCTTACGCCGCAGCCAATCAATTAACCATGAGCTGAAACCAAGTACCCGACTACCTAATTACATTTCGACGCGTACTTACGTTATATTTCAGTATCTATGAACACAGGCTTCGGTTAATTGATTTATTGGGAAAAGCTGGATATTTTCTAGTTAGGCTAGACTTCGCCTCTACCCACAGTACACACGGGGCATTGTCTATCCAGTGTGCCACAACTGCATTGAGTAACAAAAGGCGAAAGCCTTATTGACCTGGTCGCAATCCTCAAACAAGCCTAGGACTACGTCATACTGAAAATATCCACAATATCCATTTCCACGGCCTGACAAACAACAAACCTAGGACCTCACATTCAGCTGCCATTAGATCAAAGACGCAGTAGATAATTGACTATTCTAGATTAACTCCAGGCTTTCGAGCGTTAGAGCTCAGGAATCAATATTAATGCAATAGTAGCGACTGTAATATGTTTAATGCTGAGCTCTTGTTTGATATATCAGCTGCATATTACGTACTCGGTACAGAGCTTAAGATCTAAGCAACTGAAGCCATTACCGGCGCTACAGGATTACAGCTAAGGCACACCAAAATCTCTGTTAAAACGCGTGTAAGCCTCCGTATCACTCATAAGTTTAATCAAGATTTTCTACCTCTTAAGATTTTACACACTTTTGGTAATAATAAACGGCACAGTGACGCCAATTTAGTACGACATCGTTATTCCAAACACCGAACACGTTTTAGCTAAATGCACCCCGAAAGGCTGAAAATTGCTATTCTGACTACTCGTAATGGAGGATAATATGGAAATACACGTTTACAGCAGTATCGACATTTTCGACTACGATAAAGCCCATTATGCGTGACAAAATTGATCATGACTTTTGACCACGAGTGCGTCGTTCAACAAAATTAGAATCGTCTCCATTTAGATTTGCATGCTTATATACTGTTATACTTATACACGATGTGTTCATTCAATTTCAGCAAAAAAATTTGCAAAAGCTTTTTGTGTTTTATGTTTCGTAGCTGAGTTTAAACGGACTAAGTACGCAGATTTTAACTATGGACGTAAAGTTTTAGCTTAGTGTCCCAGAAAATAATACAGCCAGCTTCAAATTTAATATACTTTAATCATAATTCGATCGTAAGTACAGTATCTACTATGTTCTAATATATAAGTTATTTATTACAGAAAGTTTTGGCTCTAAATAAAGTGGACAGACAAAGCCGCAACAAAAATATATCGAATTTTGAATAAAATAAATGTATGAAAACACATAAACTTGCTGAGTGTACCATTGTATTTTTTATTAACGGATTTATATACGCACTTCAACGTTCCGCTCTTAGGAATAAAATATAAAGGTACAAACCGTAAAAAAAATATTTTGGTCGGCGCTAGATAAACCTAAATAAAAAAATGCGAACTATGTTTGAAACATTCAAAAGTTTCACGTGAACCCATCAATCGTTATTCTGGTATCAAAATGATTTAGAGAAATGAAAGAGCGACATTTTTATTAATATTTCGTTACGTAGAATATAAAAACACATGAATTCATACAACAGAAAATAAAATTATTTGCGGCGCAAAAGTCAGTGTTCCAAGTTGTTCATGATTAATTGGTTGTACCTATGACAGTGAGATGAGAAAATCCTTATCTGAAAACCACGTGGTCGCACGCTGATCAGTATGCTTGTCACGCGTGTAAGTACCGCGCCACGTCTCTCCACCACCAGCTGCAATATGCTGAAATTGGTACGTGGCCCGGAGACACAATATTCTAGCTCCTACCTAAATATCAGCCTCACGTTTTATCATTACTGATAATATAATCCATCTCACATTTCAGCAGTTACAACACGCACTATTCCATCGAACATAAATACCGAGAATTAGTATTCCGAGCGTGTGAACTAACACAACGCCGGGATTGGAAGCCGGTTACTTTAACATTTATTGCATCGCATGAATTCTATTACGGATTATAGAGGTAATACTAGAACCTAAAGCGAGCTATTGTCTCCGCGAGACGGCGATAGGGATGAGTAGCTTAAACG
Source organism: Apamea anceps (assembly GCA_951799955.1). Taxonomy (NCBI): domain Eukaryota; kingdom Metazoa; phylum Arthropoda; class Insecta; order Lepidoptera; family Noctuidae; genus Apamea; species Apamea anceps. The sequence goes on along the minus strand of OX637505.1, from coordinate 13,100,056 downwards.
GATTAGGGCGCCGGCGATGCCTGATTATTCTACTGCTTGATTTACGATGACGCGATATAGGAACACGACGACCTCCTTGCCTAATAGACGGAGTACACTCAGAATGGACAATTTATAGACGCCACGTGTCTATACAATCAATTTCCAACGAATCCCGGCGACAAGGACAGGGCAACATTGTGAAATATGAGACCCACGTGTCAGCGCCGAGAAGGGTTTGGGCCTTTTCACATGCATACGGTCACGGCACGGTCACCGTGCCGTGTACAGTAGAAATGTATGAGCCCAGGCGACACATGGTCATGGCACGGTCGCCGTGTCTTGTGAAAGCTGTCTATGTATAGCTGATACATTTCTACTTTGCACGGCACGGTGACCGTGCCGTGACCGTATGCATGTCAAAAGGCCCTTTGACCTCCACTACGGATACAACACTGCGCCAGTACGCACGTCGGGCAGTCAACGAAGTCACATTACGTATATTTACAAAAGAGAAAAAGACATTTAAATGCGGGGCGCGGCTGTGATTAGCCCAAGGACCGGATCGCCTGCCACCCTACGACCCTACATCTGCGCACGAGAATTGAACGATTCCTTCAACTGCCGACGTTTTCACAGTACATGTGCCTTTTTCTAAGTCGTTTAGTATAATAAAATAACTTCCGAGGGCCCTTACCTCAATATAGGCTGGGGATCCATTTGGAATCTACATAATGCTTTATGCTACATGGCCGGCTGACAGGTAGATTCATGATACGTTTCGAGCCATAAACGCTTACGCATTTATCGCATATGCGTTGTTAAGTCAACGCCATTAATATCTGCCATGGCTGAATAAAGTTTAAAGAGCCTATATTTTTATGACGTTGACCCGCGTTCACATATTTTTTTTATACTGTAATATCCTGTCGGCCTTTCACCTCAAGTTCATAGAACGTAGAATATTTGTGCTTCATTTATAAGTCATGTCTGTGTCACCCTTTGGGGTTACGGGACAAAGAGACAATCTCCATATACAACGTAGTTGAAGGACAGTATCAACCACTAACTTTGAGACTGTGGTTAATTACAGACATATCAAACATTTACACACGAGTATCGTACATACATAAGTACTTAAAGATAAGACTTGTGATCATAGCGTTAATTTATCAAGCGTTTCTTACGTATTCGGAAACGTACCCAATAGTTATAAACATACATAATATTGCAATTTATGAACTGTTTTTCTTCGGTAAATAAATCGCCTTAAGATCGCTGACCACCGCTTCAGATCAACAAATTATTTTCCTTTTTCGGAACCATAAAACAATATTCTTTCTCCTTGCGCTTAAAATAAATCGAGATAGCTTCCTCCGTCTCATTATAATTCTTAAACATTTTCCCCTCTCGGTTTGTCAGAATAAATGAAAAACGTTTAGGTAAATCTGGAGAAAAACCAGAGGCTTTATTTGTGCGTGTTTTTAGAGTCCTTTAAGTTTCGCCTGGATGTTTTTCTTGTGTCTAGCAGAGTTTAGAAGAGGTCTGTGTTAGGAGCTACGACGGATTTTTAATAATAGTAATTGGTCCCAATGTAAGTAGGTACATACTTGAGAAACAAAACCGCTGCAAAACAAAGCGTATGTAAGCCGACATGTCGATTCGCTGCAGCCAATAGCCGGACGTCCATTTTCGAATTCATTTAAACGCAACATCTCTAGTGTATCTATCGTCGCAGTCCCCCGAGTGATCATCTCTCAACCCCCGGCTACGATTGAAAACATCGTGCCACTTGTAAATCATGGTTTTAACTGGGATCTTTTGACATAAATGGGCCCATTTCATTTATTAAAATGGAAGAAGCTTTATTTAGGCTTGGCTAGTATTAAATTGGCTTAATTATAGCAATGGTGGCAATTTTATTTCCGGATATTATTTAAAATAAGTAATCTTTGTCTGCTAGAGATCTATAATAATTTATCCTTACGTAACTCAAGTCTCAGTATTATCTACTTACATAAATGTTCTGATATCACTCTTCTCTATAATTTCACAAACCACATTTAGGTTTCTTCTCGCAAGTTCCCTAATTCTACCCAATTACGCTCTTATTAACTTCAATTTAATATAGGCTACGATATTACGTGCGCTCGAAGTAATGCGTCGTTATTTAATAATGACAAAACATACCTGAGTTGGGTTGGTTGTCGGAGTTGGGCCGCGCCGAGGGTGCTCCGTCGCGGGCCTCCACCTCCAGGGCGTATGCCCCCTGCTTTTCTCTGTCGAACACCACCTTCGTGAAGATCTCGCCCGTCTGCATGCTGATCTCGAAGAAGTCCTTCCCCTCGTTTCGCGGCGAGTCCACTATGTAGTAGTACACCTAAAAAGAAAAAGTGATTTATTCATAACGGCCGATACACGTTCCGCATATCTTAAGACTGCCGGGTCCTTTGTTTACTTTCACAAACAGAAGTAGCGAACCCTTCATAAAAACACGTACGGACAGGCAAATTCGAAAATCCTTTCTACATACATGCGTCCGTAATAAAACGTACCGCTGCCATGTCACAGACTCATATTATAAGAAGTAATATTACAAACACGGGGTTATTACGAAATTCATTCACGAAATTGCAGTTAACTGTGTGTAATGTGGCGTTTCAATATCCGCATATATTATACAGGGTGGCAGGGACATCGACGCGCAAACTGTAACTATGGATTCAGCACATGATACTAGACCCCATAGGGTCGAAATTTTTCATCGGTTATAAAAAAAAATCTTCTGTTTCATAGAAAAGTGCAATACCTACGTGGTCAAAATATATGGAACAGCAAAATTTTTTTTTAATAACCGACGAAAACTTTCGACGCTATGGGGTCTAAACTCATGTGCTGGATCCATGGTTACAGTTTACGCGTCGATGTCCCTGCCATCCAGTATAACTGCCCTTTTTTTTTCAGGATGGGAAATCAACAAATGACCCCTCCCGCTCTGAGTAGAGCGGAAGGGAGTGTCAGACTCTTACTGACTAAAACCCACCCGTGTTCCTTCCTTAGCCCTTTATGTTCCAGGGCAGCGGTAACCCTTTCGGACGATCCCGCTACCCTGTATAACTGCCCTCAATCGATTTTACAGAACTCGCTGTCATGTAGATCATGATGTCAGACAAAAATTATTGTAAAAAAAATTGTGTATCATATTTCCGGATTCTCGGAATACCATAGACCTCGGTAATCGTTATACAAAGTATCACTCATTACCATATAGATTTCGCTGGTAGCGATATATTTGACACGTGTCCAATTAGATTCTCTAACTTTTTATTCACGGAAAAAACCGGTGAAAATTATGTCAAACGAAAAAATCGCGAAAACGCGCGTTGTTTTCAAAATGATTTGAAAACATTGTTTGAACAACTCTAACAGCAGAAGTTTTTGTTCAATTTAGGAAAATAAAATAAAAATGTTTTGATAATTTTAATCTGCCTCGCGTATTTGTTTGATAAGTTAATATATTGTGCTTCTGTGTACAAAACCGTCTATAATGAGTGTATCAATAAAGTTGTCTTACTAACCGAGCTGTGCTTCACTAAACGCATCAGTTTAAATAATAGATAGGTTTCAGTTCAGCTTGGTGTAAGAGAACTAACTGCCGAACAAGCCATTATGTATATACCACCTAGCTACATTGTGCACTGGAGTAGATGTTAAACGCAGACTTTAGGTACCTACCACCCTAATGACGGCTGTAATACATGCATGCAGCTCGGAACTATAACGAAACAGGTTATTAGACTTTGAATGCTGTATTTCGAGTTAAATGTGTGTGTGTGTTCCTAGCATGGTCCTAATAAGTGAAATTTAATGTAAAAGACAGATGAATACCGCTTTTGAGTCAAGTACGTCTTAGAATTCCTGTTCTACTCTGATACTAATCGTACTAGAGCGTTAAGTGCATCTACACATAATCCAAGTGATATTATTCCTATTTGAGCATCTCTCAAAGATAATTCTAGCACATTAAAGACCGCACAAACTTTTCAAATATAATGACTATTACATGAAATATCAATCAGTAGGGTTATATTAACTTAGAGGGTTATATTGATGAATTTAATTATTATAATTCTGTAAGTGCAAACTTATTACGGTCGCGAATCAAATTTTGTTCAACATACAAACTGAAACTGACGTGAAAATTTCATAACACGTAAGAAGAGGGCTACCCTGGCGCTTCCCTCTAATAGGTTCCTAACTTAACGGTACTGAATGATGCATTCTAGCATCTGAACCTAACATGGCAAAGTTGTAGGTTAAGTAAATCTTGCTAACCCTCCGATCCAGACAGGTGTTCTACAGCTGAAAGATGGAACGTCTACGAACTGTACCACAAACTTAGGAATAACAACTCCGACCCAATTAGTGAATTGAATAACAGAATACTTGGAAAGTTTCAAACGTACCCTCATTGTGGGTTAAAAATATCTTACCGAGGGCGAGCGATATTCTCTTAAAATGATGTCTTTTTCAATACAGAAACGAGCTTGTGTCCGGAAATGTTTTCTATACATAAGCAAAGTACCCTAAGTTTGAACAAGGCTTACCATAATTGCTCTTACTGCTCAATAATTTGTACCAATAGGATTATTTATGAAGATTTAAATTCAAACATGGCCAAAAATAGCCAGCACTGAGGCCACTTGTATCAAAGCAGCCAAGTTCCAACAGAGAAGGGTTTCGTACCAAAAACCGCCGGGAAAAAAACCTTTCTTGTATTTCTTAATAACAATAAAATAGAATTGAAAATTAAAGGAGCTCCTTTAATTTTCAATTCTATTTTATTGTTATTTTATTTGTTGTTATAGCGGGCGAAGTGGAGGTGCTTGGGGGAGGCTTATGTCCAGCAGTGGACGTCTTACGGCTGAAATAATGAAGACGACGATAGCGGCGGATACATACTCGTACTCTGTGAAAACTTTAACTGTCTACCTATTCCGGTGCATGAGATACAGCCCGCTGGCAGTCAGATGGACGGACGGACGAACGGACAGCGGAGGCTTAGTAATAGGGTCTCGTTGACAGCCTTTGGGTACGGAACACTAAAAATGATGCCCATGAAAGTATTGACAATCAATGTCTAAGATAATAGCAGATATCAGAGGGCAGTGAATATTGAAAGCAGTTGTGGGCAGGCCAGTGTTGGTATTTCTAATACCGTTCGACTTTCAAAGAAACTGGAAGGACGGAAAACGAAGAAAATAAATCGCCTCAAGACTATTACCGCTCACAGACAACCCAGACTTCTTACTGACGATAACTTTAAGGTCTTCAGCAAAACTTTAGTTACGAGCAAGAATTATTTTGTAAGTAATTAAAGTATTTAGGACTAGGAGGGCTCGTAAACATCCTGATTTATGGAGGAACAAACAGGTTAACCGTTAACACCCATTATGAAAGTAATTACTATTTACAACAGAGCGAATATTATGACAATAACAAGCAATTTTCATTTTCCTGTTATTATCACCACTTCCGCTGAAATTAATTAAAGATTCACGAAATTGGTGAATATTTGCGGAGGTATTTTAAATGGCATTTCATAATGAGCAGTGGAATTCTATGCCAGATAGTCGTAGAAAATAATTACAGCGGTAGGTACCCACTTAGGTAGATACTTGAACTTTACAATCGGAGAAATAAACAATGCAGTTACTTTTGGCGTGATTTTACAGATGCGAGTTTTCATTTGAAAACATTAAATAATGTAAAGAATTTCATTTTGCCTTTGTGCCTAGTTTCGTAACTCAATGACTACGAAACGCAATTCACATATTTTCATATGACAGCGCAGTGCAGCGGCGAGTTACAAAGTACACACATATACTAAACGAAGGCAATGTATTTAATTATTCACGATTGCGCAACAATCCAAAGCGCAATCACAACGGCTGAAAATTGCATTTTTATTCCCTGGCGCTCCCGAAAATTATAGGCGTAGTAAATTGTACCAGTTGCATATTTGTACAAAAATATATAACGCGCTGAGCGGCCGCGCCGTGTCTCTGCATGTTATAGTGGATTAATTTAAATTGTAGGTTTAAATATACAGAAATACACAACGACTGTACGCCAGTAGAGAACGTATAACGATGAATAAAGACAACCAATATTATTATAAGTGAGCATCGATCGTAACCATTGAGAGTGACTGGACTGTTTATAGCAGAGGGGCCGCCAACAATAAGACGCTTTACTGTCGCATAATTGTATAACTTGAGGGGATTTAAAGGATTTATGTAGGAGACACAAAAGGCTATAAAATATAAAACGTATGAAAGTAAGTATCATAGAGCTTGAATGCTGATATGAAACCCGCTTTAGTTTACATAGTACATTTGACATTAAAGTTACAAGTACCCACCCGGCCTTATCGACACTGTGACGACGAAAGGTCAACACGGATTTTATGATACACTAGCTTCTGCCCGCGACTCCGTCCGCGTGAAATTTCGGCCCATCACGTCGCATCCCATCGCTCGCCCGTGCTACTACTTCGTTTTCGCTAATGTTCTTTCGGACTTTTTTCACTTTGTTCGGCTCCTAAGGGTCGTAGCGTGATGTTAGATAGCCTATACCTAACCTTCCTCAAGAATTGGGCTATTAAATGCAATAAGATTTTTTTTATCTGATTGGTAGTTCCGGAGATTGCCCCCTACACATACATGTTGATCGTTTTAATCCTTAAAAGTGGTCATTGTACTCATCATTATATTACCTCTTTTAAGGATTAAAACGATCAAAATTTAACGGTGTATACAAACAAACAAACAAATTTTTACCTCTTTATTATATTAGCATAGATAACAACAAGTCACGCATCAGTAAGTATGTATAATAAGCACATAAATAGCCCCTTCGTGTATTCTGTAGCGAGCCGCTTCCATACACGTGCCGAAAATTTGCCCTTCGTGTTCGTTTTAGCAACGCGTTGAATATTGAAACTTCTCTGACTTTTTATATATTATTTTGCCCTCGGCTTTTAAACCCAAGGTAAGCCAACTAATAGCAAACTAAGTAAGTTTCGCTGAGAGTACATTATTTTTATGAAGATAACTTTCTCGCGCGAATATTATTATATCAACATCACAACCAAAACTTCGTGCAAAGACAACAAAATTACTTGTGGGAAGTTGAAAGCTTGTAGGCGTAAACAACGCCAACACTCGAACTATATTATAAGTGATTTTCGTTCAGGATTAATTCCGGGTAGCGTCTATGGAAGCTACACTACCCTATAAATAATATATTAGATGCTTTTGGTTACTGCTAACGCTAAAGGAGAAGCTCTTCCTAAACCGATTAAACAAGCAAATTGATTACACTCTAGTCATGCTAATACACAGTATAGCAATTCGCCTTAAGTCAATGTAATGCAGAGTAGAGTTGAGAGCTTAGCATAACCTTTTTGCTTTCATTTACAGTGAGCTAAAAGGCTTTATTAAACCGAATACGAGTAAATTAGACATCATGTAATCTCATTTCTCATTAATATTTTAAATGTGAGAGATACTTAATTATTTAGATGTATCTTAGTTTAATCCTAAACCTAGATTAATTTTTAGAAGACATATATATTTCAGCCTTCAAGACTTTAAAAATTAATCTTGAGTGGGAAGGAATGTAGTTTTATAATATAATTATATAACATGGTATGTTCACACTATTCTGTTCTGCCCTACAATAACTAACTAGTAGGTATACAGAATATGTATGTTATGCCTACCTAGAGGATTTTAGATCCAAGCAGAGAATGGATTAACGTACATGGACAGATTAAGTGAACACAGTCAATATTGTTATTAACAGACAGGACACCCTGCTGCCAATGCCCTCGACGTAATCCCTCAGACGATGCCTTTTACGACCCTCACAGGCAGGGTAAGGAAGATCTATCGCTACACGGAGTATATTCTACATATAGGTTCATATGTATGCCTAAACCTAGGTTATGCTACTATCATCCCACTGCGGGGAGAATATGCCTTCTTAAAAACAGAAGGATCGAACATCCATGAGCAAAGTTGCTAATAAAACACCTCTTTGATCTTTCTAAGGTCCAAGCACTTAACACCAAATTAATGTTTATCGGCAAATTAATTTTAAGCTCCCAATTTTAAAAGAACCGAAGCACACCTTAGTGTACAAGACTAACCTTAAATGTTGGGTTATGAGGGTAATAAAAAGGAGTTTAATGAATAATAAATATACAGCCAAATGGTTTTTAGTAAATTTTAACCTTGGGAAAAGAGATAACCGCGATATTCCTCTTACTACCCTTTTTTGAAGCACTTGCGTATAGTAGATATTCGAGAATATTACGAGTATACCTACATACTTGTAATTACCTTTATTGTTAATTAATCGAGTAACTAACCTACATACAGTGTTGGGAAAATTTTAATTGCAAGAACAATTAAAGATTAACAATTGATTAATTGGTAAATGTAACCACAACAACTAACAATTAATCAATTGTAATATTACAAATAACAATTATTTAATTGTCAACTGTAGTAGTAACAATTAAAAATTAATTAATAGTTAATTGTGATTTATTACAATTAATAATAAGTTATTTTTCAATTGTTTTGTGAATTTTAATTAAAACTAACAATTAAAAAAATACTGCTGTATAATATACAGCCGGTATATGTAAGTATATAATATACCCGTGTGGCTCCGGGTAGTAGAATAGTGCCCCCCCCCCCATCTATTCCTGTGGTTAAATACGTCTGAGACTTACAGCTTAGTTTTCCTAAATCTTTATTAATTTCGTTTTGATACATAAAGTTAATTGTTAGTTTTAATTGTTTCATAAAACAACTAAAAAAGTTAATTGCAATTATTTTAATTGCCAGTTACAATTGACATACGTTAATCAAATTAATTTAATTGCAAGGTACAATTAAAGGTTTAACTGCGATTAATTTAATTGTAATGAATTTAATTGCTATTACTTGTTTAGTCAATTAACAAGATAATTGACAAATTCATTGATTAATGTCCAACACTGCCTACATAAAATGGCCAGCTGGGTTTCAAGTACAAAAACATACATCATAGACAACAGTAAGAAAGGAAGGCAATTAGCCAACTTTTTTCGTATATACAAAGAGTATTTTAGTATTTTGTACAGGTGTTAACAAATGCATCAACTGAACAGAATTAAATAGCTTAAAACCGGCAAATAAATTCATCTGCCTAGCCTTTTGAACTATGTCGAGATCGGCTTCTAGTCTAACCAGATGGAGCTGAATCCGTATTTTACATAGAACGACTATGGCAAATGGTAATACAATAAAATCTGTTTAATAATAGTGGGGACAAAAGTCATAAAATTTGCGTGCGAACTGCCTAACCTAACCTTGAATCATATATTTTACACGCTACACGCATGTCGCAAATACGAAAATGGCAATGATACGTTGACCCATGTTATAAGTTAATTAGACATGACCTTTAGTCACCTTTCGTCGGACCCACGGTTAGGCTATTCATATGTTTAAATATTTAGAGTTCAATTTAAAATGTTGCTTTCTATGTAGGTTCTGGCACACTTGGCTTGGTGCATGACGTCAGCGGCGTGCCATATTTGATGTGTTTTTGTTTTTCTGCGTTTCATATTAAATGTTTATATTAAATGTTATATTAAATGTTTGTTAAATACAATATTTTTTTTCGATTAATTTTTCGGTAATTCATTTTAACAGCTTGGTTAGTATTACAGTCAACCACAGATCGCTGGAAGTTGTTTTTCGGAAGCTTTATTATTTCCCAAAAAATAGTACCTATTTTGTTTTTAGTATCAGCAAAATACTTCGGCTGGCAACTGCGACTAGCTTTTGTTTTCACTCAAAACAAAAGCTAGTCGCAGTTGCCAGCCGAAGTATTTTGCATTATAATTCTACGAAATTATAATGTATAGGTACTTACTTTCAAATAATAAACTAAATTTCCAAAAAAAAAAACTAAACTTCCGAAAAAAATACTTTTTTCAATCGAAACAGGTTACGTTAGAACTGTGACTACCCACGAGCCGAGCAAGCGAAGCGAGCGGTGCCGCGGCAGCGGCCGGCGAGTGGCAGAAACACTTTTTTGTTTGTAAACACAGTTATAAAATGTGTAAGGTTGATTCTAAATTTATAAAATAGGTAAGTTACGATAAAAATGACTACCTGTAGATTTCGGTAAAACGCTATTTAAGCAGGTGGAAAAATATTACGTCAGCAAATATTGTATTAATTTTTCGGAACTTTCAGTATTTTATTCGGCGGTTTCTATATTTGTATTCGCTTATAAGTTGTGGAAAATTTGCTCATATTTTTAAAAAAAATTCGTTGCTTTAGTACTGCCCCTATTTTTTTTGTGTCGTGTTGGCCTACAAAAAGGAAGTTGCGCGTTCGACCCCTGGCAAGCAGGTACCAATGTGAATTTTTCTGTTTATCTTATGTACAGATTGGTGAAACATGAAATGGAACGCAAGTTGAAACAATTCGTTGTTGTGTTACATATTGCATTGTATAAATTAGGTCAGCCCATTTGTGTGACATTTCATGTTACGTTTCACCAATCTGTATCCGACATTAGACGGGTACCCTGACCTGACATGAAAATTGTCTTGCGGAAACCTAGACGTTAGCATAATCAGCCAATGACGTTCCCACTGTTGGGACATAGGCCGCCTCTTGGTGAGAGGGAGTGAGCCGAAATCCACCACGAATCGTCATCGAATTTTTGGTTTTAGGACATCCCGGTTTCCTCACGATCGTTTTGAGAGCAGTGGTGATGAAATAATTTAAACAAAGAAAAGCGCCTGTCGGGGTTCGAACCTACGACCTACAAACTCGTAAGGCCACCACTGCTCGCCTAGACGTTAGACAGTCATTAATTGTGAACATGAATTATTCAAGCTTGTTGTGTTTGTGCTCGAATAGACCTTTACAGTGGGACAGTTTCCGGTGGTTATTGTTAATGTAAGCCAAATTATATCTTACTTGATTATTCGGGAAGGTTCCATCCTTATCGATAGCGTTGACCTGCGTCACCTTGGTCCCGATGGGTTCTCCCTCCAGCACCGTCTCCTGTTCCCTCTCCGTGAAGAGAGGGATCTCATCGTTCACGTCTTCAAGCATGATGTACACCGTCGCTTCTGAAGCCAGTTGCTGGGCGCCGTTGTTCTAGACATAACATTTAAAAGATGTAAAATGGTGTTTTCCGAGAAGGCTTTTCTGCAGATGGTACGCTGATTGCAGATGGTAGGAACTACGCTTATGACCCCACAATGTAAGTATGCGAAGGATTGTATAGGTTTTAGAAAAGAAAAACGTTAATCGAAATGCTTGCTGAACATTATTTTAGAAAGTTAAATAACAATTTACCTACTCACTCTTGAAACGAACTTTAGAACCTTTCGGTCGGTAGACTGGCGAGTTTTTCATAAATGAAGCAGTGAAATTGAAAAACTTTCATAATTGAGTTCCAATTTCACAGAATTGTTTCCAATTATGTGCGTTAGTAAAATTAATTGAATTTAATGTTAATGAAATTAAATACTATTTTCTACTACAGAATTATGTTTCAACCGAATAATAGATATGAACTTTAAGCCGAACACATATTCAACTAATAATTCGGAATATTAATTTATAGATACATTGTTCTCCAATTCTCAATTCAAATGGAAAATTAAATGAAATCAGACAACATACCATGACCCAATTTCAGGACATTGTTATGATTTAGGTACTTACTGTTTCATTATTCACAAAAAGGTTTTTAATAACATAACGGTACGTAAACGTTAAAAGCTCACCTCAACTCGGATCGTAAGATTATATTCCTTAATACTCTCATAGTCGAGTGGATGATTAACTTTAATATCGGCCCAAGTAAATCCGTTGTCGGCCCTTTGTTGTAAATAGAATGTGTGGAATTTGTTAGTCTGGGCCGTGGAGCCGGGCATCAGCCGGTAAAACACGGTCGGGTTGTTCTCAATACCCGAACTGAAAATACACAACACATTATAATAACCGTTTTCTATATCTAACAACATTAATACGGAACAAAAACAACTACTTTATGCACATGACGACAACAAATATTGCAAATGTTATTTAATTATTGATTCGAAATAAAAAACAATGAATGCTTTATAGGGACAAACAATTAAAGACTATTGCTTTTGCTGAACTAGAGAACACAAAAATAAAATAAACAGCTGATTATGTCTGGTAACTCCTTTACAGTTTGGTAAATCAGAATTTTCTGTAGTAAACCTCAAAGGAATACTCAAATAACGGTAGAATATATAAACTTCGTGAACTTTTATTCGATGAGTTGGTAAACAATTGAAAAGCCCGGCTTGTTACCATATTGTTTGGATACCATAAAACATTGCTGAAATATTTCGGTGCAATATTTGTGTAGAGCACTGCGTAAGGATATTTTTCTTTACCTACATTGCAATTGTTCACTGATTAGATGTTCCTTTGTTAGATTGTAAAAATAAACAAAAATAGCCTGATTTATCTTGTGGGGTACACGCTACGAGGAATACAGACAATGTGCATATAAATGGTGGCAGGGACATCGACGCGAAACTTGTTACAATAGATTCAGTAGGTACATGATTATGAACCCCTACGTTAAAAAAGGTCTATTCAAGTTATCAAAAGAGAATGTCCGAGTTTGTTTCGGCCTTTCTTCTCATAGTTGTCAGATAGGAAAGGCTGAACTCATCTAGTTATTTAAATATGATTGACGTGTAAAAATGTTTGTACAAACCCACTTACAGAAATAAACACATTTATCGTTAAAAAAAATCTGCTGTTTCATATAAAAGGTATCGGTAGGTATCTAGGAGGTAAAAACATATGGAACAGCATTTTTTTTATTTTTTTAATAACCGACGACTAGTGTCTACCCTAGAAGGTCGCTAGAGTCATATGCAAAATTCATGGTTACAATTTGCGCGCTGATGTCACTGCCACCCTGTACAGCTAGGTATTAAAAGCACACATTCACCACATCGTATAATTTAATACAGGGTGGCAGGGACATCGACGCGCAAACTGTAACCATGAATTCAGCACATGAGTTTAGTCCCCATAGCGTCGAATTTTTTAGTCGGTTATTAAAAAAAAATATTGCTGTTCCATACATTTTGACCGCGTAGGCGGTATTGCACTTTTCTATGAAACAAGATTTTTTTTTATAACAGACGAAAAATTTTTACGCTATGCGCTCTAAACTCATGTGCTGAATTCATGGTTACAGTTTCCGCGTCGATGTCCCTGCCACCCTGTATGTATAGTTCCCGTCAGGTATTAATTGAGACACTAATTTATCAAAAGCGTGGTGAAACCTGTACAATAAATATCCGAACTAAACGGTTGATATAAGAGCAATCACACATATTGTTGCCGACAAAATTGAAACCTATTTTAACGAAGCGAGCTAAACTGAATTTCGTGCTCAAATTTTGTTTATTAAATAGAGACACAATTGAGCTCTGTTGAAACCACTATCGAATGAAATTGATAGTTAACTTTATCAACTATATAGTTAATTAACATTACCAAACTGTAAATGAATTACCTTTAAGCTTCTGCACTGTTTGAGACTGTCACAGGTTAAGTGACAGTCCCAAAGGCAAAAAATATAAAATTTAGAATGGCTCCCATTCATGCCTCAATGCGAGGAGCAATTTGACATTTCGCGCGCTTAATTCAAGGCGCCCGGTCGAGGCAGCCTCGACTTAGGCGACTTTTAAAATTAGTAAGGTGAGTTAGTAATGGTTTCGTCTTTGTGTATTATAATATTGTGAGTTTGAAATGTGTGTTGTTTAGGACGAACAGATAGACCATAGAGATGTGAACCAAACTCGCCATCGACCAGCACTCAGTGATTGATGCACTATGAAATTGAACTAAGATTGCATAACAGTTACATTATATAATTAATAGCCCGTGGCACATAAGTGATGCACATACACATTTAATATTTGAAACAAAAAAGTTTTCTACCTGAAATACTTACTTGAAACGCAATTAGGTTTCAATATTACCTACTTTTATTAAGTAGTGTTACCTAACACGATTATTATTTTGTAGAACTACTATAATGGAAACAATAATTATGAGTTTTTGATGATTGCAACGAGTTTCAGAAATAGAAAAATAATCGTTAAGTAGGTAGTTTACCTATGCCAATCAGTAGGTATTAAGTTTTAATGGCTCAAACATTTCTATTTTATAAATTTACCATTAAAAAGATTTTTGTATAGCTCATTTAATCAATTGAACCATTGACCTCTCTCTGAGTATGATAGGTTTTTTGGTTATGTAAATTAATCAATTACTTAAAAATAAACTTTTCTAGCAAAAGATTATATTCCTTTGACATTATTTTATCATTGCTAACAGTTGAAAATGAGTTTTAAATATTTAAATAAACTGGTAACTAGTAAAGTACAACCCTAGGTCAACAACACCAAAAAAATTAAAATCGTCAAGCACTATTTCAATCCATTGAAATGAACTTTTAGACAAATAACAAGTAAATTAATGAACAACTGCCTACAGTCAATCTACGAACAAAAACATTTTAAAGTATTTTTGAACATGCTACTTCGACCCGTACATGAAAATTTCGTATTTTTAGTTAAAACTTTGATATAATTCATAATGCACTGATGCCTCAGCCTACATGCAATACGATACACAGACTTCAATAATTAGATAAGTACCCATTCGATACCTCGCACAATATTGTCCAAAAACATCTATTTAAATGACATAAAATTAATATAAAATAAAGTCTTTAATAGCGCGTCTTACGTCGAAGCTTATAGGCAGAAAAAAAAAACACATTTTTTTACCCGAGTGCGGCGAAGCCTAAAAAGAAGATTGCGTTTTAAGAAAAAAATAAAGCGTTCTTTAATCGATGTGCTGCTAATAGATGTTCTTGAACAATACAACACAGTGTCCCCGTTCCACGTAAGCAGTGAGCCCTTCTAAATGCACGCTGGTGAATCACGACAGTCCGCGTGTGCCATAACGATGCATTTGATGTTCACGGACAATGTCAGTAACATCGTAGTCAGATCACCAAGTGAGAGGCAAACGATACTGAGACGCGCGCGGCGCACCTGCTTAAGCACGAAGAGAACCCTCTGACCTTGCAGTATCAGAATAAACCTCCTTGTCCGCACAAACCACCACTACGAGCAACAGTACACAAGGTTTATACTCATGCGACAATTCAGAAGGTTCACCGTAAGAAAATAACGTTCATCAACGCGTTC
Organism: Apamea anceps; assembly: GCA_951799955.1. NCBI lineage: Eukaryota > Metazoa > Arthropoda > Insecta > Lepidoptera > Noctuidae > Apamea > Apamea anceps. The sequence continues at coordinate 13,084,710 of OX637505.1, read as the reverse complement.
TCTTCTGTTTCAAACATAAAATTTCATTCAATTCGATGTATGAAATCAAAAGCGTCCGCGTCAGTATACATCACCTTCTACGATAAAACAGTGTCGCACCCTACAGATCACCAGACGACTTAGCTTGTCACTACCGATACAGGAGGTCGAATATTTTCTCGGGCTCTAGTACCAGCATTGGAAAGCAAAGCGTGGCAAGCAGAGGGCACGACAGTGCAGTCGTGCGCGGGTGTGCGCGCGGCGTCGCACACTGCGTGCAGGTGACGGGGCTGCGTGCGGTGCCCGTGCCGAACAGTTACCCACGCACCTTGCTTTCACGGACACCACTTTGGCACCCACGGGCAAATTCTCTCGAATGTAGATCGGGCCGTACACCGTGTGGTCCCACACGGGGGGATTGTTCGCGCGATCCACTACGTCTATCTGGACCTCCACGGTTCTGGACAAGGGCGGGAAACCCTTGTCTTGAGCCATAGCCTCCAACTTGTACGTTTCTCGCTATCGGGGAAAGAGTCGATGGAAACAGACAAAACCACGTCGTTAGTAGTGTTAAGTAGTGGAGGTGCGGCGGGCCCGTGGGCCCGCTGCGCCTTATACCAACCTGGCTTTCACACTGGTCACTACGGTACCCACTGTGACATTCTCTTTGATGTGAACGGGGCCATACGTGGTCATGTCCCAGATGGGGGGCTTATTGTTCCTGTCTACCACGTCTAATTCAACGTCCACGTCTGCGGAGGAGGGCGGGTCGCCTCTGTCGGAGGCGCGCACGCGCAGTCGGTACCTGTCCCGCTACAGATACACGGGTCAGAGGTCAGCGGGGAGAAACAAAACATAACACAACTAAAATATAAACACATAAGTACTCATCGCTAATAAACAATTAAAATAATTAAAAAATAAACTGAAGTACTGTTCACTTCCACATTATTGGCTGTTTGCAAATGTTTTATTTCACAGTATAATGTGCTAAAAAAGTATAAGCTTACACTCATCTTCTCACATTCAGTAAGCCAAAATAAAACATAGAGGAATTAGGTTCTATAGAGAATAAACTTGTAACATTACGTTCGCTCACGTCGTCTGCTCCCACTCACAGCACAGGCACTGTCGTACTTACAGTAGAGAACATTCCTTACTGTTGTAGCCAATATTAGATGGTGCAAGAAATAAATTGGAAATAAAAATGTTTCATATTTTACAAGTTCCGTCTGTACAATAAGGAGAAAGTCAAACTGTACATTATAGGTATTAGGTACTTTTTACAGTAATCAAACTAAACTAATCTTAAAAATTAAAAAAAAACATAACGAAAAGCAGGCAAATGCATGCAGCTCTGCATACAAGACATGGCGGAAAGGTCAGGTTGTCATATGAATGGTTTGGTGACCTCTTAGTTCTACAACGAAACGACACTCATTGAAATGAATATATTACAAACGATGGACGTTACGTTAAACTGTACAATTTGGAATCGCGAACGTTGCCCCTTTCACAGAAGGAATATGTCACAACTGGCCCGATGGCCAAACTGCCTTGTGGGCAATCTGACCATCTCAAGTATTAAACTAGGTAATATTATACAAATTATATTAATAGCACTGCTGCCCTGGAAAAAATCACAATTATCATGATATCACTATTGCATATGATGTTATATTGCATGAGTAGTCGTCTACAGCACAGCGATGAACACGGCCGGGGTCGAACCGGCCGCGGTGGGAACTATCGCTCCGCAAAATAAAATCAGATTAGTAACAAAACATGTACATAATACATATAATACTGATAGGTATGTTAAAAGCGTAAGCTTCTCAAATCAATTAATCGATTAATTACAATAAAAAAAACTTTGAAACTAGTTTGTGCGAAATATACAGAAGTGCTGTTACAGAAACTGTACATGTTTTAGAACTAAACATAGGTTCAACGGTGAAATATTTACAGCAGTATAATTTCTGGTACAAGGAAATTATTATACACAAGTTGTATTCATCTGTAAGAGAGTTAATGCAAGACGGTGCTGCGGAAATAAATCTTAACGAAGATTTAGTGCGGAGCCGACGTTGGCGGCAACTCAAACTAATTGTGCTGCAAGAAGAACAAGCCCCCGACGGCTACGGGGCCCGCAGGCCCCGCACTGCCGTTCAATGGACAACTACTCCTCACAGCCAGGATTAACCCCTCTCCACAGCAATTTACAGCAGCGGTTAATAATTTAGAACTATTTACAGTTAAATGAACTTAAAGTAAGTGCCAATTGAATCCTAAGGCCTGTAGGTAGCACTCATCCACCAAACTTTATAGTAAAGTTGATCCCTTTCATTCATCAATCTTATCAAATGCTCTCACCACGTGATCAGTGTGAAGTTATAAAATAATGTAAAGGCATACTTACGTCAAGTGGTTTCTTTAGAACGATCCAGCCCGATTCGGGCTGGATCTCGAAATACTCAATATCAGCAGGATTATAGGGTGCGCTCAAAGTATAAACAATGGCCCCGTTATTATCGGCATCCTCGTCCGATGCGGATACTCTCAAAATATTCGTTCCTATACTGGCGTCTTGTTTTACGTTCTCCACATATTTCTGCAAGACACATTATAATGACAGTCAACAATCGCGAAGGATCGCTGGAATTCATGCAAACAAAAATCTAGTTGTGATATCATGCAATTTTGTGCTTAATTCTACTGTTATGTACACTATTGCGCTTACTTGTCTGTCGAATAGTGGGGGGTTGTCGTTTACATCGGTGATCTCAACAGTGAACGAGCAGACACCTTCAAGAGAAGGTTCTCCTTGATCTGTTGCCTTTACCGTCACTGATACAAATTTTCCGTCGTCACCTTCTCTGTCGAACACTTTGTTAGTCGATACCTCACCAGTTTCTTCGTCAACAGTGAATTTAGTGCCTTTTTGATTTGGTTGTTGTACTATTGAATATTTCACTTGACCATTGACGCCTTTATCTTCGTCCGTAGCGTGAACTTTTATAACAGGACTACCGTTTGGAGCACCTTCTTCCACTTTTGGGAAGTAAGTAGGACAGTCTTTAAATATGGGTTTATTGTCATTCACGTCTGTGATAAACACGACAACGACGGCTGTCGACGTATGGATTGTTGCATCTCCGTTGACGCAGCAGGCGCCATCGTCCATAGCCGTGACATTAAGTTCATATTTGTCTCTGTCGAGTGATATCGCCTTATTGTGTAGTCGGATGACACCAGTGATTTCTTCAATTACGAATTGGCCGGAGCTCGTGCCGCCGCCGACGAAGCCGAAGCGTACGTTGTCGCCGTCTTTGTCAGAAGCGACAACCGTCGTAACGAGAGTGTTAGGCCCAGCATTTTCATCAACATTAGGAGTATACACTTGTTGTGAGAACTTAGGTTCCTCGTCATTTTTGTTCTTAGTATAAACTCTGACGGTAGCGGTTCCAGTTTTCGCTGGTTCTCCCTTGTCCTTGGCTGTGACTACAAACTCATAATAGGCGTTGTTATTGTCAGCATCCAGTTGCTTGTTGTTTGTGATGATACCGTTCGAATCCACGCTGAAGTGGTCGTCTGAAACGAGGTGCAAATCAATTCGTTAATAAATAACAAAAATAATATGGCAGATGTTTTCAGTTACCAGTTATGCAAATTACATTATAATCTAAAATGATTAATGTAAACTGTTTACTGCCTTATAGAAACACTGACGAAAACAAAGGTAATGTAAACCGAGTTAAAAGAATAATACGTAAACAGTAATGTTACAAAACATGAATGTTCATGTTCTAGGAATATTGGGAAACATAAAAGTTTCGTAATGTGTAACTGGCGATGCTTATCAGTGAAAAACATCGGTAATGTGTACAAATAAAATGTATTCGCATTTCTACTTAACCCTAAATTGCCTAAAAGTTTCTATAAATCATTAATTTCACACCTGTGTGAAATTTACAAAGGTCAACGACCTCCAGTTCAACTGTGCTAACAACGCCATCTATCGGCTTGTTAACGTCACATGCTACTAAAACACACTAGATGGCGCCAGTAGTCACATCGCGTGAACTTTCGAGGGGGACATTTTTAGAGCTACATATTTACCTGAAACTAAGTATTCAATTTCGGCGTTCTTCCCGGAGTCAGCGTCCATGGCTTTGACCTTGAGTATGCTGGTCCCTAGTGGAATGTCTTCGTCAACATTGTGCGCCTGGTAGTCGGGCAGCTCAAACTTCGGCGCGTTGTCGTTTACGTCCGTGACGCGAATTGTTAGCTGTGGAAAGTTAAAAATAAAATGACCACACTGTTTCCATGTATCCTAAGTTTTTTATATGGAATTTCATCAAGAGTCATCAATACCTTGGTAGACTTGTAATCTTTTTAAATGCTCGAGATTTTAATAGTAGGAAAGATTTTGATTTAACTCTCATCCAATAGCCGTTGTGATCATAGAAACTTTTTAATTATTTAAGTAATTTCATAAGTCTCAGATGTGAATAGATCGTGGAGAAAGCAAAAAGATTCTGCACGTACCTCAACAGATGTAGAGAATCCTCCAGAATCTTCAGTAGCCGTAACCACGAGGGAGTACACGTGGGGTTGCCTCAGGTCTTCGAAGTCCAGTTCCTTGGCCAGCTTCACGATGCCTGACGTCGGCCCAATATTGAAGGTGCCTGCTCCTTGACCCTGAGCCTTCAGGGTGTAGCGAATCTCGCGGTCAGCGAACGACTTGGCTTTCACTGATATTATGCTGGAATAGGAGGAATTCGGTATGTTAGTACTAATGACCTCCACGCGGGTGTAGCCGCTGGCAGAAGCCAGTACCTATTCTATAATTATTGATTATCTTATGTGAGGGATATACATTTTCACCACACGTAACTTTCAATAGAAACTGATACAAAAGTGATCTTTGGTTGGCTTTGTATTGGTTCCGTTATTCCGTACGTACTCCTTATAAAGTACCTAGGGTCCTATATAAATGACTTTAAAAAAACCCTCCGCATAAAACAACTGAACTCCTCATCTTTTAAAACCCATAGTCCTCTTAATAACAGGAGGACTACACTCTCAAATAAATTCGCAATAAATAAGGTCATTAAACACGATGGGTAACGTCACTACCGGATAGCCGGATATCGAATTCAATAGCTCATCCTGAGCCTCATAACAGTAGTGATTAAACTTGCTATTAACATAAAATTACCGAACAATTAAGTAATAAAACACGTAATTTGTTTATTCCAATCATATAGCGAGATGTACGTCAGACTGACCTAGTTTCTGTTTTTAAACGGACATGTGGCCGTTAGTGAAATTTCAACAATTGAATATGTCAACGCAGTATTTCACAGTATTCATTTGGGACGAATCAAAGATCAACATGTTGCGTCCAGACTCCAGAGCCAGTCGTGAGTCTTCCGCGTGATTGATATACGACTTCAATTAAGAGCGCGTATAAAGCAAAATTACCAATCTTATATTTGATTTTACATGAAAAATTCCGGACCAAATCTTAAAATAAAAATGTATGAATAACTACATGATATTTCCGAGGGTTCACTTTGATCAAAAACATGAAATAATAACATTTCCTCGATTGAAAAAAATCACGAAGTTAACTCTAATTCTCATATTTTTCCGTTTTGTACTCAATACGGTAATGCCTATTGCGACAAAATTTTAATAATTCATTATATTTATACAAGAGTTCTATTCTAAAATTTAACTGGCTTTAGGCGCGCTCTTAATTAATGGAAGATTGGCCCTTTCATCCGTCTCTAGATGAAAGCGAGAAAGAACGGGCTTGAATTAAAATGTGTATTAAAAAAAAAAAACATTTTCTGAGGATACTATACAGGGTGGCAAAACGACTCGTAAACATGAATTCAGCACATGATTCTACGCCCGTAACAATTTTTCGTCGGTTATCAAACGAAAAACAGCTGCTTCATAGAAAAGTGCAATACCTACTCGTTCAAAATGTATGCAACAGCAAATAGTTTGTTTAATAACCGACGAAAAATTTCAGGCGTTCAGAATCATGTACTGAATCCATGGTAAAAGATTGCGCGTTGACATCCCTGCCAGCTTGTCCCACTAATACTTATGTAGGTGCTATACTTGTAGGTATATGGATAAAAGCTGAAACAAACACTATCTTCACTAGAATAAATCATCCCAACAAAACATGGTTGTTGACAGATACTAAATCTGTTTATTGAAACTAACAAATAACAAGAAAAAGGGACAAAACTGTAACCCATCCACGACAAGGCCGAGTAATCGATTACACTTCATAACTTGCCGGAAAAATAAACAAATACAAGTGATTTGTTTTCACTTTCTCTAGTATGGCACTGGCGGAATCTACACCTATAAATCTGTTCTTAATACTCTTATTTTATCCTCTTTCATTCTTTCGACAGAAAAGCTGATAAACTTTATTAAAACCTCTAGGAGAATACTAGTGTTTTCTGTTTTTCTATTTTGATTAAATACCCAATTTCTATGAAACAAATAGTTTCTGCTATCTGCTCTCGTTTCTATTTTCTTTTGCACGGTTTCTATGAACTAAAGAGTTTACCATTCTCTATTTTTCCTCGCTAATATAATGTTTAAATTACAAATTTAGTGTTTAGTTTGGCCACGTTCAAAGAGAAACCATTTTTCAGCGCTACGACATCGGTTGCTGTTGTCCCTGTTTACACAGCAGAACACTTGGAAGTCGACGGAAACATATTATGGTAATTCGGTACAATAGAAATGTAAAAACCTATGTCTATGTTCGGTAGTAATAAAAATAATAGGTGAGTCTTTAAACAGACTCCGGACCCAGGTTGGCCGAAGCAAGGGAAACCTGTTCAGGTGGAGATTTATAAAAGACTCCGCCTTGGAGTTTAAATTTGGCGCTGTTCCACAAACGATGGGATACTTAATATCATGTCCATGCGTGTCCTGTCGGCTGCACGTTACAAGGACTGATGGACGCTAGTGATGGCGACCAACACGTAGTCGAATTGGGCCTAGTCCATTTAGACTGCCAACTACAAGCTAATATGAAGAAGATAATTAGATCTAAATAAATAATTAAAAATCTTACTCTGAATCTTTCTTCTGGTTCTCAGCTATTTCAGCTTCGTAGCTAGGCAGGTAGAATTGGGGAGCTCGCTTGCCGCCGACAATGCTGAGCCGCTCCTCAGGCGTAGACTGAAACCTTCTCTCATCAACACGGCCATTCTGGAAATCGCAGAAAATAGCAAGGGATTAATGTCAAATGTTAAACAAGAAATCCTCCGAACCTGTAGGATAGTCCGGTGAAACACACAGGAATAAAGGTTAGTGTATACATAATCAGCCTAAGTCTAATGTTCCCACTACCGGGACACAGGCCTCCTCTCAGTGAGAGGGAGCGGGCCGTAATCCACCACGCGGGCCCAGTGGGGGTTGGTAGATGCCACATAACTTACAATTTTTATGTGTCTATTTGAAAACAATTCCCGGCCCTTCATTTTCGTGTCAATGAAGTAAGAGGGAACGATTTGTAACACAATTTTAGCTCATGACGTACTTAATTAACAAGGTTTGGTTGTTCCACAGTCCACAGTGGCTCTAACGAATGTGAATTCAAGAACCAAAGTAAAACGTTGTTGTTACTCTTTTATCCGATAAGAATGACTCCGCCTCTAATCCCTGAACTTTGTGAAGCTAAAAAGTCGAGCGATTGGCAGTCACAAACCTACTCCTAATAGACCAGTTAATTGAGTTAATTACTTTTCAATGATTATAGTAGGACTAATGATAAAATCTAAATGATATGTGTTAATATTTATTTGGTATCCACTGAACCACTAAATCTAGCGCGATACCTCGAGGGATTTCTGCCTGTCCGATCTGACAGAGGAAACGAAATGTAGGTTTACTTAATTACAATTCTATCCCCAGTACAAATGACCAAGATATGAACTGTGACCTAACTTGTAATCAAGTAACAGTATGCCAGATAACTTGTGTAATACCATAAATTATCTTTCAATACTTTTGGAGAAAATCGCTTGTGAATCTTGCGTAAATGTAAGGCATTCCTGCTCATGACTATAGGTATCCACATCGTGTTACGATGCCTATAATGAAAACCGAGTTGCTACGCCTCTCAAGAACCTCTCAACGTTATTGATAGGTATAATGTTTCCAATTTTATATTCACTTTGTCTTACAGTGACGGTAAAAATTAGGTTCAGGTAGATATTTTGAAAACGGATAAAACCGTTTGTTTTGCAATAAAGTTTATCACAGTGGAAAACCGCACCGTTAAGGTGGATGCTCCAACGTAGCCCGCGAAATTCAAATTTTCTTACGTTTTTTGCAATTTGCTGGTCAGAACTAAGTTGTACATTGATTAAAATATGAGTCGCGGCCGTAACAAATATGTATTTACAGAATTATAATCATTAAAGTCATCAGCACAACTCTCTAAGATCAAGTAATCCTACTGAATGACTATTTCGTGAAATCTTGACATTTTAGGATTATGCTAACTTAACAAGTTGTATTACTGATTCTAATGATTTTAATTCATCTCATTCATCATTTTATCCGCGGCGTCCGTGATCCGACAGAAAATATCGTTGTCAACGAATACGTCCGTGATTGTCGGTGTCGGCACCAAATCTATGGTCGGCACTGACACTGCCATGGATGCGTTCATAGAGAATTTATGAAAGAATATTTCGTCGTAAATATCCGTTCGTTAGTGAAGCTTTTAACCATAAAGTAGTATGGTGAGTGCATGACTCATAAAATGTTGTGTCATGTGCATAAAATGTTAAATTATTTAATTAGGTCAAAGCGCGGTTTCTTTCTGCGAAGAAGCGGCAGTAACGTCTGCCTGTACTTCGCTGCATTATATTTAGACACGTGGAAAACTACGGTAAAGAACATAAGGAACTTTATTTAAATTAGTAGGCGAGTTGAAACAGTTAAATAACATAATAACATATAAAAATTAATCAATCAGTAGGGTATCAGAAACAGACCTAAAATCATTTTTAATTTGCTAGACTAAAATGACAGCATTTTTATGCATCATGACAATAAAATTGGTCTAGCAAATTAAAAATCAGAGTTTACGTAGCTGTTGGCAATAGCTACCGACATAATTTGACTACAGCTGTATGCAATTCGAAGCAATTTCCAACTAATAAACAAAGAAATCATCACACCATTTCAATTTTAATGAGTCCACAGCATGACTACGAATATTAATTGGATTTAATATAATCATGTTTCGCCAATGTTTTAATTAATGGATTGTTCGAAATCCTTAATTAACTATATGGAATGTGTGAGCACTGACCTGATCCTCAGCCTTGACGTACAGCACGTACTCCATATCGAGCTGGAAGGGGTCAGTTCCTCTCGTTCGCACCACGCCGGACCGCTCATCGACCTCGAATCTTCCCCCGGTTCTGTCTCTGACAATGAAGTAATGGATGTTGTGGTCTGTGTCAGGGTCCCTAGCCTGAAGAGTGAAGACTGGCGTGTTCGGAGCTGCGTTGAGCTGCACCACCGTCTGCATCGGCAGCGGCCGGTTGATGAAGTAAGGAGGCTCATCATTAACATCCTTTACGTGAATTATCACTCGCTGATTGTCCGTATCTGAAAAACCACAATGTCAATGAGACTCCAAATACGCGGTAGCAATTCAAGTAGTGTTTGTCTGAAGGCCTCTTAGCAAAACTATCAAATTATTAAGTTATCCGAAGTGTACTTGAGGGGTATTAAACCGCAGGAATTAATTAAGCACGCAAATATGAAATGGGTGTTAGTTTCTAGTCAAATTTTGAACTCGATGTCGAGAAAATCATCATAAATTTTCATGTAAAATACAGACATATCTCGGTTAATCCTGTTAAAACATGGGCATACATAATATGGAATGCATGCATCAACACGAGGGTTTTCATTTTATGAAAAAAGTTGCGTGGTTAAAAGTATAGTTGAGTTTCCCGCAAAAACCGCTTGATAAACGGTAGCAGGGGGATGCTGTGGCTAGTATGCCGTAGCGGCTGTGTAAGTTAGGGATAGTGCACACTTTTTCTCTTGTGTGCGGGACGATTCACTAGTTTACACGGACTACACGGCAGAGAATCCGCTTATCACGTCGTAGGAACAGTTTCATACGGTTTGAAGCGAGTTTTACGTTGTGATTTTATAGCGGCGCAGACTGGGATAGGGAAGCTGATACATATTTTATGGTATGCACCAGCATGTTTAAATTCTACAGTGCAGTGGAGCGCCTGGTCTAGTAAATATAGGAAAATATAGGAGATCTAGAAACGACAAAAGGCTTTTCAAAATGCGCATTTAAATACATACATAAATGAATAAAATATTACACACACAAAGTAAACTAAACACATTATTATAATAGGTTATACTTACATTTGAGCGCCACTGTTTAGTGAGCATGAAAAATAAATAAAATATTATATTAGTAATAACCTTCACCGTTCAGTTAGTAGGAAGATAAAATTAAATATTGTATCAATACTTTCATCAAGTAGGTAAGCCATAAATACTAAATTGAGAATCGCCACTTCGCACATTGTTAAATATTAATCCAAATTATAAAGTTCGAGTGTAGTTCACAAAACTATGACGTATGTAGGTTGATAACGCGTTAGATTATAGCACATCCCGCTTATGGTCAGGAAAAGCCTTTTACTTTAATAATATTGTAATATTGTAAGTGTTTTTTGTTCAAAATAAAATGGGGAGAGATTTTTTTTGCCCTCTGCTTTCTGATGTCTGTCAGGAAGAAATCTACAAGACACATTTCCGATGAGTTTCTTCTCTTCCCTGTCCTTTGAGAAGAGAGCGAAATTGCGGAAAATATATTTCACACTCTTCCCATAACCCAACCCCTTCACACTTTACCCAATTTATATATTTTTCACTGTTTGTAAGCGCAATAAAGATTATGTTTCAAGTGTGTATACAGCATACACACTGGTGGACTAAGGGGGGCCCCCAGGGCCGCAGGCCCAGGGCGGATCGCGCCTGCCCAAATCTTGAGAAGTAATTTTTAATCAAATTCCAAACGACGCCAAGATATGTTCCGTAAGAAGAAGTTGGAGGCACTTTACATATGCAAAATTTAAATGCAGAGTGCTAATTCTTTTTTCTACCTCGCTCTTGTTAATATTCTCTTAATTGTCAGGCTTTTCTGCACACCTCAGTCGAAAAGTAAGTCCTGTTTCTGTATAAATAGTAAAAAGAAAACCTAACCTACACAAGCTGGTGTGCTAAAATCTTAGAGCACGCTTTGCTAGCTCTGGCATCCTACATTCTCATGGTTCCTTCATAAGTCGACAAAGTAACTCCTACATACAGTATGAATGTTTAAAAGAAACCGAGACTTAATTAAATAAATAAACGAGACAGGCTGTAAAACAATTCGAGCTCGCCACACTCGCTCTTGCATCCCTCATTCTTGCTTTTGGATGAAAACGTAATGATGGCAAAAAAATGTTCTATTCACGGAAATAACACATTTTTTGTCATCATTACATTTCTGCAATGTTATTAGATATAAATACAAACAAAATGAGGCCGCACCCCGGTCTTCTGAGCTTATACTCAGAAGACCGGGTTGCAGCAAATCATCATCATGACCGAGCGGAAGGGCGTGTCAGACTTTTACTGACTAAAACCCACCCGTGTTCTTTTAGTTGCCTGTGCCAGGCGCCACGGTATCTCTTTCGAACTACCCGCGGCCCTGGCAGACCGGGGCGCGGCCTCATTTTGTTTTGCCGGCGGCCCCCCGGCATTCATAAGTCCACCACTGCGCATGCATTACCCCGCCTTATCAGTCGTCAATCATGTATTGAGCTCTGATTATAATTATAATCAGCCTAACATGTCCCCACTGCTAGGACACAGGCCTTCTCTCTTCGAGAGGGAGTGGGCCCAGTGCGGGTTGGTAGATGTCATATGTCATCGAATTTTTGTTTCTAGGGCATGCCGCTTTTCTCGCGATGTTTTCCTTCGCCGTTTCGAGAGCAGTGTTGATGAAATTATTATCACAAAGTAAAGCGCCTGTCTGAGTTGGAAGCCACGACCTACAACTCGTAAGTCGGGACCCGTTACCAAGTGGCCACCAGTGCACTCGGGCCACAACTACACTCAGAGAGATTTGATTAGTTTAGAAATATACCCAAAAACAATTTCTTGTGCAATTTCAACCACAATGTTGAATTGTAAAATTAATCTAGGAACTGACAAGTGTCGATGTAAGGGCGGCAAACATTTACCAGCCTATACTCGAAACATATGTAAATCTGCCACTGGAGGGCGCCACTTGTCAGCTGTCTAATAAAACATAGGAGTAGGGTCATAAGGAAAAGCTACCAACATCAGAATACAAACAGCGCGTATTATCAAACATTGCCTCTAATGCTACTGTAGCCATGCGGTATCCTTTTTGCCCGATGGGATTCTGCTAAAGCCTCGGTATAAATCCGCAGTTAGCTGTAATCCCATTCTGCGGCCCATTTAGGGTATAGTTTCACACATAACTGAACATTACAATACATTGACCTTATGCGATGTCTTATTAAGATTTTATCGTTACGATAACAACCTTATATACTTATACCTACATTATTTATTCATAACGAAAGTATTTCTGTCTAGTTACCTTTTCACAACTAATTTCGATAAAATTTGGCAAGGAGATAGATGGCATCCTGGAGAAGGACATGACTACTTTTTGTCGCGGTAGCACGTTCATATGGAATAATTTCCGACATACACGCGGTCAGAAGCTAGTAGATAACAAACGAATTAATGTTTTACAAAAGTAGGCAGTTATTTATTTAGTTATTTATATCAAGCAAGCTTCCACCTACTCGTTGACCTTTCAATATTGAGTAGGTGACTGTATATTTTATGAGAGATTAAGGAATCGAACTCGATACCTATCGAAATTGTTAATGTAGTAACATCTGGTAGGTAGGTAGAGGTAAGTGTATCTATCGTATATTCCATAAAATATTTATTCTAATGTTACTTTAATATCTTTTACCTAAAAGATACTGAGAGGGGCTTGTGGCTAAGTGATAACAGTCGCACGGGTCGATCGATCAGGTTAAGCTAAGCTTGCCGCGGTTGGTCCGTAGATGGGTGACCATCTTCACATACCGTGTCGGATAGCACGTTAAGTCGTTGATCCCGGCCGTCAATTGTGGATCTTTGACAGTCGTTACGGGTCGACAGAAACCCAAAAGTCTGACCACCAGTCTTACCAAGGGGTATCGTATTACCTAGGAACTGGGTTGTGGACATCAGATAGGCAGTCGCTCCATGTAAAAAACTGGCATTCAGCTGCATCGGGTTTGACTGCAATCCGACCCTAACATAGTTGGGAAAAGGCTAGGCAGATGATGATCTAAATAGGTAAGTACTTTGAATACAGGGTGGCAGGGCCATCGACGCACAAACTGTTATCAAGTTACAGTTTGCGCTTATTCAGTACATCAGTACATGATCTTAGACCCTAAGCGTAGAAATTGATCGTCGGTTATCAAAAAGATTGCTGTTCCATTACACTAGTCACAACATTTTGACCCCGTAGGTATTGCAGTTTTTTATGAAATAGCAGATTTTTTTATAAATAACCGATTATTAATTTTATCAGGATTATGGTACCTATTGAATCCATGGTACAGGTGGCGCGTCGATGTCCCTGCCATCCTGTATAATATTAATTTTAGCGTAAAAGGACTTTTAGAAAATAATAAATTTAATACTCCACACCATTTTATAATACGGGCGGGCTACTTGTCATCCCTCAAAAATGTAGGACATGACAACGACAAAATCACGATCTAATAGGGACAATGTAATTTGACTACATTTTTCGACATAATTCTTTTACCTGTGTCAAAAACAAAAGGCCAATTCAATCCAAGACAGGTGACATACACTACTTTATATTTCGTTAATTCGAATGCTAAACATTCCTATTAGAGCGTATAGGAGCAACACCCTCGCAAAACAAAACCCTTTGAAGCAGGATCAGATTTATCAAAGGCATTTATTATAATGCCATTCCTTTAATACCGCAGCATAAACAAAACACTATCACATAATTTAAGTAACTCTTGACAACAGGAGGGAATAACCAACTAAGGAACGTTTGTGGAGCTCCCCACAAACCCTGGAGCAATGCCAAATATCGCAAGCATATGTAGTATACGCGACTATTGATATATAGCTAGGTGGTATTTGTTTTGAATGTGTGCCACCTCAAATCTATTCGCTTTTTATTTACTCTCCAAACGTGCGCTCCGAACGGACAGACCAATACTGTGGTTTGTTCCGTTTGTTCACCCGCTACGTTTACTTCCACTGAATAAACAAGGCTATTGTTAATTTAGTAACTGGAACAATATATATTTTGGCCTTTGCTGGATAATATATCCTACAACTATTCAGGAATTCCAATCCTATGTAATAGAAGACGACTTGACACTAAGTGCCTGTAACTCGGAATCAAACTACGTTGACCCAACCCCTACCCTTAGACTTGGCATCTCGCCAATCGCTGATAATAACAGTCCATGCCAAGATAAAAACCGCTTTTCAAAAGACAGTTTTGTCAACTTGGAAGCAATTTGCTTAAACTGCGAAAACTTTACAATAAATTCAGAGCCTGAAGACAACCGACAGACAGAGTCAATAAAGCTTTCAATTGCACGGCTGAAATAATATCGAACATTCAATTTTCATTCCTTGATTGTTGGGAGAACAGAGGCATAAATGACACTCGTCGGAAACCGTGAAATATAGCAGGTTTTAACACGGCGGAGTGCAGGTGTGAGGCAGGGCAGGCGCAGGCTAGCAGGTGGCGGCCGGGGAGGCGGCCCGGGCCCCCACCCCGGGCCCGCCAGCCACGCACGGCGCATGCGTACACTACGCCAGCGTGTTTTCCTCGTGACCATGCACAACTCGGCTACAACTCAACTCTCAGTCTACACTACTTTGCAACGGCGAACTTCTTTCATAACAATAGCCCGCAACTGCTACTATAACGTAAATTAAGCATCAGAACAGAGTCGGAGCTCGCTAACCAATACGGTTTACGTTTCCATAGCGACCAAACAAGTAAATAATTTTTAAAACATTACACGATACGGCGCTCCATAATGGTATTACAGACTTTATTGGAAATGGAAGATTCATAACGAAAGTGCGGATCGATTAATATACTAAGTACACTTTTATCAAACCAATCGAATCAGTGTGCACTACAAACAGAATTTATTCAGCCTAAGCAGAAATGCGCATGCAAAGTGGGTATTACTTGTAAAGCGCTCAATATGAGCGCAATGCTGCACGACTGCACGAGCAGACAATGAGCTGCTGAAACTTTAATAAGTTGAACGAGGTGTGAGAGCTACGTAGTAATGACAACCTTGATCAACGTGCATTACTATTTCATTAACTTGTCTACCGGGACTCGTTAGCCCGCCGACGCCCTGCAACTCGAAACGAACTTTTTTAACCGCAGTTTACAGTCGACACTTTTTTAAATTGATATGCAAAATGGATATGTCACTCCATGTTTTCTATTTTAAAACAGTTACGTGTTTTTGCGCTACCAACAAAATACGTGTCAGCGAAGCTTAAGCCCGGAT
Organism: Apamea anceps; assembly: GCA_951799955.1. Taxonomy (NCBI): domain Eukaryota; kingdom Metazoa; phylum Arthropoda; class Insecta; order Lepidoptera; family Noctuidae; genus Apamea; species Apamea anceps. The sequence goes on along the minus strand of OX637505.1, from coordinate 13,069,015 downwards.
TTATTTATTGGGATTAAATATTGTAATGTGTGTTATAATTGAAATACAATACAAACAAATTGTGCCTGTACGTGAGATTTACAAATAAATATTATTCTATCGTTTATGAAAACATGTCTGTATTCTATAATAGCGTGTTATTAATTGTTCAAAGGAACATGTTGGTAGTTTCGCATTAGAACTCGCGAAAGGTTTGACAACACAGCGCTGGAGTGCTAGACACATTCATACCACTTAGAGCAACGCTGCCTGCAACGCCTCTATTGAGTTTAAAGCTTCAATACTAAATCGAGACAATACTTGAGACAATTGAGAGTACGATACTCACTCAATTGAGAAACAAGCCACAAGTATTAGATGGTTAAGGCAACACAAATCTTATCATTGGCTCACTGTACAATGTCGTGTTTTGGCAGTAAATGTGGTCAAAAAAAATATTTATGCGGAGAACAATTTCTATTTAAAAGAACTCTTTTAACCATCTCAAAAAAAGTAATCGGCAGGAAAAAAACAATATAAAAGATAGAAAAACGCTAATAGAAAAGACAGATGGCAGATGGCACAAACATAATACAAGAGTTATATTGACAGAGTATAAATAAGATTATCATTACGCCATAACTTTCCAACGCGGGACAATATTTCAAGAAAATAACATTTTCAGTATACTCGTAGACGATGAAAACTCAAAGCCTCAAACAGCTTTTGTTAAACGCTTTCGAAGCGCTGAAGCTGAAAAGAGGCGTGCGATCGTCAAATTGTGATGACAATAATTCTTAAATCTGTTCATGAAAATCAAGATCAAAAAGACAAAATCAAGCTAATAATCTCTGTCGGGTTAGCCTAGGTTCAACGAAAGCCAGAACATTTCTTAAAACCACGATAAGAATTATAAATGTACGGATTAAGAGTTGATGAATTGTAGTTTTCAGTTTGATGGGCAACTTAAACCTTATTACGGTAGACTTTTAGACGATATTAGCTAGACCAAACCCACGTTTTAAATTCCTTCCCACCCACTTTTGTTTTATCTCCCAGATTAGCCTAAAATAGCCTGGAAGTTGGAAGCCGTCATCATTTCTATTTTGCAAGGCACCTCGTATAATTTAGGGTCGCTCTGTGTCAACTTTAGCTTGAAACCACAAAATTAAGTTAAAAGGCCTTTGTTCAGCAGCGGAATGTGTCAAGCTAACAAACACAGCAAATAACCCTCCAATTGTTGAAAATTAGATTTTAAGTGTAGAAGTCCCCTATCATAATGTTTTCCAACAATATTTATGAGGCGATTTATAACTGGTGATAAGGTGGATTTTACGATAATTTAGGCACGTAATGACTTAATGGACACCCATTGTTTCATACTTCCACAATAATTTCACATTGAGGTAAATTAACTCGAATTTTGTACCAAACTACGAACACCCGACCAGCGAAACATCATGTTTCAAAAATGTGAAGCGGTAAATGCACATTATTCAATATTTCCTGAAATTCTGTTGAACATTTTCAGAAACTAGTTCAACGTCGCATGTCGTTATACTTTGTCGTGTATTTTTATACAATTCACATGGAAGTTTTAAATATTAAATTCCTGCATATTTGTATGCAGGTATGTATTTTAACCTATAACATATCACATCCATGTTTCATGTCAGAAAAGCAATGCATTTGAAATCAGTTTGTTAAAATACTTTCAATCTGGAAGTGGCGATTTCTCTACCCGTCATAGTTCCCATTCATTACCAATAGAAGAACCCAATTCGATGTTTACCTGAAAGAAGAAAATTGAAAGCATTAGTAATCAGTTAAAGTAAGGTTCCGTTGGATATTTTCCTGTTTTCAAAAGGACTGTATAAACATTTTCAGTACATTAGCGTAATAAGTCGCTACGTTAGCATAATTCAAATCAGCGTCTTGGTGTCAACTTGGCTACGCTACGGGTGGTTCGCTACCTGTGTAATTTCTAGGACAGAAGAAATTAAAGATATATTTTTAACTAAAGTAACATAAAAACATGCTGATGAACAATCTCTAAACAATCATTGTGTCATTAACGCCATTTGAAATTTTAAACTATCTTATCGTTCTAAAATCTCATGGATTTGTCGGTTTTCCACACTTTGAAAGCGATAAAATTATTTATAACTATGTCCGGCCAACACGCATAGTTGTGCCATATGTCATAATTGCGCTACACATCTCATTTAACTAATAAAGAGGTGACACGGTTTTGTTGAGTTTCACGAGAATGTAATGTCCCTCCGTCAATTTGTCGACCCTAGAGTGTTCATTCGTTATTAATAGACAGCCAAAATAATGACGGGGCGCTGTTTAAAATTCCGCCTACCTTTCTATCGTCGTATGTTCTCGAAAATTCATATGTCAAAGAGAAGCAAGACAGCATATTGCATTCAGCGTCCTTCCTGGGTGATGAATATTCAAGGATATTCGCCTTTTATTGTGTGTGCCAGCAGCCGGGCCTCATAACCGGCTGTCTCTTGTAATATGCTGGTAAAGGGAACCCTTACTCTACCTTTAACTTTCCGGTCTGATAAAATGCAAGGTGTGAAAGATTCGATGACAAAATGGATATTGAATATGAATGTCAGTAAACAGACACATTTTTCGCAGATGTAGTGTAGATATTTATAACCGATGCTACGATACTGCAATTGTGCTAATAGGTTAAAAATTATGGTGTGTGTCGCAACCGCTGTTAAATTGCACATTGCACGGTCACTGAACTAAAACATTGTACGACCGAGTGGTCGTTCCATCCACAATTATGAATGTGGCACATGCCATGCTGGAGCGATAGAATGGAATCCTCGCTAAATTGGCACCGTCGACAGTGCTACTAATTAATGTTTAGCCTATTGCAAACGTGCTAGTGAATGATCGGAAAGACTAGGTAATTGCGATGGCTCGTGTAATATACGAGTATGTATTACTTGCTTGTATAGATAGATGGACAGTATTTAGTCGAGAGCAGTTGAGAATTACGCGGCTTTTAAAACAAACGTACCTATTTAGGATATAACATCTAGTTGGAAATTGGAATAAATTCGAGAAAATACCTTTAGTGTTAGTTTATTTTCTCATATCACTATTTAGCCTCGTAATCTATTGAAAATTAGGATACGAAAAACACAAATCGGCAGTAAATTAAATAATAAATTATTAAACAATATAACCATAAAAAACACTCTATGTTTCGTATCATGAAACAAATCAGCCATGAAACAATATTTGTGTAACTTTTCTATTGATTTGTAAATAAAATTCCTAATTTGTACAGTCATTATTGGAAATGCCTATAATATAAGTTAAGCATTGCGTGAGGCGGTCAATTTGTTGGGTCATTTGAGGGCGCCACTGTGGAATACGGGCTAGCTATAAGGGCAATTAAAACTGCTTTGTAGGGCTTCATTAACCCACGTTACGAGCCTCCATGGCTTTCAAAACTGACGATTATTATTTTTGTGCTACACTTTCGACAAAAATTCGTGCGCTTTTTTCTAATCGATAATTAGTAGGTACTTTTGTACTAAAATACCTCTATTTTATATTGTAAATAAATTACGGCTGAGTGCTTTGTCGGCTCTAATTCGAATATCTACTTACTTAAGTACATAAACAATGAAATCGGTAATCGATCTTCGTAATCAATTATGGTCATAAATATTTACAAATCGCTCCGAACTTCTCAAGTGGACGATAAATCTACGATTATAAGAATCAATTCTGACCTTGAACGACAAATAAAATTAATTATTTCGCATTGCTGTGTTTATTTGACCGCAAAAGCTACTCATAAAGGGTCGGTCACCTTAAGTTAATAAATAATTCTTTACAATGTTGATGTTGACTCATTGGACTACGTCTAGACTTATTTATCGTTTCAACAGACGCTAATAAGAATACCCACATGAGCCTGAATTTACGATTCTTTCTAGAAAGTTTTTCATTGCAGCAAAAGCACCGCATGGCTATTAGCCTAACAATATCAAGAAATCGACGGAAGCCTTTATTTAGCAGTCGGCAACCGCTGAATGTAGGGGCTGAATATAAACATTAACGTGCTGGTGCGGAATTAACATACCTAATTTGATTATTTTGCCTGATCTAAATAGCTCCACATTAACGTATGAGCCTCCCTGATCTTGAAACAGCAGAGCTACTACTAAACATTATCTCAAGAGCCTCTTTCACATTGTTATCCCAAATAAACTTAATATGGATATTAGTCTACGGTATTCGGAATAAAATAAGCAAACATTGGTCCGGAATTGAAAGCATTCACTTCAAGAAAATGGGCGGCACTGTGTCATTTCAGGTGCTATTAGAGGGCCGGGATTCACATCGCATTAAAGCAATAAAGCTTAGTTCACTGTGTTCACTGCTCATAACCTCAACTTTAACGCGCCAATCCTTTATTTAGTTTAGTTAACACCTGAGTATTACTGCCGAGTCTGCCGACCAACGAGGCTTAGTTTTAATTTGTTAAGTAAAAAATAATTTAATAAAACACTGAACTTATAATACCAGCTGAATAAATCTTCATGGAATCTCCGTTCAAAACCTTCTCTGAAATTAAAGCCTTATTGAGAATAAACGAGAAAATGGCCGAGATTGTTGCCAAAGGCTACGAGCGAGTCGAGAGGACCGCACCACCCAATTTTGTGAAAATGAAGCGGAGTTAGAAGAGGGAGTAAGTCAGTACATATCCCCCTAAATGAAAAATCGAGAAGCGAAATCTTATTTATTCGCTAAACGACACGTAATTGACAAGTCGATCCAAACCAAAGACGGGCTCCATATGGCCACGAGGGAGCTGCATCGCTTTAGTCATAGAGATAGATACTTTAATGTGCTAGTATAACTTTGTTTCTACTCGTATATTCCTAAATGTAACTAAAATTGAACCAACCTGACTCACTTTCAGCGGGGCGAACGAACTTTACAACTTATACAAGCCACAAAAAGTAATGTTTTCCAGTACAGCGTAACATTGTGAGAGCGCGCCAAAGGTATCGTGCATGCAGATCTTATTATATTGATTTACAAGAGATTTCGTCGGATACCCTTCGTATCGTAGAGAGCTTTGTAATAACGAGCGCGGAAGAAGAGCTTAATTTTAAGATAAGGACAGGCGCTGAGTTCATTTCGTTCGATACCTTTGTTATGTAGACACTACATCATCGTCAGCGTGTCTTCTTAGGCATTGCGACAGGCAGGTATAACAAATAAGCAGTGTGATAATGGAAAAAATTTAGGCATGAAACGTCAGTTACGACTGAAGCACACGCCATTATGTGAAAGGGCACAAAACAGCGATTCCTGACAATGGGCAGGCCCACGCACGTCACATCAAACAAAAAGGTTCCCGTAGAAAATATTTACAGAAGAGTTACACATTGTGTGTGCCGATGTAACAAAGAGCACATTAGTTCGAGATGAGCTATCGTAAAAACCTATGTAGCTGAGTAATGAGTACACTGAGTATTAATACTCCGACACCTTACCGTCTGGTTCATTTATTGAACTGGTGCGTCACTGTAAGTAGTCTGGCGTCCCAGACTAGTGGAAAAGCCAAACAAAAACTAATTATACTGGTGTGGGTGTAACGTGTAACCTATCATAACAATATTTGAACTACGCGTTCTCCTATACTAGCACTAAGCCCTCCAAAGAATACTCGAACGTCTATTAAGACAAACTTTTTCCCAACATCGCCAATTTTTTTGTAACCAAAACAGAAACTTCTTTCCCTCAATTTACCACATAAGATAGCCAGATTAAATGCATGCTAAAATAAACCCTAAAATATTATAACCGCAGGAGCGAAACTACTAACACTTTCAAGGTAATATCCTATACTTATAATAAATCTGTAGAAGTGAAAATTCTGTACATTGAAAATATCAAAAAAATAAAGGGGGTGTTACTAGACCGACACCGAACCCAAAAATGTGATTAAAAAAATTTTTGTCTGTCTGTCTGTCTGTTTGTTCAGGCATCACGCAAAAACTACCGGTTCGATTACGTTGAAACTTGGTATAATTATTCTTTAATATCCTGGGCACCACACTGGGTACTTTTTATCCCGGAAAAGTATATACAATAAAAAACAAACTTAATTTTGCGGTTCGATCCCTAGACCCGATTACTGCACCAACCGCAAATAATAAGTTTGTCGTAGGTTAAGTCACCCGCAATGGAGTTCATTTTTATTCCTTTTAGTTTTTAGTGTTATTTAGGTTTATTTTTATATAAGTTGTAGGTATAGATTTTAATTTTAAAGTATAGGTAGTATATTTGATAGTGTACGTAGTGACCGTAGGTTATTTTATAATACTGTTAGGTAGGATTAGTCATTCGTATACATAGATATTAGTTTTTAGGGATTTTGCTTATTTATTGAGTTTAGATTAGTTATCATCAGAAATAGGTTTATTTAGGTAGGTAGGTATTTAATTTTCTGTTATTGAGTTTTTTTTTTTAATTAGGTAGGTACTTAGGTAAAGATATCATATAGGTACCCTCTTAATCACCACTAATGAGACACAATTAGTTTTCTATTGTAATTAGCCACAAAGGGCCCGCGAGATAGATGGCATTCTGGGGAAGCACATAGGTACATTTTATCCTGTTAGCACGTTCCCGTGGGATAATTTCCGACATCCACGCGGGCGAAGCCGCGGGCAGAAGCTAGTAACTTAATAAGGGGAAAATTACGCCAGTATGCGGCAGAGCAAACTAACGCTTTCCATTTGCCACCACTTAGTGTTGACAAACTTTGTGGCGATGAACACACACGATAGGGCTTCAGGCACACTATTACGTCGCCATCGATATGTCCTCAAGAGACAATGGAAGAGAAACATTCAGATCCACACTATCGATAGCGTAGCGATAGGTGCTGATGCAATTCAATATTTCAGTTACAATTGTATCGGAGCAAGAACGTATCGAGAGAGCAATATCAGCAGTACAGTGTGAATTGACACTTACGGAGTAATGTAATGTACACGCTGCATATATATTTCTATTGGTGGGTAGTTAAGGAAGGTATCATGGGTTTGAAGTAATCCGGAACAAAAACTTTCAACCACGATTGTGCGCTTAACTTTAAAAGGTTTGCAATTTTAATTTAGGGAACGTAAGTTCCCTTCTAAGCCAAGAAAGACCTCTAAAGTGGGAAGTTGCCAAAAACCAACTTGTAAATCAGAAATCAAGTGTAAAGCTGACCTCGTCCGTCACCTTAATATGGGTTTGACGAAGACCAAGGATTTTAGTAGTACGTTCAAACTTTGTCTGCATAAAATATACTTCTTCTTCTTAGCGTGTCGATGGCAATCTAAATGGACTCGGCCCAGAATTCGGCTACGTGTTTAGACCCATCACTAGCGTCCGTAATGTGCAGACGATAGGATACGCAGGACACGATATTAAGTGTCCCATCGTTTGTGGAACACCGCATTTGCACTCCAAGGCAGAGTCGTCTGTGAATCTCCATCTGAACAGGTATTTTGTATAGGTAAAGAGTATTTTCATCCGATAATCGGGTCGGAAGGTGCACACACTGCACAGAGCCGTACGACACGGCCGCATGCCGCGGGACGGCACGTGCCGACGGCGCGCGACTAATGATACACACCGCTCTACTAATACCAGCAGCCGTTTATTATCCCCTAGTACCTGTACCTACGATATGCCTGTAATAACGGTCTTCTGGGAACTTCCTCCGCTACTTCAAACTAATAGTTTTAAATTATTGTGCTATGACTACGTACGGTACGCAAAGTGCACTAGTTTGCGTTTTGTTGACATTTCTGATGTGGTTGATTAAAATAGAATACGTGAGTGTACTTATTGATCTTTTGTTTATTAAAATGAGTAGGTATATCATCATATTGTATCAAATTGAAAATATAATTTATAGTCTGCTCTGTTATAAATTATCGGGCAAGAAATAGACACCTTCAGTTATGAACCCAGCCAAAATAATTAAATTGTGTCTAGTCTAGACTAGGGGCTTGTGTCTAAGTAATAACAGCCGCACGGGTCGATCGATCAGGTAATCTACGCTTACCGCGGTTGGCACGTGGATGGGTTGGCCATCTTTACATATCAAGACCACTTCGTGGCTCTTTGACAGTCGTTACGGGTCGTCAGAACAGAAGCCCGAAAGTCTGACTGACAACCAGTCTTACTTACGGGTATATACGATACCCGTAAGTAAGACTGGTTGTCAGTCAAACTACCCAGTAACTGAAACTGAAGTCGACCCCAACATAGTTGGAAAGAGGCTAGGCAGATGATCATGTGTCTAGTCTAGAGTCCGTAACTTTATCCTATATAATCATACATAAATATCGAATAGATCCTTTATGAAAACAAACCACGCGAACCGTAACACGAAAATTCGAAACCCATTCAGTATTGGTAAATAGCTGGGATAGCAGAACGTGAATTATTTCGAACTGCGGGAAATTGGTTCACTAGCGAAAACTCGCGCCGTACACGATGGGACACTTTCATTACTGCGATGTCCGGGGCCACCGGTTCAATGTCCGGTCCACTCTATTTTTAACACACCCTACCCTAGCTGGACGGTACACTACACTGCACATGTGTATGTACGAACAATGCGCTCATTCCGATACTAAACGTGACTAAACTTTGACCTTTCGCGAGAAGAAAATCTCGTTAACATAAACATCACGCCTGTAATCACCGAGGGGTTAGGCAGAGGTACCCGGTAATCGAACCCAGGACCTCATGCTCGACAGTAGCGCTTGCGACCACAAAAATAACGAGGCAGTAAAAACAAACTCGTTACAATCTGAAAAAAACATTTACGAGAAAAAACAAGGTTCACACGATCCCCTCCACTGACTAAACTAATTAGCATTTGCAGTCACGTATCGGAGTAACTCTGTTAATGAAGCCATTCAAGTCATTAGCGAGAAGCTCGCTACACCCTGTAGCCTGCACTGTCCACTTAAGCTTAAGTTACTCATGAAAAATGTACCTAATGCGTCTTTAAAGTTTTCTATTCTCTTCCACACAGAAGTTACGGCAGCCTTGCAGGAGAGCGCAGCGGTGTAACGAGTTACTTAAATTCTTCTAAAGTCACTATGGGATTAAACGGTAAGAAAAAAGAAAATGAAGAAATTATTATTTAGAAGACAGCTTTTCAAAGGGGTAATTTCGTAACGCACTGTCAGTAGCAATAGCTTTCATTTTGAAATTTCAACAACATGCATTGCGTTATTTACGTTGTTGAACAGACAGTTTTTTTCGAACATATGAAGCAATGGATTAGCAATATCCTTTAAAATAATTAAGATTGAGATTAACAGTATGTTACCGCTATTAATAGGGTGCTGTAGCTGAATTGGTAACTGAATTGTCCACCAAATTAACGATGACAATTACAATTACAATCGACGATTCGACGATGACGACGACGGTCAACGATTTACAATTATTATATTTATCTGTAACGTACAGGGGATGAACTAACAACTCATTGTGTACTTCCAGGATCCCTTAATCCTGATACATTACAGTACAATTATAAGGTCTAAATTAATTATTTAGCGCCATTTGCCTCGTGTCAGGAGAGGCGGCCAAGGGATTATGCCACGAGGGCAGCGTTTACCTGTGGGATAATAACATCATGCTGTGATCACCAATCTGCTCACTTTGCTTTGCTTAAATTGGTGTAATATTTTTAGTCGGTATCATTTTTACCGTAAAATAAATTAATTAAAGATACAGAACAGTCAAAACTCGAAAAACAATCAAGTATTCCACAGCGAAATTATTATTCATGTATTCCACATTTCCACAATTTAATTTAAGGATGTAGGAGTAAGAAGAAATTATAAGAGCGTAAATAATAGTGTAAGTTAAGATAAGCAATTTGTCTAGTAAGGGAAGCGAATGCAAAAGTTCGCCCCCGCTCGCGCCTCGCTGAAATCAATAATTTCGTCTCCGCGCCCTCGGCTACGCTCCCACCGAGCATTCTTCAGTTTTTCTTCGAAATCGAATTTGATAAATAAGTAAACGGTTTTATAATATCTGATGAATTTATCAAATTCATGTTTTTATTTTCAGACTGTGACAATTTAATTGTTTAATAATGATGATGATTAAAAATAAAAACAAGACATCCAGAAAATCGAAATAATTTGTTCAATTAAATTATGCGACAATCGACAATTGTGTCAAAAAACTACAACCGTTATTTTATTTACGCTCAGATCAACTTCCTATTTGCCGTGTTAAAGCAAGCGACATTTCAATACATTAATTACGTAGCTTTACCTCGAAAGTTGTCAACAGTTAGGTAAATACCTATAATGTTTAAATTATGTAGGTAAGTAATACGATTTTCTTAAATAAAAACTAAATAGACTCTTTCATTGTAGAAAAACCCGCGATGACTTTTTCAGACATTTTGATATTCTCTTACACAGTTTTCTTTATGCAATGTCTCCGACATTACCTACCTCGATATTTTCATTTGTAGAAGGTATCTTCCAAGTAACTGTTTGTGGAACACTACCTCTCTCTCAGAACGCGGTCCCATCTCATTCAGCGCAAACAAATAATTCACAGAAAGTTATAATTAACGTTGGCCCTAAGCAATACGTAATTCATCAAAAGTTTTATATATATTTAAGTTTACAATCATTACAATTAGCATACTGAAGCACAAACAGCCAGTGAAATATTAACTGCTGAAACAGCTATTTTCTTTCAGTTTTCTAAGTTTTCAGCGCGATTTCAAGATTTTTCCAATCCAGACTATTTTGGCACAAGGTAGGTACCTACTAATTTACTGGCGGTGTCATAAATCGGCGGCCGTCTGTGCGCTGTCACACTTAGCGTTCGGAACACGCTCGCAACGGGTAACAAAACACACGACCAAAGAGAAACTTAGTAAACTCATCAGCTGGGCCCCCGAGCACGCGCGCTAGCTTTACTTGTGAGAAAAGTTTCTTATATTGCACCAACTTGCCGGTACCTATCATAGCCAGAGTTTGGAGCAGCTTGCTAACATGTATTTGCACTAGGAACAGCTTTTTACTCATAAATGTGTATCTTCCACAAGCCCCATACATCGCGGTACTTGTGTCGAGTTCCGTCCCTCACAGACGAGACGTCTCAAAAGGGTGTTTTAAAAGAATGCTTGCACCGACGCCGAGGGATACCGTTCCAACCTCTCTTACACTACAAAATCACTCCCCATTCTCATATACCGTACCGTCCGTACCCCTTCAGGTACCAACTCACACCACTTCAAAATATTAACATGAATATGTAACCACCAAAGGAATAGGTAGAAGCAACATTTCACATTTTCGGTCTTTAGAACGTCGTGGCCTTAATATTATAAGACGTTATCAACATAATTTGTTTAATAACAGCGAAAAATGAGGACGGCAAAATAAAGGTGCATTTTCATCCACTTTGCCGGTGAGATGGAGGCAATTTACTTGAAAAGGATTTTACATGGACGCAAAGCACAGCCGAGGACAAAGCGGAAGTAATAAACCTTGTTTCAACGGAACGAAAATATAAACAAAGGTTTACTTATGTAAGTGTTTCAGTTTCAACAGACACGCGTACAAAGTGAGTGTTCAACAGAGGTTATAAATGTACCATGATTGAAAAACGACTTAGTTACATCGACAGTCGACACTCGAAATCAATGTCTTAAAAGGGTAAACAGGACGATGCTTTCAACCTAATATCTGCTATTACAATCTAAAACTAAAAAGATTCCTATGAAAGAACCGTAAAAGGACGTTATAAAAAATGTGATAGTGATTTTCACTTTAGCGTCTAACATACAAAGAACTCGAACATTCCTTTTTACGATCACCTAAAATGGAAGGTGCTTTTCGCACAAAAGAATATGAAATTATATTTAAGCTACGTAAGTATGGCAGGAGAATTGTATGAGATACAAATTGCAGCTAGATTCGCCAGGGACTGTACCACAAAGTATCGTATTAAGTTTACTATAGCTCTTATCACGGCTACCAAACTTTATTGCGAAAACCCAGTTTCAAAGTATTATAGCTGAACTTTTATTACGCGGTCATTGTGAAAGCTGTGTACAATTTCTGCGAAATGAACTCAATTATGCAACAAATGAATACCATGTATTTTCATATTATAGTAGGTACTTTGTGTTAGTATAGTTATCAAAGGTAATGAAGAACAAACAAACCTAATAAAGTTTTAATGAAATACACTGGCCTGTGAAACTGGAGAAGTTAGAGATTTAAAATAAAAAACGTTTTATAGCAAATTTTATCAGCTTTCTTTGAAACTAGTAAACTATACATTAGTAACATTTTTAACTTTAAAAAAGATAAAACTATAAAAATAGCCGTTTCTAGTTTAGTGTCAAAATACTCAATTAACATTTATAAGTAGGTATGTTTTACATGTTATTTAATTTTTAATAACTGGTATTGCCTCCTCGGGCTCTGACTACGGCTTCGAGCCGGTTTGGCATACTGAAGACGAGGAATCGGAGCCGATGTTGGGGAATATTCTCCCATTCTTCAATCAGGACCTGTTTTATTGCCCTGACGGTGGTAGGTGGTAGTCTGCGGCTTCTGACTAGCCTCCCTAGCTTATCTCAGGCGTGCTCAATCAGGTTGAGATCAGGACTTCTTGATGGCCAAGCCATCACGCTGATACCAACCTCCTGAATATACTCTTGCACGACCTGAGCCGTATGCGGTCGGGCATTATCATGCATCAGCATCGATCCATCACCCATATTTGCTTAATACGGCCCTGCATACTCGTTGAGAATCTCTTGAGCATATCGTTCCCCAGTCAGAGTGCCATTTTCTATGGCCACTAACTCTGTGCGACCTTCTGAAGATATGCCAGCCCATATTATGTACTCTGCCTCCACCGTACTGGACTCTTTCTGAGAAGCAGTCTTGAAGGTATCGCTCACCAGGCCGCCTGTAGACACTTCACCTTCCATCAGAAGTGTAAAGTGAGAATCGAGACTCATCTGTGAACAAAATTCTTGACCATTCTTCTTAATCCCACTATATGTGTTCACGGGCGTATCGCAGTCTCGCTACTCGATGCTCTCTCTCTCGAGTTTGCGGCCACTCGCTGGTCTTCAGGGTTTCAGATTTGCTTCAGCAAGTCTTCTTCTCACTGTACTGTCACTAATGTAGTCCCTTCGGGTCTGAAGAAGCTGTTGCTGGACTTTAACTGAATTAAGGTGGCGATTTCTCGACACAGTGGAAACAATATAACGGTCTTCTCGGGCACTAGTACACCTGGATCTGCCATTACAAGGTGTCCTCAGATGGTTTCCAGTCTCTTCGTACATTCGCTTCACCTTCTGGAGCGTTCGTGATGTCACACCCACCATTCTTGCAGTACGACCATAGATGAAGGAGATATGCCCCAATAATTGAAAATGTATCAGAACTCCATGTCGCTAAATCGACCCCACTACAGCGCCACTACTACACATGTAGTTCAGTAAAAGCAATAGATACAGAGTCACGCACATACTTGCAATTCATAAATCAGAACGTACTACACAATCAATTATAAACCTTAACTCGGGAAACAGCGTGCATTTACCATGCACCGTACAACTTACTCACACAAAAACATCTGTCGCTATCGTTGTGCTGTGCAAAAGCCATTTTATTTTACATATACGCTAGTGATTGACTAATTCGGATAGTTATTCTCCCATTTATTATTGTACTAAAAAAATTTGGGGTTCTTAAAATAAAATAAATAAAAACCGATATGTCTAGAAAATATTATTATAAATAATAAAAAATAGCAAAAACGAATTCAAGTAAATAAAAAAATTTTGAACATTATTTTACATCTTCTCAAGGGTCTTCCAACCGGATTTTAACGTCATCTTTTTAGGTCTTCCAACCGGGTTAAAACGGTTGACAAATTGTAAAATTAACTTTATATTCTTTGGGTAATCGACACTGTTGTCGATAGCCTACGTTAGTGGATCTGCACAGCTAAATCACTAACTGGCCGCAAGAAGCAGCGGCCGTACCACATGCGATGCACCGCATAAATAAAGTATCGTTTTGTGATTTTTACATTGCTTGTCTAGTCACTTAGCGACATACTTGATGTATTTACTGCAAAAATTGTACAGTCGCTGCGATATTTGAAAACAAAATTAACGTAGTAAAAGTAAGCAATATTTTACAATTTGTTGTTTTTCATGATTTTAAAGACAAATATAATAAAATACTTAAATTTATATATGGTAAGTGATTCCATGATTTACAAAGTTTTGGTTTTGGCTTCGGTTTTTACAAGCAACCATTGAACAACACGGCATTCTTATATTTTGTCACGATCACGGTCGTAACGCTAGTGCGTTTTCGACCGTGATCGTGACAAAATATAAGAATAGTGAACTAGTGTTCGCGGAGACGGCCATTCGCCTAGTGCATAGATATCCGGCCTAGTGCATGGTCATTTTGGCCATGCCGCGACGACACAGACACGCCCCTTGTCACTTCTCCTGTTTTTTACATTTCAATGAGTACGACGCATAAGTACTGATGCCTAGTTCCAGAAAAGTCATGATCCTAGCACATCCTTCAGGTGAAAGTGGCACGATAAATAAACTTTATGTGCTGTTGTCTAACTAAGCTTTTGTAACAAGACTCATCAATCAAGAAAAAAATTATAAACAGAAACAAAAAAAAAATAATGGTAAAATTGTAATTCGAAAAGGATTATTTTTGTTTTTAAAGCTCTTTTCAGCCATTTCTTAAAAGAAGGTCTCGACTATGAAGTTTTTATATTATACAAAATAAAACTCTTTTTCGAGTTCTTTTTATTTCGAAAGTATATCTTGTGTATGTACTTAAATAGTTATTCCAATTTTAAAAGTGTGATACTTAGTTTTGCAGGCCAGTGTAGTTCATTATGGTGTGTGATTATTAAAATCTTTATGTTTAGCATGGACCTACCGACTGACATATGTGACGATAAATGTCCTTCGTGATTAATATGGTATGTACTTGGAATATTTTGCTTTGACACAATGGTAAGCAACCAAATGTCTTCAAGGCTCTAGATGTGAAACAAACTTCACAATACGTAACAGCGCCATACATTGGCGTAAACTACCAATGGCCGTAAACTGGTCATTGGTAAAAGCTGACGGAATGGTCACCGAGCTACGCAAGTCTTTAAACTAATTTACCAAGATAACAATGGTCGCCAATCAAAACTCTGTTACTTGTAAACCGCTAACGAAATTTCAACTCACCGCCACTAACTACGAATTTCTACAAATGAGCAAAATAACAAGTAGCTGTTACGACAACTAACAATGTAACATGAATAAGATAAACCTTCGGCCGACTGTTTAAAAGCTTTCTTTAAGGACTACTGAAACTACATATAGGTATGTATTATTGCTCAGACTTTTCACGAAAAACATAGTCCATTGAAAACCCGCCTTTGACCTGACAAAGTTAGAAGTAAATGCCCTTTCTAAAAATGGTGTGGGTGGACCATTACTTGTAATAATCCATAATGTATCAGTTTTTGTTTCTTTAACAAGAATCCTTTGAAATCCTTCGACAAGAATGTACAAAATATACAATCTGTCTGGATTCAATCAACAAGGAGCTACGACCAGCACAGTAACCACAATTATTTAATAAAGACAATGCTATGATATGACTACTATTTCATCGCTTCTAGCAAAGCTGCAACCACTATAGCTACGTCTCAAATTAAAGGCTCCGACTGTTTCATACCAAAATTAAGTTTGCAGGATTAATTTCTACAGCGTACTTGTCAATATAAAAAGCTCACAATGGGTGTTCTAGCGTTCTAATTCAGTGCTAGGTATATTGTTAAGGGACACTACCATTTGGTGACCCTATTCCCCTCTCATACAACCTGCCCCAAGCGCAAGCTAACTACAACAAAACGAGGGTCGCGACCGCCAATAATAAAATCGTTATTATTGATTTTACTGTCGAGAACAATCAATTCGTAAATCGTGCCGCCGTCACGGCTAAATCGACGGTATCCGCCCGGCTCCACGGACTATCTGTACTAATAAAGAGACAAGCGTGTACTGTGACGATAATCCCCAAAACTTCTGAGCCAACTTTAATTAAAAGCTACACTAGCGCTATTTCCTTGTATTTTTGTCTACGTGTAATGCATAGAAATTAGAACATACTGAGTATGATAAACATGTTATCACACCTACAGCAAAGTGAAACAGATTTTTGCAAATATATTTATTCTAAAAGGGGACAACTACGCTCTCCTTTCCAGTGGAACTATTTCCATGTGTCGCCTCCCCACCGTGGCAGCGACCAGGACTGCTACGGGTTACGGATACCCCATGCAAGGACTGCAATGCGGAACCTGAACTATATTTCATTTTTAGAACGCGAAACGGTCGCATTAAATCGTTCCTATTGTTAAAATAGTATTTTATGACAAGCGGGATGTCGTATATATAAACCAATTTTGCTTAAACAAAATGACGGATTATAATGTGGTTTGGTGACAAAACCGGTGAGATTATTAAAATCATTGCTTTTAAAAAACTGAAGAGAGGCAAATATTTTCCTTAATAAGAGATTAAAAGGATACTATTTCTTTCGTGTAGTGTAACCAAAAGTGTTTTTTTTTTAAACCTGGTTTTCGGGGTCCCGTATAACAAGTTCGAAACCTAAACACATCAAAATGTTTGTATCGCTATTCTGTGTGGACCTTACCTTAGTGTATTGTATTGTACACCCCGACAATAAAATAGTCTGTTTTCTCCAAATTGCTTTACTACACACATTACCACATGTGGGGATACAAATAATCGCAATACGTATTATTACTGTTCTTTTATGGTATTATTTCACATACGGATGAGTTTCCGCAAAGGCTTTCAGAATATAAAAGTCCGCCCTTCACGGCCTCACCACCATTCGATACGAGATACGCTACTTACATCGCGTGCGTTCGACAATATTTCTTAAGGAATGCGTCGATATATCACCACGGGCCGCCCCTCGATAACGTGGCCTCCTACTTTCCGCTGAATGGACGAAACAGGGGTTAACATCTCAGAACATTCGATTAGAAAAACTTCGTTTTGGCAATACGCCTGACGGACTCACGACAACTAGTAAATAATACATATTTTTGTACATAACTGGTGTAATTGTGTACCCAATTTTATTAAGAGGTGGTGGAAAAACCATTTGTACTCAATTCAATTAAGCGAATGTGAAAATATTGAAATTGCAACGAATTCACCACGAAAAAGTTTTCTTGAACTTTTTGTAAACGGAAAAATAAGTAAACAACTGTTTATCACGTCGATGATACGATGCGCTTGCGGCTTCTGTATGTGAACAGAAGCTCTCCCTGCCGATAAATCACACCCCAAACCCCAATTAATGCGAGTCACCATGGAGTCACCCCGCCCGTGCATCGTAATAATCTTTTGGTTGTTTGTAAAAGTTTCGTCACATTTCAAATATTTCATATTTGCGTAGGCGAAAAATTTTACATGTCTTTATTAAAACCACCCTGTATAATAACCTCCCCCTCGTTTCTCAATCGTGCCTCAACCACTTGGTGGAAGGAGCAAAAAATAAAAATATCTCTCATTTCCTGAAAACATTGCAAATTTTTAACGTCCAAACTTGGGCAATTGCAAATCTAGTATAAAACAGTTTGAGAATTTATGTATATTCAAACTTATTTCATTAATGTTTCAAAATAAGTTCAATCTAAGTTGAAAGAAAGTAAGTAGGAAGCTTACAAAAAGCTTTAGGTAATATATCTGGGGAACCCGTCTAGATCGTCCGATAGGCCATCCTAAGTTATCCTGCCCAAATCAAGTACCATTTAAAGGGACAGGGTTCCGTGTAAGGGGAACATTCTGCAAATCCTCGTACTAAATTAACTACCACTGTGCATGGGATTCGGCATTATCTAGCCTGACTATTCGAACATAATTTATTGAATGAATACAACCTATTTCGACTCTATTTCTAACTCTTCTCTTAGTAGATTATTTTGTATATGTCAATGAAGATAAAATAAATAAAAAATACTAAGAAATCATTGTTTTTTCATCAAACATAACAAGTACATTTTGATTAAGGACATGAGCTAAATAAAGGCTAAAACCCATGTATATGTATGTCACTTATTCCTTAAATGAGATTAACATAATCAATAATAACAAAAGTTATTTTCGCTACACAATTTAGCCCCCTTCCAAAGGGGATGTTTGCGAGCAGATCCATCTTAGGGGGATGAATAGAGAGTGAATCGTAAAATAGTACCATTAATCCTTCTAAGGATTGAGAGAATCTAGAACGTACGATAATATTCTTTGAAATTAGTTTAAATGGATGATTGAACAAAAAAAGTCTACTGGGCCACAGAAATGTTACAAAACGAGATTTTCTTCACCGAGATAAGGCGTACAAATAGGAGGAAAAGAGTGTAAGGAACTAACCAATAAGTTAATAGATTTGGTATCGCAACTGCAAGATCGATCGCCTCGAGTCTTCGAGTCGAATTGAACTGAGGGCGCCTCTCCTCTCCGAGTCTCCACTTGCAGACGCCCGAAGCAAAAAGGAACGGGATCAATCAACCAATAAGCCGCTAATCTTATGAAGATGTAAACATAAAGCTGTTTCATTGGTGGATTTTTACCCAGCGCCTCTCAATTCGTCCCCGCTTTGATGTGGAAACACCCTAGAACCGGGATGTTATGTCTTATTCGCTTCGTGTTTTCGCGTCACGAGCGGTGCGCTACTTTTGCGATTCGAGATAAAACATATATAGGGAGTTACTATCTTCCTACGTTACGTTTTGATGGCTCCATTTACGTCCAAATTATGGTTCGCCTGAAAGGATGTTTTCCATGGCCGAATGTGCTTTAGTTTTCTTTGGTAGAGGATAAAACTGAATCCCATTAAATTAAAACTCTTTGAGAAACTTATAACAGTTATAACCCTATAAAAAAATGGAACAAGGGTAACTCTGGAATTTTCGTAGCGTTCTGTGTAGGAGAATATTATTAAATTAACTTTCTGTTATAACAACCATTTTTAACATTAGTGATTTCTAGTTATACCTGCTTTAAGTAAAAGTTCGGAACACTAGATTTTGCTTTAGCGATACCTATCTTAACATTTTCATTGAACAATGAAAAACGAATTTAAATTCCACAACGAAACATTTAAAGGGGTCCTCACTCCATTCAAAGCTATTATTAATTAGGACGTCCATAAATTTTGCATTCAAAAACGTACAAAAGCAATCAACTTAATAAAGCCGTCGCGTAAGATCTTAATGAAAACGAGATGTGATAAAAGATAAAGATACTGGAGTTGATGTGTCTCAGAGGTCTTCGATACTCTATCGATAAACGGGAGGAAATATTATAGCTAGCCAAGCCACCCTTGAAATCGCTTCCCCGTCGCGTGGACGGCTAAGGGGTCGGGGACGGGAGCGGGGCAGGGGCACAATGCCGCGGCCGTTGACACGAATCTCCCGCACTATGTTTATGTATCCCATTGGATTTTTTCCCTACGCGTTTACCGTGAACGGCTGCTCACGAATGGACCGTTTTGTTTTTGGATTTGAACACAAACAAACCTATCGAATTCGTTGCAGCAGCGTTCGAATTTGTATAGTTACTTTTTTATGCGGTTTTACGATTCGGGAATGATACTTACTTAAATAAAATATTATTCCCTTCGATGAAGAAAAGACGTCATAAAACGCACATTAATGTTTAAAATTAAATAAACATAACTTATTAACGTTACGGTACTAGGTAGAGGTACTACTTATTAAATTATCTCCTCCTTTTCGTTTCGATCGGAAAAGCGACACCAACGATCAATATCACTAACAGATGTTCACACTTTCCAAAAGAAAACAGAAAATGCAAGCACGTCAGTCATGGGTAATTGATGCGTAAATATGCTAAGAGCAAATGAGCGTATCTTAGAGATGGCATTATACAATATGTAACATAATTAACGCAAGACCATCTGGTATATGGCGAATCCGGTGTTTTGCGAGTCTGATAATTTGCGATTCTGGGCCGGGCTCTCAAACACCCCATTTAGAGTATTGAGTTATAAGCATAATACAATGACCAAAACTACATATTTTTGTCAAGAAAATCTTGTTGACCCTAGCATTACTTTATGCGTTTAAAATTGAGTCTTATTGCCTTGAAGTAAGATTTAATTTTCTTTGGCTCAATCGACGGGCAATATGGCAAAACACATAATTTTTGAAAAAATACCTAACTATATTTAAATTTACTGAAATCGATTAATTAGTCAATTATGAACAAACTACTTTCGGGACTTGCGTTTATTCTACCTTAGTTACACCTTGTATAAAAATTTCAAAGATTAAAATTAAATGTTGCAGGTACGCAAGCACATTACCATTACGTTCTTCTACAATGTTGTCGACTAATAACTATTCACTGGAAGTCATTATTATGATAAGTTAATAACATCAAACGCGTTGAGTGGTGAGTCTCCCGACGGCGACGGCCGACGTCAGTCAGCAAAGCGTCGTCATCAGACGTTGTTTATTTTTAATCCCGCAATATCAGCACTCGCAATAAATGCCTCTCTCGCTATTTAATAAAGATACGGTTACGCTACTAAGAATTGAGAGATATCGTTCATTTTATCATTAAATTATACAAACATGTCCAAGTGTCATAAGTTCATAACTACTGTAATACATAATAATAACTGTAATAATAAGTCATGATCACTCTATGACCACGCTTATTAACCATTCATTAATGAAATTGTAAACTTTCCAATAAGTTATTAAACCCAAAATTAAACATATTATATAATTAATCATCTAGGTAACGTTCATGAATCATTATGATAACCATAATTACGTAACAGACTATAAATCACAATCTGAATAATTTTGAAGGATATTGCTAATCCATTGCTAAATACGTTCGAAAATACTTGTCTGCTCAACCACGTAAATAACGCAATGAATGTTGTTGAACTGTCAAAATGGAAGCCTTTGCTACCGTTAGTGTGTTACACAATTACCCCCTGGTCATGAACACAACTTTTCTTTACCTCTGTTTACAGTTCAGTAATTTGTAAGCAATGAATTATTAGGTATTCCCAAAAAGCGTGACAGTGTTATGAAACTCAGGTACACATACGTCCATTCTATCAGTGTTCAGACGAATGGACCGTAACAATCCAATCTCGCTGGAGATCTAGGGCAACTAAAAATTACTAGCCTAATTCTTTTCGGTCAGCGTGGGTGTCGCACTCGTGTACAAAAATCGCACGCGACTCTCAAATGGACATGGCTCAATTCTTTCATATCCACAGTTAGGATAACGTGTTGTTTTCAGTTATTTTATAAATGTTGTAGAATACAGCGCGGCAGCATAGAATAATTGCGTAACACACTTTCAACCCCAATCTGAATCATTTTGAAGGATATTGCTAATCCAAAGCTTCATATGTTCAAAAAAATTGTCTGCTCAACAACGTAAATAACGCAATGAATGTTGTTGAACTGTCAAAATAAAAGTCATTGTTACTTTTAGTGTGTTATGCAATTACGCACAGAAATGACAGAATATTGGCTTTAACAACCCACAACCACGCAGTTCCTCAATTTAAAAAACCCAAGTGAAACGTCATTGTTCGTCATAAAAAAATTTGCAAACATTCCAGCAGCACAAAAATAACTTATTATAAAAAAAAAAATGAAATAAATACCATTTAAGGGTCACAAATGAAGGGTTCGTAGTCCCCGTGATTAATTCGTAAGAATTGAACTCGGCGTATTTGCAGTATGGACAGCAGAGCGGCGCGCCTAACTTATTAAAATGTAACATCACTGCATTTACCCTATTTATAGCCACAATGACTATGTCTCAAGTCCCAACCAAATAAATAATACCTATAGTATATACTTATATAGTATAAACACGTAACTGTTTGTTAAGGCGTCATGAAAGCTTCTGAATAGGGTAGGTATACCCACGTTGCCTAGTACACTTTGCCCACGCATCTTGTGCTATTGTTCGCAACTTGATACAGAACTTGCAAGTTTCCAACCGCCACCCCTCGTAGATTGTCATTCATGTTTAATTATCTATAACGTAATTGTACACTGTACACGTATATCCTTTCTGCACAGTCTCAACTACGCCGAGGAGTCGCTCGCGCGCATTCGAAGCGTGCGCTCGGGTACCATAATTATCGGTGTCAATATACATCACGCGATTAGTGCTACCTGACGTTAGCGAAATAATAATTTTTAATTTATATAATGGGAAGTGGAGAAGAAGATGATGACTCGGGTGATGAGGAGAGTTTACCTATCAACCAACAACAAGTTGAAAAATCGTTGGAATCGAGTAATTTGCGAAATAATGTAACAAAGGAAAATGAGAAGAGATTAGCTGAGAAAAGAAAAGAAAGAGAAGATGAGAGTAACGAGGATGATGACTTTATTACTGTTAACAGAAGGAAACCCAAACGTTTAATTCGAAGCAATTCATCGGAAACCGAAAAGATGAGGGTAGATGTGGAAAAAAATGTGAACTCCCAGGATAAATATGAAGTATGTATTACGTCGGTTGAAAATATGCCCAAGCAAATGGCATTAGCAAAATTATTAAGATCTGAAAATATAAAAAACGTATTAAGAATTAAATTCAAAAGTTTTAACAAAGTACTTGTTCAATTTCAAGAAAAGGAAGATGCTGATAAACTATTAAATTGTATAAAATTTAAGGAAATGGGATGTAGATGCCAATTGATTAATGAGTTGTCAATATCTTATGGTGTGGTAAAAGGGGTTGATCTTGATATGAGCGATGAAGAGCTCATGGGCATTTTTGAATCTAGTACCGAAATAGCATCTATAAAAAGATTAAAACGAGTTGATTCGGAGGGTAAGTGGATTGCCAGTGAGTCAGTGAGAGTTGGTTTTAAAAGTAAAAATTTACCACTTTATATCTACGCGTACGAGTGCCGGTTTAAAGTTGATTCATACGTGTTCCCAGTGACTCAATGCTCGGGATGCTGGCAATTTGGACATGTAACAAAATATTGTCCTACGAAGAAGAAGTTGTGCCCAAAATGCGGGGGTAATCATGTGAATTGTGAACTTATTAACTTCGTATGCCTTAATTGTAAGGGTGATCACCTTGTCATCGACAAAACTTGCCCTTTCTTTTTAAAAGAAAAAGAGATAAGGAATGTGATGAGTAGCGAGCAGTTAACATATAGAATGGCACTTCAAAAAGTTATTGAAAAACGACAGAACAATAAATACACTTCAAATAATACCTCTAAAAACCTTATAAAACCTACAAACTTAGAAATCCGAGCTAAAAGCTACGCTAGTATTATCTCAGGAAACAAAACAGGATCAATACAAAATCAAGAAGAATTTGCCGAACAGTCAGCTCAAGAAGAAGAAGAAGAAGAAATGGAAGTAATACAACAAGATAGCACAGAGAATACAGCACTTCCAGCTAAGAGAAATGTAGGTGGGGGAATAAAAACTAAAATTAGGAAAAGTCGGAATGCTCTAAAACAACCGATCGGAAAAGAAATAAGAAAATCTCTAAATGAAGAACATAGGGAAAGAAACGAGCAATTACGATATAAGTTTGAACTTAAAAAGTTTATTAATAAGTTTAAAAATATTTACAAGTCTGAAGGTACTTTTGAGGATAAAGTTATATTGGTAATTAAAATTATTTATGAAGAAATTAAGGAGATGTTACTAGGTAGGTTCTTAAGTGGAGGGATTTTTGAAAAATTAATAGATAATTTCGATGGATAATACACACAAAAATATAAAAATTAACTTATTTCAATGGAACTCTCAAAGTCTTCGTCCTAAACTGAATCTCTTTTCTGAGCTTCTAAATCAGGAAAATGTCCACATAGCAATTTTGAGTGAAACATGGTTAGATCGTGAAACTGATATTCATATTAGAGGCTATAACATATATAGATCAGACAGATATGATTCCTACGGAGGCGTCTTAATTTTAGTGCATAAATCCATAAGGTCTCATCTATGTTCGGTTCAAGTTCGAAATGGTGGAATAGAAATTGTTTGCGTTAAATTGATAAATTGTAAAAATATAAAAAACGTTGTAGCTATTTATTGTCCATCGTCTGTCCAAACACAGTTTTCAGACTGGGATCAGATATTTTCTTTGTTTTCAAAAAATACCTTGATAGCAGGCGACTTCAACGGTCATCACACCAACTGGTCCGTTAAAACCGATATGAGAGGTACGCAAATATTGGACGCGGCACTGGAAAATTCATTTGTTTCTCTTAATAATTGTGCGGCTACACGGGTTAAATTAGTAAGTGGAAATTTGCAAGAAACCTCACCGGATATATCATTCGCATCTTCGGACATTGCGATTACATTTGACTGGCAAGTTTTCAACGAAAATTTGGGTAGCGATCACATGATCATTAAAATGTCAACCAGCATAAATAACGATTTTATTATTAAAAAAAAAAGAAACTATTCTAAAGCTAATTGGAAGGGATACCAGAATTACCTCACACAAAATTTTAACCCCCCAAGCGACAATGTTCAAGAAATGTACGATTATTTTTTAATTCAAATTAAGAATACCGCAGATAAATATATTCCTTTTATTAAAAGCAGTTGTCAACCCTCTAGTAATTTTAAACCAAGAGAATACTGGAATCCGGAGCTATCTAAAATAGTAGCCCAGCGTAGATTGTGTTTATCCAATTTTCGACGCAACCCAACTCCTGACAATTTGACCAAACTAGAAGAAAAAACTAAAGAATCTCAAATATTAATCCAAAAAGCTAAGTCCGCAGGCTGGCATAGATTTTGTAATTCCATCGATGAAGTAACGACAGTGTCTGAAATGTGGCGACGAATGCGTTGGATAAAGGGCTTTAAGCAACGTAGAAGTTACCCCCCCATCGAGAAACAAAAAGAATTACTGTACACATTAACACCTGATTATGTTCCGAACCGAGCGCCTTTGTATGTCTCTAGCAATGAAGTCTTAGAACGCGAATTCAATATTCATGAACTTGAAAACTGTCTCACAAAAAAAGATTCAGCTCCGGGCGAGGATGGTATATCATATTCTATGATCATCAATCTACCCGTCATTATTAAATTTTATCTGCTTAATATATACAACCATATTTTCAAATTTAGTATTGTACCGCAACAGTGGCGTCAGATCCAAATAATTCCAATACCTAAAGCTAATAATTCTAATGCTGATCCTAAATTAAGACCAATATCTCTAATCTCATGTGTATGCAAAATCTTTCATTTAATGATAGCAAAACGATTAGAATGGTATGCTGAAAGGAAAAAAATTTTATCACCATGCACCGTTGGTTTTAGAAGATCTTATTCATGTCTCGATTCATTAGCCCGTTTGGTCACCTATATCCAAATTGGATTTTCTAGAAATATCCCCACATTGGCATGTTTCTTGGACATTGAAAACGCCTATAATAACGTTTCGATTGACGTAGCAGTAAGTATTTTGGATAAACTTGAGATTGGAGCTAAATTTTGTTCTTATATATGGGCGTTTTTGAGTGAAAGGTATTTAAAGATCAAATCTGAAAATAGTGATGAGTTAACAGTTAGGTGGACTAATAAAGGTTTGGCTCAAGGAGACCCTTTGTCACCATTACTTTTTAATTTAATAACACACAAACTGTGTCAGCTTCCGCTTGAGGTATTTTTATCTCAATATGCAGACGATTTTGTCATCTATGTTAAACACAAAGATATTAAAGTATGTGAAAAGTATGTACAAAATGCGTTGGATTCTATTGTAAGGGTTTTGGATGAACTTGGTTTGCAATTATCTTCAAGTAAATCTACCTTTTGTTTGTACAGTAGGGGCAGGCGTAGAATGCTTCCTACGCTAAAAGTAAATGAGCAAACCTTGATTTTATCTGAATGCATAAAATACCTAGGTATGTGGCTAGATAGAAGTCTCCGTTGGGGCAAACATATAAATGAAACAGTAAGTAAATGTTTAAAATTTCTAAATCTATTAAAAGTTCTAACGGGTTGCTCATGGGGAATACACACAAAGCATATACGTAGGTTATATATTTCACTAATTCGAAGTCGAATTGACTATGGGTGTTTTATGTATGATTGTAGCGCAAAATCTCATGTTTCCAAGCTAGATAAGTTACAGAATCAAGCCCTGAGAATTATAGGTGGATATATCAGAAGTTCCCCAATCCATGTAATGGAGTCTGATTTGAGTATTCCCCCACTATTTATACGAAGAGAGTATTTAGCCTATAAGTATTGTTTGAAAATAATGTCATGGTCAAACAATATGACAGTTAGCTTGATTGTGGATCTGAGTGCCCTTTGTAGTATCAAATATTGGGAAAACAAAAAAGTACCCTTATTGGTTAAAATGTATAATGATGTAAAGCACATAGATGTTCTTTCAACAGATGTTCATAAAATGTATAAGTTAGAAACTTGGACAACTGCTATTGAGATAAAAAATGTAATCCATGTTAATCTAGAATGTGTAAAGGGTCCTAAATCCTATTATAATCCAAATTTATTAGTATTCGAAGTTATAGCTGAGTTAAATTCTATGTATTGTAATTGGCACAAAATTTTTACAGATGGTTCAAAGGATACTTCCGGTCTAGGTGCAGGGATATTTGATCAAAGCTTAGGAACTAATCTCGGTTTTAAAATAAATTGCAATGTATCAATAATGACACTGGAACTCATTGCAATCTATCAAGCGATCCTTTATGGCCGAAATCAGAATTTTAAAAGAATCGTTATTCTTTCAGACAGTAAAAGCGCACTGCAGCATATTGCTCGATGTGCCTCTGGTTTCAGAGGTGCATCGATAGCATATGATATTCTTGAAAATATTATTTTATTATTTAAGAATAAAATAGAAATTAGGTTGCAATGGGTTCCAGCTCACATTGGACTACGTGGTAATGAGGAGGCCGACCGATTGTCTAAATTAGCAGCAGGAGAGGGTACAACAATTGACTACTTACCTGATTATTGGGAATACATATCTAAATATAAAGTGATTTGTTATAAATCCTGGAAACAACACTTTGAAAGTATAAGTCAGCAAAAAGGTATATGGTATAGGAGCATACAAGGCGAACCTCCTCGTGTACCTTGGTTCGATGTCGATCAACTAAGTAGACATTATACTAAATTAATTCTAAGACTTCGCTCTGGACACTATCCGTCAGCGAAATTTGCATTCCTCATGAAAAAAACTGATTCACCGAATTGCAGAGAATGTAATCAGATTGAGGACGTGCAGCATTTGCTGATGGATTGTGTCCGCAACAGGCGCGAGAGGGAGTCACTTTTGAAAGAATTAGACTTAAATAGACTTGACGTTGGATTAATACAATCAATTTTATCCCAACCAACTTCTGAAGGTGCCAAAAAGTTAAGTCATTTAATAACAGTCCTTCATCAGTGACGTCTATCCTTACCCCATGTTTTATATACTTAATTGTTTAACTGGTTATACTACTGGTACTGGTATAGTGTATCTGTTAATTAACTATAAGGTTTAATGTAACAATAGTAAAAGGCACGATGGGGTTGACATGTCTGTTTAGATAAAAACCCCAAAAGAAATAAAGAGAAAAAAAAAAAAAAAAAAAAAAACTACGCCGAACGAGCTTATACTTGAGAGAAAATTATATTTGAACTAGAACTTTGTCTTTACAGCAGAATATGGAATCCTTTTCATTGAATGTAAGTACTCAGTTAATAAATAAGACGTAGATATAAAAGGACGCCGTTAATTTACTTTTTTTAATTTCAAGTTCTTTTGTAGAGTTCTCTTGTCGACGACTTGTTTTGTTTTCATTTGTGAAATTGTAATCCATTGTTTCGTGTTTTTTTATTTTTTACTGTAAGTACCAAATTCTATTTTTATACGGCACAGATTTAGAACTAAGTATGTAATTCCTATTATTACGTGTTCGTTAATTGCGTGTACTTATAAGAACCCTCAACATAATTAATTAACAGAAACAGTTTCGTTGTTCCACATCACCCTCATCAAAAAGCATTGCATGGATAATTCATCCCATTCATGAATATGAATAGCCAGTAGACACAGGTGCAATATAACTTCTTCATAGTAGTTATGTACATAAAGCATAGATTACTCGAGGTGTGTGAGGTGTGAACTATCTAACTTATACGTACGAAGCACATCCATTATAAAGATAATCTTAAAAGTTTTACACCGCAACAACAACTTCAATATCAAAATTATAATGTAACCGGAGATTGAAAGATACTAAGATACATAATGTGCATTATTAAGTATGTACTCGAATGTGTGTCACATAAAATAGGAGCAACGTTTTAAGATTCACAGATAGATCATCTCGGCTACAATTTACAATTAAATGCCCTCACGATGTAAGTCTTAATTCTGAACAAAGCGGAGTGGCGAGTTATCACAGCTCCTGATCGCCTAGGCGGTCACGATCTTACTATTGTGGGAACTAAACAACATCGGGCCTAATACGTCACGAAGATACGTTTCTTTTACTGGGAAACAGTGAAAGAACCCGCAGTGAAATTAAGTTATTTAGAACGAAAAAGGGATTCTTTACCTTTTCTAAATCTGACGTTGTTTCTCTGTCAAACAAATGTTACCAAAGCCACTTTCTATGATAATCACATGCTGCTAGGCTAGTACTATATCAATTCCATATCTACTATCGTTGACTTCTAACGTCGGTTGAATGGAAACTGACATAATCTCGAACCTCACTCATCAGAAATGTCCCTTTCCTTTCCCGATTGTGCGTTTAACACTGAATTTGCGCCGTGTAAATCACCAAAACAGTTAATATCGATCGCTGTGAGTTTCCATGTGACCACACCGTTACACACGCCCGGCCGCGCATGGTAATTGAGCCGCTCACTTCCTTCCGGAGACCTGCCCGCTCTGATGACCATTGATACGCACAAAACGGGAATTTATAAACAAACATTTTTCGTACTTTGCAATATATGGTTATAAAATGGTGCTTTCGTATTTCGTTTACACTTTTATATCCTTTTACACATCAAACGTTGAAGTTGGTCTACAGTTGCACCTGATGCCGAACTGAATATCAACATTTCACAAGAAGTATCTCACCACCCTACCTCCGCGTCTCAACTAGCAGAAGATAAAGGGCACCCAAAGGAACTAACTCCCCGCGACGCGGCATGGGTTCGCAAAAGCAACACATAATACGACCTCCTACAAGTCTCACCACAATCCCAAATTCCAGAATACATTAGAAACTGCGTTTTATAAAACAGCTACAACCGATTGTATTATGTCTACGTCGAAAGTCGAAGTTCGATCGATTTAGTAGTAAATTAGGCAGGGTGTAATTGTATACAGAGTATTGCCAACAGAATTAATCACATTATAGGGCGTTGAGCATGTTTGAGGACCGAATTAGTACAGGATTGAATACATTTTTAGGCGTAGGTAAATGTATAGCTATATTCAGCACAGGCTTGTTCATTTATTTCGGAATCCGAGTGGTATTAACCGTGATCATTTGAACACTGCTGCAACAGCTTAGTCGAGACGATCAAAATAGTAACAGTTAGATTGTGTCGCAGTCTCCCCAGCTTATACAAACTATGTAAAGGTGTTTCTGCGTGTCTCCGTCTGTCTCAATCGATTCATGCAGTTTAGTCTGCTGAGACAGTTTCTATATTTATCAACTTAAAAACTGTACTTACCTATCTGATTTGCATTTACATGAAACGCGCCAGGTAATAATGAAAGTAATTTAAGGATTATTATTGAATAATGGATTCTGTAAACCCGTTAAGTCGTGGTTGAGTTGGGGGACGATATAAAAGTTATTTTCTTAGACAATAGTTTTGAAGTACTGAGTGTTTTAAATGAATAATTGCTACAATCATGTTAGACAACCTTAGTAGCCCATAAATGCATAATAACCACGTCCAATTACTCTATTCGCGTTGCTGTACGCCGTTTGAATACCATCGACAGTATTAATTTGTTATGGACTATGCTTATTGAACGTGTCTATAGATAGTACATCACATCGTTCGTAGAAAAGTGGTGTCGGGTTGTAGCAATTGTTCTCTCGTGTCTACATGCGCCGCCACCGCCCGCCTCGATCGATGTCTGACCCCGTGCTATGTCGCTATGTCGTTCTCGCCTTTAGCACCGCCTCTTTTGACGGGTCACAGGATTCTTCACTCATTCCCTACTAGCACTCGTAAATCAAAGGAATTGCTTTTCTTTAGCAAGCAGTTCACGAAAATTTTACCAACCATTGAACTTTACAATTCAGTAAACGAAATCAATTTGAATGAACATGTTTTCAATTCGAAAGTTTATAATCTGATTTGTTACCCGATTTGGATGTTACAGAATCGATTGGAATAAAACATCTTAGCACTGTGTACATTTCCATATTGAAGCAATCATAGTCACACAATTCAATTTATTCAAGTTCCATTTCCGCTTCTCGCCCACTAACACAGCCGCTCATCCATCTACACCAAGTCTTCAAAAAAAATAAATAAACGAAAGCTCATTGCTCGATGAATACGTAATAGGCTAGTGCTCTCACGGTATTGTTCGAGAGGACAATATTCAAGGGATAAAGCCAATATAGTAGTATCTGTCCCATGCATGCGATGCATGGGTAATAAATTATTTTGTAGTTTTGATTAAAAATCCTTGACAGCAACTCAACATATTTCGATTAATTATTGTGTGCTCCATATTAATGCTTAATATTTAACTCGAAAAGGCTATTTATTTGTAGCAAAAGTGGAACAGCTTTTATTAAAAAGATACGAGTTTTACTTTGTATAAATATTTTTAAAACATATTTTCTGGTTGACAGTTATTGCTCTATAATAATACGCGTAAAATACGGTCGCAGTAGTCGGAGTAAATACGGATAATTTATGACATTACCTAGTAAGATAATACAAAGTCATAAAATATTCTTATAACCGTGTCAAAATATAGCGCCCAATATTATAGTGCCTACGTGTCGGTTCTGTTTATTCAACGGGCTGACTAATCTATGAGCGTAAGCGCGCACGTGTGCTCCGAGAGTACGCGGCGCGCGGCGGTCGCATTGTTTGGAATTTCATACAATATGGGGCGTAAATATTTCGACAAATCCCTAAAAAGGGAGCGCCTTTAAAAGAACAAGAACCGATATCCGTTGTGAACGATACAAGAGCAAATTGATGGTGTTGGATCAACAATTCCACTTCAATGCGTAAGTAGCGTCGTTAATGAGTTTTATTAATTAAAATGAAAAGAAAAGAGATTTTTAAATAGATAATTAAATGTTACCATCTAAATAAAATAAATAAAACAATAAATACCTATACTTAGATACAACAAACAGTTTAACAAAGACAACACAGACCCGCCAAAGTCGTGTTTGTTCATTACAGAAATCTGCGGGTGCAATGACGCAGCAGGGGCGGCCCGCTGCCGCGCTTGTGCGACAAAACGCAGCGCAATAAAAAGTCGTCGAGGGCGTCGCACACGTGCATCCGCTCGCCACTGTGCGAAGTTATTTATAATAATGCACCGAACTACGGCCTTCGGCATACCATGTCTTGAGGATTTAGCATCAACTTGGAAAGCTTTAGGGTATCTGATTTTAAGCTTCTGTATTTTTAGGTAATTTCGTAGGACAACGTTGAATTTTGTTACTTGAATTGTAAACAAACTGTATACCATTTATTTACATTTGAAGTAAGTAACTAAATAGACCATATAACTATATTATATCCTATGAAGTCAATAATTTCGACTTTTAATTTCATCCAATTACATTTACTAAGTGTAATAATTTTTTACTTCAATAAAAACTTTTTTGCAAAAAAAACAACCGACTTCCAAAAACGACACTACAAAGTGAAAAATAGCTTTAATTTCGGAAGTCGGTGTCGTTGGGTTCGCATTTTCGTTGTTTGTCACCGACTTCCGAAATTAAAGTTATTTTTCACTTTGTAGTGTCGTTTTTGGAAGTCGGTTGTTTTTTTTACAAAAAAGTTTTTATTTTTCACTTTTAAGTTGTAATTTTTACCAGTAATTTTGGTTAAAAACCCAACTACTGAACCGTTTTTGATTGAAATTTCTATGGGACCACTTCAGAAGTATGTATCTCCTTTCGAACAAAAAAATAATTTTGAAAATCAGTCCACAATTGGCGGAGTAATGGCGTAACAAACACACAAAAAAAAACAAAACATACTGTCGAATTGAGAACCTCCTCCTTTTTTGAAGTCGGTTAAAAAAAATCCAATAAAATTGAAGTTATTATTTGAATTTTATTGTTTATTTACGGTTAATAAGTTTTCACGAGATTCATTAGGTACTAATGATAATTACTTCCTAAGTGCGACTTCAATATGGAAGGAAATTAAAAACGTGATGAAGAGCACATTATCATACTTCGCTGTATTCTCCTTCCTGTAGGTAGCTACCTGACGCTTAAATAGCTTTACAGCTACTTGGGCAAGCAAGGCAATCAATTATTATTTCTTTAAGCCATCTGAATCTTCAAGTTTTCTATACCTATCCCTCGAGTCTGTGAAGTTTCGTCCATAAAAAAACCATTGTTTAAATTCAACAATTTAATTGCGTACTTTTCCAATTCTCTCATAGTTAATCAACAGTTCGACGGCTCCGACTCACGTGTGACTTAGAAGCATGACTAAACGACCTTAACGCTGACGAGCTTCGATTTAATGACCAAACGTGTCGAGTTATTAAAAATCATCTTCATTTAAGCTTATAAGATAAACATTTTTTATTTCCCGCCGCCGGTCGTCCCGGCTTAATTATGATATCAAAAGTTGCATCGTCAGCTTTATCTATCGCGTGCAAGGGACCTATCTCCCTCTCGCTCTAAACGCAGGATGAGCCCGGCCCACATTGCATCGCCAGCATTGACGATTAAACACGTTTCTATGCGCGGTCTCGTATTTTTATGTAACGGCCATAGAATACCAGATCCTCAGAGAACAACAGAGCACTAAACGAGCCCGCCTGCATCACAACTCCACGCTATCATAAGCCGTGAGAGTTGGACAGGATGACGCGGCAAAACATCTTTCGATATCAATCTGAAAGATATGTAATTATAATTAAACTTGTATAAGTCGGATTTCTAAATAATATTCACGAGTGTGTCAGCGCTGTATTAGCAGGCACGGTAACGTTCGGAATGCACGTGATGATGCGTCTGCCAGTACCTATCTTCAAAGGTTCGGTTCATTGAAGGGCGTGAGAACGTCGCTCGGGATCGTAAGCCGCGTGCACGCAAATGAAGTGCAATTTCGCCGGAGGGATTGCGGCTGAGATGCTCACCAGCGCCGAGTGGCCCGGCTGGCGATGACTGTGCGGAGCTCCGGTCACGAATTGCATTGTTGCAGATAATTTCATTAGGTGCTCTATTGCGCCCTCAGATACACTCCAAAGTAATGCTGACTTGAACAGATAGACCGCGGGAACGCTGCTTAGTTTCTTCCAAGACAATGTACGCTCCTACACTGTTGAACAATTGCCAGTAGTTTTCTCTTGTTAAAACTTAATGTTGTTTCAATTTAACGCAATTAATCAACGCTGCAGCTGCAATAAAAGGAAATAGGAGCAAGTTTTTCACTGCTTGCGATTCAATGTTTTACTGTAAACTCGGATTAGAAAGCGTTACGTTGCAATTAGATTGAAACCATTGCGTGCATTATCTTCGAGAGCACCATCGATCGGTCAAGAATATCTCCGTATCGTGGCGGGTTAAAGGTCGCCAAAGCTACATTTAAGTATTATTCCTTTCCAATCATTGGACTGCTAGCAATTTCCTGTCGGTATAAAAACGAAAATATGTAGAATGAGTATTTGAGAAACTATATATTGCAAAATGTCGATAGACATAATAACAGTTAGTACATCCAAAATGAGAAAAACTACAAACCTTATTTGTCATGTACTGTGTAGTGCACTAGTTCGGATTGCTGTGGGAACCAATTCTCTTGACCAGTAGTTAAGGCTCTTGTCTTTTCTAGTGGTGCCACTTAGCACAGTTCTCGAATATTTCCTACGAAGCCTCGAGAAAAAGGGATGTATGGTATGATGGTATGAAGGGTCTTATTTAATCATTTCTAATAGTTCCACCTTACGCTTTGCGGAATTGTAAACAATAAACATAATTATATATATATATATTTCTGTGTAGGTAATAGGTTTCGTAAGCCGAGGATTTGGCGGTTGGTTATATTGTAAGCAACGAGATGGGCTATTAAGCTCTCACAGCTTATTTACAATCGCAATCCGAAGCTAACGCACCCAGAAATTATGAGAGCATAAGGAAGTAATATAATAAGCCATAAACATTTACCGATTCAAATAGTCGATATCATAAACCATTACTAAAAATACAACGAACCATGTAGCCATGCCCGTAACAGTAGGTGTCAGGACCCCTGCGGATTCTGAATTTCGATCGCGTGTTAGAGTAATGTTTCGGAATGCATTTTAACAGATGAAATAGTGAAGCTTAACATAATATTAATAAATCAATTGCCTTCAGATCGATAACTTGCATTTGAATTTGATTGGAAAGACTTGAGCGGTGCATGGCATCCAGCGTATCTACATAACCAAAACAAATTTTAGAATGTTCGTAGATCGTAATGTTTCGTGACGATCGCTGCCCGTGTCGAAACTAGAATCTCACACCAAGTTAGCAATTGAGGTTTATTATAATCGGGTACGAATCAGCCAAATTGTATGTGCACGACAGCAGCGCAAACCCGTTAATTTTCAGCATCATCTGCGAGTCGCGAACCAGAACAAACGTCAAGCGAGATAACGAACTACTGAACAAAGTCGACATTTGGTGAAACTATGATTGCGCCAATTAAGCGGGCAGTAATCCCAAAAACAGCGAGAGCCGACAACGACATGTCGCACTACTCGCACTCTACACAATTAATCAAGAGGTTTATATCGTACAGAATGCAAATTAAAAGGGGAAACGTGTTCCGTAATCATTCAAGATGATGAATGGACCGTTTCTACCATAAGGCCGTTCGTGGAATTATGCATGATAAGATTGAAATCATGGTTTTTGTTGTTTCCCGCTTCTTAATTTCATGGAATTTTCTAGCTAACCCACGATTAAACCCAAAACTTGTTCTTTTTTAAGTTTAATATAGAGCTTATCATCGCGGCAGGCCCAGACGGAGATGGCGGGATGAGCTGAACTTCTTCAAGAAGAACTGGTCCTCAGAAGCTTTAAACAGAGAGAAGTGGAAAGAGAGTAGGGAGGCCTTTGCCCAGCAGTGGGACATTACAATATATATGTTACCGGCAATGTGTATAATTCAGGTATTCTATACAATACCTCGGCAATCTATAGAATACCTGAGGCGTCCAGGCAATTTATGAAATATTATGAACATTATTGTCCGTTACATACTTTGCCTAGGTAATGTATACATTTTCTAGGGATTGTATAGAATACCTGCTGGTTCACCGGCAATGTGTAAAGTAAATAGATTTGGTCTATATTTATCAATGTTATGTAAGTACCATGGGAGAAACGACCATCTATACACCGTAAGGACTGTCTTGCTTGCAATACACGGCCGCTATATTAATCAGATGTGTTCATCGTGTGCATGTGATTTTTAACCGATGAAAATAAAGGTGGAGGTTCTCAATCCGACACGTACGTATATTTTGTTTTCAAATTGGTCAGATGTAACTTTCCTCTATAGTACTGGCTACTCGCACGTCTTCCCTTTCCCCGCTTTCGTCTTTTTCACACATTGCCGGCTGCGCATTCGGTACTGTATAGAAGCAAAGTATAAAATAAATAATATTTCATACATTGCCTGGACGCCTCAGGCATTCTATACATTGCCTAGGTATTGTATAGAATACCGGATTATACAGATTGCCGGTAACATTGTATATAAAAATAAAAATAAAATTGTTTATTTCTCACCACAATACATTTTCCAACCAATATTTTTTAAAATTAGCAATAATATACGTGGTGGCTCTGATGGTAGCCATGAAGTTTTGACCCTATCCCCTGAACTAGGTGGGAACCTGTATCTCAGGGGGTAGTGTTCAGCCATGGATTATGCAAATTTTACCGAGTGCCACTACTACTATTTAGAGATTATTGAGATAAAAGTTAAAAGTTTTTCTTGTATATTCTATGAAAGTGGTGTGTGAAAAGTAGGTATGGGAGGTGTACCGTGTAGGTGTATACTGAATAGTGTGGCGTGTAAGTGTACAGTAAGTATGTGGTGTGTAGTGTATTTTGAAGGGTGTGCTGTATAAGTGTAGAGATGAGGGGGAGAAATGTATGTACATGTATATGTTTGTGTTTACCTATATGGAGAGTTTGTAAGTGGATATGTTATTTAAGGTTAGGTAATAAAGGTAAGGAGGTTTTCTGTTTCTGAGTAATCTAATTGCAATAACCACCTCTTAACCGCAACTTTTGCATTATAGGTGCCTAATTTAACTATGTTGGTTTTTTTTGTTGACTTTACTGTACAGATAGGAACTTAAAACAAAGTATTGTCTCTTTGCGAAGGTTGTGCTGTGTGAAACACTGGGACAGACTGGTGAATTTTTTCGTCTGCCAGCACCGGGCAGAGCAACAGTGCGATGCCTTCTTAAAATAGATTGGAGCACAAAGAGCTTACGAACAGAAAGCACCATACTGTCCATGTACAGTTGCTTAGTATTCTATTCTATTCTATTCTTAGTAGGGTATCGATAAGGCTTTTTTATGATGACCTTGAGAACTGCTCTTTGTGCTCTCTCCAGGTCAAGAAACATCGTCTTTGCTGCCCCACCCCATACTGGGATACAATAGCTGATCACAGACTGACGCAACGCAACGAATATTTTTATAAGAAGCTCTTTTGAGACTGATTCCCTAAGAGTTCTGAACAGGTAAATCATAGTTCTCAACCTAGCAACCACTTTACTTAAATGTTTATCCCACCGTAGTTGTTCGTCAATTTGCACTCCTAGGTATCTAACAACACTGGCAGGATTAAGAGTCTGACATTGACAGGTCTGAGTATTATAACAACATGTATGTGCCATTATATTAAACTCTTCCGATGGTTTGCCATTTTTCCTTATCGTGAAGGTGACATAATTGTTTTTTTTAATATTTAGAGTCAATAGGTTAACGCGCTCTGCGCGAGCTCTTTATATATATATAAAGAGCTTGAAAATCCAAGGCATTCTATACAGTGCTTAAAATAGAGCTCCTAATTAATTGTAGGTACAAAACTTCAACTTTGATAGAATCTCTAGCAGAAATGTGGTAAGAACAATTAAAAAGCGTGTAGCGGCGTTACTAACATCTAAAGATTAAATTGTTTGTAATTAGACGTGGACATTTATAAGAACGGATAGCAGTTATTACTTTTTACTTGGAGTTGTGCAAGAAACGAGTAGCCGGTATAGGAACTTTCTCACGACTATTTCCGTGTGTAATTATCACACATACAAGTTTTTAAACCGGGTGGACAAAACAGCGTAATTTAATCCAATCCATTTGTTAGTTGTATTTTATGGATCGATGGTGATGTCGGCGAGGGTCAGTACGGTGTGGTGTTATGCCCCTTACGATATTTCCCATGGGTGTTATGGAGTCTGCTGATAATTGCGCCCAGATCCCAGAGGTGCTGTAAATCTTAATAAAGCCACCGAACGTAGACCCCAATCTGCCGTCCATCCTTAATAAATTAAACGCGCGCTCGAATATCTTCCCGCACTGTGGGATAACACAGCATTCATCGTTAAACTATGGAATCTACGAATTACTTTAACCCACTTAGTTTATGTACTCGAATCTACAAATCACCAGTAATGTGTGTAGGTATGAAGAAGAACGGCTAGTATTTGGGTAAAGTTTCTAATTTTTAGGGTTCCGTACTCAACAAGGAACCCTTATAGTTTCGCCATGTCATCTGTCTGTCTGTCCTCCGCGGCTTAGCTCAAAAACTATTGGTACTAGAAAGTTGTAATTTGGCATGAGTATACACGTTAATGACGCCGAAAAAGTGGTAAAATAAAATTTAGAAAAAAATTATTTAGGGTTCCTCCCCTACACCTAAAGTGGGGATGATAATTTTTTTTTTCGTCCTTTCCACAGTGTGGGATATCGTTGGATATGGATAGGTCTTTCAAAAATATTAGGGGTTTGGGAAGACCGTTTTTTGATTAAGTAAACCGTTCGTGACTTATCAAGCTTTAAAGTACCAATTTTCGTTAGAGTCAAGTGTCCCCCCCTCTACCAACTAAACGGTTGTAGTTAGAAATTCAAATGTCACGGCAGTAGTACCTATATATAACGAAGTTTAAAGGAAAACTGTCACACTTAAGTGGGCTTTACAAGTTTACGAGTAATAGTCGACCAATTGTATTAGACTCGAAAATTTCGAACAACTCCATAGAAATGTCGATAGATGGCGGTAAGCGTCAGTTGTATCGCGCTATTGTTTCATTCCTAAATAAGTTTTATAAAAAAAAAACAGTTACTACACCGGCTATGAAAAGTCTTATAAAAATCTCAAAAAAAAAAAAAAATTAAAACTTTCTGTGCAAAATTGTCGGATCAGGTGAGGATTTGTATAGGAAGTCAAATTAGGTAGGTAGTCATGTTTGGCTTTTAGTTAGAGCATGGTACGAAACTATCAGTCAGCGAATACGACCCGCACTTGGCTGTTATAAAAACTACGGAACCCTACACTGCGCGTGGCCCGACACGCACTTGACCGATTTTTAGCTCTTTTATATTGTTATTGGAACGTAAACATTTCAACTGTATTTTTTATGTGAAATCAAGAAAGCGGCCTAATTATGTGGCAGAAACAAAGCGCCTGGCGTGATATAATAAAGATCCCCATATGGCCAGTGTTGGCTATTATTAGAAGCAACTGCACTGTGTATCGGTCGTTCTGTTTCGAGTCAGACGCTGAACCCAGTGCATGAACCTGCCACACCTCTATACTAGAGGTGTCTCACTTGACGCACACTCGATACCACATGCTGATGCGACATTACGGATAAGTTTTATGTCAAGCGCATTAAAAACCACAGCCGCCTTGGCGTGTGCTTGACAAACTTTCATGTAAGTACCCACTCGAGCGACTAACTGTATGTTTTGGTAAATGGCTGTCTATTGGACACGTCACATTAGTTTAGAAATTGTTGATATGTTTTGAATTTTGATATGGTTTCATATTTGTTCTCAAAACACTTTCACCGTGTGAGTAAAAACTTCTCTATGTGCTGTCTCGAGTACCGTGTCGATTGTTCTGATAAACAACTAAATGTACTTATGAAACAACGTGTTATATTGCAACACCCCATGCATGTTCGCACATAAACTTGCTCATATGTAACATAGGATTGGAACGTTCAACTTGAGAGTGTCTTGCAGGGCCACCCCATTCTTGGTAGGGGGGTGAACTTTAAGCCGTCTGGTACAAACTGTGAATGTCAATCGTGGATGTGTTTGGAGAGGTCTCGAGAGCGGCCATTGCGAAACCGAACAATGCGGAATGAAGTGCATGCACGACCGCATTGCACGCGGCTCGCAGTGCGATACTCGCGTCGCACCTCCTGCCACACCCCGATAGCACACAGCTTCATAGTTACATAGCCGAAGTGTGTTTTATAAGCACAAATAAAACTTTCAAACAAGCTCGTTTAGCTGCAGGCGTAGCGAATGTGCACTAAACTAACTTTGCACGGTGGGCAACAATTTTTTAACAAAATATTGTTTCTGCAGGAGTCGCTGTGAAATGTCACTGGAATATATTTTACCGGCAGTGAAAACGAGTTGGAAAAATTAGAGCCCAGTTCAGATTGTGGCACAAGAACTTAACCGACTGATGAAGTAAAGAATATACTTGATAAACTTTTCAAAATATGCACTGGACTGGATACAAAATAGTCGATCGTAAAGAAAATAAGTATTGAGATTATACCGAGTTTATTCAAACCTTTAATCACATAAACAAAAGAACGCATCAAGAAATTCAGCTCAGCCAAATAAGCAGAATAAACATACATTCCTAGTATGACATTTGAAGTTGCCGAGGTCATGTGAACAATCAGTAATAAGCACAACCATCGTACAGTGTTGTAAAATGACACGCCTGTTAATGCCTTCATGCTTGCGTGCTGGCCGATCCGATGTACTACGACGTACTCCTACAATTGATAGCCGAACATCACACACCGCGATCCGATTGACGGAGATCTATTGCGACATTAATCAACTATAATCGTTAGTTGAGAGAGCATCGAACACCAAAATTCTACGTGTTACTAACCTCTGATTTACGAGCACGGTTACGTTAAATCGATATCACGAGACTTTCACTGCGCTTCAGCCGAAGGACAAATTAGGGGTCGCTTAGTGATAAGATTAGAAAGGACTATAGGTCGCACTGTTTCATTCTCACAGACAGATGGATATCCTTTGAGATCAAGCTCGTATCTTTATGTAAAAGAGACGTTACGCAAACGTGATTGTTATCGTTTTAAACTCAAATGCGGACCAATTTATTACTCGGCTAACAAATTGTGATAATCTAACGTCGGTTGAGCGTGTAAAGGCATCGCGGTCGCCGTTTAGGTAGACGAGCAAATGACCGCAATCAAATCACAATCAGAGTGAAAGCCTATAAATGGGCAGGTCGAGATCGCAGCACTCCCGCACCGACGCCTCTGCTGTTTACCAATGCGTTAGATGTAATTATAGGAGAGATGTGTGCGCATCACTCACGATCACGACTCACCGTACACACTGTACCAATAAGTACACATAACTACATCTAACACCATTGATGTGTTAAAACAGTCGCCTAACTAATGTGCCGCGGCTATTGTCTCGAACCAAGTTGCCCTAACTGTAAAAATCAAAATATGTTTTAGTAATTTCACCAAAAGAAAGCAATTATACAAATATTTAAGGGCCGTAGAATGCAAAAAAATAATTATTCTTTATGAAAATTGCGGCCCAGTTCAGGCGTTTGTTAAAATATACCCCTCTCAGCCGCATGGCTCTAGTTCTAACAACAATAAAATATGGAACCCCAGAAATAATCAGGGTCGACCACAGCGTCCACAATACGCAACCGAGACGTATTTTGATTAAAATAAATGAGGGGAGTGAGCAAATTTTATTAACGGCTCACAAGCTGGCCCTAGACCCTTCAGAAGAAAAGAAGATTACGAATGGAAACATAATTGAGATATTGTATGTTTGAAACGACGAATATTTGTCAAACAAGTACTTGAAATAATTAAATAAAGTCCCTGGAACAAACAAACTATGATTGCAAGCAAACACATAAAAGAAATAACTTTCACATGACCTCAACCAACGTTTGCATTGTTCTAATTAAGGTTATTAGCACGTATTAACAGTCAAGATGCATCCTCATAAAGGGACCGTGGAAAGTAAAAAAGATACGAGAGCAGATGTAGTGTGTGGTGATCATGGCTTTGGGGTCGACCATAGGAAGTGCGCATACGTAATTGCGGCGAGTGGTCACAATGAGGGGAATTGGCCAGTAATGGCCAGTGCGATTGTTGTGCGAGCGACGCCCGCACCCATCCCCATTGATTGAATGACGACTGAATTTAACAAACAAAGTGCCACAAACGGCCCGTAACCGGTCCGCAACGTTCAATTATATTACTATTGCCATTCATTCATTACAGTGCGTCAAAATATTATTCGCGATTCAATACTGTTGCGCTTGCTCTATAGAAAGATATATCGCAGATTGCGCGAGGGAAACTCCTTTGCCTTATCTTTTCCTCTGGCGGAACATATGCGACGTCTAATCTAAAACAGACTAGGCCGGTCTCTAAATCGTCTCCCGACGCCCAGACCCCTGTCCGGATGTGCCAATTTCTAACCGACGACGACGGCGCGCTTGACGTACGTCACACCAGCTATCGTATTCAATTATCGATTCGACGTGACACACTATTGCAGTGCAAACCTCCAGCTTGAACTCGATATCCGATACAACCGATACAACACCTATTCTCGGAAACCTAATTTTGAAAGAGGCACCTGAAAATGGTTTTCCAAAGGAGATCATTGAATCTAATAAACAATTGTGCTATCACTTATTACTAATTGCATTTGCGTAGCTGGTGTTGTTCATTATTGAAAGCTTTGAGATTGATTGAATATAATATTATTTCTCAAGAACTTCTTGACGACGGTCTTCTTCTTCTAGACGTGAAGGCCTGTAATTGGCTGTCAGATTATCATACTGTTATTTATCACTATTGTATTTAGCTGTAAGTCTTCCAAAATCCTTAAATAAGTAAATAAAAAGACTGATTCGATACCCAGAATTCAATAAATACATTTCTGCAAACGACAGAAATGGTTACGCTGTAATTTAGAAATAACGCTATCATCAATACTAGTGTTGGGTTAATAGCCGGATGCTTTGAGTTATTAGCGATTATAATCCATAAGTGTCCATTAATAGCCTAGCAATGGATGATAACCCTGCTAATAATGTATTGTTGCTAAATAAATGCTTTTTTTTATTTTATTGTAAAATCTGTGGGTGTGAACATAAATTGGGTGCGTGTATGCAGTGTGATTCAATGTATTGTTATTTTTTTTCACTTTTTGTATGTGAAAAAGCTTAACCGATACGTTCAAATGTAAGGTACATTGTATAAGTTACTTATTAGCTCTTTTCTGTGAATACGACGTAGGTAAATTATAAACAAAGGAAATACCCGAGCGGTTAGTAGTTAACATTCATCCCCGCACCCCCGCACCCCCGTTTCTCGTGCTATCTCTTTCTGGCGCTAATATTTTTCGTGCCAGAAAGAGATGCCTGAACTGCACTATAGCGACGCCAACCGAATCCGGAATCAGTACGTCGACTGATATGTTTCGGCAATACTATTGTAGTCTTTGTGTTTCGGTGAAGAAGTCCTTTTCTTAATACACCAGAAATAGATCCATTAGCGTCCGATCCTATCGATGTACACACGGCTACACATCAAGCTATGCAAAACCAGTATTAGCTGACCGTTCATTGTGAGAAAATATCATACAAAGTGAGGCCAAGACAAACTGGTTTTGTATAGCTTGACGTGTAGCCGTGTGTACCAAACTTAGGAGATTTTGAAGAATCCTGTGTTTCTAGCAGTAATTAGGCTGAAAATTATTTTTGAGCAACAAACAAAAAAAAAAAAACAACTAAAAACGAAAATAAAAAAAATCCCAAATAAATGACTGATTAAGAAATTA
The DNA here is from genome assembly GCA_951799955.1 of Apamea anceps. Classification (NCBI taxonomy): domain Eukaryota; kingdom Metazoa; phylum Arthropoda; class Insecta; order Lepidoptera; family Noctuidae; genus Apamea; species Apamea anceps. The sequence goes on along the minus strand of OX637505.1, from coordinate 13,025,483 downwards.
AAAAAAAAAAACAAAGTACATGAAAAATATAATTATCAAAAATCAAGGTAAATACCTGACTGAACATTTTTAAATGGGCCAGATTAATTTTAAATTGCACATTTATTTACTACAAAGAAAGATGATGAAAATGAAGTTTAATCTGGCAGTCCTAAGCCCTGAAAACCATGAAGGGAAATTTTCAATCACTAAAATACTCGTAACATTAACAGCAGGGTTATCATCCATAATTGCTATTAATGGCTACTAACCTGCTTTTAATCGATTATTAGCCAAATGATATTAACCGGATTATTATCATTGCCCAACACTAATCAATACGAAATGAATTACAAAGTCTACAAATACTAAAGTGAGTGACCGACCGCACTGACTGTGGTACCGACAGACCGTTTGATACGCCATGCTTTATGAAAGTAACAATCGGAGCAAAAAAACCATCGAAAAATGCGAGAAAATGTTCGCGTGATGTTGTTTAGGACGAAAAATATATCCAGACTAGGTATACGCACATATTCCGGACTATAAAGATATAAAATAATACGTAACTCATAAAATAAATATATCAAATGCGACTAAATTGTCCCGCTGCATCCTGATAATTGATAACTCTTGGGACTGAACGTTCCTTCTTCGTTGCATTGCGCCATCCCTCTTGCAGGATTAAAATGCCACCCCGGCTCACGGCGCACCTGTGCGGACCAGCCGCTTTATTGCTTGAAAAATATACCACCGATTTACAACACCCATAAAACTACTCTTTTACATATTGCAAAACATTCTTCGAATAACGGGACACCGACCATTTTTCACTTCAATGATTTTAGTAAAATCAATGCAGTCCTCTCCAAGGTAAAAGTGAATGAGGGTTCTGAAAACACTTCAAAGTGTTTGTCGATTAGTTCAAAGAGAAGCGTTGCTGGAGGAGTAGAGAATTAATTTGCCAATAGAGCACGCTTTTCAGTAGACAAAGGTGCTTTGACGAGGCTCCCTCGAGTACTTCGTCACGAACCGACTCGTGGTATGGGCCGCTGCACGAAATTGTTTCATCGACGCCTTTACTTATATAGTTTAATGTGGTACTTTAATATAATAGATCCATCAACTAAAACCACACACGTTACAAAGGGTATGAAAGTTCTAAAATTGGTTTTAAAAATTCAAGGGGTATTCTCACAGGTAAGTAAAGAAATCCTGCATGTTCACTATTATATGATTGAAACAACTATCCACACAATAATGATAATGATTAGATTCCTGGCGAGGTCCGGGACACGGGGTGCTTCGGCGCCCGCGGCTTGGATCGCCCACCCACCTCGGATGCGCCTGCCCCGATGATGTAATTAAACAAAACCCTTCCCGATTTATTTTGATAATATCCGATAACACTCGACTGGATATTACGGCGTATAAACGAATGCTCTACTTTGATTTTTATCTAGAAGATTCGATTGTAAGTTTTATAATTGTTTTTAGTGTCAGCCAAAGACATTAAATTATTTAAACCTCTTTGGTGTCAGCCTAGTTCTTCGAACAGTAATCATCTGAGCGAATTATTCGCTCCATAAAAAATTAGATCTTTATTATTAAAATATTAATCTGCTATGGTTAAGAGACAAATTAATGTAATCCAGATTTAAAAACAAAAAAACCCGGTCAAGTGCGAGTCGGACTCGCGCACCGAGGGTTCCGTACTTTGTAGGAATGTAACTACACGGCTTTCGGATTTTTACCTTTACTTGTGCTACATGACATTGCTTCTTGCCAAATTTCAAGATTCTAGGTCAAAGGGAAGAACCCTATAGGTTTTGATTCGCTTGTGAGTGTTAAAATATGCGGCATAAACGGAACATAATGCCCATATCTTTTGATTACGTTGACTTAGAAGTTTGATTTTTTTTACTGCTTCAAGGGATTGCAGCCCTGAGTATTTGATATTAATTTCAACTTGATAACTCCACGCGTTCTGAGAAAAAGGGCCTTGACAGACGGACAATGAAGTGATCTTATAAGGCATCCTTTTGAGGTACGGAACCCTAAAAAACAAAACACATTAATAGTGAAGATTCCACATCTACGGTAATTGTCACGAATTACGATGCGTAGAATCGGAAGCGAAGCGGAGCAGAGCGGCCGGGCCGTGCGACAGGTCCCCGATTATCCACGCATTCAGCACGGTGGCAGCCGTGGTCACAATGCAACCTGCTACCATTCCACCTGACAGCCATTGTACCTAATGGGCATTCCACACGCGCCGGACACTCGTGCCGTCGCTAATTTACGACAGATAAGGCGCGTACTTTATTTATAGAATCTAATCTGTCTAGAATACCTGAGGGCCTAGTGTTAGTTCGAGAGGAATGCCACTACTCCTGTTGAGTTCCTTCTGTTTCACTCGAATGCAGGAATATCTTCAGCTAGATATCATTTTAAAAATCGCGGGCCTCTAATATTTTTTACAAAGACAATAAATACCAACTTTATGCCCAAAATATTCTTTTAAAGCATTGTCAATTTGGGTATCTGTTCGTAAACGAATCTCCATAACAAAGCAACCAGATATTGACAAGTTTTTTATTTCAGTTCCCAGTTAACATGTGCACAGCAACAAAATGAACAATACGAAATCACTGCTATGTATTTCTTTAAAAACAAACAATGAGAGAACGAAATGATCATTGTTTCATGGAATTCGGCAGAATTTTGACACATAAAATTTGGTAACGATGTAGAGCGTTGCTCAATTCAATAAAACGGCACAAAGTAAAATATTGAAAAATTCAAATACAATAATGTTTGCGAGACGGCAACTGAATATAAATCACGTTATTAGGTACAATAATTAGGTAAAAGGGCCTTTCCTAAGGCTAGACACGTTTCGACAGAATAAACAATTAGCTCGTCGTGATGGGAGCGTCGGAGGCTGTCGGTGGCTCGTGAGTGCTCGTGACCGGGTTGGACCGCGGACCTGACCACGGCGTCATGCTCCACTGCGCCATTCGATCCGACAGGTGCATGCGGCACGTATACCATATTTACTACATTAACGCTTTATTTTTAATACAAAATTTGATCGCGTCTAACTTGTCTCGTAACGCTTTCATCAAAGCAAAAATGCAGTGTGTCATCATGACTTACTGCTCAATATATTAGCTTATGTTCAAACTGTTGAGATGGTTCTCTCGTCAAATAAGTTTATTTCAGCCAGTCATAAAGTGCTTCTATGCTAACTTATCCTGTGTCATGATAAGTGTACTACAATTAATCAGAGAGGCAACATGAAACGAAACAAAAGCTTTGTCACAGTAACAAGATGAGTAACAGGTAATTAAACAGCGTCATTAGTTAATGAAAGCGAACATTAACAGAATTTTAAAGCCGTCGCTGTGTGGACCGTATAATACACATCCCGTACCCTTCCCACCCCATTCTTTCCCTATCATTATCTCAATTTGCCCTTGATAGAGACATTCAAGAGATGGATGGATGGATAAAAAATGGAACGACTCCGACGAAAAAATATTAAATTGCGTTACACCTTTTCTTTTGGAGATGATTAGATTGCGTTGAGAATTGTTCAATATTAGAGCTTCTTATTTTACTCACGAAATCATCTTTCTTTCTTTTATAGTTTATTGTATTTTGCAGTACCTATGTATGTTCAAAGACTTAATCAAAGCTAAATCATATCTGACAGCTTAATATGAATGCAACAAATTGTTATCTCCTTCGAAAAGATTTATAGTGTCCTAGAAAATAATGCCTATCTTCTACGGTTTTAAACAAGAAGAAGAGTTCAGAATACATTAGCTAACATAGCGACAATATCAATTTAGCGTACGTTAGTGTTTATGTCTAGGTTTAGAAGAACATATTATTTCTCTAAATTGTTGTTTAATCTCAATGACTTACCTCCATTTCCCGCGTTGGTGATAGTCACCCAGAAGTCGATGGTCTTCTCAGGTCCCAATTCCTCATAGTCCCACTTCTTTTTAACTTTCACTACACCACTTGGTTCAACGGTAACCCACGGATTTTCGTCCCGAATTTTAAATGTCTCGCGATCAGTCTCTTTTTCTAACGTGAAAACAGCACGTCCCTCCACTTCACCGTCTGCCTCAGTAAACTCTATTCTTTTCGTTGGTCTAACAGCCCGTGTTACGCGACGCTTCTCACGATGAAGAACTGGTAAATCTCTTTGGTCACGAACTACAAAATCGAGAAAGACTCGAGCTGGTCGACTTTTCCGTTGTGGAAAGCCAGTATCATGAGCAAGCACTCTTAATTCAGCTTCATGACCATCAGGTTCACCAGCTAATATAAGTTCCCCAGTCTGTGGTACTATAACTGCCAAATTACTGGGTGATTCTAGAGAATAGTACACCCGATCTCCATCAGCATCATCAGCTTGAACTTGTCCAATGTTAGAGAATCTCTGCCAGTGTGCGGTGCCATTTGGCCCATTTTGATCAGTAGTTCCATTTACAGCAAAGTAATAGCTGTCCTGGTCAAAAAGTGGCTCATGATCATTTTCGTTAGCCACATCTACCCGAACTGCGAGGTTAGCTTTATTCGCTCCATGGAAGTCTGTTGCTTGGATTAGTATTTCATATAAATTCTTCTCCTCAGCGTCTAAAGGTTTAGTAGCGATCATTTCAACATCACCATCTGTTACAACTGACTTAACATCCGAATTAGTTTCGGTTTTCCCTTTCTGCCGTAGTGAAAATATAGAGTCTTCATTTCCTTTAATGATTTTATAAGCTAGTGGACCCACATCGACTAGGGCCGTAGCTCTTATGGGTAGAAGATCCACGACAGTACCCGGTGGAGCATTTTCTGAAATTGCTCCTATCAATCCGTTGGTCGCGGTGAAATGTAGCATCTGCCGTCGATCCATTACTAGGAGATGAATAGCATGAGCTGCACTACTGTAAGGAGTTTGCTCTAGTATAGCTAGATTGACGGGTTGATTGAGTAAGGGAGTTAGATCAGCGGTGGTCATGAGTAGGCCGTCATCGAGGAGGGTGAAGTAAGGCGTGAACTCTGGATCTAAGAGTGTGTATCTTGAGTGGTTGCCTATGAAGTGTCTAACGGCGTGTCCGGGGCGCACGTCGTGCGGCAGCAGGGTGAGCGCGCGCGTTTGCAGCACGACGCTTAGCGCGCAGAGCAGCGCACCGCCCGCCAGCACTGTGCGCGCCATAGCACTTACGGGGATATCGTCTAACTATCCCGACATTTCACACCTAAAACAAACATTACATTTATTATCTACATTTAAAAAAAATACAAGTACCTACTCAAAATCTAGGCCGATGCTCAGTAGCAGAGAAGTTTCGGCTGGATGATGATGACACTAAATCTAACGGACGTATGCTTTGATCGATCAATTTTTTTCTCGACGACTGTCACTGTGAGATTAGGACCGTCCCTAAAGGAAACCGGGAATCCATTTATTGGATAAGGCGAGATGCCTATGCAAGTAATTGAAATTGGTAGAATCATTATAAGCGTGCACGTATTGCATAAAAAATGCATAGTTCTCTATCCTAAATGATCGTGATCATGTGGCGGACTTCGGGTGCTTATATTCAATTTAAGAACTTACAATATTAATCTACCATTCCATGCAATTAAAATGCAGTCCGAAATAATCGTAGACGTTGATTTTATTTGTTAACACACGGCCAGGCCATGCTATAATTCAGAAACTTTGCAGATTTTGATCCTTATCAGCAACATTATCGATCGTTGCATGCAATATAAGGGGTGGTATTTTTTACATTAAGCATCGGGTTCGATGACCTGATCCTAAATTGCGGTTTTAGTGTTCTCTGAAAAGTAATAAAGCTATGTAAGTAGGTATGTATTTCTCATAGCGTCGGATGCTTCGGTTTCTTGACGGTAAGAATTTCTATCTGAAAAACAGATTGTATACCGCACTTTGTGAGTAACAAGACATAATTATTATGACGTATAAATGTTTAAGTTGGAATGATAATTAAGTACAAAATAATTTTGTCATGTGGACCCCTTTTACTAACTGCTGCATGAGCTGTGCATCCTATAGGTACTCGCCATGAAACATCAGACTGAATCACTTAACCCGTAAAATTAACTAGACCTGGTTTTGTTTGGTCAATTTCTAGGTAATTTCATTAGATTTGTTTGGTCGATATCAAGCAAGGTGCTTTAGGGTTCAATGAGATTCTCAAGAACACCTTACTAGGTAGATACGCGTGCAGTATTATTCATGAATGAAACAATTGCTCTTTTTGTACACTAGCTGCACAAATTATTGTGCCGTCTTATGTTGATCGTAAATGAAATGAATGCCTGAATCATGTGATAGTGTGTTGTTAGTTAGTCTAGCTAGCGTATGTTGTACGCGACGGTACGAAGACGTCGCCGTCGACGTCGACGGGCGGCATCGACGTAGGGCGGCGAGGCGGGGCGCACACATGCGGAGCTTTATTTAGGCGGCGGGCGAACGCCGGCGTCTCGCGACCCGTCGCCGCCGCCGATCAATACCCTCGCTGCGCCGCCGCGCGACGCTCACCGAGCGAATCTCAACTCTACACGCGCTCCCGTTCACGACACACCATCAAAAATTCACACACTCATTTTACTGAATAAAAGCACCCGCTATTTCCACGAAACTACACAAATCTCCAAACGATTTATGAAAAGAACCGCTGAAAACACCACATCAATGCACTATTCAGATTTCAAACGATTTATGAGCAAATAGGTGGCATTATATTTATTTCAACTGCATTTTCTTTGATTACAGGACACTGCACTTTAATTAATTGGCTATTAATAAATGCATTGTGAATATCTTATCAATATCGTAATGCGTAAACATGTGGTCTGAATGTAAACAATTTAATAAAATACTATCAAATTCAATTATATCACTCCCGATTCACAATAAAGCTAATATTAATTAATGATTTTAAGTAATTTCAATAAACAATATACGTACTTTGTGAAAAACGTAAGAATTTTATATCGATGTCGTAGCGTTTGACAGATGCGCGCCGATGAACGAGACACAGACCGGGCGCAACGACGTCGAAATGCGACTGGCTGATGGAAGAGCGCGGCGCGCGCGCGTATCGAGCGCCCTCCGCCCGACCCCCGCCACCCTCGCTTCTACAACCCCTGATTGTCCCGCCCGGCTCGGCTACTGAAGCTTTTTGGTTCTTAGCTTTTACCCCTCCGTAGCTCTGCGTGCCTCGCTGTTACGGGCATTGCTGCATGCACTAGCGCGGTTAATTTCTGTATAATTCTGTATTAGCAGTTTCAATTATTACCTAACCCAAACGTTACCGATTTGCAATTTTATCTAATGAATGAAACTTCGGAATTGTTACCTACTGATAGGATTGATTCCCTTTACGTTGATCCCAATTATATTAGGCTAGATACTATTATCAATTATTTATAATAATACCTATTGGTAGTTTGATTGGCAATTTTCCATGTAGGTAGATTTAATGATAAAAAATAAATAAAACATCGCGTTTTGATGCTAGGTATATCTTTATTCCTGCAAAATCAAGTTGATCAAATAACATCACGCCATTCCCGAAAGAGATAAGCAGAAGTGTATCAAGCTAGTACGGTCACATTTCGTCCAAGTCAAGCGCCATAGGATAGGTGAGGCCAAATCTATTACCATTATCTGAGCACGAGCTCAGACTTCATCCTGCTAGTTACCGAAAAATACTAGGCCCTTACAAGATCTGGGAATCGAGCCCAAAACCGTTTAGCAACCGCGCTAGCGACCACTAGACGACTCTAGCGGCTGGACTAACGGGTCTTGTGGTTATTTATGATTCTTATGATTAAGGTATGTTGGGGTAAGTTCTACGCCAGAATAACACGCCGCGCCGTACGTATCAAATTCCTGGGTAACTTGGCAATACGTTGAAGTCGGGGCAGAATAAAATGGTGCAGAATACAATGTTATATCAACTCCAACATACTGCACAGTTTGAATCACGTTAACCTAAATACTATCTTACATTCGGAACGTTTAAATAACTTTAGGACTTTGAGAAGTTGGTATAAATACGTCCACTGTTGTATATCTCCCCCTAAGAATCATTACAACGGCGGATCTTGCGCTAACCGCATCCAGCGGACCTTCACTAAGTCGTCGGAGCCTAAGCGGTGTTATGTAGCTCACGACGAACGCTGTTGCGTTTCGACCCGGGTATAACGCCGACCTCGGGTTTGCGTAGTATCGGCCATCCCTAAATTAATAAAAATAGAGAGAGTTGTAATATTATACCATGGTGGTATGGCCAGGTCCAAAGAACACATGACTAAACAAGTCCTCTACATGAATTCAGATCCAAAGAAACGAGGTTTCCATTTGGATGCCTGTAGTCAACAACGACCTGAAGCAAGCCCAACCGAATGACTCGACGACCCAGAACCGAAACATCTGGCGAAGAATAACGAGGAGAGCCGACCACAAATGAAATGGGATAAGGCTAGGTAAAGAGAGAGGGCACTTCTTTTCCACTGACAACTCACCAAGGAGATGGAGAAATTGTGCTATTGCGCTTGTTTTACAACAGGGTAGGTACTTTACAATACCAGTTCAGTCTTTAACAGACAATTTAATGCATCACCCACATAAAACAACAATGGATAACAATGACCTGCTCCTGCATCAGGTCATGAGGATCCTTCATTGTCCGCGCAAATCTATACTTTATTGATAGAGAATGAAACAAATAAAACAAAAAATAATAATAATGGAAACAATTATTATATTAAAACAGTAATTTTACAGACTAGTATAAAAATAGCCAAAGCTAGCACTGAGCAATATCATTTGTGACTTAATAAAAATAGTAAATAATTTTTTTTTTCATATCAATATAAGTAATAATAATAGCTGTTATACATAAACTCTATAATATAAGACAGGTCTAGGCATTTGCACCGTGTGCTTAACTTATGGTAACTTAGTTACCGAGAAGCTATAACTAAATGTGATGGGTGAACTGCTTAGGGGCGACGCTATCATTTGTATTCTTGTATCTGATCTCTTTAATGGTCAGTTGCTTCCCTTGGTGTATTCTTTGCAGATGACTCCTCATATCGTAAGACCGCGAGAAAGACCGATGACACACAGGACATTGTGTCTTTCCCGCATGTGAATCCTTGTGCAATGTCAATGAAGTGGGATGCTTGAAACCTTTTGGACAGAGTTGGCAGCGGAACTTAGCCAGTTCTGATTCTGTAAAAAAAATTACATTATGTGTAAATAAGTAAGGAATTACACTAATATTATAAAGAAAAAAAGATTAGATTTGTTGTGTTTGTTTGTGTGTTATGCTCAAATGCTAAAACGGCTAATCGGATTTGGATGAAATTTGGCACATGGGTAGACCATGTCCTGGAGAAGGACATGCTACTTTTCATCCTGGATCACAGACAAAGTCGTAGATTATGGCTAGTTCAAAATAAAATGGCGAAATAACATTCTTTTGTTTACAAGCAATAAAATCCTAATTTTGCCAATCTAATAGAGTATTCTAATCTATTTGCATTTTGGCAATGTTCTCTCACATAAGTACATCCTAGAGGAAGACTCATAATTTGTCAAACATGATAAAGCATTTACTTACAGTTGTAAAAACCACAGTCTTATTACAAAACAAGGTTTTTCTTTAAATATGGTTTCCTAAGAATGTAACAAAACTCATTACTTAGCCTGATTCTGAGATGCCATTTTTATGTTAAGAACTTTATCATAGTCAGAATAAGGTTTGAAATACAAAACCTGGCACATAGTTTTAAGCTCTGGTTAAAGTAATAAGACAGACATTATTTTATTACATTACATTCGATTTGATGCTAGTCAATTCCATTACCTTAAGTACATTACTTTAATATAAGCTAATTTTACTATTGAAACATTTTCCCTGTATCTTGTTGGTACATACCGGAATTACTTTTTTCTGACAAATCTTCAACTGAAGTTGTCTGTGTATCAACCTGCATTTCTTCACTACTGGTAGATGGTGCTGTTCTCAGTTTTACATTATCATCAGACTTTGAAGCTTCAGGCTGCAGTTCGACAATACCATTTTCTTGTTCTGGAATATTTTTGTTTGGGATGTTGGCCGTTGTGATTGGTTGTGGAATGTACTCTTCTCTAGAACTTTGCATTGTGGCTAAGTTAATTGGTTCATCAGACAATACAGGCACAATATCCTCAGTCATTCTACTTGATTTAGAACTTAAATCTAAAGAGGTGTTGTCTGTGATTCTCAACTGGCTTTTAGATGATTCATCCTCCATGTTATCAGTCAAACCCTTAACCTCTAGGAGCTCAGCAGTTATAAGGAATGATTCCAATTGCTCTTGGAATATGTTCACCTCACCATGGTACATAAAGTTGATGATCGCATTGAGGTCCTCGAACTTGAAGTTTCTGAATATTATCACAGGATGTTGACATGGGTTCTCTTTGAATATTTGCTTGAAGTAACTACTACAAGCAGATAACAACATTTTGTGTGCCTTGATTTTGCCTCCATCGCAGCACAGCGTGACATCCACTAGATCGTTTTCAAAACGGAGAACATTGAACGCTTCTGTTACGTGAGATACGTAATTATTCCAGCGTAAAGAGAATTGCGGTGCATTATTCATTCTACAACTGGTATTCCACAAAACCACTGCTGAAATATCGAAAAAACTTAATCTACTAATGAGTTTATCACTTAGTTGAGATAATCGAGCGGATTTGATAAAGTTCAGGTTATTTTTTCGATGTTTCGAGTAAAGAATCCGAGTTTCTCTTTCATTTACACAAAAATTGGTTGTCAATACAAATGTCAATAAGTTTTCAAGCTGTCATTTCGTTTCGTGAGGGAAAAAACCTGCATTGCCAACAGTATAGTCACAGATTACTACTAGTAGCAAACTACAAAAGCTTAAGTTCTAGTTATTATGTATGCGATAATCTAACCCTGATGGAAAAAAATCAGTAGCTTCGAATTTACCATTGAATGGTGGAAGAAGATAAAATTGCAATAACTAATTAATTGTTATTAAAAAGCCTACAATGCAGTGAACAATTAGCAAAAAAATCTTTCGTATTTTTTTATTTCAAAATAGAAAAAAAAAGAATACAAGTAAATAAAATATATTAAGTTCTAAAAACATATTATTTACTTGTAAATAAAGTGTTACAAGTAGTTACAACTCAAAATATTAGTTAGTATAGTAGTTATCAGTCCCGACTTTTCACGTTTATTGCAACACTGAGTACCTTTTTTTTTTTTTTTCCTTCGCCCTTCTTGGGCAGGCTAAGGTCTTGGACCATACCGCCTCGTCTTCAGTCTTTAAACTGAGTACCTTAGGACTTTCTTTGACAGTGACACTTGTGAATTTCAATTTCACCTATCATAGTCCGAGTCACCTAGTGATGTATCCATTTAGACAATTTTGCTTCTCGATCGTAAATTGAGCAGAAGAGTCTACTCGGGTTCCCGTTTTCGAATACAATTCCACGACCTGAACGGCCATATCAGTAGTAGATGCCTGACGAAAAATTAGGCAAATCATCGCTATCAAGATATCTCCGACCCGATAAGTTTGACGTCGAACCTGATGTCGCGGACGCTGACGCAAAATGGCTACATTGGAAATCAACTTTCGAAAGCTTTCTCGCCGAAGAAAATACAGAAGACGTATCGGATTCTCTCAAGTGTAAGCTGTTAATCAATCATTTATCCGCATCGATCTACAAACATATCAAGTCTTGCACGACTTATAAAGCATCTATGAAAGCTCTAGAAGACATCTATGTCAAACAAAAAAACACGATACTAGCTCGACATGTCCTATTCAATCGAAAACAAAGAACGGACGAGACTATTTCAGAATATGCTAGAGCCCTTCGACTGATGGCTAATGATTGTAAATTTGAAGCAGTCACTGCGACAGAACATGAAGAACAGGCAATTCGTAGTGCTCTTATCTCCGGCCTGCTCTCAAGAAAAATCCGTGAACAACTCTTAGAAAACTCTACGCTTGCTCTTACTGAAGCTCTTAATCAAGCCATCACCTTGGAAACTGCTGAGAAAGATGCTCAGACAATCGGTGCTAACTCTCCGCAACTAAATGCTGTAACTGAAATCTCTCGAGACAAAGAATCGGACAATCTAGCGGTAGCTTCATCGTCACGAATGCCTCAGAATGTTTCGGCCGCACCGTCCTCCTCGTCACAATCAGCCAAGCGCTGTTTCTTCTGCGGCGGAAATGTTCATCCTAGAATAAGGTGCCCAGCTAGCAAAGCTACTTGTAATAAGTGTTCGAAGAAAGGCCATTTTGCTAGCGTTTGCAGGTCCGGGCATAACATAAACTCTGTGTGGAATGATGAACATCCTAGGCCCAACTCAAGCAATGACCAGTTTTATAACGGGGCTATTTCCGCTGCTTCTCCTTCAAGTCTTAGGAGTGCGACAATCCTTATCACAATAAACGATTATAAAGCTGATGCTCTCGTCGACACTGGAAGTTCAGTCAGTTTCATAAACAGCAAAGTCGCCCGCATCATGAAGTTGCCCAAGAGAGAAACACGTGCAAACAAACTGTCAATCTCGCCTCTCTTAACCAAGTCTCGTTCGTTGAAGGGGTATGTTTCGCAACTATTAAAATGAATCAACATACTTACAAGCAAACACCTCTTTTAGTAGTTGACAACCTCTGCGCAGACGTTATCGTGGGTCACGACTTACTTAAGCAACATTCAAGCATCCAATTCAATCTGGGAGGTCCCTGCGAGCCCTTACAAATCTGTAATGTTCTGCAAGCATCAGTTCCGCCGGCCTCCGTATTCACCAATCTTTCGCCAAATATCCAACCGATTGCTGTCAGAAGCAGGCGCTACACTAAAGAAGACGCTGACTTCATAAAAGAGGAAGTGTCTAAGTTGCTCCAAGATGGGGTACTTGAAAAAAGTATTTCCCCTTGGAGGGCCTAAGTTCTCGTAGCGGGAGGAGGGGCCCATCGAAAGAAGCTCGTGATCGATTATTCAATGACAATCAATAAATTTACTGACCTAGATGCCTTCCCCTTGCCAAACATCGAAACGGTTGTGAACAACGTATCCAAATTTAAAGTCTTTAGTCAGATAGACTTAAAATCAGCCTATCATCAGGTTCCGATCCTAGAAAATGAGAAGATATATACAGCGTTCGAAGCGAATGGAAAACTCTATCAATTCACACGTATTCCGTTCGGAGTTACTAATGGCGTAGCTGCCTTCCAACGGACTCTTGACTTCATAATATCTGAAGAAAAATTAGATGGGACGTACGCTTACTTAGATGACATAACGGTTTGCGGCAAGGATGTTAAGGATCACGAGCGCAATTTAAAACGTTTTATGGACGCCATTAAAAAGTTCAATCTTACTCTGAATGAAGAAAAAAGCGTTCTAAATAAAACTAAGATCAGTCTTCTTGGCTATACCGTGGAAAATCATATTATCCGACCTGATCCAGATAGACTAAAGCCTCTACTAGACCTCCCCGCACCGACTAAATCAAGTGAACTGAAACGAGTCCTAGGAATGTTTGCGCACTATGCAAAATGGATTGGGCGTTTCTCGGAAAAGATAAAACCCCTCACCAGCGTCACAAGCTTCCCGTTATCGAGCGACACTCTCAAATGTTTCGAGGAAATAAAGCAGGACATCAAGGCGGCGGCACTAGCAGCGATTAATGACGAAATCTTCACCGTTGAAACTGATGCTTCAGAATTTGCTCTGGCGGCTACACTCACTCAACAAGGACGACCTGTGGCATTCTTTTCACGAACTTTATCATACTCCGAATGCAAGCAATCCTCAATCGAAAAAGAAGCTTGCGCAATAGTGGAAAGTTTAAAAAAGTGGAGACACTACCTTATTGGCAAACATTTCCTTTTAATAACAGACCAACAATCGGTAGCCTTCATGTTCAATCAGAATCATAATAGTAAAATCAAGAACGAGAAAATCTTGCGTTGGCGATTAGAATTGTCTTGACTCCATAACGCACTCTGTCACCCAGGGGTGACAAGGATGTATCATTGGGTGAGATCCAAAAACTTGCCCTATTCAGCGAACGATATCAAGAAGATGACTGCCTCGTGCCCGACCTGCGCCGAGATAAAACCAAGGTTTCTCAAAATCAAAGGACACTTGATCAAAGCTATGGCCCATTTCGAACGTATCAACATAGACTTCAAGGGGCCATTGCCGTCTAACACCTCCAACAAGTACATATTAACCATAATCGACGAGTACAGCAGATTTCCATTTGCATATCCATGTAAAGATATGACATCTGCCACTGTCATCAACTGCTTGAAAGATCTCTTCCTTACGTTTGGCCAGCCTCTCTATGTTCATAGCGATAGAGGCTCATCGTTTATGTCAGAAGAATTCAAGTCATTTCTAAGAAAAGCAAACATAGCCTCATCTAGAAGGACACCTTACAACCCCCAGGGTAACGGACAAGTGGAACGTCTAAACGGGACACTCTGGCGAACTATCCAACTCAGCCTCCGGTCAAAGGGACTATTACCGGAAAACTGGGAAGTGGTACTTAAGGATGCATTGCATTGTGTACGTTCTCTTTTATGTACAGCTACTAATGCCACCCCACATGAAAAACTTTTTACATACCCTAGAAGATCCCAGAACGGAGACTCACTGCCGTCTTGGCTTACACCAGGCCCGATATTGGTAAAGAAGAATGTCCGACAATCTAAAACAGACCCTCTAGTCGAAGAAGCTGAACTCCTTGAAACTAATCCTCACTATTCTCTTATTCGACGGGACAATGGGGAAACATCAACAGTATCGAACCGTCAATTGGCACCGTTCCCGAATACCGTTGACTACAGTGGAAATGATAGTTTTCAATCAGCTTCTGAAGAGATGGAAGACAGCACTACAGCTCCACCCGAAACTGACACCCCGTCACTATCATCGCCGCAACGTTCAGAGGATCTACGTGGCTCGCCGCCTTCTCCGATACTCCAGATCGAAGCTCTCCCGCGGAGCTCAAACAGGACCAGAAAGCCGCCCTCCTACCTAAACGACTTTGTGGTAGATGGAGAAGGGAGGAGAGAAAACTCGACCGGGGAAGAATGAGGTGATATGCCTATTGACACGACCTCCTTGGCTGTATGGTGGTTTGTGCTGTCAACGACAATGTTATACATAGTGTCATGGATACATATTCAATCTCTGCCTATCTGTAATTCTTTGGCTAAATAAAGCCACGTTCTATTTGGTATTACGCTTATTATGCTACAGTAGTCTGTTACATTAGGCAGTTGGATCACTCCGAATTAGAGATGGGCAATCCACCGGGTTTAAATCCGGTGCTTTGGTAACACCCGATAAACACCCGTAAACACCCATAAACACCCAGAAAATTGGGTGTTTACCAAAGCACCCAGGTGGATTGCCCATCTATACTCCCAATCACTTCGGGCTTTACACAGGTGACTATTCGACTATCTAAATGACAATTCGGCTAGGCCGCAGGTAACTAAAATCACAAGTTCCAAAGACGTCATTATTGATTCATATGCCGTCAATCGTTGATGTTGACGTGTTGACGTCACAAAATAGGGTATTTGGTTTTTAAGCATGTCATTGATTTTGTTCATGATTAACCATTTAAAAATAATGAGAATGTTCATTTTCAGGTAGTGTCGCTGTGCCAACGATTGTTTTAAAATATTTTCTTTCATTGTATCCATCAGGAATTTCTCAGTAGGTGGCTTGTAGCTACGCTCGGTCTTTCAAGGCCTGGATAGTAGTACGCTGCTAATAATTCGATCAGTTTAGGTTCAAGATTATTAAAATGTCAATAAGTCAAAAAAAAAAAACTAGGTGTGGCTGCTTCCATACACGGAAAGAGCAAATAGGTATGGCATAAAATTTAGGCCAACATATCAGTATCTATAACTCATCAGGGTGAATGTCGAAAAATTAATTTTGAAGTGTCCGAAATGTTGATAAAGTTTCTAATTTTATCATCGATGAATTGAGGTTTGTATTCTAAAATTGGGGAACCTAAACTTGGGGTACAGTAGACTTTTCTGAGTGAAATTAGATTAAAATTATCATTAAATATAGTATTTTCTTATGTACTAGTATAGACGCACTCCAAGCATGTTTCACATGTTGGACAATATTATTGAATCGATAATTTTAGTAAGCAGTCAAGTTTTAAAAATACCACCCACTGTTGTCAAAAATAGCACACTTCAATATTTTTGACAACAGTTTGACATTGACTGATATGGCATCATTGACATCTTCAAAATTTTAATTCAAGCTTGAATTCGAGTTAGATTTTAATAAATAGGTCGACTTCTAATTACTAGTAGTAAATAAATAGTTATAAATAACTTCTCAGTGAGTCTAATTAAATTAAACCAAATCTAGATAAAATAAAATGGTAAGTTATTTATTAATACGATCAGTGTTGTGAAATGTTTGAGGTTACAGTGGTATTAGCCAGAGTAATATAATAATAGGGAAGGCATCAGCAGCACAAAGAAATGATTTTATTGTAATTTATAGCACGGCCGTGTAAAGGTTCGTACTACGGAAGAAGAACGGGCAAGGAAAGAGAAAGAACGTCAAGAGAAACTTAAGGTTTACAAACATGCTATGCAAAAGATTTTTGAAAAGGTTTGTATTGTGAAATTTAATGGTCCTAGGCCTAGCGTAGACATGGGTGGTAATTATAAAACTTTTTTCTCAGAGGAAAGAAGGTGAACTAGACAAAGATCTTTTGGAGCTGACAGGAAAGGTGTTGTCATCCAACCCAGATATTTATACACTATGGAACATCAGAAGAGAAATACTCGTCATTTTCAAGTAACTTAATCCATTAGTCATTTATATGCTTAGCAATCATATAGATTATAAGCTTAATCAGCCTATAATGTTCCCACTACTGGGACACAGGCACAGAGAGGACTCAGAGGGGAAATCAATCATTATTATGGTGAGGGGCAACTTTCAAGGGCTATGTCACAATAATTTTTCGTTAATTTAATTAATTAAATATATATTGATATGCCTAAGTTGGATGCCTTCAAGTTTTTGCTGCTTAACACGCTCAGCGCCATGTGTATCTTTTGCGATAAACACTGTCTAAACACTTGTGTACCCTTTTTAATACACAAGCACCATTCCAGTCTAAGCGCCGTGTATCGCTAATGCGCACACTTTCCATACATTTTGTATACAAAAAATGTTGCCCTAGCCTAGGGAATTTTCCTGGTGTAGTGGTATTGGCATATGGGGCTTGGCGCTGAGCGTGTTAATTCCATACACTGAGAGAAAAACAATCACCAGACAATGACCAGCTGAGCTGAAAATACTGTAACATTGATTACTGCAAAATGTGATAAGTATCTCAGAAACAAGTTTTATAAGAAAATAATAATTTCCAGGAAAAACGAGGACAATGATGAGGAGCTATCGCCGTTATATGATGCTGAACTGCATTTAACAGAGTATTGTTTGAAAATAAACCCTAAATCCTACTGTGCCTGGCACCAGAGGGAATGGGTGCTTACTACCAGGGCAGACCCCAATTGGGAGAAGGAGCTGGCTCTATGCAATATGTACCTGAAGTTGGATGAAAGAAATTGTAAGTATTTTTGGCATTTTCTCTAATGCTTCTATAGCCCCTCGTCTGTTAGGCAAGCTTATTAATTTATTTTTTATTTTATTTATTTGGGAAAACAAACAGTGACACATTACATTTTATAGGAAGAAATTGTTATGGTATTATTATTATGTAATATGTGAATCACGCTAGGGGTTTGGTCAGGCCGGCGCGGGCAGGTTGCGGATACTTGTGGACGTGGCTCTGGACGCGGACTTCTCCAGATGGACATGTACTTAGAATCTGTCAGTGTCAGGTGTTCACGGTTCGTCCGCAATCTGTCCGTGCCAGTGTGACTGACTGATCCCTGAGTGACATAGTGCATAGTTGGTAGTTTTTAAGGTTAGTTTTTTTTTTACTATAATAAGTGTATGTAACAGGCGCCAAACTTTCGAGTTTGATGGCGAGAAGGCCATCAAACTCGAAAGTTTGGCGAGTAAAATTGTAAAAACAACAGAATAATGTATTTTTGAGAATAACAATAATAAAACAAAAACAAAAAGACCTCCAAATGTGTAACCAACAACATTTTCCACGAAATACACATAAAAAATAATAATTTTTATAACAATATGAATCATTTGTGTTTGAAATAAATAAATAATAATAATAATAATAAACCATGCTATTTAAACTAAAACCTACAAACTACAACAATTCAAGTACTTAACACAAGAAATGTTTTCTTAAAACATATCTTGTGTTAAATAGTAAAACAAAAGTAAAAGCAAACAAAGCAAAAACTCAGAAGGCATGCAAATCTTAATAAATATTAAAATGACTATTGACCAAAGTTTCAGAAATATTGTACTCAAAACACTTGTTCAATTTAATATTGATTAAGATTTGCATGCCTTCTGAGTTTTTGCTTTGTTTGTTTTTATTAAGTTCGGTAACAATAGAAAAAGTAATTGTGTCTCATTAGTGACAGTTGAGCTCATAAATAAGCAATCAAAGCGTAAATACTATTTGCTTGTAGAAATAAGAAACCAGATTGGATTTAGTAAAAAAAAAAACACATAATTTTCAACTCAAGTTGTAGTAGTTTTGATCTCAAAATTGAATGCCAGTATGCCAAAATTCATTGCCAGTACTTACAGAATTGGAGATAAATTACTTTAAATATTATATATGTATGTTGGGGTCAGTTTCCAGTCTAACCGGATGCAGCTGAATACCAGTATTGCAACAATAGCAGATACAAATAATAATAACGTCGGTTGATGCCGCATTCATTAAAATTTATTAAGGGGCCTCTGCGAGTTGGCTTCGGCCCCTCGTACGCCTTCCAAAGGACCGGGACCCCAGGGTCCCGAGATATGTAAAAACATACAAATAAATAATAATAATGATTTATTCACATAACAATACACAAGACCTATGAAGTCCCCAACTCCTGAGCTAGGTTCAAATAATTATTATTGATATATCTTTTACAATATGTTTCAGTTCACACCTGGGATTACAGAAGATTTGTTGTCAGTCAATCCAAGCCATCATTAAAAGATGAATTTGACTACACAACTGAAAAATTGATGGACAATTTTTCAAATTATTCTGCATGGCACCTCAGGAGTAAATTGCTTGTGGAGCTTTATCCTGACTTAGAGGGTTGGTAAAAAAACAAAAAGCGATTTCTTTAAATATCCATATAAGTCAATACTGTTGTTAAGTGCTGGGTACAGATCTAACTTCTAAACATCATCATTATTTCAACCAAAAGTCGTCCACTGCTGGACATAGGCCTCCCCAAACTTTTAATAGTAACATGTACAACTTTTTATGTATTTTCAAGGAATCCTTTTTTCTATTAGGTGGGCGCCCAATAGCGGATAGTCATCATAAACATGAGTTGAAAATGGTACAGAGTGCAGCTTTCACTGACCCAGATGACACCAGTGCTTGGTTTTATCAAAGATGGCTGCTAGGTAAAACCACATCATATCAGAATTCCATGACTTTATAATAATTTTACAGGATGGCAGGGAAATTGACGCGCAACCTGTAACCATGGATTTAGTACATGATTCTAGACTAGATTTTCATCGGTTATTAAAACAAAAATTTGATGTTCCATACATTTGGTATGTACTTTTCTATGAAACAGGTAACTCAAAAAATGTCTATGTTAAGATGTATAGCATCTGAATTCATAGTTACAGTTTGCGCGTCGATGTTCCTGCCACCCTGCATAGCTTGTAAGGGTTGCAGCACTGTTGCTAAGCCAAGACTTATTCTTGTAGTGTAGAGGAGGAACAAGCATTGTTTTGCGTCACTGTGTAGACCAAGATTAACTAAAAAAGTACGAATAAATCCCTCGACTTTGTTTATACTTGTATAGAAAGGGCTTGCTTAATATTTACGCTAAGACAGCTTATGTTATTGAACTTCTAAATGAAACAAAAGAATAATAAAAAAAACTAAATTACAGGAGCTGTAAGAACAGATATAGAAGTAGCAGTTTACGTAGTGTCGCCGTTAAAAACGACAGTAGCATTTAGCAAGCCTGTCAACCAGAATTTTGTAGCTTCAAGGACGCGCCTGTTCTTCGACAATGAATTAGTAAATGGAGAGTGGCAGCCGCTTTCAGGAAACCAATACGACATTCTATGGATTTTCAAACATAATGTAGATATCACTGAGAGTTTGAATGTAAAGGTAGTACAAGATTTTTAGTACATTTTTTACTTCTTCTTTTGTTTTGTTTACCAAAAGTTTGAAACTCACTATTGGGATTAGGATGGCCTGTCCCCTAATTGCGTAACACACTAATCCGAAGATTTTAAAGGGAATTGTTAATCTATTTCGTTTGTTTGAATTATTTGTCTGCTTGACACCGTAAATACGTGAATGTGGTTAATTTGTCAAAATTAAAGACCATTGTAAGTGTATTACGCAATTAGCCCACAGTTCCAATAACAGATAAATTATAAAAACACGGATATGGAAAAATGAATAAATTTATTGTTATTTTAAAAATTTCAGATGGAGTATGACAGTGAAGATGGAAATATACAAATAATTCCTAGTGTTAAACACAATGTAAATACTTATATTGGTAAAGGTGAAATCAGTTTCGAGAAAAAATATTCGAAACCAGTTGTTGAGGAACTGAATAATCAGCTGGATTCCTGTCGTCAGTTGCTGGCTATGGAACCTGACAATAAATGTAATTATTATAACTAGAATAAAGTCTCATTTTAAGCCTAAAAAATTTTAGAGCTGGAATGTCGTTATATTCCATCTTAGTAGAGGTAGAGTAAATTACTGCAGCAGCCGGCGAGAGGCATTAATGGATGAACGCGAAAATGTGGGCCGAGGCGAAGCCCAGGCACACGTACGTACAGGCATACGTACTATGTCCAACAATGACTGCTTGCGGGCAAGGCTCGTATAGTACTTTTCTCAAATAATGCATAGTTAAATCAACAATTAATTATGAATTCCAGAATAAATTACGAACAACGATAATTTTTCACATATATATGGTCATTTGTTTCTTTTTTTTTTTTTACTTTACACGGTTCTATTTGCAAGCCAGTTCGAAATATATGGTCATTTGTTTCTTTTTTCTTACTTTACACGGCTCTATTTGCAACCAAGTTCGAAATTTAAATAAAATCATTGATAAGTTACCTCCTTGGTTGCCATGTTTTGGAGTTTCCATTTTTAAATGGCACGATAGATATGATTTTTTTATAGTAATTTATTCGGCCGCTAAACATCAGCGTATAATCTATGCTAAACATGACCGATTATGGATTTTCATGCTAACTTTTCCGGCCGACCAGTACCAGTCAAAATAATGCTTGTATGTGCAAGCATTTTTAGGAAAAATATTTTAAAACTGATTGGCAGTATTTCTTATATCTTTCTAGCTATTCACAACTTTTTGTACTACAGTCCTTTAACAGTTATTTTACATCTAACAGCAACCTTATTGCAGCGAGAATAAAGATCACTGCAGTTATGCAAAATTAGAGTAAATCAGAGGTAAAATAACAAACTACACAAACAGATACAGAATCGTCAAATAATTACGATTTCATACTTTATAATTTTAACTTTTTTTTCAGGGACCCTTCTTACCACCACAGTTTTTCTTCATTGTATTGATCCGAAACAGTATCACAAGGAGATAATAGAAAATTTACATACATTGAAAAATGTAGATGATTTACGGGCTGGCTACTATGACGATTTAATTACTAAATGGAGTATAGAAGATCAACTTACACGGGATTATAAAACAAATTGTCTAGACTTCAAAATCATGTTTGATGCGAGAATTATCAATTTACCACATTTGCAATACTACAGTCATTGCGAAAATGTTGATTTATCTAATCAGAATTTAACATCAAATGTTTTGCCTTCTTTAGAATTGCTTCAATACTGCAAGGTGAGCTTTATTAGGTTTTCATAAAAGTATTCACTGTTTCTATTTTGTATCAGTTTGTAGCCAAGAAAGCTATTTATCTAACAAGTTCTTTTTTGTCTTTGCAGAAATTATCTTTAGAGAACAATCAACTGACGACATTAAGAAATTTCCCTGATTTAAATCTGGAGGTGTTAAATTTAACGGCGAACAATGGTTTAGTTGAAGAAGAAGTGGAGTTATTTAAGAAAAGATGCAAATATTCAGTGATTTTCTGAAGAATATAATGACACCTTTTGGTGGTAAAGATATTTAAAATATATTTTAATAATTAAAAACTTAACCTAAAATATTACAATGGTACAATAATCGGATCACCTAAGCCACACAGAACGCAGGTAGAAAGCAGAAGCTTCGGACTCACACTGTTGCGCAATGACCGACAATGCTTGAATGCTGTATTTTAATTTTATCGCGCTTTGTACTGAAATCCCACAGATCATATTCAATTGTATTTTGTAGACTTCTACCGCTCTCTATCTGCGTTAGTGAAGGTGTTACTGTGCATCGCTATTGTTAACACAGATAATGGTCCAAGTTATATTCATAGTTAATAGTAACTTAAACAGAACAAATAAAGTGCCTACATTTTATTTCTTCCAGCAATGTAAACGTGATTCCAATATTTATTTAGTAAGACTACAGATTTAAAGTCAATAGCCTATCAAATTAATTTGTCGAATATAAAGGTAAAAACCGGACGGACAAGTGTGAGTCGGACTTGCGCCATGAGGGTTCCGGCTCGAAGCTGTACCAGGCTGCCCGCGGATTCACTCGTCTGACACGGCCTTTGAATCTCCAATTCCGAATTGAAGGACAAACATAACTTTGCAGTTTTTCAACTTTTAGATGCAGTAGTTTCATTGATATGGGAATGATCAATTTCCATTAATTTACTAAAACAGCGTTAAAACAATTTGATCTAAAATAAAAATAATTCGAGACCAGAAATGTTCAATTGATAAATGTCAGTTTGTTTTGAAATTTTCTAATTTGCCTCCCAATAGAAGTTTCTATTGGGGGGAAAATTAAAAAATTTATTCAAAATCAACTGCAAATTGACTGTGGCAGATGGACAGACCGACACACGAGAAATTGTATAAGATTTCCTGTTTTCATTCGGACACGCGTACGGAACCCTAAAAACCATTTACATTATTGGAAAAAAAATAAAATGTGTTTTACATACAAAAAAACAACTATTACTTTTTAACTATCACTATATAAAGCAGTATTTAACAAACTTATTTCAAAGCACCTTATGCTTGTAGCTTCACTATGTAAATATATTATGTTATGACGTAATGGTTATTGATTTCATATTTGAAGCTGTAAGTACTATAATTATAAAGACCTATCACTTTCTTTTTATTTTACATTTATTGTTTTCTATAAGTACATTTTATTTCGCGACTGTGTTGTATAGACTGATTGTAACGAAAAAGAACAATATATTTGCTTTCAATTACTTACAAACTAATGGTGAAAGTAATTACTTATTTCTATGAATAATTATTTTAAAAGTAAAGTTACTGCAATAACATTTGTCTTCAGTAACACCCCTTAACTGTTAGCTGCATTCCACCAAAGTCTAGCCTGCCTTACAATAAGCTTTTGTCAAGTGTTTTTAGAACTTATATCCCGCAAGAGTTAACTTGAGACCCGAGCAACCTACGCCTTTACCGCTCAAGCGAAGTCTCAAGTTAACGCTTGCGGGTTGTATATTTGTATGCTTTTTTTCTAGTAGTAAGTAAAGAACTACTTCTAAAATGTTAGAGGCCCTCAACTTCTTTCAAAATGTTTTTGTTTTTTTTTTATATATTTTTTTTTATTTAACAATATTCTCTACACTATCTAGACATTTTATTATGTTTAGAAAAATATATCTAATATGGTTTAGTAACAAGTATTTTGTATTGTTGCACACATAAGTCTTTATAAAAAACCTTAAACACTCGTGTTCTATAAATCTAAATAAGAAGTAAATGTAAGGGTATTTTGTAACAAACAAAGGACGCTATAACCAGCATAGTGATTCACAACCATTCGATAGGTTGTCGAATCTAAAATTAATCATTTTCGATTACTAATTTATTTGCCATGCCCCCGACACAGCATACAGCTGTCGAAAGAAAGGTCTATTTGATTGAAACTGACAACATTTTGTGTTTTTCTATTTGTGATCAGCCTTTAGAGAACTCCTTTGATAAAATTTATTGATGTTCGATTTGGTACGGAAGCGTATCGAACGATCGTGAATAGCTTTGCTGGTCTGTATTGATCGTTGGAGTTTCCCCGCGTCGCATTGTTCGCTACACGGTCCACGTCATGGTAAACTAGCACAAAGCTACAAACAAAACTGTAAACCCAAACAGATCGCGCAATGCTTCTGTGGGTGTAGGTATGTTTCAGCTGGTATCATCTAACAACCAAGTTACATTATGCAGTTTATAAACGCAAGTTCTAGTCGTGGGGTAATTGCGTAACATACTATCAGTAGCAATGGGTTTCATTTTGAGAGTTCAACACCCGGTTCCCGGTCCCGGTTTTGGGACTTCCTACGTAAGTACGTATGAAATTTTTTGATTAAATGTTGTCCCGTCGGGGGACTGCTACTATTTTAAACTTTCACAGAACGTTAGGCTAATAATTAGAGCGGTCCCCCGACGGGAAAACATTTAATAAAAAAATTTCATACGTACTTGCGTAGGGTCATAATTTAAAGGTTATTTTTTCTTTTTTTAAGGGTTTTTTCACGTTTATAACTTTTTTGTTCTATTTGTGGCTATTGTTTCAATAGTTTTTTAAAAATTGTTTTAGGCTTTTTACATTCATACTATTTTTATTATTAAGTTGTGGTGGGGTTTTTTAAATTTTTAGAACATTGAAGCAATGGATTAGCAATATACAGAGTGGGCAAATAAGAGGTAGACGCTATTTTTTTTTAAATTTTGTTCTATGATGAAATATAAAAATTATGAAGTATTTTTATTTAAATATAGTATTTAGGGCCGGCAATTCAGTATGGAAAATAATCTCAGACGAATGTTCACCTCTAGCAGCATGGCAGATGTGAACCCGTTACGTTTTTAATGACATTTTCACACGTTTCCTGCGTTATTTCAGTGACTGTGTCTCAGATATTTTGTTTTAATTCTTGAAGGTTCATTGGCCTGTTAGCATAGACACGTCCCTTTAGATAGCCCCACAAAAAAAAGTCAGGAGCTGTTTGTGTGTGTTTGTGTGTTTGCTGTTGTTTCTCTGGGGATCTTGGGGGCCAATCAATCTCACTGTTTCTCCAAATTAATTGACTCTGAAATGTTCTTTTCAATGTCTCGATTGTGCCTTGTGCTGTATGACACGTGGCCTTGTCTTGTGGAACCATGTTTCCTAAGCCCAACTGATTCACTTGGTGTAAGAAAATTGCTTTATCTGTTACAATGCCATGCTGCTCAAATTTAATCACTAAACGAGTTATCGTTCGCCACGAAGGTAAGTGATTTCTACCAAAAATTGGCTGAAATTTTCGTAGAATTTCTGCAATACATGATTGGGTTGAGTAGAATGTTTTAATAATTAAAACTCGTTGTTCAGTCGTAAAACGCTCCATAACTTTGCCGTATCTACACAAAATAATTTTCATGAAACAGCTGTCATATTTGCTGCCAAAACAAAATGGCGGAAGAAAAAAAATTGTATACCTCCAACTTGCCCATTCTGTACTTCAAAATTATTCAGATTGAGATTGAGTGTGTCACGCAATTAGGGTGCTGTGCTGGACTACAACTTGCGTTAGAGCAAGCGCGCGCCTGTTTACAATTACAAATAGTCCCAAAGAATTGAAGTTTATGAATAAATGAGAAGGAAAATTCAGATGCTGTGACACTTCCAAATAACGACAGGACAAAGGCTTTAATTTCAGTAATATAACATTTTTACTTAATTATATTACATAGATTTATCATGTTGAAATTTATTTAATGGAAATAAATTATTATGAAATAAAAAGTGCCTTGTTAATTTGTACCTTTCGACTTATCTTACCAGATCTTTAGTTTTTTAAAATTGAACACAACTTCAGCAACAGGTTTTAACAATATGTCTTCATCCCAAAATAATTTTCCACAAGATTCACATAAAGTCGCTGATTTACTTAGAGCAGATAGTTTACAAGCATTATGTATGTCAATGGTGACTCCCTTATTTGTTGTTAATTTAGTTTTCGTGTAAACATCTGGTTGATATAAGTCTTCATCACAATCTGAATCACTCAAAAAATTCTCACAATATGCAGTTTCATCATCGTCATACTCAACACCATACCTGTCTGCTTGATCAACATTGTCAGGTTTCAGCATTCTTTGGTATTCAATACACATTTTCACAACTTCATCTGAATTTAGTTTTCTGAAATCTTTACTATTACAATTAATACAAAAGCTGAAAAGATTGTCTTGTTCCACTTTTATGTTAAAATTATTAAATATTTTTCGTAACTGTTGTATAACAGTGTCTTTACCCACTTCTAATATAGAACTTTGTGGAAAGTTCGTTGTTGGTGTATGTTTAAGTTTACATAGTAGAACCAGGCGATCTTCGGATATTGCTAGATTTATCACATCATGCCACAACATTGTTGATGGTATCACAATTGTGTCTATTCCACAGTATCTTAAATAAGGCATCAAATGAGATAACACAGACTCCACTATAAATTTCACCTCATGAACTGATCTTGATTGCACCATAGGTACACAATTCTGTAATCTGTCTACAACCTTAGGTTTCTTAGTGCATTTCTTCTTGCTTTCTAACATAACATCATTGCATATTTCCTCAAAATTAATTTGCTGTTCTAAACATAGTTTCTGAAGATATTCATATATTTGTATAAGCACATGAGCATCTAAAGCAGCATACAGAATTTGTGTTTTTCTCAATGGCCTCAATTCCCAATTAGAACATTGTTCAGATTTTTCAAGAGGAAACCCAAAACATGATTGTACTAGACAGCTGAGGCTGTTTCCCATGTTGTCACTGTTACCAGGCAAGGTAAGTCCGTTGTTGAGAAGACTTTTCCACAGGGTGCCAAGATCTAGTAACCCTTCACCTTGTACTTTGATGTTACCCAATCCCACCACACATGACTTCATTTCTTTCAAGTCTTGCTCAAGTCCAAAACCTACTTTTATAATCTCTGCATTATCCAGAAAAGATTTATGGAAAGTGCACCAAGAGGTTGAATATTCTGGTTTGTTCAATATCAGAGTGTCTATTAGATAAACTCTACTGTTTGTGGCTATTTGTATTAAAGCTACTTGAGACTGAGTAGCTCCAAATGAAGGTTTCCATTCACAATCAATGCTCACAACACTATTTTTAATAACTTCGGATATCATTAGATCATCAAATTTTTCTCCTGTGTCTACAAGTGTTATCTGATCTTCAAGTAAACAAAACTTGTAATACTTATGAGGACTTTGTGGAGAAGTATCATTTGTATCCCAGTTCTCTTCTACAGGGTCATCATTCATAGAAATGTCTTTGAGTGCTATAGGCAAGTCATTCTCAGCCATGTTTAAGTATGAAGCCCACTTGAGAGCTTCATTGCGGTCATATTCAACTAACATGTCAATAAATTCTTGGCCAGAGCCAGCATTTTGCTTCAGTGAATCTTTCACCAAGTCTTCCCATACAGATGAGCTAACATTATGTTCTTGATACTTTTGGTGTATTAAATATCTCAGTCCACCAGTTGTGCGATTCTTACTGAGGTTCTTACAGGTCTCTATAGGAATGTTAAACTTATTGCATAAACGAGCCACTAGTTTTCCCAGTGGCTTATAGTGTAGTTTATCATATCTGACATGAGAAATCTTATTATCATGGATGTATTGTTGTACAAATTCTCGAATACTAATTGTTTTATCTAGTAATTTATCCAGAAAAATTAACAGTGGCTTTACCTGGCTAGGGCATTCATTTAAATACTCATCAATTAAATTGGATTTGTCTTGCAGAATCAATGGAAACAATAGGTCTTCAACTGGTATTTCATCAAACAATTCCATTGATATTACAATTTGGGATGCTTGCTTACAATTGTCCTTACTGACCATATCTTTCACTATAGGTAGAATTTTATCTTTAATTGTAGAAATTCTGTATGTTTTGACAATCAGACACAGAAAATGTTGATTCCTTTGTTGTGTAGCTATATGGAATGCTGGTAGTTTCAAATCATCATCTGGTAAAATCTTACTTCTCTCAGACCACTTCAGTAAAGTTTCCACAATGAAATAGGGTAATGTTTTTGGCTTGCAATCTTTGTAATCATCACATTTAATAACAAAAACTAAAGCTAATCTGTATCGTTCTTCTGCACTCTGAATAAATGATTCGATGTGAGTCCCTATTGCAGGACTTCTCTTCCATGTTTTCCAAGTTAGTTTTAGTTGCTCTAACCACATTTTGGAATTTTCATCAAGATCTACATTTAGACCTATAGTCCGCAGAGATTCTTCGATCGAGGGTACTATTTTAATGGATTGGTTCTCACTGACTAGTTTATTAATATCCATTGTAATAGATGTCTTGAACTTATCCTTCTCTTCTAACAGTTTACTAAGTTTGATCAGCAGTCCCTATGACATAATTTTAATTTAAAATGTTGATGAATATCAACTGTTTGTATCTTAAACTATTGAACACAACTATTGGTAGCACAATAACCTAACTATTTATTATTGCAGTTTACTGGAACTTATGTTAATCATCGAAATATCTAATTCTCTCTATTTTGTATTTTTTATTAGTGCCCTGTCAATTTGACAATTAATATGTGTCATTCCAAATCACAGAACACTATTACTCGTTCCAAATATTCCATTAATTAATTTAACGTCAAATTTAGGGTTGCCAGGTTTGGAATATGTGTACAAAGTACCACCCACATTATGGCTCACCTACAAATACGCGACTCGACGCGAGTCCCCGCGTCTCCGTCGTCGTGTCGGACTTCTCGTCATTTTGTGTAATGTAAGAGCTGGTTCACATTAGGTCGGACCGACAGTTTTACCGGCCCGACAAACGTGTCGGATCCATATTGGCGTATGTATGTCAATAGCGCCGTTCACATTAGGGTGACCCAACCAAACTGTCGGAGCCGACACTTTTACCGTACGTCCAGCCACGATTTCTGTCGGATCGGACATAATATTGGCGTACTAGCAAGTATGGCGCCGTTCACATTTGTCGGCGCGAAACGGCGGCGACACCCGCCTGCCAAAATCCCACCCGCCCTTACCCCGCTCTCGGCACTCGCGCAAGCAGTTTCGTCGACGTGTATGCAGAGAAGACACGTTTCAATATCACGGCAATTATTGGATGCACCCAATATTTCCTTTTTCTTTTTTTCTGCCTTTTATTTAAATACCACATTGCAATGAAAACGTCGTCGTCGTCCATCCTATACGAAAGCCAACTCACAACTGTTTTGTGACGACCCAGGCCGGGCAGTAAAACGACCGTACCGACAGTTATATTCACACGGTAAACCTAATCCCGGTCCGACCTAATGTGAACCAGCTCTTAGAGCTGGTTCACATTAGGTCGGACCGACAGTTTGCCGTTCACCGACTGCCGGGTGTTGCTGTTCACACTAGACGCCACCGACCCGACCTAATGTGAATATAACTGTCAGTACGGTCGTTTTACTGCCCGGCCTGGGTCGTTTCACACGTTTTATCCCACAGTAAACTCCTGTCTTCCACAAGAGAAATCAAAACTTCTACATTAATTTCGCCCTCCATATTGAAACGTGTCTTCTCTGCATACACGTCGACGAAACTGCTTGCGCGAGTGCCGAGAGCGGGGTAAGGACGGGTGGGAGGGTGGCAGGCGGGTGTCGCCGCCGCTTCGCGCCGACAAATGTAAACGGCGCCATACTTGCTAGTACGCCAATATTATGTCCGATCCGACAGAAATCGTGGCTGGACGTACGGTAAAAGTGTCGGCTCCGACAGTTTGGTCGGGTCGCCCTAATGTGAACGGCGCTATTGACATACATACGCCAATATGGATCCGACACGTTTGTCGGGCCGGTAAAACTGTCGGTCTGACCTAATGTGAACCAGCTCTTACATTACAAGTACATGCGTAATTATTTCGAAGCAAAGTGCTTTTAAAAGTTTTGTCTCAAATGGTGAAACATTTTGTGAATATTGGAAGTTTAAAAATAAAGAAAGTAAAACATTAATTAAAAATTTAAAAAACCCCCGACACAAAATAATAATAAAAATAGTATGAATGTAAAAAGCCTAAAACAATTTTAAAAAAACTATTGAAAAAATAGCCACAAATAGAACAAAAAAGGTATAAACGTGAAACCCTATAAAAAGAAAAATATAACCTTGAAATTATGACCCTACGTAAGTAAGTATAAAATTTTTTAATTAAATGCTCTCCCGTCGGGGGAACGCTCTAATTATTAGCCTAACGTAACGTTCTGTTAAAGTTTAAAATAGTAGCGGTCCCCCGACGGGACAACATTTAATCAAAAAATTTCACGTCCAACGTATAACACCCCGTCGTTTTTGCGTCGGGGGTTAAAAATAATCTATCTAAAGGATTTAAAGTGGTTCACGTTCAGGGCCCATTGATTTTTACACCCTGTATAGTGTTTCACGTAATTCCCATAAAAAAACAATTGAAACAAAGACGAGATGAGCGTCGGATGATGCGTTATACGGACAAAGCGTTTTCTGTGAATGAATACGAATTTAAAGCAAATTATAGAGTGAGCAAGGATTTGTTTGGGGAAATTTATCATTGTAACTCAAATTAGAAAACTTTAATTATGTATACAACATAATCATCATCTGTCTAGCCTTTTCCCAACTATGTTGGGGTCGGCTTCCAGTCAAACCAGATGCAGCTGAATACCAGTATCTTACATGGAGCGACTGCCTATCTGACCTCCACAACCTAGTTACTGTGTACCCTTTAGTAAGACTGGTTGTCAGACTTTCGGGCTTCTGACGAAGTAACGACTGCCAAATATTTACAAATGACAGCCGGGTCTAACGGTTTAACGTGCTTTCCGAGGCACGGAGGGGTCATGTTATGTAAGATGGTCACCCATCCACGGACCAACCGCGGCAAGCTTAGCTTAACCTGATTGATCGACCCGTGCGGCTGTTATTACTTAGCCACAAGCCCCTCCGGTATTATGTATAACATAATATAGTTAGGAATATAGAAACTTATACCAAGAAAATAACTACATTGACAAAAGAAAAATATTGCACTAATCAAAACTGTAATAAGTAAAACATTACTTTAATTAAATATTAAAGTTGTGTATCTATTCACCTACTTACCAGATTTTGCATCACTGTCAAAATAATAATTAGAATTACAATAAATAAAATAATTTTTTACCAATGAGGTTGCTTTGTTAGAGGTAATAAAATAACTGTGAAAAGCCGGGACGTTTTCTCTTTTTCACTGCTGCGCTCTTATTTGTCTAATTATAACAATCAACCACCAATCAACTCTTTGGTGTATTAATGTAGACCGTCTTAATGTGGTTGTCAATTTTTGACAGGAATTAAAGAACATATATTATCTGTTTCTTACGTTCCAACTCCCTCTCTATTTATATTTGAAGTATTATGTAGAGATGTCATACAGCGATTTCCTTTGTGTAAAAAAAGGATAGAGGATACGATAATGCTGAAGATAAAACGTTCACCAATACTCGAATGGCGTACAGTGACTTTTGTTTTTGCAAGTTGTAGAAGTTGGTTGATACAAGAAATTATTGTCTGAATCGTGTTGAATAACTCATCATATACTCTTAATTAAACTCTAATTCACTCGTTGATTAATTTGTTTAAATCTAATATAGAAAATGGAGCTTTCTGCAGAAGGTAAAACTCCTGAGTATATGGAATTGGCTGGAATCAAGTTCAAGCTTAGTTTGCCCCAGCTAAAAGATGATCCGCAGCTGAAAGAACAGCTCTTTCAAGGAATTAAGACTGGAAACATGGCTCCGTATTACAAAGAGGTTTGTACCGACCTTGGATGGAAATTCGATCAGAAGTTATTTGATGATATGGCAAAAGAAAACCAAGACAGGTTAGCCAAGTTCCAAGAAGACGATTCAGAAACACCTGTTTGGCAAGATCGGTAAGCTTTTGATAACATTTTCTTTAACATTACATTTACAAAGTTTTGACTCAGATACACATCAGTATTTCTTTCCAGTTTGAGCCACCAACATTTCAATCATCTATCATCATCCTACCTAGTAGTTAGCATAAACTATGTCCATTCTTCAGTTGAAATAAAAGAAAAACAAAAATGTTCCAGGTTGGACTACCTCTGTTCTGTTGGGGACAAGGAAGCCGCCACAGTGCTGGCCACTACAAAATATGAAGATTCCACATTGACTACAAACAGACGTCTGGATGCTGTGTTTGCTTTGTTCAGGATTGCCTATTTCCATGGCTGCAATGTCAAAGAAATGGGGAAGAACATAAACAAGGTATTATTATTAGATTATTTATATTCTTTTGGGATAATTTTGCACATAATTATTACTTACATTACAGAACAATATGTGCCAAACCAAAATTAATATCTTTAAACTTTTAGTCAGGAAAAGAGATTTTAAAGTTGATTATTGATTATCCTTTGTCTCAAAAATTGTTAAATTGGTGATGGGTGATTGTTATATTAGGAAATACTAAGCCAATACAGACAAACATTCAATAGTTAGATCTCTAACACTCTTTATTTTAGCAATAGACTCTAAATCTATTTTCTAAATCATTTTTAATTCTATTCTACTCGTATTATTTTAATGAGTTTACTCAGTATCGCATACCAGAAGACGTAGCATTGCAAGGCCTCCCACAAGGTGGACCAATGACCTTGTGAAGGCCACAGGAATCTGCTGGATGCGGAGAGCACAGAACTGGTTGAAGTGGCAGTGCTTGGCCTATGCCCAGCAGTGGACATCTCTTGGCTGAAATGCTGATGACACACTTATTTTGATCTGATAATCTTATAAATGCTGTTACTATTTTAGGCTCATGAGCTTGTCGACAAGGGTGGAGACTGGCGCTCCAGGAACAAGCTAAAAGCATATGAAGCTATCTACTGTCTGGCAGTCAGAGATTACAGCAAGGCAGCAGATTTGTTCATTGACTGTGTCTCCACATTTGAATCTTATGAGCTGGTTGATTTTGGTGAGTCATATTAACAAAACACTTATCATTGTTGTCCGAATTGGGAAAAGCTTGCATGAACATGCAACAGTCATATGAAGTTGCAATTTAACAAATGATAATATGCTTAAAACGTGCTTGTGTACAGTTGCATGTGCTTTACGTCATGTCAGAAAATACTTTATTGCATAGGTCATACCCAAGTTAACACAAGATGAGCCAAAATGCATACCACATACATCAATTATGTAGTAATTAGTATATTATGAAGTTTACGTTTAAAGTTGTTGTTTATGGACTGAATGATAATAATTTAGATATGACATAATTGTCTACTGTAACCAAACTCTAATTTCCATGTTACAGGTACCATCATCCAGTACTGCGTGCTAGCGTGCGCCCTGGCTCTGGAGCGCCATGCTTTGCAGTCAGCCCTAAGGCGCCAGGGGGCAGCAGTACAGGCCCTACGCTCACGCTTCCCAGAGCTCAGGGAACTAGTTGAGTCCCTACATGAGTGCCGCTACGCTGACTTCTTGAAAAGTCTTGCTTGGGTATAATATTTTATGAACTTGCTTTAAAAACCATAATGGTGAAACTAGACTGCATTCAGTCAATGCCTGTGTGCTTATTATGAGACATGTTATAAGGTTTTTTGATGGGATTAATACGGACTAGACATGACTATGATCAACTGCAATCTTGTTGCAACTTCACTCTCATTTTAACTCTACAAGCTTAATTATTTCCAAAAACAATCGGGTACAACCTTATCCATCTTCAAACTTTAACAATCTGGTGATATACTACAGCATATGTATATGTTTCTCACGTTTTCATTCTGCCTCTTTTTAGGTGGAGACTCAGATCTGCGTAGACCCAGTATTCAGGCCCCATTACCAGCATTATGTGCGCGAGGCGCGTATCAAGGCGTATGTTCAACTTCTACGCGCGTACCGCTCGCTCAGCCTCGACAACATCGCAGACACCTTCGGCGTCTCCCGGGAGTTTGTCGAGGAGGAGATCTCCAAGTAAGTGCTAGTTGTAACATAATTTATGTAGGTTGATCCTGTCGGAGGTTCGTATTAAGGCCTCGTTCATGAAAATATATCAATATCAATCTCTATCAATTTGGGAAGAGGTTTGGTGACTACCGACAGACTCTCACCCCTCCCCTAGCTACGCTACACTGCCGTTTTGGCTTATTTTCTAATATATCTTACCTCATTTCTAGCTTCACCGCTGCGGGTCGTCTGCAATGCCGTATCGACGCGGTCGCCGGCTGCGTAGTAACAGGTGCGGGCCGGGGCGCCGACGCCGACCGCTCCCAGCTGTACCAGGCTACCATACGCGAAGGAGACTTGCTCCTCAACCGCGTCAAGAAACTAGCCAGTGTCATCAACTTCTAACTCTCATGTGTGCTTGGTAACATTATTATAATATAACCTTTTAAGTAAATTATAGTGTAGTTTATTTTTTAAACTGTCGTTACCTGTATTTTCCTTAGTACGCAACTTTGAGAAAAGCTTTATTTTGAAACTTTTAATGATTCTGCTTGGGTCAAGATAGCCTCCACGAATGGACATACTTAAATGTATGGTCGACCATAGAATTGCTTTACCACCCCAAAGTTGAATTCGTTTAAGCACATGAATACTGTTATTCCATTTGTAGTTTTGGTAAACCGCTACTAAACACACCTTATTATTATAACTTATTGAAATAACAAAACACAATATTCTAGTTTTCTAAAAAAATCTAATTAGTCCGTCAGTTAGATTATCAAATAATATTGGACCCGTATTTTTTCTTTTGTCAATTATATAAATAAAAAATGATGAAGATATCGCCCGTTAAAGTTCCGCGTGACGTCACGCCTTGCTACACTTTTTAGCGTGGCGTGACACGATCCCCCACTTCCAAAGTTTGACGCGCTTTATCTTTATCATTTTTTGTTTAATTGACAAAAGAAAAAATACATGTCCATTATTTTTTGATAATCTAACTGACGGACTAAATATAATAATAATTTTTTTACCTAGGAAACTACCCTATTATGTTCGTATCGAAGAGGTTAGGTACCTTTATAATTGTTTTGAAATGATGAATAAATAGTTGGCATTATAGTAACATTAAAGGACCGCCACAGTCGGATTAATACGACAAATGATTGGAATTATAGTAACATTATAGGACCACCAGAGTCGGATTAATACGACAAATGATTTCGTGCCCGTGCCGTATTTATTTGTCAATTTATGAGTTGGGCGCTGACGGCACGGCAATTGATATAAAACCAAGCGGTCAATAGGTTATAAATATTTAGGTAATTTAGCAGGTAATGGCGCCGATTCCCTTGTTCACAAACTAAACTAAATTTAAGTTCAGTGCATCTTTTTCTTTCTATTTCATTAAGAAAAGGACAGAAGATGTGATTAAAAACATGGCTACTAAAAATACGTCAATTTACGTCAGGCGCGGACTAATTTAATAGGACTAAACTAATATTTTATCTTCTATCCTTTTCTTAATGAAATAGAATGAAAAAGATGCACTGAACTTAAATTTAGTTTAGTTTGTGAACAAGGGAATCGGCGCCACTATCTATTACATGCATCGGGATCGTTTTTGGCGAACGATTAGCAGTTTAGCAGTTTTTTTGGTTTTTATGTGTACAAACTTAGGTAACAGATGCCCTCAAAGAAATTTAAATTAGTTTAAGCACATGAATAGTGTTATTCCATTTGTAGTTTTGGAAAACTAACCATCTTATTATTCGATAATTTGGAGGTCATCTTTTTCCTGGTTAAACAATATCTGTGTACCAAATTTCATCCAAATCCGTTCAGTAGTTTTGGCGTGAATGAGTAAGAAACATCCATCCATCCATCCATACAAATTTTCGCGTTTATAATACTAGCAGGATAGAAAGTGGATGTGACGAGCGAATTATGAATGAATTCGAAGAGATCCTGCTTAGGGGCCATCTCCACGAGCGAGAGAATCGCGGCGATATTATCGTCGTGCCACGCATTTCTATACACTCTCTTAGAACGTGTCTCCACACGACGATATCATCGCGGCGAGAATTTGATGGCACGGTGAGACTATCGCCGCGATTCTCTCGCCCGTGGAGATGGCGCCTTAGCAGTGTCGTGGTTAACATAATGCCTTTTATTCTTATAGGTGGCGCTTATAACAATTACGTGATAGGCACCGATATGGTTGAAATAGTTGCCTCTGCTCTTCGTATTTTAAAGGTATTCTAATCAATTGGTATTATAAAGAAGGCATTATATAAGACAGACTTAAATAGCCTCACAGGTATTACTACTAACAATCATGAAAAAACGTGTTCGCCGCCCCAAGCAACGTGGGATAAAGGCAGAATGATGGTGAATCATGAAAAAAATAATACAGCCAATGCCTCAGTTGGCTTTTTTGTAATCGTAAAAAATCTGTTTATTTTGTCCTTATTTTGAACTCTAGGCAAGCTACACAAAGCAGAACCCTAATGGCGTAACACACTATCAATCATAACCTCAATCATTTTGAAGGATATTGCTCATCCATTGCTTCTTATGTTCGAAAAATTTGTCTGCTCAACAACGTAAGTAACGCAATGAATGTTTTTCAACTATCGAAATGAAAGCCAATTTCGCAATTACCCCGCTGATACTATGTTTTCACGTAAGAAAACATTTTGGCCAAACTTTACTTACCAATCAGCCTTGTTTGTTATTTTTAGACTTTCAACGTAGTTTCGAATAATTAGGCAATCAACTTTTTGTCTTCATTAACAAAAACAGTAATTAACTTGATTGAAAATAAGTAAAAACTAAAAAGGTAGGTAGGTGAAGGTAAAGGAATAACAAAAAAGAAAATAATTATTAGTATAATAATTGTTTTTTTTAAATAATTTGAATACTTTTTGGACATTTACATAAACATTTAATAATTTACAATGATTATTTATACTGACATGACATGACACCATCATATTCATGACTAATACTACTCTCTAAGATCTATTAGCAACTTGATATAATAATTAGCTCGTAGGTGCTATGAGAATTTATTCTAGACAACTAAACTGGCGCGCGAGACCTATCGCCTCGCAAGCATTCATTTAAAACTACGAGTGTATGCATGATTTATAATTTATAAATAATTTAGTAGGACATTTATACACAGATAACTAGTCTCCAAAGTATAAAATACATATATAATTCTTTAAAAAATAATTAAATTTATAGCAACTGGACTACGGAGTCTTCTAACAAGCATTGAGAAAATGCATATTTGGAAAGAAATGTAATATAAATGTGTGTACATAGTCGTGGTCAGTCTGCGTACAGTGCCGGTGATACTACATAGTATATAACCGTTAAGTACCTAGTCAACGTCTCGTCAAAACACCAGTCGCTCACATTTTTACAAAGATATGTTGAAGTATTCTAAAGCAATATAATAGCTATGACTCTAAATACTTATAACTATAGACCTCAAATGCAAATACTTTTAATTTACATGATATGAATATGTCATTAACCTCTGTTACAATTAAATGTATTGTAATACAATATTGAATACCTAAAGACAATAGATGCATAGGTAATAGAATTTCCAAGAATTAATTTTTCGGTATTTTCATACAATGTGCAATATGTATAATCGTACGGAATAAGTTTTAATTTACATTTATAAAATATCCACTGACAGACAGGATAATGCTATTGTTATCAAAGGAAACTATTATTCGTTACAAATCTGTTTTCTCAGTAACATCAATCATTTGGAATGTGGCAAAACACAAAATCATGCATATTGCACTCCAGTTGTAGTCGCACAATATAGTATAATATAATATAATATTTTATTAAATTCAAGTTTATAACTACTCGTTCATTACAATACTATTATACAAATTATGTACAATTAATTTAAAAAGATATAGTTTTATGAAAATTATTTAATTTTTGGGATAATTTATATTTAATTTTTGATGTCATAGCACATTCGGCTGCATCAATGAGACGACATCGCTTCCGCCGAACGCTCCCGGTGCGTCGGACACAGCCTCCAAATGTGCACTATCACAGAGTAATGACATAAACGTGGAGCTCGCGACGAGCCCCCGATTGCCCCAGGCCCGTACTCGTGCATAATAAGTTACTTACAGTAATACTAGGCGTAATAACACGTGGAATAACAACGGTACATAGCGCTACACCTCGCACATAATTACGCTACATCAGCTCGCCTCGTCGAACGAACGGTCCGCACTCTCTCACTAGACTCTAACTCTTTGTACAATATAGACACGACGTCGCGTGGCCGCCGCGGCCGGTCGAGCCACCGGCCGGACCTCTGGAATGTACTGGGCTGGCTCCCCGGCTACCTACACGGTGAGCCCCTCGGTGCGCGCGGGCGGCGGCAGCGGTGCCAGCGGGTGCGCGTGGTGCGGCGCGGGCGGCGACGCCTGCGCCGCCGGGGGCGCGTGCGCTCCGTGTGGTGGCTGTGACCGGTACTCGTTGTCCTCGCGTATCTGCCGGCTGCGCTCGGCTAGCTCACGCCCGCGTTCGGCCAGCTCGCGCATGGCTGCTTGCCTCTCGTCACCGCCCTCTAGTGAAGGCGGTCGCTCCAGTGGTGATGCAGCGCCTGGTCTCGCGCCCCCGAATGCTCCAAAGCCGAGAAGTCCTGGGAATTTTCCGGCTACACCATTCTGGCCCGCGCTCTGCTGTATCACTGATATTTCATTCAGCTGTTGACAAACAAAAATAATCGTTGCAGAACTTCGAAAAATACAAATGCTTGAAAATATGCTGGCTCTTCCTCTTTCCGAGTTTATGTCTTACCTTCTGCTGCATGCCGTTAAGGAAGGGCGCGGGCAGGTACGGGTAGAAGAGGTCGGGGCGGCGCAGCAGGTCGTGCGGCTCGTGCAGCGGCCGGGGGGGCAGCTCCAGCGACATGCGCCGCCCTCGCCGGGACGCGCCGCCGCTCCACATGTGAGTGCCCATGTGCACCTGGGGACAACACGATTTCAATTAGATTTTCGTAACCGATGTTGCAGGACCAAATACCACCGTAGACGGGAAAGGAGGCTACTATATAAGTCCAAGTCAAATAGTATATCTCAGAATGGGACATTCGAAAATCTCTCGTACTCAAAGCATCTAAACCCGTTTCGAATGTTGCCTTATAAGAATCTTGAGGAGTCCTAACTAAATAGGTGGGGTACGCTCTTATCGAATAGCTTGGATGGAACTGGCACCCCTTAGGGACATAAACAAGTCAAACAGGATTCTTACTAAACTTACCTTGAGGTTGCCCTTCGTAGTGAAGGCCTTCTGGCACACAGCGCACCGGAAGGGTTTGTCCCCGGTGTGCGTGCGCATGTGGATCTGAAGCGCAGACGACGAGGAGAAGTTCTTGCGGCATACTCCACACAGATGCTTGGAGGACGTCGGCGGTGGGGGGTGTGTCGGCCCGCTGGGCACTAGAGAACAAATGAACAATTTATTTATTTTATTTTACCATTTATGTACACACATATAAAAACAGAAAAAAATAGGTACAGAGGTGATGCTTATTTTATACGAAATCTCTTCCAGCATACCTGATATAGGACAATAGATACAGAGATGTAGGCAGCGTGTGATAGAGCAAAGGAGACAAAAAATAATACATGTAATCAAAAATAAATTCACATAAAAACTAAACAAAAATTATGAGAATATACTAACATACATACAAATAAACATACATAAATACTTCTATAATAAATATTACTAGAATGCTAATAATTATATCATACTCAAAATAATAAATAGGTACGTACACAACTATGATGAAGTGGACAGATAGTGTTCTTTCACTCTTCTTTTAAAAACTGCAACAGTTTGGCAGTCCCTAATGTCAGGCGGTAGTGAATTCCACAATCGCACCGTGTGTATAGTGTTATTTGGATCTAACAGAAGTTGTTAGATGTAAAAAATATTTCTGAAGTCTAAAATATGAAAAGTCTTGGCTTCCAAGTTATGCAACTTACCACTGGGCCGTTTGGGCATTGGCGGCATGTCTAAAGGTGGGGGGTGCGTCATTTGTGGCGGCGGATGCGCAGGCGGCGAGCGCTTGAGGTCGAGTTTGTCGGGCGACGAGCGACGGTCGGGGCTTGGGTCTCGGCCATCATCGGCTCCACTCGAGCTCTTGTCGAACCCGGGTGGCACATCACGGATCTTGTGCGTTAGCATGTGCTGCTTCATGTTGCCCTGAGGACGATACAAACATGTTATTGTAATTAGCTGTCAAAGGTACTAACAACTAAAATGTGTAAGCATAGTAGGTATCTAAAAAAAATCAGATTTTGGTCTATTATTAGCAATAAGTGTACCTAACAACGTTAAGCGCAACAGAAAATTAATTTAATGGGTTAATTATGTAATTATTCTTGTTTAAGCGTTGCGTAACTGATATATTTTTAAAACTGTTTTTTATTATTATTATGAATTAAGTGGAAACGAATCTCAATGTCAAATGCGTCACAAAGGTAGGAAGGTAGGTACACGCGTTAAAAGTTAGTTTTAACATTATGATAACTGAACAAAAGAACAGACTGTATATCAGGAGCGCTTAAACTTTGACTTGGGGGCAAATTAACTTTATTACGAATTAAAAAAGGTCATGCAAAACTATGTAAGCAAAATAAAAAACGCTCGTGATATGGTCGCTCCTCGGCCAGGCGTCACTCTCGCATACCGGGTAAACGAAGGCGTTCCACAGGTCCAAAGCAGTGGCGTGCGGGGGGCGGGGTGCGCGCGCGCGCCTACCGCACCGGCAACCGCCGCCACTGCTCTGGAACCACAAATACACAGGCGTTACACACGCACCACACGCACACAGCACCGTGGGACAAATACACACAGTTATAGGTACACACTGTTTTTTTCACAGTTTCCAATCATGTAAACAAACTTTGAAACGCTTTGAATTGAACAGTCAACATCAAAACAACGGTTTGATATGGAATTACATTTTGAAATAATTCGTTTCAGACTTTTGTTTACATAATTAGAAATTGTGAAAAAATAAGTGTAGGGCATTAACATCACACAAAGATACCAACAGTCATAATTCAAAACTACAGAGGGGAGCTACTCTAAAAAGGGACTACCTACCAGATAAAGGATAAAATATTTTGATCATAGAGTAAACTGAAGAAGAGTTCACAGACTAAGAAGGCACTTAGGTGTTTTGTGAACTCTTCTTTATGATAAAAAATATTACAGACTAATATTAGAGACACTTTACCAACTAAACAACTGCCTAAAACGGTAGTAAAATCGATTGAAAACAATTTACGAGCTTTTATTGGTCGAGTTCGTACGGGTCTCGAACCTCTCGAAAAGTCAAGTAACCCGCCTAAGTCTCGAAAAGTCATGTTTTAAATTAAAAAAAAAAAACATCTCGCGCGATTTAAAAGCGGTTTGTTTCATCTTAAATGATAATGGGATTTCCATGTTTTCCGATTTCCACCTTTTTCGACTTTTCCGCGTTATCAGTAAAAGTTAACTTATAGTTTTAACTAATTGTTGTGAACATCTTAGAATAATTTAAATGATTACTTTTAAAACAGTTAAAATAATGAATATAATATTGAGTAAGTACCTATCGACATAAATTAATTTATGTCGATACGTACTTAATATTATATTCAGTTGTCAGTAAAAGTTAACTTATAGTTTTAAGTAATAGTTCTGAATATCTCCTTAGGATAATTTAAAAGATCTACTTTTAAAACAGTTAAAATAATATGTATAATATTAAGTAAGTATCGACATAAATTAATTACGAACGGTTGTATTAGGTATTTTCTACAAAAAATGGTGATTTATAATAAAATATGAGGCCACTAAATCCATTGAATATTATTTGAGTAGCTAATTCTTATTCACCGATGATATTTTATTTAACTTTGATATATGAAATAAAATGACATTTTACTTAATTATTCATATTTTTTTATGTTGTAGGTAGGATCGAGGATGTTTTCATATTTTTCGGTGTTTTTAAGGATTTTCTTATCGATTTAAGTCTCGTACATACAAAAATATTATGTTTTATCGTTTTATGTTTTGTTCAGATAAATTGGTGTAGATAACCGAATATTGATTGAATTATTTGAACGTGCACTTAGTAATTTGCACTGCGGTTACAGCACGTTATTTTCTAGACCTTAATTTTAACTTTATGAATTGAGAAGAAATGACATGAAACCTACTCCATGTTTAAATTGCAAGTTTTTGAATAATATTAAAGTAAAACACGTAAGGAATACTTGTATATAAACGGTTCTATAGGAGTGAATATAAAAACCCTATTTACATAATTTTAAAAGCGTCAATTTAATTTCGCTTGTTAGTTATTCATCCAGTCACGTAGTTGATCATTCGAGCATAGTCTATCGAATTTTAGTCATATTTTTTAACGATTTTACCGAACGCGAGCAAAGGTAATTATTTTTACAATGCCACAAAACATCCCGCGCTCTCCGCGAAAAAAGCGCTCCGTTTCATTTCGTATTGATCATCAAGCTATTCTTGATGACTGATATTTTTAGCTTAACTAAACGAGAAACTGTGAACAATGAGAACCTTACTCATCGATAAACCGGTATCGCAGTATTTAGTTACTTACATATCTGTAATACTATAATTTCCTTTAAATTTGGCGTAATCGGGTACGTAAATGCAATAACTCTACAATATATGACTTCGCATTCTTAGCATCTGGGTCATTATTTCTATGCTGTGGCGGTTAATAACTTTGCCTGTAGGTACCTACATTAGTTTAGCAGTTATAAATCGCTAAATTGCTACTGAATTTATTAAGCTGTTCGACTGCGTATAAGCTTGGGAATATGGATTTATTTAATTGCTGATCTGAGTTCCAAAGAGCATATAACCGCTATGGGTTGCGTGTATCTAGCATCAGATCGTGTCTATGGATAAAGAAACATTGCATTATTATTTCAATCTCTAACGATTTCGATGTCATACCTATGTTTCTATAGGAAAAACAATTTCGAGTGTTTCTCATTCAACATATACACTCGAGAGCAATGAATCCGGGTCACTTAAATAATGTTAAAAATCTCGGAAACTAAAAATGATAGGTTAATGCAATAAATTGTATTTAATAGACAATGTAATACTCCTTAAATGAAAGTAAAAAAAATATGAGTCACCATACATTTTATTAACACAAAATTACATAAAGAAAAAAACTGCTGATCTCTCCTTAAAACAAAAATAGGAAACATGAAATTTTTGAACTTTATTACGATTTTCTTGAATTTTAATACTTTGTATTGCCTCCTCGTGCTTCCATTACTGCGTTTACGCGGTTTGGCATGCTGTACACCAAGTTCCTTATACGATTTTGGGGAATATTCTCCCATTCCTCTGTGAGAGCAATTTTGAGCTCACGAAGCGTGATTGGGGGAGGGTTTCGTTGTTTTACGCATCTGTCTAGCTCGTCCCAAGCATGCTCGATCGGGTTGATATCCGGGCTGCGCGCTGGCCACTCCATACGAGTAATGTTCATCTCTTGAAGGTAGTCATTCACAATCCTACCTGTATGAGGTCGGGAATTGTCATGCATAAATATAGCATCCTCACCTAAATTGACC
Organism: Apamea anceps; assembly: GCA_951799955.1. Classification (NCBI taxonomy): domain Eukaryota; kingdom Metazoa; phylum Arthropoda; class Insecta; order Lepidoptera; family Noctuidae; genus Apamea; species Apamea anceps. Next base: position 12,981,398 of record OX637505.1, on the reverse strand, counting down.
ATAAATGGACCAACGTGATCATTGAGGATTTCTTCCACATATCTTACGCTAGTTAAAGAGCCGTTTTCTATGATCACCAGCTCTGTGCGACTTTCAGAAGAAATTCCGGCCCACACAAGTACAGACCCACCACCGTAGGCTACTTTTTCTTCGATGCATGCTTGCTTGAATCTTTCCCCTGGTCTTCGATACACTCTGTGTCTTCCATCGTGCTTGTAGAGCATAAATTTTGATTCGTCGGAGGCCATAACTTTTGACCAATCTTCAATACTCCAATTTACGTGGCTCTGGGCATATCTTAGTCTTGAAATACGATGCCCACGCTCCAGTTTAGGGCCGTTTGCAGGTCTAAGGGGTTTTAAGTTAGATTCAGCAAGCCGACGTCTTACTGTCCATGCACTTGGGTTACTTCCTCCGAGGCGTCGAAACTGATTTGTGAGTTCAGTTCCTGTGAGAAAGCGATTTCGAAGCATGGTGTTCACCAAGTATCGGTCTTCTCGTGCTGTGGTACACCTGGTTCTGCCCGTTCCTGGTCTGCGTAGGTTAGAACCAGTTTCTTCGTAACGTCGGAGAACTCTTTGTACTGTTGACAGCGACACACCGACAGTCCTGGCTGTATCGCGCTGACTCCGGCCGGTTTCCAGCATTGTAAGTATTCTGGTGCATTCTTCAGGCGTAAGCGACATAATTTCAGCTTGAATAATGAATATAGAGCACTATCAACATGGTTTATGTACCCACATAAATGACAGATTACAAACAAAAGCAAAACCAAATGCTGTAATTTCGTAGTTCCATCTTCGAAAGTGGCCCTTTTTCAAATTTGATTTTTTTATGATATAACTTTACAATAACTAAGAAGTTTTAATACCTTCATTTAAGGAGTATTACATTGTCTATTAAATACAATTTATTGCATTAACCTAGCATTTTTAGTTTCCGAGATTTTTAGGATTCTTCAAGTGACCCGGATTCATTGCTCTCGAGTGTAGTTGATATAAACGGTTTTAAAAGAAACCTTGACGGCGGGATTTCAATTGCCGCATTTATAGGACATAACTTTAAATATTGTCAAATACATGAGCTCTACAGTGGGTAGCGGTTATAAATTCAGTTTTATATGCATAAATACAATGGGGTATGAAATATGGGTGTTTTTATTTATAACCCACAAACATTAGCTCTTTTAGTGACGTTGTTCGAGTCAGTAAACTGAGTACGACTGTAGTACAAGAAGATTGGAATAATCGATAAATAGTTTGGCGCGTGAACTTTCGTCGGTGCAGTGTCCCCGACACTTATTGTAATTTTAAATGTGTTCGTAAGCAGTTCAGGCACTAGCGGTTTACGCCTAGGGCCGCCATCTTTAAAATCACTAACCCGGGACAATGAGATCTGCACTCTGGATTTAAATTGAAAACTTAACGTTTAATTTATATGAATTTTTCATTTAGTTGAATGTTTTCATGATTTATGTTTCAGTTTTCAAAAGAAAATGAATATCATATATTGAAAGCTCGCTGTAACGAAAAAGGCAATTTGGTATTTTCTAAAATGAGTTCTACCGTCTCTATTTTCGTATAAAGCTTGTTTTCCTGGGTATTGTTTGGATGATTGACACGTTTTTTATTACCAAGCCGTATTCATAATAAAAAGCTTCGCCCCCCCCCCCCCCCCCGATCCGTACCGGTCATTGAGTGCAACCCCAGAATAACTCGCCCACGGTCGATATGAGGTCTGAATATAAAAGTCGGTCAAGGTTTGGACAGAATTGGGATCTATCGTTTTAGAATAAAAGTGCAAGCACCTCTTTTTGGGGCTTTCGAACATTTTAGGGAAAAGGCTATATTTATAACTTCATGTTTTGTTAAGAGGGTAGGCCCACTTTTAGTAGATACACCTAAACCAAAGAGGTTGATGTTTCTTTTGTAGCTTTTATAGCTTCCCAAGTGTTAGAGAACGGTATACCGACTACAAACGCATGGTTAGATTTGTTAGCACATTGTCAGTTGTTTAACTTGGTGTAGGTACCTAGGAACAAGTGCGTCGGTCCACTCGGGCCCCCGAGGAGATCGACTCACTGCAGTAACCGACGCATTCGCAACTGTGCGTAGGACGTGACAGGGTGCTGGCTTGTCTCTCACTAGCATCACGAACCAGTTCCCTCCAGCTCAACGTTACGGCATACCAACATACGAACTCTCGTTTAAACGCATTTCTTACTCGTACATTCCTAAACATTCTAATGATTAAAATTCGATTTGGGAACCTAATTTTCTTTTAAAGTATATATAAATGTTAAGTAGACCTTCCCGGTCCTCACCGTCAGTCAGTTAGCTTGCTGACAACTACTGATGGTTTGGCGTTAATATTTTAATATTTAAAGTGTTGTTTGTTTTTTAAACCACTGTAATTGGCAAGACACGTGGCGCCAAAATGTGGATCACTTGTTTTTGTTTTCTTACCAAAGTGGAGTAAGCAGGCGCTTAGTGTTTTTAATTTTAGACTAGCAAATGGGATAATATACTAGCTATCTAGATGTCGATTATTATAGTAAGATGAACAGAAAACTTTTAGTCAATAAGTACCTAATATTGTAAACCAAGCAAACCTATTGTTTCATTACGGGGAGTACTTAGAGGGAATTGACAAAGATATACGTATGAGGTCGCTTTAGGATGAAGAAAATGGGTATATAAATGATCTTTTTTTTCACTTTTTACACAATCGGTGTTTCAGGATTTTATTTTGTATGCAAATAAAAGCGAGTCCCGAAAACGATGAAATTAAGGACTCTATCTATAGACTATCGAATAGTAAGGATTCTTATTCTAAGTATAGCATAGTCAGCCAATAGTGTTCCCACTGCTGGGACACAGGCCTCCTCTCGGTGAGAGGGAGCGGGCTGTACCTAATCCACCACGCGGGCCCAGTGCGGGTTTGTAGATGTCACATGTCTTAGAATTTTTGGTTCTAGGACATGCCGCTTTCCTCACGATGTTTTTCTTCACCGGTTCGACTATATTCTAAGCATATATCTATCATCTATCAAATATAAATGCCGTTTTACAATACAGATTCCCTAACAGATGGAAAATGTCCAACCTATAAACACAAAAGTAAACTAACATCTTATGTTTGAAGATAATCATTAGAATTGCTTATCAAAATGTAACTCAATAGGAATCTAGTTTTGCTAAATTGTCAATTAAGTATAATGATAATTTATCGTGTTGCACGCTAATACCTAATGTCAACCTGTCATCGGTAACTATAAAGTATTATGAGTCACAGTAAGGAGTGGTTATATTGGGAGTAACATCAGTCATTTCGTGACCAATAGGAATTGTTAGGTATTTAATGGTTCATATTGTCATATTGTATCATTTTACTTGGAAAATCGTGTAGAGTTTAAAAGCCTTACCTGGAAATTCGACTCTGAGTAGGAAGGATACAAATCGTGCGTTTATTTTAATAGTAGGTTTAGAAGAATTCAATTTTCATATATTTATCGTTGCTTCTTGCATAGTTTTAAAAAGGAAAGATAAGTTATTTGTTTAATGTAGGTAATTAACAGCTATTTTAGTTAAACTGGAGCTTTCCTCTGATCCATTCGAGAACGTTCGTGAAAAAAATAACAAGTAGGTAGAAGAGAATTTACCTGTGTGAAAAGTTACATACGTGTATCAAGTATATTTATTACGTTTCGATGGAAGTTATCTGGGCTTCTGGGTCACTACAAATGTAAATCATAGATACGTTGGTACTTAAGCTCTGCTATTTTTATCAGAAGAACTTAATTAAGCCAACCGAAGTACGCAAGGTGCCTTTGTGGGTTTTTAAACCTTTAACTTCGGCGCCATCGTAAATAACCTATATTTTATTGATGAGACCCCTGGTCACTTTCGGTAACATACGAAAAATGTTACTTTGTCAAGCATAAATAATCTTTTTATGACGAGAAGCGTAGGTAAAGTCTCAAGGATTTATAAGCAATAAATATTTTACGACATGAATTAATATTCCGATCGTTTTCCGTGACGTTGTTTTTATGACTTATCATTTTTGTGGCGCGACGCGATGGAGCGTCGCGAGCGCAGCTTTACACTACATGCTTGAAATATTGGCCGAACCGAGTATAAAACTTGTATCATCATAAAAATGCTTTTAACAACCTTTATTTATTGTCTAAAATATTGAATTAATTCATTTTGTCCGTATCTACCTGCTAATAAATGTTTCACATTATTATTTCGTTGTTTGTATAAGTATAATATCTATAAAACTGTTTTTCTCAGATGTTCATTAGTAAGTTTTAAGTGCGAACATTCAGATTAGTGAAGTGCAATTAAACAGTTACAACAATATGTTAAAACGATAAGATGACATGTTATAATAAAATGAGGAGCCGAACGTTTGCATATTATTTAGTATTTAAGTAGCAAATTTTGTGTTAATGGAGATAACGAAATATATTTTATAATCATATATTTAAATAATCGAATTATATTGTATTTACTCCTGTTTTGTGCTACCTATCCATATTGGAAACTGGTTAAAAATACGGAAGACATCTTGTATCTCAGTGGTAGCAAAAAGTATGGCTAAGTAATTAAACCATTAAATTTTTAGACGTGAAAATAAGACATGTAGGGCTAGGTATCTATATTTTCATTTATGTGCAATTTAACGGAAGCCTATTCAGAAATCTCTGCGGTTTGCGTGCATCTTGCGGTCTGAGCCTCTTTCTTTGATCCAGAGTCAGTTACTTGAGCAGCTCTTAGGCTTCATCTTACTAATTGAGATGTTAACTGTGGTTTAACTATAAAAACAAAAGACAACACAGGAAAAGGCACGTTACTCCAGGAAAAATGTGGGCAGGAATACATTTTACATCGATTAATGTACTTGGTGCCCGTATGATATGCAAAATAAGTTTTATCTCAAAGTAATAAATTAATGACATGACGTACAGTTCAATTTGCGATTATCTATAAGGCAGCGAAGTTGGATAATAAACAAAGTTTAATTATCTGTAGATGGTAACGATGTTAAATGTGGCCGGCACATGGCACACGGCTAACAAGTGGTTGCATTTGTGCCGATATGAGACGCATTACCTTACAGACGCTGACATTAATACAAAGGTAGGGTTTTTAATTATAAACCATTCATAAACCGTTGAATGTGATCAATAAGGCAGTACATAGTTTTGATTAAATCGGAACAAACGAGCCTACAAGTTTGCGCAGTTAGTCGTCAATTACTCGGCGAGCCGGCAACGGCTCGGATGCGAGGCGACGGAGGAAGACAACAGCTAAAACTAATGCGAACTAGAGGCGCCGACTAGCGACTTGTAATTACTGCCTGCAAAATTAATGCACTGAAACTTGGATGAAATGAAACCGGCGCATGAAGTTAGTCGCGCACAACGTCGCTTGCTTGTCGATGTCTCGCCTTCGACTTGGAATACGATGCCCCGCTTGCAGCGAGTTATTTATCAAACGCGAACTATACACGTCCTGTCGGTGTATACGGTATACCCCCCCTATACCTCATCTAACTACCTACTGCTTGTATGCAAATAGAGGTTAGGGAGTGCATACACTTCAACAATGAAACAGCAAAGGAAAAAACATGTACAATATTTTAAGTTATTAACACAAATGAGTTCAAAGGACTGTGTTATTTTAAAATCCCGAGTAATTTAAAACTTTTTCTCTTTTAGTATTTCAAGTCGTTTGTTTTAGACGCTTCAAGTAATATATGCATTTCATTTACCTAAAGTATATATTTAAGTGTCATTTAAGATCTAGGAAAGAAATCAATATGTTTTATCTTGTTAATGCGCTGTCGGAAAGCAGAAAATTAAAGAAATTGTTAACCTACTTGTACATAGATAGAGCCGCGGACTGGGGCTAGTATTTTTACATTTTGAAAGATTTTTATCATCAATGAATTTTTAGAGGCATGAGGAACAGGGTGTAAAGTTCACTCGTCCTCCATTGAAAAGGGAGGATCCTCCGACCAGACGGGTGTTGTGTCTGGCGGGCAATTGCCCAACGATTGATGTTGGGAAATTGTATCTATGCTAACTGCGCGGTAAACTCTGCTTGCGAGATGCAGGATTTGCGTGACGTCAGTGTGACGCGTTGTTCGCATGTGGCGTTGTAGATACCGCTACATCACTCCCCTCCGGAGACCGGAGGTCGATAGTGGGCTGAGTCTTGTGATGCTTTGCCAGGCCAGCTGAGGTTCCAGTGAGTCGGAACCGGTTGTCGCATAGTTCACGGTGAGTCGGAACTGTCTGCGGAGATGTCCCCAGTGAGTCGGGGTGGCGCTGCGTTATACTCCAGTGCGTCGGATGTCGTACAGCGCCGGGTTGAGGCTGGCTGCTGCGTCGACCAGGAGAGGGTGCTCTGCTTGTTGACCGGCCGAAGGTGCAGTGTGCTGTGCCAAGGTTGCTGATGAGGCTGAGGGTGATGACCAGGTATGCGCGGACGCTGCATGCTGGTGGTCAGGAAACCCGTTGAAGCCGTGGATGCTGGCTGGCTGGGTGACTCGCTGCTGAAGCTTGCGGGAGTGATGATGATGACGTCACGCTGAAGTGTTTGCACGAAGGCTGCGCTGACGTTCATACTCGGGGTCACCAGTTTGGAGGCATGAGGAACAGGGTGTAAAGTTCACTCAACCTCCATAGAAAAGGGAGGATCCTCCGACCAGACGGGTGTTGTGTCTGGCGGGCAATTGCCCAACGATTGATGTTGGGAAATTGTATCTATGCTAACTGCGCGGTAAACTCTGCTTGCGAGATGCAGGATTTGCGTGACGTCAGTGTGACGCGTTGTTCGCATGTGGCGTTGTAGATACCGCTACAAATTTCTTTAGATGTAGTGAAAATTAGTGGAAATGTCGTAAACATGTACGTCTTGCTATTTGTGTAACAATAAAGTATGAACTGGCTAAAAGCCAAAGTCACTCAATCTGAGCTACGAGTGTGTACGTGACTATTACATGATAGTCATATCACAGCATTGTTCGACATAGACACATCAGTGGATAGGTAGGATCAAGTATACTGTTGGTACCTAAGTTTATTCAGTTTGTTTAACTTCAAAACAGAGATATAAATAACAAAGGGTTGAATCTAAGGTATAATAAGAAGTGGTTGAGACAAACCTTTGTGGAGAATCCGCGGTCGCAGACGGTGCACTTAAACGGTCGCTCTTTGGTGTGGCTCCGGTAATGTATCTCCAGAGCGGAGTTGCAGGCGAACGTCTTGTAGCAGAGGTTACAGGTCGTGTTGCCGCGCACTGCACACAAATAAACCCATCGTTCAATGCGGTTTCGTCGTCACTAATTGTACAACAGTCGGAACGCACGATTACACTGTATTATTATCAATGAGAGTTACTTCTTCCACATTTAGCTTTGGTCGGTGACTTTGACGTGTATTCGAGCGCCCGGTGGTTTATTTATTAGTGGTGGGCGAGGATCTAAACAAGGAAATGGAAATGCGGGCGACCGGGGCGGACGAAAATATAAGATCCCGCTATCGCATACCTGCGGGAGGGAACGCGAGTCCGAGCGGGCTGAAGGGCGATCCTCCGAGCGCGCCCAGCGCGGCGATAGGCGTGGGCGGCGACGGCAGCGGCGAGTGCAGCGGCAGCCGCGGCGGCGTCGACAGCGACGACATGGTGGGCGACGGAGGGGACGCCCGCGCGCTGCGCCCGCTGTCTGAACCTGTCGCCGATGGGAGGGAAGCCGTTGTGGTGATGGTTTTTATTTCGCTTTCGGACGCCGAGGCGCAGACGGAGAGCGGCGAAGTTCGACGATCCTTCATATCTAAGTCGTCGTCGAACTCCCGAATAGCGGGCTCGCGCTCGTCCCGGCCGCTCTCATCGTCGGTCCCGCGGGAGTCCGCCCGTCGGTCGCCGGGAGTGGTCGGAGTGGGGAACAGCGGGCGCGGGAAGGGGCGCTGAGCTTGATAGTCGCTGACGTCTGACCCGTTACTCAGTGATGGAAAACCCTCAATATCGATACTTCTCATTTGATCGTAAGGGATGTGGGCGCGCTCGCCCGTGTGAAGTCGTATATGTTGGTGTAATATGGTAGGATCCGAAAATTTCTTATGGCATACTGGACACTGATGTAACATTTGAACTGGAGGTTTAATACGATGAACGCCCATATGGGTTTTCAAATTGCCTTTAGTCGTAAAAGAGCGGCCACACAATTTACATCGGAAAGGTCTCTCGCCCGTGTGCGTACGATAGTGCATTTGTAACGCACTCTTGCAAGAGAGAACACGGTGGCATACTATACATTCGTTGGGATCGGACACTTTATTGTCAATATTATCAACTAACTGTTGAAGTTTTGATGTTTCAGAAGTTTTAGTAATTTCTATTAAACTTTCCCAGGAGTTATCATTGCTGCCTGGGCGGGGCAGAAGTGAATTAAAAAACATTGGATCACGTGCCAGATCTGCATCAGCGACGTGTTGAACAGAGTTCGGAAAAGGAGTTAAACTACCAGAGGACATACTGCTGGGAGACTGAGGGAACAGAGGAAAAGAAGGAAAAGTACGCAGTCCCGTTGCTATTGAAATTGGCCCGGATATCGGTGAATTCTTACTTGAGAGATTTTCCGGTTGGTCTGGATCAGGCTTCACATGAGGACTCTCTCTGCCAATTTGTTCTTCATTGCTATATTTTGAGTCCATGCTGCAATCATCGTAGGGCGAAGTTGAAGGATATCTGTCTTGTTCTGGATCCTGCGTGGCATCATTTTCATCAGGTTCTCGCTTAGGGGATACGCGGTCAACGTCTTCAAAACTGGAATCTCGATGACAATCATCGTCTTGTGGCTCAGACTTAACCTCGGGTGCTGATCGAGAAGGGCTCGGCGCGGATGGTTTACTGAGATCTGCCGGAGCGTCTTGTTCCTCTCGCATTGCAAACAGTGGGTGAGGCGGTAGAGGTTTGTCTCCGAGCGGACGAGGTGGTAGTAAGTCGTGGTGTGGGGGTCTGTACAACGGCAAGCTTGGTGGAAAAGGAGCTGGTGCACCCGGAGGGAATTGAAGTGGATGTGGTGGCATGCCAGGAATTGGCCCCGGCGACAACTGTGCCAACAGTGGGGGGTGGTATTTATCCAAATGCTCTGGTACTGGATTGGGATTCATCTTGACATGCGGAAATTTTGCTGTGTGTCTTTGGAAATGTACTTTGAGATTCCCTTTGGTTGTAAATCGTGATCCACATACATTACATTTAAAAGGTCTTTCACCTGTGTGCGATCGAATGTGGATTTGCAGCGCAGAATCACTTCCAAACACTTTTCCGCAGTAACGGCAGCGATGCTTGAAAAATGGTTCGTTCCTTCCTCCTGATTTTCCATCATAGGGTGACATTTTTCCCGATTTACGGAAAGCAAGTTCATCGGCAAGATTATTGGCTAGTAGGCCTTGTGATGCATTGTCTAGCACTTCTTGTGCTCTCCTTTGTAGCATTTCAAGCGTGTTAGGTTCGTTGAGAGATGGTGGCGGGTCGTTGTTTGTTATTATTGTAGACGCTAGCGATGAGGAAATGGAGCTGTACGGTGGATGGGACATCACCGGTGGAGATGAGGTCGGGAGTTTAGGAACGGAGATAGGTTCCGTCTTAGGATTGAGATGCGAATGGGTTGACGGTAAGCTTTGACTAGTGGGAGGAGGGGGTGCGACAGGAGTTGGCTCCCGTGGCGGACGAGGCGGCGACGGCGATCGAGCGGGAGGTACCGGCACCGGCTCTGGTTCACTCGGCGGCGGGCTCGGGAGCTGGTCATCTTTCCGTCGCGTTAATGACAACTGGTTTTGTAATTGGCGTATTAATTGTAGCTGAAACACTTGTTGGTGTTGTAGCGTAAATAACGTGCTTTGAAGCACGGCTAGTTCATGTAACGCCGCTTCATTATCTGCGTTGTTCGCCATTGTAGTCGCAGCGAATTGCGCTACGGCAACTTTAGTATTTTGTAAAGCTTCGAGCGTGACGTGGCCGGCCACCGGGAAGGGCAGGCCGACCGGCGGTACGTCGGCTTCAGGCACTTCTGCCTCGCCATCTTCGAGGCTGTTATTATTCTCCGCATCTTGTCGATGCCGTCGGACTTGTTCTAATCGTTTGTTAGGTCCGTCCATTTCTTCGTCGCCTGAAACGACCATTTCCTCTGGATCGGAGTGCATTCTCTCCTCGCCCATTTGCAACGCTTTCTCATCGCACAGTCGTTTGTGGTACAGGAATTCGTGCAGGTTCTCGAACTGTTCCTGACAGCGCGGACACATATGCGCTTCAGGCCGGTCTCTATTCTCGTCAGACACATGGTTGATATCTTCTTCGGAACACGATCCCGAACTTTCACCTAGAACAAAAGAATAATACGTTAATCCCATATCCTTGAACACACAATCAATTAATGTTAAATGAGTGGCCAGGCTTTGTGAGTGCAGGAAAATCAATAAAATATTTCTAAATAGAAAGTTTAAAAAGATAATTACAATGTTAAGCAAATTGTTGTTGTTTGGGATCTTTGTTACATGATAGTTATTATTGAGGGAAATAATTATAAGTGTAAATAGAAAGGTAAGTATTTTGTGTAACTGTACTGCCATAGAAGATGTGTGTTTATGAATATGAGTTGATGCTTGATAAAATGATCTCGAATTTGACAGATCGGGACGCTCAAGCCCTTTAGAGATATTTGTTATCTAGGTATTTATTGAATAAACGAGTTATCTTGCCAATGATTGAGTTGTTGTTAATCTATGTAGGTTTCAGTTTAGGCCTAAGTCACCTGTCCTTACATTTATATCTAAACTATGCCTTTTATACGAATGAATATTTAGAATTTGTTGTATGGGCTTAACAATCCGGCAAGTTATTTAATTAAGTTTAAACTGAAGGATTCAACTGTATTTGTAGCATTCTAGTCAAATGTACCTAGCTTGTTTTATAAATATACAACCAAAAGATGACTGATATACTATCAGGGGAGATCCCAAACGGTGGTTTTGTTTGATGTGCACGTCCCTTTTCGAGGTAGAAAACTGCTGTCACAAGATTTTACTGAATTCCCACGAGAATATAAAATTCGGGATAGTCAAGTTGCGACGCGGAAGAAGCGGAGTATTTTCTTTATACACGAGATGACATGATATGGGTATAATATTATTTCATACGGACGAAATATTTCAAACAAAGTTATAATAAAAAGCATTAACATGTAACTAGGGTGAAGTCGATACTGATACTAAGAAATAGTCACAATAATTATTATTCAAGACGTCAATCATTAAAATTATTTTATTATTTGTTATAAATAATTCTTTTATAAAATTAAACAATAATCAGGGCGATAAAATACCTAATTGTCAGTTCATTTTCACGCGTACGTTTCTAGTCGCCGGCTACTCAACAATAGATGTCGCTAGTTGTAGCTTGTCACGGTGCCCCGAAAGCCGTGTTTAGTACGAACTTTGTGACAATAGACACGAGAAGGGTAGAAAGCTAAAAATATCACGATAGAACATTCGCACCGACATGAAACTTTTATTTAGAAGTTTCGCTTTGTGAATATGCGTGCGTTTGATCATTTTGTTTGAATTGAAAGTATCTATATTAATTCTTATTTTAATAATATTAGGTACAATAAAGATGATAATGAATAAAGTTTTTAGCATAGTTTAAACTATCGTCTGTTACCTCAAGTTAAATAGTTGACTTAATTTGGTTAATCATGTTGCAAAACAAATACTTAGATGTTACGTAAAATATTTTCTAAAACTTCCTTACTTTTATTGTCTTTATTACCAATAAAGCTCGGTAAGACTTTACATTTTTCTGTCTATTTCTTGTATAACAAGATGACATTCTTTTATAACAAGCTGTTTTTACTGAGAAATATCAATAGGTTTGCAAGTTAGGACCAAAAAGAGTTCGTGTGACCGAAGACTAAAAGCAAAAAGAGTTGTCTCTATTAGTTTGGAGTTATATCAAGTTTGTGTCTAGAGTATGACGACAATAATTCTACTACTTTGTAGATGATGTACCGATATTTAGATTATTTTCATCATAACATAATCAGCCTATATTGTTCCCACTGCTGGGACACAAGCTTCCTCTCTTCGAGAGGGAGTGGGCTCTAATCTACCACGCGGGCCCAGTACGGGTTAGTAGATGTCGGGTTTATACCTAAGTAAATACTAATATTTTGATAACAAAGATTATTTATACTTCAGTTCACAATAGGGGTTTATTGTTTGGAGCCGCATTTTAAGCAAATAATGCCTATATCAGAGACCCCGCTCTTATATCATAATCAGCCAATAATGTTCCCACTGCTGGGTCACAGGCCTCCTCTCTGTGAGGAGTGGGCCGTAATCCACCACGCTGGCCCAATGCGGGTTAGTGGATGTCACATGTCTTCGAATTTTTGTGTCTAGGACATGCCGGTTTCCTCACGATGTTTTCCTTCACCGTTCAACCACTGCTCTTTCGCTCTTCTATAGCACAGCATAACTATTTAAACTAGTGAACAGAAAGGTACTTCAAGAAAAAAAAAAATCATGACAGTGTGATAATATTATTGTAACAGAAGTTGTAATGCTACGAACACAACTTTCGTCTATGAAACAGTCAACAAATAACCGCTTATTGTGAAGATACAAATACAATGAATTAGTTACAAATACTTCTAGGAATTCATCAGCTTATTTGATAATTTTGTAAAAATAAATAAATTTTATTTTTATACCTAGTATTTTTGTACTTTAGCCCCGGAAACAGAAAATGACAGTTACACTTTCATACTTAGGTATATTAATATATTCTAACATATATAGGTATCCCTGTTTACACATTAATGTGTAAATAGCAGTGAATACAATAGCGTGGGTGTCCAACATTTAATTTTAAAAGCAGTTTTTTTTTTGGCTTCAGTTGTTTTTAATATCTTTCTTTGTTAATAGATTGAGCTATTTTAACGCGATAACCTGAAGAAAATTGTTACAGATTTACCAAGAAGATAGAGTATGATACTTAGCCGATACAAAGTCCGTGGGATATTGTGTGTATAACTTAGAAGATGTCTAAAATAGGATTATTGATTGATTACAATATCAGCCTATATCGTTCCCACTGCTGGACACAGGCCTTCTCTCTGTGAGAGGGATTGGGCCGTAATCCACCACGCGGGCCCAGTGAGGGTTGGTAGATGTCACATGTCTTCGAATTTTTGGTTCTAAGATATGTTGGTTTCCTTACGATATCCATCACCGTTTTGAGTGATTGATTATAATGATTGAATTTTGAAACTAACTTTTGAAACTTTTCAAAGTACCTAGAGCTGAATTTTACATTGACAGCATTCTGATTTAATTAATTATGTAAAAAATACTGTTTGCTGATTTATTATTAAGAATTTATAAATTATTAGGCTATTCTAAGCGATGGAACAGTCGATTTGTATAACATTTTTCTTTCATAGCTTTTTAGTTAGTTTACTGTTAAACATGTGACATTCAAAAAAGAATAAATTAGATTTAATATTTGTCAGTTGATATATCGATGTCTGCAAACCTACGACATATATTTCTAGCTAATATCTACGATGATTTTTGACTTTTTTGTGACCTCTTAATCTTAAATCGCAATCTTGCTTTCTTAAAAACAAATTTTAAAAGAACATAAAACTAAAAAGTTAATAAATGATTAGGTGGTAAAATAAAACTTTGGTAAAATGACTTCCGAACAAGCGGTGAGAGAAGTAAGAGAATATTTCAGTCGAAAGTCACAAACTATTCTGGTTTAGAAAAGATAAAGTCTAAATGAAAATATCTTGAAAGTCAGTATTTAAAGAATTCGGTTCCAATTGACCCTTGAGAGCTAAGCAGTAAAGCCAACAAAACAGATTCCTATATCATTGAAGTAATACGATTATACAAAGTTAAGGATACCAGAAGGAACTTCAAGGTGCATTCGGCGTTAACAGCGCTTATCGCGCGTTTACGGTTTACGTATGCGTTAACGCACCTAATAATAATTAGCAGCTTATTAACAACACGCCGACTCTTAACTATATCACGACATTCACGACTCATCGATACTTTGTACGGAAGCACAATCCAGTTCAAGACTTTCTTAATTAGTCACACAGGTGTGTATGCATTTACGAAATATACCAATACACAAAATAAAGTGTGTACTTAAGTACCTACCTCCCTGCATATTAATTTATTGAGATTCCAAAACTCGACCCGATCCACCACTTACCGGCCCTACTAGGTATATTGGGGAATTAAAGATATCCAAATATACTTTGGGTATAAGTTTGCTTATCAGCAATGTTATACTTTCACCGTTTTAATATTTTCAATGTATCTTTTTTTATATGTAGATATTACCTGCCAATGTCACTCGGCCGGTGGCTGGTGCACAGTTTTGAATATTCCTTTCGTTTTTTTGGTGGAAGTTTGTGGTGTTTTGAAAAGCGGACGGATAAGTGAGCACCGACACAAAACATGATATAATCCGGGATAATGTTGCGGCGGGGATTAAATAACTCATTTGTAGCGAGATGCCGGTGCGTTTAATACTTAGTTGTAAGGAGAAGGATTAGTGGTATCTGTTTGTTGGTATTTGACAGTACTCCGGTGAGCGGAGCGCGCGACGACTCAAAGAGGCTGTGTCGCGCGCCGCCGCCGCGTTACGCACAAATACAAAAAGGCTTTAGGATGCCGTTGCGGATATTCATTGCCCGACATTGTCCAACTTTTCCACAAAGCAAACTTATCAATATTGAGCTTCCCTTTTCATGCTGAAGAAATATGTTTACAGTGATTGTGAGAGCGTTGGACTGCCAAACATCTCGCCGCAGCATCAGACCCACTGTAACGTGTTTATGAACAAGTAGGTGTTGTTAATGTTATTACAATCACCATTAAATACGTCGATGCTAATTAATCAACTGACAGAAAGTCTATAATTTATACATCAACAGTAATTATTATTCATCATTCAAGGTAAATGAACGGCGATATGCATAGTGATCTTTCATTTTAGTCCGAATTAGAACCGGCTTAAATATTTAACGAGTTTTGTTTTTAATTTATTAGTCGATCAAACAAATAGTGAATACAAGTATTTCATAAGAATATGAATAGGTTATTTCAATCGTTAGCAGATAGAATGTCTGTAATAAATATTTTATAGAGCACTCGTAAAACCAGCATTGAGATAAACCGACCATGGCGACTAGCGACTAGCGGCCGATATCATAAAATTTGACAACGTGTCATTCTGTTCTATGAAGACATTTCTTTTTAATCAGTAATGGGCGATTTATATTATATCAGAGCATTAACAGGTAACGCTTTATAAGCAAAACTGTAAAAAATACCATGGTTTCAACAGTGCGTAGGCATAATCGTTTCATTTAGTAAGTTATTGATACTCATCAAATGTAAACCAGAAACAATTGAATTGAAGTACCTAACTATATGCAGATTTAGGATAGCATTGATTTAACCTACCCTCAAATTACAAAAGCTCAATAAAAAGCTTTTTAATGAGCAATTCTTTAGCTTTAAGCAAAGTTAGCTTTAAGTAAGGATACTTAATTGATTAAGTTTAAATATGAAAATTATTGAATTTATATTAACGAAACACTAATAGATACCTAATACTTTGTACTATCACACAATGCTGTTTCATTGATTTTAGAGATAAACAAAACAAAGATAAGGATCTATTACAGAAATCCCAAACATCTTATTGACTAGAATTGTACTGTAAAATCAAAATGCCCCATTTACAAAAGTTCAGTATAATCAGGAAGTCGGATCGGAAGTAAGAGAGAAAGGGAGAAAATCGGAAAACTTGCTTAATATTGAAATTCTCACGCTTAAAGAAAAGTCTATTAAGAAATTGAATTGAATTATGTTAGAGGCTAGGTAGGTGGATAATAAAAACATTGCTATTCAATCGCTTTGTTGGGACGTGAAATTATTTTGAAGATAACGTTACCAGAATAAATTGACTGAATATACACCTTGTAAAAATTTCAAATTATTGTGGTATTGACCCTATGCTTCGTTCGGTATTATAAATAGTTATAAATGACAATGTGGTCTATGAAAAGTGTTTACAAGGTTATTATTTTAAGAACGTCATGGTAAAGTGAATGATGAAGTGTGAAATCATTAGAACGACGGACAGCGCCGCGGGGCGCCACGGTAATATGCTATAAAAATTATATTAGACATGCAAATATATGTTGTGTCTTTATTAGACAAATATTAGACATTTATGATGGACAAATTATGAAGTTGTATCATTAAAGTGTATGTAAACTATGATAAGAAAACTTTGTAAGTTACAACATTAAAATAAAAACCTGAACTTGTAGGTACTATTTATCAATCAAGGTCTACGACGTTGCAGTTGCTAGGATTCCCCCAAATTCTGTCATGAACACAATCTTAAGAATACAATCTTGCTCGATGGACAAATATTAATTTAATGAGCTTTTAGAGAAAATAAATGGGTTCTAAAAATGTAACCATTAAATTATGTATTTCTTCTAATATTCTACTGATAGCCGTTAGATATAAATATTTACTAAAATATTAAAGTTTAAAAACGTTACGAATTAAGGTATTCATCTGTGTCAATGGAATGTTTTAAAATATCATTAAAATTTTATAGCATTTAGAATATGTAAGAAAAAATATTAAGCGTTAAAAAAATATGGGATGTGTAAACAGAAAAGTTCTTGAAACAGGTGCCGTCCGGGCCGTCGCAAAAGCACACACGCATGATGTATCCTTAAGTTTGAGAAAAATAACCGTGGTTTTGTAAAGACATCCATTATCATAAAACTTTGGTTTAGAACTAACTATCTACCTCATCCATCAAACTCTGAAGCCATTTAGTAACATTTCCATAATTATACAAAATTTTAAAATAAAAACTACAATTTAACTGCAATAAAATCGTCCTACAATAAATATCACTAAAATATTTTTTAAAGATACAGTAAAAATGACATCATAAATTAGATTATAAATAGTGTATCAATGATATCTGTCCAGATTATTAATAGTTGTAGTCATAAAATTGGATACGGTGGCTAATAGTTTTAATGCAACAGAATAGCCTACAAATAAATGCTAAGCCACAATAAGTTTTCTATTTATACCCGTGGTAATAAACATTTTGAAATTCGACCTATTGGTTGGTCGTAACCGTTTTTTAATTGGACCATTTAAGATATTTAGCGCGCGGTAGTGTGATAGCCAAGTTCGCTACAATGTAATCGGTCCAACCGACCTTATGATCTCAAACTATTTATTTTTACATCTTTCTCTTCCTGGAAAATGTAAACTGTTCCGGTCTGTTAAATTTTCCGGCAATTAAACAGTTCTTTTGGGAAAATTTCTGAACTCAAAAGAAAACAATTTCAGCCCAGATTTATAAGTATGTTAATATAAAAAAATGGCTTTGAAATACTCACACACTTGTGATATTATTTGTTTACTTATAAACTGAGTTTAATAATGCACTTTTTACTAATGGAAATTTAACACTTTTATGTAAGCTTTCAAAGTTTTTGTAAAGCATTTCTGTTGTACTAAATAGTAAAGCTCTACATACCTCCCTAATAACTTATGTTTCCTTTCAACTATCTACAATATTATTGTCAAGTGTGAAAATTCACTGCACTGTTTACTCACCCCGCTGGTGACGAATTTTAGTGCTCACTTTCTCATGTATGCCAAATTTTATCGTCGCTAACTGAATCATTGTATCGGTACGAATATCCAATCGTGGATTCAACAATAACGTATCGACAAAAACACATGTAATTCCTCCTCAGAGTTAGGGTCACAGGTCGGCAGGGTGAGATGTGGCGGAGACGTCGTGTGTGATGTGGTGAGATGTCGTAGTGGAGGGTTAAGTACCGATGGAGACGCGGCGTACGCAGGAGGGCTTGACGCGCGGCATGTTGTCGCGCTGGCGGCTCAGGGCCGGCGCATGGCAGGCGGCCTGCTCGCACTGGGGCTGCACACCACGGGACACTCGCGCGGCGCCGGCTACTCGGCTCGGACGAAGTACACTGTGCGGAGCGGACGCGGCGTGTGACCGAGCGCACCACTCGCCATCTGAAGCGGGACTGAGCGCGAGGCGGCGGCGGGCGGCGGGCGGCGGCGCGCGCGCGCACCAGGTACACGGTTATGACAGGGAGGCGGGGCCGCGCCCGGCTCATAAATCAAACTTCGCCCATTCGCACGCGCTACACGGGCCCCCCTCCTCCATATTCCATATTCGGGGCGGGGCATATTTTCATAATCATAACGCCTCATATTCATAAGCGACATGTGGTCGCGAGGCCGTTGGCGGCGCGCGAGGCGGCGGTGGGCGGCGCTGACGCCCGCTAGATGGCGGCCGCCGTCGCCCCGCGAAGCCTCCCACACCACACACACTAATTGAACTTGCACGTCATAACTTTTTGTTTGTATTCAATAATTATTAAATGGCTTTTTTAATTGCTGAGAGATAAGTTCTTGGTAATTTACGAGCACGAAAATTTGTTGTGTAACTTTGTTAATAACTTACTAATCGATTGCATTTATAAAATATTTATTTTTGCTATTGTTATTTTAATGAACTTTGCAATTTTGTATTGTTTTGTTTTGCATTTCTTGCATTTCTACATGCAGAATTACTCATTAAAGGTTTTCAGAATTATTTACAGTATGTATATGAATAATAAAATAAATAACCTTTGACTGGTTAGGTTACACGTGTTAGTAATGTATCTAATTAATAATAATTAATAACTCACTCAAATAAAATAAGCTCCTGTTTTTCGCATTCTGTTTTAATTGATTGTTAGGGAAATGTAAATGTGTGGGTGGGTACCTCACCTAATTAAATTGTATAGGTGTTTACTTAGTTTTAGGATATTTTGAGATGACTAGGTACAACATAAATATGTGTGTTTCCTATGTCATTTCAATAATGACTGTGGCATCATCAACCACAAGTCATTTTCATGTCAGTATCTCATTATCAAATTCTTGCAGCCTACTTCCTTCTTAAAACAAGATCATAAAAAAAGATGGAAGAATAATTAAAAAGCATCACAGCAGGAGCTCAGAGCTACAGACTCATTCTCTCACAATGTTGTGGGTAAGCGTATAAAATCCTTGCTACCGACATCCGTAACTAGATCCATTCACTGACCGATTTTAATTTCTGAAACAAATTTACGAGGAGTCGTTATGAAAAAGCGAATGGCGGGAGCCATGTCAATCGCTTTGTGTGCTTTAAATTAAATATAACGAATACGTGTGACTGGTGTAACTTGGCCGTCCGATATTAATGTGATAGAAGCAATTTAGTCGATTCTGCCAGTCATCGGACCGGCATCGACTAAGCCCGATACTCGATACATTTCCTTCATGTCATTTGCCTTGGATGCTAGGGTGGATATTTTTTTTTAATTAAAGAAACTATGTAGCGGGGCTGGGATTATTTTGTTGTCGGTATGCTACTGGTTTTTTGTTGGCAACGTTGATTTGATTTGTTCTTTGATTGTGCTGAATTAATAGTTGGTAGCACTAAGTGAATAAAAAGGTGTTCTGGTTTTAAATGATTTGCTATCTACCAATTCAAAGTTGTTTCTCTAACTGCTGGGTGATTTTCCTTAACTTTTCAGAGTTCACCCACTTTAGGATTCTGTAAAATGAACTAGGAACTAATGGTATATTAAGACACCTCACACAGGTTTCTTAACTTCTTTTCTACCATAAAGGGCTATTTATGTGCCGGTAGAGGTTTTAACATTGTTTTCATCATCAAACAAAACAAGATAGATAAACATTTTCAGCATAGTGTGCTCGAAGAAGATAAATATTTATCTACACAACTATATCCCTCTGTTAATCTACGTTTGTTCTAAACCCCATTAAATTAGCGACTTGGTATACCCTTTTGACTTACGAAATCCGAAATAATAAAAGGAACGTATTAGATATTTCAGGAGCACATTAACCGCACTATAATTGCCATTAAAAATAATTAGCCGGGAGCTATGTTGTTGTTTTTAACCTCAGTCGACTAAATAATTCCTGTTTATGATGACACCTAATCCCTTATGAATTTAATGTGAGTTCCCTGAACGGCACTATGGAGGTGTTATTTCAGATCCATCAGTGCGGCAGTTAAACAGAAATAGCACCAGTAACACAAGTCACATACGATTTAAATACACAAATTTTTGAAAACGTCTGTTTATTTAAGCTAAAGCACGCGTCGCTCGACGGCCCGCCTCCCGAACGCTCTTGTCTTACGTTTATTTTATTTGTTAGTGTTACAACATGTTACACATTACTATAAATTCATAAAAATAACCTTTTAAATACCCACTAACTGTTCATTATCATTGAGCCACTTTTTACCGCTAACAGGTGTCGAGTTTGCGGAAAAAGTGGAGTTAGTTAGAGCGGTACAATGTAGGTTTATGTTAGGTAAAACAGGGGTGAAATTTTTAAATTGACCGTCAAAATGATGGCGGTTTAAATAAGCGGTGGGTGTGCGTGGCGGTGTATTTAAGTGGCGTAGCGGTTGCGTAGCAATTGTGTAGCGTGGCGTAGCGGTGACGTAGCAGTGGCGTAGCACTTGTGTAGTGTAGCGTAGCACTGGTGTAGCAGTGCTGTAGCGCTGGGTTAGCGCTGCGTAGCTGTGGCATAGCAGTGGTGTGGAGGTGGACGAGCCACGCCAGACAGAGACGCGGCTCGGACGCGTTCATAAATTTGAATATGGAAGTGAGTTCTAATGGTGTCGCTGTTTATTTTTACTGCACCCCCGAGCCGTACGCCCGAATGCGACGCCGAATTTATTTCCATGCATTTTAATATCTCCCTCTGAATAGCTATTGCCATTTTCACGCGGTTTTATTGCGAACTCTATAGTCGTGTTATGTTCTTTGTTTTGTTAGGCCCGCTTTACGATCGAGTGCGATGGACAATATCGGTCGATGAAGCCTCGTAAGGTTTCGAGGGAGCATCGAGTGTAATTAGCGCCGACCGGAACGTTCATTGAGGCGATAATAAGAGTGTACTGTAATCATGTAAATTTCCTCGTTTATGAAGCGAATTTCTGAAGGAATACCGAGTGGAGTATGTCAGTATTAAGTCATTAAAAGTGGACATTGATTGATTGGAGCTTGTGCAAAGGGCACGCATCGCGGAAACGCACGCAACTCTTGTGTCGAAACACTTGAGTTTGTTCATTCACTTGTTTACACTCCAATGAAGCGTAACTCATATTTCCTTTTGTACAGACAATCATCTAAACGCATGAATGGGATAGCCGCCCATGTTGGACTAGGGATGAACTTTGAGAGCTTTTAAGTGCCCCTCGCTTTTGATTCAGTACTTGGACGTACTGCTGATTTGATTAATTGCTTTATGTCTTAATGTCACGATTACGAATCAGATTAAGTTGATATTTTTTTTAATCAATTTCAGGCTTTATTTAACTTGAGATTTTCCATTAATTGAAGTTGTTTATTTTCAATTTTGAGAAATAATGTAGAGCCTAAGTTAAAAAATGAATGTAAAGTTTTAATAGCGATAAGATATAATATTTCTAAAGTAGACGAGATCAAGTTTCATACTTAGTTGCCTCCACAAGTATGAGAAGTAGTAAGACGTGCGTGTTAAGTCATTATTATGTCCTACCTCAGACATTGAGATGAAATTTTAATACCGTAAATTATACAGAAAAATATTGTCGACGCAGCTCGTTTACAAACAACACTTAACTTGTCAAAATGATGGCTGTATGAGAACAGTTCGCTGGCTCAAATGCGCTTTGGCATATTTTACTGAACACCATAATTATGGTTTGTTAACTACATGTGAGTTTCATCTTTATCAGTTTTTTTAATAGACTTGTTGGCCTTCAAATATGCGAATATTCATGATTAACTTTGAAACTACGAATTTAATTATAGTAGCTAGTTAATTTTTATGTAGATATATAGCGTTTCATATGTAAGTAGGTTCCTACGGTGAGTAAATATGCATTCAGAGAACCGGTTCTGAACGATTACTCGGCCATTTGTTATGTTTGAATTATGGTGTCAATGATAGCCCACTTTGTTCTCTTTATATAAAGTTGTAGCCAGATATGCCACAAATTAATGATATTCTAATGGGAAGTAGCAATCGTCGTGATACTGATCTCGCATTGGTACCATTAATCTTTATTGTTTAGTTATGTAAATATGTACACACGATACATACATAATGTCACGTTTATAATCTTTGCTGATTGACGTTAGCGCCACTAAAGTAGGTGTTCTTGATTAACGGCTAGATATAGGGTTGTAAAATACTTCTTCCTTGTTCATCATTGTAATCAAATCAAATGAAATCATTTTTATTTCAGATTCACACCAGATTACAAATTATTTATTAATTATTTATTGAGAGGAGGCCTGTGTCCCAGCAGTGGCAACATTATAGGCTAGTTATGCATTAATTATAAATGATTAAATTATTAAAAAACAATCAATATTAATTTAAATTATAACAAAGCGTAATTATAACAAAGTGTTATTTTACCTGGCAATTTAAAAAACTATCATAATTCCTATATTTTTATTGACGTCGACGAAAGATTCATATTTGACACATTCCAAGTTGTCTGAAACTTCCGGATCCACATGTAACACGTTCATAACACAAGATAAGTCATTTGAAGTCACAACGTCGGATGTGTCCGAGCTTTAAAGGGATAAGTAGTGTACAAGTCAAAATATAAATCTTGCGTGTGGGGTGTGTGGCGCGGGTGGTGTCTCAGCTGAAATATAAAAGTGTTCGGGGGCACTCAACGGCCGGACGCTCATATTTTGTTATTTTATTTATATTAAAAGTAATGGTTCGCCGCGAGCCATAATGCTCTAGATGGTTTTTGCGCATTTTTCTCTTTTCTGTGTGTCGTATATTTTCACTTAAATGACGTAGGTACGTGACCGTCGCCGCTGTTCGTTTGTATCGTGCTTTATGTAACGACCCTAATGTATGGGGAGCTTAATAAAATTACATTATTTAGTAGCAATTGCTCATTAGGAAAAGATTCTTATTTCCGGTAATGGGGGCAGGAATCTGATATACCTATTAATGGCGTTGCAGGAATGGCGAGCAGATACTTACTTACCTTTATTTATAAGTTTACTTTAGATGCTATAAACATGTAACAACTGTATGGGACTCGATACGCAGGTATCAGATCATTTGTAAAACTTACCCCCTTGGAATTAACACTGCTATTGCTTCCCCATCACGTAAAGGATCATGAACGATAATCACTTAAGCACAAAGGTAACACCTTAGGATATCCTGCCTACATAGGTACAAGCTGCGTTGTATAAATAATTCCATTTAATTACCTTCACTTACATAGCGTTCATTCTCCAGGTAAGGTAATGTCTCAAAAATACAATGTTAAAGTACAAAGCACGGCCTGATTTATTAGTGTATAAGCACACATTAATGTTAACAAAGTGTATCGAGCGGCAGTGTGGTAGTGTGCCGCTGCTGTGCCGTAGTGTGCCGCGGCTGTGCCGTAGACGTGCTACACCGACATACATAGCGCCGTCAATTTACCTACCATAGTTTTATGCTATCATAAACAAGAAATACAGACATCTTCACTATAATGTAATGTAGGAAAACGGTGGGCGCCGTGTGAACCGAAAGCGGGCAAGCGTCCTCGAGAGGTGACCGTATGGCGTTTGTCGTAGAGGTGATATTCGTGGCTCATGCGGTGTACTAGCAAGTGCGGGTTGGCAGCAATCTGCACAAGCAGAAGCGAGGTGTAAGCGAGGTGCTGTGGTGGCTCGAGCGGCCGCGGCATAGTGTACCCTGCGCCGCCGCCGCAAGGGCGCGTTCGGCGCGGCACGGCGCGGCGCTGCGCGGCGGCGGCGTCGCTCTTCCGGGGAAGGCACTATCTCGGGTGCAGCGGGGAGGCCACCCCCTCGTAAATAACGCGCGCTGGCGAGCCGGCGAAGCACCCGTGCCAGATTCTACAGCTAGAAACAGTTAAACGCTCATAATTTCGTGCTGGTTAAGCTTATCTTTGTCTCGTGTACGAAATTTCGCTGTGCCGTCCCCCTCGCGCGTTTTCGTGGACATATTTTATTTGTGCAACACAACGTTCTGTCGCGTCCGGGGCCAAAGTTATAATTGTAGTTCGACATACCAGTGCAGCTTCTGCATAAAGTTGCCCAGCGACGTTTACATTGTTGAAATAACTTTATCTGGTTAATGTTTTAAGTTTACTCACTTTGATTTATTCGGAGCTCTCAGCTAGATTAACGATGCTTATTGGAGCGTTATTAGTTTATTGGTGTAGCATTCTGATTTCACTTTCATGTTTGTGAAATCAAAGCATGTGTAATAGTTATCCACACTTAAAAAGTTCTTAAATGATAGTCGAATTATAATTCAACAAGGGTTACCTACATAGTTGCGTGGTGTCAAGTAGCTGCTGGCTGGTTAACTTCGCATAAACATTTATGCATAACTAGAGTGTCGTATAAGTTTTCGCATAGATGTACGGTGAAAAGGCATTCGAGCATGGTGCGATAGTGCGCCGAGGGTGCCGGGGGTGGGAGGGCCGGGCGCCAGTGGGGGGCTCGGAGGGGGGGGGGTGGTGTTAAGCTGGTATCATCCCGCCTTATCGCGGCGCGGCGGTTTCATAATAATTTTAATACTCCGGGCGGCAACCCGCGGATTTCCGGCGCATACTTTTATAAGCGGTTTTGGTTCCCCGAAGAGGCCGGGTGTCACCCTCGCGTGCATGCCTTCAATCTCACTCGGTGAGTTGCCGCTGAATACACCCGCGGGAAATTTTTTACTTTTCTTTTGACGTTTATTGCCACGTTTTTGGCTTGTTTACGTTGTTTGTATAGACAGATTTAATTTGTTAAATAGGTGCTCTTTATTAGATTTCTCTTGCGACAGTTAGTGTAATTTTTTATTTCTTTTAGGGGATGTATGTTGAACTTGTTTCATTTAAATTTATGGCATTTTAATAAAAAAACCCTTGTAACACCTGTCTATCTATAGTTTCAGAAATAATAAATAATCACTTACTTATCCCACCTATCATTTGTCGTATTAGCGATATTAGGGCTGCAAAAAGCCCCTTAATTACGTCTAGTGGATACCGTTATGCGAGATCAGCCAATTTGCCAAAATGGATATAACAAATGACAGGAGTAATAGAGGCGCTTGAGTGTAACATTAATAGAGAGGCAGGTAGAGCCGGGGGGCGGCACTAACGACCGTTTTTATCCAAGGCGGGCGGATGATGGATGGACCTACTTCCGGCCGCGACGTCCGCACTTCCGCCGTTCCTTTTGTATATTTATCAACATTAATTTCAATGTGCTACAAGATATATTTGCCTGTTTTACTAACGGATTTTTCAGCGACGTGTACGCCGTGGAATGCAAATGGAGTATTTCTTTAATACTAAGTGGTATAAGAAAGTCTGAGTGAGATATTTTTATCTGTTTAACTGACTGGAGTGTACGCCTAGATATTTTAAGCATAAACAATCGAATAAAGTGTAATTCATTAGTGTTGCGAGTTATTTTGGTCGGCGTACACACGAGTGCGCAAAAATAGCCGGATAACACGGCTAATGATGACGGACATGGCTAACGGTTGCTTTATTATGGAGTCTCCCTATTTAACATGACAACATTATATCGTGAATGAATGCGGATAAAAGTCTGACAGAGATTTACGAAAAGGGAGATTTGGCCATCGAGTATTATTCTTGACACCTTTTCATCATCATGGGGTCTACAGTTCGATGTTCAGGCAGGGACAAGGACCATTAATTGGCAAATATTTATTTTTTGAATCTTATACTCTTTAATCTAACCAGGGGCCTATTTAATAAAAACGGCAGGTGATAGGCTCTAAAATCCAACAATTTGTCAATTTTTTTCATTGTATAAGTAGGTAGTTTCAGTTCCAAAAAAAAGCATATAACTTTTTGGATACCTAAATTACTTATGACTTCAGTTAGTTTCATTAGTATTCTCAATATCATTCGCGAACCAAAATTTTACCTATAATCAATTATTGCTATCTGCTTTTCTTCGACAAATGAACGAAGCTCGATCGTTTTCACGAACAGGATATTTTTTTATAGCTTAATTGTTATTCATATATTTTGTACCTACCCACCTATGTGCATGTAAAGCAATAACGAAGACTGTTAACAAATTGTAACACAAACATAAAGATAGGTGGTGTGCCCGTCGTTTACTACCTAACAAACCAGTTTGGCTCAAATAACATTTCACATTTCAAGATAGATTTTATCAAGTGATTGCTACAAACTCCGACCAGAGGCATAAAGTCTATGGTACTTTTTCTATGATTAATTCAATTATGTACCTAATCATAAAACTTTAACAGTACTTATGTTAAGTTAAAACAGGGACATAAGTACCCTAAGCTAGTGTAGTTTTCATGAGAATTAACAACTTACTAGGTAATTATGGAACCAAATTTGAAATATGAAAAAAAAAACATATCTTGACATCAAAGCCATTTGGTATAGGATCAAATGGCTTTGATGTCGAGATATGTTTTTGTCCACTTTTTGACTTAACCATAATAATAGTATAAAGTAGTTTTTTTCTGACTAGGCTATATATATTGTATATTATGCTGTTATACATTTAGATCGTGTAAGTATTACAGTTTTGCGTGGAGCGTGTTAGTATTTCATAGTTGATCCTGTAGTAAAAGTTGTTAATTTTCATCAGTAAGTAACTACTAAACTCTCTTATTAAAGTATGTCCCTCGTTTAACCGAATACACTGTCTAACAGGTATGCGATAGGTAATTAAAGAATGGTAGAGTTCTTTGCAGCTGCTATCCCGTATTATAATTTTGGATAAGTACCGATTGCTCTTTTGTAAATATAAATACAGCAGGTCAAGCTACCTGAAACTGTCAAATTTTCCCAACCAACCTTGAACCTTACTGCTTTAGCGATAAAGTTGAAAATCTATTAAAGAAATTTGACAGATTGTAGTAGCTTGATGTGCTGGCGTCTGTACCATACCTAGCTGCTGCAATCTGTACAATTTACCTACATTTCAGTTTCGTTGTCGACTTTTATTGGCATCTAATGCCTCATACTTTATTTATGCCTGCATAGGACCTACGCATTTCTTTATAGGTACTTTTTATAACCTTATGGTACGCCTATGGTAAGCCTTGTCCAAAGGCTGAATATAATTATGCTACCAACCCACGCTTACTCCAATGTGTGACTTTCATAACTCATGTACGAAACAAACAAACTATAAAACAGTTTAAATAGCAATTTATGCAAATAACCAAATGAATTTATATTCGCGTTCATAACACGGTTTACATCGTGCGCCCTACGTACGTATATCTACATACGACTTAATTGAATTTATAGGCACGTCGTCAAATGAATATGAGTAGTACACTCGCAATGTTTTCTATACTTAATGATGACTTATTAAGTATTCGCTGCACCTCTGTAGAACGGTGAGAACCTCGTAACATAAATTTTGCGTATTATTTACGTTGACAAACGTGCATTATGAAATTATAATGTTGTGATTGATATGCGGGTGCGCGCGCGGCCGCGACAGTGGGACGTGTGAGCCGCTGTCCGCACGTACCTTGTTGTACTAAATACTTGAGCGATGGACACTAGCGCCGGGGCTCAGATCACTGCCAACTTTATTGCTCCTTTGCTCCAAATACCACTGCTTTATGGCCATATTTACACTTATAAATAGACACCAACTTTATATTCCTGTGAATCGAAACTACGTCATACATCAAACATATCAAGTGCATCCGCGTACAGACAGATTACTAAACACCCGCATATTCTTACACCTGCACTCACACTGATCGATAGAAAAACATATAATCTAATATATTAACCTACTTACGAGTAATAAAAAATGAGCAGTTGAAATACTCACGAATTGTATCACCCTGTCGAATAATGAGGTCGAAAAGTCACAACAAATGGATGAAAAGTTCCGATTATAAAGTATATTTAGAGAATTACGAAGAAGTGTATGATCTACTTACACATACATTGACGTAGTTTCGTGGATAGATTCGCGCGAGTCGAAATAAAGCGAGCCAATCAATATTAACACGCCGCAAACAGCGTAAATTGTTGCCTAATGCCATACACGCACACAGCCGCCGCGCCGTCCGTGAACTAGCGCCTACACTAGCCAGGGTGCTCACTTCGCAGCGCGCTCGGAAAATTCTTTTCCTATTTCAGCGTAAGGTTCAGTTTGTGCGTTTCTGAATTTAGAACTACGTTCGTCAGAGATTAGTATAACTGTTCACCTAGGATGCAATTTTAAAGGAGTTTTATGTGCGTATGAGTATTATATACTGTTAAGGGAATGACTCATTTCTTCTCGACTTCGTGTGGCACGCATAGAATTGTTTCGACATCTACAGCGATGAAGCAGCGAGCACAGGTGTATTGTATCACCCTGTATGCATTGCGTATTACATTTACACAAGAAGCGGCCGCACACAGGCGGGCTGCGTGTCCGTACTAACGCATGCACGCACACTAGCCGCGCCGGCCGGCCTGTAATAACTCGGAACCACAATAAATCAATGTGATTAATGTCATTAAGCACTGTGTGCCGGCCTCTCTATATTCCGTCAATATGCACTGTTTTACGACATGCCGCGCCACGATAATTAGTCAGCTTTGTTAGGACCGTTGACGAATGTTATGTCCGATCCCAACGCTACGTAGAGAAATTAGAGCAATAAAAATATGTATACGAGCGCCATCTGCGGTTCCAATGTACGAGGAAAACTACGTCGAGACACTGATGTGACATGGTAGATGAGATCAAAGAGAATTTATAACGGAGCGTTCATAAACACGTCACTCGCGCAAAAAATGATCTCTGCTATTTCTCAAACTGTGAACACAGTCGGCACGCGAAGATTGATAACTATTACCATTTCTTGGTCAGATTCCCGAGACGCATGTTTATCATACGTCCGTTTGATGGATAGGCCGTAATTATTACGATTAGAACGGCATCGCAAATCATGGGAACGGCGAGGACAGGCTGCACTAGTTGACATCGTTATCGCCGCTTCAGATCTCGATTGTTGGCTCTGGGACCATACAGTTGTGTTCGTTGCGTTCGGAACGCGCGACCAGTTTCATACTTTATTTCAGCTCTTGTTCACGGCGCATGATCAGTGCACGATGCGTGGCTGCACTGTTACGAATGTATCCAGCATCGACTCGGTGGCCCATTTAGATCTACGATACTGCAATTTGCTGACGGACAGGAGTCGCGCGTTGCCCGCTCTGACTTGAAGGCAGGAATGTCTTGAGCACTGAACGTGATCGCTCAGCTGATTGTCCTAAATTGATTGTGTTCCGACATTATTCAATTCTATCACGCTCGCCCAACTTTGGAAACTGTGTTTTTTGACTGACAGCTGTATCTAACCTTCTTTTTGCTTTGATGTGCTTTTATTTATTTAAATTGGACACCGGGAACTGAAAGCCTAATGTCCGAGTGTAAACAACTGAAAATTACATTAAACATCTATTTTGAACGAGCAAAGAAATTATTCCAATTTCAGTGAACAAATTGCACCGTTGCTCATTTGTTCATTGATTTTAAATCCATACATTAGCGAGGAGAGATATAAATAATGACCAACAACGACATTGTGCTGGTTACATGTCCTCACACTTTTGGTTTCAAATGAAGGTTCGGCTCTTCGCTGGTAAACCTGGCAAAAATAGATTTGAATTGGTAACATAGTCTTAATGTGGCGAGGTGAGGTGGCGGTGCTATTGTGGCGGCGGTCAGGATGCCGATGACCATTTCGGTTGCACGCTTGTGCTGCAAAGTTCGCAATCAAATAAATATTTCGGCACAATTAAGAAAACGCCGACGAGGGTAGCACTCGTGACAATCGGCTAACAGCGTGCCGTGGAGCTTCCATTATGCCTCGATATATTTGATCGTGAGACTAAGTTGGAAAAATAATTGAATTTCTAGTATTGTCTTGGCTTTTTAAGATTCTTTATAATTGCTAGTTAGATGTTAATGACTTACAAAAAATCGGTGCTTAATTTCTGGCGATTGTTCATTTTTGAACGCGAAACATGTTGTCAGATATTTAGTAAATATTTAGCATATTTATACGGACTCAAACTTCCACTACCACCTAGTTAAGACGCCAGTAACCGCGCAGCATCCTCTCTATGCATCTCCGCGTGCGTGCTCTCCGCTCTGCCCACATCCGCTGAAGTATTTTGTTTATTGCTAATGCGATTTTATTTTTTATTGCTTTTTATTTATCTTTATTCAGCGATTGCGGTTTATTGTATTAAAATAAATAAGAATTCTTGACTTTTTAATTTTATTCGAGTCGAAGTACACGACAGTGCCGCGAAGAGAGAAAGAAATAAATTTTAATAAGCGTTTCTTTTTTAAGGCGTGATTCTTCAGTTAAAAGCGATTTATTTTTTATATAAACTTGAAGATAAACCGTATTCATTAGAGATCGACTGGAAAGGGCCTAAAATAAAAATAAACGTGGTCAAGTTGGTGTTGTCGCTGAGTTATTGTCGTTAATCAGCCCCTCTTCTGAAGGCATGTTGATTGGAGGCCAGCTCGCTCGTATGGATGAGCGGCATTGTTCTCTTTATTAACATTTGGCTTAATTATAGCGATCATATAGAGGCATTCTTTGTATTTACTTGCCGCTTTGCACCTTTTATTCCTTAGAGATATCACTTCAAGTCTGGATCTTGATACGCAAGTGTTAAGGTTTGAAATGAGCCCAGCAACTAAGCCTCTTATTTTCTAGACTAAATCGCCTACAAGTAAAAAGCTAAAGCTGGTAGTGTGATTCTATTCGTGAATTATCATTTAATTATTTTCCTAAGAATCTGAAGCAAACAATTAAATAGGAAACGATTGTTGTGCTTATAAATAATTTACAAACTTAAATCAGGGGGCGCAGTTGTATTCCTACAAAATGACTACTAACATATTCGAGGCGTATTTCTACGAATTTGTTCACGTCCACGCGTCCAATCGTGTGTTACCCAACGGAAGTACATAAATAATGTTTATCGATCGATCATCGCCGAGGCAGAGTGACGCACTCGTTAGATTTATACCTTCATTGTCAGAGCCGTAAACTAGATCTCCATAAAAAGGGACATTTCCTATTTAAAATTTATATTAAAAGACAATGGTTAACAAAAAGTGGGCGCCTCTTCGCGAAGCAGCCCGGCTGCGCGTGCGCTCCACGGCGCCAACTGCCAAATCTCTATCGGACGCGCGTAAATTACGCCTTTTTACCTGGATTCCTGTTTTGACATATTTAAGGCATTAGTAATAATTATGAGTGCTCCGGCCGGCCAGTAATGCCTGTGTGCGTGCCAGTCAGTTTTGACACTATCTTAATGACGGACGTCGGGTGACAATAAATATTGAATCGTTATCGCTCACCTATCCGAAGTTGCGTCACTTGGGTTTAAATCCTAAAATAGACCCCCCAAATGGTTGGATCCGATAGTTTTATTTGAATGACTATTACAGACACTTTCAGGTTTCAGCATTGTATGTAACAAGCGCAGAAGTATCGAAACTGGGTGATGACATTAGGTGGTTAATTGCAAGTATTGGGGTGAGTGCAGAGGTCAGTGAGGGTCGCGCACATCTGCCGTGTTTGTCCACCCACGCGCTCGCTGCAGTTAACGAGCGTCGTCCAATAGTTTTAATTGCAACCCGATATCTGCACTTTTATGTCATTGCAAACAGTGGAAAGATTTGCTATTACAGCGAACATTCGCAAACTAATGAGAAAGTATTGTTCAATGTTGAGTCATTCACTCTAACTTATGTGAAAAACAAATCTTAGATGTCAATCAATTTCAAATAAATTCTTCAACTTGACAATAGTTAGATATACCTGACCTAACTAAAAGCTCAGCAGTAAAAAAAGAATAACTGGATATCCGAAAAACCGATCATGTGTTTCGGGTGGTATGAATAAATCAGATATAGCGAGACTGGCGTAGGCGCCTGCCCGGAGCGGCGCGGGGAGATCTCCACCGAGTTATAAAACCTCTCAAAAGGTGAACTGAAAGATTCGTGCGTAAATATTAAGGGTTTACGACGGCTCATTCAGTCATTAGAGTGCGTCTTTTGTTTATAACCGCGTCGTAGACTTGTCGCTATTCCGAGATAAGATCTGTCTCGTCGGGTCGTCATTATTTATGTGAATTTTGACAGAACAGCACTCTAAGGGCAACAGGCTCACACTTAAATACTATTATTTATGGCAAGTGTGGTGTGCCATAAATTACCTTTCATCGAATTAAGACAAAAGCTAGTGCCGATAAGGCGCGCGATTAGGGCACGCCTCATTGTTCTAACGAATGCGGCGCTGATACAGCCAATATTTTTCAACTTTTACGACTTCTATACGAGATTGCTTTGTTCGTGTAGCGAGCAAAGTCGTACTTATGAAATGTATAAAATCTAATGGAAGTATTCCTTCGTCTCCATCTAATATAAATGTGTACAAATAAAATTACGATAAATAAACAACGGAAAGCTTTGGACATGTCGGACGGATATAAAATTTATAACCCTTAATAGGCTATGGAGGGAAGGGTGGATGAAATACGGTTAATGATAAATCCACAAATGAGATTTGCCGGACGTCTGGCCACTCAAAACTGTCGCGCTATTGTCACTGGACACTCTCACCTTATATTACACAGATCAACTAAATATGGCGTGCTCATTCAAGTACACAGGGTGTTGCCTTTTGAGGCTCGTTTAATTTACTTTATGCTGCGAATTTTCCATTTTCCTGCAGTAACAAAACAGGTTGATTTTGAATTATCGATGATGTTCAGTAGGGTCGTGAATATTTCACCGATTTAGATTGTTTTCATAATTTTACAATGCTAAGCTACTCCGTGAATTTGAATTTGTTCATTTTTTTAATGCTTACTTTAGCGTAAATATGTTGTCTTAGATTTTGATGTACAGACGCCAGCACATCAAGCTACTATAATCTGTCAAATTTCTTTAATAGATTTTCAACTTTATCTCTGAAGCATTAAGGTTCAAGGTTGATTGGGAAAATTTGACAGTTTCGGGTAGGTAGACCTGCTGGCGTCTGTACTTACTTATTGTTTTTCTGACCTTTGTATTTGTATAGAAGTTATAATTTGTAGTTGTTTGTTTTGTAAAAAGGATAAAGAACATAAAATAATTATAGCTAAGTGCCATTGGATAGACAGGCTACGAATAAGTCAACTAGTTCTGCCTTATCTTGCCTGCTTTACCATATAAATGCTTTGTGGGATAACATGCACGTATAATGATCTTAGTACTTTCCTATCTTGCATTTGTATGTCGGTATGCTTGCATCAGCGTATAGATCTTTACTATACAATAATCTGCGCCTAAAGACTATTCTCATGCCAGATTTCCCATTAATGTTTTTTAACTCTTGTCATACAAAGAAATGAAAAACATTCAGATTTTTTTTTCTAAATAAGTTTCATATTATTTGCTCTATATTTTTACCATTGGTTTATTAGGTACCTACTCATACCATCCTATTTTTCAAGTTGAAAAAAAATCTCTGAAATATGGTAAATTATTTTCAAATGGTCAATTCAATACCCGATCAGCCTGTAGCCTGTCAGTGGTGTAGGTGGTGATGATCCAGATGGACACGGGTCAGCAGCTGCGCGGTAATTAAGAGGTGGCTGGAAGTGGCATGCGCCGGCGCACAATGCGGTTCAATTGAATGAGAATAATCTTTGCACCCACGCGTCTTTTGTGAGCGTGGGTGGACCGATGACCGGTGCGTGCACGATCGAAAAGTGGCTCTACTTTGCGGTTTTCAGTTTTTTTCTAGTTTTATTTTTCTTTTGTTTCTTGTTGCGTGACCTTTACTTCGGTGCGGCTTGTGCGGCTTATAAATACGCATTCCTTTAATGTGTTGACTACTGTCAAATTAGTACGAATAAATGCAGACACTTTGGTTCGTATCTATAATTGTATCTGGGTAATTCCATCTTACTGCCTAGAGCATTATTTATATTATTGATTTGCGTTAATATGAACAGCATGCTATTGTCATTTCGAATGCTATCTAAACGTCTGACATTTACAACATTTATAGGTACTCAGTTATGTTAAATTGCATGCAGCTTACGACTACATTCGCATTTAAATTCAAATGTTAATCAATATTAGCAGCGGTTTCGCAAACAGACTCGTATCATAATGACATAAATTAAAATCTACTGCGAATTACAAATTACACAAATACACGCACAAATCATTCACATGAAATTGTCATAGCTAAGTAGAGCATATTCTGTGCCGACGTCGCATCGGACAAAAGCAAACAATTATTGCAAAAATTGCTTTAATGATAAATTGGTGACCATTTCTAATGGCCTGGCTATGAGTGATTCGACCCGGAATCGAACCCGTGCAGTCATAACGTCCTCGACGTACAATGACGCTCTCTCGATGATTTATCTCTTAATTGTGCTCAATACCGACATTCCGTTGAAGGCGGTTTTATATTATACTCATAATTCTTTAGAATTTCATTCGATAATTCAGTTTTGTTGGACATCGATTCACCTGGTATCTTATTGGTATATCGCTAATATATTAGAGGTCATAATATTCTAGATAAGTATTTAGTATTTCCTGTCGTAAAGGATACATTAGGCACAATAAAAAGTTACATCGAGTTAACCTTTATGGGGTTTGTGTCATCGTGGGTTTTGGTTTTTTATGATATTACTTGGGAATGGGCTTTTGTTCGGTCCCAGTTCGACGTTACTATCGACTGACGAAATAATCGTCTTTTGATCATCTAACAGCGGGGTGATGGCGTAGCCTACTATCAGTAGCTATCGCGTTCATATTGACAGTTAAACAACATTCATTGCGTTATTTACGTTTTTGAGCACATAATTTTTTCAAACATTGGAAGCAATATCCTTCAAAATCAAAATGATTGAGATTGTGACCGATTATGTGGTACTAGGGTGCAGGACTAAAGCTTGGGTTTCCTTAGAAATAGGTAGGTGCTATTCGTCATCGCTGCAACATGACGGCCGTCCACATACAGAGCGTTTTTTGTCACCGTAAAAATCAGACACCCTCCATCAATTTCACACATTTTCATGAAACCGTATTTTCAGGAAACCCAAGCTTGATTATTTCTACTTAAAAATTTACGAGATCGATATGACTCTTTACAATGAAACATACCTAATATAACATCACGCCCGTACAGGCGAGATGACGGGTTGGGCAGAGGTGTACCTACCTTATAGTAGGTACACTCACATTTCATTACAAACAGTTTTTTTACTAGCCTACGCTGTCCTACTCCTGGGCAAAGGCCTCCCTCCACCCCTTCCAGGTTTGACGGAACCTATCCAGCTCGTCCCGTCATCTCCTACGTGGTCTGCCGCGACCCTTGCTACAAAACCATTGTGAAAGAAAATAAATAAACTTATTATAATATTATATTTCACCAGTTATCGTTAAGTCCCATGCACTTTTCACAAATCCGGCAATACAATATAACTTAAATACTAGGTAAACTTAAAAGAAAACCAGTGAACACAGCATGCACAATATGTTATTAGTTTCCATTTTATTTGTTCTAACCCAAATATGATATGACATGATTATTTATGACAATTTTTGCTAAACTACATCCAAAATACTTTATTACGACGCGACGGATATAAATTATCTACGACACGACTTCCATGTAGAGAATTCAAATCAGGAAATGGCAACATTTCATGTCACGTATGAATAACTGCAAATAGATATTAGCGTTCATTGTCAATAAAAGTTGTAAAGAAAACTAATAGTGGCTCCTCCGCTACATTACGACTATTTTACCGTTTTTACGTTAAATCAGGGCTCACGAACCGTTGGTCTACTCCGACACTGCGAGTTTTTATTACCTGTAGCTTTACTTCCGTGATTGCTTTCTGAACGCTTTTTTGTTTGCTATTTAACATCTCGAAGTGCACTATTAGAACAATTTGCTTTGGTTTTTATTTCTTTTATTTTGTTGCTAATCTATTGTATCTGTGAAAACAAAGTAATCAATTCATTTTTTCAGGATAACTAACTATGTAGAACATCATCATCTGCCTAGCTTTTTCCCAACTACGAGTATGTTGGGGTCCGCTTCCAGTCTAACCAGATGCAGCTGAATTCCAAAACCCAGTTACTGGGTAATACGATACCCCTTGGTAAGACTGGTTGTCAGATTTTCGGGCTTCTGACTACCCTTAACTACTGTCAAAGATTCACGAATGACAGCCGGGAGCAACGGCTTAACGTGCTTTTCGAGACACGGAGGGGTCTTGGTATGTAAAGATGGTCACCCATTCATGGACCAACCGCGGCAAGCGTAGCTTAACCTGATCGATCGACCCGTGCGGTTGTTATTACTTAGCCACTAGCCCCTCAGCTGACTATGTAGAACATTCATGAAATAATAACATAAGCTTTTTTTATTTTTTTTTGTGATAGGATGTCCAAAAATGTTTGCGACGCCTGCGACTGCCGGAGGCGCGTGGGGTCGTCTTACTATCGGTATCAATATGGGGGAGTAACTCTAATATTAAAGTTATTTATTGTAAATCGCTTCCTTTGCCTCCTTGTGAGCAATATCACTGTTTTCGTAGCTCGTACAAACAGCACTGAAGCATGCGGTTTGTTTGGCAAAACTGTGTGGCTTGCGGAAAATAAAATAAGTATGTGACTACCAACCTATCTACATATAATTTTCAATAAATTGCCGTTGGAAAATATAAATATTCACAGTAACAGAAGATTAGAATGTTATAAAACTTGTGCTAAAAATAAATGAAGAGCGCAGATAATTATTTTGATTTAGACCCGATTTTTCGATAAAAATGGCTGTTCGACGTATTTTCTATACAAAAGCTATCAAACCGCAATATTTATTCCTCAGATAAAAGTTATCTGACTATTGAAAAATCAGCCCTCAAATAAATTACTATAAAAAATCTGAGATTTGCAATCCCGTTTGATAGTGTGAATATAGTTTATTAGAGTATCAAGGACGCGACAGTAAGCAGACGTTCGGAGCGGTGACAATGCGAACGCGAGGGGAGCTTGTTTGCCCGCCGCGGTATGAATAAAGATATTCCCGTTATTTGTAGTACAGATGTCATGTAATTTCATTGTGTCGCACAATATTTAGTGTAAACACGCGGGGCGACTCCCGGGCCCCGGCGAACTAGATAACATCTCATAGTTCCGATGCACAGTGTATCACACAATAAAACACATTTTTATGTCACAAGAAAAAATAATTCTGCCTTGCTAATAAGGATTTGTACGCGATTATTTGCGATAATATAAAAGAGATTAAGTCCCGTTACCATAAATACGTTAAAATTGGGTCACACGACAATGCGAATGCTTTCATCGGTTTTGACAACATTTCTTTACCAATTTTATCCGATGGCATAGGATAAGTTTTTTGTTACTTTTTATTTGCTTTCATTGAATACATTGCAAAATGAAAAGTTATTATAAAGTAATTTAACATAACATACAGAATTATAAAATATTTAAATTTATTTTTGTTCTCAGAATTATAAGATATTTAAATGAAGATATCTTAACAATCGAGATATTCCGCTTCTGTCTCGAAACTCTGAGTTTACGTTCATAATCAGATGCTTTACTTAATTATTGAATGAGACCCTGGCTCACGCAATTCAATATAACAAAGGCTCTCCACTTCAGTACGCAGAAACAAGTTTCAAACAAATATAAATATTTGATTGTCATTTAAATTTTACTCATGTGTCAGCGATAGAAAGCCTCCATATATTGTGAATAATGAATCACTCTGTCTATCTAACTCCTAAATTGAACTAATATCTGAACTATCCTATTCACAACTTAAATTGGCACATTACCTTTTGGAATGAAACCGTGTAAATTATTTACGCCACGCTCCTGTCACTCTGAAATTTTCCAGCCCACATTGAAACATCGATATGGTGTTAATAAAATCATGTCAGTCATAGGCAATCGGGACAAGCTAACATGAGCCCTCCATTAAATGATAATCCTGCCAATTTATCGGCAGAGCAAAAAATATACGGCATTGTGTCGCGACTTGTCGAACATGAAAATTATTTTATATAAACACATTGAGTATTCCCGACGCTCCCTGCTCGCCGCTACGCTCGCAGATTACTCGGATCCCCCATCTTCCTCACTCGTCATCTGCTGACATATTTTTTAAAATGGGGTGACGGGTAATGGAATAATAATAAACTGGAATTTACTTTTTGGTCATCGTACTGAATCAAAAACAGAAAGGGGTGTGAACATATTGCTCGTTGTAGATTGTTTTCATTGTCGTCCAACGGACCAATACTGTATAATCAACGGCTGGATAAAATGAAATGGAATTCAGTCTGAGCTATTTGTCGCATGTTTGACACCAATAACAGGGTTCGTCGCGCATTAGAGCCACCATATGTCGGTCATATCAAATTTATTTCTATTATTTTATTGGTTTGGTCGCCGATGATTGCCTTCATTACCTTTATTGGAAGTCACTGAGTGAATTTGAATTTATGGTCAGCGATATGGGTGATAGCTGAATGACTATAACAAAGTGAACGAAGTAATAAAGGTAATAAATTGGTTTCACGAGGCTCTACGTATCGTCCACTATTATTTAGCTACACGCCATTAAGAACCTTTAGGTACCTACTAACCCCCAATAATATATATTACTTAGCTAATAACTTAGATACACATTCAGTGTTACAGCGTTAGGTATGTGCCGTGTCGTCAAAAGACATTCGGTGTGCTGTCGCAACAAAGTGTACTATATTAAGAGGAGTACAATAGCTCCATCAACTGTATGAGCTTAAAATCATCCATTTAAATAACGTTTTTAAATAAATACTGCGCAGATAATAGGAACAATGCAATATTTTGTCAACTGCCGACTGCGGGCCGCGGAGAGTGCACCACTGCGTGAAGCGGAAAATCCTCGGGACATTTGAGGACACTTTTTGTGGGATAATATCCGCACGACATTGTCAACCGACTATTTAATACATCAAGTAACACAATACTTTAAATACGACTAGATTTGTGCAAAATTTGAAATTGTTACGCACAGTGATTTTGTATTACACGATTGGATTAATATGTTCATGTCTCGACCGACTGCCGGGAATTATTGTCGTAGGCTTTGTTGTATTGAAAACGGGTACCTATTATTTAATAACTTTAAATAGTTTTATAAAGCATAAACGCACCGCCTTTTAAGTCAGAGGTAATGTTAATTTTCTTACTCATTGAGATATCATTCACATTAACGTGGCAAACATAAAAGTTAAGGGCGCAATAAAATTGATAATAAAGCCAATAAAATTATGGATTTTCATTTTTTTGTTTATTCTCCGAGCTAAGACGTTTCCACCCTCGTACATTTACCAAATTGAATAGCTCTGGTGAGTCCCGATGGCAGTAATTCTCTATTGAGACGCAATAAAACAAGATATGACAAAAATATCCGATTTCATAAAGCTTTGGTTTCGTGACACGTAATATTATATTATTTAAGGGACATTATTCCGCCTTTTGTTTGTGGTTCCTTTCCATGTTTTATGTCACCAAGTGAGTCGGCACACACTACGTGAAATTATTTTCTCACTTAATTTACAAGTTTTATTTTGAGATTAAATCTGGGATCGAGTTTCATATGGTTCGATATATCTGTAAGTTGGATTCGATTTGCGTTTTTGAAAAGATATTCTTATACATTTACGTAATTTTTCACTCGTTAAAATTGTATTATACGACTTTAGGGACGTGCCGATCATCAATTTAGAAAGTTCATAATTTCCAACAAAATGTTGATACCTTTAGAACATAAATACAATAGTCGTGCTGTGTGTAAAGCGTTTGTTTGTAAGCAGGTACTTGTACGCAATATGACAAGAGAAATTATTGGTAAAGAGGGCTTGGCTTCAATGAAAAGGAAATATCTCGACAATTATGAAGCATTAGTGCGGTTGACAATGGCGACATATTTTTTGTACAGCTTTCATGTGAGCCTCAAACAAAACGCACAATACAACCTTCTATATTTGGGACGGTTTAATTAATTATACAAATGTACAATAGACGTTTAATCTTTTGAAGTCGGATTAATCAATAGTTATGTAAGAACAAGCTCGGAGATCAAGGAGAGACTTTATTTTTAACTTCGATTAAGCTTTTGTAAAGTGTTTTTTTTTTTTACTTTTAGAAACTTTTAGAACGGCTAATATTTTTTCGTAAGTAGATATGTAAAATTGCAAACCCATTGTTTAACTCACGTTTTGATTTTATTTTAGAACTTTCAGACGACGTTCATCTAGTACTGGAAAAGCGTTTCAGCACCCTTTATGATTTAATGAGATTCTTGTTTTTGAATACATAACCATCCATTGCAGTCTTATATGTTTCTCTTGTGTTGAGTCTCGCGGTATCTCTGCATTTTTTCAAGCTCTTTTGTGTAGACAGATTCTAAAAACACTTCGTTCTCTCGCGGTATCTCTTTCTATTTGCCCTTTTGGCAGACTTTGCTTCTAAGGTAGGTACAGTTAGCTACACATTCAAGAGTCCCAACTATTCTTAGTGTGAGCTGACGTTATAATAAGCGTGTGCTACATGAAAATTCTCGCATGCTTCGATCGCTAATGGTATAGGTCGAGATATTGCGCTGGCTTGTTAGTTTGGCTCCTTACAACTTGTTATAAGGCTGGTGTAAACACGCGTGACGGCGGTATCACGTCATCAGGCACGCGAACACGCTGCGCGATCACTCCTCATCCCTATAATACAATTATAAATGCGAAACTGGTCGTGTTTGTTTATTTGTCAGTAAATCACGCGAAACCAGAGGATTTGCGAGCCCTGGCCGAGGAGAGATGTCGTTATTGCATGTTGAGGAAAGCCTCAACTCAATATTTGTTTTTATGACTGGAAAGTTAAAACGTCATGTGCATAGTAAAACAGAGTATTTTAACTTGTTAACCGACACAGGGAAGGGAAATCGTTGTGCAGGGGTTAGAGATAGGTACGTACATTAGTTCCGTATTGTGAATGAGCTAAGATACCTACTTACCTAAGTAGTTGATATATTTGTTGGACGAACTGCCATGAAGTTATGTTTTGACATGATATGCACATTATACATACCTGCCTTAGTCTACTAAGATAAATTTTCCTCAAACAGATAGAACCTTTTCAAACCGCGACCGTTAATAGTTTTGCTACGTTTATTCTCGCAGTCCGTTCTTATCTTCAAGCGAGCCTTTTTATAAAGGTATACCTAGATTAATTGATATAATTAGACCATTATAGGTACCTACGATGAAACTCGTGCTAACAAGCCGCAGCAAGCGCAATAAAATGGTTCCTTGCATCTGTATTGCAGAATGCTAAAAATGACGAAAAAATCGATATTTATGTAGGTGAGGTGGTTAGTTGCGTGCACAGGCTGCGTGCGGCGGGCACATTCGACTTCGTGCATCACATCGCCACCCTAATTAATATAAGATCTCAATTAAATTGCGACACATAAAGAGGAGCGGAATTTTTACACACACGCTTAATATATGGCCAGCGTTTTGTCTCAGAATAAGGCAATATCCACTCAGAATCTGAGAACTCGTTTGTCCATGTCACATGCGACTTTATACAAATAGAACAAAATGCATTTTAAAATTTTATGATCCAGAGATAAAGCTGTGAAAGTGCTATCGTGTTTTAATCAAGATTAATTAATGCGATCTTTTAAACTTTATTACGCAAAGAATGGAAAAATAAAGAATTGTACACTAGTTAGAAATGCTATCGGATTTGCGGCTGTATTTTTAGATTGGGTGATGTAAACAACTTATGTATCGCCTAGCTTGCGGCTACGCAGAGTTATCTTAATAATAATTACCGGGACTTCTACACGCGTAACTTTTTCTAATATACAGGCTGTTGCTTATTAATTATATTAAAACTGACGGCACATTCATTTTCTACTAAGCTTAATTGACATCGTTTTTATTATGACTGAACAAATAAAATATTCAGGGTCTGAGTTATAAATGTTCACTTTTCCCTTTAATGGTGCCCACAGTTAGTTTATTCGGGCCGGTGTCGACGTCGAGGCAAGGTCCTGACCAAGTTTTGAATCGTAATAATTTCGGTTCAGATTACCGATGCTGATAGGGCGTCATCTCACCTCTCGCCAGGGTCAGACTTGGGGTTATTTAGATTCATTATGAATTTGTGATTTTTTTGCTAATTAGTTGTTAGGTCCATTGGTACAGGACTGGTTTCAACTTCCTGAAGTCTTCCTTCTT
Source organism: Apamea anceps (assembly GCA_951799955.1). NCBI lineage: Eukaryota > Metazoa > Arthropoda > Insecta > Lepidoptera > Noctuidae > Apamea > Apamea anceps. The sequence continues at coordinate 12,938,760 of OX637505.1, read as the reverse complement.
CCAATGTGAGTTATAAAAGCCTGCCTAATCAACAATTCTGATAAATATTTTACACCTAATTTTTCTAACAAACCTTCTAAGTATAGGGCATCGTATACTAATCCGATATCATTTTCTTAGTTAGATGCTTAAAGTGCATTGCAAAAGCTTGAAGTTTCTACGTTGATGCTTTTCTTTCGTACCTACTTTTACATTGCTTGAGATTATAAAAAAGTGAAGGGGAATTTTTACCGCCCCAGAATTTTTGTTTAGTTTAATTCATTAAAGTTTATGTTTAGGTTTATTTCCTTATGTCCAGTGACACCTAAGTCCACACCTGTAGTGGCAATGGTAGAAGGCCACACGCGGTCGCGCAGTGCCGGGGCGGGGGCGCGGGCCGGGGGCGCGGGGCGCGGTTCATTCATGTTGTTAGATCCGACCGCTCATAACTTAACTCCTAATTTATTCGTCTCCACTTACAATCCAGTTTTGGTGCAACCTTCTTTGTAGCACCTTGATTTTTACTATGACTTTTATTAAAACTCTATTTTGTTCATAAATTAAGATATCTTTAGTCTAATGTGGACAGGTTATAGCCTAAATAAGTAATGGCTAGTTCGCTAATTAGACGTTGTTTACTTCCCAAACGCCTTCGCAATTAATATATTTTCAGTAAAATGTAGAGTCGTAACTCTACCTAGCAATGTCGATATTCTAAAAAAATGTGCCTCGTATTTCAGATGCTCCCTGCCAAAAAGGGACCTAAATAGACATGTCTCCAACAAACAGCTATCTCCTATTCCCCGCAGCATGCACTATAACTTTACACCTGTACATAAACATGTACATAAAATAGTGTAAAGGCCCTTAGCGTAAACAACGCTTGTCCAACTATCCATTCATAAAGTCTTATAAAAGATAAATATACAGTTTGTAACGTAACAATGAAACAGTATGGGCCGATGGAAAATATCAGATTTCTTTCCAATCGTCAAAATGTTCGATGCTACAAGTTTGAATCAAAGATTTTTTTCTCCGATATTTATGTTTGTCTTTAATTTTTACTCCTGCGCCGCTGTCCATTTAATATTGGACGGGGACAGTGTTAACGATCACTATATAAAATTTTATTTCAACGCATCTCGCCTTGCTTTTTGTGTATTCAACACATCGTTGATTTTACTTTTTATTAATCACTCGTGAGTAACAGCGTATACTTACGTGTTGTTCGGGAATAATGTGTCCGTTTGTTCAATTAAATTGCCTGATTATAAACATAGATATCGGGAATAAGAAGTAATGTTATGATTTTTGGGGAAAATTGTAGTTTAGGTAGCCTTTGCTCAGATGTAGTAAGGAAAGTTGTTTTCTGTTGTGTAATAAAATAATAACATTTATTTAGGTCCTTTTACAAAGCAATACATTTACAAACTTATACTCGTAAATACTTAGCAGTACCAATTTAGATTGGCTTAAATACTGATATAAAAGCTAGTTTAATTTACACGTTTTTACCTATGAAAGGTGCGATGGTATATTATAACTTGTGGCGACCTGCCTGAGCTAGGTTAATAAAAACCTGTGTTTCAGGCCATCCCCTTAAATATGCATCCAGTTTCTGTTACCTAGGCCGAGTGGTGGGTGTAAGGAATAGACCACCCCATCTCTTCCTAGGGGTGTCAAAACCGGGTTAAGTACGGTCGAAGGATAGATGGCGGAGGATTCTTCTTTGCTTTAATAATAACAAAGTGCGATCGCTCTCTGTGAGAGTGCTGGTTGTAGATCACCAAACAGCACCCCAATTGCGTAACACACTTTTTAGCACAATCAGTATATTTCAATTGCTGTATATTCCTTCCTATGTTTGAAAAATTTGTCTGCTCGAGAACGTAAATCGCGCAATGAATGTTCTTTAATTGTCAAAATGAAAGGCATTGCCATTGTTAGTAGTGGTGTCAATTATCTCGCTGTCAGGCAATGTTGGTGATGATATTTACCTCCACGTGTTTCAGCACTCAATGAATATCAAGAGGCTAGTTTTCAGGAGTTGATGTTGAGAGGTCTGATATGAAAGGTAGCTGTCTCGTTGCTCTAGCGGTCGCAAGCACGACTTAGCGTCTTCTTCTATTCGGTCTTGGGTTCAATTCCGGTCGAAGTGTTTTTGGGTTTTCCCAACAGGAATTCCCAGTAGCCCGGTTCATTGTATAGGCGGTTCTTACAGCGAAAGAAAGAAATGAACATTTCATTTCATTACTATACCTACCTAGAGATAACCGAGAAAAAATACGTAGGAGGTTAATATTTAGCTGTACAGTACAAGGTTCAGGTCTTAACAATTACTTAGAAGCCCTAACAAAACATGGCCGACAAGTCAGTATCAGAAAATTATCGACTAATCCTTTTGACTTTAGTATCAATTTGCTAGAAATTATTTATCAAAAATAGATATCTTAAGTATCTACGCGAGCCATGTCCAGATTTATAACAGTATAAATTAATTTGATTTAAAAGCCAAGCACGTTTCTGAAACAGATAAACAATTATTCTACAATCGATCGTATTTAATACTGCGTTCGTTTAAACTGGATCTGCCGCCCACGCCAATAAACAATTTCCATTTTAATTAATGAAATAGTTGCTTGCTTCCATATTCATATAAATTGTCTTAATGTCTTAAATTAATATTGGGAGCTGAGTAAACATTCGGCTGCGTGGGACGACAAATGCTAATGAGAATTAGGTGAGTTTAACAAAAAAACACCTTCATTTTTTTGGAAAACTTAGAAAGAGAAAGGTAACGCTTTATATTACATATGTGTGAAATGAAGTTCCTAAGCGTTTGGATGATCTGTGTGGCTTATCTTATCACAGTGATCTTGGCACAGTTTTCCTCTTAGCTGTTAGAAGTTTTTGAGGAAGTTACAGGCTACTGTGGGACTTAGGGTGACTATCAAGCATAGAATTGTAATGTATGCGTTAAAAACGATAATGTGTTCAAAACAACATGAATCTGCGTAAGCGGTAATATCGCGTGGTCAATAAATCATTTCAATATCGTGTTAAGTGAGTGAGACACATAAAAGCAGCAGCAACAAAGGTCGCGAAGATTTGTGCGAGCTATCTCCGGCGAGCGCGCATTCGTGTAGGCCGATACGCGCCGCCCGGCCGCGCGGCCGCTCTGCCGCGCGCCGCGCCGCGAGCCGCGCCGACATCTACACACATTAAATATATCCATTTAATGATTACAATTTCTCGTTATAATTTATTTAGGACGAAGCATAACAAGTTTTCGAATCAAATATGTCGCCCATAAAGATGCTGACTCCGAGGGTTGGACTCCCAAACCTGTTAATTCTACAATGATCTTTTGTCCGATGCGACTCGACGATGAAATGGTCTCTCGTATCATGGATGTAAGAATTAAAACCGGTCGTTACGTCTCAGACTAGAATGATCGTTTTGAAACGACTCGACCGCGCCTCGCGAGGAGTTAAAGGGTTTCATGAGCGTGTGCCGGCGATAAATGAAATATTTCTTCTTCAGAATAAATTAAAGTCCATAATCCAATTCCGCCGAGTCACCGTAAGACCGTTCTTATCGAGTCCTTAGAGGGGAACGGATAGATCGAGATCGGCCAGAGAGTGTGAATGAGAGCATTACGATCAAAAAGGGAGGCGGCGGGCGAGGAGAGTGAAGAGGCTGTTGGATAATTCTTTATTCTTTATGAATATGTGAGCTCGTTATCTGTGGGCTGACGTGGCCCGAGACATTCGCGGCGGCGGCTGTGTGCGTGGCGGTGTGTGGCGCACACTGGTGCGTGTGGAGCCCTAGTGCTGCCACTAAATAATACATAGGTATCGACAGCGCCGTCTGCGAAGAGCGGCGGGTACACGACCGGATCAACATACGGCATCGACGCCAGATTGAACGATAGTTCCCGAGGAACTGGTTATCGTTATGGGGCGACTGGCGGATGAAATTTATTGGCAGCGCGTTGGAGAAATGTAGCGAGCGGAAGGGGCTTGCGATTTTAATTAGGTAATGAATGTCGATGCAGATCTGCATATCGATTTAACGGCTAGATTTATCCATTCGTTCTATGTCCGTGTTTCAAACTCTAACTAAAACCCCAATTTAATGATTTGAACAAATAGATGGATAAATTTATTGTTTGCTGCAGAGTACGCGGACAGAATGAAATTCTACTATTTATATTGTTTGGTAATAATGTCGAATAAAATGAACCCATTTTACACCTAGTTTGTATTCCTATCGCTTATGATCCGTGACCCTTGAACTTTATCTGCTAAACCTCCGTAGCTGCAAAATATTTGGAGGTTTAGTGAAGTTCCACTTACCATCTATTAGTAGGTAGGTTGGTACAATAAGTTCCAAGTCTACTACCCTCAAAATTACTGTTGCAAAAGGTGTCACTTATTTGTAGATATCATAAGCAGCCTATACCCCACTGCTAGGATGTGTAATAATCCACCACGCGGGCCAAGTGCGGGTTGGTGGACCTGATAATAAATTATATTAATGAATGTGAATTCCACTGATTCTTAATGGCAATTAATATTTTCTTATCTATTTTACATCTAGTTTTAGTTAGACACCAATCATGCTTTTATTTGGCGGTTTATACATTCTAGTACCTAAATGTACAAAACTCCCATCCCTAAACATCCAGTATGTTGTATCAACTTCGAATAACAACCTAAGCACATCCCAGAGCGACTCTGTGACCTAAGTTAAAAATACCCGTCCAACTTTGTGATGCTACATATATTCTTTGCAATTTGTTTCTTTTCAAAGCTCAAATGATAAAAATAAATGGAACAAAAGTATGAAAGGGGATCTTTTGGACGGCACATTTCTCTTCAAAATTGACGTTTTTCAGAAGCGGTCGGTTTTTAACGTTTTAATTAGGGGCGCACATTACGGCACGCCATCACGCTCGCCCCTCGCTCTTTGCCTCACATTTTTGTATATTTCCGTCTATTTGGGGAAAATTTTATTTTTCGACCACTCTGCTATTTCTGTGACGCGTGCAGCCGGCACGCGGTCTCCATGTTAAATCTCTGTGGGAAACTTGTATAACATTCATTCCTATCTACCTATGCGTATTATAACAACGTATGTCTTTTTTTTCACAGAAAATAAATATTTACGTCTTCACGCCTGGCGACGAGTGGGATGTCATATCACAAAAATCATAGATTGCAAGCCCAGATTTTTTTGAATATTTAATGTTCTCGTAAAAACGTTAAATGATGAGCATAGATAATAAAGCCGGGATCAGCAGAGTTTTAAAACGTTATTAATGTACATGCAGCAGGAAACGAATGCCCTGACGGATAGTGGTGACGACTGACACTTTCCTTCTGGTTGGTAAAAAATAAGTTTGATTCTTTCACAACGTTCACTTAAGTGGCATTCTGTCATCACTGAAAACATTAAATTTGTTATCTTTTTTTTGATATCTTTTTAAATGAAGTTGGATATAATATATTTTCATATAATAAAAAAAATGAGCTAAAATAATTCACGGGCTTGATTTCTCGCCAATTTTTATGTTAATTTGAGTTGATGAAAACTCAAGTTAACTTCATTTAAAAATATATGAAAATTAATAGTAAAATTGTAAAATATTTAGCGATCTACCCAATGTAAAGTTGGTATGATAAATATTTAATTGCAAAAGATTTCAACTACATGGCTTAAATCTGTAGCAATACTACGTCACGCTCTAAAACAAAAGCAGATTCACGAGTAAAATCAGCGCAAGCGCGACTGCCTCTATGATGCTGATGATACTTAAACTTAATAATGTAGTCGCAACATCATTATTGCAAAAATCTCAAGAATTTAGGCCTGTATTTAAGATAAAGGGCTGAATAATATTTTTGCACTTGTTATAACACATTTTATTTGTGAAACCTACTAAGGTGTATCCAATTCAAGGCCAAAAGTAGCTTCATACAAGCATCCATGCAAGCATCCTAAACATTGGAAAAAAACTATCTTTGCATTGTATAAGTTCAATTGCTTAGTATTGTATAATGGCATAGCACACGTGTGAGCACTATGTACTTTCTATAAAGTTACCATTTACTGGCTACGTCTTTCATCGACTTGAATTTGCCCTGGCGGCTGTGAGTATGTCATACTCACTCTAATGTCTCGCTGGTGGTGGCGTGTGTGTTGGATCATTAAGTTCCCTCCAAAATGGTTGAGCAGAATGGTGCTGATCCATACGTCATGTTCGTGAACGAGCGCCGTCAGTAGGGACTGGTCATCTCTTAGCTACCACGGCTTATTTTAATTTCTGAATTGTTTTTATGTTTTCTATAACGGACACTTTTAACGTGCACGCATTTCTACATCGTTCTCACATTTCTCACAATTTCAACACGAATGATGTAATCAAATATTTTGTAACAATTTTATGATTTAAAAGAGTGTCCGTGGAGTTTCTTGCCCGTTCTTCTCCATAGGTACCTACGCTTTGCAACTAGCTTCATCTTGCTAACTGACCGACCCTTTGACAATTCAAAAGTTCCTGTAATTGGTTTAGTTGAATTAAATGATTTGAGTTTAAGTTTGATCCGAAGTGAGAATTTCGATAAAGAACGAAACCGGTAACGAAATGAGACCTTTCTTTATACACAGCCTATTGAAGTAAACATCGAAATAGGCAATGCCTAAAACCCATATTTTCAAATAAACTCTATAGGTACTTACTTTTTACATGCTACCTTCTCTTAAGCAGAATTTGTACCAAAATCAACTGAAGATGTTTCTCTAAACATTCCCATACAACCTTACCTCACCATACCTACGTACTACGTTCGTGTAAAGCTACGTCGATATTGTTGAGTCGCGTCACGTCACGTCATTTGTCGTCGTTAGCGATGACGCATGGCGGCGCTGACCCTGCCTGTGCCCCGCTCCATCACTCTTCCATCAACGCTGACGTTCTGATGACGACACTGACTTTCTGCTTGGGGCAGCTTTGATGTGTATTTTGAGATTTGAATAGGAATTGGTAATTATTGGGGTGTATTTACGGCTAAGTGGCTAATTGGCTGGAAGGTGTGTAAGCTTGGATGGGTATCGCACGTTCTGTACCAAGATAAAACGTACTGGATTACTGAGGTTTTCGAGAATAACATAATATAATCAGCCTATAATATTCGCACTGCTGGCACACAAGCCTGCTCTCTGTGAGAGGGAGTGGGCTATACCCCACGCGGGCCCAGTGCGGGTTGTCACACTTTGAAATAGGTAGTATCTTACCTTGTCTGCAATCAACCAGTGTCCAGTGCTGGAAATCGGCAACTTCAACAAAGGGTCCAACCATAATCAATTGCACAACAGGTGGGTATATCAAGGTGGCGGACGCGGTAAAGCACATATGGTTCAAAATCGTATGACACTTTCCTTTTTGTGGAACATTAACCAGCTTAAACGGCAGAAAGGCGTGGTGCGACTCTAGTAGAACAATTTCTATGAAAACTTCATGGAAATTTGTCTACCAGACACGCGTCCCACCGTCGCGTCGCGCCTGTCTGCGGGAGCCTTAATTAGTGCTGTATGGCAGTGTTAATGCCCCAAGTATTCCAGAAATTAAGCTCTCTTCCACCGCTGGCGCTGCTTCCAAACAGCAGTTTCGGTTAAAACAAACTCGAAGTAAGATGGTTGTCCTTTAACTTGTTGGTTCTCAGGGCCTTGTCAGTCAATGCCAAAGCTCTGTGTGCAAGAGAAATTTCAACTATGTCCAACGCAACGCAACGCGCAACGCATCTGTGATGTCTTTAGTTGCAGATGACCATAGACGGCAGTGACCACTTATCATAATCAATCATGCTCACTTTCATAATTTTATAAATAGGTACACAGCATTGACGCGCAACCTTTTACCATCCGTAGAAATTTTTCGTTGGTTATTATGAAAAAAATGAGCTGCTCCATATATATTGACCGCGTAGGTATTGCACTTTTCTATGAAACAGCAGTTTTTTTTTTTTGATAAACACCCAATTTTTTTTCCTACCAGGGGTAGGAAAAAAAATTATTATAAAATTTTATAATTATAATTTTATATTATAATTTTTTTTTAGTTTAGGGTCATGTGCTGATTTCTTGGTTAAAGTTTACGCGTCGATGGATATTGGATGTTTAGGTAGTGTTGTCGGTCTAAGGGCTGATTTTTCCTACGCCAGGGAATTTTATCCAAGGAATAATTTTGAATATTTGACAGTTCTTCGGTACAAAATTTTTCAGACGTCAATTTTATTCTACGAACAAAAATTATCTGTCGATTGAAAAATCAGCCCCAACTGTGGCAAAGACCACCCCAATGGCTTAGTACGACAGTAAATAGTTAAAAGTGTTAGTACTATAGGCCGACCGTTTTACTGAGACGTTGCCTGAGGTAGAAGCACGGTGCGCGAGGGATGATAGTTGTCACAAATTGACGAATCACTGAGCTCTCGCATCACATCATCACACCCCTACCCCACCATACCTCAGGCAACGTCTCAGTTAAGCGGTTGGCCTACAGATTTCATGACTCAACTAGATTGTACAGTAGACGGGAGTAGTACCTTCCTATTGAAGTCTTTTTCTTCAGTTAACTCTATTATAATAACTTTTCCTCTCATGAAACCATCTACGTACATCAATGTACAAATAATTAAAAATAGATATGTCAATTATGTTCTCACACAGCCGTAGCAGGTGGCAACACAAATATTCCCAACGAACAACAGCTTTCTTTTCGCAGAAACGTTAGCACAGTTAACATTTTTGCAAAGCGTGTATACCTCCCACAGCGGAGCGTGCACAAATGCCAAAAATCTATATTTGTATAACGATCTTGTATTGAGTAACGACGACTGCCATTCACTGAATATTTTCTAAAACTGATTTATGGCGATATGCAACCGAACAATCGTCCCGTTTTGACTTATGATGGCTTGGAATGAGTCTTTACAGCTACCCTTTCAGTGTGGCTCGAGACAAACCCTTTCAGAAACGGGGTAATAAAGTTTTATTATTATATTTGCAATACCCGAGGAAACAATTGTGTCGTGCACCCCGTCGATACTTGCTGTAGCAGCCAACCAATTAGTCACGAGCACAAAAAACTTGAATTTATTCAGAATTAGACCCAAAAAAATGACACGTTTACAAAATTTATGGTCCGACCGACGGTCATAAGCATTTTTTGACTATTGTTTAAAATGTTAATAAAATTTTAACACTTTGGAAGTACGTTTTTATTATCTTAAATTCAGCGGAAAGATGCTTACGCAATGTATCCTCTACCTATTTAAATATTTGAGTAGAGCCAGGTACACGACTTGAGTTTATGTTTTTTACTGGAAGCTTGAACTTCAATCCTTACGAAAGCGACTGTAAAAACATAACACGTAAAACAAGTGGTCTAGTTGGTAGCCATGGTGTCATGTCGGTGACGGTCGGTTTATGTGAGTGACACGACACTCACGGCACGCGTTCAAAGTTATTTGATATGATATTATACTATTCCTGTAGGAGAGCGCCCCCTCGCGGGATGCACCGCGATGCGCCCGGGTGCATGCAAATGGTGCGTGGAGATGTGTGACGTAGACTCGGTGTGCCTTCCACCCTCGTTACCACATCGTGCTTACTACCTCATACAGACATGTGTAGAGTCGCGCTCAACTTCACACCAATTTCAAATTAACACACAGATCCAAAAACTTGTAATTAACATTCCTTGTCATATATTTTTCGATGTATTTTTGTATTCCTAAAAGCACGCAAAGGTTTACTATGTAAATATTATGCCGACAAGATATTTTCACTCAAAAAATATGTGTAGCATGTTACAGAATGTAAGTTGTAGCAACTCCATCGACTTGTTTTTCAGTCGTTTAGCAGAACCAAAAATTTATTTAATTTGCCGCATTATGCAAACCGAGACATGCCTTTCATTATTCTTGGCGTTTCGATTCCATATCCGAGTGAAATATGTTTTTGTGTCGTCCGACACGCTCCAGCGGTTGTGCTGTCGTTACATTGTTCCCGGGAGCCTGCGGTTTTAAACAATTTCCATATCGATGTACTTACACACCGGCTAAATGCTTTATAATAATAGTAGGAAACAATTTTTTGCGTTAAATCTCGAAATAAGTGAAAGTGACGTCGCTTGCCGACCCGAACGCTCTGTCATTCTAAATCACCGTCTTTGTTATGCTAATGTCCGGCGATTTTACAGCATTTCGGCCAAAGGGCTGCAAGTGAAGTCATTGTCACCACTTTTGGCCAGTTTCATATGCTAAACGTTCTCAGAATCTTGAATACTTTTGTTTTCATTTTAAGGAGAGTAAAAGGATGGTATTTGTATATGCAGATTATATGATTGGGTTTATGACGCTAGCGATGGGCGATGGGGTGGGTGGTGTGCGGCGGGCGGGCGCGGGCGCAGGTCGGTGGCGGGCGGTAGCGTCGCCGTGCCCGTCTAATGAGCAAGCGTGTTCGCCTCAATTGCACACAGCACTCTTATTCACCGGCAATTTATTTCATTTTTGCCTCTGATCGCGCCTTATTGAGCGTCTTTTTATCTTATTGCCTTCGTGGGTCTATAATACGCATCCTGTTACTTGCAAATGAGACACACACCGAACATGTTAGTGTTGGCTCGCTCATGATGTAGCTACGAATAATTAAAATTTCTTAATGCAGTTTTTTATTTAATTCAAACCAACTTCATGGGAATCTTTTGAGATATTCTGCTTTGTTGCGCATACGCTTTTGCTTTATTTAAGATACCCTTTATTGCGAAAGATATTTCGAAACACCGCTGTAGCATCTTATGAATCAAAGAATTCATTTGAAATTCAATTTAGTGTGACTTTAATGTATTGGAGAGTTATGGCTTATTGAGGATACGAAGACATTTCCCGAGGCAATAGGTAGTGTTATGAGTAGAAGAGTCATTATTATAATAACAATCTCTGAATCGTTGCCAAATGCTTGTCGGATACGAGCCGATGGGAGTGGGCTGTCCGGCGACCATCTGTACCAAAAATACAAACAATAAATTTTTGTTACGGTTGTATGATACATAAATCATATATTTTTAAAGCACTTCATGGATTTCTACGAGCTGAAAAATGTGTGGGTACCTACAAAATTCTGACATATTTTCTTTCATTTCAGCAGCAGTCTGTGATTGGACTGGAATGTTTTATAAGCTTACTAAATACCTACCTAATTAGTACCTTGGAAACAAGCCTTTTATTACTAAACTAACATCACATTACTTTTCATAACGATATCACCCAGTAAAGATTAATAATAATTGAATGCAGGTCTGTGCTCTTGTTTATTTAATAAATAAAAAGTCTACAACACCCAATGGGACGACGTAATTTTTGCTTGTTTTTGTAAGATTTTATTACGTTTGGAAGACTGGGGTAGAACCGTAAATTAAATGAAAGATCCGTCAGTTCGGGAAGAAGTAAATCAAGGCGGACGGATTGCCCCTAATAAAAATTATAAGAGGCACAATGCCTCGAATGTGAGCCGAGACCGTCAGGAGCTGTAAAATCTTGCTATGTTTGTTTATGGTGCACTAAAATATGTTATAAACTAGATAAGTATAATCTAAATAAACTAACGTATAATTAGTATGATGATATTTGTGTAAAGTTCTCCAGACATGGCCCTGTGCGGCTGTTTTATTAAGGACACTTTATGATTTTTTTCCCAAACATACTTTAGTAGAATAAAGTTTACTACAAGAGCTTCTCGAGACCAAAAATTAACAAAACAAAATACTTTAATAGCAAATATGGCGTGGAGGAGAACAAATAAACGCTTGGTAATATTTCTTTGTTCGCCCGACCAATGGTGCGCCGCTGACGTTGACATGTCTTGCTGAGCTTTTTATTATATTTTTTGGAGGCACTTTTTGGAAGATCTTATTTGTTGGCTCAATACCTGGTCGTAAATCTGTGGGCAAGTATGAGAATGAATATGCAGGTGTGCCAACCCTTTTGCCATACTTATACAATACAATATGTATATGAAGATTTATACAAATCACAATGGCGTGCTCGCTAGAATTCGTTCGACAATAACTAATAAAGTCAAGTCAAAACACAACAGTTTATCACACCCATATTTTACAAGACCATTATATACATTTTACAGTCCTGCCTATTATTGCGTTACATACATATGTGAGGAACGCGGATTCACCATATATTTCTTGGTAGACAGTTTCTAATCATAGGCAGAGGCTATTTCAAAAATAGACTATTTTCGTCAGTTTACTTTTGTATTTAGGAGAAGATGCCCCATTTATTACATTCACAAATGTAAATGAACGCTTTCGAAGTACTCGTTTACGTGAGAATATTTGTATTTATTTTATTTATGGCGAGCTGCGCGCGAGGGCGATGTGTTTAAATATCTGTAGATTTTAAATACGAGTTCAGTTGGAGTAACTCAGGAATCCATTAGGTTAATATCTGTTATCTTTTGTATAGATTAGTCTTTGAATTCGTTAGTGAGTGAAATTAATTTGTCGAATTTATATCCTTGTGAAGTAGCTTTAACGAATTGAAATTCTTTAAAAGTGTGTTGACTTGACGGAGTTAATTTTTTAATGGAAGATATTTTCGTCAATCCATGATGCCTACCTAATGAATAAAATATAGGTCCATATCGTGATGTAGAGAATGATACATTGCTTGACTAATTAGTAGATAATAACAAAAAAAAAACTATTTTCTATAAGAAGGGTTTTCGTGAATTAAACTGCGTGGTAGTGAAGATATTTGACGAGGGCATTTATTAGTTCATCTTGTGTGGCAGAACAGAGTGACCATTAGTACTGTGATGAAAACTTATTGAACGTTCCGCCCATTTCATTATATCTTTTTTTATTTTAACAGTTAGGTAGTTTCTGCAGTAAACAAAACTTGGTGACACAAATTGACGGGCATTAAATTCATAATTTAAAAGAAAAATGTGAAAATATTATTGTGGGTGGGAGTTTTTGAGGGTTATTGACTTTATGTGCTCGAATCCAGATACTAAATAAGTTTAACGAATGGAGTAGGTGTATGACATTTTTTACGTAAAAAAGTTTCACATCACCATCAGTCATTCCAATATCTATTTTATGAAACGCACTTTTGTGGTCTGCAGGTTGCATAACCGACTACAGCATCCCCACTGCTGGGACACAGCCCTCCTCACTGTAAGCCCTAGGACATACCTGGGACACAACCCACCCCGCGGGCCCACTGCAGGTTGGTGAAACATTTATTTTCCTAATCAGTATTTTTGTAATTTTCTTATGTTTCACCCGATTATAGGCAAATAATTAGGGACGCACTTTTCCATTGCAAAATTCCCGAAACTAACTCACAAATTGCCGATTCAACGCAAAAACATGCTAGGCGCCTCTAGGCACTTGCTGAAACAAAACAAACAGTGAAATGTGCACACTAGCCGAGGTTTACTCCACAGCGCTGAATAAGAGCATGAGTCATTAGAATGTACTTGAATTATCGCTTTATAAGATGTTCTTTCTGATGTCAACTTTAAAATTTACGAACGTAAATTATTGTCGTATGGTCGTGACGATTACACGCGTGCTAACGAATTTATGTCTCATCTTGTCTTTGCGTACTTTGCAAACATTATTATCGTCGGAAATCAGTATTTTCGGTTGTTTATTGAATTTCGAAAGAACTGTGAAAGAGGATTTGGTGATGTTTATAAAGTAGTAATGAGGAAAGAAACAGCCTCGAAGCGGGTTATTACAGCTTTGCGTTTTCATTCTGAGCGTCAACGTGTCACCGGATGGGCCGTAAACAAGATTTGGGTGACTTCCATTGCAAAATGTAAGCCTTTTAAATTGAAACAAAACATGCGGATATATTAGAATGCGGTAGGGTTCCGCAAGTATTTACTTTATCTATATTTATGACCAAACATCTGTACAAACGTATGTAAATTACAATAAATCAGTTTACTGTTTGTTCATACGTTAGAAATGAAAGGAGCCGAACAGTTTATTTATTTACAGCTGCAAGTAGGAGTCGGTATGAATCTAACATTAATACCTGTTATACCTCCCATACATACAGTTCTGACACGCGTACATCAACAGGCTTCGGGTCCGACTGCCACTTCGTAAAACATAAATATTATCGTGGAGAAGGCCGTTCCCGATCGAACTTATTTTTCCGTCTGCCGACAGTTATTTCATATAAATTAATGGCGCGAGTCGTCACGGCGCAGACGCCGAGCTCTATTTATAAACTGACGAATGAGACGCGCCGAGCGCACGCGCACGCGTCTCGTCATATTCCAATTACAAATAGCTGTCATCGTCTGTACATGCCCAAGATGTTCTGTTTCTCGTATTCCGAGTAACTATATCTTTCAATTTCACATTTCAGATTAAAATTAAACCCTGTAAACATTGTTTTCATTTCACGTGTGGGCGATTCCCGCGCTGCGTGAGAGTGAAACGGAAAATTTAACTACACGTAGATACGTATGTGTATGTGGAAGACGTCGGTCGTAAAAAATAAAATTATGAATTATGATATTTGGAGCATCGAGCGTCTCTGTTCGTCTTCGGAGGCGCGCGTTCGCGTGAACGAGACGCAGGGCGGCGCGGCGCGGCGCTGCGTCGTCGGAAGGGTTATTATGTATGAATTATGATGACGCCGCGGCTCCGACGGCGGTAATATCGTTATGAATATGCTGAGCTCTGCTCGCCCATTGGTTTACAGCATATCCGCCTCGAATGCGAGGGAACGCCTCTGGTGGCCTTTTTTATTCCTGTATTGACATTCAGTTATGCACATTGCGAGTGGCGATGCACAAACTGTAATATTTTGCCTGGTACAGAGATAAGTCGAGCGAACGAGCGGTCCGCCCGAACATTTGGGATGCAAATACGTCGACTGTCGTATGTAAACGAACTTATGCTACTCATGCGGTATAGGCTCCCGCTATGAGGCCCACTCAGACGTTTCCTGCATTATATCAATTTGCATTTCAGCTGCAATACCTACATGAATTGAATATGTAGACACGACGTTTGTTATCATATTGGTAGCAACGTGTTCATTTACTTGTTTCACAATGTCTGGATACATATTTCGATTGTTAAGCGCTGCTTCAAACACTGAAATAAAAAAGCAGTTATCTTATAAATATAATTTTGTACTTTTTATGATAGGTACTAACTTGAGACAAACTACTTATGTACTACTTGATTTTGGCAAATGCATTTTTGCATACCTATCTATAAGAAAAATGGTCCATTCTGTATTCTGTCATATAAAGAGCTTTTTTTTAGTTTAAGCTTTATGTCGTTTTAGCCATTTCTAATTACTTTCAAATTAATATCCTACATGAAACACTACCCTATCGCCACACTCCTATAGGTACTTAGTTTTAAGATATGTAGATTCTTGTAAGTTTTTCAAGACAAATTCTATCTACTTAGCATCTAACTACAACGAATTAGATACGCTGAGTCAGCGGTTGACATGTTCCAGGCACGTTCAGTTGAGTTGCAGATACGACTCTATAGTACACATAATATAATATTATACCTATTTCGTGAAGTATCGAGCTTTTTTCATCTTGTACGTATGTGAACTTTCAGAAGGACATCTTTAAATTCGCAGTAGCTGAAAAAAAAAAAACAAAAATATCAACGATATTTTAATAAAAATATTTCCTCAATACAACATAAAAATAAATTTACCCTAGAAAACGTTACGTAGTAGTACAATGAACTCTAAAATTCAGTGCCAACGTGTGATCGCGTTGATCCGGTTACTCAGGAATTGCACAGTTGCCGGCAAACTTCCAAAATGAACCGCGGTACGCACTGGCTGATGTATTGTGCCAAATTGCAATCTTGGATAGCTATCTTACTTAGTGTTGGAGTTATCTAATAATCTTTCTATTAGTTTCTATGTTTCAAAGCTATCTTATACGGCTTAAAGTAGCTTTTGCGTGAATTCTAACTGTATGTACGAATACATATTTTTCAGTGATTTTCGACGGGCATTCCAGGAATGGACTAATAAGTAAAACGTACGATATTAAGGTTATTAGTTAATTTTCCCGTTGTCTGGTTTACTGGAACATCACTGGAAAATACCCATGTACAGCGAGAATTCCTTTATTGTACTTTTTCCAACAGGTTGGCATACCCTGTGCGTATACCAAGACATAGAGAACGTTTATTTACTTAAAAAATTGAAGCTTTAAAACATTATGTAGGTATTTCGTGAAACAAAAATGTATCTCAGACATATTTGTATATTTTCCAATGCTACGTAGTTTATTGCTGATCTGAAATCTTTTTTCAGCTCTGACAGGATATAAACAAGTAACATTCATGAATATAGACAGATGACGTGATAATCATTCATTACAAAGAATCTGCGCACAGTAAAAACGGACGTGTAAAACTGTGAACACGACGACTGCAAGTTTGTACAAATAAACGCCGCCGAAATAAAATCAAACGCTATTTATTTCGTCAATGTCATTGCCAAATGGACGATCGAAACACGTAACAACGCTGTAAGTGGGATGAGCACCATTTCGTAAATAATCTCGCACTTCCCAAATAGAAATAACCATTACCTTCCAATATTTCTAGCAAGAACTAAATTCTAATTGTATAAGCCATTGCAAGATTGTTTCTGCATTTGAATCAGAAATTGAATTTATGGTAGGCAAACCGAAATAGAATAGTCAAGGCAAGCAAATGTTTGAGATAATTTCCACGATATTTAGGGAGAGACATCTAGTTACTCTAGTTGTTGTAAACCGCGCCATGTTTTCCCATATTTCGTCGGTATCGATATCGTAACGTTATCGTGCTGTGTGAAAATACTCGAACAGCGCTAAAACCTCCCGTAGCAAGTGTTTCTGCGGACAACAGCGCTAAGATGCGAGTGGCGCGGTATGACTAGATAAGCGGACATTATGGTATCGAGGGCAGGATATATTTCCGTGTGTTGGGTAAAGTGGGTTGCTCGACCCGATGCGTGGCTCGTGGCATTCACCTTGTTGGCTTGGGGCCAATCAGCCCCGCGGCTGGTCGCCACCCGTGTCCCCGTGTCCCCGCGTGTCCCCGCCACCGGTGCGCCACACGCTGGAATTAAGAAGCGTGTTTATTGGATTGCTGTGTGCTTGTTCGCTTCTAATACATTAGTCAGCGTGTGAGCGTCCTAATTTCGCTACCAATAAATCACAGATTGTTTGTAAAGCGATTGCGGGAACTTTAAAATTTTCTGTTACGTTCGATGATTTATACAATGAGCCTTATTAGTGTCGGGCAGGGTTTTTATTGTAACGTTTTCCGATTGCACTAGTTTGTGGGTCAAGCAGAGTTGCCTATGTGTCAATCACTATGATGAACGCTTGGCACCCGATGTATTTACTAACCTAATATATTCTGCCAATATTTCCAGTCGATGTTTTCCTTAACATTATACAGATACCAATACTACAATTCCTCACCGACTGTGCATGATTTCATTTGCTAGATTCTACAAACCAGATCGTACACAAGACACCACAATCATGAGCAAGTCCAATATTGGACACATCAAAGCTATCGCCATTCCTATCCCAACAGGAAGTTTTCATTCTAATTAGATTTCTCTTAACATCCAACATGTAATGAGTATATTAATTGCGCTGGAATAGTTTCTCAGTAAAGTTGGCAAGCTTTAACTAGAGTGTATAGGTGGCTAAGTTACAAATTTATACGTTAATGAATCTCAGTACTTATGCGCATCCACCATGACGAGCAAATTACATGGCACGTAACAAATTTTGATTCGATAAACACTATCTACGAGCGCAGGTACTTAACTCTGTTATTTACTACGAAGCCAAGCTATGGTCATTCATTAGGGGCATATAAACGAAGTAGGTGTGCACACCTATGGAACATAAAAATAATGTAACTTTCTTGTTGGAATTCATTTGTCTGTCTATTCTGTGGTTGGCTAACTAGCTGACTACTTTCATGTGAAACCTGTGAATTTGGCAAATTACAATACAAAGGCGTCATTGAGGAGTGTAATTAATAAAAAGCATTGCGGTGAAAATAATTATCCATTGTTGGACCCGCTGAGCCCGGCCCGGGCCGGCGCAGGAGCACGCTCTCAGTTTGGCAAGCTATTAATTAACCGAGTACTTGTAATCTTTCCAAGAAATAATTATGCATATTATTTTTATTGCTCCATACAAATAATCCGGTTTAATGGAGTATTGTTTTATTTAATAAAATTTTGTTTTTCTGTTGCGTCATGCATGAATTTGATATTGTATTCAGGGTACATAAAATAATAAATAAGAATGAATAAGTGAATTTATTTTGAAAAAAAAAACACTAACTGAAGGTTGAATTCGACTGACATCCATTTTGAATTAGTCATAATGTTTAGTTACAAAGTTTCCAATGCTACGAGCTCACTACTCATTAAAATTTTAGAGCCGTTTGCATGTTGAAAGTCCTTTTAAAAGCGAATAATTTTAGCATGCAAAACAAAATAGGGATAATTATACAAAGTAGGCTTAAATAGATGCGATTAGATAATACATGTTGTTGTTGTATCTCTGTTGATCCATTGCCGGGCGTAATGAATGTTTTCATGTGACCGACTGTCGTTTAATGCAATGTAATTAATTTTACCGTAATCGCTTCTTTACGAGAAATACGCAATCGCTCATGGTTAATGTAATTAATATAAAAATAGCTTCCGATAAAGAACAATAGTCCACAGGAATTTCTTTTGATAGGGAACAAATTGTAATGATCTGATAAGAGATCAGTTACAAGTAGGTACCTATTTACCTATCATCCTATTAGCCTTAGTCATCTGCCGTATCTTGTGCAGATTAACAGCTGATATTCAATAATTTTCAGATGAACAAGGAATTTAATTCAACGCAACAAAAATGTCGTTAATTTAATTAATGTAATGTAACAGCTGCAAATTGTTTTCGTTACCCGCGCCGGTCATACGACGTGGGCATGTGGACCAATACCTTATTGTACTCATTTTAAATAAGTCAAGAAATAGATACAGTAACTAAGTAACAAGGCACGCATGTTTTCGATGAGTTTAATTAAGTTACTCGGTTTCGAATTTGTAATTTTATGCGGCAAGTGCTCGGAACGATTCAACTAGGGCGATGTTCTGTCGGAAGTTAGCAAATTATCACTGGCTCGTAAAATTAACGCTTCTTATCGATCGAGAAATGATTTCAAAGTTAAAGCCTCCATACGAAATTGTATACATTGTGTGTGCGATCAAGGATCAAAGTCGCGCGCCACAGCGGTCGACATCACGAAACTTATTTAAAAGGTAACAAAATGTTTTCAATTTTATTGCTGATTTTATGTTGAATTCTTTAAACATGTAGGGTAGGGTGCATGCGTACGTGTTCATACCCACACCAGTGTGTGGCGCGTTACGTTAAGCGGTAAGTTGCTTTGGGCTAAACGCAGTAGAGTGCAAAACCGGCGACGACTCACCGGGAATCTGAAATTTGCCTGCTGGAAGTGGCAGTTCCGAGATAAGATCTCACGATGCCGCAATAAAAAGCGTTCGTACCTCGTCCGTTGTGTAATGTGCATTCAAATTGCATTGTGCGAGAACTAATTCGCCTTAGGCCGATTCGCATGTTCCGATAAACACATGTTTCGATTAAGTGTTACGCTAATGTTTCGTGCTTATTACCTACTCGACTCTTGCGCCCCCAAACCAATTGCGTTACACTTCTGCCATTATCATGCGCCTACCCACCTGACAACCCACCCCTTTCCACTTAAAAACGAAAGTAAAACTAAACGGAAATAAAAGATAGGTAAAATCGTTTTTTTTCTTCGTTCCGACTAATTTTGAAGCTTTCAGGAACAATACATATAAGTCCAAGAAGTAGAAATATGTAGACAATTTAGATAAGGTTGATGTGAACGTTATTGTGCTTACGAGGGCATTTTGAAGAGACAAACGTGGCGCACGAGATAAGGGTATGACAAAAGCTATTGTTCTCCACACCAATTACTCGCGACTCGCGAATTACCTAAGCCTCATATATAAATTAAGCAGCGGCAAACAGCGGAAAGATTTCTCTAGTTATACGCCAACACAACAATTATTCGTAAATCACTTTACTATATGTTGAAATTTACGAGAGCTCGTTCGCTGAACCGCCGACCCCGACCGTACCGCGCGCCTGCCTGCATGCGAATACTAACTGATGGTCGAGCCGGTAAGGTTTACTTTGATATTGTTCCGCCCGCGACTCTACGGAACATGAAATTCTGTAGCAAAAGAGAATATGCATGGCGATTTCGTGATGAATATTCATTTCCTACGGGGCATGAAATTTATTGTGTTTTACATTTATATTCAACTCAGCTGTCTTATGTAACGGTAGCGACGCGGGATTAGCGAATTGTGAACGTTCACATTACGATTGTGTCGCACGATTCTCATTCGTGAGCGGTTAATTTTAACCGTCCTTAATAAATTAATGAAAACTCCGCGTGACTTTCTAATGACGTATATTTGCAATTGTTTACCGTTATCGGATAACAGTAGCGAAATAATTATTTACTGACCGCGCGTACATGTTAAGTAGTACTGCATAAAGTTGATAGTTTTCACAAGTTTGAGATACCTACATGCTCTTGACGAGATAGAGGTGCGCGGTGATTGATGCGCGGTTATAAGTGGTGTGTCAGCGGGAGCGCTAGGCCGGCCTGGGCGCAGGGCAGGTGCTCAAATAATTTGACATTTGAAATAAAATTTAGGGCGTAGTTAGTCATCGGCGATCGAACTCTACGATCGACACACTTGGCACCTGTCGAATATTTAGCGCATAAATCCATAGCAACGGTTCGATCGCGCCGTTCGCTTGATGGATTCTGAGCTATATTTAATCAACGCGGGCGCGACACGCCGCCGCATTGTTCTCTCGATTGGATTGCTGAAGCGTCTATCGATACTTATTTTATGAGGTGTCGACGGAGATTCATTATAGCTAACGCAATAAAATAATTATTGAAACATTCGATTAATGTTAAGCGGCAAGAACGCGTGACTTATGCATGATGGTTGCGAGAAGTGAAGGGCTATGTACGATATTCATGTTTTACATTATGAGCCTAG
Source organism: Apamea anceps (assembly GCA_951799955.1). Classification (NCBI taxonomy): domain Eukaryota; kingdom Metazoa; phylum Arthropoda; class Insecta; order Lepidoptera; family Noctuidae; genus Apamea; species Apamea anceps. The sequence goes on along the minus strand of OX637505.1, from coordinate 12,917,539 downwards.
CGGTGCCGGCGCGTAACTAGCGGAGTGGGGCGGGCGGGCGGCGGAGGGCGGGCGGCCGGCGCGTGATTGCAGTGGTCGCGTCAAACAATTGATTAGTCGCATAAACTCGGTTTGGCGCGCGCTAACGATGCATCATCCCGACTGATAATTAAATTGTAAATTAGCTAAGCCGATGCTAGCTCACCGCCGCGCTGCCGGCGCTGCGGTCGACGCCGCGCGCCTAATCCACACTCGCGGTTTGACGTTTATTGATACTTTTCATGTTATTACCTACATTAATTTTGATTTTTGATCGGCCCCCAAACAAACCAGCACATACGACATATAACTCTTCGACTTCAATAAATGTATTTAACACTATAAACAAATCTATGTAGGTATCCATAAACACACAAATTCGTTTGGAGCAAGCTTCGCACGCGTTGATTGCGAAAAATTCAATCTTGTTTCATGGAAATTTAATTTAACATACAAAATGAAAAGCTCTCGTTGGATATGAATCGATGTCGGCTCACTGACTGCTCGCCTGTGTTTGTGGACGATACTGCTTTGTGTGCATATTGTAATCAATTGTCGAATTGTATCAATTTGAATTCGGAATTTGCAATTTTGACGCGAATTTCATTAATTTGTTCACGGAAAATAATTATAGATTGTTCAGGTTATGTTGATATGTATGTTTTGGTTTTAGTCTACGGAAATTGTTGACATGACATAAATAAATTGATGTCACCCATTCTGAGTATCTATTTATAGTAATTACACAGCATGTGAATTATACTGACTTATGTCAGGATATGCAGGTAAACCTAATACCACGATCACAACAATGTGTTGCTCATTTTATCAATGTTTTCACTCGTTCATCTCCAACCGCCAGTAAACGCTGTAGCATCGATTAAGTTACACAAATAAGCTGGTCGTGCAGATCACTGGTGCCGTGCAACTATCCGTCACATACCTGCATCGGGCGTCGCTGCATCGCACATAAAATATATTTATAGCAGTTCGTCGCACCTACCACAGGGAGAATTCGCGTGCCGATGCCTTGTCAATAATCGTTAATAGATATTTCAGAAGACAATGCAATCGGCTAAGTATAGCCGCCGTGACTAACGTCCCGTCAACCGAGCGGTACACGCATGCTCAACTCTGTTAATCTTATTATGGCAACAGAATTTATTTGCTATGCCATGGAATTTGTTTGACACCTAACGTTTCATTTCAGTGTCTATTTGTATAGGTTTAGGAAAATAGTTTCTGGGGGATAAGAATAGGATTCTATGGCTCTTTAGGTGTTGTACGACGTGACTTTAGGATCCAATTGAGTTAATAAGCGAAAACTACCTGTATTCTGATACAAATGCCTACTGAACCTCTTATAACATGAGAAAGGGTGATGGAATTGGCGCACAGTTCGACAAACGTTTGTAATTCAGCTCCTGTCGTCAAGTAAAATGGATCGTGCGATTAAACTAAATTAATGTCTTAAATCAAAGATCAGGTAGTCCTAATATTTAATTATCTATTTTTAGATTAAGTAAGATAAGTTGCGATACAAAACATTGCGGACCCATATGCCAGCAGCCGTCGGAAGTCGTAACTCACAGTTATGAAGCGAACGACACCAGTTTCATAAACATTGTTTTTCTTCGTTTCGCCCCTAATATTTATATTTATCAATCCATCTACACATTTATTTATAGTCCAAAATAGCGAGCATCCGAGGGTGCCCTGGGGGCGCGCCGTCATTACGATTTATTGTTTTCTTTGGTCATAGTTTGGGGTCTTTCCTACAAGAGTCCTTAGACGGATTTTAAGATTACTTATTGTTGACCAAAAACTGGCTAAGGTCCCCCACGAGTGTATTATGGAAGCTTCAAAATTTATTGTTTTCCTGTCGCGTTACCGCGTTTTTCATAAAAGTTGTTCGATGCGAGTAAAGTAAACAGCGGTGGTTTAATTGGATATATATTTGTCGTTCTTGTAAACTATGTGCTGTTTGCGCACGTGTAATCATAAAATAAAATCGATAGGTATCAGAGTTTTTGTTTGAATATTTGTCACCATTGCGGTTCTATTTTTGGAGCAATATTTCACCTATATTTTATTTTTATAAGCTTACTGCGTGAGTGTCGTCTATTTTTGAAGTTCGCGCATGTGGGCTCGATAGTCAAAATATTCTTGGGATTATAAATGGCTGTAGTAGGAGAGGGTGTGAACAAGTAATAACAATATTATTTATCTATAATGTGTGAAGGTTTATGGTGTAACAGATCGCACGGCCTTAGTGCGACATCTGGTGTCGAATACACGAAGGCGCGCGTGCGCAGATTCACCGTGGCCGACCTTTGCTTTGCTGAACTTTGCAGGTGTTTGATATGAGAATCCGACCCAGCTCAGTAACTAAATTAGGAGACATAAATGTTGACGATATATTATTCGAGCAGAGAAATGTTAGTCTAATTAATGCTTATTTTTATTTAGGTGGACCAATGCTTGACAATTCCGCTCATAATATACTCGTATACTTGAACATTGTTGATAACTTTTTGAAAGATAAAAATATATAGCAAGCCGGCATAATAAAATAATAATCTGGGGTAGGTAGACTGAAAGCAGAAGGCGGAAACGCGGTTGTTGCGGTATCTGCTGAATGACCAGCCGTGGACTTACTGAGATGATAAATTATTATTTCTGTTAACTTGCATCATCCCATTGCTAGGCATCATCTTGGCTTGTCTGCCCTTAGAGACTATGCCATATGTCCATGAATACTTCTACTTGGGTCAGTTAGTCTCCTTCCAATCCAGAAAAGACAGGCTGATAACTTATTTCTCAAAAAATACACCGAGCGCTCGTTTACACACACAAACGTACCAATATCTATACAAATATTTCACGTGCAGTTATGGCTGCAGGCAGGGGCCAAATGTCTATTATTTAGTGCGCACTATTTTTGTCTCTCCACAAACAAAGCCCCGGAAACGCAAAATTGTTGGTGTCAAAAATTCTATTTGACTCGTGCCAGTGTGTCTGCACCTCAGTGCACTGACTTGTACCACTGACGTGTGATCTTGATACTTTTTAATGTATTGATTTTAAAATATTTTGTGTAGGAAAAGGTTTAGGTAAAACTTACACGTACAGTTGGTTTACATTATTAGTTATTTATTAGATTTTGACAAGAAATATACCCAATGACTCATTATAATAATAAGAATCAGATGAACACATGTTGGTATTCATTCTAAGAAAAGCTGTGCGAGGACTTTATGTAAGAAAAACCCAAATGTAAATATCATAACATGGTATGGTAGTAAGGTATGTGTGGGATCACCATACATATTATCATGCTGATGATGATGAGTGTTCATTAATAGCATCATCAATTAATCTGCCATCAATCACAACGATGTTGGGATCGGCTTCCAGTCTAACTGGATGCAGCTGTATAGCAGCCAGTAGCCAGTCAGTTTATGAATACCAGTAGTTGTTTAGTATTTCGACTGGCTATCTGACCTCCACACCCCAGTTGCTGGGTAACACGATACCGTTTGGTAAGACTGGTTGTTAGACTATTGGGTTTATGACGACCCGTAGCAACCGTCAAAAATCCAATATTGTCAGCCGGGACCAACGGCATACGTGCTTTTCGAGGCACGGAGAAGTCTCGGTATATACAGATGGTCACCCATCTACGGACCGACCGCGGCAAGCGTAACTTAATCTGATCGATCGCCCCGTGCAGCTGTTATTACTTAGTCACGAGCTCCTTCATTAATAGTAACATGGCTCATCAAATATCAAGAACCCCAATCGCGTTATAATACAGCAGCTTCTCAATACTTGACATATTTATGTACACTGTAGGTGCAACGCACGGGACATATGGCGCACCAATTTATGAAGCCGAGGGCCCATTACCATTTTAAATATTATTTTTAGGGAATTTCGTGTCAGATCTCACTCGTCGGCGGCCCGTATATTAAGAGATGTGATCCTCTGATTAAGTCTCCCTGATATTTGTGAACGCCAGTGTGTTAGGATTTTCTGTTAATTAAGGAAACAGAGCTATAACATGACTCCATTACGTCATAGATGTTATTTTTATATTTAATTAATGCAGAAAATACATATTAAAATGTTGCATATTTAAAATCTAGCGGTGTTACTCGTATTAGCAAATGTTAATGAATAATTGGTTGCTAGGTGGATATAATTTATTCTAAACAAAAAAAGAAGAGTGACTAATGACGTTCTGACTTCATTATAATATTCGTTTATTAATAATATGCAACACGGTTATTTTGGTAAAAAGTAAGGTCAAACGTTTAGTTAGCGCGTAGCGATGGCGTAGCAAACACTGGGGACCTTTCTCTGTCCTTATCTTCTCTGTAGATTGTAATGCAGCTGTAGTTTCAAAGTATGAACATTTATGACGTGTAAGGGTTTTGTTTAGCTTCACATGTTGACGCTTCACAAGCAATTAATAGTTTACCAGAACGGCTATGAATGGTGCAGTTGTGGAGTCGTGTAAAACAAACAAAGCTGGGTCAACCGCGCCATTAAACTTTATGAAACGGAAGCCGTCACCCGGCGCATGTGCGGCCACTCGCTCTCCAATCTGTCAGTACCAGCGCGTGCGCACACCTCCCGTACTACGTAGATCCGTCACTAAATAGTTATTTATCTCGCATTTAATTCCAAAGTTGTTCCGTTCGACTAATAGCTTACAACTTTACCTCTCCGCGTTAACACTTTTTAACTGCCTGTACCTGAAATGTAAAGTGTTTGATATCTAATTAAATGTACATCTACCTACTTATATACAGAATTGTATAGCTGCTGTTTGCATAATATAACGCTCTAATTCCTTTCTATTCATAACATAAATGAGGTCGTTTCATCATGCGACTTTCATCTTTACAATCGGATCCACTAAGAAGCCGCAGGTACCTATGAGTAATCTGTTCTGTCAGTTGATTTCTTTATTCTAAAATATGATAAAGCACCTGAATCCAATCGTGTATTGTGAGGTGGTGTGCAGTGGCTCGTGACGCTGCGCAGTGCCACCGGACATTGTGGTAGCAGCGACACCTTGTACACTCATTGTACACTCCCGACAAAAACTGTCACAATGTTGTTACAAGTTCACATTATGATAAATTGTTTGTGCCCACCATTTTTTGGGTGACTCGTAACATCTTATTGGAACGTTGTTATTTAAGAAGTGGAATTTGTCAACCTGTTCCCATATATTATCGTAGCATTAAGAGAATATTTTTTTGTCTTATGAGATTTTATAAGCAAGTACAATCACTCGCGTATGAAGTTCTCACATTTATTATTCGCCACGGTGTCGTATCAAATGACTTCATAAGCACGCTGTAATCGATTGTACTTAACGAATAATAAACAAGCACAATATCAAACGGAAATATCGGGTTCGTCGCCGCCATTTTATTTGTAATAAAGAGGTCACAATGTCACATCGTTTATTTTAACCAATGAAGTAACGTTGTTATTTAGTTGTATAAGTAATGTTTTAACTAAAATTATATTCAAATATAATCCAATGTCTGTGAATTCCATTGGGGTCCAGCAGAGTTGTTCAACACGCACTGTCGAAGATGAGGGTATCAGGTCCCAAGTGATAGAGGGCGAGCCAATTGCCCTTTAGCGTCCGCAATTCCAATCCCTGCTGTATCTGAGATTTTTTTAACAGAAAAATTCAATTACTTTCGCCTCACCGAATGGTTAAGAATCAAACGTAGAATTTTAATGTCCGCGGCAGTGTCTGCTAAAACAAGATTCGTAAGAAGACAATTAAGTGTACAGTGACTTACTCGTGTATAGATGTAGGTAATCATCATCATCATCTGCCTATAGATGTAGGTAATCATTGTGACTAATTTTAGTGTTGGCAACAAGTGCGAAAAAGGAGCAATATCAGAAATGACGTGACACCAGCTTGTCACACCTGAGTGCACGACACTCGATGTGAGGAGCAACATCAAACGCATTGTCCCATCTCTATGAACAAACTAAATTCCTAGTTGTCCCACATATAGCGCATATAAAAAACCTTCTCATAAATAAATGATACCGATACCGCACACCACTAAAAAAATAAATCTCAAAATATACGAATTTCCCTTTTGACGGAATGCTCAGTATAACCGTAGCCAAAGGAAATATAAATGCTGTCCAAAGGCGAATATGCGGCAATCCCTCACACAAGTGGGTAAGACGACTTGAATTTTTAATGTTACACTCAGACCGTTGCAAACCGTAACAGTTTTCTTGTCATTGGTGGAGTGGAGATGTGAGATAAATTTTGCAGAGTGGCCCCATCTTTTCGTCTGACATCAATCTTTAATGTGAACACGGGGTTCACTCTATACGTGGCGTGTCTAATACTATTTGTGTACAAAGTATGAAGCTTTTACTTTGAGAGCCGACATACTGAAGTCCATCGGTCCACGCTAAAATTATATTGGATTTTAATAAGCGTGAACCAAGGGTAAGAATTGAAAGAAGGCAAAACAACCGATAGTGAGTCTAATAAGTTGGCTGTAACCATTAAACAAGATGTAGGTAGAAACCTTGAAAGCGTCAATTAACTTCCTCATAGCCGGCGATAATAATGACAAGACTAAAACAATAGTTGTATTAGTTTTTATTTTTCGCCTGTGTCGAAGGCCATGTTCAACAATACACAAAACAAAGTTGAAGCGATTCGTCTCGCCATATAATTTCAGTAATCAAACGCCACGTCACTACGAGGCGCGGTCCGGAATCGATTAAGCGTTCCATTTCCGGTGTTTTTATAGGGAATAATTATTGGAAAACTGATCAAACAATCAAGGACTGCTAGTTTCCGTCGTTCTACTGAGATATTATAAAGAAAGAAATCAACTCATAGAGCTGTGGATAATCTGTGGATACACTCAACTGTGACCGCTTCCTCGATAGATTTTTATTTCTTCTTTGATAATTTGTTTTTACATTCAACGTGACGGTATAGTTTTTCCTTATCGGAGCGTGGTTGTCGTCTTGTTGGAGCTCGGAGCACGGCGGCCGGCGCAGGCGCACCTGTCCGCTACTCCAATGAAAGCACCGGTGGTTTAATTATTATCTTGTTTTTGTACGATTTAATATTGCGACTAGGGAAGTAGATCACCTAGATGATTACGAAAATCTTTTTGCTATACTTTTTAAACAGTGTCCAGTGGAGCGTTTCCTCATTTATCGATCCGTCATTTATGCTCAATCTTCATGGATATGAAAGTATTTCATAAACATAATTATGAAACCTGGGTTTTAGTTTGCTGGACAGGTACAATAAGATTAGGTAATCAGGTGTCTAAACTATTTTATACTGTGATGAAGTGGTTTAAGATGGTTGCTTAATGCATATAATTTATCATTATGATATTTATTATAATAAAAGTTGGAATGTAAGATGGATGTTGATGTTGTAGAGACGCGCGGTAGTGTTAGGGTCGACACTCACATCATTTTTAGATTTTATGAATATTTTAAATTGAATCCGAGAATATTTTAATCATCGTCTTTAATGTAAACTATTCATACCATTACCTCATTCTCTTCCACATCCTGTGTTAGATGAATTATATAACTGTAAGTCATAACTGCAAGGTATCTGTCGACATGTAAACGATGCAGCACGGGGGCTGCATGATGAAGAGAAGCCATGATTGTTCGTTGCGAAAAAGGTATGGCAATATTCAACCTGTATAACAGCATCTCTTTCTTTCATTGAAACGATGATGGCTTTAACACTTCAGGCTACTATACGGCCCCCGATGTATCTACTGAGTGACGACCACGAACACGCTACTAATGGACTATTAACCTCAAGCCGCTAATTATTAATATTTTATTTTTATGGCTGCCTCTGTCCACATTTTAACGACCACTTTCCGGTTCTCGAATACAGTTGATATTTTGAAATGTTAATATTTGCTTAGCGTTGATTGAAAGGTCAACGGTTTAGTCAACGGTATAACTTTAACAAGCTCTATTAGTTCGGGGCGAGATAAAGTTACAAAATCATCTCGTATTAGGTTTCGATGGTGGACGATGTGAGTTTTTGTTATTAATATTTTTTTGAATATTATGTATAATGTGTATGAAATATGATATTATATGACATATTCAAATTTTAAGAGAAATATTAATTTAAATGCTGTCATACATAACACTATTAATAAATTGGTCATATTTTTAGAAATAGGAGATGGAACATTTGTTAACGTATTTGTTTGACAATATTAAACACATGTACTAAATCATTTTCATGCATGATCCGTCAAATTTATCCCAAATGTCAAGGGTTGACAGCAGTTCGTGGCATCCGCTCCGGACGACGGATAAACCATCACAATATAGGGCAACTCTAACGTTATACACAAAATAAATTCTCTGACTACCACATAGAGCTCCATTTGTTTCTAACATATAAATCACACATATTGCTTTTCTAGTAGCGGATAATTTCACTGACACTTTTCAAAAAGCTTAAAATGATAGTTTGTTACTCTGAATCGCGACTTCGATCGTTACGCTTAGAGTAGCTTTTTGTTTGCATATCGATATCATAACTCCAACAACGGAAGGAATAGCTCAGTGTGTGGCTGTGCATTTGTGTTATTAAATGATTTATGAAGCAGGATTACCGGGAGTTTGGTTAGTTAAACAATTTTAGGGGTTAATAGTATAGATATTGAGTTTGAAGTTGTTTGTGAAGTGAGCTTGTTAATCATGCACGGTAGCCGTGTGTTGATCTCGGTGTAATTGAGTTAACTGACGCACTGATGACTTATTTGACAGAGTGAGTCGTCTGTTTTACCGTTGTGTGTTATTATAATCTACGGGGGATTAGCTATGTGTTTATTATTTGTGCGCAACGGTTTATAGCCTGGGGTTTTAATTAGGTGCTCACTATTAACTGTGAAATTGAGTTGATCGGTTCTTAACATGCATCAATGACCGCTAATTAAAAAATTGTGATTTGATTAAATCAGGTTGTTTACAGCTAAGTAGTCAACGCTAATTAATTGACGTCTCTAGTGATGCTAAGTTTGCAGTTCTCGAAAAACAATGTCCTAGTGTTAAATGTGGTGTTAATAAGTTATCTGATATTGGTTTTCACATATCCCGCTATCGATTCATCTGTGGCGCATTATGTTTCCACATCGAGATATCAAATTGATAAGTGAGGCACATTCGCAGCGGGTGCCGGCGGGGGGCGGCGCGGGAGTGCGGGGGCGGTCGAGGCATTATGAAATTGGCCGTACGTTAGATGCCGTTACTTCCGATAAAATATAACCTGCCCGCCTGCTCATATCTGTCAGACGAACCTCCTAGCGTTTCCTAGTGTGCTCACGTTCGAAACAACCATCATTTTAGCTTATTAGATAATCAATAACACGTCAAATTGCTTAACAAGTTGAATAGTTATAACACAACAGGTTTGGCCGTGTGTGATTTATTTGAAAAGATAAGATACGGAAAATTGGTTTTCACTGAAATGCGACATTACGTTATGAGGTGAAAGTTAACGTTATTCAAATTAGAAAAATATGTCCACGTGTGTCGTTTAAACACATTAAACAAATATGTCATCTTCATGGGAACCGAATATAGGTATCTTTTGGTTGCGACACTTTTATCAATGAATGGATTTCATAATGTAAGTAAGTATCGACTTCGGAATGTTTGTGAATGTTCCATTTGTTGGATCAGCTGTTTACATTGTATGACATGACCTACATAGCTCTGGGGTAGAGCGTATGATTAGGGTTACCCGTTCCATCCCTTGATCGAAATGTGTGTTGACCTACTGTGCGTGATGGACACTCATTTGTTTTATATTAATGTGTGTATGATACCCATAGACGCTATGGTACGTGGAGCTCTAGTAGGTACATTAGTTTTTTTTTTTTTGTTTAGTACACAAAAAACATTTTAACAATTTTTTTTTTTGTTAATTATTCGATAATTAGCGAATATAATTATAATAAGGTCTATTTCGAATAATTAGCGCGAAAATTTTTATTTTTTTTATTTCATTTTTGATAGATATGACGCCATATTGATTGTTTACTAAGATTCTATGGGACACTGTAAGGATAGGTAATCTGTAATGTTCGAGGTTTCTTACAGCGTTTGTATCTATTAATTATCTTTTGTACTATTAGTTAGTTTAATTAAGTAAAGATACCTAATCTTATGTCAAGTGTATCATGTAGAAACACCATTTTCCTATTATAACTCCAGTTAACTGATGCAGCTAATTAGTTTGATCTAGTAGATGTGAATAAACAGACTGTATCGTAGAATGCTTACCCTCGCTCGCAGGAAGGCTTGCACAACACTATCTCGTAATGAATAAGACTCAATTCAGTGGGCTGAGTGGTATCTCTCACAACATCAGATGTGCACCACTATATCGTAGGGGTAGTAGGGAGGAGAGGGGGGGGGAGGGAAAGGGGGTTTCAGATACTCGGCGTAAGGTCAGAGATTTATGTTCTCATAACGCGCCGTTCCTCGCCAACCAAACGTTCAAACGTATTGATTTCATTTCCAACATTCATTTTTAAATAGTTCTGCTCTTTAAACGCCACCAAGCACCTCCACAAGTTATGTCTGCTCACCTCAAATACACTCAAGCACAGAATTCGCTGGACCGAGATACAATCAACAACGCAAGTCGCACTAAAAATAATTTATTTCACAACTTAATAGAATGGAATAATACTTATGTTGATGCTTAATAGGTACTAAAAACACAAATCTGGCGCGACTTCAAGGCAATAAATAATATTAAATTAATATAAAGTGGGCTATAAAACAAAAATGTATTCGTTCACATATACATCTCGGAATGCGGCTGTGAGATAAGAGATATAGCTCAGATGCTAATAACAGATAAAAAATATGAATTATTTCAACAAATATAACGATGGATTTTTAATTAATAGAAGAATTAATTAGGTAGTTCATCTGTCACTGTAAAAGGGAATACTATGTGGCTAGTTTATGGGTTTCTTATTTCACTAAATATGGTTGCTTAATATGTATTCTGTTAATAGGTCATTTACGTAATAATAAAACAACATCATCACTTTCGATCAAGATTGTTGAGAGGTTGTGATATAAAAAAAGTTTTTACAAAAAAAGAAAAACAATTTCCTTCAAAAGTTTTTATTTGTCGTTGTAGTGGTGCTTACCCTACACCAATTCGTATAACACTACTTGCTATGTAAATATCAGTGACAGGAATCATTATTTTAGCTAACTCGAAAACTACTCAATCAAAGTTAATAAAATTTATATGGGACCCCTGAGATATACCAGAATTTTCGCAATCGATTGGCAATTGCCGGAGATATCGCGTAAAATACATACAAAAAATGAATTGAGAACCTCCTCCTTTTTGAAGTCGGTTAAAAATAAGTTATATCAGTGCCTAGTTGATATATAGTCCCTACCGTCAAGTAGACAAGAAAAGGGTTGGTTTCAGTTTGAATGAAATAAGTATAGGGCTATTTTTTTTATAGAAACGTGTGCATTGAAGGCTTTGGGGGAGGCCTTTCATCAGCAATGGGACAGTGTAGGCTAAATAAAAATTTATAGAGACACAGATAAATCTGCAATTCATAATCTTCTAAAACGACCACAAATGGCTTTTGTTCAATCTGGGACCTAAGTATTTAATGAAACCGATAAGCGACAGGTGACAGACATCCGACAATTTGTTTGTTCTTTCATACATTTTCTGCTCTATTTAACAGCACCTGTCAAATTGGTAAATTTCTGACAAAATTTTATTTATTTATTTAACTTTTTATGTACACACATACTTATAAACAGACAAGAAGAAAGGAACAGAAAAAAAATACATAAAAAGGTGACGCTTATTTCTAAAGAAATCTCTGCCAGCATACCTGCGATATAGACAACTACACAAAAGAGATATAGACAACTTGTGCAAGAGTAATATGTTGCAGGGTCAGGTATATTAAATAAGAAGGTCTAACTGACCTACCCTGGCATGCAGCTCAGCTGCCATCTTGCTGACTGGTTAATATTTTTACCACAGCATTCTCATACAATTTGTGCAGATACGAGAGAAAAAGATAATCTGGTTTATACTCAATAAACGGTAAAGGAAAAACATCGTGAGGAAACCGGCATGTCCTAGAACCAAAAATTCGAAGACATGTGACATCTAACAATCCGCATTGGGCCCACGTGTTGGATTACGGCCCATTCCTTCTCACAGAGAGAAGGCCTGGGTCCCAGCAGTGGGAACGTTATAGGCTATGCTATTCTATTAATTGTACTACTAGCTTTTGACTGCGGCTGCGTCCGCGTGGTGGTAAAGAAGGTCATGGTCTACCTATGTGCCAACGTATGCAAATTTCATCTAAAAGGTAACAATCAAACACAGAGATATAGTTACTTTCTTATTTATAATAATATTAGTATAGATTTTAAATTAGTATTAGTTTAATATTAGTATACTAGTATGGATTAAATTACTGACATTACTCTAGCCGGTCATAACTCCGGTCGCACAGGTGCCGTTGACACCGAATCGTTTTGTCTTTAAGCCATTGGTGGGCCCCTATCGCAAGTAACTAAAAAGGTGTCGTTAGTAATGGTTTTTGAAACATCATAAAGATGTCATGGTGGCTGTTACCTGATTGTGCTATCGCTGGGCGTAATAGGGCGCGCGTAAAGTTAGCCGCCAGATACCGTGGACGCGGGGCTTAAGCAATCTTTACAATGGACTCTCACTTGGAATAAGCAAACAAATAATTAGACAACACTATTGTATATTCCATACAGGAATTTATTATTAACCATTATTCAGCACATGATTCTAGCTTTTTCGTCGGTCACCAAAAAAAAAATATCGGCTGTTTCATAGAAAAATGCAATACCCACGCGGTCAAAATGTAAGGAAAGACAACTTTTTTTAACAGTTTTTTCTACGCTACGTACGTCTACAATCATGTGCTGAATTCATGGTTAAAGTTTGCGCGCTGGTTTTTTTTTTCCTGTATATTAAAATGAATGTTTGTTTGTTTGTCCCATATGCGTTCCTAAATCAGCTACCCAATTGCGATGATATTTTGTCAAGTTGTCGTATACCTAAAAGGTTTATAAAAAAAAAACACCGCGAACAAAGTCATGAGCAACAGCTAGTATTTTATAAAAATGCAAACTCCGGTCGATATTTCTCTCATAATCAGTTTTAGCGAATTTCATGTGCGTTTTACTGGTAAATATCAGCCGTTATGGCCGTCGCTCAGTTAATGCACGCCTGAACGAGTTTGAAAGTAATAAAATATAATTGATAAATCCAGCTTGTCAGGTCTCCGTGTACAATATTTCAACAATTTGTTCGCTGGTTAACCTGATAACTCTGCATCATCAGCAAAAAATGAACTTAAAAAATATTTTGCTTTATTTTTTGTTAATAGCTGCTCGTAGCGTTTTTAAGTGAAAGTTTCAGAAAGAAGTTACAGTGAAGTAGAAAATGGATAATGGAACGGATTTTATTCATGTCGTAATTCAATCGTCAATCTTAATTCAAACAAGATGTTGTGTTTCTATTTATCTGCTAAAAAATAAACGGTAAAAAAGCATAGATAAAAACTACAAAAAGCAAAAAAAAAAAAAACTAATAAGAATCTTACGATTCCTAGATTTCCTTTCCTATTGTTCGCCTGAGTATTATTTGAAGTGTGACATAATATTTGCGTTGACATAAAAACGGGCAACAACGAACGATATTTTAAATCTTCATTTTACCTGCAACGAGGTAAAAAATATAAACTGTCATTTAGCCGACACAAAATATTCCGTGAGTCACTAGTGTTGCTGACTGTACACAAGTTTTTAATCACTTCATAAGTCACCAGCCGAGCATTGTCGACGCTTATCTGGTAATTTTTGATAGCCACCACACACTTAACACTTGGAATTGTTTCGGATAGTTGTTTATTTATTTTAATGGTACCTCGGCCCTTAAAGAGCATTCCACTAATCAAGGGAAGTGCACTTTCAAATGAATATGATGTGCAGTAAAACTAATTGAGAGTTATTCACCGGATCGGCCTTCCGAAGTGGTTTAATAGGAGTAGTATACTTCTAATGAAAATTACTTTAAAAGAGTCACTTTTGTTACCGGCACAAAACAAAAATAGTTTACATAATCAAAAACAAAATTCCATCCCATAAATAAGCCCCATAATATTCGTAACAATGCTAGCAATATCACAATATCGACCAGCCGAATCCCCCAACAATATTTATGCTTGATTGGGCATTACTATCGGCAAGCGGAAATTTTAATTTATGCGCTAGAGAGACTGTTTGTTTTTATGTCATTGCTAGTTTTTGCAGCAAAAACATCACTTCAATCGATCAAGGAAGTTACGAAAAATTTACTTTTGACTAAATAATAGACAAAGTGTGATCGATGACCGCTGATACAAAGACTCAGGAATCTTTTTCTACAGTTGGCTCGGTCGGTCGCTGGATGTTACCTCATAATCTATATAAGTGGATCACCAGTGATTTGAAAAACGTCACTCAACTGATACGCGAAACCAATAAATTTCATACTGCAATAATTGGCTACGCTCGGAATTCTAATCTGCGCGGAGTGACTGAGCAGAATCCAAGCACTGTGCACATTGCAGACTTTTTTCTTTCAATTAAAGCCTTTTATCTTCCGGATGATTTACGATGCCTTCGATAACATTCGGTTTAGGGAAATGAAACATGCTTAATTTGTTATCGATGTCGTTATTAAAACGTGAATGCGTAGGTATCCGAATATTTTTTGTTGTTCCAACGTTTCGTATAATTATTTTTGTTTGGTTTATAATGAAGAGTCGGCGATAACAATATCGATTGTTCATGGATCGAGCGGAAGTGGAAATTTGAACCTTGTCATGGCGAGGCTCCGACAACCGTGACTGAGCCCACAGCGTTTCACCTCACATTTGCTTTTTATATTGTTCCCTGGTTCAATAGCTGACCTAGCATTTGACTTGGCTGGCTCTTGTTTATAAGAAAACGAATTGTTCCTTATGGTTTTTTTTGTGTCACAATGTCTTCAAGCATTCATAACAACATCGCATCTTCGTGTTCTAATATGCACATAGTCGAGCTTGTCAATGCAGTCATCGTTGTAGTAAAATGAGCGGCTCGCAAGCGTGTCGGCGCAACTGTTATCGAGATCTGAGTGTTCCGAGAACAGAGAGTCTGCTACCAAATATCATGACTGTCGTCTTACAAATGAGAAAATTTCGCTCTAATTATTTATGAATGTGTTATCGTCATATCTCCGGAGCTCACGATCCAGCCTCCGTGCGCACGACACGAGCAAAACCGCAATTAGCAAATGTGGCTTTCTTTGTTCTCGCTCGCACGTTTCGCCTTCGTTTCGTATCTATTACTATAAGTATGTATTGCGAGAAGAGTAGTCGCCGATCGTTAATAAACCTCCATTACTTTCATTAAGGGATATCTGTGGACAGTCGCCGTATCGAGATGTCGGCTGGCCGTCATGCCATCGACACATAACGAAATTAAACGCGATGACGCTATCAAAGCGCGCGCATCGAGCGTTCGCTGCTCGTTCTTCGCCGCTATCCGCGCGCGCACTTAATTGCAAAATGCCAATGAATGTCGATAATATATTTTAATCGCGACACCGAGTACTGAACGCGACGTCATCTACGTAATCCTAAATCTCGTTACGGACACGACTCGAATACCTAGGCATCTGTTATAAATTACGTTTCAGATTATCGTATGATCCAATCGTAAATTAAGACAAGATACATAATTAAGGCGAATAAATAAAATGGTTGGCATTTCGACGGGAGCACGTTCGATTCTGCCTCGCGATATACTCTCCATTTTGAGCTATCAGTCCTTTTAATAAAGTGTAGTTTGATTCGTTACATTTAATTGCGATTCAATCGCCAACAATATTGAAGGAGTCGAGGAGTGCGGGGGCGAGGCCGGCTCTGAATGTCACGACAAGATTTTTAATTACGTAGAAGATATCATCTAAGAACGGCGTCCCATACTATACGAGAGACATCGCGAAATTACAATTCAATAATTATATCTGCGGCAGAGGTTCAAGAAGTATTTTTAATTAGTGACAGCTTTACTACACGTTAACACGAAAATATCGGACAGTGAGTAAGGTGCGTCGCACGTGCGCCGCGCGCGGCGGCGGCGCGGGCGCGGCCGGTGCGCAGCCGCAGCGGAGCCGAGCGCCGCCGGCCCCGGCCCGGTCGGGCCTGTCCAATATGATCCCCGGTTTATTTTCGTTCTTCTAATGCGTCTTCGCTGTCGTCCGGAGGACAATTAAAAATACAAAAAGTGAAACGTTTGTTTCAGACGTTCATTGTCTCCGTTATTAATAAATTCATTTTACTGAGTTGAAGTCGACGTGTATTTTATTCGCTTTAAGTGGTTTCACATTGTTTTATATTTATGTGCGGTTATTTTTGGTACAGACATTATAATGCAGTTTGTGGGGGAAGATGTAAAACGGCTCACTCTTACTCCATTAGGGATATTTGAAACTTTGAGAGTGCACTCATAAATTCGCTTTTGTTGGTAATAACCCCGGTACTAAGAATAGAATCTATTGTTATTATATTTTACTTTACTTAACTGACTAAATATGTCGCGTCGCCTCGTATCATAGGATAAAAATAGTTTTATGATACGAATCAGTTCGAAGTGCGTCGACGTGTCTTACTCGTGTGCTTATTAGAATATTCTTTAATCGTACCGCGTTTATTTTATTATTCGAGTATGACTGTGGAACATGCTTAACAGACACTTTCCATCTTCCTCTGAAACCATACAGGTAGGTAGGTAAAGGTAGTTCTTTATTAACATGTGTGTAGCTGCTGTGTTGTCCCGAACTTTGGGCGCCTATATATTATGGTTAGTCCAGTATGGACGTCGGACACAAGCGCAGCACAGACGCCGCTGAAAGAGCAATGCAACGCTACGACATCGCTGCATATGCTCATTGAATTGTTACTTGCTTACATAACTTATAAGTTACCTACTGTGTCATAAAAAAGGAGAGGAAAGAATCATAGGGCCACGAAAAATTCGTCCGCATCGCTGTCAACAGAAAAAGTGTCCAAAAGCTGCATTGCCTCGGTGCATGACAATGCTGATTCTTGAGCCAAAAAATAGGCCAGCCCTCTTTACTTTCATATGTAGTTACTTGTAAATATGATGATTATTATTATTTTAAGACTGTTCGTTTTTAAATTATGTAAATATTGTCCTGGAAAATGAATTAAAAAACTACTGTTTTGTAATATTCTACTGAGCAAATGGTAACAAAGCTGAAAGCAGTGATTTCTCGTTGGGTTTTTTATCGCGAGTTCAAGCGGCGTCTACGCGATGTTAGCGTAGCGGCTGCGCTGCTGCTACGCGTGACTACCTGAGTTTACCGTAGCTGTTCCACTGCTGCTACGCGACTTTACTATAGCGGCTACGCGACCCATGCGTAGCGGCTCCGCTGCTCCTACGAGCGGCTACGCAACGCTTGCGTAGCGATTCCACTGCTAGTACGCGCGACAATGCAACATTTGAGAATCGGCTGCTCTGCTGCTACGTGACTTTACCGTAACGGCTCCGCTGCTGCTACGCGTGGCTATGCGGTGATGTTTCCGCGGCTCTGAGACAGCCACGATAAACATGTCCATCTACCTCTACGCTGGATATACTTTCAACTAGTGCGTAGAGTCTTAGTACCTATTCAATGGGTAGCGGGATCGTCCGAAAGGGTTACCGCTGCCCTGGAACATAAAGGGCTAAGGAAGGAACACGGGTGGGTTTTAGTCAGTAAGAGTCTGACACTCCCTCCTGCTCCACCCAGAGCGGGAGGAGTCATTTCATGAATTCCCATCCTCAAAAAAAAAAGTACCTATTCAGTTAAAATTAAATAAAAAAAAAAATATTCAATTAAAATATTTTTGAAGTGAAACTTCTTGGGCGGCGATTTCATAAATGGACGAGCATTGAGAATTAAATTTCAAGGACGTGTCACGTTTAGGCACACTTCGTTACATGAGAGAGAAGAAAGATATAACTCTCTCTGTCTCTCACAAAACTCCTTCTATTCTTAATTTTTTAAGAAGTTTCACTTCTATCAAAGCACATTAAAATAAAAAAATGTAATTAATCACAAATTTCAATTTTAAACAGATACAAGAAATGTGTATGTCTGATCTAGATTGTCACGTTGTATTCAGACATCAACGATTTTCCCTGAAAATATTGAATTTAGACCTTTGGCTAAGTATATTGTATACAAAATGAAGAAAACAGAATAGTAGTTTTTCTGTAGTAAAATCCAAATCTGAGAAGGAAATTGCGCTGCATGTTTCAATCGGACGACGTTTCAGGAAGTTGAGTAACTAGGGAAAGTGTCAAGTTACTAAAACGTATAATTGTCGGCATAGCTAATCACAAATAACGTTACATTTTGATGTTTAGTAGGCATTTGATGACGTTTCAGATATACATAGTTATCTTCAAAGTAAATTATACAGGATGCCAGTATCGACGCGCAAACTGCAACCATGAATTCAGACCAGTTATAAAAAAAAAATCTGCTGTTTCATAGAAAAGAAATACCTACTCTGTCAAAATGTACTGAACAGGTTTTTTTAAAAATAACCGACGAAAAATTTCAACGCCTCCTGCGTTCAGGATCATGTACTGAATCCATAGAAATAGGTAGTGCATCGTCGAAGTCTCTGACAAGATAAAACTTATTAAATATTGGGCATTATACGATAAATAAGCCGGTATTATAAAAACTTAATTGTAAGTAAAGTAAGTGTAAGTTGAATTTTTTATACATAGTTTACTACACAATTTTTCACAAATTTCATGGAATGAACCAATCTGTTTAGACCAGCCAAATTAATAGCACGTTAGAATGAATGGCAATTTCATTATGATCCCGCTCTTAAAACATCAACTTTATCTACTCACATAGCTCCTTTTCACCTACAAACAGATGATGATGTAACCATCATACTGTTCAGTCTCTAAACCACGGATTGTCATCATCATCATCATCCACAGACTCACCCACAACTGGGTATAGCACAGCAGCAGCAGCAGCAGCAGCTGGCTTTCCCACAGCTGGAACACAGGGCGCCTGTCTTTGTGAGGGAATGGGCTGTAATCCACCACGTGGGCCCAGTACAGGTTGGTAGTTGGCTGTTGGCCATAGGCCTCTCTTTTCTTGTGCCAATCGCCACGCTCCTGTGCCAGTCTCATCCAGGTTTCCAGCCGCCGACACGTCGACGGTGGGTGTCAACGGGTATCTACGACTGCCGTCAGCACTCGTCGATGGCTGCAGTTACCTTTGCCGTGACGCGTGTCGCTCATGTGTATCTACACTTAACTTGCGACTGTAGTATACTTTCTTCGCTAAAAGAAAATGTAAAAGTATGTCACGATGAATATGAGGCTATATTGTCTTAAGCAGTCGCTAAGAGTACGAAGCACGTCCTCCGTCTCTAGCACTGCATTTACTTTACTGCTCTGATATTTTACAGGTAGTGCTCTTAACATACTCGTACGTCCCGGTTTTATAGTGCGCACTACGCCTTATGGTCTAATGTCACGTGATTCACTGATTCCGCTCGCCGCTTCTGAAATGTAACCATTTCTTGACTAAAAGGAATATTATTGCGCAAATGGATCATTTTATTTTAGTACTTAATTTAATTGCCAGAAAAAGATATGACTTTTAATTTTACGAGTTTATTGCCTCATATCAAATGATGCACTAGAATAACGAAGCTCAGCAAATGACTCATTTACAGTCAAGGACTTGGGCATTTATTTATTCTAATTGTTTTAGTACAGCCATAATATTTGAGCATGTACGTAAACTTTTAACATAAACGCAGTCTATATTCACACACAAAGCCCATAGAAATTCCTCATAAATTTTCCATTAAAAAAGATAGAGAGGCTCCGCAACAAAGTGAAACAAGATCCACTCTACTAATCCGACAAAAGCGAGCCTTGTTACCCTTCAAATTTATTTATAAGAAAACTCTCGGACAAGTCGTTAATACCTATAAAGTAGGGGCGAGAGAGGCGCGAGCGAGTTTATAACTCACGTACCGAACTTTACTCGCCGACACATAAAATAATAGGTGTAAAAACTTACACGGGAATGTACTCAGTGAGCGGACGAGGCGCGAGATGGACGGCGCCGGCAGGAGACTCGCTACACATTCATGTACCCGCCGCCTAATACCGCGAAATATTATCCGACCACCAACCTTTAGCTATGCACTTACCTATTTTATGAAAACGCTTTATCTGTATCAGCGGAATACTACAGCAACCTTGCGATTGTGGGCTATTGATGTCTTTCTGTTAATTCAGAAGTAGAAGCGATGGGGCCATTCGTGTCATCTATCCAAGTTTTTGTTTGGTTTCTTCAGTACTTTTTGATTATGATGACCAAATCTTTTTCTGTGTGTTGTTTTTATCAATTTTTGTGGTTATTTATCAACTCATCTGGCGTCTAAAGATGCCTATACCAACCCAACTTCTACTTTTGGCCACTAAATTATATATACTAATTAAAAAAATTGTCAGCTGACATCAGAGCCTTGACCAATCTTCCCTTGCCTTGCCTTTCCAGCTCTTGTGCAACAATGGGTATCTCGTCTACGACGTCGAAGGTCTATTTTCTATTCTATCTCTCTCTTTCTGACTTCTTGAAGGTATGAAGTCTACGAGCTGCAGCATGAATTGGTTTTGCATACGATGTTTGTCTATCAAGTAAATTAAATAAAAACACCAAGTAAATAATCATTTAGTTGCACAGGATATTCTAAAAAAATAACGAAACTTTGAACACAACAAACTTAAAAAAATCATAATAAACAAATTGTCGTGCTGGAATATTTTGAATATCTAATTTGAATACAGCGTATGTAAAATAAATTAATATTATCGTTCAAAAAGATATCACTGACCGAAAAAACTTATTAATTTGTTGAGTAGGCCTTCAGCCGGGTTCGTTTGGAAACTTTAATCAGTACAATAGGGCCTGCATAAGAAATATATTATCTTGCATAAATCATGTTAATGAGCACCTTTCGAGCATTTCGTATCGCCATTAATTCAGATATCACTGCGGAAACAAACGTCGGTTTATCCCGCCATCTGTGGCGCATGCGCGCACCGGTAATCGTTAACCCCGAGGTGATATTATTTTGAATATCCATTTCCTTTTACATTATTATTCAAATAATCCTTAAGCGGGGGTTCTAGAGTTCAGTTTACATAATTTTGTGTTGTTGTTATTGTTACCTAAGCATAAGATGTATGACACGAATTTGAATTCGGAACAGATATTGTAGTGGAGCCGCGGGCGACGGGCACGTGCGTACGCGCACCTTGCACAACATTCGGCCTTTAGACATAAAATTAAGTAGTATTTTATTTATAGTGCATTGTTGCATGCTATTTATAGTGATATCATGGGCTTGGGAACTTGTTGGCATCTTCTTAATGCCCTATTTACTTAAGTAAACACCTTTTTCGCACCTCTGATCTCGAAACACGTCTTCGCATTTTATACGGTGTACAATTACGAAAGTATTACACTGAACAACTCTTTATTTCACCGTCTTTATTTTGTCGAATCAAAGTTGACAATGTTATTTAAATAAACAATGTCGTCTCAGCACATGTGCAAAGCTGCGGGTGCTTTATTTATGTACATGTGTAAATATTATGTAGAAAAGCTCATTTTTAGCATTCATGCGAACCTGTTATCCTTCCAGTGACCGAGGTCAATCAGCAACTATATCCAAACTATAAATTTCATTTAATAAGACACAAATACAACTTTGTGCTCGTTTTTGAATCGCCAACCAAAGAAATTTAAATAAAACACTTTTATCAGATTCGACAGGTGGAGGCAGCCTGGCTCTTGTTCTTTTTGACTTCGCTGTAGGTTCAGGATTAGCTAGTAACTAATCGGTTCCCGATACGGAAGGGGAAGTCTTCTGTTAGTTACATGATCTACGACTAGACGATGCAATTCCTTATTCGGCCATTAATATTCAGAACGTTCACGAACATTTTAATTCATCCTTTGATCTTTTGAATGTTAACTATCCGTGTTAATTATGTAACATCAAATATTCAAAAGTTTTACGATTTTTGATATTTTAATTTAGTAGATGTTGTCAAAATGTTTCTGAATTAAAAAATAATTGCCTAAATTTTAGTATAGTCTGCTTTGGACGGTGTCACAGTTATCAACTGTGACGTTCTTGGATCGAATTCACAAAGGAATGTTTGGAAAGGTTCGCAGAATATAAATTGTTAATTGTGCAACATCTTAGCTCATACTTTCATTGACAGGGAGTGTGATGTTCTAAAATCAGTTGAATATATTTTCCCATCAGTGTGGTAGGTATATACATAGTTACACAGTCTTTGTAATATTCTATTGCAAATATTTTTTTTCTGTTTTTTCAGTATTGTTTGCAAGTGGGAATGAAATGTAAATTATCTGAGATTACGAATTCATGTACCCAAACTAATTGTATGTAAATTTTCTAGTTTTATTTTTAGAATTGTAACTGTTTTGTTATTGTTTCTGTCATTAAAAGGTTTTGTACCTATGTGTACACACAGACATGGAAGAGGGAAGTCTTCTGTTACAGGTATCTCTATAAGTACTTAAAAGAAGGCCTCTAAAATGTATTTGTTAAAACCTGATGATTATAAAATAAATAAATAAAAACTATTGACCATTTGGCCATATTGGCCACCGAACGACTCACATATGCGCCAACTTCTCACTTAACTATGTCCTCACATTCCCAACTGAACTTTCCTCATAATCAGCATAACCGAAGGTGACAGAAGTGTTGCAGTTCACATAGAACGTCGTCAACCACCGCTGCGCAGGCGCAGATTAATATTCATCATGTCTTAATCAGGAGCTGGCAGCCCACCCACGTCTGCACAACGCTTACCATTTCCACCACCATCGGTATACCATCGTCATACTAATTTAACAAACCTGGCAATACACTATGTGCAATAAATATTTAAGATTAATCTGATTGGGCCGCCACTACATGTTAGAATACTAATGTTGCCAGTATAAAGCAATGTCTAATTGTGTTGGAATTTCTCTTTTAATTCGATGTGTATAGATTTTAGTTGAGGGTTAATTAGTATAATTAGCATGGACGTGAAGAACCTGCTAATGTGACATGATTAAAAAGATGTGTGAACAAAATTCTATGAGTTTGAATGAGATTTCAGCATACAGTTGGCGAGTTTTTCCTCAAAGATTATACAAAGTATTATCGGAAAGCATTTCATGCAATTCCGTGTATCCGCCAATGAATATGCGACAAAAGGATAACGACAAAATGAGATAGTTGTGTCTCCCTGTAGGCTATTAATGCCGAACTACGAACATCAACCCACCTGCCAATCGTGGTGATTAATGCAGTGCCCAGGTCTGCCAATAACTGTTTCTTTGATCAGTCATTCTCATCAGCCTAACAGAATATATATCTACCCAAGTTATCATGACTGAACAGTTTTCAATCATCCCATTATTGTAAATATAACGTACAATCCACTCCACCTTTTCTTCTAAAAACATTGTATCAACTAATCCTAACCTCTCACCAATTTTCGTGCTACGCAAATACTGAGCGTATTCAACAAGGAGTATTAGCTAGAGATTCGTTAGACTTATGCACCTATCGAGTTACAAATTGTATATCTAAGATCGATACCGGCGTAATGAAGAGGGCTTAGCATTTAAATACATTTGCATATTAGACTGCGTTCGCTCTATCACAGAGCTAGCTATGCTTCGGACTAACGTGCACTGACCATCCAACTGACAACTTTAGTTACCATTCAACGATAAGGCACAAAGTACAAATATAGCATTGTGTTTTCAAAAGTACACAAATATTTTCTTTTATATGTGGCCACGTGTAGGCGTGACGCATTTGACCCTTGATCTCTTTTACTATAATGGAAAAAGTTTGCAAAAACACTATTTTAATATGAGTATTAAACTGTTTGTTAAATTAAACTAATACGCATTCACTTTCATTATTAATTGAGCTGGAATGGCGTAGGTGATAACAAAAAACAATTCACAGAAATGAAATAATGAATCAGCAAGTATATAATAAAATCAATTAAGTTTACGTGATGAGACGTAAATAAGTATGAAGAAGTCATTTAATTATAATTTAAATAAGATAAATCGAGCATTTAATGATGTGCCTGTTCGAATGTATCGCATTCTATTAATTATACAGTTGCTAGTTTGAGAGACGTTTGCATACTTCTATTGCTGACATTTCCCGACCTTTCAGCTTAAGGAAAGTGGAAACTTTCAAGTTTTGAAAGGCAGGCAATAAATTAACTTTGTTTTGTATGGCAATTAAAATATTTAATGATGAACCTAATTATAACTTAACCTTAGTAATCATGCAACAACTCGCTGTTACATGGTTACTTAACACATTTATTATAACTGTCGCATTTCTACGCTATTCAAACGTCCATTTTGTAGGACTGGTAATTTTTTTTTCTAACAAATCGGAACAGCGTGTATCAGCCGCATATGTTTGGATACAACACGTATCTACACAACGTATGGTAACCGTCCGCACAGATAGTGGAGGTAGCTGGGTCGCAGTCGATGCGCGGCTCGATAGCGACACCAATTAATATGCAATGTCGTAGCACTCGTAAACTAGTCACGAACATATGCCAATACGTTGGTGCAGTTAGGCAAACGCTATTTGTATAATTCGGACGATTTACTTGCCGAGCGCCATCTTGGGCCACGCACACCGCCATGTGTTCACGTCATTTTCGGATTTCTTCCCTCTAATTGAAAAGGAAATACAGAAAGTTACATCGTATGCGAGTCGGAATAATATTAACATTAGTATGAATAATAAAGCCGTTTAGTCGCCTTGTTTTATTAGATTCTCTTTTAAAAGTGTAGTAGTAGGCGATTTAGAAGATTAATAGACAAAAGATGTTAGAGGTATCAATATATCAACGCGCTACTAAATTTTCAGCATGCACGAAATTCTCAGAGCATTAGTTAATCCATCCATTCATACATTATAACTATTTGGTGTACCAAGTATTTAGAGAAATTTATGTGAAATTCCAGATTTTTTCGTGCACTGATGACGTCCTACTACGTTTTCACATTTTCCAGGTTCTGTAGAAACATCTTTATATGTATAATAAATATAATTGAGAAAATGCGTTAGTAAATAGACTAAGCGGTGTCCTGTTCAGTCATACGGTAAATTCGCAAACAAACTCAAACTCAACTCAAATTCAAAGCATTTATGTCAATTAAACCATTCACAGGCACTTTTGAATTGTCGAAATTAAATAGTCGGTCAGTTAGTCAGAAAGTTGAAGCTAGTTGGTCATTCCAAAACCTAGATCTCTATGGAGAAGAAAAACCAAATAAATATTAATTACCTATGTATTGTATCATAATTTTCCTAAACAAACGCATATTACCATGATCTTCACGTATCTAACAAATTATTAGCAGAGACCCAACAATACATTAGCTGTTGTAATCACAGATAGAGCAGAGAAGCAGTGTGCGAGCGTTATGGTAATGTCGTATCACACATCGGCGCAGCCGCCGCCGGCGCCCCCTATCGGCGTCATCGCGCAGGCGCCGGCGCCCCTCCACGCCACTATGCTACTGTCATAAGCAGATAAACTTCATTATCAATTACAAATTATTCATGCCCATATCGGTGATCGGAACTTACCATTCGATAGATGCCTCTTATGCGAAGCCTAGGCGCCGAGCATAATAATTTTCAATTAAAACCACATTAGCGTTGTTTTAGCCGAAGGAATTCTTGTTCATAGGAAACAATTAATATTAGAATGACATATTGCTAATAACAATAACTTGATAATCTTAATTTCGTATTCGCATAAACGTGTTTTATTTATTAAAGAGAAGATTGGGAAACAAACTTAACTGTCAGTAAAACCACGGGAAAACTTGAGAAAAGTTAAAGAAAAGCGCCAAGTAATGGTACGTTCGTACAGATAAACATAGTCGCGGCGCAAAACGTAGCCAAGCATAGCAGGTAGGCTTCACTCGCTGACGTTAAAGCTCGGAACGCACAGCATAATAATTAGTCATTAGAAAGTAGGCAGCTAGGGAGAGGGGTGGGGGGCGGGAGGCAGGGGGCGGGGCTCGTCTGTTTCAGCTTATCTGAAATTACATCTTTTATGGGTATCCGCGATTATTCCGCGCTGCAGCGACTTGCGGCGCGCTAGTACCGCCTGGAAAACAACTCCGCATTACCATTGGTGTTCTACATAATCCCTACTATTGCTTTTTATTAGATTGTTTCTACTTTCACTCTTCATTTATCTTTTTTTACCAAGCATTGGATTTAATGACAATGTTCCCATTAAGCCTCCGTTTTGTCAGCGAAGTTTTTCTGAGCAAAGAAGCGACAAAACGGAGGCTCTTTTAGACCTTCTCACCATTTCTCCTGCCCGCGTCTACATATAAACCGTAATTTATGCGCGGTACTATAAGACAAGAATCTGGTAAATTCTAATATCCTTGTTTGTTACACAAAAGCGCTGCTTACAACAACAGACAAACAATTCAGTGGAGCTAACTTGAATTCATAATCAAGTAATTTATGTGCACGGCGAATAAATTAGCCGCCCGAGCCCGCGCGCCGCCCATAACTTACCCCAATAAATTGCCCAAAGCGGGCCAACTTCATTTTATCTCCAAATACTAATAAGTACTCGTACTACCTACGTACGCGGTTACGCGGCCGACTCGCCTTTATTACAATTTTATTTTTTAGCATTCAGTTCATTTCCACCTGATATGAGCGTTTTATGATGGCGATACGCGATCGACACCCGATAAGCGCCGATGGGCTGTAAACCGCTGTAAGTGCGCGGAAAACTTAACGAAAATGTGACTTACAAGCGCTTAAAATAGAATTACCATTATTGTATTACATTTTTAGTGCTTTGAATATTCTGAATAGATGGAGCGGCCGAAAGGTTATGGAAACGAATTTGTTCCTTGTGTTCTGCGAGCATTGAACAAATTTTCGTGAGCCTCCCTGCGAGGCTTACACCGTTTGTAACCCTGCTCGTGAACTCACGTATCAGGTAGCACCTGCTTTGCATAAGGCGTCATGTCGAGAACCCCACGTTTAAAGTGTAAATTTTGCGATTAAAGTATAAAATTGTGCATAAACACTTTGAACAAAATGCGTCTCGATAAGAATAATAAATATTCGATGGCAATTTATGTTACAGAAGGTCGATCCAAGGTCACCTTATTATAATGCCGAAACTATTTCAGCGAAGTACTTAGGTACCTACATATTTTTAACTACCCACTGGTAGTTATCCACAGCTACTATACAGATAGACACGATGACAAATTGGTATTGTGAATATATTTGTACTGAACATCGAGATCGAATGTCTAATGCATAGTTAATGCACTTCTGTTGGGTTAGCAAACAGTACTGAAGATTCTAAATTCTGAAGAGAACTGTGAGAGCATTGTCTGCTATTTTAGAAATCTTCTAGCTTTTATTTATACACATGATGCATGACAAACAATGAATTAAAATAAGTCTTGTACGTCTGAAAGTTAAAAATAAAAAGGGCGATTTATATTTACATTATTCAAGCACTTTCCACCCCAACGAAAGTTGTCACGGTGTCCAAATCGTCCAATAGAGTCGACAATAAAATTAACATACGCTTCGGCGAGGTGTCACGCCGCAGGAAGTATAGTGTAATTTGTAAGCTTTGTGATTAATAAAGTGTACTAAGTGCGGCCCCAATAGGACAGATTAGCGGCCACTTTATCACATCTATTCCGAGTTAACGTCGCGTGACGGATCTCGTTTGAAACTCATAAAGAGTCCAAAGCAAAATATACTCGTAGATAACGCTTACTTTACGTCTCGGGCCCTTTTCCACTTGCCAAGTTTACGTCAAGTCGGCCGGAGGGTAAACTCACAAGTTTATTTAAGTTTAGTACTATTTTATAATTAAATTTCCACTTTATAATCGAGTCAGTGAACGAGTTACGATACCCTTCAGTGTTAGTCAAGGAAATCCGTTCAGGTTCATGTTTTCAATGACGACATCGACTCGGTGCAAATATAATTTTTTCAATCGTTTACGTACCATTAAACTTTTAAATTGGATAAGTTAAATCTGTTCTCCAAGTTAACTAAATGTTCAGTGTCATTTGACGTGAGGTAAGTAAACTTGTGACAAAAGTGACTTGTAGTGAGTCGTGCACAGTGGAAAACACACTTGTCTAGCTCACATTTGGACAGATTGATGGAATTGCGTCGGTCGTATACGTAGAACAAATGCTTATAAAATAGCTTTTATCAGATTTAGCTGACCTTTCGTTACTAATAACAACCTTATAAAAATACACAAAGACGTCTGCAAACTATTAATTAGTCGCTTAATTCCAGTCGGACAATAATATCCGACTAGACATAACATAGCATTTTGATCTAAATATCTGATATAAATCAGATATTTAAATCAAAATGCTATGCTTAGATGTTTGCATTGTACATTAAAGATTAAAGTATCTTTTGCATTTGTATCGTGGCAACATATTTCATTTATAAAAAGCCATAATACTTAGTGTAGACAAAGCATTATTTTATCAGCGGGAATAAGTCACGTTCCCGCCGGTATCTCCCGCAGGCTCACATTATGAAGGTGTTTACTAAGGATTATGGATACTTTGAATTTACATAACATTTTCTGTCATTTGCTTATCGCTCACATGACAATTCTCGTGCATTATACATGAATATATTTGACAAGTTTTAGCAAAGGACGGCTTGGAATAGGAATCCAAGAATGTGTGCGCGAAAGCCGGCTGCGGAAGAACGTAGCGCTCGGCGTGAGGCGCGAGTATTGCGATGAGCATTTGAATAATCGCGCTGTGTTCAAAGCGGGGTATTATATGATAATAATTTCACGCGCGAGCGCCTCCCGGCGGGTGCCAGCCCGGCACCCCCCACCCCCCGCCACGGCACGTCGCCTCCCTGGAATGTGTGAAAAAAATTACCAACACCATAGATAATAACTGAATACAATTCATCGGCGGTCGAGTCGACGCAACAAATTTAACGCCGATATCGACTGCATTTATTAGTAGCCTCGATAGTAGCCCTCTGTTACACTGTAATTAATTGACTCTACAAACATTAAAAATTGGTGAAGTGTTAAAATATGTTAGGGTCGCGTCCACCGGTCAGCCCTACGTTACCCATAACGTAGGTATGACATATTGTGATGTAACCAAATGTTATTTTAATCTTGACCTCTGACATTTCGTTATCATACAATGTTTAATACATTCCTGAATATTAAACCGACGGAAAAATTAAAAATTAATTAAAACTGTTTTCATTCATTCATGTGAAGAATGTATTCAACAATGAGTACGTAGGTAGCACAAGTACTTACACTTGTAAAATGTTAAGAAACATGCATAAATTGACTTACGATTACTGTAGCGTTTAAAAGGAACTAAGTGAAATGTGTTAAGTTGTTAAATTAACGTATCATAAAATTATAACGCATAATTACATCACATAATGGGCGTCGTAAAATTAGTAATTCATAACAGTGTTGTTTTTAGATGGTGTATCGGACGCGGAGTGCTGGCTTGATAATATTAATATGTTTATTAAACGAGGCGAGCACGGTAAGTGAGCACGATGGGAGGCGAGCACGGTAAGTGAGCACGATGGGAACGCTCGCTACGGGAATGCTTTCACGCATCGTTTTCTGAACATATGTTTAGCATTTGTATCTGTGATGCTATCTAGGTTCAGCTAATAAGTAGAAATAAGATTTACTTATTTCGAAACGTTTATGTAGGTACTTCGTTTGTACATTTTCTTTTCGCGGAAAGCTTAGGTACCTAATAGTACCCAGTTTTCCAACTGTTGACCGAACAGGCGCTGCGGATGAAATATAAATATAAAAAATAAGTATAAATTATGTGAATGCCATAGGGGATAGAGCACATACTTGCCATTCGCCTAGAGACCAGGCAATAGGCACAAAGCCTGAGTCCCGTGTAAAACTTGTCGCGAAAAGGCCATAAAATAATTGCGATAAGAACATGAAAAATTCAAATATTTCGCGTTTCTTTCAACCAACCAACCAGATCCTATGTCCTAATCCAGGCTGTGGTCTACGTCTACCCATGTGCCAAATTTCATCCGAATCCTTTAAGCTGTTTTGGCGTGAAAGCGTAACAAACAAACATGCAAAACTTTTCTCTTTATAATAATATATTATTAATTATAGTTTAGGTAATATTTAGATTATATCAACAAATTAATGACTAAACCATACCAAGTCACGCTAATAAAATACGGGTGTCATAATAACACTCAAAGCTCACCTGTACATTACAATTTCACGGTTCAGAGAAAATACTACTTTAGTTGATAAATATTTGTCTGTCCACAGATAAGCCACTAACTATGGATAATTTATACACTTCCTTTTAAAACGATAATGGTTAACTTTTGTGGTAGTTGTACGTATTTAAAAAAAGCGAATAACTATAAACCTATAATTAACTACAAACTTCATGCACCAGTAAATGTAGACATTAATTTCCACACTAGTTTATCTATTTGGGCGCACAACCCGCCTTTATCTGTCATCGTTCTCCACATTTTCAGTATGAGACAAGCGTAATTGTTAAATAATCTCCAACAGATATCATATTAAAGGTTACTAGAACAAGGTTTATTTTCCTATGGCAAGAAATGACCATGCATGGCGTTTCAGAAACATTCGAATGCGGGTGGAAGGCGACTTACGTATTGCGTTTACTCGAAATTATTTTAATATGCAAATAAGAAAATGTGAAGGAGAATTGTGTTTCGACGTTGTTGGTAAAGTCGGTTACGCAGACGTATTCTTTAAATTAATGGCAGTGCGAGATTAGAGTACTGCTAACTGCTTTACATGGAGCGGGCTTACACGCCGGGGCGCGCTCGTTTGTTCCGAGAAACAGACAAATGAAAGCACATAATTACTAGGCCGCCCCGTTCTAAATGCAACAAGGATTAGAATTTACATGAGCGCGTTAACAAGCACGCGTATGGCATTTATGACTTTGATATTTAAATACATGGATATGCTGCATGGAACAGGATATCGGCTGCAAACTGTGGCCTGCATCGCGAACATGTGTCCTATTGCTATTGTGGATCGTTATCTCCAGATCTCGAACGAAGAATTAGATCCGACGATAATGATTTACAACTTTACAGGAACAATAGATAAAGGCCTCGATCGTCTAGATCCCAACGTAACAGATAGCCGTAAGTAAAAGACAGTTTGAACAAACCTTCAGAAATTATCTTGGGATATTACATTCCGAACCACAAAGATTTGCCGGAAAATGTCTCTGGTTTAGAGAAAACGTAAAATAGACTAAACTTATATAGATGCTCATATACATAAACACGGACAGAGGGGCAATTCTCGTAATTTTAAGAACGTTCACAGTCTGATCTCAGTCTCAATCTGTCAAAAATACCTTTAATTTCCCTTCATTTTTGACAATGATTGTCGCTGAGAGGAAATTGAGACTAGATTTTGAACGTTTTTAATAACGGGAATTGGTCTTCAAATTTTTTCATTTTTATTTGAGTTGTTGACCATTAATATAATCACAATCAGTGACATTGTAAACAGATGGTCAATTCTCGTAATTTAAAACGTTCAAAATCTAGTCTCGGTCTCATCTCGGCGACAAACAAATGTCAAAAACTTTTCAAAATGTAGGGAAATTAGAAGTATTTTTTGACAGATTGAGACTGAGATCAGACTGTGGACGGTCTTAAAATTACGAGAATTGCCCCTCTGGTATGCACCACCTCCAGGTTGATGACATTTCTGCATGAAAAGCAACACGAATGCCAACGTCGAAGATGACGAAGAACAAAATTCAGTTCCTAATTCGGATTCGTACGATAATTAAACGGAGGTATTCTTTCAATGTTGATCCAATTAGCGTGTGTATGGTCAGTAGGGCGGCACGGAGCAATCCCGCGCCGACAGCAAGCCGCGAATATGAAGTGATGGATGAACTCCCAAGCTGCTTTACATACAATGGAAAAATGGTAAAATAAACCCCACACCCGACACGTTACTATGAACTCTAATTAAAACAGCTATGCCAGTTTATGCCGTTTTGTTACGACTACAACTTCCCATTTCTCGATGTATTGTGAAACATTTTAGTGATATTTATGACCTTGTGAACCGACCGTGTAAATTTTAATAGTTATTCAGTTTTATCGGCGCTTTTTGCTGTTACTGCGACTCGTATACGTATCACTGAAGGTAATATGTATGCAAATAGGTTTATTTTCTGTTTTCTACTGACATCTTGTTTTTAGATTTTGCCAACTTCGATATCTTACCTAACTTGGAATAGTAGATAACCAATCGAATATAATATTATGTATTTTTACCTACAATGTAATACCAACTGAGGAAAAATATTTAGTTTTTCATCACCATCAATTTGTAGGTTGCTAATCTATGATCTCGGAAAATATTACGACTATACACTCAACATACTTAGCTCCTATTGTGCATTGTAATTGCCCTTACAGGCAAATAACATGAACAATAATAATAAACAAGTAGGTACCTCTAACTAGGTGCATTAAATCTATAATTATTAATACATACATAAATAAATATAAATCTGTGCTGTATTTGATAGAGGTACGCTTCAGCGTTTTTCTCGTCAGGAATCGAAGCGTAATTATAGTCGGCGCACCGATTAACATCTGTCGACTATTAAATAAACTCAGATTATAAGGGTTCAATCAATGTAAGTAATTATTCTTATCCGTCGGATGTTCTCAAAGCGGCTGGCTCGTCTGCAGAATAATTTTCTCATGATTCGCGAGGAAATCAAACTGCCCCGCAGCCTACCCGTTTATTAGGCAGTCACATTGACGAGACTGCCTAATGTACATCACTACAACTCCACCATGTAATTTATTGCGCTTATGTAAGCGTTGCGGAGGTTTCCTTTTACATGGCTTTGTATTCCATAGTACGAAACAGCACTGCTATACTTTACAATGCGGAAACCGTGGAAACGCGTTCATGAATTTGATTCCAATAATACTGATCTCATCATGAATGCTTTGTCCAAATTCTTCATTCTAGTTTATTGTAGCGTTCATTGCTAAACATACCAAATGAGTAAGCTATTCCTAGAACATGCCAGATCAATCAGTTTCAATCGTAATAGGGTGTTACGGGGATGAGTGTGTGAACGGCGGTACGCTGTCGGCTCCCGGTGCTCTTGCAAAAACCACTGATGCTAACAGAACGATTATAATATATTAGTTGGTCTTTAATTGCGCCGATATAATTACGGCAGTGCGCGGCGCATACGTGACAATATCCTGACCGCTCAGCCACCGTCGGCGCGATATTAAGAGGAATAACTCGAGTGAGCCGATCGAATGTTTCGCGATAATGAGCGGCGGCCGCGATCGAAGTGTCATTAGGAAGTCGTAACCGCCGATGTGCGCCCTCAAGTTATGTTAACCTTCGAGCACCGAGCAGATTAATCTTCATAATTACACGCATTCAGTGGCTCAGTATGGAGAGTGTTAGTTATAACTCATTTGTTTTTGCAACGCGTATTGGGACGGGTAATGGTCAAAATGAGTTTCTTTCGTCGTGGGCGCTTTTAATTGGCGTTTGAAGAAATATGTTTAACTTTGTGAATTCTAATTAAAATAATGTGCTTTACTGTTATTTTAGTATTTGAGTGTGCCAGTTCTGCTTAAGTAATAGAGGTAGTTTATAATCTTCATCAAATCAAGACCCTCCTATGTGCCAATTGCTTACGGTAATTCTTTAAATTTACATAGATGAAAATGATTTTCCTGCTAGTTTACATTTCTAAATATGAAATACTGTAAATGAGAACTATTTAATTAATATCTCTATACAATGTAGCTACGCAATCTTGTTCTCATGGTTACTAATACTTGTGAAACAATTTTGTGTCCGAGGTTCAAAGGAACGACATTAGACGTGATCAGTCGTTGTCGGCGCGAGGAAACGGGGTAATTTCCTAATGATTCAATGAGGTGATACTTAGCCATCGTGGGAATCAAACCTAGTTGTGAGGTTAATTTAAAGGATAGTAGCGCCCAAAGCTGCAGCCCTCCATTATAATAGAGCCCGGAGACATTAGCCAGATAATTGTGTTTGTATGGTAATTAAGATTGACGTATTTAATTGTGTACACTCCGAATACAAAAACATTGAATACATCAACATACACGGATAAAATTATGAATTAATCCTGATAGGGCGGCACCTCTCAGTCGCGCGACATACTTCGGCCAGATAAGGGAAAAGCGTCGCTGGCTTATAAATGACTCTTTATTAAACGTGAAAGGAGCGACGTCGGCTAATGGGCCGATCATGCGCTCCCATTAAAGATTATTTAATATTCAAAAGCGGCCGACGATAAATCACGATCGCCCGCCATGCTTCTTTGACTACACCCTGCACTTTTGTTCAGACGTATCATTCTGTATTCTCTTTTATCTGTACATATGTACTTAATTATTTTTTTAAATTAATACTTAGATACATAAAAGGGATTTTATGTGGTGTGGCTTTATTACCGTTGAAATGAAGGTGGATTGAAGTAAAACACGTCTTAAAATGGCCATAGTGTAACATAAATGGTATC
Organism: Apamea anceps; assembly: GCA_951799955.1. NCBI lineage: Eukaryota > Metazoa > Arthropoda > Insecta > Lepidoptera > Noctuidae > Apamea > Apamea anceps. The sequence continues at coordinate 12,882,537 of OX637505.1, read as the reverse complement.
AAAAGCTGTTATGAGCGTAAAAGTGTCGCAAATTGGCGTCTGGCGTCAGCTAGTTATGCTTGCTGGCTGTTGAGCTGCCGTGTGTGGCCGCCGATAGCATCGGAATATCTCTCCGGGAATGCCTTCAATCGTATAAGGCAGCGTACGATGCCATAACACTTGTTCCATCTGATGTTAACAGCGATAGCGGCCGCTCGGTCGCAGCGCGCTTTAGCGGGCGGTTATTAACTCAACCAATGATCCATTCATGTCTCGTCCTTTATAGTGCAACAGTTTTTCAAGCTGTCCCTGCATTGTTTTTGTATGTAACGAACACTTCGAACACGAGCTTTTTGTTGTTCAGTCGCATTCTTATAATTAGAATTGCAGAATTGCCTATTTGCCATACGCAATCTTGTTCTGATAAAATCTGCGCCAACGAAGAACACAAGAAAACGTAAGCCAGTTTCGAATAAATTGATTGTCATACAAGTTATACCTTCGCGTAAGGATCGCCTTTTCTATTTTTGGGGACAAATGGCAAAACAATAATTCGTACCCTTGCGCGACTGAGCTAATAACAATAAAATAGAAAGTCGATCACGAAACGCGGCCCGGCGACTGGTTCAATCAACGCGAGTCAGATTTATTTTTATGAAAATTGGCATAAAATCGGGCGGGTCAGCGGGGGCGCAGTGGCCCCGCGGGACCGCACGCCCGACCGTTTACTGCATATCGTTTCCTACGAGCGTCGCCGGCCGCCTCTCGGAAATATTGCCAGCGGTCATAACTTTTTATATGCACCGATGACATTGCAGAAAGTGGCGGCTGTCTCGACTATACATCGGAGATGATAATACCCTTAGGATATATTTTAATGAATGGCAGGCCTGAGATTATTAACTTATAGCAAGGCAATCACGAATGCATGAACTAATTTACCGCTTTATTATTTTAATTTTAGTCTTCAGAATTATTCCTAAAATACTTTTGAAGACAATCTGTGTTTTTCTCTATTGAATAATTAAGTCAGTGTCTATTTAAATAGCTATGATTAAAAAAAAACAGGTCTGTCACACTGCTGGCTTCTCTGTCACACCCGACCACAGCTCCATTCACCCACGAGCGCACAATGTCTGTGTGGTGTTGATGTGTCAAGCGGGTGTCGAACTCGTAAAGACGTTTCTCTATTATCGTCCACTCAACTTCGCAGCCCTTACCTTGGGGTCCAGATCATTTCAATGTGTCGTCAAACGATATACGATTAGATGGCCATCAAATCTCGTATTGTAAATATCGATGCGTCAGTTCAATCGAGAAGTTTAGAAGCTCTCTATGTTGTCTGTGTTTGTGTCTATGATGGGATGGAACACATGGCGGATTTCTAAAATTATTTTACGTAGTTTTATACAGCCATGCGAATATCTATGACAGTCTGTAATGCTGTATGTATTTTTGTAATAATAAGTAAAACTTTTTAAATGCAATCCTTTCTGGGCAGTCATTTGTTAATTACTGGTAGAGCTAGAGTCCGACTGATTTTTTTTTTTACGGAAATTAAAAGTATGTTTCTTGTTTGTCGATACGTTGTTGTTTGGTAAAAGTAAAATAAATACTGGTTCAGGCTTAATTACATTAAGGGCTGATTTTTCAATCGACAGATATTTTTTATTCGTGGAATAAAATTCACGTCTGACAGTTTTTGTACAGAAGAACTGTCAAAAATTCAAAATTATTCCTCGGATAAAATTATCTGGCGTTAGAAAAATCAGCCGTAAACCGTTTAAACTTACATTGAACGAAAATTAACTTTATACTTTTCTCAAAGGTATAATAATAAAATAAAGGTATAATTGTAACGATCTGATATTACCTACCTACTTGTAAAAACCTACCTACCTGAGCAGTGGTGGCCCAGTGGCAGGTATCGGCCCCAACTTACGAGTTGTAAGTCGTGAGTTCGAACCCAGGCAGGCACTTTACTTTGTGTATTTAATTCGATTTGATTTGGATTTGGAGGATTTGGTCTGCATAAAGCCTCGAACTAGACATGCCTTTGTAAACCGTTTCTATGTCTATTTAGGACCCGATTTATATAATAAGCTCAATAAAGTACTTAATATTTATAGTGCCAGTCACAAACATTGTAGTCTGAAGATACGCGAATATTTGGGTAAACTTGATTACACAGACACAGAAAGACTTCTAGAAGTACTTCAATAATGATGTAGTTATTAAATTGGTAATTTTTAAATTGTATTTAGTACCTACTAGAAGTAGGATATCATTCTAACTATGTATGGACAAATAATCAGCTGATCGCTTAGTATGGGGATGGCCTGAAACACAGGTTTTTATTAGCCTAGCTCAGGCAGGTCGCCACAAGTTATAATGTCAGTACCAACGCACCTTTCATAGGTAATTAAAAACGTATAAATTAAACTAGCTTAATATTAGTATTTAAGCTAATCTGTTAAGAACTTGGTACTACTAAGTATTTATAAGTTTGTAAATGTATTACTTTGTAAAAGGACCTAAATAAATATTATTATTATTTATTATTATTAATTTCTTTCCAGGAGTAATGAAATTAAATACACAAAGTGCCTGTTTCCTTCACCGTTTTGAGAGCAGGAGCTTTCACAACGGTGAAGGAAACCGGTATGTCTTAGAAATAAAAATTCGAAGACATATGACATCTACCAACCCGCACTGGGCCACTGTGGTGGAATATGGCACTCCCACTCACAGAGAGTAGGCCTGTGTCCCAGCAGTGGGAACATTATGGACTGATTATGCATAATTATGTAAAAAAGATTTTTTGCATTTTCTCAGAAAAAAAATATCGTTAGTATTGATTTGCCGGAACTAGTGTGTGCCGAAAAATCAATAGGAGGAGGTTATTGATTTTTCACTCACTGTCGAAAATAACATTGTTTTTTAAGCAAAAAACGGATACTTGAGCTGAAAACGTAAAACGAAATTCGATCGGGCTCTAATTGCTGGTACTGTTTTAGGCTGCTGGACAGGAACTGCAACAGTTATCAAAATCCAAATATCACAATAACAAAATAGGCTTAGCTCGTAATGCTATCAAACTTTAGTAGGTTTGGTGTATAGGCTGGATAGATAAATTTATCAAGAAGGACAGTCGACGGTTGTCAAAGCTCCACTGTGAATTTCATCAGAAAATAGGTTTTATAGCACTACTTATTTTCAAAGAGTTACAGATTAGTTTGAAACCATGAAATAATTGTATATTCAAACGAAAACTATTATGATCATTTTTCCTTTAAAAAAACTTGGTGTGAGGCATGTTACATGCAATTTTCAATTTTTTCTTTCTATAAGGGCCTTGTGAAAATATACCGTTTTTACCAAAAGTCTTAAAATACCAAAATCGATAAAAATACTTTAGTAAAGTACAAGTGTCATACTATGAATTGGCGGTCATTTAGTTAGAAATGAAAAAAAATGGGCTCTGCTTTCGTGGAAAGTTAATTATAGGTGTAACATTTATGAGATTAAGGGCTGATCTTTCAATCGGCAGATAATTTTATCCGAGGAATAATTTTGCATTTTTGACAGTTTTACCATACGAGCTCTGACAGAAATCAATTTTAATCCACGAATAAAAATTATCTGTCGATTGAAAAATTAGCCTTAACTCGAAAAAACGATGTCGGTCAAACTAGCAAAAATGCGACTCAGGAGGTGATACTGAGTTGATGCACCTTTGTGCTCGTTTTACGGGATTTTGAATTGTTGGTCGCAAAACATCCTCAAAATTGGTGATTTCTTCTTCGTTGTTGGTTTTCATGACTTGCAAGGTTTGTGGTTTGTTTGTATCGCTCCATTGCATTGTCAACTTATTCTCCATCTGTCTACAACATATGTATCAAATCACAATGAAATTATGACGCCATTAGAAAAAAAAATTAGCACATTCACATTATGACATTACTTCTGTCCCACCTTTTTTCTAGTTGTAGGTTTATCCCAATATAAATATCATAGAAGTCTTCCTTTTCCCACTCAGCTGTCGAAAATAGTTGATAACAATAAAATGGCATGCACGAAACAAAGCATGACATAAACTTTTACGTGACACATAAATCTGAAAGTTATTCTCACGGGATGATAAGGTGGGGACCGCGGGATCGCCGGGATCGCGGGATTGTGACGGGCAGGGGCCCACACAGGCCCGCACTAACTTGTAGAGCTCGCTGTTGCAAATGATAAGTAATATTTTATTGATGGTGTCAAATAATGTTTGATATCTTTATATGAGGGGTGATCAGTGTAGTGTCGGTTGTTGACTTGGCAATGAATTGTTGGATTTTAGTATGAGCTTTGGTAGGACAATATTAGTGTTTGATTTGTTATCCTACAGCTGATTTGAATCACCAGCTAATGGCAAATGATTTTGATAGAAAGGTAGGTAAAGACGAATGAGGAAGTTGAAGTTTATCATCATGGGTTTACGGGACTTAATAAGATCTAACTTTTATTAAATTGTGCAGAAAACTGTTTTCATATCAAGAAATATGATATTCATTTATAGATAAAATCACACATTCCCAGGGGCAGCCGGAGTTTGTCAACAAAACTAAACTTTTATTGAGTCAATCTAGTGTAAAATATTCAAGATTGGGGTGGTGAATCTGACGACGACGCCGGTAGCGGGTATTTTGACAGGCGGGTAACTGATATGACGTCTCCCGGGATGTGGACAGGTATTCAGCAGAGAATGGATGATATGCTGAGTTCACCCTTAACACCGAGTTTTTCATTAGACCATTTTGATCAATTAATGCTCACGATCCATACGATTTGCTTTATTTATTTGTTAAGGACCTCCAACAAAAGACTTATATGAGATATGCCACATAAATGAAGGTCTGTAGTAGGTATGTAAATGAAGGAATCATTTGAGGATGCATTTAAAATCTTACACTTAGTAGTTAATATACACACCTATAAAGGTACTCGTAGATAGCCGAGCTTTGTCATAAAAAGCCACTCGTCTAGGAACGTGTCATATATTCAATAACAGCCTCCCCTGCCGGCGGCTAAACCCAAATTTTCAATCTTGACAGTTATCATTTTACCGAAGCAAACTCCCATAATATTTGCTCTCCGGGTGTGAGGCGAGACTCTTCGAATTTCATATTTATTCGCGGAAGTAAACAGCGCGCCCGCACCCACACCGGCGGAACTGATATTATTGTGCATTCCGTATAATATTGTTTGCTATTTGGCACATTCTCTGTTTGTTTTCGCCTCTCATATGAAAGGGGAGCTATAGACGAGCAAACAGATGGGTGTCACGCGCACTCTTCAACCTTTTGTACCGGGAAATGCTATTAGTTTGAAAGTTGAAATGTAAATTTTATTTGAAGTTTATTTTGCGACATTAGTTGTAATTTTCAGTAGTGGGATGGCACAAACATGATGTAGAGGAAGCATAAAGCGTTAAATCACTATACGTGATCATAGGAGCGCGAACATAGTGTACGTTCGGAATATGAAAGCGAGCAATCCATTAAGTCGGAGCGGCATGAATGGCGGCCGGAGTCTCGGAGACGCGACTGCCTCTGATAACCCATAATACGCTGATATTTTTGCTTTGCTCATATGTTGGAAGTAATGGCTTGTGCCTGTTAGCTGACTGTGGATACGCGGCATAGCTTCCCACTTTCTTGCTCATATTTTTTCGAAGAATGCATATTTTACACCGTCACGGAAGTATCACACCGTAATATACGAAATTTCTACTCAGATAAGTGTTTTCTAATGCCTATGGCAAATACACATTTTTCTGTATATTGTATTTTTTTTATCTCTGATAAGGACTGCTCAAAATGAAACCTCGGTACCCACAATTATTCATTTAAAATTTATTACAAAATAAAAATATTAAAATTGGTTGCAAAATGTTACGTAACGTTGCCTAACCAACTGTCCGATGTTATGGCTGCGAACAATTTGAATTATTTTAAAACTATAGCAAGGCCTTATCCACGTTAAGATTGAACAAGAATTGTAAACCATAATATATTATATTTGGCATATAAAAGGCTCGCTTATCTAAGGGGTTTGACTGGAAACGAACATAAAGGGTGATCCTCTGTGACAAATACCGTGATATACCGCGCGGCAGTCGTAAGGGAAATATTTTTATAAGATGAAACATTATTATTTTTGGGGGCGCGCAGGGATCAGAAGTCACTTCGATGGATTTGGCAATGTTCCGACGCTGTGTCAGCCAACACTGTTTTGTGGCTTTGATTGCACCCCACACATCTGTAGTTTGTTTAAAGGTATTTGTAATGTTAGCATTAAGTACAAATCATTGTTTCATTCGCTCTCATATTGTTGGCCTATTTTGCGTCGAATTAGTAACTAACAAAACACACAGTCGAATGATACGAACCAGAGCAGTGACGACAGGAAACGGTTAAACGTTTAAAGCCGTTAATAAAACAAATTAATGTGCGTTAACCCTAAAATTGGACAAGTTCAATGCAGAGGTCGTTACCACTATAGGAAATTTATCCCTGGCAAGTATTAACACTGAAATCCGTTCGTTGTATTCGGTGTCATTAAAGTTATGCGGCGGTGGTGTGGAAAAGTGTGTTTTATGCGTTGGCGGGTTAGGGCGGGATTGTGTTGCGGGGCGAGGCGACAGCCAATCAAAACATACAAGGAGCATATTGATTCCGAGAAGTGTCGCTGTTAACGTGGAGGCTGAAGCTGAATACATTAGCCGGCGGCGTAATGAAGTCTCGTTGCTTGTAAACAAACAGCGCAGGGAGCGGCATGCCCGGGGCGCGCGCGCACCACTCGCTTACAGGAATTCTATTTCCACGACAAGCGTCATGTGTTAATTAACTGCTCGCACCTACGATATTGAGATATCGTCGTCGATCCCGCTGTTGTTATTAGCAGACGGAGGCTTATTGCTTACCCACTGTTCCGGTACATGTCTTTATTGAGGCTCTACCTCCCGTTTAATATTGTTCTTGTAACCCACCTAGAGGTAATCCGTACATTTTCCGTAATATCTTCGGTGAAAAAGTATTTGCACTCGTTACTAGTCATTATTTTAGGTTCCGGTTGAGAACTCATTTTCGTAGACACTTCGTAGCAAACTGCTACGAAAATAGTCAAATCCGTAGAACGTGAGATCGTTAGACATGTCATTATGAAATGATTATTTATAAGTGTAACTTTTGTTAACTGGAAGATACTGACGAATACGGAATAATTACTAACGGATACTTCTCGTTTTTCATACATTAACTACAAAAGCTTCGCTGACACCAAAATGAGTGTGACATGAAACGAAGCGTCCACTCAAGTCAACGACACATGCTCATAGTCATCCAAGTTACGGGTGTTCCAATTCAAAAATAAACAAGATTATTAAAGAGAAGCTCTTCAGAAACCACATAAAATGAAGCGCCAGCTGCCGCTCACCGCGCCTTTATGATGAAAGAGCTGATCCCGCTACGCACTACCCGCTACCCACCGGCCACTGTATCACGTTTCCTGTTATGACTTCAGTTTTTAATAGGCCTTTGATAAAACCATTTTATTATAAAGAAGCGCTAACAACTCTAAATGCTCTCTCTCAAGAATTTTTGTAAATACGCCGCATGGTACGTTGACGTTTTATTGTCTATTCTTATTTTTCTCTTTATGAATGTTCACACATTGTTTATGGATGCCGAGATGGCGGAACGGGATGAGATCGGGTGAATAGAAAAGAGCCTCGAATTATATATTACCCGCACTGTTACTAGCCGCCTGATAGCCAATATTGTATTTATCACTTGTAACACGATATTTATTTCAATATAAACAAGCATCGTGAAAGTAAAGCCGTAAAGAAAATAGATGTGAAATAACCGCAGCAACTTTTGTACCAGAGTGGAATTGGAAATTTGACGATGTCTGACAACTGTCCATAACTTTAACATAAACAAATTTATACGAGACGAATAATTTAGTGCGATGACCTGGGACGTCGCCATAACCCGTAGCCGCGTACGATACGTATTTCCTATGACATACTCGTATCATGCAAATGGAAAAGCGCGACGAATGGCTCATAAAGTTTGCTATTTGTTCTGTTTACGATAACCGCGGTTTTATAAAATTTTATTACGTGTTGGAGGAATTTCGCGTTTGCTGCATGTCGGCGTCGCTGTTGCGTTGTCGTCACGTAGTCGCGTCGTGTCGCGCGACGCTTGCACCAAATCCGTCTGCGGTCTCGATAACAGGTGGGCTGGCGACCGTAATATCGGCTATCATACTCTCCAATTTTATTTCGTCGATCCATTTTTCGTGTTAATGTCATTTATGCCAACCTAAATCACGTTTAAGCTGCCCTAAGTTGAGTAAAGCCTCTTGTCACCAGTATGTAAAATACGAGTATATAGGAAATTAATCCAGTTAGTGCTCGCAAATAAAATCGCAACTCAGATCTCGAAGTCGGGTGGCACCATAAGAGCTCTTTAATTTAGATTAGTAGGCAATTTTCGGTGGTCTGATTTAAATGTTAATAATAGGTTAGGGTAGGTAGGGTGAGTAGGTTATATGAGAATAATAAATAAAAATAATCACTGGGATGTTCAAAAGTGTAAGGGCAAGTCATTGAAATAAAAACACTAACATTAATGTGAATCTAAACTTAATTTTCACTAAAATATGTGTGTTTTAGACACGTTTCAGCGATACAATATTTAATGGTTACTCAACTTCTATTTGAATTTTAACAATTGAACAGAAAATATTGCAATAATATGAGAGTCACGACATGTTGGCGAGAATTAGTCATTCTGGCAGCGAGTCAAAGTGCGGCAAATTAAATTATAGCTTCATTCTGAGATTTCGACTATTGTTTTAAGATGATCGTCAAGAGCCCCTATGTTCTGTTAATTGTGAATTGTCACATACTCCATTTTGAAGGAACGCGATTAAAAATTTTCATTTTAAACAATTTGTTGAGATTAAGATCGCGCTGAAAAATATTATGTTGTTAACATTCCGTCCGAGATGATGTTGATTTTTGGCACAGAAAAAAATGTTATGTGTGGCAATTTTATAGTCTTCAAGACAAGAGTCATATTATGAGGACGCATAATTGATTAGTAGGACAGCTGCTGTGGGTTTTCTGCGTATGCGACCACTTAACATTGTTCTACAATAATAGTATACCTGCGCTATTATAATCTCTGAACAAAAAAAACTTACAAACATTGTAAGGGGTGGCGCACGTATGGAGAAGGTTCTGAATACGCTTTCGGCAAAAAACTTTTTCCATACACTTCTTCCGATACATAAATCCGAACCCAGATAGCTACTTACAAGATAATATACAATTTCCATCGAATTGTTTTATGGGAAAAGAAAATATTTCTGACTACGATGATGAAAAAAACAATGCTTATTGAATATGTTTGCTCCGCAACTATATTTTGTCGGTCTTATTGATCTCTTTTGAGATTAGCATATGAACCAGAAATATTTTTATGTAAGTATCATTTCCTTCGTCTAGCCAATTTGTTTAGGACGGAATCATCTCTCTTATCTCTAGAAAAAATACTGTGACAGTAGAAAAATAAAAAGAGCATCCGTCTAATAATATAATAAAATAATGTTTGTGATATTATAGATAGCATGGATGTAGCAACTTAATGGGTTTATGTAGTGACTTGATGTGAATACAGATTTATGACACGACGAGCAAAGTAACTCATGAAGGAAGGACTTGTTTGTATTACGAGCGCTCAGCTAATAAACACGTCTTAATTTCTCGTTGAGAAGTGGCCTATTAAAATAAAGTTTTAAAATATGGAACGCCAGATTTTATTTACGTCTTTGAATTTATGGCGTATGGATGCGTGACGTGGTCGGCGGATCGGGCGCGGGCGCAGGGGGGCGCGCCCGGTGCGGGCGATGCGCGCGCGCATCTCCGACATGCGTATGACACAGCGCTGACGGTTATATTTTCCAGACGATTTATTACATTATAAGAGTGGCGGTGCGTGCCGTTAATACGCTCTCAGATACATAAATAGTAGTGATTTTATTTTGATGTCTTACAAGACAAGCGATGACGTGTATAATTGTTGAGACGTGTCTCTTAATACCCCTTGCCTATTCTTAGTCATAACTGTCTGTGAACGATACTTTATAACTTACCGTTCAAAGTTGTGAACGGTTGTAACGTATGTGGCTCGTTTAATGAACGAGTGCGCTTTCATTCGGCTGTTATTCTGTGAAACTGTTTTATGTGGGTTCGCTCACAAATCAGACGGTTCATTGCGCATTATTTTCTCGACACAATCGTCGACACCTCATTGTTTTGAGTTTTTCCGGCGAAGCTAAATCAGGCACTTAATTGAAATAATATCACGTTAGTGGCCACATAAAGACATTACAGTGCGTCGAGAACAAAAGCAGAATTTTGTGTTGAAATCACAAAATATTGTAATGTGAGATATAAACGGGTAAACATAGTTGAGTCACTTTGTTGAAAGGAGGACGATGTACCAAATGTTATAAGTACCTGGGATTACTTTCTGTGTATTGGTAAAAACATGTATAATCAACCTCGTAATTGCTTGACCACCATAAGGTTGAACCTCACCTGCACGTCATAAAACGACAAGGTATATTTGTCTTTGTCATAATTACATAGTTTCAAGGAGTTTCAATTTATTTATTTTCTTATTTTATTTTATTTAGTAAGGGAAACAAACAGGAATAATATTAAAAATAAACAGAAATAACTACAACAATAAACTACTAAACAACTATTACTACTTAACAATAAACTTAACAGACATATTACCCACTAGGAAAAGGTGTAAAAAATTGCAAATCTTTTAAGAGGTCGGACTATACAATGTGGAGACAACAATACGACAATAAATGAAAACATTGACACAACTAATGCATACGAGTATTTTGGAACTATCAAATAAATCCCAGCATCGAAATTAAAAAAATGATTTTTTCAAACAAACTAAACAGTAGTGATGGGTCAACAATGAGTTTTGCCAATCTTTGACTAGCTATGGAGCTAGATAATAAAATTTTCGTATGCAGACTGGGAACGGCATGAGATATACGCAGTTTAATTTATAGTCGTATTGCCGACACTACCTTGTATAAGCACGTTATACAAAACAAATTACTTCAGCATAATTTCAATAAAGGTTTAAGTATAACCCTACCGTAAATTCTTCTTCTTCAATAACAGCGTTCTTTTCAAAAGTAATGCTACCCCATACAACTGCCAGACCGTCTCGTACTATTCAAACTCAGCCGTCGTAACTCAACCAATCTTGTTATACGTCTGCATTAACTTAAAGTTATTAATGCAACTTATTTAAAAACAACCCAGCTGAACAAAAACTTCACACTATTCGATTAATTCAAAAGCAGTACACTCCCTTAAAACAAAGAATGGACGTCTGATGGATAAGAAATCATAGCAGACGCTCGTAAACGGCGTACGGGGTGGCAAAGCATATTTCATATCGCGTAATGGAGAATTTACAGGCTGTCGGAGCGAAATGACTCCCAGCGGCGCGGCCGGCACTACGCCACGGAGCTATAGCGCGCGGGAAACATGCTGTAACTGAAATCTTTGTTTTGTAGGGTGGTGGTTAGTGTGGGCATTATACTTTGAAGAACTAGACTTTTGATCTTTATTTTAATAATTGCACATAAATAAGAATAACCCGTTATTTTTTTTAATAACTCTATCGAGATTTCATAGCTTTTGCGTTTTGTTTGCGCGACTTCAGACAGCGTATTTACGCGTTATTTTACCGTTAACGCGACGTCTATGAAGGTCTACGAGATGTTTACGCAGCTCAACGCGATGTTTACAAAGCAGTCAGAAGCTCTACGAGACGTCTACGTAGCTCAACATAACGTCTACGAAGCTCTTCGAGACATCTAAACAGCTCCACAAATCGTCTACTAAACTCGACGCGGCGTCTACGCACCGGTACCTACACAATATCTTCGCAGCGCCTACGCACAGACATATGGCAATATTTGAAAATATTTGGACCCTACTTTTAAAATCTTTGTTGATTATTAATTTGTTCCTGCTTAGATACTAAATTCAACAGGTCAGTTTTATTTGGAGTGTAAGCTAGAGATAGCTCACTAATGCTAGTGTGGAGTGCGAGCGTCCTGCGGACACTTCCCCGAGCGTCCAGCGCGCGATCACCGTTATTATTTATACCCTCGGAAAAGTACATTTATAACAATATTACTCCGGACCGCGCCCGCCCTCGGAAAATGATTTTCCCATTTTCTGAAGATTGCAGGTGTATTATATTTCATGATCGTTATTTATGGTGAGACTTTTATTACAAATGCGTGCAATGTCTCTATCCGTTTTTTATTGCCGCCGAATTATTTGATGGAATTCTTATTTTGTGACAAATACAGATAGGACTATTTATGGGCTATCTTTTGTGATATGTGTATCGGATAAGAACTCGGTTATTGCTTTTCGCCTTTGCGTTTTATTATTGACAGCGCTTTTTATTCTTGTTGCTCTCGTCGTAATAAAATCTGTTTGATGTGAGACAAGAATGTTCGAGCTGTTTATTTAGAGTATATTCTTTGCAAAGGTGTCGAGACAACACCCTTTTGCGATTCATAATTTTGCAAACGGTGGAGTATTCTCAGGAGACGGATATATCCGTCAGACGCGGCACCCTCAGTGAGCGCGGCCGAAGTCCGAGGCGTTACGAGGCTCCCGGGACCCGCCGGCCGCCGATCAACTCTGTCCATAACCAATAATCGTAAATAAAAGCTGCTCGATCCGCGCCTTCCTATTCCTCCATGTAATTCACAGAAATTATAACGAAAATCGCACAAAGATTGGTACAAAAGTTTGTGAACCCCGGGGAACTACGCTCGACGATAGATCCTCAGTATTTTCTTTTTGTAAACACAGAAATGCCTTCGGCGGACGGTCAAATGGAATGTTAGTAATAGCAACTTAGCAAGTAATATTTATATTACAGGAGAATAGGATGACTAAAGCCTTATAATAAAATATCTGCAGCGATTGGTCGAGTTGACTATCGTTTATTTTTACCTGAAGCTCGCGATCCCGCGCATCTCTCCCTATTAAATTTTGTTTGCATTTATTTTAAAGGTGCGACGCTCGAGAAGACTTGGTATGTGAAAAATTACACCTCAGCCCAATATTTATGGGTGATATTCGGCAGCGGTTCCTTTGTGAGATGAGGGTGTATAAATAACACCTCTTATCGCGTGGGAGCCTACCCTTAAATGGGATTTATTTTAATTATATTTATCGGTAATGCTCATTGAAAACATTTTGTGTCCTTTGAAATCTTAGTCGGATCATTATGAGATCATTGCTGAGATAATATTATGATGAAAAAGAGTTATGGCAAAAGGTAATTATGTAAGTATCAGTATTAAGTAGATAATATCGGAATAAATAGTCATTGAAACATGTAGTTTTTTTTTTTCAACTTCATCCATCCAGCTAAATCGCGTTTAGTTCCAAGACTTTTAAGTACCTACGTTTAGTTATTCTAGTGAGAAACTGTATAAGTTATGGAAACGGGGAGTACCAGGAGTTATTTTTACCGGCACATAATCGCCGAGTATGACCATAAATTAGTTCTATATTTGGTGGCACGTTGTTTTGCATACAGACAAGCCGTCTGCACATGCGTGCGACATCAATCTCAATTCCGAAATATTTTTCCGTCTGCGGCGCAATGAGGCGCGCCCGCGTCGCATTTGTCGCAAGTGTCGTGTGATATGCAAATTTTTCGTAATTTCCTTATTAAGCAGTGTTTTAAAAGGTAGTTTTTAATTAAAAGTCTTTTTTTGCACTAAAATGTATTAAAACTTTTAATTACCTATTTAAATCAGTGTTATGACTTTTCGGGATTCTGCTTTCGTTTTGGCTACTTGTGCCTTATGAACCTAGGCAGGTTCAATACTAGAGACAATGATTGCTTCTGAAAAAGGCTATTCAGAAGCATACATTGTCTCTGGTTAATTGATTCGATAATAGGATGGAAGGCACATTGTTTATGATGGCTTTACGAAAACTTTATTTTGGTGTATGTCACATTAATCTCGTTGCTTGCTATTATGCAATACCTATGTCAGATTTTTGACTTCCCCATTTGTAAGGTTCTAAGAATGTTTCAGCTGATCTGAGGGGCAATTCTCGTAATTTTATGAACGTTCACAGTCTGATCTCAGTCTCAATCTGACAAAAATGACTTCTAATTTCCCTACATTTTGATAAGTTTTTGACATTTGTTTGTCGCCGAAATTTTTCAAACTCAAACTCAAACTCAAATCATTTAATTCAACTAAACCAATTACAGGTACTTTTGAATTGTCAAAGGGTCGGTCAGTCAGAAAGATGAAGCTAGTTGCCCATTCCAAAGCGTAGGTACCTATGGAGAAGAACGGGCAAGAAACTCCATGGACACTCTTTTAAATCATAAAATTGTTACAAAATATTTGATTACATCATTCGTGTTGAAATTAACCATGTGAGAACGATGTAGAAATACGTGCACGTTAAAAGCGTCCGTTATAAAAAAAACAAAAACAATTCAGAAATTAAAAATTAAAATAAGCCGAGGCAGCTAAGAGATGACCAGTCCCTACTGGCGGCGCCCGTTCACGAACATGACGTATGGATCAGCACCATTCAGCTCAACCATTTTGGAGGGAACTTAATGATCCAACACACACGCCACCACCAGCGAGACATTTGAGTGAGCATGACATACTCACAGCTGCCAGGGCACATTCAAGTCAATGAAAGACGTACCCAGTAAATGGTAGCTTTATAGAAAGTACATAGTGCTCACACGTGTGCTATGCAATTATACAATTCTAAGCAATTGAGTTTATACAATGCAAAGATAGTTTTTCTTTTCCAATGTTCAGCAGCTCCAACAATGTTTCCGAATGCTAATTAGTTTATGCGCCTCTGTGGAGCAGGACCAGCATTGAGCCAAGCATTTTTGTCAGCGATGTAATCTCCTAACTTATAGTATGCTTGGCTACATAGTGTGCGTTTAATACAAGATTTAAATTTCGTTTCATTCAGTTGGAGTATGTGGGGAGGAATTTTATTGTAACATTTTAAACAGTACCCCATGAAGGATGAGTCTACTTTAGCCAGTCTGAAACCTGTTTGAACTAATTGGTCCCTATTTCTAGTCCTATAGTTGTGTCTTTCACCTCTTTTATTGAAAAGATTTAAATTTTTTCTTACGTACATGATGTTTTCATAGATGTATTGACAAGGTACCGTCATGATGTTAATATCTTTAAACAGTTCCCTTAAAGAATCGCGCCTGCGAAGGCCATATATTGCTCTGATGGCTCTTTTCTGCAGAATAAAAATGGACTCGATATCTGCAGCCCGTCCCCATAGTAAAATACCGTAAGACATGATACTATGAAAGTAACTGAAATAGACTAGCCTCGCGGTATCTACATTAGTAAATTGACGGATTTTTCTTACAGCATAAGCTGCTGAACTTAGCCGTCCTGCGAGAGATGTTAAATGAGGACCCCATTGCAGCTTTGAGTCGAGCGTGATCCCCAGGAAAACAGTTTTATCGACGAATGAGACTGCGACTAGATTTTGAACATTTAAAATTACGAGAATTGGCCTTCTGCTGTGTGAAAATGTCACCATGAGAACTTAAATGAAGTGAGCTGTCAATAGTGTCAATCCCTAGCATCTGTGACACTTTCAAAGATGTTTACTTCGCCTAAGTTTTCACGGTGAGATTTTTACAGAACATAGATAGGTTTTTGTCAGTCGACCGTACTATAGATACATCATTGTTAGTGCAAGTTGTTTACGTCATAAACAACCAAACACAGGGACAAGTTTTCCAGCAGTATAATGGTTTTCTAGATCGATAGGTTGTGTGATTATTACCCACTTAGGTGCAGGATGGGGCAGGCCGTCAGAGTAGTTTCCACGTAACATCTTCGAGACGGATGGTCGGGGCTTACGCACCGGAATAATGTCTCGATTACTCTCCCACTGCGCCGCAAGTTATCAGAGACCAGCGATGGTCCCCGCTGGCATAAAACCTGCAGTTCTCCAAAAAGTTATTCTTTTCGTCGGGCCACACAATTATTACCGGAACGATACTCATGCATAGAACTAGCCTTGAAAATAGAATTAAGGCGAGGTTTTAAGCCATTTGATTACTTAGTTGAATCGAGTTTAAAGTTAATCCTGTAATACGGACCATAGTTTCCAACTTTTCGATATTTTATAAATTACAATACTTTTAGGTAGTCACAAGAGATTGGCCAGAATTGGCTAATGAAAGTGATACTTCAATATCACTTCACCTATCAATATATAGTATTAATCATTCATTATTGACTCGACCGACCCGTGGTTCGAGAACCTACTTCTAAATAAATAAATAAATAGGTAAGTTGAATAAATAGGCAAGCCATAAAAGCTCCACGACACTGTTCGCTTGTCACTTGCGCCAAAACTTTATCAGCTGACTAGTGGGGCGACCGCGGTGAGGGGAAAATGATTGACGGCGTCGAGAAATTTCATTTTGCGGCTTGTTGAGGGCCTCTCTGAAGATTCGACGTTTCCACTGTCAAACCTGATTGCCTTCTCGAGTATCTTTGTGTTGTTACTCTTATGTTACACTTCATTTCATCCATTTTGTGCTATTAACCACGAATGATCGGTCATTCGAGGATTTCATGCGGTGCGATGGTGAATTTTTTATGCGATTTCAACTCAAATGAATATTAAGTGGAGTGCTTACTTCGGATGCATATCTACTTATTCCACTAGGCTTCCATAAATTGTGTGATAAGTACTTCGCTACTTTGTATTTGTTTAAGTTATGCTAATAGTATCTTTCAAATACAAATATTCTTTTGGACCAACTTGTAAACAAATCCCAATACGACCTTTTTGTGCTCATTCAAATGTCATATAATTTTGCATACAATATTTTCTTAGGGCGAAATGAGAACAAGCCGGTGACAGGGGAATTTAATAATGACAAAATAATACAAGGTAAG
The DNA here is from genome assembly GCA_951799955.1 of Apamea anceps. NCBI lineage: Eukaryota > Metazoa > Arthropoda > Insecta > Lepidoptera > Noctuidae > Apamea > Apamea anceps. Next base: position 12,865,425 of record OX637505.1, on the reverse strand, counting down.
TTTAAGGGCAGCCCTTTCTGCTGTCCGTCATACGGAGCGCTATTCATGCACATAATATTTCTGAGATATTTGCCGACCGCCTAACGACTGACTAATTTATTTACGCACAACTATTTTTATCTTTATCCATAAAGATGAGCTGGATGCTTCGGGCACCTACACAATGTAGCGGTGAACACCTGCAAATATACCGAACGCACACTAATCCACGTGGACACACAACGTTTATTATTTTCTGGATTACTAACTATTGCTTCATAAAACCATTCAAGTAATAATCGAATTGATTCAATACAATGGAAAGAGTTTCTCCGAGTTAATCGCAGACACGATGACAAATGCATATCGTTTTATCTCGGGCCCGGAGATTAATGTGCGAGAGAGGCCGAGCGCGCTAGACAAAACCTGCCGCCTGCGCGTACGCAACCAACAATTCACTAATTCGACCCGCGACTGCAACGTTAGCGCTCATACCACATCCATACTGCGCTTGTAAGCAATGCCGCTTATTATTTATCTGTCAACCACACCTAAATTGACAGACGCAAGTTAGGCGCCAAATAAACGGAATATTAGACCTTTTGTTGATCCATTTAGAGTCTCTATCTCTTTAACTTTATCGGCTATTGAGACTTTATTTAATTTGTCGACGCGACCCGCAGAGACAATAATGACGTGATCTACATGTAAGAACTATAGTTTGATCTAAAATTAAGTGAGATGAAAGAGAATTTATATTTGATACAAAAAATATCACTAAAGTATCGAGCATTGTCTGAGTGCGATGCTTTGTTGGGGACAGAACTATGTTAACACACGAGCATTCCGCTCGATTAACGTCATAAATGAGAGAAATGTCGGATCAAAAGAATAGCAGGTGTGCCCTATTATTATAATTTGTCATTTGTTCTCTTAACGTTCTTTTGTCATTTTATTCCATAGCGCGCTTATTAACATTGTGCGCTGTTTTTTCTTCCATTTTGATGACTAATTTGAGGTGTCTCGGTTTAATCATCACGGTCTTACCATTCTGTAATGAACATTGTGTTGGCAAATGTGTCAATTAAGAGTAGTTTATAGCACATCACTGATGAACTTTGTAAAATTGATAATTATAATTGCAAAGCTAAATATGGCGTTTTATTGGTATGTGTATAGGCATCCGTTCTATCTTATGTTTGATCACCTCATTGGTCTGCAGTTTACATGTATGGCTGAGGTCCGATAGCACTTCTGAGGTCCTGAGTTTATTGCCAGGGTCCTTCTTCTTCTTCGGGTCGCTGACACGACTGTATTTTAAATCTAATTTATTGCCAGGGTTAAGGAGCATGGTGGAGCGTTTTCCTATTAACAGAGTTTTTGAACCTGCGTGTAGGTTGGGTTAACGAAGGTTGTTCGGTGGAGTTCATGCAATGGTAATAAACATAAAGCTGTAAATTTCTATTATTTCGAGAAAAAATTATAAAGAGCATTACATGAAACTTAAGTAAACAAAATGTTACCTTCCAATGATGTCACGCAACATGACAACATAAAAAAAGAACTGACCTCACATCCTTTAATAAAGTAATATTATTATGATAAAGGTATCCTTAAGCAATAAAAAACAACGACTGATATATTGTTATTAGCTTGGTTCAAATCGTTTTATTATTGTTTCCCAAATGAAACATACTTTGGGGACCGTTAACTGAATAACAATGACCAAAAATAATCCAAATCTAAACGCCACAGCTTAGCTGACGGAATATAAATGTGAGGTCTGCGCCTTGTGAACCGACGACGTGAGGCATCGTTATTAACACAAGCCTGCATTAATGAACACATAAATATTATACTTTCACATACCTACATACCCGGTACTGTCTAACGTACGAGCGGATCCGTGAACAAGCTCGCATCACGTATTCGCATTCAGCCGAATTATTTCGAAACCATAATTCGTTTACAACTGTTACATTTTTATGTGCATGGCGTAAAAATTCTCGACGGGCGGAGCCGTACTTATACCTTATTAGTGACGTTTTATCGTTTAAAATTATACAATTTCATCTGTATGGCGTATGTTTTATTGAAATCGAGATAATTAATCGACAATTACGATGCTGGACGTTATAACGCCAGCTATACCGCTGTGCGCGCTGCCCGCCGACGCTGCTTAGGAACTAAATGTTGCTTATAAATCGAGCCCCCGCTCCCAGCGCGCTCACTCGCTACACAAATATTGACATTTATGCACATATTGCTCCATATACGTTTTTTATGATTGTAAAATATGAAGCTAGAGCGCTACGTTTGTTCGACTCTTTAGGTCGATACACTCCGTAAATAGTCATAAACATTAGCATAATTGAATGTTTCTCGTTGTAAATACAAATTATTTGGATGTTTAGTTAAAAGACGTCTTTGTTTATGTTGCTCAATTTATAGTTAAATGACAAGAGATTCTCGAGTAGGTATTAAATTACACAACATGGAGTAAATTGCAGTAAAGAACATAGTCTATGCACCTATATTACAGCTAAAGTTCTTAGACATTTATAAATTTGTTAACGGCCACAATTAAGCTTTTTTTATGCCAATAATTTCCAGTATGAAACTCGCTCACAAGTTACATTCGTTTCTAGAGGACAAAAAAGAATTCTACGGAGCGTATGTCATTAGCTGTTAACATTTCTGATGGCAGATATTTGTCGCAAGTGAGCTTATCTGTGCGGAGATAACATCGATTGAGTTCGTGACTTCGTATCGTCATCTACTCGTCAATACTTGTCATACAGTGTTTACCTGGAAGCGGCAGAGTTTCCCACGTGGTGGGCGGCGCGGGCGGCGTGTGCCGAGCGCACACCGATCTGATAACATCCCTCTAGACAACATCCAGTCGCTTTATCTGCAGACGTGGAATCAATTCAGCTCGCAGAATTATCGCAGCATTGCCTTTGCCTAATTGGACATTTCCTTGTATGCCCTGTACCTTCGATATAGCATTTTAATTTACTCACCGACATTTTATTGAACAGGAAAAATATAAAACGCTAAATATAAACACGAAGATATGTTTATGGAAACTATTGTCGCGTTTTTAAAATGACGCGTCGGTATAACAACAGAAATATAAAAGTCTTTATATCACAATTAATCACCACTTAGTGGAAGCTGAATATTTTATGTTGTAGTGCTGAAGTGTGGACTGTAAGATGAGGGTGATAAGGTATTGTTTTGTGGACGGGCGACCGTGTCATATGCGGTAGCAGGAAATACCGCAGTGGAGTCGTGTCAACAAAAAATCTAAAAGCTCGCATTATGCTGTTAGCTGCGATTTAACACATTTCATATTTGAGGCGACTGCTGTTGTCTTAGGCACTTAATTTTATCACATAATTTATAGAGCAGCTTAACGTACAGACTTAGAACATGTATTCGAGTGCCAGGATTAATATACACTATTAAGTACTTTTTAAGCCTATTGTTTTAAATGATATTTCGAGATTTAACGAGATCCCCTTTCTTGCATAGGTAGTTATATGATCTATTCATTCATTTATTTTATAGAAATTGTTCCTAATTATTATTTCTAGACTCTACAGCTCATCATACCTGCACGTAATAGATACAGGAACTACAGCTACCAATATGTAGGTATTAATGTATGACGCAATTGATCCATTGAAATACTAATAGATAGGCAGCCAGCAATATATGACGTATTTCCAAATCCATATTAACAAAGAAATTCAATGGATACTCAATAAAATATTTATGAAAGTACCTTTGAGATATCAATAACTATGAATTTGTATTAGTGCTGGTAACAAACAAGTGACAACATGACATTTACAAACTGAATAGAAAATATAACAATGTTGAGTTGACGTGAGTCACATTAAAAATGTATACAGGCACACCGATCACCTTTAATATTTACAATCGAACTGACTTGGCATTTGTATGAATATGAAATTCTATTTGATACTAATTCTTGGACTGACGTTGACGCTTTCTTATCGAACTAGCTGATGCCCGCAACTTCGTCCGCATTGAAGACATATGACAATGTTTCTGGTGCCGACAGCCATAGACTTATGACTCTCGGCAATAGTGTAGCTTTCTATCAGTGATTAGTACCTTATATTTTAATATTGGATTCCTTCCTCCCAGATTATTACCTCTTACAAACAAACAAACAATTTTTACTCTTTATGATATTAAAGTTTAGTTGTTAGGGAAGATGTCCATGCAACACCTTGACATGATAACAGTCTCATGGGCAACTAGCTTCAACTTTCTGACTAACTGACCGACAATTTAATTTTGACAATTCAAAAGTGCCTGAAATGGTTTAATTGAAATAAATTATTTGAGTTTGAGTTTGAGTTTCTCATTTTCAGAACTTTCACTTCTTTCTTAATGGATCTAACTAACTAGACTGTCTTGTCTCTGCAAGACAAAGGCCTCCCTCTCCCTTTCCCACAAAACTCTGTCTTTTGCGAGTGGCGGCAAGACTTTTCGGTACGATTCAAATCAAACTCGTCAAGCCATCGTCGTTCGCCAGTTACTTAGGTGTGTCCCTACCTACTCAGGGGCGAGCATATCGCCATAAACCGGAGACAATACCAAACTCCGGGCTGCTGCTACGTTGCTGCTAATACAGGCTATATTAAATTATTGTCAAATATCTTGTAAGTGTACTGCAGAAGTGTCTGAAACGCCTAAAGTTGCCAAAAAATAAAAGACCCGTTTTGACATTGATAGTTCTAGTAGTTAATAAAGATCTAATTCCAAGTTCCAAAACACGTACTTATTCGTTTGTATGAAACTGACAGGTGTCAAGAACGCATTCTCAAATGTCAAAACGGGCCTTTTATTTTTTGACAACTTTAGTAGTAATTGCAATAAGGTTGATGGGACTACCCTTGTGTATACAAACGAGCAAACGTGTGAGTCATTGTCATAGAGTGATAAGTGTTGCCATATACGGCTAGAAAAAAGTCGCAGAAACAGCTCATCATACCTGCAACGCAATTTGTTCAAATAATTGGACTTAGGTACTTACTTACACAAGTACCTTTACATTTTATTTACCGTTTTAACAATGTTGATCATAAGTTGGAGTTTGTGTCACGACGTTTCCACCGTGTAGAATGTAGTAACGGTTACGTGTTTTTTTTTTATCAAAGCCACACAAAACAAGGAGGTTACATTATTTCAGTTATTGCATAATCCCCGTGGCTGCAAATCTTTATTTTAACGACTCGTACCATTTGTAACTAATGCTGTTTCATTATAACATTAAAGTGTAAGGTAGTAAGAACTTTACTTATCAATGTTCAACTCTTCATATGTTTTTCGTTTTTAGATTGAGATTTATCTGGCGAAATGTAGGCGTATGGTAATCACAAAAGTGAATACAAGCGGGAATACTAGCGTGATATTATGTCCACCTTATGCCCTTTTTTGGGAAGAGCTAAGTTAGCACTACAGGTGTACCCACCTTTTTATTATGTCATTAATTTTTTTACCGTCTCATCTGATCAACACGAAACTATTCGCAATAATTAACATCTCCTAATTACGTTAAAAAGAAATGTTTTAGCGTCACCGGAATTAATGAAGGGCGCATCAAATACCTACATGACTGGTGTGTCTCTAATGATGATAAATTATAGTTTAAAACATGGCTATTCAAGGTGTCCTAATAAATTAATCTTATTTCTGTCACACTACACTGAAACGGCAATTAAACTGTCGAGCAGAATTACCACACAATGTGTCGAGTATATCATGAGATGACGTCTGTGGGGCATGCTGCGAGCTGAGAACTAACCATCCGTCATACACAAGTATTCTGCACTGTTCACAGGATGTTTCATGATATGAAAAAGTAGTTTGACTTCAAAGATTTAAGCTAACGGTATGGCATCTAGTGTATTAATTTCGGGTTTCGTTTCATTTCATATTGTATTGCATTTATTTGGACGACATGTTTGTTTCAACTTATGTTACATGTCATGTTACGTTTCACATACCTATGCATATTAGGAAAACGGGGGGAACGAACACTACCAAAAAGTAAGTGCTTAAGGTTTTTGATAAACAATACAAATAATCTTAGATTACCAACGTATCTAATCTGAAATTATGGTGCAATCACTACAGTCATTAAGGCTACACGCAAACGAGCCATCGGCCACAGCCACCGATAGCCCAGCGACAAGCAGTTCACATGCTTTTTCATACTTTTTGTATTGATTCAACGCACACGTGTGGCCGGTGGCGGCCACCCGCTACAGCAGTACTCAACACTGCAGCAAGAGGCGACGGCCACTGGTGGTTGTGGCCGGTGACTCGTGTGCGCTTACCCTAATAGTCGAGCAGTGGCCGTCTTCGACTGAAATTTAATTTATTTTATATTAAACGGAACAGCAAACAGTTACACTATAAGTACAAACTAATTTAACAAAAACCAATTTAGTAATAATACGAGTATAACTCACAACGCTGTCCACATGTAGACAAAAGTTTAGAAAAAAAAAACTGTAATCGCTAGGAGTTTTAGTAGCAGTACGTGCAGTAATTAGTTGTAGATATAATGAGCACTAATAAAATTAAAGGGGAATGACCAAAAGTTGTACCAAAAAGTCTCATGCATCAAGATCAAAATATTATAGTAATTATTTTCATAATTTTTACGACATTACGCGTCGGGGTTTTGATTTTTGAACAGGGAATTTAATTTAAAGTAAAAAAAGTGTTGATATTGTTTTATTCGCTTTACATGACGTTCCGTTTCAAATGATATGATTAATATAACTATTATACACAGCCAGAAGGCATCGCGGCAGACCCCGTTGAAGATGGCGGGATGAGCTGGAGAATAGATAGACAAAGATTAATTACATAATATAAAATAAGACCTTAGTAAGTTTGATGATTATCAGAAAAGGTACTAAAGAGGAAATTATGCTGGTGATAGACATTAACAAAACAGTCATCGCAGATCTATGTACATTCCCTGACACATATTTACATCCCCTAACACAAATCAGGCAATAGGAACCAAGCCTTGTTATTTCCACAACTGCTTGTAATATTTTCAGCTACTACAATGCTCCTTCGTAATTACAACAGCTGAAATTTATAACCGTATTCCGCATTTCGCCATTTTCAAACATAGGAATTCGTTTAAAATTGCTTCAGCCACCTACAAGATTCCTGAGGCTGAAATATGTTATTTGGTTCATGCTGCCAACAATTGCTGATGCATCTGATATATTTTAAAACATTAGCATATTTAAGTATTACTCATAATATTTAAAATCTGCTGAAATTATAATGGGCTACTGATTGAGATGTGTGGCGTGGTGTTATATATGTATCTACCTACTGCTAGTGAAAATAGTTCTTAAATAGAAGGTTTGAAATACCTAGTCATTGTTTTTCTCAGTTAAATGTGGTGTGGAGGTATCTATTGTTGATACCTACCACCTATACCTGCAAGAAAGATAAACGTACGGTACTGGCGTGGCTGACGAAACGCATCACAATCCATCACTACCGATGCAATCTTTATTTTTTCCCTCACGCTTCACAATGCACTGTTCTCCGACTATTACTGATAAAAGCTTGAATGATAAGTATCGCTTCAGTTAGCATACAATACGTCATAGATCAGCCTGTACCGTGTGCGGGCGCCGCGCCGAGTGCACGCGCGCAGCTCTATGACAGCGGTTATGAAGCCGCGACGGAATGCGTTTAATGAGCACTGCACTAACTTATACACAACACGTTCATTTACGCTTTTTGGAATTTCATTCACTCCCCCTTGTTTGCTATGAAAAAGAAAGCGTTAAATTAATTAGCGGCAGCATGCCTGCACAATGATCTACGGCCACTGGAAGATTTATATCAACCACTGACTCTATACCTTTGTAATTAATTATTATTGTATTCGTATTTCGTGTGTTATACACGCTAACGTTTTCATATCGAGAAAATAAAAGGGACATAATATGTGGAAATATGCATGATAAACAAGTTGTAGTTTTATCAACCTGTCAGTAAAACAAACTGAGCCGGAATACGCTTACTGCATGAATAATTACAGTTTCCCATAATATTAAGGAGTAGTCCATGACAAGAAAAATGAAAAATGATCTACATATATGTAAAATGATATCAGTGGGTAAATCCGTTTTTGATGCCTGATGCATATCATGAAATCTATGCATATAATAAAATCGTATCGAAGTCAGAACTGTACATTTATTTTTATTTTGTGCGAGATCTGGGAATGATCCTTATTTGTTTTTTGGATTTTGTCTGTTCGTCTGAATGTATGTTTTGTTCAAATTTTGCATAGATATTCCCGATAAGTATGGGCAGTCTTTAGGCTATAAATGATCACGTTATTTGCTATAGGGGGATGAGCAATATTGGAATTTGTTCATATCTTCTATAGTTTACTGCAAATTGTAAAAAGACGAGCCAACATTGTTACAGGTGTAGTACGGGTGTCGATCTCAGGACGAGCCGCTTTTCACGCAGACAACTGTACGTCGCTTGCTCCCTCTTCACCAGTCCTGACTCTGCTCATATTTTGTCCGCTGAGAGCTAAACTACAAACGTGCTATACAGGAAAGTTTTATAAAACTGTGGCTGTTATTTTCGTAAATTAAAGGAGTTCTGAGAATTCAATGCGGAAAAAGTCACGGGCAGAAGCAAGTATGAAATAAAATACAAATATAATAGTCACAGTGTCTGTCCAAACACTCAATCAAATTCAAATAGTTTCTAACACATTCAGTTTAGAATTTAGACCAGAGAGAGACCTTGCCATGTGAGTAAAATAAAAATCTTTATGATAATGCCTCTACCTGAGTTCGGTTCGGATTCATAATAAAATGATGTTCATGCATTTGTAAAGTAATGTCGTAACATGGTTTTCAAAATGTCACGTGGCCCACAACGAGGAGGCATGCCGTTAGATCCATACATTATACAAATAATTAAAATGTAAGTGTCTGTTTGTAATGTCAAAACAACAGCTTTTTACTGAATCCTACATAAGAAAGCATTTATGGTACTCATAACTACAAAACTATTTTTAAAATTTCTGGCTGTCTGTCTGTTTGTACCGGCTAGTCTCCGAAACGGCTGGACCGATTTTGATATGACTTTTAATGGTAGATAGCTGATATTATAAGGAGTAACATAATCATTTACTCTCTCTAAAAAAACCCATGTAATCCAATTTGTTTTCCGAGAAGCACGCGAACGAAGTCGCGGGCACAGCTAGTACTCAATAAAACCTATTACAATTTCAATAGTCACCATGTCACTAACCAATTCAAGATGGTTTCTGCAAATATTTGTTTACAGCTCGCCGGAACTAGGCCCCCGAGTATTTATTTCGACGTGATTTAAGATAAGAGCTTTCAGTGGAACACGTTACAAAATTATTTTTATAAAAACATAAACTGACCTCGTTATGCTTGTAATAATATTATCATCTGATCGTCCTTAACGAAATTTACTGCCTTTTGGTTGCAATATGTGATAAAGCTTATTAAAAATATTTTACTTCTTTTCGTATCCATACTAATTAATAACTTCGAAAGTAACTCTGTATGTATGTTACCTTTTTACGCCTAAACCACAAAACGGATTTTGATAAAATTTAGCAAGGAGATAGGTGGCATCAAGGGAAAGGACATAAGCTACTTTTAGTCCCGGTAGCACGTTTCCGTGGTAAAATTTCCGACATCCACGCGACCGAAGCCGCGCGCAGAAGCTAGTATGTCATACATTTTTAAACAGACCTGCTATACCTGTGCTCTGTATATCAATTAACATTTTCAATGGCCTATAAAATTATTTACTAACGGAGTGTTGAAAAAGTCGACACATTTCTATTCTAGCATACCTGCGGACTGAATTGATTAATTTCGTTCGCAGCGCTACATGTGAGCTTTAATCAAAATTTCATTTTAAAGTCACAAATCATTGGATATTTCCATTTATATTTCCAGTGTAGTTAAATATTAAACTCGGTTTAACAATCTGTGAGGCTCTCAATTATGCATTCGCAACATCTATTCAATGAATCTATTGAGTTTGGTAGGTAGGTACCTACAACATGCATATTACATACACAGCTGTTGTTTCTAAACAAATTCGGTATTGGAGGAAAATCTGAATATTATGTCACCTACAAGTGTTCACGCAATTCATAGAAATTGAGTAAGAGAAAGTTGTTACGATGTACTTGTTAATCCAAAATGGCCTCTAGTCTGCGGATGAAGCAATTGTTAACAATCGTGAGCAGTGACATCTGCATAAAAGTTGAATCGCTGCAAGATTTGAGTTTATTTGTTATAGCTGATGACTACTGCTGGGAATGAGATCCTGGGTTCGATTCCCTGGTCAGGCAAAGTGTTACGTATTGGGATTTTCTATAAAAACATTCTCATTAGCAGCTCGGAGTTTGGATTCGTGCCCGTCGTTGGTTGAAGGCAGTAGGCTTGCTCCCCATTACATGGGACTTAAACATAACTTGCGAAATGTGGGTTTACTATAAGTAAGTACACCCCTGTCTAACCCATCGGTGATAACAAGCGTGATGATATAAGTTATTCGTCAATCATAAATTCAATGGTGTTATCAAGAAAAACCTTTCTAAGTTTTCTTTCTTGGGCCTGTAGTGCAGTGGACTCGTTGAATACTCGAAAGAGGTACAGTTAGCGATCTATTTTTGGGAGTAGACCCATCACCAAACGATTGTTATTCGTATTACAATACTTAGACTGAATACAAAATAAGGCACGATGGCGATTTTTACGTAAAGCCTAAGATATTCAAATATGCATGACTTCTTGGAGATTCTAGACGATTACGTTCACCGAGGACCCAATAGGTGATCAGTGACTTCATGAGTCATGCGATAACTATATCAAAATATAGCATAGTGTATGTGTGTACTTACAGTGACCTCCAAAAGTTAGTTGACATTTTTCACTTGAGCTGTGATGCCACATAAAAATAATTTATTAAAATAATCAGGTTATCCTGAGGGATTATTTCGGTATTTTTTATGATAGGTAAGTCATAGCTTGCATTAGTCAATAAAAACGGTATAGTGTACAGTTCAAACATTTGGAATCAAAATGGTGGTTTGTTACAGCTGAAGTGGTAAAGTGTCAACTATGCTTTGGATTTCACTGTAGATGTTATTGGTAACTGTTCTTGATAAGCAGAAGGCCAATTCTCGTAATTTAGAACGTTCAAAATCTAGTCGCAGTCTTATCTCGGCGACGAACAAATGTCAAAAACTTGTCAAAATGTGGGGAAATTAGAGATATTTTTGACAGATTGCGACTGAGATCAGACTGTGAACGTTCTTAAAATTACGAGAATTACCCCTCTGGTGACTTAAATTATGTCACACAGTTTATTGTAGGGCATGTTTTACATACTTACGGCATACATACGTATATATATATATATGTATAAACTCATGCCTTTTTCCATTGAAGGCAGGCAGAAAGTACAGAACACCACCTGACACGATCAACATACTTCAATTCTTCAGGTTCAGGCTCTCGATAACAGTTCGAGACAAAGTATTCACACGCATATGTTCGGCATGAATAAATGTTCTCATAGCGTCGATGTAGACAAATTATGTGCAATATCAATACGTTATGACGCAAACAAGGATATTGTTGTAGATGGAGCAGTGCCCGCTGCCCGCAGCGCACGTACCTCCATCTACGTCTAGAATGCTAATCACGTTACCATTCGTCCGAACACATCCACGATCAAATTGACTCCGTGACAATGTAACGAGACCTCCCTCCCCCCCTGTCGCACACTGCACCGAACCCACCATAGCATACAATCAAGGAACCTCTGCGGCTCCTCGCTATATGGATGCTCCGTTCGTAGGCCTGCGACCGAGTTTACATGACACGCACTAGTTTTATTACCCTCATGTTTCTAAATGGCCCTCATTTCGTTTCAAACAAATTATTTATATTTTACTACATGGACAGATCGTTTCCCAATCAACTGTTGACCTAAAAAGCATTTGTGTAACGCAGTCAAGCGTTGACAAATTATGTAGACGGCATCGATGCGCCCGCGCCGCGAATTGTCATACAGAGGACGTGCACGCACATGCGTAATATTAACACTTATTATTAAAATGGTTTACAGATAGGTACAAGCTGCCTTTAAAAATAGTGATGACGAAATCTACGTCGATGATATTGAATACAATACGCGAAACGTCAAATGCCCTAAAAATTATAATTTAAACTATTAAAATATATAAATATATTGCTGCTGGTGCAGAAAACCTCAAACGGCGAAAATATTCCAACCTGATTGGGAGTTACATGTTCGAGACGTTTGGGGTTGAAACAGGGCCATGGGGTCCGAGTGCCCACTTGGTTTTTCGAGATATCGCCAAGCGGTTAGTCGACTCTTCACGTGACCAGAGGGCTGGCCTGTTTCTTGGCCAAAGAATTAGCATCGCCATACAACGTGGCAATGCTGCCAGCCTTTTGGGCACTGTTCCTGTTGACTTATATAATGTAAATATAGAGATGTATGGAAGAAAATGACATGTTGAGCCGACTCCAGATAAATTGGAACAAGGGCAAGATTAGTGATGACTATTATGAAATAGAACTATTAAAATTCATTGAATTAGTAGGTTAGAGCAAATTGTAAACAATGACTTTAAAATTGATTGAATTAGGCTATTTTACATTAGAATACCTAAAATAGCTCATGCACCAGTGTTTGTGTCATATCCAACTTGTTTTAAAACAATGAGGCTATCCACAAAAGGAGCATTGAATTTATCTGCCCACGCGAAGCCCAGTGAACCTCATCAATATCAATTAAATTAATAAAATGGTTATAAAATGTTCCAATGACAATAAATATCCACTATTATTGGTCGTACTGTAATTCGAATCTAATTGATTGTTTACTTCAAATAGCTCCAAAACAATGAAGTGAATCATACCATGCACAGGGTGCTCTAAACACGAATCTTCATGAATAAATATGAACATAATAAACGTATTGTGTTTTTTTTTTTGTATATCTCGAATCTCTAATTTACTTCACGCCTGCTGTAATCTATAATGAAGTCATTAAGCAATAGAATAACCTATGAAATGTTCAGCGAATTCAAAAACACTCGTAAAATAAATGTATTATTAAGAACAAACGACTCATATATTATGTGGCAACACAATAGATTTGTTAAAGCACTCTGTGGTTGTGAAATTTTTTTTTCAGTAATTTATTACAATGCACAATATGGCCGATTTCAGAGGCGATGTCTGAAAACATTAACGCTTAATATATTCTAGTAGACACTAATGTTGCCAACAGGCATACGACACTGTGTCAGACTGTCCAAGACGACCGCGATAACGGGTGTCACCTCTAATTTCTTCATTGACAAATAATTATATGTTCGGATCAACGACAATTATTAAACACAACAACAAAAGAAAATTATCACAAAGGTATAACAAAGGTCAGAAAATAAAGTAAACTACTAATATTTGTTGTGTCACTCGTGTATTTGGACACTCTGTTGTGTCCGGGAGTTGCCTGCGCCGGCGCAGCTGTTAAGATGTTGATTTACGTGGGTATAGAGCGCGGCCAATTATCTTATTAGTGGCCAATTTATCGTTCGTCACATTAACATATGGATGAGACATGTTAGAGGGCACCAGCTTACAATAGAAAACTTAGCCCGTCAATACCACTCCACCATAATAGAGCTTGGAACGTACATTTTGTATTATCCTTTTATAAAATGCTTTAGAGGGCTGCATTTAATAATAAATTATTTCAGTTACATATTATTTATGTTGATGGAATCTAATAGGTACTTAAGTATAAGTAGCAATAAACAGAAAACGATAAAGTGTATGTACCTGCGTACTTAGCGACCGCACCTTGTAATTTTATTTTCATTTAAATAGGGTGACCTAAAAGCATCGAGTGCACGACCTAATTATTAACAGTGTTGATCGTCAAATAAAAATAATACGTTATGTTGGCAGCGGATAAGTTGGAGTGGCTGGTTCCGTCCCGTGGTGGGCTGATACCAATAATTCGCTTATTCCACTATCTGCGGGTCAATATTTTCTCATGAAGCTCGACGTTTTGTCACACAAAATAACGTGTTTTATCGCCCAACGCCACTCGCTAAATGTTTTACGGCAATAACAATAAAGAAAAACAAAAGCATATTGTCTCCTCTTCCCGTGCATATTTTCTTTCGAAAAAGAATGACATTGGTGCTGTTTTATTAATATTTATTCGTCGTGTCCAAAATACTTCAGCCACGCGAATACCACCTCGAGTATTTAGTGCCAATTTATTAACGGGATTTCCATGGCTGCTCAGGGTGTCTGCGGCGATAAACTCTGTCAGTACGCTGGAGTCTGAACATACCTGACTTATCTGGTAAAGTTTCACTTTGTTAATTCGACCTGAAAGTCTATTTTCCTTCTGAACTTTCGGAAGTATCTAACCGCAGATTATTTTGCACTAAGTGTCGAATATAGTAGTTTAATTAATAATTTTATTTATTGCCATAAAAACAGGTTACAGAAAAATTTGAGACCCTTGTTCCAGAGCTAGATTAGAAGTACCTGTATTTTAAGAGCGAAAAGATAAAGTTAAAAAGTGTGATAAAGTTTGAACAGATGTCAAGTTTATTTATTAGCGGAATGTATTTTAAAAAAATCTAGTGGGTTTTATGAGCTAAGAGAGCAGTAATTCTGCGAAGTCATATGTTCCTAATAATAATTTCATATCGTTGCGGAGCGGGCGGCTGGCGCGCAGTGACCGTAATGCGCGGAACAAATGGCCCTCTGTGCACTTCTGTGAACCTTTCCATTTGTGCCGAGCCGACCACTACCAACACGCCTTATTTACTCATAACACACTAAATAATTCCATATTACTACATTCAAACATTGACTCCACAAGGGCCGAATTACGTAATCAGTTTTTATTGTTAATAGAATATTTACATACAATACAGACTTTGTGCGTAATTTATTTAATCATATCTTTCAAAAGGTAATAGACGATTTAATTATCAGCCGATTGACAAATAAATAATTTATTCATATAAAACAATAAGAAATATTCATTAATTCAATCGACAGGCGATGTTAGAGCGTTTTACAATATGGAAATTTAATAAAACTTTGACCATACGTATTTACATATTTTCGTGAGCATTAAACGCACGTACACGAGTTGTAAAGGAAGAATATCATAACTGTTTCAATGATATATGACCGAAATATGTTTGATATTCAAATAGCTGAGGGAGCTTCCGCTGGGAACGCGTCGGCTGAGCGGCCGTTCACAGCGACGTCCGCGGACTCTCACAAATACTCGTATTTTACGGCTACAACCGAACTGAATAATAACACGCTACATTAGTTTCCCATTATGTCTTCGAGACAATAAAATTTGCCCAATTTTACGATCACATTAATAATTTTATGAATGGAAGCAAACGGTTTAAATCTTTAAATGCGATGAAATGAATAAAAAGCATTTCCGACGGGGCGATGGAGGTCGTCTCCTTGTAAATTAAAGGTGTTAAAAAGTAATAAGGTGCTCGGGTATATTCCTACCGCGTTGTTATACAGTGAGAGGTTATGGTGTCGGGGGTGATGTAAAGGGGTAACGTACGACGCGCGCCGGGACGCGGGCGACGGAAGGCGGTCGGTTCCCAGGGTATCACTTGCACGAACACCGGACGCAGTCCGCTCGCTAGGACGTACCTCTACACAGTTTCATTCGATACATATCTTACTTATCGATTTTACAATACAATAATATGTCCTGAAAAAAAAATTGTATGTCTATGAATTTGACTGAATTGCATTTAAAGTAGATATTGTTCGTTTCATATAAAATATATAATATTTTAAAAACGAGTACCAAAAATAGACAGAACTACTAGGAAGATTTAACCTTTTAGAATTAATTGTTATTGTTAACTGAAAAGGGAATACTTGTCTATATTTTGTAATCGAAAAACATTCGATTACAAAATATCGATATCGCCCTTCACTGGCTCATCGCGGTGAACTATAAGGATGTGCAAGTGAAGTATACGTCTCTATCAAGTTACGCGAAATGTAACCACAAAATCAGCGGCGGCCGCAAAACAACGGAAGCCCTCGCCGAGGGGCCCTTCTCTCTCACGTACCTGTGACTTATTAACATACACTCAGAAATCACTACGTCTACAATCTGACAGGCCATAAACTACTCAAGTTTCTATTACAAATACTTGTAAGCATCCATTATTCACCCCTCCTGTCAAACTGACTTACAGATATTTTTATTTTATTGCAGTTTATAAATTAAATCCATTCTTGCATAAAACAAACACTAATTCAGTATCTGAGCCAAATTGCAGTCATAAAAGTGAAGACCATTTATAGCATTATTCGAAGGCATATCGAAACCGTGCTTTCTATACCGAGTTACACTGCAGTGCACTGGAATTGGCCCACGAGAGGGGTGTTGTAAATTAGTACAAAAGCAACCGTTTTTAGCAACTAACAATAGTTAGTATTATTCCACGTTTATTAGAGAATTTTTCAGGTAATAAAAAATAAAAAATCTGCATCACTTTAATTTTCTACATAAGTACAGATATTTTCACCGGTAATCTACAAAGTGAAAAACCTATAACACATTTGTACAAAAATTCCGTACGTTCATCATATCCATTAGGCGTCGTAACATTTTTGCGCTCCAAATCGCAAATTTGCAATGCAATATCCTATCGAAATGTTTACCCACATTTTGGCTCCAAGTGTATGTGAGGAGTTATAGGTTTCATTTGCGGGCGATAGACGACAATTTTCAATTTTCTTGCGCGTGCGTCCCATTTGAATATTTTAATTTGGGGGGCGGCGCGACTATTTCAATTTATTTTATGAGTCCCGAACCCAGAAGGGGTTCACGCGACGCTCTCACCGTTTCAGATTAGTAAATATTTGATAGCTTTATTGCTCGACCTGATATATTTATACATGCTTTTAAATAAAGTTGGCTTAGAACTGTTTATTTGTGAGCCCTATAGGAGTTTATCGTTATGTGCAAAGAAGAATTTTTGTAGTGATGGATGAAATGATTTGTGTTTGATATTGTTTTAGTGTAGGTCATTTTATTGGTGCATATAAATATGTATCTAGTTTCTTTAATAGTAACTAAGTATTTAAAAAATATTCCGTACGTGGTATTTTCTTAAGAGCCTGTTCAGTGTCGTCTTTACATAGAGTTTCCATTATAATTTACAGTAATTCGCCTATGGAATCAAATTATTCGCCTTGATGATCATGAAAGGATTAATAGATGACCGTTTGATTGCAGCAGTATAAAATAATGTATATGTGTGTGCATGGCGAGCAGCCAGTGCAGGGGCTGAGCCGCCAGTGTTTAACCTCACATAGCTATGTTCCATCTAATAGAATTGCGAGCTCGTTATCTGCTCAGATTAAAATATTCAGTATTTGAGTGATTTCACGTGCGAGTGAGCGGCAAAGGGTTGACTAGTCGTTTCACCCGCTTTGAACACTCGTGGGGAAGCCGCGCCGGGTTACGAGCCTACCTACCTATTTTGCATACGAGGAAGTGTCGTTCTGAAGTAACTACCTACTACAGATATCAATTTAACAGTTTAACATTAATAATAACAAATGATTTAATTCACTTGATTAATTCTTTAATTACATTTGAATCATGAACGCGCTCAAATGTCACGACATATCGTTAACCCAATTATCGAAGGTGAAAATAATTGGGAATATTTAATAGGTGGCGCGGGCGTTGCATCAAACGGCAATGAAGCCGCAACATTCGCACAAACAAATGAATTGTCGATTTTCACTGGCTTTTTCCGGCGTCTGGCTCCATGAATAATTCCATTTATATAATGGCATCGACCGCATCAAATATTTCATTCTGAGTTTTGCATATTTAATAGTGACAAAAACAATGTCCGGGGATATTTTACAGGATATACAAACCGCTCGTTTCCTTTGCAAATGTCATTTGTTTTCCATAATAAATCAATTATTTTAATCGGAAAGCTTTTAAGTCAATCGTTACAGTACCATTTGTTACACTGTTTTCTCTGCAGTAAAATGTAGAAAGTATGGCTGTGTATCCACGTTTTTCCATCAGAATGTGTATGGTTGTGTCACGGCGATCCCATATAAACAAGCGGATGCTGTCGACAGTTAAATATTGCACTCCACCCATGAAGATCTAATTTTATGAGTGAAATTAGTTATTCACCTGTTGTTGCCATTTATTATAGAGAGCACAATGCGAGCGGCAGCGAAGCGCGCCGCCCGCTGCCGCACCCACCATTATTTGCGGATAACTACATCAAAATCGGTCCGCGTGGGCCACATCCAGGCAACGCCGCTGTAGCACTGCGCACCGGACACTAGGTACACAAAACATTATGTCTTCTTCACTTCCATTAGTTACTGCTCCGTCATGCCATCCAAACTTTACTAACTGCGTAAAGCGTGCTTAATTCGAACACTCAGTGATTGGATAATAGGCAGATAAGTTTTGAAAACAAAAAAAGCATCTCACCATCGTATCAATTTAGATTTTCGTTTTAGCTTAGATGGGTAAGTTTTTATAATTTTTGAAGTGGTCGATTGGTTTCGTCCATATAATTCGTGGGGTACGTGACCATCATTTTTTTTTATTGTATAGATAGTGCGATAGCACAACGATCCCGCTGCGTGATGATATTCAGTTCAAACAGGTTGACTATTTGAGATCGATTTTGGTCATCATCGTCACGTACTTAATGGTAGTTAGTCGACACCTCATACAACGCGGTCTGCTACACTAAAAGTTTAGATATGTAATACAACATAAGAATAGGTAGGCATCTACCATGAAGGAATCTACGATCTAGTTAGCTGCACAAATAGTAATGTAATAAAATAAAAGAGATGTCGGAGGTATTGTCTCAGACAAGTTTAATCTTTAATTTAACCGTCGACATATAATCGAACCGCAGGCGATACTCATCCGTGACTAATCGATTACACCGCGCTACTGGGCAGCCCGCGCTTCACTCATAAACCATTCTTAAAAACCTTCACAAACAATAACTAACTTTAACTTGAACACCATAAGAACCTCTTTCACCTATCAACTTTCTGAATTATATTATCCATAGTGAACAAGCAATTATAATTTTGCTCTTAAGCTATCGATACCCGATAATTTACAATTAAAAGTAGGATATAAATCGTGTTGAACAAATCGTTTTATGTTGTTATAGCGCCAGATGAGTGCAAATCGAAAAATTATCATTATCATTAAGCCGATCTTTTATATCAGGTAAGCATTGTAAATTTTCATTGTGATTGTACCACATAGCATCGTTTATGGTGGCTGTAAATGAATAAGCCTAGTCGTTCATTGCGATTTTTTATCAGATCTTTAACTCTACATACCTACTATACTTCACAGCAATATAGAGGATGCTTTGTTTTTGTGTATCACAGTTGGATGCGTTGCCAATATGAATCACACCAGATTTTTTCTTTATCTGAGGGTATGGGAGCTGAGTTGTGTTTTCCGAGAAGAGCTGACGATCGTCAGGAGCCGCGGCACAGTAGCACGTACCCCGATGGGCGACAATTTGACGGACGGATCGAATACAGTCAATAACTTGAGCACAATGAGCCTAAATGCCGAACTGTCTCGCGTCGCCACTACGCGTGACCATTAGTGCACCTCCTGAACAATCTTGATGCTTTGAGCATTCGAATAGGAAGATTTGCTTTAAATTAAGGCTGTTGCGATGGCGATGTGTTTTTGTATTCTATTCTGCACGTGCTGCACAATATACCTTGTCCTAATAAGAAAAATCAGTACATTAAATAGTTTCGGAGAAAATTGTTTTTTTTTTTACTGGTTTTCGTTGCATTATCTTGGCATGAAAAAATAAAATATGTAGTTAAATTATTCATCATAAAATCGGTGTAGGTAAGATGTTTTGTGTGATTGAGTAATGTATCCCGCAGCTTAATTGCGTAACACATTTTAATGTGTTTCATTTTAGCAATTCAACATGATTCGTTTCGTTAAATGGTCGAGCACACGATTTTTTGAAATACGAAGCAAAGGGTTATGAATTTCCTTCAAAATCCTTCAGATTGGGATTGTAAAGTGTGTTACGCAATTGGGATGCAGTCTGTACAATTTAGATGAAAGAGACTGAGAAACTTAATATTTATTCCTCAATTTTTCGTGTTTGCACCAAACACATTTTGTCTCTGCATCACCCAAAGGTTGACTGGTAGAAAATGCCTATGGCGTTAAGTCCGCCTCTGTTCATTTCTATGCTTGAGATATTAACTAAATAAATAAATAAACTTGTGTCTATGACAGATTGTAACATGTTTAATTTCAATGACGTTTTAAACTGTAAACCGATTTATTCACCTATATCAGCATATTGACTCAAACAATTTAAAAAATCCATTCTAAAATTAGGCAAGTATCAATTTCACTAGATCACGGCTGGTGTATTGGTAGCTAAAGAAAAGTTATTATTTTCTGAACTATGGTCATTAAAATTTCTGATTAACAACGTTTGATCCGTGTCGATAAGATGACGCTGCAAGTCCTTCTCATATTGTCCTTTTTCTTTGAGCCGTAACTAAATGTTTATACATTTTTTATCCCGTATAGGTAGATATTAAAATATTATGCCCCTAAATATCAGGAATGCATCGACACTTCTTTTATTTCACTCACTTTAATAACTTTTTAAATTATACTTTTTGTGTGGTGGACGAATTTTTGGGAAACACATTTTTTATGATGCAGGTGCAAGATATGACATGATGGTAGATGTAACCGATTAGGGAATAAGATTTAATAAGGTCGGTACTTAATGTTGGTACGCACGGCTACACATCAAGCTATACATAACCAGTATAAACTGACTTCTGATTGTACGAAAAACCTATACAATGCGAGGTCAGCTAAAACTGGAAATGTATAGCTTGATGTGTAGCCGTGTGTACGTTGTAAAATAATATATATTTTTGTGTAGTAGATGCCGTACCTTTGTATATTTTCAATATGCTCTAGAAGAGTAGAAATCATCAACAACTTTATGTATAAAATCGAGATACTTATATACAAAATCACATGTACAAATCAACAAAAAATTATAAATAAGTACATATTTTTTAGAAGTATTTATGTGTGTTTATTTGTATGTATGTTAGTATATTCTCGTAATTTTATTTAGTTTTTAAGTGAATTGTTTTTTTTTGATTACATGTATTATTTTTTGTCTCCTTTGCTCTATCACACGCTGTCTACATCTCTGTATCTATGTCCTATCTCAGGTATGCTGGAAGAGATTTTTTATGAAATAAGCATCACCTCTGTACCTATTTTTTCTGTTCTGTTTTTCAATGTCTGTTTATATATGTGTGAACATAAATGGTAAAATAAAATAAATAAAAATATTTTATTAAAATCATCATCATCAAGTAGTGTGTAAAAGTGAAATTAACAATAGTGGTTCCAAAACAATATAAATAGGTCACCAAAGGAGATAAGTAACCAGGGTCATCGGATATAGTTGAAGTTTACTAAGAAATTGATAGATGTTTTCGAGTGAAATTAAATTAAATTAATAGAAAACAAACAGTTCAAATAACAAATTAAATTTCATTCGTAAATATCCATTGGTTTCTTACTAAACTTCAATTATATCCGACGACCCTGGTTACTTATCTCTTTTAGTGACTGTACATAGAAAATAATTATGTAGGAAACTTTAAACGAAGCTCTATCAAAAACCATTTTGTCCATTTAGTGTAGCTATACTCTTGTGACATTTTATCCATACGCACAATGGACACTGTTATTTAGACGGAAAGTGTATAAAATAAATCTGTTTTTGTTCGTTTGTATCTATAGATTAGCGCGGTCAGCATGAGCCTGATTGAGGTGCTAGTGAAAAGTTGTAGTTGAAAGTTTTCTCATAGACACTCAAGTCATGCGATGTGAATACAAAATACGCAATAAGACTGTAGTGCCACAAACTTATTGGGTATCTGACCGGATGGCTGAAAGTGGAACTAAGAAAACTTCTATGAAAGCTGACAAGGTATGTAATTTTTAGTTCACAGACAGCGCAACGATGTCACCGGGCCAGATGACTGTATGGCGTGTTTTGAATTAAATAAATGGGGGTGTAAAATGTTGCGTAACGAAACAGAAAGTCACTTATACTCTTCGTCATTGTGATCATTTTTTGGTACTGGACCATACCTGGGAACCTTCTGGTTATGGAGATATTGAAGGATAAAATTTCAACTTTTTTTTTTTCATGAAAACAATTTTTAAATGTAATAGCTTATGGTTTAACTAACTTTCAATACCCCCACAACTCCTGTACCGTTGTAGGTATGCACCCATAAGCACAATGCTTTGCGTGCATTGCGCTCTTCCGTAAACAAAGATTTTTCACAGCTAAAATAAAAGTCGTTTCCCAGCAACAATTGTTGCTCAATTTTTTTACGTATTATTAGGTACCTACTAAGTAGGTAGACCTAGGTATGTCGCCTTTAATCGTTCTTTTAAGAAAACCTTAAAACCATGAAGAAATACACAGGCTGTAAACATACAAGTTTAAACGTTCATATTTGTATAATTCCCTACTAAATATAGGTATTAAATTACATAGTATTTAACCGGATGAACATTCGCTGTCAACAACTTGGCCAGTCCTGTAGATTCTTATCAGGCGTTAATATGTATCCAAATTAGTGCAGCGGAATCCGAGTGATGTAGTCATAATATGAATAGGTAGATAGGTACATTAAGAGCGGTCCACATATCGTGTTTGTGCGTTTAGGGCAACCTTCACAATAAGAGCCCCACCTCGCGGCGTGCGGCACGAGCCTGGTATAGAAACTAACCATTCGTCATCCATTATTCACGGCCTAAATTGCACAACTTTAGAGCGCCATTTCTAAATGACATCTAAATCTGTTACTGTATTAACATTGTGAATAAAATTCATACAATCAATCTACATAAATGTCCGTGAGCGTCCGTCCATTAGTCAGCTGGAGCACAAAGGGCACACGCTCGTCTCGTAAATCAGTCGCATGTACTCGTATTGAGACTGCTTGCCCAAATCGCTCTCAATAACCGATGTATGCGCGCCGCCCGCGCCGCCGCGCCGCGCTCCGCCTCGCATCCCCGTCGCCGCCAATACTGAACTTTCCAGCCATTAACGACCCCTTACGAACAACATTTGTCATTAGACGAAGGTCACGTCATTGCTTCAATCTTGAACCGCTTTTAATAAAATTTGATTATGGTAATTTACAAACACAGATTATTCAGATTATTCCAACGCGATACTAAATCAAACCATCAAATATGTTTTTAAGCAAAGCCAATTACAGATTGGGATTAAATGACTTGACAATTATTAAAGTTTTGAATGAAGTCTGCAATGCATGACCTCTTCACATGCATACAAGTGACGTTGCGCAACTTGTAGCAGCTTGTAACGTGGCGTCCCACTGCGAGCGGGCAGCGTCAGATTTTGTTTGTAAATTACATTATCAGAGATCGATTTGTTAAAATGAAGTGTGTAATTATTCAAAGTACATATTAAGCACACCCTAATCGGTTATTAAGATATTAAATATTAGACGTGTTGTCGTGTCGGGGCCCGGGCGGGCCGGCGCGTGGCTCAGCAGGGGGCCGCCGGGGCCCAGCGGGGCGCGCTACCGTCCGCGCTCGCTCGCTCGCCGCTCGCGCACCGTGTCTCGTCGGTGCCAACTAATTGTTATGCTCGACCCCCGCTACTGCCTGACACCTTACAGCACTATGATGAATGTTTGCTAATGCCTCCTAACTCACGCTGTCCCTCCCTACTACAATTTTTTTTTATCCTAAATCACTATGCATACGTAACAGCCCTCGGTTTAATCTACAAACTGTATCTACATTTACTGAAATAGTGCAGAAAAATTATATAAAATTCAGTTTGATATGAATTTAATAAAACAAGAAAAAGACAAATAAACGTAAATATCCCTTTTTACAAACACATCCTACCCATAAAGCATAAAATAATAGATATAGTAGAGTATCAAGTTACATCAAACCGCTTTAAAAAAAGGCTTATCTCGTTATCTGTTAAATATTGTCGCCACATCTCGGGCGGCGCGGGCGCACGCACAAGAGGTGACGAAGTCAACTTTGAAACTCAACATATTAAAATAACGATGGGAATAAAATAAAAGAGTACTTATTTATGCATAATAATGTTTTCGGGTGAATAAAAATGAGGGGATCCGTACAAATATCTAAATAAAAGAGTGTAACATCATAAAGCGGACGGGCCGGGCCGGTCCGGCTGGCGGGCCGGCCCGGCCGCTAGATGCCGCCGTCTGATTGTACCGGCGTACCACCGCGCATCATTTATATCATTTCATTGCGGCTGTTTACATTTCATTCATAAGCCAGATTGTCCTATCATAAAACCTAACTTTATATTGCGTTTTATTATAATTCCTTTGAAGGTTGTTTGCATTCATTTTGAGTACCTTTGCAATAAGAAAAGTTCGAATTATAAGAGAAGTGTTTATCAGGAATATTTCTTGAAGCTATATTAAAGTAATCGTATTTTACAGGAAACAATAAATAATATTAAAATAGCATTACAAAGTTGTGTGAGTATTCTTGTCCTTATACAGGTAGAAATTAAAATATGAATATAAACACATGGTAATATTGTGAACAGCGATCGTATTGATTATTTTTTATTTTAATAAGTCGTTGGCGTGTTTGTGTCACCGCCCTGCGCCCGCGCCCGCGCCCGCTCCGCCGAAGCTCGCACGTTGCTTCTTATTTATTGACCTATTAGAGATAACATTAAGATCAAGATGCACGGCCAAGGACCTTTGTTATAAAAATGTCTGCTTCATTATTCTTAAAAAAATTAACGCGAGGATTAATGTGGAATGGACACAATAAGGACTTATTTTAATTGTGCCATAAATATTTTGAAATGTTATTGTAGCGAGTATTTTTTTTAAATAATACATAACATAAGAATAAAATGAAGATCGAAAAGCTAAGTTCATACGAATTACTTTACAGCACGGTGGTAATAAAGACAATATACAAAATGCCATATTATCCATTTAATGACAACATGTCCAAAGGTGAAGATCCGACCCGACTGAATTAAGAATAGTATAACATTTACTTGGAAAACTACCTTTTGGAAGGGGCGACTAGAATCAATTCTGTTTTATTGTTATATTTTACGTTAGAAATGCCTTCTAAGTGCCTATTAATGCTTTGACTTTGACTTTAGTTTACAAACCAGGTCCACGTTATTATCATCGTAGGCAAACAGATGGCGGCGTCCTCTCGTTATAATTTTTCCCAGATTTTTTAATCCACGTAATTTAAATCAATACTCATTATAGCCTTTCAAAGGACCGTCATCACGAATTTTAACACAGAAACAAAGAACTTGTTTTATAATCTGATTTTTAAAGGCATTTTAAGTTTTATGGCTCTCGTACATTGATAAATAATCAGAAATGTCGACACGGTTCCATAACGAAAATCCTTTTAAATATGCAGTATATTGAAATAACTTTATCGATAACCATCTATACTTTATATCTGGAAAGGAAAAAGGTCGTAGATTCGATACAATACAATCACGAGCAGATGTTTATGTTCGACTGTTCTAAACTTAGCGCAGCAATTTAGATCTGTTTATTATCACGGCTGAAGTGTTGAATAAGTTTTGAAGTTGTAACACAAATCAAGTTTCCGTGGCGGAGCATTCGTGACTGTAGAGCCGTGCGGCGACGCGGCGCGAACCTATAGGTAGCGGAAGTTGGCAATAAGCTGGGGACGCTTAACACCCGTTTATGACTTGATATCAACGTTATAAAATTGTAAATAAGTCATTATGGAGAGTTTAGGCACAGTTATTATTGACATTGCCGAGCATGTGAGGTTTCGCGAGCTCTAGAAAATCTTTGTTCTTGCCTACCGATAACTTCTTCGTGGGAGGTCCTCAGGTCTCTATCTTATGAACCGGCCACAATCACATTGATTTTATAGAACCTTAATTTATGTACGTCATTATCATTAGGTGTGTGCTTATGAAATTTTAAATGTTCACGAGTTTGGGAAATGCGCTGAATAGCTTGACACCTGATTTCGATTGATTAAAAGTATTCAACTTTACTACCGGATAAACCTGTTTGCATGGAGCAGTTATCTGCATAGTATTTAATTAATTAATAGTTATCAGGAAACGATGCGGGGAAGCAACGCCACCTACCGGTATAGGTGTTAAATCCCATAAAACGGCTATCGGTTACAAAATATTACTAGTAATTTTTATACTTTCATTATTTATCGTTTAATTAGCAATTCAGCTAGCAAGACATGATAAAAATTACAATTAATTAACTTTGAATTCACGCAGGCACATTAAGGCGATTTTTATATTCAGTTTCCTACTTTTAATGATCATTAACAATTTAACGTTAGGCTCGTAAATATAATTATACATATTAAGTACTTACTGATATGATATCTATTCAATATTGTAAGGCAACCTGCACCCTAATGGCGTAACACACTTTCAATCACAATGTGAACCATTTTGAAGCATATTTGCTAATCAATTGCTTTATATGTTCGAAAAAATCTGTCTGCTCAACAACGTAAATAACGCAATGAATGTTGTTGAGCTGTCAAAATGGAAGTCATTGGTACTGTTAGTGTGTAACGCAATTACTCCGCCAGTAACCCTAACTCATTCTCTGTTTATCTCTGTCATTTTCTGTTTAACACAAACTCTTTTTATTTTTGATTTTGCCTCATCAACTCCTACGACCTTATAGACTCGCTCACGTAGGTATGCATCTGTCAAAATATGATAACGAATCTTCACGACTGATATATGACATAAGTAGGCCACTATGTAACGTCATATGGAGGCCTATGTCCAGAAGTGGACTAGGATAGGATGAGTTGATTGATCACCAATGTACTTCTGTGTGAACAAACCACACTGAAAAGCAAGGAAGGTACATTTCCCATGACCTATGGAACTCCTTATAATTAATTTCACGACATTAGTAGGGAAAATGAGTGTTTTACTGTTTTAAATTTCAACCCGGTGAAGTAAAAGTAAGGTAATAAAAGTAGCGTAATAAATATCCAAGAAAGTTGTGTTAATTTCTTCTTTACACGGAGTAGATTAGGTACCAGGCGCAATCGGCAAAACTTCCTTGTTTTTAATTTTCTTTAAAACATCTACTTTTTTACTTTTTATTTTTAGTGAATAGGTGGAAAGCTTTCTCACTTCCAGCGAGGTTATTTTTCTCGAAGGATGTAAATCGTAATACCATTTTGAACTTTATACTCTTTGTCTGAAGCTTTATTATCTGGAAACAAAACATTCTTCTTTTACTTTTTAATTGCTAAGTAGACGGCTAACTTTATCGACTGCTTCAATTGTTTTTAGGAATTCGTATCCCTAATTCATCTAGACTGTATTTGAAAAGCTTTTATCCTTTATACAATGCCTCTTTAATTACTTGCCTCTCAATACAAGGGGAGATGAATGCGGACAGGATGCGCATTATAATAATTGCTGAAGTATTTTGACGTTGAAAATGATACATTGAACGATAGCTTTTCGAGTGTAGACAATGTTGGGGTATCGTTTCGCTACATTCTCGATCATGGGAAAATTACCGATGGCCGGACAATCGGTCGGTCGGGTCGCGCACCGCGGGCAGGCCGCCGCCGCCGCTCGCCTTATCACTCTGCAGCCCATTGTGCGGTGCGGCTTATTCCTGACATTCGCAATATTCCATGCCGTTCGACAAATACTCTCTAGATTACAGTAGGCTGATTAGAATGTTTAGTACTACCGACAATATTCATTCGTCCCGTACCGACGTCGTTCCCTGATTTATACAGAGATCATTTCGTAGAAAGTTCAGCAATATTGCCGGCTCATAACTTTGTCGTTATAAAATGAATAAAACTATCGAGATGATCGGCGCCCATTCCTCATCGCGAGGAATTATGACACAAAAAATAAATAATATGAATGATTACAGCCGAGATTCTCGGGACGCCTTTGTGGGAGTATCATAAAAACTGATCCTGTTATAGTTTGCGAAAGCAATTAAGTTGTAAAACTTAGTGGTCTCTACTGTCTTAATGAAATATTCCGCTTTGATTATTAATGTCGGCCATTTATTGGAGTGCAATATAAATCGGATAAAATAAATATTATGCTAAGGCATCATTTTATTTCGTTACGAACGATATCAAATTCCTGCTACAGGTAATTAATATCGATGTCGAAATAAAAGAGGATGAAAATCAGACCCTTTTTAAAGCTAAATGAGAAAGTACTGGCAGTATGGCTTAAATACTTAGATATAGGAGTGATATCATTGTTATAAGGAAACTCATTTACTCTCTCCGAAGGGAGAGGGTGAAATGGCAACTGCACTCTAAATTAGGATTAGATATTTATTGTTCATTACCGGGTGAACTGAAAGGAAGTAATCAAGAGAAGATTCATGTCTCTGTGCTTGGGCTCCTAACGTTTTATTTATTAATAACTGGTTATATTATTTTATAAATATGTATGTTTATGGGCAGGTTTCTACTGCCTACCTGCAACTTAGACTTGGATCTCAAATTAAGTATCATAAACATATAATAGAGGACGTATTAATGAATTCCGTGGACAGTCTAATTTAAACATGCACAAAAACACCATAATAAAATACTCTTACACATTAATTAGGTAGGAAATTGATTACTTACCGTCGAAATACAGCAGGGGTGGTCCAATTAGCAATTATATTTAGGCATAAAATGTAGTATGAGTACAATTCAGTTTGAATTATTGAAAGGTAACGTAATATTAATAAATTTTCCAAGAGAACGCAGGTTTGTATGTATAATGTATGACGAACGAACATGACATGTCTCTTGCTAATTAATGTAAGCACTGCGCAGGAGTTAATTAATTGTCGGCTACCCATGTAGCGCATGAAACATTTATAAAATTCATAACAGAGCTAATTATGAAACATGGCCGCGCCTGCGCTTTGCGCCACCCGCGGGGCTCGCCTGCGCGCGCCGATCTCCACTTTAGTAAAAACTAACAATTCTCCACTGGCTTTTCTTGTTTATTAAATTACTGTTGTACATACTCTATAGATATTCCCACCACGATCATAAATCGACTTTGTACTTGAATTAAATATTAAAATCTCGTGTAAAAACTGTACTGCGTAGGAGTCTTAAATACCGGCTTTTTTCACTTATTGCGCTTCACACAATGTTTTATATCTACTTATATCAAGTTGTAAGATGTTTTTAGGAATCCATTATTTTCTAATTTGAGAACCATTAAAACACTTAACACACACTCACACTCCGATCTCTTTACTTGTAGGTAGGTACTTGATGTTTCAAGGCACCATACCTGTTGGTATGGTAATTTATAAATAAAAAGCTGCAGTTGATTGTTGTTGATTGCTGTTCTAACTGGAGTTTAAGAACAAAAAATATGATTCCAAACCAAAACATTGTCATTGTGTCCCTTACTTCCGCTTCCCCCGTATTTGGGTTGTATTTAATTAATTGGGATACCTTCCTGGAATCGGTACCTACCTTATTTTTTAGATGAATTCTCATTAAGAAGATAATTTACTTATTATTCATAGGTAGATCATGTAATGAATGATAAATGATTTTATTTCTGTAAGTAGGTTTCTACAAACACTTTACACGTCAATCATATTTTAGGTAATGAGGTCGGCGGTAATGTGTGAGCTGAAAGTTTATTCTTTGCAAGAATTACTTACTTTGATTATGAATAGCCTGATGAATATAGTGGATACCATACCATATCATACAGATACCATACTATATATGTAGATACCATAAGTTTATAGATTGAACACGATTGATGCTCTTACCATTTACCATTCACGATAAGGTTTCTATGTTTTAAGGATACTTTAATACAGGTACTTACCTACCAAGTAAGAAAATATTAAAACCTAAAAAGAGACCAAACAAAACCATTTAGTCTACATACTATGGATAAAAATTCACGATAGCAATGGTACCTATAGGCGGATTGATGTAATTTTGTCCATAGTGCCCACCACTATTTCATTTTGCACATTCAAGACTTCAAAATAATCTATATATAGAATCAAGATATAGATTATTTTGAAGTCTGTAGACTAAATAGTTTTGTTTGATCTCTTTTTAGGTTTTAATATTTTCTTATTTGGTAGGTAGGTACCTGTATTAAAGTATCCTTAAAACATAGAAACCTTATCGTGAATGGTAAATGGTAAGAGCATCAATCGTGTTCAATCTATAAACTTATGGTATCTACATATACCTATATTAAAGTATCCTTAAAACATAGAACCCTTAAGTATCGTGAATGGTAAGTGTATCAATCATGTATTATACACATATTACAAACATCATAGATTAAAGTCGCTCCTGATGTCAGTCAGTGTGATCGCGTTGTTCTTCTAAAATACGCAAAGGATTTTGATGCGGTTTTCACAATCATGTTAGAGAATTTATTCCGGAAGGTTTGTGTATATAATACACTAGCTTTTGCACGCGACCTCGTTAGCGTTAAAATTCTTAAAAAATAGCATTGCATCTCCGGCCGCGCTTTTAATTTGTTTTCGCTGAGCGTCCTTTTTGCCTTTTTTCTTTTCGTTTGGCTCCTAAGGTTTGTAGCGTGATGTTAGGTAGCCTATAACCTTGCTCGAGAATTGGGCTTTCAAATGCAAAAATAGTTTTTCAAATCCGACGGGTAGTTTCAGATTAGCGCAATCAAATAAAAAAACAATCAAACTCTTCTGCATTAAACTCAAACTCAAATCATTTATTTCAATTAAACCATTTCAGGCACTTTTGAATTGTCAAAATTAAATTGTCGGTCAGTTAGTCAGAAAGTTGAAGCTAGTTGCATTAAATAGTAATGCAACTAGCTTTAACTTTCTGACTGAGTAAAGATTAAACTTACCTACCTACATGTAATAAACTCGATGTTTTGTCAACTCGTAAAAACCGTACGAAGCAGGGGCGCTCTTTTTTTTTAAATTTATCAGTAGTTAACTAATCATTCTGCCTATCATTTTCCCAACTAAGTTGGGGTCAGATTCTAGCCTAACCGGATGTAGCTGGATACCAGTACTTTACAGGAAGCGACTGCCTATCTGACCTCCACAACCAGTTATTGAGTAACACGGTACCTCTTAGTCAGACTGGTTGTCAGAATTTTGAGTTTCTGACAACCCGTAACGACTGGCAAAGGTCTACGAATGACAGCCGGAACCAACGGCTTAACGTGCTCTCTGGAAATGGATGGTCCCCATCCACCAACCGACCGCGGCAAGCGTAGATTAACCTTCTATCGACCCGTGTAGTTGTTATCAGAATTTACCTAAGTAGGTAAAAATGAGAATTGTTTTATTAACCAAGAATTGTTTTAAAACTTAAGCTCAGAGAAAAAAAAAACTAATCTTCCCTAGATACTCAGATAATTTACCGTGTTAAGCCTTTTTCATTGTTGTTTGTTGGCTGGCATTCGACTAATTCATTGACGGCCATAGCTTACTAAGGAAATTTTAGGAGACACAACTCCCATCGTCTCTGAAACAGAAACCAAATACTTACTTAATTAAATACATGAGTGGAAGCAAAACGCTAGGAAAACATTTCGACACAGTCGGGACTTAACAAAACGCAGTCAAAACCATAAAATTTCCTCGATGTAAAACAAGTAGTTACGAGCCATCTGCAACGTCGGCACGTATATGGCGGTTGTTTAATATTAATCAGCAAATTAGTATGACTAAACTAACGAAATCAATTAACTCATTTTTTGCATCAAAACTCGTTTTGTTCAAAGCCGTTCCAGGATTTCGCGGTGACAATCAAGTTCCGCTGTCAGTGATAAAACAATACAAAGTCGTGTCGTGTAAATATTTAATTCATTCTTTAAATGTCATTACAATACTTAAACATACAAACATACTGACATGTGTATATAAGGGTCGGACATAATACATATATGGTGTTCTTTGGGCGAATTCTTTGCGGCATTTTACGGCACTGATTCTTTCGGAGGAAGAAAGGTCGGTCAAAACAGGTATACCTATGTTAATTTTTTGAACAATACCTGTATGCGGGTATTATCATAGTATGACGATTAGTCATTCACTTCGTTGTTTACTAACTATGATGTCAGTAGACGGAAATCCCCTACATTTGTCGTTTAGTCGCCTAAACTGAAATTTTGAGTTTAGCTGAATCTGTTTGGAAATAGATTAATAATAATTGATGGCACAAAGTTTAAACAATACGTTTTATTTATTTTGTTTCTGGTAAGAATGAAGGTTTATGCTAAGGCAATCTAATAATAAATGATAAGACTGTGAGATGGAACAAGAACTTCTGACTGATCAGAAGGTCAATTTCCGTGATTAAAAACGTTCAAAATCTAGTCGCAATCTCATCTCAGCGACAATGACAAAAACTGGTCAAAAATTTAGGGAAATTTAATTATCTTTGACAGATTGAGACTGAGATCAGACTGTGAACGTTGTTAAAATAATGACTGAATAACCTAACCACAACACAAGCATTAATAAATAAATTATGTCTAAAAGTGTTGTCTTACGTTTACCTGTGTTTACAAAAGTTTTAAAGTGAGTATAGTGCTGTACAAAATAAATAAAATAGCAATATGTTTACGAGGTGATCAATAAATAGGCACAAGCGACACTAGAATCCGGCTTCGAAGTAGTAACGTAGAATCAAAACAAACGTGACGGAATGGCTTGTTGCTGACCGTATAGGCAGATAAACCGATAAATTTCTAAATACAAAGGCAGATCACGTCACTAGTAACGGTTTTGATATTACGGTTATTCTGCTTCTGGATAAAATTTGAAAATTTAGAAACCGTAGCAATAGCAAAAAGGTACGCGTGCCGGGTCGCTCCTGACTTCTGTACAAACATCACGCGCAATAGTTCTTTTACTTTAACCACCACCATGCTGCTAATGTTTGCAGGTATTTGGTCTCATAACTGTTTATTATTTCGATAGAAATACAATTTATAGGTAAACAGTATTTCTTATAGATATCTTATTAGTTTTATTGATTACTTACTCAATAGTCAATCATTTATTGCATTCCACAATGTATAATGGGCTTAGGTGGTAAGTAAACATTTGTTGTAACAATCGTGAACCCTTACTTACATCAGTATCATATTTGTCTATTATCTAGGTACGTATTTATATTGTGTAAGTTATTGGAGTTTAGAAGATCAGATCCTCTGTTGGATCTGCTACTAAGCAAGCACTTCCTTAAGTCATATTTCAAGTAAGTCTCTCGGTTTTGTGCCATCCTAACCAAGCTGTAAGAAAACTTGAGGAAAACATTACAAACATCAGTTAACAAGCAGTTCTTGTAATAAGTAAGTAAATCCAATCAAAAAGCATTGCAATCAAAAAGACGACAGAATTAAATATAAAAAAAATGCAGAAAATACTCCTGAGAGCAAAATTATTAGAAAAGGCAAGAATTCAAGTTTTTATAAAAAACGTTAAGATTTATGTATAGAGAACTAAGAAGATTCGATTGAATTAACTGACACATCACTAAAGTAAAATACATTATTTAACAAGTGAATTTTTCTAACATGGATTGGAAGAAATTGATTTTTGTAGACTCCACAAACCAATAGGTATCTCTCGTCCCTCTTCGACAGCATAGAAAAAGTAGAATAGATTTATTTATTTATATAAACTATTCGCACAAAAAAGTACAAAGGAGGACTTATTGCCTTAGGCATTCTCTACCAGTCAACCAAGGGTGGTAAAGAGATTAGATGGCAGGTGCTTTGGTTGAGAGGAACAAAGATAAAAAAAGCTCTTAAATCTAGTTACACAAATACATAAATAGGTTATATACACATACATACTATTACTATAATATATACTTATAATATATATATTTACATATACTAAATCAAGGGAGAGAGGTGTTGAGATGACTCATCATCATCTGCCAGGCCTTTTCCCAATTATTTTGGGTCGGCTTCTAGACTAACCGGATGCAGCTGATTAAAAAAGTAAAATAGATTATGAAAAAGGTAACAATTTTTCTGGACATTCCAAGGCATCTAAGTATGAAGAAAAGCTTTAATAAAAACCTTCTTTCAAAGATTTATTATCTGATGATGGTAGGCATTTTTTGAATTGCAATTTACTTCGGCAAATTCTGCTTGCAACTCAGGTTTAAAAGATTTAGGGTTTATAATCTAGATCCATCGATTGTATGAAACCATTACTTACTTTCGCATTCTAAATCAAACCAAAGGTTAATAAAATATAACCCATACGTATGTAAATGATCATAACAAGATAAAGGTAGACACATGGGCAGTTTGTTGTGCCACTTCTTCTTCCCCAGCTGAAGCACTAGGTAGTGCAGGGCGGGCGTTTTGGGGGACTGTCTTTTGTAATTTTGACATTCGAAAAGTGCTGATTCTCTGCCTAATTAGAATAAATGACTTTTGATTTTGACATACCTACTTAAGTATCTAATTATAACTTAGCTAATTATTAAGTATCATCATTTTGGAAAAAATACAGGTAGGTTCTCACCAAAGGATATAAAGTAAACAGGATCGTCGGATATAATTGAAGTTTAGTAAGAACCGATGGATGTTTTTTAATAAATTTAATTTCATTAATAGAAAACAAACAGTTCATTTATCAATTTAATTTTAAAACATCCGACGACCCTGTTTACTTATCTCTTTTGTTGACTGTAATTTAATAGCATGTAAACAAAAACCAGAAACCTATTAATCAATGCAATGGTTCAAAAGTTAATCGGTAAGTATCAATCTTCTAAAAATCGCACCCAAAAATAAAACAACTTACCCAAACTAACGGACTTCGAACTCAATAAAAAGATGCAGTTGAAGCGTGCGAATTCAAAAGTTTATCTCACCTTACTATAACGACAAGGACGGCGAACTTGCCACCTCTCTCGCAAGCCATGAGTTTTGCATAGTGGCCAGTGGACACCTTACATCAAAACAAGTGAGGTCTTGAGCGTGCGGGGGCGCGGGGCCCGCGGGGCCCGCGGGGCGGGGTGGCGGGGGGGGCGTGGGGCGGGCCGGGGGCGTGCGGTGCAGCCTGCCGCGCTGACCCCACGCCTTGAACGATGCACTCTGCAACACTGCACTACTTGCACCTCGTCACAACAGTCAACCCGCAACTACAAGTCAAAGGAAAATTATAAGACGAAACACGATTATGATAACAATTTTCCATTCAAGTAAAATGTCAGTTTGATAGAAGTTATCAGTCAGCTAAAAATTATCAATATTCAAAACTTACACTTCCGGAATATTGTAAATATAATACTTTTCCCATGACACTCTCCACTTCAGTCCTGAAAGAACTGAAGCCGAAATAACGGCAAGCGGTTACAGTAAGATACTAGTAACGCCATCTCTCGGCCGATAGCAGAATTATAGGTCGTTCAGTTAACAACTTTTACAAGCTCTGAGTGTTACGACTACACTGAACGTTTTAATTATGTAATAATAACACATAGTTTTATACGAACCCCAAATAACTTTATTTTAAGGTTATTTAATCTGTTTTTGATATTATCAAGTCAATAGAATGTTTACAAAATTTTATTTCCACACTATTTTCTTTTATTTTACTGGTTTATTATGATGGGGGGTTTTTGACAACGGAAGTGAGCAATATTTGTGTTTAAATATTTAAATGTGCAGGTATACAGTTTGTTTACAATTATGACGATGCACATTTACAATTAGTAATTGTAACATCCGCGGATACCGGCGTAATTTACATGCAAATACATCGACATTATTACAAAAATGAACATCCTGTCGCGGCGATCGATTTGCATATTTTTTAATAATATCAGGAAAAAATAACAAAAGCGGCCTTTGTGAAACGCGACAGGCAATTGTAAGGATTTCCGGAGCAAAAGTAAATTATTCATAAAATTTAATCAGGACGGTCTCATAATCTATCGTGATGATAATTATGTATTATTATGAATACAATGAATATATGGCGGTGTCAGCCTTTATTATACGCGTCACGTGATAGCCATCTTTATGGGCAAGTTTCCCAACATCATTGTTAAGCAATTATAGTACTCTAAAGTACCTGAATTGTGCTGTTTAGTGGCTACTATTAAAATCAGGATCTGAATATGCATGAAGGTGTGCATGCTGCATGGATGACATGTCTTGTCTTTTCCCATGTAAGGTATGTAAGCTCTGAGTAATCATTTATTATTCTAATTGGATGTATTGATGTTAAACTGTTTCTGTTGTCCGGGATTATGGCTATAATCATTGCCCTTGACATACCTATGGATAATGACAAACATGATGATACTGAGTCCTGTTATTTAGTCACAGGAGGATACTCTTTCACACTAATTGAGTAACACCCTAGGAATGACGGCCCCTGTTATTTTGACACCCAAAAACGCTTAATTAAAGCGTTATTTTCAAGTCAAGCTGAGAATATGAAATAATAAGTGTAGTCACTAGCATAAATATATTACTATGGACAGCTTCTTTTCAAAGCCGATGCAACATCCTATACCTATATATTTTTGCTCGTCAGATAGTTTTGGCATTCCTGCGATGTCACATATTTGTGCTGCCACTTGTATGGCTTCACATATTAGTATTTGCCGTCATATTGACGAGAGATATAAGTAGATGAATCATGAAATCAGATATTATTGCCGAACTGTCCATAGTACTATTTATGCTCGTGTTATATACTAGGTACTACCTGTTTAGGTAGTACCTAGTATACCTAACCGATGGACTTTTCTAAATATTTGTCAAAATGGATTCTCATTCTTTGTACACTACACACACAATTGGGTTGCAAGTTTTTCTTTTGAACCATTCAAAACTTTTTTTGAACTGGTACCAATCTATGTTCTATGTTTGTTTCCGCACTTAGTCCTTCAGGTGGACCATTGTGCGTTGGCCATTTTTTTTTTTGCGTGGGAAATCGTGACCTCTCCCGCTCTGGGCTGAGCGGCGTGTCTGACTTTTACTGACTAAAACCCACCCGTGTTCCTTCAGTTGCCTGTGCCAGGGGCCACAGTATCTCTTTCGAACAACCCGCGGCTCTGGCAGGCATTGGCCCTACCGGACCCCATCAATTCGTGCTGACATCTCTTTGAGGCGCGCGTGGAACACAACGCGCCGACAACCCAGGCCTGGCCCTTACCGGGCGGCGAACTTCCCATTGCTCGCCGCCCGCAAGCCCGCGCCTGCGGTGGCCGGGAGTCGGCTCTTGACTTGCGTCCAGGGCGTCTCCTGTGGCGACTAGGGGCGTGAGGGCGCAGAGATTGCCTCTCCCTCACGCGCTCCGCCTCTTCCTTTACGAGTATTACTGCTTTGCAGAAGGAGGTAACGGCCTCCCATGCACTCTCGCTCCGTACCATGGCCTGGACCAGCACCCTGATTGCGTAACACACGATCAATCGGAATCGGTCTCATTTTGACAGTTCAACAACATTCACTGCGTTATTTACGTGTTGAAGAAGACAAATTTTTCGAACTTATGAAGCAATGGATTAGCAATTTGCTTCAAAATGATTCAGATTCCGATTGATCGTGTGATACGCAATTAGGGCGCAGGGCCGGACGCGAGACACCGCCGCCGCCGATCGCCACCACGAGGACACGGTGGTGCTCCGCCCAAGCCGGGCTGATTTCCATCGTATGCTCCACCGTGTCCTCCGGGCGATCTACACAGTGGTGACACCCTGGCGTTTCCTCCCGCCTTATCCTGAACAGAAACCTCCCGAAACAACCGTGTCCGGTGAGGACCTGCGTCAGGCGGAAGGTGAGGGCGCCGTGGCGCCTCTCTAGCCACTCCTCAAAGAGGGGACTTATCGCCGCAATTGTGGCGTGTCCAGCACTAGGTTGCGACAATCGCACTCTCCATGACGCCATGAGATCCCGCCGAAGCTCTGTCCGCTGTACCGTGATTTCTCCCAGCAGCGGAGTTACGCCCCGGCGTTTTGCCTCCTCTCGCCACTCCCATATGTGGACGAGGAATTTGGCCTCCAGATCCCATGGCGGCAATCCGGCAAGGAGGCTCGCCGCCTCGGCCATGGCGGCCGTCGGTGGTTATTCCAACCAGCCCACCTCCCAGAAGTTCATTATATCTCCTGGTCTTTTAAGAAAGTCTGTGTAACATCAGTGGTAGCAATATTACCATTATACAATCAATATGCCCAGCACCCCCCTTAATACTTCATCAGTATCGGTAGGTAGGTGCCCTTTCCCAGTTATTCTGTAGCTCTGTTATGTAGGTAGGACTCTACTACGTAGCAATTTCTTTTAATTGTTTCGAAACAAGAAACTCCTCCTTTAATTAATGATAATTACACTCTTTGCCTACGAGTGTTTGTCAGGGTTTTAATGCAGGTAGGGATGTAGGAAGGTTATGCTAAAGAAACCAAGGCCGTCCAAAAGCGCGCTGGGTTGACGATATCGACAAAGTAGCAGGAAACATCTTGATGAGAGACGCACGGAACAGGGAAGTATGGCAGAAGAAAGGGGAGGACTATACCCAGCAGGGGGTAATTCCGGGCTGAAATAATAATTATAATAATTATTTATTTTCTCACCACAATATATGTACATTAGAGAGGTATCAATACAAAATACGTAACAGCAATAATTATACTGGTGCCTAAACTAGACGTGAGGTCTGTATTTCAGGTCACCAGGTCTCCAATCCATGGGTAGTACTTACATTTTAATGTTAATGTAAATTGAATAATCAATGCGGTAATAATTTAGAAAAATCATAGGCTTTTAGGATTAAAAATAAAAATAAAGAGAAAAGGAAATCAGTTGCAATTAGTGGTGCTTGGTGTTCTGTGTATCTGAAATGATGAAAATGAGGGACCTACCTACCTATTGGTTACCGATGACAATAACACATTCAGCTACGGTGTCGAAGCAAGTTGTATTTATTTCTCGCGACTCTTTCGATGAACCGCAAAACAAAAAGATGTTTAATTTGAGTATGGGTGTTTGTATCTAACCTGACTCAATATATTTCCCTATAACAACTTAGAAACGGTTTTGCATTTGTATGTTCAAGCATTTTGTTAAACACTTTTTAATTAACTAAGTACTTAATTAACTAGGTACAAATTCATTACACGTAATTTTTTTTAATAAAACTGTCGCCATTATTTCCGAAACGAAAAATTTAAATATTTAATATAATTCAGGTTCCACTGAAATGGGCAAATTTTTGACTTGGAGTAATAGAAACTGTCTTTTTTCTGATTATACTACAAGGCAAGTGCTAAAAACTTAATGAAAGACAGAGTAGTAGATTTTTTAACCTTTATAATTTTGCATTTTCAGCTGAAAGAAAACAGTGGCATATGGACCTCATCTCAAGATATAGCAGTCAACTGCTGAACATGGCTTCTCCGACATTCCACCCCAGCACCCCGTTCTCCACCGTCTGCATCCTGTCTGTCCCAACCACCACCGAGGATGAGGATCTGAAATTGTTTGAACAAAGTCAAGTGATAGCCCAGCCAGTGCCATTGTGACAGCTCATTGTATGTAGCATCATCGGTCACGGTTGTCACACCTACAAAATCAATATGTCTAGCCTTTATCCATTTATGTTGGAGTTGGCTTCCACATGCAGCTGGATACTAGTATTTTACATGGAGCGACTGCCTGTCTGATCTCCACAACCTTGTTACTGGGTAATACCCCTTGGTAAGACTGGTTGTAATGACTGTCTGGACCAACGGCTTATCATGCTTTCCGAGGCACGGAAGGGTTGTTATGTCAAGATGGTCACTCATCCATGGACCAACCGTGGCAAGCGTAACCTGTTCAAATATGGAACTTTTATTCGACAATGTCGACTCCTGCTATGAAGCTGGATAAAAGCAATACTTATACCTACATAGTTAGCTACTGTAAACACTCAATTAGAAAAATTAAAGTTTTTAATTACGATAGTGAAATTTATGAATAAGTCAATAGCCACTAACCAGCACCCTAATTGCGGAACACACTTTTAATATCAAACTGTATCATTTTGAAGGAAATTGCATTAACAATCCATTGCTTCATAATTAAGTATGTTCGCAAAATTTGTCTGCTCAACAACGTAAATAACGCAATGAATGTTGTTGAACTGTCAAAATGAAAGCCATCGCTACTGTTAGAATGTTACGCAATGGTCTCGCGGTACAGTCAGGGTAATGTATTGTTTAACTGGTTCACACATTGACAAACTACACCATATTTTCCTTGGTAGGTCAGTGGTAGGTCACTGGCATATATGCCACTGATTTTAATTTACGTACAATTTATATTGATACTGCAGACTAGTTGCTAAACTATGTGTTTCCCTGACTGTACACAAGAGACAATTACAACGTTGTAGCGACAAAAGCGATAAACATTATCTGTGTAGCAAACAGCTATTAATTTTATTTTAGGGTCTGAGAACGCGACTCACCGCCTGTAGATCTGTTATAATAAGTAATATATTAAAATATAACATGAACAGAGTAACAAACGGTGTAGGCAGGGTTATGTGCAAGTAGATGTTATC
Organism: Apamea anceps; assembly: GCA_951799955.1. Taxonomy (NCBI): domain Eukaryota; kingdom Metazoa; phylum Arthropoda; class Insecta; order Lepidoptera; family Noctuidae; genus Apamea; species Apamea anceps. The sequence goes on along the minus strand of OX637505.1, from coordinate 12,824,506 downwards.
GGCGGCGTCACCTGAACGGAAGCGAGACGGTGTCACTAACACAAAAACCACATTAGTACCCCAATTATAATTACATTGTTATTTATGCACGTTGATCTATCAAAGTTTACAAACAAGGGGACTATCTCTTGATAGATCACATTTTGTTGAGTGAAAACAGAACTATTCGTAGGTAGGCGTCATTTCAGAGGGGCAATTCTCGTAATTTTAAGACCGTTCACAGTCTGATCTCAGTCTCAATCTGTCAAAAAATACTTCTAATTTCCCTACATTTTGACAAGTTTTTGACATTTGTTTGTCGCTGAGATGAGACTGCGACTAGATTTTGAACGTTTTAAATTACGAGAGTTGGCCTTCAGCACCCTAATTGCGTAACACACAATCAATCGGAATCGGTTTCATTTTGACAGTTCAACAACATTCATTGCGTTATTTACGTGTTGAGCAGACAATTTTTTCGAACTTATGAAGCAATGGATTAGCAATTTGCTTCAAAATTATTCAGATTACGATTGATTGTATGTTACGCAATTAGGGTGCTGGTTACTTCTTATTTATTAGGCTAGCCGCACACATGCAATAATATTGTCAGTAAAATACATATTGTCAATAATATTGTGTGTGTGCGGCCCGTACTGTGCGTGCAGTAGCGTAGTGTAGTAGTAGTAGCGTGTGGGACCATAAATTGATCAATATTTTTGTCAATCTTGTATTTACAATATTATTGCGTGTTCGATTAGCCTTAGTATTCTCACTACTCAAAATATTGGAATTCAGTGCATTATAAGAATTCTCAGAAGTCGATATTAAAAATTTCCCGAACATGTTATTGGGCGGGTAACGAAAGAGCTAGATAAACTCGTCCAGATGTTTCAACGCCAAATTATTTCTTGAACAGTAAATCTTATTTGAAATAAAGTATCCGTGTATTATAAACACCTGCGTCTGAATAAACATACATGCAGGTAAATCAGAATGGTAAATGACTAACTGTAATATAAATATCTGAAATAGTAAAACTAGTAACATGCGTTCGAATCAAACAATCTTTCAGCCGCTTCCACAAAGCTTAGCATTTTAAAATGAATCCGGTGAAGATCGTAAAATATTCGATAAACAGGGCGTGTATGTTTGCTTTCGCCGAGTTTAACATTGCTATTAAACAGTCGTGAAATGGACAGAAATAATCGGGTCGATCCGTTATATCGCATCATTCGTATGACGCTGGCGTCGGCAGACGCTGCCCATTGCTATGCTGGCCGGTGCGCGTGCGACTCCCGCGATCACACGATTACTTTATTCCTCAAAACTTATACGCAGACAGCTAGGAACGTACCTACCTACCATCGTTGTATAGCTGATTTACTTCCAGAAATACGTTTCGCTTTGTAAGCACTTAATGCCCAATTGCTCACTGCTTCCTATCTTGAACTTATTGTTATAGGGACGCAATGATGTAGAAAACCCGTGCGTCATTATCAGGCAGTTTTGGCAGTGACGTGGCTGTGGCGGCGTGACTCCGCGGTGCTCAGTCGCGAACTTTGTGAATGTTTGATGGCGGGAGCTGCGCTGCGGCCCCGCACCAGACGGCTTTGTTTTTGTGAGTCGCGACGCGCGCCTGCCGGCCGGCCTTTCGCCGCCGATTCTTTAAATCGACCGAAACAATACTGGGAACTAGGACATTTCGCATCAAACACATACCTGCCTACTTTGAAAATGACGTATGTTCGTACACGACTATGCCTGCTTTTGTTTGCAAATTGACGTTAATGTAAGTAACAGTGTTTGTGCAGCGCTACAGCTAGACAGAGAGGGATGTGAACGGCCGACAGAGCGTTTCCGCCAATCGATGTCATATAAAAAGAACTTCTGCTAAACATGAATGACTCCTGGCAAGATGGTATGTATCGCATAGTAGAGAACGTTTTAATCGCGTGATTCAGTTGCGCATTAGGAGCCCGGCGGGGCGGGGCAGGGGGGCGCGGCGGGGGCGCGCGGCTGCTCGGTGCCTCCCGCGGCGCTGCGCCTGCGCCGCTACTTTTTATCCGCGCATGCTCGGCTCGTGTCTTTTTCGCTCTTCCCGATTGGAATTCGTTGAGGGATCGCCGCTGCCGGTGGCAGACGTCTTGTGACATGTCAGCGGCGGTACGTGCACTGCGTACAAGGCAATTAACCAGTCATCTCACTCGAATCCACCAGTCGGGCGGAATCTCCTCGCAGCTCGAGAGTTGTTTCTGAGGAGGCTCGTCTTTATTCAAGGAACTACCGTGAAAATACTTCGACACAGAAATCGTTAATTGATATCGTTAATTGTCCTTTTTTGGAACAACATCTTGTAAGTATTTCACTTGTAGGTTTTTTAACGTAATAAAGTATCGGACGAACATCCTCTCAACCTCAACGTGTTTAAATTTTTTTGGGTAGCTCGTACTGTTATACTCCACCTACTGCGTACCAACCTATAGATGACATAGGTTGTATAGTAAATCTAGGTAAACGTACGACATAACAATCATGCAAATATGTAATGTTGGGCACCTACTCATACGAAATTCCAACACCATTGCGTGATCTGAAACGCAATCTGACATTTTCCTTGTGAACCAAAAGACGAGCCTTTAAAAAGTGTTCTTCCAGTTCCTTGCTATTCGGGTGGTAGCATAACAATGACAGTTCTTACAATAGAAACTTATGTTTGACAAAAGGAAAGGGCGAACTTCGACGGAGCGTGTGAATGAAAATAAAAGAGAAAATAATGGAGACAAATCACGGCGACCAACTTAGATACAGCGAACCAAGTATTTCTAATTCATTAACATGATCTTACTCGTACAGGCCGCAGGATATTAAGTTAAAAAACCTTACTTGAGGACACAGAACTTTATCATGAACAAAACACAAAAAAAATTACTGAAACGGCCCGGGCACCTTCCTAGTTTTGCCAATTTTTACTGTATGTAGAACTGAATAGTGTTAAACATTAATTGGGTTGTGCAGGTCAGTTAGGCAGTCGCTCCTAGTTAAATACTAGTAATCAGCTGCATCCGGTTAGACTGGAAGCTGACCTCAACAAAGTTTGGAAAAGGGTAGGCAGATTGACACTATGTGTAGTATGACAAATTAAAATTAACCTAAACTATAAAGATAAATAACTCCATATTTTTATTCGGAAGACACTGCTAATTAACAACAAGAAGTGACATTACAATGAAAAACACAATATCAGAAATGGAATGAATAAAATGTTAAATTGTATTTATTAGAGTTTATTATTATCGCTTTTTGAACAATAAGTAGGTACGTATAGACAATTATGGTAAAGTCTGGTAAAGGTGTCGGCGAGGTGCGGAGCGACTACTACATGTGTTACCGGCTTGCATAATGGATGCCCCAGGGCTATCCGTGCGGCGCAACTAACTTAAATATATTCTAGCTGTACCGTTTACCTATTGAGCTAACCCCAAATAGCCCTTATTGCAACCTAGAACTGTTTTAGAAAATCGGAATCTATTCTCGATAAAGGAAGATCCGAAGTAGGGCAAGACAAAACGGGCCTTTTTATTTTTTTTAGACCTTTAATTGACGTAACAGTCTGCAGTCACTGCGATCCCCTTTTGGGAAAACAATTACATAACCTACCTCGAAAAATATTGGTTGAATTCATTGATTTGTTGGCAGGGTGTTATTTAAATTCAGAGAAAATTATGACGTAGCAAATTGAATTTCAAACCACAAGTGTCATTCTTTTGCAGTCGTTTGATCTGACTATACTTAGCTCGGCAAATTGACGTAGGTAGTGTCAATCTGCTTAACAATTATTTTACCTAACTGTATATAGATTTAATTTAAATAAGTAGAAAGTATGAAGTAAATAATTAAATAATCACTGACTGTGCCAATTGCCAATATGTTCATTTGAATACGTAAATGTACTAAGGTTACCTCCGTTCTACTATCACGTTGTAATTGTAAGCATAGTCACGACCTGCTTATCATATCATTAATATTAAACTCAAGTTATTTGAGGACACAAAAATATGAAAGAATATTTTGGTGAAGTCGCGAATATGCGGCCATAATATTAAAAATAATAAAAAATGCGTTCGTCGAATGCCCGGTGCACGGTGGTAGCCCTTGGAATAACAGAAAGAAGCCGCTTGCCTTTCCATTGAATCAAATTCATATATTTTGAGATTCAGTCGCCAATTTCATTTGTACCGATAGGAAAAAAGTTTTCAATAAAACACTGGTAAGTAAGGCTTTAAAACAAATGTGATACCTGTTATTTATTAAAAACCTCAAGACACGTATAACAGATCTTTATGGTTTAGGAAAACTCAGAAAAACTAAAGACCAGGACTGGATGTTTAAAATGACAGAGTTTATTTCTATAACTACCATAATAAAACTGCATTAAACAAGTACAAATTATAAACAACTTATAAGTGCATAAAGTTTGATGTCCAACTGAGAGCTCGCTGAACATTGTAATAGGCAATGACACATATTGTTCTGACGGTACATTCCGCGGATTGTTTTATTGGATTATGCGGCGAGGCCGCGAAGCAGCTATAACTATTCAGTGTCGTCTTTTGTGTTATGGAAAAACTTGTTCTTGAACCCATGTAGTGTGAAAGTCTCGTTTATTTGTGCAGTTTAATGTTACATATGTACACATATTATCGGGTGCGCGGCGCGGCTGTCAACAGGCCCAATGCGCCCGCGCACCGCTCGTCGACACTGCGCACACGCCGAGCGTTGTTAGCGCGGACAATGCCAAGCTCACAGATCCTTCATCATTACCTACTGTTTTGATTTTTCAACTTCGTTAGGAATCTACTTTCCTGTTTTGGGTGAAGACCTGCAATATATTTAGATATTTACATTGTGTTACAAGTATGCAAGTATGACTGATTCATTAACACAGAGCCTAAACTACTAGAGCTGGAAACATGTTTGGACAGTAGTTTATTGTTAAGAGAGGATAAGAGAGGATTTTTAGAAATTTTACACCTAAGAAATTAAATTGGGGATGTTAAAAAGTTAAATCATTGGGTATTAAAACTTTCGGTTGAGTACCTAACTGTTGCACACTTGTTTTAGCATTTTTGGAACATTATCACTGAGGAGACAAAATAGGGGATGAAAATTTTGTGAAAATCCTGGGGTGTGTCAATGAAATTAGGGCTTTGGTTAAAAAATATGAAACATCTATCAGAATTTTTGAAAATTCTATCCTAAAGGAGTAAAGCAAGAGATGAAAGTATGCGGATAGAATAGGTGATGAAAGTTTATATATTGCTGACAAGTGCTAGTTAACGCAACAACATCCGGCTCAGCAGATTAGTTTAATAATATTCCTATATCTATAATTGCCCGTCCGTGTTAGGGATAGGAGCAGAGATATTATTGCCTGTTTAGTTTTGAGATTTAAAATTATTTACCCATAAAATAAGTGCATATAAATGTTACCTACTATTTAATTGCAAAACAAACGGAACCCTGCGAAACCTTATTCAGTCGGTCGTCGACTAATGTTTATTTGGACATATTTATGGCTATAGTTCCGCTTTTTGTGCAGATGGAAATATGTGTGGCGGATCGCACGTCTGCGTGAGATTTCGGACACCTCTCCGCTTACTAAATTTAATATCGTCGGCTTTTACGCCGACGACGAACTAAAAAAAAACTATGAAATCGCCATTGTGTCGGCGACACGAACGGCAGTTCGCGCCTACCGGCCACTCATGAAAATTATTTTGTTTTTATCGTAAAATGTATGTTTATGATAACACCTGTTTCGCTGATGCCTCCGCGATCGGTGTCAGTCGAAGCTTGTCTCGATTTTTTGCCAATTTAAGGACTATAAAGACGCCCGCATCGCCAGCTAATTTTAACCACTGTTCACCGAATTACGCATTCGTTTGCTCTTGTTCGAGGGACGGAAGTCTCCCGCTTTACTTGTGTTACGTTTGACATCAAATGAAGCTGCAGTTATTTGCTGCTATACATTTGCATTTTTTGTATCCATCTTCGCGATAGATGAGGCTAGTCACTTTATGCGATTATGTAGCGAACAAATATTTCGATGAAGATAATAAATTCATATTTATTAACAAATCAATCGCATAAATCTTAGTTTATGTCAACTATAATGATGCGGTTGTCAAAGGACAGCCGCCGCGACCACGGTCCAGCTTTTTGCATAATTACGTCGATGGAATGCCGTCCCTTTAATATGATAACAAAGAAAGATGACCGACTATATGATTGTTGAAATTTATAGCCATCCTCAGCAAGAGATGTTAGCCGCTGATTGTGCGAACTACGGAGTCTTGGGAGCCATTGCTCCATTCTTGATATTCCAGCCGCCAGGAATATTTGTTTCATATTTGTATGAGTTGATATTCACAGACGACGTTCTACCAAGTTCATGACTTATAAACTACAATATCCCACTTAGACTAAACATAGGTTTTATATTATCTTCACGATAATCGTGGATCTTGTAAAGAGCGCAGACATAGATTAGGTGCGCAAGAGTGAATATGTCTATTGGCCTGTTCGAATTGATAAACAACATGAAATCAAAGATAGCGAACCCTCCTTAGCGTAGAGCACGAGTTATATATTTTCGTAACGCAATCCATAAGAAACACTACAATAATCGTACATTTCTCTTGACAACGTTCCTTTGAATAAAGAGAGTTAAGGCGAACAGATACAATGTCGAAGATTTGTTTACTCAGCGCTAAGAGGCCAGCATTGCGTGATTACCTCCTCAGCGCGACTGCTTGAAAAATAGACTTTCCTGCGCAGAAATATAAGGAGAAATTTGCTGTATTGCAAACACGACTCTGTATCTATGTGCAGATAGCGCACCGCCTCGCAGCCGCTCTTGTGGGCTTAAATTAGTACGTACTCAAATGTCATCGTTCACTATGATATCGCAATCAAAATTGACGTGGGAAATATGCTCGTTTGTGACTGAGGGCACGCAGCTGATGTCTATAAATTGTACAATAAATTATATCAATCGCTCTGTTAGATGCCGACGTTGCATAATTCAATCATAATGCTGTCAAAGTATGCGCCGCTGCCCTTACTGCGCCGGTATGCACAGATTATGAGCGAATGTCTTTAGACATTGAATATGGTGAGCGACGATAATACATTATGGCTCGATACTAGTAAATGAATATGTGAAGTAAAAAGTGGTTTGTACATGTCATAATAACTGGAAAAGCTAAAGCAATCAAACAGGTAGCTCACAGTATGCAGTGTCCGGGTGCGCATACGGGATGCGAGCGCTCGATCACCGCCACCTTCCTGTTTTAATACCCACTTTTTATACACTACACTCACCTGCATTAATTTAGCTGAGTAGATCAAATATCTGCACAAAACTTGTCAATAACAGTACCGAGGTAACTGTCAGTCAATGAACGCGAGGATCAGCTCGCGTCCAAGCTGACTTGGTAAAACACACGAATGAAGCCAAAATTATTTACGAAAGAACTAGGTAGCGCACTATTTTTATTTTAAGACATGGTTCTCTATTAATTTGATTAAAATGTAGACAGATTACCACAACATCAAATCTAGGAACATTTGCGTTTCTGTTAACGATTGCTTCAGTAGAAAACAAGAAACAAATGAATTTAGAAGCGTGCATACGACAAGCCGTATATTTACTTTGCTAATACAAAATATTTGTTATGTATCGCGATCTGAATACTCTCAGAGGTCTCATGATTGTATTCTCTTATAAAGAGCCAGTACTTGCCTTACAAAATTGACATCCAAATCAGATTAATCCAATCAATGGAAATTTATGACGCACCGGGGAGCGAGCTCCGTGCCATTGAGAGATCGGCGCAGGCCTTGCTAATCAGCTCTCGACCAACAAACTATAACCTACCTGTTGCTTGCGCCGCATCTTTATCCTGCTCCAAATGGTCTCAAACGAAGACATCTTTAAACTAATTAGGCAGGTTCACGTATAAACCCATGCGTACTTTGAATTTTGCAATAATATATGTAAATTTTCGGAATCATAGCCATCCATAATGCTTCACGTGGTATCGGCATGGACGACATTGTCACACTGTGCCTTTCGGTTTAAAAATTATTCGGAAATTTGCCAACGTCTTCGAAAATCACACAACGTGTGTTTTTGCGGCAATTACAGAGACGTGCGGAGCGGTCGCCTTCTTTGCAAACATGTCTTTGATTTATATGTCTGCTTTCGGCTCTCGAGATGAGAGTAAAATATGAGCCGACCCATCAAATATTCAGCCTTTTTGGGACGCGGGAGCGACTCTTAATGCTCATTATAATAAAAATACGATAGTTCATACTGAAATATATAACGTGCATGTTGCCTACGTTGGTATGTCAGTCCCATTTTGGAAGTTAGCAAATCCTTATTGGTGGACTGAACCGTTTTGATACTGCTCTTAAATTACTTCATGCTATGTTACTTTTGGATGCATAAAATACAAAATTGAGAAAGAAAGCAGGGAATAAATCAACGTGTAGGGATTTTAAAATTATTAGGTTTACAAAAGTCAGATCAACACTGCAATTTAAAATGTTTTTGTATTAGATTTGGTATGACAGTTTTTTAAATCGCCGATAACTAGGTACTTATGTTAAAAGCAAATAATTAATAATTTTACCATTACAGAAAATGTGAACCGCTAAAATTCTTATTTCAAGTATCTAGACACTTTGGTCTGTTGGAGACAAGTTGGTTATATTTCATCAGGACTTGTTGTCACATGATCCGCGGGGAGATTCATCTTTAATTGGGTGAACCGGGCCGTTCTGCTCCTTTACATTGTGGACCTTTATTAGAAGCCTGCCTGGGACAATGTCATACCTACCTGTACGAACCTTCGTGAGTCAGGTTATTCTTTAAGATCGAAACATATTAGTATGTATTTTTAGCGCGAAATGCGTTTGTAATGTGATGAATTTAGGATTTCAATTAACATTTTAACAAAACAGTGTTGTTATTAACAAATGATATAGTTGTTGGAAGTAAAACGAAATGCAACTGAATTAAGTTTCATGCTGTGTCGGATTATCGTAGCGACAGAAAGATCTTAAGAGGGTGTCAAAGTTGAGAGTCGTTGGTGAATTCGGTGTTGTTTTTAGACAAGAGTTTAGTTTACACACTTCTACATTACAAAGATGATAAGTACATATCAAAGTAGTTCCTACATGTTCAGACTTTATCAGGTTCTACGAATCTTGTCAGAAGAGATCTAAGTCCAGAAGACTGTATTCGAGATCAGTAATAAAAAAATAAAAGTCCTCCAGACCGAATTTCCATCATGGCGGCCAATATCAGCGGAGACTACCCATCGACATAGGAGATATTATAGTGCACAGACACAGGTGTACTCTCTTTTCCCTCACTCTCATAGCCCGATGGGACGGCCATCCGACACGACCAGAGAGAGATCAGGCGCAGGAACAACAGCTTAACGAGCTTGGAAGTTGGCGGTATGATACACCCGACTAAACGTTATCACTTACCTGCATGTAATTCTATCAACTACGTTATATTACAAATACATGCGACTGGCAGATTTCTTATAAGATTGACTGCCAGTCAATGGCCAGTCTACTTACCTGCTAACGAAAAAACCATGGAACATTTATCAAAATGATTACAATTAATTTCAATTTAGTTCAAAAACTAAAGCCTTGAAAGTTCAAAACACTAGTTACCTTACCTCACCTGCCTGTTAAGATAGTAAATAATTACCCATATTCACACAAAACATGGTCACAGGCATGGTCACGTCAAGCGACGTCCATTACGGCACTGTCATCGGTGAGTCGTGACGCGCAATTAAAATCAATATTTATGGCCTTATTAGAACACATAAATAAGAAGCTGACATTTTTCAACATGATGGTCGCTGCCACTCTTCAAATAAATCATGGCAAGTTATGTGATGGCTAATGTCAATATACTCGACGTATACCTTGAATGGAAGCCACGTTATTGGGATTTTAAGATTCCATAAGTGATTAAAATTATTAAGTTGCCCTTGTACTATAACTGCCCGCGACTGTGTCTGTAGTGTCAGTGTTGAAGTTGTACCTAAGTAGGCTTTTAATAAAGTTGGCATCTTTAAGCCAACTAGCCATATAATTGGTTAGATGAAATTGAGGATCCACGAATTTAGTAACGTCGTTCCCCATTTAGTTTTGAATAATAATACCTGATCTATTACTTGGATAAGTGCTTACTTGAAAAGTTCCAATCGTGGGCCCGTGCACTACGTACTTCGATCAGTATGGAATATTAAATTATAGTTACAAACCTCTATGGTTACGACTAGTATGCAGTAGTCCGAGTATTCTATCAAGTTTAGCTTTGTAAGTTACTATTAAAGCATCAAGTTATTCATCAGTACATGGAAAATATTCCGTGAAAAATTAATTGATACCAAATCTAGTAACGACCGGTGATCAAGCTGAGAAGCTAAAAGAGTACGCAATGGGCCATAGATCACTTGTACTAGTTTTTATCTAAACGATATTACTATGTTGGTACTGTTATGTATTATAAGCAGGTAAAAAGCTGCTTTAAAGATGAGCTCAAAACATGTTAACGCTCCTTATTAAATACACCTAGGTATCTATGTTACAGAAACCTGCGATTACGAACATAACTTTCTCATAAGTGAAACTTTAAGTAAGATGCGCAAAATGGCATTTAATTCCTCACGCACTAAGACGGAACCCCGAAGTTAATGGCAGAGAGGAGAGTGCGCAAAACGTCAAAGATTCTTAACTAGGACGAGTTAAACGTATGACGGTTGTAAATTTCATGTCGCTTATTCAATTAAGAGTCGTGGATTGAATGACATAAAACTTCTGAGATAGTGCAATAAAATACTTGGCAATTACGGGTCAGCAAGCAGAGGCTCAGTGCTTGCCGCGGCCTGCCGCACACGCCAACCGACACCGAGTTTACTCGCCGCGCCACTCCGCCACTCCGCCAGAACCGCCATTGTGATTTTGAATGTTCACTTACAAAAATATACGACAACCAGCCGCAGATACTTGCATGCTCATCTCGGGATAAAGAGGAGAGTTGTGTTACGTGCTTTACGCCTAATAAAATCATTTGTGTGAGCTTTGTCACGGAATAACATTTACCTAGTACTAACTATACACTATACTTTCTATGTGAGCCTTTGTTTTCAAGAAACTTGTACATAAATCATTCATTTATAGCAAAGAAAAAAATGTTAACACCTGCCTTTAATGACGGAAATTGAGGGTATTATAACAATAATTGTGCCAGCCAATCCTTATCGCATAAAATCAAGTACAACTCAACACGTTTCAAAAATCCCCGTCAACTATTTCCTTGTTATTCTCAATAAGACCATTGTATGGAAATCTCAACATAATGATAATCATTAAATTTCAGTCATGATGGCGCTCATCAAACTGACGTTAAGTTATGATGATTCTCGGTATCGACAAAAACATATCGATGGAGCCTCATTATTAAGTTTAATTATGACAGTTCGCCATATATGAATGGTTTACTTGATCGTGTCTGCGGCCAACGGACTCAAAAAAACAGGCATTCGTCCCATAACAGTTCTCCTATATAGAGCAACTTGACAGCTTATAAAAAGGCTTTAAAGTACCTACCTACATTATCTTAGACACAGCGATGTCAACGACTTTTGATAACAATGCAAGATAATGCAGCATTTTTTGCATACAGATGCGTCCGCGTAGAAATCGGGCTGAATAAGGACAATCATGTCGTTTAAGCGATAAGTTTGCACATTACTCTGTGCGTCGCGATGTCGCAAGGCGTTGCATACATTAGGTACATTTCGTCTTCTAGTTTTTATCGATTCTTAAATCCAAATGTGAAGTAAGGACCTGGGCGGCTCGGGCGACCATGTTTAATTGCAGCTATTAGAACAGATGGCTTATTCATTTGTAGAGCAGTCGGTCGTTGCGCTCATGTCGTAAACTGGCGATTCGTTCCCGTTCTGATGTTATTGTAGCGTTTTGTCTATGCTCTGCCATTTTATTGGGCCATTTTGTTGTTTCTCTGCTGAAGTTCTAAACTCGTATGCATCACTGTTTATGTTTTAGTCATAGTGGCCGTTTCATGTTAAGAACTACAATACGATGAGTCGATGAACGTAAATACTAGGATGTGAGATTTCCAAAATAAATTATGTCTGATTTTGTGCATGTTTTCGAGTAGTACTTTCCTAACGTATGGTTCATCATCAAATTGTTTTGGAATCTAGTTTGATAGGGATGTTTCCTAGTTATGTTGGAGAGTATTCAGCCATTAAAGAACAATCCGCTCATACAACACAACGTTCTCGCTCCACTTTGCGATCTCTAAGTACGAAGTACAGTTTTCAGAATATGGTTAAATTTCATTTGACGGAAATAAATTTATTGCATTTAAAATGTGAATTAGGTATACTTTTTGCATTTAATCTGTATAGTTTAGTTTAAGAAAAACTGCAACATCAATAAGTATCCCTCTCCCCCTTGAAAATTATTACAAGTTTTTGTAATTTTCGAACCTAGGCTAGGTCGAGGAATCGGTTATGTAGGTAAACTTAGGCAACTTTCTAGCAGGTGTAATTCTTTATAGATAATTTGAAAGTTTTTAACTCAATTAACAGTTTCCAATGATGGAGACGGTTTTTGATGACGAGGATAATCAACACGTACTTACCTATTGTTTCAGACTTTTTAAGAGCTCTGTTTGAGCTGATGTTTCTTTTTTAAGTGCGCTGGCCATGCTTTAAATACTCGTAAATAATACCCAAATCAATATAATATGTAAAAAACTGTGCATCTTAAGACTCTATAAAATCAATTTATTATTGTTATATTTTGAATTGTTTATTGAAATTCCATAGGTGTCCTTCCTAACTCCACAAATACCAAAAATGTGTTAAACAATGATTTAGATCGTAATTCTAATGCCCCAGAGGGATAATATTTCAGCTGGAAGACTGCTGACGACATGGTATGGTTTGTCGTTCAAAACAACTCAATTAGCATTTTCATTGTGGCTAATTGTATAGTGATAAGGACATGTAACCACTGTCACACCTCGTCAATGTGGACACGAGGGGGACCGCATTCAACAGTAAGTGACCAGTTTTTAGTTCCCGTTATTATAATTATTTGGATTTTGTATGCTTTATATGTAAGTCCGCGAAAGAAGACATCGTGATGAAACCGGCATGTCCTAGAACCAAAAATTCGAAGACAACATGTGACATCTACCAACCTATACTGGGTCCGCGTGGAAGATAACAGCCCACTCGTAGAGAGAAGGCCTGTGTGCCAGCAGTGAGAACATTAATGCGGATTACGCTGTAGGTAAGTCCTCCACATAAGGTGGACCGATGACCTGGTGAAGGTCACGGAAATCCGATGGATGCGGGAAGCACAGGACCGGTTGATTTGGCGGTGCTTGTAGAAGACGCATGTCTAGCAGAGGACGTCTTGCGGCAGAATTATGATGATGAATACTTTCTAATTTTCCAAAAGGTGTCAAGTAGCTCGTAGGTTTAAAAAAAAATCAAATCTTGAAATATTTCCCTTCTCAGTCCTACTCATAAACATGTAGAGACGTTCACCCGCTCTGAATAAATGAACAACAACTCAGGAGTGTAGGTTGTCATCATTATACTACATTTAAATGTCAAAACGTACATAATAAGTGTTGCACTTTGCATGAACATGTCCACGACCTATTCGAATTCAATTTTGCTTACGTGAGTGGTAAAAATAAATAAAGGCGAGTGAAGCTATGATACGAGCCGGGTTGCGAGTTATTGGTCCCCGTGCGCCGCGGCGGTCGTTCAATTTCTCTAATTAATTAACGATCCCTTAGATAACACACGCTGACAACCTTATTTGTGGCGAACAAATCTTTCAAACATAAATTTTAGTGTACACGCTCTAAACTTGTAAACTCTATGCACGTCTAGGTATCTACATGTTCGAGGCCCGTAAAAGATAAATTTATTACCCTACCAGCAGGTAACCGCACTCCACTGTTACTGATAATTCACACAAATTATATCTCACGATCGCGGAACCTATTGTCGCGAATCACATATTTAGGTATTCCCTAAATGTAGACTTTACTAATCCACATTGCATGATAGGTTTATAGCGTATTCGCAGCAATGTATCCGCGTTTAGAAAAGTGCGTAATTGAATATTCACACGGCGTGTATCCGACCGTTCTCGCACTAAATATTCGTGAAAGATTCACCCAACAATTTACATTTGTCACATAAATAAAAGAAGCATGCGGCCTCATTAGGCGACAGCACGCCGCTCCGCACCGCACCGCACCGCGCCGCACCGTGCCGCGCCGTTGCCGTGCATGCCGCCGCTACCGTGTCCCACTCCTCACCAATAACGTGTATTTGTCAGGAAATTTCCACATAATTGCTCAGAGCTCAGGCGACTCTGATTATTTTATTCATTCTTTTCCTTAGGGTTAGAAGGGTTAGCACGATTCGATACTTAGCAAGATGCACTGAGAAATCAGATGCAAGACGGAATGAATTCGTTAAACCATTTTACGTTTTTCTGTGGCTTTCTTTATCTACTTATAACTTTTTGGTTTAATATTTTAGTTAGAGTTAAGTGGTGAAGGACGAAGCTCTAAGATTCTATTAAAGTGTATAATTTATTTTGGGCTTACACTATCACGAGCGGAGTGACCGTGGGCCCGGGCGCGGGTCCGTGGGCAGCATGGCGCCTCTATCAGCGCTGGTATAATAAGCATCGGTCAATTTGTTCACCACCCGCCCTTATCTTTTATGAAGATTTTTTGTCATCCTATTTTTCACTGCAGACAAAGTTATGAGGTTTTAAGAGAGGTATACTTTTATTGCAGTAATTAAGATATGAAGTTATATTAGGGCTTTTAACGTGAGCGAGATTTATCCGAGCCGTATATTTTTTATGTTCATAACTTCTCTGTCCTGGCCATTTGACTTCTATCTACGAATTTAATGACTCGCTTGATGAATTTATTGGTTGAGTTAAATTAATACGATGTGCATATTCGATTAAAGTGCGCGACCGCGTAGCCAAAGAGCTTAACAAAGAAAGCAGTCTCGATTGTTGGTGCTTATAGTTAAACGAACGTGACAAATATAAAGCACTTGAAATGCGAAAGTTATTCCAATTTCCACATAGTTGGGCGAGTTGAGTACAACTCATTGCGACGGTCAGCGAATCCCTTCTCATTGTCGCAAACATGTCACAACCAAATTCGTGACAGTAAACAGCCGAGCAGTCTTATCAGCATGCAAAGGATGATATTATCGACAGTAGGCATTATAAATCTGAATCGCGGTTAGCTACCATATTGACACGGTTCAGTTTACGACCTTGGGAACGGCTAGTCGCGAACCTGACCGCGAGAACCTAGTGATGGCTACATAGAAATGAGATAACGGTATTCACTCATATATTATGACTTTAGACTCTCCTAAGCAGGACAGTCAACAAACATTATTTGTCAGTAATGACCTGTTTTCTGTTCTGTTGACTCAATCTCTGAGCTACGGCACATGTAAATTCAGATACTTAAATGCTAAAAGTAATCTCTAGAATGGGCGGTCAGCAAAGAACAGCTGGGTCGGTTGCTTTTACATAAGTAGGTATCATCTATATTGAAACAAAACTTGATACACTGATTTGAAGGACATTTTAAAGTTTTAGTCAACAGTTTATGTTCTAATCTAATTCAAACATTAAAATTATTGTTTACAAAATTGAAGCCTAGGTCCCCTTTCGTTGCTGATTGTCCGTACTTTTAGGTCGTTATCGAAAGGTCCAAAGAGACTCACCTAGTTGGAATTCAAAACCTGAATAATTATGAGTTTAAATTTTCTCATAATAAAAACACTCCCATGACAATAAAATATGCTTCGAGACAATGATTGAAAATACGCCTCACGAATAAAAATATGGTCGTTAATAATTCTCATAGCGGTTGACTTATCATTGCTTAAATAACTTGACAATAGGTACGAACTAATAAAATATTCTATAAACATTGTGACGGCCGCGCAATACAGACGCCGAACGACGATTCTGTGAAGTCGTTTGGAAAGCAGGCTGTGATTTGCAAGGTCACGCGTATAACACGGATGTTCCCGATATTGAAATGTACAGACGTGCTTTATTCACCTACATATGAACACATGCAACTTGAAAAGATCCCAGCCAAGCACTCATCTCTTTATTAAAATAAACCTTATACACCGCGCGGAAGCCATCGTTTCGTTCGGTGAAAACTCGCCGCTTGAACGTTGCCCAATGCGACAGTAGTATGAGAATCAAATACTCATATTGAATACGAAGCAGACAAACGGTACGACACTTCGTATGGTAAATTCCGTATTGCGAATTATTAAATTATTTATGCCGCATATCGCGGTGCTCCGACTACCGATCGCTGAACCACAATATCGGGAATCCCTGTTCGCTACTAATGCAATAATTTGGCGTATTTTGCAATCGCGTATTGAATATTGAATAGTTGGTAAATAGTTTATGTTCTGAACGTGGATTTCAGAGTACGTGATACGGCGCGGCGGCTCGTTGTGAAATTGCACGACACACGGATAACATACGTTAACAAGTGGTCGTTTCGAATAAAATTTTATGTTCTCGTTGTGTTTAGATTTATCACAGATACGCGATGGATCTCTCGATATGCGGTGCATTACGGCACTGCGGCACATGCGCCGCTGCGACGCGGCGACGCGGCGACACGGCGACGTAGGTGTTCAAACGACAAACCGCTAAACTCAACGACTGCCAATACATCTTGCATTATTATTTTAGTACCGAAATACCTATTATAACTTTATTGCGAATGAGCACGACATGCTGTTACGACCCACGAATTAGTCGAAACGTGGTTATAATGTAGGAATAAGCATGGATCATATCAACGTTTAAATTCAAGCAAGGTGTTCATAGACACGAGAATGCCATTTAATCCTTGAGTTTAGATATGGTACAAGATTTCTAAACCACATTACCTCAAAGTCAGGTGCAACTATAGCATGGATAGCTCGGATGATTCACTTCTGCGGTCTGCCATAGCACTAATCAGCGTCAATCTAGAAGGTTGCTACGGAAATCTTAAACCTCAAAAAAGATGTCACTGAAGGTGTTTGATAGTAGACTCCACCCTTAGCTGCCTGCTTCTCTCTTCTCTCCTCCTTAAGCAAGCTTCCAGGTCTGCAATGTTACACTCTAGGTAGGTATAGCGGTATGATAGGAGGACCATATCAGACCACGGAGGGTCAGGGTAACCAGACTCAGATGTTGAATGCTCCGAAACCCCGATGATGGTCGCGGGAATCTGCTGGTTGCAGAAGCAAAGGACCTGTATTCGTTGTGGTGATGCTTTGGTCTTTCAGCTGATAGGATTCGTTGTTAACCTATTTGAACTCTCAAACAGCTCCGATTAATATCGGAGCTGTTTGAGAGTTCAAATAGGTACTCAGGCATATTAGCTGTTTTTGTGTGTTTATGTAATCATAACACACAAAAACAGCTAATATGCCTGAGTTGGGTGCTACCCACTATAGTTGATTTTAACTATAGTTGAACACATATTTGTGTAAAACAATAAGTTCGCAGTGTCAACGCGATATGTCCTCACAATGATAACGGAGGATATCGCGTGCGTACAATCGCAGACGAAGTAGAAATGATTTAATTTGTTCGTGGAGTGGCTCCGAAGGAGTCGAGTAGTCGCGGTTATAGACCCGTGCCAGATATCATTTGTAGCTATTTCGAAGACAAAATACAGGAAATAAACAGAATATTGAGTTCAAACCAAGAAGTAGATCGTATGAAAGTGAAATCAAATAAATTAATATTTATTTTAATTAAAGTAAGTACCAGGTACATCAAGATATGCCAATTACATAGTACCTGCTGATAGATAAATATTTTATTCAATATAACCAACGAAATAACATAAAATTAGGAAATTGAAGTGTCAATGTCACCCTCGAGCTAGCAGCTGATAGCAGTAGAGGAATGCGCGACACTGCGGTAGATACTACTAGAGAACTAACAGCAGATAGTAACAGAGAAACGTCCGAGCTAGCAACAAATAATAGCAAAGGGATGCCTGAACTAGCAGCAGATAGCAGCAGAGGAATCTGCGACCTAGCAGCAGATAGCAGCAGAGGCATCCGCGAACTAGCAGCAGATAGCAGCAGAGGCATCCGCGAACTTGCAGCAGATAATAGCAGAGGAATCCGCGAACTAGCAACAGAGGAATCCGCGACCTAGCAGCAGATAGCAGCAGAGGATTCCGCGACTTAGCAGCAGATAGCAGCAGAGGAATCCACGAACTAGCAGCAGAGGAATCCGCGAACTTGCAGCAGATAATAGCAGAGGAATCTGCGACCTAGCAGCAGAGGAATCTGCGACCTAGCAGCAGATAGCAGCAGAGGCATCCGCGAACTAGCAGCAGATAGCAGCAGAGGAATCCGCGACTTAGCAGCAGATAGCAGCAGAGGAATCCGCGAACTAGCAGCAGAGGAATCCGCGACCTAGCAGCAGATAGCAGCAGAGGAATCCACGAACTAACAGCAGATAGCAGCAGAGGAATCCACGAACTAGCAGCAGTTAGTAGAACAGGCACAGTTTGTGACAGGTATTAGCATTACCCTCGATGTCACCGTAGAATGTCTGAGGGCGCGATCTTGATACCGCTTTGAACTTAGCACAAATATTCTCTAAATTAAGTGTAAAAGTTAGTTCAGAACTATTGTGTAATATCTGCACGTTGGCGCTGCATTGCGTGACCCGACTCCCCAGTGTTGACTTAATGGAGTGCTCGTGAACAAATTTAAAACACGCCTTGTTATGACTTACATGATTTATAATTACGCTCCTGTGATTGTTAGACAAACACGAAACACTTTAATATTATGAGGGTCGTTTGCATGCTTAACTTCAAATTGTTTCACATAGGTATACACACATAATTATATTGTTTTCCTTGGGTTGCTATGACTTCAGTTATTAATATTATAAACGTGAAAGTTTGTGAGGATGGGTGTATTGATGTTTGATACTCTGTCACACAAAAACTACTAAACGGATTTGGATAAAATTTGGCACACAGATAATTTATAACCAGGATTAACACATAGGATTTATATTCCGATATTCCTACAGGATCGAAACTTATGCGGGTGAAACTACGGGGCGCAGCTAATTATAAATATTTTACAGGCAATCTATGTAAAACAAGTATAACAATTTAGAAACTAAGCCAACTTAGTTAGGAAACGCTATGCAGATGATAATGTTTGATAAATACAAAGAGCTTCATCAGGTTCATGCGTATAAAACTATAAATCATGTCGTGATCAACAACAATATACTTTTACAGCTTATTCGAATACCAAAAAAGGAAAATAATCTTAAAAATAAACAAACGCTGACTAAGTAATAAAAGAATAAAATATCTTAGGGTCTCGCAGAGTTAACCCGGAGGCCAAAGCGCGGGCGGCTTGGGGGTTCGTAATTGAAAAATAAAAGGCCGTAATAATAGAATTTACATTGTGTTGTACGTCTGTCTTTGTCAGGAGCAGCATTGACTTCAAATACATATGTATTATTATACAATAATAGACACCCACCCCATTGCAGATGCCCTCTCTTTTTATGACAAATCTAATAGAATTAAGTAACTTTTCAATACATTAGAAAACATGTACTTATGGACATCCGATTATAAATATTACCTATTTTCATACTTCTACAAAGTAGGTATACTATGAAACCCCCGCACATGACATGTGAACGGTGAGTCTAAGCATGTGGTGTGTCACACACCATAGCGTGACACTAAACATATTTTTAATGTTATCCTAAGTTGATATATGTACACTTACAGTAAGGGTCAAAAGTAGAGTGACATTGTCACGAAGCAATAGATTGACACTTCTGTTTAACTTACGACCTTCTTCTAATGAGTTATTTCTATACTATAGACACTCACTCTCGAGAACGTTATTTGTTTTTGGTTGGTTGTTATTGTAGATTAGTGACGTGTGTTTAATCTATTAGCGGTGTTGTATTTCATTTTGAAATGCAAGGAAATTTAAATATTGAGATGAAAGCAGATATTATCGCGCTGCGTAAAAGTGGACTTAATATTATATCACAGATATTTGATGAAACCGGACTGAGTGTGAGTATTATGATTTAATTATTTTATCGATTTTCTTATTTTTATTAAAGTACTGATCCTTTTAGTTATTTTTTTAAACGTTTTATATTTATTGTAAAGCCTAAATAGAAGATTTTTTTTTAATGATTTGATTATAAAACATAACATAAGTATAATAATAATTTAATATGTAACATTTCTATATTCAAAATAATTTTGTTTCAAATTGGTATTATTCGTATTTTGCTAGTAGACTAACAGTACTCGTTCTTTGTTTTAGAGAAATACCTACTGTGAGTCGGAGGGTCAAAAGATGGCCCCAACTAGTCAGTGAATAATGAAACAAGTGGTTTCATATCAACGAGATAATTCGCCGAATTATTCGACACGTCTTTACGAACCGTTCGCCGTGCAAACGAAAACCAGCTTTTTGAGGTGGTTTTCGTTTCGCCCACATTTGATGAAATCACTTATAAAACATTTTTATTTTAACCCCGTATTACAATAGCAATACAATAATGAAAATAAAATAATGATTACATGATGATTCTTGTTTATTAATCTATAAAAAACGAATAGCAAAATAACCGATAAAGATTATTGTTGGAAAAGAAAAATAAAAGTCCCAACTCGAGATCGGAACCCAGACCTATGCGTTCAATAATCCAATACGTAAGACTACCAGCTATCGGTACTTGATGTAATGATTTCGATTTTAGCTATGGTATGAACCAACCAAGGTCATACGTAATTATGTAGCCTGTGTGCAAAAGCGACGGTATGTTTTATGTTTTGTTCGACGCCAGCCAGTGTGCGAATTATAAGGTGAGCGTTCTGTGTTGATACATCACTTAATACACACAGACATAGGTACGGCCTTTACCGCGCGTTCACAGTAATACAGTCCTTAAGGTGATAATGGATTAATGACCCCTACTGTACTTACCTAATGATAAAACCCATGCCCTGGGCAAAATCAAAGCAAGCTGGCATTTTCGATCACATACCGAAACGGAGTTCCCAAACATTTGTATGCAGATATTACGGTAAAGTTGGATTGTTTCGTGCATCGCCCAACATTTCCGTACAATAGATTGGCCGAGGCGTGGTACAGCTAGTTAGCCGTAAAGTGAGATATAAATATGCGCAAGCGCAAGGGTCACACATTGACTATTCTGCATTGTAGCGGGAAACGTGCCAGCAAACAACCGGCAACATTTTCTTAAATTTGTCATTCTTAGGTTATTTAATTACAGAGGACAGTTATATCAATAATAGAACAGGTAACCAAACAAATCAAAGATTCCATTGCGGTTGCATGAGTAATCTTCACGAGTGATAGGACCTAATCAATACGGACTAGTCGACATAATAAAGTGATTACAACGTCAGTGATCAGAAACAAGTATTATCTTAGATGTTTCGCTGTCAATTAGTTATTTGTACGGCAATATTTTAGTCGTAGATAGACTCATTAAGTCTCCTACTCACTGGTTTAGTACTCAAATATAATCGTTTACAGGCACATGGCACGGGAGGCGGTCTTATCCGATTGGGAAAATTGATAAACTTGAATGAAAATCTAAATCGAGAATCTAAGTTTATATTCTGTGCGCTGCTTTACGAGATTCATGAGTACACAGACATAGATTAGCCTAACGACATATAAATAGAAACCACTGTAGCTAGCACCACTATAATAATTGCCTACTCGCATTTTATCCGTGCTATCATCTGCGAATCAATCAAGTCTGATCCGTAGTGTCTTACCGAGAAAATTTATAGCGTCTTCTCCTTCAGATATTTGCATATTATCTTAATGATGAAGAACCACCTCTTCGCCACTTATCGCCTTATATTCCAATTAATGTTGGAAATATGCGGCAGCTCCTCGCGAGCCGTGTTTTATTAACCTTTCATAAAGTACGCCCTTTATCGCTTATATTAAATCGCTTCCATGTGTTACACTTTTGTAAAGTATTTTTTATAAGTTTTCATTAATCGCTTACATTATAGAGCAGTGGTGGGCAAGTGATAACGGCCGCGACTTATGAGTTGTAGGTCGTGAGTTCGAATGAACCCATGCAGGTACTTTTCTGTGTGTAAAAATTTTAAAGACTTCCACCAACCCGCAGTGGGCCCGCGTCCCACTCACTCCCACCGGGAGAAGTTGTGTGTGTGTGTCACCTGTGTTCCAGCAGTGGGAACATTATAGGCTGATTTTACGAAGCCCTCCCAGCCTGCTAATGTGTTGAGAAGTAAAGTGTGATGATTAACACTGTAATAAGTTCTGTTACCGTTAGTCAATCAAAATATTTTTTTTTTAATATACGTTTTTCTCATGTATCTAAGTGAATTTCAATTCTTATGGGAAATAAAGATATCTCGAACTTCAAACCAAAATAACGATACGAATCAGCCAAGGACTTTCAAGTTAGGTACTGACTTATTAAGCAGGCTGTACTATTTCATTAGCGGCTTATTCGTAGCATTACAAACACTTCAATAAAATATACTTTTATCTGGCAAGTAAGTATGCAAAATGTATGTAAAGGTGGCGAAGAGGTCCATAATTATTCTGAGCGGCATACGTGTGCAATGGTGTAAATAATAGGCGCGGCCGCATTGTTCGCTACTGGAGCATACACCTAATTAACCCGGGACGTGACATGCCCGAGATATAAATTTTAAATCTTCTCGAATCCTCCAAGAAAATAAATACATGTCTGTGGAGCACAGTACAAATAAACCAGGTAGACAGGTACAATGTGACCTGTGTGATACAATATGGGGAATTCATTAATGTAGGAATTTTTAAATATTATAAGATTGTAAGCAATTTTTTCGCATAACGAAATGTGTAGAGATCTGGTTAAGAAATAAAGAAAAGAATTTAGTGAGACTCGCTCAGAAAGATGCAATTATACAAGCGAAATATTAAAATAAAACAATAACAGTATAAAAAAGTACTATATACTATCAAAAGGCTATCTTCAGCGGTTTTATAGGAGGTATTCCTAATACAATTAATGGAAAACTTGTGTTTTTGAAACTTCTAATCTAATAAATACGTACCTTTACGTATTCAGCGTCTCTAACCAACTAAAAACGTTTATGTATCAACATCTTCTATTGTGTTCTTTTCTTAATAAGTATCATTGTACATCACCTAAGTCCTAAGGCCAATTGCACCACAAATCACTAAATGCATTTAGCGCTAAACATTTAATACATCATTATGTGTCCGTCATCTTCAAACGATTTACAGAAATAGAACGATGTTTTATTTTGTTTTTTTTTTTTTGTATACCTAGCTATTAATGTAGACTATAAGGAAACGTAAACACTGTTTTTGGCAAATAAACATAATCTTATCTTTTAAATTCGTTTAGCGCTAAATGCATTTAGTGATTTGTGGTACAAGTGAACAAGTGAAGTGTGGTGTGGTGAAATGTCAACAAGTCTTAGGCCCAAGACTTGTTCACATTTTATAACAACATAATATTAGGCATACACTCATTTCTAGTTATTTTACTTCATAGTAATATTCTTTTTTTATGTTATTTTCTTTTATTTTCTAATAAAGTTGCTGTTGGGTTGCTGCCACTGACAGGTCTGTCAAAAACATTGTGATCTTTACCCTCGTCACAATAAGGTTGCTGTTGGGTTGCTGCTGTCAGAGGTAAAACAACTGTGAACTGTCTGTACACCAAAGTTCAAAGTTTCGTAGGCACCTTATGTCTACGATCAATTATTAGATACTAATATAAGGGCAGATATTTGATCTGCCCTTTAAAATGTGACAACGGACGCATTTCGTTTCTGTCGTCAATCTCTCAGCCATAAAAGCGAGGAATCGACTTTATGGCGAATAGTAGATTATACATGCAATTTCAAGTTTTTGGCTACAGGTTGTTGTTTTATATTCATGTTTTTCTTATTTATTTTAATAACTTAGCAAACTGCTACCGTGCAGTGTCAGAAGTACCTGCACCCAAAAAAAAAGTTAATTTCCTTAAATAGTAGATTTCTCTACTAGCCCGAATCTCTTTTATTGATCGAATATCAATTAAAGAGATTACCTATCTCACTTTGATATAGTATTTTAATCATTGTTTTAATCTGGTTCAGGGTACTTATAATTCGGATAATTAATTTGCCCATTCTTGCTTCGTTATGTTTTTCCTTCGGTATTACCATTTTCCCGGTCTACTGCGATTTTGCTGCATATAATCAGAGTTAACCAGATGACATCCTGTATACACGAATACGATCCGTTCTGGCAGTTGTATGGTGAACATAGTAGCAGCTACCGATCATCGAGTGAAATATATAAATCGAAGCGTTATCATCTTCGGCGATCACCGCAGACGGCTGCGGCGGGCAGCCGAGACGTGAAATAAATATCCATTTCCATACTCAAATGTAGGCAGAGTGCAGAGAGGGCGCGGGCGCTGCGGCCGCGACCACCGCACCCGACTGATCTATAACTTCTTATTATTATTTGAATGAGATCTATTGATCCGCGAGGTGTGGAACCCGCAATCCGCTCCGACGACGATCATTTTGTTCGACTGGAACGACCGCTTTTGAACTAACTTGACGTAACAATGGCGGCCACTGACGGCAATGATTTAAAATCTGTTAACAGGACGGTTCTCTTTTTAACGATTGGTATACAATTTCCATAAAAGGTTTTCCAGATTATCTCTGTGTTCGAAATACATTTCACATAATAAGGCATAACATGTCACTATGTTAAAATAACTGTGGTTCCCTTAGCTAGTTCTAATCTAATTGAAACGTGGCCCGAGTGCGAACTATGATACTTAACTGAAAACCGCTGTGCCCGCGAGTGCCCGCGACTCCATCTACGTGGAAATCGAACAACAGTGTCACAGGAGTCACATCTATGTGAGTCCTGTGTGACAGAATATCATCATCACTCAACCGAAAGACGTGCACTGCTAGGCCTCCCCCAGGTACCGCTACCACGACCCGTCCTGTACGTCCGGAATTCCGAATTCTCACGAATATGATTGACAAGAACCTTTTATCATAAACTTTTAATAAAGAAAAACCAAAACATTTTAAAATATGGTTCTATAGGTGCATCTAGATGGGTCTGTATGGAATAATCTGTAACTATTAGAGGTAGTGATATTTTTTTTAAAGAATCAACGAAAACAACTACGAAGGCAACGATTTTATAGAAATAGAAATGAAATCAAAGATTTTCAAAACATCACGAATGGGACTTTCTGCAAAAACTTACACAAATAATCACCGAAAATGCAGTTTGTGAACATAAACATTGCTTTATAAAAATAAGAACGTTATCTATTAAGGTATTCAATTAACAAACAAACTTTATAGCGCTATTAATTTATCAAAACTACTTTTACCTAAGCAGATTTTACAAACAGTATCTAACTATATTATTTAATTGAAAGGTTGTTCTATCTTTTGTTATTATTAATACCCACATACATAAGTACCAAGCGCCAAATTAATGACATATTTAACGATACCCAGAGAAACAAGTATCAAAAATATTTTAAAATTAGCCTACATTGTCCGACTGTTGAGCAAAGGCCTCCCCCAAATCCTTCCAGGCATCTTTTTCAAGAGCCACCTCGATCCAAACCTTTGCGGTATCTCCGCGTCTAGGTTGTCGGATTTTTTTTTCTATTTTTATTTTATTTCTCCATTTCTGAACGCGTTTCTTCTTTCGACTAAGTACCTGTAGGTACCATATCAGTCAAAACTGACACATCGTTTCGATGACGCGTTTTATAACCTTCGGTATAGTTAGTTGAACAAGTGCTCACACTCGAGCCGAGTGTCGGGACAGCCCGTGCCAATCATCGGTGATAATATAATGGGTCCGGTGCAGGAAGCGCAGTTATTCGCAACGACCCCGCGCATGGGGGCTTTTAATCAACACTTTATTGTTTAATGACCCCTCGTCCCAGTCTAAATTAAAAGGGTGACGGCTCAAACGCTATTGACGGATGCGTTATATGTGCGCGGAGTTAGTTGAATATTTGATGATAGATAATAGCGATGCGTCAAGTTACTACCTACGGCCGCGTCGTTGCGTTGTCGCGGATTTCGCTGTTAGCGTGCGATTGGATCGGCTCATAGCCAGCAGAGGACTGCTGGAGGCCGAAGATGATGACGGTGCTCAGTAACCGTAGACACGTAACGAATAGGTATTAGGTAGGTAACATTACAATCAGGCAGCAACAGTTTCCTTTATTCGGTGAAAAATAAAGAGTAGGTATTCTATAACTATCTTACTAAACAAATTCAAAATCAAAATATTTATTTGCCAGAAAATACATTGTTCAACAAGGCAACAATACAATTACAATTTGCAATAAACAAAAAACAATACGGACTAGAAACTTATTCACCAACCGATAAGTACTTAAAGAGAGTTCCTTAAAAAAAAACGATCTTTTCTTCTCCCCCTTGTCTCTCCAACCATACAGGATAGCAGTTGGCATAATTTTTAGGTCTGTTTTGACTTACTTATTAGGGAAATTAATTATTTACCTAGCGTCAATTAGCTAAATAATTAGTGTCCCAGATAAGTAATTCAATACAGACCTAAAAACCAACCAACTTAAATTGTCAGTATATTTAAATCACAACTTTAATTTTTTTGCCAGTTGTATAAAGTGTCTAAAGACGACAAATTGAGTAGTGTGTCCATTTAATAAATTATAAATTGTCCTGAATGTACCTACCTCCATCATGATCATCTTGTAATAGCATCATGTGATCCCTGCGCCTGAGTAGTCGCTTTGTATTTTATTAAGTGACGATTTCCTCACACCCACATGTCATAATTTATTGCGTGCGTTTTGGTTTTTGCGTCATCAATGTTGCCAAAAGCTTCTTCAATTAATTTCAATGTGCTCTACCATTAAGGGGTTTGATAAGGCAACCATGTACATCTGTAATTAGTAAATATGAGTGAAGATTAAAGTAAGTAGCACAAGTAATGCGAGCGCCGCCGCGTCGCGTGCCTCCCGCTGCTTTAAATGCCTAGCCTACGAAAACTTTGGAGATTATCACATTTTTCCATCTTCAATCTTTCGCACCAGAATAGGTATAGAAAGAAGGCGAGAGAACAACAGATAAGACCCGGTAAACTTGATCACATGCAGTTTGCACTCCCGTAGAATTAGGTACCGTTGGCCGCACGTCAATGGTAACAAATTCAAAGTCAAAGCATTTATTTCAAATAGTCAAAGCATTTATTTCACATTGAACGGCAAAAATTACAGAAAAATAGAATTGATTCTAGTCGCCCCTTCCAAATGGTAGTTTTCGTATGGAGAAGAATTGGCAAGAAACTCCACCGTAGCAAAACCAGTATAAAAGCTGGCCTCTTATTCTATAGAAACTGCGTACTACGCTAGGTCAGCTCAAGGCCAAAGTACCACCGACGTGTGGCCTAAATCAGCAGTATCCGCCAATGTTCTTAGGTTCAATACTCCACCATCACCAACTCATTATGACTTGGTTTTGGTTAGTGGATGGTTTTAAATTTTGTTCCACTTTATCATATATGTAGGTAAAGAAGTAATCAAAGGAAACCAGGTCCTTAGGAAATTTTAGACTACCAACTATTTAAATTGTAGGCACAACTTAAAGTACCTATTGCCCCAGAAAGAATGCCGCCAATCCTTGCCATCACCGCTAAACGCTATCAGTGCACTTTGTTATTGCCGGAAATCTACCAATTTAATATCATTATTATAATTAGTATTTCAAAATAAAAACAACTCCATAGTTTTCACGTGTAGCATTAAAGGCATTTGATCCCTGACTTTTAATGCTTCACCCCCGGCATTAAAATTATGTGTATATTTGTATCACGCTCGCGATTGTAGGGCCTCGACGGGTCGTACACACAGGGAAACGTACACCGCTCGTCAAGGTCTTCGCCATCCACTTAATGTATTATGATGTATCAAGTTTACAACAATATAGACTACAATGTTCTTTCACTTCAGTACTGCGATTCAATAAAACAGAGAGCTATTCAGCGATCACGATAAATAACATTTATATTTGATAACAAAAATAGCAATCCGCCCTTGGCGTTAATTACGCGAAACCTGATATCACTCTTATTTTAATGACGAGCCCTAAATTATTGCGCGCTGCAAAATTCTTAATTATATCTCTTAAATTTCTAAGTAAAATTTAGCCTAGAGCGTCGGTAGGACAGCAAAATGATATGTTTGTAAACAACGAAAATTTTACCGTTAGGCGTTAATTAATACTTTATGATAACAGTCTGCCAGCATATCTGTATGGCCGCTATAAACACTAGTGATTCTACTTTTATACTTAGGTATATTGTTGAATTTTTAATGAACATATTTCACACCTTGATCAGATTAAGTAATGACTGTTAAAAAACTTGTTTATTGTTTTACAAAACTTGCTCAAATTTGGTTTTGTTTCATTTGGGTAAAGATTAAAATCATGCAACTCTCCTCAGATTTAGCTTATCGATAAATTAACAGAAAAATACTCATGTCGTAATAAGTAGGTCCCTACCTACTCTCCTATACTTACACGTCATGTTCTGAACGCCGGGAATATTAATTACACAGTTCATAAAAGTAACGTTAAACGCTTAGGTAATGTGTTAAAAGGAGCCCATCACCCCTCCAATTAGTCGGATAATGACGGTGTTCAAGTTATTAAATTAATAAGGGGAGGTCGGGTGACGGTGACTCGGTGTCGGCCGTGTCAGGTGGCCACCTGTTTTGCTGTCTCACACGCACGCACAATATGACGAAACAGATTACTTTATTTAGCATCGTAACCCCGCGCATCCTCATGCTCATAGATGTAAGAAAACAACTAAGACCAAAATTCTAATTCACTGAAAAAGCTCTTACGGAGCGAGTAATTACCGTAAAAGGTCTTAAGCATGAATGTTATGACGGCGCTTATGAAAAGTATTTCACTCCTAGCATAACGAACCACCTGCCTTTTGAGGCTTTCAATGCTCACCACACAATAAATTTTAGGGCGAAAAGGTCTATGGATTTCTTTCCATTTCGCAATTACTTTTTGTTTTGTATTCCTGTCGAAATTATAAAACTCGAATTTACTTACTCAGATCCTCTTTGACATGATAATAATTCAGAGGGAAGAAGTCGAATTTAATAGCAAGTTAAATGATACGTGTCCTGATTGGAAAATGTATGCTTATTCAGGTCGAGCGCGGCCTGCGCCCTCCCCAACCCTCCGCACGGCTGGTTTGAAATGAATGGTAATAATGGCCGAGCATCCCGTTCGCATCGTTTTGTATGATTATTCCAGATTAATTATTTGTTGGAATTTTGCTGGCTAATTTTTTGGAACGAGATTTTCCCGCTTTGCCTGACGTTTTAATTCTAACTCGTCATGGGGAGAAGATTAAATATGCTATAGGTATGTAGCTAGGTACCAACGAACAGACATTTTGTGAGTGGTCATATTGAGAAGAGGACATTTACGAGTTGATTAATACTTATGACGTAAGTATTGTGTGTCTTGGACGCGTTGATTTGCTCTTTCAATTTGGGATGGATAAAGGTCAGCTTGATGAATATAGAGACTAGCTAATGATGGACTTACTGCTATAGAAATCAAATATTAGCTATATACAGGATAATTTTTTATTCAGTGCGTAAATTTTTACAGGGTGTTCTACCCATGAATATGAACAACATTCACTATGGGACCATCTCTGAAATCACGAAAAAAAAATCAGCAGATTCATACATTTTGGTCGAGTAGGTATTGAACTTTTATAAGAAACAGCTGATTTTTTTTTTGTGATTTCAGAGATGGTCCCATAGTAAAAGTTGTTCATATTCATGGGTAGAACACCCTGTGAAAATTTACGCACTGAATAAAAAATTATCCTGTATATATTTTTTTTTTAATGTTCAAAAAGTATATCGCAGAGTTTAAATTTTTATATGCTACAAACCACAGAAGCCTTTGATGGCTTATTTTAACTGTCATTTTACATCACAGTGATCTTTATGCTCGTCGGAATAAGGTTGCTATCAGGGGTAACTATGAAAGAACAACGAAAAATTAAAAGTTTTCAAGTCATCATACTTTCGTCTGACAGCGTTCTTATAAATACTTCAGCGTTCTAATACGTCAGTTACAGTTAATGATTGTTTTTGAAGTGAAAACTTCTTTAGCGACATTGTGCACTTTTTTGTGATGGGTAAAAATGTTAAAGTTGCGTCAGGACATGTGACCTGATCGAATATTCGTAAGACGGAGCTCGCGTCAAGACACGTGAACTGATCGAAAATTCTTAAGACGGAGCTCGCGTCAGGACACGTGACCTGATCGAAAATTCGTAAGACGGAGGGAGAGTCCCGCATTCCAAAATATCAAAAATGCACAACGTTAATATTCAAGTTTTCACTTCATTCCCGGAGTGCAATCCGTTTTTTTTTTTTAAGTAACGCCTCTGAATGCGTCTAGAGTGACTTTATATCAAAAACTTCGTAACTTAAGAATACTACTGATAATAAAATACTGTAACGACCGATACCCGGCCATACTGATTGCACTAACTTTCCAGCAATGATAAAATTAAATAAAAAAAAAACATAATTAGTTAGTAATGTTACCTACTACACTCAAAGCATTGTATTAGTAAATAAATCATAGGTATATTTGGGATTATTTTATACCTACCATGTGTAAAATAATTATGTCGATCGATAGTGACTCTACATCACTATTGAATCACGTCGCAGCTCGGCAGCGGTCCCAGAGGTCCCCTGACTGATGCGAATATCAAATCGGTGCCACCCCTTGATTTCATCATTTTAACCCATTAGACGACAAAGAAAAGCGACACTACGAGTGTATAGTCTTGAGTCAATCAAACTTGCCGAAAAATTCAGTAAAAGAACCAAAGGTCAAAGATGATGTTCGAAAATGACGCAAATAAATCACGTATTTTGGACAACAGAAAACTAAAAATACCTCATTAACTGAGCCATTTTCTTTATTTGTCCTTTATTCTGCTTCGTTTCGCATTTGCAAATGAAACTCATTCCTATCAAAGTACACAAGATGCTATTTTTGTTCAGCAAGCAAGCGATGTTTGTGCTCTCGGCTGGACTCTCCCAAGGGGCCTGAGCTGGCACATTCTGACGACTGAACTAAGTAGAAAGATAGAACAGAATTAAGTCGGCCAATTATCCCGTATTGGATTTATTGGTAATCTCTGCACGAATGGGCGCGAGGGTGCGAAGCGAACCAACTTCTGATGATGCCTTTATCGGCATTATGAACAAAGTTGTTGCAATTTTTATGTAGGTGGATTTATTGTTTGCCTTCCTCTCTTGTTTCGCCCTCGGTTGTGCGCACACAGATAAAAGAGAGTCCAGAAGCGTTTTACTACAAATAAATCAATCTTCAATCAAAGTATTCTCGTCCGGCTTAGCTGACTTATCTCTGTTAATAACCTTCTCTTTGTTTACTTTATGCAATTATTTTATTCTACCTACTGATTTGACGGCGTAAGTTGGTACATGATGTTTGTTTGTTTGTTTGTAAGTATCTGTTTTTTTTCATTTGTGGAAGTTTCTCAAAAAACATGGGTATATTCTTGTTCCATGGTGACCAAATTTATACAATATGTACGTATTACAAGAATGTCGGACAAAATATGGTTTTAATTCACATTCACGAGTAAAATGGGCTCTTATCTACAATATCCACTGCAATTGTTGGAAAAGTGACTATACCTAATATAAACTTCCTGACATCGCACGAGCTCAGTTCTGTAAGTACCGAAGTTGGAATAACATAAGTAGGTCCGTAGAGTAAATAAATAATTACTTTACACAGTACCACTAAGATAGTCCCCGCTGGATGCCAGAAGCAAAGGACCGGTCGAGTGGCAGCACTTGAGGGAAGCCTACATTTGTCCAGCTGTAGATGTCTCTTGGCTGAATTGATGATGACGGAAACGCTCCCTGAATTAAATAATAAAATACATTATTCTATTACTTAAAAGCATTTCTCAATGTTAGTTAAAATGGTTTCCAATGCATGTTTTGTCTTACAGTTACCTTATACCCGTACCCGTATGCTTTTTCGAAAGGTAATTTAAAAATAAAATACAACAATGTATTTTAACTAAGGGCCAACTCTGAAACATAAGATATGTCACTAATTCAATTTAAGATCGGATTTCAACCGACTTGAGGTTATAAGCTAGATCTGTGATACCTACTTATATAGCAAAGAGGTTTAAAGTAGAGAAGGTTTTTAGAGAAAATAAAACTGCACTTCAAAAAATGTTTGTCAATAGTGTTGCTGATAAGATCCATATTCTGCAAGGAAATAAAGCGTTGCCCCTACCTAATTAAAATTCTATTTCTCATAATAGTTTGGTTTTCGCCTTGAAGTCTTATCTCGAAAAACTCACCTTGTATGAAAGTGAATACATTTCTGAGTAGCACTTTTACCCTTGTCCCAAAAGTGCCTGTGAATATTATTCTAAAAGTGTCAATCCGTATAAAAGAAATTGATACATCGATATAAAAGCAAAAATATGTATGTTCTCAATGTATTAGTAAAAAATCTTAGTGATACGTCATAGCCGTCACACAAGCATCGCCTCTCGGGTATTCCATAAAAAGTTTGCTGCTCACCCTTCTTATTGTAGTTAGGTATACCGGAGTAAAAATGTTTTGTGAAAACGTTACCATACAAGGTATAAAAACGGATGGTAAATCTTATTATTTTTGCTATTCACTTCCCTACCCAGACAGTGTATGTAGGTAATACTTATGAAAGAAACACTAACAACCGGTTTCCGGAACGTTTTCCGCAATTCAAACATTTTACTCGTAAAGCTGGCAGATTCTATACTTCTTTTCAAGTTGGTAAGTAGGTTAATATAGTCAAATAAATTGTATAACATTTATTTTTTAATGCAACTACGAACCTCTGCACTCGGTATCACCACTGATACCTACTGACCCTAATTCTTAGGGGAACTGCTCACATGTTCGGGTCGGAATGATTCGGAACAGCCGGGTGGCAAAATCGAATGCTTGTAGATATGTTCGGGAAAAAACCGGCCGGCTTGGCTGGAATTATGCCTAAACGACCCGAACATGATTATGATGCCGAACGCAGTTTGCCGATCGGCTCGAACCAAATGAAAGCTGAACATGTGTAGTAATTGCTTCGGGTCGGCTTTGTTGTTCAACAAATACTACCGACCCGAAGACGTATATAGCACCCCTCAGTAACAATTCGATATTTTATGACTTGTGTTTAATCGACTTCTGCGTCCTTCAAAGTCAATCTTCGCTTCACGCAAAAAAAAAAACCTCAATCAGAGACGTACACGATGCAGGCGTATTGCTGCAACTCTGCCAACGCCTATTGTGACTGGCTCTGTATTAAGACGACCTCAAAAATAAATTACCTTGTAGTCCAGGTCGATTGTTTGCTAAATTGGTACATTGGCACCTTGATGAGCTCATCCCCGGTATTCGTAAATTCATTTTTGTGTTCAAGAAACTCAGATCAGTGGCAAATCTTAAAACACTAAAACAGTTTACTTTGCGCTTACCCAATCTTTGCTCGGTTACTGTATCTCTGTCTGGGCTGGCAACTTTGCAGTCAGTATGTTATGTCTTGAAAGAGCACCAAGATCGGTCCTTAAAGTCATGTGCAGGAAGCCCTTCAGGTATCCTACAGCACTTCTCTATTATTGTGTGAGGTCTTAACTGTTAAACAACTCTTTCTGCTCCAAATAACATTGTGCAAACATGCCACTATACTAGTACAGCTACGAGAAAGCAAGCTCAAAAGAAAGATATTGTGCAGCACGGAGAGACATAGAACTGCTCTTGCTCAGCGGCGTTATTGGATACTGGATCGTAGGTTTATAATAAACTTAATGCTGTTCTAAATATTTACTTACTTATCCGACAGCAATGCCGGAACGCTGTAAGTGATTGGCTGAAAGAATTACCTCACCCACGAAGAATTCCCGAGACTTATAGTGGGTTAACCGACTATTTCACCAACGTATACTCACTCATACCTTTTGGACTTCGGACACACAATACCAAACATACACACACACCCTAACACACATACACACACACACATACTTCTTTTGTTTACATTTTGGTTTGTAAAATATAAGTTAATTGTTATTTTGTTCAGAATTTATTTAAATTGTTTCAAGAACTATCCTAGTTGGTCCGGAAGAATGTGATGACATTCGTGATTCAGGGTAATCCTAATACGAGTACCAAACCGCTTCTTTGACACCCAAGTGCTCATATCATAAGACCAAATTTGTTTTAAAGAGATTTACTATACCCATTCTTCTAATAATAAAGATTTTATTTATTTTTCTTCTTCCTCATGCTCTTCGCCTTCCGGTTCTTCTTCCTCGGCTTCTGTGTGCTCTCCCTCTTCGCCTTCAGTCCCTTCGCCTTCAGCCTCTCCGCTTCCGCTTTCAGCCTCTCCATCAGAGTGTGTTTCATTATGATGCTCTTCTCCACTTCCGATTTCGTCATCACCGCTCCCAGGCTCTTCATCTTCAGTAACTTCGTCCTCGATTTCTCTATCAGTATGTGTTTCATTGTGATGCTCTTCGCTGGTATTGTTTCCGGACTGTACTGTTTCGTTAGTTTCCAATAGAGACTCGTTTACTTTATGTTTAAGTTTTTCAAATTTGTCATAAGTGTGTACGACGACATAATTTCCCTTAGACGGATCAAGGCTCTCCCCCCCGAACCCAACCCAGGCTGGTATTGTGGTAGTCGGTATTTTCCAAGCGGAGTTTACCCCGAAATACTTCGATTTTAATTTATTTTTAAAACAAGTACACATGCAATCTATATCAGCAGAAGCAATGTCATAACCTCTTGTCAAACATAAATTTATACATATGTAAGTTTTTTGGAAGTCCAAGCACTTATGGGTTCTGTGAAAGCCGTAACGTAGAATTGACGTTTTGTTGAAGTCTGTAATGATCGAATCACAATAAATTCACCATAATAAGTTTGCACTAAAAATTACCAAAAGGGGTTGCTACACACTTGTTTGAGTCGGCAAATTCGATACGGCGGTATTTGTCGAACAACAAAGTATTTACTAGGTACACATATTCGATCGACACATCGGTACATCCCTCGCTGAATCATGTTCGGGTCGGCTCGGCTCAATTCGAGCTAATCCGAGAGGCCTTTTCACGAACATATATTCGATTTTTCTGCCCGGCTGTACCAAATCATGCCAACCCTAACAAGTGTGTAGCAAACCTAACATGACAAACAAATAAATAACTAGAGTAATTAGATATTCGCTAGATACTGAATAAACTACACACATCAAAAGTATCTACGGATCAAGGTGACTTTAACTTTTATTTTTTTATTAAAACAAAATATCTATGAAAATGGATTAAGTGGAACGTTTTCTTTCACTCACTTTTTACCCCCGGCTCAAAGTCAAAGTCATCAACACAACTCTCTAAGATCAAGTAATCCTACTGAATGACTATTTCATGAAATCTTGACATTTTAGGATTATGCTAACTTAATAAGCTGTATTACTGATTCTAATGATAATAATTCTGTAAATACATATTTGTTACGGCCGCGAATCATATTTCAATCACCGTACAACTTAGTACTGACCAACAAATTGCTAAAAACGTAAGAAAATTTGAATTTCGCGGGCTAACTTGGAGCATCCACCTTTAGGCGAAAGCGTCAAATAGCTCCCGAAATTCAAATGTTCTTACGTTTTCTGCAATTTGCCAGTCAGTGTGAGCTTGTATATTGATCTAAATATGACTCGCGGCCATAACAAATTATAATCATAAACATCATCAATACAACTTTCTAAGGTCATTCTCGATTTCATTAAAATGGTCATTTAATAGGATAATCTATTAAATGACTATTTCATAAAATCATGACATGGAGTTGTATTGCTGATTATGCTGATTATAATTCTATAAAGTCGTATTTGTTACAGTAGCGAATTATATTTTAATACACACAACCAGACACTGACCAGCAAATTGCAAAAAACGTAAGAAAGTTTGAAAATCCGCGGGCTGTTTAAATTATAAAAGAAGTAAATAATAGAATTCGCTAGCACGTGTTTGATCCCTAGATACTTTTGGTGTGTGTAGTTTCAGGTCTTGAGATATTTCAGCTACACATTGTAGATATTATATGCGGTATATACCTAACCCTTCGTTACTTCGATAGGAAAATTATGATGGTGATGTTGATGATAGATAAAACGTATATGATATAAAATGTCTTACTTACTTTTCATATCAGTCTCATTTAAAACAATTGGAAACGTAACTGAAAAATTAAAATATACCATGAGACGAATCTATACACATAATCTATATCTGTACTTATCATACATACGTATACTACATACATACATACAAATAAATAAAATTGAGTGTCTGTTTGTAATGTCAAAATAACAGCTTTTTACTGAATGCATATGCGAAGTACATACGATAATAAAAAAAAATCAATTTTTAAAAATTTTGTCTCACTGTCTGTTCCGGCTAATCTCCAAAACGGATGAACCGAATTTGATGAAATTTGATGACCTTACATAGCTACTTTTTATCAACGTACCATGCGGGCAAAGCCGCGGGCGGATTATAGCACTATATATGAGTAGGTACCTACTGTCTGTCAGCTACGGCACGGCCGAAATGCAGGCAAATCCTACTTTAACATTCTAATTACTAGATTATACTAGGTCATGATTCTAGAAGAAATCCTCCCTCTTACAGAGTGGAGGCCTGTGTCCCAGCAGTGGGGAACATTATAGTTAGGCTAATTATGCTATTTATATCAAAAATAAACACAGCCCTAAGTCATGAAATCTTACTATATGTTTATGGTAGCTTAACTAACTCCTTAACTAGCTTTTCAATTACCTATTTTTTTCCTCTGTCCGTGCTACTCGTCGTATCTGATAATAAAAAACCATATTAAACCTACTTTCTGGTTACTTACTGTTGGTTTCCTCTGCTATTATTAGGAACCATTTTAATAATAAAAAATATAGCGAAAGTAGGACTTTCCCCATACTTATGTAAATGAATTATTTGTGGGCATTCATTTGTTTTGTTTTTTCTATAATCTTTTAGTATACTACTTAATTACAGAATTAATGTACTGTAAAATTAATTACATTTGTAAATGAATTCGTTAGTGCAAGCGGCTGATACCTTATCAGCACAAGTGTACCTACTACCCAGCCGGCGCCGTAAAACATCAGTGATCCTACGACTCGATCACTTGCCGAAAGAACCAGTCAATATCGCACTGTACACGGCACCGCACGGTAGCACTTCTACCAAATAATTAAAAATGCATTAACACTTAAATTGGCAAATAAAAAGGGAATCAACAGAACATCACACCTGTCCCTACTCCACAAAGTAGTAGGCAGAAGCGTACCTACAGTATCTACACATTTCCCCAGTCTCAGTGTAACAGGGGGTGTCAGTATAATAACTATGTTACTACAAAAATTAACACAGAAATTCTTATTATGGAAAAACCTGGAAGTCGACCCAGCACCATTGAAGGACTACTTGTTTAAAATTAAATTATAAACGGCTATATGGTTTTTTAGAAAATAAAGATATACCTAGTTACCTACCCACCTTTATTAGCCCTACTTTCTACGTCTCATTTTTATTCTAATCTTAAACCTCAATCAGATGCGGGGACATAGCCAAAAACTGTGGCGCCGCAGATCAATTAGTTCCAAGTAATAAACAAAGCAAATACGTTCGTTATGAAAAGAATTCGGCTGCCGCCAAATTTCTTCTGCCACATCAATCAAAATCATACTGATAATTAAATCATCATTTGGGTGGCCATAGAGAAGTTAGTTCTCAGAAATTCGTCTCAGTCCAAAGTCGTCTCTCTCCGATGTCATTATCACATTCCTGATTTATTAATTAGACCCTGAATGCCAAGTGAAGTGATACTAATTCGTTTATGTACCTATATAGTTTTCTGCAAAACTATTCATAATAAAAACCTGGATATTGCCTGGAGATCAAATAGTTTAGAGTTAAACAGGAAAAAAAGTAACTCTGTGAGTCTCTGTAATTTTAAACTATAGCAAATACAACGACGACTATCGATATGTTATGTTGCATTCAAAGAAAATTATTCACCGGAAGCCTTAACATTTCAAGATATTTTACGAAAGCTATTATTACCTACATAAGATGTCTGATAAAAAAAAAACAATTTACTACGCTTAAATACTTACAGGAAATTAGCGATATAGCGATAACCAAGTAAACTCAATTTGACTATTTAAGAACCTACCTAGTTATTTTTTTATTCGTTTATTTTTAATGCCTAAACACACGCTTTGACATCATTCGTGATTCGTGTTTTTTATTGATCGAAAATCAGGAAAAATATATCATATTAATGATTTTAATGGGTGGAGGATTAAAATGAACGTCCAGATATCGTTTGCTTTGTTACTGGCTGCTTCCGTAATTTCATTCCAGGATGACGACGGTTAGTATTCAAATACCCGTGTTTTGAGAGTATGAACCAAGAACTGATTTTCACGGGAACTATGAAAATCAGTTTTTGGTTCGTTTTTTAGTGTTTCACAGCAAAAAATCAATCTAGTACTTACTTGACGGAGATAGGAACAGTTTTTCGGAGTGAGTGGTTAGTAAGATGACAGGTTACTGAAGAGCGTTCTTCAACATTCCTCAAAATTCAATTGCTGTAGAAAGATTGCTGATCAAAGTTTTCAAGAAAATATACTCTGCCTAAGAATTCGTTCTAAGCGGCACGGTCAAAGAGATTCGTGCTTTTATGTCTGGCCGGTAGGTTCCGGGAGAAGTAAACGCTAAACTGAAAAACTTTGTTGGTACCTACATAGATAAGTAGATATAATTTATTAAATGCTTTCTACCGGATATTTATTTATTCTAGTATGTACAAGTTTTAGGCCCGCTACACATTTGTTCGGGTCAACACATTCGATTCGACAGCAATTACTACATATATTCGGTTTTTATTCGGGTGGTGTCGATCGGCAAAATTCCGTCATCTACCTTGGCTGGACTGGCACGTTGAAATTATTTTTCCCGCCCTACTGTGCCGATTAATGCCGACCTGAACAAGTATAAATGGCACAAATCAAATCATGCATTAATCGGCACAATAGGGCGGGAAAAATAATTTAATAAGGCGTCCGCCTTAGATATTATATTTTTATAATATCAAACACTTAAAGGAGTACACTTACCAACTCAGTACCACAAGCCAACCTCACCTCCTCGTGCTGCATCCTGTTGAACAACAAACGAAGCTCTGATAACCGAAAAAATATGGCGGTCTAACCATTTAACTTCGCAGCTAAATGGCGTAGACTAGTGAGAGTCAGCGGCGTCACTACTGAGAGAAGCTGCGATCTGCGATCGCCAATCCGCATGAACAAGCCAGAACCAACCACGGCCCCCTTGCTACTCTTGAGTTGTGGTCATGGTAATGGCAAGGTAGGGGTTGTGAAGAATCCCCGGGTTACGAATGCCTTGACGTTGAACTGACATTGGTGACGTCTAATGGACGCACGTTACAGCTCGGAACACCTGGTGCAGCTAGAAGAAGCTAAAAGAAGAACTCGTAAAAATAAGGTGGTACATTCTGAGTTGAGAGAAGAGAGGGGGAGGACACGATAACCCTTTAAAGTACAGAATTGCAACGAATCGGTAGTAGGATCCTACGAGTTTGGCAGTAGAATTTAAGGGAGCAAATGCTGGTCAACTTGCAGAAGGACACTTTTCTTGATCAATTCCTGATTTAAAAAACAGCCCCAAAGAAAGTGGACTGGAAAGTGGAGATATATTCAGAGATGTCTCGGTGATCAACAGGTTCAATATCGGCAGTGATCACAGACTTGTTCTAGGCTCTCTGAATATTAACTCGAACTCAATTGATGAAGTCTAGGCTCCGTCCAAATGTGCTCCAAATTATGCTAGGATCTGAAGCGTACCAGTTACACCAGGAGAACCGATAAGCTGCCGTGAAAACCACAAATGACGTTAACCAGGCGCTCAACCAAATGGTGGAAATCCTCAGGGAGAAAGATACGTGATTTTGCAAAATGCGGCGTGCGCCTAGGAAGTTGAAACTTTTGGAGGAGACTGGAGTTTATGACGGAATGACGGGAAAACTCATCTATCAGTTCGTCAGAACAACGGGCACTCAACAAAAATATTAAAAAATTGGTACGACGCGACCTCCGACACCCCAATATTCAATCGTAGGTCGAAAGTGTTCGTCCAATCACTTGGAAGGAGCCACCTGACGAAGTTGACCAAATCTAGTGGGGATATCGACTTTCGAAGCCGGAGATCCTTTCGGAAGTCAAA
Organism: Apamea anceps; assembly: GCA_951799955.1. Lineage (NCBI taxonomy): Eukaryota > Metazoa > Arthropoda > Insecta > Lepidoptera > Noctuidae > Apamea > Apamea anceps. The sequence goes on along the minus strand of OX637505.1, from coordinate 12,783,728 downwards.
ACTTTCCAGGGCCGATTGTACGCATCGCCCTCCCGAAAATGAGGATTTCAAAGCCATCTTAACCCGCTATTTCACGGAGGACCTGCCAGAAGTCAGCCAAGACGAAACTTTTTAATGGGTACTTTCGTTAGTTTGTGTTACATTTCAAACTTAATACAACAGCGGCGGTGGCTATTTTCGCCAGCTCGATTGAACGGGGCTATCATCAATATCAATAGATTGGTCGAAAAATGAAAACCGTTAAAAAGATACCTACTTAGTTTTAATTTGTTCATAGTGATATTGGTCCAATATAATAGATCAGCAACCTACCTCATATCTGATAGAATGTGGTCACCACTACCTGTAAACTAGACCTGCAACACTAAGAATTATTAGGTACATAATAGCAACACCGAGTACCAGTGAAACTCGTGTAAAGCCGGTACACGAGTTTTACTGGTACAAATTCAATGACAGTACAGTAGGGATGTTAACTAATCTAATTTTTTCTTCACCTTTTAGACAAAATGGACCAAATTATCAGGCATACATTAACTTTGATTTTAAATGTGGCCTTGGACGACCGAGCTAGGGCACAAGCTACTCTTCCCATTCGTTTGGGAGGCCTCGGCGTCCGCAAAATTTCTACTATTTGGTTACCGGCTTTCATATCCTCGGTCCACGGCACTGAGAAATTAATCAGGAAAATCCTAGCCTCCACACTGATTAATTTTGATGTGCCCTGCTTCACCGAGGCTATGGATGCCTGGAGACTCGCTTGCCCGAACTCAGATCTACCCGATAATGCGATTTCCCAGAGACGGTGGGATGAGCCGCTCTGCAGAGTAATTCAGGATAATTTACTTAACACGTCTGTTACTACTGCAGAGCGTGCGCGCCTGCTGGCTGTGGGTAAATGGGAGTCGGGTCTGTGGCTTCATGCACATCCATCGTCGAACATAGGCATTTTGCTCGACGAAAATACTTTCCGCCTCGCTGCTTCCTTACGACTAGGAGCACCATGTTGTTCTCCCCATCGCTGTCACTGTGGCGAAGTTGTCAACAGCCTCGGACAGCAAGGCCTGTCTTGCAGCCGAAGTGCGCGTCGCTTAGCGCGGCACGCAAACATTAACGACATCATTCGACGAGCTCTTGTCACCGTCGGCGTTCCAGCTGTATTAGAACCCAATGGATTGGCACGCAACGATGACAAGAGACCGGACGGCATGTCTTTATTTCCATGGAAGGTGGGTAGGCCTTTAGTGTGGGATGCAACTTGTGTCGATACTCTTGCGCCATCTCATCTTCCAGGGTCAGCGTGCTGGGCTGGTGCTGCTGCTGCGGCTGCAGAAAACCTCAAGCGGCGTAAATATAATAACCTCATTAATAATTATATTTTCGAGCCGTTTGGGGTTGAAACCCTCGGGCCGTGGGGTCCAAGTGCGTATGGTCTTTTTAAGGAAATTTCGAAAAGACTGGTTGACACTTGCCATGACCCAAGGGCTGGCTTTTACCTTGGCCAGACGCTAAGCATTGCCATACAACGTGGCAATGCCGCCAGTGTCTTGGGTACATTACCAGTCGACAGCGATGGCGATGAATTTTTGGAAGCTATATTTTAGTTTGTAAATAGTTTTATTTAATTTAGGATATTTTGTTATTTTAGTGTTATCATAGAGATTAGATTAGATTTCTTTATTTTATTAAACATTTTATCTGTAGAAATAAAAAATAAAAAACCAATTTCATTAATAAAAACTATAATGAAAAATTTATTTAAAAATGTTCTAAGATGTCATTTCAAAGAAGGTGTAATAAATAAGTGATAGGAAAAAAGTACGTAAAACCTTAAAAACGATGGGATGATGGAACGTTGGAAATATGGAAAAGTTTTACGCGTTTAGAAGTTTTTGATAGTTTGTAGTATTTTCTTTCCTTGTCATACCTACTACTTAGCGTGTGATAAAGTAACGTCTAATTATTTTTGCCTAATATCTTTATTTTTCTTACAGATGCCAGTAAAATAGCTCGGAAACATTATGGCTTAAGTTATCATTCTAAATGCATAGATTACGTTAAAAGTTTTACTTGTATGACTTCATGCAAAAGCATTGGTTTTCAAGTATTTAGAATGGATTTTCGTTGCAAATGTAGTTGTCATGAGTTAAAGACCACAACAATATTACCATTCTTTAAGTGGAGGACTAATGGTACTACAAAGACCTTGCCTAGTACTCAAAGTCCACAACTATATCACATCGCTGGCACCATGTCACCTGCAAGGTCTTACAATGATACTGACAACACAGAAATAATAGAAACAACAACCAATGCTACAACAATAACATGTGCTTATGGACCACCCGCTGATAATTCGACTGCTTCTAATAGTACAGCGCCTGATGATACGGCTGGTAATGCAACAACTGTTGATAATGAAGCATCTGGTAATGCAACAGATGTATCAGAATCTGATGGTGCAACAACTGTCGCTGTTGATGACACAGCAGCAACTGATAATGCATCAGATGGATCAAATGCAACAACACTACCAGCGGATGAGGCAGCAACAACTGCTGAAGGTGAACCAGAGTAGATTCTAGAATCTAGTTAGGTATCAGCGTCTGGTGAGCAAACCGTAGCCTAATGCGATAACCTTAATTTATATGTAAGTTTGGATAAGGATTGGGATTTCATGTTATTTGTATGTAACCAATATGTAAACTTAACTGTTTCTTGAGATCAGTAAATTATTTTTTTTTTTATTGTATATCTTTGGCTGGTTTAGCTATTTTTATTACTGACCGCTGCACATGGTTTTTAAGACTTGACAGAGCATCGAGATTTCTACTACTTATAAAATCTTCTGCTAATGAAATTTTGTTTTTCCTCATCGTCATCATAGGTATTATATGGTAGAATTTGTTCTGTTTTCCGACTTCCATTCGGCGTAGTCGCAGGCAAAAGCTAATCACAAATAAAAAAGATCTGGAACTAATCATGGCCATCCCCTTAAACCAGCTACGCAGATGGCTACAGGAGTTTACCCACACACAAGCGGAGAGCTGGTCGACCTTGACATCCGTCTGCAATCCAAGGAAGCTATGCCATCGTTGGATAGCAGGCTAAACAGGTTCTTATCCCGCGAGACCGGGGACGGCGTGCGCCTGGGAGAGACCATCACCATCACGGGACTAATCGCTAAATAAACATTTCCACACAAAAAATAGGCATAACGGACAGGCCTCTGTGCAGAGCATGTATGGAGGTTGACGAAACCGTGCGCATGTGCTCTTTAAATGCACAGGCGTCACCCAAATTAGAACAGAAACCCTCGGGTCACCTATATCTTTTGCAGATGTTCTGAACAGACTAGGAGACTTAATCTCTGGTTGGATGGTTGGAATGAGCAGCGGCGGCCGCCATGATCCACGTACAATGGTCCACTTGAAGGACTTAGTGCGGAAACCAATTCCAATAACAGAACATAGATAAAGAATCATCTCTCTTTAGTTGTGAAATAGGATGTTTATTCTATGAATAAGTATATCCAAAATCCACGTGGAGTCGCATGTGAAGTGCTAGTCATCATCAACATCTGCCTAGGCTCTTCCTATGTTGGCGTCGGTTTCCAGTCTAACCGTATGCAGCTGAATACCCGTATGTTACACGGAGTAACTGCCTATCTCATCTTCACAACACAGTTTCTGGATAACACAATTATACCCCTAGGCCAAAGATCTACAATTGTTAGCCGAGACCAACAGCTTAATGTGTTTGCTGGTACATAAAGCAATAATAATAGCAGGAATTATTTCTTGTAAATAAGAAATAATAGACAGTCCGTCATTTAATAATAATTACTTATTGGTTTATTTCTTCCCTTGGCCGATTTCTTAATGTAAAACGATCGTAAACTTTAGTTGTTTATGTGTAAGCGAGCAATAAAATAGGCATTGAACAGAGAAAGACGGGCATCGGAGAGTAAAGGTGACAGGTCCCCTCGGCTTACGCCAACTACGGTACAAATTGCGATATTAAGCACAAGGCGTGATGAAAAAACACTAGCTGAATATAAATTAGGCAGGAGGAGCTCTATAATCAATATAAACGATGGTAAAGAAGATTAGAAAAATCCTGTAAGAAAACAAATTTCACGGGATCGTAAAGACACGTGGAATTGCAACGGTTTACATTTTTTTATTTCAGCTTGTCTGTAACTTCCGTTTGATGCTCTACCTTTTGTATGGTTTTAGTTTCAATACATTCCACTTAATGCTTTATAATAACTCTACATTCAATGTACGGTACTAAGTACCTACAAACCTTGATAGTTCGTTTGTAGTTTTGCTACTAATGTCACGTTTTCATTTCATATGTATAATGATATGTGTGCGCATGAGCAAAGTATTGTTTCACACCACTCAAAAGTTGTAGGTATTATTGCAATGTCTCATTACTCTAAAAGTTATCTCAAACTTGTTTTTTTTTCCATATAGATAGATAGCAAGGGAAAAAGAGTTACGTTCATATTTATACCCGCCCTACAAAATTTAATCTACTACGAGTACATCGTTAGGTTGAAAAGTCAAACCTGCATTCTTATTTCAGAAAATACTTGGCTAGCAAAGGGTTAATTGTCAAAACCACAGCACACGGGGACTATTCGACGGCCCCTGCTATAGGCTGCACTAAAGAGACTAGAGATCGTGACAACACTTTCCCTACAAACCAAGCGTGTAAGTGAACGTCACCGTTTTCAAAAAAAAATTCAGAATTGTCGCGGGCCGTTAGTGTCTATATGAGACACTAACGGCCCGCGACAATTCTTAAAATTTTTGTGATAGCCGGACTTGCGTTTAGCGCTAATTTCACGGGCATGAATATCATATGCCTTGGCGCGACTGCCGGGCCCCGACGATTCCGTACTCTGTAGTCAAAACATATTCTGTGAGTGTTACCCATTAGCAATCTCAGAATCTAAATAAAAATGGAAAAATATAAAAAAGTGCCTATTAACAAAATCAAAAGCTGGAGAACGTATATTATTCTGCTTGTGAATTATTTTAGCATAAGCAAAATATTAAAAATAATTATGTGACGATAGTATTGTGGGCCTTTATTTTTTTCAGCTGATTTATTGGAAGTTTTAGGACGGAAGAATATGTTAAGGATAAGAACAATTTTTATTTATACGTACTTTATAAAGATGGTATGTACCTAGTTAAAAGATACAGGTTGACAAAAAAGTGATCCGTCTTAAAAAATACACGTTTCAACGGATACTATTTGGAATTGTAAACTATTTCTTAAATTATTTTTTAATGGTGTAAAACGAGTAGATTTTTTTATTTTCATTGTTTTGCTGTTTGTTTCAATTATTTCAGGGTTATCAAACGTATATATTTGTGTGAAATGGTCAACAGAAAATGAACCTGAGGAGATGGCGAGCATAGTCATCAACATCATATTATATTTGCACAATTATTGTACTTAAGGCAAGCTTTCTAGTTACAAACTTAATATCTTAAACAGGCTTCAGATAAAGGAAGCGGTTCTTATTAAACCGAAGGGTTGGCAAAAAAGGTGAGACCAGTCATCAATCATCAATCATCGACCACCCCGTCAGACCGTTCTAGTGCGTTCCTCTGTTGTGATTGATCTCGCCATGTATGGTTACTATTGTAAGCCGTGCGTCACTTCTAGGATAAGGGCCCGAACACACGTACCGCCACCATACCACATCCTAGCGACAAAATGCGGGCAAGCAGTGGTTACGTGTGAATAGGGTCGCAGCAGCTTCCTGCAGTCGCGTTGCGGTACCTACTTAATTACAAAATTTTCGCTGTAGTTTGGTTATGTTACGTGTGGTGTGATCTGGCCTTAAGGCATATAATGTTGTGAGATAGAGGTGGTTTTCTGCTTTTTTACACAGATGACAAATAGAACGCGTATCCTCTTTAAACTTTCACTTCGCACGGTAGAGTAAAGCAGTTCCAAAAAAAGTGAACAAAATGTAAAGGCGAAATTGAATTTGATTCCGATACATAAATTTTACTTAGCGTTTGTCTCCCTCGGATCAAGCGGGAAAATAAACGAATGTTAATTAAATTTGTTTGTGCGAAACTAAGTCGCCAACAGTCTTTTAATTATTTGTTTTCTCGTTTCGCTGCCTCGCGTAACATAAGCCATAAAACTTATATTTTCAGTTGTATCATAATAACGTCTCGGGACATGAAACGTTCACTTAAGCTTTGTTTTCCTAAGAAAATGGTGATCAGTCACACAATAACGGATGCCCAAATACAGAGCGTTTTTTGGCACCTTAATGCCAAATACTGATGAAATGGTGAGGGGCCCGTGGCTAAATAATAACAGCCGCACAGGTCGATCGATCAGGTTAAGCTACGCTTGCCGTGGTTGGTTTGTGGATGGGTCTTTGGGAATCTTTACATACCGAGACCCCTTCGTGCCTCGGAAAGCACGTTAAGCCGTTGGTTGTCATTTGTGGATCTTTGACAGTCGTTACGGTTAGTCAGGGGGTAGTCAGAAACCCGAAAGTCTGACAACCAGTCCCTGACTAATGACTACTAACTGGGTTATGGAGGTCGGATAGGCAATCACTCCATGTAAAATACTGGTATCAGCTGCATCCGGTTAGATTAGAAGCCGACCCCAAAATAGTTGGGAAAAGGCTAGGCAGATGATTACTGGTGAAAATTAAAGTTTTTATGGCGGCCGTTATAAGTACGATAGAACCGCTTTCCTAGGAAACCAAAGTTTTAGAGGCTGACGTGTTCTGTAGCGGTCGCCCTCGAAATACACGTGGATATTTCGATAATTAAAACTATAAATCCATAGGTCATACATTGTATTCTGTCACATATCTTTCATCCTCAAATCTTTAGGAAAATTTTGCAATGCCTAAGTGCATTCAGCATTGGAAAGTTTTCTACGGTAGTCCCTAGGGACTACACTTTGTACGTATTAGGACTTTAAATATTGAAGCACTGGGTTGCATAAGGGCTCCTAGAGACGGCGAGTAATAAAATCTTTTAATAGTAACAATACAATCGGACCAATACAATGCACGTAATGAATGACTTTCGAAATGAGTTAAAACAACAGATATAACGTTTTTTTATGTTTATTATGTTTACACAAAAATGCTTTGTGTGGGGTGTTTTATGGTTTTTTGTTAAACCGATTTGTTTACAAATCAAAATAGATTATAGCCAGTTTTTCCCGTTATTAGTAGCTATAAATCATGGTACATCCGTAGCGACTGATCCTTTAAATAAGATCTAAAGTGAAGAATACTACAAATGCCGATTGTTTTGAAAAAGCTGAGGTATTTGACCCACCCTTTGCATGTGGTTGTGAGTTTCAAGACTCGCCTTGTAGTTGGCTGGTCAAGCATGCGTTCTACACTGTTAACGAATGTTTGGAATTAAAATTATAATTATTGTTGGGACTGTTTTAAAACGAAAATTTTCCATTCGTTTTTCATTGTTCATTTGACAGTTCTAACTGGATTATTGTCATTTTTTATTACTAATAGTTTGGCTTGGTCTTACCAAGGGATATCGTATTACTCAGTAACTTGGTTGTGGAGGTTAGATAGACAGACGCTCTATGTAAAATACTGATATTCAGCTGCATCCGGTTATTCTGGAAGCCGACTTCACCATACTTGGGAAAAGACTGGGCAGATGATGATGAGCTGGACCTGATTTTAATTTATGTAAACTTTTTATTTGACATTTTTATTGTATTAAATTATTACATGAATTTATGATATGAATGTAATTATGACTATTGGAATTTTTATAGAACCTGCAATTTTGTAAACTTTATCTAGTAGTTTTCAACCTTTATTTCAACCTCTCAAATATGTATACAACATAAAGGCAAACACTTTCATGTTATGTTATGTCATATAATTAATAGTTGCTGAAATATGACGCAGCTGTGACAGACGGACAGTTTCTTTTTTTGACATTTCGCTACGGAACCCTAAAAGCCCTGCTGAACATAGCAATCTAAGTGAATGCTCCTCGTTCAAATCTTCCGTATCGCATTAATCCGAGCGAGGGTCGGGGCCATAATAAATTCCGTATTATACACATGACACGCGTATTAAAATAAACATATTAACGACACCCTCGCAATGTGTGCTCACCAGCAAATGACAAAAGGTAGCTGAGCTACTGCAACGTTATCACTTGAAAATATTAGACCATAATTACATTATTAAGACTCTTTTAATATAATATTTCATCATCTACATATGTATATCTGTTTGTAATGTCAAAAAACACCTTTTTAGGGTTCCGTAGTCAAGAAGGAACCCTTATAGTTTCGCTATGTCGTCTGTCTGTCTGTCTGTCCGCGGTTTAGCTCAAAAACTATTGGTACTAGAAAGTTGTAATTTGGCATGAGTATACATGTTAATGACGCCGAAAAAGTAGTAAAATTAAATTTTGAAAATAATTATTATTTAGGGTACCTCCCCTACTTCTAAAGTGGGGATGATAATTTTTTTTCGTCCTTGCCATATTGTGGGATATCGTTGAATAGGTCTTTCAAAAATATTAGGGGTTTGCGAAGACCGTTTTTTGATTAAGTAAACCGTTCGTGAGTTATCAAGCTTTAAAGTACCAATTTTCGTTAGAGTCAAGTGTCCCCCCCTCTACCAACTAAACAGTTGTAGTCAGAAATGCTAATATCACGGCAGTAGTACCTATATATAACGAAGTTTAAAGGAAAACTATCACACTTAAGTGGGCTTTACAAGTTTACGAGTAATAGTCGACTAATTGTATTAGACACGAAAATTTCGGACAACTTCATAGAAATGTCGATAGATGGCGCTAAGTTTTATAAAAAAAAAACAATAGCTACACCGGCTATGACAAGTCTTATCCAAATCTCAAAAAAAAAAAAATTAAAACTTTCCGTGCAAAATTGTCGGATCAGGTGAAAATTTGTATAGTCAAATTAGGTAGGTACCCAGTCATGTTTGCTTTTAGTTAGAACATGGTAAGAAACTATCAGTCAGCGAATACTACCTGCACTTGGCTGTTATAAAAACTACGGAATCCTACACAGCGCGTGGCCCGACACGCACTTGACCGGTTTTTTTTTACTAAATGCATATGAAAGTATATACGGATACTTATAACAAAAAAAAAAAATTTTTTCTTGCCTGAGTGTTTGTTCCGGCTAATCTCCGAAACGGCTGGACCGATTTTGACGGGAATTTCACTGGCAGACATCTGAAGATCAATTCTTGTAATTTAAAACGTTCAAAATCTATTCGCAGTGTCATCTCGGCGACAAACAAATGTCAAAAACTTGTCAAAATGTAGAGAAATTGGAGGTATTTTTAACAGATTGAGACTGACATCAGACTGTGAACGTTCTTAAAATTACGAGAATTGCTCCTCAGATGTTATAAGCTATTTTATTTTAGAATTAGTAAAGAGACACACAACGACATCCACGCGAACGAAGTCGCGGGCACAGCTAGTCATAAACATAATCATCAACAAGATATTTCAATAAGATTTTAAAATATCTTGTATTTTTTTTTCTCTTTGTGAAAATAACTTAAACAATAACGTTTAATCATTATGAAAAACAAAGCTTTTTTTTCGGTCGGTTAACAGATATTGCAAACTATTTAGTTCATACTACAGACCCAGGATACCAACAAGGTGCAACAACCGCACATCAGTGTTATCAACTGACATTGTCTGCGCCTTTATGTCGAAGCAGTAAGAACGGTCAAATTCAAATACATTTATTGTTTGTTAAATGTAGAAAAAAATCTTAAGTTATTATAATAGTAGCACTGTAACATACCTACGGTATACAATATTCTATTACGTCATTATTATTATAAACATTCTTACAGTTGGTCTAGTCACTCTTTACATTAATCAAATTATACATTTAAAATATTATAAAATTAATATACTTTAATCAAATTATACATTAAAAATATTTATACATTGGTCAAATTATACATTAAAATAAAACTCATACATGCAATAGTCATACATTATCAATAAAACAAGGGTGTATGTCATATTCAATTTTTTTTAACGCATAGTTGGAAAATGCCCATATCGTATCTAAAGTTTATAGGCCTTAATATTATTCTTAAGTCTAATGGGCCTTCGGTACTGTTACACAGTGAAATGGCATTTTATAATAACAATAGACCCGGTAGCTCCCGAACTGTTCCGAAGTCCCTACGGAACGGAGCACCCTACCTAGGGTGCAAGTGTATAATTTAGATGACACATTGTCGCCAAATACACTCACTTTCATTCACTACATCAATTATCTCGCAACTCTGCTTGTTCAAATAAAGTTTGATTAATTAAGGCACTGACTAAATCGAGTGTCCGTTTTTTCGTTTACCTTTGCGGTTGTTAAAACTAAAATATGAGACTTTAGGATATCCTGAGTATATATATATCGCCGTTATTTTCGACATTTGTTTGATTATTCGTATTTCGGGAAGGAAAAGCCAAAATTACCTTGATTTTGTTTCCTTTTCCCTTTTTAATCATTCCGAAACTCGTCAAGTGCCAGTCAGCACTCACGCCTCGAGTCTCCCGTACATTGACTAGAAATATATTTTTCCATTTTAATTCTTTTGGGACCACAAAACTAAAATACCTACTCTCTCTCAGTCTTAACACTGGCTCGCCACAGTATCTACTCGTTACCCGTAATCAAGCCAATACAGCCGTTCTTCCTTAGTTGGGCCATAATGACTTCGTTTTCTCACCATCTTTTCAATATCGATTATGCAGGCCATTAGTTTAAGTTTCTCAACGTAAAGCTGAATTTAATTCTTGCAATTTATTGACTTTTTACATAATGTCAACATGAAAAATTACCATAACGTAAAAACTTAAATACCTAAGCCTTATTTGCTTATTATTAAAATGAATAATAACATAAGTAACCCATTAATAGACATTAAACAGCAAATGTTCTGAATCACCCCGCCTACTTTTCCGAAAACCGTTTAATTCCAGAGAATTCCCAAATCGCGCTTATAATTTATAATAACAGGGAGGTCCCTTAACGAAGAGACCGTTTTGTAGATAGGTATCTATCAAATTACGCCACCTTCCCCCTTGCAGGCGCCCATTGTTGTCTAACACGGAAAATATTCATTTGAATATTTACTTAACATGGATAATATTTTAATCTTCCCCTTTGAATTATACGCTTTCCAACGGAGACAATTTCACGCCCCTTAAGGCGAAACGGTGTAACTGTTGGACTTCGTGCAGTCTATTCTACATCTTTGTCGGAACAAAAATAACGATTTAAGGTTTAATTTCACTTGGCAAAACGTGCAATATCAATTTAACAAGATATTCCTTTTGTTAATATTCGCACACGCTTTATCAAATTCTCTAGCGGGGGTGACAATAAGCCGCTGTAAGTACTCTTCTGACATATGGATAAAAGCTTTCATTTCAGTCTCAGCGCTTTGGACTGTGATATAAGGAGATAAGTACGTTTTATACATTATGTATGTAGATAGAGTTATGAGAGTTCCTATATGTTGTAGGTATTTAGTATCGAAATTGATTAAAAACGGAAAATATGTTACTTTGTTACAATTTGTATATACAATTAGTGTAATTAAAATAACTGACAAACTTTTCTGCCGTCATACAGTGAAAAGCCGTAATTAATTTTTTTATCGTTCGGACTTGCCAACCAATTATCTACCTTTCAATGTAGGTGATATATCTGTAATTCGTTTGTAGCCAAAGTTACAAGTAGTTAATAAAGCATAACGTAGCCCCGAAGACATTGTACACTAAAATGAAACGTCATAATTTCCACGCTAAGCCCTTTCTTATCCCCAGGACCCGACGGCTTGCCGGGTAAAGCCTGGGTCCTGGCCTCGACGGCTCTCGGGCCTCGACTGGAGGCGCTCTTAAGCGCATGCATGGAGAGAGGCCAGTTTCCGCTCCGTTGGAAGACGGGGAAGCTGGTCCTCATTCAGAAGCCGGGGCGCCCTGCGGACTCTCCGTCCGCATACCGGCCCATAGTGCTGCTCGACGAGGTCGGCAAGCTCTTCGAGAGAGTAATTGCGGGCCGCCTCGTCGGGCACCTGGTGGGGACTGGGCCGGATCTTGCGGATTGCCAGTTTGGCTTCCGCAAGGGGCGCTCTACGGTGGACGCCATCATGCGCGTGAGAGCCCTCACGACGGGGGACGCGGTGTCACGGGGTGGGGTGGTCGTGGCGGTGTCACTCGACATCGCCAACGCGTTCAACACCCTGCCCTGGAGCTGCATTGGGGAGGCACTCCGGTATCACCGGGTGCCGACCTACCTCCGTCGAGTAGTCGGGGCGTATCTGACGGATAGAGCCGTCATCTACCCCGGTCGCGACGGGAACTGGAACCGGCGAGAGATGTCGTGCGGTGTCCCACAGGGATCGGTTCTGGGGCCGCTCCTGTGGGACATCGGTTACGACTGGGTGCTGCGGGCCGACCTCCCTGAAGGCGTCAGCGTAGTTTGCTACGCTGACGACACGCTGGTCCTGGCGCAGGGGAGGTCGCATCAGGCGGCGGCCGACGCGATGACACGCGGGGTTGCGATAGTCGTGGAAAGGATCCGGCGGTTGGGTCTCGAGGTGGCATTGCACAAGTCCGAGGCCATGTCCTTTCATGGGCCTCGGTACGGGCCACCTCCAGGATCCCAACTAGTGGTAGGAGGGGTTCACATCGGCGTCGAGACCACGATGAGGTACCTGGGTCTCGTCCTCGACAGCCGATGGAACTTCGTCGAGCACTTCCGACGTTTGGCCCCCAAACTGGAACGGGCCGGGGCCGCCCTAAAGCGGCTCTTGCCCAACCTGAGGGGGCCAAACGCCTCCTGCCGGAGGCTTTACGCGGGGGTCGTGCGGTCGATGGCACTATATGGGGCCCCGGTATGGGCGCGTTCACTGCGGCTACGAGCCGCACACTACCTGAACGCGCCCCAAAAGGTGGTAGCCATAAGGCTAATCCGGGGCTACCGCACGATCTCGGGCGAGGCAGCAAGCCTCCTTGCCGGACTGCCGCCTTGGGATCTGGAGGCGATAGTGCTCGCGCGCCTGTATGATTGGCGCGCGGAGGCACTACGCCGGGGGGAAACTCCGCATCCGCGGCAGACTGCGGCGGAGCGGACGAACCTCCGGCGCGATCTCATGGCGGCATGGAAGGAGCGACTATCGCAACCCAGCGCAGGGCACGCCACGATAGCGGCGGTAAGACCCCTCTTTGAGGAGTGGCTAGAGAGACGTCACGGCGTTCTCACCTACCGCCTGACGCAGGTCCTCTCCGGATACGGATGTTTCGGGAGGTTCCTGCACATAATCAGGCGGGAGGAGACGCCCGGGTGTCACCACTGTCAGGATCGCCCAGAGGACACGGTGGAGCATACGGTGGAGGTCTGCCCTGCTTGGGCAGAGCACCGCCGTATCCTCGTAGAGGCGATCGGCAGCGGCGGCGACCTCTCGCGTCCGGCCCTGGTTCAAGCCATGGTCCGGGGCGAGAGGGAGTGGGAGGCAGTCACCTCCTTCTGCGAAGCAGTCATGCTAGCGAAGGAGGTGGCGGGGTGGGCGAGAGAACGCGCCTTGCGCACCTCACGCCTCAGCCGCCGCGGGAGACGCTCCGGGCGTCGGGAGCCGCGTGACGACTCCCGGCCACCGTAGGCGCGGGCCTGCGGGCGGTGAGTAATGGGTAACTCACCGTCCGATCAGGACCAGGCCCGTGCCGGACGGCGTGTTGTGTTCCACGCGCGCCTCAAAGAGATGTCAGCATGAGTGACGGGGCCCCATAGGGCCGTAGCCTGCCAGGGTAGCGGGATTATCCGAAAGGGTTACCGCTGCCCTGGAACATAAAGGGCTAAGGAAGGAACACGGGTGGGTTTTAGTCAGTAAGAGTCTGACACTCCCTCCTGCTCCACCCAGAGCGGGAGGAGTCATTTGATGATTTCCCATCCTCAAAAAAAAAAAAAAAAAGCCCTTTCTTATTAGTAAAGCCAGTTTGCATACTTGAAAAGCCGTAACTTTAGGCATTTTTATATTATCACATTTATCGATTGTGATTTCGATATCCTACAATCAAAAATCGTATTATTGTTACGGATTTTCATCCTTGTATGTCATTACCCCGCAACGACTTAATACAAAAATGAAAAGCCGTACTAACTATAACAGCGCGGGACATCTTCGAATTTATAATATGTTCAGGAAAATATCTCCCAACATATTATTTGCATCACTAAGTCCTATGAAATACGTTCCTATCGTCTAAAGGCGTAATATTTCAATTAAGGCCTCACTTAAATAAAAGCTAAAAAGAAAAGGTTTATTGTAAAAAGAAAAGCCCTAACTACGAATTTAAGTTTTTCTACTTTGGGATTACATAATATCATTATTTATTTACTAAAATTTAAGGGAAAATCAAGTTTAAAAAATATCTATGCAATAAATAAATAAAAATAGGTATTTTTAGAAACTATTTACTTATATGAATTATTTAACGAGTTATCATAAGAGTTAAATCAAGTGAAGTCCTTCGACAGTGTTTCAAACCACATTTCAGACAAAACTGTCATTTACTCAAAATACACTTTGAAGGAATTACCGCTATTCACCGTATGACGGCAGTATTAAGGAGTCATTGTTCCTACGCATCATTATGGACAACTTTTACTGCAGAAAGAATCCTGAAATCGCAAAGAAAATCAGCTTTTCCCTATATTTTGTCGATTTATGCGAACATAAAATGTATGGACCTACCTACGGGGACAACGGGAATACAGGAATGTTATTTATATTTTTCATAATTTATTAATTGTTGTTTTATAACTAAAATGCGGGGCACGGCTGATCACTCTATCATAAAAACATCTGTATTCTGTATCTACCTATCCACAATAAAGAATATGATTAATTAACAAAAAAAATAAATAAAGCAAAACCAGAAAATAATTGTAGCATCAGCAAAACCAGTAGACATCGCTATTTTGGAAGTATGTATGTATGTATGTTTATTTGCATGTATGTTAGTTTATTCTCATAATTTTTGTTTAGTTTTATTAAGTGAATTGTTTTTTATTTTATCTATTATTTTTATGTCTCCTTTACTCTTTTACACACTGTCTACGTCTCTGTATCTATTGTTCTATCGCGGGTATGCTGGAAGAGATTTTTTATGAAATAAGCATCACCTCTGTACCTATTTTTACTGTTCTTTTTTTCTTGTCTGTTTATATATGTGTGTACATAAATGTTAAAATAAATAAAATACTCTCATCCAGCTGTTACCAGCCACCAGCACTCAGCAAAGATCCTCACTCCTCCTATCTTGAGGGCCTCTTGCCCTACCCTTTTCGATTCACGGTCTCCAGTCAATAACACAACTACGCCAGCGGTCATGGGCTTACGGTTTAGATGGCCAGGTCATTGTCACTTCAGCTGATCTGTTCTGTGGGCTTTGTCGACTAGCCTTGTCATCATCATCATTAAATACTGCTCTTTCCATAGCTCGATTCAAAGTACCTCACTTTGAATTTGTGGATCAGCCGTTTCGTAAGTGCCGAAGTGTTGGCTCCGTAAGACATAACAGTTAGGGCACACTGATTGAAGACCTTAGTCTTTGGGCTCTGTGAAATAAGGAGCCAAAACTTTTTCTCGATACAAAACTACTACGTTTTGGAATAGGCAACTAGCTTCCTCTTACTGACTGGCTGACTCCTTGACAATTCAAGTGCCTGTAAATGGTTTAATTGAAATAAACGCTTTAAGTTGGAGTTTGAAAGATGCAGCCTTCCCTGGATCCCTATGAGGATGGGAAATCATCAAATGACTCCTCCCGCTCTGGGTGGAGCAGGAGGGAGTGTCAGACTCTTACTGACTAAAACCCATCCGTGTTCCAGGGCAGCGGTAACCCTTTCGGACGATCCCGCTACAGCCTTCCCTCTTGAAGATATTTTGCAGTTCGCTAAAAATATAAAAAGCAGCCTTCCCTCTTGAAGATATTTTTAGCGAACTGCAAAATTTTCCCAAGGTAACCTAAACATCTCGAACTACCTGACCTAATTGGTTACGGACTAATTGCCTATAGGTGATCTATTGTAGCAAATTGGTCCGGTTTAAAGCGAATATAGGTACCTACCTATACAGATATAGAGCGAGTACCTACTCTCTCTATATCATATACTATTGACATTTATTATAATTAATAAAATGTTGAAAAACTGATTAAAATTGAATAACTTTAAATCAGTACCAACTTCAAAAATCTGCAATACATTACAAAGTGAATTTGCACTTCAGACTTCATTATCGGCACCAGTGTTGTCAAATTATATCATAACTCTATTGTGAAAACTGTTTCGAGACAACTGGCTTTGAGACGCCCTCCTCGCAAAAAATATCGTGCTCGGGGTCCTGCCCTCGTCTGTTTAATAACATAATAGCACAATTCCCTCGCCGCATGATTCAATTTGGATTTCCTCCAGCCTCCCCCGTGTCGTCTAAAAAATGACAACTTCATTATATTGTTCGCGCTCCCGAGGGCAACTTGTTTGCCAGAAGGATTATAATGATTAATTCCGTAAAATATTAATACACATCACACCCGCGCTGCACACTATAGCACTTTATAAACGGCTTATTGAAATTAAGTAAAACACAAGTGCGCTTTTGTTCACGGCTATTTATTAGCTAAGTAGTATTGGCTTGCATGATGTTACTAAAAGGCAGAAAAGTGTTTTGAGGATATTGGTTCTTGTTACTTAGCCTTTAAACACCTATTGCACAACAAAAAAAAAACTACACCTTTATTTATGGGTGTATCGAAAACATGATCCCAGAAATTCTTGACTTTTCTAGTTTTACCTAAGTTGCGTTTTTTTTTTCTAAAGACATAAAGTAGGTATTCAGTACAATATATAGCAAATATCCCTTATTGCATGGCCAGTTGTCTTCCGGGCCTTTGCCTGCGCTGAATAAAAACTTCATCTCTCTCCCCGAGGAATTTAATTTGCAGTAATGGAAGTGTTATATTGACTTAACAGGCCAGAAGTTCCCCTCGCACACAGTTACAGTTATTAAAATGGAGAAATTTATTATTAGCATTTCTACGTCACACTATTTACATTTTAATTTTATTTGTTCTGTGATTTAATTAGTCACGACTTAATGTGTTGATTCAATAAAATTTCCTCTAATATAACGATAGCGCACATTTGAAGCAACGTGCAATATAAACTGCAATTAATCAAATGGACTTGTACTTAGAGCTTTGCAATATTTATTCCTTGGCTTCCAATATTAATTTAATTGGTGTTGTACCGTTTTAATTAACTATAAATAAATAAGTAATATTGATAATGCGTGTTTTAATATTGATAACGTCTAGTTTTTATAGTGCATGTGTAAGTAGAAGTAGGTAAATCGTTTATCCTGTTAGATCATTCTTGTTGTTTTGGTTATTTCGACGGTTTCAATATTCTTCTACCGTTAGTAGCTCACCTATAGGACGGTACGTCTGAATGTTGAAATTTTAATTTAATCTATTATACAGTATAAACTTAGTTAGGTATATACGTAGTATAAGTAGGAACTTGCCGGTTCATTATGGTCTTGTCACACCAAAATGCATAAAGGGGAGATATTTTAAATCGTGTAACGAGATGCGCGACACACTTGCACTGTGACCCTGGGTATATCATTTATAGACCTTTTGTCGCCGAAATTATATTTACAAAAGTGAGCAGACAATTTCACGGTCTCTTCCTCGCACCCCATACATGTGGACTCTAATCAACGACGCATTGATCCTAATGTAGATACGACTAAGAACTGTAAGCATTGTACTTATTTTATTTTTATTTACAACAAAATAAAAATAAAAAGTAATGCATAATGCTTCAACCATTACGCATGAGCGTAATGGTTGAAGCATTATGCATTATTTTTGGTAAACTAATCAATAGTCTACCCAATATAAGGCTAAATGCTTTCAAAATCGACAGCAAAAATTCTTAAGACTTTTCCAACAAATTCTTTTTTTCTAATAATAAAAACTGTATCAACGCAGTAAAAACAAAGAAAATTCAATGAATACATCCACACGTTTCTCACAATTTAGCCCTCGCCATAAAAAGGGTGAGCACACATGAGCGTGAAGGATTGTCCACATGTTCGGCGGGACCCCACGGTGAGATGAGGCCGGCATCGCTCCCGAACAGCTTATCTGTAGCTCATCAAACTATTTAATCTTAGCGCCTGTCATTTCACAAACACGCTCAATGTATCACTCTGATTTTCCATCGTTATCACGTTGTCTATCGGCAATCTCGGATCTTCTCACTGAAGAAAATCGTGGAGAAAAGGTCTTTCGGAGTACGGAAGACGGGACTCCTTTCCGGAGTAATGTTTCCACTACAGATAATAATCTGTTGGTCCAGCAAAATTATAACATTAACTTCATTCGCATGAAACTAATCGAGCCTACAGCCATAGGAGTCACGTGACCTTTTCCTGGTATTGACAAGCAGATAAATTGTGTGATCAAAGCTCGCTACGTAGAAAATGTTGGGAGGGGGGCAGGCCGGAGTTCCTCCATGAGTAGAAGACATGATGGAGCGGAAGCGGAAGCAGTGACAGTCGGCGAGAGGAAACGATGCATGGTGCCGGACGTACCCACTTCCGGTGCGTGTTGCCTTCACTTATCCCAGCGGGGCGCGATAATATTGCCCCCGGTTATATCATAATAATACAATTTATTTTCATATTCGATATACGGAGTCGACTTTATAGAAGTTTTTAACAATATGTATTCTAGATGTTAATGTCACTTTGCCCCTTATTCTGACTAAACTAATTCAAACACGAGACCGAACAGAACAAGGTACTGCCTGTTAGATGTAGTATACAAAATCTTTTCCCGTGACTCGACGCGCTTCAATTTTCTGGTTTTTCGCTTTTGCATAAGTTAGGAATAGTACCTACGTCATCATTTCTTTTTTTGAGACATGCGAATGCAAAATTATGTGACTCATTTTCGTAGGCCATACGTAGCAGACCAAAAATGTAAGTTATGAGTAAGTAAGTTAGCTATGAGTGACATATCCTACCTACCTAAGTTAGCTATAAGTTAAAATTCTAGATATTAATGTAGGCAGCTATAGCTGTATAACCACATCAGTACCAACTTCTTCCACTTATTTTGGGTTGATCCAATTTAACGATAACCATCGAAACAATGACTGATAATGGATCTAATAATTGTAACTGACATAAAAACCGCAGAAACGTTCTCGTTGGAAATTATCAAGAAAGCAATTTCAAAACCAAATTGTTTGTTTCATCGCGTGTTAACGAAATTAATTTATTTTCGTGTGGATTTATTTTGAAGGGTCTTAACTGCTATTTTTTAAAACGATAGACTTTTTGCGATTTCCTATTGATAAAATTTACAATTTTATTGATGAGATCAAGTAACTCATATCCACTCTGCTTTAAACGCACAGCATAAGAAACAAGGCAAGTTTGACCAGTCTTTCTTCGGTATAATGTACAAAAAAATCACTTGAAGAAAATGAATAGTTAATGTTCCAATTTTCCAAATAGTTTGAAACAGGTACAGGAACACAATTATGCAATGCAATGAGCAGAACTGATGCGACGGACTGACGGACACGGCACTCAGACAGCGCGTCCGACTGACGGCGCCCGAGGGCTCGACGCAAAATAACAGCAATTTTTAACTGAACTGAACCTAGGCTATCTTTTCTATGATTTGAGATTGAAAAAAAAAAAAATCTCTTACAGTTATACTGATAGTGCATAATTTGAAATGAAATTGGTGAATCCTCACTCCTGACCACCTGACAGCATAATTCTGATTGTCTTACTGACTCTCAAAAAGCATCCGCAAGCCGTATGTAGAAAATTCAAATGCATATGGTGCGAACTTCCCACTTAGGTTACATCAGACGATAGATCTACCACAGCTGCAGCGGGTGGGTCACGACGGAGATAAAATTAGAGGAAACATCATTACAGGCACTATCATTATTGTTTTATTTGCAAAATTGCTTGCTCCACTTAATGCCGGGGTTCGCTATTCACACGGCTCCGCAGCCATTGGCGTCTACCTACTTAACGACGACTCTTTGACGTGACAAGCCCCACTTCTAATGTACGTTGGTACGTAATTGTTCAGTCAATCGTGAATTATATAAATCGTATGTTTTCTATGCGCAAATGTAATAGGAAACACATTTATATCGGGTGTGAAGATTTAATCTATCATGTTACTGTTAAGCTCTGAAACTGAGATACTTATTGGTTCGATAATTATAATCATTTTATCGTAGGTCTTGTGGTCGCAAGTGCGATACCTATGTTTCAGAGGTCCCGTGGTTTGCTTCCCATATCAAGCAAACTGATATTCAGTTTTCCTGTCAGGAAATACTCAGTTATTAGGTTGATATTGTGACATTTAGTTAGTTTAGCAACTATTTTTTATATTAATAGTGGTCGTAAATGAGGGTCCGGGTGCCCGGCAGGTGGTGGAGGGTGGCAGGGTGCAGGTCTCACAACACGGCGAGGATAGATAACGTGGTGGACGCGCCACGCAACTCAATGAGATCTGAAACGGGTGAAACATTCAAATTGGAAACCGCCCGCGCCCGCCCGTATCAAATGTTGTTTTATAGCTAATTCCCAAATTCGGTTATGGCCTATAAACGATCCGCTGGAATAATTTAAATGCGAACCCGTCTGTATAATGTGCGTACTTTACCCCGAAATT
The DNA here is from genome assembly GCA_951799955.1 of Apamea anceps. NCBI lineage: Eukaryota > Metazoa > Arthropoda > Insecta > Lepidoptera > Noctuidae > Apamea > Apamea anceps. The sequence goes on along the minus strand of OX637505.1, from coordinate 12,762,885 downwards.
AGGCATTTGTATGTGAAATGCGTTTTGTAATAGGATTCTCGGACGACTTTTATTTCTTGTTCGCGGTGGATCCACGGGTAGGTGATATTCGCTTCAATATTCCAATATGATCAGACATACCATAAAAAAATAATATGGTTTAATTGTAGGTAGGTAAGGTGAACCATTGACTGAATCCGTCAGCTCGATTATTCAAGTAATCAGGCCCTCTTATCTCACATTGAATAAGTATTTAAACTTCATGCAATAAATAATGTGAGTCTAATTATAATTCCTTTTTAAACATTTGCTTGGCCCACATTAGCAATAACTCATAAAAATGCGAAAGCGTTTGTGTAAAACTACGTCCAACAAGTGAAACACATTAGTGGGTGTCCAGTACCTTTCTTCAATTTAAAACGTTTTAAATATAATAAAGGAGTTGCTTCTAAAGGTTTTCTCTTGTTTCCACGCTAATTTCAAGGCGGACATATCCGGCCATTCAGTATTAACGATTGTAAATGGAGTGACTCCATTTTGCAACAATAGAACATACTTGGAGCATTTGTTTAGTTTGTTGCTCAATGTATGTGTTATACTTTCTTTAGTAAACTACATAATACATATTATGAAGAGCAAGTCATAGATGAAAAAGGTATGGAAATTGATATTTGTATCTTGACTTCAATAGAAGTCGCATTTTAAGCTGACAAAGTACCACTCTTAGATATACCTAATTTAGAAAGAACATTGAAGCATTCATCATGAATAGCAATCGGAAAAGCTGAGTTTTGCAAACACACTGTGAGCTACATTCACGAAGTTATTCAGGCTACATAACAACAACCTGCAACCGGACAACATTAATTTATTATCAGATAACAGTCCGGACGAGTGATATCACTGTCCAAATTCTATTTGCCGGATTATTAGACACATTATCCGAATACATTCTCCGATCAATATAACGGTGTCCTAATGGACGAAATTTAATCACGACAAATCGAATGCCACCTATTTATGAAGTCGAATGACTAAACAGCTTTTTAATACGATTCACACGTTAGCAGTTATAGTTAGTTAAGTTTTTGTATCGACACATTTCACGGTGAGATGTATTGAACTCTTATTATATTAAATGTGATGCCACATACCAGCCACTGATGGGATCTATTATTGTTGATCCACGGATGAATATTCAATCATCACGCTACTTCACTTCCACTTGATGGATTCTGTGTGGTTATAAAAAACACAGCATTAGTTACACTATTTAGCGCTTATAACATTTTTGAAATTGGATCCTACAAACATCGGTAACAGCAGAATTTCTTTGTGTCTGTTCATCGGCAGTAACGATGTTGACCGTTGCCTCTAGCTCTCCTTAAACAAAAGAACACAATGAGATTGTACTCACTGAAACAAAAGAAAATAAACTTAAAGAATAATCACAGAACGCAAGCACCTTAATTACAAGGCGCCTTTGACTAATCTATACAAAACACAGAAAATCAATGTATCGGTAGAGTAGCCGGTACTTTCCTCACAGGATAGAATGAGTGCAAAGTGCATACAAAATCGTGATGTAGCCTTTTAATCGGTTTCACGTTCCTTCCCGCGTTAGTTTTTGTATTCGAGTTTCACTTCGCCAATCTGCGGGTTTACTGTCCGACCGGGACTCCTCGCCTTCACACGTATGAAAATATGCCATCGGTGAATAGCATAGAACTCATTTCCGCAGATAGTTAGGAGGCTCGGTCACGGCAAATGCTGCAGTAATAAGATAAAGAGGCGGACCCATTTTGTTTTGCAGCAAACTCACTCCAATTTACGCGCTCCAGTGGCCATTAGCATAAGTCCGGAGCAAAGCGTGATGTGCGCGATTCGCCGTCGGTCGGCGTGACGCGGCGCAGGCGCAGCGCCCGCGCAGCGCCGCCGCCGGTGTAATTGCGCCCGCGCGACACATTTGTTTACTATTGTAAGCCGTGAAGATGCCATCGCTTGCGACACTCCCGCCGACTCCTTCAAATTAGTTCGCTAAACGCTTCCACTTACTTTATTTTGTTATGTTCAGTTTTTTCACCATCAGCTAGGTAATTCTATTTTGTATGTAGGTAGATGCAAAATGTTTTATGCAAATCTTTTGCCCGTGTAATTATAGTGATCTATGTGTAATATTTAGAAATCAACATCTACATAGAGTTGATTTACATAGGAATTCCTTAAGTTGGTTGTTAATATGGCGAAGACGCATATCAAAATCCAACCACGATTGTAAATAATTACATTTATGCGAACATGGCCGATTCATGTCCTAATAAAATACATTGACAAGTCACAGCAGCCTTATAGATTAATCTAATAAACTCAGTGAGTGACGCAAATCATAAACTGTGAATAGTGGTCGGTCTAGTTATTTTATTTAATATGGTAGTGGCGGGTCGTGATGTGTGGATGTTGACAGCCTCGAAGTGCGTTCAATTTTTAATCAATTCACATCTCGGTATAATCTTGACGCAAATGTGCTACTTGTACTTACCAGGCTACTTGCATAACTACTTCCCCACAACATTAACTATTCTACTAAATTTCACCGGACGGGCATCTGGTCAGACTTGCACTGCTCTTAGCATAGAGATTGAAACACCAAATATGCACAACTGTCATAACATTCCTAAGAGTATATAAACAAGTAATTATTCGTATGTTTCCTGGTGCCGTTTTAAAGCCACTGTTTCTTGCTTTTCGTTAAAATGTATTTGATTAGACATTGTTACACATACTTAACATTAAGTTGTCCTTATGGTAATCTTTGGAAACTGTATCTGTCTTTATCTATTATATATTTTTTTTTCATTAAATACATATAAATTATATTTTAAAATTTAAAAAAATTGTAGACCACCGGTATCGGGAACAGGGTCCAAGCTACCGGCGCGCGGCGTTCAGGGCTCCAGAGAGAGGAACCTCCTAACAATCCTATCATAGTTATACTTAAGTTTGTTATTGCATTTGTTTATTTTCCAAAAAGATTCTGATGAAACGTATTTTACTAGACTCTCATGTAAATACTTGGTTGAACAATCGACTCATCGATTCAAGGATTCTTCATCTTCTGGTGCTTCTCCAATAACTAAAGGTTGGCCATAATCTCCGAATATTTCTTCTGGTCCTTTGCGAGGTGAAACAGCGTAGCAGCTCTCAAGACTCCGATCCACTTACGAAAGACCTTGAAACAGGGCTTTTCTCTCCGGTCAACACTGCCGTCTCCAATTCTTAGCCCCTCAAATACGTTGCAGTAAGTCATACCATTCATATTGAAAAACATGTAAGTATGTGTTAGGCAATGCTCTTTTGATTGGCAATTGGTATGAGCTCTGAAGGGCTCATGGCTAAATGATAACAGCCGCATGGGTTAATCAAAGGTTAAGCTACGCTTGTTTAATGGGTGAGTCCAATACATTTCGAGACCCCTCCATGCCTCGGAAAGCACGTTAAGCCGTTGGTCCCAGCTGTCATTCGAAGATCTTTGAAAGTGGTCACTGATAGTGAGAAGCCCAAATAAACCAGTTTTACCAAGGGATATCATGTTACCCAGTAACTGAGTTGTGGAGGTCAGATAGACAGTCCCTCCATGTAAAACACTTTTATTGAGGTGCATCCAGTTAGATTGGAAGCCGACACCAGCATAGTTGTGAAAAGACTAAGCAGATGATGATGGTCGGTATGAGCTGAAATACAGAACTTAAACATGTCAGCAAATAATTTGGAAATAGCGTGCACAGCTATCATAAAAAATGAAGATGAAAAACGTTATCTTTTGCAAAATTTCAGTGGAGTAAGTAGTTAAGTACTGTAGAGGCAGACTACAAACATAGTTGCATTAATATTGATTTATACCTCTCCATTCTCGATACCTAGAGTCATTTGTAGTATGTGTTATATCTGTAAGGTGTGGTGAGTCGCCTAGGGTTAACCGTTAACGTGAATTATTAGTGTTAGGCACTAATGATTTGTGCCATATTTAACCTCTTTATTCGGGGTTGAATTATAAACGTCGTTTTTAGCCAGTCATCCGTAATTCAGTGGTAACAATTAAACTTCGTAAACCGGTAATGCTACGACATGACTTTGTTTGCATGGAGGCAATAAATGAATATGAATATGACGTGTGGTTGACTGTACCTACGTCATTCAGTATTATAATATCAATCGTTTAACTAACTTTTTTACTAGTCAATTGTTTCTTAATTTATTCCAAAGTCTTAAATCGGTAATCGAGGCCCATTGACATTAGAAATGTTTTGTAACTTTTCTAATGTCAAATGTGCAACAATTTCATTGTATGCAACAGTTGAAAGCTTGTTTTAAATCTTTTATTGCGGGTATAAAAACTTTTTTTAAAGTAATGACTTCTCACATTGGACAACCCTGTGACGACGTGGAGAGTACCGGCGCACGCGCTCACTTGCGAGCCATCATTAGAATGTAGCATCTCGAGCGATTTTCCTACTTTAGATACGGTAATGGTCGTAAAAACAACCACTAAGGAAAAACGCACCGCATAAAAATATTGTATCCTTACTGCCTATAAGCTGTGGCCATTTCTGAAAATCATACGGAGCGAATAGCAAGAGCAAGTCGGTGCACATATTTTGCCATACACAGCCGCGGTTAACGAATGCAAGGAGGATTTTAATGCTTCTAATGTGCTTCTCGCAATATACACTTATGTACCGCTTATAATGCTTGCATAAACAACTCGTTTATTTTAATACTTACTTCGCTGCTTAGCTATGTTTAACTAGAGTAGATTTTTACATTTTACTATGAAATGGCATTACTTAATTATGAAATGAAATTTTGTAATTAATAATAAAGTACCGTAGTCAGGTACCTTCTTGACTACTCTAGGTGAGATGAAGCAATATTAATACCAAAATGCGCACCTTCGTAAATGTCATAGGGAGTCGAAAGCTTTTGTCAAAACAACGTGGCGTGCCCCAAGGGTCTTTATTCGGACTGTTCCCTTAGCATTCTATAAAAAAGATAAAAAATTAGCTTAGTACTATACTTATTGCAAGATTTCCAATGTTTTTGTTGTACGTAAAAACAATGTAGTTGCTATTTTAAATAGGTAGGTGCATAACGGCATACCGCAACTAAATAGCTAAAGCTCATTATAGCTGCTAGCGTCGACTTATAAACATCATCCTACAAAAATAGAAAATGAATATGATTTTAACATTGAATACCTGTTATCGCCGTTATATGACGTCCCGTTCGCGGACAGCCACATCGGATGCAAGAAAAACGACAAAAAGTCGTATTTCGAAGTACCGCCAAATCGGGATAGGATCATTAGATCGATACCATAACCGACACATCCTGAATAGGTAGGTGGTGAAGCGTGCCCGCTGTGGCACGTCTCTCACCCGCTATGCGCAATTTTTGTTCATTCATCTTCTGTCTGAACTCACTTTATACATTTTTTCGGTCGCGTTCAAAAGGTGCCGCTCTCGTTTCAACGCCAGGACAAGCCAAGACTAAGCACAGATGAAGCAGAAATACACTGAACGTGAAAACTTCCCTAGAATAGATGATAATGGGCTGTAATGGCTTCACCTTATACGACTAACCCAACCACTTTGCTTTTTAATACGACTTCGATAAACAACCGCCTTCAGTTTAAGAACTTCTTAAAAAAGTTAAACAAATCGCAGTTTTTATGGCAACGTGACAAGAAAATGTCCAGCCAGTTAAATTCGTTTTAACACATTAATGAAATATCAATTACATTGCTCACATGATTAAATCTCTTTGTATTAAAGTCACGGCGGACGATTTACAATAAATTGTTAGCACCGGAACATGTGTCAGTTGTTAAAAACTAAAATAATAATTAGTTTAAATGAAGAAGTGGCGTGAGAACGTGCGGGGTGGGCGACTCAGGCCCGGTGGTGGTCGGCATACAAATTGAAACTGTCGGATCGGCCGATCGGTGGCCGCCGCACCACCGCCGCCCGCGCCGTCCTTACTCTCACGGAAGCGATTACCCTAGCTAAGACAATGGCCGACAAGACATGCATCCATTACCGCTTTTAAACCGTTTTGTGACATGGTATTTGCTCTTTCAAGCATGCTCGATATCAATAGATTAAAATTCATAGCATTAGATTCAACGTCAACCACTTTTTCTACTAAATGTAAATTCTTTCATTGTTGACTCAAAGAATATCTTTGACCAAACAGTAAAACTCCGTTAAAAACCACTAACTTTATTACACTGAAGCTGAACCAATAACTTTATTTGATTCAAAAAAGGTACTAAATTGATGTAAGAAAAAAGTTTCCGAACATTATATTTTCTAACAGCACACAATATTGTACATAATCAAAAAGTAATTTGATATTCTGTCAACAATAAGTGCAATATTTGGGTGCAAGGGCTGCGGTGCGAGCGACGCCGACGCTGGCACGACAAACAAACGACATACATCGAAATGTACTCGCGAGGCGAGCACCCCAGCGACTCTGCGCTAAACCCTATGCAAAATAAAACACTCGATTGACATCTCTTTGAAATTTGTAAAATATTCAGACGGCTTAAACTTTAAATGGGGGGTTAAACGATCAACTGAAAGGATTACATTACGTTGTAAATGTCGTTGACTTTGGCTGGCTTAAGAGAATATTTGAGTTTTTCTTAGCACAAACAACAAAACATAAAACTATTATTATTTAACTTGTTTGATATACTATAAAGTACGTCTGTGTACCGTCACACTAACGTTTAGAGTAAAAAATATAGGTACTTACTTAATTTGTATTAAAATATATCTTGATGACTTTATTCCAAGCTGTAATTCAATCAGCAAGTATAAAGATGTTTAATCCTGTAAAACCCTGGAATTTCGGAGATTTTGATATAGTTTCAGTATGATAATCAATGTAATTATCTAAATGAATACTTTAGGAGAAAAATTTATGTAAAAATATTTGCAAAAAGTAATCTTTGGAATTACTGCTCCGATTACAAAAAGTTTTTCACTGATAGGAAACTACACTATTGCCGAGTGGTAAATAATTATTCTTGAATAAAAAAATACAAACATCCGAATTGAGAACCTCCTCCTTTTTTTGAAGTAGGTTAATAACACGTGAAAACGGATCCATTACAATTCTTTACATCTATACTTTCAAGCACCATGTGTCACATCACAAGAAAATCATATTGTTGAGCTTTATCAAAGATGGCGGGTTATCTGTTTATGATGATTAGGCGGCGGGTGGTTGCCTAGCAACAGGGTGGTAGTGGTCAGCCAGGGAGGGCTCGGTTCCTCATACTCGAATCATTGGTGCGAGCACCCCCGGCCGGCAATTATTCTCCTCATACTAGACCGTGTTAACTTTAATGTAACTTTACATGTTTCAGCTGCTTCACAACGCTTTACATACATCTGTCCACTTTAATTATGTTCAGTTTCGCAAAACTTGATAAGCGCTTAAGTTTTATTGTTCATTGTACCTGCTTAATTAGTGGTTGTTACTTTTTACTGTGAGCTAGAATATTTCATATTAAATGTAATTGGGTATGATATAAATCTTCATTCACATTATACATATTATGTATGTAGGGAACTTTTTGATTTTGTTAAAGCATCTACCTGCCTTTCAAATCTCGTAATTTTAAGAACGTTCAGAGTCTGATCTCACTCTCAATCTGTCAAAAATACAATAATTTTGACAAGTTTTTGACGGCATGGTTGGCGCAGTGGTTAAGCGATTGACTGCTGCGCTGCGTGTCGCGAGTTCGATTCCCGCACGGAACAAATATATGTATGGCCTACAAGTAGTTATTCCGGGTCTGGCTGTTTGTCTAAGTGAGTTTAAATGTTTGTAAACGCACCCACGATACAGGAGAAATTCCTAGAGTGGGACAACGTTTTTATAAAAAATAAATTTGTTTGTCGCTGAGATGAGACTGCGACTAGATTTTGAACGTTTTAAATTACTAGAATTGGCCTTCAGATAGGTATCGTGCTCGATAAGAAATAAGAATCAATAATTTGGTGATATAGGAGATACAACTTGTAAAAATTGATGGTTTAATATACAGTCCATGTGTTGCCGGTTACGCGAAAAACCTTAAGACCCTAACTTGATAGTGTAGTCAAGGTATTCTTTCAAACTGACGTAGGTACGTTATTAATGCACTACAAATAAATAACTAAAAAATCATATTCTGAACAAATGTTACCTGATCTGAACTGCCGATCTATTCTGTAAAAATCTCACCGTGAAAACTTACGTGAAGTAAGCTTGAAGTGAGCTGTCAATAGTGTCAATCCCTAGCATCAGGTGGCATTACAGGTCCCTTCCCTTCACTTTAGTTTTCACGGTGACAATTTTTCAAGAATAGACTACTCGTCACACTTTAATGTTCCGCACGTTCTCATCTCATCATCATCTTGAAAATCATACCAATGATCATATCTTTAACTTCATATCTAACTTTCTAAGCATTGCCATACAACGTGGCAATGCCGCCAGTGTCTTGGGTACATTACCAGTCGACAGCGATGACGATGAATTTTTCGACGCTATATTTTAGTTTGTAAATAGTTTTAATTAATTTAGGATATTATTAATTGTATTCAATAGTAAAGTGCTAAACTTAGGGTAAATAAACGAACCATTGTAGATAATCAAATACATATGCAGTTACACTCCAACACTATTTGTACCACGTATAAGTACATGCGAGTAAACCTAACACTCACTTTCTCAACGAGATTTTTCACCAATTCCGACTCATTTATGCTTTAAATGAACGAATTCACTGAGCAGATCCTTATCGGGCTCCACGGTCAAGGGGGCTCATCCGATTCTATTCCGACACTGAATAGGCCATGGTTTATTTTGAGGTGGCGAGCTTTTTAAAAATGCCATCCGATTCTCTGCGACATTTTCTCGTTTTAAGCATTTGGAACTTTAATTAAATAGTCCCGTTTAAACTTTTCTTATTGTAACACTCTACTTGATACTGCTTCCTGAATAATCCATACTTCAATACTTTATACTTATATATAATATTTTAAATTCGATAGTAACCCTTCCGTCTATCTGTGTGTTATGTTTTCACGCCTAAACCACTGGATCAATAGTTTTGAAATTAAATAAATAGGTTGCCTAAAACCTGGAGAAAGATATAGTTTAATTTTACATCCTGGATCGCAGACGAAGTCGCGGAAAATAGCTAGTCATAAATAATCCTTAGCCTTCTACCTTCTAAATATTATAAAACATATCGTCTCTCTGTCTGTCTGCCTGATAGCGCGGTTATAACTCGAAAACCATATTTTTAACCATCTATCCTTAGTGGAAAATGTAGTGGGTAGTATATTTGTTAAGTCATATGTTTAAGACCATTTGTATATTTTTAGTATACTACTGTTTGTTTTCCCTATAAATTAAAATAAAATGAAATACCTACTTTTCGTTTTTTAAATGCATTGGTAAGTAAATCTGACCTCTCGCTAAATTATTATTTATGTCTGGCTAGAGTAGGTACGGAGCAAAAGGAACAAGAAAAAGTTAGGTTGCCTATAATTTTTCGTTCTACTTCCCAGTTTATCTAGCAACCCAGTTAAAGGGACCAAAAAAAATCCGTATATCATCGCTATTGAATTTGTTTTGTAAACAACAGTAATTATAAATAAAAAAGGTTATCCTTCTTGAATTATTTATTTATTCCTTCTTGAATTATTAACTTTGACCTGATTTGATTGGACAACATTTTTTGTAATTAATTATGATTGATTAGAAAAACTTTTGTTTTGAAAATGTATGCGTGAAGGTCGATATTCTATGGAATCTTCTAATAATTTGATCCAATGACAGGAAATATTAATTATCCTCAATTTCCATACTATTTTTCCCTTAAATTGGTTTACTTCATTTTTCCCAAAAGTGGAAAATCAGCTCATTGAAAACGTCAAAATAATAAAAAAAGTTTGTCTTCATACTTCGTACTTAACAAATATACGTACCAACATTAATAGCCCCATTTCTATCGGTTCTTAGACCGTTTTTGTCCAATCTCCCATAACCATAAAATTGTTCATTAAATGTTCAAAAAATTCTAATATCAAAACGTTTAAAATACAATAAACTATCGCACTATCAAGAGTGCATTCAACTCTAACGCAGTACTATTATTAAACGGAATTCGATTTAAAGCCGAACCCTCCTCGTCGTTTGTGAAATTGACATTTATTCTTCGTTTTTCATTGTTGCTGCAGTCGGTTTCGATCTATTGTTAATTAGCTTAAACGGCCCATGCGCTGTGCCATGCCAAACAAAACCTGTCGAGTGCCAGTACCACGCCAGATCGTGATACCACTGCTACACAACACTAATTTCTCACTTTAACTCGTGTAATTCATATCTCACTTACAGTTACTCAATTATATTTTTATATCATAATAATTCCATGGAAATAATGCCTAACTATAACAATAAATAATTCATAATCTCGCAGTAACGAAGTTAGAGGGTGGCGCCACTGAGCTACGGCACGTCGTAGAACTAAAACTTCGTAGCAATCCGCCGTAGACTCTACACCTAGCGCCACCTGTTGTCGAATAGACCAATGAAAATTTCTGAAGAAAAACGTAGTTGCGTTTTTTATAAGTTTTCTTATATTTAATTATAATTTTAGATTGAAATATTTAATAATGATTTAGGTACGGCTTTAGAATACATTTTTTTGATTAGCTGTTTGTATGTATGTTTGCGTAGCAATAAGAGATAATCGTGTCTTTAATTTTTTTATGAAAAGCGCATTTTCTTTTTTTCCACTTTTGTAGCAAACTATTTAATTAGGTAACTTTACGTGCTCAGGTTGGTAGATACGTTGATGGTTTGCCTGTCTGTCTTTGTACAGTAAGTAAGTGTCACAATTTAGTCTACAAGGTTAGGGACAGGTAAACTGAGAAAAAAAACACACAATCATTAAACAACAACTTAAAACACTACCAGTAGAACATTGCGATGCAACTACAATGTAGTATTGTAGATAGACGTATCGACATAGGAGGCAACGTTATTACATACGCGAGTTATTCGCTCCCCATCAGGCGCGAGTGCCTCGATTAAAGCAGTAAATACTTTGAGATTAATTATCTCGTAAACAGTCGCAGGCGCGTCGCGACTCAAATCGCTCACCTACGCCGTGAGCGCGATACAAATTCAACTTTTCCAATTAAATTTCGTGAGGCATTAATAATTATTTAGGTACATCAATTTGTTTCGTCGCGCGAGGCGCCGCTCTACTGCTGCCTCACGGAAGTCGCTACACACGACTAACACTGTTGAGATGCGTCTTGAGATATTTTGTGATCAGTTCAGGATTAGAGTATGTATTTCTATTTGAAAAAACCCAAGTAGGTAGAAATGTATCTGTGGTAACAAAATCATTAAACTCTGTTTTAAGATCCTAAATTAAAAGAATAAGTATTCAATTCGGTAAACTATAAACCATCATCTTCTTCCACAGCCCGACTTCACCCACTGCTGGGCATAGCCCTCTCTATTCTTGTGCCTCCTGTGCCAGCCTCATCCAGGTTTTGCCCGCGATGGCAACAATGTCGTCTGCCCATCGCGCCGCGCGCTAGACGCCGGACATCTCGTCTAAAAAAACATTATAAATAAGGATCCTTAATTAAAAGATAAACTATTCAATCCGGATTTGTTTTCAAACACACATAAGCAGTAACCTGTATGTAAGTACTAAAGTGTAACTCAGATAATGTTACTTTATCTAATGGGAGAGACTTCTTAAAATTTGTTACATGTACTTTTTACATTCCCAACTTGAATTCTCAATTAAAGCATATCTGCTTTCTATAATGAGAATTTACCACCTGTAAGAAGGTGGGTTATATTTTTATGTCCTTCAAAGAATAAATTAAGTATATACTCGCTATATGAACTACTTCAATCTAAATGACCTAAGAATAAACCAAGTTAACATTATTTATTGAATTGTTCAGCCAATGACTTCATCAGCATAAATAAGTCAAAGTCAAAGTCAAATCATTTATTTCAAATAGGCACATAAAAGACACTTTTGAACGTCAAAAATAAAATAAAAATAAAATTGATTCTAGTCGCCTCTTCCAAAAGGTTGTTTTCGTATGGAGAAAAATGGGCAAGAAACTCCACCGTTACTCTTTTAAAATGTTTTACAATATTTGCGTACATTAGTTATATAATTATATGTGAAGACGATGCACCTAGAAATAAAATTACTATACCACAATAGGTAAAGAATTAAAATGGATTAATGAAACCATGACATATAAATTAACTATGTGGTAGATACAAATGGTAGATACATGGTGCTCACATATTTACAAACATTCCAAAAGTAGACAATTTTCATAAATAACTAAGGAGTAATAAGTCTGGGTGTGACTTTAAGTAATTACAGAAAGTAAATCAATGTCAGGGAAAAAAAATGAATAAATTATACAATTACATTAGCAACCGTTTTATTTTGTCTAGACTCTAGAGATTGTCCTATGGAGCAGGACCAGCATGTTTCCAAGCATTCTTATCTTGGATATAATCCTCTAATTTGTAATATCCTTGTTTACAAAGTGTGATTTTAATATAAGTTTTAAATTTTCTTTCATTTAATTGCAATATTTCACAAGGTATTTTGTTGTAACATTTAACACAGTACCCCATAAAAGATGTATGTACTTTAGATTATCTGAAAAAAGGTTGATCTAATTTATCTTTATTTCTAGTATTAAAATTATGTCTATCACTTATTTTATTAAAAAGATGTTGATTTTTTCTTACATACATAATATTTTCATAAATGAATTGGCAAGGTACCGTCATAATATTAACCCTTTTAAATAGTTCCCTAAGAGATTCGCGGCGATGTAGATTGTAAATGGCTCTGACAGCTCTCTTTTGCAAAATAAAAATGGATTCAATGTCAGCAGCTCGACCCCACAGTAAAATGCCATATGACATAATACTGTGGAAGTAACTAAAATAGACCAAACGCGCGGTTATTTCATCTGTTAATTGTATTATCTTTCTAACAGCATATGCGGCCGAGCTTAGCCGCCCCGCAATAGATGTTATATGAGGTCCCCATTGTAATTTCTCGTCTAGCGTGATTCCTAGAAAAACTGTCTGATTAACAAATTCTAGATTAGTCAATTATATCTTCAGAAATATCACCGAAAGCCATCCACGCTGCCGCCATTCCAACGAATCCTAACTTTGGAATTAATTAAATTAAACTTGAAAATGAAATATTAACACTTTAACGTATAAAATTTAATACCGTTAAGTTATAACGTGATTATTCAACTCCTCGGCAATTTCCAAAAACATCTAGAAAATTAAATTCGCGAGCGGAGGCTGCCAGGCTCCTTTGAGCCCAGCTTCCGCTTTTGTGCGAGCGAGGCGCGGCGCGCTCGCCACTTCGCACTGTGAAATTAATTTTCTTCGTCTTTATGTAATTTAATTATAAACATTTCAATATGGCGCTCGGGGAATTTCCGCCCGGGAGAGAAGTTAAATAGAAACGTTTGATACTTATCTCCTAATACACTTCTGGGATGATTGCGCGATTTGAACGAAATTAATTATTTTATTTGCTAAAGAGAATGATTACAGCTATCATTATAGGTATCTGTTAAATGTATTGTTGAACTCGTGATTCAATAAAATTTCCGTTTTCCGTCTTATATATTCAGGAATTTAGCTAGTATTTATTTCGTCGTTCTCTCCAATCTTTGTGTGTAGTAGATACGGTAGGCAAAAACAATAAAAATACAGACAGACTAACTTTAAAAGAATAAAACGTTATTTATTATTAGACAAGTAAGTGCCTAGTTGATAGCTGTACACAAAGTCAAACTATAAAAAACCATGATTATTCTTACAAATCAGTCAGTTGAAGGCGGAACTAAGTCTTGATAAACTACTATCAATAAAATGATCAAAGTAACCTAATACGGTCAATGGATAATAACTGTGGGTGTATGATAACGCTTCTGCCCACCACTTCGCGAATTATATTCAATACACCAAGCAAAATTATCTGAACTAGTTTATCTGGTCCAGTGCTTTTATCCTTGGCTCTCCCTACTCGTACTTTCAAGAACATTATGTTCAGTTACTAAAAGCGTTGCACAAAAGGTAGGACACCTATACTGAGCAGTAAGCGAAACAAAAGCTGTCAATGATTTCTTTCCCACTGCTGGGCAAAAACCTCCCCCAAATTCTTCCAGAAATTCTTTCCCCGCGCTGTCAATGATTATAATTTGACAGCGCGAAAATATTGTCTGTCCATTATATAATTTATTAGAATATTTCTACTCCTAACCTTGATTTATTTAAACGTCATAATAAGTAGGTAGGTTTTAAGAAAGTAAATTAAACTAAAGCTCAAAACTGTGAAGGAAAACATCGTGAGGAAACCGGCATGTTTTTGAACCAAAAATCGAAGACACGTGACATTTATTAACCCGCACTGGGCCCGCGTAGAAGATTACAGCCCATTCCCTCTCAAAGAGAAGAGGCCTGTGTCCCAGCAGTGAGAACATTATAGGCTGATTATGATAGTTAATTATAGAATAAAAATAATTTAATTCAATTATTGTTATTCGTTTTATTTTCAATGAATAGGAAATTTATTTGTTTATTTATTTATCCTCACACTGGAACGCCATACGACAATTACACCAACGGAGCAAAAAATCACTTCATGTGCTGCTTTCCATCCATCCTGTGCGCAGTGGACATCGAACGAGTAGCGATGGATCACGCACGCTCACGCAGCGTGCAAGTGCAGCCTTTCTCCATAGCCCCCCATCACTCCTTCTATATTACGCACATTCATTGCGAATTATTGAAACTCAATGATTATTCAAAATAATTACATTAAAATTTAAAAAACAGAAAAAAATATATATATATATATATTTTCATCTAGAACAGTGGGTACTCGTTCAATACATTTTTTTATTGGGTAGCATTCGTTCAATGACATTCCATCTGCAAAATTAAAAGTATCTATTTGTGCGGAGTGCTCAGTTAACAGATGCCACTAGCGTTCGTGCAATTTTGCTCTTAAACCGTTCACGCTCCGGCGACGAGAGGCGACATCAAACATACGCGGTGCCTGCAAACCTTTTGCCAGCTTATCTCCCATTCACTATCTTCACATAATATCTACAACCGGTCCCATTGTTCGATGTTTATTAAATTTCATTTTACGTTTATACAACAACACTTTTGTCGGCCGCTTTTTGTACCGATTTGGGACATTTTACGGGTGGATTAGCTCGTGACGTCTACTTTTGTCGAGGCCGGCAGCGATGTCTTTTTGTGCCTCTCCCGTATTATGGTTTGGTATTGCGCGTATTATGTCATAACAGTGAAGTACTCGACGCACTCGCTCATACTTTTTGTCGCTCTATTTTATTTTAAATTGAATCTCAGTTGACAATAACACTGTAAACATCCTGTCTTTTTGTACAATATTAATAATACGGACGATTTCGGATAAAACCCGATGAAGTATACGCACTCGAAGATAGAGATGGGATGGAGGTACGGTGACATCTTTGTAATTTAAGTTAATTATGTAGATATATAATGAAAACAAATCCTCGCAAGCACCAATCTTCGGAAAATTATTTTCTAAATTCCTACTTTCCTTATCTAGGTTTAGATACGACAGAAGTTCATCCTTTAAAAATACACTAACCCATCCAAGATCCAACCCCAAAACAACACCTTAGATTAAACAATCGGGCCCTACGCTAGCACTAAAAGCAATAAGACTTACAACTCCGCCCCTACCAAAACAATCCTGTATCTCGGTGTCTTCACTAATGGCGCAAGTTCGACAGTCGAAGTTAGTTGGAGTGTTCTACGGCTGCAATAAAGATAAATCCAGCAATAATATGTTCGGTTGGCCTTACGTGTAGGTTGGCTTGGGCACGAAATTGAATTTGCATGGGGTCTTAAGTCGACACCGATTGAGACGCTGCCTCATCCGGTGGACAATTACGAGTTCTCCAACTGTTAGGGTACGGCGCGATTACGCATCGAAGCCTGTTGAGCCCCACTCTCTAATTGTTTAGGTAGACCTAACAGCACTTCGATACGAACGTGATTTCGGAGTTCAGAGGCCATTCAGGCACCTTGCCTTCGTCCACGAAATACTCTGTGTAGCTAAAGCAGAATAGTTTCAACTTTGGTGAGCTTGTTATATGTTACACAGAGACATACAGAGTCACATTCGCGTAAAATGTAATACGTGAGCGGCAATCTTCGTCAGTGGAAGGCGCACTAATCCAGACGCCAGAGGGCCAGTACCGTATGAAAGGACGTTCCTTATCCCTTGATCCCGTTGTTTACCAGACATTAAACAGATAACAAGTCCGCGCCCTGATACCGTCTGAGCAGATTAAAGCCCCGGTGGCCGTAATCCGAACTTCGATTAATTTCATCCAATACTTAGTCAGGGAATGCTTAATTGTTCGTACTGTAAATTGTTATTTATATAGGTATAATGTACTTACAACCTGAAAAAAGATTCAAGTTTATGCTTCATTTGGGATGGCACGCTTGAGCGTGCTCCTGATCTTGAAGCATGTCGCACCTTTTTGATCTCGTTCTAAAGGACTACTTTATGTAGTTTCAACAATTGATACTTCGTGGAATTGAGGAAATCATTGAAAATAAGGTATTTATTTTATTTAGTTTTATGTTGTTTTTCATGTAAGTACACACTTTATGGAATTGTCGTGTAGATTCATTCATATTTTCAATCCATCTCCTACCTGACCTTAAATAACTTGTACTATAGTATAAAAACTTGTAAAAATCTAAGTAAATTAGAAACCCTAAAACATACATTTTTGACAGGTTTTTGAAATTTATTATCGCTGAGACATGATTGCGAATGAACGTTTGGGAGTTGGCCTTCAGAACAAAGTTGCGAAGATGAGAGTTTGCTGCATGTGAATGACTAGGCGCTGGCGATCAGTGATAGCGCTGTCGATCGATATCGCTACGATCATTGTTAAATATCAATACCGTTAGATGATAATTTTAAGACATGCGTGGTGTAAAAAATCTGGTTAAGATTTTCAGTATGACCTTCATATTTTTTAAATTTTTCCTCAAAAGTAGTTAGTTTTACATATCCATAACCTTAAAAATAATTATTTGATACTTATTTAGTTAAGTTCAAATCTGTACCTACATATCACTAGCAGCATCGAATTATTTTGTATAGCAAAGGGTAGCTCATACAGAGAAATCAGTGTAGCAGTAGAGTGCGTTACGCGTTCTACAAACACTGCCAACCGTGCATGAAATGACGCCGCGATGATACCCCGCACCCTTGGTAAGTTAACCAAATCATGCACATGTGCTTGGTGTTTCGAATATTTGGTACCAACATTGGTTTACATATTATGTGACGTTTTGAATTTCACATAAGTGGGTAATTTCCTACATTATGATGAACAATACACATTCATGATTAACGGTGAAGAAAAACGAACAGCGCCTTCAATCATGCGCAAGCGACGGTAGCTAAAATACTGCTCGCCTCCAAAACAAAAAAGTATGAACATAATGGGAGACTCATTTTCCACCAAATGATACCAATAAGATCTGGAAACATCTCGTCGTATAAATCTTATTACAAAGCTTATCGGAGATATTTCAAATATCGACAAAATGTGATATGCATTATTATTATTTGCCCGGATTCTTCCACTGCGGGGCAAAGTTTTACCTTCAACTACGGCCTCCCCCCGTAACCCCCTAAACCCTTTTCTGATATTTGTAATGAAAAATAATTTTCATTTCAGGCAATTTCTCTTTATCAAATTATTTCATTCCTAATAATTTTGCTCCTACATCTCTCCATTTAATAAAAAATGCAATAAACAGTTTAATATCGTTGGCCTACTTATAAATAACTAAGTAACGTGTATTTTTAATTAGTATGTCAATCACGTGCTGCGACAGTTGCCATCAAACCTCGCCCCAAAGAGAGCAAACATTGAATTAGGTAAGTACATACATCTGATACTGATATGCCATCCTCTTGTCAACTGGGGTTCTATTTAGTTTTTGGGTTAACAAATCACATGACGTCATTCTTTGTAAATGTGAGCCAGATATCCCTAATGGACATTATTGGTGACATGACATCGTTCCAGTTAGAAATTATCATTAATCGACACTTCCATCGATGAACCCATAAACTGAAACTGCAAAAGGAAACGGTTAAATAAATAATAACAAAAATATATTTTCTCAATACCAAGCCGTGTGTCCGTGTGTTCCATCGGCAAAAATGACGTACTTCCATTGAAACGTTAACCCCTTTAGGAGATGCATTTTCAAAAATCATTTCTCAAAGCTCACTTTCGATATTTAAGGAAATCTTACACAAAATTTCGTGTTTCTAGACCCAGCGGCTTACGCTTTGCCTTATCTGTCAGTGAATGAATTTAACAGTTTTAATAAGTAAGTAGATGTGTTCTTAACTTAATCCCTAGACAAATATTCCATTGATTAATGCATTTAGGTGTCTCTACAGAATATTTGAGTTCACCAACAACGTCTAATTGGTATTGGTTCATTAATATTCAGTTTGAATATAGTCCAGGCCTATCTAATTAGTGCGGTACAAACCAACAAGACGTATTCCAATATTTGTGTTGAACGTCTTAAATCACATTTACGGCAAGAAACAAGACAAGAGGCCAGGTATGTTTGTTGACGGATAAAATGTAGTTTGGTCTCATCGGATTCAAGTCATGCACTCGCCGACAACGGTAACCACACACGATACTCAGCCGCTCCACATACAAATGTAACACATCCTTTTGCATATTACGTCACAACACTGATCTTACTGAGATTTTTTTCTACAGTCCTCGATCCAATAATATGCAATGTCAATTAATAAAGTCCTGGCTCTAATTGATAAATAAACTGAATTCTTGAATGTCTATAGAATATTATTAAAATTGTTTAGGTAAGAATTCAATTCTCAAGTTTATTATTCTTCCTACGTTAAATTACCAACGTCACTAAAAAAAAATCCGCATTGGCACGCTGTATGGTAAATAAGTAGAGTTTACAAAGATGTATGATTCAGAAAAAAACACTAATCGGTTAGCAAATTAGGTACATTCTTTTTAATGTTAAAGAACTGTAGGCCAATTCTCGTAATTTAAAACGTTCAAAATCTAGTCGCAGTCTCATCTCGACGACAAACAAATGTCAAAAACTTGTCAAAATATAGGGAAATTCGATTTTTTACAGATTTAGACTGAGGTCAATTCTGAGGGCAATTCTCGTAATTTTAAGAACGTTCATAGACTATGAACGTTCTTAAAATTACGAGAATTGCCCCACTGATCAGTTTATTTGTAAACGATCTGTTGGCCGCTCAAAACAAGGTGAAATGAGGATATCCCGCTTTTCGTCTACCAGCGGTTGTCTAGTTAACTCAGTCAACTAATATGTACTATATTTTAAAGTTACTGTACTCGTTAATGCTGTTCTGTCCTAGAAAGATGGCAACTAACCATTTGATCGTAGTTACTATTTGACATTTAAAACATCGTACTTACAGAACATAACATCAAGTAAATAGATCTTTGACAGTATTATTAATAATGTAACTTCTAAACCGCAGTCACCCGAATGACTAACTGAGAGACGAAGTCTCAATCTGCAAACACAAATATAAAGCTAATTAAAAAGTTTCAAACTAAATTATGAGAGGGGTTGCGCCGATGGACTCCGTACCAAGATTGTCCACGAGATTTAATCAAAGGGGTGTTATCGTCAGGAATGTGAACTGGTTGGGCGAAAACTTGTCGCGCACTCGCGAGGGTACGAGGGCACAGTGTCGTGGTACCGGAACGAGTGTTTGCTCGACGGCTGTGGCAACAAACATCGGTGTCACACTCAGAGAATTACAAATTTATATTAGATATTCATAACAGGCGCCAAGATTTGTTCATTTCGTAAATCCCAGCACAATAACAGTTACTTAATACTGGCACACGAAACAGTTATAAGTAACAAGTAGGCTGCATTGAATGATTTGTCCGATGTCGACCTCGCAGAGGTCAACGGCGGTACATTTTTATTGATCAGTCATATATTTTTGAGTTGAATTGAAGCGGAGCTATAAAAACAAAGAGCATACGGTCCCTTCAGACTATTAATTCAAGTCAAAGCTAAAATGCGACAAAGGCGAGTCAGCTCATAAAATTTATAGGCGATCGAATGAGATAATATGGTCGACGTTAAGAGCAGCTTAGACAGTTTGAAAATTTAAATGTGAAGTAAGTTTTGCGAGATTGCGCGGTATAAATCAGCGCGAGAGCGGACGGAGCGGCGTGGCGCGGCGAGGCGCGGGCGCTCGTCAGCCCGCTGCGGCGATAAATCCGACACTCCCTCGGGCTTCTTAACCGTTCTCCATCTTCATGTACACACCAATACCGACGCCCCGTATGCCCCGACTGAAGACCTAATACTTAAGTACACATTTTTTATGCAACGTGCACAGTGCGATTTTAAATCACTGGATTTCAGTTATCTACTTTTATAACTGAGCTATTATGTAGGTACCTAATTGATGAAATAACTCAATTATTTAGGTACATCAGTAAAATACCTATACATAGCGTCAAGTAGACAAGGATATTCTTGTCTCAAATGGCCCTGCGACATTAATTTAAATAGCAAACAAGTTTTTAACATTTCTCACTTATCCCATCTGTCAGCTTGTAGCGTCCGAAGTATTTTCCGCGAACTTCGCCCTAATTCTTTTTCACGCTACATTTCAAGAATCTTATTTTTGTAATTACAAAAATGTCTAGTACGCCGACGTTATCCTTAATTGCTGGACATAAAAATTCCATTTAAATTTCCCTTTTAACGATCGGGGAGAAGTGTCTAATTATATAATACACTCGTTTGCGTATTTTTATTGTTGGTACAATAATTAGAACATAACGCGACTTCGCCCTTTTTAAGCAGGTTTGTAATTAAACTTTTCTTAGGAGTTGTAAAAGAATATTGCGAGATGCGAGCGTATCTTTTAGCAGGGGAGCTGGTGCCGGCGAACGAGGCCGAGAGGCGAGGGGGTGGGCTGGTTATTTAAGAAATGGAAAGAAAAGCAATTTACTGCTTATCAGCGGGAGTAGCGACCCGCGGGTCACTCGGATAAAAAAGCACCTACCTAATGTCGCAACTGAAACACGGCAACTACTTACGTGCGGACTCTCCTGCAACCAACTTTCTATTTCACTGACACACAATAATGATATACAGTAAACTAGCCGAGTCACGAGTACCCGATATGATTTCCCATCGATAAAATTACGAATTTCCATCAAGCTCTCATTCACTATTTTGTATTTGGGTATATTTTTTCAAGAATTCTTCCTTAGTGTACCTGCAGTCACTTTCGGAATATATGGAAATCTAGACAAAATTTGATACTTCTGGACCCAGCGGCTCAGGTTGTTGTCAGTGAATTTAAGATTTTTATTTAGTAAATATAACTTGTAGCCTTACTACCCCGTACCCAAATTGTTGTACTGAAACTCAGATGAAAAATAGATTAATCTCAAAGTTATTCTATTATAAGTTGTTGGACGAGTTAAAGTAAAATTAGCTTAAGTCGACAAATTCCTCTCGCAGCTTAACGACGCGACTTGCAAGTAACTTCTCCTTGAGTCCGAGACGTACTGTGTGTACATCGATGAAACTAGCTCATTTAATAATAAATAATTTAGTTTACAGTAACAAACTTATACAAATATTGGCCCTGATTCCCTTGTTCACAAACTAAACTAAATTTAAGTTCTGTGCATCTTTTTCTTTCAATTTCATTAAGAAAAGGACAGAAGATAAAATATTAGTTTACTCCTGTCAAATTAAGATACTCATAGACAGATTAGACGTGATTAAAAACATGGCTGCTAAAAATACGTCAATTTACGTCAGGCGCTGACTAGTTTGACAGGACTAAACTAATATTTATCTTCCGTCCTTTTCTAAATTAAATAAAAAGAAAAAGATGCATTGAACTTAAATTTAGTTTAGTTTGTGAACAAGGGAATCGGCGCCATTATCTTTATCTCTAAATATTTTTTTAAAATAGAATAGAGTTTATTGTGGTCAACAAATACATAAAGTTAACCATCCTTGTACAGTGTACGTACATGGTTTTGAAATTATGTATTTTTGATGCAATAAGTTAGTAGGCTCGCGTATTTGCATTTTGATCGCGACCTACATTTGAGAGTACATTGAAATACGGCGGAGCCTAGACGCATTTTTCTACATAATTTATTTAGTGTTCGATTAGACGTGATTTGAGTCGGACGACTTGCATTTTTATTTAGATTCATACCCGTTGAAGATTCGTTGACATTCCTTGCATTTTCTGCATACTTACATTTGGCATTTGCTTTGACAAACTTTATAATGTCACAGAACAACCCTAGAATCAAAGGCGTTAATGTTTTTTTTTTAGCCTACATTTTATCGCACTGCTGGGCAAATGCCTCCTTATTTCTTCCAAACCTCCCTGTTTCGTGCGATATGGTATGAAAATGTATAAAGGGGGATTTGGACTATAGTCCACCACGCTAGTCCAGTGGAGGTTGGTGGAAGTTGCACCAGAGCCTCATTCGTTGGTCAGCAGGGTGCACCACGGGCAGGTGAGGTTGGCTTGGGTCTTTTCTGAGATGTTAATAAGACCCCTTACACCCTTACTGTTCTATAATAAGGAAATAAATAAAAAGAATATTCTAACATGAATAGGACAAACAAAAAACTAAACTATATACAAAAACTATTCTTACTTGACTGGTAGCTTATCATAAATATGTGACATCTCGCAGATTATGCTTTTGTGCATCAACGTGGTTTGGCAAGGTAACATATGTAGTTTGTCTGCATAAAGAGCATGACTCTTTTCTTTTTATTAAAATACAGCACAGTAGGAAGGCCAAAGACCACTCTTCTGCTCAACCCTTGGCATATACTAAGAAAATGGACCCAAAGACTGGTAATTCAGGTTCCTCTCTACTACATATCCCTGAACTTACTGCTACTAGTACTAGGTAGGTAGCTACTTTTATTTAGGTATTTAAAACAATTATATCCTGACATGACTAAATTCCTGAAAGTACTGTTTGATAAACTTACTTGAATTTTATTAAGACACTAGCTTCTGCCCGCGGCTTCGCCCGCGTGGATGTCGGAAATTATCCCACGGGAACGTGCTAACAGGATAAAATGTACCTATGTGCTTCCCCAGAATGCCATCTATCTCGCAGGCCCTTTGTGGCTAATTACAATAGAAAACTAATTGTGTCTCATTAGTGGTGATTAAGAGGGTACCTATATGATATCTTTACCTAAGTACCTACCTAATTAAAAAAAAAACTCAATAACAGAAAATTAAATACCTACCTACCTAAATAAACCTATTTCTGATGATAACTAATCTAAACTCAATAAATAAGCAAAATCCCTAAAAACTAATATCTATACGAATGACTAATCCTACCTAACAGTATTATAAAATAACCTACGGTCACTACGTACACTATCAAATATACTACCTATACTTTAAAATTAAAATCTATACCTACAACTTACATAAAAATAAACCTAAATAACTCTAAAAACTAAAAGGAATAAAAATGAACTCCATTGCGGGTGACTTAACCTACGACAAACTTATTATTTGCGGTTGGTGCAGTAATCGGGTCTAGGGATCGGACCGCAAAATTAAGTTTGTTTTTTATTGTATGTACTTTTCCGGGATAAAAAGTACCCAGTGTGGTGCCAAGGATATTAAAGAATAATTATACCAAGTTTCAACGTAATCGAACCGGTAGTTTTTGCGTGATGCCTGAACAAACAGACAGACAGACAGACAGACAGACAGACAGACAGACCGACAGACAGACAGACAAAAATTTTTTTAATCACATTTTTGGGTTCGGTGTCGGTCTAGTAACACCTCCTGCCATTTATTTTTTTGATATTTTCAATGTACAGAATTTTCACTTCTACAGATTTATTATAAGTATAGATTTCGAAAGAAAAGTACTTATTTGAAATACCAAAACCAAATCAAATCAAAAGTCATTTATTCAAATTAGACTGAGAATCAGCGCTTTTCGAACGTCAAAATTACCAAAGACAGTCCCCCAAACCAATTACAAAATACAATAAAATTTTGAAAATATGTACAGATCAAAAGAGATAAGTAACCAGGGGCGTCGGATGTAGTTGAAGATTAGTAAGAAAGTGATAGATGTTTTGGAATGAAATTTAATGTGATTAATTAAATGTTTGTTTACTATTAATTAAATTAAATTTTATTCGAAAACATCCATCGGTTTCTTACTCAACTTCAACTATATCCATCAGTTTCTCACTAAACTTCAACTATATCCCTGGTTACTTATCTCCTTTGGTGACCGACCTTATTTCAATTCCAAAACTGCACAGCACTTAAAAATCCTGCCAGTTGTCGACAAGACATCACAAAACTAATAAATAAAAACTTTTGTTTCAAATTAAATCCACACATTAACGTTAATGTCTGTTCGACAATTGTTCAAACTGTCCCTTCTCCATACAATACAGTGGTGTATTGTAACGGTGCGTCAAAAATTTGCAATGATTAGTTGGGGCGAATCTATTTTTACTTAAGGGTGGGGTGGCAGGGTGGCGGGTCGTGACCCGGACAAATATTTGGCTATCAATGGGACAGTCATCCTGTTATTATAATCGATGGACTGTGTTTGCACACATCATATTTATGGGAGTTTATCAGATATTCATTTGCATGCTACCAACTTTTTTTTTACTGTTTTTTTTCTTTTTTTAAGTCATTTATTTCATAACAAAATTAAAATACAATGTGTATTGAAATATTACACTGATGATAAATAAGATATTAATAAAAAAATAAACATTGAGTAGATTCATATTTAAAATTAATTGCCCGTTTTAAATGTAGGTAAGTATGTCAATGAATCAGTAACAAAAAATTAAAAAATCGCCAATTTTTTTTTATGTTTTATGCATTTAATAGGAACGGGAAAATTCAATATCTTTGGAGTTTTCTTTAAATTAGACATGAGTTGACGCACTTAGAAGAAAAATTAATAAATAATTTTAATCCGAATCTGCATATGACAAGTATTTTTTTTTTCTTATTTAAAGTAAGGTTTGATTGGCGTATTCTATTTTCACACTGATTCTGATCTTCAATACTCGTATTAAGTTCCTTTATAAAATTTTCACGACGTAGTTCATCTTCAACATGACCTCGTTTTGAAGAATGCTTATTAAAAATGAAAAATCATACAAACTAAACCTGAAAAAAAAATTGTACTGATTGCGAGTATTGTGAAAAAAGGTGTTATATTTTCTATTATACTAAACATCGCACCTAAATAAACTATCCCCTTTTATAATAAATGTAAAATAGAACCGATATCCTGATCGATTCGATCGGAGGAGGTCTCAGGTAATGTTTATTAACTGTATAAATTATACAAAAGACAAATTTACGCTCAATCACTTATACCCAATATAAATTCCGGCAATGTTCCTTGAAACGCTGTGTCAACCTATCCATCAGTGTAAAAATTCCCTGTTGATCCCCTTAATTTAATCAAAAGATCGCTTTAGCTGGTCATGAACAAGAAAAAACGGGATGACGTAACGTAACGACGACACGGTGATATAAAATTTTCATCGAACGGAAGACAGGAGGGATGGGGCAGGTGGAGGGGGGGAGGGCGGACCTCCTGGTGTAATATCCAAGTCGATCCGGGTAACCAATAAATTACAATTTGACACAAACAAAACCCCACTGCTGCACGTTGCCGCGAATTATTTATTAGATATAGACGACGATCAACCGCTCTGGCCGATTAATATAAACAAGAAATACCTAGGTAACTATGTTGTATTCGTCGATGGTCGACTTATATGTAGGTTATACTTACTTAGTAGAAGGCTTTAACTATCCCAATCTTACATGAAATAAGACCAATTCCCGTTGTTCCTGTTCAAAATCTAGCCGCATTCTCATCTCAGCAACAATCAATGTCAAAAACTTGTCGAAAAGGTAGGGAAATGAGATGTATTTTTGACAGATTGAGACTGAGATCAGACTGTGATCGCTCTTAAAATTACGAGAATTGCCCCTCAGGAATAACACGTAATCTTTCTAAACATTTCATGTAATTAATGAATCGAAATACTTATCCAATTGATATGGAAGCTTCCTCAAGACATGTAAAATGATTGTCATGCGAGTGATAGCTCCCCGGCGCGTAGAGGTGACCCTCCCCACTCCGTGTAATAAAATTTGCATACTTTTAATCAAGGCTCGTGTTGTGGAGAAGTTTCCCAATAACGGAACGCCGTGATCGATTCGATGCCCAGTTGAGGCATCGTTTTTGCATTTATAATGCCCTTCATTATGTAACGCGGACGTTGAGACAAATGTGTGTTTAGAAACGAGATGAAAACGTCTTATTTATTAAAAAGTTATATGAATTTATGCCCAGTTGAGGCATCGTTTTTGCATTTATAATGCCCTTCATTATGTAACGCGGACGTTGAAACAAATGTGTGTTTAGAAACGAGATGAAAACGTCTTATTTATTAAAAAGTTATATGAATTTTTATTGGGTATGATTATAAAATTATATTATGTTGAGCTACCGCTGTCTATATTTCTGAATGTTTACAAATTCATCATTTAGTTTTACTCTCCATGTGAAAATAAATTAAATAATGAATAATTACTAAGAGCCGAACTTCCGAGTTCGATCGAGTTCAAGGGTGCGCGGTACAAAAGAATTTAATGTATTCTTTGGCGTGCACTCTCAATTGGAGCTGTGTAAATAATGTTACTAATACCGACTCGCCTTCAATGTTGTAAGAGGATTCCCGTAGCGCAGTTTGCAATAAATTAGCTGGCTTCTAATATAAAACGACAAAACCCCGACAGAGCGTCACGGTCCCGCCGCCGCCCCGCTGCCGTCCCGCTGCCGCCCCGCCGCCGCGCCGCTGCCTCCGTCTGTCCATCTCCGCTCCGCATTAATCGTGTTTAGTTAGCGGATATTGGCGGCGGAAATTCAAATGCAATCAAATGAAAATAGAATTCGTAAAAAAGCAAAGAAAACAAACCGACAGGCGTCAGTCTAGCGGGAGCGCGCCGCCCGCCCTCGCCGCACCGCACGCTGACCGTACTTACACGATTTTAAATTGTACATATCTGAAATTCCGATCTGTCGCACACCCACCCTGCGCTATGAAATGAAACAAAATAAAAGTGGAACGACACGGCACGCTCGGAAAAAATCAAAATCGAAATTAAAAATAAAAGGTTTTTTCGACGCGGCGAGGGAGGCGGATGCAATGTTTGCGGCCGTCATTCGATGCAGTGCGCAATAAAAACACGCGCTCGACTTCTACATATAAATATGTGTGGCAGGATTGATTGGAATTGAATATGTGTGGGTGGGGGCCCGGGACCCGGGGCCCGAGGCTCGGGGCCCGGGTGGTGCAGGAATCGAAGGTGAGCGCCGCTAAGACTGTAATCGGTTTTGCCCGGGGCCGCCAGCGCTCCACCACCGCTCACAATTAAACTTTGTTTGTACATGTGTCGCTCGAGATTAGCCGCAATGCTCTTTTTAAGTGGACCAGCTGCAGTCCCGCATGCAATTTAAGAATCTAGAACACAATTTCGGCAATTAGACGCCTAAACTGTACGGTTTGTTTTCGCAGTTACGTTGGTGTAATAGTCATTGAGTGAAGAATACTGGTTGCTATTAATAACGGTCTTCTCCGCAACAGAGTACATGTAGCAATTGCGGCAAATGTTCGAAAGATGTAAATGCGAGCGCAGCGCGGCGGCGGCGCGGCGGCACATAAATCATCGGGAGGGGCGCTGATTGCCTTCAATTATGGCATCAACTTTCATGCCTAATTCTATATTGCTACTTTGCTAGTTATTACCTCGCTCCCCCGATGCGGTCAAGTATTACGCTATTTATTGAGTCACCCACTCATTTCAAACAGGCAATATCGTTGAACTAATTTGTGGATTAATGGTTTTGGATTTATGAGTGTTTCACCCATAAAAGTGCCGATTCTTTATCAAAGTACCCACTTATGAACACTACGTATCTGCAAAAAATATTTATTGTTAGTATATTCTAATCACTGGAGGGCTTTGGTCTATTATTCACAGCAATTTTTATTAATCTTTGTAGGGTTAGTATTTCCTATGAACTATTCCAATTCTTTACATATTTACTACTGTATCAAACATCTATGCAAAATAGCTCTCAGCAAAGGTTATAAAAAGTCTTGACAAGATTACCCGAGTTGTCTCCCTTTTCATTTACGTTGTAAAACCAAAACCAAGGTTGCAATACCAATCAATCACAATTATCCTCTGTCACCTATCGTAATAAAATCTCCAAAAATATCTTTAAAAAAACGTATGCAATATTTGATATACTCGTAACAACCTCAACAACTAACAACTCAATAACGACCGCTCCTTATCGCATAGAATATAGGTACACAGCATCATTTTTTCACCCCCAAACTGTTTCACTAAGTAGGCCTGAGTACCTCCTACCCGACGCAAGGAGTTTCAATCGATCAATCACTCCCAGCATAACAGTTACAACCGTGAAATCTTCAGGGGCAAGACAAAGATAATTCCCGTTTAACTTCCGTTTCCAACTTATCGAATAATTTAACTGAACATTTATTTTTGCGCGCTCATCAATCAAGCCAACTCGCGCTTCGCCGATAAGCCTCGCCTCGACGCCGAGAAATGACTAGGCATTACATAAATCCCCTCGGATGATGAAAAGTGAAGTGTAACAGATAAGAACCTACAAAAAGTTACGATGAGAAATGAATCGCGATTTATATCCGCCGCGCGCGACGCTCGCAGTCGCGCCCGCGCGCCTCGCTGTAGCCGCTACCATCCCTTTCAGTGATTTTACAGTTTTGAGTTTCTATGTAATACTTGTATTCTTTACGTTACGATGATTCATTTTTAATCATTTGTTTCCATCATTCATACCATTGACTCTTTAATCTAATCTATAATCTAATAAAAGAAAATAATTTAAACTGCGATTTTACAAATGAAATGTTTCATTAACTGTTTATTTTACGTATAACTGTTATATCGCCCACGTTAAAAACCCAGGGAAAAAAAGCATTGCAAAAAGCCAAAGTTTAATCTAAACTTTTCTCCGGGCAGCCATTATTAAGATAAACAGTACAATACATAAGCCTATCTCGACATTTATTTTATCACGGGTTCACATCACGCGCCGCTATTCGCTGTTATGATACGGCCCGTACCTGAAGGAGCTGAAAGAAAAGCTATAAACCTGTTCGAAGCGTTTCTTCCGACGCGCCGGAGCGTCGCGTACGCGCGCCGACTGGCAAGCAGCGCCCCCGCCACCCGCCGCCTCGCCCGCGAGCACCCCCCACATCTGCCGACCATATTTTCCACTTTATGTGTGACAGTTGAGGTAATATCGAGACTCTCGCCGCTCTCTGATTGGACGAAAAATACACATTAAAGGAACCTGCCGGTTGCGAGCGAGCGATTCGAAGCTGTATTCCCGTGGAAAATGTCGGAAAATATTGTATTATGGGGGTGGAAAATTGCCACCCTCCCGCCCGCTCGCTCGACTCCGACAAAAACTGTCGAGTATTTGTTTTTGATGAAAACGATTTATTATTCTACGTGGGTTGGAGGCAATAAAGATAAGCCGGCGAGGTGCCGGAGCCTTATTACGGCTAACCCTCGCCTTTGTTTCCTTATAAAGAATAATAAATGAGGCCGCACGCTTATTTACCAACTTCCTTAATTATTTATTTATGCGGAAACGTTCTTGATATTTGTTAAATGCATAAGTTCATGAAACTCATAATGGCTCGCTGAAATTAAATATTTTCATTGTGTTTTGAAAGTTTGCTATCAAGTTTGAATAAATTTGCTTTACTTATTTATATTTGTACAGTTTAGTCTTTGACATCGATGGTAATAAATCATGAACAGTAAATCCCGGTTGCGACGCGCCGGCAGATAGCAATCGCCATAACGCTAAATCCGCAATTTGCATTAACACCCCAATGCGCACACTCTCACGATGTGTGGACAATAGTGGCGATTTTGCGATACAAGATATATATGACGATAAGACAGTTATCTTACACGCCTAGAAGAATAAAAAATAGGTAAGAAAGACAAACCCACAATATTAAAAGAGAAAAAGAAAGTGTAATAAATTCAGAATTCATCATTCGAATTTAAAAACCTAAACAAACAACTAATTTGTTTGAACATATTAATAAACTACCAGAAACAAAATTGTCACGCGTAAAATTTATTTATGCAGTATAATAATCAAACATCCGTGTTCAGTGCGAGGCCCCCCGCTGTGCGCACGCGCCGCTAAACAAGCCATTTAGTCAGATTTATTAATTTCAACGTGGACATGTGGCTACTGTGTCAGACATTTTGCTTGTTTATATCATCTGTCGTGTTTATTAACCAAGCTTTTTAGGGTCATGAAGCAGTTTTTATGAGACGTTTTTATGGATAGTGTCACTGTGTTGCTAAACGATATTTATTTTTATAGGAATCATTTAATAGGTTTCTATAAATAACTACTATTCTAAATTATTCTTTTATAATTCCTTGAACAATCTAAACAAAAGCTCTGTGTATAGAAAGAATTTAAAGAAAGTATGAAAAATGTAGACACATAAATTATATCTACATAAAACGATCATAATAACAGAAATACATTACTGGGCTGACAAATTTGTGTACACAAATTGGTTGTACAGCGCCTCCCGTGTCCCTGTCTGGGCGACGTTTAAAAATTTAAATATCGACAGCGGACCCCTCCTAAATTAAATGAACGCACATCTGAAAAATGCTCCACTGGGCTCGGCTCTAAAACGCAATGTTTCCGTACTTTTTCCTTCCATTTAGGACGTTTTGGTTGCAAGACGGTATCTGTGAGGATGTTTCATGCTGTAAGTAGCAAAAAAAAACGATTTTAAGATTTTTCAGACAGTTTTTGTTATGTTTAGTGTAGAATACAACCAACATGAACAAATAAACAATTTCACACAAAAAAAAAATTAGAAATGTCTATTAATTCCGATCTGTCCCACTAGTCCCATTGAGCCAGACCCAACCCATGGGACAACTGATACTAACATAATTATTTTTCGACTATTTGATCATGTTAAATCTCCCAATACAACAATTTTTTTTTTCATCAGTATTTTCCCTATGGAAAATGGAAATACAGCCACGTAGGGTTTGACCGCAAAGAAAAGGTTAAATAAATTATTGCGTAGGCGTAGGTCGTAGCACTCGTAGCAGATTTCGTAGCACATCTAGAACGTCCAATAATTTGTGTACCGTACACAAACGTCGTGTAAAATGAGTAGTATCATAGAGAGAATATAAATATACAACTATTTCCCTAAAATATATTATTACTATTTAGCAATTAGCATTAGGACATAAAGCGGTCCACAGCACCCCTAAATGACGCGTAGCGGATGCGGTGTAAGTTAACTCGTACTATTTAACCATCCGTTCATACAGCCGCGATGAAACAACACCCTCGCAGCCCTACGACTCGAAAGAGACAAAAATATAGAAAAATTAAAGAAAGAAAGAGATCATAGCATACTCATCGGGGCATAACTCATAAATAAAATACAATATGGTGAGCAAAACATTGAATTATGCCGGTATTATGTCGCATTTGGCCTTTGTGAATTAGTCACTGCATATCAGTAGGGGAGACGATTGGGTGTTTGTCGCCGATGTTAACCGACCGTGCCGGTGTATGGATTTATTACTTTTGTATCGAAATCATCATATTTATTAACGGAAGGTGACAAAACGAATAAAGAAGTCTCATTAAAAAGTTATCAGTTTAAAACCAAAGTAGGTACATGTGCCTATCTGCTTAAAGACATAAACCAATATCCCTTATCTGAAAAACTCAAATTACTTAGAAACTTATTTTGTTATAGTTGCAGCAATCTCTAAGTATTCACATCAAATAAAACTTATTCGATGTCGCAACAAAAATACAGTAGCGAACTCCCCACGTCGATAATTTGAAGAGAGTTGATAGTGATATTGAAAACACTTCAATTTATAAACAAAATGCTCGGCTGCTGAGCTATAAAGGGGAAAACGACGCGCCCGATTCAGCGAAATCATAGAAAAGCACATAAATTGGTGCGCATTAACATTTCCTTTATCCTACGTGTCGGCGTATGACGGGGGCACCGCGCCGCGCCGCGCCGCACCGCGCCGCGTCGGGGCCGCCCAAGACAATAAATTTACATATTTCACCCCTCAAACAGACCTTTTTTGCCATTCCGCAGAATTACGCACATATGGGAATATTCTGTTGAATACATCAGCAGTAAGGAGAGATACTCTCAGAATAAAATTATCTTCCACGACGCCACATTTGGAGATAAAGAGCCGCTACGTTTTGACGCTTTTGATACAGAGGACTGTTTTTTCGAGCTACGCGAAAATGGACCTACCTGACATTGACGCGTCTGAATTAAATGAAATCATAATTTCTAAACCTGTATAAAGTTTTGGAAAGTCGTCGTAAAACGCGTAGATCTGAAGCCCGATCCAATGCACTTCTTATTGAATTTCATTATGTAATTAATCTCCTAATTCAATATGGCTACATAGCACTATGGGGTGTCAGGTATATACGCAAATTCACATATGGAAATGTAATTTTGCGGTGGAAGCACCCTTCAAAGGGTCAAATCAAAATCATTTTCACAGTCCAGTGAAGCACCGCACACTCGGCGACGTGCCGCTACGTGCCGCTACACGCGTACTTTACGTCCACACAGTTGATTCTGTTGCACACTTGTACCAATATTTGAGTTTTAATTATACTGCTTTGCTACGAGGATTACACTATGGAATTTAATCAACTTCGTTATCTCTTTGAAAAAGAATTTTAACTCGATTTTTTTCTGTAACTTTGCCAAAGAAATGGTCGGAAAACTTCTCATTATTACTTTTCCAAAGTTGTGACAACGACATGGTGACGAATTAATTTTGACAACAGTCCTCGTGACTCGAGAGACAGTTACGAAGATGGCCAGAGACAAGCTGTGTTAAATATCAAATAACAACCAACCAATATTGTAGAAAAACCCTTAAAAAGTTTAATGACTAGCAGTTAAAATAACTTCACATTGTCATAACATGGCCACGTTAGTTACAAAGGGATCCGCATTGCTACACCCTTTACATAAATGGGTACTTGAATACGACTACAGTTTGACCCGCACTTAGGTATTATGCACAATCGTATTACCTACCAACGCCGAAATAGGAGGTTGCTTTATAGAATGTAGCCAGAGAGTGGACGGTAGGACGAGGCAGACGGACGACACTAATACTCATTAGAATTACATGGCGGAACGGTCCGGCGGTCCGGGCCGGCCGGCCGGTGGCCGTGCCGTGCGCTCGCCGCGTCCGAATCGTGCACCCACACCGACGCACCATCATTTACATTTGTCTCACCAACTGCCTCACGTGTGAGTACTCAACGTGTAGCTGTAATAATTAATTTTATTGTAACTACGAAGTTTCAGAGAAGGAAAATTTTAGTAAAATAAGTACTTACACTTTGAAGATACTAAAGTAGGTCTGTACATACCCACTGACGCACTCATGCAGGCATGTGTCTAAACGTAAAAAAACAAGACTTCTCTAAACTTTCCCCGTTTTCTTCCTAAAGAGAGAGAGTTTTCCCATTTCCTATATTTTAAGTCATATATATCAACCCTAGTAGTGCAGACCTATAGATGAAACTACTTTTAATTAGTACCTAGAAAGGAATTCAACAAACAACAATAGTGTTAGTTTTATTTAAACCAATGTTTCCATGAAAGTTTGCTAGAAGAAAACTTTTTTCGGTAACGGTCTTGTTTCAGTGTTGTATCAGGAACATCTGGTGCTTGTAATTCATTCTTGCCTTACATTAAGTAAGTTATTATAATTCAGGCGTTTTTCAATAATTTTATCAAATTATATAAGAATGCACCAACTCTCTACGCTATAATAGAAACGCCTGACCTCGGCTCATTAATTGCAGTTTACAACAATGTGAATATTTGTGTAGGTGCAATGTGCGTAAAACAAAGTTGTGTTTAGCGCTGTAACGGCTTTCTTGACTCGATTCGACAACTTAAGACGAAAGGAAACATATTTCCTGTTGTGTATTGTGTTACTGTATGTATAGATTGTTGGGAAATATCACATTCTGTGCACGAATTCCACCACAATCGATAAGAGAGATGACCGCTGGGCGCGAGGCGGCGCGGGGGCGAGCGCCGATGGGGAGACTGTTATTTGATTAGTCTTACTGAGAATGAGCTCGCCTCTACTTAATGGGGTGAGGGCTTGTAACCGGACCACGTATAATTTTCACTACTCCACGTTAACACTGCGCGAGGAAGACAAAAGCTCAAAACCACTTATCTAGAAACAATAAAACGATTCACGGCGGAACGAAGAGCTAACCCGAAAGGCGTTCATCCCATCATCGCTTAATAGACACGCATTTCGACATAAATGAGTTTCGCTTTAAATTAATTAGTAGCACATTTTCCATTATAAGGACAAATGTAAAAGCGACCGCTTAATAGCGCGGTGGAAAACTCGCTAGTTTTCGCTCGCGAGAATAGGGCCGGAGAGAAATTGCGGATAGACATAATCAGTCTTCTGGCTTTGAGGCCGCCCCGGCCCCCTAATGTGGCACACACCTCTCCTACTGATGAATACGCTTTACACATACGCCTCACGACTGATTGAATTCAATATCAACATTGTAATTAAAGCTCCCTACTAAGTATTTTGTTCATGACAACGACTACGACGGATTAATAATAATCTGCTTCTAAAATGTATTCTGAACGTTAAGTTTATTTAAACCTCAACCTGTCTCAAGTTAGCAACCAAATGTCTATAGTTAACTACTACAAGAAAAGTTTTGAAGCAAACGGGAGGTCGGTTTGTGAGGACGGTCCGTAATGACCCTGTCCGATCTTACAAAAGGCAATTACAATAAAGTTCCATTCGCACATGGTCGTTAACTGGACGATATATCTTGGATTCCCTCAGTCAAGTCGGCTTTCGCACTCGTTTCATCTTACCGCCTTGACACACGACCTCTCATGACAATTTTAATTTTTAATTGTTCTTTAACTATTGTATCTTGAACAAATCTGCAACTGCTTTGACAACAAAAACTTACAGTTGTAAATTAAAATTGCTTGAGATTCAACGCAATTAGTGCCAGAGAATTAAATGTATTGTTAAAATAGAAATAATGAATTATGAATGGTGTGAGCATTAATAAGTCATAGGTAAGCACGTGTGCAGGTAGTGCGAGGTGGACGGGAGGTGCCGCCCGCGCGCGGCGCATGTTACTGCCTCGGAGCGCACACTTTACGAGCGGGGGATTAACCCGTGTAACGAGATTCATTAATTCTTGTCGTTAAAATTTGTCGTTCTCGATTAATAAGGAAGTCCCAGGCGGCGGGACGTTATTATCAGCGGACCGCAGCCGGGTGTCGCCGGCGTCGGCGTCGCCAGGGGCTCGCCGCGAAACTTCCCACTCCGCCCGCTTTATTTACACTATCGAGTAAATTAAACTCGCGCTCGAGTGTCGGAGAAAACTTTAACAGAACTTTGTGTGTAATAAGTGGTGCAACAACACGAGTGGAAGAGCAAACGTCGGACGCGGTCTCCGCTCCGCACTTCTCTCCCACTTAACTCTTTGGGACATATTTATTCGACCCTCCGGCGACCACTGCGGAGCTTACCCTCCCGGGCCCCTCTGAAATTAACCTAACGAATCAAAGCGGCCATTAAATAGTACCTGAACCATTCTTACGAACAATCTGCGCCAATTACGTTATGAATGCTCGCCGCAACCTCGATCGATCGGGTACGTGCGCTTATAAATTTTTGATCGGTCTCGGAAACGAATCGAAACAAAGAAAGTACACAGGGCCGTTATTAGCGTCCGTTTCCTCTATGTTTGTATGTAATTTTTAATGCGGGGTCAATCAGGGAGCTATATCGTAGATCTCCGTCGGGCCGAGACCGTAACGATAATGAATCGGCACTGTAAGAGCGCCGGACCGCACTCACGAATTATTAATAGCTGTGTACGGTGTACGCGCACCACAATGTTACTCTTATTAATAAATACCACCTTATGCCTTCAGTGTAGACCAGTCGGAGGCGAATAGCCACCGCGTGCTTGTCATTATTAACTGAGTTCACAAATAGATTCAATCCTTGGGCAGGATTTAAATTTAAGATTATGGCATGGTCAACGTTGTAAGCGGTTTCAATTACCTGACATTACTAATGCATAAAGAACATGTCCTGTGTTCACACCGGCCGCATTTCCTTGTCCTTTAAGATGACCCTCCCCTTGTGGAGGCAGCGGGCTTGTCCACTATTTGTTTTACCTACCTGCGACCCTCGTACAACTGTCCACTAAGTGTTGATTGCTTGTAAACAGCGTTTGTAAGCACTTATTAACTATTTATTTTTAACAAAATCTTACAGTAATGTCATTCTATTCTTCGTGTTATCATGAACCACATGCTTTTTTTAGATAACAGGAGTCAGAAGCTTGCGTCATAAGTTTATTGTGCGATTCGAATCCCATGCGTGGAAGGAATTGATAAGGCGCGCTCGAACCTTTGCGTCTATTGCTTGAAATTTATTGCTGTTTTGGGTTTTTATTGTTCCGTTTTACGGCCTCCTCGTGTATAAATCGCACAGATAGAAGATGAATTCCGCGCTAAAGCGACCGCTACCGACGTTACATACCATATAATATATTTGGGCGATACCTTACGTCCTCGTATAAATACAAACAGTCAGACGTAAAGTTCAGGTTAGTTTATTTATGCGACACTGCCCATATTGAAGGCGAGCTGTTTGAACAGAGCCTTTATTTTCGTCTAAATGCCCAGTAGTTTCCACGGACGGAGGACGATTTTCATAGAGGTCCATCACGACGACCCAAGCGTGTGCGATATATCACACGAAATTATGCTTGGGCTGCGTTCCTACGGCGAGCGGGACAGAGACGGCGCACGAGACTCGCTGACCCTCAGCTCATAATGTACGGTCCGGTTAGGTACACGACTTACGGGGAGTAGGTATGTATGTAACCCCGAGCCCGCGCCCGCTCCCCGTGCATGAAATGCTTATTATACGCGGCACGTAGGCCGCCACCCCCGCCTGGCTTGCTCGCTCGCGCCACCTGCCCCAGCAACAGACAGGGACGCACGACCGATATTATAGCAAATCGAGGATTGTTATGTCCGGTCCGCCAGAGGTCGGCGTAATATATGGCCACGGTATTCCGGGCACATATATTAACACAGAACTCGCCTCATACGAAAAGATCTTACGCGATGGAAACAAATGGTAAGGAACATTTTGGCTGAAATGAATTTCATTCATTGAGATGGAAGCAGCAAAAACAGGAGGAAAAATTACAGTAATTTTTCTGACTGATCAGACTAGTGTTTGTTCGAAATTTTGAGATGAAGACTGGCAAAACATTATATTTAGATTGACACCTCCAATAACACTGAAAAATTACAAGAAGATTTTGGATTGGTAGAAAAGCACCCTCCCGAAAGTTTACTAGGTAGAGTCGTAAGATAATCTATTAAATAATAATGGGATGTGTGGTCAAGAGGATGATGGTGCCGGGAGGCTGGGCAAATGAAGAATGATGAGCAGTTGCACCGAGGGGCGGTGCAGCCGCTATGACACGTCGCGCTAAGTGACTGATCACCGTGTCTCAAGGTTACATACATTTTTACGTTTTAACCTATAGTTTAGAACGTAATAGATATTTTTTTATTATTGATTACAACAACGTTTTCTATTAATTTAATGGAGTTTCGATTTTCTCAAATATTTTATATAATTTATGTTTTTCTACGTACATTATTTAGAATATCATACAAAAACTTTCGTTCAGCTACATTGTTTGTTCCGGAATACTGTCTGCTTATAAGTACAATCACGCCCTTGCGATAAATGTCTAGGGGCGCAGTCACCCGCACCGCCTAAACGAATTTAAATAAAATCGGGTATTAAAATCTCTAGGCGATCTCACAAAAATATACCTATGTCAGGAGAGATTTGAGCGGAATAAAAATTCCTCAAGCTCGTCGCATTATCGAGGGGCGGGTCTCCTGTTTTCTTTTATGGCTGTCGTAAGGTATAATCTTCAAGAAAAATGCGATATTTAAATGAAGTGAATTCCTCGAAGGGGATTTCCTTAATACCCGAATTTTTCAGTTGCAATTTCATTTGTTAATTCAGTGAGGTTGGGTGTAATCGCGTTGGGGTGACAGGAAAACATCTGTCATTTTATTTTATAATTTATGTTTTAGCAATTTTGAAACCGTTCGGATTACACAATACGTTGCGGATCTAAGAAAAATTTACTATTTGGTGTTATCTTTTGATACGACACCCCAGTGTCACCTCTTCTCGTGTACAGTATAAACATTGGGTCGTAATGAGGCGGTGCGGTGTGGCGGAGTGTGCGCGGGATCCAGCGCGCGCGCAGGAGCCGGCGCCACGTGCGCGACACGCGTCACACGTCTCTAATTGCCCTACTATAGAGATTGTGACAATATTGGACAATCCAGTGAAAATAACTCCCGAATGTTGTAGGGTATTGCGTGAGCCGACAATAATCTCTCATTTTAACAGATAAGTGGAGGCGGAGTCATGTGATTTGTTACTGACTGCTCTCATAATACATTCGGCTTTACTTGTGTTTATTTAGCTCTCCCTAGAATATTCAAAGCATGTTTTCATATTCTTTGTTGTGAAAAGAGCATAGCATCATGGATGTAATTTAAATTGTTTTACATACAAAATATATTATCAGTAAAGTTTCAAAGTAAAATAACATGAAAAAATAAAGTGAAGCCGGTCCTCGGTCGGTGGCCATTTCATTAAAATTAAAAGAAGTTAAGTCGCGACACAAGACAAACTGCCGCCTAGAGAAATAAAGAGAGCAAAGCAAATGAGAAGAACTCATTTGGGCGGCCACTGAATTGTGTTCGAGAGGATAATAAAAAGGGAAGCCATCAGTGACACGCACAATAAGCATCAACCTCAAGAATATCATAGATAACGGCGCGGAGCCGCCGCAGGGACCTCATTAGGAGGCCGCAGGGAAATTAAAAAGAAAGCAAGATCTCGGACTCGATTGCGACCCGAGAAAAACGAGCGGCCTTCCTCTCATAACATTACATACAGCCTCCGTCGATTTTCCGGACGATTATTATTTTGTGGTGCGTAAGACTTGGCCGGAAAAGTAGTTAATGACAGAACAGAGGGCGAAGGCGCACAGGCGCAGCATAAATCAGTCTAGAGCAGAGATGAATGTAATTACCGTGCCGGACGGGACAAATCGGATCTGCGAGCGAGCGTCGTTTGCCGCCTAGTGCCGCTTACACACGCGTGGCGCGGCTAGGTGGCTCATACTCAAGCCACTCGTAGCAATTTATGAAAATGTTTCAGGTTACCGATTGTGAGTTTTGTGACAATTTCCTTGCTTGTTGGATAAGGATCTTTAAGTATTTGTACATTTTATACCTTCAAACAATTAAAACGCATAGAAAAGAAGTTAAAATAACAATTAATTGCCCGTTCCAAGAACGAATTCCAAGTCTTTCGAACTGACTCGATTTGCTAAGAAGAAATCTATAGAAATCTTACATTTATGCAAAACAAAGGCAATCAAGGCCCGAGCGAACAGAAGAAATGAGCTTCATTAAACGACGGAATGAAAACTTTAATAATGTAAGATGCAAAAAACTCGACAAAAAATACTTAAGAAAATCTGACGACATAAAGGCTGGTGTAACCGGGGACTCGCCGTAAAATCATTAAGATGCTAATAAAAACTTCCTTTTGTAACACAGAGACGAACTCCGGGAGCGACGAGAAAAAATATTCAAATAAAAACTCAATCGAGAGAGTGGAACGGGAAGCAGTACCATGATTATTCTTCAAAACATAATGAAGAGAATTAATGTAAATATTCTTTTTGCTTGGAACTTTCCGCCCTCCGGAAAGTTTTATTTTACGGCGCGTCGTTTAACAGCCGTCCCTTATTGACATTCAATTCGGGGGAAATTGATTTATGAAGATTGTCGCCTTAATTGTAGAAAGATTTTTTAGACTCGATTGTAATCCGTGAAATACTTGGGGAGTTGAATAAATCAGTGAATGTGTATAGCTTCGGTATAGACCCATGTTAGTATTTTTTCCTTTTTTTCCGGTAACCTATATTGTCCCAGTGCCGGGCAAAGGTCTCCCCCATATTTTTCTAGTTTTCTTTGTGCTGGGACATTGTTCGTATTAGCATGTTTATATGTAGCCGAGTGTTTTAGTAGAACAATGGGTGTGCATTGTTGCATTATTGAGTAGCTCGTGACAGTTCGCAGCAGGGCCGACGCCGGCCGAGGTCGAGGGCTGCAGCTGCACTGTCATTACACTGTCATGCCACTGGCACTCGACAAGCGGAACAAATGGACACCATTTTGTTCATTACCTTTATTAAATATCAATGACTTTATGCTTCATTTTTTATTCCGTTTGGTGAATTTTTTGTGACGATGTTTTAATTTTTATGTAGAGCTCTTCGCATAAAGTTGTTTGTTGTAATGTTTCATGTTTATGCTCAATTTAACTTCAAGTAGATCAACGAACGGGTCTCGAAACATATAGGCCCTACTCAAGCATAAAGTAAGCACATCCCTTTTACTGGACAGTATTTTTCGGGATTTGGAACAAAATATCCGTAAATAATTGGAATCTCTCCAGAGGAGTCGTCGTGGAAGGGTCCACACAAGGTCCGGCACCTTTTTACGGTCGATAAAAATAATAAGTCGGTGCTCACGCTACCCCTTCCCCCCCCCCCCTACCCGCACCCCCTCAGGACACAAACGTACGGGCCCGCTCCGCCCACATTCGGACACCGCTCATTTTTTGTTCGTAGCACTTTTCATTTGTCTCCAAGAACTGAAGTGAACACATTTACAAACAATCGTTTTATTTCTGGATCCACAACAATACACATTTATTTATGTTAGATGTCGAACCGGGTCGTAGACACAAGCCACCAACAGACATTAGACCAAGTTACACACATTAAAAGTTCCCGAATCGACACCTAATATGCAATCACATACTTTATACAAAATTTATCGTACCTATTACAAGATTCGCATTAAACTACCCAGAAAATCTTTAACCTAAGCTTTAAGCTTATAAAAGCTCGGCGCTAATGGCCGGATACCGGAAATTGCGCTCTCATATATCTCCCAACAGATTTATGAAAGTACCCACACATGAGCCGATGTCTCTTGGGCGCACACGCGTCACACCACCGAGAAGTAACGTAACTCCACACACACACTCGCACCGACACCGTTAAACTTTGACACTTATTAATTTAAAGGATCGTTAATTCTGGAGGGTACAAGTATAGTGATATGAAGCTAAACTAAACCAAAGTAATGATCGAAAAACTATTTAGTTTACACGGTAGTTTTACATTATGGCTTAGTAGGGTTTCATTTGAAGTCAATAATAATTTCAGCTTCTGAAATAATCCGGCTTAAAAAAAAGATTGTGGCAATCATCGGTAGGCGACGAATGCTACGCTCGTAGCTGAGGGCGCTACGTCGTAGCTGCGTAGCAGATAATCCGCGTCCAGCGGCGTAGTCTCACGCCTCTCGTAGCCGCTGATATGAGTCTAGTGGTCTGTCCCCTCTAAACATATTGATGTGTACTCGGTGCTTTCCCTGTCATGCTTAATGCATCTGTCAGATCTGCATACATATTTAACAATAATCAGCTTTACACCCTGCCCTTTTTTGACACAATACATTTCACTTCAAAGCTAGAAATGGGTTACTGTTTAGCAATATTATAGGGATGCAATTAGTTATTTCATGCAATACTGATTTAACAACTCAAAAGTGGAAAGTGATTAACAGTTCAAACAATGAGAGCAAGAAACACTAAACAGCTATCCCGACACCCTAAGTCAATTGTGAAAAGAATATTAGGTATATTCGCAAGTGAGGGCTGTTTTTTTAGGATCGTAATCTTTTCCGCGTATCCCGTCTCAGCCCTTGCCGACACGTACCGGCCATTGTGACGCGGAATACGTCTTCCGCGGCGCTTCTTATATGAGCGTTACAAGTGCTTTCTAAATAATCTAAGTCCAGTCGAAGAGAGCGTATTGTATTGACACAGTGGAGTGGTGGCCGGCCGTATAATGCCTGTTGTGTGTGTGCGTCGTGTGGGTGCAGGGGCTGTGTGTGTGCGTCCACGCTTGATAGAATAAGCAAGTCGTCCGGCGCCGAGGGGGGGAGGGACCGACGCCCCCTTAAGTATCTTGAAGACTGGACCTCCACCACCCCCTGCCCACTACACGTCTTCTGTAGCACTTCCCGGAGCCACATCGGACTCTAATGGGCATTTATGTTATGTTGTAAACTTACATTTGTTATAATATATTGATGGTCACTATTTCTAACTATCACTTTGTCACTAAGATTTTTATGTAGGTATTATCTACAACTTATTTTTGCATTTAACGCCCTAAGAAATTAAAGCACTAAAAAAGCACTTTGGTGAATAATAATCAAGAGTTAATACAATGAAGTTGTATGTACAGTCTGCTGAAGTTCTCTGCTACCTCTCCACCCTTACACGCCTCAGTCATCGCTTGTGACATAGACGGTTGAGTTCAGGGAAAGAATGTCAGTTTCTAAAATCAACAAACAACAAAATAGTTTGTATATTTATTATTTGACCGACAATGTTTAAAGTATGCATGACAGATACCTTCTGCATGAAATAAAATTTTAAAAAAAAATGTAACTAGCTGCGCCCCGCGGATTCACCCGCATAAGTCTCGATCCCGTAGGAATATCGAGATAAAAACTATCCTATGTGTAAATCCTGGTTATAAACTACCTGTGAGCCAAATTTCATACAAATAAGTTCCGTAGTTTTTGTGTGAAAGATTAACAAGCATCCATCCATCCACCCACCCTCACAAACTTTCGCTTTTATAATATTATAGTAGGATAGGATAAAAATCATCAATTTTATGTAGGTAACTAAACTATAATGTTAAGTACTAAATACAATCCCACCTCACTTCACTCTCACTAAAAGCAGTAAACTGACTTTAAAATTCGTGCCATAGTCGAGAGAAAATAAGCAGTATGCACGAGTACGAGCACTAGTTTATTAAGTTGCTTAAAATGTCAGCAAGAGCGTGCGAGCGCCGGAGAGCGGCGTAGGAGCAAATCATATTAACTGGCACTGGCTGCGCTGCGGCGCTCGCCTGCACTTCACTATTCCGTCGCTAATCCTCTACGACCTGGACGCACATATTGTAACATTTCCATTTTGATTAGGAACACGTTGTACTGTTTTACACTTTTCTGGATGATCAAAAGAATTATGTAAAGATGTCATCGTCTAAAACAATTTCCGAATAAGGACGACGTTACAGATGAGAAATGACAGTTTGAATATAGCTTTATAAGTCATAGTCAGCCTATAACTAAACGTTACGCGAGGCTGACGAGTTTTTCCAAACAAAATATTAACAGACAACATATAGGTAGACCTTCACTACCCAAAACCAACAAAACATCACAAAAAGTTGACTCTGAAACACGTAAACCGTGTACACAAAAACGGAAAAATAAAAGCATTAAAACCGAACGTTACCAACAGTAGGTACATAAGGTGCTCGAGCCAAAAGTTATGTCGGAATACTTCTAACGGGCGGGCTGCTATGAGTAGATTTACAATAAATACACCAAACAAAGAAAAAGGAA
Source organism: Apamea anceps (assembly GCA_951799955.1). Taxonomy (NCBI): domain Eukaryota; kingdom Metazoa; phylum Arthropoda; class Insecta; order Lepidoptera; family Noctuidae; genus Apamea; species Apamea anceps. The sequence continues at coordinate 12,718,707 of OX637505.1, read as the reverse complement.
TCTCGCTGCGGGGAAAACTTCGGCTTTGTACTCCACTACACTGTTACGGCGAAGTGCTCGCTTTATAGGTAAAATATGTGGGTATCTGTGTGCTATCCATGCCATCTATTGTTGGAATGCCATTATAAACGTATGTTTACAATACACGCTACTTTAAAGTAAATAATCCTCTAACTGTGTACAATAATATTCATTTACACCTTTGCCGTTTGCGACTTATTTAGTTAAAATTTACGGTTATTAGTGACTTAAAATGAAATAAAAAGTTATACAAGAAGGCAAGTAAAATACGAAAAGCTTAACACGGTGTGATGTGACTTTGTGTATAAATTGAAAACTCTATATCTTATAGTGTGTTAAATTTACTTTAACTAAGTAGATTTACTTTTATATTTCTCGCTGTCGACCGGTGTAATAAAGAGCAACATTATTTATTCGGTTCCCTATCCATTTGCATTAAATTGTAAGACCTAATATAACTTGACATGCTTTTGTTTCTCCTAATTATATTTTTGCATAACATTATTTACGCATAACAGCTTGCCCATAATTTTTTTAAGCATATATTCTCTAATCATAATAATGATTTATTTATATTGATATTAAAACATATTTTTTATAGGCATAACAAATAAACATAATAATTAACTTCTAAAATGTTAGACACTAATACACATTTTTATACAATATTTCTCTAATAAAATTTGTAGGCACTTTACATTGTAGGTAGAATAAATCATTTTTTTATCTTTCTAAGTGGACGGTGGTGTCATAAAACTATTGTGTCACTTAAGTATTGCAAAGTTGTAATTTAAACCTTTAAAAAAAATCAAAATTCTGTAATGAATTAATAAATATCAGGAAACATCATACTGTTATAACCTCATCAAACCCAAACCACAACCCACAACACCAACAATAGAGGGGATCTGGCGCTCGGTGGCCGCTGCCGCGGCACGCTCGCTTCGCTTGCTCGCCTTCACGCGTTAATGGTCGCTGTTCTAACTTAACCTAACCCATATGATTCAATAACAGTAGTAAATATCAGGAAACATCATACCTAATAATTGTATGCCTAAATACTATTATGCTAATAATCATTTGGCCTAGTAACATTATGCGAATTAAATGTATTCCAAAACAAATTAGCCTTCAACATAATTATGCCAACATAAACTGTATGCCAAAAAAAATATGGCAAAGTATTATTATGGCAAAACAAATTATACTAAAATCAATATGCCAAAGTATATTAGGAAAAAGAATATTATGCGAAAAGAAGGGATCCCTAGTTATTCATCAATCAAACCCAAAGATGTACCCTAACTCGCACTAGCCGACTATTAGCGGCAGAAGCAGTACAGAAGCTGCCGTATCCAGGTGACTATTGACTAATTGTACGCGTTCAAAGAGCTCCGCGTCTGCTGTGATTCTTCAGCAAGGGTTGAGTGCCGTCGGCAGAACATGCCCGAGGCTGCCACCTGCCTTCGATATAATTGGACTTCAAAACTCGGCGTGGCAGATCCCCAATACTTCCGCCTCGCTGGAGCCCTACCCTCGTATTTATTTTGTCTGCGTTGTCTTTGGCGCTGTCACGGCTCTGCCTTTTGAACGGTTTTCAATCCGACGCATTATATTGCCGGTATCAATTCCCTTTACATAATGTACTGATCAGTCACCGACGTATAGGTGCTTTGTGAGAGGTTTCGTTTATTTCTATTGGATTCGGTGTCTGTAATGATCTTAGTGGTTCACGTTACTTTTTTATTGTATCGTTTTCAGGTCTAGTGACCGAATTTCCCATTTTCGATAACTAAATGAGTAATAATGATCAGGTAAAAATCTTTCTGTTATCATCAATTTCGTAATAAAAGTGACCTCCTGTCTGTCAGGCCCGGTACATGAGACAGAAAAACTGAATAACCAAACCTCTTGACCTCAGGTCAGTGACCTGCGACCGCACGCCTATATTGTTTAGTAAAAGCGTAAATATTACCTACTCTTTATTAAGCCGAGGAACGACGAACTCGACTCTATACGAACATTTTGGTACTTACAATCATTAGTGTAGGTACAGTTTTACATCGACTACTTTAATTACTTATTAGGGAGCTGACTGCTCAATGGACTAGTACTTAAATACTGAACCTAAAACAATTTGTTTCCCGTAGCTTACAGTAGTTTTAAAAACCACAGAAAAATCTCGAACTACAAATAAGTATTTCTATTTTCCGAACAACATGACCCAATACAAAGACACCTGAAAGACATCGCATTACGTATTCCCGGTCTTAGCGTCATCTCCTTGATTTAAAACGAAATACCCAAAATCAGCTCATGCAAATAGAAGTGTCGTTTCGGCCACTCGAGTAGCAAATCAAGAAAGAAACCCCGACCGGCGGTCGAGCGTCGTTCACGCCTCAATCAACTGCCAGTTACGAGCCTTTGTACAACGAGTGCCCCTCAACCTTACCACACAAACTTCAGCGTCTCTAAAACATTCAATGTGATAAGACGATTTAACACAATGTTTCATTTTAATTGACGTAAGTTAAAGTAAGTCGTCAACTAACTCAAAAAAAGTAATTAATAGAGGGCTGCCTAGTTAATAAAGAGAACAAAGCCTTCGTGTATCTGTGTAAATATGAAACAAGTATTCCACATAAATATGAGCCAATATAATATAAATCATCAAGTGGTGGGGTATACCCACTCTGAGAGTCCAGAGAAGAAACGTCAGACGTGCACGACGGACTGCAAGCGACTTGAGACCGACATTCCAAATATGAAAATAAAAAGAAAATAAGCTCTCCCTGACCGTTCCTCCAATCGCGCACCTCGCTTTTATTACATCCATAAATTCATCATATCGCAGCGGCGGCGGCGCTCGCCATTGGCCGGGTAAGGGGGACAGAGTGTGCCTCTCGCTCGCACCTCCTTCATATTAATATTGAATTTTTCTCGACCCCCGCCCGCCACCCTCGCGGGAGGCTCTACACTCGCTCGCCCCCGTATTGTTGTTATCTTTAATGTTGTGGAAAACGCGTTTTCTTGTGTCGTTAACTTTTATATTGCACGAGTGATACTTTTACGAGTTTGATACATAACTTATACCGGAGCCTTTAGCAGTATACATTACATACCTATGTTGATATATTAGTATTGCATTAAAAATATTATTAATTAGATTTGCATAACATTTTATTACAATTTGCAAACCTTTTTTTTTTACTTTTGGATTTTAAACGTAGGAACCTAATCCTAACTATATGAATTTAATGATACATGTGTAACTAACATAATTACTTAATCAAAACATATCCTGTCAGCGTCATGCCACTTTAACATTGTCTTATTGTTTCATGTTACCGAAATCAAAACAGAAACAAAGAACATAATAAATTAATCACTTCGGAAAGGGGTTGGAGTTCTCCCCTTGGCTGTTTTCTTTCGGTGCATTGTCTGCCTGCCAAAATTAAAAAAGAGGAAACAACCGTCGCTGTATTTAAACGACGACGGTGACCTTTCTCTATTAGTCTGACTTTTTGAACTCATTATTCCCTTGACATCTGTACCTATTGCAAAATATATGTCCTCATTATGCATTAAACACAGAAAAAAAACCTTCCACAAATATAAAGACAGAGCAATGCCGTGAAGTATGAAGCACTAAGTTAAAAAATATGAATACATAATCAGCCTTTAATGTTCCCACTGCTGGGACACAGGACTCCTCACATCGAGAGGGAGTGGGCTGTAATCCACTAAGTGGGCCCAGTGCGGGTTAGTAGATGTCACATGTCTTCGAATTTTTGGTTCTAGGACATTTCGGTTTCCTCACGATGTTTTCCTTCATCGTTTTGAGAACAGTGGTGATGAAAAATTTACATAAATAAAACACCTGCCTGGTTATGAACCCACGACCTGCAACTCGTAAGTCGCAACCGTTACCACTGGGCCACCACTGCTCTCCAAATTATGAATAATTATCACAAAATGATCTAAGTACTTGAATATCTAAGAGATTCCTTACATGTATCACACAAAACCATCATCTCTAATATGGGCAAACAAAACGCATTGATGCTCACACAAACCGTTTAAAAAGTTTCCACATCTACTAAAACTAAACTACTACCCTTAAGTAACAAATACTCAACTCTATAACTTTTTATTCCTATATAGTAAAAGAAAATACATGGAATCTTTTTAAATTCGCTCCCTTATATTTCAAAGCTCAAAAGAAATCGCTAGCAATATCTGTCTGAAAAATATATCGGATTGCTTTGTCGCAGCTTTGGAAATCGAAATCTATTTTCCTTCAAATCTAAGTGAATCCCGTGCGGATTGGAAATGTACCCTTTACCTACCGCCGGGCGAGGCAATTGATATTCCAACAATACAATGTATGAATAAAATATAAACTGAGTTCCTATCAGGCGTGTTGGTAGCGATCGCTGTATGGATTTTGAAGAAATCTCCACATCATTTGCCGTAAACAACACAGGAGATTTAAATAACACAGTGTTTGTTAATAATTAATACATTTATACAGGTTCAGGTTGTATTTTATCCAGACAAATAATATTACTAGACAGAATATTTACCGGTTTTGTAGGATATCTTTTGCGACAAGACTTTGAGAGGAATGTTCGGTTCGTGTACTAAACAATGACATTGTTTGCCCACCGAGATTGAAGACAAACTGTAGATGTGTTGTATTATTTTTGTGTCCATCCCTTCTTTGCGAACGACCTGAAATCTGGATTACAAATTTACAGAGAATGACATAACACTAGCTAAAATACAATTGTAATTTATCGCTTTATATTTAATAAAGAGCGAAGTATGATAATTATACAAATACATGGAAATAAAAAAACTGATGATTTCAGAATATGCGATAAGTACAGGTACGGAGTTAAATAATCTTGCTGTAGTTGAAACAATATTTTGATGAACCCTTCATGAGGACGTGTCTTTATTTCAAGAAAAACTCCACAGATGGCACTATACTTTGACGTACGGTCAGCAACAAAAGTCAATGAAAAAAAAAATACAAAAAGAAAGAAGAAGGAGTATTCTATTCTATTAAAAACTTAGACCATTTCAACTAAACATAATTATCGTTGACATAAAATGCTGAAGTGTATCAAATAATTATGTAAATTTTGATGATATGTTACAGTAACAGTGTGTGTTTAGTAACATAATTATGATGTACCTATATTTAAGAGCCGGACGTTGCGTATTTTTAATCTATAACACCGATCACTACCTGCTTAATGAAGAGAAATATGTCAATATATTAAACTACACAAGTACGCACACTAAAAATAACTTTAATAAAGATACGACGTAGGTACTAATAAAGGTGGTGTAGGTAGGTCGGTATCGTAATTTTCTTTATTGTTCCTTACCACGACGGGTAGTAACAAATCTAGAGGGTTATTCTAGTTCCGACACTTTTCTTGTGCCACTTCACTTAATGACAAGCGCGGTAGTGTCCAAAAATAGGCTTTAATGTAACCTTTATTCTTTTCAGGCATTTACCTACATACTGCCGTCGCGGCAGACGTAGAAGATGGTGGGACGAGCTGGAAACAAACGACAAGTGGTCCACTTTAGGTCGAAAGAGCTGGAAGTCATGGGGAGCCTTTGCCTGGCAGTGGGATGGAACAGGCTGTCAGTAACAATATACTAGCCATGCCCGTGGCTAGGTTTGCGTGATATTAGGTAAGTCCTCGTTCATTGAGATTAAAAAACTTTCTCACGTGCTAATCAAGATTCGGGATGAATGTTATGTATGTGAATGTTATGTATCTGTATGAATGTGTCTGATGAATCTATGAATGTTACACAATATTATGATGGAACATTATGAAGTCCATTATGTATCCCACTTTGGATACTTCTGTTTGCCACTACAGCGTATAAGTAACATCATCTGGTCATCGTCTTTACTGTTTGCTGTATGGTTTTTCTGGGTTAAAACGTAATCTTACTGTATTTATTTACTACCTATACTAAATGTCGCTCCACTCCAGGATATCTCAAGCATTAGCTATTGACCCATTTTAGTTTTGTTCACGTTTAGAATAGAAGGTGTCATGCGAAATATTGATACTTAGCAGATGCTGACATCATTAAACTTTTAGAATCGTGAATACATAAAATTAAACACATTAACGATCCACACTTAAACTTTAGTGCGAAAATATATCGAAAACGTTCAGAATAATCCTGCGTGGAGGTTATTCGCGTCCCCTACTCATTTAGCTGTCGGAGAGTTATTTAATACCGCTAGTGACCCCCGCTCGTTCTCGCCTGGACTCTAAATGTATTGAACACATCTGCCGGACACAAGACGCAGTGCCGCCAAGATAAATTAAATAATTTGAATTTATTTCCTTCCCATTACGTTTTCATGTTGTTATGTTCTGTTATTCGCCACATTCTGACAATAAAATTTAACATTATTACGTATTTAAACAGCGAGCTCCATACTTCTTTTCCACAAAAGTTTGGCATATGGAAACGTAAATTAATATACATATTTTAAAAGTTTGCTATCGATGCGGTTAAATAATACCTTCCTATTTATGCTAAGGAATATTATTATATAATTTTAAACGTATGTAAGTTCGTGTCAATTACCTACGTATATACCTACCTAGGTATGGACAGACTGAAAACTGAAAAGTGAGATATCAAAGTGTGTGTAGAATTTCTTCAATACATATTGAATACTACGCCAAACTTCCACCGATGCATGATTGATCGAGTCAGAAGTTGGTCGAGGGTACTGCTTAGAATAAGCACGCATCCGTATCCGTAATCTTTCAACATCTTAAATAAAATAGTCCGGAGTAGTGTTGTATGGCCGGTATCCTATGAATTAAATATGAGCGCTTTATTCGATTCCCGAGTCCCTCGATATCTGATAATAAAAAAGAAATTTATCGCACACATACGAGAAGCAGAGGCCGAGTCTCATCGGCCGCTATTTTTTACGGCGCCGGCGTCCTTCCATCGACAATCACTTCATAGCGACCCCTGTCCGAACGTTCGATGACAGAATTATTTATCAGTTTGAAAAATGACGGGAAATTGAATGTAGTCGCAATGTTTACAACGCATTTTCTGTCCAGTGTCCTCGGGGGCTCCTTCCCTCGCGTTCCGATGTCCACTTTTCAAAGAGACCGCTCGGACGAGGGTCGAAAAAGTGTCCCCAGAGTAAAAAATAAAAAATATATATTGTATCTTCGTTCAACAAATGTTACATTACCCGTATACAGCAAATTACAAAGAAAACGTCGTTGAAGATGAAACGAGAGCAAGCTGTGGAGGTGGACGTGATACTTTATTCATTTCGTGTCTATAATTGTTTTGCGCTCGGGGACGACATTACGCTATGACGCAATCTATTTGAGTGAGTCGCGCCATGTGTCCACTCGCGACCCGTGGGCCGTGCCCCGTGCATGCTCCGTGCGGTGTGCACCCATCCCATGCTTCCGACTTCTATTATAATTTAAACAGTTTATTATAGGGCTAGTAACAGACTGCTATTCCCGCACGTCCATTCATGGAATCGATCGATCGAGAGATCCTTGGCGCGGTTAGCAGTGGACGTCTTGACCCGGTGGTGGATGCTGAATATTGTCATTAAAAGTGGTTTCAATTTCAATAACTGAGAGCAGTAGGTACTAAATAAATCATAGGATCCCTTAACTATTACAAAAAAAAGGCTACAAATAATACATATTTTATCATTATCTACCTGACTGAAAGTTATTGCATTTATTTTTCACGAAATGAAAAATTATGCTTTCCAATTACAATTACTTGTTTAACTAATTACGTACCTAATTATAACTGTCCTATTACAGAAAGTCAGGTAGCTAGCAGCTACCTACCACACGATACCAACACCACAATTAACCGCAATTAATATTTTATATCACTTACTATAAGTAGCTTTATGTCCCAGCAGTGGGACATTAACGGCTAATAAAAATATTTTTTTTTTAATTAGTAGCTGCGAGCTGGAGAAAACAAACAACCAGTGGTCCACTTTAGACCTGGATAGAGCAGCGGGTAGTCATGGGGAGAGGCCTTTGGATCCCCAGCAGTGGGATGATGCAGGCTAACAGTTACAGTTACTATTAGTAGGGGCGGCTCTATTTTTGCGACCAATTTTATACCAAATCATTTCTAGTAGTTGTTTAACATTCAATAATTATGACCAAATCATTTCTAGTAGTTGTTTAACATTCAATAATTATGAATGTGAGAGTCAGTCCCCGCATCCAAGGGGAAATCCAAAGTTACGTACAGCATGTCAAAGAGATAAAAAAAAAATGAAAGTAATTTCATTCCACGCAAAAAAAATCTTATGGGAAGGTTTCTGGGATCGTTTTCAACCCAAAAAAAAATTGTCACGTGAATGCAAGAGGAGGGAATATACAACAGTCGCATAAATTTTCCCCACTTCCATGCAGCTTTTTTATCCTTTATTAAAAAGAACCAGGTTCTTAATAATTAATTACAATCTAGCCTATAAGACTAATAAGCAATTTTAATCTAACTTAATTTATTACGTGCTAATTATTTTAAAACTTAGAATAGTGTTTATTGTATTTTACACAAGTCCGTTCCACTTTCTTAGAGTCTGATATGATGATATAAGCAATTTGTTCATGTGTTATTATGTGTGTCATTGGCACTATTATTTCTACACTTTTTACACTACACTAACTCAAAAGGTTTTGTCCGTTTTAGTATTCGCACTATATTTGTTTGGTCTAACAGCTGAATTGCCTCGATGTTCACATGTCGGTGGAGTCGGTGTTCATGGGCCTCAGCAAATTTTTGGATCATATCGGTGACGGGTTCCATTTTTAGGGGTGCATTAACAATACTCCTGAGTACCTTATTCTGGAATGTTTGTATAAGTTTGATGTTGGTCGGCTTAGTACAGCCCCATAGTTGGATACCATATGTCCATATCCGGCATAAGGATATGCTTATATAATAAAATTATGTTATGTACCGATAGGCAGGAATTTCGCCCAATCAACCAATACATGTTTTTAAAACGCATGTCTAGTTCCTGCCTTTTCTTTTTGACGTGAGCTTTCCAGCGCAGTTTCGCGTCAAGCGTTCTGCCAAGGTATTTGGCTGTATTTGCATATGGCACTTGTTGGCCATTTATGAAAATTGGGTGGTAATCACACACAATTCCTGTTGGTGAAGTCAATATGAAGTGACTTCGATTCATTTAATTTGATTCTCCATTTCTGTGCCCAGTCATGAACTTTATTTACAGCGTGTAGTATGGCATGACCCTGTAGCCATAATGGCAGTGTCGTCCACAAAGGTTGCAGTCGTATTATTTTCAGGTACAGGTAGAGCACTGGACCCAGCACACTACCTTGAGGCACGCCTGCTTTAATAACTTTTAACTCGAAAAGGCGTCCTCGTGCCTTACTCTAAACATTCTATTTGTAATGTATGATTGCAGGATATCGGCAAAATCATTAGGAAGCATTAGTCTTAGCTTGTATATCAAACCCTTATGCCAAACTTTATCAAAAGCTTGTGCCACATCTAAAAATACGGTGGAGCAGACTTTTTTATCTTCAAGCGTTCTCTCAATGAAGTTGGTAATTCTATGTACTTGGTCTATTATTGAGTGTTTTTCTCTGAATCCAAACTAATGGTCAGGGATCAGATTTTTCTCGTTTATTATAGGTTTTTGGCGTTTCAAAAACCATTTTTCAAACAGCTTTGATGTTATAGGCAACAGGGAAATGGGCCTGTATGATGATGCTTCGTGAGGTGGTTTACCGGGCTTTGCAAACATAATCACTTCAGCAACTTTCCATGGCTCAGGAACATGCATAGCATATATACAGCATTGATGAGCCTAGTAAGCTTAACAATGGCTTTACGCAGGAGATATTTTAGGATTTCTCCCATAATAAGGTCATATTTTAGGCTAATGATTTGAATTTCCCTGGCAACTTCTTTTGGGGTCACAAGCTTAATTCTTTGATCTTGTAGAATATTGGCGAACTGCCGTTTGTCTATAGACCTGTCATGTGGCTGGAAGGTTTTTTCTAAGTGATGAGCAAATCTTAGAGCTTTTTGCTCATTGCTTATGGCCCATTTTTCGTTATCATCTCTGATGGGGGGAATTGGTGTAATTGGCCTTTTGAGTGTTTTTGTCGCTGTCCAAAGAGAGTATTGTGTTGTATGGTCACTGCTTAACTGGTGCAGGTTGGTATTGAAAGTCTCATCCTGAAACGATTGTATTTTTCTCTTCAGTCTTTTCGTAAGGTTATTCAATAGAGTTTTATTTTGCGGGAATCAATTTTGTTGCCATCTTTTTCTCTGAGTCCTTTTTTCATATAATAGGCCTATTATGTCCTTTGGGTAGGTATTTCCTTTAAATTTCTTTATAATCTGTGGTGTGTTGTTCCATGCACATTATTGAATATTGTTGCTAAACTTGTTTACTTCAAAATCGAGCTGATCTTTGCTTTTTAATGAAGTTTTTAGGTTCATAATATTTTGCAGGTCTATGCTAAAACTTTCCCAATCTGTTAACATATTGACTAATTTCAGGTGGTTTTCTCTTAGTAATATTTTGAGACTTAATTGTAATAATATCAGAGAGTGATCGGAGTTTATGTTGTACCCCTCTTTCACATTCAGATAATTTGTTGATATATTTTTGACAATAAAAAAGTCGATAAGGTCTGGTAGTTTGTGGGGGTCAGTCGGTCAGTATGTAGGTTTTCCAGTACTTATGACCTCACACCGCACTGTCTTTCACTGCACTTAGAAGCTGTCTTCCCTTAGTTGAGGTCAATCTCGATCCCCAATGAGTGTTCTTAGCGTTAAAGTCACCGCCTAATATAAATCTCTGTCCAAGGAGTCTGAAGAAGTGTACATATTGTTCTTTGTTTATCGTGTGTCTTGGAGGACAGTATACATCCTCGTATTTACACTGTTCATAGTGGAAGATATTTTCTCTAATAATAACCGCGCTACCTCCTCGGGCCGTGTTGTTAGGGTGCAGCGAGTGATATACCTTATAGCCTCTAAACTTTACAAAAGACTGTTTAGTGAAGTGCGTTTCAGAGATCAAACACACATCAATATTTCCTGTGTCTAGGACTGCTGCAACAACAACATGAATTGCAAGTAGCAACTCATGTTGGTGTTGCAGCAGTCCATTGGAATTCCACGATATTATTCATGATTGATTCTTATAGTAGTTGATTCAAATTTTTCTAGTCTCTTATCAAATGATAATAGGCAGTTCAAGATCTGGTTGAGCTTATCCTCAAGACTTGATGGTTGAGTGCTTGGTTTTACCGCTTGTGCGTATGAGACACTTTTAGACGTGAGTGCAGTTTACGCGGTTGTCTGTGAAAACTGTGCACGTTGTTTTGTTGTCTGTTTGTTGGTAGTTTGCTTAACGGCAGGGATATTAGGTGAGTTAGTTTTTGAGGTTTTGTTCGTCATTATTTGGATCTCCTTGGCCACTAAACACCCTCTGTAGTTGGCTGGGTGAGGTAAGCCAGAGTGGACACATTTAGGTTTATCTTCTGCAGATTTTTTGCAATCAGCTGTGAGGTGTTTACCTGTACATTTAACACACCTTGGTTCTTTTGAGCAATACTTTTGGGTATGACCATAAGCCTGGCATCTCTTACACTGCGGTATTATTTTTGATGTTTTAAGCCATGCAGCTGACATTTTTTTTTTTTTACTTTTATAATTCTTTTTTTTTATATGTTTTTTTTACAACTTTGACTGCTATAATTTTACTCTAACTTTGAACTTCCTACTACTGGAGCAGAATACGCTCAGATCTCTTATGCACTAAGGGGAAACTATCACTAGTATGATTTTCAGCCGGTATAAAAATACTTTTTCAAACTAACGCTACCGTCCGTAGAAGTCCGCGAAGGGCGGGCGTTCTTGGGGGACTGTCTTTTGTAATTTTGACGTTCGAAAAGTGCTGATTCTCAGCCTAATTTGAATAAATGACTTTTGATTTTGATTTCGTACTTTATCTAGTTTCCTTAATAGATAAATAGCATTCATTTGTAGATAATTTAGGATAAAAAGTACTATGAATAAAGTAAGAATAAATAATGGAAATTGCAGTCTATAATCGATATTTGAAATAAGTACACTTTACATAGATACATTAATATCTGTAATTCATAATGGTGTACCTACATAATAAAGAGTATTCTTTAAAATCAGAGCTTTTGAACACTTAGATTTTGAAATGGAACTCTGGCACGCAAAAATAAACACCCCAAGTGAAGAATGACCCCACAATACGTATGACGGTACTTGCAAGTAACAACCACTGTCTTATTATAATGAAGTCTTATATCGGCGCTACGATCTCGACACATAAGGGACAGGTACAAATGTGTATATTGAGTTTATACTTTATTACCTGTATGTACCTAGCCATGTGTGTGCGTGTATGTATTATAGCAGCCATGGCCGCTCGTAAAAATGTTTTATTCACCCCATACGGCGTCGTAAAAGGCGTAATAACGCGAGGAGGTATCGTGGAAGCAATTACCGATCTGTTATAGTTTGTTACAAAGGCGCTTGTTTATTATCGTTTTATTATCAACTCATTTGCTGAACAAGGACGCCGTTTAATTCAATACGTTTTTATTACAACGAATTCTAAACAATTAGGAACTAAGACTCAGTTTATTATAAACAGTATGATTTTATAGAGAACTAGATCTGTTATCTGTTGTGAAACTGTTTGGTAATTCGGAAGTAAACAATAAAAGGGAAAATTCTGAGCCTCCTCGACTACGTTTGTACTAAAAAGGTTGAACGGTATTAAATCAGAATTATCGCTAGGCTCGACAAAGTCGCAGATGAAAGTTGCGCAACAAATCCTTATCTACGTTTCAGGTCACGATTCTGCAAAATCGACGAAAATAAAATCAAACGTTCCTCCGCTCACAGTCGAAATGGAGAATGTGATATTGGATAGAGAGCGTCGCTGAAATGTCATCATAAGACTGAGGCTGACGACCAGCGCTGCGGGGCTGTCTCGTTGTGTAGACTCAGCTTTATTTTAGTATTGCGAAACTCGAACTATTATTATTAGTAAACAAGAAATCCAATCAGTCGATAAAGGACTTGAAGTCGAAAGTAAACTTTGACTGGGTAACCTTAGAAGAGCCTATCTTGATTGACTTATTGTGGATTACACAAAGATTAGGTCATATGTCAAAACTACATTCCATAAATGTTTTAATACGAACTTTAATTAAAGTTCATTTATTACATTTGATATATTACATATGTTTTTCTTCTCTTTTTTTCTGCATAGAATAAGAAATGTTTTTAATATGAACTTAAGTATTTATACTTTGATCTTTTAAGTCTTCATTCAACATCAAAGAGTGAAATATGATGAAACACTCTCTCCCTGTGTACTTCAGGAAAATGTGTAAAATTGATCTCAAGGAAAACAAAAACAACGAAACATATGAACTTCGCTCCCCTGGGTATAATATCTACCTACCCTCTGACTCGGTTATATAGAGGTTACTTTTCAATCATACAAAATTGTTTGTTTGCGGAAAATCTTTTATCAAAACATTTTCCTGATAATAAATGGCTGGTTTGATACCTAATATGAATGTTATTGCTTAAGATTTCTGTTGACTCCTCGTGACTTTATTTAAATGTAAGAAAATTATTCGCCTCAATGAACACCATTCTATGTAGAAACCTGAAAGTTTTTAATATCAACTTATTAAGTAATTAGTTGAGTGGCGTGCAATAGGAGAGACCTATGTCCAACAGTGGACTGCTATAGGCTGATGATGATGATGGTGAAGTATTAGGTACTGCATACTTAGCAAAAACATTCTTAAAACTACTTTAGTTTAGACAATACCTAATTTCAACCTGTACGAACTTTGTTTTTAAGTTGTTACCTTCTAATTAAAGTACTCATAGTCATCCAAAAATACAAATATCTTTTCTAAAATCATATAAAGTTATGTATCATCCCCGTAAATAAGTTCCTATATAAAAAGCGCCTCGTACCTGATAGGTACAAACCAGATGCGCACCCCATTATATTCATAACTGTACATCATAAAAACCGCCCGCCCTACCCGGAAAACTGTCGGCTGCAATTCCCTGCCCGCCTACAATATCATAACGAGCAGGGATTGGTCGATATGAGTTGATATAATATCATAACGCGTTAGGATTGGGTGAGGAGCCGCGGCGCTCGCCCCTCCGCCCTCGCGGCGCCCTACGCCTCTCATTAAAGGTTAGTGCACCGTAGTAGATGGTCTGCGTCGTTATAATAAGTTTTACGTCGTGTGCCGTCCCGCGCGCCTCAATAAATATGCCGGGCGGCGGACTCCCCCGCCCGCCGAGTATGAGCGGTAGGAAATGCCGACCGCCGACCGCCCGAGCCGGATCAATAATAATACTCGCCCATATCTGCAGTGGACTGGATCTGCTTGAGAAAGCGTCCCCCCGTCCCCCCGCGCCGCCGCTACACAAACAATATAAATCATTTTCTGAGCTGAAGCCGCGGCCACACGCAACCCGCATCCGGCCCGCTCCGGCCGCCGCTCCGGCCGCACGCCCGCCGAACACTTCCCGCTACAATACACATTTGTTTTTCCTTTTCTGCCAACTGTACTGTCTTCGTTACTATGAGTAATAACATCAAAAATATATTAATTTGTAGGACCTTAAAAGTTAATAACATGGTCTTCCGTCATAGTCCCTAAAACTCTATTAATTTAAGGCTATAAAAACAAATAGGTAATAAATCTTAATTAATCAATTTGTCGTTCCATCAAGGACAACGGACTCTTTTAGTTTTATAGGCATAGCTGTAATAGACGACCTTTTTTTTTTTTTTTAAACCTGTTGTCATAAAAATACTTTGATCTATAAAAAATTGGGTCCCAAGGATACATGAATCAATTTAAAGTTAGATCTGTTTACATGCATAAGTGAATGTCTTGCAATACAAAAACTTCTTTATGGTGGCACTTTTTAACATCGAGCAGCAGCGGGTTAAAGTTTGTAGCAGTTCGTGAATGGTAACAGGTGGTTAAGCCATCACTTTCCAACACTATTAAGTAGCTTCGAGTGATTTTCTTTGAACTACTGATGTGGAGTAATCTAGGTATCTAGTTCAGTAACGTTATGTGCTCGGAATAGCTGAGTCCGTTTGTTGGAGCCTACAGTTTGTCTCCTTTACAAGTCTTAGGAAAAACTAAAGAGAAACTAGAAGGGAAGGAAGGGAAACTAGATCTATAGGTAGAGATGGAAACTGCTACCCCAAAAGGGGTTGTAGGTACATTTTAGCCTCTTACAAAATTTCCTACTTATGTTTTCGATCTTTCTTACGACAGCTAAGTATCATATTCACAGCATCCGCATTAAGTATTTCATCTTCAATATAAGAGATCGCAGAGTTACGTCTAATCGATTACAACTTTTCTGTGCAAGTTGGGCACAAAAAAATTACCAGATGAAACAAAAACATAAAAGCTTGTTGTAGTGCCGCGCGCTCGTAAAGACACAATTTTGTGGTGGACGCTACACACATAACTTGCGCCCGGTGTCGCCTGGCCCGATATTGTCGGCCTCCTGTATACTGCTGGCTTATTTTTTATGTACAAAAAATTTCAGGCAGGAACTTCAATGTGAGTTCTGTACATGATTCTACGTAGAGAAGGAACGAACGTTGTACCTTTTAGAACTTAAATTAATTCTATGAAATAATATTTCAACTGAAATTCCAAACATACAATTCAATAAAAATTTACGAGCCTACGTACCTAACGATTCTAAACTCGTATTAGATATCACGCATGTCACATTATGTGCGCGGCAATATGTCGATCTAGTTGATGGCAATACAGAGCAAGCGAACTTTGTACAATTTATCAAATTGAGTTACCGAGGGGCAATATCGCAGAGCGAACGCAATATTGCAGCGCGTGACCGCGTCTGCAATACGCGCTCAATACATCGGCCGGCGCCGGGCCGGCACGTCCGCCGCCCGCCCGCCCCCCTCCCCCCCGCTCTCGTCTTCAGGCACCCCAGCCCCCGCCCGCCCAACTGACCACCTAGATATTTAGCTAACAATGCCTCGCCGCGAGCGACGGCCACCTCCGGCGCGCGCCGTCCCGCTCCGGCGCCGGCCGCGCGCGCTCGCACGACAGGGACCTCGCCTCCGGTCATCGCTATATTTATTGGCGACGCTCATAAGTACGCGGGTCAGGTTATAAGTTTCTACGAAATGAATGGCCGAGGCACGTAGGAGGCGAGCGCCCGCCGCCGCGCTTAACAAGAAAGCACCTCCACCAGAAACTTGGCAGGGGGGCATCACCCCACGGACGCTGGCGTTATAATTAAAAAACAAAAGAATACAGAGCCACTCAGCCTCTTGCCTGAACGCTGCTCGTTCGACTTTCATGCGAAAAATGCAACGACTGACAATTAAATACTAAAGAAGAATGGAGAATTCTACAAAATTAGGAAGTTTCTTTATCGGAGACGCTTCAACTGTAATTGGATTTTATGAATTCCTGGAGACTTTGTTTTAAGTGGCACACAAATAGAATGCACTCGTTAGCATATTCAAAAGAAAGGCTATAAAAGGCTAAAAAACCTTATTAAAAAAGTTGGACTGAAGTATCAACTTAGCACCAAATTAGTAGGTACTATAAACTGACGTTGATGAAAAGGTTTTCAGGTACTCTTGGTGTGGAATCCTCTACCTTTTTGTTGATGAAACATGACCTTTAGGTATTTTAACAACCAATCTTTCACCGCTCGAAAAATTCAATTACAATCATCTTCTCGAGTGGTTTACATATTCATTCACCTAAGAGCGGGACCGTACCGCAAGCATCGGACTCGGAGCACATTAATCTTATAAATAAAGCATCAGACCCATGTGTTGAGGCGGTCATCACAGCTCATGCGGACCGCTCCTATTACAAATACCATTACGGAGTTCGCAGATGACCGCACGGTTTTATAATGCGAAGGCACCGTCGTCCTGCCCCCCGCACCGCGCCCTCCGCCCCGCGCCCCTCACTCGCTCCCTTGACCATCGACCGACAATTGTAAATGGCACATAAAATAAATGAATGTGCAGCGGGACTCGCCTCTGCAGCAGACAATATAAATTACGACCGGACGATTATATTCCGGCGGGAATGAAACGTTTTCCTTCAGATATACACTTTACATTGCGCGCCGGGAAGCCTCTCCGAATAAATTCACGGCTGCCCACCGCCCGCTCTCGTTAGCCGTGCGTGTAATTACCTACTGTTTTTAGGAACTACTTTGATTAGACTTATTACTGTACACAAATGGGTTCTGTCTCGCTTTCCGTATTTATCTTGAGACCGACTAAAGTTATTTCCGCAAGATTAAGAAAATAAATTTAAAAGTTTAGAATATTCATCAGCCATCCATTCAGACACAGCAGCTGAAGAATAGCTATAAAAAAAATGTCATACGTACTTACGTAGGGTCATAATTTCAAGGTTATTTTTTTTCTTTTTATAGGGTTTCACGTAGTCGGGGGTTTTTTAAATTTTTAATTTAATTTTTTATTTTATGCTTTTTGTGGGGACTGCTTATCATTTCTTTTCTTTTATTTTCTTGCGTTTTAAGATTCAGGTATTTTGGTATTTAATCAGGTTTTTTGTAATTCGCCATTTTGTGGTGGTGGCCATCTTGGATTTGAAATTTGTCATGTCTATAGTATTCTACTAGTCAAGCCCTTTCATTTGAAACCCATATTGAGGGTGTTGTGAAAAAAAAATGTATTTCACCATTTTGTGGTGGCGGCCATCTTGGACCGATTTTCATCAAACATAGCTAAGAACACTCCCGACAAATTCACCTTTCAAACAAAAAAAAACAAAATTAAAATCGGTTCATCCGTTCGGGAGCTACGGTGCCACAGACAGACATACACACACACACACACCCACACACACACACAGACACGTCAAATTTATAACACCCCGTCGTTTTTGCGTCGGGGGTTAAAAATAGGGAAAACATAATGAGATGTCTTATCTTCTCTTAGAGTGTATAAGTATTTACAGTTCCACTGTGGTTTTGAAATCCAATAACAGAAGAAAGCAGTTAATGGAAAACATCGATCTGTTGTTGCTATTGCCGCTAATTTTAATTTATGGTATTAGGGCGTCTGATCGCAAGCCGATCTCAGCAAGCGCTGTCGTTAATTACAATTTATCTTATCAGATATTTACAAAGTAATTTAATACTCGCTGATCATGCACATCATGCACTGACAATAATCATGGGGTGAATGAATTTGTAATCTTGACTATCATGTAATAAAGAAATTTGATTGGGAAAATAACTTCTGCGATACCAACAAACGGAGTTGAAACTTTTGCTGATCAGTCTTGTGAGAAAGTCATAGTATATGCTTTTAACTATAATAGGTCAAACCAAAGCATTAAACACAACAAGTAAACCGTAACTAGAACTGGAAATTACCTTTCTACAGACATTTATAAAACTAAATAGACTAATCACGAACGGAATGAGTCATCCGATATCGCAGACCAGTCATTTGGTCAGTGTCGCAAAACTAATGACACATAATGACGGCGGCCGTGGGCCGGGGGTGGCGGGCCGGCAACCCGACGCTGCCACCACGGCGGACCATTGTAGCCCGTAATGCAGGAGGTAGAAAGCCTCGGCGACTATCCCCGACGCAGTCAAGGTCTGTTAGTTGTCTCCCCGGGAGGTCTTGTCGTCCCTGCACTCGCGACCGTCGATGACCACCTGACCACCCCAGCCGCAGCTAATTGGGGTCGTCTACCAACCGCGCTCCCATCATTTTGATATTTTAAACTAGGTACACAGAAACGAATGGCCACTGCTACGCTACAGGTTACGGTTTTAGGACTAATCAAAATGACACATTAATATCTTCCAGTCATTGAGAGTCTTGTTACCTATTACTTGATATCTGTGGTTAGGGTAAGACTTTAAATATCTTTCATTCACAAACAATTTTAAGAAAAGAAATCTAATCTTTGGAAAATATATTTTATGGGTTTAATAGATCCACTTTAAAATCAATCTAGGCCGAGATGCACTACACGTAAACATACGTTCTTATCCGTATAAGAACGTATGTTTATACTTTCAAATGTTTACGTCTAGTGGATCTTGGCCTAAATTCTTGGCCGGGCTTGTGCTTCCACAGACCCGGGTCTGTGGAAGCACAAGCCCAGTTTAGTGCATGGTGGACCCACTGCACCGATTACATTCAGAATTATACATGTGCAGGCGCACGTACGCAGAAAATAACACTTAATAGCAGCTTATTGTGCGACCCGTTACGGCTACCACTTACATCCACGTGAAATAGAACCAGGCTTACTGGCATCGATCACTACATCACTAATGTATGACAGGGCTCGTAACTTGGACTTAATTAACTTCCAGACAGAACTACTTATACCTACCTGCTTAAATCAATCAATCATCAATTTAGACTTTTGAAATATTCCTTAATCGTGCACTAGGACATACGCTGTAAAAGAATAATTATACTATCTACTATCTAAACGTCATACCAAGTTTTAGTAGGTATGTGATCAAATACCAGTTGAATTATTTTAATTATACAATTTATTGGCACGAATGCGTACCGCACTATAGATAAGTAATTATGTGTGTAATATAATTAATTAGTGCACTAATACGTTTTTAACTTGCTCATAATCTTATTACTATCACAATCGGCACATCAATAAACTCATATTTGCTGGAAAATTAGAAAGTTACAGTTTACTGAGCAATTTCAAATGCACTTAGATTTCAATAATTCCATTAACAATTGGACGCGTGCGCGAGCACTTACTTTCACTTCGGTAGATTTTCCACACAACACATAAATTTCTCTCTCCTATCATGTACAACCAAAATAATTAATGTCCTAATCCAGTAATCATTTAATGTTTTGCAACATGTCATGATTATTGAATAGATTTTTCTTTAAGTTCGGAAATATACTTCTACTACGATTTTGTGTCGTAAGAAGTTTCAGAGACGCGATATAATAAGAACTCTAACTTTATTGTTAATATATAAGTAACTCGCAGTTAAGAACATAAAACTAAGTAAATACATTATGTACTTAATAAAAAAGAACATCGATATCAGTTAGGTATGAGGTACGGGTTTGGATCGCGCTCCGTACGTGCATGGGGCCAGAAATGAAATTGATGAACTTTTCTCGCAGCAATAATGGCTTTGGCACGTACCAACATAATTCCCGGCAAAACTTCCTCACATAACGCCCACCCACCGCCAGGGCTGTTCAACACACGTCTAATCAAACCACCTTCAATTGAAATTCAATCAGAATTTCTATAGAAACTAATCGGAGGAAAATTTCATTTCTGTGCAGATATAAGATAGAAAACTAAAGAAAGTAAGGTGTACGAAGTGGTAAGTCGATATCAACACATAGTATCAGGAGTAACGCGAGTCGAGCAAACCGTAACAGAGTGAAAGTGTCTTCTGTAATGTGCTCGGATTAGACCAGCTCGTTAACGGGAACATGTGCTGCACCCTGACTCGCGTCACTACCACACAGTTTTGCTGGTTATAGTAACATATACTGCTATTCCTAATATTCAGATTGCGAGATACTCGTGAAAAACCGTAGCAATATACCTACGCGTTTTCCCATTCTACGAAAAATCGGAACATATACTACACTCGCGAGCAATGAAAATCTTCCAGTGACATAGCACCAAATTACTCCTAAACGGGAAAGGCTAGCTTAATGACGCCGTCTGCAATATTGAAGTACATTTAACAGCGCATCAGAATATTACCAACTAAAAACGTAAATATTGTGTTCAAATTTTTTAGGAGATATTAGGGTGTTTGTCGGCATTTTGTGGGTGGAACTTTTTCATTGCTCGGCAGTGTAGTAGGTATCTGTAAGATTTCTTAGATTTTTTAAATTTTGAGCAGAAATATCAGTAGTGAGTCAAATAGTAGTATCATTGTAAGTATAACCTACGAATAGGTACCATTTTTTTTGTGATTTAGATTCTAGAAATAACAAGTAGCCTGTACCTAACCTACTCGTTATTTTTACTTGGTTTTCAATTACTGAAAATGAACATTCTTGAAATGTGAGTATCTTGTGAAGCAAAACACCTCACTTCTTTTGTAATTCACAAGTAGGTTCACGTCCAAAAGCAGATTGTTGATTGCTCCACCATTTTTTATATTCCTATAATCCCGTTATACTAAAAGTCGTGTATTCAACATTTTCCATTGCAGGACAACCCTAGAGCAGTGGACAGCGGCAGCGAGTGAAGGCGAAGAAGGGAGCGCACATCCAATATAAGAAGAGAACAAAATAGGTTTATGTCGAATACTTTGACCATTCGCCCGTAAAGTAACTTCGCTGTACGAGTGACGCCCGCAGCCTCGCGTCCTGTATTTACTTACACAAACCTATGAACATTGACAAAATGCAGTACTCACGAGATTGTTATATGTTCCGAAATGTTACAACTTTAGCTACGACATTCAATTATTAATTCTGTTTATACATAACATAGAGGCCAGTATGTTTGTATGTATATATGTGCATTAGCTAGCTTCCATTTAGCACACAATTTGCATTAGCACCTAAATCAGTAATCTATAGAGACATCGCTTGAATTGTTAGCCTAATTCGAGATGTAGACAGCCATCAAGTATTGAGGGGTGGGCAGATGGGTGGTGGACAGCGACACCTGAACCGGCTGCTAAGGTAAGTAACCCGGTAATATTTAGCTCAGGCGGCGACTGTTGGCGGAGTGACGTCCCCGGAGGATCAGCGCACCTGCCAGCTGGTACATTGATCATGCATGTGCATATTGAAACTCTTATGACCCATTGTTTTGATAAAGCTAGGAGAAAACCAAAGTTATTTAAAGTACCATTGGCATTTTTGTATAACCCCATTTACAAAAATACTTTAAAATACACGTGTGGTACGTACAAAAACGTATGACAGCTAAACTCGAAGCAAAGTTATCGCACGACCAGCAGTTTGACAAATAAACATACAAGCTAAAAACTAATCAAGTGAGGCTCACAATTCCTGATACAGAAATGAAGCGAGCGCTACCGCCGCTGCACCGCTTAATCAGCGTTGGTCCGCCCGCCCTATATTTGCGTATGCAAAGAGACGCCAGCCGCATTAACGATGCCATATAGCCAGCGTAGCGTGCAGCGATTGGGCAAACACATATCTGCATTATAAACAGCGTCCGGGCTCACAAACGTGCGCTGTGGTCGGCCTTTACCGGCGCACGGCTAATCAACGAGCTGACCTTCCGCAGCCGAACAAACGCTACACCACACTCCGCTGTTCCTCTGCCTGTAAAATGTTCCACAATCTAGCTAGTTAGTTCCATGCACACACGGCTTCGTCATTCATTAACACATTATTTATTCGGCTCTAATGAACTAATCGATCGTGTAAGTAGCGCTCGCAAGCCCAATAAATACATGCTACGATACAGAGATGATAATAAAATAGCTATGCACTGTAACAGTATTCGTGCATGTGCAGTGAATCGATCAAAACTTTCTACTTTCCACGTTCATAGCCGTAGCGCCCACATTAACGGAAAATCTAGACACATTTCTCGGACTCCTCTCCACTAGAGCGTGTAAAGAAAGCGGCCTTTAGCAATCATTAGAACACCATATATGTATGAAAAAAGTGATTTATATGCATGTTAATTTGTGCACACCATATCAACCTCGTTTATTATATCAAACATGCAGCTTGTACATTAGTAGCTCACCGTAGGCTTTAGAATGCATTTGTAGAACAAATCTCGTCTGACCGAAATATTATGTAAATATGTTCGTATTTGGTTAATAGTTCATCTTTCAGATAAATTTAACTTTTACATAATGTTTTTTCAGGTTACTAATGATTAGATGAAGATGATCTTTTAATATATATTATTATTAGGTATGTAAAATCAAACCAAACTGAGTGTAACATCTTTTATTATTACCTCTTACATCACTTTAATAAATTATTTAACATTAAACATACAACTGTGGTCACAAATAAATAAATTACATTAAATAATTTACTGACATAGATTTGAAATCGAGATGAACGACCGTATGGTCTCAGAAGGGTGTCCGCAGAGGACGGTACTTTGGTTTGAGGTTATTTTGTGTGTTGGCGCGGTGGAGTCGCCGGCGTGGTGAGCTGGAGCCGGCGGGCTGGTGGGGCCAGCGGGGCTGGTGGTGCCAGCAGGGCCCGCGGCGCCGGGCTCCCGACGTGGAGACGAAGGCTATACGCTTGCCGTCGTCTGCTCGCCGTAGGAGTACGGATCCACCGCGCCTGCTTTCGCTGGCCTCACCACATACAGGTTCCGCCTTCGAATTAAATACTAGAATTAAAATATTTTGAATTAAAATATGAAGCAAAAGCCAGAAGCCTACAGAAAGAAAACCATGTAAACATAATTGAACAAATTGTTTAACAATTCCATGAAATCTTCAATGAAACCAAATTCCATTCTATTCTATACGAGTATCTAATAAATGGGGCAAAGCTAGGAAAGCTAATTATTTACCTTCTATAAATAATTTACTTATAACAACTTTGACCACATCAACAACCCTGCATTATATTCCTCACCTATGGTGTCCATCTGCATGCACTTGGAAGGTAGTTTCAGCGGGAGCTCCGTCGTGACTGAACAATTTCTTCAGGGCGATGATACCAGCAATAGTCAGGGCAACCTTACTGGCGATGAGTGCTTTGCCGGCAATCGCTGCCAGAGTCTTTAGGGCCATGCCTCCCACAATCGTTACGGTAGTAAAAATACCGAGTAACAGGTAAGGTAACACCTTCTTACCTAAAATCATAATATTTTAAACATGTTAGGAGGCACTCAGATGTACTTACAATATACAAGAATGCTAAGATACTAAATATTTACCTCTACCCCTGCCTTCCGTGACCAAATCCATTGAAATTGTATGTGTACTCATCAATTGCTCGAACCTTGTGCGCAACAGGGTATCCAGCTTGTCTTCTGTGGACATACCAGGGAAGAAGCGTGGCTCCGCAACCGCGGAGGGTGCGTCAGCTTGCTTCACCAACGTCAGCCCATCGGCGAGCTGAACGCTCTCCTGTACAGCACAAACAAAAACATCATTACACTATTGAAATCACTCAAAACATTTGGTAGAACGAACACTAAACACGCGACTGCATCACCTGCTCCACTGCTCTTGTGAGTGCCATTAAGGCCTTGCCCTTCAAACACATCGACATGTGCTTTTGCGCACTGCAATCGTCGTAAAGTTTCTGTAAAACATTGAGCTCGCCGGTCCACCACCACGAGCTGTCTTCAGCTCTGCCACTGTCGATTTCGTTCTGTGCCGAATCATCGACCTCCATCCTTCGGGATCTTCGAGGCCCGTGCACATTGCCCGCGGCGACGACCACACAGATAACTGATACAACGTATATCCGGAAAGCGGTACACATGTTCGTTTTTGTCACACACAGCACTAAAACTATAACTAACGTGTATGAGGGTGGTCCAGCAGCGACTGCCTGGCGGAGCCGCGGGTGAGAGCTTATAACCGTGCGCCACTTGGACGTCGAGCACCACCAAACATCCGCTATTCCGCACTAATTCTCCGCACGCGCACTTATGTAACTGAACTTGAAAATGATCGAGAACCATTTTCCAAGCCAATTTCTCCGATAAAATGCACGGTAAAAAGCAAGACACATATCTGTTACCAATTGCAACGAGTGCTGTACCTACTTCGCGTTCACGTGTGTGAAAAAGCGTAATTACGAAGCACTTGCGTGCGTCGTGAACACCATTCAGTCCCACGTTTCATTCGTAAGAGACCGATTTCAGTTGATTAGTTGCCGTTGAATCTGAGCCGGTGGAAAATATTTCAGTCTTTATGAACGCGTGCAAAGGGTGCAAGGTGGCATTGTGCTAACGTCAGGTGAACTGTATCGGCCTTGCACTCAGGCGCTGAGGTATCGTAAACTAACGTTGAAGTCGCTACAGTTATAAGGAACCGCGACTATATACGATTTACAGGAAAGTAAAAGCGGTGCCGAGCCGTGTCGACGAAGCTGTGATTTATAGTTTTCATAATATAAATATTATATTAGCCACATAATATAAAATTAACACTTATTCAATCTGAAAGTGAATGACCTCATATGCAAAGACACATATTATTGATAAAAGGTGTTGCACGTCCAAAGGGTGATGGTAGACTATTATCGTATAGTTAGTATAGTAGATACTTTATGACCCATATAAGTTTATCCGCAATAGTTAGCGACCAGCTCGCTATGCTAATAGTGCTCTTATACTTACCGTATATCTTCTCTATCTTACGCTTTCTTGAGCAGAGATGAAGAACTTGCTTATATTTCTTACTGTTTGTATGTACAATGTAGGCTCGGCTGTGACTTATCTGCTGCGAACGGTTAACGAATGTTGATTATTTAATGGACATTTATCTCTAGGTAGATAATGCAGAGTATGCCAATAAATTTTGAAACCATAACTGAGGTGCCTCAAGATGGACGACGCCGCCGAGGCCGGCCCAGAAAGAGAGGGCGAGATTACCTGGACGCGTACTGCGAGGGCTGGTTCGAAGTGGTGCGAGAAAAGACTTTCTGTTAGAATTTAGGGGAGGCCTAACAAAAAAAAACTGAGGTTATCTATTGTAAAAGACTGCTGACAATTTCTAATTTTACTATTTCTCATTTTTCTCAAGAAGTCGCTGGGTATGTTTCCCATTCCTGAAACTAGTTTTCCTATCTAACTTAGTCGGATGCGGCTGAAATTTTGTACCTTTTCGAGTCGAAAACTGGCTGTTATTTGCAACTTCTAGATAGGTAAGTAGGAAAGTACCACATAGAAATACAGAAAAGAAAATTTACTTATTTATGTTTGAGCCATTAGCTATATGTGAATCCAAGTGCAGTGTCCTACATATCTACAGGGTGGTAGGAATACCGACCTAAAAACACAGCTGTTTCATAGAAAACTGAACCTACGCGTTCAAAATGCATGGAATAGCATTTTTTTTTTTATTTAACCGATGAAAAAAAATTGAACTCTAGGGAGATCATAATCATGTACTGAATCCAAGCTAAGTGTTTGGTCTAAAATAAATGATTTATTATTATTTATTTATTATGTATTTATATTATTACAAGGTTTCCGAACTCCGAAGCTCCTGTCTCTTTTTGGCAACAAATTCAATAAGTAGGTAGCCTAAGTACCTACTTCGGACATTACTGCATCGGCACGCCTCAACGGGCTAATTATTTTAAATTACCTGATAAAGTACACTAATTGCTTATTGTTTTTCAGCGCGGTGTAATATGTAATATAATACAATCGATTAACTTGATAGGAAGAATAAGTATTAATGCAGTATTTATTAAGACAAATCGTCTATGCCGGAAATATGAACAATACAGAACGGTATGTACACATTAGATAGGTATGTGCTGGACTGTTGCCTATAAAACTTTATAATTTCCGCAAAGTTACGATCCGCAATTGATATAAATTTCGAAGGACCAGTACTTCCGTTGTTACATTAATAGGCAAAAGAAAGCTCGAGCGTGTTAACGCAGTTTGTATTTGACACGAATAGGCAGAACAAACTGTTTCATCGGTTCTTCCAATGTTACGTTCTTGATTGCGATTAGGTTGGTAGTACTACTTATGATGTTTTTTTTTCGGTTTGGTTTTTGTTACGTAGTTGATGACTATTATGATTGATAACGCTTACAAAAATTGTAGTAGCAGTGACTATAATGAATATTAAGTATATTTTGGGAAGACCGGGTACAATTGTACCAGCATCCTAGTTGCGTAACACACTGTCAATCAGAATCTGAATTATTTTTAAGGATACTGCTAATACATTGCTTCGTTTGAAAAATGGCTCTGCTTATCAACGTAAATAACGGAATGACTGTCAAAATGAAAGCCATTCCTACTTTGTTAGTATGTTAGACAATTACCCCGCAGGGTACGGTAGTACCAGTGGGATTATCTCCAATAGTCTATTAGTCATTAGCTCATAACAAAATCCCTAAGCGTGACTTTTCACTCAGTATCAGTTTGACCGTTTCTTACTATTGTTGTGATTTTTTTTTTTTTTATTGATGTTTCTTACTATTTTTTTTTTTATTGATGTTTCTTACTATTGTTTTTTTTTTAATCACAAGATTTTTTATTTTATCGATGAAAAGATCTTGTAGGGACAATTGTATCAATTTAGCGGTACAACAGTCCCCATAGTAGAAGTTCTGCTGTTTCTCATATTTATAAATGATTTGCCGAAATGTACCGATTGTCAAACCGTCCAGGGACTGCAGTCTCGACATTCATAGCGATCGCTTTACGACCGAATTCGGTCGCAAAGTCCCGGATTGACAGATATAATGTATGGAGTAACAGGACTTTGCAACCGAATTCGGTCGTAAAGCGATCGCTATGATTATCGACACTGCAGCCCCTGTTTACCGATGATGGTACCTACCTACACCAAATTATACCGTGTAAAACCTACGAAATTCTAAGAAACCTAAGAATCGTAAGAAAATTACATAAATAATTCTGTCCATTGCATAATAACCTGGTTACATAAAAATAAGCTTAAAATAAACTAAGATAAAACACAGGTTATGACGTTTCAATAAAGAACAAAAAAACTAAATTGAAATAAGTATAGGTATCATACGCAGACCAAAAAGTAAGTACCTGAAACCATCAGTGCCAGATTTCTAGAACTTTACTTGGATAGTCCTTTATACTGGAAATTTCATATAGAAACTGTCTAAAAACTAGATCAGTATTCTTATGCGCTTTATAATCTTGCAAAAATAGTTTTGATAGCATACAAAGCTTAGGTATGTCTCTTCAACGTTACGTTTTGGAATAATGTATTGGAGAAATTCCACTGATAAGCAAATTGCTTTCGAAGCTCAAAAGAAGTGAAGTGTATACGTGCTGGGTAAAGACTGATATTTATTAATAGTCCGTTTTTTTAAGAAATATAAACTTCTTACTTTGCCCTGTTTGTACCTACATCTACAAGGCAGCATTGTAAAATCTATATCTATCTAGATCTAGACGGCGCGCGGCGCAACAAGGAGATCTTTGCTATTCCATACAAAACTGCGCTATATTCAAAAAGCTTTTCAGAAGTGGCACCCAAAATATATAACAAGATACCCAATTAAATAAAAGATTTTGACATACACCATTACAAAGACTGTTCTTAATTTATTAAATACTAGCTTCTGCCCGCGGCTTCGCCCGCGTGGATGTCGGAAATTATGCCACGGGAACGTGCTAACAGGATAAAATGTATGTGCTTCCCCAGGATGCCATCCATCTCGCGGGCCCTTTGTGGCTAATTACAATAGAAAATCAATTGTGTCTCATTAGTGGTGATTAAGAGGGAACCTATATGATATCTTTACCTAAGTACCTACCTAATTTTAAAAAAATAACCTACCTAAATAAACCTATTTCTGATGATAACTAATCTAAACTCAATAAATAAGCAAAATCTCTAAAAACTAATATCTATACGAATGACTAATCCTACCTAACAGTATTATAAAATAACCTACGGTCACTACGTACACTAACAAATATACCTACTACCTATACTATAAAATTAAAATCTATACCTACGACTTATAAAATTAAACCTAAATAACTCTAAACACTAAAAGGAATAAAAAGGTCGCACAGATAATACTGCGGGTGACGTAACCTTCGACAAACTTATTATTTGCGGTTGGTACAGTAATCGGTCTAGGGATCGAACCGCAAAATTAAGTTTGTTTTTTATTGTATATACTTTTCCGGGATAAAAAGTACCCAGTGTGGTGCCCAGGATATTAAAGAATAATTATACCAAGTTTCATCGTAATCGAACCGGTAGTTTTTGCGTGATGCCTGAACAAACAGACAGACAGACAGACAGACAAAAATTTTTGTAATCACATTTTTGGGTTCGGTGTCGGTCTAGTAACACCCCCTGCCATTTATTTTTTTGATATTTTCAATGTACAGAATTTTCACTTCTACAGATTTATTATAAGTATAATAATAGATAGATAAAAGCATGTTGTTAGGTATGTAAAGTTAAATAAGTTAATTTTAAGTTGATAAATACACTGTTGCATTAGGTTATGGCCTGTAGGTAATGATAGTTGTAAGGTTGAAAATAAATAAATAAAAAAATATTACACAAGCAATGAGTACCTAGACGACAAATTACAGTTTATTGGCATTTTATTTTTATCCTAAGTATATTTTAGTTAGATATAATAATAATTTAAATGTCTTATTAATTTCAATTTTTTAATGTTTTAATTTGGTTTAATATTGTTATGGTAATTGACAGTATACTCGTACAGATAACTAATAACAGCCGCACGGGTCGATAGATCAGGTTAAGCTACGCTTGCCGCGGTCGGTCCGTGGATCGGTGACCATCTTCACATACCAGTGCCTCAGAAAGCACGTTAAACCGTTGGTCCCGGCTGTCATTCGTGGATCTTTGACAGTCGTTACAGGTCGTCAGTAACCTGAAAGTCTGACCACCAGTCTTACCAAAGGGTATCGTATTACCCAGTAACTGGGTTGTGGAGGTCAGATAGGCAGTCGCTCCATGTAAAATACTGGTATTCAGCTGCATCCGGCTAGACTGGAAACCGACCCCAACATAGTTAGGGGCAATTCTCGTAATTTTAAGGTGGATGCTCCAACCTTGCTTGCGTAAACCTATAAAGCAAGGTTGAAAAAATACGACAAGTGGGGGGAAGTTCAGTAAACCTCATGTTGGGTTACCACCAACACGAGGTTATGGTGGTAATGTTATGTGATGAGTTCAAGTGTTAACTTGAACTACGAAAACCACCCTTCCTACTGCGACCTATAGGGTCTGTCAATGACGAATAGTTGATACCACGAACTTTCGGTTGCTTTATAATCGGATGACTGTAAGGCAACTGGCCGCTCGTGGTATGGCACATGAATAATTACTGGTAATGGTAACACAACTATTATAAGGCGGAGAACTGCTGATCTATTCTTTAAAAATCTCACCGTGAATTGAACTCGAAGTGAGCTGTCAAAAGTGTCAATCCCTAGCTGCATCAGCAGTGCGATTCTTTCCTTTTTTAGTTACGTATACTCTATATATATAGCGTGGAGTGAGCTGTCATTCCAACGAATACTAAGGGATTGACACTATTGACAGCTTACTCTAAGCTCACTTCACTTAACTTTTCACGGTGAGATTTTTACAGAATCGATCGCCTGGATGTTGCTATAAATTTACAGTTTTTGTTACGGCCGCGAATCATATTTTAATCAACGTACAACTTAGGACTGACCAGCAAATTGCAAAAAACGTAAGAAAATTTGAATTTCGCGGGCTACCTTGGAGCATCCACCTTAAAATTACGAGAATTGCCCCTAACTATGTTGGGGTCGGTTTCCAGTCTAGCCGGATGCAGCTGAATACCAGTATTTTACATGGAGCGACTGCCTATCTGACCTCCACAACCCAGTTACTGGGTAATACGATACCCTTTGGTAAGACTGGTGGTCAGACTTTCAGGTTACTGACGACCTGTAACGACTGTCAAAGATCCACGAATGACAGCCGGGACCAACGGTTTAACGTGCTTTCTGAGGCACTGGTATGTGAAGATGGTCACCGATCCACGGACCGACCGCGGCAAGCGTAGCTTAACCTGATCTATCGACCCGTGCGGCTGTTATTACTTATCTGTACGAGTATACTGTCAATTACCATAACAATATTAAACCAAATTAAAACATTAAAAAATTGAAATTAATAAGACATTTAAATTATTATTATATCTAACTAAAATATACTTAGGATAAAAATAAAATGCCAATAAACTGTAATTTGTTAACCCCCGACGCAAAAACGACGGGGTGTTATAAGTTTGACGTGTCTGTGTGTGTGTGTGTGTGTGTGTGTGTGTGTGTGTGTGTGTGTGTGTGTGTGTGTATGTCTGTCTGTGGCATCGTAGCTCCCGAACGGATGAACCGATTTTAATTTTGTTTTTTTTGTTTTCGTCTAGGTACTCATTGCTTGTGTAATATTTTTTTATTTATTTATTTTCAACCTTACAACTATCATTACCTACAGGCCATAACCTAATGCAACAGTGTATTTATCAACTTAAAATTAACTTATTTAACTTTACATACCTAACAACATGCTTTTATCTATCTATTATTATACTTATAATAAATCTGTAGAAGTGAAAATTCTGTACATTGAAAATATCAAAAAAATAAATGGCAGGGGGTGTTACTAGACCGACACCGAACCCAAAAATGTGATTACAAAAATTTTTGTCTGTCTGTCTGTCTGTCTGTTTGTTCAGGCATCACGCAAAAACTACCGGTTCGATTACGATGAAACTTGGTATAATTATTCTTTAATATCCTGGGCACCACACTGGGTACTTTTTATCCCGGAAAAGTATATACAATAAAAAACAAACTTAATTTTGCGGTTCGATCCCTAGACCGATTACTGTACCAACCGCAAATAATAAGTTTGTCGAAGGTTACGTCACCCGCAGTATTATCTGTGCGACCTTTTTATTCCTTTTAGTGTTTAGAGTTATTTAGGTTTAATTTTATAAGTCGTAGGTATAGATTTTAATTTTATAGTATAGGTAGTAGGTATATTTGTTAGTGTACGTAGTGACCGTAGGTTATTTTATAATACTGTTAGGTAGGATTAGTCATTCGTATAGATATTAGTTTTTAGAGATTTTGCTTATTTATTGAGTTTAGATTAGTTATCATCAGAAATAGGTTTATTTAGGTAGGTTATTTTTTTTAAATTAGGTAGGTACTTAGGTAAAGATATCATATAGGTTCCCTCTTAATCACCACTAATGAGACACAATTGATTTTCTATTGTAATTAGCCACAAAGGGCCCGCGAGATGGATGGCATCCTGGGGAAGCACATACATTTTATCCTGTTAGCACGTTCCCGTGGCATAATTTCCGACATCCACGCGGGCGAAGCCGCGGGCAGAAGCTAGTATTTAATAAATTAAGAACAGTCTTTGTAATGGTGTATGTCAAAATCTTTTATTTAATTGGGTATCTTGTTATATATTTTGGGTGCCACTTCTGAAAAGCTTTTTGAATATAGCGCAGTTTTGTATGGAATAGCAAAGATCTCCTTGTTGCGCCGCGCGCCGTCTAGATCTAGATAGATATAGATTTTACAATGCTGCCTTGTAGATGTAGGTACAAACAGGGCAAAGTAAGAAGTTTATATTTCTTAAAAAAACGGACTATTAATAAATATCAGTCTTTACCCAGCACGTATACACTTCACTTCTTTTGAGCTTCGAAAGCAATTTGCTTATCAGTGGAATTTCTCCAATACATTATTCCAAAACGTAACGTTGAAGAGACATACCTAAGCTTTGTATGCTATCAAAACTATTTTTGCAAGATTATAAAGCGCATAAGAATACTGATCTAGTTTTTAGACAGTTTCTATATGAAATTTCCAGTATAAAGGACTATCCAAGTAAAGTTCTAGAAATCTGGCACTGATGGTTTCAGGTACTTACTTTTTGGTCTGCGTATGATACCTATACTTATTTCAATTTAGTTTTTTTGTTCTTTATTGAAACGTCATAACCTGTGTTTTATCTTAGTTTATTTTAAGCTTATTTTTATGTAACCAGGTTATTATGCAATGGACAGAATTATTTATGTAATTTTCTTACGATTCTTAGGTTTCTTAGAATTTCGTAGGTTTTACACGGTATAATTTGGTGTAGGTAGGTACCATCATCGGTAAACAGGGGCTGCAGTGTCGATAATCATAGCGATCGCTTTACGACCGAATTCGGTTGCAAAGTCCTGTTACTCCATACATTATATCTGTCAATCCGGGACTTTGCGACCGAATTCGGTCGTAAAGCGATCGCTATGAATGTCGAGACTGCAGTCCCTGGACGGTTTGACAATCGGTACATTTCGGCAAATCATTTATAAATATGAGAAACAGCAGAACTTCTACTATGGGGACTGTTGTACCGCTAAATTGATACAATTGTCCCTACAAGATCTTTTCATCGATAAAATAAAAAATCTTGTGATTAAAAAAAAACAATAGTAAGAAACATCAATAAAAAAAAATATAAAGAATAGATCAGCAGTTCTCCGCCTTATAATAGTTGTGTTACCATTACCAGTAATTATTCATGTGCCATACCACGAGCGGCCAGTTGCCTTACAGTCAACCGACTATAAAGCAACCGAAAGTTCGTGGTATCAACTATTCGTCATTGACAGACCCTATAGGTCGCAGTAGGAAGGGTGGTTTTCGTAGTTCAAGTTAACACTTGAACTCATCACATAACATTACCACCATAACCTCGTGTTGGTGGTAACCCAACATGAGGTTTACTGAACTTCCCCCCACTTGTCGTATTTTTTCAACCTTGCTTGCGTAAACCTATAAAGCAAGGTTGAAAAAATCTATCTATCAATCTCTCGTTTAAACGTCGTAGAAGGGTAAAACAACTACACAAATGAAAACCTATCAAAACTCGATGAAACAAAACGTACTATCACAATCATTGACATGACGTTTTATTTTGACAGGCGTCAACGTCAACGTCAATAGTTCAGCCAGCTGTGCAACCAAAACACCACGTTTTATAAGTTTTAAAACTTCAGTACAACTTCATCAGTTTCCTACATAATTATAAAATGAAAGATGAAAGAGAAATAGACCCTAACGATCTCAAATTTTACGGCAGTGACCCAGGCGCTGTAAAATTTGGAAACTTTATAAACTATTACTCATTCCACGATGTGAGCGAAAGGATTAACAATCTTCATCCACAAATGTTTCCAGCACCAGTAGACAACCAGCTTGTGTGCCTAGACGTCGGTTGCAACACAGGAGAACTGTCCAAGGCTATATATGTATACTTAAAAACTGTTTACCCAAACTGTGATATCCATATGTTAGCTGTGGACATTGATTCTACATTAATAGAAAGGGCCAACGAAACCAATGAATACCCTAATATTAAGTTTATTACTTGTAATATTATGGATCTAAATGACCGACTTCATATCCACAATTATTTAGACTCTTGTAAACACATAGCTTTTGATTTGACATTTTGTTTTTCAGTAACAATGTGGATTCATCTGAACAATGGAGATGAAGGATTACTAGAATTTTTAAAGCTTATAAAATCTATCTCTAGAACAATCATAATTGAGCCACAACCATGGAAATGCTATAGAAATGCCCAAAGAAGGGTCAAGAAATCTGGAAATTCTTTTGATCTTTATGAATCTTTGAAAATAAAAAGTAATGTAGACTCTGTTATTGAAAAAACTTTATCAGAAGGCTCTCACATCAAAACTTATGAATCTCAAAATTCTTCTTGGAACAGGAGGGTTCAAAGCTTCCATTCTTTGAACCCATCTGTTTGAGAATAGGTTTTATAATTCTTATAGAGACTTACAGCTATAAAAATAACATTATTTAAAAGATCAATAATATACTTAAACAAAATTACTTGAGCAACAATATCATTTTATTTAATTCTATGGTGTAGGCATAAAACAGTATTATTGTAATCCTTAAAATAGTTAAGCTTAACTAATTGTTACAAACACCCTGGATACCCTACTTATGCTATAATATTTTTACTATAACATGTGTATGAATTATGAAACTGAATGAAAAATATGTACAATATTATTGTCTTTCACTTTCAGAAAATGTGATATGCCTCAATAGGTAAAATCTTTTATAAATAAAAGTATTTCAAAATTTTATGTTTTTTTCTAAGTAGTGACTTCCTCTGTGCTTGATTCAAACTCCAGCTTTACATCTCCACCCAGTCCATCTGTGTCCATCTCTGTTTCTTGAGCATTTAACATGTTGAGTGTCACCTAGAAATAAAAACAAAATGGCAGGATTTACTTAGGACACAAAAGTATCAAATCCAGATTTGTTTTATCACACACTATCATAATATGCAGTAACTTAACTAAACAACATTTTCAGTGGCAGTCTGGATTTGTGTCCAGTTGATAGCAATAGGCTCACTCCCTATAACATGGGACTCAAACATAACTAGTAAATTGTGGGTGTACTATATATACACCTGTGTCCGCTTCAGGGAATACGGGCATTATGTATGTTATTACATTTTCCCAGTGTCTTATTCATACAAGGTCTTAGTTAAGCCTATTTTGGGGTACTAAAAGGGTGTAAAAAAAACCCTATTGTCAAGTTAAAAGTAAAATTCATAACTGCCTGTATTCCTGGAGGGAGATGTGAATTACACCCACATTTCTTCGGCTAAGTCCTAGGTTATAGAGGGTGGCCTATTACATAATATAGTGTACTACAGTGAAAACATACCTGTTGAGATAAAGGTGCCGAGTGGATATTATGCTGTGTGTGGGCTGTTATAC
The DNA here is from genome assembly GCA_951799955.1 of Apamea anceps. Lineage (NCBI taxonomy): Eukaryota > Metazoa > Arthropoda > Insecta > Lepidoptera > Noctuidae > Apamea > Apamea anceps. Next base: position 12,682,997 of record OX637505.1, on the reverse strand, counting down.
TGCTCGCTAAAGTCCTTTCTTCTGTTAATTTCTTCTTTACAGGAGTTTTGGGCTGCTGGCTGAAATAGTGTAAGATTAACGATATTAATCATTTTACATAGGTACTTAAATAATTACTATGAAAAAGGCAATGTTAGTAGGTTTTGTTCAGTAGCAGTGTTGTAATAGTAGCTTAATAGAATTTTATGTTATTGAATTACTGGCAGGTTTTATGTCTATGGTTTATAAAAAGATTATGTTGTCATAAAGCAGTTTGGAATAGATTCGAGAGGGGTGTCTCAGGTCTAGGAGTCGAATGGAGTTTTATATATTATGTTAGATGTTTAGTTTTGTGTGACCTTATTTTGATAGATAAGTTATTATTGGTTTGATATGGGAAGTACATAATAAAATGTGATGTGTTAAACAAAAGTGTAGTTTACTTGAAGGGTCGCCTATTCTCACAACATGAGGTTTGCAAGAAGGGTCGGTTTTTAACAGGTTATGGGCTAGAGCTCATGTTGTGAGAAACAACAAAAGAAGAGCCCAAGAAAATGTTTTGGAGTAAAAGTTAAAATTCAAAAAGAAATTGTTTAAAAAATTCGCAAAAATGACTGACGATTTAAAGTTGTCAAAACTGACAAACGAGTCAGAATACTTGTTATGGAAACAAAAATTATTGCTATTTTTGACAGTTAAGGAGCTCGATTCTGTTTTGGATAACGACGCGGTAACAAAGAAAGATTTTAATAAAAAGGATGCAAAAGCTAAATTAATGATTATATGCGCTATTAGCGACAAATATATGGTATATGCAATTAATTGCACAACAACCAAGGAAATTTTGGAAAAATTTGATCTACTATTTCTAGGACATGAAGATACTCAAATTTCACATTTATTAGAGGAATATTATAAATTTAAATTCGAAAACAAAGATTTGATGACGGACATAGCAGAAATTGAACATAAAGCGACAAGAATAAGAAATTTAGGATACAAGTTTGATGTTAAAGAAATAATGTCAAAAATTCTTTCAAATTTACCAGAGAAACTATATCATTTTAGAACAGCTTGGGAATGTACAGCATCAGCAGAGAAAAATTTGATTAACTTAATATCAAGATTAAATTTGGAAATAAGGATGAGACGAGAATCTACACATAATTTTGAAGATCAAAAACCTACAACATCTGACAATGCAGAACATACTGGAAACAGTTTTCATGTAAGGAGTTGTTTTAAATGCGGTAAGAAGGGACATATTGCAAGATTCTGCAGAACAATAACTGGTGACGGAAAAGCTAATAACAACATAGCTCAATGCTATAAATGCATGAAGAGTGGACACAGACATGCAGATTGTAACATAAAGTTTAACTGTGTGAACTGTAAGAATGACTCGCATTTCACAAAGTTCTGCCTAAAGCAAAATGTAAGTAACCTTGTAAATAATAGTGCAGAAACAGAGGTTGAATTTGTAATTGATTCAGGCACCAGCAGTCATATTGTGACATCCGATAGTTATCTTAAAGATACAAAGAAGATTAATTATAAAATTATGACTGCAGATGGAAATATTCACCATGTCAACACTATGGGCAACATTTATACGGAAAACATTACTTTCAAAGATGTTTTATGTGTTCCCCAACTCAAGAAGAACTTAATATCTGTATCTAGCTTAGCTGATGATAATTATTTACTAAAATTTTTCAGAACGAGATGTCATATCGTAAGTGAGGGCTCTGAATGTATAGAGGTCGGTGAATTGAAGCAAGACGGTCTGTATTACTTGAATATTAAAACCAAGCCAGTCATATGTTCAAGGTCAGTAAACATTTGTCAAATAAATGCTGATTTCTGGCATCGTGCATTAGGTCATGTACCTATTAACAGGACAAAGGATCTTGTCCGTGGTATAGATAGAGGCCTGGTAAAGGAGATTGACATCTGTGAAGTCTGCATACAGTCAAAATTATGTAGGAAATCTTTTAAAACAAATAGACACAGAGCTAGTAAGCCTTTAGAAATTATTCATAGTGATATTTGTGGTCCTATTGAAACAGAAACATGGGATGGTTACAAATATTTTATTACGTTCTTGGATGATTATACTCATTTTGTTAAAGTTTTTCTAATCAAAAATAAAAACGAGGCGTTTTCTAAAATAACTAATTATATTAATTTGGCGGAAAATCATTTTAAAACAACAGTTAAAACATTCAGATGTGATAATGGGGGTGAATATACTAGCAAACAATTTAAAATGTATTGTAGTAACAAAGGTATTAATATTGATTACACTATTCCTTATACTCCTCAGCTGAACGGTAAAGCTGAACGATTAAACAGGTCATTAATGGAACGAACCAGAGCGTTGCTTTTTGATATGCAGCTACCACATGTATTATGGGGTGAAGCCGTTTTAACTTCTGCTTATTTATTGAACAGGAGTGCAAATACAATAAATGTAAAAACACCAGCTGAAATGTGGTTTAATAGAATACCTAGTTTAAAACATTTGAACATTTTTGGATCTTTAGCATATTATAAAAATAATTTTCAGTTACATAAACTTGACTCCAGGAGTAGCAAAGGGCTCTTAGTAGGGTTTACTAACAACGGTTATAAGATATGGGATCCTTCAAGTTTTAGAATTGTTTATTCGAGAGATGTGGTGTTTAATAATAATAAGAGTGATGTTGCAGATTATTTGAAAATGTGTAATTGTAGAGTGAAACAGTGTGATTTAGAAAATTTATTTAAAAAGGTTAGTGTCAATATTGGTGGTAATGGTTTTCGTGGTGAAGGTGGTGATGATTTTCGTGGTGAAGGTGGTGATGATTTTTGTAATGATAGTGGTGATGGAGTTGTTGGTGATAAAGTAGTTTTTGAAAATAGAGGTGAAGTTAGTAATGAAGATGCTGAGGTTTTTGAAGGCAGTATTGAAGATGTTATAGTTGGAGTTGGTGATGAAGATAATGAGATTTTTGAAGATAGTGTTGAAGACATAGTTGGTGTTGAAGAAAATAATAGTTTGAGAGGGGAAGTTAGAGATGATACAGTAGTTGAGATTAGTGATGAGTTTGAGGATGCAATTGAACCAGTTATTAATGATGGATTGCGGATTTTACCGAATAGAGAAAGGAAATTGCCATCTAGGTTGAAAGATTATGATTTAGAGACTTCGTTTTTGACTTATACAGATGTTTTTAATAGTTTTGATAAAGATTTATGGAAACAAGCAATGAATGAGGAAAAAGATTCCTTAGAGAGAAACAAGACTTGGGAAATCGTTAACAAGTGTGAAGCAAATAATAGGAAAGTAATTTCGAGTAAATGGATATTTACTATAAAGCCTGGTGGAAGATATAAGGCTAGATTAGTGGCGAGAGGTTTTTTACAAAAATACAATATTGATTATAAGGAGACATATAGTCCGGTGGTAAATACTACTAGTGTTAGGTTGTTGTTGGCGATTGCAGCTCAAAAAGGTTTTAAAATTAAGCAATTTGATGTAAAGACAGCATTTTTATATGGAGAATTAAATGAGGATATTTTTATGGAAATACCTTTAGGATATGATATAAAAGATAGAGAGAATAAAGTATGTAAATTAAAGAAGAGTTTGTATGGATTGAAACAAGCACCACTTATGTGGAACAAGAGATTAACGGAATTTTTGAAAAAAAAAGGGTTTTTTACAATTAAAATCAGATCCATGTGTGTTTATAAATAAAGATAAAGAAATATATTTGGCTATTTATGTAGATGATGGCATTTTGATTGGTGAAAATGAGATTGATTTAAATAAAATTATTAATAAATTAGAAACAGAATTTGAAATGCGGAAATTTGATAAGACTGAAAAGTTTATAGGGTTTGATATTAAAGTAGAACGAAACTCTATTAAGATTTATCAGGAAAGTTATATAAATCAAATTTTGGAAAAGTTTAAATATGAAAGCTTAAAAGATAGTAGTCATCCAGATATTTTAGTCGATACACATCAAGAGGGGAAAGTGGGAGTTGATGATGTGCATCGATATAGACAATTGATTGGTTCATTGTTGTATTTGGTTAATAAAACAAGACTGGATCTGGCTTTTCATGTTGGTTATTGTAGTAGACATCAAGAACATCCTAACTTGAATGATTTTACAAATATTAAGAACCTTTTTAGGTATATTAAAAATACAGTTAGCAGTGGTATACAGTATGTTCGTGGTAACGATTTAACTTTAAAAGCGTATTGTGATGCAGACTTTGCAGGTGATCCTGATACTAGAAAAAGTACGACTGGTTTTATTATATTTTATGGTGGTGGTCCAATTCATTGGTGTTCACGTAAACAGTCAGTCACTGCTCTTTCCAGTACTGAGGCTGAATATATTTCTGCAGCCGAGTGTATTAAAGACCTATTATACATTCAGAGTTTGATCTACGAGTTGACAAATAAATTACCAAAAACACAGTTGTTTGTTGATAATCAATCGGCTATAGTATTGATTAAAAATGGAATTTTGAATAGAAGAAGCAAACATATTGATGTTAAATATCATTTCATTAAGGAAAAAATAGATAAGAATTTGTTGGAAATTCATTATTGTTCGACTAAAAATAATTTGGCAGATATATTAACTAAACCACTGGACAGAACAAAGTTTTTGAGATTGAGACAGTGTATAGTGAGTGATACGTAAAGGACATTCTGTAATGTGATGAGTTATGTAGGTTTATTAGAATATAAGGTTGTTTGAGAATTAATTTGAAATGTTTAATGTTTAAGTTAGTTAAGTAAGGTGTTTAGACTAATTAATTCAAAAGTTTGTTTGTTGTATTTAGTTATGTTGGGTGGGTTAATTAAGCTGGGTTTTATTTTGTTTAATGAGTTGATGGGAGTTATATAAGAGATGTTATTCTAATTGTAAGAAACATAAAATTCAGAGGGGATGTTGTAATAGTAGCTTAATAGAATTTTATGTTATTGAATTACTGGCAGGTTTTATGTCTATGGTTTATAAAAAGATTATGTTGTCATAAAGCAGTTTGGAATAGATTCGAGAGGGGTGTCTCAGGTCTAGGAGTCGAATGGAGTTTTATATATTATGTTAGATGTTTAGTTTTGTGTGACCTTATTTTGATAGATAAGTTATTATTGGTTTGATATGGGAAGTACATAATAAAATGTGATGTGTTAAACAAAAGTGTAGTTTACTTGAAGGGTCGCCTATTCTCACAACATGAGGTTTGCAAGAAGGGTCGGTTTTTAACAAGCAGCCCAGTCTTGATTTGTGCAGTGATAATAGCAATAGGCTCGCTGACAGGCATTTGGGCACAATGCTATAAAAATTTACAAATAGAAAAGCCTTGAGTATGGAATTTCCTAAGCTGACGATTTCGATTTATCATTATAGATTTATAAATGTACATACAATTCATTTTAATATTACAAGGAAAATTAATCACCGGCGCTAAAATATCCATACTGCCATTTAATATACTAAGCCCAACTAAAATATCTAGAGGTAGACCAACGTCTAGACGATTTAGTTCCCAAATTAGCATCAGGTAGACCACAGTTTGTACCATGCATTATCATAAATGCTTTTAACTTACCCAAGTGTTGGCTCTCCCATTGGATGTAATGTCATAGCTAAATCTGCTAACTTATTAAACGCAGCTCCGGCTTCAGTAAAAATTTCTCCGACCTGAAATCATTTGTATGTATACGAATAAGAATAGTCGCAATTAATGGAAAGTGAATGTATTAAGAATTCCACTGATGTTAAAACGTTTCAAATCGCTGGTTACCTTCGCTGCTGAATTTGCTGCAGAATTATTCATCGTTTTATGTTATGAATTTAGGCTTACTGTGACTCTAAAGCAAGATCTGATACTATTTTATTTGTAAACAGACTTCATGCTGCTGTAATCTGTAAACATAGGATAGGAATCAAATTCAAAACCGCTACTTGATGACAGATCAGTCAGATAATGAGATGACAGCGTTGACAGTTATGACATAAGACATGACTGCTATTGTCAAGTGACCACAGAGTACATTTTTATACTACAAGTGTCGAACCTACTGATTTTTTTATGGTAAGTATAACGCTAGCTACACACATGGCGACGGCATCATTAGGCTAAAGAACACACACCATCCTAAATATCGGACCCGATATATTTAGTCGTTCCTAAATTCAGATAGTTAAATTGCATTTAGGAAGGAAGGATCCGATTTAGGAAAAGAATGGTTTCCGACGACCTAAATCTATATTGGATCCTAAATCGGTAGGGTGTAATCACATTTAGGACGCTCAGTCACCACTCGCCTGCCGTCGCGAGCGCATGTTTTTCATTGATTGTATGCATAATCATAGAACAAAAAAGCGTGGGGATTTTTTGTTCTACGCATTTTATCACAATTACAAAATCCGACTTCCAACCACATACAGATTTTCAAGTTGCTACTAGCAAACAACCCGATACCTATATTACTTCTTCTATGACCTTCACCTAGCATTAGTCTGTGTGGGTATTGTTACTACTCTAAAGTATTCCTACCTCTATGGTATTGTATTGTTAGTTATACTCTTTAATCTGTGGTAATGAGTTAGTAAGTGCTCTTTAGTCTGTGGTATTGTTATTGATTTTTGACATGTTTTGTCTTGTTTGTTAGTAATTGTTATTTAGGTTAGACTTTGAGGTTATCAAGAATTATAAAAGTAATTTCTAGTATTCTAATCACAGAAACTCATGTGTGCCATAGATATTGTTTCCAAATGTTAATCAACGTACATCAAATCGAACAATGTAGATAGATAACTATATCGCACTAATCATTTTCTCGTAACCGTTTTAATACAAATTAAAACGCAAGTTCTTCAAGTTTTCTATGAGATATTTTTAAGCCTAGGACGTACCTACCTACTGAACGCAAAAATGAATAGACCTCCACGGCCACGTATGATGAACAACTTTCATCGCAGCCCAATGGGCCAAAACCATCAATGGCGGCCAAACCAAGGGCCACCGCCTGGATTTTTATGGAACAATCCGCATTTTGGCGCACCTGTTATGAGAAATGAAAATAGTGAAGAGCACTGGTGCGAGACCTGCGATAGAGGATTCCCTACAGTAGATCTTCTACATAAACATAAGCAACAGCACCAGGTATACCTATAACAATGAGATGAACTAAGAACAATACTTTGCTTGAGTAAAAAGCCTTGTTAGCTTATTATGTACATTTTGCTAACTGTGCTGGAGACATGACTATTTTCTTTTTCCAATACTTGTCTTTTTACAATTTTGTGGTTTATCGAACATTTCCCAGTTAATTCAACATTTGCAAGCCTTGAACTTGTAAATTGAAACTTTACATTGAGCATTTCTATATAAACGAAGTAATTTTTATGGGTACATGAAATGGTCATTAAAGTAACTATTACACTAGGTATAAAAAACTTACATTTTGTTATTGTTTCAGAAATGTAACATAGATGGTTGTCAGTTTATTGCACATCCAAAAGTAATTACAAAGCACATTCAAATGCAGCACTCAACTGGCTTGTATAAAAAAATTGCAAACATAAACAATCCTGAAGACATACAGAAATGGCGAGATGAAAGGAAAAAGAAATATCCCACCAAATCTAACATTGAGAAAAAAGCTGCAGAAAGTAAGGAAAAAATTGAAAGGGGTGAAAAAATGGCCTTAAAGCGTGACTATAGGAATGACAAACTTGAATCAACAGGTAGTGTATTCAATTATTAATAGTAAGTACTTCCTACATTCAACAGTATCTTTAAAATACAGAATACAGTATCTTTTAAATTTCTAATTTACAGCTCAAGGACCCAATTTAAAGAGAAAACATAGTTTTGATAAAAGGATGCCGAATCAGAGGATGACAAGACAGAACTCCAAAAGCAATTCTTCAGTTTCGACAAACAGCCAACCAGCTAAGAAAATACCTAGGATTATACCTAATGCACCTATTACTGCTGAAAAGAATAAACTGAAACCATTTACTGGTATAGTCAATATAGAGATGGATCAAAATACAGAAGATACGGCTGAACCATTAGAATGCAGTAATGGCTTATTTGAGGATGATGAAGAGTCACTAGTAAATCCTAATGAAATAATAGGTGCACAAAAGCCAGTGCTTTGCGGAGCCTTAACATCTCTAATGTGTGATTATGGAACATCAGATGAAGAAACAGAGGAAAAAGAAAATGAAGTACTCAATAAATTATTAGAAACAAAAAATCTAAAACCAGATCAACCTCAAAGAAGTGATAACATTAAGAAAGACACTCCAGTTGACGAAAAACCTAAAATAATAGAAAACAATGAAAGTGAAGATGAAGGTCCAGAAGAAGTGAAAATTGTGAAAACTAATGTAGAACATGAAACTGCTCCTGAAGTAGTTACAAAAACTAAAGAAAAGCCTATAAAAAAGGCAATGCCACCAAGAATTCCAGAAAGACTAAATAATAAATTTAAACGGAAAATACCATCAACACTACTACAAAAACTACTACATCAAGAAATTAGAAAAGAACGGAATATAGTACTACAATGTATAAGGTATATAAAAAAATGCAATTATTTTGAGAAGCCCAACCAATAAAATGAAGTTTCTTACTGAAATCATTTTATTTTACCTTGTTCTCGTGGTACACTATGCATCAGGCTAAAGGTGTATAGCCGCAAATCTAAAACCTCATTTACACGGTGCAAGTTTATTGCCTGTGGCATATGATTATATCAAACCAGAAGGAGCTCTACCGGATTACAAAAGCAAGAGAAAGGAGAACGAGAGATATAATTAACATTAAATGTATGAAAGACGCCGCTGGTAAGGTTCTGTCCAAAGATGACGAAATAAAAGAACGATGGAAGGTTTATTTTGAAAAACTAATGAACGAAGAGAATAAATGGAGTGGTGTGCTCAAAGAGGTACAAGTAAATTTGGTTTTGGTGAGGGAAATTAGCATGGATGAAGTACGAAAGGCAGTTCAAGGTATGAAAAATGGGAAGGCTAGGGGCCCAGATGATATACCAGTAGAAGTATGGAAGTGTTTAAAAGAAGATGGATGTATGTGGCTGACTTTATTCTTCAATAAGTTGTTGCATGAAGGAGGGATCCCACAAGAATGGTGCAATAGTTCACTAGTGCCCATCTTCAAAAATAAAGGTGATGTACAGGACTGCAACAACTATCGCGGGATAAAGCTCATGTCACATAGTATGAAGGTATGGGAGAAAGTAATAGAGAAAAGATTGCGAGAAGAGAGTGAGATTACCCCAAACCAGTTTGGGTTTATGCCAGGCCGAGGAACAATGGACGCCACTTTTGCACTCCGCCAATTACACGAGAAGTACAGACGTGCACATAAAAACTTGCTCATGGTGTTCATTGATCTGGAGAAAGTGTATGATAGGGTACCTCGTGATGTGCTGTGGTGGGCCTTGAAAGAGAAAGGTTTGCCCAGAAAGTATGTAGAGATAATTAGTGCTATGTATAGTCAATCTCGTACCTACCTCCGGTCGGCTGCTGGCTATACCGACGAGTTCAGTGTGGCTGTAGGCTTGCACCAGGGATCGGCTTTAAGTCCTTACCTCTTCCTGTTGATTATGGACGCTCTTACGTCGTACATCCAGGAGGAGGCACCCTGGTGCATGTTGTTTGCCGATGACATTGTTCTCGTCGGTGAAGATGGACCTGAGATCCAGAGCAGATTGGAGAAATGGCAACAGAAGCTGGAGAATGTTGGCTTGAAAATCAGCAGAACCAAAACGGAATACATGTTCTGCGATTTCGGCGGTCTCTCCAGTTTTGGAACCATAGCGCTTGATGGCGCACTTCTCCCAGTCTGCTCCGACTTTCGGTATCTCGGTTCACTCGTGCAAATCGATGGCGAAGTAGATCGGACGGTTAAGCACAGAATTAACATTGGATGGATGAAATGGCGGCAGGTCACGGGAACAATCTGCGACTCCCGCATTCCCGTTAAACTTAAGGGGAAGATATATAAAACCATTATTAGACCTGCTGTCTTGTATGGATCAGAATGTTGGGCCACAAAAGGGATAAATGAAAGGCAATTGCATGCAGCTGAGATGAGAATGCTAAGAGGGATGTGTGGTGTTACACGAATGGATAGAATAAGAAATGAGTACATAAGAGGAAGTCTGAAAGTGGCACCGGTAAATGAAAAGTTGTGTGGAAATCGGTTGTCATTGTATGGGCATGTGTTACGGAGAAATGAGGAAAATGTCGTGAAGAGAGTTTTGAGTATGAATGTCAATGGCTATAAGAGTAGGGGAAGACGAGAGAGAGAAACGAACGATGGATGGAATGTGTGAATGATGATATGGTTAGAAAGGGGGTGACTACCGAGATGACGACTAATAGAGAAGTATGGAAGAAAAAGACATCTTGCGCCGGCCCCAAATAAATTGGGATAAGGGCAGGAGAATGATATGAAATGATTCTATCAAACAAGTGACTGGCAATGTCTAAACCACACTGGAAAAACTGCTATATTATTATAATCTGCTATCCTATATATATACTCGTGTATGTTTATTCTACAGGGGCACATGCAATGGTTTTAGAGATATACGATTCATCAAAACGTTACTCCAGCAGGAAATGCAATATCTCGAAAACCTGAAGGGGCACAGATTTTATTTTTGGGGGCACATTTTGGCACACATATAAGCTCTCTGGCCATGCACAATTTTTCTCTCTCCGATCATTAGAATTTTCCTGCTAGAAAAACGTTACCCCAGCAAGAATCGTTTTTTCCGTTTTTTTCCAAAACGACAGGGGCACACATTTTTTATGTGGGGGCACATTTACAGCAGATAAGGCACAAATTATATACGTTCTACTCATATAACTCTAGGAGACACTTTCTTGCTGGGGTAACGTACACGTCATTCTGACCCACACAATTAATATTAATAATTTTAATTTATTTTCAAACATTTGTGTCGAGTTTTATGTACTAACATAGTTTTAAGATAATGTAATTCTAACAAAATATGGACATTTAATAGTCTGAATTAACCAAATTTTTTTTGTTTTTTTTTTATTAATCCTTTTTACAAAAAAGGTACTTACCTACCATCTTGACGGTAACAATATTTTCGTATCTACTTACTTTGGTACTTCTCCATCCAATGAAGCATACTTATTCCCTCATTATGATAATAGGCTACGTGGTATAAAAACGACGCTTGAAAATGTCTGATTGACGCACCATAAATCTTGGTCACCCTTTTTCTAACTTGCATTATAGGTTATAAGATCTGTAGATCGTGAATTTCATACATTAGGGCTTTATTAATACTGTCTACATTTTCTTCGAAATCGTATCAGTGATTAGCAAAAAGAATGGGCCCTCTACGAAGCTCTGTTTAAGAGAACTGCGTGGCCGCGCAGTTCTCCACGTGTCAACTGCGCGGCCATAGCATTTAAGTTCTGTAGGTCGTGAATTCCAAACATTAGGGCTTTATTCATACTGTCTACAATTTCTTCGAAATCGTATCAGTGGTTAGCAAAAAGAATAGGTATGTGCGTGTGGATTGAGAGATCTTTTCGGAAAACTCTCCCAATCCCAACCAAATTATAAGAGGATTTAGGAAATAATTGTGAAAACTGAGGCCTTACTTACCACGAGCTCTTAACGCGATTCAATTTACGCTCAGGGATCGAGATGGCGCTAGACGACTTGTATAGCTGTCTCTTTCCAACAGCCTAAACTGGATCGCGTTAAGAGCTCGTGGTAAGGCCTCTGCATGGTAAGGTATAAAATTTGTGAAACGTAAACAAAGAAAGTTAGAACTCATTAACTGGATCTCTCAATCGGGACAACTGAAGAAAAAGTCATAACGCGTATCCAAGAATATACTGCCTATGTGTTTATAATTTGCATTTTAATTAATTGTGAAGGATTTGTGAAGGCTGCTAAACAGAATTTCGATTCGTTTCAAAGCCACGTTTAAGATTTATAACGGTTTATATGAATCTCTCAGAGTGGACAATTTTCAATTGAGTGATCTTGTAAAACACGACCTAATACTGAAAAACTATGAATAATTATCATGTTTATTGCAAATTATGCTTCTGGGAAAATTTGTGAAACAAAAATCGTGATTGAAATCTTACTGGTTCAAGAGAAAATGAAAATCTTGTTTTTGTCGATCGTCCCAATCCCAACTGAGAGATCATTATTTTGAACTATATTTAATAAACCAAAACGTATAGGTAGAAGGTAGATACATCAGAAATTGTGAAAAATGTTGTACAGACGCCAGCAGGTCAAGCTACCCGAAACTGCCAAATTTTCCCAATCAACCTTAAACCTTAATGCTATAGCGATAAAGTTGCAAATCTATTAAAGAAATTTGACAGATTGTAGTAGCTTGATGTGCTGGCGTCTGTACTAAAATTTGACGAATCAGTCGTCCCTGTAAGTGTTATACTTAAAAAGATAAATCATTTTTTACAATCCTTGAGGAAAACGTTGAGTAGGGTAGACATACTTTTTTATTTTCTCCGATTTTTTGTTCGACTACCCTATTCATACTAACATTGTGTATATTCATTGCGATTTGCGTGGCTAGCGTTGTGCAGTGCATTTAATGCAAATTTTTTTAATAGTGTTGTGCTATAATTAATAATAACCTGCGTTCTTCTAACAATCTTCTCTTACTCTGTCCTTCTCATACGTCTGACTTTGTTCATTCTTCTTTTCATATTCAGTCCATTCTTCTTTGGAATGCGCTTCCTCTTGATATCAGGACGGCCACCAGTCGGTATGCATTTAAGCGGAAATTGCAGCTATTTTCAAAACAAATTAAAAAAAATAGCGTAGTGTCATCTCAACACATCTCTCCCTTGATTTTGTATATATATATTATAAGTATATATTATGGTCATAATATGTATGTGTATATAACCTATTTCTGTATTTGTGTACCTAGTTTTAAGAGTTTTTTTATTATTACTGTCCCTCTCAACCAAAGCACCTGCCATCTAATCTCTCACCACCCTTGGTTAACCATAGAGAATGCGTAAGGCATTAGGTCCGCCTTTGTACCTTTTTGTGCGAAAAGTTTAAATATAATATAATCAGTGTATAAATAACATAATCAGTGTTTCCGTTTAGTGATAGTGAATAACAATTTAAATATCTTATTCAATATTCAAACCGTCATTATCATTAGTACAATTTTGTCACACTAATGTTTTTTTAAATGAGGTACCTAGTTATTAAAATGGACGTGACTACGTTTTTTTAACATAAGAAATTGTGGAAATAGGAAAGCAGAAGCAGTAAACCTTACTTGGGTTTTTGCTTGGGTGACTAAAACTAGAAATTAACAAAACTACTAAAAATACGTAAATCCGGTCCTAGACTCCTGGCAAGGTTAATTCTTACAGAACCCTGTAAGAATTGTTCTTACGTTTGATTATTATTACTTTTTTTCTTCTATCACTTAATTGTTTTTTCTTGGAAAGGGGGTACTGCAGCATTGGCAAATGCTACATTATAATTTTATCATGAACAACCTTCTTTTATAACAAATCCTACCTTATTTGTAACCAGAAAGGATTTTTCTTCATTTTGGTTTTTTTAAATCAAAAAGTGTCATTGTCTTTTCTCTTGCCGAGATTTTTTCATTTGAAGGTTTAATTGGACACAGGACGTAAGTCTTTGATATTATTTTTTCCGCTTGACCATGTACCTAATTATTTGTCACGATATAAAGGTTTGAACGACTGAGTTCATTTGGTGTTCGTTCGACTGGATCAAAGGGAACTGTTCCCGAAATTAAAAGAACTATACAGCATCTAAAACTTGCGAGTCAGGTTTCATCATCCAGACTTGATTTGTCCGAAGACTGTAGGCGAATCTTGAATTCGCCCCCACCGCTAGCCTGGGACCAGACGGCTGCAAGCTTCGTGTTGGGATTCGAACCCTACGCTGAAGCTTGCAGCCGTCTGGTCCCAAGAAAAGGTCAAATTATTATTAGTTATGATTCATAACTCAAATCAAATCAACATCAATCAATCAACCAATCAATCGTCAATCATTGATTTGAACGGACGTGAAAAAGTTTATTTGAAAGATGTACAGACGCCAGCACATCAAGCTACTACAATCTGTCAGATTTCTTTAATAGATTTTCAACTTTATCGCTAAAGCATTAAGGTTTAGGGTTGATTGGAAAAATTTGACAGTTTCGGGTAGCTTGACCTGCTGGCGTCTGTACCAAATACAATTTATGTAAGAAACAGATGCTACAAATTGTTAGGCGGTGTTGAATTTATTCCTGAATTGAGTCCCGATAATATTGGCCACTACAGAGGACATGGTGTTCATAACGACCAAATAGTCTGTTATGACGATTTGATGGGAAAAATGTATAACAGCAAGGAAGAACCAGTTATTTTACATACTTTGTCCTACGGAATTATTTATTAGGTTACATCCTATTATGTAATTGTCTGTGAAATTAAAAAAAAGTTTAAATTAAAAAATTACCTTATATTTCTGAACATTTTGTGTGTAAGAATTACTTAGAATTAGAATTACGAACTTAGAAATCCTTAGTAAGAGCACTACACATACAGTACCTAACTTTGCAGAAACTTGTTATTTAAAAACGTAATTTTATATTATTTAAATTATGTAGTGAAACCAGACACAAATTACTTGTATAAAACGTTCAAAGTGCATCATAATTTGAATTGTACCGGTAATGATTCCGACCGGCGATATGGTCACCCTACTCAACGTTTTCCTCAAGGATTGTAAAAAATGATTTATCTTTTTAAGTATAACACTTACAGGGACGACTGATTCGTCAAATTTTAGTACAACATTTTTCACAATTTCTGATGTATCTACCTTCTACCTATAAGTTTTGGTTTATTAAATATAGTTCAAAATAATGATCTCTCAGTTGGGACGATCGACAAGAAACAAGATTTTCATTTTCTCTTGAACCAGTAAGATTTCAATCACGATTTTTTTGCTTCACAAATTTTGCCAGAAGCATAATTTGCAATAAACATGATAATTATTCATACTTTTTCAGTATTAGGTCGTGTTTTACAAGATCACTCAATTGAAAATTGTCCACTCTGGGAGATCCATATAAACCGTTATAAATCTTAAACGTGGCTTTGAAACGAATCGAAATTTTGTTTAGCAGCCTTCACAATTAATTAAAATGCAAATTATAAATACATAGGCAGTATATTCTTGGATACGCATTATGACTTTTTCTTCAGTTGTCCCGATTGAGATCCAGTTAATGAGTTCTAACTTTCTTTGTTTACGTTTCACAAATTTTATACCTTACCATGAAGTTTTCACAATTCTGTACCTTTAGTGAAAAGTGGTATAAGTTACAAATCCTTGTTTTGAGAAATATATATAAAAAGTTTTGCATTTTTAAAACGGCAACAACTTTTTTATTATAGATTTTTTTTTTGACTTTTTGCCTTTAATTAATTTGAAATTGTTATTATTATATCGGGTATGCTTTGATTTGGTTCAAAAATATTTATAATCTGAGATATATAAAAAAAACTAGACTTATATCATTAGCCACATTTAAGTTCCTATGTGTATAATGTTACAATTTCATTTATATCATTTAACATATTCTAAAATGCACTGGTTTTGAATGTTACAAGTATTTTTGAAACATCTTTTTGATAGCAATAGAGTTGTAAATGATAAAAACACTAGAACTAATTTTGTTTCGTAAACATTGAGATTTCATGGGTACCGTGCCTTTTTAGTGTGCTATGATAAAATCAAACTTATATCAATTTACACACATTAAACACAATAGAAGATGTGGTGTATTTCGATTTACCTTTAATTATATCAAATAAACTTTCGGTGTAAAATAATATAAGTTTAATTTTACTTCTATTGTAGGGGCCTAGTCCTGGCCTAGTACTTATACGGTCGGGGCCTACATTCATTTACAAAACGGGTGAGTAAAAGTGTAAATATATATATATAAATATATATTTTTTTTTTGAGGATGGGAAATCATCAAATGGTCATGATCATCTGGGTGGAGCAGGAGGGAGTGTCAGACTCTTACTGACTAAAACCCACCCGTGTTCCTTCCTTAGCCCTTTATGTTCCAGGGCAGCGGTAAACCTTTCGGATGATCCCACTATGCCCTATGGGGCCCCGTCGCTTATGCTGACATCTCTTTGAGGCGCGCGTGGAACACGTACAGGCGTGTACGTGTTCCACGCGCGCCTCGTCCGGCACGGGCCTAGTCCTGATCGGACGGAGAGCTACCCATTACTCTCCGCCCACAGGCCCGCGCCTACGGTGGCCGGGAGTCGTCACGCGGCTCCCCCGGAGCGTCTCCCGCGGCGGCTGAGGCGTGAGGTGCGCAAGGTGCGTTCCCTCGCCCACCCCGCCACCTCCTTCGCTAGCATGACTGCTTCGCAGAAGGAGGTGACTGCCTCCCACTCCCTCTCGCCCCGGACCATGGCTTGAACCAGGGCCGGACGCGAGAGGTCGCCGCCGCTGCCGATCGCCTCTACAAGGACACGGCGGTGCTCTGCCCAAGCAGGACAGACCTCCACCGTATGCTCCACCGTGTCGTCTGGGCGACCCTGACAGTGGTGACACCCGGGCGTCTCCTCCCGCCTGATGATGTGCAGGAACCTCCCGAAACATCCGTGTCCGGAGAGGACCTGCGTCAGGCGGTAGGTGAGAACGCCGTGACGTCTCTCTAGCCACTCCTCAAAGAGGGGTCTTACCGCCGCTATCGTGGCGTGCCCTGCGCTGGGTTGCGATAGTCGCTCCTTCCATGCCGCCATGAGATCGCGCCGGAGGTTCGTCCGCTCCGCCGCGGTTTGCCGCGGATGCGGAGTTTCCCCCCGGCGTAGTGCCTCCGCGCGCCAATCATACAGGCGCGCGAGGACTATCGCCTCCAGATCCCATGGCGGCAGTCCGGCAAGGAGGCTTGCTGCCTCGCCCGAGATCGTGCGGTAGCCCCGGATCAGCCTTACGGCTACTACCTTTTGGGGCACGTTCAGATAGTGTGCGGCTCGCAGCCTCAGTGAACGCGCCTATACCGGGGCCCCATATAGGGCCATGGACCGCACGACCCCCGCGTAAAGCCTCCGGTAGGAGGCGTTTGGCCCCCTCAGGTTGGTCAAGAGCCGCTTTAGGGTGGCCCCGGCCCATTCCAGTTTGGGGGCCAAACGTCGGAAATGCTCGACGAAGTTCCATCGGCTGTCGAGGACGAGACCCAGGTACCTCATCGTGGTCTCGACGCCGATGTGAACCCCTCCTACCACTAGTTAGGATCCCGGAGGTGGCCCGTATCGGGGCCCATGAAAGGACATGGCCTCGGACTTGTGCAATGCCACCTGGAGCCCCAACCGCCGGATCCTTTCCACGACTATCGCAACCCCGCGTGTCATCGCGTCGGCCGCCGCCTGATGCGACCTCCCCTGCGCCAGGACCAGCGTGTCGTCAGCGTAGCAAACTACGCTGGAACACGAAACTGCATAGATCACTTTACACAGTAATCACTATCGAACGGTTTTTAAAAATCCTATACTACAGCGATATAAATACATTAATATTATTAAGAACTAAATGCGTTACTAAAAATATTTCACGTGTTGTTTGATAGAGGTTTAGTTGTAACACTTAACACGTTGGTGATATTTCATGCTGCACAAACTTATGAGATATAATTTGAGTTATATTATCATTCACAATTGATAATTATAGGGTATTTTTTGTGTCACTTAATATAAATTGTGTTGTATTAACAAGCACAAAGCTCATGTAGTTAATATTAAATGTGTCAAGTGTTATAAATCGAGATAGCCTTACTTACACGTACTTGTCTATTTTTAAGCTGTATTTCAATTTAATATTAATGAAGACATATCAGTATACACAAAAAGTATCATCAAAATTAACCAAGAATGCAACTTGTATTATTCAACACGAAACTTATTTCCCGTTCTATAATAGATAGTTAAACTGATTAGATAGAAAAATCAAATAAAATTCAAGCTTCAAGATTGTATAAAGAACTCAAAACTGCTACAAGTGGAGATATATCACTTTTCACTAAAGGTACAGAATTATTTCCTAAATCCTCTTATAATTTGGTTAGGATTGGAAGAATTTTTCGAAAAGATCTCTCAATTCACACGCACTTAAAAAGAATGGGACCTCTACGATTTACGAAGCTCCGTTTAAGAGAACTGCGTGGCCGCGCAGTTCTCCACGTTTCGACTGCGCGGCCATTTAAACCTTTACAACTTTCTGAATATATAATAATAATCTTCGAATTTGCGACTTTCATTGTTAGTGTTTTACAAATTCCTTCGTAATGTTGACGTACCTAGTAGTTTTGCTTCTACGAAATTGTGGCGGAGCAGTCGAAACGGACACGCTATGAAGGGCAAATGAAATGAAATGTGTATCCGACATGTTGCCTAACTATCGATATTTGATCTATTGATAGTACCTTGAAAACTAGTAACAACACCGATAGGTCTATCGATAGCAGTGGAAGTTAAGAATACTATCATCGGCAGTTGGGTAAATAAAAATACATAGTAAGATTTCTCTTATTTTTATTAGTCCATAAAGATGTTTAGGACTGGGCAGGAGCCGCAGGTGCTGTAGTAGCCGCAGCCTCTTCACGGATACGATCCTTCTTGAGTGTTCCCATGAACGCAGCCTTGTCAGCCGGCGTCTGGAAGCGACCATGACCAAACTTGGAGGATGTATCAATGAACTTAAGGTTGATCTTCTCAAGAGCTGCCCTCTTGGTGTGCGTGCGCAGGGACTGGAATAATAAAAACCATAATTAAAATTAACTCAAAAGAGGTAATTGAGTTTAAGTTAAAAGTAAAAAATTGTAAGACATCGATTTACATACCTTTCTCAGAGTAATGACACGCTTTTTGGGTCCCATGCAACATCCCTTAATCATGACAAAGTCATTGTTGACTTCTCCATAGTGGGGGAAACCACCCATGGGGGTAATAGACTTCTCAGACAAGTCGTATTCTGTAGAAGCATTGTTCTTGATGACCTTGCCATCCTTGGTGTGGATTCCTGTAAGCAAACACAAATAATTATATTATACTTACACAACTGGATTTAAATTGAAAAAAAATCTCTCAATATCAAAAGAAATATATAATTAATAATAGTAGAAACTTACCTTGTCCTAGACGATAGATCTTCTTGTTCATCTCTGTACGATGGTGGTAGCCCTTTTGACCAGCACGGGCAACAGTGAATGAAACTCTTGAAGGATGCCATGCTCCAATACAAGCAACCTTACGCAGACCCTTGTGTGTCTTGCGAGGAAGCTTCTTTGTGTGCCAACGTGAAGTCACACCTGAAAATTATAAATACAGTTAGATAAGATGTTCCATAAGTGCATAATGTTTAAGTAAAATAATCAGAATATAATGTAGCTACATACCCTTGTATCCTTTACCCTTGGTAACTCCAATGCAGTCAATCATCTCATCTTGAGCGAACACAGAGTCAATAGGAATGGGCTTCTCCAGATGTTCCCTTGCCCATTTGACTTTGTCTTCAATGGTTCCACCATTGATTTGGATTTCCATAATGTGAGCCTTCTTTTGACGCTGTTTCAGCAGCTTCATTTGAGTGTGGGCAATAACCCTTACTACACTGCAGTAGCGAATCATTTTCTTGAAGTCCTTCTCAATAGACTTACGTCCGAGCTCATCCTGCCATTTCTTGCTGGACTTAGTGAATGCCTTCTTCTTGCATTTGTACCTAATCGATCAAATCATAAGTGCCCGCTGTAAGAAAAACCAAATGGCCTCATCGTTGAGCGGAGACCAATTGGTAGCAATATGCACCAGGCACATTTGACTTCAAACTCTCATTATTAAGAGGAGAGCTATGGGAAGTGATTAGTAAAATGAAATACAAATACTTGACAAAAATTTGTGAATTACTAAAGGAACAAAACATGGAAATAATGTTATTCAAAATAATAATTGCAAATGGACAGGACAGAACATAATGTTTACCAGTTCTTGTAGAAGCGACGGCGGCAGTCCTCGGACATGTGCTCGGCCCAGACGGTGAGCAGAGCGCGGAGACCATGTGGGGTTTCGATGTAACCAACCACGCCGACGGCCACCATGGGAGGTGTCTCAATGATGGTCACAGCCTCCACGATCTCCTTCTTGTTGATCTCTGGAGAGTTACAACAAGTTACACATTGAAGCATAAAGTACGAATTAATAAACTTTTTGACCACGAGGGCATTGAAAACATCATAGAATATGATAACTTACTTGATCCAGGACGGTCGGGTTCACGAACCACGTGGGTCATACCCGCCTTGTAACCAATGAAGGCGGTAAGGTGCACAGGCTTGCTAGGGTCATCTCTGGGGAATGCCTTCACCTTTCCACGATGACGGCGGGACCTCTTCTTGGGGTAGAATCCCATCGACCCATGGCGGGGCGCCGAAAACTTTCTATGCGACTGAAAACAAACTCTCAAGTTACTTACTCTGCTTATGTTGGGGATATTTTCAAGATATTTAGACATAAACATCAGTCCGCCCTAGAAAAATCTTCACATAGAACTCAGGTTCTAACCGTATAATATAAAGATAGGAGATCATCATTTGTATGTTATTTTAACCTTATACCACGACACAAGTTATCACAAGTAGATATTTAGTTTAATATTATAGAGAATATCCACAAGAATAATCAACCAACATAACCATCAATAATAATCAGTGTATTCAATACCACAAGAAAAAGAGATTCATGAAATATTCTCGGATTAGAAGTAGTACTAACCATGTTCGAAGACAGTCGCGACAAAAATGGCCGATTAAAAAGGACTCTCTTGATGAGCTGTCATCTGCTATTCAGCTGTCGTAAGTTAGGGTTGCCAACATCATAATTCAAAACACCCGCAAAAACGTTTTTTCTTTGACCCTTTGAGCTTCGCACAGAACACAGAATCGCCACACCGCACCGGCACCGTCTAGAGTCGCAAGACGGTATTATTAACAAAATTCGTGGCCACAAATTCTGTCATATTCTCCATTGAAAGCCGTCAATGTTTATATGTCTTTTGTGTCGTGGTATAGATATCGATAGACTTTAAGCCGTTGCCGCGTTGGTCCCAGCTGTCGTTCGTAGTTTTTTGATAATCGTTACGGGTAAGCACAAGCCCGATAGTCCTACAACCTGTCTTACCAAGGGGTATCGTGTTACCCAGTAACTGTATAGTGGAGATCAGATAGGCAGTCGCTCCATGTAAAATACTGGTATTCAACTGCATCCCGTTATACTGAAGCTGACCTGCTGACCCCAACATAGTTGGGAAGGCAGATTAATTAATATCGTCATAGGGCGAATAAACAGTGACACGCTTGGTTTTTCTACAAAGTGTTGACAGTGCCGCTTCTAGCAACGGTCTCCGATGTAATTCCTTGTGCGGCTTCTTAACTTTGTTTATGACTAGATTACACGCAGCTTGGTCAGGTTTTAATAACGCTATTATTCGCAAAATGCGCACGCAAGCGAGCGAATGTGAAAAGATGCATGTTGGCGTTTCACCGAAGTCGAGCAATTGCATACCAAGAACATTCCGAACATGGTAGGTATAATGGGCTGGTGACAGCAACGCCATATCACATCGCGCAGGTATTGTGCGTCGCACTCACTGTTTGGATACATTAATTAAGCAAGTGCGCATTGGTGTTTCCCACTCGCTAGGCTCCACTTGCTTTCATTTGGTTGGTACATACGTACCTGGCGGTGGATTGATGACATAATTTGAGGTTGTTTTGAGGTAAGACATTTTCAATCGCACTCTACTTAGTTTATGAGATACAGTACAGTATTTTCCAGAATCAGAAATAAATTGCGCCAACACAAATAAATTGGGATATGGGCAGGTTTTCTAGAACCAGAAGGATCTTTCTTCTTCTTCGTGTCACTGGCACGACTGAATTTTAAATCTTGTTGGCCCAAAACTTTGCCACTTCCACGGCGTCGTCAGTGGCAGCGCAGAGGTCAATTTCACTGCATGTTTTGGGACGCAGAGGGCAGGATAAGATGTGGATTATGGTTTGCGACATTGCGACATAGCTCCACAATCCCGTCAAGGTAACCCCACTTTACTAGGTTGGACTTAGATCTTCCCACTTGTGTCCGGAGACGGTTTAGGGATTTCCAGGTGGACCACGTAAGGTTCCCTGCAGGGAGATGCTCCTTTGGTGGTAGATAGTAAGTAGGAGGGGGAAGAGTATCCTGCCATAGTTGGCATCAGGCGTCGGCCGGGTTTCCTGACAGCTGTCGCTATCGCTGTCGATTTTAAGGAGCTGTGCCTGTTTTTTAGTCGTTGCGTTGGTAGCTGTGCGCCAGATAGTGGGTGCAAGAAAGGAGCCTCCCCGAGTGACGTTAGAAATCTGTACCCAAATCAATCCCCCAAATGTCCGGCGCACCCTGGACACCTAGCACTTGGTAACGCAGAGTCTAGGTGACTAATCCTTTCACCACGATGGCACGAACCGATCTTTCTCAAGACCCATCCCAAACAGCCAATCTCTGAAACCAGAAGGATTAAAAACAAAACAGTAAATTTAGGAGCAATATTGGTCCCGTCGGGGGACCGCTACTATTTTAAACTTTTGCAGAACGTTAGGCTAATAATTAGAGCGGTTCCCCGACGAACCAACATTTAATCAAAAAATTTCATACGTACTTACGTAGTCATCATTTCAAGGATATTATTTTTTTTATAGGGTTTCACGTTTCTTATTATTTTGTGTCGGGGGTTTTTTAATTTTTTTTGATAATGAATAATTTATCTAAAATTAAGCATTGTCCGTTCCCACAAATTAGAGGGTGTTAAAAAAGTGGTAACACTGGCTTTAACAGATTAAAAATCTTGACTTTAGAATCTGTGGAAATAAGAAAAATCAACTAAATTCTTTAATCGATTTTGAGATTAGAAACACATATTATTTGTAATATAATATTATGGTTAGTACGATTACCTCTATTATAATGTACTCTATGGTGAGTTGTTGTAATTGTACACATAGACTATACACTTAGAAACTGAGATTGTACTTAACTAATCAAGAATCGAGTGTCAATTGCGTCAAATGCAGTCAAATGTTCCTCCGCTTAAGAGTGTCGTCGAAAATACTAAATCAATAAATACATTCTGATTTATTTGTGTCTTGTGTGTGAATCGACTCGGACACGTAAAGATCAACTATAGAAGATGACTGCTCCTATGGAGAGAATACAAATTCTTGATGATATTGAAAAAGATATTATAACATGTCTACAATGTGCAGGTAAGAACTGTAGAAATAGTTTCTTCATCTTTCATCGGCACTCTCTTACATTAAGAATATTCCATATAAGCTATGAGTACAGAATCAACGTTTACTTATTCAAGAATAAGAAACTGTGAAGGCCTACAAGCAAAAATCATGTTATATTAGGGTTTAAAGTATGAAATTGCCGATTTGTACTGAAAAATTGAAAATCGTTTTTTTTTTTTAATTTAACATATCATATCATACTTATTTAATCAAAATAATTACCATTATTATCTATACATTGCTGCCATCTAATAGGAAGGTCATTTATGCCTTTGCGATAGAACTCTCGTGATCTAGATTCGACAAACTGTGTGAAAGCATTTTGTACTGCCTCCTGAGAAGAAAACTTTTTATCACGTAGAAAATGGTCCAAATCACGAAAAAATGGGACTCCGTTGGAGCAAGGTCTGGCGAATACGGAGGGTGACAAATGTTTTCTAATTGCGATTCCTGTAGAGTTAAAACGGTTTCTCGTGCTGTATGAGGTCTCGCGTTATCATGGCGCAATAATGGTGAAGATCGATTCATGAGTCGGGGTTGTTTCACTGCTAGTTTTGCTATCATTGTTCGGAGTTTGGCACAGTAGACATCTGCCGTTATTGCTTGACCAGATCGGAGAAAGCTATAGTGAAGGGTAGTTTGGCTTGGATCGGCTTCCACCATCTCTTTCAATTCATTGTTATTCACCTGTGTGGGCGGTCTTCTGCATGGTTCGTTCTTCAAATCAAAGTTTCCATCACGAAAGCGTTTAAACCAAAGTCACATCATTCACATCCTACTTGTACCAACATTTTGTGTTAACTTGTTTTTAAATCAGAAACAGTACACCTTAATTCAGAGATTTTATTAATATCTCTGAATTCAAATTACTTCTATATATACTAATGAATTAAAAATACTTCATTTCAGCTCAAGCACTCCTGGAATTAAGTAAAGAAAAGTCTGGACAGAAACAAGCAGAAACAAACACATCACAATTTCTAAGAACATTAAGTCAAGTGGAATCAAAACTCAGTGATCAGATCAACTATCTGACTCAAGTATCTACTGGCCAACCGCATGAAGGATCTGGTTATGCATCACAGAAAGTATTGCAGATGGCATGGCACCGATTAGAGCATGTCCGTTCCTGGGTAAATGAGTTGGACCGTCTTAAAGCTTCTCATCTGTCTGCTACAAGATCAGTAGCAGGACCAAATGTTCAGAATGGCAGCATGACATCTTCTGGCACCAGCACTTGATACTAACTTTAAGGCATTAACTGCCACTGCGGTCACCGGTGACCGCCAACAATAGATTTTCATTTACGTCTGTTGTCTGGCAGTCAACATGTTAATGCAGTTCATGTGTTACTGAAAGGACTTTTTAATGTTATAGTAAACATATTGCATTCTTATTAAAAAACTATTTGTAATGTACAGTCAGCAAAGGAGATAAGTAACCAGGGTCGTCGGATATAGTTGAAGTTTAGTAAGAAACCGTTCGATGTTTTCGAATAAAATTTAATTTAATTAAAAGAAAACAAACAGTTTATTTATCAAGTTAAATTTCATTCGAAATCATCCATCGGTTTCTTACAAAACTTCAACTATATCCGACGACCCTGGTTACTTATCTCCTTTGCTGACTGTACTTATGTGAAGTTATCCTGTAACATTGTAGTTGCAAGATGTGTTTGGTTTATCATGTCAAGAATGGCTACATACTGGTAGTGGACATACACTCTGACTCTGATTCAATTAGATGTAGTGTAAAATGTAAGGTTACGTTTTTCTCAAAAAGTATTCATACAGTTTTTTGTAAGGGTATAAGCAACTTGAAATATTTAAAATAACTTCATAACAATAATAATAATATCCCTGGACATTTCACACAGCGCCATCTAGTCCCAAGCTAAGCAATGTCACCTAATTCTGCAAAATATGTGGGTGGAGGTGTGGACACCAGTTTGTATTACCTATGTCAACTACCTAATGAGTTAATAGAATTTATTTGATATGGTATCGTCTGAATGACTTATGTATTGGTTAAAAAACAGTAAAAAGTGTAAATAATTAATCATTTCTGTGATCTGGTGACTCAACTAGGCTCTCATCAGTTAGCATGTAAATAGGAATGGTCAGCTCTACCGATTAGTGTTCAGGTGTCATACTCGATTCTCCATCTGCTTTTTTACATAAGTTGCTATGGAATTTGCATTCAAATCCTGAGCCTTCATTTTATGATCAAAGGATTACCCTCTGAAAAAATGAAAGATTTTGAATAGTTATAATCAAGAAATATCTTTCTTATTAATGTGTGATTAAGATAATTAAATTCCATATTAGTGTAAAGTACAGCTATATAATTCTAGAGAGTAAACATTCTACCAATAATAAAAAATACAAGACTATATCATTGTTATTTTTACCCAACCATGGCAATGCCAAGGGAGGGGTATGATTTTAACAGGCTATGTATGTATGTTCATCTGTTCCCTCATTACTCCAAAACTTCTCATCATATTTTGACAGAGGTATTGTTGGAAGCGTTATGTTGTTACGCTTGTTACAAGCTATACCAGCTGACTTTTTTACTGTCTGGACAAAAACAGGGTATAAAAGGTGAACCGGCTACAAGCCTACGGCTCAGAAATTTCATTATTTTTTTACATTTAATTCGTAGATTGAAGCCGGCCGATGTATTCAATCAAAGGATTGAATGTCGCTACGAATTAATTGATAGTTTCCGAGCGTAGAGTAGGGTGCCTTATAACTTATGGTATTATAAGTTATTTTTTATATTATTTGTCGATTTATTGGTTTTTTTATTTGCTTTAGTACGGGTATGTACTTCAAATAAGTAATAGAATAACAATAGTAGTAGTATTGAGAGGTTAAATACATTTTGATTTTGAAAAAAAAAAGATTTCTGTGCCATACATAGGCTTATACATATACTTTACATTATTACACCATTTCGGATAGGTTTGGTTTTCTTGTGGGGGCTTGTGCCCAAGAAATAACACCCACACGGTTCGATCGATCAGGTTAATCTACGCTTGCCGCGGTTGGTCCGTTGATGGGTGACCATCTTCACATACCAAGACCTCTCCGTGGCTCCGAAAGCACGTTAAGCCGTTAGTCCCGGCTGTCATTCGTGGATCTTTGACAGTCGTAGTCAGGTAGTCAGAAGCCCGAAAGTCTGATAACCAGTCCTACCAAGGGGTATCGTATTACCCTATAAGTGGGTCGTGGAGTTCAGATAGGCAGTCGCTTCATGTAAAATACTGGTATTTAGCTGCATCCGGTTAGACTGTAAGCCGACTCCAACATAGTTGGGGAAAAAGCTAGGCAGATGACATTTATACAGAAATGGGGACAGGCTGTGGGTCTGGATAGTGCGCCTTGCCAGCCCCTAGTTACGGCCCTGGCAGAGGTATACCCACATTTCGCCAGTTAAGTCCCACGTAACGGTCACAAATCCTGACTCCAGGCTGCTACTGAAAAGTTCCTGATAGAAAATTCCAATAACACTGCCCGACCTGGGAATCGACTTCATGCTCAGCAGTAGTACAGACGCCAGCAGGTCAAGCTACCCGGAACTGTCAAATTTTCCCAATCAACCTTGAACCGTAATGCTTTATCGATAAAGTTGAAAATCTATTAAAGAAATTTGACAGATTGTAGTAGCTTGATGTGCTGGCGTCTGTACCTGTCACCACCAGACCAGCGGGGCAGTTGAATGACTATACTTCGGTAAATACATATTTGTTGATGTCGCGTAAATTTTTTTAATTACTGTGCAGGACTGCCGATCGCATAGTTTAATCTTTAAAATAGCTATAGGTACGTGTTATTTTTATCTTTGGGCAGCGGTAATAATGATTTTTAGAAAGTAGATGATGCCAGATGTTTGAGACCCTACGGCACTCGGGAACTCTGGGTCACGTATTGTAAGTATTTGCTTATTGCCGAGCATAAGCAGCCTATAATGTTCCCACTGCTGGGGCACAGGCCTCCTCTCTGTGAGCGGAAGTTGGCCGGACTTGGCCGTAATCCACCACGCGGGCCCAGTGGGGGTTGGTTGCAGAGCGTCGTAGTAAAATTCATTGTTTTATTAGTTTCTAAATGGTTTGTTAGTCGTAATGTAAACAAACATAATTGCCTGCGCCCATTCATAAAGCGCATTTCTTTATTCTTAAAGATATGCATTTCTTTCGTACCTAACCTTTGTAGTTTTTTGCCGACATTGTTATTCGCACCAAATTTGTTTACAATATCTTTTAGTAAACAATAGCGTAGCGAGTAGGTACCTACTGTTGTGAGGCCCAAAACGTGGGAAATTGTAGGGTAGGGAGAAACCTCCCGTATTATTATTATACTCTTTGGGAGAAACTGACGTCACTGATACAAAAGGGCCTTGCTTGCTTGTCCACACGACGTTAGTCACCAGCGACATTTCCAATAGTAAAAAGGCTCAGTTGGCTCTATTCGCCGACGACACAGCCATTTACTATATGGGTCGCTGTCAGGAGTCTATTGCTCGAACTCACCAGACCTCTGCAAGCGTCTTAGGCGCTTGGTTCCGGAAATGGAGAATCGAGGTTAACCCCGATAATAGTCAGGCGGTTCTCTTCTCGAAACCGCGTCGACTCCCCTCTCCTCCTTATCCCGATCACTATAGTGTGTGTAGTCACAGCGGAAAATGACGCGCCAATTTCTTAATTTCAGTTTAGTAGAATGTGGCAAGCCGACACATTGAAGGAAGCAAGCTAAATAACTATTTAGCTTGCTTCCTCCAAGGGGTCGGCTGTTGTTTGCAAAGTACAATGTTGGTCAACGATAACACCTAGTTAGGTGTTATTAGGCGTATTTTAGTTAGGCGTACTTTCAGGGAGCGGAGCACATAAAGACGGCTCGTTCGCGTGCCTCTTTCGCTCTCAGTAGGCCATACTGACCGCCCGCAGCAAATTGTCACTCAAGTGCAAATTGCGCCTCTACATAGCGGTCATCCGTCCCATCATGGCCTATGCCTGCGTTGTCTTCGTACACGCTAAGCCTCACCATCTGCATAGAATGCAGACCCTCCAAAACCGTTTCCTCAGAAACGTCACAGGAGCGCCCTTCTATGTCCGCAATGAGAGTCCACATTTAGATCCAGAATGTCATAATGAAACGCTTTTCCAAGCATTTGTTTGATAATGCTATAAAATGCACCAATCCCTTGATTTGCGGCAGCCGCCCGATACACTACCTCCCGCATAAGTAGGATTCGCCGACCGAGGCATACCCTTACCATCCCCGACGACGCCACGACCGTCCTAGATCTGGCACAAGACAGTGGGCTGAGTAGACTTCAGTACTCAGCCTACTGTCTTAAGTACAGAATATAGTATTTTCATTTAAGTACTTCTACCGTGGTCCACCGTCCATCTTCAGTGACAAGTGCCCGGTCGTACTTCTACCCTTCAATCTAGCGCACTGTGCGACCCATCGCACAAAATTACCATACTTACATGCGAAATTCATAGGCTAGGTATATCGACACGAGTTGAGTATGCTAACAGACCCTTGAAAAAATAATGGGTAGGTAAATTGCGAGTCATTGATAAATAAGAATAAAATAGCTGATACTTATGAAAAATTTATTGCAAATAATATGGAATTCAAAATACACTGAATGCTAAAAAATTTGTTTAATTAATTCAATACCAAGAGGTCCTGGAGTCATGTTTGGAATACAACGGTAACTAAAGTTGTCAAAAAATAAAAGGCCCGTTTTGACATTTGAGAATGCCTTCTTGACACCTGTCAGTTGCATACAAACGAATACGTGTTTTGCGAATTTGATCTTTATTAACTACTAGAACTGTCAAGGTAAAACGGGCCTTTTATTTTTTGAAAACTTTGGTGTGATTTTTTTTAATTACTTAAAGCTAATTTCAAATGGGACTTCTTTACAAATTAACCCATTGAGAAGAACTAGTTCAAATCCCTTAGAATTGAGCAGGTCTTTGCAATGTTAGTGCCACTCATAAAATATGGAAATATAAAAAATTATGATTTCAGGAAAAATATTATTATTTTAAAACAATAATAAATTCAGCTTTTATTCCTTTTGGTCACCATATTGCGGGCAAGTATCAACTCATTACAAAAAAACGACATTAACATGGAATGCTTTTGCCATTAACATAATGACAGCCAACAGGGAATGGTTGTTCATAGCTGAATTCTGCATTACAATATCTGTAAGAGTATAAAATGAAGTCGCCCGGCCGCAACTGTCTTGTGTATTTGGATACAGTTCTGATTCTACTTGATGGTTTTTGGTAAGATTTTCACCATCAATCAGATCATTTTTCGAGAATGCTTTTAAAACTATTGTACAATGATATTCAATCGTTCGAGTGCCAGGGCGGTTGGCTAGTAAACTTATAAAGTGTTCAGTCTTCACTGCACTGGTAAATCTTGATGTTGATTTGAATTCGAAAGTAAAATAACCTTGGCTGATTGATTTGACTTTTGCATAAATTACTTAATACAGTCAGCGTCAAAAATATTGGGACAAACAGACTGTTCAAAATGATCTCAACAACTAAGAAAATTAAACTTTATCTCAATTGGATAATGTTCTTGTCAGAATGACAGTTGTGTACTATCTTCATTCTGAAACATTCCTTGTGTCATTGAGTTAATATTTCATTTTCATAGTTGTTTAGATCATTTTGAACAGTCTGTTAGTTCCGATATTATTGACGCTGACTGTACCACAAGTTTTCCTATTTACTTTCGAGGCTTTATTCAATACTAATAATATTTAAAAAATCACATAGAATTTTGCACCCACATCAAATAAAGCTACATTTATACATTTTTGTTAATCTACAATACTTCAAATCATCACTCTTTTATCGACATTCACCCTCAACTCAATTAAGTTTGAACTTGAACTACACAAGACAATCATGCTCTGAGATGTAATGATAAATTTATCATACAAGGTAATTTATTCCTTTACAAAAACCAGATTACCTTCTCGAAAATCAAATACTCAACCCAGGTCATATTCATCGCTTAAATAAAGCAAGTTTTAGCAAATTCCATTGTTGTCTGTTATGTTATCAATCTTCAATACAGCTGATAACATAATCAGTTTTTTTTTTTCACATGCAAAAACTGACTTTAGATAACTGTGCTTTTATCTGGATTCACTTTAGTAAGGATGTTCTCAAGTAAAGTTTTGCTAGTAAATCTGCTATTAATATTAAGACTATTAGAAAATAAATAATTTACAATATTATAACAATACATAAATTAACTAATAGTTACAATTAGATATTAAGTGCAGGTCATGAGTTGCGTGGCACAACAATTCAATCACTCCTCTTTTCAGCTCCTTTGATTAGCATTAGCTTTTGTTAATTTTTCTATGTCATCTAATGACCTCTTAGCCTTTGTTGATATATCATCCATTGATCTTCGTGCTGTGGAAGTTATGTCATCAAGAGATTTCTTTGTCTGTGATAATAGCTCATCTGTACTTTTACATGCAGTGCTTGCAAGTTCTTTTATTTCTGAGTCTAATTTACCAATGACCCATTCAATAGCTTGACGACCTTTACCAGCATTCAATGATATTTTGTTGGCTAATAAATCCTCCATGTAACTACTGAGTGGGACGCCCTGAAAATATTAATTTAATGTTAGTGCTAATCATATTTCATTTATAATACAAGCTGCTCTAGTGCCAGCTTGGCAGAGTGGAGATTGGCAAAAAGCAAAGAGAGGCCTATATCCAACCCCCAGCCCTAACAATGAGTGGTTGTAGGACTAGTAGGTGATGATAATACAACATTTCAATGATACACATAAAAGGTATTTTTTTTTTAAATTAGAATTTTTAATTTAAAATCCTTGAGACTAATAAGATTTTAACATGTCTTTTGTACGATGTAATGAGGGTCCTGCGAGACATGCACATAGGTAGATATAGGTATCTATGTGCTGATCAAAATATACTGCAATACGATTTATGGAAATTACAAAACAAAAAGAATATAAGAATAACACAGGCAATGGTTCTACTTACTTGTACTGTGACTACGGCTTCCTGTGTCAGCAGAGTTTTAGAAGGGTCAGAGGGATGTGGATTATATCGAACAGTCTCGTCGACAGCTATGTAACGGCAAAATGTCAAGTTCGATGTTTTCAAAGTCATCTCTCTTTCATTTGGGTCTACCAGTGACTTTTCACTTGCATAGCAAATTTTTGCTGTACCAATAAGCTGTAAGTAAATAAATATTTTTTGATCAATTTATGTAGTTACATTTTTTTAATATTTTGTGAAAATAGTTCAGATAATTATAAATTATTTAAGTAATGAAATTACGAAACTTACTGCTTGAGCCCATCTCGGGAAAAACCACTTGGAACTGACAAGTCTGTGTGTGATTAAAACTCCATCGACTACCTGCCTTTCGATGACATCTGTTCCAATAACTGCTGGATTCATAGGATTGGGATATTTTCGCCATGCTGCTTGAGCAACCGTCTCCCACGGATGGCTGTAAATTGACGAACAAAGACAACGATTAATTGACCCTTAATGTTGTGTCTTGAAATTCAAGGTTGCGTCATAATAACTATCGTCATTACTTACTTGAAAGTGTGTTCTGAGGTCCAGATCTTCATTTTATATTATAAATATTTACGAAATAAATCAATTATTTTGAGATAATACTAAAATTATCTCACTAGAAGCCTGATTTTTTTCCTTGAAATTCCGTTACATAGTAGTCACATTCACACACAGACGACCTTTATCCTCTCACTGGAGGAAGGAAGTGACCATTTTCTAATAAGCGATTCTACTATATGACTTAATGTAAAGCTAAAAATCTACCGTAAGCTGAAAGAATGTTACTTTTTTACAATGGTCATTATTTTCTCATAACCATCCTTTTATTTTGTGTTCCGTTATTCCGTACCTGGCGGTACCTGAAAGATGTAAAGTGTAAGTGGGTTCCACCACTTAATAAAAGGTCCTAGCTTACACCGCGCCGCCACCGCTGCTTGCGCCGTCTTTTTGTCACATAGCTGTAACTTTTTAACCATATTGGTAGCCAGCTGAATTTTCGAAAAAAATTACAGAATTCATGAATCAAGGGTCCTCTTTCGTGACATCTATTAAAATGACTAAAAATGTGGCATGATATAATGTAAATTATAGTAAAGATATGATTTTGTTAATATCATATCAGATCAGTGCTACAATTAAAATCTCTGTAGTTTTTCACTAAGGAAGAACATTGTCAAGTTGGTTTTCAACTCCGAACTGGTTATTTCTATCCTCCAGTCTTCAACAAAAAAGAACGTAGCCAACAAACACAAAATAACCTATAAATTCTAAAACGTTCATAAGTTATTAACTTTCCACTAAGACTGCTTTGTAACCAGTGGTAGACGCTTTTCTTTTAACTTGTCTTTTAACTGTGCTACGAGTAGAAATGAAAGAAAATAAACGAAAACTTGATAAATATGATGCAACTTGTAGTAGTCGCATCGTTTTTATCTTGTTTTCGTTTAATTTCATAATGATACAAACATAAACACTTAAGTACGCAACAAAGACAGTTTGTGGACAGACAGCAGTGCTGCTACCTATGACGAGCTTTTAGTTTTAAGCCCCATTGGCAAAATTAACAACAAATATAACAACGCGCATTTTACTTTACTCCAGGGGAAGGTAATGAACCCAGCTAATATTCAGGCGGACATCGTCCCTCTTTGATGCCTACATCGTACTAACGCAAGTCTTCTTGAGAGGCGCACGCGGAACTCTTCACCCCGAAAGACTTCTCAAGTCCGTCGCCTATAGGCCACACACACCATAATATATCGACAGGAGATCGTGGAATGCTCTCCGGCGCCCGGTGCGAGTGTTGCGGAAAGGGAAAGAGATTGTAATTGTAGCCACCCGCTCCCAAGCAGTGTTTCAAAAACTACTGAAACATTATAGTTTTCAATTATGGCAACTTTTGTAACCTGCGACGAAATAAAGAAAGAGCAGAAAGACGGAACTCATGCATGGAGATTGGAGACTTTCTAAATAAGATTTTCCTAGGGGCACTTATGGGTATTATTCAATGAAACAAGGTTCATATAAAATAACATTTTATGTTGACATTGTTTCAGCTCATATAAAAATCGTGACTTTCTGGCATTTTATGGAAAAGCAGGTAAATGTAGACTCCGCTCTAAGTTCATTTGAAGGTTGACCAGTTGACGTTTTGTTGTTGACAGCTCATTTGGATGGTATGAGTTTGACAGCCTTAGGAGATAGTTGATTTCGAAAGTGTTTAATTTGGTGGGTTTAGGATTGTTTAAAAGTAGGTAAAGTCGAAGAACTGTTGTCCTTTAGTCGAGACGCTGATTATGCTGCAGCTGGAGTGCTGACTTTGCAACCTTAAGGGTAATTCTTTACTGTTGTTGTTATTTTAGAATGATGACATACCGCTTCTGATAAAATAAACTTTTACGTACCTAATCTTTACCATAACCATTGTAAGTAATTAAAGCCTGTACTCCTACTGGCAATTGCTTTTATTATTTCATACCTGTTGTTATAGTACAGACGTAAAATTTTGTTTCATTTATAAACCTAAGTGTAAGTTTTCATTATTTATGACATTTTACCAACTACCCACAACTTGACTTATATATTCATTTATTTGGACTTTATCAAAACACAGACTGCAGAACTAGAAATAAGGAAAATGACTACAGAATCTGATGAAAAAGCACTTCGCTACAGGCGAGCACAAAGTGTATCAAAAGCTGAGGAAATAACGGAAACCGAGAAGAAAGTTAGAAAATTGCAATTGGA
Source organism: Apamea anceps (assembly GCA_951799955.1). Taxonomy (NCBI): domain Eukaryota; kingdom Metazoa; phylum Arthropoda; class Insecta; order Lepidoptera; family Noctuidae; genus Apamea; species Apamea anceps. The sequence continues at coordinate 12,648,679 of OX637505.1, read as the reverse complement.
TAAGCCGTGAGTATCATATTAATGGTTATACCATTGTGGTTTTGTATTAAAGATTTGAGTAAGGTCCATCTATGACTTTCATAATCTGAACATCCAGAGAAACAATCCCGCAGTCGTCTGCATTACTAAGCGCTTATCATAGCGCACAAATCTCTGTCCAATTAGATTCCATAAATACTTTGATCCTATAAAAATTTTGTTCCAGTGTTCACACACCAAGAGATTCACTGTTCTCATGGAGCTCAGAGTTCAACAACTTTACGGGCCTGGTGAACTGGGGCTTCTTGATGCTGTCTATTGGTGGCGTTCGCTTAGGTCTAGAGAATTTCTTGAAGTGAGTATGCTTGTTACTTGTATATGGAATTAGACAACATGCATTTTGTACTGTTAACTTATTTTTTTTTTTTTTGTCTGTTGCTTAGAATTACAAACCAGGTATGTATACCAATATGATTTAGTTTTATAATTCTTTGTGTTATTTTGTTTGTCTCATCTAATAACTCACTCAATTGATACCAAAGTACAATGATTCATGTTATGGCTTTTATTTGCTACATTTTTTATCTAAATACCTCCAAGAAATGGACTTTGTATCTATTGCAGTAATGTTAGCCTTGACCAATGTCTAATGGTAGTGGTAGCAAGATATTACTAAACTTTTTGACGAAATGAGGAAAAACAAGAATATATTGTGACAGACGCTAATTTCAAGGCTTTTAAAGAATGAATGTGTACATTTTTGCTAAGGTCTGTAAAGGACATCATCTGTGCGGGACAATAGACAATAACAGTGTAAATAGTGGTGATAACAGTGATAGTAGTGGACTCGATCGAACGAGCATATAATATATAATAGTGATAGTTATAATACGTCGTTAGAATCATAAGTAATTATAGTTGTATCTCACTGTTTGTTACGGACTTTATAGTTTATAGATACAAGCACCTACTTAGGGTAAGCGTTATTAGATTATCGAAAATTTTATGTCTTGTTTTCTACTGTTTTATATTTTTCCTAGATAGTTTGTAGTATGTAGAATCCAAAAACATATAATTTGTCATATGTTGTCATTTAAAATTATAGTAAAAAACGCAAAAATTGTCACGCGGCTCTCTTTAAGGTAAAGTTTCGCGGTACTTAACCTACTGTGCCGATTCCGACTTCACTCTTATTGGCTAAAATTTCGATGTTCTGATTGGCTGACCAATCACAGGCCCTACTTTTTCTTAGCCAAAATCGTATAAATTACGCGTCGGATTTCGGGCTCGACACAGTCGGCAAGCAGCTACAATAGAAGAAACAGGAAGAAAAGGAAAATAAAGAAGAACTATCAGAATCAAGAAGGCTTTTATTCCCCACCAACCCCAGCAAACAAATGTGCACCCGCACATTTAATGGTCCTTCGAGCGCCGGATTATTGTGGGGTATAGTGCTTCAAGATTACAGCGCGACAGTGAAGATTCAAGGTCATCGGTCCTCAAGACAGCTGATATAGAAGATTCGTGTTCCGGTCAACGTCACTGACCCTAGATCAGCTGACATAGCGCCCTTTCGAGGTCAGCTGATACAGAAGAATCGTACCCAGGTCATCGACCCCGAGATCAGCTGTCACCATGCCCGTCACACGCTCCGAAGGAAGAGGACGCAGGCAGCCAAGCGAACAGAAGCCGTCATCATCAGAGGCCACTCCAGAGACCTCTGCGACCGGTACCAGCACGGAAGCCACGTCGGAATCGACACAGACAGGGACAACTGTCACGGGGAGCTCCGAACAGACCAGCACCTCCGCGACGACTGATCCAACCACCGTGACTTCCGCCACCACCGCTTCGACCGCCGCGACCTCCGCTTCGGCCAACAACGCGCCTTCAGCCACGCACCCCGCCAGCGTCGCCGCACCCTCCGTCGCCCCCTCCGCCGCGACGACGCTCACTGCAGGTGCGAAATCAAAACAGCTGATGAAGCCGCCCGCCGCTGTCGTCTCCAGAGATGCTCGCCCAGAAACAGATACCTCAACAGTAAAGCGAGTCATCAAGAACGCCGGTACGTCGAAACCAACCGGCCCACAGCACCTCTCCCCGCCCAGCAAGAAGGGGGGAGGGGGGGGATCGACACATAGCAAGTCGAAACAGCAGAAAATCGCCAAAGCAAAGGAAGAATTGCTCCGTCTCCGAGTGGAACTAGCTGCAGCACGTCTGGCCGCGCTAGAACATGGGGACACCGAAGATGAAGAAGAGGAAGAAGTTGAAGAAGATGACGTCTCCCTCTACTCCGAAGTCAACGCAAGGGTGGACAACTGGTTGGAGAACCAGGTGACTCGTCCCGTCCTGGCCATCGCCAACGAGCCTCACCAACCTCCACCGGAGCCGATGATCGTCCACACCGAGCCACCGAAGACAGAAGAAATTCGTCAAGCACCGGCGGGAGGTCAAGGGGACCTAGCCCTCCTTGCTGAAGCCATCACTAGGGCTGTCAGCGCCGCCCAGCGACCCAAGTTTATCGACCTACCATTCTTCAGCGGGTCACACCAGGAGTGGCTACCCTTCCGCGCGGCCTACTACGAAACAGAATCATCGTTCAGCGCCGTCGAGAATGCGAACAGACTTAGAAGAAATTTGAAGGGCAAGGCCAAAGAAGCCGTAGAAGGGTTGCTGATCACAAATGCGCACCCTACAGAGATCATGAAGACCTTGGAATCCAGATTTGGGAGACCGGAGTCGATCGCCATGATGGAAATGGAAACGCTTCGAACCCTGCCACGACTCTCCGAGTCACCAAAGGACATCTGCATATTCGCCACGAAGATCTCCAACGTCGTAGCAACACTGAAGACGTTGGGTTGTTTCAATTATATGTACAACCCTGAACTAGCGAAGACGTTGATAGAGAAGTTAACACCTACGCTCCGGTATAGATACTACGACTTCTCGGCCACACAGCAACCAGAAGACCCCTGCCTCATCAAAATAGAAAGGTTCTTCAAGAGAGAAGCCGAGCTGTGCGCACCCTACGCGCTGCCTGAACAGGTGGCCTCCTCACCGAACACCGCACAACAGAAGAAGTCGCAGCGGGTCAACAACGTGACTGAAAAGGGAAACACACCGAAGTGCTTCGTGTGCGAAGAAACAACTCACACTAACGCAACCGAATGTGAGAAGTTCAAGAAAATGGAAGCAAACTCAAGATGGGATACTGCAAAGTCCAAACGCCTCTGCTTCAGATGCCTACGTTATAGAAGCAAAACTCACAACTGCAAACCGAAGCCTTGTGGTGTCAACGACTGCAAATACTCGCACCACAAGATGCTGCACTATGACAAGAAGACAGAAAAGGCAGAGAAGTCAGAAAAGGAAGAGACACCAGAGGTCATCAATTCAACATGGACCGTGAAAAAGCAGTCTTACTTGAAGATCCTCCCGGTCCAGGTGAAGGGACCGAAAGGAGCAGTCAACACATTCGCACTGATGGACGACGGGTCAACAGTAACGCTCGTCGACGACAACATTGCGGCGCGCATAGGAGCAACGGGACCTGTAGACCCACTGAAAATAGAAACCATCAACGAACTGAAGACTGCAGAATCGGCATCGAGAAGAGTGACCATTGGCTTGAAAGGGATCAACAACAAAGAAGAGCGAATCCAAGCCAGAACAGTCAAGAATCTACACGTCTCATCTCAACAGGTTCCACGGGAACTAGTGGAAGGGTGCCCGCACCTGGCAGACATCAAGGGACAACTCTCGTACTCCAACGCAAGACCACAAATCCTCATCGGCCAAGATAACTGGCATCTCCTGCTCACCAAGGAAACCAGAAAAGGGGACAAGAACTACCCGGTGGCATCTCTCACGCCGCTGGGATGGGTTCTCCACGGGAGCCAGACTAAGTCCCTCGGGCAGAAGATCGACTTTGTATCGCACATGAAAGAACAAGCCGACGAGGACCTAGAAGAAATGGTCAAGAAGTACTTCGAGATGGACGCCTTATGCATTAACCGGAAGAGACCAAAGACCGACCCAGAAGAGAAGGCACTCAGAATTCTGGAACAGAAGACCGAAAAGATAGAAGACACCAGATACCAGACCGGCCTTCTCTGGAAAAAAGAAGACGTGAAGCTCCCAGACAACTACGAAAACTCCCTGAAGAGGCTCTTCAATATAGAAAAGAAGATAGATCGTGATCCCGAACTCAAGAAAAAATACGTCGAGCAGATGGACGCCCTAATAGTGAAAGGTTACGCAGAGCCTGCGCCGCCACAGAAGACTCCAGATAGGACATGGTACCTACCACACTTTGCCGTCATCAACCCCATGAAACCGGACAAATTACGGGTTGTGCATGACGCCGCAGCCAAGACCAAAGGAGTGGCACTTAACGACATGTTGCTCAAAGGTCCCGACCTACTACAATCACTGCCAGGCGTCATCATGCGCTTCCGACAGCACTCCATCGCAGTCACCGCAGACATCAAGGAGATGTTCATGCAGGTCAAACTACGACCTGAAGACCGAGACGCACTGCGATATTTGTGGCGGGGAGATAGACGGGACAACCAACCTCCGGAGGAATACAGGATGACTTCACTCATCTTCGGGGCATCTAGCTCACCATCGACGGCGATCTATGTGAAGAACCTGAACGCCAAAGAACACGAGAAGACTCATCCTGAAGCAGCAGCGGCCATAATAGGGAAGCATTACGTCGACGACTACCTCGACAGCTTCCGAAACCTCGAGGAAGCCGAACAGATCACCAAAGGCGTGCGAGAAGTGCACAAGAAAGCTGGCTTCGAGCTAAAACAATGGAAATCGAATTCGAAGTCGCTCCTAGAGTCATTAGGGGAAGACAAGCAACCAGAAGATATGGAACTCTACAAGACGGAAGAAAAGACAGAACGAGTTCTAGGCATCGTATGGAAGACTGAAACAGACGAGCTCTCATTCAACCTCAACCTAGCGAGGATACCTTCGACGCTTATAGAAGGAACTCGACCAACGAAGAGAGAAGCGTTGAGGATTGTGATGTCGCTCTTCGACCCACTCGGGTTCGCCTCACCGGTCACCATCAAAGCGAAACAGCTTCTGCAAGAAGTATGGCGTCGAGGAACAGCGTGGGACGACCGCATCGACGAGGACCTAGCGGAACAGTGGGGAACGTGGATGGATCATCTGAAGAGCCTCCGCGAAGTTGCAATACCGCGACGGTACCTCAACTACAGCAACGCCGCCTCCCTGGAACTCCACATCTTCAGTGACGCCAGCGAGTCTGCGTATTCGGCGGTCCTGTATTGGAGGGCGATATCGGCTGACGGCGAGGTGACTTTGTCCCTCACCATAGCTAAAGCCAAAGTGGCGCCATTAAAGCTGACATCAATCCCGAGACTGGAGCTGCAAGCGGCCGTGATGGGAGTCAGACTCGCCGAGACGGTGACGGAAGAACACGAACGGAAGCCTGATAGAAAAGTGTTCTGGACAGACAGCAGAACAGTACTAACCTGGATCAAGACGGGGTCACGATCTTACAAACCATACGTGGCTCACCGTCTAGCTGCCATAGAAGAAAGCACCAAAGTGAACGATTGGCGCTGGGTGCCAACGAAGTTGAACGTGGCGGACGATGCCACGCGTGACGTGCCGGCTACCTTCGATAGAAACCACAGATGGTTCAGGGGTCCAGACTTCTTGTACCAGACAGAAGACTCCTGGCCTATAGAAAATGCAGGCGCAGTCACGGAAGGACAATCCGGCGAAGAGCGGACGCATCATGTAAACGACAGGAAGAAACGAAAACTCGCAGAGGGACTCCCCAATCCAGCAAACTTCTCCAACTGGGACAGGCTACGATACGCGACAGCACGCGTTCTGCAGTTCATCGACCTCTGCAAACCCAACACGCAGAAGGTCAATTACAGAAGAACAAAGAAGAACAAGGAAGCGGATCCTACCTGGAGAAAGAACAAACCAACGACAGCGAAACCACAGGGACCCACACCGGTAAAGAAATCCCTAAAGAAATTCCTTCCAGTCACAGCCGAACTCCTGAAGAAAGCAGAGGAGCTACTGATGCAGTCCTCACAAGAAGAAGCCTTCGCAGAAGACATAGAAAATTTGAACAGCGGAAAACCGATCGCCAAGGAAAGTCGTCTCCATCAACTCAGCGTCGAATCCATCAACGGCTCACTCCGACTTCGGAGCCGTATCCGAGCGGTCAAGGACGTCGAAGAAGGTGTCAAGAACCCACTAGTGGTCGACGGAGATCATCCCACAGTGAAGTTGTGGATACAGGCCATACACCGGCAGCTCCATCACACCGGCGTGGAGGCCACAGTTAACGAGTGTCGTCAGCAGTACTGGGTGTTAAGGTTGCGTCCAACCACACGCGCCATTCTACGACGATGCCTCTTCTGCCGCATGAAGACTCAGGCACCGCCATATCCCAGAACAGGAGACCTGCCAGCTTGTCGCTTAGCTCATCACAAGCGACCCTTCACCTTCACCGGGATCGACTACTTTGGACCCCTTTCCGTGACCGTCGGACGAACCAGACAGAAGAGATACGTGGCTATCTTCACGTGTCTCACGACGCGGGCTATCCACTTAGAGGTCGCCGGCTCGCTCACCGCTGACTCCGCAGTGATGGCGGTCAGGCGAATGATTGCGCGACGCGGTTGCCCAACTGAAATCTGGTCAGACAACGGCACCAATCTTAAAGCTGCCGACAAAGAACTTCGACAATCCATCGACGAAGCGACAGCGGAAGAGGCAGCGAAGAGAACCATCGCCTGGCGTTACATACCGCCGGGAGCTCCATTTATGGGTGGCGCCTGGGAGCGTATGGTACGCTCCGTGAAAACCGCACTCTCAGCAACCCTGCACGAGCGCCACCCCACCGAAGAAGTCCTCACCACTCTATTGGTTGAAGTAGAGTACACCGTGAACAGTCGCCCGCTGACACACGTCTCCGTCAGCGCAGATGATCCAGAGGCTCTGACCCCCAATCACTTCCTATTGGGGGGTCCTGGGCGCGTGCCACAGCCGGGCACATTCACCGAGCAAGACACCATCTCCCGGTCCAGCTGGCGAGCTGCACAGAGGCTCGCTGACATCTTCTGGCTCCGCTGGGTGAAGGAGTACCTTCCCGAGCTCCAACACCGGCGGGAGCCCCACGGACGAGGTCTCCCAGTCAAGGAGAACGACCTCGTGCAGATCGTCGACCCGAACCTGCCCCGCAACGTGTGGATACGCGGGCGTGTCATCGCGACGTATCCAGGCCCCGACAACATCGTGCGGACGGTGGACGTGCAGACGAAGGGAGGTGTCCTGCGCCGGCCAGTAAGGAAACTGGTCATCCTGCCCCTGCCTACGGACGACGTGCCCGCACCGGAACGTGATGCGACGCGGTCGCACGGCGGGAGTGATGTGCGGGACAATAGACAATAACAGTGTAAATAGTGGTGATAACAGTGATAGTTATAATACGTCGTTAGAATCATAAGTAATTATAGTTGTATCTCACTGTTTGTTACGGACTTTATAGTTTATAGATACAAGCACCTACTTAGGGTAAGCGTTATTAGATTATCGAAAATTTTATGTCTTGTTTTCTACTGTTTTATATTTTTCCTAGATAGTTTGTAGTATGTAGAATCCAAAAACATATAATTTGTCATATGTTGTCATTTAAAATTATAGTAAAAAACGCAAAAATTGTCACGCGGCTCTCTTTAAGGTAAAGTTTCGCGGTACTTAACCTACTGTGCCGATTCCGACTTCACTCTTATTGGCTAAAATTTCGATGTTCTGATTGGCTGACCAATCACAGGCCCTACTTTTTCTTAGCCAAAATCGTATAAATTACGCGTCGGATTTCGGGCTCGACACAGTCGGCAAGCAGCTACAATAGAAGAAACAGGAAGAAAAGGAAAATAAAGAAGAACTATCAGAATCAAGAAGGCTTTTATTCCCCACCAACCCCAGCAAACAAATGTGCACCCGCACATCATCCATTTTGGTCCAAATGTGAAAGTGCCGGCCAACAAAAAAAACTGCATTAGTCTGATAGAACTTGTCCATCTAAGCATTTCTTATTAGGGCACCAAAACTGTAGCACCACTGTACCTGATTTTAATTGAGTTAAAAAAATCTGTCTTTTCACTAACTAAAACAAATGAAATATCTTTCCACATCGTTATATTTTCTATTAAATGAATTATTAAAAACAAAATAAATGTTCTGCCACGGATCCTAACCTGTAGTTTATGTTTGGGAGGGGGGGTTCTAATAATATAAAAATACTTTTAATTTTTTTTATATATAATGTATGGTTTTAAAACATCATATCATCTTCATCTGGCATAACAATAATATGCTCTAATCCCAAAGCTGGGGGGGAAAACCTTGTAAATGCCGAGCATAACTCATAAACCATATTATGCACATTATAAATGAGAACAGCACGTCGGAGGCCATGGTGTTTCATGGCCCCCGGCGGGCGCCGCCGCCCGGCTCACACATCGTGGTCGGGGGGGCTCGGATCGCTGTCGAGTCTACCATGAAGTACCTTGGATTGGTGCTCGACAGCCGGTGGGACTTCGGCCCCCACTTCCGGCGGCTGGCGCCCAACTTGTTGGGCGCGGCTGGGGCGCTATCAACGCTGCTTCCCAATCTGTGGGGCCCGAGCGCCGCCGCCTATAGGCGGCTCTATGTGGGGATCGTTGCGGAAACCGCAGAGAGCGATGGCCGTCAGAGTCATCAGGGGATATCGCACGATCTCCTACGAGGCGGCCTGTGTACTGGCTGGATCCCCGCCCTGGGTCCTCGAAGCGAAAGTACTCGCGTCATTGTATCGGTGGCGCGAGGAAGAGAAGGCGCGGGGTGAGCGACCGATGCAGCGACACATGGAGCTGCGTCGGTCTCAACTTCGCGAGATGCAGAATGGCGGGACAGGCTTACACGCCCTACCGCTGGCCTCGTCACCATCGAGGCGGTCCGGCCGGTGCTCGAGCGCTGGCTCGGGAGGAGGCACGGCTCCCTGTCGTTTCGGGTGACGCAGGTGCTCTCGGGGCATGGTTGCTTCGGGAAGTACCTGTGTCACATAAACAGGGAGCCGGACGCCCGGTGTCACCACTGCGTCGACTGCCGGGAGGACTTGGCGCGGCATACGCTGGCAGAGTGTGCCGCCTGGGAGGAGCCGCGCCGTGCCCTCATCTCAGAAGTAGGCAGTGACCTGTCGCTGCCGGCCATGGTCGAGTCGATGGTCGGCAGCGAAGAGTCCAGGGACGCGGTGGTTTCCTGCTGCGGAACAATCGTCTCGCAGAAGGAGGCTGCGGAAAGGAGAGGGAGATCTCGTCCACTCACCCGGCCCGCAGTAGGCGCACCGGGCGTCGGCGAAGGGCGGAGAACGCCCTCTTCCAGCCCCCCTAAATGGGTCCAGGGGCGACGGACTCGGGGACGTCCGTTTCCCCCCATACATCAGGACCCGAGGTGGCGGCGCATAGTGTTCCACGCGCGCCCCTCTTAGACGTCGCGGGGGGAGTCTAACACCTCACTCCCCCCCCTGACCCGAGGAGGCCCGCGGTGGCGGGCTGGTACCAGTCGGGGGTTGCGGAAGGATCGTATGTTCCCGTGACCCCCGGCGTAGGTGTGATATGGAACACCGGGGTGGTTTTTAGTCAGTAAGAGTCTGACAGACCCCGTCGCCCGCCCCAGGGCGGCGGACATCCATGAGCATTTTCCAACCCGGAAACAAAAAAAAAAAAAAAAGGGTTGGCACCGGTAGGGTAGAGGACACACCTACCTGCTTAGGTGGCCATTGTTGTAATTTCAAAAAATAATAAGCCAAGTTGTAAAATTATTTTTTATTGTTCGTACCCATGATTTTTTTTTCAGGTTATATAATGTACAAAAATAATTATATTGTGTTTTACAAAAAATATTCCAAACGTCATGTTCTGGCAAGATATTTCATTTGTTTAAGCTAATTCATATCGAAAATATATGAAAAGACAGACCTTTGGAACTCAAATAATACCAAGCACAGTGGTTCTACAGCTTTGGTGCCCTAATAAGAAATGTTAAGGCGGACCAGTTCTGTCAGAATAATCCACTTTTTTCTTTTGGCCGGCACTTCCATATTTGGACCAAAAATGTATGAAGCGTGGATGATGTCCTTTTATATTCAAACACTGAAGAGGAAATAACATAGATAATCTTATAAATGTTTGTTTTATGTATATATTTTTTGTATATATGTAAATGGCAGACCACATACTACATGTAGTCTTGTCTCTCCTATTTCCCTTAATCCATCCAAAGGTTGTCTTTGAAAAGCTGCTTTTAGCATTACGACCGCCCATTGTGGCAGCCCTTGTAAAATTTCTACATTTATATCAGTAATATTTATGATGTACGGTCGCGGTCATTAATGTAGTATCACATAAGGACTGTATTGCTGTGAATGCGCGGTAAAGGCCGTACCTACGTCTGTGTGCATAAAGTGATGTATCAACACAGAACGCTCACCTCATAATTCGCACACTGGCTGATTTGCGTTCCCATTGAGGGACCACATTTCAATTTTGAGCTTTTGAATGCGTCAGCTTTTAGTAAAGGTTCTCAAACAATTGTAAATTCAGTCTCTAGTTTGTAAAAGTAGCCACTCAAAAGATACAATCGGTTAAAGGTGGTCCCTCAGTCGTGACTGACAGGCATATCTCAAAATCTAGTTAAAATTTATAACTTCTATAAATGACTACTTCTGTAAAAGATTTGTAAAACAAATTTAATCAATATTAACCCTTCCTTTCCACAGAATAGAAAGAACTAGCATGCGCAAGGTGGTTCCTCAACCGATCACCATAAGGTTCCGCTTGAGTGGAGACCACAATGGAATTTGAAATTTACTTAGGTCTAGCGTTAGTAAAAGTACTTGAACGATTGTGAATTTAACCTCTAGTTTCTAAAAGAAGCAATTCAAAAGTTACAATCGATTTAAGGTGGTCCCTCAATTGGAATGTTTATTAAAAGAAAAATCACTTTACCTAGCATTCGGAAGTTAAATTGACGAATGCTGCAAATCCAGTATCAATGCTATCAAGTAAACGCTGGCGCATGAATCCAACAATATTGAAACATATATATCTATTCCTCTTAAATGTTCCCTTAAATGTAGTTGTTGATGATGTTGATGTTCTTAAATGTTTTTATGCAATGCAACTTCAGCTGCTCATCAGATCTCTCATTCCGTGCTTCCCATCGCTGTATCGCAAAAACGTTCTTGTTTATGTTTTTCAATCAAATATGGGCGAAACGAAAACCAGCTCAAGAATCTGGTTTTCGTTTGCACGGCGAACGGTTCGTAAAGATGTGTCGAATAATTCGGCAAAATGTCTCGTTGGTATGAAACCACTTGTTTCATTATTCACTGACTAGCTGGGGCCATCTTTTGACCCTCCGACAAAAAAAGAGTACTGTTAGGTAGGCTACTAGCAAAATACGAATATTACCAATTTGAAACAAAATTATTTTGAAAATAGAAATATTACATATTATATTATTATTATACTAAACTTAATGTAAACTAAACTTAACTTAATGTACTGTTATGTGTGTATGTTTGTATGTAATGTGTTTGCGACCGAATTCGGTCGCAAAGTCCTGTCACTCCATTACTCCATACATTTCACCTGTCAATTCGGCGCTTTGCGACCGAATTGACAGAATTGATCGAATTCGGTCGTAAAGCGATCGCTATGAATGTCGAGACTGCTGGGGCTGTCTACCTTATAATTTACTTAATTATGTTTCTGTGGGTATAATCATAAATTTTAACGAATTATGTGAACAAGGCGGACATGATACGGAACTATATTCAATAGCGTGATTATTCGAGTAGGTAATTATAAAAACATTAAAAAATATTATCACCGCGCGTGAGATTCGAACCCATGGCTCGCTACGCATGAACGTGCTTACCGACGTATGATAACTGCTAGGCTATCATGTCATATAACCTAACGGTTGAATTTATGAACTACAATCAGTTGCAAACGAATGTGAGAGTGTGTGTCTATAGTATAGAAATTACTATTAGAAGAAGGTCATAAGTTAAACAGAAGTGTCAATCTATTGCTTCGTGACACTGTCACTCCACTTTTGACCCTTACTATACATAATAAAGGGTATTGTAATGTACATTTTATTGTAGACTTACAAGTAAGTATAATGGCTTTATTGGTACGTCACAGTCATTTATTTCCTTTGTGACACCTTGGAATTCTGTCAAAAAACTTCTCAATGAGTCTTAAGTCACATGTGCCGTGCCAGGAACTGCCAGAACGGCCACTACGAGTATTTATCAATAAGGGTGTACTACTTTGTCTATCCCTTTAATAATTTATGGCCACCACACAAACACTACATGTCGATTACATGATACGGGTGCCCTAACTGTGGCTATAGTAATGCCGAACTTGTTTACACATACGTGTTTTACTCTAATAACCTTCATTTACAGATATGGTTTCCGCGTTAACCCCTTTGAATGGATCGTAGTGTTGACAGGTTACAATGAAGGTCACAGAAGTCAATATCCATCAGTTATTTTGATAATTTGTGAGTATTTAATTATTTTGATAGCTGTCTTGCACAAAGACTACATAATTTAATCCATATAAAAATTTCTTATAATTTTTTCTTTGTTAGCCTATATTTTCCAACTGCTGCGCAAAGGCCTCCATGCCCTTCCAGGAACTTTTTTCCCGCGCTTATTTAATATTTTTGTATTTTCAGTCAGCATTGTTCCTATTGTTGTCAGCCTACTAGTGGAAAAGGGAATAGCCGTTGTAAGTTGGAACAACTCAATAATTATTGTCCAGTTTTTGGTAAACTCTCAAAAATGATAATAATGTCTGTTTTTGTTTTTAGGATATATTACCAGAGAAGTTTGGCGTCATATTGCAACTATGTAACATGTTTTTTACGGTCTTGTTGCCTATTGCAATTCTGCATGTTCAGGGCAACGATTTTAGTTTTGGTAATTATGTATAATTTGGAAAATCACTACTTGATGGATATTTAATGATGATACAAGCAAGGAATAATATTTTTTCTAGAAAATCTGACATCATATTGGTAGCACTACCAATGACCGTTCGGATAGACGTGTTCTTGAGTGGAGACCGCGAATCGGTAAATGTAAGGCAGGACGCCCTCAGGCTCGGTGGAGCGACGATCTTCGCAGAGTGGCTGGTAGCAGCGGGATGAGAGTTACCGAGAATCGAGCTGAATGGCGTGCAATTGGAGAGGCCTGTGTCAAGCAGTGGACTACTGTAGGCTGGTGATGACACTACCAGATGTTCTTCCCATCCCATCACGTTTGTGAATTTTCGCCTGTTGATTTAATTCGACCTTAACAGCCGGCAACTTCGCTAAATAATATTATTTTTTGCAGTTGGAATAACAACAGTCTGCATGCTCTATTTAATTATTTTCTTAAAACTTTGGAGTTATGTGCAAACCAACCATTGGTGTCGTCTTGGTTTGAAGAGGAAGTTTTTTGATAATAAACTTAGGAGACAGAGTTTATCAGTACCTAATTGGAGTAAGTGTACATTCATTTTTATGATAAGTAAGAAATAGTATAAGGCCGATGGCACACCATGAATACAGGATCTATGTTATGTTATCTATGTCATAGATAAATGTTTGCTTTCGATTACGACCGCCATAGGCAGTGGTGCGTGCACCGTTGTGTTGATGATAATGGGCACACCATGAATTTATTTTGTAGAATAGTGGACTTTATGTGACTGATCATAAAGTATATTATTCAATGTCATTATAATCCTATGCTTTGTGCTCATCTTTGATGAGTGCATGCGGAGGCTTCCAGGTGTGCAGGCATTGATACCGTAAGAGATTTAAAACACCTGTACCGGTATCTCTTGATCCCGGGAATCAATTCCTTATTAAGCTCACGCCATTCCTTTAAAGTCAGTTAGTCAGAAAGATCAACTTTGTGAAATAACCAGTAAATGTCATAACGGCCTTATATATTTAACCTAATTTAAAAAATAGAAAGTGATATTTGAGGGAAAACAGAGTTTAAAGGTTACTGTTAAATTATTACAGATAAACTAATTACGGCCGAACATGAGCGTAAGTTTAATACAAGTTACTGCGTGCCTTCCTCACGTCTGTTTGTTTTCATGCTTTTAGAGTGATTCGTTTAGTTTGTGTGTTGAAAACTTTTTTTAGCTTTGTATTTTGAGCATACGTATGTCTACTTTAGAAATGCTTTGGTTGCAGTATTATAGAAATGCAGGATTTTATGTTTTTTCTATGTTTGAGTTAGTCTCACCTTCTATTAGAGTTAGTAAATAGTTTGTACTTCTTGTAGTGTTGCGTTCTATTTTTTTACAAATTATCATAGCGTTACGTAACGTTATCGATTTGTATGCTTATGTTTATCGCATCCTTGTTTTATCTATTTTCGTTTATCTGCTAATCTGAGTGTTGTGTGAAAGGCTTGCGTTAACTAATCACATTATATACAAATATAGATATTAAATCAACCAATTACTAACGATCCTTTTCCTACAGAGAGTAAAGAAGATCTTATAAATGATACTCCGGCTGCAGCGCGGCTGACGAAGTATCCCGCCAATCTGAATCTAAAAGATTTGTTCTACTTCATGTTGGCCCCCACCCTTTGTTATGAGTTGAATTACCCCCGCACTGCACGGTTAGTTTTGATTGTATCTGTTTTTTTGTCTGAATTTTTTAATTGAGAGGTGGTGGAGAGTGGGGAGGCCTTTGCGCAGCAGTGGGATATTAATGCATAATATATATATATTTTTTTATTAGGTATCTTTTACTAAAAAAAAATAACTCATACCTCATATCACAGTTTTTTTCAACACCATTTTACACACCGGTCAAATTGTCCCTGAAATGTGTGTACTTCACAAAAAAGGAGACCCATAAGCCTCATTTCACATGTATACAAGTTGTTTATAAAAGTAATAGAGAACCGTATCGCTCCGACCCTAGACCTTCACCAGCCTCCCGAACAAGCTGGATTTCGTCCCCATTTCTCCACAATCGATCATCTCTATACCATTAATCAAGTAATCGAAAAATACAATGAATTTAACAAACCGCTTTTCCTGGCCTTTGTGGACTATGCCAAGGCATTTGACAGCATAGACCATCAGTCCGTTATTAACGCCTTGGAGTCCCAAAACGTTGCATACACTTATATCGACCTCATTGATACCATCTATCGAATTAGATCTGCGAGCATTAAGTTACATATTTCTGGTCCAAATTTCAACATAGAAAAGGTGTCAAACAAGGCGATCCACTCTCACCTAAGCTGTTTACAAGCGCACTGCAGGAGGTGTTTAACAAGTTGCCTGATTCGTGGCAGTCACGCAGCATAAAGGTTAGCGGTCAGCTAACAAACCTCTGCTTTGCTGATGATATTGTATTATTCTCCACATCACCATCAGAACTTGAAGAAATGCTCCAAGATCTGAGCACAGCAAGTCTTGAGGTTGGACTTTCAATGCACAGATCCAAAACACAGGTAGCACACACCAACAGCACGAAACGTAGCGTCGAGGTAGACGGACATGTGTTGCAATATGTCGATGAGTATACATACCTGGGCCAGATAGTGTCTTTCAAGAATAGACAAGACAAGGAAATCGAAAGACGAGTCCAAAATGCTTGGAAGACCTACTGGTCCCTTAAAGAACATATGAAAGGTAATCTTCCTATAACACTTACGAGGAAACTCATCGACATGTGCATTCTGCCCGTCCTAACCTACGGTGCGGTGCACAAAGTTGGTCACTTACTGAACAAAAGAAGTCCAAACTCAAGATTTGTCAACGGCCAATGGAGCGCAGCATAATAAGTGTCAAGCGCACAGACCGAGTCAGAAACACCACGCTGCGCTCCATAACTCAAGTAGCGGATGTTAGAGAAAAAACAGCCAGGCTGAAGTGGGACTGGGCTAGACACGTCGTGCGAATGCACCCGGAGAGATGCGCAAAGATCGTCATTCTGCTGGACGCCTGATTGTGGACATCGCCGTCGAGGTAGACCACGGCGAAGGTGGTGTGACGATCTAGCGGGTTTGCAGGGCCAACATGGCTAGAAATCGCCCTAGACACAGGGAGGTTTGGAAGGAAAAAGGGAAGGCCTTTGCCCAGCAGTGGGAAACAGTATAGGATAACAAAAAAAAAATCATTATCTTTTGGGTGAGGATGAGTACAATCGGCAACGAAAGTCAGTTACCAACACTACTTTTTTCATCATCGCTGAACACCATGATTATATTTTAAAATCGATTTATCTTGCTTTAAATGGTCAAGCCGGCTATTACATCAAATACTAATAACCATTTATTTCATAATATTGTAAAAATTACGGTGTCAATCGAATTTTGTCCTGACAGTACGTAAAATATTAAGTGGCAGGTGTGGAAAAAGGGCAACAAACTCACGTTTTCTTTGAAGAAAACGTGCGAGTTCACGTGTACTCTAATCGTGATATCTCGACGAATATCAGTGGTTGTCTTGATATTTTATTAATCACGTGTGCTTATTAGTTTGCGCATGACAAAATTTGACTGATCGCTGTAAATAATGTGGAATTTCAGATCTTTCAATTCAAAGTCAAAGTCATGTCTCCGATATAGGATAAGCTGATTGGTCACAGCTTTTAGCTTCGCGAGAGATGTTGTAAAAGACATACATAATCAGCCTATAACGTCCCCACTGCTGGGACACAGGCCTCTTCTCTGTGAGAGGGAGTGGGCCTTAATCCACCACGCGGGCTCAGTGCGGGTTGGTAGATGTCACACGTCTTCGAATTTTTCGGTTCTAGGACATGCCGGTTTCCTCACGATGTTTTCCTTCACCGTTTAGAGAGCAGTGGTGATGAAATAATTTACACAAAGTAAAGCGCCTGTCTGGGTTCGAACCTACGACCTACAACTCGTAAGTCGCGGCCGTTACCACTGGGCCACCACTGCTCATCGGCCAAGACCACGCACAATTACACATTCTAGACCAAAGGTTGACGGACGATAATTTACAATTACTCAATATTTTGTATGTGGTGCGAGTTATTATAGTTCGAATAGTTTATTTATTTTCCTTCCTAACGTATAAAATAAATAAGTATCCCTAACTAAACTTCTATATGGTATGCGTTTCAGAATCCGGAAGAGGTTTGTGATCAAAAGGGTGTTGGAGTTGTTCTTCGGTATAAACCTTGCCCTCGCGCTGTTCCAACAATGGATGATACCCACCATCACCAATTCCTTCGAGACTTTCACAACGATGGACCCCATAAGGATCACAGAAAGATTACTCAAGTTAGCTGTGAGTGCAGCATAATTGAATAAATATTTTTTCCCGTTACTGGTAGTCATCATCAGTCGGCATCAGATTAGACTGGAAGCTGGATTGCTTCTATGCGACTTAGGTATTATTTCTTCAGATACGGGGCAATGTTAATGCCCTCGATCTGGATCTGGATCTCAGTCATCCTTTGTACTTACACAAAGCTGTGGAATGTAGAAATGCGGAGAGGAATGTTACTCAAGTCCATAGAAATGCGAAGAGGAATTTTCTAAACATTCGTTCGGCCCTTTATGCTACTGACTAACTCTCGTCGACACGAGAGCAGAAGCTCTAGAATTTCGTATTCTGATGATGATAGTGATCCATCTGGCAACCGCTCGCTTCTGGATATAGACCAGTCCCAAACTGCCGCCTAACCTTGGTCGCACACACTGCACGAGATTTGCTGATAGACAATTTGGCAAGTTGACAAAAGAGAGTGACGGATATTAGTTAGTAGAATGTTATCTTTTGGCGCTGTTTAGTTATTACAAGTACTTCACACAAAGTAATAAATGGCTCGTGACCACTTCGGTCACTAGCTCAATCGGCTCATATCAACACTTCGATCTTCTCCCAATGTTGGCCGTCCTAACGAATTGTGTGGGTGACACCTAAAACAGCCTTACATTTCCAGGTTCCGAACCATCTCATATGGCTGTGCTTTTTCTACTTAACCTTCCACTCGTTCCTGAACCTGATGGGTGAGCTGCTGCAGTTCGCAGACCGCAAGTTCTACTCCGATTGGTGGAACTCCAACAATATATCCATATTCTGGAGCACTTGGAACATGCCAGTGCATATGTGGGCTGTCAGGCACGTCTACAAACCCATCACCGAAAAAGGATTCAGCAAATTTAATGCTGGAATCGTTGTGTTTGCTATATCTGCACTGTTTCATGAGTATTTGGTGAGTGCTAATAATTCATCACCTACAACTTGTTGACCATAGGTGAAGATTGCCTAGATTTTTTATTGCAAAGCCCTACAGCCTTTTGCAGCTTTGAAGAAACGCTGAGCTAGCATGCTCCTCCCCGTGACTTAGATACCGACGACAATAAAGCACTTAAAGCGGAGAGTCAGTTGAAAGCCAATCGTAGCCTGAAAACTTTTTTGCAAAAAAAAAAAACAACCGACTTCCAAAAACGACATTACAAAGTGAAAAATAACTTTAATTTCGGAAGTCGGTGTCGTTGGGTTCGCATTTTCGTTGTTTGCCACCAACTTCCGAAATTAAAGTTATTTTTCACTTTGTAATGTCGTTTTTGGAAGTAGGATGTTTTTTTTTTGCAAAAAAGTTTTTATTTTTCACTTTTAAGTTGTAATTTTTACCAGTAATTTTGGTGTAAAAACCAAACTACTCAACCGTTTTTGATGAAATTTCTATGGGACCATTTGGGAAGTATACCCTTTCCAACAAAAAAAGAATTTTTCAAATCGGTTGGCAAGCGACGGAGTTATGCGAGAACAAACATAAAAAAAAAAAAATACGAACATCCGAATTGAGAACCTCCTCCTTTTTTAAAAAAGGAGGAGGTTCTCAATTCGGTTAAAAATATAGCTGTCTTGGGAACTGGCTCAACAAGTGTTTTGTTAAATTTTCACACGTTTTTCAACTGGTGGTAAAACCACTGAATATCAGCCCATGTTGATATAAATTATTTTGTTTAGTCGACATTCAAAAATGTTGCCCATCACGTGTGCCAGGTGCATCTACTCACACTAACTCTTTCACATCGGTGTAATTGAACGTCCCAATCTTTCCATTTTTTGTCGCCATATTAACTAATGGCAACTCAAAACTGTTACAGGTGAGTGTACCGCTGCAAATGTTCAGAATTTGGGCGTTCTTGGGTATGATGGCCCAACCTCCTCTCGCCATCATCTCTCGCCACGCCGAGGTCAGGCTTGGGCCACGCTGGGGCAACATTATGGTGTGGAGCTCCCTGATCCTTGGCCAGCCACTTGCCATCATGATGTACTACCATGACTACGCCATGCTGCATTTTAAACCAGCGGAGACAGTGCTCTAATTCCTTTAATTTATAGGGAATACACTCACTGATAAAAGAATTGTGCCATTTTTAAAGAACGTGAAACATATCCTGTAATGATGCTATCATAGTCAAGTATCAAACAAGCTACCCTCGAATGGCGCTATAAAAATATATCATGCATTATTTAAATTGAGCCATATTTAGAAGTGTCACAATACTTTTTTCGTTACGGCGTGTACATTTGGGTAGCTTAGAATTTTACAAAACAGTGTGATAGGAATAAAATAATAATTGGTTTAATTACTTTGAATTTACAAAATTATGAAAATTATAAACTTAGCCATTAAGAATAGTTTTTTAAATATTATATTAAGCATGAAATGTTTTAAAAACATGTGGTATGTGTACAGAATTAAATTAAAAATGAACAATTTTCTAATTTGTGGTGTAGGTGGTCAGTGAATTATTAGTGGGTAGGAAATGGGGCTATTATTAAGCATATTTTTAGGACTACCATGTCAGATCTACCTGCATCTTATCAATGAATTTATAGCATTTGAGTGAAGACTGAATGCACCTCGTCGGTGCGACACGTTACATTGTGATATGAAGGCCATGTCTCGAAAGAATATACCAATTTTATTTCGCGTATTTTAATTCCTACATTACAGTTTTTTTTTTTTTAATATTTTTATACTCGGTCGATTTTAGGTGTTGATGTGGTATTCAGAGTACAATTTAAAAATAAGAACCTCTTTTTTAGGTACAGACTCCAGCACATCAAGCTACTACAATCTGTCAAATTTCTATAATAGATTTTCAACTTTATCGCTAAAGCAAAGGTTCAAGGTTGATTGGGAAAATTTGACAGTTTCGGGTAGCGTCTGTACAAATATTCGTGTGGGTAGTTTTAAAATAATTTTAAGAGAATGTTTTACAAATAATTTATTTTTGTTATTTTACAGCGATACCTATGTGTGCGTAGTATAAAAATCACATTTATGAAATAAAAAGCATTTAAATGAGTTGTTATGATTGAATTTATATAATACGATATTTAGTATTACTATACCTATTTATATATTTTATATGTTTTCTATTTTTATAAAAATAAAGTTGTTCTGAATGTTACAACTGGATTTTATTTTAAACGACTGCCGCGAGACTCAAGCGCCGAAACATTTGGCACATTATTCTCGTCGAGACGCTAGAGTAACAGTTACAAAATTACTGCTGCGAAAAACGTGATGATTCTTAAAATAGCTAGCATGTGCTATGTGCATCATCATAAGCACGTGAGCAGCACTGTTTACACGCTCCCCAAGAAATAGAAATATTTGTGATTTGACCTTGATTATGTCCGGGCGTAGATAATGTTCGGGCAGCGGTACGGTGATTATAATAGAGATAACGAATTGGCTCCGACTGCGACGTGCGTTCACACTTCAACCTATGACGCGACGTGGGCATGTGCAAAGGCCGATGAACCGTTATCAGATTGCCTTGAACAGTAATACGTATTAGAATGATCAAAACACGACACATTTTCATGACGACGCTACTTTGTCTAGCATAGGCATAAAATATAATGAAATCTACTATAAATTCAAACTTTATTTACTGGTAAATAACAATGCGGATATGAACTACATAATATAATATTCTTAACACTCCTTGTGTTAGGTAACTCTGATTTTTCGGTTTATTAGTTAAAGGAGGAGGAGCAATCCGTATAAAACTTTTTAACAAAAAAAAATAAACCGCCGAAAAAACTGAAAAGCAAAAAATAATAAACCTTTTTTTATTTAACCTTAATAACTAAGTTCTTAAACTAATGTAAGTATACCTAAGTAATTTTGAGTGGCATTGAATAGAGTTATAATACACAACTCAGCATTCAAATCTGTGAGTGAACAATAAATCACCCCTATTCTCCCACCCTTAGGGTTGGATTTCTTTTTCCAAAATATGGAACCACCTTGGGGGTTTACCCTTTCCAATAAAAAGAATTATCCAAATCTAACTACTCTGTAAAAAGTTATGCGTGGTCATACATAAAAAAATATATACATATATATAATATATACGCGTCGACTTGAGAACCTCCTCCGTTTTTTTCGTCGGTTAAAAATAGTAGTCTATGAATAACGAAGATATAACACGTGCAGAGCCACCTGTTGTGTTGGGCTTGAACTAGAATCAAGCGCCATTGCTACGACACCTAAAATGGCGTGGCGACCGCCCTCGCTTCGGGCGCTATAACTTGTTCACTGGCAGTACAATGTTTTTTTATTTCGTAGTAGGTGTCACTGTAGTCGCAAGTTTAGGTCGTAAAAATTCCGATTGGATAAAAATGGTTGTTGAAACACCCCTAGTGCTTCACGATTACCATATCAAAGTCCAAGAGAGGATGAACGATCTTCCGTTCTGGATTATAAGTGCAGACGTTTTTTTCTGAGGTCTGCATTTCCATGAAAGCCAGCATAAATAACAACATCACGCTTGTATACCGCCGAAGGGTTATTTATGCAGAGTTGTCAGGTGGTGAGGTGGCCGAGTTGTTGATGGTGGATTATACCTAGGCAGGTAGGCAGCTATCTAGGTATAGGCAGCTATAGGTAGGTATACTGTGTATCTATAGGTAACTAGATACCTGTGTAGATGTGCCATAGGCCACGAAACTTTAAAACCAATTATGTACTAAGTATTAAAAAAACATTAGGTATAACTTATATTAACAAATAATGTACACACATAATATAACACATTAACTTATATTTTGTATACACGTGTTTCTGTGACAAATAGCCAGCAAATAGCCTACTTTTGTACCCATTTTTCTTTCTCATTTTTTTTTCTCTTTTGGTTTTCGCTGCACTCGGGTAAAAAGTCGGAAGACTATTACATAAAGTGTTATGATGGTGGCTCTTTTACTATATTGTTAGCGTACAGACGTGTAAAACACTGCGACCCTGCGGGTTGGGATCCGTCGTGGTTTTGCCTGATGAAATAAGTGTGGTGGAAGATCTCATTAACATCCAAAAGAACAATGATGATCAGATGGTCCAATTATCTAGTGCTTGATGGTTTAGGTACTCGCAAGACAGTGTTTTAATAGGTATTGATAAAACTGAATCTAGCAATATTAAACTACTTATCAAACAATAACAATATTAAATTAAACAACAAACTAAGAATTCAGCAAGCTTTTCCACATTTCTTTTTAGGACGTTTGTAGTTTAGTGGAAAGCGGATCGTCGTCCTATTGAGCCGCCGAGGGCGCGGAATCAATTGATGAAGAGGCTTCGATAACGGCCACGAACGTGTCCCGCCTCTGGGAGCTATCCTCTTACGGGTGAACTCGCCTCGCGCCAGCCATTCTTATCGCAGTTCCTGTTGCACGATGATAACAATGCCAGGTGGTACTCACAATTTTAAAGCGGGTGCCTACACTTGAATATTGATTTGGTTAATTGACTTACGGTCTATTGGCATACACATACTAGTTATAGTGATTCTGTAGGCAGGTATCAACTTATTCTTCTGGACTGTTTCTTCTTCTTAGCTCAGTTGGTTTTAGTACTTACTTAATATAATAATATAACATCTCGCCTGTATCCCCGAACGGCTAGGCAGAGGTGATAGGACAACCACATTTCGCCAGGTGTTTAACTTCCATGTAGTAGGGGGCGAGCCTATTGCCGTCAACCGGGCACCACAGATCCTGACTCCGGATCGCTAGTTAGAAATTCCTGATGTAAAAACCTAATAACACTTTGCCCGACCCGGGAATCGAACCCAGGACCTCAAAGAGACAAAAGAGCAATGTGCTGCGTCTAAACTGTGCTTACAGAAATCTTTAGTGCCATGTTTTGGAGCTGTGAACAGCGTTTAAAGGACTCCCACGATAACATTGATTGATGTTCGATACGGTACGGACGCGTCGTATCGAGTGGTTGTGAATAGCCATGCAGGGCTCGTCTGCTCCACCGGCCATCGGTCCTCCGACAAACATGGTTCAGCTTACTTACTCTGCAAGCTATATCGATAACTCCGCTTCATAGCGCGCTGAGCGACCTTAAATTTGTGGACCAGCCCTACTGTCAGTGTTCACGTTTTGTCACCTTATAGTCTGCAGACATTGCGGGGTAGGAGACGAGAAGACTTGATGATGTTTTCCAAATGCTGCCCAATCCAACTGGATCCTCTTCTCGGCTTCCTACTCAATGTTATGTCTACCGAGCTAGATGACCTGCCCTATTCTAGATAGACATACTCCTTCATAACTTCGAGAAGCGACACTTCGATGTGGATTGGACTCGGCAAGACGTGCCAGTTATAAGTACATTTTTAGAAAAAAATAGTCGTGCATAGGTACCGGGATTTTTACCTAAAATATAGCCCGGACAGCCAACATGTTAATATCCAAAATACCATCGAACAAAACTCAGCAGAATCATGTAGCTGTACATTTTCCATATTGTTTGATTTGATGGAATAATTGATGTACGCAGTTTCAAAGTGGGCAATTAACAAAGCTAGGCCAAACAGAAGTGGGATACGTGTTAGCTTCGGGTTAATCATGTAATAACATTTGCGGGAGAGGCGGGCGGGTTGCGGGTAGCGGGAGCGACTAACAATGTTGACCGTGCAGAGCAAACAGCGGCGGCAACGTCAGCTCACGGGCCGCCGCGCCCGCTCCGCACTGCCGACTGCCGGTGCCGCAACCCTATCGCTCTAAGTATTCTAATACTGCGGCTCGCCCCTTTTTCGCACGGATTTTATGACTTGACATAACATCGAGATTTCTTCTATCTACCTATGTCAGATTAATATCAATTTATATAGGTACGTAGATACACTAAACTTTCCAAAATAAAATTTCTAAATGATTAATTCGCACGCATTAAAATTTGTTGCGTAGTTTTGAAGAACAACGCGGTCACACATAGGTACAGACACGAAAAGGCAACTGTAATCTATACTTATAATAAATCTGTAGAAGTGAAAATTCTGTACATTGAAAATATCAAAAAAATAAATGGCAGGGGGTGTTACTAGACCGACACCGAACCCAAAAATGTGATTAAAAAAATTTTTGTCTGTCTGTCTGTCTGTCTGTTTGTTCAGGCATCACGCAAAAACTACCGGTTCGATTACGATGAAACTTGGTATAATTATTCTTTAATATCCTGGGCACCACACTGGGTACTTTTTATCCCGGAAAAGTATATACAATAAAAAACAAACTTAATTTTGCGGTTCGATCCCTAGACCCGATTACTGTACCAACCGCAACTAATAAGTTTGTCGTAGGTTACGTTACCCGCAGTGGAGTTCACTAAAGTTATGCTCTAAATGTAGTGCTGAAGGTTGAATTTGGCTTGCACCGTTCGCAGCACACGCGTGGCGCGCGGCCGCCACGGATCGCTACCGTATATAAGGATATTTTTTGAACTTTGATTTGAACGGACGTGTTGAGTGGCGAGCGTTCGTTCTTATTTTAACTGCTACTTGCAATTCTAAACCGTGTTTTTCAGTGCGACCTTTTTTATTTCTATTAGTTTTTAGAGTTATTTAGGTTTATTTTTATAAGTCGTAGGTATAGATTTTAATTTTAAAGTATAGGTAGTATATTTGATAGTGTACGTAGTGACCGTAGGTTATTTTATAATACTGTTAGGTAAGATTAGTCATTCGTATAGATATTAGTTTTTAGGGATTTTGCTTATTTATTGAGTTTAGTTATCATCAGAAATAGGTTTATTTAGGTAGGTAGGTATTTTATTTTCTGTTATTGAGTTTTTTTATTTTTTATTATGTAGGTACTTAGGTAAGGATATCATATAGGTGCCCTCTTAATCACCACTAATGAGACACAATTGGTTTTCTATTGTAATTAGCCACAAAGGGCCCGCGAGATAGATGGCATCCTGGGGAAGCACATACATTTTATCCTGTTAGCACGTTCCCGTGGGATAATTTCCGACATCCACGCGGGCGAAGCCGCGGGCAGAAGCTAGTTTATAATATGTACTAAGTAGCGATACACCCTTGTGATAACACATCGAGATTTCTTTATTATATGTAAGTTTAATATATTAATGTATTTCACACATAAACATTCCGGAATATATTCTCAAAATTATTGTGAAAACGGCATCAAAATCCGTGGCGTAGTCTAGAAGAAAACAACATAGTCACAGAGACAGACACGAAAAGCGACTTCAATTTGTAAAATGTATGATATAGATAGATAGACGAATAGGTTATCTAGATCTGTAGGAAGTGAACCGATCGAAAATTGAGGATTTTCTCACAATAAATAAAAGTTCCAGTTAGATTAATCCATTTTGGCATTAAAACGTAGGTATTTTTTATTATTTCACATTTTATAAGCGCAGGCGTACGTGCAGGTTTAAGTAATAGCTCAAATCTTATAAACCGAGGTTCATGACTGAGTTTTATAAGTGTGAAATTATTTTTCGTCGTGTCGATACTATATTGTACAGCGTATATGAAATTTTCATAGAAATTCACTGTCACTCCTATTATTAATGTGTTAATGACTTGCATCACAGATTTCAATAAGTACTTACATACTTACAACTAAAGTTAGCAATACCAAATAATCGCAACAAAATCCCCGTAAGCATTTAACCTTGTAATCTGAATACAAATCATAACCCATTGTTTTGTAATATCAAGCGCATCGTTTCAATTACTAAGGGATAATAAGGAAGGGTTGAATGTTTAGAGTGGCAGGTCACGCTTACCCAGTGATTACATGTAATTCGCGATTATGCTCGATTCGACCTCACCCCTAGTCTCGCGGTCTGCCACGCGTGAAATCACTTTGTTCTACAGTTAGCCTCCTCGCTGCCCCGCTTGCTGCTCCGTATTAATTAATTGGATATGATAATTCATATAAAACAAAAAGACATCTCAATCAGTTTTCGTTTTAGATGTTATTTTTGATATTGAAAAGTAAGTTTTAAATAACTCTTTAATTTTACTTATCAAAATCAAAAATAACATTATTGCAAAATATTTAAGAAATTGCAATGTATTTTTAATTAAAATAATGCTTATTAATAAAATACGCGCAAATGTAATCAATATCAAGATAGTACGATAGGACGTAGTGCGGTAAGCCTTGTGCTGTGTAACACAATCGCCGTAGCACCGCTACGTAAAAATGTACGGTGTAGCACAGGTGCTACGAAATGTTCGGATCGACTCGAACGAACAATTTTGTAACCAGAGGGGCAATTCCCTTAATTTTAAGAACGTTCACAGTCTGATCTCAGTCTCAATCTGTCAAAAATACCTCTAATTTCCCTACATTTTGACAAGTTTTTCACGTTTCTTTGTCGCCGAGATGAGACTGCGACTAGATTTTGAATGTTTTAAATTACGAGAATAGGCCATCTGTTTTGTCGAAATTATATTAACCAGATATAAATATATTCTTATTAAGTACCTACCTATTTATGTATATCACGGCATCCCTTTTTAATCTAACTTATTGAAAGCATAATAAACAGTACGCAAATATACCTAAATAACACGTACGTGATATCCATCCAATTCGCTACTATACCGAACCTACTCAAGTACACGTATATTTCGTAATGTATGTCATGTTATTATTATATTATGTTATGATATTATCCTAGTATTAGCGAACTTATGTCAGTGAAAATAAAGGCTGTATGTGTATGCGCGCGTCGCGCAACGTCATTGGGTCGGAGGGCGGAGTTTCGCGCCGCCCTGTGCCGCGGCGGCAGTCCGCTCCAAGCCGGCGTGCGCCCCGCACGGCCCCATGGTGGAACACGCGCTCGTCGACTGCTCCCAGGCGAGCGCCATGCAGACCCTGCCCCCGCAGCCACACCGCGATGGTGACGAGGACCAGCTCGCCGACGAGTACGTGCAGAACTTTGAACTCGACCATCTCGACGACCACAGTATTGTGAAACGCGAAAACCTGCGTACCGGTTGGCAAGAGATGGTAGAACCTCCGCCTGCATGTGCCCGTGCGTGCCGTCCGTGGCCTGACGCGGGTCCGTACCCTCAGCCTCACGTAGCTATCGCTGTAGACCCTAGTACGCCCCCGGAGACCCCGCCAGCCCCAGTCGGACGAAGTCCTTGTCGTGCGGCATTGGTTGACGACGTTCTTTGGCTACCACACATGCGAGAGCCGCTCGACATGCGTACAGTTCCTTGCGGCAGTTTTGAGGAATGGGATCGACGTGAGTGGCGCGAGCAGGATCACCACATGCAACAGGTCGGGATGCGTCCTGCCAGCTCCTGCTCAGCGATGTCACCTCGAACCGGACCACATCCATCCTATCAGCCTTCCTCCTGTGGTGGGGATGATCTTATCGGTGATGACTTGCTTATGACGTTAAGCGTACGAGAACTCAACAAACGGCTCCATGGTTTCCCCCGAGAAGACGTGACACGACTCAAGCAGAAACGACGCACACTAAAAAACCGCGGCTACGCGCAAAACTGTCGCAGTAAACGATTGCAACAAAGGCAAGAGCTGGAGCTGACGAACCGGTCGCTGCAGGACGAGCTGCACGTGCTGCAGCTGCAGGTGGCGCGCGTAACGCACGAGCGCGACGTGCTGAAGCAGCGGCTGGCGATGGCGGCGCGCGAGCACGCCGTGCCGCACGCGCCGCCCACGCCGCACTCCTCCCCCGAGTTCTTCTCGGAGCTGTGACGGCAGGGCGCGGCGCCGCGGCCCGGCGCCTCCGCCGCCGCCTCGTCCTGCGCCTGGCAGCGCTACTGAGCCGCCGCCGCCGGTCCCGGACCGCGGCTGGTGGGCTCACAGGGCCGACACTTGTGCTTTTGTTAAGTTTGAAATGTAATTATCATCAGTTCCAGTTCTATAGTTTGTTTTTACTAAGGTGGAACAATGTAGCCGCCACCCGTCGTCGGGGGCGGCTCACAAGCACCGTGTTAAATATATGGTTGTGTCGTAAGATATGCATAGCTTCGTTAATCTACATATATGTATTATTAAAATTAAAATTTATCCATAAGTTAAATGAGTCATGAAAACTGATTATTTGAATAATTGTAAATAGATACATAAATGACGAATATTAACTATAATAATAGGAGGATTTGTGTTTTCCTAATAAAATATTTCTGAAAATATTCTTTTATTTATCTATTAACATAATTTCACTAATGAGATTGAAACTGTACAGAACCATAAATATTGTCCAGTCAAAGGATACAATGTTGGCGCTTACTTAATCATGTATCGTATAATATTAATTGCATTTGTAATATAATGACTTTATACACATAAAAGTGACTATTTTTCTCAATAAAAACTAGAGCATATAAAGTACACGCCAAACAGTGTCTAAATAACGATAAATGTGGTTGACACATGTATAAGTACCTAATACCAAACAAGTCACAAGTTTGCGAGTGCTATGCAGGTAGGTACCTGATTTTCTGGTTATCTGTCTCTAAAGGAAATGAATGGTCGTAATAGTCACTGTTAAACATGTAAAAACTTTTTTAATGTTTTTGTAAAATATTTCTGAAACTAACTTCCATTTGAGTTTTAGCTTTGCTTTGGTCACTTCGGTTAATAGGTACTATAATCGTAAGTCAAGATACCTAATAAATAAATGGATTGAGAACCTAATAGCTATTAATATGTGGGTACAGGTGTATACTCAATCTACTGAATAAAAGTAGGAATATTACTATATTTTTATGAAGTTTTATTTTCAAATTCACAAACTTGACCTAAAACACTTGTTAAAACTATACACTATGATTCAAGAACAACCTTAGCAAGGCGAAATCTTAGCATGATTTTTGTATAGCATTTTCGTTCAAGCTATAGGTCCTGTACCTACCTACTTAGTAGGACTTTTCATTAAAAAAAAAACAATTTATTTTTGCATAACCTCTTGCTGGTCTTTGTTGAATTAGGTTAGTTACCTACAGTGAGTTTTACTTGTAAGGGGTTACCTGTTACCCAGTAACTTTGTGGAGGTCAGACAGGCAGTCGCTCTGTGTAAAATACTGGTATTCAGCTGCATTCGGTTAAACTGGAAGCCGACCCTAACATAGTTGGGAAATGGCTAGGTAGATGGATTGACTTTTATAGTGAGTTTTACTTGACTAAAGATTCATATTATAGGACAGTAAGTTAAATGACATCTTTAAATCAAGCTAAATCAAAAGGTCTTAACAAAACGGCAAATAATTTCAGGCTCTTTTATAAAATCGTCTAAAAGTTACCTAATTGGAATTTTGTGTCGATTCAACTTAAATCGTACGTTTGAGTCCAATGACTTGTCGGTGGCCCGTAGAAATTGTGCAACATTAAGTAAAATTAGCGACGACATCCATCGCGAACATCGATTGCTCAAGAATTGCAGGGAATTGAGGTCGACTCCGGTAGGTAAGTAAGTATGTATTGTTTTTGATAAAATATAGGTACTTATTGCATATTGGATTAGGTACCGACACAAAATTATTTAATCTGTATCTCAGACAGTATGCTCTTCAAATAATTTCTAAAGAATAATTACAATTGATTTAAATTATTACAACATACTCAGCCTATGATGTTCCCACTGCTGGGACACAGGCCTACTCTCTGTGAG
This sequence comes from Apamea anceps, assembly GCA_951799955.1. Lineage (NCBI taxonomy): Eukaryota > Metazoa > Arthropoda > Insecta > Lepidoptera > Noctuidae > Apamea > Apamea anceps. Next base: position 12,618,619 of record OX637505.1, on the reverse strand, counting down.
AGGGAGTGGGCCGTAATCCACCACGCGGGCCCACTACGTGTTGGTAGATGTCACAATGCCTTCGAATTTTTGGTTCTAGGACATGCCGGTTTCCTCACGATGTTTTCCTCCACCGTTTTGAGAGCAGTGGTGATGATATAATTTACACAAAGTAAAGCGCCTGGCAGGCGAACCTACGACCTAGAACTCGTAAGTCGCAGCCGTGACCACTGGGCCACCACTGCTTACACTAAACAAATTATTAACGATAAGTACAAAACATGCGACAATGTGGTTATAATATGAATATTTCTCCGTTAAGCTTGGCCAGTCATTCGAAAGCTTACGGGTATACGAGCTGATCTGTGATGATGATGAACTAGAGATTTCTAGCATATACCTACTTGGTTTTGTTTGAGTATAGGATCTTCGAACTTATTTTAGAACAAAATTCATAGTTGGCGGTCTCATTCCAGATTTTAAGCGGAAATGTTTGTTTACATACACATAAACTCACGGCTTTTTCTCAATGGGGTAGGCAAAAACTAAAGAACAGCACTTGCCACGATACTACTTTTGCTTCATTTCCGTTCAAAAAAGGTTTCGAAAATGTTTGTTAGAACAATTAACTATTATCCTAGTTTCCCCACATAGTAATTTTCATCTTTGTGATTTTATGTAGTTTCCGTTTTAAACGTGGGTCTATTTTTTCCACGTGCCGTGTGAAAGTAAACAACGATGTTATGTAAAGTTTATAGGTACCTACATCTGTTATCAATACATTTTAACCATAAAATTACTGTTATCATTATTTTATTGATGAAAATGAATCACGCTCTTACGTTAACCAATGTTGATCATATTATAAACAAGAGACATTGTTGCAGGTTCGTATCTAACTCGTGTATTATCGAGTCTGTAATAATTTTGTCTTCCTCGAATCGTTGGTCGACTGCTGAGTGGTCCTAAGTTCAATTCCCAGGTTGGTTTACGGATTATTGAGATTTTCATCAGGATATTCGCGGCAGCTCAGAGTACAGAAGTGCAGGGTGGTGAGATATCCCTCTGCCTCTGAATCAGAGAGCATATAATCTTGTAAAGTCGTCGGTTTAGTTTTACAATTTGAGATTCTCTTTAATCGCGAATCGCAATACTTGGTTACTTTATGGGAAAATTTTGGTATTTCAGTCACATTATCTCGCTATTAGAGGTTGATCTTACTTGTTACAACGAGAATACATCTTAAACAATGGTCTCCTTGATTATCATCATAAAGAACTAAAAAATACAAACACATACAACATACAGAATGTACTTTTTACTTTTATTTAGGTACGGTCACCAAAGGAGATAAGTAACCAGTGTCGTCGGATATAGTTGCAGTTTAGTAAGAAATGGATTGATATTTTCGGATAAAATTTAATTTAATTAATAGAAAACAAACATTTCATTTATCAAACTAAACATTCGAAAACATCCGTCGATTTCTTACTAAACTTCAACTATATCCGACGACCCTGGTTACTTATCTCCATTGATGACTGTACCTACAGTCTATCGTTTGTCAGTGGTATAGCACGTAGCACCTTGAGCTGGCTTAGCGTAGTATGGAGCTTTAATTGAATGAGAGGCCAGCTTATATTGGTTTTGTCAGGTACCATCGAAGTGCGGCCTAATGAACATGAATGCAGAGATTTCTGAAGAATGAGAAATACAGAAATTGAACTTATCACCATGGGGCATTCTCTATCAGTCAACTTTACATAGGTACATCTATTGTGAAATGATAAGAGATAACGGCCACGCCTGACAGACGGTTGGGTGACCACAGCTTTATGTCATAGCAGACAGGAGGAAACTGCAACTTGTCATCTTGTCATAATTCTATAGTTGCCATCTTTTGGTGTCATTCATAACCTATATAGGTGCATTAACGGATGTCTCGGACAGAGCTAACATTATGTTGAACCCTAAATCTTTTATCAGATTTAGCCTGCTGGGAATAACATTTGAATGTTTGGCTAAAGAGAAGACAAATCTAAATGGTCTTTGACAACATCTACAGCCTACAGGTGCAGGCTGGGTAGCCTGTGTGTTTACCTATACCTACTCCTTTTGAGAAAAAAGCACGTTGATACCTACGTTGTTGTAATGAGGGTAAATACTTTCTTGTACTTAGCTTATTGGGGCTTATTTCTACTAAAAATATCCGATAGTAGGGTTAGTAGGTAAGGAAAGTTTGTCGATAAAGCAAGCATTGCCATTTTTAGCAACTCATTATAGGTAGAAGTACCTACCAGTAGTTAAGCATCATAATATGAAGCTGGCTAAATAATAACAGCCGCACAGGTCGATCGGTCAGGTTAAGCAACGCTTGCCGCGGTTGGTCTGTGGATGGGTGACCATCTTTACATACCGAGACCCCTCCGTGCCTCGGAAAGCACGTTAAGCCGTTGGTCCCGGCTGTCATTCGTGGATCTTTGACAGTCGTTACGGGTAGTCAGAAGCCCGAAAGTCTGACAACCAGTCTTACCAATTGGTATCGTATTACCCAGTAACTGGGTTGTGGAGGTCAGATAGGCAGTCGCTCCATGTAAAATACTGGTATTCAGCTGCATCCGGTTAGACTGGAAGCCGACCCCAACATAGTTGGGAAAAGGCTAGGCAGATGAATATGAAGCATCATAAATTGGTCCTTTGGTTCTCCTGCTTTTTCGACCTCACTTTTAGGTACTATCTGATTATTCATGAAGAATTGAAAACAATTTGGCTCAACCTAAATCTGGTATCCTATCTAAATTAGCTAAAACTTTAAATAATATTTAGATAGGAGACCAAATTTAGGTTGAGCCAAATTGTTCCCGATTCTTCGTGAATAATCAGATAGTACCTAAAAGAGAAGTCGAAAAAGCAGGAGAACCAGAGGACCAATTTAAGAGTCAAGTTTAAATCAGTTACGAGAATTATATAGATCAAGACAAAAACCACAGTATTCATATCTTTACTGTGCAAAAACACTGTAGAGTTCCGGCGCTTGTTACACGATAACAACTTAGTTGCAAGACTTAGGTACCTACTTATTACTTAGGGACTTATTGTACAATACCGTCACACGGCGGTGTTAGTAATTCGACACTGAAGTGTTATTAGAAGTGAAGGCGTCGTATTCTTTGATAACGAGGCGAAATACCAATAACTGAGACGGATATAATGTCCGTTTATTTGTACGAATGAACAAATATTATGGTTAATTTAGAGTTGGATTTAAGTCGCAAAGCTGTTTGAAATAAAAGACTTGTTTGGGCCTTGTCATTTGTGTAATATCAAGATGGTTTATGACATTTGCCGATACAGGACAAGGAGAAAAAAATAGTTTTAATCAGTAAATTTCAAACTAAAGATGCGAGTAGTTCAAGCACTATCTGTGACCTATCCGTCTGTAGCTTTCCTAAACTCCTAAGCTGCGCTAGCAACAATATCACCCTTTTTTTTTTTTTTTTTGAGGATGGGAAATCATCAAATGACTCCTCCCGCTCTGGGTGGAGCAGGAGGGAGTGTCAGACTCTTACTGACTAAAACCCACCCGTGTTCCTTCCTTAGCCCTTTATGTTCCAGGGCAGCGGTAACCCTTTCGGACAATCCCGCTACCCTGGCAATATCACTAATATCACTCTTAGGGCCGATTTTTTGATCCGTAGTTAAACTTAACCAATTGTTAAAAATAGTAACTACCTAATGGTAAATTATGTTCAAAATAGGTTTTTGATCAATTTTTAGTGTATTTAATGATATAATATCATTACTTATGGTCAAATAAAAGTATTAGTTAAAAAAATAACCATTAGAAAAACTAACAATTGATTAAAAAACACATTTTGCAAAAATTTTTAACAATTAGTTAAAAATCCGGATCAAAAACCGGCCTTTAGTAACAGATACTAACAAGAAGCGGTAACTCGCCACCTATAGCTGAGGGACAATTCTCGCAATTTTAAGAATGTTCATAGTCAGTCTCAATCTGTCAAAAATACCTCAAATTCACCTACAGTTATGTCAAGTTTTTGACATTGATTGTCGCTGAGATGAGATTGCGACTAGATTTTGAACGTTTTTAATTACGAGAATTGGCCTTCAGGTGTAATAATACCCGTAACGAACCCGAGAGTCACTTGTTTTTCACATCATTACGACATGTCTTCTGTACTGGACCATACCTGGGAATCTTTTGGTTTAGGTCAAAGTACCTACTTTTCTCAACGTTTTTTTCGAAGACAAGTTTATATCATAGAACTTTAAAGACTCCAATGATCCATATATCTACCGTTAGCAAAATGTCACAAGTACTTTAGATACAATAAGCACTACCATGAACACGAAAATTTACGCCAAAAGTAAAAGTCGTTTCTCAGAAATTATTTTTGCACAAATTTACGTAGTGTGATGTAGTCAATGCGTAGATGAGAGCTCGTTAAGGGTTTTTAACAGGCTATATACTCTGATATAGCAATCTAGCATTAGATAAACAAGTTCAAGTCATAAAAACAGGTCAAGTGCGAGTCGGACTCGCGCACCGAGGGTTCCGTACGAATTTGTAGGTATGTAACTACAAATTTACGGTTTTTACAATTTTTCCTTTATCTGTGCTGTAAGACGTTGCTTTGTACCAAATTTCAAGATTCTGAGTTCACGGGAAGTACCCTGTAGGTTTTGATTCCCTTGCGAGTGTCGAAAATTTGCGGAAATTTGCGGCATAAACGGCTGTATCTTTTGATTGCGTTGGCTTAGAAGTTTGATTTTTTCACAGCTACAAGGGTCAGTAGACTTGAGTATTTGATATAAATTCCAGCTTCATATCTCCACGGAGAAAAAGCGTCTTGACAGACAGACGGACGGACGGACAACAAAGTGGTCATATAAAGGTTCCGTTTTTTCCTTTCGAGGTACGGAACCCTAAAAATGCACTGAAAGAAAGGCTCACTTGTAGCATACCTACTGAAAGAATGAATAAAGTTTATTTGGACAAAGTTCGTGAAACATAAAATACAAATAAATAAATAAAAAAGTGAAAGTAGGTAATGTTTTAACAACAATAATAGTATATTTGACTGCTGTTCATGTGTGCTTTTTGTCACCGATTCACCCTCAGGGGCAAGTTATAATGTTTCTATGATAAACATAGGTGTTGGTAAATAATTGTTTCAAGGAAAACACAGAAAAAAAACACCAGTAATGTAAGTTTCCCAGTAAGAAAGTCGTAGATATACAGTAGATTTAGCTACCTAACGAGTTAACAGATGTAAAACTTTTTTTTTTGTTTCATCCTTATACTAAAAGATAATATAGTTATCTTTACTAGAATCTTTAGCATCGTCTTATACAGCAGGCTTCAGTAGGTAGTTTATTTAGGGTGCCAGCGAGCCGCCGGGACGCGACGCTGTGGTACCTAATATTAAGCAACTATTTTTAAACCTAGATAATGTTTTAATTACCCTAACAATTAACGCTTTTTCATTGCCTCTGAAAAACCCTTTGTTAATGTAATGCGCATGTTCACTATAATTATGGTAATACCACCCATGGACTCCACGAGACAGGCTCGACCTAGTTTGGAGTTCATAAGCAACATCCTTCCTTTGCGTCTGTTTTTTTTTTTTTTTGTATACCTAGCTTTTAGAGTAGACTTTAAGGAAATGTAAACTGTTTTTGGCAAATAAACATTATTATTATTATATGTGTAGAGACATAGTCACGTGCATACTTATACTGACACTTATCCCATATTACCCACACAAGGGGGTAGTAAAAAACTACAGAGCGCCTTATGCTAGAATTCAACCATACACCTACATAGGTACTCCTTTTTCTTCGTTTACGTTCAAATACGCGTGCCGATGGCGAGTACTACGCGCGGCCTTTTTGAAGGACAACGCCAATGAAGTTAGTGTTTGTCCTTTTGGACGATCTCTCCCGGCACTCCTCAAGCATCCGTCTTATTGGTATTTAACTTGTGATAAGCCTTTTATTCATTCTCTTGACATGACCAAACCGCTAAAGAATCGAAAGAGGTAGGTAAGAAAGAAAGAGGTAACGAACTCTATAATGCATTGTAGGTTCCTATCATTGTACTTACGCAATAATCACATTTTATATTCCAATATAAAATATATGGTATGCATATGCAATTATGTACATACTTAGCTCAGACATGAAATCCATTATTTTAGTTGTACATTTATCAAGCGACTTCTGAAGTCAACATAGTTTGTCCATATCTCGTAGCAGAGCTACGGGGCCTACGGGCTACGAGACGCGGCGAAGAGGGACGGTGGGGCGTGCCTCGTAGCGCCACGCCCCGCCAGAGCGAGACAGCCTGCGCGCCGCCTACCAGCCACGGACTCAACAACGATGCATTTTCATGTGCTCAACATTCCAGATTTACCTATTTCTTAGGAATAAGGCTCAGATTTGAATGCGAAATTATCGTGTGAGCGAAAACGTTGGTGTATCTACCGACGTGTAGTGGTATGTTCCGAGGGTACAACCACCTCCGCTCTCGTACCATCGGCCGCTTATTATTACGGACTATAGCGGTACGTAAGTAGAGGCTGTCATGCAAATGGAGGCCTGTTAATGAAGTCGAGGAGAATTATGGGTATTGTTACTGCGGCCCCGGCCATTGTAATGGCCCATTTGGTAGGCGTACATCATAATAATATATGGGACAATTATTTCTACGATGCCATTGGACTGCATTTCTGACCAAGGCTTTTTGGTGACTGCTATTTATTTGGCCTGTCGTTCATAAATACCATATACTTATAGTTTATAACATGGCAGTACGTAGAACGTAAAATATTATGTAGCAAATCATCTTATATTCTGCGGAATATTGGAATTAGGTCAACTTGTGTTTTTGCACTTACAAATATGTACCCAAAAAATAACAAAGGCTACTTACTATGCATATTATTAAAATTATTATGAACACCTACTAAAGCTTTTGTTTCCTAGGAACATGGTTCCGTCATATTATAACGACCGTCATGAAAATCTGTCATGTTCACCAGTATCTGACATGAAGGTGTCAAAGAACGCTCTATATTTGGACAGCCGTTATTGTGTGACTGTTCACCTCTTTCTTAGGAAACCAAAGCTTTTAATTTCGTTCGTGAAACACGTATTATCCATCCAGTTCTACGAACCGGTGTGAAGTGACGAAGTGTCATTTTTTTGATTCCATAGGTACTCCAATTCTACACCTTTTTGTTCCAGTGTGATTATTTTCTTAAATAAGTCCCTGATTTCGCGACTCCTTGATGTCATCAAGAACGCTATTTGTACAACACTGATACAGTAAATTGTGTAAATGTAATTTAAAGGCCGGGAAGCTACTAGCACCGTAGCTCGCAGCGCAAAGACTATCGTCTGATGAAGTGTTAATACGAGTATTTGAATCAATAAACATTATTATAGTTAACCAGCACCAATAAAAAACCCCAAACCATTATCACTATGTCTGATGATAAATGATGATATTTATTTCTGTAAGTAGTTTTGTACAAATACTTATATATTTTTTTTAAACATAACCATTCCTTTTGGCTTTGCCGTAGTTCGGTAAAAACTAGACGAGGTCGGTGTTCCTTGATTCCCCATTCCCTGACTGTTCTGAGCAGAAATACTAAAACAAAGACAAACTCTGATGATGTTTGAACCCTCTGTTTTGTCTCTGGAGCGGGTGCGATGTCCGGGCGCCGAGCGCTCGTAGTGATGAGCCAGCATCCTCGGCGACCGACGCGGCACATTTTTCTAGTGGCAAGGTCGGCTGCTAGCGGTGACGTCACCAGTCCAAACTTTCCGTTTTCAAACTAAACTAAAATATCATAATTTTATGTGACGTTTTGAACTCAACACAAGTGTATGAGATAGATGCTTACAACATTTATAAATGTACCTACATTATCCTCTAATCATTCATTTAAATCTTTCAATATTTTCCAAAAAATTCTCATCATCTCTGACCAGTCAGACAGTCAGAGATGATGACTATTATGGCCCATACCTTGTCTTGGCAGTTGTGTGTGTGAGGGATATGGGAACTCTTCCTTTTTACATCTTTCACACAAGACATCTAACATTCCCCTGTTTTACTTTAGCAGAACCAGTAGGTATAGTTTCTAATATTTGTAATTAGGTGTTATTTCCGAGGACTGATTAATTTTCATTGTCTAAAATTAATATTAGTCTAGTATTCTGTGTTAAAAACAGCAGGAGTTCTATCTTTACATCAAAGAATACAAGCCAGATTTAACTTTTGATAGTAACCATGGCTGTCCGACCAGCACCCTAATTGCGTAACACACAATCAATCGGAATCGGTTTCATTTTGACAGTTCAACTACATTCATTGCGTTATTTACGTGTTGATCAGACAAATTTTTCGAACTTATAAAGCAATGGATTAGCAATTTGCTTCAAAATGATTCAGATTCCGATTGATCGTGTGTTACGCAATTAGGGTGCTGGTAAATTTAAAGTATATTAGCTGCACCCTGCGGTTTTACCCGCATAAGTTTTGATCCCGTATGAATATCGGGATAAAAAGTATCCTATATGTTAATCCTGGTTATAAACCATCTGTGTGCCAAATTTCATCCAAATCCGTTCAGTAGTTTTTGCGTGAAAGAGTAACAAACATCCATCCATCCATACAAACTTTCTCATTTATAATATTAGTAGGTTTACTAACTTAGCTTAGCTTACTTAATCGTCGTCGTCGTCGTTCTTTAAAATATCTAGTGGACTTTTTCAGACAAAATAAAAATACTTAATTCCCAAATAATAAAAAATAGAATTGAATGATTTCTGGTTGTTCTCAATGCTCACAAGTTTGTATATTTTTAAGAAGACACCTGTAGGAGAATACTACGGGGAATGTATATGAAAGCGCTGATGGAGTGTACGAGTAAGCGGTAGTATGGGGGAAAGAGGAACGTTTACGCGGAGCTGAGCCAGCACTCTGGGCAGGGTCGCCCGCGGTCGATACTCCCGCACTAGGTCGGTCGGCTCCTACTGATGCCTGCTGCCCAGTAATGAAGATATTCTTTGTATTAGTAAGATAATATTATCAGGTTAATATAGTTTCGTAGATAAGAAGCAGAATGTAAAAGTTATCTATAGGATATTATATCATTTAAATATAATTAATAAATCATTGAGCAAGGCAATCTAATAATAATAATAATTTATCTACTTTGCTATTTAAGCATAATTACAAATATGTAAACTTTTCCTACAGTAGGTAGGTACTTACTAATTCCATGACTTTTCTTTAGCGTGTGTCATCATTACCATTATGCAGATAAACAAAAAAAAGAAAAAACGAGCCAGAGAAGTTCCCAATGTGGAGAATCTCTTTTGGGTAATTTTAAATTCAAATGTTAAATCATTTTTTACCTTATTCATACCATATTTTGAAATTATTACACCGCTTTCTGTAAGTTAGGTTAGCACAGCACCATTTGCATGAAATTCTAATAACTAATTTCGAAATTAATCTGGCCGTTAGCACTGAAAAAAAATTACAAAAACCATTTGTCAAAAAAAAAAGTAAAAAAGAAAATATCTAATGGCGTTATTTAATTATTTTCACCACATATGGCCAGGGTTTTTAAAAATTACATTGAAAAGGTTCTAATACTTACTTCTAATGTAAAAACCTCTTTTGGTTGTTTTATGCATAATTACTATTAATTATTTTTAAAAGAGTAACCGTGCCCGTGGAGTTTCTTGCCGGCTCTTGTCCATAGGAAACGACCAATATTAGAATAAAATATTTTGATGTTACTGGTATTTTGTTAAATTAAAATTAAATTGTCTATTTGTCCAACTGTTATTTTTCAATATGATATAAATTATCAGATTACTTCATGCACGGAGAATAGAGAAGGTGGCAGCCGTGAAGACAGGTTGTATGGAGCTGAACGTGATCTGTGCGCTAGGGGAGCGAGAGTCACTCTTCACCGGCTGATATAAAATGATAATAATAATATGTAAAGACCCCAAGTCCCAATCTAAAAAATATACATTGATATTAGGAATAAAATTAAAATACAATACACTAAAATTAAACAAAGTCAAATGCGAAATGCGATGTAATTTTTAATTTAACATGACTTTCAATAAATGACAAACAAATGGTTAAATAATTCACATCATTTGATTTGTTTTTCTGTGACACTATTAAGTGTCAACAGGAGTGTTACGTGTAAAAGCCACATGGATAATTTAGATTCAGAATTTTTAAGTGATGTCGGAGGATGCTATGCATAGATACCCTTACTCATACAAAAACCTTAAAAATAGTGTAAAAGCAATTAACGCAGCCGGTTAATTGGTCTTGGTTATTGGTTTTTCTGTATAGCAAATATTGAAGTTAAGTCTCCATAAAAAGAGGCTAGCTGCCTGTGTCGTATGACACAGTAGAACCGTAGAACAGCTGTTCGGTTGAACACAGCAACTGCTGACGAGAGCTGACGCGTGCTGACGACGGCTGACGGCGCGGAGTGTTCGGAGCAGGGTCGTCACCTCGGAGACACACGACCTACTACGTACTACACAATGTTATACCACAATAACTGATGTCTCAAGTATAAAATACCATACGTTTTGAATAAACTCTTAAAAAAAAAGGATATGATGAAATTCTCATTGATTTTCAGTAGGTACTATGTCTAGAAAGTCGCGAGTCCTTTGTAAACATCTAGACAACGGTCTTTTTGTAACTGTCTATCGAACGCATTCATTTCTATTCTTACAGTTTCAAATAAAGACGGTTCTTCATGAATAAATTAGAAAAGCCAGTGTATTGAACATAGAGATATCTAGATGAAGTGTGTGCGGAGGGGCGCGCGGGTCGGGGCGCGGATTGCTAACTAGGCACTATTGCCAATCGATAGGTCGTTACTTGAGCTGGCAGCCGCGCCGCCGCCGCCCGCCGGCCACGCGCGACTCATCACTTTAGATGCTGCTACGTCAGGTCACTCTCCTTTTCTCGATGTCCTTCAAATTAGCTTTGTAGGTCAGGTTTTCGTTGGTTGAACTCCACGTGGTGTTGTTGACATGGCCACAGTAATGTCACGTTGTTTCACACGTGAGGTGTCATTAATTTACAATTATTGCTACATCTAATTTAACAACAATATCAGTAATATCACGTAAAAGTTTATTCGGTGAAAAAACGCCAAACTTCCAAATGACTTGCACATTTTCAGACAAACTTGGTCCCCATGTTGTTAGCAGCCATGCCATGTCCATTCAGCAAAAGTCTTGTTTACAAGTCTATAGTTAGATAGCTACCGAGCTACTTATTCGCTAACTCTATAATCTTATCAACTCAATGGGTTCATGGAAATGACCTGCTAGACGCAAATAAGTAGGAGACTGCACACTCGGCAGACTTTCACTTGTCTAAGCTCGAGCGTGCAAGTAATTGTGTCAATATGATGATGGGAGCCAATGAACCGGATGTTTGAAAGTAATTTGATAGCCACAGGTTCTTTTCATCTGTATTTTTATTCTGATAATATTTTGTATTTCCTTGAAAAGGAGCCAGGTGGTTTTGCACAGCAGCTGGCTGTGTGATTTTATTTTGAGATTTATAGGAAAGCGAATTATCTTTTTATACTATGAGTCAGTGCTAAGGCTCCTTTTTAACGGATGCAACGGATGTTCCTCTAAAACAAAATACTGCATTGTTCGACATTATTTCGATAAGTACATATTTCCGTGCAGATGACAAATATTTGACAAGAGTCAGGGCGATACCGCGAAAAGGGTGATGCTTATGTTTACTTATGCAAAATCTTGACGAGTACATTTTGCATTCGTCTTCCCGCATGTGTTTTATATTCGTTTACTTCGGTCGGTCGAGCTCGTAATCGCCGGCGTGTTTGCGAGGGGAACTCTGCTGACTGAGCCCCACAAATATATGTCGTAAGATTTAATAGACATGTAATGGATATCTGGATGACGTTTTAAGGATTTGAGCAAACCGAATATGTCATTTCATTTGTGCGTAATTGGAATTTTATTTGCGGGATTTTTGGATCATGCCCTCGTCCTTTCAATTTCTTTTATAATAAAGTCGCCAGCACAATGTGAGTGTATTGTTATGGCTCTTTTAATATTTGTACCTATCTCTATAGATTCATTTTTTACTACAAAGGTATGTATTTTGAAGACTTTCGTGGAGGGATGTCTTGTGGACGTTCTTTATAAAAGCTGAAATTGTAGTTAGGTTACTTTATAGATATGGTGTAAAAGTTAACAAAAAACCAAAAACATTAATGTAAGCTTCAAAAACACAGGAATAATACCCGACACGTTATGTTAAAGCGTCAAGAGAAAGTATTAAATGTGTGAGGTGTGACGTCAAAGCCGCAAGTGAAGCTCTTTTGAGTCCGTAAATGATTTAAGCACGATTTAAGTGAATTATGCCGCCCTTCAGTCGCGGCGGAGCCCTGCACTCTTTCGAGTCCTGTGTAACGCGTCGCGGGAGCCGCATCAAAGACATTGCCTTCCATCATGTCAAATAGTGTGGAAGGAACTTTGATGAAGTTAGCGATTTTCTTAATATCCCATTTTCTGTGTAGGTAAATCAAATATAAAGAAAGATACTTAATGCGAAGTAATTTTGGTTTAACTAGACATTCTTGCTTTATCGGTGGCCAAATATAAGGTAAGTCAGGTGGTTTGATACTTAAATAGATATAAGTAATAGGAAGGTACTCTAGCGATTTACCGTCGTTATTATTATTAACAACACTATTATTTAATTTTGGGTTTGAAAAATTGATTTAACTTGCATCTTTTTTTTGTTCATGTTTTTATTTTGTCAATCCCTACCACAATATAAACAAAAGTTCTGTTTCCACTTTTTGTGCTGGGTACGGTCGGGCGCGTGATGGGCTCACGCCGTCGGCGCCGCAGGGAAGCGCCGCAAACACGATTGTCGTCAAACGAACCGGCAGACCGCGCCTGCCGCACACCTGCCGACTATTTCCATACATTATATGCTGTAGTGATGTTTGACTGACGAAACTCCTCGTTTGTCACACGCACACACTGACAAATCCCCATTTACATCAACTTCTATGTGGAAATCGCGGGAGTCCCCGTTGCGTTTCCCTCAAAATCGAATGAACACGCGTTGTGTATGAGTGTGTGCCTCGGTGGACGTATTAGGAGTTTCCGCTAAGAGACTTTCTACGTCAGAGTAGACGCCTGAAGCTCTTGATCTATGCAAATATGTTCACAACTGTTCAGATAACAATTCAAGTACAATCACTGACATCCCAATAGGAGATACGAATGAAGTGTTTTGGATTTCGAAGTGATTTCAAGGAGTAACTCAAACAAAAGACTGCTAGAAGATTTTACGCTATTGTTGTGAATAAGTTCAAATTGGCGTAGAAATAATTCTAACCAAAATACTTAAAGGAATATTTGTCGGTAAAATTATAATAATATGAAAAACGTAATAAAAACATTCATTTCTCTTACATACATAATTAGTCACTGTAATCTCTGTAGTTAAAATTTGGTTAAACAAAAATTAAATAATTGAGTATGAAGGAAAATAAGTTACAGTAAGTATTTCATAAGTTCTATTTTATTTTACAGAAGAATGCCTACAAAAGGAATATAAAAAACATGGATAATATAAGTTACATTTTCAAAAACTTCGTAGCCATGTTTAGTAGCATAGCGTAGCACATCGCGTAGCAAGGATAATTAAATCATAATCTCTAAAAAAACTGGTGCGCGATATTACAATTTGGATAAAGATATGATCTTAATAAATAAAAGTTAGAATATTACAAACAAAGAACTCAATATCTATGTGAAACAATGTAACGTGTTTACATATTGGCCGGCACGACCAGATCAAGTTGCAGGCGACATCCTGTTCGCGGTACTACCTGAAAATCTATACCGAGAAGCGTGACTAAGTTTCGAAATAACACAATACGTTTATATGAAATTATTGATTGTGTGAATGTGGTATGTGAGCTTTAAAAAGTAAGATAAGTATCTAAAGAAGACTGCATAACAGAAAGAGCGAGAGAACTTGACGAGGACTATCTACTTTGCCAAGACAAAGGCACTGACTAACAGCAAAGGGTTACTATTTATGAATGAAATTCATAAATAGCTAAAATTTTTATAAGGAAGGCACACTTTCCCTAACCGAAGAAACAATGGATGGACTGTGTGAATGATGATAAATATGAATTGAGCCACTTGAGTTGAGCCACTTGAGCGACTTATTTTTGTTCCTTATCCTTAATCTAATACTATTATTGATCGTAGTATGGTTAGAAAGGGGGTGACTATCGAGATGACGACTAATCACCACCATCCAAGGGACCAAAGCATCACCCAAGGTTGACTGGTAGAGAATGCCTATTGCAATTACCTAGTCCGCCTCTGTACATTTGTGTGCTGGAAGTGTTAAATAAATAATAGAGAAATATGGAAGAAAAAGACATGTTGCGCCGACCCCAACTAAAGATATAGATGATAAGTGAATTGTTTTTTTGATTATTTGTATTATTTTTTGTCTCCTTTGCTCTATCACACGCTGTCTACATCTCTGTATCTTGTAACTCAGGTATGCTGGAAGAGATTTCTTATGAAATAAGCATCACCTCTGTACCTATTTATTCCGTTCTGTTTTTCAATGTCTGTTTATATATGTGTGTACATAAATGGTAAAATAAATAAAATAAAATAAGATAAACACAGGAGAATGATGACTTTGCCTGACCTGGGAATTTAACCCAAGATTCCATGCTTACATTCACACTTGCAACCGCTAGAAACCAACAGGGCAGTCAAACTGAAGACATTGAGATAGTTTGTTGTTTCCTTATTTGTTAATACCAAACCACCTGTCCTTTGGGCTTATGTTAGCTTACCGTAAGAGGCACAAATTTATAATTATAACTGTTACAATTGTAATTTGTGGCCTCCTACGGCAAGCTGATATAAGCCCAACGGGCAGGTGGTCCGACATTGATATATAAAAAAACAACCAAACCATCTTAAACACCGTATATTTATAAAATTAAATCTAAAGTAGTAAACAGTGAACCTTAAAGAACTAATTCACCTTATCATTAACATATTAAGTAGGTGTCTATAACTTTATATTAATATTGCCAGTCAGCTAAATTTTCAGCAGAAAGAGCTAGGGTCGTGGGGAGTTGGAGATAAGCCCAGTACTGTCCCGTTTTAAACGTTTAAACTAAATAATTTAAATCACAAATTTAAGGTATAACCTTCCAGTTATTTACATGTTATTTATTAGTATAAGACAGAGTCCTTTAAGAGTCCCAGATCCCGGAGCCGACGAAGGTGTCCATTATACTTCTGGATGAAGGTAGCATGTCGAACCGTGATCCAATATTCAATATCCAATATTAATAATATTCTTTTACACTTGTAATTTCCTAGTCTAAAGAACATCATGGCCGTCACACGTGTACCCTCCTTGTAAAGTGTGTCTACAGACATGTGCCCAGTGCTCATTGTGATTTCGCCTGACATGACAATTTCTTCGGCCCGAACTCCGGAAGCGCGGCCTCAGAGCATTGCTTAAGTGTGGCAACACTCGCAGCCGCCAGCATTGAAGTACGAGATAATTTTTTTATTTATTGTAAACACGTACTGTTATACTTTTAACATAGCGTAACAGCACGGCTGTATTGCCCCAAGGGATAGCAGTGTGAAGTATACCCGCTGTCGCCAGGTTTGTTTAGCATAAACAGCCGATAGTGTTACCACTGCTGGGACATAGGGCTCCTCTCTATAAGAGGGAGTGGGCTGTAATCTACCACACGGGCCCAGCGCGGCTGGGTAGATGTCACATGCCTTCGAATTTTTAGTTCTAGGACATGCCGGTTTCTTCATGATGTTTTCCTTCTCCGTTTTGGGAGCAGTAATAATGAAATAATTTACACAAAGTAAAGCGCTTGTCTGGGTTCGAACCTACGACCTACAACTACGAAAGTCGCGGCCGTTACCACTATGTCACCACTGCTTTTAATTTACATATCTATGTAATAGAGTGATTATATGATATTGTACAAATTATGGCTAATGAGAAATTCGTGATGGAAAACCGAATATCACTTTTTCCCACCTGGAAATCGAATAGGATTACCGTTTAGGAATAGCGCATGCATGGAAGCACTAGACCAACGTGGCAATCACGTTTTGAACAATCTGACTGTCATTTGAGTTATATTGGGGCTTTATCTAGTGGGCTTTCACCCGTTTCTTGAATGTCTAATCAAAATCCTAATCAAGTAAAGTAACTTGATTCGATTTTTTTATTAGAACGGAATAATAATAAAAAATAACAACAACACAATCATAAAAATTGTTGGGTTATTTTGGTCATCAATCACAACGGCTAACAATAATGAGTAGGATTTTTGTCAGGCTCTCAGAAACTTCCGTAATATCTGCATATTGTACGTAGAAGAGTGGCTTTGGTATTAAAATACATAGTTTCAAGGGCGACTATAAAACAAAAACAGTTTCATTAAGAAATTTAATAAATAACTAGCTTTTTCCCGCAGCTTCGCTCGTGTGGATGTCATTTACCGGGATATCCTATGGTTAATCCAAGTTATAAACGCCCGGTGTGCCAAATTACATCCAAATCAGTTCGGCCGTTTTTGCGTGATTGAGTAACAAATATCCAAACTTTAACATTTATAATATTAGTAGGATTAGGTATTCTTTGTTTTGTAATAACGTGTAACATAACAAAGTAAATCAAGGATCGTCACACGGTGTGGATAAGGCCGCCGGCCGGCCCGGGCGGTGTCGGGTTCGCGAAAACATGGTGTCGGCACGATCGAGTGGCACAGGCTCAAGGTGATGGTTTCATAACATAATATACAAAACATCTATACAGTGACACTACTGGAATCCCAGGACCTATGGTCTGTTTTAAAAGTAACGCATGAAAGTGTAAACAAACCCTGTTCATGTTAAACTCTAACGCAAATGTAATCACTTACTAAAGAGAATTTGTAACACATTCTTATGTATTTTGAAGGTTCCAACTTTCCACTTTTTCCAAAAAATATTCTTTGAATGACGTTACAAAATTGCAATTGAAAAATCCTTCACAAAAATTCAGTTTATAAGACTAACTTCAATGAAATCGTAAAATAAAACACAAACATGGTGATTTATAATTTTTATTTCAAATGATCAAATCAAAGCACTCAATTTATAAGTGTGTGATGTAATGTAATTGCCATAAAACGTGGTAATGCTGCCAGCCTTTTGGGCACTTATCCCATTGGCAGTGATGCGGACGAATTTTTTGATGCCCAATGAGCTTCTGTCTTTTTCTATATTTTTTCGTATCATATACTCGTTTTTAATTTTATATATATTTTAGTGTTAGCTTGTAAACATAGTAATTAATCAAATAATTTCTTCATTTTAATAATTATTTATTTAACATACACTTAAATAAATAATTATTAAAATGAAGAAATTATTTATAAGTTGCACTACTAATTGGCATCCACAGGTACGTTTTTGATCCGTTTGTTTACATTTTCACCAGATACTTTTAGAACAAACTATAAGTACCTAGGTACCCGTCTTATAATGTAACGTGTAATACTAATCGCGCTTTATCAATAGGTATCCGGAGTGCTACGCCGCAAGTGTAAATATTTTTAGTTTGTACTTCGTGAGTACACTGTTCCTGTTATGGAATGAAAGAGGAACTTTTAAGTTCCTATAGTAGGTACTGTAGGTAGTTAGGTACCTATGTTACTATAGTAAGAATTCTAAGGGCTGATTTTTCAATCATCTGTTAACTTTATTCGAGGAATAACTGTGAAAATTATAACAGTTATTTCATACAAAAACTGTCAAACGTCAATTTTATTCCTCAAATAAAAGTTCTCTGGCGATGGATAAATCAGCCCTTAGTGGCGTTTTATGTTATGTAATGTATCTATGTCGCGTAGGGTATTTTCCATCCCAAAATTTTGTAAAACAGTCAAGGAAAACAAAACAGAAAATAGGAAAGGTGTGTAGAGACTTCTTGTTCTACAATTTCTGAAATACTTTTGTGAGCATACACGAAGCTATCGTAAACCTCTCATTCTTGGTAGACGTAAACCTGGACAATCCGGAGGCACCGCAGTGCCCCCGCTAAGACGAGTCAAAAACAAATAAAACCGGCCAAGTGCGTGTCAGGCCACGCATAGAATAGGGTTCCGTGGTCACCAATAATGGCACTTTACAAGTTAGGCCTCTATAACTCCTGAACTAACAAAGTTATCTAAGCCGTTATAGTTTTCTTTCAAAGTTCATCACATGGACTACCATCATGAATTTTTTCAAGTTTTTCGAGCCAGCCGTTTAGCTTTTAGAGGGAGGAGGGGAGGGGGACGCCCTGTTTTAACAAAAAAATGCGCTTTAAAGTTGAATATCTCGCAAACGGATAAATCAAAAATTCCTCTTATCAACCTCTCAATGTTTTTAAAAGACCTATCTAATGATACCCCACATAATGGGGTACGCGAGAAAAAAAGCATCCCCACTTTACGTGTCGGGGAGCTACCCCAAAAAAAAACTTTTGTCGACGTGGTAAATACACATACCTATCCATGCAAAGTTTCATCTTTCTAGCACTAACCGTTTGAAAGGTAAGCCGAGGACGGACGGACGGACCGACATGATGAAGCTATAAGGGTTCCGAAACGTGAAGTACGAAACCCTAAAAAGCAGGGGAGCACTACCTATCTATTTCGAAGAGTTTCGTAGTATTTTCAAACCATCATAGTTTCGGCATGAATAATGCTGGAGAGCTCAAATTCACAAGATAATATGCAGTTAGTAGACTTATAAAACACACGAAGTGTCATTTGTATAAATTGTATAGCTTTTATATCATACGTCGATTTCGTCGCTGGTTCACTCACTCCGTCATCAAAACCTCTAGGGCACTTATGCATAAATTGTATGGCTCTGCTGTTCCATTGAACTATTCCATGGCACAAAGTTTTAAAGACTAGTGAATTAATTTCTTACCATAAGTCCAAGGAGAGATGGCCGCGAAACGGCCAAGCAACGTTTTGACCAAGATATAAATAAGGTTGTAGAGTTAGGCGTTGTAGAGATAGGGGCTTGGTTCTACATTAGATAACTTAATAACAGTGAAAGCGTTTTGTGAGTCCTGTCCCTTTACATAAAATGTGTTTGGTGGGATAAAATTATACTCTTAGCAAAACCACTGTAAGTATACCAAGGGATTTTTAGGAGTATTTGCATACAAATGCTGATGAATAGTGTTAAATGCTTAGGTCTAGATATACTAATAAGTCAGTGATGAACGACTTCTATATTTTAGTGCATAATAGCCTTGATATCACTATATTACTATAGAATCTACCCTATAACCTTCCAATATGCAAATAGTAGCTACAGGCATATCAATTATCTGCACAATACCTGTATTACAGGATACAGCATACTCAGTGAAAATGGCTGAGTGATAAATGATCGCGAAACAAGTGTTCAATCAGCGTGCGGTCAGGCGGCAGGGCTAGGGCGGAGGGCACACCTACCGCGCGGTAATAGCGCCCGGGCTCATTGGGCCAGCGGGCCCAAACGGTGGCAGAAAACAATTGGGCCCTAATGACCCTCCGTGAAACAGCGTCGACAAAACTATGCGTAACGATCAAATTAACGTTACTGGCTAAAAGATAATTTGATTGTCTGTTATGCTTAGATATGTGCTGTTACAGAATCTATAGTCTTTATGAGTAAAAGTATAAGGCAGTCCCCTAAAAGGGGTCCCCTTTTACTCATGCAGACTGAAAGTCACGACACGAGTGGCTTAAAATATTACCTACAGCTAGGTCACAAAGTATTATTTGTCAGTGTGCCCCAAACTAGACAGTTAGTCTGTATCTTGGGGCTCGGGGTACGATTTTCAGAGTAGAGACCTAGTAAGTTGCATTCATGTATGGTATGGTATTAGTAGGAGTAGGAGAAGTACTTATCTATACTTAATAAGATATTGCAATATTACAGCAGGTACATCTATACGTATACTAATAATAAAGCCGGAGAGGTTATTTGTTTTTTTGTTTGTTTGAACGCGCTAATCTCTGGAACTACCGGTCGGATTAAATTTTTTTTTTGCATTTGTTAGCCCAATTCTTCATTCCTGAGGAAGGCTATAGGTTACTTAACATCACGCTAGGACCTTTAGGAGCCGAGCAAAAACAAAAAAAAGTTAGAAAGAACGCTGAACGAAAACGAAGTATTAGCGCGGGCAGGCGATGTGATGCGATGTGGGTTGGGGGAAAAAGAAATTTTACGCGGACGAAGTCGCGGACAGAAGCTAGTAGATAAATAAATCTAAACATGAGACCTCAAAAAAATCATACGTAAACATAAAGTTATTTAAATAGTTAATTATGCAAACAAATAGGTATACAAACATTTGCTTACAGTTGAAATGAAATGGTAAAACGTCGACAATTTTTATTGCAAGTGATGTTTCTGTCAGTTATTGCAAAATATTAATTTCTTAATAATAATTAGGTAAGTGTGCCTCGAGGGCGTTCACCTCAGTTAATAAGGTACATTATTAAACTTAAATTAAATACTGTAATAATGAAATATTTATTGGAAATCTTTTGGATTCTGTGCGATACGGCGGCGCGGCGGGTCGGTTTAAATAAATAACATAAAATAATAATAATATTAAAGGTACACCAACAAAGCTAACATAGGTACATAATGGAAGTTTACAGATACAAATCTGGAACGGCCTTAGCGTGATGTTAATAGTCTTTAGCCTTCCTCAAGAATTGTGCTATCTAATGCAAAAATATTTTTTACGATATGGTTTGGTAGTTCCAGAAATTAGCGCGTTCAAACAAACAAAAAAACAAACAAATTCTTCAGCTTTATTGTTGGAATATAGATTTACCCAATCAAGTGCAAACAGCTACGGAATAGAGCTCCATTAAACGTTATTAATATTCTAGTTTCTCCTTGCTTACGGCTATGCAACAATAGCTAGACAATTGATTGTTACGTATGCTAACTAAGTACTTGAGTTAGGTGACAGGCGTTGAGCCGCGACCGGTGGCTAATCCAATCACGTAATTGGACTTAGCTTTATTCAATGACCGGGTAATGAGTATTGCGACTGGCTTCTATGGGATAGTAACTTTACCCTACTGCTATATTTAGAAATACTGTTATCGATTACAGAAGTCTAATGGGTATCGGTCTTCCGTCGGTGCTTGCATGATGAAATACTCGCCGAAGATATGACCATCTTGGACGGCATTCTCAAACCCAAGAATGGGGTTCAAAATCAGGGTCTCAAACTCGAAGCATTTATTACAATTAAACTATTTACAGGCACTTTTGAATTGTCATAATTAAATAGTCGGTCAGTTAGTCAGAAAGGTAAGCTGGTTGTCCAATACAAAACGTACTATCTCTATGGAGAAGAACAGGCAAGAAACTCCAAGGTCACTCCTTTAAATCAAGATGTTACAAAATCCTGGGTACATTATTCTTTTTCTTTTCTTTCATTATTCTAATGTGATTATAATTTGAATTTCATACAAGTAAGTACTATTTCTATGTTAATCTAGGACAAACTTTAGAAAAGCTAGTTAGCAATTGTCTATTTAAGTTGCGATTTATGCGCAGCTGAAATTCTGGTTTTATCCCTCAAATTGTGTCCAAAGTCCATAATGACCAAAAAATCGTCTTGAGAATTAATTCAAGCTCGTCTTGATGTAAAGTTTAACATGTGGTTATAGAGCCTCTTCTTTCGTTCAATGTTAATTACATTGTAATAGACATAGATTCCATCAGTCTATAGACATATGTAGGTCTGCTGACAGTTGACAATGAACTTCCGCATAATTTTCAATATCCTCATAATTTCCACTTAAATGAAAAATGACTATTAAAATGCAAAAAGGGCGATAACAAACAAAATTAGATAAATTAAAGGAATTAAGGTTGTTCCGTCAGTCAGTGGCAGGAGGCGCGTTGATCACCGCTCTCGGGGCGGGTCCCAGTGACACTGACGACTCATTAGCAGTGGATCGTGTGCCGGGGGCACATCACTCATCAGTCCAGTTTGACAACCGTGCCGACTTATCGAACTCTTTGCCGAGGTCTAATAGAGTCATTATCGGGGTACAACGAAAAGAAAGGACTTTTGGTCCTTGAAATATATAAAGTATTCAACTAGGGCAAAAACACATCTCTTATTAGGCTGTATTTTTTGTCATAGTAATGTTGTTATTGTGCCTACTAAAGATAAACCTTTCATGACTCAATATAATTCATAGTAATTTATTCAGAATTTAAAAAAAGTATCACTTAGGAATAGGTAATTAAATTGTCTAGTGTGTGCTACAACATAATTATTCTCTGAAACTGAAAAACTTTCTACAAAAGAATTTTAGCGAGATATAGCGATTTTTTTGTGGAGTTATTTTCAATTTTTTATAATCTACCATTTGCTTTATACATTTTTATTCGTTGTTACGAATTTTGTGTACTTTGGGTTAAGAAAACATTAGCCCAATATTTGATTAATGATGTCCCCATCAACATCATCACCACAACTTAGCATGAGCATGTAATTAATGTGTTACGGAATAGTGTTAGTAAAGGGTGTTCCATTCGCCCATCATAGTGTGCCCTACCTCAGCAGAGTGCACTGACAGACCAAATGGCTTCGTTTGAACTCGCTGCCACACTTGACACGCAGTTATGATGTGCATGTAGTATCTGTTTAGTTCTTGGAAATAAGCTTGGGAGAAACTTACTCAGTTCACAGGTGAAAACTAAAATGAGCTAAGTATGTTTAGTTAAAAATAGTAGGTACAGTTTAGTAGTTTTTTTTTGAGAATTAATAAGTTCAGTATCAAAAAGACGTATTAATACGGCCAGAGAATCAATAATAGATATCCATCCTCACGACTTAAAATATTAATTCAACAAAAATATGCACGAAAAATAAACCGCAACTGCTTACACTAACAATAAATCTCCTTGTTAGCTCAAACATATTTACAGAATAAAAATGTAATGATCCCAATCCATTACCAAATTATCTTACAAAGTAGTGTAATAAATATAGATATCTGTCTGTATTGATGCAGCGAGCGGAGACAATATTTACTGGGCTACTCCCCTGGTCCTGCCGAACGGAAACTTATAGTTTTCTTGAGGCGCCCGCCGAATAAAATACTGCTGGTCGGGACATAAATCAGATCGTGTCGTGGTCGCAGCCGGCGCGGAGACGCCGCCCCGTGCTGTCGGCCGGCGGACCTGACGCCCCGAGCCCCGCTACATTTTAATAACAGGACTCCGCCATAAATGGCCACTGACAGATTTTATTTCAACTCGTATATTATCTGGCAAGTCGTGCAGACTTCTTTTATTAATATTTGTTCTGTAAGGTCCTGTCTACCTTTACCTGGTGAGCTATTGAATAATAGGTAGATACTCGTCTAGCAGGAATTTTGTAATGGTTTTACTAATATGAAACTAATTCTGATAAAAGCTTGTTCAATGTCCACAATCTTTCGTAGTACCCAATAAACTCGTACTACTGATCAGTAATCCTATCTGCGGCTAATTTAATTGACTAAATCCAAGTATCAAATAGGAAAATAGTCAACATTTTAAGATAGTTTTTATTAATGAAACTTTTCAGTACTAATTCAGGTACTACTTAGGTAGGTATTTCCATAACGGTTATCCACGTCTATACTATGACTCCGTGCAAAAACTACGAGACCAAAAAATAACAAAAATTGCGGAAGCTCATAAGTCACAAAGTAAAATCTAAAATTATTAATATCGGAAATGGAAAGTTTCAATAAGTGTAGATATGTATCGATGGTGGTGGCGGTGGCGGTGGTGTTTTATGGGCAGTTTTAGTGCGCTGGCCGTCGCCAACAATAACGGTGACCGCGAGGGTGTCGGGGGCACAGCTGTTTTTTACACGTTCTTATACAACCTTTACCTCACAATGCAGGAACTGTGGAAATCATTGGATACTTTTTTGTAAATCTTTTTCATTGAGTTGGTAGTCGGAGTGTGTAATTATAGTTGATTGGTATCTACGAGTACATACATCTAGTGCCAATTTAGTGTTGCATTTGAACCTGCTTCTCAAAAGTAATTTTTTGAGTATTTGTAGGTTCTAGAATGTTTATAATGCGGCCAGAGCTATGAGGGGTTTGAGTGATTATCAAAATGAAAATAGTTTAATCGGCTTGATTCACAATTTTAGATTAACGCCTCCGTTTTTACTCTAAATATACTAAGTAGTAGGCGCCACTTTTACAAACGAGAAGTCGAATCTATGTCTTTCTTGTTCCGAATTGACCGTAGCCATTACAATAAAAATATTAAAAACCGCATAAGTAAGAGGCGGAGGTCGTCGGCAGTTCGGTGCAAATGTCGCCCCGGACACTTACATTATTCCTTAGTGGCCCTGGCGACCGGCGTACGGCGGCCGGTCCGGCGCAGTGCCGGCGGGTGGCCGCTCGGCCCCTGCACCTATTATCTCGATACTTTAGATAGTCACCAGGACATTCACGGTCTCCGATCGTTTGCACAAATGACCGGCCATTTGTCCAGATCCGATTAATCATGATTGTGTTTGTGTTGTACCAGTACTATAAAAATATAATCCCTTTTGGACTTTAATATTCGCTACTCGAGCGGAAATTGATGAGATTCGAAGACGTTGAAAAGGATTGAATTTCATCAAAGGAAGTCATTATAAACGTCTTATAGATTCTGAAGGATTTTCCATGAATTATATCGGACTGTTTGGTAGTACTTGAAAATTAATCTAAGGGATTATTTTACTTCGATAGCTCTGAATCACATGGAAGACAAACTCGGAATATTGGATATCTGCAAAAACCTAAGAAGGCAGTCTCGATGGACGTCCGTCAGGTAGCTTATTATGAACCATGAGGAAGGAAATCAAAATGGAATTCTTGAACTACTGCCATTAACTGAGTGAATGTATGAAGAGTCTGTACACACGTGGAAATGCATTTAGGTTTAGCGTGTTACATTTATTTGGGTAACGCTTGGATAGTGCTGTAGAATAATAGGTCGTAGAAAGTAGAAGATGGAAAATCCTACACATTGCGGCATAGCAAATAATGGACAAAAATTATATTTTGCTCTTGTATTTTACTGCACTATAGGTACTTTAGTAGGTACCTACATAGGTAGATATGTCCACATAACGTAGGTATGTGTGCAACTGGAGTCATACACAAAGTGCTGATTTAGTTAATGTGGGTATATATGACACTACTGAGTACTTGGACGGTAATAAACAATGCAATTCACGGTATTGTTTTGTCGCAATATTACTTCTCTACCTACTTGTAACTGCACATTTAAATATTACAATAAGAATTTGTACTACCTATCAATTTGTTAGACATATCACCTACCAAGCCTGTATTCCCCGAAGGGTACCTAAGGCACACATTCAGTAGCAGGATCGTCCGAAAGGGTTACCGCTGCCCTGGAACATAAAGGGCTAAGGAAGGAACACGGGTGGGTTTTAGTCAGTAAGAGTCTGACACTCCCTTCCGCTCCACCCAGAGCGGGAGGGGTCATTTGATGAATTCCCATCCTCAAAAAAAAAAAAAAGACACACATTCACATTTCGCCAGTTATGAAAAAATCTACTAACATTATATGTATGACCGAGCTGGCGATCGAACTCAGTCTACATAGTCAGCAATCGCGCTTAGGACCACATGACCAAGAAGGCAAAGTATTCATTCATAAGTAATACCGTTGTAACGAAATCTTTGTTTGTGTACCTAAGTACCTACCTACGGGTAAAAGATAAGCCCAGTCAATATGTAATTCTTTTCATGTGCACCAAAGTTCTAGCTTAGATTACGCTGATATAACAATGTTATCTATAACAAAAGATAGTGTAATTTTAACACACCCCATGGATATAGCAAATGAATTCAATAAATATTTTATTGAGACTGTTGAAAACAATCTACAAACGAATTGTACGTCCACAAAAGTTGGAACTGGTTAGTCAAAATCTGACGTCGCAATAATTATTTATGCTGCATGTTGCAGATGATGACATAATTAAAACAATTAACAATCTTAAGAACACGAATACAGTCGGATACGATGGCATATCAACTAAAGTGAGAAAATATGTCAAGGAAGTAATAGCGCCACCACTATCACATGTAATCAATCTATGTATTGCTGATGGTATATTCCCAAATATTTTAAAGAAAATAATTTTTTAGCCCATTTTTAAAAGAAATGACAGAAACGATGTTAGAAATTATAGACCAATTGCAAAAATTCCGTTATTCTCAAAAATAATTTATAATTCCGTATAGGCTTATTTCGAAAAATTGATTTTTTTTGCAATGAACAAAAGGGGTTCAGAAACAATGTCAATATTAATATGGTACTTTTTGACCTACTATCTAGTGTCATGGCATCTGTCGATAAAAAAACCATGTTTGTGCGATTTATACAGACATGACGAAGGCGTTCGATTTTGTAGATCATAAAATCTTACTGCAAAAATTACATGGTTATGGTATTAGAGGGAACAAGAGTCATACCTAAGTGATAGATTGCAATGTACGGAAATCTCTAGAATATGTCCTATATCTAAACTAGAAACCACATATATACATCTGAAGCAAGGTACATAAAATATGTCGTGCCGCAAGACAGCGTTCTGGGCCTGCCGTTGTTCCTGATATGTATTAATGACCTCCCAAAATCCACAGGACCAAAAGTGATGCTCTTGGCAGACGATAGCACACCTATTATAGAATGTAATAATCCAAATAATTATCAAAATGACATTAATAATTCTCTATATAAAATAATCATTTGGCTTAATGATAATAATCTTGTAATTAATTTAAATAAAACCAAAGTTATGCACTTTCACCAGCGGCTTGAAAAACCACTAGTTAATGTAGCTTATTATGATTCTGTAATAGAGGAAGCTAGTAGTGCGAAATTTTTAGGTATAATTATAGATGGAACTTGGAAACCTCATTTGGAGGAAATTTGCAAACGATTAAGTAAATCAGCATATTTGTTATCCCAACTCCCAAAAAAAGTAAATACTGATACACTGATAACAGCCTATCATGGACTAGTCGCCTCAGTTCTGCGGTATGGTGTTATTTTTTGGGGGCAGTCAACAGATCGCGAACGTGTTTTCAAAATGCAGAAAAGATGTTTATGTTCAATGTGTGATTTAAAACCAACAGATAGCTGCATTCCTATTTTAAAAACTTTAAAATATTACCCCTACCAAATTTATACATCCTGAAAACTGCAATATTTTTTCAAATAAATTCACATTTGTTTAAAAAACTATGTGCAGTAAAGAAAACACCGATGCGTGCTCAATACGTAAATGAATTATGCCTCGTAAAATGTAAAACTTCTTTAGTGAAGAAAAGCTTCTTTGGTGTTGCTCCATAAGTATACAATAAAATACCAGATGAAATAAAATGTATGCCATTACAGAAGTTTAAAAAAACACTTAAGTAACGGGTTACTGCTTGAAAGATGTTATTATACTCTAGATGATTTTTTTAATGACGAATCTCAGTGATCATAATTATAATGCTG
Source organism: Apamea anceps (assembly GCA_951799955.1). Taxonomy (NCBI): domain Eukaryota; kingdom Metazoa; phylum Arthropoda; class Insecta; order Lepidoptera; family Noctuidae; genus Apamea; species Apamea anceps. Next base: position 12,590,857 of record OX637505.1, on the reverse strand, counting down.
ACATAAATTTTTAAATTTAAACTCTTACATTAATACTAATCTTTTGAATTGAATTGACATTAAATTCTGACATGAAATGAAATTGACTATGAACTGTAATGAAATTTAATTTGCATGCATGTGTTAATACAAATAGGTACTGAAATACTTATAATATTATATTCTAATAAATTTATCATTAGAATTTAATAGTATCCACCCATTATTTGTATTTAATCATATAATTATTTGTATGCCAATATTGGCAAAGCATAGCGCACTACAATTTTTAAGATCGTTGTATGTAATTACCTATGTTTTACAAATAAAATATTCTTATTCTTAAAGATACTCAGCAACGTCCTTCCAGATTCCAACCATGTCCCTTCCAGACATGGCGCTGCATTGTTTGAATAATAATATAATATTTGAACTTTATGAATGTTTCAGCATTTCTTCTCAGGGATCAGCCAGCTAGGAAGAGACCGCGCCATTTGTTTTAAAATTTTGATCAAATTGTCTTGATAAAGAATCTTAGAAAAGGTTACAAAAATAAATAAACATTTCAGTAGTTGTTCCGGTTCCGGGTCTGGCGGTTTTGTGTACGTGAGTTTAAATGTTTGTAAACGCACTCACGATACAGGAGAAATTCCTAGTGTGGGGCAACGTTTTACAAAAAAAAAAAAAAATCATAAATAAAAATAATAAATTTCATTTCATCAGTATGTCGGGAATAAGATTTCGTAGAGACGCATAAAACAAAATGCAAGAAAGGAGTACAAAAAATACTTCTTATTCCTGATTGAAATGCGTACTATAAGTTTTCAGCGACAATCAATAGTGCGATAGTGCGATTGATGCGTGCAGGGGACTCCGTTCCGGTCGGCTGTGTATATCGGATGAGCCGATTGGGGAGATGCCGTTCTGCTCCATTATACCTACCTCGGAATAATCCTCAGAGCAATGCACATTGGCTTGTAGACCTGAACCGCCGGCTTTACTTGAGTACGAATATAAAGAAAATATGAAATAGAAATGAAATAATGCTTTTGTGCAATGGTTTTGTTAGTAAACGTTTTGTTTATTCGTGGTTGTGATGGCAATCATATCATTTGGTTTTAATAGTTTTTTATATTTCATCTATCTTTTTGATAGATTTTATATTTTGTGAATGTGAGAACGTTTTAGGCCTTGTAGACTGTAGATTTTTAGACCATTTTCTATTTTGATTAAGTACCTGGTAGTTGTTGACAGGTCTACATACGGCATACCTGCTGCCCTCTCATACCTGTAATTTAAAAACATTATAAAAGCCATTTTTTTAAAGAGTAACCGTGAAGTTTCTCCGGCTCATCTCCATACGAAACGATCAATTGGAACTGTGCACCTACCTTCTGACGTTTTTATGTGAAATTATAAAATATTTTGATTTTATTATAGGTTTTTTTTCTTTTGTTTTTGGCTTCATTTATAAAGCTCATTTTTAATTGGGGACTGCATCAACTTGCATATTGTAAAACAATATCTAAGTAAGATTTTATGTAAGTATTTAAGTACCCAGCCATTTTCCGCAACAGGCCTAAGGCTCTTTATCATGTAGAGAAGGACTAAATGGCGCTTGCTCAGCGCTGGTGGGTCACGGCGCCTATTAATTAGGTCCTTAGGTGCTTTAATGTATTTTAGCACACTCCTAATGGGACATTGCTCGATTTATATCACTTTCTTGAAGATATAAAAGAGCACAAAGCGTCTTTCACATTTAAAATGACATTAACATCATACAGTAACGTGTTCTGGGAGTTGCTCGGAGCGCCTCTCACGGGCCGCGCTCCGCTGAACCCTGATCCTATCATAACGCAATCGCATATCGCCCACCTTCCAAATACGACAAAGTTCCATCTCTACACCACACATGAAATCTCAACCTTACGCAGTACGCATTAGATTGAAACTCCGCAAGTTGAACAACGTAGTACCTTGTCAAAGAGGCAGTAAAAATGTGCAGATATTTACGTTGATAGCCTTCCAGCAAAGAAGTGGAGTAGATACGTGAACTCGATCAGGGACCATAATAACCTAAAGCTCACGTTATTCCTTCGATAAATGTAACGTATGTATTCGCAGATTGAAAACAATCTTTTCGTGAGTTATTAGATTTTGGGATATGCATGGAGCTGTTAGGATTTTTGTCAGCAGAAATGAGGAGCGTTCTTAGGTGGGGAGATATTTACATTTGCTTAATACTATTATATAAATATCCTACCCTACCCCATAGGTCAGGCTTAGTCTGTAAAATGTTGTATATAGACTATACAGGCTGGTAGGTCGTCGACGCGCAAAACTGTAACCATGAATTCAGTACAGGATTCTAGACAGACGTAGAAATTTTACGTCGGTTATAAAAAAAATCTGCTTTTTCATAGAAGAGCGCAATACCTACGCAGTCAAAATGTATGTAACAACTTTGTTTTTTTGTTCAGAATCATGTGCTGAATCCATGGTAACACCCAGTATGGTAGAGTTATTAATAGTAAGTAATTAGACTACAAAATAGACACCTGCTCTATACGAGGTAAAGTTTCGTATTACCGTCACATCAAGAACTTGAAAAACCTGTCTACCACTAATATACTTAAGTAGTTTTCATTTCATTTTGGACTTTGTAACATGTTTAAAAACGTATGCTGGGATTTTTTTTCAATACAAGTGCCCGAATTAAGGAAAAAATATAAGGAAGTCCACAAAAACTATAAAATATCCCCCTAAGCTTCCGCTCACCGATAATCCCTTTAGCGAGGGAAAAACTTCAAAAGTTTGTGCGGGCTTGTGGGGTCCTGAATTTTTGATCTCTATTAAATTGTTTCAAATCGTTTAACTTGTCGCGGCTCAATCAGTGCGCGCCGCGTGCCGTGCCGTGCGACACCGTGCGACACTGTGCGACACCGCGCCTCGCCGCGCTGCGCCTCTGTTTCACGCTTGCTGCTTCGCATAGCGATGCTGAGATTGCGTTCAACTCACGCCTCATGCGTAAGCGGCGTCACGCCTTCGTGTGTGCAGTGACCGTTACCAACTACAATTTCACCATTTCTGAAAACACAAGAAGTTTAGTGAACTGTTAGTAGGTAACGCGTTTGGGATTGGTTTCCCACACTAATTGGGCACTCTCCTATAACACAATGTTGATCGAGATGTCATTAAAATTATTATTTTTACCAAATATAATTTAGATTATAGAGAATTAATTAGACGCTCTCTAGTATCTGCCGATACTGATACGTTCTCAAGAATGTAGGAACGTACGATGGATACGGATAAGCTGGCATTAGGTGGATAATAAGTACCCATTTTGTTTTGTTTTTTTTTCCGATCATCTATATTCCGTAACGACGAAACATAGGTAGACTACGTTAGTAATTTAAATGAAATAAAGTAAAAAACGGCAGTTATTATTAAAGTGGTGCGTAACCAATTGTGAAAATAAAACAAACCAATCAATTACTCCTGAAGTCAGGCTTTGTTTTTAGATCCGGACAATTATTATTTTATCTGTTATACAATATCGTATGACCATAAATCGTTGATAGTAACGGTAGGTGGAGGGTCCTGGCCCGGCGCATCACGGCAAAACTGATTTATGCACTGGTGATATTTTATAGCGCAGTTTGTTCCGGCCGTTATTGTATTAGGGCGGCTGTTTGTTACATTGCCTTTGCCCTCGCCCCCTGACATGTACCGCGACGTTTACTTTTAAACTCTTTAATTGTTTTCTTTGAAAACTTTCGGTGGTGAGGGAAGGTTAATAAGACTTAAAAGGCGTTGAAGTTTGTGATTGGTTCAAATAAGAGAGCGAGAGCCGGGCCAATTAAAGGAAGTGTTACCATTCTATGTCCAAAACCGAACTAATTAAAGAAATTTCGTTTTTTTGCAGATTTTGAAACTGAAAAACAATTGCATTTGATTGAGTATAGAATTTCTGAGTCAAGTTTCAAGGGTGGCTTAAATAGAATTTCTCCATGTTACTCTATCATCCACACTTCTTTAGTTTCATACAATAGTTAGTAACGTAAGCACCTACCGTATTAATCTAATAAATACACATCTCTTTTGATTTCCTCTGGCTTCCCCTTTCACCAGTTGACTCCCTTAAAATCGTTTTAAACTTCATAACTGGCGCTCAATAAAAAATAACGTTTCCAACTGTCCCCCAATTTTTTAAATTGCGTGAAATTAAATTTAGAATATTATTATACTCTTTATCCCTCCGGAGTCTGACAAATAGGCGAGAGCAGCGACGCCGCGATTTAGCCATGCTGTAATTGGTTTTTTAATGCGGCTCTCGCGAAGTACCACCTTCCGCTTTATCAAGTGAATACATTATCAAATTGTTAGGCGGTCGACGCGTCCCCCGCGCCATGAATAAGAATCAAATGCGTTCGCGATTCTCACACCGCGCCGACCGCACTGAGGGGTTGCAAATTAGTGATTCCGCTTTGCCAATGCGCATTTTAACAGTTGATAAATACACATTAAACCTATTTATTGTTATAGTTTTAGGGAGTCAATGTTAAGTTTTATAACCATTTTTTACTGCACTATTTTGATTGATTAATATTAATATCGATTTTCCCTTGCTTGATAAAATGTAACGCTTCACTATTTCGCCAATTTTTCTTATTTTCTTTTTAACATGTAAAGAACACCACCTTGAGTGATAGCGACAGGGGTTCGACTGATAGTGCAGATGGAGGGCGCATTAAATTTGACAAGCGAAGATATTCAAAAGGTATCACTGCTATGGGCGTGCGTTTTCATTGCTAAGCTGGAAGCTGAAGATATTTCTTTTGAAAAGAGTTACGTCGATTTAAACAAAAAAGCGCTTAAGCGTTTTTGAAATCGGTTGTTCATTATATAGTAATTCTAAGTTTATTTTATGTAATGGAGTTGGATTGAGCATTATTTCCCGTGACGTCTCTCGTATGTTAATGGAGCTGTGTTCTCGTTTCGCGGAAGGAACATCTCGTAAATCCGGTCACGTCCGACATTACGTCCGATCCTCCGACTGACACTATGCCTATTGCAGAGAGCTCTGATAAACGAGCCTATTGCCTATCGACTATCATTCGCCCTCGTAAAATTACGATTGTTTTTATTAAGACTTAAACTACACAGCAATAATGTCGCAAGATCCAAACCTATGAAGGCTTTATGGCTACGCATTTTTTTGTTTACAGTTAACCGTTGGGTCGAGTTTTACTATCATTCTGAAGAAAAAAAACAAGTAAAAAGCGTGGCGAAACAGTTATCCCTCACATAAAGATGGCTAATGCAGTTAGTATAGGAAATCTACGCGCACAAGCGGGAGCCTGTCTCCGTGGTTAAGTGGCCCATTCGCGTGCAAACGAGCGCGCACTTTAAAAATAATAAAACCCCTTCAATATCTATGGCGATACTAGAGTTCTTTCAGAGTACATGTACCTTCACTACCTACGTTTTGGGGTAAGGAACTTTAATGGGTATTTCCTGTTTCAAAGATGTTTTAGACCGAATGGTTACCTATTCAGCAAAATCTCATGCACATTGCCCGGTACCCAATGTTGTTTGACGTTGATTGTATTACAGTGGTTACACACGGTCGCCAGATGTGTGCACAAGCGATCAACTGACCAAGGAGGTCGCGAGTGTAAACACTGCCTAACTAACCGCAGCTTCACACCTCCGTATTAGTTTTAACGTGATTTGGAAAGTTCTATTGGATTTGTTAAATATTTGGTTTGGGTAGAGTCGCTTAATTTCTACATGACTGTACATCAAGAGATTTCCTCGAAAAAATAAACTTGGATAATACACCCTGCTTCCCACGGTGCATTAAATAACTGATACAAACTACAAAATGCTAACATTTCGTTACACATTTCCTTTTCTCGAACAAACCCTTCTACAACTCCAGTAAAGACACCTGATTAAAACGGCACGAACAGGAAATAGAAATGTACAAACCTTGTTACAGAAGAAACCGACCCGTATTTCCCTTATTCGTTCATGTGACGCGGCACCTCTATCTAGTTAGAGCGGTGCACACGGGGAAAAATGAAATATAGAGGCAATCCAAATAGATTGTTATCTACCCGCGTGTTTACCGGCGACGAGCACGTTCGCGCTAACAAGCGACCCTCGCGCCTTAAAACACGGTGACAGACACCCTTAGCACCATCCCTAAACTGCACGACACTATTTGACAACCAGTGCTCGTGACAGGTGGACACTCACGCTTTTATTCTATCCTGGTAACACAATAAAAATATTTTGTTGACCACACATAATAAGTGTTCGTAAAAAATGTCTGATATAATGATGCTCTCTTAAGACAAGCAGAGTTGTGAGCAATGAATTTAAACACCTATAAAATTTATTCATTTCTATCAACAACCATAAAAATTAATGTGGCAGATAGCACGCACCTCCACGGTATTAATTCTTCGACCGTAGCTAAAACTATAAACGTCGGTTAATCCCATGTATCATAGCCGGGTGGTCATTGATTTGCTGCTATCGGATGGTCGCGGTGACTTATTGTCGGTCCCCTCGCGTCTCGCGCCCATTACCTCCGAGATCGGCCTCCGTGGACGAATCAAGTCTTCTAATAACTGCACCTCTAATACACCTCATCTTTCCTTAACGTCCCACTATTCGTTTCGTGACTAATTGAGCGTAGGCGTTGTAGATTTCAGTTTACGGCCGGTACTTTATCAACTTGCTACATAAATGAGGGTTAATTTTCCTATAATCAATGCAATATTAACTACCCCAGTAATAGACTTGGTGTAAAATTCAATTATTATATTGTAACAAACCTGTAGGTAGACAAAGCACGATAAGAGAATTACAAGTCATCATTAGCATAATCCGGCGCGGGCGCAAAACAGATAGCGGTAAGGTGCTTAGGTAAATTAACTAAGCGCGTCTACGGCTCCGCTACGGCGTAGAGCGTAGTCCGCGCTCGCGGTCTCGAGCTTTATCAGCTTTATTGACGTGCCAGTTAAATATAATTTTCACTCAATTTAGGTGCATAATTTGAGTAATACTTATTTTTTATTTGTCTGATATTAATTTAAAGTGGTGATATTCAAACTTTAATTTGTATAATTAAGGGCTGATTTTTTAATTATCTGAAAACTTTATTCGATGAGTAATTTTGAAATTTTGACAGTTATTTCATACAAAAACTGTCAAATGTAAATTTTATTCCTCGTTTAAAAGCTATCTGGCTATGGTAAAATTAGCCCTTAGTTTATAATGGTCCGAGTTTCGGTTGCAATCACACAAACCCGAACTTGCCATCAATATTCTACAGAGTTATTTGTGCTGAACATGTGTAAGTGGACGTGGGCGTGTGCAGTTGTGATTGGATTAGGTCCGTGGTGTGTTGACGAGTCCCGCGGGACCGGCGCTTACGACCCACGGCCGACGGAGATGCACTGACACCTCCGTCACGCTCCTAATACCGTCCAATCTTCAGCTCAATACAAATAGAACCCACTAGTGAAGGTCATTCACTCGTGTCTCATAAACTTAACGAAATTGCCGTTTTTTATTATTCTTTACAGATGATGTCATAAAGCAGGCGCACATACTACGCTTGGGTTTTAGTACCGTATCAAAGAAAAAAAGTCGTGAAGCGCTGCCGGGATAGTAAGATGTCCAGTAACTATTGTAGCTATTTAAGGAAATTATTAGGTGCAATTACGCAGCTTGTTGTGCGTGATTGGAATGCTTGCAGAGGAGGGCGAGGGGCCGACGACAAATTCTTACAAATTAATACATCTATCTGGGAGCCGCCTCGCGACCGACCGCGATACGTGTGGAATACTTTATTATCCCATCTGAACACTATTCTCTAGAGACAGGGTATTAAGGATAAGTAAGTGTTGGTGGACAGATAAGTGACAGATTCGCAAACTAGTTAAAAATGCAGTGTTTACTTATCAGATGATGGGATAACACTGGCAGAAGGTAATTCCTGAATACGAAAACTACAGTCAACTACCTTCAGTGTATGTTCATCAGGAATAGAAACATTCAACTTGTTTGCCAGAAGAGAGATTAAGATAACATTGAACAAGGCGTAAGGAGCAAGTGACAGATGGGTGTCAGACTAAAAAATCGAATAGTACGATGGAACAATTGAGGATAAGAGTGTTGTAGCAGACAATGCCGCAACATCGCGGGGAATTCTATTTCTAATCTGTGAGTATAATCTGCAGCGTCAGCGCGACATTGCAATATGCGTCGCCCCCGCCCCCGCGCCCCGCGGCCGCTTCACACTCGTTGTTTCGAGAGCAATCGAGGCGCCAATAAAAAAGGCGATCGTCGCCCCGAGCCCGGGCACCGACTTATTTACAGAACACCCTACCGACGCTATTTATTTTATTGACTGCCATTTGCCCTGACTTTTATCGCTGCCCACTTCCCGGATAAAACAACAGCAGCAGGTAAAGATTGTCCAGCAGTAACTGCCTCCGTGATACGGGGTCGTCGCAGTAATCATGATAACTTTACTCCGGCCAATTCTAATAAAAACTGTTCGCATTTGCTCGACTCGATTGCATTGCCATTATAGTGCTAACATTAAATAGCTTTTATTTTTTACAAAAGGGAATAATGGGGTTATTATAAGGGTTATTATTTTTCTATAGCGACTTCGTTTCAAAATTATTTTAACTGAAAATCAACGGCTAGGCTGTCATTTATTTTAATGTTGAGTATTTTTTATTTTATTTTATAGCAACCCATTATAATTAGATATTTGAATAGTCACAATTATTTCCTTGCAAGAAAAACAACAAACCTTAAATAGGAATAAGATATTGCTGAGTTGTTGAAATATTTTTAGGAAACACATAATATAATATGCAGGGTAGTAAAAAATATCATAACAATAAAAATCACTTACAAATGTAAGGTAATTTGTTTTATTACGATGGGTGACCGCCGGTAGTTCGGACAAGGCCGCGAGCAGGTCGCGGCAAGGGGTGACTCCCATTCTCCACACATCATTGCATCGGGCCGCAGATTTATTTGCATGCGGGCCGCTGACCAGGATCCATTACAGCCATTATCATGCTATCTGATCAACCGGCACGAGAGTTATGGCGCTCTTGTTTTCTTAACTACATGAAAAAATGCCAACAAAGGAAAAACTGAATATTTAGGAAACAGGACAGAGGGAATGGGTAATAGGACGGGTTATAGCTTCCGGTATATTTCTTTTATTTGGGGTAGTCTCCTTGTGGCGGTGATCGAGTTAGCTAAAATATTTCCGTTCTAGTTTAGGGTAAATAAAATTAGAATAATAGAGATCGTTACTAAAACGTATCCAATTCATCACAATCGAAGTAATGAGTACACTTATCTAATACAGATTAGCTAACGTATCAGAGGCTCGTAAGAAAAGTAAGGGACAAACTTCTCAAAGTTGACAGAAGTCGGAAAGTTGTTAGGGCGGGAGGCTATTTACTGCGTTTCATTCAGATTTATGCCACGCGCCGTCCATAGCTAGTTGTTCAATACAGATAATGAACGGGGCGGAAACTATAAATCTGCTAAACTTGCGCAATAGAGAAGAATCGGGAAAGCAAAGTAAACATAATAAAGTGTTTAAGCTGGTTAGTTTAGTCGTTCATGTTCACAGTTCACCCGTGACGGGCCGGAGCCGCGTGCCATTTGAACCTGCTTAGTGAGGTTTCCGCTTAAGCGTATTAATTTGAAATTAGGTCGCAGTTAACACCGTCATGTTAAGTATTTAAGGGTCAGTGTTCCCTCGTACTAATATATTCTGTTGAGGGAAATTGTGTGACTAAATTGTTTAGCTCTTGAATGAATGAAAGGTAATTTATAAGGCTGCTTCGTAGTGTAAGTTGTTATTATTTTAAGTATTTATTTTTTTACTTTCGGAAATAAAGAGTTAGAGTGAAGTTGTGGAGAAAATATTAAAATAGTTAAAAAGCTAAATGGTGATGTGTTTAGCAATTAAAATTAACTTTTTAGTGCCGAGTGCGCGTCTCTTTTTTAGGGTTTTTTTTTTCTGTTCAACACTTCACGTGATCAGAGGGCTGGCGTTCTTTGGCCAAATAATTAGCATTGTAATTCACTGTGGCAATGCTACCAGTCTTCTAGGTACGTTTCCGGATACAGCGATGCGGACGAGTAGATACTTCGGCGCCTAAGTGTGCCTTTGTTTTTGTATTTATTTGTATAGTTAGTCATTTTAATTAGTTTATAAATAAACTATTTAGTTATGAATGTGAGCGATAAATTCTGTATGTTATGTAGTTCCTATACTGTCGTATTTGTATCGCACAATAGTGATTATGCAAGCGGGTCACACTCACAATGGTAGTGCAGATATGTTTGACCGCGGTTGGGGGCGATTTTATTTTACTGAGCGCTTTATTGGTTCCATATCAATGGGCTAGTGCAGTTTTGTCGGTACTGGTATTAGTAAACTTGTCGATGTCATTTGGATTAAATGGAAATATTTCAGTAAATTTCTTTATGTGTTATTATTTTACATTCGTACGTAATGGATACTAAGACCATATCCATTTTCATGTTAGTTCCTAATTAATAGATAGTAATTATACTAACAATTAATTAAATTATAGGTATTAACAATTTTAAAGTTCGTCACAAAAAGTAATACTTATGCATATTACTTAAAAACTATCTACTAACTAGTTACTTAAAAACCGTAGGTACTTATTACGTGGTTGACGAGTATGTAAATCGGTGGATATTGTTTATTAAAATTTAATAGAAAAAAAGGTGTCATTAACTTATTTTTATCGATATATCGACTTTACTACAACACTAGTGGTCATAGATTCGCGTGGGATGGACGCGACAAATCAAGCCGCGAGCTGCAATGGGGCGGCTCCGCATCGACAGCAGCGCTGATTTATAGCGGAGCCGCGTTATCGCACCCGCGTCTCTGTCCTACTGTCGAGCTACGTCGCGCTACAGTGTGCTACGCCGCGCTACAGTGTGCTACGCCGCGCTCCAGTGTGCTACGCTGCGCTACAATGAGCTACGCTACGCTACACTGCGCCCCGCCACGTTACACCGTGCTACGCCGAGCTACGCGATTGCTACGCTGCTTACGCAACAAGATATGTTCATTTTGTGTGTGTGTGCAAAAAATAGGTGCATAAAAGGCACTTTGGAACGTCAAAATTTACAAAAAATATAATTGATTCTAGTCGCCCCTCTCAAAAGGTCGTTTCGTATGGAGAAGAATGGGCAAGAAACTCCACCGCACTTAGTATTAAGAATTATTTTGCAGTCTTTGATGCGATTTCCATATAAATAGTATAGTGTAGGAGAAGGAAGCCCAAATCGGGGTTAAGTATTTACTTACTTGAAGGAAAACAAACTTGTGAAAACAATATGTTTCTAATTTATTATAATGAGAATTTAAATAGCAGCTGCACGTTATCGCAACAAAACCCAAAAACATTTAAGTACGAAACTTTTCACAAATGTTTTAAAATTCAAGCGGTCACGCGTGACATTAAATTTTACTTGTATTTGTAGAGGACGTTTAATCGTTTGTTAACGGTCGGTGACCGTGGTAAATCTCTGGTAATCCGGTGTAGAACAAATATAGTTGAGAGGCAGATAAGGTGCGTCCGGCGTGCGGCCGGCTCGGCCATGGGCCGCTAATGTGCCATTTGTATGATGATGCCGGGCCGCGGCCGAGAGTCGTTCCCTACGGTATCCTCGATATTTCGTGGCGTGAAAGTGACGTCGCTTGCCGCAATAGATGCTCGTAAGTAATGGTTTTATAGTAAGGCTTGCAGCTTTACGACTATCGTAAGTACCTGCTACTAGCTTACCAGACCGCAGTGCATAACATTGTAACACTTAGGAACGTCCCTACTGGGTAACTGTAGAACGATGTCAGTGGCCGAATTCTGATCGAAGCCTATTTGAAATGAAACTGATTCATCTATATGACGAAGAAGAAAGTCTTAATGTCTTTCAAAAATTCTACTTAATGTTATGTCTCTATGATGATTAGTTGTAGTTTTAGTATTCGGCCGTAACGCAATACACCTCGCTCGGTCGATATTTGGTATAATCATATTATTACACTAGCTTCTGCCCGCGGCTTCGCCCGCGTGGATGTCGGAAATTATCCCACGGGAACGTGCTAACAGGATAAAATGTATGTGCTTCCCCAGGATGCCATCTATCTCGCGGGCCCTTTGTGGCTAATTACAATAGAAAACCAATTATGTCTCATTAGTGGTGATTAAGAGGGTACCTATATGATATCCTTACCTAAGTACCTACATAATAAAAAAAAAAACTCAATAACAGAAAATAAAATACCTACCTACCTAAATAAACCTATTTCTGATGATAACTAAACTCAATAAATAAGCAAAATCCCTAAAAACTAATATCTATACGAATGACTAATCTTACCTAACAGTATTATAAAATAACCTACGGTCACTACGTACACTATCAATGTTGATGACCACGGCGCCATCTATCCAACCCAGCAGCAACAACTAACGCGGGTGGCGGGACGGGACGGGGAGGGGAGGGCACGGACGATTCGAGACGACGTTGCGCGCGCCCCGACTTGATTTTTGTAACGCGACGACGACTACATCAAAAAAACCATTGTAAAACTCAAAGTCAATACACATTTATATTACGAGCTATCTGGGTCTAATTTCAAATCCACGACGCCGACGACCTGAAACCAAAATCCCAACCATAAATTGGACCTTCGAGCCGCACAACCATTTGGATCAGCCCTGGACGTGGAGCCTGGATCAACACCTGGAGCAACGGCAACGTGTAACGGTCAGGTCAATCCATCCATTTTACTACCCAAACCCAGAGCTCAGTGCAATTTGTGCTAATATCGTTCCTTTTTCGCAAAATTCCAGTGTACGGTGTGCAATTGTGCGTCTACCTACATCGTACTCAAACGCAGCCGCGTACCTACCGGTTTACTGTAAGTACTTGATTCTTTTCTCTTGCAAGCCACCAATATGAGCAATAACAAAAGACATTCAATAGTAGAAATAGAAACTAGTGAAGATATTATTCGCGATTTAGTTAAGAAAAGAGGTACCGTTAAACGAAAATTAACTTTGTTTTCAAAATACCTTCAGTCATTGGATGATTCGCAAATAACGGGCGCTCAGAAAGTAGAATTAGAAGAGCGTTATCAACCTTTTAAACTATTAATCGATCAATTTTCTATTTTACAAGATGAATTAGACTCGTATGTGTCAGATAGTGATCTGGATAGGGAATTGCTAGAGAGAGAAACGTTTCAAAATCAGTTTTATGGTATTGTAGGCAAGGCTAAATGTATTCTTAAGGATAATTTCAAGCAAGATTCTGTGGGTCAAAGTCGAACTTCTAACTATATGAAGTTACCCACAATTTCATTACCGAAATTCGACGGTTCATATGACCAATGGCTCGAGTTCCGCGACACTTACTTATCTATGATACACAATAGCGACAATCTAGATAATGTTCAGAAGTTCCACTACCTACGGTCAGTTCTCACAGATGATGCGTTACAAGTAGTAAAGGCACTCGAGTTTTCATCTGACAATTATTTAGTTGCTTGGAGTCTCTTAGAGAATAGATATAATAATGACAATTTGCTGGTTAGTAATCACGTCAAAGCTTTATTCTATGCACAATCAATGAATAAAGAATCAGCTGCTCAAATTCGTAGGCTAATAGATACAGTTTTGAGAAACATTCGGGCGTTAAAAACGTTAGGAGAACCTACAGATACGTGGGATACATTAATTATTTATATAATTACTTCCAAGTTAGATTCTCTTACCGATCGCGAGTGGGAAAGTTACAAAAGTACCCTCCCGAAAGTAGGAAAATTAAAACTGTCTGAATTAATGAAGTTCCTCACGAATCGTGCTGATTTTTTAGAATCGATTAGGCCTCAAAGCAAACAATCGTCAGACTCGCACACAAAGAAACAGTCGGTCACAAAATCACACAGTCATGTTATAACACACAAAGATAACAATAACAAAAAATCATCTCATTCACCCCGTTACAAATGCGCTCAGTGCGGTTCCAACCACCCAGTGTATTCTTGTGAAGATTTCCTAAATTTATCTCTTAAAGATAAGATAGACTTCATTGAGAACAAAAAGTTATGTCGTAATTGTCTACGATCAGATCACGCCTTAAACGATTGTTGGTATGGACCGTGCAGGCTTTGCAACAAAAAACATAATTCGTTAATTCACACTGATACTATATCAGACTCTCGTACATCATCAGCTGTTGCTCAAATCACGCAAATAGTGCCACAGTCTGACTTATGTAATACGAGTGCTTCACACACACAAATGCCGCTGACCACGTCTTGCAAGTCTCACACAATTCGCAGGGAAGATAATAATATCATGGAGCATGATTATCCAAATGCAGTATTATTATCGACCGCATTAGTGGAAATAGCGGACGCACAAAACAAATTTCACACAACGCGAGCTCTCCTCGATAACGGGAGCCAACATTGCTTCATATCTGAATCGCTTTGTAAAAAACTTAATCTTCCATTGATACAGTCCACTGTTCAAGTTATAGGAGTAGGTAACACTATCTCTCAATCCACACAATCATGTTGTGTCCAAATGCGATCTAAAACGAACACGTACAATACGCGCTTTAACTGTTTGGTTTTAAATCGTATAACGGCACAATTACCTTCACTAAAAAATAATCACAATAGTATATCTATACCAGACCATGTTCAACTTGCCGATCCCGAGTTCTATCTGTCTAGCGACATTAACTTATTGATAGGAGCAGATAGGTTCTGGGACCTGCTTAGAGATGGTCTCATACGGTTGCCGAACGGGCCATACCTGCAAAACACACAACTGGGTTGGATCATATCGGGAATTGTTAATGAAAAGGTTTCACGCGTTAACCTAATTCATTGTAATCTCACGCAAACATTAGATTCAGAACTCAAACGATTTTGGGAATTGGAAGAAATACCTCAAACAAATAACAATTTCACTAAGGATGAAATTGCATGCGAAAATTTATTCAGAGATACGACTTTACGCGACGATAAGGGCCGTTTTTCTGTACGCATTCCGCTCAGTCAATCGACCGATGTTTTGCATGACACATTTTCTATGGCAAAAAACAGGTTTCTTGCACTCGAACGCAAACTCATTAGGAGCGCACCTAGCTATAGACAATTGTACAAAGATTTTATGAGTGAATATTTAGGTCTGGGACACATGAGTCACATAACGGAATACTTTTCACCTTGTTATTTCTTACCGCATCACGGTGTTTATAGGGAACACAGTTCAACAACAAAACTTAGAGTTGTCTTTGACGCAAGTGCAAAGTCCACTTCGGGCAAATCATTAAACGACATACAACACATTGGACCTACGTTACAAAATGATTTGTTCTCGATTTTGCTTCGTTTTAGGCAATTTAAATATGTTGCATGCGCCGACATCGAGAAAATGTATCGGCAAATATTAATTCAGCCTGACCAGAGAAATCTGCAATTAATACTTTGGAGGGAAGATCCATCTGAGCCGCTCGGTGTATATCAGCTTAACACCGTCACTTACGGGATGGCTTCCGCACCATACCTCAGTATTAGATGTTTGAAACAACTTGCGTTAGAATGTAAGGATGACGTCATCGCACAAGTAATTAATGACGACTTCTATGTCGATGATCTAATAACGGGACATCAGGATCAACAAAAGTTGTTACAAATATGTAAAGACGTTTCTGAAGTATTAAAATCGGGTTGTTTTTCCCTTAGAAAGTGGGTATTTAATTCACCATCTCCGCAAATCGAACCACTGTCTACGTCTAAGGAATTTACACAGGGCGAACACTGTCATACCAAAACACTAGGCATGGGGTGGTTCCATTCATCTGATGAATTATATTTTACCACTAAATGTGACCATGATTTTTTTTTTTTTTTTTTTATCTTTTGTTTTAGGGACTTTTGTTCTTGTAAGAACATGTCAGCCCCGTTGAGTCACATCTAATTACATCTAATACAATATCATACACAACATGGTTTCAGTACAAGGTAAAGGTATCGATACCAAGACCTCACTGACGCGTGAACATCTTAAATAAAGTGGCGGCAGCAAGTGACGTAGGATTTGCTAGAACTGATGTAAATGTACCAACATCCATTATATTTAGTTTAAATTCACGCATCAGTAATTCCCTGTCTCTCTTATATTTAACACAGTATAACAGTAGGTGATGTACATCATCCAATACCCCACATACCTCACAATTGGGGGAATTAACTTTTCTCATCAGATATCCAAATTTCTTAGTGGGGTAATGTCCTGATCGTAACCTATTTGCTATGACTATAACATTCCTACCAACTTTATGATTGACAAACCATGGTATTCGAGGCGGTTGACATTGAATTGTTTTAAACCAAATTCCCTTCTCTTTACTTCTTTCATCAAAATACTCTTTAAATATATCATAACATTTATTTTTAACTTGCGCTAGATATTCCGTATAAAATAATTTTACATTGTAGTCATGACCATCAGTAGTTGCTAATTTTGCCCACCTGTCAGCCTCCTCGTTACCACTTAGTCCGATATGAGAAGGAACCCATTGCAGTCTTAGATCGCTGCCGTAGTTTTTTAAAATAAACATTTGCTTTAATATTGCATAAGCTAGCGATGCACCTCTGGGGCCAGAGGCGCAACGAGCTATGTGCTGTAAAGCGCTTTTGCTATCAGTGAAAATCACCACTTTATTACAAAACGAATTACTAATACTGTTAATTGCTTCTAAAACTGCAATGAGCTCCAGCGTCATAATCGATGCATTACAATTACTAATTTTAAACATAGATGAGGTCTTCTGGCTCGCATCGTAATACGCGGCTCCGTTACCATTCTCAGTTTTGGACCCATCGGTGAAGATTTTGTACCATCCGTCATACTTTTCATTTAATTCCTTGATAACCTCTGAATGAATCACTGAATTTTCATAATTTCTCTTACAGTCTTTAACAGAATCCAGGTTACATTGTATTATTTCTTTTTCATCTATATATGCGGTCCAAATATCTAATGAAAACATGTTAAGTGGGTAGGATGAATCGATGTCATATAGTTTACATTCATGATAGACAGTACACAGTAACGGCTTTCTTTTATTCCGCCAGTACTGACAATTTTCTAAAGTGGATAAGTCCTTTATTAACTTTATTGTATCATTATTAGTCCAAGACATACATTTAACAGAATATTTAAAAGCGAGATATAATCTTCTATTAAATAAAGGAGGTATAGCTAACTCAGCCTCCATAACATGTATGGGAGTACTCCTGATATAGCCACCAATAACTCTAAGTGCCTGATTTTGAGTTTTGTCAAGCTTGCATAAATGGGATTTTGCACTGTGGTCGTATAAGAATGAGCCATAATCGATCCTGCTGCGTAACAAGGCTATATAAAGATTACGCAGATGCTTAGGGTGCACGCCCCATGAGGGACCTGATAACATTTTTAGTAAGTTTAAATTTCTTAATGTTTTCTGACCTACTTCATTGATATGTTTACTCCAAAGTAAAGCTTTGTCTAACCACATACCTAAATATTTAATATTATCCACTGACTGAATAATGTTACCGTTTATCGTCACATGAATCGTTTGGGGTCCGCGCTTCCGGCTAAATATACACACTTTAGTTTTGTTTGACGAGATCTCA
The DNA here is from genome assembly GCA_951799955.1 of Apamea anceps. Lineage (NCBI taxonomy): Eukaryota > Metazoa > Arthropoda > Insecta > Lepidoptera > Noctuidae > Apamea > Apamea anceps. The sequence continues at coordinate 12,573,066 of OX637505.1, read as the reverse complement.
AGTCCAATACAGTTTAATTTCTCCACTACTGACTTTAATAATATTTGTAACTTGATTTTACAATTATCTAAAAGCTTATCACTTATATAAAAGACGAAGTCATCTGCATATTGCGATATCATAATCTGTGGATCCTCATTACCTAGACATACATCATAAGTTACTACGTTAAACAAAAGTGGGGAAAGTGGGTCTCCCTGGGCTAGGCCCATACCAGTCCACCTAGTGCAAACAATGTCATTGGTAAATCTATCCTTTATAGTTAAGCATCGCGCACTTAAAAAAGACGATATGTAATTACAAATGCGATAACCAAATTTCAATTCATCCAACTTTTTAACAAGTTTTTCTGTAAGTACATTGTTATATGCATTTTCAACATCTAAAAAACAAGCAACAGTTGATAACTTTTTCGCGAACCCAATTTGAATATGTGTTATGATTCTGGTTAAGTTATCTAAACATGATTGACCTTTGCGGAATCCTGTTGTACTACGGGGCAAAATAAGATTCTTTTCAACGTACCATTCCATTCTTTTTAATAACATGTTATGAAAAATCTTGCACAGACATGACATCAGAGAGATAGGTCTTAATTTCAGATCTGGGCTATTGCTATTATTTGATGCTTTTGGTATTGGGATAATCAGAAAGGTTCTCCACTGATCTGGTATTGAGCCCGTTGCAAAGATCATATTGAACAATCTAAGTAGGAATATCTTACTGCTATTTGGTAAATGATATATCATTGAATATGTTATCTTATCAATTCCGGGAGCAGTATCCTTTTTTTTTAAACAATTAATTAACTCGCACATTTTAAATGGTACATCCAGCGATTGATTATTCGAAACAATTATGTGTTGCCTATTCGAAGCAATATCTGGTGTAAGACTGTACAACAAGTCCTTACTTTTACCTGTCGGCACAAAGAATGTAGGTTTACGATGATTTTTTTGCCACTTCATTTTATTCCACATATCTGACGCTGACGTACATTCATCAATACTTGAACAGAAATCTTTATAGTTTAGAGAACGATATTGAGTAATTAGTAAACGTGCTTCTTCAATTTTCTTTTCCAATTTCGTTAGATTATCTGGAGTTGGATTTTGTCTAAATTCTTTTAGTGCTAGTCTCCTCAAAGCTACCGCCTTAGATAACTGAGGCTTCCAATATTTTTTTGGTTTAAAGTTTCTTAACGGGTTATTACATAATTTAATTTTGGGAACATGCTTATTAACTGATATATTGATGTGTTTTTCTAAATAATCATACATATATTGAACATTACTATTTGCAAAGTTCCAGTCAGAAAAATGGATCTGGAGGTAGTCACTATAGGATTTCCAATCGGCTCTTTTAAAATTACGGCTTTCTATAATAGGAAATTGTTGTTCAAAGTTCAAAGACATCTTAAGAATGAGGTGATCACTACCTAAATTCTCATTAAAAACTTGCCATTTTATTTTAATTCCTAAATCTATAGACACAAAAGTTATATCAGGAGAAGTTCTTTGCATGACACCGCCTACCAGTTTTACCCTAGTTGCATCTCCGTTATTGGTACATATAAAACCACAATCCAATGACGAATCCAACAACTGATTCCCTCTTTGGTCAGTTTTGTATGACCAGTTACTATGATGACCATTAAAATCACCCGCGATCATAGTCTTGTTTGATGCTGTAGAAAATAAATTGTCCCAATCAGTTTGTTGAGTACGAATTGTAGGTGGACAGTAAACGGCTATTATGTTCTCTAAATTGCTACAGTTATAAATTTTAACATAAACAGCTTCAATTCCTGGATTACACAATTGAATGTTGCATGCATTGGATTGTAATGATTTATGGACAAAAATTGCTACCCCCCCATATGAGTCATCTCTGTCTTGCCTATATACGTTATAACCACTGATGTACACGTCAGACTCTGAATTTAACCACGTTTCGCTCACGATAGCTATATGTATTTTTTCTTGAACCAATAAAGCATCAAAACTATTTAATTTCGGTTTTAAACTTTGTGCGTTCCACTGACAAATATTAATTGATACTAGTTTATTCGTACTATCCATCAAATAAATTAAATAATGACTTTAATGCTCTCTTCCCACAAAACATATTAACAAAATAAGACTTACATTCTTCATAAATAACTTTCATCAGCATAAATATTTTCTCAAAAATCGTGGAGTTTTCGCAAATTATAATTTCTTCAATTTTTTGCATAAGGGACTTCATTTTCTTTCTCCTTTCTTCTCTCTCCTCTTTCTTTGAGTCCTCTTTGGTTGGTCTTTGTTCCGCTTCCGTTGTACCTGTCGTTTCATTGTCAATTTCCATAATTAAAAAATCAGGATCTTGGTTATTTTTTTCCTTTCTGTCCTTCTTAGCAATATTTCCATTTTTCCCACTGTGCGAACATACCGATTCAATTTCTTTCCGCTGACTAATTTGTTCATTTACAGGCGTCGGTTCCTTGGATATATTAGGCTGTGTCTGACTAATTGTAAGTTGACGCTGATCTGATGATGTCATCGTTCCTCTATTCAACGCGGTGTTTATGTAATCTATATTGTTGTTGCGCATTTCCTTATTAGATCTGAGATAGTCTTCATATGCTTCCTTATATGACAGATCTTTGTCTCCCATAATTAAGCGGATTTGTTTCTCTCTCAGATAAGTCGTACAAGATTTGTCAAGAGCCATATGAGGGCCTTTACAGTTAGGACATGAAAAAGTAACTGTTTCGCAGTTTATGTGATGTTTGCTACATTTCGGGCATACAATATTCTTACTTGGACAGAATCTCTTTATGTGGCCAAATTTCCAACAATTGGAACATTGATTCACAGGGAATGTGTAACGTTCTACTGGGAATCTGCAGCCGTAAGCATACACAAATGTCGGACGGGAGCGATTTTTGAAGCATATTCTTACAGTCTCACTATTTATCCAATTTCCTTCCGAATCTATGCGTCTAAGCCTTTTAACGGACAGTATTTCGGACGAGCTGGTCAAAGTGTCCAAAAATTCCTCTTCCGATATATCTAAATCCACTCCTTTAACAATTCCAAACGAAAAAGTAAGCCCACTAGTGAGTTGAGTTCGCACTCCTAACTGTTTAAGTTTTTGACAATTAATAAGACTTTCTACCTGTTTTTTATCACTCAATTGTATAAATACTTTAAATGGGTTTTTGTAATGAATCCGAATGATGTTATTAATTTGTTCATTTCTGAGTATCTTTGCTAAGGCCATTTGTTTAGGCAACATCTCTGCAGAAGTTAAACATACCTCGATTTTTTCACAACTACCTTCATGTTCTATATCTTCTATCGATTTATCAGCTGACAAAGAATCACTTCTTATTAATCTCTTCGGTTTCCTGCTTCTCGTAACAGTAATGAAGCCTTCTTCACTACTTTCTTCACTTATTTCTCGCAATCTTTTTCCTCCGACCGATTTCCTATCATTATTATTTATTGTTTCACTACCCGTCACATCACTCCAACTACGTTGTTGCAAGTCCTGCATTCTATGCATCTCTACCACACACTCTTCAATTATCTCGGGATCACTTTTATCGTCATCATTACCACTAGCTTCCGACATCACTCGCTAGGCTGGGGGTAATGAATACCCAACCGTATACACCATAAATATCAACAAGGTTAAGTAATACGTGTACGCGTAACGACGTCTCGCTAAACACTGGTGACCATGATGTAACTAACGCTACAAAACGCAACATTCTCTCAGTAATTGCACAGATATATGATCCGTTGGGTTTACTTACACCAACTATCATTATAGCTAAAATCATTTTGCAGAAACTATGGTTATGTAAAATAGGGTGGGATGATGCAGTTCCAACAAACATACTTTTAAATTGGCAAACTTTTCTTACAAACCTATCAAATTTAAAAGATATACGCATTCCACGTTATGTCATTGGAGAAAGCTCGCACCTTATTGAGTTACATATTTTTTGTGACGCCTCGCAAGACGCATATGGCGCCTGCGCATATATACGCAGCTATACAGATGCACAGCTGATATCGGTCAAGTTGTTATGTGCGAAGAGTAAGGTCGCACCCGTCAAACCGGTTAGCGTACCACGCTTAGAACTATGTGGCGCGGTAGTAGCTGCAAAGTTATTTAATAAAATCTGTAACTCACTGCGATTAAGTTTTCATAAAGTATATTTTTGGTCAGACTCAACAATTGTTTTAGGGTGGCTTAAGATGTCACCTAACTTATTGAAGACATTTGTACAGAACCGAGTTGCACAAATTAATGAACTCACGGGTGATAAGCCTTGGCTTCACGTAGCCGGTAAACAAAACCCAGCTGACTTGTTATCGCGCGGTGTACATCTGGATTCATTTATAACTAATGACTTATGGTGGCACGGCCCATCATTCTTAAATATTCCTAGCTCGCAATGGGAACATGATAATATTAATTCTGATAATATTCATCATGATGATTTACCTGAAATAAAAACAATTAAAACTTCGTTGCTTGTTCAAACAAAATCAGATTCGTTTCTATTCGATAGGTTCTCACGTTTTAATCGCTTGCGACGTGTAGTGGCGTACATTATGCGTTTTGTCAATAATAGTCGTACAAAACTAAAACCACAACGTCTCACAGGTTGCCTATCCATAGACGAATTGAATATATCTGTTAGAATTTTAACTAGGATTGCACAACAACAAGTTTTTTTAAATGTTTATGACACTTTAAAACATAACCGTCAAGTAACAAGCCCACGTAGTTTATCTAGTTTAAACTTATTCTTAGATGAACACGATCTAATTAGAGTAGGTGGTAGATTATCATATTCAGACACATTTACTTATGATAAAAAACATCCTTTGTTATTGTGCGGTAAACACAAATTCACTCGTCTTGTATTTGAGCATCAGCATAAAGAATTGTTACACGCAGGGGCTCAGTTATTACTGGCTACTATTCGTGATACTTGGTGGCCTACTAGAGGGCGTAGCCTAGCTAAGCAAGTGGTTCACACCTGCATAAAGTGCAAGCGCATGCGAGCTAAACCATTGAACATACAAATGGGTAACTTACCTACTGAACGATTGGAGCCAGGGTATCCATTCATACGTAGTGGCGTGGACTACGCTGGGCCGTTGTTCATGTTGAACCGCGAAGGCAGAGGGGCCAAACTGACAAAATGTTACATCTGTCTTTTTGTTTGTTTTGCTACGCGCGCAATACATTTAGAGTTGGTTACAAGTCTTACTACTAAGGCATACATGCTGGCGTTGAAACGTTTCATCTCTCGACGTGGCAAACCAATGCAGATTTATTCTGACAATGGCACTACTTTTGTTGGAGCTTTAAAAGAATTTTCAAAATTTTTAGATTCATCACAATCCGATATTTTAGATTTTACTACTGATAATGGTATAAAATTCACATTTGTCCCACCATATTCTCCTCATTTTGGTGGTTTGTGGGAGGCAGGGGTCAAGTCCTGCAAGTTTCATTTATGTCGCATTGTGGGCAATGCCCATTTCACTTATGAGGAGTTGACAACGATATTGGCACAAATTGAGGCTGTTCTCAACTCCCGACCTATGTACCCAATGTCCACAGACCCGAACGACCTGCTTCCTTTAAGTCCTGCCCATTTCCTGATTGGCCGACCGCTCACCGCGCCAGCCAGCCCTGACCTCACCGCAACGGCTACGCAGCGCTTGCCTCGATACGATCGCGTAGAACAGATGAGACAGAACTTCTGGCATCGCTGGTCAACCGAATATATCTCTGAGCTTCAGAAGAGGACGAAGTGGCAGCTCAACCGGGACACACTCACTCCTGACACCCTAGTCGTCATCAAAGACGACAACTTACCACCTCTGAAGTGGCGCCTCGGACGAGTGCTGCAAACATTCACCGGAAAGGATGGTATATCACGCGTGGCTACCATCAAAACAGCGACGGGCATTATTCGACGATCATTCCCGAAAATCTGCCCACTTTTGCACCCGGATGATGACCGCAGCAGCTCCGCTTCATTGGAACCTGGTGCTTCCAAGGCCGGGGGCATGTTGATGACCACGGCGCCATCTATCCAACCCAGCAGCAACAACTAACGCGGGTGGCGGGACGGGACGGGGAGGGGAGGGCACGGACGATTCGAGACGACGTTGCGCGCGCCCCGACTTGATTTTTGTAACGCGACGACGACTACATCAAAAAAACCATTGTAAAACTCAAAGTCAATACACATTTATATTACGAGCTATCTGGGTCTAATTTCAAATCCACGACGCCGACGACCTGAAACCAAAATCCCAACCAATCAAATATACTACCTATACTTTAAAATTAAAATCTATACCTACGACTTATAAAAATAAACCTAAATAACTCTAAAAACTAATAGAAATAAAAAAGGTCGCACTGAAAAACACGGTTTAGAATTGCAAGTAGCAGTTAAAATAAGAACGAACGCTCGCCACTCAACACGTCCGTTCAAATCAAAGTTCAAAAAATATCCTTATATACGGTAGCGATCCGTGGCGGCCGCGTGCCACGCGTGTGCTGCGAACGGTGCAAGCCAAATTCAACCTTCAGCACTACATTTAGAGCATAACGTTAGTGAACTCCACTGCGGGTAACGTAACCTACGACAAACTTATTATTTGCGGTTGGTACAGTAATCGGGTCTAGGGATCGAACCGCAAAATTAAGTTTGTCTTTTATTGTATATACTTTTCCGGGATAAAAAGTACCCAGTGTGGTGCCCAGGATATTAAAGAATAATTATACCAAGTTTCATCGTAATCGAACCGGTAGTTTTTGCGTGATGCCTGAACAAACAGACAGACAGACAGACAGACAGACAAAAATTTTTTTAATCACATTTTTGGGTTCGGTGTCGGTCTAGTAACACCCCCTGCCATTTATTTTTTTGATATTTTCAATGTACAGAATTTTCACTTCTACAGATTTATTATAAGTATAGATTCGTAAAATACTTAGTTGGTGTCCATTGCATCATGGCTGCTCGTTTAATAATGAGCATTATCTTAATTAAGCAACCAACACATTATTAGCCTAACGTTCTGTTAAAGTTTAAAATAGTAGCGGTCCCCCGACGGGACAACATTTAATCAAAAAATTTCAAACGTTCGTACTTACGTAGGGTCATAATTTCAAGGTTATTTTTTTCTTTTTATAGGGTTTCAGGTTTATACCTTTTTGTTCTATTTGTGGCTATTTTGTCAATAGTTTTTTTTTAATTGTTTTAGGTTTTTTACATTCATCCTATTTTAATTATTATTTTGTGTCGGAGGTTTTTTTAAACAAATACCGGTCCAATTAACATGCAAATATACTGAGAAGTGTAGTGTCTTATTTAATTATAGTAACTTCGACAACTTAAATAATCCAATGTTTAATTATTTCTACTTGAAATAACTTGCATGTAGCAAGTTGTCGTAAAACAAAAGTCAAGGAAAAGAGTTACCTTTAAAACGTTACGTACTAAAGCAGTGTGGACGTGTAGCTAAAACCGGGCGCCAGAGTAAACACCAGAGACAATATTTGCTTTTTCTGCTAAAAAAATGACCGGCGGAGGTCAGTTAATTTACATGGTAAACGTACGCTTAGAATGGACCGTCACGCGCGGTCAGTCGCTCCGGTATCTTATAGTACTCTTTGGTCGCTCACAAGACCAGCTATCAAGGACAGGACGGTAAAGCGCGCCGCAAATAATTTACAACCATAAAATGTTGGATTTTACAGAAACACTTTTAATAAAATCTTGTCGTTTACGTGAAAGGGAATGGCGCTCGCTTTTTCCATGTAAACAAAACACGTATTTGAAAATCTTTGTGTTATTCCGAGGCCTTTTTGCAGTTTTGGAAAATTCCGGAAAATCTAAGCAGTATTTTTAATCACAGCGGTGTTCCCGGGTGTTTTGTGCAATGCATGTAAAGGGTTTTTTTAAACATTGTATCATTTAATTTTTTATCGACACTTGTGGTGGTGCTATAGAAGTAGGTTGTTGGTGGTACCCAAATAGGTATTACGTCGGCTTTAAGCGAGTAAACATCAATGACATTAACGCTCTTACATAATCTAAGTAAACTAACAGCTACATAGGTAATTTTATCTCTGACGCCGTGTTCGTGTTTTATACCTAGATACTTAACCCAACTAGGCTAGAATTCATCTCGTTCGTATATAACTTAATGCTCATAACTGATCACGAGTCTCTACGGCCCATAATGATGTCGGATGGCGATAATTTAATTTAGCCTTGATGGTGTAGCGGATGAGTCGGCGGTAAGAGTGCGTCATTAGCGGTTATCACTTCATTCCGGATGAAAAAACTTCAACAGCCCTCGGCTCCTCTCACGTGCGCTTATGATTTATTAATTTTCACCTTCATAAATATGGTGCACGCCTGTATAATGAGTCGACGGTATACTTGCAAATTAATATAAGTATTGTGGGACCCAGTTAGAATGCTACGGAAATGGTAACATTGTTTGGGTGGGATTTCAAGGTACCTTCAGGGGGTTCCCATTATCATTCGCAGGGCAGATGAGATCGGTAAACTTGGGAAGGCCCTGAAATCAGCAGGTATCCAGGTTAGGTAGCAAAGAGGATCGTAGGAATAGTTCGAAAGTCCAAACAGACTTTCATGATTTATTTTTGTATTTGCCGACCGAGACGACAATAAATATCTAAAGTTTAGTCACGTTTCTGCGGTCAAAACATGAATAGGTCAACGGCACCTATTTGCATATCAATGAAGAGCACTAAGAAAACAATCCACTCATAATGAAATAACTGGAAAATATTTTTAGATTAAAATAGAAGTCAGCCGTCTATAAGACATTCCGAAAGTATCGAGAACCGTTTCTCTAATTACGTATTACCCACTTATTCTTTCTTTCTAAATCATCATTTACTTAGTCTTTTTCTTCTATGTTGGGGTCGACTTCCAGTCTAACCGAATGCAGCTGAATACCAGTATTTTACAAGGAGGAACTGCCTATCTGACCTCCACAACCCAGTTACTGTGTAATAATACAACACCCCTTGGTAAGACTGGATATCAGACTTTCGGGCTTATAACGACCCGTAACGTTTGTCAAAGATCCACGAATCATCAGCCCCTCTTTCTTTCTAAATAAGTATAAATTTTTCATTACATAAAAGAAAGCGTTACCAAATCTACTTTTAATGGGTAGATAGGCGATTTTAGTACGTAGCCTATTTACAGAATCTAGACCCAGAGTCAAAGCTCTCTACCTCAAATATTTTACAAAACTTATAATTATTTTAACAGGCAGGCAGCAGGAAGTATGCACAGAGTATAGATATGTAGCTACAGTACGCCGGCACGAGAGGATTGCGGAGTCAGCAGCTCGCGCGATCGATAGGCACGCATCTCCGCCTGCCTATCGAGTAGCTTTTTGTTCTAGCAGCTTCTCATCTGTGATGGAAGTTATTGTTTGGGTTTGTGTCAGGGTACCAATTCACTTTGACTTACCTACTCTTGATCAATATTTCTGTGGTTTTGATCCTTTTAGATAAGTAGGTATTCGGACAGTTTTTTTTAAATATGCTAGAACTCCATCCCATTTAGATTTCCATTTAGGGTAGGTACCTACCTACCTGATTCTATTCTTTTTTTAACTTCTTTATGCATATTTTAGTAAGTACTTATGCTAATTCACAAGCAGAAATTTTAAAATTAGAAAACTTTCGAGCCTACCTATAACGACTTTTAGAATGATGTATTCGATACCTATCTTATATCTAGGTAAGTTACCTACGTTATATACTAGCATTAACTGTTGCCGGCGACTTCGTTTGCATGTACTTTGTATTTCATTATTTTTTCATTTCCTAAGTCTCAGGCTACCTTATCTTATCTTATATAACGATCGTTTCAGTGGTTTAGGCATGAAAAGGTGACAGACAGAGAAGAGTTAAGTACTTAATTTCTCATTTTTTTATTTTCGCATTTTTTGTAAACTGAAACTTGGCACGGATAAACATTGTAAAGAACTTTCAAAGATTTACTGCATCAAAAGCATGTAGGTAAAAGAAAAGTACCTAAGTAGCTAAAAAAAAGTTTTAAAAAGTCCTGAATGCGCGAGTCGAGACTTTTTGTTATTGCATCTCTCTTGATGGAAAGCGAGGGATGAGGTCTACAATGGGTAGCATGCCCAGAAGATGCTCACTCTTGGTTTGAAGGCAGACGGGTTCTATAAGGAAGGGAACAGACGGAGGCAGAGAGTTCCACACTTTGGCTGTGCGCATAAGAAAGTCGGGATATCAAATCAAGAACCAATTGTGGATGGGACCCTGCAGTATGTCTGATAGTCCGGTAGTATACGGGCGATGGTGGGTTGGGGTCGTTGAGCTCCTGCTCACACTCTCCGAAGTACAGTCTGTGGGAGACCGACAGGCAAGCAACATTACGCCGATGAGCCAGGGTATGAAGCCTCGTCGAATGTCTCGTCGTCTATAAGCCTTTTTGCTCTGCGTTCCACCGTGCCAAATGCAGCAAGCTGGTATTTTGATGAGCCATCTCATAAGTGGCTCAGTCCCGAGTCCCGACGGTTCCAGGTCGCATCATCCTTGTTCTATGTTGGTGTGTTGATAAGCATTACTAAATCTTACTTTGCTACTATCTATAATCATTTTCAGGATAGGTGATGTGCAGGACAGGTCAAACAAGGTAGGTAAATAGGTAGGTAGGTACCTATCCAGTAGGTGCGAGGATCCGCAACTCAAAACATACACACGTAGTACAGTACAGTGCATAGTTCAAAATCGCTTGACTCTTCACTTTTTGCCTAATATTGACCGTTTAGGTACCGGGAGGTAGGTACTTTATCCTGCACCTATGTGGTAAGTCCCCGAGACATAAAATACAAGGGCCCATTAAAATTCAGCCAGTGCTCCACCGTGAAACGTATACAAACTAGTAGGTATGTATTCTAAATTGTGGTTAGCGTTAGATAAAGTTCCTCGAAATAACACCATATTGATATCTAAAGTTGATTGGTAATTGCAGCATGTTCATGTTTTTTTCCATCTTTCAGATGCAGCCAGTCGATGTTGGTAAGGCAGGTATATACATACATGCCTAACTTCCACCCGTGTGGAAGTTAGATGTGCCTATGCCAATGGCCGCGGGGTAATTTTGTAACACACTAACAGCAGCCAGTAGCAATGGCTTTTATTTTGACAGTTCAACAAGATTAATTGCATTATTTACGTTGTTGAGCAGACGATTTTTTCGAACTTATGAAGCAATGGATTAGCAATATCCTTCAAAATGATTCAGATTGTGATTGAAAGTGTGTTACGTATTAGGGTGCTGGTATTCCTTGGTGATAGAACGTTTTACCAACGCACGCCATCTGAAATGAAGAAAGTTCGCGGAAATTTCTATTCAGTCCTTAACTAATGGAAAGTTCATCATGAATCCATAAGGTAGGTCGGTAGGTACCTACTTACTCTGCTGACTGCTCGCACTACAACCCTGACTGACTGAAAGCTCAGTCAAACCCTGTCTGTATTTAGGGTAGGTACCTACCTACTTAACAATACAAAATTGTAATTATCGTCGGGGAATCACCAACCAGCGATCACAAAATTTAAATCATATTCATATCTCTAAGTTGTAAGCTGAAAGCCTAAAGTAAAAAAAAGATTATGAAAGTTGAACATTAACTTAGTTTCATAATAAACCTATGCCTACAGAAAATTGCTGCGAATTGAATTTTAGAATTAACATGCAACCTTTCATTAAACAAATAGCACTACTAATACTCGTAACAGTGTTTGCCATTTAATATAATATTTTTTTTGGTAATCGATTCTTAGATTTTTTTAAATATTGGTCACTCCTCTCTCTTTGACACAGTATTGCCAGTTTAATCATAACTCGGAAATTCTACGAATCTGATATGTTTTTGAAGAAACTCGCAGAATTTTTTAATATTAGATCTTTACCTATGAAATTGGAGATTTGTATGATAATTTTAAAATATAAAAATTTTGGTACTTTTTATATTTCAGCTAATCAAAGTACTGGCCCAAATTATCTATGCAATTTTGCCATTTTGATGGCAGTTTGTTTATCCCTTTACTGTAGAAGTCTGCCGGACAGGAGGCGATGAAGTTAGCGAAAGCGTTTTGTACTACCTCTCGGGTGTTGAATTTTTTCCCACTTAAATATTTTTCTAAATTTTGAAAAAAGTAGAAATCTGTTGGGGCACGGTCCGGTGAGTACGGTGGGTGACGGAGAGCTTCCAGCTGTAACTCTTGTAGCTTTGCGGTGGTCTGTCGTGAAGTGTGAGCTCGCGCCTTGTCGTGGAGAAGCAATGGGGAAGAGCGATTGACTAGTCTTGGTTGTTGAATTGCGAGCTTCTCCATCATTGTTTGCAATTCTTGGCAATAGACATCTGCCGTCACTGTTGTGCCATTCAGTAGGAAGCTGTGATTTACAAGTCCGGCACTGGTCCACCAGTCAGTCACCATCATCTTCCTGTGAGTAATCTTTTTTTTAGCGCATTGATTAGGTGCTGTACCCGGGTCCACCCACTGAGACGAACACTCACGGTTGTCGTACAGGATCCACTTTTCATAGCAGGTAACAATTTTATTCGATTAAGAATTCCCTCGTTTCTATGCCGATTCTGTAGTGTTATGCATGCTTCGACGCGTAAATCTCGCTGTTGGTCGCTTAGTTCGTGTGGCACCCACTTATCTAGCTTTTTTATCTTTCCGATTTGACGCAAGTGCTTCAATGTTGTTTTGACACTAACTCCAAGGCCCGCAGCAAGCTCAGCCGTAGATTGAGTTGGATCTGCTTCCACTATCGCCTTCAATTCGTCGTTGTCGACAATGGTTACCGGCCGACCGCGAGGCTCGTTCTTCAACTTAAAATTTCCAGATTTAAAACGATTGAACCAATAATGGACCGTGTTTATGCAAGCAGTGTTATGCCCATACACGTCTTTAATGTTTCGTGTTGTTTGCGCAGCGGTATTTCCACGTAGGAACTCATATTCGAAAATTGTACGAATTTTCAGTTTATCCATGGCGCCAAAAACTACCACAATGTCACAAAAACAAAAAACTATCTAAAAACAAATGACTGAATTTGAAATTAAATTATTAGAATTGCGCGCCAATCCAAAGATAATTAAATCTGAAAATGCTGGTTATAGAATCTCCAATTACATAGATAAAGACCTATTATTTGCTTACAATGACTGAACTTTTCGGGAACTTAATATATACATTTGAAATTATTCTAAGGCAAGACAGATAATTGTCTATAAACTGGCTGACTGTAAAATCAGATTTTTGGGTTTCTTACAACTCAAAATGTAAAACACAGACTTTTCTTACTAGTGTCGACGGCATCACATTCTACATGAGTAAAATAGAAATATTATCTAACGTATTGTAAATAGTCACTTATCGTCAACAAGCGCATTACGCTGCACGGTTCTGTTGCGTTATACTTTTTTTTTATAGAAAAGTGTCAGTTTAAAAAATTGATCCTCCTTTTTTAAGAAGTTGGTTAAAGAAAGGTTATTTTTTTTTTCAAAACCTATTATTTTTAATTCATCTTTTTTAGTATTGAACTTGGCAACTCTGCATATTCTACGTCAAATGTCAAAATACTGTGATGGATCTGTGAATTGTTTGTTTGTAAGAAAAACTCGTTAGAAAGTATTTCCCAGCCACTAAAAACCTGGATTAAATGCAAATATCACTCAACCGCGATATCTATATTAATCCATATCAAAAGTTTTGCATGCCTTTGTGGCATTATTCATCTAAGTGGTTAGCCTTGAAGTAGATGTCACCTATTAACTTATATGAGTGTTGTTTATTCTACATTTTAGCTAAATTAGTCGCAAATTCACGATTATATGGCTTTGATATTTGACTTATGTCTTACGACGATCCGAAGGAGGCATGTTTTATCTAAGTGTACGGGAGAAAGGTGCTGGTTTAGTTGTAATCAGCTGGATTTGCCTGGCTGTTCTGTGCGCCGCATCCACAGCGCCTTGTGACAAGACTCGCAGGGTGTTCACGGACCAGAGCGGCATCATCACCGATGGACCAACTAACTCCAACTACACACAAGTCAGTTACATACTCTACAAATGTTAGACATAGTAGTGAGTGAAGTGCTAATGAAAGATTTTGTTCTAGGACTCCCATTGTGAGTGGCTCATCAAGGCAGCGAATAAAAGTCAGTACATTACATTAAGTTTTATTCGTATGGGCACAGAATGTTCCTATGACTATGTTTTTGTGTATGACGGGGACTCATTTGATGCACCTTTGCTTGGAAGCTTTAGTGGAAAAACTGAACCCCAGAATGTTACTGCTTCTAGTGGATTTGTAAGTATGGTGTCAATAAAGTCTCAATTGAAATGAATCTCAACACCTTGTTCTTTTTAGTATGGAGATTCTAGTTCGCTTATAAAATGTTGCATTTTAATTATCAAAGAATTATTATACCATTGACTAATTACTTTGTTGTTGTAGATGTTAATATTACTGTACAGTGATACAAATTATGTTTTGGATGGATTCCGAGCTACGTATGCCATTCACAACTGTCCTAACAACTGCACAGGACGGGGGCTCTGTGTGTCCAACAAATGCTTCTGTGTTGGAAACTGGGGTGGCCCGGACTGCAGTGTAGAACTATGCCCAAATAGCTGCTCTAATAATGGACACTGCAAAGGAGATAGATGTGCATGCAAAAAAGGGTAAGAAATGTTAATACCTAGATTATGAAGAGTGCAATACAAATATTGTTTGTTTGAATGTATTACCATAACTCTAGTGCAATTAAACAAGTGCGTATTTTTATGGTCTGGAAATTTAAATCAATATTGACCTCTACACATATTATACATTGTCTTGTTTGTGCAAATGCCTTTGTCAGGCTGCACAAAAGTCAGTACTCAAAACTGTGTACTTTATTATGCCATTAGCTTGGGTAAAAATTGGAACAATGATATAAGTAATTATTTTATTAAATAATGACTGTTGTTTTACTTGTTGTTCAAAAACAATGCAATGCACAGATAAATCTGTTGTATCTGCCACATTAGCCAAGAAATCGCTAAGAATTTCTTACAACATATTTTTCTCAAGTTTTTTTCCTTCCTTCTTTAGTTAAATGTCTCAAAATCGATTCATTTTATACAGGATAATTGTTCAACAATATGTGTTTAAATATCCGTTTTGTGGTTATGTATAAAATATTGCTTTTAGCGATAAGACTGCCCATTTTGTGTCACCCCTTGTAAAATTTCTACATTTATATCTGTAATTTTTATAGTGTACATAATAAAGAGTATTCTATCTATCTTAATGCAGCTTGAGATTGGACCTTGCACAGCAATATACTGATAGCCCGATCTGACCATATTATCTATCAATTGATGCAGTTTTATCTCATTAACACAGGTATTCTGGTGAATCATGTTCTTTAAAGAAAAATGACAAGGAAGGCAATAGCTGGCACTGGTTGTCTCATACAGAGAGTGGGATGACCAAAAGAGCAGCTCATACAGCTGTCTATGTCAACCATACAGATTCACTTTACGTATTTGGAGGATATGATTTGAACAAAGTATTGGGCTTATTGGAGGTATACAAGTAAGTTGAAATGACCTTTGAACAAACTTCAGGAATGTCAAGGTCGAATATGCCATAAAATAAAGAAATAATGTTAATGGGTTACCGACACATTGCGAGGCAACACAACAAGGTTAATATTTTCGACAGCGAAAACTGCCAGCTGTACGCCGCCCTAAAGGCAAACAAACCCTGACGTATTTTTACAAAAAAATTCGACGATTCACTGTTACAAAATAATAAAATTACAATAAGGTGTATTTTGTATTGGTTAAAAAACAAAATATTTGGATTGACATACCGGTATTAGTGGTGATATAGTTGTCCTCATAATGTGAGTCTGAGTACACTCATTACCATTATTTACAATAAAAAATAAAAAAAGTAGTAAATAATTGGGGAGTTTGTTCCGCCACTTCTTCCCAGCGATAGCACTAGGAAGTGGTGAAGGGCGGGCGTTTTTGGGGGACTGTCTTTTACACGGCTTGTAATTTTGACGTTCGAAAAGTGCTGATTCTCAGCCTAATTTGAATAAATGGCTTTTGATTTTGATTTTGAATTATTTTATGCAACATTGTATTGTAAATGCATTATTTGCTTTACTGGTTGACAAGTAAATGGTCCAAGATTAATTTTTATTATATACTACTTTTCTAAAGACTTGTGCCATATAAAATTATTTTTAATTACACCTCATTATCGCATTTTATCTGCTAATTATTATTGCTTGATTCATTGAACATTATATAATATTACTTTATAGGTTTTCAACTAGTCATTGGTATGATGAAAATGGAAAAGTTTTACGTAGGTACCCTACCAACGAAGAGATTGACAAATCTCTGTTAACTTTATTTACAAAGGTAAGCAAACCTCGAAAAATACAATATACAGGGTGACAAGGATATCGACGTGCAACCTGTTACCACCTGTTACCTTGGATTCAGTACACGATTCTGAACATGTCGATACTGGAAATATGAAATAACGTAAGGGACAAAACTAAGGTTTTCAGGAGAGCAAAAATAAGATATTTTTCTTACAAAACTGGCTATAATTTTTTAACTATATGTTTTATGTAAAAAGTGTCTAGGACAAAGTTTCTTAGATTTCTTCATTCTTTGAAGCTAAAATGGTAAAAATTCAATAAAGCCTACAGTTTCAAAGATAGCATGTCCCTTACGTTAAATAATAATGAATACGAGTCATATACGTTTACAAAATTTTAGATGTAAATAAACGGCATTGATGTATGGGACACTTAAGGAAATAAACATTTAGAGTTTTTCAAAGTAAAGGTCTCTTAATGGTACACTCTATATTGTTAATGCTGTTAACAAATATAAATAATAGAATTTTATACATTCGTGACTTACAAATGCCTATGCCATACAGTTTAAAACTACTTGCTGACTCATAGGGATAAAAAATAAACGAATAAAATAGATCAAAACTTTTATTTGTGCTCACTAATCCTCTTTTATAAACGCAATTTAGGTACTCTCATAAATTATGTTAAGTATAACATTATTAAATTTTGTTTTAAATCACAATAAAAAATAGCTGTTTTGGCTTACTAAAATTAGACTCATTGTCCCAAAAGAAAAATAAAATTCACTTAAAAAATAAACAAATCAGTCTCCTTATGTAAATAGTAATCATTAAACATAACAAAAAAAAAAACAAATTAACTTCTTCTTTAATAGAAAGCCTACAGATAAATTCAAAATGTCTCAAAAATTAGTCATTATCTTTGTCAGTCTCATCATCGTCGGTGTCATTGAGCCTATCTTTAATTATACTCTTATTAGGAAGATTCAAATATTCATTGTGAAACCTATTTGGAATTATACCATTGTCACATAATTTTTTGAGATCTTTAAACTTTGGAACTGAAATTGGCAGTCTTTCCTTATACAGAAATGGTAAGCTGTCTATGCTACTGGGCACAGCTAGATTTCTGGTACTTTCTAATTCGGATTGATCATTCTTTGCAAGGCCCTTGCCCTTCCCTTTACCCTTCACTGTCCTTCTTCCAGTTTGCATTTCTTTGCAGAGTTCTATTTTGTGAGTTGCGCCATCCTCTAACATCGTATATTTTACTTCCACTATCTTTAAGTTCGATTTTTGAAATGTACATATTCGAATTTTCTTGAAATGCAGGTCTTTGTTTTTGAGAGTAGCAGAAGTAAAAACTGATTCAGCAAAATCATTGAAATCAAAGAAATCCTGGTGTCCTAACACATTCACTCGATAAGCATGAGGTCTTTTTCTGGCTGATTCCATAAATGATGGCCACTGGGAAGGTCCCCAAACAATCAGTTTTTTAACCTCCCTTTCAATGATAGCATGCATGCTATCTACTGGCATGTATGTATGTCCAGCTAATAAGTAATTTATTTGAATCGTTTGTAAATTCGCAGAACGTTCCAAAAAATATTTTAACATTGAGAAAATCACTTTGTTTTTGTTCTGCCCCGTACAGTTATCACAATAGAATAACACAGTTGTAACCCCCCTGGAATCAAGTTCCTTAAGGTAGTGAAACAGACATGTTGCAATTTCACAGCTTCCACGTTTGCCATCTGCTTCTCCCCATGTGTAGCAATAACCGTTCTGTGTTCTGCTTTCGTATACAGTAAAATTATAAACAGCATACTTTCTCGAGTAGTACAACATCATACTTTCACCGTAAGGTGTTCCCAAAACTTTTTGAAGATCAAAGCTGGCTACGACTAATGTATTATCAGGTTTTAAATTCTGGTGGATATGAAAACGTTTATATGTTGCCTCTTTTTCCTCCTTATGTGTTTGTAATTCTTCAACAGTCGCCTGATCGGGGTTGTTTTCATTCTTGGTACACAAGGAACATTTGTCCTTTTTAGGGACGTGAAAGGCTATGTTGTACTCTCGAAATAGGTTAATGAAAAGCTTTTCGCTTATGAATGCCTCGGATTTCTCGTTACAATTTTTAACGTATATTCTGTATAAATTACACGTATTTCTAAATTCTTCTGGAAGATAACATTTTGTTGACTTTTTTCTACTATAATGGAATGGTAAAGCTGGTAACATTTCAATGTACTTTTTTGCAGCAAGTTTGGTGGCTTCGTCATATTTGTCTGGGGCTGACCGTTTGCGACCATCTGGACGAGATAAACCTTCGTAGGCATTTTTAATTGTGTATAAAATGAATGTTTGACATATGTCTAATGTTTTCATTAGAAATTGTTGGCATACTTGCCGCCGGCCTTCACCCTCATTTATAAAGTATTCATAAGTCACTGATCTTCTACTTTCTGTATTTTTAGTTTTTTTACGTTTTACATTTGCAGGTTTAGAGGATTGCAATATCCAATCTCGTTTCTTTTCATTACTTAACGACCAGTAATAATCAAATATGGACTGCCTTCTTTCATCAGATATTTCATAACATTGTCTTAGACATTTAGTCTGTGTACATGGATTATCCTGTAACTTCCGACCTTCTATTTGTTTGCCACCATGTGTTACATAAGAAAGACCCTTTTCTATCATTTTTTTTTTTGTGTTTTCCGCCTGTTTTCTGGTTTTGTTTTCTTCTTCGGTATTACATCTTCTTGACTATTATTACTTTTTGTTTTCATAGCTTTCTTTGTCTTCCTTCTAGATTTCTTTTTCTTACTATCAACTGAACTGTCTGAAAATTCTTCTTTTTCTGACCAAAGGTCTGAGCTTCCTGAAGAAAAATCGTTTTTTCCTTCGTCAAATTTAAAATCCATGCATGATTTTGTATACGAAGTAAGTGTCACGACTGCGCAAGCAAAATCACACACAAAATCCGTATTGCTATCTAGCTCAGACAAGTTGCACTGTTTTGCGTGTGTGACAGAGACACATAATAATATTCATTCAGATAAATTTTGAGAAATTGTACGGATCACGCAGTCCAGTGTGATGTAAAGGACAGATCAATTTATTTTCGATGCTGACAAATTAACGTAAGGGTCAATATAATTATGATAATTTGAGTCACAATTTAATGTAAGGGACATAGTATTTGTACCTTCTCAGGGAACACTAATGTATAAGACAATAATAAAACATCTCAAATTATGGAATAACTTATGTGACCTGTTGTAAAATGTACTCGATTTTGATTTAATGTAAATACCAAATACTGTGAGTAAAGAGACTTACATTAGTTTTTATAAAAATATTTAACTTATATGTCATATACAGCCAGTTTCTAGAAAAAAAATGGTCTAGGCCTACGGAAAATATGTGATGTAAAGGACATTTTTTTTAAGATATCGAGATTTTAAATATACCAATCGATAGAGAAAAAAATTCCGAATCCAATGATATATATAACTCATTTTCGACAAAATGTCCCTTACGTTATTTCATATTTCCAGTATCGATGTGTTGAAATTTTTCTTAAGTAGTTAATTTTTTTTTTTTTTTCTGAAAACAAAAACGCGCGTATGTTTTTGTTGATTGATTTTTTTTTCGACTTTTCTATGAAACAACAGACTTTTTTTTAAACCGACAAAAAATTTCTACTCTAGAAGGTCTCAAATCATGTGCTGAGTTCATGGTTACAGTTTGCGCGTCAATGTTCCTGCCACCCCGTATACCATTCATGCAAAAAAAAAATATCTGCAAAAAATATTAAATATTTAAATGTTTTTAGGGAAATGTTGATGGCAGCTGGCAAATAGGCAACAGGAGCTCATTATTTAATTTACTATTATCATCTTTTACAAATCAAGACAAGACCACACTACCTCTCATGTACTCTCATGCACCTACTCCATATTCAGAAAGCTACTTGCATTTCACTGAGCAACCAGAGGTAGTAAGTAATATTATGAAACCAAACACGACTAAGCCAGAGCCGAGGTATGGTCACTCAGCATGTGCATTTGGTAGTGGGTTTGTGTTGTATGGCGGTAAACTCTCTGATGGCACCTTATCTTCTGAACTATGGATGTACGACGCTGTGTTAGATATTTGGACCTTGAGGGCTATGAACTCCACTTTCATCCCTCCTGGCCTAACTCGGCATACATTGACCGCCGTCAGAGATGAATTGTATCTGTTTGGCGGAAGCACAGTAGACGGGGAGTTTTCCTCAAGGTAAATAATCATGCAATTGACTTGATTCTGATTACATTTGAATGAATAATTAGTATCAATTTGTTTCCTTCCTTCTATTGTTTGCAGTATGTACAAAATAAAGCTGGGTGATGTAAACACAGAGGCTTGGGAAAGAGTGCAGGTGAGAGGCGGTAAAGAACTGGATGTGCGGGTAGTTGCGCACACCGCGGTGTATCATACGCATTCGAATTCTATTTTGGTGTACGGAGGCGTAGTCGCCAGTGTAGCAAGGTAAGCCAAATTCATTGATATTAACTTTTTGTTGCTCCGATTTTGTTTTATCAGCAGGCTGCTTTTCGTAATTAAAAACGTTCAAAATCTAGTCGCAATCTCATCCCAACGAAAATTTGATTTTGAATCGATATTGAATCAATGTCAAAAACCTTTGTCAAAAATGTAGGAAAATTAGAAGTATTTTTGACAAATTGAGACTGCGATCAGACTGAACGTTCTTAAAATTACGAGAATTGCCCCTCTGCTCTATTGACGACTGTAGAGGATGGTAGTATGGAATAGTATCGACATTATAGCACGTATTCGGTCGCGGTAAACCATGTAACCAAAACTCTAATTCCTTCTCAGATTTTCTAAGCTCTCGGATAGAATGTTCGCCTTCGACATAGACTACAAACACTGGAGCGAGATACTCTATCCCAGAGCACACTTACGTGACACATACGTACCACGTGAGAGGGCGTTTCATACTTCAACTGTTATTGGTATGGTACTACATATCTTGTTATTTAATTAAAGCTGAAAAGGAAGTAATTCATTTACCAGACCATCACCTGCACCTTGCTTTACAATAGATTATTGAAAAACGGACTTTAAGATTATGTAGCATACAGTATACTTATGTTACCGATTTTTTTGTAGTTTTTCATCAGTACTATTCAGATACGATGCATTGCTAGTCTGGTTAATAAACACTATATCCTTAAAGTCTGTTACACCGTTGGAATTAAAATTCACCAAACAATTTCAGGAAACTATCTGGTCGTATTTGGCGGATATTCTCATCGCCATAACAGAGAGGAAATCTGTTACGATGGCCAGATGTACATCTATCACCTGGGCTGCCATTCTTGGATCCCTCTCGACGTGTTGGGGAAAGTGAGGCGGTTTTATCCGAAGAAGCAAGGGGTGTTTGCGCATGCGGCTGCCTTGCGGCCTCCGTCTACTTTGTTAATTGCTGGAGGGTATCATGGAAATGTCAATGGTGAGTTCATCTTTATTTGTAAGTTTCAAATCGTCTGAGAACACACATCATCCCAATTTAATACTTGGAAATGGTATACCTACACTTAAAAATGTATTTAACACTTACTTCAAGCACAAAAATGTTCACTGGCGGACTTCAATGTTTTAGCCATTTGCTACCAGTCAACCTTTGGTCAACATTTTGCGAGTTACGTCATAAATCGTGCTGAAATCCTGGCTTCGAGGTGGTGAATTTCCTAGAGTAACACTTTGCCCTACTCAGGAATTATACCCAGGATCCCATGCGCTGCAGCCACTACCAACAGGGCAGTTTTCTTTTAAATTAATATTTTATTTACAGGTGATCTTTTAGCCTATATGGTACCTAGTTGGCAGGCTGGTATAACTAATAACGACCCGGAGTCGGCGTGTCGGCGACATCGCTCTCAACCGGAGTGCCTTGCCGACCCCGAGTGTGGCTGGTGCTCGGCTGATGATGTACGTTATTATTATTAATAATATGTTACAGTAGATTTAGGCCATATTTCAAAGCTTTAAAAGCCATGATTTTTTTATTGCCGAAAAGGGGTGTAGTCCGCTCACCGAATAACCCAAAAGGAGGTGTAGAGTGCGTGAGCTGGGACCTGAGCGATTTCTTCAGAAAGTTGTTCAGGGTGTTTAGGGAGTAAACATCTAAAAGTCCCCGCGTCTAGGAGGTAAGCCGGAGTGGGGGGGGGGGGGGGGGATAAAAATAACGCGAACGAAGTAGCAGACAACAGCTAGTGTTTGATAAAAGTCGTTTTTTAATCGACTTCTAAAAAGGGAGGAGGTTCTCAATTCGGATGTTTGTATTTTTTTTTTTTTATGTTTGTTCGCGCATAACTCCGTTGCTTGCCAACCAATTTGAAAAATTCTTTTTTGTTGGAAAGGGTATATTTTCCAAATGGTCCCATAAAAATTTCATCAAAAATGGTTCAGTAGTTTGGTTTTTATACCAAAATTACTGGTAAAAATTACAACTTAAAATAAAAACTTTTTTGAAAAAAAAAAGTAAACCGACTTCCAAAAACGACACTACAAAGTGAAAAATAACTTTAATTTCGGAAGTCGGTGGCAAACAACGAAAATGCGAACCCAACGATACCGACTTCAGAAATTAAAGTTATTTTTCACTTTGTAGTGTCGTTTTTGGAAGTCGGTTGTTTTTTTCGAAAATTTTCACTTTTCCGGAACGTTTAGTTCGAAAATGGGTAGGAATTCGAAAAAAGTGTACAAGATAAAAGCTGTAAAACTCATACAATTAGTTTTCATTACATAGACGATATTTTTACTCGACAACGCACCATTTTAAAGATATTAGCGAAAGACTCAAAAGTGGGAACTTTTATCACCCCACCCCCCATTCCGGCTCAACTCCTAGACGCGGGGACTTTTAGATGTTTACTCCCTAAACACCCTGAACAACATAATGAAGAAATCGCTTAGGTCCCAGCTCACGCACTCTACAAGTCCTTTGTTGAGTGGACTAGTGGTACAATTTGTCCTGTAAAGCTCCATCCAGCCAACTCTTTCTCGCACTGGACCAATGTGGGCTCTAACACTTTGTAATACGGTCCCGATATAGGACAATATTCTAAATAATTTTGGTTGGCTATTTTATTAGTTTATTTTAATTTTAAAAGACAAGCTAAAAGCTTTTTTTAAAAGCGATTATTTTGCAGACTTGCTACGGTAGAAGGATAGGAGCCAACTGCACAACAAACCTCCAATCAATCCGGTGTGGGGGTATATGCCCAGCTCTAGGCGACTGCCACTCCTGCCTCATACACGGTCCGCCGCCCGGAAGAAGGAACAGTAGCCGCACCCCATTGCCATCTGTCAGCACGAAGCTCGGCTTAGATCAGTGTAACTGGTGCGTGCAGAATGCACGGTGTCATCATAAAGACGGTAAGTGGTCTCAGACGCACCTCCGTTCGCGTGTCCACATTCCAATGAGCACAACCGTTTCGAATCACTATAATTTGCTTGTTAATAAAATATTGTCATGCAATTAAATTGTCATAACAACGTGAATGTTCACTTCGAATACTCGCAGTGAAACGCATCAGAATATTCAATTATAGTCAAAGTTGTAAATTATAAAAGCAATAAGTCACGTTAAACTGTTTATCTTAGACAATTATGGCGTTTGCGGAGAAGATACACCCTCAGAAAATCCCGGCTGGTGGGGCAGTACCGGCACAGAAGTAACGACTCCTGACGAATGTAAAATACTAGACAAACGACCCGGTCTCACATTTCTTCGATATCAGCAACCAGCAGATTGGAACCACCCAGATGGGGTTTCTGTGGTTAATGCGACAACGGTTGATTGGGTTACGGGAGGGGGGAGTAACCATATTTTTAGTGGGCCCAGTGAGGCACGGTTGAGGGGCTGGTTGCATATACCACAGTACTGGAACGGGACGGGTGAAACCTTGCACATTTGCGCGGGATACTCGAACATTTCTTTGGCTTTGGGGGATGCTGGTGGCCCAGTAGCCAACCTGACCGCGCAGCCATCTGCCTGCTCCCTCGTGGATTGGCCAGCATTGTTCCCTGGGCGTCTGGCCGTCGACATGCACGCTAATGACTCATTACATACGGGGTTATATCCATCACATCATCACGCCAAAATGGAACTGCTTCACAACAAGTCTCAGGAAAGCGCAAAGGTAATGCTTGTTTACTGCTATTTCCTTTTTCTTTTGTTTTTACCCGACTATTGCAATGTGTTTTCAACTACAAAACGTAAACATTATAATTTGATAGACAAATAAAAACAATGGAGATGACGTCAATCTAAGCTAAAACATACGCACGGTATTCGGTATTTGAACCAAGTTACAACGTTATTCATGTGAAACTGCCAGAATACTTCAGTTGAACTAAATAAACAGGAATAACAGACATGTTAATCAAAAGACTTTTCTTACTCAATATTACGATGATATCATGATTGGTATGCTGTATGTATTGGTATATTGGAGATGCTGATGCATCTACATAACTTGTTTCTTAAATTTTTTTATCCCTCGTCGGATTAAAGGCTTTTGAAAATTTTTCTTTTAATTCAGTACTTAAAGTTTTTTTTCCGTAGTTGTAGTCGTTTATAAACTTTTTCTTTTTTGTTAAAGTAAATAACTTATTTATATTCCCTTTTTTGTACAGATATAAGTATGATATACTTACTTTGTATAGTCGAACGTCGTATTATTTATACTGCCGATAATAACTAAATAGAAAACATTGTTTTAGGTGTTCACATTCGAATTTCTGGAGCCATACTCAGACGGACAGTGCAAATACGACAACTGCCTGCTATGTCTCTCGGACGCCGCTTGCGGCTGGTGCGAGCTGACGGACAAGTGCGAACCTCGGAACATCGACGAGACCGTCTCGTGCATGGCGGACGGCGAGTGGCGCTACCTGACGTTGCAGCCAGCGGCGTGTCCCAACTGCTCCAACTACATCAGTTGCGAGCGCTGCGTGGGCGGCAACTACTGCGAGTGGTGGGCGGACGAGGCGCGGTGCGCGCGGCGCGGGCGCGCGGGCGGCGCGGTGACCGCGGCCGCGCTGTGTCCCGCGCCCTGCCGCCTGCGCGCCGACTGCGAGCACTGCTTGGACGAGCGCGGCCGCTGCGTGTGGTGCGAGGCCACGCGCCAGTGCTTCAGCTTCAGCGTCTACACCAGCGAGTACCAGTTCGGGCTCTGCCGCGAGTGGCTGGACCGCGCCTCCTCGCCGCCCGACGATACGGCGCGCAAGTCCGGCCAGTGCAAGTCGTGCCGACGCCACGTGCAGTGCTCCGCGTGCCTACGCAGCATGGGTTGCGGCTGGTGCTACTCGCACGAGAACCCCATCAACGGCGCGTGCACGGAGGGCGACTTTACGCGCTCGCACGCCGACTGCGCCGCCGTGCTCAACGTGACGTCAGCGGACGCGGGCTGGGCGTATGCACAGTGTCCCGACGTCGACGAGTGCGGGCTCGGCTTGCACGACTGTAATGAACACGCTATCTGCAACAACACTCACGGCTCATACACTTGTAAATGTAAACAGGGATACATCGGAGATGGTAAGAAAAGCTGTATGCGAACCTGCTACAATAACTGCATTCATGGTTATTGTCTAGGAGCTCCTCAATATAAGTGCCACTGTGATCTGGGGTGGACGGGTGCGGACTGTTCCATAAACTGCGGCTGTCACAATCACTCGACGTGTAGGACCGGCGTGGGTCGGTGTGATGAGTGTCAGGACTGGACGGAGGGAGAGTTCTGCGAGTCGTGTAAGCCCGGGAGTCACGGCAATGCAACCACCGGGCAGGGGTGCCGTCGGTGTGACTGTAACGATCACGGCGACGACGCGCGCGGAGTGTGTGATGTCGCCACCGGAGAATGTATTTGCAAAGATAACACCGAAGGCTTGAACTGTGAACGTTGTAAACCAAAGTTTTATGGTGATCCTAGACATGGCGGACGATGTTATTATCAGTGTGAACCCAGAGGAATGTTAAATGCGACACAAACCGAAGGAATTGGTTCTTATAAAACTGACCCCGATATCAAAACGATTGGACCTTCTAAAGAATGCTTATGGATTATTTCTGCAGAAGATATAAAGGATGCTATCATTCAGTTTACCATTAATTCCTCCACCTTCGACGTTCCTTGTGATGAGAATGCAGTTTACGTTTATGACGGTCTCGGTGGGGTGCCTGATCTAAGTAACAACCAGCAAAGTCAGTTACTGGGTGTATTCTGTAACGGAGCCTCTTCGGGTGTCATCGAGGCTCGCAGTGGCAACCTGACAGTCCATTACAAGCAGGGGCAGCCGGAGCAGGGGTTCGAAGGAAGCTACAAGGTCCTAGCGTGTGACGGCTACTGTACGTGGCCGAGAGTCTGCAACAAAAGGCACTGTGTGTGCCGAGACGGTTACGGCGGCCCGAACTGTGAAGTTGAGATCTGCCGCAATAACTGCAGCATGGCGGCCAGCGCCGGTACATGTGACGCTAGCTACGGAAGATGTTTATGTAACGAGGGTTTCGGTGGGGATGACTGCTCAATCAGATTAGACAAAACACAACTGGTATTTACAGAGCTTTTCAACTCAGAATATTTATCTGATGGCTTAGATCACTTGAGGAAAACTCTCCCCAGATTCGGCCACAGCTTAGTGGCTGATAGACGCGGGCTATGGATGTTCGGCGGATATTCTCTTTCTCACGGTCCATTAAATGACATAAGATTTTTTGATACAAAGAATAACACGTGGATGCAAGTAACTTTAGAAGCGACGCCAGACGCTAAAATGCCAGAAGGTCGTTATTTCCATGCTGCTGAGATTTATCACTCGAAACAAAATATTTATATTTATGGAGGTTTGAGTTTACAAGAGAAAAGTGGACACAACAAAACGCTTGGAGACTTTTGGCAGTTCAGCTTGAAAGACCAGAGGTGGAGCAATATCCGCAACAAAGATAAAGATGGTCAGCCCCCATCCCTCGCCGGACACACATTGACTTTACAGAAATATTTGGATTACGAAAGTTTGGTTTTGATTGGAGGATTTTCATTGGAAGAAGGTTTCATGTTTGACGTATGGGAGTTCGATCTTGACAATGAAAAATGGATCAAATTGAAAGATGAAGGAGCCAAGCCATCTGGAATAATTGGTCACAGCACTGTGTACCACGCGCCTTCGCAGAGTCTGTATGTGTATGGAGGGGTTCTATATGCATACAACGGCACTGTCCTTTCTAACAAACTCTTTTCATTTCACTATCCCACCAAACAATGGAGTGAACTGCCTACATTCCCTATTTTAAACAACTATTACGACAATTTACCGCAAGCCACTTACTTACATTCAGCAGTGACGACGAATGATTACATGATCATATTCGGTGGGAGAACCGATCCTGAGAATAGGTCTGACTCTCTTATAGCTTACATCTACAGCTGCAACCAATGGGTCCGACTCGTCAAAGGTTTGTATAACTACAATTTTTTGAAGATGAACAGCTTCATATCTTATTACTGTTCTTCTAATGTAACACATGTTTTCAGGGGTGAGCATCGTGGGTCATCCACCACCTCCTACAATAGCTCACGCAATGGCAATCGACATTGACACGGACATCGAAGGATATATCTACATAATAGGAGGTTGGACAGGCAGCGCCCACTGTCAGGTGACCCGGATATCACTCCCCGAAGATCTGTGCTCACTATGGAGCTCGAATAAGTTTGAATGTCGAAGTCACATGGGATGTAGCTTCTGTAATACTGGGAATTATACAAAGTGTTTTTCTGTGGATAAACCGGGGTGTGAGGGGAGTGACAGTGTCTCGGTGAATCCTGGAGCTGCTTGTGATGCTGAGCTGGTTTCGACGCGTGCTTGTGAGAACTTCACGACGTGCACGTCTTGTCTGGCTGCGTGGCCCATGTACCCCGAAGACAAGCCTGCTTGTAGATGGTGCGAATCCTGCGCTGCGGCTGTCGGTATGTGAAATTAATTCATGGTTTACTGTAAAGTTGGTTAAATCTTCTTATTTTACATACATATAAAGTTGATTTATACTTAACTTAAACCGATATCAACGATACATGTGCGTCAATTAAGTTGATTTCAGAATAACTAGTACTATTGAAATGGTCATAAAATATTGAAGTTGTTGCGGAAAGTTAGCTTCATATGAAGTATCTTTTCCTAAATCACATAAAATGTTTAACGCAGATTACCTAAAGATCCTCAGATAAAAAAAAAACTTATTTACTTTAGGTGAATGCGTACCTACGGATGAGTCTTGTACCAGCATGAAATGCAACGCCGGCACTACCTACATCAGTAATGTGGACAACTGTCCAGAGCTCAGATGCGCGTCGTCAGACTGCGAGAAATGTGTTGGTGCTAAAGAGTGCACATGGACCAGGCATGCTGTCAGAGAAGGTAAAATTAGTTCCTTAACATGAGCGTGTAACCTGCTTATTTTAAACTTGAATATTGGGTATTCAAGTTTAAAATACCATATACTATCACTAAATCAACTATTTACTTTAGCGTTATTTAGTCTAAGTTGATTTTTGATTGACAAAAATGAATCACCGAAATGTATGTACGCGCATAACTTCCGATTTTTTTTTGTGTTTGTTATTGTCAGGACAAGGTTTGTATACACAATTGGACCCGGTAGGTGGCGCTGCTTTTTCGGGCAGGACGACGTCTGCCGGGTCCGCTAGTTTGTAATAAAAACATCCTAAATATATTTTGGCTACAATGGAATTTGAACTTTGTCATGTTTCTTATCCTAAAATTTAACTTTTTACTGAGATTCTGAATTCAAATAGGTAGTTATACTAAACTCGTATTATTTTCAGGTCAACTAACACGTATAGCGGAAGAATCTGTCGAGCTTTTCAATTGGACGTGCGCTTTGATAGAAGAGCCAGGCCGAACAAGCCTCCGCGCGACGAAGAGCGAAGAGTGTCCGAACAGATGCACGATGTTGGACGATTGTCAGTCGTGTTTGAGTACTGACGGGGGTGAGGGAGGGTTTGCGGAGTGCCGCTGGGCTACATACCTGGGAAAGTGTATCTCGCCCGCGTATCAACCGGTGTATTGCGCAGGCGGCGTTTGCGGTCTCGTGCTTACTAAGGCGGATAAGACCAAGTGTCCAGCGCCCTGCGATACGTTTGAGCAGGTAAGCTGAAATTGTTATTAAATGGTTCGGTCAGCAACGAAAATCGATTCAAATTCGTTTTCGATACTCATAGTTATTGAGCATGTAATAGTGTGTCGACACTTAAGTTTTTTTCAGCTTGCAATAGATGACACGCAAAAGTGATTTCAATTACTTGCATAACAAATAATTTCATTTCAGTGTTCGGAGTGCCTCCACCACTCTCACTGCGGCTGGTGCGCGCTGTCAGGCGCTAACGGTCAGGGCGTGTGTTCTGAAGGGTCCATCGACGCGCCTCTGGACTACTCCACCCGCACCACCTGCGCCGCGGTGTACACGGCCGCGAACAACGACGACTATTCTAACGACACTTTCTCTTGGCACTACACGCGCTGTCCGCCTGAAAACGAGTGTGAAAATAACCATCATCAGTGTAAAGCTGAGTCTGAGGTGAGTTTTGTATAATTTTGTAACATAAAGTCTATAAAATTTTTATTTAACAATTCAGATAATTGCTGTTCAAACAGATATTACATTTATGAGTTGGTCTATATAGTTGATTTTAGGATTACTAGTAATATAGAAAATCATTAAAAAAAAAATAAGTTATAGCAGAAACTGAACTTTATTTTGTTGGCATTAAAGTTACTTTTCCGAAATCACATATAGTGGATACTAAATTTTGACAAATATACCTTTACCCCTTTTGGATTTCGACGCACTCCTCACAAAGAGGAGGCCTGCTGTGTCCCACCCGTGGGAACGTTACAGGCTTAAAATGTTCACGCCTTTCATTGTGTACCTGTTTCCCACCAGGTATGCCGCGACCTGCCCGAGGGCTACTCGTGCGCGTGCGGCGCGGGCCACCGGCGCGCGGGCGGGCCGGGCGGCGCGGCGGGCTCGTGCGTGGCGGTGTGCTCGCAGGGCTGCGTGCGCGGCGCCTGCGTGCAGCCCGACGTGTGCCGCTGCGAGTTCGGCTACGTCGGCGCCAACTGCACCATCCAGTGCCAGTGCAACGGCCACTCTGACTGCGAAGGACCTGATAAGCTTGACAAGTGTATCGAGTGCCATAATAATACAATGGTATGTGGTTCTTCTCTAAAATTAAGTTTTTTCTTTCGACCTACCTTGGAGTAAAACACGGAGACGAATCTATACTTCTATACTAATATTATAAAGAGGTAATTGTTTGTAAGTTTGTATGTAGGGGGTAATCTCCGGAAGTAATGCACCAATTTTATAAATTGTTTTAATGGTAGAAAGCTACATTATCCGTGAGTGCTATAGGCTATAAACTATAAAGATATCATGCATATTAGCCGAACTACCTCAATTTTTGTCTAGCCAGGCGGAAAAAATTAGCTCTTACAACAGAGTTATTTGCATGCGCTGCTTTGACAGTTGTATATAATTGAAAACAATGTATAGCAAACTGGTCCGCTTTGAATAGTTCTATAAAAAAGTCCGCGACACCATATTTCTATCTTTTATATTTTAGCAGATATAGTAGCTTTTATGTGTTAAAAAAAGTATTTTTCGACGTACTTACCTTCGGACGATTTTTTAAACAACAAAATATTAAAGCTTATCGAAAAAAATATTATTTTAATCACAAGAACATCATAGAGATACGATTTGCCCAAAACAGAATGTCAATTGGTTAAATAGTTTCGAAGATAATATAAAATTACTAAATCGCAAAATGCCGCCCTCCATTCACGAACCGCATTAGAACATGCTTTGTACGGACGTTTTATCCATTTACCCATAGATGGCGTTGTGCAATTACGTCATTTTTCTGAATCGCGGTGTAAAGATTCCGCGGATTAATGACCTGAATCTCCAGTTATTATTAAATTTAACTTTCGTCGTTAGGTAGGTGTGTTGTACGCGGTTGGTTGAATGTCGTTGTTGGTCTTCAAAATTGTTTTGGTTGCTCGGTTTCTTAAAACACAAACACTACTTCGTTCTCATTCTTCGAGTTCGAAGCTGTGGTATTTCTGTTTTTGGGATATCGGACAGTTTCAGCGATTGTTTATCATGCCTAAAAGGAAATCACAACTTTCCCGTCTGACATCCCAGACAAAAGCAGCTCGAGTACGCCGTACCCGTACGGAAGAGTCTGCTCTTGAAAATCATCAGCGCCTCTCGAGGAATAGAGAAAATATTTCGCAAGCACGCGCTGGGGAATCTAGCTCCGAGCGTTCACATCGGCTTGCTAACCAAAGCTGGAGAACATCGCAGGTCCCTGCTCGGGAATCTAGCGCTGAACGTGCGCAGCGCAGCATGTCTCTGCAACAAGGGATAGGGAGTCTAGCGCTGAGCGCTCGCAGCGGCTCGCTAGCCAAAGCGCGAGAACATCGCAGGCCCGTGCTCTGGAATCTAGCGCTGAACGTGCGCAGCGCAGCATGTCTCTGCAACAAGGGATAGGGAGTCTAGCGCTGAGCGCTCGCAGCGGCTCGCTAGCCAAAGCGCGAGAACATCGCAGGCCCGTGCTCTGGAATCTAGCGCTGAACGTGCGCAGCGTCTCAATGATTTAAGGCAGCATGTCTCTGCAACAAGGGATAGGGAGTCTAGCGCTGAGCGCTCGCAGCGGCTCGCTAACCAAAGAGTGAGAACATCGCAGGCCCGTGCTCGGGAATCTAGCGCTGACCGTGCGCAGCGTCTCAATGATTTAAGGCAGCATGTCTCTGCAACAAGGGATAGGGAGTCTAGCGCTGAGCGCTCGCAGCGGCTCGCTAGCCAAAGCGCGAGAACATCGCAGGCCCGTGCTCTGGAATCTAGCGCTGAGCGCTCGCAGCGGCTCGCTAACCAAAGAGTGAGAACATCGCAGGCCCGTATGCTCGGGAATCTAGCGCTGAGCATGCGCAACGCCTAGCAACAGAAAGACAGCGGGCAGTTACAGTCAGAGCACGATAGCACTCAATACTAACCGAACCACACTCATAATTTCATCACAAGTTAAAATGTTTACCGCCCAACGAAGTGGGCGCGGGTCAGCTATATCAAATAAACTTACGTTTTGCTCTGTCAACATCAGTGCATTTTGGTTCTATGCGTAAGTTTACCTTAAGTCTCGTCTGTGAATCTTACCCTTAAAGCGCCCATATACACGGTTCTACCTTCAGCTCCGTCTGATCTGAACAAACTCCGAACCGTGTGTGGCTGTCGATCCGATCAGACCGATCGCTTACGACTGACAGATAAGAAGCAAATTGATAAAATTAAACAGTCCAATTATTCGTGTATGTGTGCACATCCGGTCAAGCCGATCATAACAGTTTCGTCATTCAGTTTATTGCTCAGTAACCTTTAAATTGCGTTCTTTCTTTCAACTTATCTTACTGAACAATGTGTTTCGTTTGTAGGGCGACCAGTGCGAAAAGTGTAAACCAAACTTCGTGGGCGATCCTGTGAACAACGTGCAGTGCGTGCCATGCTCTACATACTGCCACGGCCACACATCCATCTGTACCAGCGAGGTGGACGCGGCCCCTACGTCCCGCGACGTTGGGGGCCCCGCAGACCCTGACGACTACAGGGACGGGGCCGCTAAAGCCCGCTGTGTGAGATGCGCTAACAATACCGACGGACCCCGTTGCGAGCGATGCATTGAAGGATACTTCAGAGGATCGGATGATTTTAGAGACCCTTGTAGACCGTAAGTGTAATTAAATTATTGAAACAATAATATTTAAAGGAAAAATAATTTAAAAAAAGGAGATGCCAATAATTGTATCAGTCTGCTCCACATAATGTACAAAAATTAAACCTGTATTGTATTAAAATACAGAACTTCCATGTAACTTTAAACAGTCAAAGTGTAGTATCCTGCTCAGCAGCCAGATAAAATCAGAAGATGGTGTAAAAAATTGATTTTCTCACTGTATCACAACTTATGAATCACTACAGTGCACCACTGATATTTAGTGCGACGCTGACCGAGCGACCGACCATACGCAATATCTCTATCTTATGAGTACTCAGTTTGCCGTTAGCTAAGCACTAAACGCTCGGTCACGACCGATAATCAGCGCGCGCGGTCAGCACTAAATCCATCCTTAACATTTTATTTCAAATTGGTTTTGATACTTTTATTGTAGTACAGCTTGTGATACTTTTGACCTTTCTCATTAACTTTGTTTGCTTGTTTCAGATGCGAGTGTCACGGACACGGTGACACTTGTGACCCAGTCACAGGAGAGAAGTGTAACTGTGGCAACAACACCGAGAGCGACATCTCGTGTCAGACGACCTCCTCGAGTAAGAACTCTGCACAGGAGTGCTGGCGTTATCAGTGCGTCAAGTGCAAGGACCTCTATATGGGCGACCCCAGGAACGGACACCAGTGTTACAAGACGATTAATATTGAAAACAAATTGTGCTTTGACGGAAAATCTATAGGTATGCTTTTTTATACGATCTCTTTTACATACCAGCTTTTGCCCGGTGCTGAACTCCCGTTATTCTTTTGCTTCTCATCTCAAAGGAGATTTGAGATATTCTGAAAGAAAAAAACTATAGCGTTTATCACTCTTTGGCCCATAAACTATCGCCATGCAAAAAATCACGTAGATCCGGTGCTCTGTTGCTGCATGAAAGAAGAGCAAATCAACAAACACCCTATTTTTTTAATAAAAATGCTTTTTATTCTCAGATGAGTGCAAAATCAAGCCACGACCATTGTACCCTGGTCAGACAGTATTCGTAGCAGTAAACCCAAGATACATGAACGTGGACATAAGAGTGATAGTGGACGTGACTCAGGGGGCGGTCGACTTATACCTCAGTCCGAACGACAGTTCATTCGTAGTGTCAGTAAACTCAAGTAATGGCGACCATGCGGTGGAACTTGACCCTACGTATCATAAGCATGAGCCGAGTAGGAGGATGCCATCATTCGATGAGCATGTACCGGAAGAACCACGAGTCACGTGGTACTATGACAAGATTGAGTACACACTCGCTGATTATACTGCGAAGGATTTGGCTACATATGTGACTGTGGATAGGAGGAATATACTGCTGCGAGTGAGGAATCTTCGCAACCGATTAGTCCTCACTTTACCTCAAAACGTTCATGACCTAACCCACACTAAGTTCTACATCGTGATTCGCGCGCGTCATACAGAAGATGGCGCTGCAAGCTTCGGCGTGATATTCTTCAGACAAGATCAGCTGCACATCGATCTGTTCGTGTTTTTCTCCGTGTTCTTCTCATGCTTTTTCCTGTTCTTGGCGGCGTGTGTGGTCGCGTGGAAAGCGAAACAAGCCGCCGACGTGCGCCGCGCCCGACGGAGACATGTTGTTGAGGTAAGGAGTTAGACACTTAGTGTTATTTTTGGTAGAAGGGGCCTTGAAGCACTATATTACTATTTAGCTTATAAGTAAAATCTGTTTTGTTACTACATTTTCTCCTTCTATGTTTGGTGCATGCCGTGGCAGCCTTTAATTAAGGCTACACTATAAAATGTAAAAAAAAAACATGGAATCTTCAGCATGTATTATGGTGTATGCTTTGTTGGTTGTCCTTAAATAAATAAAAAAAAAAATATCAGTCTAATTTATATACGAGTATGCAAGTAAAAAATATAAAATGAAAAAAAAAATCACAATCCTCTCAAACAACAAACTCAACAAACAAAAGCTCAATTAACTGATAAACAATAAGTAGGTACTAAGGCCCGCTCACGCCATAAATCACTAAATGCGTTTAACACTAAACATATTAGAAACCTCGTTTTGTTTCTGTAAATTGTTTGAAGATGACACAGAGACTTGTTTTTAATATTGTTTGTTTGCCGTTAAATGCATTTACTGTTTTCAGGTGCACGTGGGCCTTGGTGTTTATCATTTAATGGGGTTTTGGTGTGTTGTGTTTCTTCATCTGTATTGACCAAATAAATTATTTTCTATCTATATAAATTAGCCACAATATAAACACAAATGAGTCGCTAACATTGGCATTTTAGTTCAATTTCACACAATTTTAGCGTAGACGGATTCTACCAATTATTTCTTACAAATATTGACGCGTTATAAATTAGCAAGAACATTAAAAATAAACTGTATCACAGATGCTGCACATGGCGAAGCGGCCGTTCGCGGCGGTGACGGTGATGCTGTCGGGCGGCGTGCCGGCGGCCGTGACGTCATCCGGGCCGCGCCGGCGCCGCGCGCCCGACATGCGGCCCGTCGCCATCGAGCCCACCGCCGACACGCGCGCCGCCGTCACCACTGTATTCGTCAAGTAAGTCTAACAGCGCATTATAATTTAATCCGTGACAATAGGACGTCGGATGCAAAATATGGTTATAGAAATGCAGTGAACGTATCGTTTGTCAGTTTTTTTATTAATGAGCATGTAATATTGCGCAGATTGCCGGGCGGGTCCCGCGTGCCCGTGCGGCTGGCGCTGGCGTCGTCGCTGGTGCTGGTGGCGCGCGCGCCGGCCGCGCGCTCGCGCCGCGCGCCGCCGCTGGCCCGCCTGGCCGCGCACACCTAGCCGCCCGGCGGCCTGCTTGCGACGCCCGGCACCCGTGTTCACACGCTCG
The DNA here is from genome assembly GCA_951799955.1 of Apamea anceps. Taxonomy (NCBI): domain Eukaryota; kingdom Metazoa; phylum Arthropoda; class Insecta; order Lepidoptera; family Noctuidae; genus Apamea; species Apamea anceps. The sequence continues at coordinate 12,536,763 of OX637505.1, read as the reverse complement.
CTTCTCTGGCCGGCTCCGAAAGAACGCGGGCTACAAGTGCGAACAGACGCTCTAACGTTGTTTTCGTGTAAAATATACGTATCCACCCGGCTGCGACTGATGTGTTCATCGACAGCCGCATCGATGTAAGTTAATTTTCAACCTATTTAGGGCAGGTGTTATAGATTTCTACAATATGTATATATCGATCGGTGAGTGGTGAGATTGGTCTCCACTTACACAATTGTGTCGAGGGTCTGCTATTTATCTTCGCTAATCATTGAATCTCGTGACTGTGCCGTCTCGATGCGAGCGAGGAGCCAAAGGTATCAAAATTGAGCGCATGTCATGCGCGGGTTGTGAATAGCCGATATTCGCTGATCTGTTGTGTTGTTTATCTCGAAATTTTATTATGTAATGTTGACGCCACATTTTGTTAATGGAATGTTATTGAATGTCTATTTTATGAGTTAGCTTCAGATCTTTATTTACAAGTTTTTAGTAGATGAGTAAAATATTGCAGCTGAGTATTTCTAAGGTACATTAGAAAACTATGTTCCTACGGATAGATGAATCTCTTATGATAAAATATATTATTAGTTATTTAAATTACATATCTACGGCAGTTATTTTCTAAATTGATTATATTTTAATGTAAAAAGTAGCTTGATTTCTTTCTTGAAGCTGAAATTGTACAATATACGCCATAATTACTTGTTATGTTGGCTTGCATTTGCTATTTCTTGTTACTGAATTTTAACTTGCCAAATAGTACTACCGTAAATATAAATAACTGAGATTATTTTAAGTGCGTAAGTACCTCTCAAGTAAAAAGCCAATAGATTGTATTATATGTTATAAACGCGATAAATTACGTAACCGCTGGTCATATCTAATATAATTACAAATAATATTTGTATGCTCAGAGCACCCGAATTGAGAAAATACAATAACGGGTGTAAAAATACCCTGAAGCCGAGTCACTAGTTTTTCCCGCTTTTTAATCATTTCTTTGTACTGGACCATACCTAAGAACCTTCTGGCACAGAGTTATAAAGGATCACAAGTCCATTATTAATTTAGAAAGACATCTTTTATATATATATATTTAATACTTTAAATACTCTTACGATCCCTATACCGTTGCGTGCACCCACAAGCACAATGTTTTGTGCGCACTACCGTAAACACAAAATCTCACCAAAAATAAAAGTAGTTTTCCAGCAATTATTTTTGCACAAAGTAAGTAATCTGGTTTGATGTACAGACTGCGTAGATGACGGTTTCGTGATGGGTCTTTTTACACCCTGTCATCACTTAAAAAAATGACCGGCTGACCAAAGAGGCGTCAAAAAAGATAAAGATACGTAGGTGAATATATTCTTAAATACGTAACGTAAATTACCTTAGCTTCATCGACGTCTAAATTCGTCGGTAGAAGTTAAATTCAATCTACAGTACCAGCAAACTTAAGCTGATGGCAGATAGTCTATTGTTAATGTTTATTACAGCGCAGCGTCGGTTGGCATTTATGTGGTCAAGTTATAACGTAATAATTAAAAACAATATGAAGCTTTTAAAAAAAAAATTAGAACATTCGCCACGTTTTCACGGTGTGTGCTGTAATTGTTTTGTGTAGGTATAGCTCCAATTTTAAAATGCTTGTACGCACTACGACATATCAAGCTATATATTTCTAGTATAAGCTCACTTCTCATTGTACGAAAAGCGAGGTCAGCTAAAACTGGAAATGTATAGCTTGATGTGGTGTCCTGTGTGCAGGCATTGAAGCAATTAATTTTGATTATTAAATTGCTCATTAGTAATCAGCAGTATTGTGTAAATGGATTGATCAATTATTTGATGTGTAAGTAGAATAAAATAAAATAATTAGTTTTAACTTTAAAATAGTAAGAGAGTACTGAATATTGTTATGGCTACATTATTAAGTTATACATAATCAAATGAATTGTACTTGATCAAAGGTATAAATTGAGTCTAAAATACATTCCATTTGTATAACTTTGTACATAAAATAATGTGTAATAATTGTGTATTACCAAATTTTAGATCAGGTATCAAAGAGCTTTAAGGATATTTATATACTAAGAAAATTTATTGCTCATAATCTTCGATTAGAACTTTCTTGATATACATGTAAATGCATTTATATATTATTTCCTTCTCATGCTGTTTACATTTTTATTTAGAACTGAAGAGGAATTTCTTTATAATGTCTGTAGTTTACACCTAAGTTGTGGTTGAATGTTTGTGTATTTTGAATGCATTTGTGGCATATTGAAATGGTGATGGAAATAATGCAGTAAAATTATGATTGTCTATGCTATTAGATTGGTAGTATTAATTCGAATGTTATACAATGCTAGCAAGGCTAGCTGAACTCAGGCGTCTATTTCAATAGATGAATACTTTATGTATTACCTAATTTCGTCCTATTTTATGCTCAACTGTATAAACCCTATTGAAATTATATCCTAATATTATATGGATTGCCAAGATGACAAAAGGCATTTTCATTAAAAATGCTATAATAAGAGTATAGTAAATTTAGCACTTTCTTCTTACTGATATAATTGCTCTCACAGTAACAGTGTTGTCCATTTCTATTTACAAAGTTTGTAGTTTATATTCTTTATTGAATTTTATTATAGGTATTGGGTTTACCTTAGAAAAATAAGCATAATTTTATTTGCTCAAAATATTTTTATATTGCACTATGACAGCTCTGTAATGCATTTTTATATTTGTACATCCTTTGTTCATAAATTGATATTGTATCAATTCTTTCTTGGTCTCCCTTACTGATGATGTTTAGCTAAGTTAAAGCCATCCTTGCTTTTCTTCAGGTGTGATATTATTTTAAGAGTTTATTAGAAACAAGCTATTTAATTAAAAGATGCCCATTCATATAATTATGTCCTGTATTATATGTATAACTAAGCCATTTGTGGAAAACTTTTTTTTATAAATAATTTTATGTATGTACGGTACATTAAAATTTGATACACATTTCGTATCTGCAAAATAAGGATATCTGGGCAGCTTCATAATTAATTAAGTTTAGGGTGTGTATGGTCACTTTTACAAAATGACAAGATCTTGTACCCACACCACTGTTGTAATAAAAATATGTCCATGACATTTTCAAGGCAATATTTTCTTTATTAAATGGAATCTTATGGCAGTATTATGTATAAGCAATATATATATATATTTGTTTAACCTGAATGTATAATAAATGTTTATAAAATAAAATATACTGTTGGTTGTAAATCAAAGTTTTTTTACTTTATTTAAAACACAAAATACACATATTTAGAAGTAGCAACATTATCAATATGCATTTATGTGACAAAATTTGATAAAATAAATTATAGAACCATAGGAATCAACTATGCAATTAATAATATGAGCTTAATATTTATGTGTTGATAATATTGAGAAGGCAACTTAAAATTAAATGATAATAATCTAAGGATCATTCTATTGATCTTTTTGAGTAAGTAGATGTGTTTTGATTTTTTGAAGCAGTTCTTTCTTCACCGTGTCAGGGACCAGTGCCCGGGCACGAGGAGTAACCTTTGTAGCTAACATATCAAATGTGATGTTGTTGCTTTCATTTTCTTTGACAACATCTCTGCAAAGCATTCGGACTTGATCTCTCCAACCACATTCTATTAGCCGCCGCCTTAAAAGTTCTTTAAACCTGCAATAAAAACACTTGTAGAGAAATCTCAAATAGTTGCACATTATTGATTTACCTAACATCATTGCTGTATCATTATTATATCCCCAAAGAACCCCCATTAGTCTTGGCTCATTAAATACATATTAAGAGAGGATTTAACAGTTTAAACTAAACGCCTTATTACTGTGCAATATTCAGGGACCCTTTCCCTAAATCGAGATTGTGTAATCAGAGAAAGATCAGAGGACTCTGAGGAAGGCCCCTAAATATTGTGTAGTGTAATAGGGTTCTTAGATCTAGACGTATAGCTTAGGGTGACCTGAACATGCAAAACTACCAGTAAGTAGTACTTATGTACTACAGAATGGGTTTTGAGGAAATGCAAGGTATGGTCAAGTTTATGTCGGTACCTTTCCCGGTCTCCAGTTAAAACCAAACGCTGATGTGCTATGGTGTTGTTTACAGTCATCTTACCCTGAAATAGAAAATAATTCAGAGATAATTATTAATTTACATTGTGTGTTAGATATGGCGTCGTAGGAAAATGGAAGATGGCAACTTAAGTAAGAGTAAATACACACCTATTACGTTTCACTGTGTATCGCAATAATTTAAGAAATATTAACTATTTCGCAGATTCAACAGTCAAACAGAATTACCAACAAACACAGACTCAGACAGTCGGTCGGAGACGAATTCGAATTCTTTTTGTATATGACTTGAGAAAAATGACAGTGACAGTAGTCTACTAGGTACATTACCACAGAAAGGACACTGCAGTTTTTTATATTTTTTTAACAATGTGTTGCCACCTTTTTGTCACATTCACAATTTCACATTGCACGGTCGGGGTACTCGGGAGAGTGCACGAACGCGTGTTAGATTTTCGCTGTTCGAGGTTTTCTGCCAAAGAGTATAATATAATGCTATTACGGGTTTTCTGCCGCTACCACAGGGCCATAGAGTACATTTTTATTATAGACAGGGCACAGCCTCTACGGAGCTGCAGCACTCAGCAGTCATTCCAGCATAGACTTCGTTCTAGGAAGCTGGGATGGCAAGCTATTTCTATTTTTATTTTATTACCGTATCGGCTCTACCTCGAGTTGACACTGTCTGTAAACATCCACAAATGACTAGACCTATATAAAAATGTACAGACGCCAGCAGGTCAAGCTAAAAATTTCTGTAATAGATTTACAACTTTATCTTTAAATAAATAAGGTTCAAGGTTGATTGGGAAAATTTGACATTTTTGGGTAGCTTGACCTGCTGGCGTCTGTACTCTGTGGCAGGGGGGGGACAGTTCCCTATATTTGGCTTGGATCAAAAGATGGTGGCTCCATCTACATTTTGTTTCTAAAACTTTAGGTTTAGTTAATACAACATCTCAAAAGATGTCACTATAATAAAAAATCATTATTTTAAATTTTATGACATATTTACCGTAAAAATATTTATTTTACATTTTATTATTTAATTGAGCATATTTTAATATTTTTACACATGAAAATAAGACATTATTTATGTACTGTTATTTTTTTAACTGGCAACTATCAAAAGAAGAATTGTCAATTCCCAAATAGTACTCTAAGATACCCGCAAAATGGTAGCTACTCTCTGCCTATGCGCATGTTTGTAGATCTTTTTCATTTTTCGTTTGTATTTCGGTTGTGAAATCTTCCAGAAATTGCGTCGAGTTGAGCTTTAAGTTCCTCCGCTTTCTTTGGTGACTTCGGCCCGTAATACGTGTTGAATTGTGTTCAACAAATTCGCGAAAGGACGCTTTGTGTTGTTAAGTTTTATCAACATTTCTTTTGAAAATGCCTAAGTTATGTTCATTTGGCTGTGCTCCCAGTGGTAAGTTTAATATATATCACAACGTCATCATCATCATGTTTAACATCATCGGATTTTTTTTTTAAATCCGTATTGAAAAGAAATAAATAAAAGGCAACCATTAGTGGCAGTAAATAATAGAGATAATACTAGTTCTTGACTTGCACTGTACATGGTCTTTTCCTAATCGGATTAGCTTCCAGGTTAAAGATGCAGGTTGATTAATTGAATTTAAGTAAAAAAAAAACATGGAGCATTGGTTTGACCACTGCAAATAATGGGTTGCAGTGGTCAAATATTAGATAAGGAACATGAATATTTTAGATTCTGAACAGAAGAAGAAGAATCTAACAGCTGTAAAAGATTTAATGCTTTGAGTATACCTTTTAAATACTGTGGTAGCGGTTAACAATGGTACATCTTAAGTATTCAAGGTTTGCGTAATATATCGCACATCTATGGATTTTCATGGAAGGCACAACAATAATTGTTGAAAGCTAAGACAACAACTATTTAAATAGCCTACAGCTCTTTTATCTTTCCAATTTCAGATGTCCCAATGCATCGTTTTCCAAATGCTGAGAAGTTCCCTGAGCGTCTTAAGGCTTGGGTAAATCTTGTTGGTGGAAAACTAGAAACAGCAGTTGATTATGCGTATTACCAAACAAAGTTGGTTTGCGACATTCATTTTACTGCGAGAGATAGAAACCGTAATAACCGGTTAAATGCATTGGCAGTTCCATCACTTCATTTACATGGTTAGTATGACAATTCTTTTATACTTAGAATCTGTATACTGAAACTTTTAGCTATTGCTACTATTATATTGAACTTATGTACCTAATAATATTATAATATTATGGTCTCTGACATACAGAAATGAAATATGCATGGTCAAGTAGTCAGTTGTAAACGTACATAAATCACCCTTACTATGAAATAAAGGCTCTTTGAAAGTACTTAATAATAATAATTGTAACCATACCAACCTATATATTATATGTATTGTATTGTTGTATATTATATATGTATTGTATATACAACCTTAGTAATTTTTTTCACACCTTGGGTTACATTATCGAAGTTTTCATTCGGATCCCTAACTTTTTTTAAATATTCTATTGCCTATGTTCATCAGGGATAATGTAGTATTCTAATGGTGAAAGGATTTTTCCAATCGGTCCACTAGTTTCTGAGCCTATTCAATTCAAACAAACAAAATCTTTTCTCTTTATAATATTATTATAGTGTAGACTAGCTCTGCCCCGCAACATCATTTGTATGGAAGTTACCACATTTTGCTGTCTGTTTGTGTATGTGAGTTTAAATGTTTGTAAACGCACCCATGATACAGGAGAAATTCCCTAGGTGGGGCAACGTTATAAACAAAACAAAAATTATTATTGAGATTAGCCGGAATGAACAGACAAAAAAAAATTAAATAATTGCTTTTTCGTTATAAGTGTTGTATATATGTACTTACATAATTATGCATTTAGTAAAAAGCTGTTATTTTGACATTACAAACAGACACTTCAATTTTATTTATGTGCATAGATTTCATCAATTTATAGACTTCTTAATAAGACTTAAATCACAAAGGCGATTTAGAAAATGACTCTTTTTTTACCAGAAACTGTTTATCACATTGTAATTCTGTTAAAACACGTTTTTTATAGTTATTTTTATAAATAATAACTTTTCAGGAATCAGGTAGGCCAAACAAATATGAAAAACAATATTTTATTATTCTTAATTTTTTTTTTTGTTGTGTTTACAGGAACATCGGCCAGGGAACCTGCTAATAGACTTGTCAGTCAACCTTCTGATTTACATGCTACAAATGCAGGTAAAGATCTTAAGTCAGTTTTTGATAAAGCGACTTCTGTCCTAATATGAACTGTATGTAGCTGTATAATAATTTTGCAAGAGATGGGCTAAAATAAAAATAAAATAATGTTATAACCACAACATTGTAGAAGCCCTGCTCGTTTCGTATACATAGTTAATGCTATATTTAACTAGCGGCCTGGCCCTGCTTCGCTCGGATTCGATCTAGTGATGATGACATCTCAAAACATCGGTGTTTTTGTGCTATATCTAAGTTAAATATGAATGTATTATACACCAAAACCTTCTAGAATAAATTCTCTAAATTATGGTAAAAACCACTAAAATCTGTTTTATACGTGAAATTATTTTTTATTGTGATTTCAGGCACATCAGCCAGGGAACCTGATATTATTCATGTCAGTCAACCTTCCAATTTACATTCTACAAATACAGGTAAAGATTAGTCACTTTTGCTAAAGCGATTTCTTTCCAAATAAAAACAGTAGCAGTGCTTCCCTTTGAAAAATGGCACAGTCAGTATTCTATAGACATATTAAAGATATGTACTCCGGCTTACCTCTTACAAAAATTTACCCTTTGCTACTGATCAGTAGGTACCTATATAATAATTTTGCATCATTGTAGGCCTGCTGAAGTCAGTTCTTACACATATTGATAATATACACGTATTTAGTACAGTACAGTAGGTAAACCAAATTTATTAGGGAACTTGCTTATGAAATTTCTATGAATTATCCATTACTATGTTTCAGCCACAATTCATGGCACTGCCAATGCATCTGCAGTAATGATGGATCACAACTACAGCAAGGCTAGTGGATCTTTAAGAAAAACAATTAGAATGGGTAAATGTTATTTTCTTATAGCAAGTTTCAAAATAATATTACTTATATTAGGTACTTACCTACTTATGAAATAATATAATTATCTAAGATTTTTTTTCTAGGTTCTACTAATAGTTCACCGACATATAATTATGTCGGAGTGAAAGCCCTTTCTACAAAAGTTAAACAACTGCGGTCCGAGATAAGTCGTTTGCGGAAGAGAGGCCTGTCTTTCAAGTCAAGACTGGCAAATGCTGCTAAATTATCCCAAGTCGCTGCATTCCAACAAGTTGTGAAAAATTTGAAAACACCTGCCCAGCTATTTCTCCATATGCAATTGCAATCCGCAAAAAAATCCAAAGGTAGACGGTTTACTATGGATGAAAAAATCCTTGCACTGTCTATGTATAAGAAAAGTCCAAAGGCCTATTCTTTACTTTATAAGTACTTTACATTACCTTCGACAAAGGCAATGAAACGTTTGCTAAGTCAAATCAAACTGTGTCCTGGCATAAATCCCATTGTATTCAATAAAATTAAGAAAACTGTACTCGAAAAAGATACTGCTGATCGTTTGTGCAGTCTAATGTTTGACGAAATGTCTCTGACACCTCAAATATTTTATAACAAGCAGAAAGATGCATTTGAGGGTTTTGCCACCACCAAAGACACCAAATTTGCCGACCACGCTCTCGTTTTCATGGTGAAAGGTTTAAAACATAATTTTAAACAGCCAGTAGCATATTATTTTACCAATGCCCTACAAAAAGTAGAGCTTAAAACACTCATAAAATGTGTAGCATTAGAGGTGCAAAAATCGGGATTAATTATTATTAACACTGTTTGTGATCAGAGCTCCGTAAATGTAGGGGCAATAACAGATTTAATTAATGACACGAGAGCGAGGTATTTGCGGCTAGGCAAAGAGTGGCGCCATGATTTTTTCAGGGTAAATGGTCAGAAGATCATACCGTTGTTCGATGCTCCTCATTTAATTAAAGGAATAAGAAATAATTTACTCACTAAGGATATGGCGTACACCTCTAATAATAAAAATAATATTGTTAAGTGGGACTATTATCAGCAGGTGTATGCTGCAGATAAATCCAAAGGGGAGCTACGACTGCTAAATAAAATAACAGAAGAGCACATTGTCCCTGAAAAAATTAATAAAATGAGGGTGAAGTCCGCAACCCAAATTTTTAGCCACAGTTTCGCTGTGGTAACAGACCACTTAATAGCTAGAGGAGATTTGCCCGAAGAATGCCAACAATTAATAGACATTACATTATTACTAGACAATTTGTTTGACACATTAAATGTTAGTAGTTTTGCAATACCCAATGGTAAAATTTATAAAGGGCCAATTAGAAGGCACTCACCTCACCACCAACTATGGCTAAAATCAAAGGAAATATTAAAAACTGTGAAATTTATTCAAAAAAAGGTTACTGGTAATAAAGTACGATTTGTGGAAACTACTATACCATCTGTAAAGAATTTAATTAAAACTATTGAAGGCATGGAAGCAATTTGCAACGTGTTGTTTGATAAGTATGGTTACGATGCAATATTAACACGTAATTTTAATCAGGACCCTGTAGAAAACTTTTTTGGGAACATCAGAAGCTATGGAGCAAGAAATAATGCCCCAAATACAATATCATTTGAAGGGGCATTTAAAGCACTTCTATTAAACAATTATAATACACCTCATTCCAAAAGGGCAAATTGCGAAGAGGACACCAACAAGTGCCTACAAACTCTTAGTTTTTACGTCACTGATAAACCTGATGCAACTGATGTTCCCGAGGAAGACAAAATTAATTTTACTGAGGATGTATTAATTGATTACTCCAAAGAGCCCGATGCTGGTCAAAGAAATTATGTATGTGGTTGGGTCCTGACTAAGTGTTTAAAAAATGTTGTGAAATCGTGTAAACATTGCAGACAAGACCTTTTAGATAAGAATAATGAAAATATTAATAATAATAGTTTTATAAAAGCTAAAGAATATAATAATAAAAAATGGTTATGTTATCCAAATGAGCTATTGCAAAATTATTTCCATGACCTGCAAAATATGACAGAATCTTTTTTAAAAAAACGTGTTCCTAAACAAAATGTACGTGGAACAATTAATTCGTTTGCAGATGTTTTAGTGGATACCCCTTTTAATTGTACTATTCACAAAGAAAAATTAAAAGAGTATTTCTTTAATTTAACAGTAAGTGTCATACTACATAGTTGGTGTAGATCCATTAATCGTATTTTAACGGGAAAGATTACCTATAATGGAGAAGATGAAACAAAATTAACAGCACAGTTGTATTATGATAAGCATAAACATTATAAAAATAAAAAATAAAAATGACTAAAACATTAGACAATGGTTTTATTACTTTTGATATGCGCTTGCACCAACGAATATTCCAGCCAGTACCTACACTGCCGTTTTAATTAAAAAGGTCACAACTAACATTTTTCATGGAATTGAGTTATATATATATATCTGGAATTAGGAAAAAAAGCCTATCCGGATATATATATAACTCAAATTCCGTGGAAAATGTTAGTTGTGACCTTTTTAATTAAAACAGCAGTACAATATATCACTTTATATAGCTAGCTATAGACTGGTTAGTTTGGATACAATTTGTAGATGGCGCCACTGCGCTGGATTGCATAAAAATGGCGCAAGAGGGCACTCTTTACCCGGTATCTTATAGTACTCTTTGCTCTGTGGACTAGACACTGTAAGTGTACAATAGTACGTATTAATTCCATGCTATTGCTAACTTGCCAGGCCTGCGACAGCTTTAGTTCCAAAAAATGCGTTTTAGCGCTACTGTCGGTAGCCATGTTGGTGGCAGCCATTTTGGCCGTTGTGTCAACTGTCAAATCGACAGATTGGATTTTCAGTCATTCGCAGGCCTGCGACAGCTTTAGTTCCAAAAAATGCGTTTTAGCGCTACTGTCGGTAGCCATGTTGGTGGCAGCCATTTTGGCCGTTGTGTCAACTGTCAAATCGACAGATTGGATTTTCAGTCATTCGTGTCGAAGCTATTGTGTACGTGTTGTCGTTCTCCTCGCTTTATTGCTTGAGTTGAGATTGATTCCAAGTTCCTTGCTCGATACGAATTATACTGCAGTGTTCTGGTGCTTTGGTCCGCGGCCATGGCTCCTATCAAATGCTGTGTTGTCGGTTGTACTTCAACCAACAAAACTCATCGCCTTTATAATTTACCAAAGGACGATAAACTTAGGGCTTTGTGGCTGTCGTTTTTGGTGTCAGTGAATTCAGAGCTTCTTTGTCTAACAAAGGATCAGTTATTGAATAAACGTGTGTGCCAAAAACACTTCGACAAATACCAACTGGATGGCAAGGGTAATCGTCTCAAAGATGGTTATCCATGTCTGTTATCTACTGAAGAAGTCGAGCATGGAGTGCCCTTATCTGGTAAGTTTAGTTTCCAATGAACATAGACTATGGTACGTACATGTATTATGAAGAATTTCGCCAGATTTTAGTAATAAATACATACACTTACTCTAATATCTTTAATATGTAGTCATTATTCTTCCTGCTTATGATTATGTACTTCTTTATTAAAAACATTGACTGCCAGACAACACATATATAATTGTAAAAAATCTAATGTTCGCGGTCACCAGTGACTGCGGTGGCAGTCAATAACTTAAAATTATTTAATTAAACTTTGTTTGGTTATTTTCAGGTGATGATTATGATCATAACTACAGTAAAAAGGAAGACATTGAGGAAATTGCGGAGAATCCAGTTGTTGCCCAAGGTAATGATACTCATTTTTCAATCATACTTATGCTTTGTTATAACATATTATGTTCTATTTTCTGATATACCCTTTTCTCATTTTAGAACATCCAGTTGATCATTTATATTCAAGAACAGCAGATATAAATACAGATCCTCCAGCATCTTCATTTCTCAATACTGGTAATCATTTTTAAAATCTTAATTTCGTATGAAAGTTTTTAATATTCAAATTCATTAACCCATGTGGACACAATACAATTGAAAATTGCCAATAACTCTTTCCACAAACAAATGGGTTGGAGTGTATGTAACGGGGCACTGAGAAAAAAAAAAAAAAATTAAACAAAAATATGTTTTTCTCTCAAATCGTTAGTTTATTGATTCTATCGTAAAGAACACCTAAATATACCTCTATAAAACGACTTGGTGCTTTTTGTCTTCGACCAGCCGTTCTTTTTTCTTCAGAGCCACTTGTTCAACTCTGCTGCCATAAGTGGAAAAACATTACTAAATGAATATATTTTCTTGCAGATTTCACTACATTCAATGTGTTTGAATCAAGTGAAATACCATCCACAAGCAAGTGTGAAAAATCATCATGTCATAACATACAGATTGGCTCTTTGGGATCCCAAGGTTAGAATCACTTACCTAATTTTAAAATATTTAAACATTGTCTTATGATACCTACTCTTAGCAACGTTAAAACTTTGCTCAGGATCCCTAAGTAGTTACCTGATATTCCTGATTCATCCTTACTTATTTCATTAATTTTCAATTAAATGTTTCTTCTATTTACAGATGTGATTCGCAGTGTGGAGCAAACTCAATTAAAAAATAAATCACCAAAAATAATTGGTGTTAGGGGAGGAGGTAAAACATATTATAATATATTTTGTATCACAAACTTAAAAAATATTTTTACAAAACTCACAGTAATAGAATAGTTACCCTAGTTACAAAAAAAAAATAAAGTACTAAAAACTCTGTCAAAAAGATTTCACAAAATTCTTAAAAAAAAAATCACTAAATATCTAAATTATGTTATTGATAATTTTTTACACTTGTTTTGCTTCATGGATATAATCTAAAAAAGTATTGTTTATAAAGTAAATAATATAATTATTCCTTTACAGCTAATAAATTGACCACAAACTCCAGGAGCTTTATAAAAAAAATTAGAAAAATTGCCAATGAAAACAACACTCGGAAGCCTTTTTTGCAAAGATTGGATGCTGCTAAGACCCTAAGCTGCAGCCAATTGTTTAATAAAAATTTTGATAAAATGTCAAAACACGCCCAAGATTTTCTACTCATGCAGTTAAAAATGGCAAACAGAAAGAAGAAGGCAATGAGATACACTACCAGTGAAAAGCATTTAGCTTTGACCCTAATGAAGGAAAGCCCGAAAGGATACAGGTTGCTACAAAAAATATTTAATTTGCCCAGTAAAAGAACATTAAACCGTCTGGCTGAAAACATTATGTTCAATGTGGGGCTAAATGATAATATTTTTAGAGTACTACAGCACAAAACACAGAAATGGGACACAAAGAAGAAACTGTGCTCTATTTTGTTTGATGAAGTTTCTCTTACACCTCATCTCACTTATGTTGAGTCCCAAGATGAGATAAGAGGTTTTAAAGACTTTGGGTATGAAAGAGAACTAAGGTTTTGCGATCACGCCTTAGTGTTCATGCTAAAAGGAGTGTGCTCAAATTGGAGACAGCCTATTTGTTTTTATTTTTGTGAGGGAACAACTGCAGCTGCTACAGTCGTAAGAATTTTAAAGGAAGTGGTCACTAAAGTGTCAGAGTCAGACTTGATACCTTTAGCTATTGTATGTGACCAGGGCTCGACATTTAGAACAGCCATAAATATGCTGAAATCGGAAACTGAACGCAAAAGAATTTTAAATGAGGAGTGTAATGGTGAGTAAATAAACTCTCTTTACAAATATCCCATGCATGCCCATTGTCTGCGCAGCAGTTGGAAATTATCTGGGATGAAAAGTACCCATCATCATTATATCAAAATATCCATCTGTTTGTTAATACAGGTCATAGTCTTAAAATTTTGTAGGATTTGGATCTGTCATCTATAAAATTAACTTGTTCAACTCATTTTTTTTTTTTGTTTGCAGATGGAACTATTGAGATTTCAGGACAACCGCTAAGTGTAGTATATGATCCCCCGCACCTACTTAAGGGCCTTAGGAACAACCTTCTAACTAAAGAGATGCTCTTCAAAGGCAAAGTTGCCACTTGGAAGGACATAGAATGTGTATTTGACGCTGATTGCCAACTAGGGCACACTAGAATGCATAAGAAGCTAACAGAGCACCATGTTTACGCAGCGAAAATGAAGAAAATGAAAGTTAGTGTGGCTGCCCAAACTCTCAGTGCAACAACCAGTGGAATGCTTAAATACACTGCTATGTTTAGTAAGTTTTTTACTCTGTTATCAATAAGCATTATCTAATTATACTAAAATCATCCTCTTCATCACTCATTCCCTCACTTTCCATTTGAAAACTAACTAACCTAAAACTTTACTTTTGTTTATTTATTTAGGGTCTGCAACAAAATAAGCAAATTAATAGTAACACACTATGTAAATATTTATTCTTTGTCAAAAAGAATTTCAAACTAATGTACGCTTTCTTATTCTGATAGAATAGAAACACTTAGTTGTTGTTTTTGTTTGTTTTTATATTTAATTAATTACTTATGTAATATTTCAGAAACTACAGCCTCGGGTCAAAATGTCAGTAAGACAATGGCCACAACAGGCGAAGCTGTGGAATTCATTGATAGGCTCTTCGATAGCGTGAACGGATCTCGAGGGAGCACTGTCCGGGGCAAACTGCGCGGACCAATAAAGCCGAACGCCCATCTACTCTACAATTTTTGGACAGAAGCCAAAGAAATACTGAAAAATATTCAATTCATTGATGAAAATAGCAAGAAAGCCCGCAAAAATAATAAAGTATATAAGGTTCGAGTTCCTTCTCTTAATGGATGGGTTACAACTATAGAAAGTTTTGAAAGGTTGTCTAAACTGTTGTTCGAAAAATATGAGTTACAATATTTTTATCCTAGAAATGTAAATCAGGATCCTCTAGAGAACTTTTTTGGTAGGATCAGAGCCATCAACTACAGGAACGTCAATCCTGATGCAAATACTTTTACGAATGCGTTTAAATCACTGCTAATGTCCAACGTTATGGGTCCACATTCAATATACGCAAACTGTGAGGATGATAGAGGAGACACGGTAGTAGATTTTTTAAAACTCATCTGCTCATCAAATGTTGATGAGAGTTCCTCATCGACATTTGATGAGGATAAAGAAAATGCCTTAATAAGTACTAGACCCATAACTATGACCCAAAACATTAGCAGTAATAGCAACCAATCACTAAATCCAGTGAATGAAAGATTGCGTGTGCACGCTTCTGCTTATACAGCAGGGTATATGTGCAGGAGGGTGACAAAAAAATTTAAGTGTAGGAGATGCTCTGAGACTTATACCCAAACAAAAAGAGATGTGTTTCATAAATGGATCGAACAACGAGAATACACCCTTTTAAAACATCACAATTTAGCATATCCATCAAAGAAGTTTTTAATGTTATATAGGGATATCTCGAGCCTTATACATGACTACTTGAATAAGTATGCTTCTAAAAAATGTGTAAAAAAACATTTAAAATTAGAAATAATGACGAAATTTGATGTAAATTGGTTGGGGTGTACACATCATAAAACGGAAGTGAAGGAATGGTTGCTTAGTTTATTGATACGCATCCAGGTACATAATTGGTGCAACATAATAAATAAAATTTTAAAAGGAGGTGTACAAGAACAACTTGTCAAACAGATGTGTGCACCTCAACAAATTGCCTTTGACAAATATAAAGCCCATAGGCTTAGAGGAAAAAATAAATAAAAAGTAAAAATTGAAGTCGTTTTATTTTTACATTTCTCTCGTTATATTAATATTCATTGAACATAACGAAAGAAACTTTGAACCTTGCAAATAATAAAATTAACCCTATAAGAATTTTCCATCATCACTATGCTATCGATATTCTATGCCGGATGGTTATCGTGGCTTATAGAGTACGCTGTGTCGGGCATCACTAAGTGACATTACGACACTAGCGCTTGGCGCATATTTTTGGAACTAGACGTCAACCATAGTACTGTCCTATCTGTCTCTGACTTATGTATAGTTATCTGTGTAACTTGCTAAGACATTTGCGCTACTAAAGACATTGACACATTTTTTAGTGTAACTGGTTATTTACCTAATGGTATTTTTGACCTCTTTTGGTATTTTTGCTGGGTATTTTTGATACCTAATTTATTGTTCGATTTATTCAATGAAGTTCAAGATATCCCGATACCCTCTGTAAATAGTTTCAGTTCAGTGGCTTCTATCAAATACTTTCCAAAAATGGCTCACGTTATGGTATTGGATTCAATTGATGATGATATTTTTGTTTGCGGAACATGTAAAGCTGTGTTTAACAACTTACAAGTGTTCCTGGATCATAAAAGGTTAAGATGTAACAATATCGTTTCGGAAGAAAGGTTTACGAATGCTAATTTGGTGCCCACAACAGTTGGTAGTGAAACCTTTTCTGAAAACATTGCAACATTACATCAAGGCGTTGAGCTCCCTGATTCTGTGACGGAACAGATATGGCCTAAAGATCTAATTTGTTCTACATGCAAGAAAAAATTCAAAAAGATAAAAACCTTGCTAGCCCATTTAAAAACTCACAGTGACAAACCTTACCAGTGTCCTATATGCGGTCGATGTTTCGTTCAAAATTCCCACCTGCAGAGACACATAACATCTCATCGAATGTGGCCAGATGGTCTCAAGGAAACTACAGCAAGAACTCTTGAAGAAGAACTTTTAAGCTATACATGTCCATACTGCAACTTGATTTTGGTTAATTACAGTCAATACAGAGCTCATCAGAAGAACCATTTGTCTCTAAAAAAATACAAGTGCATTCAAGGGGACTGTATGGAGTATTTTGATACAGTTGATAGTTTACTTCAGCATGTGTCTGTTTTGCACGACTGTCCCCTTTATACTTGCCATATATGCTGTACATCTTTTAGCAGCTTGGAAGACATCGCAACACACCTGCAGATACACATTGATGTCTCTAAAGACAAACAAAGAAACTTGAATGTATATAAATGTTCACAATGTGATGCTAGATTTCGTAAATCAGAAAAACTATCTCTTCACATGCAAACAGAGAGTCACAATAAAACGTGTATCCATTGTAACAAGACATTTGCTAGTGATAAGAGATTACGTCTGCACTTACAGATACACAGGACCTTGAAACCATTTCAGTGCAATATTTGTAGCAGCAGTTTCCACATGAAGAAATATTTGGCAACACATATGCTGAAACATGGAAATAGGCAGTTCAAATGTTCTGTTTGCAAATATACATTCAAAAGACCGGATTTGCTTCAGAGGCACATGAAGTTACATCAGGCGAAGAAGATGTTAAAGTGTCCTTTTAAAGAAGCTTTGGACTGTAAGAAGGAGTTTAGTCGCACTGACAAACTAAAAGCCCATATAAAGTCCCACACAAAACGAATGGCTCAACAAACAAGTGCTATAGCTAAAGATTCACTGAAAAAAGATACTGTAGATATTTGCACCACCCCATTAAATACAAAATCCGTCAATGAGTGATGGGACTGAAGGTTTTAATTATCAAAAGATTGATTTCTTTTAAAAAATATCTTCAATTATTTGGAATTAAGATTATCAATAATATCAATCTGATATAGTTTTAAAAACATCCACTAAGGTCTTAAGAAACCAATGAAACTGTTATATGAATGTACTAGAATATCTTTTTATATTGTAAAATGGTAACAGTTTTATATCTCTACAAGGAATCAATACTACTGTTCCAAATGTGATGAAATAAAAGAGCCATCTATTAAGCCATGCTACGCACATGAAGGGCTTCTTTCATATACAGCTAGCTATATCTAATTAAGCAGTAAGTCAGTGGAGCAGGCGGGCTGCTATGTACTGGACACATAAGTAAAAGTGACAAGAGTAATAAATTGTGAAATGGATTTCCACAATTCATTATTGTTTCTTGTTGTTATATCAACTCATCTTGTTTTCTCTCATGTAAGTGATTGTATTTTGTGAAAACAAATAATAACACATCTCAAAACCACTCACAAAAGTATACATTTCTAAAAAGAAAACTTAATTCATTGTGCTTTGATTCCAACATGTCCTTATTTTTCAGGCTCGGCAGTTCCGTGTTACTGATCAGGTGTATATTGATATTAAAAGTGAAGACAAACTTCTCGGCCGTGTAGTTATAGGTTTGTTTGGCGACTTAGCTCCGAATGCTGTTAAAAACTTTAAAGTTTTAGCCACAAAAGGCATCAAGGGAAAGTCTTATAAGGGCACCTCGTTCAACCGCATAATTAAAAGGTTTATGGTCCAAGGTGAGCCTAATTAATTAAATATTTATTTCACCCAGCATTTTTTTTTAAATGTTCCCCTTATTTTATTATGATGCATAGTGATAGCCATTAATAAAAAAACAACTGATGTTTAATTGTTAGCACTAACGTGTAAATCAATATTAATAAATGTGATTTTCAGGTGGTGATGTTGTAGCAGACAATGGTACAGGCTCCATCAGCATTTACGGAGATACATTCAGTGACGAGAACTTGGAGACCCAGCATAGTGGCGCCGGCTTTGTGTCTATGGCTAATAAAGGTATCTGTCATTTTTGATGAGCTGTTATTTGTGATTAATATTTAAGTAATGTGTTTGTAATGCTTACATTACTTTACAGGTCCCAACACAAATGGCTGTCAATTTATTATAACAACTACTGGGACACCCTGGTTGGATAATTTGCATACTGTAGTTGGAAAGGTAAATTTATAAAATGTTATTTATATTATCACGACATGACACTATATAGCTGGTGCCAAACTTTTTATGCAATTTCGCATTGTTAGAAATAACCACCACAGCTCACCATACAACTACGCCGCTGCCGCTTTCACACTGCTCTGATTTTTTTTTTCTTTTTTTTATAATTGGCCTCTTGCAGGTCAACCTAAAAGGGTTGTCGGCTGCTTAACCGGGCTTGCCTGTGGGTGCCTCAATAAATTAAGTTCTCCAACCAGGGCTTTCAAAACTTAAAAACTAAGCGACTACACGAACGGTTTAGGGCGTCGCTGGGTTTGATTTTAGTGAGGCGAGGGTTTAAAAATTAAGCCTTAAATCATATTTGTCACGCCTGTAATCCCTGAAAAGTTGACAGGGGTGTGACGATGTTCTTAATTCGCTTCGCTTTGTTCGCTTCTGACTGGCCTCTTTTACTATGTATTAGTGTCTTCAACACTCCTAGGTATTTTGCAATCATTACTTAATTATGTGCTAATGCTCTGTCGAAGGTTGTGGAAGGCCAGAACGTGGTGCATATGTTGGAGCACACCCCGACGGATGTGGATGATAGGCCGCTCCTGCATGTGTACATCGCCGACTGCGGACTGGTCCCTACCCCGCAAGCCTTCTATATTTCCGATGACCCTTACGAGTAAGTGTCCTTTATTGGATAAATTATGGCATTTATTTTTGTGTCTGCAGTTTTAAATGGACTATTTAATAAATCTTCTAAAATTTTTATTTTGACATTAAAATCGATAAATCTTACGAAAATACTATGGTCTCGATTAAAATATTTTCCAATTAAGTTTTGCGAGCATGCATGTCTTAATGTACGCAGTAGATGCACAGTCATACCAGGGGCCGTACAAAACATGGTCTGACGTGCACAAACAACCCTGACACTGACGGTCTAAGACCCGGAACTGTGCGGATAGAACTGTTTGTACATTGTGATTATTTTATTAAAACAAGCATTGTCTTATTTTCAGTCTGTGGGCATGGATCAAAGCGTCGGCTGTTCCACTGACCATGTCCTTTTCAATACTGGGCTTCTTTCAATGGATGATGAGGAAAATGGAAATATAAGCAACATTACACGAAATATGTAATATTTAAAAAGTCTACCTATACCAAATCTGAAATAATGTGTTTTTTTTTTCTGTTTTGCCTGTGCAATTATACACACGACACTTTTAATAATGTTCTAAATTGTTATCTATGGAGCGAACGTTTGGGATAAAATGATCAATGGCACCTCTGTTTTTTATTACGCATTAAAAACACCTTAGTTGGGAAAAGGCTAGGCAGATGATGATTAAAAAAACCTTCTATCAAATGCACATGGATTAAGTATCATGGTGATATCGCATCAGATTATCAGGAGCATATAGATTTGTGTCTGAAACGGTCTTTTGAGGAAAGGACCACTACAGAGATTTGAGTGAACCTGTCCAGTCACTGCAAGCCTTCGTCAGTAATCGTGTAGCTCAACTCAGAATTTAAGGAGCTCAACGACTGGACGAACAATACCTAAGAAAAGACGTGAGTAGGTCACATTAAGTATTGAAACTGCCAGACCACCACATTATTAAAGTAAACTAAGAAAGAATAAAAGAGTACCAAGATAGGACCCAGAATTAAACCCTGCGGAACGCCGACGGTGACTGTCAGATCCTTCAGATCTCTTGCCATTGACACCCGACTCTCTGAATTATGTTGTTCAGATAAGAAGTCACAAGGTCGAGAGCCCTGTGAGTGGTACAGTTTCCTAATGAGTGTCTCATGATGTACGCAATCGAAGGCAGAAGAAAAACAAGTAAATTGTTTTTAAATCATTTATTTTTTCTTTTAATTTATTTTTAGAATACAAAGTTAATATTAAGTATAATATGTACAAACAATCACTTCTTGTTCTACATTAGTGTCATAAATTAATTCATTGTTTTAAAAAAACCTTATTTTAACGCATTAAAATGCAATTTGATTGTGTACCTGATACCTGTTTGCATAAAGATTTTTAATCGATTCATCCGCTAAAATTGATATAAATATAATAATTGCTAAAATACAATATAACGTAGGTACATATCTCTTCTGCCTGGTACTATATGTTATTTTAAAAAATATTCAAAATACAATATGTTTTATGATTATTTACCTACGGGATGTTATGTTAATATTTTAATAGTCTTTTACTGCAACCGCATATCAAACTTCCTCCGGCTTTTAATTACGAAAAATATTAACTAATAACAAAAGATTATTCTTTTGTTATTAGTTAATATTTTTCATTGTTAGTAGTAAATTTTAGCCTAGATCGGGAAATGAGACCAAAAACCGATCGAAGAAGCCAAATAACGTGCAACCACATAACATTGACGGCCCATTGCTCAGATTACAAGATAGAAAACGGGCGATGAATCATGGCAGGTCTGGACATAGGCTCTCTGAACTGTCGCGCATGTTCTCTCATTCACAGTTTCCTCATTTGGTTCCTAAAAATATTACTGCGCAGCCTCCTGCGTAAAGTTTAGACCGGCCATGATTCATCGGCCATATTGTACATTGCGACATTGTTGTGACGTCTTCAATCTACTAAGCAATTCAATATAATTAGTCGGCGAAGATGAGCAGCCTGGAGCAGGCGTCTTTGTCGCCTAAATTAAACTGTTCGTAAGATGCACTGCACTCAATATTAACAGCACACTATCTAAATGTTAGTCCTAGAAACATAGCGTCGCCGTGGATGTTCAGTATCGCTATAGCAGGAGCAGTGCAGTGGCCAGTAGTATGACAATAGGTGCTAACACGTGCGTGTGCGCAGCGTCGGGCGTGACGCGCGCGTCGATGCCGGTGTCGGCCACCTGCTGCGCGCTGTTGCCGCAGGCGCGCGCGCACGACTCCCACGCGCGGCACACGTCGCACGCGCTCGCGGGGAGCGCCGAGAAGAACACGCGGGCGCGGTGACCTGCGGGGTGAAAGAAATTGTAATTAGGAAAATTATTATGTGAGTTCACATGAGTTCTATAGAAAGTGTTGGGTACAAGTACTCCGGTCGCTAGGTAGTTAGTAGAAAGTAGGATGAACAAATTCTGTATACTAACTGGAGTCATAGAGATCCTGCATGGTGGCCCAGCCTGGCCGCTGCCGCGCGACGGGCAGCGCGCGCGGCGCGGCTATGGTGGCGCAGCGCTCCGGCCGCGCGGCGCGCACGCCGGCCTGCACGCGCGAGCCGCCCTGCGATACGCGCGCCCACACTACGTGACGCACCGCCTGGAAACGAGGAATAGATCACTTATAAATAATTCACAACCTACCAGGGAAAAATGACTTCGGAGTTTTGAGACTGGTATGCTGGTTTTCTACCAAAGCTTCTACCGAAGAAGCAGAGCAGAGAGCGTGAGCGAATAAAAATTCAGCAATAGCCTATTTATTTATTTTAGAATCTCCAACAAAAGATTACATTACACTAAACATTACATATAATTAATGGACGACAAAGTATGAATTTGAAGCGAGATATTTTCCTGGTAAAATGCTTTGTTCATATAGATATTGTGTAAGGATATTTTTGTACTTACCGTCAATTCTGTGAGTGTGTTTATGTCAGCTAAATAACCTGACGGGAGCTGAACTGTAAGTAGCGTCAGGCCACTTTCCGTCTCATTTCCTTGCGCCACAAATCTGTAAATGAGATTGTTTTTATTTCTTACATCGGCTCATAAGGCTAGGTAAATTCCCGAGTCTTCTTTGATACACTAATTACAACCTTATGCAAAATGTACTAGTTAGATTTCAATTGTTTTAAAATGTTCAGCTCGCCACCACTACAATGGTTTATGCTCACGGTGTTTATTGTCTGCTTTCTGAATAGTGGGTGTCTATTTGCAATGGTCTGTGGTTCGATGGAGTGACCCATTCACCGACACTTCTACTTGCTCCTCCATCTGGCTTGACTAATATTTTAGGCTCAATCCTCTCTCGGTCTTTTGACTTATTTATTTATTCATTTATTATGCACTAGTAAAAAAAATACTGTACAAATAAACCGTTGGTCCTACGCCCGATCTGTCCCTGGTCGCGTTGGATTGCCGTCCCATCGAACAATGAGAGTAAGGGAAGGGTAGTGCACCTGTCGGCGCGCACACTTGTGCACTATAATATATCCCGCGCCAAAGGCTAGTCTTCGTTGAGATTGGGCGCCATGACCGAAATACGGTTTGAAGGACTATAATGCCTAAGCAATTTTCAACCTGTCAACAGTATGTTACAAGTCTTTTTTTTTTTTTTTAGGATGGGAAATCATCAAATGACTCCTCCCGCTCTGGGTGGAGCAGAAGGGAGTGTCAGACTCTTACTGACTAAAACCCACCCGTGTTCCTTCCTTAGCCCTTTATGTTCCAGGGCAGCGGTAACCCTTTCGGACGATCCCGCTACCATGTTACAAGTCTTAGAGTGATGCAGGGGCAAAACTTAGCAGGAGCAACATAATTTATCCTTGCCTTCTTGGCTTTTAATCCGAGTTTCTTTGGATTCAACTGTAAAGAAAAGCTTTTATTACTCACCCAAAACAGACAGACAGTTGCAGTCTATCCTTGGTGGAGACCTGGTCTACTCTAGGGTCGAGGGTGTATCTCGGCCAGGGCGCTGTGACGTTGGTGGCGCCGCGGGCCGACAGACCCAGGAGCCCTAGGCCTCGGCCCTCTGTTACTGCGCTTACTGACCGGCTGTTGCGGATCTGGTAGGCGAAATAATGAAGTACCTAGTTTAGTTTATTACGTACAGAGTAAAGCAAAAATATGTTTTCTCTATTTGAAGCAATACCCACTGCCTAGAAAACCATTTCAGTTTTCACCATTTCTCCTGAATTTGGCATTCCAAAAACATACTATGCAAGGTGGAACCTGGATTGCAATTAGACAAGTAACCAGGATCTATGAGCAGAGGCAAGAAAACCTTAACCTTTGTCACGAGAAGTGATCTGCCGATCTTAAACTTCGTTATATTTAGGTACTACTGCCGTGACATTTAAATTTCTAACTACAACCGTTTAGTTGGTAGAGGGGGGGGGGGGGGGGGACACTTGACTCTACCGAAAATTGGTACTTTAAAGACTGATAAGTCACGAACGGTTTACATAATCAAAAAACGGTCTTCCCAAACCCCTAATATTGAAAGACCTATCCAACGATATCCCACACTATGGGAAGGACGAAAAAAAAAAAATTATCATCCCTACTTTAGATGTAGGGAAGGTACCCTAAATAATTACTTTTTTCAAAATTTTATTTTACCACTTTTTCGGCGTCATTAACGTGTATACTCATGCCAAATTACAACTTTCTAGTACCAATAGTTTTTGAGCTAAACCGCGGACAGACAGACAGACGACATGGCGAAACTATAAGGGTTCCTTGTTGACTACGGAACCCTAAAAAGATGGTGTGAAAAGCGAATTCTTACCGATTTGGTTTGTATGACGAGGGCATTGTTTTCCCCGATCTGGAACTGTCTCGCCTCATCAGAACCGGTAACATTCACCGATACGCGGAACTTCGACGAAGTTTTCATTGTTTCCGCATACTGTGCTAACGAGTCCATCTGAAAAATGTTATTTTAGGATATCAAAATGTGTAAGGACATAGCAACCATATCACACCATAATATTATTATGTGATAGACGTGTGTGCACCGCTGTTTGGCTGCAGAAGTAAGTATGGTACATGCCTCCCCAGACGAGCTTGTGCACCCCATAAGTTCCAATATTTCCACCGGTAACTTACCACTTCTGGGTCAGGGTCGTGCGGTGGATACGCCTGCAGCAGGTACCGCACGACGGGCGCGGCCTCGTCCAGCAGGCGCGCCGCCAGCATGGCGCGCAGGCCCCACGCGGCCGTGGTGGCCTCCAGACTGTTGCCCTTGAGCCATGGGTTGCGCCACTCGTTGCCTGATAGAGTTCGGGACCAGAAGAGAGTGGAACCTGTGGATAAACTTACTATTAGAAAAGGCAACATGCTATATTCATTGGTGTATATACGTTGGTGAATCAACTATTACAAAAAATATACAACATCGACGCGCAACCTGTTACCATGGATTCAGCACATGATTCTGAACTCCCCTGTGTTGGAAATTTTCATCGGTTATTAAGAAATAAATTAGCTATTCCATACATTATGATCTTTGATCTTTTAAATGAAACAGCTGTTTTTTTTTTGTTGTATCCCCACCACCTGTATTATACTGTTTTCAAAACTGACCAATATTCAAAATGTAGTGATGTTACGAACTTTTGACAAAAATGGTTTTGAGTTGAAACCCTTGAATGAATGATGCTTAGTGGATAGGTAAGCTTGCCTGTAGTGTTAGCGTATTTGTCCATCATTTCCAAGGTCTGCGTGAGTTGTGGATGTCTCGTGACCGCTAATGCTCCGCCAACGAGGGCTAGCGAGTACGCGTCCAGTTCTGGAGTCAAGCCTCGCACTATGTAGTCCATAGCTTTGTTGATGTTGTTCTTGTATAAAACGTCGCTGCCCTGAAAGTTAATTGAAATTAGGCTAATCATTACAATGTCTTTAATGTTGGAAAAACATCACCCAGAAAACACACGTCCTTCACCATTTCTCAATGTTTTAGCTGAGAGGATAAAGTGGCGCAACAAATTCCCCCCACACCCCCAAAGTAACCACGTTTGTCTGTCTGTCACAATGTCATTTTCTGTTTATTCGGTTCGAGTTCGCCTTGCAGCTTAGCCGGATGTTACTGGTTACTTTTACATGGATAGCTCCATGTAAAAGTAACCAGCCTGTCTGAACTCCACTACTCAGTTACTGGGTAACATGATGATAAATCTCTGTCACAATGTAAAGGTCATAAAATGGTCAGTTCCATATACAATCACACAGAGTTTTTCTCTCTGTCTTGAGTGCGTACCTTAGTGTGGTGCAGCGCCACAAGCGCGTACGCCGCGAGAGGCAGCGGCGCCTGCGCGTGCGGGCTGGCGCGCGCGGCGGGCGCGGGCGCCGCCCAGCCGCCGCCCGCCAGCTGCGCGCGCGCCAGCCAGCCCGCCGCGCGCTGCGCCGCCACGGGCTCCACGGGGATGTAGCGCGAGTACGTACCTTAGTGTGGTGCAGCGCCACAAGCGCGTACGCCGCGAGAGGCAGCGGCGCCTGCGCGTGCGGGCTGGCGCGCGCGGCGGGCGCGGGCGCCGCCCAGCCGCCGCCCGCCAGCTGCGCGCGCGCCAGCCAGCCCGCCGCGCGCTGCGCCGCCACGGGCTCCACGGGGATGTAGCGCGAGTACGTACCTTAGTGTGGTGCAGCGCCACAAGCGCGTACGCCGCGAGAGGCAGCGGCGCCTGCGCGTGCGGGCTGGCGCGCGCGGCGGGCGCGGGCGCCGCCCAGCCGCCGCCCGCCAGCTGCGCGCGCGCCAGCCAGCCCGCCGCGCGCTGCGCCGCCACGGGCTCCACGGGGATGTAGCGCGAGTACGTACCTTAGTGTGGTGCAGCGCCACAAGCGCGTACGCCGCGAGAGGCAGCGGCGCCTGCGCGTGCGGGCTGGCGCGCGCGGCGGGCGCGGGCGCCGCCCAGCCGCCGCCCGCCAGCTGCGCGCGCGCCAGCCAGCCCGCCGCGCGCTGCGCCGCCACGGGCTCCACGGGGATGTAGCGCGAGTACGTACCTTAGTGTGGTGCAGCGCCACAAGCGCGTACGCCGCGAGAGGCAGCGGCGCCTGCGCGTGCGGGCTGGCGCGCGCGGCGGGCGCGGGCGCCGCCCAGCCGCCGCCCGCCAGCTGCGCGCGCGCCAGCCAGCCCGCCGCGCGCTGCGCCGCCACGGGCTCCACGGGGATGTAGCGCGAGTACGTACCTTAGTGTGGTGCAGCGCCACAAGCGCGTACGCCGCGAGAGGCAGCGGCGCCTGCGCGTGCGGGCTGGCGCGCGCGGCGGGCGCGGGCGCCGCCCAGCCGCCGCCCGCCAGCTGCGCGCGCGCCAGCCAGCCCGCCGCGCGCTGCGCCGCCACGGGCTCCACGGGGATGTAGCGCGAGTACGTACCTTAGTGTGGTGCAGCGCCACAAGCGCGTACGCCGCGAGAGGCAGCGGCGCCTGCGCGTGCGGGCTGGCGCGCGCGGCGGGCGCGGGCGCCGCCCAGCCGCCGCCCGCCAGCTGCGCGCGCGCCAGCCAGCCCGCCGCGCGCTGCGCCGCCACGGGCTCCACGGGGATGTAGCGCGAGTACGTACCTTAGTGTGGTGCAGCGCCACAAGCGCGTACGCCGCGAGAGGCAGCGGCGCCTGCGCGTGCGGGCTGGCGCGCGCGGCGGGCGCGGGCGCCGCCCAGCCGCCGCCCGCCAGCTGCGCGCGCGCCAGCCAGCCCGCCGCGCGCTGCGCCGCCACGGGCTCCACGGGGATGTAGCGCGAGTACGTACCTTAGTGTGGTGCAGCGCCACAAGCGCGTACGCCGCGAGAGGCAGCGGCGCCTGCGCGTGCGGGCTGGCGCGCGCGGCGGGCGCGGGCGCCGCCCAGCCGCCGCCCGCCAGCTGCGCGCGCGCCAGCCAGCCCGCCGCGCGCTGCGCCGCCACGGGCTCCACGGGGATGTAGCGCGAGTACGTACCTTAGTGTGGTGCAGCGCCACAAGCGCGTACGCCGCGAGAGGCAGCGGCGCCTGCGCGTGCGGGCTGGCGCGCGCGGCGGGCGCGGGCGCCGCCCAGCCGCCGCCCGCCAGCTGCGCGCGCGCCAGCCAGCCCGCCGCGCGCTGCGCCGCCACGGGCTCCACGGGGATGTAGCGCGAGTACGTACCTTAGTGTGGTGCAGCGCCACAAGCGCGTACGCCGCGAGAGGCAGCGGCGCCTGCGCGTGCGGGCTGGCGCGCGCGGCGGGCGCGGGCGCCGCCCAGCCGCCGCCCGCCAGCTGCGCGCGCGCCAGCCAGCCCGCCGCGCGCTGCGCCGCCACGGGCTCCACGGGGATGTAGCGCGAGTACGTACCTTAGTGTGGTGCAGCGCCACAAGCGCGTACGCCGCGAGAGGCAGCGGCGCCTGCGCGTGCGGGCTGGCGCGCGCGGCGGGCGCGGGCGCCGCCCAGCCGCCGCCCGCCAGCTGCGCGCGCGCCAGCCAGCCCGCCGCGCGCTGCGCCGCCACGGGCTCCACGGGGATGTAGCGCGAGTACGTACCTTAGTGTGGTGCAGCGCCACAAGCGCGTACGCCGCGAGAGGCAGCGGCGCCTGCGCGTGCGGGCTGGCGCGCGCGGCGGGCGCGGGCGCCGCCCAGCCGCCGCCCGCCAGCTGCGCGCGCGCCAGCCAGCCCGCCGCGCGCTGCGCCGCCACGGGCTCCACGGGGATGTAGCGCGAGTACGTACCTTAGTGTGGTGCAGCGCCACAAGCGCGTACGCCGCGAGAGGCAGCGGCGCCTGCGCGTGCGGGCTGGCGCGCGCGGCGGGCGCGGGCGCCGCCCAGCCGCCGCCCGCCAGCTGCGCGCGCGCCAGCCAGCCCGCCGCGCGCTGCGCCGCCACGGGCTCCACGGGGATGTAGCGCGAGCAGCGGGACAGCCAGCGGGTCGCTACGGCTGTCATCCTGCCACACACAACTACCTGATGAACTTGCTCACAGTAAAATAATCAACATGAATAAAACTACACACGGAAACGCAAATGTGAAAGTTCACCCTAAGCTTAGAATTGTTTGGAGATGACATAATAGATTAGCTGACATTCTCCTAACACTTACGAACAATGGTCTCTGGTAAGCTATTAGAATGACCAGCCCCAGTGGCGGGCATTGCATAAAGGCATATAAGCAGTGCCTACCTCGATAAATCACCATAAGCCGGTCAATTACATTTTAGTGTGTGTGTGCCCCACAATTAAGAAACTCGCTAAATTATCATACCTAACAAAAGTAAAATCTTCATACAAACACGCGCGGCAGTAGTTCAAGTTAATACGACGCAATTTTAAAAATACGTACGTCTCACGCGTAATACCATGACGTTCGATCTTCTCAATTTATCACCCTTATGTAGGCATGCCTACTCAAGTAACGGACCGAGTGGGAATGTTAAAATTAAAAATAATGCTTCGTAATTTGGCCGTGCGAAGGAAGAAAGGGATGGATAATGAGGTTGACGATAGTGAGGTAAAAATGAAAATCCAAGATGGCGGCGCCGGCGGCAATAAATTTCGAATTTCGTCATGGATGTCGTTTTCATGGTTTTCAAGGGTGCTGGAGCCGATTATAAAGTCAAAATGAAAATCCAAGACGGCGGCTGCGAAAATTTTCAAATTTTCCGCCATGGGTGTCGTTTTCATGGTTTTTGAGGGTGCTGAAGCCAATAGTGAGGTCGATATGAAAATCCAAGATGGCGGCTGCGAAAATTTTCAAATTTTTCGTCATGGGTGTGGTTTTCATGATTTTCGAGGGTGCTGAGGCAGATAGTGAGGTCAAAATAAAAATTCTACTTAAATGCTGGCTGCAAGAATTTTAAAATTTTGTCATTTTAAAAGTTTTACAGTCGCCATCTTGGATTTTCATTTTGACTTTATAAACGGCTCCAGCATCCTTGAAAACGACACCCATGATGGTAAATTTTAAAATTTTCGCAGCCGTGTCTGCGCATACACTTGTGCACTGTAACATTTCCCGCGTGGATAGCAACTCTTCGCTGACATTAGCTGTCATGGCCAAAATTCGGTCTGGAGGACTATTAGGTATTATTACAGGTGTCTTCATTGATAGTCAGGAGTTAACTCACCAGACGTCTCCCTCGGCGTCGGAGTCTATTTCAGTAGCAAACGATCCATCAGGTCTTCGGTACGCCATCAGTCTTTGATAGCCGGACGCTGCCAGTTCTCGTGCTTCTTTAGTTGTCGCTACCTCTTCTTGGCCAGAAGCCTGAATTTGAGAAAAATATTATATTCTAAACATCGTCTTAAATGATCAAAGCATTTATTTCATTTTGAGGAAACTGACCGCGTCGTTAGTATAGGGTCGCTAGCATGGAGTAATCGCAACGAACCTCAGCCGATCGATTCTGTAAAAATCTCACCGTGAAAAGTTAGGTGAAGTGAGCTGCCAATAGTGTCAATCCCTAGCATTAATTGGAATGACAGCTCACTCCACGCTCATTTCACCTAAGTTTTCACGGTGAGATGGTTACAGAATCACACTGTAGGTCGGACAATGCAATGTTATTAGGTTTTTCTATTAGAAATGAAAGAACGAATGGAAGATGATCATGTCAGTAACGAGTTCTGTGAGACGAGTATACGAACTTAATCTATTTTTCTTTTTATGTTAAAGTCAAAATAAATAAGTAAATTCCTGTCTCTGAAGTTTGGAATTGTGCCGGTAAGAATATTATAACATGGGACTTAATCATAACTCGAAAAATGTGGGTGTACTGCACCTCTGCTTAACCCCTCGGGGAAATATATTATGATTCCATTATAATAATAATTAAAGAAATAAGACAAACCTGCAAATAGTCGAGCAGCACACACGCGAGTGCGAGCGGGCGCGCGGCGTGCGCGGCGTCGGCGGCCGGCGCGGGCGGCTCGCGCGCCGCCGCCAGCGCGCCCGCCAGCAGGTCGCCGGCGGCCCGCAGCGAGCACGCGCCGGCGCGCGCGCCCGCCGGCACGGCCAGCGTCACGTTGGCGCGAGCCACGCCGCGCCGAGCGTCGAGGAGACTCCACGAGAATAGCTCTTCTTCGTAACCGTCCTATGTTAAAGATTGAATGCTTGAAACGTTCATACAGTCAGGTCAGGTCATTCTTCGTAGAAGTAACATATTTAAAAGGCTCCGAACAAACGGTTACTCAATGAAAACATGCATCATGTGAAAAGACTAATTCTAAAGTCATGGACTGCCAATCGCACTTGCAGGTCTTCATAGAAAAGGCCTGTTGTAATTTTATGGATATATGGCATTTGATGTCCCTTAATGGTCATAATGCACACTAAAATGGTGATTGTAAGTATTTTTTAGTTATTTTGTTACTAACCTCATTGTAGTCTGATTATTTTGAGTATTATAATGGGCTCTTAATATTAGTGTGAATTTGTGAAAGTTTCCTGTGTGTTAGTTACCTTGACTTGAATGGTCCTGAACAGCGAGTCGGACACGCCGTTCCCGGTAGCCTCCACGATGACGGGCGCGTCCCCGCTGCGCACCGCGCTCACCAGGAACGCCGTGCTCACGGAGCCGCGCGCAGGGACTGTCACGCGCACGCGACGGAATAACTCGATCTCTGTGGAAGGTTCGTGTTTTATTTCATAATAGTTTTTTTTTATATTTTAAAGAATCGCCAATAGGTACAGAAATTGTAACATAACATATCGTCACGTCTACGTTAGGCATAGCTCACCCACACTATCCCATATAGGGTAAGCCTTTTGCCATCAATCTAGACTCCGTGGGCTGCTAAAATAAATTGTTGATGGAAAACCTTCCATCAATAATTATTGATCGAAGTGGAAAACCAAGTAAAACTTTGCCAGACCTGGGATTCGACCCTGGAACCCCATGATTGCGTTTGCGACAACTAGCTCAACGAGGCAGTCAAAATGACAATCATCATCATCTACCTAGCCTTTTTCCCAACTATGTTGGGGTCGGCTTCCAGTCTAGCCGGATGCAACTGAATACCAGTATTTTACATGGAGCGATTGCCTATCTGACCTCCACAACCCAGTTACTGGGTAATACGATACCCCTTGGTAAGACTGGTTGTCGGACTTTCGGGCTTCTGACTACCCGTAACGACTGTCAAAGATCCACGAATGACAGCCGGGACCAACGGCTTAACGTGCTTTCCGAGGCACGGAAGGGTCTCGGTATGTAAAGATGGTCACCCATCCACAGACCAACCGCGGCAAGCGTAGCTTAACCTGACCGATCGACCTGTGCGGTTGTTATTATTTAGCCACGGGCCCCGCAGTCAAAATGACAATGTGGAATCGATAAAAGAACAATAGCAGTTACTAGTTACGTAATGTGGACAGCTAATCGTGAAATTTCTTCACTTACTTTTTGCTGAATCGAGTTCGTTATCGAGAGGTTCGAATTCGAAATATTGATCGCTGTTGTAGAAAGTGACCTCGACGGACGTGTCGACTGCTAGCGTAGTCTTCAAGATAATCACTGCAGCCACAGTTTCTCCCTTCTGTAACGTGGCGGGTAGTTCGGCAGCCATAGACAATGGGACGGATGTGGTGAACTTCTGAGGTGAAGCTAGTCCGAGACCTAGGGTCGGGTGCACGGAAAACGCGCCGATGGAGAACTCGCCAGGAGTTACTGATGTCCAACGTTCCTTTGCTCCTTTTCCGTCGTTGCTGCAGGCAAAATACATATTGTTGTAACCAAAAGTGAAAATACGCGTTGTTATATACAAAAGTGAAAATTTTACTGCTAATCTTAGTGAGGGTTTTCAATGTAGATGGATAATTTTCCTATAATTATACAGTGTTATAACGTATATTCCAAGGATGGCAGCATTGGTACAGTCAACTGCAAAAGTAGATGATCAAAATCAGAAATTAAATACTAATGAACGGAGTTCGCAGCTATATGGCAGCTGTACTAGTAGTAAATGTGTGGTATAATTTACAATCACATACTTTTGAATCACTTCGACGCCACACAGTTCTGACGCGAACTCCGTTCATTAGTATTGAATTTCTGATTTTGATCAGAAATTTGCTGTTGACTGTACAAGGTCCCGAAAAATTAGACATATACATTTTAGCACTCAAAATCAGAGTTGAGGATGAAATTTTGGAAGAATTTTGAAAAAAACAACAGTCGACAGATCCAGATCAACTTACCCGATAGTAAGATTAGCAAGCAGCCAAGTAGGCTGCGGAGATACAGTGAGGTAGTACCGCGGTGAGGGCGGCGGAGGTAATCGACTGAAGGCGTACGGACCGGCCTGAGGAGCGCGCGTGCCGGTCTCTAGCGGAGCCGGGGTGGCCGGGGAATCTGGAATGATCGGCATTGCTTAGTAAACCTTTACTTACAGAAAAAAAAAACAATTATATACGGTAGATGTAGGTAATAGTAAAAGCTAAAGAAGCATATCTGTACATTCCACGGATAACAAAAAGGGAACGGTGTGATAGCTAAATTAATTAAAGTTAATTTCAAGATTCAAATATAAAATATGTAAAAAAGACAAATAATGATAAATGATTTTATTTCTGTAAGTATGTTTGTACAAACACTTTTACACGTCAATCATATTTAAAAAACTAGATGAGGCCGGCGTTTCCTATCTGACTACTCTGAGAAGAAAGGCCGGAACAAACAGAGGTCTCTTTTAGAGTCCAGACATAATCTTGGTCGATCATGTGATGTGTGATTAAGAAAGAAATTGAATATGAATAGGTAACTCAAGAGAAAAAAGTGAAAATAAATAGGTCAGTATAATGACAAAGGTATGATGATTATGTACATCATTGGATCAGTATCAACAAAACGACAAAAAACTCACCATCAGAGCTACCCTTTACGACCAAGCCGTCTGTTAGAATAACAACCCCAGCGTTCTAAAAATAAAAATGTTGTTGTTAATCGTAAAGTAAGTTAAGTTTATGGAACTGCGAAAATATCCGGAAGCAAGTGAGATAATTACTTTGAAAACATCTGAAGCAGTGTACCCTCCCAAATCCAAGCCCATTCCGGGAAGATGGTCCTCGTTCTTGAATATTGAATGGGATAAGCCGCTAAAGCTTTCTACTTCGCGCTCAACCTGAAAAATAATTCATAGTAAAGTACCGTTTGTGGATTATCTTCGTCATCATGATCACCATTATCCTGGCCACTATGCAGCTGCAGTGCCGAAGTTAAACTCCAGCTTTGTGCAGCGGGATAATTGCGTAACACACTAACAGTAGGAATGGCTTTAATTTTGACAGTCCAACAACATTCTTTGCGTTATTTACGTTGTTAAGCAGACAATTTTTTTGAATTTAAGAAGCAATGGATTAGCATTATCCTTCAAAATGATGCAGATTTTGATAAATAGTGCGTTACGCAATTATGGTGCGGATCTTACTTATGCATAAAGTATGAAATAAATAACTCACAATGTGCATGTCAAGTCCATTTCCGAGTCCGTTGTGGCTGGCAAGTCCAGCTTGTATGGCGTTCATGTCTTCTGCTAACAACGCGACGTAAGCGCCCGCGTCGCCCGACACGCGCAGCTCCACCAACGTGTTGGGCTTGGTGCCCGCGCCGCTGCCTGACACGGGAGATACGGAGATCTGTGAAGTAGGCAGGGTGTCGGTGGACAGTTCGAGATAATTGGTCTGTTGTAACCATAGATATAAGAATATTTCTATAGTTGTGCCCGATACCAAATACGTCTAAGAATGGCAGTCGTTTCAGGAAAATCACATATGTTCACATTATTTTGTGCAGAAAAATATAATTTTTTTTTGAAATCTTCCTACACCACCTATATTTAAACGATGACGTAGCTGTAAAGTTAATTTTTCAAAATACTATAGATACATTTGGGCTGACTTTTAACCACCGGCGGCGCCGGAGCAGTGAAAGGAAACGAAGCAGGTAGCGAGGAAAAAATCATCCCCAATAAAATTGCTTCATATTGAAGGGGGTTGAGGGGGGATTGGGAAGGGGGGGGGTATTGAGGGAGGGGGGGTCGTATCGCTCACTGCTCCGCTTCCTCTGGTGGAAAGCCACCACCCTTACTGTCACGTGAATAAGTACATACATCGTTCTGCAGCAGGTTGCCTTGTGGAGCATATACAGCGGCAGAGAGCAGGTTGTTGACGTCGAGACGCGGGTACCACGCTACCAACACGCAGCCCGGAGACATGCGTGACGTCACCGATACTGTCACGTCCACGCTGCGACGAGCTGGACTCAACTGTGAAGAGAGAGAGATTATCTATTGTGAAGTGGAAAAGTGTCTTGCTTATTCACTATTAGTATTATAAATTGATTTAAGCTTCTTAAAAAAAAAAAATTGCTTTCATCGTTTAGTCTGTTATGGAATCCAAGGTTACAGTTTGCGCGTCGATGTCCCTGCCACCTGCGTGCATAGCTTTTCTTAAGAATATGGCTTTTCTAATGTAAGAATTCCGTGACTGTCGCATATCAGTGTTTCTCAATGCCAGTAGTAGTTTAACGACAGTAGTCCAACGGCTAACGCACGTGACAAGTTAAATTTGAGTACTTGTTGTACTGCTATCCCATCCATAACAGACTTTGCTAATTAGCTTTGCTGTATTTTCCTCCTTAGGAAAAATTAAACACTAACCTCAACAGTCTTAGCGACAATGATATCTCCACGTCCAATGACAGCATAGTGCACCATGTCCATGGGCTCAGTCGCGGTGATGCGCGCACGCATCTCGCCGCCCACACCCGTGTCGCGCGTCAGAATCTCCGCCGTCAGGAACTGTCCGAACGAATACTCGCTCCTTTGTACGTTTACCACACGTTCTGATACTTCTTTGTATTTTACCTGGTGGTGAAAATTGAACAATTATTGACAAAAAAATTGCTTGAGATGCTATGTAGAGCAAATTCCACAAATTAAATTCCATCTGTCTGTAGGAGGTAGGTAAACGTTTATGAGCTTGAATTAATTTTGACCTTGCTGTTCTGATTGTCATTGACATACAGCACAGAGCAGCAAAGTTCGTTCTAGAGCTCGTTCACACACATCACGTATTTCCCGAAGGGTTAAATAGAGGTAAACCATCCTGAAGCTAGCTGATAAAATAATACAGGATCTTCAGATCAGACGATCTTAATACTTACTCATAAATGTTTAATTCAGTTCCATAAAGATTAGGTAATGATAATAATTACGAGATTCGTCAAAGAAGTTACAAGGTGGTGCCTAGCTAAATAAAATGGAGGGATTGCTACAATATACACAGAGTTCCTAAAAGAAAATAACACAATCTTACCACTAAGTTGAGCGTCGAGTTGACGTGTGCGTTATCGGGCACCAGGCTGTATGTGGCGATGCCTTTGTTCAGCGCCACCGTGGTGACGTTGACCGGAGCTCCGTCGTCCCACAACCGCTCCACTGTCACGTCCCCATCCGTGGCCATCACATGGCCAGACGGATCCACTACTTCAATCTGTCAACAATTTAATATTTGATGTTTTTGTCCGAATATAAGAAAATGGAAGACGTCATCAGTCACTAGGATTTCCTGTCCCGTAAGTCCGCCATTTGTTTGTTTTTATATAATCAAACACTCAATTTGGAACAAACATTCTGAAGACTATCGCATAAATCAATATTTGTTCCAATGTGACATGTGCATAACAAAATCAGGGACCTTTTCATCGCATAAGAAATACTGGGTCTCTATCTACTTTACGTTAAGCGTATGTCCACTATTGGGAATAGGCTTCCAGAAGAATCGCCACTATCACTAATGATACAGTGGTATCAGCAAAATACAGAACTATGGGCAGAAACGTCTCCTAAATATCAAATAACAGAAACAAAAATAATTAACATAAATCATTCTAAACACTAAATAATTATTGTATGCCTATTAGGTAGGACATATTGGAACTTTAATTTATTGTTAAGACCTGTAACTAACATATGCCCACAATAAAGATATTTTGAATTTGAACATATTTACCTGTACGATATAAGGCAAGGTAGGCTTAAAGTAATTAGGTGCTGACACTTTCAGCCTATACGGTGTCCTCAACAGCAGTATTCTAGACGTAACATTCTGTTTGATCAGCGTATCCTTCTCCTCAATCACAGCTTCCACGACGAGCGGCCTCGCAGCATCCTCAACCAGGTCTAGGTCAGTTTTGAGGTCGAACGTTACTTGCGCTTGACCATTGATGTCGATTACTTTCCTAGTCGGTGATGCGACTACCGGTTGTAAGACATTCGAGAAAAACACCGGGTAGGAAGATATTGTTAGTTCGCCACGAACTGGTAGACCGTTGAAGTGCCTGAAAGTTATGATAATTAAAGTTACAACACGTAATATATCATCACGCTCGTTTTCCCCAACGGTACAGGCAGACATGTACAGACGCCAGCAGGTCAAGCTACCCGAAACTGTCAAATTTTCCCAATCAACCTTGAACCTTAATGTTGTGGCGATAAAGTTCAAAATCTATTAAAGAAATTTGACAGATTGTAGTAGCTTGATGTGCTGGCGTCTGTACCATAGCATTGTACACCCTCATTTCATCAGTTATGTGAGGTACCATAAAATAGACAGCAAGCATAAGTTAATAAACTTTAAATTACTAAACGATAGTTTAACACTTTTATAAGTATGCAGAGGTCGCGGATGCTAATTAGATTCTGCGAAGCGATTAACGGAGGTAACATTCTGATTCACTACAAACCAGTACGGTCAGTAAATACGTGAACATTATTTTATGTCAGTGTAAATAATTAAAATCTAAATCTAAAAAAAAAACAACCGACTTCCAAATTTTTTACTTTTTAGGCGTACCTACTCCACAAAAATTCGTATAGCCCTACTTGCTATGTAAATATTAGTGTAATAAGTTATTATAACATCATCAATGTAAACTAAATGGAAAAAATACGTATAATCAAAGCTAACTGAACTACATACCCAAGCAAAGTTAATAAAATTTATACGGGACTACCCCTGTGGAGCCCCTTTCCCTTTTCCATTTTACCCCTTTCCATTAAAAAAAGGATTTTCGAAACCGAACGAAATTGCCGGAGACATCTCGTAAAATACCTACATACAAAAAAAAATAACAGTCAGATTGAGAACCTCCTCCTTTTTGAAGTCTGTTAAAAACGCTAATATACTTCAATGAGATCTAAAAATAGCTATACATTCGATGCATATCCAATAATGTTGTTCAATAAGGTTTTTTATGAAATTATTGCTGCTTGATTGGATTGTACTGATAAAAACTGACAACGTTGCGTCTACAAACGGTTCTTGCTTATTTACGTAATGATTATTCTATTGAATTCGAGTGATGAGTTTTTCTGTATGAGAAAAGACAGCTTTCGCTGTGGAAATTCCTTTGTTTAGAGGAATGATGAGAAAAGTTCATTCTATTCTATTAAAGAACACCTACTGTGTTGT
This sequence comes from Apamea anceps, assembly GCA_951799955.1. NCBI lineage: Eukaryota > Metazoa > Arthropoda > Insecta > Lepidoptera > Noctuidae > Apamea > Apamea anceps. The sequence goes on along the minus strand of OX637505.1, from coordinate 12,498,707 downwards.
TTTCCGTAGCAAATCCAGTTGTTATTACTAAGAAATCTTGAATATCCAGTTTGTATAATATTAAAAATTACATAAAATTCGTATTTTTTAACATGACTTTGATATACGACACGACCGATACCGGATTCTTTAATAGGCAACTCGTTTTCGTAAAAGTTCGGACTCGGGCATTAATCTTGTTAATTTGATTTTTGAATGAATTAAAACATTCATATACAAAATTTCACAATTTTCACATAGTAAATGCCCGAAAACTATCCCGAATTTGATCTAAGAATCTGTAAATAGTTCCTATTGCCGTTTTTCAAGACATGGACATGGTTCAGAATATTATAAACTTACTTAGCGGTGACGTTGATGTCGAATCTGCCATCGGTGAAGAGAACCTCCTTGGGCATATGCATCTCCATGTTGAACCGTGGCTGCACATAGTCTGCGACCAGCACTCTTCGCGAGTACTTCTGCCCACGAGCCTCCACCTGCACAAGTTAAAGTTATGCAAACGTAACACCTATCTGTAAGGTCATCTTCGAGTGGGCGGTCTGTTTTTAGAGTTATGATTTCGAGGCTAATCGCAATTTCCGGAGTTATTCTAGTTAAATCTATTTAAGTCATTTTAGTTAACAATTAAGCGCCAAATATGATTGTGCTGCTGTTCTTTCTCAATGAAAAACCAAAACTGTATCTACTATATGGAGGATAATGAAGACAGGTTGGGGAAATACACAAGTATTGGTCTGAAGAAAAATATCACGACCTTCATACGCAACTATACACAAAATCGGTTCAGCCGTTTGGGAGCTATGATGCCACAGACATACATACCGAAGTTAAACTTATAACACCCCTCTGTTTCCGTCAGGGGTTAATAAAATCCAACAACTCTTTATTATGAACACCATATAAATTACAGAACATAAATATAACTGTTTTGCATTAAGACAAAACAGGTATTATATGTTGGAGAAAACACAGCAATGATATGAAGAATGCTTCTTATGATTTTGTGAAAATACGAGAATGTCCTCCCTAAATCAGTAGGAATATCGAGAATACCTTCTTATTTCTGGCACCAGAGGGCGCCGTTAGCACTTTACCGCCATTTCAGCTGTCAAGCGTCATTGCAGTCTTCATCATCAGCAAGCTCCTTGTTTCATTGCTGTGTTTTCTCCAACATATAATACCTGTTTTGTCTTAATGCAAAACAGTTATATTATATGTATTCGAAAACACAGCAATGATATGAAGACCTGTTTGATATCTGCTGGTGACCAGAAAAAATAAAACACAAGAATGCAATGTGAATGCAAATTGTTAAAATTAACCCAAAAAAAAAATTAAAACCAATTTTTTTATTATTGAACTTTCATATATTCAACTCTTAAGCTCTAATATTGGGAAAACTAAACAAATCAAATTTAACAATTCAGTCATTTAAAGTCATTAATTCAACTGACTTTGTAAGTAAATAAAAATAAGAACTTATTCTTTTCAATAAACTCAAGAAATTATGCAATCAATGTACTGCTAGATATGCATAAATCCACAACTGAGGATAAAATATCTCAAATTAATTAAAGTGATTAACACAACAACAGAACAAAAGCCTCTATCTTTGAATTAATAAAATAATAAAAATAATTGTTGGTTTCAACATTGAGATCACACTGTGAAATCTTAGCTACAAATTATGTTTAACTAAACGGTTTTAAAATTATTATAAAGTAAACCCACTGCAGCATCATCACTGACAGATCTATTTACTTCTTTGCAGTAATATCTTGAAAATGTTTCTACACACTTCCAATTTCCCCTCTCTAATATTTCCTGTACTGGTCTGTTGTCCAGCCATCCCCGAGAAGCTACAGCTGATCTTATACTACCTGGGGAGGCATCGATCTTAGCAAGCTTAAAGGCTGACCGCACCCAACCTGCAATCATTGTTTTGGATGCAGGCCTGACCACTCCTATGATGGAGATGAAAAGAGATTTTACCTGACTATCCTGACAGCGTCTGGCTTCTGAGTTCTTAATCAACTCTTTAACATGAGTTACTGGGCAAATTCTAGGGTCTTGATGCCGTATTAGTAGCCAGCCCGATTGCCTGTGTGAACCTGTGTCAGTTTTTGAGCCGAACCTTGGCCAAAATGTCAAAGTGTCCCCAGACTCTGTAAACCCCTGCTCACTGAGTTCCAAGAGGGTAAGGTCATGTAGCCTTCGACCAGAAGCTAGTAAAAGGATCAATGCAGTCCGCCTGCTTTGGTCAAAAAGAGAATTTGAACAAGTAGATGATTTTAACCAGTCAAACAAAATATTTACATCCCATATAGGGAGCTTAGGTGGGTGTGGTTTAGACAAAGAAACAGCCTTTAAAACTTGCTGAATAAAAAAGTTCTTGGATAGGTTCTCTACCGTTGCTGCGCAATATGTTGAAATAGCAGATTTGTGTAACAGAATTGTACTATATGCAAACTTATTTTGCAGATATAGATTGGCCAAAAATCTAGCTACGTCCTTACCCTCTGGACATTTACTGTTCACCTTATGTGCCTTACTCCAATGTAGCCATCTTTTCAATGGGGCACTATAGGTGCTCAAGGTAGAGGGACGCCAGCTCTTTTTCAGTAATTGCTGCTCGTCCCGACTCCAATCAGTTACCTGATCTTCCCACCCCCAACTTTCCAAGCCTGAAGCCTTAGCTTGTCTACTTGAGGAGGGCTCAACTTCGTTGTCCAGTCTAACAGAACTTCCCTCAGGTTCTCTATCGTCAGAGGGGGGACTAGCGCGCGTGCCTGGAGATCCGGGAACCAGAAGCACTGTGTCCACCGTGGCGCTATCACAAGGTACGTCCCTACTGCCGTGTTGAGATGTGCCAGGACCCTGGGTATCATGCTCGGAGGTGGGAATACCCACGCTGTTTGAAAGTCCCACCTTCGACTGAAAGCGTCGCAGAAAAGCGCCGAGCCATCTTTTGAGTCTAAAGTCACATACCTTGTGACGATAGCGGTTTCTCTTGTGGCGAAGAGATCGACTTCGGGAACGCCCCACTGTCTGAATATTGCCTCCGTGGCTGGTGGTAGCAGATGCCACTCGGGTACGGGTCTTCCCCTTGATAGGCAATCTGCGATGCCGTTCAGGTTCCCTGGTAAGTGGAACGCTGTCATCGTTATGTTGAATCGATGAGTCAATTCCAGTAGCCTGGTTGTCAGCCCCAGTAGGTTTAACGAACGAGTTCCGCCCTGATTCCGTATGTATGCCACCAGAGTTCTGTTGTCTGACTGTATTAGTATGTGGGCATTTTGTAACAGTGCACCCTGGGACCTGATGACGGCAAAAACGGCATACATCTCCTTCATATTGGAGTGCCAGGCTTTTTGGTTTGTAGCCCATTTGCCTGAGAGGTATTGACTGTTTAAGTTCGCTCCCCAGCCCGCATCCGCTGCGTCTGTGGTTAAGAAATGTGTTATTTCTCTCTTGCGTAGTGGGGCTGGACTGCCCTCTATAGCATCCAACCACCACCGCAGATCCTCTCGCACTCTGGGGCACAGTGCTCTCTTCTGGCCTTTCCGAGTGAATCTTCTCAGAAAGAGCTGTGCCCTGCGACAGTAAAGTCGGCCCCGAGGGACCGCATGATTGGCGAAATTTAGCATGCCCAACAAACTTTGAAGATCTCTTAATGAGCAGCTGTCTCGGTTCAAAATTTTCGTCAGAGAGTTTTTTATACCCAAAACCTTCCGGGTGGGTAATGCTACTGTCTGGTTCTGAGAGTCCCAGACCAGCCCTAAGTATTCCAGCCTGCGTGTGGGCTCGATTACGGACTTCTGGTAATTTACATGCCAACCCAAAGATTCCAAGATGGCCAGCGTTTCCGCAACCTGTGCCGTAAGCTTGGATTTGTCCTGACAAGCCAGGAGATAGTCGTCTAGGTATACTAAGAGGCGTACACCCCGATCCCGTAGGATTTCGGTCACCCAATTGGAAACGGCTGCAAACGCACGGGGAGCCGAGGACAGGCCGAACGGTAGCGCTGTTAACTGAAGGATTTCTCCATCGTAAACAACCCGTAAAAACCTTCTGTGTGTCTCCGCGACACTCAGATGGAAGTAAGCCTGGTGAAGATCGATCTTCACTAACCAATCGTTTTCCTGAAGAAAGTCTACTACATCCATCTGTGATATTAGATGAAAATGCCTTGTTGTTACATATATATTTAGAGCTTTGAGGTTGAAAATTGGGCGCAAACCCCCATCTGATTTCTTTACTAGGAACATTTTTGAAAAGAAGCCCGGGTCTAGAGTCATTGGCTTTTCTAAAATACCCTTGCTCTCCAACTCCTTGACCATCTGGGTCATTTCCGGGGAAACTTTGGTAGCCAGAGATTCTAAAAAATTTTTGGTTGGGTATTTCAGAGGGGGTTTCTTCCTGAAGGGTAAGCGGTAACCCGCTATTGAACTTATAATAAACTGGTTTGCCCCTAATTGAGCCCATTTTCCTGTGGAAAATTTCAGGCACCCCCCTCTGAAATCCCGGTGTGAGTCAGTTTTCTTTGGACTTAGAGTTTGACCCCTCGGCATTGGAACGACGCTGACGAAAGGGCCGAGTCTTTCGAACCAAATGCTTAAACTTCTTATCCGACTTCCTAGTTTTATTCTTATATTGGCTTTTCCTATTTTGGAAAGTTTGGTCCCCACGCTCTGAAACCTTCTTCTCTTTTAAATAAGTTGGAGTATTCAACCAGACCTGAGACCCTCCGAGGGACTGTATTATAGGCTGCAGAGCCGCTCTACTAAATAAGTACTCAGAGCTAGGTGGGACATTTCGTAATGTGTTTCTAAGATTTTCATTCGAAATTTCCTTCAAAACACGTTCACGCCTAACCTCAATACACTCGGAACGCTTTCCGCATATAATTTGCATGGTAGTTTCAGAGTTCTTATGACATAATGACCCCGGTCCAAAGAGAACAGAAATTTTTTCAAATAAAGTATTTGGATTTAAGCCTTGTGGATTAGTACTAGCCCAGTCAACAATAGATTGTAATCCTGTTCTTAATATCTGCCTCTGTTCCAAAACCTTATTGGATAAACCGGCTAAAATCAATTCAGTTGAAGCCAGATAGTCTTTGCTTTTATTAAAATGGGTCAGTGGGTAGCCTTAAATGACATAATTCATCATTAACGTGAAGTCCTGTAAATCCTGGGGTCGCCAAGCAACCTTGCAGAACCTGCTTGTACCTAATGCCTTTCCACGCCTGAGAGTCAAACTGTTGTAACTTATTTAGTTCTAAGAATCTATCCTTATCACTAGCTGGGATAATCTTTTTAGCGTCAATATCGGTGTTTAAAGAACCCCAATTGAGAGACAGTGACTCGGGCTGAGTAGGTAATGTAATGAACGGCTCCGAATTAACAAGATGTTGCGAATCAATACATGAAGAAGTACTAGGCCTTACAGTACCACTATTTGGGTCTATCTTATTATAACAAACGGGATAATAGCTTAAATAATTCGAAATATACGACATTTGCGACATTAAAGTATCAATACGAGGATCGTTGCGAACTGGTTTCGACTTGTACTTACGGTTTCGCGTCGAGGTACGAGAACGTTTATTGGGCAGGGGTGAAGCTGTGCCCTCCTCAAACTCCGAGGATGAGGAGGAGCTGCTGTCCAATGCCCTCGAGCTTGTCGACGGTGCTTGTTCTCCCTCCGGAGCAACAATACCGGCTCGCTCGTGGTTCTCATTACCGCTACCTACCGGTTCCATTTATTGGTGAAATACACTGCTGTGTTTCTAAAAAGCACTAAAAACACTCTCGATAACACTTTTAACACTCATATAAGTAAGTTACAGAGGTTAAAAGGCACTTTAGAATAGTTTTTTCTTATTAGAAAAAAGTTTCAATCTAACTCGAAAGAATCACAAGAATGCAATGACGCTTGACAGCTGAAATGGCGGTAAAGTGCTAACGGCGCCCTCTGGTGCCAGAAATAAGAAGGTATTCTCGATATTCCTACTGATTTAGGGAGGACATTCTCGTATTTTCACAAAATCATAAGAAGCATTCTTCATATCATTGCTGTGTTTTCGAATACATATAATATATAAATTTTAATAAGCATAAGAGGGTCCGAATAGTAAGATATAAATTCGTACAAATACCAACCTACTATCAAATTTATTTTAATATTTAATTGATAGGCGCTAAGACAATAGGAGTATAAGGAAGTGACAACCAGATACTGCGTAATTGTTGTTTTCCTTCTCAGCTAGAGCAATTAAATATTCATTAATACATAAACTAATGTACACATGTCTTTGCATGGGTGAAAAATTACATCGGTTATTTGCTCAGTACTCTTTGCTCATCTTCAACATACTAAGCAAAAAAATGTTAAAAATGAAAGTTTCAGTTGCGTATCTGCTATTTTTTTTATACGCTGATGGCGCTTTATTTCATTATAACAATAAGTGCATTATTACAGGTACTTATATTTTGTTTTAAACTTTTTGTGAAGGTATCTTTTTGTGTAGTGAGGAGACATTTGAAGTCACCACGTCCTTTCATTGTTTCTATACAGAGGGGCAGTTAAAGTTTTATTGCAATAAGTTATACGTTCAAGTTCTTACTTCTTGTGTCTCTCTCTACTGCTGTTAGTTTGTATATCTATGGTTTGTAGGTACTCATTACGGTAGTGCGTTCTAACCTGTATAGTCCATTCTCCAAGTGCAGGTTCGTCCGCGAGTAACAACTCCTCAGTGAGCACTCCCCGGTCCAGTTCAGCGCCTGCCCACTGCCTGATAGGTGAGCCCCCGGTGTCCAGCACACTCACATCCACAGTCGTCGACAGCGGCAGCAGGTACCTGCGCAAGCGCACAGGTCAACGACCTCCTCGTAATCATACGTAATCTTACGCGCGAGCTCTCGCACGATGGCACAGAAAACGAAAGCGTCTAGCAGTTATGAGTACTACCAAATTCTTCGTCAATGCTCTTTGAATCGCATTTTCCTCGTTAAATGGAACAAGGACACAGGTGCACAGTGATAGGAAGGTAGTCAAACAATCGATTGATGTGTTACGCATTAACAATTGCGTTAATGTTTTGTTTAACTATGAAGTTTAATTAAATTCGTGACCTTAAAGGTAGTAGGTATGTTTTATGGAGTCAATCAAGCTTGAAGAGTCTATTTGATATGAACATCAATGTCTAATGGCCAGCATATACATACTTGGCAGTTACATTGCGAAATGAAATAAGTCTAGTTTAAACATTACTTAGAAATATTTCAATTGTTCAGTTTGAGTACTTATTTCGAACATGGTGTCATCATTACATCAAAACATGAATGGCATAGGTATATGTGAAAATAAATTAGACCCTGGTATGTTTTAATTAGAGTGGGTAGAGGAGGCAGACTTACATTCACTTTAGGACGTCGGACTGTGCGTTGTTGTTGTGTAACTTTGAAATAGCTTTACGGATAACAGTAAATCCGGTAATGATGATAACATCGATCACCCATTAGAAATCGGCACAGTCTTTCTTGGTGTTAGCATAACCAATCGTGAAGATGCGTAGAAGATGAGATACAGCTATAAATACACAATTTTCTTACTTGTCTAAAGCGATGACCCTAAAGTTAATAGTGTCTCCGGGCTGGTAGACACGTTTGTCGGTCTGCACGAAAACGGCAAAACTGCGCGGTTGGTAGAGCAATGGTGACGACGACGAGAATAGCGGGCCTGAGGTTGACCGCGCCACCAGCGAGTACTGCCCCGGTCCAGGGTCACCGATCTACATCAGGTGCAACAGATTTGGTCACGTTTTCTTGTGGGAGAATCTTACAACGGGAATAGCTAATGTGGTCAGATATTGGATTGGTGAAATTATGTAACATACATTAACGATTTCGGTTGGCCTACTGCATTACAGAGGTCTGAAATTATTGTACTTAATGTACGAGTAAGTTCAACTCTATAATGTAGGTAGGTAACATCAATTTTGACTTTCGAAATGGTGAATCGATCTTCATTGTAAGAAGCAATTGGTACTAGTACTGCAACAATGTCTAATTTAGATATTTTCAATTTTTTTTTTGTTTCAAATTGACGTTATTTCAAGTTATACAAATATCAACTTTATTTTAATAGCAATTAAGTTGATTTCTGAGTGACTAGCACTATTGAAAAAGTTACAAAAATGTTTGAAGTCGTAGCTTAAACTGAACTTTATTGTGTAGGAATTAAAGTTATTTTTCCATAAACTCATATTTGTTTACATTTCTGGCGAATATTGTCGCGAATGTAGATTAGAAAAATAGTTAGTAGATCAATTTTGTAACAAAGTTGACATACTCACTTCTAGTTCTACGAGCCTGGTTGCAGCAGCTGGGACCTGAACCTCTCGTCCCTTGGTGAACTGCTCTCCATTGGCGCGACGACCCTCTACGGCGACATACAGAGTGTATGCCCGGGAGCCGCCTGCTATAGCCACCGAGTATGAAGTGTACGGACGCAGCAGTCGCGGGCCTAGCACTGATATACTGTGGATGGTAAATAAAAAGTACGATGTTTTTTTAATAAAGATCAATTATTTATCACAGCATCATGTAGTTTTCACAATTATATTCTGCCCATAAGTCTACATTTCAAGAACTAAGTGTGTGTGCATACTGCATTTTACTAGATAAGTAGATGCGATTAACGGAACCTCTCGCCGTATATACTGCTAAACTATTTAGTTCCTTTAGGGGTCGTAGAAATTATAGACAGTTGCTCGACATTCCTGCCATACATCGTAAGATCTCCATTATATCAGCGACGGAAGTTCTTATTCAACACATCAACGGTAAAACAATAAAGTAATGTAGTAAAAAAGAAAAAGTTGAAGATAAAACCTTTTGGCTTTGAAGAAAACTTAAATGGTGAAAAATTGAATGGAGTTTTCATTCAAGCTGGGTTATTCATTCATGTTCAATCAAAAAATGATTTTGAAGCCTTGAAAATAAAGATGATTGGCGCAGTTATCAAAATGACGTATTAACTAAACTTTAACGAATATGAAACATTGCAAAGTAGAAAAATTGTATCAGAAGTTACAGCTTAAAATCAATTCCTGCCAGATTTACTCGAAGGAAAAATTACGCGAAAAATTATCATTTCTTGAGAATATAATTTTTGATCGCATGAGCACTAAGTACGTAGAACATCATATCAACATAATCAGCCTATAACGTTCCCACTGCTGGGACACAGGCATCCTCTCGTCGAGAGGGAGTGGGCAGTAATCCACCACGCGGGCCCACTGCGGGTTGGTAGCAGTCACATGTCTTCGAATATTTGGTTCTAGGACATGCCGGTTTCCTCTCGATGTTTTCCTTCTACGTAGCACATTTACGATTATTTATGGTATTACTGGGTACTGGGTACTGTAAAAAGTAAGTAGGTGGCCAATTCGAAGGAAATACAACTTTAAATTAAAATATTTTTTATACAAGGGAAAATTACCAGACATTTTCCCATAATTATATAATACAATTGGTTTGTATGAAAAATAACATCCGCCAAATCTCCATCTTTTTGCAGGTTTAAAATGCGATCAATTTTAACAGTGTTTTTCAAGAATTTTTCGCATACTTTGTTAGGTACCTATTCTATCAAAGTCACAAATATTCTGCTTTTAGTGTTCAGAATTGACACGTTCCTTTAGATAACCCGTCAGAAAAAAGGACTTGTTGAATCTGGTGAATTTGGGAATGTCAACATATCTTGGAATTTATTTTTTTCTGAAACATTCCTCTCAAAGTTTCAAAACCGACCTCATCTAGTTTTAAAATATGATTGACGTGTAAAAGTGTTTGTCCTTACTTCCAAAAAAAAAAATTAAAAAAAAAAGATTATCTAACTAAATACGTAGTAGATATCAAGGAACCGTAAAATTTGACGCCAAATAAAAATGGTGGTCAAAAACAGATGTACGAGTATACATTCGAATTGGCCAACCTGTAAATAGATGATGTCACGTAACGATTTTAGTCACGTCTTTGGAATTAGTATTCACATTAAAATGTAGAAGATTTCATTGTAAAACTTACCATTGTACGAGAAGCGGCGCAGTCAATGCTACTACGAAGTAGTATAGAATTAATTTATGAGTCATCTTCCTGAAATAAAATAATTAACATAATGAATGAAGAGGGTGATGATAACAAAGCCATAATTAAATTTCTTGAAACTTGCTTTTGTTTTTCGGTGTGCTCATAACTCGGGCCAATAAAAAAAGATTCGCTATCAACTAAAGTTAAAACATTTTTATGTAACGGCTTGTTATGTGTCTTCTCTTAAGCAAATCTCTACATCTACCTACTTACTTAAAGACAACAAGAATCGATTGATTCAGCTTTCCTATCCTTATGAGTGTTTTCTTCATTATAATCTTATTATTGCGTATCACTTGGGCTTTGAGTCTTTTAAATAACCGTGCGTTGCAAACGCGGTTGCAACTACGGTTACGATAATGCGTACTTACCCACCTACTCATAACTGTTCTGATTTCTATTTATGTTTATTTCCTTCATTATATTCTTACATTTAATTTGGGATTCTAGCCTTTAGCATAGGTGCTTGTGTACGTATACGGTTCTCAAAGAGAAACTAAATTGTTAATACCGCGTCGTACCGTACCTACCCACCTTTTCATGTCATACCTATTCTGTTTTCAATAAACACAACATTTTTACATATAGATTCGCAAATAATTTAAGTTAGTTATTAACTTCCTACACTTGTTTACGTTTCTATGAAGGGAATCTTGACAGCCGCAGCCTTCTGAATGGTCACGCTCTATATATGGTCAACATTAAATTGGACTCCATTCATGTAACGTTAAATATAACTTTTATCTTCATATATTCATTTTAATGATGCTCTTGTGTTATGTAATAAAAATCATGATTTTTTAAATGGTTTGTGTTTATTAGCTATTGGTTTATAAAATTGGAGATTTTGTATGTCTCGTTTACTCTGTTATTGATGCTGTGCATAATAATATTGATTATGACACACAGGTATAGTGCCTTGCAACTTATTAACACATGTGACTCGTACACTTCTTGTACGAGTCGTGGGTGAGGTGTTTGTTCTGAATCATGAATGTATAGAATTCACATATTTGTCATACATATGTACAACTGTGTCCTTGCGTCGTTTCTGACTCACTATGTCAACATTCGCGTGGGCGGAACAGCCTTTTCATCCTATATGGTAAAACAGCTTATTTTTAAGAACAAATTTACCGACAAAACAATCAGAGATATTTGTTAAACTTCGTCACGTTAAAAATGGTAAACTGTCATTTTACGTTTAGATACGGTACTCAATCTCTACAAAGACACAACATGACAAATGAGTGTATTGTGGTAAGAAACTTTCTCTGGGCCCACGACATCGCTCGAGTTGTGCAGTGTTTACCTCCTCGGGCAACAAAACAATCGCTGCAATAGCGCTATTAGAGTAGTGCGTGACTCTACGTCGTGTCCACCTACTAACCAAAGCTACCTTACCATAAACGTTATTACTTGACAATATATAGTTATTACCACGTTACCGTTCATATTAGTAAACACAAAAATGTTTCAACTTGATGTCATTTCAAATCTCGACATTCAACCTGTATATAAATAGAGATTACGTACACACCAAATTAAATGTAACTGACTGAACGAACTTGAAGCTCACCTTTTGGGTTCTAAAGTTACTGTTCTTGTGTCACTTAATTAAATATAACTTATCACTATATCACAGATCATTTGATTCGGGTGCACATAGTTTGTGTAGCGTGATGGCGCGACACAGTCGGCGCGGGGTGCACTGTACAACTAACAATAAGTGTTGCGGAGTGAGGCAGCGGCGCCTGCGCCTACGCACGCGGGTGGGGCGCCGCGAAGCCTTGCGAAAATTCACCGCCGCAGTACCTGTGCACTGCACCTACTCGCACTGTGCAGCGTAGCTTGAGGTTTCTTTATTGATGCCAAAACGTTGGGGCAACGACATCGATCTATACCTAGACGATTATGATACTGCGGGGTCTTTTTATTTTCATTGACTGGTCAGATCGAGTATTTCTAGGTATAAACCTAGAAAAACTCGATATACAAATTAAGTTGTAAGCCAATATGTATAACAGATGCCAATGCGAGAGGTCCTTTTGTTGACAAGGTCTCAAATTCGAAACAGCAACCGTAATTAGGCTAATGCTAAATATGCCAGATACCTAGATATACACTTAGCGCAAATACCGGATTTCTTGAAGGCAAACATTGCATAAAATTCTACGGTTAGTTGCGTTCAGTAAATTCGTTTTCTTTCTTCTTTTAAACATAACAACAGGTTGTTTATCACGTACAGGACGCGTACATCTCAGATGGTCGATGATATGTTAGAGAAGCCCGATGCGAGTTGAGGCAGTGCATTCCTAGGAACCAGTTTTAGTGCAACACTCCATAATAATCGCTTAGACAGACAGAGTTAGAAATAGTATTCAGGCATATTAATGCTTTTATTGTTTGCGACTGCACACAATACCGTGAGTCGCCCAATGCGCATGAACGGATGATAAAAATTTGCACATTTTTGCATCAGATCAAGTATAGTTTCTACTTCTGGTTTATTGTTAAAATTAATTTTATCCAGAAATTACCCTTTTGATAATATCATAGTTCATCCACAATCGAATTGTGACCTAATAATTTTTACAAATATAGCGAATGTTCTTCTAATTAAAGGCTTCGACGCGTTTTTATTTTTGGACCCCAACCTAGTACTCTAGTATCGCAATGATATGTTTTTGTATAATATATATATATTTGTTATGTTCGTATAACGTACATTATATTCTACAAAAATATATCGCGATGAATTAAGGTGGCGTCGCTGGCTAGCATCACATGATTTGGCTTATGTACGAGTACCTACACCAGCTCTTCTAAAAGAATCCTTCAAATTACATAACTTGAGGAAAATTGAGTCTGGCTAAAGTATATTTCGTTACATAAGTTTTAAAATTGCTAGAAATACTAAACAGGTCGGACCGAAAGCATAACATTCGTGGAAAGGACATCATGACCTCTAAGTTTTGGGCATGCGAGTCGCGGTTATAAAACCTGTTCGTAATATAAATGGTGCCCCAGAGCTTCTCATACATCATTGTTTTCTAATGAAGTTTGGCTGGTATACCTGTACCTATTTATAATGTAATACTATATTCAGGTATCCTTATAAGTTTTTGTACCTGTCTGACTAATAAATTGATCAAGCTTGCGTATCGTAGCAATGATGACATATTCTTATTACGTAACCTACGTACACTGCAAGGCAGTTCAACTAGGCTTGACGGAGTTACATAAATCATTGAAGTCTTATTTGTTACGTACGAATTATTTAATAAGATAGGGTAATTTTAATACACATGCATAAAAGGTAAAATTATTCAGCTAGAAATGAATCAATGGGACAAATGTTAGTAGAAGAAGATTCTGGCGGCGTTGAAGTTTTGATTGCTACTTCATTATTATCTGTAGTATTCAAGCGTGCAGCTAGAGTCGCATTATCTGATAACGCTGCTGCTAAGGCTCGTTCAAGCTTCGCAGCTCCAGCTCTTTCAGCTTCTAAAGCAGCTCGCGTTTCAACGAGAGCCTCAACATCAGGATAAACGGTTTTCTTAGACGATGAACTATTATTTAGTTCAGATAAATAGAGTTGAAGTTCAGTGACTGTTGCTCTAAGTTTGCTTATTTCCGCTACGACAAAGAGAAATGTCAAAATGTAAGTAATTCTACTTAAAGTACTTACATATTACGTTGCCTTATTGTTTCTGCTTACCATTAGCAGCTAGAATTTCCTTGTTCGTGTGTTGCAGTTCTGCGGATGCAAGGCGTCTCTCTCTTGCATGCGCTGCAGCAGCTAAACGGGCGCGCTCACGAATTTCTGAACCAGCGGATGCGCACTTTTCTACTCTTCGAAGCTCACTTTCAAGGCGAGAAGATTCTCTGTTTTATTGACAACGAATTGATTTACTTATATAATGCCTATAGGTACCGAGGCGTTTAGCTTCATTTAAAATTTATGTGTTGGCTAAAAAGGATTTTGTACTGTGTGCTTATACTTTAACACTTCATGGAAGATATTACTTATTACAACCAAAAAAACTTATACTTATTCTCCTACCTGCGTGCTTCTTCAGTAGCTCTACAGATGCGTTCCTGCAAATCTGTGTATTGTCGTTGCAGGGTGCAGTGGGCTGACTGCACCGGCTTCAGTTGCTGCACTTGCCTTTCCAAAGAACCGATCTGGGTTGTCATTTCGCTGCATCGATCTTCTAAAAGCTTCCGCTGCCTCTCCTATAAGACATTGCGTAGGATGATTTGAATCGATCAACATAAATATGACGTAATACCGCAGGTTTATGATCTTATTGCATCATCGTTGACATCTTCAACTACATACAACGTAGTAACTCGTGGGACATAGGGAGGGATAATATCTCTGCCATTTGTATTTATTTATCTTTAGGTAATCGTTTACACGTAACAACCTGGGTTATATGTCTAGTTTTACTTCATGACTGCCTAACTAAATCACCGTTACTAGCAAGAACTTAGTAAAGAGTTCTCTAATAGCCAATTTATGGGCACGACACGGAAAATGTATTTGGACAACAAAGAATTAGCATTCGTCAAGTTCATGGTTTAGCTTTGTTGTATTTATTAGTTTTCTCTAAATGTAAACGTAAGGCTTATATTTTATAGTTTAAAGTGTTAAACCTAATAGTTTATTGATCAACTAGAGTACGAATGAGCGTACCTTAACTAGTGCGTATTTAGTTACGAGTGGGAATTTTCCCACGTCACAAAAGAAGAAAGTGTTAACTGCTGGCCCGTCACTGAACTGGCAAACTGTTACTGCCAACTTTTATAGATCGTTCTAAAGTAATGATTATAATAACCCACAGAAACAGTTTTACCAAGAATTACAAAACAGGAATCAATATTTAAAAGCTTTCTTTAGGCAGGGTTAGCATACAGTTAGATCCAGATGTATCTTCAGTCCGGTGAGGTGTTCCTGTGTGGTAGCGAGTGCGGTGGTAGCCTTGGTGACGGCAGCGGTGGCGGCGGCGGCTCCGTTGCGGGCCTCCGCCGCAGCCCGCTCGGCCGCCGCCCGCGCCGCCTCCGCAGCCTCCGCGCGTGTCGACTCGGTGCGCAGCGACCCACGCAGACGACTCTCGGAAATCTAAATAAGAATTCGAGGGACATTGATAGTGTAAACAAGTTTCATGGACATCATAATTCATGCGAAAAACACCTAGCATAAGCTCCCCAAGAATCGCCACAAAGACCGATTCTAAGGAGGGGGACCTTAGCAACGGTCAGGCTGTCGGCATCCACCAGATTTCTGCGACCTTCACCAGGTCGTTAGTCCACTAGTTTTATGATGGTGCAAGAAAACAAAAACTCATAGGAGAGATTTTACTCTTTCAACTTGGTTAGGCTGACCAGAAGCCAAGCCACCTCTTCACATAGTTATTTTTGAAGTCGATGCAGCATTCTATATTTTAGCGTCGCTTGTCTCGCTATATAGTTTGGAGTTCCGATGGTTTCGATGTCACATATTTGTGCTGCTACTTCTATACCTTTCACAAATGATTACATATATTTGCAATTATACATACTGTATATTAGTAATAATATATTTTTAATATTTTTTATTTCAGTTAACTTTACAAACTTCTACAATATATGCTTACAATAGAGGCCTCCTTTTAAGTAATAAAGATACACGCGTGTGCTGGGAGAAATTAATTGATTAATAACGAAATCAGACGTTATTGCCGAGCTATCCATAATAATATATTTATGCTCGTGACTCTACGTAATAAATCATAATATACCTAACAATAATACTCACAGATATATTTAACGTAAATTCGAAAGATTTCTGTATCGAAAATACAACTAACCTATATAATTTTGGTTTACATTTTTGCAACAAGCACTAAATACCAAAGTCCTAAAAGTAAATACTATATTATGTGCGAAACGTGTATTTTTCATTTTAAAAACGTTCGAATTGTCCCCACACATTCGTTCACTGCTAAACATGGTCCTCGTAAGCTACCTTTTCATTTTTAGCGGGTACATGATTTAGTATGGGTAATTAGGCATTGATGCGAAAAAGTTTTTTTGGTATGGCAGTAGTGTTTAATAAAATTCCTGATGACATAAAAAACATGACATTATATAAGTTTAAAAAGTTGTTACTAAATTATTAATTGACAAATGTTATTATACTGTAGACGAATTTTTGAACGACCAATTATTATAATAATGCGTAAATGCATTATTATAATAATTGGTCGTTCAACTTCTTTGACAATAATTACTATGACTATTTATTGATTTTATTTTGAATTTGATGTTTTTTTTTTCTCTTTTCTGTTCATGCATTTTATTAATTTAAAATATTATTTTTTCTGAGTCACATAATGTAATTACACCTAATGTGTCACTTATAAATTTGTATGTCTTATTAATATGACAAAACGTAGCGCACCTATTTATGTTAACACCTATGTTTCACAAATAAACTGATTGATTGATTAGGTACTTACAGTGAGAGTCCGAAATTCGCCAATAAGTTCCAAAAATTGTTGCTCTAGCGTTTCAAATTCAGTCGTGACGCCCATCGTGGATTTATTAACATCAATAATAATGTAGCAATGCTGGTTGCAGATTAATTTTAGTTTGACATTAAAATTTTAAAAAAAAGCGCGGGAAAAATCTTCGAGGTTTTTTTTTTTTTCAGACGACTTGGAATTAGTAAGTATCTACTATGTAGTACCAGGTAACGCCAAAAAAGAGATTAAAAAAAAGAAAAATTATTACATTCTTATCGGCTCATCCAAAACGTTCTTACTTTAAAGTTTTGCTAATCTACGTATTTATGCCTGGTTTATTAATTGCAATTCTTACTGGAAATAACTTGTTTTTTTTAGTTCTCTATTTTTGTGTTTTCTTTATAGAAAAACACCAATAGATTAATTTGAATTTGAAATAAACTAGCTTCTGCCCGCGACTTCGTCCGCGTGAAATTATTTTTCCCCCGACCCATCTCATCGCATCGCAACGCCTGCCCGCATTTTTACTTCGTTTTCGCTTAGCGTTAATTTATGAGTTTTTCTTTTTACTCGGTTCCTAAGGGTCCTGGCGTGATGATAAATAGCCCATAGCCTCTCTCAAGACTTGGGCTATCAAATGCAAAAATATTTTTGCAATTACGACTGGTAGTCCCAGTAGATTAGTGCGTTCAAACAAACAAACTCTTCATCTTTATTATTAGTAGTATAGAAGGTATAGATAAATGGGTCATGCACCGTCATCATCATCATCATGGCCCTATAATGTTCCCACTGCTGGGACACAAGCCTCCTCTCTGTAAAAAGGGAGTGGGCCGTAATCCACCACGCGGGCCCAATGCGGGTTATTTTCTATATTTTTTATGGTGAGGTACCAAATATTTTTTTATATAGAACCCACCTTCAATCCAACAATAGAAACGAAGGTTTATACAAATATTGCAAACGTTGTAAGTTTCTTCTGTGGTAAGTAAGATTGTCTGAAGGAAAATTGTGAAAATATTAGCATGGCAGTAATAGGATCAATTGATGCGGTTATAATAATTGAAATCTGTCAATTACTATCCTTAGTATTTTATAAGAGCAGACAGGCTCTGAGGGGAATATTAAAGAAGGGGCGTGATGTTTTTCCACGGGAGCACTTGGTATAAAAAAGGCGGTTACAGTATCATCCGTTCATTCTGCTACTAAGACTTGACGAGCTCCATCTGGTAAGTGAAAATTCCGTGACCACATGTGACTATTCCTAAATTACCCTAGGCTGATAAAATTTTCGTTTTTCCTAATTATGTGGAAATGTCAGGAAAATGGGCCAGGTCCCCCGCTAGAGTTCTTTTATTTTATTTTTCCATATATTATACATTTTGAAGTGAACGTAAATAAAACGTTACCCGGAGGTTTTTTTTTAGTAAGTTATTGGTGGTGTAGGTATTGTAAGATTGTAACTATCCCTGAAAGTTTTGTTGTGTACAGTTCTTGCCAGATTTTTTTGTTGGGATGTCCATATTGGCGCGTGTTCTTCTATCTCCATAGTGTAAATGACGCTCAGGAAGGCCACTTCAAATAACAACGTCAGTTATCGTTTTCACAATTTAGTTTTATTTTTCACAGTAAATCACACATGTTAAAGTATTTCAACACTTATCGAGCACTACACAGTTTTATAAAGTTAGGACAACCTTTCCGCTGGACTGCCGTCGAACGAATGTGCCACTCGCTATTCCATTACTCCGAGTCCGCACTATAACTCCCACTCTTGCTCCCCTTATTTTGCCGCTAAGGCGGTAGTTTAACGTGCGAGTCAATATAGCTACTTTTAAAGTGTAACAGCTCGGCCATCCGTTCCACAACGAGTCCCATCGTTGGATGTTTTTAATTTTGAGAACACAACATACACATTTTATATAATTTAAAATTTAACAATTATAAATAAATCATTTTTAATTATTAGCATAACAATCATAAAAAATCTATTCAGCTAAAATAACAATCATATAATTCTTCGCTTGAACAACAATCACAAAATATCTCTAACATTTAAAACTTAAAACTAGAATTATAACAATCTAAGAATCACTTGAAATAACTACATAATCATAACAATTTTACTTATCACTATTGATTTGAGTCTTAACATACCACCAGTCCATGACCTTGACTGGGGCTTTTAGGAATCATAACATATAATATTGGTCGGTTACCTTGACCACTACCAGTCCATGACCTTGACTGGGGCTTTTAGGAATCATAACATATAATACTGGTCGGTTACCTTGACCACTACCAGTCCATGACCTTGACTGGGGCCTATAAGAATCATTACTTAAATATTGGTCGATTTCCTTGACCAATACCAGTCCATGACCTTGACTGGGAACATCAAGGATCCTAACATATATATTGGTCGGTTACCTTGACCAATACCAGTCCATGACCTTGACTGGGGTATAACGTATACATTGGCCTGTTACCTTGACCAATGTATACATACATTTTGGAGACACAATGAACCATGACACAGTCATTGTGAATCCCTTTAAATAAATTACTTTAAAATATCGCCTTTTATAATCCTTTTACTAATTTTTATACTTTATTCATCTTTCTCACTATCTTCGTCTTTCTCACTACCTTCGTCCTTCTCACTACTTTCATCATCACTTGTTGGTTCATTAGAATCAGAAGCAGGGTCACTAAAACTAAGCCACGGGGATATCTTGTCTAGGGAGACTATAGCTTCATAACGTCTACCTCTTTTCGTAAGTGGGGTATCTTCGATAACGAACCTATCATTAGGAAGGACTTTTTTAATTCTATAGGGCCCCCTACATTTAGCCTCCAATTTCTTTGATTGACCCTCTATACCCGTCACCGCTCTAATCACCTTTACAAGATCTCCGGTAGTAAAAGAAACACTCTTTTTTCTCTTTTTGTCAAATCTTTGTTTGTCTTTATTTTGTTGCTTCTTTATCAATTGTTCAACCTCCGACCTAATTTTTAATAAATTATTTTCCGAAGTTGGGGGGAGGATATCAGAGACGATTTCATTTAATTTACCTTGAGATGGGTTTAAAACATTTATACCAAACAACAGTTCAGAGGGAGTCTTTTTGGTAGTGGCATGCGGAGTTGTATTAATTCCTAACTGTATGTTTGCCAAGTGTTCATCCCAACAGCCGTTAGGTTTATCATGGTTCATGGCTCCTAACGCTGCTAGTATAGTTCGGTTGTAACGCTCTACCTGCCCGTTTGCACGCGGTGTAGCGACGGCGTTATAAATGTGTTTAATACCACTAGCCTTTATAAAATCCTTGAAAGTTTTACTTGTAAAGCTACTTCCCTGATCCGTAATAAGTCTACTAGGTGTACCAAAGTAACTTACATGTTCACGAAATACTCTTACGCTGGTGGCAGATTTTGTATTACGAACCGCCGTTAAATTTATGTACTTCGTGAATGCATCGATAATTACTAATATATATGTATTCCCACGCTTTGTTCTAATAAATGGCCCTAAGTGATCAGCATGTACTGTGTGAAATGGTTTGCCGACCTTAGGGATTGGATGTAACTCACCAGCCTTTGCACCACTAGGTAGTTTATGATGAGCACATTCCATACATGCTGAGACATATTTCTTCACATAGCGTCGCATCTTGGGGAACCAATATAACGACGATATACGCTCTAAAGTTTTTTTCGAAAGCGAAATGCCCGACATCGTCGTGGTTATTTCTTAAAATCTGCCACCGAGCACTTTTGGGTACAACCCAACGTAAATTGTCTTTGATTATCCGATAAATTCGTCCATTTTTATTTTTATAATTATTATGTATGTCTGCCACCTCTTTAGTTTTGGGATCATTTAAAATTACAGAAATACGTTTAATCTCATCATCCGCTTGTTGGACAGTAGTTATCCAGTCTTCTGAATTAATAGCAAGGACATCTAAGATATTATTATCATTATAACTACAATCGCTCTCGATGGGGGCCCTACTTAGAGCATCGACATGCGCCATTTTATCTCCTGACCTAAACTCGATTTCGCAGTCAAACTCTTGGAATTGTACCCACCATCGAGCAATACGCGGTATCAAATCGCGCTTGGTCAATGTGGTGCGCAGGGCATTGCAATCAGTTACGATTTTGAATTTTATGCCTAATAGATATACCCGAAATTTGCTCAGTGAAGAAATAACAGCAAGG
Source organism: Apamea anceps (assembly GCA_951799955.1). NCBI lineage: Eukaryota > Metazoa > Arthropoda > Insecta > Lepidoptera > Noctuidae > Apamea > Apamea anceps. The sequence continues at coordinate 12,477,808 of OX637505.1, read as the reverse complement.
GTTTCGAGCTCAAAAGAGTGTAATTTTTGTTCGTCAACGGTCGTTTGTCTACTATAATAAGCCACCGGCTGCAGAGAACCAGCCTCACCCATTTGCATCAGGATACCAGCGACACCTGATTTACTAGCATCAGTATGAAGCTGTGTCTCTGCATCCGGTCTAAACAATGCCAATACAGGGCGTTCTGTTAAACATTTCTTTAATTGTACAAACGCATCAGTCTCTTCCTTGCTCCATTTCCACACCTGATCTTTCTTCAAGAGGACTGTCAGGGGACGTGCTATGGTAGCAAAACCTCTGACAAACCTCCTAAAGAAGCTTGCCAACCCAAGAAATCTCCTAACCTCGTGTATATTTTTGGGTACGGGAAATTTTGACACGGCTTCTATCTTAGATGAGCCTGGTCTAATGCCAAATTCACTAACTTCAAACCCCAAATAATCTATTTTATTAAAGAAAAAGTTACACTTGCTCATTTTTAATGTTAAACCACCCTCTCTTAGTAATTTTAATACTTCTTCTAGCCTCGTAATACCTTCCTCAAATGAACTAGCTGGAATTAATACATCGTCCATAAATATAAGTGCATACTTCGCTTGTGACTTTTGCAATATTTTGTTAACAGTGCGTTGGAAAACGGAAGGCGCATTTACCAAACCAAAAGGCATCCTATTATACTCATATTGCCCATCAGGCGTTACAAAAGCTGTTTTGTCGCGGGAATTTTCGGCAATAGGAATCTGATAGTACCCTGAATACATATCTAATGTAATAAATAGATTACTGCCAGCTAACATATCTAGTTGGTCCTCTATCCTAGGTAGAGGGTAGTGCTCTCGAATGGTTTTTCTATTAAGAGCGCGATAGTCCACGCATAACCGTTTCTCACCAGACTTTTTATTAACCAATACGATAGGGCTTGCATATGGGGAATTGGACTCTCTAATAATATTTGCATCTAACATCTCTTGAACCATTGTACGTACGTGTATGCGTTCTGTTTGTGACAGTCGGTATGGGCGATAGACAACTGGCTCACAATCTTTGAGATTAATCACCATTTCAGTTGTTGTAGTAAACCCTAAGTCCCTTAAATTGGAAGAAAAACAGTCTTTATATTTGTCTAGTAATTGTTTTAGAATTTCTATTTGTTCAGAAGTAATACTATCCCCACACTTAAATGGTGATTCATCCAAGTTGCCTTCAAGAAACTCCTGAACGGCATTAATCTGCAGGCATCTGTTTACATTATGACCACGTGTTACTAACTCGTCCTGGCGAATAACTATATTTTTATTGGTAATATTTTGTATAAGGATATTCCCAAGACCCAGCTTCAATTCATATTCGCCAGGCAATAAATAATGTTCTGAACCGGGACATCCTCTAAACGAACCATTTATATAAACTTGACCGGTATAATCATACGGGTATTTTACAGGGATTACTCTAAGATCACCCGGCGCGATATTTATATCAGAGAGACTAACCAGAGGAAACTTGACACTATCACTGACTGGAGTTTCCACTTTTTGAAATATAACATCAGTGGCAGTCTTAATAATTCTTATAGATGGTCTTTCCGTGTATGTGTGACCCAGTAATACAGGGACATTTATAAGTTCATCAGCGACTACTAGTATTTCCACATCGTTTTGCACAACTCCCTGAATCTCAATAGTTACATAAGCTAAACCTAATGGTCGATATGGCACATTACCTAGACCCTTAAGCAATGGTGTTTGTACAGTTTGCCATTTTATTCCTAATCTACAAGCGTCACTATGTCGGATTAAGGTGCCATCACTTCCGAGGTCAACATGACATTCTATAATACAGTCATTTAACTTTATCGGCATTTTATATTTATAATTTGATTTTTGAGTACTATTATTAATTTGCATCACAGTTTTAGTCGAAGCTTCGGTAGCGTCACTCTTATCCTTCTTATTTGGACAATTTTTCTCTAAGTGCCCTAGCCAATTACATTTGGTACATTGTATTTTAGGTTTAGTACATTTAAAAAATGGGTGCCCTGTTTCCTTGCAGTTGTAGCATGTAACGCGATTATACCTAGAACTCGACTGGGTATTATTAGGGTTAGGTAATACCTTTTGTGTACTTTGAGTAACTGTACGTTTGTCCTTATCCTTATTCTTTGAATTTTCCGGAAGAACTTTATCTTGGCCACTTTTCACACTCTTAAAAAATTTTAAAACTTGTTCAGGTTCTGCAAACTCAACCGCTTGAGCACCTAACCTTACTCCACGATCGTCAATACCAGCAATTAAACAATCAACGGCACGTTTTTCAGTAATATTACACCGGTTCAACAGATTCATTTTGGAGTAATAATACAATTCTAACGATTCCCCGTATCTAACTCTCAAACTTAACATTTCATTCAGTAAATCCGCATAATTTTCTCGGGTTGGAAAAGATTCCTTAAGTTTATGTTTCCATTCCGCCCAGGAGAACAATAGTGTAGGTAATCCCTGATACCAAGACTTTGCTACACCACTCAACTTTGGTAAGGCATAGTGGATCAACTGCCTATCGTTCCATCCATAAATGTGAGCGCATTCTTCAACCTTATTAATCCATGCATCCATCGTCTGTTCTTTGGACATTGGGTCGTATTCGGGTATAACATTATGGAGAACGGGAAATTTATCACGTTCACCACCATTCTTCATATCTTTTATAATATCGACAAATTGTTTCAAGAACATATTTTGGCTATCGTACCTGCGAGAACGTTTTGGCCTACGTTCACTTCCAGTAGAAGAACTACTGCTAGGTTCCCGCCGCTTTTCCTGTCGCCGGCGGCTTTGGCGGCGGCGACGGGATGCTCGTTCGTCATTGCTGCTACTAGAGCGGCTCGGCGGGCGTCGACTTTCTTCACGACGACCCCTTTTTGAAGCTCTCGGTAACTCCGGTGTGCCACTTCGAGTTGCTTCACTTCTTGGCATATTTATCTGGGGCTCACAACAAAAAAACACTATTTAGAATTATCTCTGAAATGCATAGACTTATTTATAACATTAAGGATATAAATACCTTTTAAAGTATGTTATAAATTCAAATGTCCACATCAAACTGTTCATAAAAAACCGTTAACGTTATAAGTGGGTATTCATTAAAAAAAATTAAAAGAGTAAAATTACTTATTCCACTTGTAAAATAAAATACATTGTTAATAAAATAAATTCCCGGTTTCAAGCATGATATCATCAACTTTATCAGCCGTAGATAAATTGTAATCCCGTCATTATTCTGTAAGTTACACTTTTACACTTTGCGTAAACAATAAAAAAATAATTTCTCTCTTTTTTTTTATAGTAATATATACCTACCATTAACGAGCTAATAATTATAAAAACAGAAAAACTTACGTTTTATTAGCCTTTTGGCGCAGGGAGGGCAATTTACAGGTGTATTTGCCCAATTAATCCAACTTCTGAGATGTAAATGACGCTCAGGAAGGCCACTTCAAATAACAACGTCAGTTATCGTTTTCACAATTTAGTTTTATTTTTCACAGTAAATCACACATGTTAAAGTATTTCAACACTTATCGAGCACTACACAGTTTTATAAAGTTAGGACAACCTTTCCGCTGGACTGCCGTCGAACGAATGTGCCACTCGCTATTCCATTACTCCGAGTCCGCACTATAACTCCCACTCTTGCTCCCCTTATTTTGCCGCTAAGGCGGTAGTTTAACGTGCGAGTCAATATAGCTACTTTTAAAGTGTAACAATAGTAAAGGTTAGACTATAGTTACATAGTAGGGTGCGATTTATAACAGATAAACCGTACGTAAGAAGAAATGAACTTTTATGACAGCCACATTGAGGGGCTGAAGTAATTTGAAGTAAATTTTGTAAGAAGGTACCTAGTTATTCTTTAGTTCAATTTTATCTGAAACGGTTAAGGAAACGACAGATCCTGTGGCTGTTTACAGTTCTGTGTATGGCTACTCGAATTCGAATTATCAAAATCAAATTGGTTGCTAATGTAATTGCTAAATTTATTCTTTTTTTTGACATTGATTTACATTCTGTAATTACTTATGATAAATGATAAATAAATGATAAATGATTTTATTTTGTAAGTAGGTTTGTACAAACACTTTTACACGTCAATCATATTTTAAAACTAGATGAGGTCGGCGTTTCCTATCTGACTAGTCTGAGAAGAAAGGCCGAAACAAACTCAGACGTCACAGTCTCTTTTAAAGTCCAGACATAATCTTGGTCAGGTCATATGAAGACCATGCAGGTCGATGTCTGAGATGGTCTTTTGAGGAAAGAACCACACAGATTGAGAGGACCTGTCCAGTCAGTGCACGCATATGTCAGAAATCGTGCAGCTCAACTCAAAACTTAAGGAGCTCAACGGTTCGACGAACAATACCAAAGAAAGGACATTTGGGTAGGCCACATTAATTACTCAAACTGCCAGACCATGACAAAAACTAACAGAACAGAGAGAACAATAAAAAATAAAATGACCCACATAGCCTTCACATTCACAACAATTAAAATAATAGAATACTTTACAAAGTAAGCAAATGTCATAGGATATATCAAATTCATTAATGTCAAAATGTATATAAAAAAAAAACAACAAAACATTCAATATGTAAAAATTGTAAGCAGCTTAATCCCAAGCCTTTTTGTCCTCGATATAAGCCCTAACGGTATAAAAGGCTTTCTGGCACAACTTACGTTTAATGAATAATTTAAATTTATTAAGGCTTAGATCTTGAACGGGGCTTGGAACTTTGTTGTAGAAGCGTATACATTGGCATCTGAACGAGCCACCTATTTTCTTGAGCCTTGTTGTAGGTACAACAAATTTGTGTTTGTTTCTGGTATTTATATCATGTATATCACTGTACTTTTTAAACAATTTTATATTTTTATGGGCATATAAAAGATTTTCATAAATATACTGAGAAGGCACAGTCATAACATTAATTTCTTTAAATTTTTCTCTGAGCGAGTGTCTCGGACTCAATTTATAAATTGATCGAACAGCTCGCTTCTGTAAAACAAAGATAGTCTGAATATCAGCGGCATTTCCCCACAATAGAATACCGTACGACATTACACTATGAAAATAGCTAAAGTACACTAAACGGGCTGTCTCTATATCAGTTAAATTACGAATTTTTCTAACCGCGTATGCTGCGGAGCTTAGCTTTTTTGATAATTTATCTATATGTGGACCCCACTGAAGCTTAGCATCCAAAGTTATGCCCAAGAATACTGTGCTGTCTTCAGGATTCAATTCTTCGCCCTTTATCAACACATTGGTTTTCACCTGCCTAACGTGAGGTAGCGTAAACTTAATGCATTTGGTTTTTTTCTCGTTTAAAAGTAAATTATTAACATTGAACCAGTGGACTACTTTAGAGATCGCGGTATTTACATCAGTAACCTGCTGCTGACGTTTAAGTTTAAACAAAAGTGAAGTGTCATCCGCAAACAACACTATATCATGATTATCCTTTATGAGGTACGGCAAGTCAATTATATAAATAAGAAACAAGAAAGGGCCAAGAATTGAGCCCTGTGGGACTCCCATTGTTACTATAGATCCGGGAGATCTTTTTCCATTAACATTATGATTTACATTCTATAATTACTTAAACTCTACACCCGGATTTATTACTTTTTATTTTTTTAATGAAAATCGTCTACTTTTGGAATGTTTGTAAATATGAGAGCACCATGTATCTATCAGATTGTTAATTTATATGTCATTGTTTCATTAATCCATTTTCATTATTTTACCTATTGTAATCAATGTAATTTTTGACGTTTATAAGGGCCTTTTATGTGCCTATTGGAAATAAATGATTTGCTTTGACTTTGGTTGTTCACTAAGCTAGAATTGTTCTTATTTTACAGAGTCTTACATCATACAAAATGCGACTAGTAACAATTGTGGCGATGGCGATCACGGTGGCGTTGGCGATGCTGGTGCATTGCTGCGAGGGTGCCAACCTTCATCACTTCGCGTTGCCTGAAGAAGATGAGGAGTTCAGGCACCGGCCTTTGTACAGGGACTATAGTTTGATTCGGAGGGCCGTCCGCGCTGACGATGCCTTCGACGACTACGGACACCTGCGGTTCGGTCGGTCTGATGACTGACGCATGCGCGCCGCTCACAAAAGACACCTGCCCACGCTCAAGCATAGAGAACGACAGCCAGACAAATCGTGTACTTAACTCCTTACTCTATTAGCGGATACTGCTTCCTTCCTTAAAAAATAATAATTACAGAATGTAGATAGTATATTTTCAGAAGTTATCTTATCTGTTAAATTATGAATATCGCAGAAACGTATTATATAAATTGTTCATTTTCAATTCCGAATAGGTAATTACGAAATAATTTTCTTACTTTCTACTGCAATTTTCTTTCATTTCTTATTTTTTAATTTTTGACGTAAAGTTAATTTTAGACTTGTGAAATATTAAGGGCTGGTTAAATATTTCACACTGAAATACTTGTAAAAAATATTTAATTAAGACGATTTTTTTGTAAAACGACTTGTTTCTTTTGGGATCTAAATATGTATAAAATAATTGTACCTCTCTATGATAAGTTAGTATATCAAAGTAAAAATAAAACACTTGAGATTATTTCCATGAGTATATTATTACCCAATAAATACATTTTACAACAGTTATTATTATAATAAAATGTGTTACAATGTTTAATAGCATCACGAACTGCGCACGATGACGAACATTGAAAGTACCCTCGGTATGCTTTACTTGAAGTTCACTGTTAAGGCATTTCTTCAGCTTCAGCTTAAAGTAGACGTAGTCACATCTAATAAATGGAAATGATTTAAATTCTAACCGAAAAGCCAACAATTTTAATATCTCAGCATTAAATATTAAGGCAATGATTTGTTTTCCTTATAAGTAATAAAAGCTATTTGTATGCATGAATGATAAAACTCATCAAGATGTACTTATTAAAGCTGCATTCGATTTTCTTTGTATACATGATAGTAGCTTGCTGGTGAAACATTATTTATTTAGAATTCATGCAAGCCTTGTACTATATTATACGATTTCATTTCGTTGTACTGGTTACAATGCATTCGATTGTAAGTATAACATTGCTGTTTACTTGTTCTTGTTAATTGACTTTGTTATTAACTCATGGTGGGACCTCATCATAGCATGCACTGGATTTAGTTTTAATAATCTAATATTCATTAGGCACACGTAATATCACTACTCTATATTAAATAATATGAGACTAGTTAGTTCCTTCCCTAAGCTAAGTTATAATTTATATTTATATTATGTATGTAGCTCGTCCTAACACACATTTTATGGTTAATTGTACTTGGTGAAAATGAAGCGTATCGTGGAGAACCATTTTCGGAAATAATGTTTATTTAAAATAAAAAAGGTCACGTTAACCAAGTTCCTTATCCAATTGTGTAATACATAGAATGCGACAGATAAATAAAAACATGTTTCTTTTATATTAAAATCGTATGTTACAATAATGACGACACCATTTCATTCTTAGTTTTTGTGTTTTACACTTATCAGTTTGTGAGTATTTCATTAACGCAAATATTCTTTAAAACTGTCGTCATTTTCACTTAGATGATATCCTTCTTCTGAGAGCTGCCTAGCAGAGCCTGCAAAACAAGAAAACAATTTTAGTCACCGCGTCATCTACGCTAACGAAAAATAAGGAAATCTCGAGAATAGACAAACAGAAAATATTCAACGGTTTATTAATTTACCTTGTTGACAAAATTAACGATAGCAGTGGCAGGTTGTTCAGGCTCTAGCTCAGCGAACACATGACATTGGTTGTCGGCACTCGAAGACGCACGAGCCACGAACGCGAATATTCGTCTGTAAAAGAAAAAGTCGAGTAAATTTTATTGTATGCTTGGCTTGGAATCTCATAAGACACGAAAATCAACAGGGTGTCTGAAGGCTGAAGATACTGACCATAAAAAGAGACATATTTCTTGTTTACAGGAAGTATAAGAAGGTCTTACTCGAAGGCGAACATAAGACTTATCGATTTAACGTGCAGAAAGATGGAACCGGAAACGTCTTCATTATGCAAGTTCCTATGGATCCGGGATTTGATTTCGAGGTCGGGCTGAGTGCTATTGAGCTTTTCTATTGGGAATTTCTCAGTAGCTAACAGACCGGAGTCTGGGTTTGTGACCAGTTTTTGATGGCAATAGAATCGCCCCCTAAATGGGAATGAGGGTTCCCCTACACGGAAAAATTCTTGCATTTTCACAATGAATACGTTCATCATTCAGTCACGATTAAAGGAAATATAGGCGCTTTGAAACTGTTGACCGGTGCCCGGACCTGACGTCGTAGTGCTGCCACCTAGTGAACGTCACTTCAGAAAACCTTCATTAAAAAAACTGTCGAAATATGCCGTGCTACCCCTTTGAAGAATACAGTCATGATGATACTAACTTTTCCAGCTGCGTATTGTTATCGGTGTGCGTGTATCTCCTCTCGTCCGGGTCGAGCCCTGCGTACGACACGCCGGCGGCGGGGTAGTGACGCCGGAAGAACAGCTTGCGAGCCGCGTCCGTCAAAGTGATGCCGCCGCCGAACACCTTGAAGTGGACTACATGTGCCGCGCCCTGGATAACAGATTAGACATTATAATAAAGTAAATAAAATTTGACCCAGATAAGACATAATACTTATATATTATTCATTGCTTCATATGTTCGAATTTGTCTGCTCAATAACGTAAATAACGCAATGAATGTTGTAGTACTGTCAAAACGAAAGTCATTGCTACTGTTAGTGTGTTACGCAATACCTCGCTGGTCTAAAAACTTCTTCTACTAAGTTGCATATAAGTAATTAACCGGCAGCAGTAAGTTCTTTTATCCATCTAAGTCGTTATCTCTTACCTTCTTAGTTAGTATGTTGGTGACGGCCCTCTTGACGGCCGCTGGTCCGGTCAACGCTTCAGTGTTTTCAGATCCGAGGAGTAGCACGTGACACGCCGCTCCCGTTGCTAGAAGCGCTCGAGCGGCTGCGTTCGCACTTCCACCCGCCCATGGGTCTCTGTGGGGTACACGAAAATGTTTTTGCACTTTACAATTGGTTTTGATAAGTTTTTTCGTGCTGCCTAAATCCATATAAATAAGTATCTGACGTTGTTTAGTTTTTAATATTTTGTACTTATTTTAGTTAAGTCACTTTATTCCAGGTACATCGTCTTTACATAATACATAATTATATCGTCGTCTATCATTTAATTATAAAATTAATTTGTCCAATATATTGTAAAACATTGTAAAAGAGTAACTATGGACTGTCTTACCCATTCTTCTCTCAACGGAACTACCTTTAAAAAGGCCCAATTAGAATCAAGTCTATTTTTAGTTCATTTAATTTCATTAATTTTAGTTCAAAAATGTCTTTTAATTGATTTTGACTAAAAGTGCACTCACCTGTCAGGTAATCTGAGTGGCACCGGCAGTGCTAAAGGTGTCACAGTGTGCTGGTAGACGAGCGCGGACAGCGAGCTGAACACGGGCTCGTCGGGGCAGCCGCGCAGGCGCACGCCGCGCGCGGTGGGCTCGATGAGGAAGTGGCGCACGCCGCCCGCGCCGCCCGCGCGCACGGCGAGCCCGAACGCGCCCGGGAACGAGTTGGAATCGCGCACGATGAACGCGCCCTCTTCTAGTTGTAGAAGTGCTGATACGGCTGTTGGGAATAACTAAATGTCATGTTGTGTCACAAAGACATCATAGAAGAAAATTCCATTTTATTGTATTCCTATATACTTTCAAGATAAGGAGAAAGCACATACATAAATGAAAATAGCAACTAATGTCAAAGTATAATCGATTGGCAGAACATTGTTTCTAGTTAAGATCAGTTTAAGACGATTCAGCGCTAATTAATATCTGCAGAAACACTCAAATCAGTTCACTATGGCGATTATTTACGAGACTAGTTTCCAACAAAAGCTTTATGGGGTACTTACCATCGTCCCTGGAGATGTTGGGCTTGTACCAATAGTGGCTGGTATCCCTCGCAAACCGCACGCGGTCTGGAGCCACGTGCTGAGGCTCAGTTGTCCCACTGACGCTCGATCGACGAGAGCAACTACTTCCATTATACGTCCGGTATTCTGACTCAGGACTCACTTCACGTTCTTTTCTATAGTTGGAGAAACATAACGTTAATTACGATGGAGTAGACAGAAAAAACAAATGAATGGGAAAATGTTCTGTATCGGTTTCAGGTCAGGGGGCCTACTCCGAAGTGCAAAGTGCGAATGTTCGGATCGGACCGACATATGGCCAAACCGAATATTATTGAAAAATGCGAAACAAGTTCGGATCGGCTCAGTTGGGTCGGGACCATAGTCAATATTCGAAAGAGTGTAGGAGTATAGGATCGGAACCGACCGAGCCAAATAGTAACTTCGTAGCAGAAAACGCCCGAACATTCGGCCGATACTACTTCGGATTAGACCCCCAGGACCAATAGCGTCTGATTTATAGTTGAGGCGAGGTTTGTAACGGTGATTTAATTTGATTGAAGAAGGTATGGATCTATCTATGGTCTCTAACAATGATATATGGATATCAATTGTGATGTCATTGTGTTATTGCAGTCATGGCCAAAAATATTGATTATAACCCAAAAAAATCCTCTTTATTTTTTGCATTCGAGGCCATGAATGCATCAGCAGTTGTGTTACCTCGTGTCCTCCAGGTCAAACATATTGTACCTGGTGACGGAAGGCGAGCGCGGCGGGCGCGCCGACAGCGACGGGGTGGGCGTGGGCGGGTAGGGGGTGCGCGGGTGCGTGGGGAAGGCCGGCGTGCCCGCGCGGGACTCCGTGCGGGACTCCGCGCGGGACCAGCTCTCTGCACGGTCCTGGAATTACAAGCTTTATTAGAACTTTTTCTTGAACCCATTTACAGGAACTCTTATTCTTCCATTCCATTCCATTCACTGCATGAGCTGGTAGTAACATAACTTGTGGGACTCAGAAGCATCCTCTTGTGCTGGTTGGTCACATTTCTTTGAAGTTTTGTTTCTAGGACACAATAATAAAACTACAAAAAAAAAAAACTGGCGAAATGTGGGTATCCTAAAGGTAAGCCTCTGTCCAGCCTTATCTTCTATACTTATAATAAATCTGTAGAAGTGAAAATTCTGTACATTGAAAATATCTAAAAAATAAATGGCAGGGGGTGTTACTTAGACCGACACCGAACCCAAAAATGTGATTAAAAAAATTTTTGTCTGTCTGTCTGTCTGTCTGTCTGTTTGTTCAGGCATCACGCAAAAACTACCGGTTCGATTACGATGAAACTTGGTATAATTATTCTTTAATATCCTGGGCACCACACTGGGTACTTTTTATCCCGGAAAAGTATATACAATAAAAAACAAACTTAATTTTGCGGTTCGATCCCTAGATCCGATTACTGTATCAACCGCAAATAATAAGTTTGTCGTAGGTTAGGTCACACGCAGTGGAGTTCATTTTTATTCCTTTTACTTTTTAGAGTTATTTAGGTTTATTTTTATATAAGTCGTAGGTATAGATTTTAATTTTAAAGTATAGGTGGTATATTTGATAGTGTACGTAGTGACCGTAGGTTATTTTATAATACTGTTAGGTAGGATTAGTGAGGGGCCCGTGGCTAAATATTATCAGCCGCACAGGTCGATCGGTCAAGTTAAGCTACGCTTGCCGCGGTTGGTCTGTGGATGGGTGGCCATCTTTACATACCGAGACCCCTCCGTGTGTCGGAAAGCACGTTAAGCCGTTGGTCCCGGCTGTCATTCGTGGATCTTTGACAGTCGTTACGGGTAGTCAGAAGCCCGAAAGTCTGACAACCAGTCTTACCGAGGGGTATCGTATTACCCAGTAACTGGGTTGTGGAGGTCAGATAGGCAGTCGCTCCATGTAAAATACTGGTATTCAGCTGCATCCGGTTAGACTGGAAGCCGACTCCAACATAGTTGGGAAAAGGCTAGGCAGATGATGATGATGAGGTAGGATTAGTCATTCGTATAGATATTAGTTTTTAGGGATTTTGCTTATTTATTGAGTTTAGATTAGTTATCATCAGAAATATGTTTATTTAGGTAGGTAGGTATTTAATTTTCTGTTATTGAGTTTATTTATTTTTTAATTATGTAGGAACTTAGGTACGGTATCCGGTATCCGGGTCTTATCACGTATTACCCAGTCACTGGGTTGTGGAGGTCAGATAAGCAGTCGCTCCATGTAAAATACTGGTATTCAGCTACATCTGGTTAGACTGGAAGCCGACCCCAACATAGTTGGGAAAAGGCTAGGCAGATGATGATGATGAGGTAGGATTAGTCATTCGTATAGATATTAGTTTTTAGGGATTTTGCTTATTTATTGAGTTTAGATTAGTTATCATCAGAAATATGTTTATTTAGGTAGGTAGGTATTTAATTTTCTGTTATTGAGTTTATTTATTTTTTAATTATGTAGGAACTTAGGTACGGTATCCGGTATCCGGGTCTTATCACGTATTACCCAGTCACTGGGTTGTGGAGGTCAGATAAGCAGTCGCTCCATGTAAAATACTGGTATTCAGCTACATCTGGTTAGACTGGAAGCCGACCCCAACATAGTTGGGAAAAGGCTAGGCAGATGAGATGATGAGGTACTTAGGTAAAGATATCATATAGGTACCCTCTTAATCACCACTAATGAGACACAATTGGTTTTCTATTGTAATTAGCCACAAAGGGCCCGCGAGACAGATGGGATTCTGGGGAAACACATACATTTTATCCTGTTAGCACGTTCCCGTGGGATAATTTCCGACATCCACGCGGGCGAAGCCGCGGGCAGAAGCTAGTGTTAAGAATAAAATAAGATGAAGGCTTAACGAAAATAAAGACTTACGATGGTATCTGTGCTGGGAGGCTCCGCTAGCGACAGTAATCCAGGCGCGGGAGTACTGTTCGGTGTACTGGTCGTACTCCACTCGCGCATCGTCATCTTTTCGTACATGAACTTTCTAGATGAGGTTCTGTAAAGATAACAATAACCATTCTTCAAAAAGAAAATTATTGCTAAGCTGCCATCTTCCAAAATTGAAGAATAAAAAAAGCAAAAAATCGAATACATGCAGATATCACATCTTTAGGCAGAGGATTTTATAACTTTTGGAAATTGCTGTAAAATAAAAAATGTGGTAGATACAACAGTGTCCAGTAGCTCAGGCTAATTGGGTTCACCGAAAGCCTATAGTTTAAAAAAGACTCCGAAATTAAGAGCACTACTTATTTGTGAAATTCTCCTCGTGTTATTTATTAGGTCGCTGGTTAATAAGTTAAAGTTTGAAATATATGGGCTAGTATTATACCTGTCTGGAGCCTGCGGACTGGTCGGCTCTGTCCTGAGAGGGGTGCGCGTGTTCACGTGAAGAGGAACGCTGAAATCTTCATCATCGTCAGCGAACGCCGTCGTGTCACTCGTGTAGCCATCCACTCTGCAATAGTGAATAACGTAAATATGTTTGGATATAAAAGTCAGTGGTGTGCATCTCGTGTTAGTTGATATAATGACGCAATAAGTAGTTTAAAACAAGACGCGCTGCTGATAGCTATTGGTGTGAAAAAAAAAGATTTGGGAATTTCGGCGCCATACTTATGAAAAACAAATTCAATATCCGAAACAATCCTAGAACAAAATATCTTATTTTAAATAAATTAAAAAGGTTTGAAAGTGAAGGTATCTTCTTACCGATGGCTAGCGGAGCGGCGCACCTGTCGGGAGGAAGCAGTATCCCACTCGAGCGGTAGCCGAGCGACTCTTTCCCTGGCCTCTTTCCTCTCGCGCAGTTTCTGCTGCTGTCTCTGTAGCCACGTGAGCCCCGAGCTTCCTTCCACACTGCTCTCGGAACGACGAGGCTCTCGGGCTCGAGAACTCTCGTGCCAGCCGAGGGTGCTCGCTGATCGCCATGATCCATTCTCGGCTGGTGTTTTCCGTGTAGTGGCGCTTACGCTCGCAGGTCGCTCCGCCCATTCAACTTCGCCGTTCAACCATCTGCTGGTTGCTTGCTTGCTTTGTTGTTGGCTGTTTGGTAAGTAAATAACAATGTTTAGAAAACTATACTCGGAAACGAAATATGGAACTTTCCGCAATATATGTCAAGACTTAGGTAAGGTCGAACAAAGACGTAACTTTCTTTTTTTTTTTAATTTGAATATGAATGTTTGGGACGGACAGAACTTCATTCTGTATAAAATCTACATACCTAGGCAAGTTTAGCATAAAAGAACGGATGCGGATATGACTGTTTTGAACTATATAATAGTTTTAAACGACGTAAATGTAAATCAACAACAAAATATCTTGTCATGGTCGTTGTCCGGTTATCTTTGTAAGTATTTTTTATATTTGCGTGTAGGACTTGAAGGTCCAAGTGATCTTATTATGGCAATGGAAAACCTTGTATCCGTGTGCTAAGAATCTTTAACTAGTGGGTGTCTGTTGAGTAGGTATGGATAATATACTAATTGAATTTTATTTGAATATTAATCGTCTTCCGTTCAAAATGCAATGTCTTCAATCAGCATGTTTTTTCATCTCAGCATTCATTAAACAGTGGTGATCCCGGATTGAGATAAGTATACAGACATAGCAGATTAACAGTAAAACCACATGTTTTAACAGAAAGTTAACTGTTCTAATGAACAGGGAAGTAAAAGGGCCTAACAAAGCGGTCTTTAATAGAAAGTAAATAGTGTAGCGGCTGCGTGAGGCGGTGGTGTGGCGGTGTGGCGGTGAGGCGTCGCAGTGTCGTGGCCCGGTCGACACCCGCCCGTTTATGGCCACGTTTATCTCGAAATAGTAACTTGTTTGGGTCATGGCGCGACGCAATCACACACCATCGCTCCAAATCAAATCGAGAATTGCAACTCGACGGTCGACATTGCCTTCCGACGGGCATCTATCTACGGCGACATGTTTGACTACTCGATTACATTTGTTGATTATTACGTAAAGCTGACGTGAGCAATTACAAGTTGACGAGATGTTATTAAAAGTAATACGGGTAATCTAATACCTAGTATGGTACGGTTAGAAAGGACTTTTTGAATGACGTTTCTAAGCTATAAAATATTGGTTTGTTAGCTCAAGTCGGTTCCAAGAATGGTTATGCCGTGTCAGTAATTTGACTGGGAACTTAAGAAGCCATTCATTGAGCGGGCGCCGCATAAATAATTCGCAGTAGGCAGCCGGGCGAGCTGAGGCTGAGCTCGATCGCTCGTGCTCAAGCGCAGGCAATGTTGCGGAACGAGTGGATAGATACTCGACTCAGTTTCAGCCCACGCCTATCGCCGACTCAATTAATGTGACGAACGCTTCCGTTTCTTAATGGACTGCAAATGGTTCTAGGACTACTGTTGAATGCTATTCGAAACTAATTGAAAAATAAATTAGTTAATATTGTTTACTTTGTTTGCGATCGAGGTCTAATACGCACAACTGCAAAAGCTTAACTTTTGGTCGCATGGTTCAAAGCTATGCAGCAACAAAAACTAAACATATTTTTTAAAGATGCGTTTAGTTAAGAAACAGTGCGAAATATATGTCCAGAAGCTTTACATAGAGATATTTTCATCCCTTTCGTAATTTTAGACTGAATTCGATTAATGATCAGCACTGTTATGTTAGTTGTATAGTGTTCCAGGTTTAATCAAGATACATAAGTAAGTAAACTGTAAACTTATTAGAAATATTTCCTACTACCTACTTACCTATCTTCATAGCTACGTATTTCTAGGTTACCTGCTTCAGTGGCGATAGGAGCCTCCACCAGTATACAATAGACATAAAATGTAATCGAACACGACCACTATCTCAGAGTGTGTGCAGAGCTTTATTCGCTTACCATAACAAAAGCATTCACATTAAGTGCTGTGATTACAATGCATAACGACGGTATGATTGACAACATAGATATTGGTATCGTGTCACTTAACAAAATGTCGATCATTTTGATGTCAGCCTTAACACTGATGTGTGCCATTGTTTGCCAGAAACTGGTATGATTTACATAGGGAAATACTTTTTCATATATAAAATTAAACTGGTCTCCCTTCAAAACTCGCAACGTAGGTACTAATACGGCAATTGGATTGTTGCGGAGATGGAAAGCGCATTCCTGTGGTTTTGTGGGGTTCGGTCTGAGAGCGTTATCCGTGTAATATTCCGAGTACTTTAAAGCCTACCTCTAAGATTTTTTCGGCGTCGCGTCCCCAAGTGTATTTGACATTAAATATATTAAAACATGCAGTCAAAGTGACCTCTGCGCTGCCACCGATGACGCCGTGGAAGTGGCGAAGGTTTGGGCCAGCAAAATTTGAAATACTGTCGCCAGCTACACGAAAAAAAAAAGATTGCTTTTGGAAAAAAAACATTCTAAGAATACATTAGATAATAGAGTCAGTATTCTAGCAAACATTTAAAGAATGTCTGTGTTGATTCAAGTTGCATAACGTCAGACGGAGAATCTATACTGTTGCGATAAAGATAAGCATACTCGTAACTAGCGAGAATATCTGTAGTATAAAGAAGGGCATTATGCTATAGTACGTCGCACACGCACTGTTTATGATAATAACTGTAATTTACTCCTTGTTTCTGTTGTCACGCCGCATCATTATATTTTATTGTTAACGCGTGTCATGGCTGGAATATTGTTATTACACCATTTTGTGAGGATTTTAACAACTTACTATGTAAATACAGCTACTTAATTTGGATTAGGTTCTTAAATGTTTTCTGGTTTAAAGGATGAGTTTGATTTGGTACTGCAATCATTTAATTTAGGTAGGTACTGTGTGTGGTAATAATTGTCATAAAATAATACCTAACGATAATCTTGCTCAACATCAAAGAATTTCGATTGTATTGAATTAAAAATGACAAACACAAAAACATTGGAGCAGTTTATGCAAGTTTTTGCTGCAATCATTGTATATTTACACCACTCCCACACAGCCGGCTCCTACGCTTCAATCTATAAATTAATGTTCAACTACTTCTTTTGTTTGAACTAAAGTGTTTTTTTTAATGATATTTTGTGTCTTACCTGACGTATCCATTTAAGAGTTTGCAGCCGTATTATTTGGTACTTATGATACATGACTTGGTTCTCTTAATAAGTTCTTATCGATTTCATTTAGTTATCTAACTTTGGCTTTCGTCCCGTGACCAGATTGTGGCAATGCCACTAGTCTCTTGGGTACTTTACCACTCTTCAGCGATGCAGAGCAATTTTTCGACATCATATTTTAGTTTGTTAATAGTTTTAGTTATATTTTTTTTATATTATTTAAATGGTTATCTAATTACACCCTAGTCAGGTATTCTCGTGGCTAAGACAAAAAAGCGTGCCTTTCACGAGCGTGTGCAGTCTTACATAACATCGATAATGTCAAAGTTTTCCATGAGTTAATTGAAAGATGTGTAGTATTTATAAAACAGTTCGCTATCCATAAAAATACAGAGCACTTTTCCTATATTATTAAATAGCAGGAAACTTGTAGAACAAAGTTATGAATTGGACTTTGTTTCGAACTTGTCACGATGAGTGCTTTAGTAAATTGCTTTGCTATGGAAGTATGGAACGTCGACCGTGGGTATATAGGGTTAAATGTTAATTATCTTGCAATATTAAGTTCTAAGTAGGTCCCTATGTAGTGCAAGTATTTTATACAACAAGAGTTTTCCCCAAGTTGAGTTTACGACTGGCGCGGAATGGACATTAGGAAAATGAGTTCTTACTTTCATTATACTTGTCTTATTTGGTAAACAAACAAGGTACGAAAATCATAGCTTATGTTTATACTATATACATAATACGCTACATGAATAATTGCTTCGAATAACCTTTTATAGATGATAATTTTCTCGAATTTGAAATCTCCGTCTGACATATTCTTTTTTAAAAAACGAGAAATTAAGAGAAATACACAAACATTTTCTTGATTGCAAATTTTATAAGGTATCTTTGCCCTAATCAAATTGCCAGTAAAGAACTTCGTGATGCGGTGCGATACAGCATCCACGAAGTTCTTTTGGTATGTTTTAAATTATATCGGCAGATATGTCTTTGATGCGGACACCCTCGTTTACTCTATTAATCAGAGCACCATAAATATATTATTAGCCTATGCTCGCGTGGTGTAATGGTCGTGATTGGTAATGCTATATTTTATTGCTTTTCTTCATTGACAGTGAAGTGGGTCGAGCGGAACGCGGCTAAATAAATTAAGAGGCGACGCACTCTGATACAGTTCGGTTACAAACAATTTGTTACTGATTATGTTGACAGATAGACGGTGTTCTCACGAATGTCCGACATTTGGCCCTAGTTATTTGTACCGTTTACTGTATCCGGGTTTTGAATATTATAAAAACTAGGTTTTGCTATAAATAATCAGATCGATGTGGTTGTGAATGTATACAGTGTCCACGCTTTACGATGTAGGCGACGGCGACCTCCACGCCTACAGTACAGGAACACATGTTTACATCTGCCACCAGATCCCTTCTTTTAATTACAGTAATATAAAATTTAATGCTTTGCCTTTGACCCCAGCAAGAAATACAAACAATACATATAAAATACGGATGTTTAGTTTAGATCATACAACCCACAAATTTTTTTTTTCAAGCTTTTATTATATCAACGATTTAAACTTATAATTTATATTTGAAAGCAGAGGATTTCCTTAAGACCTACAATAAAAGCGAAGGGGGAACGGGTTTGGAAGGTTGTCTTTATTTATGTAGTAGTTATACAAATATTTATACGTTTAATTAACCCGTCTTGACATTTGTTTACATACATTTAAATATTTATGTAGATACTATATTTTTTGGAATTAAGTTACTAACCTGCCATTCCTTACGGGAGAAGCGGGCGGTGGTGCTGTAACGGTGGTGGTGGTGACATCTTCGTGCGTCAGTTTCTTGAGCGTGCGCGGCGACAGCGGCGTGCGCGGCGAGGCAGGCTCGGGGGTGACGGTGCGCTCGTCGTCGTCGTCCTCTATGGGGCGGTAGTTGCGGTCGCCGCCGAGGGCGCGCCGCACCAGCTCAGGGCTGGCGAGGCGGTTGGGAGCGCGCAGCATGCCGGGACGCAGACCGGGCGCTCCGTAGGTGAAGGGCGCGGAATCTGCGCGCGCGTGGTACGGTATGTCGGGCGGTCGGTCGGCGTGCGACTGCGGCGGGTCGGGCAGCGCGCTCACGGTTCGCAGCATGTCGCCCAGCAGCGCGTCGAGCTCGTCGGGCGGGCTGGGCGCCGCGCGCCGCCCCGCCGACGAGATGCCCGAGTCCATGGACGCGCTGAGCGGCGAGGAGGGCCCGCCGCCCGCGCGTACTACCGTGGCGTAGATGGACCCGTCAAGGGGACCAAACGTGTGTGCCGCCTCTGCCCCGTCGCCTGCCTCGCCTCCAGAGCCGGACCCTTCTGCGCTGCCGTTGTTCTCACCTGTACCGAATTCAACACCTCAGAACGAACACTAAGTATACATTCGCTTGTTACACTATGAAATGTTGAATGTTCTCACATAACTTCGGTGTGATTAGGTTTGCCGCGGGGCGATGTGTTTAGCGACGGTTTAATTACGAATAGCTTTTAAATTGGATTCGATTCGCTCCAATAAACCAGCGGGGCCTCTTCGCAACGATGTAGTATCTACTTGGCTGGCACGTGTATAATTTTCTACTGCACTTTGCACGAGGATAGAATTAATTAACATGTAGGTAAGTTACACGACTAGTTCTGTTTTATTATCATATTCACACGTAATAATAATATCGCTAGAGAGCAAGTCCCGAGTGTTTAATTAGGCGAGTGCCCCCTGGTACAGTAGCGGGTGCAGTTACTATCGCCCCGACAGCCAGCACATCCTAAAAAGGACTAAGTTTGCTTCCCGTTAGTCCAGCAGCGGGATGACACCGTTAAGTGTTGTTTGATGAAGTGCCGGTACCACGTCCTACTTATAGATAAGTGTAGATACTCTTATACGGAAATCTTATAAAAACTCTTGTTGCCCGAGCCTGCCATAGAACGGTATAGATGGGAGTAATAAGGTAATGACGACGCGGGTCATTTATGTAGCTAAAAATAAACGTTAAAGCTGTCTTTGTCATTATTGATATTCGTATGTGATCTTGACATTGAGTTAAAATATAGCCTTGATATCTCTCATACATAAGAGATGTATTGTAGAGACAGAAACATAAAACTCAGTACCTTATGACTGACCTAACTTGATAACCCTGTCATATAAAAAAGTGTTTAAAATTAATCTAAGATGGTCCTACTCTACTAGTCCGTCGACGGTTCAAGGTGGCATTGCCAAACGAGGAAACGACCTCAACAACATCTGCTAACACCTGTTCAATTTACATCGATAGGTAGATTTAAGACGGTTGATACCATACAGGTAAATGATACATTGTTGATACATAATATAAAATGGATGGTTGGAAAAAACTGACCAGTTGTTGCTTAAGTGTCTGCTACGCCGCTACACCGAACTTGATTATAAATAAGAAGATCGAATCAACCCACACAATATTATGACCAACAACCATTTACGAGATGGTTTGAGGCGTTAAAGTGTCACAGCGTGTAATACTGAATGCAAATAAGGAGGAATGACACTATCACTCGCCTGATTTACATAACGAGCGAGTCTTGTGTGCGTAGCTAACAATTTGTGACACTTTTGTGATTTTTCTTCTACTCAACTGTAAACTGCGAACTGTCCGCAGCGCCGGCGCCGCGTCTATGTTCGATTTCGAAACTGAACTAAATGTGTGGTTGTCAATAACGCAATTAGTGTAAAGATATCAACGTCAGCGTCTGGTGACCGTCGCCGTCGGCCGCTGTTAAGGAAGATGCGGTTATTTCTGTGTTGTCAACGAAAATAACGTGCGGGAGCGGGGCTAGTGTTACGAAATGCGCAGGAAGAGGATGTGCGCCCTAGCGTCGCGTCGCTTGCGCCGGCTGTGTCCCACGATATATCTCACACACGTGGTGATAAAGAAATCAGTTTTCATTAATTATGCAGACATACATGGCACTGATCGCAATCCCTGTTAGTTTGATAAAAGATTACGCAGAGTTGTGATTTTATCTCACACCGGTAGTTAGGTAACTATTCACAGGAATAGCATAGGTATTACGATATTAAAGACTGGACTTTATTGCCCATAACGAGATTTACTGAAATAAAAATGCTTAAATGTATAATCATTTTGACCAAAGTCCCCATAAAATCGAAAAGGTTGTAACTATCGAGAAGTGAAGTGTACGATACCAAAGTTTTGCTATACTAAAGCCACACGATACAAAGTTTACGACTGCTACATCTATTAAAGTCATCGGAACATCAAACTAACTCTTGTCCAACGCGATTTTAGTTCGTTAACAATTGAAAATGAGCGTGACCGCGATGTGGTGGAGCTTTGGACATGTCGAGTCACACCCAGCGCTCGTGTATCAGAGAAATATGCTGGCAGGGAGAAATATAATGTTTGCTCAGTGGTGTATTAACAATGTTGCGATAACCGTCGTCGTTACCTATAAAGGTTAGCGTGTGTTGGTGAGCGCGCAGACGCAGTGATGTCATCAGGTACAGGCACCACCTTGTTTCTGCGAAACTCTAAGCTCTACCGCATAATAATGCGCTCGACACTGACCGTTGGGCTATCTACGTTCGTTATCCGTCGTGAGCTCCGAATTCTAACCAGTTTCGCTCTTTTACCTTTTTTCTAAGTGAGGAATGTGGTTTATTTTCAACAACATTTGCATATTTATGCTCTTATTTTGATCTTAGAATTAAAATAGCTTCGCGATTTTTTACAGTGTTGAAGCTGATCGCGTGATAAGAAGGTATCAACAAGTTTTTAGGAGCACAGATATTTTTAGTTAGTTAGTTACTACCTACCACTTCACTTTTTTTTTTAATGAGAAATTGCTGTAATTAGCTTCGTAAAAGCACTAAGCACAAACACACGACCGTCGTATGTACGCGGGTAGTATTAACTGTTCATCAAAACTGAAAGCTCAGGCGATAAAATAATACTGATAGCTATCGCGGCAGGACATGTGTGCGTAATGTCAGGGTAAGCAAGCGCGGATAAACTCCCATCCGATCGATACGCGCTACTATGTACTTAAGTACGTACAATCTTTAGTGTACACAATGGTTTGACGGCCGCAGAGGCGTAGAGTGGATCGGCTAATGGATGGACAATTTAAACAAACAAATGCTCAATGAATCAGATCTTGCAAAACTTAAACAAAGCTGATGGTAAAAATACAGTTCACATCGCGTTATGCCATGTACCGACATTGTAGATTGATTAATTCGACATGCGTTCGACAAGATCGCAACCTATATTTTTTGCATGGCTTGGAGGTGACGTCAGGGTAAACATAGCCTTGCTTGTGGATATAAAATTCATTAGGTACGGGCTGACATGGCTGACATAAGTACAAGTAGGTACGAATCTTTGACCTCACAACGTGTTGTACTGGACACTCGTAATCTTATTAGCGTAACTTTTTGTTCAGTTTATGAACATAGTAAGTAGGCCTCGCAAGGAGATATTATTTTTTGTATCTCCGATTAATTATAAAGACTTCAACGGTTATTAAGAATCAAAATCAAGATAAGACAAACACGCTGCTTAGGTACCGACACAGACAGCGATCATGATTACCGTATTTATTGCTTGTACTACCCGTATGGGCGAGCTTGATTCTCGTATCGAATGAAATTGATGTGTGTCGAATGCTGGCCCTAAGGGCAAGCTGTCAGTCCCGAGAGGTGGACATACATCAGCGATTCTCCACGCCGGTCAATTAGCGGGCAGGCGCCGGACGAAGCGACTCCAATCTCATTTGTCGTTAGCACTAACACCGCCTATTGTTATCTCTGCTCAAGACCTGCTATTGTTAAATGAGAAAAGCCAGCTCTGTAGGCACTTTCAATTTATTCCAACACACTCTTTGTAAAGATTTTGACACGCATAATCAATCATTGTCTCCATATATGAATCGGAACACCGATTCAGTCGAATTACGTTCACTAATTTTGAAGTCATAAAACGGCTTCACTAGCAGCGAAATTAATGTCACACTCACCTCGATTGTGATTTTGTTAGCGAGCCTCGAAATATCCGAAAGAAATTGTTATGAACTTTTCTTCAAAGTTTTCTTGAATACATTAATGTTTGTAAAACTTGTAACGAATTTAGGGTATATTTTGCTTTTGGGTTATGTTTACGAATTTTTTGATCGATGTTAAAAGTTTGTATCGGTAGTGAACGCTAGGGACGTGCGCGTGCGTGGCGGCCCGCTAGGCGGGCGCGGACGGACTGGGCGGGCGGCGCCGGCGGACACACATCACTAAAATAGCCGACCGGCCGACACCTGCGCCGCGCGGCGACCTCTCGCTAACCGGTGTAGTTAGGTCGGTTTGTCAACACACATGACACATTTCAGTTACGAGACTTTCAGTTTCACTACAAAAGTAACCTAATTATCTAATTGGTAACTTGAGATTTAACTAACTGCTTTTAGCGAAGTTTTTCTATAAATTATTTGTGACTGTTAACTGCTAGATAATAGCAGTTACTCTTTGATCAACCGCAAACTATAATACACCTTGACTAAATCTTACTCAATCGATATCAATGAAATACACAGGATGTACGGAACGGGCCCCATTTCGGCCAGTTCCTGTCAAAAGGGCTATTACGCAAGTTAGTTGAAGTAAGTCAGCCACATTGTTGACTGTAATGGCAGACGGATGTTCTGCTTGACTCAGGTTGGCCACATGTGGGAACCCCTCATACAAATCGTTAGACAAGCTTTTAATGCTTACGAGAATAGATTAGAACTTGCGGATGTTAGACTAATAAAACGCATTTATGCGAATCTTGTTGATTTCCTTGTTTCGAGTAAGTATGATTTGTAAACTGAGTTACATTGTTATATAGTGCTACCGTTAAAACAACTAACATTAACCTACGTGGGTCTCATATGATCTGCCCATTAAAAGAAATTGTTGGGACGTTAAAAGAGACCTTGACCTTTGAGTCTTTTAGTGTTTCTTATTCTCAGTGGTCGACGGTTAGTCAGCTAGGAACGACGATCTAATCTAGCTTTAAAAAATATTTGACATTAGCTTTTGCCAGCAGCTTCGCCCGCGTCTATGTCGGAAATTATCCCATAGGAATGTACCACCGGGATAAAAAAGTATCCTATGTGATAATTCAGGTTATAAACTGTGTGGCAAATTTCATCCAAATCCGTTAAGCCGTTTTTCCGTGATTAAACAACAAACATACAGCCATCTAAACATTACAAACTTTCACATTTATAATATTATTAGTAGGAAGTAGGACCTTTAGCACTAATTCACAAAATAATGATCATCTTTAACTGTTTGTTGAATCCAGAACGAAACAATAAAACAACACTTTACCACCTAGCAGATAAACTTAGCCACCCAACTACTCGTTAACTTTGACCGACAAACTGATCGAGTCACTCAGTCAAGGTTGAGCGCATTTTAGTGGATTAGCACTCGGGTTATTAAATTATGCCTGCCATCCGCGAAATTGCTTCGGCACCACGCCCTCTAGCACACCGCAACTTTATAACTACACTGATGACTATACTTTATAACTATATGACTGGACAAAACATAGAGTGTGCTTAACGGAAAACAAATCGTATATTAATTTTTTTTGCGCAGTATCCTATTACTTATTCTAAAATATTATAGCCTAAGGTACTCCTTATAATATTAGCTATCTGCCAGTGAAAGTCCCGTCAAAGTCGGTTTGGCCGTTTTGGAGATTAGCAGGAACAAACAGATAGACAGACCACAAATTTGTTTTTGTTATAATAGGTACCATATATACTTTCATACGCATCTAGTAAGAGCTGTTATTTTGACATTACAAACAGACACTTCAATTTTATTTATTTGTAAAAATAAATGTATATGTGTAAGTTATTAGTAATGTATCCATCCAAAGGTTGTCTTTAAAAGATCGCTCTTAGTGATAAGACCGCCCATTGTAAAATTTTATATATTTATGTTCTGTAATTTGTATGGTGTACAATAAAGAGTATTCTATTCTATTCTATTATACTAACACAAACCTTCCAGAATAAATTCTCAAAATGAAGGTGAAAACCGCATCAAAAACCGTTGCATAGTTTAGAAGAAAACGGTCACACAGACAGACACGAAAATAAAGTTTTATTAACTGTATGTATAGTATAGACATACCTGTTGCAATACCTATAACTAACTATATACAGGATAATTTTTTATTCAGTGCGTAAATTTTCACAGGGTGTTCTACCCATGAATATGAACAACTTTCACTATGGGACCATCTCTGAAATCACAAAAAAAAAATCAGCTGTTTCTTATAAAAGTTCAATACCTACTCGACCAAAATGTATGAATCTGCTGATTTTTTTTTCGTGATTTCAGAGATGGTCCCATAGTGAATGTTGTTCATATTCATGGGTAGAACACCCTGTAAAAATTTACGCACTGAATAAAAAATTATCCTGTATACAGTTAGTTATTCAGCAGGTACAGATACGATCTTTAGGACCTTCCAGTTATATAAGGGTAAAGTTAGATAAATATTCTTTTTTTTTGAATTTTAACAGGATCAGTGAATTTTAGAAGTAAAATAACAATAACGCCAAAAAATTATGCAGCATGTCAGCTTATTATTAACTTTACAGAAATCTTCGGACACAGAATTACACGATTACAAAAGTAGCAAAAATAAAATTAGGAATTTCCTTTGATTTCAAAATATGGAGGACTTGACATTTGACTTGACTTTCATCTGTTACTATATCTACGAGGTTATAATAAGATTTTATAAGTGTTAGATACCCTTTTTTCAAACGCAGGAGTTTTTTAATAATTTATTCAAATCTTTTGAGCAATTAATTATGATGAAAGAAATTTATAACCCTTGTTTACAGTACCCGTATACTAGTGTAAACGAGGCGTCTACGAGGGTCTACGAGGGTTCTAAAGGGGTCTATAAGTGCGGTCTACGTGCAATTTTAAGGGTTCATAAAATAATTCTACTTAGATAACACTGATTTGCAG
This sequence comes from Apamea anceps, assembly GCA_951799955.1. Lineage (NCBI taxonomy): Eukaryota > Metazoa > Arthropoda > Insecta > Lepidoptera > Noctuidae > Apamea > Apamea anceps. The sequence goes on along the minus strand of OX637505.1, from coordinate 12,451,559 downwards.
GCAAAACGAGCATGTAAGGATTGTAGTAGGTGGCGTTCTGTAGTATCCGCATATCCCTTTAGGAAGAAGGTGTGAGTCTACGTATGCGTGTTCTGCTTTGGGCCTTTAGGAAACATATTTGAAGCGCTTCTTCACTATAGACTAGTGCTAGATGGGGTTTACTAAACAAAAAGTATTGCCAGTATGTATGTATACCTAGGTACATCAATTTATACGACCGCGAACACAGCGGATTTCTATATTACTAGAAACCGGACACATCGATAAGGTACAATATGTGGCCGTTAAGATGGCACATCGAATTTAAGTTAAAAATATTTAACTTTGCAGAGCTCCCTCTCTGTCACTTATACCTGCTTCAGCGTTTCTTTGTTTCATTCTAAAACCCAAGGTGCCACATTAACGCCCGTGTACTATGATGATTATTATATCGATGCTTACCAGGATCATCATCGGTGAGCGTGGACAGAGGTCGCAGATGCTCGAGCGAGTCGGCGCGAGCGAGCGCGTCGGGGGCGGCGCGCAGCGGGGCGGCGGGCGTCGGCGCCGGCGCAGCGCCCCCGCCCCCTTCGCCGCGCAGGAACACCAGCTCTACGGCACCATCGCTCGGGAACGACGGATCTGCATAAACAAATAATGGTAAAGGATACCCAAAGGTGTTAACGACTTTACTCAAAATCAACAGTTGCTAAAATCATCGTGGTTTTGAATTACCCAGTAACTGGGTTGTGGAGGTCAGATAGGCAGTCGCTCCATGTAAAATACAGGTATTCAGCTATATCCAGCAAGACAGGAAGCCGACCCCAACATAGTTGGGAAAAGGCTAGGCAGATGATGAATAGTTGATAAAATCCGTCCGTCTTATTGCCACTGTCAGTGTGGGGACGAGAAATTTAATAATTAATACCACACTTCTTAAAATCAATCAAGTAGTTTAGGCTAAAATTATTTAAAAACATAACTTTTCACTTACTGATTATTTTTTTTAGTTGTTTTAGTAAAAGTTACTTCTTATATAATAAACTATTCAGTGACAGAACTCTTTTTCGGTTAGTGGTGGAAATTAGGACCACTTTTGCCCATTGTCATTTGTCAGTTATATTCAAATCCCTGGTAGTTGGGGGTGATCCTATTGTAGTCAACTACGAGGACTCGGGGCTACTATTACAAAAATCCTAATGGAAAAAAAAAAACACTTGGCCCGACCAAGGGATCGAACTGAGGACTGCTCAGCAGTCGCGACCACTAGACCAAACAGGCAGTAAATTGGCATTATTGGCATAAAGGTTTTTTTCTCTTGGTCTTTAGTACTGGTCATTATACAACTTTAGGTAGGTACTCTAATTCAATGTTTAAACATTAACATTTAAAAATTTTCTTAATACTTTGCATTTTCAAAGAACGTTTAAAACTTCCCTTCCGATCGTTTAAAGGTTGTCTTTAAAAGATCGCTCTTAGCGATAAGACCGCCCATTGTATTGTGTTGACACCCTGCGTAAAATTTCTGTATTTATGTCTGTAATTTATATGGTGTACATAATAAAGAATATTCTATTATGTTGCTGTAAATTCCTTATAATAATGGTACCCTGGTTGTTACCTTCTAATTTATTCGTATTTGAGAAAAAATAATGAAATTTGGCTTTATTAAATGCATAGCATTAAATTTGCGTTTTGCTTAGTGCTGAATTTATTACTTTGACCTCACATTTAATGGTTCAAGCAATTTTCCTGATAACAAAATCACGTTGGCGTAATTGCACTCAATTGTAGACAAGACTTATTGAAATAAATATCTTTGTCTAGTATGTAGGTAGGTACTTATGTACGGTCACCAAAGGAGATAAGTAACCAGGTTCGTCGGATATAGTTGAAGTTTAGTAGGAAACGATGGATGTTTTCGGATAAAATTGAATTTAATTAATACAAAACAAACAGTTAATTTATCAAGTTAAATTTCATTCAAAAACATCGATCGGTTTCTTACTAAACTTCAACTATAACCGACGAGCCTGGTTACTTATCTCTTTTGCTGACTGGTACTCACACCTATATGTTTGTATACATACTTGTGGCACAGGCAGATTTAGAAGCAACATTCAAATTAGTATTTTAAGGTGTAAAATAAAAAGAATTGTTTCATTTTGAGATCTTATGGATGATGGCATTTTTTGTATGAGATGTTAAGCAGCACAGTAAACACATTCAATGCTAGCAGGAGCATAGAAAAGGATATAAGTACTTCGTATAGAAGATAAACACTGGCTCGCGATACGTTTAAAAATTCATGATATTATTGCACACTTTTTGGTTGATGTACGTCAAACTTTGCTTCTATACGAAATTTCATTTTATTTTCTGTGAAAGTACTTAGTGTTGAGTTGTAAGAAACATCGTAGTTAGAAAAAGATGTGTTCAGACAAAAGTAAGTAAGTTTACTGTCTTAGGTTACACCATCAAATTGTATAATCTATGTATAAATACATATTATGCAGGTATTATATTATTATTATTACCCACGACGATATATCAAGCTATACATTTCCAGTTTTAGTTAAGCTCGCATTGTATAGGCTTTTCTTTTAATGATAAGTCAGCTTATACTGGTAATGTATAGCTTATGTCGTCGTGCATACCTAGACGAACAATTTATCGTCATATGGAACGCATCAATTTGATAAGAAATTGATGGTGTAACCGCCATCTTACATTTGTCTGAAAGAAAGCCAGAAAGGTGGTGGTTACCGTGCACGGCATGATCGAGCTGCTGCTTGGTGAAGGAGAGAGTGTGGTCGGCGACTGCGCACGTGTGGAACTGACACGCGAACACCAGGCGGCGCTGGCCGGGGCCCGCGGGGCCGCCGGGGCCCGCGTGGCCGGCGGGGCCGGCGGGGCCCGCGCCGGGACGTGTTTGTGCTGCCCGGCGGTACGCGCGCACCACCACGTCACCGCGTAGTGCAAGCCGCCCCACGCCAACTGTCCATCCGCCACCGTTTACCATGTATAGACCTGCACAACATAACATTTCATTACAAATTAATACTTAGGTAGGACATTCACGATGATTGATGATTCGATGTAAAAGCATTAGTAAGTCATTGCATTGTAAATCTCGGTAAACTAAGGTATAAATTGAATGATTGCCGAGAGTTTCACCAAACCCGTGGCAATCATTGTAATTTATACTCTACAATGAGGTGAGAGTTATCATATTACAGTAGTGAGTACATAATCTTACTAAAGATTTTACGACATTCAAATTTGATCGTAAATGCGCTGCTTTATGAAAAAAATTTGAGGGCGATACTCAATTTTGAAGAAAAATTACCATATCAAAATTTACAAATATTCCTAAATATTTCTCAATATTTGGGCTACCCAAATTAGCCTCAACTATTGAAACAGTTGAGTCACCGCTTGCAAAAAGGAAGACTCTACAAATCTCGATTCGCTTATTGCTTAGTGTCTACCTAGTGCTACTAGTGCTAATGTGCACCCTGAGACAAAAGCAACCGGTTACTGGATGTAGGTTTTGTCATTACGGTTTATGTCAATATTTTAAGATCTTTGTTTGATAATGATCGTGTCTCTCAATATTTGCAATGTGTGCTAAAAGCGACGGGTTTGGTGACCGCGTTCAAATTTGCTTAGATATGCAAGATATCCTTGCAAATCAATCTCTTCAAAGTCCTAAAGACTATTACTGACTAGCGACCAGCCCCTGGATTAGAGGAGATAATTTATTAGATTGGAGATTTATTTATTATTATGTAAGTTTAATATTAATTCATACCTTCCGGAAGAAATTCTCTAAATTATGGTGAACACCCCTTTTGTGGCATAATTTGAAATTTCAATAGTAGTACATAGTATGGGACTGTAAATATGGTACATCGAGACTAAGAAAGAGACTCTCGCACAAGTAGGAGGGATGAAATGATGTAGGGGGATGATAGTTTATAAAGTCAAATACATTCTACTTTACTTTGCTGTGTCATTTTTACTGCCGGGTACTGTCCTCCTTTTTAATGTTACTTGCCTGACGTGTAAACGCAGACGAAGTTCTCGTATATCTTGAGGAAGGCGATGGTCGGTGTGGCGGGTGATGCGAGGGAGCCCGCTACGCTGACGTGTGTCAGATACAGGGGCGCTGCGTTCACTCGGATCTGACCAGCCAGCAGGCCAGCGAATGTGTCGATGTAGCTGTTCACAAGAAGAAAATATTATGTTAGGCTCTACTTTACGAAATATTTTTGCGATTTTACTTCGCAAAAATAAACTATTAGCCATTAGATAGGCGTTTTGCCCGTTAATAATTGTCTTAAACGCTACCAATTTTTAGAATGTATTCCATTTTGCGGATTGACTTGACAAAAAGAGGAAAATAAAATGGCATATTATATTATTATCCATGAACATTACTCAAGTCGAATTATTTACTATGTTAGGTAAAGGAAATAAATCATTAAAAAAAATAATTGAGGCGGGGCTTAGTATTATCGTATCCTATTTACCGTTTATTGCTTGGTAGTTGGAAGACGGGCACTCTGTCGTCCAGGTATCTCCTCATAGCGTATCGGTCAAGGGCATGCTCAGGCGCACCGCATATCGCCGAGTAATGCATGTATGCCGCGACCAACACGCCTAGCCGCTCACGGTTGCCCCTGGAAACAATTAAAAAGGGAAAATGAAGTATACTGTCAAAAAAAGTGTTCTGTTAAACAAAATCATACACAATTGACGACGGCTATTTACAGAGGTGATGTGAAGTTCATGGTATGACCGTTTTAATATTTGGTAGCGAAACTATAACTAAATAGAAGGACAGCGCCAAAATAACTACAATTACTTAGGATACGATACGATACGATACGACGATAGGATACCGGAAATAATAATTACTTAATAATTAATTTATTACAGTCATTTACAGTATTATCTATTTACACATGTAACAATTTATCTAGGATTCACGGTATAATCAACAACCGGAAAATCTATATGTACTATTTTTTATCTGTTTTCCTTATAGACCGCCGCGACAATTTGGCAGCCGGATTAATTGATTGACTATAGTCTTGTAACAATATGTCGTTAGAAAACAAGCGGATGTTGCCATCTCTCGTACTTGATAGTCCTGATTCCTACCTATAGACCTATTTATTCTATTGAACCTATTCCTATAGGTTCGTCTGACTATACTAAACTGTAATGATGTAAAGCCTTCTCTGTAGCTAAGACTATACAAGACAGCTTGCATTGTATTAAGTATCTTGCTGAATGTGTCTTATTATCCAAACTATATGTTCTCTAGGGGTGACACGGCATAGTTTTTTCATCCAATAACTTATATAAATTAGATATTTACCATGCAAGCAGTATGGCGACGTTCTTTGGATGCGCAGCTAGCCAGCTCTCGATATGCTTGCAGGCAGCGCAGAGGCGCTCGAGTGGCGGGGCCAGGTCGCCGGCCCAGCCGAGCGAGCGAGCGCGTCCGAACACGCCCCGAGCTGCCCCGACACCGCCTGCGCTGTCGCCGCCGCTCACCTCGAATACCTGGAAAAGATGCAAAAACAATAATGATGAAAAATATGAACTGTCTGTTCCAAGCTTGCAAGATCCCGAGGGAGACTTAAACCGATGTGGATAGATGCACGAAAACATGCAATGATTCCGACAAGGACAGAACAATTTCGAAGAGAAAGATAGGCGAGTCCCGTGTAGATTAGAGAGAAATGTTGACTCTTTAGACCGTAGCAGCTACATCATGATACATGAAACTCTAGGCTACGATCATCGGGTTGGACACAATCATTTTCATCTCTAACTTTTGCCAACCTTTTGGGGTCGAGTTGCAGACGAAAACTATTTTTGGTTATATTACTCCTTTACACAGCGGCAACCTCTGAAAGTGAAGTGTAAAGCTTAATTCTTAGGTAAATGCAGTAGTAAACTATGGAGCATTTACGAGGATAAACACCCAAGTAGAGTTTTGAGTGAGTTTTGGCATCATTAACAATATGGACGTAATGAAAAAATGACAAACTAACCCACTTTGCTAACTACAAGTACCTACATATATACCTACATTAAGGTCTCCCAACTGACATCCACCTAGGAGACTTTTAAGGCGGGTCTGGCTCTTATTTGTAGCATTAGAGTTACCAAACGCGGTCCGTATAAGGGTGCCGGTCAAATTTACATCAGACTTTGTAGCTCCAATGTTTGTACACATGGACTTCGATAGTTGTTACAACCAGAAACTAGTTGAAATAGTACCTACCTATTTATATCTATAATTGTGACTAGAGAAACCACTCTTTGTTTTATTAAAATAGTATCTCCAAACGGGAGGATAACTGCAGTTTAGGCAAACTGCAGTTATTTTGTAGATAGATATGAAAGAGGTTTCAAAACATATTTTACCATAGCCCACTATTGACAATTAATTTAAATTGTTTTTTATTAAATTAGTACCAATTAAACGCCCATCTTATAAAATTACTTTTCAAATAAAATATTCTTCAAAGCGCCGCTCTTATGAGACGGCGACGCGCCCAACACGTGGGCAGCACTTCCTCTAATTAAAATATTTAACATAAAAATCTACTCATATCTACACTAATGACAAAGTGAAAAAACTCATAGAAATAATTTGCTGAGATCCGTGATCTATGACTGAGTTTCATCCCGCTCTTGTTATAAACGAGTCCAGAGGGAGTAAGGGGTAGAACCTACTTATTATTCAGTCATGTGGACATTTATTTTAATGCTAGTTGTTATTGTTATTTAAAAAACACTACTTCAGGCCAACTGACAATAAAATGGCGGAGCTCATAAATCACCCTTCACCAATTGTTAAATCACGCTTTTTGGTAAAGATTTAGCCAAAAACTATAATACATACCTATCACCATAACCCATTCTAGATAACTACCAATATTGTCTGTTTAAGTATGAGTGCTTGCTTGAAGTTTTGAATAGAAGAATGCATGAATGTGTTATCTTTAAGTGTCAATTACGCAAAATATGTTATATATACTTTTTTTTCATTGTTTTTACGTACGTTTAAATAGTGTAACTACTCACCATGAAATGTTCTCCATGTTTATTGGTGAGCATATGCGCGGCCTGAGCCTCCGCGTGTGCATCTCGCTCGGGCAGGTGCAGTGCCAGCATGCGCTCCGCTACATAGCATAGGTCTAGCCTGCTGCCAGGGCCACCGGGGTAACTCGCCGACCGGGAACCACCCTGGATAATAGAAAATGCAAGAGTTATTACATGACTAGTAGCGCCCCGCGGTTTCACCCGCATAAGTGTCGATCCCGCAGGAATATCGGGATAAAAAGTATCCTATGTGTTATTTTGATGTATAAGCTATATTACTGTAAAGTATCATCATAATCCGTTCCATAGTTGTTACGTGAAAGAGTAACAAACATCCATCCATCCATCCTTACAAACGTTCGCATTTATAATATTAATAGGATAGGATAGAAAGCAGGATATTAGTAGGATTTAAAAATACTTATGATGATGAGCAGAGTATATGTATTCCTCTAATGATGAAATGTAAAACACGATGCGAAATAGCTAGATCTCCAGTTCTAAGAACCAAGTTCTATGCAATCGAGACAAACCTATTTGTTATCAACTGGAATAGATCCAGGACCCTGCTGCTGCCACCTCGTCAACTACGAATATGTTATATGACACAGCAAGAAAACATGGGTAAACCTATTTTCTGGTTAAAGATCGTATTGTGCACAATCTCATGCAATTGGTCATATTATCGTACTTATCGTACATACCGGGGATTACCTATTTATAGGTGTGACCAAGGAAGGGCTGGCACAATGTTTCCGAAGGCGTAATACATCAAGATCTTGAACACACGCGTGTAAATGGACATAAATTGAGTTCTTCCTACCTTTAGTTCTAGTCTGAAGGGAAGTAAGCAAGGACACTAATTGAACTACGGATGTAAGGTGATGAAAGGTCAAGGAATGCTGTTAATTACGTGCCTCTTGGTAGATTAACTCTAAGCCAAACATGTCTAAGAAAAGGGTACCGTCATCGTCATACGTCATCGCTTTGTTATCGTTTGAATGAACAAGTTATTGATCTGAAAACAGTGTCCTTGTAGGTATGGGGTCGGATTACTGTTACATTGTTCAATAATAAAGTTAATCACCCTTATGCCTTATTGGAGTCAATGGTCGGTCAGAATATCGAATTTCCACTCAATGCACATTAAAAACAGAAATTCAACGCTTCATTGATCACATTGTTATGAGGTGATGATAACAAAACAAAATAGATCATTATGAAACATAAAGACCAGAATACCATAAGCTTCTATTCAACGTCAGCTTACAACAGTTACAAAAAAATGTTAACTCGAAAATTATTGCCGATTCCATTCAATTAACTACCGGTTTAAGCAGTAACATTAACTGTAAGTGTAGGTGTAAAATCCAATATCCCATTATCAGTACCAAAAATCACAAGGTCAACACGCACAAAATAAACAACACAGCAATCACAAGCGTTCACAAGGAGTTATTTTAGGACCCCTCTTGTATCTACGGCTATAACACGTGTTACTCGCCGGGTGTGCTGTGTGAAGGACTCGTAAACATTTTTCGAATCTTAAGAACAAATTCGAGACAGATAATCCCATCATAATTTCCGGTTTATGAAATAAAAACCGACGTGTGGAAAATTATGCATACACTCCGCATACTAAGCATACTGTTGTTACGATAAACTAGAATAGAAAGGTGACAGCGAAGGGAAAAGCCCTGATTTGTCTTGCTTTTAAGTGTTTATGTCAGCCAACATAAGGTCGTAGGCGCGCCATAATTCTGTGAAAGTGTCTCAAGCGCTGCGTAGGCGCAGCCGCGCGGGCGACGCGAAGCTGCGTACTCTGCGAGCTTCGACTTCAATGCATTTAATCCGATTAGAGTAGTCGATGCGTAAGCCCCGCTTCTATGTGATGTAAATTAAGGCTATTTGAGCAGAAGACGTTTATTTGTATCGATGGCCCATTAAAGTGCTTATTATGGTTGATTAAAGATAATTGCGAAAATGGCTAAGAATTAAGCTGAATTTCCTTTTACAATGAAATGTAAAATGTGTGCTTTTAGAGAAAGTATTGCCAACGGAAGGTCTTAACTTTTGTGGCTGACAGTTTCTTCAAGATTTATGTATGGCAACTAAAATGCCGTGTCATATACATACATAGGCGAACATATACTGTATCTTTTACAAGTTTTCACAATTAATCCTGGTAAATGAACCAGTATGAACTAGCAAAGAGTCATTGAAGATGCATAGACTTTGTAATCTCCATTCTCATTCCATTCTTTGTAAGTTTTTCTTTAAATGACATTAAAAGAAAAACTTACGAACTATAAAGAAGCAACTCAAATCTACATATATTTTATGGTCGCCATTGAGAAAAATCGTTCGTTCAAGTAGTTTGGTATCGTGCCAAAAAAATACATGATACGAATATTATATGATTGCATTATGTAAAATAATATCCTCATTTCATATTCGCTGAGAAAGAAAGAATGGAAGAAAACAGATATTTCTATGAGATATACCTAATCAATTAGTTTGCTGTTTGTACACAAACATGATCGCTATGAATCACTTAATGTTGTTTAATGAAATGGTTAATTAATTTTCTGATCAGAAACAGCTGATAACTTAGGTTGAGGTTACATGTTACACCGGTTGCAAATCATGATATTATTCTACTAGTTTTGTAAAATAAACAGTCTTGTCTCTATTGAAAACAAAACAAAATTCATTTTGAATACATTTTCGCTTGTAGACTTTCTCTTGATAAAAAATAATGGTGTATTTTACCTGTTCTCTCGAAAATGTTGTTGACGCCGGGGTGGCAGGCGCACTCACGGCTCGACTCTAAAACAAAAGAACAACATAAAGTTATTAAAACATCACCACAGATTACTGCCAAGCTGTTATTACTGTGACTATTGCAAAATAAATCTTTGAAATGAAAAGCCCCGCGAGGTCGAGCTGTCATTAAAATGAAATCAAAAGTAGTAATTTAATCCTTGTCATTTTTTCGCAATGTCGGCTTCAAGTTGATGGGATTTCGTTTCACAGAAATATTATATTATTATTGTATAGTACGCCGAGGTGGCATTGAGGAATGCATTTCATTTCACTATCTAATGTGGTTGACTATAGCGAGCTTTGTACGGTACAAGATTTCAGTTTATACGAAGGCATTGTGTATATGTAGTTTGTGGTTTAGTTGTCATGACTGTTCAATTGACAACAGTTGATGAACGTTTCTTTGTTAGCTGAAATCTTGTTTAGATAATGGTGTTTTGAATATGTGGTTGCGTTGTACAAGTTGAGATAAAAACACAACATCAGAGGGGCAATTCTCGTTATATCAAGAACGTTAAAGTCAAAGTCAGTCAGTTAACAGTCTCTATCTGTCAAAAATACCCCCAAAATCCCTATATTTTGACAAGTTTTTGACATTGATTGTCGCTGAGATAAGATTGTGACTAGATTTGGAACGTTTTTAACCGACGAAAAAAAACGGAGGAGGTTCTCAAGTCGACGCGTATATATATGTATATATTTTTTATGTATGATAACGCATAACTTTTTACAGAGTAGTCCGATTTTGATAATTCTTTTTTTAATTAGAAGGGAATTTCTTAAACTAATGTAAGTACATATACCTAAATTATTTTGACTCGGCGCCGTTTATATTTAAGGTAATTTAGTGATCTTTGTTTATTGATTGTTTGGCGCCGACTCAAAATTACTTAGGTATATGTACTTACATTAGTTTAAGAAATTAGTTATTAAGGTTAAATAAAAAAGGTTTATTATTTTTTGCTTTTCAGTTTTTTCGGCGGTTTAATTTTTTTGTTAAAAGTTTTTATTAATTACAAAAATTGGCCTTCTGACCTTTTTCTTAAGTGTTTAGCTTAAAAGCTTTGAACTACAAACTTTACAGGGCAATCAGGTTTTAGTTTAATAATCCATGATGCTTAATGATAATAAACCTATGTTTAGGGATCACACAAAGAATCAAATAGGTGTAGTAGATAGACTACGTTAATCCGCTACGAAATTCCTAGCCCTCTATATCGTAGCACTTTTTGCATAATATCCAAAAATCTTTTGATCTTTATCAATTGACAGTTTCTAGTATTATTTTTAACTAGCTAGTTCTAAGGATTGGAAGATTTCTTGCAGCTTTAACGAAAGACATCAGACCTATCGAGGAAATCGTAGAAAGCATCTACTCGCAACTTACTAGGTTTTCCTTGAAATAATGCTAAAGTTTTATGGTTACCGTAAGACGTGAAACGTGTGATGGTCAAAGTTTACATCCGTCAGTCCCTGGCGGGTGTATCGCGATCGGATGGACGAGTTCCGTCAATAAAGCTGACAAATGAGCCCCTCTGGGCGCGGCTTAAGTGATTACTGCAGGTTATATCGCCTCATATTACAGCTGATTAATATAGGACTACATTGTTATTATTTAACGTGACTAAGTAACTGTAAAGCTTTAACCCAAATTGCTATAGGTAGGTATTATATGATCAATTGATCATCAGTATTTTAATAGTTACGTACCAAGATTAATTTTAGATTTTATAAAAAAAAACCCAAATGACAAGTAGGACGAAATGATCTGAAAAAAAAAATGGTGCAAAAAATATTAGAGACCTATTATTTTCTTGTGATATCCGAAAAATTTGTTGAACCATTCAGAAAATGTAGCAAAGTTTTATAAACATTTTCCCATCCTAAGATGTTTAGTTTTTCACAAAACTGCAGTTTTTATGTCATGACTACCTGCGTCAATATCTGGTGTTAGGCGGAGTAGACGTCGGTACTGTTAGTGTTTTATGCGCGCACGAATATAACAGCCATATTTTATCCGGCTTTAAAACGAATATTTAAAAGTGTAAAATTAGGTCACGTCGTTTTACGAGTGTTCGTAGTACGAGTTTTACTAGGAGTTAGGACAGACCGCAGAGGGAGCGCGCGTGTGTGCTGCGAGGCTGCGCGAGCGTCGCGTGGTCCGCGCGGGCGCTCGCTGCAGATAGAACACTGCTCGCCACAGCGCGAATGCCAGCCGGTGCAGCGTGCGCGCAGCGTCCGCGCCCCTGCTGCAGCGACCACGCATCTTCGCCCACTTGCACACACTTCGCCCAGTCCATCAATTCGTTAGAATTTTTCGATGACATTTAATTAGTTCCACTAATCTTCACTCTGTTAAAATTCGTTAGTCACATTTTAATAACGTCTTTCTAAACATTTCATGTCATCACGTCTGTGTGGGAATACTGACTACTTTGTTAATTAAGTTCCTCGTGAAAAACCCCGCATAACAGTACGGTATTTGAAGCTAAAATAAAAGGAAAAAAATGCTTGAAAAGAGAATTCTAAATTAATGTTATGTGTGTGGACAAAAACAAAGGATTTAGTGAAAGGAACGTGTGGTTTGTAGCACACATGGAGTGGCGGCAGCGGCCGGCGCCCGGGGGCATGCGCCCCGAAGCCTGCACTGCGACAACCGCGCACATAGCGTGCTAGTCACTGTACTCAACGTTTTGATTCTTTGGGATGACACATGCTGATCAGAATACAATGCTGCTACAATTACAATCTCTTCAAATTAAAATATCACATTATGCCTCTTCGTTAGTTTGAGACAGAGTGCTATTGTTAAAGACTGTGATAAGGACAAACTTTAATAATGCAATAAATGTAACGGCAGGGAGTCGGGAGTGGATGCACCGTCACGTCACCGCAATAACCCTGACCTTCCTCATAAAGCGCGTGCTACCACGGGGGTGAACGACCTCGGGGGTGTGCCTCATCTAAATAAAAGACCGTCATATGACGGGAATCAGCGGTCACCGAGACGCCGGGCCGCCGACGACTCTTTTCATTGCGCTAGCTTTTTTGCTCTCTACAGCCGTGATTACAAATGGTACGGCCGATTGAAACGTTTCTTTGAATATTCTGCAAGTAAGAAATTTCTTTCTAATGCGCACATAAAATATAACTGCTTCTTGAAGCTTCCCGACAAAGCAGTCTGGTATTTTGTATAATTAATTATCCAGCGCTCTTGTCGGGTTTATCATTAATTTGCTAAGCGGTTATCAAGGCAATGTAATCCTTGTATTGTGCTCCTTTATCTTATCTGGGAATGTTTAAACATCTGAATTAACGAGATACGAAAATAGTTTACTGAAATCCTTTACAATGAAGTGTTTATAAGTTTTAAACTAACTTTCCTACTCTTTTTACCATCAACCTGTAGACATTATTTGAAAAATACTTATAATAATTCACTAATGAAAATCAAATGAAATTTTTCACTGATCAACTTTTCACAGCACTTTCGTCAAAATGTAAACTTTTTTAATTTTCCAAAATTTAACTCGGTCGGCGTTTGTTTTTTTTTTGGCACTGGTCTAAAATCTTCGAGCCAAGTTGCACAAGCAGTCCATACTACATGCTACAAAGATTTATTTAGTGTATCGTGTCGGGTCGCACACGCGTGAGGCGACGTCGGGAGCGGACTGGCGGCGCTCTGCAGCGTCCCGGCGCTCCTCTGGCGGCACTCTGGCGTCAGAGCGTTGCTAGGCAACCGACGCGCTAGACAACCGTACACTACACACTTCGCTGTTATCTTATAGAACTTTAGGTGCAGACAGTACACACGCGTTACATGACATTCGGACCTAGAGATTTTAGTACTTACTAAGAAGGGTATTTCTTAGTACTATAATCCAACCATTTCTAGAATATATAAGTGAGCTGGGCTGGGACAGGTTTTAGATCAAATGCAGCTGAATTACATTGATAATTTCAATTCTGTCTAGACTAGGACGATTCATTATTGTTTCGTTCAAAAAACTCAAAATAAACGAAGCATTTTATATGCAAAGAAAATCTTAAATGGAAGTCTATACAGATACATCGCTGCTCTTTTGTTTTAATATTTACATTAAAGCTCTCAGCTCAGGTTTCATTGAAACTGCAGGCGCACATTTAATCACACTTTCCAATGTTTTAATTAAAATCACGCCATAAAGTTCAAATGAAAACCGCAGTAAAACCATTTCCTCGCCATATAGTTATATGAACTGCCATGTTTAATGGGATATAATGACGGTATATTGATCGTCATTTAACTAGCGTGAAGATAATTGCGTTGCCAACTTAAGAGACAACTGTATAATTAATTGAATGGTCAATCATCATCTGCCTGCCTTTTCCCAACTTCTTATGTTGGGGATCGGCTTCCAGTTTAACCGGATGCAGCTGAATACTAGTATTTTACATGGACCGACTGCCTATCTGATATTCACAACCCAGTTACTGGGTTATACGATACCCCTTGGTAAGACTGGTTGTCAGACTTTCGGGCTTCTGACTACCAGTGAGGACTGTCAAAGATCCAAGGATGACAGCCGGGACCAACGGCTTAACGTGCTTTCCGAGGTAAGGAGGAGTCTCGGTATGTAAAGATGGTCACCCATCCACAGACCAACCGCGGCAAGCGTAACTTAGCCTGATCGATCGACCTGTGTAGCTGTTATTATTTAGCCACGGACCCCTCTAATTAATTGAATGGTCAATACCGTTTGATAATTAACTAACAAAATACATAAAAGTAAAAGTTTCATAATATTCATGTAGGTACACAGTAAATGTCCGTGTGTTGTGTCTTCGTGAGTCGTTTTGATGCAAAAGTTGTAGTAATGCGGCGTATGACGCAATGGCTACCGGTTCATTCATGTGTTTGTGCGCTGGGCGGGCGGGCCGGGGCGGGCGGAGCGCTTCCGTAAACAAACGCGCGTGCATTGCGCCCGCACCACGCTTGCTTGATAACTTTATAACTAACCCCGATTGAAAGATACCTTCCTTTTTCGTATGTTTACGTGTATGCAGACCATTTTCGGGTTTGTATGTACAGTTACCTTCGTAGTGTATGATGTCTTGATGTTGTAGTTACGATTTAATTTTAATTGAATCTAATTAATACATCTACGGACGAATCAAAACGTATGTGAGGATCGTAGCACGTGGCGTTCTGTAAGTTCCTGCCTACCCCATGGGAAGAAGGCGCGAGTTTATATGTGATAGATCTAGTATTTTGTTTTGTCAACAGGCATTACATTTAAGCGTTGACTTTGCTTTTAAAAGTTGAGATTGCAGTTTTTCAATTGATTCTTAAGAGTTTCTAATAGCTCACGAAAATGAAAACTTACACAAGTTACAATTCTATAGGAAAATATTTAGCAACCAATAATAACCAAATTATTCCAAAAAATTCTGAGGAGGTGACAAGGTATTTAGGATGATGTCGCCGGATGTACCCGAGGCCTATAATGTGTATCCTAAACTCCTAATCGACAATGCGAAATTCTCACGGGCATGGCCTGTAGTACGTTAAGGGCAATTTGTGAATGCCAAACACGTACTATCATTTCGACGCTAATATTAACTTTGCCGACGACTGAAGTCCGTTTATATTAGTATTTCAGGACGCGCTGACAATCGTTTCGGCAACAATAAAGCGGACTTATAAAAGCTCCCGCCGTGTCATTGGGATACCTACACCAATATCAATAATGGCAATATTCAAACTTTATTTTCACATTTATAATATTATTATTAGTAGGAGAAAGATTAGGATTTAAAAAAAAAATCTTTTTCATAGAAATGTGCAACCTTTCCGTTCAAAAAATAACGAACATTTTTTTTTTTATAACCGACGACAAATTTCACCCCAGGCGGTTCAAAATCATATCCTGAATCCATGGTAACAGGTTGCGTGTCACTGTCCCTGCCAACCTGCATAAAATAGTTGAGCTAATCACTCAAACAGCTGAGTACCGCGATGTCTACAACTTGACATAAAAAAGATAAATTTTAAGTACATCAAGCTACTACAATCTGTAAAATTTCTTTGATCAATTTTCAACAGTTTTATTAGGAAAATTTGACAGTTTCGGGTAGCTTGACCTGCTTTATAATCTCTTAATATTTATTATAATAACTAAGTATTTAAATACAAGCCCTCTTCCTCTCTCCTACTTTTGCTGTGCCCGACAGGGTCCACAATGATCAGTATTCTGTAAAACCTATCACCTAAGTCCACATGTGGAAGCAATAAATATATTGAGTATATATTAGCACAATAGACAGGTAATCAACATCATCATACACGCAGTGGTTCATCTAACAGTAATTGTTGACATAAAAGATATAAACAAGAAAACAGGTGACATACAAACTCGTTTAATATATCCTAAAGTTAATAAATACTTAATACGTCTTTTCCATAAATATCAGGAAGTAGGTAAGTAAAATTAATTAGATTTTTATCAGATTATCGATCACATAGCGCTTTGAAACATTGATTAAATTACAAGTAATTTGTTCACACGTCTTCGTAAATAGGAAGTATGAACGTCTATGTTAAAATTGTTTAAATACGTTAAACATTCTCGTCTAACCGGTTTTCAACTCTAAACGCTAAATTATCCAGTTTTTAACACTTCCGAATTTAACCGATTATTTTGATATCTATATGAAGGCGGAATGTTCGTTTAAAGTTAAGGTGACGACGTGCCTGCTAGTTAACCCAATTCTCCCTCGTTGCATCGCTGCACGGGCTGCACCTTCCTTAGAAGATAAATATAAATAGTGACTCCATTTAAATTGAGTTTCTGCTGCGTGAAAATACAAGTGCAGTGATCACTAACAAGCCTTTGAAAGTGGTCCACCAAAGTAAATATTACTTTAAAAAGCAACTAATGTAAGCGTACCGTCTACCGACGACTCGGAGCCCAAATATTTACTCGGAGACTTAATATTTACATAACATTTCATTTCTATGGAATAAACTTTCTATTTCTATCGTTTGCTTCTTTTACATTGCTGGTAATTACAGAAGCTTACAACTATGAACAGAGTTATTATACTAATAGGTGTTAAAGTATGAAATTGCCGTTTTGTTGTAATACGAGTAGGTACTTCGAATTGACATAGAACCTTCATGGTTTGAGATTTTTTTCACATGGTACCTATGAAGTTCTTCTTTTAAAAAATGTGCAACATTCGATTATCGACTTTCAGTTGTTTTTTTTATTCAGCTTAGACAAGAAAGATGGATACTTCGAAAATTCGAATTACTTTTGAATACGAGTTCCGACGCGGAACTAACGCGGCAGAAACAGCTCGCAATATCAATGTTGCGTTTGGAGAGGGGACTGCTAATGAACGCACCGTGCAATTTTGGTTTAAACGCTTTCGTGATGGAAACTTTGATTTGAAGAACGAACCACTCAGGTGAATAACAATGAATTGAAAGAGATGGTGGAAGCCGATCCGAGCCAAACTACCTAGGAATTAGCGGCATGGTTTAACGTTACCTTACCAGCAATATTGACTCATTTGCGTCAAATCAATCAAATAAAAAAATATGAGAAATGGGTGCCTCATGATTTGACTGATCTGCAGAAAGAAACGCGTGTTGAAACTTGTGTTGCCTTGTTGAATCGATACAGAAATGAAGGAATACTGGATCAAATTGTGATATGACGTGATGAAAAGTGGATTCTTTACGATAACCGTAAGTGAAAAATGCTATGGCTGACCCCATGTCAAACGCCGCAACAGTGTCCTAAAACAAAGCTTACCAATAAAGAGGTAATGGCAACTGTTTGGTGGTCTCAGCATGGTGTTATTCACTATAGCTTTCTCCGATCTGGTCAAGCAATAACGGCAGATATCTACTGTGCCGAAACTCCGAACAATGATAGCAAAACTAGCAGTGAAACAGCCCCGACTTATGAATCGATCTTCACCATTATTGCTCCATGATAACGCGAGACCCAGCACAAGAAACCGTTTTAACTCTACAGGAACTGCAATTGGAAACTATTCGTCTCCCTCCGTATTCACCAGACCTTGCTTCAACGGACTACCATTTTTTTCGTGATTTGGACAATTTTCTACGTGATAAAAAGTTTTCTTCTCAGGAGGCAGTACAAAATGCTTTCACACAGTTTATCGAATCTAGATCACGAGAGTTCTATCGCAAAGGCATAAATGACCTTCCTATTAGATGGCAGCAATGTATAGATAATAATGGTAATGATTTTGATTAAATAAATATGTTAAATAAAAAAAAACAATTTCAATTTCAGTACAAATCGGCAATTTCGGCACGGTTGGCGCAGCAAATATTAAAAATATTTGCTGCGCCAACCACGATACAGGAGAAAATCCTAGTGTGGGGCAACGTTTTTTTTTTAAAAACAAAAAAATTCTTACTTTAAACCCATAATATTTATGAGATAAACTTTAACTTCGTACAATTTTCTTTACGGCTTGGTAATTGGTAAGTAATACGCAAATGCTGGCGAAGTGGTGAGTAAGTTTATACTCGATTAACCATTTGTATAGTCCCATTTAAAAGGAAAATATTCCCTATGGGCGTGTTGCTGAAGGCAATGAACCAGAACTACTAAATAAGCAAAGTGCAGTGTGCAACGGTCAGAGTAAACAACATTATCTCTCACTGTAAAAGGAACTACAATATTTTGTCGGTATTCCCGTAAGCCAGGAAGATACGTGGCCGCGGGCGCGCTGCTATCGCAATAGCTATCGTGAGAAAGTTTCGCGATCCGCCGCCCAATCACTTATCTAACATTAATCCCGGCCCGCGGCCTCTTTGACAGCCACTTACGGCCGAAAGCAATTTGTATTAATTACACCACGCCGACCTATATCGATGGCTATTTATTTTAGTTTTGCTCAATTTCATAAATTGAAATATACCTATGTGGTTATCTTTACATTATTAGACGCAGCGTGAGCCACGATGTAGACGATAGTGATGTATGTAATGTTGAGTGGAGAGGTGTGACGGTACTTGACGGTAGAGCTGACCGTACGGCAGCCAGAACAGGTTAATACGTAGTGTTGTGATTGCGGAGTGCGGAGGAGCGGGTGGTATTGTACCGTGGTATCGCTCGATCTCCGGGTCTGTGGGTCGGGTCGGCCGGTCTATTGTTTAAGTGTCGAATTTTATTTATGGCGACGTCGGAGAGGCCCGATGGCCTGTGCGCCGACACCTGATGCCGTAATCAGTATCTCCCTGGTCGCCGGGTGGTCCTCTCTCAACTATCTAAGCTCATACATGGTAGTTTACAACGAGGTGTCATAATTTGTATTACTACTTTATTCATTTCGCACCACACATTGATATTCCATTCAATAGGTTACTTGTTTACACACACTAGATTTTTTTCTTTGATGAATATCTCTGGTAATTGCTTGAGATAATCATACTTTATTTTGCGTAGTCAAGGATTGGTGAATGATTGCAAAATAATGAAGGTTGAATATTATTATATTGGTCATCAATCGTCGGGCAGTTGCCCGCCAGACACAACACCCGTTTGGTCGGAGGATCCTCCCTTTTCTATGGAGGATGAGTAAACTTTACACCCTGTTCTTGAAACCTCTATACTGGTGACCCCGAGTATGAACGTCAACGCAGCCTTAGACTAGTATATTAGTTATTAGTCATTAGTGTAAAAAAAAGGTACTGGACTAATAACTAATAGTCGCCGAATAATAAAAACTATTGGGCTGGCTTGGTTGAATACACATATTACCCATGCCTCTTTACTTATTAAAAAAAAATACAGAAAAAATTCCCGCCACACTTTTGGATTCGTTTGATTTTGTCGTTTGCCATTGGCAGTAAAAGCGGATTGTTTTATTTAAAGTAAATTATTTAATTAGATAGCCACTATCTGCGAGTAAATTGTGTTGCCATATCGGGACCGCAAACTACTAAACTACATGGTTCCCGTGCCTCGACAAATCGTTCGACAAATTGTTCTTCGTTTCCATTTGGGGCATCAATAGGCACCAATGTGTCCGAATCTGAACATTTTTTAAATTTTTTTTTTTGGTGAATTTATGTCTAATAATTTTGTCTAATATTTTTTACAAGCCTTCTGAGACTAATAGCTCTATCAGTGTAATTTACAAGAGTACCTATTTAATAACATATTTTTTTATGAAGCCAAATTGAATTTACTCAGGTAATTTTAGCTAATATATTAGTTGGGAACTAGGGCCCTATTTCTCGAAACTTATTAGACTAATAATACTTATAAGTCCATGAACGAGTATTTTTTACAAGTTTCCTAGTGTGCGTTTCTCGAAGCTACGGTAGTAAAATATTAGTTACTAGTTGCCAACTAATAAATATTAGCTAAAATTACCTGAGTAAATTCAATTTGGTTTCATAAAAATATATATTTTTAAATACTCTTGTAAATTACACTGATAAAGCTATTAGTCTCAGAAGGTTTGTAAAAAATATTAGCCAAAATTATTAGACTTAAATTTACCAACAAATTTTACAAATGTGGTCAGATTCGGACACTTCCGATAGTGAAGGAGATACAATAATAATTCGCCGTCGTCGAGTCTTTTTAACCAGAAAATCTTACGAAATATTCGAATCTATATTCCAGTTTAATGAAAGGATTTAAAAATGGAAAACCTGATGGCTGTTATCGGGCTTAGTTTGCAATGGTAAAAATCAAGCCTTGTCACCAAAACTAATAATTTTAGTTGCTCTACACTGGATGGGTACGAGTGCACGAAGTAGCCAATGTGCAAACGACAAAATCAAACGAATCCAAAAATGGCGGGAACTTTACCGTATTTTTTTTAATAAGTAAAGAGGCATGGATAATATGTGTATTCAGCCAAGCCAGCCTAATATTTTTTATTAGTCTGCTACTATAAGTTATTAGTCCAGTACTTGTTTTTGAGAAACAGGAAATATTAGGACTAGTAATTTTTACACTAGTAACTAATAAGTAATTTTACTAGTAAACTAATAGTTTCGAGAAATAGGGCTCAGTAGGTAACTAATATTTTACTACTGTAGCTTCGAGAAACGCACACTAGCAAACTTGTAAAAAATATTCGTTCATGGACTCATATTATTAGTCTATTAAGTTTCGAGAAATAGGGCCCTAGAGTATAACGCAGCGCCACCCCGACTCAGTGGGGCATCCCCGCAGACAGTTCCGTCCGACTCACCGTGAACTATGCGGCAACCGGTTCCAACTCACTGAAACCTCAGCAGGCCTGGCAAGCATCGCAAGATACAAGACTCAGCCCACTATCGACCTCCGGTCTCCGGAGGGGAGTGATGTGGCGGTATGTAAGTACAACGCCACATGCGAACTACGAGCCATACTGACGATGACGTCACGCAAAATCCTGCATCGCGCAAGCAGAGTTTACCACGCAAGTATACAACGTCCCGAAATCAATCGTTGGGCAGTTGCCCGCCAGAAACAACACCCGTCTGGTCGGAGGATCCTCCCTTTTCCATAGAGTACGAGTAGTATGAGTGAACTTTACACCCTGTTCCTCATACCTCTATTCTGGTTTGGTTGGGTGGTTTAGTTGGTTTGGTGTTGGTTGGGGTTTGGTTGTATTGGTTGGTATTATTTTATTGGTTGTTTTTTTTTATTGAAAGATTCTTTGACATATCTCGGGATCATGTGGGCCCGGACCTTTGGTAGGCATACGAGGGACCGAAGCCAACACTATTATTATTAATTCTTTTTATTGGTTGTTTATTTGTTTGGTTGTTTATATTTCAACCCACCAACCCGTCTTGAGTTTACGTGGTGATCAATACTCGTGCCTTCTCTGCAGTGGGACAATAATAGGCTGGTATTATATCTTCATTCCAAACGTCTGATAAAATACCATTCGAAATAAGTGTTTTTTTGTTTTTATTCCCTTTTACATTACGTTGCGTACATCAGGATAAGACACTCCTTTGCATTAAGGCATGAGTACGTCAAAACCTACATTAATCACACTAATTTATCACCACAATGCAAATAACAGTACGTGTCAGACCCACGACAAAACACATTACGTAACAGTTTTCTCACTGTCCTACGCCTAGAACACTGTTTAGCATTGTATTGTCAGTCAGAACTGAGATTAGATCACTGTATTTGCAATGCTAAATGTTCGACACTCAACTTTACTGGCACAAAAGGCATTAGAATTCCATAAAGTCTTCCCGCCGCCACTGCTGTCCTCTCGCTGAATATACAAATATAATACGTTATGTAACGAGCATTTCAACACTATTGTTAAATACTTTAAACCTTAGAAAGCTGCGTTTAGTTAGATACGCTTACACTTTTACCAGAATATCTACTATGCATAAGATAATGCTTACTTGTTGTTTTACGCAGTTGGTAAAAGTAATTTTCGCCATCGGAGGTCATTAACTACGAAGGTCTTAATAATAAGGCTGCTCTAAAGAGAGAAAATGAATCAAGGGATGGTGCTACTACAAAATCCAAGCATTTCGGTTGCTAATAATCTACCAAAGCATAGTTTATAAATGAATGTTTAATTCTCTATAATACAGCGTCATTATACACTAAATTCTTAAGATGGAGAGACGACGAAGCGGTACGAAATTCCACAAAACTTTATTATGACTTACCTCGTGGTAAGTTTCACAGATATATTCTTTTCAAAACCCCAAGAATTTTATAATATCTGTCTACACAATCTAAGACAGTTTCTCAGCAGGCTCAATTATTCATTCCTGGCTTCAGCAGCTAAAATACGGCCTCATCTGCGTATCCCTTTCTTTGAACGTATACATTATTCATGGGGACAGCGATGTGATTTTCTTCGCAAGAAACTTATTATTAAACTTACTATTCCGACCGAGAATTTCACTAGTTAGTACTTATTCAAGAACTGTATTGTTCAGGTAGGTTAATTTACCGACGCGCTAGTTTTAAAGTTAATTGTGCAAAGCCTTGAATATATTATAATACCCTAGGTGCAGCAGAAGTCTGAGAAGCCTAGCCTCACTGGGTAGTAAAATGTTTTTAGTAGGTTAGTCTAGATAGGTTTACTTTATGACTTTGAAACATCTTTGAAACCTTCGTGAAAGGATATGTTTTTTTATAAATTTATTGCAAAATCGCTAAATGGTAGATTCATAAGTTTACCTTAGTTAGATTTTAGTGCATAATATAACTGTTTTATAGTGAATGAAATATTCATTTTTAAACTGTATTTTAATGGATTATTAGCAACCGAAATGTCCTTGTCCTTTAATGAATTTTCTCTCTTTAGAACATCCTAATTCTTTTAAGGCCTATGATGGCGTAAATAAGTTTTCCCAACTGCGTGTAACAACAAAGTCAACAAATAAGTATATCATTAGTAAAAGTGTATGCGTATCTAACTGAACGCAGCTTTCTAAGGTATAAAGTATTTACCATTGCTCGTAAAAACCTCATTCTATTGAATATTTGTCTCATATAAATGAAAAAGAGATCTGTATAATACTTAAATGTCTCATATACCTAAATGAAAAAAATATAATACTTAAATGTCAAAGCAAGTCCAATAAACGTACACGAAATAAAAACCTAATTTCATAACAAATTCTACCTGCTTCGCAATTTTGTGAGAATACAGAAACACATCTGCTAAACATGCAAGACAATGAACCAGATCCTCAACCTTGTATTCTGTGAAATGTTCCTAGGATATAACATTTATTCAGGTAAGAACGAACTTCATTCCTCCAGAATATTAGGTACGTAGCTTTGGGACAAACTTGCAGAATTTCTTAGTACGCGACCGTAAAAAGGTAAGCTTATTAAAATACTGTGTCGGCCTTTTGTACGCCTATGCATATAAAGAGAATACTTTGTTCTTTAAGGGAACCTCCTTTACATATATTTGAGAAGGGTGGGTATTGACACCCAGATTTTTCGATACCTACAAAATGTTTCACATGAAGTTCTCTCGGATGATACTTTTAATTATCTTAATACCTATCTTCTGTTCTTCTTCTAGATAAACGGATTCTATAACTATTTTAGTTTTCTTATCATGTATCTGTGATTTTCTGAGGATACACCTAAAAGGCGAAACTACGTACTTATATAATGTGTCTCTATATCATATTTAAAAAGAACAATAAAAGATTAATGACCAAAAGTTCGGGTTCACAAGTTACTGGTAAAGGAACACGACCATTAACGAGTCGGAAGGTGGCAGCGATTGGTTCATCAATTATTGGCAGCACAATTACCCCATTAGTGGGGACTACCCCGAGGCCAGCACTTACTGCGCAGGAAATTGTCATAAACGACCTTAGGGGACTATTTCTGTAGACTGTTGGCGACAGCGCAACCCTTGAACTTTTCCTATGACAAATGTTTACTACATAACATTTTAGCTGGACGGACGGACCAAACTATCTGTTATTTTTTACACAACGTAAAAAATATCAGATAGTTGGTTTTTAATAATCTAAATCTACTCGTAGGTATACTAATAATAAAGCTGACGAGTTTGTTTTGTTTGTTTGAACGCGCTAATCTCTGGAACTACCTAATAATTATTTTTGCATTTGATAACTTAATTCCTAAGGAAACCTAAACGCTACTTAATACCATGCTAGAACCTTATGGAGCCGAGCAAAAACAAAAATCGTCAGAAAGCATCGCTAAGCAAAAATGAAGTAATAGCGCGGGCATGCGATGCGCTGTTACGGGGTGGGTCGGCTGAAGAAGACATTTTACGTAAAGAAGTCGCAGGCAGAAGCTAGTCTAGGATATTTTATAGCATTTCCCCTTTGTCATAACATAAGCTCGTTATAATAACTGTGTCAACTATTATATGCAGCGATGTAGTAATCACATTAAAACTAATAAACTATATTGATTTACAGCTTAATTAAAATATCTAGCGCTTGTGTCAAATAGCATTCACAATAATAACTAGTTCGCACAATAATTACAAGGTTAGCTCATGATTTATAGGATTACTTCAATATAATAAGCTGCAAGGATTGATGACGTTCTAGCCGCTAAGGCATGAAACACACTCGCGAGATATTCCTAAAATCTGACTCACTGAGTGTTGCTAAACATGATTGGTTGTACCGGCATTGTTATAAATATAATACATAGCCAATATTGACGTAAGACTACAGATGTAATGAATTGCAACATGGCTTCATTCAAAAAGATCATTATCCTTCTGAGTCATTACAATTTAGTCAAAAACGAACAATATAACAGTAAAATACGATTTGTGTCAACTCTAATTTTCGCCAAACACATAACAATAACGACTACTTACTTGAATACTAAAGAGTAAGTGAAAATAGTTTAGTGCGGAACTAGAGCCGCGTGGGCGCAGGCTGCCGAGAGAAGACAAATAGCCATGCTCCATGGTGTCCCTAAGCACTCGTAATATTAATGGTGTCTACATCCGGCCCAGTTCGGCCGCCAATGACGACCCTTTGTTCACAACATTTGTTACTTCACTAACAATTACAGTTTCTATAACTTCTAACAATGATGACGAGTTTATGAAATACTGATGCTTTTCATTGACAAGCTAAGTATTCGGCATGCGATCGTTATTTCCTTATAGCTTTTAGCTTGAAGCCTGTTATTACTTGCTTTGTGTGGTATAGGCATAACATTCCTGTAATGGACACATGAGTATTGGGTGTTACACAGTACATAAAGGTCTACTGAATGCTCATCTAACTGAATATAAAATGTTGGTAAGTTATAACAGTGGAGTTTAGTGACAGCAAGCGGCGGTCTCCGGCCACTAACCCTTATTTTACGAGCGTGCGAGCACAAAGGTACATTAGCGAAACAACAGGAACTCTTGGCTCGTGAGTACGCCTCTAAGCCGCCGGAGCCCTGGGCCGGCAGATTATGATTTATGACCAGTTAATGCAAATCTATAGTTCGAAAGCCGAGGTTCAGTTTCTATGTCGCGTCGTGTACGGGCGTGCGCGCGCGCCGCGGTGCTGCGGTGCTGTTTGACGGGTTAATACCACGTCCGCATACCCGCTTATTCGATTCAATTTTCTACCTTAATAAAATTGCTTACACATTCATTCGTCACGGCCGTCTCATGACGAGTTAATTACTAGAATATAATGTCAAAATAGAATAAACACACGTTAACCCGCAAACTTTTGATATATGGTTAGAAATTTCCTCAATTACCAACCTCTCGAGATAATTGCAGATAAATATTGTAGTACATGACACGAGGCTCTCTACTCGAGACAGATAAGCATTATATAAACAAACATTAGACAGATATTAAGCATGAATATACTGATAGCCTCGTAATAAAACTCTATGTAGTTCCGACAGCTAATGAATAGATATATCTTTGGAACATTTAAGTTAAAGTCTGATCTCTTATCGTCGTGATGATTATTATAAACTATCTTCGATAATAATTTGACGCTGGGCATACGAAACAAATGTATAGAGATAACTTAATTCTATGAATACTGGTCGTTCAACTCTAGTGCTGTTACTGAAGAATTTTAAGTCTTTCAGTCTTCTTGACTCATCTCAGATAGAGTTACTAACTCACTTCAAGTCAATCTACTTATTAGACTTTGAAAAACTTAGTAAAAATAGAATTTTCCTGGACTCTCCCAAAAAATCTTTCACTGATAAATTTTACTGCGCAAGGAAAAGATACACAAAATGTGATGAGTGTGTTGTGTTTTGTTCGTTACGGTAAAAGCCGAACTAATATCCATGAAAGTTTGCCATCCTGAATTTTCGCCCCTAAAAACTAAAAACTTTCACGCTGATGGAGTTTCATGCATAGTTATGTACTGCTTGTTGTGCTAATTAACGCAACTGTTTTCAGTTATAAATTTAATTAAGATAATAACTAGCATTTGACGACTTGGTACACGTGAAATAAATTAAAGTTGTGCCTCATTCCACGTCCGATAATCTTACAATCCCATCGTCTATTTCTAATTGCACTCGCACTTTAAATACTGATGAGCAATAACCAATAACTTCACTTACCGAAATGGTGTCATAGATGCCGTTCTGTTCGGAGCGTAAGGTGACGGTCGCGGCGGCGGAGGGAGCGGGCGGCGGGCCCACAAGCGGAGCGGGCAGCGAGCGCGACGGTGTCGGCGACAGTGGCAGGGGGTCACCATTGCGCATCCACGTGTGATGAATCTGCCAGCTCGTGTCCGAAAAACGTGCTCTGTCCTGTTAGAAAAATGGATGGAATCAGTCAGGCAGTTCATAAAAGTGTCAGAAAAATGAAAATAGAAAAATAACTTCAGAATTCTACAGAGTCACGAGTGTTCGGTAGATGTAGGGATGCTTGCACGTGGCGCTTTGTTTAGATTTCAGGGCAACAGCTTTTCTAAAAACTGAGTGGAAAAGAACATGTTTTATAATTTCAATATTTGCGTAACCTTCCAACGAAAGAAGGAAAGGATTCATTTTCGGGACTTTTCATTGTTGTGATAACAAGCCCGCAGTGGCACAGCACAAGTATTTTATTTATTTCATTTTTATTTTATTTCTAATAAAGTCATAGAAACGCGAATAAAATATTGATTGTGATTGGTTTCTCGAGTGAGTTAGAGTGCCTTCGCTTTACGATATTGTCAACAGGCGTTAGACGGACGTAAGTGCTAGCGTAGACGCCGCCTAGTAGATAATATGATGCGTACTAGCGTAGACGCCCCGTAGCATATAATGAGACGTGTAGCAGCGTAGACGCTGCGTAGCAGATAAGACGACGCGTAGCAGCGTAGACGCCGCTTGGCAATATGAAGACAATGCCCAATGCGAAGCCTTTCTTGTACGAGTAGAAATAAGAGTTTAGACACGCTAGCACGTAAAGTCGCGATATTGTCACCGTCTTGCGAAGTCGTGTCCGCTAACAATAGCTTTCGAATCCGGGTTGAAGACCAAACCATAACAGCTACTGTTGCAATTCTATTCAAACTTTAGATATGCTTAATTTTATTTAGACGCTACATATTCAGTTAGAAAAGCCAATTATAAAAGGCTGGAACCGTTATTAAACTACTCATTGTTACTTCAAGTGACAGCTATGTGAACAGAACCCAGCAATGCATAAATATGTAAGCTGCCACGCCCTTTATGCCTGGAGGCCTTTATTTGGGTAGTATGTTTTTATTTACATTTTAATTTAAATTTATATCTCATTTAATTTTTATTATATTTGTTGGTATACTGGCGTGGCTAGCTGTCATATGGCAAATATATTTAATTC
Organism: Apamea anceps; assembly: GCA_951799955.1. Lineage (NCBI taxonomy): Eukaryota > Metazoa > Arthropoda > Insecta > Lepidoptera > Noctuidae > Apamea > Apamea anceps. The sequence goes on along the minus strand of OX637505.1, from coordinate 12,423,317 downwards.
TCTTGTAATGTTCATTACTGAACATAGGTTCCTAACTGAACAGACAGCTGTGCTGCTGGGAAGTTTGTTGCGCCACTTCTTCGGATATTAGTATTGTTTAAATTGATTTTAATTCAATTTCAGTGTCTGTGGTCTACGTACCAATTGATTTTAATGTAATTTAATGTATTGTATGGATTATTATTATCTGAAATAAATGAATTATTATTAAAAGTGCTGTCCCGAATTTCTGGACAGATATCCTGGAAAAAATTTAGTCCTAAGGAAGTCTTCGTTTCTTGTCTCTGTTCTTCGAAGTTTAGGCCAATAGGCACTACCTATTCCTATCACTGATTATTACGCAGAATATTAGATAATTTAAATGTTTTTACGTTGGTTTCTGTTTAAGTTCGTGAAGGAACTCAAAGGTCAAACCAGCAAGACTCTAAATTCACATTGAAATAAATGAATATCTTAAATGTACGTTTGCCATAAAATTACAGTGTATGAAAATGCCATAGAATTATAAGCCAAGAAGCTAATCACACCGAGATTGTTACATTGCGTCAGCCACTGTGATTAAGTCGTAACTTCGTCAGCAAAGGCCGGTGCATAATAGGATTGGTTTTATTATATTTACTGATTGGGTCCGGAGCTACCATAAGCACTACGTATTCCGGTCACGTCCAAGATTTCTCAGCTGGACATCTTTGTAATACAAACCACAGTAGAACAGGATATTGGCTATAACAAACCAAAAAGGCGCTAGGCACGTCCCTAGGTAACCTCCTGACACACTACTGAAACTTACAAATGAACCTTCTTCATTTTCTCTAAGACCATTTCCACGACCTAATCATTGAGGCAGAATCGGATAGTCAATCGTACATAGTTAATCACTACACACGTGTTGGTTTAATGCTACGGTTTCAGAGCGATTGATTTATGTACCAAACGTTCCGAGACCCCATCCAGTTAATTTGGGTAAAATTGAATAATAATTGGTTGATAACTTCCAACGTGCCTTTCATTCCCCGAGCGAAATTACCCGGAATATTGATAAATTGCTTCTAGGTAGTATTTAAAATCCCTTTTAAAAACTTGAAAATTACATTTATCAAGAAACAATATTTTAGGAAGGCGATGTTAAAATATATGTTTGAGTATTTTTTTACCACGTAAACAGAGTGCTAAATAATATGTCTGTTACAAGTCGTGCAGCTCGCGTTTATGTGCATTTGTAAACTGAATCCGTCGAGAGACGCGTTCGACATGCGTGATATAAAAATAACCAGCGACTACATACGGGAATGGCGCTGTTTTGTAAGACCCACAAACAATGTGTAATTTATAAGGAGCTATAAATTGCTAGAATTTCAACATCTCTGCTCTACATTGCGTGAAAATAGCACATCGGATTAACTAGCAGAGAGATAAGATAGCAAGCATCCCACATGAGGTGATGCGAGTGTTATCAGCATGCAGCGCCACGATACTGGCCCAGCGGCCGCGATACTGGCCCTTGTTCCCGGGCAGGCGTGGGCGCATGCACTTAACATTTCGTTACTACTTTCAACATGTATCGACTAGATAAGCCAACTAGAGGAATTAATAAAGTTATCCACGCCAGTTAACCTCTCAATGAATCCTTAATATAATTAGGTTCATTTTTCATTTAGCTTAGTTATTTTCATTCTGTCGGTCAATCTTTACTTTTGGTGTACGAGTATGTAGGTAAAGTGGATGTGGCTATCTTTTCTTAATCCACTTTACTTATCTACCGTAACTGTCCATAATCGTTATCATTGGTGCATTATACTCGTATATCATAATAACATTCTGTAGATATAATTTCGTTTAAATTCACAGATAATAGCGTAAATATTATATGAAATAAGGAAGTCCAAACGCGTGAAATATGATTGGATGTAAGCCAAATTACAAATGTATAAATAGATAAAATAATTTAGTTTTGTACTTTTGGTATTAATAAGAATTAACAGCTGAAAAAATAATTCTACTGCATTTGCATTACCAAGTATTGGTACACAACTCCACACAAATGTACAAATGTTGACTCGACTTCTTTCTTCGGAGAAATCGTGAGTAGGTACGTATCACGTGGGTATTAGAAATGGTTAAAAATTCTAAATGTCGCTGCGCCCACGTCCCTGTACATAGGAGGTACTTATGTTGCATTGATTGATTGTAGTAAACAACTAAAAAGTAACATTGTTTCTTTGTAAACACGTTAGAATTTGTAAACAATGACATTATTGTCAAAATAAATGAATTCTGAAAAATTCTCGATATATATTCCGTTAAATTCTCCAAAAGAATTCCAGTCTGATATTGAAAATTCCACATTCCGGTATTTATTCATTGCGTTCAGCGTTGATTAAATTCTCAAATAGATTGATTTCTCAATAATTTGTATACAAATGGATATTATTAACTGAACATTATAAGAAACAAAACAATAAACCTTCACTAGAGGCCACTGATTCACGTACTTGTCACTTCATTATAGTTTGTTTCATTCACATTCTTGCTATAGCGGTCTACTATCCAGGGTCACAAATAGAACCGCAGGAATTCCAAACTGGAACAAACAAGAGTCGTTAATCAATCAACGTAAATTATTAATTAGTCATAGTTGTATTAGTTTATTTTACGTGACTGGACTAAAGTGGACTATAATATTTTGTAAGTCTTGCCACAATAGGACAAGAGTTTATTATTATAAGTGTATAATAGACAATAATGACCACCTTTATTTACAGTAATAGTCAACTCTCGAAACTGGGTAATAAATTGTATTACGTGTTAATTACCTATCTTACAGAGACAGTGGTACTTGATATAAAGCATTTTGACTCGTTGCAGTAGCTCATATATTTAGTTAGTCATTTTATGATAAACTCAGCCAACCAGAAACCTGATGTTACCTTAAAAATTCACGTTTTATTAAATTTGAAATTCAAATTAGGCTAAATGAGAATAAATTAAAATAACCGAGTCATGTTTGCAGAAAAACAGTACCGAACCAACAAAAAGTAAAATAATTTTAACAATATGGGTAGGTACGACGGTTACATAGATGATGTATACAAAATATACCTACCATGCCGTCTTCAAATAAGCCTGAAAAAAAAACATTTCATTTTAAAATAGGCAAATGGACATACTGCATAATTTCCTGCGGTCTATTTCAGCCCCGCTTTTCCGTACCCTCGCAAAACCATTACATTTAAATAGGAATACAAACTACAAACTCGTGATTAGTGCGATACCAATGCAAGTTGATCACGTAACACACAGAGGCCAAGGACAAATGGCCGCAGCACATTAGCAGCGCGATTGCGCGCGCTGATTGTGACTTACAAACACTCCACCTCGCCGCGTTTCTCCACTACTCGCTTCCTTTATCCCGCCATGCCATCTACGGCCTTTAAGTTTAACTACTTCAGGTCAGACAAAACCTCATTAGGGTCTTACAGCTCGTTGCCCGTGTCAATCGTGCATTATAGCTAGTATTCAGTCTACAGCATAATGTGTTCTAAGTGCTCATGACTTGTATTTTATTAACGTTTGGCATTGACGAGCAGATTTAAACATCTGTATAAATAACTTCCAGTGTACGTAGGCATGTATGGTCGTTGTGAGATCATAAATACCTATAAGGTTCAACGTGAGCATTACAAAGATCTGAGATAGCACAAAACGAAAAACATTCGTCAGTTTTTGGTATAAATTCAAGGAAGGTTGCGAACATAATTTGTTTATTTTGTTTTCCAGCCGCTGACTGCGTTTAGTAGTTCGCAAAAAATTCGATGTCTTTGGTAAATATATAATTAACAAAGATGTAGGTATCATTGTGGAATTCTCAACCGTGACTTAATAGTCTGTGTCTGATGGTGATTGATGTTGTGTTCACGACTTGATCGAAGATGCTAACGTAAATATTATTTGATAAAAGAGGCCTCTACTTTGAACTAGGTTCGATAAAAAACTTTTTTGCAAAAAAACCGGAAGTCGGTGTCGTTGGGTTCGCATGTTCGTTGTTTGCCACCGACTTCCGAAATTAAAGTTATTTTTCACTTTGTAATGTCGTTTTTGGAAGTCGGTTGTTTTTTTTTGCAAAAAAGTTTTTATTTTTCACTTTTAAGTTGTAATTTTTACCAGTAATTTTGGTTTAAAAACCAAACTACTGAACCGTTTTTGATGAAATTTCTATGGGACCATTTGGGAAGTATACCCTTTCCAACAAAAAAAGAATTTTTCAAATCGGTTGGCAAGCGACAGAGTAATGCGCGAACAAACATAAAAAAAAAAAATACAAACATCCGAATTGAGAACCTCCTCCTTTTTTAGAAGTCGGTTAAAAATGTGTGTTAGATTTCTATTATTTAGTTTTAGGATCACGTATCGGTCAATTTAAAGTGGGGAGTGGATGCTAGAAGCCAATATTTTCGATTCGCAGAATTGAATCGCGCAAGTTGCCAAACGCGGCGGAGCACTACTCTACGTCTCGACCTTCGTTTGATAAGATAACCTTGCCTTTCAATTTGCTTAGCCTTAGCTAAAGCGTACCTACTTCTAACACAGAAAACAAGCTGTACACGCTTATCAATTACACTCATGTTATTTGAAACCATCTTAATTTAAGTAATAAGAAGAAACACGATGTCACGATGTGTTCTCAACAAAACTTCCGGCCCACTATCGTTATCAGCAAAGAACGACGCTATTTATCATGAAGGTAAAATGTTTACATTAGTATTAACGAAGTTTTGTGCCATCTATTAAATTACTGCACAAGGATGCTGCCAGTTAGTAATGATGTCAGCTGTTAGTGAAGTACCAGTATCTATGTATATGTGCGCGAATACTTAGTGATATCTACAAGATGTAGAGTCATGAGACGTGGGTCTATTAAGTACCTCGTGTTCAAAAGGATCGTCTGTACGGGGAACCTGTTTCTGTTTATCTGCGCTGAACGACAGCCTCCTCTTGAACAACTTCATCTTCGCGCAGTGGACGCTGTCGTGCTGCTAGTCACTGCGCGTGTCCGACGCGTTACTAACTCATTACGAGTCAGCTACGTAACCGTAACTTAAGACTTGTTTTTATTTTCACGAAACACCAATAGATATTCTAACAAATTCTCTTTGAGTATCCAAAGAAAATAGTCATCACTGCAACACTTGGGCAAGTTAGCCGCGATTTTTGTACAAAACCGCGTAAACTGCCTATTTTCGCGCCATCTAGCCGCGCGTGGATGGGTGAAGAAGTGGTCGTGGTCGCGTCAGCGGCGCATGTCCGTGGTATGCGGTGCGGCCAGGTCGCGGGCGCGTGGCGCACTGTCCGCGTTCCGCCGGAGCGCCGCGCGGGCGCGCCCGCCGCCGTCACCTTCACACCGTGACACACGTGTGAACCCGCCCCCCAATGTTTACTCATTTATCTTCATCATCTACCTTTCATAAATCAAAGATCATAATACCACCTTGCCCACCCGTATTCAAATGTCCCAAAAAACCCACTAAATCTTTTGCAAAGATAGCCACTAGGCAAATAGCACTGTGCACTGTAGATAATGGTGTTATCGTAAACTGACCTTCAAACTTGTAAGATAGTGTAGTAATGATACCTTCAGTCTATGAAATTTGATATGAGTAGTACATGGTCTGTAACCATGTACTAATATCAAATTTCAATTTCAAGACTATGGAAATGTCTTGCGTATGAAATGGAGGAGCAGTATCCGTTGTTGCCATAAACAATACTAAAATAGGAACGGCTAAGCTTGCTCTGTTTGACAGATGTCAATTACATGAAACGTACTGGTTTCCCGGGTACTATAATAAATTATATTTTTGAGAAGGGTGAATGAAATAATGAAAGTTATCACTTAGGTACGTTCACAGACATAGCTTGTTTACTATCAAAAATTATAAATAATGTACCTATGTACTTGTTAATACTTGTGGTTATTATTATAATGTTCTTGTGGTTTAATTTGTCACACGTCTCTAAGAACCTTTGTTTTGCTAATTCTCCACATTGACACTTGTGTTTAATAATAAACGATTAATGCCTACATAAACCATGCTAATTATGACAAATCATTAAAATAGTTCCAAAGAAAAAACGTAACGTCTTACTTGAGTAAACGTAGAGAGGCAAACACACAAGTTTGACATCAAATCTTTTTCTGCACCGCTGGCGCCCGCCGGGTGCCTAGCTACTACGTTATTAGAAGTGGAGATAAGGGATGTAAAGGTTGTAGAAGTTATACAACACCGTTTCATAGATCTGATATTAGAAGCTGTGGAAACTTTTGATTGTAAAGACAGGTTGACCTTAAAGAAAATTGCTATTCAGATGCTTTCTAAGCGGAATATAATACACTCCCGGGCTCCTAAATCGAACCACCCTGCACGCTTGTATAGAAGTCTATCACTTTTTGTATTGTCTATAAAATTTGAATGGTCGTGAATTCAAATTCGGAACACTGACGACGCCAAAATGATGGCCAGTATTATTATGTCGGCATCAAAACTGCATGAACACTTTTTCTTCACTCATCATTATGCTGATGCTTTAGGCGGTTATACCTCCCATGGAATTACACGATGGCTCGATTTAGAAATCCGAGAGAGTATACACTAGCACTAGCAATTGAGTAGCACTTGTAATTTCGTCGCGAAAATCTCAATTGAATGACCCAGAAACGTTAGCATTTAGATATGTTATAGGTATAACATGTCTAAATGCTAACCGCGAATACCTTCAATAGATACGTTTACAAGCTATAATTTAGGAATAGCTACTCGTCTAATTGACATTTAGCGATGCTGGAGATATTTCATTATGAACGGCAAATAATACTTAATTGATTTCAAGAGCTGAGTCCCGGAGCGAGCCGGCAATTTATTTCACTTTATACTTAACTGCTGCAATAACAGCTAAAACGATTTCAAATTGGATTCCTCGATGTAAAATTTGTTTAACTTTGAAATATCGAAAGCACTTTGCCCTTTCTCCCTACACAATGATGAAAAATTTTCTCTGAACGCCGTTTATTTTGTTATATTTTTTTCTTTGTTAGATGAGCATATCGATAATAAAATATTCTGATTTATAGAACAACATTTTGATATCATGAAACTAAATATATAATATCTAGAGCAAATTATTTTCCTGTTTTCGTTGTAATTATAGATTGAATCAATATGTTCCTTCCTTCAGCATATCATACTAGTCTTCACCTCATGTATAATTAAACTAAATGTATGTATAATTAGCACCACATTGCGTCATTTATTCTTCTATCCGCACATTAGTATGCAAGGTTGTTATCTCATACATAAAATACATATAAATTAGCATAGATCTTGCAAATAAAGTTGTTCGCTCTTCGCTCGGATTTCCTATCGCTCTACGACATAGAGTAGAATAAGAGTCTACGTTTTTCAACCAGAAACAGTTTTATGTCATTTTTAAATTTATCCCTAACTTGAAATGTAACTGTTCTCATGACCTCATGTATGCTTAATCCTAAAATATGTAGCTTTACTGTCCGTTGGTGTTTGCACAAAAATCAAACAGGAAGAGGAATGTAGAGCCCGGAATGTAGCGTTAACATGAACCTGCCAATGTTTGATTTGTCGTTAGAGCTTTCTAAATCCTTGCTGGACTTAGCTGGAGCCATGAGAAACTATTAGTTGTCTTCCATTCATGTACACAGTTACAGTCGGCAAGAGCATTAGATAGTAAACACATAAATAATAATTAATGTTTTTCCTGGCCTTCGTAAACTGTATTACTATTCCTAATATTTAATACATGTATATTAATTTTATTACCTGGTATTCTTGTTCGTGTAGTAATGACTCAATATTTCACTAACAAAGCAGCACACAATAATAATACAAGCAGCTCCACACATCCTCAATACCGAAAATTTGCCAAATGGCGTGAAAATGAATTCGACGGCGGCGGCGGCGTGCGCCACGTCCTGACCCGTCGTCGGGCGTGCCACTTTCTTGTTCACGTCCCATAATCATAATGGGAAGTAATATCAGCAATTTCTGCTCCAAAGAGGCCCTTATATCAACCATATCTCGCAGCTCATATCCATTCAGACCTGAATATGCGAAAGTTAATGATCGAACTCTTTGAAGACGCCTCCCGAAATAATTATAGCGAATTCATTTATACTTCATGTTTCAAGCAATTATCGGTTAAACGCACCATACTCGGGTCCATTTAACGTCACACGCGATATGATTTTAATATTATTACAGTTATAAAATTTCAATAGGGCTGATAAGATATTTTTATGTTAATAGGGCTGTTAAAAATATGGAATCTGTTTACAGATAAGGAGATGCGCAGTTCATTAAGGAGGTGCGGTAAATCAAAAAGTTGCTTGTTACAGGGTACTTACAGAGTTTTGCACTTGCGCCAATATCTGCGCGGTATTGGCGGACTCGCTGAGCTCCACGGCTCCGGCCACCTGAAACAAACAAACATTTCTCAGCTACATTAAGTGGGTCAATTGTTCCCGAGGGACAGACTCCGCGCGGACCATCACGATTGTTCGTACTTCATTTGTTTGTATTGTGCCTTGGAATTGGAAGAGAACAATTCAGAAAAAGATGGCCAATTTTAGAATATTAAATTAATACTTCCGTGAACGTGATTTGAGTTTACAAAAAAAAAAATATCCTGTTTTTGTATCCGAAAGTTAGTCACGGAATTAAAAACCATGACATTGTAGCGAGGCCAAAACTGAGCTTAGGAACAAAATCTGCATTCCATCTGAAGCACGTAGTTTTAGTTATAGCAATAGAAAGAGCTGCCTACGCCTGAGGCAGGCAGGGCAGGGCGCATCGACCTTGTGCCACTCCACTACGTATGTCGCGACTCGGACTCGGACTCACCTTGCCAAAACGTTACGTGCCACTGCAGTATAATGAATTATAACTCCCGGTTTCGATTCCCGCGCCCAGCTTTTATTTGTATAGTGTAACAAGTTATTGTTCTTATTAGTTTCTGCATGCTTTTTTTAAAAAAGTATGGATTTCTTTTCTTACAGTTTTATAACAATATAAAGCTTTTGATTATAAGGTTTACCTATAAGCAGGGTCTTCTAAAAACCAACGTTAAATTGCACTCACGGTACAGGAAATCCTGTTGAACCCTGTAGGGCATGTTTTTTTACGAAACAAAACGCTTATCAACAAGGTCCCTTCCTAAAGTGATAAAAAAAACAACCTACAAAAACAACCTTTATTAAAATTTGTTCTGCTCCATTTAAAATGTTTCCCTTTTCGAATCGAACCCAATTTTGCAACTTAATTTACGCGATAAGGGTTGAGAAACAAAAACAACTCGGGTGCGAAAAGTTGGGACAGCAAATAAAATACCGTTAAACGGAACGAGATAACAAAACTTCGCTTCAGTGAACAATAGGTACAAGCCAGAGAAAATGTAACCTATTTACCAATTACTCAAACGTAGTAAATTCAAGTGAAAGTGGTAAATAGTTCATAAATGGATGTAAAAGTAGGTTTAAGTACGTGTATTCGAGTGAAGGTGCATGTGAATCAAGCTGCCCCGAGGGGGTAATTTGAGAGTATTGTTTGCTGGTGTGGCGATATCTCTGCAATGAAGTGCATTGGTCACGGGACTGTGCCATATGCATTGTGGAGATACCTACTTATAGCGTAAAGTTTCTCGATACACGATCACGTAGGTCCATGTACTTGTACATACTTCGGATATCTATGCACATACTAATACGATTCGATGTGCCGTTTGTTAGTCTAGAATTGACTAGTGACCCATAACGTATGTTTTCATGCCTGCTTATCAAAATATTTCAATAGATAATCACAACCATTTTGACCGCATCAAAGTTTTACTAATATAGCTTAGGGCTCAGGCACTGCCTATCAACAAGAACATTACGAACACACAACATTATTCGGAGCTTTCGAACACTGGAGAGTGAGGGCTTGAGAGAGGTGTTACTAAATATCTGCAAATGGCCAATTTCGTGCTTGGAAATGGCAATAACCTCGCTACCGTCGTTATTTTCAACATAATGTCAGCTGTTAAACTTAAACCAACGACTAAGGGTTAAACCATCGCATAGAATTTATTAGGTATGTACTTATCATCGAAATATTTAGACTCTAAGCCTCGACAAAACCCAGCTGGCCAACACAGATAATGATATCTATGCTACAGCCGAAAACCAATAACATGCGCAGTAGGTACATTCTATTACATAAGAAAAGTTTAACCGCGACGAAAAACACATTATAACCGAAGCGATGCTGTTACAACTCTGGGTCTACAACGTAGGAAGAGAGTTGATAATAATTCCGTAATTGTTTTCCGTGAAAACACATCTACGTTTAAGACTCCCGAGGCTTAATGATATAATGATAGAAGGCAGGTGAAAACTTCATGTAACACTTAATAATTCATAAAGTAGGCAGAGAAATCCACGCGACCACGCAAAATTACAGGGGTGCCAACTTGACAACACAATCTCCTCGGCTGCATGCCGCCGACGCAATTATAAAACTCATCTTCGAAAGTGTTGACGCATTCTTTGTCCAAAGAGTGAAGAAGTGACAAGTGTGAAGACCTTTAAAGAAGTCGACGACGCCATATCTGCGATAATAACACCAATATTTTACATTGTTTTCATAATTGCTCCCATATATGTCCGATAAGTCGTTTATTTCATTATTAATGTAATATGCATGAAATAAATGAATTTAACCCCAATACTTGTTCAATGATCAGTTGTTGAGTCTATTTGTGAGTTAAAAGCTCCGTTGTAAATAAATTTTACGTTGTAAGTTTTTCAGTATATTTTCCTGAGTAGGTAACACAAATGATCTATTTACTGTTCAAACAAGTCCTACCCATATCTACAAGTTTATTGTATTATCTTCGGAAAACAAAAGAATGATAACTGATCGTAGTCCACGATAACTAGACTTTTATTCCATTTTTATAGGAGTAACGATAACTATTAATCGATTCTTAAAATTTACAGTTATTTAGAGTTATTTTACATGTTTATCACCGTTACATAACTAGATATTTATTATTTACCATTACAACAACAGTGTTGCTACTAACATAGTTGAATTTAATCTCAGCATTTAAAGTAAACGGCCCACTCTGTTCTCGATATGAACGCTTCCGGACTTCAAAATAGCTTTTGACCCTTTCTCTAGTTGCGATAAGGTTAATTTCCTCGAGCCAGCGTCGGCCGCGAGCCCACCGCCATTACTTTCCATTAGCTTAGGAAATTCATCACATGTGCGGTAAATAACGAGGAAAGAGGACACAGATCTACGTTACTTATAACCAGCCATCGGTCACCACACTCGAACATTTTTCACTCAGACAACTAATGAGATTCTCTTACAATGGACGTCTGATGTTTTCGTTACCTGGCATTGTTCTACGTTGTTACGTGTGAAATTAACAAACCCATGTCGTACCGTAACATAGGTAAATAAACTACCCAACCATATGAAGCGATTCGTTCGGAAAGTTGGTGTAAACGAAATGTTATAGAAAGCCTGTTCTATATCGATTTAATTAGGACACGATTGTTATGAAAGTGTGTATACTATTAGTCAATAAAGGCGAAAGTTATCTGGCTGAACATCTCCGTTCTGACAAAGAACATAATAAACTGGAAGCATGTAAGATGCAGTCCTATGCCGTATGTTAACCACTTCACATGCCGCATTGCTGTAAAAATAAACCTTAGAAACACTCCCGTCCCGGAGGAGTCATTCGACCCGGTTTGTGTTGCTTGATCGACTCCAGAACCTCACTTACCTATGTTTATTAGGTCGATCAGGAAATGGCGAAGCTATAAATGCTATAACACAGTTTATTTTCATTTGAAGTTCTCAGATGTTCTGTGGTTATGCATCGCCCATTCAAAATTAGACGCCTATCGACGAATGACGAATCAAAGAGTTGCCATCAATAAGACTGCGGTTTGTAAAGGGAAAGGGATCAGAGTTACCTTTGATGTGACTTTATGTAACGTATACCTTCCAACATCACTCCGTTCAGCAAATTTACTGCGTATTTTCAAAATATAAGATAACTTCGGAATGCAAAACATTCAGAGATCAAGAACATTTTGTGCATAAAAAAAAATTAAAAAGTTTTTTGAAAATGTATTTTGGTTTTTTTCAACCAAAAACAAAATAACATCAGTCACGCAATCGGTATTAATGGCAGGCTATACTTTAGGGTGTTCACCGGTGGGCAACGTGCGAGGGTGTCCTATTACCGGCTTGTGTCAGTGAAGCCGTAATTTGTAAGCATGCTGTTATTAATTACGAGGCTCGGTGGTCCTGTCTCAGGGGTACGGCCGGCCACTCGCGCGCTCCTCTGACAAACCAATTTCGAAACATGTTTACCGACTCTCTTGTGAATTTACCTGAAAATATTGTTTTTTTGGCTTTAAGTGTCGGACCTTCATCAACAGGTTTGGCATGAGAACGAAATTAATTAACTTGCGTGTTGGCAATCTAATTTAAATTAATTTTTTTCTTTGTATTACTTATGTACTTATAAGCTGAAATTTTGTTTCCATATGAATAAAACTCGTATTCCCGTTCCATAATGCGCAGCTTACATAATTTCTTATTTTTATGATATGTTTTCAATTGCTTTGGATTTCTGTTGCGACACTTAAATTACGTTAAAGTCTTCCTTATAAGGTGAGCAGCGACGTTAAGTATAATTTAAGACACAATATATAGGGAAATGCATGAGATTAAATAAATGTTTAAGTTGTTTGCGTGCAGTGACCGACGTGAACGTCTCAATTCGAAGAGATGACATCGGCTGTCTCAGCAAATTAAGGTGCAACTCGTAACGGAATACCTACAGTCGGAGGCCAACTTTCTTACGTTCACTTGATACGCGATAAATTGTGAAGGGACCGACCAAAATATTTGGTTGAAAATAAAATACGAAAATTCTCGCTCTGAATCCCACTTTGTCATTCGAGATTCAAGAGTCCCAAGACAATAAAGAATATCTGACATAAAGCATCCTCCTACTCGAATTGAACTGATCTCTTTCTTCGGGTCATTACGCCCACAATCTATGCAATTCTACATTATGAACGCCGTAAACTTTAGTCATGGGAATTGTTATACATTTACGAAATAGTATGTAATTCCATTGTCATTTGCGTTGTTACACTATTTACTCGAATTTGTGCCGCTCTGGTGCATCGCCTAATGTTTCATGGACCTCATCAAACTGAGTACATGTGTAGATTACATGTAATAATCTGCATAGTCTTGTTTCCCATCTTTGTGTAATTACATAACTGTGTTGGAATTATTTTCGCATTAGCATGATCTTAAAATTAAGTTATATTATCATGTCATGAATATTTTCCGGAAACGTTTATTTTCTAGTTAAGATTGAAGTTTAAAATCGTCCGAGGAAATGACTACCTTGTATCCAGGTTCTCGTGAAAATTAAAATAAGGAAATTAAATTAATTGTAAGCATGCCTGTAAGCATGCTCCCAATTCATTTAATTTCCTTATTTTAATTACTACGTGACGTAACGACGTACGTAAAGACTACGTGGTCATAGGTAGTGACATGACACGAAAGTCCACGTAGTCTACCTACCTAGAGATACTTGATGACTGATCAATGAAAAAGCTCCAACAATTTTTCAAGGCTTTGTAAAAATACGACCTGTTAATAGATAAAGAGAACGTTAAGAATGCGATTTACAACGCCGCGGCACCTTAACAGTCGTTACAATGACTGCTAACAAGAAATCGATTATAGTTTTTTTTTTTTTTTTCATTTTAGTCGAATCACGGTTTAAACCTAATAGCGAGCAAAAAATGTGCTCGTCATAAGACGATTAGCAAACGGACACAAACGGCATGCGATGGTTATTTCAAACTATTCGAATTTCGAACGTATACCAAAGTGTGTAAAATGGCCAGTGTTACTTGGCATGCGGAGAAATAACGAACTATACGTTTCAATGTACTGAATTTGACACATTATTCACGTTTATCTTTGCAAGTGGCGCCATCACGAACGGTCAAAATATATTTGTCACTGGCCACTAATGTATATGTTCATTTCGCACGGGTTTGGTCGGAATTCATACGGTCATTGTGATTGACTGGTAGTTCCGGGTCATTTGGCGCAGCCCATTGATGTTTTTGTACCACTGTTATAATTACGACACGAGTTCTAGAATATAAAGCGACGTGGACACTTCAGAGATAAAAGTGATAAGCATCGACAGTAAAATTGATTGAATGGATTTTACTTTCGTTATCTATAAGAACAACTCAAGTCTAGAGAGTAAAATATTCCAAATTACATTTACTCATAAATGGGTAACAATACTGGGACGAAATGAAACGCATGTTTATAGTATAATTTGTATAATTATTTCAATGAAATCTTTTGTTAATTTATAATAAAAATATCTGAAATAATTTATTTCTAGCTTTTAGCAAAAAATACTTAATAATTAAAGAAAATACTCCTAAGTAAGTACAGTCACGAGCAAAAGTGTATACACTCGGCTTTATTCAAAAGCGATTTACCCCTTTATTTTTGAATGAAATTTTATGTTGTTACGAACATAGCATTTTCGAACCCATAGGTTTATATAATGTGTCGTATTTCAACGTTGCATTCGTTATTTCACGAAAAAGTCTCAGTTGAAAGTTGCCAAGTGTTGACATATTGGTGCTCGTGACTGTACCACGTGTAATAACAACAGAAACACAAAGATTTTACAAGTATCTAAAAATAGAATCACAATAGAAAATCAACAATAAAAAGTCAGTGACGTAAAGTACCTACCTAGTATTAAATGAACGATCTGGAGGCCATATTCCCGTAATTAAAAACGTTCAAAATCTAGTCGCAATCTCATCTCAGCGACAATCAATGTCAAAAATGTAAGGATTTTAGAGATATTTTTGACACATTGAGACTGAGATCAGGGCCCGTATTCCCGTAATATAAAACGTTCAAAATCTAGTCGCAGTCTCATCTCGGCGACAAACAAATGTCAAAAACTTGTCAAAATGTAGGGAAATTAGATGTATTTTTGACAGATTGAGACTGAGATCAGATTGTGAACGTTCTTAAAATTACGAGAATTACCCCGCAGACTGTGAAGTCAACGTTCTTAAAATTACGAGAATTACCGCACTTTTGTTTTCTTAACATAAAGCTTTTCATTTATCTGTACACTCACAAACGATTTACGAGTGTTTACCATTAATTTGAATAGGAACGAGCAACAACTGTTGGTAAACTTAATGAGCACGGAGAAAGCAATGCCTTACTTAAACTTAACTTAATCTAATTAAACTGCCTACTGCTATTACAGATTATACACGTTGTAGGTATACTTAATACATGGCCCGAATTTCTTATTGACTTAGTGTTTTCTAAAACGACGTTTTAGTCTTGACTTTGTTTCGTCGAAGAACTTGAAAAATAGTAGGTATTTAAGTACTTACTATAAAAAACAGGAACAGGAAAACGGTCTTATTATACAATGACTCGACACTTTTGGTCGCCGAAGTAGTGGTTCAATGGTTGTAACACAATCTAAGGAAATGCCAAGTTAAATTTAGTCTAGATGTAATATCAGATATTCTATAATACTTAAACGCGTTATGTTATTACAGTGAAAAAAACTAAAACAAATTTTTAATTTAAAAATGCTATTGTAATATAAATGAATATTAAAATGACAAAATATTTGTAGTTAATGTGTGCTAGTACAGTTATGTATAATAAAAAACATGATATAATAATATGTACGTATTCGATTTAGTTCAGAAGCTCCTACTATCTTGCTGTGTCCGACAGTCCACAATGATCACAGTCAATTTTAAGTTACCTAAGTACCTACACATTGTGGAAGCAAATACTTGAGTATGTTATCTAGAGTATTCTATTGTATTCTTCAGAAAAGCATACAATAATACTCCAATATACTGTGCCGATAATAGGCTGACACGTTTCTAAAGTTTTACTGGTGATGTTGGATGTCTCATTCTTTACCTTATTTTAATGTTAAAACTGATTACCCAATAGTTACAATATGGAATGCTTGTTATTTAAAGGTAACATCAATAACAAACAGTTTCATCACACAAAAACTCCAACAATGTCGCTATTTAGTGTGGTCGATCGTACATAAACACGGCCCCGCAATCATGCAAACAGACTAACACAATCAACGAATACCACAGACGGCCGTAAACTATAGCGGCAGATATAAATAAGTACGCCTGTCCCACCGATCTTACCAACTTATCTCGGAAATATGTCCTGTATCTCTTTCTCCAGACTTTCATCTTTGCTAAAGGAGCTTTTGAGTTAAATATGTACCTTGCAAGGCATTACTTTTTAAAAAATACAACTCAATTCTCATCTGCTCGCAAAATTCCGCAAACCACCGAAACGACCTTGCATTCTTAGTGTTCCAGACTCTTTTGGCATGAATGATTACATGGACTCGATAAAAGATTGTCTTTATATTGTATTACTCGAGTTTGAAGAGAGATGCGACCTAAGAACGGCCCGGAACGGTTTTTATGGTAAATGTTTGTTGCACTGCGGTTGGTTAACGGAGCTAAACAAAGTTACTTTGCATAAACTGAACAAACAAAGCAGATTAGTTTAACAGCTCACACAGTTAGAACTTTCTAGAGATTAATGCCATACGGAAATGGCTGACAATCTTGCGTTGTATTGCACCTATCAAAACTTAAAGCAGTGGATTACTTAAGACTAAGTTCTTACTCATTCCTATAAACAAGGTGACAGGGAAACTCGGCCTATTGCTTGAGAGGTTATACTAGAGGTCATTAGCAACTTTAGTCCAGTCAACTAGGGGTCAAAACTGGATGGCAAAAAATTAAAATATTGCTATCAAAGAGCTTTTATTTCTGAGATTATGTAAGTTTTGCAAGCATTTTTTTTTTAATGATCGCTCTTTATTCAACTTTTAGAAAAGTATCAATAAAATGTTTGGAGTGGAATAGTTTTTTCTCATAATTAACTGTTTTTCGTAACAAGTCAGAAAATTTCTAAAAAATCGAGGAACCGACTCAGCTCGGTAACCATCCAGTTTTGAACCCTAGTTGACTGGACTTAATTTGTTGCTAATGACTTCTAGTATAACGCCTTTCAAGGAATACTTCGAGTTTCCCTGTCACCCTGTACAAGTAATAATAGTGTTCATTTGAATGAGTCTAACAATATAAGTAAATATTGAATGCTGGAAATAGAACACCCGCATTTCCACGCGGCGGCACTTACATACGCATCAAGTTTGACATTAGCACATCGGGGGATGATCGTAGACATAAAACATGTTGTTTAAAGCTATTGAGTGTTTAGTTGAAATGGAGCCAATACAATAAGTAACAATTGGAATTTTATTTCAAACTTTTAGCAGGAAAATTATGGAAATTAACGAAAATTACTCGTAACTGTAATACAACGAATTCCCACACTTTCTTCGCAATATTAATGGATATAAATATTTCTAGTCGCAAGCTGCAAACTGGAGCTAACAACATTAGCATTGCTCCGTGTCGCTCAGACCGGTCCTCAACGTATTTAATCTTCTCCGGGTAGAAGGCAATGTACCCGGAAACTGGGTGACATTTAAAGTATCGACCGACCTACCGGAAGAGGTATTAGACCCACCACACCCCAATACAGCAGCGTGCCGAACTGCCGACGACCTAATAACTGTGCCGTAAGTAGGCTGACGAGATTCTCACTCGGATTTAAGGGGGATGATTTCGTCACCAATTTCATAAGAAAAGTTGAATCTTCTTATCGGATAAAAGCTTTATAAATTCACGTTTTATGGATGAATCGAAATACTTGGATATTTCGAAGTACTTGTAAGTACAGGTAAACCAAACAGTAATTTTATATTGATAATGTAACGTGCAATTCTTGAAACTTTTACCCAATATGGATTTCCTATGATGTAAGGTTGGTTCATTTTCGTTAAGAATAAATGTTCATTACAAAAAGGAGCATTCAAAGGTATTTTTGTATGAAATGAAATAATTAAATTTCCCCCCACTTAACCCCATTTAATAGGTTCGTTCCGAAGATATGTCCGATATTGGGAATGGGATTGTCCGAGACGCTACAATTGTCAAGTGGCCGAGCCGGGGTCAGCCTTCAAGATGACCTATTGAACGAAGACTTTTAAAATTAACATACTTTACTTGGGTACCACTTATGTATTGTCACGGATTTTTCCTTTGCAGAGTAAAGTTAAAAGAGGTATTAACTTTAAGAGCGTGGCTAGTGCTTAAGGGTTTAGTTGTCAAGAAAGAGGTGTTGAATTTAGATAGGATTATTATATTATTAACGACGGAATCATGACAAGCATTATTGTGATTTTTGGGTGTCGTTTGCAGAATATTGAATTTTGTAATGGCCTGTCTTCCTGGATACAGTGGCAGACATTGCAGTGGACCATCCAACATCAGTCCGGTAGATACATTTGTATTGTAGAATTACAATGAAACGTAGCTGATTACTTTTTCAGTAGAATTACTATAAAAATAGAAACTACATGCTGATATTTTGATTTCTCAGCCTTGTTAGATCGTTTCAATATTCTTCCCAATATTTACCCGAATTCATCCACTACTACCCTAATAGGCCACTCAATTAATGACCATGTACGATCAATAACAACCGTATCGTAAGTTTTATTACGATCGGACAGGACAAGGAGGATCGTAGCTACCCTTGAAGCAGTCCTACTGACTTCGACACGACTTCAAACCCAGATGAAGATTACTGGTCAATCCTTAACTAAGAACTACAGAGCTAAAGGTCAATTTATATGTACAATTAGTTCCTACTTTTCGTAGTTGTTCGTTATCGATCACAAGTGGATTCCAGCTAAGTCGGAGAAAATTCGTCGTCGAGTCGGACCGCGCGCTGATTTTCCCGGGATCGATTACGTAAAACCGCCGTAACGACATTCCTACGCGGTGTCAATCTACATTCTAGGCAAATAGGAAAAGGTGTTATATGAAACACTCACTAGGACTCAGCAAGTACCTACTAACTAGTAAGTACTTGAGCATTACATATGTAGGTACTGTACCTACTGCACTTTCTTGTATAAAATTAAATGAATAAGTAGGTACGTGTCATGCATACAAGGTTCGTTAAAGGAAGTTAAGGTGTGTACTCACATTTCACGGATGTTATTAATATCCAATAGTTTTGCAATTTGTCTAAGTCTCTGCGCCTTTCCCCACACAGGAAAACGAGCAATAAAATAAAGCAAATCGAGAGAAACTTAATAACAAGGCCCAACCTGGAAATTAAACCCAATGTCAGGTCTATGACCCGTAATCTAAAGGGGCAAAAGGAAATGGCAGTTTAGTCAAAACAAGTCGATTACTTGCCAGTTGATGGGCACCGATTTGGCAAGCAAGAATTAATCGCTTGAAACTGATGTACATCCGGTGGGGTCAGGAGATTTATATTCACGTCAAAATATATTATAACTATTAAGTAGTTAAGTAGACATTGCAAACACCGGTCTCATAAATATTACCCTACTGTCCAAATTAGGAAATAACAACAAAATCTCATATGGTTATGGACATGGCAAATAGGCTGTTTAACGAACTCTACCATAACGAGACAGTTATTATTCAACCTCTACTGTAAGTAGACACAAGTACATCTTTATCTGCGTGCCTGATCTTTTGAAAGCTATTAATTAATTATTTTGAAATTGTTACCTGAGCCCCATTATTAGTGCAACGGTAAATAGAGAGATAATGTGCGTTTAGCTGGTATTGCACCGTGGAGTCGCCGCCGCCGCCGCGGGCGCACACCACGGCTGCGCCGGCGCATTCCCGCTGTGTGCAATGTTTATCACAAGCATAATTTTCCATTTTGTGCATAATTGTACCGTTTAATACATAGTTGAGATTGAGGTAAGTTGCTCTAAAGTGGGTGAGACGATAGGAGGAAGAAACTCCGACAGGATGCAGTACCCTAGGACTTGAAAGGTAACAAACTTATTGAAACCTAACTGAAAGAGGTAAATAAAAAAGTATCAGCTAGGAAGTACTCCCTGGCAGCAGAAAAGAATAGCGCGAGAAAAAAGGTCTTATGTCATCACACGATGAATTGCATTCTTAAGGTCGTTACTCGATATCAATGGTTGGTGATAAAATTATTAATCTGGCAGATTAATTTAAATTCAATCAGTCGGATATCGACTGATTTTAAAGAAATTCTCAGGTTTGTTTCTTTGAATAAAATGGGCCCTAGCCTTCTGAAATTCTTAGGCTTTTGTTTGCTACTTCGAACTAGCTATTCAATGGGTTGGTTAGTGCATTGAGCGGAGGTCGTCAAGTTGCGCAGGCGGCGCGGGCGACATGGCGGCGAGCCGGTAACGTACGCCTGCCCAGTGCCCACAAACCTATCATTGTATGCAATCTTTGACCCGCAGACCGCGGCTACAACGAACAATCAATGCTCCTGCTATAACGTTGCATTGAAAGCACCATTCGACAAGGAAATTGCAAATGTGACACCAAAATCATAATCATATATCCGGAAAGAAGAGAGCGGAAAAGAATGTCGGAGTTTTTTAACTTACCCGTAGGTCAGAACTGCCCGATGACGTAGATGTACTACTGGAGTCCAATCTGCTGTCCAATCTTCCGTTGTAATTATACATTTTTAACTTTCATGCAATTTCCAACTTGAACTAAACACATAAAAGTTTGTCAAATTCACTGACTAAACTCTTTGCACGCGCGGCGTCGGACAGTCACAGTCCCGTTCTTAATTTTTATGGAGTTGAAATCTTCTGTTAACAACACAGTTAGCTACAATTACCACGATACACACATTGTTCCAAGTGACCGATCAAATCGCCGACTTCATCTTAATAAACACTTGACACAATTAAAACCGGCTCTTGCGACGAAGTAGAGCACTTCACGACTACTCCGCGAACACATACACTTCTGGGAAATTAGAATATAATATTTAATCAGCCGGGTTATATAAGGTCGTGTACTTACTAATAGGGACGCTAATCAGTCAGCTAACAGAACTACAGTCGCTCACAACACTTGTGTGTAAGGCAATGGAGCAATGGCTACGTGACTCAAGGAGTCACTTTATCGATAAAACTGAAACACAACAGTGTTATCGCATACGATCGTCATTCGCGGCAATATCCACTATTTTCGGGTGATAACAAGAAACAATCGTTTTCACCTTGAACGATTGAATTCAGCGATTGCATATTTAAAGCTCATATTATATTTCAGGTTTCAGTATTCTATCGTCATTTGGAAGAATCTGAGGAACTCTTCAGTCAGACAGACTGACATTGTTCCAAATAGATAGATAACACTACATATAGCACCCTCGTGTTCTTATAATGATTTCGTGAATCCGGAAGATAACACTTATTTCGCTGCGGTAACTGCTCATAAAGATAACTACAAATACATGTATGTACATTTTGGTTGATAATAATTATCTACGTTACAAGGATAAGTTACCAATCTCAATAGAACAAGCTATTTCAAGGTTACCTTTTGAGAAAACTTTATTTTCATTGCTTCGTAAAATTGTATTTAAAAGTTTTCTACTAAAAGTTTTCGTTATGAAAGCTACGTAAATACAAATCTTAACATAATGATGAAATGTTCACTCTTCTGCTTACGCGCACTTTACAAATTATACTGTTATACAATATTGATTCAATATTTATGGAAATATAATCACCCAAGACGCACGCCTAGCGTTCAACTCTCCTTATTCGGTTGAGAGTTGTTAAAATAGTCCAATATAAGTTTATAACATAGGAACATTTGCACAGATTTCGCGAACTCGCTAGAGCACATCGGCCCACCGGTTGGCGTTATTTATAGAGCTACCGAGCTTTGCGACTATAAAAGGATTTTGTTTGAAAATGGGAAGCTGTTTGCATTTGTGCGAATGTGTATCGCGAAACGCAGATTTGGCGTGCGCGTGGGCCAGTCGACGCGCGCGGTGGCACTGGTGGCGTCGTCGCCTGCGCGCGCGCCGCGTGCGTTGCACCTGACTCGCCCGCGCCCGCGGCCGCCGCAGCCACCAGCTTCCACGCCACCTCCACCTACCTATTACGGGAGATAATATCCTGTATGTCGGACCAACACACTGTCATTCACACTGCTTTCTTTACGATTATCAATAGCTGTCGAACGTAACTTGCAATTTGATTTACACGAGCGCTCAGGCGCTTAAAGCTCCAGTCGCAATTCTAAGTTAAATTGATAACAGAAATGGCCGGACCTAAGTTAAGGTTATTCATGAATTAAGTAGGTACTTGTGATTTTAAAATATGAAAATGACTTATTTCCCAGCGATAGCACTAGGAAGTGGCGAAGGGCGGGCGTTTTTGGGGGACTGTCTTTTGTAATTTTGACGTTCGAAAAGTGCTGATTCTCAGCCTAATTTGAATAAATGACTTTTGATTTTGATTTTGATTTTGATTTTATTGTAAAAAATATAAACTGAACTTTTGGGTAGACCATCTCTGTTTGGCCATCTTAACAGTTCCTGAAAGTCTATTACCAGATCACGTAGGTATGCATCAACCATGACTAATATAAAGGGATACAAGATACTTGTATGTAAGTAGTTATGTAGGTAACGATAACAACACTCTTACTAAAGCGTCCGACCTCAAGTTTTCCCAGTAATGTGAGTAAGCAGTGAACATTGTTCATTTGCATGCTGCGCCCGCGCACCCGCGCATTTCACTCACGCCTCTCAACACGTCGCAACGCAAAAGCTCGCATCACACGTGTCCATACTTCATTGTCTACATTTCAGGCATTAGGTATATGTGCTCCACTAGTTTTAAAAAAATTTACTACTAATTTAAATCAAGTATATTTTTTATATGTCAAATCAAAAACGTGTTTATTACCGGAAGGACTCAATCAATCCAAGTGACCATATCTTTCATCGAATGTCGTTCCACAAACCGCAGTCGATGGTCTGCTGGTGATTGTGGAGCATGAAATATTAGCTATAATGCCAAAACAAGTTTGTTTAGCACAAGTGTCTCAATGAGCGCTGCCGGGTGACGTCACACGTCACGCGTGCGCAGAACGTTGACACCGAGTTAACGGCACCGTACACAATGACACCCTTGTTATACCCCAACGTCTTTCTGAAATATGAACACCTTGTTGTTTGTGTCACAAAAGTCATTATTATAATAAATAATTATTTAGTTTATAAGAACTTGGCATAACAAATAATCACATAATAAGTATAAGGACACTATCTTGAAAGAACAATGGGAGAGCTTTGTGCATGAAAATAAATAAACCTATTACAAAACAGAAATAAAGAAACACTCATCCTTATCTTAATGAATAACACTTTGTTTCGAGAGAGGTAATTTTTATTTAGAACAAAGTTTTCAAACCCCTGGGAGTCGTCGTTTGTTGATCAAAGAAAGTGAATATTTATTTATTTAAACTTTTCGCACAAAAAGGTACAAAGGCGGACTTAATGCCTGCCTGGAGTATCTTCTTACATTTAAATCTTTTATCGAATGCCCATTTCTCATGCCTGGATTCGCAGCAATTACAGCTACTTCACACCCAGTGGTGCTAAAAATACACTTAATTAACAAACGTATTTAAAAGATACATTTTTGCCGCTTTCGTGATCGTGCTATAAAGCTTGATTATCTCGAAGAACACCGAGCCAGGCCCACTTTAATTAAAATGTTAAAATATTTTAAACAGGGTTGAACGATATTCTTAATTACGATATCACGAATCGGTATTTACCTAGTCCGTAATAAATTATATAATTTGAACTGTAAATTAAAGGATTATTAAAGGCCCCAAACTTTTGTACAGACGCCAGCAGGTCAAGCTACCCGAAACTGTCAAACTTTCCCAATTAACCTTGAACCTTAATGCTTTAGCGATAAAGTTGAAAATCTATTAAAGAAATTTGACAGATTGTAGTAGCTTGATGTGCTGGCGTCTGTACAATAACAACGTACCTATTCAGCAAAGGAAAGATTCCGTGTAAATAAAAGCCTTATAATCAGCCTATAATATTCCCACTGCTGGGACACAAGCCTCCTCTCTGTGAGAGGATGTGGGCATGATTATGTAATCTACCACGCGGACCCAGTGCGGTTTGGTAGATGTCACACATCTTCGAATTTTTAGCTTTATGTTTCCTCACGATGTTTTCCTTCACCGTTTTGAGAGCAGTGGTGATGAAATTATTCTCACAAAGTAAAGCGCCTGCCTGGCTTGGAACGGTTGGAACCTACGACTTACAACTCGTAAGTCGAGGCCGTGACCACTGGGCGACCACTGCTCATAAATAAACGCATTGAAACTGAAATATAAAAGTTTTTTTTTTTATATTACAACAATTTTAATAAAAGACATCAACGAGCTAAAAACCTGCTGTTTCCAAAATTCCAATGCCCGAACTTACGAATACCACAGCCGTACTTTGATCAGTCGAGTGTCATGTCCATTAAAATGTATCGCACATGGTATCAGTGTTCCTGTGAGTGTGGAACCCTCAAACGACAGTCGACATCGACACGGGTGTAAAATGAAACGGTTATTGCTGATCGTGCCTGATACGGATGCACAGTCGCGCCGCACCAACGAATCGGCGTGTCTTGGTAACTTATTTCAGTCATTTCACAAGCTTTTCAGTTTATATTATACCCAGAATCGACGCGAATGGTGATTTTAATATACTCGTATTTTTAGTTAGCTAGAACAATACGTTACATTAAATCTTGCTTTATGTGGTGCCTATTGTCACAAGACCATTTACTTATACATATCTTGTGTCCGAGATTCCGCTCGCGTGTACACTCCTACGTTGTGCAGTAAAATTTACGAGCATTTTACGATTCAATTTACATTTAAAAAGCACAAGTAACGGGTTTTCAAGTGATCTCTGTATTTCGGTAACAGCAGTACAAAATGTTCGACAATTTCTTTACGTATTGATATTGTTAATAGCAGGTTATGTTGGATGCTAAGTGGATACAGATTTTATTACTACAGAGATTTGTTTTTATAGGTGGCTGTTATAATTTTATATTTTGTGGCAACAGTAGAAATGGTTAAACGCGAAACAATAAAAAACTGGGGCAACCAGAATTCCGGCTACCGAAAGAATTTGTATGCACCTGCATACAAATTCTTCGGTAGCCGGAATTCTGGTGCAGGCAAATGCAGGTTTCTAGCTAGCCTACCTACACTTCATAACAAGTTCTCACAATACGCCATGCCAGGTTAGCAGTTCCAAATAATAAAATCTGTGAAGAAGAGCCAGCACAGCAAGACGTGGCAAGAATAATCACGAAAAGGTACTTTGTTAAATAAATATTATTTTATCTTACAAAATAATCCACGTTAAACTTGACATAAATTTTGTCTATCATCTTGACCTTCACATAATAACACTATAAGGATCTACGAAACAAGTTTTGAATAAAACCTTAAAGTATGAGGAAACTTCATTCAATTTCAAGGTGCAAACATTGTGCCGGTAGGTATATAAATAACCATTGATACATGATACCGGTACACGGGCACGATTCATTAGCATTGCAGATTTGCGATACCACGAGAAAACACCCGACTTCACAACAACTGAAAATACATATTGTTCTGTTTTCACAAAGTACTCACGTTCATAAATGAGAATTCTGTAAAATAATAATAATAATTCGGGATACTTTATTTTGTGTTTCTTGATGTTTTACAGGCGTTTTTAAATAAACTTTTTGATGATAATGTACCTACGCAGTCGGAGACAGAATTTGTAGAGAAGAAAAGGTCTACAAGAAAATAGCATTCGGATTGAACCTTCGCAATAATACATACTGAAAATGTCAGCATATTGTACTATTTCACAAAGTAGATTTATTTATTTAAATTACCTATATATGCATATATTATATTATTGTATACGTTGAAAATTCTCGGAAATAATCTATTAGTCAAATAACAAGGTTTTATTTAACGTTGCTTAAGGTTAAGAAGCATTTTAATGTCAACAAAAAATGTATCGTTAAGCAGATATTTTTAATCATTACTAACGTTTATAAATAAACCCACAGTTAATATTCAGGACCACTATTTTCCTACGTTGGTAGATGACCGGTAAATCTCACTGATAAAGCTATGCCATAGTCTACCTATGGTTATTATTAGAAATTAATGGTCACGATCACGAACCTCTTAAAGTGCCCTTTATCTATTTTATGAAATATTTTAAGATCTTCGTCCGCGTGAAATTTTGACCCCGAACCACCCCTCGCATCGTATCACCTGCCCGCGCTAAGACTTCGTTTTCGCTAAGCCTTCTTCCTAAATTTCTTCATTTTTGCTCGGCTCCTAAGGGCCATAGCGTGATGTTAAATAGCCTATACCTTTCCTCAAGATCATAATCAAATCAAGATTGGGCTATCAAATGCAAAAACATTTTTTATAATCCGACTGGTAGTTCCAGAGTTAGCGCGTTCAAACAAACAAACTCTTGAGCTTTAGTATAGATTAATATAGATTTTCGTAAGCAGTAAAGTAAATACTATATTTTATTTAACAGCTTGCTAAAAGAAAATGTATCTAAAAGTAATATTCTCTTCGACCGAAATGTCGTTTTGGTTCAAGATTTTTCTACCGAGATGTTTTATTCATTTTTTATATGTTCATGACATTTGTGTGACATAAACTCGTCACGTCTGAGGAAAAAATACACAAAGGATTTGCTTTTACCCTTTTAAAGTGTACCTACGGCCCTCCCACTGAAAAGCTTCTGTCATGTCAAAACATGATGACTGACATTGAGCTAGATGAATGTGATGATGTTCAGACAGAACCTTAACTGAATGGTTTCGGACATAGGAGTGTTGACAGACCAACACTCAATTCCTTCCTCAATTCTCATAATTTTAAGAACGTTCACAGTCTGATCTCAGTCTCAATCTGTCAAAATACCTCTAAATTTCCTTAATTTTTGACAAGTTTTTGACATTTGTTTGTCGCCGAGATGAGACTGCGACTAGATTTTGAACGTTTTAAATTACGAGAATTGGCCTTCAGATGGGTGGATCAGCTACGATTGCTACGAAGGACCGCGGGTAAGACCTGTATGAGGTACAGTCCAGGGAAGCATGGCACAAATAGGAGGATACTTATACCGAGCAGTGGGTGGAATAAGACTATCCATGAATAGTATACTGGTTTATACGTAGTTACTATAATATGTAAACACTCCCGGCCGACAGTAAATACCAAGTATTTTCTTAGAAGCTACAGCCCTAACAAACCTTTATTCAATCTAAGTAACATAGTAATTAAAACTGAAACAAATTACATTAGTATTGCATGGCGCGCGTGCCAGCGCTCTACGATATCTTACCAAGTTACAGTTAAAGTTTTCACAGTTGCTTCCCACAGCTTGTACTCGAATGTACAGTGCGATTAGCATTTAATATAGTTACGTAAATACTTTTCTTTTTTCAGTAATTAAGTTACTGCAAAAAAATGTAGGTAAAATATGGTTAAGTTATGATATTATATTTTTATTTTATCAATTATATATTTATCCATTTTCATTTACAAGATAACACTAAAATAACTAAATTATATCCTAAATTAACTAAAACTATTTACAAACTAAAATATAGCGTCGAAAAATAAATAGGTATAAATTGTTATAAAAGCAACTATTTCATTTCTGATTAAACAAGGTAGGTACGAGTATATAAAAAAATAAAGTGTAATGTTAAAATTAGTTTTACATTTTCCAATCACCTTGGAACGGTAGCTGGGCAAATAATATGTTGACTGTAGAATACTGTATTATAGGTCGTTTATATCACAAAAGTGTGTAATCATATTATATTTTTAATAATATTTATTTACCTAATAACAGCACACCTGTAATTCCCGAAGGGGTATGCAAGGCTTTAACGTTTCGCCAGAATCTTTTAATATGGGGCGAACCTAATAACAGCCAGACTCCGGGTTACTGAGAATTTCCTAATTGGAAAACCGAAAAACACATTGGCCGACCCGGGGTCGAACCCCACGTCGTATGTGCAACCATTGGTCTTGCACAATGCAACCGCTACAGATCACTTTTTAAAGTTCGAAAAGTGCTGGTTCCCAGCCTAATTTGAATAAATGACTTTTGGTTTTTGACTAGACCAACGAGGCAGTATATTTAAATCATAAAGAGTCGACTTTCCCAGCCTGACGTTGTAGCCTTTAGGTAAGGTTGTCTGTCCCGTGAGAGACAAAGTAAAGATATAATCACAGGTCTCCTATTCACGGAGCATAGATGCCGCGGGGCCTCAGCTTCACCCAGTGTCGTGGCATACCTTCAAAGGTACCTGTACCTTGTTTATACACTATGGTGCTGTTTTAGATAGAGGCTAAAGCCCTGAAACGATGTTGCTAATTTATCTTTATGTATAGGTTATTGTCAACGAAATAAAATAACTCTTCAGTATTTATTAGTAGGTAAGCTAAGTACAGCTGGTCTATTCTGTAAAAATCTCACCGTGAAAACTTAGGTGAAGTGAGCTTGAGGTGAGCTGTCAATAATGTTACTCCCTAGCATCAGGTGGAATGGCACTTCACCTTGATTTTCACAGTGAGTTTTTTACAGAATCGACCGGCAGGAGGAATAATAACTCACATCACCTAAGTTTTCACGGTGAGATTTATACAGAATACACCGGCAGTTTGCATAGCACTATTTTTTACTAAACATTAACAAAGTCACAATCAGTTTTGCTGATCTAAATAATGCTATTTCAGTTTTGAGAAGTCGAAACCGTTTAGCTGTAAGTGCTTGAAGTTAGTTTTCAGCATGTTTGTGTTCGGAGTTTGTGTCGTTGCACCAAACTATTGTAAATTAGCTCATTTCTATTCTGTTTAACTTTACTTGTAGTAAAACGCAAAACAAGTTGAATTGTAGGTGGTTTCCTATTTTACTTAAAATGATTTCGGATGATTTCGTTGGATTTATTAAAACAAGACTGCTTTGTTGGTCAGTGGATGCAGCACTACTGCTGAACATAAGGTTCTGGGTTCGATTCCCAGTCGGGAAAAGTGTTTTTCCATCTGGAATTTCTCAGTAACAGTCCGGAGTCTGGGTTAATGCCCGGTTGATGGCAATAGACTCGCCCCCAACTACATGGGACTTAAACATAACTGGCGAAAAGTGTGTACACTATACATATACGTACACCTCTGCCGAACCCTTTGGGGAAGCAGGGGTGATGTTAATTTGATAAAACAACGTCGGCCTTATAGTGGACTTTGTTAAAAACAGTCTACCTATGTAATACCGTGCCAAAGAGAAACAACTATTTAAATACAGACAATTACCCAGATAATTAAGTACATTGTTTTATTTTCAGCATTCAGCATGTTTCAGAAAGAGTCGACTCGCTAAATGTAACGTAATTAAAGAAACGAATAAATGTGCACATTATATTGTAATTAATGTTTAATTTTAGCAGAGACGCCGAGGGTTGGCTTGTAATTAGGTAGGTACAAATTTCGGGAACAAACGACGCTTCTACGGCTACAGAGCCAGATTAAACGACAAATTGTATCTGCACATTGAAATATAAAGGAAATAAAATGTAAGAAAATACGAAGAATATTTAGTATCTGTTTGTTATTCTTTAGGCGTCTCAATGCAGTCTTGTTCAATGGCGTACCAGTTTCTGACAAGAACAAACAACAAGGGAGTTTTGAAACTAAAACAACAAGACTTTAAATGTTGGTTTGCTGTGTATTTCTGACAAAAGAAACTGCATTCACGAAAGTTATGTTAAGTTTACAGTTGACCGTAAGCCACATTGTAAACTGCAAGAAACAATTTCTTGTGACTGCAAGCTGCAAGGACACACAATTGATTGATTGAATTATGGAACGATTATCAAGAATATAATTAATTAATTATTGTTGTAGTTGTAGGTTCGATATATTTCGTATTTATAAGATTAAAAAATAATAACTTAGGATAGGAGTCAGCTTAAAGAACTGAAAGAGTCATGATATAAAATTTAATTGATTGATTTGAGTATTTAAATAATTACGAGTTTCATCCCAACTAATATATATTAATGCGAAAGCAAGTTTGTTTGTTTGTTCTTTGCCTTTTCACGCCTAATCCACTGAACCGATCATCATCAAATTTTGCATATACGCTGTCAGGATTAGAAAAGGAGATATGCTATACCGAGGAAAAGGCTTTCGACGGTCACAATTGCTTAAGGACGCTAGATGCCACTACGTGTCCTTCGAATCATGATTGAAATATGACCCGACTTTCTGAGCAATATTCTAACAAAAAGTACTAGGCTTGCATGAATTCATGATAGATAGTAACTTGGATTAGGATACTTTTATCCCGGTAATACATTTCCGTGGGATAATTTCCGACCTCCAAGCGGACGCATCCGCGGGAAAAAACTAGTTCTAAATATATATCTTTTACTTAATTGGCCCGGTACTATAAGAACACGGAGTCCATAAGTACCTACCTCTACCATATTCAAAACAGCCATTTAAAGCACTAAAATAAATGATGAAAGTAAAAAAAAAATGGTCCAGCACTTAATCAAATCTATTAATATTACTTCATAGAATCTCTCATACAATACAGGTCAAGGAAGATAGATTGATGCGATCCAATAACCGATAGTAAGAAGCTTAGTAAAGTATTTACTTATCCAATTACCTGGCTCCTCGTTACATATTGACAGTTTCCAGCATCACGTTATTATAACGGTGTTGGTATGTATGTACATTGTATGCTGAGCGGCCAATTTCGGCGAGACATGGAACAATGGAAGCGTGACCGGCGTCGACCAGCTGATTGCCATCAAATGCTCATTGCTCGCTAAACATGGACAGGCAGAGAAACAAACCGGACTATTATCTAGCATATGAATAAGTAAGTAAGCTCGGATAAGCCCACGGAATGCCCAGTTACCGACAGGTCACGAACATCAATGATATCACCAAGATATTAGCTGCGCTTGCGCATAGAAAGATTGCTCGAATTCCTTAAACAATCATTTAAATTAAATCGGTAATATGATAGACTCATTGCATGAGATCTATCTCAATATTTTTTACAAGTTATTTTTATTATATTCATTCATTTTTAAATCAGGGAAAATATCATTTGAAATATTTAGATAAATATCACAAAAATACGCGCAATATTCTACCCGAGCGCCACCTTTCGGTAGCACTACAAAATTTCATCTTCGAATGAACAGTATCGCTCTGCGCATGCGACTATGCGGTGCTCATAATAATGGAACATCCCAACGTTACTAGAGGGCGCCACCATACATTATGACAATAAACCTTTGAAATTATTGCGTGTCAAATAAAATTACTCATAACTTGGTTCTTATGTAGAAATGTAGGACCAAATTGAAATAAATAAATCTTGGGTTACGTTCTGAAAAATTAAAAACTCATTTTCTTCTTCGTGTAAGTAGGTCCTTACCTTACCTGGTAAGGATAAAGGATATGGCGGGACCCTACTTAGTATGTAAAGTCCCTACGCATGCATTTATACGTGGATTATTATATTCCTAAGAGCCTTGGCACAGATCACACTTGTTCTAGAGATAATTCTAATTACATTCACGTTACGTCCGCCGTTTTCAGCTAAGCAACCGCATATGTCCCTATAGGTACATAATATTAGGTACATACCTTGGTCTCGCACGCCGTGTGGCAGACATATTTGCACACTGAAACAAACAGGGCGCCATTAACATAATGTTTTGTAATACTTTTTGTACTTATATAAAAAATTATAGTGAATTCAAGGTTAAAATTAAGAAACCATTACATTGTCTTGTCTCAATGTTGTCTAGTCGCAGACTTTTGGCTTAACGGAATAAATTATTTTAAAAAAACTCTCATTTATTACGTAATTTATTCTTCATCTACCTACATTCCTAAAAATAATGGTAATTTTTCATGTAACAACTGTAGCGGCTAACTTTTCAGTCGGATACGTTTCATACCTAAATTGGATGGAAATTGGCTAAACTGTACTTTCCGCGGTCTTAATTTCATGATACGGTTACATTAGGTACCTACCTGAATGGCATTTTTTACAATGAAGCTGCAATAATAGCTCAGTGCACATAAGGTGGTGTAGATAGAATACTTGTGTCACCTCGTATTGAATACAGATAGCTTGAAAACCATCAAACATATTGAAATATTCTGAAAGCTAAAATGGCCTATCCTATCCATGTATGAAAAGTTATGCCTTTATAGATGTACAGTACTTAATTATCGATTGTGCTTCAAGCGTCAACAAAACAAACACCGTATGCAGAAATCGTTTCGCAAAAATGCGATGCTGGGAATGTTCCCCGTGATATTTGCAACTACAACAAACACCTCATATTTCACAAAACCTATAGTTCAAACTTCGACAAGCAATTGAATTTTGAGCGTGACATTTCAGCCTTCAATATTGCTTGAAGCACTGATTCCGTCGTCAACACACAGGTCGTCAATGACCTTTGAATGTCAAGCCTGTCGATTTTTAGAATTGCAAGTCAAGTTTCTGCGAATAGACAAATCGGTCAAGATAAAAACTTTCAAATATTTCAAGTGCAACTCATGAGTAGGTAAAGTAGATAAATAGGTACCTCTGCAGCAGGATCCTGTGTTGTGCACCGGCTGATGGCACCAGTGACATGGTCGTGGCTTCCTGAACGACTTACTTCGAAATGCGTGAGCCTGACCCACTCCTTCCTTCTGTGAACAACATAATTTTGTATTAATATCGCTACTAGTAATATTACACAGGGATTTTCAACGTGCCGTTACTAAGATATGTCTTTGTCCCACCATGTCGTTATTTAGTCAAGGCGATATTTTCCCATAGAATAGACTAACAAGAACAAATAGCTCCAGGCGAACAACGAGACTAGAAAACGTTTAACACTAGTGCGTGAAATGACAGGCCATTGTTGATAGTGCGAGCTCCCAGGACGCATGCCGGCGGATATTTACGACGGGACCGGGTTGTGCCAGCCCTTACCTGCCCGGTGGCCAATGGGGCTCGCCCTTCGTTAGCCCACGGACAATGGATGAGAGGAACGCGAGCCCATTCAACGTTACAGATACGCGACGTATATTTTTGTTCCTTGTTATCATGAAGCCCTATTATTCTCTCACAGTTAACTAACCTCAACTCCTAATATACACGTAGATTGTGCTCGATTGTGGAGCCTGCTTTCATAGCTTTCCTACCGTTTTATTTATGATTCTAGGCAAGTCAATTCAAACCAAACTAAAGGGATTTTCTCTATTTACCAAACCAACACGAACCGCTGTCGCTGACAGGACAATGCGTGAGTAAATAATTAGTTTCTATTCAATCTATCTCCAATACGATACTTGTCGTTTGTGTTTGCAATTTGCATTCAATAATACGACTGGGCCGTGATCTTTATCTAAAGCCCTGACATGTTTTACACTCGTTAGCAAATTGTAACAGCTGTAAATCAGATCTGTCTAGGTATACTTGCTGTGAGGAAAGGAAATCGGTTATTTTGCTTGAGTCATGCTCGTTGTTATCCGTAAGAGGGTTAGTAAAAAATCTTGATTTTTAAGTTTATTCTAACAAGTCTCATTGTTTATGAGGAGTCTTAAACACAGACGCTATACGGGATATATCCCTGGATTTATTGGTAAGAACAAGCTAAATTCATTTCAATAAATGTGCCAGATTATGTTCGCACGCATTCACTTCAACAACGTTCTTTGTATGGGGTCAGAGGGGGAGTCGGTGACGTCATGTCCCTGCGCAGACGCCGACCGACGCCGCCGCCGACGCTCCAGGCGCCACATTTGCAGCGCAGATGATACATGGACGATGTACTTGAAATCGGTGTTTGAAATAAATCACTCCTTTGTGTTATCGGGCTGAGCCGCGAGCAGGCCACTCTCGAGAGCTTTTAATGCGCGCTACTATACCGGTAGTGTTTATAAGCTAGTTTGATTAAGTGTGTTCATTGTAATCATTTTATGCAGTCCAATATTAACTGTGTGAAATCTAAACTCTGTTGCTATTGTATCCACAAAAGCTTGCCTTGAATGAGCTTTTACAAATATCCTGTTACATTCTACCTTTACGCACACACTAGCAAATAAAGATACTTCCACGCATTCAAAACTGCATCGGCAGACACGTGCGACTACAGGCACCTGCTTGCTTAAAATCGCAGCAACTGCGTCCCAGCCGTTGCGGGCGCACGCACGTTGTTCGGCGCCCGCGCCACCCGCGCCCAGCGAAACCCGTCAAAAAAACCATTTCTCACAAAAGGTGCAGGCAGTAACTGAACAGATTGACACGAACCTCACAATGCACCTATTACACGCGCCCCATTAACAAACTGAATCAAATTTCATTGAACAGCTGAACATAACATTATACATTCAAAGAGCGACCCAACTATCGAGACAAATGATATCTCAATTTAAGATAGCTTTCGAACAGAAACGTATCTCGAATGGAAACTTGCTCTAGTAATAAATAAGATAGAGGTAAGCTCTGTATGGTCTGCAGTAAATAACAAGCAAGTATCGGCAGTTCAGTCGATACGGCGCGGTCTTACATTTCGACTAGATTATGCTAGTAAATGTTGAGTTACGAGAAGTATAGACGTACGGTGTGGTAAAGAGGACCCCGACTCTCGGATATGTCTCCTTTAGAGAGTAATTCGCTATATCCCCGAGGTAATTGCTGGGGCCCGCTGGCGTGCCGGAGCCACGCTCGGCCCCCGCACGCGGTAGCAAGCACCCTCCACGCCAAACAAAACAACATTAATATTACACTGCCATTTGTTTTTACAACCAGAGAATCTATTAAAATGCCGCAATGCTGATACTACATTGAAGTAACGCTCTAACGCCATCATGACACTTTTTGTTTCCTGTTCCAAACTTGAAACAACAAACGTTTTTTTGACCTCTCTCTGGGGTTTGAGTTATTTCTTCCGACGAACTTGTAGCAATCTAAGCCTACGCCTTTTGTATTAAAAAGATAAATAAAAAATGCGGTTGGGGTAGATCCTTTATAATCCTCGCAACGATGCCGATGTAGACATCCAACGCAGTTTTCACTTTTCTGAGTAAAACGTACGCCTCTCTTGAGATAGGTACCGTATTCTGGTACGTTTTGTAGTGTGCCACTTCAGTGACAAATTAACACTAAGGACAACTTTTGTAAAAAAAAAAAACATTCTAAATAACGAGTAGAAAGTATCAGTAAGTAGGTCCTTTTCACTGAACCGTGACACTCGGTCATGATTATGAATGATGTTGGTAGGTTTATGTCTACGAAACAAAAATTTATATTCTTTTTGGATGCCGGCGAACTTTTGACCGCGACACGTGATTGAAGCCGCCGAGCTCCGTGGAAGAAAACAAAGGGCTCGGTGTCGGAATGATAAATCAACTGAACGCCCTGCCCTTTGATATTAAACTCCATTGTTTTGTAATGAATTACTACTGCGTGTACGCCGATAACGCCAAAGCTAACTAAATTACTACTTTCTTTTATTAAGATTCGAATTCACATAGATATGAATGTTACTTGATGAAAGACAGGTTAAACGAGCTTATTTTGTTACTCGTACTGTTATCTTTGATACAAATGCGGCATACCTCATTAAGCATTAACTGTTCATTGAAGATAATAAACAAGAATTATTGCATCGATGGAATGCTTAGATTCGGTGCTACGAAAGGAGCCATGATTATTTGTTTAATTTACAATAAATTTATTCAATATACGGAAAACATGTAGGTATGTACATTTAAGATAAGTAGGGGAACTAAAAGCATGGATTAAGGAGACTGTTCTTTCATAGATAAAAGTTAAGGTAGTGCTGATAACAAAGTTATTGCCGCGTAAAGTACAGACGCCAGCAGGTCAAGCTACCCGAAACTGTCAAATTTTCCCAATCAACCTTGAACCTTAATGCTTTAGCGATAAAGTTGAAAATCTATTAAAGAAATTTGACAGATTGTAGTAGCTTGATGTGCTGGCGTCTGTACAACGATGTTCCAATTTCATGGTTATCTGTTTGCTCTGGCGAAACTTTCGTAAGCTGCGCACGTGCTAACACTCTTGTCAAGTTAAACCAGTAAACTGGACTATTTATGTGGACGTATTGTGGAAGCAAATGAATAGAGCGGACGCATTGCTAAGTACTTTCCTGAAATATTCGTCGAATATCAGTAATATTTGGGCAGGCAGCCATCTGCCATCTGTTACAACGAGCGGTGCTTTCTCAAGGTCTTTGTACGTGACATCCGTTTAATATCAAGGCGACAAAATTGTCTCACGCATTGAACAACTCACGTCGTCGACCCGGCAGTGCCCGCCAGTGCCCGCCATTGCCCGCCATTGCCCGCCAGTGCCCGATGGACGGCACTTGGCATCGGCTCCACTGTCACTCACATTAACATACTGTTTCTGGTTACTTACTTATGTACATTAATTCCAAGTTCGTGCACAAAATACTGTATGCGCTTAATCGATTAAACACATTAATTTGTTGAACCGGAAAATGACATCATCGAACGTCAAATACTGAACGCAATTAGAATAGCTTTGGGAAGAGATAAAAACATTTGCAGAGCCAAATATCCAAAATAAACGACTGAAGCCCTGATTTCAATCTTTCATACAAACTATTATATCACACTAAATTAAAAAGGCGAAAGTTTGTCAGTGAGTGTATGTGTGTGTGTGTTTGTAAATTTGTTAATTCTTCACGCTCAAACTACTGAACGGATTTGGATGAAATTTGGCACACAGATGGTTTATAACCAGGATTAACACATAGGATACTTTTTATCCCGATATTCCTACGGGATCGACACTTATTCGGGTGAAACCGCGGGGCGTAGCTAGTTCTGACATAAGAGCAATATCCTAAAGATTTTTGATAAACCAACTAACATGGAGGTATCCATCTCTAATAGGATTTTAATCAACAACCAAAAATCTCGGTCATATCGTTCCTTATTGGCTATTATAAATATTACAATAAACCGTTACCTATTTTATCCGGTTTTTTTCAACGACAAAATATCTGATTGAAAAGGAAAAATGTGGAATTAAATACTTAGTTATTTCTTAACCCGACCATAAGGAAACTAAAACTAACTACTTGGGTAGGTACAGACGCCAGCACATCAAGCTACCCGAACCTCAAATTTTCCCAATCAACCTTGAACCTTAATCCTTTAGCGATTAAGTTGAAAATCTATAAATCAATTTGACAGATTGTAGTAGCTTGATGTGTCGCCAACACATCAAGCGTAGGTACTTACTAAATCACAGATTCTAGCATACCTATTCATCTACAAAAAAACATGCAACTAACAAAAATAATCTCTTCGACTCTGATAAACAAGTAGGTACCTACCTACTTAAATAACTGTAGCTACTTTTGATGTAATTCATGTGCAACCTTTATTTTTATAACCTAGTGTATGCCTTATCTTTATTGTATACCTATAGTTATTGGTGAGCGTGTTCTGCGATGCTGATAAAAAGGTAATAAATACCAACACTACATGTTTCCATACTGCCGAGGTAATTTCATAGCCAGTACCTAACCTATTAACCAGTGTGTTTCAAGGAGACAGTACAATCGGTTTAAACTATAATTTTAAACGTTTAAACAATAGTCGGCCGCCGCTCGGTCACTGACTTTAATTAATTACGAGTACACCAATTAAAGTAGGACGGACCCTTCTGAAACATTTGTAACAGCGTTACGGATAAAATTCCGTTCTGTTGTTACAATGTAGTGGTACAAATATGTTTATTAATCAACCTAAAAAAATGCTCGTTTGTCAGATTTGGCTCTAAGAATAAATCACGGCTAACCAGAAATTGGGTTTCTAGATAAGTAGGTATGTAGGTAGGCATTCTAAAGTTCATATGAAATCGCATTAATAAATTCAAGGTAAACAATCGCCAATTAATTTGGCATTGTCATATAAATTATTGTCAGCAGTA
Source organism: Apamea anceps (assembly GCA_951799955.1). Classification (NCBI taxonomy): domain Eukaryota; kingdom Metazoa; phylum Arthropoda; class Insecta; order Lepidoptera; family Noctuidae; genus Apamea; species Apamea anceps. The sequence continues at coordinate 12,385,062 of OX637505.1, read as the reverse complement.
CTCCTAATTAGTATAATCCATGCTCAAATCAGACTTTACGATTGTTTACTGTCGTATTTAACCACCACTGCACTAGAATGTTAACTATGTTCTACTACGTAACGCCTCGTAACATGTAGTCGGTAATTTCGAATCGGTGAATAAGAGCAGAGTGGCGCAGTGGAAGCGTGCTGGGCCCATAACCCAGAGGTCCGTGGATCGAAACCACGCTCTGCTAAATAACACTTTTTGTATTTTTTGTGTTTTTTTATGACAAAATAACACCAACAATAACTATTTATATTGAATTCTTCTGACTTTATTGGCCTTTTAAAGCTAATAATTAACTAAAACAAAAGCTCGCGTGACTGGTATAGATAGCGCTGCGCTATTTTAAATTATCGCATGAGGCAGCAGACCGGGTATAAACTAATATTGTCTTCTTCACCCCAGTGAGTGATGATGATGACCAGCCACTCCCTTATGTTACGGTTAATATAAGGGACGGACCCTCACCTATCACAGGGGTGGCTAAGTAATGGCTCACGATGGAGGTAAATTTTGTTACGTAACTTTTCAACATTCTCGAATGACTTGAAATTAAACAAAGCTGTAATCATATTGTTGATAAACTATTGAACTCGTTTTATCGTTGCACGCGTTCCGTAGCCAATAATACAGTTGTCGATAGCTGCAATATCATGCATGCAATGATTCTGGGTGGCTCAAACAGTATCTTTGTAAATGTTTATTTTGTCATAAATATTAAACGGCCAATTCCGAATAATCTTAGGTATTTATTTAAACAGTTGCAGATGGAAACAAGGTCATCATTAGGCATCTATACTATACCACCAGTCCATTCATCTCGACAATAAATTATATTCGATAAGTACTTATTTTATACTTCATTCATATTTTTAATGCAGTAGAGTTGGGGCATAACGTTATATGGACCTTTTTATAGCTTCATTAATTCTTTCCGCTTTATGATTCTACCCGTTAAATTACTTTTTAATGTCTAAATGTTTCCAAATATTAATCGACTACACAGTGTAGAATAGTACCTAAAAATCTAAATGATTTAGGTACAAAAAAGTAGATCATCATGAACGGTTTCTACTTGGATAAAAATCTTTACCGTAGGCGACTTCGTTTGAGATATTGCTTTTTCTCATGATTGATTGTCAAACACACTCGACCGCTTCCATATAAAGTGCGATTGAGAAAGTCTAGATCACGCTAATGCTCATGAAAGTGGTTCATATGAAGTTAAACGTTGCCACAATTCTACCAATAAATCGTCTTGTCTTATTGACTCGATGTGAGTTGCGTGGGACTGGGTTCGAGTTGGACCTAAGAGGGGTCCACAAACGGGCCATTAATGTAATTTGATTATGCAGTAGGAACCAATACGGGTCTGCGGTTACACCGCACGATTTCAGATGGAATGTGCGCTGGACTACACTCGTATATCAGACAAGTAGCAACGTTTCGTAAGGCTCATAATTTCTTTATTTATAGCCACGGATAACTCTGCTGTTCACTAATGTATACAGATACAGATATAAAAAATGCTACGGTTTCATTTGCTACAAAATTTGAATCGTAACATGCAGATGCAAGCGGAAAATTACAATAAAATCGATTAGGAATGCCAACTTAAATCGAAAAAATATCGAAAAGGTCCGAATTTCGTGATATTACTGACCAACAGTTCGTTACCCAAAAGGAAATTGTCAATTTCTCAGTACTGGTCGGATTCCGGTAGACCACCCGAGTCGTGGGTAATGGCGGTCGGTGTAGGAACTACGAGTATGAGTGATATTTGTGTCTGTGAGATATAGCTCTGTATGACGCGGAAATTGCCGCACAGTACGTAGACCACACGCCTCTGACGTTTGAACCTAGATTAAAATGGTTTGAGCAACCCTTGACTAGTGACTACCATATGTTTGTTAGATAACCTGGCGATATGTTACTGTTCGGTAAGTGTTTTGAAACAATTTTACTTACAATTGAAGATTTTATATTTCAATTTAGCCAGTTGGAACACTGATTCAATAAATTGTTCAACCACATATTTTCGAGTAGAGTCCCAAAAATGTTAATCAAAATTCTATTTATCTTCGTTGAAAAGTACTTATCACAAGGGGCTTCAATTAAATTAAATCTTCACTTATACGGGTTAAGCAAAGTTAACTGAAGATCAGATCATTATTCGATCATCTGTGAGTCTGTGACGATTGAGAAAACGCGTCAGAAGATTGAAAGCTGTCATAAACAAAATATGTATTGAAGACCTCCCGCCCAGTTAGTTGTATGTAAATTTATTTCCCAAATAATTCATTGTTTGTCCTGGAAATGAGCACACGTGTGCCAGAGGCTTGCGGCTTTGTTTGTACTATGTTGAAACTCCGATATGACGTCATATAGATAGGTACAGTAATACAGTTCACACTCAGGCGAACTTGCGCAACGCCATGATTACAGGAAACTTGCATTTCATGCTTTACAGCCTCACATGTCTGCGTCGAAGTACCTACTCTAGTACCCGCAAACACAAAAGGAACGATGATAACATGTATGCTATTAAGCTAACACGGTGCTAACTACATTAGGCGAAAACCTTGCCAGGATGACGCAACGTAACCCAATTAGTTTTCGGTACGAACTTATTGTCTTAACAATCTGACCATTTTAAGAAAGGAAAATAACAGGGGTCACCTTATTTGTACTTTTTCGACACAACGCGCTCTACCAAAACCAAAATTACACCTATCACCATTAAAGAATGCCTTGTAAGTGTAAACTGTATCTACTGACGTGCTAGCGCAGACTACGGTCGACTTGAGACATCTAATAAAATATTTACTTCAACGCTTCAAAGTCTTAACGATAATGCTGCGCAGTGACATGTTAATTGCTGGAGGTGTCAGCACGACAACAGTGAAAGGAGTGACGTGACGAGGGGATGACGTCTGACACGACCAGAACTAAACAACGCAACCATTAGAATACTGATACAAACTGTTCATGTAATTGTGCGGTAAAACAATCATTGTGGTTGAATAATCAATTATTTTCATTTGATTAAAAACCACATGCAATAAACTGTGTTGGTACAAGTTACAACTTAATAAACTTGTATTCATCTCTATTTAATTAGATTTTGAAAACTGATTCATTGGTTACGACTTTGATCATTACAATGGTGTCCGTGTGGCCGGATCTAAGCTTCGTTTTCTTTGTACAAGTTGCCTTTAATCATTTATCAAGCTTAACATTTTTGGGCTCGGGAATAAAAGATAGAAAGACGTGAAAGTATTTGAGGTGCAGCGATTATTGTTTTGGGAACTTTTATGTAAGAGCATCAAGGTACCTACATCATTTTATTAAAATGTGCAAGAATTGTTTCCCATATTCGACGGATATTTACTAAAATAACTTTGTTCAAATTTTTGTGAAATCTTTTTCGGTCAATTTGAATTCCGGGGAAATAATCGGACCTCCCACGTCGTACACGGAACGATCTCACCGTCCACAACATCTACTCCTCAGTACCAAATGCATCGATGCGGTCTTTTGGGATAACTGGCCACCGTTCAGCCGTGAATAACTTACAAATGAACAATAATTAGACTTACTCGTAGTATCAGAATGTACATCGGAATTCGTGTTTAAAACTAAATTACAATACAATACTCGAATCTATCAAAAGCATCAAGCGACCAGGCAATACAATAGCAAATAATCTGTTGAGTTAGTTGTCTAAACCAATTAATTTATTACCCCTCGATATTGTCATGGGGGTAATATCGATAAGCGTATAATAATAAGTCTTTGTGCCGCAGTGTTGTTAGAGTAACAGTCAACCCACTTGAAATATCTACCCAGGAACAATTTGTTCTCTAGAAAAATAGTTAAGGGTTATATTTGCGGTTGCATTGTGTGGCTTAAAGACCCATAAATCACGTTCCCTGCACTCGAAGTTGGGAGCAGAGTGCACCAGGTGGTCCCAACTATTTTTAAACTCTGTTTATGCACCAATAAGGGAATAAAATTTATTTTACGAGTTCCTTTCATATGGTTTTTGATTCATGGGTAAGAATTTACAATTGCTTATAGTACGGGTTCGTTAAGAGCATGTGTGAGACTTCTGTAAAAATGTAACACGTCTGCCTGACAGCTGGCGAGCATGCTTCGCGAACCGTGATGTTTTTTGCAGAGACCTTGCTCTGAACGAGTATTTGAATTTCAGCAACGACATTTGATACAACTGCGAAACTCTACACCCACTCAAAATTACGCATGCTATTGTAATCCTTTCACAATGTATTACCTATTATATTTCCTATGTTAACATTCGTATTCGTAGCGTGTAAAATAATTTTCTAAGGCGTCCAAAGTGTTTTACGATATACGAAGGAAATTCCTAGCGTTCTCGAGTGTCGCGTAACGCGGGGACCTTAGACATTTAAGAGAATTTATTATTAATAGGTGAGTAATAAATCGAGGCCCGCACTTTAAATTCCATAAATTTAATAGAAATACCTACAACATAGCTACTATTTCCTAAGTAAGAGTAGGTACTAGTAGTAGGTACTACGTGTTTTACGAAACACGCCCGAAGCACGCGGCAATTACTGCCGACTGCTGCACTAATTGTAGCTAATGTATTGCGCATTACCAATAATAAGGTTTGGAGCCGTGTGCTGTGTGCCGCTCCTGGGCCGTTCATTAGGGGCATCATTTAGTACCTTTGAACGAGAGCCCGCGTCCCGCGCCACGCCGAGCGCACTTCCGGTCAAGCGATTTAGTTGGACAGTCCCAACGCACTTGCGTAACATCCGCTCGGAATTACGAATATAAACATGAAAACATTTTTAAGCTAGCTGCATAGCGCGTATGAATCGCTCTCATTTCAACAATTCATAACCAGGAATAACTTTCATGAAATATTTCAGACGCTCCTAAACGTAGCACCTACTTACATCCTAATAAGTAAACTTACGAGTATATTGTGTGTTTAATTTCTACCAGCGAGATCCGGGAAGTTCTATATAAGTGCATGCACGTAAAATAACGTAAGCTAAGTATCGTAACCACACAATACCTACTTACAAGACTTTCATACCGCGCTTAGGTTTGCACAGATGTGAAACGATACGGTACCTCGGTAACAATGAAAAGAGAGATAAATATCGAAGTCTTTACTTATAGATACTTATTTATTCATTGGCCGTTTTCTTAGAGATAAATTAATTTGTTTCCTACGATACGGACGATGACTAATCCGCAACTTAAACACGCGCAGCTAAGCCAGACGACTCCTGAGTGCTCCGAACAATGATGACACAAAGAGCTTTGTCTGTCACCAGACGAATCTGTGAGAAGTAATCTTGTTCCCATCGGTCTGCGCAGGCGCTCTGACGGATCCTCGTCGCGCTCTGCACAGGAATGTGTCGTAAATCATAGCGTATAGGCACTTATACCCTTAGCGCTGGACTCGCCTTCTGACACCGCTTGCCGCCTGTCAGTGGCGTTAATTTATAAGCTGATATGTACGGGCTACCATTTAAATAAACAATTATTGCTTCTAGCTACAAATGATAACTACATTACATACTTTACAAATAATTTCTCTTTCTGATGTTTAAAGTAAGCGAGGAAGATAAATTGTTTTGATTGTGAGTTTCCTCTCAATCTAATATTTCATGTTGTTATGGCGCAAGACTGTTTCTGTTTATCGGTCAACTATTCCCTGGAATGCGTTGAAATTGAGCTGTAGAGCGGAAAAACTGCGTCACTCTAATAAAAAACGATCGCAAAATATACCGTGACAGCATCGAAGTCAAACAGATTACGGAAGCGTGAACGAGCAATGACCGAGCACGAGCAACAGGGCAACAGTACGACACCGACAGAAATGCTCGCCACGCTTTTTTAACTAAATGCGTTGCAATACTAACAAGTTTTTCATTCTCCAGACAGACAGAGGGCGGCTATTTTTGCGTACTTGGTTCGTTTACCAAAGAGACCAATAAGTATTTTTAATGTGGGTGGAATATTTGTTACCAATTTAGCCGAAGTTTCAAAGCCAAAGTGAAAGAGATTTGTATTTAGCCCTTAAACTTTTAGATATTAATTAAATGTTTGCCATAAATAAAACAATTAAAAATAAATCTAAAAAAATAAGAATATAAAACACGGTATCCCAAATAATAGAAGAATAAAAAATATAGCTGAATGATTTATAACAAACTCTCCCAGGGGTTGCAGACGTGCGCTACGGGCGCTACGCCACGTAGCGTAGTAGAACTTGTAGAAGTAATTACTACAGTTTTGCGAAAAAATATTACGTAGAGCTTTCGTAGACGCGCCTACGATGCTACGACATTATCCTAGACTCTTATTTTTCCTGTCTCTATCTAGCATTGTTTTTAGGGAATAGGCTAGTAGACCGTAAGAAAAATACCTTATACCCTTGACCAGAAAAAGAGAAAGGATTGGTTCATCTTAGAACTTCGCACGACATAAGTACTTTTCGTGGAAATTTAATTTACTTTGTAAAGAGACTAGAATTAGTTGCGTAGGCTCACAGAACGCGAGGATACGATCTTCCGTGGTAGGGCTATACCATACAATAGGACCCGATAAGTACATAATCGGACTAATAACGTATACAGTTCAAAGGCACCGCCCGCTGAAAGGCTTTATTGTCCATCGGGATGCGTGAGCGCAGCCCCACATGCTCCTAATTAACTTATAAACGTTAGATAGACGATTGAATATATTCGACACAAGCGGTGCGTTTTAGACCCATGCATCCGTCTATCTGTTGCTCTGCAGCTGCTTACAAATTACCTAAACGAAATAAGCACGCAATGTGTAATACAATTTACTTAGCTTCTTTATATCAATCCATACAACCGTTAAACTGCTACCTACAACGCACTCGCTCATTGTTATTGTATAAATATTTTCATTTAAATTGGTTACACAGATATTTATTATAGGTAAGTAACTTTATTATCATACCTCGGTTAACTTTCTCGAGTGTCTTTGCGCAGTGTAGTAAGATATTTTAAGCGTAATTTATTCGAATTGGTCGACAATGAACTTGTCTGGAGATATTTGCTTAGAGACCGGGGCTCGGCGGTGACGGCGCTGTCGCCGGCGCCGGGCCGTGGGCGGTGTACCCACGGTTGCGCAACCTTTGGGACGCTAGGCCCAGCGCGCGAGTTCATGCGACAATGCTACGAACTCGCCTCTACGCATTAGCATTCTACCGTTAACTCCACTACCTGCCAAGGTAACCTAATGAAACGATGTCACAACAATAAAATTATTATAGTATCTATATCGATTCTTTGTAACCTGCGCCGTATGATAATCACGAAGGATAATAAATCGCGCCGGTGTACGTCGCGTGGACTGACAACAATCATATTAATTTAGTTTTATTCCAAATGAGTTCAGGTTTGATCGATGACTAATAACTGGTTTACCGTTAATAGTATCTGGCTTTATTCTAAACGATAAACACTTTGAATTTAATTTTAAATGGAATCTTTCTTCATCTGTCCTACTAATATTATAAACGCGAACGTTGATGAAGTTGGAGGATGTTTGTTACTCTTTCATGTAAAAACTACTGAACAGATTTGCACAGATAGTTTATAACCAGGATTAAAACATAGGATACTTTTATCCAAGTATTACGACGGGATCGAGACTTATGCGGGTTAAAACCGCGGGGCGCTGCTAGTATATCAATAATACAACTGTAGTGTCGAAAATAAAATTCTTGCAAAACGTAATGGAACTATTGTAGGCTGTAGGGCTCCAATTAGGTATCCATACCATTGAAAGTAACATAGTGGGTCAGACAAACGATTCCTATTGTATTCGGAAAGTAGAAGAAAATAAAAACTTATTGAACACTGTCTTTGTATTATAACAAAGGTTTTCGAACGTACGTGAACGTTCAGTAACGTAACAAAACAAATAAAGGGACTTTTTGACCGACTTCAGAAAAGGAGGAGGTTCTCAATTCGACTGTATTTTTTTATGTTTATTACCTCAGAACTCCGTTATTTATAAGCTTATTTGCAAAATTCTTATTTTATTTGTATGTAAGTATATACTTTCAGATTGGTCCCCCATAGAAATTTCATCAAAAATGGTTCAGTAGTTTGGTTTTTAAACCAAAATTACTGGTAAAAATGACAACTTAAAAGTGAAAAATAAAAACTTTTTTGCAAAAAAAAAAACAACCGACTTCCAAAAAAGACACTACAAAGTGAAAAATAACTTTAATTTCGAAAGTCGGTGTCGTTAGGTTGACATAAGTAATAATTAGCACTTTCTTTGTTTTCCTCAAAAGAATTTAGCTAAATGTCTAGGCATCGTCTACATAGGTGATTGGGTATCTTCTACATGTGTTGCATAAGACGCCAGTAATTATCACATCGAAGGATTACTAAACATAAGGTACAAAAAATCATTATCTAAGTTACCAACTGACAAATTATAATTGAGTTGTTAATCAGAAATCAAAAACTAATTAACGACAAGTAAAAGCAGAAGAAAATTTTTAAAATGAATGAAGTGTTAGGTTTTATTTAGATCCATACTTCACTGAATTAAACATTAAGCATTTCTTCTCTCCATTTAAAAGAAAGTCTCACGCTAATGTTGTTAAATAAAAAAGTCACTTAAACAAATGAAGCTGCACTAAGTTCTCGACTATAATCGACGGCTATTATAGAAATGGGAATACGGAAAAACAAACAACAGTATTTTTCCCCGAAACCTTTGGAAAAATTAGGTTTATTCAAAAGTTCTAGCACCTCAATTTTTTTTCCAGCAATACATTGTTTTGCTGGTATTTTCTGTTGAATCATACTTGTTTAATTAGCCGGTATATACGTAACTCCCATAGTAATTATTGCGAGCATTGTAGTAGCTACCTATTTTTTACATGTTCTATATTATACATATCTTCTGAGCCAATACCTAATCATACGCAATTAAATGCAATTACGTAGATACCATAGATTAAGTATAAGTTATGTCTATCTATGGGTAAATCATAATAATATTTAGATAACGTAGTTTGTGAAGAAAACAGAAAAAATGTTTTCTTTAACTACTTAATATAGAAAAAACCGGAATAACAATAAGTAGGTATTAGTCTAGTACCTGCAACAGTAAATGCAGCGGTCCACTAACTCTGCAGGCTGGTGCAGGTGCCTGGTATCCCCACAGACAGTTCCAAGGCATTTTACATAGTCATTTTAAAAACAAAAAAAATGTTCAGTGTCATAATTTCCAAATTATACTATCATCACATTTCACATTGCACTAATTTTCAGGAAAGTATAAGATAATTTCTCTTTTATAGCTTTTTCTTGTCAAGTCACTAAGGTTTAAAAAAATAGAATGGTAAATAAGTCCACGTTGGTGTGAGATAATCCGGTGGCTGCACATACGAGCAGCCGCGGGAACAAGCAACTTGTGACTGAGGCCGGAGGCGCGGAGCCAGCTGATTGCACTCCTGAACCTCATCACTAGTTCAGTGGCAATCACGGATACTTCTCACATACTCACATCTGAGGTACCTGACATACCTGTGTGAAAGTTTTATATATTTCAGGCATCTTAAATACCTTTCTATAATTTGTACAAAATACTTCAACAAAGTTGACAAGTTTACTATTTTAATCACGTCGAAATACACAGGTAAGCCAGGTAAGCAATATTGAATACATTATTGTTATAGGGTAAAGTTAACCATTTTGGCACTTCCGTCATTCGGACTTCTTTTAGTAACGCTTTATTATTTTATTCACGTAGGTAGATATTTGTACAAAAACTATTTTTGTATTGGATTTACATTGACCAACGTTGTTTTTAAATATTTCTTAACAGAAACGTTAATAGCGATTACTCTCATAATTAGGAAGAGACAAGAACAACATAAAACTAAGATTAAAATATGCTTTTACTATCACAGAAAAGTTATGTAGGGCCGTCATGCTTGGACTCCATCTCTTAATTTTATGGACATGATATTAACACGCATACAGCACTTTAAATCCATTAAAACATTCCCGGGATAACGTCTCCCTGGCTCCTAGCATTATCAAGCTAGGATTGTTCTACTATAACTTTCCAATCGGTTAAAAAGGCATCAAGCTGTCATTTATGAAGGTTGTAATGAGTTCATTGACTACACTATCTTCAAATTCTTCTAATAAAAATGTAGAGCGTGCGACACTACATGGTATTGCTAAGTAACTCGATATAGAGGTATTAATTCCACTTCTATGGGAAAGCGGCTTTTTGAGTGTTCGATAATTTGATCCCTACAAAGTTAGGCTCATCGGCTATCCCTCGGTTATTCAAAAGTGAGTTTTGTAAGTAAGTTATAAATAGTAAAATACTTTAATGTAAGACAAACAAACCTGCAACAACAAATGCAGCGGTGGACTGACCGCGAGTGGTTGCTGGCGGTCTCGCGACCACGGACAACTCCAGGGCATGCTTCTGATCTTATAAATCGTTTTTGCACTGCTGACCTTACCACATCATTTTAAATGCGTAGATATTAATTCACCACCACAATTGGTTTATAAAAGACATCGACTACACAGTTGGTTCATTCATGTTTAATTTAGCTATTTGAATTTATCGTAGGACATTGACGTCGATGAATAAGCTTTCATTATCTAACATAGCGTAAACATATTCGCGGTAGTGGAGGTGCTAGGACTACGTAATGCGTGCAACAGGATACGGGAGCGTACGCATGCGTGCGGACGAGCGGGCGCGCGCCTCCTGACTACGGCTCAGGGCTCAGTCAGCTCGCCTTTCCAGGATACTATCCCAAACACTCCCGACATTCGGGCACACGCCCCCCGCCGGGACTGCGGGAATGAAATACGAAAGGGCGAGCCGCTGTGGTGCGGTACCTAAATACCGCGAAGAATTTCATGCGTTCCACAGATATTTTGGACTTCGATTGAAGTGGTTACAAATACTATATAGGCAAGTAGGTATAAATAAACGCATTGGGCATACTTGAATAAGTATAAATAGGTACAGTTGCTAAGCTCTTGTTCTCAAAACAGCCTTTGCAACGCACACGCATGTCGCTAAATCCAAGTTTTAAATAAAAGTATAAAATTGAGGAGAACGCCATAGTCGCAACAGCACCACAATAGCAGGTATCATACGATCCCGCTCATCCGACAAATTCAGAGCAATTTACATTTTGTACCATTTCGAGTGACCTCATCAATTAATTTACTTTATCGACGGTGAATGCGTTAATTATACTAAATTAGCATTTACGTAAGCCTTTGAGGCCATCATTGCTAAAGATAGACGAATCTTTAATCATAACTACTCATATTAAGTATATTGATAAGGAGCAAAGCAAAATAATAATGGCTGTGTTTATTCGAGTCTCTTACTCGAATAAACACAACCATTAGATATTATTTTGTTGTTATGACCTATTCCTAGTCTATCAGTCGTGCTATCTGATCGAAGCATATTTCTTTATGCCCAGGGTAAGAGTAATTACGTAACACACAGTAGCAATCGCTTTCATTTTGACAGTTCAACAACATTCATTGCGTTATTTACGTTGCTGAGCAGACAACCTTTCGAACATATAAAGCAATGGATTAGCAATATTCTTCAAAATGATTCAGATTGTGATTGATAGTGTGTTCCGCAATTAGGGTGCGGTTCTATTTTTTTTTTATTCCATAATGGTCCTGCTCTTGACCTCGATCTCGCCTGGTGGAAATCGATGGATGAGGTCTATGATAGAACGAGTGTGCCCAGAAGATGCCTGTTCACTCTTGCTTAGAAGGCTGACAGGTTCTACCAGTCATTTTCGTTGCTCGCCATTGTTCGGTAAAAATAAAAACTCATAATAAACTTAACTGAACCTGAAGCGTACGTAATAAAAAATATAATATCAAGGTAGGTAAGTATTATACAGGGTGTAAGGGACACAACACGCAAAAGTTTTCGTCGATATAAAAAAAACCGGCTGTTTCATAGCACAGTGCAACACTTACCTGCGCGGTCAAAATGTATGGAACAGCAATTTTTTTTTTTTAATTACTTTCGAAAACTTTCATTGCAGGGAGGTACAGAATCATGTACTGAGTCCATGATAAGAGGTTGCACATCGATGTCCCTGCCAGCCTGTATTATATTATCACGTGATAATAATTATGATGAAACTTACACACTTTGCCCGAAAACGAAATCGCAAATGACTGTAGGTATCAGTAAAGAACACAATGCTAAATAATATAACTTCAACCCAAAAAACGCTAACTAAAAAATCACCTTCTATCCATTATAAACGCCGTCTGTGAAACTTCAGCCTGAAACCACGAATTCAGTACACCCCGACGCGGCTACACACAAGCACAACACAATACACACGGTACCGTGTGTATTGTGCTTGTGTGTAGCCTACGTTATTCCTTCGTGTAAGTTTTACGAGGGCGAAGTGATAAGTCTGCTAAAAATTAAACAAGGAGTCAATTTTATTTAATTATTATTATTTATTTTTCAACGTAGTTTCCTTGTAACTCAATGCACTTCATCCAGCGTTTCTCTAGCTTTTGGACCCCTTCCATAAAGTACGACTTAGGTAACCCTTCGAAATAGGCATTGGTTTCGTGCATGATCTCTTCGTTGGAGCCAAATCTTTTCCCACTAAGCCATTTTTTTTAATTCGGAAACAGAAAATAGTCGCAAGGGGCTAAATCTGGCGAATACGGTGGGTGAGAAAGCAACTCTTAGCGCAACTCATGAAGTTTGGCCATGCCCATCGCGCAGGTGTGCACTCGTGCGTTGTCTTGGTTGAAGAGGATTTTCTTCTTAGCCAAATGCGGTCGTTTTCACGTAAAATTTTGTCAAATTGGTCCAATAAATTAGCATAATATGCACCATTAATCGTTTTACCCTTCTCTAGGTAGTCAATATGGATTACACAATTTAAATTAGTCAATGTGCATCCCAAAAAACTGTAGCCATTACTTTATTGGCCGATAAAACTGCTTTGGCCTTCTTTGGAGCTGGTTCACCGGTAGCAATCCACTGTTTCGATTGTTGCTTGGTTCCTGGGGTATGGTGGTGGATCCATGTTTCGTCTACTGTTATAAAACGACGCAAACATTTGGATTTATCCCGTTGAAACAACGCCAAACCAGTCAGGTTTTCAACGGAATAAATCCAAGTGAATATATAATAAATCCAATCCGAAGTGGTCACACGCATGCGTTTTTGATCAACAGTGAGTAAACGCGGCACACATCGCGCGGATTGCTTCTTCAAATCTAAATGTTGGTGTAAGATATTGCGAACTCTCCCTCACTTTTACTCTTCGGTCGTTCAACACTATATCGTGGATTTTAGCGATCATCTCTGGAGTAGTGACCTCAACTGGGCGTCCTGGACGCACAGCATCACTTGTGCTTGTACGACCACACCGAAAATCATTGAACCACTTATGAATCATTTTAATCGACGGAGCAGAGTCCCCATAATATTTATCAAGTTTTAGTTTCGTTTCCGTTATAGTTTTTTTTGCGCAAAAAATAATTTTTAATCACGACACGAAATTTACTTTTCTCCATCTTTGCAAAAACGTGTTCAGTTGTTTTTCATTAATGGCTGTCAAAAAAAAAAAACTAACCGGCAGGACTGGCTGAAAATTTTAATTTAGTCGTTCAAAAGAGTTGTGAACAAGGAGGTTCCATGCAATTTGCGATCATTTTATTCCATAATAGATTTTTACCAGACTTATCACTCCGCCCTCGTAATTTTACTATTTATACAGAGGTTCAAATACCTGCTTGGTAACGAGCCTTTAGAAAGATCAGAGCGTACCTACCTACTACTAAGTAAATACCTATATAGGTATACCTTATCAAACTAAAAATACAAAAAAAAAACTTACCCCTGTAAAACTTACTAGAGACTTATCTCTATTTCGAAACCATTGCACCCATTTCATAATTGCTGTAACACTGAAAATATTACATAGAAATACTAAACCAACTGTTAATAAACCAACAATTAACCACGTAGAAGTATCTAACGACAGCTCTATCATATTAGAGCTTTAATTCCATTTGAATTCGATAAAAGGGAAAACCAGTGGCGGGTGTGGAAAACTCGTTACAAAATTGTGTTCGTTGTGAATCTCTCAGGAATAATGAGTACTTGCCAGCGCGCACACTCTGCGCGGTACAACGCGTTCACTAGTTGTTAATTGACTGCTACAATTACGTAGGTACGTGTGAATTTTCTTCCTGCATTGAATTAAATTAAATTGGTAAGCAGTGGCCATGGTTTTGGTCAGGATTTTACCAGGGAGAAGGCAATTCAATAAAAATTCAAAATTTAAAAAACCCCCGACTACGTGAAACCCTATAAAAAGAAAAAAATAACCTTGAAATTATGACCCTACGTAAGTACGTATGAAATTTTTGGATTATATGTTGTCCCGTCGGGGGACCGCTCTAATTATTAGCCTAACATTCTGTTAAAGTTTAAAATAGTAGCGGTCCCCCGACAGGACAATATTTAATCAAAAACTTTCATACGTACTTACGTAGGGTCATAATTTCAAGGTTATTTTTTTCTTTTTATAGGGTTTCACGTAGTCGGGGGTTTTTTAAATTTTTAATTTAATTTTTATTTCATGCTTTTTGTAGGGATTCCTTATTATTTTTTATTTTTTATTTTCTTGCGTTTTAAGATTCAGGTAATTTGGTATTTAATCAGGTTTTTTTGTAATTCGCCATTTTGTGGTGGTGGCCATTTTAGATTTGAAATTTGTCATAGTGTATAGTATTCTACTAGTCAAGCCCTTTCATTTGATACCTACCCTTATTGAGGGAGTTGTGAAAAAAAAATGTAATTCGCCATTTTGTGGTGGCGGCCATCTTGGATTTTAAATTTATCATAGTGTATAGTATTCTACTAGTCAAGCCCTTTCATTTGATACCCATATTGAGGGAGTTGTGAAAAAATATGTAATCCGCCATTTTGTAGCGGCGGCCATCTTGGACCGATTTTCATCAAACATAGCTAAGAACACTCCCGACAAATTCACGTTTCAAACAAAAAAAAAACAAAATTAAAATCGGTTCATCCGTTCGGGAGCTACGATGCCACAGACAGACATACACACACACACACACACACACAGACACGTCAAACTTATAACACCCCGTCGTTTTTGCGTCGGGGGTTAAAAACGATTAAAAACGTTATCATCGATCATAGAAATATAAAAAAAAAAACTTCTTTATTTTAGCTATGGGAGCCGGGCGTGAGGCTAACGAGAGGGCAAAAGGGAATACTTATAGGTATACAGTTGTTTGTATGTAGGTACCATATACAGTTGTGGACATATAATTAGGTAGGAACGACTAATACCGAAGTCACCTTTTAGATCTTTCGATCGACAAGTTGCTGTTATTTTTGTATCAATTTACTGATAATAACTTTATTAATATTTCATACAAGATACGCAAAGTAGTTGGACTCCTATTGATAATTTAACTATGGTCCATTTGAACCTTCTACCTATTCGAAACTTCTTAGCTGGGGATAAATAATTAGGAACGAGTAAAATGACTTCATTTATTAAACGATATTAGAAATAATTTAATTAAATTAACAATACTTATTAAATAGGCGTTACCACTGTTTACAAAACTAAGCATTATCTAATATTGACGAAACGGTTGGCGCAGTGGCTGAGCGATCGACTGCTGCGCTGCGTGTCGCGGGTTCGATTCCCGCACGGAACACATATTTGTATTGCCTACAGGTAGTTGTTCCGGGTCTGGCTGTTTGTGTATGTGAGTTTAAATGTTTGTAAACGCACCCACAATACAGGAGTAATTCCTAGTGTGGAGCAACGTTAATAATAAAATAATAATAATATTTTATAGGATGACCCTTGCTTATAATAACTGCTCTGCAGTGACGGGGCATGGAATTATGGAATTTATTAACTTTTTACAGGTTTCAACAGAAATAGTGCTCCAAGATTCGACAAAGGCATCATACAGTTCATTCAGATTACGCCATTTTAGCAGCCACACAGAAGAGTGTGGTCATATACATATTTTTCGCAGCTAAGTGGTTTAATTAGCCATTCAGTTAACTGTCTAGCCTATTAACTAAACGGCGCCGTTCAACTAGCGGCCTAACTGATATTCAGCCTATGCGTCTAATATAACATTTAATGAACTGGCTGGCTGATGCTTAGGCCATTTATATAACAGGGTGAAAATGTGCGAAAAAAATTAATGAATGAAATGAATGATTGAATTAATTAGTATACCAATCTATTTGTAGGCCAATCTAACACAGTGACTTATTTGACTAAAAAACTTTTTCACTACATGAACAGTGTGTTTGAGCTCGTTATCATTATCAAATGTCGAAACAAAAGGCAACGTCTCATAGTCTCCTCCAATAATTGCCTGTATTAAAATTGGTTTAAAATGCCTTCAATCTTTTTAAATGACCCAACACCATACCCCGAGAAACATCCCCAAACATTTACATTTCCACCCCCATGCTTCACTACTTTTTTCGTGAACTTGGAGTCAATGCCTGCTTAGCCGATCGACGCATACTGTTTACCGTCAGAACCTAGTCCATATATCTTCGTTTCGTCAGAAATAATAAAGAATTATATATTTTTTCATTGACTTGCTGTCCAGTCGCCATACTTTCTAGCGCAATCTAATCTTTCTTTTCGGTGCACCTTCTTGAGAAGTGGCGTACCTACTCTACGAGCAATTTTTCAAATAACTTTACCGTTAAGCGTATTTTTACTGTTTACTCATCCATTGCCAAAAACTTCCCTTCTTATAATTTCAGAACCCATAAATGGTCTTCGCTGAACAAACAATCAAAGCATCGCCAGGCGCTGTCGATTTTCTAGATTTAGGTTTTCTTTTCGAAGAACATTATTGGTATTTACAGCGTTAAAAACCTTAGTTTTGGAGCACTCCATATGATCAGCAATCTTTTTATACAACCAATCACGTTCATACAGTGCCATAATCGTTTTCCGGGTTGATGGATTACGACTTTTACCCATTACTTTGAAATAATTATGCACTTTTGACTGAAAAAAGTAGGAGAAAGTAGCACCACAAGATAGGCAGGAAAAATGTGCTATTTGTTTGCGAAGTTTCTTAGTGATCAAGAAGTCACTATATCAGGTCGGCCTGCAAACAGCCCGATCATAATCTATGGGGAGAACCCCGGAGAAGTAAAGTGTGTCTGCTAAAAGGGCGAGTATAATTTGAATGAACTGTAACGCCTTTGTCGAATCTTGGAGCACTATTTCTGTTGAAACCTGTAAAAAATTAATAAAAATCCATACCACGGCCGCGTCGCTACAGAACAGTTATTATAAGCATAGCAAGCAAGGATCATCTTACAAAATAATAGGGGTTAAAGTATGAAATTGCCGTTTCATTGTAATAGGTACTTCGAATTGACATAGAACCTTCGTGGTTTGAGATTTTTGAGTGAAACTTTTTCACATGGTACCTACATATAGAGTTCTTCTTTTAAAAAATGTGCAACATTCGATTATCGACTTTCAGTTGTTTTTTTTATTCAGCTTAGACAAGAAAGATGGATACTTCGAAAATTAGAGGTATTTTTGAATACGAGTTCCGACGAGGAACTAACGCGGCAGAAACAGCTCGCAATATCAATGTTGCGTTTGGAGAGGGGACTGCTAATGAACGCACCGTTCGATTTTGGTTTAAATGCTTTCGTGATGGAAACTTTGATTTGAAGAACGAACCACGTGGAAGACCGCCCACACAGGTGAATAACAATGAATTGAAAGAGATGGTGGAAGCCGATCCGAACCAAATTACCCAGGAATTAGCGGCATGGTTTAACGTTACCTTACCAACAATATTGACTCATTTGCGTCAAATCAATAAAACAAAAAAATATGAGAAGTGGGTGCCTCATGATTTGACTGATCTGCAGAAAGAAACGCGTGTTGAAACTTGTGTTGCCTTGTTGAATCGATACAAAAATGAAGGAATATTGGATCGAATTGTGACATGACGTGATGAAAAGTAGATTCTTTACGATAACCGTAAGTGAAAAATGCAATGGGTGACAAACGCCGCAACAGTGTCCTAATGGCAACTGTTTGGTGGTCTCAGCATGGTGTTATTCACTATAGCTTTCTCCGATCTGGTCAAGCAATAACGGCAGATGTCTACTGTGCCGAACTCCGACCAATGATAGCAAAATTAGCAGTGAAACAGCCGACTCATGAATCGATCTTCACCATTATTGCTCCATGATAACGCAAGACCCCATACAGCACGAAACCGTTTTAACTCTACAGGAACTACAATTGGAAACCATTCGTCACCCTCCGTATTCGCCAGACCTTGCTCCAATGGACTACCATTTTTTTCGTGATTTGGACAATTTTCTACGTGATAATAAGTTTTCTTCTCAGGAGGCAGTACTTACGAAATGCTTTCACACAGTTTGTCGAATCTAGTTCACGAGTGTTCTATCGCAAAGGCATAAATGACCTTCCTATTAGATGGCAGCAATGTATAGATAATAATGGTAATTATTTTGATTAAATAAATATGTTAAATTAAAAAAAAATACTAATTTCAATTTTTCACTACAAATCAGCAATTTCATACTTTAACCCCTAATATTAATGCTTAGTTTTGTGAGTAGTGGTAAAGCCTATTTAATAAATATTGTAAATTTCCTTGAATACATTCTGATATCGTTTAATAAATGCAGTCGTTTTCCCCATTCCAAATTATTTGTCCACAGCTACGTAGTTTTGTATACCTAGGTAGTTCAAATGGACCATAGTTAAATTATTAATAGAAAAACTATTTTGCGTAACTTGTATGTAGTATTAAAACCTATATTAAAATTGATGTCTAACATGATTTTAAAAGTTATTATCAGTAAATCGATACAAAAATTACAACAACTTGTTTATCGAAAAGTGACTTCGGTATTAGTGGTTCCTAATTATATGTCCAAAACTGTAGTGTCGTGTCATCATCAAATAATAAGCTTGGCATATGGGAGTTTGATAAATAAAAACACCACTTATTTAGATATTAATATATTTTCGAATCTAAAATGTACAAAAAAATACAACTTAAATGTTATGTACTCATAACGCCAGATATCATCAATGAATAAAATATTACAATTCAAACATTTTGAAGGTATTAGTACGTGACGTGTGTTTTATTAATTGACAGTTACTAAACGGTAAGTGACCCGGAGCAAGCTACTAGGAACAAAAGGAGCCTGTAACATTCTCGACTCATTTTCATTGTTTATTTCTTCATTATAAATTTTAAATTTTCGTCAATATGTTTGTGCCAAAAATAACAATTTCATTATTATTCCTAATACCAGAGCGGTTGTTTAAAATGCTAAGACAAGACATTGGATGTACTGACATTGCAACTGTACAGATTTCTTTGTATCTCTTCTAAAATAAACATAACGACCTATAGTTAAATTTCTTATTTAATCAACCATCACTTCATAACAACTTTGGTTGTGTATGCTAATCGTAAAAATATATGTATTTTAGCTATTTACAATATATAAACATACATACATACAATGCGTAGAAATGCACAGCAACACAAAAGGCCTTAACTAACATCTGAAGAACTAAATAACACAGACTTAACGGCCACTCACAAAAAGGATCATTGTAGAAACAAGGACTAGGTTTCTTACTCGTGTTTATTTCTAGTTTGTTTGAAAGTATTAAATTATTCAAATATTATAGTTGGAATTCATGACTGAGGGAAACCTGCCGTTGAGCTTATCCCTACAATATTAATAGAAACACACAGCGCTACCATACAACTAATAAAGCACACTTTCCCAAAAATCAATTCTGTGAGCGACCAGATCTAAAATCACTTTGCAATGTTTTAGCAAAACATAATTAGTTTAGTTATAACTCTATAACAGAATATTAAACCTAAGCAATATTCACAATACAAAAATACCCTTGTACGCAGACGACAGGCCAAGACAAAAGGCATGATTTTATACAAAAAAAATAAAATCAGCAGCGTACGGGAATGCCTTGTTGTGTTAGCAACTGTCATCCTACTATAATAAATATGTTATCACACAATCTTACCTCTAAGTAGAGGAATTTTTTGAAAACCCTTTGTTTATTAATTATATCAGGACAAAAAACAACAATAACTATAAAATAAATTGATTCATCATGTAACATAAGATTGAAAACAAATTATTTTAAACTAATTATGTTTTCCTGCAGAATCAAAGACTCCCGTACCCGTCTATGTTTCGCGTTTTACAATAATGCATAGTGATAGTGATTATTAGGCCCCTGCCGCAGAGTAATTTTATGAATGATAAAAAAATATTTCTATTACACATCGATATATCACATTTGTTAATGCAGTCCAATTGTATTTTTTCTGCAAGATTGGATGGAATTTTGGACCCAATTAATTATATTTTAATTTATTAAATTTACTCTGAGACAATGGGTCGTACTTTCTTAAATATAAAATGAAATCGTTATTTCAATCTTCTTAAATAGAATTCCAAATTATATGTAACATTTCAATATATACCAATTTCTCCAGAATTGTAATTATAGAATGTAAAATCTATCATGCTCTTACAATTTATGTTCGATATATTCATTTATTCCGAAAAATTCATAGATTTTAAAACAATATCTGAATCAGGTATCCCAATTCGGAAATCAATTATATTCTAAAAGTAATTAGAAAAAAAGACTTACAGGTATATCAGCACACACTAGCGTTTTTTTAAATGATCTTTCGTTACCAACCTATGTTTTAAACAGTATTCAAGTAGCAGTTTGTACAACTTTGTTATGAACTAGACGTTCGAATTGATTACATTGAGGTATTCATTCATTACACCGAGACAAATATCTTCCTAACACTTGATTATATCTAGACGATTTCCATACATCCATCCATTATAAAGCCCATTTTAAAATTTAAATGTTCGGTTATCAAAATATTTGTTTATATTATAGGAATACTAATTTTCGTTGATGATTAGATGTGTTGCAATGTTGTCGAAACATACAGCACATTTTTATAGATTAATGTTCAATTGAATGACGTTCCTTTTTTTAGTTAGAGGATTTAATTACGTATTCTAAATTTAGTAAAGGAAACAGTAATTTATCTTATTGAGCGTTTATAATAGTGAATTGGAACGTGAGTTTCATTTTATAGTCGTTGTACAAATCGTAATATCGATTTCTACCTTCTATTGGTAGCAATAATTGGGATAAGACATACTCATTATGTTATTGACTAACACCGTGCAATGAAAACATGACGAATAAAATAATATTAGGAGCTGGAGTCAGTAAAATATAATATTAAGATATATATAATTATATATTTTTAAACGGCTTATAATATGTAATAGTGCTTGATTTTGTACTACACACTAAAAACATAACCATTTCAACTAAACCGGTATAAAAAGGAACTTAAAGACAATTAGAAACAGGTCAGTTATGTCATTAATAAGCGACTACAAAATGTAATGGCACACATTTTACAAAGATATCAGATTGTCCTAAGGGGTCGAAAAGTTAGGTGTTTCTTTTAGAGACTGTCCCAAAACCCATGAAACGTCCATATTAATAAACCGCGTTGTCACAAAAGGTCCACATTGATTTTTGCATCAAGTTAAGATTTTAGTCAGTTTATCTACTATCCCAAGTGCCTACTGGTTACTTTTGAAAACAACTTTGCGTTTGCAAATTCTTAATATGAACCTTAATGCGACAGCCCCAGGTCAAGTTCAAGATACGACGCAGGCCAGACTACCTTTAATTTTGGAAGACTAAAATTCAACAATAATAATTCCACTGTAACTACATAATATTACTATGTAGACGTGAGTCCCGTATGAAGGTAATTGTATGTCAAAGGCATATTGTGTAGGCTAAGTCATCATCTCATGATAAGGTATCACTACATGTTATGTGGTATACAACTATACATCTCACACGAATGCATCAGCTCTAAATTCGATGTAGTTTATTTACAATGATTTTTGATCTAGGTGTACGTAAGCTATAGTCATATTTTTAATGGAATCTATGTGGTTGCAGACTTATGAATTTATTCCATATTTATGCGTATTATTACTAAATTCTATTTCAATTTCAATATTATTTATAACCGTATTACTTTTTTAAAAGGTGGTTTTGAAAAAATATTATTTAACTATAATTTTCAGGCACCGATGATTTATACGGCATGACATTATTATAATATACATTTAACAGAAAAGTAAACGGTTTAATCATGCAATGGACGTGTTTCAAACGTTATAATATAGTTATGTTACCGTAAATCTGCAAAAAATATAACATTTGTGTACATTTATCTTCGTCGAGATGTTGTAAACTAAGTGACGGCATTATATGCTGTTTCATCTTGCGACCAGTTACGAGTAAATAAATTTTGTTACCATATATTTATGTATTATGAATGTATTAGACACGACTACTCCTTGCCTATTTGCTTATATTTCCATGTAACAAGGCCATCACTTGTACTTTGTTGGTTTGAATTTTACTTATTAACACTGACAGGACTCGCCTCTCTGAAACCATCGTGTGGAATGAATTATGTTGCTATGGTTATCAGATTGCGTAAAGCTTATCACTATCTATAGAATGATTGAGCCGAACTTCTCCAATTTCAATCAACAACAATGACAAATTAAATTGGTCAGTGGCCTACCCTTCACTCTATTTATTTTTATGGTATAAAAATATGTTTTTATATAATATTTCATAGTCAGATTACTTGTTTAACTTGATTTGTGGATTATCTTTACATATTTTGTACGTTCATTATTTAGTAATAGCACATCACAATTTACTTCTTTAATGTATCTACGTCCTAAATGTTATGGGTGGTATTTTGAAAAATTCAATTGTTAGAAAGGAATTAATACATATTATAAGGAAACTTACTTATATTATGATCTAAATCGAGTGAACCCCCTGAACTCGTTTAAGTACTTCATATCGATTAACTTGTTGTCACTCGCCAATAAATTATAAGGACTACGTGTAAAGCGCAAACGGGTATCATTCGGTAAGATATAACAATTCCTGATCAGAAAACAAGGTCGGCGGTAGCATGTACCCTAGTATCAAAGATCGATGTGAACACCGTGAACGTTTCTTATTATCCGGGTTTGCACTGTTTATAACGTTCAGGCTAAGTCGTGGTCCCGTATATAAAATAAGGGAGCAACAATACTGTCAACAACTTTGCTAAACGTTCTACCAGTGGATTATTTTAAAATTTAAGTTACACATATTAGACTGCTATTAGGATACACACCACATCCAAAGGTCTTAGTCATATTTTATTATTATTATACTTTAAAGTTAACGTATATTAATAATTATTAGATAATATTGTGCAAATCTAGTACGCTTAATTGTTAACGTCAAAAGTACATGCCACTTCAAGCAGTATTCACTTTTTAAGTCTAAATATGTTTCGAAATATCAGATCCAAAAGAAAATACTAGCACAGAAGTATGCTGGTGACGACATGCAACATCTTACGCCATTATGCATTGTTTTAATTTTCCAAGCCAGGTAATGTCGCATTTTAATTTTGTACTGCCTGAAATGGCGAAGTAAGTAAATACTGCTAATTTTCGTGCCTAATATTTAATTTATAGTTACTAATAATGACACCCAACATTGATATTATTCAACGTTGACCTTTCACCATAGAACTTAGAATTATACACACACAGTTTATAACATATTATGCACTTAATTATAAACATCATCTTTACGAAACTACTAAGTTTAATATCGTATCGTAATGACATAAACTACTAAAAGGAAATTGATTTCAAATGTAAACAACGTTTATAATTAAGACTGTGTGATGTACGATCAAAATGCCGTTATCATAATTACGTCGATTTCTTTATCAGCAGCGAATAACGTCGTGCTTATTACACGTTTCTACGTTTATGCATGTATTAAAGTTAAGATTGTAAATATTCTAAGCGTACAGACCTTTCTGGTTATGTCATATCGAGTGCCCTTAACAAATCATCGTTAACACTATTTGCAACAGTTAAATTGACGCTTATTTGTATATTGACAGATTAATTGATTAAAAAAAAAAAACATTTAAAAATCCTGGTTTTCGTAACAGTTATATTTTAAAGTAAATTGAATTTATATCGATGACGACAGTAGAAAACCTATTTAGTTTTAAAATAGTTACAACTGAATATAAAAAATGCCATGCAAAAAGGCCGGGTGGCCTAAGAAAATACGAATTTCGTCTGTCGGACCGTCGCAAATAGTCTCTAACATGAATGATTGTTTGACATGTTTTTAGTCATTATCTTGTATATGACACGTACAAAGTACATGCATACCACATTTAAGACGTATATAAAATTTAGGTCATCATCAAACATTTTTTTATTCATCAAATCCGATATATATGCACAGTGTGCAAAGAATAATAGATACATTAAATTGATAAAAAATAACAATATATTTTATCAATTCACTATAACTCTTTCTTATTTTCTATTTATAACAACTCCGCGCCTTTGTATTAGGGTTATTTCATCGAGCAAACAAGGGGGTTTTACTCTATTAACAGGAAGGACATAAGAAATGTTATAATCACAGATCTTCAAACCAAATAATTTGTAACAAGAATAAAATTTATATTACGTTAATCATGTTTTAATTTTTTGATGCATTAGCTTGTATAATATTCAATTTACCGTAGTCGCCATACTAATACGAGCATTAAGTTGTAAAACCGTTGTCAATAGAGTTTATATAAATACATTTTGTTCAATCCGATGAACAATTTTTTTTTCTGTGATTATGACATTAAGCTTAGTCATTTGTTAAAATAATAGAAAACAGGTATTGGAAAAACATAAAAAAATAATTTGTAATGATTTAATCAATTTCATAACTGGATTGAAATTTAAAGAATATTGTACCATACACGAAACACAAAGAAATATTTTAACAAAATATTTACAATAAAGCAACATCTATAATTTAACAACATATTATTTACACGTAAAAATAATATTCTCCATAAGAGAAACTATTTCACTCGACGTCTCGTCATCATATACTATAATACAAATTACTTTGTCATAACAGGTAACATCTGACTTTCATACTATAATACATAACGTTCACAACGCCAAAATATGTATTTTATATTTCTATACAATATTGCACGCGGTATATTTCTATTGTACATTGTGTATGTGTACTGGGCGTACAAGTCAATAAGATATTTTTAAATCACTATTTTTTTTCCATCACAGGAAGCTACGAATTTCGCATCGATTCGTTTTTCGTTAAAAATTAGAGCACAATTAAAGATACATACATACATATTTATAAAAGACCATACCTAGTTTCTCAAAGAACTTAGAAGTAAATATATCATCAACGAAACGATTTTATACAACTCGAAAACATCACTAGCACTACTAGACTACATTAAAGATGTCTATAAATACGCGTATGTACTATATTATTCTCACGATAGTGAGATTTACAGCCGCAGAGGTACCACGTAGACCGTAACTGGGAACGACGACGTTCGTTACGCTGGAATCTAAGGATCGTCGGTTAACGTCCATCCGATGAAGCGAGAAATTAATAAATGCAAACTTCAGCGAGACCCGTAGCGCGCAGTCCGCGCTCGGGAGGCGCGCGCATCACTGCGACAGCAGCTTCTGCAGCAGCGACGCCTTACTCGCGCCCGCGCCCGCCGCCCCCGCCGCCCCATCACCGCCCGGCGCCGGGCCCGCCGAGCCCGCCTCCGTAGTACTCTGTGCGAAACCAAACAAGCCAATCATTCAACTGTTCTCCCTTACATTCACCTAAGTGCTCCAACTCCTAAACGTAGTGTGCGATTTTCATATGCTCGACTATACTGCGAGGAGACTATGAAACCGATATTTCATATAATTTATCTTTTACTGAATTTCTAACTTTGGTGTATTAGTTTGGAATTGGTTGGGTTTTGCTACCTTCATCATTTAATGAGGTTTATAATTAGTATCTGAAGCACACTTAGTTAGTTGACGGCAATTTTAAGCTTTTATTTAACACAAATTTATTAATTAAGTGTTATATTTAATTTTTTTGAATCGTGTCTTATCATAGCGTTATAAACAGAAGGTAGAATATAAATGTTCAAATCAATATACAAAACATTATTCATTAATTATATTATTGAAATCCAGTTTATTGCACAGTTTATCTTTAGGAAAAATGCCTAGTCGAATAACTACCCATTTAATTTATAACGAATTAAACTAACTTATAAAATCATTCGATTGCAAAATACTGGGCGATTAGAATTGAATACGTACCATCGATACAAGAGAAGAAAATTGATTAATAATTATTGTAAGTATAGCATTTTGTAAATAATTTGATAGCGTTTTTTTTTTCGAAAGCAAAAGAGAAATTTACCTATTTACTATACACGAGGAACGATCAAAATTTAAATCGTTTTTTTTTTTAAAGTCCAGATGAGTCATTTTATAAAACTACATTTAAACGTAATCTTGATAGCATCTGTTGCATCAAACTGGAAACACTGCAGTTCATTTAAAATCATTTACAAGATTATTTATGTGATTATTTTCTATGTAAAATTGCATACGAGAATGAGTGTAAATCACCATTCAATTCCAACAACTTAACCTTGAAAGATTTATCAAAATCCACAAAGTAACTATGTTTCGCAATGATCTTGATCGCTACTCGTACATATTCAATTTCTAACAGTATAAACCGATTCAAGTCTCAAATACCGCCATGCAATCGTCTCCTGAATATCTACGAAACGTAATCAACGAAAAATGTTCTAAAACATTTTTATAAGCAGACAATAAGCAAACTATTGCAAAAATATAATGCTGTTGTTTTATTACTACAACGTCACAAAACCTTCACCACACTTTATAGTCTGCGCATGCGATTTCCTCCCCGATTTTATCATAAGCTTAACCTTTAATTAGTTAAATCCTATAAGCCGGTGAATTATATTAAGGTATACGTTTAAAACAAGATTTCTAAGAAAAAATATTTGAGATGATTATTTTTAGAATTAAAGTAGTTTTCACTAGTTAAGAAACATTATTTTAAATCACATCACAAAAGCTTATTCAAAATTCAGGAATGTACCAATTTACAGCTACTCCAACGTCACAAAATCGTCATTAAATTAATTTTAAGCAGTTGATTGCGTTTATAAGTAAAAATGCATAAATAAATACGTTGCCAGTGTGGAAAGCGAACGTTGGTACATTTCTCTAAGCTTCTAGTATCAAGATGATCGAATCGACAACACACGCAGCAGAGCAGACGTAATAATTATAGGTAGGTCTACGGAAAAATGAAAACCTATAAAGTAGTGAAGTGACTAGATGATATTTTGTACTCGATGAACGCGTCCCAAGCTTACCGGGGTGCTCTGCGATTCCCACGAATTAGTCGACGCCGAGGCCGCTCGGCCTCCCACCACACTGCCGCCACCTACGTACGTACACACGTATACATTGGCAGTGGATATCCCCTACACTGACAATGTTTCAAGAAAGCGCGCTATCGAGAGCAACGTTCCTTTAATGTCCCCAAATATTCTGGACATGGAGAGGTGACTACTTGTGGACAACATTGTCATGTACAGCCACAATCAAGTCCAATGTTTTCCCGAACACATTATGTAAGTACTTCAAATTTTTAACAAACATTAAATCTAAGTATTTCCTCATATAAAAAATTTATATACCGTTTATACAATCATAACTAAACATAAAACAAAGGGCTTAGTGCAGGCAATGGTTATCCCAAGCATGTTAGATTCATCAAAATAGGTAGATATAAAGGAAATTCATTATTGAAAATATAAACACAAATTATAACACCTATATCCCCGGTTAGGTCAAGGTGTAAATTGGTTGATTTCAGCGTTTTTAGTGTCTATTTTTATTAAGCCGTGGCGTTTCAGTTTAAACAAAACTTGAATGATATCCCTGCTACAGATAATTATGTATTCACCTCGGGTATTAGTAGTGTCATTACTTATTTTTCAACACAATATTTTTGATGTTCAACATAATATATATTTTTGATTCCAAACGCCCGGCTTAAAGGTCATATTTAGTAACACATATTTCAGGTTACAACATTGAAAGTAAAGTAAAAGTATAATATATATTCACAGTTAGAATTACCTTTTAAGGTACTTGAACATGTTGCAAACAATAAAAAAAAATACCATTAATTAAGTAACAACCACTCACACATAGACTGGGGGAAAGGATTTTCCATGAGGGAAAATAATAAACTGTATAATGGCACAACCGCCGATAAAGGATAAGAACTCTTTATCTAAACAGTAATCATACCTACCGAGGCTACATCTATAGTTTATATCTAGGTAATAAGTGTGTACGAACCGGGCGGGGTCATATCGAAGCTCATGAGTGAGTCCATGTCGGGCGGCTGCAGCGGGTGTAGGTCGGGCCGCGCCGAGCGCGCTCCCACCACGGCGCGCAGCTCGTTGCGCACGTACTCCGACGTGCCGCCCGTGCCCTGCCCGCCCGGCCCCACGGGCCCCCCGGGGCCGCCGAGGGCGCCAGGGCCGCCGGGACCGCCAGGGCCGCCGGGACCGCCAGGGCCGCCAGGGCCACCGGGGCCGCCAGGGCCGCCAGGGCCGCTTACGCCGCCACCGTTGCCCGCACCTACAAAATCACGATTTATTCGACTGTGACCTCTCATCACCTTGATACATCTATTACAGGCGACAGAAGGTGGAACATTTAACGGTTATTCCTACCTTTGTGTGGCCCTACCGCGATGCATTCAGAGATATTCGAAGGCTCGGGTTGAAGGATTTCCCGCAGCGGGTCCGTTATTAACTTGTTCCATGGTTATATCAGGTAAGCGAAGGTTTTTGAAGCGCAGAATGCAAAAGATTATTATTAACCATGCAGAGCGATAGGTATTGGAAGAAAGAACTGCCGTTACGTCCGAGCAGATTAGACTACTACTCGAAGCCTTACCTCGTTCGACGCCAGTACAATTATTGAACATATCAATTTCACGAAACGCAAATCCCCGCACGAATTTCGGCCCTCCATGAAGTAACCTATAAGGATCTCTTTTGTACCGGCCGATTAAGTCGTTCTGTTGCGCTTTGACACGTAAGCCACGTCCAGCGGCGTCGGGTGCGAGATACTCACATGCGTGCTGGTGGTCGAGGGCCGGGTGCGGCGCGTGCGGCGCGTGCGGGTGCGGCGTGCAGCGCGCGTACTCGCCGCAGTAGCCGGCCGCGCCCGCGCCGCTCTCCTCGTAGTAGCCTCCCACTGCCACACACGCCGCGTTAAGTACTACGGGCGACGAGCACGGTGCCGTGAACAACGCCCGACCTACCTAATTCGATGCGCCTGCCCGCCAGTACGGCGGTATCGGGGAGTCAAGGGACTCGACGATGTCAAGTCGAAAGCGCGAATATCGTGTCGATCAGACGCTGCGCATGAGCGTCGCCGTAGGTCACCCACGCGCATTCCACGGGTAACTAACTCGGTATGAGTTCGAGACCGCGAAATATTGTCTCGTCGTAGCTCTAGCTAATGACTTGCATTCAAAAGATTTTAAAAGATACCGGATAGTGAAGCCTTAAAGACATGCAATTAGGTTTTTGTCTAAGATTTCTGGAAAATTGTCCAGTTCTGGCAGGACACGCTATTTCTAAAGTTCTACGGGACATGCGTTTCTTTTTTGAAAATATCATGCTCTGAAGTCAAAGAAAATCGATTGGCAAATTTCTAATCTATAATATCTACCTTACAAAATGTAATTTATCATCATTAGTTTTACTGAAAAGCCGTACAAAAAACCTTTGGGTAATGGTATCGATTCATAAAGATTTATTTAATTATATACATATCTGATCACCTCATTAAGTAAGATAAGCAAACTACTTTCAAAATATAAGTAAAATATAACCACAAGACCACCCTCTTAAAGTTATTGTTTAACATTTTGGAAATGTTTCCGTTTCAAAAACTTTATTACGCACGTTAGTTAGTATCGCAATTTATTGTTAGAAAGTATTTTGAGGAAATTTTAATTTCCACTTTAATACGTTAATAACAATAAAAAAAAGTAAATCAAGACTGTGCATTTCAAATTTCAATACTATAAACATGGGGATGCAATTGACATTAGAGGCAAAATTTTAGTTTATCGTAATCATAAATAGGAAGGTAAAAATATATACTAGTCAAAACAAAATAAATGTATGTAATGTATTGTACCATGTATTTTCTGTATTCCAATAAATGTATTGGGTTTGAGAGTAGATAAATAATTAAATTGAATTAGCTAGCTGCAAAAACCTTAAAATTAAATTTATTGATAGATATAAGAACATCTGATTAGAGGGCTTAAAAAGGCCACTTTAAGCAATACCTCTAAAAGCTATTCATTTCCTGTATTCCCAGCAGATCATTAGCAATTCCTCTAATTTTCGTAAAATTTCATTTCATATTTGGTGTAAACATTGCCGCATGAAGAAAATAAAAACTGTAATTTTATCGGTAAATTTTTCATTACAGTTTTTATTAATCAAATTGGTTTTTTATTTTTTATTTCTACATTTTCATTGTGATATGAATTGCACACAGATCATATTATGAATTGTCAGTTTGTGACCATTTTACGATTTTTAATATGATTCATATTGTTATCCTATTATGATTCTGCCAAAGTGGCCTTTTTAGGCCACAAGGCTTTTTTTTGTAAAAAAAAAAAGCAATGACAATAGGTTAAAACAAAAATGTCGAAAGATTTTTATCTTTTTTGTACTTTTTTTTTATCGTGTGTGTCCTCCTCTTTTTCGAACACATTCTTGAAGCCTGGATGGTACACTCTCCACCAGACGTCGCACTGTCTCTTCTGAAATTTGTTCCCAGCTTGACTTGAGCACGTTAATGAGCATCGTTCATTATGTACGGGCTGATTTGATTGTGTCCCGGACACTTCTTTTTAACAAATCCCACATGCGTTCGATGGGGTTAAGGTCCGGACTGTTGGCAGGCCACGGCAAGTCACGTATACCAGCGTCTTCTAGGGCTTCCCTAGTGGCTCTAGCTGTATAAGCGCGGGCATTGTCGTGCATTAATGTGAATCTGGCGCCAATTCTTTGTGCAAATGGCACCACATGAGGTCTTATGATCTCCTCAATGTATCGCACAGCCGTTACCGTGCCTCCGCTGAGCATTGCGAATTCGGTTTGACCTAATAGACATTCCTCCCCATACCGTGACATTGGTACCCCCAAATCTGTAACTTTCATGGATACAAGCATCGCTCACCTTCTCGGCTCCATACCCTGGCAAGGTCGCCATATAATGTTGGGGTCCCTAAGGGGTAGTTCCAAGGAAACAACCACATCTGTTTAGTACTATTTAATGACTGACTAATTATAAAATAAGCACTTAGGAGGTATAGTGCAAACTCAGCATACATGATAGTTATAAAGGAGTATACTTACTTACTAAAGTAAAGGAACATAAATATTATATTCATACACTTCACAATGATCATCACTAAAAAAAAAATCACTTTACACTCATCAGTGAACAATACTGTGCTCCATTCACTATGTCCCAGTCCAGTTGCAGCCTTGCGAATGATAATCAGTTTGCACGGTGTACACTAGTCAATGGAATCTGCACTACGCGTCTCCTAGAAAACTGCTGGTCTTCATGAACCCGATTTCTAATCGTTTGGTCACTCACGCGGGTACCGGTCGCCTGGCGCAAGCGATTTTGTAAGGCGCGGGCAGTGACGACGCGCTCTCTTCGCGTAGTCAAACGTATGTAGCGGTCTTCCTGTGAGGTGGTTGCTCGATTCCTGCCAGATCCCCGTCTTCTGGTTACACTCCCAGTCTCTTGAAATCGATTCCAAGTATTCTGGATCGCTCGTCTTAAAAAGCCATGCTGTAAAGCTACAGAACGCGACAAATGTCCCTCTGGAATAAATGTGCCATCACATTGATTCAAGAGTGACATTCACAGCGTTGTTGTGCTCTAGTTCCGGTTTGCAGGTCCATAATTATGTCTTTAAATCCTCGGCATAGCCTTTCAAAATTTTTATTCACGTTCTAACTTAGCAAATGTAAGACTGTTCACAAAAGAATCCACAATTTAAATGACTTAACCCATAACCCGTACCCACTGCAAAAATTATGCAAGTGGTATCCTTTTTTTTTTTTTTTTTTTGAGGATGGGAAATCATCAAATGACCCCTCCCGCTCTGGGTGGAGCAGAAGGGAGTGTCAGACTCTTACTGACCAAAACCCACCCGTGTTCCTTCCTTAGCCCTTTATGTTCCAGGGCAGCGGTAACCCTTTCGGACAATCCCGCTACCCTGGCAGGCTTCGGCCCTATGGGGCCCCGTCACTCATGCTGACATCTCTTTGAGGCGCGCGTGGAACACATACACGCCGTCCGGCACGGGCCTGGTCCTGATCGGACGGTGCGTTACCCATTACTCACCGCCCGCAGGCCCGCGCCTACGGTGGCCGGGAGTCGTCACGCGGCTCCCGACGCCCGGAGCGTCTCCCGCGGCGGCTGAGGCGTGAGGTGCGCAAGGCGCGTTCTCTCGCCCACCCCGCCACCTCCTTCGCTAGCATGACTGCTTCGCAGAAGGAGGTGACTGCCTCCCACTCCCTCTCGCCCCGGACCATGGCTTGAACCAGGGCCGGACGCGAGAGGTCGCCGCCGCTGCCGATCGCCTCTACGAGGACACGGCGGTGCTCTGCCCAAGCAGGGCAGACCTCCACCGTATGCTCCACCGTGTCCTCTGGGCGATCCTGACAGTGGTGACACCCGGGCGTCTCCTCCCGCCTGATTATGTGCAGGAACCTCCCGAAACATCCGTGTCCGGAGAGGACCTGCGTCAGGCGGTAGGTGAGAACGCCGTGACGTCTCTCTAGCCACTCCTCAAAGAGGGGTCTTACCGCCGCTATCGTGGCGTGCCCTGCGCTGGGTTGCGATAGTCGCTCCTTCCATGCCGCCATGGTCTGCCGCGGATGCGGAGTCTCCCCCCGGCGTAGTGCCTCCGCGCGCCAATCATACAGGCGCGCGAGCACTATCGCCTCCAGATCCCAAGGCGGCAGTCCGGCAAGGAGGCTTGCTGCCTCGCCCGAGATCGTGCGGTAGCCCCGGATTAGCCTTATGGCTACCACCTTTTGGGGCGCGTTCAGGTAGTGTGCGGCTCGTAGCCGCAGTGAACGCGCCCATACTGGGGCCCTATATAGGGCCATGGACCGCACGACCCCCGCGTAAAGCCTCCGGCAGGAGGCGTTTGGCCCCCTCAGGTTGGGCAAGAGCCGCTTTAGGGCGGCCCCGGCCCGTTCCAGTTTGGGGGCCAAACGTCGGAAGTGCTCGACGAAGTTCCATCGGCTGTCGAGGACGAGACCCAGGTACCTCATCGTGGTCTCGACGCCGATGTGAACCCCTCCTACCACTAGTTGGGATCCGGGAGGTGGCCCGTACCGAGGCCCATGAAAGGACATGGCCTCGGACTTGTGCAGTGCCACCTCGAGACCCAACCGCCGGATCCTTTCCACGACTATCGCAACACCGCGTGTCATCGCGTCAGCCGCCGCCTGATGCGACCTCCCCTGCGCCAGGACCAGCGTGTCGTCAGCGTAGCAAACTACGCTGACGCCTTCAGGGAGGTCGGCCCGCAGCACCCAGTCGTAACCGATGTCCCACAGAAGCGGCCCCAGAACCGATCCCTGTGGGACACCGCACGACATCTCTCGCCGGTTCCAGTTCCCGTCGCGACCGGGGTAGATGACGGCTCTGTCCGTCAAATACGCCCCGACTACTCGACGGAGGTAGGTCGGCACCCGGTGATACCGGAGTGCCTCCCCAATGCAGCTCCAGGGCAGGGTGTTGAACGCGTTGGCGATGTCGAGTGACACCGCCACGACCACCCCACCCCGGGACACCGCGTCCCCCGTCGTGAGGGCTCTCACGCGCATGATGGCGTCCACCGTAGAGCGCCCCTTGCGGAAGCCAAACTGGCAATCCGCAAGATCCGGCCCAGTCCTCACCAGGTGCCCGACGAGGCGGCCCGCAATTACTCTCTCAAAGAGCTTGCCGACCTCGTCGAGCAGCACTATGGGCCGGTATGCGGACGGAGAGTCCGCAGGGCGCCCCGGCTTCTGAATGAGGACCAGCTTCCCCGTCTTCCAACGGAGCGGAAACTGGCCTCTCTCCATACATGCGCTTAAGAGCGCCTCCAGTCGAGGCCCGAGAGCCGTCGAGGCCAGGACCCAGGCTTTACCCGGCAAGCCGTCGGGTCCTGGGCAAGTGGTATCCTCACATCGTGTTTATTAACTGTGTGAAATGTCCAGGGATATTATTATATTATTATTATTAACACTTCAGGAAATACCACACAGAAGATTATGTCGTTTAAGAACGCTTTAAAATAATTAAATCAGTCCCGATGTTAAAATTCACAAGTGGCCCTTATTTTGTTTTGACTAGTATACAAATAATAATCGAAATACACAGATATCATGTAAATTATCATTTCAAATGTGTTTTGTATCTCAATTTCTACATTCGTAAGCACAATAAAAAGTACGGATCTGTCGGTTAGGGCACGTTTCGAGCAAAGGCCGTGTCTTTTAGGGAGTTATTAGTGCAAACGATTGTAGAACAGAGAGCCTGAAAGTAACTATCAGGTCGACTGCCGCATTGGACGTCGTCGGAGCGCTAAGTCATAGTTTTCACGAGTAAGCGTAATGTTCCTCACCAAATACAACGTTACTTCCGTTTTGTTTTTATCAATAAACAAGCCATGTCCCTGATTGGGATTTCCCATCGGCAAAAAATGACAACCTTTCCAACAAGGAATTCTTGTGCAAAATTTCATGCTTCTAGCCACAGCGGTTTAGGCTGTGCGTTGTCAGTCAGTCAGTGAATGAATGTATTTAAGATTTTTATAACGTAGGGCCTGGTTTGACCTTCGCCGGTCGCCCGATAGTTGATTCAGGCTGTAGTGTGTGTGGTGTAGCTGCGGTGTGGTGCGGGTGCAGTAGTTACCTAGGTGCGGGCGCGGCGGGCGGTGGTAGGTCTGCGGCGGCGGCGTCATGGGCGTGTGCAGCGCGGCCGGCGACACGCCGCCGCTGTGCGTGTACGCGGTAGATCCCGCCACCTGCAACGCCAACATTACAACTGTCAAAATACGCTTAACGAAGCTGCGAGTCACTTATACTCTATACCCGTCATTGTGGTATATTTTTGTACTGGATATTGAAGGTTCCAGTTCAACTTTTTTTCACGAAAACAAATACCCCCACAAAACGTTACATGCACCCATACGTACAATGTTTTGTGTGCGTTATACTGCGCACTGCCGTAAACTGCGATTTTTTACACCAAAAACAAAAATCGTTTCCCAGCAATAATTTTTGCTCAGTGTTACTTAGTTGGATGTACGGAATGTGGATGGAATCATGGACTTTTTTTACACACTGTATGTCCAATCACTCGAAAGTCTCACATAGAACACTCGAAATTAGTTGTTGCAAGAGCGCACGTCTTGTGCATAACACCTAGAATGAGGTTTAAATTATAAGCGCAGATACTGCAGCTGCTACCTACACGACAGGATGAGGAGTATACAGTCTGTGAAGATAAGCTTGATCTGTGGCTAGGCTAGCACACATTTAGGATATTTTTTTATAATTACCATTTTGATTTGGTATTCTACTGTCAAAAATCCTATCAGCTCAATCACGATAGAAAAAAAGCTAAACTCACACTTAATTGTCGACTTAGCATCGGATTCTGCTGTGACGTAGTAATTTTATTTGTACCGTAATTTGGACCCATTTGATCTGTAAACAAATAAATACAACATAAATCACAGTCTTGACATTAGGTACGGTATATAAATGTATTTTCTCAAAAATGATTGGAAATTCGAGCATTATTTTTACAACCTTCTTTGAGAGAAATCGAAAATTACATACGAGCAGCGACCGGCAATGTTAGTATGAAAATGCATATCAGTCGTGTTTAGCGACCGAATAAATTACTATGAAAAACTTTTTTTGCAAAAAAATACAACCGACTTCCAAAAACGACACTACAAAGTGAAAAATAACTTTAATTTCGGAAGTCGGTGTCGTTGGGTTCGCATTTTCGTTGTTTGCCACCGACTTCCGAAATTAAAGTTATTTTTCACTTTGTAGTGTCGTTTTTGGAAGTCGGTTGTATTTTTTTGCAAAAAAAGTTTTTATTTTTCACTTTTAAGTTGTAAATTTTAACTGTAATTTTGGTTTAAAAACCAAACTACTGAACCGTTTTTGATGAAATTTCTATGGGACCATTTGGGAAGTATATCCTTTCCAACAAAAAGAATTTTTCAAATCGGTTGGCAAGCGACGGAGTTATGCGCGAACAAACATAAAAAAAAAAAAAAAAAAAAATACAAACATCCGAATTGAGAACCTCCTCCTTTTTTAGAAGTCGGTTAAAAACTCGCTATCGTGTGATTTAAAAACCGGCCAAGTGCGAGTCGGACTCACGCACGAATGGTTCCGTACCATTATCTATAAAAATCACGTCTGTTGTATGGGAGCCCCCCTTAAATACTTATTTTATTTTGTTTTTAGTATTTGTTGTTATAGCGGCAACAGAAACACATAATTTGTGAAAATTTCAACTGTCTAGCTATCGCAGTACTTGAGATACAGCCTGGTGACAGACAGACGGACGAACAGACAGCGAAGTCTTAGTAATAGGGTCCCGTTTTTACCCTTTGGGTACGGAACCCTACAAATGGAACGACTATTTACTTCGAATGATTTCCACCAACGAAGTAACTCGTCGAAGATTTTATTTAAATTTCGAACTGGCTTGCAAATAGAGAACATTGAACAAATGAACATGGGCGCGTGAAAAAATATTGTTGTTCGTCATTGATTCTGGAATTCATAATTAATTTACTTAGTTTGAATTTTTGCGTATTATTTTATAAAAGTACTATACAAGCCTTGGCCGCAACCAGACATGGACTAACGTATGTGCCTCGGCTTCCCCTCGGCCCACAGTTTCACGTTCGTCCATCAAAGCCTCTAATGCAGGCTGCTGCAGTAATGTACTGTAAACACGGATATTACTTACTGTTTTGATGATACATGGGATGGTGATAGTCCGTTCTTGTTAAAGCTACATTAGGGGGTGTGGCCGAAACTAGGGCGCTAATGGTGGAGCCTAGATCAGCTTGAGGTTGCTCAGCAGCCTGTGGACAAACATATGTGGTTTACATTAATTAACCAATACTTCGACTATAAGTTGAATGCCATTTAGTGGCTTTTAATTTTTATTTGAGCTGTCAATATCACTGTTCAAAATATATTTCAAACTATCTCTACAAGCTGTCGATGCTGCCAACCGCTCATCAGAAGTAAAACTTGAATTACGATAATCGCTCTTACTGCTACGAAATAAAAGCTTTAGTTAAACTGTTACCACAAACGTGCGGTTTTTCGACAGAGCACTTATCAATGCTCCCGTCTATTATCCATTGCTTTACCAGTGTTTCTCGGCTTGAGCATTTATTGGTGAAAATGTTCTTCACGAAAAGTAACTGTTTGCGAGTAACGATTATTGTATTGTATTATTTGGTTGTGGAATTAATTTTATTAATTTATGTTAAGTATACGTATTTCCGGTCCACTTTTTAAATTCTATTTTAGTGTTTATCAGCGGAAACTCGTAAATGGCCTTACATTCTTTAAGAACTTCATAAAGGATGTTTCCCGAATTGAAGTAAAATAATGAGCGCAGGTCGGTACCTCGGGCGACACCAGCATCTGCTGCGAGCGCTGCATCTGCAGCAGGCGCGCGCGCTGCTGCTCCACGAGCGCGCGCGCGCGCGCCGGCTCGGCGTACAGGCCGCACGCCTGCAGCGCGCGCCAGCGCTCGCGCGGCTCGGGCGCGGGCGGCGCGGCGGGCGCGGGCGGCGCGGCGGGCGCGGGCGGCGCGGGGTACGCGCCCGTGGGGCTGGAGCCGCCCGGACTCTTGCCCACCACCTCGTATTGCATCAAACTTTGCCTGATCGCGTTTATCATCGCGTTCTTCTCGTTCTTTCCCTGTAACGAATGACACACAAATTCAATCAATTTGGAAAAGGTCAGTGTTGAGCTGGATTCCATGAAGTCTCGGTCAAGATTTTACCAGTGCGCGTTGGCTAAGAATTTAGTTGGTATAACATGAGATAGAACTACCTCAATATCAACATTTCAATTCAATTATACCTACGGTGCTTTGTGAAGATTAAACTTAGGTAATTTATGACCAGTAGTAACTTCAGTGGTTTTTACAAGCGCATGTCTAAGATTAAACAAAGAAACAATTTACATAATCATCAAAATATAGGAACCCAATCCTTCAAAACAAGCAGCATTCAACAATTGGATGTGTACCTGTCGCTGCCGCACATTGACGTCGGGCTGCGGCCGGTCGCCGTCGGGCATGTTGTCGATGACCTCGTCCAGGATGTCGGACAGCGTCTGGTCGCTCGGCACCTCGCTGTCACCGGCGCCCCCACCTTGTACTCGATTGCTGCCAGTTCTATAACGAGATCAGTAAGTACATGTAGAAAAGTAATCCATAGCTTTACATTATTGAAAAATAGCTTAGGTTCGTTATATAGCTGCTCCAGACAGAAATAAAATGATGATAAGTAATAAGAATGCAAGCAACCTTTTTCTAAAACGTAAGCGACTCGAGCTTGTTTGTCTTTTTTCTTAGAGTAGTCGAATAGGAAACACAGAGCTCATCTAGTATTAAACATAATTTTATTTTTGATAGGTAAGTGTTTTTTTTTTTTTTTTTGAACAGGTAAAAGCGTGTAACGGATTATCCTTTACAGAAATAAATATAGATTATCGTTTGACTTTTGATGTACATTTTGTATGGCCGATTCTTATCCCCTCGTCTGTTAGGAAGCCTTAACAATAGAAAAAGTAATTGAGTCTCATTAGTAACAGTTCAGTTCATTGGGGCGAATGCATGGAAGTATTGAATGTCTAATTATTGTGACTTTTTACCGACAGCTCTATTTTTATGTTTTGCGATCTCCTTAAATGTTACATGGCTAGTAAAGTTCACTAGATTCAAAAGTTTTACTGAGTATTTGAAACAGTCTGAAAGCAACAGTTTTTAATTTCAAGCCATGATTAAAGTAAGCATGCGGTACTGACGGCTGCGCGTAGCCGTGCGGCGCGGGCGGGTAGTGCAGCGGCGCCGGGTAGCGCGCGCCGCCCAGCACCAGCTGCAGCTGGCTGGCCAGCGCGCCCGGCGCCTCGCCCGCCGCGGCGCCGCCGTTCACACTGCTGGCGCGCCTGTGGACGCGGGCGCTCGTTATAGCCAACGCTTTGCACAACACATAACATGTAAGCTAAAACTACGAATTTAGATGTCTGCTATTCTCGTTCAAAATATAAGAAATAAAAATTTAACTGAATATAAGTATCTCCAAATGTAGTTGTTTCATGTCCTTTAAAATGTATAAACTTTCCAAATTTTCCGAAAATTGTTTCAATTCCCTTTTGAATATTTTAACTTTGTTACATAGGTGTTAACTTTATTGATCAGGCTGTGATCTGATATGTGAAGGAGTACCTGATTTTGCCCATTTTATATTATGTGTCATGTTTTGGGTAGGTATATCTTTTCTTGGAGATCCTAAATAAATACATAGCCGGAATGTCGATGAGCACGTGCCTTGCTAACTAATTGCGTTGCGACGTTGCATTGATGTGTGTGGGCCCTTGTACGAGTCATGTATCGTACATGGCACGCGCGCATTGCATAGATCAGCACTTTTCCGTTGCCTTGCACAAATTATAGTGTAACGCACAGTACACGATCAGCGTTCATAGTCAGCTGTACTCATTCACACAACATTCATATAGCATTAGTAACGTGGTAGTTAAATATATTCAATAAACCATCATCTTTGGCTATCCGTGACTTATCATTCAAGCTAACATACAAGGTGTGTGCGATCCATTCAGCAGCGCATACAGCCCTTAAAACCTATTACTTACAGATGCAATTGCCACGATCATGATTCAAGGATTCAAAACCATCCGTCTTCGAACAGAGAGGTGGTTTAGACTCACTCAAAAATCATCGATAAGAGTCACTTATAATCTCAGACGGTATCTTGGCGCCATATGAATGAGGTATACTCACTGATTGGCGCCGGTGAGTATGTTGGACAACGTCGAGTGTAGATGTCGCTGCGCCTGCATCTGAGGCGGGGGCGGGGGGCGGGGCCGCGCGGTGGGCCCGTAGGCGCGCAAGTTCGGGTTGGGTAGCGGTAGCGGTGTGGTGGGCGTGGTCTGCTGCCGCGCCAATAGCGACACCAGAATCTGGTTCTTCTGACACAGTGGGCTCATGCCAGGACTGCTGCTAGTCGCCGGACTCGTTGCCGTAGACGACGCCGTCGACGACGTGGGGAGAGCGCTTGACGTGACCTGACATAGTGACATGGTATGTAAAACGCTTCTGAAGATGTAAACAAACTATAAAATTACATTAAAAAAAATAAATGAAATAGTACAGACATACCATGGACAGCCTTATTAGTACAATGTAGATACCTGAGTGAGTAATTCAGCTTCCGAATCGAATTCAGGGCTTTGGGTGTACAAATAGTCTAGTTTTATGAACATTGGACAGTGAAATAAAGAAATAACTGTGTTACATACCTGCTGGTTTTCAGGCGTAGCTCTTTTAGAGTTACTGGCCACTCCCTTGTTCCCTTCTTCGAACTTGCGCTTCACTCCGGCGATTCTTTCAAGGTAATTTTCGCTGCTGTCCTGCTGGCGCCCGTTGCCGGACGGTCCGTTACTACTCGAGAGTAATTGGGAAAGCAGCGCACTAGGTTGCGACACACTTCTATTTCCGTCTGCAGAATTTCTTCTGTTCTCCTCCGCATCCTCGTCGGACTTGTCGTTTAATATCTGAGACATTTAAAAGGGTTTATAACTTTAGACAAAACTTAAGACCGGCCAGAAAGGAGCCACATCGTCACAAAACTTACCCTCAACAAGACGTCGGAGTTGTTGTGATGCGCCTGCTGCATAGTGTGCGTCGCGTTGGAGCCGTGCGAGACGTGTGATGCGTGCGACACGTGAGGCGCGTGCTGCGCGTGCTGCGTGTGCGGCGTGTGCGGCGTGTGCGGCGGGTGCGGCGGGTGCGGCGGCGGGCGCGCGTGCGCCTGCGCCGTGTGCAGCGGCGACAGCGCCGCGCTGGGCGTGTGCGGCGTCATTGGAGTGTGCGGCGTGTGAGGTGTGTGCGGCGCTGACGTTTCACTGCCCGTAGCCTCCTCGTCTTCTTGCTTCAACAAATCTTTTAAGATTCGATTGTTCGAGTTTACCGCACCATCGTTTCCCGGCATTGGCTTCTTACTGAGGAGCAAACGAAGTCTGTTGGGCTCCTCTGTCGGCTGATTCGAGGGTGGTCCTTCGCCCGGTGTTGAAGGTGCTCGCGGCGTTAAGGGCTGCGAGGGTCCCTCGGCGGCGCTCTCTTTGCGCTCTTTTGTATCTTCACTAGGCATTTCGCCGAGCAAGGAAGATGCCCAAGGTTCGAGGTCAAAATCGTTAAGGAATGGACCTTCAGTGGGACTTATGGGGGACCGATATCGAGGTTCACAATTTGACGACTCCCCGTTCGCGACGGATGTCATGAGTGGTCCGCCGACAGGAGGTCGAGGGCCGTCGTTTTCGAGGAGATCCATTTCTTCGTCGTCAAGTACGGTGTGCGTGGACATTATAAAATCCGGCTCGCCAGACGACGGTTTCGCTCTAAAAAGACGTGACCGAGCGACCACTCTGAAGCAAGGTCTATCAGGAGCGATGCGCAGTCGAAAAGGTTCACTGATCGCCGGCGGCGCGGGAAGACACACCGCCTCTTGTAGGTGCGCGGCTATGCGAATACGATCACTATTCTCAACAAGTTCCAAATAACGAGTACCCACTAGGGGCACAGAAGTGTTTATTAAGTTTTCCACTCCACTTAAATCACAAACTGTAATAAGAAAAAGTTACACTATAAGTAAAACTGCCGTATACAAATAGTGTTTTCATTCCTAAGAGATATAAAGGTGTTGTAATGGTGACTTACATAAAATAATGAAGTTGCAATCCAATCTGAAGACGATGTGATCGGAGTGTTTGGCGGTGATGGCGGGCGGGCCGCCGTCGCCGGGGAGTAGTGCGGCCGACGCGTCCTCGCAGCGCCGGATGACGCACATGACGGAGCCGGCCTCCTCCGACGACGAGCCGCGCACGGGCGCCGCGTGGATCACGCACTCCGCGAACCTGCCAGCCAAATACATTCACGTTGGTATTACCCAGCTCTAAGTCCTCATCACATGTGTGCCTTGACGATCCAGACGAAACGGCAAGACTATAATAGTAATACCAGCCTATTATTGTCGCACTGCAGGGGAAAGGCACTTCTCATACAGGGAAAGCACCAGCATTAATCACTCAAGACGGGTTGACGATTCCAGACTCATATCAACTAGTCCAGTTTTCCTCACCGGTGTCAGTAATGTCCAAGATACACTCAGAAAGTACATATGAAAAATTACGATTGTATGAAGAAAAATATCGATGTGATTTCCCAAACGAACATTCGCTAATGCGCAATAACTGCACTCCAGTAGTTAGACTTCCATTAGTTTGAATTCATGAACGATACCTATTTTGGATATTTCGTAAATGTTGACTTATAAACGAAACTTGCAAAACCCTTTTGTATTGATTTATTATCTTAGATGACACTATCATCAGTATAAAAGAGGCCCTGCAGATTACAGGATTATTAATAAAAAAAAAAACTGATACAAGATGGTACACTGCTTGTTTTATTATAGTTATTTATACGTATGTAAGTTGGTGGTCTATTCGTAACCCGAACTCCAAACTACACGCGGTGTTAACAGCATACACATACAACGCATACTCGTATACACTACTATTACGTAGCTTACTTCTCAATATCAATTGTGTAGTTACTCTCAAGCGACGATAAACAGCGATGTTTAATATTATACGCGCTTATAAAGAAAATATTTAAAACGGTACCTACTATATACTGCGTAATATTCTAGATAGTTGCGCACAGTATTGCCCTTATTTGTGAAATAGATTTCTACAGTAATTTTGCATTACTCGACTTTAATACGTGTTAGTTACAAGTAATCGGCCTCTTATCGTTCGACCGTCACCATCTACTATCACAATGAAATAGCAAAACATGCTCTGATATCAATAGTGTAACTCGGTGAGTCCGATGTCTTTAGCACGTTGGGTTTTTTATGATATTATATTTTGAACTTCGCACTCGTAGAAGAAGACGTAATGTTACACTTACCCAGCAGTTTCATTCCCATTTGCGTTTTTGACAAGAAGGCGAGCTTGTATAGCTTGAAATTTGTCGATTTCTCCTGAACCCCAGTTAAAGGTTTGTATATTTCTTAACAATGGCCTTATTTTTGCATGATCTTTGACATGCAAAAGCGAGAATATCGATTTCTTGTACAACTCAGTTCTGTCCTGCAGAGTGAGCTCTTTGATATTTTCGGTTATACACTCTATTTCAGCCTTTGAGTTTATTTCCAATAAAACCCATCCGAGGGTGCCGGTGTAATGCTTGAGAGCCTAGAACATAATTGAATAATTAAAATTAAAATACTTACTTCTGACAGTTTCATAAATATTATTAATTTTGAAAATTGCAGGTTATTTAAAAGATCGGTGTTGTCTTGGAGGTAACGGTAACTGTTATGAAAAAGGCAAACTATTATTCAAGGACATGTGCTTATCTCCACGAGCACATATAAAAACAACATCCAATTTTGCTTTATCAATTCCTTTGTAAACTTTTACTTTTTTATAAAAACGAGACATGTATTTGCTAACAAATAAAGGCCGTGTCAAGAACAGGATAAAACTTATTAAAATGAATGAAATGAAATACCTCAATAAGTGAGGTGAGCTCCGAGTAATGTAATCCAGCGCAGGATGGCTGGGTGGAGCTGACCTCGCCACCTTGCACGGGCGAGAGGCACTGCGCGGCGCGAAGAGGACACTCGTCGGGGCACTCCCGCCTGCGCCGCAGCACGTCCTGGATCTGGTCGGTGGCTATCTTGACGATGCCGTTTTTGTCAGGCTGCTTTAACTCGGCAAGACAGGTACCCAAAAGTTCTTCGAGTTGATTTATGGTTTCGTTTTCGAGTTCCCGTCGCTTCTTCTCGTTGTGACACTTATTTCTGAAATTCCAAAAAAAGAACACAATTATTGACTGAAGTTTAAAAAACAATTGTTTTTTTTTTTAATACACACCTCAAAAGATTC
Organism: Apamea anceps; assembly: GCA_951799955.1. NCBI lineage: Eukaryota > Metazoa > Arthropoda > Insecta > Lepidoptera > Noctuidae > Apamea > Apamea anceps. The sequence goes on along the minus strand of OX637505.1, from coordinate 12,340,399 downwards.
TAAAATAAAAGGACAAATAAATAATTACTATGAAGCATATGTTTGACAATTAAATTGTTTTGAAAGTCTGTGAGCTTTTGAGTATCATACCACTACGCGAAGTGCTTGTGCGATTCTTCAGGAATGATTTGATGATTGTGCAAATGCGAAATTCGTTTAAGTTCAACCAGTTTATAAGTATGCGCTTTTCTTTGTCAAGAAAGTGAAAATAAAACGCAGAATATAACAAAGAAGTTAGTAGGATCAAATATTAAACATTTAGTTACCAAAAAATATAAGAAGAATACAAGAAAGTACATAGGTACATAGAACTAAATAAACATAAAAACATACATAGATACATACACAATTAGCAATTTATTAAAGACCCAAAAGACCCAGTAAACACTCCTATAAAATGTCAATTCAACTTTGTTGCTAGATAAGCCCCATTGAATTAAGCGGTTATTCTTCACCGGTTATGTTACAATGTTAATCAGAACGGATGAAAATACTAGCAAGTTTTATTTGAGCTTGATGTACCTTTTACCTATAGTCAGATAACCCTGACTCAAGTCCATGCGTCTGCATTAATTTTAACAACTTGCATTTCAAACCATTGTCTCAGTGTCCTAAATCACATTAAGATAAAAATAACATTTTCCAAACAACTTAAAGATTTCAATTATCCAACCACACTCAAGAAATTAAAGCATTATTTTGAAAACCATCGCTTTTGTGTGGTCAAATATAATTGTATTAATTAATTATGTCTCGTCTGTTTGTCAGTTCATCACGTGATAACGAATTTATGTGAAACCTTTGGATAGATGATATTTATCAGAAAGAAGCGCGTGCCGAGCCGAATGGTGTTATTTACCGAATTGAATGATGAACGATGAGGCGTGGGCACAGCGAGTCCTTGATCCTTATTAGAATTTTATTTATTATGTTTGTGTGACTGTACGTCGGTCTTTTAATAAATTGTTATACAAGCTGTTGTTTTGCATCCTCGTCAAATTTCAGGAGGCTGTTATGAAAGACCTAAATGTTATGAAAGAATCAAATAAAATTACGATCCCTGGTAAACAATGAATACATACTTGTTTTTTTAGTTATTTAAGTTTGACAGTATTTCAGAATACACCACTTTCAAAGAACAGAATCGCGTTATGGTATCGTATAAGCGGCCGCGTTTTTATGTTATGTTAAGGGCAGTTACAGTGCGTTCTCACACAGGCCGCGTTTTAAAATGCGTGTCAATTTCCGAAAATTAGAAAAAAAAAAATACCTACTTATTTTATTATTCATTCGTGTCGAGAATCAGTAGCATAGTTACCTCCTTGAATTCGACGAGGATGCAAAACAACACCTTGTATAGCTACTAGCCCTAGTTTAAAAACTTAAGGTAGGTAGGTACATTTAATCTTGATTAGTCATGTAGATCGTGATATATTATAGCTTGTCCTCCCTATCTCTATCATGTGTAGTCATGATGATTGATTGCTTACCGCAAAATGATACTGTTTTATTTTTAATGGTTGTGGGTGACTAAGTTGATTATTAATTAGTAAATAGTAGATGATAGGTAGATGCAGTGTGTTACTACTTGTTGAAATAAAGAAAGATGCATGATCAAGTTGCGAGACAATTGCGGAATAGTTAAGGGTTTTGGTGAATAATTATGTAAGGTTGTGAATTTTGTTTTCAGACTTTTATGCAGATGGAGTCGCAGGCGCAGCAAAACAGTTATAAAACTGTTCTATATTGAGTTATTACGTTTTTTTTTTTTAATTACTTGTATTTATGAGGAAACTATATTTTGGGATTCTTAATCTACTGTTAGTTCATTGCTGTGCTAGCTAGCTAGAACTTCAAACTACCTGAGGCGCTTTATCTCAGCTATCAGCTTATCAGCTGCTATCCTTCGTGCAATGACAAGGTTTGTTTTAAATTAGTCTGAATTAATTTACTGTATTAACTCATATCATTTGAAAGGCCGAATCGGGCGTAAATATAAAATTTAAGCGTGGCCAAAATACAAATCTCCCAAAATAATTATGTTTTCTATTGAAAGTTGGTAAATAAGATTGACTCCAATAGTAAAATACTTATCAAAGGTCAACCTAAATGCATGTATTTCTTGTTCATCAATTATTCGGTGAAATCATTAACAATGAACCTGTATTATTACGGAGGGTAAATATAAACGCAAGGAAGGTGTGATGTCAGCTGTCAGTCTTTTGTAGTGCAGTATTTTTACAATGCCGTTTTCAAGAAAGCACCAACTCAATGTGCTTTACGTTTGTTTAAACACGTGTAGGTATCTAATTAGACTATTATATCCCACTACTGCAGGAGGATCTCTCTTAAGCTGGTCTAAAAAACCCTGCACCTCGCCCAATACGTTCCCACTACCTTTTAGGTTGCGCGTCCATCTGGCAGAAGGGACGTTCCGCACTAAGTTTGTTGATTTGAGGTGTGCACGCAAGGACTTATCTGCTCCGACGGCCATCGATCCACCAACAGACATGGCCAGCCCACTAGCCCTTCAGCCTGCTGTTTCTGAGCTACATGACCCCAGGCCTTTCCGGATAATCTGGTTACGGATAAAATGTTTTTAAAGGAATGTTTTCTAAAGCCGTACCGCACTTATATAAATCCAATCATTTAGTTAAACAAAAGCGCTAAGTTACAGAATTATAATAAAACAATTAAACCTGTAACTTCAGTGTAGGACTACCAATAACATCTATTTTACAAAACCGACTGCTAATTCGAATTTAAAAAATGGCACTTCTGCTTTTGTAACATCATAAAAAATTACTAAAATATTAATAACATCCAATCAGCAGAAAAACATTAATGTTTAAAAATGCACTTTATCGAACATTTTAATAAACTGAACAATCCTTTATGATGTCTATTTTAGGCTCGGCATGGAATATACAGACCGGCAAAATGAGAGTAACACAAAAAAAAAAATACGTTGTTTTTTGAGATTGAATGTCTAATATATAATGTTGTTGCTTCATTTGAGTCTGTTCGTTTATTTTATGCAAGAAAAAAAGAAACTGTGGAGTTTATTAGGATTGATTTATTAAAAAATAAAAAAAAATGCTCGTCTGAAAATTTTTGATGTTTTCTAATGCGTAAGAACAGAGCATTATTTAACAAAAGAAAATAAAAAAATAAATAATGAATAGCGCGTGTTGCCTCCACGCGCCCTTATAAAGGCCTGGATACGTTTAGCCATGCTTCTGATGACACCTTCAATCATTTCCTGAGGCAGTGCCTCATTCTTCAACCAGCACCAATTTCAGGTCTTCAACATTCCTAGGTGCAGGGTTTCTTGCACGAACCCTTCGTCCAATCATGTCCCAGACATTTTCTATCGGATTCATGTCCGGTGATCGTGCTGGCCAGTCCATGTGGGTTACACCAGTCTCATTTAAGTAATCACGCACTATGCGCGCAGTGTGGGGCCGTTCGTTCTCGTGCATAAACACAAAATCTGAGCCTATGAATGGGGCAAAAGGCATCACATCAGGTTCCAGGATCTCAGTTATGTACCTGCCTGCAGTCAAAGAACCGCCATCAAAAATGACCAGAGCGGTGCGTGCCCTCAAACTTATACCACCCCACACACCATAACAGACCCTCCACCGTAAGCCGTTGTTTCGGAAAAAATTGCTTGATGGTAACGTTCTCCTCGATATCTCCACATCATCTCCCTTCCGTCGATGAAGTTTACACAAAAACGGCTTTCGTCGGAAAACAAAACTCGACTCCACTCATCGGACCAATTTTGATGCTGACGATCGAACGCTAATCTTGCTACTCGATGGCTCACCTCAAGTTTTGGCACTTTTGCTGGCACATTTGACTTCAAACCAACTTCATTTAACCTTCTCCTCACTGTTCGTTCACTAACACGTACGTTACGCACTTTTTCTAAGACATTTCGGGTCTGACCAGCCGTTTGACGACGATTTCTTAAAGTTTGCACCCTTATAAAACGGTCGTCTACGGCACTGGTTGCACGATTTCTGCCCTGCCTTCGCCTGCGCACGTAAGATCCTGTCTGTCTGTACCGTTGCAAATTACGGTGGATCACGGATATTGATACACCCAACGTTCGATGACTGAACGGTAGGTGTGACCTTCCTCAATCATTGTTACAGCCCTGGCGACTTCAGTTACAGGCAAATCCCTCATTTTGTATGCAATACAATGTTAACTCTCCAAACAAAACAAACGTAATGACTAGTAATGAGCTAGGGCCACCATTGACTGCATAAACAAACTTTCTTATCAAAAACACTTAGAAGGTTAAAGTGTCAACAAACACTTAAGAGGGTACAGTTAAAAACGCCCATAATATTAAGTGAAAAAAGGGTACTCATTCAAATAACGGAACCACTTGTCGCAATATCCACAAGTTTTTTTTTAAAAAAGGCACTTTTTTTTGTTCCTCTAATTTTGCCGGTGTGTGTAATTTGATTTGCTTCTTCAAACTGTGTTCGTATTAGAGTTTTCAAAATTCAGACTTTTGTCCACGAATATCTGAATGTAAAAAACCTGATTAGCCATCCTAGACTGCTGCAGTATAATTGCAAAAGTCTAGCAATCTAGCATTAGTTATGTATTATTTTATTTTTTAATAATTTTTACTCTTAGATTGATGTCTATACCTAATATAGACAGACGTCTTTTTATTATTTATAAGTACTTAATGGATGATATGATTGTACCCTTACTAACTTATGAATATTCTTGTACCTCATTTTTAACATTACATGACATAAAAAATATTGTGTAATGATTATGGGATACAAATTACTTACCAATAAAATAATTATTATATAGTCATTTGCCTTTATTCTGTCATCTTTTCAGATGCACCTATATACCATATCACGGTAAATTGGGTTAGTTCTTAACAGACACTTTAATAACTATAACATAACCTTACTAATTTATGCAGGATGGATAACAAGATCGCAAGTATTACTAGCATAAAAATTTATATTTAATTAATAATAGCAAGTAAACATCATTACAACAATAACTAATAATAATATAGTATGCAGAGTAACACTACTAAGCTCATAGTTTATGGTTTTGTTTACATATTTATTCAACTTTATCTTGAATACTTACCAAAAATAATCTTTAGCATATTGAAAATAAGGGTAATAAAAAGCGCTGCCAGAAGGCATTTCAATGTATTTTTTTTTAATCAATTGGTAATAGCCGTTTGTATCAGGTACTTTGCCTAATGGCAATATATAATATACATGCATGCATTTAATTGATTTAATCGACGTGAGTTCTTTGTTTTTATAGACTCTACTGCTTTTTTTTAAATAATCAATTTGTAAACATTCAAGTTTTTTTTTGTAATTGTCGCTGCCCGAATAAGTTAAATTTATTTATTTATAGGAGTATTTACTTATTATATTACAATAATAAAGAAAAAACAAAAATTATGATTGCGTAATTAATTATAACAATTTTATGATGATTACACGGAGTCGTATGCCTCATTCCGAACGTTTGTCTTCCCTTGTCAACTTAAGTGGACCATACAGATGATTAAACATTGCACATTTTAAATGCAATTATTTTTATAATATTACAATTTAATACTCAGATAAATAATGGAAGGTCCTTATCATATTGTTTTAACGAGGATAACTTAAAATATTGGGATTTACATTGCACAAAACATAAAGTAATTCTTGTCAGCGACCATAAACCCCGCCTTAAAAGTTAAGTTGATCAAAGGGTTATCCATTAATTTGGTTACCCTTATGAAGCATGTGACATCATATGGCTTAACTCTTTCTAACCTTATGAAGCGCAAACCCACTTAATTACGATTAACTTTGAATAGGTAAGCTTTATTATTACGGTAACCGATTAAACGGCTAGCCCTTTAAAACCCTTTTGAGGGGCTTTACTCACCCGTTCATGGAATAAGGGTTACCCTTTATAGAATAACTATGTGGTTTAACAGGGTAAACCGATCACAGTGCCGTAAGGGTTTTTGAAAACCCTATCGAAAACTTTTTACTGCTAACCAAAATAGTCCCTGATTCTAGTTTAGTTGACAAAAGGTGAACATTTCCACTTTTTTTTTTAATATTTTCTATTCATATTAGGTACTTGTTTCCTTTGACATGCTGACCTACTGATTGCCTATCGACAATAATTTTAACATAGATAAATATTGCCGATAACGATGGATTGAAGTGTATAACCTTTGATGACGTCATAGACAAGTTCTTCTCAAGACTCTTTGGATTCCTAGGAAACTTAGAGTAATCGAATACACACAGCAAATAGTAATATGTACCACCTTTTACTATTAGGTAGGGTTCACTATTTCAACTTTTACTAAGTTTTATTTTTCCTTGTGTGTTCCTTAGCTATGGTTTTTGTAAGAAACTACTACCATTTATTTTTATTATAATTTTAGCAGTACTTAGAGCTTAAACCATGCCCATTGTGGCGCTCTTTCAGCCATTGAATTGCATTTGCAACGAAACTATGCATTTTGAGTTAACAAACAAATTTTTTATTTTTTTTGCAGATTCCTATAAGTACTATACCTATAATCTACTTCCGTCCCTGAAGGTTTTCTTTGAACACGAAAAAATGCAAGCACATTACGTTAAGGAAAATAAAAGGTTTTCATTTAAAGTTACTGAACATTTCAAAAACCCAGACAGTTCCACCAATGTATACACATTTCAAGCGTGTTTATACGTACATTTGAGATTGTGGCTTATTGTCTAACTTTTTTCTTATCTTCTTAACCGGCGCTGTCACGCTCATCTTGCCTTGCATCCCCCTCCATGTGTCTCCCAGTTGGAGGTCACAGGATTCAATTCTACAGAAGCAGCAAACAAAATAAACTATTATTAAAGTATGATGATTTGTAACAATTACAAAAAAAAATGTGTTACGATAATGATTAATGAATGGTGATTTTGTAAGGACATTCGTTTTCGTGAAAAATAGTGTTCTATTTTACATACTACTTATGTAATCTAAATAGTGTAACAGTGGTGGTGGAAATCTACTTAAATTCTACTTCTAAAACAAATAATGACAAAGGAAGCATTCTTTACTATACAAACGATTCCCCAATCAATTTATATTATAATAGTGCAAGAGTATGACTCATATTTGCTACTAAGCGAATAGTATTTATTCAGGTTTTTTAAATAGGTATTTTTAAATTATCAAAACTTTAACCAGGTGAGGATGTACACTATCGTAATGGACAGACTATCAAGGAATAGTTATGTTCACATTGACGCGGCTCATATCAAATGCCAAGTACAGAGTAAGCTGAACCTTAATGCAAAAGAGGGACAGAGATACCAGTTGAACGACGCCTACCGAGGAGCCCCACTACGCAACCTCACTGCGACGGCCGCGCAACCTTGAAATAATAATGTTCGGAATAACAACAACGCGCCACAAGCGTGACCAGAAATAGTATAATAATTCTCGAAAATGTTTGAAGCCTCTATCTAGTTCCTAGTACATACTCATATCCTGTCTGTATTTGAGATTGATACATAATTTAGACGATATTCAGCGATGATACGGACCCACTGTGTACATGATACCTGTACTATTTGCACTCAAATTTAAAAATATTGATGGAAACAATTGAATTGTATTGTCCCTGTGACATTAGCCATGAGTCAATAATGTCAATATTTATTTTATGTTTTAGTTAAGTTGACACTTAAATTCGAATAGGTGAAAGTTGGTAAGTATTGTCAGCGCTACGCAGTCGAAGGTTTCGCTTTTTCAATCGTTCGTTACTCAACAGGTATTCGTCATCGAGACAACTACTTGACTACCAACATAAGCAACTTTATTATAAGCTCTTGTCTGATTTTATTACATCGAGTAAGGTCGTGTTGCTTAGGCTACACTAGTTCTGACATAATGTGAGTATATACGTAAGTGCTATGGCAACAAATTGCAGTTTGAGAAGGAAAAGCGAATAAGCATAAATCTTTATCTTTTACAGTGTGTTTTTTTAACGCTCTTTTAAATGTTAATTAAAAGTAGTGAGTTGAGAAATTTTAATGTCCTCCAGATAAATTTTGTCTGTAAAATTATGTAATTACTAGTCTGAAAACCTAGTGATACATATGGATATAATTAACAAACAGACAGCTTTATTGGCTGGTTTATTATTTTTTTTCACCTTTTCGTTTTCTCAAGGTCCGCAATTGAATAGGCAAATGTAGTTTTCGTAATTGTGGTTCATCTAGCCTATTTCCTGAACATGAAAATGAAACTACAAAAGCAAGAGTTGCATGTAATGCTATCAAAAGGTGTTTTAACCCAAGTGAAGCCATGAGTAGAAAAACATGAGTTATAAGATCGCAAGAATGCTTGGTAGTGATATAATCGACCAGTCAAGCGTTATTCTGCACCAGCATGATTAAGAATTTTAATTTGCTACACGTATGATACAAATATGAAATCTGCGCTACTTGTATTCTATCGCAGTTTTCATATTTAACTGAAAGTGTTCTTAAATACTTATCAGCAATATTCATTTTTAGGGGTCTGCCATAACAAACAGATAAGGTCTCCTCTAATTAAGAAACAAAATATTCATTATTGTGACCCCGAAATTAATAGATTCAAGCAAGCATTCTTAACTAAGACACAAAAATGGAAGTACGTTAAAACCAGACACCGAAATAAATAAACCTGGGTGCCTTGCGGGTCCCTAACTACAGCTCATTAACGTTTTTATTTTTCCAGTCTTCGTGTTAGTGACGTGTGAAGTGACGAAAGCGACGAAGCCGAGGCAAAATCAAGTGCTAAAACTATTACTAGTAACTACATCAGAATATTTCAGCAATGTTGTAATGATTAACAAAAGTATTAAGTGTAACAGCTACATATTCTACAGAAATAAAGCAGTATAAATTCTCAAAATAATATAAATAGTTATTTAGGAAAGCACCTAGATAAACGGAACTTAATTATTTAAGTCGTACCTCGTTCTCTTTCATTTAACGTCACTCATAGGTACCCACTTCATACAAATGTTATGTAATGTACTCGACGCATAAATGAAATTAATCAAACATCACGACGCGTTTGTGTATTATTTCAGTAATTCCGTAAATAGGTATTACTATAAATTACCGATAATTCGAAATACTATGCATAAGCAAAGCGTTACACAAAGCATTATTAGGCCGAGGGCAACTATTTAATAATCCCCGGATCAGGGGGTCAAATTAGGGACAAGTGGCCCCAATGATTGTGTAGATGGTAAAAGCAAAAGTAAATTCAAGTATTGAAACACTGCTATTTAGGATGTTTCACCTATTTGCCTATCACTTAGAACGTCACGCAAAAATTACTAGGCCGATTTTGAAGACTTTCACTTTTTGAAAGTTGAGGGTGCAGTACCTACCAACGATGAATACATAGTTACGTCAACCGGGGTTTCTTCTGTAAAATACACACGTAATTTTGCAAGTGTAATGTGACCAGGATTTGAATATCCAATACAGTACTGATCTATCTATACAAAGTTAGTGTTTTGTAGTAACCAGTATGCAAGCATTACTAATGTTCTGTACATTATTGATTTCAGACCTTAAACAGAAATGCTGCAACTATTACTGAAATCGGGCAATTCTGTTTCAAGTCTAAATAGATGCAGCTGAATGTCAGTGCCTTAGTAATGTGCTGATAGTTATGTAAGTTTTATGGACTTAATTGAAACTATTGAATCTTGCGGAAAGGAAATTACTTTGGTCTTTCAGGGTCTGCATTTTCAAAACCTTGACTAAAAAACAAGTTACACAAGCACTACACACGTGTTAACAGTTTCACAGATAATAGCAAATTGAGAATTCTTAATGGTTACGACACATAACCAAATACTTAATCGTTAGTTGAATTACCGCTACAAACCACCTGGCTGACATCATGGTCCGAATCATTGATACTGTTAGGTTAGAATGAATTTGGGTAACTCTGTTCACAGCAAAGCGTGAGTTAAAAAAACTGAAGGCAAAGCGGCTGTATCGCGAGAATTAATAACGAAAAGAGATGCAGTTGTGGGCAATTGTTAAATTGATGATATTGCTCCAGAGTATACGTAATATAATAAGGCATAATAAGAATATAGGTAACAAGTGAATACGACAATGACAATCACTTCAGACTGTTTGATATTAGAATTTTAACGTGAACCCACTCTTAGCACGAGCGTATAGCTAATTAGCTATACGCGGGTAACCCTCTACTATTACTCCGGTTAACCGGAGTAATAGTAAAGGGTTACCCGTATTGCATATTATTTGAAGAACCTATCTACTAGAGTTGGGGAAACAGAACATTGAAACCATCCTTCTTGTGGAGCTAGTTTCTTAACACTAATATTTTTTAAGAAAAAAATGTTGTAGTGAGTGACCATGCGCAGGTGTGTTGTTGCTAAGAGACTACCATGTGGAGACAAGCTTTTCATGGGGAAGCACACATCTATATTTTAGAACTCTTTTTTTGGAAAATTTATTCAATCGGCTACCTTCGGCCGAGTTCTCGGTGGATTGGTATAATGCAAGTGTCTTTATATTTTTATCATCGACGGATTTTCTCTCTAATGATGAAACAAGTAGGTATAGAAATGAAGCGGAAAAATGTTCATTGTCAAGTTTAGTTTTCCAAAGATGGTAGAATCGCTGTCTATATACATATGAGTCATGGATTCCTGTCTTGTATTGATAGATAATTATGCAATTATTAAGCTTGTAAACTCTGCTCTGCAGAAAAATGTTAATTCGTGATCACGATTTTACAAACATCCTTTCATTAATTTCCTTAAAGCCTTATACTAAATAGGGATAACCTAAGGGTATGCTATTTATTACGAAACCTAAAATTAAGTGTTAGTCACACTTCTAGCAGCTAGTGTAAAAATTATAATTTCATTTAAGTTATATAACCGCACGATAACGAAATTTCACTTGGTTTAACAGAAGTGTTTTTAGTTTCATATTACGTAATATTAAATTAACCTATTTTTACCAGCCCCTTTAATTAATTCTCAACATAAGATCAAGCTAAAATGGATTAGCATTATATTGTTGGTTTAATATTTTCTTATCATTCGTAATTACTAATTTTATCTTCATTAAGTGACCCGCAATCATTCTGGGTCTCGGTATTGTATGTCATTGGTCCGGTGTTGTGACTTGACTGATTACAATACCTATCGTTTTGAATCATAGGGTAAACTTCGTGAAACAAACATTTCTGCATGAAATCAACAAAACTGAAACTAAAGTTCTTGTGAGTTGTGTACGTCTCCAATATTGTCACGTCGTATTTAAATACATACACCTTTGTGGTTAGTGCAAAATGTACGATAAACAAAATTATTAGACTAAAAAGATATATGTTTACACAACAGTGTATCATGAATTGATTCAATATTGATAATGTCTAGTTCCATAGACATTGAGCAGTGGTGGCCCAGTGGTAACGGCCGCGACTTACGAGTTGCAGGTCGTAAATTCGAACCCAATCAGGCGCTTTAATCTGTGTAAATAATTTCATCACCACTGCTCTCGAAACGATGAAGGAAAAACATCGTGAGGAAACCGGCATGTCCTAGAACCAAAAATTCGAAGACATGTGACATCTACCAACCCGCACTGGGCCTGCGTGGTAGATTACGGCCTACTCCCTCTCACCTCAGAGGAAGCCTGTGTCCCAGCAGTGGGAACATTATAGGCTGATTATGTATGTATGAATGTATAATGTGAAATGTCTGTGAAAGGTATTGTTTTACAAATTACCTCGGCAACGTGTTAACAGCAACATCAACGTCGAAAAAGATGTCGACTAGCTCATCCACATCCGAATCCGGTGTAAGCGAGGGTGGCAATGTGGCCGGAGGAGATGCGGCCACATTGACTGAGTGGACCCCGCAGTTGAAAAGTACGGGTTCTGTTTGTACCATAGGCAGCATGGCTAACACACACTCAAGCGTTCACTGCCACTGTTTAAGAAAGGTATGTATCCCGGGATCAATTTTAAACAGCACAATACGTATCCGCATCCAAACATACACTGCATTGCGCCACGACCGCCGCGACGCAATTTTTTAATACTATGAAGGTTTCTAAATCCACACTCTTAATTCCACTGCAAAACCAATTGACGAAAGCTGCTGAAGTTCGTATTACGTATTTTACGTTAAAATTTTAATATTGGCCGTCTTTAACATGCAATAACTTTATTACGTAGTGATAGTGCAATTTCCTATCGATATCCGTGCGAAACGTTCGCTACAAAACGACGATGAAAGTCAACTGAAAGGCGAGACGTAGATATACACACATCCTTTTCGTTCGCCGCTTTACAAATTATCAACACGACGGGCGGCGCGGCGCGACACGACGCAGAACGTCGACAGCGACGACGGTGACGACGATGGCTAAGAGCAAGAGCGTGAGAAGGTGGACTGACGGACTGAACAGTATCGCTAGTCGCTAGTCACACCAACGTCACTCCTAACTAAACGAAGTCTCCTGCGATCTCGCTCACCGACACGACTAGGTTGAACTTGCCGAATAAAGCCGAGTACGTACGATTTAGTACGACGTATAAATACATAACAAAAAATTGTTTGCTATTTCATTAGCCATCTATTTGTTGCGAAACACGACCGAAATATAATAAACAATCAACGTCAAGGTATAGGCAAATGTTTTTATAACTTGATTATGTGGCTTATGGGGCAAAGTGGTACATAATATAAAAATAACTTGTAATAATGACTATGATCTGCTACTCAGATTAACTATTCCACAAAATTATTCTACGATGATTTTTTTAAAAGACGTATGATTTCTTTTTTTTTTTCATAAAATAGATATTATTAAGTATAATATAAAGGGGCAATGAGTATTTGAAGTATTTAATAAAGTAATTATTTATCCATCACTAATTTCTATTTAATTTTAACCAATTCTTAGTGAAGTTATCAATTTAATTGAATCTATTTTATAAAGCTGAACATGAAATAAATGACTAAATCGCGCGACATACAGCGATACGTTGTAAGCCGTGACGTAGGCACTCGTACCTACATGAAAGTGAAATGGAACAGTATTTGTGTCAAGTGCACAATTTAGATAACAAGGTCATCCATTGCATAACTCAATCGCAAGATTTTTTATTTCCTCTACGATAGGCCAACTAAAACTGGAAACATATTAACAATTTTTAGAAGCAGTAATCCATAATATTAACTTTAAATGTTAAAAAGGTCAGTAATTATTACACTTTTATTGGTAGTCTCAAGAATAAGTCAATTTCACTATCCTAAAACAAATAAAGTATTAAACGAATATATCTAACTAGGTAATCAATTTTGAGGATATTAATTAAAGAGCAAGTTTTCCTCCAGTTAACAAATTAAATGAAATCACAAATTTTCGCAGTAACAATAGATATATTATGATTCATATTTATTGAAATACGAATTATAGGTAAAAGAGTAAAGGGGCAGTAGAGGAAGAGCGCGGCGCGTGCAGATATCGGTGCAGGCGGCCCCGCGGATCTATGTCAGTGGGTCACGGCAATGACGTGGCACACGGCCGCCGCGACTCGCGCCGCGCACTTCATTCTAATTCCGCTTCACCGGTATCTTCGTGTTGACTAGAGGGCTATTTATTTATTTACATATGTGTAAGTGCGTTAATCTGACGCGTTCATTAAATTCATATTAAGATCTATATTCGAGATACAGTCGGAAATTCCAATCAAAAATCGTGTACCAAATACCAGGTCTACTTACTGTTGACATTGACCGACTCAAATGATTCACGTGAGAATGAGAAATACGACTTGATTAATTCGCAATTCGGGTTAGAGGTGGGATTTTCCTATTTACAAATTGCTATAAGACACACAATGAATAATAATAATTAAAATATAAAGCTTATAAAAATTTAAATTAATATAAAGGCCTTTGTAGTAGTAATTGATTAATTAATCAATTTTAACTACTAAGGTCTTGTACAATCTTTATTTTATTGGGTTAAATTTACCCCATTTTCCCCATTTTGACTATTATAGGGTTAACCACTGTACTGTACGAAATAATTTAGGCAAAAAATGCAAAGATTACCCTAGCATTTTCTGCCTACATTATATTAGTGGTAACCCTACATAGTCATTAGGAAATGGTAACTATCTAGGGACTGGTTGCAGCTAATGTTTCCAATAATTGCTTCATTTTACTGTTTACAAATTACCCTGCTTATCTGTAGGTACATATTTAATGTTATTATTTTAGTGATAAAATCTTTAGTGAAATAGATTTTTTTACAATATACATAATTCTTAATCAAATTGGTGATGATTTGAAGATCATATACTTATCTTTTTTCTGCTTTAAATACTCTGGACATGCATACCAGATGATTTTAAATCTGTACTCTCTTGTTTCATTAAGATATTCATAAATTAGGTTTTTTTTCTGATTTTGGTGCATACAGACCGATTTTCAAACAGTGATCTTTACTTTTTTACCTTAATCTGAATCACAGATATTTGCGGATTTTTTTTTCTTCATTACATGATCCGTTCAGTCATACATCATGTTTTTTTAGCTAGGATATAGATTAGCTAATCTAGATTTATTTTTAGACTTAGGGCTGATTTTTTCATCGCCAGATAACTTTTATTCGAGGAACAAAATTGCCGTTTGACAGTTTTTGTATGACATAACTGTTTTTGTACGCAAAATACGCGCATTGTCATGGAGTTGCGGATACCAGCCCGCTGTACCTATTACCTATTTATGACATATCTGTCCAAGTTTCAAAATTATTTCTCGAATAAAGTTATCAGATGACTAGCTTCTGCCCGCAACTTCGCCCGCGTAAAATTCTGTATTACCCGACCCACCCTGTCGCATCGCATCACCTGCCCGCACTATCACTTCGTTTTCGCTTAGCGTTCTTTCTGTTTTTTCTTTTTGCTCCGCTCCTAAGGGTCATAGCGTAATGTTAAATAGCCTATAGCCTTCCTCAAGAATTGGGCTATTAAATGCAAAAAGAATTTTTCAAATCCGACTGGTACCAGTACCCCCTGCATACAGACAAACAAATTTTACCTTGATTGAATTAGAATAGCAAAAAATAACAATTAAAACAGCAGATCATCTATTAACTATTTCATTGTTATTTTTCTTCCATCATTTTAACTTTTAATTTCTATCCAAACAACACTTTTCAATATTTAGTGCATTATGAAAATCTAAATGGATTTCCATAATCCAAACCAAACAGGACGCAGACTTAATGCCTTATATACCTAAATTTATAGTCATTTTCTAACAGTCATAGTTTGGGTAATACAGAGATTCACAATGATTTATCATGGTTAGCAACTACAATGCTGGCGATGACTTAGAAGCATTTAGACAGATTAGTCAGAAAGACAACCCAATACACAGGGAAGTGTGAAGGGTATGGGAGAGACCTTGGGCAATGGGACAGTTTAGGATGACAAGAGGCTTCACACCTGTATGTATCCTGTCATGCATACATGTCAGATCTTTTTCTGAATCTGCTATAAAAAAAAATAATACTCATAATTAAATATATTATCTGTGTTTTCTAATAGAGTAAAGAAAATAAAATAAGTCTTTTAATTTAGGAGTCTATCATAAACCTTATAATTTTTATGGGTTTTTTTAGTGTTGGTAGTATTCTGTTTGATCTAGAGACACATAACTTTCTTCATCAGACTCAGATATCTTTACAGTCTGTTAACTTTAAATGAAACTCGAGCAATATTATGTTTACAAGAAATGATGAGCTTCAACCTCAGGGGAGCGAAGATAATCTCATCAAATGAAACAACTAATGAGAATATAAATGGCGTAATATATTGGATGGGGACCGTGTTGAATGTAGTCTCGCGTCCCACCTACTCCATCATATAAATCGAACCTTACTATTTATTATTTACCCACTATTTAGTCAAATAAATAAATGTATTATTATTATTTAAGTACTATTATTAAGATCAAAGGATTATTATAAAGGTGCATTGAAAGAGGCATAATATTGTAATTTTTATTATTTTATTTTTATTGTTGAATTTTATGTTTGTATAGTTTATAGATAGTTTATTAAGTGTGTATAACATCGTCTTGGAATACTGTAAGATGTTGTACTTATTGGTGTGAATAAATAAATAAATAATAATAATAAATATTATTTCAAAATCATAGAAATGATCATTTACATTGGAAGCAATTTCTGTAGCTTTAATAACCTGGGAACTAACACAGGGAGCCAATCCGAGGGCGGCAGCTTGGTAGCGTTAGGAAACCGGCCAAGTAATACTCTGCCGTTAACCTTTAATTCCACCTTAGTCAGAACAAATTTTCATAATGTTGTGTAATGACAAAAATGCGAAGGCGGGTGACGTCTATATCGTCATCTAACTTAGTTCTAGATTAAAAATCTTGCTAATATACATATTATATCTAAGTATATCTAATTAATACAGCATTTTTTCGAATGGTTTATTCCAAGTTCTTAAAAATGTACGGATTATAATGATTTAAAGAAATTAATTGTTTAGGAAGAAACCTAATAGTTTCTACAGTTTCGTTTTCGTTCATTGCTTGTCTGGTCACTTGGTATGTACAGGCTCCAAGTGTAAACTTGTAGTATAAAGACTGAGGTGTCCGCAAAGAATCCCCGCAAATGCGTTGCGTCACGTGGGCGGGCAGATCGATTGGGTGAGCGGGAATGTTGGCGCTTGCGCGAACCCCATCTTATTTATCGACCGCCAACTTTTAACTGAACGCTTTTGGGGCAGGTTAGGCCTATGCTCTGGGGTCAAGGTCACGTGCCTCACCACTGAAATATTACCTATAGTATCCAAATCTAGGTACAATTATTTTCATTAAATTCGATCTAATATTATATTATATTCGCACAAATCATGCTACATAATCGCAAGTGAGAAAGCGGGTTTACAAATGCCTGTTTCTTGTCCTGATAAGGAGCGGCATGTCCTGCAGTGGACCACAGTCCTTAAAAACAAACGCTTTCAGTGAGCTGTAGCAGATCGTTTCAGTATTCACAGCGAAGCTGTTTACATGATGGATGACTGAGATCGAGGGCTCTGATGACGAAGATGGAAGGTTCCTCGCTTTTAGGTTCATTTTGTTTACCCGAACAGTTTAGTTCTCGTTGGATCATAGGTTCTCAAGATGGGCGATAACGCCCCTCGTAGGTATTTGAGACTTTCAGGAGGGCAGTAGAAGACCCAGAGAAAATTATGTACCCTATCTTACGACTATATAATATTATACGTGTAAAATAATCGTGGCAATAGCTGTTTCAGATTTGCGACAGATGGTAAACAAAAAAAATTGGGAGGTCTAGAAGGTTATAGTGTTACAGTTATAATTGCTTTTAGGTTTCATGGGGTTTGAAAGGGTTAAGCCATACAACATGATACATGCTCCATAAGGTTAGCCGATTAAACGCGTAACCTTTTGAACGACTTAACTCTTAAGCGGGGGGTGTACGGTCCCTGATTCACCGGTGCATTACCAGAGATCGTCAAATAACAGTTTTAAAAATAATATACGATAAGACTACCGAATACTAATAATAATCGGACCGGAATTTTTACTGCGCATGACATGATAAATTGGTTTTACCGAAAAATTTGCAAGGTGTTCGAATCAGCGCAGAGCTTTTACAGTAACATAAGTAACAATTTTAGTAAATAGAACGTTTTCTATTCATTTTCATCTTCAATTTGTATCTTAAACATGTTACAAACAAAACAGGACCAATGCCAAGATCAGGAAAAACCGACGACGCGTTGCCAGTACCTACATGTTGCGTTACGTTTATTTATTGTGTAAGTTACGTCGCCAAGTTACGAAGACTATACGATGTTATCGCAAACGAGCTCAAGACGAAAAAGATTTTTTTTGTTTGTCCACTGCTTGAACTGACTCATTTTGTTCAAAGCAATAAAAAAAAAAATTACAATATTTAAAAACTTAAAACATCTGACGTGTTGATAAAATCTTAAGTAGCAACGAGAAAAATCTGCAAGGTCTATGAATGAATCTACGAATACAAATATAATGCTACGGCATTGTCCAACGAAGCCAAGACAGCGATCCGGTCTTTAAAGGCTGATGATGAATTGATAATGATGACTAGACAAACGATCCCGTGTATTCATTTTCTTAAAAACACTTATTTTAATTAATCGGGTGGAATTAAGATATATGGCCTGGATAACAATAAATAGCTGTAGGGCTGGGAGTTGTTCGACTGGATTTTCCAATATAACTATTTTATAGTAAAAATACATATTTGCTATGGTATACTCTTCCTATACAAGAGAAAATTAATGGAAGAATGTTTGAGAAGAGTGCGCGTTGACCGCAGCAACGAAGGCGACGCGCAGTGGCGACGGCGTCGGCGGTGGCGGCGGGGTGGGCGCAGGCTTCCTTCGCCCGGGATTGATCGTACCCGTACCTACTCCGCGTGTGAAGTCTCCGGTGTCGTCATGGAGACCGTCTGCCTCTATCGCCGTCGTAGCGTCGCCATGAGAACCGTGCCGATTCAATAGCTCAAATTTTTACATGCTTTTGCTTTAAACTACGTCTGTTTGATAGAATGCACGTTATTTCTTCATGGAACGATTTATCTTAGACTTTAAAGCAAATTCATAAAGTTGATTAATCAAAATATTTTTCTATGTTAGAACTTCGAAATTACTGGAAATATAAAATCCAGTATCATCTCGTCAGTACTATCAATTTATGTCATTTCAGTTCTTCATAGTTGTGCAGTTGATTCTAAAAACTGAAAAACTGGTCCACTCGCGCCCGGGGGTCCCGGGTCGTCCGGGCTCGCAGTGGTTGGTTGGGAGGATCTCTGGCGTAAAATAACACAAAACCCCGCGACCCGGTGCCCGGAAAGCCCTGACCCGTAACTGCGTCGATAGAGCTTAAATAAATGAAAAATAAACAACACTGCCTTCTCCTTCCAAAATCGGGCGACCATAATCGCACGATGATCAACAAATGCAAATTCAACACAATGATTTGTTAGCTAATAAAAATGTCACAAATTTATTTATTTTTTATCTTTCGCTTACCACACTCCTAGCTGCAAATCATCAGCAATTTGGAATAGCTGCATAATATTCTTCATATTCAGCAAATACTTATCTAGTATTTATTTAGAACACACAACGACGCCATTGTTAAATTGTGTCAATGTAGAGTAATTACAAATGGTAATCATAAGAGAATCAGAATTCCTCATTTTTCGAAGAAATTAACCGTAAGTAATAGAAAACTAGAAGCGACTAGATGGAAGAATATTGGCGCTAGTCTATATACAAGTATTTTTACCACAGAAATCTTAATAATAAGGCAATAGAAATGCTATAGTACTAAATTTTATATCGGGACGAGTGTCGCCGGGTCACAGCTACTACTACATAAACAAAAAATAGATACACAATTACACCTACAAATGCACTTTGCATTGCTGCTACAAAATAAAACTTTATTCGATGACATTACGCAATATTTTTGATAAACGCATAATGTCAGGGGGCGCGACTCCTGCAGCCAATAAGAAACGTGTGCGAAAAGCATAAAATGATATTGCGTGCTCACTCTCACTTAAGAATAGTGCAGTGCAAACTATTACGAGCTGATATCGATAAATTATATTTTTCCGTTGAGTGTTAATAATCTCCAAGGAGTCCAGCAACAATACATAATTAATTTTATTGAAAGTATTTCTTTCGTCAACGCCCTTTTAGACGATTTATTTATGAGGAAATGGAATACAATAAAACAAGTGTTTGTATATAATAAACAATGAATTGCCATACGTCAACTGTTGGTACAGCTGATTTAACCAAAGTCCGTCTTTTTGTCGACGAGTTAAATTGTTCATTTATGAAATGAACAGAACAAATTCTGCTATTGTTTGTCGGGAACCAATTTCTTTTTCCAGTAGCAGATATCCATTTGTCTTTAATATCTGGATCTTTTGGGAACCTGTAATAAAAGCATTGGATAAAGTAAACAGATGCATACAAATTATGTAAATTCTGTAATGATTATCTTTACAATATAAAACTTTGTATACTTAATTATTTTGACATGAAAAAAGCATTTGATAAATCTTGAAAACGTCCTTGTATTATATAAAAGGATACTCAACGCAGACTGCTTTTTAACTTACCCACGTACATAACAATAATAAGCCTTCCTCCTATTAATTTTCTGAATGAGAAAGTAGTTTAAAAATACGAATTAATAGTTAATCGTTACAAAAATTGGTTTGTAAACTATTTATGGTGCGTTTGTTTAGGTGACTAAAAAAAGGTAAACAATCTTGGTATGTCTTTTTATATT
The DNA here is from genome assembly GCA_951799955.1 of Apamea anceps. Classification (NCBI taxonomy): domain Eukaryota; kingdom Metazoa; phylum Arthropoda; class Insecta; order Lepidoptera; family Noctuidae; genus Apamea; species Apamea anceps. The sequence continues at coordinate 12,319,908 of OX637505.1, read as the reverse complement.
AAAGTAGTCGTATAAAATACATACGAAGGATAATTAAATTTAGTTTATTACCTAACATTAATTTAGGTAAATACCTAATTGTAAACATTTTTAGATATAATTTTTAAACAACTTTTAGATAAAAAGACATACCAAGATTGTTTACCTTTTTTTAATCACCTAAACAAACGCACCATAGATAGAAAGAAAACAAACACAGTGAAAACTGAAAATGAAAAAGGTACATCTCATATTTAAATATTTAAAAAAAAAACATGATACATTCCAATTTGGTAAAACGAAGTATTAAGCTGAACGTAAATAATTATCGATACAGAATAGTAGTAGCACGTCACTAAATTGCGGCCAACTCATGCGGCTTGTACCTAGAATTTACGCAAACGGCGATTTTTGTTTATTGCGTATGACTATAATTTCATTGCTGCTTTTAGCAGTAGTAATAGTAGACATGAATAAGCTTAAGCGTTAATGGTTATTGATTTGACAAAAAAATCGTTTTTTGTGATAAATCGTAGTAGTGATAGTGAAAATATTTGATTTGTCTATATTTGCTAAAAAACGACAATATTTCAAAAATTAAGTACTTACATATGAAATGTTATTCCTTTATTTGTTAAGTTACAAGTTTTGGACGAGTTTCCGCAGTTGGATATGCTGCAAAACACCATGTTTACCTCTCCGCGTCTCAAATAACACAAGAAACCGCAACAAACGCTCCGCGTGCGCTTGTGTCCTCCAACACATAAGCGCGGCGACAAGGTCACGCGTCTATGCGACTTCTATTGCCTTATTATTAAGATTTCTGTGATTTTTACTGATCAAAATATTGAAAGTAAAAAGCAAGATGCGGGCAGTGAAGAACCAGTCGTTGTGGTGACTCTTGTAGGAAGCCTATGTCCAGCAGCGGAAGTCTGGCGGCCGAGATGCTAACGAAGATGGGTGAAATTTTGTCATGATATTGCACTGCTACTAACTTCTAAACTAGCCCGATTATGATAAGTATAGAAAATGTTCATGTTACTAAACTAATAATACGTCATGCTCATAGTTTTAATAGTAAATGCGTGTTTTTCGATTTCGAATGAGTAGCGGTTAAGGTTGGAAAAAGTAGCAACACGAAAAGACACTACCTAAATATTAATCAATAAGAAACAATATTCAAAGGAATTTTTATCGGCAAGTATATTTTAATCAAAGGAATTTGCAAGTCATAAATATTAACTTTTTTTTACACCACATAACATTTTTGTATCGGTTTGTTTGTACTCATTAAAGGACTAAGTATTTTGCACGCCTAAATTGGCCAGAAGAAAAACTTACGAAATCATTCGGATATGTCTTTCTGACCCATAGTTTTAGCAGTGAAGCAGAAAAGGTTGGATTGAAATTCTGTGTCGGGTCGAATCGATTTGGAAAGAAAGGTTATCGTGCAATAAAAGGTTTTCGAAGTTGTTTCAACAATGTGCAAGTTCCTAGTCCCTACGTTACCATTATTACATTTTCATTAAAACGCTGTGTCGTACCTACGCGTAAAATGGTGGAGACACACTCCAATTATGCAAGAAAATAATAAAAATTAAACTTGAGTGTTAAAAGGGCCAGATAGTGGATAGTATGTTAATCTGTTTAAGGTACGTTAATTTTTATAGGGAACCACCACTGTTCGACGTAATACTTAAGTTTTTTTAGTTTCATTCGAGATAGTTGATCGATAGGTAATCATTTATGTGATGTGACTGTGCATGAAGATGAGCATTCATTTTATAATTCCTTGCAAACAGAATGAAACTAGTGCACTCGTGAATTTCAATAAAAAATTATGTGTATTATTATGATAAACAAAGGCTAGAGAAAAAATATATTACCTTGCATCTTCAATAGCCAATACTGGCATATATGGTTCATTGAAGTGTTTGGCGCCTGTCAGCGCCGAATTCTGACGCTCCGTGGCGATGTTACGTTGAAGCTTACTCAAGAAAATGAGTCACCTGTAACAAATAAAAACCTCAATGCTATAAAAGAAAAAATAAAGAATAAAGGTTTCATAGCTATAATGAAAGAAGTGATATAAGCTTGCTCAACAAGCTTATCACTTGTTAATGCGATTTGCTTCATGCTATTTTGGAGGCACGAGGAACCGGGTGTAAAGTTCACTCATCCTCCATTGAAAAGGGAGGATCCTCCGACCAGACGGGTGTTGTGTCTGACGGGCAATTGCCCAACGATTGATGTTGGGAAATTGTATCTATGCTAAGTGCGCGGTAAACTCTGCTTGCGAGATGCAGGATTTGCGTGACGTCAGTACCTATGACGCGTTGTTCGCATGTGGCGTTGTAGATACCGCTACACTATCAAGAAATGTGGAGATTCTCAACAAATTTCTAGGAACACCAAAGGCTTTTCCACTGGAGAAATCCTGGGTTTTCCTTTAAGCAAGTGGTGTGTTAATGTTATACAAATGTCATTTGTTAAGAGTAGCCAGAAGTTCGAAAGTCTGACAACCTTAGAAATGCGCGTTGCCTAGCAATTGGACTGTGGCGGTCAGATGGCAGTCTATGTAAAATACTCATATTCAGCTGCATCTGGTTAGACTGAAAGCCGGCCCTAACCTAGTTGAGAATAGGCTACGCGGCTGATAAAATATTACTGAATATTTTTGCATCAGAATAAACGCATGCAATGCGTTAAAATAGGCTATAAAACTTGTGATAACTGATTTCAAAAGCTTTGTCTCCAAATTTTCTTTTGCTGTATAGGTTTGTTACAAAATTTAAATTAGCATTACAAACATCTATCGGAATAATATTTAAAGCTTTCTGGGAATCGAACCAGATGCGCCTATTCGCTACGAATAAGGGCCATACCTTACTGGGCCGCCATGGCGGCGAGACCAGGTCGTGTGATGCCAACAAAATGTATGGTTGGCCCACCATAGAGCTGTTCCTGCAATGCTTATAGTAGTTATAGTATTCCGGCACAGCGTCCCAGTGAGGTTCGACCCTTACTGATTTATTTCTAGGCGACAGACGATCGGCTCACAAAAGTGAAATCTCACCTTCACAACTTCAAAACATTGCTACTGCTATTGAATAGACGATAAGGACAAGAGACCAGTTGAAACTGCCTTGCCGTAACCTAATCTTGATAAAATTGTGATTGGCCCGTCACAAAAATAGATGCGAGTGTTTTATAGAAGAGTTTAAAGTAGGCAACTGACCAGTTCATATCAGGTAATGTCATGCTATTGCTACAATGCTAGCATTCCTAAAATCAGTAACCAGCCTAGCGGTTCGCCATGAGGTCCGCGTACCTACTCCACCCGGTTAACGATTTTTTTGACAAATTCCTTTCTACAAATGTTATGTTACCAGGGACCCTATAGACGGCTTACCGAAATCAGTTTGCCGTATAATAAAAGGTTTACGATATGGTTTCTGCAAAGGGTTTTTAAAAAAACCCTTACGATATGCGTTACAGTGGAAATGGCTTGCCTAAGAATATGAACCGGTTATATATTCAACCCAATCATACATTGTGATCGGGATAGTAATCCTTCTAACCAAACAGTAATTGCATAGGGTAACCCTTAGTCCATGAACGGGTAACCCTTATTCCATAAAACCCGTAAATGGAATAAGGGTTCCCCTGTGCAATCAGTGTTTGGTAAATTCAAATCCTTACAAAACCTTTATACCATGAACAGGTCCCCTTAAAGGTGCCCTTAAAAATCATTAACGTTACGTTTACTTGGCACGTTCGCGCTAGGCTTACAGTGGGTCTGGAGCTGCAGTCTCGATTTATAGCGATCGCTTTACGACCGAATTTGGTCGCAAAGTCCTGTCACACCATACATTTCACCTGTCAATCCGGGACTTTGCGATCGAATTCGGTCGTAAAGCGATCGCTATGAATGTCGAGACTGCAGCCCCTGGTGCGGGTTTTTATACGTACTCGATCGCGTAAACTTCAATTTGTATTGTACTGACACTGAAGCAGTGCCGTGTAGTGACAATAGTGGGAATTATTCCATACAAATTGATATAACACTAGGCCCTCAGGTCGCAGTATCATGGCGAGTGCAAGTAACGTCGAAGCTTGTTTTTTTTTGTGGCTCATTGTTTAAAAAACCAGTAAAGTGCGAGTTGGACCCGTGACTTGGAAGGAAAATTAAATTTACCATTTTCAAAGTAATTTTCCAGTGTTTATGACCGCGCATACATGTTGTAAAGTATTTTAACATCAAGCTCCAATAACCCTAATAATTCCACATTCCTGGCTTTGCAAACTTTGGAGTGAAGGGGGGTGGGGGGTGGTAGGAATGAAGACGCCTGTATAAAACCTTACTGGGATTTTTCATCATACAATCAAAACCATGTTGCATTAAATATAATAAGGCCCAGTTTTTTCAGTACAGAACCTAAATCGACAAATTAAAAAAACAAAAATCTTTGTTTTTGCTACTATTTTGCATTGTAAGAGGTTCACTTTCACCATGCTTGTGTCCAAATTTTGACCTGACCAACATTGTCTGTCCAAATTTCAATAAAACATACAAAATTGCCATTCAATGTTGTACGCTACAAGTCTTTAGGGCACTTCAAATACATTATCAGATGTCCTATTAATTGAAGGCAAAATGATCTAAAACTTTTAAGGGTGCCAGTTCTCCTAGGTTGATAATTTCTACATTCACTGCTGGACAAAGGCCTCCCCGAAGTACTGTCACTAAAAACAGTTCTGTGCTTCTCTCACCCAGCGGATTCCCACGACCTCACCAGTTCATTGGTCCATCTTTGGGAGACCTTCCAAAGCTACGACTTCCGGTACCAGCTCGCCACTCCAGAACCTGACAGTCCCATCGGCCATTTGTTCAGGCTATGTCGGTTATCTTGGTCTCCTATTTGGATCGCTGGAATTCTGTTAATTCACATAGGGAAACTCCAAGCATAGCCCTCTCGATTGCCCTTTGGATGATTTTCAGCCTTCTAATGAGGCCCATTGTAACCACATTTCAGTGCCATATATCATCACTGGTAACACACACTGGTCAAAGACTTTCGTTTTAACACCCTGCCCAGCCAAGTCGGATTCAACGACTGACCTCTGTCGAACTTGGACCATCCATGATTATGTTTACATAGGATAAACTGACAGGTTATGTCAGTTTGTCCTATGTAAACATAATCATCAATAAATACGAGTGTAGCTTCTCCAATTCTTCTTCATAAGGGGGTATATCTTGTCCATGTTCATTTTAAGACCTAATCCTTTGGAAGCACCACTGAGGTCAGAAAGCATTGTAGGTACTAAGGTCCTCCTTGACTACTGTATCTTTGGCAACCTGAAAGTGAGTGATGTACTTGCCACTGATGTTGATGCCTAGCCCTTTCCAGTCAAGAACCTTGACATCCTCCGGCACAGCAGTAAACAGTTTCAGAGAGTTAATGTCGCCCTGTCTCACACCTCACTGCAGAAGGATAGGTTATGAGGTCTGATCCTGGAGTCAGACTGACATAGTGGTGTTTTCATACAGATCATGTCTTGATTGAAGGCTTTGTCCACAAATGCTAAGCAGAGAGGTATACGGTTATACTCTTCTGTTTAACCTGCCGCAGCATATGTATGTGGTTTACTGTTCTAAGGGCTGGAAGTTGTCAAACCTAGTCAACAGAAACAGCTTGTAAACATGGCTCAGATGTGAGATGGAGCCTATAATTCTTAAGAAAGGTATTATCACCATTTCTTAAGAAAAATATCACCAGACCTCTGTTCCAGACCTGTGGCATTTTACCTGAGTGCTGAGGGCCTTAAGAATGGCCTAGGTCCTAGGTTAAGCCATATTTATCATTGTATTGTGGAATGCAAATAATTATGTCATATGAGTATGAATGAATGATCATTTCTATTGTTTTCTATCTGTGTATGTAAACAAGAAAAGAAAGCAAATTAAACCTTGACTAAATCTTACCTGATATTACTAATAGGTACTCTATGCAAAATACTTTGACATGAAGTTGCAGACACAAGCTTGTATTATCTATGACCTAGGTAGTCTCAGGGTTACGCTGTCAATAGCCTTTGTTCAACTGCAGCACTATTTTGGTCAGAAAGTCGTCTTAGGGGTAGGTTTTATCATATTGGTATTTCAGTATACTCTACATTGAAAGAAAACAATGTGAGGCAACCTAGACCTTAATTAAATAATAGGTTTGAAATCACCAATGAAGCAATGCTTGCAAATCGATAATTACAAATGCAGCAATATAAACCATGAAAAAAATTTGGCTTTCTACCTATTTAAATTATTTTGTAAGGGAAATGAGAAATAATAGAAGAAGAAAAAACAAGTACAACAAACAATAGCCATCTTAACTGGATATCTCACTGCTAGGCTGGCTATCACAGCAAACGTCTAGTTTCTTTTCTATTTTTTTTTGCAATGACATTATTTTAATTTAGCTAATGCAAAAGATAGAGAGACACAAAAGAATTGTGAAACGTTTACAGCCCAAACTGTAAATATGGTTACTTCATCAATTTAAATTAAGAAGTTAATGTGATAAATATCTTAAACATCAACATTATCTTTAAAAGTTATAATTTCTTAATAGCATATGTACTCTACAAGAACTGGGCAAAACGTTGCTTCTGTCATTGAATAAACTGGTGATTGCTAAGGGAACAAAAAATAACCTAGCAAAACTTGTGATCGAGGCTAAAAGGAGACCTTGAAAGACTCGACTTGTAGAAACAATGTTATAAAAATTGTTTTGGACATCGAAATCGTCTAAAATGTGTCTAAAAGGTCCAGTTTTTGCAATTAGACAATCAGTAAGTACTTACATACAATGACGTCATTGCATTGACAGTCAATACACCACAGTAAACAATATAAACTTACACTACTTAACATAACTAATCTTTGGATGTTAAAATTAATGAAAGCGTTACTCTGTCTACGTTTACTTACAGATCTTTGAGAATAAAAATAAATCCTCCAACTGTATCAGGGCTAACCGCGATACGTAGTTGACAGCAAAACTGCGAATCCTAAATAACATGGCGGCATCTCGTCGCAGCCGGTGTATGTACGTTTTCACTCATTTCAGACGTATTACACTTGATACTATTACTCACAGCATCAAACACTTTTTGAGTTAAAAACACGTCTCAGTACAGAAACAAAATATGTAAGTTTATATCACACACTAAAAGCAAAATGACGTAACATTCTCAACCTTCACGGTCGCACAGTAGGTATAAATGGTAGTAAAAGAAATTATGTTATTCTAAACATTAATAATTGGCATGGTTCTTTTAACACTGCTCCTTTAAAAGTCACTATTTACAAACGACTCATTCCAATGCAGAGTTCCTGTGTTTGGAAAATAAAAATCAAACGCGATAGATTATTATGCCTAAGAACAAACGTGACACGCAGTCAAGCAAGCTCGCTGTTAGCTCTTTATTTTTTTATGTCAGTGATACCACTAACAAATTTTAAGAATCTACCAGGAACATAAAAAATCTATATTTTATAGATTTTATCTGTTTATTATTGTTTAATTAAAAAGCCAAATTTTTGATGAATATAAGCTTGTCCATACAATTTATGCCCCAGAATAATGCATCGTTCAGGTTCATACAGAGTCGGAGGCGGTGGCAGTGGTAGGCACTAGGCAGTTTGACAGTAACATCACAGAGTAGTGTGCGCAAGATACCTATACTTTGATCACTGATGGCGTGCTTAATGTTGCTAGTCTAACTAATCTTTTTTCCTTCATTTAATCAAAAATGTCTTTCAATACTCAAACTTACAGTAATTGTAGAAATTTACTATTATAGCTAGGTAAATTAATATACCTATTAGGTTATTTCCATTAGCATCATCATCATCTGCCTAGCCTTTTCCCAACTTTGTTGGGGTCGGCTTCCAGTCTAACCGGATGCAGCTGTTATTTCCATTAGCATATGGGTAATAAATATAAAACAAAATTAATACTTCATGAGAGCCTTGCAGATCTTTTATTGAATACTAAGTAGTAGTTGTAAATTTTGTACATACAACAATGGTTCTGTAGTGCATTAACGACTTTCATTCGAAGATCCTTATCAGAATCCATGCTAGAATCTTCATCCGTAGAGTCGGGTGTGTCGCCAGTAACATTAATTTTAAATTTGTCCATTTCCATAATTCAGTAGCCTGATTCGAAATATTTATATTCAATTTTTGAAGTGAAAACCTTTTTTAGCGGCGTTGTGCTCTTTTGTTGTAATGGGTAAAAAATTTCGCGTTAGGACACGTGACCTAATCGAAAATTCGTAAGACGGAGCACGCGTCAGGACACGTAACCTGATCGAAAATTCGTAAGACGGAGGGAGAGTAGACCGCATTCCAAAATATCAAAAATGCACAACGTTAATATTCAAGTTTTCACTTCTGCCGGCGGCACTCCTGGAGTGCAACCCGTTGATTTTTTTCTGCATTTAGAGATACATAGATTCAAAAACCAATACCGTTAGGCACTTCTGGTACGAATATATAGGGGAATTTTATTGTTATGGCAGCCCAAAACTTTACATATCCTGTGATTCCTGTGAAATAAGCAATGCGCACTCTAACATCAGTCAATATCCAGATATGAATACAAAAGGTTACATGCTCTGTGATGAATACAAATCACAGAACATATGATACAAATTACTGTCAGGGAAATAAATTGTTCATCAAATAAACTCTCTAAGTCTATGGACGCATCTCGTATGATTGATCTAAAACCATTCACTAAGGCTAAGCGCGCACCACGAAATATAATCGTTGCGGAAAATAATCGCCAATCTGTGAACAATATCAATACACTAGAGATAAATAATATATACGATAAATAATCGCTTAAATTAGTCCGCGTTTGCGATTTTATTTTTATGCGGTTATTAAAATCGCATCGCAGTGCGCGCTTAGCCTAAGAAGATCATTCCCTTCTGTCAAGGTCTTGGGTTTGACAATCTAATGCTAGGACACACGCAGTGATTTTAGTCGCCAGCGACTTTAGGCATAAAAATAATCTAGATATTTTCGTATTCATAGTTGGACCAAAAAACTGAAAGTTCGTGATAGGTGGTAGCCCTGCTGTGAGTCAAGAAACCGCGATTGTTTTGTATTATTTACTGTTATGTCGATTACAAATTAAACGAAAACTAAATAAATATCCCATGCAACCTAGGGCTGATTTTTCCATCGATATAATATAACTTTTATTCGAGGAATAAAATTGACGTTTGACAGATTTTGTATGAAATAACTATCAAAATGTCAAAATTATTCCTCGAATAAAGTTATCAGATGATTGAAAAACAGCCCTTAGAGTCATCTATCTTCTATATATATAAAATTCAAAGTCCTGACTGACTGACTGACCGACTGATAGATCAACGCACAGCCTAAACCGCTGGTCCTACTGACATGAAATTTGGAGGGTATGTTCTTCGTGAAGAGTAGGCATCCACTAAGAAAGGATTTTTCGAAATTCCACCCCTACGAGGGTGAAAAGGGGGGAATTCGTTTGTATGAAAAATCTTATTCCTTGAGTTAATAAACTTGAAACTTGGCACGAATACTTATCTAAATAAATTATGAAGATTGTCAGTTTTTTTTTTCTTCTAAACTACCCCCTAATAACGGATTGGGGGGTTTCAAAGTTTGTATGGAAGAATTTTAGCGCGCAGTCCGATTTACTCGAAACTCAGTATTTATACCTAATATTGAAAGTAAAGAATAATGTGTATCAGAGTTTTTTGAAAATCTACCCCTGACGGGCTGAAATGGGTAGTCAATTTTTCAGGTGAGGATTTTACTGAATGGCTTGATTAAGGTGATTAGAGGGCTCGCTGACCTTGTGTATGTGGGCGGAGCTAAGCGCTCTACCCCCGAATACGTAAAACGCGCGCGGTGGCGCGCTGTACTAAAACGACGATCAAAGAATATGCAGAGGCGCAGAATGTCGCACGCAGGTCGTCATTTTTGCCTACGATTCCAGAGGGGGAATGGCGGATGCAAAGCTGATATATTTTGTAGAGATTGATACTTATGTTACGTATATTTTAAGTTTCTGGACATTATTTTTTAGCAATTTTTCATTTAAAGATTTTGTTTAAAATCATACGCGAGAAGGGACTTAGTTCCTAACGGGTGTAAAACTTTAAAAATGATATCGAGTATTTTCTTAGGAATAGAATAACATTTTATTTGCATAGACTGTATGTAGGTCTTCTTAGGAGGACTTACATAAAAATGAGATTTTATAAAAATGTGATCCTGTTTCATGAATTTGAATTACATATTATAAATCAGTAATAAATATGCGCGTCTGTCTGTGTTAGTGCAAATATTTACGAACGAATTGTATCAGTGTGCGTTTTTTGACTAGCTCGCTGCAGATGGCCCGTTTCTATAGTGCGCGTGGACGCTTACGATAGTAATACAAGTAGTAGGCATATCTAAATAAACTATTATTAAAATGAGAAAAAATTGGATTTGATCAAAATAAAAGTCCAAGATGGCGGCTGCGAAAATTTTCAAGTTTTTTATCATGGGTGTCGTTTTCATACTTTTCGAGGGTGATAAAGCCGATAGTGAGGTCAAAATAAAAATCCAAAATGGCGGCTGCAAAAATTTTCAAATATTTCATCATGGGTGTCGTTTTCATACTTTTCGAGGGCGATAAGGCCGATAGTGAGGTCAAAATAAAAATCCAAAATGGCGGCTGCAAAATTTTTATAATATTTCATCATGGGTGTCGTTTTCATACTTTTCGAGAGCGATAAGGCCGTTAATGAGGTCAAAATAAAAATCCAAAATGGCGGCTGCATAAACTTTCAAATATTTAATCATGGGTGTCGTTTTCATACTTTTCGAGGGCGATAAGGCCGATAGTGAAGTCAAAATAAAAAAATCCAAAATGGCGGCTGCAAAAATTTTCAAATATTTCATCATGGGTATCGTTTCCATACTTTTCGAGGGTGATAAAGCCGATAGTGAGGTCAAAATAAAAATCCAAAATGGCGGCTGCAAAAATTTTCAAATATTTCATCATGGGTGTCGTTTTCATACTTTTCGAGGGCGATAAGGCCGATAGTGAGGTCAAAATAAAAATCCAAAATGGCGGTTGCATAAATTTTCAAATTTTTCGTCATGGGTGTCATTTTCATAGTTTTCGAGGGTGCTACAGACAGCCGATAGTGAGCTCACACTGTAAATCCAAGATGGCGGCTGCAAAAATTTGTTTTTGTTTTAAATCATACGTGATAAGGAACTTCGAATAACCTAAGTTATTCTGAACAAACTAAAATTATTATGTAACTAATGATTACTTGATTTTAGGTACAGACTCTCAGACGCTGCGATGCGCTCTGTTGGATTCACAACGCTCGGCTTAACACCGAGAGTTGAAAATGCAGTGCGCGATGAAATCCAGTCGCGATATTTTTGCGTCCGTCCGAACGTGGGTTTACCCTGCGTCCGAACCAAAAGCGCTTGTCACACGAATACGCGATTACGCGATCGTTTACTGAATAATAACGCACAGACGCCAGCACATCAAGCTACCCGAAACAGTCAAATTTTCCCAATCAACCTTGAACCTAATGCTTTAGCGATAAAGTTGAAAATCTATTAAAGAAATTTGACAGATTGCAGTTAAGTAGCTTGATGTGCTGGCGTCTGTACACGATACTTATTTGACAATAATATAGTGTGATGAGTTGCCAAATAAACAATGTTTTCTTATCACCAGACTGCATGAGTGAGTGTCTCTGTCTCGTAGAGTCTTAGCATAATGCTGAGAGATGGCCATTTTGCGTGGATGTGCGTGTTTACCCCCGAACTTGTTTTAGACAAAGACACTCACTCATGCGGGCTGGTGATAAGAAAACATTGTTTATTTGGAAACTCATCACACTATATTATTGTCAAATAAGTATCGTGTGTGCCAGCACATCAAGCTACTTAACTGCAATCTGTCAAATTTCTTTAATAGATTTTCAACTTTATCGCTAAAGCATTAGGTTCAAGGTTGACTGGGAAAATTTGACTGTTTCGGGTAGCTTGATGTGCTGGCGTCTGTACCTAAAATCAAGTTATCAGTAGTTATATAATAATTTTAGTTTGATCAGAATAACTTAGGTTATTCGAAATTCCTTATCACGTATGATTTAAACAAAAACAATTTTTTTCAGCCGCCATCTTGGATTTACATTGTGAGCTCACTATCGGCTGTCTGTAGCACCCTCGAAAACTATGAAAATGACACCCATGACGAAAAATTTGAAAATTTATGCAGCCGCCATTTTGGATTTTTATTTTGAGCTCACTATCGGCTTTATCGCCCTCAAAAAGTATGAAAACGATATCCATGATGAAATATTTGAAAATTTTTGCAGCCGCCATTTTGGATTTTTATTTTGACCTCACTATCGGCCTTATCGCCCTCGAAAAGTATGAAAACGATACCCATGATGAAATATTTGAAAATTTTTGCAGCCACCATTTTGGATTTTTATTTTGACCTCACTATCGGCCTTATCGCCCTCGAAACGTATGAAAACGACACCCATGATTAAATATTTGAAAATTTTTGCAGCCGCCATTTTGGATTTTTATTTTGACCTACCTCACTATCGGCTTTATCACCCTCGAAAAGTATGAAAACGACACCCATGATTAAATATTTGAAAAGTTTTGCAGCCGCCATTTTGGATTTTTATTTTGACCTCACTATCGGCTTTATCACCCTCGAAAAGTATGAAAACAATACCCATGATGAAATATTTGAAAATTTTTGCAGCCGCAGTTTGGATTTTTATTTTGACCTCACTATCGGCTTTATCACCCTCGAAAAGTATGAAAACGATACCCATGATGAAATATTTGAAAATTTTTGCAGCTGCCATTTTGGATTTTTATTTTGACCTCACTATTGGCTTTATCACCCTCGAAAGGTATGAAAACGATACCCATGATGAAATATTTGAAAATTTTTGCAGCCGCCATTTTGGATTTTTATTTTGACCTCACTATCGGCTTTATCACCCTCGAAAAGTATGAAAACGACACCCATGATGAAATATTTGAAAATGTTTGCAGCCGCCATTTTGGATTTTTATTTTGACCTCACTATCGGCTTTATCACCCTCGAAAAGTATGAAAACGATACCCATGATGAAATATTTGAAAATTTTTGCAGCTGCCATTTTGGATTTTTATTTTGACCTCACTATTGGCTTTATCACCCTCGAAAGGTATGAAAACGATACCCATGATGAAATATTTGAAAATTTTTGCAGCCGCCATTTTGGATTTTTATTTTGACCTCACTATCGGCTTTATCACCCTCGAAAAGTATGAAAACGACACCCATGATGAAATATTTGAAAATGTTTGCAGCCGCCATTTTGGATTTTTATTTTGACCTCACTATCGGCTTTATCACCCTCGAAAAGTATGAAAACGACACCCATGATGAAATATTTGAAAATTTTTGCAGCCGCCATTTTGGATTTTTATTTTGACCTCATTATCGGCTTTATCACCCTCGAAAAGTGTGAAAACGACACCCATGATGAAATATTTGAAAATTTTTGCAGCCGCCATCTTGGACTTTTATTTTGATCAAATCCAATCTTTTCTCATTTTAATAATAGTTTAGATATGCCTACTACTTGTATTACTATCGTAAGCGTCCACGCGCACAATAGTAATGGGCCATCTGCAGCGAGCTAGTCAATAAACGCACACTGATACAATTCGTTCGTAAATATTTGCACTAACACAGACAGACGCGCGTAGTCGATCGATAGCCGGAGCGTAGCAGCGAGCGACACAGCCATCCCGTCTCAATGCTAACGCACGACTGCCGCCCGCGCCCGCGCAGAGCACCTCTGAAGCTTGATCTCAAAGGGGGGACATTTACTATGCAAATGTTGATTGATTTAAATAAGCTATGTCACATCTGTAGTACCTCTAACCATCGATTTTTCAGTGTAAAAATTTTTCCAAACATCAAAGCCGTTTAGAAGTAATATCGAAAATAAGAAAAAGATAGCGTGTTGGTAAATATTTTTTTAAGGCAAAAGTATTAGCCATACGAAAAAATCCTATGTCAGAAATGTTGTTCATGAATCTATAGCAAACATATATTTTTTTCAGATCTTTTAATCAAGCCGTTAATGAGAAATATTCTTCATAAAGTGACCGTATTACGGTACTAAACGCGAGTAAGGCCCTTAACTCGAAAATTAGTATAAATAATCTTTGAGTCAAGTGATTAATACATCCCAAACGATTTTTTTTAAATTCCACCCCTGTGGGGGTGAAAAGCGGGGATACAGTTTACCTATATGAAAAATCTTCTTCATTAGGTTAATAAACTTGTAACTTTTCAAGAATACTCGCCTAAGTAAGTACCTAATAAAGTTTATCATTAAGTATAAGTTTTTCAAAACTACCCCTCAAAGGGGGATATAGGGGTGTTGAAGTTTGTTTGGAAGAAATTGAATACGCGGTCCGAGTAACTTGAAACTCAGTATTGATACTTTTGACAGAAAATAATTAATAGTAAGTATGTAAGTTGTCGAAAATTTACCACTGACGGGACAAAAAGGGGTAATTCAGTTTTTAAGTGGAGGATTTGAACTTGGAAACTGTATGTTACATTTTCACTCCTAAACCACTGAACTTCTGATTTGGCATAGAGATAGATGGCATCCTGGGGAAGCACATACATTTTATCCTGTTAGCACGTTCCCGTGGGTTAATTTCCGACATCCACGCGGGCGAAGCCGCGGGCAGAAGCCAGTTATATCTGACTATCACTGGTGAAAATTAAGCAGCTTTAGTGGTAAGGTAAATAAAAAAAAAGAAGATTTTGTTTATAAGTATGCAAATCTTATTCCTTGAGTTATAAACCACCATTCCACCGATCCAAATACCGGCCTAAACCATTATTGTTACCCTTCCATATGAATAAACTTCCTGACAAAATTTCAAACGTTCACGATAAAAAGCAAACACAACAGACAATCTAGGATAGGGTACACTTCGTTATGTACCAGTCTTTCAAAAAGCTTCGACAAGGTAGATAAAATAGAAATAGGTCGATACTGCTCAACACTACCCTTAGATCCACTCTTGTGTACAACCGATTGATTCTCTAAAAATCTCACCGTGAAAAGTTAGGTGAAGTGAGCTTAGAGTGAGCTGTCAATAGTGTCAATCCCTAGCATTAATTGGAATGACAGCTCACTCCACGCTCACTTCACCTACGTTTTCACGGTGAGATGGTTACAGAATCGCACTGCAGGTGTGATATTAGCCTGCTTCCACACCGTTGTTGAACTGTCAAAATGAAACCGATTCCGATTGATCGTGTGTTACGCAATTAGGGTGCTGGTCCCAGGATTGCTCCTTGATTGACTCCGGAATGCGTATGACTATCGCGGATATAAGCGAGGAGCCGTAAGAATCATTTTCGATCATTTTGTTATACGATGTTGCACAAGCAAGTGCCACCCGTGTTTTAAGGCTAGCTCTAAAAACATTCGTTCTACGCAAACAAAGTCAGATTAGTATCTGGATCTGGGATTAAAAAAACGAACTTTAGTGTCCTGAATTATGTCTTTAGTGAATCAAATTGGATAACGTTTACCTACTTGTAGTTTTAAATCGCCATTTCATGAGTAAATTTATACTATGTATCTAAATATACAGGGATCTTGCACTATAGGTAAGGCTAGCAGCATTAAACAACGCTTCGCGTTTATTTTTTATTAAACAAGAAATTATAAGTCTAACATTAGAGGCCAAACAAATCGTTACTAATAATATGGATTGGAAAATAAATGGTTAGTCAACGTCAACAGTGTTACGGCCACTTGCATACAAAAGTCTTACACTATCGCAATATCCAACACCTCGTCGTGATCCCGTTACTAAAACATAAGCATCGCCAGCTCGTAAAAGGCGCTTTATTTTGCAATAATCGAGTGCAGCACGAACACGTGATTCTACTTCTGCAGTCCAATTACCTTTTGCAACTTCAAAATAATGTATTGATCGAACTCCACGCCAAAAGCGTAACTGACGTGCTGTGTGGCATGCTCTAGTTACCGCCACTATAGGACAATGTGGTTTTGCGTGAGCAATTAGTTTAGCTGTTCGGCCAGAGTTAGTTAAGCATATAATTGCGACAGCAAAAGCTCGCATGGCAAGTTCAACTGCATTTATACTAATGGCTTTAGTTGGTTCTTCGAGAGGACTTTGCATTAAATCAGTATTTCCATAAATGTATGGCTGCCAAATAATTCGTTCGGCATGCCTACAAATAACAGCTGCTGCAGCGAGACAATGTTCAGCCATTTTCACAGAATCAAAAGAAGGTGAAAATTTCTTTAACGGAGAATCATAATGTAATTCTAAAGATATAACATCCGCGCCATCAATTACTAGATTTGCAATATCTGTTACGCAAAGTGTGGGAATCTGTTCATTTATTACTGCTTTAAATATGCATGGCTTCCCAACTACATTGCACTTCGCAAGTAACATTTTCTGGGCAACGAATATTTTCTCTACAGGCAAATCAGTACTTAAAACGCACCGATCAACATAGATACCATCTGCTGCATCTATTATTTCATCAACATTATCGAGACCTAATACTGTGTCAATACAAGCAATGATCAAAATTTGTTTCCCCTTTTCAGCTAAAAGGTCTCTTACGCTATTAATATCTTGTACATATTGGGCATTTGGGACCAGTACAGCATCTACGTCAGATCCGATAGCCCAAGCTATTTGATCTTCCATATTTTCGAACAGGTCGTGCGATGATTCACTACAAGGTAACGATTCAGCACTTCCGTGTTTTGCCGTGCGGTCGATTTGACTGAGATCTGCAGGTGTCTGAGTGATACGGACAGTCATTTTAGCACCAATAGTTCCGCCAACAGCGATTGAGCAATCTACACAGTCATCACCGACATCAGTTATTACAAGTTTAATCTTACCAGGGCTCAGGCTATCGATATATATAATATCTTTAGGATGCAGATCTGTCAAATGATCATAGCCAACAAATAAACAATCAGGGGTTCCACACTCACGCCAACTTGCATCAGTTGTTAAACGGATTGAGTTGAATTGGATAATATCCACGATTGACTTAGGGCCACCTTTCAGGTCCCCCGTTATAATCGCAGGGCTTCTTACGTCTACTATTATAGCCAGTGGGTATACATATTCTAATTCGGCGCTATAATTATAAACAGCTTGTCTTATACTTTGAATCAATTGTGCGCAAGCATCAGGTTCCAGGTCTCGCATATCAAGCCGGGCCACCGTCATTCCCGACGCGATTAATCTTTGAATGGTAGCTGGCTCTCGATTTTTTATGCCAATATCGCACATGAGTCCCATTTGCAATTCTTCGCATGGAGATTGATGAATGTCCATATTGCAATAATGTTTCAATAAAGATGGTTGTGGTGCACCCATTTTTTTTTTACCGTTTCGGCTGATTGTTGTTTCCAAAGGAATATGC
The DNA here is from genome assembly GCA_951799955.1 of Apamea anceps. NCBI lineage: Eukaryota > Metazoa > Arthropoda > Insecta > Lepidoptera > Noctuidae > Apamea > Apamea anceps. Next base: position 12,302,314 of record OX637505.1, on the reverse strand, counting down.
CATGGCAATGCCATTTTCCAGCGTTTGTAAAATTGGTTAAAATATTATGTTATATTTACTGGAAAGATGTAAATCGTGTTTAAAATCCTGATTAATATAGCTATAAAAATAAAAACAATATTCTCTGACATATAAAATTGCAAAATATTTGACAAGACGATCATTAAAAGCAATATTGATAATTATTGTACGGTTGTAGGCACTGTTGTAGGTTGTATAGTTTTCTATTTTAAAAGAGCTGATTCAATATCGTGTTGGCTTTGTGGTTAAGATCTCGGCACGATATTTGTCTAAGTAAATTATAAATTTCGACATTTATAGTTTTTCTAGACTATCCCCTAAAGAGGGATATCAAGAGGAGGGGTGTCAACATTTTATAGAAGAATTTTAACGCGCAGTCTAATTTACTCGAAACTCAGTATTTATACTCAAGACCAAAAGTAAAGAATAACGTGTATCATGGTTGTTCAAAAATCTACTCTTAACTTAATAGGTAATCTCTATTAGGGCTGATTTTTTTATCGACCTATAATTTTTATTCGTCGAATAAAATTCAGATTATGTCTAACAGTTAAACACCCGGTTTCTGATTTGAGAAAAGTAGCAAATCTCAACTGATTATTCTCAAATCATTAGTTACTATAGCTGATTACAGTTTGAGTAGCCGAAATTGGTGTGTCAACTTTCAACTGCTTATCTTGACGTTGATAATGCTTTGAGTATGGTCAAACACGTTTTTCTTAGTTCAAAAACGCAACTGACGACTTGTAAGCATGAGTTAAGCATGCTTTCTGTCAAATTTGAGTAAATGATGTTAAATTACTCAAATCTTGATTAGAGTTTAAAAAAACTTAATTCAGAAACGAAAAAATGTTTAAGTTAAACTTAAGTACAGATTAAGACGTTCCCAACTTCAAATTCTCAATTCAGAAACTGGGTATATGTATGGAAGAACTGTCAAAAATTCAAAATTATTCCTCCGATAAAGTGGGAAAGTCCGAAAAGGCGTTGGAAAAATCAGGCCTAAGTCAAACAAAGGATACAATTTTTTTTATTTTAATTACCCTTTGGGGTTGAAAAGGTGGGATACAGTTTTTATGAAAAAAAATCTTATTTTTGTTCTACAAAGATAAACCTGAAACTTGGCCCGAATACATAATAATATACTTATGTATAAATAAATAATAAAGATTTTAATTATTATTACTACTTAAAGGGGGTGATAAAATTTGTAATATAAAAATCACGCGAATGATGTCGCGGGCAAAGTGCTGAATGACTGACTTAACATATCAGAAGTTAAGGGTTTTTTCTACAATGTAGGCGAGCTCTAAGAAGGGGTTATTGGGAATCCGAACTTTAAAGGGATAAAAATAAACTTAAAACTTAGCCCGAATACATTCTTAAACGAATAATAAAGATTGTTCATTTCCTTTGAGGGTTAGTTTTTCAAAACAAATATTTATTCTGTAAGATAATATAAGATATCGGAATCACTTTTACATGTCATATTATAAAAAAAAAATAAGCTAGATAAGGTCGGCGTTGCCTATCTAACTATTCTGAGAAGAAAGGCCAAAACAAACTCATAAGAAGGGATTTTAGAGGGTGCGTGTTGGTGGCTGCCGCCGAAAGAAGAGAGAAGAGTCGATCGTGTATTTGAGTACAGTGCTCAAATACGCGTATGTATGCCCACTAACGTGTTTTCTGAGGCACGGAGGGGTATAAAATGGATGGTCAATTATCCACGAACCGACCACGGCACGCGGAGCTTATCCTTCTATCGATCCGTGCGACTGTTATCATTAAGCCACGAGAGTTGTACTGTATAGTACATACTAATTCCATGGTTGTGAGTTGTTGACAGCTGTTGACTTGACATTTGTTGTCTCACTAAACAGTAGGTATAGTTGCCTGTATCGTTCGCTATTTGTTACCGCTGTATCGTTCGCTATTTGTTTTGTATTCCTCGCTATTTATAAATGATAGTACGGTCGATTCTCTACTGGCACTCAGATCGGCCAGAACACTATCTTATCAGAGTGACTTCAGGCTAGATTAAAAGGATAGTTTTTCTACAAGAAAAGCTACAAATAAAAAGTAAAGTTGAAGGATTTTGAGCTCACTAGCCTGAGTATTGTAACCGGCGGAAAGTGGTCGTATAAAGTTTAACTAATTATTAACAATTAAACAAACAATACCACTATTTATAATACCTAATAATTAAGTTGAGAACAAATAATGTGTTTATAGGCAACGTTTGTGAATCTTCAGGTTCAGCAGTCATCTACTTTAAACAGTATTTAATTCAAAAAGGTTTTGTGTCATGGAATTAGAAATTTCAATTAAAGAAGCCAGTAATGGTATGAAAGACAGACGACTCACAGAACGGAAGAAAAATGCAGAAATTTTAAAAGAATTCCTTACAAGAAATGCAGTGCCTTCACTTTTATCTGAAAATACATTAAAAAAGAGGGGATATACCTGGAATGATCTATTTGACGACATAAATGAATATATCCTGAAGGTAACTATAACAGAAAAATTATTTTATGGGGTTAAATATAATGACCACCATAAAATATTTTGATACCCTTAGTTCTTGCACTTCAAATTGTATTCGAACACCAAATGTAGTAAATGATCACTAAATCTTAGCAAGCAAATTAATGTGCTATTTCTGCCTAAATAAACCACTATGATTGCCATAAAATGTAGGTTTATTACCAAATAAAGTATTATGATGCCATGTTATGTCTCCGCCTTGCTGCAAACTAGATAGACGAAGTTAATTTAAAAAAAAAAGGTTAGGTTAGGTTAAAACTGTGACTGTGACGCACGAGCCAAAGCGAAGCGAGCCGTCCCGCTTCAGCGGCCGGCGAGTGCCAGAAACGACTAGATTGTATAGAAAAAAAATATGGAAAAAAGAGATTATTTTTTGCAGGCTGTTGAGAACCAAATTGATTTATTTGGAGCCATTTTGCTTAAATAGGATAGTGAGATCTTAAAACTTTGGTTATAACTGTTATAAGTTTACATTAAAATGTGGATTTAATTTTGGTGATCATTTACTATTTTTGTCTGTTAAGTATATGCTACTATATCTGGTGGTAAGTTAAACATAAGCCTTACTTTATTACTCATTCACACTTTACAATATGATCATCATAATCTACCTATAGGCAATCACCATTGAACATCTATTGACTCTTCATTGCATTTGATTGGTTTTCTCAAGAAGTTGTTGTTACCTGGACTTGGCATCCATCATAATATTAATGCTTACACCCAAGTCGGCCTTAGTAAAAACAATCTCCACAGATGGGGGTTTGATTAATCAATATTAAAAGGTCCAAATTATAAACTACTAGCTGACCCGGCAAACATTGTTATGCCATATAAATTATTTTTAGCTGCCCGGCGCTACTTCGTTTGTGTGGTGTCCTATTCCATACCCTACTCCTACACTACTCCTACCCGTATTACTACCCTACTTCTACCCTACTCCTAACCTACTCCTACCCTATTTCTACTTTACTCCTAACGTACTCCTACCCTACTCCTAACTTACTCCTTCCCTACTCCTACACTATTCAAAATCCTTAATTTAATATGTGCTTCAATTCGAGTGAACCCGAGTCTACCGTACCGAAAGGATAATCGTAAAATGTTTGACAGGAAAGTAGGTGGAACAGTTTATATGGGAAAATGAAATTGTTGTTTTTACTATCTTCCTCGCAATTTTTCCATATTATTTTCTCACCGTTGAAACCTTCCCTGGACTACGACAAACATTTCAAAACCAAAAACAGCTAAATCGGCCCAGCCGTTCTCGAGGTTTAGCCACTACTTTTAGCGAACAGCAATTGATTTTTATATATATATGTATAGATAAATTCTAATACAAATTGTTTATGCATTTCACAGGAAATAGAAAAGTTTGATACTTCGAAAACTTATGAAAACAATACCAGGCCGCTGTGTAGTAGTTTATTACACCTTTGTATGGCAGGCTCCAATAAAGGTAATTTCATTTGCAATTATACTTTATCATTATTTCATCTCCCAAAAAATTCCACTGCTGCTAAACCTCCACTGCAGAATTGCCGCAAATACCAGCGGAGTAATTCTCGTAATTTTCTATTCTATTCTATTTTTCTCTATGGCAATGGTGCCGATGTCGACAATTCTGCCAATGTCACTCGTAATTTTAAGAACGTTCACAGTCTGATCTCAGTCTCAATCTGTCAAAAATACGTCTAATTTCCCTACATTTTGACAAGTTTTTGACATTTGTTTGTCGCCGAGATGAGACTGCGACTAGATTTTGAACGTTTTAAATTACGGGAATACGGGCCCTGTTAACGGGCAGGGTACTTAATTCCTATAGGACTTTTGACCACACTACCTACCTTTTGTATCCAACCTCTGTAAAATCTATTTGTTTGCATACCTCTGTAAACTTAAGTTATTGTCAAAGTTTATGCTTTGTGAATAAATATTATATTATTAACTGCCTTGTACAGACGCCAGCACATCAAGCTACTACAATCTGTCAAATTTCTTTAATAGATTTTCAACTTTATCGTTAAAGCATTAAGGGGCTGTCTCCACGAGCGAGAGAATCGCGGCGATAATATCGTCGTGCCACGTATTTCTATACACTCTCTATGAACGCGTCTCCACACGGCGATGCTGACAGGGGGGAGACAGTTAGAACATGCACAACTTTAGTAAAGATAGAGTCGCCATCTAATTTTGTTAACGAAGAAGCTATTAGTTTAATAATCATCGATAGATGTCTCTGTGATACCAACTAAATGCAAATAAGAAAATCAAATACAAGAGTTCTCTATAATTTAAAACAATAATTATAACATTTTACATCAAGATTATTACATTATTATATGTATTTCATTTCTGACCGGCATCATCAATTATTGCAACCGTGTCACGGAAATCCTTATTGTGTGATATATTCTGGCAACATCACACAACTGGTCGCCGGTACCGTTTATTAATATACTCTTAGCCGTTACACGGTTACAAATTACAATAAATTAAAGCAAAATGGTTCATTATTGTGTTACTGCCAATTCTGGCGAAATTTAGCGTTTGATGTATGTGATCATTCAAATTTTCTTAGCTGTTGTTGCGTTATATGTTGATCAATATGCGGTTGCGGTTGCGGTGGCGGTTTGCGGGACACTTTTACTTCTGAATCATCATCATTCAAATTTTAATTATTGTAATTTAGTAAATGTATCATTATTATTATTCGCCAGTCGCATATTGATCAAGATATGACTACAACAGCTAAAAAAATTTGAATGATCACATAAAAACCAAACTTACTGATCTATACGTACGTAGGTACACATACATTCATGCCTATCTATAGCCACCTATAGAGCCTAAGTTCCAGTTAAGAAATGCAGATGGCGTTTCGAATCTGGCTGCTTCGAAATGGCACAAGAGGGCTCTCTTCTCCCGTATTATTATTATACTCTTTGCGGCGATGCGACGAGTGGCAATGTGCGCGCGTAACGTCGTCGTATCGCCGCGGTATCGTCGCTACTGGTGGCGCGCACGCCGCGCTCTTGCCGCAGAACGTGGCGCTCTCGCAGCGAGCGCGCGGCGGGCGCGCTGTCAAACGCAGCGTCGCCAGCGTCATTTCAGCGTTGCCTCTCGCCAAGCAAGCAACAAGCTTTTTAAACGATATAAGTACAATGTTTAACATTGAAAAGTTTAATCTTGAAGTGAGAGAGAGACCTGCCCTTTACGATGTTCAGTTGTCCGAGTATCGGAACAGAGAAATTAAAGCAAAGTTTTGATATGATGTGGGAAGTGCTATGTTCACGGAATTGGATGACCTAACCTATTGCAATACCCAAAACAATAGTTTTAGGTATTGCAATAGGTTAAATAATCGTCGTAATCATCACGGCGATTCCGTTACGAGTCGTCGCGGGCACGCGGCGATTCCGTTACCAGTCGCGACGATACGCTGGCGGAATAATCGCTTGTTCGTGGAGACGACCCGACGATAGAAGCGCGGATCCGTCGCGATTCTCTCGCTCGTGGAGATGGCCCCTAAGGCTCAAAGTTGATTGAGAAAATTTGACAGTTTCGGGTAGCTTGACCTGCTGGCGTCTGTACTTTTCAACTTTATTGCTAAAGCATTAAGGTTCAAGGTTGATTGGGAAACTTTGACAGTTTCGGGTAGCTTGACCTGTTGGCGCCTGTGCCTTGAGGTACAAGGTGGCCAGCCAAGTTCACTTCAAGCCCATTGGACTCCTTTCTAGAAGTTATGTGTCTCACCCTATTATGGTACATCACTTCGGTCTAGCTGTTTTTAGGGCTTTGGGGTTAGCTTGATTCTCCTGTCAATCTCATCATTTAAGATTCAATCCTGCAGGAAAAATACAAAAGCACTCTCTCACTTTTGGTAATTTTCACCTTGTTGCAGTAACAGTACGTACTGATTTGGTTGACTTTCCAGGACACTAGGGGGGTATCTTATGAATTTTGTACAGTGAGAAGTATGATATGTTAAAAATGTCAAACACATATTATTAGACCTGCATTCTTCCAAGTCCTTCCCATCCAGCCTCTGGGCTTGTATAGCCACTTTTCCTTAGGATTTGTCTTAAAATAGTTTAACTTTACAGTTAGTTCACAGTTATTTTATCTCTGACAGCAGCAACCTTACTGCAATCTTATAGAAATGAGAATAAAGATCACAATGATTTTGAAAGACTTGTCATTGGCAGCAACCCAATAGCAACCTTATTAGTATGAGTATAAAGATCACTGTGATTTGGACAGTGCTGCAAAATCATAGGAAAAATAACTGTGAAAGGACTGTAAATAGTTCCTATTCCACTCAATTAAATTTATATGTTTTCAGGCAAAGCGTATATTAAAACTGACAAAATAACAGAGATGTGTTTATATGTACTAAAAGATAACCGCATGGTGAAAGCTATTGGTGACAGTTATCTGAATTTACTCTTGAAACATTTTCTACCCTATGAACACTACTTGGGTCTCATTAAACCATGCACATGGAAAGGTAAGCGGATTTTATATTATGATATTTGATGTAGGGTTGATGATTTTATAATTTAATTTGGGCCACCAAGATACAGGCTGTGCCTAGTTTGGAACCCGCTGTTAAATCAGTAAGTTTTCTGTTGGTTAGACAGAACTGCATGCACTTATATGTTTGTGAGTTATGTAAGTTTAACAAAATTAATTTGAATTAAAATTGATTTTTTTTTTTTGTAATGTTCCAGAGTTGCTGGATGTCTGCATTGCTGCATGTTTTTCTAGTGATTACAAAATAGACAACTACACGAAACTGAGGCTTGTACTGCTTGTTATGAAATGTGGAAAGGACAATTGTCAGTTTGTGGGCCCACTTATGGAATCACTTTCCTCATTAGAACAATATTTTTCTACCATTTCAAGTGATAAGAAAGTACATGATGTTGTTATAGAAATAATTATTTTGCTGCTTGAAACGGTATGTGAATGATTTACGTTGATTTGTACATTTTGTTGTAAGTTGTTCAGTAACTAATCAGAATTATTTTTAGCTATCTTGCGAGTATCGGTTAACAATGTGTCATTTTACCGAAAATTTTATGCCCACATTATTAAAATTTTATGACCAAAATAAGGATCAAAAGAAAAAGGTTGGTATTTAACATTATTATTATTATATCAATAATAGTTATACAAGAAGGCTTAAACTTAGCAGCTTAATGAATATGTTTTTTTTTGCAATACAAGGAAACAAGAAGTATTTAATTAAATTATGCATGCTGCCATGATTCGGTTTTCGCCCTGTTTCGGATTTCTATTTTTTTTTAGATTGGTACAGTCAACCAAAGAGATAAGAAACCCAGCAGCTAACTGCAAAACTTTTAATACGAGTACTTCAACAAAAAAAAAAAATGTTCAAAGACATTAAAAGATTTACATACAAGACATATTACCTTTAAGCGTTTAATACACTACCTAATCTGTAGGGTCCCTATCTCCTAGGTAGGGTAGTGTAATGATAGAGAGATAGGCACTACTGCTAGATCGATAGGGTGTTCACCACCGCAATTGCCCACCCTATTAATAGGGCCCTACCGATCGGGTAGTGTATTAAAGCCTTTATATAAACCTTTTAGGCATTTTAGTTATACACATAAATCTATCGGAATAAACTCTCTAGAGGATGGTGAAAACTGTATCAAAATCCATTGGGTGGTTTAGGAGACCTAAGCGGACATAGACAGACACGAAAAACTACTTGTTTTATACTATTTATAGATATAGCCCAACATAGTTAGAAAATGTTAATTTTAATGGCTGGTAACTTATCTAATTTGTGAATACATGCAGAATCTTTCAGGAATGCAACCCTGCGTAATTCACACTTAACTTATTAAGGTATCTTTTTCTTCTTAAGCCATACAAAAAACCTTTTTTTGTTGTTGTTATAATGTCCCACTGCTGGGCAAAGGCCTCCCCCAAGTCCCTCCAGAACCTCCTTTCCCGCGCCACCTCGAACCAGCCCTCGCGGTACGCGTAAAAAACCTTTAATATACCTTTAAAAATATGTAGTTCCTTTTTCATTTCCAGAATTTATTGTTTTACTTTTTAAATCTGACTGTGGCACTTCATCACCCACTTGGTAGACTCGGAAATGAAGAAGGGAGTCTTGCAAACAACTGGGAGCTTTGGAACAAATACCTGAACAGCATTTCGGAAATAATATGTACAGAAGTGAGCTATTTACAAAAGAATCGAAAGCAAAATGATAAACTTTTTCAACAATGCTCACATTTTCATAATTTAGCAGCATCAGTGCATTACCAGGTAAGGAAACCTACATTCTTTTTTAAATAATGACACATTAAAAGGTTTCAAAAGACCCCATTCACAGTAAACACAGTCCCCATTTCATCATACCAACAATCCGCAAGAGTTAACTTGAGACTTCGCTCGGATGACGTAAGCGCGCGATACTGAGGCGTCAATTGCGTGAGCGGCAGCGACTGGTCGCTGGTGAGCGGTAACAGCGCGGGGGTCGGGACGGGCCGCTCGGGTCTCAAGTTAACTTTTGCCTGTTGTAAATCTCGGTATCATCTTTCCCACATTGTAATCACATCATACGAAAACCTTCAGCCACATTGTTAAAGTTATTTCAAAACATTACCTTAGCTCGCTCTTATCTATTACAAAGAACAGTTTGATTCAGATTTCAACACCTAAACTTGCTGCGCATGCATAAACGAAATAAAGAATGTATAAGTACCTAGTTTAGTAGCCTGCAAATACACTTTCCCTTTATCAAATCGATTTTGTTATTACTTTTCAAAGACTAACGAATAAAATATATTTTAATTTAATTATCACGCAGGACAAGATTGCATACAGTCATTATCATTATAATGTGTGTTTTATGACATACGATTATTGCTCTTGAACGCTCCAGAAGCTTACACCGTGTAAATGTGGTTTAGAGCACGCTCAATTATTGCCATTCAAGAATTGCATGCAAGTGTTTACACGCGTGCGATTCCCATAAAATGGCATACAATAATTGAATGCAAGTTTTGCCATTCAATAATTGCATACGACATCTGTTTACACCAAGGAAATTTTTGCAAGGCTGACAATGCATGCAATTTTTAGCTCGTCTAAACACAGAGCTGCACGTCCTTGTAGAATTGATTCAAGTATTGCCCGTATTAGAACATTTTCATGCCAGAATTGAATGCAATTTTACTGTACGTGCTGTTTATACCTATACCAGTTTTGAATTGCAACTTACTTGCCCGTATCGTTTTGGACGGTGCCAGTCAATTAATGATTCATGTTTATGGTATGCCACAAGCAATAAACTCGCATCGTGTAAATGGGGTTTTAGGGCCGACGCGCTAGTTTAAATTTAAGTTGGAAGTAAATATATTTCCACTATTTCGTTAAAGAGCATCAACGCAGAAAGAGGTACGCGGTTAACATGATTTATTTTCGACTTTGTGTTAAGAGGTGCAATGTTATTTGTTTGGCAAGGAGTACCGTGCTTTACTGAACTTCGCCAGGTTTGCGCCGCCGCCGGCCCTAATAATGTAACTGAAGAATACAGGTGTAATGTTATATTATTTATTTGACCAACAGTTTATCTAATTACAGATATTTAAATTGTCCGAAAGAAGCGACACTGGCGCAGAGAGTGTATCAAAAAGATTAAGATTGAGCATCAACAAGAACATCACATTTGGTGACCTTATCAACGACTTGCAGCAAAATCATATACCATGGTAGGTAATCTGACCATCATATATGTATATGTAAATATTTTTTTAACTAAACATAATAATGTTGACTCTTAGTTTTGGTTTCAAATATTATTTCAGTCTTCCACGTCGTTGTTAACTTTCTACGTTTGTCATACTGTTCTGATGAAACTTCTACGTAAAACATTCAAATCACTCAGCATGATTTTCTTGATATTAATCTTACAAAATGCCATTTTAGGTTGGGAATTGTACACGTTTATGTAGGAAAGTATGCCGCCAGCATATCCTCCGACGATTACCTATTATTGCTGAATAGTCTTCAAATTCTACTTACAAATAACAGTACCAATATAGAATGGAACGTCTTTGAGCAGCTGGTATGTTTGGTGCTGGAAAACTCTCGGATTTTAATGAGCAAGAAGGACGAATTTAAAAACACATCAGTGTCTTTATGGAACTCATGTGTTAGGTAAGATTATAATGAAGTTACTATATTTTAAATAATAAGAAAAGGCTATGGGGGAAAGTAAAAAAATAATTTAACTATTGGTTTCAGAAATTGCACATCTTTAAATGCGTCACACAAAGCAGTACATACAATCCTGCAAAAGTTGTTAAAATCCGATATATTGGACTACCCACATGCACTACAGCTCATAAAATTGTACCTCGAGAATGTAATGCCAGTCACCAAAAATAGTGTTCAAACTTTAAGCGATATCTTTCATAAATTCTACAGCAAGTGTACCTTGGATGATTTCAGAATTAAATGCTTATCATGGCTTACGTCAAATGATACTGGATCTTTATATGTGACTGAAGTATCTGAATTATTATTTAGAATAATCGCTAATGAAAATATTGCATTCAATCCTATTGGTGCTCCTCAATCGGAATTCGAAAATTTGCATGATATATTATACAACTCGACAGAAAAGTGCATTTTATTCAGCGAATTTGAAATACACAATTCAGTTAATTCACTAGAACAAGAAACTGTTTACGAACATGTTGAAACTGTTTCTGATGTTGAAGGTCGAGTGCAAGAATACATCAAAACTAATTTAGTTACTATTAATTCAAAAGGATTCCAAAATGATGCAGATTTATTAGAGTGTATTAAGTTGATTAACGTTGTTTTGTCATACCTTGAAAATCTTATAAAATATCATATAAAAACTCAGGAAGAAATTGAGAACATGCAGATATGTATTTTACTGACGGCGATGTTAGCACGCATGTATACAGCACTGACTCGTTTGTTAGCGAGCAACACTGGAATACCTGTTAAAATTCATGCTCTTCAACTAGTTACAACACTTTTGGTTACTGAATTTCATCCTGTCTTCTCGCACATGTCACGGGCGAGTATGGACGCTGATTTTTTTCATGCTATTAATAATATATTGAACACTGAAGTTCAATCTGAAGATTTCGAAGTAATCATCGAAGGAGACGAGGACGACACGAGTATTGATACTTTAAAGCACAATTGTTTCTTGGTACTTGCCGCATACTGCAGGAAACCAGCAGAGTACCGTGAAGAAATTCTGAAATTAATATTAGATTATGGTATCTACAGCTTTCCATCTGATACTCAGTGCGTTTTTCAGTGCATAGAGCTGCTGATAGATTCAAATGTCCAGGATCCTCCTCTAGGTAATAATAATAATTTATTTTAATTAAACTGATGTGTTAACCAAGCTATCTATCTAAGGACTGATTTTTCAATCAACGGATAATTTTTATTCGCGGAATAAAATTGACGTCTCACAGTTTTTGTATGGAAGAACTGTCAAAAATTCAAAACTATTCCTCGGATAAAATTATCTGCATTGAAAAACAGCCCTTAGGGCTGATTTTTAAATCGACCGATAATTTTTATTCGGAGAATAAAATTTACGTCTGACAGTTTTTGTATGGAAGAACTGTCAAAAATTCAAAATTATTCATCCGATAAAGTTATCAGGGGGGCAATTCTCGTAATTTTTAGAACGTTCATAGTCTGATCTCAGTCTCAATCTGTCAAAAATACCTCAAATTTCCTTACATTTTGATAAGTTTTTGATTTTGACTGTTTTAAATTACGAGAGATTTTTCAGCCCTTAATGAAACAATTATTTGCAGGTTTAATTTTCACACTATTGCAGTCCATCTGCCAGAAACTCTATAGAAATTCCAAAGTGTCTTTTGAAATACTAAACATACTTTTAAAAATAATGGATCCTCTTTGTGTGGATGATGGCGATATGAAACAGAATTGTTGTATAATGATCAAGAGTTATTTGCAACTCTGTGAGGACATGTATTACCCACCGAAAGTGGCATCTCTGATTTATGAATGCGTCACAAAGATTATATTAATGAATCGGAACCAAAACATGAATATTGAAGCCTTTGAAGATGCATTTATGAAGAAAGTTAAGGGCAATGTCCATAGCATTCGTCTTCATTGCTGTTATTTGATGAAGTTGATTAACGATTACTCTGATGACGACATTGATACATTTTCGATGAAGTTGCTGGACATCTTTTTGATTGATGTAAGTCCTATTTTAGGTATTTAAACTTGAAGGGCAAACATTACTTTGGCAGCTCTTTGGAACATGAATGTAGCGGTGATTGGGTGATAATATCAATATGTCCTGATTTGATTTTTATTCCTAGGGGCCAGTTGTTTAGTAATGATGTTAAATTCAGCTGATATAGCCCTTTCTATCAACAAAGGCTGGACCAGTTGAGGGTATCACATCAGATGCGACTTATTGTTGTTTGAAACATTATTTTTATTTTGTATTTTGTGTTTCACAAACTGTCTCCAAATAAACTTTATTCTTTCTTTACTGTATTGTTGTTTTAGGTGACAAACAGTCGCCAATTGATACTAAAGGACGAATCTGCCAACAGGACGTTTACAGTCCTACATGCCTTCGTTGCGCTGGCGCAAACGAAAAAATCTTCTATACTCAGCGCCATACTACAAGTAATTCATTTGCAGAAATTGAAATCATTAGATAACCGTATAGTTGTGAAAGTTTTGAACTTGATTATCAATTCTGTTGGCATAAAAGATCTCGAGAGATATTTGAATAACAATATTTTATCAATATTACATTTTTGGTTTACTAAAAATAACGAAGTGGTCGATTTACCGCTCAACATACTTGGTTTTGATACCATGGACGAGTTTATAGAACAACACATGAAGTGGTTAATTGCGGGAGAAATATTGTGGCGACAGGAAGGAAATATGCATAGGAGTGACCTTTTGAAGCAAGTCGCCAAGAAACAAAAGAAATCAATTGAAAATATGCTTGAGGTATGTTGTTAAAGTTCAGCAAGTATTAATAATTTGAGTTATTCAATAGCTAGGTTCATATCATACCGGACGATCCAAATTCATATCATAGATCAGAGATTCTTTCCGCACGATCCCTTTTAGCAAACCCGCGATCCTGCCGCTCGCTCCAATGCCAATCCACGTGTTAGCTAGATTAATTTTAGTTAACTTTGCGCATTATCCATATTGCCCGAGCTCCCGATCCACACTACACGCCTTTGAGAATTGTCAAAAAACCGACAGCACTTGAATCTATTTGCTCCACAGAGCGGCGCGCACCGCGCGTGCTCCAATTGCGCGCACCACATCCACACCAATTGCGCATTTGGATCGCGCTTCTGCCGCGTCCAATCGCGCTGGGTCGTCCGGTGTGGACCCAACTAATAGACATAAGTATCCCTAGCTTTAGTAGCTTTACTTGTTTGTTCGTTTTTAATTGTTATTTTTACATTTCAGACTTGTTTTTCTCATATCATGGCCTTATGTTTGCCTTATATTGTCAGTACTAAGTACAATATTGTCTATTATGAACTTTTTAAACGAGACGCATTTAAGAAGTCAATGAAAAATGCTACAAAATTTTTTGAACTGACTACTGAGATGTTAGCAAATGAAAGTTGGAGTAATCTGTTTGTGGAGAATGTTGGGGAGTTGCTGCTACTGGCGGCTACCCACATGAGCGATCGGAAGGACGCGGAGCAACTGTTTGGAGTTAAATTGCCGCAACGGAATCAAGAGTTTTACTATCCAAAGGAGATTTTATGCGCCATTCTGGATTATTTTAAAGTGAGTTTATTATACTTTACCTTATTTTTTCATGTTTTTTTAGCCATTTGGCATGATGGAGGCCATAGTATCACGTATTCGAAGAAGCGGAGTCGTAATACTTATTGACTGATACAGGGTGGCAGGGACATCGTACTGAAACCATGAATTCAGCACATGATTCTAGCGTAGATAAAACCGGTTATCAAATAAAAAAACTGCTGTTTCATTTTCAATACCTACGTGGTCAACATGTATGAAACAGCATTTTTTTTTTAATGACCTGCGCAAAATTTTATCACCTGTGCGTTCACAATCATGTACTGAATCCATGATAACAGGTTGCGTGTCTATGTCCCTGCCCCTCTGTATAATAAGTTATCTAAAAACTGATTCAATTTAGTTGCTATGTATTGTAACCTAAATTTATACTCTTTTTCTCAGGACCTCACGGATGGAAGCGTCCTTCAGTATCTATGTATAAACCAAACAGTGACGGTATTCAAAATTTTGTTTGAACTCTGGAAAGCTGTAACTCAAGAAACGATATTTGAACTGAAATTACTGGCTCTTCATGCATATGTTACCTTTATAAGGAATATACCTTTAGGCCATCCTTCTGACGCATTCATGTGTAATTTTGCCTGCAACAGTTTTACTCAGGCTATCAAAAACTGTTGCGACACAATGGAATTGAGAGCATACATTGCGGGTTTAAAACTAGTCCTGGATCATTTATTACCACAAACGGCGAGCCTTATGCGAAAATCACTGCTAGAATTATTACCTGTCTTAATTGTCAAGAAAGAATCGAGGTTCGGACAAGTGTGTACCGGGTTTTTAAATGATTTAGTTGAGAATATGAAGGATTACTTGAAGGAAAGCGAAGATGTTGTGGACTTTCTTAGTTCTATGTCGCAAAGTGGTGATAACATGCGCTGCTGCAACTTAACTGTGTTTAAAGAAAAATTAAAAACTCATAAAATAAGTTTGAATCGTCCTAGGTATGTACAACCATCTCATCTTGTATATTTTTATATTAAAAAAGAAGTGTTAAGTGATGAATGTTTAAAATACCTAGTCCATTTAGGGTAAATTTTTCAATCGACAGATAATTTTTATTCGTGGAATAAAACTGACGTCTGACAGATTTCGTGTGGAAGAATTGTCAAAATTTCCTCGGATAAAACTGGCATTGGAAAATTCAGCCCTTATTTAAATAATTAATTTTAAAAAAAACTAAGTCTTAAAATAATGAATGCTTGTTATTTGTACTTATAAAATTACTTTTTCTAGCCACGAGACGTTGTTAAACATTCGTCAATTTTTAAATAGTAATAAAGATCACATTCGCAATTTGTACTGCGATTTGGATTCTAAAACATTTTCTGAGGACTGCGAGACAAGTATCATACATCAGACCGTGCAGGCGCTTTGTAATATTCTAAAATCAACATATGATGATAAGGTAGGTAAATAGTACTTTGAAATATTTTAGTACTACATACAGGCTGTAACTGCCCTGTTGGTCTTGTGGTTGCAAGCGCGACTGCTGAGCGTGGGGTTCAGGTTTCGATTCCCAGGTCGGGCAAGTGCTACTGGGTTTTTCCATTAGGAATTTCTTAGTAACAGCTCGGGGTTTGGAAGTAGGCGATCACACCGCCTACTTCCAACCTTCGTGTCTCGGAAAGCACGTTAAGCTGTTGGTCCTGCGCCTGATCTCTCTCCGGTCGTGTCGGATTGCCGTCCCATCGGACTATGAGAGTGAGGGATGAGAGAGTGCACATGTGTCTGCGCACAGACTTGTGCACAAAACTTATCTCCCGCGCTGAAGATTAGTCTCCATTAAGAATGGCCGCCATGCTCGAAATACAGTCTGGTGGACTATTATTATGTACAGACGCCAGCACATCAAGCTACTACAATCTGTCAAATTTCTTTAATAGATTTTCAACTTTATCGCTAAAGCATTAAGGTTCAAGTTTGATTGAGAAAATTTGACAGTTTCGGTAAGTTTGACCTGCTGGCGTCTGTATTAACTGATTAATCAATCATCATTACATTGAATTATTTTTAGACCATAGTTGAAGCATGCAACTGTTTGTCGGAGATCAGCTCTTACGATTTAAAGACATTGGTCACAGTGCCACCTGCTAACACAAATAATGTAAGGACCGTGAACCCGAGACGCTACTTCATGCAAGTTGTTGGGAAATCTCTACTGGACGTGTTCTTTGATGAAGATCCCAATGTCACGGACGAAATCGCTGAAACTATGAACGATCTGCTAAAGTTCCTTGATGTTGATGATATTCCAGGTATGCGGCACTATTAAAACGATGATTTAAAATAAAATTTTGTAAAAAAACACTACTTACCAGGGTTACATTTTTCTTCAGATTTGGATGTAGTTGACAAAGAAATATTAAAACCTTTTTCATGTTTAACGTTGTTGAATACTGATTCCCTTACTGATAGTATGACGTTTGAAGAGTATTGCACATGGTGTCCTGAAGGAATATTCCTAAATGCTTTACTTACAAAAGATATGGCTGATTGGCTGAAAGAAGTCACATGTACTCTTTTGACCTTTGTGCATTCATCAACTAATTATGTGACTAACTTGAGGAAAGTTTGCGCGTTGAAGGTAAGTTGACTTGTGTAGTTTTGGTCATCATAACATTTATCAGCTTTTTTATTAGGTTGAATTAGCTGCCTAAGTGCCCTGTAACTTTAAATCGGTTTTAAGAATACCATAATAAGGTTCAAATTGTAATGATTCATGCTTCTGTGTAAAATCACTACTCTGCCAAAAAGCCGCTGTTTTATATGCAGTATGCAGTGGCTTATTTGGTGATGTTTAAATAAGGTTTTGACTTTTCCAGTCTCGAGTTTGCTGCAAAATATTACCAGCCCTTGTTGGACTCTTACTACAAAGTCTCACAGAAAGGCACATCAGAGCCGTCAGCCAACATATAAACAAATTCTTTAATAACGTTTGGGAACAAAGTTTCGATGACAAATTGGAGAACAGTGGAGACAGTAACTTTAGTTCTAGGACAGGCGGAACTGTTACACATGGCTACAAGACGATCATTCAATATATGCTTAATATTGTAGATTTTGTTCGCATACAAAGGAACTATTATAAGATGAGGCAAGTATTAACATATTTTCGCTTTTTTTTTGTAAACTCTTCTGAAATAAAATTCATCTTTGTGAATATCAAACTGTAAATAATTTTTAGGTCTGGCAATGCGATGAAGACATTGAATTATCTAGAGCTTGAGTACGACAAGGTAGCGTGGGCGGCGGCTGTGGTCGACCAGAACTGGGCCGCCGTGTACTATGGGGAGCTATGGGCAATGTTCCAGAATGGCGGCGTCTCGCCAAATTCACCAGAAGCCACCTCGAGCTTACCTGGTGGAAAGAACCTACAACGAATTTTTAGAACGGTCAGTTTTTACACGAACGTAGAGAGATTTTTTTAATGCTGCTTTAATACTAATATCTCATAAAAAAGTGTATGGCCTACATATAATTGTTCTTGCATAGCTAGCTATTCACATCATCCGACAGGCTATTGTATCGAAAATGACACATTTCTATAACGTGATTTGCCTTGCCCTGACAGCAAACAGCTGTCGGAAGAATAGCGGTCGTCTATGTGATTTAAACTGACAAAATTTTTGGGTTTTGGACTTGTGAACAGCGTTTAGAGGACTCCTACGATAACATTCATTGGTGGTCGTTACGGTACGGAAGCGTATCGAGTGGTTGTGAATAGCTACGCTAGCTGTTTGAGCGTGTGAGATTTCCGTTTTTTAAACGTACCCAGGCTACCGCCGAAACTCATAATTATCTTGTTCCCATCGAATGTCATATGGCACAAGGCGGTCCATTACTGAGTATATTTCAATAATACCTTCAATGAATGGCAAAACTTAAATCATCATCTAGCCTTTTCTCAAGTATGTTGGGGTCGGCTTCCAGTATAACCGGATGCAGCTGAATATTTTACGAAACATTAATGACATGCTAGATTTTTGTAACCAGCATCCGATAAGGCCGCTCATTTTGTTTGAAATTTCGTTTGTTAAATATTTTTTGGTACACAATAAGATATCTATATACACCAGTCCCTTTATTAGAGATGGGCAATCCACCGGGTTTAAACCCGGTGCTTTGGTAAACACCCGATAAACACCCGTAAACACCCATAAACACCCAGAAAATTGGGTGTTTACGAAAGCACCCAGGTGGATTGCCCATCTATACCCTTTATATACAAACTAGCTTTTTGTATGTGCCACTTAGATCTTCTAAACCCCACCACCACTTAGACCATAATTTAGAGCATTTATTTCAGGTTTATGTGTACAACAAATACATTCAATGTATTTTACATATAGTACAGGAATCTCGTATATAGATAAATGAATGAGCTTTTACCCATGTATAGCTTGTACCGTTCCGATACTACAGAAGAATAATAATAACTCTTTTCTTCATCAGTCCTACGTGTCGATTGGAGAAATAGACGCTATCGAAGGGTGTGGCACGGAGCACTTAACGATGGAGAATGAAAAGCGTAAACACTTGATAAATACTGGCCAGTTCACGGACGCGCTACTCCTGCACGACATAGCGCTCTCTTGCGGTGGACAGACAGACCAGGATCTCCACTACGGCGTGGTCAGGTCTCTGCACAAGTCTGGCATGCATCACCTCGCACTCCGGTATATTAAGTCACTGCCAGAGGACGACCATCTAAATGACTACAAATATGAGTGTTTGGCGTTCTTGGGTGAGTTTTTTATACACTATTAAGAAAAACACTACTTTGTTACTATATGGTCACCAAGAACTACAATTATTTTACAATCGTTATACCAGTACTTATTTCTTGCCTTGATCAAGCTATTTTGCATTTCTTTCAGGTGACTGGGGCGATTTCGTGGACACACGCCAACTTGAAGAAAAGCAAAAACTAACAAACTGCAACCAAAATTCAGTAGTCAAAGCATTCCAATATTCATGTCTAAAAAATTGTTTAAACATCCAAACTACGCCAGAGTATGAAGATAAACTGTTGGTACCTCTGAATAAGGCAAAGCTGGCAGTATCGAGATTATGCCAGAATTTAAATATGGAAAACTGTCAAAATATATACAAAGTTTTAGAGAAACTTCATATATTTAATGACATAGAAGATTATTTCTCAGTGAGAACAAATCGTTCTCAAGTGTCGGAGCTGCTACAGCGATGGGACATAGAAAACTTGCCGCAGTTCATTGACTTCAAGCACATTGAGGCGCTGTCGTCTCAGCGGGTGTTGATACTTGAACATGCCGCGAAATCTCATAACAACATGTTGAACGAAATTGTGGCTTTGCAGACACAATATGCTAGTGAGTGTCTTTTGAAGTTTTATTAGTCTGCCAGAAATTTAAACAACGAAATCCTGAATGTATGAGCCTTTCCTAGAGTCCTAAGTTGCATCATATAATCCAGTTCTACCGTATTCAGTGTCCCCCAGCTATCGGTCCATCTTCTCTCAAGCTCCTCTGCTCCAACAGCCATTTGTCTGTTGACAGAAATGGCCGCAATTAATTATTTCCAGTTCAATTTTCATTATATTTAAGACGTTTAATGTTTGTTTTTCAGAAATGGCCTTAAATAACCGCCGGGTCCCGATGGCACAGCGCTTATTAGCGGTAGCGAAGAAATCTCAGCTGTCGGAAGATATAACCCTGGTGGAGAGCGAGATAGCATGGGCTAAAGGACATAAGGAAATAGCGCTGTCCCTTTTACGTAACATTGTTACCAATCACACGCTGGACGCGAAACTTGCTGGAATTTCTTTACGGTAAATATATTTGATTATTTATCGATGTTAGAGGTCTAAGAAACGGAAGTAAGTTTATATTTTTGTGATGAATGTGTCAACGTTTGAATCATTGTTTTTAGGCGATATGCGCTTTGGATGGCAGACTCGAAACGCGACAATCCCCGTGAAATAATACACAAATATTTACAAAAAAGTCTTGATGTACTCGGACCTGAGAATATGGATGTTAGACTAAAAGTCTACCATGATATCGCGAAGTTTGCCGATGCAGAGTATAAACAGGTAAGACGACAATATGTAGTCAAAAGCATAATTAGGGTTTCCTATTTAGTAGGACTTATTCTAACACAGTATTGTATTATAGGTGGTGACTTACATGAATTCATCAGTATACGAAAACCGAGTAAAATGCTTAGAAAATATGAAAGGCACAGCCTCATCACTAGGCAACAAATCTACCAAGTTACTGACAAAGTAAGTTCATTATTATGAAATATATCATTAAAAGTATTAAAATACAGGGTGGCAGGGACATCGACACGCCACCCGTTACCATGGCGTGGCATTCAGCACATGATTCAAGACTCCCTAGAGTATAAATTTTTAGTAGGTTATAAAAAAAAAAACTGATTCATAGAAAAGTAGTACGCGGTCAAAATGGAACAGTTAATTTGTTTTTAATCACCGGCGAAATAAATTTGGATTCTGAATAATGCACTGAATTCACGGTAACAGGTTGCGCGTCGATGTCCATGCCACACTGTATAATTATAATATAACACCATGCCTAACCCTTCGGGGGATATAAGCGTGATGTTATGTTGTGATTAAAAGTAAGTAGGTACTATCGCCAAAATATCTGAACATTTTGAAAACATAATCCCGTGCACATGATGACTACAGCTGCGTCCGTAAGTAAAACAAAAGAGGATCCTTTTTAGTTCGACTAATAATATGCGTTGCAAGCAGGAATAGTCTTTACGGTGGTCAGGGGCTGCAGTCTCGACATTTTTCGATCGTAAAGCGATCGCAATGAATGTCGAGACTGCAGCCCCAGATATAGATTTTGACGATAGTACTACAATAGCATTTTATTTTACCCGTGTTAATAAAATATGACTCATCCATTTCAGAGAGGAGAGAAGGGCCTTGTCTACAAATAGAAAATTCAAAGAGCTTGATGAAGCTGAAATAGCGTACTCACAAGTGGAGAAGGACAACTTTTTACACTTAGCTATGAGGTAGGAGACTATTATAAACTAGCTGCGCCCCGCGGTTTCACCCGCATAAGTTCCGATCCCGTGAGAATATCAGAATAAAAAGTATCCTATATGTTAATCCTGGTTATAAACCATCTGTGTGCCAAATTTCATCCAAACCCGTTCAGTAGTTTTTGTGTGAAAAAGTAACAAACATTTTTCCATCCAGCCATCCATACAAACTTTCACGTTTACATATAATATTAGTAGGAAGCAGGAAGTAGGAAAACTAGGATATCAGGATTAAAAAACCGGCCAAGTGCGAGTCGGACTCGCCCATGAAGGGTTCCGTTACGTTACGATTTATGACGTATTAAAAAAAAAATATACATCATATATTTTTTTTAGTTTTATCATTCTCTTATTTTAGAAGTTACAGGGGGGGGGACACACATTTTACCACTTTGGAAGTGTCTCTCGCGCAAACTATTCAGTTTAGAAAAAAATGATATTAGAAACCTCAATATCATTTTTGAAGACCTATTCATAGATACTCCACACGTATGGGTTTGATGAAAAAAAAAATTTTGAGTTTCAGTTCTAAGTATGGGGACCCCCAAAATTTATTGTTTTTTTTCTATTTTTGTGTGAAAATCTTAATACGGTTCACAGAATACATCTACTTACCAAGTTTCAACAGTATAGCTCTTATAGTTTCGGAAAAAAGCGGCTGTGACATACGGACGGACAGACAGACAGACAGACAGACAGACAGACATGACGAATCCATAAGGGTTCCGTTGCCATTTGGCTACGGAACCCTAAAAAGCGGATGGATTGTATGAGGAATGATATGAAAGAGAAGGGAGTGAATGATAGCGTGACGGTTGACAGAGGAGAATGGAAGAAGAAAACGTGTTGCGCGACCCCAAGTAACATGGGATAAGGGCAGGAAGATGATGATCTCCGTACTACTGTTCAACTGAAACTGACGAGTACCGAAATGACTGATTAGTTGATGGTGTTTTGCTTAGAATTGATTAAATACCTCACTGTTACTGTTAGCCTGTATCATCCCACTGCTGGGCAAAGGCCTACCCCCATGACTTCCAGTTCTTCCGATCCAGGACTAAAGTGGACCACTGGTCGTTAGTTTTGTCCAGCTTCTTGCTGTGTTAGGGCTCCATGTGGTGGTTATTTTGGCCCACAGCTCATTGGGCATACGGCAGACGTGGCCAACCCAGTCCCACTTCAGCTTAGGGCCTTTTTGAGCAACGTCAGTAACTTGTGTTTTGGAGCGCAGTGTGGTGTTATATTTTATTAAATACCTTAGTAATAATTTATTGTTTTAATTCGCAGATATTATTTACTGTCATTAAAACAGTGCGACGAGAACAACTTGTCAGTGTTCCGAGTGATATCGCTGTGGCTAGCTAACCAAGACTTTGAGTTCCAAGATGGCGACGAATCGTTTGAAGAACTGCTCAATATGATACCTTCTTGGAAGTTCGTGACAGTGTTGCCGCAGCTCGCACCGCGACTAACCAATGAAGATACGACCTTCATCAAAATCTTGAAGAAAATAATAAGTACATATTTGATATATCTGTTTTTGCCGTATTTACGTTAATTTTTGCTGCCTTACCTAAAAACTGGCTCTATAGTTGTAGATATACCGATATCAGGAGTAAAAGTAGCGTTTCCTAGAAATACCATAAGAACACAATTGTAATATTATCAGGGGCCCGTGGCTAAATAATAACAGCCGCATAGGTCGATCGATCAGGTTAAGCTACGCTTGCTGCGGTTGCTCTGTGGATGGGTTCATCTTTATACCCGAAATACCGAGACCCCTCCGTGCCTCGGAAAGAACGTCATCCGTTGATCCCGTCTGTCATTCGTGGATCTTTGACAGTCGTTACGGGTAGTTAGGATCCCGAAAGTCTGAGAACCAGCCTTAACAAGGGGTATCGTATTACTCATCAACTGGGTTGTGGAGGTCAGATAGGCAGTCGCTCCATGTAAAATACTGGTATTCAGCTGCATCTGGTTAGACTGGAAGCCGTCCCCAACATAGTTGGAAAAAAGCTAGGCAGATGAGTTGTAATATTTATCAATTTTCCATAAAGAACGGTGTGCGATCGACCATCCCCATCACACGCTGCCGATCCTGTTTGGGCTGATGAACTCGGACAAAGACAACGTGATCTTGAATGCGAGTAGTCGGAGTGGAGCGGGCGCTCGCGGGCGCGACCAGCAGCCGCGCGTGGTGGCTGCGCACGGGCTCGTGAACGAACTGCGCGGACACAACGACGAACTCACCGCTGTTATAACCCAAATGGAGACGATGTGCGACGGTACGTTCAGTTTATGATATTTATACATGGTGTCTACAAGGTGTACTAAACCTAAAGTTTGCACAGAATGTACTGCTGAATCGATTTCTGTAATTATTTGAGTTATATTGAATTAAAAAAAAATATGAAATAGTTATTTGCCTCTGCTCTCAAAGTAAGTTTATTCTAGTTTTAATATAGAAAAACTATTTAATTGAAAGCATATTCGCAGGCTAGGCTCATTGCTATTTGCACTGAGTCTGTTAAAATGCGTTACTTTCTTAAATAAAAATAACTCATAAACGAAATATCAAATGAGAAAATATTTTTCAGCCATCATTAGTTTCGCTAACTACGAGCCGCCGGCCGCGACTAGAAATATTAAAAAGCAGAAGATACCCGATGCAGAGAACATACATAAGATTCACAATCTAAGGGCGGTCCCCGTGCCTACAGTTACCTTGCCGATCAAGAAAGATTGCAAATATGCGTACATACACAGTAAGGAATCATTTTAATACTTACCTGAACTAAAACTTGTGTCAATCATTCCAATTTATCCCTTAAAACAATGAAATAACAGTCACATGGCCCGCGCTCGAATTGCAAGAACTAAACTTCTTGTTATTCAGTAAAAATTAAATGAGTATTTTATTTTTAGCTTTACAGTCTTTTGACTCTCACTTCGAACTAGTTGGAGGAGTAAACTGTCCAAAAAAGATAAACTGCAGGGATTCTTCCGGTAAAGTCAACGTGTTGTTAATAAAGGTAAATTTCAAGGTTTTAATTGTTTTTTTAGCATATTTTAATAAGAATACTTATGAATTATCTTCTTGTTCTTCTAGGGTGGAGATGATTTGAAACAAGATGCTGTTATGCAACAAGTATTCAATATTGTGAATACTTTGCTGGAGAATAATCCTGTGACCAATAAAAATAAACTACTCATTAGAACTTATAAGGTATGTTTCGTATATATTGTATTTTTTTACGCTTGCAATGCTTTTAGTAGATAGAGGCGCAATACCGTTTGAGGGCCTCTCTCTTAGCTCGTTTTGCCGTTCAGCATAATTGTATTAAAAAAATAAGATTATGGTAAGCGAATAGAGTATATTATTTTTGAGTGGGATAAAATTCTGTAGTGCACTATCTATAGAAACCTGTTCATTATATTTAATTATCGATATAGGTCGTCCCAATGTCTCGGCTGTCGGGAGTGTTGGAATGGTGCGAGGGCACTATCCCTATGGGCTTGTATCTCGTCGGACAAGACAACACCGGTGCTCATGGCCGCTATCGTCCTCAGGTAAAATACAGGGTGTAAGAAGACATATAGACAAGCTTGCAACGACGCGTTCTGTACATTAAACTCGGTTACATTCTACAAAAATAATTGCTGTGATACGAATTTTATTATTCCTGTTTATTATTCCCGTACAAATCATAGTGCTTATGCAACGATACAGCGGTCGAAGGGGGTACTTAAAGTTATCTTTCAACATGTAAAACGTTTCGTAAAATAACGTCAAAGAAACTGGAACTTCAACCTTCAATATTTTCGTAACCAGAAGGTTGCCAAGTGTGGACAATGGACTCTCGGCTTCATTAAGCATCTTTTTACACCCCTTATAAC
This sequence comes from Apamea anceps, assembly GCA_951799955.1. Classification (NCBI taxonomy): domain Eukaryota; kingdom Metazoa; phylum Arthropoda; class Insecta; order Lepidoptera; family Noctuidae; genus Apamea; species Apamea anceps. The sequence goes on along the minus strand of OX637505.1, from coordinate 12,276,886 downwards.
TGTTTTATATTTTCAAGAATGTTTTATAATGTAATGTTTTATATTTTTTAATGGATTGCAAGATTGTTTAAAGATAGTCATGGAGCGATCAAGAGGTTTTCATGCCGTTGTTTGAAACAATTGTACGTTTGTATTATAAAATAAATTGTCGATGCAACTCGAGAATATTATTACGTTGTTTACAGGATATTTCATGTACCGCCGCTCGTAAGAAAATGATTGAATGCAGCAATGATGGCCATGAAGCAAAGCTGAATGTCTTCAACAAAATATTGAAAGAATTCAAACCCGTGTTCCATTATTTCTTTACTGAACATTACCTTGATCCAGTTACGTGGTATGAGAGGAGACTTGCGTACACGAAGAGGTAAGTATTTAATTATATAGAGTGGCGATGAGATTATCACAATACATAGTTCAGCGGTTAATAATAGTTGATATACTTTTCTGTGAAAAGAATATTATACTTACTAAAAAAAAAACGATTTTCAAACAAAATAGATAGCGTAACTGTCACGAAATAATACACTCTTGATAATATTAGTTAGTTAGTGATCTGACCGATCTACTTGCCCATATACAGGTACATATACTTGTATTTTTGAGATGAGGCAGTAAGGACAGGTACCTTAACCGTTGTAGCTAGAGGAAAATGGTCTTAAGAAGACGGTCCTTAACTATTTGAAAAAATTTGATATTCACTGATTTAAAAAAAAAAATTACCTACAGTCAAACGGGCAATTTTAACTTTTTTTTATGCGAATCAATACTATTTCTTTTATGGATCAAAAAACTCTAAAAAATGTACGGCTTTGCCGTTTCGCGGCCGTCGCACAAACAATCTTATGGGCTTATGGTAAGAAATCCCGTACGCAAAATATGTGCATTGACTTGGAGGTGTGGACACCAGCCCGTATTATCTATGGTGAAAAAATTAATACACTGGTCTTTTTGTATCATGCAATAGTTCCAATGAACGGCTGAGCCATACATTTTCACCAAGATGTAAGTTTTTTATCTTTCTGTGTTTTGTCTTTCTTCAGTGTTGCTACCTCGTCCATGGTTGGCTACATACTGGGACTGGGCGATAGACACGTGTACAACATTTTAATCGACAAGAGGACGGCTGAAGTAGTTCACATAGATTTAGGTAAGAAAAGCACATAATTATTTTAAAATAAATTGCGTAATCATCATACTTGTTCACTAAATATTATAATTATCCTACAGGTATTGCTTTTGATCAAGGCAAGACATTGCCCACTCCAGAAACTGTGCCGTTCCGTTTGACGCGCGACATCATTGCTGGCTTTGGGTCCAGTGGCACCGAAGGAATATTTAGAGGGTAATATTTTACACTTCATAAAAGTCGACCAAGTTAATTTAGACACTATATGTTAAGCGTGATGTCATCCGCAAATATGACAGATTAGAACGACGAACGCAAACGTGACGCGCTATGCGGTTGGCTGGGGTGCAATTCATTCAGTTACCTAATTATCTTATACTCTGTAACCGTTTTCTGACAGATGGAACTAGTGATTGCAGCAAAGTAACTTTTCGATTATATACATTATAATGCCTTGTAAGAAGTCATAAATAAGGTAATTCAATAAGATAAGGCAGTTTATATATTTATTTTATTACGCGTTGTAAAGTTAACTTTTTCGTAATCTGGAATAGTTACGTACTTAGGAGCTGTCAAAAAACGGTTCACCTAGTGGACAGAGTATAATCCTAATAGTTAATAAAAAATTGCTGTTTATTTATTTAATTTATATTATTAGTCAAAAGTGTGCCTGTTATAAATTGCAGGTGCTGCGAAAAGACAATGCAGCTACTCCGTGACAATCAAGAGACATTGTTGACGATATTAGAAGTTTTACTGTGTGATCCTCTATACTCATGGTCAGTGAAAACCGCGCAACAGAATGCTGCTGCTTCAAGCAGGAACACCAGTGCAGTCTGTAAGTAATCGTGGGACCAAAATGTTATGTAATATTGCATCATCATGGCTGCTGAATAAGAACTCCTTGGTTCGATCCGCAGGTCGGGCAGTATTATTGAAATTTCCATATAGAATTTCTCGGTAGGCGCTGGTAGTCTGGATTTTTACTTATCCCTTCTGATAATTACGGCGTCGATCATTGTGTACCTAAATATTAAAATACTGTTTTCAGACGAGTTTTTTTGTTCGTTCAGGGCGTTATTTTCCGTCAAAATCCAATATATTTCTTTCTGTTAAATTTTTTGTACGATTTGATAGATGTTCTTTGTTTCTCTAGGTGATACCGGTACTCCCAGTGGCCTGGCCAAGCGTGCGCTGCTGGTAGTGACGAGCAAGCTAAGCGGCACAGAAGACGGTGTAGCCGGTGGCGTGGCAGTGGCCGGCCAAGTCGCGCGACTGTTGCACATCGCCACCGACCCCTTATATTTGTGCCGCCTCTTCAACGGCTGGCAACCCTATTTGTAATTTATGTTTAAGATTAACTGTGATTCAATTTTAATGTGATTTTTTTTACTGTGATGCGATTATAATTTGCATGTTACTCACAATAATTAATTTTGGTCAAACGAATACCAAATAAATGATTTTAATTTTTGTTTTGCAAGTTTCATTTTGGTTCTCTGATGTGTGCTAGGGCGAGTTTCCGGTGCATTCAGTTAACTGCCTAGCCTTTTACCTAAACGGCGCCGTTCAACTAGCGGCCTGAATGATATTCAGCCGATTCGTCTAAATACAATATTTAATGAACTGGCTGGCTGATGCTTTTAGGCCATTTATATAATAGGGTTAAAATGTGAGGAAAAATATGGAAATAATTTTAACAACTCGGTGAGGAAAAATATGGAAATCATTTTAACAACTCTAACATTTTAATAACTTAAATATTTATTTACTTACGCATTAGGTATTTTTAGGGTTCCGTACCTCGAAAGAAAAAACGGAACCCTTATAAGATCACTTTGTTCTCCGTCCGTCCGTCCGTCTGTCTGTCTGTCTGTCAAGACCCTTTTTTCTCCAGGAATGGAGGTATCAGCTGGAATTTATATCAAATACTTGGGTCTACTGACCCTTGGAGCTGTGAAAAAATCAAACTTCTAAGCCAACGCAATCAAAAGATACAGCCGTTTATGCCGAAAATTTTCGACACTCGCAAGGAAATCAAAACCTACAGGGTACTTCCCGTGAACCCAGAATCTAGAAATTTGGTACCGGCAAACGTTGTTTTCTTTTTTCTAGCTGCCCGGCGCTACTTCGTTCGCGTGGTGTCCTAACCCTACTCCTACACTATTAAAACCCTTAATTTAATACGTGCTTCGATTCGAATGGACCCGAGTCTACCGTACCGAAGGGACGATCGTGAAATGTTTGACAGGAAAGTAGGTAGAACAGCGCCCTAATTGCGTAACACACGATCAATCGGAATCGGTTTCATTTTGACAGTTCAACAACATTCATTGCGTTATTTACGTGTTGAGCAGACACATTTTTCGAACTTATGAAGCAATGGATTAGCAATTTGCTTCAAAATGATTCAGATTCCGATTGATCGTGTGTTACGCAATTAGGGAGCTGATTGTTATGGGAAAATGAAATTGTTGTTTTTACTATCTTCCTCGCAATTTTTCCATATTTTCTCACCGTTTAAAGGTTCCCTGGACTACGACAAACATTTCAAAACCAAAAACAGCTAAATCGGCCCAGCCGTTCTCGAGTTTTAGACACTCAAACGAACAGCAATTGATTTTTATGTATATAGATAGATACTCGTACCTACTTCTGTTTTTGTAATTTTTATATTTTTCAAAACTACAATAAACAACTGCCGCATGAATATAGAAGATGAAAAAAAGGCAACGACCACTAATAACTTGGCTACGGAAAATTATTTAAAGTCTTTGGCTACGGACAATGAAAATGAAAAAATGACATGATAGCGAGCAACACAACATAAGAGACACCCCAAATTCATACGGTGTGGCGTAGAAGTAAATTTGATTCCATCCAAAGGTTGTCTTTAAAAAATCGCTCTCAACGATAAAACCGCCCATTGTGTCACCCCTTGTAAAATTGATATACTTATGTTCTGTAATTTATATGGCGTACATAATAGAGAGTATTCTATCTATCTATTTATTTGGGGCAGCCCTCCTAGTAGGTACCTACTATTTACTATTCAATTTTACAAGGGGTTTTTTTTTTTTTTTTTTATAAATGGTTTGGAGGCATGAGGAACAGGGTGTAAAGTTCACTCAACCTCCATAGAAAAGGGAGGATCCTCCGACCAGACGGGTGTTGTGTCTGGCGGGCAATTGCCCAACGATTGATGTTGGGAAATTGTATCTATGCTAAGTGCGCGGTAAACTCTGCTTGCGAGATGTAGGATTTGCGTGACGTCAGTATGACGCGTTGTTCGCATGTGGCGTTGTAGATACCGCTACATCACTCCCCTCCGGAGACCGGAGGTCGATAGTGGGCTGAGTCTTGTATCTTGCGATGCTTGCCAGGTTAGCTGAGGTTCCAGTGAGTCGGAACCGGTTGCCGCATAGTTCACGGTGAGTCGGAACTGTCTGCGGAGATGTCCCCAGTGAGTCGGGGTGGCGCTGCGTTATACTCCAGTGCGTCGGATGTCGTACAGCGCCGGGTTGAGGCTGGCTGCTGCGTCGACCAGGAGAGGGTGCTCTGCTTGTTGACCGGCCGAAGGTGCAGTGTGCTGTGCCAAGGTTGCTGATGAGGCTGAGGGTGATGACCAGGTATGCGCGGACGCTGCATGCTGATGGTCAGGATACCCGTTGAAGCCGTGGATGCTGGCTGGCTAGGTGACTCGCCGCTGAAGCTTGCGGGGGTGATGATGATGAGGTCACGCTGAAGTGTTTGCACGAAGGCTGCGCTGACGTTCATACTCGGGGTCACCAGTTTGGAGGTATGAGGAACAGGGTGTAAAGTTCACTCATCCTCCATAGAAAAGGGAGGATCCTCCGACCAGACGGGTGTTGTGTCTGGCGGGCAATTGCCCAACGATTGATGTTGGGAAATTGTATCTATGCTAAGTGCGCGGTAAACTCTGCTTGCGAGATGTAGGATTTGCGTGACGTCAGTATGACGCGTTGTTCGCATGTGGCGTTGTAGATACCGCTACAATGGCATCTCGTAGTTGACCTTGAGAGGTCGTGACTACTTAACCGGACTATCCTGTGGTTGCCTTAAGAAAACTTAAAGCCTCCAGCCAGGGCTTATAATTAAATATTTAAGTGACTACACGCTAAGGGCTCCCCCTGTGGGGAACGAACCTCGGCTTAGGGTGTCACTGAGAGAGGGCAGCAAAAGGGATTCGGCTGGATCTAATTTTAATTATTAGTGCTTTGATGAGCACGGCGTTTCCTAGGACTATCTCTGAGAAGAAAGGCCGAAACAAACTCAGAGGTCATAGTCATGAGTTTACATTTACATTAGGCACAGCTACCGCGCGAGCTGGCACTTCACTTAAGAAGGATCGGGCGAGGGGTGACATAATGGGCGGTTTTATAGCTGAGAGCGATTTTTTGAGGACAACCTTTGGATGGAATCAAATTAAGGAGAGACAAATACTGTAGATAGTCTGTAAATTGGGATTATAGCCAGGAGAAAGAAGAAGAAGAAGACCATGTAGGATAAGTATTGCGCAGTGCAGTCTTGCTCTCGCGGAATCATTGATGTTTGAAGTTTATGGGCCGACAATGTTATTGCGTGAAAATAATGGATCGTTTCAGTGCAAGGGCTGATTCAGTTATATAGCGCAAATTTATTATAGGTGTAGAATCCAGCTAATGCATAATGGCGCAATATTTTCATAACCTTTCGAACTTAAGCCGGATTGGTCGTCTATTGTCCTCCTAAACTTGTTTAATTTTCTACAATGGCAGCACCGGTTTCTGTGCTTGACATGTCAAAATTGTCAAATGCAGTTTCCATGGTAACGACGTTTATCAACAAATTGTGATTATCTTCGTTTAATTTTTGTTGATTATGCTTTTAAATTTAAATGATACGTCTGTCGCTATAATTAACGTTATCTCATGGCAGAATTGCACATCTTAGGACAACTGCAGTGTGCTTCAAACTTTCAAGATAAATCATCCCTATTTTGTCGATATTCATTCCAGGCCGGTGTGTTATTGTATTACGTAATTTTAATTAATTACTTTTCGTTTGTATTTTGATTTGGATTAGAAATGAATAGCAGTGGACCACTATCGGCTAATGATTGTTAAAAACCGACCCTTCTTGCAAACCTCATGCTGTGAGAATAGGCGACCCTTCAAGTAAACTTCACTTTTGTTTAGCACATCACATTTTATTATGTACTTCCCATATCAAACCAATAATAACTTATCTATCAAAATAAGGTCACACAAAACTAAACATCTAACATAATATATAAAACTCCATTCGACTCCTAGACCTGAGACACCCCTTTCGAATCTATTCCAAACTGCTTCATGACAACATAATCTTTTTATAAACCATAGACATAAAACCTGCCAGTAATTCAATAACATAAAATTCTATTAAGCTACTATTACAACATCCCCTCTGAATTTTATGTTTCTTACAATTAGAATAACATCTCTTATATAACTCCCATCAACTCATTAAACAAAATAAAACCCAGCTTAATTAACCCACCCAACATAACTAAATACAACAAACAAACTTTTGAATTAATTAGTCTAAACACCTTACTTAACTAACTTAAACATTAAACATTTCAAATTAATTCTCAAACAACCTTATATTCTAATAAACCTACATAACTCATCACATTACAGAATGTCCTTTACGTATCACTCACTATACACTGTCTCAATCTCAAAAACTTTGTTCTGTCCAGTGGTTTAGTTAATATATCTGCCAAATTATTTTTAGTCGAACAATAATGAATTTCCAACAAATTCTTATCTATTTTTTCCTTAATGAAATGATATTTAACATCAATATGTTTGCTTCTTCTATTCAAAATTCCATTTTTAATCAATACTATAGCCGATTGATTATCAACAAACAACTGTGTTTTTGGTAATTTATTTGTCAACTCGTAGATCAAACTCTGAATGTATAATAGGTCTTTAATACACTCGGCTGCAGAAATATATTCAGCCTCAGTACTGGAAAGAGCAGTGACTGACTGTTTACGTGAACACCAATGAATTGGACCACCACCATAAAATATAATAAAACCAGTCGTACTTTTTCTAGTATCAGGATCACCTGCAAAGTCTGCATCACAATACGCTTTTAAAGTTAAATCGTTACCACGAACATACTGTATACCACTGCTAACTGTATTTTTAATATACCTAAAAAGGTTCTTAATATTTGTAAAATCATTCAAGTTAGGATGTTCTTGATGTCTACTACAATAACCAACATGAAAAGCCAGATCCAGTCTTGTTTTATTAACCAAATACAACAATGAACCAATCAATTGTCTATATCGATGCACATCATCAACTCCCACTTTCCCCTCTTGATGTGTATCGACTAAAATATCTGGATGACTACTATCTTTTAAGCTTTCATATTTAAACTTTTCCAAAATTTGATTTATATAACTTTCCTGATAAATCTTAATAGAGTTTCGTTCTACTTTAATATCAAACCCTATAAACTTTTCAGTCTTATCAAATTTCCGCATTTCAAATTCTGTTTCTAATTTATTAATAATTTTATTTAAATCAATCTCATTTTCACCAATCAAAATGCCATCATCTACATAAATAGCCAAATATATTTCTTTATCTTTATTTATAAACACACATGGATCTGATTTTAATTGTAAAAAACCCATTTTTTTCAAAAATTCCGTTAATCTCTTGTTCCACATAAGTGGTGCTTGTTTCAATCCATACAAACTCTTCTTTAATTTACATACTTTATTCTCTCTATCTTTTATATCATATCCTAAAGGTATTTCCATAAAAATATCCTCATTTAATTCTCCATATAAAAATGCTGTCTTTACATCAAATTGCTTAATTTTAAAACCTTTTTGAGCTGCAATCGCCAACAACAACCTAACACTAGTAGTATTTACCACCGGACTATATGTCTCCTTATAATCAATATTGTATTTTTGTAAAAAACCTCTCGCCACTAATCTAGCCTTATATCTTCCACCAGGCTTTATAGTAAATATCCATTTACTCGAAATTACTTTCCTATTATTTGCTTCACACTTGTTAACGATTTCCCAAGTCTTGTTTCTCTCTAAGGAATCTTTTTCCTCATTCATTGCTTGTTTCCATAAATCTTTATCAAAACTATTAAAAACATCTGTATAAGTCAAAAACGAAGTCTCTAAATCATAATCTTTCAACCTAGATGGCAATTTCCTTTCTCTATTCGGTAAAATCCGCAATCCATCATTAATAACTGGTTCAATTGCATCCTCAAACTCATCACTAATCTCAACTACTGTATCATCTCTAACTTCCCCTCTCAAACTATTATTTTCTTCAACACCAACTATGTCTTCAACACTATCTTCAAAAATCTCATTATCTTCATCACCAACTCCAACTAAAACATCTTCAATACTGCCTTCAAAAACCTCAGCATCTTCATTACTAACTTCACCTCTATTTTCAAAAACTACTTTATCACCAACAACTCCATCACCACTATCATTACAAAAATCATCACCACCTTCACCACGAAAATCATCACCACCTTCACCACGAAAACCATTACCACCAATATCGACACTAACCTTTTTAAATAAATTTTCTAAATCACACTGTTTCACTCTACAATTACACATTTTCAAATAATCTGCAACATCACTCTTATTATTATTAAACACCACATCTCTCGAATAAACAATTCTAAAACTTGAAGGATCCCATATCTTATAACCGTTGTTAGTAAACCCTACTAAGAGCCCTTTGCTACTCCTGGAGTCAAGTTTATGTAACTGAAAATTATTTTTATAATATGCTAAAGATCCAAAAATGTTCAAATGTTTTAAACTAGGTATTCTATTAAACCACATTTCAGCTGGTGTTTTTACATTTATTGTATTTGCACTCCTGTTCAATAAATAAGCAGAAGTTAAAACGGCTTCACCCCATAATACATGTGGTAGCTGCATATCAAAAAGCAACGCTCTGGTTCGTTCCATTAATGACCTGTTTAATCGTTCAGCTTTACCGTTCAGCTGAGGAGTATAAGGAATAGTGTAATCAATATTAATACCTTTGTTACTACAATACATTTTAAATTGTTTGCTAGTATATTCACCCCCATTATCACATCTGAATGTTTTAACTGTTGTTTTAAAATGATTTTCCGCCAAATTAATATAATTAGTTATTTTAGAAAACGCCTCGTTTTTATTTTTGATTAGAAAAACTTTAACAAAATGAGTATAATCATCCAAGAACGTAATAAAATATTTGTAACCATCCCATGTTTCTGTTTCAATAGGACCACAAATATCACTATGAATAATTTCTAAAGGCTTACTAGCTCTGTGTCTATTTGTTTTAAAAGATTTCCTACATAATTTTGACTGTATGCAGACTTCACAGATGTCAATCTCCTTTACCAGGCCTCTATCTATACCACGGACAAGATCCTTTGTCCTGTTAATAGGTACATGACCTAATGCACGATGCCAGAAATCAGCATTTATTTGACAAATGTTTACTGACCTTGAACATATGACTGGCTTGGTTTTAATATTCAAGTAATACAGACCGTCTTGCTTCAATTCACCGACCTCTATACATTCAGAGCCCTCACTTACGATATGACATCTCGTTCTGAAAAATTTTAGTAAATAATTATCATCAGCTAAGCTAGATACAGATATTAAGTTCTTCTTGAGTTGGGGAACACATAAAACATCTTTGAAAGTAATGTTTTCCGTATAAATGTTGCCCATAGTGTTGACATGGTGAATATTTCCATCTGCAGTCATAATTTTATAATTAATCTTCTTTGTATCTTTAAGATAACTATCGGATGTCACAATATGACTGCTGGTGCCTGAATCAATTACAAATTCAACCTCTGTTTCTGCACTATTATTTGCAAGGTTACATACATTTTGCTTTAGGCAGAACTTTGTGAAATGCGAGTCATTCTTACAGTTCACACAGTTAAACTTTATGTTACAATCTGCATGTCTGTGTCCACTCTTCATGCATTTATAGCATTGAGCTATGTTGTTATTGTTAAAAACCGACCCTTCTTGCAAACCTCATGCTGTGAGAATAGGCGACCCTTCAAGTAAACTCCACTTTTGTTTAGCACATCACATTTTATTATGTACTTCCCATATCAAACCAATAATAACTTATCTATCAAAATAAGGTCACACAAAACTAAACATCTAACATAATATATAAAACTCCATTCGACTCCTAGACCTGAGACACCCCTTTCGAATCTATTCCAAAACGCTTTATGACAACATAATCTTTTTATAAACCATAGACATAAAACCTGCCAGTAATTCAATAACATAAAATTCTATTAAGCTACTATTACAACATCCCCTCTGAATTTTATGTTTCTTACAATTAGAATAACATCTCTTATATAACTCCCATCAACTCATTAAACAAAATAAAACCCAGCTTAATTAACCCACCCAACATAACTAAATACAACAAACAAACTTTTGAATTAATTAGTCTAAACACCTTACTTAACTAACTTAAACATTAAACATTTCAAATTAATTCTCAAACAACCTTATATTCTAATAAACCTACATAACTCATCACATTACAGAATGTCCTTTACGTATCACTCACTATACACTGTCTCAATCTCAAAAACTTTGTTCTGTCCAGTGGTTTAGTTAATATATCTGCCAAATTATTTTTAGTCGAACAATAATGAATTTCCAACAAATTCTTATCTATTTTTTCCTTAATGAAATGATATTTAACATCAATATGTTTGCTTCTTCTATTCAAAATTCCATTTTTAATCAATACTATAGCCGATTGATTATCAACAAACAACTGTGTTTTTGGTAATTTATTTGTCAACTCGTAGATCAAACTCTGAATGTATAATAGGTCTTTAATACACTCGGCTGCAGAAATATATTCAGCCTCAGTACTGGAAAGAGCAGTGACTGACTGTTTACGTGAACACCAATGAATTGGACCACCACCATAAAATATAATAAAACCAGTCGTACTTTTTCTAGTATCAGGATCACCTGCAAAGTCTGCATCACAATACGCTTTTAAAGTTAAATCGTTACCACGAACATACTGTATACCACTGCTAACTGTATTTTTAATATACCTAAAAAGGTTCTTAATATTTGTAAAATCATTCAAGTTAGGATGTTCTTGATGTCTACTACAATAACCAACATGAAAAGCCAGATCCAGTCTTGTTTTATTAACCAAATACAACAATGAACCAATCAATTGTCTATATCGATGCACATCATCAACTCCCACTTTCCCCTCTTGATGTGTATCGACTAAAATATCTGGATGACTACTATCTTTTAAGCTTTCATATTTAAACTTTTCCAAAATTTGATTTATATAACTTTCCTGATAAATCTTAATAGAGTTTCGTTCTACTTTAATATCAAACCCTATAAACTTTTCAGTCTTACCAAATTTCCGCATTTCAAATTCTGTTTCTAATTTATTAATAATTTTATTTAAATCAATCTCATTTTCACCAATCAAAATGCCATCATCTACATAAATAGCCAAATATATTTCTTTATCTTTATTTATAAACACACATGGATCTGATTTTAATTGTAAAAAAAACCCATTTTTTTCAAAAATTCCGTTAATCTCTTGTTCCACATAAGTGGTGCTTGTTTCAATCCATACAAACTCTTCTTTAATTTACATACTTTATTCTCTCTATCTTTTATATCATATCCTAAAGGTATTTCCATAAAAATATCCTCATTTAATTCTCCATATAAAAATGCTGTCTTTACATCAAATTGCTTAATTTTAAAACCTTTTTGAGCTGCAATCGCCAACAACAACCTAACACTAGTAGTATTTACCACCGGACTATATGTCTCCTTATAATCAATATTGTATTTTTGTAAAAAACCTCTCGCCACTAATCTAGCCTTATATCTTCCACCAGGCTTTATAGTAAATATCCATTTACTCGAAATTACTTTCCTATTATTTGCTTCACACTTGTTAACGATTTCCCAAGTCTTGTTTCTCTCTCAGGAATCTTTTTCCTCATTCATTGCTTGTTTCCATAAATCTTTATCAAAACTATTAAAAACATCTGTATAAGTCAAAAACGAAGTCTCTAAATCATAATCTTTCAACCTAGATGGCAATTTCCTTTCTCTATTCGGTAAAATCCGCAATCCATCATTAATAACTGGTTCAATTGCATCCTCAAACTCATCACTAATCTCAACTACTGTATCATCTCTAACTTCCCCTCTCAAACTATTATTTTCTTCAACACCAACTATGTCTTCAACACTATCTTCAAAAATCTCATTATCTTCATCACCAACTCCAACTATAACATCTTCAATACTGCCTTCAAAAACCTCAGCATCTTCATTACTAACTTCACCTCTATTTTCAAAAACTACTATATCACCAACAACTCCATCACCACTATCATTACAAAAATCATCACCACCTTCACCACGAAAATCATCACCACCTTCACCACGAAAACCATTACCACCAATATCGACACTAACCTTTTTAAATAAAATTTCTAAATCACACTGTTTCACTCTACAATTACACATTTTCAAATAATCTGCAACATCACTCTTATTATTATTAAACACCACATCTCTCGAATAAACAATTCTAAAACTTGAAGGATCCCATATCTTATAACCGTTGTTAGTAAACCCTACTAAGAGCCCTTTGCTACTCCTGGAGTCAAGTTTATGTAACTGAAAATTATTTTTATAATATGCTAAAGATCCAAAAATGTTCAAATGTTTTAAACTAGGTATTCTATTAAACCACATTTCAGCTGGTGTTTTTACATTTATTGTATTTGCACTCCTGTTCAATAAATAAGCAGAAGTTAAAACGGCTTCACCCCATAATACATGTGGTAGCTGCATATTAAAAAGCAACGCTCTGGTTCGTTCCATTAATGACCTGTTTAATCGTTCAGCTTTACCGTTCAGCTGAGGAGTATAAGGAATAGTGTAATCAATATTAATACCTTTGTTACTACAATACATTTTAAATTGTTTGCTAGTATATTCACCCCCATTATCACATCTGAATGTTTTAACTGTTGTTTTAAAATGATTTTCCGCCAAATTAATATAATTAGTTATTTTAGAAAACGCCTCGTTTTTATTTTTGATTAGAAAAACTTTAACAAAATGAGTATAATCATCCAAGAACGTAATAAAATATTTGTAACCATCCCATGTTTCTGTTTCAATAGGACCACAAATATCACTATGAATAATTTCTAAAGGCTTACTAGCTCTGTGTCTATTTGTTTTAAAAGATTTCCTACATAATTTTGACTGTATGCAGACTTCACAGATGTCAATCTCCTTTACCAGGCCTCTATCTATACCACGGACAAGATCCTTTGTCCTGTTAATAGGTACATGACCTAATGCACGATGCCAGAAATCAGCATTTATTTGACAAATGTTTACTGACCTTGAACATATGACTGGCTTGGTTTTAATATTCAAGTAATACAGACCGTCTTGCTTCAATTCACCGACCTCTATACATTCAGAGCCCTCACTTACGATATGACATCTCGTTCTGAAAAATTTTAGTAAATAATTATCATCAGCTAAGCTAGATACAGATATTAAGTTCTTCTTGAGTTGGGGAACACATAAAACATCTTTGAAAGTAATGTTTTCCGTATAAATGTTGCCCATAGTGTTGACATGGTGAATATTTCCATCTGCAGTCATAATTTTATAATTAATCTTCTTTGTATCTTTAAGATAACTATCGGATGTCACAATATGACTGCTGGTGCCTGAATCAATTACAAATTCAACCTCTGTTTCTGCACTATTATTTGCAAGGTTACATACATTTTGCTTTAGGCAGAACTTTGTGAAATGCGAGTCATTCTTACAGTTCACACAGTTAAACTTTATGTTACAATCTGCATGTCTGTGTCCACTCTTCATGCATTTATAGCATTGAGCTATGTTGTTATTAGCTTTTCCGTCACCAGTTATTGTTCTGCAGAATCTTGCAATATGTCCCTTCTTACCGCATTTAAAACAACTCCTTACATGAAAACTGTTTCCAGTATGTTCTGCATTGTCAGATGTTGTAGGTTTTTGAACTTCAAAATTATGTGTAGATTCTCGTCTCATCCTTATTTCCAAATTTAATCTTGATATTAAGTTAATCAAATTTTTCTCTGCTGATGCTGTACATTCCCAAGCTGTTCTAAAATGATATAGTTTCTCTGGTAAATTTGAAAGAATTTTTGACATTATTTCTTTATCATCAAACTTGTATCCTAAATTTCTTATTCTTGTCGCTTTATGTTCAACTTCTGCTATGTCCGTCATCAAATCTTTGTTTTCGAATTTAAATTTATAATATTCCTCTAATAAATGTGAAATTTGAGTATCTTCTTGTCCTAGAAATAGTAGATCAAATTTTTTCAAAATTTCCTTGGTTGTTGTGCAATTAATTGCATATACCATATATTTGTCGCTAATAGCGCATATAATCATTAATTTAGCTTTTGCATCCTTTTTATTAAAATCTTTCTTTGTTACCGCGTCGTTATCCAAAACAGAATCGAGCTCCTTAGCTGTCAAAAATAGCAATAATTTTTGTTTCCATAACAAGTATTCTGACTCGTTTGTCAGTTTTGACAACTTTAAATCGTCAGTCATTTTTGCGAATTTTTTTAAACAATTTCTTTTTGAATTTTAACTTTTACTCCAAAACATTTTCTTGGGCTCTTCTTTTGTTGTTTCTCACAACATGAGCTCTGGGCCCATAACCTGTTAAAAACCGACCCTTCTTGCAAACCTCATGCTGTGAGAATAGGCGACCCTTCAAGTAAACTCCACTTTTGTTTAGCACATCACATTTTATTATGTACTTCCCATATCAAACCAATAATAACTTATCTATCAAAATAAGGTCACACAAAACTAAACATCTAACATAATATATAAAACTCCATTCGACTCCTAGACCTGAGACACCCCTTTCGAATCTATTCCAAAACGCTTTATGACAACATAATCTTTTTATAAACCATAGACATAAAACCTGCCAGTAATTCAATAACATAAAATTCTATTAAGCTACTATTACAACAGTTATTAGCTTTTCCGTCACCAGTTATTGTTCTGCAGAATCTTGCAATATGTCCCTTCTTACCGCATTTAAAACAACTCCTTACATGAAAACTGTTTCCAGTATGTTCTGCATTGTCAGATGTTGTAGGTTTTTGAACTTCAAAATTATGTGTAGATTCTCGTCTCATCCTTATTTCCAAATTTAATCTTGATATTAAGTTAATCAAATTTTTCTCTGCTGATGCTGTACATTCCCAAGCTGTTCTAAAATGATATAGTTTCTCTGGTAAATTTGAAAGAATTTTTGACATTATTTCTTTATCATCAAACTTGTATCCTAAATTTCTTATTCTTGTCGCTTTATGTTCAACTTCTGCTATGTCCGTCATCAAATCTTTGTTTTCGAATTTAAATTTATAATATTCCTCTAATAAATGTGAAATTTGAGTATCTTCTTGTCCTAGAAATAGTAGATCAAATTTTTTCAAAATTTCCTTGGTTGTTGTGCAATTAATTGCATATACCATATATTTGTCGCTAATAGCGCATATAATCATTAATTTAGCTTTTGCATCCTTTTTATTAAAATCTTTCTTTGTTACCGCGTCGTTATCCAAAACAGAATCGAGCTCCTTAGCTGTCAAAAATAGCAATAATTTTTGTTTCCATAACAAGTATTCTGACTCGTTTGTCAGTTTTGACAACTTTAAATCGTCAGTCATTTTTGCGAATTTTTTTAAACAATTTCTTTTTGAATTTTAACTTTTACTCCAAAACATTTTCTTGGGCTCTTCTTTTGTTGTTTCTCACAACATGAGCTCTGGGCCCATAACCTGTTAAAAACCGACCCTTCTTGCAAACCTCATGCTGTGAGAATAGGCGACCCTTCAAGTAAACTTCACTTTTGTTTAGCACATCACATTTTATTATGTACTTCCCATATCAAACCAATAATAACTTATCTATCAAAATAAGGTCACACAAAACTAAACATCTAACATAATATATAAAACTCCATTCGACTCCTAGACCTGAGACACCCCTTTCGAATCTATTCCAAACTGCTTCATGACAACATAATCTTTTTATAAACCATAGACATAAAACCTGCCAGTAATTCAATAACATAAAATTCTATTAAGCTACTATTACAACAATGATGACGTTTTTAGTTTTACAGCAACTGAAATAATTTAACTACTTATCATTTCATTTTCAGGCCCAAACTGGACAGTTGTCTCAGGTTGCCCTGAGGGGCAGACAGTCTCAGGTAAATTAGATTACGAAAGGACTGTTGTCTGGGCTCACCCTCTTGATATTCACTACGTAACTAAAGGAGTCCAAGGTATGCATTTTTTAAAACTCATTTTTTATTTGAACATTCATAGTCTACTCGACTTTCGACGGTGACGGAGGCAGTATTCTGTAACTCTTGGCATCGTTTTTATAAGTCGTAACAACATAACATAATACTTTAATTATTATTCAAACAATTCAGGTTGGCCAAAATTATTAGTACAAGTGAGCTGCCTCGATTCAATTGGGCGCTCTTGGATAGTAGGATATGGTTGCTGTACCTTGCCTGCAGTGCCAGGGCCTCACATCATCCATGTGAACTGCTGGGTACCATCCACAACTTCAATAACTGATAGAATCCGACAATATTTCCTTGGTGGATCTCATCAACTTATTCAAAGTGATATAGTTAATTTAGGATTAAACCGGTAAGATTTTTTCTGTAATCTGCTTTAGCATTAAAGATCAAACAGATTGTTACCATTCAAATGCAAATGAATTTAATTTACAGATTTAAGTTAAGGACCCAATCAAAAGGGACTATTCAGCTGCAAGTGAATTTATTGCTGAGGAATTTTAATCAGTTTGGTGTAGAGTATAAGTGAAAACATGAAAGTCATTACTTATTTAGCCTTTACCTTCCTGTCAATACTCATTCAATTTTGTGTCATGGATTACATTCAAGAGAAAATTCAGACTGAAGATACCGTGAATCTCGATGTTACTACAGAGAAAGAAATCCTAAGTGATTTGCTGAAGAATATAAGCAGTAAACCTCATGCTCTTTACTACAGGACACATGCTATGAGTAGATCGGTGAAAGACGCGTCTCCATCAAAGATTTATAATAACTCTTCCATGTCAGAAGTTACTTTAGGAACAACAGATGGAACCACCACTATATTTGATGTTCTGTATGATGAAAATACTTCTGACACACCTTCTGAAGCAACTCCCACAACCACCGAAATGTATTACACAAGCACTGAATTTGATAATCTCACAGAAATAACATTCTTTGAATCGAAAAACAAATCGTCTAGTGTTCCTAGCACTACAGCAAAAATTAATTTTAGTATGCATTGTGATTGCAACTTATTGGTAAGTAAGCACCTAGAATATTATTTAGAACTAGCTGTGCTCGCGACTTCGTTCGAGTGCATTTTATAATATTTTTGCGCGGAACCCTAATTCCTTTTATTTTTCTAAAATAAAAGTAGCCAACTTACTAGCCCATAAAAGTATGTACCATCAAACTTAGTGCAGCTGTTTCGGAGATTAGCCGGAGCAAACAGAAAAAGAAATTTCATATGCATTTAATAAATTTCTGTTATTTTAAAATTATAATTTGTATTACTGTAAGGGCCTAGAGATTTCTTTACTAGTATATTATTTCTTTTTCAGTACAAAGTATGTGATATAAATTGCTGCTGTGACCAAGATTGTTCTGATTATGAACAGAAAATATTCCAATGCCAAGAAACTAGTAAGGCTGAGAACAAAGCTATTGATGGGTGTATTAGCCACTTACTTGATGAGCAGAGATATGGAGGCAGTATGCTTGATAACCTGTTTTGTGTTGTTAAAACTAATTTACCCAGTAAGCGCACTATTAAAAAGGTATGATTATTAAATCATGAATATTCCAAAAACGTGGAGTTTGCTAGGGCAGTGACAATAGTGGGTATATTCCGATAGGTAATAATTTCTTCCAAAAGAGGTGGCATTTTTATATTGGCAACATATTGATTAGGTGCCATTTTATCGCCTGCCATCCTTTCCGCTTTTGTTATAAAAAATGCTACTGCGTTTGGTAGAAATTGTCATCCTACGGAAATATAGCCACTATCGTAATTGCCCCAGTAAACCCTATAATATATTAACTAGAGCTAAATTGTACTTTTTTATTTTTCAGTATGATCAGACACCAGTAGGTACATATTACAAATGGCGAAGTGTTTCTCAGAAGCAAAACTCATATGAGTTTAAAAAGACTTTGTATAAACAAGCTGATCCTATTTGGCTCTTAAAAAATGGAATAATTTATTATTTAGGTTAGTATTTTTTTATGATAATATATTTTATGCTTCTTGGTCTGACCAAGAAAACTATGCCATCAACGTCATTGTTAAGTTATTGGTTTGAAATTCTATCTTCTAAGTTATGAATGATCAGTACTCTGCATTACCTGATCCCTCTTACTAAGAAGAGGTGAAGGGTCGCGTTATGCAGGTCAACTGACTGTACTTATTATGGCTGCCTTTCAACAAAGATTGTGAAAACTTATCGCCTTTATCAATTGTGTCAATAAGCGTTGATTAAATCGTTTTATTTCATTTCAGATTTTCCAGCTCCCATGATAAACAATTACTGTACCGACCGGGTACCAATAGCATTTCTTAAAGAAGAGAAAATCACATGTAATGTGAAATTCAAGGAATTGGAAATGTTTAATATTTTAAAAACTTCTGATGAAGCTATGGTTATAAGCGCTACAAATAATACATTTAACAGTACAGCTTTGGTACTTATTTATTTTTATTTAATTTACTACTTTGTAACCCTTCATGATTTCTAAATTGAATGTTATTTACAGAATTGCTCAAATCTCCACTGTATCAACTGGACTATTCTAGCATGTGAAAATGGGTTTTGTTTCAATTACAATAAGACTTATAATGAAGCGTCATGCACGGATGATGCTTGTACTAACATAGCATTGAAGATTGATTACGGCTTCTATTTTTACGATATGAAAATTATAAACGCGACTATAAAATTACACTTACAAAATATATCGCATATTTTGCCCTTTATGATGCAAGAAGTCAGTGTAAAGTTTTATCTGGCTAATAAATCTATAGACAATGTTATTGAATTAAGTGGCAACCCAGGATATATTAACGGCTTACCCGTTATAGTATCTTATGCTAAGAGCAACCACACGGATAACTTTTTCAATAACACACACACAGCAAGGAGGCGCATGTTATTTCCCGAAAATATAAATGGACTGTGTGTTTCATCGAATACATCAAATAATATTGTAAAATTTGGAATGAACAGAAGAACTAAATGCCGGTATGTTTACCCGCACCCAACATTATCGAAGAAAAACATGTGCAATAATATACAAAATGATATTAATGAACTATTAAGGCTAAACAATAATATATCCATTTCTCCATTTGGGAATCCACATGATATTGCCGATGATAATTGGATAAACTTGCATATCGACATAAATAAACAAGAACCGGTTTATGGAGATTATAATGAAAACACTTTAAAACTTTACTGTTATAATTTAATAAACAGACTCTCTGTTACTTTCATGTTCGCTAATGTCGACGAAAAGTCATATACAGGGCAGAACAAAATTCTGTCAGCTAAGTATGAAGTAACTACTAAAAATTTTAGTTTTAACATTGAAGATATTTCAGTCGTCATCACCATCGATGTTAATTTCGTGGACTTGTCAAAGCAAAGTACAATTGAATATGCTGGAAGTCCACATATAAATATTCATTTACCCAAAGATTTCTTCTTCCCATTCCCCCAGAATGGCTGTCTCAGTATGTCTAACATGTGTATTGTAACAATATATTGCTTTGTTATATTATTTCTTTGCAAATAAAATAACTCTTGAATAATAACTAATAATTTTTATTTTGAAATAATTTAAATACTTTTGTTACTTCTATCACTTCTAACTTGGCATCCCCTTCAAGGACTTAACGATCTTGAGTTTGTGGTGGCCTGAAAATAAAACCCATTTTAGGTTCAATTAGACCACGTCAACCCAATGAGCTCGTAAGATTTAGCGATATTCAAGAGGCAAAAGAGAATTTAATAAAACATTGTGTATAAAGGAAGTTTTTAATATAGCCGCATCAAGGAAACGAGGTAAACTATCATAGTACATGACGTTAAGGTACTAGAGCTATATTGGTATTTACAATATTTTTACATAATTAATCTTCAAAGAATCTTTTTAGTCTAATAAAATATATTGAAAAGCAAAGAAGACAGTAAATATAAACTGAAGCTGCTTTTACACAAATCGATCGGAGCAAGGCTGAGATGTCGCTACAAACCTATGCGACGTAAGTGTAGACTTTGCGGTCGTCAGGCGTGCGAGCGAGATACTCTCGTTCAATAAGCCCTTCGATGCGTTTCTTGATAACCACTGGCGACGGAAGGAACCGTGCGCGCAGTTGTTCCGTCACTTCGGCGACCAAAAGCGTATGCTGCGGAGGAAATATGTTACATTAATACTAAGCCTTGCATATTCTGTTAGAGGTAGATATAGATAGATATCTATGCATGTCAAGCACATGCAATGCATATCATTTTGAACGAAACAGCAATATTTTGACATACCGCCATCTTCTTTCTGGCTTTCATGATACGCACGATGGCCGCTTCGATTTCATGTTTACGGTCTTCATCAACTTTGTTACGTGTTTCGCGTCGCTCGGGTTCAGACTCTCCTTTAGCTGCAACGGTCTGGATCTTAACTCTGAAATACAGGATACCAAAGTTAAAAAAAAAACCTGCATTATAAAATGGTGCTACTCTTACCTTATTTATTTATAAACACTTTATTGTACAGACACCAGCACATTAAGCTACTACAATCTGTCAAATTTCTTTAATAGATTTTCAACTTTATCGCTAAAGCATTAAGGTTCAAGGTTGATTAGGAACATTTGACAGTTTCGGGTAGGTTGACCTGCTGGCGTCTGGCTACACAACAATACATAACATCCGACATTACAAAAAAATATACAATGGGCGGCCTTATCGCTTCTTACTGACTGAGGGTATCGGTACATACCTATGTAACTTAGATGTAAAAGCGTCATTGACGTAAAATTGATGAGACGGTTCTATCTCTTTTGTCTTCGGCTGTTTAATAAGCACCCTCTGGGTGGGCTTTCCCATCGCTAACGACTGTAGGGCCCGGACAAGATCCTTCTCCGGAATATCAGTCTCGTTGAGTATTTCCTGCAGGAATAAGAGTGTTGTGAATAAAAGTTTACTACCAAAAGAGAAATGAATGTGGACGCGTATGCATGCGCAACGGATTTTTTGTCTGTGAAGTTAGCTGCGGTAGTTAGTGTTAATTTCTTTGGAAGTTGAAGATTTCTTACGAAAGTCACAATAAAATGTGTCGAATGCAATTCCTCAAGATAAATTGGTTTATTTGTCTAAGGGCTGATTTTTCATTCTTCATTTTATTCGTGAAATACAATTGACGTCTGACAGTTTTTGTATGGAAGAACTGTCAAAAATTCAAATTTATTCCTCCGGTTTGGGGAGGGGCTGCTAAAACCACAGAACAGATAAAAGAGGTTAGAAGGACCTTGTGGGCGGGGCAGGCGCGCCGCAAGGTTGATCAGACGCTCAAAGTCAACAGAAATTTGAATCAGCGCTCAACAATCGCGCTCTTGTTGTGACAGCGTTCGAAACTCCGCGGAAAAAAATAATTATGCCGTTTTGCGCTATCATAACGTGTCGGAAAAGAAGTCAGGAGTGTAATGTGGCCCGAGGAGGGATTTCTTATCACCGGTAAGTCCAAAAACCTTAAAATACGACTAATATTTGTAATCATTGCAAAAGTATTATGTAGTTTGTAGACAAAAACGATAAAATCGCATTCAGATGCAAAATTATACATTGCTTGCAATACATGGGCACGATCATGTACGACGTGAGCGGTCGCGCAATGTATTGCTTTCACTGCGAACGCCGCGTGTGTCGAGCCAAAGCATCTATTCAGGGAAATCTATGCGCATCGATAGTGTTGTACCAAATTGTAAACAATGTCGATAATGTGTATTATACGAATGATTATTTTCAGTAATGTTACAATTAATACAACTTCGTTTTTATTAACACTAATTTTATTATTGTATAATGTGGATTATTATTATTAATTTAGTTTCTTAGTTGGTTTTTCGTCTAAACTTTGATTTGGCGGGCACAGCTATTATTCATAAATTAACATGATACAGTTAATAAATACATTTTTCACAGAGTAATTCACAATAAATTAATTAGATTATATTATGTTAATTCGACTTAGCATTCGATATGGCCGTGAAATTTAAAATTTCGTTTTAGTTTTATATTGTAGCTTTGTTTTACGTTTTATGTTATTCAAAATGCTATTTTTCTTTCTTTCTATTATTATGACGTAAAACAGAGCTGCGCCTAGCATAAAACGAAAAAAAAAATTAAATTTCGCGGCAGTATCGGATGTTCCTCCTTAAATTGACTTTGATTTAATTTTATTTATATGTAATTAGGATGTCCACATTATTCGTACCGTACCCGCAACTAAAAAAATTGCAAAACTTTAATTAACAAAATTACAGTAATTTTATCGATATGATTAATCGACCTTTTGGTCGCCGTAACTATTTGCTTTTACACGTGTGTGAGTGTACGTCCAGAGCAGTATTTGCGTTAGTGTGAGAACCAATAGCAAACACGCGATCTAAGTGCATGTGGTTTATTTGTGTGCGTAATTCGCGTACGTATTGATGTCTTGCTTCTAGTGGAGAGGCAGGAGTAGGAGACAGGCGGCGACACGCGTTTTAATACAAATCAGGAACTATTTCCTTTCTAACCTCTTTTATCTGTTCTGTGGCTAAAACCAAGTTTATCGAAGTGGAAAGGGCCCAGAGAGCTGTGCTCAAGGTTATGCTTGGTAAACCATATAGATTTCCCACTATAAAACTATATGCGGACTGTCAGCTATTTACGGTGAGACAGCTCTTTGTCCTCAGAGCCACACTTAGGAAGCATAAACTAATTCCCCCGATAAAACTAAGCACAGAGCAAAAATGATATTCCCAACAATAAGCCACAAGACCGCATTCGCCAGGCGCCAGTTCTACGTTGTGAGCTCTTTCGTTTACAGAAACATCGCTAAAACTACTCAATTAACTGGGCTGTTACCATGAAGTCAAGTTTAAGGTACAAAGTTGGCTGCAAGATCAGAACTACGTCAGGACAGAACTACTTCATCTTCGGCAGTAACCGTGTAATATTTTCTCTACCCATTTTTTTAACTATTAACCAACCCTTTCAGCAAGATACTTAAATATATACTAACACCACAACACATTTACACGCTAATATATACAATCACAATCACACACACACCTTTACACCCCCTAATACACACGCTCACCCTCACATACACATCTACACATCCACACACACAATTACCTACACATGCACACTCATAATAAACTCCGTTTAATAAATTCCTTCACTCTTAGTTTAAATAAGTTAGTCATACTTTTAAATCTGTTTTTTGCCAAGATTTTTGTTAACACACTTTATAGTAAAAGGTTTTTGTATCACAGTGACAGCAGAACACTGACTCCCAAGACACAGGATCTCCTAGTTTGGAAGTCAGGGTTACTCTATCTGTTTTACCTTTAACTCACTGAAATTCATGTGACCTAGTCTTTAAGCAATGTTGAAGGTTTTTGTATAAATAAAGATTTTTATTATTATTATAGTTATCTGGCGTTGGGAAAATCAGCCCTAAGAAACACGTGCATACAAAAGGATAAAATAACTCGAATAAAAAAAACACATGAGATCTATAAATAGAAGCATCATACCTCGTAGGTGAGTCGCTCGCGTTTGTTGAAGAGCAGCAGCACGCACATCTGGAAGGTGGACACCTGGATGATGTGGCGGCGCGGCGCGGCGGGCGCGGGCGGGCTGCGCGGCGGCGACGCGGCGGCGCTGCGGAACGTGGCGGTGAGGTCCGCGCTGCCCAGCTGCGGCTGCAGCGACAGCTGCCGCCCCGAGTGCTTCGCTAGGTAGAAGCTGCCACAAACGAGCCCAATCTTCACATTTACTCTCTATACTAAACGCCAAGATTGCAGTCACGGTCGCAAAATGTGCGAGTTGGACAGTATTAGATTTAGTAAGGGTTTATGGGATTTAACAGAGACTATAGTGTTGTCGCTTTCGCACGTTTAATCGCCACGACTGCTACGGACGTTGGCGTTTAGTACGCCTGTCGTTTATTATTCCTGCTCAAAATAATTTCTGTAGACCATGTACACACGGATACACGTCAAGCTATACAAAACCAGTTTGTCTTGGTCTCACTTTGTATGATATTTTCTCACAATGAAAGGTCAGCGAATACTGGTTTTGCATAGCTTGATGTGTAGCCGTGTGTACGTCATGTACGATAAGTCTATCTCTTAAATATTTGGCTTACCTTCTGAAGACTTCGAATGCACTTCGCGGCGCTGTAGGTATGTTGCATTTGGGCGTCGCGCTTTGTGTGGGCCAGAAGCCGGTTGTTAGCACACGCACTGATAGATCTACGCCGTGAAGGTTGATCTGAAATTACAATACTTCTTGTTAGAAAAGTATTGAAAGAAAGCAATATCTAATAAAAGAACTTTCGAGTGACGCTGCGACTTACGATAACTTTGTCAGCTCGATTTATACTATACAACGACGGCAGTAATAGCCACATAAAGGTAACAAATAACAAACATTCACCCCGGATGACAGCACATGTTCCTTGAACTCTTCCATTATGGTGTTCGAGACGGTCATGTCTTTGAACATTCCTTCCAGCTTTGATGTGAACTGACAACCGCATTCAGTCTGAAATGATTGAATAGGAACATTCATAGTATGTACAATTAAATATTCAGCAAAGTAAGTAAATAGGCAACTAAAAGTGTTCATTGTATAGAATGTTATGGTGCAAGATACGCTCAAACGCGCGAGGTGAAAAAACCGGCAGGTTCTTGTCTTGTCGTTGACCACATTAATGTTAAGGGGGCTGAACTAAGTTCCCCGCGAAATTCACATTCATTAATTTTTTTTGCAATTTGCAGGTTAGTGTCGGGTTGTAAGTTGATTAAAATATGATTCGCGGCCGTAACAAATATGTACTTCCGAATTATAATAATTAGAATCCTCAAAACAACTCTCTAATAAGTTAAAATTACTCATTTTAAGTCGCAATAAATACTTTTTCTTTCTTTCTTTTAACTTACGAATTGTTAATGATCTTAACGATTATAATTCTGTAAATACGTTTACGTACTTTTTATTAACAAAAAACCTGATACTAACATGTAAATTGGATAAAACCCACAAAAAAAAAAAAAAGAAAATTGCCTAACCTGGCGCTTTCGCCTTAAGACAACCTGTGTTATCAAGGATATGGTATTATTATAAATTTTGCCATTCCAAGTCAAATCTGCTTAACTTCCACAGCAAAATGTCCGTTAACACGCAAATGCTGTTAGTTGGCTGTGTATTATCTTTTTTGTTTGTACAAGTTCATAACTAATGCTTACACAAAACTACTGACAATACAGTGTAACTAAAAATAAGACTATTGAACGTAATCCTGCTTAAAGTCTTCAATTCTCTGCAAAATTCTTTACCTAAACCGGTTTTAGAAATCTGAACTCAATTTTGAAACAATAGATTTTTATACTGAAATCCCAAGACTTTAAGCAGACTTTTCACAATAGAAAAAGAACTACCAGGGGTATATGAGACCATAGGACACTTACGAAAAATGTCCATCTATAATTGGTAAAGAATTTTGCAGAAATATGTGGACAGGATGGGGAGGTCGGACGGATTGTTCATTTAGTCACTTAATGTATTCTCTATTTGCGAGACATCTCCGATTATACAATGAAAGTCTCGCGGTTCAACATCCTTAAGTAAACCTTCTTTCTGGGAAAGGTTAGAAACCAAAATATTTATGAACAAAGCGTAAAATTTTCGACAGTTAATAAAAAATAAATAATTTTATGATGTGATTATGTACAATGGTAAAACTAACCTTCAGTTTAGAGATCATATTCTTCTCACTGTCGTCAGAGACGGATTTGTTGAGCAGCAATCGTTTAGCTAAGTGCTGCTTGTAGTAACGTTCGAACACATCCTTCTCTTGTAAGAATCTGAATAGTACCATAGTTTTGTCCAATACGGCTTCGATTTCTTGTTCACTCATCTGAGAAAAATCACATTTTTAGGACCAAAACAGCTATTAATTAAAAAGTCTGGTGGAGGAATACTTACGCCTTTTTCACCCTTCTTCAGTTTTCCGTCAATGAACAGCGATAAAAACTCTGGGGATTTGCTGTTCAAGTTGAGGAAATATTCGAAGTCTGATGCAATCATATGTTTGAAAATTTTGTCGTTGTTGAACGAGTTTTGAAGGAAATGGTCAAATCTGTCTTTCAGGTCGAGCAGATTCTGTAACAAGGATTTAAAACGTGATCAAATCAACCTTTACTTACGAGTGGATAGTGCAAGAAATAATGCATCTTGAAAATTCATTTCGGGGACATAATTCATACATCTAGTTTCACTTCTATACTAAATATTCATTCTTTTTCTATGTTATTATTTATCTAAATCATAACTATGCTCATTTAAAAAAAAAACATAATTGCAGAAGTTGTTTCATATATTGTTGTAATAATCAGCTTATATAGTTCTCAAAGCTGTGACCCTCGTTCTTTCCTGTGTGTGCCTTCTTCTTGTGAGAGGCACAAATCGTAGTCCACCACACGGCTCCTTTGGGTCTTTTGGTGACTATCAATTTTTTGTTCTATAAATGTTTTCGAATGAAATTTAATTTGATGAATAAACTGTTTGTTTTCTATTAATTAAATCAAATATTATTCGAAAAGATCCATCGGTATCTTACTAAACTTTAACTATATCAGACGACTTTGGTTATTTATCTCTTTGACGACTGCACACACAAAACAAAAATAAACCTGAAATAGAAGAGCATTTAGTTCTAGTAGAAAATGTACGGACGAACAAGAAACAAAAGTCAACTTAGAATTTATGGAAATATAATGTCCGTACACAGCACGATATAAATATAGACACAGAAGGAGTAAGACACGAGAAACACAATAGATAGGACGAGATCACAAAACCACTATAATAATATTAATTCAAATTACTGAAGAAAAGTCTATAGGCGTCTGTCTCAGCCATGACAGAAAGTTGACATCAAAGAAGCGCTACTCGTGGCGTATTTCTGTACTAGGTATCTGGTAGGAGTGAAACCTACAAGCACAAACGGTACTGCTTATTTCATTAGAATTTCTTCCGGCAGACCGGGGGCAGGAGAATTGAATGAAAAATGTAGACACTGTGTGTAAAAAGATAATGCAGGAAAACTTTAATTACACTTCGTCGCTGCATCCCCGAGATCCTAAATGTACTCTAGACATCAAACACATTTTTAGTGATATGTTAAAAAAAAAAAACCATAAATCGTTGTTGGGGGTCTGTGTCAACCAGTCGGACCTCTAGTTTTTGAGTTCGATTTGCGATCAAGGAGCAAAAATGTTTAGCAAGTTTCAAACAAAAACAGTTTGGCAGTCGAAAAAGGTGTTAGTAAAAATTTACATGGATGCAGGGACTAATGTAATTATGGTCAAATTTCACTGTAATAACATTTATTAACATAGAGAAAAGATGGAAAATGAAAATGTAACAAACCTGCACAAAGGTGATAGCATTGGTGTTGTGATGCGTGTCGGTGACGAGCGCGCGGCCCTGCTCGCGCAGGTGCGCGGACACGGCGTCGGCCACGGTGCGCAGCCCCTCGCCCACGCGCGACAGCAGCTTGTACACGCACGCCAGCTCCAGCGTGCGCGTGTGCATCAGCATGTGCACCACGCCCGAGTTCTCCATCTGCACATAGATACAACAGCATTACATCAATTCACGCCTGTCTTCCTTGAAGGGTGAAGCAGAGGTGCACCTGTAGTACGACCACATTTCGCCAGTTATGTTTTAAGTCTGATGTAACAGGGAGCCGAGGTGCCTGGTTGATGGCAAACTCTAAACTCCGGGCTGCTACTGGGAAATTCCCAATAACAACCGCGAATCAAACCCAGGACCTCAACAAGTGCTTGCTACCAGAACAAAACAGGTATAAAAAAAAAACATTATATTGCCTTCCGTATTTTTCCCGGTTTTTTAATTTATAACACACAACTTAAGAATAAAAAAATTAGTGGATCAGATTGACTTTAATTTTGAAGTTATTGGAGTATATATAGGGTTATAAGTGTTAGGTATACATACATATGTAGGGGAGGGGGAGAACTTTGCCAGGCAGTGAGATAGCTAGATAGATTAGATTTGTATTTGTAATTTTGTATGTATTCAAAATAACTATTTTTTCATGCTCTCTATTGATTGAGAGCATCAGCCGCGATTATTTTTTTAATATTATTGCTTTAGTACCTATTCCAAATAATTTGGTAGAATACTGAGAGGTAGAACTTGAAATTTTCAACATTAATAAAAAATACTAATGAAAAGTATTGTTTCACACCCTAGAACTAGAAGAACATATAATGACCTTATTGGTGATGTTATTCATACAGGTCAGGTGCGTAGTAGGTACTCGCAACCGGCGTGCGTGTATGACCAGAACGCCAATTCTCGTAATTTAAAACGGTCAAAATCTAGTCGCAGTCTCATCTCGGCGACAAACAAATGTCAAAATGTAGGGAAATTAAGAGATTTTTTACAGATTGAGACATTCTTAAAATTACGAGAATTGCCCCCCAGATGTATGAACGTAAAAGAAGTAAAAGGAGTATGTAAGGATCGTAACAGGTGGCGTTCTGTTGTGTCTACCTACCCCCATAGGAAAAATGCGTGACATTATGTTTGTAATGTGGTAGATTCGTTACCTCAACAATGGTCTTCATATGTCGCTCGATGAGCTCGTGCTCAAGCACGCTGACGACGCGCGGCTCGGTGCTCTCGTCGAGGTAGTGCCGCGCTCGCTCCGCTTCTTCGGCTATGCGCGCCTCCACACGATTTATGTACACTGCCGCGCTGTTCTCCGCCAGGAACTTCTGAGATTCCATCTACAGAAACATACCATGGATTTAGTACAGCCATACATGGTCTTTGTAGCCGTTTGTATTTGATCAAAGGCGTTATCATTGTTTAGGTGATAGATCAATAGATAACACAATAAAGTCAAACAGCTGGGGAACCACCTGTCAACTAAACACATAATCGTCAATGATTATGGCAGTATGCCCACAAACATTACGCTGATTGCCAATTTTGTTTGGCCGGTGACCGTGTTTGTAACATACCCTATAAAACTCTGAAGACTGGTGCAGGAATGGCTTCTCGAAGTCTTCCTCGTAGACGGCGCGTGAGTTGATGCCGAGCACCATGAGCATCTGGCAAGCGTTGCGTATCGCCAGCCGGTCCACCACCTCACCGCGACGCTCGCGGGCCACTAGTTCCAGCAGCGTTTGACGAAGGTGGTCACGGATGCAGCCATAGCGAACAACCTTAGGAAACAATAATGTTGCTATTGTATTATCATCATTTTATTATTAACACGCTTTTATTAGTTTCACTTGTAACTAACTAACAAACAGTGTAATAAAACCTTAGAAGTCAATTTTAACCTACTTTTAATTTGTTGTATCTAAATTAAACTTTGTATGTATATGTAGTTTGGATGACAAAACTATAATTTGGGTATCTTGGAGCTGATCTGACTATAGAGCCAGAGCCAGCAGGTGGATAGTGGAACTCTTTAGTAATCCCCTCGAGTTTGATCTCATATGATTTGTTTTGACGAGTCCGACAGATTGGATCAACATGTCTTAAGAGAGTCAATAGCTGAACCAGACACATAAAAAGATACAGGCATACACAATGTTTGTGCATTATAACTTGCTTTTCCATTGTAATTTGTTTATAAAAGATTCATCAGCTTCAGAATATATCTAGATAACTAATTCACTGTCATCGCAGTTAATTAAGCATAGGCCACACCACGAGAATTCAGAGATGACGAAAATATTTTATTTTTTAATCTTCATCCAAAATATTGTTAGTATTCACTGGCAACGTATTGACAACTTGTGTTCTGCTTTTTTAAGATAACATGTTTATTTACTAACCTGATCTCTAAAAATAATAAGTCCCAGATTATAGACATTGTCCACTTCATTTTGTTGTACATAGACCCTGTCCATGTACATAAGTATGTCTCGAATCATAACCATACTAGTTTGATGGTCTGTCCAAGCATTGTTGAGGGTCTGGAGGAATCCATTGTGTAACGAGTGCAGAACATCTTCCCTCACCTGGGAAAATAGCCAAAGGACTGTAAATATGCACTGATTACAACATCTGCATTCATAAATACTTGTAAATATTTCTACCTTTGTTTCAAGATGCTGAGTGACCACTTCCTTCAATCCAGTGTAAAGTCTTTCACCATGTTTGTGGAGCACCATGGTGTAAGCATTGCGATAAAGTTCTTCGAAGGAAAGTCCTGAATTGTTCTTCTTTTGAATCTCTTGTATCGCATTCTTTAGTAAACTCCATATGCTCTCTACATACTTTTCATCCATAGTCATCTGTAATGTTACACAGTATATTGCCTATTATCCATTCAAAACAAGACAAATACACTGAAAACAGTTTCTCAGGTCATATTTGTATTTTTTTCAAACAATACAGACCCAAGTGTCTGGATACATTTGGTAATATGGTTCAGAATAGTTCCACACTTGAAATTTTCTCGTCATCTTGAAAATTAATAACTTCGGGTGTTAAACCAACATTGTTCAAAATTAAAATAGAAGTTCAAAAACATTGACTATGTAAAATAGGAAAAAATATGAATGTTTATCTTTTGATTGATTTTCACTCCTGTCATCAAAAATATAAATTATGACATATTGAATACAAAAATTTTGTTCTAAAGGAATATAAATTGGTTTCTATTTTTAAATCATAGTGACAGTTATGTTTACATCACCTAGTGTTACCATTCTACCATTTTTATAAATGAACCTCTTTTCTATTACCAACAAATGTGTGTCATTCATTTGTTGATAAGAGAAACTTCTCAGCAAAATTGTGGACACAAATCACATAATGTGTTGCAATTCCTTCCATACTTTTACGTTAAATAATGAATTAAATGTTATCTACCTTATTCAAAAGTATTTCACAATATTGCAATGTTAATAGTCCATGTGGTATTATTGCACTATGGAACTTAATTTATTAGCAAAATTTATTGTGATCAACATCATCATCATCATCTGCCTAGCCTTTTCCCAACTATGTTGGGGTCGGCTTCCAATCTAACCAGATGCAGCTGAATACCAGTAATTTACATGAAGCAACTTGCCTATCTGACCTCCACAACCCAGTTACTGGGTAATACCCCTTGGTAAGACTAATCGTGATCAATCTTAAAAATACTGTTTTGATGGTAAGTATTTAATTACAGTACATTATCAATATGTAACATTTACTATGAGTCATAGCTATCTTCATTACTTTTAGTAGGACTCAAACCATATGAGTAACATGTTAAAACTAATACTATGCACACTGATAATAAGGACTGGGTTAATTGAGAATTATTACTAATTACCAATAGCATAAAGATTGCTGCATAGCTCAAAGACAAAAGTTCTCGATGTAAATAAAGAGCATTAACAAAAATACATTTTATGAAAACAAATTGCACAGTTATTTTGGAGACCAGGAAAAATGTTTTGTTAGTGGCTTTGAGTCACTTAGCAATAAATATTACACTTCGAGCCAAGGGCTGAAATTGAACCCGTTAATCAAAATGATTGACGGAGTGATACTTACTGGGAAAGCTCGGATCCTCATCTTGCCAGGTTTATCCTTAGGTAACGTGCTCTTCATCATTGCGGCTACGATATTTTGTACCAACGAAACACTACACAATTAAAGAAGGTTTGATCTCTGTTCATTTGTTGTCGCGATAACACATCGTTACTCTCATTTACACCTGCAAAGAGAGTTTTAGTAAACACAACGAAAAAAAAAAGTAATCTGGCCTCAAATAAATCCGCTGTTCACTGTTTCGCCACCATGTTTTTGTTGAGTTATTACAAAGATTTGGTGTCAATGCAGTAAATAATATTTACAATAAACAATACAATTTAGGATTTTGTTCTATTATGTGTCAATTAAAAATAATAAATTCTGAGACTCAGTCATATTTGTGAATAGTAAAATGACATTGACAGGTAAAATAACTTTCGTCTCTTTCGCTCTCGTACGAATCCTCATATACAATAGCGCCACCTCACGTTTTGTATGTGACGTTCTTTTTTGATTTCCTTTTCTCTGCAATGGCTATTATTCAGATTTGTACAAACACAATACGCAAGGATGTATTAACTTACAAGTAATGAGATTATCCACTGCTAGTTTGGTCACAAGTATTTCACTATCGCAATATTTATAGTACATGTATTTTTCCGCTTTAGCATGCCTATTATTTCTTCAATTGTTTCAGCTTTCTGGCGAGACCATAAACAAGTATATTTTTATTTTTAAATACTTTTTGATTTGATGGTTTGAACACTTATCTTTTTGGTTTTGATGAGTCAAGATTTGTCTATGCTTTTAGCGTGAAACAGTGAAAAGCGTAAATTGGCGTAGATGGGTAAAAAATATGATATTCTTAATAATTGTAGGTGATAATCATGAGTGTCAGAAAATAGTTCGCTTTTTCGAGGTCGTACCTAGAACAAAGTTTATTTTAAAAACATTTTTTAGATGATGATGGCTAAACAAAACAACGTATTTGGTGCTAGTTGGGTTTTGGCTCGTATTAATAAATTGCTCATCTTTATCTCATCTCCTGCAACTCCGGTTCATCTAGTAGCAAGGCCCACGTGGTACATACATACCTATAGCCTGTTAGTAGCCCTATCACCGCTTTATTAGTATTCAATAATAACTAACCAATTTGGAATTCGAATCTAAGGTATATTACAACTTACTGTAATTAATTTTAAATAGTTGAAAGAAAAACATCCATAGACTTAGGTTTTACTGGTTTACCTTTGTATGCTCCTGTAAAAGTTAGCTTCAATTAAGATAGATGGCATTGCCTGTCGCTGTGGTATGATGAAAACAATAAAATTTGTACGTAGCTACCTACATTGATGTGCTAGAATTTTATGCGCATGTTTTCTTTAAAAGTTTTCCTGCATCGTTCAAGGTTAGGTTGCATGACATCAAACATGACCTGCAATGGCTCTTTATAGGTAGGCAAGCAACGAGTCGATTAGTCATTTTTCATCTACATAGATAGGCATACCTAAAATTATTCGAAACACTAAAATAACCAGCCGATCGATTCTGCAAAAATCTCACCGTGAAAAGTAAGGTGAAGTGAGCTTAGAGTAAGCTGTCAATAGTGTTAATCCCTAGAATTAGTTGGAATGACAGCTCACTCCACGCTCACTTCACCTAAGATTTCACGGTGAGATGGTTACAGAATCGCACTGCTGGTTTGTATCATTTTAGTGAACATCTGTTCATATATTTTTTATATACGCAGGTATCCCTATAGTCGGTAGTTTATGTATGTAGATACCTACATAAACTCATACCTTCTTCTCATGGGGGTAGGCAGAAACTACAGAACGCTATCTGCTACGATCCCTACATTTTTTTATTGAGCTTGAAATTGACATATATTTCGGGACCCTGGGGTCCCGAACCTTTGAAAGGTGTACCAGGGGCCGAAGCCAACTCGCAGAGGCCCTTTAGACAATTTTTTTTTAACCCATTCCCTTTCCCATCCACATATGGTTCAGGTTGATTGTTTAACTATTGTGTCTACTTTGTGGACAGTGAACGTGTTAATGTTAAAATTTAAGTTTTACTCGACGTTCGTTGCTGAGATACCGTAAAAAAAAGATGAAAATAAAACCAACTATAGTTTCACCAAAACCGCTGTACCGCGCCTTCGGTATGTGCGCGGCGAGACGGGGGGGGCAGTGCAGGCCGCTCATTCGTCATCGCTCACGGCGTCCCGCCCCCCGCCTCGCCGCGCATTCCTCCCGCCTCGCCGCGCATTCCTAAGGCGCAGTACAGCGGTTTTGGTCAAACTATAGTTGGTTTTATTTTCATCTTTTTTTTACGGTATCTCAGCAACGAAAGTCGTACAGCAGTTTCGGTCAAACTATAATACAAGGATTTTCCTTTTTTTTCCGGTCTGTAACTGTTAGCGATCATCATTTGGATCTTTACGGCGGCAGTCCCCAAACTAGGCGGCGCCTGTAATTTGGGGACCAGAACAACACTATCAGTAGTAATGGGTATGATTTTAACAGTTCAACAACATTCATTGCGTTATTTACGTTGTTGAACAGACAAATTTTTCGAACATATGAAGCAATATTACTAATTCTAATATCCTTCAAAATGATTCGGATTGTGATTGCTAGTGTGTAACGCAATAAGGGTGCTGCGAGGTAATTGCGTAACACACTAACAGTTGCAATGGGTTTGATTTTGACAGTTCAACAACATTCATTACGTTATTTACGTTGTTGAGCAGACAAACTTTTTAAACTTATGAAGCAATGGATTAGCAATATCTTTCAAAATGATTTAGATTATATTATTAGAGGGTGCAGCACCCTAATTGCGTAACACACAATCAATCGTAATCAGAATCATTTTAAAGCAAATTGCTAATCCATTGCTTCATAAGTTCGAAAAAATTGTCTGCTCAACACGATGAATGTTGTTGAACTGTCGAAATGAAACCGATTCCGATTGATAGTGTGTTACGCAATGAGGGTGCTGGTTGTGACCACTGACGTGAGGCCTATTAGTAGCTAAGCCTCTTAGGCCTATTATTTCTGGTTTACGTCGTCTTATTGACGGATGATGCTTGTACAGCACAGACATAATCAAGTAGGTACCTACCTACCACAGGTACCGCACACTGCTTTCTCTGCGATATTGCACTTCGATGTAATTGGCATACATAAGGACTACCTGTCCTTATGTATTTAACGGTACAGACGCCAGCAGGTCAAGCTACCGGAAACTGTCAAATTTTCCCAATCAACCTTGAACGTAATGGTTAGCGATAAAGTTGAAAATCTATTAAAGAAATTTGACAGATTGTAGTAGCTTGATGTGCTGGCGTCTGTGCTTTTTGATTTTGGGGTCTTTTTGATTCGTATCTCTTGATAGCACATAATATCACGCTTGTGTTCCCAGAAGGATAAGAAGACAGAGTCGTCTTGTAGAGGCGTCTTGCCATTTACCGGGCACAGATTCGGACTCCGGGCTGTTAGTGTAATATTTCTGATGGAAAACCAAAATAATCGTATTACATGGAACTTGGTAAACATAACTAGTGTTAAATATGGATGTACTTTAGGTACACCTCTCCCCAACCCTTCGGGGAAAACAGGCGTGTTGTTATGTTATGTATAATATAAAATGGTAAGACATTGTCCGACCTGGGAATTGAACTCAGACTCATGACTCGACCACTGCTGAACCCCACGCTCAGCAGTCGTGGAAAATTGTACTTTTCAGATAAATAATACACAGTTGAAATGTCATAATAATAATTTTATTTCTTCCAGCCTACTAACATTAATTAAGTATAAATAAATTATATTAGTTTGCTGTGGTTAAAGGTAGGCAATAAATAATTGAGACAATATGGCTGTCAACATGTCTAATAATTTATAAGTTTACATCTTTGGACTGTTATAATTAACTCTTACATTAATTATTTTTGTGGCACAGATAAGGATAATCTTTAACATAATGTGATTAATAACAACGGAGTCAAGTAATTCGATAGTATTAATAGGAAATGTGACGATTGTGGTTAATAACATAAGGTACAGACGCCAGCAGGTCAAGCTACCCGAAACTGTCAAATTTTCCCAATCAACCTTGAACCTTAATGCTTTAGCGATAAGGTTGAAACTCTATTAAAGAAATTTGACAGATTGTAGTAGCTTGATGTGCTGGCGTCTGTACACACAGAATTCCGACGAGAAAATGCGACCTTGACACCTGCCAGTTTCATACAAACGAATACGTGTTTTGCGAATTTGATCTTCTATGTTACGGGTTTGGTTTCCGCACTTGTCCTTCAGGTGAACCATTGTGCGTGGGCCATGGTGGCCGTCGGTGGTTATTTCAAGCAGCCCACCTCCCTCCAGAAGCTTATTAAGTCTCCTGTCCTGTTGAGACCGTGTCCCGAGGGTTTCTGACCTAATCTGGGTGACGCCTGTGCACTCGAATTTGATCTTTATTTGCTATTAAGTAGAATTGTCGCTCTGACAGGTGTTACAAACGCATTTTCTCGACGGTCGGACAGTACCTTCATGAATCTTCGCTAACTACGTACCAAGTAACAATAAATATGAGACCTTGGGAAACATCTTCAACAGTAGGTAACCTACCTATCTAATAAAACAATCTAATATTTGATCGAAGGTATGATATAATGACAAACACAATCTTTTCTTAAAATACATCAAAGTATTGTACCTACCTACTACCTATTTAAATTATCTTCATTGTTGTATTTAAAATATTGTGTGCAATATGACCTACCTACTTATAGGCTGCGCGTAAATAGTATCACTATTAAAATCAGCCGGAGGTTCAGGAACGCTTACCTATTTTTTAATTTTAAATCGGCCAATGAAAAGAGACGAAAAATTCAATAACCATAAAGCCTTATCTACACGGTGCACTTTAATTGTCGTCAAAGCAACAATAAAAGTTTACCGTCTAAACAGTGTTTAAATAGACGATGCCAGTCATTTGTTGCTTCAATTTCATATGCCATCTGCACAGGCAAGAAACTTGCGTCGTGTAAATGGGGACTTCAGTAACCACCAATTTCTGAATACTACTGGCCGTTTTTCTTTTTTTTTGCACCATTAGCCTCTATCTAAAAAGCAAACATATTTTCACCTAAAATAAAACTAATCACCTGCCAACATTACGTCACAACTTGCTACTAAAACTATTGGTATAGCTAGTTTGCGAGGTCTACTCGTTGTAGGCGGGATGTGCGTGGAGGACCCATCTGAATAGCAATAAAGTCAGACACGCTAATACAAAGAAGGTCACCATTACTCGAAGGTTTTTTTCTGATCTCTGGTCTCTTTCGCTGGCTAGTAGACGCTCCACTAGACCATTCTGAGAAAAAAAAAAATAGATTAGTGTCTATGGGTGATATTTGTGAAGGTGGGATCATTTGTATTCCACGTGTTATGGGACAAGGGCAGGCAGGGTGAAGAAGAACATAATCATTTCCTTATTCTTCATATTGAAAGCTTATGATGGGCAATAATGTTCACGCCTATCAAACGGAGTGTTATATTATCAATTCTCAGGGAGACAGCTACATAAGTAGGTTCTGAGGGACAACGCAACTAAACTCTGATGTTTAATTTGCTAGACTACACTGTTTGTCTTATTTATTTGTTAACTTGTAACTTCATAGTATCCTATGGCCTAATCTACGTCATGGCTTATCAGTAGGTATAAGTACGTTTCATGTAATTTTGTTCAGCCGTTACGGCATAAAACGGTAACAGATAGACATGCAGAAGAAAAGAAAAAGAATGATTTCGTTGTCTGTCAATACCATTTTCTCAGGACGGCGTGGAGTTATCAAGTTGAATGTTACATGTCAATTTTAAAATAATCCCCTATTTTACCCCATTGGGGAATGATTTCACAAAACACTGAAAAACGTAATTCTTTATTTCTTACCAAAATCATACATTATTATTTTTTATGTTAATATTCCTAACTTAAGAAAATTAAATGTTGGGTTTCCCATACAACTCATTCCCTATAATCACCCCCTTTAGGAATATTGCTGTGACAAAAGGTAGCCTATGTCCTTCCCCAGGATGCTATCTATCTCCTTGCCAAATTTTATCAAAATCCGTTGAGTGGCTTAGGCGTGAAAAGGTAACATACGGACGCCAGCAGGTCAAGCTACCCGAAACTGTCAAATTTTCCCAATCAACCTTGAACCTTAATGCTTTAGAGATAAAGTTGAAAATCTATTAAAGAAATTTGACAGATTGTAGTAGCTTGCTGTGCTGGCGTCTGTACATACAGATAGAGTTACTTTCGAATTTATAATATTAAGTATGGTTTACGAAGTGCAAGTTTCTCTGAAGGAATTTGGGTGACTGGTAATTTGACGTATTCCTTCCAGGACGTGACACTCATTTGCAACAATTAAGCACCCCATAATGCCTAGGCGAAAATTCATGGGATTCGAGAACTACATACAAATAGATACAAGTTCCCTAGACGTTCACAAATCGTTCTTGGTGTGATCATTTTGTTTGTATTAATTAATTAATACTTACTTCATTACGAACGGTGTCCTATGGTAGGTACATACTCTCTTTCTCAGATACAAATTTATGTTGGTTCATAATTGAAAATGTCAATCATTTCAACCTAAACACGTCCAATACTGGACATAGGATCAAGGGAAGCCAATTACCCGTAATTAATTTTTATGTACTAATTTATGGCATCAAAATACGCTTACAAATTTTAGCTCATTATCGTCGCAAGTAGACCGTAAAACAGATATAATCAGTGCCACAAAGGGCTTAGTCGCCCCGATAATACCTACAGTAAATAATCCAATAAGCTATTTTATTTCAGCCGCAAAAGTTAATTTAGCCACATAATTGTAGAAAACGAATCCCGTGTCGTAACGTTGAAAATACCTATTAAGTTTAAAAGTAAAATAAGCCAACTTAGAGAAGCAGAGAAAATAAGGTATCAATATAAAAGTGCCAAATAGGCTATGCTATCAAAGGTTAGTACCGCTGCTCACCAGGCGACAGATGTCAGCCACAGTTCGGCTACATGTGCCCGTTATCCCCTCGTCTTTAGGCAAGCTTATTAAGTTCGGTAACAATATAAAAAGTAATTGTGTCTCTTTAGCGGCAGTCACTGACAGTTCAGCTCTTATAGGTAAATAAAAAAAAAACTGTTCATTAAGTTGTACGCACTAATCGTACCGGTACGCTACTCTCAAGCCTATTTAAGACGGCAGTCGAGACGGCGGCGGCCTACAGTGGCTTTATCTGCGACGGCACTTAAATTCCAATTATCTAAGTAGAACGCGCTGGAATTATCGATCAGCCAGTTTTTGGGAACAAAAGATTTTTTGTCCATAGGGAAATGAGAAATATAGCTGTACAAGGATCTTTTGGCGCGTGGTTAAAGTCGGAACTAACGCCGCCATCTTGTTTTTCACTATACCCTGTCCATTAGGTCAAACCGTTTTTGACAGACGCATAACAATTATATTTCTTTTTATGAAAACTGTGCGTACGTACGTACAATACACGTAGGTACGGTATTATAATGTGCGTAAGAAGGGCCTACCCTTTATAGCAGAACTTTTTATGTCATAATATTGTTTTGCATAATAGCGGATAGCATAAACTTCATTTCGCAGAAAATCGTTTGGCAGACACTCATTTGTCATAAGTACATTCGAAACTCATAATTTTGTAAGTCAGAATCATCTTTTGGCATACATTTCATATCCATAATAATTGAAAGACTCATCTATCACGTTACAGAAAATTCATTCACCATGCATGCAGCAAGCTTGCAGCATGCAAAAAAGCATACACCATGCATGCAGCAAGCATGTAGCATGCAAGCAAGCATGCAGCATGCAAGCGAGCATGCAAACATGCAAACAAGCATACACCATGCATGCAGCAAGCATGCAGCATGCAAGCAAGCATGCAACATGTAGCATGCAAGCAAGCATGCAACATGCAGCAGGCATGGTTTCTGTCACGGCTCCGGTGGTCCCACGCGAGATTATCGTCGCAGATGGTTTTAAGGCTCACCACCGCAGCTTCGGCTTAGCTGCGGCGGCGGGTGTTAATACCACCTGCTCCTCAGCTCGCGGGCCGCCTCGCACCTCGGCGCCTACGCGGCCTTCAATTACACTCTAGGGGTAGGGCAGACAAGACTACGTGGAGTCGGTTTTGCAGCGATTCGTTTCTGTCACTAACTTTTGTAGCACCACATATTATTGACAATATTTTAATTAAAGGTTAAAAATGCTATTGTATTGAATGGAATTGAAAAAAAAAATTATTCCAAACGAAATTCTGCCATCTTCATAGTATGCGAAGTGAACATTATGCTAAACGTAATTATGCGAAATTTTAACTTTGCCAAAGGTATATATGCCAAATAAAATTCTGCTATCTTAAAAGTATGCCATTGTAAATTCGGACATATAAACATTCGGCCAAACAATAATTATATTAAATCATTTTAATGCCTTACAAATATTCGTTTAAAGAATATAAGATTATGCCAAGTGTGTTATGCTAAATAAATTTCGGAGCATCAAGATTCTGCCAGATAGAGGGAACCCCTGAAAGAAGTCAGAACTAAGATAATTCAATAAGATAAGGCAGTTTATATATTTATTTTATTACGAGTAAAATTTAACATAATCTGGAATAGTTATGTTCTAAAGTAGCTTTCAAAAAACGGTTAACCTACTGGACAGGGTATAGTGGTTAGCCAATAGCGTCACCCTGTCAACGTCAATAGCGTCACCCTGTCAACGTCATTAGAGTGCCAGAAGACCTTTGAAGCACTTTAAGTAAAGGTATAAGCGTACCCATCCACCGTGTGACGCGATCCAGGAGCCAGCGTCTTCGTGTAGCAAGTCGGCGATGGCAGCGGCAGGTGCGGACACCAGTTCGAGTGCTGGCTCGCCATCCGCCGCCTCTGCTGCTTCTCTCGCCAGCGCCCCACACACACAATAAATAGCTGCTATCTAAAACCAATAAATATTTTTTGTATAATACTAGCTATGCCCGCGACTTCGGTCGTGTGCATGTTGAAAAACAAATTGGATTAATTGGTTTTTTTTTCGTGGATCCCTAAGCCTAAGTTACTCCTTATATCATCAGCTATCTGTTAGTGAAAGTCCCGTTAAAATCGGCAAAGCCAGCCGTTTCGGAGATTAACCGAAACAAACACACATAGACAAAATTTTTTAAAATTGCTTATTTTTTTACATACTTTCATATGCATTTAGTAAAAAGTTATTTTGACAAACAGACACTTTAATTTTATTTATTTGCATAGATGTTTATACAGACAAGAAAAGACCTCTGTAGATGAGAAAAGTCTCAATAGTGAATAGGGATTGAATCACTATGACGTTCCGTTATTTATCTTATCCCCAATTATACAAAGACCTGCCGACCGTTAATGGTATCTTCGTTAATAAATCAAATTTTGTATATTTGAATATTCTAAAGCGTTGTAAGGTTTTATACAGGGTGGCAGAGACATCTACGCGTAACCTTTTATCATGGATTCAGTGCGTGATTCTGCTGTTCAGTACATTTTGACCGCGATACACTTTTTAATTGAACAATTGTTTTTTTTTCGATAGCCGACGAAAATTTTCTACGCTAT
The DNA here is from genome assembly GCA_951799955.1 of Apamea anceps. NCBI lineage: Eukaryota > Metazoa > Arthropoda > Insecta > Lepidoptera > Noctuidae > Apamea > Apamea anceps. The sequence continues at coordinate 12,234,899 of OX637505.1, read as the reverse complement.
GGGGTCTACAATCATGTGCTAAATTCTTGGTTACAGTTTGCGCAAACTATAAACCCATGTAAGGGATCCCTTATTTGATAACCCTGACAATAGTCAGCGTAAGAAGAAATGGCGTCTATTTCTAGGCGAGACCACACGGCAAACTATCATGATTATCTGGAATACATCTCATTTTATATTTATTTTTGTTTATTTAGCTAGATTTCAATAATCGCGAACGCCTGGGGCAATTATTGCTTGACTGGAATGCCCCGTTTTATTTTCCATCTCGGGCTTCAGTTACAGTCAATTAAAAACAGCTGAGCTACAGAAAATACTAGCTTTAAACTTGGTACCAGCGTACCTTTTGAATGTTTAATTTTTTTTTCATTTTCTGTCGATGTTTTCAATAAGTATCGATGCTGTGCACTTTTTCATTATTATTTTGTGCGCTTTTGAAAACTTTTTAACACGATGTTCTTTTATAAACTTATTTTGCATTAACAATGCTAACCGAGAGCACTTAGTAACACTTTAGCTTAGCATCTAATCTTTAAGTGATGCTGGTAGAAATATGGGCTTATGGGTAATTAATACTTAAATATGTATAAATACACATTTATTTGGATACTTAGGAGTTAATTTATAAACGTTGCTTAAAGTTAAGAGACGTTGAAACGTCAAAAATGTATGGTTACACAGTCGCTGATCATTACTTAACTTTAATCATCGTTTATAAATAGTTGAATTAGTTATAGTTATAATGCTTCAACACATTTGGTACATAAAATTTTATCTCGTTGAAATGTCGGTAAAATCATGTAGTTTCGGCACGTCTACTTCGGAAGAAGGAAGACAGTTGACAAAGGACACCCTACCAAACTATTTAGTAATCTGTGACCCTACGCAGACTTCCTACGCGTTGGTCAGTATATTATTACCCATTAAATTATAGTTATGACAATCAAAGTCTCACACTCAATTTTGGTTGAAGGGTAACTTTAGTTACGTTAGTGTTAAAATCACTTTAGAACTAAGGTATCTGGATAGGGTTGTACAGAGTTATTTGAAGATTGCGCAAAGCTTAGATACTGTTTGAACCTTGCCTTCATTGAACTAAACCGATTCCAGGAGATTATGCGTACGTTAAACTGTTGTTGTTGTTGTTGTTTCAATTGTTAAGTATCCTAAAACTTTACTAACAATACCTCATAATAGCCGGCATCGATAGCAACTAACAACAAGGGGACCTACTACGAAGGACCTATGTAAATTGACGCTGTGGTTAGACGGAGGCGTTATCGATAATTACACTTTCAAAGTCAATGACCGAAAGCTACGACCGGGTCACAAAGTCATTTTAGTTTTATTAAGGTTCAATTACCTTAGACCACGTAATATTTTCTCTAGTGATGCGCCTCGCTAGTGCCAGTGCCAGCTCTGCTAGTGCAGTGTCTGAGCGCAGCATGGCGGAGGGCGCGCGCGTCGCCTGCCGGGCCACCTGGCGGAAGGCGTCGGGCCGCTTCCTCTCCAGCGCCGCGCACAGCGCACGCAGCCCCGCCAGCACTCCTGACTCCGAGTTGCTCACAGCCTCCTCTCCACATTCAGTCTCCACCATTCGTTGTAAACGTTTCATTACTATTTGCTGCAAACAACAACAACTGTTAAGAGATAAGTAGGTATGAAAAGCAACTGCCAATTAATTTGAAAGACTGTAATTTGATTGTTTACCTTTTTCGCACATAGTGTGGATCTTCTAATCTGAGTCTTTATGTATTGTAGGCACAGGGCGCGACCTTGTCGGACTATTTGTGGCTTGACTTGTGTGGGGCTGGCGAGGCACCATCCGATGGTTGCAGAGAGCCGCCGGGACACTGCCACGGCGGCCGCGCTTGACACCATTGTACTGAAGCGTCGCTTCGTCCTGTCCAACGTCGACAGAGATCGGGTTGGAATGCGTAGATCTGCAGAAATCATAAATTAGATTCTAGTTAAAGATTACTTTGTTACTTCGTTAAAGTCAAGCACACTAGAGAAACACTAAGATTGTATTATGTTTCCAGAGCTCGTACAGCCCAATTATTTAGCCGTATCCTCCGCACGTCACATGCTCCGAGTCTCTTCGGTTTAACACAGATTTTAATTAAACTTTACAGAAGGATGAGCTACGTTTATACCCAACGAAAATTACACCAAACCGAAGATAGTTGAAAGTGTTGAAACTAAAGTACGAGTACATAAACCCCAATTTATTAGGCTATTATTCATTAAACAATGATGAATAATTTCGAAGTGAAGAGATTACACACTGAAAGGTTGAAATTGCCTTTCGGTGAACTAATGAAATTGTGGTTACTTACTAAACTTCAACTGAGGATAATTGGTGTACCTATATTTGAAATTTTAATTTTACTTAGTTTTTATTTTTCACTGTAAATTGGAAAACTAATTTCGTGGATTTTGTACCTTCATAAAGTTGAAAGACCTATAAGTATTTTCCGACAAGTCATTTAGGTATGTAAAAATCTGGGCCCGCGTAGTAGATTATAGCCCACTCCCTCTCGAAGAGAGGAGGCCTGTGTCCCAGCAGTGGGAATAGTATAGATTGATTATGATGATGTAGAAATCAATCAGACAAACATTTTCATTATTGGAAATGGATGTAGATTAAAAAGCTACCGTACCTAATATGTAGGTACAAGATGGGGCAAAAGTAATCACTAACTTTTGCAAATGGCGACAAATGTCAATTCTGTTTTGACATAAAATTTATGAAGTAAACAGATGCAGAATACACGTCAACAAGCCATGAAACGCTATACTCCTCAAGAGCGCGCAATAATTGCGTCGTCGTCGTGTGGCGTCGCGTCTTCTAATCTCGCGCTTTGGCGATTTGCACTGGCCGGCCAGATCACCCGATTTGACCGCTCCAGCCTTTTTTTGCGGAGTTACTTGAAGTCCCGGGTTTATGTAAACAAGCCTCAGTCTCTTGAAGCCCTTAAAGAGAATATTCGAGAGGAACGCGAGAACCTATCGCCGGAAGTTCTGACACAAGTGATGGAAAATGCCATAAAACGCCCGTATGGTCACCAATTTTACGGCGGCCACTTGACCGATATCATTTTCTCGACTTAATGGAAATAATTCTAATTCATTAAATAACCATAATCCACAAGAAGAACTAATATTTTTCATTGCTAAAAAAATTACAGTAAAACAACATCGGGTGATTACTTTTGCCCCACCTTGTATATCTAGTGTCTCAGTGAGTAAAGGTACCTAACTAATCAAAGAGAATATGTTATGGGTTACAAATGACATAATAGGTAATAACCTTAGGAATTGGTTCATTAAGATAACGTGACTAATGTATTAAATAGGCTTATGAGTATAATTAGACTCGGTAAACTCAGCTATGATGTAATAATCGTGTGAACCAGTTAGTAAAGCTGAAGCCTTTACAGAAGTTCCTTTCGAGCGTCCTATTACCCGATGTCTATAACAATATACGTAAAAAAGGCCTACTACTCATTGTTCTCAACTGGACAACTCTAACGGTTGCCTCATTTACTACCATAATGCCTTCATTAATTCTCAAAAACCATACTTGGTAAGCTAATCAGTCCATCAGTTCCTCCGGGTATCGCGCTGAGTGGCGTGCTCAGCTTCCGCCGCATGCGCAGCGCCGGCACGAACTCGTCATCTTCTTCGCCATCGGGTGGAGTGACTTGTATAGCGATGTTGCGTGCCTCTTGACCTCTTACCCCACCCAGTTGCCATCTCGAATCGGTTAGTGGCCCTATCTGAAAAACAAACAGTCAATGTTTAGTCTATTTTAGAGTAATAAATGTAAAAGGTGAAAGATGAAGAGAGGGATACCACCTGACAGGAGAGAATGGAAGAAGAAAATAGTTTTCGTCGAACCAACTTAAGACAAGAGGGCCTATACAAAGCGATAATAGTCCTTCAGACCGTGTTTCGAAAATAGTCCTCCAGACCGTGTTTTGATAATAGTCCTCCAGACCGTGTTTCGATAATAGTCCTCCAGACCGTGTTTCGATAATAGTCCTCCAGACCGTGTTTCGATAATAGTCCTCCAGACCGTGTTTCGATAATAGTCCTCCAGACCGTGTTTCGATAATAGTCCTCCAGACCGTGTTTCGATAATAGTCCTCCAGATTGTATTTCGATAATAGTCCTCCAGACCGTGTATCGATAATAGTCCTCCAGACCGTGTTTCGATAATAGTCCTCCAGATCGTATTTCTATAATAGTCCTCCAGATCGTATTTCGATAATAGCCCTCCAGACCGTGTTTCGATAATAGTCCTCCAGACCATGTTTGGATAATAGTCCTCCAGACCGTGTTTCGATAATAGTCCTCCAGATCGTATTTCGATAATAGTCCTCCAGACCGTGTTTCGATAATAGTCCTCCAGATCGTATTTCGATAATAGTCCTCCAGATCGTATTTCGATAATAGTCCTCCAGACCGTGTTTCGATAATAGTCCTCCAGATCGTATTTCGATAATAGTCCTCCAGACCGTGTTTCGATAATAGTCCTCCAGATCGTATTTCGATAATAGTCCTCCAGATCGTATTTCGGCCATGGCAGCCAATCTCAATTGAGACTAACCTTCGACGCGGGAGATATTAATGAGCAGAAATGTGTGCGCATAACTGTGTATGCGCACACATTACACAGGGACACAAGGAGCTCAGGGAAAAGAGAGTGCACCTGTGTGTACTCTCTCTTCCCTCACTCTTATAGTCCGATCGGACGGTACGCAATCCGACACGACCGGAGAGAGATCAGCAAGCGCAGGGCCAACGGCTTAACAAAGCGATAACAATGATGGAATAGTCATAAATGTATGGGACGGACATAAGCTACCTCTGACAGCTTTTGTCAATCCTGTTGAAAGTCGTCGTAGAAATATGAAACGCTTTAAAAGCGATTGCCACTTATCCAGACCCCAAGGGCAGGCGGAAAATAAAGTTAAATCTGTATTTCTAATAACAGCTAAAACAGTTTATTGTTCCCGATTTGTTTACATGCGCAGTGTTCGGCCAGTAAACTATTGGAAAGATTCATGAGATACAAATATAAACTGATAAAAAACAGATACAAAATAAAGACGCGAACATTACCTAGGTGTGCATTTGTGCAATAAATCATTGCGCAATTTTAAATCTAGCTTTATTTTATTTTATTCCTATTATTATTATTATGCCTATTTTGTGATTTTTATGTGTTATTTTTATGTTATTTGTGATTTGTTTCTATTATGACATTATTATGTAATTTGTGATGTATTTCGATTATGTTATTTTTGTTATGATGCTTATTTGTAATTCATGAATATGTTTTGATGTCAATATTTTACTAATCTAATTCTATGGACTTCAACGTCTGCAAATAAATGATGATGATTATTATTATTATTATAACCTTCTTTCTTATATCTATGTTTATAACAGTAGACCTTTGTAGCTTAGACGTTAGGAAAGGAAAGCTAGGTTTAGGAAAACGCTAGCACAGTCAAAGAAAGCCCCTACGGTATAGTGGCTTTCCACTGTGCTGTGTTCGACATCGGAGATAGCATAAATATTTTATATTTTATTTTCTGCAACATTATTTGATTGGTTATAACGAGATCCTGCCATCTGCAGATACCAGACATTTTCCCACGGGAGCCTATGTTTTCATAAACTACTACGAACACAACGTAGATATTTTCAATCAATTATATTTATTTACTTTTGTATACTTTTATATAAATGGAAATTCCAAAAATTTTTGTCCAGGCCTTTACAAACAAAAAAGAAAAAATAGCTTTAGTCAGAAGAAAAATAAATATTTAAGTTATTAATGGCTGGCCAAAACAATTAACGGAGTTACGAGTGGTACCTAAAACAATATATTGGATACGTGACTTTTTAAATTAGATCATTATTATATTTTTGTTGGCGGTTGCTAATACTTAGGTCTACATATAGACAATAAAATAAATCCATGGATTTTTTTACTATGGCAGTGTCCATAAAACCCAAATGAACACGGTGCCATGATGGAGTTTTATGTGCCTTCGAAGTTACTCATAAAGCTTCATTCATCATTTTTTTTTTCCGGTTTTAATATTCATCTGAGCAGTGATGGTATCGGAGCCCACTGGTATCGGCCCCGGCTTACGAGTTGTAGGTCGTGAGTTCGAATCCAGGCAGGCACTTTGTATATTTAATTTCATTACCACAGCTCTCAAAACGGTGAAGGAAAACATCGTGAGGAAACTGGCACGTCTTAGAACCAAAAATTCGAATACATGTGACATCTACCAACCCACACTGGGCCCGCGTGGCCCAGCCCCTTTCACAAATGAGAGGCCTGCGTGTCTCAGTAGTGGGAACATTATAGGCTGATTACACCTCTACTGATTTATTAAACAGTGGTTTGCTTGATGCGCGATCTTGTTAATCCCGCGGGGTAATTGCGTAACTCACTAACAGTAACAATGGCTTTCATTTTGACAGTCCAACAACATTCATTGCGCTATTTACGTTGTTGAGCAGACAAATTTTTCGAATATTTGAAGCGATGGATTAGTAATATCCTTCAAAATGATTCAGATTCAGTGTAACGCAATTGTAACGCAATTAGACCCGTACTGATTAAATTGACTAAACAGTTGCTTCCTATTTTCATTTACCATTGAATTCAAAGACAGCGTAAGTACGCAATTTTCTTTGAGATCCTTTCTTTGAGCTTGTTGGGTCGGGTAATAGCTTTTTGCTGACCCAACGAAGTGTGTGCCGAGCACTGGCGCGACGTTGTTCATCCTGACGGAGCTGATTGTTAGCCGACATTTACTGTGCTACAGTGTGTTACTTATAATTAACCGTTTGTGTGAAGATACGGACAGACATGCTCATTACTAGCACGAAAGCATGCTATTATTGTGCTATTGCTACTAAGGGCCGGTTTTTTGATCCGTAGTTAAACTCAACCAATTGTTAAAAATAGTAACTAATGGTTAAATTTTCTGATCAATTGTTAGTTTATCTAATGATATAATATCATTGCTAATGGTCCAATAATTAACTATTAGTTTAAAAAAAATGCAACATCAAAAGATGAGCAGTGATTTATTAAAAAAATTCTACCCAACACGAATTACACTGATAAATCTAGACCTCATTTCAGCACTTGACTGTTGACACTCATCATCATTTCTACTGAACTATATTTTAATCGAAAGCGCATCAATATGTCTCCATTGATTAAAAACAATCAAAGAACTGATTGAAATCATTCATGCCAATATGGAATGGCGCAGATGGAAACAAAATATTAATTTCACGTGGACGCTGAAACAAATCATCTGTCTAACCTTTTCCCAACTATGTTGGGGTCAGCTTCCAGTCTAACCGGCACTCTAGTTTCGTAACTCTTTCGATCACAATCTGAATTATTTTGAAGCATATTGCTAATCCATTGCTTCATATTGTTGCGCGCCACAATTAGCCACGTCCAGTCAGACTTGGATCAGCGATACATGCGAATACATCGAAAGCGATCTTCAAGTGCGACTTAAGAGCAATTGTGTTTTAATTAGTGTGTTTGAGTTGTAATTAGTGTTGTTTAATTAAAGTATAATTTTTGGTAATTTATATCGGCGATTTTTATTGTCATGAGCCCGAAGCTCGTAACAATATGTTCGAAAAATTTGTCTGCTCAAAAACGTAAACAACGCAATGAATCCTGTTGAACTGTCAAAATAAAAGCTATTGCTACTGTTTGTCTGTTACACAATTACTCCGAGGATACAGCTGAATACCAGTTTTTTACATTAAGTAACTGCCTATCAGAACTCCACAACCCAGTTACTGGGTAATACGATAGCCCTTGGTAAGACTGGTTATCAGACTTTCGAGTTTCTGTCTGTCAAAGATCAACGAATGATAGTCAAGACTAGGTCTTGGTATGTAAAGACGGTCACCCATCCACGGGTGAACCGCAGCAAGCGTAGCTTAACCTGGTCAATCCAACCCCTGCGGCTGTTATTACATAGCCATTTATTGTCCAGGTAATATAGTAAACAGGTTCATTGGTTAACAGCAAGATAAGACTTTTGTTTCTCGGACATGCCGATTTCAGCACGATGTTTTCCTTCACTGTTTTGAGAACAGCGGTGATGAAATATAAGCCCCTCGCGCTGAAACAAATATTATTCTACATATATTTAAGTAAAATAGCCCTATAAAAGCAAGTTGAAAAGAAAACATTTCGTCTCGTTGGCAGTTACATATTTTAATTTGCGACTGTTGTTTGTGATGCTAGATTAAATAAACAACTGGTTTATAGAGTCATAAAGTCATTTATTTCAAAACAATATACATTGTGTAGAAATTTTACTAAACATAAGATGTCATTTAATAATCTATATGAGGAATAAATACAATAATAAAAACAAAACAAAAAGACATACTAAAAAAAATAATAAAAATAAACAATATGAAGTGTAAAAAATTTCAGAATAATAATGTCACCATGCCATTTCAAATTAATTCCATTCAATAAATTATAACAACTATAATAAATTATATAAAAATATATTATTATAAATTATAACCAGAACGATAATAATTATTACGATTGTCGCTTATCATCAAGGTACTCATCGACACTGTAATAGCCCTTCCTCAATAAATATGTCTTTAATTTGTTTTTAAATAAGTTTGCGCTATTTATGCTTTTAAATTCTACGGGAAGCTTGTTGTATAAAAATACTGATTGGTACCTAGGACTGTGATGAACCACGTTTATTTTCGGTTGGATTATGTTAGGCAAGTCTTTCCTACGTGTATTAATTCTAACTTGTCGTTGGTCATCAGTTTCAGATTTGTGCAAGTTCTTAACAAAACTGGTTAGCAGCACCAGTACATAGAGGCATGGCACTGTCAAAATATTAAGCCTAATGAAGAAGCCTAGAAGCACGTAGTTGCTACTGGAAGACGCTCAAGATTAATTTGTTTGTTTTTCATATGTTTCCAGTATACACCTATCTGCCATTTACCTGTCAACTTGGGTGTTGATATGAATCTCTTGAAAAAATTAATGAAAGGCACCAATCACTCTTTTATATGTATATTTCAGGATCAGATATTTCCATTGTTATTTCTTAAAGAATCCTATTTATGTTTCCATGTATGTGAATCTTATTGAAAAGGATACCCATAATCGTTTGATGTTGGGACTAGTCCATACATGTAAAAAAAACTAAACTAGGTTCAAAGAGTTGAATGCGTGTTTTTTTTGTTATTTTTTTTGTTAGTTTCCACTTGTTCGGAATCAATAAATGGTGTTAATTTTATTATTTTTAGGGTTCTGTACCTTAAAAGGAAAATCGGGAACCCTATACAATCACTTCGTTGCCCGTTTGTCTAGACCCTTTTTCTCAAGAATGCGTGGAGTTATCAAGTTGTAATTAATATGAAATAAGTACTAAGAACTGCAATCCCTTAGAGCAGTGAAAAAATCAAACATCTAAGTCAACGCAATAATAGATACGAGCGTTTATGCCGCATATTTTGACACTCTCAAGGGAATCAAAACCTATACTTAGGATACTTCCCGTTGACTAAAGAGTCATGAATTTGGCAAGAATCAATCTCCAGAGTCCGACTCCACTTGACCGGTTTTTTTATTGTAGAACTCATAACAATATATGCTAATAACACTCGACAAAGCGGTAGGCTTGAATTGCTAATACAAGGGTCTCGAGATTTATGGCTATGTGCCGTATTAGCCTCTGAACTACACATCTCTTATTCACAGCCGCCCTACCTGCGTCAAACTCGGTTAATTTCGAGTAAAGAAGATTTATCTTTTAATCAGTGCAACTTTAGAATGACGTCAAAAGAATAATTTCATTTCGTCCAAAGTTATTCAGTGCGAACGTTCTGTTAATAGTAGCGATGAAATGCAAATTATTGTAACATAAAACCCGGCTGAGGCAATCCAAGATACACAAGATGTTTGGGTTCTGTATATTTTCATTTTGTCTAATAAAAAACTTTATTGTTCAAGAGAGCAATTACAAATTCAAATGGTACGAGCCTCCACATCGCCTTTGATTCCCTGTGCCGCCTTTCGTTTTACTAGATTATAAGATAGTATGTAGGCACATATATATAGCATCGATCGGTAATATTTCTGAGGCGGCAATAATTGAACGGTTTCAGAGCAACAAAATCTTCTAAGAATACCTAATAAGAGAGCAGTGGTGGCCCAGTGGTAACGGCCGCGACTTACGAGTTGTAGGTCGTGGGTTCGAACCCAGGCAGGCGCTTTACTATGTGTAAATAATTTCATCACCACTGCTCTCAAAACGATGAAGGAAAACATCGTGAGAAAACCGGCACGTTTTAAAACCAAAAAATCGAAAACATGTGACATCTAGCAACTCGCACTGGGCAAACGTGGTAAATTACGGCCCACGCCCTCTCACAGAGAGTAGGCCTGTGTCCCAGCAGTGGGAAAATTATAGGCTGATTTTGGTATACCTAATATGAAAAAAACTCAGTAGTAACCTTACTACTAAGTTTTTTGTTTCTGTTCACTTGTCAGATCATACAAATATCCAGTCATGTAAGGGACAATAGGAAGAATCATCTCACTATCTCATCTTTTGTCCAGAGACACTTCATTTTTTGTCCCTTGCTTTTGACATTCACAAAGCCTTCAAAAGCCTCGTATATTTATACCAATTTGTCAGAAATGGCTCCGACCTTATCGAGTTAATTTTGGGTCACTCGATGTCAAAATGCATTTTATGTGCTATTGAATTCTAAAATCGTTTGTCGTGACTACTTAGTAGCTGTTTGTAGTTGTGTAGAATTATAAGACTAGTAATCTGCGAAACGTCTGACTAATTACAACGAAACTAAAGCCTTTGCTCGGAGACGAGTGAAGCGTCGAATTGTCAAAGATTACTCGACATTTTCGTACGTAGTTGTTGCTATGTAGTCGACAATTCCGGTCTATTATTTCGATCATTCTTTGAGCAAGACGTCTTAAGGAATTCGTATAGTAGCACCGTGGAATTCGTAAGAATACAAGTGAATTTAGCACTGTCAGGGAACATTCTTATTGTACGCGAGTGGCTTGTATAATTTAATTTTAATATGGCCGTCATATGTCTCTATACTCAAGCAGACTTGAAAATGTTATGTTATTTTAAGTACTTGCGTACTTTAACATATCTCGTAGCTAAAGTTAATTTCATAACATTTTGAGAGCTGAAACTTTCGTTGAAATCTAAAGTAAAACCTAAATATTTTACTTAAGATATTATTTTGTAAAGTTACAACGAAAATTAAATTAATTGAAGTTATTAACATTTACTTAGTATGGTGGACTTTAATTAATTGAACTTCGGCTGGTAGGAGAGTTCTGATGTAAAAACAACAAGTGGTTTTTGAAGGTTATCTTAAGCTTGACCTCAACATAGGTACAACCTGTATTATGGAAGCCTGTCAAAGATACGTTTTGTTGTTCAAGTAGGTACCTCTTCCCATTTTTTTATTGTTCTATTGTATGGTACCAGTTTCACTGAAACTGGGGTATTATGCTTGCCTGAAATTGAGATCGAGTACGTACCAGGTACTCTATACAAAAAACTCTATATAATCCTATATAGAGTTTTTTTTTTAAGAAAATAAGGTTGAAGTTGAAACTCGTGTAGACGAATTAACCCTGCGTATAACGTGGATCCACGCGAGACACAGTGGCTTTATAATAGTTTCTGTAATTACGGCGATAAACCTATGTTCTAAGCATATAAAAACAAAAGAGCGCGTAAATAAAACCATGACGAAATGAACTCCTATTATCTACATGTACCTACATACGATGCAACGATGTGTGAAACACGAATAAAGCGTGGTTCATATCGATTTCAATGACAATTATGTGTGCGATCGGTCACTTGTTTGGCCTATCGGTTGCTGATAATATATTATAACATTAGCATTTAGAGCCTTTCATTAACTACTTAAGAGACACCGCTATAAGTACCTATAATTCGTCTAATGGAACAATGTTGTACCGAAAATGCAGATTATAAATAAAATCAATATTATTCGCAGTTTTTCTTTTTCTTCTCCTTAGTGTGTCGATGGCAAAAATAACACGAAAAAATCTATCATTTTTAAAAAAAATTGGCCCAAAATTCAGCATTGCGCATACTTTTAGCTGGCACAGCCATTAAGGTCCTCATGTCTGCTGATAACAGGGCATTATCCTCAGTAATTCAAAAGTATAATATAGTGTTGTTATTTTACTCAATCACGCATGGTTTGGATGACATTTTGCACATGATCATCATCAAAAATGATATACCTAAGTTTAGATCATTTTTTGGATTGAGGTTGGTACACAATGCTGTTCATCAGGTAACATGAATCCGTTCTCCTAGGTAGTATAAAATAAAACCTAGGGCTAACAAAAACCTAGCCTACCTTTATATTAGTCCAAAAGTATCGATTAACAATGCCAGCCAGGGCCTGATGGTGTAAGCACAGCCGCGGACGACCGTGACAGCAACGCCGTTGGCAATGCTAATACAACCACTCAATGCTACGCTAGTACATCCGATGGCACCGGAATACCAAATTAGATCACTTGAGGAAACACTAAAATATATTCAAATAAACTGTGAAAAAGAAATGGTAGGCTTAAACGAATTTGTAGAACTTACGAACGCTAGATTTTATTATGGAACTTTGAGTTGAATTATGGAAGAAAGTTGAGTGTAAACACGGCAGTTAGAGTTTAGAAGACAATATCCTTTAGGAATAGCTTTATTACTGTATAGGTGAAAGACAGCAAAGATAAAACAATAAAATAAAGATATACAGTAACCTTGACTTGTTAGTTTATTGGATTAGTTTCGGTTGATGGTCGAATGTGGTCTCTTTGTTAACGATGGAAACCCGCTGCGCCATTTCCTAACAGCCTTTAAAGTTATGGCGTCACCGAAATTGATATGACCATGCCCAAAAAGACGCCAAATAGGCTTTCCACAACCGTAATCGTGGAAAGAAAACTATCCATTAATGATCGAGTGCTGAAAACTGCTCAAAATTCAAAATTGATAATGAATGATTCACACGAAACGATAGTTTCCTGTTGGAAGGGGCGGTTACAATTAATTCTATTTTTTAAACTTCCGACAAAAACAGAGGGGTTTTATAAGTTTGACGTGTGTATCTGTGTGTCTGTCTGCGCCATCGTAGCTCCCAAACGGCTGGACCGATTTTGATTTTTGTAAATGTTGACGTTCAAAAGTGCCCTTTATACTATTTGCCCCTATCTATACTAATAATAGAGCTGAAGAGTTTGTTTGTACGCACGCACTAATCTCTGGAACTACAGGTCGGATTAGAATAATTACTTTTGCATTCGATAGCCCAATTCTCGAAGAAAGCTATAGGATATTTAACGAGCAAAGCAAAAAGAAAAAAGTCAGGAAAACTAAGTGAAGCAATGCGCCGGGGTCGGTCGACGGAACAAGAAATTTCACGCGGACGAATTCGTGGGCAGAAACTAGTTTGAAATAAATGATTTGACTTTGACTTTGAATGAGTGAAATGACGTCGAAAATGTCCACGTTCACATTCTCTTCAAATTCCGTGTTTGATGAATATCGTTATCCGAAACTTTAGGAATGAGTGTAATTTAGACGTTCGTTTTATATTGAATTCCCTTTATGAAGTAAAAGGCCCAAATGATTATTGAAATTAGTATTTGAATGAATGAATGAATGAATGAATGCTTTATTCACATAAAAAAATCCTTAACGCTAGGTACATTGCCCCACAAAACTGCTTACGCAGTTTAACTGTGAGATCGTTGAATCTCTCTTACAGTAAACTTAATGTTAGGTACATCTATAACCTATATATACTATATACTTAATACATACACTTACCTACATAGAATCTAATAAATATTTTATAGTTTACTTGCGAATTTTACTTTATTAGTTTCTTGTCTGATGACAGCAGGCAAAGTGTTCAATAAATAAGGAACGCGTTTTATTAAGGTTCTGTCGCCATAGTAATTAATAACTCTGGGTATATCATATTTACCTGTTGTCATCGACCTGGTAGTATACCTGTTAGAAACTAGTGAGCCACTATCCCGATTGCTATGGTTATTAACTAATAATGGGTATTTATGTTTAAGGCTAACTGGTAGTATTTAGCATTTCTAAGGATTAGTGTTAGTACCTACGTAATTAATTTCACCGGTAATGAGATTTTCTGTGCAGGTTTCCTCAAATGTCAAAACAGAAGAGAAACGAAATCTAGGCGTCGTTTTAATGTTTTTTGTTTATATTATTTTTCCGACATGACACGAATAACACATATGCGTAACACACTAACAGTAGCATTGGGTTTCATTTTGACAGTTCAACAACATACATTGCGTTATTTATGTTGTTGAGCAGACACATTTTTGCCGGAACTTATGCAGTAATGGATTAGCAATATCTTTCAAAATGATTCAGATTGAGATTGATAGTGTGTAACGCAATTAGGATGCTGCACCCTAATCGCGTAACACACGATCAATCGGAATCGGTTTCATTTTGACAGTTCAGCAACATTCATTGTGTTATTTACGTGTTGAGCAGACAAATTTTTCTAACTTATGAAACAATGGATTAGCAATTTGCTTCAAAATGATTCTGATTCCGATTGATTGTGTGTTACGCAATTAGGGTGCTGGTCATACACACACAGGTTGCGAGTATTACGCACCTGAGCTTTCTTTAGAACATCACCAATAAGGTTACCTACAGGGACGCTACTAGCTTAACATTCGCAAAGTATCTTCAAACTGTATCAATAACAATAAAACAGTTCACCAACTCGTTTATTTGGTACTTTCAAACTTAATTAACCTTATTTCGGGTATTATTAAAACGACCGGTATTATCACGGTAGCGTACCGACCGCTGTGGTTACTTTAATTTAATATAACCTTGTGTAGACACAAGTGCTTCCACAGAGCTGTCGCGGGCCCAATGTTGTTTTCCTTACTTAACTATGCCCGTTTCAGCTATTCCTTTACTTTATGTTATTGGTTTTTGAGGGTTCGCGGCCCCGTGGTCTGAATTTTATATACAGGGTTATTGGTAATACACCTTGTAGGACTGGATTACTAACATAATAAACAACGACTTTTGTTGTAAGATTGTTTACAAAACATCATTTACAGTTCGTCGAATTGAAATATTTTTATTGTTGTATGAATTAAAAAAAGTCATAGAATAAAAGTTGTTGTTTATGATGTTAGTAATATCATGTTAGTACAGGGCCCGTATTCCCGTAATTTAAAACGTTCAAAATCTAGTCGCAGTCTCATCTCGGCGACAAACAAATGTCAAAAACTTGTCAAAATGTAGGGAAATTAGACGTATTTTTGACAGATTGAGACTGAGATCAGACTGTGAACGTTCTTAAAATTACGAGAATTACCCCGCAGATCGCGGCACTTAAGTTGAACCAAAATGGCGGTCGTCCGCGCAGGTACAATTATGGATTAAGACCGATTGAGATCCGAAAATCTGTTACTACGCATTCAAGGTCATAGTTCAACTTACGTGCCGCGAGCTTTAACACATTTTCGGGTCTCAATCGGTCTCAATCCATAATTGTACCTGCGCGGACGACCGCCATTTTGGTTCAACTTACGTGCCGCGAGCTGTATAGACCTGAGAGGTTGTTAATGTTTTACCAATAACCCTGTATTTCCGCGTAGAAATTAGTTATTTGAATGTTCATACAGGTTGTGTGTTTCATAGATGCCACGTGTCTTCGGATTTTTGGTTGTAGGACATGTCGGTTTTCTCACGATGTTTTCCTTCACCATTTTGAGACCAGTGGTGGTGGTGGATGGTGGTGATGAAATAGTAAATTATCTCATCACCACTGCTCTCAAAGTGGTGAAATAAGTAACTAAGTAAAGCGCTAGTCTGGCTTCGAACCTACGACCCACAACCTGGTAAGGTTACCTCGTAGGTAACTCGCGGCTATTGTCACTGGGCCTGGGCAAATATTGGCTTTCAGTTTACAATTATGTTAATCGTATGATAATGTAGCTTTAATAGATATAACGAGTATGAGGGATAGAAACAGCCCTTCAACGTTTTACTGTAAATTGTATGTTCTGAAGTTCACAGCTGTCACAGCCTTGTAAGTGGAAACGTTTGGGAAATTGTATAATATGTGATACGGCTCTACTATCTACTTACATAGTTAAAATACGCTTTATATCGTGTCTATTTATTGAAACAGCCTGGATCATACGAGTGAATATAACCAAACATGCTAATTGAAAGAAGTGCACCGATTGATTTTTTGGAACGAAGGTCCTTATAAAAAAAGTGTAACGTTTTGACCATCACGAACAAGTAATGTGTCGCGACGGTAAAAATTTTACACTTTTTTCGACCTGGCAGTAAGTACACTTCTGAAGGTCAATAACAAACGTTCAAAATCAACTCGCAATCTCATCTCAGCGACAATCAATGCCAAAAACTTATCAAAAATGTAGGGAACTTAGAGATATTTTTGACTGATTGAGACTGAGATCAGACTGTGAACATTCTTTAAATTTACGTGAATTGCCCCGAGACCTCCGTGCCCTGATGTCCGAACCCTCTTGTTTTAATTACTGGAGAGAGCCTGCAAGTCATTTCTACACTATTCCCTATTATTTCGTTTCAGCGAAACTTTATACTTACTGTTATCTAATGTTTAAACCCTTTAAGCCGGTGGGTACTAATAACGCTATAAAATTAATCCAGCAGATACACATTAATCTCCCCATACAGCAGGATTTGGGCGAGTGTCGAAACTTTCCAGCGTCTTAGCTGTATGAATTAAAGGCTACTTATCATTTGAGTCTGTTATTGTATTTTGAACTTCGTTCCGAGCAAGGAAAAGTTCTCTATACAAAATATACAACTTAGACTCCGTTTTACGAATAAATACTTTGACTTTGACTTTAACGTCAAGTTTTTCAATTCGAACTTAAGCTTTGTCGGAATGAAGTTCCAAATTAAAAAAATCGCTCGTTGGTTTAAACTTGGTTCTAAACATAAACCTAGTTTAGTTATACGGCCTAATAAACCAGTGGTAGGTAACAAATCCTACTAATATTATAAACGTGAAAGTTTGTATGGATGGATAAATGGATGTTTGTTATTCTTTCACGCCAAAAGTACTAAACGGATTTGGATGTAATTTGGCACACAGACAGTTTATGACCAGGATTAACATATAGGATTTTTATCCTGACATTCCCACGAGATCGAAACTTATGCGGGTGAAACCGCGGAGCGCAGCTAGTAACGGTATAACGGTAATCCAGCAGATTGACGATAATCTCTCCATGTGGCAGGATTTCGGCGAGTGTCGAAACTTTCCAGCGTCCTGTTTGTACTTAAGGCTACTTATCATTTGCGTAGGTAAGCGTTTATCAACGATAGCCGTTGATAGCAGGTTTTGGTATGTTATGAATATGATGTTAAAGTTAATAGCCCATGAAATTGCGCTCCAACTTACGTTTCCCTACCTTTCTAGACAGAGTTAAGAGTGAATTTATGCTAGGTAAATGCGATAGTTTAAATACAGGATTAAATTAAAGCTAGCGGACGTTATCAGTATCGATATATAAACACGAAAGAAAAAAACAAAGAAGATTTGATGTTTTTTTTTGGGGTTCAACGACCGCTGGTTGTGTTGTTACTTGAAATATGAGTTGAGTAAATCTGTTTTCTTTTGTTTTATCGTGTTGAGATATTAGTACCCATCACGTCTGTGAAGTTTACACAGTAAAACGCTGATTTTTAATCTTATACTGCAAGTGAATACACTAACCAAGGTCGGTGACCCCACAAAAAATATTGTCAAATTAATTTCTTTTTTGTTTTATCGTGTTTAGATATCAATACCCATGACGTCCGCGGAGCCTCACTAGCTAACTTAATTTGACCCTCGATAAGTACTTAGTAAGCAGGTCTGTCATTGCTAAGCCGTCTTGAGCAAGCGTGGTGATAAAAGCTCGTGCCTTCTCTGTATGAGAAGAAACCATGAGTAGGATAATATTAGGCTGGTTATTAAATTAGCTTTGTCAAGTAAGCTTCCTATAAGTTTAAGTTATTCAAAACGCAAAGATACAGTTTTAGAAGTCATTTTGGGAATATAGAAGGATTTACGCAAACACTAGACGAATTTTGGGTGTACAGACGCCAGCACATCAAGCTACTATAATCTGTCAAATTTCTTTAATAGATTTTCAACTTTATCACTAAAGCATTAAGGTTCAAGATTGATTGGCAAATTTTGACAGTTTCGGGTAGCTTGACCTGCTGGCGTCTGTACCTATAGCATTGTTTCAGTAGAAACCGTTTCCTAATCCGTGCAATTTCAGCAGTTCAGGTTGTTAAGCAGGCAGTACTGCAGGATGAACTTTAGGCTGAATGATTACCGAGAGAATTACAGGTGGAGTGTCGCAAACCAACAGTCAGATGACCCTACAAAAGACGGCGGGCAAGACACCGGGCTTATTGCGTACCACACTGTCAATCTCAATAAATCATTTTAAAGAATATTGCTAAAACATTGCTTCATATGTTCGAAAAACGTGTCTACTCAACAACGTAAATAACGAAATGTATGTT
The DNA here is from genome assembly GCA_951799955.1 of Apamea anceps. Taxonomy (NCBI): domain Eukaryota; kingdom Metazoa; phylum Arthropoda; class Insecta; order Lepidoptera; family Noctuidae; genus Apamea; species Apamea anceps. The sequence continues at coordinate 12,216,165 of OX637505.1, read as the reverse complement.
GTTGAACTGTCAAAATAAAACCTATTGCTACTGATAGAGCGTGTTACGCAATTACCTCGCTGGATGAGACTCGCAGATACCAGGGAAGCATGTCACAAAAGAGAGCGGGTGGAACAAGATTATATTTTGATGACGTATATTTTTCTCTCTCCAATTTTTTAAATTTATTAATATATTTCTCAGCCTGCTCTTGATGTCGATCACGCCTGATGGAAAGCGATGGATGAGGTCTATGATGGAACGAGTAGGTATATTATAGTTGCTTTTTTGTATTTTATTTATTTATTTATTTTATTATTTATGTACACACAGAAAAATACATATTGATATGACATAAACATAATATGAGTAAACAAACAAAGGTACTGCTTATTTCTTAAGAAAGTTCTTCCAGCAGACCTGCGAAAGGAGAAGTAAAAAAAGAAATGTAGACAATAGTGTGTGAGAACAAGAAGAGAAAAATATGAATGTGTGAAGTCTAAAACAAAAATATTAAATATACCTACACATATAACGCAAAAAAATAAATAAATACTTAAGTATACTTAAATAAATACATAATAAAAAAATATATATACATATATACAAATACTCACGGTCTAGAGGAAAGGTTTTAATCGACGTTTAAATAGAGAAATCGTTTTTAAATCACGAATGCTAGGCGGAAGTGAGTTCCACAATCTTACAGCATGGACAGAGAAGGAATAAGAATAGTAGCTCGTTTTATGAGGATGGATCTTAGGTGTGATCTACACGGTGCGGCGCTAGAGCGAGCGTAAGAAAAACGCTCACGCAGGTAGGAAGGATAAGACGGGTTGTGTAAGATGTTGAAGAGTAGACATAACTCCGAGTATGTGTTTTTATAAAAATTTTTTTTTTTGATGCTGTCTTTAGGATTACTTACTTAAATGACCACTCAAGATAATAAAAATCCGATGCAGTGAAAACCGGAAGGAAAATGCCCTTAAATATTTAAAGAATATTTACGTATTTATAGGTTACTTGTGGCTAAGTAATAACAGCCGCACGGGTCGATCGATCAGGTTAAGCTACGCTTGCGGCGGTTGGTCCGTGGATGGGTGACCATTTTCACAAACCAAGACCCCTCCGTGCCTCGGAAAGCACGTTAAGCCGTTGGTCCCGGCTGTCATTCGTGGATCTTTGACAGTCGTTACGGGTCGTCAGTAGCCCGAAAGTCTGACAACCAGTCTTACCAAGGGGTATCGTATTATTCAGTCACTGGGTTGTGGAGGTCAGATAGGCAGTCGCTCCATGTAAAATACTGGTATTCAGCTGCATCCGGGTAGACTGGAAGCCGACCCCAACATAGTTGGGAAAAAGGCTAGGCAGATGATGATATAGGTTATTTACACGATGGCTCGATATTGCTCGTATGTCACGGCTGATTTACTCTCATATTTATATGTATTTTATCGGATATTGCCGGCCTATCTTATCAGCTGATTTAATGTGCTGCGGTTAGTAGAATTGGTGAATAATTTTCGAAATCGTTACCATACTCACCTATCACAATCACGCCTGTTATCTACGAAGGGTTAGGCAGCGGTGTACTTAGAGTAGAGTACCTATTTCCTCTTTCCCCCAGTTATATTTACCCTACCTATTTATTAATTAGTGTTACACATAACACATCGTCATCTGCCTAGCTTTTTCCCAAGTATGTTGGGGGCGGCTTCCAGTTTAACCGGATGCAGCTGAAATCTAGTACCTTTTTTACGTGGAGCGACTGCCTACCTGACCTCCATAACCCAGTTATGGGGTAATACGATACCCCTTGGTAAGACTGGTTGTCAGACTTTCGGGCTTCTGACTACCCGTAACGAATGTCAAAGATTCACGAATGACAGCCAGTACCAACGGCTTAACGTGCTTTCCGAGGCACGGAGGGGGTCTTGATATGTAAAGATGGTCACTCATCCACGGACCAACCGCGGCAAGCGTAGCTTAACCTGATCGAGTGACCCGTGCGGCTGATATAACTTAGCCACAAGTCCCTCAATGTCACGCATAACACATAATATATGAAAATACATAAAGATGACATGAAACAGAGTTAAAAGTAGTACTAGTGTAAATGCCTCTCGCATTTACACTAGTACTACTTTTAACTCTGTTTTTTAGTTATACTACTTATTCGCCTTAGATTAGGCTCTATTTGGATGCCTATACTAAAACGTAGGTATATCGCATATATTATATTTATTTAGATGAGTAAAATATAGGTACTTTATGTATATATTAATTAAATAAAAATAGTTATAATGTAAATGGTACACCACAGACTACCTACTATATTTGTCTCTCCTTTTTTTTTTTTTTTTGAGGATGGGAAATCATCAAATGACTCCTCCCGCTCTGGGTGGAGCAGGAGGGAGTGTCAGACTCTTACTGACTAAAACCCACCCGTGTTCCTTCCTTAGCCCTTTATGTTCCAGGGCAGCGGTAACCCTTTCGGACGATCCCGCTACCCATTTGTCTCTCCTTAATTTTAATCCATCCAAAGGTTGTCTTTAAAAGATCGCTCTTAGCGATAAGGCCGCCCATTGTGCCACCCCTTGATCTCGTCGATAGAACATCACATTCGTATTCCTTGAAGGGTTAGGCACAGGTGCACCTATAGTACAATAGTACACTCACATTTCGTTATGTTTAATATTCAAGTCGCATGTAACAGGGGGCGAGCCTATTGCCACCAACCGGGCTCAAATCTAGACTTCGGGCTGCTAAGAAATTCTAGATATAAAATCCAATAACACTAGGTTAGATTGCGAGACCCGAAAATCTAACCCAGGACCATAAAAATCCTTCTATATTCTCAAAGGAACATATCTTTTTATAATTTATCTTCATGGCAGTGCGATGTGTGTCTGTTGGCCAGTCAGTCATGAAACTATATTATTTGATTAATTTCTAATAAATAAATAAATAGTCACAATGTTAAATACCGCCATATTTATTTCCTGAAATATTTTGAGAAAGTTTATGAACCTTTAAGAACTTTTTGCGCTTCTAATGACACATATTTTTAGAAATAATTGTGCCCTTTTTAATATTCTGGCCTTTCCTCACAGTTAGCCACAATAACTGAGTTCCGAGTCTCTCTACAAAATAGGTTAGGTTAGATTGGAACTGTGACCAACCACCCGCGAGCCGAATTGATCGCAATAACTACGCTAGGGCACCCCGACAAAATATGTTAGGTTAGACCTGTGAGCAACAGCGCGCGAGCTGAGCGAGCGAAGCTAGCCGTGCCGCAGCAGAAGCTGGCGAACGGTACATTTAAGCTCGCGTCGCAGTTACTTGACTATTTCCTATTTTTAGGTCCCCAAAATAGGAATTATTTTAGGTAGGTTTAAAATAAATCAATAATCAATATCATGATGTAGCGCTTGGGTTGTGTGTGGCAATAATACTCTAGATGTACGACGAAAGTATATTTAAGAGTAAACGAGGAAGTACAGCGTGTGTATATGTAGTGTGTGTCTTCTACAAAATATGTACATGTCTTATATTAACTTAGGCGCATAAGGCGTGGCCTACTTACAACATTAAATTAACTAATAGGAACGCAGTTGGGATATGAGATATAGTTCCTACAGAAATCCGTGCGGTGGCGCACAGGTCGACAAAACTATTCCCGCGCACAGCGGCGGCGAACTGATGTATGTTTGTATCAGAGACTACAATAGTATGGTTTGTATTGCAGCTACAATGATAATCACTTTAGATGCAATCGTTATATTAGACTGTTCAATAATATTTTTAGGAGCGTTAAATGGGAATGATTACAGGTTCAATAAATTAATACATGCCGATAATTTACCTGCAACAAGCATCTTCCACCTAAAAGTTAATTAAATCTTAGTAGAGAACAGTTCAGCTTGTAATTACACAATTTGGAACTACACGATCTAATTTCATATAAAGTCCGCCTTTAGGAGTACATGTACTAAAAGTTGGCAACTGCTTCGGAAAGAAATTCAATACAGCGAGGAGCTGACATGGCGCTGTAAGTAGCTACCGAGGTACCTACGAGCACGAGCAGGTAATCGAGAGAGCACCCGGCGAGCACGATATGACTACGGACCCAGAAGAAATTCGTACAGAAGGCCCACTACGAGTACATATACCGTTGACAACGTTTTGATGGGAAATACTTCATGTGGGGCGACGAGCAAATAGGTTTCATAGGAAGATAAAAAAAATATTTGCAAAACAAAAAGCCCTTGTAATTTAGTTTTCTAATTCTCACGATAAGGATTACCTAGTGTTTTATCAATTATTCTAAAAGTAACCCAGTTATAATGAACCGTCTAATTTCAATCGCAGCAAGCGTAGAGTATCCTGTACCCCTAATTACTTAACACCTTTTCAATCACAATCCGAGAGTAATGAAGGATATTTCTAATTCATTGCTTCATAGGCATAATAAATTAATTTGCTTAGCCACGTAAATAACGCAATGAACGCGGCAAAACTGTCAAAATGAAAGAAAATGCGATCACTGGTCATTTTATGTATGTTACACAATTACCCCGATGAAGTTTTTGTTTAAACCGTATCGCGACAATACGTCATGTCCATCTCATTCATGAAATTTCCATCAATCTGACTAATTTCTGTGAGCTTTCTGTATTGTCTTATGCTGTGACAGCCCGCAGCACCGGTTTAGAGTTAAGAGACCCACTCCGGCCATCGGAGTTAATTTGTCAGACCGAACTTTGAAATCGAAACAAGTTGGATTGCGTTTGGCGGTATAATTTCTTTGTTTTATCTCTACCGCATCTGGCACAAAAGGAAATGTATTTGCTAGATAATGGGTCAAGCAATTTGTAATGAATTGGAGGAAATGGGTTATTATTGTGGACGTTCAAGCGACCTATTTATGTCCAGCTGCAGTGCTCGGACCTAGCGTTATAAATCAGTATCAATATTATTTTGATGCTTTGAGTTGTCACTTTATTACACACAGCGGAGTAATTGCGTAATTCACTAACAGTACGAATGGCTTTCATTTTGACAGTTCAACAACATTCATTGCGTTATTTAAGTTGTAGAGCAGATTTTTTTTTCAAATATATGAAGCAATGGATCGATAGATAGTTTGTTACGAAATAAGAATGACAGATGACAGGCGACATTTTGACAATTGTACGAGTTTCTTTCATACATTTTCTGTCTTATTAAACAACACTTGTTGTGAAAATGAGAGAATTGTGTAATTTTTGGATAAATAGGTAAGTATGTCGCGTTGTTAGTTAGCCCACGTTCGCACGGAGATTTATTTACGCGACCAATTTTTTTCGCGCACATGATTTTCAGCTCTCAGTATTAAGCCGAACATTAATAATTTAACAGAGCGCATCCCAGCGCGTCACGAAAACACTGTTGGATTAACTGCTACTGGTAATGCTTTACGTAATTACCCCGCTGGGCTTATAGTACAGACGCCAGCACATCAAGCTACTACAATCTGTCAAATTTCTTTAATTGATTTTTAACTTTATCGTTAAAGCTTTAAGGTTCCAGGTTGATTGGGAAAATTTGACAGTTTCGGGTATGCCTATACCTGCTGGCGTCAGTACCTAAATAGGGCCCTGACCCTTTCAATTAGCATCTTGAATCGGAAGACGCAAAGATCTAAATGACTTCCGCTAATAAAATGTGAATTTATAGCACGAAAAAATGACGAATATATAGAAGGTCGTGATTTTGTTGTGTGTTTGTTATTTGTAACACACCAACGCAATTAAAAACACCTGTTTAATTGACCGTCGTAATCAACTAACACGCGATTATCTGGCTTATAAATAGTTTTGATCGAGTTTATTGAGTAACAAATTGTTTTCCGATATGGGATTCGGATTTCCTCGGTGGCATTATATTTTATTAGTCTTCCACCCATACTAATAGGTATTATAAATGCGAGAGTGTATATCTGTCTGTTCGTCTGTTACCTTTTCATGGCTTAAATGCTGAAACAATTTCGCACAAGGTTAGACCATGGCCTGGGTTAGGACATACGATCATTTTGCTTCCGGTAGTAACCGAGGGATAATATCCACCTCCACGCGGACGAAGTCGCGGGCAAATGCTAGTGACAAATAAGTTTTGGAATGCGGCGGTAAAGAACAGTTAATGGGCCAAGGGCTTTGCCCCGTTATAATGCCAGTCAGGTATTTATGCGTTTCTGATAAGAGAACCACTCGACTAGCTAATGAAGGAGACATGAGTTTTATCGGTTTATGACTAACATCGGAACTTCTATCAGGAAAATAATATGAACAAATGAGGCATGGACGCATGACGCATCCAGTTCATTTGTTATTTGGTTTAGTCTATTGAAAAGTGGCATTGAATCGCATTGTATACTTAGCGCTTAGTATTATGAAGTATTAACGCCATCATGATTCCAGTCTGAAAAAGAGATGGAGCTATCGGTCATGTATTGCTCCGTCTCTCCCTCGCACTGGAATCATGAAGGTATTATACTTAGGTACATACTTGTGAGTTTTGTATGACTGACCGAGAATGGTGCACTGCGGTATGGACCAGATGTTGTAAACTTGAGATGGAATCTGCATATTTCCATTGTTTGTCGACCCGCTTTATTATAGGTAACTTGCATGAAATAGGTGTTTATTTGAACAGTTCCATTATTGCTGCTTGCGTTTTTATTCAAAGTTGTTACAAATTATTCAAATAAGTTTCTTATTGATTTAAAGCAAGAAACAAACTACAAAAACACGTTTGATTATTCTTCAGCATGATGGCAGGCTTTCAAAGGCACCATGAATTCATTTCCTGTTCGTGAGAAGCAAAACTTCAAAGAGCAAACAGAAAATAATAAAGTGAGCCATTGTCTATGGGAACAAGATAGAGTGCGCATACACATATAATAGAACAGTCACGTCTTCTTTGAGGTTCTTGCATAAATCATATGCTTAGTGCGGAACAATGAACGGTAATAATGTCACCATCTACATAACAAAACAGGGGTTGTAAACTATGTTACACAAATGGAAATGTTGCGAACGCATGCCCATCTATGTGTACCATAGATTTGTTATCTAAACATACATGTTTTCATAACAATGGCGCTTAAAACTACTTTATATGCTATTTGCTTATTATGTTTCTCAATTCTAAAGGCAAAGTTTGAATTAATCTAGGCTGTCGGGTAAATGTTCCTACGGCTGCCACTCTAAACAAATTAATTTTTTACAAAAATTTTAATATTTAATGGTAACTTCGTATGCTTTTTCGTAATTTCCCCCTACTTGATATTTGGATATCTCTTTACCTATTCTATTTCAACCACGGATATCACGGGATATGCCTTGGGGGCGTGGCACGTGGCGCCTCAATATTATAAAAATGTTCTTATGTTCGAACGGCGGCTGTACGCTTCATTCAGTCGCTTTGCAACTGCGTACAGTGTACTATTGATGCGTAAAAAATCAAAATGCCGAGTTATGCAGTAATTATATGTAAAAATAGATCAAATACCATCAACCTGAAAAGAAATGGTGTGTCCTACCACCGGTAAGTAACCAATTAAGTCACTGTTTTATATTTTAAATCAATTTTTAAATGTTTTATTAACTTTCGTCCGGAGCGACACGAACTAGCCCGAACTAGCCCGAATCTTCCCGACCGCAACGAACGTTTTGAATTTAGAGAGGTGCAATCGAGTGCGTGCGACTGATTTTATCGATATGCGTATTATTGCAGCTGAATATTTCTTTACAGAACTCAATGGATATTCTCGTATTACATGTATAGTAAAAGAGTTCAATTAGTTATTAATTTAATATTGTTTGAACCAAATTAAGACATCGTTATTTCAATACTTACAGTTACTCGTGAAATGTAAAAACTCAAATTAATATTACATCGTTGAAAAAAAAAATATATATAAAAATAAATATTTTTGAAAATAAAAAAAATATTTTGCGCAATATTCTTGTATTGATCACTAAATCGCAAGCACTCAATTCATGTTAATCATAAGGCCGAGAAGCCGCCAAAGTTCGAAATTTGAATTAGAAAATTCGCGGTCCGTTGCTATTTTGTCAAATCTTTGTCTATAATACTGAGGGTTTAACATTTTATTTATTTACAAATGTGTTAAATAAGCGTTCAATTTAACCGGTAATACAATATTAAAAAGCTATTCCCATTTTATTTTAATAAAAATAAACTATATTTTCGTATAGGTATTTATATTAAAAAAAAAAATTATTTAAAGAAAATTAAACGAAGTTATTATAATACAAGAATGTGCTATAATTAAATATCGACAAAAATTATCGACCATCGCTTTCGACTCCCTAATTGCATGCGTGTGCATTGAATAGCAAATGTTTACAAGTGAATGCCCCGCCCATTCTATGCATGTGTGCTGTTAGAAATTGACTTAGTGTAGCTGCTTTCTTCTTAGTATGCGTGTTCAAATTTTAAGTGTGTGTCGTAAGTACACTATTTGTTAATGTTGTAAGTATTTGGGTGGGAGATTAGCGGCGGCACTAGGACTCCTTACTATTCCGCAATGAAGGCATATCTCCGGATATCTATGATTTCAACACATATTTTTACACCTATGTTTAAAAAATAAAAACTTTGACTTTAAATGATGTGGTCTAAAACCCTGCTGATGTTTTATTTCAATTACCTATAATTTTACAATTGTTTCAAAATTAAGGCAAGTCTTTTCGTTGCCTATTCCGAAGCCTAAGGTCCTCAACCAGTGCGTCCTGCGCGTTATGACATACGGTGGCGAAACATGGACAGTGACTGTCAGGCTGGTCATAAATTTAAGGTCGCTCAGCGCGCTATGGAGCGGGTTATCCGGTCCATAGCACGCTGAGCAACCTTAAATTGGAAGTTTCTTCGAAGGATAAAATAGGGAATGAAATTATCCGGAAAAGAACTGGAGTTACCGACATAGCTTGCAGAGTAAGCAAACTGAAGCGGCAGTGGGCTGGCCATGTTTGTCAAAGGACCGATGGCCGGTGGAGCAGACGAGTCCTGGAGTGGAGACCGCGTATCGGTAAGCGCAGTGTGGTGAGCCCACAGCCAGCTACATAGAACGATTACCTCAAAACGGTGGCTGGGACAGACTGGATGCGGAAGGCGGAGGACAGAGTATTGTGGCGCAGCCTAGGAGAGGCCTATGTCCAGTAGTTGACTGCGATAGGCTGAGTTGATTGAATTGTTTTAAAATAGCATAACATTGTTTTCAATTCGCCTCCCATATCAAATTGTGTAATTGGATAATTAATGATATTTTTAATTGCGACTGTTATTTAATGTATAAGTGTAAAATTTAAAAATCATTGATCCTATAATAATAATTGCAACTAAAATACACACATCAAAAGTGTCTAGGGATCAACTACATTATTAACTTTAAAAAAAAATATCCAATTAATATGTATTTACCAAATCTAGTTTCCAGACTGGCTTCTTACTTTAATTCCTATGTTTAAGTTAACAACTTATTTTGTAAAAATTAAGAAAAATTGCAATTTTTGAAAATTGTGAGAAATTAACCTAAGTTAATGTCGTCAATTAAATAACAATAAAAGGCAAAAATGAGGATTTTTTAATTTTTTCAATGTGAAGATAAAATAAAATAATAATCTGTGTTTCCGCTATTGACACGAATCACACAATCCCAGCGATTTGGCATGATTAAAATCAGTTCATCAAAATCACTTTGAGGAATGGCCGACCACGTTCTTTCTAACAAGTCAAAAAGTTGTTGTGAGATACCTATGCACGGCATCCATACTCGGCAGAGCTCTTCTTTGGAGCATATCCCATGCGCGCTTAATTAGGTTGACGTCTGGCGATTGAGCAGGCCACGGCTGAACGTCGATGTGAGCATCGGCAAGAGTGCGTGTTACGACTCTAGCCGTGTGTAGACGTGCATTATTGTGCATTAGTCGATACGAATCACCCAACCGGCTTCACAAAGGGATGATTACGTCTGAAACGACCCGTATAAATCTGAGCATTGAGATTGCCCCTGATCCAAATGAGGTCGGTTCTTCTACCGATCCAAATTCTGGCCTAAACCATTATTGTTGCCCCTCCATATGAATGAACTTCCTGACAAAATTTCAAACGTTCGTGACGTCCAGAGGTCCTCCAAACTCGAGTACGTCTAGTATCCGGCCTCATACCTAAACGAGATTCATTGGAAAAGCAAATACAACTCCAGCCTTCTTCCTCCCAATTTCTGTGTTCGCGAGCCCATTCTAAACGGGCCCTACTATTGCGGGTTGCTATAGGTGGGACTCTCAGCGGCCTTCGGGAACGCAGACCCCTTTCACGTAAACGCGGATGGCTTGTTCGCTTATCAGCAAGCCTTAAGAGCTGTGGAGCCTCGTAGCCAACATCATGGCGGTCATGGTACGATTTCGTCGAACAGTATTTTGGATGTACCGGTCCTGTCTGCAAGTGGTGCGAGATCGTCCTTCATGTCGCTCGGCCACGCTACCCGTGATGCGATAGCGTGTCCAGAGGAGGCTTATGACGCTCTGTGTAGTGCCAAGAGCAACATCCACAGTAGCAGTAGCGTTGCTTGGAAACAGCTTGCAACATTCCAACGGCGCTCATCATCTCTTATCCTGTCAAATGATGTCGTCGCTCCATATCAATGCAATTTTATTCAGTTCCGAAAAAAGTGGTTTGGTTTTCCGGTTTTGTAAAAACGCTATTGCACACTTTTATAGGAATCCTGATTGACAGTTGATTTTCTATTTATATTGAATTTTTTTTAAGTCAAATAGTGAAATAAACTAAAGAGAATCAATAACGACCCAAAAAGTTAAAATAATAATCCTCAATTGTGGCGATACTCTAAAACGTACTTGATCTCTAGACACTTTTGATGTGTGTATTTGCACGCCATAAGAAATGGCAGATATGTCGTGAGCCACTCTTATTTAAGATCTTGCATGCATAATTTATACGGAAAATATGCTACCACACGTAGCAATTAAATTGAAATTATTGCAAGAATCTAAATTAGTTGTATTTTGCCAAGGTTTTGCAGGAGGGTTTTATAAAGGTACTTTCAATTATATCATTGATGATATTTACCGAGGCAAGCACTCATATTCTCTGGAAGTGGGAAATCCGTTGCTAATGATACAAGAGAAAGGCTTAAAATTTGGTATGGTTACATCAGACTGTTTTATCACTTCGGTCCCCGTACGTACGTATACACAATCATTAAAACATTACGGTAGACTTCAAGTGGGCAGAAGTACTCCCAGACACTCCATTTAAAATATTGCCAATTTCTGGCTCCATACCAAGTCATGGTTTTATTTTATTTTATTTGTTAGGGACAAAAAACAGTTACATGCCAAGCTTAGCTAAAAATTCTTAAATTAGCATAATACTTAGAATACAGTTATACATAATCTATTCTATGTTTGTGTTACTACACATGTAACCCACTCCATTATCCAAGAATTCACAAAAAAAAAAAAGTTAAAAGAAAACAGACACACAGTGTTCATCATAAAGGACTATTAAGAAGAGAAATCTATATCTATTCTATACTTATAATAAATCTGTAGAAGTGAAAATTCTGTACATTGAAAATATCAAAAAAATAAATGGCAGGGGTGTTACTAGACCGACACCGAACCCAAAAATGTGATTAAAAAAATTTTTGTCTGTCTGTCTGTCTGTCTGTCTGTCTGTCTGTCTGTTTGTTCAGGCATCACGCAAAAACTACCGGTTCGATTACGATGAAACTGGGTATAATTATTCTTTAATATCCTGGGCACCACACTGGGTACTTTTTATCCCGGAAAAGTATATACAATAAAAAACAAACTTAATTTTGCGGTTCGATCCCTAGACCCGATTACTGTACCAACCGCAAATAATAAGTTTGTCGTAGTTTACGTCACTCGCAGTGGAGTTCACTAAGGTTATGCTCTAAATGTAGTGCTGAAGGTTGAATTTGACTTGCACCGTTCGCAGCACACGCGTGGCGCGCGGTCGCCACGGATCGCTACCGTTTATAAGGACATTTTTTGAACTTTGATTTGAACGGACGTGTTGAGTGGCGAGCGTTCGTTCTTATTTTAACTGCTACTTGCAATTCTAAACCGTGTTTTTCAGTGCGACCTTTTTATTCCTATTAGTTTTTAGAAGTCCATTTACAATAGCATTAGAAAGAAGTTAAAAAAGGTTATTTTTAATGCACACTTTGTAACAAAAATACAATAAACATTGTTACATTATGATAGACGCCGAATTTATTATGATCTATTTTTACAGCAGCTGTCACACTTAATTGTAACCATTTTAACTATTTATCTTATGAAATTATGTGGCTTTCATTTATTTATATTATATAACTCCAATTTAAAATTACAGTGTCAATGCTAAAAACCTAAAAGAAGCAGGGATGAACAATACTTGGAACGTTATTCGTTTCACTATAATTCTACCGAATTTTTTTTAATTAAGGTGGATGCGCTGCAGTAGCCCGCAAAATCAGACGAATTCGGAGCAATTCTAATTTAAAGGGATGTATTGATGATTTTTAAGGTTAAAATTGTATTATTGCCTACATATTTCTTATTGTTGCGCATCATATTATTTTTATTAAGATACAACCTTACACTGACCTGCAAATTGCAAAAAACGCAAGAAAATTAGAATTTAAGCATCTCCCTTAAAATTGTTTTATCATAACTTTGAAATAAAATGTTTTGCATTCCTGCTTCTACGAGCCTCTTTTTTCTAATGCTATTATAAATGGAGTATAGGTTTATTTTTATAAGTTGTAGGTATAGATTTTAATTTTAAAGTATAGGTGGTATATTTGATAGTGTGCGTAGTGACCGTAGGTTATTTTATAATACTGTTAGGTAGTCATTCGTATAGATATTAGTTTTCAGGGATTTTGCTTATTTATTGAGTTTAGTTATCATCAGAAATAGGTTTATTTAGGTAGGTAGGTATTTTATTTTCTGTTATTGAGTTTATTTTTTTTTTTTATTAGGTAGGTACTTAGGTAAGGATATCATATAGGTACCCTCTTAATCACCAGTAATGAGACACAATTGGTTTTCTATTGTAATTAGCCACAAAGGGCCCGCGAGATAGATGGCATCCTGGGGAAGCACATACATTTTATCCTGTTAGCACGTTCCCGTGGGATAATTGCCGACATCCACGAGGGCGAAGCCGCGGGCAGAAGCTAGTAAAAAATAATTAAAATTAAAAAAAAAAAAACAACAGTTAAATATAAAGATTACACTTAGGAAATTAGTAACTCTATTGCTCTCGCCTTGAAACAATGTTTGGAAAGAGCAAAGATGTCGAGCTCCATAAAGTGAGCGTTATACGCATCAACGAGGCGACGAAGAGGCACGCGCACGCCAGCGTTAGTCCTGCACGAGTTTATGGTTGTAAGATATTAAAATCAAAATCAAAAGTCATTTATTCAAATTAGGCTGAGAATCAGCACTTTCCGAACGTCAAAATTACAAAAGACAGTCCCCCCAAAAATGCCCGCCCTTCACTACTTCCTAGTGCTATCGCTGGGAAGAAGAAGTGGCGCAACAAACTCCCCAACAGCACAGCTGTCTGTTCAGTTAGATAGATATGTAATGTTATGTATGTTTCTAAACCAACCAAAACAAAAGTCCACGAGGTTAACCTAATCTCTAAAAGTAATACTCCTAGAGCGATACCGATTGAATTAAGCGTCATTACACAAAAGCTTTCAATAAAAAAAAAGATCTTAAATAAAAAAGGCTTTTAATTTTGTATGTATATGTAGGTTTCACTCCTACCAGATACCTAGTACAGAAATACGCCATTAGTAGCGCTGCTCAAATGTCAACTTTCTGTCATGGTTGTGACATCCGTATATTAATTTTCTTGAGTAATTTGAATTAATATTTTTAATTGTGGGTTTGTGATCTCGTCCTATTTATTGTGTTTCTTCTGTCTTACTCCTTCTGTGTCTATATTTGTATCGTGCTGTGTACGGACATTATATATATTTTCATAACTTCTACATTGACTTTTGTTTCTTGTTCGTCCGTTCATTTTCTACATGAACTAAATATACACATGTTTGAGCAAATAAAATTTCTTATTCTTATTATTCTTAGTAGGTACTAAGAATAATAAGAATAAGAAAAATCGCGGGCGAGGAAGGACAGGAAGGCTGAGTTGATTGAATTATTTCAAAATACCAAAACATTGTTTTCAATTCGCCTCCCATATCAAATTGTAACAAACAAACTGATTGGGTCGCGGCAGGTATTTCGTACTAAACTTTCGAATTGTTTGTTAATTTTGATACTTATTAGGTAAATTGTGTTGGAGGCTACCTTTTGAGGATGTTTACCTTTTTGGATGGACTGATTTACAAAGGGTTACAGATAGTAATCACAGGCTAGGAATAATGTATTGTATAAAATCGTACGATATGAATCGCAAATTGCATATGAAATGACTTAGTATCTAAACGGGCGGGGGTGGACGAAGGATTGCGAGTCCGTACGCCACGCTCGCGTCCCGCTCATAAAAGTTTTTATTGTCTTTTTATACGTATTTAGCTGTTTGTGCCCCATAAACTGTGTTTTACAAATTATTGTACCTTTTTACTGCTATACGTCCGTTTCAATCATAAGTTCTCAACCTTATTTTGCCCACTTTGATAATATTTCGTTTTCTTGAGTCCTCAATTTTTTTTCTGACCATGTGTCGCGAATCTGAAACTGAACTGCCACGATTTCATTTGAACGTGTAATATTAGGTATATATAACCGTAAGATAAAATAAACCATAATTTGAACCTTGTACTTAATGGATTTTTGCCTGTTGTAGTTGCTTGTGAATAAATAAATAAATAAATAGTCGTGAGATAAGAAATATAATTTTTGTTGGGTCTCCTACTGCCCCCCTGAAAGTCTCAAACGAGGGGGCGTTATCGCTCGCCTTGAGAACGTATGATTTAAATAGATCAAAAACATACCCTGATAATAACTTTCCTATAAGTTAATACCAATTTTTTTTTTCATTTCATATGCGAAATGAGTCGTCAATAGGTGCGATTTGAACATGTTATTCTAAATAATTTGAAAAGAAAAAATTAAAATCTTTTTTTCTGGCTTTTTAAACCTATAAATATTTCGTTTGACATTTCAAACGAAATATTTATAGGTTTAAAAAGACCCCGATCCGGGGTCAATAATCTAGCTACAATTAAACCCATTACCAGATAGATAGGGTATAAAATGAAAGGTACACGAACAATTTTCTCAGAAAACGTTTCAATTGGTCCCAGTCAACTCTACTCTAAAGAGATTTCTCAAGAGTAGGAAGCTACAAAACATTGCATTGAGCTGTTTATTTCCCACCGGGCTTAAATGAAAATTTTAACGGGAAAGTTCTGAGTAAGAACTTTTAATTAATCAATCAATAATCAATGTTATTCGAAATAATCATAGAAATGTAAAATCTTATATCTATGGAAATAATATTAACTTGTCGTATTTTCATGTCTGAAAGATATTGATGGGCGCTCGACAAACCACATTTGTCGTAAGAGCACGGCCCGCCATTTTCTTTGGGTTGTGCTGTCATGTATCTTTTGGCCATTTTACCTTGCTTACAAAGTCACCTCACACACACATGAGCCACAAATCATGTCGGGGCACTTTAGAGGTCATATATGTTTTTTCCAGAATTTGCTACAGGACTTTGTGTTATAATAAACCTTTTTTTTGTTTTATGGTTTTTGGTGGATAATAAGCTGGGGGTTCTTCTCGTGGTAAGTAGTCACGAGCTTTCTATAATATCAGCCTATTATTGTGCCTGCTTGCATGCATCCCAGGCTTCTTCTGATACAGAGAAGGCACGAGTATTGACAACAGCATACTGAAAACCCTAGCTGAAAAACATGATGCACCAATAATAAGACATGCTGTCCTGCTGATAAGTTATTGTTGTACTAACCATTGGACCAATGTTGTCAAATTAAATAAAATAAATTATTATTATTATTATTGGGCGACATGCTTGCTCAAGACGAGTTGGCGATTTCAGACTTATGTTAACTACGTATTAAGTCTTTTTTTTTTTTTTTTTGTGGATGGGAAATCATCAAATGACTCCTCCCGCTCTGGGTGGAGCAGGCTTCGGCCCTATGGGGCCCCGTCACTCATGCTGACATCTCTTTGAGGCGCGCGTGAAACACAAACACGCCGTCCGGCACGGGCCTGGTCCTGATTGGACGGTGAGTTACCCATTACTCACCGCCCGCAGGCCCGCGCCTACGGTGGCCGGGAGTCGTCACGCGGCTCCCGACGCCCGGAGCGTCTCCCGCGGCGGCTGAGGCATGAGGTGCGCAAGGTGCGTTTTCTCGCCCACCCCGCCGCCTCCTTCGCTAGCATGACTGCTTCGCAGAAGGAGGCGACTGCCTCCCACTCCCTCTCGCCCCGGACCATGGCTTGAACCAGGGCCGGACGCGAGAGGTCGCCGCCGCCGCCGATCGCCTCTACGAGGACACGGCGGTGCTCTGCCCAAGCAGGGCAGACCTCCACCGTATGCTCCACCGTGTCCTCTGGGCGATCCTGACAGTGGTGACACCCGGGCGTCTCCTCCCGCCTGATGATGTGCAGGAACCTCCCGAAACATCCGTGTCCGGAGAGGACCTGCGTCAGGCGGTAGGTGAGAACGCCGTGACGTCTCTCTAACCACTCCTCAAAGAGGGGTCTTACCACCGCTATCGTGGCGTGCCCTGCGCTGGGTTGCGATAGTCGCTCCTTCCATGCCGCCATGAGATCGCGCCGGAGGTTCGTCCGCTCCGCCGCGGTTTGCCGCGGATGCGGAGTTTCCCCCCGGCGTAGTGCCTCCGCGCGCCAATCATACAGGCGCACGAGTACTATCGCCTCCAGATCCCATGGCGGCAGTCCGGCAAGGAGGCTTGCTGCCTCGCCCGAGATCGTGCGGTAGCCCCGGATCAGCCTTACGGCTACCACCTTTTGGGGCGCGTTCAGATAGTGTGCGGCTCGCAGCCGCAGTGAACGCGCCCATACCGGGGCCCCATATAGGGCCATGGACCGCACGACCCCCGCGTAAAGCCTCCGGCAGGAGGCGTTTGGCCCCCTCAGGTTGGGCAAGAGCCGCTTTAGGGCGGCCCGGCCCGTTCCAGTTTGGGGGCCAAACGTCGGAAGTGCTCGACGAAGTTCCATCGGCTGTCGAGGACGAGACCCAGGTATCTCATCGTGGTCTCGACGCCGATGTGAACCCCTCCTACCACTAGTTGGGTTCCCGGAGGTAGCCCGTACCGAGGCCCATGAAAGGACATGGCCTCGGACTTGTGCAATGCCACCTCGAGACCCAACCGTCGGATCCTTTCCACACTATCGCAACCCCGCGTGTCATCGCGTCGGCCGCCGCCTGATGCGACCTCCCCTGCGCCAGGACCAGCGTGTCGTCAGCGTAGCAAACTACGCTGACGCCTTCAGGGAGGTCGGCCCGCAGCACCCAGTCGTAACCGATGTCCCACAGGAGCGGCCCCAGAACCGATCCCTGTGGGACGCCGCACGACATCTCTCGCCGGTTCCAGTTCCCGTCGCGACCGGGGTAGATGACGGCTCTGTCTGTCAAATACGCCCCGACTACTCGACGGAGGTAGGTCGGCAACCGATGATACCGGAGTGCCTCCCCAATGCAGCTCCAGGGCAGGGTGTTGAACGCGTTGGCGATGTCGAGTGACACCGCCACGACCACCCCACCCCGGGACACCGCGTCCCCCGTCGTGAGGGCTCTCACGCGCATGATGGCGTCCACCGTAGAGCGCCCCTTGCGGAAGCCAAACTGGCAATCCGCAAGATCCGGCCCAGTCCTCACCAGGTGCCCGACGAGGCGACCCGCAATTACTCTCTCAAAGAGCTTGCCAACCTCGTCGAGCAGCACTATGGGCCGGTATGCGGACGGAGAGTCCGCAGGGCGCCCCGGCTTCTGAATGAGGACTAGCTTCCCCGTCTTCCAACGGAGCGGAAACTGGCCTCTCTTCATGCATGTGCTTAAGAGCGCCTCCAGTCGAGGCCCGAGAGCCGTCGAGGCCAGGACCCAGGTTTTACCCGGCAAGCCGTCGGGTCCTGGGGCGGTGATTTTGGCCTTCAGCCTGCCAACCGCCGCTCTCAGATCTACCCCGGTTACTTCAGGGGTGTCGTCGTCGCCTTCCGCGTGGTCCGCTTCGGGCACCGCCAGTGGCGGAGCCATAGGCGGGGGAGTATGCTCCCCCCGTGAAGGGAACAGAGCGCTCACCACCTCCTCCACCAGCTGAGGGCGGAGACTCTGAGTCAGCGGGGGGGCCCAGGTGCGGAGTTTATTCCGCACCATTTTGTAAGGGCGCCCCCATGGATCTCTGTTCAGAGTCTCCAGCATCTCCTCGCGGGCCGCATCCTTGGCCCGCTGGACAGCCTCTCGGAGGGCGGTCTTCGCCGCTCTGTACCCCTCGTACAGCTCCGCCTCTGTGGCTTCCGCATTCGGAGGGCGGATGCGGCGCCTGCGGTGCCTGGTGTACCGGTGTCGCGCGTCGACGCACGCCTTGCGCAACGCCTCCACCTCCTGCGACCACCAGTACACCCGACGTCGGGCGCATCCTGGCCGGACTCGGGGCATTGCCACGTCACAGATCTCGGACATGGCCTCCCGGAACCAACGTATTAAGTCTTGAGGGGCAATTCTCGTAATTTTAAACCTGTTCACAGTCTGATCTCAGTCTCAATCTGTCAAAAATACTTTTAATTTGCCTACATTTTGACAAGTTTTTGACATTTGTTTGTCGCTGAGATGAGACTGACTAGTTTTGAACGTTTTAAATTACGAGAATTGGCCTTCAGGTTTCCTCACGATACTTTTCCGCTTCAGCGATTTCAGTAATGTCCAAGATAAATTCTGAAAGTACTTATGAATTGAAAAAGTCACATTCGTAGGTACTGTGAAGGGCTGATGAGCCCTTCAAGGTACCGGGTGGAATCAAACAACGATAAGATTCCTTTAAGTTTATATTGACTGAACGTCCTTACATATTCCCGACTAAACTAGTACAGTCTTTTCCTAAACAAAAGAAACTTAATAAAATGTTTGACACCCAGCACCCTAATTGCGTAACACATAATCAATCAGAATCAGAATCATTTTGAAGCAAATTGCTAATCCATTGCTTCATAAGTTCGAAAAATTTGTCGTCTGCTCAACACGTAAATAACTCAATGAATGTTGTTGAACTGTCAAAATGAAACCGATTCCGATTGATCGTGTGTTACGCAATTAGGGTGCCGTTCTAAACTTGCTTGAATGTTCGAATGGAACCCGCGCTAATTACAGCCAGCCTGCACTACGTAAGGTTAACTTTAGTGGACAACCTTTACAGTACTAGCCCGGATCTGAACTCACAACCTCGTGCTTAAGAAGCGAGGCCTTCACCACTGGGCCATCATGATATAACGGTCTATGGACATTTGCAATACCACAGGTGCGTAGCAATTTTGCCATCTCCGAGACAAAGGCAGAAACTTCTAATGAAGGCCTGTAATTCGGCGCAATTACAGGCAGTCACGAAATAATTCTGCCTTGTCTCAAACTGCAACCATATCCTTCAAACCGAAACATGTTGCTCTAGGGCGAATATGAGTTTGGTTGGACCTAATTACTTTCCCAGACTAACTCCTCACGAAGAGCTACACTAGGTACCCCTGGACTGCTCCGTTGGTCTCCGGTGGTCGATCGCGACTGATGAGCGTAGGGTTTTGGGGTGGATTCGATAGTGTTATTGAGTTTTCCTTTCCCATTAGGAATTTCCTCAGCCCGGAGCAACTCCGGGCTGAGCGGCTAAGTAAAATTAATTATTGAAGGAACCTATGTATTTTGTTTTGTTAATTAATTAATTAATTCATTATTATTAATTATTAATTTTATTTATTTACATAGGTAAGCCTATGTAAATAAATAAAATTGAAATGTCTGTGTGTAAAGTCAAAATGACAGCTTTTTACTGAATGCATATTGTGAAAGTATATACGGTATTTATAACAAAAAACAATTTCAAATTATTTTGTCTGTCAATCTGTCTGTCTGTTGGTTCCGGTTAATCTCCGAAACGCTTGGACCGATTTTGACGGGGCTTTCACTGGCAGATAGCTGATGTTATACTTAAGGAGTAACTTACTTTTATTTTAGAAAACATAATAGTATTGTTTTCCACTATCCACGCGAACGAAGTCTCGGGCACAGCAAGTATTGTGTAAAAGAAAGAAGATCTGAGAGTAAAGTTCGGTCCTTGTCGGCCCGTCGGATAAGCCTTCTTCCTAATTTTCCAATTTCAAACTTGTTTTGGTGTTGCCGAACTGACTAATGGATGTTATAAATCTCTTATTACTTTATCCCACAGAAACGATTTGACGTTAATATAAAAGTAATTTAGATTTTTTATAATTTTCCTCACATTTCCGTAACTTGTTTAAAGCTCGTTAAAATGTTGTGTTCCGTTTTAAGCGTACGAGTGACGGTTAGTTACAGGTATATTTAGAATTACCATTTCGAAATTTGGTAAGTCCTGACAAAGAGCCGGACTTTTTGAAAAAGTCCGGACTTTTAACTTTTTAATGTTTATTTTTTTCAGAAGTCAAGTTACTGTTTTATTTAAAAAAAATCCCTATTCCGGATAAACCAGAGTAAGGCCGGAAAAAGTCCTGACATGGGGTCAAAACATCGGACATGACCGCACAGACCATAAGCATATGGGCTATTTCAGCCGTAGTAGGTACCTATGTTGGTAGTTATTATTCTTTGTTACAGCATGTTTCTGCTTTGTCTCTATTGAATTGTGATGCATCTGCGATATCTATGGTAATACACAGACCTATAGAGAACGATGAACACTTATCAGGTGCGCCTTCTGGCCTATGTAATACAGGGTGGCAGGAACATCGACGCGTAACCTGTTACCATAGACACGAAAAATTTCTACGCCCGGGGGTCTAGAATCATGTGTTGAATTCATGGTTACAGTTTGCGCGTCGATGTCCCTGCCATCCTGTATAATGACAGCCAATAACATAAAACAAACTTGTTTGATCTACATATTACATGCTTCCGAACCTACATTTTACATGGAATAGTCACTTATTTTTAAATAACCGTCATCAGCATGAACTATGAACAACTTCTGCTCATGGGTATAATAAAATAACAAGACTCAATCAAATATTCATATGCCACTTAGATATACAGATTCGAGAAAACATTTTGCGACTCACTAGTTACTAATATTTTTCCTTGTATTTAAGTAACGATGTTTTTATGGGAAGTTTAATATTTTTATGTTGGTACAATGGGATTTTTCACCAACAAAAATGAGAAACTTCCAACCCCTTTAGGGGGTGAATTTTCAAAACTGTTTTTCTTAGTGCTCACTCTAAATAAGGAAGTCTCGTACAATATTCCATGTTTCTAGACCCAGCAGTTTAGGCTCTGCGTTGTTTGACAGTAAATTAAAGATTTTTTTTAACGTAGATTATTCATTATGGTATCCTAAGAACAGACGCCAGCACATCAAGTTACTACAATCTGTCAAATTTCTTTAGTAGACTTTATCGCTAAATCATAATGTTCAAAGTTGATTGAGAAAATTTGACAGTTTTGGGTAGCTTGATGTGCTGGCGTCTATACTTGTGAGTGGCTCGATAAAGATATCCAATGAATACGGATCAAAGATGATAAAAAGCACATTTATTTTTCTTATTTACACTACACCCTAACATTTAATTTTGAATACTTTACGGCTTTACTTTTTTGTTCAGTAAGCGTAGCTTTGACGTAATGTTACCTAATTTTGATTAAAACTTTTGTGTCTTCATTTAAGACGTTGCGGACAAAAGCTTGTTTATGAAAACTTATTTCCTCTTTTCCGTTTACTCATGATGAAGATAATATGTATGTTAATTATGAACCCCTATACCGTACTCGCGAAGAAATCGCCTGTTTGTACTTGAACATCCTACTAAGATTATAAATGTGAATGTTTGTTACTCAATGACGCAAAAACGGCTAAACGGATTTGGATGAAATTTGGCACACAGATACTTAGTTTATAACCTGGATTAAAACATAGGATGGACTTTTTATCCCGGTAATACGTTCCCGCTGGATAATTTCCGATATTCATGCGGGCGAAATCGCGGAAAACAGCTAGTCTATATCTATATACTTATAATAAATCTGTAGAAGTGAAAATTCTGTACATTGAAAATATCAAAAAAATAAATGGCAGGGGGTGTTACTAGACCGACACCGAACCCAAAAATGTGATTAAAAAAATTTTTGTCTGTCTGTCTGTTTGTTCAGGCATCACGCAAAAACCACCGGTTCGATTACGATGAAACTTGGTATAATTATTCTTTAATGTCCTGGGCACCACACTGGGTACTTTTTATCCCGGAAAAGTATATACAATAAAAAACAAACTTAATTTTGCGGTTCGATCCCTAGACCCGATTACTGTACCAACCGCAAATAATAAGTTTGTCGTAGGTTACGTTACCCGCAGTGGAGTTTACTAAAGTTATGCTCTAAATGTAGTGCTGAAGGTTGAATTTGGCTTGCACCGTTCGCAGCACACGCATGGCGCGCGGCCGCCACGGATCGCTACCGTATATAAGGATATTTTTTGAACTTTGATTTGAACGGACGTGTTGAGCGGCGAGCGTTCGTTCTTATTTTAACTGCTACTTGCAATTCTAAACCGTGTTTTTCAGTGCGACCTTTTTTATTTCTATTAGTTTTTAGAGTTATTTAGGTTTATTTTTATAAGTCGTAGGTATAGATTTTAATTTTAAAGTATATGTAGTATATTTGATAGTGTACGTAGTGACCGTAGGTTATTTTATAATACTGTTAGGTAAGATTAGTCATTCGTATAGATATTAGTTTTTAGGGATTTTGCTTATTTATTGAGTTTAGTTATCATCAGAAATAGGTTTATTTAGGTAGGTAGGTATTTTATTTTCTGTTATTGAGTTTTTTTATTTTATTATGTAGGTACTTAGGTAAGGATATCATATAGGTACCCTCTTAATCACCACTAATGAGACACAATTGGTTTTCTATTGTAATTAGCCACAAAGGGCCCGCGAGATAGATGGCATCCTGGGGAAGCACATACATTTTATCCTGTTAGCACGTTCCCGTGGGATAATTTCCGACATTCACGCGGGCGAAGCCGCGGGCAGAAGCTAGTATTAAATAAATACCTTTTTTTGTTTTCTGTACTCTCGAATGATCCGAAATTCTTCATCACTGTCACTAGTATCGTCATACTCGTGGTTCTTATGTTGGTACATGATGATGAGAGATAAATAAGCACTTGTACGATACCACGATAGTTTTGATTCCGAATGTCGGACACTAATTTTAATGATGGTGAACACTCGACAATTATTGACATACTGCGGTCCCAAATGAACCGGTATATCGCCAATGCAGGTTTTGTTAAATACATTATTAACTAATTAGATATTAATGATTGTTATTTAAATGGCTTGTAATAGATTTTTAATGCTTCATTAATGTTTCGACGCTAAATTCACATTTTACATGTTGCGTGCACGCAGGTATGACGTTGACCTATAGTACAGTCACGAGTAGGACAGATCGGCAATAATATCTGATTTCAAGATTAATATCTGTTGTCAGATGACGGCAAAATTATGTGGTCATTTGTGGAAAGCTATACAAACAGCACAAATATGTGACATCGAAGGAACACCAAAATTATTTGACGAGACAAACCAGTATTTTGGCGTCACGTCTCGTTGGATAGTTTATAATGAATCATGAAATCAGATATTATTTCCCAGCTGTTCATAGCACACGGATATCGATAGTAATATATTTATGCTCGTGACTGTAGGTAAGTACCCACACCACCAAAATTATTTGACGAGACAAACCATTTTGGAACACCAAAATTATTTGACGAGACAAACCAGTATTTTGGCGTCACGTCTCGTTGGATAGTTTATAATGAATCATGAAATCAGATATTATTTCCCAGCTGTTCATAGCACGGATATCGATAGTAATATATTTATGCTCGTGACTGTAGGTAAGTAAAGGCTGCAATAACGCTTGCGTGCAAGATGCAAGCCAATATTCTAAGAACGCAAGTATCTTGTGTAACTTGGAGCTTGTTAGCATGCACCTTTCTTGCACTAAGTTTCTACGAGTTTTCCATAATAAAGGAACCACAAAAGAGCCAATTAGTGAGTGCTTGCTCTGTCTACCTTTGAGATAGTGAAGGGGCAAAGAAATCGTAATTGGGAAAGAAAGAAAAGTTGAAAGTACAGAGTAGACTACCTCGTTGGTTTAGTGGTCGCAAGCGCTACTGCTGAGCATGAGATCCTGGGTTCAATTCCCAGGTCTAGCAAAGTGTTGTCAGGAATTTCTCAATAGCAGCCGGAGTCTCAATATGTGCCCGGGTGATGGCAATAGGCTCACCCCTGTTTCATCATCATTAGACATCGGATTATATGCATTTGCATGTTTGCATATGCAAATGCATATAATTCTGTAAAACCACAATAGTTAAACCACTTCATAAGAAGAACAATAAAGAAGACATGGTTAACTATAGACCAATAGCTTTAATCCCCATATTTTCCAAAGTAATTGAAAAAGTAATTTATGAGTCATTTTATTCATTTCTGTCCAAATATTTTATATTATGTGAGGAACAAAAAGGTTTTCGTAAAAATAAAAATATAAACATGGCCATATACGACCTAATAAATAAAATAATGGTTAATGTGGATAAAAAAATACCAATTTGCGCCATTTTTACCGATATGACCAAAGCTTTTGATTACGTGAACCATGAAACCCTTTTGGCTAAACTTGACGCTTACGGTATACGAGGGAATGCTCTACGTCTAATAAAATCGTATCTAAGTGAACGTCTTCAATGTACAGAAATCTCCAAAATATGCGTCAAATCAAAACGTGAGGTTAAATATCTATCTCGTCCTAGGGAAATTAAATATGGCGTTCCGCAGGGCAGCGTTCTAGGACCATTATTATTCTTACTGTATATAAATGATCTACCCCGACAAATTCCATACCCTTGTGTGTTATTTGCCGATGACAGTACGATCCTAATAGACTGCCTCGACAAAGAGCTTTATGAAAATGAAATAAATAATTCTCTCAAATTAATAATAAATTGGCTCAACGATAATAATCTTATCATAAACCTCAATAAAACAAATATAATGCATTTCTATCAAAAAATTCTTCCTTTAAATCTAAAAATTAATTATAAAAGACAAACTATTGATAGCGTTAACGTGGCAAAATTCTTGGGTATATTGATTGACAGTCAATTAACATGGAAACCGCAGGCTGAAGAAGTTTGCAAAAGATTAAGCACGTCTGCGTATGCTCTCTACAATCTGTCCAAGAAAGTTAACGTTGATACATTAATGGTTGCATATCACGGTTTAGTGGCCTCTGTTCTAAGGTTTGGTGTAGTATTCTGGGGTAATTGTTCCGAAAGGGAGTCTATATTTAAAGCGCAAAAACGGTGTATAAGATCCATTTTTAATCTCAAGGTTACAGATAGTTGCATTCCTTTTTTCAAGAAACACAAAATACTAACTTTTCCTAGTATATACATTCTCGAAGTAGCTATATTCGTTAAAACTAACAAGCATCTATTTCCTGCATTGAATGATACAAGGATGCGAACTACTGCTATGAGATCAAAATATCAGAGTCTATTGTGTACTGGTAGATATAACACTGCTTTACTTAAAAAAAACATTATTGGTATGGCACCTATTATATTTAACAAATTGCCAAATTATATTAAGGATCAGCCCTTAATAAAATTCAAGAAACTCCTATCGTCGTTGCTGACAGAGAAATGTTATTACTCTGTTACCGATTTTTTAAATGATGAATTGTAATATTTCCTTCATTTTGTCTCATTTATGATGTAAATAATTTTAGACTTAGCTGATTCATGATCTCATTTTGAATTTAAGTATCTAGATTCTAAATTATCTGTAAGTTAACCACTATATTTTTGTATGCCAACAGGCAGAATGTACTGGGAATATCTATGAAACTAACACCATTATTGTAACACCTGCATTCTATACAAATAAACAAATTATTATTATTATTATTATTCTATTTTTATAGCGTTATTGCATATATTTTGGTACTTTATCATTGAGTGCTTATTTCAGTAGTTATACGTGTTAGGCGTGTTTGAAGAGGTCTCTGTAGAAATGGCGCCAAATTTCAAGTTCTGTCCGGTAACGTCAGTTGACGTCGAAAGGTCATTTTCAGCCTATAAATTAATATTAAGTGACAAACGTCACCAGTTTGCTGCAGAAAACCTGGAGAAATATGTTATTGTTTATTGTCACAAGAATTATAATAAATAAGTTATCATTCTTGCGTATAATTTATCGTTTATTATATGTTATAATAATAATTTATTATAACTAATATTAATATATGTATAATATATAAATATAATTTAAAAATAAACGTAAATTCTAATAATAAATGGTTTTTTGACTGTGCATATTTTATGCATAATTATTTCGCCCTTTTTAGTGCATATTTGCATGCATATTTTGGCATTTTGATAGTGCATATAATCCGATGTCTAATCATCATCATCACACATCACAGTATACACAGCCCGACTTGGCCCACTGCTGAACATAGGTTTCTCTCTTCAACTGTCATTCCCCGCGCCCCTGTGCCAGCCTCATCCATATACCCGCGATGGTAACAATGTCGTCCGCCTCCATTTACATGGGTTTTAAAAATAACTGGCGAAATGTCAGGATACTATTTACTAAGTATACCTCTGCCCAACTCTTTTTTTATTTTTCTTTATTGGCCAATCAACAATTATTGTTTACACTTTACACCGTTACAATTTTTTAGTAATATTTTACGTAAATCTAAGGTTAGTGTAAAAATGTCTTAAAGGTTAGCACACTTAGCACCGCATCAGTTTTTGGCATTTGAAATTTTAGCATTATCACGCATTTATAACAAATTACCTTATATTATTAAAACTATGACTGTATTCAAATTAAGTTTAATCGAAATATTAATTGAAAAAAGTTATTACATAATTGACGACTTCCTTAATGATGAATCACTGACTGATTGACATGCTATTTATTTATACCATTTGACATTTTTTATTATTTATTTAATTTTTATTGTAACCTAGATGACTTTTTTTTTCTCTAATATTTGTAACCTTAGTCTGTTGACATTTGCCATTATTGTATTAATGTGACATTGTTACTGTAATTCAAATGATTTGACATTAATTTGTATTTTCTATTATTATATTCTACTAAGTTAATTATTATTTAAAATATAATATCTTTAAATTTGTGTAAATTACACTCGAGAGCAATGAATCCGGGTCACTTAAAGAATGTTAAAAATCTCGGAAACTAAAAATGATAGGTTAATGCAATAAATTGTATTTAATAGACAATGTAATACTCCTTACTATGTATAACTCAGGGTCGATTTTTCAATCGTCAGATAATTTTTATCCTGGGAATAAAAATGACGGATGACAGCTTTTGTATTAAAAATATGTCAATCCTCCTTATTTATTCTTCAAATAAAAGTCATCTGTCTGTTGAAAAACAAACCCTAAAACAAAAGAAACCATGAGATAATATAATATAAATCAAATTGGCTTTAAACATAGAGACCATAATAAATGATATTTTAAATAAACACAAATAAAATTTAGACAATGTTAACAGCTATTCTGTGCAATTTGGCTGAATAGTCAGAGTGCAGGGTAGCGGGATTGTCCGAAAGGGTTACCGCTGCCCTGGAACATAAAGGGCTAAGGAAGGAACACGGGTGGGTTTTAGTCAGTAAGAGTCTGACACTCCCTCCTGCTCCACCCAGAGCGGGAGGAGTCATTTGATGATTTCCCATCCTCAAAAAAAAAAAAGAGTCAGAGTGCACGTCAACAAGATTACTGTAGCTGTTCAACAGTTTACAGAGCTGAGGGACAACAGAGCTTGCGTAGAGTACTGTTCTACGAAGTTCTACGAGCAAGAGCAGCATGAAGGAGTCTAGCAGGGGCCCTAAACTAAAGACGTGCCACGCATTATGCGCGCCGTGCGGTCGTGGGATCGGCCGCACTTGGTGATGGGGCCCGCTAGGCATGGCGGGCTGATACCAATCGGGGGTGCGGGGAATGTACAAGTATCTTCCGGGACCCCGACTCATGGTATTAGAAGGAACAGTGGGGTTTTAGTCGGTAGGAGTCCAACATAGCCCTCCGTTCTTCCCAGACGGAGGGTATCCGTGAGGATTTCCCCACAAAAAAGGGGCCCTAAACTGGAACTGGTTTAGTAAATGGACAGTCAATTTTGCACCGGAGTATTTTATATAAAAATGGATTCAGTGATTCTTTTACGTTTTTCCAATGACACCATCATAAAATGAGATTGTCTGGCTGCGTATGACCATTTCCTTTTGGCAATTTCGCAGGCGTAAGCTAGATGCCAAAGAAATAAGAAATCTCTTCTGTATTCGCACCAGTCTAAGGTTGTGCGTGGCATAATGAGGTCTCCAGATTGTACTGTAGTATTCCAAGATACTGCGAACAATACAACTGTACCTACATACAACAAGATCCTACAATATTCCTACTCACGAATCCCAGCATTTTTGACGCTTTTTTAATGACGTTTTCGACATGAGGTACGAATTTTAGTGCGTTGTTGAAAACAACTCCTAAATCCCTTTTTTGATCTACCTCTTGGACAATTGTAGGGCTCATATGGTATTTTTCCAGGTGTATTTCACGTGGTAGCACTTTTTAACCTTTAATGTCATTTCAATATCGTTGCACAATTGAACTAACGAGTCGACATCACTCTGAAGTATAACAGTATCATCATTAGATTTGATTATCCTGGAGAATTTGAGATCATCTGCAAAAATATAACATTCAGAGAATCGTGAGACAATGCGGGATATTGTTAACGAACACATTAAACACAATCGGACCGACATACGAGCCTTGGAGAACCCCCGAGGTGGTCACGTAGTAGGTTTCAGATTGGAAATCATTAACTGCGACAAAAAAGAAAAACTTACATTACATATTATCAAGAAAAACGGAAGCTAGAAGCTATTTTGGGTCGCTTTACCAATGCTGAATGCCGAGGAAAAAATGTGACGAAAATATTTCATATATTTGCGAAGCATGTGATGTTACTCGTATGTACCATGTTTCGTTAGTCATTGTGGGCGGGAGAGAACTAGTGCCATCTCTTTTATCCTAAATCCTCTTCGGGGATTACAAGCGTGATTTATGTTATGTAGTATCGCAAGATTAATAGGTAACATGTAAAGGTTTTCTTCGATTTGCGAGGCCTCAATCAAGAATAAAAATGATATGCTAGCGTAGGTAGATGGCAATTTTGTGATCATATTGAAGCCACGTGACATATGAGCTAGTTTTTGTCAATTACTGTGCCTCTGCCTACATTCTTTCAAAGTTCACATTTATTTTGAATAAATTTCTCATCACGAAGCTGATAATGAAAGATATATATTACTTATATCTTTACATCAATGTAGGTACAATTCTTATTTATTTCTTTAAATCTCCCTTACAATTACTTTCATTACAGCTGTATACCTAATGCGATAGCGTGATCTTAAAATTAACCTACTTAAATATAATTTAAAACTATGAAAAAACGTAAATAACATTTTAAAATAATAATAACTACTTTACGAAGTTCCCTAAATAAAATAAAATAAAAACAACAACATATAGCAACAACGTTTCGCGCCTCCGGGGACCGGTTTTACCGTCATAATATTAACTATAATTAGTCGAGACTCAAGATAGATAGCCAATCAGTGGCATAATTCATCTTGGATTTGTGTACTTTTGTGGAAATTTCGCTCGTATTTTTCCACAATCTATTATTATATAATAATCTATATACATAATAATCTATATACATAATAATCTATATACATAATAATCTATATACATAATAATCTATATACATAATAATCTATATACATAATAGGTTGTTTTTTTTTTTGTTGTAACGCCCTTGTCTCTGGAAGTACCAGTCAATTCGAACATTTATTTTTGCCCAATCCGTGAGGGAGGTTATATAGGCTATGGTTATAGGCACACTTACTAGCGTGCCAAAACTTCCTTAGCCGAGCAGAACGAAAAAAAAAATTAGAAAGAACGTTAAGCGAAAACGAAGTAATTGCGCGGGCGGGCGATGCGATGCGACGCGGTTGGTCTGGAGAGGAGGCAGTTTTATGAAAATGTGGCTGTTATTTTAGTATATTGTGTATCTTACGACTTCTAAGCGAACGAAGCGAAAGAGATAAGACCGCCCATTGTGTTGCCCTTTGTAAAATTTCTATATTTATATCTGTAATTTATATGGTGTGCATAATAAAGAGTATTCTATTCTATTCCAAGCGAACGAAGTCACGGCCAGAAGCTAGTAATACAACTGCGTGTGCGCTGCGCTGTGCTTGCATTTATCTTGAAGAATTGTAGATGCGCTCTTTTTACCCGCCTACAGCAACTCTGCTGTAGTAGTAGAACCATAATTATGAATCTCACTGACTATGTATTTACCTATGACGTGAGTTTTGACATTATAATCTCTGCCCGAGTACATCTACAGTATTTGCATAATGGCATATTATTATTTCTTGATATTCAGGTACGTACCTCATCTTGACTATAAGTACCTACTTACGTAACATCTTGGAAAATGATTGTGTTAATATTGTGGGTTTGCTGTGTACCCACGTAATTGATGACCTGTGTCCACGTAATGGATTGTCAAGTATGATTACATGTATTTTTCTAAGTTAACAATAACATTGATGTTCTAGAATTATCTAATGGACATCGTTCATTTATAAATGAGATTTTGCTACTTATTTTAAAATGTATCTTTAACTGAACATCAATTTCACTGTAACATAACATTACCGGAACCGGTCTAACTCCTTGTCATCAGATATGTTGAAGCATATAAGTAATCATATAATGGTAAAATATAATGTCAAATATGTCAAGAAATGATGATTACGCTTATAATTCCTGAAGTGTTAGGCAGAGGCGCAGTTATCTATAGTACGAGTATATATATCCACATTTCCCCATGTATAAGGGGCAAGCTCATCAACTGGGCAAGAAAGCAAACTCCGTGTTGTTACTGAGTAACTCCTGATGGAACGTTAAGTTATTGCTATAATAATAATAATAATAAAACGTTTATTGCGGAAACTTGGTCCATAGATTTATGTTTCCTATGAAAACATAACAAGGAGGTGTATAAGGGCAGGGTGATGGAGACGAGGAGATGAGGCTGAGCTTAAAGTCAAAGTCAAAGATATTTTATTTGTTAAACATAGGTGTAAAAATAGGTGTTTGAAATACAATAGGTACAGAGATCTCTATGTTTAGCCGTTAACGGCGTACAAATATCAAGTAGGTTATACGAAATTACAATTTGATATTAAAAATTTTGTTAAAAATTAATTGACATCGTACTTATTTATACTATACCCTGTCCAATAGGTAAACCGTTTTTTGACAGATGGAACTAGTGATTGCAGCAACATACAATTGATACACGTACATTACGTATTATATGTAATGTACGTGTGTAAGAAGCCATAAATAAGATAAGGCAGTTTATATTTATTTTATTACGTATTTTAAAGTTAACTTTTACGTAATCTGGAATACGTTCTAAGACAGTTGTCAAAAAACGGTTAACCTAATGAACAGGGTATAGTACTTTCTGAACGTTGTATAAAAGAAATTACACTAAGCAGGCAGATATTAAAAAGGGACCGTAAACGATTACGATTATTTAAACTGATTTAGTGCCTTGATGAGGGTTGTAACTATGTAATTAGCTAAAAACTTTTCATATTAGGTGTATTATAACACAGCCTGTCACAAAGTTTAACGCTCTGTTACAATAATATCCTGCTTAAAACTTAAGTTTATAAACTAAAATTCTTCTATTCCGAAAATCATTGAAACAATAATGTAAAACTCCTTCAACTTAAATAGTATTTTCAGTAGGTATTTTGTCATCATCTGCCTAGCCTTTTCCCAACTATGTTGGGGTCAGCTTCCAGTCTGACCGGATGCAGCTGAATACCAGTGTTTTACATGGAGCGACTGCCTATCTCACCTCCACAAGCCAGTTATTGGGTAATAAGTACGATACCCCTTGGTAAGGCTGGTTGTCAGACTTTCAGCCTACTGACGACCGTAACGACTGTCAAAGATCCACGAATAACAGCCGGAACCAATGGCTTAACCTGCTTTCCGAGGCACGGAGGGGTCTTTGTATGTAAAGATCCAAAAAACCGCGGCAAGCGTAGCTTAACCTGATCGCTCGAGCCGTGTGGCTGTTATTACTTAGCCACAAGCACATCTTTAGGTATCATTAGGTATTTTGTAAGGGTCCAAATACATTGTGTAAAGGTACTAACAAAAGTGAATCATGTTGTGAATACAAAATTCTTATTGATTTATTATTCTGGCAACTGCGCCAAACACATGAAGGTTTCACATGAATTTCAGCATGTCACCCAGGCCCAGGGAACGTGCTCTTTTGTTTTGAGCACTCTATCTTTGAATGTTGCTTTTGCTAAGTTAAGGGATCTCTTTCTGTACTTTTACACAGCCAACAACTATCATTGTTAACTTAAAACTAATGGAGTGCTGAGTACAAAAGTCCTTTTCATAAATATTCACAGGACAGACCCTACAAAAGTGCCTACGTAGTAAAATGATTAGCCAGGCTCTGAAAATAATGAGTGCCCACTTATCATAAAACCCAGCTGTGAATTTAATAAAAGCTAAATAAACACAATCATAATTAAATTTTCATTTACAAAATAACACTAAAATAAAAAAATTAAATCCTAAATAAACTAAAACTATTTACAAATTAAAATATAGCGTCTAAAAATTCATCCGCATCGCTGTCGACTGGTAATGGACCCAAGATACTGGTGGCATTGTCACGTTGTATGGCAATGCTTAGCCTCTGGCCAAGGTAAAAGCCAGCCCTTGGGTCATGGGAAATGTCAACCAGTCTTTTCGAAATTTCCTTAAAATGAAATTCAGTATGAACAAACAAATAAAAATGATTCACATTTTTGTCTTTGAAACCGGTATAACTAACACGCAATGATTTTGTCTACAGACTATGAACGCCCTTGGCTTGTCCCTTGTTATAATAGGTCATGTTATTACAGAATTCTGACTCAGAAAGTCTGGTAAACAATACACGTGTCCAGTACATTCACGCATTCAGAAGGATCATTTTTGCCTTAATGGAAGCATGATCTACTTGTTCAATAGCGCACGGAGTAAGCATTGTAATATTTTCTATCAGTCTATCTTAGTTACATCAGTAGTGTTATTCTGTATAAATCTCACCGTGATAACTTAGGCGAAGTGAGCTTGAAGTGAGTTATCAATAGTGTCGATCCCTAGCATCAGCGGGGTAATTGCGTAACACACTATCAGTAGTTAGTGGCTTTCATTTGTAGGTGGAAATACAGCTCCAGCGAATATAGGTCGGCAGATATTCTACTGTGTCTGGGGATCGTACACGAGGACATGCGTCATCCATCTAAGAATTATAAGAACTTTCTAACGTTTCTAAGAAAAAGGCCAATTACTCCCGGCGTTTGGGAAAAGTTAGTTTTTACATACTTATGTTACTTGTCTCAAATAACTTGAAAAGTAATATACCAAAGACTTTCTATTAACAGCGTAATATAACTCGTTAAAACGATTCTTTTTTCAAAGTTGATAGGTACTCAAAAAATGCTTACAAATATCTATTTTTTGGTTTGCTGCTCGACGCGAAATAGGTAAATAATTATATTGGGAGTTTGCAACTTTTTGCTAAATTCCTTGAACTTTCAAACAACAGACAAAAAACGTTTATTTAAAATTTAATTTTATTACATTGTGACTATTTTTATATTGTAGTTAAGATAACGACATCAAGATACGTACAGTAGTACAGTTTATCCAAAGCTAAGTAATAAATTAAATACAACTTAGAATAATAAGTAATTGGAATTTGATATAGCGTCTATGAATTATGTTTTTAATTCTGTAAAATTTCGCAATCTTTCAATAAGCATCATTTAAGCAGTCTTTTTTCGTAATTTATCTTGATTTAGACTAAAGAATATAGCTGTTTTGGTTATGATTCTATTAATTAATTATTTTTGATTTTGACTTTGCTTTCGTATTTAAACTACTTATTCAAATCGTAAGGACTCACCCGTCACCGCACAATTAGTACCGATTCCACGAAGTCGGTACTAATTGACTACAAATTAGTCTAATATTTAAACCTACTTTTTGATGAAGAAACAATAGTTCTTTGTGTACTTATATTTTATGTAACTTCACTACCAGCTTTAACGTGCTAAATAGTGTTTAGTTTGTTTTCCTAATAGCAGTAGACGCATCTGTAAAATTATCGACATTCAAAATACTGTGTTCTTTGTTCTTCGTTTAATGTGATAATTGTTTACGTGTGCGCAGGAGTTGGTGATCGTTAACGGAAGCTGATGCGTTGTATCTGTGCGCACACAGCGATAGCTCTGTGTAAACGGAACTGCTATCTCTTGACACCAATATAACATTTTACTTTACTCTCTTTGTGTGTTTATCCCGAAAACCTAATATTTCTTTTCAGTAATTGTTTCAGCACAGCTTCGATGTCAGACCATTTTTATTTATGAGAGAACTTTATTTTTAATGAACGCCGGGTACAATATTATTTAAAAGTTTTGTAGGCGATCGAACTTGGAACTTGCTCAAGGAATAATTTAATTACATAGAATTTCTGAAGGCGAGAGGAATTGCCCAAGGGTCCGTCCGCGTGACTCGTGGCTTTATACGGTTGCGCTGTTTCAATTATTCTGGGAGTCATAAATCTTTTATCATTCCTTTATGGATTAGTTGTAATCAGATTTAAATGTACTGCGTTTAACTTGAGAGTTTCTTGAGTTTTCAAAAAACTTTTCAGTGCTCTTTCACACACTATCACAAACAACATGTGTTTATTATCGCTTACTAGCTTCTGCCGGCGATTTCGTCCGCGTGATATTTCTTGGTCCCCCGTACCAACTCCGTCACATCGCATGGCCTGCCCGCGTTATTACTTCGTTTTCGCGTTCTTTCTTACCTCTTTTCTTTTTGCTCGGTTCCTAAGAGTTCTAGCGTGATGTTAGCCTTCGTCAAGAATTGAGCTATCAAAAGCAAAAATAATATTCAAATCGGACTGGCAGTTTCGGAGATTAGAGCCTTCAAACAAACTCTTCAGCTTTATTATTAGTATTATAGTTTGTACAGGTAGTTAGATAGCCAATAAATCGATTTCTATTTAGAATAAATTATCTACTTCTCCGTGACGTGTTGTTTAAACTGTTCGCAACCTTTGGAGCACGATTTCAAAAGTTCTAAACACCTGAAGCACGGCGCGTGACATAAAAAACAACTTAAAGAAGTGGAACTTAAGCATGAGCCAGTGCGTGCGTACAGACGCCAGCACATCAAGCTACTACAATCTGTCGAATTTCTTTAATAGATTTTCAACTTTACCGTTAATGTATTAGCAGGTTCAAGGTTGATTGAGAAAATTTTACAGAACTTTGTAGCTTGATGTGCTGGCGTCTGTACATACAAGTACCGATTTAAAATTAAAACGTACTTTGAAGATGATGAGTGCTTTACAAGGTTTGTGACCACATGCACATTTGGAAGCACAGCAAATATTAATCTATTAAAATCAGCAAATATTATATTATATCCTTTAATTAAGGTATAAAAGTAATTTATTTCAGTACTACTGCTCTCAAAACGGTAAGGAAAAAAACATCGTGAGGAAACTGTCATGTCCTAGAACCAAAACTTCGAAGACATGTGACATCTACCAACACGCACTGGGCCCGCCCAGATCATAGTCCCACTCTCTCTTGCCTGTGTCCCAGGAGTGAGAACATTATAGGCTGATTATGTAAGGTATAAAAGTAGATTATAAACTAAATTATAAAATAGGAATTTAAAAATAATAAGTCTTGCCAATATACAGATTAAAACGATAAGAAGCTTTAAACATAGTACACACGGCTACATATCAAGCTGTACAGTTTCCAGTTTTAGTAATTGACCTCGCATTGTATAGGTTTGTCGTACAGACGCCAGCACATCAAGGTACCTACTACAATCGGTCAAATTTCTTTAGTAGATTTTCAACATTCTCGCTAAAGCAAAAAAAAACCCAATCAATTTTGAACCTTATGGTACGAAGTTGATTGGGAAAATTTGATTTTCGGGTAGCTTGATGTGCTGGCGTCTGTGCTATGAGAAGTCAGCTTATACTGGAAATGTATAATAGCTTGATATGTCAAAAACAATGCAACATTTTTAATAGGCATATCATTTACCGGACAATTTATTATGTTCCTTCAACAGTCCTTAATTGATTTTATTACTTCTTATTAGCGATCCGGCTTAATGATGTGATACTAAAATATATTCTTATTACATTTTCTCATCGTTTCTCAATTTCCGTAAGTACCTAATTAAATTTTCCATGAAAAGAACACATTTTTATTGTTTTATTATTACGAAAAGGGATCTTATTAGGTACCTACATGGAAATTTATTAATAACGCACCATTTCTAATGAACCTTCTTTACAACTAATTAAATTCTGAGAAAATCACAATCACACACAATTCACAATTCTAAACACAACACACAATTCTCACAATTTAGGTAATCATTATCATAAGGAATGTCTAATATGAAAGTTCATATTAGACATTCCTTATGAAAATTATTATGTCAAAATTATAATCAAAATCAAAAGTCATTTATTCAAATTAGGTTGAGAATCAGCAATTTTCGAACGTCAAAATTACAAAAGACAGTCCCCCAAAAACGCCCGCCCTTCACCACTTCCTAGTGCTATCGCTGGGAAGAAGAAGTGGCGCAACAAACTCCCTAGCAGCACAGTTGTCTGTTTAGTTACAATATAGTTGCATGTATACAATACTAGGAACCTATGTTCAGTAATGAACATTACAAGAAACTTCAATTATTTGCCATATGTCAGCTAGCCAAAACTATACGTACTCAAGCTAAAAAATAATTAATTAAAATAAAAACTCACTACCTAAATAAAAGCCTCCAGGCATAAAGGGCGTGACAGCTTACATATTTATGCATTGCTGGGTTCGTCACATAGCTATCACTTGCAGTCACGATGATGAACTAGGACCATCGATGTGAAATAAATAAGTGAGTTAATACTAATAACAGTAACCTGTTAGTACCTAAGCTAATTCTGGAGAAAGAACATGAACATTGTCTTGAGTTAATTAGGGCGACCAACTATTCTTATCGTGTAAGTAGTCGTTGATGGAATAGTAAGCCTTTGAACAAAGGTTGGATTTTACTTGAGCTTTAAACGCATTAAAAGGCAAGTCTAACAAAGAAGAGGGTATCTTGTTATAAAAGGTTATACCAAGCCCAACAAATGAGCTATGAACCTTATGAAGCCGGTGAAATGGGGCACGTAATTTGTCCTTATTTCTAGTGTTAACACTGTGAATATCACTGTTTTTAGTGTACAAGTGCAAATTTTGGCGAAGATGAAGTATTATGCAACCGTGAGAATACCAATATCTTTAAAAAAATCTCTTAGAGAAACTCTGGCACCTGGTAAATTGCTCGAACAGCTCATTTTTGAAGGACAAATATATTTTGTATATCAGCGGCTTTGCCCCATAGCAGAATACCGTAGGACATAAGACTGTGAAAATAACTGAAATAGACTAAACGAGCTGTATCAACGTCAGTGTATTGTCTTACTTTCCTGACGGCGTAGGCAGCCGAACTGAGCCTTCCTGCTAGACTTGATATATGAGGTCTCCACTGAAGTTTGGCATCTACTGTTAGTCCTAGAAAAATTGCCGAGCCTACTGTTTCAAGCACCTCTTTATTTAAGACGATGTTGGGTCCTAGATTTCTGACATTCGGTAAGGCGAACTTTACACATTTCGTTTTCTTGGCATTGAGAACTAGGTTATTTGACGTAAACCAATCTGTAACTATTGAGAATGCACTGTTTACGTCGTCAAAATCTTGAATGTTATTCAATTAAAACTTGATATAGTACTTCGATTTTTGTTTAAGTAAAAGTTAGTCTTATCACAGTTTTTGGAAATACATCCCCTAAGGCTCCTGAGAAGTTTCCCATAGGAAACCCCTTCGTGCACATGGCTTCTAATTGCAAATATATCAAGTGCAGAAATAGTTTTCAATTCCGACCGGTAGTTTTAAAGATTAGCGCGTTCAAACAAAAAAAAAAAAACAAACTCTTCAACCAAACTCCTCCTTCCTCCTTCTTCCTACTAATCAAATACGTCAGTAGTTATATTAAGAGGAAGATGAATCGTTTGTCTATCGACTAACTTCAAGAGATTGGAACTTGTTATTAATTTGTCTACGCAGACAAACTTTAGTGAAATACAGGAACTTTCGTGGATTATGTTTTCTTATTGACCGACTGTCGGGGCGGATTTTCCCGGCAGAGAAAATCTTCCCTCACCCTAATTTAATTTAAAACTAAATGTAATATTATTTGCCTATAAAAACAAGATTTTAAAACAGGCAAAAACGGGGACCCCCAGCTTTAATTTAAAAGACAAATTAACTGAGCGCCACCTTAAATGAACCGATTAATTTGCTCTCCTAACCTAATGTTCTCTTGACTTTATTTATTTTAACTTTATATACCCAGGTATGCTGCCAGTAGCATAGCTTTTTCGTTGCGGAAAAGCCCCAAGGGTATTGCAGGTCAATTTTAATCATTGCTAATGTTTTAATTTAACCCTTGAATGGCAAAGAAACAGGATGAAAACGAAGAAGGTTGTCCGTATTTCCCGGGTCGGGGGACCCCTCGCACCTTTGCCGAACCTAACCAATTATTCGGTTTCCTGTATCAATGACCCAGTGTCCGGCCTGAAAGTAAATATTTCAAAAGCTTGGTATTCATTTTGGACATTGCGCAAATATTTTTATATGACGGCATTGTTGAGCCGCCCATTAGCCTTAGCATTACACACTTAGGTACAAATTGCAAGCATGTAATGGCAAGTGATTTGCATTAAGTACCTCTTATTTTCTGAATATAATAGCATCTTAAATATAATTTTATAACTATTTAAATATAATAAGAGCTATTAAAGCTTGCAAACTACAAACAAAGCAATAGCCCATCATTTGTAAAGTTTGCGTTTACGAACGATTGTGTATAATTTAAAAGCAAGTTAAGTTTTTTACGTGGCGGCCCAGTGGTTAAGGCCTCGACTTACGAGTTGTAGGTCGTAGGTTCGAACCCAGATAGGCACTTTATTTTGCGTAAATTATTTCATCATCACTGCTCTCAAAACGGTGAAGAAAAACATCGTGAGAAAACCGGTCCTAGAACCATAAACTCGAAGACATGTGACATCTACCAACCCGCACTGGGCCCGGGTGGTGGTTTACGGCCCACTCCCTCTCACCGAGAGGAGGCTTGTGTCCCAGCAGTGGGAACATTATAGGCTGATTATACATTTATATGATTCTTTTGTAATTTTGAAGCTCGAAAAGTGCTGATTCTCAGCCTAATTTCAAGAAATGACTTTTGATTTTGATTTTTTTGACGAACGATTATGTAATTTTAAACAAAAAATGAACTAAATGTAAATCTTGCATTTTCTCTTTCCATACCAAAAGTTTTTTTTTAGGAACGCGACTCATTAAGTACCTATTATTATATATTAAGCAGACATTTTGATTTATTAACTTTTCGCGAAAGAGGATTTAATTAAAGTAAGGCACCTCATTTGTTGTGTTAGTGGAAGCCCGGACCGGGGAGTTCTGTCAGCAACGGCATTTGGGATTTAACCAATTTGGTTTGTTTATGTAAAGAAAATCTGATATTTCATAACATTTTTGTCAGCTTACGGTACTGAATTAATAAAAACTGTTTTATTCCACACGGAGTTTCAATGCTTCAGTAACTTTGTTTAACGTGAGGTGGTAGGTTGTGGGTATAACTGAATTAACTTGATAAATATTCAACAAAATGGAAACCAATTTCAATTCAGATTTCAGAATAAGTATTATTTTACGAGAGATTCTTTGTAAGAGGCATGTGTTTAATCAAACCACTAATAATTCCAATTTTGCGCCGTTTAAAATATTAAAGAACACTCTACTATTATGATTCTCTTTTTGTGAACCTCAAATAATTCCTATCTTGGTGTCCACCAATGAGCCTCGAAATATTTAACTGATCAAAACATATTGACCTTCTAGCGGGGTAACTGCGTAATACACTATCAGTAGCAATGTCTTTTTTTTTGACAGTTCAATAACGTTCATTACGTTATTTACGGAGTTGAGCAGACAAATGTTTTGAACATATGAAGCAATGGATTAGCAAAGTGATTGTTAGCGAGTTACGCAATTAGGGTGCTGGTCAATAAGTTTTTAGAGTATCGGTTAAATATTTCCGTTTATAAAAGTAGGTATTTCATGTAAAGTCACGAGTACTACTTAATATGGCAATACTTGGAAACTTTCAATTGCGATTTTTGCGTGATTGAAAACAACAATGAAATACGACACATTGGAAACTTTCAATTGCGATTTTTGCGTGATCGAAAACAACAATGAAATACGACACATTGCAAAATGGATCCTCTTCCTATGGATTCGAAAATACTATGTTCGTAGCAACATAAAATTTCATCTATACTTATAATAAATCTGTAGAAGTGAAAATTCTGTACATTGAAAATATCAAAAAAATAAATGGCAGGGGGTGTTACTAGACCGACACCGAACCCAAAAATGTGATTAAAAAAATTTTTGTCTGTCTGTCTGTTTGTTCAGGCATCACGCAAAAACTACCGGTTCGATTACGATGAAACTTGGTATAATTATTCTTTAATATCCTGGGCACTACACTGGGTACTTTTTATCCCGGAAAAGTATCTTACAATAAAAAACAAACTTAATTTTGCGGTTCGATCCCTAGATCCGATTACTGTACCAACCGCAAATAATAAGTTTGTCGTAGGTTAGGTCACCCGCAGTGGAGTTCATTTTTATTCCTTTTACTTTTTAGAGTTATTTAGGTTTATTTTTATATAAGTCGTAGGTATAGATTTTAATTTTAAAGTATAGGTAGTATATTTGATAGTGTACGTAGTGACCGTAGGTTATTTTATAATACTGTTAGGTAGGATAGTCATTCGTATAGATATTAGTTTTTAGAGATTTTGCTTATTTATTGAGTTTAGATTAGTTATCATCAGAAATAGGTTTATTTAGGTAGGTAGATATTTAATTTTCTGTTATTGAGTTTTTTTTTTTTTAATTAGGTAGGTACTTAGGTAAAGATATCATATAGGTACCCTCTTAATCACCACTAATGAGACACAATTGGTTTTCTATTGTAATTAGCCACAAAGGGCCCGCGAGACAGATGGCATTCTGGGGAAGCACATACATTTTATCCTGTTAGCACGTTCCCGTGGGATAATTTCCGACATCCACGCGGGCGAAGCCGCGGGCAGAAGCTTGTTAAAAAATAAAGGAGTAAATCGCTTTTGAATAAAGCCGAGTGTATACATACTTATGCTTGTGACTGCACTGATTGATACGTTTTCTCAGTACGTTCAAGGCTAAAATATGCA
The DNA here is from genome assembly GCA_951799955.1 of Apamea anceps. Classification (NCBI taxonomy): domain Eukaryota; kingdom Metazoa; phylum Arthropoda; class Insecta; order Lepidoptera; family Noctuidae; genus Apamea; species Apamea anceps. Next base: position 12,174,195 of record OX637505.1, on the reverse strand, counting down.
TTAGTCACCAAAAACCGGTTAAGTGAGAATACAGTTTTCCAGTTGCTAATGTAATTTTATCCTACCTTAGTAACCGATGGTTTAAAAATAGAGATTGTAGCATGATCAAGATTGTAATAACCTTTGAGTTTCGTGTACTTCTTAAGTTCTTATTAAGTTACTAGCGCATTAAGTGCGGCCAACGCGCCTGCGCGTTTTTCAAGCTTTGACCATGTGCTAGCGGTGCGTATGCTCGTCCATACAATTTACCTAACTTTCTTCGAGTGCGGCGCAATGCACAATGGACGCACGGGTGCGTCCATTGTGTATCTCTATTGTTTCGATAGCATCGTAAAATAAGGGTGTCTACACACCTGTTCCTATTGATACATACGATAGTCGGTTGTTACATGTTACGGGTGTCAGGGTGGAATAATATTCGTTCGTGGTGTATCTACCCACCACAACTTGCTTTCAGAGTCGTGTCTATACGTAGCTACGTAATAATAGCTATTATTGACATTTATTTGGGACCGAAAATAAAAAAATTAGTTTAAAAAAATATTATTTATTTTTTTGTTTTTTTGCCCACGCCTTTTCCCTTGGGCGTGGGCGTGGGCATATCTGGCCGGAGGCACGGCCGTTTGGCGGGCCGGTCGTCGATGATGACGGTTCGCTTTGCCGCCTGCAGCAAAGCCGTCATCGTCGACTCCTTAGCCCCGCCGACGCCGCTCCCCCCGGCCCCGCCGTCGTCAGCGGCAGTCGGAGGCAGTGACTCCGACGGGACCCAATCACTAGGATTGGTATCCTCATCGTCTTGCCTAACAAAAAAGTTATAAAAATGTAATAAATGATTTTATTTTGTAAGCAGGTTTGTAAGTACAAACACTTGCACGTCAATCATATTTTTAGGTCGGCGTTTCCTATCTGACTAGTCTGAGAAGTAAGGCCGAAACAAACTCAGACGTCACAGTCTCTTTTAAAGTCCAGACATAATCTTGGTCAGATCATATGAAGACCATGTAGGTCGATGTCTGAGATGGTCTTTTGAAGAAAGAACCAACCACACAGATTGAGAGGACCTGTCCAGTCAGTGCACGCATATGTCAGAAATCGTGCAGCTCAACTCAAAACTTAAACTCAATAGGGATAACTTCTAAGAAAACTGCACATATTACAGCGAAATCTTTGTTTTGTTTAGTACTTATACAAATTATGAAAGAATACTTACAGAAAACCTTCTTCCATTTTTCACTATTTATTTTTGTGTGCTTTCGCGCTATTTTCTCGCTGACAGCTAATTTGCAAGCGACAACATACTATCTTTTTAGTTTATGGCCATTCAATATCAGGCACAGTCATCGGACCGTACTGCCTAGTTTTACGTGAATTGTAATAAATAAATAATTCAAAATAATGTATCCTATCTATGAGTATCTATAATATAATTAACGACGTTTTTTAATATTTTGTAAAATAATAGATAGCGACGTAAAACGTCGAACCAACAATTCTGTGGTTTGGATCGAATCTAATCTGTACAAGAACGAAAAAAATACCACAAGGCCTCTGTAGCCATGCCAAAATATATAAAAAAACAGTCCAAAATGCTAGGAACACACCACCAACTCAGACCCACTCTCTCATCAACCACTTCTCAGTACTTAACTCCAGATCCTTCTTTGTCCTAGTACAATGAAGACTAGTACCTATCTAGTTCATACCTATTATCAGCCTTACCTGTTGAGTCTTCACTTCATGTTTGTGTGTGTGATGGAAATAAGACACAAAGGGTCATAAAATAAAAACAACTTAGGAAAAGTTCATAGTTTATTGGGGGAGCCCTGATGAGTTGTTTGGACAAGAACAATCACCAGGGCTCCCCATATTCAATACGCTCCTGGAGCCAGGCCAGCCAAATGCTGGGAGTTGGTGGTGCTGCTGGTGCAGGCCGGAGTCCATTCCTGCAAAAAAAAAAAAATATTTTACATACAAAAAAAAAAGAAAACTTCCGAATATGAACCTACATTGTAGGTAAGCATGGTGTGCTGTTTTAAAATGCACAAACAAAACAAATGAAAAGCTGGCGCACAGTCAACACATTACACTATTTATACATAAAATATGGGGGACCTGACCCATTTTCCTGACATTTCCACATAATTAAGAAAAACGAAAATTTTATCAGCCTAGGGTAATTTAGGAACAGTCACATGTGGTGTATATTATTAATACATAACATACATTTATAACAGATGTGTGGGAAATAAAACGGGAATGTGCAGTTGAGCAAGTAAGTACTCACAGCATGTCCACATACTGCTCCTCCTCTTCCGTCCTGTACACCAGCAGCGGGTGCAAGCATAGCTCCAGTCGCCTCATGCGCTCCTGCACTTCGGCGACTGGAGCTAACAGCCACCGAATCTGTCGAAGTAAAACAAATAATGAAATCGTATTTTTTCACCTACGCGTAGCGTTTCGAGTGACCATAAAAATATGGCGTGTATTATTATTCCGAACTTTAACCTATGAATGAAACTATTAACAAAAGTGGCACTAAACAATCGATGACGGTATATACCTCGTCCACAAACACCCGAATCCTGCTGTCCGCAGTGTGCGCGTCGTAGTTATCGGCCTGGTGCCGTAGACTCTCCTATACCGGTCTGAAATGAAAAAAAACATTTAAAATACCTGATAAATACAATATTGCTTACATGAAATATTCATTCAGATGTTGATACTTACTCATTTCTGGATTCTGCACCAGGCCCACAACACACGACACGGCGGCGAATGGCCCGGCCCCAAGCACGCAAGGTATCCATTTAAAAAAATTATTAAATAATTTTTAAAAAGTTTTGTGCACGACACTGTTACACTGGACAGTGGACTGAGTGAAGTGAAATATCTGTCAAATTTAAATCTTAGCAAAAATTTTTGAACGAATGAATGACAAATCAAAATAATGTTACCGTATAATTAATTTTTGATAATATATTGTTGATATTATGTTACTGACCACTATTATTTGTGGAGAAATTGATTCCTGTAGCTGATGATAAAAGAATAATTCGATAGAAACGATGCATATTTATTATTTTGTGTTGATTTTATTCAGACTGTTTAAGATATCAAAAATATACCGATACCCTTTTGTCTTAGGGCTTGAACTTTTAACAATAGATTTACTAGGTATTTCACTATTCTATTATACATAAATATACTTACTTAATTTTAAATGAAATTAGTGTGTATAATTTCTGTAAGACCAAAACTGTTCGTAGTTAAAAAAAGTATTTGTTTTCACCCAGGCACCTACCGATTTTGTAGGTTAGAGATACTAATAATCTGTAATAATAACAGCATGATTTTGTGGTTTATACCTAAGTCCATTTACAATAGCATTAGAAAGAAGTTAAAAAAGGTTATTTTTAATGCACACTTTGTAACAAAAATACAATAAACATTGTTACATTATGATAGACGCCGAATTTATTATGATCTATTTTTACAGCAGCTGTCACACTTAATTGTAACCATTTTAAATATTTATTTATGAAATTATGTGGCTTTCATTTATTTATATTATATAACTCCAATTTAAAATTACAGTGTCAATGCTAAAAACCTAAAAGAAGCAGGGATGAACAATACTTGGAACATTATTCGTTTCACTATAATTCTACCGAATTTTATTTTAATTAAGGTGGATGCGCTGCAGTAGCCCGCGAAATCAGACGAATTCGGAGCAATTCTAATTTAAAGGGATGTATTGATGATTTTTAAGGTTAAAATTGTACCCTATTATTGCATACATATTTCTTATTGTTGCGCATCATATTATTTTTATTAAGATACAACCTTACACTGACCTGCAAATTGCAAAAAACGCAAGAAAATTAGAATTTAAGCATCTCCCTTAAAATTGTTTTATCATAACTTTGAAATAAAATGTTTTGCATTCCTGCTTCTACGAGCCTCTTTTTTCTAATGCTATTATAAATGGAGCATAGTTAAAACCTACAATAATAATAGATAGCATATTTCATGATTAGTACATGTTTTCTACGTAATACGTAGGTAGATAATGTATCGTCTTATTTCATCTTTCATTCATTCATTCACACATTCACTTCACATCTTCATTCTCGTCACAAGCAGTCGTTTAACTTCTTTTTCCTTAGTCTGAGCGTTTAACAAATAAAGAAGACAACAAAGAATAGGTACTTACTGTGTTAGAATGGTTACATGGTCACAACACTCTATAATATAAAAAAAACATTTTATTGCAGATGATGAGGTCAGGTAGTTTTAAAGTTTAAGACAATGACAAGTTGCTTGTCAAAAACTTTTGTAAAAACGTCAAACCTTCATACAGCCAATGCCCGTGCCATGGCGGACAGCGTTTAATTTAACACAATATTTTTTATTAACGCCATCTAGTGGCTCGCGTGTTAATTTATTCTAAAAGCCTTGTAATGTGCAATGATGTACAAGAGTTTTTTGCAGATGGCGTTATTCCTAATGCAAGCTATTATGATCATAATAAAGTTTGATTATTTGAATTGTAATAAAATTGAAACTTGCTTGGAAAATTCATAGAATTGTAAGTCTTATGGTAAAGAAATAGTGTTAGTTTTTGGTTGAAAACTTAAAATAACTTATACCTAATGTTTGATCGTCAATGTTGCGACCGAATTCGGTTGTAAAGCGATCGCTATGAATCTCGAGACTGCAGCCCCAGGTAACGCTTGATCCGTGAGGTTACAGTCTAGTCTAGTAACTTGACAAAAAAATGTAACAAAAACAACTGTCGTGTGAAACCACCTTTATTTGTAGCGTAATTGTTTTATGACTGTCATAAAACTCGAAAATTTTCAAACGCGCAGAAGCGTCGTGCCGCACTCGGACAAGTAGTAAACGACGCACTAATGCGGCCAGCCGCACTGGGTAAAACTTTCTTCAACCGCGCATGCGCGTTCGCAGCACCACACGAAAATTATTTGAACGCGTACGAGCGTTTGTCGCACAGGGTTAGTGAGCTATATATTTAGCATTTGCGAAAAGTTCGCTAATAATTCAGCAGTTAATGCGCTAGCGTAGTGAATCGCCGCCCCCCCTTCACACGGTTATTACGAGTTCACCAAACATTGCGATTTCTGTATTATATGTAGGTTTAATATTAAGGTAATGTACACATGATTGTTTATATTTTATTAAGTGAATTGTTGTTGATTTCATGTACCTATTTTATTTTCTGTTTTACTCTTACACACGCTGTCTACATCTCTTTATCTATTTTTTTTTTTTTTTGAGGATGGGAAATCATCAAATGACCCCTCCCGCTCTGGGTGGAGCGGAAGGGAGTGTCAGACTCTTACTGACTAAAACCCACCCGTGTTCCTTCCTTAGCCCTTTATGTTCCAGGGCATCACAGGTATGCTGGAAGAGATATAAGTATCACCTTTGTACCTGTTTTTGTGTTCTTTTCTTCTTGTCTGGTTTTCGCATGTTTTCCCCCAACTTGTTATTTTTTTGTGTTTAAGTTCTTTTTATGCGTCATGTTTACCGCAAATAAACGTTTTGTTTTCTTGTCTGTTTATACAGATGTGTGTACATAAATGGTTAAATATATAAATAAACCTTCGGGAATAAATTATCTAAATTACGGCGACAACCGCATCAAAATCCGTTGTGGAATTTAGAAGAACACTCGGTCACACAAACAGACACGATAAGCGATTTTAATTCATATTATGTATACCTATAAGCAAGCTAGGCTTGCCGCGGTTGGTTGTGGATAGGTGACTATCTTTACGTACCAAGACCACTCCGTCCCGGCTGTCATTCGTGGATCTTTGAGAGTCGTTACGAGTCGTCAGTCGCCCGAAAGTCTGACAACCAGTCTTACCAATGGGTATGGTTATTACCCAGTAACTGGGTTGTGGAGGTCAGATAGGCAGTCGCCCTATGTAAAATATTGGTATTCAGCTGCATCCGGTTAGACTGGAAGCTGACCTTAACATAGTTGGGAAAAGGTTAGGCAGATAATTATGTATACCTATATGAATTTTAATATCGAGAGATATTTTTCTTCATTGCCAAATATTGTCCCTGTCTGTAGATTATTAATGTTAGCCTATTATTTTGTTTCTTTGTTCCGGTGACAAAAATTTTAATACGCATATGACCATTAATATTTTACAAAGTAGTCTTCACCATCGGAAGAGACGCTTATTTAGTTACCAAAATAAAGTCAAAGTGCGGTCTGTGAATCCAGCCCTAAGCCTTATCCTGTGCCGTAGCTTAGCTGATGGATCCAGATATCACTACCCTACCAGACACGACGCAACGGTGCGCCGCGATTCTGGTAGAACTACGACAATTTCCATGAAGTTTTCCATGAAATTGTCTACTAGAGTAGCGTCATCCTGTCGCGTACACCTGGCTGCAAGAGTTATGGTCATCCATACCTGTGTTTTTTTAGCCAGCTTTAGCAGTTTTTGGCAGTTTTTAGCCGCCCGAATACCCTAACTTTGTACTGTTTTGATCAGAAGCATTGCTTTTATCTCGTGAGGGTGGAAGTTACACCCAGTTTCTGAATTGAGATTTGGAAATTGAGAACTTGTTAAACTCTATTTTAGCATTAGGTAGTTGAGGTGCTTCCTTCGAAATTCCAACTTACGAGTACTTTGCAAAAACCGTAAGAAATTTTGAATTGAAATTGAAGGAATTACTTTAATGCTGAAGTGGAGTTTTTGTTCTCCTTGGGCAAGAATGCCTTAACTTCGGTGCCCAAGTTATCGCCTATTTAAGTCATTAATAACTCCGAACACGATTGGCAAAACTCGTGTTAGAAGCAAAGTTCTACTTGAAAGCTTTTTCTATTGGTATATATTATGGCTATTGGGCTTCAGGGCAGAAACCCATAGTACAGTGCCCATTCTCTTTAGATCATACGCACCCTACTAAATGCGCGGAATTTATATTCGGAATTTCTGCTATCTCATTGGTACTAAGCAAATATTCACGTGTATGGCTTTTATTCTTCCAACATAACACAGCATATTATTGTTTTCCAAACGGTAAAGAAAGTCATCTGGTATTATATGTCAAAGATTTAAATCGCTATATTTGCCTTCAGCGGACTTAGTCATGCAAAAAAGTGTTCATACTGAAAAGAGTGAGCTCACGCATGATTAAATAGCGTTTCTATGACAATCAAGTCAAGTCACTCTGTCATTGTGTGTCGGGTGTGTCACAAAGAAACAGAAAACAGAAACGCGATTGAGTAGAACGAATTTCTGTAGTCATTAACGATAGCCCAGCAGTTGCATGTACCTGCCTACTTAACTAATTATAACCCCTGTTTATTGCGCTCGGTACACTGGTACTATACTATACATGTTATAAATTAAAGTCGCATTTCGTGTCTGTCTGTGTGACCGCGTTGTTCATCTAAACTACGCAAAGGATTTTGATGTGGTTTTCATTATCTTTTAGAGAATGAATTCGGGAAGGTTTATGTAAATCCGTGCGAAGCAGGGGCGGGTGGCTTATTTATAAACAGAAAACACATTATCTACATGTTGTATTGTTTTCGTTTGTTTACCCTGTTGAGGAATGGTAAACTAATGTTTTTAGCTGAAATATTCATTGTAGTTGCTTACTGTTTTTATTCAGAACTAGCTAATCCGATAGACTTTGTCCTGTCAAAATTGTAATATGGTCTTGAGTTCATAAAAAGAACACGAATTTTCTAATCTTCCAGCCGCTCCCAAGTGGTATTTACTTGAGAACGGTTTACAGATATAGATGCAATTTCTACGTGAAGTATCGGTGAAGTTCTACGGAATAATTGACATCAAATCTTTACAGAGATTTTTAATAAGCATTTGTGTCTATATGGGCCACATGCGACCTATGCATCACACTGACGTCACGCAAAATTCTGTATCGCGCAAGCAGAGTTTACCGTCCAACTAGCATATATACAACGCTCCGATATCAATCGTCGGGCAGTAGCCAACCAGACAAAACACCCGTCTGGTCTGAGGATCCTCCCTTTTCTATAGAGGATGAGTAAATTTTTACACCCTGTTCCTCATACCTCTATATATATCTAATAACGATAGAAGTTTTAAGTGTTCTAATACATTACTCATTGCTTAAACACGACTGTTGATTACTTACTACTAGTAAAGTGCTTAACTTACTTTTTCCTTAGTTATCGTAATTACTTACCTGTCAAACTAAATGAGTTTTAGTTTAAATTATAGTTGGTCCTGATAATTATCTAAAATTCATTAATTTGTACGACAATCTCAAAGGCCTTAGTGTGACTTCAAAGTTCTGAGACATTTAATTTCAGTTGCCAAGGAATTCGTTTTGCCTTAAACTGAAAGACAGTGACAAAGTAGTAAGTTTGTAAGTACTTACCTACCTAAATCTGCCTAGCTTTTGCACAACTTTGTTGGGGTCGGCTTTCAGTCTAACTGGATACCAGCTGGATACCAGTATTTTACATGGAGCGACTGCCTATTTGAACACCAAGTTACTGGGTAACACGATACCCCTTGGAATGGTTGTCAGACTTTTGGGCTTCTGACTATCCATAACAAACAACTGTCAAAGATCTACGAATGACAGCCGGGACCAACAGCTTAACGTGCTTTCCGAGGCACGGAGAGTTCTCGATATGTAGTGGATCCACCGCAAACCGTGACAAGCATAGCTTAAACTTCGATCAACACGTGCGGCTGTTATTATTTAGCCACGAGCCCCTCTACATAGGTATCTAGGTAGTTAACTTTCAATTTTTGTCAAGGAACATCAGGTCAAGGTACCAATGTACAATATGGCAAAAAAGGATACATTGCAAAAAAAAGAAGGAAACATTTATATTGAAGGACGAGTACCTAATTAGGTAAGGATCGTAGCATGCAGGAGGCGGGCGTTCTGTAGATTCTACTACCCCCGTAGGAAGTAGGTAGGTACGAGTTTATGGATGTATGTAAGTACAGACGCCAGCACATCAAGCTACTACAATCTGTCAAATTTCTTTAATAGATTTTCAACTTTATCGCTAAAGTATTAAAGTTCAAGGTTGATTGGGAAAATTTGACAGTTTTGGGTAGCTTGACCTGCTGGCGTCTGTACCTGGTAGGTTATTTGAGCATAGGCATACCTACTAATTTATTTCAAAGAAGTAAGTAATCTTTATTACAACAAAAATCCCAATTTCCAGGAAATCTCAATTAAGTGCTGGACGTGCCTGGCAGCACATTTGTTAATGTTATAAGAATTTATGTACTTTTATGGTATCTCTCTTTTACCGTATACCGTAAAACTCACAATTAAATCACTCTCAAAAATTAAATTAAAAATTTAAAAAACCCCCGACTACGTGAAACCCTATAAAAAGAAAAAAATAACCTTGAAATTATGACCCTACGTAAGTACGTATGAAATTTTTTGATTAAATGTTGTCCCGTCGGGGGACCGCTCTAATTATTAGCCTAACGTTCTGTTAAAGTATAAAATAGTAGCGGTCCCCCGACAGGACAATATTTAATCAAAAAATGTCATACGTACTTACGTAGGGTCATAATGTCAAGGTTATTTTTTTCTTTTTATAGGGTTTCACGTAGTCGGGGGTTTTTTAAATTTTTAATTTAATTTTTTATTTCATGCTTTTTGTAGGGACTCCTTATTATTTCTTTTCTTTTATTTTTTTGCATTTTAAGATTCAGGTAATTTGGTACTTAATCAGGTTTTTTGTAATTCGCCATTTTGTGGTGGTGGCCATCTTGGATTTGAAATTCGTCATAGTGTATAATATTCTACCAGTCAAGCCTTTTCATTTGATACCCATATTGTGGGAGTTGTGAAAAAAAAAATGTAATTTGCCATTTTGTGGTAGCGGCCATCTTGGATTTGAAATTTATCATAGTGTATAGTATTCTACTTGTCAAGCCCTTTTTTTTTTTTTTTTTTGATGGGAAATCGTCAAATGACTCCTCCCGCTCTGGGTGGAGCAGGAGGGAGTGTCAGACTCTTACTGACTAAAACCCACCCGTGTTCCTTCCTTAGCCCTTTATGTTCCAGGGCAGCGGTAACCCTTTCGGACAATCCCGCTACCCTGGCAGGCTACGGCCCTATGGGGCCCCGTCTCTCATGCTGACATCTCTTTGAGGCGCGCGTGGAACACACAACGCCGTCCGGCACGGGCCTGGTCCTGATCGGACGGTGAGTTACCCATTACTCACCGCCCGCAGGCCCGCGCCTACGGTGGCCCCTGACGGGGCAAAAAGGGGTAATTCGGTTTTTAAGGGGAGGATTTAAACTTGAAACTGTATGTTACATTTTCACACGTAAACCACTGAACTTCTGATTTGGCAAAGAGATAGATGGCATCCTAGGGAAGACATAATAAAATCGTAGGAAAGTCAAAACTGTACATTGAATATTTTTAAAAAAGCCAAAAATATAGTTTTTAGAATTTTTGTCTGTTTGTCTGTATGTATGTCCGGGATAAACTCAAAAAGTACTGCATGGATTTACTTCAAATTTTGCATGAATATTACTAAGAGGTCGGGTCAACATATAGGCTACCCTTCATCAAGCTTGCCTTGCCCAAGCCCTTTCATTTGATACCCATATTGAGGGAGTTGTGAAAAAATATGTAATCCGCCATTTTGTAGCGGCGGCCATCTTGGACCGATTTTCATGAAACATAGCTAAGAACACTCCCGACAAATTCACCTTTCAAACAAAAAAAAACAAAATTAAAATCGGTTCATCCGTTCGGGAGCTACGATGCCACAGACAGACATACACACACACACCCCCACACACACACACACACACACACACAGACACGTCAAACTTATAACACCCCGTCGTTTTTGCGTCGGGGGTTAAAAAAGGCTGTGAAGAACAACAGCGCAAAGTTTCATGATATCCCAGCTTTACGTTTAAAATCCGTTTTTAAAAGTTAGCGTACAAAAGTTGTTCGTAAAGTTGGCCGCGCTGGGGGACGAGTTTTTGTAGAAGTACTTAATTTAAAGTATCTTCCTTTGTCGCATGTTCTAGTGACGTTAATTGATTGTGGTGCTTGCGTTGCTAACTGTATAATAATTGCAATATGGAGTGTATGTACTAGTATGTAGTTAAGTGGTGTTTCACCTTTCTCTATTAGTTGCAAAAATACTTCTGCATGCCTTCCTTGATGCTAACAAACATAGAATTTTCTTTGTTTTCCAATTTAGCAATATTATTATTATTACTTTAATTGTTTTTGGGGCCCTTTTTTTTATTTTTATTTTTTTTTAAAAAGCGGCCCGTGGCGAAATGATAACAGCTGCACAGGTCGATCGATCAGGTTAAGCAATGCTTGCCTCGGTTGATCTGTGGATGGGTGACCATCTTTACATACCGGTTTAATGTCCGGTTTCCGAGATACCTCGGAAAGCACGCCTCCGTTGGTCCCGGCTGTCATTCGTTAATCTTTGACAATCTTAACGGGTAGTCAAAAGCCCGAAAGTCTGACAACCAGTCTTACCAAGGGGTATCGTATTACCCAGTAAATGGGTTGTGGAGGTCAGGTAGGAAGTCCCTCCATGTAAAATGTTAGTATTCAGGTGCAGCATTTTGCCGCCCAAGCGTAATTGAGCGAATATTCTCTTTGATAGGTTCGGCGTGAACCGAAGACCATAGAAATGTAAAAAGTTCTTTCCTATATCTATGGAAATAATTTTTTACATTTCTAGGGCGTAAACTAATATACTAGCTTCTGCCACGACTTCGCCCGAGTGGATGCCGAAATTATCTCACGGAAACGCGCTACCGGAACAAAAAGTACGCTTTGTCCTTTCCTCAGGATGCCATCTATCTTCTCCTTGCCAAATTTTATCGAAATCTGTTCAGTGGTTTAGGCGTGAAAAAGTACTGACAGAGTTACTTTCGAAATTATAATATTAGTATGGATGTACCGATCTCTTTTACTTATACGGCACCTTAATTGCGTAACAGACTAATAATCATAATTTGAATCATTTTGACGGATATTGCTAATCCATTGCTTCATATGTTTGAAAAATTTGTCTGCTCAACAACGTGAATATCGCAATGAATGTTGTTGAACTGTCAAAATGGAAGCCGTTGTTTGTTACTAATAGTGGGTTACGCAGTTACCCCGCGGGACCTACAATCGTAGGTACGTTTCTTGAACGTAGAAATTATTGATAGCTGAACGCTTCCTCGTCGACGCCGACTGTGGGACAGGTGCCTAATAACGGATTAGCTTTTACAGGGACTTGTGGAATTATCCTACATCATATAGGTATCTTGGGCTAAACGCTACGCAAACATTGTTTGGCTTCTTATAAGCGCTGTTAATCTTCTTCCACAAAGGCACTGGCAGAGCGGAAAAGGGTAATTTAGCTAATCCCATTCAATAAGCTCGATTCCAAAGACGAATTACTTTCTAAGACATTCAACATTTTACGAAGAGGTATTTCAAAGAGAATGGAATTGAATCGCGGGTACCTATTATAATTATAATAATATTATAAGTTTGTATGGATGGATGGATGGATGGATGTTTGTTACTCTTTCACACCAAAACTACTGAACGAATTTGGATGAAATTCGGCACACAGATAGTTTACAACCAAGATTAACACATAGGATACTTTTTATCCAGATATTCCCACGGGAACGAAACTTATGCACGTGAAGCTGCGGGGCGCAGCTAGTATTGTATAAATGTACTTTTTATCTTTTATAATAGCATGTAAATATATTGTTTTTGGAACGAAGTTCCTTATCGCGCGTTGCGAAAGGGGGCTAGACGGAAAAAATTAAGAGCAAAAGTTGTAACGACACTTTTTGATATAGTTGTAAGCCGTGCGGCGTGCGCGTGTTTCTCTTGTCTCTCTCTCTCTCTTATAACAAGCCAATTATTACTAAAATTGAGCCTACTGATTAAGTTTATAATACATTATATTTGTTAATAAAAAAAAAATATTATAACTCAAATAAAATATAATTTTATTACAATTCCTTCACTAATTAATCGAAAGGAACTTCGTTCCATCCGGGTGTCCCTTGACACCTCTAAAGTTTTTTTTTAATGCACTTATAATTTAATAATGTATTCAGAGCATGTGTATTCGATAATATGTAAGCTGTGGTTACCTGTAATTGAGTGTGCATTACCGTTTAATGTATATTATACAACTTCTACGAGTATTACGAGTATTTATATGCATGTATATATGTATATATATATATATACACCACAGACTATCTTGAGTATTGTGTCTCCTTCTGCCTTGAACCATCCAAAGGTTCTCTTGACAAGATAGATATTAGCGATAAGACCACCCACTGTGTCTTCCCTTGTAAAATGTCTACATTTTATGGTTTACATAATATTCTATCTAAGTATCTATACTGTAGGTCTGTGTGTATGGCCACATCGAAACATCCGCAAACATTTTTTAAATCCTTTCGTAAACAATGATTACATTGTTTATCCTGATCCGGCCATTAAGATAACCTGATTAGGTTAAGAATTTAATTAAAACAAAACTTTGTAACACTTTTTTATAATTTATTCTATCTTGATTACTTTCTACGTTTGCGAGCTTGAATAATATTTGCATACATTAAGTATGAGCGAGTTATATTCGAGGAACAAAGATAAATATGAAACAAATCCAAACTTACACCTTCTATATCTACAGGGTGGCAGGGACATCGACGCGCAGACTGTAACCATGGATTCAGCACATGCGTTTAGACCCCATAACTTCGAAATTTTTCGTCGGTTATTAAAAAAAAATATTGCTGTTCCATACACTTTGACCGCGTAGGTATTGCACTTTTATATGAACAATTTGCGCGTCGATGTCCCTGCCACCCTGTATACACTAGCTTTTGCCCCGTCTTTGTCCGCGTGAAATTTCTTCTTCCCCCGACCCACCCTATCGCATCGCATCACCTGCTCGCACTATCACTTCTTTTTCGCTTAGCGTCCTTTCTGACTTTTAATTATTTTTGAAATCCGGCTCCGAATCCGACAAATCCGACCGGCTGTACCAAAGATTAGCGTATTCAAACAAACAAACTCTTCAGCTTTATTATTACTTTTCGTGTTTGTCTGTGTGACCTTGTGACCGTGTTGTTCTTCTAAACAACGCAACGGATTTTGATGCGGTTGCTACCTTCGTATAGAGAATTTATCAAGAAGGTTTATGTGTATAAACCCTTCATACTAAACTTATATACCTATAATACACAAGTCTAGAAGTTTTGTCAAGTCGTAAAAACCGTGCGAAACAGGGGCGGGTCGCAAGTTAGGTATTACTATATAAATATTATATTCTTCAGTAGTTCTATAACTCTTTGACAAGAGAATTTACCTATGTAACAAACTGACAAAGCAACCCCCTGAGATACAACCTACTGTTTGACATCCCAAATAGCTGTTGACCAACATTCCCACTTGGTTGGGAAAGTGGTTTCTAGTAAGCAACTCGAGTTCTGTACTGTCTGTACAAAATGAATTAATTTATGAATGAATCTTATACCAATTTAAGTAAAGACCCCATATTACTATTCAAGAACTTTGCATTTCCGTAACGTTATGCTAAACGTAAGTACTGATTTATTATATGACGGGAAATACGAGTATGTGCTTTTCCCACGAAAATCCTTCTTGATATCGTGGAAAGCTGAGGATTTAACAGTCAGAATTGGGTGTAACGAATAAAGTAGGGCACATTTTCGCGAAAAACATTTTCCCCCATCAACGTGGCAAATGAGCATTAGGTACAAGTTTTGTCCTTGCCAGGGTGACACTAAATTCCTTAAAATTTGAATTGAGTTGACATTACGAGTGATTGAAATAAATGGAGTACAATGTATCTAACAATGCCTGTGCCCCAGTAGTGGGAACATTATAGGCTGATTGTCTATGACAGAATAGAATAGAATACTCTTTATTATGTACACCATAATTATAAATTACATATATACATTATAGAAATTTTACAAAGGGTGACACAATGCGCGGTCTTATCGATAAGAGAGATCTTTTAAAGACAACCTTTGGATGGATTAAAATGGGGAAGGAGAGATAAATACTGTAGGTATTCTGTGCTATACCATTTACATAATACATACATAAACTATAAAATATCATGTATGGTTATTTAATGTAACAATTAATGAAGGACATAAAGTCGTAACTAATATAAATTTAGCAGGATTTGTAATACAACTGACTAGTACCCATTTTCGTTGAAAACATTAACCAAGTTGTTAGTAGATGTAAATTCGATTTAATTAATGACACGACTTTCTATAAGTAATGGTTCTGGGTTGACTTCGTTGTAATTTGTAATGACTACGGTGGCAGCTGTTTTATTACGTGGCCTTCTAATTTTCCACCTAAGCCTACGTTGCACGGACGTAAAGTTATCGCGGTGGAATTTTTCGCGCACTGGATTTTCAACTCTCGGTGTTGAGCCAAGCGTTGAGACTCCAACAGAGCGCATAACAGCGCGTCAAAAAACATACTGTTGGATTTTCAACTCTCGGCTCTAAGCAATGAGTTGAAAATCCAGTGAACTAAAAAAAAGCCGCCGCGGGAAAAACTCGCTGTGCGTACCTGGGCCGTCTTTTATTACTGAAAATATTTTTTTATTTTTATAAGTTATGTCTAGCCTGTTTATATTAATTATCTTTGTCATTATGTTCTTCCGTTTAGATTTTTTTTTAATATTCTTAATTTTATTAATGTTTAGGTTAGGTTAGAAAAAAAAAGACACCAATTTCAGGCATTGTCTTTTGCCCACTAACCCTTTTAAGTCCTAAAGCCTAACATATATTTATGGATTATCAGATTAAAAGCAATAATTACCTACTGCCACTCTGAGAAAATAATAATTGTTCGTGGGCCCGTAATTAATAATAAACAACGTGTTTTAAATGAACCTTAACATTTTATTACCTTTGTAGCATTCCGAAATAACCACATTTTGAACTTAACCCAGTCAATAAATCTGTCCGGTTGAGCCTTATTTCGGAAATATATGGATAATACTTAGATATAAATAAACCAAAGAGAAAAAATGTCTACAAAAAAGAAGTATTAGCATAAAGGGTCTAGATGGTTGGAAATAAAACTCATGTAAGATATACTGCGACACCAAAAACCTTGATTTTTTGCGTAAAATCCATCTAAAGAGATAATACTGTTCAATGTTCAGATACATAGATCACTGCTTAGAAAAAAGCGGCTAAGTGCGAATAGGACTCGTACACGAAGGGCAAAAAACGCAGAAAAAACACGTTGCTTGTATGGAGACCCAATGTAATATTTAACTTCACTTTATTTTTATTATTAGCTGTTATAGCGGCAATAGAAATACACACTCTGTGAAAATAGCTGATAGAGAGGCGGACGGACGGTCGGATGGATGGACGGAAGAACGGACGGACAGCAGAGGCTCAGAACAGGGTCCCGTTGGTACCCTTTGGTACGGAAAAAAAGAAAAGAAATAAAGAAAATACGTTTATTTAGGTACGTTACGTTACGAAACAATAAAAACGGTTCTAACCATACGTGTATAAGTAAGAAGATAAGGTCGAAACCAATCAGGGATATTACTGTGAAAAGAACTTCGAAACACCGGGATTTATATAAAGAATAGTAGGGAGGTATGTAGGCTCTACCTAACAACCATATTTACCATATAAATACTAAGTGTTCTTGAACGAGTCAGTCGGAAGTCTGTACTAATTTTAGTGTCAGATTTTAATGTGTTTGTCACGATTTGTCATTTGTTTTTGATATTACTGTTTCTTTTTAAATTTTAATGTTATTCAACAACTTACTAGTCTATTATTCAGCTGGTGAACAAATCTTGACGTACGTAACCGGTTGAATGCCGTAATTACAGAAACAAATTATTAAAAACTCATTGTGTCTCGCGTGGATCCACGTCACTGCGTCTCGCGTGGATCCACGTCACTGTGTCTCGCGTGGATCCACGTTTATGGAATGCATAAAGGGGTTTTTATACCACGCTGTATAAAGTTTGTCTTAATAAGAGTATCAACACATATGCATTCATTTTAAAAGAGTAACGCTGAAGTTTCTTGCCCACTCCAAATGAAAACTACCTTTTCGAAGGAGCGACTAGAATCAATTATATTTTATTGTAATTTTTGACGTTTAAAAGTGCTTTTTATGTGCCTATTTGGAAAAAAATGCTGACTTCTTTTATCTGCGTAGATCTAGCGTAGTGTATTTACTCTTATATATTATAGGCTTACTCTTATTACCCTAAGCTAATGCTTTTAACGGACAGTCTCATGATTATTTGCTACCGGGTGATGTAATAGGCCCTTAAGTACCACAATTTAAAGTTTTAAATGACAAGCATGGCACCAAGAACCTTAAATAGTTCTGTATATAGTACAGTTACACACGACAACATATCAAGCAAGCACGCATATACGTTTCCAGTTTGGACCTCGCATTGTATAGGCTTTTCATACAATCAGAAGTCAGCTTATACTGGAAATGTGTAGCTTGATATGTCGCCGTGCGTACATATCAGAAGGCCAATTCTCGTAATTTAAAACGTTCAAAATCTAGTCGCAGTCTCATCTCGGCGACAAACAAATGTCAAAATCTTGTCAAAATGTAGGGAAATTAGAAGTATTTTTTGACAGATTGGGACTGAGATCAGACTGTGAACGTTCTTAAAATTACGAGAATTGCCCCTCTGGTGTGTGTGTAATGTGAGTATTGTATGTTTATTACGTTACTAGCTGTTACTCACGACTTCGTCTGCGATCCTGGATAAAAAGTAGCCTATGTCCTTTTCCAGGTCATGGGATACCCATGTGCCAAATTTCATCCAAATCCGTTAAGCCGTTTAAGCCTGAAATCTTAACAAACGAACAAACAAATTTACTTTCGCATTTATAATATTAGTTAAGACTATAAGAGTGAGTGTATTTAATGAAAGTTAGATGTATTTACAACTGGACAAAACAAATATCATTTTATATTAATTTCATGAATAATATGAAATAATAATAATAATGTGGCTAAGTTATAACAGCCGCACGGGTCTATCGATCAGGTTAAGCTACGCTTGCCGCGGTTGGTCCGTGGATGGGTGACCATCTTTACATACCAAGACCCCTCCGTGCCTCGGAAAGCATGTTAAGCCATTGGTCCCAGCTGTCATTCGTGGGTCTTTCACAGTTGTTACGGGTCGTCAGTAGCCCGAAAGTCAGACAGTCAGTCTTACTAAGGAGTAGCGTATTACCCAGTAATTGGGTTGTGGAGGTTACATAGGCAGTCGCTTCATGTAAAATACTGGTATTCAGTGATGATGAATAATTCCATGAATGGCACATAACACTGTGGTTTTGACTTGAAAAGGCAGAAGTCATAAAGTTCAGATTTATTACTTTGAAACACATTGTTCATCTGTTGTGGTTACAATTTGATCCTAAACTGAAAGAAGTTCTATTTACAAGTAAACACGAGGCATCAATTACACACTAGATGTGGGTATTCTCAAGGACTAAGATAAGAGGAAAAGTGCTGAGTGACAAAAACTGTTTTCAAAAGAACCATGTTTTTAGGGTTCCGTAGCCAAATGGCAACGGAACCCTTATGGATTCGCCATGTCTGTCTGTCTGTCTGTCCGTCCGTATGTCACAGCCGCTTTTTTCCGAAAGTATAAGAGCTATACTGTTGAAACTTGGTAAGTAGATGTATTCTGTGAACCGCATTAAGATTTTCACACAAAAATAGAAAAAAAAACAATAAATTTTGGGGGTCCCCATACTTAGAACTGAAACTCAAAATTTTTTTTTTCATCAAACCCATACGTGTGGGGTATCTATGGATAGGTCTTCAAAAATGATATTGAGGTTTCTAATATCATTTTTTTCTAAACTGAATAGTTTGCGCGAGAGACACTTCCAAAGTGGTAAAATGTGTGTCCCCCCCCCCCTGTAACTTCTAAAATAAGAGAATGATAAAACTAAAAAAAATATATGATGTACATTACCATATAAACTTCCACCGAAAATTGGTTTGAACGAGATCTAGTGAGTAGTTTTTTTTTAATACGTCATAAATCGTAACGTAACGGAACCCTTCATGGGCGAGTCCGACTCGCACTTGGCCGGTTTTTTTTTTTATAAAATATGTTGCCCCACACTAGGAATTGCTCCTGTATCGTGGGTGCGTTTACAAACATTTAAACTCATACACAAACAGCCAGACCCGGAACAACTACTTATAGGCCATATCAATGGAATAAGAATATGGTAGAATTTTTTACCAGTGTACCAAGTAATCTTTGAATTAATGAGGTTTGAGCCGCTTTTTGAGATCTTTTTGTTAGACCCTTTTGTGTGGATATTTTAAAAAAAACGGTAAAATAGTCTTCTGGAATTTAGCACTCTGGATAGCATTGTTCGTAGTGCAGATTTACATAATAATGGTGCGCTCTGAGGAAAAAACTTTAGAGAAACTTCCTTATAGAATCGAAGTATTGTTTGTACTATAAGCTGTAATTAACTAAGGAAGTTAATGGCACTTAATTAACTTGCACGTTTGTATCTTTTCACACAAGACTTGGACGCAACTTCTGTGTAGCCGTTTCCATACACGGTTATTTTAAATTGGCAGAAGCGATGGGCATTGATACCTAAACATGATAATGTTTTGTTCGGGAGGTCAACGACCGCTGGACACCATGGTCTGAAATAAAGTATTTATTATTATTATTTATTTAAAATATGTATATAGTACGCACGACGACATGTTGAGCTATACATGCCCAGTTTGGACCTGACAGTTTTTAAGTATTGTTACTTGTAGTATGAGTGGACAAAAACTGTTTTAATATATGTGCTTCGTGCTTAAATATCGATACCCATTGCTTCTGCGGAGTTTAGCTAATCAATTTAAAATAACCCTCTATAGATTGAGGCTCCTAAATAAGCGTTTGCATTATCGCTATCGCTTATGGCTGTACTCGTAGTGTATATTTTGTTTCGCTAAAGTTTTGAATTTATAGTTTCGTTTAACGTTTATCTCGTGATAAGAAACATGGCTTCTAAATAAATCAACCTATTTTGTCCATCTGATAGCATTGCCAGCTGTAGATGAAATTGCCTCGTTAACCAAAAACCATACGAGTGACATTATGATTCACACGACTACATTAACGCAACCATACCTTTATTTGTCACAATCTAGATAAAATTAAGTACAACAGCGTACCTATGTACATATACTTAATAAAGCTGCAATTGTTGTTTATAAAAGGTCTTAATGTGTTTCGTGCAGTACCTACTCCCGCCGGACTTACCTGACTGCCATATTTTTTGTATTAATGACGACATTGCTAAACTCGACGCAAATTATGTCTAAAGAAATATAAACTTCGTACTCAAACACGCTTGACTAACTCACTGAGCGCGCCTGCTTGTCGTTGTACGAATATTTAGAGAGACTTTAAAATAAATTGGGACTGTTGTTATTGTTACCGTATACGCATCCTATAGTGGCATAAATACATACTCAAAAAGTTAGTCGCATTCATATTCCAGAGATGCACTCGTCCCTTGTGTCCAATACATAATGCATTTATGCACATAATAGAGAATAGATGGTTATTTGATATACCTTGAGTCAATTGTAATCACAGACTCTTGTGATATATGGACCGGCTTCCTTCGGGTCGTCGTTGCCAGTGGATTGTCGCCTCGTTAAGCTACGAGTGTGTTCTTGCTGCACTTAGTAACTGTTGGTCAGTGGACCCACTTTTTGGGGAAAGACAGTGAAAACACACAAAACTGGTATGTGATAAGAGGTGTTGCGCGTGGAGGTGGTCGTGCGGGATGCGCGTAGGCACGAGCGTCGCGCGCGGCCCGCGGTTATCAACTAAACACATTAAAAATGCCGGCTGGTACACAACCCGCGAACACTTTTCTCATCGTGTATCTTGCTGTTGCATTGTAGATTCGACAGGCTCCGGCCATCTCGACAATGTTGCCTATTCCATTCTATTTAACTATAATCGATTTGCAGGCGTGTTTAACATTATCTCAAGGTTAGGTCGGTTTCGATCGATGTTTGATTGTAGCACAGTGATATTACCTACCACGTATATTCACTGTGACGAATCGCTTTACGTTTGCTACGGTCGCTAACGCACGCGCTGGTAGCAGGTAGGTTTTGTATACCTGTTCTGTTATTTTGCGTTTATTTTCGATTTCGCTGTAGGTAGGTCATGTGTAAAATAATAATATTTATATTATGCCCTTGGTGTGTCGCTGCAATCGCTGGTAATTGAGCCCTCTGAGAATCTAGTCTGAATTACTCTGAAGTGGGTTTAATGAACTTAATATTTTCATTATCAATATTGCAGTAAATATAGTCATCAGTAGGTAGGGCTGCCTTGTAAGGTCACTCACTACCGTAATGTGAGTTTTTCTATTGAATAATTAGGTAGAGGTACCTGTGGGTCCAAAAACTGACATAACATTGCGCCTGTAGTCAGAAGTGCAGAGAACACCAACATTTGCCAAGTTACGTTTCAAGTTCCATGTTATAGGGGGCGAGCAATGCGTGACACTATCAATCACAATCTGGATCATTTAGTAGGATATTGCTAATCCATTGTTTCGTATGTATAAAAAATTCGTCTGCTCAACAACGTAAATAACGCAATGAATGTTGTTGAACTGTGAAAATGAAAGCCATCGCTACTGTTAGTGTGTTACGCAATTGCCTCGCTGGACAGAAATCGAGACTCCGGACTGCTACTGAGAAATTTCTAATGGAAAAATCCATAACCCTAACCTGGACCTCGGGATGCATCCACTACACCGACATATCAACAGTAAAAAAGCGGCCAAGTGCGAGTCGGACTCGCCCATGAAGGATTCCGTTGAGTTGATTGAATGAAAGGTAAATTGCGGTTTACGATTTATGACGTATTAAAAAAACTACTTACTAGATCTCGTTCAAATCAATTTTTGGTGGATGTTTACATGGTAATGTACAGACGCCAGCACATCAAGCTACTACAATCTGTCAAATTTCTTTAATAGATTTTCAACTTTATCGCTAAAGCATTAAGGTTCAAGGTTGATTGGGAAAATTTGACAGTTTCGGGTAGCTTGACCTGCTGTCGTCTGTACATCATGTATTTTTTTTAGTTTTATCATCTCTTATTTTAGAAGTTACAGGGGGGGGGGTCGATGACGACACATTTTACCACTTTGGAAGTGTCTCTCGCGCAAACTGTTCAGTTTAGAAAAAAAAGATATTAGAAACCACAATATCATTTTTGAAGACCTATCCATAGATAGTACCGGATTGATGAAAAAAAAAAAAAAAAATGAGTTTCAGTTCTAAGTATGGGGAACCCCCAAAGTTTATTGTTTTTTTTTTCTATTTTTGTGTGAAAATCTTAATGCGGTTCCCAGAATACATCTACTTACCAATTTTTAACAGTATAGTTCTTATAGTTTCGGAAAAAAGTGGCTGTGACATACGGACGGACAGACAGATATGACGAATCCTTAATAAGGGTTCCGTTTTTTGCCATTTGGCTACGGAACCCTAAAAACGGACAGAAGTTAGTTTGATTTATAATATAGATAAGGGAGAGGAAAAATACAAGGACTGACAATAGAACAGATTATTTTCCCTACCTATATCCCGGTATAGATTTTGAAGGATATTTTAAAAGGACGAACAACATATAGGTACAGACGCCATCAGGTCAAGCTACCCGTAACTGTCAAATTTTCCCAATCAATCTTGAACCTTAATGCTTTAACGATAAAGTTGAAAATCTATTAAAGAAATTTGTCAGATTGTAGTAGCTTGATGTGCTGGCGTCTGTACCTGCTACTTAGGAATGCCAATCAGACAAAACCTAGGGCTCACTAATGCTGCTGTAATATAAGGATAACCTAGCTTGTACTCAACCTTCATATGGGCGAAGAAGCCAATGTCTGCAAGGCATTACAACAACCAGTAGGATTGCTAATTACATGATGCATCCTTGTTACTGATTCCCAAGTCGTTTTTTATTATTCCCATGGGAATTGTGTCATTATTGTTTCAATCTGCAAATTAATTAATATAATATCATCATTTAATTAGCAAAGTCCACTTTATTATACCTACCAGACGCAACGAACCCAGGATCTTCTTGCCTGCGGGGTGATTGATAATAATAATAATAATAGTAATTTTATTTCTCTCAAAAAGGTACAGTTTAGATTGATAGGATCTAGTTACATTTTTAAAGATTATTATAATAACATACTAACAGTATGTTATATGTATGTTTCAACAACATTCATTGCGTTATATACGTTGTTGAGCAGACGAATTTTTTGAACATATGAAACAATGGATAAGCAACAATTAATCCATATTGTGATTGATAGTGTCACGCATTGCTCGCCCCCTATAACATGGAACTTGAAACGTAACTTGGCAAATGTTGGTGTTCTCTGCACTTCTGAATACAGGCGTAATGTTATGTCAGTTTTTGGACCCACAGGTATTTACGTATACTCTACCTAATTATTAAATTGAAACAGTAGCAATGACTTCTATTTTGTTAGTTCTACAACATTTAGTGCGATATTTATCTGTCCCAAAAGAGTTAACAAAAGAGATAAGTAACCAGTGTCGTCGGATATAGTTGTATTTTAATAAGAAACCGATGGATGTTTTAAAATGAAATTTAATTTAATAAATATTAACTGTTTTGTTTGTTTTCTAATGATTAAATTAAATTTTATTCGAAAATATCTACTATGTAACCAGGGTCGTTGGATATAGTTGAAGTTCAGTAAGAAACTGATACTAAACTTCAACTATAGGTATCCAACGACCCTGGTTACTTATCTCCTTTGGCGACCGTACATTGTTGAGCGGACAAATAATTCGAAATCGATTCTTCAAAACTTTTTAACAAAAAAATTAAACCGCCGAAAAAAAGTACACCTAAATAATTTTGAGTCGGCGCCGTTTAAATTTAAGGCAATTTAGTGATCTTTGTTTATTGATTGTTTGACGCCGACTCAAAATTACTTAGGTATACTTACAATAGTTTAATAACTTAGTTATTAAGGTTAAATAAAAAAGGTTTATTATTTTTTGCTTTTCAGTTTTTTCGGCGGGTTAATTTTTTTGTTAAAAACTATTTATTTTATATTTTTTTGTAGCTATTATCTACTAATTGTTTGCCAAAGGGCAGGCATAAGTGGCAATGAGTAGAGTAATAATACACAACTCAGCATTCAAATCTGTGAGGGAACAATAAATCACCCCTATTTTCCCACCCTTAGTGTTGGATTTTTTTCTCCAAATTTATATGGGCCCACCTTGGGGGTTTACCCTTTCGAATAAAAAAAGAATGATCAAAATCAGGCTACTCTGTAAAAAGTTATGCGCGCTCATACATTAAAAAAATATATATATACGCGTCGACTTGAGAACCTCCTCCGTTTTTTTTTCGTCGGTTTTAAATCATTCAGATTGTGACTTAAACTGGTTCACGCAATTAGGATGCTGGTCACCGAGATTCTGACGATTGAGTCCAAGTTTCTTTTTGACCTTAAATGTATTATAATTCGAAAATGTCACGTCATTCTTTCTAAACATAATCTCATAAGGTTTTTTGACACTGCGGCGTAATTGCGTAACCGTATAGTTCGGTAGCGCCCCCGAATGGACCCGAACACACGAACCTCCGCTGGCTCAGTAACGGGTCCCATTGGACCTTGAAATGACGACGTACGACACCCTTACTGATAATGTAAATATTGATTATGCTACCCATCAAATCTTATGAATGTGCGTTAATTAAGAGAGTTGCATAAAAAACTCATATGTTATCGCTATTCAATCTTCCATATTTAGCGCGCAAGTTTATCAATTTACCTTTATTAAATTCAAGTCTGTAAATGCGATAATCGCCATTTTGATGACAGTGGTGGTCGAGGCTAAAAAACATAAAAATTGGGGATTTCGAAAATCCAAACTCCACCACAGGGGCAATGAATAATACATGATTTAATTATTTGACGAATTCATCCATTGTTCATGTTAAATAAGTAGTGGTAATGTAGTTTTTAGGGTTCCGTAGCCAAATGGCAACGGAACCCTTATGGATTCGTCATGTCTGTCTGTCTGTCTGTCCGTCCGTATGTCACAGCCGCTTTTTTCCGAAACTATAAGAGCTATACTGTTGAAACTTGGTATGTAGATGTATTCTGTGAACCGCATTAAGATTTTCACACAAAAATAGAAAAAAAACAATAAATTTTGGGGGTCCCCATACTTAGAACTGAAACTCAAATTTTTTTTTTTCAAACCCTTACGTGTGGGGTATCTATGGATAGGTCTTCAAAAATGATATTGAGGTTTCTAATATAATTTTTTTCTAAACTGAATAGTTTGCGCGAGAGACACTTCCAAAGTGGTAAAATGTGTCCCCCCCCCCCCTGTAACTTCTAAAATAAGAGAATGATAAAACTAAAAAAAATATATGATGTACATTACCATATAAACTTCCACCGAAAATTGGTTTGAACGAGATCTAGTGAGTAGTTTTTTTTTAATACGTCATAAATCCCCTTCATAGAACCCTTCATGGGCGAGTCCGACTCGCACTTGGCCGGTTTTTGATATCTAAAGTCGAAGTTTCGCGCCAATCGTGCGTGTTTACATTTTTACTTTTCACAAAAGTCACACACACACATGTAGATAAGATGTAAAATGTGAAAAATATTATTACAAATATTATAAAAAACACGAAAATGCCCAAATCCTGACGTAATATTGAAACACAGGTCCAATAACACGTATTATTCATTACCACTACTTAATTTGTGTTCAAAATCGCCGACCATTGTTGTTTTTTTTTTATCGTAATGATGTGCGAAAGCGATTGTGCCAAACGATTTTTTTTTTAATTTCGATTGACCCGAGTAATTAATATGACGAATGTCAGAAATCGATTCTCAGAAATTGAAATAAAATTATTTTAAGCATTAAATACAACAAGCATTATTTATAATAATGATTTATGCTTTCCTAATGTATTGAAACTGAGTCAATAACAGAGGACCTATGACCATAGTCATTTATTCAATTTCGCGCCGAATTGTTTCTATATTTGAATTTATATTCGGAATGCGCTTGCTATTCAAAATTATTTTTATTTATTGTGCAATTATTAATGTTTGATACTTTCTAATAGTTTGCTACAGAATGCCCAGTATACATTTTTAGATAGGCTTAGCAAAAGTTTGGGAAATGATGATAGATTAATTAAATATTCCGCAAACACTTTACATTTCATTATGTTTTGTTAGCTGTATGAGCTTGGTAGTTTTTATTTATATTAGTTTACTTGAGTAATAGAAATTGTTTACTTTTTGTGGTAGTTTCCCAACGAAATTAAAAAAAAAACTGGCCAAGTGTATGTCGGACCATGCACAGCGAAAGGTCCCGTACTTGGGATGAATATTTACGCATGCACAGCGCATATCATTAATTTGATCGACTGCAGAAATAAGTTTGTATTTCATAAAAGTTCTCGAAAAAACTGTAAAAAACCAAGTTAATTTTTTAAACGAAAATATCCCATATGTCAAAAACGATTGACTTTAAAAGTTAAGTCAATTATAAACATCTTTATAATTTTAATTATAAGTTCCAACAATACCCCCCACACGCTTGTGTGCATAGATTTTTTTCAACCCTCGGGTACATGCATGGGGAATGCTACCTCTAATTATGTTTATCGTAACTTTACTACACCATTTTGCGTGCATAGAATACGAATACGATATAGTGTTATTAACACTCGTTAACGTCTACGAGTAAAATGGTTAATGGCATTGACATCCTTACGCACGCACAGACTGACATGACGAAATTATGGGTTCCGTAAAAGTATTTTCAGATCATTTAAATTAGAAATCAGACAATTAAAAGTTTGACAAAGACAATTGAAAATTTTATCCCAAGCTACAGAACGGCAGCTTGGGACGGAGTGCCTACTTCGTCCCACAACGCGCGTCCACGAAAACGCCCGCGATAACCCTGTAAGAAAGGCTGGCCGGTGCAAATTGGTCAAAATCTAGATTTTACAGAGGCAGACCGACCGGCACATAGACAGACGGCCACATAACTTTTGTTTTAGTTACTAAGCAAATATATATAAAACCCCACAACAAGCCCTTTCATTTGATATGTCACACAGAGGTACAGCAAAGATTTTTTTTTTCTTGTTTGCCCCCCAAGAGTGACCCCATTTTCAAAATTAATTTATTTACGTTACACGTCCGTCTTTTTCAATTTAATCGGTCCAGTAGATTCGAAGCAAATAAGAAAAGACAAGACCCACAGACACAAGTGATCCTGCAAGGGTTCCGTTTTTTCATTTGGACGTACGGAACCATAAAAAATTACACACCTAACCACACCGTACGTGTAGGTACGGTAATTAAAATGATTAATTTAAAAAATAAATTCATTCATGAAAAATATACCAAAGAGGATATATATAGTTTCTACACCTTTATTATTTTTTTTTGCAAATTCCGATTATCGATTAGGCTTTATGCAATTTTTGAATCGAAATAAGAAAACTGGACGGATGGTCAGCACTAAGAAGTGTCATGTCGAAACACAATTTTTTGTAATTTTTATCAAGACTTGATTGCGTTTTATAAGTAGTTTAAGTAAGAAAAATGGTAAAAGTAAGAACGCGGAGAGAATGATAATATCTATATTTTTCCCTTTTGCATATTTTCAGCAAGAGAATAGGTTGTTTATGTACATATTTCCAGCGAGTTTAAGGTGCCTACCTTTTGGATAGGTGTAGTAATACCTATTTTATACAACTTTCGTATTAGACTAACGAAATTTGACCGACCTCAACAAATAATTAAAGATATTTGCCACAAATATATTGTATAAAATAAGCGCGGAAACATATTTTTCTTAATAAATTTGAATGCTGAAAGTTGATGTAATTTACTGAATTTCATGACGTAATTCGCAACATTCCGTCGAGTCAGCTGATATGTCATAATGTCAAAATCTAGTCGAGCGGAGTGGGTAATACACCATCCATCAGTAGCAATCCTTTTGATTTTGATAGTTCAACAATATTCATTGCGTTATTTACTTACCTTGTTGAGCACACAAGTTTTTCGAACATAAGAAGCAATGGATTAACAATATGATTCAGATTGAGGTTGGTATAGTGTGTTACGCAATTAGGGTGCCGTTTTGTAATTAATACCTTTAAACATCAAAGGCTAAAGTTAACGATTCACGATAGGATATAGGTTCATCATTATCCTAAAACCTTCGGATCGAGAATATTGATAGTCACAGTCTGTTCTCCAACGGTAGACTTCCCAGAAATCATGTCGAGCCAGACGTTCGTTAGGCACGGGCTAATTGTGTCTAGTAATTGGAACGGTAAGCCACTGCTCAATCAACACAGCTTCAGTCAACATGATCTCGTCAAAATCGTTAGTGAACTTCACCCTTATCGAAAAGCTAAAGTAGGGACATAATATCGTCATCTGCCTTGCCTTTTCCCAACTATGTTGGGGTCAGCTTCCAGTCTAACCGGATGCAGCTGAGTATAGAGCTGAGATAGACCAGTATTTTATATGCAGCGACTGCCTATCTGACCTCCACAACCCAGTTACTGGGTAATACGATACCCCTTGGTAAGACTGGTTGTCAGACTTTCGGGTTTCTGACGACCCGTAGCGTAGCGACTGTCAAAGATCCATCCAGAATGACAGTCGGGACCAACGGCTTAACGTGCTTGCCGAGGCATGGGGGGTATTGTATATGAAGATGGTCACCCATCCACGGACCAACCGCGGCAAGCGTAGCTTAATCTGATCGATCGACCAGGACCAGTAGAGACATAATATATGTATGTGTTAGTAAATGGATGACCCCATAGATGTTACCATAATGTTCGACCCTTCGGTAATATTGCTTTCTCAATGATACTTAGGTACCCATAATGTATTCGGCTGCCCATTTTCCTGATTTAATCCCGCAGTCAGATTTCATGGAATCATATTTTATGCTGCGGTGGATTATTATTATTAATGAGAGGACGCGGCGCAGATGTATTTAAATATGATTGACGTTTATGTTAAGGATCGTAATTAGTTACCAAAATATGTAAACGTAAGGATTAAATAATGACGAAACAGATTAGGACGAGCGCTTGCAAAAGTTTTCTCCGCACGAAGAATTTGTAGAACATTCATAGAATTTGTAAGAAAACTTTTGTTGCCGTGAATGAAAACCTTGACAAAGTTATTCTTTGCAGTTAAAGTCAAACATTGCAGGTACAGTATTGCGTCTTTTAAAATTATTATTTTTAAAAGTCAACCACAAACAAGAGTAAAGTTTTGTCATAACGGAACATGCAGTTCCTTATTAGCATTTGTTTTCTTAACAATATTTAAAGGTTTTTTTTTTGTAGTGAAGAGAAGGGTATCCCTACTCCTATGTTGTTGTATTATTTTTATTATAGCTTACAATTTTTTTAAACAATTTTGTTGTTATGTTAATATTTTTGATGCCAATAAATAATAAAAATAAATAAAAGGTGGTTACAAAAGTCTGTTGATAAAGGGGTTTAATGATAAACGCTGCTTTTAAGCAGCGTTTAATCACAACTTAACTTTAGTTAGGTAAGTTGTTGTCGTTTATGTTAAGGATCGTAATTAGTTACCATGTACCTAAATGTATGGATTACTGATTACTGTTACGGATTACTGTTTAACCATAGATTTTTGATTTTTAAGCGTCTCATAACTTTGAGCAACGTTTATAAACAAACCCCATAAAATCTATGGTTTGGAGATACGGAGCAGCGTTCTTTCTGTCTGCAACATGAACAAATTTGTCTGCTGACCATGATGTTGATGATTGTGGCAATTCTGAATTGTCACAGTTATTGGAGTTTTATAACTTGACTGATTTGATTATTGACTGATATAGCATAAAATCAATAAGTATATGGTCTGAAATGATTGTGTTTACTGTAGGGCGCAAATCAAATCAAATCAAAATCGTTTATTTGCAAAAAATGTGGTAGGTACAAAAGATGATATACAACAGTGCAAAGACACATGTCCTTTTTTTTTTTGGTGGGTAATCATCAAATGACCTCTCCCGCCCTGGGCTGAGCGGAAGGGCGTGTCAGACTTTTACTGACTAAAACCCACCCATGTTCCTTCAGTTGCCTGTGCCAGGGGCCACGGTATCTCTTTCGAAAAACCCGCGGCCCAGACTGGGACCCTAAAAGTTGTTCCATATTAATTAGCATGTTTTGATTCCACTTTTAACTACATGGTGACACGCATTAAGATGATGATTGATATGATTTATGATGATTTTGTGTGGGGGCACTTGATGGTGGTGATCTTTAGGTATGGTTTACATACTAAAAACGTTTGTTGTGTGAAAAAGAATGATAATGTCAACATGATATTTTTTCAAATTCTCGACTACGCAAAAGTCATTTCGTGGCCGAAAGTCCATGATCCAAAGTGATTCATAATAATGAACCACAATGTGTTGCGGTGTTTACGAATCGACGTGTTCTGGATGTTTTCCGTCTATATTTATGAGCTCAAAGGAAAATGTATGAAAATATCGCAGGTCAGATACGAGTGCCTACCTACCTATTCGTATTTCATTGATGGTTGAGTAGAGTACATGTCACAAAGCCTCAAAGCCTCGTATACTTGCGGACATAAATTGTGTTTTCCGATGGCTGTCCGGCCAAAGGGACTTTTACCAGTGTTACGGCTGAACGCGTAACCGACCGACATATATTATATACTAGCTGCGCCCCGCGGTTTTACCCGCATAAGCTTCGATCCCGTGGGAATATCGGGATAAAAAGTACCCGATATGTTAATCCTGGTTATAAACCATCTGTGCGCCAAATTTCATCCAAAATTCGTTCAGTATGTTCTACGTGAATGAGTATCCATCCATCCATCCAAACAAACTTTAACGTTTTTAATATTAGTAGGAAGTAGGGTGTACCAATTACAGCCGCGTCAAACCGGAAAATTTGGAGAATTTATGGAATGGAAGCTAACGTTTATGATTATTTATTGACACGCCATAGCTGAACTTCTTTTTATTGATGAATATTTTGAAGGTGAATAACCTTACGTAGCATGACGTCTGAATTCATCGAAAGGGCCAGCAGGGGTGGCAGAGGTGAAGGTCTTGTACACTCACATTCGGCTCGCTATCAACTCAGCCTATCACAGTCCACTGCTGGACATTGGGCTGCGCCACAACACCCTGTCCTCCGTCTTCCGCATCCAGTCACCAGCCACCTTCTCTAGGTCGTCGGTCCATCTGGCTGGGGGCGTTCTACACTACGCTTGCCAAATATGCGGTCTCCATTCCAGGACTTGTCATTCGGCACGCCCACGGCCTAATTACCTAATAACACTGCCCGTTTTGAAGACGCGAGTCGAGTAGAGTGATCCCTGGATCAAACCTTGAATCCCAGGCTCTGAAGTCGCGCTAGATTCAACTTGTTGTCTAGCAAGTGTCAAGCGTGATTCTCGTTGGTCTTGCCGTTTTGCTAGACCAAGGAGAACCCTGACTAATCTGTCCGAAAACTATCCATTAGTTTTAAAAGCAGCACCCTAATTGCGTTATCACTTTCACTTCGGAATCTGAATCATTTTGAAGCAAATTGCTAATCCATTGCTTCATAAGTTCGATAAATTTGTCTGCTCAACACGTAAATAACGCAATGAATGTTGTTGAACTGTCAAAACGAAACCGATTCCGATTGATCATGTGTTACGCAATTAGGGTGCAGGCTTTACTCTTATTTACTACCAGTTATTTATTACACCACTATGCACCTAACTTATTAGATATGTTTATAAGTCCCTAGAACGTTTGTTGAATATTAAACAGTATGTTTTCTGGATTCTGGATGACAGATGATAATGTCCTTTTTCCGTTTTTATAGGTATATCCAGCTCCAGCTTGCTCGGTCGTGTCATCTGCTTAATTTAATTAATAATGAGAGAAACCCCAAATGAATTTTAACCTAATTATTTGTACGGCAACGGGGATCGGCAACCTGTGTAATTATAATTAATGAGTTCTTTTATTGTGAATCACACCCAAATGAATAAACAAATAATTGTTTGGCATAATAACAAGATATTTTGTTGATTATCGTAGGTTGTATTTACCATGATGGTGTAAAATTAAATTACAAAGTGTCAATTGTAATTATGGGGATACTCATCAATGACGTATGTATGTATTTTGTGGGAGATTTGGGTCAAACATATACCGGCTTACTTAAAAGGTGAACGAAGAAGAATCCTATAGTACAGACATTTCTTTTTTGTTAACAAAAAATAAACGAGTAAATCGACAAATAATATCAAAATTCAATTTACAGGCGGGCCTTTTCTACGTGCGGAAATTATCAATAAATTTGTAGAGACATTCAATCCTTTGATTGAAGCTATCGGCCGGCTTAAAGGTAAAAAAGTGACGCTACGCTAAAAACAAGAAGTGAAAACCTACAGACTACCTCTAAAAATTGTGTACAATCTTTATATTTTTACTTTGAAAGTGTAATTAAGAAATACTTAAATCTCAATCAAAAACTATTTCACAATTTATAGAAACAATTACAGAAAAAACATTGAACTAACAAATTGAACAAAGTATGTACTTCTCAAGGATTTCTTAAGTAAGTACTGGAAGTAAGGACGTTGAAAGTCATGGTTAACGTTTGTAAAACGCATTATTGTGGCTAAACAGACTTGAATGTCTTTGAGATTATTCTTGCTTTTCACTTTGTAATAGTGACTTTTAGTTGCAACCGTTCAGAAATAATGTAAAACACATTCACCCTACCATGCAAAAAGGACACACTTAATGAAAATGATCCATTATCCTGTTAAACCTGTTGACTTACCTCCTTTCATTCACAAAATGACGTGTATTTGTAGTTTTCGAGTTCCCCTCGTATCTTATATACATATATTTCTGAATAGCACAGCGTAAACATTATTTATATTGGTCATCCATTGGAATTGAGGATATTGCGACCATTTTCCTCCAAACGGGTGGAGTGGGGCATACCATACCATTACCTGTACAAATTACGAATAAATTAACATTAGTATTAACGTAATTCAATTCTGTGTCACGTTAGTTTTAACTGTGAGTAAAATCGTATTGGTAAAACTAGCTGCAATTAAACAATTCCCAAAAGAATAAATGTGCCTCTTTTTATGATCCTAACCTCCTATACCCTGCCCAGTATTTATTACGTAAAGATAACTTTAAAATGCGTAATAAAATAAATATATAAACTGCCTTGTCTTATTGAATTATCTTATTTACGACTTCTTACAGACATTATAATACCGTACGTGTATCAGTTTTGCCAAAAAATATATAATACACTCGAGAGCAATGAATCCGGGTCACTTGAAGAATCCTAAAAATCTCGGAAACTAAAAATGCTAGGTTAATGCAATAAATTGTATTTAATAGACAATGTAATACTCCTTAAATGAAGGTATTAAAACTTCTTAGTTATTGTAAAGTTATATCATAAAAAAATCAAATTTGAAAAAGGGCCACTTTCGAAGATGGAACTACGAAATTACAGCATTTGGTTTTGCTTTTGTTTGTAATCTGTCATTTATGTGGGTACATAAACCATGTTGATAGAGCTCTATATTCATTATTCAAGCTGAAATTATGTCGCTTACGCCTGAAGAATGCACCAGAATACTTACAATGCTGGAAACCGGCCGGAGTCAGCGCGATACAGCCAGGACTGTCGGTGTGTCGCTGTCAACAGTACAAAGAGTTCTCCGACGTTACGAAGAAACTGGTTCTAACCTACGCAGACCAGGAACGGGCAGAACCAGGTGTACCACAGCACGAGAAGACCGATACTTGGTGAACACCATGCTTCGAAATCGCTTTCTCACAGGAACTGAACTCACAAATCAGTTTCGACGCCTCGGAGGAAGTAACCCAAGTGCATGGACAGTAAGACGTCGGCTTGCTGAATCTAACTTAAAACCCCTTAGACCTGCAAACGGCCCTAAACTGGAGCGTGGGCATCGTATTTCAAGACTAAGATATGCCCAGAGCCACGTAAATTGGAGTATTGAAGATTGGTCAAAAGTTATGTTCTCCGACGAATCAAAATTT
Source organism: Apamea anceps (assembly GCA_951799955.1). Lineage (NCBI taxonomy): Eukaryota > Metazoa > Arthropoda > Insecta > Lepidoptera > Noctuidae > Apamea > Apamea anceps. The sequence continues at coordinate 12,139,838 of OX637505.1, read as the reverse complement.
ATGCTCTACAAGCACGATGGAAGACACAGAGTGTATCGAAGACCAGGGGAAAGATTCAAGCAAGCATGCATCGAAGAAAAAGTAGCCTACGGTGGTGGGTCTGTACTTGTGTGGGCCGGAATTTCTTCTGAAAGTCGCACAGAGCTGGTGATCATAGAAAACGTCTCTTTAACTAGCGTAAGATATGTGGAAGAAATCCTCAATGATCACGTTGGTCCATTTATGGTCAATTTAGGTGAGGATGCTATATTTATGCATGACAATGCCCGACCTCATACAGGTAGGATTGTGAATGACTACCTTCAAGAGATGAACATTACTCGTATGGAGTGGCCAGCGCGCAGCCCGGATATCAACCCGATCGAGCATGCTTGGGACGAGCTAGGCAGATGCGTAAAACAACGAAACCCTCCCCCAATCACACTTCGTGAGCTCAAAATTGCTCTCACAAAGGAATGGGAGAATATTCCCCAAAATCTTATAAAGAACTTGGTGTACAGCATGCCAAACCGCGTAAACGCAGTAATGGAAGCACGAGGAGGCAATAAGAAGTATTAAAATTCAAGAAAATCGTAATAGTTAAAAAATTTCATGTTTCCTATTTTTGTTTTAAGGAGAGATCAGCAGTTTTTTTCTTTATGTAATTTTGTGTTAATAAAATGTATGGTGACTCATATTTTTTTTACTTTCATTTAAGGAGTATTACATTGTCTATGAAATACAATTTATTGCATTAACCTATCATTTTTAGTTTCCGAGATTTTTAACATTCTTTAAGTGACCCGGATTCATTGCTCTCGAGTGTATTTATGCGTATTCCATCTGTCAAAATAAGGTTTATCTAATGGACAGGGCATAACCCATTTTTTTGGGATACTTTTTTTTTTTCAGGATGGGAAATCATCAAATGACCCCTCCCGCTCTGGGTGGAGCGGAAGGGAGTGTCAGACTCTTACTGACTAACACCCGTGTTCCTTCCTTAGCCCCTTATGTTCCAGGGCAGCGGCAACCCTTTCGGACGATCCCGCTACCCTGGCAGGCTTCGGCCCTATCGCTAAACAAAATCCAATCAAAAGTAATTTATTCAAATAAGGCTGAGCATCAGCACTTTTCGAACGTCAAAATTATATAAACCAGCCGATCGATTCTGTAAAAATCTCACCGTGAAAAGTCAGGTGAAGTGAGCTGAGAGTAAGCTGTCAATAATGTCAATCCCTAGCATTAGTTGGAATGACAGCTCACTTCACGCTCACTTCACCTAAGTTTTCACGGTGAGCTGGTCACAGAATCGCACTGCAGTCCTCCAAAACACCGAGCCCTTCACTACTTCATAGTGTTTACGCTTGGACGAAGAAGTGGTGCAATAAACTCCTCAGCAGCGGCATAGCTGTCTGTTCAGTTAGAAAAACTTAGTAACTGCGACCAACTTTGAGAAAAAGTCAGAAAGTTAAAAAGGTTTTTAAAAAAACGATCATTATTAGAAGACCAAAGTTTTTTAGAAGCTTAAATGAGCTTCTAATAACTTTTTGGTTAAAAAAGGGACTATCCTTAGAAGTTAATTTTTTAGAGAAAAAATTAAATATTTCCCCAATTAAACAGCTAAAACGTCTTCATCTTCCAGTTTCGGGCGGCGTCGGCGAAACTGCCAAACTTTTATAATCCTTCCACTCCGCGGACGTCGGGTAATAAAAAATAGCTCATGCTGTAGCGAAAAGATTAGCTACGTTGCAATGTTTATAGCTGGGCGGACTAACCTAGTGTAGCGAAATAAAAACAGGTCTTCACTTGTACACGTTTAATTTAGTAAAATAAAAAATATTGTAAACAAAACTTAATGAAGGACACAGCACGGTTCCTTATATTTCAAAGCATTAAGTTATAACTCTGACGCGACGTCCTTGGTGTTAGAGCCCTATAATACATTTCACTATTACGCGTCGGTCACGATACGTTTGCAAACGTTCCTATAACTCCCGCAATAAATACATATCTGGTAATCCTAAATGGGTAACTTTGCACCAAGTCAATCGATTATCAGGCATCGAGTTTTTAATTTTTTTATATTTTTTTTATCTGTTTTAACTAAATCGACAATAGTAACTAGTGAAAAATAAAAATTACACGCAAATCCGGTCTTAGACTCCACGCTGGCAGTCGGAAGGCTCCTTGCTGGCTGGTATCAGAATGCACCTGCGTTGTTTTCGAATCCCAACAGGAAAGCTTGCAGTCGTCTGGTCCCAGGCTAGCGGTGGGGCGAATTCAAGATCCGCCTACAGTCTTCAGACAAATCTACAGAAAATAATGAAACATGATAATCCGAGACGCAGACAGAATCTTTTATAACAAAATAGATGAAGAAAAGTTAAATTACATACCAAGTCTGAATGAAGAAACCTGACTCGCCTCGAGACAAGTTTTAAATGCTGTATGTACGTGATACTTTTATTTACGGGAACACTGCCTATTACAAAGAGAAGAATGGAATAAAATTTAGAAAACGATTAGAACTTGACTTGCCTAAGGCATTAAGTCCGCCTTTGTACCTTGTTGTGCGAAAAGTTTAAATAAATAATAAACTTTTGAATAATCAATAGCAAACATACCCTTGGATAAATTGGATGACCGCACAGAACTCGGTCGTTCAGTCCATTATAATTATATTCACTCATAATTTGGCTGTAAAAAATATATTTTTCACAAAAAGTCGTGTGTCAAAAAATCCTTCAAAATGAAAAATATCGGTAGGAGAAAAGGCATGACACTTTTAGATTCAAAATTCAAAACCAAAAAGAAGAAAAAGCCTTTCTGGTTACAAATAAGGTTGGATTTGTTATAAAAGAAGGTTGTTCGTGATAAAATTATAATGTAGCATTTACCAATGCTGTACTATTATAGGTAGTCTCCATATCCAGTCGGGGGTTGCGAAAGGATCGTACGTTCCCGCGACCCCCGACGTAGGTGTGAGATGGAACACCCGGGTGGTTCTTGTCAGTAAGAGTCTGACAGACACCGCCGCCTACCCCAAGGCGGTGGACATCCATGAGGATTTACTACCTCGTGAAGATAAAAAAAAGGTAATCTCCATATACGTTCATAAAATCACGCCTTCTTCACATGAGAACCTATACAGAACGCCACCTACTACGATCCTTCCATATTCCTTTTGCTTCGGTTACTTTCATACACCAGAAGGCCATTAGCGCCGATTCTCTTGTTCACAAACTAAACTAAATTTAAGTTCAGTGCATCTTTTTCTTTCTATTTCATTAAGAAAAGGACAGAAGATAAATATTAATTTAGACCTGTCAAACTAGTCAGCGCCTGACGTAAATTGACGTATTTTTAGCAGCCATGTTTTTAATCACGTCTAATCTGTCTATGGAGTATCTTAATTTGACAGGAGTAAACTAATATTTTATCTTCTGTCCTTTTCATAATGAAATAGAAAGAAAAAGATGCACAGAACTTAAATTTAGTTTAATTTGTGAACAAGGGAATCAGAGCCATTGTCTCATAATTATAAACGTTCAAAATCTAGTCACAACGAGAGTGAGCTCAGAATGTAAACGTTCTTAAAATTACGAGAATTGCCCTCTGGGGCTGCAGTCTCGACATTCATAGCGATCGCTTTACGACCGAATTCAGTCGCAAAGTCCGGTTACTCCATACATTACACTTGTCAATCCGGGACTTTGCGACCGTAAAGCGATCGCTATGAATGTCAAGACTGCAGCCCCTGGTAATTCACCGCACGCCGGTTGCAAGTACCTGACCTTTATGAAGAATATTATCATCTGCCTAGCCTTTTCCCAACTATATTAGGGTTGGCTTCCAGTCTTACCGGATGCAGCTGAATATCAGTCCCCCTCCCAGTTAAATGGTTGTGAAGGAAAACATAGTAAGAAAGGAAACGGCAGTAAAGTAGGCTTAACAAGAAAAAAAAACTCGAACTATGTATTTCAACTAAACCAATTACGGGAACTTTTGAATTGTCAAGGGTCGGTCAGTCAAAAAGATGAAGCTAGTTAGTTGCCAAGTTAACGAGTTATAGTCGACCAACTTACATTTGCAGATGGAATGTATGAAAGAACATGTTTTTAACTGCAATGTTAAGTTTGTTCTTTGGGATAAATTCATCCCAACTGTAGAACTCTTTATTGTCTTTGGTCCGACTCGCACTTGGCCGGTTTTATAAACTCTGATATCGACAAACGTGAAATAACTGACGAACTGGTTTGGGTTTTTTCTCTTTGCATTTTTTTTAAATATTCCATTATGGTTAGGCACGTTATTTAAAAATAATCTCTGGATAAATTAAAGCGTAATGTTCCACATGTTTATATTCCCACATGAACTTAAACACAAACAGCGGGAAACAAGTTATTTAATTAACTGGAGCCTACGGGTGAAAGGGTAACTAATATTAAATTTTTTTCCTTATAAAATAAGTGCGTCAAAGGTTGTTATACCTAAAAAGTATAAAATATTATTAGTGTGTATTATTACAAACAGTACCTATGGGTTATAGTTACCTATGGATTGGGTACATTGGAAATTTTGTTAATCTAAGACATTTTTTTAAATATTTTTTTATATTACTTGCTATGGAAACATGAGGTAAACCGTTTTATGACAGATGGAACTAGTGATTGTAATAACACACAATACATTGATTTGATACACGTACCTTATTATAATGTACTAGCTTCTGCCCGTGGCTTCGCCCGCGTGGATGTCGGAAACTATCCCACGAGAACATTATTGTTTACTTTCGATCCTAGGTATAAATACTGAGTTTCGAGTAAATCAGACCGCGCGCTAAAATTCTTCCATACAAACTTTGAAACCCCCAATCCCCTTTTAGGGGGTAGTTTAGAAAAACAAAAAAATGAATAAGATTTTTGAATTAAACCTAGTCGTCCCCTTTTACCACGACAGGCTTTTTTTTTAAAAAAGCGTGTGGTACGTTTCCATTGTATGACTTAAAGATTGTTTATACCCATTTTCGAGTTAATGTAAGCAAGCAGTAAAATCCACCCCTTAAACTTTATTACCCTTTTCCACTACTTTTAATTTTTTGTTTTAAGTATTAGTACCGAGTTTCGAGTTAATCCGTCCGAGCGGTTTTAAATTTTTTCTTACCTATTAACTTTTTCACCTCCTAAATCCTCTGTGAGGAGTTTTTTAAACTAAAAGTGACGATCTGTATTAATTACTGAGGCAAATATTGCCAAGTATCAAGTTTATTAACCAAAGGAAAAAGATTTTCCATATAAGTTGTATTCCCGCTTTTCACTCCCACAAGGGTGGAATTTTGAAAACTCGTTTGGGATGTATTATTCATGACTCGACTCAAAGATTAGTTATACCAATTTTCGAGTTAATCAAGCCACGCATTATAATCCTCTCCTGTAAAATTAACTACCCCTTTTCACCCTGTTAGGGGTAGATTTTCGAAAAACCCTGATACACATTATTCTTTACTTTCAATCTGAGGTATAAATACTGAGTTACGAGTAAATCGGACTGCGCGCTAAAATTCTTCCATACAAACTTTGTAACCCCCCAATCCCTTGTTCGGGGGTAGCTTAGAAAAAAAAAAAAACTGGCAATCTCCATAATTTATTTAGATAAGTATTCGTGCCAAGTTTCAATTTTATTAACTCAAGAAAAAAGATTTTTCATACAAACGAAATCTCCCCATTTCACCCCCTCAGGGGTGGAATTTCGAAAAATCCTTTCTTAGTGGATGCCTACTCTTCACGAAGAACACACCCTCCAAATTTCATGTCTCAAGAACCAGCGGCTTAGGCTTGCGTTGATGTATCAGTCAGTGAATCAGGATACACAAAAGAACACACACAAAAACATTAAAGAACATTTAGAATACAATGTAACATGCGTTTATTTATTTCTTATCAGGTTTAAATTATTTTTAACTTTTTAGTCCTTTTTATTAATAAGTAATAAAAGCTTGTGTTTAAAAAGTTTTCTTTTTTATTATTATAGTTACATTATCTTTGGTATACATGTATTTCTGTGGCAGGGGCGGTGGCGGCCCAGTGGTAACGACCTCGACTTGCGAGTCGTGGGTTCGAAACCAGGCAGTTGCTTTACTTTGTGTAATTTGTTTCATCACCACTGGTCTCAAAACGGTGAAGGAAAACATGATGAGGAAACTGGCATGTCCTAGAACCAAAATTCGAAGACATGTGACATCTACCAAACCGCACTGGGCCTGCGTGGTAGATTACAGCCCACTCCCTTTCGAAGAGGGGAGGCCCGTGTCCCAGCAGTGGGACCATGATAGACTGATTATGCGCTTATACACGTGTTTCTGTGTCAAATATGTAACCATTTTTTTTATTATTTCTTTCATATAAATGTCTGATATGTAATGATTGCTTATGCACACAAAAAAAAAAAACAACGGATAAAGAAACTATATTCTCATTAATACGAGTATTTAACTTCGTAATCGGGACTGCGAGCTCTACCCAACTGGTCGTTTTTTTAAACGCCTATCCGACCAATCTATCGTCCGAGAGATAAATCGCCCTAAAAGGTGTTCTATATCTCATCACGTAACGTATGGCCTCTTTAAGGATAGCAATCAGACGACCCTCTGTACTTATATGGAGGTACATCCAAAAGCTTTTAACTGTATCTTCTTTGCTTAGCTACATAGGGAATACACAAGCGCGACAAAATGAAACAAGAACGGAATTGATTAGATTTCCTTATTGTAGCTTATTGACATTACTTGTTAAAGATGTGGGAACGGATTTATTTCCGTATTTAATTTCGCAATTGACGTAAAACTGAGCTTGTTAATTAATCGTGAGTGAGGCCTCAGGGAATTGTCGTAATGAGCAGATGAAGCTTACTGTCCAAATCTCTTATTTATCTGTCATCTGACGTGCACGGTCTTTCTCTTGGCTTAGCTGTGCTGGGACCTGAGAATCCACTGCAGATGATTATACAGGATCAAATTAGATTAACTAGCGAAATTCCGCAGACGTGATCGATATCTTTACATGAAAAAAAGAAATTAATTTAATGATATTTTTTGTGGGATCATCGATCGCAGTTAGAGTATTCACTTGAAATAACAATTTAAAAATCTTTATTTTTCGTGTAAACTTCACAGACGTGATTGGTATCGATACCGAAATACGATAACACATATTTTCTCAAAGCGGTCGTTGACCCCTATTAAATGATTTTTAAATTTTATTTTATCGTTTTCAGATATCGATACCCACGTCTTCAGAGTTTCTCTAGCTAATTTAATTTGATCCTGCATATGTGGATAGAATAGAATAAGTATAATTATACTTTACTAGCTGACCCGACACGGGTTACACGATCTTTTTTTTGTGTTTGTTGTTGTCAGGACCAGATTTGTATAGAAGAAGATTAAAAGAAAAAAAACGGGAAGACTAGAAAATTTAAGAAAACTGAACGTCCCATTTTCTATGTGATTTTTGAAATGCAATTTCAAAAGATGTTTTGAGAAGACATAACATAACCTCACGCCTGTAACCCCCGGCTGGTTTGGCAGAGGTGTGCTTGTAGTACACCCGTATTTGCCAGTTAAGTTTAAGTAATAAGGGGCGAACCTATTCCCATCAACCAGGCAGACATCAGATTCCGGGCTGCTACTGAGAAATTACTGATGGAAAACCCAATAACATTTCACTCGACATAGCAATCGAACCCAGGACCTCAGCAGTAGTGCTTACGACCACTAGACTAACGAGGGTAAAGACGTTACCGTCAAGATGGAGGGACCAATGCTTGGATTTCAAATCGGCCTACATAAAAGTTTAATACTGTAAATCTCCATTTTGATGTCAAATGGAGGGACTAAGGATTTTGTTATGGTAACAAGCATGAAGCTTTGTATATGTAGGCTGATTTGAAATCCAAGACTTGGTCCCTCTATCTTGACGGTAACAAAAATACGTAGTAATTAATTAAACACACACTGTGTCTTTTATTTCTTAATGGTGTGCACCGATTCCATTGATGAGAGTATACCAGTGACAGTTGATTTATAGTAGGTACCTAGAAACCTATCGGTGTACACTGTCATCAGTCAGTTGAAACCCGAATAGCATCGATGCGAGTCATTTAGCAAACATGTACTCGCAGGCGAACTCGTTGAAATAAAATAGTTCGACAGATTGGAGCTCGTATCAACGGAGCTCAGACAGGTACTCTATTTATTACCTACTAGTTTTTGCCCGCGGCTTTGTTCGTATTGATATCGGAAAATATCCCACGGGAACGTACTACCGGTATTAAAAGTACCCTACGTGTTAATCCAGATTATAAATTATGTGTGTGCCTTTACCCAAACCCATTCAGCCGTTTTAGCGCCAATCCAGAACATACATCCAGAAAAACAGACAAACGGGCAAAAATTCTAAAAAACTATATTTTCGGCATTAGTCTCGATCCCATATATTAGTTGTCAGCTGACATGCTGAGAATGCTAAGAAGGATGTATGGTGTTACGCGAATGGATAAAACAAGGAATTAGGTATAAGAGGAAGTCTGAAAGGGGCACCGGTGCCTGAAAAGTTGTGCGTAAATCATTTGTCATGTGATGCGGTGGAATGACAATTTTCGTCATTCCTCCGTATCGTGACGACATTTATGAGTGTGAATATAAGAAACGATGGATGATCTGCGTGCAAAGATGATTTGGCCAGAACGGGGCGACTAACGAGATGACCACTAAATCCTTATGATTAGAAAATAAGTACCTTACCTAACTTAATCCAACTTCATTCTTCACCTGTCTTAACGTTATAAAGCTGTATTATATTGTTGACTGGAAATATTAATTTAAATGACTGCTGAAAGACTAAAGAGATTAATTTGATTAAGAAATAAGCAGTTTCTCTGTATTTAATTGTGATCTTTTTTTTTTTTTTGGGATTACATAAATTAAACAATACCTAAACCAAACAGAAGGCATTGTCTAATTAAGTTTCCAGATGATTCGGATAAGATGAATCGCAGTTATTTCACAAGAGACTGCGGGATTAATTTTTCTTCGGAGAAGAATTGCTCGGCCTGTAGGCCCAAGGTTTATTGAGAACTCCGCTGAAATTGTGACGGTAACTTGATTGTCTTTAATTAACGGATCTAATTGCTTCAGGCTTATTTAATTAATGCTTGAATTATTGTTTAATTGTAGGTACGTAGTAGGTACTTTGTAGTAATCTAAATTATGGCTGTTTTTTTGTCCTGTTTGGGAAAATGTTGACGGCACCTGAGAATTTTGGAAGTTTCTTACACTGGATATGTATTTAGGACACGATAGATAAATCTACTTATATTAATCTGCCTTATCCCAACTATGTTGGGGTCGGCTTCCAGTCTAACCGGATGCAGCTGAATACCAGTATTTTACATGGAGCGACTGCCTATCTGACCTCCACAACCGAGTTACTGGGTAATACGATACGCCTGGTGAGACTGGTTATCTACTTACGATTGTATATCCCTTATTAATGAAAAAGGGAATCAAGCACGTATGAGTAAAGATTAACCACGGGTACCTAACTTGTTACAACTTTATGAATACTTACGGGTATGAGCATTACTTTTACAAAAGTTGTATTAAAGTGGTGTTTGGTTCCTGTCTTATTAAACAACTTTGTTTCAAAACATTTCATTGGATCCACCGTTCAAATAAAATTGGTGGGTGCCTGTTCGAAATATCTGAGCAAAATTTTATTTGTCGGTTCGGTGCTGTTACACAATGTGGCAGACAGAACAGACAAGATGGCTGGCGAAAATATAGACATAATTACTCATGTTTTCTCCTTTCAGCTTCTCTATACTTTGGTAGATAACTTATTTATTCATATATACAGACAACATCGACACGCAAACTGTTGCCATGAATTCTGTACATGAAATATTATCTAATTATTATTATATTATTATGAGGAAATATTATCTTTCTTAACTCTCTATACACTGTCCATTAGGTAAACCGTTTTTTGACAGATGGAACTAGTGATTGCAGCAACACACAATACATTGATTGATACACGTACGGTATTATAATTGTATGTATGAAGCCATAAATAAGATAATTCAATAAGATAAGACAGTTTATACATTTATTTTATTACGCATTTTAAAGTTAACTTTTACGTAATGTAGAACATGTACGTTCTAAGACAGCTGTCAAAAAACGGTTAACCTAATGAACATGGTATAAGCGTTTTTTTTTTATAAACGACATTATACGATTATTGAGGTTCAGAATTATGTTGCGCGTCGATGTCCTGGTGTGGTGGAAATGGTTTTGTAACTTAAGCACATACCTACTGACGAATGGCCACGATAGCGGCCAAGGCCACGGTGAGGAAAGGGGTGTTTAGAATGAAAGGCATCGGTACAAAACCGAATACCTCTATATATTTCTAACTAATAATTACACTAATCAAACGCGATGTTGATAGAAAATCTCTCAGGAGACGCCATTGAAACGTTCGTCAGAGGAAGCCATCTTATACCTAAAAGCAAACTATTTCCTGCAGAGATCGGTAGTGAATCTTTCTTAGAAAATATTTTCATCTCAACAGTCGTATTTTCTTCTTTGACGTTATTTCAATGTTTTAAATAGTAAAGGAAATGTAGGGATCTTAATGTTACGACAAGTTTCGAAGAAATAGAGTGATACGAGTATGAGCTGTTGTGATTTTGAAAGGGATACTCGTATCTACGAAGCTATGGTCATATAGAGCATAACACTCAACTCCGGGCGGTTCTTGAGAATTTAGTATGGGAAAATACATCAAGTGGGAGTCAACTTTTACAGTTCCGACACATGTCACAAGTTGCTAATTTAATGTAATGTTGAAATAGAAAGAAAGAATGAGAAAATAGGTTCATTTGTCACAGAAATACGTGTATACAAGAAGATAATTAATTGTAATAATAAGGTAAAATAAAAACAAATATATCTATCATCACTAGCACAAAGCATGTAAATACCCGAAATGTAAAACCCTTTTAGTTACGAAATTCAAATGATAACTTGCGTCCCAAAGGCTGCAGCTCTCGTAACCTGGAAATTTAGTATTCTGGGCTCCCAAGTTACCGACACGGATCTTAAGTAGGCACATATTTTGGTAAGTTTTCCTCTTCGATTACACTTACGATATGAGAAAATATTCCTTGTGGCCTGAATTCGGAAGTAGGTTGGGAACGGTCCATTACATCTTAATCCTTAACGGGTGCAAAAAGTTTTGCTACGATAGATTTTTCGGGGTTGTGTTAATGTTTCGGGACGACGACGACGACACTGCGAGTTAATATATAATAATTTGAGCAGTGGTGGCCCAGTGGTATTGGCCCCAACACAAGAGTCGCGAGTTTGAGCCCAGTTAGGCACTTTTACTTTGCGTATGTATTTGAGTTCATCACCTAAGTATTCCCTAGACTTTGTGCACCCAAACGTCAGTTAGGTAAGTTAAAGTCTATGTACCCAATAGGAGGTGAGCCTATTGCATTGCCATTCCCCGAGCATAAATCCAGACTCCGAGTCGTAAATTATGTTAGTTCCAAACAAGCCCAGTGTGGGACGTTCAAAGTAAAAGTCAAAGTCAAAGATCTTTATTGTGAGACAGTGGTTACAGAGTTGTTATGTATATGATAATTGGTTCTGTTGGTTCTGTTCTTCGTGCGATTCTTCGAACGTAAGAAATGAAATGAATTTGTTTATTCCGTCGATAGGATATCGAAATCACTTTTACACGTCATATTATAAAAAAAATAAGCTAGATGGATTCGTCATATCTTATCTGACTACCTACCCCTGAGAAGAAATGGCAAAACAAACTCAAGGGTCAAAGTCTCTTTTAAAGTCCAGACATAATCTTGTGAAGACAATGTATATTAGTGCCTGAAATGGTCTTGTGAGGAAAGAACCACACAGATTGGAGTGGACCAGTCCAGTCAGTGCAAGCATTTCAAATCAAATCATCAAATCAAATCAAATTTATTTCTGAACCAAAAAGTTTTACATTAGTTAGTGATTGGAGCCTCCTGTTAAGCAAGTAATGCCTGTGTTAGGAGACTCCGCTCTTTCACAACAGTATACAATTTTTTATTAGTATCCTAGATATAAACAGTATGTGTATGTATCACACACTTATGTGCATTTGTCAGTAATCACTCGTTAATTCAGAACTTGAGGAGCTCAGCGGCTTAACGAACAATACTAATACCATGCCACTATTGACGCGCCTGATCTACATGCTGTGCTGGCTCGCTTCTTTGCTGGCTCGCTTCTTTGTCCCAGACAATTACAGCTGCGGCAGAAAACACAGGCTGTTTGCTGTACTGGGGACTTAGCACGCGCAACGGTGCGACATGGAGGTCGCACCGTTGCGCGTGCTAAGTCCCCAGTACCACGTACCCTGGCTGCACTTAATTATCTCTTGGACTCTAATCCAACAAACGATCTGTTTGCGGACGAATGGACGAAGATTTTGTTTGATTGTAAAAAAAAATCGTTGCCCCACACTAGGAATTTCTCGTGTATCGTGGATGCGTTTACAAACATTGAAACTCACAAACACAAACAGCCAGACTCGGAACAACTACCTGTAGGCATTATAAATATTTGTTCCGTGCGGGAATCGAACCCGCGACACGCAGCGCAATAGTCAATCGCTTAACCACTGCGCCAACCGTGCCGTCATAAAACACGTAGAGTCAGTCTGGTGTAGCGTACCCGTAGTTAATGTTAACTTATTAGTATTCTGTCTGAGTCCGTCGATGCGTGTTCGTTATTCGTTGGAAACTGTTAGAAGTCTGAAGCCTAGGTATTTGTTTATTGGAACCTTGTAGTTTACCTACTCCCTCGGCTCTCATAAATTAGCTGGTTCTAACATAAATTCAATATTAGCTTAGGTTCTGACTAAGATAGACCTGACCTTTACCGTGGTTGTGTTACCATGTTTCTCGGGCGGCGTCCTCTCTGTGAGGGGTAAGTGGGCCGTAGCCCGTAATCAACCACACGGGTCCAGTGCGGGTCATAGGTGTAATCTTATACGAGTACGTACGTAAAGTTTTAGTTTAGATAATAACAATAATTTGCTCAGACCACATGTTAATACCTACTTAGTTTTGAGAACCGACCACTAAGCTTGGCAAAAGTTTTTCAATCTGAAGAGTTTATGTACTTTGCCTTCAAAGTCGGCAAATTGGTTTTGGATCGGACTCGGCGGGGTAATTGCGTAACACACTAACAGTAGGAAAGAAAAAAAAAAATTAAGCAAAAAATCTATTTACCAAACCACTCACGCATAATTCTCTGTGCACCAAATGAGACGGGGTGGCAGGGGTGTTGTCGAGATTCGTAATTTTCTCCTGCGCGTGCGGCGACGGTATGAGGAGTGTGGGTAGCGGGATCGTCCGAAAGGGTTACCGCTGCCCTGGAACATAAAGGGCTAAGGAAGGAACACGGGTGGGTTTTAGTCAGTAAGAGTCTGACACTCCCTTCCGCTCCACCCAGAGCGGGAGGGGTCATTTGAAGACTACCAATCAGCAAAAAAAAAAAAAAATGAGGAGTGTGGATACACACGAGCGGTACGCGTCAACGGCAGTTGATGACGTGCTGCTGGTGTATTGGAGCACCATACTCTACTGAGTATTCTGAGCCTCTGATGGATATTATGATCTTATGGCTGATCATGCTTATGCTGTTATGCTTAACAGCATAAGCATAATCATCCTATAATATTCCCACTGCTGGGACACAGACCACCTCTTGGTGAAAGGGAGTGGGCCGTAATCCATAACGCGGGCTCAGTGCGGGTTGGTACATGGCACATGTCTTATAATTTTTTGGTTTTAGGACATGCCGGTTTCCTCGCCATGTTATCCTTCACCGTTTTGAGAGCAGTGGTGATGAAATAATTTACATAAAGTAAAGCGCTTGCCTGGGCACCATACCCAAATTCGCATACCTGCATGTTTAACGAGCAATGAAAACACAGTACTACTGAGCGACCATATTTACAATTTAATGAGTTTTCAGATTCTTCTGCCGGTAGCAACACATATCTCGTTTTACCAATTATCGTCCCTGTAATAACTCTGAATTCTTTATTTTTGGGCAAAATAACACTTTTTACGGCCAAAATGATTAAATTGATGTGTTGCGCCACCTGCACCGCTCCCGAGTGCAAAAGTTAACCCTACAAAGAACGGAGGCACGCTTTCCAATTTTTTTAATCATCGGCGGTCTCAATGGACCGTCATCAAATTAACTTTACATATTGGAAAAACATTTAAAAGGTATTTTATACTTATGTGTAATAATGCGCTATAGCGTATTTTCCATAGGTCGGGGTATTAACCCTGGAAGGAATATTTTTGTGTTGCATTATTTTCTTATCGCTTTGTTTGGTCCGTTATCTTGAAGCGCCATATGTTTCACACATGAGCATCTTCATTAGTAAAGCTGGGCATTATCATAATACTATCCGTAGGTATATTATCATCATCTGCCTAACTTTTTCCCAATTATGTTGGGGTCGGCTTCCAGTCTAACCGGATGCAGCTACCAGCAGTACCACCACGCCATCGTGCTATACCAGTATTTTGCATGGGGCGACTGCCTATCTGACAGTATAACATCCCTTATTCCCTTTATACATATATATTGGACACTTAATTGATATATTTACCATTGATAATTCACAATCGCGAATGTGTTTTTTCTCAATACCTCCATCTCTGACACAAATTTGAGAAACATCAACGTCCATCCTATTTTCCACATACACGTTCATAGATTCATGTTCGAAAATCGAGCGACGGTCTTATTTTTTTACTGTAAAAAAGTCAGTTAGTCCGCTCGCGTTCTGTAATTTTTTTAAAATCCGACGTACATGTACCACTGGACGACCACGTCACGTCACCACACCACCGTCACCCACTTTTATGTACCTCTAAATATAAATGATCACATACATAACTCTCGTTGCATTAGATCGATTCTATCTTTGGGGCCCTAAAAGAAATTGAGCGTAACATAACGTAGCAACTTATAATTAGGGTTTTATTCAGTAATTGCTAGCTTTGCGATTATTCAGGAACAGAATGGCGCCAAATTTTTAATAGAAACCTATGAGTAGGTACCTATGCATTGCCAAATGCTACATTATAATTTTATCACGAACGACCTTCTTTTATAACATATCCAACCTTATTGAAGTGAAAACTTCTTTAGCGGCGTTGTGCACTTTTTTGTGAGGGGTAAAAAATGTTAAACTCGCGTCAGGATACGTGACCTGATCGAAAATTCGTAAAACGGAGCTCGCGTCAGGACACGTGACCAGATCGAAAATTCGTAAGACGGAGGGAGAGTAGACCGCAATCCAAAATATCAAAAATGCACAACGTTAATATTCAAGTTTTCACTTCTGCCGGCACTCCCGGCGTGCAACCCGGTTTTTTTTTAACCAGATTGGTTTTTTTCTTCATACTGGTTTTGAATTGTGAATCTAAGTGTCATGTCTTTTCTCTTTCCGAGATTTTCATTGGAAGGATTTTTTGGACACAGGATGTACGTCTAATATATTATTTTTTTCTGCTATCACAATGAAATAATTTACTACAATATTAACGGTAAACTATAACGGATTGAACGACCGAGTTCTGTGCGGTCATCCACTGGATACAAGGGTATGTTTGGGTATGTTGCTTTTCTATTGAATAATCAAAAGTTCTTATCGTTTCCTAAATTTTATCCCATTCGTTTCTTTGTAATAAACGAATTGTACATCACTAAAAAGTAGTCTCGAGGCGAGTCACATTTCATGAAGACTCGGTTTGTAATTTAACTTTTCTTCAGCTCTTTTGTTATTAAAGATTCTGCCTGCCTCTCGGATTATCAGTTTTCGTTATTTTCTGTAGATTTGTCCGAAGACTAGGGCGATCTAGAATTCGCCCTACCCGCCACCCTAATACAAGACGTCTACAAGCTTCCTGTTGGGAATCCAACCCAACATAACATATTGCGCGCGACCAGGAATCTGATTCCGGCCAGCGAGGAGCCTTTCGATTGTCAGCGTGGAGCCTAGGATCGGATTTTCGTATATCTTGTAGCTTAGTTTTCAGTAGAGTATTACTTGATATACTACCAGTTAGCCGTGTAGTCGTATTACCATTGTTACAATTTTGATCAAACGGTAATTTAAATTATAATTTCGCTTCCTAATAACGACTTGACTTGGTGCCAATTACCCATTTAGGACGTCCTTGTAATTATCTAGTTACTTAAGTTTAGGAACGTTTGCAAACGTATCTTAATCGACGCGTAACAAGAATATACAAAATTGATTATCGGGCTCGAACACCAAAGACGTCACGTCGGCGTCACGACGTAATCCTTTTTAATAATAATATTCGTTCTGTGTCTTTTGCTAAGTTTTTATTACTATCTTATTTTACTTACAAAAATTATAACGTGATCAAGCGATGATTCCCCTCTTTTATTTTGCTACACTATGTACTGTAAGCAGGTTTACAGGTTTACGCAATTTGTAAATTTTAATTACACGGACTTGTAAATTATACTTGTAAATTGTAATTGTAAAGTTTTGTGGTATAGGGCATGTACCTAAAGCTTTGTGTTAAGTTTTTATGAATGCGAAAGAACTGTAGATTGTAAATTGTAACTCATACATATTTGTAACTAGGGTCTGCCCGCGACTTCATTCGCGTGGAAATCGTTAGACACCACAATATAAGTACTAAAATAACAGACACATTTTTCTAAACCTTCTCTAGCGATCAGCGTTTTCCATCAATGTGATAATAAATTAAGCTGGCGTGATGTCTACGCGTGGTAACGCTGCAAAAAAGGTCTGCAAAATATTTTATTCTTTTGACCATTCAGTCTTCACACAATACATTTCCGCATGAAAAAAGTTTGCATTGCTCAGCTGTGCGGAGAAATGTTTTTGAAAGTAATTGATTTACGCATAAGGCAGGCCGCACACCAGACGTACACTTGTAGATATTACGACAATAATTGTGGCGTCACATTTTAAACACATACATGACATATTTAACGCCTCCGTATATCTGCGTGTACACCAAGGACATAATTATTTGTACTAGTTAGTGGCGAGACGTCTGCCGCTATATTGTGGCGCGGTAATTTGCAATAATGAAAGACAACATTGAATTCTACGTTGAGTTTATTGCAGAACTTGATAAAATCCCTATACTATAACAAACATTATGACGTGTTATGTTATGAGATATTCGATTATATAAATGAAACTTTTCTTCGTTGAACCGTAACTTTTCTTGCGAAATTTTGAAATTACCATAAATTGTAGTACCTTGATTATACGGGTGAACCCTTTAACGTTTTTCTCATTAATTGTCACATCAAGAAATCTATATCGTCGGACGATGATGTCGTCATTCTGGAAGCTGCGCCACAATTGCGCTTCCGTTGTGCGTGTACAGTCATGAGCATAAGTATGTATACACTAATTCCTTTATTTTTGAATGAAATTTTATGTTGTTGCGAACATAGCATTTTTGAACCCATAGGTTTATGTAATGTGTCGTATTTCAACGTTGCATTCGTATTTTAACGCGCAACTGAAAGTTGTCAGGTTTTGACATGTTGGTGCTCGTGACTGTACACGATATATTTGCTCCAAACTAAAATGAAATGCTGTAATTGTGTCGAAGCGCGACGTAAATGTAGGGTACGTGTAGCGTGTGGCGCTGGTATGCGGCCTCACTAAATGTAGCTCGGAACGTATAAAAAAGCAACGCGCATTTTTCCACAGTGGAATTTTTTGCGCATAATGTCAATTACTTTGCTGTCGGGAGACAAGTTATTTATTTATTCTCTAGTGTCGTCATCTGTTATTAGGTTTAGGTCTACTATCTAAATACGATACTAATACAGTTTTATTTCGCGTGCCCTAGCCATTGCCTAGCCCAAGCCAACCTGCTAGTAGGCAGTCATATGCAAGAACGCAGGCGTGCATTTATTCGTTAAAAACGAAAAACTTCGCAAGCAATGGAAAATTGCTACTGATTAGATGGTAGCTTCATTTGGCGACTAGCTGGTTGCTAGATTCCGTGATTAGATGGTCGCTTCTTTTCGCAATTAGATGGTCGCTTCTTTTCGCGATTACATGGTCGCCTCTTTTCGCGATTAGATAGTCGCTTGTTTTAACAATTAGATGGTCACTTTATTTGGCGATTAGATAGTAGCTTTGTTTCGTAATTAGATCGTCACTTCTTTACGCGATTACAAGGTCGCTTCTTTTTGCAATTAGATCGTCGTTTCTTTTGGCGATTAGATGGTCGCTTATTTTTGCGATTGCGAAACTGACGTGTGTTGGCACACATGTTACATTTGTACGTCAAATGTCATTTTCTTACTAATCAGTTGATGTAGAGAGTCGGTTATTTTTTCCTTATAGTAGGTACTGTTATAATAGGGTTCTGGCTTCTATAATTTTATAGCAGGTGTATTGAACGCTTTAGTGCTAAAATAATAACGATATAAAAGAATAACGATTTGACGACCAGAATTTAGTAAGCTTTTAGATGTTGGATAACTTTTTACAAGCTTTTATTTAATTTGCGATGTATGTATGTATGTATTATATGTATGTATGTCACTATGTTTGTTCGGATGGACTCTTGCAACTCAATTCTTTACTTTTTAGTTCTTTTTATTATTAATAAGTAATAGTAACAAGCTTGTTTTTAAAAACTTTTTTTTCTTTTATTTTTTTATGAATAAGACGTTATTATTATGGATACGCCTTAATATGAATGTTATCTACTCTTCTATATTATACCATAGCATGTTACATAACTCTGTCCCTAGTCTTTTGTTTTTCACTTTTTTTTTAAATTATTTATTTTATTTATGGGCTGCTTGAAAGGCAGCTGTCAGTTCAGCTTCCACGTGTCGATGTTATCGTATCGTATGTTTATCAGACGTCAATGATCTGTAACCAATGCCATATCCTAAATTAAATAATAATATTTAGACAGCGATTATGGACCGGTAGCCTGTGACCTCTCAAAATTCTGAAACTGAAATAATACACCGTGTTTGATAAATTAGAAGGAAACCGGGTATCAACCAATCAACTGAGCGTATCGCAGTCCACTGCTGGGCATAGTCCTCTCCTAGGCTGCGCCACAACGCCTTAAGTTCATCGGTCCATCTAGCTGGGGGGCGTCCCACACTACGCTTGCCGATACGCGGTCTCCACTCTAGGACTTGTCTGCTCCACCGGCCATCGGTCCTTCGACAAACATGGCCAGCCCACTGCCACTTCAGTTTGCTGCAACCGGTTATATTCCATCGTAATTTATTATGCTAAAATATTTAAATAATTGTGAATTCAATTATTTCCAAACTATTTAGAACGTAATAAAAACGAGATAAAAAAAGAGTAACGATTTCAAATTGATTTAATTTCGATAATAATGGAATTATTTAAAAAATTCTATATTTACGAGTAGTAGAACAATCCTTGAACACGAATATAAAAAATATGTAGTTTAAAATAGACTAAAACTCACGCTTTTAAAACGCCCTAAAAATTATAATATAATTAGCGCTCCACGCTTTTAGAATTCAATATACTCGTATGTCAATGTAATTATTTTATAATTAAAAATTATAAAATAACTAGCTGACCCGGCAAACGTTGTTTTGCCACATAAATTAATTCTAGCTGCCCGGCGCTACTTCGGTCGCGTGGTGTCCTACCCCCTACCCTACTCCTACCTTACTCCTACCCTACTCCTACCCTACTCCTACCCTACTCCTATCCTACTTCTACCCTACTCCTAACCTACTCCTACCCTACTCTTACCCTACTTCTACCCTACTCCTATCCTACTCTAAACCTACTCCTACACTAATCCTACCCTACTACAACCCTACTCCTAACCTATTCCTACCCTACTCTTAACCTACTCCTACACTATTCAAAACCCTTAATTTAATACGTGCTTCAATTCGAGTGGACCCGAGTCTACCGTACTGAAGGGACGATCGTCAAATGTTTGACAGGAAAGTAGGTAGAACAGTTTATATGGGAAAATGAAATTGTTGTTTTTACTATCTTTCTCGCAATTTTTCCATATTTTCTCACCGTTTAAACCTTCCCTGGACTACGACAAACATTTCAAAACCCAAATCAGGTAAATCGGCCCAGCCGTTCTCGAGTTTTAGCCAGACAAACGAACAGCAATTGCGTTCTAAAAGCGTTTTTTTTAAACTACGTATTTTTAATTTTAACTTTTGAAGAATAATTCCTTTCTTCATAAAGTTGCTATTTTATTTATACATATTATAAGTATTCATTTGTTTCAGAATGCGACATAATTCCATGCAAATATATTAATAAAACCTGCAAGGGAGACAAAAACACTATTAGAAGACAGAAGTAAACGATATGCAGCGGATTTTGTTTATCTTTTATTATATCCAAATGTGTACTTTTTCCCACATGCGTACTTTTACTTAAATTACTGCGTATTTTTACCCACAACTTGCGACAAAGGAACGCAACCCCCATTTTAGCTTAATATATAAAAACCATTTGATCTATCGTCGAATATTTGTTGCGTTTTAGGAGCCGAATATTTATGCTACAGATAGCACAAATAAACGATCCTAATATTTTAATAGTTTCGGCTCAGTGGAGACAAATAAGAAAAAGTGCTTCCCGTCCCGAACGACCCTACACAAATTCAGACTCCGGGCAAACAGCGGCGGGCTTCAAACAGTAAATGTTTTTAAAATCAAGGTTATTGAATAAAAATAGCATAACGATATCACAATGAGGTGACTGTCTTAGTTACATCAATAGTAATTGCTAAGTGTCACTTATACATTTTAAAATACATGACAATGTAAAACATTAAAAGTAAACATTGCCTGTGGTATAAATAAGTACCACAGAGAAATATGTAAAAGTACTTTTTGTTTGTTAGCCTGGACTGTCCCATAGCTGGGGAAAGGCCTCCTTCAAATTTCCCCTTAATTCTTCCAGGAACTCTACGCACGCTACCTCGAAACTACCCTCACGCTACGCGTTCAGGCCCCAATTCTCGTAATTTTAGGAACGTGCACAGTCTGATATC
Organism: Apamea anceps; assembly: GCA_951799955.1. NCBI lineage: Eukaryota > Metazoa > Arthropoda > Insecta > Lepidoptera > Noctuidae > Apamea > Apamea anceps. Next base: position 12,118,643 of record OX637505.1, on the reverse strand, counting down.
AGTCTCAATCTGTCAAAAATCCTCTAATTTCCCTACATTTTGACAAGCTTTTGACATTTGTTTTTCGCCGAGATGAGACTGCAACTAGATTTTGAACGCTTTAAATTACGAGAATTGGCCTTCAGGTCGTCTCGCCTTGTAACCTCTTTCTGGGTCGGCCTCTGCAGCAATCAGAAGCTTTTGGGTACATTATACCCATGGTTTTTATACAGAACGTATTCAGCTTTAAATCTTGATGTCAAAGAATTTGAACCAAAAACAAATGAGATACATACTTTAAATAATTCGCAGAGTTAAACCGTTTAAAATGACGAGGTGACGAGTCTTTCTAAGAATTTATTGGATCATGCGTGGAGAAATCCTTAATGAAGGTAGGTAAGGTACCTAATTCGGCATTAATCGGCCATCGGCATTTTGTTTTGATTGTACGTTTGTTGCCATTTGCCAGTGTCTCAACACTGGGTAATTACGCAATGTGTATTGTCTTTGGCGTTGGTGTAGCCATTAAATTGTGACATGAAAATTGTCAATCATAAACTTTAAATGGTTGAGTACGCGGCTTTCGGCTACCTAGTAAGTGTGTATTCTATGTCTTTATTTTTGTAAAGTGCGTTTTGTTTGTGCAGAATAAACATGTTTTCTTTTCTTTTTTTCTGACTATTTGTTTTGTTTTGTACTGAGGGGCAATTCTCATAATTTTAAGAACGTTCACAGTCTGATTTCAGTCTCAATCTGTCAAAAATACCTCTTATTTCCCTACATTTTGACAAGTTTTTGACATTTGTTTTTCGCTGAGACACTGCGACTAGATTTTGAACGTTTTAAATTACGAGAATTGGCCTTCAGAACGAAAAAATTGAAATAAAATGCGAATGCACGTGGACTAGGTTTTCAAAAAACTCATGAATCCTTAGTTTCACTCATTTACGAAGCTTTGGAATATTATTTTATTATTCGCATTCACAAACAGAATAACTCGAGGTCCGGCATTTCGAAGGCTTTGTCCATTTTCAGAGGAGCTAACCTTCGTCGGTGATATAAAATGGTCTATTTAGCCCTCGCGTGCTCAAGAAAACTTTCTAAATCTGCCATTATAAGAATATTTCTTCAGAAAATCCTCAATATGAATTGTGAGATGTTGCTCTTTACTAACTTCTTATGGTTCTGCTATTTGACATTAAACTACAATAAAGCAATAATTCATCATTTGTGGACCATGTTACGAATCTCCATACAAAACTGTCAAACAGATGAATTGCGTGATATGAATTGTACACAAATAATAAGTATTATGAATTGTCAGTTAGTGACCATTAATTTTACGATTTATAACATGATTCATAATGTTATCCGTTTTTGATTCTGCCAAAGTGGCCTTTTTGATCCCCAGATAATTGTTGTTAAACGAACAAACGAAATGGAGTAGATCACATAAAAAAAATGATTTTCATGAAAATTCAAAGAACCTGCACCAACATACGTACACTGAAAATATAAGTAGGTGCGGTTATCTCTGACATAAAAGGGCAGATCGTACTTATTTGCTCGACGCGAGTATAATAGAACATGGTATTGAGTGAGACTGCAGTCTCAAGAGGCCCAAGTTGCTCGACGAAGTCAAAGTGCACACTCTCGACTCGGCCCAGCTTGGTTGTATGCAAACACTCGCGCGCACTGAGCAGTTCCCGCTAACTTTTTTCATTTCATTTTATATGTAGTTGAATCCGCTATACTTCCTAACTTAAAACCTCTTTTGTCGTGTCTGAAATAGAAACTAGGGATGAAATGTTCTAGTGGATAACTGGGTACCCACTTCCGGAGTAGGTAGGTAGATTGCATTAGTTTCCTCATCAATATTATTATATTTTTTATTAATATTTTTTATTTTTGACGTTCAAAAGTGCCTTTTATGTGCCTATTTGAAATAAATGATTTGACTTTGACTTTGAATACATAGAAATGTAGAGGAATAACCATACTACATCTACAAAATTCAATAGCGTAGGAAGGTATTACGGATTTTACTTCGAGCTAAAAATATAACAGTTAATCGGTATCTAAACCATTTTCTCCTATGAGCGTTTACAACGTATGGCATTTTATACGAACTTTCAAGTCCTTGTTTTTTGAAATGCATGAACTGATTTTAATGAAACTTCCTACTCATAAGCAGGATATATAGGTCTAAAAAGTTAATTGAGAACATTTTCGAAAAATAGTGTTACAGCTAAATTTAACCGATTTTAAATTTTCCATAGAAACAGAGATTTCCAATTATCTTTTTTTAAATAAGACATTTCGAAAATGCTCTTTACTAACTTTTTAGACTTATGTATCCTGCTTATGCGTATGAAGTTTCATTAAAATCTGTTCATGTAGGTATTTCGAAGAACAAGGACTTGAAAGTTTGTTTGAAATGCCGTACGTTATAAACGCTCTTAAATTAAATTCAAATGTTCTTACGTGTTTTACAATGTAGTCAGTGTCAGGTTATATGTTGAAAAAAAAATTATTCGCAAGCGTAACAAGTATGTATAAAATCATCAATACAACTAAGTTCATATAATCCTATTGATTGATATTTCATGAAATAAGTACGAATATCTAGTAATTCTATAGGGTCATATAAACTTAGATGTATTGATGATTCCAATGATTATAATTCTGTAAAGTCGTATTTGTTACGCTCGTGAATCATATTTAATCAACATAAGAAAATGTAAATTTCGCGGGTTACCTAACCCCCCTAAGCGATAAGCATGAGATCACACAAATTGAGCTCAATTTTTAGAATTAGAATAGCATAATCAGCCTATAATGTTCCCACTGTTGGGACACAGGCCTCCTCTCGGTTAAAGGGATAGTAACCAATGTATAGTAGGTATAATAAAACACTGTCCTGCCATTGACGACAAGACGAAAAAGAATGTATAATATAAGACGACAACTGTTATTTGAATACCTAAGTCGGTAGAAGCAATATTAGAAGTTTCACCGTTTGATGGTGTCGTGATATTGATCCCCTGGGAGTGTCTTTTAAAGGTGTCGAAACAATCGCACAGTTAGGTGAGATCTTAACACATCGGCATCGAGTTGACGATGAAGTACCTGGGACTCGTCCTCGACAGCCGGTGGAACTTCGTGGAGCATTTCTGACGTTTGGCTCCCAGACTGGAGCGGGCCGGGGCTGCCTTGAGGCGGCTCCTGCCCAATCTAGGGGGACCAAACGCCTCCTGCCGGAAGCTCTATGCGGTGGTCGTGCTCCATGGCCCTTTATGGGGCACCGGTATGGGCGCGTTCCCTGAGGAGGCGACCAGCCCGCTGGTTGAACGCGCCCCAAAGGGTCATGGCTGTCCGGCTGGTCTGAGGATACCGCACGGTCTCCGCTGAGGCAGCGAGCCTCCTTGCCGGATTGCCGCCATGGGATCTGGAGGCCAAAGTCAAGAGGAGGCAAAACGCCGGGGCGTAACTCCGCTGCCGCGAGAAATCATGGTGCAGCGGACAGAGCTCCGGCGGGATCTCATGGCGACATGGAGAAGTGAGTGTCGCAACCCAGTTCCGGGCACGCCACGCGCAGCTCGCTGCCCGGTAAGGACCAGGCCCGGGTCGACGACGCGTTGTTTTCCACGCGCGCCTCAAAGAGATGTCAGCACGAACTGACGAGTTGCGCTAGGGCCGATGCCTACTTTGAAATTTGACAGATTGTAGTAGCTTGATGTACTGGCGTCTGTACATACTGTAAAGGTTGTCTGCTAAAGTCGACCTTATGTAATAAAGTACTCTGCATTCGAACGGTCAAGCGAGTTTAGAATGAACTTGAAAATTGTATTACGAGTAGGTTTTTCTTTGGCAGAAAAGAGTGATAAATAATATAGCGGAGTGATGGTATGATGTTCGCTTGGAATAAACGTAAAAGAAATCAAAGTTATTTGATTTCTACCAGTACCACTGTTTTAATGCATAAATGTGATACCAAACTCGTGTCTCAATTTAATTCACGTCTGATAAAAGTTCTAGAATGAATTTTATGGCAAATTTAAGGTTCTTTTAACCTCATTATCCGATTTACCGAAACACGTTAAGACGTTTTGTAACAGGCTTCAAAAAAGGAGGAGGTTCCCAATTTGGTTGTTTATATTTTATTTGGTTGTTTTGTTTATATTTTTAAATTACATATCTGATGACCAATTCGATCAAAGCTAATCGAATAGGATTACTTATTTATAACATCCTTTTTTTTGTAATTTTCGCAAAGGGTTCTTTCCCTTTTTCCGGCACGTGTATACTCTCAAGGAAGTACTTACTTTTTCCGTGATTGTCGGTTGCGACTTGCGAGTTGGTTACCGAATAATATTATTTTTTGTTTATTTTCGTTTCAATGTTTTATACTTACTTTTCAAACAAATAACCACTAAAATAACAGGTTTGTGTTCGTCTTCGCGTTACCTAATAAATCCAGTTGTTTCTAAATAAATTATAATGAGGGGCAGGAAAATGATGATTGAAGAAATTAATAAAAAAGAAAAGAATTTTTTGCAATTTTACTTATTTTTATTTCTATTAGTGACCTTTCAGGGGAAAACATGGATCCGCGGCTCTTTTGATGTGAGGCTAGGAGTTGTCTTTGACCACCCAAAAAAAAAAGGCGAGGAGTTGTCTTTGATTTAACCATCTTGAAACGACGACTGAAGGCTTTGAGAGGCTTGTGCGGACTTTGATGTTTTTCATTATAAAAAGAGGTTCAATCTTCTAGGTAATAAAATTATAGCAACAAATGTAGACAATAGAAAAAAGTAACAGGTCTGTAGAATGTACCTATGTTTAGAGAATCCGGGAAAACTTTGGAACTACGGATCAGCGTCGATAACTGATTGTTGACACACAATATGTTACCTATGTAGGTAACATTAAGGGACTACTCACACTTATTCAGCTCTATTCAGCTTATGCCCATAGAAAACAACGATTTTGTATGGAGACGCGTACGCATGCGTTCAGCTCACCGCGTCTATTCAGCTTTCGCGCCAAAAAAGTATAAAATGAGGACAAATGTGTTTCTACCATGCGAGTGCCATAGATAGAGTCCAGCGCTGTTCTGCCGCGATCAGCGCTGTTCTGCCGCATTCAGCGTCGAACGGAGCGGAACAGCGCTGTACACGGATGGTTCTCGACTCCTTATCGACAAGTTGCGACCTGCATAGTTCCTGCATAGATTTGATTTATTATTACGTTATCAATAATAACGTAATAATCCGAACTTTCTCGAGAGTTAGGACGTCGGTCTTTAAAAGTAAAGTAATTATAGTTATTTTATTTTTACGAAGTAAAATGATGTACGAAGAGAAACTTAAATTGCTAGCGCAAAAATATTCTTGCTTGTACGATATTAGTTCGTCAAATTATAGCGATCAACGGAGAAAAAATAATGCTTGGGAAGAGAGAAGCGTTTCAGCGGAGATAACACACTATGACGGCTTTTATCATTTTTACGACGCTGTACGCGGCTGATAGAAGCAGAAGCAGAAGCAACTGTATAAGTGTGATCAAAATCGTTCAGCGAAATGCGAATGGAGCTAAATAAGTGTGAGTAGTCCCTAAGTATTTGTGTGCGTGTGTAGGTAACAGGAAAAGGTATGTACCTAAGTTTATAAAATCCGAGTAAATGTTGGACCTATGGATCAGAGTCGATGACTGATTGCTGACACAAATGTTGCCTAAGTAGGTAACATGTGCGTGTGTAGGTAACAGGAAATCTCGGAAAGTAATATAACGAATTCCTACTTAGCTTTGTCTCATGCGACTTTAATTACAACAAATACCCACTCAGAACTCTCTCATGAAAATCTATCCATCCGTACTACACTCAGCGGCACGGAATTTGGCTCAAGCGTATTGAGTAGTATATTGTCAAAATGAAACACGAGGGACATGTTTTTTGTTTTATAAAACTGCGAGGATGGTGAGATTCCTAAATTTAAATGACTAATTCCGAAAAAACAGTAATAAAGTTTTTAAGTATTAAAAACTGAATTAAATTACAAAATTGGCAATTACACAAACATTAAAATGAAGGTTTTATTACGAAAAAAATTTAAAAAACACAAAATGAAGACATTTACTAAAAATTAATAACGTGTTTCCACTTCTGGCTCTAATCACCGCCTGCATGCGATCAAGTAATCATTAAGGGTAGAAATCCAGAGCAGTCTGCTCTGGATTTTTGCCTTTAATGATTACTTGGAGAATTCCGTCCCAGGCAGCAACCAGACCGGTTTTCAAACCATGGAGGGTCTGAGGAGGGTTAAGACAAGTTTTAACCCTCTTCGAACCCTCCATGATTAGTTTAGTTTAATCATTTTCCATATGTTTTATGGGATTAAAGTCTGAGCTTCTTGCTGGCCACTCCAATTTGGAAATTCTGGCCTCAGAGAGCTCGGGCATTATCTAGCATTAAAATAAATTCCTCACTACCAATGAACCCCGATGTAAGACAACCTTCAACTACGGCCAACCTTGTGTAAGCGTCCGAACTTATTCCTCCTCAAATCATAACAGACCCACAATTTATGTAAACTGACGGTTTGCCGAGTGGTGATCGGCAGAAATTACTCTCCGCGCCACTCTGCATTCATCTGTCTATAGAACTTTACTCCACAGATCGTGAGTCGCGTGTTCGCGATCAAACCAAAGTTGAACAGTGGTGCTGGAGGACTTCTGGACCACGAGCTGGTCTTTGAGCATGCAGGCCGTTCCTATATTCTCCTTCTAATTGTCCACTCACTTACGTTGACCCCTCTGGCCGCTTGTAGGCGATGCCATGTCTCGACTGCAGTAAGGAACCGATTTCTTAAAATTGCGAGAGCAATAAATGGGTCATCTTGTGCTGCACGTGTGCACCTAGCTCCACCACTTCCTTGTCTCCGCGTGTACAGACCAGTCTGATCGTAGCTGGTTAATGCGTGTACCTGAGACTTGTACGCGATACACTTAAAGTTGCAGCGATTTCTCGCTGCGTTTATGCCTTGAATCCGAAGCAATACAGTATATTTTTTATTCTGGAAATAGAAATAAGTGCAGATTAATAAAAAAATGGAACAATAGGATTTATTCGTAAATGCATATCTATTTAAATATAACGTTTTAACATACCCGTCTTCTAACGCGTTACAACAACGAATTAAAACAAAGTGTCAATTTTAAAGAAACAAAAATATTTATTTGTGCGTGCCTTCTTAAATTAAAATTAACAAACTGCCACTTCAAGTTGCCATACGCGTTAGTAAAATTCAGCTGTTATCGGGTTGTTTAAAATTATGTTTGGGCCACATTCTGTGCCGCTGAGTGTATTCAAAACGTGAATATTAAACTTATTCACTCACGCATTACAGTCGCAACAGAAGGTGAAAGAAGGAAATACTCATCTCGTCGAGCTTGTCACCTGGTATTGTCTAGAGTAAGAACTAACTACGGCAAAAACAACTTAGCCTATGGGGGAGCACAACTCTATAATAAACTTCCCAAGGATGTAAAAGAAGCGACTTCACTCAACCTATTCAAAAAGAAAGTATTTACTTTTATTTATAACGACGAAACGCTATATTGATTGTCATCTTTTAATTTGGACCGCCTTATCTTGGGAATGCAGTGAACTCGATTTTGTTGACAAAGATCTTACTTTTCTGTTTTTTATTTTTTTTTGTTTTTGTTTTCTTCTACCCGCACCGAATAATATAATTAGTAATAAGATTTATTGTTCTCATGTAAGTGACGATTGTCTTAATGAGAAATAAAGTTCTTTAAACCGAATCATCCCAATTGCGTCTCATTCAAATTCACAATCCCCTTTGTTTTGAAGTGTGTCATTTGAAGACAGTCGTTACAATTCAGAAGCCGGAACAACCAGTATTTTCAAGGGGCTTCCAGTCGACTGCCTATCTGACCTCCATAACCCAATTATTGGATAGATAGGCAGTCGCTCCATGTTAGTTTGTAGTATTCAGCTGCATCTGGTTGGACTGGAAGCCGACCTCAACATAGTTGACAAAAGGCCAGGCAGACGATGATGATCGATGACATAGGTAATCCATTGCTCCATATGTTTAAACAAGTCGTCTGCTTAACAACATCAAAGGGATTGAGATTGTGAGTATGTTACGCAATTAGGCTACAGCTCAACAAATGTAATTACTGTTCTTACGATTCCTAATCTTACAATAACGCCATAAGTACCTACTAATAGGTAAACTTGGAATAATATTACCGCAAACTTACTTTACTTACTACACCTCGAAAAGATTCAGATTCATCATTTATTGCATTCATGTAGTTTACAAGTTGTTGCAAGTATAATTTATATAGGTTTCATACATGAACCCTGCTAGGGCACAGCAATATAAATAGTTTTAAGTGCTACAGTGTCCCAATAATTAACAAAACCACTGTGCTTAAACAAAAATATTAATTTTAACTGTACATCAGATGTCCATCATTTGTTATTTAAATAAGTAACTGTCATTAATATAATAAAAGATAGGGCAAGAACAATAAAATTGGTCATCATTTTCATTAATAAATTAAAATAAGATGAAAGATTAAATTAAAAACAAATAGCGATAACAATAATAATCATAAAATAACATAGGTAGGTAGTAAGTCAAAATTATAGATGTTGTGTGTAGGTATTGTGCACAGTTATGAATTTCAATGTCAAAATTTACTTATCATCAAAGAATTCCTTTAGAGTGTAAATATAATTTGAATAAAAGATATTTTTGGAGACTGTTTTTAAATTTATTTTCGTACTCTATGTCCTTAATTGGATTTAGAAGCTTATTATACATATATTTTCACGCAAATGGCTAAAGGTCCTGAGTGGAACACACTTAATTTTGAGCTTGGTAAGGCTAATTCATTTTTCGAATATTGATTGCTTCGAGCGAGTTTGCTACTGCGGGTTACTGAATTCTGTTTTTCATATCTTTTGTTTTTTTTTATTGGGCATGTAACAGATATTCAATATTATATTGGTGTTATTGTTTGTATTTTTGTAATTGTTTAGTCTTATATTATGAACGTAATCATCGGTTTTTTAATTATTTTATTAACTAACATCATCACTTCATCTGGTGAGTAGTGGCGGCCCCGACTTCCAAGTTGCAGGTCGTGGGTTCGAACACAAGCAGGCACTTTACTTTGTATAATTTATTTCTTCGCCACTGCTCTCAAGACGGTGAAGGAAAACATCGTGAGAAAACCTGCATGTCCTAAAATAAATAATCGGAGACATGTGACATCTACCAACCCGCACTGTGCCCGCGTGGTTTATGACTCACAGAGAGGAAGCTTGTGTCCCAGCAGTGGGAACGTTACTAGGCTGATAATGCTTATGCATGACTTAATAGCATCCTGGGATAACCCCTTGCAGCTTATATGCCTTCCAAAGCGCTTCCTGATGTCCTGTGTTTCTTTGATCTGAGGGGCAATTCTCCTAATTTTAAAAACGTTCACAGTCTGATCTAAGTCTCAATCTGTCAAAAATCTCTGTTTTCCTTACATTTTAGACAAGTTTTCCACATTGATTGTCGCTGAGATGAGATTGCGACTAGATTTTGAACGTTATTAATTACGGGAATTGGCCTTCAGATCTTAATGTTAAATGAGTCTCAATTAATTTTCTTAGCATTAAGTACTTAAAACAGTCGTGCGTGTTATGAAAAATTAGTACAACGGTTATGGTAACAGATGTCTCGCAACAAAACAACATATTTTGTGGCTCCTACAGACAAGGGTTGTGACAGGCGTTAATATCTACTGCTGCATCTATAAGTAATAACATTGCTATGATTCATAACAGAACATAATATAACATAACGCCTGTACTACTAAATTTTGAAACAAAATTATCAAATGACCTTGACTTTTGTTTAGTTGAAACTTCCACAGCACAGAGATCATGATCACGCGACTGTTCACAACTATCTGAATAACGGCTTTCTTGCATACAAGACGTGAGAGAGACAAAAAATTAACGCTTTGAAAAAAACAAAGACAACTAACTATAAGGTAAACCCGGTCGAATTATTATAACATTGGCTTTACGCCGTCCTTTTCCTTGCTTTCTGGGTATTAAAGGCTTTCTTTTAGAAATAACAACTCGCTCACTTTTTGTACATTACAGCTTCTACTGGCCAATTGAATCAAATATAGATATACTTACCTACGTTATATCTATTTATATTCTATCTGCGACGTTATTTTGTGAGGATACAACTGTTAAAACCGCCATATCGATGTTTGGCACTAAAAAGTACGCAGTATTTTCTTCATTTTTATTGTGGGTTATAAGTCATACGTATATTTATCTGTTTAATGAAAGAAAGAAAGAAAATGGTCAAGCAGACGTATTTAAATAAATAAAAAATAAAAAGGTTTATTGCATAAACTTGTACAACTTTTACAGTAAATCTTCTTTCATCTTCTTTCTTAGTAATTTTTCTTGTTTTTAGTTGTTTTTTTAGTAAGACGTGGCGGTAATAAAAGAGACTTTTTCAACGATTCGACGAGGCGGGAATTGAAGCGGGAGTTTTCGAAGTAGACGACGTGGCGGCGACTCGACGTAGTGGGATTCCGAAGTAATGGGACTCGACGTAGTGGGACTCGACGTCAAGGGAATAAATCCTCAGCATTAGCATTTGCGACCAGTAGAGCTACGAGACAGTAAAATGCTAAATAAAAGCAAATGAAACAACCCTAGGTGACTTATTGATGTTCTACGTGCCTGTGTATAAGGTTGAAAATTGGGAAGGATATCCACATATCTTAACGTGTTGATAGATTGAATAAGGGATTCAATCTATCAACACGTTAAGATATGTGGAGCGGAATGAAAGGTGCTGATATCCTAAATCTTCAGTACCTTTAATAAAATGCGCTGAAACGACAGAGCTAGCGGGTTTGGGGGTACATCATCCGTGCTGCACCGGTAAGTACTTACTATAATTTATGTTCTTAATTTTTTCTAAAAGAACTTTAAGGATTTTGGGCTTTAGCGGTACTTTGGCAAAAGAGGAAAACTGAAGAAAATGATTGCGATAAAGGCATTATATTTTGTCAGTGCTTAGGTATTACAACTATTGCAAGTAGGTATTGTACAGTGATGTTTAGTCAGTTTAAAATCGTTATTCGTGCCCCAACCATGGTCAATGTAGGAATTTATAATTATGTCATGTGTGCGTAGCCAAGCCGGCCAAGCCGTACATTTTGATCAAGATGTAAATTTTGTAGAGATAGAGGGCTCTACATTAGATCTGATAACTTTTTAACAGTGAAAACGTTATGTGAGTCTTAGCGACCTACCTGATATGACATCTTTTTGAAGGGATTTCTTATTTTTTTTGTACGTATCTATTATCCGTATGTAAGACAGACTTGCCCTTTAAGAGGGTTGCCCTTTGATGGTGAAAGTTATTTATTTATTTGTTTTCTACAATATTTATTTAAACTTTTCGCTCACAAAAAAAGGTACAAAGGCGGACTTTCAAGGCGGAAATTTCAGCTCTTCAAGACTTCGGGAAGTACCCTAGAGATTTTATTTTATAAGTTAGGATACAGACTTTCACTCCCAACTAAGGGGGTTGGAGGGTGAAAGTTATAAATTTCTTATTTTTTTGTTGTTGTCCAAAGTATAAAATGAATGAAACTTAATGTGTGTTCTAATACATCTGCTAAGCATATCTTATAATGAGAATTTCAACTCTATAGCATTATCCACCCTAAAGCTATGAGGGTTTGAAAATACGATGAAACGCTTCGAGAACTGGCAGATTGTTTTTGTTTTTCGTTTGTTTGTCAGGGTGGCTCAACCGTGCCCCCAGATGTGTACTGTAGTTGCTTACTTTCTCTTCCTGGTCGAAGGATTTGTGTATCTATATGTGTCAGTCCAAGCGAAAAGGGTCCAGTGCGCGGCATTTAGTTTCCGAGATATAAGAGGTTTTGTAAAGTTGGGTATAAAAATTGCATTTCGCGATTTTAATTGGTTATAAATAAATGCTCAATTATCTACAATTTCATATAGTAAATGACTATATACGATGTTTCTAAGTACCAGAAACTTTATGAAAAAAGTTTACTAAAAAGGTACCAGTGGGTGGCATGTCGATATTCTGGGAATAAAATACGTTTCAATACCCCGTACTGATCACTTCTAATAATTTAATTATATTTTAAGATTAAAATGTTGAAACTACGTGTAAAAGGTCCCTTAAAGCGGGGAACTCCCTGCTACTATGCAACTACTAAGGGGATTTACTTTGCTTCACTTCGACATAGCGGGGATTTCCCTGATCGTTTTTTGCTACCTACGTGTCCTATAAATAGATCTGCCTGTGATGCAATAATTTATTTGTCATTTGACACCGGAAAGGAAACAATATCCGACAGTCTTTGTGTAAATATAGCAGTTTTTATTATCTTAGCTGTTTTAAATTGAGTGAGTGAAAAGTGCGCATAAAAATGAATAAAGGTAAGTCTTTACGTTGTCTATTATATCTACTAATACTATGTTTGTTGTTACGTGTTGTGTTATGTATCGAATAAGCTCCAAAAGTACTGAACCGATTTTGAAAATTCTTTCTCCAATACAAAGCTGCATTATTCAGTCATAGGCTATAATATTATTAACGTTATTACGCTTAGCGGGGCCGAGGTCGAAAAGCTAGTTCTATAAACCGGGGTATCGGAATGTTACGGAGTTCTTGTGTGTATCTACAGCTGTTACCTACTTTTCATATTTAGACCTCGACAGGGGCGAAGCCTCCTACAGACAGCAGTCGTCTTTAAATTCGATTTTTTATGGATTTTAGAGATTTAGAGATTTATGGATTAAGCGTAGATTACGTTACGTTCCTACTTATTTATTACATTTTAAAAGAGAGCAGCTTTAATCATAATAATTCGGCTGCATCCACATAGACTGAAAACTGACCGCGACAAAGTTGATAGGCTAATGAATCTCAATTAGTCATAATTTCATCCCATTTATACTAAATTCAAATTTGTTTTTAGGTAACATAATTATTGAAGATTCAACCGAAGGTTCCAGCTCTAGTGATGAATCTAAGCATTCTGATGGACCTGTACCACTTTCTATGGAGGTGGAAGTAAACACACTACCTGTTTTGGCCTCGACCGCAACAACGCCGGATTTACCAACAGAAGAAGAAACCGTTGCACCTTATTCAGGTACTTACAACTTAGAAAATAATTTCACAGAGTCGACATCTGAGATGGATGAAACGGATCAGTATTATGAAAAAAGCACTAATACAGAAGCAATCAGTGAAGATGAAATACATGAGTGTTATGATTTTGCTAAAATAGTTAGCCGAGCCTTGTGTAAAATCAAAAAAGATCGACGTGATCATTGTATGCATGCAATAGTACATATTCTTTATGACTACAGCAAGGACTCTAATACCAATTAAGAAGTTGTGTTAGGTACCTATGTCATAGACATAGTATGAAAAAATGACCTGTGTAGTATGTATATTTCAACTATTTGTTTTCAGAGTTTAGCTATTCAGCGTCTGTAGAACATGAAGACTATGAAAATTTTAATTTAGAGTTCAAAAGTCAACGGGGTACAGAATTATCGTGTGACATCGAATTTAGTGCTTGTGAGCCGCTCGAAGAGCGGCAAATTGGTAATATTTTACTAGATGATGATCCTTTAATTCTAGACGATGTAACTCAGGCCTCATTCTTAGATACTGGCTGTGGATGTAATAATAATTGTGTGTCCAAATTTCAAAAAGATGTAATATTAAGTAGTAGGTTAGATTGTATCGAATTAAATTCACGTTGTAATGAAGGAGTCAATCATCATCACTTGGTCTTGAAAGGAGCTTTAAATGCTCTCTTACGTACAAGTGAAAATACATTACATTCAAAAAACAGAAACTTGCAACGAAAAGAATACACGGTAAAGTATTTCTTTCGAGGTGTTTCAGTATGCAAGATTTTTTTCCAATATGTATATGCCACTGGTTTGAAAAGGTTAAAAAATGTAAAAAAGAACTTTCTGGACAGCGGTGTTGCTCCAAAGGTCCACGGGTCACGTAAACGACCTTACAATTGTATTAATTTGCAAACTAGATCAGACGCAATCACTTTTATAAGACAGTTTGCTAATGAAAACGGTTTAGTATTGCCGGGCCGATTACCAGGCCACCAATTTAAATCTGATTTAATAATTTTACCTTGTAGTATGTCTAAAGCGTATGTGTACAACAAATATTTGGAAACTATAGCTTTACTCGATAAAACTCCTATTAGTAGAAGTAGTTGGTATGATCTTTGGGAAGATTTTTGTCCATATGTCGTTATACAGAAACCGAAAACAGATCTATGTGCAACTTGTCAGAAAAACGTGACCACGTTGGGACGAATGGGTGGTTTAGATGAAAAGGAAAAAATACAGCTTGTAGAAAAGTCGAGGCAGCACCTTGATTTAGTGCAAAATGAACGAAAATATTATAACAATGTAATCAAAGTTGCGACTGATTCAATAACGGACTCTACTCTTATTCTTGGACCTCATGAACCATGTTCTTATGATGGCGTCATGCATTACTCTTTTGATTTTGCCCAACAGGTGCATTTGCCGCACAGTTCACAACAAATTGGGCCACTGTATTTCTTGACAGGATTTAAAGTCAGTTTATTTGGTGTTGCTGCAGAGCCTTTGAGAAAGTTCGTTTTGTACGTAATTCCTGAACCCTGTGCTACTGGGAAAGGAGCTAATGTAATAATTTCAATGCTACATCATTTTTTCGAAAATTTTGGTATAGGCGAAAAAGATGTTGTTTGTCATGCAGATAATTGTGCTGGACAAAATAAAAATAACTATGTCATGCAATATGCAACATGGCGAGTTTTAACAGGCAGACACCGAAGTTTCCGTATATCTTTCCTTCCCGTGGGTCATACGAAGTTTGCACCCGACATGTATTTCGGTCTATTCAAAAAAAGTTTTAGAAAATGGGAATGCAATAACTTAAAGGATATTCTTGCAGCTGCTGTTCAAGCTTGTCCGAAAACAAAATCTATAGTAGCTGTTCTAACTGGTGATGAGAAAGGAGAAACTTTTGTGAAAACTTACGACTGGGCCAATTTTTTTCAACCTGATTGTGTAACTATTAACCAACTTCTGCATTTTAGTCATTTTGAAACAAATGAAGATAATAGAGGGCACATGTTATGTTACAAAAAATATACTGACAGTGAACCAACTGTATCAAAGGTTTTGAACCCGAATAAAGTATACGGTTTTCCTTTAGAAAAATCCCCTGCAGGCATGACGTACGAAAGAAAATCGTATCTTTATAATAAGATTCGTGAATTTGTACGTGAAGAATCTAAAGACATTTTATGCCCGAAACCCATTCCAAATGTTGATGTTGACCACAACTCTGTCCCAACAACATCTGTCGAGTACTCTTTTCAGAAACCATCAATTGAAAAGAGTATTCGACAAAAACCAACATGTTCGTACTGCAAACAGGTTGGTCATAGGAATCAGGTGCGAGGAGGAATTTATTTTTGTCCAAAACGTAAGTTGGAGTCCCAAATAGAATAAGTTTTATTTTTATGTTTGTATTGGCTTTTTTCAAATATTATTGCAACAGAATAATGATTATTTTAGCCACTGGTACCTTTTATGACATTACATAAAAGGTACCAGTGGCTAAAATAATCATTATTCTGTTGCAGTAATGTTTGAAAAAAGCCTGTCTTGTTATTTTGTTAGTTCCTAAATAGAGTAAGAATACTTAATTTTAGTTTTTTATTGTTAATTACTATCGCAATAACTAACTTTTTATTAAATATCGGCAAGTGGACCTTTTTTACTAGACTGTGTATCCTTCTTTTATTTTGATAATAATTGTTTTAGTTTTGATGTCAAAAGTATAATTATAAGTTGATTCTATGGAAAACATATCAATCTACAATAATGAATAAAAATCTACGTAACAAGCAAGTAAAAGTGTGTTTTTTTTTCACTCAAACTTTCAAAATGCTTTTTCTCAAATCAAGCTTTTTCAGAATTTCAACTTCAAATGTCTGATAAAAAAAAACGTGTGCTACTTTTTGATTATTTTTTCAATCCATACTATCAATTGACTATTCTAGATACCGAATCCAGTCTTAACTCAATACCCCACTACTGGACCCTTTATGCCTGGACTGACACATATAGACAAAGTTAAGGTAAAATACCTACCTAACCCGTTCTGTAAATCCAATTAAGAGGAATAGATATCTCATCTAAATAGTTATCACAACAAACCGCAAAAAAAACAGGTCCTTTAGCTTTCCAAATTACTTTTTTAAATATTCAACTTACCTTCGTATCTACTTGAAACTAACTTAAGCTGTTTAATGGCCCTTGAGCATAATAAACGAGTTCGATATACTTCGAAACCAGTCCAAACTATTAATCAAGTCTGTTCCAAGAGAACAGATTTTTAGTTCGAACTTTGTTCTTTCTTAAATTTATTCTTATATAAAATAGATTGTTTGCTTAAGTAAGTTACGTTAACTCTTTTAATCATAAACGGTTTATGGCGAAGCTTATGTCACTCACGTGGAAATTACAAACACGTATAACATGAGGAACCATATTAAATTTCAGAAATGCTACCTACCTTCAGGGGCCTTATTCTCTATGACACAATGAACAAAACCGCGCGAAATGAACCCAAAATTGGCGGGATTAGCTAAGATTATTGACGTGGTCTCGAGTAAGGAATCGTTAAGTGGTTATAGCAAATTAGGGTCCAGGTTCAAAATTATGTTTTTGAGCAAATAAAATTACTAATTAAAGGTTAACTAATTGTTTTAATCTGGACAAATTGAAAACAGATCGGGCCTAAATTTTTATTCGGATAATCCTAGTAAATACGATGTCATCAATTTGATCGTTAAAAGAATTTACGACTAAGCCTCAATCGATTAAATCTGGGTCGGCTTACAGTCTGACTAAGCATGCGGCTCAAATGGGTAATGTCTGATCCTTGCGTAAGTGAGGTAATCCTACTTGTCAAGTGTCAGATATGACGTCTTTCATAAATTTTAGATGATTCATAGCTCAATGCTCTAGGCACAAAGAGGTTGACCCATTTTGTATTACCCAATGTGCGCTTTTATAATATCTAACGCGACGATATTATCATGGACGTGGACGTCCGCGTCCATAAAATCTATGGAAATATGTACGTGCACGTTATTACGTTATCTTGGATAAACATTTAAATGCGTCTTCGTAAATTTCCATACATTTTACTTCCCTGTGTTATCGTGATACCGTAAGGTGGACTTGGACGTCCACGATAATATCGTCACGTTAGAATTTATATATTATAAAGTGGGTAGTTTGATTTTTGATAAACATCCGGTTAACTCAAGATAACGGGGCAGCAACATCTGCCTGTAGGTACCATAATTATGCTAATAATAACAGCGCTCACCAATACACCTGCGAAGCTATGTTCAAGGCACATTGATCGTTAACCGTATCTTTCAATAGCCATCTCAAGTTTATCTAAACTATTATATAATAAACTCTGAAGGCCTGATATGAAGACGATGACTAGAAAGTATATATCGCGACAGCAAAAATCAATGACCTGTTACTAAATATTCAAAATGAACTAGTTAACACCCTATTAATTTACCCCAATTCACAAGTTAAAATTTAATCGTTCAAGAACCAGGGACTCAGCGGCGTCGTGTCGAACAGGTTGCCTCCTGACATCGTACAAACTTGGCCGTATTAAACTTAAGCGGGGTTTATATCGCTCCATATATTACGTCGTTTGACGTGGCTTCAAGTGAAATGAATGTCTTTAAGTAGGTTGTAAGTGGGAAGATGTGAGGTTATGTTCGATCGATGGAATTCTAAAGTAGTTTTGAGTAGTTGTTGAACTATTCTTACGGTGGTATTGCATTGGGGTAGGGAAACTGACAAATTCGTGTAACGCACGAGAGTGTACAAGGTCGGTGACAGGTGGATTTAGGCAGCAAATCTGGCTAGACCTGGCGTCAGATGGAGCTTGGTGTCATCCAAATGGTGTTCACTTTTAGGTTAAAAAAAAAAAAAACTAGGAATGGACATTAAATGTGTTGGACTGATGACATCGACAAAATGGCGGGAAGAATCACCATCTGTCTGGCCTTTTTGCGACTATGTTAGAGTCGGCTAAATCAGCGGGAAGAATGGCTGAAAAGAAAGAACGATACAATAATATTTAGTTCAATAAAGCACTTTATGTCTCTTACATAAACTAGTTTATTGAACAAAATTGTCATTTAGGTGAAATTTTCATGTAAGTAACCCTGTAAATAATGGCTTTTTACGGCCTCAACGCTTAGGTAGTTGAGCTGCCTAATGAATATTAACGTGAAGGCCCGCACCGAAAAAATGTGCCAAAATAACTTTGACAAACATTAAACGGTTTAGTTACGTGAAACCCGATGTAAAAATGAATTAAAAATCCAATAACTTCTACCCACGTTTAAAAAAGGTTGGTATAGATATTCGTTTCAATAAGTTGGGATACTAAGAAAAAGTTGATGTTTCTTCGGAAGAATATCGTTAAATCATTATTTAATTACATGGTATTTTCGTGGAAAGTCAGTATTTATACAGAAGACTTCACCAGAAGCATCTGTAACATTCATACGTAAATGATTTTATTCGTGTTTCGAGCGCTTGGCTGCTGAACAGCATACGGTATAAGCCCCGTAATTTATGATCCGTGATTCCGGTTGAGCAGTCCGTTCACATCCACAAGTTTGGTCGTGCCGGTTGTTTGTTTAGATACCCAAGTGCATAATACTTAAAAATGTAGTACCACACCGTACAGTATTTTCTCCCTGACGTGAATAATTTCAGCCAGCGACCGCCGATGCACTGATGGAACTGCAAAAAACAATCGGCACGGACGCGATGTGCATCTATAAATCAAATATATTTTTTACTTCCAAAAACCGGAACTCATCTCGAATTCCGTGCCGGAATTCCTGATGATGTCGGAGGCCGGCCACGTTACGTGCGCATAAATGGAGAAAATCGATGGCTTCTCGCTTCCAATGAATTAAATTAAATTTACGATTAATAGAGTAGTGAGATATAATAAGTGTGCTACTGAATATTCTGTAGAGAGTACCCAGCAACATTTACGACAATAAGGGTTTCCGTGACGTACCAACTGATGTTTGCATATATATTTCAGTTCACTTACCCGGAACTTGCCAACGGCTATAAAATTAAATATCGATAAAAGCATTTAAGTTTCCAAACTTTGTTCAAAGGCTTACTATTTCATCAACGAATACTTACACGATAAGAATAGTTGGTCGCCCTAATTAACTCAAGACTGTTCATGTTCTTTCTCCAGAATTAGCTTACTGACAGGTTATTGTTATTCCAGGGTAGCGGGATCGTCCGAAAGGGTTACCGCTGCCCTGGAACATAAAGGGCTAAGGAAGGAACACGGTTGGGTTTTAGTCAGTAAGAGTCTGACACTCCCTCCTGCTCCACCCAGAGCGGGAGGAGTCATTTGATGATTTCCCATCCTGAAAAAAAAAGGTTATTCTTATTAGTATTAACTTATTTATTTATTTTACTTCGATGGTCCTAGTTGTTCAACTGTGACTTCAAGTGACAGCTATGTGACCAGAACTCAGCAATGCATAAATATGTAAGCTGTCACGCCCTATACGCCTGGAGGCTTTTATTTAGGTAGTAAGTTTTTATTTACATTTTAATTAATTATTTTTCAGCTTGAGTACGTATAGTTTTTATTATATTTGTTGGTATATTGGCGTGGCTAGCTGACATATTGCCAGTAATTTAATTTTATGTTATGTGCTTGTAATGTTAATTACTAAACGCCTAGTATTGTATACAATCAAGTATCAAGTATTTTCTAACTGAACAGACAGTTTGTTGCGCCACTTCTTCTTCCCAGTGATAGCACTAGGAAGTGGTGAAGGGCGGGTGTTTTGGGGGACTGTCTTTTGTAATTTTGACGTTCAAAAAGTGCTGATTCGCAGCCTAATTTGAATATATGACTTTTGATTTGATTTCGAATGGAATGTGAAATATCAAAATTGCCTATTGATTAAAATACATACAAAGGAAACTTTTTGTATTATTATTTTCTGACAATAACAGAAGGTAAATAAAAAGAAATAAAGAAAGAATTTATTGACATAAACATAGGATACAAAAAATGTGAAACATTGACTCCAGCCGATCTATTCTATTAAAATCTCACTGGAATAATTTCGGTGAAGTAAGCAGTCAATAGTGTCATTCCCTAGTATCAGCTAGAATGACAGCTTACTTCAAGCTCACTTCATCTAAGTTTTCATGTTTTATTACTATAAAGTGTATCAATTTCAACACAGACGACTTAGAAGTACCTAGATAGTACCTATTTCATCTAAAAAAGACGCAGGTCGCTCCACCAACAAAAATACTTCAATATAGTACACGCTTAAGATTACATGTGCACAATTGCCAACAGCTAGCTTGCTGGGTAATTGCAACAATATCCAGCAAGAGTAGTAGCTCTAGTGTTAGAAATGTATATAAAGACGTTCTAGGTACCTAAATGCACCTGAAAAAAATAGATTTGTTTTAGAAAATAACGTATTAGAAATAATATTGTTATTCTTTTCTTTGGGGTGCTGGAATCCATTGCAAAATAATGTTCTTTTCCGCAAAGTTAACAGGCAAGTATGCGTTTGTTATGCACATCGACAGGGAATGTAAATATTCCTGTATCCAAATCTCCATAATTAATAAACAGTTTCAATACTTTCTTGCATAATCAATACTCACTTTTTCAAACTGCATCTAGATTTTTTGACTGAAAGAAGCGAAAAATCCATGCGTACACAATTAACCGCACATCTGCAGTAGTCTCGGAAAATGTCTTTGCACTTTGCTTTGAAATCTTACTGAACAATTAACACATCCTTCTGGGGTAAATCCTATATATACCATCTTAAAAATTTCATATTCATTGTAATCCTACAATTACATACAGGGAAACAGAAACATAAATTTCCTGCAATTCGAAAGAAACGGGAAAAATTAAATGAATGAAGTCTTGTTGTCACTTGGCACTTGTCAAGTAGTGATGTGGCTTGATTTTATTTAACTCGTAACTCGAGTAAATCAAATAAAGGCTCGATTCTATTTTCTCTCGAAGTGCCACTCGATGTTGTCGCGATTAGATAAATGTCACAAACACTGTCACTATAGCTAACTGTCATTCTTTATTCTACAATTAAATGCGAAGATAGGTAATAAACCGGGAATATTTCGTGTAATAAACCTTCAAAATACTGTGATGTACAGATTCACAGGATTTTAATAAAAGTTAAAATATATATTTTGTGGGTTAGTGCTGTCAGTTGATAACGTGTATTTTGTCATTAAAATCGCCATCGTAACGTCATTGATTATCAGATTGACCGTGAAATGTAAGTAGGAAAAGACGCTCTTTACAAAGTCGAACAAGGCCGATCTTAGTCACTGACTTAAACCTCAAAGTATCAACATTGAATGGTTGCTGTATTTTGGATCTTGTTATGATTATTTTCTTTAAGTTTTTTTTTTTGTGTGCATTTCAAACGTGCGAAGCTGAAAAAAACTATCTCCTTTGCTATGAAACGTTTTTTTATTTTAAATCTCTAACTTCTATAGTTTAGAAAAAATTGAAGTTTTAAAAGTGTAGTACTTAGTTTTGCAGGCCAGTGTGTTTATTCTAACTACAAAATGTTGAAGGCCCAATTTTATTTTAATTTAATATTTTTATAGGCCGAGAACCAAAGTTGATTAAAATATCACTATTGATCAGATTTCCTAAATAAATATTACCAAACTCTATGTAACTATAGTTTATTTATAATTTTTCATTTCAAAAACACCCGTACAAATGTATGAAACGTTTTCACTAAAAATACACTGAGATTTACTGGCAGACTGGTCTTGTTACCATAATTATTAAGCGTTGGAAACACAAATTAAGTTCAAGTGGCATGAAATTTATTTCTTTATTCTCTCCATTTAAACACTTAGGATTATGGTTGAATCACTTTATCGTGTCTTTATGATATAGGAGATGTCAATGGTTCTATGTAGTTACCTACTAGTACAATTACAGGGTAACGTCCCCAGGGCTTATCCACTCATTAAAAGTACTTGAGTAGTGTACCTAAATGTCCATTGCTCTTAATGAGCCATATGATACGAAGCCAATCTTATCAGATACATCAGAAGGCCAATTCTCGTAATTTAAAACGTTCAAAATCTAGTCGCAGTCTCATCTCAGCGATAAACAAATGTCAAAAACTTGTCAAAATGTAGGGAAATTAGAGGTATGTTTGACTGATTGAGACAGACTGTGAACGTTCTTAAAATTACGAGAATTGCTCCCCAGATTACTTTAAACATTGATTGTATTAGGTACTAGTCAGCAGTTTCGATCATAACAAGGAAAAGTCGACTTTAGGCGGAACACACACTACAACGTGTCACGCAACGGAGTGCAGATAACGCACGCCCGCGCATAAATATGCGCTACCGCTCGGGGAATTGGGCGCGTTTCCCGAATCCCGTCGCGTTGCGCGTTGTAGTGTGTGATCAGCCTTAGTTACTACATGTTATGAAGATGGGTGTAAAGTTTCTTCAAAATATAGTCCTAACACCAAACTATAATGCAATGTAGATATGTAGATCGGCTCACTTGCTTTATGAAAGGGACTCTTGTGTGACGCGTAGCAGTGCTTTCGCGTAGCTGCTACGGCGTAGTACAGCTACGCTGAACAAGCTAAGTAATCGATTATACCTTGAAATTATTGATTAACGCATGTCTTGCTGTATTTAAATTTCATCTATGTTATATCATGTATGTTTAGAAACTCAATTAGATATTTCATGTCAGATGGACACATCACTCGTTTGTACACGTATATGATATATTGTTGCTAAAAAAGGCTGAGAGCCCTATTTCTAGACTTCTAATAAATGTCATTGTTAAGTAAATTAACTACCACCTTAATACAATCAACTGTCACTGTTGAATATAGGCCTCCCAGGCTGTACCACAACACCCTGTCCCCCGCCTTCCGCAGTCTGTCCCAGCAACCTTTTTGAGATTGTCGGTCCATCTAACTTAATTATGAAATGGCAAATTTACGTAGGTTGTCGAAGCAATTAATTGACAATTAATTTCACCAACCGTAACTATCGAAGAATAAATTAAAACCGGCCAAGTGCGAGTCGGACTCGCGCACAAAGGGTTCCGTACCATTATGTATAAAAATCACGTCTGTTGTATGGGAGCCTCCCTTAAAATTTATTGTATTTTGTTTTTAGTAGTTGTTGTTATAGCGTCAACAGAAATACATAATTTGTGAAAATTTTAACTGTCTAGCTATCGCGGTTGTTAAGATACAGCCTCGTGACAGACAGACGGACGGACAGACAGCGAAGTCTTAGTAATAGGGTCTCGTTTTTACCCTTTGGGTACGGAATCCTAAAAAGAACCACGGGTTTATTTTTAAAAGTTGCTTAAGTTTTATAATGACTATACCCTGTCCATTACGTGAGCCGTTTTTGACAGCTGTCTTAGAACGTACATATGCCAGATTACGTAATAGTTAACTTTAAAATGTGTAATAAAATAAATATATAAACTGCCTTATCTTATTAAATTATCTTATTTATGGCTTCGTACAGCCGTTATAATACCGTACGTGTATCAATCAGTGCATTGTGTGTTGCTGCAATCACTAGTTCCATCTGTCAAAAACGGTGTATCTAATGGATATGGTATAGCGACTGTTTAACCATACATTTTTGACGTTTAAACGTCTCCTAACTTTAAGCAACGTTTATAAATAAAAGGGCACATACATTACTTAGGAAACCTTAAAACCTAAATGATAGTGTGATAAGATTTGCAAAGTGTGGGAGTATTGTATGCTTAGGTGTTGGGGCGACTACTTCAGGCAACTGTCTTTTGATAAGACGTTACGTTGTCTTTAAAAGACCGCTCTTAGCGATAAGACCGCCCATTGTGTCACCCTTGGTAAATTTATATATTTATGTTCTGTAATTTATATGGTGTACATAATAAAGGTATTCTATTCTATTCTACGATATGATCCGGTTTGCTTTTATCTTCAAACTGGGCTTGGGATAGACAAACATGCGAATATCCACTGTAGGTATGCGAATATCCACTGTGGGTAGGTAGGTCTAAATAGGTCCTATTGTTCCGAATATTTGAGCGAGAATCGAATAATGAAAAGGAAAACCCTTCTATGTTACGGGTTTGGTTTCCATACTTAGTCCTTCAGGCATAGCGTGGCATAGCACGGCATAGCACGACATAGCACGGCATAGCACGGCATAGCATGGCATAGCACCGCATAGCACGGCATAGCACGGCATAGCACGGCATAGCATGGCATAGCACGGCATAGCACGGCATAGCATGGCATAGCACGGCATAGCACGGCATAGCACATAGCATGGCATAGCATGCAATACCTGATTACAACTTATAAGATGTCGATTCCGAGGCCAAAGCCTCGTATTTATTCTTGTTACTTGAAATAGAAATCAGGATCTGTATAATAAATTCTTCGGTTGGCTTATTATTTGGCCACTTGAAAATGGTGATTCATGAGCAGTTCTGAGTAACTGATAGAACCTTTAAGAAAAACAAACATGTTTACGCTTTAGGAGTAACTAATACTGTTTTTAACCTTGCACCACGAAGGTACAACAAAACAAGCATCCATCTATTTATCTATCATCTATTAATCATCATCATCATCATTATTAGCATCTATTTATTGTTTGTTATCTAGAAAACAAAGTTCCCTACTTTGTTTTTTACTACCTACTACTACTACAATAGAATGGAGTAACTAAACATACCTAGCAAGAGTTTTGGGTGCGAAAGGGTGTTTATTAAGGTTCACATTTTAAACCGACAACGTTGGTTAGACGGATACGAATACTGTACTCGTAAGTCGCTGGATCAAGAGATATGAGCAAGAGGGTAGCCTTGCTAGTCGACAGCGAAGTAGAAAGCCGTCGCTTATTAGCGAGGCGCCGTTTCGCACGGGATTATTTAGATTTTGACTGGAATACTACCATATTTTCAGATGAAAAGACCTTCATATCTAATCAAAAGGGTAGGATTAATTTATGGCGCGAGGATAATATTCGCTGGTGTGATAAAAATGTAATCCCTAATACAGACTCAGGTCGAATTACAATTAATACGTGAGGATGGATGAGTGCAACAGGACCAGGAGAACTGGCTTTTATTCCTCCACGCGCCAACAGTTCTACTTATTGTAGCATTGGCAAATGCTACATTTTAATTTTATCACGAACGACCTTCTCTTATAACAAATCCAACCTTATTTTTTACCAGAAAGGTTTAAGACTGAATTTGACATGTTGAAGACATAATTTAGCTTTGTAAGCATCGCCACCGAACTATGCACTTCTCTAACAGAATTCGTGCTGGTTATAGACAAAATTTTGAATAGTTCGCTGTTCAAAATTTTGTCTTTGTTTCTATTTAGGCCGATATGAAAAAGAATACAACAGGCTTAGTGTTATCTAATCCACTCAAGTAACTCAAACAGTGCGGTGTACATCTTACCTTTGTTAAAGCTTTAAGTTTTAAGTTAAACTTCAACAAAAATTTCAGTTAATCTTTTAACAAAATTGGGTTTATCAGCTAAGTGCTTTCTAAATCCGAGTTTAAAAAAAGGTTGGATTTAATTTAAAAACCACAACGTTTTTCTGGTTTAACATCAATTCATTCGGTACGCAGTCTATTCACTGGAACATTATACTTTACGATCTCTGGCATTTAACTGTAATTAATTTTAATCCTTTCAGACCCAGTGACCAAAGTGTGACCTAATTGAGCTCTTGAGTTTCAACGTGCCTTTCTTATGGTTGTAACGTTTCACTTAACTTTGGAGTTGTTGTTTTGTAAGGACAACAGTTTTTTCTTCACACGTAAAGTGGGAAATTTTTTTTCTCGTCTACTGCATAGTGTGGGATATCGTTGGATAGGTCTTTCAAAAATATTGCGGGTTTGTAAAATCAATTTTTCGATTCAGGGATCTGTTTGTGGAATATTAAGCTTTAAAGTGCCATTATTTGTTAGAGTCTGCTTAGTAAGTTTTACAAGTTTACGAGTAATAGTCGAGCAACTTACATTTGCAGTTGAAATGTAGAACATGATTTTCAAATACAATGTTAAGTTTGGTCTTGGGATAAATTCATTCCAATTTTGGAACCCTTCATTGTGCGTGGTCCGACACGCACTTGGTCGGTTTTATTATTGGTGTTTGATAAATCAACTCTCAATAGTAGTAGACAACAATACCACGAAATTGCTTAATCGGTCGCATGACACTGAACGAGACACAATAAAATTTTATTGTTATTACGTCTGAGGACGTTTAGTGTCCCGCAAATTGTTAACTGATTTCAAGTGACCTCTAAAACCACACCAATATTCTTAATTATATTGTGAGAAAAACGAGGAAAATATCCTCCCAGGTTTATTGTGTAAGAGCTCTCCTGAAAAATTGCGATTTTGCGCAATGTCGCGCAGGGAATGTCAAAATGATGAGTAGATAAGTACCTACGATAGAAAGCATTATAACAAGAAGAGTGATGAGAAATATTACATTGTTTTCTTGTGTTTCTATCAGCATTTTTATCTCGATTCGCGTAACTTGAGTAGGCAATAAGTTGGATTATTGGATTAGCTGGTAGCTTGATACTTATATTTACTTGAGTTGATTAAAAACAGATTCAGTGTCTACGCAACACACACAAAAACATAAATAAAAGTTCGGCATAACCATAAAAAGATTATATCTTTATTATTAGAGTTATGATTATTTTTTATAAAATTCATAGGTCGGATTTTTATAAAATACTCGGCTAAAGTTAGGCTAGATTTAGATACCTTATTAATAGCAATATACATATGTGAGACACTTGTATCTTGCAATATTTTTGAATTGCTTACTATATGAGCAAAGGGATCAGCCATATACTTTCCGGAATTGGAAAGACGGGTTTGGTATCAGACTATCAGTAAACGAAACCCGTGTTGATTTGATGCGAAGGATACAGTTATCCTTCGCGTAAAATATGTTATCGTGCAATATCACTACGCAACCAATTTTAATGCGGATTTCACCATCATTTCATCAGATAATCGATGTATTTCTGAAGGTTTATATGTATGTATGTCGGAAAAGGTATGTCTGTCTCTCGTTAACATCAGGCATATTTTAATTACTCTGGGCGTACTATGGGTACTGTTGGTTACAGCGCAATAGAAAAACGGTTTGTAGTTCAAATTAGATTATAATTTACGAACAAGTTAGTCACGCTAGCGAATCACACACTGTAGTTACACAACTCAACGATACGGAACGCGAGACAGTTTCTAAGCACATGTTGTTCGTAGGATGTCCAATGTTTCTATGATCCCGAGAGCTCTGCTCACACCGCTCTTGTAGCTGTAGCTCTCGTACCCCTCTACAAACTCATTCTAGACTCTGTCTAGCGCCACGAGATGGCGCTGGCGTTCCGAATAGTCAAACGAATGACTCCGACACGGCCATCCTGCTGGACACGTCCTCGTCTGTTAATCTGTAAACAAACATACCCGCAAAGTATCACATAGCTCGGTCACTCCTGACCACATTTGGTACAGGCAAAAATACAATGAAAACTTGAACAAACTAACAATAGCAGAGTTCAGAGCATTACCCACTATTTGATTCTCAAATCTCAAGATTACAATCAAAACAATCAACTAAGATGCATGTGTCTCATACTATCTAGTAACCTCCAGTTACTCAACTCGTCAATTCCATTTGTGCATCCCCATCGAATCGCCAATTTACTCCTGGACTTTATCACACAACACACACAACTTAATCTCTAGCTACTCTGTTTCATCAACAGAACTATCACTATCCTCAAATTCGTTAGTAATACTCTGGTCTAAACTATCATCGATAACAAAATATTCCTCTAAGCCTTAGTAATAACTGGTCAGGAACTGTATCAACTTACTGGTAGATTACATACAACGCTCATGGCCCGGCTGCCGCAGCAGCTAATGACACTCATGCCACCCATATCGTCATCACTTCAAGTGATATGACCAACACACATCACTTCACATAGAGTCTACGACTCCCAGGTCATTACAAGACCAACACAACAATAGTCTCCTTTGAGACCCGGGTCCCCGCTGCACCACCAGCTGCCCATCGCCCCCTGAACAACTCTCAACTGAGTTGCAGTTATGACTACAGACAAGTGCGTACAGTTTGACCTAATAGCCATGGTATGTGCTATACTGCTCGGTGGAGGAACTCTCCTCACCGTTTTCTACGTTTAACTCGTTAGGAACACTACATACTTAGAGGCATCGTTTGTATGTGATCGTGAGCGTAGATACTTATACGTACGCCTGGAGTTGAAGGCTTTTAGAGTATTGATTCAACCAGAGTAATGTAAACAAACTTTGATTATCTAAACATAGCGTAAATCATCAACCAGAGCCATGTACCAGCGTTATCCACAATCAACAATTAACAATCATCTTTTCCATTAAGATCCTTAGATACCTAGAAAACCACACACGAGTAAACCACTCTAACACCACGGCTCTGCAGCCGACCAGCAATCGCATTGCTCTCACACATCCAGCGCATGGATCCGTGTGACTCACACTACGGTCTCTCCAGACCCCGACCTCCGCCAGAGACAAACGCGCATCGCGCACCCACGGACTACTTGAGTTGCTTCAAGAGACACCGATTTCTACCGGGCTAAGACTACGAATTGACTACTGGTACGGTCGACTTTACTACGGCCCATAGAGTACCCTACTCGCGTGCTTTCCATAACTTAGGCTTGCTCATCAGCACTGTGATCATTATCTACTTCGACTCGTACATGACCCACTGGCATCTTTCTTTACCTATCGCGAGCAACATGTAAGTACGGTTAAAATTTAAAGCTTTTAACGTATAGCGATCACCCGCCAAAACTTCCGCTGCTTTAAACGGACCCCTGAACGTCGGATCTATCTTAGTCTTTTACTTAGGGGTCGCATACAATCCCGACATATAAGTCGAAAAACTTATATTATTTATATTTTAGTCTCGACTGCTCTCGTAGACGAAATAATATAGTAATGCATTACTGTAATTGTATTGTAGGGAGACGAATTAAAGGCTGCTGCGCTCATATAATGTGTATTATATGGTACCTTAGCTGGGTTAGCTACCAAGATCATATGCCACCTGCACAATTCCCAGACGACATTTTAGTTAAAATATAAGACGAATAAAATTTATAATTAATGATTTTTTTTTTTTTTAGATAGCCTTTCCATAACTCCATACCTGTTACCCAACTATGACTTGAAGTCATTGACATTCATTTATATGATCTTTCAAACGATTTCTATTTAATATAATAACTATTAGTGCAAAAGAATGTATTTTGCACTTCAGGAATCAGCTGTTAGTTAAAGATTGTAACATAACCTCAGCTTTACTTAATCTATTATATCTTTGTTCTCAGATTGACAAAATCCGCAGAATTTTCAGTGAAAGGTTGATAATATATAAGCTATTAATTGACACCACTTTCATATTTTTACAGCCAGGCCCAAGATTGTATGTAATTGTTTCAGTTTCCTTTTATAGTGTAATTAGTAGAACGTGAACACTTTAAATATATGCTAATATAATAAAGCTGAAGAGTTTATTTGTTTGATTGAGGCTAAGCTAGGCTGTTTAACATCGACCTAAGCTTCGACCAAACCTGCGCGACCAAAGCGACTGCGAAGCGGGAGCGTTAGTCACACGGCGGACGCTGTTCGTGTTTATCTATGGCCCTTGCACACCTACGCGACCGCTGTAGTCGCTCAGCTGTTCACGTTTAGTTTCGTGTTGTTGACGCTCCCGCTTCACGTCCCACGTCCCGCGTACTTGACGCGCAAGTTTGACCAAAGATTTAGACTACGACTCATAACATCATCGCTTAAGCTTTGGTGCTCTACGAAAGTGGTTCCGGCTTATTGTAACGGCCGTCATGTATTTCTGTCATGTTCACCAGTAATTGACATGAAGGTGTCAAAGAACGCTCTGTAATTGGACAGCCGCTATTGTGTAACCGATGTCCGCTTTCTTGGGAAACTAAAGCTTTATCTAGGCGAGTGCTAAAACGTCTCGTTTTACATAGAGGTTCTTACAAATCAGACACTCTGAATACAGGATTAAGTTTACCATACACATTAATGATTGAATTTGATGTTTGTTTTCCATCCTAGCTTAAAATTTATTAATTCATTCATGTGTGCAAAGCAAGGGGGTGCGTATAATTTGCTTCCGGTTGGCCTATATAATACGAGTATGTATGTCACCGTATGATTATGAACGTTAGTTTATAATCTATTTCGCGAGATTGTGAACGTTAGACAAATTGTGAACTGTACTTACCATAGATACTGTTTAAAATATAACGTATTAATTTTCAATATTTTATACTAAATCTATTCATGACAAAACCATCAAATTGTAAAAATAATTTCAATAACGGGGAGAAGAACTGTCTTTCTGCTTCGTTAAGCATCTATTTACACCATCTACCAAGAAGTTAATTTTACCCCGGTCAATCCTTACGTTGCATGCATCACATACACATAATTTCCAAAATTCACATTCCCGTCTCATTCCGGTAATCTTTGCCTAAGGTACTGTGATATTTCTGGTCACGTTCACCAGTGGTCGTGACTTCCTAAGCAATGCCCATTCAGCCTGAACGTCTTTCACAAAGTTCGTTTACGAACATCCTTTTTTATTTCCCTCAGTACGACCCAGCGACAAGGTTTTACAGTAAAAGATCCAGGCAGACTTATGGCCCAACTGTGGGCTGAAATCACTTTTTTACTCTCTACAAGATATTAGAGTAGTAAAAACTTGCCTGACTTTAGTGCACACGTTTCAATATGGTACCGTCAACCGTATGACTACGGTAACTTGCGCTACGAAAACCGCTACGACGCGACGGCGACGACAGCCGCTACAACGGCTACGAAATATTATCCGGGTCGTACAGTGGACGGTTTCAGATACTGGTGCCCGGTGTTTATATTTTTTAACATGATGCGGAAAGGAAAACATTACAATAACTGGAATAGGTTGAAAAAACGAAAGGCAAAAAGCTTAGAAAGATCGATACAATAGGTACTCTTTTAGAATGTACATAATAATATAAATTACAAATATTACATTTGGAAATTTTACGAAACAATCTGATTTATTTTTATTATATATAAATATTGTGTAAAGTTACTTTCTGCTTTCAAAAGTAAAATTACAAGTCGGCAATCGCAAGACTACAAGCAAAACTAACACAAACAAATATACGTCCCGCTTAGAGTGGATACTGTGTGGCAGCGAGGCACCACTGCCTCGTTCCTCTCCCGCTTAAATTACAGTATCAAGACAGCGTAATTAAAGTGAGACAGACCTAGGGTTTGGGAATTCCCGATAATTACAAAGTCCCGGGACACGAGACAGCCTACAATCAAAGTCCCGGGAATTTCCCGGACTTCAAGACTGTAAAGAAAAAAATATTTTTTTGTTTTTTTTTTTTTAGAGGGGTAAGCCTTTTTTGTAGAATTTTAATTGAGTTAATTTCTAGTAAAAAAGGCAATTTTTCGTAAAAATCAAAATTTATTATACAGACAGTTAAAATCTTCATAACTTTAACGATACTTTCAGTCTTAATAATTGCTTTGTTTGTTTCTTTTAATCACACACAGATTCACTTTTAAGCAGTTTAATCTTATAGTTATAAAACGAACTTAGTTAAAAATCATACTAATTCTTAATAACTTTACTATTATCTAGTAATTCTAGTATCTAATTTAACAATTTCGACAATCTTGTCTCGTCTCGAGTCTCGATACGAAAGTCCCGGGACTGGAGACAACTAAAATTACGAAAAGTCCCAGGACTTTGAGACACGAGACGTCCCGGGACCTAAACCCCAGACAGAACCCTGGAGAACTATTTTCTTTAACAGTTAAGCACAAACACAGCCGTCATCACACTGTTGCTTTACTACACTCTCCTAACTTTTTGTTTACAACCTAATGTACGTTGTAAAAGTACGAGTATATTAGTTTGGCTTAAACCGTCACATAAAGTAAGTTCGCCCCAGTGTAAAGTTACATGTTTTCTACAATAACTTATTATGATCGAGACACTTCATGTTACTATGTTCAATACTTATCTATAAGTTAGTTTAAGTATATATCTGTGTAAGTTTTAGATTCTACACTGGCCTGCAAAACTTAGTATCACACTTTTAAAATTAGAATAACTTTTTAAGTACGTAAGATATTTAGAAATAAAAACGACTCGAAAAAGAGTTTAATTTTTTGTATATAAAAAACTTCATAGTCGAGAACCTTCTTTTAAGAAACGGCTGAAAAGAGCTTTAAAAACAAAAATTATTCTTTTCGAATTACGATTTTACTATTTTTTTTTTTTTTTTTGTTTTCTTATTGTTTCTTAATTGATGAGTCTTGTTACAAAAGCTAAGTTAGACAATAGCACATACATTTTATTTATCATGCCTCTTTCACCTGAAGAATGTGCCAGGATCATGACTTTTCTGGAACTAGGCATTAGTATGCATCGTACTGCAAGAATGGTGGGTGTGACGTTACGAACGGTCCAGAAGGTGAAGCGAAGGTACGATGAGACTGGAAACCATCTGAGGAGACCTTGTAATGGCAGACCCAGGTGTACTAGTGCCCGAGAAGAACGTTTTATTGTTTCCACTGTGTTGAGAAATCGCCACCTTAATGCAGTTGAAGTCCAGCAATAGCTTCTTCAGACCCGAAGGGCCTCCATTAGTGACAGTACAGTGAGAAGACTTGTTGAAGCAAATCTGAAACCCCGAAGACCAGCGAGTGGCCCCAAACTCAAGAGAGAGCATCGAGTAGCAAGACTGCGATACGCCCGTGAACACATACAGTGGGATGAAGAAGAGTGGTCAAGAATTTTGTTTACAGATGAGTCTCGATTCTCACTTCAAACTTCTGATGGAAGGCGAAGTGGCTGGCATATCTTCAGAAGGTCGCACAGAGTTAATGGCCATAGAAAATGGCACTCTGACTGGGGAAAGATATGCCCAAGAGATTCTCAACGAGTATGGGCGGCCGTAGCAAATATGGGTGATGGAAATATCGATGCTGATGCATGATAATGCCCGGCCACACACGGCTCAGGTCGTGCAAGAGTATATTCAGGAGGTTAGTATCAGCGTGATGGTTTGGCCATTAAGAAGTCCTGATCTCAACCCGCACCCTAATTGCGTAACACACGATCAATCGAAATCGGTTTCATTTTGACAGTTCAGCAACATTCATTGCGTTATTTACGTGTTGAGCAGACAAATTTTTCGAAGTTATGAAGCAATGGATTAGCAATTTGCTTCAAAATGATTCTGATTCCGATTGATTGTGTGTTACGCAATTAGGGTGCCGATTGCCTTGAACGCCTGGGATGAGCTAGGGAGGCTAGTCAGAAGCCGCAGACCACCACCTACCCGGGCACTAAAAGAGGCCTTGATTGAAGAATCAAAGAATATTCCCCAACATCGGCTCCGAAACCTCGTGTTCAGTATGTCAAACCGGCTCGAAGCGGTAGTCAGAGCCCGAGGCGGTATTACCAGTTATTAAAAATTAAATAACATGTAAACATACTTATAAATGTTAATTGAGTTTTTTGAAACTAAGCTAAAAATGGCTATTTTTATTGTTAAATCTTTTTTTTAAGTTAAAAATGTTACGAATGTATAGTTTACTAGTTTCAAAGAAAGCTGATAAAATTTGCTATAAAACGTTTTTTATTTTAAATCTCTAACGTCTATATTTTAGAAAAAAAAAAAAATTTAAAAGTGTAGTACTTAGTTTTGCAGGCCAGTGTAGTATAAAGTAGGTAGTGTGGATTATAGAGGCAGTTGTTTAAGTTAGTTATTTCTATCTCCGCTTGAGCTTTCCGCTCCCGCGTCCGCGCTCTCTGTTTTAGTAACCAGAGAGGTTTCTATGTCTACATCTGCTCATGTACTACCACAGAGAGAAGCAACGTTATATTATGCAAGTATTAAACTAAATATAAATAGGTACGTGTGCAATTATGTACCCGTTAAAGGTAATTACAGTCCCATGTAGAACCCAAACTATGCTGAATTTATGCGTCGGTTAGAAATTAACGACGTGGCATGTTAATTATTAATTAATTAAATCGTTAATATCTGATGTACCAAATATATTTTGTAATAATGAAAACGAGGTTCAGTACATAATGTAAATAATTAATTGAACCTCGAGTTAAATTGTGAATTTGATACCACTTCAAAATAGTACCTAAGTAACCACGGATATCGATCGATAGATATCGGATATCTATGCAAATAACCAATATTGAATATACAAAAAATCAAATCCAATTTAATGATAGATTGTATCGAAACATTTCGGAACCATATGATATCTTTAATTGAAAAAAATATTGGTGATATTTGCCAACTTGTATCAAAACGAGGGCAACGTGGCTAAATAATAACAGCCGCACGGGTCTATCGAAGGGTATTACTAGGTAAGTTTTAATGAAACGCCTTGTTAGGGACTTGCTATTTAATTTTTTTGTAAAAGCCAGTTCCGTGCTACTCGCAATGGAGTTAATCTCTACTTTAATTAAGTGTAACTATGAAAAAGCCTTTGTGCCAAACATCGTTATAATCGGTTTATCGGACAAGCTTTTCAAAGTGAATAAACAGTATTTTTGCTGCAGTCTCGTTAACGAGCCTCGTTAACTTTTTCACGTAACTAGTTGTTACGTTTATTACGCAGACGAAAGAGAATTTTATCTATAGGAACATTAAAGGAACTGTTGTTGTGTAAAGGGTTCACCGATATTGAAGATTTATGAAAGATTTGGATACTCTCTGCCAACTCAGTGATAATATTGTGCAATTTCAACAAATATGGTAAGAGGAAACAAAGGCTCGTATTAATTAACATAACTGTTATGCAGACGTGGCGAGAATGGAACAATTTGAGCGCATGCATGAATTACCGCTTAATTTTATTATAGTACTGTATGAAACTCACGCCACGATAAAAAAATTATGAATTGATTTATTCCAATTAGTAGGAGTCTGTATTATAATTTTGTGAATTGTTGAAAATCTGCATAAAAGGCTACCGAGATGAAATCCAAAAAGATTATTATTTATTTATTCACAGATAGGTATATCAGGATGGCAGAATAGCTGGGAGCAGCTGGATGAGAGTTGCCAAAAATCGAGTAGAATGGCGTGCAATAGGAGAGGGCCCATGTCCGGCAGTGGACTGCTTTAGGCTAATGATGATGATGCTGATGAGGTATCTGATCGATGTTATAATATGATTATGCCATGCTTGGGTAGTATTTGCAAATCAAGAAGCCAACCAATACTAGATAATGCGCGTTAGCCAGAAATACGAAGCGAATTTCAATTTGAAATGTGCAAGGAACAATGAGAATCTTACAAACTCGAATTGTTACCGTTGTAAATCTGGCCGCATCACACACGTACGTAGATGCGACAAGCCACAATGCCCCACTGTTCTCCCAACAATATGCAAGGAGTCATAATTTAAAATGCATAGGATTACTACCTATAGAAGCCCAGCACGTCTTGGCAAGCCTGCGGTGTAATTGCGAATTACATTTGAAAGACTGAATTTGACATATTGAAGACATACTTTAGCTTTGCATGCATCGCCGCCAAACTACGCACTCTGACAGAGTTTGTGCTGATTACAGACTAAATTTTAAGTAGCGAATCCCTTTGGACCGATACGATCGTGCGTGTCTTAATAAAAAGGATACAACAGGCTTAGTGTTATCATTCAAGTTACTCAAACGTTGACAGCTTATCTTTGTTGTTTGCTTTGTTGTTTTAAGTTAAACTCCAACAAAATTTGCGGTTTGTCTTTTAACCGAATTGGGTTTATCAGCGAAGGATGCACAATGTTTCGTGCTTTCTAAATCAGAGTTTCAGTCAAAATATTTAAATCAAAGGTTGGATTTAAATTGAAAACCACGGAGTTTTTCTGGTTTAACATCAGTCAATTTAGCTCACCGCAGTCTATTCACTGGACCATTATACTTTACGATCTCTGGCATTTGAGTGTAAATAATTTTAATCGTTTCAGACCCAGTGACCAACGTCTGACCTGATATGAGCTCTTGAGTGCCGATCTGCCTTTCTTATGGTTGTAATTTTTTACTTAACTTTGGGACTCTTGTTTGTAAGGACAGAAGTTTTGTCTTCATTTAAAGAATTAGAGACTAGATTTTGAATGTTGACGACATTTTAGCGTCTGATCTGCTGGCCAAACTTATTGATGTTTATAACCTGAAGTCGTGTATCAGACAAATTCGTTGGAATTTTTCAGTGTATAATATAAAAAAATTGTCTGAAATACATAACTTATGTACTGTTGCCTTGCGTGTAGAGAGGCAGTTTCCTCTTATGTTTGAAAACATTCAGTATACGATTCTAGTACCTACTTTCTTACGTAAGGATTATAAGATATTTTTATCATGAAAGTATACCTACGTCTCAAAACATTTTTCCTTGAATACATTACGATTTCGCTCATCAGGTGTGATGATTGTATCCTATAAACACGTTTGTGTGACTATTTCTATAAATAACCCGATTCCACGGCATAAATATAATTTTGGCATAGCATTTCTTCAGTGGAATTATTTATAAATTAAGTTTAATAATATTCAATTTACGTAGCGTTAAAGTTTTCTGCAGCAATTACGGTCAGCGACGAAAGTCGACTGCTATTTTTACCCATCATCTAAATTGACACAAAATTATCCGATATATTGTATTTCAACATTGACAGACTGGAAGCCGACCGAAAAGGCTAGGCAGATTGTATTTCAACATTAAAGCTAAGATTTTTTTTTGTTAAATAATTTAGCTTCTATTTCGATTTTATAAATATTAAATATTTAACTCAATAATTAAGATTAAAAAACTGAAGTCACTGACTACGTAAGTGAATGTCTCAATTCTGGTTTGCCTGGGTTGGTATTGCAGCTTCTTCAAAAAGCGCAAAGATGTGGTTTGTTTCATATTTACATATACCTAACTATTTAAAAATGCTGTTAGAATATTGAAATATTACGCTTTGAGGAATACCCCCATTTTGGCTATTAGAGGACAACCGGACACAGATGAACATGCTGAAATAGGGCCTCAACCGGTTGGACCAGAACAATTATTGGTACCTCAGCAAGCAATACCAGTGCCTCCATCACCACCTCTCGACCAACAGGTTCCAAAAGCATCAACTGATGAAATATTTTAAGTCATACTTTGTTATTAGGATAGGGACTGACAACTGACACTGACAACATTTTTTGCCTAAGTTACTGTGATATGTCTTGTCACGTTCAACAGCGGTCGTGACTTCCAGAGAAATGCCGAATGTCTGAATGCCTTTCACAAAGTTCCTTTAGGAACAGCTTTTTTACTAACCTACTTCCTGCAACTTAAGAGGAATCATAAGCCAGGCCGCAAGATTACAAGCAGACCTAACAGAAACAAATGTTTGAGCGGACATAGAGTAAATCCGCCCACTTCGCTCCGCAACCACCTCATTCCTCTCCCACATAAATTACAATATCAAGACAACGCAATTAATTTGAGACAGAACTCTGGAGAACTTTCTTTTACAGTTGACCACAAAACTATTATCACAGAACTATTTTCTTTTACAGGTGCGCACGTTTCAATGTGGTACCGTCAACCGTATGACTACGGTTTGCGCTACGAAAACCGCTACGACGCGACGGCGACGACAGCCGCTACAACGGCTACGAAATATTACCCGAGTCGTACAGTGGACGGTTTCAGATACTGGTGCCCGGTGTTTATATTTTTTAACGTGATGCGGAAAGGAAAACATTACAATAACTGGAATAGGTTGAAAAAACGAAAGGCAAAAAGCTTAGAAAGATTGATACAATAGGTACTCTTTTAGAATGTACATAAAAATATAAATTACAGATATATTACATTTGGAAATTTTACGAAACAATTTGTTAGAGAAAGGAAGCCAATTTATTTTTACTATACATAAGTATTGTGCAAAGTTACTTGTTGCTTTCAAATATAAAATCACAAGTCAGCAATCGCAAGACTACAAGCAAAACTAACCGAAACAAATATTTACGCCAGGCGCTGCCTAATTTTATAGAACTAATAAACAAATATTTATCTTCTGACCTTTTCTTAATGAAATAGAAAAAAAAGATGCACTGAACTTAAATTTAGTTTAGGTAGTGCACAAAGGAATCGGCGCCAATATCTGAGGGGCAATTCTCGTAATTTTAAGAACGTTCACAGTCTGATCTCAGTCTCAATCTGTCAAAAAATCCTGTAATTTCCCTAAATTTTGACAAGTTTTTGACATTTGTTTGTCGCCGAGATGAGACTGCGACTAGATTTTGAACGTTTTAAATTACGAGAATTGGCCTTCAGATGTCGGTACATCTCAATTTAACCTAATTTTAATATGATTAATGTTGGTGAAATAAATAATTAGTTGAACCTCGAATTAAATTTCGAATTTGATACAAACAATATTGAATAATACAAAATTCAAATCCAATTTAATAATTGATTGTATATAATAATTTCGGAGCGATATTTGAAACGTTCAATTAAAACCACCAATATTCGCTTTATCGGACAAGGTTTTCAAAGTGAATATACAGTATCTTTTAGTCTCGTTAACTTTTGCACGTAACTAGATAATACGTTTATTATGTAGACGTTGAGGAACTGTTGTTGTGTATGGGGTCCACAGGTAGTATATTTGAGAGATTTGAGTACTCTCTGCCAACTCAGTCCGAATTTTGTGCAATTTCACTATTGTATTAATTTTTCATTAATTTTTTTTTTCATTTTTCATTATTATTTTTTTCATTTTCCACTATTGTTTTTTTTTTTGTTCTATAATTTGTGTACAATACAGAGTATTCTATTCTATTCTACATGACTATTATTCACTTGTGGCGAGAATGGAACAATTTAAGTGATTGCTTAATTTTATTATAGTATTGGGTCTCACTAAACGCACAACGCTATCGCGGCAGGCCGAAACGAAGATGGCGGGACGAGCTTGACTCCTACCGTAGGGACTGGCCGGCAATGGCAAAAGACAGAATTGTGTGGAAAAGGAAGAGGGAAGCCTTTGCCCCAATTTGGCCCTTTGCCCTTTGCCCATTGCCTCAAATTTGGGGCAATACAGGCTAGTTAGATTGTATGAATCTCCTGACTCACACCACAATAATACAAATAATAAATTAATTTCTTGCAACTCGTAAGAGTCAGCATTGTAGTTTTGTGGATTGTTTTATGCTTTGGAATCTGCATAAAGGCTGCTGAGCTGAAATCTGAAGAAGAACATTGTTTATTTATTCATAGATCTGATCGATATTATTATATTGCCTTGCTTGGGTAGTATCTGCTGAATATCTTTACGCAAATCAAAAAGAATGTGTCGTATTTCATTGTTGTTATCGTTATTTCACGCAAAAATCGCAATTGGAAGTATCCAAGTGTTGACATATTAGTGCTCGTGACTGTACGTAAGTACATCCGAGCCATATTGCTCAACCGCCAAACTGCGATAAAAATATAAGTGCCCATAATATGTATCTTGGCAAGCCTACGGTGAGCAAGCGAGCTTCATTTAAAAGGATGAATTTAACATATTGAAGACATAATTTAGCTTTGGATGAACTGCAGCCAAACTATTCACTCTGCTATTCATGCGTGTCACAGACTAAAGGCGAATTTCACCAATGAAACTGATCGGGATCACACTATAATATTCCACAACAATGGTGAGACTCGGAGCAGTGGTTGCCAAGTGGTAACGGCCGCGACTTACGAGTGTAGTTCGTAGGTCCGAACCCAGATAGGCGCTTCAGTTTGTGTAAATTATTTCATCACCACTGATCTCAAAACGGTGAAGGAAAACATCGTGAGGAAATATCTGTCAAACCGCGCTGGGCCCGCGTGGCGGATTACGGCCCACTCCCTATCACCGAGTGGAGGCCTTTGTCCCAGCAGGAACATTATAGGCTGATTATGTATGTACGAGTATTTTATGTATGATGAGAATGACAACTCATGAACACGGTTAGATGTGCTGATCGCGTTCAGTTTGATGAAATCCGCCCTAAATTTTAAATCGCGATTCCCTGCACCCGATTCGACCGTGTCTTAACAAAAAGAACACAATAGGCTCAGTGTTATCTAATTCACTCAGTAACTCAAACGGTGTACAGCTTTTTTAAAACTTCAGATTTTCTTCAAGATTTTTTAACAAAATTGTACCTATTTATCTGCGAAGGATGCGCAATGTTTCGGGCTTTCTAAATCCGAGTTTTAGTTAAAATATTTGAATCAAAGGTTAATTTAAATTGATGTTTTTCTGTTTTAATCGCAGTCTATCTCACTGGATCACTCGTACTTCACGATCTCTGGCATTTGACTTATTATTTATTTTAATTGTTTCAGACTAGTGACCAAAGTCTGACCTAAATGAGTTCTTGAGTACCAACGTCAATTTCTTGCGGTTGTAATGTTTCATTTTACTTTGGATCTTTTGTTTATACTTAAGGACAAAAGTTTTTTTGAATTGAATTGTTTCTTCATTTGTCTTTTTGTTACATTGTTCTCACATATGGAAGCAACAGGAGTGATGTACCCAGGATTTAGTGGAGTAGTACTTGGAGTTTCTTGCCCGTTCTTCTTCATAGAGATCAACGATTTGGAATGGGCAACTAACTTCAACTTTCTGATTAACTGACCGACTATTTGATTTTGACAATCCAAAAGCGCCGGACGCCTGTAAATGGTTTAATTGAAATAAATGCTTTGAATTTGAGTTTATCTTCATTTAAAGAATTAAAGAAGCAATTTTGATCATTTGACAGCATTTTAGCGCCACATTATTGTTATTTGTGACCTAAAGTGGTGGACCTATTATTTTAAATAACTTATTCGTTTCAACTTTAATGTGCATGTGAAAGCATTAAACCTTATAGAGATTCTTATCTTATTTTTTTTGTTCTTTATTAGATATTAATACTAATTACTTATGTTAGGTTTCCTACATTTTTATTGACATAAATATCCTACCGTTGGCTTGCGTGTAAATATGTCATTTTCTCCTATTACTTGAAAACATTCGGTATAAGATTCTAGTACCTACTTCCTTACGAAAGGGTTATACGATATTTTTATCGTAAAAGTATACTTACATACATCTCAAAACATTTTTCCTAATATACATTACGATTCCGCCCATCAGATGTGCGTAAAATAACATGATTTGTGTTCCTATAAACACGTTTGTGTGGCAATATTTATAAAAAACCCTGTTAAGTTACGATTCCTATATACATATAAACAGCATTTCTTCAGTGGAGTTATGTATAAATCTTGTTCAATAAAATACAATGTACGTTGTGTTAAAGTTTTCTGCAGTAAGTACGGTCAGCGACGAAAGTCTATTAAAACTGCTACTTTTATACATCATCTAAATTGACCCAAAACTATCCGATACATAGCAGCATTATTATTTCAGCATGATAGCTAAGATTTTTTTTTGTTAATCTCGCTTCTATTTAGATTTTAATTAAATATTTAGCTCAATGAAGTGTGAATCGACTTTAGTCGCTGACTGTACGGGTCTGTACGTAAGCAAAGGTTTCATATTCTGCTTTGCCGAGTTTGGTATTGCAGCTTCTTCAAAAAGCACAAAGATGTGGTTTGTTTCATAATGACATATACATCGATTCCCTCAGGATCCTTTTAGATTCGCCACAACCACACCACACCACAATGGATAATATGTCGCAGCAGGACGCAAAATTGTATGAAAACTCGACTGAAAATCGTTCGTATGGTATAAATACGTGTGAATGCAACCACACGTTTTTATATAATTTTATTTCAAAAACTTCGTGGTACTATTTGTGGCAAGTCTGAAAGGATCCTCTTTATAAAGGGTTAAAAATAATTAAAACGTCACTTCGTCTCTGTTAACTTTAACATCTACATCTGACAAAAATGTGATGTTTTAACTACATTTTAATTTAGCTCGTCGAAAATAGTAAGTCGTAGAGGTCGTAAGAAGTTACGTGGTCATTTTTGTTCAGACAACAAACCACGAAAGTGCTTAATATGTAGCTCGAAAGATTCTGAACGAGACACAAGAAGTTTTATTGTTATTACGTCTGAGGGCGTAAAGTGACCCGCCATGTGTTAACTTCTAAAACTTAACCAATATTCTTAATTTTATCGTGAGAAAAACGAGGAAAATACCCTCGCAGGTTTATTGTGTGTTTTCCTGAAGAATTGCGATTTTACGCAATATCGCGCAGGGAATAGAAAGCATTATGTCAAGAAGGGTGAATTCATTGTTTTCTTGTGTTTATAGCAACAGTTTTATCTTGATTGACATAACCTGAGAGATGCGTATCTTGAGTAGGCAATAAACTGGATTATTTATATATTTATTTGAGTGGACTAAAAATATCACACAAAAATAAAGTTGCCAAAATAAGTTAGTAATATATAACCAAAATAAGATTGTGTATCTAAACAGTTTACTTTTATAAAATTATTTAGTTAAAATTATAAGTAAGTTTACTCATGCATGTGAACACCACACCACTTATGTATTTACTTGACGCCGTCTCATACATCGTGATTTAAGGGCCTGTACTTTCCGTAGACCAAGTTTTGAAACTACTTACAAAATAAGAAGGTAGTGTCATTTTATAAATCGTAAGAAATAATGGTCTTCACTAAAGATTTGTATACACCATTTCTGCATTTAGTTCCCGGATACAAAAACCGCGACTTGAGCCTTAGGTCAACATGTTTTTTGGCAAAAAATAAGGCATTTTAAACGAGAACATCTTCTAT
Organism: Apamea anceps; assembly: GCA_951799955.1. Taxonomy (NCBI): domain Eukaryota; kingdom Metazoa; phylum Arthropoda; class Insecta; order Lepidoptera; family Noctuidae; genus Apamea; species Apamea anceps. The sequence continues at coordinate 12,075,385 of OX637505.1, read as the reverse complement.
GCTTTTTGCTACAGCTCATTTTTCTCCCCTAAAAGGCCGGGAGGGACTGCATATCGCAACAGATTAGGCTACATAACAATATAGCTCACACCTTTTTTTTTTCTTGGTGGGAAATCATCAAATGACCTCTCCCGCTCTGGGCTGAGCGGAAGGGCGTGTCAGACTTTTACTGACTAAAACCCACCCGTGTTCCTTCAGTTGCCTGTGCCAGGGGCCACGGTATCTCTTTCGAACAACCCGCAGCCTTGGCAGGCATCTGCCCTAACGGACCCCGTCAGTTCGTGCTGACATCTCTTTGAGGCGCGCGTGGTACACAACGCGCCGTCGATCTGGGCTTGGTCCTTACCGGGCGGCGAGCTGCCCATTGCTCGACGCCCGCAAGCCCACGCCTACGGTGGCCGGGAGTCGGCTGTTGACTCCCGTCCAGGGCGTCTTCTGCGGCGACTAGGGGCGCAGAGATTGCCTCTCCCTCACGCGCTCCGCCTCCTCCTTCGCGACCATTACTGCTTCGCAGAAGGAAGCGACGGCCTCCCATGCACTCTCGCTCCGTACCATGACCTGGACCAGGGCCGGACGCGAGAGATCGCCGCCACGAGGACACGGCGGTGCTCCACCTAAGCCGGTCAGACGTCCACCGTATGCTCCACCGTGTCCTCCGGGCGATCCACACAGTGGTGACACCCTGATATAGCTTACACCTTAGGACACAAGTTTTCATCTCAAAACAAGACTAGGTCAATGAGAACCCTTTTTCCAGTTAATTTATATTCGGCCTTTATTTTCCTCGCATTGGTTTACATAAATACAATATTTACAAAGCAGATCTAAGTACCATATTTGCATTTATTCCGACCTTTGCAAGATTTTTCGCATTGTCCTCAAACCAATTGTTTATTTAAAACCTTATGCTCAGCTGCCGTTAGACCAACGAGGCAACTCTTAGATTAGGAACATACTAAACATTAACATTCATTATTGGAGAAAGAAACCTAATATATTAGGCGTCGGGTGTAACAGTCGTAAGAAATATACCGTAATAAAATAAAATACCATTTACTTCTGAAAAATATATTAGTCGAAGGAAAAGCTAAATTCACGTTAGGCCGAGACAAAAGTACTTTCAAGTGTAAACAAGAGGCGATCTAGTCCAACAAAATAATTTGTAATAACTTTCGTGATACCCACTTGGAGACTCTATTTCAAATTGTAGAGTAGTAAAGGATCAGTATCTACAGCTTCTGGAAAATTCATTGAAAAAAAAAAAACACAAGAATGTAAATAACTAATTTTTAAAAGTACAATTAAAATCGTACACATATTTCAGTCACCTTTTTCAGTTGTACTCTCGACCCTTAACTTGGAGTGACTTTGGGGGATTTTGAAGTAATCTTGCTACTTAGCCTTCTACGTGTGTTGACAACACGTAAAAAATTCCACAAAGTACCTTTCATTAAATCTGACTTTCAACCTTATGTTTGGGAAGTTTCAAGAGGTTTTACTAACACAAATCTAAAGTTTTGGGTAGCTACATTTTCTTGAAAGGTATCCGACTTTCTTCTTCTTTAAGTATCCTGTCTTATAAACCAGAAAATGCTGGATCTTCGTCGTTTTTTCAATTAAACAAACAAGTATTTTTCTCAATTAAAAAAACAGTACATTAATATTAAACTTTCTTCAAATAAACACACCAACACTTTCGAAGCTTTTCACTACGGATCATTTTTCTCCCCGAAGACTTTGCCCTGGCAGGCCATTGTCCAATTCAGAGGACCTGTGTTCCATCTTTAAGATACGGGCTATTATTCTCCGTTGGAGATAATCAACGTCATGAAAAACGGCCTAGCCGGGAGGGGCTTTATGTTGGAACAGATTAGGCTACAATATAGCTTACACCTCGGGACGCAAGTGTTTATCTCAGAACAAGATTAGGTAAATGAGAATCTTTTTTCCAGTTCATTTATATTCGGCCTTTATTCTCCACACATTATAAACGCAATATTTACAAAGCAGGTCTAAGTATATTGTCGTGCATGTTAAATGGGTTTTCCGCCAATGTATCTTCATATAATCATACCGAACGGCGGTTTTGATTTTATGTTGGTTTCATTATTTAAACTCACGTCTTGCGCCTAGAACTTTTCCACTTTCTATAGAACAGATATTATCTGCACTCGCATATAATATTAAAATTTGGTAACTCATGAAAAAAGTTGTTTAGCCAAAAAGCGACAGAGATGCTTAAGCATAGCCAGTAAGATGGAATATTAATACAACATTACACAGTGGCGAAGACTTTGAGATTTGAGGTGTACAGTTGTTTCAGGTTACCCTTATTAAAACAAACCACCTTCGCTGTTCTACGAGCTTTGGTAAATAAAAAATATTTTTACAAAGCTATCAATCGGTTTGTTAGAAATATATATATTTTTTTAATACGTTAGGTAACTTAAGCATTAGTGCAGCAACGGTAAAAATGTCAGTTGAGAAATGCTCCTCGTGCCCTCAATCAACCACTAATTGCCATAAAGTAAACTCAAAAATATAGTTAGGCAAAAGGATCTCATAATAAGGATAAAATTATCCAGCAGAAGTCCTTTATTTTCTTTGATCTTATTTTTACTCAAAAGATGTTGTTTTGGTTTCGGCTGTAATAATCGGAAAAAGGTTTGGGGAAGTTCTCTGTGAAGGGGTAAAAAATAAATATAAAAAATAAATACAAGGTGTCGATCCAAGAGAGCATAAATCTTTTAAAAATTATACCAAAGATCATCAACTTTTATGGAGTCTCACACACATGGAGAATCACACACACACACAATCATTTGGTAGTTAAAATAAAATAATCGTTTTTATAATAAATAGCCTTGACTACAAAAATCACCAACTGTGTGAACTGTGTAAGTACACGTTTTTAACCGACTTCTAAAAAAGGAGGAGGTTGTCAATTCGGATGTTTGTATTTTTTTTTTATGTTTGTTCGCGCATAACTCCGTCGCTTGCTAACCGATTTGAAAAATTCTTTTTGTTGGAAAGGGTATACTTCCCAAATGGTCCCATAGAAATTTCATCAAAAACGGTTTAGTAGTTTGGTTTTTAAACTAAAATTACTGGTAAAAATTACAACTAAAAAGTGAAAAATAAAAACTTTTTTGCAAAAAAAACAACTGACTTCCAAAAACGACACTACAAAGTGAAAAATTAAATTTCGGAAGTCGGTGACAAACAACGAAAATGCGAACCCAACGACACCGACTTCCGAAATTAAAGTTATTTTTCACTTCGTAGTGTCGTTTTTGGAAGTCGAGTGTTTTTATTTGCAAAAAAGTTTTTTTAAAGAAATAAATATTTTTGTATTCAAAACTAGCTTTCCTTCTGTTTCTATTCAAATATTGCAGTCATACTGATATGACTGTACTATGCCTGTGCTTTGGCCGCTGTCCGAACTTTTAATGGTGCGCTAACGTGTTTGGTGAGCGGGGAGCGCGGGGAGCGCGGGCGGCGCCCCACAGATTTCCCCGCACCTCATACCCTGAAATCGGCTCGAGCGCCGAATCATAGTAACTTTGTTGCGAGTAGCACAGAACTGGCTTTTACAAAAAAATTAAATAGTTAGTCCCTAATAAGGCGTTTCATTAAAACCTACCTAATAAGCTGTGACGGTTTAAAATTGAATGCTAACGGTATTCCGGAGCTCGTTGATAGGCATTATAGCCCCTTGAGATTTAGATACTAAAAAATAAATATTGGTGGTTTTAATTGAAGGTCTCAAATATCGCTCCAAAGTTCAAATCCAATCAATCAAATGAATATTATATATTCGATATTGGTTGTTTAAGTATTGTTTCCAAATTCACAATTTAACTCGAGGTTCAATGAATTTTTATTACACCAACATATCATATTAAAATCAGGTTCGGTACATCAGATATTAACGATTTAATTAATTAATAATTAACTACTAATTTGTAACAGTGGCACAAATTCAGCATAGTTTGGGTACTATACTGTAATTGCCTTTAACGGATACACAATTACACACGTACCTATCTATAGTTTGATACCTGCATAATGTAATGTTATTTCTCTCTCTCCTAAGCAGATGTAGGTATACAAACCTACTACAAAAACAGAGAGCGCGGGCGCGGGAGCGGAAATGAAAGCGCAAGCGGACATAGCATACATAGGATTACTTCATGATATAAAATCGAAAACTTGCTTTTGATAACTGTTGAACACAGTAACAAAAAGTCTCAATCATAACAAGTTATTGTTAAAACCTATTGACTTTACAGTTGGGGAGCTTATTTTATGTGACGTTTTAAGCCAAACTAATATACTTATACAACTTACATTAGGTTATAAACTGTACGGTCGCTGTAAGTCGCTTATACGGCTTTTTTTTTTTTTTTTGAGGATGGGATATCATCAAATGACTCCTCCCGCTCTGGGTGGAGCAGGAGGGAGTGTCAGACTCTTACTGACTAAAACCCACCCGTGTTCCTTCCTTAGCCCTTTATGTTCCAGGGCAGCGGTAACCCTTTCGGACGATCCCGCTACCCTGGCAGGCTTCGGCCCTATCAGACCCCGTCACTTATGCTGACATCTCTTTGAGGCGCGCGTGGAACACAACACGCCGTCCGGCACGGGCCTGGTCCTGATCGGACGGTGAGTTACCCATTACTCACCGGCCGCAGGCCCGCGCCTACGGTGGCCGGGAGTCGTCACGCGGCTCCCGACGCCCGGAGCGTCTCCCGCGGTGGCTGAGGCGTGAGGTGCGCAAGGCGCGTTCTCTCGCCCACCCCGCCACCTCCTTCGCTAGCATGACTGCTTCGCAGAAGGAGGTGACTGCCTCCCACTCCCTCTCGCCCCGGACCATGGCTTGAACCAGGGCCGGACGCGAGAGGTCGCCGCCGCTGCCGATCGCCTCTACGAGGACACGGCGGTGCTCTGCCCAAGCAGGGCAGACCTCCACCGTATGCTCCACCGTGTCCTCTGGGCAATCCTGACAGTGGTGACACCCGGGCGTCTCCTCCCGCCTGATTATGTGCAGGAACCTCCCGAAACATCCGTGTCCGGAGAGGACCTGCGTCAGGCGGTAGGTGAGAACGCCGTGACGTCTCTCTAGCCACTCCTCAAAGAGGGGTCTTACCGCCGCTATCGTGGCGTGCCCTGCGCTGGGTTGCGATAGTCGCTCCTTCCATGCCGCCATGAGATCGCGCCGGAGGTTCGTCCGCTCCGCCGCGGTTTGCCGCGGATGCGGAGTTTCCTCCCGGCGTAGTGCCTCCGCGCGCCAATCATACAGGCGCGCGAGCACTATCGCCTCCAGATCCCATGGCGGCAGTCCGGCAAGGAGGCTTGCTGCCTCGCCCGAGATCGTGCGGTAGCCCCGGATTAGCCTTATGGCTACCACCTTTTGGGGCGCGTTCAGGTAGTGTGCGGCTCGCAGCCGCAGTGAACGCGCCCATACCGGGGCCCCATATAGGGCCATGGACCGCACGACCCCCGCGTAAAGCCTCCGGCAGGAGGCGTTTGACCCCTCAGGTTGGGCAAGAGCCGCTTTAGGGCGGCCCCGGCCCGTTCCAGTTTGGGGGCCAAACGTCGGAAGTGCTCGACGAAGTTCCATCGGCTGTCGAGGACGAGACCCAGGTACCTCATCGTGGTCTCGACGCCGATGTGAACCCCTCCTACCACTAGTTGGGATCCTGGAGGTGGCCCGTACCGAGGCCCATGAAAGGACATGGCCTCGGACTTGTGCAATGCCACCTCGAGACCCAACCGCCGGATCCTTTCCACGACTATCGCAACCCCGCATGTCATCGCGTCGGCCGCCGCCTGATGCGACCTCCCCTGTGCCAGGACCAGCGTGTCGTCAGCGTAGCAAACTACGCTGACGCCTTCAGGGAGGTCGGCCCGCAGCACCCAGTCGTAACCGATGTCCCACAGGAGCGGCCCCAGAACCGAACCCTGTGGGACACCGCACGACATCTCTCGCTGGTTCCAGTTCCCGTCGCGACCGGGGTAGATGACGGCTCTGTCCGTCAGATACGCCCCGACTACTCGACGGAGGTAGGTCGGCATCCGGTGATACCGGAGTGCCTCCCCAATGCAGCTCCAGGGCAGGGTGTTGAACGCGTTGGCGATGTCGAGTGACACCGCCACGACCACCCCACCCCGGGACACCGCGTCCCCCGTCGTGAGGGCTCTTACGCGCATGATGGCGTCCACCGTCGAGCGCCCTTTGCGGAAGCCAAACTGGCAATCCGCAAGATCCGGCCCAGTCCCCACCAGGTGCCCGACGAGGCGGCCCGCAATTACTCTCTCGAAGAGCTTGCCGACCTCGTCGAGCAGCACTATGGGCCGGTATGCGGACGGAGAGTCCGCAGGGCGCCCTGGCTTCTGAATGAGGACCAGCTTCCCCGTCTTCCAACGGAGCGGAAACTGGCCTCTCTCCATGCATGCGCTTAAGAGCGCCTCCAGTCGAGGCCCGAGAGCCGTCGAGGCCAGGACCCAGGCTTTACCCGGCAAGCCGTCGGGTCCTGGGGCGGTGTTTTTGGCCTTCAGCCTGCCTACCGCCGCTCTCAGATCTACCCCGGTCACTTCAGGGGTGTCGTCGTCGTCGTCCGCGTGGTCCGCTTCGGGCACCGCCAGTGGCGGAGCCATAGGCGGGGGAGTATGCTCCCCCCGCGAAGGGAACAGAGCGCTCACCACCTCCACCAGCTGTGGGCGGAGACTCTGAGTCAGCGGGGGGGCCCAGGTGCGGAGTTTATTCCGCACCATTTTGTAAGGGCGCCCCCATGGATCTCTGTTCAGAGTCTCCAGCATCTCCTCGCGGGCCGCATCCTTGGTCCGCTGGACAGCCTCTCGGAGGGCGGTCTTCGCCGCTCTGTACCCCTCGTACAGTTCCGCCTCTGTGGCTTCCGCATCCGGAGGGCGGATGCGGAGCCTGCGGTGCCTGGTGTACCGGTGTCGCGCGTCGACGCACGCCTTGCGCAGCGCCTCCACCTCCTGCGACCACCAGTACACCCGACGTCGGGCGCATCCTGGCCGGGCTCGGGGCATTGCCACGTCGCAGATCTCGGACATGGCCTCCCGGAACCACTCCGCCTCATCGTCAATATCAGCAGGCCTGTCCGGTGAAGACACCCAGGCCTGCACGATCGAGGCTTCCAGGAGGAGCTCCCGGTCCAGCTGCTTCAGCGCCCAACGCGGACCACTCGGGGCCTGTCGGACCAGCGCGCTAGAGGTCTGGGTGGAGACATCAAATCGGATATACCGATGGTCGGAGTAGGTCTCCACCTCCTCCATGACGCGCCAGTCAATGACACGCTGTGACAGAGCGGGGCTGGCGAACGTGATGTCCACTACCGACTCGCCCCGCATCCGCACACACGTAGGGACAGAACCCCGATTCACGGCGACCAGGCCTGTTTCCAGAGCCTAGTCCTCCACCATCCTGCCCCGCACATCCGTGCAACGGGAACCCCAGGCCACATTCTTGGCGTTGAAGTCCCCGAGCACTAGCACGGAGAAAGGATGGCTTCTGGCGACGACGACACTCAACTCTGTTAAAGAGTTCTGGAACTCGGCGAGAGTTCGGCTCGGAGAGAAGTAGACTCCCACTACCACAATCTCTCCAAACCGTGCTGCTACGCACCCCTGTCCCTTCGTGACACCTTCGAGGGATGGGGTACCGGCGGCAGCCGACGAAATTATGGCCACTGAGCCGTTAAGGTCCTCCACCCAGTTATCCCTGGGCGGGACAAAGTACGGCTCAGCGACCACGGCGATATTAATCGACCACTGCGCCATGCTCTGGAGCAACAGGTCCTGAGCGCAGGCGCAGTGGTTGATGTTCGCCTGGAGGAAGCGTAAAGGCGGAGCCATTACTCCTCCATTTCAGCCCCCTCCCGGGCCCCTTGTGAGGGACCCTCGGCAGCGGCGGTGGCGGCGGCGGCGGCAGTGATGGCGGCGGCGGCGGCGGCGGTGGCAGAGGCGGCGACGGTGGTGGTAGCAACGGCGGCGGAGGGCCTGCCTTTCCTCTTGGCTTCGGCGGGTGGGGCGCAGGACTTGCTCCCCGCCCGGTGATCGGCCGGCTTGCCAGCAGCCGCACATGCGGCGCAGTGCGGCGCGGCGTTGCACGAGCTGGCCTTGTGCCCGGGCTTACCGCAGCGGAAGCACAGAGTGCTGCGGTCCTCCAAGGTGCACTGGACGCTCACGTGGTGACTCACGTGGCATCAATAGCACCTCAGAGGTCTGGGCTCCAGCAGTTTGACCTGCGCGGACATCCAGCCCACCAGGAGCCTTCCACCCTCCACAATCTTCCTAGCCGCCGTCACAGGGCAGCTTACCGTAACGGTTCGCATGCCCGTGAAGTCAGGACGTATGGTGCCCGCCTTCACCTGATCGGCCAGACACTCGCCCAACGGGCGGAAGTCGCTTATACGGCTTACTCGTATAAGCGACTTCTATATTTTGTGGTAGACTGTAAAAGAAAATAGTTCTCCAGGGTTCTGTCTCACATTAATTGCGTTGTCGTGATACTGTAATTTATGCGGGCGAGGAGCGAGGCGCCTGCCACTCTGTGTCCGCTCAAAGCGAAGCATTCATTTGTTTCAGTTAGTTCTGCTTGTAGTCTTGCGTCTTAATTTGTGACGTTACAGGAAAGAAAAAAAAAACCTCCTCTCCCTGTATCTAACAGATTGTTAAGCGGGGTGGCAGGAGGACATCGACGCGCAAACAAAAACCATGCATTGCACATGATTCTATACCTCCTAGCGTAGAAAATTTATCGTCAGAAATAAAAAATATATCAGCAGTTTCAAAAAAAATTGCAATACGGCATTTTTTTTTCAGAAGTTCAGTAAGTATCATGTACTGAATCCATGGTAAGAGGTAGCGTGTCGATGTCCCTGCCAATGGTGTTCTATTAAACAAAAAGAAAGTCAGATACTTTTCCTGAAAATACATATAACCTAAAAAGTAATTTGCGTTGGAAAACTTTTATTTTATGTTAATAAAACTTCTTAAAACATTCTAAACATAGGACTCAGGTTTAATAAAAAGGTACTTTGTGGATTTTTTTACGTGTCGTCAACACAAGTAGCGGCTAAGTTAGCAGCACGACTAAGTAGCAAGATTACTTAAAAATCTCCGCAAAGTTTGTGAGGTAACGCTATGTAAGTTTGTGCGCTCGTTATAACTGAGAAATAAATCTATAACCAGCTATCTACAAGAATGACTCGCATAGTGTTCACGATTAATGTTAATGTTAACAATTACTACTGTTATTTTTTAAGCTTTTTTAGTCTGGCTGAGATGAATGAAGTGGTGAATATGCGTGGGAGTAAGTTAGATGTAGTGTTGGCTCGGGAGAGTACCAAAGTAAACTGCGAACATGTCAAAGGTACAGAACTGGTTCCAATCGACTTGTATCACCCTCCGTTAGATATTGCGATTACCATCACATCACATAGGGACAGTGAACAATTGGACCCCACCAACATTGATCGTAGTAGGGATTGGAACTTTGCAAAAGGAGATTATACAAGTTTTAGAGATCTAATTCCTTTTGCCCCATGGCAAGACGTTTTTCGGTGCAATGACGCACCCTCGGTTGCTAGTGAATTTTACCGAATATTGTATGACTTATTTGACTCTTCCATTCCAAAGAAGAAGAGAATGATCGCTGGAAATAGACGGTATCCGGTCTGGTTTAGTAAGGACATTGTAAACGATACCCAGCGTAAAACCAAACTACATCATAAATGGAAAGTTTCACGCTGTGATCTCATTTATGCAGAGTTTACTGCTCTGCGACGGGATCTTAAAGTAAGAACCCAGGACGCCTACAGATTATATTGTAATACATTAGAAAATAACCTATGCAAAAATCCGCGACAGTTCTGGCAACATATTTCTAGCCTGAGATCAAAGGGCGGCTTCGAGCCAAACGTGGTGTACAATGGTCAGACTAGTTCGGGTGTCAAAGCGGCCGAGGCATTTGCTCAGTATTTTGCTAGCGTGTTTCTACCCGATGAACCTGAATTGAAGCCTAAGAAATTTAATGCGAGTAGTGAGGGAGATAACATTCCTCTTCCCTTTTTAACCCCACCGGATGTAGTTAAGGCGATTGCTAAACTCAAACCCTGTAGCTCGGTTGGCCCTGACAACATTCCAGCCTTTGTCCTTAAGGGATGTCATGACATCTTGGCAGCCCCTCTATGTCATGTATTTAACCTAGCACTCCAGTCCGGTGTATACCCTGAGCAATTAAAAACTTCGCGGGTCACTCCCATCCCCAAAACCAGTGATAAAACAGTAGTTGAGGAACACAGACCCATCGCTATCCTGCCAACCATTGCCAAAGTCTTCGAGCATATACTCCACGGCTTCATTTACAAACGCGTAAATATGTCTTTATCTGATGCCCAACACGGGTTTCGGCCGGGTCGCTCCGTAAATTCGAATTTACTGATTCACATAGACTACATATCCCGCGGCTTGGACATCGGTGGGCAGGTTGACGCTCTGTATTTCGATTTCCGGAAAGCATTCGACAGAGTTGACAACGATGTGCTTTTGACTAAGCTAGGGGCCATCGGTTTCTCGTCCGGTCTTCTTAACTTCTTTTCGAACTATCTGCGCGATCGTAAGCAGTTTGTAAGACATGGCTACTTCGAGTCCAAGCCTTATAATACACGATCGGGTGTAAGTCAAGGATCCGTGTTAGGGCCGCCTCTGTTCCTGATCATGATCAATGACCTCATAACTAATGTTAAGTTTGCCAAATGCCTGCTATATGCCGACGACCTTAAGCTAGTCGCACAAATCCGAACAGACGAGGATTGCAAACTCCTACAAAGGGATATTGATGCCATCTATGACTGGAGCATTGCAAACAAACTACTTTTTAACACAAGCAAGTGCTACGTCATGACATACGGCAGAGGGTTGCGGCCAATTCATTATAACTATAGTTTGGGTGGTGACGTGATTACTCGTGTCACCAAAATAAAGGATTTGGGAGTGACTTTCGACCGCTGTCTGACTTTAAGGGACCACGTTTCTACTCTTGCAAAGGAATGTTTCAGACGTTTGGGATTTGTTTTGCGAAATGCTCGTGACTTCCGCAATCCAAATGTTGTTAGGCTTTTGTACACCGCTCTTGTTCGAAGCAAACTCGAGTCCAGTGCCTGCATCTGGCACCCCTATAACGCGACCCAAACACTAATGCTGGAAAAGGTACAGAAAACTTTCCTCAGATGCCTATTCCTAAGGGTATACCATTTCTTTCCCTACATGTACCCTACCAACTATCTTTTAGGAACGTTGGGCTTTAACTCGCTGGAGGTGAGAAGAGGCCTTGATCAACTCACTGTAGCCTGTAAGATCTTACGGGGACGTATCGACTGTCCAGAGCTCCATGGTATTTTCTGCCGACTACTTGTGCCCGACAAATACATCGGACACCGTCAGAGCCGCCGGCACAATCTGTTTGCGCTACTCCCAGCGAAAACTGTAGCCAGAGCTCAATCCCCAATCTGTCGTACTCTAAAGGTGCTGAATGCCCTTCTGACTGCCAACCCTGAATGTGATGTGTTTGCGGATGAATGGATTCAAATTATGCGTATATGTCTGGTGTTCTGTGAGAGAATGTATGCAAGGGAGTCTACTATTCCATGTTAGTTTTAAGTTATATTATTGTCAACTTAACTATTGTCCTCTATGTTAATTAATGTAATTGGTGTTGTACCGTTTAATTAACTATAAATAAATAAATAATCGCAATCGCGATCGGACAACAATACTGTTTTAAAACAATCGGGAAGCGATTGTTTTAAAACAGTATTGTTGTCCGATCTGGCGATAAATAACGTCTCGGACCCCCCTTTATCTAGTACTAGTTGTATTTTAAGTTTTTTAAACGAGGCAATTTGAAGGCCTTTTCCTCGCTGAGCAATACCTAAATAAAGAGGATCTTTTAATCGAACCTTTAAATGGAACATTTTTTCTTTCAAGAAGGTTTTGTCAAGCTAAGGCGCCATCTCCACGGGCGAGAGAATCGCGGCGATAGTTTCGCCCTGCCATCTAATTCTCACCGCGATGATATCGCCGTGTGTAGACACGTCCTAAGAGAGTGTATTGAAATACGTGGCACGACGATAATATTGTCGCGATTCTCTCGCTCATGGAGATGGCCCCTAAGTTAGAAAGTTTTTCGCGTTACGCTCGAGTAATACTGTACTTATTGTATCAAACTCAAACTCAAACTCAAATCATTTATTTCAATTAAACCCTTTCAGGCACTTTTGAATTGTCAAAATTAAATTGTCGGTCAGTTAGTCAGAAAATTGAAGCTAGTTGCCCATTCCAAAACGTAGATCTCTGTGGAGAAGAACGGGCAGGAAACTCCACGGACACTCTTTTAAATCAAGATATTATTACAAAATCCTGGGTACATTATTTTTATTGCTTCTATATGTGAGAACAATGTAAAAAAAACTAAACAATTTAAAATATAAAATTCAAAAATAAGCCCTGGCAGTTAAGAGATGACCAGTCTCAACCGACGGCGCCCGTTCACGAACATGACGCGTGGATCAGCACCATCCAGCTCAACCATTTCGTAGGCAACCGAATGATCCAACACACGCGCCACCACCAGTGAGACATTTAAGTGAGCATGACATATTCTTAACTGCCGAGCTCTGTCAAGTCAATATCAAAATATCGTAAAAAAAAGAAACGAATCCATGGTTCTTACATTTACAAAATTTAAAAAAATGCTTCTAAATTATACAAAACTATAGTTTGCAATTTATTTAAATATGAGAAAATCAGGAAGAGGTATATAATATTGAAGTATATTAAGAATTAAAACTTGAATGAATAAAGTATACATTAAGTTCGTAATGTCAAAAATATTTAAAAAAAATAAAACAAAAAGGGGAAGCATCTCTTCCAAATATTGAAATTGCAATCAACTAGCGTACCCAAGTGCCTGTGGAGCAGGACCAGCATTAAGCCAAGCATTTTTATCAACGATATACTCATCCAATTTATAATATGCTTGTCTACATAGTGTGCGTTTAATGCATGTTTTAAATTTCTTCTCATTTAGTTGAAGAATATCGAGTGGTATTTTATTATAACATTTTACACAGTACCCCATAAAAGAAGTTTTTACTTTAGACAATCTAAAACGCGGTTGATCTAGCTTGTTCCTATTCCTAGTGTTAAAATTATGCCTGTCACTTATCTTACTAAAAAGATGTAGATTTTTCCGAACGTACATAATGTTTTCGTATATATATTGACAAGGAACCGTCATGATGTTAATTTTTTTAAACAGTTCCCTTAGAGATTCGCGTCTGCTGAGATTGTAGATGGCTCTGATAGCCCTCTTTTGCAGGATGAAAATAGACTCAATATCTGCAGCCCGTCCCCACAGCAAAATACCGTAAGACATGATGCTATGGAAGTAACTAAAATAGACCAGTCTCGCGGTATCCACGTCTGTTAATTGACGGATTTTCCAAACAGCGTAAGCGGCTGAACTTAGCCGCCCTGCAAGTGATGTTAGGTGAGGACCCCACTGCAGCTTTGAGTCAAGCGTGATCCCCAAGAAAACCGTATTTTCGACAAATTCAAGTATCTCCCTATTCAATACAACGTGACATTCACTACTTCTAACATTCGGTAAAGCGAATCTAATGCATTTAGTTTTTTTCTCATTTAATACTAAATTATTTACAGTAAACCAATTATGGACCATAAGCATAGCGTTATTTACGTCGTCAAGCTCCTGTGCACGTCTGCTTACTTTAAAAATCAGTGATGTGTCATCAGCAAATAACACCATTTGTGGCCGGGTTTTTAGTAAATGAGGTAAATCATTTATATATACTAAAAATAGGAACGGCCCCAATATTGAGCCCTGCGGTACACCCATTTTGACTTTTAAGCCCAATGAGTTCACACCGTTTATTTGAACTTGCTGAAATCTATCATTTAAATATGATTTTAATAAGCTAAGAGCTAGTTTACCCAGTCCGTAATGCTCAAGTTTCAACAGCAGTGTTTCGTAATTCACGCAGTCAAATGCCTTAGATAGGTCGCAAAAGATGCCTATTGCATCTTGTGCCTCTTCCCATGCGTTAAAGATGTGTTTTAATAAGGTGACACCGGCGTCAGTTGTACAACGTCCTTTGGTGAAACCATACTGTTGATCGTGTAGGATGTTGTTACGATTGAAATGATTGAGCATTTGATTTAACATTACTTTTTCAAACACCTTGCTGAAAACCGGCAAAACCGATACGGGTCTATAATTATTTGTGTCTTTACTGTCCCCAGATTTGAAAAGTGGAATAACTTTACTGAACTTCATTAAATCCGGGAATACCCCTTGATCTACACACAAATTAAATATTAGAGCTAAGTAGGGTGCAATTGTCTCAATAATGGATTGACAAACTTTAGTAGACATGCCCCACAGATCTTCGGTAAGTTTAATCTTAAGTTGCTTAAATGCCTTTATAATGACTATAGGGTTAATATGGTTAAATTTAAATTCCACAGTACAGGCTGAGACATTCGCTCTTAATAATTATCCAATCTGTCGTTGATCTGTGGCAACTTCCACTGTGTCCTATCAATCAATCAACTCGTCCAATTCCAATTCACCGTTGGATGTCACTCCATGTCAAAGGCCAAGCGTACAACTGAAAAAGGTGGCTGTAAAATTTGTACTTTTTTAATTGTATCTTTTTCAATTATACCCTGTCCAATCGTTAAACCGTTATTTGACAGATGGAACTAGCGATCGCAGCTACACACAATACATACATTGATTGGTATACGTACGGTATTATAATGTCTGTAAGAAGCCATAAATAAGATAATTCACTAAGATAAGGCAGTTTATATATTTATTTTATTACGCATTTTAAACTTTTACGTAATCTGGAATATGTACGTTCTAAAACTGCTGTCAAAAAACGGTTAACCTAATGTTTTTTTTTTAATAACGTTGCCCCCATACTAGGAATTTCTCCTGTATCGTGAGTGCGTTTACAACATTTAAACTCACATACACAAACAGCCAGCCCCGGAACAACTACTTGTAGGCGACACAAATATTTGTTCCGTGCGGGAATCGAACCCGTGACACGCAGCGCAGCAGTCCACTGCGTAGTGTATACTTATTTTCTCAATATGTAGGTACCTATTACTTTTCGTGTCTTTTTTCAATTTATTTTTTAGAAGCTATAGGCACTGAGGAAATACCGTCGCTCGTACGGTTTTAAAGTACTTTAAAATGTTTCACGGTATATCAATTACAAATTCGGTTTTTCAGGAAGATATCACATTGTACATATGTATAATTAGATCTTATTTTAAAGCATATTTGATCGAGAATCAATACTGAAAACCCTTATTCAATATATCCATTATGTACCCAGTCATATAGTATGTGTGTGAACACTACTATGTACGAGTATGTAAAGCAAATAAAGTAACTATTCATGTACGTGTATGGATGTTAACGGCTTTTCTCACATTAGTTTATGATTAAGGGCTTCGGTCTAGTCCGAAACTAGGCGGGCATTCCCTTTATAATGTATGATATTAGTGATAATTTATATTGAAATTTACCCTGTTATTTGCTTGGTATAGGAACAAGGGCTTGCAATAACAGAACATCACAGCCAGAACCGACTAGATTATATAGAAAAAAATAGTCTATGTGTTAATCCTGGTTCTAAACTAACTGGCTGCCAAATTTCATACAAATCTGTTAGGTAGTTTTTGCATGAAAGAGTAACAAACATCCATCCATCCTCACAAACTTTCGCATTTATAATATTAGCAGGATTTTCTAAAACTCGTAGAACAGCGAAAGTTGTTTGTTTTAACCATTTAATCACTCCTGAAAGTTTCTCAGTCGCTGTGTAAATATGTGTGTTAACATTCCACATCTCTTTCGCTTTTAGGCTGACGAAATTTTTGCACAAGTAAACAAAAACCAAAAGAAGTTCTCATATATGCGAGTGCAGATAAAATCTGTTCTTATAGAAAGTAGAAATGTTTAAGGCGTAAGACGTGAGTTTCAGTGATGAAAAAATTAAATTAAAAATTAAAAAAAAACCCCGACAAAATAATAATAAAAATATTACGAATGTAAAAAGCCTAAAACAATAAAAAAAAACTATTGAAAAAATAGTCACAATTAGAATAAAAAAGGTATAAACGTGAAACCCTATAAAAAGAAAAAAATAACCTTGAAATTATGACCCTACGTAAGTACGTGTGAAATTTTTTGATTAAATATTGTCCCGTCGGGGGACCGCTCTAATTACTAGCCTAATGTTCTGTTAAAGTTTAAAATAGTAGCGGTCCACCGACGGGACAATATTTTCATACGTACTTACGGAGGGTATAATATGTACGAGTATTACGCACAAAAATTTACATCTCATAAGTCGGTAAGTACTGATGATGAGATTTTGATAGCAATAGGTAAATATTGGAGGTTGCAATTGAAAATATCATATTGCTCTGAAATGATTAAAATGGATTTGAATTTTGTATAATTTAACTCAAGATTCAACTAAATATTTTCCAACAATAATTCATATTAAAATTAGGTTCGGTAGGTAGGTACACTAACGATATAATTAAAATAATAATTAACATGCCACGTGCTAATTTGTAACTGAGATACAAACTCAGCATAGTTTGGTGTTTTACTCGTACATGGGACACGTAATACCTTTAATGGATACAGCTACAGTTTATTACATAATATTAGGTATGATTTCACTCACTGAGGTTAGTACCTAAGTGGATGTAGGTAAACAAACCTCACTGGTTACTAAAATAGAGAAAGCGGGCGCGGGAGCGGCAGTGAAAACTCAAGCGGGCATAGCTTTACATAATA
Source organism: Apamea anceps (assembly GCA_951799955.1). Classification (NCBI taxonomy): domain Eukaryota; kingdom Metazoa; phylum Arthropoda; class Insecta; order Lepidoptera; family Noctuidae; genus Apamea; species Apamea anceps. The sequence continues at coordinate 12,058,443 of OX637505.1, read as the reverse complement.
AATAACTGAAACAGCGGCCTCCATAATCCACGCTATCTACTTTATGATATAGAATCTAAACATTGCTTTTGATAAGTATTGAATATAGTAACATGAAGTCTCTCTATCATAACAAGTTATTGTTAAAACCATATTACTTTACACTTGGACGAGCTTACTTTTTTGTGACGTTAAGACAAACTAATATAACTAACTAACATTAGGTTGTATTGTAAACACAAAAAGTTAGGAGTTAGGTGTAAATAGAGAGAGAGTGCAAAATATAGAAGCCGCTTGAAAGCGGCTTCTATATTTTGTGCTTAACTGTAAAAGAGTTCTCCAGGGTTCTGTCTTACTTTAATTACGTTGTCTTGATACTGTAATTTATGCGGGAGAGGAGCGAGGCGGTTGCGCAGCGAGCGAGCCACGCTGCCTCGTAGCCACTCTGTGTCCACTCTAAGCGGGACATACATTTGTTTCTGTTAATTCTGCTTGTAGTCTTGCGGTCTGACTTGTGACTCCTCTTAAGTAACAGAAAGTAGGTTAAAAAATCCTCTCCCTTTTTTTTTTTTTGAGGATGGGAAATCATCAAATGACCCCTCCCGCTCTGGGTGGAGCAGAAGGGAGTGTCAGACTCTTACTGACTAAAACCCACCCGTGTTCCTTCCTTAGCCCTTTATGTTCCAGGGCAGCGGTAACCCTTTCGGACGATCCCGCTACCCTGGCAGGCTTCGGACCTATCGGGCCCCGTCACTTATGCTGACATCTCTTTGAGGCGCGCGTGGAACACATACACGCCGTCCGGCACGGGCCTAGTCCTGATCGGACGGAGAGCTACCCATTACTCGTGCCTACGGTGGCCGGGAGTCGTCACGCGGCCCCCGACGCTCGGAGCTTCTCCCGCGGCGGCTGAGGCGTGAGGTGCGTTCCCTCGCCCACCCCGCCACCTCCTTCGCTAGCATGACTGCTTCGCAGAAGGAGGTGACTGCCTCCCAGCACTCCCTCTCGCCCCGGACCATGGCTTGAACCAGGGCCGGACGCGAGAGGTCGCCGCCGCTGCCGATCGCCTCTACGAGGAAATCCTCTCCCTTTATGTTATATTTTAATATCTAAACTTATTTTGTAATCCTCACTATTTGTACGTACCCAGTATCTTGATTTCTTTCGCCATCACTTTAGAAAATCATAGTACCAGATACCAATATCTGAGACAGTCCATTTGTAAACTCAACCGCACGACTATGGTAATAATATGTCGTAGCCGTCATAAAGGTTGTCGTAATCGTCGTAGCTGTTTTCGCAGCGCAAATTAAGTACACAGTCATGTGCTTGTCTGTACAATATTGAAGGGTCCGCACTAAATTCAGACAAGTTTTTACAACTCTTCTATCTTTCGAATATCTTGTAAGAAGTAAAAAAGTGATTTCAGCCAACAGTTGGGCCATAAGTCTGCCTAGATGTTTAACTGTAAAATCTTATCGCTGGCTTATCGAGGGAAATAAAAAGGCTGTTCCTAAAGGAACTTCGAAAGTCACGACCGCTGGCGATCGTGACCAGAAATAGGTATCATAGTAACATAGGCAAAGATTACTGGAATAAGACGGTAATGTGAATTTTGCAAATTATGTGTATAGATATATATAATTATGTGTATAGGTAAACAGGTACAACGGAAGGATTGACCGGGCAAAATTACCAATTAAAATTATCTTCTTGGTAGATAGCGCGTGTAAAAAGATGCTTAATGAAGCAGAGAGTCACCTTGTTCTCCCGCATTCAAGAGCTGTCAGTGTTATCATTGTTATGGAAGCTTAACACTGACAGCTGCTCTTGAACTCAGTTTCGTTGGTGAAATTCACCATAAAACAAAAGACGCGTGCAGTCGCGGCACGGTCAGACAGCCCAAGATCCGTCAGACAAACATTATCACCTCTGAGGGTATTACGGATAATAATTACTTAAACTCAAAGCATTCACTTATTTATTTCAATTCAACCATTTACAGGCACTTTTAAATTGTCAAAAATTAAATAGTCATTCAGTTAGTCAGAAAGTTGAAGTTTGTTGCCCATTCCTAAACGCAACGTACGCAAACGTACCTTTTTATTACCATGGGGAAATGCTCATGCATTCTGCACTACCACAGGGAGATAATGCAGTTATGTGGGACTCTAACCCACTAAAACTCCACGGTGTCCTCCTCTGCCGCTTACGGCGGGAACACGGGCACGCGTTAGCACTCATCCGTGAACCCGCCGCGGCTTTCCGTCACCAGACCCTCCTCTGGGGAGTACTCCCCATCACCGGCGTACCAGAACACATAGCACGCCGTGACCACTCCAGGGACCAAACCAGCACATGGGCGTTAGACGACCCCGTGTCTGGGCCCCCTTGGTCTCCCTGCGACGGGTCAGGTCATTGGCTCCGCCGCTTGCCAATTTACGGCCGCAGAGAATTGGGAGAGCGGCCAACGTCATACCAACATTCCTCCTCCCCTGCGGCCCCACCGCGTCCGCCATCAGACGGTAGCGGCCCCGTCAAGGCCGCGTAAGGCAGGGAGAGCGGCGCACCGCAATACCGGCACTTCTCACCCACCGTGGCCTCCCTCAGCCGCGAAGCCTCCCATACGACATCGCGGTCCGCCTCAGTTGCGATGTCGCTCAAGCGGCACCACAACCGACTTGTTGGCCGCTACGTCGTCGGCTTACTGGCAAAGCCCCTCCTCGGGTTCCTCTTGACTTCACCGTGGTTGTCCAAGCCACGGCTACTGAGCCCCCCGCCTCGACAATGCGGGAACCCACCGGGGGGGACGCAAACGACCTAAGGCAACCAATGCAATGCAATGTACCTGTGTATGTAATGTATTTAAAGTTTATGAAATACCAATCGTCGGTTCGTCTTATTTATTTCTAATTTGGTTTGCTGGTAAACTTCAAAGACTCCCAAATAAGCTCATTCTACTATATAATTACAGTAACAAAGCAAACAGTGTTTTGGTATTTAGTGCCGATTAATTAAATGTTTAGTGTGTTTAATTAATGTACTTGTGAGGTTAACCTGTGTTTAACGTTTAACTTTAGGTTAGAAATAAATTTGTATCTCATCTTACATCTAATCTAGTTATGTAACTCGTAGCTGGTGGCCTAAGCAGAACTGTTGAGGCTTATTTAACAAAACTCTTAAAAAGGAACTAGCAGCACGGATAATTGGGACGATATCAGTAACTACGAGTATATCGAGCGCAGAGGTTCGTAGTTACAATAAAACCTTGAATAGAAAAGTGTTACGTCGTAAAAAAATGTTTAGATTAATGTTTTTGTTAATTTTAGTAAGAATGGCTTTCCATCTTTGCTAGCTTAATCAAACAATAAAATTGATGGGCATCTCTGGATATTTTTTTAAATGTTGAAAGCTCGTTGGATAGCCCATAAGATGAGCAGGTTTTTAAAATAATTGGTTTGCTTAGTGTCGTAATTAAATTTTGAAATAATGAACTTTGTTTATGGTCTACCGCGACGATGTATTAATTTTGCTACTTAGCTTCCAATCATACTACTTATTAAGCGTTTGATATTTTCAATCACAAATAAAAGTCGACAAATCTTCACAAAAGGGTCAGCTTCAAATTCAAATAGCAATCAAAGATACACGGTTCGTTTATTTAGAAATAAATACAAAATTATAACCACTTTTGGGTACTTTTGTGAAACAATGAAAGGGGTTCGAACCTTTGTGGCATATTGAACCGCAGCCATTTTGTTTTTTTTTTTTTCTTTTAAATGCTTCCGTGCACGAAGAATGTAGAGGTGGGGTACACTTATACAAACAAAAAATGTCGAGTGATATGGTACTCTAAAGTGTCACGTTCCCGATACTTACCTATATTTGTATAAAGGTAAAGATCGCCATATGAGAACTATGAACATCATTAAACATTACATGACAGCTATAAGTGTTTTGTATTCGTTTTCACCAGTTATTTAACATTACCAGTTATGGTAAATGGACTACATATCCACTCGTAATTACTGCATTTTAAATTTTTACGTAATATTTGTTTTTACCATTTTGTATACTTTGACATTTGATGATTATTATACAGGATAATTTTTTATTGAGTGCGTAAATTTTTACAGGGTGTTCTACCCATGAATATGAACAACATTCACTATGGGACCATCTCTGAAATCACGAAAAAAAAATCAGCAGATTCATACATTTTGGTCGAGTAGGTATTGAACTTTTATAAGAAACAGCTGATTTTTTTTTTGTGATTTCAGAGATGGTCCCATAGTGAAAGTTGTTCATATTCATGGGTAGAACACCCTGTGAAAATTTACGCACTGAATAAAAAATTATCCTGTATAATATACACACTGACATAAATATTTTATTTACTTTGTAAATATTATATTTTTATTATTGTGAATGTGAAGACTATGTGGGTATTTTTTTTTCATTAATTTTAATTATAATCAGGCAGTTTGAGTACTTTATGCGGCCTATCCAAATGCCCTTTGTTTGGTATTGTTTGTCGAGTCGTTGAGCTCCTTAAGTTCGGAGTTGAGCTACAAAAGTTTTTTTTTTTTGTACGCGCTTACTGACAAATGTTTGTACTGGACAAGTTGTCGTGTAGCGACAAGGAAAGTTAAGCTAGGGGTAAAGGATAAAATGAAAAAGGGAGATAGAAAACAATTAGAGATATATTTACAAGTAAAGATGGGATGGTCTGAAGAGTGGTGTGTAGTATGTGGAGGTGGGGTGTAGGATGACGATGCGTGATAGAGGCTGAGGTGAAGATACAGTTAGAGGTCCAGGAACAGGAGCAGAAACAGGAGGAGCAGGAACAGATGAGGACTGGTGCTGGTGCGTAGCGACACGGAGGACACCCGTAGGAGGGTCCACGCAGCAGGCCAGGACGCAGCACAGCAGCAGGAGAGATAGGCACGGCGGAGATGCTGTCAGCCCGTCAGGTGAGGACAGGAGGGCTCACGCAACAGGCCAGGTCGCAGCACAGCAGTAGGAGAGAGAGGCACGGCGGAGACGCTGTCAGCCCGTCAGGTGAGGACAGGAGGCGGCCCTCAGGTGAGGACAGGAGGCGGCCCTCAGGTGAGGCGGCCTTCAGGTGAGGCGGCCCCTTCGGGTGAGGCGCGGCCCAATAGATGTAGTAGCCCTCTTCTCGGAGGACGGAGGACGGAGGCAGGGTCCGTCAGGTACCGGAGCGGAGAGGTACGCTGGGTATTTCCGGGATAAGTGGCCCTGGAGTATCAGGATAGGTAGCCCTGGAGTATCAGGCTCCTTATAGTGTTCGCTGTAGAGGCGAAACTCGAACTGATCCTTGCTTTGCGTAGATCCATAAAGTAAACTCGTAGAACAGCATCATGTAGAAAATATGAATTTGAGATAAGAATTCGGCCAGTGCTTACTTTACATGGTACATACATAAGTTTGCATATAAAAAGATACAGGCCGGTACGAATTAGAAAGGTACGTTGCCATGGCGACGTATTAAACGTCGTTGTCAAAGCTGTCATCTATATCTATATCTATACTTATAATAAATCTGTAGAAGTGAAAATTCTGTACATTGAAAATATCAAAAAAATAAATGGCAGGGGGTGTTACTAGACCGACACCGAACCCAAAAATGTGATTAAAAAAATTTTTGTCTGTCTGTCTGTCTGTTTGTTCAGGCATCACGCAAAAACTACCGGTTCGATTACGTTGAAACTTGGTATAATTATTCTTTAATATCCTAGGCATCACACTAGGTACTTTTTATCCCGGAAAAGTATATACAATAAAAAACAAACTTAATTTTGCGGTTCGATCCCTAGACCCGATTACTGCACCAACCGCAAATAATAAGTTTGTCGTAGGTTAAGTCACCCGCAATGGAGTTCATTTTTATTCCTTTTAGTTTTTAGAGTTATTTAGGTTTATTTTTATATAAGTCGTAGGTATAGATTTTCATTTTAAAGTATAGGTAGTATATTTGATAGCGTACGTAGTGACCGTAGGTTATTTTATAATACTGTTAGGTAGGATTAGTCATTCGTATAGATATTAGTTTTTAGGGATTTTGCTTATTTATTGAGTTTAGATTAGTTATCATCAGAAATAGGTTTATTTAGGTAGGTAGGTATTTAATTTTCTATTATTGAGTGTTTTTTTTTTTAATTAGGTAGGTACTTAGGTAAAGACATCATATAGCGGTAACAGAATGCTTGTTCTGACCTGGAAGAATGAATGTAGATAACTGTGAGTATGTACATTATGTTACAAAGTCCACTTAAATCTGTATGGTTCTTTTCTCAAAAAACCATTTCAGACATTAATCTGCATCCTCATATTATGGCCTGACCAAGATTAGGTATGTCTGGAATTAAAAAGAGACCCTGACCTCTGAGTTTATTTCGGTCTTTCTTCTCAAGTGCGATAGGAAACCCCGATCTCATCTAGTTTAACAACATAATTTAATTTTGACGTGTAGAAGTGTTTTATGAACTAATTTACAGAAATCAATATCACCATTTAACATTTAAATAAAGCGTTATTGAAGTATCCTAACCTTTAATGACAGCACGTAGTAAGTTCGAACAAGGGACAAATCGTCGCGTTTGATGCTAGTAATGAGTTCTGTTCTACCTCTAATAGCAATTAGCACTTTGACCATTCATTTTTGCTATTGGCATTTTGTTCAGTTGGCTAGAATTTAAGCTGCCGTGGTTGCTAACCTGTTTTTTTTGTCATACACAGGGAAGTAACTTCGTCTTAATTAAGGGGATTGATGACGTTAAATTAAATCTTTTTATATTACGACGAGTCTTTGTTTGTTGCTGGCTGTAACTGAAAAAGGTCTTTAGGTATACCTACGGGTAACTCCAATATGCGCAACGAAAAGTTTCACCTGACATGGAATAAGTTACTGCTTGAGCCGCTAAATGATAAATGATTTTATTTTGTAAGTAGGTTTTACAAACACTGTTACACGTCAATCATATTTTAAAAACTAGATCAGGTCGGCGATGAAGTCGCTACTTCTGCTTGTAAATAATTGTGAAGACGCTAAATGGGTGTAAGCTATTGAGCCAACATTGTAATGTAACGGTTTAGGTTCCGAACATAGGTCTTAATAGTTATTTTTGTGCAATTTTCGTAGTTATGACAAGATATGTAACGCGAAGGATACGATATCCGAAACCCCTTTTTTTTCATTTAGTAAGCAGTTCAAAAATATTGCCCCACTTATGTGTATCCCGGTTATGCAATTTATAAGATATGTAAATCTAGCTTAACTCCAGGGGAGCGTAAACGGTGCTGAGGTACAACTTACTATCTCGGGCACTTTAGTCGAACGCTTGAGTCGTGTAGTAGCCAAAATATTCTTTCATAAATTAACTCATTAAGAATTTTCTTTGCAGGTGAAAATAATACTCGTAATTGTAATAAGCAAAATGTCGATGATCCAGCATTTTTTAGTTTATAGGACAGGATACTTAAAGAAACTGGTGTTGTTTTTTAATAAAAAGAAAGTCTTTCAAAGTAATTTGAATTCGAAAACTTTTATTAACCGACTTCCAAAAAGGAGGAGTTTCGCAATACGACTTTATTTTTTTATGTTTGTTACTTCAGAACACCGTTATTTATAAGCCGATTTGCAAAATTCTTTTTTATTTGTAAGGATATACTTTCAGATTGATCCCATAGAAATTTCATCAAAAACGGTTCAGTAGTTTGGTTTTTGTAATTTTTACATCTACAGCACAAAATTACAACTTAAAAGTGTAAAATAAAAACGTTTTTTGCAAAAACAAAAAAAATATAATCGACTTCCAAAAAAGACACTACAAAGTGAAAAATTTGTCTGCTCAACAACGTAAATATAACGCAATGAACGTTGTTGAACTGTCAAAATAAAACCCATTGCTACTGATATTGTGTTACGTAATTACCAGGGATGTTATGGACCACCGTAACCGTAACCAAAACTATCGGATATCCGAAATAAAAATATATATCCGTAACCGTAACCGTATCCGTTTCACAAGTTTCGAATAGTTTCGTATAAAGGCGGAGTCTAAAAAACGACATGTTTCGACAGGTTTTTGTAACATCTCTAAATAATTACTTACCTATATGACTGATTATAATACCAAATGATAACCTAGACTAGATAAAACCTATAAATAAAACCAAATGATTACATACTATTTATGTTTATATTTTACGTCAATCAATAATTACGTCATAATATAAAGAAGAAGAAGCTATCCGAAACTAACGTATAATTCGAAATAATTACATATCCGTAACTGTATCCGAAAACATCCATAACATCTCTAGTACCTAATTACCCCACAGGTGTAAGAAAAAGTCTTTGTAGAAATTTTTACGCGTCGTCAAAACAAGTAGACAGGCTAAGTAGCAAGATTTTTTCGAAATCCCCGCAGTTTGTGGGGTAAAGGTCGCTAGGTAAGTTTGTGCGCTCATTAGAACTGAGAAGTAACTCGATATCCAGCTATTTACAGGAATTACTGTGGCGAAGTGTTCACGATTAATCGCAACTTTCTTGATTTTTCTCAAACTTAATTGAGTTTTTTCGATCTGAAGATAAATAATATCTCGGACACCAAAGGGTAGTACTAGTAATAGTTACATTTTAAGTTTCAAACAAGGCAACCTAATTGTGCCTTTTCCTCGCAAACCATAAATAAACAAAATTTCTAAATCGTCCTTTAAATGGAACATTTTTTCTTTCAAGAAGGTTTTGTCAAGCTAAACTAGAAAGTTTTTCCGGGCGTTACGCTTGAGTAATGCTGTAATTATTGTGTCCCATCTGTCGTTGATCAGTGTCTACCTCCGCTGTGTCTCTTCAATCAATCAATCAACACGTCCAATTACAATTCACCGCTGGTTCAAAAGTTGTTTGTTTTAACGAGTGTAATCATCCCTGAAAGTCTCTCACCCACTGTCTAATGCTGTGTTAATACTCCATCTTACCAGCTAAGTTTCAGCATCTCTTTCGCTTTTAGGCTGCAAACCTTTTTCACGAGTAAACAAAAACCAAAAGAAGTTTTCATATTATGCGAATGCAGACCATATCTGTTCTTTAGAAAGTGGAAAAAAAACGGAAAACTTCCGACACCCGGCACTTTGCATTGAAGCATATTGAACCTAGTTCGATACTTACAATTAAGAGGCTACAGAACATTGAACTTATAATACTTAACAACATCAGTTACTGAGCAAAAGACCAGTTTTCCAAATAAAACTTTTAAATAAGTAGAACTATTTGAGGACAGTACGGAATTTTGCAAAGGTCGGAACAAATGCAAATAAGGTAGACCTGCTTTGTAAATATTGTATTTATGCAAACCAATGCGTGGAGAATATAGACCGAATGTAAATGAACTGGAAAAAAGGATTCTCAGTGACCTAGTCTTGTTTTGATATGAAAACTTGTGTCCTGAGGTGGAAGCTATATTGTAGCCTGCATGATCTGTTCCGACATACCTCCTAGCTAGGCTTTTATTGATGACGTTGATTATCTCTGACGGAGAATAATATCCCGTTTCAGGTATAACACAGGTCCTCTAACTTGGACAATGGCCAAGTCTTTGGGGAGAAAAATGATCTGTAGTGAAAAGATTCGAATGTGTTCTCGTTTGAGAAGTCTTATTTATTTGCATAAAATTAGGTTTGCCTAAGGCACAAGTCGCGGTTTTTGTAATCGGGAACTAAATACAGAAATGGTAGAGATACAAATCTATAGTGGAGACGATTCATAAAATCATATACCTACCTATTTGTTTTCCGAACTTGGTCTCAGGAAAGGTCAGTCCATTAAATCACGATGTAAGAGTAGGAGTCATGCAAATAAGTGGTTGACTTGTAAGTTACAGGAAAAGGATCGTTAGGTGCCTACTTCAAGTGATTCAAGTTTGCATATCAATTTCAAATCATTTTCTCAAGTAGTGGCGGCTTCACTATGTTTGCACTAACTTTTCCTTCCAAGTTGATTCCAACCAGCGCTCACTCATCAAAAAATGGGAAGAGGGAACATTTGTTTCAATTACGTTCCGACTGCTGTTGAAAAAGTTATAGACGAGTTTTCTACTATTTTTAAAACTTTCTGAAGGTGGCTTCATTCGGAGTTCATTATCTGTCTAGCCTTTTCCCAACTATGTTAGGGTCGGCTTCCAGTCTAACTGGATACAACTGAATACCAGTATTTTAAGTGAAGCGACAATCCAGTTACTGGGTATTACGACACCCCTTGGTAAGACTGGTTGTCAGACTTTTGGGCTTCCAACGACCCGTAACGACTGTCAAAGATCCACGAATGACACCCGGGACCAACGCACGGAGGGGTCTCGATATGTAAAGATGGTCACCCATCCACGGACCAACCGCGGCAAGCGTAGCTTAACCTGATCGATCGATCCGTGCGGCTGTTATTAGGTACTAGGTTATCCACGAGTTCACGGGAGTAAACTTATAAAACATTTTCGTTACTCAAAAATTAAAATTAAACCCGATTAGATAGACGTTCTATTTTCGGGTATGCCGATCTTTTCCTGTTGTTTTTGTGTATTGCGGAAACAGTGAAGTTATGTTTAGTCCTAGTAAAAGGATATTTAAAGGAGAATGATCAAAAGCCGTACCAAAAAGATAATTTTTTACGACGTTACGCGTCGGAGATTTGATTTTTGAACAGGGAATTTAATTGAAAGTAAAAATGTGTTGATATTATTTTATTCCCTTTACATGACGTTCCGTTTCAAGTGATATGATTAATATGACCTTGAATTTTGAAAGTGTCACGTCTTTCAAAACACTTGTAAAAAAAATATACTTTGCTGATTCTACATTAATTAAATTAACTAGAATAGAATTTTCATTTACACGATTATCATATTATAGAGAAAGAATGGCTGTTCGTGTATGACTTGTCAAACAAAATAAAGCACCTAGTTTTTAGGATATATCGAAGTTTTTGAAAATCTCCGAGACCCGGGTTTTTTTTACAAAAAGAACTTTTGTAGGAGTTAATATCATAAGTGTAGTCTATCAAAAACAAAGTTTGACTTTGATGCAGCATGGTACGGGATTCCATACATCCATGGAATTGGATTGGCATTGTCCTTTATAAATTTCACATCATTTTCTCAAGTAGTGGCGGCTCCACTATGTTAGCACTAACTTTTCCTTCCAAGTTGTTTGGAACCAGAGCTCACTTATCAAACATTGGGAAGTGGGAATTGTGCCAATTACATTTAGAGTGCTATTTCTTGAAAATGTTATAGGCAGATGGGTTGTTCGGAAATAATTTAGGGGTTGCCCAAAAGTTCAGTACGTCTTCTATGTAAGTACCTACTCGTTGCTGTGCTAGTATGTACTACTTTCTGAAGGTGGCTTCTGTCTGAGTTCACATGAGTAAACTTACTTATAATTTTAACTAAATAAAAATAAAAAAATAACCGTTTAGATACACATTCTTATTTTGTTTACATATGCCGAACTTTTATTTTTGTGTATATTACGTAGATAGTCAAGATATTTTTAGTACACTCAAGTAAAATATAAGTATACACCAATCCAATAATCCAGCCACCTACCTACACCTACTCGAGATACGCTTCTCTCAGATTATGCTATAATCGAGATAAAAATGCTCGAGATAAAAACACAAGAAAACAATGTAATATTCCTCATCACTCTTCTTGTTGTGCAAAATCATAATTTTCAAGGAGAGCTCTTACACAAAGAACCTTAGAGGTTATTTTCCTTTCTCACGATAAAATTAAAATATTGGTGTGGTTTTAGAATTACATTTTCTTGAAACCAGTAGGTAAACACTTTGCGGGACACTTAACGCCCTCAGACGTAATAACAATAAAATTTCTATTGTGTCTCGTTGAGAATCTTTCGACCGATTAAGCACTTTCGTGGTTTGTTGTCTACTAGTATCGAGAGTAATTTTTTTAAGAACAAAAATGACCACGTTCTTCCTACGACCTCTACGACTTACTATTTTCGACGAGTTAAATTAAAATGTAGTTAAAACATCACATTTTTGTCAAATGTACATGTTTAAAGTTAACACAGACGAAGTGACGTTTTAATTATTTTGAATCTTTTAGGGTCCTTTCAGACCCTTGCCAGAAACAGTACCACGAAGTTTTTGAAACCAAATTATATGAAAACGTGTGGTTGCATTCTCACGTTTCATACAATTTTGTGTACTGCTGCAGCATTTTATCCACTGTGATCTGGTGTGAGTGTGGCGCATCTAAAAGGATCCTCGGGGAATCGACGTGGCAGCAGACCTTAATATTTTAATATCCTAACTAAATTTTTTAAATAGGCATGTGTATATATGAAACAAACCACAACCAGACTATGAAACCTTTACTTACGTACAGTCAGTGACTAAAGTAGATTAACACTTCAGTTTTTAATCTTAATAATTGAGCTTAATATATAATCAAAATCTAAATGGCGAGATTAACAAAATATATATATATATTAGCTGTGATGCTGAAACACACAAACGTGTTTATATACAAATCATGTTATTCTACTCACATCTGATGGGCGGAATCTAATGTAGATCAGGAAAAATATTTTGAGATGTACATACATATGTAGGTATACTTTCATGAAAAAAATATCGTATAACCCTTTCGTAAGGAAGCAGGTACTAGAATATTATACCGAATATTTTCAAGTAATAGGAGAAAATGACCTATTTACACGCAAGCCAACGGTAGGATATTTATGTCAATAAAAAGGTAGTAACATATATTATGTAATTATAATAAGGAACCAAGAACAAAGATCTGTTGAGTTTAATTCTTTCACATAAGTAAAGTTAAAATGAATAAGATATTTAAAAATAATAGATACAGGACATCCTACTAATATTAAAAATGTGAATGTTGTATGGATGGATGGATGGATGTTTGTTTGTTACTCTTTCACGTTAAAACTACAGAACGGATTAGAATGAAATTTGGCACACAGATGGTTTATAACCAGGATTTACACATATGATACCTTTTTATCCCGATATTCCCACGGGATCGAAACTTATACTTATGCAGGTGAAACCGCGGGGCGCAGCTAGTATAATAATATGAATAAGTTTGTCGGTAAAATGCGGTCAAATGTTCTAAATCTCTACTCTAATTCTTTAAATGAAGATAAAACTTTTGTCCTTGCAAACAACAACGCCAGTAAAGTGAAACGTTACAATCGTAAGAAAGGCACGTTGGCACTGAGAGCCCATTTAGGTCACACATTGGTCACTGGGTCTGAAACGATTAAAATAAATTCCAGAGATCGTAAAGTATAATGGTCCAGTGAATAGATTGCGGTGAGAAAAATTGATTGATTTTTGTTAAACCAGAAAAACGTCAATTTAAATCCAACCTTTGATTCAAATATTTGAACTGTAACTTAGATTTAGAAAGCACGAAACATTGCGCATCCTTCTCAGATAAATACAATTTTGTTAAAAAATAAACTTAACTTTTGTTGGAGTTTAACTTAACAACACAAAAACAGCTTTAACAAAGGTAAGCCGTACACCGCTTGAGTAAGTTGAGTAGATTAGATAACACTGAGCCTGTTGTATTCTTCTTGTTAAGACACGGTCGTATCGGGCGCAGGGCTTTGTGATTTATTTAGGACGGATTTCACCAATAGAACTGAACGCGATCAGCACATTCAGACGTAATCGCTGTAAATCTAGCCGCATAGCACACGCACGGACAAGTAATAATAATAATAATAATAATAATAATAATAAGCCTTTTATTTCCCAAATTATTTTAAAATTAAATTACAATGTTATCATAAAATAAGTAATCAATAATCAATAAATAATCTCATTCCTAATTAAAACCTGAATAATAATAAGATCATGCATTTTGACAAACACTCGTAAAATAAATAATAATTGATTTTATAAATTGAATAATACAACATAAATAATTTGTTCAATTAGATTTGGGTGCCCATTTAAGGGCGAAGGCCTCCTCCATCTTTCGCCATTCCTCTCTGTCTTGAGCCATTCTAGTCCAGGTGGGACCTGTCACGGAAACAATATCGTCGCACCACCGGCGCCTGGGTCTACCTCGGGTACGTGGTGCCTCGCGAGGGTACCAATGGAGGACCCTCTCACTCCATCGTCCATCTGTGGCTCTGGCTACGTGTCCTGCCCATCGCCATTTCAACTTGCAAGCTAATTCCACAGCATCAATTATTTTAGTGCATAGTCGTATGTCTTTATTTCTTCTACGGTCTCGGAGTTTAATTCCTAACATACTCCTCTCCATAGCTCGTTGGAATACGTGAAGTTTGTTTGTAACTGTCTTTGTTAGTGTCCAACTTTGGCAACCGTAGAGTAGGGTAGGTAATATAATGGTGTCCATAGCTTTCTTTTTCAAGCGTATCGGGATGCGTGATTTAAATATTTCTTTCAACGACCAATATCTTCTCCATGCACTCTTTATTCTGCGATCTACTTCGTTTTCCGTCGGTTTGCTAAATGTAATGCTTTGCCCAAGGTAAACACAGTTATCTACGTACCCGATTAGCGTGCTCTGTATCACCGTTGGTACTCTTACGCTGTTAGTTAAAAGGCATGTCTTATCCGCGTTCATGTGGAGACCACATTTTCGACTTTCCTTATCTAGAGACTTCAGCATGCTCTCAAGCTCTGCATGTGTTTCGCTTATCAACACAATGTCATCTGCGAAGCGTAAATGATTGAGAAACTCGCCGTTTATTTTGATACCGACATCGCGCCAATCTAGCTGTCGGAAGATATGCTCCAAGACTGCGTTGAATAGATTCGGTGAGATGGGATCACCCTGCCTGACTCCTTTTTGGATGTTAAATGGCTCTCCTTTTTTCTCTAGTTTAATTTTTGCTCTGCTGTTCTTGTAAATTTCTTTCAAAATTTTTATGTATTTTGTGTGTACTCCTTGCTCATGGAGAGAGCACCATAGAGATTCGTGGGAGATAGAGTCAAACGCTTTGGAGTAGTCTACAAAGGCTATGTAGAGCTCTTTATTGTGTTCATTGTACTTCTCGATTATCTGTGTTAGCGTGAAAATATGGTCGTTTGTAGAGAAGCCCGATCTGAATCCAGCTTGTTCTCTAGGTTGGTTTTCGTCTAAGGTCTTTGAGATCCTTTTTAGTATTAGGCTGGTAAATAATTTATAAAGTGTCTGTAGCATACTCAGTGGTCTGTAGTTGTCCATATTGCCTGGATCCCCTTTTTTATAGAGTAAGGTTATAATCGCAGTATTCCAGTCAGGTGGTATCGACTCTTGTTTCAAGATTTCGTTGAATATTGTAGTTAAAATAGGTGTTATTGGCTCTCTGATGGCTTTTAATATGTCATTTGTTATGTGATCTTCTCCAGGGCTTTTCTTAGTTTTCAGTTGATGTATGGATTGGCTAATTTCGCATTCCAAAAATTCCGGTACACAGTCTGAGTCGAGTGACTCCGAAACTCGGACTGAGTCTTCGTTCGAGGCAGGGTGCTCATATAATCTAGTATAAAATTCTGTCGCAACGTTTAATATATGGTTTCTGTCCGTAACTTGGCGACCTTGTTTTTTGAGTTGTGTAATCCATTTTTTGCTGGAATCTAGTCTTTTGTAAGCTCTTCTGACTGATGCAAATTTCTCCAATTCATATTCAATAATATTATACCTATTTTCTTTTAACTTCCTTTGTATTTGTTTTCTAATTAATTTGTATAATGCCGATAAGTGTTTCTTTTCTATGCTAGTTTTGTTTTTCTTTTCTTTTAGCAGAGTCCTTTCCTTTATTAATTTCGTTAGGTTTCCTTGAATAACAGGTTCAATGCACTTTTTGTGGTCTTTTAGTTTGTTTTTAGTGTTTCTAATTTTTGTGACTAAGGTAGAGTAGGTGTGTTGTATGTTTATAAATTCCATGTTTCTGATTTCTTGTGAAAATTCTTCTTTCAAATACTCTTGCTCAAGAGGCACAATGTCGGTGGTGATTTTTTCTCCGAAATGTTTTCTGGTGTTAATACGCTTGTTGTGAAGTATTAGCGATGCACGTACCAGTCTATGATCAGTAGGATGTGTAGTTGGTATGACGTCGACGTTATGAATACTGTTTTTGTTCTTTGTTAGGATGTAGTCGATTTCATTCCGTGTAATGCCATTAGGGTGTATCCAAGTCCATCGACGATTCGAGTTCTTCTTGAAGTAAGTATTTGAAATATGTAGTTGTTGTTCAAAACAAAAATTTATTAGTATTTGACCTCTTGGGCTCCGTTTCCCGTATCCCCACAATCCCATAACGTCTCTATCGTCATTAGTGGGCAGACCAATCTGTGCATTGAAGTCGCCTATGATCAATGTGTCTCTGTTTGTGTTTTCCATCGCTTTTCTAAGATCGTCGTAAAATCTATATATGTCTTCTAATGGTGATTGTTCTGTTGGCGCGTACACTTGGATAATATGTATTGTTTTACATTCTATGTATAAGCTTAACTTTGCTACTCTGTCGGATACTGGTACAAAGTCTTTGATGTTTTCTTTTAGTTCTTTTTTTATTAAATATCCAATACCGTTCCTGTTATGGGTTTGCCCGTAGTACATAAAGATAAAATCATGGCTTTCTATAATTTCCTTGCCTTCAAGTTTTATTTCAGAGAGTCCAATTACGTGCCAGTTTAGCTTGGCAATAGCGTATTCCAATTCGGCAAATCTCGACGGAACAATCAGCGATCTCACATTCAATGTGCCGACGTAGAGGTATTTGTTTTTTCTATTGTTTAATTTGTATTTGTTTTTGATGGAGGGTTCTGGTCTACTGCTCCCACGGGGACCAGCCGTGCCGGGAGAGTGAAGGGTAGTAGGGGTAGTTTTGTAGTTTCCGTAGTATTTAGGAGGAGGGCCCGCTGGTTGCTATTGTTCATTATGGGTATCGCACAAGGTTTGAGTTGTAGTAAGTGTAGGAGAAGAACTTTTGTCGGTTTCTTTTGGTACAAAATAGTTTCTCATATCTATAAACTTAGTTTTTTTGGTTGTGCGTTGCGAAAGTGATGTTCTGTTTTCTTGATATGGTGTGAAAGTTCTTTGGTTCTCTGGTGACTTCGATGGTTTTCTTTTAGAGCTATGTTGGTTGTTTTGATAGGTTTTTCTTTGCTCTAAGTAAACAATTTTATCGTGTCTCAGCACAGCATTTTTGCCCTGGCTTCTTGCTATGTCTACTTCTTTTTGTAATTCCTTCCGTTTTTCTATAACCTGTGGCGAGAAATCTTCTTTTATATAGTAGCAGGTTCGTTCTAACTGCTTTTTCCGTTTTAGTATTGTTACTTTCATGTTTAATTTAGTGAATGTTATTTTAATAGGTCTTGTTTTCTCTCCTTTTTTTCCCAACCTTATGGCGGATTCTATATCATATGCAGTACATTCTGTGGAGAGGTGCTCCTTGAAAATTAAGATAATTTGTTTTTCCAAGTCTGCGTAGCTTTTTTCATTTTCATCTAGCCCAAATAAAACAATATTCTTCAAACGAACTTGTCTTTCCAACTTTTCAATTGTATTTTGTTGGCTGTCAACAATTTTTTCAAGTTCTTCATTTTTAGACATAATTTCATAAAATTTGATGTTCATATTTTCGATTATTGGTTTTGAGATATCTTCTTTCAGACTTTTTATTTCTGTACTTTGTTGTAACAAATCATTCTGTAGCTTCTTCAACAGTATTGTTATTTCTTCCATGGTAATTTTTAGTTTAGCGCCCTCTAGTGATTAGTAGACGATTTAGCTATCGATTGAACTTGCTTTCCAGTGTTTGTTATGGTAGTTCAGGTTATCTCCGCTAGATGGCTATCGGTTCCGGTTTCCAACAGTGTGCAACAGATGGCGTTGTTGTCTAATTCTATTGATTTACTTGCGTGACACAGCGATATTTCATTCGATGGCAATCCAAAGTTAGGTTATATTTATTAAGTTTTCCACTAATTCACTGTTTGCCACTTTAACGCACACTTTTCAATGTCAACATCAGCTTCTTGATGAATTATTAGTCCCCAGCTAAGTATTTTCCTTAACCGCTGGCCAATCTTCATACACAGGAATTGGAACTGTCACTGATATATTTCTTGTAAGTTTATAGTTTTACACTTATCACCAGGTAACGCCTATTAGTTTAGTCTTTGTATCACTGTATTATCAGCACCTGTGTGTAGTTTTTACTTGGTTTTATTTGCTAGATTAATTTTAAATACAATAACAGAGCGGAGCCGATTTTGCCGTGCTGACAGCAGCGCCCTCTCTCTGCGCTTATTACTATCGCCAAAATCTATATTTGACCACCGTAAGGACTATTCCTGCTTGCAGCGCATATTATTAGTCGACCTAAAAGGATCCTCTTTTGTTTTACTTACGGAGGCAGCTGTGGTCATCATGTGCACGGGATTTTGTTTCAAAATCGTCATATATAGGTTTTGGCGATAGTACATCCGAGCCATATTGCCTTCCCTTCCCTTACCGTTCCCCCGCCAAAGTGACATATTGAAGACATAATTATTATCCTCTTCGCCGACACAGAAATAGTGGGCCCATCTGTAACATGTACCACAAGTGACAAAACCCTCTTCAGATTCCAAGTATCAATCTCCAGAGTACACATATCCACAGTACTTACTTACTTACTTACTTACTCCTTTTTGTACACTCCATGTCTTCTTCTTCTTCTCTGATTCTTTTTTCTTAATTTTACTTTTTTTTTTCATAAGCTTGTTTCTGAGTCTGAGTCTTCCAAAATATTGTTAGGTAAAAAGTGAACTTTGAGTGTTTCATTATTTGAATTGTGCTTTGAGTTTTGGCATGATATCTATAGGCGTTTACGACTGTTTTTATGTCCCCTAAGCAAGCACGATCAGTCTTCCGTTGGTAGTGGCGAACCATAATTGCATCTGCAAACGAAAAACTTAACACGTTTACCCGAGGCAAAACGGTCACCCTGCTCATCTTTCCCCACCCGAAATACCCCGTCATAAGTATAAAATAAATGTAAAAAAAATCGAAAGAATCTTTTGTAATTAGTTCAGAAATTTTCTTGTTATTTAGTCACATATTTGAACGTAGTATTTTACTTAAGAAGTAAGAATTTATCACAACCATAAATTAGCTTCAACACAGACTTAAAAATTATAAAAAATATCAAATACGTAAACTTACGTATTTTCGTTCTATTGTCGAGCGACATGCAGTTATGGACACAAAACCTTTTGTCTCGCAAGTACGAGGTCAACTGAAACCCGATCAGTTACGAACGTCTCGGTTTATTCGAAGGAGAGGGGGTGTCCGTCTTACCCCGGGGGCCCGCAAGTCCCCGGCTTCCCTTACTTGCTAGTTGTATTATTGTTGCATGAGGATCTTACAACACCTATAATAACAGCATGCGCTGAAATTTTTTCAGTCCCGTCAAATTTACGTAATAATTATGAAAATAATCCGACCCATTGTTTCCTCTTTTACCTTATTTGTAAATTGCACAATATTCGCACTGAGTTAGCAGAGAGTGCCCAAATGTCTCATAAATCTTCACTATCTGTGAACTCCATACACAACAACAGTTCCTGTAATGTGCTATAGACGTCCTCTACGTCTACGTAATAAACGTAACAACACGTAACACGTGAAAAAGTTAACGAGACTCGTTAACGAGACTGAAGCAAAAATACTGTTTATTCACTTTGAAAAGCTTGTCCGATAAACCGATTTTAACGATGTTTGGCCCAAAGGATTTCATAGTTACACTTAATTAAAGTAGAGATTAACTCTATTGCGAAAAAAATAAAATAGCAAGTCTCAGGCGTTTCATTAACACTTTCCTTATAATCTGTGCTGGTTTACAATGGAATGTTGACGGATTTCCGGGGCTCTTTATATGAGAAAGGGACTATTGTTTTTAATACATTGGTTGGACGAATATATTTTAAATACTAATATTTAAAATATATTTGTCCAACCAATGTTGGCGGTGTAAAGTGTTGACCTAAATAAATAGCCCTTTCGCACCCAAAACTCATGCTTCGTATGTTTAGTTAGTCCATTCCAGTGTAGTCCCTACTTTGTTTTCTAGATAACAAACAATAAATACACTCGAGAGCAATGAATCCGGGTCACTTAAAGAATGTTAAAAATCTCGGAAACTAAAAATGATAGGTTAATGGAATAAATTGTATTTAATAGACAATATAATACTCCTTAAATGAAAGTAAAAAAAATATGAGTCACCATACATTTTATTAACACAAAATTACCTATAGAAAAAAACTGCTGATCTCTCCTTAAAACAAAAATAGGAAACATGAAATTTTTGAACTTTATTACGATTTTCTTGAATTTTAATACTTCGTATTGCCTCCTCGTGCTTCCATTACTGCGTTTACGCGGTTTGGCATGCTGTACACCAAGTTCCTTATACGATTTTGGGGAATATTCTCCCATTCCTCTGTGAGAGCAATTTTGAGCTCACGAAGCGTAATTGGGGGAGGGTTTCGTTGTTTTACGCATCTGCCTAGCTCGTCCCAAGCATGCTCGATCGGGTTGATATCCGGGCTGCGCGCTGGCCACTCCATACGAGTAATGTTCATCTCTTGAAGGTAGTCATTCACAATCCTACCTGTATGAGGTCGGGCATTGTCATGCATAAATATAGCATCCTCACCTAAATTGACCATAAATGGACCAACGTGATCATTGAGGATTTCTTCCAGATATCTTACGCTAGTTAAAGAGCCGTTTTCTATGATCACCAGCTCTGTGCGACTTTCAGAAGAAATTCCGGTCCACACAAGTACAGACCCACCACCGTAGGCTACTTTTTCTTCGATGCATGCTTGCTTGAATCTTTCCCCTGGTCTTCGATACACTCTGTGTCTTCCATCGTGCTTGTAGAGCATAAATTTTGATTCGTCGGAGAACATAACTTTTGACCAATCTTCAATACTCCAATTTACGTGGCTCTGGGCATATCTTAGTCTTGAAATACGATGCCCACGCTCTAGTTTAGGGCCGTTTGCAGGTCTAAGGGGTTTTAAGTTAGATTCAGCAAGCCGACGTCTTACTGTCCATGCACTTGGGTTACTTCCTCCGAGGCGTCGAAACTGATTTGTGAGTTCAGTTCCTGTGAGAAAGCGATTTCGAAGCATGGTGTTCACCAAGTATCGGTCTTCTCGTGCTGTGGTACACCTGGTTCTGCCCGTTCCTGGTCTACGTAGGTTAGAACCAGTTTCTTCGTAACGTCGGAGAACTCTTTGTACTGTTGACAGCGACACACCGACAGTCCTGGCTGTATCGCGCTGACTCCGGCCGGTTTCCAGCATTGTAAGTATTCTGGTGCATTCTTCAGGCGTAAGCGACATAATTTCAGCTTGAATAATGAATATAGAGCACTATCAACATGGTTTATGTACCCACATAAATGACAGATTACAAACAAAAGCAAAACCAAATGCTGTAATTTCGTAGTTCCATCTTCGAAAGTGGCCCTTTTTCAAATTTGATTTTTTTATGATATAACTTTACAATAACTAAGAAGTTTTAATACTTTCATTTAAGGAGTATTACATTGTCTATTAAATACAATTTATTGCATTAACCTAGCATTTTTAGTTTCCGAGATTTTTAGGATTCTTCAAGTGACCCGGATTCATTGCTCTCGAGTGTATAAACGGATTTGTTTGTTTTGTTGTACCTTCGTGGTGATTATATTTGAACGAGCAATATTGTTAACAGTATTAGTTACTACTAAAGCGTAAACATGTTTGTATTTCTTGAAGGTTTTTTTCAGCTACTTTTTTTTTCAGGATGGGAAATCATCAAATGACCCCTCTCGCTCTGGGCGGAGCGGGGGGAGTGTCAGACTCTTACTTACTAAAACCTACCCGTGTTTCTTCCTTAGCCCTTTATGTTCCAGGGCAGCGGTAACCCTTTCGGACGATCCCGCTACCCTGGCAAGCTTCGGCCCTATCGGGCCCCGTCACTTCTGCTGACATCTCTTTGAGGCGCGCGTGGAACACATACACGCCGTCCGGCACGGGCCTGGTCCTGATCGGACGGTGAGTTACCCATTACTCTCCGCCCGCAGGCCCGCGCCTACGGTGGCCGGGAGTCGTCACGCGGCTCCCGATGCCCGGAGCGTCTCGCACGGCGGCTTTTTTTTTTCAGCTACTCAAAATTGCTCTTGAATCACCAATTTCAAGGGGTCAAAATCAGCCAACCAAAGAATAATCCAGATCTAGATTTCTAGTTCATGTGAGAAGAATAAGTATGAGTCTTTCACCCAGGTTGTAGGCAGGTACTGATGATGAGATATTGATACCTAGCCATTTCTCAACTATGTTGGGATCGGCTTCAAGTCTAATTGGATACAGCTGAATACCAGTATTCTACATGGAGCGACCTCTACGACCCAAGTACTGGGTAACAGAATACCCCTTAGTAAGACTAAATGGTTGTCAGATTTCGGGCTTCTCGGGACTACCCGTTAAGTCTGTCTAAGGACTACAAATGACAGCCGGGGTTAACGGTTCAACGTGACAGATGGTCATCACCCATCCAAGGATCGACCGCGGCAAGCGTTAGCTTCGCCTTCGATCGATCCTTGGGGCTGATATTATTTAGCCACATGCCTCTCGAGATTATGATAGCTTTTGTAAATATTAGTGGTTTCAATTAATGATATTATATTGCTTCGAAATGATTCGATATCTACAATCAATGTTTAAATTGGATTTGAATTTTGTTTATTCAATATTGGTTATTTAGGTACTGTTTTGAAGTGGTATCAAATTCTCAATTTATTACTCTAACATTTCATATTCAAATTAGGTTCGGTACTTACATTAGATATTAACGATTTAATTCATTAATAATTAACATGCCACGTCGCTAATTTGTAACTGAGGCACAAATTCAGCATACATAGTTTGTTGTTTACATGGGACTGTAATTACCTTTAATGGACGTGGCAATAGTTTAGTACATCATATTACATATGTTTTCACTTTCCGAGGTAGTACCTCAGCAAATGTAGGCATAGAAATCTTCCAGATTACTAACACAGAGAGCGCGGGCGCAGAAGAGGAAGTGAAAGCTGCAGCGGACATGGCTTTACAAAGAAATAAATTAATAAACATCTGCCTTCCTAATAAAAACTACCTACTTTATGATATATGTAGAATCTAAAAATTGCTTTTGATAAGTATTGAACATAGTAACATAAAGTCTCTCGTTCATAACAAGTTATTGTTAAAGCCATGTAACTTTACACTTGGGCGAGCTTATTTTATGTGACGTTAAGCCAAACTTACTTATACAACTTACATTAGGTTGTAAAAAAAAATAGGAGAGTGCAGTAAAGCAGCAGTGTGAAGGCAGCGCCTGAATTTTGTGGTCGAGTGTAAAAGAAAATATTTCTCCAGGGTTCTGTCTCACTTTTAAATGGGTTGTCTTAAACTATTGACACCGTGATTTATGTGAGAGAGGAGCGAGGCGATACCGGACCGCCGCGCTACTTCGCTGTCACTCTGTGTTCGCTCAAAGCGGGATATAGGTTCATTTGTTTTTATTAGTTATGCCTGTAGGCCAATTCTCGTAATTTAAAACGTTCAAAATCTTGTCGTAGTCTCATCTCGGCGACAAATAAATGTCAAAAACTTGTCAAAACGTAGGAAAATTACAGGTATTTTTGACACATTAAGACTGAGATCAGACTGTGAACGGTCTTAAATTACGAGAATTGCCCCTCAGATGTCTTGCGGCCTGAAATGTGATTTCCCTTAAGTTCTCTCTTCCGGTTTGTAGGTAAACGTCAAAGATACCCAAATGAACTCATCCTATATAATTACAGTAACGAAGCGAACAGTGTTTTGGTATTTAGTGCCCATTAATTAAATGTTTAGTGTGCTTACGTTCTACTAATTAGACTAATAAATGTAATGTAACACGTCCTCCTATAATATTTCAGTTATTTGAAGACACACAATGATAAGGCTGGAGTAAGTTAGTGCCACTTAAGTGTCATGTTAGTACGTTTCACACGACAAGAAACTTTGTTATCTACTCTTCACGCTAATACAATTTTGACATTTATTTTGATTAATGTACTTGTGAAGTTAATCTATGTTTAACAGATTAACTGTTTTCAGAGTTCATATTGCGTGAAAACATCGGGGACCGCAATTGAAATCTACGTTACCGATCCATTCAATCATGGCTAAAATGTTAACAGAAACTGTGGTCGACCGTAATAGTATACACATAAGAATATAAAAGGTGAACCTTAAAGTGAATGTTACCTTTATGTATTACGAAAGAAAATAATTCTTGAACACGAATAAAAGGTTAGGCTTATTATGAGTCCAATTGAAGCGAGAAAATTCAGTTCTAGATTGGATATTTCACAATCAATAAGCAAGGTCACACATAAAGTGTAAAAGTGATTGTACAGACGCCAGCAGGTCAAGCTACCCGAAACTGTCAAATTTTCCCAATCAACCTTGAACCTTAATGCTTCAGAATTAAAGTTGAAATTAAAGTCTTTAATAGATTTAAAGAAATTTGACAGATTGTAGAAGAAACGTGAGCGAAAAATAGGTAGCTAAAACTGATTATATCGTAAGCAAGTGCAAGATAATAAAACAGGTAGCTATTCTTTATTAGCCGAGCTACTCCAATTTTAACACATGTTTGTTTTGCTAATAGTTTTTCATTTCATTTTGTATATTCCTCTTTGACATTTGATGATATACATACATATATACATTGACATGCATATTTTATTGTGAATGTGAGGACTTCGTGGCATTTTGACATATTTTCTCTTTTAGTTTTGACGATAATCTGACAGTTTGAGTACTTTATGCGGCCTCAACAAATGTCCTTTCTTGGTATTGTTCGTCAAATCGTTGAACTCCTTAATTTCTGGGTTGCGCTACAAGATTACTGACAAATGCGTGCACTGACTGAACAGGTCCACTCAAATCTATATGGTTCTTTCCTCAAAAGACTACCTCAGTCATTAATCTGCATGGACCTCATACAGCCTGACCAAGATTATGTCTGCACCTCTGAGTTTATTTCGGTCTTTCTTCTCAGAGTAGTAAGATAGGAAACACTGAACTCATCTAGTTTAACAACACAATTTAGTTTTGATGTGTAAAAGTGTTGTATGAACAAATTTACAGAACTCAATATCATCTATCATCATTTAACATTTAATAAAGCGTTATTGAAGTATCCTTAACTTTAATGACAACACGTTGTAAGTACGAACAAGGGATCGTCGCGTTTGAAGCTAGTTATGAGTTCTGTTCTACCTCTAGTAGCAATTAGCACTTTGCCTCCAAACATGTTTGCTATTGGCATTTCGTTCAGTTGGTTCGAAATGAAGCTTCCGTTGTAGCCTGGCAATTTTTTGACATAATACAAATTGTACGTCCTTGTTCGGGGAAATGATGATGTTGAATTACATACATCTTTTTATATTACGACGGCATGATTTTGTTTGTTGCCGACTGTAACTGAAAAAGCACTGCATAAAGGTATACCAGCTTTGGGTAACCCCAATATATGCAACGAAAACGTTCACTTGACATGGAATAAGTTACAGCTTGAACCGCTGTTAGTAAATAATTGTGGAGCCAACTGAAACTTACTGAATCAAGAGCCATTTACAAAAACACTGGCAACCGCCCCTGCTTCACACGGTTTTACGACTTGACAAAACATCGAGTTTTATTGTATTTGAAGTATATAAACGATGGTGAAAACCACATCAAAATCCATTGCGTAGTGCTATTGCACCATAAGATATTTTACGCGAAGGATAACTGTATCCTTCGACGGGTTTGGTATACTGATAGCAAACCCGTCTCTTCAATTCCAGAAAGTATATGGCTGATCCCTTTGCTCATATAGTAAGCAATCCAAAAATATTGCGACCCATAAGTGTCTCACATATATTGCAATTTATAAGGTATCTAAATCTAGCCTAACGCCGCCGGGGACGCGTGAACGGCACGTTTCGTACTTTCGGCACTTATTCTTTGGCATAAATTAGCTCTTAATAATTTTCTTTTGTATTGAGAAAATTTCTCGTTAATGTCAGCTTGTGGCTAAGTAATAACAGCCGCACGGGTCGATCGATCAGGTTAAGCTACGCTTGCTGCGGTTGGTCCATAGATGGATGACCATCTTCACATACCAAGACCCCTCCGTGCCTCGGAAAGCACGTTAAGCCCGTGTTGGTCCCGGCTGTCATTCGTAGATCTTTGGCAGTCGTTGCGGGTCGCCAGTAGCCCGAAAGTCTGACAACCAGTCTTACCAAGGGCTATTGTATTACCCAGTAACTGGGTTGTGGAGATCAGATAGGCAGTCGCTCCATGTAAAATACTAGTATTCAGCTGCCTCCGGTTAGACTGGAAGCCGACCCCAACATAGTTGAGAAAAGGCCAGAAAGTGCTGGATCTTCATCATTTTGCAAACTACATCATCATCTGCCCAGATGATGATGTAATTTGCAAAATGACGAAGATCCAGCATTTTCTGGTTTATAGGACAGAATTTTTTAATAAACTGGTATTTTTCTAAACAAAAAGATAGTCGGATACCTTTCGTGAAAATGTAGCTACCCAAAACTTTTGTTTTGTGTTAGTAAAAACCTCTTGAAACATCCCAAACATAAGGTTGAAAGTCAGATTTAATAGAAGGAACTTTCTGGTATTTTTTGCGTGACGACACGCAAATAATGCGTAGCAGGCTAAGTAGCAAGATTACTTCAAAATCCCCGTAAAGTGTGTGAGGTGAAGTTTGTGCGCTCGTTATGACTGAAAAGTAACTGTATATCCAGCTAGCTACAGGAATTACTGCAGCGAAGTGTTCCTATTAGTTCACGATTAATCGCAATTTTCCTAATTCTTCTAAAACTGCATTACGTTGTTCGATCTGGCGATAAACTACATCTCGGACACCCCCTTTATCCCAGTTGTATTTTAAGTTTAAACAAGGCAACTTAATTGTTCTTTTTCCTCGCTAAGCAATATGTAAACAGGGTCTTTTAATGGAACCTTAAAGTGGAACGTTTTTTATTTCAGAATGGTTTTTGCTAGAAAGCTTTTCCGGGCGTTATGCTTGAGTGATACTCATTGTGTTCCATCTCTGTTATGTCCCTTCAATCAGTCAATCAACTTCCACTGCCGGGCGTCACTCCCAAGTTAAAGGTCGTCTGTACGTTTTTAATTGTAATGTTTTTAATTAGTTCTTCGTCACTTTCATTTCATTTTTTTCAATCAGTTTTGAGAACCTCTGGGCGTCACTTTAAGTCAAAGATCGAGCATACAACTGACAAAGGGGTTGTTGCATAAAGTGTGGTTTTTATTTTTATTTTCATACAATTTTTTAATAGTTACTTTCTCAATTCTAATTTTTAAAGTTACAGTCTGCAGTTTTTTGTTTCAATGATTTAGAAGCTTCACTGAAAGCAAAGCAAAGGTGAGGGCGCCGTGGCGGCTCTCTAGCTACTCCTCAAAGAGGGGGCTATCGCCACAATTGTGGCGTGCCCAGCACTGGGTAGCGACAATCTTTTTTTTTTTTTTTTTTTTAATAAAATAAAAGTTTATTTTGGAACAATAATACAAGAATAAGTAACAAGTAAAACGATGATAGCTGCAAAAGTATAAACTGTAGCGCAGCTAACAACGCCCTTCTCCAGATACAGAATGGAATGATGTTCCATGCAAAAAGTGCTTAAAAGGTAATTAAATTAATTTAGACTTAGTTATAATAAAACAAAAAAAATAAGACAAAAATAAACAGTACAGGACATTAGAGATTTGGGATGTATTTTAACTTAGTTTATACGCTGAGTGTAAGGTGAATGGGTGTGTGGATGAGTGTTATAGAGGTGTGCGAGGGTTGTTTGTGTGTATGTGTTATGTTATGTTATGTGATATGTGTGGTTTTGTTGGATAATGAGGGAGGGGTCAGTATTTTACACTTCCACGAGTGTCTCTGTTTCATCGTAGTTTTGCGATTTTAACCAGGAGTCAAGTTTCATTTTGCATTTGCTCTTGGTAAGTGGGTAGATGTGTAAGCTTTTGTTCAATTTATTATAGATTTTTGAACTTATGTGTTTGAAATGTCGACTTGCAGCTACGGTTCTACGAGACACAGTGTTACAAACCCTATTCGAGCGGCGTGTAGGACAGAATTTAGGATCAAAGGTAAGCTGGCTGTGTTTGCGAAGAATAGTTTGGAGGATGAATAGCTGTCTGACGGTGAGAACCTGGCAGAGGGTATATAGAGAGGAAGTCGAGTAACGGATCGGTTTCCTTGCCAGCACCTTCAGGACAGCTCTCTGCGCGCGCTCGACCCGTAGCATCACTGTTTTACCGGCACCACCCCAGACCGTCAGGCAATACCCTAGAACAGACTGAGCGAGGGCAAGGTAGACGGTTAATAAACAGTTGAAATCGGCCGAACCTCTGAGCTTTTTAAAAATGTATATGAGTTTTCTCACACGAGCTACAGTTGAAGCAATATGTTGCTTCCATTTCAGGTTGCTATCAAGAGTGACTCCAAGATATTTTATATTAGAGGTATTTTCCAATTGTTGACAGCCACAGTTTGCACGTAAGTTCGGGCAGGTGTGCGCACGAATTTCAATCGGTGTAGGGGGCTGACTTGACATCATCGTAGAAAATGTGATAAATTTGGTCTTATTGAGATTTAGGGTGAGAAGATTTGTGGTTAGCCACCTCATGACGGTATTCAATGCAATCTCCGAGTTCAGGCGAGTTTCTGCCCAGTCACGGCCATGTATAATTAGAGCTGTGTCATCGGCATAAGCTATAATTTTGCAGTTTGGTAGGGATAACTGACATAGCTCGTTCACTTATACGAGAAAAAGTGGGGGACCCAGGACACTGCCCTGCGGGACACCAAAAGTAATGGTCTCAAGGTTGCTGAGATAGTTCTCTAGTTTAACTACTTGTTTACGACCTGTAAGATAACTCCTGAAGAGATCGTGGGCCGTACCGCGAATACCAAGATGTTCCAGCTTCGAAAGTAGTATGGGAATTGAGACAGTGTCGAAGGCCTTGGATAGGTCTAAAAATATGGCAAGAGTCTTATATCTATTCTCCCAATGACCAATAATCGTATCTGTAAGTTCCAGAACCGCATCTTCAGTGGATTTTCCAGTCCTAAAGCCATACTGATTATTAGAAAGAAGTTTAAATTTATTTAGGTATTTGGTGAGTCTAAGGTTTATAACTTTTTCAAATATCTTTGAGAGGGTACTTAGCACTGAAATGGGTCTGTAGTTGGCGACATTTTCCTTGTCTCCTGACTTGTAGATAGGGTGGACAACTGCAGTTTTGAAGACATCAGGAAAAGTTCCTGTTGATAAGCACAAGTTGAACAAGAAAACAAGGATCGGTATAAGAACGTGACGAGTCGCCTTAACGATTGCGGGTGATATACCGTCAAATCCAACAGCACAATTGTCTTTAAGGCTAAGGATGATATTTTCCAGCTCCGCACTATCCACGTTGTGAAGGGCCATTGATTGTGGAGGGGACGGTAAGGAAGTACCCGGGAGCTCAAGGTTGGGACGACTATCCGAGAGATATTTATAGAGGACAGAGTGTTCAATTGTAGCCGCCAACAGTCCACCGACATTCGCAAAGTAATTGTTGACTTTGTTCACAGACTGTGATGGTTCGGCACAACAGTTAAGCAGATTAGAGGCCGAGTCTCTGCTTCGGCCCAAGCTTGCTACCTGTTTGACAGGTCTCCATGTAGCTTTTGGATTATTTTTAGCCTGCTGAAATTTAGAGCGTTCATATTCGCGCTTGACTTTTTTCAAGAGATTGTTACAGAAGGTGCGATAGCGACAGAAAATCAATTTGTGAGTCTCATCCTCTGGGTGTTTTTTAAATTTACGATGCAACTTATCCCTGTGACGTATGCACCTCAGCAGGCCAGGAGTAATCCATGGCTTAATGATGCGCTTTCTACTGGGAATCTGTGAAAGAAGTGAGTGCGAGTTGATAGCAAGGGACATAGTGGAAACAAGAGATTCCGCAGCATCATTCGGGTTGTGACAGTGAAAGATTAAGGAAAAATCTGTGGTGTTAATTTGGTCTACAACCCGAGGCAAATCAATTTTTAATCGGTTCAGGTGGGGAGTTTTAGTTTTTACATTAAGATTGCAGAAAACAAAAACAGGAGAGTGGTCAGTGATGAGAGAATCAATGAGTAGTGTAGTAGCAGGGCATTGAGTGCGGAGTATCACATGGTCAAGGCAGTTCGCAAGTCTAGTTGGGAGGGTGTAGGCTGGTAGCATTGCATGCGAAGCTGCAAGATTGAGGTATTCATCAGCATTTGGGTCGGTGCTCTCAGGTGTAATGTTCAGGTTAATGTCACCAATAATAGCTAAATTTTTAAATTGGGTTAAAGCACGAAGCAAACTGTCTAGGCTGCCAAGGAAATTAGTAGGATCTCTGTATGAAGGAGAACGATAGATTGCGATAAAAGCAGCTTTATCTGAGAATTTAAGAAGAAGAACGTTTGCCTCATTAAATATAGGTGTTTCGACAGTTACATTATCAAAGCAATCTCTCACATAGATAACCACGCCCTCATTCTGCGTTTTATACGACGAAGTGTGTGAGTTGTAGCCGGAAAGAAAGGGAGTAGTTGGGCATTTGCTCAACCAGCACTCAGTCAAAATAATAATGTCAGGCAAGTACGTTAATCTACTCATAAAAACCACCAAGTTATCAAAATTGCTGTTTAGGCTACGAATATTAGTGTGTAATATTTTAAGATCATGGAGAGAACAATCAAAGAACTTATGACTGGTTTCCGGGGAACAAGTATAGCAATTTGAGGCGGCGATGTGGTCAACTTCACTAGTTATTACGGTAAGATCATCCATTTTTTTTTAATTATAATAACAAAAGGGTAACAAAATTTTAGGATCGAGTAATCGTACTTGTGGTTGCAATGTAGCAGCCCTAGGTTTATTGAGCTAACAGTAGAAGGACAGACTGAAGGGTAAACCAAGCAGGTGTTTTTTACGCATGCTACGTCTTTTTTGTGGGGGAGAAAACGGAGTTTGTGGAAAGAGCTGGGGTGTGTGCGAATGTGTGAAGATATGTGTGAGTATGGAAGGTGAGTAGTATATACCAATGTGAGTTTAACAGTAGTCCCAAATTCAAAATATTTCAACTTATAACAGTAGATCTGCAAGCAATGCAACAAGAATCGCACTCTACATGTCGCCATGAGATCCCGCTCGAGCTCTGTCCGCTGTACCGTGATTTCTCGCGGCAGCGGAGTTACGCCCCGGCGTTTTGCCTCCTCTTGCCATTCCCATATGTGGGCGAGGACTTTTGCCTCCAGATCCCATGGCGGCTATCCGGCAAGGAGGCTCGCCGCCTCAGCGGAGACCGTGCGGTATCCTCGAATTAGCCGGACGGCCATGACCCTTTGGGACGCATTCAACCGGCGGGCTGGTCGCCGACACAAGGAACGTTCCCACGCTGGTGCCCCATAAAGGGCCAAAGATTGCACGACCCCCGCATAGAGCCTCCAGCAGGAGGCGTTTGGACGCCTCAAGGCAGCCCTGGCCCGCTCCAGTCTGGGAGGCAAACGTCGGAAATGCTCCACGAAGTTTCACCGGCTCTCGAGAACGAGTCCCAGGTACTTCATCGTCAACTCGACGCCGATGTGAACCCCTCCTACCGTTATCTGGAAACCCGACGATGGCGCGTCCCGAGGACCATGAAAACACATGGCCTCTGACTTGTGCAAGGCCACCTCGAGTCCCAATTGCCGGATCCTTCGCAACCCCGCGTGTCGCTACTTTGGACGCCGCCTGGTGCGACCTCCCCTGCGCTAGGACCAGCGTGTCGTCAGCGTAGCAAACCAAACATGGACATTGCTTTTACTTCGACTAATATATTTTCCAGAAGTAAAATGAAATGTCCAGGGATATTATTATTATTATTATTATAAATGGTATTTTATTTTATTACGGTATATTTCTTACGACTGTTAGACCCGACGCCTAATTTATTAGGTTTCTTTCTCCAATAATGAATGTTAATGTTTGGTATGTACCTAATCTAAAAGTTGCCTCGTTGGTCTAACGGGCTGAGCATCAGGTCTAGGAGTTGTTTCCCAGGCCGGACAAACTGCTATTAGGTTTTTCTGTCAGGAATTTCTCAGTAGCAACTTGGAGGCTGGATTTTTGCACGGTTGATGTTAATATAAGCTCGCCCTCTATTATTTACAATCACATGCGAATATATATCCACTGTATGTACATCCTATTTGCCGCGTATTTGGCAAGAATCGAATAAGTCATAGCATCTTTTGCTTTTAGTCTGAACAACTTTTTGCATTAGTAAACAGCTGCATCCGGTTAGACTGGAAGCTGACCCCAACCAGGCTGGGAAAAGGCTTGGCAGATTGTTGATTGATGTATAAAGTGGAAAAGTTTTAGGCGTAAGACCTGAGTTTTAGTAATGATACCTATTGGTATCATATGGCAGATATATTGGCAATTTCCAACGTTTTCGAACACTTCGACCCGACTCATATAACACGCACGACTCGCGACTCTTGGCATTTCACTATATTGAGCCTAGATCGATACTTAGAGTTATGAGTGGGCCGTAATATACCACACGGGCCCAGTGCAGGTAGGTAGATGTCATATGTCTTCGAATTTTTGGTTCTATGAACGGCCGGTTTCCTCGCGATGTTTTCTTTCACCGTTTTGAGAGCAATGGTGATGAAATATACATAAAGTAAAGCGCCTGTCGGGGTTCAAACCTACGATCTACAACACATAAGTCGCGGCCGTTACCCCTGGGCCACCAGCGCTTATGGGCCTCCATTGCTCCTGCTTTGTATAAATTGGATTTATGAAAACCAATGCGTGGAGAATAAAGGCCGAATACAAATGAACTGGAGAAAGGATTCTCATTGACCTTGTCTTGTTTTGAAATGAAAACTTGTGTCCTAACGTCGAAGCTATATTGTAGCCTAATCTGTTTCGATATGCACTCCCTGCTAGGCTGTTATTGATGACGTTGATTATCTGAAAGAAAGAAAGAAAAAAAAAAAATTTGACACAGTTCGTGAAACACAAAATACAAAATTAATAAAAAAAATAATAATGTTTCAGACAACAATAGTGTGTGTGTGTGTGTGTGTGTGTGCCTCACGGCTGCGCTAAAAAGGTTCATTTCAGCATAAATGCCAGACAGAGACAGATGCTGTCTGACGCTGGTTTTCTAATGAACCTTTAAGGAAAAGTGACGGGGAGTACACACAGTTTCAACATACATACTTATAAATAAATAAATATACTAGTAATCACGTACATATCA
This sequence comes from Apamea anceps, assembly GCA_951799955.1. Taxonomy (NCBI): domain Eukaryota; kingdom Metazoa; phylum Arthropoda; class Insecta; order Lepidoptera; family Noctuidae; genus Apamea; species Apamea anceps. The sequence continues at coordinate 12,024,983 of OX637505.1, read as the reverse complement.
TTACAAATACAGATAAAAAAAAACAAAGCAACAAAGTCACAGCAAAACCTGTTTTTCTCGATCAATCTATGTAGATGAGATTGATCCGTGCACGGTGCACTCAAAGCGCAACAGGCCGCCGAGCACGACGGACCGCACTATGTGTTATTTAGTTTTGCCAACAGTATCTCTGACGGAGAATAATAGCCCGTGTCTTAAAGGTGTAATACAGGTCCTCTAAATTGGACAATAGACAAGTCTCCAAGGAGAAAAGTGATCTGTAGTGAAAAGCTTTGAATATGTTTTAGCCCGTGTCTTAAGGGTGTAATACAGGTCCTCTAAATTGGACAATAAACAAGTCTCCAGGGAGAAAAGTGATCTGTAGTGAAAAGCTTTGAAAATGTTCACGTTTAACACGCTTATTTAATGCCAAAAAAAACATGTTTTCCTAAGGCGCATATCGCGGTATTTGCATCCGAGAACTAAATGCAAAAATGGTAGAGATCAGAGGCGTAGCTAGGGTGGGGCAGCTAGGGCACGAGCTCTAGCTTACCGAAGGGGGGCGCAAAATCGCCAATTATTCAGTTTAAAAAACAAGATACACTACAATAAACCATTTCATACTCTTATATTTACTTCGTGATCCTGATCAGTCACAGATTCTACTTACAATAATTGCAGTATCTATTGGAAGTTGTGAGCGATCTTTTAGTTTTAGTAAGTTGAAATGAATACTTTCGTTTTTGGAGTCAAGAAAGCTTTGCTCAGTGTAGAGCGAAAAGAACGGATAAATTTAATTTCGAAAACATCATCTTTATGTTTGCGTCTCAGAAGGCCAAGAAAGTGCAATTCTAAATGTACAGCTTTTACGGATTTACTTTCGTTATAAAAAAGAATATAAAAGTTTAAAGTTTTTAACCGACTTCAAAAAACGGAGGTTCTTTTTTAACGAAAGTAAGTCCGTAATTTATTTTCTTTTTTATAACGAAACTAAGTCTTTTTGTCAATTCGGTTGAATTATTTTTTATGTTTTTTTTTATTTTTTAACTCCGTTACTTATAAGCCAATTTGTGTGGGGTGTTCCCATATAAATTTAATTAACTTTGCTTGGGTAGGTTTTGAGTTAGCTTCAATAATACGATTTTTATACTCAGTTTATATTGATGATGTTTTAATAAATTCCTGTCACTGATATAATATATTCCTTATTTATATAGCAAGTAGTGTTATATGAATTTGTGTTGGATAGGTACAATTAAAAAGTGAAAATTAACTTTAATTTCGGAAGTCTGTGTCAAAAAACGAAAATGCGAAACCAACGACACCGACTTCCAAAATTAAAGTAATTTTTCACTTTGTAGTGTTTTTTGGGAAGTCAGATGTATCTTTTTTTTTTTAAATTTTGTTTGTTTTTTATGACTTATTTAGTGTATTTTTTTTAATATTATTATAATTTACGAAGGGGCGCAACTACGATGCGTGCCTTGGGCGCCTTTTGTATTGGTACACCCCTGGTAGAGATACAAACCTTTAGTGGAGACCATACTTACGATTCATAAAATCACATACCTATTCGTTTTGTAGTTTCAGAACTTGATCTCCGGAAATAATAGGCCATTAAAACACAAAGTAAGTGACAAGTCATGTAACTTGTAACACAGTTACAGGAAAATGATATTACGGTGCCTACTTCAAGTGATTGAAGTTTGCATATCAATTTCACATCATTTTCTCAAGTAGTGACGGCTCCACTATGTTTGCACTAACTTTTCCTTCCAAGTTGTTTGGAACCAGCTCTCACTCTTCAAAAACTGGAAAGTGGGAACAATTTTGTTTCAATTACGTTTCGTGTGCTGTTTATTGAAAAAGTTTTAGATGAGAAAAAATTTAAGGAGTTGCCCACAGGTTGGGTACTACTTCTAGGTACTCGTAGCTGTGCGAGAATGTTATTTAAAAACATTCTGAAGATGGCTTCGTTCCGATTTCATATGAGTAAACTTACTTGACAATTTTAACTAAAAAAAATATAAAACTTTTTCGTAACTCTAAATATAAAAAGAAAATCCTTTTAAATACACGTTCTATTTTCAGTTATGCCAAACTTTTGTTTTTGTGTGTATTGCGTAGATGGTGAAGATATTTTTAGTCCACTCAAGTAAATATAAGTATCAACCAATCAACTATTCCAATATTCCAGCTTATTACCTACTAGAAATACGCCTTGGTTACGCCAATCAAGATCGAAATGCTGATAAAACACAAGAAAACAATGTAATGTACTCTTCTTCATATAATGCTTTCTATTGTAGGTAGGTACTCATCATTTTGACATTCCCCTTGCAACATTGTGCAAAATTGCAAGTTTACAGGAGAGGAGTTACACAAAAAATTTGCGAGGATATTTTCCTTGTTTTTCTCGCGATAAAATTAAGGATATTGGTGTGGTTTTAGAATTAAATTTTCTTAAAATCAATAAAAACTTTGCGGGAACACTTAACGCCCTCAAATTTCTATTGTGTCTCGTTCAGTGTCCTACAACCGATTATTCAATTTCGCGGTTTGTTGTTTACCAGTATCGAGAGTTGATTTATCAAGAACAAAAGTGACCCCGTACCCGTACCTAATGTTTCATGTTGTTTGCTTAATTAAAATGTAGTTTAAACATAATTGTTTTGTCAATTTTTGTCAGACGTAGATTTTAATTATTTTCAACCCATAAAGGGTTGAAACTTACCAAAATCTCGTCTTAAAATATTCTTTATATAATTAAAAGAGGGCCCTTTCAGACTTGCAACAGCCAACATCACAAAGTTTTTGAAACAAAATTATATGACAACGTGTGTGTGTTATTCACACGTACCTACCAACGATTTTTACATTGTGGAGTGGTGTGGTTGTGGCGCGTTCGAAAGGATCCTAAGTGAATCGACGAAATGCTACGGTTATGGTTATGGGCGCAGGGCTCAATATTGGGGCAGTTCCTATTTTTAGTATATATAAACGATTTGCCTCATTTACTAAAAAACCCGACCACAAATGGTGTTATTTGCTGATGACACATCACTGATTTTTAAAGTAGGCAGACATGCACAGGTGCTTGACGACGTAAATAATCTTATGCTTGCGGTCCATAATTGGTTTACTGTAAATAATTTAGTATTAAATGAGAAGAAAACTAAATGTGTCAGGTTCATTTTACCGAATGTTAGAAGTAGTGAATGTCACGTTGTATTAAATGGGGAGATACTTGAATTCGTCGAAAATACGGTTTTCTTGGAGATCACGCTTGACTCAAAGCTGCAGTGGGGTCCTCACCTAACATCACTTACAGGGCGGCTAAGTTTAGCCGCTTACGCCGTTTGGAAAATCCGTCAATTAACAGACGTGGATACCGCGAGACTGGTCTATTTTAGTTACTTCGTGGTTACTTCCATAGCATCATGTCTTACGGTATTTTGCTATCGGGACGGGCTGCAGATATTGGTTCTATCTGCGCTCTGCAAAAGAGGGCTGTCAGAGTCATCTACAATCTCAGCAGAAGCGAATCTCTATGGGAACTGTTTAAAAAAATTAACATCATGACGGTTTCTTGTCAATATATATACGAAAACATTATGTACGTTTGAAAAAATCTACATCTATTTAGTAAGATAATAATAATAATAAACATTTATTTCTCTTCCAGAAAGGCGCCTTAGAAATATGAAGACACTGCGTCTGATAAATCCTTTGTGGGAGACTGGTATCTGCACTAGGAAAAACCTGTCACACAGATTACCAGGCCCCCCCCAAAAACAATGATTGAGTATTGAATCTTAAGATAAACAGAGTATCCTTTGGTAGGAGAATAGAGTAAAACTAAAACAAAGGAGAGAAAAGAAAATAAAATATACAAAGTTTGAATTAATATGAAGTGAAGTAGTGTCGTGTGGTGCGGTGCGAAGTGGTATGGTGTGGTGTGGTGTGGCGTGGTGTGGTGTGATGTGATGTGATGTGGTGTGGTGTGGTGCGGTGTGTTGTGGTGTGGTGTAATGTGGTGTACTGTGATGTACTGTGGCGTGGTGTGTGTATAGGTAGGCTGAACACACATTTATCTTAACACTATTAAGAGGCTTTCAGTGCTATCATAATCAAGGTTCAGTAGATACGTGGTGAGAATTTTCTTGCAATTTGCTTTAGTAAGAGGGTATATTTTTAAAGTACAGTTTATTTTGTTACATAAATAACTGCCAAGGAAACAAAAGTTGCGGCGCGAAAGACTGCTTTTACACAGTTGAGTGGAACATACATTTGTCTTAATGCGTTTATGAGCGTGCAAGGATGAGTTGTAGTTCAATGAAGAATGTTTACGCAAGATTGTTTCAACGATAAACAGTTGTCGAACAGTGAGAACCTTGCACTTTTCGTAGAGTTCAGAGGTAGGGTGAAAAAACGGTAAAGCATGGGCTACCTTAAGCACTGCTCTCTGTGCTCGTTCGATTTTAATCATGAACGATTTAGGGGCACCACCCCAAACAGAAATGCAATAGTTTAGTACAGACTGACAGAGTGCAAAGTATACTGTTTTAAGAACATTTGGATCTGCAACACGTCGTAGGCTTTTAAAAATGAAGATAAGCTTCCTAATTCTCTTGGACAACAAATCGATGTGGGAATTAAAGTTTAGGTTTTTGTCTATAGTTACACTAAGGTACTTTAGAGAGTCCACCTTTTCAAGTTTAGGGCATGAGCATGAGTAGGAAGAGCTGTTGTTACACGAATGGGCAGTGATGTTTAATAAGGCGTTTTGAGTGAGAAGACTGTTTGTTAGTGTAAATGTTATGTATTTAGTTTTGTCTGTATTAAGTGAGAGTAAGTTATTGTTTAGTCAGGTCATAACGAGTGAGAAACCCATCTGAGCAAAGTGGTACACTTCCTCCCAAGTATCTCCAAAGAAAAGAAGAGCCGTGTCGTCCGCGAAAGTAATAATCTTGCCGTTAGTAAGGTTTAACTGACAGAGGTCATTGATAAAAATTAAGAAGAGGGTAGGCCCTAAAATACTCCCCTGAGGAATACCCATATTGACTTCGCAGTCATCACTCAACCACTCATCGACCACAACTCGTTGAGCTCTCCCGTTTAGGTAACTCTCGAACAATTTTAACTGTTTGCCACGAATTCCAAGGTGCTCAAGCTTCTCCAGTAAGAGTGGCACAGAGACGGTGTCAAAAGCCTTCGCCAAGTCGAGGAAAATTGTAAGAACCTTTTTCTTCTCATCTAACCTAGAGACTATGGTATCAGTAAGTTGATGAACGGCATCGCTTGTTGATCTAAATTTACGGAAACCATATTGATTGTCCGATAAAAGATTATTTTTTTCTAGGTAATTAATTAATTGTTTATTGATAACTTTCTCTAGGATTTTGGATAGTGTAGGCAAAATGGATATTGGACGGTAGTTATTGACACAGTCCCTGCTACCAGACTTATGAATTGGGTGAACTAGGGATTTCTTGAGATCCGAGGGACATTCACCAGTGGAAAGACAGAGATTGCAAATAAACGCGATAGGATCAGATAATGAATTGGAATATCTTTTATTAATTCACTGGGAACATCGTCACACTTTACGGCATAAGTGGTTTTAAGAGATGCTATGATGATTTTGATCTCATCCACATCAGTGTGCAAAAGGACAAAAGAGAAGGGACATCTAGGCCGAGGAGAGGTCTGATGTAAAGCAGGGTCAGACCTTGTGATAGATCCCGCTAAAGATCTACCGATTCCTATAAAGAATTGATTAATCTCATTCACAGAATTTTTGGGCTGATCTGGATCAATCAGATCCATGGGTGGACTTTTCTGTTTAGTAGTGTAGGTGATTTTTTTGATAGTGTCCCACAGTTTCTTGGAGTTGCCTTGACATTTAGAGAGCTCAGCCTTATCATACTCTTGTTTAACTTTTTTTTAAATGCCATTACAAAAATTCCGATAACGTGTGTAGGTTATTTTTGTAACTTCGTCATTAGGATGGTTTTTAGACTTAAGATGAAGATTGTCTCGATTTCGCATGCATCGTAGTAGTCCAGGAGTAATCCATGGCTTAATTAATCGCTTACGTCTCGGCACATTGATCTTTTTAGTACAAGTAATCATCAAAGTGGTTAGAGTCCTAAGGAAGAAAGATACAGCTTCATTAGCCCTATCTAAAGAATAAATACTGTCAAAATCAATAGTTTTAATGTTTTCGTCTAGGGATGAATAATGAATGCGTCTTATTGTTTTTGAAGAATGGTGAGAGGAGCTCATGTGAGAAAGGCTTATAATGATGCTGTAGTGGTCGGTAAGGGTTGTATGGGCAACAAGACATTTTACCGAAAGTTTTGCTTTGACAATTACGTGGTCAAAGCATGTTTGAGAATGGGTGGGGATATAGTACGCAGGCAACATACCATGAGAGGCTAATAGATTGAGGTATATTTCCGCTCTTGCATCTGAAGAGGATGTCGTTATGTCTATATTAATGTCGCCAGTAAGGAAAATGTTATTGTATGACGATAATGTTAGTAAAATATTGTTTAGTGATTCAAGAAATTTAGAGACATTTCTTTCCCCCGGGGGACGATAAATACAGAGAATCACAGTTTGTGAATTAACAATGATAATTAGGCAATTTCCATCCGCAAGGGATGGTTCCAATATATTATAGGTAAGGGTAGATTTATAGTAAACAATAACGCCCTCGTTTTGTGTCCTGTTAGTTTGTGTGTTTGCGAACTGATAACCATCTATGAGTGGAATTAACGGTGTGCGAGATATCCAACATTCTGTTAGAATGATCACATCCCAGTTAATTTCAGATCGTTTGATGAGGGTTTGCAATCCTGAAAAATTGCGGCTAATACTTTTTATATTTTGTACAATAATATTCATGGGGGAATTCTCGGTATAAATTAAACTGGAGCAGTTATCAATATCACAAGTACAAGAGTCAGCGACAGTTAACTCATCCAATTCATTATTAATTGATATTTGGGAATTATGATCGAATTTTACGTAAATGCTTAAACGTTGCTTTTAAAGATCTCTGGTGTAAATATAAAGTTTTAATGGATACAGTTGCCAAGTGGGTACATAAGCTTTGCGAGGCTGTGTTAACATGTGCCTTGGATGTAGTATGGTGTGTTATAAAAGATAGGTAAATGTAGAGTTTCTTGATCTGTTTAGTGGAGTTTGTGTAGATACAGACAAAAATCAATGAAAAGTTAACATGCATTATATAAGTTGTAAAAGTGAACAAAAAAAGTAAACAATAAATTAAAAAAGTTATAACTAAACGGGTCATCAAACACATTTTGACAAGTTTGACAATTACGGTGGATAGTCATTGTTGCTCTCTGAGATTAGTGAGGTCAGATTCGGTATCAACTCGAATTTGTTTCAGCCCTTCAGCTTTACGTAGGAATATCCGTCCGTAAGTAACCCAGCAAAAAGTGTATTTGTATTCTTTGGCAAATTGTCTGCACAAATAAAAAAGTTTCTTCGCGTTTGCTGTTAGAGTTTCCGCTACGTATATCGGTGTCGGCGGCCTTTTTAATTTTAGGTGGGAAGTGTTTAGTTTGCTGTCCTTATTGACCTGATTGAACTTTTTTACGGCAGCTAACATACTTTCTTTCGTTAGTTTACTGGTAAACTCAACGATTATAGGTTTATAACCGTCTGTTTTGGTGTTCACTCGGAAAATATCACGAATACCTGCTGTCTCAACGTCAACACTGACGGTTTTTCCCACGTTTTTAATTACGCTGATCAGATCTTCAATGGTCTCCTTCGTATCGTTTAGCGGGATGTTCCGTATCTCAATAGTTGAACTTTTTATGCTTCTTTCAATAGATTCTAATTTATTTTCGAGTGTTTGTATGTATTTGTGGTTTTCGCGCCGTTCATTCTCTAATTTCGCTACACTTGCAATTATGTCGTCGAACTTTTCTGAGTTAAACTCAACTGATTTACGCAGTTCCCGATATTCTTCTCGGATCTCGTTCACGCTAGTTAGTATTTGATCGATCTTATTATTTTGAGATTCAGACCAAGTTTTCAACGTATTCATAATCTCTGTTTTGAAGGACTGCCACTCCTCAATATATTCTTGGTTATGTTTCCGTTTAGGTAATCGCGTACTTACATTTGTTGAGAAGTCACTAAGAGCTATTTCATCAAGACCGCAAGTAGGAATACTCGGTTCAGACCCGCCGTGGTATGGGGAGATCAAAGCTTCCGAGGAGTCGCTACTTGCGGGGGAGTACGTCCAAGCGGCATATTAATTTATTTAGATTTACTTGAGCGCCGCAAGCTTGGTCTAGCACTCCTGGTACTTGGCGACAATACGCTCTCAGTGCGTGTGCACCGGATCGGTTGGAGGGCGGTGACCGTCTCGACGCGTGTGCGTGCGCAAGTAATGCCGGTGATTAGCGACGAGGGGTGTGGTTTTAACCTAATTGGCTAATTAGTAATTACTCACGCAGTTGTGGCGTAGAGATAGCTCATATAGGTGATGCTCTTCGCACACTGGTTACGCTTGGCTTCGCACTGCTTATGCGCGCCTGGTACTTGCACGAATTATTGGTATTTGATTTTAATTATTTAAATTAAATTTAGACAATATAGCTAACTTAAAACACGTCTGTACTGCACAGAGCTCCAGGGGGAAGAGGGGAGATAAGTGACAGGCATAATTTTAACACTAGGAATAGGAACAACCTAGATCAGCCGCGCTTCAGATTGTCTAGAGTGAAAACTTCTTTTATGACGTACTCTGTAAAATGTTATAATAAAATACCCTCGATATTCTTCAACTAAATGAGAAGAAATTTAAAACATGCATTAAACGCACACTAAGTATGTAGATAAGCATATTATAAGTTGGACGAGTATATCATAGATAAAAATGCTTGGCTTAATGCTGGTCCTGCTGCACAGGCACTTGGGTTCACTAGTTCATCACAATTTCAATGTTTGGAAGAGATGCTTCCCCCCTTTTTTTTTTGTTTTTTTAGTGTTTCTGACATTACGAACTTAATGTTTATTTTATTCAATCAAGATTTAATTCTTAATACTTCAATATTAAATACCTCTTCCTGATTGGTAGTAATTTTTTTTCTCATCTCTTAAATAAATTGCAAACTATAGTTTTGTATAATTTAGAAGCATTTTTTAAATTTTGTAAATGTAAGAACCATGGATCCGTTTTTTATGATATTTTGATGTTGACTTGAAAGAGCATGGCAGTTGAGAATATGTCATGCTCACTTAAATGTCTCACTGGTGGTGGCGCGTGTGTTGGATCATCCGGTTCCCTACGAAATGGTTGAGCTGGGTGGTGCTGATCCACGCGTCATGTTCGTGAACGGGCGCCGTCGCTTGAGACTGGTCATCTCTTAATGCCAGGGCCTAAGCTTGTTCTCACATATAGAAACAATGAGAATAATGTACCCAGGATTTTGTAATAATATCTTGATTTAAAAGAGTATCTATCCGTAGAGTTTCTTGCCCGTTCTTCTCCATAGAGATCTACGTTTTGGAATGGGCAACTAGCTTCAACTTTCTGACTAATTGACCGACTATTTAATTTTGACAATTCAAAAGTGCCTGTAAATGGTTTAATTGAAATAAATGATTTGAGTTTGAGATATTTATAGAAATAGGCACAAAAACGTGTTTAAAGGGGCACAATACAAAGCATGTTATTTTACGCACGGGGTCGTTATGTATTCTAGAAAAAATGTTTTGAGATGTACTTTCGCGAGAAAAATATCTTGTGATCCATTCGTAAGAAAAAAGTGGGTAATAGAATCTTATACTGAATGTTTTCAAACAATAAGAGGAAATTATCTATTTACACGCATGGCAACGGTAGGAAATTATGTTACCAAAAAGGCCACGATATAGGGTATTATTACAGAATGTTTATTCATATACACACTGGCCTCCAAAAGTTAGTTGACAATTTTCTACTTTAGCTGTGAATTATTTAAAATAAAAATAACCAGGAACTCTTAAGGGAATACCTACTTGATTATTTTTATGATAAATCATTCACAGCTGAAGTGGAAAAATTTGTCAATAACAACGTTATAGCAGTTCAAACATTTGGATCACTAGAATTTTAAATGTATGTAAAAATTGTTTATGAAATAAGGAATAAATAAATAGAATAAGAAAGTCGATATTTAAACATAATGGATACACGGCTTTAGGTCACAAACGTCAACATTCAAAATCTAGTCTCTAATTCTTTAAATGAAGGCAAAACTTATGTCCTTACAAACAAGAATTCCAAAGTTAAGTGAAAAATTAGTATTGTAAGGAAGGCACGTTGGCACTCTAGGGCCTATTTAGGTCATTTAGGTCTGAAACGATTAAAATTACTTAATTACACTCAAATGCCAGAGGTCGTAAAGTATAATAGTCCAATGAATAGAATGCGGTGAGCCAAATTGTTAGTATTATTGTTAATGTCAAACCAGAAAACCGTGGAGTTTCGAGTCAATTTAAAACATTTATATAAATTTTGGAGTAAATTTAAATCCAACGTTTGATTCAAATAAGTATTTTGCCTGAAACTCGGATTTAAAAAGCAAGACACATTGCGCATCCTTCGCCGATAAATCCAATTTTGTTAAAACATAAACTGAAACAAAGGTAAGCTGTACACCGCTTGAGTAACTTGAGTGGATTAGATAACACTGAGCCTATTGTATTGTTTTTGTTAAAACACGATCGTATCGGTCCGCAGGGATCCGCTCTACCTTACATTGCAATAACACTACCTTACATGGCTGTTGTTTCAATTCAGTACTGCAGCATTCACTTTGTAATTGATATGTAGTAAAGTCGAGAATGACAGAGTGAATAGGCGGAGCTGGCAGGGTTAAGCTAATTCTTCAATTCCGCAAATTCAGTGCTTTTAAATGAAGTTCGCTATTTCATCTTAGGCTTGCCAAAATATTATGGACACTTAGTACTTCTATGGATTTTATATTATGATTTATCGTGGTTTGGCGGGAGAATGGTCGGTAGAGCAATATGGCTCGGATGAACTTGTCGTAGGTGTACGATGCGGGCAGATTTACATCGATTAAATTTCGAGTTTGTAATATTTTCCTTGTTCTTGCAAGTTATTTACTTACATTTGAAATTGAAATTTGCTTCGTATTTCTAGCCGTCGCGTGTTATCTATTTGAAAAGTGATTGTTGGCATCTTTATTTGCGTAATTTTGTAAAGCAGATACTACCCCAGCAAGGCATACTTACCTATCTATTATATCTATCTATCTAGAAATAAATTAATAATGCTCTTCTTCAAAAATCTGAAGAATTGAAATTGTTTTATGCTATCAATTTATTCACAAAACTTTGATGCAGATTCCTACGAATTGCAATAAATTAATTCATTATTGTTATCACATCACTGTAGCATGTTTCACACAATACAATGATTAACTTAAGCGGTCACGCATGCACTGAAATTGTTCAATTCTCGCCACGTCTGTATAATAGTTATGTAAATGAATACGAGCCATTGTTTCCTCTTACCTTAATTTGTAGTTGCAATTGAAATTGCACAATATTCGCTTTAAACAGGCAGAGGTTACCCATATTTCTCACAAATCTTCACAATCTGTGGACCCTTTACACAACAACAGTTCCTATAATGTTCCTATAGACGTCCTCTACGTCTACGTAATAAACGTAACAACACGTAACACGTGAAAAAATTAACCAGGCTCGTTAACGAGACTGCAGCAAAAATACTGTTTATTCACTTTGAAAAGCTTGTCCGATAAACTGATTATAACGATGTTTAGCACAAAGGCTTTCATAGTTACACTTAATTAAAGTAGAGATTAACTCTATTGCGAGTAGCACGTAACCGGCTTTTACGAAAAAATAAAATAGCAAGTCCCTAACAAGGCGTTTCATTATTACCTACATAGCAATCTGTCCCGATTTAAAATGGAATGCTAACGGAGTTCCGGAGCTGTTTGTATTACTCTTGTTTCATACCTTTTTGTTTCTAAAATATTCATCTAAGCGATGTTGTAAAGTGTCAACCTAAATAAATAGCCCTTTCATACCCAAAACTTGTGGAAGGTATGTTTAGTTCGTTCCTGCGTAATCCCAACGATTTGGGCAACGATTTGCCCAGATCTCCTGGGTACAACCATTGTGATAAGCGTTTTCGATTATCGTACAGGATTCATTTTTCATCATATGTAACGATACGATGTAAACCCCCTCGTTATTTAAGTATCCTTACCTTTAATTACAACACGTAGTAAGTATGAACAAGGGTCAAATTGTCGCGTTTGAAGCAAGTAATGAGTTTTACCTCTAATTGTTTTACCTCTAATACTCCTAGCAATTACTTAGAATTTTTTCCCAGTCATGTTTGCTATTGGCATTTCGTTCAGTTGGTTCGAAATTAAGGCTTGGTACTTTCCTAAGTAACTACGTCCTAATTAGGGGGAATGATGACGTTCAATAAAATCTTTTTACATTACGACGCCATGTTTTTGTTTGTTGCCGGCTGTAACTGTTCTTTAGGTATACCTATGGGTAACTCCAACATGTGCAACGAAAAGTTTCACCTGACATGGAGTAAGTTACCGCTTGAGCCGCTGGTTGTAAATAATTGTGGAGACGCTAGAATATGGGTATAAGCTATTGAAACAGCTGAAACCTCCTGAGTCAAGAGCCATTTGTAAAAATACTAGCTGCGCCCCGCGGTTTCACCCGCATGAATTTCGATCCCGTGGGAATATCGGGATAAAAAGTATCCTATGTGTTAATGTTATAAACTATCTGTGTGCCAAATGTCAGCCAAACCCCCTTTTTTTTTTCAGGGTGGGAAATCATCAAATGACTCCTCCCGCTCTGGGTGGAGCAGAAGGGAGTGTCAGACTCTTACTGACTAAAACCCACCCGTGTTCCTTCCTTAGCCCTTTATGTTCCAGGGCAGCGGTAACCCTTTCGGACGATCCCGCTACCCTGGCAGGCTTCGGCCCTATAGGGCCCCGTCACTTCTGCTGACATCTCTATCCAAACCCCTTCAGTCGTTTTTGCGTGAAAGAGCAACAAACATCCATCCATCCATCCATACAAACTTTCGCGTTCATAATATTAGTAGAAGCAGAAAATAGATGCTACTTACATTGTAGTGTAACGGCTTAGATTCCGAACACAGGTCTTAATAGTTATTTTTGAGCTATGGTAAGATATATAACGTAATGATGTTTATGATATCCCAAACCCCTTTTTTCATTTAGGAAAGTGTATGGTTGATATTTTTACACCTACAGGAAGCAGTTCAAAAATATTGTGACACTTATGTATCTCTCGTTTATATTGCAAGTAGCTTCTGCCGGCGGCTTCGCCCGCGTGGATGTCGGAAAAAATAAGAAATATGTCTTTCCCCAGGATGCCATCTATCTCTTTGGCATCTGCTGGCAGGCAATTTTATCGAAATCCGTTCAGTGATTTAGGTGTGAAAATGTAACATAAAGACAGAATTTATAATTTTATATAGTATAGCACTTTGACCGCGACTTCGTCCGCGTGTACTTTGCTCTTAAAATTTCGAAGATGTATGTTTACGATCTTTATCATGGGTTCCCTCTATCTGGCAGAATCTTGATGCTCCGAAACTTATTTGGCATAACACACTTGGCATAATCTTCTTTAAACGAATATTTTTAAGGCATAAAAATGATTTAATATAATTATTGTTTGGGCGAATGTTTATATGTCCGAATTTACAATGGCATAGTTTTAAGATAGCAGAATTTTATTTGGCATAATTACCTTTGGCAAAGTTAAAATTCCGCATAATTTCGTTTAGCATAACGTTCACTTCGCATACTTATGAAAATGGCAGAATTTCGTTTGGAATAATTTTATTAGGCATATTGACATTTCTATGCAACAGCATTTTTAACCTTAAATTAAAACATTGTCGTGAAAAATCGTGAATAATATGTCGTGCTACAAAAGTTAGTGACCGAAACGAATCTGCCGCAATTAGGGTGCTGATCAAATGAATAAGATTTTTGAAATAAACGTTGTCGTCCCCTTTTACCACGACAGGCTTTGTTTTAAAAAAATCGTTTGAAACGTTCCCATTGTTTATACCCATTTTCGAGTTAATGGAAGCAAGCAGTAAAATCCACCCCTTAAACTTTATTACCTTTTTCCACCCCGGTAAGAGACAATTTTTGAAAAACCCTTAAAACATTCTTTTATTTTTGGTTTTAAGTAATAGGGGTTTTTTTTGTGGATGGGAAATCATCAAATGACCCCTGCCGCTCTGGGTGGAGCGGAAGGGAGTGTCAGACTCTTACTGACTAAAACCCACCCGTGTTCCTTCCTTAGCCCTTTATGTTCCAGGGCAGCGGTAACCCTTTCGGACGATCCCGCTACCCTAGTAATAGGGGTTAAAGTATGAAATTACCGTTTTATTGTAATAAATACTTCGAATTGACATAGAACGTTCATGGTTTGAGATTTTTGAGTGAAACTTTTTTCACGTGGTACCTATGAAGTTCTTCTTTTAAAAAATGTGCAACATTCGATTATCGACTTTCAGTTGTTTTTTTTATTTAGCTTAAACAAAAAAGATGGATACTTCGAAAATTCGAGTTATTTTTGAATACGAGTTCCGACGCGGAACTAACGCGACAGAAACAGCTCGCAATATCAATGTTGCGTTTGGAAAGGGGGCTGCTAATGAATGCACCGTGCGATTTTGGTTTAAACGCTTTCATTTGCGTCAAATCAATAAAATAAAAAAAATATGAGAAATGGGTGCCTCATGATTTGACTGATATGCAGAAAGAAACGCGTGTTGAAACTTGTGTTGCCTTGTTGAATCGATACCGAAATGAAGGAATATTGATTGTGACATGTGAAGGAAAGTGGATTCTTTACGATAACCGTAAGCGAAAAATACAATGGCTGACCCCAGGTCAAACGCCGCAACAGTATCCTAAAGCAAAGCTTACCAATAAAAAGGTAATGGTAACTGTTTGGTGGTCTCAGCATGGTGTTATTCACTATAGCTTTCTCCGATCTGGTCAAGCAATAACGGCAGATGTCTACTGTGCCGAACTCCGCACAATGATAGCAAAACTAGCAGTGCAGAATCGATCTTCACCATTATTGCTCCATGATAACGCGAGACCTCATACAGCACGAGAAACAATTTTAACTCTACAGGAACTGCAATTAGAAACCATTCGTCACCCTCCGTATTCGCCAGACCTTGTTCCAACGGACTACCATGTTTTTCGTAATTTGGACCATTTTCTACGTGATAAAAAGTTTTCTTCTCAGGAGGCAGTACAAAATGCTTTCACACAGTTTGTCGAATCTAGATCACGAGAGTTCTGTCGCAAAGCCATAAATGACCTTCCTATTAGATGGCAGGAATGTATAGATAATAATGGTAATTATTTTGATTAAATAAATATGTTAAATTTAAAAAAAAAAACGAATTTTAATTTTTCAGTACAAATCGGCAATGTCATACTTTAACCCATAGTATTAGTACCGAATTTCGAGTTAATCCGTCCGAGCGGTTTAATTTTTTTTTCTTACCTATTAACTTTTTCACCCCCTAAATCCTCTGTGAGGAGTTTTTTTAAACTAAAATTGAATATCTGTATTATTTACTGAGGCAAATATTGCCAAGTATCAAGTTTATTAACCAAAGGAAATCGATTTTCCATATAAGTTGTATCCCCGCTTTTAACTTCCACAAGGGTGGAATTTTGAAAACTCGTTTGGAATGTATTCATAACTCGACTCAAAGATTAGTTATACCAATTTTCGAGTTAATCAAGCCACGCATTATAATCCTCTCCTGTAAAATTAACTAGCGTTTTTCACCCCGTCAGGGGTAGATTTTCGAAAAACCCACATACATCTTATTCTTTAGGGCACGACGAAATTAATACAATAATCATTAAAATCTGTGTCGACGCAACACACTTGATCAATTTGTCATTCTATGAGGGAATTTTTCCAGAAACTTTGAAGCTTTCCGTTGTTAGACCGCTTTACAAAAAAGGAGACAGACATGACCTGAACAATTACCGCCCTATCACCCTTATACCCATCTTATCTAAACTATACGAAAAATGTAGTTACATAAGTATTGAAAATTAATGTACAAAGTTCAGTATTATAAGAAAAGAACAGTATGGCTTTCAAAAGGGCAAGTCTACAACATTAGCAATCTATGCCCTTATAAATGTTATATTAACTAACATCAATGACAACAATCTAACCACAGGATTATTCTTTGATTTGTCCTAGTTCCTTCGACCTAGTTTCACATGATCTACTACTGCAAAAGTTAGAAGTAATCGGGATTAGAGGGCCAACCTTACAATGGATAAAATCATACCTTGGTAACAGGCAACAATGCGTTACCATAACAAACATTAACGAAGATAAAGAAGTAACGCTACACTCATCAAAGTATAGATGTAATAAGTTTGGTGTCCTACAGGGAAGCATACTAGGGCCGATATTATTCTTGATATAATAAATGACATCATAACAATAACGAAACACAAGTGCATATTATTCGCTGATGACATCTCTATTATTGTGACATCCAATAAAAAAAAAATACAATTTACGACCACGAAACTGACATTAACAATACAATTGACATTTTAATTGACTGGCTTTATGTACATAACTTGAAAATAAACCTTGGAAAATCCCTTTAATAAATCAAATAATCATAAAAACTTCAAATTAAATATACCCAAAATTAAACCAGTAACACAGACCAAGTTACTAGGAGTTACTATTGATGACGACCTACATTGGAAAGTGCATGTAGACAATGTTTCAAGCAAGATAAATAAATTTGTGTATGCTTTTAGACAAGTAAAAAAAAGTACTAATCTAAAAACAGCTATATTAGCTTACCATGCGTATGTGGAATCCATATTACGTTATAGACTTATAATATGGGGTAACAGTACCGACCGGAATAGAACATTTGTAGCTCAAAAAAAATACATTAGGGCTCTATACGGACTTCATCCTGAGGAATCATGTTAGCCACTATTTAAGAAACTTGGCTTGTTACCGCTACCTTGTCTATATATTAATGAAATATGCATGTTTGTATGGAAACATAAGGAGTTATTTAAAATAGCAAACAACGTAAATCCTCGAAGCCGACGAGATCCTCACAGACTCGTACTTAACAGTGCTCCCAGGCTTGCAAAGTACAATAAAAGCTGCTTAACTATGTGTGTACGAATTTACAACAAATTACCTAGTAATCTGAAAATATTAAACTCGAGATATGCTTTTAAGAATAAACTGTATGAATGGTTAATTGATAACAACTTCTATAGTATAAAACAATTTCTAGAACGAAAATAGTGTCGTTGTAATATAATAATAATTTTGTTAAGGAAATTGTTATTACAAATATTTGCATGCTATGTTTAATTTTGGCAAAACATGTCTGCTCTATTTTTGTACTGTAAGACCATTTTATACCATGTTTTACGCAAATAAATATATTATTATCTCCTTTATTTCATTTAAATACTTACAAAATACATTTTTAAATATTTTTATAAACAAAAGGATAAAAAAAACATTTAAAAATATAAAAAGTAGTAGCCCACCGGTATCGGGAACAGGGTCCAAGCTACCGGCGGTCAGAGCTCCAGAGAGAGGAACTTCCTGACAATGCGAGCCGTGTCCAGAAGTACCGCTTTCTGAATCAAGCCCTTGATCCAGCTGCCTAACGAGAGCCTCCTCAGGTGTATATTATTATTATTATTATTATTTACTTTAAATCTTAGGTATAAATAATGAGTTTCGAGATAATAGGACCGCGCGCTAAAATTCTTCCATACAAACTTTGAAACCCCCAATCCCTTGTTAGTAGTAGGTAGTTTAGAAAAAAAAAATACTGGTAATCTTCATAATTTATTTAGATAGGTAAGTATTCTTGCCAAGTTTCAAGTTTATTAACTTAAGGCATAAGATTTTTCATACAAACGAAATCCCCCCATTGCACCCTCTTAGGGGTGGAATTTTGAAAAATCCTTTCTTAGTGGATGCCTACTCTTCACGAAAAATACACCCTGCAAATTTCATGTCTCTAGGACCAGTGGTTTAAGCTGTGCGCTGATGTATCAGTCAGACAGGACTTTGAATTTTATATATATATAGATTTATAAGCTAGATATCTTAATCAATCCTCACTCCGCGGCGCGTAAACGACACTTAGGAGGTACAACTATCTCGGGCATTTGTAGTAGCTAAAATATTCTTTGACATAATTTAACTCTTAAGAATTTTCCTTGAATTGACAAAAATACTTGTTATTGTATTTTAACAAAATGTCGATGATCCATTATTTTCTGGTTTATAGGACAGGATACTTAAACTACTGTTTTTTTTTTTTAACCAAAAAGTAAGTCGGATAGCTTTCGTGAAAATTACTTTGTGTTCACGCATCATACGCGTGCACCAGCAGCAACGGCGGACGCGCGGTTGAGGGGCCACACAGCTGATCGAGCCGCGGCCGCGGCCCCACTACTCGTCTACAGATTTGGTCATCGGCAGACGTACCATGTTCCGTGCGATTTATTAACTATAATATACTCGTACATACTCGTACCTATTGGTAAACTATCGGAACTAAAACGAGTATTTTACCGAGCGAGTCATATTTATTTCATATTCCAAACACTTTGTTTTACCTAAGTTTGCCTGATACTTAGGTTCTTAAAACAAAATAATTTGCCTGAAAAACTTTTATTTTAGGATAATAAAAATCTCTTGAAATAGGTATCCTAAACATAGGAGTCAAGTTTAATAATAGATACTTTGTGGATGTTTATACGTGTCCTCAACACCCAAGTAGGCAGGCTAAGTACTTAGCTTAAGAACTCTTAAGTTTGTCAGGTTTTCGCTAGGTAAGTTTGTGCGCTCGTTATTACTGAGAAGTAACTCAATATCTACAGGAATTACTGTGGCGTAGAGTTCCTATTAGTTTACAATTATTCGCAACGTTCCCGATTTTTCCTATAACTGTATTAAGTTGTTCGATCTAGCGTTGAATTATACATATTTGACACCACCCTTATCTAGTACTAGTCAAGGCAACCTAATATACTGTCTTTTTCACTCGAAGCAATAAATAAGCAGGATCTTTTAATGGAACCTTTAAATGAAACGTTTTTTCTTTCAGGATAGTTTTTGTCAAGCGAAGCAAAAAGCTTTTCCGGTCGTTACACTTGAGTAATACTATACTTAATGTGTCACATTGTATCCCATCTGACGTTGATCTGTGTCCACTTCCGCTGTGTCCCTTCAACCATTAGTCATCATTGGTCAACTCGTCCAATTGCAATCCACCGCTGCACGTCACTCCAAGCCATAGGTCGAGCGTACAACTGATAAGGGTGGCTAAAAATGTGTACGTTTTTAATTGCAATTTTTTTTAGGTTATTTTCTCAATATACTGATTACATTTTCGTGGCGTTTTTTTTCAATGATTTTTTCGGAATCTATAGATATGTACTGTGCCTGAGAACTTGAAGTATTTTAATTTCGGTTTCAAGTGGGTATTACAAAAGTTATTACGAATTCAGGAGTACATGGTACTATGTAACATTTCAAGCCCAAAGGAACGACGTCATAAATGTAGATACTTTAAACCATGACTGATATAAAGTGTTTCACCATTGTTTGTGTAAATATACATTATAAATGTATATTTACATAAACAATGGTGTATAAATATTCAATTCTATTCTAAGATAAAGAACAATTACTGAGAATCATTAGAACAGCTAATGGCATGGTGTTCAAACAATAAACATGATCGCACCTCTCTGAACTGTTTAATAGTATGGACATTATAATTCCAGTATCAAAGATCAAATGCTTTTGCATGATGAGATAATTCAAACAATTGTTGATGAATTTAAATACAATTATATTTAAATTATGTCAATTTTATATCACACGATTGCCTAAGCTAATTAAAATTCATGATTAAGTGCAAACAAGATTAATTAATTTACGTACTTGTTCGTGTGATAATTTTCATAAATTGCGTAGATAATTATTAAAATTTCGCTGAAGTTATGTAAGGTGTACAGTGCGTATTGAGTAGGAACCTACTCAATACGCATTGTATATCTAATATAATTTCAGAGACATTTTAATATTAGGTTTTATAATATTAGGTACCGAGAAAAGGTTCACTATGTATTTTTAAGATCTCTAAGCAGAGCTTCAAAGATCTACCTCTTCATAGATACAACATATCAACAGATATATTTTTATTGAATAATTCAGAATTATCCATAATTTGATTCTGAAATCAACGTAACATTTCTTTCAGCACAAACTTTCAGTACCTATTATGTACTACAAATGTGTATAAACCATATACCTACTAAACATTTTTAACCAATTTTTATTTATTTTATAATTTATAAACAGGGTAAAAATACGACCTAACTTTTGAAGTACAGAGTTACGTATAATTTTAATATCATGTATTATTCAAAACCTTCCTCCGAATTAATTTAATAAGAAGGTTTTTGATAGTAAAAACCTTCTCATTAAATTAATAAGAAGGTATATAGGGTAGGGTAGGTATATTATAATGATATTATACCTAAAAGCCCACTTCTGATGAAATTACTACCAAACAGCTTCTTATTAAATTAATTCGGAGGAAGGTTTTGAATAACATAGCCAACTTAATTATGGGTTTCAAACGTATTATTATTATTATTATGTTTTTTAAAATTTATTTTCTCAGATTCCTAGAACCTGGTATTTATTAAAATCTCACGGGTGTAAACCAAGGTGAGATTTTAAGTTTCAGCAGATTAGTTGTTTTATACTGCATTGAGATTATTGTCTAAATCTAATTGTAGGAATTTCCGAACTATGCGACATGTGTTTAATATAGCTGCTTTCTGTAGTGTACGATACGTATATTTGGAAAGATTGATTGCATTTAAACTGATAGATAGTTGTTTCGGGATGATACCAGTTGTTGATACCACTATTGGGACTATTGTTACTCTATTCATTTTCCAAACTCTGGTAATTTCTTCTTGTAGTTCTGTATATTTCCTGATTTTGTCTGAGATAGTTTTTTGTATATTATTGGTGTTTGGGACTGCTATATCTATTATGTATGTGTGTTTGTTTTCTTTATCAATAAGTGTTATATCGGGCCTGTTGTTATAAATTGTGTGATCTGTAATTATAGTGCGGTCGTAATACAATTTATAAGATTGGTTTTCTAATACATTATTATTATTATTATTATTACTTGTCTTTTTCATCCGACTGCCCCAGAAGTAGGGTATCTAATGTTTTTTTCATAGAAATGGTTCTACGGATATACGTATACCGGGTGTCCCACGGCTATGCCATATGGAGAGAAAGTACCTTGAATATTGTAGATGGAACATTTTACTGAAACAAGACATTATTTTAATTTAAAAAAACAATTTAAACTGCATTCATAGATTTTTAAATAATTACATGGTTGAACTTGTTGTTGAGCTTGGGAATCGAAACTGCACACGAGAAAAAAAAATTACCCTGTAGCTTTATCAAATCGATCGAAAGCATTCATCATAAGGATTGATTTTTGCTAAAGAACATAGTGTCAGAAATAAAAGGAAGTCCCATACTGTTCAATACAAAGTCGCACTCTTTTGATTATTTCACTCTCTGTCGATTTTTTGATCTTGTTGTGGTGGATATCTATACATATAAAATTCAAAGTCCTGACTGACTGATTGACTGACTGACTGACTGATAGATAAACGCACAGCCTAAACCGCTGGTCCTAGAGACATGAAATTTGGAGGATGTGTTCTTCGTGAAGAGTAGGCATCCACTAAGAAAGGATTTTTCGAAATTCCACCCCTAAGAGGGTGAAAAGGGGGGAATTCGTTTGTATGAAAAATCTTATTCCTTGAATTAATAAACTTGAAACTTGGCACGAATACTTATCTAAATAAATTATGAAGATTGTCAGTTTTTTTTTCTTCTAAACTACCCCCTAATAAGGGATTGGGGGGTTTCAAAGTTTGTATGGAAGAATTTTAACGCGCAGTCCGATTTACTCGAAACTCAGTATTTATACCTAATATTGAAAGTAAAGAATAATGTGTATCAAAGTTTTTTGAAAATCTACCCCTGACGGGCTGCTGGGGTAGTCAATTTTTCAGGGGAGGATTTTACTGCATGGCTTGATTAACTCGAAAATTAGTATAAATAATCTTTAAGTGAAGTTATGAATCATCTCAAACGATTTTTTTTTAAATTCCACCCCTGTGGGGGTGAAAAGCGGGGATACAGTTTATATGAAAAATCTTCTTCATTAGGTTAATAAACTTGAAACTTTTCAAGAATACTCGCCTAAGTAAGTAATAAAGTTTATCATTATAAGTTTTTCAAAACTACCCTTCAAAAGAGGATATAGGGGTGTTGAAGTTTGTTTGGAATAATTTGAATGCGCAGTCCGATTACCTCGGAACTCAGTGTTTATACTTAAGACCAAAAATAAAGAGTAACATAATTCAGGGTTTTTCGAAAATCTACCCCTCACGTGTTGAAAAGGGGTTGTTAATTTTACAAGGGAGGATTATAATGCGTGGCTTGATTAACTCGAAAATTGGTATAAATAATCTTTGAATCAAGTTATGAATAATCCCAAACGACTTTTCAAAATTCCACCCCTGTGGGGGTGAAAAGCGGGGGATACAGTTCATATGAAAAATCTTATTCATTTAGTTAATAAACTTGAAACTTGGCAAGAATACTTGCGTAAGTAAGTAATAAAGTTTATCATTATAAGTTTTTCAAAACTACCCCTCAAAGGGGGATATAGAGGTGTGAAGTTTGTGTGGAAGAAATTGAATGCGCGGTCCGAGTAACTCGAAACTCAGTATTGATAGTTTTGACAGAAAATAATTAATAATGAGTATGTCAAGTTGTCGAAAATTTACCACTGACGGGACAAAAAGGGGTATTCAGTTTTTAAGGGGAAGATTTGAACTTGAAACTGTATGTTACATTTTCACGCCTAAACCACTGAACTTCTGATTTGGCGTAGAGATAGATGGCATCCTGGGGAAGCACATACATTTTATCCTGTTAGCATGTTCCCGTGGGATAATTTCCGACATCCACGCGGGCGAAGCCGCGGGCAGAAGCTAGTTTAGAATAATACGTCTAAGTTCTGTTTGTAGCTCGTGGACATTTTCATACTGGTAAACTAATTTTTTTACATAACCCCATAATATAAAATGTAACGGGGTTAGATCTGGGGATCTCAGCGGCCATCTTATTTGTCCATTTGTCCCGATCCAGGGACGAAAGTGTTCATTGAGATAATCCCTAGGATAACTTGACATACTCATTATTAATTATTTTCTGTCAAAACTATCAATACTGAGTTTCGAGTTACTCGGACCGCGCATTCAATTTCTTCCACACAAACTTCACACCTCTATATCCCCCTTTGAGGGGTAGTTTTGAAAAACTTATAATGATAAACTTTATTACTTACTTAGGCAAGTATTCTTGCCAAGTTTCAAGTTTATTAACTAAATGAATAAGATTTTTCATATGAACTGTATCCCCCGCTTTTCACTCCCACAGGGGTGGAATTTTGAAAAGTCGTTTGGGATTATTCATAACTTGATTCAAAGATTATTTATACCAATTTTCGAGTTAATCAAGCCACGCATTATAATCCTCCCTTGTAAAATTAACAACCCCTTTTCAACACGTTAGGGGTAGATTTTCGAAAAACTCTGAATTATGTTACTCTTTATTTTTGGTCTTAAGTATAAACACTGAGTTTCGAGGTAATCGGACTGCGCATTCAAATTATTCCAAACAAACTTCAACACCCCTATATCCTCTTTTGAAGGGTAGTTTTGAAAAACTTATAATGATAAACTTTATTACTTACTTAGGCGAGTATTCTTGAAAAGTTTCAAGTTTATTAACCTAATGAAGAAGATTTTTCATATAAACTGTATCCCCGCTTTTCACCCCCACAGGGGTGGAATTAAAAAAAAATCGTTTGAGATGATTCATAACTTCACTTACAGATTATTTATACTAATTTTCGAGTTAATCAAGCCATGCAGTAAAATCCTCCCCTGAAAAATTGACTACCCCAGCAGCCCGTCAGGGGTAGATTTTCAAAAAACTTTGATACACATTATTCTTTACTTTCAATATTAGGTATAAATACTGAGTTTCGAGTAAATCGGACTGCGCGTTAAAATTCTTCCATACAAACTTTGAAACCCCCCAATCCCTTATTAGGGGGTAGTTTAGAAGAAAAAAAAAACTGACAATCTTCATAATTTATTTAGATAAGTATTCGTGCCAAGTTTCAAGTTTATTAATTCAAGGAATACGATTTTTCATACAAACGAATTCCCCCCTTTTCACCCTCTTAGGGGTGGAATTTCGAAAAATCCTTTCTTAGTGGATGCCTACTCTTCACGAAGAACACATCCTCCAAATTTCATGTCTCTAGGACCAGCGGTTTAGGCTGTGCGTTGATGTATCAGTCAGTCAGTCAATCAGTCAGTCAGGACTTTGAATTTTATATGTATAGATGAAATTTTATTTTGTTACGAACATAGCATTGTCGAACCCATACGTTTATGTAATGTATTGTATTTCAATGTTGCATTCGTTATTTCACGAAAAAATCGCAATTGAAAGTTGTCAAGTGTTGACATATTGGTGCTCGTGACTGTACATACCATTATTGCTGAAGTTTGTCTCGTCAGACCAGATAATACCTATTATTTAGAAAATACTGATCATCTAGGATGAGCCTCTCAATATCATGGCAGAAAATAAGTCGTCTTTCAGCATCACCCGGCAGTAATTTTTGTACTAATCGCCCTTCAACGTAACTTTTGAATTTGTATTTTTTCAGTAGACGGTGTATTTTGCTTTTCGAAATTGCGATTACTTCTTCACCGTCCCTCACTGAACTTTTACGATTTGACTCAAAGTATATCAAAATGTCGAGTTCATCGTCATTTTGATATACTTTGAGATTTATTACATCTTTCAGTTAAATATTATATAGGTACCTCATAAGAACTGAGATAATTAAACGAAAATAAACCTTCATCATCTGCCTAGCCTTTTTCTAACTATGTCGGGGTCGGCTCCCGGTCTAAGCGACTGCCTATCTGATCTCCACAATCCAGTTACTGGGTAATACGAAACCCCTTGGTAAGACTGGTTCTCAGCCTTTCGGGCTTCTGACGACCCGTAATGACTGTCAAACATTGACGAATGACAGCCGGGACCAACGGCTTAACGTTTTTTCCGAGGCACGGAGGGGTCTTGATATGTAAATATGGTCACCCATCCACGGACCAACGGCGGCAAGCGTAGCTTAACCTGATCGACCGACCCGTGCGGCTGTTATTTCTTAGCCCCTCTACGAAATTAAACCTTATGTACAGACGCCAGCACATCAAGCTACTACAATCTGTCAAATTTCTTTATTAGATTTTCAACTTTGTCGTTATAGCATTAAGGTTCAAGGTTGATTGGAAAAATTTGACAGTTTCGGGTAGCTTGACCTGCTGGCGTCTGTACCAAAAGTTTATTGAGATATCAAAACGACACCAACTATAAAAAAACCTAATTATTTTAATAAAAAACATGATCTTGTTTATGTTCTATATTTCGGTATGTACCAGGATCAACAGGCTTCAATTGTGTCGGGTTAACAAGGGACGATGAAACCATAATTATGTAGGCCATTGTTGTTCTAATATTATTCAACCGTCGAAAAAACCTGCGTTATTCAGGCTTTGTATTTGGATTATCGCAATTCTTTACCATATTCTACGTATAAATTGGTGAATTACACATAATAATATAGGTAAAAGTAAAGTATACTAACGAGCAATTTTGTTCACAGCGTGTAACAGAAATGTAGGGCATGCTGATTTTTTTTCGCGATTACGACCTTGGTCCCATGGAGAGAGTTGTTCAGTTTGATGGTCTGTACCACAACCTCAAATATGATAACACAATTTTGATACACGCTCTATAATACAGTAAACCGTTGTAGGTGCCATTGTGTCTTTAATAGAGCAAGGCGACGTCGCCTCGGTGGCTGCTGTTAGTCGGTATTGTTATCATTTTTCATACAAACCTGGTGTTATTTTTATTTTACTTTTTTTACTTCCTTAATTCCTATACTAACACCGTTGAAGGCGGTCCATGGCAGAAATTTTGCGCAAAACACACTGCTTTTTTTTCTGTATTTTTTTTTTATAAAACGCTGCCCCACTCTAGGAATTTCTCCTGTATCGTGGGTGCGTTTACAAACATTTAAACTCACATACATAAACAGCCAGACCCGGAACAACTACTTATAGGCCATACAAATGTTTGTTCCGTGCGGGAATCGAACCCGCGACACGCAGCGCAGCAGTCAATCGCTTAACCACTGCACCAACCGTACCGTCGACCACTTACGACCGACGTCACGAATTCTATTCATGCTTACTCGCACCATCGTGCATAAGTACTTGGCGGCTGACTCATCTTGCAGTTCCGGAACTAACGGTCGAAATAACTGTTAAACAAATGACATTCAAGAAAATTGCTTTACTTCTCTGATGGTGCATTAGGGAACCGTTTTGTGGTAGTACTTATTTGTAGAGCAGTGGTGGCCCAGTGGTAACGGCGGTGACTTACGAGTTGCATGTCGTAGGTTCGAATGGTGGTTTACTTTGTGTAAATTATTTCATCACCTCTGGTGTCAAAACGGCGAAGGAAGGTATCGTGAGGAAAGCGGCATGTCCTAGAACCAAAAAAATCGAAGACATGTGACATCTACAAACCCGCACTGGGTCGGAGTGGTGGATTACAGCCCACTCCCTCTCACCGAGAGGAGGCCTGTGTCCCAGTGGGAACATTATAAGCTGACTATGCAATTATTGGTAAGTACCACCGCCATTTACATAATTTGTTGAAAGCAAGCAATAATGAATTAAGCTTAAAATATCTCAGTTTGAATCGGCCCAACCTTTCAGTAATTTAAATTCTCATGATTATAACATACCAACTTTATTTAAAAACGATGTAATCAACGTGTTGCTGTTCAATGTTCAGATGCCAGCACATGAAGCTACTACAACTTGTCAAATTTCTTTAGGTAATAGATTTTCGACTTTCAAGGTTCAAGGTTAATTGGGAAAATTGGACAGTTTCTTTGACAGCTTGACCTGCTGGCGTCTGTACAAGAAAGCAAAATATGCTGATTAATTCTTTAAAATATTTTAATTTAAGTTAATATAAGTAATTGAATTACTTTTACGCAACAATAGAATTACAGATTAAAGACTACTACTGTACTACCCTTTTCACAGACATTCAACATAAAGGATTTAGTACGATTTTATTCAATTTATTCAAAAACATTTACAGAACCTATACAAAGAACACCATTTATCATAAAAAAAATAATGTTAAAACCTTTTTATAAAAGGTTAAAAACGTTTTTATATGGGCGAGGAATAAAGGAGGTTACACTTTTTAGGTTTTGCCACAGTTGAGTAAAATACGAACAGTAATAGCGTTGGCTCAGATTATGCGTAGTTCATCGCCATATTTAATTTCAGCCATAAATGCGCTTTTGTATTCAGTGACTAGCTTCTGGTCCACTCCGTCGCATCGAATCGACTACCCGCGCTATTACTTCGTTTCCGCTAAGCGTTTTTTCTGACTTTGTTGCTTTCGACAAAGGCCCTAACTTGATGTTAAATAGCCTATCTCAAGAATTAGGCTATTAAATGCAAGAAGATTTTATTGGTGTTTTCAGAGATTTGCCCTTTAAACAAACAAAAAAAAAATTCAGGATTATTATTAGTACCTATTAGTTTATTAGATTTAAGAATACAAAACTGTCCACCTGGACAGCTAGTCAGATTTTAGAATGCAATTCTGTTTGACTTCCATTTGTGAAATCCAAATTCACACAAGCTGAATGAAAGCTTGCCATTTCAAAGCGTTACTCAAGATGAAAATGTATTTTTATCTCACAAACACGCTGTGAATATATATGTAAGCGCAGGAGCTTTCGGTGCCGTCCGAGACAATCGAAGACAAGTGAAGTCAGAAGTGCGTGTGTGTGCGTGAACACACATTCACACCGCGTTTGTACACTTGGTTACGGCAAGTAAAGCGCGCGAATACTGTAATTAAGGCGGATTATACACCACAAAGCGCCACGCAACGAGGCGCAGAAAACGCGCTCCCGCGCGTGGTTTGTTACATACAAATTCAATCGAAATAAAAAACTGGGAATTTGGCTCCGTTTCCCACGCCCCGTCACGTGACGCGTTATACTGTGTGTTCCGCCTTAGTACTTAGATATAAAAGTGCGACAGAGATAAATAAGAAACGACAGCGTTTGATTACTTTTCCAATACCATTTATATTGGAACTAAACGAGGGACAATATAAATGGACGAATGTTTTGAACATTGTTTATGGGCGATTTAAATCAATATAAATAAAACAAAGTCGGGTTATTTACACCATTTATACCTAACTCAAGAACTGCTGGACCAATTTTATGATCTTCGATTTATTTGCATACTCAACAAATCGAAGATCATAAAAATTTGGAAGGGGCGGCTAGATTCAATTTTATTTTATTGTAATTCTTGAAGTTCGAAAGTCCCTTTTATGTGCCTATTTGAAATAAATTGACTTTGTTGGATTTGTCTCAGCCCCGAATAGTAAATACTATTAAAACGGGAAAAAATTACGAAAAGTTTTGGGGGACTGTCTTATGTAATTATGACGTTCGAAAAGCTGATTCTCAGCCTAATTTGAATAAATAACTTTTGATTTTGATAACTAATACACAAATAGATTAATAGAATTAATTTAAGGGTGTCCATCCAATTTTGCAGGTGGCCCATAGTTTTTATTCTGCGTCAGCCGCGGGCCATCTAGTAAATTAAATTTGCCTACAGTTACGGTAAATACCTAGATATTAAAATTAAACAAAACTGTAAGTTACCTATTCATACTTTGTTTTATCTAAAAAAAAACTTTACTCATACCTTTGAAGAGGTTTTTATGCTAACAGCTTATCTATGAATATTTAGCGATAAATCTGAGGTCGATAATAAAATCAATTCTGAAAATAATATTTTTGAAGGTATCCCTCTACTCCTTGCATCTTTCGCGAGCCCGCTTGTGCTCCTTCCAGTTTTGACGGAAGCTATCCAGTTCGTCCCACCAGCACATGGTCTGTCGCGACCGCTCCTCACTGTCTCAAAATATGTAATGGGTCCATAAGAAGCGAAATATTTTTAGACCTGATTTGAAGTCTTGAACTCTGTTTTCAAAAGACTATCGCTAGCTGACAGCTTTTGGTGGGCCAATTCAAATGCTTTCACTTGGTGGCCGGCGGGCCTGGGGTTGAGCAGCCTTTGTTTAATTCAACTGCAAAGGCCCAACTCACAGCGCACACATGACTACTGAACGACGCACGTCACATTCCTTCAAAATGCTCAACATCATCTTTGGCCCCTTGTCTCAAGTTACTTGTAAGTAGTCGGCAACAGATTTCTTATTCCAAGACCCTTTAAAATATGTCATATTTTTCCAGGAAAGTAATAAATAATTTAGATGGTTGTTTCCTCCCAAAAAATAAACGAACTTGACGAATTATTTATAAGATTTATAATTATATTTTATAACAAAATTATACATCAATAATAATAAATCATATTACATATGTTTTTATACTTTTTATATTCTAATATTTTAAAACTAGCTTCTGCCCGCGGCTTCGCCCGCGTGGATGTCGGAAATTATCCCACGGGAACGTGCTAACAGGATAAAATGTATGTGCTTCCCCAGGATGCCATCTATCTCGCGGGCCCTTTGTGGCTAATAATAATTACAATAGAAAACCAATTGTGTCTCATTAGTGGTGATTAAGAGGGTACCTATATGATATCCTTACCTAAGTACCTACATAATAAAAATAAAAAAACTCAACAACAGAAAATGAAATACCTACCTACCTAAATAAACCTATTTCTGATGATAACTAAACTCAATAAATAAGCAAAATCCCTAAAAACTAATATCTATACGAATGACTAATCTTACCTAACAGTATTATAAAATAACCTACGGTCACTACGTACACTATCAAATATACTACCTATACTTTAAAATTAAAATCTATACCTACGACTTATAAAAATAAACCTAAATAACTCTAAAAACTAATAGAAATAAAAAAGGTCGCACTGAAAAACACGGTTTAGAATTGCAAGTAGCAGTTAAAATAAGAACGAACGCTCGCCACTCAACACGTCCGTTCAAATCAAAGTTCAAAAAATATCCTTATATACGGTAGCGATCCGTGGCGGCCGCGCGCCACGCGTGTGCTGCGAACGGTGCAAGCCAAATTCAACCTTCAGCACTACATTTAGAGCATAACTTTAGTGAACTCCACTGCGGGTAACATAACCTACGACAAACTTATTATTTGCGGTTGGTACAGTAATCGGGTCTAGGGATCGAACCGCAAAATTAAGTTTGTTTTTTATTGTATATACTTTTCCGGGATAAAAAGTACCCAGTGTGGTGCCCAGGATATTAAAGAATAATTATACCAAGTTTCATCGTAATCGAACCGGTAGTTTTTGCGTGATGCCTGAACAAACAGACAGACAGACAGACAGACAGACAGACAAAAATTTTTTTAATCACATTTTTGGGTTCGGTGTCGGTCTAGTAACACCCCCTGCCATTTATTTTTTTGATATTTTCAATGTACAGAATTTTCACTTCTACAGATTTATTATAAGTATAGAATAGATATAATTTATATGTGTTTACATAGAAATAAAGGAAATAATATTTCAATAAAATTATAATAATTTTATAATAATATTTCATAGTTTACTCGTACAGTGAAAAATATTATCTTCTTTAATAGTTTAACAATTAGAAATACATACATAATTAATATAGGTAGGTTGAAATTATTGTATCAAATCTTATGGGCCAATCAGCGAAGTTAATTGTTAAGGAAATTAGCACCCTTCCTAAATTTACCGTGTTATAAGCCATTCAACTGTGAAAGAATGACAGTTGTGATTATAACAATTTAAGGGCGGGTTGTTTCACACCCACTTGTCGCACGCGTATAAAAAATGGCGCTAACTATCATCAAACCAAAAAAAGCGTTGTTTCAAATTATAATTACACAATTTTGTCTTTGACGTACGTTAAATAATAACGAGTACGTAATCGTTATTAATTGACATATGTACGTTACGTTAACCAAACGTTTCAAACAACCCGCCCTAAGTTAGTACCATCAATTTGCTTCCCCGACTTTAAAATAAAAGTGGAAAAAATAGCTTTTTGTTCTTTAGATAGTAAATTAAACGAACATTAATCAAGCTATCTTAGGGAAGGTACAGACTTGTGCAATATCCAGTGACACAACCCGCAAGAGTGAACTTGAGACCCGAGCGGCCCCTCCCGACCCCCGCACTTTTACTACTCTCGTACTATTAATATTGTGAATTTTCAGTCACTCAGTATTGTGTTTGTGTATAATTATAACCTCGCATAATGAATGCTGCACAAGTCCGTCCGTAACAGAATACTTAGTATGGACTTCGGGTTAATAGGGTAAAATAATGACAATCGGTAGAGTAGACTGGGGCCAGTTGTATCACTTTAGGAACGAATAAATAACTCACGTCGTGGCAGGGTTACGTATGGTCTGTAGGGACAGGCTCGGATATCGGCAATCTCAGCGCATTTATCAGTGTTACGCTTGTGAATACAGATACTTGACCCACAGTATGGTTGAGCGGAGTCGATTATCTATCATACATTGTAAGTTTAAGACAAAAAGTGGGTACAAAAGTACCCACTTTTTGTCTCTTTCTTCACTTTCACTTTTTTTTGTTCACTTTTTTTGTCACTAAAAAGACTAGGGATTTTGCCCTAGTCTATGTAATCGACTAAAAGTAAAAATTATGTTGTCCTGTTCCAGTTTATTGTGGTTTGGGGTAGTTTATTGGGGTTTTTACACAGACAGCGCTGGTTCAATTACTTTTTAAGTTAGTTTGCCTTTGATTACAGCCTTGCCTGGGAGCAAATGACGCCAAATACAAAGTAGAGCACGCTCACGTAGGAGCCTGTTCGTTTCTGCCTAACGCTTCTGACTATAGCAGTAAACCCTCAAGTTGTAGCCATTTGAGGACAAATAAAGTCATTTTATCGCTAAGAACTCGGTTTCGTAACGACCTCACTACAAGCGTTCACATCCAAATGTTCCAACTGCCCCCTGTTTCCTCCTAAAGTACTAGTAATATGTATGTTTATAAGAATGTTATTATTACATTAAGACAACGAGAACAACGTGGTAATGAGTACACGGTGCCTTTTAGTGACCAGAAAAGCTCTCAGGTGGAATGATACATACCTGCTTGTTACTTTTAACATCGTTTGTTCAACGACATGCAAATTACAAAAAAACAAAAATTGTCCCTCTGGGTAAGGTTATTAACGTTAACAAAATGTAACAATATAAATGTAATATACGCAATATATGTAAAGATATGCTTACAAACACTGTCACTACAGTCCGGTCGTCGAGTGAATGCGTTCCTGACAACTGTCAGTGTGAAAATTCTAGAAACATCAAATTCGCAAAACACCTATTCATTTGTATGAAACTGACAGGTGTCAAGAATACAGTTTTTTCGTCGGCCGCACTTTAGCTACAATCATCGACATGTTATTCACATAAAAGACTTACTTTTGAAATGAAACGTGATAATTAATTGTCTCATTAGATAGACAAGACAGTTGAGCTATCTCAAGCTCATCAAATTATAAGAGCTCAACTGTCTTGTCTATCTAATGAGACAATTAATTTTTCTATTGTTACTGAACTTAATAAGGCTTGCCTAACTGACGAGGGGATAATTTGAATTATATTATTCCGGAATAGTGCAACAAGCCTTCGGAGTGACATTTTTACTTTTTATTTTAATTACGTAAGTATATTGTTTTTGTTTTTTTTTTTCAAATATAGGTATAGACAATATTTGTTTCTTTTTACTCGAAAACATTTTCCTCGCCACTAAAAGGAAACGCGATTGATTCATCAAATATTGATGAACTTAATATGACGAAATTATTTTGTAATTTCTATACAATAATGTACAATTCAGGGCTGATTTTTCAATCATCTGTTAACTTTATTCTAAGAATAATTTTGAAATTATGACATTTATTTCATACAAAAACTGTCAAACACCAATTTTATTCCTCGAATAAAAGTTATCTAACGATGGAACAATCACCCCTTAGCGTTGTAAAGAACTAGTATTTGGTATAATAAACTGTATGAAAATATACATCCACATCGTAATTCGATATACATATATGTATATTTTCACATAGTTTCACATAAATCTATAAGTAGCATAAGTAAATAAACCAATTCCTAGACATTATTTCCTTGATTTAAAGTTTGAAAAAAAGTTTAAATTTATGGTTATTTGGCCATTGTTTGCTACTTATATTTCGGCTACTAGGCGGAACTATTATGAATTATATTTAACTCGACTTTATTAGACTCTAATTTACGTATCAAAATGTTTATATATTGTCACTATTTACAAGGTTCAAGTTTAACAATAAAATGTTATGCTTACGTCTAATTATAATGATTTTAACACGTCGTGACATTAAAGTTTCAGTTGCCATTTTATTACTTAATTCGTATATTTGAAATTGTTATTATAATATTGTCAGCTATCACACCCCTCGACTCACGACCTAGTTGTTAAATCGTAGCCTGCCTCTGCTACAAGCGATAACAGAGTAAGCGGTATTACAGTATTGAACATAAATATTGCATTTCAAATTCTAGCCAAGGCCAAGATGTCGGCTCGACGTGGTTTCATCTTGAATCTTTGTAATCCGAATTTCATCAATTTGTAATGTAACTAGGAGGTACTATTTCGTGGTATAAATATCACATACAATCTATATTTACTTACAATTGTACCGACGTACCCACTAATAAATATTCCCATTTTATGTAAATTTCACGAATTTGAATAGCCTATTTACACTTTTTACAGTCATTTAGATTTACATACACTTTTGTTTTACCAGTTATTTAAAAACATTATCTATCTAACAACAAATAAAGTCATAAATTTTCATTAAGTAGGATTAACTAAAGGATAACAGAAAGATATGTTACGTTTGGTCTGAACTCACTAGCCCTAGTTAATCCATCTAATAACAAACATATTCTAACTTTTTAAGCTCGCGAGATCACTTAGTTTACAATCACTCACACTCACTCAGCATCAAAGTGCTAATTAGCAAAGTTTACTAAGAAGTCTTTAGAGTTTTTTAATTAGGAAGTTGAAAGCGCTTGCTTACCACGCGTCTCTTAGTCGTATAAATCACGTCTAGATACGGTAGAGACAGTGCAGAAGCCGCTGCTGTCTGTCACTTCGCTGGTGCTCTCCGTCAATCAGGAAATATCAATTTTTTCCACCTTGTACAGGAAGCGCCGCCGACGCATGTCTCATGACTCCGCGTTGGGCGCGATCGTCACCGTGCTGCAGTTGGCGCGGGTGGAGCGCGTCGAACTCCTGCGCAGCCCGACGCCACCCACGGGGTTTAAAAGAATCAAGTTTCCGCTTTTCCTTTTCCCGTGACAGTTGCAGAATATTAACTCTTTCATACCTTTCCTAAAATTCTTAGATAGGAAAGCGTACAATAGTGGATTTATACCGGAGTTGAAGTATGTGATGAGGAAAGTAAGGGGGGTGAGGAGAGTGCTGAAGTCACTTGGGCCCTCGTAGCCGCTGGACCAGTACTGCCACATTTTGCGCGCGTGGAAGGGCAGGTTGCAGATGGCGAAGGTGAGCACGACGACGATAAGCATGCGCACTACGCCACGGCGCGCGCGCAGAACATTGCGCGACAGGTGGCTGAGGTGATGGCAGCTGCGCGTCTCATGGCCGCGCGTCGCCTTCGAAGTGCTCGTCTTGCCCGTGTGACTGCTGCTACTCATCGCCACCACTTTCTGTATTGAAGAAATATTCTTTTAGATATGTATGTATATTGATAGTAAGGTGACCTAAATCATAAGATGGGCTTTTTAAATTCGACGATTTCTAGCATAATATATCTACAAAACCTACTACTTTTCCCTATGACCGCATAATTATGTAATGCAGCAGTTTTACAAGAATTAAATTCTGTGTAGCTATAAGTATAGAGAAGATTTGTTATATTTTAACGATTGTTTACTTTACGCAAATATACATGTGTCTGAAAATAAATAATTCGTAGGGATCAGAACCAATGGCAACGGCTGTTGCCACTTCAATATACTTCGTATTCCACTGAAGAAATTATGGAGTACGTACGACGTTAAGCCTACTTATTACATTTTCCCTGTATGTAATACGAGACAATTTAATATCAAAGATAAGGTACAAGGGAAAATCATAAATTAATATTGGTTTAATATTAATGATGAAATTCCACTCTACTTCCACTTGATGAAAAAGCAATATTTACTTCAGATTATGAAAAAAAAAAATATAATAGGGGTTAAAGTATGAAATTGCCGATTTTTTTTCTTAATTTAACATATTTATTTAATCAAAATAATTACCATTATTATCTATACATTGCTGCCATCTAATAGGAAGGTCATTTATGCCTTTGCGATAGAACTCTCGTGATCTAGATTCGACAAACTGTGTGAAAGCAGTTTGTACTGCCTCCTGAGAAGAATACTTTTTATCATATAGAAAATTGTCCAAATCACGAATGGTAGTCCGTTGGAGCAAGGTCTGGCGAATACGGAGGGTGACGAATGGTTTCTAATTGCAGTTCCTGTAGAGTTAAAACGGTTTCTGGTGCTGCATGAGGTCTCCCGTTATCATGGAGCAATAATGGTGAAGATCGATTCATGAGTCGGGGCTGTTTCACTGCTAGTTTTGCTATCATTGTTCGGAGTTCGACACAGTAGACATTTGCCGTTATTGCTTGACCAGATCGGAGAAAGCTATAGTGAATAAAACCATGTTAAGACCACCAAACAGTTACCATTTACCTTTTTATTGGTAAGCTTTGCTTTAGGACACTGTTGCGGCGTTTGACCTGGGGTCAGCCATTGCATTTTTCGCTTACAGCTATCGTAAAGAATCTACTTTTCATCACTATGCCACAATTCGATCCAATATTCTTTCATTTCTGTATCGCTTCAACAAGGCAACACAAGTTTCAACACGCGTTTCTTTCTGGAGATCAGTCAAATCATGAGGCACCCATTTCTCATATTTTTTTATTTTATTGATTTGACGCAACTGAGTTAATATTGTTGGTAAGGTAACGTTAAGCCATGCCGCTAATTCCTGGGTAGTTTGGCTCGGATCGGCTTCCACCATCTCTTTCAATTCATTGTTATTCACCTGTGTGGGAGGGCTTCTAAGTGGTTCGTTCTTCAAATCAAAGTTTCCATCACGAAAGCGTTTAAACCAAAATCGCACGGTTCGTTCATTAGCAGTCCCCTCTCCAAACGCAACATTGATATTGCGAGCTGTTTCTGCCGCGTTAGTTCCGCGTCGGAACTCGTATTAAAAAATAACTCGAATTTTCGAAGTATCCATCTTTCTTGTCTAAGCTGAATAAAAAAAAACAACTGAAAGTCGATAATCGAATATTGCACATTTATTAAAAGAAGAACTTCATAGGTACCATGTGAAAAAAGTTTCACTCAAAAATCTCAAACCATGAAGGTTCTATGTCAATTCGAAGTATAGGTACAATAAAACGGCAATTTCATACTTTAACCCCTATTATATCTCAAAAAAATCGAATAAGATTTGGATGGCCTCGAATATACCTGTTGCCAACCAAATCTTATTCGTATTTATACAAAGTAACCGTAGTCGTTAGATCTTCTTGAGACCTAGACATCCTTGTGAGATCTTTAAATGAACTAGGCAGATGTTGGTCTACTTAAATGCTAGGAATTTCTCTCTATCGCCTAGATTTGCTGTAAGACAATGCTTTTAAGGCTCATAAAAAAAAAACGGCAGACGTGAAAACTTGAATATTAACGTTGTGCATTTTTGATATTTTGGAATGCGGTCTACACTCACTCCGTCTTACGAATTTTCGATCAGGTCACGTGTCCTGACGTCAGCTCCGTCTTACGAATTTTCGATTAGGTCACGTGTCCTGCCGCGAGCTCTGTC
Organism: Apamea anceps; assembly: GCA_951799955.1. Taxonomy (NCBI): domain Eukaryota; kingdom Metazoa; phylum Arthropoda; class Insecta; order Lepidoptera; family Noctuidae; genus Apamea; species Apamea anceps. The sequence goes on along the minus strand of OX637505.1, from coordinate 11,987,577 downwards.
TTACGAATTTTCGATCAGGTTACGTGTCCTGACGCGAGCTTAACATTTTTTACCCATCACAAAAAAAGTGCACAACGCCGCTAAAGAAGTTTTCACTTCAAAAAAACATTTTTTTTTTGCTTTTCGGGGGAAAACCTTCAAAAGGCGTCCGGACTTTGGGAAACCATCAGCACATGCAGATGCATAGGTACCTAGTGAAAACCTTAGGTAAACTAAGTAATTGAACACGGTCCAGGATACTGAACGACTATTATCTCTAGGTTACTAGCTTTTGCCAGCGGCTTCGCCCGCGTGGATTTCCCGTTCCCGTGGTATTGACCCGGTAACACATATTACCGGGATTTAAGGTACAGATGCCAGCACAACAAGCTACCCGAAACTGTCAAACTTTCCCAATCAACTTTGAACCTTATGCTTTAGTGATAAAGTTGAAAATCGACTAAAGAAATTGGATAGATTGTAGTAGCTTGATGTGCTGATGTCTGTACCTTGTGTGTCAATCCAGTCATAGACTATGTGTGTGCCAAATTTTGTCCAATGTTTACGCGGCACACGCCAGTAAAGCTCCCAGTCAGCATGTTTTTTTTCTGAAATCTTCAACAATCATCGTCATATCTTAATCGTATGAATTAGATAAATTATACACCTAAACCTTCCACATGAATCACTTCGTCCATTGGTGTAAATCGTATAATAATCCGTTCGGTAGTTTTTGAGTTTATCGCGTTCAGACAGACAGACAGACGCGACGGGGACTTTGAATTATAAATAAAATGTAGTGATAGTCATGATAGATGTTCAGTGTTATTTTTTCACATCTAGGCATATAGTATTATTAGTTGGGTGTAAATTCTATTATACTAACATAGGTTAAGGAATACTAACAAATTTATGGGTTCTACCTGAATTAAAGATAAATAAATAAATAAATATACAATACCTAGATAAAATAATGCTAGGTATTAATGGACACGCGTTTCAAACAAAGTTGTTACCAATCCATTATTCATTTACCTACACGAAAACAAATGAACGTTATTGTACAGACGCCAGCGGGTCAGAGCCCATTCGTCCCCTAAAATTCGTCCCCTAGCATAAAAGTTGTAGATTCGGCCCCTATATAGGTGCCCATTAGTCTCCTGGTAGGGGACCAATTAATATTTTAATAAAAAATATTATTTTTAAGGTACCCATTCGTCCCCTCTAATATATATACAATATAAGTTAAAGATTCGGCACCTATTCAGATGCCTATTGGTCCCCTGAGATAAAATTAGCTATATTTTACATAAGAAACGGTTAACATAGTACACTTGTGAACAGTTTATCAACGGAATTAATTTAATAAATCATAACAGATCATTGAAAAAAGAGCTATGATGAATGATAATCCGTCATGATAATAATATAACCAGTCGATAGGCTTACGATGTAAAATTGTCTCACTACGAATAGCTTGTTAAAAAAACGGGTTACAAATAATAGATAAGGTGTTTAAAACTGGTAAGTACTCTCCAGATGTGCGCGGGGTGTGGAATGCCGAAGCGGGAGGGGTAATCTTAGCCAGAGTATCTGCGCGCGAGCAAATAACAAAGGCGTAGCCCAAAACAATAGACGCTCGATGAAAGGACTTGCACCTGATTGGCTAACACCAGTACTAGACAACTTCGGCGTATTTATTCCAGGAATGTGTTACTACATTTAGTTTACTTATAGTTGCAAATCCAAGTGTACTGATTTTTATACTGTCTCGAGTGAAAGTTTACTCATTAGCGTATCCTGTAGGATTACTTATTAAAGGACAATGTCCAAATTGGCCCTGTGCAATAAAGAGTATCAGATTAAACGATAATTAATCGCCTATTTTATTATTTAAGTTGCAAATACTTCTGTATCACGGACTAGCTGTATTCCAAAATGTACTTTTAATAGAATTTAACGCGACTAATAACATTAGATCGCCATCTTCGCCTAATGTCATGTCGTGTCAGAAGTGAAATAGGGATGTCCAATCAATTATAATCGATTGATTGAATTATTATTCGATCGATTGTGTTTTCTTTTCTAAAGTGTATTTTTAAAAACCTAATAAGAATACTTTATGTATGCAGTCATACTCCAATTTAAATAGGTAGTAAGAATAATATTATACAGTAATCAAAACTTTTTATTTTGATTATCTAATTCATTTTTTACGACAATTAATACAAAAATAACATTTCTCTTTCGGCGTAAAATAAACCATTGTCATACATACTTGTAATGTTTATATGACAAAGGTGATGTAACAGACAGTTTGAAATAATTTAAGAACACAGTAAATCTTAATCGAAAAAATCGATTATTGGTGTGGTGTCGTACTACATCCCTAGTTTTGCTGTGAACGTCACGTCGCGTCGTTAGTTTAAATGCATTTTAATTTTGCACTTGCATCCACTTTTTAGAAAAACAACTGCATAGGTACCTAATTATCTAGGTAGGTATTATGATATTACCAACTTTTCAGTTTCTTAAAAATCACTCAGAGCTATGAAAAATCGTAGGTACCTACATTTAATATTCGTTGTTATGGTTAGATTATAACCTCAAAATCTGATACTTTTTTTGAAATATACCTTTTTTGCAGCTAGTCCGCTACAAATACAAAATCTTTTAAGAATCTACTAATGATAGAGAATACAATACATAATTATCCGATGCTCTTGGCTCCAGGGCCAACAATGTATGGACGCAGAGCAATGTCCTTTAATTAGTGAGTGAAGTGATCAGTGCATGTACGTGAAGGAAAAATTAAGTACGTAAGTTCTACTATTTACCTATACATCCCTATTTCAAAAGACTTACATGTATAAAATTGAACGATGACACAGAAAAAAAAAATTCAACTGCTGCTACTACTTTTTAATAGTTACTGTTAAATACTTTAATTTATTTTAAGGTAAAACATAGATTTTTAGTATGCTGCTGTGTATGCACTCACATAAATTTCTATTTTGTATGATAAAATATTACTTTTTCTACTTTTTCAGTGATTTTCATATCTATATAGAGTAGATAAATAGTTTGTTTATTAATCGATTCAATCACACCATCATATATAAAAAGCAGCATGTTTTGATAATATGTTGCTTTGATTTATTTTGCATTAATTCGTTTGGATGTTTGGAAAGCAAGGGACATACGATTTGACATAGATGTGCTGTGAATACAACATCTTAAAACTCTTGTTTGAATATAGTATTCGAAGATAAATGTTTCACATATCTGTTAAAAACTATAATAACAACTTATATTAAATAAATGTTTTTACGGTTATTATAAATTAAATAAACATACATGTCTATGAAGACATGTATGTTTATTTAATTTATAATAAGCATATTATAGTTAAAGTAGCATATTATGTCGAGGAATGTTATTATTTGGTAACTTTTTCTTACAGAATAATGGCTGATGAACCACAGTGCAGTAGTGGTTTGACAGGAATTGAGTATATATCCTCTGAAAGAGGTAGACCAATTTTATTGAGAGGAGGGTATCAGTTATATATGAAGAAAAAATACAAAAATGGCTCATTTTATTGGAAATGCACTCAAAGAAATACTTGCCATGGAAGTATCACAATTCAAGAAAACCGAATCTTAAAAGAAACACCTCATTTATGTACACCAGATATAACAAAAAATGAGCTCAAGAAAGCACTAAATTCATGCAAGAATAGAGCAGCCAGAGGAAACGAGTCACTACTAAATATATTTGACGAGGAAATGAGGGAATTCAAAGACAAAGGACTACACCTTGTACCAAATATTCCCGACTTCCAAAACTTTAAACATGGACTCTATAACGCAAGAAGAAAAGCAAATGGTACCGATCGGCTGATTTTTAAAAAAGCAGAGGAAGTAGTTGTACCTAAAAAATATGAAGACTTTTTAATATGTGATTATCAAGATGGTTCAAACCGAATTTTAATATTTTCTGAGGTAAATGAGGTGACAATGTCAAGTTTCTCCGATTTCTTTTTAGATGGAACCTTTAAATTTGTAATTCATCCATTTGTTCAGCTATTTAGTATTCACGCTGATATTGGAAGTTCTACCACCAGTACAAATGTTGTACCGTTAGTACCTATTTGCGCTGCTTTTAAATAAAAAGCAAGCTACTTACGAAATTCTATTTCATATGCTTAAGGCCCGTTTTCCCAATTGGTGTCCACGTCAGTTTACCATGGATTTTGAGATAGCAATACAAAACGCGGCACAAAAAGTTTTCCCAAATACGGTAATTTCTGGATGTTATTTCCATTTTTTGAAATCCCTGTGGAAGAAAGCAAAACACTTGGAACTCAAATCTAGACTACATAAGCGACACGTTGCCCTTTGCGCCTCACTAGCTTTAATACCAGAACAATATATAGATGACGGTTGGCTTTATATCATGGAGGACTGCCCTCAAAATAATCTAATTTCAGCTTTTAATGATTATTTTGTCGAGAACTGGCTCGATAATAAAACTATAGCCAGAAATTGGAATGTATATGGACAACGTCATCGGACGACTAACCTTGTAGAAAGTTGGCATTCCAAAATTAATCGTAAAATTAATGGTAGAAATAAACCAAATATTTTGCAATGTTTAGACACTGTAAATAAAGAAGCGAACTTATCAAAAAATAAAATGGATCAGGTGCAAAGGTGCGATTGAAAATGAAGCGAGAATAAATCGCATAATTAGCCAATTTTTTGAAAATCAGGTTTCACTTGGCCACTGCATGGAAAAGCTATGCATATATTATTAATTTAAAATGAAAAAACAAATATAAGATTAGTTTTATCTTCAGTAGTTATTGTGATTTTAGTCATTTTTTGTTATTGTAGTTATAGTTTGTTAGATTTAAGTTATTATGATTTTGCATGTAGTTGGTAAATATACAAAAAATACGGTGATTTTAGCCAATTTTTATGTAGGTACTTCTAGTTACAATTTATTAGATTTAAGTTATTACGATTTTGCATGTAGTTGGTTAATATACAAAAAAATATATGTTGATTTATCTAGTCTTCAATAATTACTGTGATTTTAGTATTTTTTTTGTACTGTTATAATTTTTTAGATTTAAGTTATTATGATTTTGCATGTATGTAGTTGGTAAATATACAAAAAAATAAGAAGTGAGTATTTACTGTTGATATGTGTTCTATTTTTTTTGCATATTTTATATTTTATGTTGATTTATATGATGGTCAATCAAGGCTGATTTTTGTAAAAGAGTTGTATTTTGTTAGTTTCTAGGACATTGTGATTTTGTAAATCTTATTTGAAATAAACATGATATCTACCGAATTACTATATTTTTTATTTTAGCCTTTTCGGCGCGACTGTACCAGGACTACCAAGCTGCAGTATACACATATACATGTACTTATATTAGAAGAATTAATAAAAATAAATATTCTTCAGGGGACGAATGGGCCCCTCAAAAGTTCCAGGGGACGAGTGGGCACAAGGTGCGAATCTTAGGGGACGAATGGGCTCTGACCCACGCCAGCAGGTCAAGCTATCCGAACTGTCAAATTTTCCCAATCAACCTTGAACCTTAATGCTTTAGCGATAAAGTTGAAAATCTATTAAAGAAATTTGACAGATTGTAGTAGCTTGATGTGCTGGCGACTGTACTTCTCCTGTATGTACATAGTTTAATATTTATGGAACCTTTAACCACCTCCATATATATCTCAGTTTGTCTGTTTGAGACGGGAGGCTTCAAGTAGCGTCTTTTAATTGACCGAGACGAAAATGTTTGCCGAGTAAAAAGTTTACGACGTGCCAGGGGAACTTCGCTCTTGTGATTACTATTTTATTCTTGAGATGGTGGGAAAATAACGTGTGTTCTGGGATAATAACCTACATGCTGGGACTGATAAGTAAGATGAATGACGTGTAGCTGGTAGGTACTTACCGAAGTACGTACCAAAGAATAAAAAGTGAAGCTTAGGAAAATTTTGGCTATTTTTGACGTATTTAAAGAAAGGGAAGCCGAAGTGATATTAGACCCGTCGCGACTACTAAATAGGTACCAACAATGATCACAGGAGCAATTCTCGTAATTTAAGAATGTGCACACTCTGATCTGTCTCAATCTGTCAAAAATACTTCTAATTTACATGTTTGACAAGTTTTGGACATTGATTGTCGCTGAGATGAGGATGCGATTAGATTTTGAACGTTTTTAATTACTTACAAGAATTGACCTTCAGATAATTTGGGAGCGCAAAAATGAAACTAAGTACCTGTTTAAATACAAAGGATTCTGTACCACGTTAAACATTTCAAGTTTCTCTAACAAAATGAACATACTCCTATTTTCTTTGATAAAGTTTTCGTTTAAAAAAAGAATGATCTCACAAGAGCTAACCGTCTATCGCGAGTTCGCGAGAGCCCATTCACTTGCTAAACGTGCCACCGCCGCAAGCCGTCGCGTCGCAATTCCTGCTCTTATTCCATAACCATTGCACAAGCGTTTTAGTTGCTTGTAACCGCACATAAACTTTATACTAGGTACCTGCCAAATAATCCCGGAACTTGATCCGTAAACTCCGAACTGACAAAGGAGTTTCGAATCAAAAGCGCTGTCTCAAACAGAGGTATAAAGTTAAGCTTTCCTTTAGATTGTTATGGTTTGTATCTTTGCTCGCATGGTCTTCGAGTCAATTATTCCCGCACTCATGAATATTTTTAATTATATCATTTGGATACTTACAATGAAAACGCCAATTGATTGCATTTATTTATGCAAAAGAGGCAGAAACCGTATCCTGTTAACATCAAGCCGAAGAATTATTTGGCTTTTAGTATGGACTTTTGTTTTTGGATTTAAATCTGATCCTTAAATTAAAGTACAATAGGCGGCCTAACCTGTTTCTTACTTACCTTTGTAATAAAGGTTAAAGCATTTTGCTTAGAATTTTAGAATACTCTAGTGCCCACTGCGTACCTAGGCATGAATAATTTCATCGTTGGGGGAATAATGAAAGGATAGATTTAGAAAACGAATTACACAGTCTACTTGTTTGGTAGTGTTACTATTAGTCTTACTGAATAATGGCTTGAATGAAAAGCCTACATACACCTGAATAATTTCACAGCTGAGTGGCTTAACGGAGGTGAACAAAATAAATATGTAACTATCTAGTTGTCCATTAAAGTATGGTAATTGTTTTTAGACGTTTGATGGGCAGATGACCTCATCAAACAGACTATAAAGAAAAGAGCTAGACGAAGATAGACGGTGTCTCTTTTTTATATACACCATAAACATTATAGATATAAATGTAGCAAATTGTACATAGGGTGACACCTAGAAATATTATATCTATGGGTGACACAATGGGTTGTCTTATCGCTAAAAGCGATATTTTACATTGGAACCTTGGAGAAAAAATATCTAACAGTTACGCAATATTCCAAAGCGTTTTCCTCGTGAAATAGCAATTGCGACTTTCAGCAAAGGCCTCTTTCATAAAGGTTTCGATAACACATAAGATATATATCAATACTTTTGGAGGAAAACGCTTTAGATTCTTGCGTAAGTGTAAGGTATTTATGCTCGTGACATGACCTTCACGTGACCAAAAGGCTGGCCTATTTTTGGCCTAAGCACTTATCCCATTGACAGCCATGCGGACGAATTTATTCATGCCCAATGAGCTCTCTATTTTTTTGTTTTGTTATATACCTACTTGTACAAAATATATATTTTTAGTGGTAGCTTATATATTGTAATTAAAGCTTTTTGTTTGTATTTAGTTATAACTGGCTAGAGAATAAGAACAAGAATGTGTTTACCTTTTCATCATTGTTGCCGACTAGGGGCCGGTTCGGGTCGAACGGTGCAGTTGCCGACTTCTCAGGCCGTGGGAACTGCGTCGCACAGCATTGAACCCGCTCCATATGTTGCAATGCATGAGAACTCTGCCACAGACCCACTGCTATACGAGTATACAGGACCTGGGACAAAACAAAAACATTTTTAATCAACAAATTATTTTGGGCTTTTTCAACAGTGTCTGAAATAATTGGTTTCTTTCAAGGGACCAAAAGCTCTCATATCCATTATTTTCCTATGTAAAATAGAAAAATATTGGATGTTCATACAAAAATGAACAAAAACGGAATGCCAATCAAAAGCTGATGTTGTTTGCTGAAGATGTTGTTTTTCAATTTCCACTATTTCAGATTCGAGTTCTATTTCATAAAAATAATCCGCCCGCCTGGGAGTGTAAATGTGGTGCTGTTTCACAAACGATGGGACACTTAATATCCCATGCGTGTCCTGTCAGCTGCACGTTACAGGAAATGATGGTCGAATTCTGGGCTGAATCCATTTAGATTACTATCGACACGCTAAAAAGAGAAGATAAAAATAATATACTAGTAAAAGATGTTCAGCAGGCACTGTCACCTGGAAGGATGCCAACTTACACCCTGTAGATAAGTATGTAGATATAATTTTCCATGTGATATATAAATAAATAATATAAACTGTCATAGAAACGCACAGGTAGCCATTAATATCGAATCAAGTTAATTTAATAATATCAAGTCAAAGAATACGCAGTTTAATTAAAATAATATAATAATAATTATGGAAATTATTTAACAAGAAGATTTTGTTTCTTTGAAGTTGTTAAAGTGAAATTTCTTAACTTTAAATTACAAACCTAATATTTTTTTATTGATAAAATGTCACCTGGAAGGATGCCAACTTACATCCTGTAGATAAGTATGTAGATATAATATAACCTGTTATAAAAGCGCATAGGTAGTAGCTAAAGTGCTGACGCGATCTGCGGTACGTGAACCATACTTAATTGTGATTGCTCTCAGCGTCCTATTTCCAGCACAAAGAAAACTGAACCTAGATTAGGGTTGCACACTTTTTCAGAATTGTAGCAGACGCACATTGACGCGCATTGTGGCGCTACGGCTACCCGGCGAAATGTGTGGAGAAACGTCGACATACGCGAATACAAATACACACTTTAGTGACGTCATAACTAACGCAATGAAAAGGATGCAAGCCGTGCGCCGGAACACTGATCGCCGCGCAATGTTTATACACGACGACCTACATGTATGTACGCATGTATTCATACGTACCGATGCCTATCGCCGACCGCTGACGCCGACCTACGAAGGTCCGTATCGTGTCTTGAAGAGACAAAACAAAGTGTATACAGTGAAAATCAACGATCGACAAGTAAACATCAGCATAGATCGATTAAAGCCTGCATTCCTGCCTAACACCGAAGAAGCAGAAGATCGTACAAGTGACCCGACAGCATACGTCACACGATCCGGCCGCACCTCAAGACGCACCGTACGCTTCGCCCTGTAGAACATACGTCCGGCCGAGACGGAGCACGGCCGCGCACTAAAGCTAAAAGTGGAAGGCACGCAGCGCGAACACTGCGTCCACGCGTCTCCGTGCAAACTGACGTCACCGCAGCCCTAGGCGCTCGCTGGCGCCGTGTCGAGACATCACATTGCACTACTTACGCGCGCGCTAACGAGACACCACTCTGTACCACTCGCATTATACGGGCGCTTCGCTGGGGAGGAGCTATGTAGCAGCAAGCATCAACGACCGCGTGCTGTGCGCGCGGGCATACAACTAACTTCGTGGCGCGACGCGCGGTATTTATAGATAGCGACCGCTCATCTGTGATTGGTCAATATAGTTTATTATAGTTCTGTTATCCTACACCTATGTGTGGTTCTAGATTGTATATAGGTACCAGCTCCTAAAATATAAGATAATCCGAATCCGAATGTCTCTTTTATTACCAATCCTGACAACTAGTAAATCCCTGACGACTGGTAAAGAATCAACTTATAAGGGCTTATTTCAGCAGAAGGAATTTAAAATTCCTTCGTCTAAATGATGAAATATAGCTAATATATTAAATGATTTTTTTTATTCTGTTAGCATATCGGAATCACTTTTATAAGTCATATTATTAAAAAAAAAGTTAGATGAGGTCGGCATTTCTTATCTGACTACTCTGAGAAGAAAGGCCAAAATAAACTCTGATGTCACAGTCTCTTTCAAAGTCCAGACATAATCTTGGTCAGATCATGTAGATTGATGTCTGAAATGGTCTTTTGAAGAAATTACCACACAGATTTGACTGGACCAGTTCAGTCATTGCTAGCATTTGTCAGAAATTGTGTAGTTCAACTCAGAACTTGAGGAGCTCAACGACTAAACGAACAATACCAAAGAAAGGACATTTGGGTAGGCCGCATGAAGTACTCAAACTACCAGATCAACAATAAAACAAACAGAGAAACGAAAAAGAAGAATAATGCAAAGAATAATAAAAACATGCACCCGCCGGTGTATGTAACCGGATGCAGCTGAGTACCAGTATTTTACATGGAACGACTGCCTATCTGACCTCCACAACCCAGTTACTGGGCAATACGAAACCCCTTGGTAAGACTGGTTGTCAGACTTTCGGACTTCTGACGAACCTTGACGACTGTCAAAGATCCACGAATGAGAGCCGGGACCAACAGCTTAACGTGCTTGCCGAGGCATGGAGGGGTATTAGTATGTAAAGATGGTCACCGATCCTCGGACCAACCGCGGCAAGCGCAGCTTCACCTGATTGATCGACCCGTGCGGCTATTAATACTTAGCCATAAGGCCCTCATAGGCCCTCACATTCACAATAATAATTCAAAGTAAAATAATACTTTACAACGAATAGAAGATAGATTGAGACAATACGGTACAGTTACTTGTATTTTAATTGTTTGGTGAATAATAACAACCATTTGTATTGAATCCTACTATTTCTAGAAAGGTCCTTTATACATATTTTGGTAAAAGTTGAAATTATCATAGAACTAAAATTGAGTATTCATTTATTCATTAATTTTAGCCGAAAGACGTTTAATGCTGGACATAGTCCTCCCCCCAGCAACTCTACTTCGACCGGTTCTGTACTTCCCGCATCCAACGGGAACCTGCGTCTTTAACAAGGTCCTCGGTCCACCTTGTGGGAGGCCTTCCAACGCTACCTCATGAATATAAAGAAAGAGAATTCTAACTATATCAGCCCAGACCATAGAATAGCAATGAAGGAGATATGCCCCGGTAGTTAAAAATGTATCAGAACTTCATGTCGCTAAAACGACCCGACTACAGCGTCACTACTACACATGTAGTTCAGTAAAAGCAATAGATACAGAGTCGCGCACACACTTGCAATTCATAAATCAGAACGTACTACACAATCAAACCTTAACACGTCAAACACAGCGTGCATTTACCATGCACCGTACAACTTACTCACACAAAAACATCTGTCGCTATCGTCGTGCTTGTGCAAAGCCAATATAATTTACACATACGCTCGTGATTGACTAAATCGGAAAGTTATCGATTCTCCCATTTATTATTGAACTAAAAAAAATTTTGGGGTTCTGAAAATAAAATAAATAAAAACCGATATGTCCTTCCCCAGGATGCCATCTATCTCTTTGCCAAATCTGAAGTTCAGTAGTTTAGGTGTGAAAATGTAACATACAGTTTCAAGTTCAAATCCTCCCCTAAAAATCGAATTACCCCTTTTTGCCCCGTCAGGGGTAAATTTTCGACGTCAGGGGTAACTTTACATACTTATTATTAACCAGCGGCTTCGCCCGCGTGGATGTCGGAAATTATCCCACGGGAACGTGCTACCCTAATAAAAAGTATGTCCTTCCCTAGGATGCCATCTATCTCTTTGCCAAATCAGAAGTTCAGTGGTTTACGTGTGAAAATGTAACATACAGTTTCAAGTTTAAATCCTCCCCTTAAAAACCGAATTACCCCTTTTTGCCCCGTCAGGGGTCAATTTTCGACTACTTTACATAATTATTATTAATTGTTTTCTGTCAAAACTATTAATACTGAGTTTCGAGTTAATTGGACCGCGCATTCAATTACTTCCACACAAACTTCAAGACCCCTATATCCCCCTTTGAGGGGTAATTTTGAAAAACTTATAATAATAAACTTTATTACTTACTTAGGCGAGTATTCTTGCCAAGTTTCAAGTTTATTAACCTAATAAAGACGATTTTTCATATAAACTGTATCCCTGCTTTTTAACCCCACAGGGGTGCAATTAAAAAAAAATCGTTTGGGATGTATTTATAACTTGACTTAAAGATTATTCATACTAATTTTCGAGTTAATCAAGCCATGCAGTAAAATCCTCCCCTGTAAAATTGACTACCCCTTTTCAGCTCGTCACTGGTAATTTTCGAAAACCACTGATACACATTATTCTTTACTTTCAATCGTAGGTATAAATAGTGAGTTTCGAGATAATCGGACCGCGCGCTAAAATTCTTCCATACAAACTTTGAAACACCCCAATCCCTTTTTAGGGGGTAGTTTAGAAAAACATAAAATGGCAAACTTCATAATTTACTTAGATTAGTATTGGTGCCAAGTTTCAAGTTTATTAACTCAAGGAATAAGATTTTCCATGCAAACAAAATACCCCCATTTCACCCTCTTAGGGGTGGAATTTCGAAAAACCCTTTCTTAGTGGATACCTACTCTTCACTAAGAATACACCCTCCAAATTTAATGTCTCTAGGACCAGCGGTTTAGGCTGTGCGTTGATATATCAGTCAGTCAGTGAGTCAGGACTTTGAATTTCTGCCAGGGTAGCGGGATCGTCCGAAAGGGTTACCGCTGCCCTGGAACATAAAGGGCTAAGGAAGGAACACGGGTGGGTTTTAGTCAGTAACAGTCTGACACTCCCTTCCGCTCCACCCAGAGCGGGATGGGTCATTTGATGAGATCCCATCCTCAAAAAAAAGGACTTTGAATTTAATATATATAGATTTTGAATCTAAAGTTACAGTCTTGAAACATATTCAAAAACCAATACGGTAATATAGAACGTATTAATCAGCCAGTAATTAAGCTAGGTAGTAGCCAGCAAGTAGGTATTAGAATGATCGGCGTTGCCGATTAGTTGGCCGACTAATCGGCATTTTGAAGACCGATTAGTCGGCTAGTCGATTAGTCGGTTAGTCGGCAAATACCATATGTAGTCGGCCCATCTCTAATCTTAAGATAAAATATTACAGTATCATAGCCGTGTGCAGAACTCCACTGCGGGTGACATAACCTACGACAAACTTATTATTTGCGGTTGGTACAGTAATCGGGTCTAGGGATCGAACCGCAAAATTAAGTTTGTTTTTTATTGTGTATACTTTTCCGGGATAAAAAGTACCCAGTGTGGTGCCCAGGATATAAAAGAATAATTATACCAAGTTTCATCGTAATCGAACCGGTAGGCGTCGAGCGTGATTCAATATTCACGCGAGATGGCTTATTATTAGCGTATTTCATGTATAACTTTGATGTTTCTATACCGATTTCTATGATTCTTTTTTATGGAATAGTTAATAATGTTAACTTTTTTAATTAGGGATGACTGAGAGTGTTATAAACGTAAGAGTAGACAAATATAAACAGAATGATTCGAACTGCTAAGCTATCGGGAGTTACACGTGTTATTGTGAGTCAACCATAAAAGATAGACATATGCTGTCGTGGAATATTTTTTATATAATTTTAAGGAGAACATTTCCGTCATACATTATTTCTGTGTAGCTTTAACCATTAAGGTTGCACACGCGACGGAAGCTTAAAAAATGGAGTAACTTCTCCCGTTTTCCCAACATTTCCCTTCACTGCTCTGCTCCTATTGATAGTAGCGTGATGAAAAGTATACTATAACCTGCTCAGGAGTATGAAAAATAATTGTACCAAGTTTCGTTAAAATCCGTCGAGTAGTTTTTGTTTCTATAACGGTTATACAGACAGACAGACAGACAGACAGACAGACAGACAAAAATTTTACTGATTGCATTTTTGGCATCAGTATCGAATATCGATCCCTAATCACCCCCTGATAGTTATTTTGGAAATATATTTCATGTACAGAATTGACCTCTCTACAGATTTATTATAAGTATAGATTATATACAGTAAAAAGTATTTGAGTTTCGACTTAATTGGACTGCGCATTCAATTACTTCCACACAAATTCACCACCCCTATATCCCCCTTTGAGGGGTAGTTTTGAAATACTTATAATAATAAACTTTATTACTTACTTAGGCGAGTATTCTTGCCAAGTTTCAAATTTATTAAGTTACTACATGAATAAGATTTTTCATATAAACTATATCCCCGCTTTTCACCCTAATTTTTGAGTTAATCAAGCCGTGCAGTAAAATCCTTCCCTGTATAATTGACTACCCCTTTTCAGCCCGTCAGGGATAATTTTCGAAAAACCCTGGTACACATTATTCTTTACTTTCAATCCTAGGTATAAATACTGAGTTTCGAGTTAATCGGACCACGCGCTAAAATTCTGCCATACAAACTTTGAAACCTCCTAACCCCTTTTTAGGGGGTAGTTTAGAAAAACATAAAATGACATACTTCATAATTTACTTAGATTAGTATTGGTGCCAAGTTTCAAGTTTATTAACTTAAGGAATAAGATTTTCCATATAAACAAAATCCTCCCATTTCACCCTCTTAGGGGTGGAATTTCGAAAAACCCTTTCTTAGTGGATACCTACTCTTCACGAAGAACACACCCTCGGAATTTCATGTCTATAGGACCAGCGGTTTAGGCTGTGCATTGATATATCAGTCAGTCAGTCAGTACTTTGAATTTTATATATATAGATAAAAACTTGCAAAAAAAAGTTCAAATAAATAAAAAAATTTAAACATTATTTTACATCTTCTCAAGGGTCTTCCAACCGGATTTTAACGTTATCTTTTTACGTCTTCCAACCGGGTTAAAACGGTTGGCAAATTGTAAAATTAACTATATATTCTTTGGGTAATCGAAATTGTTGTCGATAGCCTACGTGAGTGGATCTGCACAGCTACATCACTAACTGGCCGGAAGAAGCAGCGGCCGTACCATGCGATACACTGCATAAATAAAGTATCGTTTTGTGATTTTTACATTGCTTGTCTAGTCACTTAGCGACATACTTAGTGGTTAAGGAGCAATGTATTTGCTGCGAAAATAGTACTACTGCTACTCTATTATCGCGCGATATTTGAAAACAAAATTAACGTAGTAAAAGCAAGAAATATTTTTCAATTTGTTGTTTTCATGATTTTAAAGACAAATATAGTAAAATACTTATATTTAAATAAGGTAAGTGATTCCATGATTTACAAAATTTTGGTTTTGGCTTCGTTTTTACAAGAAACCACTGAACAGTACGGCATTCTTATATTTTATCACGATCACAGTCGAAAGCGCACTAGTTCGAGAGAGAGAGACGGCCATTCGCCTAGTGCATGATCATTTTGGTCATGTCGGCCACGACGACACAGATACGCCCCATTGCCACTTCTCCTGTTTTTTACATATCTATGGCTCAGATCCTGGATATTAGCAACAGGCTCACAACTGACACAGGACTTGTAACAATACTTATTATAATATCACATCTGTATTCTCCGAAGTGCTAAGCAGAGGTGCACCTAATGGGCACCCACATCTCGCCAGTTATGTTTGCGTGCCATGTAACAGTCGGCGACCCTAGTGCCATCAACCAGTCACAAATCCAAACACCAAGCTGCACTTTGTCCGACCCGGTAATCGAACCCAAGACCTTATGTACAGCAGTAGCGCTTGGGGCCACTAGACCAATGAGGCAGTCAGCTCACTTGTAACATAATTCGCGAAATAATTTTTATACATCGCTGCCTACCCCTTTACGGGATACCAGCTTAATGCAATTATTAAAATTTCCGGTTTCATTATTCAAGACTTTATTTCTACTGTTAATTTCAGAGTGCTCTGCAAACATTACGGGAGACAAAAGAATTTATTTATGTGATAAAACTACAAATTTACCATTTTCGGACTTTTTCCTTTACTTTTGCTGTGAGACCTTGTTTGTTGCCAAATTTCATGATTCTAGGTCAACGGGAAGTACTCTATAGGTTTTGATTTATTTGCGTCCTATATCCCGTAGTGCCCTTAAATGCACTTTGCCCGACCCGGTAATCGAACCCAGGATCTCATGCTACGCAGTAGCGTTTGCAGCCATTATACCAACGAGTCAGTCAGCTCACTTGTATCATAACTGGCGAGATAAGGCGTTCTACATGCAGCTGCCTACCTTTACGGAATACCAGCTTAATGAAATCATAAAAATTTCCGGGTTCATTATTCAAGACGTTATGTCTACTGTCAATTTCAGAGTGCTCTGCCAATATTTCAGGAGATAAAAAAAATTGTTGTCTCTTATAAGAAAGTCAGTGTTATGAATACAAAATTATTCATGTTTATGCAAATTAAAGTAAGGCTTTGTGCTTCCACTGTTTCTGTGAAAGATCAACCTAATAGCACTTTAGGGTGAGATTTTTAACTTCTAGTACCTAGTTAACTAAACCAGGGAGCGTTATAATTATGTTTGTTCCAGAGCGAGGTAGAGATGGAGCTATACAGAATGAATAGCGCCATACGGTTAATTTTCGAAGATCGCTTTTCGCGATAAGACGGTTCTAGGTATGTTAAATTTCTACATTTATATCTGTAATTCGCATATCTGCCTAGTTTTTCCCAACTACGTTGGGGTCGGCTTGCAGTCTAACCGGATGCAGCTGAATACCAGTATTCTACATGGGGAGACTGCCGGACTGACCTCCACAACCCAGCTACTGGGTAATATGATACCCCTTGGTAAGACTGGTTTTTAGACTTTCGGGCTTCTGTCGACCATTAACGACTATCTAAGACCTACGAATGACAGCCGGGACCAACGGTGTAGGTACAGACGCCAGCAGGTCAAGCTACCCGAAACTGTCAAATTTTCCCAATCCACCTTGAACCTTAATGCTTTAGCGATAAAGTTGAAAATCTATTAAAGAAATTTGACAGATTGTAGTAGCTTGATGTGCTGGCGTCTGTACATAATAAAGAGTATTTTATTATATCCCCTTTTCGCACCGTAGTAGCAATGACGACTTTAACACAAACCAAAACACATCAATGCTCTTTTTCAATAGAAATAGAATAGAATGATATCGAAACTCATAAAATAGCCGCATAATAAATTCTATTCCTACAATATAATATATACGTTTGATGAAATCCTATATTCCGTTAATGATCGTATTATGGCACTTGCCTTGAGAGGGCATAAATGTAAGGGCATGATTGATAGTATTTTTATAACACGTAATAGAATAGGTAGGTTACCTATTGGTAACCGCCGACACTCTTCAAAGTACCTACGTAACTTGATAAACAGTTGTGAGATTGAATAAAGTACGATTCGAAAGTGACCAAGTACGATTCGGACTCGATGAGTTCCGTACCACCATACAATATAAAACACATATTTTTTGTTAATACTCAGACAGACGTCAATTTTATTCCACGAATAAAAGTTATCTGGCAATGGAAAAATTAGCCCTTAGATAAATAAATTAACTGACCTTTTTAATGTCATGGTTACAAAAGATAGCCAAGGAAAGAAAGAAAATATGTGTTTCACCCAGAACTTAGCAGCTGAAAACAATTCACTTTTCACGTTTTTAATATTGCACAGTTTACAGCAGCCGCTAGGGCAATTTTTTTTTTTTTGCCGACGTCAGCGACCCTAATGATTGTTAAAAGCCTGTGATGTCCCACTGCGTCTCCCTACTCTCTTACCACTTTTCTCTATTTACCTTAAACATCATCATTATATTTTCTTTGCTCCTGTTTCATGTTTATTATTATGTACTAGCTTCTGCCAGCGGCTTCGCCCGCGTGGATGTCGGAAATTATCCCACGGGAACTTGCTACCCTAATAAAAAGTATGTCCTTCCCTAGGATGCCATCTATCTCTTTGCCAAATCAGAAGTTCAGTGGTTTACGTGTGAAAATGTAACATACAGTTTCAAGTTTAAATCCTCCCCTTAAAACCGAATTACCCCTTTTTGCCCCGTCAGGGGTCAATTTTCGACTACTTTACATAATTATTATTATTTTTTTTCTGTCAAAACTATTAATACTGAGTTTCGAGTCAATTGGACCGCGCATTCAATTACTTCCACACAAACTTCAAGACCCCTATATCCCCCTTTGAGGGGTAGTTTTGAAAAACTTATAATAATAAACTTTATTACTTACTTAGGCGAGTATTCTTGCCAAGTTTCAAATTTATTAACCTCATAAAGACGAATTTTCATATAAACTGTATCCCTGCTTTTTAAACCCACAGGGGTGGAATTAAAAAAAAATCGTTTGGGATGTATTTTTATAACTTGACTATACTAACTTTCGAGTTAATCAAGCCATGCAGTAAAATCCTCCCCTGTAAAATTGACTACCCCTTTTCAGCCCGTCACTGGTAATTTTCGAAAAACACTGATACACATTATTCTTTACTTTCGATCGTAGGTATAAATAGTGAGTTTCGAGATAATCGGACCGCGCGCTAAAATTCTTCCATACAAACTTTGAAACACCCCAATTCCTTTTTAGGGGGTAGTTTAGAAAAACATAAAATGGCAAACTTTATAATTTACTTAGATTAGTATTGGTTTCAAGTCCAAGCCAAGTTTCAAGTTTATTAACTCAAGGAATAAGATTTTCCATGCAAACAAAATACCCCCATTTCACCCTCTTAGGGGTGGAACATAAAGGGCTAAGGAAGGAACACGGGTGGGTTTTAGTCAGTAAGAGTCTGACACTCCCTTCCGCTCCACCCAGAGCGGGAAGGGTCATTTGCTGATTTCCCATCCTTACAAAAAAAGGACTGATTTTTATATATATAGATTTTAAATCTAAAGTTACAGTCTTGAAACATATTCAAAAACCAATAAGGTAACATAGAACGTATTAATCAGTCAGTAATTAAGCTAGGTAGTAGCTAGCAAGTAGGTATTAGAATGATCGGCATTGCCGATTAGTCGGCTGACTAATCGGCATTTTGAAAACCGATTGGTCGGCTAGTCGATTAGTCGGCTAGTCGGTTAGTCGGCAAATACTATATGTAGTCGGCCCATCTCTAATCTTAAGATAAAATAAAATATTACAGTATCTTAACCGTGTGCAGAACTCCACTGCGGGTGACATAACCTACGACAAACTTATTTTTGCGGTTGGTACAGTAATCGGGTCTAGGGATCGAACCGCAAAATTAAGTTTGTTTTTTATTGTGTATACTTTTTCGGGATAAAAAGTACCCAGTGTGGTGCCCAGGATATAAAAGAATAATTATACCAAGTTTCATCGTAATCGAACCGGTAGGCGTCGAGCGTGATTCAGTATTCACGCGCGATGGCTTATTATTAGCGTATTTCATGTATAACTTTGATGTTCCTACGCCGATTTCTATGATTCTTTTTTATGGAATAGTTAATAATGTTAACTTTTTTAATTAGGGATGACTGAGAGTGTTATAAACGTAAGAGTAGACAAATATAATCAGAATGCTTCGAACTGCTAAGCTATCGGGAGTTACACGTGTTATTGTGAGTCAACCATAAAAGATAGACATATGCTGTCGTGGGATATTTTTTATGTAATTTTAAGGAGAACATTTCCGTCATACATTATTTCTGTGTAGCTTTAACCATTAAGGTTACACACGCGACGGAAGCTTAAAAAATGGAGTAACTTCTCCCATTTTCCCAACATTTCCCTTCACTGCTCTGTTCCTATTGATAGTAGCGTGATGAAAAGTATACTATAACCTGCTCAGGAGTATGAAAAATAATTGTACCAAGTTTCGTTAAAATCCGTCGAGTAGTTTTTGTTTCTATAACGGTTATACAGACAGACAGACAGACAGACAGACAAAAATTTTACTGATTGCATTTTTGGCATCAGTATCGATCCTAATCACCCCCTGATAGTTATTTTGGAAATATATTTCATGTACAGAATTGACCTCTCTACAGATTTATTATAAGTATATAAAGATATATATTATGTCAATGGTTTTCAGTATTCTGTTTCTCAGACCAGTGGGGTAGTTACGTAATACACTAACAGTAGCAATGGCTTTCATTTTGACAGTTCAACAACATTCATTGCATTTTTTACGTTGTTGAGCAGACAATGTTTTCGAACATATAAAGCAATGGATTAGCATTATCCTTCAAAATCATTCAGGTTGTGATTGATTTTGTGTTGCGCAATTAGGGTGTTGATTGTTATAGAAACTTCTTAAAGCTGGCGCACATTACAGCTGCACCGGGCCGCAGCGCAACGTACTTTAATACAAAAAACCGGCCAAATGCGAGTCGGACCACGCACAATGAAGGGTTCCGTAGTTGGGATGAATTTATCCCAAGAACAAACTTAACTTGGTAGTTGAGTTAATTATGATCTCCCATACATCGATTTACGTCACGGTCAATTTCCAACTGCAAAAATAAAAATGCAAGTTTGTAATCGCGATTTTTTTTTTCATGTGATTTAACTATAAGTTAACGACTTTCGGACGTTTTCCTTTGCTTGTGCTGTGAGACATTTCTTCTAGCTAAATTTCATAATTCTAGGTCAACGGGAAGCAAGTACTTACCCGGGGTTTTGATTTATTTGCAAGTATCAAAATATGTCATAAAAATGGCTATAAACTTTTATTCAGTTGATTTAGAAACTTGATTTTTCTAGGGCATCAAGAACCTGTATTTAATATTAATTTCAACTTGATACCTCCAAGCATTTCCGAGAAAAAGGGTCTTGGCAGACTGACAGACAGACGAATGGATCACGAAGTGATCCTATAAGGGTTAAAGTAAAAAAATAATAAGACAAAAAAACACCTGGCAGGTAAATCCTCTGCCGTCATCTGCGCTAAAACGGAACGGAACTCAAGATCACAAATACAATGAGTGCGACAGTATCACATGCATTCGCAATTCGCGGGCTCCGTTTATTCCTTTTGAGTTAACTAAAAACGCGTTACTTACGGCCCGCCTGTAGTATGGGATAGTTCATACGTATGTGTAAAAATGTTTCCGTAAACATTTTTCATATAAACTGTATCCGCTTTTCACCCCTACAGCGGTGAAATTTAAAAACATCGTTTGGGATGTATTTATAACTTGACTCAAAGATTATTTACTTATACTAATTTTTGAGTTAATCAAGCCATGCAGTAAAATCCTCCCCTGTAAAATTGAGTACCCCTTTTCAGGCTCTCAGGGGTAATTTTGCCAAACGCCTCCTGCCGGAGGCTTTATGCGGGGGTCATGCGGTCCATGGCCCTATATGGGGCCCCGGTATGGGCGCGTTCACTGCGGCTGCGAGCCGCACACTACCTGAACGCGCCCCAAAAGGTGGTAGCCATAAGGCTAATCCGGGGCTACCGCACGATCTCGGGCGAGGCAGCAAGCCTCCTTGCCGGACTGCCGCCATGGGATCTGGAGGCGATAGTGCTCGCGCGCCTGTATGATTGGCGCGCGGAGGCACTACGCCGGGGGGAAACTCCGCATCCGCGGCGGAGCGGACGAACCTCCGGCGCGATCTCATGGCGGCATGGAAGGAGCGACTATCGCAACCCAGCGCAGGGCACGCCACGATAGCGGCGGTAAGACCCCTCTTTGAGGAGTGGCTAGAGAGACGTCACGGCGTTCTCACCTACCGCCTGACGCAGGTCCTCTCCGGACACGGATGTTTCGGGAGGTTCCTGCACATAATCAGGCGGGAGGAGACGCCCGGGTGTCACCACTGTCAGGATTGCCCAGAGGACACGGTGGAGCATACGGTGGAGGTCTGCCCTGCTTGGGCAGAGCACCGCCGTGTCCTCGTAGAGGCGATCGGTAGCGGCGGCGACCTCTCGCGTCCGGCCCTGGTTCAAGCCATGGTCCGGGGCGAGAGGGAGTGGGAGGCAGTCGCCTCCTTCTGCGAAGCAGTCATGCTAGCGAAGGAGGTGGCGGGGTGGGCGAGAGAACGCGCCTTGCGCACCTCACGCCTCAGCCGCCGCGGGAAACGCTCCGGGCGTCGGGAGCCACGTGACGACTCCCGGCCACCGTAGGCGCGGGCCTGCGGGCGGTGAGTAATGGGTAACTCACCGTCCGATCAGGACCAGGCCCGTGCCGGACGGCGTGTTGTGTTCCACGCGCGCCTCAAAGAGATGTCAGCATGAGTGACGGGGCCCCATAGGGCCGAAGCCTGCCAGGGTAGCGGGATTGTGCGAAAGGGCTACCGCTGCCCTGGAACATAAAGGGCTAAGGAAGGAACACGGGTGGGTTTTAGTCAGTAAGAGTCTGACACTCCCTCCTGCTCCACCCAGAGCGAGAGGAGTCATTTGATGATTTCCCATTCTCAAAAAAAAAAAAGGGGGTAATTTTCGAAAAATCCTGATACACATTATTTTTTACTTTCGATTTTAGATATAAATACTGAGATTCGAGTTTATCGGAGCGCGCGTTAAAATTCTTCCAAACAAACTGAAACCCCCCAACCCCTTTTAAGGGGGAAGTTTAGAAAAACATAAAATGGAAAACTTCATAATTTACTTAAATTATTATTGATGCCAAGTTTCAAGTTTATTAACTTAAGGAATAAGATTTTCCATACAAACAAAATCCCCCATTTCACCTTCTTAGGGGTGGAATTTCGAAAAACCCTTTTGAAAAACTTATAATGATAAACTTTATTACTTACTTAGGCGAGTATTCTTGAAAAGTTTCAAGTTTATTAACCTAATGAAGAAGATTTTTCATATAAACTGTATCCCCGCTTTTCACCCCCACAGGGGTGGAATTAAAAAAAAATCGTTTGAGATGATTCATAACTTCACTTAAAGATTATTTATACTAATTTTCGAGTTAATCAAGCCATGCAGTAAAATCCTCCCCTGAAAAATTGACTACCCCAGCAGCCCGTCAGGGGTAGATTTTCAAAAAACTTTGATACACATTATTCTTTACTTTCAATATTAGGTATAAATACTGAGTTTCGAGTAAATCGGACTGCGCGTTAAAATTCTTCCATACAAACTTTGAAACCCCCCAACCCCTTTTAAGGGGGAAGTTTAGAAAAACATAAAATGGAAAACTTCATAATTTACTTAAATTATTATTGATGCCAAGTTTCAAGTTTATTAACTTAAGGAATAAGATTTTCCATACAAACAAAATCCCCCATTTCACCTTCTTAGGGGTGGAATTTCGAAAAACCCTTTCTTTGAGGATACCTACTCTTCACGAAGAACACACCCTCCAAATTTCATGTTTCTAGGACCAGCGGTTTAGGCTGTGCGTTGAAGTATCAGTCAGTCAGTCAATCAGTCAGTCAGTCAGGACTTTGAATTTTATATGATAAATAGATAGAATTAAATTCCACAGTACAGACTGAGACATTCGCTCTTAATAATTCTATAGCTAGTGCGGGCGAGGAATTTAAAGTTTCTGTAGTTTTAATTTTTGTAGTTTTTAAGTAGCTAAGACAAATTGTGTAACCTGTATATTCTTTTGGTCTAATAAATATATTATTATTATTATTGAGATATTGGTAAAGAAAGTTGTAAATTCCTGAGTAAGCTCGATGTTATCGCTAATGAGAACGCGGAACGTGTTCAGTGTTTAATCAGTATTACGTGTTTTGTTCCTGTTCGTTTCATTGTTAATAATCTTCCAAACAGTCTTTATGTACGGCCAAAAGAAAACCAAAATGTCGCAGAAACCTTTTTATAATAAATCTGCAAATAATTTAAGAGTAGATAAGGAAGCCGTTCATCTAAATTGATAGCCCTTTTAAAATTTCATGTCTCGTGGCTGACGTGAATTTTCTTGGTTGAGACCAGTTGAGACTTTTAAATTAAGTTGGGCACTAAGTGGCTTTTCTTAACAAAAAAGCCAGTCAGTAGCTTTGTCGGCTTGATTTTTAGTCTACGTTGTAGTAACTCATGCCACAATATTTTTATCTCAAGAAGCGACGCGTGCTTTTCTTGTGGTAATCAAGTGTACAAACACTATGGATGTGTGCGTGAAGACGAGTAGAGTCAGCAGGTGTAGAAGTGTTTGTACAAACCTACTTACAGAAAATAAATCATTTATCACACACTCACACACTCTTCCTCCTTCGGCCGTGTCTCGGACGGTACCGAGAGCTTCTGCGCTTAAACACATTAACAGCGTGTTTGTACAGTTTTTACCACAACTAAAGCGCGTGTCGCTTCGTGAGACGAAAATACTTTGAAATTTTAGTTCAGAAATAGTAGCCATCTTTTGTAGCTGTTGCATTTAATTTTCTTAGTATTATAGCTACATCAGACTTTAAAAAAAAAATATTTTAGGTATTTCAAACTAAACTGTTTTTAGTTTATTGCGATAAGTTGGTATACTCGTAATGTCGTGGAATGTTATTGTAATGAAGACACTAAACTTAGAAACAGTACGTAAACATGTAACGCTTTTAACAGTTTTAATGGTCAAACATGTTTTACTACTATAAACTATGCTAATTAATTTCCCTGACTTAACTTGTCAATGAAACCAAGCACGTGCCAGTTCTCATACAGTGGGCATTAAGTAAAGTGATTTACAGCACTAACTTCAGTCTATAGCAGTCCCCTGCTGGATATAGAACTGTCTAATTGCACATCCCTCGTGAATATTATTGCTCCACCTAGTCTGAGATGTTTAATGAAATGATACATACCTACCAGGTGGGGAAAAATGTAATGTCATAATGTGACTTGGCTGCCATTCGGTTGGAAATTAAAAAAATTGGGCTTTATATACACGGAAAGTTTATTTAAAGGTGTTAAATTTATGACATTAAGTCGAAAAAATGATATCGGTCCAAGTCGATGCACATTTTTGCCACCCAAAAAAAAGTCTGTCGCCGTCAGATTTGGCGATCTGGCCGAGCAGTTCAAATCGCCAATAAACGGTTCAAAATTTCCATCGTCGCTATACGAGTACATGACTAGGTATATGTATCGCTCCATTGCATTGTCAACTAATTCTTTATCTGTTTATTACCAATGACATTATAACGCTATTAGCAAACATTCTGGCACATTCACACTATGGATGGATTAATCATGTTGAGAGGATGAGTGAAAGGCGACTAATAGAAGGTATTTACAAGGCAGATGTGAGTGGAAACGCCGGGAGGGGCCGCCCTAGATGGACGTATTGTGACCTTGTTTGTGATGTTCTTCAGACGGGTTAGGTTCGTAAGTAAACGAAGCAGTAAGTAAGGATCGTAGCCAGTGGCGTTCTGCAGTTTCTGCCTGCCCCCAAGGTAAGGAGGCGTGTGTTTATGTATGTATTTGTGCGCGGCCATTAGTGGACCTGCACAGTCGTAGCTTGCATACGATGTACATTTGCTTGGTGTTATCTCTGTGACCCAAGCCTGCTTCGTCGTGTTGAATTAATTATGTATTTCGTAAAACTAGACTGCACTTATGAACGCGACTGAACTAAATGTTTACATTGTAACTATGTACTTACTAATTTATTCGTAGCAAAAACAAGCAACGTAACAATTAACTAATACTTAATTAAAAGCTAAAACTCAACCCTGTTGACTCAATTTAGGATTTCCGGAGGACTACTTTATTTAACTGAATAAAATAAATGGAAAAGGTTAATTGCCTTACTTAATACTTACACGAGGTGAGATAAATACCCTTTTTCAATTATTTAAGTAGGTATAAAATAATTAAGCTACACTGCTATACAGACTTCTTTCGCGTTTAGACATATAACTGACAGGTTTTCTCCTACATAGGTACGCGTCGGCTAGGAACAGTTGTCAAAAGTGTGGTACGTTTGGCACTGAAGGCGGGTTGTTTCACGTCCACTTGACGCACACGTATAATACGTCAAAAATGGCGCTAACTATCGTCAAACCAAAAAAAACGTTGTTTCAAATTACAATTACAAAATGATGGCCTTGCCTAACGTCAAATAATAATGAGTACCTACGTTTTCGTTATTATTTGACGCACGTCAACAATCTCGTCGCTTCGTCGTCGTTATTTTTTGCAGATCTTTTGAAATACCAGGCGGTTAATTCTGCAAAAATTTCGGTGGAAACTTAGGTGATGAGCTGTCATTCCACCTGACGCTTGGGATTGCCACTATTGACAGCTCACTTCATCTAAGTTTTCACGGAATAAATCAGCAGACATCGCTATCATGATGCACTTGCACGCTGCGTGAGCGTGCGTGATCCATCGCTACTCGTTCGATGTCCACTGCGCACAGGATGGATGGAAAGCAGCACATGAAGTGATTTTTTGTTCCATTGGTGTAATTGTCGTATGGCATTCCAGTTTGAGGATAAATAAATAATAATAATAATCATTTTCAGATGACTATTTACAGTGACATGTGCTAAGGCTTAGTTCGTTTCGACCCGACACTCACACACCGGTCTTCCAACCCACTTCTATTTATTTTCAGAGCTTATTAAGGTAATTAGCGTCAAGTGCTCATACACACTTAGGTCCGTATTAATAAATCACTCTCATTTGAAAGCTCTAAGTATCATGTGCGTCAGCTTTTGCGTGTCTAAATATGCTGATATTAATTAAAGAAGAATATAATGAAATCCATGTTTAAAAATAGCTGACGTTAAAATTTTGACAGTTGTCTTGGAGTACCTAAGTTGTGACCTGAGTCTAATATACATAATGTTCCATGCGTCATACAATTTTTTAAATATTTTTACACAAATCAGTCAATCTCTTCACGCCATCAAAAAGAAAAACATGATTTCACAAATTAACGTTTATACTCGTATATATGAAGTGTATTTGCTTCTGAGAACCTATCCGTCTCCACATTTGATACCGCACGCCCCACTAACCCTTAAAAGCCTGTTGTTTATATTGAAAACACAACATAAACTTCTAGAAAGAAAACAGAAGCGATTATAGGCCGCAGCGCTGATAGCTATTGAGGCGTATCGTTCGCGATTATCACCTGCGTCTTTGATTGCGTAGGTCCTAGTTTATACTAATGCTCGGCTATACTGGTATAACACTGTTTAGTCTAAATAATAATACGTTACGAGTCCTTTTTTTTTGCATAATATAAATCACGACTTTTTTTTAAATATAACTTTAGTCTTATATACTAGTACAAACTGTTACATACTTGATACAGAAAAAGAAATTTTTTATACAAATCAGTACCTACATACCTACAGCAAAAAATTATGTTGAATATGATACGACTAATAAAGCGGCTACTGGGCCTAAAAAAATCAGAATCCACAAATTTTAGGATAAAATAATATTACATTTCCCAGCGTAACTTAGAGGTCCAATAGCAACCGGAATATTTAGGTAGTTTATAGATACAATTCGTACAGACTGAAATTTATTCATCGTTAGGTACCTTGTAATTGTATTAAATCCTAGTCGTTACGAAGTTAATGGCATTATCGCATTTAATGTAATAGACAGCTTCTCTTTTGCTTTTCAGCTGAAATAGAATTCGATATTATTGAATTCCAAGTGTTAGTGATTTATAACAGAAACAATAAATTAATTAGACAAGGTGGAGACGACAATACCCATAATCGGCTCATCACTATTATTTAGTTTGTTTAATAAAATCACTTTTTCAATTTCGATAGTTTCAAAATATTTATGCATTTGCATCGCCAGTGTTTTCATTTACTGTCGCAGTGTCGTCTCCACGTTGTATATTAACTGAGTTTACGCGTCCCCCATCCACGTGAACGGAACAGATAATTGGCAACCCGGAATATGTTTACGTACGTTTTATGTTGGTTAGTTCGTTCGTTCGTTTCGTTCTATTCCGGGTTCGTTAATGGATTGACAATCTTAGACTGTATTGTTATGTCGTCTGTGTTTAGGAAGGTTGTCGCCAGGCTACCAAGTTTCTGGCCGGAAATTAGTCTACAAATAATTGACGTGACTAACATTCATTTGTTTTCATAAAACGATAAATCTTCGTAGGCATTTCTTAGGTCGAAGTTACCAGTATATTTTTATATAATTTAATTCCAAATTCAGTAAGCAACTAATTATATTTTAATTACTTATTATTATTGAGACTTGAGTTGTAAAAGTTCGTATCAATTTAAAAATTCTAGGTCAATGGGTAACATTCCATAAAGTGCGCTCACTTAATGGAATATTACCCATTGACCTAGAATCATCATAGATCATTGATTCTATAGCAATGAAAAATCAAATAAGATTGGACTATATTGTTTTATCGCTTTCAGATAGGAGCTTGATTTTATCAGGAATAAGGAGCAGCTCAAAACCAAAAGTCATTTATTCAAATTAGGCTGAGAATCAGCACTTTTCGAACGTCAATATTACATAAGACAATACCTCAAAACGCCCGCCCTTCACCACTTTTCGTGTGTCAATTTTGAGTTAGCAGATTTTTTCATAGTTACCTAAATCTACATAGGTATTTCACATAGGTCATCATGACCCCTTATCCCAATTTATTTGAGCTCGGTATCTTAGCAGTGCTTATGTCTTTTTCTACCAAACTAATAAATCTCTATTAGCCTTCTTCTCAGGATCCCTTTTTTCTGGCAATATAACAATATGTCTACTGTCTGTTTGTGAAAGTGTTGCTGGGGCGTTTGTTGTACTACTTTTTCTTTCCAACAGGTTTACTTTAAGTGATAATAGACGGGAATTTTCGGGGCTGTCTCATGTAACTTTGACATTCAAAAAGCGCTGATTCTCCACCTAATTTGAATGATTAATTTAAATCTATATATGTTACCGGCAATCTGTATAATCCGGTATTCTATACAATACCTAGGCAATGTATAGAACGCCTGAGGCGTCCAGGCAATGTATGAAATGTTATTTATTTTATACTTTGCCTAGGCATTCTATACAGTACCGAATGTGCAGCCGGCAATGTGTGAAAGAGACGAAAGCGGGGAAAGGGAAGACGTGCGAGCAGCCAGTACTATAGAGGAAACTTTCATCTGACCAATTTAAAAACAAAATACGTGTCGAATTGTGAACCTCCCCCTTTATTTTCATCGGTTATAAATCACATGCACACGATGAACACATCTGATTAATATAGCGGCCGTGTATTTCAAGCAAGACAGTCCTTACGGTGTATAGATGGTCGTTTCTCCCATGGTACTTACTTAATATTGATAAATATAGACCAAATCTATTTACTTTACACATTGCCGGTGAACCAGCAGGTATTCTATACAATCCCTAGGAAATGTATACATTACCTAGGCAAAGTATGTAACAGACAATAATATTCATAATATTTCATAAATTGACTGGACGCCTCAGGTATTCTATACATTGCCTAGGTATTGTATAGAATACCTGAATTATACACATTGCAGGTAACATATATATAAAATTCAAAGTCCTGACTGACTGACTGACTGATATATCAACGCACAGCCTAAACCGCTGATCTTAGAGACATGAAATTTGGAGGGGGGTTCTAAGTGAAGAGTAGGTATCCACTAAGAAAGGGTTTTCGAAATTCCACCCCTAAGAGGGTGAAATGGGGGGATTTTGTTTGTATGGAAAATCTTATTCCTTGAGTTAATAGACTTGAAACTTGGCACCAATACTAATCTGAGTAAATTATGAAGTTTTCCATTTTATGTTTTTCCTAACTACCCCCTAAAAGGGGATTGGGTGGTTTCGAAGTTTGTATGGAAGAATTTTAGCGCGCGGTCCGATTATCTCGAAACTCACTATTTATACACACGATTGAAAGTAAAGAATAATGTGTATCAGGGTTTTTCGAAAATTACCCCTGACGGGCTGAAAAGGGGTAGTCAATTTTACAGGGGAGGATTTTACTGCATGGCTTGATTAACTCGAAAATTTGTATAAATAATATTTGAGTCAAGTTATGAATACATCCCAAACGATTTTTTTAAATTCCACCCCTGTGGGGGCGAAAAGCGGGGATACAGTTTATATGAAAAATCTTCTACATTACTAATAAACTTGACATTTTTCAAGAATACTCGCGTAAGTAGTTAGTTATAAAGTTTATCACTGGCGCCGATTCTCTTGTTCACAAACTAAACTAAATTTAAGTTCAGTGCATCTTTTTCTTTCAATTTCATTGAGAAAAGGACAGAAAATAAAATATTAGTTTACTCCTGTCAAATTAAGGGGATCCCTTCTTTTCGCATAATGTTCTTTGTCCTAATATACTTCGGCATAACGATTTTGGCACAATTTGTTTTGGCATAATAATACTTCAGCATAATTTTTTTAGGCATACATTTTATGTTGGCATAATCATCTTAAAGACTAATTTATTTTGGCATAAATTTGATTCGCATAACGTTACTAGGCCTAATGATTATTAGCATAATAATATTTGGGCATACAATTAATAGAAATAACGGAAACAAATTTGAGTTATTTTTACGTAAATATTTTCACTCGATTCTGTATCACTTTTTCCAAGAGTCGGGGTGCCCCAAGGTCTAACACATCTCGATTTAGTAAAAAGGCAATGAGAACTTAGGATGCAAGAGCGAGCGAAGCGAGCTCGGGAATTGGGGCACCCCGACTCGGACAGGTTAGGTTCGAAGGGGATGACAGGGGCTCAAGTGAGCGAGCGGAGCGAGCGAACGAGCCCCCGTCATCCCCTTCGTGTTAGGTTCCTTTAAACCCTGCAGACAGAAATAGGGGCCCCGCGAAGCGGGGCTCCGTCGACTACGCCTTATTATTATTGTTATGCTTAATAAAGTTATGCTTTAGAATGTTATGCTTAATAAAGTTATAATATTTGGGCATACAATTAATAGAAATAACGGAAACAAATTTGAGTTATTTTTACGTAAATATTTTCACTCGATTCTGTATCACTTTTTCCAAGAGTCGGGGTGCCCCAAGGTCTAACACATCTCGATTTAGTAAAAAGGCAATGAGAACTTAGGATGCAAGAGCGAGCGAAGCGAGCTCGGGAATTGGGGCACCCCGACTCGGACAGGTTAGGTTCGAAGGGGATGACGGGGGCTCAAGTGAGCGAGCGGAGCGAGCGAACGAGCCCCCGTCATCCCCTTCGTGTTAGGTTCCTTTAAACCCTGCAGACAGAAATAGGGGCCCCGCGAAGCGGGGCTCCGTCGACTACGCCTTATTATTATTGTTATGCTTAATAAAGTTATGCTTTAGAATGTTATGCTTAATAAAGTTATGCTTTAGAATGTTATGCTTAATCATTATTATGGTTAGAGAAATTATGCGTAAAAAAATTATGCGTAAGCTGTTATGCGTAAATAATTTATGCGAAAATATAATTAGGACAAACAAAAGTATGCCAAGTTATATTAGGTCTTAAAATTTTATGCAAATGGATAGGGAACCCAAATTAAGATACTCCATAGACAGATTAGACGTGATTAAAAACATGGCTGCTAAAATTATGTCAATTTACGTCAGGCGCTGACTAGTTTGACAGGACTAAACTAATATTTATCTTCTGTCCTTTTTTAATTCAAATAGAAAGAAAAAGATGCACTGAACTTAAATTTAGTTTAGTTTGTGAACAAGGGAATCGGCGCCATTATAAGTTTTTCAAAACTTAAGGATATAGGGGTGTTGAAATTTATGTGGAAGAATTTGAATGCGCGGTCCGATTAACTCGAAACTCAGTATTAATACTTTTGACAGAAAATAATTAATAATAAGTATGTAAAGTTGGTCAGCAATTGACCCCTGATGGGGCAAAAAGGGGTAATTCGATTTATAAGGGGAGGATTTCAACTTGAAACTATGTGTTACATTTTCATACCTAAACCACTGAACTTCTGATTCGGCAAAGAGATATATGGCATCCTGGGGAAGGACATACTTTTTATCCTGGTAGCATGTTCCCGTGGGATAATTTCCGACATCCACGCGGGTGAAGCCGCGGGCAGAAGCTAGTTGATGATAAACACAGTAGCACTCTGCACTCGATGGCTCCAACACAAATAAGAATGCAAACCAATCTTTTAGGCCGACGACCAAACATGTTCACATCGGTACACTGAAAGTCAATTCCATTCCGGTTTTCCCACTTACCTACATTTTAGATTTTTATGTGAAAAACATGTAAATCACAAACAGATAAACCTTTTAGCGGACATTTTGTTATTTAAAAGATCAGTAAAAGCAATTGTTTTTTAATTTAGTCTGGTACATTTTTAACAATGTATTTCTTCCATCGGAAAAATATTGCTCCAAGTGGTTTACATATTGTGATATTTTCCGGGTGTTTTTTTTTTTAACGTTGTGCAGAGGTTTTGCATTTTTGCAGATCTTTTGAAATACCAGGCGGTTAATTCTGTAAAAATCTCCGTGGAAACTTAGGTGATGAGCTGTCATTCAACCTGACGTTAGGGATTGCCACTATTGACAGCTCACTTCATCTAAGTTTTCACGGAATAAATCAGCAGACATCGCTATCATGATGCACTTGCACGCTGCGTGAGCGTGCGTGATCCATCGCTACTCGTTCGATGTCCACTGCGCACAGGATGGATGGAAAGCAGCACATGAAGTGATTTTTTGTTCCATTGGTGTAATTGTCGTATGGCATTCCAGTTTGAGGATAAATAAATAATAATAATAATCATTTTCAGATGACTATTTACAGTGACATGTGCTAAGGCTTAGTTCGTTTCGACCCGACACTCACACACCGGTCTTCCAACCCACTTCTATTTATTGTCAGAGCTTATTAAGGTAATTAGCGTCAAGTGCTCATACACACTTAAGTCCGTATTAATAAATCACTCTCATTTGAAAGCTCTAAGTATCATGTGCGTCAGCTTTTGCGTGTCTAAATATGCTGATATTAATTAAAGAAGAATATAATGAAATCCATGTTTAAAAATAGCTGACGTTAAAATTTTGTCAGTTGTCTTGGAGTAAGTTGTGACCTGAGTCTAATATACATAATGTTCCATGCATCATACAATTTTTTAAATATTTTTACACAAATCAGTCAATCTCTTCACGCCATCAAACAGAAAAACATGATCTCACAATTAACGTTTATATATACGAAGTGTATTTGCTTCTGAGAACCTATCCGTCTCCACATTTGATACCGCACGCCCCACTAAGCCTCAAAAGCCTTTTGTTTATATTGAAAACACAAAAAAACTTCTAGAAATAAAACAGAAGCGATTATAGGCCGCAGCACTGATAGCTATTGAGGCGTATCGTTCGCGATTATCACCTGCGTCTTTGATTGCGTAGGTCCTAGTTTATACTAATGCTCGGCTATACTGGTATAACACTGTTTAGTCTAAATAATAATACGTTACGAGTCCTTTTTTTTACATAATATAAATCACGACTTTTTTTAACCGACTTCTAAAAAAGGAGGAGGTTCTCAATTCGGATGTTTGTATTTTTTTTTTTTTTTTTTATGTTTGTTCGCGCATAACTCCGTCGCTAGCCAACCGATTTGAAAAATTCTTTTTTTTTTTGGAAACTTCCCAAATGGTCCCATAGAAATTTCATCGAAAACGGTTTAGTAGTTTGGTTTTTAAACCAAAATTACTGGTAAAAATTACAATTAAAAAGTGAAAAATAAAAACTTTTTTGCAAAAAAAAACAACCGACTTCCAAAAACGACATTATAAAGTGAAAAATAACTTTAATTTCGGAAGTCGGTGGCAAACAACGAAAATGCGAACCCAACGACACCGACTTAGTCTTACATACAAGTACAATCTGTTTCATACTTGGTACAGGCCGCCCATTGTATATTTTGTAGTGTTTCGTGTATTTTTTTTATGCTATGTATTTTTGTGGTGTACAATAAAGTATATATAAATAAATAAATACAGAAAAAGACATTTTTTATACAAATCACTACCTACATACCAATACAGCAAAAAATTATGTTGAATATGATACGACTAATAAAGCGGCTACTGGGCCTAAAAAATCAGAATCCACAAATACGATAAAATAGTATTACATTTCCCAGCGTAACTTAAAGGTCCAATAGCAACCGGAATATTTAGGTAGTTTATAGATACAATTCGTACAGAATGAAATTTATTCATCGTTAGGTACCTTGTAATTGTATTAAATCCTAGTCGTTACGAAGTTAATGGCATTATCGCATTTAATGTAATAGACAGCTTCTTCTGCAGAAAAGAGCCATCAGAGCCATATATAGCCTCCGCAGGCGTGACTCTCTAAGGGAATTGTTTAAAGATATTAACATCATGACCGTACCTTGTCAATATATCTATGAAAACATTATGTACAGACGCCAGCAGGTCAAGCTACCCGAAACTGTCAAATTTTCCCAATCAACGTTGAACCTTAATGCTTTAACGATAAAGTTGAAAATCTATTAAATAAATTTGACAGATTGTAGTAGCTTGATGTGCTGGCGTCTGTACATAGGGAATAATCTACATCTTTTTAGTAAAAGAGGTGAAAGACACAATTATATCACTAGAAATCGGGAGCAATTAGTTCAACCAGGTTTCAGGCTGGCTAAAGTAGATTCATCTTTCATGGGGTACTGTTTAAAATGTTACAATAAAATACCTAAATAATAACAGCCGCACAGGTCGATCGGTCAGGTTAAGCTACGCTTGCCGCGGTTGGTCTGTGGATGGGTAACCATCTTTACATACCGAGACCCCTCCGTGCCTCGGAAAGCACGTTAAGCCGTTGGGCCCGGCTGTCATTCGTGGATCTTTGACAGTCGTTACGGGTAGTCAGAAGCCCGAAAGTCTGACAACCAGTCTTACCAAGGGGTATCGTATTACCCAGTAACTGGGTTGTGGAGGTCAGATAGGCAGTCGCTCCATGTAAAATACTGGTATTCAGCTGCATCCGGTTAGACTGGAAGCCGACCCCAACATAGTTGGGAAAAGGCTAGGCAGATGATGATAATAGAACAGAATGAAACGAAATTTAAATCTTGTATAAAACGCACACTATGCAGCCAGGCATATTATAAATTGGGGGATTACATCGCTGATAAAAATGCTTGGCTAAACGCTGGTCCTGCTCCATAAGGACGCATAAATAAATTAATTAGCATTTGAAAATACTGTTGGAGCTGCTGAAGATTTTAAAATACTTTTTTTTTGCATTATATAAACTCAATCTCCTAGTATTGTATAATTGTATAGCACATGTGTAAGTACTATGTTCATACTATAAAGCTACCATTTACTGGGTACGTCTTTCATTGACTTGAATGTGCCCTGGCAGCAGAGAGTATGTCATGCTCACTCAAATGTCTCGCTGATGGTGGCGCATGTGTTGGATCATTTGGCTCCCTTCAAAATGGTTGAGCTGAATGGTGCTAATCCATGCGTCATGTTCGTGAACGGGCGCCGTCAGTAGGGACTGGTCATCTCTTTGCTGCCATGGCTTATTTTAATTTAATTTAATATTTGAATTGTTCTTATTTTTATTTTTTTTAACTTTTCATTACGGACGCTTTTAACGTTCTGCATCGTTCTCACATGCATAATTTCTAACATGAATGATGTAACCAAAACGTTGTAACCATATTACATTGATTTAAAAGAGTGTCCATGGAGTTTCTTGCCAGTTCTTCTCCATAGGTACCTTCGCTTTGTAATGGGCAACTAGCTTAATTTTTCTGACTGAACGACCCCTTGACAATTCAAAAGTGCCTGTAATGGTTTAATTGAAATAAATATTTTGAGTTTGAGGTTTTTTTTTGCTTTTCAGCTGAAATATAATTCGATATTATTGAATTCCAAATATTAGTGATTTATAACGGAAACAATAAATTAATTAGACAAGGTGGAGACGACAATACCCATAGTCGGCTCATCACTATTATTTAGTTTTTTTTGATAAAATCACTTTTTCAATTTCGATGTTAGGATTTATTTGATAGCTTCAAAATATATATGCATTTGTATCGCCAGTGTTTTCATTTGCTGTCGCAGTGTCGTCTCCACGTTGTACGAGTATGTTAAAAAGAAAAAATATATTAAAGAAAAAGACATAAGTAGGTAGGTAGGTCATGATGAGGTCATGATGACCCCTTATCTCAATTTATTTGAGCTCGGTATCTTAGTAGTACTTATGTCGTTTTCTAACAAACCAATAAATTTCTATTAGCCTTCATCTCAGGATCCCTTTTTTCTGGCAATATAATTTACCCCACAATACATTCATCGTTTCTTTGGACTACCCGGTAGATACTAGATACATAGATATTTGGATACCAAATTAAGTAAGTATTTACATGGATTTATTATTCCTTTCAAATCTCTCTAATTAGGCAAATAAAACGCAATGATTTAATTGTCAAACTTCGTCTCCCGTGTGCTTGTTTAATTACTTCGCTTTTATTTATAATTGCTTGCTTTTGTTTCGATGTACGAGTATACTTTCAGACACACGCTTGTTACCCACAGAACTTGTTTTTGAATTGTTAATGAAATGGTCATTAATAATTAATTATTTTAAAAGTTTAACGCAATTTGACACTAATTAACTTCGATCGGTGAAGTTTCTGATCGATGATTGGACCCATATTAATCAACCTAAGTACAGACGCCAGCACATCAAGCTACTACAATCTGTCAAATTTATTTAATAGATTTTCAACTTTATCACTAAACCATTAAGGTTCAAGGTTGATTGGGAAAATTTGACAGTTTCGGGTAGCTTGACCTGCTGGCGTCTGTACCTATATTAATGTTAATTTGTGATTAACTGTTCGGTAGGAAAATAATAAGTAGATTATGAACCACCCATTAGTATTATCAATATTCAATTCAAACCATAAGGCTTTCGGCAAAATAAAAATCCCTTGCCTACGTCAAAGGACGTCTTAAAGGTGATCAAGGGGATTTCGCCAAGGGAAAGCTATTAGGATAATTAATTATTAATTAATTCGATAACTATCTCGTTGATCTCCTGGTTGTAAGCGCGACAGCTGAGCGTGGGGTCCTGGGTCCGATTCCCAAGTGGTCGGACAAAGGGGTTATTGGGTTTATTGGGGTTTCCATTACGAATTTCTTACTAACAGTCCGGAGTTTGGAAGTTGGCGGTTTAATACCCCCATGCCTCGGAAAGCACGTAAAGTCATTGGTCCTGCACCTGATCTTTCCCCTGTCGTGTCGGATTACCGTCCCATCGGACTATGAGAGTAAAGGAACAGAGAGTGCACCTGTATTTACGCACACACTTGTGCTCTATAATTTTTTATTTATAATTTATTTCAGACTAGGTTGTTCATAGAGTGTTAGTAATACACTGAAATTTTATGAACAATGTTAGTAATACATACATAAAAAACGAACTACATGTATAATAATTATTATCCTATATGTAGGCGAACCCAGCGCGAAAGCGCGAAGCCGAAAAGGCTAGGCAGATGATGATGATGATGTAGGCGAACCCAGTGCCTCCAGATAGAACTCTCAATATGCGTAGCAATGACCCTCAGGTAGCCGTTAGGACTGTCTCTCACTCTGCGCATCAACGATGCTGCTCTTTTTCTAATTATGGCATTCAAAGCCAAAGTTTTCGAACCCATATTTTTTACCCAGATTTTAATTTTGACCTCACTGTCAGCTTTAGCACCCTCGGATACCACCCCCAAAAACTATTGTATTATAGTAAAATTGAAAGAAACGGAGAGAGAAAAACAGTCGCATGGAGGGGGCATGACGCTTTTTCGTTATGTGACTATTTCTACCAGTTTACTTCTAACGCAAGCCGCTTTATAGAACTTCGTTCCAAAAACCGATTCATTCATGTTAGAAACCACCACCCTTTATGCTATAAGCTTTTATTACTCTATAAAATGTCAACAAGACCCATGTTTTTAGTGTTGTTTACGAATTCCAGCCTAACTACTAATAGGTTAGTTAGGCTGGAATTCGTAAACAATGTCCCTAATGTTAATGTTACGTTAACAGCTCTATTTTCGTCCTATGGCATTTATTAATAGATGGTTTGACTTTGGAGGCTTGACTGATCGCCTTTCAGTTTTTCTTTCACTTGTTTCAGCACCAAAACTCATGTTTTTATATTCGGGATGTAGTAACGTTTAATTATCCTATATGTAGGCGAACCCAGCGCGAAAGCGCGAAGCCGTTCGAGCGAACGAGATATTAAACATATCTCGTTCGCTCGAATAACGTTATAGTTGTATTAATTTGCACAGTCACTATAATAAGGATTTTAAACCGTTGGAAGGTGAAATAGTTGTTCCATTTATATAATATCCAAATCGTAATTAAGCTCAACTACCTATTGTAGTTACCTCGCATTTGTGTACCGAACTAAACTCGATTATAAAATCCTCCAAGATTTTGCTACGAGTATCTTGTTTCAAAACAATTTGCAGCTACACACATTTGTGTAAAGTGAGGTCACACCGTTCTCTGTGTTAACGCGCAAATATGATAATTATATTAAAGAGAAAACGTTTTCATGTACTTAATGATTTAATCACGATAATGAAATAAAATAAAATTGTTTATTTTGTAAATAGGATACATCGGAATCACTTTTACACGTCATATTATAAAAATAAATAAAACATAAGCTAAATGAGGTCGGCGATTCTTATCTGACTACTCTGAGAAGAAAGGCCAACATAAACTCAGAGGTCACAGTCGCTTTTAAAGTCCAGATATAATCTTAGTCAGATCATGTGAAGACCACGTAGATTGATGTCTGAAATGGTCTTTTGAGGAAAGTACCACACAGATTCGAGTGGACCAGTCCAGTCAGTGCAAGCATTTGTCAGTAATTATATAACTCAATTAAAAACATGAGGCAACGCAATGCGATCCTGTTGCATCAAGATCATACATACATAAACTCGCGTCTTCTTCCCATGGGGTTAGTTAGGTTAGGGTACTACGATCCTTACATACGCCGGTTGCGAGTACTACGCACCTGACCTTTCCCAATAAAGAAATAACGCGTATTTTACACTCGCGAGCAATGAAAAAGTTCCAGTGACATAGCACCAAATTACTCCTAAACGGAAAGGCTAGCTTAATGACGCCGTCTGCAATATTGAAGTACATTTAACAGCGCATCAGAATATTACCAACTAAAAACGTAAATATTGTGTTCAAATTTTAAATTATATGTCTTAGGAGATATTAAGGTGTTTGTCGGCATTTTGTGGGTGGAACTTTTTCATTGCTCGGCAGTGTATAATATATGTCCTCCTAGGGCGTCCCCTCCCGGCGTTTCCACTCACATCTGCCTGGTAAATACTTTTTGTTAATCACCTTTCATTCATCCGCTCATCATGAAAAAACAATCCAAGTATACTCTCTCAATCTTTGTCACTACATCTTTTTTTAAACAAGATCAAGTTGTACCAATTTAATAAAAGCTAAGCGAACATTTCATAAATATTCTCTTTGTCTTCATAGTCATCTATCTCCATAACTGTGTAGACATCAATCAAGAGTTTTTTAGGAAGGAGGAGGAATTTTCTAATTCAAGTCAAAATGCCAAGTCGGTACAGCAATCCTTCAACTTGTAGCTCCCGCAAAAATGCGCGACGCGACTCTAGTAGAACAATTTCTATGAAAACTTCATGGAAATTGTTCTACTAGAATCGCGTCGCACCGTCGCGTCACGGCTTTCTGTTGTCTGATCTTTACCGCCTACTTTATTTAGAATTGAAGTCGTAGGCTGCTTTTATGAAGGCGTTTTAGTAAACATTAAACAAGGTTGAACATAGATACTTATTACTCCAGCCAGACGCACATTGAAATATCAAAATGGTATTTATAACTGTAACGGGTATCAACTTATTCATTTAGAATCGTTCGAACTCGTTCATTTAGAATGAATACGGTTTCCTTACTTTAATCTGAAGATTTGGGAAAAAACACAGCTTTTTATCGTATAATAAAGAGGCAATTTATCTACAAATTTTGTCGAGATTGGAAATAATGAGCAGTTTTTTTTATCCTTACAATGTATTCATCGGGAGATTACCTGCCTTTTTTTTTGAGGATGGGAAATCATCAAATGACCCCTCCCGCTCTGGGTGGAGCAGAAGGGAGTGTCAGACTCTTACTGACTAAAATCCACCCGTGTTCCTTCCTTAGCCCTTTATGTTCCAGGGCAGCGGTAACCCTTTCGGACGATCCCGCTACCCTGGCAGGCTTCGGCCCTATCAGACCCCGTCACTTATGCTGACATCTCTTTGAGGCGCACGTGGAACACATACACGCCGTCCGGCACGGGCCTAGTCCTGATCGGACGGAAAGCTACCCATTACTCTCCGCCCGCAGGCCCGCGCCTACGGTGGCCGGGAGTCGTCACGCGGCTCCCGACGCCCGGAGCGTCTCCCGCGGCGACTGAGGCGTGAGGTGCGTTCCTTCGCCCGCCCCGCCACCTCCTTCGCTAGCATGACTGCTTCGCAGAAGGAGGTGACTGCCTCCCGCTCCCTCTCGCCCCGGACCATGGTTTGAACCAGGGCCGAACGCGAGAGGTCGCCGCCGCTGCCAATCGCCTCTACGAGGACACGGCGTTGCTCTGCCCAAGCAGGACAGACCTCCACCGTATGCTCCACCGTGTCCTCTGGGCAATCCTGGCAGTGATGACACCCGGGCGTCTCCTCCCGCCTGATGATGTGCAGGAACCTCCCGAAACATCCGTGTCCAGAGAAGACCTGCGTCAGGCGGTAGGTGAGAACGACGTGACGTCTCTCTAGCTACTCCTCAAAGGGGTCTTACCGCCGCTATCGTGGCGTGCCCTGCGCTAGGTTGCGATAGTCGTTCCTTCCATGCCGCCATGAGATCGCGCTGGAGGTTCGTCCGCTCCACCGCGGTTTGCGGCGGATGCGGAGTTTCCCCCCGGCGTAGTGCCTCCGCGCGCCAATCATATAGGCGCGCGACGACTATCGCTTCCAGATCCCATGGCGGCAGTCCGGCAAGGAGGCTTGCCGCCTCGCCCGAGATCGTGCGGTAACCCCGGATCAGCCTTACGGCTACCACCTTTTGGGGCGCGTTCAGGTAGTGTGCGGCTCGCAGCCGCAGTGAACGCGCCCATACCGGGGCCCCATATAAGGCCATAGACCGCACGAGCCCCGCGTAAAGCCTCCGGCAGAAGGCGTTTGGCCCCCTCAGGTTGGGCAAGAACCGCTTTAGGGCGGCCCAACGTCGGAAATGCTCGACGAAGTTCCACCGACTGTCGAGGACGAGACCCAGGTATCTCATTGTTGCCTCGACGCCGATGCGAACCCCTTCTACCATCAGTTGGGATCCCGAAGGTGGCCCGTACCGGGGCCCATGAAAGGACATGGCCTCGGACTTGTGCAATGCCACCTCGAGACCCAACCGCCGGATCCTTTCCACAGATTACCTGCCTTAGGGTTGATTTTTCAATAGACCAATAATTTTTATTCGTGGATTAAAATTGACGCTTTAATTTTTTTCAGTTTATAAGCTTATTAAGTAGTACGTTCTTACCTTAAATTAAAATTTTCTCTGGATCGGTATGTACTTACATTTAAAAATATCACTTTCAAAATCGTTTGTATGAAAATAAAATTAACCAATAATCTGTAAAATGTTCAACATTCCTTTATCCTATTTCCTTCCTACTAAAAT
Source organism: Apamea anceps (assembly GCA_951799955.1). NCBI lineage: Eukaryota > Metazoa > Arthropoda > Insecta > Lepidoptera > Noctuidae > Apamea > Apamea anceps. Next base: position 11,945,935 of record OX637505.1, on the reverse strand, counting down.
AATGTAATAAACGCGGAAGTTTGTGAGGATGGAGGGATGGATGGATATTTCTTACTCTTTCACGCAAAAACTACTGAACGGATTTGGATGAAATTTGGCACATAGATAGTTTATAACCTGGATTAACACATAAGTTTAGACATTTTATATCGGTAGTACCGTTGGATAATTTGCGACCTCCACGTGGGCGAAGCCGCTGGCAAAAGCTATTGTTCAATAAGGTAGTCGGAACACCTCTCCCGAAATTATGCCTTTTGAATTTGCTTTCATTTTAAACTTTACATTATAAGCACTTTGCCACCAACAATGAGCCATAAATAACTTGTTTCCCCAGGAAACCAGTCTTTGTTACATAACATCTTACTTTAATAAAAAGTAAGGGCGTTTCTCCACCGCTGCCATCATCGGGACGTCACCGAGTAAAGGTATTTGAACCAAAACGTGACGTCCCGGTGTCCACCGCGACCGAACTCGAAACCAGGCGAACGGTGCGGTGGACAAGATCAAATATATTTTGTATTGTCCATCGGCCCGTTACAATCTTGGGCCGAATTCTAGCGGCCGCACCGAACTACTCGAAACTTGAGCTGGATGTCGGCACGTCGGCACCATCATCTCGTTCCTGGTGGCAGCTCCGGTGGACAAACGCACTTTGTCATCATCATCATCATTTCAGCCGAAAAACGTACACTGCTGGACACAGGCCTTCCCCAAGCTCCTCCACTTCGACCGGTTCTGTGCTTCTCACATCCAACGGGTTCCTGCGGCCTTCACAAAGTCGTCGGTCCACCTTGTGGGACGCTTTCCAACGCTTCGTATTCCGGTACGCGGTTGCCACTCCAGAACCGTTCGGCCCCATCGGCCATCTGTTCTGCGAGCAATGTGCCCTGCCCACTGCCACTTAAGTTTGGCAATTCGGGCTACGTCGGTTACCTTGTAACGCACTTTGTAGGTGTATTTAGCAGAATATCTTAAGTTTCATATAGTACCAATAGTGGTTGATGTAGGTATATTATATCGTGCTAACGTAATGTGTTCTTGATAAATTATTCACCAAACACTAAGTATAATGTATAATGAATAATTTATCAAGGAAACAAGCTCTAGTTCCAATGAGAACACCAAAGTCTTTAATCCTAGACTGTCTTAACCCTCTTTCATGTTATTCAGGCCCACAATGGTAAAACAATCAAGTAAGACCCGCAGAAGCTTTTAGAATCAATTGAAGCTTTTAACTCTGAACCTAAGTATAGAGACGTTTCATAAACACGTTTTATGATAGTACGTACTAGTGTTCTTTGTGAGAAATGATAAGAAAGAATAGGGAGTGAATGATAGCGTGACGGTTGGAAGAAGAGAATGGAAGAAGCAAACTTTTGGCGCCGACTCCAAGCAACAAAGGACAAGGGCAGAAAGATGATGACTAGTGTTCTTTGTAGAGGAACTTGTCCAAAGATGAACTACCACTACACCAAGTGGGAAGATGTAAGTCCAACCTGGTAAGGTAGGGCTACCTTGACTGAACGCCAGTAGGGTGTGATTGCAGAGCTATGTCACAAACCGGGCTCCAACTCCTATCCTGCCCTCTGTGGCCCAAAACATGCAGTCAAAGTGACCTCTGCGCTGCCACCGACAACGCCATGGAAGTAGCAAGGTTTTGGGAAAACAAGATTTAAAATGCAGCCGTGCCCGCGACACAAAGAAGAAGACTATACTTATTTCTGAATCTAAGGAGCGTTGCTATCTTCCGGTAATTGCAGGCACATGAGATGTTTAGCGAATAACTAGTGTTCGAAAATGGCAATGAAAAAGACACCTTTGGGATTGCATATTTGGCGGAGACTAACCCAAACGGTTGACAGATAGAAAATGCCAATGGCAATAAGTCCGTCTCTATACATTTGTTTGTATTAAATGAATAACTTAAAAGGAACATTTCCAAACCTTTCCAACAGCTCTAAAACAGTTTAACTACATATTAACTTCCTAAAGTTGCCAGCTGTATAAATTAGACCGAGTTATCCCACATATAAGTGGCAAACACTGACAGGATGCGGCAGCCTTGCAACAAGTGTTCAGTGCCCGAGTGCTTTCACATTCATGAAAATGTACAGACGCCAGCAGGTCAAGCTACCCGAAACTGTCAAATTTTCCCAATCAACCTTGAACCTTAATGCGTCAGTGATAAAGTTGAAAATCTATTAAGAAATTTGACAGATTGTAGTAACTTGATGTGCTGGCGTCTGTACTTCTATAATAGTTAAAAATGTTAAACGCAAATGATGAATTATTCAGAGTTAAAATGATACTGGTGCTTAGATACTAATTTATGTATAATTAATTAATAAAACAATATAATGGGAATGCAAGTTGAATAACAAAATGTGTTTTTGTGTTTCTACTGTAGCATTGTGAGGGTCTCAACGGCAAATAGTCGACTGATAATTATTAGTAAGTTGTAAGTCACATCACTAGAATCATAGCACAACACTAATTTATTAAGAAAACTCTGCCATTTTAACATCCGCTTCGCTTCCATAGCTAGCAGGAGCGATTCCCTGACCCGCAATATATACCTACTGTATACCCTAAATCTAGGGTGAGTTCCTCATTGATTTGGTAATTATACCAGACCCTCTGCACTGGATAACCATTGTTATTATCTATTGCGCGGTTGTCAATGTCAGACCATGCGGCGGCGGTAGGTTATCCAGTGCATAGGTGAATGTGCATTTGGATTGAGTGATCTTTTTTTATTTCGTGACAAAATGTGATTGTACATTTAGTCAAAAATAGTCAAAACTCATAGCCCAAAGTAAAAAATTTGTCACTCTCAAGGGTCTTCAGTTATTGCCGAAAATGTGGATCACTCAATTCAGACATTTTGCAAAAACTGCTATGAGCGAAATCTCAACAAACACTTACTCTACTGACTAAATTTATATCTTAAAAATTTGTAAAGAATTAGTCACAACAGTTTTTAAGCCCATCAAGGCATTTAAAGCTTCTTCCAGGTATCTTTGGACAGTATCATTGGATCACTCAGTTCAGACACCACTTCGTCTGAGAGATCTTTGTAATAAGGTTTCAGATGACTTTTTCTATAGATCTATTGTTTATCCTAAAATGTACATATTCCGAAAATATTTGTACAATAAATATCATAACACAAATACCTTTTGTTAAAAATTTATGAGTAATTCAATGTTTTTAAAGGAGATGTATAGCAATGGCCTAAGAATCGTCACGTATTTAAATTTTACAATAATTTATATTTTATTTTTTTAATTACTTTACAGTTATTAGAATAACACGGACACTCTTTGATTTCAAAAACATTTTAAATAGTAATTCAATATATTATGTTCCTATGTTTTTTCTGTTTCACTTTGGGTTTTGATTATGCAAAGGTATTAAGCTCATACAGCCACATCTACAGAGTAGTTTAAATAAACACTTTGTGAAATTGATCCATTAACAGTGTGTATCGTAATTATACAAAGCAATTAATTATAATTACCCTCAGCGTTTCATCTATAAAATAAGGTTATTATTTTTACAAACAGATTATTGATTACGATTTTATGTTTATCGAGCAGTATTGACACCATAGACTAAAGTCTATGACTGACAGTTGATGAATTGACGGATGACATTTAGTTGACACTACGTACGTTGATATCTACCCTCGCGCGCATCCTGTGTTCGCATACGGATTGTGGGTTGTGTTTTCGTTTGTGTTATTTTTGTATTCTGATTTAATCTAACAACTTGGCGTGAACAAAGGACTGTGATTTCCTCTTGAAATATTGACCTCTGGCTGTGATCACCTCGTACGGACCTACTAAGAACAACTACTCGGCATTTACTCAACGGACTTTTATTGTAACATGGAATTGGAAAACGATAATACGTATTTTGTGTTAACTGCAGGTCAGCCTCTGGTTCCATGGTATTGGAAGATGAGCAAATTCTTCATTGTATACAACAATGGACTGCTCCTCGTTTGGTAAGAAAACCACAACAACTTCCCTTTTTACAAGCTTTTATATAAGTTAGAGTAAGCCGTGCCGTGCCGTGCCGTGTTTATTTGTGTTGGCCCGTTATAACCTCAAAATCAGAAAGAATTTTAGATTTTTCACATTTCGCTGAAGTGTCCGTGACTTAAATTAAGTTTCAATCGAAAATATGCATTATTTAGAACACAAAAAATAATTTCACGGCATCAATGGTTCTTAGGCAAATAATGTATGGAAGCCGAGCAATGTCCTTTGCTGAACTGAGTGATCCATAAGAATGCTTAGAGGTAACTTACCTGTTTCGTATTGATTTACACAAACTACGATAAATTTTTGTACAAATTTTTGACTAAAGTTTTACATAAAAATAATTTACGTAGACAGCTTAATTTACGAGATATTACATTTTTAATTTTATTGTTAGAGAAAAGTGCAGTAGGGTGACATATAATATACCATTTTTTATATTAGTAAATCCAATATTCATAGTTTGGCACGAATGAACAACGGTAAATAATTTACCACTATTACCCATAACTTCACACGATCAAAAAACATAAATATACTACCGGATTTTTCAACCTAATGTATGTAAAATTACAAGAATATAACATAGTTTATGAATTTGAACTCAAAAATCACTTACTAGATTTGATTTGACGTTTATGAGTAAAATATTGCCAACATTTGGCTGTAAAAAAAGACATCGTTTTACTTACTGTCAAATTCAAGTGTTGCTCGTGCAGGTAAAATATATTCCTTACAAAAAACGCAAGTGGTCAATATTCTACCTTTATTTTAATAAGGATCGTTATTATAAACAGATTAATTTGATTTTGATTTTTAACCAATCATCCAATAACTTTGGATTTATGTGTTTTGTTAATTATATTTGTGTACCTATGTAGTGTACATTAAAGACTATTAAAAAGTAAACTTTGTTAATTATTTATTTCCGAATTTTATAATTGTCATCATGTTTCTATCATTGCAACTGTTGTATTCATAACGAAGAAGCTTTTCCTTGAATTAATTAAAAGATAGAGCTTATTCTAAATTAGACCTTAGTACAAGTGAAGTAACTCCTACAATCAACCTATCACAACGTATGTCCACGCCTTTAAAACTGTGTGATATACGTTAAACTAGATTTTATATTCTATAAGTTACGTTAAAGTAACACGATATTAAAAAAAAAACCTAACCACCATGTCATCTTCGAAAATACAATAGTAGGTTTCATTAAGGTTTCTTTCAGATAGCAACATTTTAAGAGAAAAATGCTCTAAACAGCATTGCAATAGGATGAAAACACAAAAAGTTACCACTCTTTTTGTGAACAGAATTTAGTTTTTTTGCCTCTCCTGTAAAGTCAAGTTAAGTCCTGGTTACATTAATTGATATTAGGTACAACTGACGATTATATAGGTGGGTACTTACTGTATCAGTTATATTTCCGAAGATCTCATATTATATGGTCACCCTACTGCACTTTTCTCTAACAATAAAATTAAAAATGTAATATCTCGTAAATTAAGCTGTCTACGTAAATTATTTTTATGTAAAACTTTAGTCAAAAATTTGTACAAAAATTTATCGTAGTTTGTGTAAATCAATATGAAACAGGTAAGTTACCTCTACGCATTCTTATGGATCACTCAGTTCAGCAAATTTAAAAACATTGAATTACTCATAAATTTTTAACAAAAGGTATTTGTGTTATGATATTTATTGTACAAATATTTTCGGAATATGTACATTTTAGGATAAACAATAGATCTATAGAAAAAGTCATCTGAAACCTTATTACAAAGATCTCTCAGACGAAATGGTGTCTGAACTGAGTGATCCAATGATACTGTCCAAAGATACCTGGAAGAAGCTTTAAATGCCTTGATGGGCTTAAAAACTGTTGTGACTAATTCTTTATAAATTTTTAAGATATAAATTTAGTCAGTAGAGTAAGTGTTTGTTGAGATTTCGCTCATAGCCGTTTTTGCAAAATGTCTGAATTGAGTGATCCACATTTTCGGCAATAACTGAAGACCCTTGAGAGTGACAAATTTTTTACTTTGGGCTATGAGTTTTGACTATTTTTGACTAAATGTACAATCACATTTTGTCACGAAATAAAAAAAGATTAGTCAATCCAAATGCACATCATAGGAGACGGAAATATGTATGTACTCGTATGGCTGCTGCATTTGGCATGTACAAGGCCTCTCTATGTATTATAAGCTATATAGCAAGCCAGCTGCTAAAATCATTGTTTATCTTGTGTTTTATGCTCGCGTGTCACATACATAACCTCACATTGCATGTGTCATTGTGACACGCATGTCTTTGCAAACTATCTGCCTGTAAACTGCTGCGATATGTTAAGTTTCCACATGTCCTGTTCCCTAGACCGTTCCTTGGACGTGGGAGGGGGAATGAGGCTGGACACATCGCACGTGGCTTGCTGCTTTCGCACCATTGTAACATGTGCATTATCGCACCTTCCAGGGTTCTACGTACCAGTTCTACCTACCGGTTCTACGTGCCGGATTCTACGTCCAGGCTGAGGACAGGGCAGCTCACCTATACTGCGCACTGCACGCGTAGCGGAATTGCGCACTGTATGCGTAGCTATACTGTGCGCTCACCTACTGCGCGCTGCACGCGTAGCTGAACTGCGCACTGCATGCGTAGCTATACTGTGCGCTGCACGCACACTTATCCGCGTGCAACCGGGCGGCCTGCTGACGCGCCGCGGTCTGCGGCCTACTGAGGCCTGACCGGCTTCCTGAAGTCGTACTGGCAAGCCCGTTCCCGGGCCTATGTTTCTGCATCCCGGAGACCCAAGGAACCTTTCCAACCTTACAAGTGTGCTTGTGTTCGAAATCATAAAGACAGGGTGTCCTTACCCGCGACTAGGTCGCGGGTAAGGACGTCATCACGGGTTACAACTTCTACTATCTATGTAACCTATTAGAAGATTATACCTATGAACCTTGGCTAAGTGTTTTTACTAAACTTGTTAACAGCCCTCGCAGCCTACCTGCAGAGCCCTAGCCGTTATACTACTTAATACTCGTAGTAGGATAATAACGTTTATTTGTTTCAAAGTCAAAGCATTTATTTCAAATAGGCACATAAAAGGTACCTAGAATTAAGGTGTTTACAAAACTTTGTGATCCCTGTTTGCGAGGCTTTATGGTCCATTCTGATTTAGTAACAACGCGTTTTAGGTTTGTTCCCGGTATAATTTCCATAACACAAACTTCGCGTTATGGATTTGAATACGTTACGAATGTTTTTAGAGTTCTGAACCAAAATGTTTCACTCATTGAAAGTTTTCAAAGAAATAATTTGTTTGGTAAACGTATTAGTCTATTAAGGTACGGTAGATATATTTACTGAGAGTTGTATGTAATATCATATTTTATATTTTTTTTATTCTTTTTTTCACAACGCACAAAAAGGCTTCCAGGAAAAAAACAAAAACTTTTACGAAAAGTAAGCGCGAGGCGACTGATCAACAAACCCCGTCACACATGGCCGCGTCACCTCAGACACGTTATGTACTTACTCAGTTTTAATTAACTTTCAATTAGTATTTGCTTTAAACGAGACAGCTTGTTTCTTGACTCCTTATGGATTTTTCATACATTCGATTGAACCTTACAACGCGAGTAAGAAACTAATTTATGACAATTAAGTACGAATGTGTAGGTACGGGTAAGATACACTTAATTGATAAAGAATAGAATAAAATATTATGTACAGTCACGAGCAAAAGTATGTATACACTCGGCCTTATTCAAAAGCGATTTACTCCTTTATTTTTTAATGAAATTTTATGTTGTCACGAACATAGTATTGTCGAACCCATACGTTTATGTAATGTGTCGTATTTCAATGTTGCATTCGTTATTTCGCGAAAAAATCCCAATTGAAAGTTGCCAAGTGATGACATATTGGTGCTCGTGACTGTACACCATAAAATTACAGACATGAATATACAAAATTTACAAAGGGTGACACAATGGGCGGTCCTATCGCTACGAGCGATCTTTTAGAGACAACTTTAACGCACACACAATGATACGTTATAAACAATAGAGGTTACTAAAAATATATACGCTTTCGATGCGCAGCTCCCAGTTGACGGACGTCACATGACTCTGACAAAAGGGGGCGCGCCTCGTATGTTTCCTTAAGGAAGCTTCTAGAATGTTCTAGAAACTTCGACTCGCTCTTTTTGGCCGGGCAGGACCGAGAGGCGTTTTTTTTTTTGTAAACATTGGGACACTAGGAATTACTCCTGTATCGTGGGTGCGTTTACAAACATTTAAACTCATATACACAAACAACCAGATCCGCACTCTTTGCGTAACACATGATTAATCAAAACACTTTCCCATCGTAAATCGAAGCTTCAACCGAGTTCTCCTTACCATTTAGTATTATGATGATTGCCGATGCCGCCGACTTATGGGTGGAGTCTATTTTCAAAAACTCAATGATTCTAGCGTCTTTAAAAGGGTAGGGCTAGGCTAGCCCGCGAAATTAAACTTTTCTTACGTTTTTTTCAATTTGTAGGTCTGTGTCAGGTTGTATGTTGAACAAAATATGACTCGCGACCGTAACATGTATGTATTTACAGAATTGCAATCATTAAAATCATCAATACAATCCTCAAAGTTCATACTATTCTATGTCTAGTCTATTGAATGACTATTTCATGAACTATCAACAAGCTCTCTGGTGTTAAACAAACAATGATGTTACTAGGTACTCTTACCTACACAAAACAGTCTGTAGAATCACAAAGTTACAGATAAAATATTCAGTTTTGAGAGGCTCTATGTCATCACTTCGCGGACATAAAATACACACGATAATGGGCTTGTTACACAACATGGGGTCATTTGTCTAGGGAACAATTATGTCACGGCAGTGTGAGTTATTCCATCAATGTATTAATACCTGACGTTGTTACATTGCTTGCCAAAATTGCCAATGATGTTACATTGTAATATTCCTTACAAGTTTTCTTAATAAACAACCACACAAAAAGAAAAACAGGAGCTTTCGCGTGTTTGGTGTGCGTAACACATACAGTATAAATTACTTCAAAAGCCCACACAAACACGATAAAATTCTCGGAGTCGAACTCTCGGTAGGCTCTTTGAAACTGACGATTTTTCCTAAAGCTATTGGTTTCATAAATTATAACGGACGTCATGGAAATACAATAGAAGACATACAATACACCAGATATATATGTAGACATACATCAGATAAAAACGAATAAAAAGTGTAAAGTCCGATGTAAGAAATTAGTAAACCAGTAATTTTCATCAGTATTTAACATTAAGGGCGTCAAAAGACGTTCTGTATTTGGACATTACGGCCGCATGTGACGGTCATCGCTCGCGCGTATGTAGGAAGCCGACCCCAACGTAGTTGGAAAAAGGCTAGGCAGTAGACCTATGTATGTAGGAGAAAACCTGAGAACCTTAGCACACCTCCGGCGCAAAAATAATGATGGGAAACCGCTTAACAAATTCCGCTAAAAACATTACCCACTACATTATGTCGCGATTTGAGTAGCGGAACTTGCCACTCGTGCACATGCACACTAACTGAGCTCTTGGCACAATATAAACCCCAGCCACTACTGACAAAATCCTAGAAGGATAACCCAATACGTGCCCGTCCACGGCATGGTACCCGTATCGCATCGTGTTGAGAGTCAACCGTTGGTTTAATCGCCCAAAGGCAAATTTTCTGGAACCTGTTCTGACAGGACACGAGAAAACAAGCACCTGAAATACTCAAGTACTATTCAGTCATAAAATGAAACATTTTATTCAAAATATATATCTCAGTCTTCAATTACTTCCAACAATAAGAATCTTTTAAGCGATATAGTCTTTAGATTTACTTTGACTAAAGCCGCAAGTTTAGTTGTTTATAAATTCTTAGTGAAGGCTCTCAATCTTAATTTAAGACTAAAATCCATCGTAGGGCGGTCTTGTAATTTAATTGCTTAATAACTGTTGAAGAGGGAATAGGGATACGTAGGTACAGTAGGCCGCACGTCAGTGGTAACACTTTCACCTTGAGCTGGTCTAGCGTAGTACGGAGTTTCAAAAGAATAAGAGGCCAGCTCAAGCTGGTTTTTTTACCCCTGACGTGCGGCCTACCGTACCTGCACACTCGGTAAATATTCCGCTCATACATCACCTATTAATATGTGCCAGAACTTTGATCTTTTTAACACACCTCTTATGTTTGTTTACCGGATAGTTTCACATTAATTTTCTTCCACTATAAAGTACTGAGCACACCAGTCAAAATAGTTTCGCCTGCCCTACACAGAACAGTATGTCACCTGTCTGCTTGTGAGAGTGTTGCTGGGGCGTTTGTTGCGCCACTTCTTCTTCCCAGCTAAAACACTAGGAAGTGGTGAAAGGCGGGAATTTTGGGGGTTGTTTTATGTAATTTTGACGTTGAACTTCAAAAAGGGCTGATTCTCCACCTGATTTGAATAAATTACTTTTGACTTGTGGTTGCCCCGACTCGAGTTGTAGTTCCTGGGCTCGACCCAGGCAGGTGCTTTAATTTGTATAACAAAATTCCATCACCACTGTTCTCAAAACAGTGTTTGAAGAACAACGTGAGGCTGGCATGTCCTAGAACCAAAAAATCGAAGACATATGACATCTACCAACCTACACTGGGCCCCCGGTAGATTATTGCCCACTCCCTATCGAAGAGAGGAGGATCAAGGCTTGTGTCCCAACAGTGGGAACATTATAGGCTGATTATGCTACTTTTGATTTTAAGTCAACCAACAGACTTTTCATAATCTCATCTTCTGTCAGTTAGGTATTTAATGCGTGATGTAGGTCTGGAAATAATTGTAATTACTTAATTTTGTTTTTTATTGATAATCCTACTAATCCTATCCTACTTTCTACTATTTCCTATTTCCTACTTTATTAATTAATTATTATTAATTAATATTATAAACGTGAGTTTGTATGGATGGATGTTTGTTACTCTTTCACGCAAAAACTACTAAACGGATTTGGATGAAATTTGGCACACAGGTGGTTTATAACCAGGATTAGTATATAGAATACTTTTTATCCCGACATTCCCACGGGATCGAAACTTATGCGTGTGAAATCGCAGAGCGCTGCTAGTTTATAATAAATACTGTAGCACTCTGCACTCCTACCCTACGCAAACACAAACAAGAATGCAAACCAATCTTTCGCTACACTGAAAGTCAATTCCATTCCGGTTTTTCCATGTAAATCACAAACAGACAAACTTTTCAGCGGACATTTTGTTATGCAAAAGATGAATGAAAGTAATTGTTTTTTAATTTAGTCTGGTACATTTTTAACAATACGAGTATATTTCCGTTCAAAAATAAAGTTCGTAGCTGTTTACATATTCTGATACTTTCAGTGTATTTTTTTTAACAGTGTGCAGTGGTTGTGTCGGATTTGTAAAAGAAATTAACTTATTTATTTTACTTATATCAACAGGCAAGTCTAAACGCATGAATGAACACATGCATAAAAACTCACACATCCGGTCTTCCATCCCCCATTTCTTTTTATTGCAGAGCGTCAGAGCTTATTAGGGTAATTAACGTCAAGTGCTCATACACACTTAGGTCCGTATTATTAAATCACTCTCATTTGAAAGCTCTTTCATGAGCCTCAGCTTTTATGTCTAAATATGCCGATTTTAATAAAGAAAAATATAATGAAATTCATGTTTAAACATCTGCTGACGTTTAAAAATGACGTTTATAAATTTGATAGTTGTCTTAATGTACCCAAGTTGTGACCGAAGTCTAATATACATAATGTTTCATGGATCACACATACTTTTGTTTTGCACAAATCAATCCTACTAGTATTATCCTACCTCCTACTAATCCTATGTCTTACTTAATAATATTATACCTAAACGCAAAAGTTTGTGAGGATGGATGGTCGGTGGATGTTTGTTACTCTTTCACGCAAAATCTACTGAACGGATTTTGATGAAGCTTTACAGTAATATGTATAGCTTATACACCAGAATAACACATTGGCTACAATTTATAAAGATGTTGTGTGATTTGGCCAAAATATAACGATAAGTATCAAGTAGCACGAAAAAAATCCTGCCCTCTGAGAGCAAAGTTTTAGCTAAATACCTACCTAACAATACAATAAAATAATGTTGAATATAATACGACTAATAAAGCGACTACTGGGTCTAAAAAATGTCAGAACTTACAAATGGAAGAATATTACATTTTCCAGCGTAACTTAGATGTCTCGGTAATAGGATTCTATTGTCTACATATTTTAGAAAGTTTGTCGCCAGACTAATTTCCGGCAAAAACTGGTTCCTATTTGAACCAGTTTTTGCCGGAAATTAGTCTAGAAATAATTGACGTAACTATCACTCATTTGTTTTAATAAAACTATAAATCTTTGTAGGCATTTCTTAGGGAGCCTACGAGCTTTGTGTGCGTTACCCCAGCCAGATGTTGTCGAAAATGGTCATTTGAATCTTATAGATAATTAGTTTTGCGGCTTCTGTAATTGTTGCACACATTTTTAAATTTGTTGCGCTTATAGTTTTTTAATTATTTCACAAAAACATATCCTGCTGGGGTAACGTTACCCCAGCCAATGGTCAATGGGTATTCCATAAAGTGAGCGATTAAAAAACACTGAAAAACCAAATGAGATTGGACCACAATCATTTTTATAGCTTTCTGACAGGAGCATGACTTTTTCCTGGAATATAGAGTGGTTGGATTTATTACTTTTCATGTATTCATTTTAACTCAGCAGATTCATATTCAGACGCTAAGTGTTTACATAGATTTATTATTCCTTTAAAATATCTCTAGTTAGTAAATAAACCGGCATTAATTAATTGGCAAACTTCGTCTACTCATGTGCTTATTAATTACTTCGCTTAAATATTTAATAGTTTCTTACTTATATTTCGATGATTCTTTCAGCAACACGCTTGTTAACTATAGAACACTTCATTAGAAATTAATTAACTTTTAGTTTCTATCGGTAAAGTTTTCAATCAGTGATTGGCCACAAATTATTAAGAATTTAGAGTGCTGAGTGCTCACTGGTCAACATTCTAGTTGCTAACGGACTAATAACTGAAACTCGACGGAGTGTACACGGTTGACTGTTCTGTGGTAAAATAATAAGTAGATAATGAAACACTCATTAGTATTATCAATAGGTATTCAAGGAACCCATAAACTGAGTTCCGGCAAAGAAAAAATATCCCTGTCCTACGGGTTAAGAACTTCTTAAAGTTGATATGAACTCCATAGAAAAGAGAGGATCCTCCGACCAGATGAGTGTCGTATCTGGTGGGCAGCTGCGCGATGATTAATGTCGGGTAATCGCGGAGTAAACTCTACTTGAGTGATGATGATGCTTTTTCGTGGAAGCGACAATGTTGCTTAAAATATGACATAGAATTGCTAACACGATGACATAATTTGGAAAATCCTATATCAATTGTATCACTTTTTTGCCGATGTCTACGTGCACAGAAAGAATATAGGTGCATATTTGAGTAAACGATCAGTAGTCGCATAGCATTCGTTTAGGCTAACAACAAGAGGACTCTATTGCCGTGGGTCGATCATTCATCAGTTTTCGGTGTTTTTGCTTTAATTTCAATACTTATATAAGTTAAACTCAGTTTATCATTTAAGTATACCTTACCCGTACCTAGACGTACCTACTAAATTTAATAAATTACTCGCGTTTAGGTTCACTCGAACGTATAAAAAATCACAATGAGAGAGGAAACAAGCTGTGCCGTTTAAAGCAAATACTAATTGAAAATTAATTAAAACTGAGTAAGTATGAGTACTAAGTGTATGAGGCAGCGCGGCCGTGCGTGACGAGTCAGAACATTCCAGAAATACGGGTTTGTTGATTCAGTTGCCTCGCGCTTACTTTTCATAAAAGATTTTGTTTTTTTCCTGGAAGGCTTTTTGTGTACAAAAACAGAACATAAAATACATAATATATTAAATTACATACACTCTCTGTGAATGTATTCTAACAAGAGTACCTCAAAAGTTGAAAACTTATGAGCGAAACAGCAGAAACTTAAAAAGTTCGAAGTTCTTGTTATGGAACTTGTTCCTGAAATAGCCAGAAACCTCAAACGCGTTGTTACTCATTAAGAATGGATCACAAAGCCACACATAGTTAAGTAGAAACACAAAAACATATTTTGTTATAAAACTTGCATTTCCATTACATAACATAATCAGCCTATACGGGCCACCTCTCTTTTGAAAGGGTAGGCCGTAGGATTACGGCCAACTCCCTTTCAAGAGAGAGGTGGCCCGGTGTCCTCCACGCGGGCCCAGTGCAGGTTGGTAGAAGTCACATGCTTTCGAAATTTGCTTCTAGGACACTGTTACCTCACGATGATTTCCTTCGCATTGCCATTAAATTAGTATTTTTATTAATAAACTACTTAACAGTTGTTATTTATTTAAATTTCATTTTAATTCTGAATAAACCATAATTTTCATTTAACATTTAACTATCTACCTACGAGTATATTTTCATGAATGTAAAAGCATTCGGCACTGAACACTTGCTGCAAGGCTGTCGCATCCTGTCAGTTGTCGCCACTTATATGAGGGAAAGTCTGGTCTAATTTACACAGCTGGTGACTTTAGGAAGTTAATATTTGGCTTAAATGTTTTAGAGCTGATGGAAACGTTTTGAAATAAGTTTCTTTTAAGTTATTCATTTATTAATTCAAGCACACAAATGTACAGAGAGAGAGAGACATTTTCTATCAGTTAACCTTTGGTGCTAATTCGGATATTGAGGTGTGGAAACAGGAATTAAGGAATTTAGTGGCCAATAACGAAATAAGTAGGCAGCCCGCAGGGTGGCTGGTAGAGAATATGGACATCTGAAATACCAGAGGTGACGTAGGTGCATTGTAATTTTTTCGGGAGCCTGCCGGTTTACCAAAATTTTAGCAACTTTTTTTTTTTACACCAATGCAATATTTGGAATGATTTTAGTACGCACATTTTCATTTGGTCAAATTTTTAATCGGCAGAATATTACCAAGGATAATGTCATTAAGGCATTTGGTCTTTAATCAAATGATTTATTACAGCAATCAATCTTTAGACAATAAACAATTACCCAAATGATTTGTTATGAAAAAAAAATATAAAAACAAAAATAAGATTTTTTGGGAATTATATAATTAAAAACTGCACTTTTATTTGCGTACTTCTTTTTAAGTTAATTTGCTTGAATTTTTCTTTATGCCTATATCTATGTATGTTTACGAACGACGAACGAAAAACGAACTAATACCAGAACTGTAGGTTAGGTTAGAATCCATTACAACATTATATACCTAATATTAATTGACAAACCTGGGCAAGGCAAACGCTTCTTGGGAATTCTTTACAATCGGTGGAAGGGTGTCCAGTCTGGAGCCGAGCCCTACAGAACAGTACGGAGGAGGGGTGCTGTTCTTCCCCGAAAGGGAAACCTGACCCATTTTCCCGATATTTCCATATAATTAGGAAAAACGAAAATTTTATCAGCCTAGGGTAATTTAGGAACAGTCACACACTGACGTGCAACTGTATTGTAACCCTTCATGCAGGCAGGAGACATCTTAGCAAAGAGATAAAATTTAATGCCAACGTCTGTCGATGTCTTGTTGAGGGGCTTGTGGCTAAGTAATAACAGCCGTACGAGTCGATCGATCAGGTTAAGCTACGCTTGCCGCGGTTGGCCCATGGATGGGTGACCATCTTTACATACCAAGACCCCTCCGTGCCTCGTAAAGCACGTTAAGCCGTTGGTCCCGGCTGTTATTCGTGGATCTTTGACAGTCGTTACGGGTCGTCATAAGCCCGAAGTCTGACAACCAGTCTTACCTAGGGGTATCGCATTACCTAGTAAATGGGTTGTGGAGGTCAGATAGGCAGTCGCTCCATGTAAAATACTGGTATATATCTGCATCCGGTTAGACTGGAAGCCGACCCCAACATAGTTGGGAAAAGGCTAGGGAGATGATGTATGTCGATGTCATAGCTGACCCAGTAAAGCGATGATTGATGATGTCTTACAGAAAGTCTGTAGACAGGAACTTGGTAATTGTTTCTAATAGGGAAGCGTTAAAGATACTCATCATCTTTGAAAATTAAACTTTACTCCCCTGGTATTAAAGTTAAGGTAATCTCAGTTTAGCCAAACGCTAATGAAGACGGCGTTCCAAGGTAATTAGTAAGTTACGCGAGTTAGTCTGTTAAGTAATGTTTTAGAGCAGTGGTGGCCCAGTAGTAATGGCCCCGACTTACAAATGGTAGGTCAAGGGTTCAAATCAAGGCAGGTGTTTTACTTTGTGTAAATAATTTCAACACCACTGCTCTCAAAACCGTGAAGGAAAACATCGTGAGGAAACCGGCGTGTACTAGAACTAAAAATTCGAAGACATGTGACATCTACCAATCCGGACTCGGTAGGCGTGGTAGAAACACTCCCTCTCGAAGAAAGAAAGCCTGTGTCCCAGCTGCGGAAACAGTATATAGGCTGATTATGCACTTTAAATCGACACAGAGATGCTTATCATAATTCATTCCAGAACTTTCCAAGTGACTTACATCAAGTAAATTATGTGTGATATGTATCGGAGGTAAGTAGTCATAATAGAGTGAAACTTTAAGCCCCATATAATGCCGTTGACCTTGCTCATGCAATCATAAAGGATAGAATTTCCATAACATAACATTCCGGCTGAATACAGCCGTGATGTTATGTTATGGAAATTCCTCTGTCTAATACCTTCGGGGAATACCCCGAGGTGTACAAGGTTACATCAGGCTAAGGTAATACTAGCAAAAGTAACTCCTAAGGTTCTCTGAGTATTGCCTTAAACGTATTAAACACGTTTGATTTATCTGGTGATACAACTAATAAAAGAGATCGCTGCTGTTCTTCTGTACGATTTTTTTTTGTGCATCGTTTCCCATTAACATGTATTTTTTCAGGATCTTTCACAATAAAACTTACAGAGAAAAGAGATTGTTTCAATCTACACCAATTTTGTCCATTATCACGGAATCTCCGCCTTAATGGGTGAAACGTGAGTAGGCACAACAACAAGATAAATAAAAAGGGGAGTCCTGATCCTAACGCCAAAAGTTCTTATGACATGTTTTCCCAATAAGTTTCTTCAGTAAAGTCTACAAAGTCAAACCATCTATTAATGAATACCATGGGACAAAAATAGAGCTATTAACGTCACATTAGGGACCTAAAAGGTTACATAGTCTGAAATTCGTAAACAACACTAAAAGCATAGGTCTTGTTGACATTTTATAAAGCAATAAAAGCTTATAGGTTTATGGTTTATACTTAATATTAATGAAACGGTTTTGTATGATTTTGAGTAACAAACAGGTCCGATATAAGTGCACTGCCACCAATGGACATTTGAAATACCAGAGCATTGCAGGTACATTACTATGCCAGAGACAAAGCTGAAATATCTTATGTGCATGTACCTAACTGCACCGACAGCCATACCCCCAGTTCTGAACATAGCAACGCTGCTTGCAACACAGTGCCTACTACTTCTTCTCACCCGACAAGGTCATTCACAAAGAGTACAAAAGCAGTGCGTTGGCTAATTCATTATTAAGTATCCGATAGTGATACTGCCACAAATGGAAACATTACTATCCTAAAGACAACGCTGAAATATCTCATATACCTAATCGCACTGCTGGGACTCAGGCCACCTCTCGGTGAGAAGAAGTAGGCCGTAATCAACACGCGGGCCCAGTGCGGGTGTCTTTGAATTTTTGGTTCTCGGAAATATCGGTTTCCCCACAATGTTATCCTTCACCGTGAAAACAGTGTTAATGAAATAATTTAGCCAAAGTAAAGTGCCTGCCTGGGTTCGAACCCGCGACCTACTAATCGTAAATTTGGGCCGTTACTTACCACTGGGCAATTCAATGTCTCATATACCCATACCCAATTACAGCGACACCCATACTTCCAGTTGACTATAGCAACGCTGCCCAACGAGCTTTGGTATGGCTCCTATTCATCCTATAAAAAAAAATCAGTCTAAAGATATCCAAATACCCTCCCCTTGGTGTAATCCCCTTGATTACCCTTAAGACGTCCTTTGACGTAGGAAAGGGATTTTATTTTTCTTTTTTTAAAGCCATATGAGTTCTTTGAATACCTATTGATAATACTATAAGGTGTTTCATTATCTACTTATTATTTTACCACCGAACAGTCAGCCGCATATTAATTTAGGTACTCAGCCGAGTTTCAGTTGTTAGTCCGTTAGCAACTAGAATGTTGGCCAATGAGATCTCAGCCATTTAAACTCTTAATAATTTGTGGCCAATCACCGCCAAAACCTTCACCGATCAAAACTAATTAGTGTCAATTTGCGGTAAACTTTCAAAATAATTAATAGTTAGTGAAACTAACAAGCGTGTGTCTAAAAGAATCATCGTAATATAAGCAAGTAATTATAAATTATTAAAGCGAAGTAATTAATAAGCACATTTGAACTGGCAACACTGGTAGCCGGTCGTCAAAAAAACGGTCTCTAGGTTAATTATTTTAGTAAATTAATAAAAGTGTTATAATTATAATAAAGTAGTGTAATATAGTCAAGCCTAGGTATTAAGCATTCATAACAGTGATTATCAAGTGTTTTTTGTCGCGAAAAGTTCGTAATATCAGGATTCAAAACCGGCTGTCAACCCAACGTACCAACGGTGACGGATTTCAAACTCATCGATCCCGGGGAGTATTTTGTTTTATTTAAGTGCTTGTATTTACACACCACAGAACTTCACAAAGTACTGCTCAGGTCTCTGAGCCACGTTCATCACACACTGGCACGGTTTATGTCTCCTTTTGCTTGACAACTAGTGGAAGCAAAATCGACGACGAAAACATTCGCCCAGACAATTAAATACTACATAATTTACTGCACAAAAATAGGCTCATTAGAGCCTATTCATACTACAAAACCTGTTGTCATACTTGTTATTGTCAAAAATTAAGCTCCTTTGTGTTTCACAATAAAAGCAGTATTTCTTGTAACTTCACTTCTATTTAAAATCTCCATCTCATTGCCTAATAACTTAATCTTAATACTAAACTTCCTTAGTAACTTATTTTAAAATCTATTTGTTAACATTTCATTGCTTATTTCTAACTTACTTTAATTTAATTTTTCTTTTTTTCCCTTCTACCTCCTAATAATCTAAATATTGGAACATCTTTTCTCACACTGTTATTTAGCTGCATAACTTCACACATTCCAGGTGATTGACATTTCAAAGAAAATGATGACCCGCAGTGCTACAATCAAGGAGATGGAAGCAAAATTAAGAGCTACCTTGACGAAGCTTGAGGTTTCTGAAACTATGTGTAAACAGCTGCTCCGTGAAAGAGAAGACAGTGAGGTGGAAGTGGAAAACATTATATTAAAGAACACCTCCCTCAAGAATGAGCTGTCTCAGCTACACATGCAACACATGGACTTAACTGACCAGCACAGTCAACTACAACATCTAGTGTCAACATTTCAAGAGTGCAGTGACACCCATGAACTGGCATTGAAGCAAATCAAAGAGCTTGAACAGAGATTGAGTGAAGCCCAAGAGGCACTATCTATCTATGAGTGTATCAAAGTCAGTAACCAGGTTGCTCGCACCAGTAATCTTTTTGATGAGTTGGTAGGTAGTAAGCCAATATCAGTGTGTGAGCCAGCTGTAACGATAGATTTGACTGGTGATGATGCCATACCATTATGTCCTATTGTTATGAGTCACAACAAATTAAAGAAATACATTAAAATCAAGAAATTAATTAAACGGTCACAGAGAGCAATAAAAAAACAAAATCTCTTAAAATTAAACCTTTCGCTTAGAAAGGAACGTGTTGTCTTATCGAAAAGTTTAAATATTTGTTCTATTGAATTAGATAAATGTAGGGAGAAGTATGATACTGATATTCAGCTCCTCTATAATGATATATTACACAAGGAGCACTTACTGAGGGTTATTTCTGAAAACTATGAAACTTCACAACGACAACTAAGTGACCGCTTGTTTGAGGCTGGGGAACTACTGGATTTGGTGAAGAACAATGCTGAAAGGTATGAGTCTCTGACTAATGATCTTTCATGCAGCTGTGCCAACCAACCACCACCTCTTCAGCCTCAGCCTGACTTGTCCCCTCCAATATTGACTCTTCCAGCAGACACCTCACAGATAAAGAAATCAATATTCTTTTCCGACGAGTTAGGTTCTGGCTTTGGAACAATTTTACTCAATTACCTTAGCCATAGTTTTATCAATCATAGTTATCATAACATAAGTTTTAACCAAATGATTAAAAGAATTGCCAACACAAACCTAGATAAATATTCTACTATGGTTTTGCTATTAGGTAATAGCACTGGTATTACCAGAAAGGACATAGTGGATGGTGTTAACACCTTATTAAAGTTAAAAATAGGAAAGCTAATGTTGTGTGCTTTTCCTTACTCTGATACTTTATCAGATAATGAGAATAATCATATTTATAAGTTGAATAATACTATTCACAAGCTGACATGTTGTCATAGTGACAAATTATTGTATTTTGACACTAACAAGTTTGTTAGTGGTTTTAAGTTAACTCAGAGAACTTTATCTCTGTCTGGGGAATGTAGACATCTGATTGCTATGTTGATAGCATATAATATTAACGAGGTTATAGCTAATATAACAAATTTTAGTATTAGTGACAAATCTGTGTTGCATAGTTATACTAACAACATTGTGATTGATTATGAATCATCATATTGTACAAAGGAGGATCCACCTACAATGCCAACATCCTTGGACGCCACTACCAGTCAGATAGGGTATTTCCCTCCTGCTGGAACTTATACGGGCAATCTAGACTCTCCAGTTGTAGCTGTGGAGGTATCTCCTGATAATAATTTAAACTAGTCAGTGAGACAACAGAAGTTACCCCTTCAAATAACCAATTATTATTACAGAATAATAAAAAGGTATCTTCTGGCAATATAATTAATAATAATAAGAAGAAACTAAAGGGTGTGCAACATATTATAAAATTATTTAATCAAAATATCCAAGGTTGCGCTTCCAAATTACTGGAAATAGAATTGTTTTTGGAAAACACCAAGTTTGATGTCATTTGTTTAACAGAGCATTGGTTGAAAGATTATCAAGTAATGTCAATTAATTTTGAAAATTATCGTGTAGCAAGCCATTTCAGCCGACAACATATGATACATGGCGGGTCATTAATATTACTTAAAAATTCGATTAAATCCAAAGAACGTAAAGACATCATCAGGCTGTCTGTTGAACACATCATTGAATTGTCCTGTGTTGAGCTCGATAAGCATGTTATAGTATGCGTATACAGACCTCCTAGTTACCAGAATCTATCCGTGTTTGATTCTGTAATGGAAGATGTGTTAAAGAAACTTAGTACTAGTAGTAAGTCAATAGTCGTATGTGGAGATTTTAATATTAATTTATTGGAAAATAACTCGAATACTGTCAGATTATTGAGTCTTTTTGGGTCATTTGATTTGTCAAATGTGTTCATGGAACCAACCCGAGTGACAGCTTCTTCTGCCACCTGTAGGTATAGATAATATTTTTTGTAATTGCGATTACTTACACAAACAAATTGTAAATAAGTTGCCATCTGATCACAGTGGACAAATAATAACATTTAGTGCCTACATGCCTATACAAAAAATTGAAATAAGGTTTAGGCCAATTACATGTAAAAATTTAGAGAAATTAAACAATTCTTTGGCCAGTAAATTATGTGATCACAGTTTTAATAATATAGATGACACCAATGAGTTCTACGCCGAGTTCTTTTCACTATTAAACGCGCAATTTTATGACACTTTTCCACTGAAAACAAAAAGTATTTACACGAAGTTTTTATTCAGTGACTGGGCTACTCCAGGTATTCGTAAAAGCAGGGAAAAACTTTTTGAACTTTATGGTTTAAAGCAACATATGAAAAATACAAACTTTCATCAGTATGTTGCAAAATATTCAAAAACTTTTAAAAGGGTGTGCCAAAGAGCTAAAGCTCTTTATATAAGCAATAAAATAAAATCAGCTGATGATAAAATAAAAACTACCTGGCAAATAATAAATAATGAAACAGGTAGGAAAAAACAGCGAAATAGTGAATTTAATTTAGAGACTGCACATGGCCCCATCAATTCAGATGTAGAAATAGCTCAGGAATTTGAAAACTTCTTTGCTAATATTCCCCTTAAGACTACTGAAGCATTAAATTCTTCCCCCACGCTTTCTGCTGCCTTACTTAAAAGGAATGTAAAGGCATGCCCTTTGGAGCTTAGGTTTCAGCATACAAACCCCCAGGCTGTTATAAGAGCTTTTAAAGATCTTAAAATTAAATCAACAGAAGATCTCTGGGGTATGTCGGTAAAAGTATGTAGATCTCTCATCGAAACCATTGCGCCCTATTTAGCTTTCATATTTAACACCAGTGTTGACCAAGGAGTCTTTCCGGATCTAATGAAACATAGTAAAGTAGTACCATTGTTCAAATCCGGTGATAGTAAAGAACCAAACAATTATAGACCTGTGTCAATTCTGCCAGTTCTCAGTAAGGTGTTTGAAAAGTTGATGCTCAATCAAATGTTACGTCACTTTAATAAAAATAACATCTTTCATGATCACCAGTACGGCTTCACCAAAGGGCGTTGTACCACTGACGCCGGTGTCACCCTAATGAAGAACATTTTTAACGCCTGGGAAGAAGCACAAGATGCTATTGGAATCTTTTGCGACCTCTCTAAAGCGTTCGATTGCGTAAACCATGAAACACTTCTGATGAAACTCGAGCACTATGGGATTAGGAAAACAGCACTTGACTTGTTAAGATCATACCTGAAAGATAGAAAGGTTAAAGTCCAAGTAAATGGCGTAAACTCATTGGGGTCTGAAATGACAATGGGCGTTCCTCAAGGTTCGATATTGGGTCCATTCCTCTTTTTAGTTTATATTAATGATTTACCCCAATTACTTCAAAATCAACCGAAGATGGTGTTATTTGCAGATGACACATCATTGATCTTTAAAATAGACCGAAGGTCACAAAATCTTGACGACGTGAATAACTCTATTCTTCAGGTCCAAGATTGGTTTACGGTAAATAATTTAGTACTTAATGAAAAAAAAACCAAATGCATTAGATTTAAATTACCTAATGTTAGAAGTAGCGAATGTGACATCATATTGAATGGCCAAAAACTAGAATTTGTGAATCAAACAGTTTTCCTGGGAATCACGCTAGACGAGAAATTACAATGGGGACCTCATATAACATCTATTGCGGGGCGGTTAAGCTCGGCGGCTTGTGCTGTTAGAAAGATAAGACAGCTAACAGATGAAGAAACCGCGCGTTTGGTCTATTTTAGTTACTTCCACAGTATTATGTCATATGGCATTTTACTGTGGGGTCGGGCTGCTGACATGGAATCCATTTTTATTTTGCAAAAAAGAGCTGTCAGAGCCATTTACAATCTACGTCGCCGCGAATCTCTTAGGGAACTATTTAAAAGGGTTAATATTATGACGGTACCTTGCCAATTCATTTATGAAAATATTATGTATGTAAGAAAAAATCAACATCTTTTTAATAAAATAAGTGATAGACATAATTTTAATACTAGAAATAAAGATAAATTAGATCAACCTTTTTTCAGATTATCTAAAGTACATACATCTTTTATGGGGTACTGTGTTAAATGTTACAACAAAATACCTTGTGAAATATTGCAATTAAATGAAAGAAAATTTAAAACTTACATTAAAATTACACTTTGTAAGCAAGGATATTACAAATTAGAGGATTATATCCAAGATAAGAATGCTTGGAAACATGCTGGTCCTGCTCCATAGGACAATCTCTAGAGTCTAGACAAAATCAAACTGGTTGCTAATGTAATTGTATAATTTATTCTTTTTTTTTATTCTCTTTGACATTGATTTACATTCTGTAATTACTTAAGGTCACCCGGACTTATTACTCCTTATTATTTATTTATGAAAATAGTCTACTTTTGGAATGTTTGTAAATATGTGAGCACCATGTACCTATCACATAGTCAATTTATATGTCATGGTTTCATTAATTCATTTTAATTTTTTTTTTTTTTTTACCTATTGTGGTATAGTAATTTTATGTTTAGGTGCATCGTCTTCACATATAATTATATAATTAATGTATGCAAAATATTGTAAAACATTTTAAAAGAGTAACGGTGGAGTTTCTTGCCCATTCTTCTCCATACGAAAACTACCTTTTGGAAGGGGCGACTAGAATCAATTTAATTTTAATTTTGACGTTCAAAAGTGCCTTTTATGTGCCTATTTGAATTAAATGATTTGACTTTGACTTTGACTTTGACTTTGACACACGAGGAGCCGAAGTTTGTCAATTAAGTCATAGCGGTTTATTTACTAATTAAAGAGATTTTAAAGGAATAATAAATCTATGTGAATACTTAGTATCTGAATACCCATGTAGTACCTATTTACCAGGTAGTCCAATATAGACGTATGGTAGAAAAAGACATAAGTACTGCGCTGACCACAAATAAATTGAGGTAAGGGGTCATTTTGACCTATGTAATGTTTGTAGATGTAAGTAACTATGAAAAAAACTTTTATAGCATAATAATTGTAATTTATTATGACTTATATGGTCAGATAGGCAGTCGCTCCATGTAAAATACTGTTCAGCTGCATCTGGTTAGACTGGAAGCCGACCCCAACATGGTTGGGTAAAGGCTAAGCAAATTATGATGAATTGTAATTTATGAATCTGCTATGTTAAAATTTATAGGTATACGAAAAGTAATAAATACAACCGCACGATATTCCAGAAAAAAATTGAGTTCCTGTCTGAAAGCACTGAAAAATATGGTCCGATCTCATTTATTTTTTCATTGAGCTATTGAATCTCACACTTTATTTAATCTTTTAAATTGATACGATATTTTACAGCTTAAGTAAAATAAAATAGCTATAATATAATTAGGAACTCAATTAAGAATTAAATTATATAAAAATAAGCTGGTAAGTACTATCATGGACACTTCCGCCTGATCACCACTAAGTTCATTTTTGCTTGCACTCAAAAAATAGAAGCGCTCTCTAGCCCCGCCCCGTTGACCTTGAATAGACGAATGAAAGATAAGACGGGCCGACTGCACTGTCGCTCGACGCGGTGACGCACGCGCCGTTCGAGATTTATTTTTATTTTCAAACTACTGCTATTACCTATTTATTATATTATGGACTAACTTCTGCCCGCGACTTCGTCCGCGTAGATTTCGGATTTGTGACAGGATTGCGTATCTCAAAAGGAAATCAAAATAACCCATAAAGATACAAAATATTTTTTTTTTTAAATAAATTGAAGTAACAAGATGATTTTTTTAAACTTTGCGAAAAAGGAAATCAAAATAACCCATAAAGATACATAATATTTTTTTTTTTAAATAAATAGAAGTAAGAAGATGATTTTTTTAAACTTTGCGAAAATTATGAAAACTTTATAACACTACAGATCATGGATGTGATGTAAATAGTTATATTATGACTTGATTTTTGATTTTGTAAACTTATTCCTGCACGTGCACGGCCTTGGTGACGCCCACTTCGCAACGGGCCGTGCAGCAGAAATCGTAATATTTTAATTTCGCCATAACTTCAAAACCAAACGTCCAATTTTAATCATTCAAAGACCAAATATTATCTACATAAACGGTACTTACTGATGAAATAATTTATTTTGATAAGGATTAATGGCATGAGTAAAATAAATGCGTTTAAATGTAGTCCAAAAAAAATTCAAGATTTTTAAATTAAAAAATGGTTGTTATGCCTCTCTCGACATAGATAGGTATAGTGTGTCGCGAACTTTTTTGTAGATATTTATAAGATCTACAATTAATTTGAACATTTTATGGTTCTATCTTTTATAGTTTAGGCAGCGTACGCAAAATAAGTAACTTTTCTGGTTGATTTTTTACACCTTGTGTCCGAAAAACCCAAATATCTTACGGAACCCTATTTTTTTCCGAAATAAAATTTAGCCTATGTTACTCGTGGATAATGTAGCTTTCGAATGGTGAAAGAATTTTTTAAATCGGTTTAGTAGCTTTTGAGCCTATTCATTACAAACAAACAAACAAAGTTTTCCTCTTTATAATATTAGTATAGATAGATCTGGGAAAATTCGTTG
This sequence comes from Apamea anceps, assembly GCA_951799955.1. NCBI lineage: Eukaryota > Metazoa > Arthropoda > Insecta > Lepidoptera > Noctuidae > Apamea > Apamea anceps. Next base: position 11,919,501 of record OX637505.1, on the reverse strand, counting down.
AGATAAATAATACATTTTGTCTTTATTTTTCTAATTAGAAATTTGATTTGATAAATCCTATTGTCGGTTAGGCATTAATTAAAAAGTAAAATAAAATTTTGAAGTTTTATCAGTTTTACTTATTTATTAACTGAACTGAACAAAGATATTCATAAAATATTGGACATAGTAAGTAGGTAAAACACACAATTAACAATATTCAAATTTTCTTAGGCTTTTTGCAATTTTCAGTTCAGTATAAGGTTGTATGGTAATAAAAAATTCAAGACATGCCCTTCAGAACATATCATTGAACGCGTTAGAACGCGGGTTTTTTTAAATTTAGAGCTAGGAAGTTGGTGTGGCCTAGCCTTCATTTCATAAGCCGTTGGCGATTAAGTCGCCAAAAACTTAACGAGAAAAACAATGTCCTATGTAAAAATAAATTCCGGGAGCTCTGCTCTCGGATAAACTGTGAGCACAGTAGGCACCATTACGTTTTGTAATAGTTCGCAGTAACTTTCGCCATTTACTCGCCCTGGGAAATGAACAAGCTCTCCGGGACCATCAGCACTCATCCAGCCCCACATATTAGCGCATATCCTTCTAGAATCATGATTAGGAATCACGTTTCTAGGTAGACATGTGTAAGTAATGCGAGTGATGCATCACGCGTAATATCACCCGAGCGCGTACTGTAACATCACATCACACATTACTCGACAAAAATAAGCATCACACCATCACACTAAACATTACGCGCGCGGTAGCAGCGCAGTGGCTCGCGACATGACTCGCAGACTCGCTCGAACCGAGCCCTCCCGAACGCATCGCATCGGCAATGTTCGGTTTATATCGGAAGTCCGGAACTAGGCGCGTGCGATTTTGTATTTCGCCCGGTCAGGTGACTTATTATGTTATTTTAAACTCTATTTTTATTATAAAAGGGTTTATATTTCCTTGACACTATGTCCTATTACACTAGAACATTGCATTACATTAACGCGCGATGGTGTGCTATCGCATGGCGCAACATCCTATCATCACGCGTGATGTTTGAAGTGATGGTGTAATGTAATATTACGAAATGTAATAATGACATATCACATCGCTTCGTGGTGCACTGTTTTGCACATGTCTATTTCTAGGTTCGTAGCGTGTATTCATCACGCGCCACAAGTGTCGACGACCATGTTGGCTCGACGTAAAACATTTCTCATCTGAGAATATAGCGCTTGTGAAATAGTGTCTACCATACGTTGGAGGTTATCAGATAAGGACGTGGTGCCCGCGGCCTATCCTCTAAGACACCCTCTTCTTCATGGCGTCTGATCCACAGCTGGACAGTGTTTCTCTACAAGGAATAGTCTAATAACAAGTGGCTCCATTAAAAAAAAAACTGACTTGTTTCAAAAAACCCGACCGCAACAAACGACGAAATAGTTCTAAAAAAATCAGTTTTCAGGTTTCATCCATACTGAACCCTAGTCCCAACATTCTCGGTCCGTATATATCTGCCTCCATGTATAGCTAGAAGGCGTAAAAGTACTGATGGTAAGAAAAGTGCTTGTATGGTTTGCATTTATTTTTATTCAGTCATCAATTCATCATTCAGTTGTAAATCTGCACCATTTTTATAAATAAACGTTATTATTATTATTATATCACAAATCACAGTCTGTATATAAATTAATTTAAACTCTCGTCTGACATCTTGCTGACACACATGTTACTGATACATAAAATGACTTGTTATCAGTTGCACTGGGGCATCATTGTAATGTCAAACAAAGAGATGCTTCTTATCTTATCTCGCTTCTTATCTTATAAATGTTGAGAGAAAGACCTCTATGTAATTACCGAAACCCGCTAGGTATATCAAAAGTATCAAAGGATGCCACCGACTTTTTCCCACTGCGGTTATTGAATTTTATGACTCTTTTGTTCGGCTTAAGCTTATTGTAAAATTTCTAGAAATGAATTATTTAATAATTAGTCACTATCTACTTATTTGCACGGAATTTAAAGTAGGTTATTATTAACCAACAACAACAATGGCAAGCATTTTTTTACTTAAAACCAACTATTTTTATTTATTAATTTATTCATATAAAAATTCACATTGTGTTTGAATTATGCACATTCATTAATTTATAACGGCTAAAAATATAAATTATGAATTTCAAATAGTAAATTTCACTGCAAATAAATATTGTGCAGGACCGCTATGGGGCCTAGGTAATGACACGTAGTCTGATCGGGTGCAAAGCGTCGGCGAAGAAGTTGTTAGTGGGGCTGAGAATGTTTTCCCTGAAGGCCTGGTAGCGGGGGGGTTTCATGCGGGAGCGAATGCCACGGTTTCATGCATTTTTCTTAATAAAACAGCTTGTTGAGGGTTTCTGGCTTCTTATTTATTTTCATGTTCTTCTTAGTATAGCTGGATTCGGAATGTCTGGGCGGTCAAAAGTCGCTTCTTTTATAGAGGAGGGCAGCCAATCATGGCCCTAGAAATTTGCACTCGGCACCATTTAATGTCCCTTTAGCCAATCAGCGTTCGCGGGGTTCTCACGAGCATTAATGCACGATTTGTATGGGAATTCTATTTAGCCTTTTTTTTGGCGCTCAGACATGCCCGATTACAATGTTCTTATTTTTATATTATGTGTATCGACTTATTCTAACTATGTACAAATTTTCTAAGTGATACCTTTTAATTTGGGCCATAAAATTAACAAAAACTAAAAGGGCTCTCATTACAGTAAAGTTTGGCCGTACTTAAGCTTTTTTCGCTCCATGTGCAAGTGGCGCCATCAGGCGGGGGTAATAAAAGACATGCAAAGTTATTATATATTTCACAAAAATAACACAAGTCATTAATTATCACATAATACAGTTATTAAACATAGGTTTTCTTACACTATCTTATTCCTAGTTCTATGTTAATATGACGTAGTTAACAAAGACGCTTAAGTATACGTTACAATTTAAGATTTACACTTTTAACGCTAATGACTAAGTATATAATCGCTGTGGGTTACAAGAGTCACTTTACGTTATACATAAGGCACTGTCACTATTCGTTATCATCTAACAAGTTTACATTGTGTACCTTATGGTGTCGTGCACAATATTCAACAAAGGAATTAGATACGTTGCACGATTTTGTGTACCAAACGGAGTTTGAATGTTCTCTGATGACTGTGAAAACGAAAAGAGGGGAAAGCTCAAGGCCTCCTCAGCGGCCGCCAAGTCGCAAGTACCACCAGCCAAAGGTACCTTATGGCGTTGTGCACATTCTCCCGCCGTCGCGAAGCCGCGACTCTGTTGGCAGCACGACGATTTTCCTGGTGGGGCGGCGTAATACGTGGCCGCTGCTTGTGGTGACGTCCACGACCCGAACTTCGCCGTCGGCTCCTGGATACAGCTGGCTGATGCGTCCTCGTGGCCAGACGTTGCGTGGCAAGTTGTTGTCGCAAATGATGACCAAGTCGCCCAGTTTAGGTTGGGTACCTGTGCTACTCGGCTCCCGCCGCTGTTGCAGCAATGGTAGGTATTCCTTGACCCACCGTCTCCAGAACATGTCCGCTAGCACCTGGGCTCGTTTCCACTGTTGACGGGCGGTTATGTCTTTTTCTTCGAAGTGGCCGGGCACTGGGACATGTGGATTCGGTCCGATGAGTATGTGATTCGGTGTCAGCGCCTCTGGCTCTAGGGGGTCGACAGAGACGTGAGTCAGAGGTCGCGAATTCACTGTGTTTTCGACTTCGACTAATAACGTGGCCAACGTCTCGTCACTCGGGTATCGTTCGTTTAATGTGACGCGTAGCGCTTCTTTCACAGATCGCACCATCCGCTCCCATGTTCCTCCCATGAAAGGTGCTGAGGGTGGAATGTACCTCCATTCGATACGGTGGCATGTGGTCTCATGATGCATAGCCTCGAGCGCGGCCTCGCCGAGTTCTTTTTCAGCTGCCTTGAAGCAGGTGGCGTTATCGCTCCACAACTCCTTGGGGCAGCCTCTTCTGGCCATGAATCTTCTTAGTGCCGATACCGCTGAGTCAGCACTTAGTGAATGCGCGATTTCGATATGTATCGCTCTGGAGGTCATACATGTAAAGAGTGCGCCGTACCTTTTTTCGTGATGGCGTGCGACCGTGACCTCCATTGGTCCGAAGTAATCCAGTCCCGTAAAGGTGAATGGCCGCACGTGGTGTGCCAGGCGTGCAGCTGGTAGGTCGCCCGTGAGGGGAATCGCTGGCTTTGCCCTTCGGATGCGACACAGTAGGCAACTTTTCACTATGCTTCTTACTGCTGGGCGTATTTTTAATATCCACAGTCGTTGTCTTAACTCGTTCACAATCATTTCCACGCCGCCGTGATGTAATTTCTCGTGTACATAGGCTATGTACAGGCGTGTGTATGTATGTTTGCCCTCTAGTATAGGGGGGTTGGAAGCGTCCTCTTGTATATCTCGGGCCGCGGTCACTCTTCCTTTTAGTCGTATGATGCCCTCTTCGTCGACGTACACGCTGAGTTGGTATAGTCGATCGTTGTTGCTGGGTGGGTGACCTTTAGTTATGCGGTCAATCTCAGATGGGAAACTTTCCTCCTGGCTTGTTTTGATCCACAGCTGTTCCGCCCTTATCAGGTGTGAGGCCGGTATTTCGTGATAGTGATAAGTGTGGCGGGGCGAGTCTCTTGTCGCTCGTGCTGGAGGTGGCGTTTTCTTTGCATTACGCCAGTCGGGGTCATCGACCTTTGTTTTTCCTGTGCGTTTTCTTGTAGCCGCGACTGTGCTTCTGTGGGGTCGGCAGAGATCTATGAATTGTAGCACTCTAGCTGTCGTTCTTATGAGTCGCGTCCACTTGGAAAACTTCTCTATACGTGGGAGGGGGTTTTGACCTCGGCCGCTCTCCAGCTGATTTAAGTTGCATTTTTCTTTCTCTTCTCCGGTGTCGTATTTTACCGTTTTCTCTTCTTGTGGCCATTGGGATTCCGGGTTTCTTAGGAACGGGGGCCCCTGAAACCATCTGTGAGTCGCCGTGAAGTTGTCTGGCGTATCTCTTGTTGCGTCGTCGGCCACATTGTCTTTTGAAGATAGCCACCGCCACTCGTTTTTCTTAGTGGTTTCTTCTATTTCAGCGAGGCGGTGGGCTACGAACGACTTGTACGTGCGCGGCTCCGCTCTGATCCATGCCAGTGCCGTGCGTGAATCACTCCAATATGTCTGACTCGCTATCTCGTACTCATGTTCTCGTCTTACTGTTTGTGCGAGACGTGCTCCTAGCAAGGCAGCTTGTAGTTCTAGTCTGGGCATGGACACTGGTTTTAGTGGTGTCACACGGCTCTTGCCGCCGCTAGGGTTACGTGCACACTGCCGTCGGCTCGTTCTGTCCTCCAGTACACTGCCGCGGCGTAGGCTTGTTCGCTCGCGTCGACGAAGGTGTGCAGCTGTCGTGAGATGCTGGGTTCGACGTCATAGCAGCGCGGTATTCTCAGCTGTTTGATTACGCTGAGTGACGTCATCCACTTTTTCCACCTGTCTTCTAGCTCCGTGGGTATTGTGTCGTCCCAGTCGGTTTTGTAGCTCCAGGTGTCTTGGAATATTCTCTTGGCTGGGGTAGTGATTGGTGATATTAACCCCAGTGGGTCGAATAATGCCATTATGATGCTCAGGGCTTCTCGTTTCGTCGGGGAGCGATTGTTTTCTTTCACCTCTGCTGGTATCTTGATCGTGTCTGTGTTGAACCCGATGTGATCTTCTTTCACATACCAGAGTAGTCCGAGCGTCTTTTCTGTTTCTCTGCCACCCAGGCTTACCGTGGCTGACTTGTCTTGTTGTGGTGGGTTGAACTCTTCGATGGTTCTTACGTCGTTTGATGTCCACCCGTCCAGTATGAACCCTGCCTTTTTGTGGATCAAGTCGACTGCCTTTGTGGTTTCTTTCGCTTCCATAATAGTGGGAAAGCTTTGCAGGTAGTCGTCCATGTAGTGGTTCTTTTGTATTGCCGCCGCTGCCTCTGGATAAGTGTCTGCAAACTCGCTCGCGTTTTTATTCTTGATGTATAGAGCGGTGCATGGTGATGACGTGGATCCGAATATGACTGACGTCATGCGATATTCTTCCGGTTTGCCCTCCCGCCGTTCGCCTCTCCACAGGAATCTGAGGGCGTCTCTGTCTTCTTCTCTGATCTTCACCTGCATGAACATTTCTTTTATGTCTCCGCTGACAGCGTATGCGTGTTGTCTGAATCGCATAATTACTCCAGGGAGGGACTGCAGCAGGTCTGGTCCTGAGTACAGCATGTCGTTGAGACACATACCGGTGGCTTTTGCTGACGCGTCATGAACCAGTCGAGGCGGTTTGTGTGGCTTCGCTGGGTTGATGACCGGGAAGTGGGGCAGGTACCAGGTTTTTCCCTCTGGGGCTGGGACGGGTGCTTGTTCTGCGTAACCGGATCTGAATAGATTGTTTATTCTTTCTTCATATTTTGATTTCAGATCTTCATCTTTGTCCAGTTTCTTTTCTAGTGAACGTAGGCGTCGCTCGGCTTCGTTGTAGTTGTTTGGTATCTGGAAGTCCTTTTCTTTCCAAAGCAGGCCGGTTTCGAATCTACCGTCAGGCAGTCTCTTACTGGTTTCTTCTAATATCTGTATGGCTCTTTGCTCAGGATCTTCTTTTTGTTTCTTTGGTTCGATACACAAGGATTCGAGTTTGAAATACTCCTTGATTCTTTCTTCTATGGATGGCTCTTCTTCTTTTTCTCTGAGTTTTCCACAGAATGCTACGGTGGCTGAGTGTGAGTTGTGACAGCCATGAAGCACCCAGCCGAGTTGTGTGAGGGAGGCAACTGGTTGGTTGCGACGTCCGGTGCGTAGCTTCCTTGATACTATGAGGTGCCAATTATCTTGACCAATCAGCAACTTGGGCGAGGCGCGCTTGTATGTGATCTGATCTTTGATGTCGATCAGGTGTTCGCAGTCTTCCAGGTGGCGATCGTTCACTGTTTCTGGTGTGAAGTTCAATCTTTCTACTGTGCGCGCGGCTTTCATCTCATATTCTTCTTCCGTGTATTTTCCTCTTATGTTGAGGTCAATGACCTTGCTGTTGTCATGCTTCATTTCGTTGCCGATTCCTTGGATCCACATAGTGTTGGTGGGTCCGTCGGCTCCGATGACGTCGGCTATTGATGCGTCTATCAGTGTGACTGTGCTTCCTTCATCTAGTAGTGCATATGTTTCGATGCTAGTGTGTGGCCCCTTTAGTATGACGGGGGCGATCTTTAGGTATGCACGTCGTCGGTCACATGGCTTGGCTGTTGATGTGACCTCTACTGCTGGCGCTGCTGTCTCTTTTTTCGTAGAGTCGCTTGCTGTTTCTTGATTCTTTTCATGATGCAGTAACTTGTGATGTCTCATGAGGCATCCATGTTTCCCACACGGTGGAGCTTTGCATTGGATGCGGCGATGCTTGCTTCGTAGACAGCGGTAGCACATGTTGTTTTTCTTTGCTACTTCCCATCTTGAGTTTGTATCGAGGGCGACGAACTGCTGGCAGTCAGGTAGTTTGTGGTTTTGTTTGCACTGCGGGCAGTTGTCGTCTGATGCTGTTCTTTTATCCGTAGCGAAGGTGCGTTCTGTTTTTTTATTCTTTCGCTCTTTTCCCATGGAGTCGTCGTTGGTTATTTCTGGTAGAGCGTAGGCGCCGCACTTGTCTGCTTCTTCATTTAAGAACATGGAGATCTTCTTTAATTCCGGTGTATCTTCTTTCTTCTTCGCGGCGTAGTCGTACCACTTATTTTTCAGTATGGGGGTGAGCTTCTCGTTTATTATTCGCGCCATCTCAGGACTGTGTAGGTATTGTGTCTTCTTTAATGCTTCGATGGTGCCCACTATGTTCGTTACTCGGCCGGCGAAGATACATAGATCTCTGGGGTTATCTGTGACCCGGTTCAGTGACTTGAGTTTCTCCATTTCGACGTGGATGAGTGCTTCTGGTCTTCCGAACCTTCTTTGTAGGGCGTCGATGACGACTTCTGGGTCTGGTTGGCTCACTATTAGGCAGCCGACCGCTTCTTTCGCTGTTCCTCGTAGGCTTCGACGTATACGCGCCAAGTTTTCTGTTCTTGTGAAATACTTCAATGTTTCTTCATAGGTTGCCTTGAAACCGAGCCAGTCTGCACAGTTTCCATTGAATAGCGGCAGCTCTTGAATGTATTTCGGTGGTTCCCTTGTGCTTCGTACCGCTTGAGAGAGGGCGGCGGCGAGGGTTGTCACGTCTATTAATGGTTGACGTGTATCTTCTTGTCTTGGTGTTACTTCGACGGGGTCTTCTTGCTTCTTCTTTGCCTCTTGCGATGACTGTGGTTGGCCAGCTTCAGGTTCTTTTAACCATGTGTTTATACGGACTGAAGCTAGGTCGTCTTCCATTTCTTCTTCGTCTTCTGAGGTGTCTTCTTCTGCTTGAAGTCGCTGGACCCTTACTCGTTGTAATTCTATCTCGGCCTTTGTTTGCTCGAGCTTAAGTTCCGCCAGTTTTTCTTTTGCTTTCAATTCCGCCAGTTGTTTTTTATGTGAAACCGCGGAGCAACGTGACCGGGCGTCCTTTGGTTTTAACGTGCGCTGCGATGCCTTGTCTTTTTCTTTACGGGACGCGGCGCTTGTGTCTTCTGTTCCCGTTGTCGTGGTCGTGGTGGTTTCTTCCGTGGCGGTTGAACTATTCGTTCCGCTGTTAGTGCCCGACGCGTCGGTAGCGGTGTTTAGTGTACCACTAACCGAGGGATTCCTTGTTGTTGCTTCTTCTTCGGCCGTCGGAGTCTTCAGCTCTTCCTGTCGGCGCTTCGTTCGTTCTCCGTCTTGACTACGTGTTAAAACCATCTTGATGCTGGCTAGCAATCCGGCTGCGAAGGACCAATAATGTGCAGGACCGCTATGGGGCCTAGGTAATGACACGTAGTCTGATCGGGTGCAAAGCGTCGGCGAAGAAGTTGTTAGTGGGGCTGAGAATGTTTTCCCTGAAGGCCTGGTAGCGGGGGGGTTTCATGCGGGAGCGAATGCCACGGTTTCATGCATTTTTCTTAATAAAACAGCTTGTTGAGGGTTTCTGGCTTCTTATTTATTTTCATGTTCTTCTTAGTATAGCTGGATTCGGAATGTCTGGGCGGTCAAAAGTCGCTTCTTTTATAGAGGAGGGCAGCCAATCATGGCCCTAGAAATTTGCACTCGGCACCATTTAATGTCCCTTTAGCCAATCAGCGTTCGCGGGGTTCTCACGAGCATTAATGCACGATTTGTATGGGAATTCTATTTAGCCTTTTTTTTGGCGCTCAGACATGCCCGATTACAATGTTCTTATTTTTATATTATGTGTATCGACTTATTCTAACTATGTACAAATTTTCTAAGTAATACCTTTTAATTTGGGCCATAAAATTAACAAAAACTAAAAGGGCTCTCATTACAGTAAAGTTTGGCCGTACTTAAGCTTTTTTCGCTCCATGTGCAAGTGGCGCCATCAGGCGGGGGTAATAAAAGACATGCAAAGTTATTATATATTTCACAAAAATAACACAAGTCATTAATTATCACATAATACAGTTATTAAACATAGGTTTTCTTACACTATCTTATTCCTAGTTCTATGTTAATATGACGTAGTTAACAAAGACGCTTAAGTATACGTTACAATTTAAGATTTACACTTTTAACGCTAATGACTAAGTATATAATCGCTGTGGGTTACAAGAGTCACTTTACGTTATACATAAGGCACTGTCACTATTCGTTATCATCTAACAAGTTTACATTGTGTACCTTATGGTGTCGTGCACAATATTCAACAAAGGAATTAGATACGTTGCACGATTTTGTGTACCAAACGGAGTTTGAATGTTCTCTGATGACTGTGAAAACGAAAAGAGGGGAAAGCTCAAGGCCTCCTCAGCGGCCGCCAAGTCGCAAGTACCACCAGCCAAAGGTACCTTATGGCGTTGTGCACAAATATAATCAATAACATTGAAACAAATAGTGCGTGTGTGAGCGAGAAAGTATTCCGAATTCGCCCGTCACAACAAAGCAGTAATACATACCACTCTCATAAAGGTATAAGTAATTGCTTTACCAAGTATATAGTGATAAGTATAACCAAGATGTAAAATCTAAATATTTGCACGGCAGAAATGCCGAATATAGTGAAACCTATAGATCTTAAGAACTTATGTTAGCTACCTATATTCTTGCAAATAAATCTGTCATTCATTCAAGTTTAAAAACTCTGAATATTTTTTCTGCATGTTTCTCGTTTAATTATTATACTAAAACACAAAAAAATGCAAAAAAAAAATTAAAAAAACAAAACTTAAAAAAAAAACAAAACAAAAAAAATATATTATTATTTTTTGTTTTTTTTTTATTTGTTAATTTTTTTTTTTTGTTTGTTAAATTTAAGCAAAACTGTACTAATTTTTATGCCTTATAATTTTTGGAATAAATATATTATATTATTATTTATTTATCAAATACTTTTATTGATGTAAAACAAACTAGAAAGTATTCAATTACACACAAGATAACATTTGCATGATAAACTTTGCACTGTGCATCGTTAATAAAGTTTTATTTATAAATTAAGGTATTTTAAAACCACACAATTTACCATGACAATAATTAAAATAATTTACTCAAGTAAACAGCTCAATGGTCAATATTCAAAAGGTCCGGTAAGCGCGCCTATGTCAAATAGTTCGTCCGTAAAATTAAAAAAAGGAGTACACGTGATACGTCACTAAGCTGCGCAGTGCAGGTTGCAACTAATTGCGTTATCGCTTTCCTAATAGGCCAAAACTTTTAGGGGGCGTGGTTTGGCGCCGCCGCAGGATTTAGGCGAAAAAATTTTTAAGTGAGCAGGCGGAAAAGGCCGCGATAGTACCTAAGAAATGCTTACGAAGATTTATCGTTTTATGAAAACAAAGGAGTGTTAGTCACGTCAATTATTTCTAGACTAATTTCCGGCGAGAAACTGGTTCCTATTTAATTGGTGACCAGGCGGCAAAGTTCCTAAACACAGACGACATAACAATACAGTATAAGATTGCCAATCCATTAACGAACCCAGAATATGTTTATAGAATGTCTATATACGTATAAACATGTTCCGGGTTACCAATTTATCTGTTCCGTTCACGTGTGTGGGCGGAAGCGCGAACTCTATACAATATACAACGCGGAGACGACAATACGACAATAAAAGAAAACACTGGCACATAAAAAACATGAATATTTTGAAACTATCAAATAAATCCTTACATCGAAATCGAAAAAGTGGTTTTATCAAAGAAATTACCTATATAATAGTGATGGACCGACTATGGGTTTTGCCCACAGAACAGATAAATAACAGTAGGCCAATAGGGTCGCTTCCTGGATAAAAAAATAATTATTATATTTAGTCCGTCAGTTAGATTATCGAAAAATAATGACACATATTTTTTCTTTTGTCAATCAAATAAAAAATAACAAAGATAAAGCGCGTCAAAATTTGGGAGTAGGGGGTCGTGACGTCACGCCATGCTAAAAGTGTAGGAAGGCGTGACGTCATGCGGAATTTTAACGGGCGATATCTTCATCATTTTTTATATAATTGACAAAAGAAAAAATACGGTTCCAATATTTTTTGATACCCTAACTGACGGACTAATTAGATTTTTTTAGGCGGCTAGCCTATTCTCGTAATTTAAAACGTTCAAAATCTAGTCGCAGTCTCATCTCGGCGACCAACAATGAATGTCAAAAACTTGTCAAAATGTAGGGAAATTAGAGGTATTTTTGACAGATAGAGACTGAGATCAGACTGAACGTTCTTATAATTACGAGAATTGCCCCTCTGTTCTGTGGTTTTGCCGGTGAGCCGCCTAGCTATAATGACTAAACTATTAGATATATTTTGTTGAGCTTTTGTATACAGACTGGGAACGTCATTAGATATAAGTCGTCATCATCTGCCTTTTGCAGCCTGCCTGCCTTTTTTCGACTATGTTGGGGTCGGCTTCCAGTCTAACCGGATGCAGCTTAATACCAGCATGACATGGAACGACTGCCTATGTGACCTCCACAACCCAGTTACTGGGTAATACGATACCCCTTGGTAAGACAGGTTGTCCGACTTTCGGGCTTCTGACTATCCGTAGCCACTGCCAAAGTTCCAGGAATGACAACCAGGACCAACGGCTTAACGTGCTTTCCGAAGCACGAAGGAGTCTCATTAGATATAAATAAGTAATATGCAGTTTAATATATTCTAGTATAGTCATCCTTGTTTAATAAATTTATTATTTAAATTATTATCACTAATTTGGAATTCAATAAAATCGAATTATATTTTAGCTGGTAAGCAAAAGAGAAGCTGTCTATTATATTAAATGCGATAATGCCATTATCTTCGTAACGACTAGGATTTAATACAATTACAAGGTTCTCAATTGTATCTATAAACTACCTAAATATTCTGATTGTTAAGTTACGCTGAAAATGCTGTATGCTTTTTTTAGACCAACCAGTCGCTTTTTTTTTAGGATGGGAAATCATCAAATGACTCTTCCCGCTCTGGGTGGAGCAGAAGGGAGTGTCAGACTCTTACTGACTAAAACCCGCCCGTGTTCCTTCCTTAGCCCTTTGTGTTCCAGGGCAGCGGTAACCCTTTCGGACGATCCCGCTACCCTGGCAGGCTTCGGCCCTAACGGGCCCCGTCGCTTCTGCTGACATCTCTTTGAGGCGCACGTGGAACACATACGCGCCGTCCGACACGGGCCGTCCTGATCGGACGGTGAGTTACCCATTACTCACCGCCCGCAGGCCCGCGCCTACGGTGGCCGGGAGTCGTCACGCGGCTCCCGACGCCCGGAGCGTCTCCCGCGGCGGCTGAGGCGTGAGGTGCGTTCCCTCGCCCACCCCGCCACCTCCTTCGCTAGCATGACTGCTTCGCAGAAGGAGGTGACTGCCTCCCACTCCCTCTCGCCCCGGACCTTGGCTTGAACCAGGGCCGGACGCGAGAGGTCGCCGCCGCTGCCGATCGCCTCTACGAGGACACGGCGGTGCTCTGCCCAAGCAGGGCAGACCTCCACCGTATGCTCCACCGTGTTCTCTGGGCGATCCTGACAGTGGTGACACCCGGGCGTCTCCTCCCGCCTGATGATGTGCAGGAACCTCCCGAAACATCCGTGTCCGGAGAGGACCTGCGTCAGGCGGTAGGTGAGAACGCCGTGACGTCTCTCTAGCCACTCCAACCAGTCGCTTTATAGTCAATTTGCAATTTGCTGGTCAGTACTAAGTTGTACGCTGATTAAAATATGATTCGCGACCGTAACAAATATGTATTTACAGAATTATAATCATTAGAATCAGTAATACAACTTGTTAAGTTAGCATAATCCTAAAATGTCAAGATTTCATAGTCATTCAGTAGGATTACATGATTTTAGAGAGTTGTGTTGATGACTTCAATGATTATAATTCTGTAAATACATATTTGTTAAGACCGCGAATCATATTTTAATCAACGTACAACTTAGTACTGACCAGCAAATTGCAAAAAACGTAAGAAAATTGGAATTTCGCGGGCTACCTTGGAGCATCCACCTTAAGAAAGAATTGTTATACAGAATGTCTAGTCTATTTGTGTTTGTGTTAAGTGCTTGAAATTGTATTATATTTGTTTTTGTCATGTTTATTTTTAAGTTATTTCCTTCTAACCATTTGATTGCCTTGTCTAATTCTTGAACAATTCGTTTTTCCAAGTCTTTACTATCGTCGCTTTTAATAATCAATGTTGTGTCATCAGCAAATAGTACCACTCTTCATTAATCGCCTCTGGTAGGTCGTTGATATATACTACAAAAAAGAGGGGATAAAATTCCTCCTTGAGGTGTACCGAAGTTGTTTTGCCTATATTTTGATCAAAATTTTTTTTGTTCATTTTGACAATTTCTTGTTATTTCTACGCATTGCAGTCGGTCGGTAAGAAAGCTTTTGATCCATTCGTTGGCCTTTGCAGTCAATTAAATACAATTGCTTTCATTTATCTTTCGATTAACAGAATTTCCGCTGAAATGTTTGTCTGCTCGTGATTTACATGTTTTTCACATAACAATCTAAAACGTAAGTGGATAAACCGGAATGAAATTGACTTTCATTGTGTCGATGATACATGTTTGCTCGTCGGCCCCAAAGAGATTGATTTGCATTCTTATTTGTGTTTGAGCCAACGAGTGCAAAGTGCTACTGTGTTTATTTATTTATTATCAATTTAAAATATGTTTTTAAAATTATTTCCAGACCAACATCACACATTAATTACCTACCTGAGAGAAGATGAGACATGAGATTATGAAAAACATGTTGATTAACTCAAAATCAAAAGCAATTTAGATGGAGAATCAGCTCCTTTTGAATAAAAAAATTACATAACAGCCCCGAAAATCCCCGCCTTTCACCACTTCATAGCGTGTTAGCTGGAAAGAAGAAATGTCGCAATAACCACCAACCACCACTCCACGAAGGTTGAGGAGATCGTGGAGTACGCGTGTGAAGACCAACTGGACTTTGAGGGTCGAGAAGTTGGAATCACGTCACAACACGAACTTCAAGTCGTTCGTGGTGCGTGTTCCGACATATCATCTCGAGAAGTTCCTTAAGGAAGACTTCTGGCCGAAGGGTGTGGTGTACCGCCGGTTTCGTGGCCGGCTACATGACACCAGTCAGCGAAACACGACGTAGACACTTCGTGTGCGTTAGTTAGTTTTTAGTGTAATTATAATGTTGTATGTATTTATAGTATTTTTAAGTTATATTAATATTGTATTGTATGTGTTTATATGAGCCTTGATGCCTGAAATAAATGGATAAATAAATAAATAAAATAATAAACGCCCCAGCAACACTCACAAACAGGCAGTAAACATACTGTACTATCTACTATCTTATAGTGGCGTAGATATACTATCACGTGAAGAAAATTAATGTGAAACTATCCGGTAAACACACCTAAGAGGTGTGTTAAAAAGATCAAAGTTCTGGCACATATTAATAAGTGATGTATGAGCGGAATATTTATCGAGTGTGTAGGTATCGTAGGCCGTACATCAGGGGTAAAAAAAACCAGCTTGAGCTGGTCTTTTATTCTTTTAAAACTCCGTCCTACGCTAGACCAGCTTAATATGAAAGTGTTACCAGTGACGTGCGACCTACTAATATACCTATCGCTCTTCAACAGTCATTAAGGAGTTAAATTACAAGGCTTGGTCGACCTACAATAGATTTTAGTCATAAATTAAGATTGAAAGTCTTCATTAAGAATTTATGAACAACTAACCTTGGAGATTTATACAATTAATTAAATCTAACGATTAAAATACCGTTTAATAAACTCCTATTATTGTAAGTAATTGAAGACTCAGATGTATTTTTTAAAGCAATGTTTTCGTTTTTGGCTGAATAATAAGTATTTCAGATGTATGTCAACCGACGCGTGTCTCGAGAGAAACAATTCTAGTAACTAATAGACATCTAATTCGCAAAACACGTATTCGTTTGTATGAAACTGACAGATGCCAAGAACACATTCTCTCGTCGGCCGCACTGTAATAATAAATTAATTCAAATATGTATATAGGTACTATGTATGTGTGTATTTACTATGTATGTAGGTAGGTTAGGCTGATTTTCTCGTATCCAGAGAACAGGCTTGAAAAGCTGAATATAAAGAAAAGAAAGAAAAATATTTTATTCTGCACAAACAAAACGCACAATATCATTTCCAGTAAATTACTGGACGCTTGACTTTGATGGTTTGCGCTTAACACGATACGATACGGGTACGAAGCTGAGCTCGGGCACGTAGGTATAGGGTTATCCTTCTAGAAATTTTCAGTAGCGGCTCGGTGTCTATATGTTATGCCTAGTGCCCAGTTAGTGTACACACGAGCAGCACGCGTTAACGCTAGTGGCAACTTCAGCCGTCGACACGCATCAACGGCAGAGGCAACTGCAACCGTCGACACGCGTCGGCGGCTGCCGTCAACTTCGTGCAGCTCGAGTACTGCTGCCACGGCTGCAGTTACTTCTGCGCTTAACGTGTGCCGCTCGTGTGTATGCGTATACACACTTAATGTCCGTTCACACAGACTGGCTCGGAGAGGAGAGTATCATTGTTATCGCGATTAAAAAAGAGTTTTGGGCCATTGAAATAAGGTTGATTTTCTCATGTCACTTCTTTTTTAAATGAGAATGCTTAAGAGCCGATCAAACACGCAGTAACATGAAAAAATCAATCTAATTTCAATGCCCCAAAACTCTTTTTTAAACGGTGATAAAAACGTACTCTCCTCTCCGAACCGGTCTATGTGAACGGACACTTAATGGCGTAATGGCGAAAAACATGCTCCTTGAACACGAGACTTGAGCAAAACCAAAATGGCGGACTGTGTGAATTCACGTGAGATGTTATCTTTTATTCATGAGTATGAGCACCCGGTCCTCCTACTTATCTGTTAATATATTGTAGCTTACCTAAATTTCGATCACTAATTTGTATTTCAAGCATCGTGATTAGGTATCGCAATATTTATTACCATTTATTACGGCTATTAGGAGGATCATAGACGGGGACGCGTTTGACAAGTTGTGACATGATAATTATGATAATGATAAAAGACTAACGTTATCATCAGGTCAATGAACAGTAAAATGTGTAGAGGGTGCCACACATGTTTAGTTCTGCATGATTCGACACCGCCGGGCAATATGAGTACAATAGAATATATAATCTACTAGCTATTCTGCCCGCAAAAACATCCGCGTCAAAGGAGACGGGCGAAAGTTCATAGAAAGTTGGGCCTGACGTTACAGTAACGGATACTGCATTATTTTATTTAGATACAAATACCATTTAAAAAAAACAAAAATTTTTACGACTGCTCCATGGTAGAAAAAAAATATAGAGTGTTATTGGTTATACAAAAACAACGTTGTTGTAAGAAATGCGTGGGTCGTTCATGTAAGTAATAACCGTCAGAATCCTTTATACGTAGCCAAAGTCGTTAAAGAATACTAATCGAATAATAATTACTACAGCACACGAAAACACAATAGAAAATAAAATAGCCGCTACCGCCGCAAGCTTAGAGCCAAACGAACGATGTTTGAGTTTGACCTGACATTGACATGAGTTCCAATGTGTTGCCTGAATATTAAAACATGATGATCGATTGTGGAATCCATTTACAATTTATTTTCACGACTTTTTTAGAAACATTGTTATTTGTCACTGGGAAACCACCATTATTTAAAAACAAAATTTTTTTAGAACTTATCTTAAGGAGAAAACACTGAATCACTTCCTATTGTTTTTTTTTTCTATTTGTATTTTTAATATCGATTAACTTACATATTTCATCTGGCAACATTGTTTAAAAGTAAAAATAAGGGAAGTCAGTATTTTTTCTAATAAATATTTAATTTCCTATCCCATGATAAAACTGCTTAATATTTAATGATTAACTACAAAAAAACTGAATAAAAATATTGATAAATATTTCATTGTAATGTTAGGCTCAGATCCACCCGTCTCCTTATTTTATCGGAATCGGATCAGTAGTTCGGAAGATTACCCCTTAAGGGGTAATCTTCCGAACTACTGAGAACTAAAATGAGTAAAATTTGTGAGTTTGTATTTAAATACAAACTCACAAATTTTACTCATTTTTAATATTAAGAATAAATTAGTATAGTTGTAGATTATATGTTCGGGAAAGTGCCGCTCGGTTTAGCTCGAATTATCACATGGCCGACCCGAACATGATTAAGCGACGGGAGATGCCGAACGTGAGGAAACCGGCCCGTCCTAGAACCAAAAATTCGAAAACATGTGACATCTACCGACCCGCACTGGGCTCGCGTGTTGAAATACGGCTCACTCGCTCTTACTGATAGGAGTCCTGTGTACCACCCGTGGGAATGTTATAAGCTGATTATGCTACGATGCTGAGATGCCGAGCCGAATGAAAGCCGAATATGTGTAGCAATTTACTTTGGGTCGGCTTCGAAACATATGTGCTACACATATGTTTCGGAGCTTACCCAAAGTAAACCCCTAACAAAATACATTTATATGGGAATCTAGAACCTACATTAAGTTGCAGAGAAGTGAGAACACAGCTGCAACGCGCAGAAAGTAAGTGGATCGGGGTTCTTTTTGCGCAGTGGTCCATATCCTGAATAAAACATTGTACGTAGTGTTGCTCTGGCTAGTATAACAAGTACCTACAATCCTCCACGAAAACGACTTGAATTAAAACTAATTTTCCTCCTTGGTAATGGGGTAACTAGGTAACGGTAATTTAGGTCTATTTATTTAATCATTTTCCTAAAGTTTCGAGCACTCGTTGTCAAAACATAAAACAATCAACATTTTATTGAAATACTTTCGTATCCCTACGAGATTTACATTTGAATGTTGGCCTCGAGCATAAGTTTAATCATTGGTAGAGCGGAATTTCAAGGGTTTGCTCCCAATCCCATACTTAAAGTTTATCTTACTTAAAAGCCACCTTACCATACTTAAAAGCAATTTCATTTGTACTTAGGTACTTACTTATTTTCTACTAGGAAAACTAGAAAAGTTTAAAAACCTGATCTGTAACTAATAGGTAGGTTACAGATCAGATTTTCAAAGGTTCCTTCAAAGTAATGGTTAAAGCTCAGTCCACAACCTTTAACTATACGGCCAAATATCAGCCTATAATGTTCCCACTGTTGGGACACAGGCCTCCTCTCAATGAGTGGGCCGTATTCCACCACGCGGGTCCAATGCGGGTTGATAGATGCCACATGACTTCAAATTTTTTATTCTCGGACATGCCGGTTTCCTCACGATGTTTTACTTCACCGTTTTGAGAGCAGTGGTGATGAAATTATTTACACAAAGTAAAGCGCCTGCACAGGTTCGAACTTACGACCTTACAACTCGTAAGTCTGGGCCAACGCTGCTCTCACACTTTTATAATACCTATCTATTGTCCTCAACCCTATATAAGCCACTTTATAAATAGATTAGGCTATAGTACTGGGAAAACTAGAAAGCTTTGTAAGCCTCTATAACTCTGTCTGTCTGTAGGTATATAACCTACCTATTAGTTAATTAAAGAGGTTATCAAAGTTTCCTTCAAAATAATACAAGCTTCAAAATTAAAGGTCAGTCCTTTAAGTTTGTTTTATTTCAAAGCTTGACATTTTAAATCTTATCTATACTTATATACTTATAATAAATCTGTAGCAGTGAAAATTCTGTACATTGAAAATATCAAAAAAATAAATGGCAGGGGGTGTTACTAGACCGACACCGAACACAAAAATGTGATTAAAAAAATTTTTGTCTGTCTGTCTGTCTGTCGGTCTGTCTGTCTGTCTGTCTGTCTGTCTGTTTGTTCAGGCATCACGCAAAAACTGCCGGTTCGATTACGTTGAAACTTGGTATAATTATTCTTTAATATCCTGGGCACCACACTGGGTACTTTTTATCCCGGAAAAGTATATACAATAAAAAACAAACTTAATTTTGCGGTTCGATCCCTAGACCCGATTACTACACCAACCGCAAATAATAAGTTTGTCGTAGGTTAAGTCACCCGCAATGGAGTTCATTTTTATTCCTTTTAGTTTTTAGAATTATTTAGGTTTATTTTTATATAAGTCGTAGGTATAGATTTTAATTTTAAAGTATAGGTAGTAGTATATTTGATAGTGTACGTAGTGACCGTAGGTTATTTTATAATACTGTTAGGTATGATTAGTCATTCGTATAGATATTAGTTTTTAGGGATTTTGCTTATTTATTGAGTTTAGATTAGTTATCATCAGAAATAGGTTTATTTAGGTAGGTAGGTATTTAATTTTCTGTTATTGAGTTTTTTTTTTAAATTAGGTAGGTACTTAGGTAAAGATATCATATAGGTACCGTCTTAATCGCCACTAATGAGACACAATTGGTTTTCTATTGTAATTAGCCACAAAGGGCCCGCGAGATAGATGGCATTCTGGGGAAGCACATAGGTACATTTTATCCTGTTAGCACGTTCCCGTGGGATAATTTCCGACATCCACGCGGGCGAAGCCGCGGGCAGAAGCTAGTTTTCTAATAAAGCTAATACAATCATACGATTGCTGAGCGAATTTATAAGAAAAATATCGAAGGTATTTATTTAGGCGACCATAACATATTATGTGGGTACTTGGGTTCTTATCCCTATTATAAAAATGGTTGTACCTAACCTCATTTTATAAATTTTCGATAAAAGGAATGGCTTCCTATTATGTTCGATATATCGACAAATCAATGTATGTTTAGGGGTTCCGACCCCAACGCGTATTTATGTGACTGTTTGCTACATTTAATTTACTTATCTGTAACGTGTTCGCCTAATGGAATTATCTTCCTTGCCTCCCGATTTAACGCTTTACGCACATACGGATAGGTACGTGCACACAGACGCGCGCCTTCAAGATATTGGGAATTAGTGAATATGCACGCGTGTTTGCGGACGCACCTTTGTTTGGACAAGCAATTATCTGTTATTGACATTAATTAAAAAAATAAAAACAAAAATAAAGCATGTTATAGAGCCACTTAAAAGTTTTAATTTTCACGTGGTATCTATGGTACTAATAGCTCTTTTGTTCTTCTTTAATCGATTCATACTAAGCTCATTTTTGTTAGACTTTTGTTTTGTGAACTTAAGTACCCGCATAATTACTTGCTAGCAAGAAAATAATCCAGCTTTATCAGATATATGTAAAGACTGCTCTCGTATTGTAAAAATAATCCACGAGTACCTACTCATTCAGTGTTCTGATACTTTTGTTTCTTAGAGGTACTTATAACAAAAGAAATAAAAGCGGTTACAAGGTATCTTACTCTTGATCCAAATATCTTTGTTTCTGTTCGGGAATGAGCAGTAGATAATAATGTTATGTGTAACACTAAAATATAATGAAAGGGTTTATAACAACGTTTCTATACGAAATTGTTTTTAGCATAATGCGATCCTGAAAATAGTTGGTTCAAAATAGGTAATAGAATCGAACTCAGCCGTTTTCTAAATTATTATTTTATTAAAATATTGTCAGGGTTGGCTTTTTTCTATATTACTTAAAATTATAATGTAGGTATACAGAGTGGCAGGGAAAGCGACGCGCAAACTGAAACCATGAATTCACCACATGATTCTAGACCCCCCCAGCAGATTTTTTTTGATAACTGACGAAAAATTACACTTCGCTGAGAGCTAGTTCAGAATTATGTATTAAATCCATGGTAACAGGTAGCGCGTCGATGACCCTGCAACCATGTACAAACTGAGGTCTTTATTCTACAACGAAACCCATCCATGAATCTCGATCTAAATCTAATTCGAAATAAGTATGAAATCTGCCAGTTTTACAACGAGATTCATGGCTGAGCATCATTCTTGAATTCGGGCCTAAAAGCTTTGCGTACTTAGCTACACGTGTCTGTTTGCATGTTACCTACTTTGTTACTTTGTGTAAGCTATACTGGTTTGACGGTAGAACATGGTTGGGTATCATTAGAAGCTCCGACCGCATCAGATATCAAACAACGAAATTAATTTGCTGAATGAAGATACTTGGTAAGATTAACAGTATACGCGCATTTCGTCTCGGTCGGTGTTGGGCAGTATACACTATTAATAGGTATGGGAGGACAGTGTAGGCCTCTCAACAAGTACTTAACGAAATAAAAAATAACCTTTTACAACCTGTATAGTATTATAATGTTGTGTGCGGATCCCTAATACCTGAGTGACCTACTTCGTGATTAATTACATATTACGTCCAATATATTATGTTGAAAAGTTATACGTCAGTCCACAGCTTGTTTTATTTCAAAGCTTTAGATTTTAAATCGTATTTTTCTAATAAAGTTATTACAATCATACCACTGTTGATCGAATTTATAATAAAAATATCGAAAGGTATTTTGGAATCGTAGGTAAGTATACAGACGCCAGCACATCAAGCTACTACAATCTGTCAAATTTCTTTAATAGATTTTCAACTTTTCTCCTAAACAAAAAAAACTAATAAAATATTTGACACCCCGTTCTAAACTTGCTTGACTTTTCGAATGGAACTTGCGCTAAATTATACTTAGCCAGCCTACACTCCATAAAGTTGACTTTAGCGGACAACCTTTACAGTACACGCAAAACAAGGTGACCATAGCATATTATGTGGGTACTTGGGTAGGTATACCTATTATTAAAATGGACAACCATTTTGCAAGGAGGTTACGTACAAACGTAACCTCTTTGCATAACTTGTTGATGAAGCTAAATGACTTCACATTATGTTCGATATACCAAAAATTCAATTTATGTATGTTTAGGGGTTCCGACCCCAACGTGTATTTACTTATGTTACTTTGTTTCCTACGTTTCATTAATTTATGTATAGTGTTCGGATAGTGAAATTCTCTTCCTTGTCTCCCGATTTAACGCTATAAACACGTATGGATACGTGCGTATGAAGTCGCGCGTCGTGGAGATATTTGGATCCAGCACAGTCAGTCCAAATGCACGCGTTTGTTACGCGCGTTTCCACATACCTACTCTGAGCGCCTCTTCTTATTAGCCTGTCGATGGCAATCATTATACAGACAGCCCAGAATTTGGCTACTAGTTTGACACCTTCAGCAGCGCCCATCAATTCCTACAGCGTACACGATATTAAGTGCCCCATTGTTTGTGGGACAGCACCACATTTAAGCACCTCAGTCAAGTGTAAAGGGTGGACAAGCGAACGCCTTTGTTTGGACAAGCACTTATCTGTTACTGTTATCTGTTTGTTGTGTGTGTGTTGTTTGTTTGTCCTAAAACAAAGCTTGATATAGAGCCACTTAAAAGTCTTAACTTTCACGTGGTAACTATGGTACTTATAGTTCTTTTGTTCTTCTTAAGTCGATCTGACGACACGGTTGGCGCAGTGGTTAAGCGATTGACTGCTGCGCTGCGTGTCGCGGGTTCGATTCCCGCACGGAACAAATATTTGTATGACCTACATGTATTTGTTCCGAGTTTGGGTGTTTTTCTATCTATAATATGTATGTATTTACAAAAAAAAAAAAAAATGTATATGAGTAGTTTATCAGCCATCTTGTTACCATAACACAAGCATTAGGTTGCTTAGCTTGGGACTAGATGGCGCTGTGTGAAATGTCCAGGGATATTATTATTATTATTATTTATACTAAGCTTATTTTTGTTTGACCACTTACCCGGATAATTACTTGCTAGCAATAAAATAATCCAGCATTATCAGTTATGTAAATACTGCTCTCGTATTGTATAAATAATCCACGAGTACCCGGAGTTCCTACTTATTCAGTCTGATACTTTTGTTTCTTAGGGCTGATTTTTCCAACGCCAGATAATTTTAACCGAAGAATAATTTTGAATTTTTGATATAGTTTGACCAAAACCGCTGTACCGCGCCTTCGGTATGTGCGCGGCGAGGCGGGGGGGGGGGGGGGGGGGGGGCAGTGCAGGCCGCTCATTCATCATCACTCACGGTACAGCAGTTTCGGTCAAACTATAGTTCCTCTATAGTATAACAAAAGAAATAAATCGATTACAAGGTATCTTAACCTTGATCCAAATATCTTATCTTTAATCTAATGAGCAGTAGATAACAATGTTATGTGAAACCGTGAAATATAATGGAAGGGTTTGTTACAATTTGTTTTCAGCATAATGCAATCCTGAAAATTGTTTGTTCAGAGTCGAACATCGAATCGAGATTGAACGGTAATAGAATCGAGCTCAGCCGTTTTCTAAAAATACTATCGGGGTCGGCTTTTCTCCACATTAAAAATAACAATGCAGGTATACAGGGTGGCTGGGACATCGACGCGCAAACTGAAACCATGAATTCAGCCCATGATTCCTCCTAACGTAGAAATATTTCGTCGGTTATCAAAAAAAACATCTGGTTCATAGAAAGGTGCAATACAGGTCAAAATGTATGGAACAGCTATTTTTTTTATAACCGATGAAAAACCTCCCTGCCACCCTGTACAGACTGAAGCCTGTATTCTAGAAAAAAACCCAATCACGAATCTCGATGTAAAACTCGATTAACATAAGTATCAAATCTGCCAGTTTTACAACGAGATTCATGGTTGAGCATCGTTCTTGAATTCGGGCCACACGTGTCTTTTTGAATGTTACCTACCCACTTTGTTACTTTGTGTAAGCTGTCGTGGTTTGGCGGTAGAACATAGTGCGATATATTTAGAAGCTCCGACCGAATCAGACATCAAACAACGTAATTAATTCGTTAAATATTACATACTTGGTAAGATGAATAGCATGCGCATATTTCGTGTTGGTGTTGGAGTATTCTAAATTCGAATGATTTTATTTCACATAAACTTCCATTAGGAATAATGAAACAACAAAAGCTAGATGCATTGTTCCTATAGGGGACTAACCACACTTATTCCGCTCTGTTCAGCTTAACTATTACCACAGAATAACTAATAGTACTATACTATGGCGCTGAATAATAAGTGTGGTTAGTCCCTAAGTCGTTTCCTATGAAGAAGTCGCGGCACGAAACTCTACGGTTACCCTTTTGAAAATAATTGGCAATTACAATGTTTTCAAATTACACTGTTAATAGGTATAAGAGGATAGTGTAGGCTTGTTGACAGTACCTACTAGGTAGGTACTTCACGAAATATAAAATATATCTACACGGTTTAGTTTTAAAATATTATGTGCAGATCTACGTACCAGGTACCTAATACCTAAGTGACCTACTTCGTTCCTAACATTAGCTTTTTCTAGTTAGTTCGTTACCAAACTCTCGCTACGAAACTAGCTAGACTGATTTGATCGATATTGAACACGACGTACGAAGCGTTAGTGATTCTAGGAGCTATTCGGTGAAATGTCCGAGCTACTTGTATCAACTTGTGTGCAAATAGAACCTCTCTCAGTTTTAATTGATTGTGTCAATAGCTGACATTGGCACGAACGTTCCTCCACTCCATTCAAACTGAAAAATAATTTAACATTTCATATTTTTCGCCAAATGTTACTAAGACTCCGTATTTAAGGATTATTCCACAAGCAAATAAACCGTTGTGATCGGCAAACGATCTGGGGGCCTTCTCCGAAGTGCAAAGTGCGAATGTTCGGATCGGTCTGACACAAAGCCTAACCGAATATTATTGAAAAATGCGAAAAAAGTTCGAATCAACTCCGTTGGGCGGGAACATACCCAATATTCGAAAGAGTGTAGGAGTGTAGGATCGGAACCGACCGAACCAAATAGTAACTTCGTAGCAGGAAACGGCCGAACATTCAGCCGATACTTCTTCGGAGTAGACCCCCAGTTTGCAGATGAATGGACGAAGATTTTATCGGCATGTCAGAAGTACTGTAAGAGGGATTTATGAAAGTCTTGTTAACTTTTTACCTGAACTTTGATTTGATATTTTCTAATTTATGTGCACGTGTGCATACAAACTGTGTCTTAAATTTTTGCAATTATATTTAAACCGTCTTAATTAAAGAAAGAAAAAAATAAGTTACCTATCAGAAACAAACTACCTCATTTCTAGCCTTTTTAATTGAAGTTAACAACAACACTAATTACAGACATAACAATGCTGATTTAAACAGTTGATTAACACGTAAAACAGTTTCACGATTACACAATAATAAAATATTTTCAAGAGAAAAGAACAGATGATTCCACACCGCGGAGATAAACTCACCAATGGGATTATTCAAATTCGAAGTCAGAACAGGAACATTCCCACTTGCTAAAGTCATTATTTTGAACAATAGCTGAATAGAACGCGGGCAGAGATATCCGACCTAGAACAAATGCCACTATCGGCAGTTTATATTGCGGATGCACGGATGAATAGAGGAATACATTTATTTTTAATTTTCCAATACGTAGCTTGTTGTCTCTAGTCGAGAATAGTTCAGCTTCGTGAATGGAAGAGCGCTGATGGATTTGAATAATTTAATTAAGTATTTTATTTATTCCCGTGACCCAAGGGCTGGCTTTTACCAGTCCTGACATTACCAGTCGACAGCGAAGCGGAGGATTTTTCTGACGACATATTTTAATTTGGTAATAGTTATAGTTAGTGTAGAATATAATTAATATTTAATTGCTAGTTTATTTAGTATTTGAAGTTTATCCAGTGTAAGTAGGTATATATTTTTATCGTCCTAAATAATTGTCACATTATTTTCTATTGATAACAGGTATCGTGAACCGAATCTCGTGTTCATTGACGTTGCGGGAATGATAAAAATTAATGATCGAAGCCAACGATATTTATTTCTGCACCAATATGTACGTACCCATACTCGTTGATAGTTTCGTAAAACGATTTAATATTTTTACTAGGATAACCAACAAGCAAAAGGTGAAGGATTTTTTTTTTTTTTTAACGCACTGGGCCCGCGTGGTGAAATTATGGCCTCACAGAGTGGACGCCTGTTTCCTAGTGGGAACATTATAGGCTGATTATGAACTAACAAGCTATTTGTATTCTGTTAGGAGTGATATAAATGTTGGCCCGGCGTCACATGTTTACTTATAAAAGCAAAACTTGTTTCTAATACTTTTGCGGTTAATACTATATACAATAAATTATGCTTGCAACCCTTCGTGATACATGTCCTAAGTCTCAACATGTTTTGTTTGAAACAAGTCTGGGCTAAAAATACTTAAGGCATCCGATAAAATATCGAATAACTCAACATTTCGTTATAACCCTATCTTCGACGCTCTCCATCTTTCTTTTTTACCGATTAGCGAACTAGGCGAGCAGAAAAAGTAGTAAACAGGTTTATATTTTTACTTAGTTTCATTTTCAAAGTATTTTCACTTTGTGAACTTAAAGACCCGCACAGACAGGCGTGACGCGACGGTACGGCGCGTTTCTGGAGGAACGATTTCCATGAAGTTTTCAAATAAATTTTTCCACTAGGGTTTCCCAAATTACGTCTCGCGTCGGTGTAAAATTTTAAGTCCGCCATCCGCGCCAAAGACGGCGTTTTTATTATATTAGCACAGAACTCGTTTGAAAGGCGAAGTTACCATTACATTACCCTCAAATGTTATTTTAGTCGTTTGTACGATACACGGCTTTATGTACTTGCGAATAATATGACGGGGGAAATAGGCTTTCGACGATGCTTTTTACCTGATTGCGACCAAGTTGGGCTGGTAATATTTGTTGGTGTGACAATAACTTGCAAACTTTTTGAAATTTGTTTGTTCATACTACTTGAGATACTTAATAATATTGTGATTTTTACGCTGGACCCCAGTGAGTCTTTAAATACAACAATACCCACATTAATTTAGGTAACACAAAGTTGTGTCTTTATTTCTATTTCTGATGGTTGAATTCTAATGTAGAAAGTTTACGACTTGCTGCAAATAGCTTCATAAGTCCTTTCAATCAATCAATCACCTCAGCTTACAGCTCACAATACTTCATCCTCCACCTTCTGCATCCAATCTGTCTCAGTCACCTTTTTAAGGTCGGCGTCCCACAATACTTGCCGATACGCGATCTCCACTCTAGAAATCGTCTGTTCCACCGGCCATCGACAAACATGGCCAGCCCATTGCGACTTCAGTTTGCTTATTCTGTAAGCTTTGTCGGTAACTCCGGTTCATTTCCGGATAATTGCATTCCTGATTTTATCCTTCAAAGAAACTCTGAGCATAAATCCTATACCCTAATCAAAAATCTAAAATACTCGTAGAATAGATTTTTTTTTAAATACCTATAGTTAAATTAAAAATCAATCACCGGACTAAAACTCCTATCAAAACATACAGAAATGAAGTATACAGACTATGAAACTTTACCAGATAACAAACAGAAAATATTTATTTTCTAACGCATCAACTTGTGTGATAGACGCTGATCTTGGCGCTGATGCAAGACTGTATCATTCGAGCACCTATAGTTTTGTAGTCGGAGAGGAAATGCTTGCAGAGTACCTACAAACAGACAGCCCACACGATCATTAAAATTCTGCTTTACGGACATCCCGTTTTCTGTATTAAAATATTCACCACCTGACGTACTAACGAACTCTCTAATAATGCTACGAATTAATCATGTGCCTTCAGTTACAAATTTGATCTCGTATTTTTTGTTTTTAGTACTACTAGAAGTGAAATTAATTTTGCCCTTTAAAAAGTTGCTCAAACCGTATTTCAAAACGTCACGATGTTTTGAAATACGTATTTGAGCAACTTTTATTTATGAAAGCTTCAAATATTATTTAGTAAAAATGATAAACTAGCTTCCACCCGCGGCTTCGTCCGCGTGGATGTCGGAAATTATCCCACGGGAAGGTTTACCGGGAAAAAAAGTAGCCTATTACGCATTATAATCAGCTATCGGCCAGTAAATTCCAGTCAAAATCGGTCCAGCCGTTTTGGAGATTAGCCGGAACAAACAAACAGAAGAAATTAAAAAAATGTTTTTTGTGCCGTGTATACTTTCAATATGCATTTAGTAACAAACTGTTATTTTGATATTACAAGATACTTCAATTTTACTTATTTGTATGTAACTGTGTAGTATGTACATATATACTTATTATGTATATGTAGAGATCCTATAGATACGTATTTCAAAACGTCGTGATTTATGAAAGCTTTAAACCTTTTTTGGTAAATGAAACCTTCACGAGCAGTGACATTTTAAATATTCTAAAAATTTCAAAGGCAACTCTTAAAAGAGATATTATTTGCCCCGCGGCTTAAATTTTACCTAGCCATTTCTGAAGCTGCGTTGGAAAAAGGCTATCTTGCTCGCCTTATTTTAATAGTAGTTTTGACTTTCGACATAAATCCAGTTACTTCGAAGTTAAATGTAGAAACTAATATCTGGGAATTTGCCTACTTTTCATAAAAGATGGAACGCTGAGTGTAAGTTGCTGTATCGGAGCTATTTTCACTTGATAAGCTCTTTGTCCAGCAGCAGCTGTCTAGTATCCAATATCTGTCGCAATCTGCGTCCGTCGGTCGCAACCGGTGACGTCAGCACGAAAAAGGAATTACATGAAATGAACATCACGAGAGGTGAAGCTCTTTAGAACCGGCATGTCCTAGAACCAAAAATCGAAGACATGTGATATCTACCAATTCGCACTGAGCCCGCGTGGTAGACTATAGCCCACTCCCACGTAGAAAGGAGGCCTGTGGCCCAGCAGGGGGAACATTATAGGTTGATTTTTTATTATATGTGTCGGCGCAGCATGGAGGACACATGAGTGACATTTGACAAGCTGTCATTCTTACGGAGCGTCGCATCTGTGGTATCGAGGCGGTAGACTCAAAAAAGTATCGCACGAGAGCCGTTCTCGCACCATATTAACGACGAATCATTTTAATCCGCCACATTCATTTAATTAATTAATAATTCCGGTTGCGTAGTTTATCTTCTTAATTACGCAACGGATTTTAATGCGGTTTATTTTACTATGCGATCACACAGACAGACACGATAAGCGACTTTAGTGTATAATATGTATAGAAGATTCGCGGGGATATTGGTAAACGTGCTGTGGTTACACGCATTTCATTTTCACACTTCAATTTATCTGTAACTCTCTCAACTGCTTTTGCTTTTCTAATTAATGTCAACCTAGTTTAATAATTCTGTAGGCATAGTTGATAAACACAACTTCATAATAAAACTCGTATTTTATTACAGGTTGTACCTACCGAAAATTTAACTTGTCTACGTAAAATTGAGTTTGAGCCAAAGTGATGAAAATACTTTTAATATTATTAGACTTAGCTGTACCCCAGCTGATCCTTTTAAAGTCAACAAAGGGATACTTAGTTATGATGTCGTAACGTTAAAAACTTAATGTAAAAGTTATTTTAGTGTAAAAAAATAATGTCGTTACTTCAGATTAGTAAACTTTTTTCTTTCTTTAGATGATAAAATTAAAGCACTTGGTTTCGCGCGTTTGATCCTTATTTCTATGGGAATTTAACGATGGGTAAGTACGTTTATGTATGAACAAGGTTATTTTAGATTGGCTAGCGAAACTCTACAGACGCGATGAGTGTGATACCCAGACATGAAAAAAATAAAAAAAAAGATTATATTTTTGTGGGATCATCGACCGCAGTTACTGTAGTCACTTGAAATATCAGTTTAATAAATCTATTTTTCGGTGTACACTTTACAGATGCGATGGGTTCCGATATCTAACACGATAAAACTTAAGAAAACAGTTTTTCTCAACTCAAACTTAAACACAACACAAACGGCGGTCCTTCACCTCCCAAAAAATACAATATTTTTATTTTTTATTTTATCGTGTTTAGATATTGATACCCATCGCGTCTGCGAAGTTTAGCTAGCCAATTAAAAATAACCCTGTATATATACATATGGTATAGGTATATTATACAGGATTCACTCACCGTCATAACACATAAAGGTGTGACGTAGAGAAGCCCGAAGTTCACCATGTCGAACAGCTCCGAGTTGTACTTCCTTCGATGGGAGATGCATATTGTTTCCATGTGGCCGTCACCAAGGTCATTGGTGATAGTCTCCACCCAGATGAACTTGGGAGCGCTGTAGGCTGCGCTCGTGATCCACACGCCGAGTATCACCAACTGTTCATCAACAGAACTTGGGTTAGCAGCATCCTAATTACGTGACAAGTTTAGAATGACCGGGATGGTCATTCAATTTTCATTCAGTCAATTTAACATAGACAGTGTTTTTTATGCTGTCGACGAGACGAAATTTCCTAGGATATGAAGCAATGGATTTAATTGTATCGTTAAAATGAAAAGGATTATCATTCAGACTATGCTGCGCTGTACACAAATTAAACAAACAGGCTGGCAGGGACATCGACGCGCAACCTGTTACCAAGGATTCAGTACATGATTCTGAAAGCCCCTAGTTCAGATTTTTCGCCGGTTATTAAAATAAAAAATGCTGTTACATACTAGAACCTAAGGAATGTGAATCTTATCATCTAATCACGTGCTTAATTCATGGTTTCAGTTTAGGCGTCGATGTAGCAAACCCTGCATTAATAAACTGTTCCTATTTCTGCCCTGTTTAAAACTAGGGTTGTCAGACGACAATAACCTTGTTTCACAACTGAGCAGCCGCATAATTTAGCTAAAGTTTTTAATTGAAACTGAATCCAATATAATATTTCGGCTCTACTAACTGACTAAGGTCTTCTGGCTATATTGAACAGTTTATTATTTATTCGAAAGCTGGCTCCAGAAGCGGAATCTACATATTTCTAGTTTGCTTTCAAACTGAGTCCAGTCAATCTGGCGAACTTGCTAATTATATTATTCACACGACAGTAACGTCACAGCGCTAGTCTTTTACTCTTACTGTTAGATACGGATACAAGTTTAGAATACTCTTTATTTTGAAGAGTTTTGAACTTTAACTGAATTAACAGATTATCTTTGAAAAAGAGATAAATACAATAATACAGTTAAATGACTACAGCTCCTGTCCTATTCTATTTCAATACCATAATAACGTCGTGGCGTTACGGCGCGCAGTGGCGTGAATACGACGGCACTCGTCGACCTGAATAATGCTCTAGAAATTTATAAGGTTCTGAGAAAACACCGGCCTATCCCGGGGAATTGAGGAAGTCAGTTCAAATGTAATCGTTCCCTCGCGACGTGTTCGCTGTCCGCCGCTCGCTTCGCTTGTGTCAGTCTGTGACACACTAAATCTTACCCGAAGACGCGTCGAAGTGAGGATTTGTTTGCAAGTGATGGGGTGTATAATAGCGAAGTATCTCTCCGTGCATATCACCACGAGAATGAATATTGACGCCGTGTAGCTCAGAGAATGCACGAACTGGTACATTTTGCACAGGAAGTCGCCAAACACCCAGCTGGAAATAGAAATAAAACTTTGAAAAATTGCTGAATTTTCGACATTGAGTTAGTTTGTTTATCGCAAGCTGTTATTTCTTCGCAAAATTCAAGTAAAGCTTAATGAGATGCCAGGGGAAAATGCCAATATCAATTTGTGCGATGATGATTTATATTTTCTTTGAGATTTTCGGCGTAAATTAGCCGTTCTTCATTTTCGTAAACGGTAATTGGGATTATACAGGCGTAATTCTTATAATTATTAATTACGATCGTCAATCTGATCATCAAGCTCAGAGATAAATACAGGGTGGCAGGGACATCGACGCGCAAACTATAACCATGAATTCAGCCCATGATTCTAGACCCTTAGCGTAACAACCCTGAATACATTACACTCCTTTTTGGGCAGTCGTGTAAAAAGACGTCGGTTATAAAAAAAACAGCTGCTTTATAGTAAAGTGCAATACCTACGCAGTCAAAATGTATGGTATACAGTATTTTTTTTTTATAATTGTCGGAATATTTCAACGTAGGGAGGTTCAGAATCGTGTACTGAATCCATGATAATAATAATAATAATATCTCTCTCAGACCGAAGGTTTGAGTGACAGTTATTTTGAAGATCCTTCTTTTCTTTAAAGTGTTTGACAGTCTGCTTAATACACAACTAAATAAAACTGTCAATGTTCATGACAACCAGTTCGGGTTTCGACGTGGTTTATCTACGGAAACTGCAGTGTTGTGTCTTAAGCATACTGTCACATACTATACGCAGCGTGCGACGCCGATTTATGCTAGCTTCCTCGACTTATCCAAGGCTTTTGATCTGGTTGCTTATGACGTACTGTGGAGAAAAATGGAGGAGGATAAGTTGCCTGCGGAGCTGATAAACATCTTTAAATATTGGTATAGCAATCAGATCAATAGTGTACGATGGGCTGGAACTTTTTCCGGACCATACAGGTTGGAATGCGGGGTGAGGCAGGGAGGGTTGAGCTCACCCACGCTTTTCAACTTGTATGTGAATGGGCTGATTGGCGAGCTCAGTAGCACCAGAGTGGGTTGCTATGTAGATGGTATCTGTGTTAATAATATTAGCTATGCAGACGATATGGTGCTTCTGAGCGCGTCAATCTGTGGTCTCAGAAAATTGGTTGCCAAATGTGAGGAGTATGCCAAAGCACATGGTTTGATGTACAACTCCAAGAAATCGGAGATGATGGTCTTTGAGGCTGGGGGTAGTCCGGGGTATGTACCACCTGTATTACTCAATGGGACTCCACTACAAAGAGTATTTAAGTTTAAGTATCTGGGTCATATGTTGACCCCTGACCTCAATGACGATCTTGATATTGAGCGGGAGCGGAGGGCGTTGTCGGTAAGGGCGAACATGCTGGCTCGCAGGTTTGCACGCTGCTCATTCAAAGTCAAGAATACTCTGTTTCGAGCTTATTGTACAACGTTTTACACGTGCAGCCTGTGGGCTAGATATACCCAACGGTCGTACAACGCCCTTCGTGTCCAGTACAACAACGCTTTCAGGGTGTTGGTGGGGCTGCCCCGTTTTTGTAGCGCATCGGGAATGTTCGCGGACGCATATATAAATTGCTTTTACGCAACGATGCGAATTAGATGTGCATCTCTGGTGCGCAGAGTACGGGCCAGCTCCAACAATATCCTTAAAATGATCGCTAGCAGGCTCGATTGCATGTACATCAATCACTGCAGTGTCATCTCCCATGGGATGAAATAATTTTGTAATACAATAAACTAACATAGTTCTTAAGTTTACTAACACAATAAGTCATTGTTACTTGATTAAAAAAAATATTATTATTATTATTATTTACGTAAGTAGGGGAGGCCGGGGCTGGAAGTTCCCGGGACACGTTGTTCCGACAGTAATAACTTTGTAAAAAAAAGAGAAAGCAATACACGTGAAGTGCGTCGTTTAAGCATCAGGTGACGCGTCGCGCTGGCGGCCATCTTAGTTGCTCCAAAAGCGGCGTACGAGTGGCTGTGTGCACCGCGTTATCAGAACACCACGTATTTTTTCGTATTTAAACTTTTTGGACTATTTTTCTTTATTATGGACCGATTTATGTGCATCTTTCCAATTTTAGAGTGTCATTAGTTAGGTATCTTATAGCTTGAATGTTTTTTCAATTGAATTTGTTAATTTGCTAGCATGACAGTTTTTATACCAATATATATTTTGGGGCTACAAGTTCCCTCCCAAAGGGGCTGGTTGTTCCCCGGAACAACTTACCCCAATCGATCCATAAATTTTCTATACAATTTTACGGTATATTTTTCTTTTTTTTAAGATGGTACGTACCTACAAACGGAAAACTGAGAGAGGGAAAACATCCGAAACGTTATTACGCCAAGCTGCCAATGCTGTCATGTCAGGTTTTTAAATTGATGAATCTCTATTATAGTTGAATTGATAAAAGAAACATTTATTTGAAGATTTCCAGTTACATTTTGTTGTCTTTTTTAAGTTCTGTTATGGAAGTGCCAATATTTCTTAGTTATAAAAAAGTGTTTATCTCGAGTATCGAGTAGATAGTAGTTTTTCATCTGTGACTTCAAGTGACAGCTATGTGACCAGAACCCAGCAATGCATAAATATGTAAGCTGTCACGCCCTTTATGCCAGGAGGCTTTTATTTAGGTAGTAAGTTTTTATTTACATTTTAATTAATTATTTTTCAGCCTGAGTACGTATAGTTTTTATTATATTTGTTGGTATATTGGCGTGGCTAGCTGACATATTGCAAGTAATTTAATTTTATGTTATGTGCCTTGTAATGTTAATTACTTAACGCCTAGTATTGTATACAATCAAGTATCAAGTATTTTCTAACTAAACAGACAGCTGTGCTGCTGGGGAGTTTATTGCCCCACTTCTTCTTCCCAGCGATAGCACTAGGAAGTGGTGAAGGGCGGGCGTTTTAGGGGGACTGTCTTTTGTAATTTTGACATTCGTGCTGATTCTCAGCCTCATTTGAATAAATGACTTTTGATTTTGATGTTTTGATTTTATCCTTTCCAGTAAGATTTTTTGTATCCTTAAGTATATAGATAGTAAGATTTATAAGCTAATAGATCTCAATTTTTGTTAACCAATACAAAATGTTAATCTAGATGTAGCTAGTAATGTTTTTTCGTTGTTTTTTAAAGTTTATAGCATTGCATAACAACTTAATAAATGTAACTATAGAATTGATTGTTTTATTTAAAAGTGGCACAATTTGCCCCACACATGGAACAACTCGCCCCAAAGCGGGGTTGAATGAAAATTTTGCAAAAATATGCCTGTACAAAAAATATATTGATAAACTAGCATAAATGACTTTACTATTACAGAGACCGATTATGACTTTTTAATTAAATCAAATATCAAAATTGAAATTTTCATTGAAAAAATTCATGTTATTTGAAAATCGGAACTTTCAGCCCCGGCCTCCCCTACCTTTATGAGATCAAGTTATTTCTGGCTCTTCCGCGAGCCCACGTCATACCACGGTACACCTACGAGTATCTATCTATTCAATGTATTTTAATGAGCCGAAAATGTAAAACCTACAAAACGATATAATTATACATTTTGAACGAAAGGAGAATAATTTGTAATATAATTAGCTCGGTTCGGTTTATAGAAACTTTATTTCCAATAAAGACATAAGTCACTTACTTGAGAACAATACTAAAAATATAGATTACAATATGTTCGTCATCAATATTACAATTTAATTAGTTACCCATCCAATGCATTCATTTCTCCAGAAGTGATCGATCCGCAATTATGTGCTGGCTAAGTTGAGTTTTGAATACATTGTAAGAGTGTATATTTCTTATACAGGACGGTTATTTGTTATAAAGCTGTGCTCCTTCAAAAGTTAGCATTTTTTTTGCCATACTTAGTTCTTGTTTTTGGTAAAACTAGCATGCTTGCTCGCTGTGTACTGCGTTGACTAACTTGTTTATATTGAGTGAGTGTTATGTTTCAGTGAACGCTTTTGTTGAGAATATTTCTGATGAAAATGCGTGTGTTGTAAATAATGTAAGTAGCTAATAGGTATATTCATTCAACTGATTGGCTTACACAGTAGGCATTTTAATCCCATTTCAAAACTTCAGGACGAACAAAGAATAAATCATAATTTCTAAGCACGTGGAGGTTATTGTTCCATTTATAAATCGTTCAGAATCATAACCTACAATTCGATACAATCCACTTCGTTAGTTCCACTTGTATGTACCTAAATCATGTTCATTTAATTTTAGATCTCTATTCATCAAAATGTAATCCTCAATTTTTTTCTTACATGGCTGAAATAGTCCGCCGTGTCTTTTTTCTCAGTCAAGCATAACCAGGAAGTACTATTAGGTACTTCCTGTTGAGCTTATGGCTGAGAAAAAAACAGAGCGATTTTAACTTTAAAGCCTATACAATACATAGCAGTGTTCATAATCTCAGATAATTTACATTCCATCGCCGCTTAATCAGTTATCTCCTTAAGTGAAATATATTGTAAGTTAATTTTTGAGAGACCATTTGTAACAAAAAGGTCCTAACAAGTTTTTGGTTGCAATGGAATTTGAACTTTGTTAAGTATGACATTCAGTTTGTTGTTCCATAACTTGATATTTATCTCAAATTCTTGGCTCTAATACACATTAAGTAGGTCCATTACTGTACCGGAGTATTCATATGGCACATCGAGCTTCAGCGAGATTGTCACCCATTACCTATGTATATGAGTGATCTTAGACTACAAGTCTATTCAGAGTTATTTTACCTCTGATTTTGCATCACAGTAAACATCACAGCGATTTTTGACCTCAAGACAATAAAGTTGTTGTTAGGTTGCTGCTGTCCGAGGTAAAATAACTGAGAACCGACTGTTGGTATAGGAGGTGGAGGTTGCTCTATAAAACCAACTTTTTTCTAAAACCTAAAGGCCAAAAAACGTTCAAAATCTAGTCGCATTCTCATCTCAGCGACAATCAATGTCAGTAATGTAAGGAAATGGTATTTTTGACAGATTGAGACTGAGACCAGACTGTCAACGTTCTTAAAATTACGAGAATTGCCCCTCAGGTACGGTATATCATGTTGATAGATACAGATCCCCTCTGTTAGTTTCCATATCAATAAAAATTATTCATTATTTTGGGTTCAATCATTCGAACATGTTATTCTAGCATACACGGGCAGCAGTCATCAATCATCACACGCTGGGTCATTCGTTAGGATTACCAGTCACGTATTCTCACGATACATAATCCTTTATTTCGGGATCCGGACGAAGGCCTGTCCAATCTCTCAACATGACTAGAAACTAGATTTGTGACTATGTTATTCGTAGCGCAAAATCACACGGAGTTTCACTCAGGGGACTACAGTTCCGGCAATATTTCGGAGCTCGTTCGAGTTCCTAGTGACAGGGTTGATCCTTTATTTTCATTGGGTTACCTATATTTTATTGATTTATTTAATTTATGCTTGGTAAATAGCAAAGAACATTAGTCTAAAATCATATTTTTTTTAAATTATAATCTATTAATAAATGCTCTATATTTTTTTTTATAGCAAAGTTAACAATAAATAGATACAATACTCGTAACAATGTTAACAATAATTAAAATATTATTCTTAAATAATTATAATATTATACAGAGTCGCGATTAGGTTATCACCAGTGATAGGAATAGGTAGTGCCTATTTGCCCGAAATTCGCGACAACACTTTTAAATACATTAAAAAAATATATTATTTGGAATAAGTAATTCGTCTATATTTACCTAAAGTTTGCGAGTAGACATAAAATTTACAATTTATAACTCCATAATAATAACTTATCCTCTATGGGCTCTAAAGGAAAAATAAAACACATAGAATATTATTGTAAGTTCAACAATATTCTATGTGTTTTTTTTCGGGACAGATGTCCCGGAAAAAATTTAGTCCTAAGGAAGTCTCCGTTTCTTGTTTCTGTTCTTCGAAGTTTAGGCAAATAGGCACTACCTATTCCTATCACCGGTTATCACATAAAACAGTACGGTGGTTATTACAAGTGGTTATCAGTCTGTTAAAATAATAAAATAAACAAGTTCATTCAAAATAAAAGACTGATTTTTTTAAACAAAATAAATAACTTAAAAAATGGCACGACATAAACCCAAGGTGGTTAATAATTAATAAGTCACTAGTAACGCGCGGGGCGATGGTAAGTACCTATCAACAATTCAACCACGGATATCACGGGATATGCCTTGGAGGCGTGGCACGTGGCGCCTCAATATTATAAAATTGTTCTTATGTTCGAACGGCGGCTGTACGCTTCATTCAGTCGCTTTGCAACTCCGTGCAGTGTACTATTGATGCGTAAAAAGTCAAAATGCCGAGTTGTGCAGTAATTATATGTAAAAATAGATCAAATACCATCAACCTGAAAACAAATGGTGTGTCCTACCACCGGTAAGTAACCAATTAAGTCAGTGTTTTATATTTTAAATCAATTTTTAAATGTTTTATTAACTTTCGTCCGGAGCGACACGAACTAGCCCGAATCTTCCCGAACACAACGAACGTTTTGAATTTAGAGAGGTGCAATCGAGTGCGTGCGACTGATTTTATCGATATGCGTATTATTGCAGCTGAATATTTTTTTACAGAACTCAATGGATATTCTCGTATTACATGTATAGTAAAAGATTTAAATTAGTTATTAATTTAATGTTGTTTGAACCAAATTAAGACATTGTTATTTCAATACTTACAGTTACTCGTGAAATGTAAAAACTCAAATTAATATTACTTCGTTGAAAAAAAAAAATATAAAAATAAATATTTTTGAAAATAAAAAAAATATATTTTGCGCAATATTCTTGTATTGATCACTTAATCGCAAGCACTCAATTCATGTCAATCATAAGGCCGAGCAGACGCCAAAGTTCTAAAGAACAATGTTCAAAATGTATGGACACCGTCCCCACCCTTGTAGCACTTTAAAACCTATGTTAATCGAAGGGCCATAGTCATCTTATCATTTTATTGTATGACAGCGAAACAGAAATGTGCATCCGAAAAAAGTTATATCGACATGAAGAAACCGGTATCAGTCAAAATAATAATTATGTTACAGATCACGATGCTTTTCTTTTTTTAATTATTACTGTGGGATGATTTCATTCGGAGCTTTCAAACAACTCTTTGGAATTAAATGGTGACTCCCGCACGGGAACAACTCACGGAGCAGAAAAAAGTTCAATGAAGAATTCTGCTGAATATAATTTTTGTGAAGTAACTATTGACGTATTTTTTAGGAGTTTTCAAATAAAAATACCATCTTATCAATTACAAATAAAACCTTTATTCGGTGTTTTCATTATCTATTACAATACTGTCCCAGGCACCGGCTGGCCCTCACGCCCCTAGCTGCCGTAGGAGACGTTGTCGGCTGTTGACTCCATGGACGGGAGTCAACAGCCGACTCCCGGCCACCGTAGGCGCGGGCTTGCGGGCGGAGAGCAATGGGCAGCTTGCCGCCCGGTAAGGACCAGGCCCGGGTCGACGGCGCGTTGTGTTCCACGCGCGCCTCAAAGAGATGTCAGCACGAACTGACGGGATCCGCTAGGGCCGATACCGCCAGGGCTGCGGGTTGTTCGAAAGAGATACCGTGGCCCTTGGCACAGGCAACTGAAGGAACACGGGTGGGTTTTAGTCAGTAAAAGTCTGACACTCCCTTCCGCTCCGCCCAGAGCGGGAGGGGTCATTTGATGATTTCCCACCCAAAAAAAAAAGGCACTGGCTGGCCCAACGAAATTCTCTAAACGCCTTCCAATCCCATAATACCACACGATACTGACGACATGCGCGCAGGCACCAAGTGTCCTCATACCCGTCAAACATGAGCAGTAATATGCCTGAATAGCGTTTAAGCCCTATGCGTTATTCAGTATTAAATACGTGTAATGGGTCGCATTTGAACTATGTCTTGATAAAATTCGACCCCTTAGAAGAGTGCAATCTTCCGTGTCTATACCGTATTGATTCATAATTGGGCTTGGAGTTGCACAAACCTCTATGTTATAGACGCCGCCACGTAAATGTTCGCTGACATAGGAAGCTGCCAGTTTTAGATGATATGTCCCCAAGCTAAACAAAATAATATCTTCGTTTGACAATTCAGGGAATGGCATATTTATGGAGTCGTCAGTCAATGTCCTGAAGGCAGCCCGCTGCCTGTTAACATTTTCTGCAACAACGTAGTTGCCCAAGTCATTGTTGGTATGAATTATGTGACTTATTCGTTCTACGAAGTCTGTGGCGTAGACACTATCATGAAAAGGCTCCTTGAAGGTATTGAGTTTTTTTGACAATTTGGAAGTCAGTGAAGAGGTGAGGAAGTGATTTATTGAATACTACGTTCCTGAACATTTTAAAGTCGCGTTTAAATCTCCCGTTTATCGCTTCAATGACCCAGCGGACCATAAATTGTTATTAGACGCGATTTATTCGCTTGTCCATTTGTGAGCTGAGTTGCGCTTCTGTCTTTTGTAGGTGGCATGTGAGGCTCATAGCCACATGCTCAGGCCCACAAAATCCGTTGGAAGGCGTTTAGAGAATTTCGTTGGGCCAGCCAGTACCTGGGACAATATTGTAATAGATACTGAAAACACCTCAAAGAGGTTTTATTTGTAATTGATAAGACGGTGTTTTTATTTGAAAACTCCTAAAAAATACGTCAACAGTTACTTCTCAAAAACGATATTCAGCAGAATTCTTCATTGAACTTTTTTCTGCTCCGTGAGTTGTTCCCGTGCGGGAGTCACCATTTATTAACTTTTTTTTTATTCCTTTTATTCCAAAGAGTTGTTTGAAAGCTCTGAATGAAATCATCCCACAGTAATAATTAAAAAAAGAAAAGCATCGTGATCTCTAACATAATTATTATTTTGACTGATACCGGTTTCTTCATGTCGATATAACTTTTTTCGGATACACATTTCAGTTTCGCCGTCGCACAATAAAATGATAAGATGGTTATGGCCCTTCGATTAACATAGGTTTTAAAGTGCTACAAGGGTGGGGACGTTTTGAACATTGTTCTTTGAATTAGAAAATTCGCGGTCCGTCGCTATTTTGTCAAATCTTTGTCTATAATACTGAGGGTTTAACATTTTATTTCTTTACAAATGTGTTAAATAAGCGTTCAATTTAACCGGTAATACAATATTAAAAAACTATTCCCATTTTATTTTAATAAAAATAAACTATATTTTCGGATAGGTATTTATATAAAAAAAAGAAATTATTTAAAGAAAATTAAACGAAGTTATTATAATACAAGAATGTGCTATAATTAAATATCGACAAAAATTATCGACCATCGCTTTCGACTCCCTAATTGCATGCGTGTGCATTGAATAGCAAATGTTTACAAGTGAATGCCCCGCCCATTCTATGCATGTGTGCTGTTAGAAATTGACTTAGTGTAGCTGCTTTCTTCTTAGTATGCGTGTTCAAATTTTAAGTGTGTGTCGTAAGTACACTATTTGTTAATGTTGTAAGTATTTGGGTGGGAGATTAGCGGCGGCACTAGGACTCCTTACTATTCCGCAATGAAGGCATATCTCCGGATATCTATGAATTCAACACACTTTATGGCATTGTTACCAAATAATCACAAATTAAGTTTAATATTGTTAGATACTCCAACGAAAAATAGGTCCCACGGCTAGAATGTTAATTGTTTTTAATTATATTAATTATGTATGTTTAAAATACGTAATGTAGAATACATGGTTTCAATTAATGTGACAACCTAATCGCTACACAGTATTCTCTGTGATAATATGGACTGTACTGTGTAAAATTGTCTGAAATAAAGATTGATTTGATTTGTAGTTCCTGTTGCGATGTATGTTCCTTCTCTAATAAGAGGGGTCTATATTGAAGTATGTTGCTCTTCCACAAACAATGGGACACTTAATCTCGTGTCCAGTCTGTCCTATTGCTTGCACGTTACAGGACGAGCTGATGAATGCTACTGAAGCTGCCAAACTTGAAGCCAGTCCCTGGCCGATAACATACCCAATATTACCAAATCTGTCCTTTCGTCAAATATACTTAGGCACCACGATAATGACTGTGACCCAATAAATCATTTTTCCACCACTCACTCCACCGCGTGCTCTCTCAGAATAATAATAATAAATTTATCTATTTTCTCTCACAATGGTTTGTAGTACTTAACAGTTTTGAACAACATAAATTCACATTGTGAGCTGGTGCCTGAAGTAGGTTTTAGAAAAAAAAACCTATATTACTGGTCACCAAGCCCCACTTAGTGGCTTCATACAAATAAACTGGTAGGTAACATGTATTTCTAAAGAGAAAAAAAAAAAAAAAAAAAGATAAAGAGTATTCTATTCTATTCTATTCTATTCTTCTACTAAACACTTAAAACAAAAAAAAATAAGATAATAAAAGCAGTCAAAGAGTGTATGGTGAGTGTGTAGGTGAGTGGTGGTGAATGTGTAGGTTGAATGGAGATGA
Source organism: Apamea anceps (assembly GCA_951799955.1). Classification (NCBI taxonomy): domain Eukaryota; kingdom Metazoa; phylum Arthropoda; class Insecta; order Lepidoptera; family Noctuidae; genus Apamea; species Apamea anceps. The sequence goes on along the minus strand of OX637505.1, from coordinate 11,876,937 downwards.
ATGTGTAGGAGAATGGTGGTTACTGTGAGGGTGAATGGTAGCGGGTGTGTATGTGAATGGTGGTGGATGTGTAGATAATTATTTGAATACAAGTGTTATTGATTGAGTGGAGCAATTTCTCTGTGTCCTCATAAGAAAGAGTTTTCAAATATTCAGTTACTTTTTGCTTACAACTAAGCTTGTGCAGTGAATAATTTTGACTCTTGTTGATAACATTATACAGATAATCCCCTATGTAACAAAAAAACTTGTGGGACTGACGTAACCGGAAAAATTTTGTGCTGCACACAGTACCCTTTCTTCGTTTATCTTTTCAATAGATCCGGGTCATAGGCTAGCTGCGAGTGCTTTTTGAGGACTGTGTGCAAAACGAAAGTTTGCCTTATTGACAGTTCATCGCATTTTTTGTATAAGTCGACTGTAGGAAATCGGAAGGGAAGACCCGCAGCAACCTTAAGTGTGGCACATTGAGCTCTTTCCGCCTCTATAAAGTGCGTTCAAGCCGCACCTCCCCAGGAGATGATGCAGTAGTCAATAAGCGACTGACACAAGGCATAGTAGACCATCTTGATGGTACAGACGCCAGCAGGTCAAGCTACCCGAAGCTGTCAAATTTTCCCAATCAAACTTGAACCATAATGCTTTACAGATAAAGTTGAAAATCTATTAAAGAAATTTGACAGATTGTAGTAGCTTGATGTGCTGGCGTCTGGACGAAGGTCGGCTACATGTTTTAAAATCTTAAATATGTAAATGAGTTTGCGAAGAAAATAAAATATTATTCAAATAATGGAACATAACAACTGAACAGTCGGGATCCATTGAAAAATTAGATTGGCTGTCGAATAATGGATCCCGACTGTTCAGTTGTTATGTTCCATTATTTGAATAATATTTTATTTTCTTCAATAGTATTCATTCAATAATATACTATAGAATTCTAGACCACGGGACATCTAAGTGCTTGTTTTGTTCTTTTTAGTTTTTTTTTTGTTATGTAGATAAGTAGTTTGGTTCTCTTTTTACACAGTCGGGTTTTTTGATTTTTAAATTATTTTCTTGTCTGTTTATATGGGTGTACATAAATGGTTAGATAAATAACTTTAGAAAAAACTAACTACTATAACTTTAGAAAAATTGTGTTGTCATAGATTTGTCGGTACTAACCGACCCTACATACCCCACTTGTAGGTTTTACATTCCATTTCATTTATCATTAAAGCTAAGTAAGTACTTGTTACGGTAACTTAATTTATTGCCATGTCGATGTCGAATTTAATGCTGCTGAATTAATAGCCTTCAAAGAAAATGATTTCCTAATTGAAAGGATTATCCATCTAATCTTCATGCCAGACTAATTAGAGTAATTAGATACGTAAGCTCTCACCGATATATCAACCTCTGTTACTTAAAAAAAACTTTTAATTAGACTTCTTTCTAAGAAGTTCAATTAAAAGTTTTTTTTTTAGTACTTACACACTTTTCGGGTTAATTCAAAGAGGGTTACAGTGGTTACAGCGACCGAATTATGAAAAAATGTAAAGTTAACGCTATCAACGAAACGTAAACAAAACGTATATTTACATAGGATTAATTAAGCGGACACGACATTAGACCTTGTTTACTCGTGAACGTGGAACATGATACGCAAATGTAATACCTATGTGACTGTAAAGGTCAAGCAAATGCATGCATAATTGCATATAAGTACAAGATAATATACACAAGAAAGACGGTATATATATAGACTGTTTCAAAATTATTTGATGAAAATGTAAACTAATGGATCAGAATGCCTCTGAAAGCCAAATAGAAGTACCACTTTTAAATCACCTTAAAAATCTTTTACATTTGACAATTAAGATTAATATATAAACTTTTATTTTTTGTTAATGATTTTTCAATTAAAATTTAATCAGTTTATCCAAACAATAATTGTTGGAAAAAACGGTGAGATATACGTTTTTCCAACATACTTAACAACTTACTTAACATACTTAATTAGTAACACATTCATCCGTATTTAGAATATTAAATATTCTAAATACGGATAAATGTGTTACTAATTAAATATTCTAAATACGGATGAATGTGTTACTAATTCCCTTTAGTGAGTGATTGCGTAAGAATTTAACCTGAACAGGTTTGGTTTATGTTGGAAAAAACGGTGAGATGTAAAGTACAAATTTATGTTATATATTTATTTAGTAAGAATATTAAATATTCTAAATACGGATGAATGTGTTACTAATTCCCTTTAGTGAGTGATTGCGTAAGAATTTAACCTGAACAGGTTTGGTTTACAGTTTCAGCAGGTACTTCTGGAACAGACAAAGCATTTATCATCTCACATAATCCTACCTCCTACTAATTAATATTATAAACGCGAAAGTTTGTGAGGATGAATGGATGTTTGTTACTCTTTCACGCAAAAACTACACAATAGATTTTGATGAAACTTTACAGTAATATAGCTTATACGATTACATCAAATATGATACTTTTTATCGACACTTAAGCGAGTGAAACCGCGGGGCACCGTTAGTTGGGATATGTCTTGTCTTCGACTTAGAATCCGTCTATTTGATGTACACAGCGCTTGAGAGCTATTACTGTAAAGTAAAGTTTTATTGTAAAGTATACACGATTGACCACAAAACCTTCCCGCGGTACCATTATTTTTACATTTGACCGCGTTAGGCCCTCCACCACACACTAATTCATTCGACATGCTGTTTTAAATACGCGGTGTGTTTACATGCGTTGTTTACCTGATGCTTCGATTCACTCACCTTGGTATCAGATATATAGTCAGGTTTTGGAAGACACAAAACACGCCAACACATAAATCTGCCACCGCCAGATTCGCCAAAAAGAAGTTTGTTATGGAGCGCAGGCGCCGCGATAACGTTACCACGAGGATAACAAGCAAGTTTCCTGGAACAAACATATTATTTTGTAAATAAATCTTATATCATTTATTATTTTTCTAGATAAATTATTATAGGAAACTTTTTTTTGGTCGCTGCTCAATGTAGCAAGACCAGTGCTGTACTCATGTTCTCTTGTAAATGAAGAACATATGTTTAAAGAAAACTTATATACTACAATAGAAAATAAAGATACGTTCCCTACTTCTGGGAATCAAAGAAGGACATCTGTTCAAAGTTATCTGTTACTTAGTTACATGAATCGTAAAAGGTCGTCTGATTCTGATGTAGAAGCTTATTTGTCTGGTGTATCATGAAAGACCTATTTCGGGTTATTATTAAAGTAGATAAATAGGTATCCTTTATCAAAGATATCTTAGAAACATCCTTTGAAAAATCCTGCTCCTATTATGATGGACACTTTTTAAATAAATCAGCTTCTAAAAACTTGTTGCACTTCTAATGATGCACACTTTGCTTAATATTGAGCCTCTTATTAACTTTCTGGACTTTTCTCACAGTTGGTCGCAGTTACTGACTTTGGGTACCCCGACTGAATGGGAGAGGTTAGGTTAAAACAGCGACCAACTCCGCGCGAGCCGAGGGAGCGGAGCGAGCGGTGCCGCGGCAGCGGCCGACGCGACGTCCGCTACATCCAAGTTTGTTGTTTTTGTATATTGTTAAACTAATTAGTATTTTTAGGACCCCTGAATAGGAATTCTTTGAGGCCCACAAAAGAAGGAAGCAAAATGATAAATATTTGAGGTTCGATTAAATACATGAGCCAATACGTTGTCTATCTGTTATAATCAGTACCTTTATAAACTGTTAATTCAGGCATAACCAAGCTTTTAATTTCGTGAGCTCTCATATTAATGAAAATTGTGAGAATAATAAATAATTGTGATTTTATGATTTTGTGAATATATATGTTACGTAGCTTTTGCCTGCGCCTCGCCCGCGTGTATATCGGACATTATCCCACAGAAACGTGCTAGCGAGGAAAAAAGTATAACGCGCCCTGACCTTGTCACGGTCATGGTCAAATTCGTTCAGCCGTTAAGGCGTGAAAAGGTAATAATAATAATAATAAGCTAGCAACACCAAAGTCAACAAGTCATCTATTTGTCATCTCTTCATCAATTTTAATTAATATATAATTTTTAGAAGCAGTTTTCTCATTTATATATCCGTTAAAGTATAGGTACTATAACCATACCTTAAAAAATATCATTTCAAATAAGTATAATGAACAATATAAACATAAAATTGCATCAGAAACTACCGAACCGGAGGTGACATCTGTCATGTCGCCTCCGATGAAAAAGTGAAAATGACAAAAAATGTATGAAAATGTTGACAAGATTAGCAGCTCGCCGTGCACGCCCACCACCTCCGGACTCTTCGCTCAGCTCCGCCTCACCGCCGCCGGTACCCAGCCCCACTGTTAGCGCTGTGACGACACCGGCCGCGGCAGTTGCGTCGAGCTCGAGCGATGAGTATTTCTCTCCGCCCACGACGCCACCACCTGCTCGTCGACGGGGAGGACGCCGGCCGCCGGACGGCTTAGGACCTCGAGGCCCACCGGCCTCTGATAGGGTCCCAGCTCCCGGCGGAAGTGTGCAGCGCATGAGATGGACACAATCCATCAATGAAAATGTCATGCGCTCATACTATGGGGCTACAGAGGGGGGAAACAATCTGACCGCGTACCGTGTTCGGATGCTCTCTCTTTTTCAGGTGCTTGAGCCAGCTGTCAACGTTTCGGCACAACGACTATCGGATCAGGTGCGGGTCATCCAGCGTAATCACATGCTAGATGACACTGTACTTGATCGCCTGCGTAATGAAATGCAGAGTAGCCATGTCATCGCCCCCCAGTCGCAGACTGCTGAAGTACTACCGCAGTCCAACATAAGTTATGCTGACGAGGGGAGTAATGACAGGGCTACAAACGTAAGTACCCAGTGCAATGAGGAATTGAGGAGTGCTTTGGAAGGTGCAATTCAGGAATATCGGTTCATTTCGCCCGAACTTAGGCCACGCTTACCTCGTTTGCCCATGCATAATAAAAATAGGGCGCTGGTGGCGGTCCTGGATTCGCAGTTGTTAAACTATTTTGATACCTGCGAAGACCTCATCGATACTCATTCGATTCTGTATTGCGCGGCTGTAGCGGCATGTCGTGTAGCTCACGTCAAATTTCCCAATGAGTCTAGAGCTACACGACCGAAACCAGCCGTACCAGCTTGGCAGTGCAGGATTGAACGCCGTATTGATGGGGCCAGGGCGCTCATCGGCAAACTAATCTCCTTCAGGGAGAGCAATACTCGCCCTAGAGTGATGCGCTTTGTGAGACGGGCATTCTCAGAGACTGATATCAGTCCTCAAGAATATATGTCTTATGTCACAGAGCGCATCGACTTCCTGAAGCAGAAAGTGTATGCATGGGCGAATCGTATTCGTCGGTATAAGCGGCGAGTAGACCGATACACTCAGAATCGCACCTTCCAGAGCGATGAAAGGTGGGTTTATAGGGGTTGGGAGCGACCGGACCAAGGTGTGACTGACACGTGCCTGCCGGATGATGATGCCATGTGTTCCTTTTGGCGTAGTATCTGGTCGGCGCCTGTCGGTCACACCGAAGGTGATTGGGCTCGGGAAGTCGGGCGAGCCTGTGATCCAATACCAGAAATGGAGGCTATTACCATCTGCCCTCAAGATGTAGCTCGTGCAGTCCGTCCGTTACCTAACTGGAAGTCTCCAGGGCCGGACGGGCTGCACAACTTTTGGATCAAATGGTTTAAAAGGTCGCACGCTCGCTTGGCATCTCAGTTCCAGACTGCTTTGGAGTCTGGTTCGCTACCCCAATTCCTAACGACAGGAGTTACCCACCTGCTCCATAAATCAGGTAGCGCCGCGGAACCCAAAAATTATAGGCCCATCACGTGTTTACCGACGGTCTATAAAGTTCTTACATCCATTTTGAGAGCTAAAATTAACAAACATATAGACAACAACTCCATTATGTCTGCCTCTCAAAACGGATGTAAGAATGGGTCCCGCGGTACTAAGGAGCTACTCCTCATTGATATGGCCATTAGCCAACAGGTTCGTCGTTCACGAAAGGATCTGTCGACATGTTGGATAGATTATAAGAAGGCCTATGACTCGGTGCCACATACATGGCTCATGAGGGTTCTGGATTTGTATAAAGTAGATGCAACTCTGCGAACCTTCCTGATGTCGTGTATGGGGCAATGGAGGACGGTCCTTCGCTATCCAGGATGTCGAAATATTCAGAGGAATAGCGAACCGATAAGGATCGAGCGAGGCATATTTCAGGGCGATAGTTTGAGCCCGCTTTGGTTCTGCTTAGCCTTGAATCCTCTAAGCACACTGCTGGAGGATTCAGGTCTAGGCTATCGGCTGAGGAGAGGTGGCCAGGTTATATCTCACCTCCTCTACATGGATGACCTAAAACTCTTTGCCCCCAACAATTTGCAACTGATGAAGCTACTGAAAATTACTGAAACTTTCAGTAGCGCCATCGGGATGGAATTTGGTGTGGACAAATGTGCGGTCATGCATGTAAAGCGAGGGGAGATTGTGGAATCCGTGGGAACCCAACTCTCGGATTCCACAAACCTTAGAACCCTCTCCGCAGCCGAAACCTATAAGTATTTGGGTATGTCGGAAGCGTTGGGCATCAAAGTTACTGACATGAAGCAATCGTTGAAGGAGCGCTTCTTTGGCCGCCTGAAAAAAGTATTTAATAGTCTTTTATCAGGCGGAAACAAGGTGCGCGCCTTCAATAGTTGGGTCATGCCGGTTTTGATGTACTCTTTCGGCATACTCAAATGGACTCAGACCGAACTTGAGGCTCTGGATAGGAGGGTCCGTACGCTGTTGACTGCAAATCGAATGCATCACCCACGGTCATCGGTAATGAGGCTGTATATCCCGCGAAAATGTGGAGGTCGTGGCTTTTTAAACGCTAAGACCCTCCACAATCGCGAGATATGCAGTCTCAGGGAACATTTCCTACAAACCGACGTGGGGATGCATCGAGATGTGGTCGCGGTGGACAAGGGCCTCACCCCGCTCTCCTTGGCTAAAGAGAACTGGCGCAAGCCAGAAGTGCTTGACACTAATGATCGCATGGAAGTATGGCAGAGTAAGGAGCTTCACGGACGCTTTTACCGGGCCCTACATGGACCCGATGTAGATTTACTAGCGTCCGTAGCCTGGCTGCGTTTTGGTGACCTTTTTGGAGAAACCGAAGGTTTTGTCTGTGCAATTATGGACGAAGTTATGATGACGAACAATTACCGGAGATTTATTGTGAAAGACGGCACGGTTGACATCTGTCGGGCATGCCACCGGCCGGGAGAATCAATCAGGCATATTATCTCCGGGTGTTCTCGTCTAGCTAACGGAGAGTACTTGCATAGACACAACCTTGTAGCCAGGATAATCCATCAGCAACTTGCTCTGAAATATAGCCTTGTGGAATCTGAGGTGCCGTACTACAGGTATGTGCCCGACCCAGTTCTCGAAAATGGAAATATCACATTGTACTGGGATCGGTCCATCATCACTGACAGGACTATTGTTGCCAATAAGCCTGATATAGTGGTGGTGGATCGATCAGAGCGGCGCGCAATAATTGTTGACATAACCGTCCCGCATGATGAGAACCTCGTGAAAGCCGAGAAAGATAAACAAATCAAGTATCTTGACTTGGCTCGCGAGGTTGTCGACATGTGGCATGTGGACTCAGCAATCATTGTGCCGATAGTCGTGACAGCAAATGGCTTAATAGCCAAGAGCCTCGACCAACACCTGAGGAGGCTCTCGTTGGGCAGCTGGATCAAGGGCTTGATTCAGAAAGCGGTACTTCTGGACACGGCACGCATTGTCAGGAAGTTCCTCTCTCTGGAGCCCTGACCGCCGGTAGCTTGGACCCTGTTCCCGATACCGGTGGGCTACTACCTTTTATATTTTTAAATGTTTTTTTTTTTATCGTTTTGTTTATAAAAATATTTAAAAATGTAATTTGTAAGTATTTAAGTGAAATAAAGGAAATAATAATAATAATAATAATAATAATAAGCTAGCAACACCAAAGTCAACAAGTCATTATTTGTCATCTCTTCAATTTTAATTAATATATAATTTTTTAGAAGCTGTTTTCATATTTATATATCCGTGAAAGTGTATTATAACTGTTAGAGTAAAAACTCTTTTTAGATCAATGTGACACCTTGTAAAAAGAAGAAAAGTGTTGTGTCATGTTGATATACCTTTTGACTTAGAAAAAAGAATTCTGTTACTAATAAAATTAAAATGTTGTTTGTGTTTCTAAGAATATATATTTGTACGATAATATTAGTTCTGCTTATTTCTGCCTTAACTGGTTATGGGCCCAGACCCAGAAGTTTGTGAAATGGAGCTTTCGAAAATTCAAATTGTGAAACTTGACGGCCACAATTGGATATCATGGAAGTACCGGATGGTAGCCTTACTGAGAGGTATGGATGGACTCATGGATATCGTGGACGGTAAAACACAAAGGCCAGCTAGACCCGTAGATGGAAGCGGTGATGCTGTAATAGAATCGTACAATAAAAATTTACGTAATTTTGTGAAGTTAGAGAGTACAGCCTTGCTCTTGATAACTAATAATGTGACAGATGAGACACTTGGCAAAGTAATTAGATTGTCCACACCGAAAGAAGTTTGGGACGAACTCCATAGATTATATGAGGGACCTAATGAGGGCCGACTCTATGATATATGTTTGGATTTCTTCAAGCTTAGGAGGGATCCGTCAGATGACATGTCGACTCATGTATCGAAATTGAAAAACCTGTGGCACAGTTTGAAGGAAGAGTTATTAAAAAAAGAGAAGGTAGAGTTACCTGAAGTTCTCTTGATTTGTAAGATCCTTGATACGCTACCGGAAGTCTATTTCTCGTTCAAGTCGAGTTGGCTGTTAATGTCAAAGAAGGAAAGGACTGTAGAAAACATTACAAGCCAATTGTGTTCACATGAAAAAGCGCTTAATGCTAAGATGGCTGATGCTGAATCAAGTGAGACAGCGCTTTATGTGAAGGTAAATAAAAAGGTTGCTAAGGGATATGACTATAGAGACCAAGGAACACTGAAAAAGTACAAATGCTTTATTTGCAAGGAACGGGGTCATCTCAAAAAGGATTGCCCAAGAGTTGGGATAAAGGAGAAGGAAAACAAAGCTCAAGGTTCTAACATGATGTTGCTGACGGTGAATTCAACAGATTCTAACAATGATCGTGATGATTGGTATGTGGATAACGGGGCCACTCACCATGTCACTATGCGAGGAGATCTGTTTCAAAATTTTGAACGTTTTGGTGAAGCTCACACGGTAACGACGGCGGATGGGAATGTTATTCAGGCTGTTGGAAATGGCACAGTCCATCTAGAAGCCAATGTTAAAGGACGAATTGAGAACCTCTATTTGCGAGATGTTTGGTATGTTCCCCAGATTAGCAAGAATCTTTTCTCTGTGCTTAGTTCACAGGACAAAAACCCAACGAGCGTATTTGAGTCTCGGGTTACAAATTGTTCCATGAAGATCAATGGTAGGATTGTTGTAACAGGAACAAGGCAAAGATGTGGCGGTCTGTACAAGATAGATTGCAAAGTCGTACGCCCTGCTGTTTCAGTAAACTTAATTGAGCATGGAGATATGCTGCAACTATATCATGAACGTATGGGACATCAAGATAAGAAACATGTCAAACGATTGATAAAGAAGGAGCTAGGAATAGAGACGCCAAATAGTGGAGAACTATGCGAAGGTTGTATCTTTGGGAAAGCGCACAGACAACCATTTGGTGTTCGCGAAAAAGCTACGAAACCTGGTGAGCGCATACACTCTGACGTCTGTGGTCCCTTCCCTTCAAGTATCTCAGGATATCGATATTTCGTACTCTTTAAGGATGAATTCACTCGGTATCGTTACGTCTATTGCATGAAACAGAAATCAGAAGTCCCTGAGAAGATGAGTCAAATGTTAGCTGAAGCGAAGTCAGCTGGACATACCATCAAAGAGATTTTAAGTGATAACGGAGGCGAGTTTGATAACGAGAAAGTCAGAAAAGAGTTGAAGAAATATGGTACTCAACAGCGATTAATTATGCCTTACACGCCTGAACAGAATGGGTGTAGTGAAAGGGATAACCGGACAATCGTTGAGATGGCCAGAGCAATGATGCATGCTCATCAGGAGCTTCCTCAAGTGCTGTGGGCAGAGTTGGTAAATACAGCTACTTATATTTTAAATAGAACGGGACCAACTACTGTTGACCTCAAATCGCCGTTTGAGTTGTGGTTTGGGAAGAAACCACAAATTAAGCATTTAAGGATAATAGGCTCAACTTGCTACGTGCATGTTCCTAAACAGAGAAGGAAAAAGATGCAGAAGAAGGCAAATAAGTGCATATTGATAGGCTATGACAACGATGATGGGTATAGGTTTTGGCATAAAGAATCAAATTCTCTAATGAGGTCCAGAGATATCACTTTTGATGAAAGACCACTGGACTCTAGTTTAGAAGATGAAGGCACAATCAAAGAGGTACAAGAACTAGAAGTACCTTTGTATGTGAGAAAGACATTTAAGGAGACACATACTACGCCTGTCACTGAAACACACGAGGAGTCACTTTTAGACAGAAGTCAAGATGTTATAAATACTCCTTTTGTAAATAGTAGTGATGATGCCGAGTTTGAAGATGCGCGGCTAGACCTGTCTGACCAAGAATCTGTTGAATTAGGGGGGGAGAATGAGGAAAATGAGAGTGAGGTCGTAGAAGAGTTGGCAAGAAGTGCCATGCAACTCAGAGATCGATCACTCCTCAAACGCCCGGTAAAATTCAACGATTATGTAACTCATGTCGATACAAGCGTTGACTGTCACACAGAACCAGTGACTTATAAGGACGCAGTTTCTTGCTCTGATAAGGATTTGTGGCGCAAAGCTATGAATAAGGAGATAAAATCTCTGGAAGAAAATGGAACGTGGGTTCTTGAGAAATTGCCCAAACATCGCAAAGCCATTCCGTGTAAATGGGTCTATAAGGTGAAGTTAAACCCTGACGGGACAGTAGACAAGTTTAAGGCTCGTCTAGTGGCAAAGGGCTTTCGCCAGAAGAAGGGTCAGGACTATGATCAGACCTTTAGTCCTGTAGCCAGAATGACAACGGTTCGAGCTGTACTCAGTGTAGCAGCTAGTGAAGGCATGAAGTTGAGTCAGTTTGATGTATCAACAGCTTTCTTGTATGGGTCTTTATCTGATGAAGAAATTTATTTGAGACAGCCAGAGGGCTATGATGACGGAACAGATCGAGTATGTCTTTTAAAGAAAAGTCTATACGGCTTAAAACAAGCTCCTCGCTGTTGGAACAAATGCATTTTGGATTTTTTCAAGAATATAGGCTTTAAGGTTAGTGATGCAGACCCATGTCTGTTCACTAGAGAGAAGTCAACGGGAAAACTTGTAATAGCCTTGTATGTGGATGATGGGCTCTTGGCTGGGACAAATCAGGAGCTTATTGATGAGTTTATCAATGAATTAAAAGGAAGGTTTGAAATAACAACCAAGCCAATCTCCTATTATTTGGGTTTGGAGATTAATGTCAGAGAAGGCGACATAAGAGTACATCAGACCTCATATGTGCAGAAAATCTTAAGGAGATTTGGAATGCAGGATTGCAGACCTGTAAGTACGCCGGTTGTGAAGGAAAGTTTTGGATCTGAGAAAGCTGAAAACAACGACGATTACTTCCTGAGTAACTACCGACAAGTAGTCGGAGCACTTGCATATCTGATGGTCGGTACCCGACCTGATATCGCGTACGCAGTGAGTGTAGTATCAAGAAGCTTAGAGAATCCAACTCTAACTGATTGCGTGCGATTGAAGCGCATACTTAGGTACTTACAATATACACCAGATATGAGCATCATATATAAAAGAAGCTACAAAAAAGGAATTTTGGAGTGCTACAGTGATGCGGACCATGGTGGGGATGTAGCAACAGGAAGGTCAACGACGGGAGTTTTATGTCTGTATGCTGGAGGTGCTGTATCATGGCTAAGCAAGAGACAGCAAAGCGTAGCTATTTCAACAACAGAAGCTGAAATTGTTGCAGCCAGCGAGGCAGCGAGAGAGAGTATTTGGCTTGCTCGTCTTCTACGGGATATAACAAATTTGAGCGATTTGCCTGTGCTAAACGTAGACAACGAAGCAGCTGTAAGACTGGCAGAAAACCCCGAGTTCCATCGCAGAACTAAACACATTAGGACCAGGCACTTCTTTGTGAGAGAACTTGTTACGAATGGAGAGCTACAGATAAATAGAATCTGCAGTGAGCTTCAGCTGGCAGATCTACTAACTAAACCGATGGCTAGGCCAAGATTGGTGAAGCTTGCAAAATTACAAGGTCTTCACATTGAGAGAAGGTGTTAGAGTAAAAACTCTTTTTAGATCAATGTGACACCTTGTAAAAAGAAGAAAAGTGTTGTGTCATGTTGATATACCTTTTGACTTAGAAAAAGAATTCTGTTACTAATAAAATTAAAATACTGTTTGTGTTTCTAAGAATATATATTTGTACGATAATATTAGTTCTGCTTATTTCTGCTTTAACTGGTTATGGGCCCAGCACGCTTCCACTGCGAAGTAAAAAATAAGTAACTAATATTAACTAATATTAATAAGTAACTAATATTATCGTACAAATATATATTCTTAGAAACACAAACAACATTTTAATTTTATTAGTAACAGAATTCTTTTTTCTAAGTCAAAAGGTATATCAACATGACACAACACTTTTCTTCTTTTTACAAGGTGTCATGTTGATATACCTTTTGACTTAGAAAAAGAATTCTGTTACTAATAAAATTAAAATACTGTTTGTGTTTCTAAGAATATATATTTGTACGATAATATTAGTTCTGCTTATTTCTGCTTTAACTATAACCAGACCATTCCATATAAAATATCAATTCAAATAAATATAATGAACAATATCAACATAAAATTGAACCAAAAACTGCCGAACCGGAGGTGACATCTGTCATGTCGCCTCCGATGAAAAAGTGAAAATGACAAAAATATATGAAAATGTTGACAAGATCAGCAGCTCGCCGTGCACAACCACCACCTCCGGACTCTTCGCTCAGCTCCGCCTCGCCGCCGTCGGTACCCAGCCCCACTGTTAGCGCAGTGACGACACCGGCCGCGGTAGTTGCGTCGAGCTCGAGCGATGAGTATTTCTCCCCGCCCACGACGCCACCACCTGCTCGTCGACGGGGAGGACGCCGGCCGCCGAACGGCTTAGGACCTCGAGGCCCACCGGCCTCTGATAGGGTCCCAGCTCCCGGCGGAAGTGTGCAGCGCATGAGATGGACACAATCCATCAATGAAAATGTCATGCGCTCATACTATGGGGCTACAGAGGGGGGAAACAATCTGACCGCGTACCGTGTTCGGATGCTCTCTCTTTTTCAGGTGCTTGAGCCAGCTGTCAACGTGTCGGCACAACGACTATCGGATCAGGTGCGGGTCATCCAGCGTAATCACATGCTAGATGACACTGTACTTGATCGCCTGCGAAATGAAATGCAGAGTAGCCATGTCATCGCCCCCCAGTCGCAGACTGCTGTAGTACCGCAGTCCAACCTAAGTCATGCTGACGAGGGGAGTAATGACAGGGCTACAAACGTAAGTACCCAGTGCAATGAGGAATTGAGGAGTGCTTTGGAAGGTGCAATTCAGGAATATCGGTTCATGTCGCCTGAACTTAGGCCACGCTTACCTCGTTTGCCCATGCATAACAAAAATAGGGCGCTGGTGGCGGTCCTGGATTCGCAGTTGTCAAGCTATTTTGATACCTGCGAAGACCTCATCGATACTCATTCGATTCTGTATTGCGCGGCTGTAGCGGCATGTCGTGTAGCTCACGTCAAATTTGCCACTGACTCTAGAGCTACACGACCGAAACCAGCCGTACCAGCATGGCAGTGCAGGATTGAACGCCGTATTGATGGGGCCAGGGCGCTCATCGGCAAACTAATCTGCTTCAGGGAGGGCAATACTCGCCCTAGAGTGATGCGCTTTGTGAGACGGGCGTTCTCAGGGACTGATATCAGTCCTCAAGAATATATGTCTTGTGTCACAGAGCGCATCGACTTCCTGAAGCAGAAAGTGTATGCATGGGCGAACCGTATTCGTCGGTATAAGCGGCGAGTAGACCGATACACTCAGAATCGTACCTTCCAGAGCGATGAAAGGTGGGTTTATAGGGGTTGGGAGCGACCGGACCAAGGTGTGGCTGACACGTGCCTGCCGGATGATGATGCCATGTGTTCCTTTTGGCGTAATATCTGGTCGGCGCCTGTCAGTCACACCGAAGGTGATTGGACTCGAGAAGTCGAGCGAGCCTGTGATCCGATACCAGACATGGAGGCTATTACCATCTGCCCCCAAGATGTAGCTCGTGCAGTCCGTCCGTTACCTAACTGGAAATCTCCAGGGCCGGATGGGCTGCACAACTTTTGGATTAAATGGTTTTCAAGGTCGCACGCTCGCTTGGCATCTCAGTTCCAGACTGCTTTGGAGTCTGGTTCGCTACCCCAATTCCTAACGACAGGAGTTACCCACCTGCTCCATAAATCAGGTAGCACCGCGGAACCCAAAAATTATAGGCCGATCACGTGTTTACCGACGGTCTATAAAGTTCTTACATCCATTTTGAGAGCTAAAATTAACAAACACATAGACAACAACTCCATTATGTCTGCCTCTCAAAATGGATGTAAGAATGGGTCCCGCGGTACTAAGGAGCTACTCCTCATTGATATGGCCATTAGCCAACAGGTTCGTCGTTCCCGAAAGGATCTGTCGACATGTTGGATAGATTATAAGAAGGCCTATGACTCAGTGCCACATACATGGCTCATGAGGGTTCTGGATTTGTATAAAGTAGATGCAACTCTTCGGACCTTCCTGAGGTCGTGTATGGGGCAATGGAGGACGGTCCTTCGCTATCCAGGATGTCGAAATATTCAGAGGAATAGCGAACCGATAAGGATCGAGCGAGGCATATTTCAGGGGGATAGTTTGAGCCCGCTTTGGTTCTGCTTAGCCTTGAATCCTCTAAGCACACTGCTGGAGGATTCAGGTCTAGGCTATCGGCTGAGGAGAGTTGGCCAGGTTATATCTCACCTCCTCTACATGGATGACCTTAAACTCTTTGCCCCCAACAATTTGCAACTAATGCAGCTACTGAAAATTACTGAAACTTTCAGTAGCGCCATCAGGATGGAATTTGGTGTGGACAAATGTGCGGTCATGCATGTAAAGCGAGGAGAGATTGTGGAATCCGTGGGAACCCAACTCTCGGATTTCGCAAACCTTAGAGCCCTCTCCGCATCCGAAACCTATAAGTATTTGGGTATGTCGGAAGCGTTAGGCATCAATGTAACTGACATGAAGCAATCGCTGAAGGAGCGCTTCTTTGGCCGCCTGAAAAAAGTACTTAATAGTCTTCTATCAGGCGGAAACAAGGTGCGTGCCTTCAACAGTTGGGTCATGCCGGTTTTGATGTACTCTTTCGGCATACTCAAATGGACTCAAACCGAACTAGACGCCCTGGATAGGAGGGTCCGGACGCTGCTGACTGCAAATCGAATGCATCACCCACGGTCATCGGTAATGAGGCTGTATATCCCGCGAAAGTGTGGAGGTCGAGGCTTTTTAAACGCTAAAACCCTCCACAATCGCGAGATATGCAGTCTCAGGGAATATTTTCTAGAAACCGACGTGGGGATGCATCGAAATGTAGTCGCGGTGGACAAGGGCCTCACCCCACTCTCCTTGGCTAAAGAGAACTGGTGCAAGCCAGTAGTGCTTGACACCAATAATCGCATGGAAGTATGGCAGAGTAAGGAGCTTCACGGACGCTTTTACCGGGCCCTACATGGACCCGATGTAGATCTACCAGCGTCTGTAGCCTGGCTGCGTTTCGGTGACCTCTTTGGAGAAACCGAAGGTTTTGTCTGTGCAATTATGGACGAAGTTATGATGACGAACAATTACCGGAGATTTATTGTGAAAGACGGCACGGTTGACATCTGTCGGGCATGCCACCGGCCGGGAGAATCAATCAGGCATATTATCTCCGGGTGTTCTCGTCTAGCTAACGGAGAGTACTTGCATAGACACAACCTTGTAGCCAGGATAATCCATCAGCAACTTGCTCTGAAATACAGCCTTGTCGAATCTGAGGTGCCGTACTACAGGTATGTGCCCGACCCAGTTCTCGAAAATGGAAATATCACATTGTACTGGGATCGATCCATCATCACTGACAGGACTATTGTTGCCAATAAGCCTGATATAGTGGTGGTGGATCGATCAGAGCGGCGCGCAATGATTGTTGACATAACCGTCCCGCATGATGAGAACCTCGTGAAAGCCGAGAAAGATAAACAAATCAAGTATCTTGACTTGGCTCGCGAGGTTGTCGACATGTGGGATGTGGACTCAGCGATCATTGTGCCGATAGTCGTGACAGCCAATGGCTTAATAGCCAAAAGCCTCGACCAACACCTGAGGAGGCTCTCGTTAGGCAGCTGGATCAAGGGCTTGATTCAGAAAGCGGTACTTCTGGACACGGCTCGCATTGTCAGGAAGTTCCTCTCTCTGGAGCTCTGACCACCGGTAGCTTGGACCCTATTCCCGATACCGGTGGGCTACTACTTTTTATATTTTTAAATGTTTTTTTATCCTTTTGTTTATAAAAATATTTAAAAATGTATTTTGTAAGTATTGAAATGAAATAAAGGAGATAATAATAAGTATTTATTAGCACAATACAAGTTTGACACATTAAAATTCACATAATAGTCACTAGTGTACATACATAGAAATTAAGAAATAGCAATAGTGTACAAGAGATGGGAAAAGTACAGTCAATACAAAATTTGAGCCCTGACTCCTAAACTAGGAAGATCCTGTATCTTAGGAGGCAGTGTCTTCGCATAAATATAGGACGAGTAAATTATGAGCGTACTAGCAGACTCGGCTTGTCACAAGCAAGTTATAGACTATAAGGTAGGAAATTTATCTATTTACTATATAAATCTTTAATTAAATTGGTATTAATATTATATTATTAGTATTAATAGGTAGTTATGTTTGTATTAAGTGTGTGTGAAGTGCATATGTGTCGTGTCGTGTCATGTGCAGGTGTTGTGTGTGTATGTGTAAGGGAGAAGGGTGTGTGGAGTGATGCAATGTAGTGAGTTGTGGTGTGATGTGATGTAATGTGGTGATGTGTGGTGCCATTAAGGTGTGCCAAATTTTCCATGGCCCTTTACGGGGCACCGATATGGGCGCGTTCCCTGAGGCGGCGACCAGCCCGCCAGTTGAACACGTCCCAAAGGGCCGTCCGGCTGGTCTGAGGATACCGCACGGTCTCCGCTGAGGCGGCGAGCCTCCTTGCCGGACTGCCGCCATGGGATCTGGAGGCCAAAGTCCTCGCCCACATATGGGAGTGGCGAGAGGAGGCAAATCGCCGGGCCGTAACTCCGCTGCCGCAAGAAATCACGGTACAGCGGACAGACCTCCGGCGGGATCTTATAGCGGCATGGAGAGTGCGATTGTCACAACCCAGGGCTGGGCACGCCACAATAGCGGCGATAAGTCCCCTCTTGGAGTGACTAGAGAGGCGCTACGGCGCCTTCATCTTCCACCTGACGCAGGTCCTCACCGGACACGGTTGTTTCGGGAGGTTCCTGTTCAGGATAAGGCGAGAGGAAATACCAGGGTGTCACCACTGTGTGGATCGCCCGGAAGACACGGTGGAGCATACGGTAGAAGTCTGCCCAGCTTGGGTGGAGCACCGCCGTGTCCTCGTGGCGGCGATCGGCGGCAGCGATCTCTCGCGTCCGGCCCTGGTCCAGGTCATGGTACGGAGCGAGAGTACATGGGAGGCCGTCACCTCCTTCTGCGAAGCAGTAATGCTCGCAAAGGAGGAGGCGGAGGGCGTGAGGGAGAAGCAATCTCTGCGCCCTTACGCCCCTAGTCGCCGCAGGAGACGCCCTGGACGGGAGTCAACAGCCGACTCCCGGCCACCGTAGGCGCGGGCTTGCGGGCGGCGAGCAATGGCGGCAGCTGGCCGCCCGGTAAGGACCAGGCCCGGGTTGATGGCGCGTTGTGTTCCACGTGCGCCTCAAAGAGATGTCAGCACGAACTGACGGGGTCCGCTAGGGCCGATGCCTGCCAGGGCCGCGGCTTGTTCGAAAGAAATACCGTGGCCCCTGGCACAGGCAACTGAAGGAACACGGGTGGGTTTTAGTCAGTAAAAGTCTGACACGCACTTCCGCTCAGCCCAGAGCGGGAGAGGTCATTTGATGATTTCCCACCCAAAAAGAACAAAAAGTTGTGCCAAATTTCATTCTAATCCGTACAGTAGTTTTTGCGTGAAAGAGTAACAAACATCCAACCATCCATCCATCTATCCATCCATCCATCCATACAAACTCACATTTTATTTTTGATTTTTGTTTCTACGATTTAGATTTTTAATAAATATATGTATAGTATTGCTGTGCCCTGACAGGGTCTACAACGGCTCTTAGCTATAAGCCTTTTGTGAACATCTGTATACCTTGTAGAATGCAAATAAATGAATATGAATATGAATATGAATACTAGCTTCTGCCCGCGGCTTCGCCCGCGTGGATGTCGGAAATTATCCCACGGGAACGTGCTAACAGGATAAAATGTATGTGCACCAGGATGCCATCTATTTCGCGGGCCCTTTGTGGCTAATTACAATAGAAAACCAATTGTGTCTCATTAATGGTGATTAAGAGGGTACCTATATGATATCTTTACCTAAGTACCTACCTAATTAAAAAAATAAATAAACTCAATAACAGAAAATAAAATACCTACCTACCTAAATAAACCTATTTATGACGATAACTAATCTAAACTCAATCATCATCTACCTAGCCTTTTCCCAACTATGTTCAGGGCCGGCTTCCAGTCTAACCGGATGCAGCTGAATACCAGTATTTTACATGGAGCGACTGCCTATCTGACCTCCACAACCCAGTTATTGGGTAATACGATACCCTTGGTACGACTGGTTGTCAGACTTTCGGGCTTCTGACTACCCGTAACGACTGTCAAAGATCCACGAATGACAGCCGGGACCAACGGCTTAACGTGCTTTCCGAGGCACGGAGGTGTCTCGGTATGTAAAGATGGTCACCCATCCACAGACCGACCGCGGCAAGCGTAGCTTAACCTGACCGATCGACCTGTGCGGCTGTTATTATTTAGCCACGGGCCCCTCAATCTAAACTCAATAAATAAGCAAAATCTCTAAAAACTAATATCTATACGAATGACTATCCTACATAACAGTATTATAAAATAACCTACGGTCACTACGTACACTATCAAATATACTACCTATACTTTAAAATTAAAATCTATACCTACGACTTATATAAAAATAAACCTAAATAACTCTAAAAAGTAAAAGGAATAAAAATGAACTCCACTGCGTGTGACCTAACCTACGACAAACTTATTATTTGCGGTTGGTACAGTAATCGGATCTAGGGATCGAACCGCAAAATTAAGTTTGTTTTTTATTGTATATACTTTTCCGGGATAAAAAGTACCCAGTGTGGTGCCCAGGATATTAAAGAATAATTATACCAAGTTTCATCGTAATCGAACCGGTAGTTTTTGCGTGATGCCTGAACAAACAGACAGACAGACAGACAGACAGACAGACCGACAGACAGACAGACAGAATTTTTTTAATCACACATCTTGATTTATTTTTTTGATATTTTCAATGTACAGAATTTTCACTTCTACAGATTTATTATAAGTATAGAAGATATATACTATACATAAATATTAGTAGGATTATTAAAAATTACAGATATAAATGTAGAAAACAAGGTCTGGCACAAAGGGCGGTCTTATTGCTAAAAGCAATCTTAAGACAATCTTGGGATGGATTAAGGGAAAAGGAATCATCGTGAGGAAACTGGCATGTCCTAGAACCAAAAATTCGAAATCATGTGACATCTACCAACCCGCACTGGGCCCGCGTGGTGAATTACGGCCCGCTCCCTCTCACCGAGAGGAGGCCTGTGTCCCAGCAGTGGGAACATTATAGGCTAATTATGAAGGCAGAATACATATATACAACATACTGAAGGTCTGTGGTGTACCATTTACATATATACAATACGAGTACATATGACCTAAAATATATACATATTATCACTCAAAATATTATGCTATATTATTATTATTACTCGTGACCAAATCTCATAAAAACGTTTAGTTACGAATGACACCCCCAGAAAGAGAGTGGGTCGCCCATATTCAGGTCGGGCCGCAACAATGTGCGCAGCCGTTCTAATGAAACAATTTAGAAGCACGTTGAACGATTGTGTGCAGGCTAACAATGCATTAGTCGCTAGTGTACAACCAACTGAGAACATAATAGTCTTTTACTTGCATCTGACAGACCGTCAATTGAATAATGGGAATTCAAATTGATTTCCCCGTTTATGGAAACAAAAAGCTGTAACTATTGGTTTTAAACAATTTACATAACGAATGCTCATATTGCAGTGTTGCCAACATTGGTTTAATTTTCAATGAGATTGATTTACATTTTGTTCTTGATTTAGTATAAATAACAGGCTCATTATAAATAGCTAATTAAATTAATTGGAAGCAAAGTTTCCGGAACAATTGCAATTCCTCTATTTAAATAGTGAACAAATGTTTTTTTAATATTTCAACAGTCAGAAATATTCACAGGTCGATTGATTCGAACATACTATACAGGTTCAAATTAAATTAGCTAGCGAAACTCTGCAGACGTGATAGGTTTCGATATCTACACAAGATAAAATGAAAATAAAATGATTTGATATTTTTTTGGGGGTCAACGACTGCTGGTAATTTTGTTACTTGAAGTAAGAGTTGAGAAAATCTGTTTTCTTTTGTTTTATCACGTTAAGATATCGATACTGTAGAGAAAAGAAAAGCCTATTTGGTGCTAACATGCAACCTACGCGAGTTTGTTAAAAAGTGATTGGTATAAAAGACGCGACAAACATAAAGATTTAAGTTTGACAGTATTTCAGAATATGTGGCTCACACAGATCGCGTTTTAAAATGCGTGTCCCACACATGCCGATTTACGAAAATTAGAAAAAAAAACCTATTTATTTTATTATTGATTCGTGTCGAGAATCAGTAGCATAGTTACCTCCTTGAATGTGACGACGATGCAAAACGACACCTTTACACCTATATTTTAATAGGAATAATTCTTGAACGTGACGAGATAAACCGTCGTTTGATTCCCCCGGTACCTTGAAGGGCTTGTCTAGCTACAGTAGTTTACACAAAAATAAACTATCTACAGTAACTCAAATGACTTTTTACACTAATTGTCTTTGGTGATCGGCCGTAGTTAGTATTGAAAAGCCCTACAATTTATTTATTTTTGACTTTATCATATTCGGTTATTAATATCCACCAGATGTGGAGCTAATTAAATTTCACCCTGTAGATGTCAATCTATGATTATTACCTTCACGCAAAACAAGCTAGTATCTGTTTTTAACCCCCGACGCAAAAACGACGGGGTGTTATAAGTTTGACGTGTGTGTGTGTGTGTGTGTCGTCTAATATTGTCCTGTCGGGGGACCGCTACTATTTTAAACTTTAACAGAACGTTAGGCTAATAATTAGAGCGGTCCTCCGACGGGACAGCATTTAATCAAAAAATTTCATACGTACTTCCGTAGAGTCATAATTTCAAGGTTATTTTTTTCTTTTTATAGTGTTTCACGTAGTCGGGGGTTTTTTTAATTTAATTTTTTACCACTGGCATTCAAATTACAATCTCAGTTTTAATCCACTTACGTTGCGATGGAAGGAAAACTACTTAGGTATTAAAAAATGAATATTAATACTATTCTCAATGCCATGAAGCTTAATTATGAGGTTGTCTAATTATTACAGACAGACACTTTTAGTTAATTATCTAGCTCTACTACATCACATACACCTACTCATTTATGAAAACTACGTGGCAATAAACAGAAAATTAATAGGTACAGACGCCAGCAGGTCAAGCTACCCGAAACTGTAAAATTTTCCCAATCGACCTTGAACCTTAAATGCTTTAGTGATAAAGTTGAAAATCTATTAAAGAAATTTGACAGATTGTAGTAGCTTGATGTGCTGGCGTCTGTACATGATGGCAAATGCTTCATTCATATTTAAAGAGGCTACGGCTGTTTCACAGATCTTCGCTTAAATGAAATCAAGACTGTTATTTCAAAAATAAGAACAGCAGGCACTTACGAAACGGCCGCGGTTTGCTTGCGGTAGGAGAAAACTGATAGAAAGTAATGAAAACGCGTTTTATACTTCATGCAACTCGCATGGAGTTTAAAACGCTTTTTCATGCTTATAAAGCAAAATCAAAGCAAAAATCCAAGATGGCGGCTGCGAAAATTTTCAAATATGCAAATAAATGATTCGATTTGATTAAAATTTGATTTAGAGTTAGGGCTGATTTTTCAATCGACCGATAATTTTTTTCGTGGAATAAAATTGACGTCTGACAGTTTTTGTATGAAAGAACTGTCAAAAATTCAAAATTATTCCTCCGTTAAAGTTATCTGGCGTTGGGAAAATCAGCCCTGAGACGA
Source organism: Apamea anceps (assembly GCA_951799955.1). Classification (NCBI taxonomy): domain Eukaryota; kingdom Metazoa; phylum Arthropoda; class Insecta; order Lepidoptera; family Noctuidae; genus Apamea; species Apamea anceps. The sequence continues at coordinate 11,854,177 of OX637505.1, read as the reverse complement.
ATAAAACGAAAAAACGATAAATAAATTGCTATATTTTGTTCGGTCTAGCTCTCACTTGTCAAGTGTGCAGAATAGAATAGAATACCCTTTATTATGTACACCATATAAATTATAGACATAAATAAAGAAATTTTACACCGGGTGACACAAAGAGCCGTCTTTTAAAAACAACTTTTGGATGGATTAAAAAGGGGAAGGAGAGACAAATACTGTAGGTAGTCTGTGGTGTACCATTTACATAATACAATGAATACATACATAAAGTATATTATACTAATCTAAATAAATATATATATATATATTATAATAATAAATATGAAACAAGAGCAAAGAAAATATAATGATGTTTTAGGAGAGAGAAAGTGCTTTTTTATCACAATTTTTAAAGTGGACAAAGATTGAGCACGCCTTACCGACACTGGCAAGTCATTCCATAACCGTACTGCTTGAACAGTAAAAGATTTGTCATATTGTAGCAGGTACTTATAATGTGCGATAAGGAAAATACATTAGTCCGAAATAACGCTACAAATAGAAGTTAGCTAAGAAAAAGTTGCGTGCGTTATTTTAGTATTACTTGGCAAATTTTCCTTTACTTAAAATATCGTCCTACAAATTGTCGGGCTTATTACATCATATGAATCCCCCGCGCTAATTGGGCAAAGTTGCAAAAGTATAAAATCTTATTCGTTTGCTAAAGTTTTATGGACGGTAAAGTGTAAAGACCACTTAATAGTTGTTTGTGGCAATGTTCCGTCTAAGTGGCTGCCCGTGCACTATTACAGCTCAACACTGCAATAGTTCACAATCACTGTTAGCCCGGGCAGCTCAAACCGCAGCGTCTGCATATAAATCAGGTAAGCTGCATGGAACTAGGGCCACCATCCGGCCGGATTTTTCTAGATAAATCCTGCTTTATGTTCCGCCGTCCAGACTTTGTCAGGACTTTTCGAACTGGGAAAATGTTTCGAAAATAATTATAAAGTTTAATGAAAGTTAAAATCTGGAATTTTCAATATTTGTGAAAAAGCCCAGATTATTGTCAGGACTTTCTTTTTTTTTGAAATAGCAACCCTACCTGGAATAGCTATCATCATAGATATTGAAAATCTGTGCAAGTAGTTCTAAAAGATACCTACCTATAGATATCCGCAGGCGGGAATACATTCTAATTTTATATCCTACTAATATATACATTTAAAATAAGTTACTATTCCTACTAAATATTATAAACACAAAATTTTGTATGGATGGATGGATAAATGTTTGTTACTCTTTCACGCAAAAACTACTGAACGGGTTTGGATGAAATTTGACACACAGATGGTTTATGATCAGAATTAACATATAGGATTCTTTTTATCCCGATATTCTCATAGGATCGAAATTTATGCGGGTGAAACCGCGGGGCAGCTAGTACAAAATATATCTACAATTTTGTTTTTTGATTAACAACTGAATCAGAGAGTGTTTTATTTAACTTGCATTGTTTAAACTTCAATAGAGTTTGTTTTACGAAATTAAGTGCACACAAAATCATAACTTAATTAAAACAAACGTTAAAGATTAACTTAATACTCTCTGTTAGTAAAAGCTAACCACTGCGGAGCGATGGCTCGTTTCATTACAAAACAGTTAAAAAATTAGCGACCACGTTTGCTCACAATGTTCACTGCATTTTGCTGCTATTAGGATTGGGAAGGATTTGTAAGCCGTATCGGATTATGCCGACATAGCGCGCAGAGTAAGCAAACTGAAGTGGCAGTGGTCTGGCCATGTTTGTCAAAGGACCGATGGCCGGTGGACCAGACGAGTCCTGGAGTGGAGACCGCGTATCAGCAAGCGTAGTGTGGGACACCCCCAGCTAGATGGACGGACGACCTAAAGAAAGTTGCTGGGACGGACTGGATGCGGAAGACGGAGGACAGAGTGTTGTGGCGCAGCCTGGGAGAGGCCTATGTCCAGCAGTGGACTGCGATAGGCTGATTTGATTGATCGGATTATGCATTCTAGAGTAGGCATGGACTAGTGGAGATGTGGGTGATATCGAAACAATATAGAAAATATTCGAAATTAATTGAAACATGTATTGGTATACAAACTCCTCCATCCTTACAGACGTCTATGGCGGACTGTCACTAACGTGGCTGCCTGATATATTGACACATATTACATGAGCTTGCCAAGAGGCCCCGATGAAAATGTATGGCCAAAACATAAAAGTTGAACCCACTCTGATCACAAACAGAAATAGAAAAAGTATATATTATAGTATGTATGTGTATATAACCTGTTTATGTATTTGTGTACCTAGTCTTAATGGTACCTGCAATCTAATCTCTTCACCACCCTTGGTGGACTCATGACTAGTAAAGAATGCCTAAGGCGTTAAATCCGCCTTTGTACCTTTTTGTGCGAAAAGTTTAAATAAATAAATAAAAAGAGAAAAACAGTGAGAGAGAATAGTGCTTTGTGTGTTCACGGATAAATAAACAAATAACTACTTTATTTCATCGCTTCATTGCAAGAAACCTTTACATTACGGTATTAACGGTTAATTTCCGATATTTCTTATTAGAGCCGGGGTTTGTAGAGCAAACAGTGATTAAAATGAAATATTTTTATTAAAAACCGTTATTGAAATCGACCAGCTACTTTAAGTACAGTTTAACCTCCTTTGTTTAGGCTACCTATTCATTTTCAGTAAGTTATTTAAAAACGCTTTTTTATGGTTGTGTCTAATATTATTGGCCATCTTTAGTAACAATGGGAGTCCCACAGGGCTCAATTCTTGGTCCTTTCTTGTTTCTTATTTATATTAATGACTTGCCGTACCTCATAAAGGATAATCATGATATAGTGTTGTTTGCAGATGACACTTCACTTTTGTTTAAACTTAAACGTCAGCAGCAGGTTACTGACGATGTAAATAGCGCGATCTCTAAATTAGTCCACTGGTTCAATGTTAATAATTTACTTCTAAACGAGAAAAAAACCAAATGCATTAAGTTTACGTTACCTCACGTTAGACAGGTGAAAACTAATGTGTTGATAAAGGGCGAAGAATTGAATCCTGAAGACAGCACAGTATTCTTGGGCATAACTTTGGATGCTAAGCTACAGTGGGGTCCACATATAGACAAATTGTCAAAAAAACTAAGTTCCCGCAGCATACGCTGTTAGAAAAGTTCGTAATTTAACTGATATAGAGACCACCCGTTTAGTGTACTTTAGCTATTTTCATAGTGTAATGTCGTACGGTATTCTATTGTGGGGAAAGGCCGCTGATATTCAGACTATCTTTGATTTGCAGAAGCGAGCTGTTCGATCAATTTATAAATTAAGTCCGAGACACTCGATCAGAGACAAATTTAAAGAAATTAATGTTATGACTGTGCCTTCTCAGTATATTCATGAAAATCTTTTATATGCCCATAAAAATATAAAATTGTTTAAAAAATACAGTGATATCCATGATATAAATACTAGGAACAAACTCAAATTTGTTGTACCTACAACAAGGCTCAAGAAAATAGGTGGCTCGTTCAGATGCCAATGTTTACGCTTCTACAATAAAGTTCCAAACCTCGTTCAAGATCTAAGCCTTAGTAAATTCAAATCATTCATTAAACGTAAGTTGTGCCAGAAAGCCTTTTATACCGTTAAGGCTTATATCGAGGACAAAAAGGCTTGGGATTAAGCTGCTTCCAATTATATACACTTTGACATTCATGAATTTGATCTATGACATTTGCTTACTTTGTAAAGTATTCTATTATTTTAATTATTGTGAATGTGAAGACTATGTGGGTCATTTTATTTTTTATTTTTCTCTCTGTTCTGTTAGTTTTTGTCATGGTCTGGCAGTTTGAGTAATTAATGTGGCCTACCCAAATGTCCTTTCTTTGGTATTGTTCGTCGAATCGTTGAGCTCCTTAAGTTTTGAGTTGAGCTGCACGATTTCTGACATATGCGTGCACTGACTGGACAGGTCCTCTCAATCTATGTGGTTCTTTCCTCAAAAGACCATCTCAGACATCGACCTACATGGTCTTTATATGATCTGACCAAGATTATGTCTGGACTTTAAAAGAGACTGTGACGTCTGAGTTTGTTTCGGACTTTCTTCTCAGACTAGTCAGATAGGAAACGCCGACCTCATCTAGTTTTAAAATATGATTGACGTGTAAAAGTGTTTGTACAAACCTACTTACAAAATAAAATCATTTATCATTTATCATCTTTTATCATTTATCATAAGTAGTAGTTTTTTTAAGTTTAGTTTTCAAGTTTCCTATACCTATCTAAAAAAAATAGCATTATTCCTACATGTTTTTTGTAACCGATATATAAGTTACGCGCACGTTATTAAAAACCTTAATTCCCACGTCAATTTTATATTAAATTTCAGAATTATAAGTAGGAAGTATTTACAAAAAGATCAGAAAACATATTAACATAACCAATCATACTTAGCCTATAATGTTCCCACAGCTGGGACACAGGCCTCCTCACTTCGAGAGGGTAAAACATTTTAGACAAACAATGACTTTTGAGAGAAAAATAAAAAAAAGATATGAGCCTGACGTAGGACACGTGCCCGATTTTTGTTCTCTTTTATCATTCCAGGTAAAATGCTACATTTTGGAGTGAGTTATAAGAAGGCTTCCTCTTAGCGTCAGAAACATTTTAAATAGAAAAGCAAACAGTTCTCGGCAAGCGTTTATTTCAAGACTTATGAACCCCGCAAACAGTTTGGAGAACAGTTGTTTATTTTACAACACGATATATGATATTACGAAAATTCGACAATACGAATTGTATTCCAGATATAGAATATATATATATATATATTAATAAAGTTTAGATCACTCCAATATAATGTATTTATGTACAAATAATAATAAACATATTCCTCGTAATAATATGTCTGCCTCGGGTGTATTGTACTTAGGGTAGGGTAGAGGTACATCAAACCGATTTATCGTCACAGATGTCTCGGTTTGATCGTTACATAGCAAGTATTTGTCATAATCGTAATCCGGAGTAAGTAATCTTTTATATCTAAAAATAAATCTGAAAAGTGTGTTTGTTTGTTTGTTTGAACGCACTACTCCGTGGAACTACCAGTCTGATTTGAAAAATTAGTCTTCATTTGATAGCCCAATTCTCCAAGAAGGCTATAGGCTATTTAACATCACGCTAGATCTCTTAGGAGCCGAGCAAGAAGAAAAAAGTAAGAAAGAAGGTTAGGTAAGCGAAAACGACATAATAGACGGGGTAGCTCGGGGGAACAAGAAATTTTACGCGAACGAAGTCGCGGGCAGAATTAGTTCCTGATATTTGAGAATGATCGCGATAATCCCTACATTCGACATGTTGATGTCAGTGTATAAGGACATAATTGATGAGTGTTTACTTAATTTGTACTGATATGGATAGCCATGAGTTATGAAGCCTGCACTGCTAATGTGTGTACACTGTGCAGAACACACATTACTCCACCTCCTGAATTGAAATACGAATCCAGTCAATCTACGCTTCGTTTTTTGTTTTTGCCTACTAATAAACCATTTTTTAAATACAGCAGCTTCATTTAAAAAAGCTTATGTACCTACATACAACACTTAAGGCTGATTATTGAATAGTCAGATAAGTTTAATTATATTAAACTTATCTGACTAGTCAATTTTGCGTTTTGACAGCTTTAGCATGGAAAACATGTCAAACTGACATATTTATTCTTCAAATTAAAGATATCGGACTATTGAAAAATCAGCCCTTAGAGGTGTCGCGGTTACCACTTGTTTCTAAATAAATCATGTTATTAAAATTTAATTATAACCACTTCTTCTTCCTCTTACGTTACGTCACATACTTTTTCTCGTCATAGAAAACAAACAAGAAATACAATCATCAGAAAATAAGTTAAAACGACCTACATCTCTATAAATAAGCTCTATTTCATTCGTGTAATAGATCACTTCGTCCTTGTTGTTCAATTCAATTTAATATGTAGGTATGGCATCCATACCAATATTATTCTTTATTATATTTCGTTGTTGTTATCTTTATTATTATTTTTTATTGTTATTCTATACCCCTTCCTCTTCTATATAAGTGCTATGGTAGGCTAATAAATAGTTTTGCCAAAAATCACTTTTATTTGATTTAAGTACATACCCCGTAACACTTCAGAGCGTTTAAAAGGTAATTAATTACCAACAGCCGTAAAATAAGTAAATTTCTTGAGCAAATTCTGCGGAGGCATGAAATCGCCGGAAAAGGTTGGCCGATTTTTTATTTGGGCGAAGTTCCGTTCGCAATATGCGCAAAATATGGATTTTTCGGAGCTCCTTCTAGTTCTAGAATTCGTGCTAACGAAACTAGAGACATATGAAGCTGAAATGTAAGACAATGTTTCATTATGAACATGTATTTTGGGAAAGAAACTTATAATTACGTATGGTTCACGTATTAAAGATGGTTGTAACGTCGTTGTAAATTAAAATCAATTTAAAATTTTAAGACATTCTGAGTAGTTCATCGAGTTGCTTCGAGAAAAAGTTGTTGTATACGTACAAAATTATATTGTGTTCGCCCGTCTTGACGTTAACAGGGCACGATATAACCTTTATATTAATATAAAAATAAAATTTCCTACATCAGTTATCCGTGCAACAAGTGATTTCGTTTTTAGTAGTCTAATCATTTTATCACAGCACACTATTTCATTTATGAAACTTCAAGCTTTTTCCCTTGTAAGCACTGACTGTTGTTTCTTTTTTCTCGTTACTATTAAGACAATCTAGTTTTCTGCTTGTCTGGTTTTAAGCCTTAAGTTACCTCTTACGATGCAATCTAGAACCAAGACGTACCCAACTACAGAATTCACAAACGTACTCGTTAAGATGTAGGTATGAAACAAATCTATACTATATACATATAATATAAAAATAGCAACAAATTAAAAACTGTACATTCAATGTTTATCATGAAAAATAAAAGGTTTTTACTTACCAAAGAAACAGCAGCAGAACACGATCGTATACAGCGTAATGAATATGGCTCTAACATCCGTTCTATCGAATATGTACTCGTCATCACTGAGAGAGTATATTGTCTGGTTCACTCTGGACACATTGACAGCGCCCCCGTCGACCACCTCCGTCTTGTTAACAGACCCCCATACATTGTTCTGTTTAAAATCTTTGCTTACAAATAACTTGTACATATTTTCTGTTGACGTGTCGATCATGGCTCATTCTTCACTGTATCACACGCTTCGTCAGCCATCTTCTGAAACAAGAACGAAATTTTGACTCTGATGCTCTTAGACGATAAAGGAAAAGAAAATATACAATTTAAAAAATACGGCAGACGGCTCTTGTATTCGAAACAAACATGAGAAATCCAGCTAGAACCGTTATCGTAAATAAACAAGCTTATCCTAGTATTTACACTAAGTAATTATACCACATGGAGGTTATTTTTGGTGTGAATACTCCAACACATTTTTCTTAGACGTGCTTCTTTAAAACGAAGATAAATGCTTAAATGTAATGCTCATAAAAAGCGACGCAAATACTGTGTAACCTTACGGATAAATACAGTCTTGAGCCGTTTGGAGTCGTAACGCTCAGGCCCCGCAGTCTCCACATTCATAGCGATCGCTTTACGACCGAATTCGGACGCAAAGTCCTGTCACTCCATGCATTTCACCTGTCAATTCGGGACTTTGCGACCGAATTCGGTCGTAAAGCGATCGCTATGAATGTCGGGCAGGTCATAGGAGCCCGTATGTGCGGGAAATTTTTCTCGCCGGCTGGTCGACACTTCCCGTAACCAGAGGGCTGGAAACAGCATTCTGGCTGGCAGCATTACTCAAAAGAACGCTAGCCAGAATGCTGTTTCCGGATGACAGTGATGCGGGCGAGTACTTCGACGCCTAAGTGTCCTTTTTTTTGTTATTAATTGTATAGTCATTTAATTTAGTAACTAGTGTAAATATTGAGTTATCTTTTCATACAATAAATATTTATGGGTTTATTTTTACTTAGAAATAATACAAGTACAGTATCAATATACTCGTAAGTACATTCGGAAATTTAAAAGCGTGTTGGCCTTAAAAGAATACAGCAAGAATGCGAAAAGAAAGAAACATAATTTCATCATCAAATACGATAAATTGGAGCAGCACTGAAATCTTGTTGCGTCAGTCTCGTTCTGGCATTTGTTCGCGTAACAACCCATCCCGCCAGTATTACGATTGCACGGGCACAACCGCTGATAGGATTACATCGGAAACTGTATGTTTCTATAGTGGGTGAACTTATGACACTAGAGTTAGCCACTATACAAGGTTACTTCTGAAACTTTGGACCAACAATGTCAGAACTTTCGTACCCAACATAGAAGGGTACCAAATTGTACCTAAGTAAGTACCCTATGTATCACAACAGATATCACAAAAGTTTGAGTTATATGATGTTCCAGACCCAACTAATGACGATTATGTTACGACATCGCGACAATCTTTATTGATCTAATGTGTGGATATTGAACCTTTCAAGAATTTAAATCATTATTTATACCATTCTATTCCTGCTATTGTTGTATTTTTTTCTATGTGTTCCTAATTTCTGTCCTTTTATGCATTTCACCATTTTTCTTTTGTATGTAGGTTAGGTAGGTAACCAATGAATTTTGATTTTATTGTTACGATAGCAACCACTGGGAGCAAAGACAGGTAAAATTCTTTAGAATCTTAAATGGTATTCATTTAGGATTCTTAAGAATTTTCCCAAAAACTAAAACAGATCTGGTTGCTATTTATCCGAACGAATAAATAACAAGCTTACAAAAAGAAACACTTCATTACAAACATCTGGGTTTCATCAGATTCTGTTTTGAATACTTAACTTCCACCTCGTTTTAATATTTCCTTTCGCAAATAAAACACAACTTTCCGGTGATCGTAAAGTAATCAAATCTTCAACGTGTTTATGAATCAGTTTTTTGGGCGCATCGACCTATGCAAATGAATATTTAAGACCCTGGATGTAACGGAAAAGTTGGACGGAAAGTTACTCTGTACTTGTAAAAAAAAAAAAAAAAAATGATATTTTTTTTTTAATAATTGTAGAAAAAAAAATGTATCAGCTAAGAATACGATGATATAATGTTTTTCGGACTCATTACTTGGCCTGACTACAGAACAAGACACCGCAAAACAAATTATTTCCCGTACTGAATCCGTATCTAGGATAGATAGTCAAAAGTCAAAATGAAAAGTCTTTTGTTTTCGTTGACCCTGCAAAAGATAGGCAAAGGCCACACAACGAGGTTAAGATTCGACATGAAAAATTACCCTTCTATTGTCGTACTACTGCACGAATATCACGTCATCAATAAAAGTGCTCGGCGAAAATAGCCAGTTTTTATACGGCTTGTCTTTTTTATTACGCTTTAGGGATTCGTCAGGGCTTCTTTCCTCCTATTAAAGTGTATATCTATGACAATCTCGACACTAATGTAGGTTTTACGATCGAAAAGAATTTTATATCAATTGAATGACCGTTCTGTCTTACATCCCTCAATGAAATCTATTTATATTTTAAGATGTGAGACAGTGAGATTAATTGGCTGCATAATCTTCCTTTGTCTGAAATTCTCAAATTAGTGAATTATATTCTATTCTAAGAGCTTTCAAGACAAGGAACTGTTGTTTGCAAAGCTTAGAGCTGCACAAATGTAGCCAAGACTTATAAAAACACAGTTATTTATTTCCAGGCTAAAGGCAACAATCAGGAGGTCATCATAATCCGCTTTACTGCCAGATCCCCCTGGAGATTGGCAGACCCAGGGAATCGAACTTGATAGCATTAAATTGAAGAAAATCTTCGAGGTCTGAAATTAAACGAAAAGCTTGCGAAAACTAAGGAAAAGCTGTTTTATTTGTATCTAACTTTATTAGAGTTCTATCTTGCAATCTATCAACGGAGTCAAAGTGGGTTTTGGACTGAATAACGATGGATTTATTTATGAAACTGTACAGACGCCAGCACATCAAGCTACTACAATCTGTCAAATTTCTTTAATAGATTTTCAACTTTATCGCTAGAGCGTTAAGGTTCAAGGTTGATTGGGAAAATTTGACAGTTTCGGGTAGGTTGACCTGCTGGCGTCTGTACATTGTTCGCTTAATATATTTAGGTACCCAAATGCTACAGCATGCTAGAGCATTGGTACTGATACGACTGCGATACACTACTCTAGGATACTCTAGCATTAGGGTCGAGGCCGACAACGAGTTACGAGTCGTTGGGTCGGGTCGTGAGTTCAAACGTGTGAAATGTCCAGGGATATTATTATTATATATACTAGCTTCTGCCCGCGGCTTCGCCCGCGTGGATGTCGGAAATTATCCCACGGGAACGTGCTAACAGGATAAAATGTATGTGCACCAGGATGCCATCTATCTCGCGGGCCCTTTGTGGCTAATTACAATAGAAAACCAATTGTGTCTCATTAATGGTGATTAAGAGGGTACCTATATGATATCTTTACCTAAGTACCTACCTAATTAAAAAAATAAATAAACTCAATAACAGAAAATAAAATACCTACCTACCTAAATAAATCTATTTATGACGATAACTAATCTAAACTCAATCATCATCTGCCTAGCCTTTTCCCAACTATGTTCAGGGCCGGCTTCCAGTCTAACCGGATGCAGCTGAATACCAGTATTTTACATGGAGCGACTGCCTATCTGACCTCCACAACCCAGTTATTGGGTAATACGATACCCTTGGTACGACTGGTTGTCAGACTTTCGGGCTTCTGACTACCCGTAACGACTGTCAAAGATCCACGAATGACAGCCGGGACCAACGGCTTAACGTGCTTTCCGAGGCACGGAGGTGTCTCGGTATGTAAAGATGGTCACCCATCCACAGACCGACCGCGGCAAGCGTAGCTTAACCTGACCGATCGACCTGTGCGGCTGTTATTATTTAGCCACGGGCCCCTCAATCTAAACTCAATAAATAAGCAAAATCTCTAAAAACTAATATCTATACGAATGACTATCCTACCTAACAGTATTATAAAATAACCTACGGTCACTACGTACACTATCAAATATACTACCTATACTTTAAAATTAAAATCTATACCTACGACTTATATAAAAATAAACCTAAATAACTCTAAAAAGTAAAAGGAATAAAAATGAACTCCACTGCGTGTGACCTAACCTACGACAAACTTATTATTTGCGGTTGGTACAGTAATCGGATCTAGGGATCGAACCGCAAAATTAAGTTTGTTTTTTATTGTATATACTTTTCCGGGATAAAAAGTACCCAGTGTGGTGCCCAGGATATTAAAGAATAATTATACCAAGTTTCATCGTAATCGAACCGGTAGTTTTTGCGTGATGCCTGAACAAACAGACAGACAGACAGACAGACAGACAGACAGACAAAAATTTTTTTAATCACATTTTTGGGTTCGGTGTCGGTCTAGTAACACCCCCTGCCATTAATTTTTTTGATATTTTCAATGTACAGAATTTTCACTTCTACAGATTATTATAAAGTATAGATTATTATGTGATTATTATTAAGTATAGATTATCATTATTATAAACCCAGGCAGGCACTTTACTTTATGTATTTAATTTCATCGCCACTGCTCTCAAAATGGTGAAGGAAAACATCGTAGGAAAACCGAAATGTCCTAGAAACAAAAAAAAAATCGAAGACGTGTAATCCACTAACCCGCACTGGGCCCGCGTGGTGAATTATGGCCCACTCCCTGTCACAGAGAGGAGGCCTGTATCCCAGTAGTGGGAACAGAACAGAAGGCTGATTGTGTGTGTTGTATACCCAAATGCTTACAGTTACTAGTGATTAGTTATTGTTTTAGATTAAAAAATGTCGCCGTAAAACAACAAAAATTCAGAAACAATTCCTCGAATTTGTCTACTTACTTAATAAATGTTTTGAATATTTCACGCTCCTAGTTGCCAACCAAAAACAATGTACGGAACTTGCAAAACGAACTGACATTCCAAAATGTATTTTTCCGCGAAACCAACATAGTTACGTGTTACATAAATGCCTGCCCCCATTTTATGGCTTTTTCTGTTATTGTATAAAACGTTTATTATAAACAGATTACCGTGATAGTTAAAAATAGAGATTCCCTGAAACAAGGTTACAAGCAGACGAAGTATTAGAACATGTTTTTTACAAATTGTTCATGCCTCTTTAGAAGCTATACAGATGTTACTCCTTTAAAAGTTCGCAAAGAATGATATTAACTAACAAAGGAAGAAAGATTTAAGGCGCCATTGAAAATATAAAGCGTTCTTCAGTAAGCTATTTTGAGATTTATTGGTATGTATAAAAAAGCTGCCCCAATAAGCGAGCACCTAAAGCTCGTTGATCGAATGGATCGTCTACACGTAACAAGAAATAAAACGTGGATTTATAGGTGAATTATTGTAGTTCTTAGATGTTGTTTGTAGTTGTACAGACGCCAGCACATAAAGCTACTACAATCTGTCAAATTTCTTTAATAGATTTTTAACTGTATCGCAAAAGCATTAAGGTTCAGGGTTGATTGGGAAAAACTGACACTTTCGGGTAGCTTGACCTACTGGCGTCTGTTCCTAGTAACACGGACTGGTGACTTAAATTTGCGCTCTTTCTGAACAGTGAACGAAACTAGTGCTATTTTGAAAAATCTCGCCGTGAAAACTTAGGTGAAGTGAGCTGTCTATGTTCTATGTTACGGGTTTGGTTTTCGCACTTAGTCCTTCAGGTGGACCATTTTGCGTGAGCCATGGCGGCCGTCGGTGGTTACTCCAACCAGCCCACCTCCCTCCAGAAGCCTATTAAGTCTCCTGGTGTGTTGAGAACATCTGTGTAAGATCTGGGTGTCCCGAGGGTTTCTGACCTAATCTGGGTTACGACGCCTGTGCACTCAAAGTACACATGCATGACGGTCTCATCAGCCTCCATGCAAGCCCTGCACAGGGGGCTGTCCGTTATGCCTATCGTGTGGAAGTGTTTGTTTAGTGAGCAGTATCCCGTGATGGTCCCCATCATCAGGCGCAGGCCTTTCCTGTGCAGGCGTAGTAATCTTTTGGTTAGCTTGCCATCTAGTGATGGCATGGCTTCCTTGGACTGCCTGCAGCCCGGTGACGAGGGCCACCAGTTCTATGCTTGTGTGTGGGTGTGCTTCTGTAGCCACCTGCGTAGTTGATTGAAGGGGATGGACACGACTGGTTCCGGTCCATAGACCGACGTGCTGGATGCCCTTCTGGCCAGCTCGTCTGCCGCGTCATTACCTGATGACCCACTGTGTCCTTTTATCCATTGTAGTGTCACTGTGTTGCGGTTCGATACAGTTACCTGTTCAAGCGCCTTGTGACATTCTAGTATTAGATTTGATGTGATGCATCCCTTCTTTAGGGATTGGAGGACTGAGGCGCTGTCAGAGAGTATGCGAACATGAGTGTCCGTAACTCTTCTAGCTGCTATGGCATGGTCCGCTTGTATTTACCCACACACTCTGCTTGGTAGACCGTGTTGAGCATTCCTAGCGGGTTGGATATGTTTATGTTGAGGTCGTGTGAGAAAACTCCGACTCCAGTTCCGCTGTCGGTCTTTGATCCATCAGTGTAAACTCTCAGCTCCTTCGGGCCTGAGTAGTCGCACTGCTCCTCTTTAAGCACTATGTTGTAATGCTTTTGGAAGCAGTATTGCTTAGGAGCTTTGTCGCAGGGTGATGCCATCATTGGCTGCCGTTTGATCGCCTCGTCCTTTAGGTGTATGTGCTTGATCCTCGAGTCTTTGCTTAGGGTTCCTGATATATGGAGTCTGAAGGCAGACAGGGCCGCCTCCTCCCGCACAATAAGGTGTAGGGGGGGCAGCCCAAGCATAGCCTGTAGGGCAGCGGTGGGTGCCGTTTTCATGCAGCTAGTGAGTGCTTTTCGAGATCTCTTTGGGTTGTGCTCAGGTCTGTTCTGGGCCACCAGACTAGTGCGCCGTATGTGATAATTGGTCGGATAACTGTGGTGTAAAGCCAGTAGGTGACCTTGGGGCTAATCCCCTAGTTTTTCCCAAGCATTTTCTTGCATTGCCACAGGGATATGCTGGCCTTTGTGGTGATGTAGTTGGTGTGTTTTGCCCAATTCAGCTGTTTGTCCAAAAAGATGCCCAGGTTTTTGGTTTTTAGCCCAGGTATATGGTTGTTAGTTGCTAGGCTTAGGGTAGTGCCAAAGAATCGTGGAAGTTTTAGTGTAGCAATTTTCCTCTTTTTTGTGAAGAGGATCAATTCGGTTTTTGTTGGGTTCACTGATAGTTGGTGTGTACTGCACCAGTTCTCTACTATCTTTACGGCCTGGTGCATTAGGTTGCACAGGGTGTTTTCGTGGGTGCCATTTATTATTATGGTTAGATCATCGGCGTAGCTTACAGTAAAGTAGCCTTTATCGTTTAGTGCCTTTATCAGGCTGTCTACAACCAGATTCCATAGAAGTGGCGAAAGGACGCCCCCTTGCAGGCAGCCCTTTGCCACAATGGCAAATGAAGTGCTGTCATTCCACTTGATTGGATTGACCCTATTGACAGCTCACTTCACCTAAGTTTTCACGGCGATATTTTTACAGAATAGATCGGTAGAACCGTCACGCTCAGGTCGGTGACGCTCAAAATCAAAAGCAGTCTAGTCGAACTAGGCTGAGAATCAGCACTTTTTAAACATCAAAATTCCATAAGACCCAAAATGCTCACCCTTCACCACTTCCTAGTACTTTAGCTGGAAAGAAGAAGTGATGCAACAAACTCCCCAGCAGAATATCGTTTACGTTTTATTCATATGTATCACTCGCGGTTTATAATTAATAAATAAATTATAAAATCATATAAATTTTCCCTTCTACCGTGTCACAATATATCATGTTGCCATTAAGCCGATTTATTTTGGGTCGGTGCAACGTGTCTTTTTATTCTATAATACTCGTAGTCGTCATCTCGGTTTTAACCCCCATTCTTCTTCTGCCATGTCATCCTTCACAGAGTCCATTAATCTTTTCTTTGGTTTGCATGTGGCACTTGATTAATCAAAAAATACTTCTAAGAAGGTACATAGAGAAATACTTGCAAACGAAATATTATAATTCTATACTCCGCGGTTGTTAGGTCATAAACTACTGAGAGATAGGTAGGTATTACCTACTTAAGTACCTATCTATGAATAAACAGACGGACCCTACTCGTATCAACCATTCCGGTATTACAGTTTTAGTACGGAACCCTAAATAAATGTAGGGGAAATAACTTTACAACGTCATAAAAAACGGGCTAGCTAGCAGGAATCCAATCTGAGAATATTGTACGATATTTTAAAAAGTTTTTGATTTCTTTTCAGGTTTTCGCGGCCACTTGAGAGCATTATATTGATACGTACTTTTATGTCTGTCTGGGGTACGGTACTTGACAACTTTATTAGAATACCAGCTTTAGAGCAGGTTTCCACCAAAGGGGAGACAAGAGGGAAGATGAGAACCAATAAGTATCAATATTGTTTTGTGTCTAGCTTTATAGAGAACTGCGAAAATAATGAAAATCTATTGACTGTTTGGGACAAGTCCCTTCCTTTCCGCTTTGGTGAAAAACGATCCTTATAATTTTTCAATTCCACACATTCCACGGACATTCCACAAAAATGATGTCAGCATTTTATGTCCCTTCTCTATTATTTTACGGGAGGAACATAAAAATTCCTATCTCGTTTTCCTGTTTTTCGAAAGAACTTTCCTTTTAAAAATAAAAGTTATTTCTAGAAACAGGAATATTTATTTAACATAACACATTCACGTAATACCTAGCAGGTAAAAATAATGTAAAACACTTTCAACTAAAGTCGTATTTTATCTTTTATTGCCAGGAACGTTTTCGTTTTCAGTTTTCACACTTAGTTGTTAAAACAAGAAAGGTATATTTTTCTACGATACGACTATATTTAACTTCGGCTCTAAAATTCTACCATCTTACTAATATAATAAACGAGAAAGCTCGTATATTTATTACAATCACGCAAAAACGGCAGAACATCCAGATTTGGATGAAATTTTGCACAATTCGTTTATAACCTGGACGAACTCATAGGACTGCCTCGTCTAGTGTTCGCAAGCGCTACTGCTAAGCATGAGGTCCTGGATTCGATTCCCAGGTCAGGCAGTGTTATTGAGCTTTTCATGGATTTTTTCAATTGCAGCCCGGTGTCTGGAATGTGTTCCCAATGGGGGCAATAGGCTCGCCCCTTATTACATGGGACATAAATAAGAAAAAACTGGCGAAATGTGAGTGTACACTAAGGGTACTATAGTATAATAGTAACTCAGTACACGTCTGCCCAACCCTTCAGGGAAACAACGCGTGATGTTATGTGTATTATGTAACTCATAGGATACTTTTTATCCTGGTAGTACGTTCCCGTGGGATAAATTTCGACTTTCACGCAGGCGACGTCACGGGGATAAGCTAGTAAAACTATAAAACTAAACTCAAGCTATGTGCCATTTTAATTAGTTTCCCTCCCAGTGTTAAATCCTACTTCCTATTAATATTATAAACGTGAAAGTTTGTATGGATGGATGGATGTTTGTTAATTTTTCACGCAAAAACTACTAATCTGATTTGGATGAAATTTGGCATACTGATGGTTTATAACCAGGGCTAACAAATAGAATACTTTTTATCCCGATATTCCCACGGGATCTAAACTTATACGGGTGATAACGCAGGGCGCAGCTAGTTACTCTAATAAAACTATTTCGGTAACAATATTATGGCAAAACATTTGATAACGTTGAAATAGTGCCTCTATTTCAAACTTTATCAATGTTCACTAGTCTAAAACATTTATATTCCCTGTGGCTAAACCCACGTGACCGACCAAAACGTGCCGTGAAACTTTTGCTATCCATCTGAAAGTAAAGTCCGTTCACAGTTATTTTACATCTGACAGGAGCAACCTAACACCAACCTTATTGTAACGAAAATAAAGATCACAAAGATTTTGACACACTTGTCAGTGGCAGCAACCCAACAGCAACCTTATTAGAATGAGAATAAAGATCACAATTATTTTGACAGACTTGACAGTGGCAACAATCCAACAGCAACCTTATAGTAACGAGAATAAAGACCACAAAGATTTTGACAGACTTGTCAATGACAGCAACCTTATAAAAATGAGAATAAAGATCACTGTGATTTGGACAGTGATGCAAAATAACTGTGAATAGACTGTAGTAAAATTCATAATAATAGACTGCAGACAACGTCCTCTTTTAATATCTGACCTCATCGGTATTCAAAGTATGTTCCTATGTAAACAGTATACATACGTATGGCAATGAAATTTTAGTTCCGTGTTGGTTTAGGAACTTAGAACGCAAGCTATTAAAATTTTCGCTTACCGTTGTCTTCATTATGAAGCTGATTTTTAGGTCCAGAACCATTTATAATAAGTCCTTACGAGTAGTCAGAAAGCCCGTAAATCTGACAATCAGTCTTACCAACGGGTATCGTACTACCCGGTAACTGGGTTGTGGTGGTGGTCAAATAGGCAGTCGCTCCATGTAAAATACTGGTACATATTCAGCTGCTTCCGGTTAGACTGGGACCTGACCCTAATATAGTTAGGAAAAGGCTAGGCAGATGATGATGACCCGTTAATAATAAGTAATTATAGAGATAGTAGTAGACTTATTACAAATAACACTTATTTTGAAGTTTGACGAACTTAACCTATCTTAATTTTATTATTATTGTTAATACCGCGGAGAGGACGGGGTCTTGGGTCGGTCGGGTCTGTCGTGGTCTGGGTATCGTATTACCCAGTAACTGGGTTGTGGAGGTCAGATATGCAGTCGCTCCATGGTAAATACAGGACTTCAGCTGCATCCGGTTAAACTGGAAGCCGACCCCAACATAGTTAGGAAAAGGCAAGGCAGATGATGACCACGAAGAGGTCAAGAAGAAGAGGATGAGACGAAGAGGTAATCTCTGGAAATACAGATACACGGGGTAATTGCGTAACACACGGCACACCATCAGTAGCAATGGCTTTCATTTTGACAGTTCTATAACATTCATTGTCATTTACGTTGGTGAGCAGACAAATTTTTCGAACATATGAAGCAATGGATAAGCCTTTCCTTTCAAATAATTCAGATTGAGATTATTATGTATGTTACGCAAATAAGGTGCCGGTCACAAACATTCTTTCACAGATAGAAAGCTACATTATTTCCGGGTAACATAACATTTTATGCTAGAAAATACGGTTCCCGCGGGAATATCCATGCGTATTTTACGTGCGATCTGCAATTTTCCTCGTTTTCGAATATTCCTCCTTATCGTCGTAAGTGCTCATTCTTGGCTCCTGAAGTGCCTTATGTGCTGTTAGTAAGCGCTCTGTTTTTATCATTTACGCCAAGTCTTTCCATTTTCATTGGACATTTGTTATATCAGGATTATCAGGTAATCCTCCGCTTTTCTTTCTTATTTATTGCCACGGATAGAGGTTTTTTCGTAGACTTGTTTATTTGGAGATCACAATAAATCTTTAATAGTTATTTCAAGTTGTTATCAATCTGTTAAAATAATCAATTTTCCTAAAAATGCGTAAAAATGGGCACGAAGTACTTAATAACCCTTGATAATATAGGTATAACTATTTATTTATTGTACACTGTGGGCACTGTTCCTGTTGACAGCGATGCGGACGAATTTTTTGATGCCCTATGATTCTTTTTTTTCACTTGTACATATGTATTATTATTTTAGACTTAATTTGATTCTTATGAGAACAAAAATAACAATTTTTATTTATTTAATTAGGCACTAAACACGCGAACGGTGATGGTATCTACAGGTCATCACAAACTTTATGGTATCGATACCAAATAATCACAAATGAAGTTAAATATTGTTAAATACTAAAACTAATAAAAAGGTCCTACGAGTAGAATATTCATTGTTATTAATTATGTTAATAATGTATGTTTAAAATACGTAATGTAGAAAACGATAATTAATATAATAACCTAATCGCCACAATGTATAAATAATATAGAAAACAGTTATATTATTTTCTTACGGGTGGCTGTCTGAGGTCTTTTATTAAAAACAAAAACGTACTCCATGCAGTTAAAAAAGACATGTAATTAAGTGCATACCTATTCTACAAGTTTGAAAAGTTTTATTCTACAGCGATGCTTTTCATAGAACGGCGGATAAAAAGAGAAGTGCTGAAAATAGCGGCAACAAGGCGACATCATTAAGCTGCAGTACCTACCTACGGAAACTAGTAACTAATACAGAGCACTATCACGTGAACGACGAAGTACTTCGTGTATCGATACTTTTATGCAGTAAAAAAGTCTGCGATATTTTCCTTTTAATAAAGTCACCTTCAGCCCACAACAGCTTGGCTATTTAATGTCGACACTCTCTAATTACTTAATTAAACGAAATTAATATCCCGCTAGCACTTGTAATAAACACGCACCAAATAGATCTAAAAATAGCCACAAGGAAGCAAAATCATTCATATATTTTGGTGTTAACACAAATTGCAATCATCAATCCATATTGCGGAATAATTAAGCATGCTTGCAGCGAAATTGAAAAATGATCTGTTCAATGAGTACTCAAGGGGCCACATACGATTGATTGCTGTTTTTATTGCGGTCCGAAACATGCTTGAAATTTACAACAAGGTTCTTGTGTGTCCGCTTAACTGAGGGAGCCTTTCTTATGGAAGATAAATTAAATTAAAAATTTAAAAAACCCCCGACTACGAGAAACCCTATAAAAAGAAAAAAATAACCTTGAAATTATGACCCTACGTAAGTACGTATGAAATTTTTTGATTAAATGTTGTCCTGTCGGGGGACCGCTCTAATTATTAGCCTAACGTTCTGTTAAAATTTAAAATAGTAGCGGTCCCCCGACAGGACAATATTTAATCAAAAAATTTCATACGTACTTACGTAGGGTCATAATTTCAAGGTTATTTTTTTCTTTTTATAGGGTTTCTCGTAGTCGGGGGTTTTTTAAATTTTTAATTTAATTTTTTATTTCATGCTTTTTGTAGGGACTCCTTATTATTTCTTTTCTTTTATTTTCTTGCGTTTTAAGATTCAGGTAATCTGGTATTTAATCAAGTTTTTTGTAATTCGCCATTTTGTGGTGGTAGCCACCTTGGATTTGAAATTTGTCATAGTGTATAGTATTCTACTAGTCAAGCCCTTTCGTTTGATATCCATATTGAGGGAGTTGTGAAAAAAAATGTAATTTGCCATTTTGTGGTGGCGGCTATCTTGGATTTGAAATTTGACATAGTGTATAGTATTCTACTAGTCAAGCCCTTTCATTTGATACCCATATTGAGGGAGTTGTGAAAAAAAATATGTAATTCGCCATTTTGTGGTGGCGGCCATCTTGGATTTGAAATTTATCATTGTGTATAGTATTTTACTAGTCAAGCCCTTTCATTTGATACCCATATTGAGGGAGTTGTGAAAAAATATGTAATCCGCCATTTTGTAGCGGCGGCCATCTTGGACCGATTTTCATCAAACATAGCTAAGAACACTCCCGACAAATTCACCTTTCAAACAAAAAAAACAAAATGAAAATCGGTTCATCCGTTCGGGAGCTACGATGCCACAGACAGACATACACACACACACACACACACACACACACACACACACACACACACACAGAGACACGTCAAACTTATAACACCCCGTCGTTTTTGCGTCGGGGGTTAAAAACAGATGTCTTTTGGTCTTAAGACAGCCAGACGATCCCTGTCTGATAAGGAAATTGGTATTACCCGAATAAATATAACTCAGCTGTAAAAGATTTATCTTCACGGAATGTAAATAACTCGATCTGTTCAGACGGTAATAATACATTTTACGTTTCAGATGAAAACTTTTTAGTATCAGAACGTGTACCTCATTATCTGCCTAGCCTTTTCCCGACTATGTTCGGTTGGCTTCAGTCTAACGGGATGCAGATGAAAACCGGGATTTTACATGGATTGACTGCCTATCTGAAATCCAATTCCCGTGATTAAAAACGTTCAAAATCTAGTCACAATCTCTCTCAGTGACAATCAATGTCAAAAATGTAGGGAAATTAGAGATATTTTAGACAAATTGAGACAGATCAGACTGTGAACGTTCTTAAAAATATGAGAATTGCTGGGTAACACGATACCTCTTGGCAAGACTGGTTGTCAGACTTTCGAACTTCTGACAACCCGTAACGACTATCAAAGATCAACGAAAGACAGCTGGGACCAACGGCTTAATGTGCTTTCCGAGGCACTGAGGGGTGTCGGTATGTAATGGATGGTCACATACCCACGGATCAACCTCGGCACGTGTTGTGTAATCTTGAAGATCGACCCGAGTGGCTGTTATTATTTAGCCACGAGCCCCTTCGAAGCGTGTACCTATCAGGTTTTAAATATGTATTGTAAGTTGGTACATCCGCGGCTCAACGCGTACTCGACCGGTTTTTATCAAGTCAAGTGGCGTATACTTGATGCTCAACACATACATATGTAGGCAGGTATGGGAGCCCTCAGGTTCGTCTTCACTCCACTACACTAAACACTCGGCTTGAGTGGTATCTATTCATTGACACCGGCACGCTCGCTGCTTGTTCTATCAAATACGGTTTTTGATCAATAATTTTCATCGTAATTTAATAAATAAAAATCGGCTAAGTGCGAGTCGGACTCGCACACGAAGGGTTCCGTACCACCGTACAGTATTTAACACTACATTTTTTTTTAAACACGTTTCTTTTATAGGGTCCCTAAAACGGCCTTAGTAGATAGCCAAGTAGTAGGTTGTGGGTTGTAGTAGCCGTTGGTCCTCTTTCCTGTCGTGCCGGATTACGTGGCATCCCATCGGGCTAAACGAGTGAGAGAAGAGAGAGAAAGAGCCCTGTGTCTACGCACACAACAATCATATTATCTTGCCCAATTTTAATTGCCCAAGATTAATGATAAATCATCTTTCACAATTTGTCGGTCAAACAACTGACTGAGAAACGTTCAGACCAAATCGACTTTCTTCAAGTTTTTAAAAAGAATAGTCTAAAAGTCAATTTCTGCGATAAAAATTCCCGGAGAGAACACCATGCCTAACAAAGTTGTAATTTCGCAGTTTACAAGTTAACGAAACGTTCAAAGTGAATGAATGGAAATATTGATATCTCCAGAAGATACTCATGTGGAAGTAAAGAGTTGCAGAATATTTCGAGCGTCGCATAATCATGTTACATTCTGCTACAGAGAGCACTTATAATGGAAAGTTTCAGTTTTACGTCGTAAGTTCACTGAATAATCTTATAGGCGCTACTCATTCTGAATAAGTAATGGTGATAAAGCCACCCACCCATCCTTTAATGATTATCGAGTTTGGCAGATTTCTACAAAATATTCTTCAGTGAAATATTTTATCTTGGAATACACCCGTAGGTTCTAAACTGATTACTCAATTATTCCCTAATGTTTGTCAGAATTTAACTTCATTTATTAACGCAGGTATTTAATGAAACCATTTACCGAGGTTTTAGGTGTCTCGTGTTGACGAGGGTAGAATACTGAGAATCCGTGTCGAAGGAAGCTGAAGTTCCAAATATTATTAAGGACAAGCATTATAGATTAACAATTAGACCACTCACAATCTATACATACATACATAGGTACAAATAAGTGTAATTAAATAATAAATTTGAAGTGTCTCTTTGTAATGTCAAAATAACAGCTTTTTACAAAGTGCATATGAAAGCATATAGGTACATACGTTACTTATAACAAAAAAAAAACATTTTTAAAATGTTTGTCTGTCTGTTTGTTCCGGCTAATCTCCGAACCGGCTCTGGACCGATTTTGAGGGGACTTTCACTGGCAGATAGCTGGTGTTACTTATAAAACCAACTCACTGAAAAGCATCGCAAAAAAGCATGTTTTTCTAAGGAAACACATAAGCTTTTTGTCCCGGTAGCACACTCCCGTGGGATAATTACTGACATCCATGCGGGCGAAGCCGCGGGCAGAAGCAAGTTTTAATATAATATTTATTATTTCTATAGATTATGTTCTTAGAATAAAGCTAGTATAATTACAGAGAAGAAGTCGGACCAACCAACAAGGGCTGTTTATAAACTCAAATGAGGTGGCCTTTATTGTCCATGTGAACAATATGTATAATAGTTATAAACCTACATCTATGAACTAGTGGGAAAAATGCATGTAATGCTACATGTACATAAATCATGGGTTTTTATGCAAGCGGTTTAATTTGTAACAGGATACATAACAAATTTTGCGGAACCTCTAAAAACTTTCGTATGTGGCGGGTGCCCTCAATTATTTTTGCCCTCTTTGTGAGCACACTGCTTTCATTTCAGGGTCGTTGTCCTCATGAAATGACTTTGAGGATTGGAAAACCATTGTATCATTTGGGAAATTGGATACTAATGACGTTTATTAGGGGGATCCGATAAGAAAGCCCACGAAATTCAAATTTACGTTTTTTCGCCATAAGCAGGTCAGCGTCAGGTTGTATGTTGATTAAAATATGATTCGCGACCGTAACAATTTTTGGTTTTACAGAATTATAATCAGCAATACAAGTCTTTCAGTTAGAACTGGCCTCAAATGTGATGATTTCATGAAATTTTGATCAATAGGTACAATAATAATGATTTTTATGATTATAATTCCATAAATGAATATTTGTTACCGCCGCGAATCATATTTAGATCAATATACCTACAACCTGGGAGGTAATTCTCGCGCTCACACTCGTGACCTGCAAATTGCTAAAAAACGTAAGATAATTTAAATTTCGCGGGCTACCCTGACGCTTCCGTCTTAAATATAGCACAGATATTATAGGAGCCAGACGGCGTACGACCGAGTTATTTAGATGTAAATGGGTATTAAAAGGCCATTTCAGCAAAATGAAAAGCGTTAAACAATACCTTACATAATTAATAGACAAAGGTTTAATCCGAGGTCCAGATTATCCTATAGTTTTAGATCATTTCTGAGATTCACATTTAATATTCATGTGCCAGTGAATTTCACTCGGCTTTTCTCTTCGGCTGCTCTCGCAGAATCGGTGTAATTTCCTGCCATAAATTTCTTACACATGTCATAAACAGGTATTGGAGAAATAATGTTTGTATTTTTAACCCCCGACGCAAAAACGACGGGGTGTTATAAGTTTGACGTGTCTGTGTGTGTGTGTGTGTGTGTATGACTGTCTGTGGCGTCGTAGCTCCCGAACGGATGAACCGATTTTAATTTTGTTTTTTTTGTTTGAAAGGTGAATTTGTCGGGAGTGTTCTTAGCTATGTTTTATGAAAATTGGTCCAAGATGGCCGCCGCCACAAAATGGCGGATTACATATTTTTTCACAACTCCCTCAATATGGGTATCAAATGAAAGGGCTTGACTATTAGAATACTACACTATGACAAATTTCAAATCCAAGATGGCCGCCACCACAAAATGCGAATTACAAAAAACCTGAATAAACACCAAGTTACCTGAATCTTAAAACGCAAGAAAATAAAAGAACACATGAATAGAAAAACATGAAATAAAAAATTAAATTTAAAATCTAAAAAACCCCCGACACAAAATAATAATAAAAATAGTATGAATATAAAAAGCCAAAAACAATTAAAAAAAAAACTATTGAAAAAATAGCTACAAATACAACAAAAAGGGTATAAACCTGAAACCCTATAAAAAAAAAAAAGTTATTAAAGTTAGTTAAAGTTATTTTTTCCTTTTATAGGGTTTCACGTTTATACCTTTTTTTACGCTTTCATTTTAATTTGCGCCGTATACGCATTCTGTTTCGGAATATAAATAAGGGTAAATGTGGTGACTTCTGGTGACCCAGCTAAAGGTGCGGTAAAATACAAAATAAAAGCACAATGGATAAATCGACTTTTATTCGAAAACATTGATTATTTCCTGCACACACAACCGATCGGGGCAATTCCTACCCGACTTTCGTTTTCTGTCTCTACCACTGAGTTTCCTCTAAATATATTTAAAAGAAAACAAGCTAATTTGTAACACCATCCAAATTAATAGAGATATAGGATAAGAGTTCCTAATTGGTGTCCCAGGGGATCACTTCATCATTTATCATCATCATTATCGGCTGACCGAAAGACGTCCACTGCTGCTCCCCCAAGCACCTCCACTTCGACCGGTTCTGTGCTTCCCGTACCAGTGGATTCCTGCGGCCTTCAGAAGGTCATCGGTGGATGACCCTCCAACTGAACTCTGATCCTTTTTTCCCCTATTGGGAAACTCCCACATAGGTGCTTTGCAAACCAAGTCAAAGTGGATAAGTTTACTGAAACTTTAGCCGTATCCTCAATGAAGTAGATTGGATTAAATTTTTTGCATACTCCTCTGTACATCAACGAGACAAACTTGGAAAGAAGCACTATACTTTTAGCGAATAGGCAACCTACTTCTTAGCTACCTATATTAAGGTCATTTTAAGGGTTCCGTACCCAAAGAGTGCTAACGGGACCCTATTACTAAGGCTCCGCTGTCCGCCCGTCTGTCCCAGGTCGGTATATTAACAATAATAGATATACACTTGAAATTTCCACAGTGTGACTATTATGGCCGCTATAACATCCCCTCCATTCAAGAAACGTGTTTTTTTGGCATTCTTTTTTTATTGTTTGTACGATAGTATGGACGGATGGACTCTTGGTATGCGAGTCCGACTCACACTTGGCCTCTTTTTTTAATTTGAAAGTAATAGGAAGATATAGACAGTACATTTCAACATACCTAGTAGTAGGTATATGATCCTAGTAGAGTTCCCAGAATCTAAAAGCTCAGTCTGTTGTCAAATCACGTTGGTTGGCTATTGTCAACCAATCACACTCACTGGTTACAATAGGATTCGATAGAGTGGTATACTCTGTCCATTAGGTCAACCATTTTTTGACAGATGGAACTAGTGATTGCAGCAACACACAATACATAATTATGTTAGAAGCCATAAATAAGATAATTCAATAAGATAAGGCAGTTTATATATTTATTTTATTATGCTTATTAAAGTAATTTGGAATATGTATATTCTAAGACAGCTGTCAAAAAACGGTTAACCTACTGGACAGGGTATAGGTACTTACTCGTAACTATTGAGTTGATCAGCTTTTCAGAAACCTAGTGACAATCACATCAACAAAATGTAGGTTACACTCCTTTATGTCAAGATTTTTTCGAGTGAATACCAACAGACACGTTTCTCGCATTTGTTCAATTTCCTACATATTTTCCTGACTGAATCGTCTCGGTGTGGAGGGGATCAGTTTTATTATGAGCCCTTTGAGATTGAGCACGTACACCTCCTTTCAGTGAAATAATAAGTACCTACCTAATTGTTAAAGAGGCTATTGAGTTGATGCATTAGACTCGAAGCCATCTCCATTTTATTTGACTGGTGAATTGTTTGTGGTTTCAAGAGAATTCGTAGACGTAATCCGTTTAATAGAAGTATAAGAAATCAAGACTATTCTTCTTCTTTTCGTGTCGATGGTACTCTTCTTCAATCTATATATATAAAATTCAAAGTCCTGACTGACTGACTGATAGATCAACGCACAGCCTAAACCGCTGGTTTTAGAGTCATGAAATTTGGAGGGTGTGTTCTTCATGAAGAGAAGGCATCCACTAAGAAAGGATTTTTCGAAGTTCCACCCTTAAGAGGGTGAAAAGGGGGGAATTACTTTGTATTAAAAATCTTATTCCTTGAGTCAATAAACTTGAAACTTGGCACGAATACTTATCTAAATAAATTATGAAGATTGTCAGTTTTTTTTTTCTTCTAAACTACCCCCTAATAAGTTATTGGGGGGTTTCAAAGTTTGTATGGAAGAATTTTAGCGCGCAGTCCGATTTACTCGAAACTCAGTATTTATACCTAATCTGGAAAGTAAAGAATAATGTGCATCAGGGTTTTTTGAAAATCTACCCCTGACGGGCTGAAATGGGGTAGTCAATTTTCAGGGGAGGATTTTACTGCATGGCTTGATTAACTCGAAAATTAGTATAAATAATCTTTGAGTCAAGTTATGAATACAACTCAAACGATTTTTTTTAAATTCCATCCCTGTGGGGGTGAAAAGCGGGGACACAATTTATATGAGAAATCTTCTTCATTAGG
Source organism: Apamea anceps (assembly GCA_951799955.1). NCBI lineage: Eukaryota > Metazoa > Arthropoda > Insecta > Lepidoptera > Noctuidae > Apamea > Apamea anceps. The sequence goes on along the minus strand of OX637505.1, from coordinate 11,826,837 downwards.
TTAATAAACTTGAAACTTTCCAAGAATACTCGCCTAAGTAAGTAATAAAGTTTATCATTATAAGTTTTTCAAAACTACCCCTCAAAGGGCGATATAGGTGTGTTGAAGTTTGTGTGGAATAATTTGAATGCGCGGTCCGATTAACTCGAAACTCAGTGCTTATACTTAAGACCAAAAATAAAGAGTAACATGTACTAGGTTTTTCGAAAATCTACCCCTAACGGGCTGAAAAGGGGTAGTTAATTTTACAAGGGAGGATTATAATGCGTGGCTTGATTAACTCGTAAATTGGTATAAATAATCTTTGAATCAAGTTATGAATAATCCAAAACGATTTTTCAAAATTCCACCCCTGTAGGGGTGAAAAGCGGTGGATACAGTTTATATGAAAAATCTTATTCATTTAGTTAATAAACTTGAAACTTGTAATTAATAATAAGTATGTAAAGTTGTCGAAAATTTACCACTGACGGGACAAAAAGGGGTAATTCAGTTTTTAAGGGGAGGATTTGAACTTGAAACCGTATGTTACATTTTCACGCCTAAACCACTGAACTTCTGATTTGGCATAGAGATAGATGGCATCCAGGGGAAGCACATACATTTTATCCTGTAAGCATGTTCCCGTGGGATAATTTCCGACATCCACGCGGGCGAAGCCGCGGGCAGAAGCTAGTATTTTATATTGATTGAGCCCAGTAGGTGGCCACGTTAATTGCGGCATCAGTGGCATTCATTAAGCCATCCAAGGTGCAGGTGAACGGGCACATAGGGTAAGAGACTATTTATTTTATAATAATAATAATATAATAACATCCCTGGACATTTCACACAGCGCCATCTAGTCCCAAGCTAAGCAACCTAATGCTTGTGTTATGGTAACAAGATGGCTGATAAACTACTTATATACATTTTTTTTTTTTTTTTGTAAATACATACATATTATACATAGAAAAACACCCAGACTCAGAACAAATACATGTAGGTCATACAAATATTTGTTCCGTGCGGGAATCGAACCCGCGACACGCAGCGCAGCAGTCAATCGCTTAACCACTGCGCCAACCGTGTCGCCAATATGTCAATGAAATCACTCGACAACAGAGGGGCAATTCCCGTATTTTTAAGAACGTTCGCATTGTACTTTCAGTCCGCAATCTGTCAAAAATACCTCCAATTTCCTTAGATTTTAAAAAAGTTTTTAATATTGATTGTCGCTGAAATGAGATTGTGACTAATTTGAAATTTTCAAACTCAATTACAAGAATTTCCCTTCAGATTAAAACGAGGTTTATGTATTTTTTAACTCTTTAACCGTTGTTAAAGCTAAAATCACTGAAATTACACAGTAAAAACCCAATCTATTTAGCGAAGAGATAAATTAGTGAATGGGACTGGCCCATATGCAAATTGCAAAGCGTGTGGACGGAACTGGCAATTAAGTATCGAAGTATTAGTTAGCGCTCTGAAATGATTCCGGCGTCCGCACTGGATAAGACCACTCTATTTCACTGCTAAGAGCTTTAACTGCTGTTCAAATATAGGCTGTAATACCTACCACATCCACAATATATTTTAAACACAATGTCTGAATTTTTTTATTTAGTTTTTTTATGGAAATCATGTAGATACGTTTTTTTATAGGTAGGTTATCATGCTTTCAAATTAATATTTCGTTAAGGTTACTAATTTTATTATAGGCATGTGGAATTTTTATTTCGAGGGAAATTATTTTGTGTTTTTTCAACAGACGTGAAAGTAATTGAGCGTTGATATTGCTCGAATTTCTTAAGGGCCCCTCTGCCCTATATTTTCACAATTATGCGAGCCACGAAGGTATGACTTTGTGCGACGAATTGAGAACTGAGTTCTTATGTCGATGCCACCCAGTAAAGGTATTTAGAACAGATCAAGAAAAGAAAATCGTGCAAGTTCGTTCTGAGGAGTGCGGACAGCAAAATGTTGCGAATGTAATGCTGATTTATTTTCTAGTGAAAGACAAGAGGATGACCCGATAAATGATGAGGAAAGCTGCCAGAAAGGCAGTGATGACGATAATTATGTTGCTTATGATGACGAGCGCAGCTGCCAAGAATGCAACACTTTTCATGATGAGGAGGAAACGAATGAAGCGATCGAGAAAAAAAACGAGAAACAAGTTGCAATATCGGGTCAGTCCAGTTCATTTATTATATTTGCTAGCTATTTTTCAGAACATAACGACGTGTCGATGTCGGGAGAGAATAATGATCACGATGAGGAAATAAATAAACACAATTTCGTTATTGATCAGAAGTATAGATGACTGGTGATTATTGTACAAAATTTTCCGAAATTAAGAAGAGTTGCCATCGTTCGTCGGCAATTACTATAAAGGAGAATACTAGTATTGATTTAGTATAAAGTAAAGGTAATGTTCGTGAATTGAACGATAATTTAGAGTTAGATGAAGGTGTGTTCAGTTTTCAAGTTCGAACCTGGAAGATGATAAGAAATCACTAAGTTCATTAATAAAAGAAAAGTATTTATGAAACAAAGGGGCAAACGCATGAGAAACAACCGCATTACCATTCGATTAAGTGTGAGTTACACATCCAGACGGTTAACTGACAGAGGTTTAAACTTAAATAAATTTCATAAAAATGCGTATCATATTTTTGTTAAAAAGAGTTTTGTTTTGAATTATATTCAGTAGGTATACCTAAAGATAATGGGGATTTTTAAACATATTTTCATTGGCATAAATGGATACTTTTTCTTTTAAGAATTGTATAACCGTTATGGTCATTGTTCTAATTTTATCATGTCACTGCAATATTTTTGAGCGATCAGCAGGGCATGGAGTATTAATCACTTAATTTTGTTTTTATTTCCATTGCAACCGGAGATAAAGGAAAAGATGTCGGCTGCAGCTGCATCATAGTATTTTATATATTCTTGCGATAGTTAAGATGAACACGCTCCAAGGTTTATTAATATATTCAACGCAATATTAAATACGGTCAAATATATGACGTAATATTTGAATACTCGCAAATAAATCAAACCTGGGTTCTTCCAATTGACCTATATAAATCATGAAATTTGGCAAGAATCAAGATGTCACAGCACAAAAAAGGAAAACGTCCGAAAATCATAAATTTTTAGTCTTATAACATTAAAAAATTGTAATTGCAAACTTACATTTGCAGTTGAAGAATTGACCGTGAATTACTCGTATATCGATGCATGGGAAACATTTTAACAACTACAAAGTTAAGTTTGTTCTTGGGATAAATTCATCTCAACTATGAAACCCTTCATTGTGCATGATCCGACACGCAATTAGCCGGTTTTTTATTGCTACTTAAACAACGTACCTATTTATTAAAAGTAGGTATCCTGTCCCACATCACATTCCTGTCAACAAAACTGCAATATTGATAAAATAGATTGAAATAAACTTGATAAGTTTCTCGGGTCCACCTTTGCCAATTAAGTAGAGGTCCAAATGTGAAACTCATAGGCAAACTAAGTTGGGTCACCTACCTGACCCGTTTAACAAACTAGAATCAGTCTATTAGGCCTTGTTAACATAGGTACTTAGTACTAGTTGAGTTGAGACCGGAGTTACCTTTACCACTTATCTACCTATCTTTCTAAAGAAATGTTTGACGAGTGTCTGGGATATCCTTCAATAATGATATTGCTCCGATATTCTATCCAAATTTTACTTCAACGTCCAAGCGATATTATCCACTGTTACGCGTTCCATTTAATTCCACCAATTACAAGCAGACTTCATTCGTTGTGCGTGCAAGCAGGGTGTCCTACTCCCTAAGCACGAAATCCGTTATTTTGGCCGAAGCTACGGGCATTTTCTACTCCGTACCTATCACTTACGGACATACGATAAGTTCGGGGCCCGACCTAAGAGTGAATGACAACATTATTTGACAGCTGTTCCTAATCCCGATGTGTATATGCCCGTTCGTAAAATGGAATTTGTCACTTGTTTTAACGGTTCAACTACTTTCAAACGGGCCCATATCGTCGTTAACGGACTTTGAGAGTAAATCCCCAGGAACCTTCAATAAGTTGTGTAAACAGCATAACTTCGATCCCTTTGCAACAAGTGTGTCCTCAGCCATAAGGTGCTTAAGCCTTAGCTTTTTACTTAACAGTATATCATAACTAATAATAAGGGGCTAATAGGTTCAATAGGTTGAGAGTTAACTTTTTAGTGTTAGTTTTTATATTGGTAACATTACGATATGTATTTTTTTAATTTTAACTTTGATGTTCTTTTTTTATTCTTTGTGAGCAGTGCTGTGTTGTTCACTGTTCTGTATTTATATGGCGTCCCCTACACCTACAAAAAGTTAGCGCAATATGATTGAATCAGCCATTGCACTCAAACAATCTATTATTGCCATGCAATAACATTGACGGCCCATACCTAAGCTTCAATGTTTTCGCGTGAACAAGAACGATTCCTTCCTACACGGTGCAATTAAAATATGGTGCAATAATAAAAGAAACTCGCCTAAACCCTTGTTCAATCATTGCACAATCTTACCCTACACTACCCACTAAATCCTAAACGGTAAGGAACATTGTGCCATTCGTGACATCGTATAGGGCCCGCCTTAGTGAAGACTTGTAATTGGCTGACACTTACATCTACTATTTTTATTCTGTTTTATTTAGCTGTAGGACCTAAGTCTCTCAGAGAGCTTAAAAAAAATTACATTGCTTCATTTTTAAAGCTTTGGATTCGATTAATCTAAAACGTATGATCGTATAGATAAATCTTACCGTATTCGCGGCTCCTTTTTAGAATAAAGCGGCAATAACGAGAAAAATATAAAAATTAGCACCTACCTACCTACGTTCCAATAATATGTATTTTCTGTTTACGCTTCTGGCATTCGTTCTACCACATCATAACATTCAAAGACGCCTGATATAGTCATAAAAGATATTGGGTAACTCGCTACATAATAACACAGATTCGATTATCAGACTACTTACTCCCAAATAGGGATCTGTATGACTTACAAATACAGTATATTTCTTCGAATAGGTTGTAGGTACGTCCCAATATAATATATGTACTTACATTATAACAAATGACTATAGCTTAACTTAGCTTATATACTATAGCCAAGAATCTTGTGGAAAAAGTTTCCTGTTCAAAAAAGAGGACTTTTTATGATTGCTACAAAAGTCGCTTACATACTGTATACGTGACCATACGTATCTATCCTAACACAATAAATGTTAAAGTAACTCAGTCTGTCTCTTGGTATGTATTTTACATAATGTATTATGACCTCCATGCAGGCAAAGCTTCGCGCAACAGCTATTTTTCAAAATATTCATTGTCTTAAAACTACAACGACTATCCTATCTCATGTCTAGGCTATATTAAAATACAGGGTGGCAGGGACATTGGCGCGCAACCATGGATTCAATCCATGATTCTAAAGCAGCGTTTAAATTTTTCGCCGTTTTACAAAAAAAAAAAAAATGATGTTCCATACATATTGACTGGAAGGTTTACACTTTTCTATGAAACAGCAGATTTCTTTTTATTACCGACTTGAAATTTCTACGCTACGGGTCTCGAATCGTGTGCTGAATTCATGGTAACAGTTTGCGCGTCGATGTCCCGCCACCTTGTTTGTTGAAATTACTTCAAATACTAGACGTAGAAATAATGACTATACATGTAATGGACCGGCCGCCTTTGTAACACGATAAGATATTATGTATAGTTAGTACATATAGGTACCTATCTACTAAAGATAGGTATGGACCCTTACTGGTAGTTCCCGTATTTCGTAAAATAGTCTGGTCAGTTACGCAATATCGGAGGAGAAGGTATTCGACTGAAAAATAGGCTATCTATCGCATCTACTGCTACAGCCTTTTCAACATAAATATCCTTTTATAAGTCAAAAGGATATTTTTGTTAGTCGATTCGCACAAATTTACTCGTCCGAAACGGGCGAATCGTCACTTTATTTTTTGTATAGGTGACTGGCATGAAGTTAATTTATTTTTGGACGAGTAGAAAGCCTATACCGAGTTATTAAAGATAATGAAATTCTTTAGTTACGCAAGATATCGATGGAAAAATATTTTTTGATTCATACCCACCGCAATTACGAAAACATGAATTCAATTACACGACCCGAAATAAACAATTCGCTTCTGGTTACCAAGAAAAATCTCGAAATTGAAGGGAAATATTATGCTTTGATTTCTATTTCAATTAAGCGTACGTAGATACAGGTACACTGTTCTTGAGTGCAGACCACGGGGCGCGTAAACGAAGGTCGGACGCCCTGGGGCTAGGTAGAGCGACAATCTTCGCAGTAGTTAGCAGCTATCCAGCTGCTACCAGCCACACTGCGAAGATTGTGTTTGTTCGGGAGTTGCCGAAAATTGAGCTGAATTGCGTGTAATTGGAGAGGCCTATGTCCAGCAGTAGACTACTGTAGGCTGATGATGATGATGCATAGGATGGTACGGTCACCAAAAGAGATAAGTAACCAGACTCGTCGGATATACATAGTTAAAGTTATTAAGAAACCGATAGTTTTCAAATAAAATTTAATTAATTTAGGGCTGTATTTTCCATCGCCAAATAACTTTTGTTCGAGGAATTAAATTGACGTTTGACAGTTTTTGTATGAAATAACAGTCATTATTTCGAAATTATTCCTCGAATAAATTTACCAGAAGATTAAAAAACATATCAATTATCAAATTAATTTTCATCAAAAAACATCCATCGGTTTCTTACTAAACTTAAACTATATCCGACGACCCTGGTTACCCATCTCTTTTGGTGACTGTACTTTATGTACCTTTATACCTAAATACCTATATTCCTTAACTGAAGTCAAAACTTTCAACAAATGATTTGAAAGATAGCATTAGATCTGACAACAAGCTAGTTAAATTCTGTGTTAATCACCCGTTCAGAAACAGCTTGATAGCGACGTTTCATTAAGAGCCCAACTTACTCTACCACACCCTTAATCGTAAGTTAATTAATGCAATAACTTGTGGTATATCAAGTAGTCTTTATGTAAATGAAGACCTACTTATACAAAGAGAAATGATCATTAACATAATTAACTATTATCTGTCTATAACCCAGTGGATATGTTGTGATAGAATATATATTCGTTCGATACATAACATTGTGGTTCAGTTCCATATTTGGCACCTATCACCAAGAGGCACAGACCCTGTTATGTTATTTATATTTATAATATAAATAACATAATAAATTTAGACCACTAAGTACATATGTTGTGACATACATTGTTGTTTTGTTCCATATTTGCCACAGACCTGTCACCAAGAGGTAAATATCCAATGTAAAAATTTAATAAGTATAATAAGTAAAAATATAATAGCTGTAAAAGTATAATATATTATAATAACATAATATATATATTAGGTTATATATAACTATATAAGTAGTGAAAATTAGGATAAAAATACTAACGACAAGCTGAAACAGCGATGCATAAAATTGAAGTATATTATAATCTGTTTTTCTGAAATGTATATGTCCATTATATTACTGTTATTTGTCTTCAATTTAACGTTTTACCTACTCAGCTATTGCCAACATTGCAAATCACTCCAACAACAATCAAAACAAAAACAAACAACGACTTACTGAGGGGTTTCCCAAAGTCAGATTTATAGTAGATAGTAATAACTAAAATAAACGGATCAAATTCAAAAGTCCTATCTATCCGACTAACGATTAAACCATTGTGAATACACGAAATGTATGATCCAGGGAAAAATGAAAATATACATTTTTGTGTTCGTGCTCTGTATGTACCAAAAAAGTACAAAAGGATTTTTTAGTCCTGCTGGCAGGAACTCACGTTTTCCACATCTTTATCAAGAAAAATAATTGATGTCCGTTTTATTATTCTTACAATTTATGCTTTTTCATTATTTATAAAAAGGTTTTGTGAAGAAAAGTCCAAAGGAAAAGTAAAAGGATAGTTTCCGAAACATCTGCGAACTATATAAATTTTCATATTTTGGCCCAAGGCAATCTTACCCCTGTTATTGACATACATTATTCCTTACTTTCATCAGAAACATGCCAGTCTTACTATAACTAAGAAATTGTTCTTAGTTATAGTAAGACTGGCATGTTTCTGATGTACAATCGGTTGTCAATATTATCTGACCCACCCAAAAAACAAACGAATTTGGACCCTCTACCTGTAATATTAAGGTTTATTCAATTTATATGAGTTTATCAGACAAGTGCTCGAGGACTCGATGAACAAATCCTTAATAATACAGACACGCAAATTTGATCTTTAACACGTAACGTTAAGGTAAACCCACCTAACATTGTCGGAGCCACCGGCATTATATATCATTTTGTTAAGCTATTTTAATCATTATCTCGTTGACATTAAAGTTGAAAAGCTTTTAAGTCACACTACATAATTACAACCCAATCTTTAATTTCGCGTATTCCTAACAAGTTCTTGTGGCCTAGCGGTTTGATGCTGGATTGACGACGAACAACATGTGGGTTCGAAAACACAGTCCACCTATTTTAATTTGTTTTCATTTCTACAATATTGCTTGCATTATTAAAGAACGACCAATATGATTTACGCCTAATGACTTATCTTGTAAACAGGTGGGTAAATTAAAAAACTTTAAGTTCACAGAATTTATATTTACCAAGAATGGTTGGATACGAAGTAAAACATATATTTGCTTCGTGAGGTAGATAATAAATTCATCTATGTGACAAAAGTTACACTACGCCTAATAGCAGTGACTGCGCACACACATTTGTAAATCGTTTCACCTAAGTCGTCAAGTATTTTTAAGCAATTTGGTGTAAAAAAGCATCATGTCGCAACTTAATGACTACACCAAACATAAAATTATATTTTTACATGAGCAGGGTGTTGGAATTAGAGAGATTGGTCGTCGACTTAATATAGCAGTAAGTGTTTTTTAGGGTTCCGTAGCCAAATGGCAACGGAACCCTTATGGATTCGCCATGTCTGTCTGTCGGTCTGTCTGTCTGTCTGTCTGTCCGTCCGTATGTCACAGCCGCTTTTTTCCGAAACTATAAGAGCTATACTGTTGAAACTTGGTAAGTAGATGTATTCTGTGAACCGCATTAAGATTTTCACACAAAAATAGAAAAAAAACAATAAATTTTGGGGGTCCCCATACTTAGAACTGAAACTCAAAATTTTTTTTTTCATCAAACCCATACGTGTGGGGTATCTATGGATAGGTATTCAAAAATGATATTGAGGTTTCTAATATCATTTTTTTCTAAACTGAATAGTTTGCGCGAGAGACACTTCCAAAGTGGTAAAATGTGTGTCCCCCCCCCTGTAACTTCTAAAATAAGAGAATGATAAAACTAAAAAAAATCTATGATGTACATTACCATATAAACTTCCACCGAAAATTGGTTTGAACGAGATCTAGTGAGTAGTTTTTTTTTAATACGTCATAAATCGTAACGTAACGGAACCCTTCATGGGCGAGTCCGACTCGCACTTGGCCGGTTTTTTATACCTATTTTATTTTATTGATTGTGATTAATGAACGCGTAGTTGTCTATTTTACCATTACATTCACTCCTTACAAGTTACATACACGGTTCCAAAACTGTTTTTTTTTGTTTTAGAGAAATACGGTCAGACTATGGCTAAGACGTTATGGAGACAATGGAAATATCCAGCGGATTCATCCAGGAGCAAAAGCCATTAAGTATAGTCCCGAATTCGAACGCCACCGGGCCATTGTTTCAAGCCATGTTGAAAATCTAAGGGGTTAAATGGTTTTAAATTGGGACACAACGGAAGTGCGAAACAAACACAACTTGGCCGAGATCGTGACATCGACTTGGGAGCACATGAGAGGCAAAGATTTGTGTTGGAATATGGTGCGCGGTATGCGTAGCCGCTTACAGCAGGTTATAGCAGGAGACGGTGCGCCACTCCGCTACTAATTAATCTAGGTATTTTTAAACACACTACGTAAGTAAATGCTCAATGATTGATTGATAAACCATTAAAATTTTGCTGATTATGTGGTGATGTTATTGTTATAAATAGATTCTTTCTATTTAAATAACATGTTTATTCACTACATATAGGCAGTTATAAATCTGTAAAGCATTTCACAGATGAATTCATTTTCTCGATAACGAACTTTTAAAAGCATGCCTTTTTTATGTTTATAAATGGTTAGATTTGATTATGGCATACTAATATAAAATGTATATTAATTTGGAAATATATGAGCGTTTACTTACTTTATTTATTTATCTTACCTAAGTGTTTTAATGAAATACCTAATAAACATTTTAAACTTGCAATTGTTTAGTTTTATTTCTATACAAACTGCCCGTTTAAAAAGACAAGACCCTACGTCGTCCATTAAAGAAATCTAAAAAAAGTGAAATAAAATAATTAAAAAAAAAAACAGCTGAGCAAAAAGCTACATTTAGGTTAAACTTGGTTTCGAACGTAGACAACGATGAACACCGCACTACCTTAGTGACCACAAGACCAACTCAACTCTTGTAAGCTGCATTGAAATTTGATCTTAGTTGTTATGCTAGACGCAATATTCTAAAGAATTTGAATCATATAGTATACTTTCATAAAGTTTATTCTTGCACAGCCCAAGCAGCCAACTTTCTCCTCGTGCAAATAGATTATTTTGTATTTTAAATAATCATTCCATTCAGACATGATAATAAAAAAATCTACCTATAAAATAGAAAATAAAAAATGGTAAAGAGACGTTGTTTTTGCAATTTAGTAAGACAAGGTAAAATATGTTTGAACGTAGTCACTGTATACCCTTAGTAGCATTTGAATACCAGTTTTATAATAAATAATATTTATTACCATTTTACAAAGTTTATATTTGAACATTATCCGTCTATAGTTCTTTATAATAATACAAGAAATAGTTTTGGAATAAATTCTAAATTGCAAGCAAAAACAATATCGTCGTCGCAGGATTTGATCTCGCACCTTGATTTCCTCAGTCACATACACAGACCACGAGACCAGAACTACTTGAACACAATTATTAAAATAAGCTATTACACTAATTATATTATAACAAGTTTATAACATATAACCTAATGCTAACGTTATAAAGATCAAATTTGCGTGTCTGTATTATTAGTTTATTTGTTCATCGAGTCCTCGAGCACTTGTCTGATAAGCTCATATAAATTGAATAAACCAGGTACAGGTAGAGGGTCCAAATTCGTTTGTTTTTAGGGTGGGTCAGATAATATTGACAACCGATTGTACTATGAGAAACAATTTTATGTTGACCTAGTTTCGTCGAAACTCCAAAAGACATTATTTTTTATACCGAAACACTAACTCACTTATTAATAAACGTTGCTTAAAGTTAAGTAGTGATTAATGACTGTTTAACCATACATTTTTGACGTTGAAACATCACTTAACTTTAATCATCGCTTATAAATAAACCCCTTAGGTTGCAAAGATGAGTTGCAGCCAAAATTTTGGTGTATTTCATCACAATTAATTATCTTGTCTTTTTCAACTTCCAGAAAATTTATGTTCCGGATGCACTGCGTCAAATATTCCTAACTTCCCACACGAAATGCCGATTTTCATTCACAAAATATGCTTTACATGTTTTCGATCGACGGCAGGTCATTAATCATATTCGCTTTTAGCGTCAGCTAAACGAGACTAAGCAGATCTACTTATTGTATAAACATACAGAAAAGTGCCGAGTGAAACGTGTCAAATTATTTATGAAAAATATGTTTATTTCAAAATAGTAACAAATATCGATCTTGTCTTATGACTAGACAAAGTCCACGTCGGATTGAATCATAAATCATATAATTATCGTGGCGGTAAAGTTTGCTTGCTCCAGGTGTGCGTGTCCTATTGATATTCCGCTAGACTATGAGCTAGTTACAGAAGACAAACATTGTATTGAAACAGTTAATTAAACGTATTTGCCGACCAATCAGGCAATGTATTCATACAATATTTGATAAGTTTATATAATGAGACATTATGGTATGTACAGTATATTCCACAATATTTGCGCGATTTAGATAAATGCTTGTTTGAATTACACTTCTATACTGATATGGATGAAATTTTGTGTATTTAAGTGTATTTTGTGTGTATTATATTTCAATGGGTTCCTGTATGGTTTGAAAATACAATTGGACCCGATACGCTACCGTGGCGCTGCTTTTCCGGGCAGGATGACGTCGGCTGGGTCCGCTAATTGAATATAATTATGTTCATTAAGTAAAAAAAAAATATATATATATAATTGAATAAAAAAAAATGAATAATGAATTAACAAAATTCTTGGAACTATATGTCTAAAGTATGACGTGTCGACGGCAGAACATAAACATAAAGCGCGGGCTAAATTAAATTACCTACTTACCCAACATTTTTATTTAAATATTTTTAGATTAAGTTTTAGTTATATACTGTTTACTTAAGGTCCGCAACAAATAGATGGACAGCGGTTCGGATGCGGACCGCGGTCCACCATTTAGTGTGTCCTACTCTACGACATCTCTACGACTCTATAAAATAAGATTCCTTAGAGTTAGATTAAATCTAACTCTATGAAATTCGTTAACATCATTACGTGTCGTCATTAGCGATCCGAACTATAAACTCCTAACATCAGGAAACTGTATCATTTTGAATTTCTGTGCCAGATTTTCCAAACTCAGAAACGTAAATTAACGTTAATGGTCTGTGATCATACAATTGCTACATAATAGGCATTGCCAATATGTTCATTATAAAACAGAAACTTTTTATTGTTTTAAATGGAATTTTGTATGGCCAACCTCGTTACTGCTTTAAGACTTTTCAATCAACAATTATCACTACGTTAAAACTTCGCTAAAGTCGTGTTAAACCTTGGGGTGAAAATGTAGTTACGAAGTCGGTATATCATATTGTTATATTTTACGGTACAAACGTTATTTTATAGGTAAAATTCGTTTGAACTGTTGTATATTTTCCAATGTTTGCAATAATTAAAACTAGAACATGATGTAATAATTCACTCTTTGCTTATGCTACATATACATGCAAACACGCTTTAATTAGGACATAATAAATTTATAGGAACACATTAAAAATCTGAAATATGTATTCCTAAACACATTACCTGCCCACATCGTATATTTTTGCTACATCACATTTTCAAGTTCCCAACATTTGTGCGTCGAAACCAGAAATAGGTACGCAATTAACGGTCATAAATCTCACAATCACAGGAATTGTTAAGAACTCTGAGACGTCTCTCGCCTAACCCTCATTTTTTTTATCAAAAATAAGGAATTATTTTAGGTATATTTATTTTTTATCCAGTTTATTCTTTTCATACATTTTCTCGAGGAGCTTTGTATTACTTAATATCCACGTAAATAATTGAAGCTGCTTTAATTTGTAAAAAAAAAAACAGCCGCCATAAGATGAAAAGACTGTTTGCTTATATATCCATATGGATTACCTTTTTTTTTAATGAAAGAGGAATCCGCTACTTTTCATTCTACCTAAGTACTGTGTAAGCAAATATTTATACGCCTTGCATAGTGACACAACATAATTTTTGAGTTTATGCCATCATAATACCTCATTATCTGCCTAGCCTTTTCCCAACTACGTAAGGGTCGGCTTCCAGAGCGACTGCCTATCTGACCTCCACAACCCAGTTACTGGGTAATACGAAACTCCTTGGTAAGACTGGTTGTCAGACTTTCGGGCTTCTGACGACCCTTAACGGCTGTCAAAAATCCACGAATGACAGCTGGGACCAACGGCTTAACGTATTTTCCGGGGTACGGAGAGGTCTTGGTATGTAAAGATGGTGACCCATCCACGAACCAACCGCAGCAAGCGTAGCTTAACCAACCCGATCGATCGACCCGTGTGGCTGTTTTTACTTAGCCACAAACCCTTCCGTATGCGTTTTATTACACACCAGTCTAAGATCTGTGTTAGATATAAGAGATAATTATGTTAGATATAAAGTATTAGTTATAGTTATTATGCAGAATCAGTCACTACGTTTACGTGTGTGAAATTGTTATATTTGTGTAGAGTCGTGACCCTATATGTGTGTCGAAGCTATGGTTGGGCGCAATCACAACTCAGGTTCACGACTCCGACAGGTTCATACAAGTCGAAACCTGTCGGGAACGTAAACTGAAATAAGCGTTTTTATAGGCAATATTAATTCAACAAAGGGGTACCCACTACGTGCGCCCACGTAGCTGGGGTACTAATATAGGTTAAAATTTTAAAAATGTTTACAATCGCCCTCAAGTGCTCCATGTATACTGCTAACAATATATTTAGGTACGTCAAAACTCTGCAAGTATTTCATTTCGTGTTCCACCAACCCAGTCAGCAGTGTACATACCGTAGGTACACCGCACGTTGATGTGCGTCGACTAAATTATTCAAACAAACTTCAATTTTTAATTGTGTTTTTCGTTTTAGTTTATTGAATAAAATTATGTTTACACTGTAACCATAGTTTACACACATAATCACTTAATCAGCCTGTAATGTTCCTACTGCTGGGACATAAGCCTCCTCTCGGTAAGAGGGAGTGGGCCGTAATCCACCACGGGAGCGCAGTGCGGGTTGGTAGATGTCACGTGTTTTGAAATTTTTGGTTCTAGGACATGCCGATTTCCTCGCGATGTTTTCCTTCGCCGTTTTGAGAGCAGTGGTGATGAAATAATTTACACAAAGTAAAGCGCCTGACTGGGTCTGAGGACTGGGAAGTCGCGGCCGTGACCACTGGGCTACCACTACTCTTACTGAGATAATTTTATATACGCGGTTACAATGCGGAAGGAAGGGAAATACCTACAAAACTAATTTGACACCGTTGACCTTTCCCCCCATACTGTTGCTCCATAAGGGCTCTAACATTTTTACCTTATCAGGTTTCCGGCTAAAGTGATCTCTTATAAATTCGTAAACACACAGAGATATGTAATTACACGCTTTACGGCTTCCTCGTATATTACTCGGTAATCTGTCTCCAAAAAGTTCTGTCATCTGTCGACAAAAATAGGACGCCGCGTCGCGTGGACTAGTTTGTTCAGGCCGTCTACATTTAGGCACAATGCAAGATGGAATGTGAGTTGCAATTTAGTTTATTTTTTTCCTGAAACGTGTATTATGAGTTTTATTGCAAATATCTGTAATCAACATTGTAAAATACTTAAAACATTGATCACGTTTATCTATAAGCTTACTTCTGCGTTCTTGCACCCCGTTGCATCGCATCGCCCGCCTGCGGTATTACTTCGTTTTCGCTTAGCGTTCTTTCTGACTTTTATTATTTTTGCTCGGCACCTAAGGATCCTAGAGCTATAGCCTCAAGAATTGGGCTATCACATTTTAAATCCGACTAGTACGTCCAGTGATTAACGCGTTCAAACAAACAAACAAACTGAAGAGCTTGTGTTTAGTTTTAATACAATCATCAAAATCATAATACTATCACGAAATCAGAAATAGTTTGCCTTACATTTATAAAAATCTCTTTAACCTTTTCAAAGATAAAATCTCACAAAAGTAGAAATGCGGGATTAAAAATACATAGTTCAATCAATATCTCTTTCGAATTGAAAACAAACCCTAGAAAGTTCTGTGAAGATTGATTCAGATTTCATTTATTCCGGGAAAAGGACAGATTGTTACAGCGTTGAACTTGACGTTGCGACGACAAGGGATACCGCAGCGCGGTCCAATCTAAAGTCACCGGCACACTGGAGAATAAAGTTAAAATAATGTCTCGAGAACTGTTAGATCCAACCCACAGAAAACGAACCTTATGACATGGTCAGTCCGCCTTCAAATCTATCTGATCTCATCAAAATTTGTTTCAAATCCTGTCTAGCAGTTATTAGGTACTTCCCACGGCCCCAAGATCTACGAGATTATTTCAACTCGCACAGGTTCGGCTGTAGGTACAGAGTGATTTCTCCATACCTATAAGAAAGCCAATTACGGTCCAGTCCTTTAAGTCTCTAAAATGTAGTTAATGAAACTCATATACCTACATATAATATTCGCTTTTTCAGAACTGGAAATTGGTTAGAATCGAACGTTATATCAAACAAACGATTGTTCAGCATTCCGCAAATCGTTAATCGCATCTACATAAACAAAATATTCATGATAAAGAACACAAGCCGATATTCAGATGCTATCGAAGATGGCGAAAATGGTTCCGTACTGTAAACATGGGTATAAATAGAAGGAAGAATTTCATGTTCCTACAACATGAACTTCTTATAGGTATGTAGAACAAAATTTGTAAGAAATGGTAAAAATACGGGATGTTTATACTTACACCGACCTACTTAGGTATATGTTATAATGTTTATTTTCAACTTTCGCTTGAACTATTTGCTATGTGAAATATTAACATCATATTTTACCGTATTGCTAATTATTATTCATATAGGGAAACGCATCAAGCAAACGCGGTGGGTGTTTTTCTGTTAGTAAATATTTTTCCTGCAGTTGGAGCAGCGGGGTTATTACGACAATTGCAATGTCTTTCATTTTGACAGCTCGACAGCATTCATTGCGTTATTTAGGTACGTCGTCGAGCAGTGGAAGCAATGGATTAGAAATTTCCTTCAACTCTTTCTGATTGTGAAAGAAAATGTGTTACGCAATTGGGTCCCTGTAGGTATCTAACTACAAACTATCTATCAGCCAGACTTTTGTAGTGAACCAGAAAACGTACTTAACATGTTATATTCAATTCAATCCAATTCAATTCATTTATTTCAGACAATGTCCATAGTCCTTAACTATTACAAAATTAAAATGAAATAAAACATTAAAATGAATCAAGAAACAAAAATTAGACAGACATTACAATAACATAATTAAAAATAATCAAATATAAGTAAATAAAAGTAATACACTTTAAACATAATCAATTACAAAATTAGACATATACAATATACATACATACACACAATATCAAATAATACGAGGAAAGGCGCTAACATGAAGCTGCATCCACCTCTGTATTAGGGGCAGGTCCCACCGTACGGACAACACCCTCAGGAGACTGTTCGAGCTGCCTTGTAGGCGACATAATAGTGAAGCGCTCCGTTTCCTTATGATCGCGAAAAAATCATCCGTCCGCGCCTCACCAAACACAGTCGAAGCACTACAAAACCGCGGAAGCCCTAAAAGTATCCTGAAAGCATTGTTGTACTGCACGCGCAGTGCGCTGTACGCCAAATTTGGTCCACTGATTGCACATGTAAAACATACCTTAAATAATGTCACCTTTATAGGTCTAGTACACGCGGCTACACATCAAGCTATGCAAAACCAGTATTGGCTGACCGTTCATTGTGAGAAAATATCATACAAAGTGAGGCCAAGACAAACTGGTTTTGTATAGCTTGACGTGTAGCCGTGTGTACCTACATCACGCAAACCTGCGAGCCAACATATTACACCGGACATACAGCGCCCTGCGCTCCCTCTCAATATCCAAATTGTCACACAAGTCGTCAGAGACCCAGTAGCGCAAGTACTTGAATTGATGCACTCTTTTTAAAGGAATGCCGCAAAGAGTGACAGGAGGTACAGATGAGTAACATTTGGTACCGGCTTTGAAGATCATGAATTCACTTTTTTTTTGCATTGTAACTGAGCCCGTGGGCCTCCGCATATGACTCACAAATACCTACGCAATAGCTTACGCAAGATCCCGATCGATGGGCTCAGTATATTATCAACACAATATCATCCGCGTAACTTATATTGTTCATACACACTCCGTCTATGGAACATCCAATGTTAGTGCTGCTGAGCTCAGACGGTTCACATACAGGTTAAAAAAGGCGTGGCGAGGATAAACCCCCTCCAATAGATATGGAGGGTCAAATTAAATTAGCTAGCGAAACTCTGCAGACGATAACACAAAAAAGAAATTAACTTGACGTTTTTTTTTGTGGGGTTTCCGACCTCAGTTAGTGTAATCACTTGAAATATCAGTTAAAAAACCAGTTTTTATGGTGTTAAAGTCACAGACATGATGGGACACACGCCGCACGTCTGTGAAGCTTACACAACAAAAAGCTGATTTTATAAAACTGTTATCTTTAGATTTGAACAACAAAACAAAAAAAAAACACACGACAACCCTATAGAAAAGAGGTTTTTCATCTCATACTCCAAGTAGGTAACAACACAACCAGGTCGTTGAACTCCAAAAGAAACAGCATCAAATCTTTTTTGTTTTTATTTTATCGAGTTTAGATATCAATCATATATATCATGTCTGTAGAGTTTCGCTAGCTATAACTTGACCCTGTAGGTATATATGAAAAAAAACCTGGAATGACATTTTTTTTTTATAATCATTTCGCAGATCAGGTGTTCCTCAATTGTTAAGGGTTGAGAGAAATCCTAGAAGCTTCAAAAACTTAAACTGATGTCTACGCTTTTCCAAAAAAGGCTGTATTATTTTAATAAAAATCACAGCATCGCTAAGCCGGTTAGTGACTAATAACGACTGAGCCGTCCAAAAAGTCCTTTTAAAATAAAATGTAACCTTTGTGGAAATTCCATCACACGAGGACCTACCTAAAGTACCTAAGTAAACACTTTTTGTTAGACGTTTGTGACGCGGAAAACTTTCGACCTAAAAGATTAACGTAGAAATTCGGTGTTATAAATATAATGTTTACAATAACTATGGTTTTGGTATAGGTAAGTGCTCGTATACACGTATAACTGTAAACTCAAAGAAAACGAATTCTGTAGAAATTGTATATTTCCAAAATTTTGATTTGATGTTTTATTTAGGTTTTGTGCGTTGATAGTATAGTGGGTGCCTAAATTAACAATAGAAAAGCGAAATGGTTATACAACAACCCCGTAAACGTTTAGTACGGAACGCAACAAAATAATGAATAAACACATAGGATACTTTTGTCCCGGAAAATCGAAGGAATCCCGGGGGATATGCGAAAAACGGTACCTATCTCCGCCTGAGTAAATAAAAGCGAAATCATCCCTCACAGAAAGTTTAGGTGACACTTCCTTGAAACCCACTACAATATCATCCCATAATTCTGTGGCATAAAAGGTCATCGATTCAAGTGACAGCAAACTTATTTGACAACATTCCTTTTACACATACCCTTGTCTGTCACGTCCAATCTGTTTTTCCGACGCCCTTCCAGTCATCGACCCTAAACCCAATG
Organism: Apamea anceps; assembly: GCA_951799955.1. Classification (NCBI taxonomy): domain Eukaryota; kingdom Metazoa; phylum Arthropoda; class Insecta; order Lepidoptera; family Noctuidae; genus Apamea; species Apamea anceps. The sequence continues at coordinate 11,807,507 of OX637505.1, read as the reverse complement.
TACCTAAGTTTCTTTAAAACTTATCTTGTGAATTGCGATGTTGTTTTCGGACGTCCACGTGTTTATTGTTCTTCACAGGGATCGAGGCTTTGGCACAGGGTGTCAGGGACATCGACGTGCAAACCGCAACCATCATTCAGCATAGGTCTGGGGGTCTGGGGGTCTGGGGTGGGTATGTTTCTAGACGCTATCGATAGCTGATGACAAAATTTCTATACTAGGAGAGAGTAAAAATTTTTCATAAGCGATCAAAAAAAAAAAGCAGCTGTTTCATAATATAGTAAAGTAACGGTCTATCCTATTGTATTTGTGTTTTGTTTTAATAACTGACGAATAGTTTTTATAATCATGGGCTGAATTCGTGGTTACAGTTTGCACGTCGATGTTGATCGGTCCCCGGCACCCTGTATTTTAAATCTCAAAGACTTTTAACGCAATTATTATTTGTTACTCGGTAGCTACTAATAAAATCCCCTCAGCGAACTCTTTATAAACTTAACAAGAAAATTCCATTTGATTTATCCGCAAACTGAACGATAAACGGAAATGTTTCGCTTTGATAAGTGAAGTGGAACCCAATTTATCTTAAAATAAAACATTTTTCTTTTTTTCATTTTTTTTCATTATCTTGGTCACAAAATAACAGGGTTTTAGATACTCCAATATTTTTCAATTAGGTACTGTAGACGTGATTATTCTTCAAATGATTACATTTTATTGTTTTTCCATGCAACTTCTTTCGAATTTCTCTGATTTTGAAACTTTACACTTCATTTCACCCCCTCAGAGATTGGTATTCCAAAAACTCTCTCACCCGAAAGTGACATATTGCCCTATTTTCGTCTCTGTATCTTTAGTGGTTTATTTAGGCCGTGCTCTGCCAGTCAGTTAGCCAGACACAAAAAAACTCTGTTTGTAATTTAATGGACGTTATTAAAAAGTCATTTAAAATAAAAAAGGGTTACAAACGACCTGTGTAGTAGATATGAACACTGGTCACTTCACTTAATCATTTCAACTCCGATCCGTAAAGCCATTAGCTATCATATCTCGGCAACAAAAAAATACTACAGTAAATAAACAAACCGTTTTAATGCGAAACAAAAATAACTGAGTGTTCATAATGTACGAACCATTAATTTGAATTGTATACAATGGTGCAGTCATGTGGAAGATAATTTTATGAGTGTTTTTTAAACATGGAACGTCTGTCGTCGGAAGCTCCTGCTGTTTTCCGGCTCACACCTGAAGCGGACACGGCACGTAGCAACCGCCTAGTGTATACAAGCCACTATAAAGTTGAACAGGTTATTAATTACATTCACGCCATTAGTTACTATGCTTGTGCTTGTTTTAAGGTGAGTATATGACGTACACTAGAGCATTTTCTTGAGCATTTCCATATAATGTAATGTTCCTGCGAATGCTTGACGCCGCGTTCGACGTAATGCTCACGGCGAGTGAGCATTTACCTGTAACCATTATTTCTAGCTTGCGTTCATTGTGACGTGCCTTTGCTCGATAAAATGATACACCAATACGTTCGTTGGTTTTTAAAAACAGGTTGTAACAAAACATCGAGGATCGTGTTCGAAGTGCGGTTCGATAAAATCATAAAACGGCGAATGTTCGATGTTCTGTTACAAGTAAATGCAAACACAAGAAATACCTGTTCAACAGAAGAAGAAGACTAACAAGTTTTCTTCTGTTGAACAGAATTTCTTGTGTTCGATAAAACTAACTTGGATGCTATAATGGCCAGAAGGACATTAAAGTTAAGATAAAATACCAACAAAAAGAGTCTACAATACAATTTCGTTTAAATAACGGCTTTGATTGGAATCTCAATGATAAAACTAACGGAGACGTTATAATGGCTTTGGATGTAGACATTAAAGCTAAGATAAAATACCGACAAAAAAGTCTACAATAAAACTGTATTGTAGACTGTTTTTAAGTGTTTTCGATTGAATAACGGATATGATTGAAATCTCAACTGCTTTACCCGTGATAGCAAACTATGGTCTTGGAAATTTCAATTACTAAGATAGAAATGCGAGGTAAAGGTTAAAGCAACACCTTAGTTCAATGCTCCAGCAGACTGTTATTTTTTCTCTAAGGTGCCTCATTTTCTGCGTTCTAGGAGCTACCCTGACACAATTTAAGGGCCCCGATGGCATCACAAAGTGGGGGCAAGCCCGTAACTAAATTATATCGACAGACTTATGACACACGCTGAAGGGTCATAAGTGTCGACGTAAATAGCTTTAATATCTTTTTGTCCTAATGGATCTTTATTGCACGAAATCATTTATTTTATGACCAGTTTGTCAGTCAATGATCTCTAGCCTTTGATGGAATTTACTTACCTATCATTTAAGTAATAACCTTCTTTGTTGTCTGTTTAAACATTTATTTAATTTCATATTTAATTTCTATAGTCCGATATTGTCAACATTGTAATGATAATTTTGTATACTACAGAATACCTACTGTCATGCCATTTTGTTTTTTTTCAATACCTCGAAAACGTGACACTTTGCAGAGTCTTAGTATGTGTTCTGTTTGCATTGGATTTTTTTTTATAATTGGCATCTCGTAGTTGACCTAGAGAGGTCGTGACTACTTAACCGGACTATCCTGTAATGTCAGCTATCGATTTATATAGGTTTCATGCGTGGCCGTCATTTTGAAAAAAAAATCAAAATGGCAGCCAGGTATGTATGCCACGGACTTTCAAAGCCCTTTTTAATCATCTTCAGCAGATTGCAACTTGCTGCTACCCGCAACTTATTCGTTCACATACAAAGTTTAATCCCCAGTTAATCCCGTTCAGGACTAGGGCAGTGATTAGAAAATCTAGTGCTGGTGTTTTAGTAAACTACAAGTAGTATTGGTGTAATGTTGTTGTAGATTGACATGACAACGCACTTGTATGAAAACAAAGCTTTTTACGGATTCATCCGCTAGTTTTTCACGCACTTTTCCGGTTTATAGCGATGTGGATGAATTTAAGCATTTTTATACAATCACTGTAATGACTACTAAAATGACAGCTAATACAGGAGTATGAAATAAAAAGACAACATGTTGCGCTGACCCCAAATAAATTGGGATAAGGACAGGAGAACGATGAACAGCACCCTAATTGCGCTATCAATCACAATCTGAATCATTTTGATGGATATTGCTAATCCATTGCTTCATATGTTCGAAAAATTTGTCTGCTCAACAACGTAAATATCGTAATGAATGTTGTTGAACCGTCAAAATGTCGTCAAAAGTCATTGCTACTGTTGGTGTGTTACGCAATTGGTACCGCAACCCGCGCTGTAGCGACTTGCGCGTACATTTGTTATTATTCACGATCGTAAGTAGGTTGGTTGTGTTTGTGTTTACTAATATTAGTTGTTTATGTTTACTAATATTATTCTCATACTTAAGTACCTAATATGTTTTTACATTAATATTTTTTAATGTGTATATTTAACAGAATTAACTAAAATAGGTACCTATATTATGTTTTAGACTGTGGGTGACTCGTTGTTGAAGAAAACGTGTGCTGTTTTGTCTTTTGTTCATATAATATTTTGATTACAAAGAGAAGAAAATCATTGAAAATCAACGTACAAAAGGAGCCTCAGATTCGTAAATAATTGATGAGCCATAATATTTCATGTGATGACACTGGCCAGTTGGCTTCATATTTTACCTCTTTAGACGATAACGACGACCGTAAAATTAGTGACGTGATCTTCCACGCAAGTCTACGATAAAAACTTAGTTTTATGGTTCTGCCTAATGTATTCTCGAGAAAATAGCCGGCAACAGACTAACTTTTGCGTTATATTCAAATATTCGTAGTTACCATAAAATTACGACCTTATACTACGAATAACTACACATTATGTTAATATTATAAAGGTAAAAGTGTTCTACATTTTAAGGTAAAACTCAATTACCTGGCTGTATTAAATTTTATTCCCGCCTGCTCGTAACATCAAAATGGATTTAAATTAAGGCTTTAGTGTTTTATCCCAAAACCAATTCAACGTCTATTATGAAAATGCCTAAATCCTTAAACCATAAATAAAAACTTTTTTGCAAAAAAAAAAACAACCGACTTCCAAAAAAGTAGTGTCTTTTTTGGAAGTCGGTTGTTTTTTTTGCAAAAAAGTTTTTATTTATGGTAAAGTGAAAAATAACTTTAATTTCGGAAGTCGCTGTCGTTGGGTTCGCGTTTCGTTGTTTGCCACCGACCACAACATTATGATGTATTACAATCAAAAAAAGAATTTTGCAAATCGGCTTATGACTACGGAGTTCTGAGGTAACAAACATAAAAAAAAATACAGTCGAATTGAGAACCTCCTCCTTTTTTAAAGGCGGTTAAAAAGGAGAAACTGACTGACTGGACTAGAAATGTGAAATTTAGCACACGGCTTCCTTTTATAATGTAGGAGAGCTTTTTGGAAATTCAACCTTTAAGGGGGTGAAAATAAACTTGAAACTTGGCACGAATTAAGTAAATAAATAAATTATAAAATTTGTCATTTCTTATTTTTTTTAAACTACCCCCAATGGGGGATTGGGGTGTGTCAAAATTTGAATAGAAGAATTTTAACGCGCAGTCCGATCAACTCGAAACTCAGTGCTTATACTTAAGACCAAAAACAAAGAATTGCGTGTATCAGGGTTTTTCGAAAATCTACCCCTAACGAGGTGAAAAGGGGTACTTAATTTTACAGGCGATGATTTTACTACGTGACTTTCATTAACTCGAAAATGGGTACATACGATGGAAACGTGCCAAACGCTTTTTTATAAACAAGCCTTTTCGTGGTGAAAAGGGAGGACAGTTTATTTGAATACTTGTTCTTCTAAGGGCTGAATTTCAATCACCAGATAATTTTTATTCATGGAATAAAATTGTCTTCTGTCAGATTTTGCATGGGTGTTTCTTTTTCGTTAAAATGTTTCTAATTTGTTTGTAATCTTTGAATGTGAACTTTTCTCTAAATAATTATAAAATAACTCAATACCTCCCTCTTCGTTGCAATAAAATAATAACGGCAGGCAGTATTTTCTTTTCAACCCAGTGCTGGGCACGCCACAATTGCGGCGATAAGTCCCCTCTTTGACCAGTGGCTAGAGAGAGAGGCACCACGGCACCACCACCTCACCTTCCGCCTGACGCAGGTCCTCACCGGACATGGTTGTTTCGGGAGGTTCCTGTTCAGGATAAGGCGGGAGGAAACGCCAGGGTGTCACCACTGTGTAGAACGCCCGGAGGACACGGTGGAGCATACGGTGGAGGTCTGCCCGGCTTGAGCGGAGCACCGCTGCGTCCTCGTGGCGGCGATCGGCAGCGGCGATCGGAGCGAGAGTGCGTGGGAGGCCGTAACCTCCTTCTGCGAAGCAGTAATGCTCGCAAAGGAGGAGGCGGAGCGCGTGGGGGAGAGGCAATCTCTGCGCCCTCACGCCCCTAGTCACCGCAGGAGACCCCCTGGACGGGAGTCAACAGCCGACTCCCGGCCACTGTAGGCGCGGGCTTGCTGCTCATTGCTCGCCGCCCGGTTGAGACCAGGCCCGGGTCGACGGCGCGTTGTGTTCCACGCGTGGCTCAAAGAGATGTCAGCACGAACTGACGGGGTCCGCTAGGGCCGATGCCTGCCAGGGTCGCGGGTTGTTCGAAAGAGATACCGTGACCCCTGGCACAAGCAACTGAAGGAACACAGGTGGGTTTTTAGTCAGTAAAAAAAGGCAGTATTGTCTTTGTCACTAATCATTGAAATTAACTATCTACAATTAGCCGCCGACATCGACATAAGCCCCCAATACTGACGTAGCAAAATCCTTCAAAAACAATATGGAGGCTAGTATTAAAACGTATGCCTCGTTAGTTAGTGAAATAGTGTCAACGTGCCGCTCATATCTATGTACCATGAACATGAAACCTTGATTAGACGATTCACCTGAATCATGCAAAACTTTCGGCTTCGCGGTAAAGGAATTGAACAGCCATGAAAGCGGTTTCACTAATGACAAACGAGGCTTACGTGATCGATGGCTCCAACTTACAACGACAAGGAGGTCAGTAATATTATTATTATTATTTATTCATAATCAACAAACAAAAGACTCATACTAATGAGGTAATTATTTCCCGTTTCCTATAATTTTTATTTGGGGTCGGCTCTTCGTGTCTTTTTCCTATGAACATGGACCTACTTCAAAATGGTTTTTGTATTAATATTTTTTACTTGCACTTTTTTGGACATTTTCGTCATTCATTGCTCAAAAATGGCAAAAAAAAAATCTGTTCCATAAATTTTGACCGCGTAGGTACGAGTAGGTATTAAACTTTTATATTAAACAGCAGATTTTTTTTTGATAACCGACTAGAAATTTCTACACTAGTGGATCTAGAATCATGTTATGAATTCATGGTTACAGTTTGAGCGTCGTTTTTCGTCGTCCCTGCCACCCTATAGCATAGTTGGGCGGGCGTTTTTGGGGGACTGTCTTTTGTGATTTTGACGTTCGAAAAGTGCTCGATTCTCAGCCTAATTTGAATAAATGACTTTTGATTTTGCTTTTAAACAGAAGGCCAATTCTCGTAATTTAAAACGTTCAAAATCTAGTCGTAGTCTCATCTCGGCGACAAATAAATGTCAAAGACTTGTCAAAATGTAGGGAAATTAGATGTAATTTTTGACAGTTTGAAACTGAGATCAGACTGTAAACGTTCTTAAAATTACGAGAATTGCCCCTCTGATAGGACACTTACGCCCATTTCAAAAACAAAACTTATTGTCTTTGGCTCGTATTCTTTATTGGCATGTAAATATATGTAAATAATTGCAGGAGACCGGGTAAAGCGGAAAGAGAGTGGGAGGCCTTTATCTTACAGTGGAACAACACAGGTTTATAATAATAACCCCACCGCCTTATCTCTACGGTGACGTCGTGATGGGGCTTGCACGCTCCGAACTCTAGGTCTATGCCGGTTAGAGTTTACTTTGCCGGAACGCGAGCTGATGAGCTGCTACTGCTCATCAGCTCGCGTTCCGGCACCCCACGCTATATATCTCCCGGGAAAAGTCTCGTTCCATATCTCTGGCTTGCCTTTATTGACCGGCTGGTGTGAACACTGACGAGGAAAAGAGCTCCCACCTCACTCTTGCCTTTATTGGCCGGTTTTCAAGATTCGCAAGAACAAACGTGCTCGGAGGAAGGAAGTATTCCAGTAAGTGCTGGTAGGGACCATCTTCCGGGCTCTAGGATTATCCTGATAGCCATGGAATACCTCTTCACTCATCAAACACCTCAGGAAGTTTTGCCCCCTTTTCGCTACATCACTATATGCGACGGTTTTTGGGGGGTGCACTTGCACATTGCAAACAGAATAATCGCCTTCAGAGGTTTCCGACTCTGGAGCCCTAACCACCGGTAGCTTGCACCCTGCTCCCGGCACCGGCGGATCACTATTTCTTTTACATTCTTAAATGTTTTTTATACTTAATTTGTATATTTTTATAAATATTTAAAAATGTAATAAAATAAGATAAATACACGAAATACACTGCCGAGCAATGAAAAAGTTCCACCCACAAAATGCCGAAAAACACCTCTCTTAAGACATATAATTTAAAATTTGAACACAATATTTACCTTTGTAGTTGGTAATATTCTGATGCGCTGTTAAATGTACTTCAATATTGCAGAAGGCGTCATTAAGCTAGCCGTTACTGCCTACTGAGCCTGAACTACTTAGCTAGTGAAGTACTATTTTATAGTAAAAAATATATGTTTAGGTTAAGGTATATATCTATGGGCCTGCGTCGCCTGAAATAAATCAATAAATAAATTAAGCTAGCCTTTCCCGATTAGGAGTAATTTGGTGCTATGTCACTGGAACTTTTTCATTGCTCGCGAGTGTAATACCTAATAAAATATTTGGTAACAAAATAAACGAAAGTAGTTTACTCGTAGAACTAATGTATTACCAAAGCGTTACGAACAAAATGTCATTAAGGTCTAGGAGGAACTTTCCTACAACCACGTAACATCGGTGTCACATTACGACATTAGATTAAATTATTGATATTCCATCAATATCTATTTTATCGACCAAAACACCCTACAGTACTCCGGTAGAGTTCACACGACTCGTTAATACGCAATGAGCCAGTTATCCGTATTTCCCAATCGATAACCGGAATAGTGTAATCAGCCTATAATGTCCCCACTGCTACGATACAGGCCTCCTCTCTTGGAGAGGGAAATCTACCACGCGGGCCCAGTGAGGATTGGTAGATGTCACAAGGACATGCCGCTTTCCTCACGATATTTTTCTTCGCCGTTTTTGGGAAAGTGGTGATGAAATTATTTACACAAAGCAAAGCGTCTGTCTGGGTTCGAACCCGCGACCTACAACTTGTAAATCAGGACCGTTAGCACTGGGCCATCACTGCTTCTAACCTCAATGGCATTTTCTTAAAATAAACTGCCATTAATACAATGCGTTGTTGTAAGTGTAACACAATCCATTGCACACGAACAGTGTTCGTGGCCTTTATATACAACACATGGCGGTTGGAAATATAAAAACAGCAGTCTACGGTATCACGTCCGGTTGCACCCTAATTTGAATAGAGAAACGGAACAACTATGATAACACCATAAATCAGCTACTTTATAGCCGCTATGTAGTTGAGCGAACACACATTTACTTTGGCTACGTTCAGAGTTTGGGTAGCAGGAATAATCTATTACAGCATCGAGCCTCGGCAATTTGCGACAGCCACAAGTTCTGTCTGACATTATTCCAAAACTCATCCTTAGACACACATTAACAGAACTAATTTAAGTTCCCGACACAATTTATTGCGGGCCTTTGCTGGATTCTGCTTTAGTGTCATTGAAAATTGAAATAAAACGATTTCCTTTTGCAAACAATTTGATGAAGCCAAAATCGCCTGAAGCTTTCGAAATGTCAAACATTACTAGTACTCGTACTATTGAAGTTTTTAAAAGTTTATTTACTCGATTTAGTTATACAGCGCATTTAGTGACTGATAACGGTCTTACATTTATTAAAAAACGTTTCCCCACACTAGGAATTTCTCCTGTATCGTGGGTGCGTTTACAAACATTTAAACTCACATACACAAACAGCCAGACCCGGAACAACAACTTGTAGGCCATACAAATATTTGTTCCGTGCGGGAATCGAACCCGCGACACGCAGCGCAGCAGTCAATCGTTTAACTACTGCGCCAACCGCGGCGTCAATTCGAGGAATTTTGTAAGACATGTCCAATTAAACATACTTCCACACCACCTTACCACCTGCCACTAATGGTGCGGCAGAGAGGTTTGTGGAAACTTTTAAATCAGCGGTCACTAAAATAAAAGAACGTGGTGATAGCCTGATTTCAGCAATAAACTTGTTTCTGTTTGACTATAGGAGTATACCACAGCGTACTACTGGGGTGTCTCCAGCGCGGCTCATGCTAGGGAGGGCAATCAGAAACAGGTTCAGTTTATTACGTCCACCTCCATTAACTGATACTGTTCAGGAAGTAGTAGATAAAAGAGATCAAGGAAAAAGGGAAATTAAATGGGAAATAGGTCAAAAGGTTATGGTCAGAGACTACAGAAAAGGCAGAAGGCCATGGGTTTTGGGAATCATTCTTGAAGAGTCTATACCAGGAGTTACTTATGTACTTGATGTAGAAGGTACAAGATGGAAACATCATGTTAACCAAATTGTAACATGCTCAGAATCTGTAGATACTTGTTAAGTTAATTTAGTTGTTAAAATAAAACGTATGTTATTTTCTAACAAATGTTGTTAAAAATAAGTGTGAGATCTGGAACGCATCCATAAGATCATCTTACTCACTCACCCCCTCTTGTTCTCTTTTTTTCTTAACATCACCTTGTCAGGTATTATTGCTCTGTATTAAATAAATACACATTAATTAATAAATAATACAAAACCTCAAACGGCGAAAATATTCCAGCCTGATTGGGAGTTATATCTTCGAGCCGTTTGGCGTTGAAACACTAGGGCCATGGGGTCCGAGTGCCCACTTAGTTTTTCGAGATATCGTCGACTCTTCACGTGACCAGAGGGCTGGCCTGTTTCTTGGCCAAAGAATTAGCATCGCCATACAACGTGGCAATGCTGCCAGCCTTTGGGGCACTGTTCCTGTTGACAGCGATGCGGACGAATTTTTTGTTGCCCTATGATTCTTTTGCTTATTTTTTCACATGTACATATGTATTATTATTTTAAATGTTAGCTTATATAATACATACATACAAATAAATAAAATGGAAGTGTCTGTTTGTAATGTCAATTAATTAATTAAGTGTTTATTTTGAGATACAACAAATTGGTTAAGCTGCTTAACGAATTTCATCTGAAAATATCAAAAAATCCTAGGAGGCTTAATTATTATGCCGCTGTTCGCCCCATTTAGGAGCAGAGACTCGGGGAAAAAACAGGTTTTCTGGGTCCTGAAGTGTATTACATAAATTGTATACTTGAACGAGCTTAGGTATTGTTTAGGTACCTTATTTGGATTTTCCAAAAGCGTGTGTTTAATCTTGATAGACTTTCTTATGTAAGTAGTACTCTGGCTTTTTTGGATGTCAAATTCAATGGAAACATTACGATTTTTTTTTTTTTAAATTAAGATTAATTACCAATAATGGTTACCAATTTATCACATTTTTACTCGACAAAGTTACTTTTCACAACCGCCCGTAAGTTCTAGAAACCTAGCTGATAAAACTTTCACTTTAATCCACTCGTTTTTTTTTTAAGGAAACCCCATAATACCTCGTCTTTTTTCAATAAACAAGGTAAAGAGAAAACGCACCCCTTAGGGAGACAATACCTTTAACATCACAGATACACAAATAGGGCTGTTTTTTAAATCTACATTTAATGTTGACCGTGCAATTGTATACGAAAGCAATTATTACTGTATCGTTTCACTTATTGTTATTCCGCTCAGTTCGTACTTCCATATAGGCTGAGCTATATTTACTAAGGCAACAAGATGCGGGTTGGTAGGGTCAGGCAACGTACTACAATATTTAGTTGGTCTACCGCGCCTAATCGTCAATAAGTGGTTGGTTAGTGGGGTTGAGCGCACTGATCATTTCACATTAAACTAAGGCAGGACGAAAGTAAATATTCATTATTTTAGCAACAAGTCGTGGGTATAAATATAATCCTTATGGATGTACGCACGACTACACATCAAGCTATACATAACCAGTATAAGCTGACTTCTGATTGTACGAAAAACCTATACAATGCGAGGTCAGCTAAAACCGGAAATTCATAGCTTGATGTCTAGCCGTGTGTACCAATGGAGACTACTTTTTAATGAATAAATTTTATTATTACTTTATTCGTCCCAGTTGTGGTGTGGGTATATTGCTTGTCGATCCCCAAAAATCGTTTGATTTATCAGTGGGCGAGAGAGGCAGTTTCGAGGAAGGCGTTTATTGGCAGTTATGCATAATTTGGAGGTGCATAGTCAGCCTATAAAGTTCCCACTCCTGGCACACATGGCTCCTCTCTGTGGGAGGATATGGGCTGTAATCCACCACGCGGGCCCAGTGCAGGTTGACGTCATGTTCGTGAACGGACGCCGTCAGTAGGGACTGGTCATCTCTTAGCTGGCATGGCTTATTTTAATTTTTAATTTCTGAATTGTTTTTATGTTTTCTATAACGGACGCTTTTAACGTGCACGTATTTCTACATCATTTTCACATGGTTAATTTCAACACGAATGATGTAATCAAATATTTTGTAACAATTTTATGATTTAAAAGAGTGTCCATGGAGTTTCTTGCCCGTTCTTCTCCATAGGTACCTACGTTTGGAATGGGCAACTAGCTTCATCTTTCTGACTGACCGACCCTTTGACAATTCAAAAGTGCCTGTAATTGGTTTAGTTGAATTAAATGATTTGAGTTTGAGTTTGATAGATGCCACATGTCTTCGAATTTTTGGTTCTAGGATATGTCGGTTTTCTCACGATGTTTTCCTTCACCGTCTTGAGAGCAGTGGTGATGAAATATTTTACACAAAATAAAGCGCCTGGGTTGTTACTTTAGCCCATAGCTCCTCCGGCATGCGACAGATGTGACCAGCCCAGTTCCATTTTAGCTCAGCAGCAGCGGCAGGCCCAGAATGAGATGGCGGGACGAGCTCGACTCTTTCCACAAGGATTGGCGTTTAACAGCACTGGATAGCGATAAGTGGAAGGAGGGAGGGGAGGCTTTTGCCCTACAGTGGGACAGAAATGGCTGAATAAATATAAATAAAGCGCCTGCCTTTTTTTTTTTTTTTTTCAGGATGGGAAATCATCAAATGACTCCTCCCGCTCTGGGTGGAGCGGAAGGGAGTGTCAGACTCTTACTGACTAAAACCCACCCGTGTTCCTTCCTTAGCCCTTTATGTTCCAGGGCAGCGGTAACCCTTTCGGACGATCCCGCTACCCTGGCAGGAAAGCGCCTGCCTGGGTTCAAACTTACGACTTTTAACTTGTAAGTCACGGCCGTTACCACTGAGCCACAACTGCTCTCTTGTAGGCATAATTATACTTATTTATATAAAATATATTCGTACCTTTATATAAATCTTGACACAATATTTACAACCTGTATAGGTTTGTACGTAGCTTACCTACTTTCCTAGTCCAACATATTTTTTAAAGCCGAAGTGATAAAAATCCATATTAATACTTGCTGTAAAGTATGTCAACTGACAAGCACTTTACAATATTGTCTGGCAATGGGCCAGCAGTTCGTTAATACTTCAAAGCTTTAGCCGTATTCATTAAACTCAGGTGCTTTATAACGTGTAAGCTAAGTTGCAATCGAACAATATCATTATTTATAAGTATTTTGCATTCTTGGGACTTTTCAAGTGAAATGAAATGTTTTTTTCTTTTCATTCTTACTTGTCATTATTTTGTTGGTCAATATTTTAAAACTAGATGGCGCCGGCATTTCCTAGCTGACTGATCCTTAAGAAGAAGTGCCGAAACAAACTCAGAGATGATGGTCTCTTTACTTTACAAGTCCAAACATTATTAGTATTTTATATGAGTAACAATGCAGGGCAATATCTGGAAGGACTTATTGAAGAATGAGCTATTACAGTTTAGAGTTGACCTGTCCCAACAGACGGCATGCATGCACCCAGTCATCGTGTAGCTCAACCCTATTTTAGAGAGCTCAACAACCCGTCATACGACGCTACCAGATCTGCAGGACAGTTGCGTAGGCCATATACAAAATACTCAAAATCGCCAGATAGTTATAAAGTTTTGTATTCAATCAAGCATGGTACTCACTTTCACAGCCGGTTTTCTCTTTAAATATCATGAGTCAATCACGAAAAATAAAAATAAAAATTTCAATATGAATTCAAAAACACTTGGTATAAAATAATTAGTTGCTTGGAGTAACTTAATTAAGTTGTTGTCAAGTTTTAAGTAAATTGGTTAGGGAGGTACTTCTAAACCTTTAGTATCAAATAGTAAAGTTCAATACGTTGAGTGACTAGAGTTTTAGTATTAGTTTCTATATTGGTAATAATATATTACGATATGTATTTTTAGTTTAAGCTTTGATGTACTATTTTCTTTCCTGTGGGCAGTGCTGTGTTATTCACTGTTCTATTTTTAATAAGTGAGGACTAGTAATTGACTGACAGTTACACCTACTATTTTTATTCTGCTTTGTTTAACTGTAAGTCTTCCAAAGATCTTAAATCAAATCAAATCAAATCAAATCAAATCAAATCAAATCACTTTTATTTGCTAACACAGGTAAATACATACAGATCTTGAGTTTGGTGAACAGAACGCTATGTTATGCCAGGAGGCGTACAAATATGGTGTGCATCTAAATATTTAAATAAATAAATAGACAAGCTTGCCGTCTACATAATAAAAATCCAACGCACACCCCAAACCTAGAAGGGTCTAGAAGCGTGAAATTGTGCACAAGATTTAAAATTTGTCAAATAAGCAGTAACAATAATTCCACGTTCTTGAGGTGTGTATCGCTCCATGGATTGTTGACAACTACAACAAAGATTTAGAAGTAGAATTATTTATGGATTTTAATAGTATTGATATTCTTTGTATAACAGAACATTGGCTGAAAAGTCACCAGTTCTTGTTCAATTTTAACAATCACCAGGTTGGTAGTTCGTTCAGCAGAATAAATGCTATACATGGTGGCTCTTTAATTTTAGTAAGTAACCAGCTCAAATTTAAAGATCGTAACGATATTGTGAGCCTATCTGTTGAGCGTACAGTTGAAATTGCCTGTATAGAATTGGAGCACTTGGTTGTATTAAGTGTGTACAGACCCCCTTCAGGATTGTATGACTGCTTTGAAAAGGTAATGGATGAAGTGTTACACAGGATTTGTAACGCAAACAAGTCCGTTATCATTTGTGGTGATTTTAATGTTAATTTATTAGAAAACTCAGGTTCTTGTAGTAAAATTATAAGTCTGTTTCAGTCCTACAATCTTGTAAACCTGTTTTTGGAGCCCACAAGAATAACACCTACTAGTGCCACATGCCTAGATAATATTTATACAGATATTATACCAAGCCACAAAGAAATTATAAATTTACTAGATTCGGATCACTGCGGGCAAAGGATAACTATTCAAAACCAAAACAAAAAAGTGGCTAAAAAGGATATCACTGTTAACCCCAAAACTGCAAGTCGCTTGGAGGCTTTTAAAGTTAAACTCATTAATGAATTACCAGTTTTGTCAACTCATGCTGATCCTAATCATCTATATGATACTTTTTTTAATATATACTGTAAACAATTTGATTCCACCTTTATTCCCAAGACTATCTCGGTTAATAGTAACGCATCTTTCAGTGATTGGGCTACCATTGGTATTCATAAAAGTAGAATGCGGCTTTATGAACTGTACAATGAAAGGTATTATGTTAACACTGATGAATTTAATTTGTATGTTAGAAATTATTCAAAATTATTTAAAAAAGTTTGTTATATGGCCAAGTCACGTTATTTAGGTTCAAAGATTAAAAACAGCAGTAATGTAATTAAAACGACCTGGTCTATTATTAATAGTGAAGCGGGAAGATCTAGTAACCGAAATACTGACTACAGCCTGTCTATTAATGACAACATAATAAAATCAGACTCACAAGTCGCCGAGGCATTTGAAAATTTCTTTTCGGATATTCCCGTTTCAACTACTAAATCCCTAAACTCATCACCTTCTGTTGCTGAGTCTCTGCTTAAGGAAAATGTTAATGGTTGCGATTCGGAATTTCATTTCGAACACATTACCTGTAGAGATATAATTAAAACCTTTCACACTTTAAATGTTAAAAAGACTGCAGATCTGTGGGGTAATTCTGTAGAAGTTGCTAAGTCTATTATTGACATTGTAGCACCTACTCTAGCTCTTATTTTTAATAGTTGTATTAACAGTGGGGAGTTTCCTGACCTTATGAAAAATAGTAAAATTATTCCTTTGTTTAAATCAGGTAGTACATCAGACCCTACAAATTATAGACCTATTTCTGTACTACCTACCTTTAGTAAAATTTTTGAGAAATTAATTTTAGTTCAAGTGCAAAGATTTTTTAATAAACACAAATTATTACATAGCAAACAGTTCGGTTTTACAAGGGGTCGTTCAACTACTGATGCCGGTGTTGAACTTTTAGGACATATTTATAATGCATGGGAAGATAAATGCGATGCCTTGGGCATCTTTTGTGATTTGTCCAAGGCATTCGATTGCGTTCTTCACGAAACGTTAATCAGGAAGCTCCGCCACTACGGAATCCGGAACACTGCTCTGGATCTTCTTACTTCATACTGGATTCAGAGCGTTGACGTTAATGGAAAAAGATCTCCCGGATCTATAGTATCAATGGGAGTCCCACAGGGCTCAATTCTTGGTCCTTTCTTATTTCTTATTTATATTAATGACTTGCCGTACCTCATAAAGGATAATCATGATATAGTGTTGTTTGCAGATGACACTTCACTTTTGTTTAAACTTAAACGTCAGCAGCAGGCTACTGACAATGTAAATAACGCGATCTCTAAAGTAGTACACTGGTTCAATGTTAATAATTTACTTTTAAACGAGAAAAAAACCAAATGCATTAAGTTTACGCTACCTCACGTTAGGCAGGTGAAAACCAATGTGTTGATAAAGGGCGAAGAATTGAATCCTGAAGACAGCACAGTATTCTTGGGCATAACTTTGGATGCTAAGCTTCAGTGGGGTCCACATATAGATAAATTGTCAAAAAAGCTAAGTTCCGCGGCGTACGCTGTTAGAAAAATTCGTAATTTAACTAATATAGAGACAGCCCGCTTAGTGTACTTTAGCTATTTTCATAGTGTAATGTCGTACGGTATTCTATTGTGGGGAAATGCCGCTGATATGCAGACTATCTTTGTTTTGCAGAAGCGAGCTGTTCGATCAATTTATAAATTAAGTCCGAGACACTCGCTCAGAGATAAATTTAAAGAGATTAATGTTATGACTGTGGCTTCTCAATATATTTATGAAAATCTTTTATATGCCCATAAAAATATAAAATTGTTTAAAAAATACAGTGATATCCATGATATAAATACTAGGAACAAACACAAATTTGTTGTACCTACAACAAGGCTCAAGAAAATAGGTGGCTCGTTCAGATGCCAATGTATACGCTTTTATAATAAAGTTCCAAGCCCCGTTCAAGATCTAAGCCTTAATAAATTCAAATCATTCATTAAACGTAAGTTGTGCCAGAAAGCCTTTTATACCGTTAAGGATTATATCGAGGACAAAAAGGCTTGGGATTGAGCTGCTTCCAATTTTTTTTTTACATATTGAATGATTTTTTTTGCTCTATTTTGTTGTTGTTTTTTTTTATATACACTGACATTAATGAATTTTACATATACTATGACATTTGCTTACTTTGTTAAGTATTCTATTATTTTAATTATTGTGAATGTGAAGACTACGTGGGTCATTTTATTTATATTATTTTTCTCTTTGTTCTCTTAGTTTTTGTCATGGTCTGGCAGTTTGAGTAATTAATGTGGCCTACCCAAATGTCCTTTCTTTGGTATTGTTCGTCGAATCGTTGAGCTCCTTAAGTTTTGAGTTGAGCTGCACAATTTCTGACAAATGCGTGCACTGACTGGACAGGTCCTCTCAATCTGTGTGGTTCTTTCCTCAAAAGACCATCTCAGACATCGACCTACATGGTCTTCATATGATCTGACCAAGATTATGTCTGGACTTTAAAAGAGACTGTGCCGTCTGAGTTTGTTTCGGCCTTTCTTCTCAGACTAGTCAGATAGGAAACGCCGACCTCATCTAGTTTTAAAAATATGATTGACGTGTAAAAGTGTTTGTACAAACCTACTTACAAAATAAAATCATTTATCATTATCATTTAACTAATTCTCTATAATTATGTCTACAACATAAATGTCAAAGCGTTATCTGCAAAAATTAAGGCACATTCACATTATGACATTACTTTTGCGCCACCCGTTATAAGTACCAATAGAACGAGCTTTTCAAGTAGAAAGGTTCTACTTGAAAAGCTGCTACTGCTTCTTACACGACTTTCGCCAATCAAAGTTTTAGACGGAATCCATCGTAATAGATTTGCTACCCTGAATAAGTACATACATCCGAGACCACACCTTGAGACTAATTTCGACCATGAGTTATTAATAGACGCGATCCTGACATTATTGGACTTAGGTTCGCCACCTTGAGAAAGACATTTATCAAAGTGAAACACAAAATAATGACAGTGGTAAAGGCAATTTGTCATCTCATATTAACAAACCCGTATTGTTAATGTGAGATGGCTAATTCACATTCTAGCAGCATATTATTGATCGATAAAAAGTAAATATACATGCACATACTAACACTACCTCTGTCCTTAAACACTATTTTTCTTGTTCTTTGCACTTGTTTCATGATTATTATCGTATATTTTCATAGATAATAGTGTCAACCCTTGTAAAATGTCTACATTTATATCTGTAATTTTTATGGTGTACATAATAAAGAATATTCTATCTATCTATCACGTTTGTCGAATAAACCATTTACAGACGAGGCTCGGTGTTCGGTGGTGACATTATTTGCTTTCACAAGTTACCTGGGCTACTTAGAAATCATGTAAGTACAATTTGAAGTAGGAGCATGTAGAGCATCGCAATTCACTTATAGCTTGTTCATATACAAACAGTTACAACAGCGCAACCAACTCGTTTATGAAATGAGGAAGCACGCCACTGACGCATGTCGAAGATTAATCATTTGATGTATAATTAATTATAGGAAGCTCTAATGGTACCTACTGGTAAAATAGAACATGAAGCTGACTGTGTCCATGTTATCTATATAAATGTATTCACATAATACAATAGAACGTTGAGTATTTTTGAAAAAGTCATCGCTAAGAGGTGTGAGAACGAGTCTGATGTATGTTCCGCATCGGCGCAAAAACGGCTGAACGGATTTGGCTGAAATATGGCACACAACAATCTGGATACTTTTAATCCCGGTAGAACGTTCCTATGGGTTTTTTCCGACATCCACGCGGGCGAAGCCGTGGGCAAAAGCAAGTACTTATTTTAAGCTTTATCTCACACGCCAACTTTCTCACAAACTTTAGATTAATTTAGCCGAGTAGAGAGGTTGGAGAAAAGCGCAGAAAGTTAAATGATAAATGATTTTATTTTGTAAGTAGGTTTGTACAAACACTTTTACACGTCAATCATATTTTTAAAACTAGATGAGGTCGGCGTTTCCTATCTGACTAGTCTGAGAAGAAAGGCCGAAACAAACTCAGACGGCACAGTCTCTTTTAAAGTCCAGACATAATCTTGGTCAGATCATATGAAGACCATGTAGGTCGATGTCTGAGATGGTCTTTTGAGGAAAGAACCACACAGATTGAGAGGACCTGTCCAGTCAGTGCACGCATTTGTCAGAAATTGTGCAGCTCAACTCAAAACTTAAGGAGCTCAACGATTCGACGAACAATACCAAAGAAAGGACATTTGGGTAGGCCACATTAATTACTCAAACTGCCAGACCATGACAAAAACTAAGAGAACAAAGAGAAAAATAATATAAATAAAATGACCCACGTAGTCTTCACATTCACAATAATTAAAATAATAGAATACTTAACAAAGTAAGCAAATGTCATAGTATATGTAAAATTCATTAATGTCAGTGTATATAAAAAAAACAACAACAAAATAGAGCAAAAAAAAACATTCAATATGTAAAAAAAAAAATTGGAAGCAGCTCAATCCCAAGCCTTTTTGTCCTCGATATAATCCTTAACGGTATAAAAGGCTTTCTGGCACAACTTACGTTTAATGAATGATTTGAATTTATTAAGGCTTAAATCTTGAACGGGGCTTGGAACTTTATTATAAAAGCGTATACATTGGCATCTGAACGACCCACCTATTTTCTTGAGCCTTGTTGTAGGTACAACAAATTTGTGTTTGTTCCTAGTATTTATATCATGGATATCACTGTATTTTTTAAACAATTTTATATTTTTATGGGCATATAAAAGATTTTCATAAATATATTGAGAAGCCACAGTCATAACATTAATCTCTTTAAATTTATCTCTGAGCGAGTGTCTCGGACTTAATTTATAAATTGATCGAACAGCTCGCTTCTGCAAAACAAAGATAGTCTGAATATCAGCGGCATTTCCCCACAATAGAATACCGTACGACATTACACTATGAAAATAGCTAAAGTACACTAAGCGGGCTGTCTCTATATTAGTTAAATTACGAATTTTTCTAACAGCGTACGCCGCGGAACTTAGCTTTTTTGACAATTTATCTATATGTGGACCCCACTGAAGCTTAGCATCCAAAGTTATGCCCAAGAATACTGTGCTGTCTTCAGGATTCAATTCTTCGCCCTTTATCAACACATTGGTTTTCACCTGCCTAACGTGAGGTAGCGTAAACTTAATGCATTTGGTTTTTTTCTCGTTTAAAAGTAAATTATTAACATTGAACCAGTGTACTACTTTAGAGATCGCGTTATTTACATTGTCAGTAGCCTGCTGCTGACGTTTAAGTTTAAACAAAAGTGAAGTGTCATCTGCAAACAACACTATATCATGATTATCCTTTATGAGGTACGGCAAGTCATTAATATAAATAAGAAATAAGAAAGGACCAAGAATTGAGCCCTGTGGGACTCCCATTGATACTATAGATCCGGGAGATCTTTTTCCATTAACGTCAACGCTCTGAATCCTCTTACTCAAGTATGAAGTAAGAAGATCCAGAGCAGTGTTCCGGATTCCGTAGTGGCGGAGCTTCCTGATTAACGTTTCGTGAAGAACGCAATCGAATGCCTTGGACAAATCACAAAAGATGCCCAAGGCATCGCATTTTAGCTTATGAATGTCAAATATCTCTTTGGCTTGGGTCAGTTTGTTGTTAGAAAACTTCAATCAATCAACTCAGCCTTTCGCAGTCCAGTGCTGGACATAGGCCTCTCCCAGGCCGCGCCACAACACCCTGTCCTCTGCCTTCCGCATCCAGTACGTCCCAGCATAACCTTCTTAGAAAACTTGGCTCTGAGTTAAGCGCGACAGTGTACACTGTAGCTATATGAAATATAAACCAAGCTAATTCAACATCATCTGTCTATGTATCTATCGAAATAATAAAGCTGAAGAGTTTGTTTGTTTGAACGCGCTAATCTGTGGAGCTAACTGTTGGATTTGAAAATATCTTTTTGCATTTGATAGCCCAATTTCTGAGAAAAGTTATAGGCCACTTAACATCACGCTACGATCGACGATAAGATGCGACGCGATGGGTCGGGGGCCGAAATTTAGTGTGTAAAATACACTCGCGAGCAATGAAAAAGTTCCAGTGACATAGCACCAAATTACTCCTAAACGGGAAAGGATAGCTTAATGACGCGGTCTGCAATATTGAAGAACATTTAACAGCGCATCAGAATATTACCAACTAAAAAAGTAAATATTGTGTTCAAATTTTAAATTATATGTCTTAGGAGATATTAAGGTGTTTGTCGGCATTTTCTGGGTGGAACTTTTTCATTACACGGTGGCAGAGGTAAAACTTTACAGCTTTTGTCTTCATATTTAAGAAACAGGAAAATGTATGTGGATATTAGTAATATGCAAGCTAATGGTAATACAAATTATAATAAGTCTTCTATGCAAGATATAGTAGCGGGCGTACCCCAAGGATCGATTTTGGGCCCTATTTTATTTATATTATTTACAAATGATTTAATTAATTACATTAATAAAATATTTCCTGACACACAGCTGACAGTTTTTGCAGATGACACCAACGCAATAGTTGAAGCTAACGACATAAAAGAGCTTACCGCAAAGGTTAATGCAGTGTTAACAGGTTTTAAATCTTGGTTTGAAAGTAACAAGCTCATAATTAACACTGAAAAAACCAAAATAATGATATTTAGTACAACCGCTCGTAATAAAGACAGCATGACGATCGCACTTAGTGAAGTTGAAATTGACATAGTTAATGAGGTAAAGTTTCTAGGAATATACATTGACAAATATTTGAATTGGAAAAGGGAATTGCAAGCCATTGATTCGTATATTTCCTCAGCGTGCTATGCCTTACGCAGTCTTAGGGATGAAATAGATATAAAACACCTTAAAATGGTATACTATGCTTTAATAGAATCAAGGTTGAGATATAGTATTCAGTTCTGGGGGAATAGCTTTGCTTTTTTTTAGCTGCCAGAGAGCCTTTTAAATACTCCAAAAGAGAGCTATACGAACCATGACCCAGAGAGCTGTCGCCCGCACTTTATAAATTTAAAAATTCTTACTGTGCCCAGCCTCTATGTTTTAGTATTGTTGGTGAATTTTAAAAAATACCTGCATAAGTATGAAACAGATGAGGAGAGACAGTTGAGGGAAAGTACGCGCAGGAAAGACTTTAAAAACAAGTTAATACCCCAACTTCATATTGTTCAACATAGTCCTCAATATCAAGCAGTCCGGATTTCTAACAGGTTGCCATTGGATTTAAAAACTATAATTTACAAGAACTCATTTAAGTCAATACTTAAGGCGTTCCTATTGAAGAAATGTCTGTATTCTATAGACGACGACATATCCACGTTTTAAAATTTGATTAGTTAATGAGAGACCGAATAATATTAGTATGTAGTAGCTTGTAATGTATTGAATTTTATTGTTAATGTATTTTCTTTTTATTTATATATTTTTTTCTTTTATCTTATATGATTATATAAGATAAAAGAAAAAAATATGAATGTGTTAGTTTTATAATTTTAATGATTTCAAACACAATGTGAATTGTTCCTGAATAAATGAATAAATAAATAAATAAATTGCTCGGCAGTGTAAATAAAGGAATGAATAAATACATAAATAAAGAAATTACCAACATTTTCCGTATCGTAGGTTTCATAATTCTGCCATTTCACGATCTGTTACTCGGTTAGTAAACAAGCCTCAAAAACTTTAGTGTAAGTTCACGAATTCACCACAAAACAAAAACCTGTAGTCTATCAAAAACTTGGCAACGATACTAAAGATATAAATAAATATTTCCCTGTTCTAACATCGAAAAGAATTGCCCATCCCCTAAGTGGATTTGTTTGATACGAAACAATATATGAAAAGCTATTACCTTTATTACATAATCAACCTATGATATTCCCACTGCTGGGACACCTAGGCGTCTCTATGAGAGGAAGTGGGCCATAATACACCACGTGGGCCACATGTCTACGATTTTTTTGATTCTAGGACATGTTGCTTTCCTTACGATGTTTTCCGTCATCGTTTTGAGAGCAGTGGTGATGAAATTAAAAACACCGAGTAAAATCCCTGCCTGGATTCAAAATCATGACCTAAAACTCGTAAATCGACTTGTCAAAATCATGACCTAAAACTTGTGGTCGCAATGCGACTGCTGAGCTTAGGGTCCTGGGTTCGAGTCCTGGGCCGCAGGCCGGGGAAAATTATAATGAGTTTTTTATTTAGGAAATTCTCAGTAGCGGCCTGAAACCAGGATTTAAAATAACGTAAACATAACATCACGCCTTGTTTCCCCGACGGGTTGGACAAAGGTGTACATAAAGTACACCCACATTTCGCCAGTTATGTTGACCCGACCTGGGAATCAAACCCAGGACAACTTGCTGCTTGTAGCGCTTGCAACCGCCAGACTAACGAGGCCCTGGCCGCCTCGCCCCTGCTTCATGGAACTGAAGGATAACAGGCGAACTTTCGCTTGTTATCTTAGGTGTACCATACACTATGCTCCTCATGATGATGAGCTGTCCTGGGTTTTGGCTCACTGCGCCGTCATGGTCCTTCGCAATACATGTGGGTTAAAATCTACCACAAGGGGTAATCCTCAATCTGTCAAAATACCTCTAATTTTTGACATTGATTATCGCTGAGATGAGATCAGACATGAATTTGAACGTTTTTTAAATGCGAGAATTGGTTTTCTGATCTATATATCTCGTACATACATCTATCTTATATCTTTTTTTCAGCCTGATTTGTGTCCCACGGCTGGGCAAAGGCCTCCCCTTGTTTCTTCGAACTTCTCTGCCTTGTACGATCTCTGGCCATGTTCTCTGCAAATGTTACCACATCGCCGCACCACCTTCGCCGTGGTCTACCTCGATGGCGACATCCTCCCTCAGGGGTCCAGTGAGTGACGATTTTTGCCCATCGCTCCGGGTGCATTCGTGAAACGTGTTCGGCTCACTCCCACTTCAGCCTGGATGTTCTTTCTCCAAAATCCGCTACTTGAGTTATGGAGCTCAGTGTGGTGTGTCTAACTCGATCTGTACGCTTAACACCTATTATGCTGCGCTCCATTGCCCGTTGGCAAATCTTGAGTTTGGACTTCTGTTGTTCAGTAAGTGACAAACGTTGTGCACCGGTCAGGACGGGCAGGATGGAAGATTACCTTTCTTGTGTTCTTTAAGGGTCCAGTCGATCTTCCAAGCATTTTGGACTCGTCTTTTGACTTCCTTGTCTTCTCTGTTCTTGAAAGACACTATCTGGCCCAAGTATATTATGTACTCATATTGAAATATTGCAACCCATGCCCATCTACCTCGACCCTACGTTTCGTGCTGCTGATTATGACCTGTGTCTTGGATCTATTCTTTGAAAGTCCAACCTCAAGACTTGCCGTGCTCAGATCTTGGAGCATTTCTTCAAGTTGTGGAGGTGATGTGGAGAATAATACTATACCATCTGTAAAGCGGAGGTTTGTTAGCTGGTGGCCGCTAACATCTATGCCTCTTGACTGCCATGAATCAGGCAACTTGTTAAAAACAACATCTACCTGTCACTGTATCTGTCTTCTTCTTGTCATTAAACAAGCTTTTTTTAATAGCTAGTATTATTAAGAAGCTCAATGATTATCGATTATTCGTTTTTTTTTATAAAAAAAGAAAAAAAAGAGAAGATCAAGCCCCTGAAGCTTACGGAAGGATCGAGTAAGTTACCCACTAGATAATTTAATAAGTGAACGTTAATTGCCATTAAACGAGCCAATAACGAGTTTCCTCTACTTTGCCTTTTAAGATCAATATGACGAGACAATTTAATGGATTTAGATTAAAAAATTGTGACATTAATTTAGATAAACCATTTTAAATCGGAAATTACAATTTACAAAAAAAAAAATGTTGCGTATTTTGTTTGTATTCTCTAGAATCATGGTTAGCTAAAGTGCCCTTTTCTTTTTTTCTTAAATAGCTGCTTACCGTACGCATGGTGAAGAGCAGGCCCATTCCGCTAGAAAAATAAAATAATTCAATCCTAATGGATACCCACAGCCAGGCGTAAGAGAGCGTTACGAAACAGTGAAGTGGTTTTCTACCTTGAAATAATAAACCCAATTCCACTTGGAAGTATAAATCAACTATCCAAAATAATTGAAAGCAACAAACGCTGAGCAGTGTTAAACCAATCGCGAAATGGTCGAAAACCAGAATTATTTTGAAGGCGGCAGCAATTTGGACAATTTTGATTAAAAAAAAACTTGTATAATGAAACAAAGGCTTCTTCTATCAAAAGGGAAAGTAATGAAACATTTCGCAACGTTGTTGTTACTTTTGTTTTCGAATATTTCTTTTGTGAAATTAAAAAATATTAATGAAACATCCACCTAAAAGATTAAGTGAAAATTTCTACTTTTTCTTCTTTCATATTAAATACTCGTAAATATTTATTAACGCCAAGACAACAACGGAAAGTCCAAAGACCACAGTTTTCTTTGAGAAGGCTATGGAATGGAGTATTCTGGGTATCAAACTAACAGAATGAGTTAGGTATTCCTAACTCATTCGACGAATAAAGTAATAATAATAATTACTTATAAAGGAGTTAATTCCTAAAATAACAAATTCACAAAGTTTAGCAATTAAACATATATAATCAATTTGATGCTGGAGGGGCCCGTGGCTAAATAATAACAGCCGCAC
This sequence comes from Apamea anceps, assembly GCA_951799955.1. Taxonomy (NCBI): domain Eukaryota; kingdom Metazoa; phylum Arthropoda; class Insecta; order Lepidoptera; family Noctuidae; genus Apamea; species Apamea anceps. The sequence goes on along the minus strand of OX637505.1, from coordinate 11,781,876 downwards.
AGGTCGATCGGTCAGGTTAAATTACGCTGGCCGTGGTTGGTCTGTGGATGGGTGACCATCTTTACATACCGAGACCCCTCCATGCCTCGGAAAGCACGTTAAGCTGTTGGTCCCGGCTGTCATTCGTGGATCTTTGACAGTCGTTACGGGTAGTCAGAAGCCCGAAAGTCTAACAACCAGTCTTACCAAGGGGTATCGTATTACCCAGTAACTGGGTTGTGGAGGTCAGATAGGCAGTCGCTCCATGTAAAATACTGGTATTTAGCTGCATCCGGTTAGACTGGAAGCCGACCCCAACATAGTTGGGAAAAGGCTAGGCAGATGATGAATCAATTTGATGCTGAAATTGTTTTTCACGCTATAAATAAAATAAACAAAAACAATTTAAAGTCGTGTAATTTGGTTTTAGATTTAGTGGCTGCGTGGGATTCCGTTACTAGAATGTTTAATTGAAATAACAGAAAACCTCTTGTACTCATCATTACGAAGTACTATTACTATAGGACTAATCCTGAAATCACGAAATAAAATCAACTGCTCGCATGTTCGCATAACTCGACAAAATGTAAAGAAAAGCTGATATTTTTTCGCAATTAAAGCAATTCATAATGATTTGTTAGTATAGATTTAGTAGGTAGGTATTTGAAAGAAAGAAAGAAAAGAAGAAGTGAAAAAAAAAAGATGAGAAATAAATATCTTTAACCACAAAATACGTTTATTTGCAGCAACATGACGAATAAAAAGAACACAAAAAAAAAATTGGGAAAATATGCGTCACACATCCAATATTTGAATTACATCTTGTATAGATTTCTTAGCAATGTACCCTGGTAGAATCTAGATCTAACATAGGTATAGGTAACCCACTAACGTTTTGGTCACTAGGTCACCAAGCAAATATTAGGCGTATCCTAGTCCCATGAAGCTGAACTGGTGACTTAAAACCACGCGATAGGAAGTCCGCTCACTGTCTGTAGATCACGGAGTATTATAGACTCCTACCAACTTATAACCTCCTTACTACATAAGAAAGGCTTTGGGATCTCCGGTAGAACTCACCAGTTACTTGCTTTGCCTTAGAAACATCCTAATGGAAACCAAATTGTGTCCTCACTACTTCACGGTGCACAGCGGCACGTAACCCCGTTATCCCCAGGGTCACTTTGCGGATGATTCGGCTCCACTGTAAGCGAAGTTATCACTCCTATCTTTGCATTGGGAACCACTCGCATAGCCCGAAGCTGACACATGGGGGATGTCGCATCAAATGGCAATCGGATTCCGCTTTTTGCCAAAAAGGTAAGTAAATATGTTTTAAACTAAATAGGTTCAGCACCCTAACTGCCTTATACACTTTTAATCACAATCTGAATTATTTTGTAGGATACTGCTAATCCATTGCTTCATGTGTTCGAAAAATTTGTCTACTCAACAACGTAAAACCGCAATGAACTTTGTTGAACTGTCAAAATGAAAGTCATTGTTATAGTGTTACGCAACTACCCCGCAGGGATCATAGGAGCCCTACATTCCACAAGAGTGATGCGGCGTTGACGCAATATTTAATGTTTGCTGTTTATTTCAAGAGAAATGGAAGGGTACCCTTTTGCTGTTTTGAAGTCAACCTTTACAGTACTAAAAAATATCCAATAACCAATACAATCCATATAATTCATTTAACCCAGTCTTTAGAAATTTTATTACTCCAGCGTATCGGTTCACCGGGCTGAGCGACCCACGCCGATTGACGGTCTTCACTCAAAAACTCATCTGCTCCAACGGGTAATGGACAGGGTGCAAAATCAATCAATTAAATCACCATTTACCCTTGAAGTATTCGACGAACTATCTAACGCCCACAGACGGCTGGCCATTTTGGCTTTTAGGCCTTATGTACACAATAGTGGCCGAGCATTCGATTTATTGCAGGCAAACAAATATTTTCGATTCCGACTGATTGAAAAAAGAGCGTAAACACGTGTGACACGAAGTGCCGCTTTGAGTTTTGTGCTTTAATACGAGTAATATCTGCTTCTTGGCACAGAGCCAAGTATTGAAGCGCAGCTTGGATGCGGCCTATGTCCGGTTGTGGCTTCGATAGACGAAGTTAATTGATTGATTCATATGTAATTAAATTTAACCTACTTAAGTTTTCTGTTTGTCTTAGTTTAAGTAAAGCCTAGCCTGGGTACAGGAAAATATTAGACATTCCGACTTTGAATTGACTAGCGTGCCGTTTGACGCGCGCCAACTGTCACGAAGTTGGGTCATACGGAACTACTTAGGGCTTAACACGTTCACTGTCCAGAAAGACACAATAGTTAAACAATCAACCTGAACCATATGTGGTTCATGGGACAGGGAATGGGTTAAGACGTTAAACAACGTTCTCATTCCCATTGGGTTACCAGTGGCGCCTGAATTACGGTCTATTAGCTGAGTAAAACACCAGAGATATGTGTTGAATGTGAGGGTTTATTTGGTCACGTATAGCAACAGCGGCCGTGTGGTGCTCAGACGCGGGCGCACTCGCTCGCGCGGCTTGGGAGCCGCCGAGATACGATAAAACACGACGTGGGACGAGCTTAGTCGCAAAACGTCTCTTTCGCAAAATGTCTACTGGTCGTAAAATGGCTCTTTCTCGAAATTTCGCGTTAGTAACTTAGAATAAAATTTACCCAGATTTAAAAAAAAGGTTGTTTTTTCCAATTTTTTATTCAATGTTTATAAGCTATAGGTAGGTAGGTACTAATCGAATAGACAATCATTAATCCTTTTTACAATAAAAGGTACTTACCTATCTATATTAATAAAATTGAAAATGACTGATTGACGCACCATAAATCTTGGTCACCCTTCTTCTAACTTGCAATATGTTTTAAGTTCTGTAGGTCGTGAATTCCAAACATTAGGGCTTTATTCATACTGTCTACATTTTCTTCGAAATCGTATCAATGGTTAGCAAAAAGAATGGGACCTCTACGAAGCTCCGTTTAAGAAAACTGCGTGGCCGCGCAGTTCTCCACATTTCGACTGCGCGGCCATGGACGTTTACAACTTTCTGAATATTGGATCTACGAATTTGCGACTTTCATTGTTAGCGTTTTACAAATTCCTTCGTAATGTTGACGTAGTCGTTTTTCTTCTACGACACTGTGGCCGAGCAGTCGAACCGGACACGTTAACGATGAACACATTTACTGTGTTAATCCAACCCAACAAATATATTAAGGACCCCCCGTATGTGACAAACACTATCCTGACCATTTAAGACAGTATAACTAATTTGTATTTATATCTTTTACTAGCTAGTGCCCGGCACGCGTTACAATTCCTTTTTTTTTATTTGTAATCGTCGCGCATTCGGCAACTTACCAAAGTTTCATCACAATCGGTCGAGCCAATTTCGAGTTTTTGCGAGGCAACGCACGACGATCGATTTTTATACATAATATATAAGAAGATGTACCTACCTAGAATTTATCTCTAGTCATTTAAAAGCGTGATTGTTATGAAATAAACTTTTAGTTTACGAAGACATTGTTTTAAGTATTTGTGAAAATAAACAATTTCATGTTACTAATTGAAAATGGAATACGAAGTAAATCAAGTAAAATAAAAAAAAAAAGTCGGGAAAAAAAAAACATTCTCTAGTGATTCAATCTGAGTTATCGAGTTACCAGAAATACACAAATACATTTTCTATAAAAACATTTTGTAATAACTAACAAAATAAACAGTCAAATCGACTTTTACGTTTCCTGTTCGTAAAAATGTCAGGAAATTGTTCTGTAGGTGGCAGTTGGTCGCCTCGTGGAAATCAATTGTGAATTTCGCACCCAAAATAAGACATAATTATGTCACCCAAAATTGGCAAAAAAGGACAACCACGTCCAAGTTCATTGCTTTCGGTTGGGTACTGTTCTGGACACATTTATTGCACATTAATTGACCTACGTATGTACGAGTATATGTCGCGTATACTCGTTGGTTCGAGCCGGGTCCGATAAGAACACACGCTCGTAACATTAGTCGGTTGGGATAATATTGTTTTTCATTAAGAACTTCTACGTCGAAGCCCGAAATCTGGCTGGACCTCTGCGTGCTTGATGACAATAAACTCGCCCTCTCAATAGAGACCCTACTAAATGAAACTTACATAATACCTACATTTGAGTGTACTATACAACATGCCGTACTATAAACCTCTGTCAATTTCGGAAAATAAATGCGTGATGTTAATGTTTGTATCCTACTACACATCGGAACTACCGTGATGACGGTGTCTATTAAAACAATGGCATCTCCGAAGATAATCTGTTTACATTTTACAGTATTCATTAGCCAATCTAGGACCAAAACAACGAAAAAAGTGCGTGAAATCAAAGAAAAACAAATCAAGTCATTTTTCAGGTCTAATAATACTCCATCGTGTAATATAAACAACACATGAAATAATGTATTGGCATCCAATATACAAATTATCTTGGCAATAGTTTCCGACCTATTTACCTTACGTCAAAATTGTAAAAGCTATCGATTTGTTACATAATGGTTTCTAGATAATATAATAGCTAAATGGAACGGGATAATGCTACCGAATGAAACTGAAGCTGTTATTAAGGTTTAAAGCATTTCATTCGGTCATGCAACGCAATACGGAAGGCCCATAAACGTTTAGTGTCGGTCGCCAAAATCTGCTGTTTATTACGATAAACACTGCGAGATATGGCTTGGCAGATGAAATAAAGCAATACAATGGTTTACAAAATACGGACCGTACCGCGTGTTATATCATGCCTAGCTTTTCCTAGCTATGCTGGGGTCGGCTTCCTGTCTAGCCGGATACAGTTCTTCAGTTTAACATAGAGTGACTATCCTACCTGATTTCCACAACAAACTTACTGGGTAACAAGATACCCATTGTTAACTGGTTGTCAAACGTTCGAGCTTCTGACTACCCCCACAGTTATTAATACCCCACTTTCATGTATCATGGAGGTAGATTAGTAAAGTAGATTTAGCAACCTTTTCCCTCCATCAAGCTGGATTTTTGTATTTGGTATTTGTAACTTTGCTGGTTAGTACATCAATCACATCGGAAAAAAAATTGCCGCAGGCTAAACTCCTTTAGTATAAATATAAAATTCATGATAGTCGGTTTGATTCGAACAAATCATAGGCTGACAGCACATTAGCTAGTATCGAGTCGTAAGCGATAGTCACACGAAATTCTATCGATTGTGAAGCAATTTAAATAAATTGCTTCACTTGAGGAGTGATATGTGAACACATCACTCCTTGTTTCCCCGAAGGGTTGGGCAGAGGTGAACGCATAGTACATCCACATTTATTATTATTATTATTTAACTGCCCCGCGACTGCTGAGCGTGAGGTCCTCCTGGGTTCGATTCCCGCGTGGATACGCCCGTGGCGTTGGCGGTGTGATACCCCCGTAGCACGGAAAGCACGTTACGACGTTGATCCTGCGCCTGATCTCTCTGCGGTCGTGTCGGATTGCCGTCCCATTGGACTATGAGAGTGAGGGAAGAGGAAGTGCACCTGTGTCTGCGCGCATACTTGGGCACTACTTATAATATAGCGCCGCCCCGCGCCGAAGGCTAGTCTCCGTTGAGATTGGCCACCGTAAATACGGTCTGGAGGACTTTATTTATTTATTATTATTTAGTTAGACACACTAGCAGCTAATTAGCTGATGCGTGAGTACCAAATACCTTGGAGCTATTTAATCTGTCCAGTCGATTCCTGAAGCAGTTTAGTGTGGGAGCCGTCACAATCTTTTCCGGGAGCCTGTTCCATGCTATGACATCTTGGTTAGACAAGAATTGCTTCCAAAGCTTTTTTTTTGAGAAGAGCTTTTTCTAAGGAATGTTTCTATAAGTTTAGGGAATGCCTACGCAAATGTTTGTTGACATTCAGAGTTAAATGTCACTTCGAAGTGTTCTATAAGTATTTTGTACGTCTCAATGAGCCTACCCCTTTTTCTACGCTGTTCCAGTGTGATAAGGTCAAGGTATTTGAGGCATTGTTCGTAAGGTAGATTTCGCATGGTGCGAACCATTTTGGTTGTTCTTCTTGGTGCATTATCAAGTAAGGTGTTGTATTTTTTTAAATATGGGCCCCAGATGACAACCACATAATCCAGGAGAGGTCTTATGTAGGTCATGTACATCTTGACAAAAGAGAATGACCTAAAGTCGTACCAAAAAGTCTCAAGCATCAAGATCAATATATTATAGTAATTATTTTCATAATTTTTTTAGACTTAACGGGTCGAGGATTTGATTTTTGAACAGGGAATTTATTTTAGAGTAAAAAGTGTTGATATTATTTTATTCCCTTTACATGACGTTCCGTTTCACATGATATGATTAATATAACCTTGAATTTTGAAAGTGTCATGATCACATCTTTCAAAATCACACGTAAGTAAAAAAATTATACTTTATAATAATAATAAATCATTTATTTGTCTGAAATATGGTGGGTACACAAGATGTTAAATTAAATTATAGCACAGGACATATTTCACCCTCATTACGGGCATGCAAAATTATAGTTAATTTACGAGTACATACAACAATCATTTTTAAAATTACAGTTATTAGAACTATTTGAATTAATACAATTTAAAAGAAAAATTTGAATTACAATTATTACAATCATTTTAATAACAATTATTAGATTTAAAATGATTTCAATTACTTAAATTATTATTAAAGTCAAAGACACAGGAAATAAGAAGAATACGGTGCACCAGTATCTTAGTGGACACCAAATCGGCATGTGCCGCATGTGTGCTTTGCCGATTCAACATTAATTAAAAATAACTACAATACGTTTACAATTTTTTATTTAAGCGATTATCGGATTACGCTGTTTTTAGAGCAATAACGGCCATTCGTTTATGACATGTCAAACAAAATAAAGTTATTTCGATTTTTTTGAAAATCTCCCAAACCCGGGTTTTGTTTACAAAAATATTTTTTGTAGAAGTTATTATGATAAGTGTAGTTTGTAAAAAACAAAGTTTGACTTTGATGCAGCATGGTACGGGATTCCACACTTCTATGAGCATTGTCCTTTCTTAGGCTTCAGGCACTATCAGATACTGTTGAATGCCTTGCGGAAAATGTAAAGTTTCGAATCAAATCAAATCAAATCACTTTTATTTGTTAACACAGGTAAAGAAATACAGATTTACAATTAAATATTACGAATTTTTTCAAAATGAAAAAAAAAGATGTCTGAAAATCATGCATAATTACAATTTCAAAATAAATTATAACAATTACATAATATTATTTAAAAAAATGAGTGATATCAGATTTAATTATTTAGTTGTAAATGTCAAAAAATATAAAAAAAAATCTAAGTGTCAGAATAATTGAAAATGTTAAAAATTATTAAATGTCAATATTAATAATAAATTCATTCAACTCAAAATTAATTCATCATAAGTTTTTTTTCCTATACCTAACATAGAAACAGCATTATATTGAGCCATCATTGAAAAATTCATCCAGTGTCACTAAGCAAGCTATTAAGTGCCTTTTAGAATTTTATTAATGGCATATTTTTAATGGCATCCCGTATTTTGTTATAAATTTTTGGAGCGTTGCCGAAAAGGCTTTTACGCATTAAGGCTGTTTTACATTTAACGTTCCATAGTTTGTTACAATATTGAGTACGCAATGGATTTCTTCTGACTGCCGATAAGCTGACAAATAAATGCGGGTTTTTTTTTTACAAATAATACAGTTTCTATTATATACTCGTACATTGCTGGCAGTGTCAATATTTTTAGTTTTTTGAAATACGGAATACAACTTTCTGTCTTTTTTAGACCACACATAGACCTCACATAGCGTTTCTGCATCCTAAATACAACCTCCCTATTAGCCGACTGCCCCCAGAAAATAATAACGTATCGTAAAACAAAAGCTACAAGTCCATGGTATAAAGTTGGAATAGTGCATACACAGATTTACTTAGTCGTTTACATTTGTGTCAGTATGAGTGTTCCAAGTCAATTTATTATCAATCGTCATTACTAAAAATTTAGCACTATCAACTTCCTGAATTTTATGGTCTTTATAATTGATATTAATATTATTATTTTCACGACGCTGATGGTATTGCATGATATTGGTTTTGCTTAGGTTAATTTTCAAATTGTTATCACTAAGCCAGTTTATTATTTTAGTTAAAGATTCATTAATATCATTTTCATAATAAAATTATTTATGTCATTGCATTCTATTATAGCTGTGCTGTCGTCTGCAAAAAGAATCATCTTATGTTGAATTATTTTTGGGAGATCATTGATGTAAATCAGAAATAGAGGTGGTGCCAACACACCACCTTGTGGTACGCCATATTTTATGGGTCTTTTTACACCAAAATTAGTTACATTTTTCAAAATATGTGTACGGTACATAGAGTTGTATATAACGTTCTCAAAAATTCTCAAATGTACTCTATTGACAATACTGGGTATGTGTGCTTCCCATTTTAGATCGCTGGACATAATAACACCTAGATATTTCTCTGACTAAACAGCTAAGCGTTTTTAGAGTCCAAGACGTTAAGTTTTTCAAGGATACATTTTGCCTATTTGCAAAACGGTACATTTGTCAACAACCAGTCTTGTGTCCAGTTTTAATCCTTAATAGAGGTCATTGTACTCATCATTATGAACAACTTTTACTACTGGACCAACCCTGAAATCATGAAAAAAAATTCAGTTGCTCCATACATTATGTCGAGTTATGCGAACATAAATCTATGGATCAACTGATTTTTTTCTGAATTAAGTAGTTTTATTACTATTCATGATAACCAGTTCGGATTCAGAGCTGGGTTATCAACAGAGAGTGCGGTGTTGTGTCTTAAGCATGCTGTGACGTACTATGCGAGACGAGGGACGCCTATTTATGCTTGCTTCCTGGACTTGTCAAAGGCATTTGATCTGGTTTCCTACGATGTCATGTGGAGTAAATTAGAGCGGGTGGATTTGCCCACAGTACTTGTTAACATTTTAAAGTTTTGGTATGGAAACCAGATCAACAATGTACGATGGGCTGAGGCGTTTTCTCGTCCTTACGGGTTGGAGTGTGGGGTGAGGCAGGGTGGAATGAGCTCACCAACGCTGTTCAACCTTTATGTGAACGAGTTGATAGGCGAGCTCAGCATTACCAGGCTCGGATGTTATATAGACGGTCCCTGCGTCAATAATATCAGTTACGCGGACGACATGGTGCTGCTGAGCGCGTCAGTCTGCGGTTTGAGAAAATTAGTTGCTCAATGTGAGGCGTATGCTAAAGTTCATGGCTTGGCATACAACACTAAGAAGTCGGAGGTCATGGTTTTTGAGGCTGGGGGTAAAAGTCCGGATGCAGTACCGCCTGTATTACTTTATGGTACACCTTTACAGAGAGTCTACAGGTTTAAGTATCTTGGTCACATATTGACTCCCAACCTTAAAGACGATGATGACATTGAACGGGAGCGGAGGGCGTTGTCGGTTAGAGCGAACATGCTGGCTCGCAGGTGTGCACGATGCTCACTTCCTGTTAAAATCCACGCTCTTTCGAGCCTACTGTACTGCTTTTTACTCATGCAGCCTGTGGGCTAAGTATACGCAAAGATCGTACAGCGCTCTCCGCGTTCAATATAACAATGCGTTTAGGATACTGGTGGGGCTGCCCCGTTTCTGTAGTGCGTCAGGGATGTTCGCAGATGCGCATGTAGATTGCTTTTTCGCAACAATGCGTAAAAGGTGCGCTTCCCTGGTGCGCAGGGTGTGGGGCGGCTCCAACAGTGTCCTAAGCATGATTGCGAGTCGCCTAGACTGTGTGTACGTGGGTCACTGTTGTGCCGTCTCTCATGGGATGTCGCAACTGGGACCGTTAATTTTATAGTGTCTGTGTTTTACTAACATAGTCGTAAGTTTTTACTAACAAGTGAGTCTTTGTAGCTTGAATAAATAAAAATTATTATTTATTATAATGATGAGTACAATGACCCCTTTTAAGGATTAAAACGATCAAAAATTTAACGGTGTATAGCGTTTAGATCATTTTGGATATCTTTGCAAAAAACTTTGTATCATCCGCAAATAACAAGAATGGCAGGTGGAGCATGTTTCTGAAGTATGTAAGTTATAAAACAAATATCAGTGGACAGAGCGCCGATCCTTGAGGAATACCGCTGAGCACTATACGACCCGTAGAAAGAAGTCACATGGAATATTCTTTTGGTAAGAAAATCAGGCTTAATACTATGCCGCGTATGCCAAATACATTCCGCCAGTTATATTTAGACCCCATGCAATAGGGGCGAGCATAATGCCATCAACCGGCCACAAATCCTCCGGAACTCCTTTTTATAAATTACTGTCATTAATGGAATAGCCTAAATAATAATAATAATGTCACGCTTGTAAACGCATAGACTACTTAATGAACAATTTCAAAAAACCTTTAAACATTAAATTGCCCCTTATTACTTACTTATAAGGAAAACTGGATCATATAAACGAATTTCTCTCCTTGTAGAGTTTTAACGAAAGTGCGACGCGCTTCGATTCAATACCGCTTCAAACGACAGAATTTTATCCAATGATCAAATTCTCATCTAAATCGGTCACGATGCTCACCAGGTTGCCACTTACTTATAAGTCGTACTTACGTAATGCGTAAGTACTAATAAACCGTATTTGACGAACGACACAATATTGAATTAGTTATGTTTGTATATTACCTCAAGTTTACGAACTCGAGAGCAGCGTTGAGGAATAGCAGCTAAGGTAGTAAATTAAGTTAAAATAGATATCGTAAATTATTTTTCAGAATTTCAGTTCCAGACAAAACCTTAGCAGAAATAAGATTTCTGGCGGAGAATGTGTCCAGGTTTTTTTCAATAGAACGTAATTTACTACAAATAACAATTATCTAAGGGAGTCCAGTCCATAATAGTCAGCTATTTCAAGTTTATCGAAATCGTGTTTATATTGTTCGATAACAATAGGATGGGATACAAACAACAACTGAGAAAGGACCACTCATCATGTTCATTGAAATCTTTGTATAATACACGCATTAAAGATAAAAAAGACTCGATCTGTTCTTAATTTTTTTTTTTCTAGGACATGCTGGTTTCCTCATGATGTTTTCCTTCAAACCGTTGAGAGCAGTGGGGATCAAACATTTTAACAGACATGTGACATTTACGAACCCGCACTGGGCCCGCGTGGTAGATTACAGCCCACTCCCTCTCGAAAAGAATAAAACGTTCATACATATGTATTCATTCAATAACTACTTTTTATGTAGGGTAAAAGAATTCCATCCATCGAAAGACTAACCCTATTAAGAAGCTAATAAGAATTCCTTCATAGGAAAACGAAGGAATTCTCTTTAACAGTAATAATTTCATTTAACACATTTTAGGACGTAAGCACTTGCTTTGTTCTGGCCATCCCAAATCGTTCATAAAGCACCTTCCATGTATGAATGTCGTTATGGTATTTTACTGGTTGGCTTATCGAGAATCAATTACAACTAAGACTTATCACGTTACTTACGGAAGAAGTAACTTAAGATGCATGACACAAACGCAAAACAAAAAGGGAACAATTTGCAAATAAATTCATCCTACTAATATTATAAACGCGAAAGTTCGTATAGATGGATGGATGGATGGATGTTTGTTACTCTTTTACGTCACTGTCGTCACCGTTACTGAACGGATTTGGATAAAATTACAAAAAAAAAGCACACAGATAGTTTATAACCAGGATTAACATACAGGATACTTTTTATCCCGATATTCCCACGGGAAGAAACTTATGCGGGTGAAACCGCGGGCCGCTGCTAGTTATTATATATTTCAGAGAGACATAAATTAAAGACATTATTCTATTTCTCTGCAACATAAGAACTGCTCATTATTCAACACGTATCGTTCGCAATTTGATTTGCATTGGCCACAAAAATATTTGTATTTTAAAACCAACTAAAATACAAAATAACTACTACCTACAATACAAAAACATCAGAAACTGTCTGAGGCGGTTATCACACTGCACCAGAAACCGCTCCGGTGTACGGTGGTGCGATTTTTCATTTTGGCTGTAGACCGCGTGGAGATACCTACGGCATCAGTGTGTTATCGTATACACTACAATTCACAGTCGTACTTCAATTCTACAGTCAAAGTTAAGATTACATAGTTTATTTTTAGACAATAAACTTCAAGCAAGTCTAGACCCTTTTTTTTGTTGTGGATTGGAAATCATCAAATGACCCCTCCCGCTCTGGGTGGAGCGGAAGGGAGTGTCAGACTCTTACTGACTAAAACCCACCCGTGTTCCTTCCTTAGCCCTTTATGTTCCAGGGCAGCGGTAACCCTTTCGGACGATCCCGCTACCCAAGTCTAGACCCTTGGGTTTATTATGACCGCAAGTTCGTAGTTATTCGGTCTAGTATCTACCTGACATTTGATTTATAAAAAGTTTGGGTACAAACTTGTGGTACACCTAAATTCTAGTCTGCCGTCTGGCTCTATTGTAAAAAAACGGAGCTTTATATAACCCTTACCTAACCGCGCTGTACACACGGCTACACATCACAATCACAAAAAATTATTACAGTGTTAAAGAACATTTAGAGGATAAGTCGCTAGTAACATATTAAATAAAAATTATTCTACCATATCCAACACTAACATAATTATCTTTAATATTATATTCTTGATATAATTATTCAATATTAATGGCATGACTTATTATAAACACAATACAATTTCGATCTTTATTACAATAATATTTATACTTTATTAAGTGATTCATATTTACTAATTCAAATATTAATAAATAAGCCTTCATTTGAATAGAAATATTTGTACGCCATAGTATGGCAGGATATGCTGGAACCAAAATTGTAACATCTATTGTACCATATTCTGACAAATAAACATTTTTGATTTGATTTGATATCTCGAAACCCCTATCGTGACTTTAGCCATCTTTTAGCATATAGGTACAATGCGAAGTCAGCTAAAACTTTAAATGTATAGGTCGATGTGTCGCCGTGTCAAATCAGTTATGAATGTTCTATATTAAGTACCGAACTTACTCTTTGATTTGATTGTTTATTATTAGTTATAATATCTAGTGGACACACGAAGAGAGCAAAACAGGAAAATGGTGCAAGTTAACAACTGATTGGTATCCTAAAAACAGTAAACGGGGGTATAGTAAGTGGAAAACAACAGAAGAGATAAAAGGAGGAGATAAAACTTACAGCGAGAGTGGCTTCTTTGCCAAGCCGCACGCTGAATTAACAGATATACTCAAACAACATACAACAGAGAAAGCATTTCAGAATAAAGAGGCTTAGAATAATAATAATAAATAACATCACATATTTAAAAATGGTAACAGTCTTAAAATAATAATATGTACAAGTATATAAAAAAAAGGGGAAATAATCAAAGGGTGTCAAGAAATTCTTCCGCAATAGTCAATAGTCTCAGTCAATAGGAAAAGTGCCCGAAAGGCTGGCAGCATTGCCGCGTTTTTACATGGCGCTTCAACAACTGCCGTGATGTGACAGTTTGTTGAAAATAACACCTACCGAACCGAGCAAAACAAACTTACCAAAATAAATACGAGGGCGGGCGGAGTGATAAGTCTGGTAAAAATCTATTTTGGAATAAAATGATCGCAAATTGCATGGAACCTCCTTGTTCACGACTCTTTCGAAGGACTAAATTAAAATTTTCAGCCAGTAGTTACTGCTGGTTAGTTTTTTTTTTTGACAGCCATTAAAGAAAAACAACTGAACACGTTTTTGCAAAGATGGAGAAAAGTGAATTTCGTGTCGTGATTAAACATTATTTTTTGCGCAAAAAAAACTATAACGGAAACGAAAAAAAACTTGATAATATTATGGGGACTCTGCTCCGTCGATTAAAATGATTCATAAGTGGTTCAACTACTTTCGGTGTGGTCGTACAAGCACAAGTGATGCTGTGCGTCCAGGATGCCCAGTTGAGGTTACTACTCCAGAAATGATCGCTAAAATCCACGATATAGTGTTGAACGACCGAAGAGTAAAAGTGAGGGAGATAGTCGAAATAGTAGGCATCTCAGACGAACGTGTTCGCAATATCTTACACCAATATTTAGATATGAAGAAGCGATCCGCGCGATGGGTGCCGCGGTTACTGACTGCTGATCAAAAACGCATGCGTATGACCACTTCGGTTTGGCGTTGTTTCAACGAGGTAAAACCGATTTTTTGCGTCGTTTTATAAGAGTGGACAAAACATGGATCCACCACCACACCCCAGAAACCAAGCAACAATCAAAACAGTGGATTGCTACCGGTGAACCAGCTCCAAAGAAGGACAAGGCCAGTTTTATCGGCCAATAAAGTGATGGCTACAGTTTTTTGGGATGCAGGTGGGGTAATCCACATTGACTGCCTAGAGAAGGGTAAACGATTAATGGCGCATATTATGCCAATTTATTGGACCAACTTCACAAAATTTTACCTGAAAAACGACCGCATTTGGCTAAAAAGAAAATTGCCTTCCACCAAGACAACGCACGAGTGCACACCTGCGCGATGGGCATGGCCAAACTTCATGAGTTGCGCTATGAGTTGCTTTCTCACGCACCGTATTCGTCAGATTTAGCCCCTTGCAACTATTTTCTGTTTCCGAATTTAAAAAAATAGCTTGGTGGGAAAAGATTTGGCTTCAACGTACAGATCATGCACGAAACCTATTTCGAAGAGTTTACCTAAGTCGTACTTTATGGAAGGGAACGAAAAGCTAGAGAAACGCTGGATGAAGTGCATTGAGTTACAAGGAAACTACGTTGAAAAATAAGTAATAATAATTAAATAAAATTGACTCCTTGTTTAATTTTTACCAGACATCACTCCAGCCTCGTGAGCTAGTCTAAAGCCCCCCGTATTCATGGTAAACATTTGTTTATAAACAAAGTTTAATCAACATGTTCAACATGTTCATGTTCATGTTTAATCAATTGTTGCCGTGTGTGGACGTGTTTGCAACCACTTTATAAACATGGGAATTGTGTGAAGCAATGATATAACAATAACGCTACTTCCTCAAGCAACATTTTGGCGTGTGGACAAGACATGTTGATATAAACTTTATTTCTAGCAAATTTGCTCATCAACAATGTTGATCAACTGTTGCTGAATAAAAGTTTAGTATAAATACGGGGCTTAGGTCACAACAGTCAAAATCTAGCTATGTCATGTCATGGCGCCAACGGGAATAAAACGTAACAAGGTTTAATTATTTGTAATGGAAAAACCATTAAATTTAACGAAGGGTGCTGATAAAGAGCCTCTAAGTACAAACTTAATTGCGAGCAAAGAACTGGCGGTCATCTACCCCGGAGACCGGTACTTCAAAAGTTATATTACAATGGAAATTACCGACCTACACAGGATCACACTGAAAATCATTCAACTAAAAATCTGCTAAGTACTCTTTTCTACGTAAAAATGGAAAATTCTATGAAAAATATAATTATCTTATAATTATCTTTCAAAGAAAAATTATTTCGCGGTATTTTTGATCAACTTACAATTAATCTAATGCGAGTGTAGGTACACTATCAAAGAATCGGGAATAGAAAGGAAAGGAACAGCTTGACCATTTTTAGGGTTCCATACCCAAAGGTTGCCAATAGGACCCTATTACTAAGCCTCCGCTATCCGTCCGTCCATCTGTCTGTCAGCGGGCTGTGTCTCATGAACTGTAATAGGTAAACAGTGTAAATTTTCACAGTGTGTATTTCTATTGAAATACACACTGTGTTTCTTTTATATAAAAATAAAAGTACCTAAAGTTAAAAATTAAGGGGTGTCCTGTCCACATACAAGAAACGTATGTTGCGCGTGTTGGTACAGAACCCTTCGTGTGCGAGTTCAACTCACACCTGGCCGGTTTTTGGAACGAAGTTCCTTATCGCGCGTTGCGAAAGGGGGCTAGACGGAAAAAATTAAGACCAAAAGTTGGAACGACACTTTTTGCTATAGTAGTAAGCCGTGCGGCGTGCGCGTTTTTCTCTGTCTGTCTCTCTCTCTCTCTCTCTCTCATAGAAAGCAAGCCAGTTTTTTTTGTCTGTGTTTTTTATTTATATGTTAATAATAAAAAAATATTATTATAACTTAAAAAAAATAAAATTTTATTGAATTCCTTCACTAATTAATCGAAAGGAACTTCGTTCCATCCGGGTGTCCCTTGACACCTCTCAAGTTTTTTTTTTTTATTAAATCGTTGTAATGAATATGCCTATGAAATTCAGCGATGCATGGGTGGATGACAGGCAGACTGAAACAGTGGGAAAGGTAGTCTTTTAAACAATTAAGAAATACAATTCTCTATGAAACCGTAAAAAGGACTATGCTAAGCAATAGGACAATAAAAGCTATTTATTATATTAAAATAAACGTCGTTCCAAAGTACCTACGACATCGCCCATTTAAGTCAGCAAATAAAAAGTAGGCTCAAGTGCTTCTTTTTATCATGAAAAAATGTGTACCTACCTTTTATCTACCGTTTAAAAATTATACACAATGAAGACTGGAGGTTTAGTAATCAAATAAAGAATTCACATTATCAAGAGTTCTTTGAGATATTACTTATGAAATTGCCGATTTACATAGAATTTTTTTTTTAAAGAAAATCATGTATTTCATTAAATTTTGCCATTTTCGTGAAAGTTCGTTGATGGCTCTGCTATAAAAATTCTGGGGTCGGGAATCGATGAACTATTTAGAGGCATTTTCACCGCCTTGTTGGATTTTAAATTTTTCCCCTGTAAAAAGATATCCAAACTCCGAATAAAAATGGAAATTAGTTGGGGCAATCAGGTGAATATGGTGAGTGACGGAGCGTTTCCAGTGGTAACTCCTATAGTTTTGAGACGGTCCGTTGTGCGGTGCTTCGACGCGATTTTGTTGTTGTTGTTCAGTGAGTTCATACGGTACCCACTTTCCGAGCTTTTTATCTTTCCAATTTGAAGTAAACGAATCAGTATCGATTTATCACTTCCGTTGAAGACTGCTGCAAGTTCCAACGTGGTTTGAGATGAATCTGCTTGCAATATTGCTTTCAATTTATCGTTATCGACTTTCGTCTCCGGTCGGCCACGGGGCTCATTGTAAAGATCAAAATTTCCAGAACGAAAACGATCAAACCAAAAATGGAACGTGTAACCAGTCGGTTATCTTTTAAAGTGAAGGCACGTGAACATATCCGTCAGAAGCTGGCCGTAATATCCCAGCGGTGGATTCGTTTTCTCCTCTACCGATAATTTTTTTCTCCTGACAGTTCATTTTGTTTATATGTATTTATATATGTACCTATCTATGTATTAGCATTTATTCTTGTATTTATATTTATTTCCTAGATACTCGTATTTATCCCGTATGTTGCACCTGCCATGTTTTGTCTCTGCATCACGGGGCATCACCCTAAGGTTGACTGGTCCAAAATGTCTCAGGCATTAAGTCCATCTTTGTACAGCATTGTTTTTACTTGTGCATACAGTTTTAATAAATAATAAATAAACGTGCGTTAACATCCGGTACCATGTTCATACACGTCGTTAATATTGTGTGCTGTCTGTGCTGCGTTGGTGCCACGACGGAACTCGTATTCGAAAATAGCGCGCAATTTCGATACAGAAACAGCGATATTATTTAAAGAAAATCGAACGGCGGAAAAACAATTGACCAACTGATTTTGGAAAACAAAATGTCATGCTATATTTTACTTAAAATTAATTTGAATTTGGAATTCTATATAGAACGAAAGATATCTCTCACAATAGCCAGTATCAAAAATCGGCAGTTAAAGTCAAATCATTTATTTCAAATAGGCACATAAAAGGCACTATGAACGGCAAAATCTCATAGTTAAGGACGTAATTATTAATAATGTAAATAATGTTAATTCTTTGAGTCCAATGAGTTTACTGGAATTTCAAATATCTACTTAGCTTAAAACGTTAATAGAACGAACGAAGGAATCGTGTTAAAATGTAATAATAGCTAGATACCTAAGCTTTAGTAAAATTAATAGGTAATGAGAAATTAGGTAATAAAGCTTTCACCAAGGAAGGTGAGAAACTCAAAGTATTCAAAGTCAGAATTTAAACTCCAGGGTTATAATTATAGGTAGTTCTTGGAGAAGCTAAGTGGACATGACGAGGAAAACTTCACACCTACAGATATGTCACGACTATAATTATTCGGTTTTCAGAATTTATCTCTTCTACACATAGTAACATAACACCACGCCTTGTTCCCTGGAAGGGTTGGGCAGAGGGTACACCTCTTCCCAACCCTTCCAGGGACATGATAAATAAGAGATTCTTTGTCAAAAGCCTAAATTACCAAAGTATGTTCAAATTTAAGAGTTTGTATACGTGCGCAGTAAGCGACGATCAGTGATTAGCTCATCGACTACGAATAATACTAAACACTTGAAAGTGGTGTGTTAACCATAGCGATCGCTTTACGACCGAATTCGGTCACAAAGTCCTGTCACTCCATACATTGCACCTGTCAATCCGGAACTTTGCGACCGAATTCGGTCGTAAAGCGATCGCAATGAATGTCGAGACTGCAGCCACTGGTCGCGACGGCCTAGCTACACGAAGTAAGAATGTCACGTCCTGGAACGAATACGTCAAATTACCAATCACCCTGCAAACGCCGAACCGTAAAGAAACCGTGCCGTGTACAGAGAGCCTATTAGAATTAAGTAGTATTTCCTAGAAATTTGTCTGCACTAGAAATAAGTCAGCCAATCAATAGGGTCATATTAAATTCATCCATAGAGCTACAATCTATCGGAAACTATTATTAAAATCCTAAGCTATTCATACCAAAAAGGTATCTTACTTTTAAGTTTTAGATGTATTAGGTACTCGTTAACGAATAAAAAATTAGTGATATCTTGGCTTTTTTTTATAAATAGTTAATTTTTCCTACAATAAGAAAGCTCTTATTCTAGGAAAAATTAACCATTTATAAAAAGTATTTTCATTAAAGAAACAAGTTCACAACCATTCTGTCTTACCTGCTTAGGTAAAATCTGTTTTGTTTTTGACTACCTACCCTCGAATACTATTTGACTTAAATATGACTGTATCTATGTTATTCTGTGTTATTGTATATTGTTTATTACTGTTAATTTCACATCACAATCAAGACATTTCATGGGTTCATGTACAGAAACCGACAGTGATTTATTGTAAAATGTGTGATGTGCAGCAGAGCAAATAAATAAATCAAACAAGTTTAAGAGCGTGTACAACGGTCCACTAGCGCCACTCCTTTAAAAAAATATTATCTCGTGACTGAGAAGGAATTATGAAAATCTGCTCAATCAGCGACCTCGGTAAGTGTGTCTAGAATTTTCTAATACCTTTTATTAAGTTTCATATTGAGACACGAAGCAACTAAATACGACATATAGGAATGTGGCCGCTTTTCTTTAGATCGAATTTTGTTGCTTCGTGTCTCAATATGAAATTTTATAAAAAGTATTAGTAAATTCTAGACACATTTACCGAGGTCGCTGATTGAACAGATTTTCATAATTCCTTCTCAGCCACGAGATAATATTTTTTTAAAGGAGTGGCGCTAGTGGACCTGTGTGCACCCTCTTAAGAGAATGTGTGCCTACTAGTACTTTACTACAAAAACTACTCAAAGTCAATAAAACTATTATGGGAACAATTAGCGCACTCCATTTGCCGCCAATCAACTTTTTCAAAAAAGTACCCTTCGAATACAGAACCTCCTTCCTTTACGAAATCGGATAGAATTTTCAGAAAACATCAGAAAAAAAGCGTTTTTAAAATACCAACAAATCGGCCAGAGCCACATTGTAAGAGTCAATAGTACCTGGAGTAAATACCTAGCAGGAATAATAAGTAGAGATTGAGATGACCAGACACATAGGCAAATATAATACTTAGGTGAAGAAGACACCCCTAAAAACTATCTTTACATTATAGGTAAACTAGCTTCACCCCGCGGTTTCCCCCGCATAAGTTTCGATCCCGTGGGAATATCGAGATGAAAAGTATTTTATGTGTTTATCCTGGTTATAAACTATCTGTGTGCCAAATTTCATCCAGATCCGTTCAGTCGTTTTGGCGTGAAAGAGTAACAAATATCCATCCATCCATCCTCAAAAAACTTACGCGTTTATAATATTACTAGTAAGATTAACAGAACACACACAAAAGTAAAACAATATTTTGACACTTAATTAAAGATGCATCCACATCGAAGTTACTTTTTGTATATTAACATTTTGCAACATGATAAACATTAAGTAACTTTCTATAACTTTTGCGGCCTTTGCTGTAACTTTTTGTAATTCGTTATTGTCCACTAACACTTGTACAAGTTGCTCCACAATAAGTAAGTTCTCCAGTAAGGATGCACCTTTAAAGGTAAGTTGTTATAAAAAATGTAAATCCATTCATTTAATTGGAACGATTTACTCTTACAGTCTAGTAAGTACTTGTTGAAATATAATTATGATATCTCTGACAGAGATTCTTTGAAATGTATTAAAACTTTAAACTACAAATAAAAGGCACTTTAGCTAGAAACTAATATTTAATAGACTGTCACTCAACGTTAGACAAAGGATGGGAAAACTTTATTTTAATCGTTTAGCAGTCTTCAATAATAAATAATGCCAGCCTGTGATGTCCCACTCCAGGGCAAAGCCGCCTGTCATTCAGAGAAGGCAGGAGCATTGATCACCTTGCATTGATCGCTTGCTCAAGGTGAATTGGCAGTTTTAAAAACTTACATTAATTATAATTCCAGCACCCTGATTGAGTAACACACGATCAATAACAATCTGAATCATTTTGAAAGATATTGCTAAACCATTGCTTCATATGTTGAAAAAAAAATGTCTGCTGGCAACGTAAATAACGCAATGAATGTTGTTGAACCGTCAAAATGAAAGCCATTGTTACTGTTATTGTGCTGTATAATTCCAGCACCCTGATTGAGTAACACACGATCAATAACAATCTGAATCATTTTGAAAGATATTGCTAAACCATTGCTTCATATGTTGAAAAAAAAAAATGTCTGCTGGCAACGTAAATAACGCAATGAATGTTGTTGAACCGTCAAAATGAAAGCCATTGTTACTGTTATTGTGCTGTATAATTCCAGCACCCTGATTGAGTAACACACGATCAATAACAATCTGAATCATTTTGAAAGATATTGCTAAACCATTGCTTCATATGTTGAAAAAAAAATGTCTGCTGGCAACGTAAAAACGCAAGGAATGTTGTTGAACTGTCAAAATGAAAGCCATTGTTACTGTTAGTGTGTTACGCAATTACCCCACAGGTTACCTCACGATGTTTCAAAACAACAGCAATTCTAAGACATGCCGGTTCCCTCACGATGTTTTCCTTCACCGTTTTGAGAGCAGTGGTGGTGAAAGTTATTTACACAAACTAAAGCGCCTGCCTGGGTTCTAAACCATGACCTACTCGTAAGTCTGGGCAGTTACCACTGGACCACCACTGCTCCTCAACTCTGCTGCTTTTTTTAAATGTCAGGTTTCAATCACCGCCATTTATGGACATCTTCACATACCCATCAAACAGTAACTGCAACGCTGCTTGGCGGCAAAAATGCAAAAATATGGTGTTAAATTATGTAGATGTACTTCTGACCGGTCTTCCACCGGATTTAAGCCTTAATTTTTCAAAGCCTTAATTTTTGTTTTTTTGTAAATATTCAATATTTAGAATTTAAAGCCAGCTACAATATGTACATGGTGCCAACATTGACCAACTATTTGAACAACCACGTAATAATAACGAGCCATCCAAACTAAAAGTACAGATAGCCAAATTATCTTTCAGACAACCTCTTGGGTCGTCCATTATAATAATAAGAATAAAAGAAAAGCAATAAGAATACTGATAACCCTATGATTGAATTGTCTTGGAAAAATATGATGTGCATGCACGTCGAAATAAGTATTTTTACGTGACATTCGCTTGATATTTTTCCAAGTCATTTATTTTATTATTAATTTGTATTAGCGAATTAGGGACGCCTACTTTTGAGGTTAAACATGAAAGTTAACAGCTTCGCAATTTAACTCTTGTGAAATAACTCTGAATAAACGCTTGAAAAGGGAACTTTTTTTTTAATATACCTTTTTTTTGGGTGTGAAATCATCAAAAGACCTCTCCCGCTTTGGGCTGAGCGGAAAGACGTGTCAGACTTCTACTAACCAAAACCCACCCGTGGTCCATCAGTTGCCTCTGCCAGGGGCACGGTATCTCTTTCGAACAACCCGCGGCCCTGGCAGGCATCGCCCCTAGCGGACCCCGTCAGTTCGTGCTGACATCTCTTTGAGGCGCGCGTGGAACACAACGCGCCGTCGACCCGGGCCTGGTCCGAAATAACTCTGAATAAACGCTTGAAATGGAAACTTTTTTTTTAATATACGGTTTCATTTTATCTGTAGGTATCTATTCTCATCTGTCTAATCTTTTCCCAACTATGTTGGGGTCGGCTTCCAGTCCAACTGGATGCAGCTTAATACCAGTATTTTACATGAATCGACTGCCTATCCGACCTCCACAACCCAGTTACTGGGTAATACGATACCTCTTGGTAAGACTGGTCGTCAGCCAAAAGGCTACCAACGACTCGTAACGGCTGTTAAGGATCCACGAATGCCAGCCGGGACCAACAGCCTTACAAGCTTTACGAGGCACGGAGGGGTCTCGGTATGTAAAGATGGTCACCCATCCACAGACCAACCGCGCCAAGAGTAGCTTAACCTGAGCGACCGACTTGTGCGGCTGTTATTATTTAGCCACGGGCCAATAATAAAGCTGAGGAATTTTCTTATTGCTTTTTTTTTTATTGGATGCGCTAATATCTTTAACCGCAAGTCGAATTTGAAAAATTATGTTTTTTAGCCAAATTCCTGAGAAGGCTATTTAACATGCCGCTAGGACCCTTAATAAACGAGCAAAAAGAAAAAAAGTCACAAAGAACGCTAAGTGAAAACCAAGTAACAGAGCAGGCGGGCGATGCGATGCGACAGGATGGGTTGGGGGAACTAGAAATTTTACGCGGACGAGGTGAGGCAGAAGCTAGTGTTCTACACTACGAGTAAAAACCCCTTTTTTTTTTTTTTTTTTTTTGAGGATGGGAAATCATCAAATGACTCCTCCCGCTCTGGGTGGAGCAGGAGGGAGTGTCAGACTCTTACTGAGTAAAACCCACCCGTGTTCCTTCCTTAGCCCTTTATGTTCCAGGGCAGCGGTAACCCTTTCGGACAATCCCGCTACCCTGGCAGGCTACGGCCCTATGGGGCCCCGTCACTCATGCTGACATCTCTTTGAGGCGCGCGTGGAACACAACACGCCGTCCGGCACGGGCCTGGTCCTGATCGGACGGTGAGTTACCCATTACTCACCGCCCGCAGGCCCGCGCCTACGACGCCCGGAGCGTCTCCCGCGGCGGCTGAGGCGTGAGGTGCGCAAGGCGCGTTCTCTCGCCCACCCCGCCACCTCCTTCGCACGTGTCATCAATGTGCTGTACCAAAATTTAACACAGTACCGACAGAAGTAGTAGAGAATAATAACTACATACTACCATAGCAGACAGTAGGTATGTTTGGGAGAAAAACAAACAGCCTTCATGGTTTCCGCTCTAAACATACGATGAATGTCACATTAAAACTAAAGAATCATTTTCTTAAAAGCTTATGGTTTAAAATAGAAAAATTACCTATATATATTTTGATTGCAAAATGGCCTCGGCGGTAAACTATGGAATGTTACCGCATTCCATAGTGTGTTCTAGGGTAAGCGCCTAAGACGCTGAAGAGTTTTCCAATGCGATGCCAACCTTATAGACATAGCTGAAATATTTCATATGCATGTCATTTCACCGCTACCTATACCTTTAATACCCATAGGATACATACCGCTCGAGCCTCTACATAGCAATAGTTTGGAGGTAGAAAAAGGTAAGGTCGCGGTATGCATGTAGTCTTGTTTATATCGATCTAAAAAGATTACATGAAAAAGCTCAAAAAAAAAGCTGCAGGAAAAACCTACTTCTGTAGAGCTTTTTCCTGTTTTTATTACAGCAGTTTGAGTATCTAATTACTTAATTAACGTCATAGCTACGAAGAAGTACCACATTTATCATCACTTCAGCCGAACGACGTCGGCTGCTGGACATAGTCCTCCCCCAAGCACCTCCACTTCGACCGGTTCTGTGCTTCGCGCATCCAGCGGATGCTTGCGGCCTTAACAAGGTCATCGGTCCACATTGCCACAGTCAAACTTCTTGGAGAAATACTATTACAATAGTTGTACTTGACCTCTGTAATACCGATTCAGGGCTCGAGACATCACTGATGTAACGTTTGAAGCGTTGGAAATAAATTACTATTCAAAATCAAAAGTCATTTATTCAAATTAGGCTGAGAATCAGCACTTTTCGAACGTCAAAATTACATAAGACGGTCCCCCAAAACGCCCGCCCTTCACTACTTCTTAGTGCTTTCGTTGGGAAAAAGTGGCGTCACAAACTCCCCAGCATTAGTATTACATATGTACCTAAAAGACGTATTTTACCACTAGTTAATAGAACGCGCTTTATTGCATGCGATTATTGTTCTTCAACGTTCCAGAAACTTACACCGTGTAAATTGGGCTTTAGTTACATAAAATGTAAACCAATTTATCAATCTTCAAATAACTTTCAACAAAGTTATCAATACCTTTGTTAAAAGCCAACTTTTCTGCTGCCAAAACGTGGACGTTAAAAATTGGCTGACAATTGAAAAGTCGACCCGTACAAATTGTGATTCTCTGTGGGTCTGCCCCTCTTGAGAGATACGAACTATGAAATAATATTGTTGCCGGACGAACTATTGTGTGTAGTTTTCAATGTCCATAAATTTCGTACCGGTAACCGGTATTCTGCATAAAGACAAGCGGTCCTACAAAAACTCGATGACGAAAATATTCGTATACCTTGAGTCCTTGACCAATATAAAATGAAATTCCAGTGAAAGGCTTTGCATTTTTCCGACAGCATGAAAAAACTTTGAACATGCAACTGGTAGAAAAAGGGTCTGTGTCAGAGAGGCCCATGTCCAGTGAAATTCTTGTATGAAAAATACCTTTATAATATTAAAAGATAGCATTCTCAGGAACATTCCAATTAACGAAAACTAGTGCCGTCAGATAAAAACTGAAATGGATTAAAACTTACGAATTTAAAAATAATTTCGGATGCTTGTTAGTTTTCTATACGAGTATCAATATCATAGATGTACATTTTGTCGAAACTTTTGTAGTGCGCACTTTAATGATTATTCAGTTTTCCAGTTGGGTAAATAAAATAAGTTCCTATTTTATTGAATAGAACAGCAACTCATTTCTTTTATTGTGTATCAAGATAAGCTGTATAAATATTATAATATACGAGTATAAACTGCTTCGCGGAGATTTCTTAGAGCTTTTCAAATGAGGCGTGAATAGATACCGCGGGGTTTCAGCAACCTCCGCGCTATTTATAATAGAAACAGCCAGTGGTGAAATGATACTGTTCAGGTGGATTATACTCGTAACACAAGGATTTCGTCTTATTTAAAAAAAAAGTTACGGAAATATTTTAAGATAACAAAAAACCGTAAGAACTTTGTTATTAATTTAAAATGTGCCAAATATTAAATAAGTAATGAAAGAGTTCAGCAGATTATTAGTATAAAATAAGGACCTTAATATTTTTTTCTTTAATAATTAACTGTCAAAAGTAGAACTACTTATTAAATCAATCCGATACTTCAATAATAATCCTATTTAAACTCTAATACAAAACTTACAAAGATTCTTACCTTTTTAATATAAATAGTAATTAATATCTCTTTCCAAACTCAACTTCATAAACTTTTTTCTTCAACAAAATAAAAATATTTAATTATTATTTCATAATATTTTTCACATAATAACTTTTACTAACACGTCAACGCGATATTAGCTGAAGTTTTCCGAATAACCCTGTGAACGCGACGGAGCGCGCGGCGACGTTCGAAAGCACTGTACCGGGGCCTCGCTTCACGAACACTGAATGAGAAATGAGAATCAAAGCGCAGCCCTTCCACAGATGCGCTGAAAACACGCGAATAACAACAATTTTAAGTGTTCTATTACTGAAATTCATTCATGGTCAGACATTAACTGGTGTTTAAACGACGCCTGCTACAATTAAACGCATTACACAGCGTCGAGTGTGCGGAATCATTGCGCATCAAATCTTAAGCGTTTGTTACGTACAAAAACCGATCTAAGATTGGTGTTTTATTAAAACGAATATAGGTTTTTTTTTTTAAATAAGCTATTGAATTTCTAGCTTTGTGACTCAATTCATGCTTGCAGTTCGTGCTGGTGTAAAATCGGTTCTTTTCATCAAGAAATCTAATGGCGCACATTTGGAAAGTAAATAATAAATTGAAAACGAAATATATTTCTATACGTGGAGTGTGTTCAATAAAGACTACAAATGTACTTGCATACAAGTCAATCAACAGAAAAAATCAAAGAAATATTAAATTGTTAATACCTGCCACGCTTTTATTTCGATGAGAATTGACACATTATTGTGTTAGAAAAAAAAACAAACCTTTAAATTTTCACGTTGATCGATGATTTGACAGTATTTCATGTTATAATATCTCCCCTCAGATAAAACCGTTCAAATCAACATTTGATCAGAAAAATTGGAGAAGAAATTGTTGGTAGTAAATCGAAGGAGCTATGAATACCAACCCTGCCCCACGCCTGGGTGAATTAGAGGACTATTAAGAATTCTCACAGGGGTTGTACCCTACGAATATTTATTAACAATGTTAATGTAAATTACTTTCAGAGGAATTTCGTACTAAAGGCGAAATATACTATTTATCGATAATATACTAAACACTTTAGTGAGGCAACATCGAACTACTTTTTCCAAAGGAGATAGTTTTTTTTGGGCCCCCTGTCTTGTAACGTCTATTAATCGTATTATACTCAAAAAAACGTACACGATTTATCATTTAATATGGTTCATTTTTTCAATAAAGTCTTACCGGAATCACGAAATCGTAATAAAAAGAAAATGTTTTGATAAAGCACTCAATTGATTCAATTCCAGATAAGGTCGTTAATGTCATAAATACATGTATTGAACCGTTTTTAACAATTTTAAGAAAATAAAACAAAATATAAACCTAATTATAATTCGAGATGGTAACCGAATCTGTTTCATTAAGTAAACGCTGCAGCAGGTTATCCTGTGATTAATCCCATTTTTAAGTTTGCTTGCTCTAGTGTAAAGTGAACATCCCAGCAGCGTCGTACGTTTGAAACGCTTACAAAAAAAACTTAAAGAAATGAATTATAGCAAGATCCAAAATACAGCAACCAATAAATAGTGATAGATTGAGGTTTCAGTCAGTGACATTCGGCTAAGATTGGCCCTGCAGTGCGATTCTGTAACCATCTCACCATGAAAACTTAAGTGAAGGGAGCGTGGAGTGAGCTGTCATTCCGCCTTTTGCTAGGGATTGACACTCTTGACAGCACACTCTAAGCTCACTTCACCTAACTTTTCACGGTGAGATTTTTATAGAATAGATCGGCTGTTCGACTTTGTAGAGAGCGCCTTCTCCTACTCACATCCATTATCAATCTAATAAATAACCAATAACGATACGATGACGATTTTAATGCCAAATTTCACGTGATCTACTGACAGCACTAAGCCACAGAATATGTATGCATCACAGTATTTTTACGGTTTATTACACGAAATATATCTATGTCCTGGTTTATTAACTACCTTCGTATTGAATTATAGAATAATGTATGACAGTTAACTATAACTGGTGTGGCGGTGTTGGTGATATTTATCTAATCGCGGCTACATCAAGGAGCACCTCGAGAGAGAAAAAGGATTCAATTCTTTATTTTATTTACTTGAGGTATGAGTTAAATAAAATCGAGCCGCATCACTATCTGACACTGTCAGAAACAACACTTCATTCATTATATTTTTTCCGTTTCTTTCGAAATGCATGAAATTGATATTTCTGTTTTCCTGTGTGTAATTGAAGGATTATAATGAATATGAAATTGTTAAGATGGTATAGCTTTTACACCAGAAGGATGTTGTGGTAATTGTTAATTATGATTTCAAAGCAATGCGCGAAGACATTGTCCGAGACTGTTGCAGATGTGCAGTTACTGATTGATATGCATGAATTTTTTGCTTGTTTTAGTCAACCCGTCTAAAGCAAGAAAGTATTGAAACTATTTATTAATTATGAAGATTTCGATACAGGAATATTTATATTCCATGTCGATCAGCACAACAAACGCATAGTGTGCCTGTTGACTATGCGGAAAACAACATTATTTTGCAGTGGATTTATATGGATTATAGCACACCAAAGAACACAATATTAGGTATAATACGCTTTCTAACACAAATCTAGTTTTTTCAGGTGCATTTAGGTAGGTACCTAGAACTTCAATTTCTAAAATTAGCGCTACTCTTGCTGGATATTGATGCAAGTATCCAGAAAATTGTTTGGTGGGCTGACTTTGGTATTTTTGGCTGTTATGCACATGATATTTAAGTATTTTTATCTTGGACACGGTATCAAGATGGAGGTGGAGCGAGCTGCGTCTTGTTTAGATGAAATACTATGTAGGTCTAGGTCGCTTTACGTCGATATTGATATACTTATAGTAATAAAAATGCTTAGTTACATAATCATAATATATGATTTCATGATTTTTTCAAAACACCCTGATTACTACTATTTATTACTGAGCAGTGCACTATTCTACTGCATAATAATACAGATCAGGCCAACCTACTCAAACAACAATAGCATTTTTTATGATTTTATAGGTTATAATCGTATTTCTCAGTATTCCCGTTAGACGAAGTATAATATTACTACCATTGTAATCTAGAGATCATAAGAAACAAATCAACATGCGTTTCATTAGTAGATGCCACAATTTTTGTTGGGCCTATTCGCCGAACAAAAAAAAACTATATCCTTTAAACCAATCGGCTTTAAAGCTTGAGACCGTCGCATTGCGCGTCTACATTGACAAAGACCCAATTACACTTTCAGACTGGCTAAAGTAGGCTCATCTTTCATTACCAATTGTTTAATCGCTTATTATAAGAAATGAGATTTTCATGAATTTTCAGCAAGAGAAAGGTAAAACTCAAACTAAATAATAAATTAAGAAGCTAAGAGTGTTACTGTTTGTAAGTATGGATTTATTTCAGCTTTCAGGTAGAAAACAGGAGGAAGAGAGTCTTCCAAGTGTAAAAATTAAGTACCTAGACCGACTTCACAATTTATCACGATGAAACCGAAGGCAGTTCGTAACTACTCATGAATTTATTATTCAAGTGGGTACGAACTAAAGAATAATTTAATTATAATTTAATGACTATTAAAATTAGTCCGGCGTGCGTTCGTGTCGTCTATATCACGATATGTTTAGTAGGTACCTATTAAGCTGTAGTATCTTTATGTTTATCTAATACTAAGTTCTGCCCGCGACGTCATCCGCGTAAAATTTCTTATTCCCCCGCGTCGTATCGCATCACCTGCTCGCGCTATTACTTCGTTATTGCTCAGCGTTCCTTCTGACATTTTTATTTTTGCTCGGCTTCTAACTGTCCTAGCGTGATGCCTTCCTTAAAAATTGGGCAAGCAAATGCAAAAAGATTTTTTCTATGCGACTCCACACGACTCTACAGGAGGTCCAGAGATTCGCGCGTTCAAACAAACTAAACACAAACAAACTCTTCAGCTATATTATCAGTACCTACGATACATACATACGATACGTACATACGATATGTATCTTATATGGTTACACGCATGCTTGCAGTCTAATACTGACATTATTTAGTCTTTCGAAAACTTCGGCTTCCCCTTAACATCCTTACCCCCCCCCCCCCCTTATCTGTGGCGAAAATCGACTTTCCGTTGCTTTGTTTACACATTTCGGTTTGTATTGGACGTTGTTGGATTATATAGAGACCTGCACCCTAATTGCGTAACACACGATCAATCGGAATCGGTTTCATTTTGACAGTTCAACAACATTCATTGCGTTATTTAGGTGTTGAGCAGACAAATTTTTTGAACTTATGAAGCAATGGATTAGCAATTTGCTTCAAAATGATTCAGATTACTATTGATTGTGTGTTACGCAATTAGGGTGCTGCACCCTAATTGCGTAACACACGATCAATCGGAATCGATTTCATGTTGACAGTTCAACAACATTCATTGCGTTATTTACGTGTTGAGCAGACAAATATTTCGAACTTATGAAGCAATGGATTAGCAATTTGCTTCAAAATGATTCTGATTCCTATTGATTGTGTTACACAAGTAGGGTGCTGCACCCTAATTGCGTAACACACTATCAATTACAATCTGGATCATTTTGAAGGATATTGCTAAAACATTGCTTCACAAGTTCAAAAAATTTGTCTGCTCAAAAACGTAAATAACGCGATGAATGTTGTTGAACTGTCAACATGAAACCCATTGCTACTGATAGTGTGTTACGTAATTACTCCTCCGCATAGCTATTCTCAACCATTCGATACGCTTCCGTGCCGAAGCGATCATCAATGAACGTTATCGAAGGAGTCCTCTAAGCGTTTTTCACAAATCCAAAATCCGAAATTGTTGGCAGCTTAAGGGCTGATTTTTCAATCGATAGATAACTTTTATTCGTAGAATAAAATTGACGTCTGACAGATTTTGTATGGAAGAACTATCAAAAATTTAAAATTATTCCTCGGATAAAATTATCTGGCGATGGATAAATCAGCCCTAAGGGCTGATTTTTATACGAGGAATATAATTGACTTTTGACAGTTTTTGTATGAAACAACTGTCAAAATTTCAAAATTATTCCCCGAATAAAGTTATCAGTTGATTGAAAAATCAACCCTTAGTAAAATAAACGACCGATATTCTTCCGACGGCTAATTGCTGTCGGAAGCAAGGAAAATCAAATAACCGAAATGTATCAATTTCGACACGACAGCCTATCTAATGACGTGAACAGCTATGCTGGTAGAATTAAGACATTTGTCTCTTGACCAGACAGAGACGTGTTACAGCCGTAATTCGAGAGTTTTCTGTGCAATTAGTGTACTAGGAAATAAAGCGGAGAAGACCTGAAAAGTGACCTTTTTGGGACTATCTTTTGTACCCAATCTTTGTGGAGCCAAAACTCAATTGCTGTTCAAATATCTCAGCGTATTTGTTAGTAAATGAGTTTCTGATTTAGTAGGTAACCGAAGATAGAACGATAAAAATAAATAACCGACGTATTTTTAGACGTACGCGAAATACGCCCACTGACGGAGATGCGGACACAGCCCGTATTACCTATCCCTCCACTCCACCCGCCGTTGACAGATATGCTAACAAACTTGAGATAATTACACCGTAGTAATGATTGCCATCGCTTTACCAGAACCTGTAGGTACTTGTCCCCTTGTATGTAACTGATGAATAAGTAGGTACTTACTTCGCAGATTGTAAACTTTGTTCCTCTTAATTCAGCTGGGGACCAATCTCACTGGATAGTAAATTCCTTATTTCACACACTAAAATCTTGTACAGTAATTTTATCTCAATAAGCGAGGCGCACTGTACTTGTGGTTACCAAGTGTTCAAACACGCTGTGAATTTGTGCGTAGGAGTTCTCGGTAGCGTTCAAGACAATAGCGAAGTAGGCAGTGTGTATGCGTGTGTGTGTTATGTGCTGACGCTACTCTTCTTCACGCATACATTCACTGTGTATTTGTACACTTGGATACCACAAGTACGGTGCGCGTCACTTCGTGAGATAAAAATACTACAAGTACCTAATGCACGTTCACACTACCATGTCACAAGTATTTTCCTTAAATAATTATTTTATTTTTAACTTTATTTATTTATTTAAACTCTTCGCACAAAAAGGTACAAAGGCGGACTTAATGCCTTTATCATCACTTTGACGGGGCTGAATATAAAAGAACTTATTATCCAACTGCAACAACACCCAAAAGGAGGATATTGTTTTTGTCAACACAAACTGCGTTCATATCGCTTGAGACCGCGTGTAGCACTAACTACTAAGATATTGTAGAGACACGTACTAGCAGAATATTTATCACCACACAATGGCCCAACAAAGGCCACAATATCTGCTACTGTTGGTCAGTTCTTACAAATGTAAATAATTCTACCATCCACCAGTCACGACTTCGCTTTCATGATGAGGTCAGCAATAAACAAGTGTTGCAATATTATACCTATTGCATATTTATGTAGCTACTATAAATCACTGGTTTTCCCATAATTTTAGGCAAAATATCTTAGTTTTTTCGTAAACTAAGGGACTTTTTTGATAAAACTGGGCCTTTCTT
This sequence comes from Apamea anceps, assembly GCA_951799955.1. NCBI lineage: Eukaryota > Metazoa > Arthropoda > Insecta > Lepidoptera > Noctuidae > Apamea > Apamea anceps. The sequence goes on along the minus strand of OX637505.1, from coordinate 11,749,240 downwards.
GAAGGCCAAACTAGTCGCATTTTTCTGAAATATAAGTTTGAAATTGTGAAGAAATCGGCTATTTAATCTGATTTGAACTTCTATTACAAAACGGATTCCTATATAGAATAGAATATTTCGTAGGTACACCGTCCGGCCACCGTTTCGTGGGTACCTACAACTCGTAAGAAGAGTTATAGCTATGTAAATATTTCATAGATAATGTTTGACGTTTCCTTTCCGATCGGCTTACCTGTACCACAAGTAAAACCTATTAAGTACCTAAGCTACTCTTATTATCTTCAGTAGATGCTCGTGCAACTAATCGCTTGGCAACACACGGATGCAGGTAATGTCGTCCACTCCAGCTTATGGCTCTCGTGACTATGTGGGTGACGTAAGTTCCTATATCTCACCATGCTGAGTACCTAAGACAGTGTGGCACATTGCTAATATACCTATGTACAACAACTAATAATTATTTGTAATATTACAAAAGTAATTCTTTTCTTGAAAGGGAAAAAATGTTATAATATTAAAACTAGCTAAATGAATATGCGTCCGGTCAGAAAACGGGCGGAGGTCGGTCGGACTCGGTAGCGGTAAGGCGGAATTGTTTGAAACTCCTAACCACCCGACGGCGACGGTGGCAGGGCGTCCGACGTTTTTCAAACAAATTCAAGCATCACAAAAATCCTACTGAGCCACAAGTCGAGTACAAACAACACAAAGCTTTAATATACAGGATGGGTAAAAAATCGTGAATCAAACGAAACAGGGCGATAGTTGGGGTTATTTGCAGTAAAAAATATCATTGTGGCAGAGCACTCACTTGATCTCCTTAAAAGTTTTCTCCTCAAATGACTATTTGAGTGTTTTTTTGAAAAAAATACCAAAATTTGTCATAAATAGGCAATTAGAGTAAAAATTAAATTTTAAATTTAAAAAACCCCCGACTACGTGAAACCCTATAAAAAGAAAAAAATAACCTTGAAATTATGACCCTACGTAAGTACGTATGAAATTTTTTGATTGAATATTGTCCTGTCGGGGGACCGCTACTATTTTAAACTTTAACAGAACGTTAGGCTAATAATTAGAGCGGTCCCCCGACGGGACAACATTTAATCAAAAAATTTCATACGTACTTACGTAGGGTCATAATTTCAAGGTTATTTTTTTCTTTTATAGGGTTTCACGTAGTCGGGGGTTTTTTAAATTTAAAATTTAATTTTTTATTTCATGCTTTTTGTAGGGACTCCTTATTATTTCTTTTCTTTTATTTTCTTGCGTGTTAAGATTCAGGTAATTTGGTATTTAATCAGGTTTTTGTAATTGGCCATTTTGTGGTGGTGGCCATCTTGGATTTGAAATTTGTCATAGTGTATAGTATTCTACTAGTCAAGCCCTTTCATTTGATACCCATATTCAGGGAGTTGTAAAAAGAAAAATGTTATTTGCCATTTTGTGGTGGCGGCCATCTTGGATTTGAAATTTATCGTTGTGTATAGTATTCTACTAGTCAAGCCCTTTCATTTGATACCCATGTTGAGGGAGTTGTGAAAAAATATATAATCCGCCATTTTGTAGCGGCGGCCATCTTGGACCGATTTTCATCAAACACAGCTAAGAATACTCCCGACAAATTCACCTTTCAAACAAAAAAAAAACAAAATTAAAATCGGTTCATCCGTTCGGGAGCTACGATGCCACAGACAGACATACACACACACACACACACACCCCCAGACACGTCAAACTTATAACACCCCGTCGTTTTTGCGTCGGGGGTTAAAAATGGGTACCTCCAAGGGTCCGAACTAACTTTTAGTGAAATAAAGGACTCGTGAAATAAAGGACTCGTGAAATAAAGGACTCGTGAAATAAAACACTACAGTTAGATAATTGGTGTTTGACTATCCTCCGATTTACTTTAATTTAGACCTTGCTATGCAAAAGTTAACATAAAAAAATAATGAAGCTATAAACAGCTGTGTTTTTTTTTTATGCTCGTTTTAATCGTCATTAAATAGGCAAGTTTTTTTAATACAGGGTCATTTTTTGGTAGTACATTTTTTTTTAAAGTAAGGTTTTAAAGTTACAAATAATTTCACGTGAGACTTAAAAGATATTGAAAAAAGTGCCAATACCATTAAATCATGGTACCTTCTATCATAAAAGTACTTTTGTAGTGATGATACATTTCCTAAAAGCTACTAAACACCATTTATTGTTTTTAAATAGGTACCCATTTTATTCTAATTGCCTTCACAAATTTTGATATTTTATCAAAATTTGGCCCCCTAATTGCGTAACACACTATCAATCGGAATCGGTTTCATTTTGACAATTCAACAACATTCATTGCGTTATTTACGTGTTGAGCACTTTGAGCAAACAAATTTTTCTACGCACGGATGCATGGCTACCAAACAAATGAACCGCGAAGCTAACGTGGCAAAATTTTCCGTGAGCATCCTGCGTAGCAGTGGACGGTCGACTTTATGGTAAGGAAGGCCTTTATTTACTACGACAAATAAGGCAGAATTTTGCCACCAATTTTCCCGCTTTGCGAACCTACACAACTTCACGGTAGTAAGTATTTGACACTACAACAGCCTTCTCGAAAATGTAACTTGAAACTCTGCAATATTCAGGTAGAAAAGAAGTGGTGAACAAGACGATTATCGAATTATATTGTTATTAATAGTTTAGGAAACTGTTAAATAACCGGGCAATAACTAGTCATGCAATTAAAAAGATTAATGTAGGTTGCCCAGACTTTCACTTTTAAAAAGTTATCAGATCGAATGTACAGCTTGGCCGGTTCGCGGCCGTCGCACAGCCAGTCTTATTTACTTATAGAAATGAAGTCACTAGTCTTTGATTTTATGTCATGCAATAGTCCAATAGAACGAACATTTTGACCGAAATGAAAGGTTTGTAGAGTCCGTATTATATCCCTTTAAGGGAGTAGGCAAGTGAAAGTTAAAGATTTCATTTTTTTTGTTTTTGTGCAAATCCTTGCCAGCATACCAAGATATCGGGGAGTACCCTAAAGGGTTTATTTTATACAAGCACAGACTTGTATAAAATAAACCCACCATTACCGGGTGGAAGGGTGAAGGGTACTACATTTTAGAATACAAGTTCTCTAGCATTATCTAGACCGATGTTATGAGGGTTTGAAAATACAACGGAACGCTTTGAGAAAAGGTACCTTTCCTCAAAGCGTTCCATCCGACCTAGTGTCCCTGCTTTTTTTTTTTGCTTGTCTCGGCAGATTCACACTTGCATACTCTGCTCCCTCGGCTCCATATAAAATTCTTGAATATCATGGAATATCCTTGGAACCAACAAGTTTCTAAATAAGTATTTATAGACCTTGGTCTATAAATACTTATTTAGAAACTTATTGGTTTAGAAAGTCAAACTCGCTAAGCAAATTTTAATTAATTGATAAACTCTCAGTAGGCAATTAAATGTGTCTTCAATAAACGATTTGGTAATAACTTTATCACAATTATTGTTCTATTGTGTTATTATTTTACAGTAAAACAAAAACTTAACTAATTTAGTTTATTTGTCTATGCGAAAAGGTTATTGAGTATAATCAAAATACAAAGAGTCCCGGGCTGGTCGTATAGACGCCGAAAGGATTGTTCGTACACCTTTGTGATAAAGGGGTTTCTCTTTTGTAAAAGGTTACGAAGTCAATAGCAGTAGATATCAACCTAAGTATAAATACAAAGCACTGACCTATACAGGGTGGAAAAAATCAATGGGCCCTGAAGGGAAACCACTTTAAATCCTTAAGATGGGATCCTGCCGTTGTGCCAAAATTATTTTGCAAAATTTCATTATCCAAACAAATAGCAACCTTTTTTTATACCAATGCCAAATTTGTAATGATTTTAGTACGCACATTTCCATTTAGTCAAATTTTTATTCGGCAGAATATTACCAAGGATAATGTCATTAAGGCGTTTGGTCTTTAATCAAATGATTTATTACAGCAATCAATCTTTAGACAATAAACATTTAGTCAAATGATTTGTTATAAAAAAAACTATAAAGACAAAAATAAGATTTTTTGGGAATTATATAATTAAAAAGTGCACGTTTATTTGCTTGAATTGGTCTGAAACAAGTCAAATTTATGTTTACGAACGACGAACGGAAAACGAATTGCTGAACTGTAGGTTAGGTTAGGTTAGAACTGTGCCCCCCCCCCCCCCCCCCCGGTGGGTTCCCGCATTGTCGAGGCGGGGGGGCTCAGTAGCCGTGGTATGGGGTACCACGGTGAAGCTAAGAGGAACCTCAGCGGGGGCCGCTCGTCAGGGCTTGGCGGATAAGCCGACGACGTAGCGGCCAGCGGGTAGGTTGCGGTGCCGCTTGGGAGACATCGCGGCTGAGGATTGGAGGCCGCAGTGGGAGAGGAGTGTCGGTGTTACGTTGCCGCTCTCCCTATCCTCTGCGGCCGTAGCTCCCCCAGCCTACGGCTGGCGGTGCCCGCCATCTAGGCGGGCGTGGGGGCCAGAAGGCAACGGGTGCGGGGGCACCGTTGCCTGCATCGCACAGGCCTCCACCAGTGTGGGACGGGAATGGCCAGGTGTTCCCGGCCATTCACGTAGCCCCCCAACCTGGGGGGCATGCGGGGCCCGCCATACCATCTAGGCGGGCGTGCGCCGGGAGTGCTGTGGAAGTAAAGGCCATGCCGGTTTCCCATGGCCCTCCCATTACGGCGATGTGGGAACACCGCTGAGTTTTAGTGGGTATACTGTCATTCCGACAGGGAGTCCCACATACCCCGTCTCGTCCCCCGCGAGACGGGGATGCATAAAGCATTCCTAAGCAAGAAAAAAAAAAAAAAGTTAGAACTGTAATACGTGGTCACAGTTCTAACCTTTTTTTTTCTCGTAATAAAATACATCATGAAATCTAACATTAATTTTATTGTATCAACAATTCTACTATGAAGGACACGTAAACATGAAAGAAAATTCTTACCTTAGACTTAGACTTGAACTACTTAAAAATTACAATTTTGTTACACTTTAATAATTTAACTGATAAGTGGTTCGAAATGAGACCCCTCGTTACGGATACACAAATTTAGTCTTTTTTTTAATTCACTTCGTGTAGCCTTCTGCTAAGTGCTGTGGTGAAACACTCCTAATAACATTTTCTACTTCAACCCTTTTTTTTTTTATTGTGAAATCATCAAATGACCTCTCCCGCTCTGGGCTGAGCGGAAGGGCGTGTCAGACTTCTACTGACTAAAACCCACCCGTGTTCCTTCAGTTGCCTATGCCAGGGGCCACGGTATCTCTTTCGAACAACCCGCGGCCTTGGCGGCATAGGCCCTAGCGGACCCCGTCAGTTCGTGCTGACATCTCTTTGAGGCGTGCATGGAACGCCGACCTGGTCCTTACCGGGCGGCGAGCTGCCCATTGCTCGCCGCCTGCAAGCCCGCGCCTACGGTGGCCGGGAGTCTGCTGTTGACTCCCGTCCAGGGCGTGTCCTGCGGCGACTAGGGGCGTGAGGGCGCAGTGATTGCCTCTCCCTCACGCGCTCCGCCTCCTCCTTCGTGAGCATTACTGCTTCGCAGAAGGAGGTGACGGCCTCCCATGCACTCTCGCTCCGTACCATGGCCTGGACCAGGGCCGAACGGGCCAGGGCAGATCACCACCGCCGATCGCCGCCACGAGGACACGGCGATGTCCGCCCAAGCCGGGCAGACCTCCACCGTATGCTCCACCGTGTCCTCCGGGCGATCCACACAGTGGTGAAACCCTGGCGTTTCCTCCCGCTATATCCTGAACAGGAACCTCCCGAAACAACCGTGTCCGGTGAGGACCTGCGTCAGGCGGAAGGTGAGGGTGCCGTGGCGCCTCTCTAGCCACTCCTCAAAGCGGGGACTTATCGCCGCTATTGTGGCGTGCCCATTCTACTTCAACCCTTAGCTATTCTACAGTCTCATAAGTCTTTTTGCAAATATATTTTTTTTTGTTTACATGGCCCTCTCATCATACCACCTGTAGAGATAAATTGCAATTCTTGTTGTTTGAAAAGTAAGCTTTTAATAAATCGATTTGTCCTTGATACGCCATCATTACACAAACATGAAATGGAAGCAAAACAAAACAAATTCGATACAAATGACCAAAATGTTCGTTCGTATTTCAAAATTGTAGTTAAACGTTACGTCAACCATCCGTTCACAATCATTGAGAACCTATTCCGGATGGTTTATGTGTTTATTACATCGAGATTTGTCTATTAGAGACATGGAACTAATCTATAATAGAGAAGCCTCAATGTTTTGTCAAATCGCAAAAACCGTGCGAAGCAGGGGCGGGTCGCTAGTTATGCTATAAATCTAATACTAGGCTCATGATTAATGGCTATAGTAAATAATATAATTAAATATACCTAAATAGACTAGAAATCAAAAGTGAAGTGTGAATAGAGCCAAAACCTGCTGAATGCTTTAACTTAGGTACCTTTTTAAGTGTTTCAGTTACATTTCAAACATTGAGAATTAAGTTTATACTGCTGTTGAAAAATAACATGGTTTAAATAGGTCTACCTATAAAAGTTAGACCTGAAAAACCTACTTGCATAGCATGTAGGTAGGTACTGAACACGAATTGAGCAAGAATGATCTACGATCCCACGTATAAGTCTAGCTTTTAGACAGTACCTACCTAACTAGCTGTTGCCCGGGACTTCAACTGCGTGTATTTTTTAATATCATTATTTATTTATTTAAATATAGGTATTTACCCAGGTAAATTCCTAGATGATAGGTACATATTTTTACAAAATAAAATTGATTTAAGAAAAAACACAAATAATGTGCATAACACGACCTTCGAGGTGAGAGGTGGGATTCTAACCGTTAAAATCAAATTTGACTGGGTAATACTGGATATGCAGGCTATGCTACGCATGCTATGCTATTTACGTTATGCTATGCACACAATGCATAGCATAGCTTAACATGTATAGACAGAGCTGACGTTATCTGTCACTTTACTGCCGTCAGTGTCACTCGGATTTAGTACATGCATATGCATGCAGTTAACTGCATTTTTCTCGAAATTTCCTGGTTATATTTTGACGCCACTTCGCACAATTGTAAAGATGAGGTAAACTTACACAATGATCACAATTTTATCGCTATATGTCTATAAACCACTTTCGCCGAGTTTCATTTCATCACGATCGGTTCAGTGGATTAGGCGCGAAAAAGTAACAGATAGACAGACAGAGTTACTTTCTCATTTATAATATTAGGATGGATTCTTAATCCTCGTGTGAAGTTTTCGTGTTTTACCCGAGGGAAAAAAATAAACTTGCTGTGAAAGTTAAAAAGATGTAACTTTCTAGATAGAAGAATTTTTAAGCACCATATACTATATTAAAACTGGCGAAAGCGCAGACCCGACGATACCGTACGCCATTTTGTCCCTTATTGATCATATGATTTCTCGATGGTCTGAGCAATAGATAGCTTTTGAAAAGGCCCACTCTACGAGTACATAGGAAAGGTTTATACGGGTTGTAGTTATTCACTTTGATACCAGATTTTCTGTTGAGTAACACTTTCGAAAACTTCAGTATAGTCGAATCGCATCCCAGAGGAAAACGTGAAGCGTGGACGAGCCCCAGTGCAGCTTTTTATAAATACATTTTTTATATTTTCTCACAACACCTCTGTTTTAGCATTTTTATCTACTTGGTTTTATAATAAAAACTAGCTGCGCCCCGCGCTTTCACCCGCATAAGTTTCGATCCCGTGGGAATATCGAGATAAAAAGTATCCTATGTGTTAATCCTGGTTATAAACTATCCGTGTGCCAAATTTCATCCCAATCCGTGTAGTAGCTTTGGCGTGAAAGAGTAACAAACATCCATCCATCCATACAAACTTTCGCGTTTATAATATTCAAAATCAAAAGCCATTTATTTAAATTAGGCTGCGAATCAGCACTTTTCGGACGTTACAATTACAAAAGACAGTCCCCCAAAAACGCACGCCCTTCACCACTTCCTAGTGCTATCGCTGGGAAGAAGTGGCGCAAAAAACTCCCCGACAGTACAGCGGTCTGTTCAGTTAGAAAATACTTGATTATATAAAATACTAGGTATGTTAGTAATTAACATTACAAGACACACACATTAAATTATATTATTTGTCATATTTCAGCTAGCCACACCAATATACCAACAAATATAACAAAAACTATATATAACAAATATAATAAGCTAAACAATTATTTATTAATAATAAAATGTAAATAAAAACTTACTACTTAAAATAAAAGCCTCCAGATATAAAGAGCTTACAAATTTATACATTGCTGGGTTCTGTTCACATACGTAGCTGTCATTTGAAGTCACAAATGATAAACTAGGACCATCGAAGTAAAATAAATAAATAAGTTAATACTAATAACAACAATAAAACCATGGTCAGCAAGAAGACTAGTCACCACAAGCAGCACCCGCTCACGAGCATAACGCAAAGATCAGCCATTACCCCCCTCGCCATATTTGAGGGAAGGAGGCAACCCGACCCCCGACGCTACCGCAAGCAGTGACATCTAAGGGAGCATGACGAACTTGCTGCTGGTTGTTCAGGCAAGACTAATATGATCAATCGTCGAGGTCTAGCTAACCACATATTGCAATCAACTCATTAAAAAACATTTAAATGAGTAGATTATGTCAATAATACATTAAAATTAAATTAAACTGAATTGATTTAAACAGTCAAATAAAAATAAAGAATCATATGAACTCATATAACCTGTCAGTAAGCTAATTCTGGAGAAAGAACATGAACATTGTCTTGAGTTATTAGTAGGATAATAAGAATCTTTATTGCAGACCACATGATCCATAAAAAAGCAAAAAAAGAAAATGTAACATGAACTCACACCTTTCTTAAATTGCACATAATGCAAACATTTACGCGGCTATTTCCAACCACCGCGTGTAGATCTTGGTAGCATACGTCCCATCAGCAAGGTCCTAGACTATACTGTTTCTACACGTACCATCCATACGGACTCACTATTTTGGAAGACCTTTACTTGCATTAGTCCACTGCTAAATGGTTCTCGAAATACCTTTTCACACCACCTGCTCGCTAACGTCAAGGTGGCTAGATAAGCTAGATCTTGTGTTTTAATATCGCGGGCGCTATTTTGAATCCTGAACGCAACGAAAGATTCTAGGGCGTAGCGAGGGAGCTCTGGGCGAAGCGAGGGAGTTAAAACTAGAATCCTGAGGGCAGTGAGGGATCCAAGCTCGCCCAAGACGAAACGCCTTTATCCCTGCGAAGAATACACTACTTTTCGCATCTACTGCGAGGTAATAAAAACCAATTTGATTATACACCGTTAAATTTTGATCGTTTTAATCCTTAGGAATCCTAGGAATGAAACAATAGCACGATACAACTGACGCTTAGCGCCATCTATCGACATTTCTATGGAGTTGTACGAAATTTTCGAGTCTAATGCAATTGGTCGACTATTACTCATAAAATTGTAAAGCCCACTTAAGTGTGATAGTTTTCTTTTAAACTTCGTTATATATAAGTACTACTGCCGTGACATTTGAATTTCTAACTACTTACAACCGTTTAGTTGGTAGAGGGGGGACACTTGACTCTAACGAAAATTGGTACGAAGTCACGAACGGTTTACTTAATCAAAAAACGGTCTTTCCAAACCCCTAAACTTTTTGAAAGACCTATCAACGATATCCCATAGTATGGGAAGGACGAAAAAAAATTATCATCCCCACTTTAGGTGTAGGGGAGGTATCTTAAATAATATTTTTGTTTTAAATTTTATTTTACCACTTTTTCGGCGTCATTAACGTGGTATACTTATGCCAAATTACAACTTTCTAGTACCAATAGTTTTTGAGTTAAACCGCGGACAGACAGACAACATGGCGAAACTATAAGGGTTCCTTGTTGACTACGGAACCCTAAAGATCAGTTGATCCATACATTATGTCGAGTTATGGGAACATAAATCTATGCATCAACTCATTTTTTTAACGGTGTAGAATTAGTAGTTTAGGAAACTGTTAAATAACCGGGCAATAACTAGTCATGCAATTAGTGAATAATCTACTATTACCAACCACGTCCAACCCGCCATCGCCATTACCCTTATCTAGGTTAGTAAACACTATATTAAACACCGCACTAGGTATTTAGATTATCTACCGCTATTAGTTTTGGGCGGGAACTTCATTTGTTTTGCCTGCGGGCTTTTTGGGGTTCCAAACCCAAAGGGTGCCAACGGAACCCTATTACTAAGCCTCTGCTGTCCGGCCGTCCGTCTATCTGTCAGCAGGCTGTATCTCATGAAACGTAATAGGTAGACAGTTGAAATTTTCACAAAGTGTGTATTTCTAGTGCCACTACAACAACAAACAAAAAAAATTAAGGGTTTCTTGCCTTGTGGTACGGAACTCTTCGTGTGCAAGTCCGAATCGCACTTGGCCGCTTTTTTTATTACCTTCTAGCTGACCCAACAGATGTTGTCCTGTCCTTTCAATAATTCATACAAAAAATTCATAGAAAAGATCGTACAGTTTTTTCCCAAATTCCTGGAAACTTTTCCAAAATCTACATATTTCCATAAATACCTAATTCGGACTATTACGAACATTTTAAAACAAAATATAGCCAAATCAGTCCAACTATTATCAAGGGAAGCGCTTACCGACGAACAGCATTTCATTTTAACTTATAAAGATTATTTTATCATTGCATCATTAGAGACTACGGAGACAACTTAAAGAAAATATGACTCATTCACACCTATGTCTATGTGAGAGCAGTGTTACTTACGAGTTGTAAGTCGTGGCGTGGATTCGAACTCAAGCAAGCACTTTACTTCGTGTAAATTATTTCATCACCTCTGCTCTCAAAACGATGAACGAAAACATCGTGAGGAAACGGGCATGTCCTAGAACCAAAAATTTGAAGACATTTTTGTGACACTCGCCAACCCGCACTGGGCCCGCGTGGTGGATTATGACCCACGCCCTCTCACAGAGAGGGGGCCTGTGTACCTGTGTACCTTCCCAGCAGTAGCGGGAAGATTATAGGATGATTGTGTTGTGCTACACCTATGTCGTCATACCATCGCATAATATTACTAGCGACCCGCAATTTTTTTCCGACTTGACAAAACATCGACATTTCTTTCTTTTTCACACATTTTTTTTGTTTCAAAAAATTGTTCATCTATGCAACGGATTTTGATGCTGTCACACAGACGGACATGACAAGCGACTTCAATTTAGCCATAGATAGATGTCCAAATCCTACAATAAACACAGACTACCTACTCGTATTTCCAGCTCAGTAGCTGACAAAGCCGTATAATTATCAGAATATCGTTAGACTCCTTGTTATTGATTACCGATATGATAAGATATGTATACGTACCGCCTACATTCCGAAGATTGATTGGAACAAAATACCGAATACCGTCAATTTCGAGGTTAACTTCTCTCGTATCGACTAAAGTAATCCATGAATGAGCGAAGAGTTCAATCAGCAATGTCAGTAAAATAAAAAGAAAAGGCTTATTTTTTTAGAACTAAGCAAAAATTTAATCGTTAGACTTGCCCTGACCGTACTTTATCGGACGAGGAAGGTAAAAACTGAGAAGAGTAAATCAAAGCTGATAAGAATGACCCAGAGTCGCCAAGGAAGCAGGTGCGGAATTTAATGTGTGACATCCCATATCCGCTTCCATGGCGACTGCGACATTGTGTGTGATGAAGAAGTGTCAAGACCATTGACCATTTCTTGACCCAGTGGGTCGAAACATAAATTTAATGATTTAAATCTTTGGAACTGAAACAATTTTGCAGGGACTGGATTTCAGATATATGATTATAATTTCTTGCACTGTACCCAAATTTCGTAAAACACTTTTTATCACAATCCAAAGGACCTCGAAGAAAATTCATAATCCATGCGGACGATCTAAGGAAGGTGGTTGGGGTAGACTGGGTGCGGAACACCGGGTGTGGTGGTGCAGCCTGGGAGAGGCCTATTTCTGGCAGTGGACTGCGATAGGCTAAGTTGATTGATTGATTGCTTTATGTTTGAAAAATTCGTCTGCTTGACAACGTAAATAACGCAATTAATGTTTTTGAATTGTTAAAATGAAAAGCATTGCCATTGTTAGTATGGTACGCAATTACCCCACTGGTCATGCAACGCTCATCACACCTTCTCGGCACGAGAAGAGAAAGTATGCGCAGTAATGGGACAGTTACAGACTAGTAAATTAGTATTACATAAAATGACTAACATCTATGACTCGCAGCTGCACTAAACACTAAAGCCCGTTTGTACCACAAATCGTTTGATATGCATTACTAGCAGACCAGCACTCTAATTGCGTAACAGACTTTCAATCTCAGTATGAATCATTTTGAAGGATATTGCTAATCCATTGCTTCACATGTTCGAAAAATCTGTTTGCTCAACAACGTAGATAACGCAATGAATATTGTTGAACTGTCAAAATGAAAGCCATTGCTACTGTTACTTGTTTACGCAATTACCCCTCTGAGTAATCGATAAATTTACTCATTATCCAGTAATGCAGTAAATTACTGAACCATAATACCAGTCATATCGATAATTATCTCTAAAATTAGTATTCCCTTTGATAACTATCTACTGGGATTTACGTGTAAACCTGATACTTCCATAGGTATTATATCCGTTTATCATATTAATCCGTCATCTAATGAAACAATACTCTGAATATCTCCAAAGACGAACATATTATGTATGTATTAGGTACTACATACATACTCGTACATGAAATGTGAAAATCGTCAGAGAATTTTCTTTTTCATTAAGACGATTATCGGTATAATGTCTGGCGCCTCATTATCTGGAGAGTTGTCCGTCGTAAAATGGTATTTTGTAGGAGTACATATAAGTATACTATATGGTACAATATGGTGGTGGTATATGGTACATATTGTCAATCTCATAATAATCATCATAATCACCAGGTTGTCTACATGTGGGACGTGGACTCTGCAATCATTGTACAAACGCCAGCACATCAAGCTACTACAATCTGTCAAAATTCTTTAAAACGAGTAGATAGTACTTTATCGCTAAAGCATTAGGTTCAAGGTTGATTGGTTTCGGATAGCTTGATAATCATTGCAGTAAATGACTTAATAGCGGAGAGCCTCGACCTCAGGAGGCTCTCATTGCGCGGCTGGTGAAGGGCTTGATTCAGAAAGCACTCCTGGACACGGTACGCATAGTGAGAATATTCTTTTGTCTAGAACCCTGGCCACCAGCAGCCTGGACCCTGTTCCTGATGCCGATGGGCTACTATTTTTAATGATTTTTATAAAAACATTTAAAAAATTTAATAATATGTAAGTATGAAAATGTAATAAAGGAGATCATAATCATAATAATAATGTGATTAGAATATATAAAACACCTAATTAACAAACAAACAGCTTTGTGCGGTAAACCGTCTGCAAAATCTTTTAAAATAATATTTTAGGTACGAATACAGAATGTTAGAAAGTTCTGACTTATCTATCTATATATATAAAAATGAATCCCTATTTCCTTTGGTCACGCCATAACTTGAGAACGACTTTACCGATTTCATCTATCTTTTTTTTTAAAGTTTTAATACTTTGTAATACTTTATAGAAAATTCTTACGGAAAACAAATTAAGAAAGTTTCGCAGAAAATTAGAAAATTTAAGAATTACGCTTTTACGCTAAAACTGCTGAACGGATTTAGATGACATTTGACACATGGGTAGACCATGATCTGGAGAAAGACATAGGCTACTTTTCATCCTGGATCACAGAAGAAGACGCAGGCAACAGCTAGTTTAATATAATTTTGACTGACATTCCATTCTATTTATCTTGTCTAATGAACAATGGGAAAATTTATATGGACCCCGTCCCCAGCAGTGTGGCACTATGGACCATGTATGAAAAAATAGATGTTACTGAATAACAAATTACTGAAAGAAAATATGAAAGAATGAATGCATGAATGTGGCAAAAAATATTTTTATCTTAATCAATTTTATATCTACGTCCGGTAGGCTGCTGGCAATACCGACGAGTTCAGTGTGGCTGTAGCCTTGCACCAGGGATCGGCTTTAAGTCCTTGCCCCTTCCTGTTGATTATGGACGCTCTTACGTCGGGCAACCACGAGGAGGCACCCTGGTGCATGTTGTTTGCCGATGACATTGGTCTTGCCGGTGAAGATGGACCTGAGATCCAGAGCAGATTGGAGAAATGGCAACAGAAGCTGAAGAATGTTGGCTTGAAAATCAGCAGAACCAAAACGGAATATATTTTCTTCAATTTCGGCGGTCTCTCCCAGTTTTGGAGTCATAACGCTTGAGTGCGCACTTTTCCCAGTCTGCTCCGACTTTCGGTATCTCGGTTCACTCGTGCAGAGTGATGGCGAAGTAGATCAGACGATTAAGCACAGAATTAACAGTGGATGGATGAAATGGCGGCAGGTCACGGAAACAATTTTCGACTCCCGCATTCTCCGGGGCAGATATATAAAACTATGGTAAGACCTGCTGTCTTGTATGGAGACCTGCTATATAGAATGTTGGGCCACAAAAGGGATGAATGAAAGGCAATTGCATGCAGCTGAGATGAGAATGCTAAAAGGGATGTGTGGTGTTACACGAATGGATGGACGAAGAAATGAGGAAGCCATAACAGGAAGTCACACATAAGAGGAAGTCTGAAAGTGGCACCGGTCACTGAAAAGCTGTGTGGAAATCGGTTGTCATGGTATGGTTGTGTTACGGCGAAATGAGGAAAATGTCGTGAGGAGAGTTTTGAGTATGAATATCGATGGCTATAAGAGTAGGGGAAGACCAAAGAAACGATGGATGGGATTTATTTATTTATATGGAAACTCAACAGCTTATAATTAATTTACATGAGTTATGAATGTTCACCCCCACTATCAATGAACAGCTCACTGCAGTTGCGTCAAAGTTACAGCATCTTACCGTCTGCATACACAGCTCCGAGATAGCGAGATGGTGACAATTATCACTTAAGCCAGTAAAAGAGTTTCACGGCATTGATAAAACTAGGTTAACTAGAAAGTAGCGAAAGAAAACAAAAGATCAAACTTAAACAAGTATAGCTATCAATAATAGGTAAAATGCGATTGTTGACACATTACTCACATTAAATTAAAGTTAAAAGTATGTACCTAAATACTATGACTGTAATAATTAAAAAAAGGAAAAAGGCAAAACTAAATATTTTGCTTAACATTGATTAACATAGTGAATATATATATCTCTAATAATAATATTTTTTTTTTTATATAAGGATGAGTTATGGCACAATTAGCTTGTTAAACAAAATCTGCTTGACTTGTTTCCGGTATGATTGTTTGGATGAATGAAATATGTGTATCGACACTTTCAAAACTTTCAGAATAGATGCGAGGCAATGGGGTCAGAACAGCATTTTTTCCGTATTTTATACGGCAGCCAGGGATACTGAGTAATTTTGTGTGTCTGGTACGTGTTTTTGGGGCACAGAAATCTATACATGATAGCAAATCACTGCTGTCCAAGCGACCTTGCAGGATGTCAAAGAGGAAAAGCATATCCAACATCTTACGCCTATCCACAAGGGGAAGCATATCATAGTGTTTGCAGTCTCGGGCATAGGAATCATGACGTTTCCGGGATTTGTATTTTAGGAATTTTACAAACTTTTTCTGTAAACTTTCGATCCTTTTAGTATATACCTCGTATTGGGGTGACCAGATTGGGCTACAGTACTCCAAAATACTACCCACATATGCAAAGTATATAATCTTTAGACTATGACAATTACTAAAAGGCTTACAAGTACGCATTACAAACCCAAGGTGACGAGAGGCTCTATTGGTGATAATTTTAAAATGTTGGTCAAAGAGCAATTTGGAATCCAACTTTATACCAAGATCCGTGACTACATCAACCCTTTCGATCGAATTATTATTAAATCCATAAGGATACTTAGTCGGGTATTTAGAACGGCTAAAGGTAATGCATTGACATTTCGAGACATTGACAATAATATTATTTTGCTGATAATATTTGAATAATGCATCAAGATCACGCTGTAATAGTTCACAACCAAATCCGGATTTTACACACATGTATATTTTCATGTCATCGGCGTACATGAGATGTTTTGCGGATCTGAAACATGACTGAATATCACACAGGTATGCGCAGTAAAAAATAGGACCCAATAAAGATCCCTGGGGAACACCGGAGGGGATGTTTACGAACTCAGATTTAAAACCTCCCATAGCCACAGCTTGCGATCGGTTCGATAAGTATGACTTAACCCATCTCAGTAAATCTCCATGGATCCCAAGCTTTTGCAGCTTTGCCAGCAAGATCAAGAGATCCACACGATCGAATGCTTTTTCGAAATCCGTGTAGACCACGTCAACCTGGCAACCGGCTTCCATATTATGCAACACATAGTCACAAAACGTGGCCAAGTTAGATGCTGTGGACCGTCTCCTAACGAAACCGTGTTGGCTCTGGCCTATACCGTTTGAGATGATTGGATATATATTATTATAGATATTTTTTTCCAAAACTTTGCTAAATGTGTTAAAAATATTGGACGATAGTTTTTTTATATCCATCTTGGGCCCCTTCTTATACACTGGCACTATATGAGCTGTTTTCCACAGGAAGGGACAGACGCACTCGGCTAAAGACTTTTGAAATAATAAAGCTGTAGGATGTGCTAAACTATAAGCACAATTGTGCAAGAAGATAGGAGGTAATCCATCGTTACCGGGTCCTTTTGTTGTATCTACGCGCGCAAGGCTTTAATTATGGTGTCTTTGGTGATAGAGAGGTTAGATAGGACATTGCTGAGCCAGTCAGTTCATTAGGCGTACTTGTAGCTGCAGCAGAGTGCGTGGACGGGCTGACGAAAACACTGTGAAAGTATTTATTAAACGCTGTACAAATTTCGCGACCTGACTCGAATGACTCCTCATTTAAAGTCATTGTTTTTGGATATTGACTACTGCCTCTTTTACTTTTAACATAGGTCCAAGAAAGTCTTCGGAGAATCAGTTATCGCTTTCTCTGTCTGAGTTATATAGCTTTGAAAACAGGATGTTTCAACCTCGTGTTGTCTAGAACGTAACAAAGCAAATTCGTAGTAGTCCCTGGGATTACCATATTTTTGCCATCTTTTAAGTACTTTAATTTTCTCACGAATGATTTTAATGAGCGCACGACTGTTCCAAACAGGGAATGTGTGAATGATGATATGGCTAGAAAGGGGGAGACTACCGAGATGACGACTAATAGAAAAATATGGAAGAAAAGGACATGTTGTGCCGACCACAAATAAATTGGGATAAGGGCAGGAGAATGATGAATTATTTTTATATAAGCCTGCTCTTTATGATTACTATTTTATGATTGTTATCATGTTCTTAGATTTTAAAAACAACAAAGTAATCATAAGATTATTACAAATCAATCTGTATACGTATGGTTCAGTATAGTAATAATCGGTATGGTTGTAGAAATGAATGCTTTTAAAAATGTTATTCATTATTTATATTAATAAATACTATTTTAAATACGAAATCATCATAAAGGTTATGAATAAACAAATGTAAACATGAAGGTTGAAAAAATGAACACACTCACAGTTCTCACCTTATCCTCCCTCCTATCTCCTGCACACTTATACTCCGTGTTTTCTTCACTTTAGTGTCTGAACGGACACTAAAGTACAGTACACATACCGGCTCGGAGAGGAGAGTACATTTTTATCGCGTTTAAAAAAAGAGTTTTGGGTGAAATCAATGAAATAAGGTTGATTTTTCCTGTCACTGCGCGTTAGGTCGGCTCTTAAGCACACTCGTTTAAAAAAAAAGTGACATGAAAAATCAAGCTTATTTCAATGACCCAAAACTCTTTTTTATACGCGTTAAAAAATACTACTCGAAAAAAAATACTACGCGAAAAAAAGTACTGTCCTCTCCGAGCGGCACCCTAATTGCGTAATACATGATCAATCGGAATCGGTTTAATTTTGACAGTTCAACAACATTAATTGCGTTATTTACGTGTTGAGCAGACAAATTTTTCGAACTTATGAAGCAATGGATTAGCAATTTGCTTCAAAATGGTTCATATTCCGATTGATCGTGTGTTACGCAAATAGGGTTCCGGTCTGTACTATTGTTTATTCTGTGATGAATAACTTTTTTCCCTTATTATTCACACATTTATTGCCAGACAATAAAATAATGCATTTTTTACGCTCTTTCATTTGATATATGAGAAAAAGTGCTACAAGGGTGGGGACGCTTTTTCCCAATGTTCTTTGCACAAGGAACAACAGACGTCACTCAAACGACAAGTAAATTATCCCATTCTTCTTAATAAATGTCAACGTACGTTCCACATGTTTTCAGCTCTATTTGAGCGCTGAAATACGTACTTTTAGCGCGCAATTACAATGAAAGCTCACACGCGACTTAAAGTGTCACTGCCTTAGCACTTACGTGAGCTGTTTGAGGGCTGAGACGGCTAAAATGCCGCTTTGTTATATTCCACTTCGACTTCGAATCATTTAATAGCAGATATATGGGTAGGTAACTGCGTACATTAAGAGTGCAATTCAGTGCAACCTTTTCAATTCTCTTGTATTGGCGACTATCACACACTGGCTGAATAATTACACGAAGTCAATCAGTATTTAAAGTCAAACAGTTCGATTCCCAGATTACTAGCACAGTTACGAATTAGCTGGATTTACGGAGTAGATTTTACTTAGTGACCTGGGGAAGTAAAGCCCAAAAATACTACTTATTTGATTTAGGTACGCACGACGACATATCAACCTATACATTTCCAGTATAAGCTGACTTCTCATTGTATGAAAAGACCATACAATGCGAGGTCAACTGGAAATATATAGCTTGATATTATGTCGTCGCGCGTACATTGGTTTAAATATTTAGGTAATTGCAGTGCGGCCGACGAGAGAATGCGTTCTGGACATCTGTCACTTTCATACAAACGAATACGTGTTTTGCGAATTTGATCTTTATTAGCTACTAGAATTATCGCACTGACAGATGTCAGAAACGCATTCTCTCGACGGCCGGACTATAGGCTATATGATTTTTACACTAGAACCTATCTACGAACCTTCCACGTAACCTTTCAGAAATTTAGTAAATATGTAAATACTGAAAGTAATAATAAAAACAAACATAATAATAAACTTTCTCTTTATACACACATTGTTTAGGTGACATGCGACATTCGCGGGTATTATGATAAATAAATCATTCAGAAAACCTACACGGAAGGTTAGGTACCTGATATTGTAATAAATAATGCAATGATTTAAGCGGGTGGTAATACATGTATCAAAGTTATGGAAACCTTTTTGTTCGCGATTTAGGATAGACTATAATTATCTACGCGGTTTTTTTGTATTTTATTTTATGAAGCCCATTGCGCCGCCAGCCTTTGTAAAATTTTTATGTTTAGGTCTGTAATTTATGTGCAGAATAATAAAGAGTATTCTATTCTATGGAGTATTAAATACCTGTAATGTGACTATGTGTGTACCTACTATATTATTTAGTAATAGACTTAGTAGAGTGGTTGGAAGCGGATAGGAATGCAGTTGTATGGGTAGCGGGATCGTCCGAAAGGGTTACCGCTGCCCTGGAACATAAAGGGCTAAGGAAGGAACACGGGTGGGTTTTAGTCAGTAAGAGTCTGACACTCCCTTCTGCTCCACCCAGAGCGGGAGGAGTCATTTGATGATTTCCCATCCTCAAAAAAAAAAAAATGCAGTTGTATAATAATAATATTTATTTGACATAAAAAAGCACACACATATATTAATTTATGCTTGCAAAATAAATGATCAATGACCCCCATGCTAGGAAAACCCTGTGTTACAAGGGTTATCCATCCGTCCATTATGGATGTTATAATAATTACATACAAAATAGTAATGTGCAAAAAAAAATATACTAGACTAATACACTTAATTTTAAAGATAAGGAACGGGGGGAAGAATGTAAAAAGAGTTTAAATAAATTAATAAGAGAGTATTTACTTATGTGCCGGGTGTGCAAGTGTAGATATGTATGAGTGAGCGTGAGTGAGTGCCTGATTTGGTCATGCTATAGATTGAGTAATTCTTCGGACCATAATTACTGCACGTTGAGCTCTTTTAGCCAGTATGGGAGTTGTTTTGACTGCACCATCCCACGCAACGACACCATAACTTAGTGTTGATTCACATAGAGCGATGTACTCGTATACCATTTTTAGGATACCTTTATGGGCAGACTTTATTCTTAACTTTTTGAAAACGTAAATGAATTTTGTTTTGTTTTCTGCGCGCATGCAGACATTCAATGTGGGTCTTCCAGCTGGTCATAACTACTCTATGCATGTCGCATGTAAACTAAGGCATGCCGCGTGTCTTCCCTGCGAGAAATGGTCGAATCGACATGAAAAGAATAGCTCGACTTGATTTTTACGAGGGAAAAGTTCGAATCGAACGACAATAACGAGTGCGAGATGCGCGAGAATTGCCTTCCTGGATCCAAGGTAAAGGCCGAATTACTGGACAGAGGAGGCTCTCGTCACAGTCTGGCATGAACAGGGATTGTTGCTGTCACGGTTATGACAAAAATGGCCTTTGATTTATAGTGAGAGGTAAAGTGTAAGGGTAGAGGATCTGGAAGAAAGGGTAATAAAGTTTATTTTCCTGACATTCAAAGTTAAGCTATTACTGCCCAACCAGATTATTAGTTGGGTCAGGGACCTTCCAGCCACCCTAACCGCTTCCCAGTAATGTCCGCTGGACATGTGTATGATTTATGAAGCTGTCGACTCTACTACGCAAACCTTCACCGCCCGTGGTCCGACACGTACTTGGCCAGTTTTTAATCAATACAGAAAGTTAAGGGCCGTTCACACGAAGCAATTAATTAACTATATACCTACCTACCAATTGCTAGGGATCCGAAAAAACATCGAAACCGATCGTATCGATACATTATATTCGATACAGAACCGCACTGTAGGAATAGGGTCCAAGCTACTGGTGGTGGTCTGGGCTGTAGATAGAGGAACCTGCTCACTATGCGTGCCGTGTCCAGCAGTGTGTTTCTGTATCCATCTCACCGTGAAAACGTAGGTGAAGTGAGCGTGGAGTGAGCTGTCATTCCAACTAATGCTAGGGATTGACACTATTGACAGCTCACTTCACCTAACTTTTCACGGCGAGATTTTTACAGAGTCGATCAGCAGGAGTACTGCTTTCTGAATCAAGCCCTAGACCCAGCCGCGCAATGATAATATTAGATATAATTATTCATTACAGCAGGGTTAATTTGCTATTACTACTTCATTTATTGATTTCTAGTTCAGCACATAAGGATTTCGTGTAGTAACACGCCACAAGCCGTCCAAATCCTTATTTCCCATAAATATACGCCAGACTGCCACCCTTTTCGACAGGATTCTCCAAAACGCGTAGAGAACTGCTAAGACAAGATAGTGGATACCTACCGTCGTTACTCGGTGATGTTTATGAGTGTCGCTCAAGCGTAAACTCAACGTTCATGAAGTAGGAAGTATACCCCAAAACTTATTTTCTGACGTACTTTACGTACAGTCACCAAAAAATACAGGATAGCAGGACTTCGACGCGCAAACTGTAACCATAAATTCAGTACATGATTCTAGACCCTCTAGCTTAGACATTTTTTGAAAGTGCAATACCGACGCGGTCAAATTGTATGGAACAGCAAATTTTATTTTTTATAACCGCTGAAAAAAAAAAAATTTCGGAATCATATACTGAATCCATGGGAACAGGTTGCGCGGCTATGTACGTTTAGGCAGAGATATAGTTATAGTTCACCCACATCTCGCCAGTTATATTTAAGTCCCACGTAATAGGGGCGAGCGTATTGCCATCAACCGGGCAAAATTCCAGACTCCGGGCTTCTACTGAGAAATTCCAGATGGAAAAACCCAATAACAATTTGACCGATCCGGTAATCGAATGCTTAGCAGTAGCGCTTGCGACCACTAGACTAACTTTATGGATCACCAGCAGAATATGAAAAATCTGAAGACCAATTCTCGTAATTTAAAATGTTCAAAATCTACTCGCAGTCTCATCTCGGCGACAAACAAATGTCAAAAACTTGTCAAAATGTAGGGAAATTATAGAGGTATTTTTGACAGATTGAGACTGAGATCAGACTGTGAATGTTCTTAAAATTACGAGAATTGCCCCTCTGTTTATTTCTTGCCTGAATACCAAACTCCTAAGCTGACTGTACCTCGGGACTTGTTTACAACGGCACCCTAATTGCGTAACACACAATCAATTGGAATCGGTTTCATTTTGACAGCTCAACAACATTAATTGCGTTATTTACGTGTTGGGCAGACACATTTTTCGAACTTATGAAGCAATGGATTAGCAATAAGCTTCAGTAGCAATATTACTTTCACTTAGACAGTTCAACAGCATTCATTGCGTTATTTACGTTGTTGAGCAGACAAGTTTTCGAACATATGAAGCAATGATTTAGCAATATCCTTCAAAATGATTCAGATTGAGATTGATAGTGTGTTTATTAGGGTGCTGGTCTTTTAATTCAATTCAGAATCGCATCGTCTTTAGTCGCAGACGGCACAGAAGCATGAAATTGGTTCCTTTAATTTATATTCTAAACTACTTAAAAATATAACAATACAAGTAACTATCATTATATTAAACCATACTAATTAAAATATAATAAAAAATTCACTTTTTTGAATGTCTATATTGGCGTAGCTCGAAGCTACGGCGTAGCACCTGCTACGATCGCGGCTCCACAACGCCTACGAAACGTTTTAGAAAACTTGTCTGTACAATTTCTTGATAGATCATTTTAAGTGTTTTTTTTCTCGTCATTTTTTTAGGTGGGGGGGGGGGGGGGGTTGCAGTAATCGCCACGCTTGGCAGGCGGGTGGCGATCGCAGTATAGTGGTAAAATGCTTAGAGAACGCGTCTGCCCAGTCTCCGGTAAGTCTCTTAGTTGCCTTTTACAACTCCCACGGGAAGTAGTGTGGTGCTATTCTATAAGTCCGGCACTACACGGAACACCTTTTGGTTGACCTTATGAAGGCCGCAGGAGTCCGCTGGATGCAGGAAGCACAGAACCGGTCGAAGTGGAGGTGCTTGGGGAGGCCTACGTCCAGCAGTGTATGTCTTTCGGCTGAGATGATGATGATTATGATGGTGTGGCGGCAAACGGCATGATGTTCTCTTATGCCGTCATCGCCCATCTCCGCCTCGTTTCACATCTACCGGGTGTCACTTGACCTCGATCTCATCTGATGGAAAGAATGGATGAGGTCTGCGAGAGAACAAGCGTGCCCAGACGATGCCTGTTCACTCTCGCTTTGAAGGCTGTTGGGTTATATGGAAGGGAACACCTACATAATTCATGATCAATTCGGTAAAATGGAGAAAAAAGGGACACTTCATATTTTAAAAATATTTTCCAGCCGTTTTCAGCAAGAAGTGTGTTCCTGTTATTTTATTTAGAAACGAAAGAGGAAAGGGGTCGGAACGGGACGGAAGCAATGCTGCAGACATAAAATAAAAAATATCATAAAATTGTATTCTGATAAATAAAATGAGAATTACCTAAGCCTTTATGCACTGAAAAAATATTTGAATGTTGTAGAGAAGACAAATTTAGACCGATAGGTATATATTTTTTGTAAACCTTGACCTACTATCGCACAAATTACTCAAACAAAAACACGCACTATCGTAACAGGAGACCTAAATATTGATAGGTACCTTAAAAGAAGGCAACGATACAACTAAACTTAAATCTAAAATCTAGGTAAATATGGCTTAAGTCTACCTAATAATATTTTTAATATTTAAGGCGCCGATCCCTTGTTCACAAACTAAACTAAATTTAAGTTCAGTGCATCTTATTCTTTTTATTTTATTTAGAAAAGGACAGAAGAAAAATATTAGTTTAGGTCCTGTCAAATAAAAACAATCCATATACAAGTTTAGACGTGATTAAAAACATGGCTACTAAAAATACGTCAATTTACGTTAGGAGCTGACTAATTTGACAGGACTAAACTAATATTTATCTTCTGTCCTTTTCTTAATGAAATAGAAAGAAAAAGATGCACTGAACTTAAATTTAGTTTAGTTTGTGAACAAAGGAATCGGCGCCATTATTTTACAATTTAATTGTAAACTAACTAAAACTACTACAAAATTTGAATTTTTAATAGTAGTTCAGTTACTTTACAATACACTGTATCAAGCGAGATGGTTCGTTTGATGTCACACAACAATGAACAAATAAAATGTCATGTCACGTCATTCTGAGGGATAAGAATTTCTACTAAATCACTAGTAACATCTACTAAAAGGGGGATCGAAACCACCAGTTCTAGTGGAAAATTCACTAAGTTGGCTACACTGGTTTGTTGCCAGAAATGAAAAAAGTTGTTGAACTAATCAATTCAGAAAAGCAATAAGTTCTTAACCTGCCTGCAATGTTGTCAGCGAAAAACAGACATCTCCTGTTTAATGCATTTATAATTAAATAATTCGCTAACACAGTAACCATTACGTTAAAAATCGATTTTGGGATTTTTGTAGAAAATTACAGAATTACGTTGGTCACACTATAATCAAATACACGTCTTTACTTTTCAGATGAATAGCATGAAAAAATAATATTTTCGCTCCTTTTTACTCTTACTAAAAATGTATACTGCTGTCCTGTAGTAATGATAAACATATCTACTTTTGAATTTAGTTAACACCACAGACTGTTAACACCGTGTTGTTACTTGCGATTGCATCGCAATACAACGCAATTTGTGTTTGTGTTCAGTTCAGCCGTAAGTAATTGACAAATTTTATTAATTTTGTACTGTAACAGTATACAATACGTGAAATATTATCCGTTATCAATGCCCTACATTCTGATTAGAGGTAATTTAGCATCATATGGACATAAAAATCCTTGGCGTGTTTTGGTATCCGGCTTGAAAGGTAGATGTTGACAAAATTATGAAAGTAAAATGAGAAACAGGAGAGAAGTAATTATATCTAATTGGGCTTGTCAACTAGATTTAAACATAGTCCTCTTCTCATTTTATTTCCTTCATAAAATGTCTCTGTTTAAGTTATTTTATTGAAAGTCTAATTTTATTTTATTTGCATAGCTGGCGACATAGAACAGCTCAAGAGGTTCGCATGTGGTGGCTACTGCGACGACTCCACTATTGTTTACTTACAACATCCTTGTGTAATACTTAGCGCACTTGAGGTTTGTGATTTTATACATTCCTTCTAGAACAGCTAATTGAATCATTGTAGTTCTGCTGTTATGAGTCATATTGTCACAGTGCTAATTGATCAATAACATTACAGGTGTTGGGTTACAAGGTTGTCGCGTCTAGCTCCACAGCTGTCAAACAAGATTATAATGAGTATATGTGGACTATGAGAAAAGAGTTTTCCGAACCAGAACCCTCAATAATTGTGGAGCAAGATAACATCAACAATTTTAGCAAAGAGGCTATGCACTTGGGCAATTACCAACATCAGACAAAAGACGACGAAGTGTAATCCAGAATCATCATATTGAAACATATATCTTGATCAGTTTAATTTGTTATATACTATGGACACAAAGGGCAGCCAGAACCTGTCTCCATGCACCTTGGAAACAGTACCTATTGCTGAAGAAGACAGTGTTGTTTATATTGCTATCAAAGGATCTTTGCATGCAAATGATAGCTCTGTCTTTGGACTAGGGGAGGAGGAGATAAGAGCTCTTTCTAAAAAGTTTCCTGGATCGGGAGTAGTTGTGAATGGGGTTTCAATCAAATCAAATGTTCTTGATGCTCTTAATTCATTGAGCCAGCTTGGTTACAAAATAGTTTCAAGCACTGGTGAGACAGAGATCACTTGGACCCTCCAGCGCATTATTTAAATCAACACAAACTTATTCACTGTACTGTTCTTTGTAATATTCTACTATTATAACAAATATGGACAAAGGAAAGAATTGTGATCACTCCAACTGCAGCCATGCTAACGCATCTGTTAGCCAAACATTATCTGAAATGCATTGGGAGAGGGGCTTGTGGTATGCAGGTAATTAGTTAAATGTTATATTTATTTCTATAAATTGCTACTTTATCAGGTCTCATGTGCAACTGTGTTAGTATCTTATATTTTGAAGTTTCCTGATAAGATAGCTTAACTTACTTATGCTTGGGTGTGCCAGATAAAATTAAGCATGCAGACAAAGTACTTATCAAAAACAAAAACATTAAATAAATATTTTATTATTACAGCCTTCTACGGTGATGAGGAAAGAGTCAGACATCTGATTGCTAAGGCACGCAATGCCAAAGAAATAGTGAGCACACCAGATAATTCTGGATACACCCCATTGCACTATGCTGCACGTAAAGGATATGTGGACATTTGTAAGATTTTATTACAAAATGGGGCACTGATTGATGCAAAGACCAATAGTGGACAAGCTACACCATTACTCAAAGCTGCTGCGGCAGGTAATCACCAAGTTATAATTATATAGAGAACACAAAAATAGTCAATGTGTTTCCATAACTCATGTTAAGCTAATAAGGCAATTGAGCTCAATATTTATAGAACTACTTTTTTACTGCTAATTGTTTCATCTCACACCTACCAATCACCTGAGGACTGCTAGTGAATACACAATCACTTTTTGAGATAACCAAGCATTGAATAATGGGTTCATGTCTTCATTAGACTAATTAGAAGTTGTCACTTATCTTTGAATGCTATTTTTAGGTAAAATTGAAGCAATAAAATTCCTTATTCAATCTGGAGCTATTGTTGATGCACAAGATGCTGATGGGCAAACAGCTCTGCATAAAGCTGTTGAAAACAAACACTCTGATTTAGTAAATTTTTTGATGGAGACATACCCTAAACTGAATACTATGAAGGATATTAAAGGCCGTTGCCCTTCTGATAACACGTCAAGCCCAAAGGACTGATTTAGAGTTCAGCCAGAGATATGCAATAAAGTGGCAGTTAGAAGTAACTCATTAATGTTGATTGACAAGTTGCTCTTTTAATATTGTTATGCACTTTCATGCTAGCTTATGATATTCTTAGTTGGACTCTATTTTGCATTTAGTTTCCCTTGCTATTGATAAGTATTTATTTATGCTGAGTTTTATTTACATGATTTAATCTGCAAAATGGTGTAACCTTATGTATATTGGTTTGTTAATGTATGCTATATCTTTTAATGCTGTTGTTATTATTTGTAGAAACATTTATTTTATGTTAACATTCCCATTAGTTGCTTTTGTTTTTTTTTTCAAATTAAGTCATTGAACAGATTATATTATTGTGATTTAAATAGGTATTTAATTATTGCCATTATAGGTATTCACTTTAAAAGAAATTATATATTATTAACATAGTTGTTTAACACCTAATATTCTATAATTATTTAGTCACTAATCGCAATTTTCCGTCTCACTATAATATTATGTGTTAGATAGATATAAAAATTCTATGGATTATTTATAGTATTGGTCTTGTATGGCCAATGTTAATATTTATAGTAGGTAGGTGGGTACGTTACAGTCACATAAAACTGGGTATAAAAAAAGCTTGTAAAATAGCTTTCGATGAAAAATACAAGATAAGTTTTCGTTATTTAATATTGGGGCGGGTGTGGCGCATCTACCTACTTTTTTAATATCGTGGCCAGACAGCTATGTTATTCACAATTACATATTTTCTACTACAATAACTACTTACCTTTTGAACAAATGAAAACTTGATAAAGATAAATACACATTGTGGGTGATATGATTAAAACTCTTCTTCATATGTATGTACAATGTATGTATTATCAACAGAATAGGTAGTACATTATAATTTACTCACCCTGTGTAAGTAGGCTTAAAAGCAACTTGATGTTGCTTTATTCTATTTAATATTATATCTGAATTCATATCATTTATTTTAATTACTAATTGTATTATTAATACATGTATTAATTAGTTTAAGACTAGATTCTTATTTCAACCAATTCACATCACTTGGACATTTTTTACATAATAATATTCAAGGAGAATGAGTGGTCCTTTTTAGTTAATAAATTAAGTCACCTATATCATACATTTGATAACAAATATAAATAATCAACATTACATTGTCTACAACTAAATATAAAACTAGTAAACTTGTACATTTTATCGCAACATGATTCAAAGCCAGTAAATCCTTTTTAACTTTCAAGAAAATACAAACATCTTCTACGCAAATCTGCTCATTCTCCGATTAGTGTAATTACAAACATGAAATAAGGTTTATTCTTTACTGTTAGGTGTTTTAACAATTCAACTCATTTTGAAGATTTTTATGGACAAACATATTGTGTCACATAAGTATAGATATTCTAATCAACAAATATTTTATATTTTACCCTAAGTAAACCTTTGTACTACTGTGTAATTTTACTAAATAAAAATGCATATAGATACTTATTTTTATTTCTTGACAGCCCAGGCTTTTTACTGAATCACATTACAAATTAGTACAGACCTTCGTCCTCCATCATAAGGTATCCTTTTAAGCTCTTTGGTAGAGGGAGTGACGATATAAAGCGATACAATGTCTTACCCGTCCTGGCGCCTATACATCTAATTTTAATTCTACAGAGATCAGAGAGACTAAGTGGTTGTTTGCAAGCATGATATAACCAATATGCTGTGCATCCTGGTTTAGGAACAGTGGCGCCTTGATCGGGAACCGCGAAGTAATGACCTGCCTTAAGCAACATCGAGGCTAAACAGCACGAGCGTCGTCTGCTTGCTATGGATAGATTGTCCAGACCACACGAGTGTAAATCGCAAGTGTTCACGTCTGCTCCGTAGCGAATTAGTAAAACTGCAGCATGATCTCTGAAACAAGAATAGCATCAATGAATTTACGAGAGCCAAAAAGTTTATATACCTATGAGAAAAATCGTCGCTTGGTTGATAACTAGAATTTTATATCCGTATGTATCCATAAGTTGGTTATTATAGTAATATAGAATAAAAAACCTTTCTTTGCCTTGCCTTTTTGCCTTCGGTCTTAAAAGACGATACTTTTAGCATCAGTAGCCGACGATTTTTTAATGCATTAATGGTGTTGATTTTATTCACATCAGTGGAACTTGGAACAACGCGATAACAATAAATGAACTTACTTGTGCAACAATAGAGCCCTGTTTAAAGCTGTATCGCCTGTAAGAGCTGTGGCATTCAAATCAATCTTATAGTCTATTAAACATTTTAACAATTCCTCAAAATCTTCGGGGGCAGCTACACTTTCAACGGCGATGTGCAATGAATTAGCACCTGTTATACTGTTGCACAAATTAGAATTGGCACCTGTAACAGAAAGATAAGATTAAGTATAGTTAAAAAATCACAGTGATTCCAATGCCAGGCGAGACTACATTAAAATCCATCAAAATTTATGTCATTTTCTGAAATGAAGCAGCTGCAATCTCGTAGGTAGCTCCGAAAATCGAGCGCCACTTTTACTTCGTGAGCACAACGGAGTATTCTTCTTCTGTCACCTATCTTCCATGCATCTCTCATTAGGTACTCAAAACTTTAATATTCTATTTGTCATTTGGAAAAGAAAAGCTCGAGTGATGTTCTCCTGCCTTCTAAGACTTGTACGACATCTACGAAAGTCTTCGAAATAAGTCAATTTTTCGTAGGAAAATACAGAATACATGATTGCAGAATCAGTTTGGAGAAATAGACCAGTGGTTTGTAATCACCACGAATTAAATATACCAGGTAATCACATACCTTTACATAACAATATTTTAGCGATCGCAGGCTGTGTTAGTCTGGCCGCTAAAAGCAGTGGTGTGTCACCGTTGTCGTTATAAAGGTTTATGCCCGCACCGTAAGCAGTGAGCATTTCCACGATTTCCACCTAAAAATTTAATTACTATCTATAATATTAGTCGGTTTGAATGTGTGCACAGACTACAATATAATATAGGGTAAATGTATGCCATTATTTCTAGGCGTAACGAATTAATTTAATTCAGAACGTCGCCAGTGTAAAAAAAAATAGAAACACCTGATAGCGTTTGCAGTATTTACGACATTTGGTCCCATAATGTCTGTTAAGTACCAATTTTCGGGCACACTATTTTAAAGATTACTCAATTATGCTTGACTGCCCACAGTACGAGTTAAATAAAATTGTCGGTCATTTGTGTATTAAGGTCCGTATAGCACGCGGCGTCAATTTAAGTATAGGTACCTAAATTAGCTGGATGTGAGACGTGGACATACCTGTCTTTGTATTATTGCATTGTGCAAAAGTCTATGCGAGTGAGTGATCCTAGCACCAGACAACAGTAGCAGTTCTACACCCACAGCATACTTTTGCCATACAGCTTCACAAAGGGGTGTGTATCCTTAAAAAAAAAAGATATATTTTTATTATTTTGAACAAATTATACAGAAATCGTGAGTCAAGAACGTTATAGGCCGACCGCTTAACTGAGACGTTGCCTGAGATAGCTGTGTGATGCGGAAGGAGTGATAGTTGTCACAAGTAGATAAATCACTGAGCTCTCACATCACGTCACCACACCCCTCCCGCACCGCGCTGCTACCTCAGGCAACGTCTGTTAAGCGGTTGGTAGTTTAGTCTACACTGCTAGATGCCACGTGATATACATTACTATATATATGCATTTCTTGAAAGAGGCAGTCGGCTTGATGTGACAAGTGCGTCATTACTAAGTTGCTACATCCTATAAAATAGATAAG
The DNA here is from genome assembly GCA_951799955.1 of Apamea anceps. Taxonomy (NCBI): domain Eukaryota; kingdom Metazoa; phylum Arthropoda; class Insecta; order Lepidoptera; family Noctuidae; genus Apamea; species Apamea anceps. The sequence goes on along the minus strand of OX637505.1, from coordinate 11,718,216 downwards.
TATTATTACCATGGATCTCCTCACTGTTAACATTAGCACCAGCATCAATAAGATATTTGAGCACATCCATATGACATCGGCCAGCTGCTATGTACAATGCTGTCCTCTCATTTGCATCCCTAGCTTCTAAACTAGCTCCATTACTGACTAGAATCTTTACCTGAAAGTTGTTTTAAGCAGACTTAATGGAAGCTCACTTAGGAACTGCTGGTCTCTACCATGTCTGGGAAGCATTGGCGAAAAAATTCACACAGAGAATTGTGGAAGGTTATGGGGACCAAAAATGATTTTCGTGCGAATAAGTGATTCCGCGTTTACCTGAATAATGACATACATACGCGACTTGATTGATCGCGCGAGTATGTAAAGATGCTCCCTTACCGGGAGAAGGAAAGGAAATACATTTATTTAGCAGACTAAAAGAAATAAAAACCAATAAAGAGCAGGGAGCTTTCGCCTGTAATGTAACAGTTCAGATTCGAGCATTTCATCAGTGACTAAGGAGAACAGAGATATTGGTAATATAGTAATGCTCAAAATCGAATCAGTGACTGAGGAGAACCGAGGTATTGGTAATATAGTAATGCTCAAAATCGAATCTTGGATTGTTTGTTACATTACAGGCGAATGCTCCCGGTGTGAGGGAATTCCTTCATATCATTCATATTAAAAAGAGCGCGACAATCGCTTTCGGTTAGGCTGTGGCCAGAAATCTTTGCTCAGCCAGCATGTGACAGTACAGGTTTCAAAAAAGTACTTTGGAAAAATAGTTGAGGCAATTATTTTGTGATTAAAACTAGTGTTTTGGGCTACTCACCAAATCTAGAAAACCTCTTGATGTTGCAAAATGCAAAGCCGTCATACTATCATACGTTTTGTGGTTAACATTGCTCCCAGCCTTTATAAGAATCTTCACAATATCTATATAATTTTTTATTACTGCTACATGTAAAGCCGTCACACCATCTCCTGTTTCAGCATCTATTTTACAGCCTGAAAGAATACTCCTTTATTTGTAGTAGTGGTAAGAGGGAGATAAGAAATTGTTAGGGTCAACTCACACCGAAAGAGCGGCAAAGGGCAGCGAAGCGCAGCGACCCGCTCGGTAGAGAAGGCGCGCGGATTCCCGCGACTGCTCGAGAAGTCGCTGGAATGCTCAAGAAGTCGCGGGACTCCACGCGCCTTCTTGAGCCCGCCCGCGATGAATTCATGGGTCGCTCTCCTATGCGCAGTTCACTTTCAACAAAACTCGAGGAAACTTGTGCTTAAGCAGTGAAAATGGGTACGTGAGGGGCGGGATATCGCCAGCGCCCGCTCGCGACTGCTCGAGCATTCTCGGGACTTCCCGCGACTTCTCGCGCAGTCGCACGGCTCCGTTTATGGAATTCGCCGGAATTCCCGCGGCGCCGCGGGCATCCGCGCGACTCGTTCGAGTTTCTCATGCGATAATAAGTATTATAGTAATGAAAAAAAAGTTAAAATTTATATGACACTGAAACTGCGCTCTGCTTCGCTGCGCTTCGACACTCTTTTGGTGTGAGTTGAGCCTTAGAGTAGCACAAAAATATTTACCAGCTTCTATCAGCAATTTGACTACTCCAGCATGACCCTGTTCAGCAGCATAATGTAAGGCAGTCTGCGTAAATGCATCATGTTGATCAATTCCATTGGTCACCACAGAGGCTGATGCAATGGCTGCCCCTGTAGACTCCAATATAGCTGCATACCATCTGAATAAAAGAGAATGGACACCATGTAAATATGTGTGAATTGGCAATGGCAATGTAACAATAATCAACCTTCTTTATTAATGTGTTACTAATTCCGTACATAATCAGGCTATAATGTTCCCACTGCTGGGACACAGGCCTCCTCTCAGTGAGAGGAACTGGGCCACCAAGCAGGCCCAGCGCAGGTTGGTAGATGTCACGTCTTATCTGCTCTTAGCAGTATAACCGCCCATTGTGTCACCCTTTGTAAAATTTCTTTATTTAAGTCTGTAATTTATATGGTGTACAGACGCCAGCAGGTCAAGCTACCCGAAACTGTCAAATTTTCCCAATCAACCTTGAACCTTAATGCTTTAGCGATGAAGTTGAAAATCTATTAAAGAAATTTGACAGATTGTAGTAGCTTGATGTGCTGGCGTCCGTACATAATAAAGAGTATTCTATTCTATTCTGATCTTTTGTGGTGGTCCAATAATTATATTTACAATACAAATAGAAGCAACTTACTTATACATAGAAGACCAGGTTTCATCTTCACTTGTAGTTGCAGCAACATTTCCTATGTCCTCATCCCATTCTAAGTCAGCCTGTGGTGATGGTGTCAGCGATGATGAAGTTATTGGTGATTTCAGACTACCAAGTTTACTCTCATCACTGCTAGACCCTTCACTGTGTATAAATACAAAGTATCCCTGGTTTGTGTCTGCTTTTGAACCATTATCATTTACTCCAACTGTCTCATATTGTCCAAAATGAAAATCCTTAAAAGTTCTGTCATTCAAATTTTTGCATTTAACAACAGTCTCATCATGTTGACCATGGTGTCTTAGCTTACGTTTGTGGCACTTGACTAGCCTTTTTTTAGGAGAACCTGCATATGATACAGGCAAGTGCGGTTTTGCTTCACTGGCATTAATGAGTAGTTTGACAATATCAATGTTTCCATTATTTGCAGCTTCGCCTAAACTAGTTTTACCTTGGCTGGCAGTCTTATTTGGATTAGCACCTGTAATAAAAGAAAGAATAATTCCGTTATATGTTGGCAGTGTGTTTTAACTTATTTTTTGTTACGTATTTTTCTGGTGTACATTAGTGAGTCAGTAATTATTTTCTTTTAGATTTTTTTACAGCTAGCAATCAAATCACAAATAATGTACCTTTAGAAAGCGCCCGCGAAACTGCATCTACATCTTCAGCTAATACTGCACGATATAAACTCTCCTCAATTGAGGCTTCCATGGCAAGTAAATTGATGGCCCATTTATATGGGATCACAGAAATTGCAGCGTTTAAAACATTCTTAAGTTCTTATTTTTAAATGATGATCTTTTAATTAATCATTAATGGTCTCATGATGAAGGAGCATTATTAATGGCCCGGTCTCCATTGCTTAATATTAGCAGAGCTGAAATAAGTTTCCCTTTCAGGTTTCAGTGCAGGCAGAAAAGCAGTTTGTTATTTTTGTTTAGACTTCCACTTCCAGACATTTTGACATTTAAATTTCTTGACAATTTCATTTTGATGTCAATAGCTGTCACTGTAGGGTCCACAGACTAAGTAGTCGACCATCGGGCGATTGGGCGATTCCGTCCACGTCCATCACAGTTTTTTCATGGAATTAGTATGTCAAATTATAGAGTCTGCTACAAGAATCTTTTGGTGCCTGAATGACAGGAGTCAGGGGGCGTGTCGTTGGTAACTTTGTCACGCGCCAAAATAACCTTGCAGCTTTTAACGCATAGTTTTTTTTTTCAAAATCAAATGCTATAGTAGAAAATAGTAGATCAGATTTTTCAAGTAACAGCCATGAAACATGATAATAATGCGCCAATATTAAAATCAGTCACCCGTCGTACACCATACGAGTACGTTTTTTGCGAATTTGATCTTTATTAGTTACTAGAATTGTAGCACTGACAGGTGTCAGGAAAGGATTCTCTGAACGGCTAGACTGCAATAAATATCAATAGAAGCCATGAGAAAGAGAATGAGACTTTAGAGTATTTTATCTTGTATCAAAGTCTGCATGTGTTTGTGGTGACATTTTAAAAACGATGAATATGTGTAATTTTCATGAGACAGAATTCTAAAAAAATTCAATATCGTATCGTATCAATCCGTTGCCACGTTTTTACTATTTACTTGATAAATGAAAAATAAAATAATTCTTTCACTTTTTACCCTTCTTACGTTTACTTCGCACATTCGTGCTTTCGTGCTAGGCCTACAGAGCGCGGAGCGATTTACTACTTCCATACTTCTTGCACATTGACAGATGATTTCTAACATGGCAACCCTGATAGTAATTGACTAATTGACTTGTTTGCACGCTATCTTGCTTGCCGTTAAATTAATCATCGTTTCGTTATTGATATCCCTGATTCGAAAGAGTGTGCAAGTATAAACTTATATTAAAAGGAGTAACAAGGTATCCACTCACAATGTCGAGTACATCACAGAAACATAGAAACTTCGTTGCGGAGCCCATGGGGGAAAAACCTGTAACCGAATTAGCAGGCGTCGGCGAAGTATTAGGAAAGAGACTGGAAGTCGCGGGGTTCGACAAGGTTTGTACAACAGTGTATTTAGGCTCTAAAGCTAAACATGTCAAACTTAGCTATTTGTTTACCTCACCACCATTCAAGTTGTAGTTTTAGTACACTAATTTGTCAACCCTATATATTACCATGTTTGGTCGATAATACATGATGCAGAGACTGTCCTCACTAGAAGAAAAGAGAAAATGTTTGCATAAGCCACTTCTGATCCCTTTAACACGCTCAGCGCCAAGTGTATCTTTTGCGATACACACTGTCTAAACACTTGTTTATCCTTTTTGATACACGAGCACCATTCCAGTCTAAGCGCCGTGTATCGCTAACGCGCACACTTTCCATACAATTTGTATACAAAAAATGCTGCCCTGGCCTAGGGAATTTTCCTGGTGTAGTGGTATTGGCATATGGGGCTTGGCGCTGAGCGTGTTAACCTTCACCAAAGTTTAAACCGGCATTTAATAATTAGACAAGCAGTAGGTCCTTAACAGCATAATGCTGATCATCCACTTTTATGGCAGAAATGGTCAGAGACCTACTATTCCTGCACTAATATAGAGTATTTATTTGAATTTCAAGTGTAAGGGAACACTTCAAATGATATTTGTGTCTAATAGTTACCTATACATACCTACCATTACCTATTCATACTTACTATTACTATTCATTGTTACTAGTTAATGTCATAGGTATTTTTAGAATAGTTACCGTTTCTAGAAGTTTGTTCATACCTAAAAGAGACGATTTACGTTCTATAGAAAAAAACCAAGCCCATGCAAAAGTTTTGTATCTCAAATTTTAAACTGAAAATAATAGTAATTATCTTAACCATCCCTATGCTGTATCTAGTGGCTTACATGTTCTATGTTCACACAAGCTTGTAGGCAACCATTATTTTTTGTAAAACTGATAATTTATCTAATTCTGTAATTATTATTTACAATAAATATTGTTAAAATACACATTTATTATTAAATGTAAATGTTTTGCAAGTGTAACTGCCATTTTGATATTTTTTGTTTAAGGACCAATAGTTTTCAAATTCAACTCATATCATTTCATTTTTTCCTCAAATATAAATTCAGACTATCTTACTTTTACCTTTAATAGGTTTCAAGAATTATTGTTTTTCATTCTTTCTTTTATTATACTTCTGTAACTCAACTTTTGTGTTCCTTTTCAAGGTTTAATGGTATTCTTGTATGTGAATATACAATTACCATAAATGATTATGAATATTTTAATCATTCATGAGTTTTATTTCATTCATCATTCATCTCCAACATGAGTTTTTGAAATTAACACCTACAAAACTTCTAACATGTTTTGTTTACCCGGTTAGCCACCATATAGGTACTGGATTTCCTTGTGGAGCTGATGTGGATTGAATAATCAATTTTCCCACCCACAGGCGATATACACTTTTTAAGTGGAGTTCCGGGCACCAGCTCGTATTACCTCACCTAACCACCATAGGAGTGATGGTAATAGTATATTATAATAGCTGCACCCTGCGGTTTCACCCGAATAAGTGTCGATCCCATGGGAATATTGGAATAAAAAGTATCCTATGTGTTGTTCTGATGTATAAGCTATATTACTGTAGTTTGACAAAAATCCATTCAGTAGTTTATTGTTTCCATTATGACATTTCTGTTGCATCACTATTTAATCTTCTCTAGCATTGTTTTAGCTGCTTCCCATTCTTCCAACCTACACCAAAGTTTAACAAGTATTATTTTAGCAGGCATGCAGTAGCTAACCATAATACTGTTACGAGCTTCGGGTTCATGACAATAAAAACTGCCGATAAAAATTACCAAAAGTTACACTTTAATTAAACAACACTAATAACAACTCAAACACAATTATAAAACACAATTACTTATTATTCTTATTCGAATATAGAGGTTATTATTTGATTTGAATTTTAAGTGTTCCCTTGTGTATTTTTCCTTGTTTGTCTAGTAGTTTTACTAGTTAAGACATCTTTATTTTTAGAATAAATATTCAGAAGTTTGGTTGCTAGTTAAATTGTATGTTTACCTTTCACCAAAAATTTTCCTCATGCTTTAAAATAGAAGTACCTATGTTTAAAGTACAGTAAAAAGTCTAGATGTTGTTAACCCAATTTTCCCAAAAGGCGGGTAACTTTAAAAAAAATATCTTCTCTAGCATTGGCACAAATTATATCATTTGTAGAGGCTATTTTAATAAAATGATTATAACATCAGCCTATTACTGTCCCACTGCAGGGCAAAAGCTTCTATCAGACGGAGAAGCCAAAAGCATTGATCACCACTCTTGCTCAAGTTGGCGATTTCAGTCTTATATGAACTATTAGTCCAAACTCAAACTCAAATCATTTATTTCAATTAAACCATTTCAGGCACTTTTGAATTGTCAAAATTAAATTGTCGGTCAGTTAGTCAGAAAGTTGAAGCTAGTTGCCCATTCCAAAACGTAGATCTCTGTGGAGAAGAACGGGCAAGAAACTCCACGGACACTCTTTTAAATCAAGATATTATTACAAAATCCTGGGTACATTATTATTATTGCTTCTGTATGTGAGAACAATGTAAAAAAAAAAAATAAACAATTTAAAATATAAAATTCAAAATAAGCCCTGGCAGTTAAGAGATGACCAGTCTCAACCGACGGCGCCCGTTCACGAACATGACGCGTGGATCAGCACCATCCAGCTCAACCATTTCGTAGGGAACCGAATGATCCAACACACGCGCCACCACCAGTGAGACATTTAAGTGAGCATGACATATTCTTAACTGCCATGCTCTTTCAAGTCAACATCAAAATATCGTAAAAAAAAACGAATCCATGGTTCTTACATTTACAAAATTTAGTCCAGATTTCCTCATAATGTTTTCCTTCATCGAAACTTTTATTTAACTTTCAGGCCTACACGGTGTTGGGACAGTTTTTGGTGTTGAAGAAAGACAAAGAACTATTCCAGGAATGGTTAAAAGACACATGCAATGCCAATTCAAAACAATCAGCGGACTGTTACCAGTGTTTGAAAGATTGGTGCGATGAATTTTTGTAATGAACAGTAATCTCAATAATAATTTTAAATAACATTCTTACATACATAAGATAATGTAAATAATATATCTAATAATTTGTAATTACACATAAGCAATAGGTATTACCTATATTTTTTATGTAATTTTTCATTTATTAAAATTTGTACAAGAATTTTATTTTTATTGCACTAATTGTTGTGAAAATAATTTTCCCATTTAAGTATTATAATGTTTACAGCATTGCATTGTTTTCACTAATTTATTGAGCACTAGAGAAGTGCATTTATTGTTATAATCATAGATCTATGATAGGTTATCCTAACATTAATGAATGCATTTCTTTTCCTATGTGAGCCACTAGAGCTAGGTATGATGATTTCTCTGTGTAAACCAAGTTTCCTTTTTGAATAAAATTAAACAATTTGAATAAGAGACAGAATTTACTACTGCCCATATCAACATTATCAACAAAACGTAAATGAGTAGGGTTTTTGGTTATCAAAATCCTGTTCCCCAATAATGTTATGGAACTAGGGTCTAGTGATAACGAGCGCCCGCGGCCCGCGGCTGGAAGCTCACGAACGTCACCACTTGATGTACAGACGCCAGCACATCAAGCTACTACAATCTGTCAAATTTCTTTAATAGATTTTCAACTTTATCGCTGCAGTATTAAGGTTCAAGATTGATTGGGGAAATTTGACAGTTTTGGATAGCTTGACCTGCTGGCGTCTGTACATAATGTTCTCTTGAAACCTTACATGCTAGTCCAGCTCAAGGTCAAAGTGTTACCAACGTTACCGTACCGTTTAAAAAAAAACTTTGCCCCACACTAGGAATTTCTCCTCTGTCGTGGGTGCGTTTTACAAACATTTAAACTCACATACACAAACAGCCAGACCCGGAACGACTACCTGTAGGCAATACAAATATATGTTTCGTGCGGGAATCGAACCCGCGACACGCAGTGCAGCAGTCGATCGCTCAGCCACTGCGCCAACCATAGACTATACACTTATATACTGCGCCAACCGTGTCGTCAGACTGTTTATCTCACAATCCGCCATCATGTTGATAAAAAAGGAAATCCATTGTTCCATTAAATAATAACTTTAGGAGGTACAGACGCCAGCAGGTCAAGCTACCCGAAACTGTCAAATATTCTCAATCCACCTTGAACCTTAATGCCTTAGCGATAAAGTTGAAAATCTATTTAAAAAATTTGACAGATTGTAGTAGCTTGATGTGCTGGCGTCTGTAGGTACTATCGCCAAAACCTATATCTGACCATTTTGTTTAACTACTATTGTGAACGGACGTACCGATTGCCCGCGCGTGCTCTAGTTAAGAGTATTTTGCAGACGCATCACAACACCGTCGTCGCGGTGTACGTCGATCTATCGGGGCCACCGCTATGACCCAGTTACAAATGCGGAAATCGTCATGAAGTGTTTATTATAATTATTTAGGTGACACGCTCGCCTTAAAACTAAAGAATGGCTGCAAAACAGTCTATAAAAATAAAAACAGATCTGGAAAAACAATTGTACGACTGTTACATCCAGGAGAAAACGGACAGAGAAAACCTGCAACAAATGGTACAGACGCCAGCACATCAAGCTACTACAATCTGTCAAATTTCTTTAGTATATTTTCAACTTTATCGCTAAAACGTTAAGGTTCAAGGTTGATTGGGAAAACAGTTTGACAGTTTCGGGTAGCTTGACCTGCTGGCGTCTGTACGTCAACTGAACGACCACATACAAAACTTGCAGGAACAGGTACAAGATCTGCAAGGACAATGAAAATGCTTAAAGGCACAAGAGAAAGAAGAACCAGAACCCTCCGATAAACAGGTCAGTGAGACCATAACACCTGCTCAGCCCACTAAAAGTGACGGTAGTACTGCACGGACGAGGATGAACTCGCCAGAGAGACGGTAGATTAGGGCGAAAAACCGGAAGAAAAGGTAGTTAAACACCTTCCTTACTCCACCACCACTACAACAAGCTAGCAATACCGCTCAACAGCAGCGAAGAGAAGGCAACCTCTACAAAAATTCTAGCACCACCTCCAATCGTAGGGGACTGTGTTACGACGACTGAATCTCAGCCAGTAGAAACACCGTCAAAATGTTAAGCGGTAATTGTTTGAAAATAAATGCCAAAACCGAAGAATCCTACAGAGTGACTGTTTATAGCACTCATACGAGGATAAGCAGACCAGGCCAATAAGACTATTGGCGAAAGAATTGCATTCTTCTTTGCTTTTGGCCCACTTTCCGTTATGACCAGCAAATTGCAAAAAACGTAAGAAAATTTGAATTTCGCGGGCTACCTTGGAGCATCCTGTCATTGAGGTTTTTTGTTCATCGAGACTTTCAATACCAACCTACGCCAGTTAAGGTGGATGCTCCAAATTAGCCCGCGAAATTCAAATTTTCTTACGTTTTTGTAATTTGCTGGACAGTACTAAGTCATCAACACAACTCTCTAAGATCAAGTAATCCTACCGAATGACTACCTATTTCATGAAATCTTGACATTTTAGGATTATGCTAACTTAACAAGTTGTATTACTGATTTTAATTATTATAATTCTGTAAATACATATTTGTTACGGCCGCGAATCATATTTTAATCAACGTACAACTTAGTACTTACTGACCAGCAAATTGCAAAAAACGTTAGAAAATTTGAATTTCGCGGGCTGCCTTGGAGCATCCACCCATACAACTCAATACTCTGTTTGGAAAACGACAAAGACACTCAAAAGGCCAATTACACCAATTCCCTTCCATAACAGAGATGATAACGGAAAGTGGGCCAAAAGCAATGAGCAAAAAGCTCAAGATTTGCTCATCACTTAGAAGAAACCTTTCAGCCAAATGACATGTCTATAGACAACCTGCAGTTCGCCAATATTCTGCAAGAGCAAAGAATTAAGTTTGTGACCCCAAAAGAAATTGCAAAGGAAATTCAAATTATTAGCTTAAAAAAAACCGGCCAAGTGCGAATCGTACTCGCGCACGAAGGGTTCCGTACCATTATCTATAAAAATCACGTCTGTTGTATGAGAGCCCACCTTAAATATTTATTTTATTTTGTTTTTAGTCTTTGTTGTTATAGCGGCAACAGAAATACATAATTTGTGAAACTTTCAACTGTCTAGCTATCGCGGTTCTTGAGATACAGCCTGGTGACAGACAGACGGACGGACAGACAGCGAATTCTTAGTAATAGGGTCCTGTTTTTACCCTTTGGGTACGGAACCCTATAAATCACCGGGGTATGACCTTATTACTAGGCTCATCAATGCTGCATTTGTGCTAAAGCATGTTCCTGAGCCATGAAAAGTTGCTGAAGTGATTATGATTGCAAAGCCCGGTAAACCACCTCACGAACCATCATCATACAGGCCCATTTCCCTGTTTCTTATAATATCAAAGCTGTTTGAAAACTTGTTTTTAAAACGCCTAAAACCTATAATAAAGGAGAAAAATCTGATCCCTGACCATCAGTTTGGTTTCAGAGAGAAACTCTCAACCATAGACCAAAAAATTACCAACATCATTGAGAGAACGCTTGAAGATAAAAAAGTCTGCTCCATTGTATTTTTAGATGTGGCACAAGCTTTTGATAGAGTTTGGCATAAGGGTTTGAAATACAAGCTAAGACTAATGCTGCCCAGTGATTTTGCCGATATCCTGCAATCATACATTACAGATAGAATGTTTCGAGTAAGGCACGAGGATGCCTTTTTTTTTTTGGAGTTATAGTTATTAAAGCTGGCGTGCCTCAAGGTAGTGTGCTGGGTCCAGTGCTCTACCTGTTGTACATGCATGATATACCAGAGCTGGAAAATAATACGATTTCAACCTTTGCGGATGACACCTTTATTATGGCTACAGGGTCATGCCATACGGAAGCAATCAAAAAGGTATGTACATACAAGTCGCTGTAAATAAAGTTCATGACTGATTAGATTAATCTAACTTTAACTTTATTAAAAAGAACCAGCCGATTGATTCTGTAAAAATCTCACGGTGAAAAGTTAGGTGAAGTGAGCTGTCAATAGTGTCAATCCCTAGCATTAGTTGGAATGACAGCTCACTCCACGCTCACTTCACCTAAGTTTTCACGGTGAGATGGTTACAGAATCGCACTGCAGGTACTTAATAATTAATTACAATCTATTGTAATTAATTATTAAGTACCTAGTTTTTTTTAATAAAGGATAAAAAAAATATATTTGAAAACAAAATCCCGTGCACATGATGACCACAGCTGCGTCCGTAAGTAAAACAAAACAGCAACATCCTTTTTAGGTCGACTAATAATATGCGCTGCAAGCAGGAATAGTCCTTACGGTGGTCAGATTTGGCGATAGTACAGACGCCAGCACATCAAGCTACTACAATCTGTCAAATTTCTTTAATAGATTTTCAACATTAACATTATCGCTATAGCGTTAAGGTTCAAAGTTAATTGGGAAAATTTGACAGTTTCGGGTAGCTTGACCTGTTGGCGTCTGTACATACATAAATAAACTTTCTGACCACTCCTATTACTCACATTTGCGAACTGGCTTTGGAGACAGGTGTTTTCCCTAGAGCTTTTAATGTGGCTCACATCTAACCAATACAGAAAGGGGGGACATAACTACCGCCCTATCTCTATCTTTCCAACTGCACAACACGGTTGGCGCAGTGGTTAAGCGATTGACTGCTGCGCTGCGTGTCGCGGGTTCGATTCCCGCGCGGAACAAATATTTGTATGGCCTACAACCTACAAGTAGTTGTTCCGGGTCTGGCTGTTTGTGTGTGAGTTTAAATGTTTGTAAACGCACCCACGATACGGGAGAAATTCCTGCAGTGCGATTCTGTAATCATCTCACCGTGAAAACTTAGGTGAAGTGAGCGTGGAGTGAGCTGTCATTCCAAATAATGTTAGGGATTCACACTATTGACAGCTCACTCTAAGCTCACTTCACCTAACTTTTCACGGTGAGATTTTTACAGAATCAATCGGCTGGTGTGGGGCACGTTTTTATAAAAAAAAAGCATTTGTGTTACGCGATTCAGCCAGTACGCTCATAGATTACAGCGAGTCGTCAAGCGTCGATTCCAGGTATTACGGGCCTTTATTTTATTTATTGTTAAAAGGATGGAGTGGGACAGAGAAAAAAGTAAGAATAAGTTTGATAACCAAATTTTTTAAAATTTAGATTAAACATATTCGTATCTATATCTATCTATACTTATAATAAATCTCTAGAAGTGAAAATTCTGTACAGACGTCAGCACATCAAGCTACTACAATCTGTCAAATTTCTTTAATAGATTTTCAACTTTATCGCTATAGTATTAAGGTTCAAAGTTGACTGGGAAAATTTGACAGTTTCGGGTAGCTTGACCTGCTGGCGTCTGTACATTGAAAATATCAAAAAAATAAATGGCGGGGGGTGTTACTAGACCGACACCGAACCCAAAAATGTGATTAAAAAAATTTTTGTCTGTCTGTCTGTCTGTCTGTCTGTCTGTTTGTTCAGGCATCACGCAAAAACTACCGGTTCGATTACGATGAAACTTGGTATAATTATTCTTAAATATCCTGGGCACCACACTGGGTACTTTTATCCCGGAAAAGTATATACAATAAAAAACAAACTTAATTTTGCGGTTCGATCCCTAGATCGACTACTGTACCAACCGCAAATAATAAGTTTGTCGTAAGTTACGTCACCCGGAGTATTATCTGTGCGACCTTTTTATTCCTTTTAGTTTTTAGAGTTATTTAGGTTTAATTTTATAAGTCGTAGGTATAGATTTTAATTTTCTATTAAAGGTAGTATATTTGTTAGTGTACACACGGCTACACATCAAGCTATGCAAAACCAGTATTGGCTGACCGTTTATTGTGAGAAAATATCATACAAAGTGAGGCCAAGACAAACTGGTTAAGTATAGCTTGACGTGTAGCCGTGTGTACGTAGTGACCGTAGGTTATTTTATAATACTGTTAGGTAGGATTAGTCATTCGTATAGATATTAGTTTTTAGGGATTTTGCTTATTTATTGAGTTTAGATTAGTTATCATCAGAAATATGTTTATTTAGGTAGGTTATTTTTTTTTAATTAGGTAGGTACTTAGGTAAAGATATCATATAGGTACCCTCTTAATCACCATTAATGAGACACAATTGGTTTTCTATTGTAATTAGCCACAAAGGGCCCGCGAGATGGATGGCATCCTGGGGAAGCACATTTTATCCTGTTAGCACGTTCCCGTGGCATAATTTCCGACATCCACGCGGGCGAAACCGCGGGCAGAAGCTAGTAATGAATAAAATTAAAGAGCCCAACACAACTTTGTAGATATACATCTACATCTTGACTGACTGCGAATGGCAACGAATTGAGCACAGGCGAGCAAAGAGTAAAACGAGAATGTTTACACCATAGATATCCGTGGTTTACACGGATTTTAGCAGACGGCGTAACGACATACTCGCTGCGGGTGTTACATTACGCCCCGGAATGAAGGTAGCCTGACAGGAAGAAAACTAAGAGTTCGGAATGACAATAGGATAAGCGTGTGTCGAATTCGTTGTGCCTCACAGGGCAGCATATTCGGCCCAACGTTATTCTTGGTATAAATCAACAGCCGTTTTTTTTTCTTCTTTTTTTTTTAGCGTGTAGTAATGCTCATGCATTCTGCACTACCACAAGGAGATATTGCAGTTATGTGGGACTCTAACCCATTAAAACTCCATGGTGTCCTCCTCTGCCGCTTACGACGGGAACACGGACACGCGTTAGGACTCATCCGTAAACCCGCCGCCCGCCAGACGACCCCTTGTCTGGGCACCCCTGCGACGGGTCAGGTCATTGGCCCTGCCGCCTGCCAATTTTCGGCCGCAGAAGATGGGAGAGCGGCCAACGTCATACCAACACTCCTCCTCCCCTGCGGCCCCACCGCGTCCGCTATCAGTCGGTGGCGACCCCGTCAAGGCCGCGGAAGGTAGGGAGAGCAACGCACCGCAATACTCCTCGCGGCACTCCTCTCCCGCCCGCCGCGGCCTCTAACCCTCAGCCGTGATGCCTCCCATACGGCATCGCGGCCCTCCTCAGTTGCGATGTCGCCCAAGTGGCACCGCAACCTACTTGTTGGCCGCTATGTCGTCGGCTTACTGGCAAAGCCCTGACGAGCGGCCCCTCCTCGGGTTCCTCTTGGCTTCACGGTGTTGACAGTGTGGAAACCCACCGGGGGGGATATATCAACAGCCTCTGCCAACTCCAGCTCCATAAGGGCAACATTGTTACCTTCGCTGATGACACTGCCCTCTTTTTGAGTTGACAGAGCTGAGGAGGTTTTTGATAGGTACAGCCTAAAAGGGTTTTAATCCAGTCTGCGAATGGCTCCGATTGAATGTTCTGACATTAAATGGTAATAAAACCAATTATGTTACTTTTGCTCATAGGTCAAATCATCTTCTCCATCATATGTGTTCCTGACGACACCTTGTGCTCCTGTAACGTTCTCCGAGGGCACAGTGTGCCATCCTCAAAGTTGGCGCCGGTCTCCCCTACCTATAGGTCTGGTGGTGACCTCTAATACAGGTTTTTATAAACCTAAGACCAAGGCCAAACCAGTCTCACAAAATTTTAGCTCCTTGTTAGGGTTTAGGTTAGTATTAAGTTCATAACGGTTACATTTATTGTGTAGAGTGGCCCCTAATTTTATTTTTTGGTAAATATATTAAGAGCGTTTTTGCACTGCATCCGTTCAGAATCCGAATTGGAAATGTTGTAGATTCGGACGGACAGAATTCGGATAATCTGATCTAGTGCACAACGCCCGTACTATGGGTACGTACAGACACCAGCAGGTCAAGCTACCCGAAACTGTCAAATTTTCTCAATCAACCTTGAACCTTAATGCTTTAGTAATAAAGTTAAAAATCTATTAAAGAAAGACAGACTGTAGTAGCTTGATGTGCTGGCGTCTGTACTTTGGACCGATATTTCTCGGATTCTAATTGTTTGCAGTGCGCAAACGCTCTTAGTAAAGGTGTACGAAGGCGTTTAGCGGTTTATAGAATATACTTCGTCGATATAGTGCCTATAGTCTCCGAATAAAATTCGTAGCACCTTTCATAAGTTTATGGATTCCCGCCCCCGGATTTCACTTCCAATAAAATGGTAAAGTTTAGGTAGGTATTTGTTTCTGCCAATCTATTTGGTTTATAGTGACTCGGGATCGTATCTGGTTTGGACAGCCCTGGGGCAGAAGTTGAACTGCACTGCTTTTTTGTTCTATGACTAAGTAGCAAAAAGCAGTGCAGTTCAACTTCTGCCCTGCTATAAGAGCTGGTGGTAAGCCCCGATCTAGAGGGCGAACCTAAATTATTACTGTAATTACTCTGTGGATGGAGCATAGTATCATTAAACGGAATCAAATTCAGCCTCTAAGTCTGCTACTGAAAAATGTCTATATGGAAAGACCTAAGAACATTGTCTAGCCCGAATATCGAAACCGGGCAACACGCTCGAGTCCCAAATAAATCGCCTTTGATTATTTACTATCCATAGATACTAGTTCACTCTGTTTTTTTCTGACATTCACTTTTGGCAGCAGTAGTCTAGAGCAATCTAGAGTTTAGTCTGTGGTCTGTTTATTTTTGGAACTGGAAGTCCGTGAAAATCGAGGATTTTACGTTTTTGTACGTTGATAATCAGTTAATGAATGCTCACACCTTTTTGTTTCTACATAATTATAGTGTGTTGAAGTGTTTTACTGTCAATTAACCTGATGTATCCAATACTTTTACTGTGTAATGCAACTCTTTGATTTGACACCAACACTTCCTGTTATTTCTATGAGCTGTCCAAAAAATATTTCAATCTGAAACAAATCGTGTACCCTAATAACATGTTTACTCATATATTATGATTGTAGCTGTATTTTGGGAGCCTCTGATGTAACCTTCATTCGCTATTTGTGCGCACAATAACTCCTATCATCAACATTTGCCTATTCTGATTTGAAGTTATTTTTCTAGAATTTATATCATGGTGCCAGGAAATAAGTAAAATGTCAACCGAAAATTGCTTGGTGAAAGCAATTTATTCCTTTAAGGGTAAAAACAATGACGAGCTATGCTTCAAAAAGGGCGATATTATTACTGTTACCCAAAAAGAAGAAGGTGGATGGTGGGAGGGAACTCTAGGCGAGACCACAGGCTGGTTCCCTAGCAACTATGTGACTGAACATAAAGGTATGCATTACTATTTATTATTGTCCTACAAAATATTACATTAATTTGTTATTACATAAAAATAACACACTATAAAAATTCTTCAAAATACTTAAATAAATTTTACCACAGATCCATCAGGTAGTGTGACAACATCGCCTATACGGGCAGCATCAGAAATACAGGCATTCAGAAATGTAGTTCTCAAAGATATAATAGACTCTGAAAAGGCCCATGTGGCTGAAATGCAAGGGCTGGTCAGCAATTTCTTACAGCCTTTGGAGAAAAGTGAAATGTAAGTTTTTGTTTGTATCAGACTTTAGACAACACCCAGTCCTAAAAGGCTATCTACTATTTGTATTTGAAATATTTATTTAAAAATATTTTATAATTATTAAAATATTTATTTTACAGTTGACCAAAACAAGTGACAGTGTAGGGAGATGTTTAAATAAAATTGTTATACATCAAACTGTTATAAGTACAGACGCCAGCACATCAAGCTACTACAATCTGTCAAATTTCAGCATTAAGGTTCAAGGTTGATTGGGAAAATTTGACAGTTTCGGGTACCTTGACCTGCTGACGTCTGTACATCAATTATGTTTTTGTTATTGCATATTTTTTGTAAGCTTTATACATATATAATTACTTATTCTGTTGCAATTATAACAAATTATCAATACTTTTAGGCTAACAAGAGATGAGTTCAGGCAACTAACGGGCAATATTAACGAGGTGCTACAAGTTCATGAGCAATTTCTAGCTTTGTTGGATGAATGTGCAACAAAAACTGGGCCTGATCAGAGAGTGGGTGGTCTCTTTTTACAATGGGCCCCTAAAATTAAGACTGTTCATCAAACTTATTGTGCTGGCCATCCTAAAGCTGTCTGCGTTCTTGATAAGTACAAGTAAGTAAAGAATTCTAATTAAATAGGTAGTTTGAAATCATCTGTTACTGCAATGGTTAGCATTACATTCTTTATTCACTCTGATATTTAAAATAAGGATAAATGATGAAAGATGATAATAACATTTTTAATTATTTTGTAAACTCCCATTTATTAAAATGCTTTTATTTTTATGAAAGTCTGGACTTGTATTTCTCTTTCAAAGAGTAAACTTTAATTACATATCCTCTCCTAAATCCGAATCCTGGATCTGATCCTGGCAAATATTTATGAATGTGAATTATTTTCATAATTTTTATTTTATAATTATTTTAGGGAAGCACTAAACACATGGATGGAGGAAGCTGGTGCTGTTTGTCCAGGGGTGCTAGTATTGACAGCTGGCTTATCAAAGCCATTCCGTAGATTGGGCAAGTATCCTGCGATGCTACAAGAACTGGCCCGTCATGTGCATGAAGCGCACCCTGATAGGGGTGACACTCATCGAGCCTCTGTTGTATACAAGGATATAGCCGTAAGTTTTATTTGTTTGTGGTTCTGTATTTTGCTGTTGCAAGTTTTAAACATTTTTTTTCATAAAAAAGGTTTTAGTTGTTCTGCATAATGAGTATTTAGTGCTGGAACAACAGCCTCTAACTTACTGCACTAAAACTGATCTTATTAAATTTCTTTGAAAAGGTACAGCAGTGCGATACTGTAACCATCTCACTGTGTAAACTTAGGTGAAGTGAGCATGGAGTGAGCGGTCATTCCAAATAATGCTAGGGATTGACACTAGTGACAACTGACATCAAGCTCACTTCACTTGAGTTTTCACGGTGAGATTTTTACAGAATCGACCGACAGTATTAAAATCCTAAAAGAAAAAAAATTACTAAGACATGTCTCACAAGCCGCTTCTTTCAGAGTGGTTGTGCGGCATTACGGCGACAAAAAGAGTTAGAGCTTCAGGTGGTAACCGGTGAAGTTCGCGGCTGGCCCGGTGGTGAACTAGCGTCTCTTGGTGACGTGCTGCATATGGGCAGCGTCGCCGTGGGCCCGTCGCATCAAGACCGCTATCTCGTCCTCTTCCCCTCTGCTTTACTGCTACTATCCGTCAGCAAGAGAGTGTCGGCGTTTGTTTATGAGGTAAATTTATTTTTAAATATACTGTGAAAATTCATAATTGCTATCTATACGTATTATAAGTAGTTTTTCGTGTGTGTGTGTGACGGCGTTGTTCTTATAAACTCCGCAACTTATTTTGGTTCGGTTTTCACCATCATTTGCAGATTTTTTTCCGAAAATGTTTCTGTGTATAATACGTTAATTTTAAACTAACATATATGTAATTATATTAAGGGGCCCTGCACAAAAATAACCCTTTTGCCAATTTATAATCTAATTGGAGAATGCTAAAAAATAATTGAAATATAGATCTGTATGACTATAAAAGTAGGTACAGTTTTTGTGGGGCCAAATAATTAGTGCCAGTCACTGCACATGTCAATATTTTCATCACTTTTGCACTCTCGAAAATATGTGTCATTCGCCTTGGATTTACTCATTGCCGATATTGTATTTTCATAAAATAACATTTAGATTTAAGTTAAAGGATTGCTGAAGATTAATTTGCGAACGAAGCAGGGGTGGGTCGTTAGTACTTATTAAATAAATTTTTACTATATTTTTTTTTTCTAGGGTTGTCTTCCATTGACTGGCATCACAGTCTCCAAATTAGATGATACAGATACCAGAAAAAATGCATTTGAAATCGGTGGCCCAATGATAGACACAATTGTGGCAGTGTGTCAGACAAGAGCTGAAGCTGATAACTGGGTGAGCCTGCTACAGAAGCACTCCAACACCAGCAGCCCAGCCCATGAGCCTGGACAACCTCAATCATTACCACATGTAAGTATCTGTTTATAAACATTGCCCCATTTTACTTAAAGAATAAAGAACTCTTAAACGCGTCTAATAGCCACTCCAACTAGAATATATTTTGTTATACATAAGACTAAGGTTTATTTTTGGTTGTATAGCTGACCCGCTCTCCTTCTGAAGGGGCGTTGTCTAGCCTCAACACTAGTCGCCGCAGCCTTTATCACGTCACGTTGCCACCGCCTAGCTACCCTTCTGCATCACCTTACTATTCGTTAACCAAATACTTCGCGAGACTCGTTAAGAAAAAAGTTATCACGAGACAAATGTTACGCAAACTTCTACATGAAAGGACGTGGGCCAAGGCTTTCGAGTTAACAGGGTTGCCGGTGAGGAGAAGACATAAAAATCATATTCGTTTAAAAATAGAAGATGACGGCACTATAGCCGCGGACGCAGAATATTCCGATTCTGATGATAGTGACAGAGAAACCGACGGGACTGAATCGTACACGAGCTCTAGCTGTACTGATGCAGAAGCAGTTAGTAACTCAAAAATAATGAGACAGAATGCTATGGAAAGTCCGCGAACAATATCATCGTGTAGTAGCTGGGGTAGTAATTTTGGTTACGTACGTTATTTCGACAACGCCGCTGATATGCATTTGGAAGGGAGTCAATCAATGGTCAGCGCAGATTGTACTCGAGATATATTTGAAGGTGTAACTGGCAATAAGATACCTCATCACACTATAAACACTATTGACAGTGGCCAAGAATACCAGAAATTGGCCCTAGGAGGTATGTTTTCTCCATTTGCGCCACATTCCGAAGGTACTGAGAATTCCGGTTTCGAAGCAAGATCTTACATGGCCTGTGAAGATTTAGTTAACATGGATGACAGTACACAAATTGGTATGCTTGGCAATGAAGAAAAAGATTTCATACCAACAAGACGGAGTTTCCCAAATGTTAGTGCCAAAAACGAAGCAGTTACCAAACTTTGGAAATCAACAGAGGAAAGATATACACCTGAAGAACAAGAAATTGCTGATATACAATTAACATCTGATCTATTACAGCTTTTTGCTCCTCCATCACCAAAACAGAGGTACAGTCATTTAGAATCTATAATACTCGACCCGCCGCCAATGTTTAGAAACGAGGAGGATAACATGAAGATAATCAACGTTAATCTGAACACCAATGTGCCTTTCCGGAAGCATTCGCTCAATTCCGACAAAAGAATAAGGCGATCTATGTCTAGGTCGATGGTGGAAACTGAGAATTACCACAGAAATGAAGAGGCCAGAATGCATAGAATGAGCTCTCAGTCTGAAAACCACAAAATGCATAGGAAATGCGAATGTTGTAATAGATCCATATGTCCCAGCCCGCGATCTTCTGATTCAGGTGTTGTGGGAAGTTGTAATCTGGCGTCGCCGGAGTTAAATATGCACGAATACTCGAGTTCTGGCACCACAGGCAATGATTCGGATACTCACGACAAAAGTTCCGATAATTCAAAAGGTTCTTTAACGAATTTATCGCAACGCAGTTTCGATGCTGACCATCGAAAAAAAGTTACCTTGTCTGAAATAGAAGCGGCTACATATGAAGATCAATGTAGGTGTACGTCGCCTTTCGGATCCACTGCTAGAACATCTTGCGTGACCAGTGTAACTTCGGAGAATAGTCTAGATGTTATGGATTCATCAAACATGAATGTGACGTCTACGTTTGCAGCAGTACCGACCGTACCAACAACGAAAGTCAAGCGTACCTCTATTAGATATAACATTGAACGTTACGTGCCAGAGATCAAATTGAAACCTGATCCTCCGCCAAGAGTGTACAGGAAGCCCAGTACTCACATTGAGATTCCTAAGAACGTGCGTCACCCGCTACCCTGCCAGTGGAGCACTTTGAACATAACAGAACGATCGAAGCCTAGCCTACACTATCATATGCGTATTTATCGTGAAACGCCCGAAGTCAATAATATGCAGAGGCAATCTCGGGCTAACGCACCACGCAATCGGGATGTCTTTAACAAGGAAAATAGACAAAGCATGGATGAGAATAATTCGCAAATGCGTAAAACGAGATCTCGCAGTGAGGACTTATCGAAAGTGCAGAAGGGTTTAGCTGAAGCCCAAAGCGGCTTTGTGGTGTATCGTTCAGATTTGTACGCACACTGGTGGATGAAAGCAAAGTTACCCATTACCGTGGTCACCGACTCAGGCAAGGATTATTCTTTTGTAAAGAGCTACTGATTTGTGTCACTGGTTTGAAGATAATATTGCCTTGAGGATTTGTAACCATTAGATTAATACTGTCATTAGAGTTACCCCAGTGTTGCAGTGCTTTACTTGATCATCCTTGCCTGTGTTTATTCATCTTACTAACTACAAAACAATCACTGCAAGTAGAAATCATGTAATTATACTAACCAATTAAGATGAAAATAATGCATGGTAAGGCTTAATGACCTGCTCCTCTCACCAATATTTAGACATATACATTGAACAGCAAAGTGTTTGGTTTCCTTATTTTATTGAAACCCATTTGAACTGGGGCTGTTATCGTAGTGTTATCGTCAAGGGCTGATAATCTGGTATACCTACAAGATTTAAGAATTCGATGTTATAATGCCATACTTATAATCCTTTGATCTGATGTTTGAAATGCTGCAGTGAGACAGCTGGCGTTTGTCCGCTAGACAGTCTTGCTTATTTAAGATATATATGTTTGAACAAGTGCTGCTCCAGAAAATTTGTACATTTTTGTATAAACTACTTGCACAGATGTATCTATTTGCTAACTTTTAAAATGTTAATACCTATAACGTGTTTCCTTCCGCATTACAAGTTGAAGTTTAAGTAGTAACATATTTTGTTTTCCAACAGATGGCCATGAGCGACAGCAATAACTCTGATTTGTCTTCTGGTCTAACAAACCACAAAAGATCACACTCATTCAACAATCATCAAAGCTACACACAACACACGCAACAAACGCAAAAAAATAAACAAAAGAATCAGTCAGCTCGATGGCTCTTAAATTCATGCGACTCTCTTGACCAATCACCTGCCAAGCCAAACAAAACTCCGATCGGCAAAAAGTTCTCCTCTGTTGATTTCATCGACACGGCTGGCTCGAACTACAGCAATAAAGGTAAATATGCTCATTTATTTACCACACGTGCTTCACATAAAATTGTTGTAAGATTTTCATCCAATTAACTTGATGATGATAATCTAGATGAATGGTTTTCTCATACACAAATAATATTTCAGTACAGTTTCGACGGATGTCTTATGTTTATGCCTCTAATGTTTCTAATGTGAAACGATTCATGCTCCTTACCTATATGCGATCATTCGTATCTTATATTATGACGAATGTATTAGGTATTTTTGTACGTGTTGGTAACAAATAAGATTTGTCTACTTACTGCAATATTTCCTTCCATGCACACGTAGGGTGGAGCATAACATGTTTACGGCCGGCGCCGCCTCTCAGGCCGCAATCATTCACGGTCGGTTCGGACGAAAACATTGGCCCGACGCACCCTTATGCGCCGCATCAACGAAAGTCCAATTCTTATGAAGAGGACGCCCTAATATTAAAAGTTATCGAAGCGTACTGCACCTCGGCACGCTGCAGGAATGCTGTCAGTTCAGGTGAGTACCTTTGCTTTGCTCCACCGTAACACATGACCGACGAGCCTTGTTAAAATACTGTAGAAAGAACCTACCATTGATAATATTTTAAATTAGCAACTATTTGCTTCGGCGGATAAGAAAAAAAATTGTGAAATATAATATTGACTCCTTTGTGCCTCTGCAATACACCCAACAATAAAAGTAGACCGATATCGCTAAGTATGAGATTAATGCATAATATAACTTACTTGCAAAGTATCTATAATAGCATAATGGTTGTAGTAATTGAATGATCATTATAAGCAGGTAGAAGGTATCCACTAACACAGCGTATTTATTATGCAGTACCCAATATTCCGCTGGAGATATTCGAGTCGACAAGGAGGAGACATGCGAAGTCAAGAAACCGTATTATCAGTTGGTTCTTAGAATGAAAGATCTGTATTTATAAATGAAACCAAATTTTTCGCTAGTCATACAAGTAGCGCTTGAGAATAATATTTGTTCAAGTTTGCTGTTGTTGGTGTAATGACGATAATATTTATTAATTAAGCACTTCGTGTATCAGTATATTAATTTATTACAATACTCAGTATCTCTCTCATATTTATATCGGTATTTATACAGGCACACATCTCTAAGTGCATGTGCAGCATGCTTTGATAATCTCTTGTTCACTGTATTAGCTCTCGTAGATCTGATAACGTTAGTTTTAGTTTATTCTCAAATTAGAAGATACGGTAACATTTATAGCAATTTTATTTATTGTATCTTTAGTTCGTATGAGTACAAAGTAGCTAGTCGTTGTAGAGGTTACTTATTTATTTTGTATCCGTATCGAATATAGACTCGATTATACGATGTTCAGTAGTTGAATATTTTTAGCATTTTCTTACCTACTGCCATCACCAAAATATATCTTGTCACTAACAAATCGCAAGAATCTCTTCAGTCTGCGCTTGTGTATAAACTTTAAAGAAATGCTGGAGTCAGAATCTAATAAGGACATTATCAAACTCAATCGTCTCTTGATCTGGTAGTCTGAATCTTTCTATTTTGTTACATGCGGCTGCCTTTATATCGCACCTGCAGTGGACTGCGGCCACTTATCTCTCGGTAAAGTACAATATCACGCACCCGCTACTAACATACCTCACTATAACTACACTAAACTTCCGACCGTCCAGCGAAGTAACACGCCCGAATATTCCGGCTGTAGTAAAACGACAAAAGTAAAGCGTAACAAAAGCTCCTCTGCGGCGGACGCATACTTGTATCGAGGGCCGGACACAAGGAGGCTGCTATCGGACCGAAAATTCGACATGAACCGCTCTAATCCTAATCTGTGGGAGTGTTCCGAAGAGCGTAGACAGAAGTTGATGTGCGGCAGGGAGCGCCGCAGCGGCTCGCAGCCCAGCCTGGCGCCGCTGCGGGTCGTGCTGGCCGCGCCCGCCCCTCGCGCTCCTCGCTCCGCGCGCTCCTCCACCTGGTGCTGTGGCACTTTTGTCAAACAGCTTACCAAATCTCACCATTTTGATTGACATAAGTAGAAAACGTAGTTTTATGCT
This sequence comes from Apamea anceps, assembly GCA_951799955.1. Taxonomy (NCBI): domain Eukaryota; kingdom Metazoa; phylum Arthropoda; class Insecta; order Lepidoptera; family Noctuidae; genus Apamea; species Apamea anceps. The sequence goes on along the minus strand of OX637505.1, from coordinate 11,693,619 downwards.
CAATTGTTGTTCCTACATATCAATCACCCTTTTTGCTGTTCGCTCGGATTACCTGGTATTTAACCGCGTCATGTTATCTTGTGACCAGTGTGACCGCTGACATTGTTTCATTTTCCAATTTTACATTTAACCAAAGCTGATCCCATTGACTAATATTATAATTGTTTGTTTTTATTTGAATAATCGCATCCTCATTTCATGTAGCTGATCATTATACATATAAACTAAGTGTAGTATATCTAATGCAAGTTGTAAGCAAAGCGAATGTTCGTGTGAAACTATTCGCTTTGGTTTCAGTTTAGTGCTAGTGCCATCGATGTAGGCTTAATGAAACGGTCGATCAAGCGTGTTATCTGTGTTGACATAGATTTTTCATATACAAATGCATGTGTGCAGTATTATTTAGTAATTAGAGAGAGTAATTTTTAAATATTGCTTGTATATTTTATAAATATATTTTTTGTGGTGCATTATTAAATTATAGCATAATTTGCATGATTATGCTTTTAGCAAGTAGTAGATTGTAAGGAAATAATATATTAAATGGTTAAACGTAATTAAAATAATCACGAATTGGTGAATTCAGTAATGGAATTCTGCCAAGGACGCAACTTTTTCATAGAAGTTGTATTTATTATTGAATCCATTAAATGCCAAATGGTGCTTTTTATACGCAGACGTCTATTAGGAGTCATTAAAATTGTCGTTACTTTGTTGAATATACACATAACTATTATTAGAATTTGTGAATGTATAAAATATTTAGAGTAAATACATTATGACTTGCGCATTATTTATAAACTTTTCGTTGAAATTTTTGTTCTATAGAATAGCTCTGTTTTGACATAAAAGAACGTTTAAAAAGTGCAAACAAAAATAACTAGCATGAAATAATGTTATATCTTTCGTTAAAAACACCTCGATATTGTGATACCACTACAAGAATGACGATGATTTTATATCAGTACAGTAAATTAAGTAGTCAAAACCAAAGAGCATAATATATTCGTAGGGGCTAGGGCTAATAGAGACAAGTGAGGCAAGTTATTAGATTGTGCGGCGGGTAATCACAGCGGGCAGCGGCCGCCGCGTGCCATTCATTTAATATTGAACAGGATAGCGCAATGTACTGCATGCTACATTTACATATGAACGTTACTGTACCGTGCCAACTGCAATACTGCCTACGCTTTGACTTGTTTCATTGTATCACTTATCTCATACATGTCTTTGTCCTTAATCATTTTTTTATCTCGAAAGATTAATCTCAAAAATTTGTTATCTAATTTAAAATGTTTATAATTTAATACAAAGTCACATTGGTGTATTTGACTATCTATAGATATCTTAATACACTTATTGAATCACACGTCACATTTGCGTCACCAACAAGTATATTATAAGAACTGATTCAGCGGAGCGCTATTCCCACAGCCCATTAGGGAAAAGAGCTAAAAATAGTGAAGCTTGTCAAGCATATGCTGGCACTGATTAATTGAAGTGGAAACTGGAAATCCGCCTTGTGCTGTTCGCACACACCGCCTCTTTTACTGATTACGGCTGAATTTTAATTAAATATTGAATAAAGTTTTGATTTTCAGTATTTTTTTCAGTTTGAAATCAGAGATATTATTTTTTACGTCGTAACAATTTTGCGTACATCCGTCATTTTTGAAGCAGTCAATTCAAATGCAAAGATTACGGTACAATTCCTATATATTTTCATATTATAATTTTTTTTTAGAATGCATGCCTTGATAGCTTCGTAATATTTTCTCGTAACAGTAGTAACGTGTGGCTGTAAAGCTTGACATTGCACAGCTTTCACTAGGCGAGATCATTGACACGAAGCTATCGATTTATTGTTGGTCGCGCAAAATGTACAATGCCTGTGCCTAGGTAATTCTGTTCTGATCTGGCGTAAAGGATACCTACTCTTATTTGGAGGGTATTTGTCGAGCCTTTTGGCTTAATTTAGTATGTAATTGGCACATAATTATGGATACAAGACACACTTTTGAGTGACCTGTCTGCAATTTTTTTTTTCTTTTCTTTGTAATTTTTGTAGGGATGTAATGCTATGAGTGATCGATAAATTCTGCAGGTTGTAAATTTTGTTAAGTTTAAACAGCTATTACCTGATTTCAATATTTATTTTTGAATACATGTCTATTATGAATTATGTATATGTTTATTAAACTTTTTCGATTTTTGTAGTTTATTAACAGTAATATAGTGTGTAATTTTGTATTTGTGTATACCTATGTATTCAACTATTATTACTAACAAATTGATGCCTTTTAAGAGTTGGATTTAATCCATTAATTTCTTTTCAAATACGTGTTGTGTTGTCAAATACTGTATTATATGATTAAAAATAAACTCTATATGTATTACATATTTACTTTCTAGCTAAAATGAGATATATGTATGTTAATGAAATAACCTTAATTATATTGTACGTGTTTTCGTTGCTTTTGCGCCCATTTTAAGAGGTATACGCAACAATTTGATATTATTAAAAGTTTGCATTACATTCTGAATGTTTGTGTAATCGTTATAAGGATCATATTGTACAACTTGTTCCTCGTCTAGTTTTAATGTTTGTCGTGATTTGTCCTTGAAATGAATATATTGATTCCACTTTTTAAATACGAATGCACACTAGTTTAATTTTAACACGGATGAGGTATAAGTTATTCGAACATATTCATTTATCCTATATGTATTACGATTCTAATAATCTTTACATCTTTACCTATATGTTAACGAAATTGTGTGGTACAATATTATATATATTTTTCTATGGAACTGTAGTTATTATTAACATCTTGAAATCAATTCTACAATTAATGAGCACAAGATAACGTTGGCATGCCAGAAATGCTACAATATGAACTAGTCGTTAATGTTCTATTGATTTCCAATACCAGTAATAGCTGCACTAACATGATATCTGATAATGAGACTTTCGACTCGGAAAAAACATCTACAACTAGTAAAATGTATGATACACAGTAGATAGTCAATAGCATGTTAATTACTTGAACAAGGGTTGATACAAGGTGGGTATCAGGTAAAATATCCATCGAAAGCTAATCTTAAGATAATACATTTTATACTTTCATATAATTCTATTTTCAGAATGCGACGACGAGAATCCCGCGATAGAGGCTTTGGTGAGATCACCGTCGCTGCCGATACATTGTGCGTCGAGCCAAGCTTCGCCGAGCTTGTGGACGATAGTCATGCGGCTGCAGAACGAAGTGAAAACATTGAAAATGGAAGTTAAGAATTTACAACTACAGTTGAGCGAAGAAAAACACGACCGAACTCTTGCCATCGCTACTTTACAGTCGAGAAACATATTGTTGGACGCGAAAGAAAGTAAATGCTAACGATTTTTTACGAAGTATTAAACTATAATGTAAGAATGATTTTATGTTTTATTTTAAAACCCCTTTTTGGTTTTGCTATAATTGAGATTATGATTGATTAAGTAGGTAAGTACATATCTACAAATGAAACTACATACTAGATAGTGTCATTTGTAGATGTTGAGAGTCGCTACGGGTAATCAAAAGCTCGAAAGTCACAACCAGTCTTATCAACGGCTATCGTGTTACCCATATCTGGATGGTGGAGTTCAGATAGGCAGTCGCTCGCTATAGGTATTCAGCTGCATCAGGTTAGCCAGAAAGCTGACCCCAACAAAGAAAAAAGGAAAAGGGCTAGGCAGATGACGATGATGTTTGAGTAGGTACTGTATACTTTTGATAGTATTTATTTTGATTAATTAAATACTTATTCGTATATTAATAATTTCACTCTATCGATATAGGAACGATTGGTGCGGAAGTGGAATGCTCATCCTTGGCATATTTCGATTACAACCACTCACATATCAGTCCTCACTCTTATAGAGCTGTCGGAATGTACAAGTCTTCAGTAGCAGGTAGCTAGCTGCGCACGCCACAGTTTCAATGAAATGGAAATTGGATATAATGTTCATATATCTACATGGGACACGATTTACACAAGGCCTGCGTTAGTTTACCTATCTGTATTGAAAGTAATATGTATAAATTACAGTTGGAATTTGGGCAGGACCATAACAAAAATACGATTCATTATAGATTTACCGATATCCCACCTGCATCTAAGGGGTGCCTATTCTAACCTGCTAACATAATATGTTGGAGTGGTGACGGGTGACTCGGTTCAACGGGCGCTCATCGGGGTGCATCGCCAACGTAGGTGTACCACACAGCCACGTAGGAATGCTGCGGTGTAAAGCACCTACTCGTGAATGTTTCTGGTGCAGTTCACTGCGTTCTCATTATAACTAAATAGATACCTAAGCGATGCTTTTTTTTTTTTTTTTTGAGGATGAGAAATCATCAAATGACCTCCCGCTCTGGGTGGAGCAGGAGGGAGTGTCAGACTCTTACTGACTAAAACCCACCCGTGTTCCTTCCTTAGCCCTTTATGTTCCAGGGCAGCGGTAACCCTTTCGGACAATCCCGCTACCCTACCTAAGCGATGCTTGCCTTAATAATAAGTAATTACTTATTATTCGAAATAATACGGAGTAGTGAGTCGCTAACATAACTCAGTGCGTTTTATGAAACCTTTAATGCGTTAATTCGTGGGTACAGGTGCGTGGGTCTACTCAAATCGACTACCTCCCTAAGACAAAACAGCCTTAAAACTAAAGAAATCTAAATTCCTCCCAGGTGAAGACCTAGTTTCACAACGTATACTAATGATAATGGAGGTTAAAGTCAATGTCTCGTCCAGTAGGAACAAGGAACGGCCCCCCACCCAAAACTAGATGCCGTATGATAGAAAAAGAGGAATGTGCCAGTATGTTTAAGAATCAAGTGGTAGAGAAAATGATTGCCATGAAGGACATGGAAGGAAAATCTGTGAATAAATGTTGGAAAGACATGGCGGATTGTATAAGGAGAGTAGCAAAAGAGGCGTTTGGAGAACCGAAAGAGAAAGGTATGATAGAAACGGATACATTGTGGTGGAACGAAGACGTGCAAAAGATGCTCAAAGAAAAGAAAATTGCGTTTAAAGAATGGCAGGGTGTAAAAAACGGGAATGATAGTTTGAAAGAAGATAAGAAGGAGATTTATAAAGAATGGAAGAGAAAGGCAAAAAAGGTGGTAGCAGTTTCGAGGGCTAAGGCGCAGGAGAAATTGTATGACTCACTGGGACAGCCCTAGAGGCCAGAAGGAGCTCTACCGGATTACAAAAGCAAGAGAAAAGAGAACGAGAGATATTCTTCACATCAAATGTATGAAAGACGACGCCGCCGGTAAGGTTCTGTACAAAGATGACGAAATAAAAGAACGATGGAAGGTTTATTTTAAAAAGCTAATAAACGAAGAGAATAAATGGGATGGTGTGCTTAAAGAGGTACAATTAAATATGGGTTTGCTGAGGGAAATTAGCATGGATGAAGTAAGAAAGGCAGTTCAAGGTATGAAGAATGGGAAGGCTATGGGCCAAGATGATATACCAGTAGAAGCATGGAAGTGTTTAAAAGAAGATGGAGGTATGTGGCTGACTTTATTCTTCAATAATTTGTTGCATGAAGGAGGGATCCCACAAGAATGTTGCAATAGTTCGCTAGTGCCCATCTTCAAGGATAAAGGTAATGTACAGGACTGCAACAACTATCGAGGGATAAAGCTCATGTCACATAGTATGAAGGTATGGGAGAAAGTAATAGAGAAAAGACTGCGAGAGAAGAGTGAGATTATTCCAAACCAGTTTGGGTTTATGCCAGGTCGAGGAACAATGGACGCCACTTTTACACTTCGCCAATTGTACGAGAAGTACAGACGTGCACATAACAACATGCAGATGGTTTTCATTGATCTGGAGAAAGCGTATGATAGGGTACCTCGTGATGTGCTGTGGTGGGCCTTGAAAGAGAAAGGTTTGCCCGGGAAGTATGTAGAGTTAATTGCTATGTACAGTGGATCTCGAACCTACCTTCGATCGGCTGCAGCTGGCAATACCGACGAGTTCAGTGTGGCTGTAAGCTTGCACCAGGGATCGGCTTTAAGTCCTTACCTCTTCCTGTTGATTATGGACGCTCTGACGGCGGACATACAGGAGGAGCCACCCTGGTGCATGCTGTTTGCCGATGACATTGTTCTTGTCGGTGAAGATGGATCTGAGATCCAGAGCAGATTGGAGAAATGGCAACAGAAGCTGGAGGATGTTGGCATGAAAATCAGCAAAACCAAAACTGAACATATGTTCTGCGATTTCGGTGGTCTCTCCAGTTCTAGAGCCAGAGCGCATGATGGTGCGCTTCTCCCAGTCTGCTCCGACTTTCGGTATCTCGGTTCACTCGTGCAAAGCGATGGCGAAATGGATCGGACGGTTAAGCACAGAATTAACACTGAATGGATGAAATGGCGGCAGGTCACGGGAACAATCTCCGACTCCCGCATTCCCCTTAAACTTAAGGCGAAGATATACAAAACCATGGTTAGACCTGCTGTCTTGTATGGATCAGAATGTTGGGCCACAAAAGGGATGAATGAAAGGCAATTGCATGCAGCTGAGATGAGAATGCTCAGAGGGATGTGTGGTGTTACACGAATGGATAGAATAAGAAATGAGTATATAAGAGGAAGTCTGAAAGTGGCACCGGTAACTGAAAAGTTGTGTGGAAACCGGTTGTCATGGTATGTATGTATGTATGTTGTTACAATTTTAATTTTCGGCCTCCTACGGTAAGCCGACATAAGCCCAACGGGCAGGTAGATTAATAAAGCAACAAATGAGCAATCTCAAACACTGTATATTTATATAAGTTGAATTTACACAATAAAAAGTGTACCTTAAAAAAACTACTTAAAGTACCTTAACGTTACAAAATTAAGTAGGAGTCTATTATTCTATTTTAATATTGCCAGCCAGCTAAAATTCCAGTATAACGAGCTAGGGTCGTGGGGAGTTGGAGATAAACCCAGTACTATACCGTTTTAAATGTTTAACTTAAATAATATGCATTTCAAAATTTAAGGTAAAACCTTCCAGTTATTTAAAACGGTATAGTACTGGGTTTATCTCCAACTCCCCACGACCCTAGCTCGTTATACTGGAATTTTAGCTGGCTGGCAATATTAAAATAGAATAATAGACTCCTACTTAATTTTGTAACGTTAAGGTACTTTAAGTAGTTTTTTTAAGGTACACTTTTTATTGTGTAAATTCAACTTATATAAATATACAGTGTTTGAGATTGCTCATTTGTTGCTTTATTAATCTACCTGCCCGTTGGGCTTATGTCGGCTTACCGTAGGAGGCCGAAAATTAAAATTGTAACAGTTGAGCAATCTCAAACACTGTATATTTATATAAGTTGAATTTACACAATAAAAAGTGTACCTTAAAAAAACTACTTAAAGTACCTTAACGTTACAAAATTAAGTAGGAGTCTATTATTCTATTTTAATATTGCCAGCCAGCTAAAATTCCAGTATAACGAGCTAGGGTCGTGGGGAGTTGGAGATAAACCCAGTACTATACCGTTTTAAATGTTTAACTTAAATAATATGCATTTCAAAATTTAAGGTAAAACCTTCCAGTTATTTAAACGTTATTCTATTATATTAAATGGGCGCCAGGGACCTTAAGAGTCCCGGATCCCAGAGCCGACGAAGGTGTCCATAATATTTCTTGAGGAACTATTCAGGTCAAACTCGAGATCCTAAATTTCAAATAAGTTGACCGGTTTCAAAACCGGACTTAGGTAGCCAACGGGTTCACAGAGAATCCGTGGTCAAAATAAAATAAGGAGTAAAGAAAAAGGGATAATAAAAAAAAACCGCCCCGCCTGCGTTATCGCTAGACGGACTTCAATCGACAGCACAGCCGTCTCTGCAAGAGGCTTCGAGTGAACTCGAGGAACGCGTCTCGCCGCCAGGATCTAGAGGAGCTCTGGGGCCTGGACGCGAGACCCGTTCCTCGAGTTCACTCGAAGCCTCTTGCAGAGACGGCTGTGCTGTCGATTGAAGTCCGTCTAGCGATAACGCAGGCGGGGCGGTTTTTTTTTATTATCCCTTTTTCTTTACTCCTTATTTTATTTTGACCACGGATTCTCTGTGAACCCGTTGGCTACCTAAGTCCGGTTTTGAAACCGGTCAACTTATTTGAAATTTAGGATCTCGAGTTTGACCTGAATAGTTCCTCAAGAAATATTATGGACACCTTCGTCGGCTCTGGGATCCGGGACTCTTAAGGTCCCTGGCGCCCATTTAATATAATAGAATAACGTTTAAATAACTGGAAGGTTTTACCTTAAATTTTGAAATGCATATTATTTAAGTTAAACATTTAAAACGGTATAGTACTGGGTTTATCTCCAACTCCCCACGACCCTAGCTCGTTATACTGGAATTTTAGCTGGCTGGCAATATTAAAATAGAATAATAGACTCCTACTTAATTTTGTAACGTTAAGGTACTTTAAGTAGTTTTTTTAAGGTACACTTTTTATTGTGTAAATTCAACTTATATAAATATACAGTGTTTGAGATTGCTCATTTGTTGCTTTATTAATCTACCTGCCCGTTGGGCTTATGTCGGCTTACCGTAGGAGGCCGAAAATTAAAATTGTAACAATGTGTTACGGAGAAAACAGGAAAACGTCGTGAGGAAAGTTTTGAGTATGAGCTCGTCGAAAGTCGAGTTTTGATGTACAGGTTTGAAACATATGCCAATCGATAGAGAAAATTATTACAAACAACAAATACTAACGACAAAAATGTCGTAAGTGATATACTTTCTGAGTTATTCCAGTTTGAAAATATAAAATATATTAAAAGAAAAACGTATTTTAATTGATTTAATAGTCCATTATCATCATTTTAAATCATTCCGCGTCACTACTAGTAATAAATTGGGTTATCATAATAATAAAATAGTTTAAAATAATTTAATTATTTAGATAATAATTTTCTCTATCGATTGGCATATGTTTCAAACATCAAAACTCGACTTTTTATGTACTTGTAACTTTAGGTATGCCAGGCTTCATACAAAAATGTTCGATCTTCTTTCATTCACATCCATCGGTTTCTTACTAAACTTCAACTATATCCGACGACCCTGCATATTTATCTCTTTTGTTGACTGTACCTACATATCTTACGTTTTTGCACGTACAGCCAGCAAGGAAAGTCAGTTAACAGTTCAGTTAAAATAATCATAATGTTGGAATACTCTTTTAAATCGGAACATTTGTTGCCTTTCGCTGTTGACTTACCTGATGGAGGTAAAATAAAATAGTTAGCCAAAATGACCAGAACCCAATTGCGTAACACACGATCAATCGGAATCGCTTTCATTTTGACAGTTCAACAACATTCATTGCGTTATTTACGTGTTGAGCAGACAAATTTTTCGAACTTATGAAGCAATGGATTGACAATTTGCTTCAAAATGATTCAGATTCCGATTGATCGTGTTTACGCAACTGGGGGGCCGGTACCTATTAATGATGCCTGGATACAAAATGTGCTCACACAAAGGTTTGGCCTGCTACTGTTCACGCATCAGCTAATACTAATTTTGAATATAGAGAGAAACAACTGCGAGTAGCCTCACACGTTGATAATGCGTGGAGTGCCTAGAAAACAACGATACGAGCTTGTTGAGCGTGAAATACATGATACATCGAATGTCAAGCGTTCCGGCAATTACTTATGGGTCAGGTAAGCAAAGGTCGCTGTAGGCTCCAATACTTGATTAAATAGGTTTTTATTAAACAAACTGTCCGGTTTCTGATCGCGGCAAAAGGTTAGGAAGGGTGGATGAAGGTACAGTCACCGACATAAGTCGGTTCAAACTTTTAAAAGAATTTCATGAATGAAATCTTCAAAACTATTCTTTGCTTCTCTTAACAAATGATTGTAGAGTAGGGGGGATTATTTGGAAGACTAGTACAATTACCTAATTATATATTAAAAACAATAACCATGTAGGCTTTCTTCTTTCTTTTTTAAATCCGTGTCAAAAAACGACTTGCCGCGGACTATAGGCACTCCAGCCTGAAATCAAAATTATATATAGGTAGATAGATAAGATATACGCCAATACGATTTGGGAAGGCAGAAAACAGTACCTACCTAGGCCTTAGATTTGGCTGACAAGGTAAAAAATGTAAAAAGCATGTAGAATGATATCTAGGAATAATTTTATTTTCGACACACCGTGATTTTAAAATGATTTCTCCCGGTACCTACCTTGACATCTCGTGACGCTATCCTTCAGTAGGTACCTACATATTTGGTCTGCTTAGGTAATGGCACTTAGTATTTCTAGTAAGTTGTTTTAATGAAAGTTGAGTGAATAAACTAAACACTTACTACCTTCCAGCCATCGCCTATCGGGCACAATTCCAACTCGCCTATTTCTTAAGTCAGCACTTGCCTGTCTTGGGAATCGAACTCGAGAACTCACTAAACTGAAATAAATTACATTCATGGCTGCAGTAATGTGCACGAAAAGGCTTAGGTACGAATGAAAATTCATATCTCATGAGAGAAATGAGTGACCTTGTTACTGAGTGGCACCGTTTCGGTATCTGTAGGTACCCTCTGGCAATTACTAAGTTACTTTTAGATAAAAGAAGTCGATCCAATTAGCCGGCCATTCCTCCTACTCTAGCTGATAAAATGCCAGAATGTTTTTATTTCTTGTGTAGCAGCAACTGGAAACGAGCATCGCGGACGCTTCGGCAACTCGGCATGACCAACAACAAACGCTACCGTTTTTAATTTAATTTTCAATTTACTGTTGGAGCCTCCTTCCCACTTCTGCTACCTTTTCGTACATAAATAACGACGGGTTTGAAGTCAAGAATTAAAAGTTCACCGTTCACGCTACCTCACTTAACGTCTGTTTATTTCGGACGGGGGCTTAATCGCTAATGAATGGGTAGGTAGCTACCTAACAACGCTAATGCATTTCAGCAAGTCATTGAAAATGTATTAATAACTTTCATCGATGATGTTTTTAATACTTAATTACTGATTTATAACTTGGCATAAATGTCACCAGAACAATAACTTCGGCTATTTAGACGTAGGCCTATTTTTGGTCCTGCCGGCCAATCTATACCTAAAGTTGTTACAAAAGGTATTTAATTATCGAATCTAACACGAGTAGTGTAGCGTTACCTCGTAAAACGAAGGTTCAATTATGTAACAAAACTCTAGGATTAAAAAAAACAAGTTGATGCAAAAAAGGAGATGAGTTTTTGTATTGGGGCGACCGACCGGAGCGTGTTGATGTCTCATACGATTTGACCTCGCATGTTGGGGTTGATTTTCAATGAATAAACCCAGTTTTTAGGTTCCCTCTAGGTAAAGCTACCCATTATGCCTACAAACACTACCCAGCTCGACTCATTTCTCCCATCCATCACATTTATAAATTAAATTGAATAATTTATTCTAGAATTCCTATCAACTCGATCCATTATGAGAGCATAAGTTTGAGGATTTGTGTTCACTTTGTAGTGACCTTTCAATTTCACAGTCCGCAGTAAGTAATTTCAACAAAGGACGTTAGTTATAAATCGGAACACAACGCGATATAAATGGCACCTGACTGACCAATGTAGTTTCTCAACTAGCTACGGCCAAGAGTTCCTTAGTTTGTTTTCTTGGTTCTCCTGATTGATATAAGTTCTTAGTTGAAATAAACAACGGGTTGGCACTCTACTTTGAGAAATGGTTCAAGAGATATTTGCGTATCCGCGTGTTGCGTAGTACCTATGTGTTCTTTCGAGGTGGAGATCTTTATATAAACACCTTTATTTTTATTATACCTACTTTCCTTTATAAATTTGGGTATGTTAATTGTCTAAATATGTCTTTACAAACCTTTTAGCTAAGTAAGTGAATTCTTTTGTGCTCATAGTTTCAATTAACAAAACTAACGAAGGAATACAAGAAGTATGCTTTAATTTTGTAAAACCTCGTTTGAACCCACTTATGAAAAAGTAAACTGGCCGAACTTGACAAGCATCCGCATTTAGTGGCCATTTGTCCGGAAAAAAAAGATAAAACCACTTCATGGTATCAAAAATTCCCTTTTGCATAAAAATTGCCAGCACCCAATAGGTAGTAGAGTACTTACCTTACTAAAAGAAACTCAAAATAAAACCTTATTCCTAAAATATTAAAAGAAATCTTGTTTTGTTTTTAATAAACCCGAGTAGGATTCAAATAATTAATATTCATTACAATATCTGTTGGCAGTCGTAAGGCTATGTTCAAATAAAAATAAATATCAACTCTTGCATAAAAATATTATTTGTTTTTTTTTTACATAATATTCAAAAATAAGTATACACTCGTAAATTACTTCTTACAAATTAAGGTGATGGCACATACAATTTTTAAATAATATTTTATAGTTATAGGCAGTTCTTGATTAGGTGGTCTTTTACAAACACATTTTGTATTATGTACCTACGCGTTCAGCAGTAGTCTGCGCCTGATATTTCGAGCCATGGGTTTCATGCACCGGTGAGCATATTCGAGAAGAAAACATTAGTCGGCCACTTTTTTAGTACCTACACTGCAACGTAGATACACAAATGATGTTTCGTAATGAACCGCCAAGAAACTATGAACCGTTGTACAGTCTACTCAGTAGTGTTGTTGTTCTGCGCGTCCGGGTATGTCGCCTGGAAGCGCCACCGGTCCCGCCAGCAGTGCACCTGGTTGCGTATGCGCGACACGTCGGCCGCGTACGTACGACAACAGCCGCCGACGTACCGCACGCCCAGATCCAGCCACTCCTGGACGAAGACTTCGACTGACTCGCACTTGTCGCGGTCTATCCACCTGTGACGTTGAAAAAATTAAAGTTACTATACTATTAGAAAGCGGTCTTACTTTGGAAGAAGCTCAGTTTTTGTTAATGCAAAACTGAGTCGCTGGATCCGGTCAAGTTAGCCAGTTCTATTAATTGAATTTTTTAATACCTTTCCAAATAATATTATATTATCACACAAGAATAAATCCAACGCCAGTGTATACTTTCTAAAGAAGGCAGTATGGGTATTTCGTAGCTGAGGCTACGACGTAGCTGAGGCTACGACGTAGCTTCGTAGCACATAGTTGTGCTACGGTCTACGACTCTACTTAGTCGCCGCCGCCGCTGCGAACTAGCTATTAAGCGGATAAAATGTGAAGTCACTATTGTGCTACGCTAGCTCGGCAGTCAAAACTTAAGTAGGTAAGATCTTAATTTCATTAGCGGTTCCACCTACATTTGAATAAGAAATCTTGACAATTACATTCACTTAATATACAAACTAAACAGTAGATAAATAACTTATCCTAGTCGGAAATCTTACCCTATTTGAGGGTTGTATTTTTCGCCCGAATTGGGGTAAACGATAAGCGGAATGGGGTCGTGTGGCCGGTCGTCGTTGAAGCCTTTCACGAGGCTCGACACAAAGGACGGCGCGCAGCAGTTCACTCCCACGGCGACGAGCTGGTCAGGGTTCGTTTCCCAACATTTCTTTGCGACTTTTTGGAAGCTTTCGCCGTGAGCTATACTTTGATTGTCCTGTAAAAAAGAGAGTTAACAATAGTCAGTATTGGCAAAGCAGCGGAATTTCTCATTGTATTGCGAACTACTATCTAGGAACGAATACGAAACAAAACAGTAGGTAGCTACAATGTTTCGAAAGTGCTTATCGTTTCGTGAAAGTTGTAAAAGTTCGCTAGATGAGGAATCTTACAGCGATACTTGTAAGTGTGCCGTTGACTAGCAAATAGCCTAGGCAGCTATAGGCTTTCCAGTTAAGTTGTAAAGTTTATAGTACCTACCTAGTGATTTAAAAGCCAGCAATCCTGTATTACCTACTTTATATTTTATGTCAAAGATTTGGATTTGGATGAATATATAAAAAAATGTTCAGGTGCGTGTATTGAAAACAAAATGTTTTTCACGCAAGAAAATTTTCTATCAAATCTTTTATCAAAGTGATCGGCGTTTTGTTCCCGATTCGTGCGACTCATACGAACAGAATAACAAACTCCATTTGAATATTTTGTGCCTAGGTATTCACGGTGTGCCAACCTATACCCTATTTAGATATCTATGTACTAAAATAAATAACTCTTCCGCAGAGCCCACACAACGCCAGCAACGCAACATGTCAATACCACGCTTTCACAAATCGATGATTTTCGTTATTTTAGAATTTCAAAATTGGTTTGGTGCAGGATGGAGAATTTATCGGAGCTATTACGTAACTCATCGATCCCAAGCTTTGAATAGACGAGTCTGGTTATGGTTGGCAAGGTTTCTTTATGCTCTTATACGTCCCATATAACTGAAAATGTAAGGAATTTGAAATGATACTGAGATAAGATATTTCAGCTTACTCGCTTACCTTACAACTGAATGCGATCCACGCCTTTATGTGAGGGAAGTCTCGTAGAAGGTCGCATAACATTTCAGCTTCTTCTTGACAAGGGATCGTCTCCAACGCCAGAAGGTCGACTCCCGCCGCAACCAGCGCCTGGATCCGAGGTCGGTGCCAATTTTTCATAGTCTAAAAACAAAGGTATTTCTTATCATGTTAGAACATAATTCTGCATTATTAAATTCGTCAAGTTATGATGTGGGAGTTCTATTATAATTCAAAACTAAACAAGGCATTAATGAAAACAATCAAAGAACTCCAAATTAATTAAGGCGCACATTTAGTTACTTCATGTTTGTTTCAGATAGCCATTTGTTCTAGGTTTCGTTAATTAACTGTCCACCCCAGTCAAATGCTGTCGGTACAGGAAAAAAAAACAAGAGAAATGGAGTGGAGTTTTTCATATTGCCGATGTAAATTTTAATTTGCAGGCAACTTTACGGCCCTCTTTACGATTTAGCCGCCGCTTTCAATGGCCTTTATTAGGCTATGCATTCATGGCTCTTTGGGTTCCGCAGAAATGATCGAGCGCCAGATTTAATAGTTTTTACTTTTTATCCAGCATTTATTATTTCGGTTCTAGATTTATTAGATAATCTACTCTAAAGTAGGTATAATATAGACTAAATAATCTATTTTCAAAAACGATTTCCTTGCTACGAAAATTTATATGATGAAAATATGTAGCTTGCCTGCAGATTCATGAAAAATCGTCTCGATTTTGCCGAGAAAGAAGAGGTTACCTTATACCTGGGATGGGGAGTGGTGGGGAGAAGTAAAGTATAGTGTTTCCCTTATGTATTCTTTTAAGCTTTAGCCACGACAGTGACGAGCAATAACTTAATATCTTCTCGTGACTTTTTATGGATAGAAGGTGTAAAAACAGGTGTGATGTTATGTTACGTTATTTATAAGTTAAAATACCTACCTTCGTAAATAGACAGATAAAATGTAACTTTTGTCTAAGTATAGGCAATATATTAGAGAGTAATGTTGTGTGTTTCTTCTGTTTTGCGATATTTAGCAAGAAATCAAACTTGCCAGTAGCCTGGTCATAAAATCAAAAGTCATTTATTCAAATTAGGCTGAGAATCAGCACTTTTCGAACGTCAAAATTACAAAAGACAGTCCCCCAAAAACGCCCGCCCTTCTCCACTTCCTAGTGCTATCGCTGGGAAGAAGAAGTGGCGCAACAAACTCCCTAGCAGCACAGCTGTCTGTTTAGTTAGAATATAGTTGCATGTATACAATACTAGGAACCTATGTTCAGTAATGAACATTACAAGAAACTTAAGTTATTTCCCATATGTCAGCTAGCCACGCCAATATACCAACAAATATAATAAAAACTATACGTACTCAAGCTAAACATAGCATATGACTCATATTTTAATGAACATCATCAGCCTACAGAAGTCCACTGCTGGACGTAGGTAGAGTTGCTACCAGCCACCGAAGTCGGCTGCACACCTACCCTGAGGGCGTCCTACCATTTACCGATTTGTCGATCTCCAATCAAGAACACGACTACCCCAACGGTCATCGGTTCTACGGCTATTTTGGCGGGCCCATTGCCACTTTAGCTTGCTTATTCTAAGAGCTGTCGGTGTGGCTTTCAATGAGCGACGGAACCAAATGGATGTATATCCTAAGGATACACAAAAACAGAATAATATTAAACTTTTACAGTGACTAGGTAGGTACCTGCCTAATATAGCTTTGTAGATAGTATTAACGAAAAGGAACCCTAAAATCGAACAGCATAGTTAATGTAGAATAATAAAAATACTCACTCAGTGAATTCAGAGCTTTTAGTTAGAAAGCTTTACCTTTAACATTTGAAGATCGATTCAAGCGATTGCCGCCCCAAAAGCACTCAGTGACAATATATGGAAATAGACAAAGAACCAATTTCGCGCCGGCCAAATTCATTAATTATTAACTACATCTAAGCGACTAGTTTTATTTACCAAGATAATTATTTATTTTTCTATATACAATGTCTAGAATATTGGCCCTAACAGGTATGCGGGTTACCTATCTATCTTCATTTTATAGGCGATCTAAATCGACGTCAGGTACGTAAAAATTGAATAAGTTATTCAGACAAGCTCGCTCCATATAGAGAACGTAATCTGTGCTTGCCGAACAGCTCATTTCACTACCTACAGTAAAATAACAATTTGCGCTTGTTTTTTTTTTGTTTTTGTAAAATTTCGTCATGTTTTTTTTATTTGACTGAATAAGACTGGTCGCCACTACTGCATGTTATTAGCAGGGCTGGAAATACCGGTATTTTTGGGAACCGCTACCATTGGCCTTGGTGTGATACCGGTACTAGAGTAGCAACTGTACTATTGGTATTTCTAATCAGTACCTATCGGTATTGTACCGGTACCAAAACCGGTACTAAACAAATATTTCTATAAGTTAGAATGAGAAACAGATACAGTAAGTAAAAAGGATAGTTAATAGACATTAGATAAATAAGTTCAAGGTTGCCAACTGTACCTACGAGGTTCCTAGTATAAATATGAGATTTGTGGTACGCGCCGGGTACCTGAATTTGGTACCGGTATTTGTTAGGTGGAGTACCGGTACCCGTCTGGAACCGGTACCCAGGTACCTACCAAACCGCTAAGTATCGGTACAGAACCTGTACTTTTGGTACCGGTTCCAAACCCTGGTTACAAATATTTAAAATCTGTTAAATAGCTTACCTCAATAGTCGTAGTATCTGCGTAGCTGCCATCATACTCCGAACCGTCGTGCAGGTGAGCCCCGTACGGCCCCACCGAGCCCACGACCAGAGGGATACGATCTAAAGGAACAAGTAAGTATTTACCATAAATACACCAAGTTCTTGTGTATAATATGTCTAGAGCTATGCTCTACGAGTCTACGCGAATACACATAACTTCCAACCCTTGCAAAGTGTAATTAATGCGTGCTTGCACCCGACCCTCGCCGCCGCGGACCCTACAATCTTTGTATACAGCAAAACACAAACATTCTTGAAATTTTATAAATTTAAATAATAAATTACATCTATACCTTTGACTTTACCTTGTTTCAAGAATCTCTGTGTTTAGTACCGAAACTCATTTTATAAACAGGTGGAAATATAGGTGCCTACCTATTACGTTCTAAACAGCCACTTGTCATTCTAAAAAGTTATACCGGTCATAAAGTACATGATGAACCCGTGATAAAGATTTAAAAGCGTATTTTCGAGTGGTTTTATAGGCTATTTGCCTGTTTACTAGAAAATGAACGAGGACTTGAGAAATGATTGTTAAAATTAGATATTTGCTCCGAGGGCACTTTCGTTACATCGCTTTTCGTTTGACAGAGTGTCATCTTGGGTATATCTAAAAAATCTACCTTGCTCTTTTGTGGCTGTTAGCATAAATCAGATTTCAAGACTTGTCTTTTTACATATTTCGGTTTTGTAAAATAATATGTCAAGCATACTCGTATATTTTAATGTGTAGGTGGATAAATAATGCATATTTTACCGTTTAGTCCGCTCTCGGCCCCTCGACCCCCAATAAATATCGAGTACTTATTCATTGTAGTAGGTATTCAAGCGACTTAAAATTTCAACATTCTCGCATGGTAGATATTTAATTAAAAACATCTACATACCTATTGTACAAATGTAATTTCACTGGCCAAGGAACCATTTGTCATTTTCATTTGATCTTTTAAAGTCTCCCATTTACTGCGGAGGGCTGCTTCCCCCGGTATTCATTTATGAAATATGTCACGCCATTCAGGCCCGTATATTGTAATGTATGGTTGCAGATACTTGCCGTTTTGCACGTAGTCCTGGTACTCCTCGAGGTACTGCGTGCGCGCGCGCTTGGCTAGCTCCACTGCGCGCACGATCAGCTCGGAAGCCTGCTCCTCCGTCACGGCCAGGTGCTCCACGAACCCCTCCACCGACGCCTGGTAAGTGTTCGTTATTACTAAATCTGCTCCCGCTGCAAAATAATCATAAAACACGTTTTATAGCCGCAAACAGTCATAACGTTGGGCGCATTAATCACATTAACATAGGCCGCTATTTAATGAAAACAAATGAATCCCAAGATTAATGTCTTTAACCATGCTACCGATATCTCCATGCTTTTCCTGTCAACGTTAATTCATAGTCCACATACTCCGAAGTCGGTATTACGAAACTAGTTCGATAAATATGGCTAAAGTTAAACTTTGTTAGTATTACGGACTGTGAGCGGGGTGCGACTAAGAGGCGTAAACAATTAATATTATTAAAACTTAGTAATGCAACACGAGCCCGGCTTGTTCAATATTACGGAAGCGAGCTCGGTAAAGGAACCGTTCTCTGTCGAAGAAAATAATTATGTAATAAATAGAAGACGGCGCACGGCTTGCGAATGGAAAGGTATTAGACAGACAAGGTGATTAATGGCAACAACGCTGTGTATCCCGAGTTGTAGTTTGTATACGAGGCGCCTTCGGCTGTGCGAGCGGAGCCGCGCCTCCTGCCGCCTGCCGAGCCTGTACTATGCAAATGTGAAGTAGTTAGTAGATGAGGGAGAAATAGCGGCATCACTTGCCAACTTGCTACAGCGTCAATCATAATAATCACAGCGGAACAGTTGCGACTTACCGGCAAAATATGTGTGCTTGCGACTTTATGGATTACATTGTACATAATCTGTCTGCAGTTTACGTAACACTGTATAATACATGTTTGAGTCTGATAATGAATGTTGTTACTGTGATAGTACAGCTTAATATAGTCAATAATAGCCATGTACGCAAATCTGAACATTATGTTCGGTAGTGACTGTTATCTTATGTCCGGCGTTCTCGACGAGACGAGAGTGCAAAGCGTTCATGTTTCCACAAAGCACGCGGTCATACATATTTTACATTTTTTCACGTTATATCTCCTATAAGAGGCACCAAAGCAAGGCAGTAGGCTTTTCCCTCCAGGGAGTTATTTGCTTGCAGACACTTTTCAGCTTTTCCTTATGAAAAGAAACGGTCCGTTTTGTGGCGAAGAAAAGCGCTTTCAGAGGACGATGACACGAGACGAGGTCGCACTCCCGCTGTCAGATGCATGAACATGACGAGCTAAAAGCGACCTAACGTGTAATTCGTCAAAACACGCATGTACACTTGTACTTAGCCGCAACGTTTTGCGGGTCTATGTAAGTATTTGTGTAACTTCGCAGTCGTTTGCGGTTTTTGTTGAACTGTGTTCCGATTCATTCAAACGTGTTGGAGAATAACTGTTTCTGTCAGTAAAATACAAGGTAGTTACTAGAACTTAGCGAGCTTAGGTAGTGGGTGTTAAAGTTCAGATGCTAATGTTGTGTGTACTTAGTTACCATATTGGATTTAGAACAGTTTGCGAATTTAGCATAATATGTTATTCCATAATACATGCTGTTGTAGTATCTGTTGTGAAAGTGGGTGTTTATACTGTTTATTTAAATAATTAGTTCTGGCACGTGTCCGCCCACTTCATTAGCAAGACGTTCGATGATGCGCACTCTGCCACGTTGCATAATAAAGCACTAATTTATTATTATAATGATAGTGGTTCTATTATTAAATTACTTATGATGAAGAACATTCTCGGGAAATACAGTTTCCCGACCTTTTAAGAAAACACAAGCAGCTCTACCTTTATATTGCACATTCTTTGGTAGGAATGTAGGTAGGTACACCGGTAGAATTTTGTATTCCGCGTGCACAATGCACGCCTCATTAGGTAATTTATCTCTCGACTCTCGTAGAGGAAAATCTGTTTAAAAAATAAGGCTCTTAAATGAATGAAATTTTACCTCTTAAGAAGTCGAGGTGGGTGTTTACGACCTCGTCGGGGTGTGTGTAGAGGAAGCGCGCGCTCCAGAGCGGGTCCCCGTCGATGACGTGACCCACATGACACGACAGCTGCGTGGAGAACCCGCCGTCCAGCACCACGATCTGTGGCGGCTCTAGACCCTCGCCGTTCGTCGGTGTCATTCTTTTAAAGATGCTGTTCTGAAAATTAGAAGTAAAGTTTAAAGACCGAAGACATTATATTTCTATAACAGATTTTGAATAGGAAGTTGGTTTTACTGTTAATAAAAATCTGCCAAAGAATTGTAAGGGAACTTCTGAAGTGAATTATAGTTAAAGTCAGGCTCCGATTGCTTGCTAAAGCTGAGTTGCAAAAATTGTCGCAAAGCGCTTCGGGTAAAGCGGGATTGTCCAGCGCTCTTTGAAACTCGCTGGAATCCATTGAACCGTGCATCCAGATAGGATATGTATTCTTAAAATAGCTATACATCAGTATTCCGACTGAATATGGTGCTTGTCACTTTGTTCGAGAAGTAATGTGTCATTCATGTGCATTCTAGTCTGCGTACGGTCGACTATCGGTGATGAATTACGTCCATCGCTCCGTTCGTATACAAAGGCGTTCATCAATGTAGATGCTGAGGGGAATTGGAACGTGTAGAGACATTGTGGATGTGCGGCTGCCGCCGGCAGGAAAATGTAAGAGCAGTACTAATGCACTTCGTTAGACGCATGGCACACGAAAACAGCACAAATCCCCAATTCAATAAAATTTAAGGAACGCTAGTCTATTCTATAGGTAGGTACTAAGTATTATGCCAGCAAGGCAGAAAACAAAGCTATATAGCAGGCAGATGCTAGTAAAGTATTGATTTATGGAATTCAATTAATGAGGCGATCGGTAGGGACGCAGTTTCATCATTTCGAACGCTAAAGAGAAATTCCCCGAGTTAATAATAGGTACATTGTAAGCGTGTCTCCACCAAACGGCAATATACAGTTGCTCTCTTGAGCACAACATTTTTATTGATATGTATGCAGCGAAACGCCTTCCTTTTTGTAATGAACGTTACAAGTGTACATATTTTGTTTCGTAGATATTCTACGAAACAAAATATGTTGCTAAGTAATAAGTATACGTTCCTATTATCATTAACTAGCAGCGCCCAGCGGTTTTACCCGCATAAGTGTCGATCCCGTGAGAATATCGGGATAAAAAGTATCCTTTGTGTTAATCCTGATTATAAACTATCTGTGTGCCAAATTTCATCCAAATCCGTTCAGTAGTTTTTGCGTGAAAGAGAAACAAACATCCATCCATCCATCCATCCATCCATACAAATTTTCACATTTATAATATTAAGTAGGATTTCTCAGAAATCTAACCTAACCGTCTAATTAGCATGCATTATGTAAAACAATACGCTGCTTGTTATAATTACTGGAGTAATGATTATATTACGTATTTGTTCGTATCAACTTAACATTTGTGGCCCTCGGAACACTGTTCGACATTATACAACCACGAATAGAAGGTTTTCAACCAATCAGGTAAGTTGATTTACGAGAATTCCCGGGAAATAAATACAACTTTTCTGTTTACAATCTGTCTAATTTTTTCCAGGCCTGGAGCTAAAGTTCACCTTGCATAGAAAGTTGGTTTGTTGAACTTTGTGGTTAGGGCCACTCAGTAACGTCACTTAGTCGACTCTTACAACACCGTTGAAATTACTTTATCTATTACACTAGTGACACAGGGTGCAATCTACAGTTGCGACATGTCAAAAAAATTCTGTACTATACAGGGTGGCAGAGACATCGACGCGCAAACTGTATCCATGAATTCAGCACACTAGTGTCGCTATTTTTTGTTTACCAAAAAAAATCTGCTATTTCATAGAAAAGTGCAATAGCTACGCGGCCAAAATTATATATTTTGGCCGCGTAGGTATTGCACTTTTCACTTAGAACAGATTTTTTTTTTATAATAACTTAAAGGTAAAATGTCAAGGTTCAGAATCATGTACTGAATCCAGGTAACCGGTAGCGCGTCAGTGTCCCTGCCACCCTGTATTGAAGTTAAATATAAATATATTATACATATAAACCTTTCTGAATAAATTCTCTAAATGATGGTGAAACCGCATTAAAATTTGCTGCGAAGTGAAGGATAACAACGCGGTTACACAGACAGGCTCGAAAACCAACTTTAATAAATTTATAATACGTATGTATAGATGTGATTACAACGTAGATGACCTACGATGAATGACTCGTGACTATGTCGATAAGGCGTGCTTACACTCTCACATAACATGTAGATAGGTAGGCACTTATAATATGTCAACACAAGTAAAACCAAGGTCCATAATTTATCATAGATACGAAACTGTCAAATATCCCTAATAAACGAAACGTGTTATAAATTTATGTTTGGGGTCCCAATAGACCATGCGGCACAAAGGTTACAGACAGTCAGGCTGCAGATGTATAGGTTTAATACAGTTTGTAGAAGTAAATTTTATGTCCACAATAACTGACGTTAAATCTAGCTAGATATTCTTTACCTTAGACCAAAAGGTCGAAAAACAGAAAGCCAATTTTCGTAATTAAAAACGTTCAAAATCTAGTGGCAATTTTATCTCTGCGACAACCAATGTTAAAAACTTGTCAAAAATGTAGAGGTATTTTTGACAGATTGTGACCAGGCTGTGAACGTTCTTAAAGTTATGAGAATTGCCCCTCTGGAGACAACATAGGTACATTATATCGGTATCGACGGGAGCCTCATCGTTAAAAGCAATTTCTTTCAGAATGAACGAATTAATGTATCTAGTGGTTTCGGAATGACTAGGAGAGTCGATAAATACTTTCCAAAAACTGGTTCAAAATTAAACTGGAACAAGTAAACTTCCATTACAATTTATCTGTGCATTTAGTAAACTACGCATAATAAAAGCTTTTGTGTGTTCCTACTAAAATAACGTGACATTTTGGTTTGATTTAAAAAGTACGAAATCTCCAGCTCCGGACAGGGTAACTCGTATTTTTCCCGTGTGTGTCTGCGGCATTATTAATGGCTTATATCAGCAATGGCTTGGGTACAATAAGTAACATCTGACAGCACATACCACACCGCCTTCTATCTAACTGTAATTCTTGCAATATGGTGTTACCACAGAGCATTTTATGTCTGGTAAAACTGGACTTACTGCGATAATCACGAAGATTTCGATTCAATTTGGCCATGACTGAAGTCTAGCTGTAGCAGAAGAATCACAGTTTTAGAATGTAGTTGATAGGGAAACCACTCTCGTAACTACATTTCTTTATTTCTTATTGAAAATCAATTTAAAATTTCAATTAAAATCCATGCTGGTCGCTATGGCTCCAAAATCCAATGATGCTCTCTGGTTTTTTCGAATATCGAACGAGCTATTTAGTAAGTCATGTCCATAGTAATTTGAACAGTTTAAATTACACAATACCTATCGTGTCTTATTTGTATTGGTACCCACATATTATCCCAATGTAATTAAATAGATAAATGTTAACACAAACCAGACAATATTATTATGAGTCTAAAATAGATAGTGCTCGTAAATATTAATTTGTCGCTATCAAAGCTCTTATTGTTTGTCCTAATCAAAGGGTAAGATCAGAGACAAATATTGGGAGGTGTTCATGATGTTCGTACATAATGCGATCGATATCATTAGGGCTGCGAGACGGAAGGAGGTGGAGTGTTGCATTGACAAAGGGAACCATTATCGAGTAGCTTAATTACCTACCCACGTATTACGTAAACGTATGCTACTTGCATACCATTTCAAGAAGTATGAAAGGAAGAAGTATAAAAGACAAAAAAGGATTGTGTGGTTTTATGAAACCACGGTAAAGTGAAACTTTTTTTCACATTATAGACATTTAACTAAAAATTTTCGGAATAATTCACTTTATCCCTACTCCGCAGCCGACCGTCACGTGACATGCAACACACAGACGAAAAAGTTTGAGACGATGTAATAAAAGTTTCACTTTAAAAACTAGAAATTAAAATAATAAAGGAAAAGAATAGAACAGAAAATGTTTATTAACATAAAATGCAGGTAAACAAAAGAATAAAAAAATGAAAAAGTGATGTGAAGTTGTGCAGCGGGGTAATTGCGTAACACAATCAGTAGCGATGGCTTTCATTTTGACAGTTCAACAACATTCATTGCGTTATTTAGGTTGTTGAGGAAGCACGTGTTTCAAAACTTTTAAGTAAGGATTAGCAATATTTTTGAAAATAAATATCTTTAAATCTAATATTCTTCAAAATGATTCAGATTGAGATTGATAGTGTGCGTAGACTGTTGGTGTGGTGTGGTGAAGAATTCATTCCCGTTGGTTGCATTTGGTTCACAATGTAAATGATGTAAGTAAATAAGTAAACCTTTTTTACTATGATGGAAAAAAATATTGAAGAATAACGTAGATGTTATCTAGTAATGGTCTGGACACGTAATAAACATAACGATAATTAAGTTCAAACAGTAATAAATCAAATGGTCACAGACCTCAGTACACTCAATAACGAGTGTTTATGTAGTCTGAAGTCGCGACTACACTTATCTCCAAAGAAAAACAATAAACATCGTACTGATACACGATGAAGTATGGAAAAACTATTCTTTCTTATTTTATCGAGCAAATTATTGCATAATTAAAATCAAGTATGTATGTATACACTCGGCCTTATTCAAAAGCGATTTACTCCTTTATTTTTTAATTAAATTTTATGTTGTTACGAACATAGTATTGTCGAACCCATACGTTTATGTAATGTGTCATATTTCAATGTTGCATTCGTTATTTCACGAAAAGTCGCAACTGAAAGTTGACAAGCGTTGACATATTGGTGCTCGTGACTGTACATACCTACATACATTAAACTTACGCCTTCTTCCCATGGGGGTAGGTAGGCAGAAACTATAGAACGCCACCTCTTACGATCCTTAGATACATACTCCATATTCCTTCATACATCTGGCCCGTGTTATACTTATAAAAAAATATTACGATTTTTTCCTTACCAAACTCACTCCATTGACATACCGATAGGAATAATATCCAAAAAATTATATTTGGTCAAAATTAAATACTTATAGTATAATGTAAAGCTCGTCGGAACTTTTAGAGACGACAGACGCATCCATGAAAAGGAAGGCAAACATATTAATTAATTTTTGTTTATGCAATCATCCACCTACATAGATGTAGATCTGAAGAAATAATAAAGAAGCCGTCGTTAGTCGTATAATCAGCCTATAATGTTCCCACTGCTGGGACTTAGCCCATCTCTCGACGAGAGTGGGCTGTAATCCACCACGCGGGCCCAGTGCGGGTTGGTAGATGTCACATATCTTCGAATTTTTGGTTCTAGGACATGGCGGTTTCCTCACGTGTTTTCCTTTACCGTTTTGAGAGCAATGGTGATGAAATAATTTACACAACGTAAAGCGCCTGTTAGGGTTGGAGCTTACGACCTATTTATTTATTTATTTTAAATAGAACGGCCGAAGCCAATTACACTATTTAAACATAATAATATAATTTATTTAACACAGTCAGGCAGAATGCATGACTGTGTTATATAAATTATATCTCACAAAAATTCAAACATTCGACAATATCATCTTCCATTCATTCGCAAACATATCAAGATCTGTGTTTGAGTCCAGGAGAGCGTTAATAGCGGCTAATGTCCGAGGAATAGGTGACTTGGAGTGTGCCACAGTACGGCAAGTTGGAACAGCCAGTAAGCGGTGTTTTCTGCCACGACAGTAATTGTCTGGGACAAATAGATTGCAGATTTCATTATTTCATTATTATATTCATTTCTATATCTCGAAGTCGCGGTCATTACCACCACACACAACTACCCCATTCTTGTTAGTCATATGATCGAGTTCAAATATTCTAGTTTTGGTTGTTAGCTGGCGATCTTGGGCAGCAACAGGCTTTTAATTAAATAAGAGCTCTTTAAGTTAAGCTCCTTAAGTTGTGAGTTACATGATTACCTACTGACAAATTCTTGCACTGACTGGATAGGTCCACTGGAATCTGGGTGGCTCTTTCCTCAAAATACCATTTCAAACTCCAATCTACATGCTCCTCACTGACCAAGATCACTTATTTCTGTACTTTAAAACCGACTGACCCCTGAGTTTGTTTCCCCATTTCTTCCTTCTCACCGGTAGCCAGATAGGAAATGCTGGCTGCATCTAGCTTATTTTTTTATATGACGTTTAAAAGTGATTCCAATTCTATTTACAGAATAAACAATTTCATTTCAATATTCATTACCAATAGATAAAAATAACTATAAATAATATTTGTACGTAGAGACCTACCTATAAGTACCTACTTATTCTGAGTTTATGAATTAACAGCGAAAGCATGTGTTTTGTAATTTTGACTTTCGAAAAGTACTGATTCTCAACCTAATTTGAATAAATGACTTTTGATTTTGAACAGTTCACAAGACTGATAATTTTATAAAACTTTTGAATCTAACTGCCTCGTTAATCCAGTGGTCGCAAGCGCTACTGTTGAGCGTGAGGTCCTGGGTTCAATTACCGGGACGGGCAAAGTGTTATTGGGTGTTTCCACCTGAACCTTCTCAGTACCAGCCCGGAGGTTGGATTTGTGCCCTGTTGATGGCACTAGGCGCGTCCCCTATTAAATAGACCTTAAACATGACTAGCGTTATGGAGGTGCACCTCTGCTTACCCCTTCGGGGAATATGTGATGTTATGTTATGAATCAAACTGCAATATTAAAGTAGCACTTTTGCTTATTTCGTCGTTACAAAAATATTCAGGAAAACGAATACATAAGAGAAAACTCAATCTCAGCTTTGTTCCGAATCTGACAGACGAGTAAGTAAAGTAAGTACCTATCTTCAATGTGGAACACAACTAGCCGGTAGATACAACATGTACTCAAACAATAATCGATGAATAAACATAATAGTGCAAAGTTATTTAGTTAAAGAATAAAGTTCATGTTACTGATATCCATATTTTTTGATACTGGTACACACGCCGACGAATTACACAAAGTAGGTAGGTAGATAATTATTAAGTTTTTATTTGTGCTGAAAAAAACATTAGGCATGTGGTAGTGTTGCTACCGAGCTCCGTTTTTCCAAAAGCGTAAAAAATGACAGCGACGCGACGCCTGTTTTCATCAACAAAACTTTTGCAAAATTGAAAACTGTAAGAACGTTTCTGCGGTAGTAGTAAGAGATACGAAATACTAGAACCAACATTTTACGACTGGACTTACACAGTTATACAAATTTATCCAGTAAAACAGAGCCCTACCTATACTAATACTCGTAACTATCGTCTGAGGTAACTTTACAGTTGTATTACATATTGAGAAGATTAAGACAAGTTTGAGCGAATGATAAATCTCTTCGACCTGCCTATCAGTATTTACGTGACTCGGAGACGAAAGCGGAGGTCACCGCGTTCTGATCCCATACTTCTTGCTTATCTGCTACAATTAAAACTACCTAAAACTACCTACCATTGAGTAATGCATGCATCTGAGCAACATTGTATCAAATAACGTTGGAACGAAAGGAATTTGCGTATTGAAACCTCCCCTGACAAACTCATAATTGTTTTAAAAGTTTTCGCCGAGCTTTCCCGAAGCCCTCGTCGCGAAGTTCTTAAATTATTTCGGAATGACATAAAAATGTGAAGGACACTCTAATTAAACATAAATCACTACAAGAAAAAGTTGGGGAGCCTCCTATAAAAGCGGTTGAGACATTTTTGCAGCTAAAGAAATATCGTTTTCGGTGACAACAATATTTTAAGCGTCTCGACATACACCTGAGCACGGAGGGCGCCGAAATGAATTATTGTACGCCCTGATAACTTGCATAGACCACGAAAGCCTACGCTTATTACATGAAACTCTTCTTGAACGAAACGCGTTTCGAAAACGAAATTCGTTTTAAACTAATTCCTTTTTGTCGGCAAACGGCGCTTTAATAAAAACTATTTATGTAAAACAATAAGGCGTTAGGTTCAAGTTGGGAACTTGTGCACCGTAAGCTACGTTACAAAACTAGTCATTTGAAAGTTAAGACTACAAAACTAAGAGGAATCAAACACCTAAACCCGATACCATAGATATAGGTACCATAGATAGACTGTGTTGCACATTATAATAATCCATTGTGATTGAATTTAAGATACATTATTTTTCGAACGGAAGTTTTCAGTTTCCATGATGATGCAATTTATCATTTTGAGAGCACGCAGTGATACTATGCGATAACGTGTCATAATTTAGCGACAGTATTTATTGTACCTACATGATACCAGATGTACCATAATACCTACTTTGAATGTCGATTAAAAAACAAACGTTTTGTTGTTTGTGTGTAAGCCGCAGATTACTGGGTACCTCTGTGTCTATTTTCGTTGAAAGGACCTTGAATAGATAAATATGTGGAATGATGTTAATAAAACTCTTCCAAAACGTAAGGCAAGATTGGTCTAGCTGATAGACCTACATACGAGTATCTATTGATTGATATGTCCGTAGAAAAATCGACCGTAAGAAAAGAGCATTCATTGATGATATTTTAACTAAGAAAAACAAACTCAGAATTAAGTAAATATGCACAGTAATATTTATTATAGCGTTTAATATACCTGCCGGCCCGCTTAACTTATAAACCTACCGTATTTAAGGCATTGTATTATAGACAATAAAATTCACCAAGCTTCAATAAAGTCTATAGTTAATATGTTAAAATATCACATATCGGCTTTAAAAATATTCTAATTAACCACGTACTTCATACTGTTAAATACTCACGTTACTTGCGCGTTAATATTCGAGTGATTAACTCGACTCAAGTTCACTAAACGGGGAACAAAATACTATACTCTTTTTATTTAGAAAAACATGATTATTAGGCAACGCGCAAACAAGCACTATCATGAACACACGCGCGACGCTCGTATCAACAGCGTGATGCCCACGCACTGGGGCAAAACAAACAAAATTCTAGACAAAAATCGTGTCTTACAATTTGTCTTGAAGATAAACTAAACACACGATTTGACGACGAGATGAAGACTGAATGTTGAACGTTCCCCGAGACTCGCTACTAGGAGAATACATTAACATAAATGAATACTAAATAACAACGCTGTGTTATCGTTGTGTTATTATTTGTTAATCGTTCGGCATTAATTATTTAGTTTGTTCGGAAGAGCTAATCGAGATCAAAGGTCACATCGGAGTCCACAAACGTCTAATTAGGGTAGGGATAAGACAAATGAAATTTTAATCGCTATTTACCAGGAAATATAATTATAGCTTTTGTCTATACAGGTATATTTATGGCATTATTTTGTCTTTCCATCACATTGGATAGGTACTAATGTTATGTAGATATCTACTTCAGTACATGCAAATTTTACTTTAAAATGACCCGATCTTGGTAAGTTGTTGCATGAAACTTGTCCTTTTGAAATCATCTACGATAAATTACACTTTAAGTACCTATACTTAAGTACTCATATATTAGCGCCGATTCCCTTGTACACAAACTAAACTAAATTTAAGTTCAGTGCATCTTTTTCTCTCTATCTCAATAAGAGAAGGACAGAAGATAAAATATTAGTTTAGTCCTGTCAAATTAAGTAAGAAATTGAGCAAATCAGCATATGTACTGTACAATTTATCACATAAAGTTAGCAAAAGTACTCTTCTCACAGCTTACCATGGCTTGGTGGCATCGATTTTAAGGTTCGGAGTAATATTCTGGGGCAACTGTAGCGAAAGGGAGGTGATATTCAAAGCCCAAAAACGTTGCATAAGATCAATGTCAAGTTTAAAATCTATAGATAGCTGTGAGCCTGTGTTTAGGTCTCTAAGAATACTAACCTTCCCGTCGCTGTACATATTGGAAGTGTCCATCTTTGTTAGGTCGAATTTAAATTTATTTCCGTCACTTATCGACATTAGATCAAGGTCAGGCCCTTTAAGACTACAATACAAGTTCTTATTACATACAGAAAAATATAATACAGCACTATTAAGAAAAAATATAATGTCAATGGGGCCAATCATTTATAATAAAATTCCACATAATCTCAAAGAACACCCCACACGCATATTTAAAACTAAACTGACTGAATTGCTATTACAAAAATGTTACTACTCTATAAATGACTTCTTGAATGACAACGATTTATAACTGTACTTTGACTTTTTTTTTCTTGTAATTTGCATTTTAAATACATTTTTGCAATAATTTATAATTTGATAACATAATTTTCATTTTTTTAATGTAATGACTCTTTATTGTGACAATTTATTTATGTGTATAAATTTTTTGGTGTCTTGTTATTTTAATGTCAATGTTATGTAACTTAATGTTTTTGCACGCCGTAAGGTAGAATGTAGCGGAAACATTGTATTCTGTACCATCTCAAAACTGTACCTACATTGTGAGCAAATAAATATTTCTGATTCTGATTTCTGATTCTGATTAAGATACTCCATAGACAGTATAGACGTGATTAAAACATGGCGACTTAAAATACGTCAATTTACGTCAGGCGCTGAGTAATTTGACAGGACTAAACTAATATTTATCTTCTGTCCTTTTCAAATTGAATAGAAAGAAAAAGATGCATTGAACTTAAATTTAGTTTAGTTTGTGAACAAGGGAATCGGCGCCATTATTGTACATTATAAAGACACTGTTTTTCTTCATATGGAAGAATAAAAGCTTATCCTTATAAAAAATAAATAAAATAAGTGATTATCGGCAATATTATTGTTACCGAGTATTTTTCCAGTGGCTGATACACTAGGCGCATTGTGCGGCGCGAAGGCTGCTGATTGGCTCGCGGAGTACATTTCGAGACACCAGTAGATATTAATAGAGTTATCAACATGGAGCAATGTACTCGCGGCTCGCTCCAGCAACCGACCGCCGAAACGCAACTCCCTAATGTAATATTATTGATGCAAATCCAACTTCATCAATTACAACGTTATAATATACTGTAGGTGGGTCTAGAAAAGGATACCTGGAAGGATTTGGGGGAAGCCTTTGCTCAGCAGTGGAACAGCGTAACATAAAAATAATAAAAAACTTGTAGCCAGATTATAAATAAGAGAAAAAATAGTAGCAGGAACTTGTTATTGTAATCAAATATTTTAAACATGGCAATATTGTAAAAAAAAACAGCATAGCAACAAGCAGATAACAATGGTATGGTAACTGAATATTAATTTGGAAGAACACAAGAATGATGAAATCAGAAGGCCAATTCTCGTAATTTAAAACGTTCAAAATCTAGTCGCAGTCTCATCTCGGCGACAGACAAATGTCAAAAACTTATCAAAATGCAGGGAAATTAGAGGAATTTTTGACAGATTGAGACTGAGATCAGAGGGGCAATTCTCGTAATTTTAAGAACGTTCACAGTCTGATCTCAGTCTCAATCTGTCAAAAAATACTTTTAACTTCCCTACATTTTGACAAGTTTTTGACTTTTATTTGTCGCCGAGATGAGACTGCGACTAGATTTTGAACGTTTTAAATTACGAGCATTGGCCTTCAGACTGTGAACGTTCTTAAAATTACGAGAATTGCCCCTCTGGTATTTTATAAAATTTGCTTTTTCTCTACCTTAAATAACTTTTGCTGGAATACCGAATAACACCAACCTGCGAGTCTTATGGTAATGAAAACAAAATGCCGTATGTAGAAAGCACATATAAAATTAAGTGCAAACAACTGAGGTCGCGTTGTAAAAAGTCTGGCGGCGGGTAGCGACCCGAGTCAATGAAAGGGTTTTACCCACATCGTTAACGACGATACCATGAACCTACCTCGTGCTGAAGGTAATATTGCCTGTCCAAGTAGCAGCTGCTGAACCTTTATCGGTCATTCACCACGCGTCGGCTTTATATTTGAAAATTCTCTACGTGTATACCTATTACGTTCGTAATAACAATATTTGCTGGCAAGTTTTCAACACTCAATACTTTCACGCAAAAGTATACTGTGCAATGCTCTATTGCAATATAGGTTCCACTATGTTGTCATTGTTATACAGATAGACATCTTAATTCGATCAAATCCTGTAGATAACTTTGAACGATACTACGTTTCTGCTAGACACGTCGGATATCTGATAGCAGAAGTAATTGTATTACCTACATAGATATCTAGTCAAATCACAATAGCTGTCTCATGCAAGTCAATTATGTCTATCTGCCGCCTGGTTAGTTATCCGAACACACTGATACAATATGAATTCAGTACGAGCGAGTTACAGTTGCACAAAACTATTAAACACGATTATTTCGTTGGGAAATTGAATTAAAATTCAATTCTGTTATCTGGTAGTTGCGGTTGAAAGTCTAGGCGGACAGATACACAAGATACGGCAGACGCTGCTCGCTACATGCACACTTGTTTTATCTATTCAATTAAACGCTGCGAGAATGCTATCACAATATTATGATAACAAATATAGTTTGCGCAAGACCTCTCTATATCTTAGATGAGACGGATTTCTATGTAATGTTATGTAATGATGATCGTGGTTTTGTTAGAACACATTGAAGCTGCAAATTCAACAAGCACGTAAGTAATGTTGTGTTTTCGATACAGAGGCTCTGGTTTGACGATATCGTGAAAGTCGCGGGAAACTCCTGGATCACAGACGCACGGCACCGGGAAGTATGGCAGAAGCTTGGAGAGGGCTATACCCCGCAGTGGCTGATTCCGGACTGAAACGGTGATGATGGTCTAGATTAGCAGGTAAGGCTATTGGTCGCTCTAAGTCTAGATAATATTACATTTTGAAAGCCAAACTCTTATGTATTTTTTGTCTTTGGCTTCTACAATGGTATTTAGTGGTATTTGGGCATAATGTCCAAGTTATTGAGGTCTGTTTCTTATCTATAATGCACACATCTTCCAGTTACAAAAGGAAAATGGGAACATTTCCCACTATAAAATTGGCATACTTAATAAGTTACGTCATAACCTCATCAATAATTCAAATTGCAAGATTTTGCTGCACGAGTATAATCGTTTCCTACAATCCAATTTCTTTGTTTAAACAACGAAATTGAATATTGAGAAAGCGCTGCAAAAGTCCGTAGTATAAGTTTTAGGTTTGTATAGTATAGTCGTGGTGAATAATAAATTATTATTTACGGTGGTGATTGGGGGCTACGTTCCGATGAAATCCCAGTGCGCTGCGCACACTGCAGGCTATCGTGTCCTTACCTTACTTGATCTATACATTGTACTGTTTTATATATGTGTTTACTTCGATCAAATATATTTTCCGACGTCTCCTCAAGTCTCTGACCTACTAGGGCGTAATAGGTGCCAACCGCATCTTGCTAGTGATATGTTCGGTCTACGTAATAGAGGAGAGAGCCACTACGTCGAATTTTAGTTTCGGAACATGTCACTTCTACAATACTTTGTCTGACCGCAAAATTTACCACGCTCTTGTTTTCGGCAGCTGGGCTTACGATGAGAACAATTAAATTAATTTAATAGTGATTCTGAAGAAATAACATTTATCTAACTATTTTATCTTTTATTATATCTATTAAGATTTAGCCTTATTTATTGTTCTACCTTAGGGAGGACCGCATTTTTGTTTGTATGTATGAGCTCATTGTTATTGGTGTCCAGCTAATTAGCATTCGAACCAGTAAACTAATTAAAGATCAATCTTGCTGAGAATTTCAGATGTATCACTTTGATATATCTCTTCCTTCTAATCAAGCTGTGCCGCCAGGGAGGTAGCGAGAAACCATTTAAATAATAAAAACATTCGCCCGAAAAAACAATTCAGTGCCGATCCATCGATTGATAAAA
The DNA here is from genome assembly GCA_951799955.1 of Apamea anceps. Classification (NCBI taxonomy): domain Eukaryota; kingdom Metazoa; phylum Arthropoda; class Insecta; order Lepidoptera; family Noctuidae; genus Apamea; species Apamea anceps. Next base: position 11,659,367 of record OX637505.1, on the reverse strand, counting down.
TGGAAATGTGATTAAATCTTGATTCCAACGATATTTGGGATTTAGCTATCGATATTGAATTAAGACTAGTAATGATTGGAAAAATATCTATTCTTCTTTTTCTGAGCGTATCGATGGCAAAAAAGTTCAAACATCTTTGGCCCAAAATTCAGCTGCGCGAACTCCGCTCACTGACGCAGTCATAAGGTCATCAAGCGCACAGGTGACAGGGCAAGACATCTATTGTAAGTGAGTGCGACCTATGAAGGTTCATTCATAATTTATTTCCTCCGAACAAACTCCTGCGTTTGATGGTCCTACATAATGGGGACCTCCACAAAAGCAACAAATCAAGAGTTGAAGTTGAAAACTCAATTCTCAACCTATTCATAAAATACCTATACAACATGATTGATTTTATAACGGCTATCGAAAGCGACCCTATCTACGGCCCGAGTTTTCGGAATTCCATGGTAAAAATAAATGTTTTTCCCTTAATGCTAACGCAGAAAATCTTTTGTGAGTCGTTTTCATCCGCCTGTGAAATTTCTTTAAACGGTGACAAATTGAAGGAATCATGAGTTTGTGATATGAGGTCGGATAAGACAGACGGATGGAGTGAAAGGCGAAATTATAAGGGTTTGTTATGAGTACGGAACCTTCTTGTCAAGATACGCTATTGCAAAATGGCGGGCGGTAGAGAAGATTTAGAATTTTTGATTTGAATAATTTTGCACTTGTTGTTTTTTTGGTTATAAATGCTGTTTTTTTTTTGTTTCCTGTTTTTTTTTTTTGTTTTCAACACACGTCAATACCTAATTATATAAAAAATTGAACAGCAACTAAATAACGATAAAAAATAATTATTCTGTTTTCCATTCGCAAGCGCGGCAGAATTATTGTTTCTCTTTTTGTCAGAATTAACTTGTCTTGGCATACCTGCATGGGATACCATGTGCGGTAAATATGGCGACAGGGTCGCTAATCTACCTATCCCTAACCATTAAGCAGGACTTAAACCTCTGTCTACCCTCTTCGAGCAAAATACACTTTACCGTAATAATGTATTAAGTAGACTGTATAACAATAAACGTAAGCCTTCCTTGTCTACGCTTTGTGTACCTACTCGTTTAACGGCTGGCAATTTTTCTCTATTTCTTAACTTCCTGGCACCGGTTCAAAACGAAGCATACCTCAATTTCTCTTTTAGACTCTGAGCGATTTATGTCTAAGACTTTATGTAAAATGTGTACTTATTGAAGTCAATGAAACAATGATGATGAAGGTAGAACCACGTCTCATATTGCCTGCCTGGTTAGATCGTCACCAGCCAAAGCCACTGTTCTGTTCACCCCCATTTAGTGGGACTGGCTTAGATGCCGTAAATATGGGTAAGGCTTATTAAACATTACGTGTGTAAATAATGGCCTCCCATCTAAATAAGAGACGATAAACTCGTCTCTTATTTAGATGGATATCACAGATCAATAATTTAGGGGTGATGTCCCGAGTATGTAATTAAAAAAAACATTTTCGCTATGAAATCGAATTTATATTTAAAATAAATGAGCACTCATTATCATTAAGCTGACATTATTTATTTGAACACTAATCCAGAATCCAAACAGAATCTCCGAGATGAAAGTGGTTTCATTAATTAAGTAATTAGGCACATGAACAGGTCAGGGTCTTTTGGATTAAACAAAATATATTCTGGATATATTTTCACCTGAAATGGGGAATGAACTCTAAAATTTCTGAGAACTACTTTCATTCGCTAGTTCCTAGAGAGCAGGTGACGTGGTTTACGATCTGCACTCGAGAAGGAATGTTTAGTGCAAATTGCAGAGAAGACATTCAGTTGTGCCGGTGATAAATATAATGTCAAATGATACCGACAGAGTAACGAGCTCTTTGAAACGAATAAATAGATTTCACGTCCAATAAACACGTACGTGCAAATGTAAGTATGTTGGACTATATAAATGTAAAACACGCTTCACTAAATTACATGCTCGTAAAGTTACAAACAAAATTGATAGGCTTACCTATCTATTGTTTTGCCAACTGGGGAAAAAAAACAGCATAATAATGTTTCTATGTTTGTCGTTTTCTTTCAAGCTGTTGTTGATTCATGTAAAATGAGTAAGCACTATGCTATGCACTATTAATCATTTCGGATATTGAAGAATGTTTTGAAACCCTGTAGTTTCGACAACAAATTTCAATCCATCAGTTAGAACAAAGATTAAAAGATTTAAGTGATTGTAAAGAACAGCTTTTTTTCGATTTTGATACGAAACTTGAATAGAAAAAATCCGTTGCGGTAAAGTTACATTTGGTAGAAGCCTACGGTGCTACGCTTCTAACGCTACGGTGCTACGGAGGTACTACGACAAATCACTTAGAATGTTTTATTATTAATTTCATATACTATAACTAAGTTGGATGTGTATAAAAGCAAGACGTATTTCTCTTAATTTTAATAAGTTTATTTACTTATGTTAGAAGATTTATTTAAAAAAATTGTTAAGATAAATAATTACGCAAGGGTGGTGCTAATATTATAAATACAACAATTTGTTCAACTGTGTGTACTACATATTTGTATGTTGATCTGATATTTGCTATCGAACCTACCTAGCAAGCTTCAACATGGACGGCTAGTTAAAGTCACACAATATTGCACGACTAGGTAAATACAGTACGGTGACAGGGACATCGACGCACAAACTATAATTAATTCAGCACATCATTTTAGACGCCCTAGAGCGGTCAAAATATATGGAACAGCATTTTTTTTTATAAATCTTATAAAAATAATGCTGTTCCATATATTTTGACTTGCTCAGGATCTAGGTTTTGCGTAGGTGTCCCTGCCACCCTGTGTTTTAGAACAGGGCAATTTATTCATGCTTTACAAGTGTTAAGTATCCTATGTCCCTAGCAGTCTGTTCAGATCCACCACCTCAGATATTATTCATTACCTATTAGGTACATAAATTACTAATCTACTAGGTAGTTTATGGAGAGTAGAGAGGCATTTGCCCTGCAGTGGGACATCACAGGCTTTTAATAATTAACAATGTTCTTCTTCTTAAAAAAAATAAAAATAAAATTGTTTAACTACCACTGTATTAAAAAAAGAAAAAAAAAAAAAAAAAAGATTGATATCGACACTTGCGTGTCGATATCAATCTTTTTTTTTAATTTATTTATTTACTGATATTTTAATACAGTTGTAGTTAAATAATTTTAAACTCACCAAACTTTTACGTTTGATGGCGAGAAGCGCTCTTATACTTTTCCCCTAGTTTAGGAGGCAGGGTTTCCATTATTTAAGCTACCTTTACTATCTAAACTTGTAACCTAATTTTTAAGTATATTTGTAAAGGTTATCTGTTTTCAATAAAGTTATTATTATTATATTATTATACATAAAACACCTACTACTTATACATATATTATAAAAGAAAATACAAAAAGGAAATATAAATAAAAGTACGTCTCATTAAATATAACTCTAGTGTACAATGTGTTTAGTTTTGTTTGCTATCCTGTATAATGTTTTTAATTTGTTTGTTTTTTAATCTAAATGGACTCGGCCGAGAGTTCAGCCACTTGTTTGGCGCCATCATCAGCGTCCATCAGTTCCTGTAACGTGCAGCTGACAGGACACGCAGGACACGATATTAAGTGTCCCATCGTTTGTGGAACAGCACCACATTTACACTCCAAGGCGGAGTCGTCTATGACCCTCCACCTGAACAGGTTTTCCTTGCTTCGGCCAACCTGGTTCCGGAATCTATTTAAAGACTTTCAGGTTACCCAAGGTAAATCGTGTCCAGGTGGGAGGTCTTCAGCGGGTGGGACGAAAGGTTTGGGCAAGGAAGCACAGTCTCGTAATTAATTATAATTGGTAGTTTAACTCCTACAATAAACTAATAGGTATCATTTGTAAAAGATTGAATTATTGGTGCACAATACGATTTGCATCGTCTGCATACTTACCATATCTATGACTATTCTTGGTGTATATAAAGCCGTGGCAGTAAACAGCAAAGCGTAATTAACAGCCGAACGCTAACAGCAATGTTTACGTACTCGTGGATATTCGGAATAGTTGTGTTCGGTGCAGTGGCGCTGCCTGGCCGGGTGCTGGCCCAGCCATCCCAGTTCCCGCCCAACATCACGACCTGCGAGAAATTTGAAATATCAGCACGGTTCAATCCGTACGCACTCATTGATTCAATGTGGAAAATATTTTACTTTTGGGCAAATAATACGGAACTGACCCCGATTGTTTTCTCGTTAGCGGCTAAAACCGTAAGGGATATTTTTTTTATTATTTATATTTTTTAATCTTATTTATAATGCTATTCCGTCGAGTGTGTATGTCACACTATGTGATTCCTGTCTACGACAAAAATATTCTTGGCAATCGCAGCTACATGTATATTTCTTCCGGTGTATTGGGATGTAACCCAATTTACTTTTTTTGCCTATCTACGTATTGTCCTCGCACATACCAGCAATCCTTTTTATATGTCCAGGTGTTATTTTGTATTTTATGGAAACTGACAGTGACAGTGAAAGAGCTGCAAGTTTGTGATATTTTTGCTTTTGTGCAGCTTGTTACGAACAGTTGCACGATGTTTCGTTTGGAGGTACCGTTCGTTTGGCAAATTATTATATATTTTTTTAGGAAAAGCTTTATTCTGTTCTTTAATATACTTAATTAATGTGTCGCTTTTTTGCATGTAGAGAGTCAAAAAGTTCAGGGAAGTTTACGAGACAGTAAGTGGTGACACGGAAGTGGAATGGGAGAAGGCAACCTTATTCATGAACGCGAAGCCTGGTACAGAGGTGCTGTTCATGTACGCTGCCACGCCAGGCGCCTTCCGCGCCATCGTCAAAACAGAACAGCGGAATAAAGGTGCGCTATATTGCCCCCTCCCTGCTCTCCCCCCGCTGCCATTTCCGCTCCTAACTTTTCCCGCTCGACTTGGCTCATAATGATAATAAACAGGTCGCATTTCAAACATTTTTTTTTAAGTTTTTCTGGTCTTCTCCTAATGACCTTTACTGTTTTAGTCGTTAAAATTGTAGTCCAGTATTTTTCATTTTTTTAAATAGATGGACCCCAATGTTTTACAGACAATAAAACCTTTTCAGGATTTTTTATTACACTTACTTAGCCACCACATTTTCCCAGAATTTAGAAATAGTATTTAAGTAGGTACCTAGTTTACAATTAGGGCATTACAAATGAGATTAGCCACTGAAAGCGAGGTAAACTGGATAAGTAGCACAAACTTAAAGTTGGATGGAGAAGTAAGTAATGGTTTATGTTACAGCTCGTCCAAACCCTGAGCCGTTGATAAAGTTTGCTGACGTGAGGATGAAACTTGTTGATCGGTATCTCGGCATGATGTGCTGCGAGGATCTCACGGCATATGCCCTGGCGAGAATGATGGAAGTGCCTAAAACTGAGGAAGCGTGCAACAAAGCGGCCGCCACCATTGGATATCAAGGGTACGAGGGACGATCGTACTTACAACTCATGGCTCCTGACAATGACGAACTTTAGTTTACTTGTGATAAACTTATGATGGATATACGAGTGTTGTCTCTTTTTTGATTTTGCGTTGTAAACCATGTGTAATAAAGGGATTGCATATTGATTTTGTTTTAAAATGATTTCTTCAAACTTATTTTTAATATTATTATACCGGCTTCTAATGCAAAGTGCATTAGAAGCCGGAAGATCTGAAGCAGGTAGAATCTCAAGAGTAATCAGCGGGGTCATTTTGGTGTAGGATTTAGAGAGTAATCAGCGGGATAATTTTGTTGTAGGATTTGGAGAGTAATCAGCGAGCTCATTTTGGTGTAGGATTTGGAGAGTAATCAGCGGGATCGGGATCATCTAACTTATTTGAACCTTCATCTCAAAATCTGAGGCAAACCAACCAATACAGTAAAAAAAAAGCTGGTAATAAATAAGTATCTAACCTTCTCTTTAACGGTCAGTTATGGCCATAGGATAGTGGTAGCTACCATTTCATAATTTCCCTAAAACAATCTCGCAGTTGAAGAAAAAATGTACCTACTCAACATTATGACGGCACGGTTGGCGCAGTGGTTAAGCGATTGACTGCTGCGCTGCGTGTCGCGGGTTCGATTCCCGCACGGAACAAATATTTGTACGATCTACATGTATTTGTTCCGAGTCTGGGTGTTTTTCTATCTATAATATGTATGTATTTACAAAAAAAAAATGTATATAAGTAGTTTATCAGCCATCTTGTTACCATTACACAAGCATTAGGTTGCTTAGCTTGGGACTAGATGGCGCTGTGTGAAATGTACAGGGATATTATTATTATTATTATTATATTTCCTTCGTCTAGTGTAGATACCTACCTGTATTTACTGCAAGTCAAGTCAAATCATTTATTTTAAATAGGCACGTAAAAAGCCCTTTTGAAAGTCAAAATTTAAAAAAAATGGAATTGATTCTAGTCGCCGTAGTCGTAGCGAACCTCTGGTTCTAAAGGCGCTCTCTCACCGGGAACATTGGCCTTTAATGTAACAATCCAAGATTCGATTTAGTGCACCATTGACTCGGTTCTCCTCACTCACTGATGTAATGCTCAAATCTGAACTGTTAGATACATTACAGGCGAATGCTCCCGGTGAGGGAGCGCCAGTAATATTTCGAGAGCGTTCCTAGCTTTATCTGCACAGCACGCGATGTATCGTTTACGTCAAACAACCTGTTAACTGCAAACGTCTACTATTTCACACCAGAAGCAGCCTAACAGATCACAGGCGATTGAGGGTTAAAAAAAAACAAATCTGAATAAAAACAGAGGTAAGCCTACCCGGCTTTCCGTGGCGCTAACGTACAATTTATATAACTTACAAAAATATTGGCGAGCGTTAGTAATATATCCCTATTTCCGAATGGTGCGCCCATAATATTTGTATGATGTGTTTAGTGAGTAATGTGGGGAGCGGGACATCTCCTAGTCCCGATCTACCGATAAATCAATTGCCAACACGCAATACCTTACGGTTACCATAAATAAAATATGTTGTTATTTATACACACACTATTATAAAGAACCAACCTCAAATTCTGATACCGGGAAAGAGTCTCGGTGAGCTTGTAACTCTAGTAATCATTAATAAAGGATGAGATTTCTAAAAATTCTTTAAAAATAATGTGTAATGTTCACGGGCAAAAAAAAAATATTGTCCTTTAACTACCTAGTAGTACATACTAATTCCATACCTCTGACTGACTAATTGGTGGCTTACCACCAGCTCTTATAGCAGGGCAGAAGTTGAACTGCACTGCTTTTTTGTACTAAGTCATAGAACAAAAAAGCAGTGCAGTTCCACTTCTGCCTTGCTATAGGAGCTGGTGGTAAGCCCCTTGATCACCCGTAGATATGTTTAGAGATGAAACGTGTGATGTAAAAAGATGTCAGAACCATCTTTTGCCGTTATTCCGCGCCCATACGTATGAATTTTTGGAGGGTAGCATTGTCTTTTTTTTTTTTTATGAGGATGGGAAATCATCAAATGACTCCTCCCGCTCTGGGTGGAGCAGGAGGGAGTGTCAGACTCTTACTGACTAAAACCCACCCGAGTTCCTTCCTTAGCCCTTTATGTTCCAGGGCAGCGGTAACCCTTTCGGACGATCCCGCTACAAGGGTAGCATTGCCTTGATATGTAAATAACGTTCCAGAATTTTTAAAGGTTTAGAATTCACAAAAAAATACAAGTAGTTTTTAAAACCAAAGAAACCTATCCAATGTCAATTTATAAGTAACTAACTTCTACCTGCGACTTCGTCCGCATATAATTTCTTGTTCCCCAATCTCCCGCGTCGCATCGCATCGCCGACCCACTCTATTACTTCCCGTTGCGTTATTTTGGACTTAGTTTCTTTTTGCTCAGCTCCTCATGGTCATAGCGTGACGTAAAATAGCATATAACCTTCCTCAAGAATTGGGCTATCAAATCCGATTGATAGTTCCAGATATTTGGTATTCAAATAAACCAACTCTGCAACTTTATTATTAGTATATAGAAGATTATGGAATCTAAACCTTGTACGTACCTAAAGATCGTACCTATCAGGAATCGCATACCTGGCTGGCTGTATAACGACAAAACTGACAACAGTGCAAATAAATAGGTGGGTATCAAGTCGACGATCTGCATTCAATAAGATGTCGTTGGCGAGTGCCCCGGGCTCCCCATATCCAACAGAGCAAATTTATTTTTCTCCCAACCATACTAGACGTCAACAAATAAGATTATTTTTCAATATAGAGGTTCTATTCGTTCTTTTTACAGCAAGTCTAAGTGAGGTCAGCTCAACAGGGCTTTAACTTAGAGAACTACAATCGCAATATATGTATAATATAATAGATATTATTTATGTGTCGCTGCTGGTCTGTTATATGTTATATATCTTTTATGTATGTATGTTCAAATCCATTAAATCATAGATCTCACCTAACATGTGCTCGTGTGTGTCGATTAGGGATGAGCGATTGTTTAGGAATAACAATCGAGCTGGTCGAATAATCAATTGGCAAGCTAAACTCATTCGAATGAACGATCGTTGAAATGTTTTATTCAAAATACATTTTATTTTCATTGAACACTGTGTATTGAATAAACTTCTTGCAATGTTTATATGTTTGTACCCATTTTATAATATCAATAGGTAAAATATATACCAAAATGAGCACAGAAGTTTTAAAGATGGTGTGTATAAGTCCAAAATGTTAGTGACTTGTAAATAAAGATCTGAGAAATGATCTGTAAATAAAGAAAATTAAAAAAAAAAAACTATTGAATACCTACGATGAATATTTTGCATAGATTCTTATTCGGTTAATATAATTGAATGCTTGTAACAGAACTCGAATAATTAATCCGATATAATAATCGAATAATAAATTTGAATGAAACCTCGATTTCACCTATCCCTACGACGCCGTCGCCGCGTCGGTGTCTTAGCAACGCTAGTTGAATAGCCAGATAGGATATTGGAGGTCAGTTCGGGCTGACAGCTCTGAGACGTAAAGAGGGGATTCTGAGAGGATATTAGCAGACTACAGTTATTATAACCCGAGCCACCGCACACTTATGTGTAGGGGAATATCTTGGCACTGATGCTCATATAAACTTTGGCAAACGAGAAATTACATTAATGAATAGTGGTATTATCTCGTTCATATTATATTCTGTCAGGCTCTATAAGATAACATGCTTATTATTCGACACAAAGTATAATAATTGTACATAATTTTGGCTACTCTATTCAACTCTATTGTATGGTAGACAAAAATATTTATGGTGGTTATTAATACATATATTGTAGGCATATGCTTAGATATACAGGATGGCAGAGACATCGATGCGCAAACTGTAACCATGAATTCAGCACATGATTCTAGATTATAATAGCGTAGAAATTTTTTGTCGGTTATAATAAAAAGTGCTTTTTCATAGAAAAGCGTACCTACAATACCTACGCAGTCAAAATGTATGGAAAAAAATTTTTTTTCAGAATCATGTGCTGATTCTATAATAACAGGTTGCACGTCGATGTCCCTGCCACCCGTATGCTTTCATAGTTTGATATAATGATCGAGAGCACAATGAGTAAACACATTTTATATTTGTTTCGATAATAATGTTAAATATTTATTGTACGATATCTAACAATACTCCGATGTAAGTAGTATAATATAACAGACACAACATATTGTCCTGTACCAAAATATGTTACCAGTTGTGAGCCCGAAAATCTTCTACTACATATTATATTGTATGTGGATCCACATTCCATACAGTCCTTTTATACCCAATAATACCAACATAAAAACAGGTTTTCCGCTAAAGCCGAAAGTGAAGTCCGAATCCGAGAAAATATTATGAATCCAGATGACAGTGTTCCGCTTGCACGTCTTCCTATTTACAGTATCCGAAGGAATTCCTATTAGCGAAGGTTGTTTTCTTTCTGACGGAACCATAAAAAGTTCTCTGTTAAATGTTCTGTCGACCCTCGAAACAAAATGTTTAACGTGCAATGTTTCTAGACTATCATAAAAACAATCGTAGAGCTTTATATTGCTGTTGCAAGAAAACAATTAAACCTTTTACAGTGAAATGTAAGGTAGTGTAAGTAAATAAAGTTGGCTTTCAGAACGTTGTAAGACGTCAGTGTGGGTATCCGACGATGCTTTTAAAATTTTAATTCAGCTGATCACATAGTCGACGTCTTGGGGTACAGAAGCGGGTGGCGTGCGTTTACTTAGAGAGTCAAAGAATACATCTTGTGTTGGTATATTACTCTGGAAGTACCGTGATTAATGTTTGCGTTGCGTTGGCGTCTACGAATAGAAGGAACAAACCGGGTTTCTCAACATCAACATTATATAATACTTAATGTTTAACTTAGGTACTGACTATGTATATGATTTGATGTATTATGTTAAGTATCAAGTAAAATTTTACATCTCGGCACGTTTCGTAAGTATGCAAGTGGAAGTTTCAAGTTTGAAACTTAGTTACGGTTCTGGCGGGAGTTGGATAAAATATACTGCAGAGGCAGAAAGATTCCAGATTAGTCCATACCGCTGATTATTATGAGACATGAAGAAAACTATAATAAAGGCAGAGACAAAGGCTAGCGTGCAATAAAGATCGAAGAACTAGTTCAAAAACAACAAAACTATGGTAGATAAACTTGTAGGTATACTCTGCTATATACTTGGTTTGGCAGCAGTAGGTTCCGAGTTAGGTTCATGGAATTTCAGCACGGACGGTGAGTGCATAATTAGGTACCTGTATGTAACACGACTGCGGAGAATTGTTTCCAACATTGTTTCATCTACAAAATTACAATTTAGTTTCCTACTAATAGGTACCTATAAAATAAAAAGACTGGTTCACATACTAGATGAATCTGTCAGTCAAGTTGGATTTCAATTTTTAAATTCACAAAGGCAGACTTATACCAAGAAATTTTTTATGACGCATTTAGTGGTTTCGTTTTTTAATAGCTAAGCAGTGAGCATGGTTTTAATGGATAGCTAAGAACGTAAAACGTAGTCTGGCCTAATTTCAATATACTGAGACAAAGTAATGTGCAAAAAAGGGTTCGCCATTAGTTCGACCCAAGAACGCAGCATACGGAAGGAGGATGTTGGAAACTAGTTGTGGTTAGATTCAGGATAATTAAATGATGATAATGACGGCAGACCCAATACTTTCGGCCGACACACATCCAAGAATTGGGCCGCCACGCCGCTGGAATTAGCGATGTCACTCGAGCCTTTGTTTATGAAATTACTAAAGTTTTTGTTCCCCTGTCGCATTGTATTGGTGTGTATGTATCGGCTCTTAGATGTACCTTTACCTACCTAGTAGGTAATAACACAAAAGCCACCTCTCACACCGTCGTTTTGTTTTAACAACTATCAAGGTAACTGTATTTCCCACAGTTTGTCACAGAACTTCCGCGACCCTTAACTTTGTAATGTTATTGTAAGTACATACGATGACAAAGTTCGGAATGGGACATCGATTCGGTCTACAATACAAACATTTACTTTTACGTCGAGTATCTACACGACGCCGGCGTATTTAAGCGCAATAGGTGAGACCCATGTGTGCAGAGCAATCTCATTCACCGTCCTTCTCATTATTGACCTCAAACACGGCCGTACGAGAACTTAAGTACATTAATATCATCTATTTTTCATATAGGTATGTACGTACGTATTTTAGCGTTCCATACCATTTGTAAAATGAATCACTAATGGAATCACAGCGGTGTCTGTCTGTCAGTTTTCTGTGACGGCCTTTTTATTCCGAGCCGTTTGTAATATTTGGTACCTATGGTTAGATATAGTTCGGGTTAACGTAAGCATAAGATACGAAGAGATATGTATATTTACTAAAGCGTTTCGAAGTTATCCTTTACATTTGGGAGTTGGGCTAAATCAATCTTATGATACTTAATTGGTTATGACAATAAGCGGCGCGCTTAGGGCGGCGTGCGGTGATGGGGGCGTTTCGCGTAACGCCTGTCCTATCTTACCCATGGAATATTAATTTTTAGCCAAAAAAAAAACAAAGTCATCCATAAAACTCTTAGATCACACTGTTATCAAATTTCTATACATGTAAATGTTTGTGAAGTTACGATTCCAGAAGTTGCACATCTTTGTTTTAAGTCTACGGTGTAAATTTTTAATCTGAAACCCTGCAGGAGGTCGCAAAATTAACCCGCGATATTAAGTTTCATATACCACCAAAATTCTTTAAAATAACATAGTTCTGAAGAGTCTGCCGGTTGAGAGTTGAGACATGTTCATGTTCATACTGCCTACTATATTCCACTGGTTAATTTACTGTTAGGTAGGCTTAGAGTGGATTAAGGTTAACTATACTCCATAAACGCTCGTTCCTAATAGAGTTACTGTGTTTAGTAACGACGGATAACAAGCTACGATGTTTGCTCACACGGTATTCAATATGTATATTATGTTTAATAATGAGCAGCGAACGAAGTTCTCTTAGAATGTATGCGGATTCATTATCTGGGAGACGCTGTACGCTGGATTGTGCATTTGTCTAATTCATTAAGTAATTGTTCCGATTATATTACTTATCTATTGTTATGATAATTTATATTTACAAATTAAAAACTAAAGTATTATTTAGTCTTCTTTACCTATAAGAAAAAATCGAAAAAATAATACAATATGTCATGTTTAACGATTTTATGTTCAAGTCTACGTACGTGTAGGTAAATAAATATTAACAATGGCACAGAAATATCTCCAAAAATTCTATTAGAATAACAATAGCACGAGGTTACTGAAGAAGCATCAACTTGTAAAATCTTTTGGTGGCTGTATTGAAAAGGGTGTGAAGCTTTCATAAGCGAGCCCGTCAGTAACGCGACCCAAACTTCTCACCGTACTCTCGAGAGGCACCGATGCCCTTCGTGTCATACACTTTTCTCTCTACCTTACCTTTCCGCCGTTCCCTACAAGAATTGCTAGAAATCTTATATATTTCTCAGAAAATTTTCCCGTCTGCAATAAAACTTAACGTTTTACGAGCCAGCGTTACTCTTTATCCCAAAGTTTTGGATTGATCAGAAATCAGAATATAAAATATTTGGGTTCGACTCGTTGTATGAAAACATTTCAAACCGTAACATAAAAATGAACATTTTAGATTTTGCTAAAGGTTATTGTTTGCGGTTATGAATAAAAATTGTACGAAACGGAGCAGGCCGGGAGTGCGCGGGCATTAAATCATTCTCAAAAGCCATTTGGACACAAAGGATATGGTCAATAAACAAACAGGACTCGGCACTGATAGCCGCGATCGGAGCGAAGTAACTGGCCGACAAATTTATATTTTACGCTGTTTTGTTGGCATATTTTCCCAGATGTCCCACTTAAGGAATTCTATCTGCAGAAGCGCCTCCGATACCCGAAATCTCATTTGTTCGTAGAGCTTTCCTACCTCACCTAATGCAGCTACTAATAAACCGGTCACGTCAACGTTATTTATTGTTATAGGAACAACAAAGAACAAGAAACTCGCATCGCTGGACTTTGTTGGCTGCTCCACCCCTTTTCGACTTTGTGTAAAATTGGATTTGCAGAATTATTTGAAATAACACGTTGATTTATACAAAAAAACACTTTTCCTGTTATTGGTTAACTAAAGCCAAATCATGAATTAGGATTTTTTTAAATATGACTGTAATAACTCTCTCGTAAAATTTGGAGCATTAGGCTGACTTACCGTTATCATATGTTAGTTTTCATACAGTAAAAGCGTGGGAGCTTATCTCTATTCCGAGCGCGAACGCGACCCCGAGGTAGAGCTAAAAAATGACAAGAGGCTACTTAATTACATTAACTTCAAAATGCCTTAATTTTGAATCCTATGACAAAAGATCCGACTACCGTCATAATTCCAATATCACAGGTGCTAATGAAGAATTTGCTAAATTACAAGAGGAGGCAATAAAAACGATATTACCGATCGCATCTTTATGATTTACCTTAACCGTACGTGTGATTTATGTTTGCTCCGCCCTCAGATATTCATATAATGAAATATATAGCAGCGGTGATTATGGTGCTGGAAACGCTTCACCTATGTCGTATCGTGTAAACAAAGACACATGTGCACAAAGATTACAAAGCTTTGCAAATTAAATTATTTAAGCAGAGCTGTGATACATTTTAATATTTATTTGTAGCTACTTGTACTTATAGTGGTTATGGTTATGTTGGTTTGGTAATGTGAATTATGCAAAAATATTCTCCGACGTAATTACTTAAACGATAAGATTTCTGGTTTCCTTCAAATAAGTTTAAAGTAATGTTATTCTAGTTACAGGTCCTACTTTCGAATTTATCCTCAGTTGTCGCTTATCTCAGGTGGTAAAACATGCCTTTTAAACTTGCAAATTCAACTTTTCTTAACTCTTTGTAAGTTAGATAAGCACGCTGTCAGGTATCTCCTACCTCTCCCCTTTCTCTCTACCTCTTTACCATCATTTTTTATAGTTTGAAACTTATCTCTTTGCCCACAACTTTTACCCAATAATTCATATTTTTAAAGATGAAGTTATATTCCAGCAGTTGTTCGTGAATGATAATAAAAGAAAGTAGATTCGATTGATGAACGTTGAAGTGATTTCCATTGAAATCGTGACTTATTGGAGTGACTACTTGAGTTTGCTCAAAGTTCATTAGTTTTCAAACTCGATTAAGATAATAAGCGTTAAAAATTAGGACGTTAAACGTTTGACAGATCCGTCGATAGAGTATTTACGTAACCGTGCGAAGCGCAATCAGTGTACGGACCCTAAATTATGTGACATTATTTGAAATTGTGTCAACATGAAGGAGCGTGGCGTGCAACGCAGCCGTGGCGGGCGGCTGCGGCGCGGCGGCGGGAGCAGTCGAGCTCGCTCGCCCGACCGCCCTTCGGTCCGGTAAATACAGCCTCCTCGCCTCTCGGGTATGGATTATTCGCAGCGAGCAGCGAGCGGAGCCAGTCCGAGCCTCGCGCCTCCCGCGGCTGCTCGTGCCCGGATCCCGCTTCCCGCACTCGCGATCCCTTCGTAGCCTTATAACCACGCGTAGCACGTCCGTCGCTCGCTGGCTCGTAGCGGTCGTAGCGCGCGCCTAATGTAACCTTCCACCCGTAGCACCGGGCTCGGCTACGCGACGCTATTAAAAGCATGCCGTTGTTAATACGGGTACCATTGTGTTCAAATGACGAGACTAATGTCACATTAAATTATCATGGGGAACACCTGTGGAACAATTGATATTTGTGAAACTTTCACGTGATTTGTTCGTTAATGTTTCATTTACGTGTAAGTATATAATTAATAACAAAAGTTTACTTTGAATATGTTTTCCACCGGTTTTTGGTGTATTCAAACAATATTTTCAAACAGAAAGTTAAGAAATAACTTTAAATGAAATGAAAAGATTGCTATATTTTTGGATTTGACGTTACATATTTGGGTGAATTAAAATTCTGTCATTTAAACAAGCTATGCAAAGAAATACAGATGAATTAATTTGTAAAGTAGCTCTGATTCAATTATTTTAAAGTCGCCCTTTTGTTAAAAGTAATTTGAAAACTTACCAATATAATTAATTTCATTAGGCTAATTAAATTTGTAAATAAAATATATACCTAACAATATTTTACTCGTGTTCGAATTAGTTGATTTTATAGTTAAAATCACAATGGAATAAGGAGGTCTTAAAACTTCATAATAAACTAAGACAACTACAAAATCACTTAAGTATGTAAATCTTCTATATTGTTGCTCTTATTTTTATTTTGGTTAAATTATAGGGGCACGTGTCAAATTAAAACTTTTTCCCTAAAGTTTAGAAGCCCACTCTATGTACCTACCTACCAGCAGAGCTTTTCAGTCATATGTATCTCGTTTAAGTATATTTAATTTACATACACATAATTTTTTCAATTTAATATTAGGTATGTAAAATATGTTTGTGAGAGTATACATAATTCAATTCAATTACTTACTTTGCATTTTTTTTAGCACTTGGCAGACAATTTTAACGTAACTTTACGATTCAATATATTTCACATAAAATATTACATATAACCAAGTACCAGCTACCGTGGGGTCCGAGTGCGAATGGTCTTTTAAGGAAATTTCGAAAAGACTGGTTGACACTTCCCATGACCCAAGGGCTGGCTTTTACCTTGGCCAGAGGCTAAGCATTTCCATACAACGTGGCAATGCCGCCAGTGTCTTGGGTACATTACCAGTCGACAGCAATGTGGATGAATGTTTCAACGCTATATTTTAGTTTGTAAATAGTTTTAGTTAATTCAGGATATAATTTTGTTATTTTAGTGTTATCTTGTAAATGAAAATAAATATATAAAAATAAAATAAAAGTAAAGTACCAGTTATGTAGAAAATTATCGAATTTTCATTCATGTGGGTACTTTTGTAAAATGGAAGCTGAAACGTTATAATTAAGCACTCATATTAATTTAATGGTTCGTCCCCAATTCCCCGCGAACGAGATTACAGATTTGTTAACCTACCGCAAGTATCCCTTATGTACAACATAACAACGTAAAACTGTGCCGAGTATATGTTGAATGTATCGATCTACTGGATGTAATGTAATTAAAGCATTTTACATAATTAAAAGAAGAGATTCGCTTAGCGTAATTAAATTTAAAAAAAATCTATAGAGTGACTTTCGAGTTTCATGATCGAATAGCTCTCATCTCCGGTTTCTACTATCGGAACAAACAGTAGATTGGAAACAATACAGCCGAGAATGATTACCAATCAGTAGACTGGCGTAAGCTACCAATCAGCGCATTGTACCAATAGTTATTTAATTCATCAAAGTGGCTAGACATTTAAAATTCCGCGTCGATTGTTTGAGTTTGATTGTGTAATTGAGAACGCTCGCCTTAGCCAGTTGCACGAGCCGCAATACGTAGTTATATCTCCTGTCGTCGTTCACTCGATTATTTTTTCTGGTCGAGTGAGCATTTTTCTCGACCGCTTACAAATGACCGCTTAGTTACCTGCAGAGAAATCTTTCTCCACGTTTTATTTTCCCTCCCGTAGATATTTCCATTATTCTGTTAATGGAATGGTGTTCAGAGATGGTCTAACAATAAAGGCCTATCTAAAGACGCGGCATTAGTAGCACATGTGGGTAAATCTTGTAGTTTTTGTCTTGCGAGATATGCGTTTGTAATTAAGATGAATGATATATAAACACAATATAATGCTTGTTATACTTATGTTAACGTCAACTTCACAATTGCGATGAAGCAGCTTTGAAATATCTTCACGTGCCGGTTTTGTGCCTTTAGTGTTTGCAAGATTTTGACTCCGTTTCAAATAATTATTCTCTCTGTTTAAAATGTGTCAGGCAATGTCTGATGGTAAATGCATGGGTTATTCGTGGGAATAATACTGAAATACACGACCACGGAATCATATTCTCAACACACTTTTCTTTGATGTCGGGATACACTGCTTATAACAGTTTATTTACTCTCCACAACGTTGTATTCAAATGCATATATGCAAGCTTTTAAATATTAAAATATTTGGAGCATTTTCTTGTTCAGAACGCAACTATGCACATAAGTAATCTGTTGATAATGAATGTTGAAATGTACACTCGACACAAAAGCTGTATTGTCGTGGCTGAGCCAAACAAACATAAAACAGGAATGGCTTATTCCCGTCGTCGTGGAGGCTGCGTCTCGTCTCGTACGACTCGCACGGATCTCCCATTCACCTCGAGCTCGACGTCGCTAGTCGCTTGTCGCGGATCGCGAGCTTCGCGAATGTCACCGCTATCGTATCCAAGAAGTGGTACACAACTATTGAAATTTAGGACACGATTTTCACATGGAATGACTTAAAATTGCTAAGATATTTTCTGGTACGATATTTTGTTTGCCAATAATTTACTAAATATGCATATCTTTTTATGTTGTACCTAGATAAAGCACTAACTTACTTGTTGAACTGTCTAGTTTAGAGTTATGGTTTATAAACCCCATCCAATCAGACTCTAATGGCGGTACGATATGATACGCTCGTCAATTGCTTCCTGTTTTGCTTCCAACATGTTCTCGGCTGTCGTCGTGTTTACACGTTGTATTGGCTCGCCAGAATAGTTCCACTTTTGTTTTCGAAGCGTCCTGTTCTATAGGGAGACGGAAACAATAACTGACCCGACACACCCACTTTATGATCGCACGCCGGCACCATCCTGAATACCTAGGTTGCCGCTGCGGACTTTTAAATATATGCGGCACTTGGTCAAGCTCCTAAGTAGTTGGTGGAAGACAGGTGTTGACCGTCATTAAGTGTATTCTCCGCTAAATTAAAGCTGTACTCACAGTTCACAGCTAAATCCAATTCGGAAAAGCTTGAACAGCCGCTTTAGATTCTAAGCTGATTTTATTCGGAGCAAAAACAACCTTAATGCGGTGTCATCAAGCGGCACATTATTTGCGAATGCGGCGCGTTTCCCCGAACAATGGCGAATTTTCCCTGCAATCGCATTTTCTAGTCCCTTCAACGTAACCAACTTACCTTACACGAAAAAGGAATTAAATTACCCAATTGGGACCAACTTACGCAAAATAATCGAAAGAAAAGCTCTTTCATTCTATAATTACACCAAACTTCATGTCGATCGAAAAAGACGTCGAGGTATCCTTCAGGCACTCTTTTGTGTCTAAAATTGTAAAGAAAACTAATTAGAGCTCGAAGCATATCTTTGTAAGTTTTCCACTAAAACAATTTTAATATAGAAGGTGATTTAAAACGGCAGTTAAGTTATTTGTGTAGTGAATCTTGTTTGTAACAAGGATCCGACAAGGGATGTTTGTAGAGCGCGATCGGAGCCGCACGAGTGGTCAACCAACATACTCAAAAGAAAAAGTTACATAAGTTACTGTATCGTACTCGTTCGTTGCGTGGTTTGGAACACACCACAAAATGGAAAATGTCTGTTTACGTACTGTTACGCTACACGTATCCAATCGCAACAAGCTTTTTTTTATCTTGTAGCAATGTACGAATACGCTGCGGTATGTACGGATCACTTCGGATATGAAGCAGTTTATAAACATTAGTTGTTTCTTTTCACAAATATAATTGCAGCGATTTCAACTTGAAAATGTTTCTTTTGAGATTCAAAACGTATACAGTTTCACATTAACATTTGAAATGGAAAAGAATCTGCAATAATATGCCAACTTTTGATGCCATTATTGTAACAGTAGAATAAAAACAAAAGTTTTCTGTTCGTAACACTGTAACATCAGTTTTATTATTTCCATGGAAACAAATTAAAGAAATGTTTTACCTACAATGGAACACAATAGTTCATAAAAATTATAGAAAATAGCCTTTAGTACGTTTACGTAACTATAATTAAGCTAACTGGCAAAACTGACACGGTAGAGTAAACGTTAAAAAACACGAAATCAAGAGGTCGGTAGTCAGAGTTCGGGCCATTTAAAACAGAAATAAATTTATACGGAGTTCAGTTGGAGGCAGCTGCCTACATTTGTTGTGCAGGCAATGTGGCTATATTTATGCAGACCACGGCGTAAAGCGAAAAATATGTAAACTTTTAAAATCACTGGAGAGACCATTAGTCACTTTGGTACTTCGTTGAAAGTTGTTTTCGATTGTTTTATACATGACTTTTCAGTTTTTCACATTTTTTAAGATTAGGTATACTTTCTAGGATTTTCTTTTATGTTATTGGATGGCTTACAAGCACATGGTCCACCGGTATATAAGTGGTCACCGCTGCTTATGGCTTACCTACAATACAGATGCAACACAGATCGCAGCGGCTAAAGCTTAAATACCTCATGAGCTTAAATGCACATGAGGCATTTAAACTTAACTGCTGCGATCTACAAACAAACAGTCTATCCATTTACCGTCGTAATTACAAAATTACGACGGCAAATTGATAGACTGGCTGTTTAATGATCGCGTGTTATTCAACTTGTAATCAAATTCCCAAGTTTAGGGCGGACGCATTATCGTTAGACGTGTTTTTCGGCCAAAAGTTCTGAACTACGAGACACATTCCAACACTGATCAACAATGTAACCTCTGTTACATTCTCTTTAGACTTGATATTAGTATTAAATTGCAAGTTATCCCTCATAGCTGTCATCCTACATATCATAAAATGAATGCTCGGGTATTTATTGCGTATCATACTAAGCCAATCATCTAAATTGGATTGGAGATTATCCGTGCCCTCGTATGTTTGGTGTGTTACAGAATAAACAATTAAACCGGGCTTTGGAATTCACAGATCGTTATGATAACCAATGCCGTTAATGGCAAGGCACTTGTCTATGTTTAAACTCGTATTTTACATAGTTATAAAGTGTATTACTAATGTAGCAATGTAAGAACTCTTGTATATTTTTTTCTTACAAAAATATAATAACGGGCTAACCTTATTTTCATTGTTATCGTACCTAAACTTGGGGTATAGGTCTGGGTAACACAACACTCTTTGTGTCATCACTCATTAAGCTGTGACGACACGCGTTTAATATTCTCTCCCAAACCGAAAGCAACGCAATTAAAGTCCCAAGAGTAATGTGGGGTTTGTTTATGAGTCCTGATATCTACATACATGTAAACTATGTATTTATGGTATATTGAATTATTAAACCCACAGGCCCACTGATAAGTTGTTTTTTTTTATTTCATGGATCTCATTTCAATATTCACGTCACGTTTCGTACGCAGTGTTTGCCTGTACCTCTGGAACTGACCGCGCTTTCGATAGATATGTAAGTGAGCTAACTAAACACCTTTGATAGGATTGTTTACAAGCTCGCGTGAACAAAAAAGTACCATTTTATCTCGGTTCCCTTTTTTCCAGAATCAATTACTACTATTATAATTACCTATATTCTGTCCCAGAATAGAACACCTACTGTCCGAGTAAAAGTATTTACCTACTTGATAACAAATGTGAGTAGTGTACTTAATGTTTTAAATATGATTTAGTATTTACCTAATTGTTTGTTACAGTTGCATATTTCACATCGCATACAATAAATTGAAAGAGATGATTCAAGTCGAGAGCTTTAAGCGTCCATCGCCGTCGCCGTCTCGGAGTTCCGTGCGAAGCGATAGCAGAGTGTTCCGGCAGCCGCGCGTGATCACGGTGAACCGCGACGCAGCCACCATGGTGGACGGCGAAGCCAGCGGGCCCGGCGCCGCCGCCGCCGCGCCGCCCGCCGACTGGGAGACACGCCTTACGCAAAACGCTGCTCACTTCCGCTCGCGCACGTTCAGCGACGGCTTCATCAGGAACACCAGCCTCGAACTCTTGCTCGGAGTCGACTGCGAAGCTTGCCTCGCGCTCGCCGCACAAAGACAATGTCTAGATGAACACATATCAAAACATGATTTTGATCTAGTTTGCAATTGCAACGTGCAACAAAATAATTTTGTCAACTGCCATCGAAACGTCGACCAGCGAGGCCACACCCTCAACATCTATGACTTGGAAAGAATCAAACGGGACACCGGCCGGAGTCAACTCACAATCGGATCACATCGCAGCCTCGACAGGAAATACAACAAAAGTAGGACTATCGGAGTGTCAAACTACATTTCAAAACAGTTAATATCTTACGATCCTAGAAATACACTCGTGCAAAAGATAAAAAGGAAGTTATCTAACTTAAAAAAGATGGGCGGCGAAGCAATATCAAAAAAACATCAAAACGCTGTCCAACTGGCCGAGATAACATCAGGGTCGACGAGCTCGCTCAAGAAGGCATCGATGTTGTCACTGGCAGACAAGTCACAAACGAGAGTTAACAGCCAAAGTTGTATTTTTACCTCTTCGGGCTATCAAGGAAAGGATGACATGAAAAGCAACGCTTCTACATACGCTAATTTTTCTGGTAATGTGGACCAATGTTTTGAGAAATTGAGAGATTATAATGTAAGTTCAGATATAAATAGACGAACCTCACAAAAAATGGTAAAAATGAGGAGTTTTGATAATAACGAAATACTCGTTACTAGAAACTCACCGGGTTTAGAAAGAACGAAATTTTCTACTCTAGACAACCGTAGTCGATGTAAAAGTATTAAAAGGCAAATGTCATACAACGATTTTCCAAGTGAACGATATAGAGATAGATTATCGGAGACTTGGACGCGGGACGAGAACACAATGGAGTCCAGAAGTACTCGCAGTGACTTAGCGGATGACGATGCACAGACATTCCTGGGGGGCGACGTGATGGCCATGAGCGGGCCACGCGGCGCGCACGCACTCTGCACCTGCGACGCTCCTCAGGATACTAGACTACCGTCAATTTTCTACGATACTCATGTAAGTAACTATTAGCACATAGCTAAAGCTAGGCAGAGAAAAGCAGAGAAAATGTTGGTTCTAAAGAACAAACATTTTCTCTGTTGATCCGAGAGCCTGTCACTGTTTGGTTGTAATATTTATGCGATCGTGACATTGGCCCTGATTCCCTTGTTCACAAACTAAACAAAATTTAAGTTCTGTGCATCTTTTTCTTTCAAATCAAAATTTAAAATATTAGTTTAGTCCTGTCAAATTAAGATACTCCATAGACAGATTAGACGTGATTAAAAACATGGCTGCCAAAAATACGTCAATTTACGTCAGGCGCTGACTAGTTTGACAAGACTAAACTAATATTTATCTTCTGTCCTTTTCTAAATTAAATAGAAAGAAAAAGATGCATTGAACTTAAATTTAGTTTAGTTTGTGAACAAGGGAATCGGCGCCATTGTTTACTTACTATTAAGCCTGCGCTGTCCCATAGTTGCGTAACACATTATCAGCAGCAAGGCTTTCATTTTTTTTTTTAAATAAAACATACACATAGTTCACAAACAAAAGGATGAAGGAAACATATTTACGTTATTGAGCAGACAAATTTTTCGAACATATGAAGTAAATGGATCCTTCAAAATGATTTAGATTGAGATTAAAATTGTGTTACGTAATTAGGGTGTTGGGGAAAGGCCTCCAATTTAATTGCTCACTTATTTTATTGAAATCTTTTCACTCGATACGGCCGAGCAAAAAGCTTTCTTACATAGATAGTCACCATACCCACATCATACAGTGTCTCAGGTCTATTGAAAATAAGCCAAGTTACCACCACCTACGTAATATTTCACCTGCAGACCTATCTAAGCCATTTTTTAATAGGACGGATTTTGTCTGATAATGTTTCTTTTCATCTATTTTCGTACGCTTAGAACCTAATATAAAATGTTTAATTCATTTCTTGTATAGGCTTATACTAGAACATTTATCTCAGTGCCTTTTCTCAAAGAAATAATAAATCCTAGGCAGACTATTGTAGATATAAATCTCGCAAAGTATGCACGTGATGAGTGAAATTAAATTCCGTGATCGACATCTTTGACCGCCGGTGTCGTTACGGGTAGTCAGATTGAAGCCTAAAAGTCACACAACCAGTCCTATCGTGTTACCCAGTAACTGGGTTGTGGAAGTCAGATAGGCAGTCGCTCCATGTAAAATACTGCTATTCAGCTGAATCTGGTTAGACTGAAGCCGACGACATAGTTGGGAGAAGGCTAGGCAGATGATGGTTGAAATTAAATTCTAAAACCTTAAAATAGACAGCAAGTCAACATAAAGATTTATTGAAATGTAAGTAACAGTTGAAAGATCAAAATTGTATTCTAGAACGATGCTCTTAGCATGAATAATTTAGGTAAAACTGTCAGTTTTTATTTGAGATTGAGCTTCGTTTTACTGGGCCACCATACTTGAAAGGCCACCTACGCATAACTTTCCTTAGGTAATACTACAGAATTGAACTGGAAGCTAAAATATACTTTTCTATAGTTTAGAGTAGAGCGTTTATCTCTTAAGGCTTTCTAAATTAATAAAGTTCAGGTGTTATAAAATGCTCTTTACATTGCTATATATTATAGGCACCAATTTACAGTATGCGGTTAGGAAGGCGAGAGCTTCGCACTACAGAAATTGGAGCAGGCGCTAATAGCCGCGCACTCAAAAAGGATAATGAACCATTATCTAACGATTAGGACCTCAGAGGGTAGAAGGCATTATTTGCAGTTGCATGCTTAACGCAAATGTGGGTAAAAGTTTATTACGCCGCCTGTCCATATATTTGAAAACTGGACAACAATAGGTACTCAGCATATCTAGGTCATCATCATCTTCCTGCCGCTATCCCATGTTAGTTGAGGTCGGTGCAATACGTTTCCTTCTTCCATTCTTCCCTGTCAACCGCTATCATTTACTCACTTCTCTCTCATATCATTCCTCACACAATCCATCCATCTTTTCTTTGGCCTTCCTCTCCCCTCTCCATCCATTAACATTTATATTCATCACTCTTTTATTCACATGCATCACATGCCCATACCAAGCCAAACGATTTCCTTTCAACTTTGCTGTCACTGGCGGCACTTTCAAACTTCCTCTTTCAAACTCATTTAGTCATTTCTTACTTTATCCATTTTCGTCTCTCCACATATCCATGTCAGCATTCTCATCTCCGCTGCATGCAATCTTTTTTCATCCTCCTTCTTATATCTTGGTAAAATAGCAAAATGAATAATTTGAAATATTTACTTCTTGGTTTTTTTCCCCTACTTGAGTTAGATTTTGAGTTGCGTCCTGAGCATTTTCAAGAAATATTTAAATACCGATTACAAAGTTATATAGAACCACTGCCTAGGCATTAAAATGAAATTAGATCATGTAGTTACCGTGTAGTTGAAGCCCAATAAAATTGTGAGCAATGCGACACAAAGGTTTTCGCTTTATTCAAAATCTTTAATGAGATCCGTATGCTTTCATTTCCATTTTTAAACCGCATTAAAGAAATATTAAACAATAGTCCTTGCCAGCGGGACAACTAGTTAGCTATGTATGCTGGGCGCGGCGACCGTGGAGTATGCGCCGAGAGCGGACGGCAGCTGGTGTTTGCCTCCCGTTGGTACCCCGCGGGCGATCACTGAACAACATTAAATTGAGCATTTGGAGTAGTAAACGTGTTCGAGCGTGCTAATTGAACTAAAACATGGCGTAGGGAAAAAAGCGCGCCACGCCAGCACCCGACGTGACGGAGCGCGGTCAGGGAGGCCGCATGGCGTCCTGCACCGCCTGCAAGTCACCGCAGTGGCTGTCCACGGGGACCACCTCCACCACCAGCCACAGTTCCACCACTACAGGAAACTCTTCACGTTAGTGTATTTACTTTATTATCATTATAAAGCCCCTTGATAACTGCTTTTTGATACTTATTTGCAAAAAAAAAATAAACATTTCAGCTGAAATTTATTAACAAACAATCTACTGGAATTTCAAAGTAAAAACGACCAAAATAGGTTAACTCCACATGACTTGCCAATAAAAGGTATCTGTCGCCAATAATACTACAGTGACACATTATTTTATCGTACAAAGCCTTCCCAATACTGTTTCTAAACATGAAGCTAAACTGCTGCATCCGGGGCGCGCGACGTCGTGATCGAGTAAGTTTGCTTCTGACAGGAAGATTATAGGAAGCACAGTAACGAGCGATTGCTATGACCTAAATTAATATTTTTATAGGTATTCCACAAAGTGTCTTGCTTTTGTTTTTAGATTTTATTGTGGTCGACGAAATGTAGAGCGTTTCTACTTCTTTAATTAAAGCTCATCAACAAATGAATAAGCTTAGCATCTTATTGCTAAGCTTATTCATTTGTTATAAAAAACTTGGTCTACGTTAGGGTCATCAGACTAAAGCCATCAGGTAAACCAAGTTCTTTGTACCCAACCCCTATTATAATACCTACAGTATTTATGAATCGCAGTGCTACGTAATTTCCGTGACCAATCGTCAAAATAATTTCGTTCTCGTCCATAAGATAAAGTTTTGCTCCAAAACGATTCCCTTTTCAAAACAAATGCCGGAATATTTGAATAAACATTGAAATAACTGAATGAGTCGCCAAATAGAATGTTGAGTGTTTTATTTGTCGCGCAAGTTCTGAAACAAATTAAATATGTATAATGTGTAGGTTTGTCGGTGTGGCATCGGCGTTGGTGCTGCGTGGCGATCCTGGTGCTGGTGGCAGGCACGGCGTGTGTCGCTGGGCCCCTGGCATTACGGGCCCCACCCGGAGCACCGCTGCATGAAAGACTGCGCCTTGCCGAGCGACTTCTGCACGACACCCCACTCATAGACGGCCACAACGATCTACCATGGAACATAAGAAAGTTTCTTCACAATAGAATTAAGGATTTTAAGTACGTAAATGCTTCCTTTTTCATTGTTAGTTTTACTTTATACATATTTAAAACATACATAAACCCACATAGCTAGACGTCGTAGTGGATGCCCCAAATGTAATTATGACGACAACGAAAGTAATACAGGTATCGAAAATTTTGGAAATAATTAAATCAAAGGGTATATTTGAAGTCGTCCTCGTTTTTATACTATTAGGTGCACATGTGTACGCTACAAAGGATCGGAGGTAAGTATAGGTACAGGTTTGTATTAACAAAGAGCTGAACAAGCCGGACTAAAACAAATAAGTATGTAACGTAGCTCATAAAAGATGAGCCCGGGAATCAATCCACTTAGTGCAATGTAAAAGCCTTTGAACCCAACTGTTTTAAACTAGCTAACAAAATCTGAGGGGTGTAATGCCGCTCCGTTACTAGCTAGTAGGAATGTGCAATATCAAGTTTTTTTTTTAAAGAACACGAATTGAACCATTCGATTATTAGTCACGTAACTATTAGAATAATCTGTAATACCAAAACAAATAGTTATGAAAACGATAAAACAAAGTTCAGTGTTGAATGAGAAGGAAATGAAGGAATTCGTTTTAGTTTAGTGAACTGCAGCCCTATGTTAAAATTATTTATTCGAAAGTAGAAAGTTAGCCAACCATAAATTCTGATCTTTGGTTAGGTCGATGTCGATAGTTACTTTGACCCAATCGCACATCACTAGCCAGCAAGGAATAAAGGTGAACTTTACTTTGTGTACTCGTATATCCCGTCCGCCGTAGTTCTACGGCCATTAATGTGCGTAGTCTGTAATGTGCAGAGTTTCCTAGCTAATCACCACTTTATCGAGCTGTGTAAGAGCACTTAGATCGAAGCAGGATCTTCTTGAAAACTTGATATTATCTGCACTTATGGAGGTAATATTTACAGAAATTACTCACTGTGCATGGACTGTGGACGTAAGCACTTACCACTGAGGTCCATATTAAATAACGGGTCCGCCTGGTAAATCCGAAAAATACGTGTAAAGGATTAGCTGAATGTGGGTGTTACTCTCGGACATACCGATACATCCGAATCGGATTTAGTCACGTTGGTTAGTCACGGTGTAGCTACCGTCCACCGACTTTGTGGACATACTTAGATACCATAGTGATTTATGTTGATTTATTTCAAAAACGTTTTTAATAAATAGCCTTTAATATAAAATGCGAAACGTGCTATCTTACAAAATGGAAAAAATAAGGTAACTGGAAGCAGTTCAATTTAAAAAGATTTAGAGCATCTTTTCTAATTTTCTAACATCTCCGACAGAGAGTCCACAAAGTGACTGAGGTAATCTGCACATTACGTATTCAAGGCTTCAGTTCAATAGCACTTACAACGAAATCATAGTTCACACGTAGCGTAAAGAATTGAAATGTTTCTTGACAGACATCTGGCTCAGTGCCAGGTCGTTGGCGACGCGTGTGGTGCGAGATTCGATTCTGCTACCAGAGTTAGCTAGATTTTTCTAGTTTTACTTTACATTTCCCACGAAAGCATGCAAACAAAAGTTTTGTTGTGGTATTATTCTATTCGAAATGTGTTTTGTTTACGAACTTTTGTCTTTAAATTAATAATTATTTCCGTAGTTTGTTTTATATTATAATTCTATATTAAGTATGCAGTAGTCAACATAAGCAGTAGCCTAGGGCTCATTTGTTTATAATAGTTCTAAAATTCGGGTTATTTCGATAAATTCTTGTTTATTGTTAACATTTCACGTCGTCCTACGTAAAACGTAAGAAAGAATCGAAAAGTTCGCGAACGAACTAAAAAGTTCATGCGGCGCGCTCATGACAATCACGCAGCATCAACATACTGAAATGTGTGGGCGCCTTCTTTTTTTAATAACTCCAATAAACTAGCCATCTTAAAAATACTAACCTCAATAAAAGATTAGAAATAGAAAAACATACTGACATTGAGTGAAAATGCACCTATATCTACTGAAAATAGGTATGTAAATTATTAACAGGTATTATTTTATATATACAATTATTCCCTTTAGGAGCTGCTATTCCAGCTAATTTATCAATCTACTGTCAAATAATTATCATATTCCACATACTTTCGTGCCACCCACTCAATTTTCAACGAGCCAATAATCGTCTATACTATAATATTATAATCCGCAAATAGTTTCGACGAGGATTTGCGGACGATCTCCCCGTGGGCAACAAGTTCGTGGAGCCACACGGACCTGCCGCGCCTGAAGCAGGGCAGAGTGGCCGCACAGGTGAGCAAAATTCCTCAAGCCGCAGCATTTAATTAATTGTGCATTTAATAAAGTGGGTCATTTCGAGGTAATCCCACGACAAGATTAATATGTGCCGCGTGGATCACAACGCCCACATTATTGTGACATCAAAAGATATTGGCATAGGTTGACCAATGTTATTTAATTAAAGCGTTTATATTTACCCGTCCAATAATACCTACCTACTTGCATTTTGCGAAGTGTAACAACATCGGCTACTTACCTATACATGTTTATTTGTGAAAGGAATTTTCCATAACACTTGCGGACATTCCAATCTCGAGATCCGAGTGTCGATTGTTAGTTACTTTTACATAATATTCTCAGCAGATAACAGAACTTATTATTTAAATCCAAGGATTAATACCTCGATTGAGTCATAATGAAAGCAACTATAATTATATCATGGATACGGTACAATGAACCGAAACAGAAATGATAGTGAGCTAATTGTTTCAACTCCATCGCACAATTCCACGAGATTGATGTGTTTGTGTAACGTACATAATACAATATGTGGTGGCAGCGAGCTAACCGCCCGTGGCCTCACGTTTGCCGTCAGCATCACTGATTCCATTATGGAATCTTTGTCGGTTCACTGTATCGCTGTATCAGTCGGATTTCATATTCTGCTCAAGCGTTGCTCAAGTCGTGCGTGATATTTAATCAGTTGTATGTCAGAGTGATCCTCTGTCGCCAGTTCTGGGCCGCGTACGTGCCGTGCGACGCGCAGCATCGTGACGCCGTGCAGCTCACCTTCGAGCAGATCGACTTGATACAGAGGCTCACGGACAAGTACCACCCACAGCTGACGCTCTGCACCTCCGCTGAAGGTAAGCGCAACCACCTGCCCACCAAGAAGGCATCGTGATTTGTACGAAACCAAACACATTTCAGGTAGAGAGCGTACAGCAATCTAAAAAGGACAAATGTAAATGCGTAAAGTATATTAGCATGAGAAACCCATTATTTTCACTTCGTAGCCTTTAAAAAATTAAACTGTTTAAATTAATTCGTGCATTTCCTTTAGCTTCATTGTTTTTTTGTAATTCAAATGAACCCAATTAAAATAAACGGCTTTAGACTTATTTCGCTTATTGTTCGCAAACAAAAACGTGATTTCAAGTTCAGTTAATTTCGGCAAAACTGGATCTTTAATCAACGAATAACTGAGTAGGTAGTGAATATTTAAAAAAAAAAAACATGAATTAAGAATTAAATGAACAGCAGCAGTCCACCTCAATTAGTAGATTACTGCAATGCAGACAGTCAATGAAGAATTATATACATTTTAGAGTCAACTCTAAATTATGTACTTCATAACAAATTCAGTAACATGAAGTCTCGTTAAAACCTTTGAATACGTATTTTAGTTGATGAATTAATTTGTACATTAAATTAATAAAATATTTATTCATAATTATGTATACACACTGCAACAGCTTATAAACATATTTGTTATTAATATGTTTACAAACTATAATTGCGGCCTTTAAAGCGAACATATTGAGCAGAGATATGTTTACGTGTGAGTGATGAAGATGAACTCTTGGCTCTGGAACATATATTGGAATTCCTTATCGCTTTCAGGTCATTAATCACGCTAAGTATATTATTAACAATGTGGATTGTGAACAATGTCGCGCTATTCCGAAGACGGTATGGAATGGTGCAATTGTGCACACGAATCAAAGCCAGGTGAAACACGAAACACCGGGTGCTAAGGACTTTTTGTTTGAAAGAAAACAAAAGTAACAATATGCTCTCAATCCATTTGATGTTTTGTTTTCCTTGGACCAAAAAAGAAAAAAAAAACACTTGTACAAAAAGAAATCCTGACGTCCCCTAGCTTTATTAAAAATTCGACGATCTTTCTTCCTGTTTCTCTTTATTCGATCTCAAAGAAAATAAAAAAGAATGAACTTGCTTCGACAATTTATTTCACAAGTGTTAATATTGTCTATCAGATACTTGAAAAACTTCTGCGTTTCCATTTCCAATATAAGTAATAAAGTTGGGAACACAGTGCAATCCAGTGATATAGGTACTGCAGATAGCTTATGCATATGTTTTTCAGTAAATTCATTGAACTTTCATTGATCATTTCCTTTGTTTTGTCTATTGTCACAGATATAGTTACGGCGCACGCCAACCACAGGCTATGTTCACTGGTGGGGGTGGAAGGGGGGCATGCGATCGGGGGTTCACTTGGCGTGCTAAGAACCCTGTACCAAGTGGGTGTCCGGTACCTGACGCTCACATCCACGTGCGACACCCCCTGGGCTGAGTGTGCGTCCGCAGATAAACCTGAACCGTCGCCGCGGGGCGGACTCACGCCATTCGGAAAGGTAAGTAAGTCCTATTGCTACGATCAGTTGCGTACGGTTAATGACCGGCTACGATGCTACGCCAAACATGGAAGAGCATTTTAAAGGATATAGGCAGGTACTTGGCGCCTTTCTGTATTCCGAACAAATTAGTGACATATAAACACGACGGTCGCGTATTCAAGCGACCGATCGCTTTGGTTAGGAGTGATTAGATAAATGCTATGAAGAGATGAAGAGAGGATTGGCTGTTCTAGAGAAGCGGAAAAAGAAAAATGTCTAACTTCAATCACGTCCATCAACAGTTGAATTCAGAAACATTCCACTGAAACCAAAGGAAAATTCAGACGATCTACTATCTCTTGTATCAGCGGTGGGTAAAGATATTAACGTGGAAGTCCAGAAGGATAGCTTGCGTGACCTGTATCGCCTACCGGGCACTTCAGGAGAGTTCAACTCGGTTATTAAAAGGAATGAGTTCCTGTCAAATGTTCGTAGCTTCAATAAAGAGCGCCCTGTAGTCGACAAGCTAAACACGCACATTATTGGGTTGGTAGGAGAGAAGAAGCCAATCTACGTTGATGAACACCTTATGCTATCAAAGAAAAAGCGATTGTATGATACACGGACATTGGCAAAAGCTAAAAAGTTCTCTTGCTGGAATTCGTATGGTAAAATCTTCCTAAGAAAAAATCTCATTGAGAAACCGACGCAAATAAGATCCGAAAAATGTTTGCTCGCTTTAGCTTACAAGCAATGACTATACTGCACATTTATTTTTTTATCTTTTATATTTTCCTGCATAACTACTTATAATTTGCATGCTCTCTGTTTCTATATGTTTAGGGCTAAAAACCCACTTTTGTGTTTGAAATATTATAAAAATTGTTTTACTAATTTACATGACCATAGAGTATACACACCAAATGTTCTTAATATTAGTAATAAGATTAACTACTGCAACCCAACGTTAGGCACTATTAATTACAAAAAGTCTATTCATTTTTTATCAAAAGATATTGCTAGACATAATAAATTACGACTTTTTTTTTCTTAGGAGGATATTTAAATTGTATGCATATTTCTTTTCATATGCAATTGTTTTTACTGCCCCCTTAACTTCCAATGGCCAACATTAATTCTATATCCAACGAACTCGACAACATTTCTATAGCTTCATCGTATGAATGCTCGCCTGACAGATGCACGGAGTTCATTACACATCCCAACGTAAACTTGAAAATAGTACATACTATTAATATTAGGAGTATTAATAAGAATTTCGAACAATTCACCACAATGGTGCTCATCACTAAAATAGTTTTTCGATGTCAAAGCTGGCTTAAAGTATCTGGACCTAATCCTTTTATGCAGGGATATACCTGTCACGCCACTGTAAATAATGGGTCACAAAACGACGGAGTAGTAGTATTCACTAAGACGTCCCTACGATGTACAGTGCACGAACCCATTTTTCACGGAGCTAACTGCCTTCTTTGCACCACAGATAATACTGTTATCATCTGTTTGTATCGTTCCCCCTCATTTTCTAATTTAGATCTCTTTTATAATAGCCTAAACAGTTTAGCATGCACTATGAATCACTACCAAAATGTGGTTCATAGTGGAGACCTGAACGTAGACATTAAACCTAGTAACCATGACCGGAACTCAGATCATTATCTTACACTTACTGCCACTCTTGGGTTGCTCCCAGCACACCTTCGCCCTACCCGATCAGGGAGCTGCCGAGATCATGTTCTGTTAAAAACTAAAAATACAGCATGTGTTTTGGTAGTTCAGACATTCATCACCGACCACCTGCCAATCATCCTGGCCCTGAGAATCAAGGGATAGAACCCTTGATTCTTGACCCTTGATTAAGAATATCCCAATTACATTTTTCCGTTACAATTTCCTATCAATTCAACAAAACCTTGAAAGTACTGGTTTTAGTCCAGTGTTGAATGAGATCAACCCCAACTTGGCCGCGGAATTATTTGTAACAATACTTTAAGAGGTTATTGCTTCACATACCCTACGCATACGCATCAAAAATAGAATTCGTGTTATAAAGCCATGGATGACTCAGGGCTTGGTTAGATGTATACGCAACCGTAATTGGATTCATTACAGATTAAAAAAAGATCCTGAAAATACGGTCCTTCAAATCACTTATAAAAGATAACGCAATTACCTAAAAACCTTATTAAAAAAACTAAAGTGAGCACATGATAGAATTGAATTGCAAAAGGCCAGAAATAACCCTAAAGCCAACTCTACTCCTCAATCGCAATCTCCCAAATAGCTTCTTCAACTCACTGATGATCCTAAAACTTCAGCAAATCGTGTCAATTGCTTTTTCACTAAAATTGGTCGTAAACTAGCCTCTCAAGTTACTCCTCTCCCAACATCTAATCATGATGTTAGAACCTCTTCACTTCCTCGTCCTTGCCAGTCTCTCGTCATACTGCCAGTGGACGAAACACAAGTGGAAAGGCTGATCAGCACCTTGCATTCTGATTGTGCCACTAGCTATTATTTATAACTCAGCTAAAGTACTGAAACAATCGAGTTCCGTTTTAGCATCACCCATCACGCATATCTATAATCGTGCTATTGATACAGGATTTTTTCCCCACGTCCTCAAAAAAGCAGTCATGCACCAAATTTTTAAGAGTGGAGACAGAGCCAATGAAACAAACTACCGTCCAATCTCCGTACTAAGCTCTTTATCTAAGATCCTCGAAAGGATACTTAACAATTGTCTCGTTGCGTATCTCTCTAAACACAAAATTATTGCAAACAATCAGTAAGGTTTTAGATCTGGAATCTCAACGGAGGATGCTGTAGCTGAACTTACTAAAACATTAGTTAACAACCTGGACAAAGACATGAAATGCTACGGTATCTTCTTTGACTTATCCAAGGCATTCGACACGGTTTCTGCTCCCACCTTAATCTCGAAAATGGAAAGTGTTGGGATTCGTGGCCTCGCATTGGACATATTTAAAGATTATCTCTCCAATCGTACTCAACGGATTAAAATCGACTTTACAAGGAGTGATGATAGATTTATCAGCTTCGGTGTTCCGCAGGGTAGCATCCTCGGACCCACCCTCTTTTTACTCTACATCAATGACCTGTGTCATGCACATATTCCGAATTGCGACATATTTACGTACGCTGATGACACAGCGTTGATGGTTTATGATGCTGACTGGGACAGAGCTATTAAAAGGGCGGAACAAGTCGCTTCGGTTTGTAATGGAGTGGCTCTCAGAGAATTTACTTACCCTTAACGTAACAAAGGCAAAGGTTATTAGATTTCCGCTACAGGTTATTAGATTTTCGCTACCTAACACTTCAACTCCTCCAATGGAATCAGATTAAATTAAAGCCCATATTTGCTCAGGTGAGGCACGCAACTGCAGCTGCCCATTTCTGTCCTTGGTCCCAGACATAAAATATTTAGGAGTCCACATCGACTACAAACTTAGCTGGCAACCCCATATCGAAGCCTTATGTACAGACGCCAGCAGGTCAAGCTACCCGAAACTGTCAAATTTTCCCAATCAAACTTGAACCGTAATGCTTTACCGAGGAAGTTGAAAATCTATTAAAGAAATTTGACAGATAGTAGTAGCTTGATGTGCTGGCGTCTATACAAGGATCAGAAAATTAATTTATATATTTAAGGAACTTAGGCACTCTGCTGATCCCGACTTAGCTTTGATGGTTTACCAGTCTTTGCCAGTCCATTATTTTATATTGTATCCCGATTTGGGGTGGAACCTACAAAACCTCCCTACTCAAAGTTGAAAGAGCTCAAAGGGCGATCTTGAAAGTCATGCACTTTAAGCGCATGACTTTTCAACCAATCAACTTTATTCAGAAGCCAAAGTATTGACCCTGAGACAGCTTTTTGTGCTCCGCGCTATGCTGCGAAGACACTCTACGCTACATCTAGATCTTAATAAGCTAAAAAGACGCAAAGGCACTCCCGTGTGCGATATAGTCCAATGCCGTTCCATGTTTGCCAGCCGACAGTATGCGGCAACTAGCTCTCGGCTGTACAATAGAATACATAAAATTGTACCCATATACTCCCTAACTAAACACGAAGTCAAAACCAAACTTACAGATTGGTTGCAGAAGTTAACGTATGACGAAACCGAGAATCTTATTACAATTGTCTCTTAAATGAACTAATGCTGTATTTAAATTAAGACGCTGTTAGTTTAATTTATGTTGTGTGTCATACCTGGAGTAACCATGGCTCCTATAACACAGGCTTTTGGCCTAGTTTAGGAGGCATCAGTTCGCCCTATAATGTGACTCTATTGTACAATATATTTTTAATCCTGTGTACTTATATATGTTTTCCAAGTGTACAAATAAAATTATTATTATTATAGCCTTTTTTTCAATGTAAACATATAAATTATATTTTTAAATATTAGAATATAAAAAGTATAAACACATTTATAAATACAAAAAATTGTAGCCCACCGGTATCGGGAACAGGGTCCAAGCTACCGGTAGTCAAGGCTCCAGAGAGAGGAACCTCCTGACAATGCGACCCGTGTCCAGGAGTACCGCTTTCTGAATCAAGCCCTTGATCCAGCTGCCCAACGAGATCCTCCTCAGGTGTTGGTCGAGATTAGCTATTAAGCCATTGGCTGTCACGACTATCGGCACAATGATCGCGGAGTCCACATCCCACATGTTGAAAACCTCGCGAGTCAAGTCAAGATACTTGATTTGTTTATCTCTTTCGGCTTTCACGAGGTTCTCATCATGCGGGACGGTTATGTCAACAATTATTGCGCGCCGCTCTGATCGATCCAAGACCACTATATCAGGCTTATTGACAACAGTAGTCCTGTCAGTAATGATGGATCGATCCCAGTACAATGTGATATTTTCAATTTCGAGAGTTGGGTCGGGCACATACCTGTAGTACGGCACCTCAGATTCCACAAGGCTGTATTTCACAGCAAGTTGCTGATGGATTTTCCTGGCTACAAGGAAAATCCATCAGCAACTTGCTGTGTTTGCTTTTTTGTGTCTATGCAAGTACTCTCCGTTAGCTAGACGAGAACACCCGGAGATAATATGCCTGATTGATTCTCCCGGCCGGTGGCATGCCCGACAGATGTCAACCGTGCCGTCTTTCACAATAAATCTCCGGTAATTGTTCGTCATCATAACTTCATCCATAATTGCACAGACAAACCTTCGGTTTGTCCAAAGAGGTCACCGAAACGCAGCCAGCGGTAAAAGCGTCCGTGAAGCTTACTCTGCCATACTTCCATGCGATCATTGGTGTCAAGCACTACTGGCTTGCGCCAGTCCTCTTTAGCCAAAGAGAGCGGAGTGAAGCCCTTGTCCACCGCGACTACATCTCGATGCATCCCCACGTCGGTTTCTAGGAAATATTCCCTGAGACTGCATATCTCGCGATTGTGGAGGGTCCTAGCGTTTAAAAAGCCTCGACCTCCACACTTTCGCGGGATATACAGCCTCATTACCGATGACCGTGGGTAATGCATTCGATTTGCAGTCAGCAGCGTCCGGACCCTCCTATCCAGGGCGTCTAGTTCGGTTTGAGTCCATTTGAGTATGCCGAAAGAGTACATCAAAACCGGCATGACCCCACTGTTGAAGGCACGCACATTGTTTCCGCCTGATAGAAGACTATTAAGTTCTTTTTTCAGGCGGCCAAAGAAGCGCTCCTTCAACGATTGCTTCATGTCAGTAACATTGATGCCTAACGCGTCCGACATACCCATTATTATTTATTATTATTATTAGGAAGCGGGGTAAGGCTCTAATCGGTAAGACTTGTTACGGCAAGTGCTACGCTCAGCTACAAGGGACTACGTTTGGCTACGACGATACGTCAAACATAAAAGAGTGTTAGAAGATCATAGATAGGTTCATTGCGTGTGAAAGGGCTCTAACCGGAAAGTTAATTTCTGCTTCGGCGAGTGCTACGGTCGGCTACGACTAGCTACGCGTGGCTACGGCGGCTACGATGCTACACCAAACATAAACGAGCGCTAATGGGCTTTATGTCCAAAGTAATTGAAAAATTCCAATATAATGCCATAAATTAATACAATTTCAATTTTTATTAATGCCCAAATTTTTTTGTTGCCATATTTTGCCCATTAATGGCCATTGATTGGTATAGACTGTTTTTGGTAGTACGTAAAAACAATCTCTACCAATCTATGGCCACACAAAATGTAGGCAACTTTATCTTTTAAATTACTCTGTAGAAGTAAGTAGGTTTTCGATTACTGTCACACCCGACTACTTACTGCTAGTCGTAGTAAGTACCTGTCTAAGAGGAATACGAACAAACTCCTGCCAGATCTTAAATGTATTTGATCATTATTTTATACAATCAAAGTGTGTGTAGGTAGGTCCAAAAAAAAACGTAATATTATTATAAGATTACAATTATACGTAAACGTCAAACTAAAAGTGTCATTTTAAAGGATCGATCTTAAATCAATAACAGATTTATGTTCCTATCTTCTAATTTTAATTTAATTCAACCATTTATACAAAACACCTAAAAATGCGGATTGAAAAAGCTGAAATATTAAAACTTTGATTATTCTTACGGGTTTAAATTGTGAGTTATCTCCCCTTAATTCTTTCTTAAATCTCTTAAGATTAGATGAAGTTATAATCCTCTTTGCAGACTATACAATGGTAGCTCGTTAGGGGAGAATTTATTGTCTTAGGTAAATGCTGGCTGTTATTAATATAATTTGTAGCAAGCGGACGTGGCTTAAAGGAATCTATATGAAGTATTTACAAAGCAATTTGCATAGTATATGAGTAACATATGTGTTCATAAAGAGCAATCTTGGAGCATGCGAAAGAATATTAAAATACACGAAGCTAAGTAGTCAGAAGGCAACCGTAAAGATTGAGACGTCGAGTAGAGTGAGTGTGCCATAATCATAAACATCCTGCGCACCGCAATATTTCTCTTTGTACGAACTCGGGCTGCTCGTTGCTCGCGAAAGCAGTTCTTTGTTTACCGGCAACGATACTTTTCGAAATATTTTCTTTTGTTTAAACTGCACGCTGCGTGCAACGTGGCCTGCGTCGCCGTCGTACTTTCAAACTTAAAACCTACCACAAGTAGGTACAGTCAAAAAACGAGATAAGTATACAGGCTTGCGACTTTATTCTGAGTAGACACGTAATTGACAATACACTTTTAAGTGTATCTTTGATGTAAAACTTCACGGTAGTGGAACGAAATATTTTTCCTGTGAACGTAACTCTTTTGCTGACTTAAGCCACATCCTCTTTACAGTAAACAGTTCTGACTACAGCAGTTTTCTTTATTATATTTATTAATTGCACAGTATATCATCTGCATGCGCTCGCAAGTTACAAGTGGCAATACAAGTGGCTTCTACTTTCTTAACGTAAGAAGCAACCCCAAGCGGTACTTATCTTAATAGGTGAGATGGTAGCACTACAGTACTGAATTTAAGATGGCTATAAACTATAAGTAGTGGCTGGTTGTTAGCTCATCATTTACGATCAGTGCGAAAACCGATCTTGTTAGTTCACTCTTAGGTAGGATAACTTTTATTCTTGATACTTCTCTTTCATTTCTTAACGCTTTATGAAAGCAAACTTGAAAATAAAGTTATCAGATCATTTTATTCATTTTGAAAACTTCGTCGAATCGTTTCGTCGCCTGTTGCGCAATCTTTGGAGACAAAGATCTTCAACCAGTGTGGTCTGCCCGATATGACATACGGTGCTGAACCGGGGATACAGACAGTCGGGCTGGTTCACAAATTCAAGCTCGCTCAGCGCGCTATTGAGCGGGCTATGCACGGAGTATCTTTGAAGGATAAGATCAGAAATAAAATTATCCAAAAAAGAACTGGAGTCGACTGGACCGACATAGCTTGTAGAATAGGCAAGCTGAAGTGGCAGTCAGCTGGCTATATTGGTCGAAGGAGGAGGGGGAGTTAACGAGTCCTGGAGTGGAGACCGCTTGTAGGCAACTGTAGTGTGGACCGACGACTTTAAAAATGTAGCTAGACTGCATGCAGCAGGCGGACGAGTGGGTTTTGGGCGCAGCTGGGAAAGACCGATGTCCAGCAGTAGACTGCGATATGACAGTGAATGATTGATGATGATTGTTTTGTGGTAATTGAAACTGGCTATAGAAACCGCACGCGGTGGCGGCCCCCAGGCGTAAAACTAGAAACTCAGCCGGTAAATCATTTGCTAATCTGTTAACGAGGATTACATACAATGGAATATTACTTACCTATTTAACAAAATGGCTGACACTGACATACGACAGAAACTATAAACTAACTAAGTACGACAATTTGTCGCTTTCAAAATTCGTCGGCTTTCTGAATTCACAACCACAAAGGTTCTAAGAAGTTAGCAATTAATTTAAAGCAATGCAAACTCATACGAACTTCAACAGCGGCTGGAACAATAGAGACTTACTTTATGATAAATATGCAAACGGCCAGGAGCAGGCGGAACTGTGTTTGCAGTTCATTTCAATAGCTTATACCGACGTGTTTTAAAACAATTTTTTTCATCCTTTATGTAAATGGCGCTTTATAGTACTTAAGCTTTTCTTGTCCAATAACAGAAAAAACCTCAATATAAAGTGGTTGGAGAAGACACGCATTTTTCTTTTTTAGGCGACCTCTTTTCCTGTCATCAATCTTATGTTAACAAATTGTTATTGATCGGGTGGACAGATAGTGGTAAAGGAAATGAATCGTCTGGGCATGTTGGTGGACCTGTCGCACGTGTCGGAGCGTACGATGCGCGATGCGCTGGCGGTGTCGCGCGCGCCCGTGCTGTTCTCGCACTCGTCGGCGCGCGCGCTGTGCAACGTGACGCGCAACGTGCCCGACACCGTGCTGCGCCTGCTCGCGGCCAACAAGGGCCTCATCATGGTCAACTTCTACACGTCGTTCCTCACTTGTAAGGATACCGCGACCGTTCAAGATGCCATCGGTAAGAAAACATTTACCATATACATCTCGAAACCTCAACGTCCCTCCTTCTTCTTATGATGTTTACGTTTTCCTTGGCAACATCTCAACTTTTCCTCCAAAATGTTTTGGTTGCTCCAATAACTAGGTACAATACCTTTATATATAAATTAAGGAAAAAAATGTTCTTATTAAATCCAAATCTGTTAAAAAGTACTTACTTTATCTAAGGCCATTAATTAACCGATACTTTGTCTTACAGCACACATTAATCATATAAGGGATGTAGCCGGTGTGGACAGTGTGGGCCTTGGCGCTGGCTACGACGGAATTAATTAGTGAGTACATATTGCGATGTGTAGTTATCTCCGAAGTACCTCCGCAGAAGTGGCAAGGGAAAAAGAATTAATATAGGCAAAAGCATTTGAATTAGGCACTCTTATTCTAGACTTCTTTAACTATACTTACTTTACATTAAAGATTTAAAACTTAAAACGCACTAGAAGCAATAAAATTCTAAATCCCAAAAGCGTGAAGCTTTATGAAGGATAAAGCTTTGAACAAAAGTTTTATAGTTCTGAAGGCTATGCCTACGGAAGGTTTCTTCCTTATAACTTTTTAAATCAAAATAATATTGTTTACATAACGGCTGTATATTTTTCAAAGGGTTTATTTTTTACATACAGACTCTTGACATTATCATGAACGTTTGTTTAGTAGGGACGGTTAGTACCTACCTACATAATGTAACTGTATTGTAGGTACGTACGTGTACGTGAGTCTACGTAGATACTCGTACCTACTTAATGCGCGCGTTTGACATTAATCTTCTAAACAATGCTTACTGTACAGTACACCTCAAGGACTGGAGGACGTGTCGTCGTATCCGCTGCTTTTCGCGGAGTTGATGGAAGAGGGTTGGAGCATAGAGGAACTTCGGAAGTTAGCGGGCCTCAACCTGCTCCGTGTCATGGGGGCCGCAGAGCGCGTGGCGCGCGACCTCGCGTCTGCTCGCGTCGCGCCCTACGAAGACGTCGCGCCTAAAATGTTTGACACACACAACTGTTCAAGTCAAGACCTTTAAATCAAAACACAGCTATCGTTTATTCAAAAATTAACTTTCCCTGAGATATTTTATATTCTGCGTCTAGACATTTTTAAAATAACAGTAGATTTCTTATGGAACAATTGTTTATAGTTCATAGTAATTTTATCAGATGAAGATAATTTTTGAAAAGACTCGTTAGCTTGCATTGAAACGGTTTTGTTGATTGTTGAAACGTAATTCCTAACATCGAACTCGGTGCTACGTGATTGGCTCGAGATGCTCGAGATGCTTGACTTTATCTGCTCCGGCGTAGAAATATGCCTGTACTTGTGAGATTTTCTCGTACCGAGGAACATTGTGGGCTGATTATATGTATAGTGTTTCATGTTATGTTCCGATAGTAACGCAACACCATACCTACTCATTTTCTTATTTACAAAATATTACTTTCTTCTAACTCTTCACCTTAACAGCAGCGTTAATAGTTAGGTTGAGGGTCGCCTCGGCCAAGGATGTAAGTAATAGTAATAAATAATAGTCATCTATCTCATCCCAATCTCGGCCGGGACACAACAATAGCCACACATTACTTACCTACCGTATTTAATCAATTTGTAAATTGTTTGCACTACGATACGCATATTTGGTTATTATTACCTACTATCTGAGCCCGCGACTTCGTTCACGTGGATTTCGGAAAACAATAATGTGTTTCTTTACTCATTATTTTATCTTTTTCTGAAATAAGTTACTTCTTATAACACCAGCAATCTGCCAATGAAAGGTCCGTGAAAATCTGACCGTTTCGGAGATTAGCCAGATTAGAATAAACAGACAGACACAAATAAAATAAAATTACTATATGTAGGTACCGTATATAGTTACATTTATTAAAAAGCTGTTATTTTGATATTACAAACAGACACTTCAATTTGATTTATTGTATAGACGTAGGTATATAAGATAATATGTCTAAAAATTCAGACACCTACCTACAGTATTTGAAAAATAAATGCAGGGCTGAAACCGAAACTTCCCAAATCCCAGCCTAAAGTAAAAAGTTGATCGTTACAAAAGAAAATTGCAGCCAGCTGGTATGTAAGGAAGTTTAAAATAATTAGATAGGTATGCAACTCCAACTACAATCAAATATTTTAAAAAGATGATTCTTCTTTTCGCGTCAATGGTACTCTTTCTCGTTTTTTTTTATTTTATATATATATATAGGCAGTGGTGTGCATTGCATATGGGCACATAAGCAGTGCCTACCTCGACAAATCGATAAACCATAAGGTTGTCAATTACATTTTAGCGTGTGCCCCACAAGTAAAAAACTCACTAGATTATCATACTTGACAAAAAATAAAATCTTCATACAAACACGCGCGGCAGTAGGCAGTCGCCAGACAGCCTACTCGGCTCCCGTACTATTCACACATTGTCATGGTCTTTACTCGTTCAAATTAAAACGACAAAAATTAGAAATAAGTACGTACATCTCACGCGTAACATGAGTACTATGACGTTCGATCTTCGCAATTTATCACCCTAAAGTAGGCAGGCATGCCTACTTTGGTAACTCAAGTAACCAACTGAGTGTGAACGTTAAAATAATAGTTCGTCATTGGGCCGTGCGAAGAAAGAAAGGGATGGCTATTGAGGTCACCGATATCATCATTCTCCTGCCCTTATCCCAATTTATTTGCGGTCGACGCAACATGTCCTTTTCTTCCATACTTCTCTATTAGTCGCCATCTCGGTAGTCACCCCTTTCTAACCATATCATCATCCACACATTCCATCCATCGTTTGGTAAAAATTAAAATCCAAGATGGCCTCTGCAAAAAAATTATAATTTTTCGTCATTGGTGTCGTTTTCATGGTTTTCGAGGATGCTGGAGCCGGTAATAAAGTGAAAATGAAAATCCAAGATGGCGGCTGTATTTTTTTTAATCTTTTATCATGGGTGTCGTTTTTATGGTTTTCAAGGGCGCTAAAGCGGTCAACATGAAAATCCAAGACGGCGGCTGCGAAAATTTTAAAATTTTGTCATTTTCATTTTGAACATCGTTCCTGCCTGGGGTTCCCCGACCACACGCGTTTTTATACCCAGTAAATCAATAACTTTTTAGTTAAAGTGCATACGTACCTAACGAAAAAGTGTGCCTACCTGTTCTGAAAACCAATGCACGCCACTGCAAGTAGGTGGCCACGTTAATTGTGACATCAGTGGCATTTTTAGGTCATCCAAGGTGCAGGTGAACGGGCACTTAGGACACTCCAGCAAGTGGGGCATGGTCTGATCAGGAGCACCGCACTCGCACTGGATGTCGGATGGGTCAGTAATCCCCACTTCAGGTTATTAAATTCGTACTTTAAGCTCGATAAGTAATCTTATCGAGCTTAAAATACGAACGCGTATAATGAAAATCAAGTTGTGTATTAACACAACTTGATTTTCATTATACGCGTTGCTTCACAATCAGGTTGAGTGGGGATCTACCTACCTACTCTGTCATTCCCACTTTTTTATTCGCTCGAACAGTTTTAAAGCTGGGTAAGTAGGTAGGTTAGTTAAGACTAGGCAGGTTCTCGTAAATGATTTGAGTTGGAAAAATATTATGTGCCCTCGAAATAGAAATAGTATAAATATAATATGACAGTCACTTCATGTGAAATATTGGTATTCAGCTGTATTCGGTTAGGCTGGAAACCGATCCCAACATATGTAGTTCGGAAAGGCGAGAAGATGATGATGATGTTGATAACGTAACACAAACCTACGTATCATCTTTCTTATTATCTTATCTTGTAACTAGCTTCTGCCTGCGCGTTGAAAGTTCGCGTGAAAGTTCCCCCGACCCACCGCGTCGTATCGCATCTCCTGCTCGCGATATTACTCCGTTTTCTCTTAGCATTCTTTCTGCTTATTTTTCGTATTGCTCGGTTCCTAAGGGTGCTAGAGTGATGTTAAATAGTGAATTCTTTCTGAAGAATTGAAGAATTCAAATGCAAAAAAAGTTGGCTGGTAGTTTCAAAGATTAGCACGTTCAACAAACTCATTAGTTTTATTATTAGTATAGTTTTATTATAGTCTGCAAAAATTTAATATAAAAAGATTTTTATTTAGGTATCACATAAAAGTTATAAAATATCGCGAGCATCTATTAGGTAGGTACTATTGTTCGGCACCGAGTTCGATGAACTGAGTTCTTAAATTATATTGGAATGTCCCCAACATCTAACGTAACTGCAGTCATCAATCTACATAGTATTGTTATAAAGCTTTAATAAATTAGTCTAATTATTACTTAGATACCTAATATAATTTTACCCTGTAATATTGTTATCGTCCGATTAGATGTGATTTGATATCTAAATAAATGAATAGACTTATTTCTTTAGATCTGAGATTATGTACTTACATATTTTATGCATTTACACGTATATATATATATATATATGTTTTTATTGTGCCTATCCTCAAAGCTTTTTAAATATTGCCAATCAATAAAAATGCGACTAGAAATACCTAAGGCAGTAAGTTGTATTTAACTCCTTAATTAAATATTTAGGTACCTAGTGGTATAATTACCTTTGAGGATGACTTGAGTCATTAAGATAAAGTACCTAATTATAAAATTTAATAATGTTATAGTTATACAGTGTGT
The DNA here is from genome assembly GCA_951799955.1 of Apamea anceps. Lineage (NCBI taxonomy): Eukaryota > Metazoa > Arthropoda > Insecta > Lepidoptera > Noctuidae > Apamea > Apamea anceps. The sequence goes on along the minus strand of OX637505.1, from coordinate 11,614,573 downwards.
TTTTATTCAAATGTTTATTGCCCAAATTACTACAAAATTGTTATACATATTGGGCTCTTTCTCAGGCGAGAAATTGTCTTTGTACCTGATACTGATGAAGTTGTACGGGCTTTCGTATCACGGATAGAGCAGCCTTCTGAAAAATACGAAACGCAAACCCAAACTGTCTTTTCACAAAACAATTTTGGGTTTTCATATGAGAACGGTAAATAGAATAAACGCGACTGAAACCAATATTTCCTAAATACAGGTTATTACCTGATATTTTCTGAGATTAAAACGCACTGTATAAATAAATAGCTTTACCTTATCAACGACCAATAATAGATAATCGTAGTTTTAGAAACATTAGTACTGACCCTATTTAAAAACGTGCAAGTATCGCTGCGTCAAGATAACAGCAAAGTAAACTCGAATTACCTAAATAATTATACATAACTACATAGTTATGTATATAAAATAACATCAGGCCTGTTATCCCCGAAGTGTTAGGCAGAGGTACACCTACCTATAGTACCTACAGTCAGTCTCAAAAAGACTGCGACAAATACATCGCCAAGAATTCATTTGATTGTCTACAATCTTTGTTCCATAACATTGTATCAATCTGTTGTCACAAGACATCTTACACATTGGGCAATTAATTGTAGCTATACATACAGTATTATGGAACAGAATTTATGGGCAATCAAATGAATTCTTGGCGATGAATATGTCGCAGTAAGATGGTTAAAGCCGTGATATAGCTATATCCCTAGGGATTTAGCTATATACCGTAATATATAACTATATTTCGGTATGAAAGCAGTTCGTAACTGTCTTACTAGGAATATAACTATGATACGAGCACGATCTAGTAGGTAATATAAATATCTGACTAGAATAATCTAGTAAAATAATTATAAGTTTATATTTTCTTTGATTTGCACAACTGGTTACTCATTTTAAATACAACGGTCCAAACAAATAGTTAACTTTTTTTTATTTTTCAATCGTCTAAACCAAAACAAACAATGTTATATATGTACAGTAATTCAAATATGTTCTTTTCAAACATATTAAGCAATGGATCAGCAATATCCTTCAAAATCATTCAGATTGGGTCAATATAAGTCTGTGGATTGGGTGCTAGATAAAGCATTTTGACACTTGTTGACGTGCGATACTTGTCACAATTTGTACCTCCTAACGCAATATTAGTAATGTAAATAGTTATATTTGTCAGTACACTGGTAATAATAGACGGATCTTAAGACTGACGTGTATCAGAAATAAATTAGTGTACGTTTGCTACGGTGTTAAATTAAGTATAAACAATTAATGTTACGCACTACATTATAATATCTTAAGATGTGTTTATTATTCCTAAAGGGAAGACTAACGCTACTGTCCTTGCTAGTATATTTTTTTCTCAATTCATGAGAAAGACTTATTAAATTATCCGTGAGACATATCTCATTAAAATACCTGATCATAGGCGTTTATAAATTGCTAAGCAGAATCCTTGTCTTCAATTTAATATTTGATCGTTTTTATAAAACAGTATAAGATATTTAGATACAAGTTTTCATGAATTCATCGCGGTAGGCAAACAATACGTCGTAACGCTTTTAGGATTTTTTCTCATAGTTTTATAAAGATTTCTAGAGTGAACCATCAACCATATTAAGTACACACGACGACATTTCAATCTATACATTTCCAGTTTTAGCTGACCTCGCATTGTGTAGTCTTTTCGTTCAATGAGAAGTCAGCTTATACTGGGTATGTATAGCCGTAGAATCATGGCCGGTCCGAACTTTGAGCAGGAGGCTGCCCCATAACATTTTTTAGGAACCAAAGGTGGCATGTACCGAATGTGAGTGTGAGTAAGAGAACATGCGCGAAAGGTCGGAGAGCCTATGTTCAGACCGGCCATATTCATTGGCCGTATTGTACTTACGTAAATTCTTATTTGACATTATTATATCTTATTATTTATTTGACTAACTATAGTTGTTTCATATTTGATAATATCATGTACCTATTCTGAAATAACCAATTAGAACGTCATTTTTTTATTAGCTAATCCAATAAACACCTATTTTTAACATGCTTGTTTTATTAAGGTTCCGATCTCAAAAGGAAAACGAACCTTTTTATGGTCACTTTTTTGTCCGTCTGTCACAAAGGTTTTTCTCAAGATAAGTTTATGCAACGTAGGAATTTGAAACTTGGTATTTGGTTAGGACTCGATGACGTGCACACAGAACTACTCAATAAAAATATACAGGGTCAAATGAAATTAGCTAGCGAAACTCCACAGACGTGGTGGCAACCGATATCTAAAGATGATAAACGAAAAAAAAATGATGAAATTTTTTGCGCGGTCAACGACTGTAGGGTATATTTGGTCTAAAAAAACAGCTGTAAATTTTAGACGTCATGGGTTTTTTCAACTCATACTTGAAGTGACTACACTAGTAGTGTAGTCAACACTACCAGCGGTCATTGTCCCCAAACAAAAATATCATCAAATCTTTTTTTTTTGTTTTATGTTGTTTAGATATCGATCCCTCACGTCCACGAAGTTTCGCTAACTAATTTAATTGGACCCTGTATTTTTATATTGATTTCTATTATAGAATAAGATGAATATTATCTATAAATAAAGGTAGGTAGAGATCTTCTAATTTAAAATTGTACGCCCCTCCATTGCTTGTTGCATACCTGTACATGTGCGTATATAGAAACTTTATTTGGATTTGAGGTACTAAACTCATTAGTATCTAGAAAGAGTTTTAAGTAAGACGATCTCTGCGTGGTACTTCGTATCTGTACACGTAGGCGTAGGTTTTCAAACAATTTATATTTTTATCATCGTAAGCCCAATAAACTTGGGCATGATTCAGAGAAAACAATCCTCTCCCAAATCTAGTGTCCGTTTTAAATAAACATAATCTTTCTAACGTTGCTCCAGATTCAATTTTTGTAGTAAAAATTGAACTTTTTTTTGTAATAACATCACGCCATTATTCCGAAGGGTTAGGCACAGATGTACCTATAGTAAACCCACATTTCGCCAGTTATGTTTAAGACCCATCTAATAAGAAGCAAGTCTGTTGCCATGAACCAGTCACAAATTCAGATTCCGGGCTGCTACTGAGAAATTCCTACTAGAAGAACCCAATAACACTTTGCCCGACCCGGGAACCAAACCCAGGACCTTATGCTCAGCAGTAACGTTTGCGACCTACTAGACTAACGGGGCGGTCAAAGCCGTCAAAGCCGTCGAAGCGTTCAGCCGCTAAATTTAATCGTGTTACGGGTTGGTAATGTCATGTGTGTCCTCTAATTGATTTTTATTTAAAATTCTAATGTAGGTACCGTTAGGTGCGGTACCCTCATGTGTGTTGTTCGCAAGTGCTACTAATGAGCTTGGGGTACTGGGTTCGATCACAAGGTCCATCCCTTGGAATACCTCCAACGCAGTCTGGGGACTGGAATTATAGCCGGTTATTACAAATACGGTATTTGCAATAAACGCCAGATCTATAATACGAGACTTTTATTAATATTATTATTTGGTTAGACACACTAGCAGCTGATTAGCTGATGCGTGTGTCTGTGTATCGTATCTTAAATGTAACAGATGAAATGTGGGTGACTACATACATCTACCTAGGTACCTCTTCGGAAGAAGATCATCAACTACTATTAGAAAAAGAAGGGGCCCGAGGTTAGTGCCCTGCCCTATGCCAGAAGTGACCGAGTAGCGCTCCGAATTGGCATTTTTGTATGTTAAAAATTGCTTGTGGTCGCGCAGATAGTTCGCGAACAATTTTAGCGATGACACAGAGAAACCTGCCAATGCTAGTTTACTTAGAAGTATGTCGTTGTCAACCCGGTCAAAAGCTTTCTGGAAATCAAAATAGGCTACATCGATCTGCATTTTGTCATTAATATTTTTGACTAAGAGTGTAGCCTTATGTTAAGCAGATTAGACGTGGTTGAGCGATTTGGAAGGAATCCGTGCTACTCATCTGCAAACCACCGTTGCAGCTTATTAAATATTTTTATAGAGTATCGATTCAAATACTTTGCCGAATATCGATAGAACAGCTCATCATCTGCCTAGCCTTTTCCCAACTATGTTGGAGTCGGCTTCCAGTCTAACCGGATGCAGCTAAATACCAGTATTTTACATGGAACGACTACCTATCTAACCTCCACAACCCAATTACTGGATAATACGATAACCCTTGGTAAGACTGGTTGTCAGATTTTCGGGCTTCTGACAACCCGTAACGACTGTCAAAGATCCACGCATGACAGCCGGGACCAACGGCTTAACATGCTTTCCGAGGCACAGAGGGGTCTTGGTATGTAAAGATGGTCATCCATCCACGAACCAACCGCGGCAAGCGTAGATTAACCTGGTCGATCGACCCGTGTGGCTGTTATTACTTAGCCATAAGCGCCTCAATCGATGGAACAGCTATTGGCCTGTAATTTTTAATGTCACTTTTTAGGCCACTTTTATGTACCGGGAGTACGTTAGAGGTTTTCCACTCCGTTGGATATATGTTCGTCGTAATAGATAGATTGAAGATAAACTGCAAGGGCAATTTGATACAATGCAGCGCTCATGAATCGCTAAGCGCTGGGAATAAAGGCATACAGCTACGTCGCACACACGAGGACCAACGGTGGAGCTCGTCGGTCGGGGGTACGTCGATCGACTGACGCGATATGTCGGTATATGCGGGCATTTAGTGTGACGCTGACCGAGCGATCAAACGTACGCAATATCTCTAGTGAGTACTCATTTTGCCGTTAGCTGAGCACTAAACACTCGGTCACGACCGATGATCATCGGTCGAGCACTAAATCCAGCCTTACTTACGGCTTTGTGATTCTTTTTACATGAGAAAAGGTTATTTTACTTTTGAACAGATTATACTCCAAGGCTTGCAGAATCCGTGAAAATTTCTTAACATCGTGACCAAAACATAAATATGAGCTATTTTATTCATTATGAGAGGCATGCCTAAAGGCTCGTCCCTGCTAGGGCCGCGCGGCTCCTTGAGGCCAAGCCGCGCAGCTGAGCCTCGTGATTGTGTACGTGGGCGACGCCCGAGCCTCGCGGCCAAACAGGGCCAACGCGGGCCGCGCGGCCGGCCTCGCTCAACCCGCCGGTTGTCAGCCTACTTCAGAGGAAACCACGCGGCTTTAAGTAGTGAGGACGGGCCGCGCGGCCGGTCAGTAACCGGCTGGCTCTGGGAACGGGACGAGCGGGTGCAATACACCTATATTCTGTGGGAGCGTCGAGTCGGCACCTCTGTCGCTGGTCGTCCCCCGCCGGGCCTCCCCCAGGTAACTGGGGGTCTCACCTGGCGGGGACAGACCGCCGAGGTGTCTTGAAGAAGGCGGCGCCGTGAGTCGGCGTCGCGGCGCGCCTACAGAAAAACACATAGCAACCACTCACACGGGCGCGCGCAACTCACGCGCGCCCGACAGGCTAAAAAGCCAATGACGCGAACATAATGAGGGGCCCGTAGTTACGGGCCACCGTACCGCACTCCGCGGCCGGGGGGCTACGCCCCGGTACCGCTCGCCTCGCCCCCTTGCGGGGGCGACGCGATCTCCTGAAAGCGGCCGGTCAGTGTACTTGTGACCGCCGCTACATCGAGTTGTGTTTGTATTCGCACAAGATGTAGTGGACTGACGATGAAACACTTTTATAAATTCATTTGTATCGAGAGCGCCCGGTGTTATGGAACTCTCGGAGTTGTTTTTATTCAAATAAAAACAAAAGGAATGATGCCTTGCTGGAGATTGCTACATGCTTATTACTATATGTAAATGCTACAGAAGCTAATAGCATGTCCTCTTCTTCGTAAATCTCGAAAGTAGGTAACATACAAAAGCCTCGTGAGGCTGGGCCTCGAGACCACAAAAGACGTGCAGCCCTAGTGGGGACCCGCCTTTAGGTACAATAATTGTAATACTTACTAATTCCATGGTTTTAAGATTTACAGTCTGTCAGTGAGTAATAGTATTACTTGGTCTGTGGCTCAGTGCAGTGTTGCCTGCCTATTTTACTTTACTCTATGTGCCGGCCCTTCTACAGTAGATCTATGGTTTAAATAGAAGGGCCGTTTTTCAACTATACCGCTAAAGCATTAAGCTTCAAGGTTGATTGGGATTTGACAGTTTCAGGTAGCTTGACCTGCTGGCGTCTGTACCATGTTTCAAATAAATATATTCTATTCTATTCCATTTTCCGTCCTTCATTTTTTTAAATAGGTACGTAAAAGTAAGACGTGCTGAAGGTATGTATTATCGTATTTTCAAACGGTTTTTATTCTTTATCTTAAGCTAAACAATAGAACTGCTGTTCTGAAAATACTATTAATTTACTGCTTTCTACTGTATCTTTTTATGGTTGGTTTGCCATTTTTTAGTTTGGTAGGGTTGGTAACACTGGCTCCAGTGTGATGTGATAGGTGTGACAGCCTGACAGGTGACACCGTGGTGAGTCGCGTGACAGTCAAGTAGTGGTGTACATTTCTTGCGCGTCGACGGCGTCGAATTTAAGGAAAACTAAAAACAATAAATAAAATACAAAGTTATCAATCCAAATTCATTTAATTTTCTTAAAGGTGCCTTATAATGGGGGAGAAGAATACCCCACTCTTGGCAGTACTACAACTTCTGAGAAAGTATAATTTGAAGGTAACCATAACATTTTAGTAACATGGCTTATTACAAGATTTCCATCCTCTGAAAGCTATATTTCACTGTATATTTTATCATATTTCAGGGTACAGAAGATATCCTTAGAAAAGAAGCTAGCTTAGGAGATGTTGAATTTGAAAACTTAGATCTTCCTGAGGTCGAATTAGCTAGCATTCTTACTTCGCACCACACAGAAAGTGATCCTTATAGCTACGAATTTGCTTACGATAATCTGAAGAAGTTTGTTGAGAACTCGCTCGATATTTATAAGGTAAAAATGGCTAATGCATATAAGCCTAGTCACACTTTTATCTGAAGGAAATTAGCAACTTAAATATTGGTCACTTTTAACTCTCTGCACTCAATAACTGTAAACATTTGCAGACTGATAAAGTTTCTGTACTGGCTAGTATTTTGCATTCTCTTGAGTGTTTTACTTTTACAGATCAATCTATATGATAAAAATAAAGTCGGGTTAGTTACACCCTTTATGCCTCAAGAACGGCTGGACCGATTTTTATAATCTTTGATTTGTTGAATTTGCCTCCGCCCAAATAGCAGAATTAAAACATGGGAAAAATTCATAAAAAATAATAATGAAGATAATTAATTTTTTCATACATTTGTTCTTATTGATTCTGAGGTGATATGAAGTTTGCCGGGTCAACTAGTATTTAAATGAAATCCAGTCTATTTGAATTATAGTGTCTTGCTTTTATTCATTATTGTTTTGAAATATTTTTATTTTTCTAGCATGAATTATCAACACTCTTGTATCCAGTGTTTGTGCATATGTATCTGGTACTAATATTATATGACCATAATGAACATGCTGTCAATTTCTTGGAAAAATTTGGTCCTGAGCAAGAAGATTATTATCAGGAAGATTTAAAACGTTTGTCTATAGTTAAACATAAGGAACAAATCAAGGGGAATGAGTTGGCTGAAATATACAGGTATTTTTACATAATTATATTTTTTTAAATCTACCAGTAATCGGAGGATAACCAGTGATCGGAGTTAGTGGATTAATTACTGGGGTATGTCATGTTCTGGTTATACCAGGCCGTAATGTTGATTAAATAGGTTGATTTTAGTAACTGACGTACCTATAAAGTCTCACTACATCAGTCTGTCTGAACATGACAAACTCAAAAACTACAGAATGGATTTTCACTGTTTTCACCAATTGACAGTGTGATTCATGAGGTGTAAACTGGCTGAAATACGACGAATTACGAAATTAACGAAACAGGGGTTTTTTATAAACCTGGTATAAAAAAGTAAAAATTACTATTTCAGTACTTTATTACTACTTTATGTTTGTTTTCCAGCACCAACAAGTTTGTTGTACAATTATCAAGAGATGCGTCATCTCAGTTGAAACGTTATTTGCAAGAACAAAAAAGCTCAACCGTAATCATTAACATTATAAACAACCACATTCAAGTTGATGTGCACGATGGCCCCGGGAGGTCACAAGCTCAGGTGCGCTCCACAACTGGGGGACTGCTTGGTGAAGCCACTAGAAATGGTATGATGTGTTATTGTACTGTAGTGCTATTCTGTAAATATCTCTCTGTGAAAACTTAGGTGAAGTGAGCTTGGAGTGATCTGTCATCCCACCTAATGCTTGGAAGTGTATTGACAATTCACTTTAAGCTCACTTCGCCTAAGTTTTCACACAGAGATTTTTATAGAATACTGTTCTTATATTCCAGAAACATGCACAATATAAGATCATAATATTTAAGTATACTAATAATACAGTATCACAGTTACCGTGTTCTAACTGAACTAGAAATATTTAAATAAACTGTAAAATCAAAGTGTTTTTTGTTTATAGAAAATCGGACAAAGGTTTACTATGGGCTGTTAAAAGAACCTGATATACAAGTCCTCCCGGCACCTGTGGAAGATGAGGAAGAAGTGGAGGAAACACCAGATAAACCAAAAAAGAAAAAGGCAAAGAAAGAACACATTTTTATGAAAAAACCTAAGTCTGATCCTAACGCACCTCCAAATGACAGAATTCCTTTGCCAGAACTGTAAGTTTTTTAATATTGTTTATACCTTTTGAAACTGTGGTAGAAGTTTAACTAACATTGTACTATATATATTTGCAGGAAAGAGACTGACAAAGTAGAAAAAGGCAAAGCCTTACGAGAAGCATCAAAGCGCATTCAACTGGGGCCGGAGAGTCTGCCATCTATTTGTTTTTACACACTGCTCAACAGTGGTCATACTGCCATTTGCACTGATATTTGTGATGATTCCACTCTACTAGCTGTTGGCTTCAGTAACTCGAACATTAAGGTATAAAAGAAACAATCATGTTGTACCTTATTGTACATAATACTGGTTTTAATACTCATTTCTTAATAATGAAAGAATATTATAATCTAGGTGTGGACGTTGACTCCGGTAAAATTACGTGGGATGAAATCTGCAGAAAAATTAATAGACATTGACAGGGAGGCAGGTGTGTACATCAACATACTTGTAACTCATTTGGCAGTAGCCCCTCAACTAAAAATGCTTATTTCAAATCACATCAGTCTGAGAGACATAAAATGAACCAAACTGGTTCAAGATTTTCATCTTACACAAAATATAAATTATATTACAGCCATTATATTCTTATGTATAATTATGACGACACGGTTGGCGCAGTGGCTGAGCGATCAACTGCTGCGCTGCGTGTAGTGGGTTCGATTCCCGCACGGAACAAATATTTGTGTTACCTACAGGTAGTTGTTCCGGGTCTGGCTGTTTGTGTATGTGAGTTTAAATGTTTGTAAACGCACCCACGATACCGACGTACTTAATTCCTAGTGTGGGGCAACGTTTTAAAAAAAAAAAAAATTAATTATGTAATTTGAATTTTATAGGTGACGTACTCGTAAGAATGATGGAAGAAAGAGATAGAGACACTTGTCGTACTCTGTATGGACACTCTGGATCAGTTTATAAAGTAGCATTTGATCCTTTTAAAACGATGTTACTGTCGGCTTCTGAAGACTCCACTGGTAAGTTATATCTATATCATCATTTAAATAAAACTACAAACAACTAGCAACTACAAATCAATCAGGTCCGAAAGTTATCTTTATCTAATAATAAAGCTAAAGAGTTTGTTTGTTTGATTATCTCTGGAACTACGAGTTGGATTTGAAAAATTGTTTTTGCATTTGATAGACTAATTCATAAGGAAGGCTAACATCACTAGCTAGCGAGCTAGGACCAATAGGAGCCGAGGACAAAGAAACATAGGCGAGAAGAACGCAAATTGAAAACTAAGTAATAGCGACGGGGAGTTTTATAAAAATGTGGCTGTTATTTTAATAATAGGAATTGTGAATCTAACGATTTCCACGTGAACGAAGTCGCGGGCAAAAGTTAGTTTAAAATATTTTTCTAAAGTACGAACGAAAATGCCTACTAGAACTAATGCAATGCACCTACACACCGATTTTAGCTGCATTGGTGATTTCAGACATATTAACGACAAGTTCAGGTTTTCTCACGATGTTTACTTGTGTCTATGTCAGTGATATCTAAGATAAGCTCAACATATGAATTGAAAATGTCACAATGGTACTTGTCTGGTTTCGAACCCACAACCTCGTGCATGAAACGCCTTAAACACTGAGCCATCACTATTATTGAGCCTACTCCATTAATCATAATCATAATAACACTGAAAGGTTAAATCAGGTTTTCGTCTTCACACTATTTTTTTTTTTTATTAGACTGTGTCTTTTAATATCTGGTATATAATTTAACAATACGTGTATCAAAGTAGGAAAACCAATAAAGTAATTATTTTTTAGGGCCTATAGAGACACATTTATTATAATAGACTCCATAAATATTTTTAGAAAATCAAAATGGGATTTATTTTAGGTTCGATTTCGATTAAGTATTTCTACAACTTATTTGTTACAGTGAGGTTATGGTCTCTGCAATGCTGGACATGTATGGTAGTATACCGCGGCCACGTGTGGCCAGTGTGGGATGTCCGCTGGTCCCCGCACGGCCACTACTTCGTGACCGCTGGACACGACCGTACCGCCCGCTTGTGGGCTACTGATCATCATCAACCACTACGAATGTTTTCTGGACATTTATCGGATGTGGACGTAATGCTTTTCAAGCCTATTATTTTAACACTAATAATATACCACAATTTTTACAAAGCGTTATGTTTATCTTCTTTACTAGCAAATAAGCCATGTTTGCTAGTGTACTAAGAAGCATGTCTCATGCAGTGTAAGTACTAAATGTAATATCACTTCTTTTCAGTGTGTCCAATTTCACCCGAATTCTAACTACGTGGGCACTGGATCTAGTGACAGAACAGTACGCTTATGGGATTGTTTGACAGGAACACAAGTTCGAATTATGACTGGACATAAGGTATTTATCAATCTAACGTTGGCTGGTATCAGAACACCCCAAGTGGCTTTTTTGAATTTTTGTTAATACCATTTAATTTAATTTCAGTCCACCATATTTACCCTAGCATTTTCTGTTTGTGGGAGATGGCTAGCATCCGGAGGTAATGGAGAGCTCATCGTGTGGGACATTTCGACAGGATGTCCCGCTGCGGTGCTGCCGCCGATGCATACTGCTCCTATTCATGCATTGGCTTTCAGTCGCGATGGCACCATTTTGTCATCTGGTAATTCTATCGGTTTTTCTATTTTGTCTATTGTTTTATAAACAGAATAAATTATTTGCATTTTTGAAGATCTTAAGAACTGCATTAATAACTATGTTGTTTTCAGGATCATTGGATTGCAGCATAAAGTTATGGGATTTCAATGCTATCACAGAAGAAGCCAATGGTGAGGAGGCAGGTGCTACAACCACAGTACAGAAAGAGGATAAATTTTTACTGCGGTCATTTGCAACAAAGAATTCACCCATAAAGGGTTTACATTTTACACGTCGGAATCTTTTGCTTTCAGTAGGTTCCTATGAAGGTAGTTCGTAATAAATTAGTTTCAATAAGTGACTATTATCTATCTAATTTTAAATTCTGTTAATCAATAAAATCATAATTATTAGACTATGATTTTTATTATTATCAAAAATCAATTACTACAGTGAAAGTCAATCGATTTTAGTCTGAGCCTTAAACATTGTTGACCCTCAATTAACATAATGATCTCCATTCGCAATGTTTATAATAACTGCAGAAAGTAGGCCCGTTCTGAGGTAATAAATTGTATCATTAAATTTAACACAGATTCATTACTTCTGGCCACTTGTGCTTTCATTGCTTGTTTGAAATCTTCTTTTACACCTTTATCAGCTCCACGAGTACCTATTCTTCTTTGTCCCAGATGCTGCTGAGAATTTGGTATAATATCAAGCACAACATTGTTCCCTTGTTCATTCCAAATGAAATACAGCTCTTCTAGTAAATCTATATGAATTATGTATGTAGAGAAGAGGCGGTAATGAAACACACCTTTTTGTCTAATTACATCCAGTATGTGAATGAATATTGATTCTTCTTGTGGCCAACCAAGTTGCATCAGAACAAGCATGTGACCATACGTCAGATCAGTGGTATTACCAGTATTTAATAAAATTCTAATAAGCAGAGTACAAAAATAATGCATTATGGCAACTTTAGTAAGTGGCAGGAAATGTAAGTGCCTATGTTTTCCTCCTACAATTAATTCTGGTTCTAGAACACCTTCCACATTAGGTAATTGGGGGAGAGCAGCCAATATACTCTCTATACAGGCCGTATAGTTCTTCAGAAAATAGTTGATAGACACTCGTACTACGCTAGCGGTCACACTAGTCACTGTAGCTTGAGGCATAGCCTCATCATATTTTCCTCGGTATAGAGCAAATTCATCAGCAAAACCCTCAGACCATGGTTTAATTTGCAATTGATTAGCTAGTTTTGTAAATTCTCTTGAAATAAGTTCATTACTGTGGAGTAACTCCCAACAGTTTGCAGCTGCTTGGAATTGATGGGATGATATACCAGTAACCTCCAGGTCTCCTTTCCTTCTTTTTGATGGTGTCACTTCTGGATCTGACAATGCCTCCACAAGAATATGATTGCCTTTTAATGCCTTCTGCTCATATAGACACCTGAGGAAGAATGTTGTTCCACAATATAAGAGCTGGCGACAGTCTTCACTGTTCCTCAATGTCAATAATTTTTGGAAGTATGTCTCCTTGTTCAAACTGTTGCTATAATTGACAAAAAAGGAATCCCATCCCAATTGCCTGCCCATTAAATCTAAAACACCAAAAAGCCTTTGCCAAGGGTCTGTTATATCATGTTCATTTTCATCATATACATATGAATTATAAAAGTCAATAGCTTTGATTACCAGGCGCTGTAGCAACCTTGGTGATTCTAGTGAGCTGAGTAGGGGCAGTGTTTCCACTACTAACAGCCGAGCATAGCGATTGTCATAAAAGAACTTTTCAGCATTTATTAATGTCTTCACTAGACTGTCTACTCCTAGTTGTGGAAATTTCTTCAACAACAAAACTAATAAACGGCAATGTTCCATTGTGTCATCACTATTCTCAACACTAGTCTTTAGGATCGTCAATTGTATATCTGGACAAATGTTATCAAACATTTGGCTTAGGAAGCTTCCTTCAGATGATCTCAGAGCATTTGCAATAGCTGATATTTCAGGCAATAGAGATGGCAGGTTCTGCCTTGATTTCATTAGGGAACTAAAACATTCGGCAGCCTCTTGGACATTTCCTGATTGCTTTTCCATTAAATAGGCTTCAAACTGAATTTTAAAATTTGCAGGAAATAAAGTTTTCGCTGTGAGCATCCATGCTTTTGCAGAGTGGATATTGTACTTTTGTGCGTCTTTAGCTTTCGCTATGATGTAGTCCTCATCACTCAATGCCGTATCGACTCCTGGCATTTTGTTGTATGAACGTATTGCTTTTAAACTGTAAAATGAAATAAAATAATTAGTAGTAGTACTAGTACTTTGAGACTATAAATCAATATGTAAGCGACTGGGCCAAACCAATTACCTTAAAAGAGACAGAAGAAAGTTAAAAGTAAACACACACGTGATCCTGTTATTGTTGAGTTGATCAATTATTATTTACTCTTGAAAATATCTATTGATGATGTATATGACGTTTATACATAGAGGACTCAGTTGTTGACTTTATCTGACGTTTGTTTGACAGTGGTTTGACACACAGTTTTTTTTTTTCCTTCGCCCTTCTTGGGCAGGCTAAGGTCTTGGACCATACCGCCTCGTCTTCAGTCTTTATTGTCCTTCTTGACTAAAAGTAAGGCCAAAGCCTCGTCTTCAGTTACATCCTTCTTGTTCAAAAATAAGTAAGGCCGAAGCCACGTCTTTAGTTTCATTCTTCTTGTCCAAAAGTAAATAAGGCCACAGCCACGTCTTTAGTTTGACACACAGGTATCTAAAGGTTTGACAGTTTGACACTTTTTTTTTTTGAGGGTGTTTGGTGCTTACAGTAAAACAATATTATTGTGCTTTCCATGGAATCAGTAGGTACCATATGTCATGCAGCAAGGGCCTTAAAGTACAACATACTAATTATATGCCATGCATAATCAGCATATAAAATATAATATATTATAATGTTCCTGCAGTTGGGACTCCTTCTGACAGAAAGAAGGCCTGTACCTCAAAGAGTAATGTATGCCTTCTCGAGTGGCCCGTAATCCACTACGCGGGCCCAGTGTGGGTTGGTAGATGTCACATGTCACCGTTTTGGGAGCAGTGGTAATGAAATAATTTACACCCCCATTTGTAGCGCCCGCGGCCCGTCAGGGCTCGAACCTACGACCTCCACCTTGTAGGTCGCGGCTGTTTCCTATGGGCCACCCACCACTGCTCTCATGCCATGCATGGATAATAAATTGACAATGACATTGACAGAATGACCGATGACGTGCAACTGACATAATGTTTACGTTTGAATCGTTTGATTGAAAATTAAGCTTTTACTATCAGTGTATGATTTTTTTGCAATTAATTATATCGTGCAGTACAGTGTAAACAAAGTAATTAGGTTAATTATTCAATCAGATAATATCTTGTGACTTCAAGCAAAATTTAGTTTTGCATTTGTATTTCTAAATGTTAATAATGCATGAATTCGACCTATATGATGACTATGCAATTGCAGAGGTCGTTCCTGATCATATTTTAGAAAATATATTTTCATTCCTCCGTTTAAAAGATCTCCGCAATTGTGCTTTGGTATGTAAGAGTTGGTATAGAATTCTTAGTGATGAAAATAATGACGTTTGGCGACTACATTGTGTGAAAAGGTTAGCAGAAGAAGTTATGAAATCCGATTTACTATCCACTGTTAATACTTACAAATCAAAACTGAGAGCATTTTACCATGCGTGGAATCCTCATGACTGTTCAAGAAACATATATATTAAAGCTAATGGATTTACTTTACACAGGTGGGCTATGATTTTAATAATAATGCTTTCTTTTTATCCAATATATTATAAGTGTCCACCTATATGTATCAATATTCAACAGGAATCCTGTAGCACAAAGTACTGATGCATGCAGAGGAAAAGTTGGATTTTACAATGGAAGACATGCTTGGGAAGTCATATGGGAGGGACCCTTGGGTACTGTAGCTGTAGTAGGTATATCAACCAAAGACGCGCCCTTGGAATGCCATGGATATGTGGGGCTACTGGGGTCAGATGAACAAAGCTGGGGATGGAATTTAGTTGATAATCATTTGTTGCACAATGGTGACACTCAAGGACATTATCCTCTCCTAAATAATTGTCCAAAATACCAGGTGAGAAATTGTCTCCATACATAGCTTAAACTTATTTATTAAAGTTTTTTTACCCAGTAAATGTTATGACTATAGCTATAACAACAATTCTTTCCTATACTTTATAGGCTGGCTAATAATTATAACTTCTTAAATAAAACTGTTTAAGCTTTTATAGGTCATAATATTTTCTTGCACAAAACTCAAATTAACTTTATTGTATTAAAAATGAGTATGAGATTATGATTTAAAGCTGTATTGCCGCAGGCAAGAGCTTTTGCCCTTGTGGATGTTGGATATCATCTCGTGGGATACTACCGGGATAAACGTATCATATGTTCTAACTCAAATCATGGCCATCAGTATGCATTTCATCCCCTATATCACTATATCACCCCAGGAATATTTTTGAGTAAAAAAGTAGCCTATGTCCCTTCCCAGGATGCCGTCTATCTCCTTGCCAGTTTTTCAATATCCATTCAGTGATTTAGGCGCGATAAGATAACATACATACAGACAGAGTTACTTTCGAATTTATAATATTAGTACGGATATGCCTTAACTTAAGAAATACTAGGTTTCACATATAAATAAAATCCATTCAGTGATTTAGGCGTGTAAAGGTAACATAAAGACAGACACAGTTACATTCGAATAAATAATATTAGTATGGATGGGGCTGACAGTACAATTCATAATAATAGTCACCTTTTTGGGGTTGTTGTGTATAAGATTAGCCATGTTTTAATTATTTCTGTCTGCTGTTTCAGGTTGGTGAGCGCATTCGAGTGATCCTAGACTGCGAAGATAACACTTTATCATTTGAAAGAAATTATGAATTTTTAGGGGTTGCATTCAGAGGTAAACATCAAAAGATAAAATAAATATATTACAATAGACAGTTCGTTAATAATATTTCATATCTGTTCTTAATACAAGTCTATCTTTGGAAGGCATATACAAGTAGTGGCACAAATATGTGACGCCGAAGAAACACCATAACTATCTGACCAGACACTACATCAATTTTTTTTTTTTTTAAGATGAGTAGGTAACACAAAATTAAGGATAGTGCATTGTGTTGTAATAGATGTGTCACCTCTTAGAATGCATAAATTTTGGACATGTCTTGCATTGTAATCTGCCGACTCAATTCAGTACAGTTCAGGGGAATGTGATACCTTGTTGTTTCAAAAATATCTGACATCACTTTGGCACCACAAAAATCTGACAGTATAATGCTTGGAGCTGTTTTTTCTTCTATATTGCAATAACGTCGGCTCATATTGCAAAAAAAAAAATTACATGCCCCTGTCAGCATTAATATCTGAAATCACATTCTTGTGAACTGACCTTGAGTAGATATTTATAACGCAAGGCATGTCCAATATTTATTTATGTATATAAATGCGTGCATTATGTATATTATTGCATGTCTCGTTAGATAATTTTGGTGTTTCTTTGATGTCACATACAACAAATTATGTATTTATGCCATTACAAAAACATAGTGGTTAAAAATAGGGGGAATAAATGATATTTGCTGATATTTGCTGCCCATGAGATTATAATGCCTGACAAAATATAATAATAAAATAATTTGTTTTCTTACAGGCCTTCCAAATAAGAAACTGTACCCAACAGTTTCAGCTGTCTATGGTAACACCGAAGTGTCCATGATATACTTGGGTCCCCCAGCAGATGGCTGATAGTAAATGTGTCTAGAAAATTGACAGTTTCTAGTCAAAATGCAATAATGTGATATAATTTACTATTTTGAGGCTATTATTATTTAATATAATTATGTTACCGTAAGTGCTTAAATAGTGGTGGTTAAGATTATTTTATCATTTACAAGTTGGTGAAAGTTAAGATTCAAATTCATGTATAAAGGTTTAAATATTTTCAGTCAAACCAATCTCAAAAATTTACATGACAGTTAGCAGCATATTATTGATCAGACTTCATCAGGATTTCAAAAACCTGGTGTTACCGTACACAAATACACCCTTACACGTAGACTTGCGGATACCAGCCCGTATTTCCTACTTATTACATAACCTGGTGTTAAGAGGAAATGGGGCTATGTGGATGTTAGTGTTCATTCCTTAATAACGTATTCATCTGTTTTCGCCCTGGTTGATCTCCTGTCTGTGTATCTTCCTGGTTGGTCTCGAATAATTTACCATGACAACTTTACCATTATTTGAGTGTTTACAGTAAAATACAGGATTATTTTTTTAACTTTGGTTTTTCAGATTGTGGTAGATTTGGTTTTGATCAATTAATTATGAATTTAAAGGTGTGACTCGATGGCTCTCAGCCCAAATATTATTTTTCGTAATGTTCAATAGTTATTAAATGCGTTCTCGAATCAAAACCACGTTAAAAAATAGTCTTGCATAGTATGTATACAGGGTCAAATTAAATTAGTTTGAGAAACTCCGTACGCGTGATGGGTATCGATGTCTAAACACGATTAAACAAATTATAAAATATTGTTTTGATAATATTATACATATATTTTTGAGGTCAACGACCGTAGTTTTGACGTTACTTGAAATAACATTAAAAAAAAACCGTTGTTTTTTTGTATAAACACGATATAACAAAAAAAAAACTGATTTTCTCAAGTCAGACCTACTTCAAATAAACTTATGAATAAAATATAATTTGACGTTTGTTTTTTTTGTTGTATTTTGTTTAGTTATCGAAACCGTCTATTGAGTTTCTCTAACCAATTTAATTTGACGCTTTATATACCTACCTAGGGAATTG
The DNA here is from genome assembly GCA_951799955.1 of Apamea anceps. NCBI lineage: Eukaryota > Metazoa > Arthropoda > Insecta > Lepidoptera > Noctuidae > Apamea > Apamea anceps. The sequence continues at coordinate 11,596,273 of OX637505.1, read as the reverse complement.
ATATAGGTACATAAGCTTCGAATTCTTAAAAGGCGAATTTTACTATGCTTTAACACAATACCAGCATGCTGTCAATTATGACTACCTAAAAGATATTAATTAATTTTATTATTTAATAACCATAGTTAAACTGCCACTATATTGTATGTATATAATAATCTAAAAACGTTATTAATTGACTTAGAGCTGATTTTTCAATTGCCTGATTAACGAGAAATAATTTTGAATTTCTGAGTTGTCCCAGTTTCCCATACAAAAACTGTCGAACGTCAAAAATGTCGTTATTATGAAACTGGGGACATAATTATCGAGGTTTTGTTACTACAGGATGCATCTTGACTTTCCAGGGTTTCAATCAAATTCAGGGCAATGATCTATAAAAAAAAGACTGGCCACATCAATTTATAACCTATTCAAATTGGTTGGTGTCCGAGGTTTTGAATTATTTCAACTACTCGGTGTTTATAGAATATGGTGTGTAGTTAATTAGTATTATTAGATAGTATTATAAATTAATTATTAGTAAACATAATTTGTAGGTCCAATAATTTATTGATCTGAAAATTCTGACAAATGTATGATGCCGACTGTACCTGAATAAATATTTATTTCAATCCTGAGAGTAAGAATAAAAGCTTGCCAACCGGTATGAAGGGCTCACTGACAACCACGAGATCAAAGCATTTTTCGAGCTATGCCATTACTCTGCGCGTAGAGTTAAACACCCGAGTTGGGTAACTAGCACTTGTGCAATATTTATATAGTTGGTCTTCACACTCTTCACTGAGATAAAATAAATCGTAGATTTTTTGGAAGGTTGTTAAGTTGGTGATATTTTGCTACACCACATTGAATTTATCGGAAAGTTCAAGATGCACCTGTGTTGCCTTGCTATAGGAACCCTTTAAAAGTATTTATGAAGGCATTGAAGGCCACCCAGATAAAGTGCTTTATTACTTTTATATTTTTTCTAAAAGATTTAGAGCCTGCAGACGGTATGTTGTTAAGAAATAATCGTTTTCGTTTCAATAATGATGTTGACATCATAAATCTTAGCCTCAGTCAGAGATGCTGCGAGCATTCGTAATGTCTGCCTTAAACCGTCCTTATTACCTAACCTCTTAACACGGTAAAATTAATGTAAATACTTTTTGGCGTACTCAGAGACCACACTTAAAAATAACACAAGGGAACAAAATTGGACTTAACACGTCGAGAAATTCCCAACTATTTCTGTAACATCAGTGGTGAATATAGGTACATTAAAAATTTTTAGACCAAGTGTGTCGGAGTTCGTAAAACGGGTGTATTTTGATTACTTTGGATTTTCAAATGATGTAACCAGCTCCTTATTATTTAAATTTAATTAATGTTTATTTTTAATTGACGTCTCTGAGTGCGGTAGTAAGGGCCTGCTTTTAGAACGAAATTGATCGCAAAATGAATGTTGTTGCGATTGGCTATAAATCATTCAACCAATCACAGCAGTTTACGCGCGCTTGGCAATTTGTCACATTAACTTTGAGATAATAATGTTACTTCGAGAAACTTGTCCCCTAGTATAACAAAAATAAACAAGTGAAGGCACTAAAATTATATCTCGGGGATAGGTACTTAAGATATAAAGGGTTCTAGAATAATGTTACCATCAACTGAAGTTTCTAGTTAATAACAAAGCTTGTTTCATGTTCTTATGAGTTTACAAACACTTTTCCATTAAAACAATGACGTAATATTTAGAATTTAGGACATCCCAAAACAGGAATGTTGTAGTTATGTTACTGGATAAGCCTGTTCAATATGTTTGTCTATGGGTAGGTGCTACTTATTACTACTTAACCCATTTTGTTACCTTTAAGCTGACACTCCATCGTGGCGGAGGAGCGGAGAAAAAATAACAAATTCTTTCCCTTCGCATGTTGAGTGGGGTTGCTGCGTTTAAAATCAAGGGACTTATTAGTTTCATTTCTTACGCTGCGCCTCAATGAAGTGTTAGCCTTAAGTAGGTACCTAATGGTCGATGTCTTTTTAAGGATTTTATTCACATGTTGTCTAATAGAACATTCATAATTATTAAGTTTTAATATAAATCGTGCAATATATAACTAGGAAACTATGTTGGTACCTACTTACACATTCTACTAACACAGCTGGGCTATGAAAATGTCACTATTTAGATATCTAATTTAAGTTTTATAATAACTAATAAATTAAACTTGTTCACAGCAACAGATAAGTTCGGTGTTGAAAAAAAAGGCAGGATATTTTTAAATGTTTGAGAGATTCGAATGGTTTGCAATAATTACTTGTGATTTTAGTTTTTGCCTGATAATGGCGCCGATTCCCTTGTTCACAAACTAAACTAAATTTAAGTTCAATGCATCTTTTTCTTTCTATTTAATTTAGAAAAGGACAGAAGATAAATATTAGTTTAGTCCTGTCAAACTAGTCAGCGCCTGACGTAAATTGACGTATTTTTAGCAGCCATGTTTTTAATCACGTCTAATCTGTCTATGGAGTATCTTAATTTGACAGGAGTAAACCAATATTTTATCTTCTGTCCTTTTCTTAATGAAATAGAAAGAAAAAGATGCACAGAACTTAAATTTAGTTTAGTTTGTAAACAAGGGAATCAGGGCCATTTTCATTTTACGCCTTATGTAGGTAAATCTTGTGTGGCCTACACGGGATTAACCGTTATCTAAATAGGGATTAAACTACTTTGTATATCCCTACTTTAACCAAACAAGTAGAAAGGTAGGTGTGTGTTAAAAATGTAGTCTTGTAAGTTTAGTGATTAAAGTGAGAATAGTTAGGTACCTATCTACTTGTTACTGAAGCGCAGGGCACACCGCGAGCAGGTACTAGGTAACTTACTTTAATTTTGTTCATTTACAATATTGGATAGTAACGTAATGTGTGCTTTTAACCGCTTGAATGCCGTAATTACGGAACCAATCAAAAAACCATTGTGTCTCGTTTGGATTCACGATCTGATATGAAGGGTACGGCTACGTAGCCTTCCACAAGGCTAAGCTAGTTCATAGTTTATGGCCGGTTTAGTTGGCCCCTGGATCTGAGGGGCAATTCCCGTATTTTTAAGAACGTTCAGAGTCTGATCTTAGTCAAAAATACCTCTAATTTCCCTACATTTTAGACAAGTTTTGACATCGATTGTCACTGAGATGAGATTGCGACTTCAATTTGAACGTTTTTTAAGTAGGTACGAGAATTGGCCTTAGCTTTTTGAACGTATGCGTTACGATTCAATATTGCTAAGGAATATAGCTAATTTACCTACCTCGCGGTGTGGCTTGCGCTTTAGGCTGGTTAAAATATATCTTTCATTTATCGAACATTTTGTTCCTTTAAATAAAATGGCGGCCTGAAGAAACAGGACGGGGAAAACATCTTCATTCATTAGGTGCAACGATTAACTCCACGATTTATCCAACTTTGAACTCAAAACATAGATTTTTGGTCATTTTCAAATTCGCCGAGCAGCTTTGGTGGTGTGCGTTACCCTGGCAAAATGGTGTGCATTTGAGAGGTGAGACCATACAAAATAATTAGTGTATCATGAGGAGCAATTTGTTTACTAATAGCAAAAGTTGTGTGAATTGTAGTTTTAAAGTTATTTGAGAAAAACACATTTTGCTGGAGTAACGTTTGAAACGTTATCCTGGCAAAATCAATTTTCAAAAATTCGTTCAGCTTGGAATATATAGCTTTTGTTGCGTAGTAAATGTTTGTAGGAAATAGCAAAATTTGTGTGTGATGTGATTCTTGAGTTATTTAAAATTTTGCTGCGGTAACGTTGTGGGATTTCCCAGATCTCGAAAACGGCTCAACGCAGAAGATTGAAAAAAATATATACCACACACAAATTTTGCTATTTACAAACATTTACTACGCAACAAAAGCTATCTATTCATGTATTTGATTCCGGGCTGAATGTGTTTTTCTCAAATAACTTTAAAACTACAATTCACACAAATTTTGCTATTAGTAAACAAATTGCCCTCATGATACACTAATATTTGTTATGGTCTTACCTCTCAAATGCACAACATTTTGCCAGGGTAACGCACACGCTTTGGTGTTAAACGTCCAACTTGTAAAAGTAAAAAAGTTCAGGACAGTATTTTTTCTTTCTGGGCAACACATTCCCTCCTTTTGGTAACAAGGTACCCTTTTTTATTACTGATGTCCTTTATAATAATTTTTATATAATGCAGCTTATTACTATGGACAGCACGGCAATAATATCATCAGATTTCATGATTCATACATTAATAAGTATATAATATTAATGGATGAATCATGAAATCTGATATTATTGCCGTCATCTTGTCGACATAATTGTCGTCAAGATGACGGCAGATATATATGTGATAATTTGTGGAAGCCATATTTAGACAAGTGGCAGAGCACAAAATTAAATATGTGACACCAAAGGAACACCAAAACTACAATTACTTTAAGAGGGTAGATTGATACTGGCAGAAAAGTCGATATCTGCTTAGTTGCCAAAAAGAAAAAAAAAAAATTTTTACTTTCAAACATTACCTAGGTACTGTCAGATATGCTTCCAGTGGGATGTCACATATTTTTGGAATTAAGGCGACTGATTGCGATTTAGAAGAACACTCGAAACACTGTTAGGTTTTTATGCTGCCAAATGATGTCAGATATGTATAACGCAAGACAACTCGTTTATTATTGCATTCTTGGGGTGACACATCTTTATAAGGGCTTATTTTGGCGTCCCTCTTCTCGTCAGATAGTTTTGGTGTTCCTTCGATGTCACATATTTGTGCTCTGCCACTTTTACCTATATGCCTTCGAGACGGGCTGTCCATAGTAATACATATTTATGCTCGTGACCTAAGTGCAAAGTTCGTTTTTTGGGTTTTCCGAAAATTCTCAGTTGCAGCCCGAAGTTTAGAACTGTGCCAGGCAATGGCGCCTGCTATTAATAGGTAGCTAGCGAAACGTAGGTATTGGAGGTAAATCGGGTACACACTTCTACCACATTTTAGGTAGAATGTCGTAATCCTACTTACCTATATACTTCTGCTTCAGGAAGTTGATGCGCTGCATGTCACGCGGGCCGATATATACGGCTTATGGGACTTCCCTTATGCCCGTTTTATAGACAATACTAATTGGAATCCGATTGGCTGTCGATAATTCAGTTAAGAGCGTTTACAACGTACGGCATTTCATACAAACTTTCAAGTCCTTGTTTTTCGAAATGCATGAACCGATTTTAATGAAACTTCATACGCATAAGCAGGATACATAGGTCTTAAAAGTTAGTAAAGAAAATTTTCGAAATGTCTTATTTATAAAAAGATGACTGGAATCTGACTAAAATCGGTCGAATTTAGCTGTAACACTATTTTTCGAAAATGTTCTCAATTAACTTTTTAGACCTATAAGTATATCCTGCTTATGCGTAGGAAGTTTAATTAAAATCGGTTCATGCATTTCGAAAAACGAGGACTTAAAATTTGGATGAAATGCCGTACGTTGTAAACGCTCTTAATCAATCACAGTACTTGACGCGCTTAACAGATAGCAAATGTTTGTGCTGGTTTTTGTTCTTGAAACATACCTACTCCACCAATAAAACTAGGCAACTGTCACAGCAAGTACTAAACCTATAAGACTTGAAATTTGGAAAGTTATAATAATCTCCTTATAAAGCAAGTGAAAGAAAAAACCGGGTTGCATTCCGGGAGTGCCGGCAGAAGTGAAAACTTGAATATTAACGTTGTGCATTTTTGATATTTTGGAATGCGGTCTACTCTCCCTCCGTCTTACGAATTTTCGATCAGGTCACGTGTCCTGACGCGAGTTTAACATTTTTTACCCATCACAAAAAAGTGCACAACGCCGCTAATTATTCACTTCAAAAGTTTTTTTATTGCAACAGGAGACTAAATAGGGGCAAAAAACTTAGTGTGTCTAGGCTAAGTACGGTACTGATATGAAAGGGCTTCATTTGCACATTCATTGCATTTAAGTACTTCAACAGATACGCTTGCCGCTGCTTTGCTTCGTTGCTTATGTCATGTTGCTCAACTGCCTAGTTATGAACGTCTTAGGTCGTATATGTATAGGAATATTGTTTTGTCGATTGTTTGAATTGTGTTTCTGAAGAGCCTAAATGGTGCAGCATTATGAAGTAGGTATTTTAAAAATCATTCCTTAACCTTAATTTTATTAATATTATGTTGTTTTTACTATTTACACTCGTGTTATGTTTTTCATGCATCTGTTTAATATCTACCTAGGTATTCTACCAGTAATGATACTAGTCAACCGCACATCACTTACCTCTGATAAGCAGTGATTCTGCGGCCACATTGTCGCGCTAAGACGAACGTACTTTATCGCGACAATGTAGCCGTAGCCTAAGTACGCTTTTTGTAGTGCAGGTGTGCAGGTCGTACTTACTGCTACGATATAAAGACGCTGTTAGTGTCAACATATTGTTACGACTGATGTGCGGTTAACATCTATTAATATAAATATAATTTCAATAATGCACTATAGGTTGGTAATTATCGTAAAAAAAATATACTTACGTTTAGAATATTTAACTTAATCATTAACAATGTATTTGTATATTTCTGTTATTTATAGAAATAAAAGACACCTTTGTTAATTATTTATATTTTATTGTTTTATTTCAGCAATATACATTCTTTAAATTAGTTGTCATAGGCTATTACAATATTGCACAACTTTCTATTGGTGTTTAGTATTAATAAAACGGTTTTGAACAAGGTAGCAAAATAACCGGAATGTTAACATTTTTCTTATAGCTTACCTATGCTGGGGCTAAACTAACTTCAACACTGTTTGACGAATCGTGGCGATTGAACAATACCAATACCCTTTCCCTTTAAAATGCGAAAAACAACGAATGTTAACAATGCAAGCATTGCAAAAATTGAAGCGCAGTGTGGCTATAAGTTAGGTACCTAAACGCTAGTGTAATAACTGCGTTTGGTTAATGTAGCCCCAGCATGGATTTGCGTAGAAACCAGTTAAAAAAAACTACTTTTCAAAAGAAGTGAATAAGCAGTTTATAAGTTATGTAGTCGCAATCGCAACAATATGAGACCCAATCAAATATAAACGGCCATTATATAGGTATATACATTCAGGGTGGTTATTCCATTTTCTTATCTACCGGAGAATCCATCTTAGGGTGAATAAAGGGAATAACCCCTTCAGGGTGGCAATTAAAGTAGGTCCGTGAAGGGAAAGTACCTACCTACCTCAAATAATATTAATACTTAGCATTAATATATCAAGGATATTTAGCATTTTTTATTCAAGGTAGGTAAACATTCCACTATTTTAATGAAAACTGCATTAAAATATTTTTGAACATTTGCTCGTTTCAACAGGGAGTTGAACAGACACGAATGCGTAAATATTTCATTCGGAAATATTTCAATTTATTAGAAAGATCAAATCTCTCCAATAAACGAAGAAAGGCCATAAGATTTTCAATAAGTAGGTACTAATGGCTAAATAAGCGTATGTCTTCCCGTCCACTGACCGCCTTCTTCCACCCTTTAGGACGACGTATTTGTATATTACTCATTATTAGGACTGTTAGTTCACAATGATACACCGTACGTAACAAATAAAGCTTTTAGGTAGGAGGTACCTACTTTTGTGATTAACCACATAAAAATAAAAGTAGCCAATAAGACTTATCACAGCCCGTCAAATTACTTACATACATTAAAAAAAAAACCGACAAATTGAGAAACTCCTCCTTTTTGAAGACTTTTGAAAAAGTTGAAATACCTACAATAACCTTAATGTGCCTCTTGTAGGTATTTATAAAAAATAATAACTATTTCGTACCTACTATCCTGTAGTATGAAATATATTTTTAAATTACAAGTTCATTAAAGATCCTGAAGGAATGACAAGGAGAAGGAGTGATTAGCATTAGCAAAGAGATTCAAGGTCCTATATTTAAATGACTGGCGAATAGTAATTACCTATACTACAGCAATGTCAGAAAAAGGGTAATACCTAATGAAGAACGCTCTCAGCTTAAAACAGTGCAAATCATAGGCACTCATAAATAACGATTTATGATTAGCTCTCTAACTTTAATTTGTTCTTTCCGACATCTTGGAACCCGGTAAACCGAATCCGATTTTAATGTTTTTTTAACGGGTGAGTTTCTATTTAAACACCTGAAATTTTTAAATTGACGCAGTCATCAGGATTATTTTTATTAAACTAGTATAATATAATAAATAATATCAGCGTGTTATTCCCCCGATGCAGGGCAGGTCTCTTCTCATACAGAGAAGGCAGGAGCATTGATTGTGGGTTTGTGTCATCGGACGGGCAGGCGGACAGACCGAAATTATAAGGGTTCCGGAAGTTACGGAACCCTAAAAACATCAAAATCGGATTAATTTTGCCGGGTTCCGAGGTAAAAAGCTACTTACAAGACTAATTCCAGCGGTTCCGCGTGAGTGCCGAAAAACAGCATAACCAGCAACTTCATTGCGTAAAATTTTCAATCACAATTTGAATCATTTTGAAGGATGGGTAGGGTATCGCTAATCCATTGCTTCATTTGTTCGGAAAATTTGTCGCTCCACAACGTAAATAACGCAATGAATGTTGTTGAACTGTTACTGAAAGTCATTGCTACTGTTAGTGTGTTACGCAATTACCACGCCGGTATTTACAAAAATCTTAGAAATTTGGATAGCACTATCATAAAAGGTTTACCGTTTAGCTAAGCCAATGTCAGTAAGTGGCGCGATGAGGCTGGAATTAACCATGAAAAAATAAATATATGGCGACAAAATCCTATTTGTAGTTGCGGAATGTGTGAATGTGAATCACGCTTCGCTTAGACTACAAGTATTCTAACCCTCGGACACACTTCAATTAACTTAAGATCGTTGATGAGGCCTGTCCGCTGTTAGGTAGGTAGTCAAAATTGTGTCGTTCTAACAGTTCACTGTTGATTAATTTTATTTTCAACCTACACTAGATAGAATTAGATATCTATAAATTATTAATTAATTAATAGTATAATTATTGTGTAGGTGTTACCAACGCGACAGATTCGAAAATCATGTTTGGCAGTCCGGTGAAGTGCCCACAGGGGTAATTTTCGTAATTTTAAGAGCGTTCACAGTCTGAAGGCCATTTCTCGCAGTGTCATCTCGGCGACAAACAAATGTCAAAAATCTAGGGATTTTAGAGGTATTTTTGACAGATTGAGACTGAGATCAGACTAAACGTTGAATGTAAAATGACGAGAATTGACTGAGACTAGATTTTAAACGTTTTAAATTACTAGAATTGTCCTTCAAATGGGGGATGTTACACAAACAAACAGGTAAACCCCTGTCTTGATTTAAAAGTGGTTGACGCGTTCTTACTCTTTAATTATTTACCTTTCTTGTTAAGGCGAAAGCTTCCTGGTAGACCGCGAAATTCAAATTTTCTTACGTTTTTTGCAATTTGCAAGTCAGTATGAGGTTGTATGTTGATCTAAATCTAATTCACGGTTGTAACAAATATACTTATTTACAGAATTATAATCATACAAATCATCAATACAACTCTCATATTACCCTATTGAGTGACTATTTCACGATATTATGACATTTGAGGTCATGATATCATTGCTGATTCTAATTCAATAATGTCATATTTGTTACGGTCGCGCATCATATTGACATTGACCTGCAAAGTGTAAAAAAACGAAAGAAAATTTCAATTTCGCGGGCTACCTTAGCGCATCCCCCTTAACGAGCATGAGCGTGCAGCAGTAGGAAGGTAGGTACCTACTTAAGTGCCGACGTTAACATTGAAGGTCAAACGGCAATCGATGTTAACGAAAAAATCGATGAGAAGGTACTTGTCTACTCACCAATCATTTATTATAACGAACGCTGTTTTCAGACCGGACACGCCACGATTGGTATTTTATTTTTAAATAATAAATGCTAGCAAATCGAATCTTTCAGCTGCAGCTGAAGTTGGTGGACTTTATTCAAATGGGTATTTATTTTTTCGTAATAACTCGGGACTTTCTCTAGTTACTAGGAAAGTGTTATGACTTCAAGTCTATTAGGATTATTGCGTATCACTTCACAGCTTCAAGCCGCAGTATACAATACAATATTCATAGGTACTCCTACTCATTAATGACCTATAAGTACCGACCTACTCTTTTATACCTACCATTTAAATTAGGTCTACTTATCAAATTGTAATTTAATTAACTTCCTCATTCGTCGAGGTTTATTGTACTTACAGAACATAAAACTAATGTTCTGTTTGTACCTGCTCACTTGATAATACTTAAGTCCACTATTTCGTTAATATTTACTCACAATTAGGCAAGTATCTGTTATTAACTTATAACGTTATATTTTAATTATTTGTAACTAATGTACTTTCCAGCATAGTCTTGGCCGTGTGGTTCTTGGTAAAGAAAGAAGGCCAACGGGGTCACCCTCATGCTCCTCGACACGAGGGTGACCCCGGTGGGTATCTATTGTTATAATAGACAAAACAATATTTCAGGTCAAAACTAAATGTAAACGGGAAAGTTGGTGAGGGCAGGTAGACGAAATACTATCATGGGTATACATAGAAAGCTTACATAACATAACATCACGCCTGTGTTCCTCGAAGGATTAGGCAGAGGCGTAGGTATAGTACACTCACTTTACGCCATTATGTCCATGTAGGTCATGGGTTCCCAACCGGTTGGGTGTGCCCCATTTGGGGGCGTAGAATGACCGATGGGGGAACACGGTGGATCCAAAAATAACCTGTAGTTAGGTATAGATATTTGCTACATTTTATTTTCTCGGTTTATGAACATGTTAAGAGGAAACGCGGTCACATGGTCGTTGGCGTTCATTCCATACTAACATACAGATTCCTCTATTTTCTTCCTGGTTAGTGATACTAGTGCAAATATTTTTTTTACGATATAATGTATATCTACCACTGCCAGGTCCTTAGGTTTTGTTTTTGGCGCATTTTTTATAGTAAATACGCTTTTATTTGGATAGGTAAGCGTTGTTTGTTTGAAGTTAGTGAAAACGGACATAATGTCTTTAGTTAATATTTAACGTCTGCTTTCATATACCTACGCACCTATAACAATTTATAACTCATCACCTACTCACAACCATAACGGCGCAATCAATTTGGGTAAAATGGTCGATAAGTTATGATCATATTCATGAGCATGACGTTAAATGAATGGAGGTTAGTGCTAAAACCTATTGTGATTATGAGGCTTTTTTGGATAAACTTATTTATTTACACCACAATAATTTAATGGTACAACGACTCCTTGACGGAAAAGTTTTTAGTGACAGATTGTTAACAGTTTTGTGAATCTTATAACACGCACATCACGCACCCAATGACCCAATCATGATGCATGCGCAATATTACATCAAGTATCTAACTCTAATGTGTTACATAATCCTACATGTGCACCCTTAATTTACCGAGTGTGCACATCCCTAAGTACCTACACAATACCTATAGATAATCAACTGGAGCTATCGTTCACAATACCTATAGCTTTATTAATTAGAACACGATCTGACTGACCTGTTCATTGAGCAAAAGCGCGCGAAATGTAACCGAAGTTTGGCTGAACTTCGGCTTCGGCACATATTTAAACCGAACATTCGGCAGGACCCACAATCGGCGCAACACTATTAATTACTTAAGTACGTCTGTTTTTAACACAGCTCAATAACAGAAGTACAAAACGCAAACAAAATAAAATTATCTAAGTATTAAAAATAGTTGCCAGGGTAGCGGGATTGTCCGAAAGGGTTACCGCTGCCCTGAAACATAAAGGGCTAAGGAAGGAACACGGGTGGGTTTTAGTCAGTAAGAGTCTGACACTCCCTTCTGCTCCACCCAGAGCGGGAGGGGTCATTTGATGATTTCCCATCCTCAAAAAAAAAAAAAAAAGTATTAAAAATAGTAGGAACTCAAAAAAAAATCACATTTATACAAATATTATAAAGAGGAAAGATTTGTATTTTTGTATGTGTGTGTATGTTTGTAATAAATAAACACAAAAACTTCTGTGTCGATTTCAGAAATTCTTTCACCATAGGAAAGCTACATTCACCTTGAGTGACATAGGCTATATTTATTGCTAGAAAAGATTAGGGAGCCTTACTAAAACTTAAGTAACGTAACCCAAGGTGTAAAAACAGTGCCCTAAAACGTCTTTCGTCGCATGCGCTGCGGAAACTATTGATGATAGAACAAAAGTATGTTCTACAATATTAAAAAACATATCAATATCTACAAAAAACCACCCGTGCGTAGCCGGGACGGGCCGCTAGTCTAAAATAATATTAGTTGTGTATGTCGTGGCCAGATCTTAGAATTGATCAGTTTATGAAGTGTTCGACTATTTCATGAAATGATGGCCTACACAAACCTAGAATTATACTTTAATTCGCGTACAACGAGAGTAAATACTAAAATTTGTAAGATATCAGATGGACAATTCTCGTAATTAAAAACGTTCAAAATCTAGTCGCCGTCCCATCTCGGCGACAAACAAATGTCAAAAACTTGTCAGAAATGTAGGGAAATTAGAGGTATTTTTGACAGGTTATAGACTGAGATCAGACTGTGAACGTTCTTAAAATTACGAGAATTGCGCCTCAGATAAGTGCAATCTACCATGTTGGACGCTAAGTGCAGCATATGGATATCTATTTTCTACCAATTCTACATCGAACTTGAATCCATGATTCTACTGCCTAACCTATTGCGGGCACAGTTGCTCTTATTTAAGAGTACCTACCTGTCTAGTCAAGTACCTAAATATAATTCATGACTAGGTGTATTAGTAGAATTATTGTGGTGTTTATTGTAACTAGTATTATAAGGGTACTGTTAATTATATTAACGTTACTACGACTTGCGCGTATACCTAATATACAACCATAATACTGATGTGTAATTAACGTTTTTGCACTTTTGTGTCACAAAAAAGACGACTGTGATGGCTTTAAAAATAATATTAATGGTTACTTTAGCTTTAAATGTATGTTAAATATGTATATGCTCTGCACGGCATGATAATGAGAAGTCACTGATCAACCGTTTGTTAATCAATTCAAAAGTCAACGACATAATATGTGGATTAGATCACTAAGTAAGTAGGTATTTAAAGTTTCAGAAGAGATTTTAAACAATGATTTGAAAATTACTTTTATATATTTGTAATACATTATTGAAGCATAGAGAATAGTTTCAATATGGAGGACTACTCTTACACACAACATAAATTGCGAAATATGGTTGTACTTTACACCTCTTCCTATAGGTAATACAGGCGTGATGTTATATTACGTTTATGATAAGGTTTAAAACAATAAATCAATACATTAATATATGAATATATATATGAATAGTTCTATGATAATATTAAAATTCTGTAACGTTTAGTAACCTTTGTCGCCGCACTTGACCGCACAGCAGGACCCACAAATAATGTTACTTATATTCAAGAAAATCTTGAAAAATACAGCTTGCTTGTATTATACGCAGGTACATGCTTCAACCTTCATTGTCTTGGAATGGAGTAGGTAATTAGGTGCCGCAGAAATAGAAATATTTATAAACGCGCACGCACTTTAAGAGCCCCCGAAGATTCTTTCTGATTTAGCAGTTGGCCGATAGTTCAGTTTAAGGCAAACGTGTCAGTCCGTTAAACTTTTTTAAGGGTCGAAATCGTTATGACGTGCGCACTTTGCTTACATCTTCATACTGGTTAAGAAACCGACCAAACTATCGGCCGACAGAAAGTCTGTAGTCTGCGGGGGCTCTAACACTGATAGGTCATCGTTTGTTCATGTAGGTTGTAGGTAAATTCATCTGCACCTATGTCAGTAACTATCGGTCTGTAGTTTCTGTACCTACCAAGATTCGAACCAGAAACCCGCTTCATTATACAAGTACCCTAAAATACAACGGTGGTCACCGACCTGCATTGCCCGCACTGCATTTCAGTAAAATGCTGTAGATTACACACTCAGTATGTGTGTGACCTACAGCATACTTCCAAGTTCGCGAATTTCAGAGACGTGCGTCTGATCAGCGCATGTGAATTTTAATTGCTAAGGTAAGGAATGTAAGTCAGATAAATAGGGGTAGATATATTCTTTGCAATGGCAACGCAAAACTTTTAGACAACTTCGTTTCAAAAATAGTTTGAAAGGCCGCACTATGGGGTCCAGAAATTACTAGGCCAAACCTGCGTTATGCGCGTTATAGTTTTAAAGTATCTTATTCTAATATTTTTTTTAAATAATATTTTTGGACAATATTAATGGGGCTTGTATACCTACCTCGCTCTGCAAATAAAATTAAAGACAAATCGAATGTAGGTATTCTTATACAAAAGTAAGGCTTATAATCTAACACACACAAACACGGAAATAAGATCTTTGGTAGGACTAGGTCGTACATCGCGGTGAAGTTTACCAATTAGCTTGCTTCAATGTAGGAATTAAAAACAATTTTAATTACATGGGGCTATCATCATAATAATATACCTATATGTGAAAAAAACAGCCACAACGTGTACTCCGAATGACAAAGCGAAATTCGAGTCGTAGGTAGCTCGTATTACCCACCTATATTTGACCACAACGCGTTGTGTTAATCAAGAACAACCATAACATAAAGCGTCTGAACGTTCTTTTATGTTTACATGATCATAATCAGCCTATAACGAACCAACTGCTGGGTTCCAGTACGGATTGGTAGATGTCACATGTCTTCGAATTTTTTAGTTCTAGAACATGTATGTTAAGGAAAACATCGTGCAGCAGTGCTGTTACAACTGGGCCACTACCTCTACTCACTCTGCTCGTTTACCTAATGTTTACACCTCAAAAATTCACCTCGTAAATTCGCAACAGTCATTTAGCCACGATGTGAACATTTTCCTTGGCAGTAGCGGTTTTCCAATACCAACTGTCCGGAAATCTCCGGCTTTTTGGTCTCCCGTCCGGACTTTTGACATACAGAAAACCTTGAGTTGAACTTACTGGCATTGATTAGTCACAATGTATTGCGGTTGTTTTTACATTACACATGCCACAGCCACAACACGAATTACCCGCTGTGGATGGTTTTGATGATCTTCACAATGCGTTGTGGATGTTTTTTTACACAATGATAGTTTTCATTCCGTATGTCTAGCTCACACAAATACACTATATTTAGTTGCAAGCAATTAAGTGTAACAATAACAATAGCTATTTAAATTGCCTACAGACGTAGCTGTATCGCGAATTGACCCACATGTACTTAGAATAGTTTTGCCGTTTTAGGTATTATAATATAGCATGATACGATGCTTAAAGGTAACTAAGGCGTGTTTACATGTTAAGTTGAGATTATTGGTACCAATCATTACAGTAATTAGAATAGACCTAATATCAACAAATATCATCACAAAAATCTTTGCAAAAGTTCATTAATAATCTTTTATAATTCTTACCTTATTAATATACAAATATATTAACCACCAAAACCAATTGGACGCGATGAAATATTGTTCTCCAACTCAAAAGGCAATTTGTATTATAGTTTTACCTACCCTGAGAGGGATTACAGCCATAATTTGTTCCAGCTGCAACAGCTACTAGTCCTCATGGTGGTAGTCAATTTGTTTGTTAACAGTAAGGCTGTCCATAAGAGAATCCTTCATATGTGGCTTTACTTTAGTAGGCGGAAATTTCGTAAGGCAGAAGTCAGCGATCAGACAGAAAGTTTTGCATAGCAAAGGACACAGCAGTGCTTGGTGAACAACTGCTGCTACTCTAAACCAGGGCCCATCAAATGGATCCAATATAGCCGGGCAGAGCATGTGGTTCAAGTTGACTTGGGCTGGCTGAAAGGGAAACAAAAATATATTAATTACGACCGAAAATCTCACTGTATATTGCGGACAATGCCTAATCTATCTTTAGTTTATCGCTAAAAGCTAAATAAATAGAGAGTAGCTTAATTTGATGCTACTTAAGGTTTTTGAAAAGAAAATTATGAAAACCACGCGTGTTTTTAAATGCGCCCATCAATTAAGTAATCAAATTATACCTGATATACAATTTTTAGAGAGAGGGATTGCTCTCGGGTTTTCAAGATATTGATAGTTAGATTTCTTTCAGAAATCTAAAAGTGTTCTGTCTAACGTTTATTTGATCCAAATTTCCCTAAAAGATTCTGTTGACCGGTAATTCAATTTAATCTCCCTTCTGGCCACAAGTTAGGACCCCGGGCAACGACACCACGACCTTGATTATCACTTCCACCGCTGGCGACTGCCATTCCCGCCATCCGTAGTTGCGTACGCTACGGGTCATTTACGGCTCGATTTTTGCCGCACGACCAATGATCAAAAAGACTTATCTCTTCTTTTGGACTTTATAAAATAAGGTCCAAAGGTCCTTTTCTTTTAAAGCCCGACTGGCTTTTTTAGGCGCCTAGGTTCACAGCCTATAGGTAGGTATTTATATCTCATAATAAAGAGCTATTCTGGTCTAGGGTCTGGGCCCTCGGAAGTTGGAGTCTGTAACCTTACATCAGTTATATCAAAATTATTTAGGTATACCTACTTAAATTAGTTTAAGAACTTAGTTATTAAGGTTAAATGAAAAATGTTTA
The DNA here is from genome assembly GCA_951799955.1 of Apamea anceps. Lineage (NCBI taxonomy): Eukaryota > Metazoa > Arthropoda > Insecta > Lepidoptera > Noctuidae > Apamea > Apamea anceps. Next base: position 11,579,521 of record OX637505.1, on the reverse strand, counting down.
TTATTTTTTGCTTTTCAGTTTTTTCGGCGGTTTAATTTTTTTGTAAAAAAAAAATATTTTATAATGTTTTGTGCCTATAATCTACTAATTGTTTGCCAAAGGGCAGGCGTATGTGGTACTGAGTAGAGTAATAATACACAACTCAGCATTCAAATCTGTGAGTGAAAAAATAAATCACCCCTATTTTCCCACCCTTAGGGTTGGACGTTTTTTTCAAATTTATATGGGACCAACTTTGGGATATACCCTTTTCCAATAAAAAAAGAATGACCAAAATCGGACTACTCTGTAAAAAGTTACGCGTGGTCATAAATTAAAACAAAAAACAAAAAAAAAATATGAGAAGGAACCTCCTCCGTTTTTTTCGTCAGTTAAAAACGATTCTAATAACTTAACTCCCTCGTTTGTGTGGTGTTTGTTGTTGTGGCAGTTATGGGCAAAATAAAATTGTTTGAACAATTTAATATAATTAAATATAGTCTTCCTATATCACTAAAAAGCAAACTCATCGACCTGTGCATCCTGCCCGTCCTAACATGATGCACAAAGTTGGTCCCTTACTGAACCATTGAAGTCCAAACTTAGGATTTTCCAACGGGTAATGAATGAAGCGCAGCATAATTATATGTAGGTGTCAAGCTTACAGATCGAGTTAGAAACACCACCCTGCGTTCCATATCTCAAGTAGCGGATGTTCGAGAAAAAACCGTCGGGCTAAAGTGGGAATGGGCCGAACACGGCAGAGATCGTCACTCACTGGACGCCTGAGGGAGGACATCGACGTCGAGGTAGACAACGGTGAAGGTGGTGTGACGATCTAGTATCGTTTGCAGGGCCAACATGGCCAGAGATCTAACAAGATAGAGAGATTTAGAAGGAAAAAGGGGAAGCCTTTGCTCAGCAGTGGGGCACAATATAGGCTAACAAAAAATATACATAAAAAAGTATTTAGGTTTCATTTGATTTTTTAAAAGACAACTCTTTGACGTCTTTTACTGTCAGACCAGCTCGAAAAAGGACTCCGGAGCTTTAAACTTAGTGATGAAACGAATAGTGTTTTGGCCGGATACCAGAAAGCCAATTTCAGTAATTAAAAACGTTCAAAATCTAGTCGCAATCTCATCTCAACGACAATCAATGTCGAAAATACAGGGATTTAAAGGTATTTTTGACAGATTGAGACTGACATCAGAATGTGAACGTTATTACAATTACGAGAATTGACCCTCTGATATCCGACGGCCGGACATACCCTGATTAGAGTGAACCCGTAGAGATGAGGTACGGTACGAACAATCGGGCAAATTCGTATGGTTTCGGAAATCGACGTTCTTGAGTAAAGTGGGCACATTATATATTGATTGACTTTGATCCGGTGTCCAGTCGGATTGCAAAATAATGCCAGGTAGGCCTGCTTCCAGGTAGTTGCAGAATCTCAAGCTCTAACTCTTTCATGCGGTCAGTTGTACTACTCTAGAACTCCTTTAGGACAGCCGATTTTCTACTATCGGTAGATTTTTATTGTGCAACTAAACATATTATTGAGCCCACACAGACATTTACGTACAAGGCGCTACGACGCTCCAAATTTAGTCGAAGGTATGTAGGGACCTACTATCATTGGATTTTAAGTACACCTTATAAAATAAATTAACGAAGAAATTATGATTTTATGTTGAAAATTACTATTACAAAGTAGTTGTCAACTAATCCTTAATTCGGTACAGCAGCAGGATGCATTTTACTTTTATCCTAATTGTGTCTGCTATCCTGTTACCAACCTAACCTTCTCCAAATAAAGGCATTGCTAAATACAGCCATTGCTTTCAAATAAAGCAATGGCTGTATTTTTTCCTTTAGAGCTACAGGATATGGTTGAGTCAAAGCACAGAAATTTGGATCTATATGGTTATGAATATTGTCTTGCATATGTATATTAAAAGCCAAAAATAAATTTAATGGGTTTACTTACGATTGCAATAAGTTGTAATACAATAAAGTGATATATCAAGTTTAGACAATAGCTGAATATTGCCCAATTAAAATCCCAAAAAGGTTCTACGTTGTAGGCACCTAGAAGAAGAAGTTGATAAATTATTATGAAATAGACAATGTAAAATATTAATAAAATTCAACCCACCACCAATCCTCAGAAGATAATATGGTATGACAAACATCATTCCATGTTGAATCCAGTAAAGTGCAGCCTCAGCAAATATCTAAACCCAAAATTAAGTATAAATAACAACAAAACAAAAAATACAATGAGAAATTGTGTGTATAGCAGATGCTGTGTTCTGGTTTAAAGGTAGCGTTATTACAGGCAAATAGGACATTACAATTTTATCTTTAGGGTACTCCTGGTATTGCCGATGTCCATAACAGGTGGGCTGCCTACATGTTCCACACTCAACACTAAAATAGAAGAATATTTACCTTCCGCGAAGCGGTTTCAGGAAACAAAAATGCTAACAAAGGCCCATTTAATAAGTTCAAATGAATACGAAATAACGCTGTAACGGTTTTGCTGGGTGGAGCTGCCAGGAGATAGATCTAAAACAGTAATTAATACATTTTATTGTGCAAAAATCCACATTATCATACCGTATCTTCGATGTAAAGTATTATAAAAGGTGTTTAGATTCATTTGGCTGTTTGAAATAAATCAAATCAATAATTAAATTTCAACTGTAGATAGTACATGAAATATTTTATAATATTTATAGAGTAAAATTTTTTTTTTACATTTATAAAAACATTAGGAATATTTTATACTTTGATTTATAGTAAGATATTTAAGTCATTGACTGCCACCGCGGTCACAGTGTCCAGCAACAATAGATTTTTTATTGTGTCTGTTATAGGGCAGTTAACATTTTAAATTAATGAATTCTCCGTCTTGTAATGTAGAAGTCATTTGACTTGAGATTTAGATTTAGAGATACTTACTTGTATCAAAGTTGTTACATGGCAAGGATTCAACAAATATATGACAGTGCGTGAAGCAAATTTAAAACCAATTTCCATGCCCCATAGGAGAGCCAAAAGTATTACTAATAATCTTTTACCCCCTCTATCACTTTTCACATAATTTGTATCTTGAGGTATACTTAATCTTGGAAATGTCTTAATCTGTAACAATTTTGAAAGACATTGTACACTCAACTAAAATAAACACTGTAAGTAAATATTGATTGAGAGAAATAAGGCCGTGTACTAATTTAATTACGCTAGTTATGAAATAGATTATTGTAAAAAGATTTATATACGTCATTTATTTAACATCTTGCAATAAATTAGACCTAATTTAACTCCATTAAATATTTAAAGACTGCATACTTACTGAAATATATACACAAATCGTAACCACGATTATGGTTTCTATTATTTGCCTTTTAGTCGACAAAAAGTAGGCACATTCTGGGCCCACATTTCTGGGGACAGCTCTATTGGCACCACTATAAGCCCACTCAAACATTTTGTCGCGTAAATTGAATTTACTGTAATTAATTTTTCATCGATTAATTTATTATTTTTGGAAATGCCTGTTCAAATTGTTCAATGTTTCAATTCCCGCTACGTTGACGGCTAGTTTAGCTGAATAGCTTCTGCGCGAACGAGAATGTAAGTACATGTGTTTTTAAACACAAAGGCGAACCTAACACCCAGTCTTTTCAGTAGCCTATGCTTTGGATGATACAATCTGTATAGGGACCTTTGACGATCAATCTTCAATCCGTCTATCTGCTGTCAAATAATGAAATTTTGCATTACTATATCGTTGCCTACATACAGTGGCATAAGGTCAATCTGGATCAACATCACGGCAGAGGCAAGTGGCAATAGTGGCATAGTGTGGATTTTATCACTTTTAACCCAGGGGCGTGTCACTAATAGTAATAAATATTTATTAGTATGGAAACTAACGCCACCGTGTGGTCGATGCCCAAATACTTAAATTTTTAAGTATTTGGGCATCGACCACATGGTGGCGTGTTAAATGTCTAGACTATTATTTTGGCAATAGCATAGCAGTAAAAAATATTAGCATAAAATATTTGTGTTTATTTTTGTTTTAAGTATAATTTGTGTTATTATTGATGGACATTGAACTTCGGGACCATCAGTGTGAACTGCTCCAATGCTATTCACGGACATTTTTCTACAACTCCACATCGAAAAACAAGAATTTGGGGCGCAAGAACGAATGAGGAAAACTCGGATTTTTTTCCAGCACGTCTGAATTATCAAAAACTTGAGAGGTGTCTAGGGACACCCGGATGGAACGAAGTTCAAAGAGAGAGAGAGAGAGAGACAGACAGAGAAACACGCGCGCACGCCGCACGGCTTACAACTATAGCAAAAAGTGTCGTTCCAACTTTTGGTCTTAATTTTTTCCGTCTAGCCCCCTTTGGCAACGCGCGATAAGGAACTTCGTTCCAATTAGGTTAAGTTTTGAAATTTCATACGGAAATAGGAGTTATTTTAATTAGTTACAAAATATGATGATTTCACACTAGACACTTCAGAAGGCCAATAATAATTCTTGTAATTTAAAACGTTCAAAATCTAGTCGCAGTCTCATCTCAGCGACAAAGAAACGTCAAAAACTTGTCAAATTATCGTGAAATTAGAGGTATTTTTGACAGATTGTGAACGTTCTTAAAATTACGAGAACTGCCAACTGCCTCTCTGGTGGTTTCGAAGTTGCTCAGGATGTACAGACGCCAGCAGGTCAAGCTACCCGAAACTGTCAAATTTTCCCAATCAACCTTGAACCTTAATACTTTAATGATAAAGTTGAAAATCCATTAAAGAAATTTGACAGATTGTAGTAGCTTGATGTGCTGGCGTCTGTACATACAGCCAACTTTAGGGTGGCACATCTTTATGGTGGTATGGTTCAGTCCCACCCTAAGGGCGAGGCCCCACTAGTGCGTTGCGCTGCGTTGCGTCGTCGCTGTGTCGTTTTCCATATATTTTTTATGACATGCCCCATTAGACCGTTGCGTCGTCGCGCGCGACGTTTCAACGGATCGACGGACAAGAGACGAAGCGGGAGGGAGTGTGATGCGCTGCGCTGTCGGAGCTCCGTTGCGACGGGCGGCCAGTGTTCAACTTCAACTGCTAGAGGAGGAATCTAGACGAGCGGTGTCGCAGCGTCAACACAGCGCAGGTGTAGCATACAATGCGTTCTTCCGTTGCGACGACAGGACGCAACGCACTAGTCTAGGGGCCTCACTCTTAGTCCTCCCAGTCCGTCCCCCTCAGTCTTACCCAAAATTACCGATTTTTACAAGCTTTTATTTTTTAGTTTCACCTGTCCCGATGTTTGTCTGTAATCAAATCTTGCAAGTTAAATTTAATCCACTTCCCGGTTACCGATTAAGCTGAAATTTTGCATGCATGTGTAATTTGGACGAAAAATGCAAAATTATTATGACATGGAGCTGATTTGAAGATGGAACCGGAAGGTGGCCATAGGAACTCGGTAGTTAAACCACACAATCCCATCGAGTTTGGACTCGTTTGATCCACATTGACGAGTGCTTTTGTGCTAGATGGTAACCAGGGTCTGATGATGGAGCTGGAAGATGGCCATAGGAACTCGGTAATTAAACGACACAACCCCATCGAGTTTGGGCTCGCACGTATGATTCGTCTTGACGAGTACTTTGGCCTAGATGGTAACCAGGGTCTGATGATGGAGCTGGAAGATGGCCATAGGAACTCGGTAATTAAACGACATAACCCGATCGAGTTTGGGCTCGATTGATTTGTCTTGACGAGTACTTTGGTGCTAGATGGTAACCAGGGACTAAAGATGAACAGGAAAGCTTAAGTGCAGTAAACGCATATAACGTAAGAACACTGCTACGCGCTACGAACTACGCCGTAGTCAATCTCGCATCAAAAATACTAATAAGTTAAAAATAAGATTAAAAGAAGAAAAAAAACTTTTTAAAAACAAGCTTGTACTTATTACTTGTTAATAAAGAGAACAGAAAATTCAAAAATAATTTAAACCTGATAAGAAATAAATAAAAGCGTGTTACATTTTGATGGAACAATAAAGAACATTTATTTTAGCATTCCTTCATTATTTTTCTTTTGCAATCACAACTTTTTATTAACAAGTAATAAAAGCTTGTTTTTAAGAACTATTTTTGTTCTTTCAATTTTTTAATATTGTGAGTTAAAATGAAGTTCATGGCTTTTAAAATACCGATGCTGTACCCTGTGTTACCTGGCTTTGGCGGGTATTGGAATAAAAGGGCAATTTTAAAGTTTTGAAAATACGTTGTAAAACCTGTCAGATAACTCTGTAAAAATCTTACCGTGAAAACAAAGGTGGAGTGAGCTTGAACTGCTTGAAGTGAGAAGTGAGACAGAACTCAGTTCACCTAAGTTCAAGAACATATCGGTACATGCTATTGACGATAACGTGGATACGTCCATACGAGTATAAGTAGGTATAACAAATTCTAACCCTTCCAGTATTTCTTAATGACCCGATCGAAGTCGCTTTTGGAGATACCCAAGTCCTATTAGACATTTGGCCTGAAATGGACCACCAAAGCGGAAGAAAAGACCTTAAGTGTTTACGCTCTCTGTTCATCAATGGAATAGATTTATTATTCAATTAGGGAGCCCTTTAGGAGAGTTACCTCTCTCTTAACGGGCTTGAAAGTGCGGGCTTGTTCAGAAAAGCAGATTTATGGATGGGAGGAAACGAAAGAGAGAAAACTTTTGACAGGAATGCTAAGTATTGTCTTCAAAGGTTAAAAGGAGGTTCTGCACATTAAACCTGAAGAACATTTATGGGGGGGGGGGGGGGGATTTCATGCATCAATTACGATCCTTAGGCATTTGACCTGGACAGAATCTAGTATACGCAGAACTTCCTTGTTTAATGGTTCAATTAGATAGCTACAATAACTCAACATGCTTCTGTCCTGCGCATTGTATACTAGCTTTAAAGGTGTATGGTTGAGCTCCCCACCAGACGCCAGCCAAAGCACTGACGACTTGATTTTTTAACTGTATATATTCAATGTGATCCACTCCCGACAATTTGTAATCCAGGGTAACCCCCAGGCCTTTTCCTTAATTGGGACAGCTTGCCCGTCAATATGTTATGTTAACTTGGGAGATAAGGTGTCTACGAGTAAAGACAGCTGCGGTACTCTTTGGAGCACTTAAAGATAACCCGTGATCTTAGAGCCATTGGTTTAATGAGGACAAAGAGATATTATTGGAGTTAGTGGCATCTTCGATGGAACTGCCATGTCACAGACCAATAATGTAATAATGCATCGTTAGCATACTGAAGTACTTTACCTACAGTTTAAATTTTGGCAAGAAGGAAGATCGGAGGTATAGACTTATCTAGCAATATATCTCACGATATTGCCAGATAAGTTAGAGGCTGTCGGCAATAGGGGACCTGCACTTCAATGGGTATCGTCCTATTTAAGTAATAGACGACGACGATGACGTATGTGATTATGACTAAAATTACCGAAAATAACGATATGACACCTTGCTCATCGGAATAGAAACATAATAAATATGGCGTTCCACAAGGAAGCGTACTAGGCCTAATATTATTTATTTTATACATAAATGTCATAATGATCTGGATTTATTTGAGCATACCGAAAGAATACATGCGCATACCGAAACTGGCATGACCCAACAGTTGAAGGCACGCACCTCGTTTCCGCATGATAAAAGACTATTTGACACTTCGCGCCCTCAACAATTCTTTCATGTCGGCAGTAATGCCTAACTCTGGATGATTGGTCAAGAGTAATGTTTTCGGACAAGTCGACGTTCATGCTATACACGCACGATGGGAGGTAAAGAGTTTACAGAAGACCAGGAGAGCGCTATAACCAGGCTCGCATTGAATAGAAAGTGACATACGGCGGAGTCTCCATACACGTGTGTGCTGGAATTTCTTCCGAAAGCCGCGCCATGCTAGTGGTAATAGAAAATGGCAGTGTAACTGTGTAGCAGAAAGATACCGTGAATGAAATATTAAATGAGTATGTTGGCCTATTTTTAGTAAACATGGGCGAGAACGCCACCTTTATGCAAGATATCGCTCGTCATACAGCTTGGATATTTTTGTCTGCCTTGAAGATGTCACTGTCACACGCACGGAGTGGCCAGCACTCAGCCCAGACTTGAACCCCATCGAGCATGCCTGACGTGTACGCCAGCGAAATTCCCCTCCAATCATGCTTCGAGAACTGAAAGAAGCATTGATAGAGGAATGGGAGAATATTCCTCAGCATCAGCTCAGAAATCTGGTGGAAAGCATGCCAAACCGTATAACAGCTGTATTAATAGCTCATGGTGGCAATACAAAATACTAAAATGTGTTTAAACGGTTTATACCGTGGCACATTTTTCGAAAGCTAGTGAAAATGGTATTTTTTTTTACTATCTACTACTTCTACTTTCATTCAAAATAACCTTCATACATACACATAAACTTATATTACATTGATTTAAAGATACTATAAAATTGTCTATAATACAGTCTTTATTTCATAAAGCTAGCTCCAATATTTAAGTTATTGAGGTTTTTGTTACCGACCCGCTTTCTTTGCGGCCACTACCTACCAAAGTTACGTTAGTACTAGCTGCGCCCCGCAGTTTCACCCGCATAAGTTTCGATTTCATGGGAATATCGGGATAAAATTTTCTTCTATACAAACCTTGTCCTGACAAAAACAAACACAAAAAAAAAATACATACATTTCGGTGATTCATTTTTAGGGTTCCGTAGTCAACAAGGAACCCTTATAGTTTCGCCATGTCGTCTGTCTGTCTGTCTGTCTGCCTGTCTGTCCGCGGCTTAGCTCAAAAACTATTGGTACTAGAAAGTTGTAATTTGGCATGAGTAATACACGTTAATGACGCCGAAAAAGTGGTAAAACAAAATTAAAAAAAAAAAATTATTTAGGATACCTCCCCTACATCTAAAGTGGGGATGATAATTTTTTTTTCGTCCTTCCCATAGTATGGGATATCGTTGGATAGGTCTTTCAAAAATATTAGGGGTTTGGGATGACCGTTTTTTGATTAAGTAAACCGCACCCTAATTGCGTAACACACAATCAATCGTAATCTGAATCATTTTGAAGCAAATTGCTAATCCATTGCTTCATAAGTTCGAAAAATTTGTCTGCTCAACACGTAAATAACGCAATGAATGTTGTTGAACTGTCAAAATGAAACCGATTCCGATTGATTGTGTGTTACGCAATTAGGGTGCAGTTCGTGATTTATCAAGCTTTAAAAATATCAATTTTCGTTAGAGTCAAGTGCCCCTCTACCAACTAAACGGTTGTAGTTAGAAATTCAAATATCACGGCAGTAGTACCTATATATAACGAAGTTTAAAGGAAAACTATCACGCTCAAGTGGGCTTTACAAGTTTACGAGTAATAGTCGACCAATTGTATGAGACTCGAAAATTTCGAACAACTCCATAGAAATGTCGATAGATGACGCTAAGCGTCAGTTGTATCGCGCTATTGTTTCATTCGTAAATAAGTTTTATAAAAAGAAAACAGTTACTACACCGGCTATGACAAGTCTTATCCAAATCTCAAAAAAAAAAATTAAAACTTTCCGTGCAAAATTGTCGGATCAGGTGAGCACTTACGTACGTCACGTATAAGAAGTCAAATTAGGTTAATTAGTCATGTTTGGCTTTTAGTTAGAGCATGGTACGAAACTATCAGTCAACGAATACGACCCGCACTTGGCTGTTATAAAAACTACGGAACACTACACTGCGCGTGGCCCGTCACGCACTTGACCGGTTTTATTTATACATAGCTGACTAGCTTCTGCCCGCGGCTTCGCCCGCGTGGATGTCGGAAATTATCCCACGAGAACATTATTGTTTACTTTCTATTCTAGACTAGCTTCTGCCCGCGGCTTCGCCCGCGTGGATGTCAGAAATTATCCCACGGGAACGTGCTAACAGGATAAAATGTACCTATGTGCTTCCCCAGAATGCCATCTATCTCGCGGGCCCTTTGTGGCTAATTACAATAGAAAACCAATTGTGTCTCATTAGTGGCGATTAAGACGGTATCTATATGATATCTTTACCTAAGTACCTACCTAAATAAACTATTTCTGATGATAACTAATCTAAACTCAATAAATAAGCAAAATCCCTAAAAACTAATATCTATACGAATGACTAATCCTACCTAACAGTATTATAAAATAACCTACGGTCACTACGTACACTATCAAATATACTACCTATACTTTAAAATTAAAATCTATACCTACGACTTATATAAAAATAAACCTAAATAACTCTAAAAAGTAAAAGGAATAAAAATGAACTCCACTGCGTGTGACCTAACCTACGACAAACTTATTATTTGCGGTTGGTGCAGTAATCGGATCTAGGGATCGAACCGCAAAATTAAGTTTGTTTTTTATTGTATATACTTTTCCGGGATAAAAAGTACCCAGTGTGGTGCCCAGGATATTAAAGAATAATTATACCAAGTTTCATCGTAATCGAACCGGTAGTTTTTGCGTGATGCCTGAACAAACAGACAGACAGACAGACAGACAGACCGACAGACAGACAGACAGACAAAAATTTTTTTAATCACATTTTTGGGTTCGGTGTCGGTCTAGTAACACCCCCTGCCATTTATTTTTTTGATATTTTCAATATACAGAATTTTCACTTCTACAGATTTATTATAAGTATAGATATAAATACTGAGTAAATCGGACCGCGCGCTAAAATTCTTCCATACAAACTTTGAATCCCCCCAAACCCCTTATAGGGGGTAGTTTAGAAAAACAAAAAATGGCAAACTTCATAATTTAGTTAGATTAGTATTGGTGAAAAGTTTCAAGTGGTGAAAAGTTATTAACTCAAGGAATAAGATTTTCCATACAAACAAAATCCCCCCATTTCACCCTCTTAGGGGTGGAATTTCAAAAAACCCTTTCTTAGTAGACTCTTCACTAAGAACACACCCTCCAAATTTCATGTCTCTAGGACCAGCAGTTTAGGCTGTGCGTTGATATATCAGTCAGTCAGTCAGGACTTTGAATTTTATATATATGTTACCGGCAATCTGTATAATCCGGTATTCTATACAATACCTAGGCAATGTATAGAATGCCTGAGGCGTCCAGGAAATGTATGAAATATTATTTATTTTATACTTTGCCTAGGCATTCTATACAGTACCGAATGCGCAGCCGACAATGTGTGAAAAAGACGAAAGCGGGGAAAGGGAAGACGTGCGAGCAGCCAGTACTATAGAGGAAACTTACAACTTGACCAATTTGAAAACAAAATATACGTGTCGAATTGAGAACCTCCCCCTTTATTTTCATCGGTTAAAAATCACATGCACACGATGAACACATCTGATTAATATAGCGGCCGTGTATTTCAAGCAAGACAGTCCTTACGGTGTATAGATGGTCGTTTCTCCCATGGTACTTACATAATACTGATAAATATAGACCAAATCTATTTACTTTACACATTGCCGGTGAACCAGCAGGTATTCTATACAATCCCTAGGAAATGTATACATTACCTAGGCAAAGTATGTAACGGACAATATAATTCATAATATTTCATAAATTGCCTGGACGCCTCAGGTATTCTATACATTGCCTAGGTATTGTATAGAATACCTGAATTATACACATTGCCGGTAACATATAATTATAGTGTTAGTGCCTATACCTACCCGGTGCTTATAGCTGTCCTCATCTCCTTTTTTTTTTGGGTGGGAAATCATCAAATGACCTCTCCCGCTCTGGGCTGAGCGAAAGGGCGTGTCAGACTTTTGCTGACTAAAACCCACCCGTGTTCCTTTATCCACCGATTTTGGAAAGGACATACCTAAGGCCTAAAGCAATTTCTTATGGTAGGAGCAGGGGTTGAAATGAAAAACAAATACCAACAACTTTTTAAGTTATTTTTATTGTGTACGAATTCTTAAATTCATTAACATTAATCTATCTACAATATGGCAGTGTTGTATAAAACATTTTTACTAGGTACCTACTCTTATTTTTTGGCAGATAAGGAATTATATTTACCTAGTATTAAATTTATTATACGTAAAATAGACGAAATATTTTTGAATATCTTGTTGCATTTATATTTTTACGCAGTATCTATTATTTGAAATCATTTAAGTGTTTAAATAATAATTATTTAGGTAATATAAATTCAATAATCTAGACAGAAAACTAAACAGGTAGTAAATAATTACAGTTGCTAAATAGGTAAACGGTAAATCTATAACTTCTAATTAGTTTTTATTTATTATTATATACAATTAGGCAAAACTAAATTATCACAAATCGAGTGTATCTGTGCATGAGGGTTTCAACTTTCAAAGTCGGATCGTTCACTTCGACTACTGAAATACTTATAACACACAATTTTCAGCAACAAAAGGAAGTAAGTAAAGTTATATGTATATAGATATTATAATAAAGGAAAAAATAATATACTACTAGCTGTGCCCGCGGTGCTTAAACTTAAGATTCCGACGATAGCGGTGGCCGACACATACCGGCCGCAGTGACGGCCCTCATGGAAATTATGGCACCGGGGTTTAACTTTACGACGCCAAAAATCTCTCGGGAAACACAACTTACTTCCATAAATAACGTTTCAGTGACGTCATTCGACGGCAAATGGCGGACGCTATGTGGCGGCCACCGCAGTCTTAGGAAACCCTAGCCTTACTCAGCTAGCATTACCTCAGTACCTACGTTTCAACTAAATCATACACTACAGCATCGGCGCCGGTACTATTGAGTAACAAACATGATTTTAAAACTTTCACACTAACATTAGGTACCTACTTACTTAGTTTAAAATAAGTAGTTGATTGTGTGTAAATGTTAGCCCAGACAGATACACCTATACCAATGTAGGTTCGTATTGATGACTTAATGCATTTTTTTGTAGACAGGTAAATAACAGAATTAAGGAATTTAAGTAACAATGCAATAACATACTTTGTAAGACGTTATTTTTATAATAATTAAATAAAATACCTTACGTTAAATTGCTTTGGTGTGTTATTGATAAACAGGAACTCAATTAATAAGTGACTTCGTTTACAAAATGGCTAATAAGACTCCTAATCCTTTAGCCTCTTCATACCTCGCCAATATGTATTTTCAAATAGAAAATACCATTTAGAATTATATTGATTAGTTAGGTAATTATTAATAATTACTAAACAAATCCAGATCAGCTGTGTCGGCTTATAATAATTTCATTACTCTATTTGGTGTTTTTCATGCAAACTGCACATCGAGCCACTCGCTGCAGTAGATTTCCTGACTTTAATGTTTCTCGGATTGGCATAGCAAACTGTTCCTCGTCTCTGATGGTTGTTAGCCAAAAGCTGAGCTTATTGGCAAATTTGTGGCATGTACCGCCCTCGCCGTTACATTCTATGAATGGTACAGTGCGGAAGCTCTCCAAACACGATCCTGGACTCTCCAGAGCCTGTCCTCCACCTTGGCCTCCGGCTCCCGTATGCTATAAGGTAACATCATTGACATTATTAGTAGGTAGGACTTTATGGACTGTAACTAGATGATTCATAAAACTGGCGTATGTGTATGACCAGATTTATGAACGTAAATGAAGCAAAACAAGTGTGTGAGGATAGCTGGTGACGTTGTTTGTGTATGTATGTAACAAGTTACAGTTAAGTAGTTCATGTGTACTTATACATAAGGTCAAATTAAATTAAACACGATAAAATGAAAATAAAACATGATTTGATGTTTTTTTTGGGGGTCAACGACCGTTGAAAGAAAGACAGAAAAATGCGTTTATTGGCATTACAGCAAAATAAATACACCTTAAAACAATAAAAACAGAAAACAAAGATTATAATGCCAAAAGGGCCTTTTTTTGGGTGGGAAATCATCAAATGACCTCTCCCGCTCTGGGCTGAGCGGAAGGGCGTGTCAGACTTTTACTGACTAAAACCCACCCGTGTTCCTTCAGTTGCCTGTACCAGGGGCCACGGTATCTCTTTCGAACAACCCGCAGCCCTGGCAGGCATCGGCCCTAGCGGACCCCGTCAGTTTATGCTGACATCTCTTTGAGGCGCGCGTGAAACACAACGCGCCGTCGACCCGGGCCTGGTCCTTACCGGGCGGCGAGCTGCTCATTGCTCGCCGCCCGCAAGTCCGCGCCTACGGTGCCCGGGAGTCGGCTTTTGACTCCCGTCCAGGGCGTCTCCTGCGGCGGCTAAGGGCGTGAGGGCGCAGAGATGGCCTCTCCCTCACGCGCTCCGCCTCCTCCTTCGCGAGCATTACTGCTTCGCAGAAGGAGGTGACGGCCTGCCATGCACTCTCGCTCCATACCATGGCCTGGACCAGGGCCGGACGCGAGAGATCGCCGCCGCCGATCGCCGCCACGAGGACACGGCGGTGCTCCGCCCAAGCCAGGCAGACCTCCACCGCATGCTCCACTGTGTCCTCCGGGCGATCCACACAGTGGTGACACCCTGGCGTTTCCTCCCGCTTTATCCTGAACAGGAACCTCCCGAAACAACCGTGTCCGGTGAGGACCTGCGTCAGGCGGAAGGTGAGGGCGCCGTGGCGCCTCTCTAGCCACTCCTCAAAGAGGGGACTTATCGCCGTTACTGTGGCGTGCCCAGCACTGGGTTGCGATAATCGCACTCTCCGTGCCGCTATGAGATCCCGCCGGAGCTCTGTCCGCTGTACCGTGATTTCTTGCGGTAGCGGAGTTACGCCCCGGCGTTTTGCCTCCTCTCGCCACTCCCATATGTGGGCGAGGACATTGGCCTCCAGATCCCATGGTAGCAATTCGGCAGGGAGGCTCGCCGCCTCAGCGGAGACCGTGCGGTATCCTCGGATCAGCCGGACAGCTATGACCCTTTGGGACGCGTTCAACCGGCGGGCTGGTCGCCGCCTCAGGGAACGCGCCCATACCGGTGCCCCGTAAAGGGCCATGCACCGCACGACCCCCGCATAGAGCTTCCGGCAGGAGGCGTTTGGTCCCCCTAGATTGGGCTGGAGCTGCCTCAAGGCAGCCCCGGCCCGCTCCAGTCTGGGAGCCAAACGTCGTAAGTGATCCACGAAGTTCCACCGGCTGTCGAGGACGAATCCAAGGTACTTCATCGTCAGCTCGACGCCGATGTGAACCCCTCCCGCCGTTATCTGTGAACCCGACGGTGGCGCGTCCCGAAGACCATGAAAACACATGGCCTAGACTTGTGCAATGCCACCTCGAGTCCCAATTGCCGGATCCTCTCGACGATTGTCGCGACCCCGCGTGTCGCTGCTTCGGCCGCCGCCTGGTGCGACCTCCCCTGCGCCAGGACTAGCGTGATGCCAAAAGGGCCTCAGCTCAGCATAATGTCAGATGACAAGACAACACAAGGTGTACCACCTGACGCTGATTTTCAGCTGTAACACACGTTGCTAGTTTTGTTACTTTATGTTTGAGTTGAGTAAATCAGGGGGCCTAAAAAAGCCACTTTAAGCAATACCTATTATATAAAAGCTATTCATTACCTGAATTCCCAGCAGATCATTAGCAATTCCTCTAATTTTCGTAAAGTTTAATTTCATATTTGGTGTAAACATTGCCGCATGAAAAAAATAAAAACCGCAATTTTATTGGTCAATTTTTCATTACAGTTTTTATTAATCAAATTGGGTTTTATTTTTTATTTCTACAGTTTAAATGTTATTTCATTGTGATATGAATTGCAGATCATATTATGAATTGTCAGTTTGTGACCATTTTACAATTTTTAATATGATTCATATTGTTATTCTGTTATGATTCTGCCAAAGTGGCCTTTTTAGGCCCCCAGCAGTGCGATTCTGTAACCATATCACCGTGAAAACTTAGGTGAAGTGAGCGTGGAGTGAGCTGTCATTCCAACTAATGCTAGGGATTGACACTATTGACAGCTCACTCTAAGCTCACGTTACCTAACTTTTCACGGTAAGATTTTTACAGAATCGATCGGCTGTTTTCTTTTGTTTTATCGTGTTTAGATGTCGAAACGTGATCGAAACCCATCACGTCACTGAAGTTTACACAAAAAAAATCATTTTTTAAAAACTGATATTTCATTTCAAGTACTACACTAGCTTCAACTTAACTAGCTTCAACTTTCGGACTAACTGACGACTATTTAATTTCATGAATTCAAAAGTGCCTGTAAATGGTTTAATTGAAACAAATGCGTTTAGATATCGATGCCTATCACACGGCTACGGAGTTTCGCAAGCTAATTTAATTTAACCCAGTATACCTAATGTTGATTTTCAGCTTTTTATAGCAACTTTTATATACCTACATGGTTATGTAGGTATATATAACTTACCTACATAAGTAAGTTATGTAGATAAAGTTACCTACACATATTCGTTACCTACACACATGAGATTTTATCTCCGCTAATTATTTTTTACGTTTCGATGATTCTTCCTTTAACTTTTAATGTTGGATGTTTTAGAAAATTTGATTACATCGAATGGTTCCGTAAAATTTTTGATACCCAATAGAATTACAACGAAGGCCATTCAATTTGAGAATTAAGAGAAAAGTGATATTTAGTGACAAATTGTAGTAAATTTTCAAAAATACATAAAAAATATTTATTCTTGACTCCCATGAATTTTATGGGATGCTTAATTGTTGCAAATGGATCGCAGTATCATGTCCTGTCCGTCTGTCCGACTGTCAGGACAGACGGTCAGCAGGACATGATAATGCGATCCATTTTGTTGACGTAATTTTGTTTATGGCATTTGGCATACTATCCTGGAAAGGTTTTGTGCGATCATGTGAGTGTGGCGGAGTTGTAGGTGATGCAGAGGAACGAAGAAAATGTAGTGAAGACAGTTTTGGTATGAATGTGGATGCTAAAGAGTAGGGAAAGTCTGAACAAACGTTGGATGGACTGTGTAAAACATGATATGGCTAAGAGTGGGTGACTACTGAAACGGTGATTAATAAAGATCTATGGAAGAAGAAGGCATGCTGCGCTGTCCCGAAATAAATTGGGATTAGGGCCGGAGACTGATGAAGATGTGAGCATGGTGGTGTGTCAGATGAAGGGTCATTGAGCTATTGTATACGTAAACGTTATGAAATAAATACTCACCATAACAAAACTGTATCCGATCCAAAGTTCAGCCCACCCTCCAGGACACTCCGGTACACTGTTCGATTGACTGTGAACAGCTATGACATTGGCTGGTGCCTCGCAGACGACACACCTTGAGATATACTTGATAATATCATTTCCTTGTACTGGATTCATTGGAGTTTCTTCGTTCGTTGATAGCCAGTAACTTCGGTCATTTCGACTCGCATAATTGCACACTTCATTCATGTCACAGAAAAGGAATGGCATTGTACTGAATTTTCTTACACATGAGCCAGCATGTCCTAAGTCTTGATTATGTGCTTTTTCGTTTCCGTCTATATACAGTAAAGAATATCCCTCCCAGAGTTTTATTAAACCGTCGGGACATTCGTGTACGTAACTGCCTTGACTATGACGCACAACGAGGATTCCCGTTAAATAGTCCGTTTCGACACATGCAGCTCCAGGCGGTCCGGTTAGTCCTCTTAGTCCAGTAACACCGATCTCACCCCGATCACCCATTTGTCCTTGCAGACCTGGCGGTCCAATTGGCCCTGGTGGACCTACTCTACCTTGATAACCACGATCACCCTTCATTCCTGGCGCACCGTCTATTCCTGGTGGACACGGTAACCCATCCCTTCCTGGCATTCCATCTTTTCCAGGTAATCCAGGAGGTCCACGGTCTCCTTTTGGTCCTAATATAAAACCAGCGGCTTCTCCCTTGTCACCCTTTTGACCTTCATTTCCGACTAGACCAATTCTTCCAGGGAATCCTCGCTCACCTTTTTCGCCCATTCGACCCATAGGGCCAGGTAGTCCATCAAGTCCAGCATATCCACGATCTCCTTTGTCACCTTTTTCTCCAACCATACCTGGTACGCCCGGGACTCCTTGATCTCCCTTCGGTCCTTCATAGCCGATTCCAGTTGCACCTTTCTCACCCCTGTCACCCTTTTCTCCTGGCTTGCCTGGAAGTCCAGGACTACCAGGTCTTCCATCATACCCTGGAGGACCAGCTACACCTTCTCGGCCTTGATCACCCTTTATTCCCTGTGGTCCCACAGTACCTGGTGTTCCAGCTGGTCCAAGCTGACCAGGGAGCCCAGGAAGACCTTGCTCCCCTTTTTCCCCTATTGAACCAGGCGGTCCTGGGCGGCCGTGTTTACCAGGAATTCCCGGCAAACCCTTTTCGCCAACCATTGTTAGTCCTGGTGCTCCTGTAGGCCCGGCAGGACCACGATCACCTATAATAATATTTTAATAAATGTTGGTACATAATTTTGATCATAATACACGTTAAACACAAAATTGTTTTAATTTTTATTTATTGTTGCTGAATGGGTCTGCTCTTGACCGCGATCACGCCTGAAGGAATGTGATGGATGAGGTCTATGATGGAACGAGCGTGCCTGTTCACTCTTGCTTTAAAGGCAGACGTGTTAAATGAGCAAGGGAACACAGACACTGGCAGAGAGTTCCATACTTTGGATGTGCATATAATAAACGTGGAGCAGACGCGCTAGTATATTAATAATGTTGCAAAAAAACATCACTCATTGGTGTACTTAATTCGCCAGTTCCGATGATTAGTCCGTGATAAGACAGTTTTGCGGATTAGACAGTTGCGTCAACTCGACAGCTGCGAAGCAAACCATCAAACACTAGAAGTGTTTGCCAGTTCCCTTGATTCAACAGTTTGTCAAGAAAAAACATATTTTTAGGTTTTAACAGAAAAATGTGGATACTACGAGTATATGGAAAATATCTTCCCTTATTCTAAAACCACAATAAAAAAGATTTAATTAAAATGTTGGTACTTCTAACAGTTCTAACATCTAATAACAGAAATCTGATTCTAGATTTAAAGAAAAAATTTATAGGTTTACAGTTATCATTATTACAACCGTAATACATATTTATTTATTTATTGAATCGCCAACAGGGGCTACACAGTTACATGCATGTAAACATTAACAAGGACAAATACAAGTGTGCGCCTCCAATTATAGGCGACCACATCATTCACTAGGTACAGTAAGTTTGACAAGGACTTGGAGGAATTTGTTTTTCTTTATTTTATTTGTCTCGTTGCTCTTGCGGTCGAAAGCGGTATGAGTTCCTGGGATCAATTCTCAGGTCGTAAAAATAGGTCTTTGGGGTTTTCACTTAGCAATTTTCAGTAGCGGCCCAGCGGAGTAATTGCGTAACACACCATCAGTAGCAATGGCTTTCATTTTGACAGTTCAACAACATTCATTGCGTTATTACGTTGTTGAGCAGACAAATATTTAGAAAATCAGAAGCAATGGATTGGAATATCCTTCATAATGATTCAGATTAATATTGATAGTGTGTTACGCAATTACGGATTAATATCAATAAGCTCGCCTCGAATTACGTAACACTGAAACATAACAGGGGCTGCAGTCTCGACATTCATAGCGATCGCTTTACGACCGAATTCGGTCGCAAAGTCCCGGATTGACAGGTGTAATGTATGGAGTGACAGGACTTTGCGACCGAATTCGGTCGTAAAGCGATCGCTATGAATGTCGAGACTGCAGCCCCTGGTGAAAAGAGGGTGTTCTATAAGTATCTATAAGATAACACCACGCCCATTTCCTCGAAGGGTTAGTTAGGCCCTTCGAGGAAATAGGCGTGGTGCTATCTTATGTAATATATAATTAGATTAACAGACAACAGTCGTGTGGGCCGTTTTCTTCCAACTGTGCGACGAATTGAATAAAACTGTAGAATCAAGGAAACGGGCATAAACACTGGCAAGTGTCGAGTTGTTGCAACTAGCGTCTCAACAGCGAACTGCGAAACTGTCTAACTATCGAAGCTGGCGAATCAAATACACTGACGAGTAAGGGAGGTCACTTTTCCTCACTATGATACTCGGACACAAAATTGCAAAAAAAAAAAGGAAATATTTCTTCAACACACATTTTGCGGGTCCCGAAAGTCTGACGACCAGTCTTACCAAGGGGTATCGTATTACCCAGTAACTGGGTTGTGGAGGTCAGATAGGCAGTCGCTCCATCTAAAATACTGGTATCCAGCTGTATCCGGTTAGACTGGAAGCCGACCCCAACATAGTTGGGAAAAGGCTAGGCAGATGATGACATTTTGCGAGTTGAAGACAACGGGTAGCGCTTTTATAATCTAATAGTCGATTTTACTCGTATCATCATCAATCATAATAATAGATTGTGGTTGACGTTACGCAACTCATTGCGTAACGCCCTATCAACCACAATCTGAATCATTTTGAAGGATATGGCTAATCCATTGCTCTATAATTATGTTTAAAAATTTGTCAACAATTGAATGTTATTGAACTGACAATATGGAAGCCATTGCTACTGATAGTGCGGTACGTAATTGCCCCGCTGCAGCGTACGTATCTGGACGTGTAACATCCCAGAGATAGAATCTTAATCTAGGAAAAAATACAAAACAAATAATTACCTTTTTCTCCAATAAGGCCAATCAGCCCCATATCTCCCTTTAGGCCAGTGAAACCACGATCTCCTTTTTGACCTTGTTGACCTTGTAATCCTTCGGGGCCTCTATCACCTTTTACTCCTTTCACTCCAGCTAAACCTGGTAAACCTATTTCTCCCTTTTCTCCTTTTTCATTAATTGATACTCCAGGAAGACCTCGATCTCCTTTGTCACCTCTGAACCCTGGCATACCTTGGGGTCCCTCAGGACCGGTTGGACCTCGTGCACCCGGCATTCCATCATATCCGTCTCTTCCTGATAAACCTATAGCACCTCTATCCCCTTTTACACCCGCTGGCCCGGGCAAACCAACATCTCCCGGCATACCAGGGGGACCATTCAGTCCAGGCATTCCGGGTTGTCCGGGTTCACCAGGCAAACCCATAAATCCTTTGTCTCCCTTCATCCCTCGGAAACCTTGGTCTCCTTTTTGTCCGTCTTGGCCCGGCAGTCCGTCTAATCCAGGCATACCAAGATCACCTTTTACTCCTCGAACCCCAGGAATTCCATAGCCAGGACTACCTGATTCGCCTCTGTCTCCTTTATCTCCTGGTATACCCGGCATACCATCTAATCCTCGATTACCTGGAACACCAGCGTCGCCCTTGTCACCTTTATCTGATGCTGAACCAGGTTCACCTTTCGGTCCCGGTAACCCAGTAGAACCTCTGTCTCCCTTTTCACCAGTTAATCCCATTTTTCCAGGTGTTCCTGGCTGTCCAGAATAACCTTGATCGCCTTTTAAACCATCCCTACCAGCAGGGCCAGGTAGACCATCCAAACCAGGCATTCCCGGTTGTCCAGCGAAGCCCCGGTCTCCTTTGTCTCCTTTATCTCCCGGTGCACCTGCGATGCCTTGCGGGCCATTCCGACCCGGGCGTCCTCGAGTGCCAGGGAATCCTTTCTGGCCAGGCATACCTTGAATTCCGGGTTCTCCTTTACTTCCAGGTAACCCTATAACTCCTTGTTTTCCAACGGGTCCAGGATATCCCTGTTGCCCTTTAGGACCATCTCTTCCGGGTGCACCCGGTCTTCCTGCCACTCCAGGTGGTCCAATGGGTCCAGGATCACCCTTTAGACCTGGGGCACCCGGGAATCCTGGTCGACCTGAGACGCCCTGATCCCCTTTTTCTCCAGGTAATCCATCAGCCCCAGGGAGTCCATCAGGACCTGGCGTTCCAGGAGATCCTCTATTTCCTTTTTCACCCCTTCTTCCAGATAAACCAGGAGGACCAGGTGGGCCAGGCATGGATATACCAAGTTCACCTTTATCACCTTTTGTACCAGGTGTGCCTGGATATCCCCTAAGTCCCATTTCTCCAGGAGTTCCTGGGAACCCAATTGAGCCCATTTCACCAGTGTCACCTCTTTCTCCTGGGATACCACGAGGACCGACTGGCCCTTGTTTTCCAGGTAAGCCCATGGCACCCTTAGCTCCTGGTTGCCCTGTATAGCCTCTATCCCCTTTCTCCCCTCGTTCGCCTGTGGAAAGGTGGACAGAATATAGTTTAAACCTTTCTTTACCTACGAATAGAGGATTATGGAAGAGCAACAACTAAATTAGCTCATTTTATTTTAAACAAGAGTAAAAAAGATATTATTTTTACTAAAAGTCGTCGCATAAATAAGAATCCACCGTCATTAATCACAATGTTAAGTTAATCAGTCTTTTACTTCTTTTCTTATTTAATTTATTTAGTAACTAGTTTAGTTAGTTCCATCTAGCAAAAAAGGTGAAATAACACTCCGTCGTTGTGCACTTACAAGATCACTGTAAGAGAAGGGACGCCACTCCTCCTACGGGGCAACTAACTTGCAATCAGTAGAATAGAACCAAGAAATATTGCAATTACTTAATATGTATGGATTCTTTATACGTTCAAAAACTACTATAAAAAGTAACAAATAAGCAAGAATGAAAAAGTAAATAATAATAATGAGAGTATACCTGGAACTCCTTGAGGACCGGGTGATCCTGGTGCTCCTCGGTCACCTTTTGTTAGTTCGGCCAGATTTGCTGGACACTGGCCAGGTTCACCTTTTACACCAAATCTACCAGGGAATCCCTTGTCTCCTTTTAGTCCTGAACTTCCTGGTGAACCTTTTTCTCCTTTGATTGAGAGTCCATCTCGACCAGGAGTACCTGGATTTCCATCTGAACCGGAAGTACCATCGTTTCCAGGAGGGCCGGTTAAACCATGGTCTCCTTTTTGTCCTGGCATGCCAACTTGTCCTTGGTTTCCTTTTAATCCCAAGCTTCCCTTTTCACCCTTCGGGCCATTAAGGCCTGGGGGCCCTCGATCACCCCGTGGTCCGGCTTCGCCCTTTTTAAGATTCTCAGGGGTTACTATTGCATTTTCTCCCCTTTCTCCAGGTGGTCCAATCGGTCCATCATCACCACGTTCACCCTATTCATAAAAAAGATAAATTCAAAATATTTAATTTCAAATAAACCTAGACACATATGAAACGTCAAAAGCTAGGTGCACGGTTCTAATTGGAAACTCCACGGTTGCTCTTTTAAAAATAGTTTTACAAGGTTTTCAAATTACACTGTCCTTTTGAAAGTAGGAAATGAATGATACTAGAATGTATTCATAAAAAGCAAATATAAGGCAAAATAATATTATCACAATTAAAAAAAAAAGAACTCACCGGGATTCCTCGATCACCGTGTCGCCCGTCTTTGCCGTCGGCTCCGGGCTCGCCTTGTTGACCTTTAGACCCAGGCTGGCCTTTTTCTCCAACAGAACCACGATAGCCATCTGCACCGCGGTCTCCTTTCGGTCCTGCACTTCCAGGTCTACAGTCATTGCATCGTCCACCTATATCTCCTTTCGCACCTGGATTACCTGGTATGCCATCATAACCTGGGCTGCCTTTTTCACCTTTCTCTCCTGGCGGTCCAACCTCACCTGGACTACCGATAGTTCCTAAACTGGAATTACCAGGGAAACCTCGCAATCCAAGGTAACCCTTTTCACCTTTTTGACCTTTTGAACCATGCAATCCATTAAGTCCGCTATCACCTTTCCGGCCCTAAAAATGAAAGCCAATGCAATATTATTATACAATAAAGACCGTTGACCTAGATTGGGACAAAGGATAATTTTTATCCTGGTAGTACGTTCCCCTGGGGTAATTTTAAAGACTGGAGAATTTTAGAGGGTGTTTTTTATTCAGTAAATAAGATATCGGAATCACTTTTACACGTCTTAATTAAAAAAATTAAGTCGACATTTCTTATCTGACTCGACGTTTTCGGACCAGACTTCATGGGCGAAGCCGCGGGCAAAGGGAAGCATTCCAAGACTTGGGGGAGTTAAAACATGCATGTGCAACAATAGTGGCAGTTAGTCCAGTTATGGAAGCATGACTGGAGAGGTAGAATGGCGCCCTCAGTTTCCGGCTGACGTAGGTACATCCCAAAGGTGGCTGCTTCCGGCCGTGGATTCAGTCCATGGTCGGAAGTGAAAATGCGTGAGATGCTATCTCCTCTTTTTGCGACGAGGCGATGCATGCAAAAGAGAGCATTCCTCTCACTCCACCCGCACTAGAAGAGCAGCCAGTTCCATAACGAGGGACAATTCGGGCCGCAATAGGCAGCGCGCAGAAGACTGCGCGCTGCCTATTGCGGCCTGACTAGCGCACGCCTTTATAACTGGACGTACGGTCGTGGGATCGGCATGACTTGGTGGAGGGTCCCGCTAGGCATGATTGGCTGCTACCAGTCGGGGTGCGGTGAATGTACGAATATATCTCGCACCCCCGACTCAAGGTAGTGGAAGAATCGTGGGGTTTTAGTCGGGTAGGAGTCCGACATAACATTCTCCCCAGACAGAGGGTATCCAGGAGGATATACCACAGAAAAAAAAGCATCTTTAATCTATGTCATTCGTTTGTTGCCTGCAAAATTCCATAAAAATTATGAGTGAGTACCTACCCATTTTATTATTTAAAATAACATATAATTGATATATATGAATTATGTAATGTCGAAAGTGAAAATTTCAGAACCCCTGTTAAAAAGTTCTACAAACATAAAATAACTTACAGGTATTGAAAGACCATCTTCACCCTTAGGACCTCTTATACCTGTTGGGCCTTGAGGTCCATCAAAACCGCGGGGTCCAAGTTCACCTTGCGTTCCATCTCGTCCTGATTCTCCTTTTTCACCTTTAGGGCCGGCTCTTCCTTCAATACCAGGAGCACCGTGTTCACCTTGACCTCCTGGAGGCCCCATTGGTCCCATATCACCCTTGTCTCCTGGCATGCCGTCGGTTCCCTTAGGTCCAGGTCGACCCTGATAACCTCTTTGGCCCGGTGGTCCTGGTGGTCCACGTGACCCAGTGCGGCCACCAGCTGGGCCAGGAATTCCCTTAAGTCCTCTGGGTCCCGGTAGTCCATCATTTCCAGGTTCTCCTTTAACTCCAGGTCTTCCATCCAATCCAGGTAATCCATCATTTCCTCTATCTCCTTTCTGTCCCCTTGGTCCAGAATTACCATACGGTCCATCACGTCCCTAAAAATATACCAGGTTATATTTTTTGATAAATAATTTACATACTTAACCTCGTCAAAAATAAATTATATATGTCAATTATTTTACGGGAACGGTTCCCATAAAATATTTACTTGCAAGGTGTATATGTATAGAATTATGCCTAATAAAAAAGATGCTAAGAAAATTAACGTACTCTTTCACCGGGATTGCCTATTATTCCCTTTTCGCCCTTGGTACCCGTTTGTCCGGGACGTCCCGCTTCACCTGTTAGTCCAGTGTCACCCTTATCTCCCATTGGTCCAGGTTCTCCTTTATCACCTTTATGTCCCATATCACCTTGTATTCCTTTTATAGCTCCTTTAGGTCCTTTGAATGGGAAGGGAATAGGAGGACCACTCGGACCTTTGTCACCACGATCACCTCGGTCACCTTTATCTCCTTGAACTGCTGATCCCTTAGAACCTTTGTCACCCTTGTATCCTTTTGGACCAGGTGGACCCTTTAAGAAAAACACTCAATGAAGATGGTTTTATATATATATATATATAATACGCCGTGCTTGTTAATAAGTTACAGTTACAGAAAACAACAAAAAGGTTTTCTCGTCAAACTTAAACATGTAAAAAAGTTTTCTAAGATCAACATCTCAAATGATTTGAAACATGTTTCAGGAAGAATCGGATTTCTCTCCTTTAAATATCAACTTGGTATGAATATCTACTTAGTCATAATGTAGTAAGTAGACATATATCTTACTTAATAGGTCGGTCTGATAAGAAGAAGAAGATAAATATCTTTCGAAATAATTTGTTACCTCTTGTATTTTTGAGCGATTATTTGAGTGTTAAAACGCGGGCTTACCATAGGTCCGGTGTTGCCTTTATTTCCCGGTAGACCTTGAATACCTTTTGGTCCAGTAAGACCTTGGCTACTTGAACCTTCTTCACCTGTTTCACCTTTTTGACCTTTCTGATTTCTTCCTGTATAAGCTGCCTCTCCTTTGTCTCCTCTATCTCCTTTGGGACCAGGAAAACCGCGAGGTCCCTGCGTTCCTTGAGGTCCAGTCAATCCAGGTTCTCCCTTTAAAATTTGTGACGCAAGGTTATCAATTTGTATAATATTCTAGCAATATAATATATATAGAGTTACCTGTAACTACTAAACTGTTTACATTTTCATCAGCGGAAACTGTAAACAGATTAGTATGAGTGCAAATATTAATGCACAACTAAATAGATTGACTCCGGGGAAAACGACAAAAGTTTAAGTTTTATCTACGTACTTTAGTTAAACTTATGAAATAGTACTTACGTCTGTTCCGTTACAACCGTCTCTGCCGGGAATACCAGGTAAACCTGGCTCACCTTGAGGACCAGCTGGACCATTTCTTCCAACGAAACCTCGTTCACCGGGTTTCCCTCTATCACCTTTTGGTCCTCGAGGTCCCGGATTTCCCATCTGCCCCTTTTGTCCTTTCGTACCTTGTGGGCCTTCAGGCCCTTCATGACCAGGAAAACCTGGACTTCCTGGAGGTCCAGCTGTGCCTGGGAAACCCTGGAAAAATATTGTTTCGAGCAAATAAGTGAAGAATTCGCAAGTATTCTACACAGCTATAAATAAAGTGTTATTGATCGGTATTTACCCGATTTCCTTTTTCCGCAAAGCATTTTGGTACACAACATCCGGGCGCCGTACAGTTGCGGTCAATAGGTGCAACCCGTTGCCTGGTCACAGGATCGTAGACGGCGAAGTTGAGACCTCTGCTGTTTGGTGGTGGAAGCGGCGGGATGTCTTGCCGGTTATACAATCCGTGTGTGGGACGTTGCGGTGGGTATGGACTTTCTTCTTGCCTGTTGTCTGTGGGCCATCCCACAGCATTATTCCATTCATCGTATCCTGTGTTATACTGCTGCAAAAGTGCAAATAAGGTTAGATCAATCTTCAATTCTGATTCATATATAGTATTAAATAGCGTTATTAACTGAAACCGAAACAATAAGGAATAGAGAAAAATACTAAGTTAAGACGATCTCTAGAAAAAACGAAACAGAATCTTTAGTTTTTTACTTTACGATTGAGGTTTGGGCACCAATCTTTTTGCATAAAATAGGTACATACGGCACGTCAAGCTATACATAACCAGTATACATATAAGCTGACTTCCGATTGTACGAAAAACCTATACAATGCGAGGTGCAAAAACGTTTAATGTATAGCTTGATATGTCGCCGTGTGTACCACTGCATAAATAATCTTTAACATAACGCCTGTTTTCTCCGAGGGGTAAGGCAGAGGTGTACCATAGTACCTATACCCACATTTCACTGGTTACATTTTGGTCCCTCATAATGGGGGGGCGACCCTATTGCCACCTACCGGGCACAAATCCAGACTCCGTGCTGCTACTGAGAATTTCTAATGGAAAAACCCAATAACACTTTTCCCGACCTGAGAATCGAACCCGTGCAAATTAAAACAAAACAATCAATCATTTATTTTAAAACTTTGGGCATCTTCGTCAGAACCTTGTTTGTTTTATCTATTATTTTGACTACTGATGGATATTTCAACTCTTTTGTGAAGTTTCGCCATTAATTAATAAAGGTCCAGTCAAATAATTCCGCTTCACCATTTAAAGAGCACAACTTAGCAACTTGTTTTTCTAGACATACATACCTATACATCTTGGACTTTGACCTAAACCTGATACACTATCTATCGTCGTGTCAGCTTTTCAGCAATAAGTTGATAGGTATCCACGTATTTTCACGAATGCAATGCAATGAATTGCACCACAGTGGAATCACTCATATAAAACTGTCAAACTTTCTATAATTTTTAATGTAGGAATACTCTCATAAATGGAAAAACATGTTGATAGTACGTACTATATCACTTAATATCAACAGTTTAGTGTTTTTCCCATTGTTTTTCATTTACGACTGTAACAATAAATTAGTAGCTAGGTACTGCTTAGTGTATGTTTGACACATGCTTGCACTGACTGGACAAGTCAACTCAAATCTGTGTGGTACTTTCCTCACAAGACCATTTCAGACATTAATTTACATGGTCTTCACATAATCTGACCAGAATATGTCTGGACTTCAAAACAGACTGTGACCTCCCGAGTTTGTTTAGGTCTTTCTTCTAAGATAGTCAGATACGAAACGCCGATATCATCAGGCTATTTTTTATTTTATTTTATTTTATGACGCGTAAAAGTGATCCTATTTACAGAATAAACAATTTCTTTTCATTTCATTTCACCTATCTACTAATTTATTGTACCTTGATAATCTTTTTGGAAAACTTATTGACTCGCGACTTTATTCGCGTGCAATATCTAGTTTCCCCGACGCACCGCGTCGCATCGCATCACCCGCCCGCGTTATTACGTCGGTTTCTCATATGGTGTTTTCTTACTTTTTTTCTATTTGCTCGGCTCTTAAGAGTCCTAACGTGATGTTAAACAGAATATAGCCTTTCTCAAGAATTGAGGCATCAAATGCAAAAATATATTTTTTTAATGCGAAGTTTAGTTCCAGAGATGAGCGCGTTCATCAAACAAACAAACAAACTCTATTGTCGCGTGTGTGGTCTCTCTCTTTTAGTATAGATATCCACTAAGAAGGGATTTTGCGTAAGTCAGCTTTTTATGAGAATAAAAGGGGCGACGAAGTTTGTATAAAGCATCTTATTCTTCAAACTAGACTCGTTTGATATTATTAGTTTTTTTTTTATCTACGTACTCGCTAAGAACGGTTTAGGGGTGTTAAAGTTTGGCATGTACTTATGGAGGAATCTTAACGCCCAGTCTAATGAATTGGAAACTCTGTGTTAATAATCTAGTAAAAAAAGGAGTTAAGTAAATGTTATGGGTTGTTCTAAAATCAACCTTTACCTGGGTTAAAAGGGGTAATCAACTTTTCAGGGCTGGATTTTAGTGCTTGTCTTCGTTGAAAATATTTTATTTATTTGGGTTAGCAACTTGAAAGTTGGCACAAATACATATGAAGGTTAATACAAAATAATTTTAAAAGCGAAAATCAAAAATCGAAAATTTAATTAATTTATTTAATAAAATAAGTATTTGTTCGTTAAATATTCGTATGTATATTTTTGGTAGTAGTCAAATACCCTATTGGAAAAAACCGGCCAAGTAGGTACGTGTCCGGCCACGCAAGGGTTAAGTAGGTACTCGGATGAATAGTTATCTACGAGTGCACAATATTGATTTTATCGAAAACAAAAATAAGTTTGTACCTATCTCATAGTATTACTCAAAGAAAAACAAAGTTAAAAAAAAAACATTTCTGCGGTTGTGAACGAAAATATCCCATAACTCTAAATATCTCAAAAACTATTGTCACTTAGATTAGAGGTGCATCCACACGTCAAGTTATTTATTGCAGAGCAACATGATAACCATTGATAACGTTATGTAACTTACTAAAACACTTAGTAAATATAAACTAAATATAATATTATAATTAATAATAATATATGTACTAAATTACTTTTTGTTAAGCATTGTTGCCCACTAACACTTGAAAACGTTGCTCCGCAAAAAATAACTTCGGTGTGGATGCACCTTTAGAAACACACGCTTATGTGCATATTTTTCCTCTCTGTTTACGTGTATGTTTGTACATATCCAAATAAAACAAAAAAAAAAAAAAAAAAAGAAAAAAAAAAAAAGAAAAAAAAAGTAAAATTAATGACCTCCTGCTTTTTTAAAATCGGTTAATAATATAAGTTGGTAGGATTTTAAAAACACGCTATTAGCACTAGTCACGTACCGCAAAGGAAACTTAGGTTCGTAAATTATTTGCGTAATTTGTTGCGATTGCGAAATAGATGTGATTGTGATGAATAAGGCAAGATATAGTTTTAAGTTATGTAAGTCTCAAAAGTATTCCTAGTAGGTACCTATTGTAGGTTACTATCTAGTAGGTACATATATATATGTAAAGTATATATATGTATGTAAAGTCAGGGAAATATATTGTTACGCAAATTGACTATATCAACTTGAATTGACCGAATTTTTAAATCATAACTGTTAGTCTTTGACAGTTGTATGAAATGGCAATAACACAACAAATTTAAGTACCTGACAATGTATCAAATTGGTGTCAATTTGCTTAACAAATAATAGGGCGGTGAAAAAAATTATCAGAAATTAAATGAATTTCATAATGTATTTACTTACCTACTTATATACATATTATCAATGTCTATATTTGAATTTGATAACTTAAACAATGAGTACCTATGTACTTAATGATTGTAAAGAATTACAGATTTCACGTTTTTGAAGAGTCGATGCACTGAATATAATTTTACGCTAGACCGTGTAGAGTTAAAACTTAAAGTGTTATTTGTCGCATCATGAGAATTAAAGCACACGAAAAATAATTATTTGTAATATTTCTAAGTATAAAGAACGCACCATTTTTTATTACAGTTTTATTATTAATTAATTAGTCATTGTGATCGCAATTTCGTTTACCTAATAAACGGAATTGCGAAAACATTAAATTAATTTTATGACTCTAACTTTGAAGATACGGATTTTCATACAAACTTTGACCCCCTCAGATGTGTTATTTCCTAAAATCTTTCCTAGCGAGCACTTATATCGGATTAAGAACTTACAGGTTTCATAGTTCTTGAGTTTCGTATCTAATTAATCAGTCAGTCATTCAGTGAGTGAGTGTTTCGTTATTGAACCGACGAAACAAAAGAGGAGGATCTCGCGCGCGTTTGTTTTTTTTTTCATAACGTAGAAGATAAAGAAGGTTTATAGATTATTTTTTAAGTTTGATAGTTTTTAACGTTTTAAAATAAAAGTTAATTTTTACCTATACAGGATAATTTTTTATTCAGTGCGTAAATTTTTACAGGGTGTTCTACCCATGAATATGAACAACATTCACTATGGGACCATCTCTGAAATCACGAAAAAAAAATCAGCAGATTCATACATTTTGGTCGAGTAGGTATTGAACTTTTATAGGAAACAGCTGATTTTTTTTTTGTGATTTCAGAGATGGTCCCATAGTGAAAGTTGTTCATATTCATGGGTAGAACACCCTGTGAAAATTTACGCACTGAATAAAAAATTATCCTGTATAAAAACTTTTTTACGGCGCGGGAATGATTTAATGACGATAAAATTTAGAGTATTGACTAGATCAATATTTTCGAGGAAAGTAAAATTTCCTAAAACTACAATACTAATAAAAGTTTTGAATTAGGTACGCTCTACATTTGACAAAAGCAAAGTGTGTCATATACTTAACTGTAGGAAATAGTAGGTTTGCGCAACACCGACGCACTGCATCCGAACGATGATAAACTTTGTCGGTCTTCCATTTACTATGTTATAAATATTTATGCAATAAGTTAATAACTTATGCTAAGAAATCGAACAGTCACCAAGATTAAAATAATATGTTATTATATTTTATTAATTAAATAAGTGATATTATCCACCTTTGTTGTGTAAAGTAATTTCAAAGTAACTTCTTTAGTTTTCGCAAATGTTCGATAGCGTTAGCTGCATTTTGGAGAAATTGCAAAAGGACGACTTGAAGCGGACAGGCGGGTCAACCTGCCGCCACCGCGCGCCCTTGCTACTTCACCGCCTCGCAACATTCCCAAATTCCACTCATGTTTCTCTATACATATTAATTCACTAATACATAATACAACGGGCAATTAAAATATAAATTTAAATTGTAAGTACTCACTTGTGATTTCACACCTAGAAGCGGTGCTAACGCAGCTATCAACCTATTTAGTAAGATAAAATTAAGTTCAAGAAAGGTATGATCATTAAAAAAAATATATTAAAGATATTATGTGGCAGATATACGACGTAATTATTTTAATAATAGTAAAGCTTTCTTCCAGTATATTAATAAGAAAAAAAAAAGTTGAGACCATGAAGGGGACCATTCAGACTATTTGTTATAGTTATTTGAAACTTACCATAGCACGGACACCGCCATAGCCCGGAGCGCGCTGCGCCTAATTCCCGTGCGCGCGCGCCGTTTGTGCCGGGATACTAAAGGATAGAGGAGTGCTTGGGCAGCAGTCTGATCACCCCCGCCCCGCAGAGGCGCGGGTGCCGGGCGCGGCGCCTGCGGCCACGGCAGGCCGCGAGGGCGCGCATCCAGTAGTGGCGGCGCAGCCATGTCGGGCCCGGCGCGTGCGCGATTCATTGCGCTCCATCTCGTGCCCGCCACACTTCTGGTCTTGTCATGGACTCCTACTCCTTCTTCAGCGGTAAGTACAATAGCTGTAAGACCTGAAAATAACTAACAGGTATACATAATGCTTACCATTTACATGTCGGCTCCATCTTGACCACCGAAAAAGACATCAACGCGTTAGGTCAATTCAAAGATTCCTGCGCAACGTATACATAAAATAGTAATAATAGCTGTGAAAAACCATATAATAATTAAAGTTTGTAACTAAGTGTAAATTCAATATGTTACCACCATAAAAAACGCTCAACAAAGTTTACACCAGAAGCAGATCCTGATATTGTTCCCAATGCAACATTATATTGATGTGGACAGAATTATTGTGAAATGTGGCGGACTAAAAGCTAAGGAAAGTTAAAGCTCCCGAAACTTTTAAACATTTGAAGCATTGGATAGGCGAAGTTTGTGCAAACATTTATCACTGTGATACTATCATTATGTCTAATTACTGTTAATGTTTATCTTTTTTTTTTATTGGTACCGCATTGAGCGTTATGCTTGTGAGTTGTAGTTATTGTTCAAATTTTGAATAATCTAGATAAGAACTCGTCAGATACCTGCATACTTTTATTTTTAAACGTCAAAAGACGAAAGCGACACAACTTTTCCATCCAAAATGCTACGAAGACAACATAAAAGCGTAAATCAGTGTTACCTTCACTTATTTATATTACCTATTATAGTGTATTTGTACTAAGTAGATACCATGGCTTTCCACTTACATCAGCTTACTCAGGATCTTACGTAGAAATTATGAATAACTAGCAGCGCCCCGCGGTTTCACCCGCATAAATTTCGATCCTGGGGAATATCGGAATAAAAAGTATCATTTGTGTTAATCCTGGTTATAAACTATCTGTGTGCCAAATTTCATCCAAATCCGTTTAGTAGTTTTGATGTGAAAGAGTAACAAACATGCATCCATACAAACTTTCGCGTTTATAATATTAATAGGATTTCAGTGTTTTTCAGCTCTTTATGTATTGAAGGCAAATTGTGTACTTCTTTACGTTATGCTTGCTAAATAAAGCAAAGTAGGTGCATTGTGTTCTTATCCCACGCATTGAAGAACTTGAAACTGTAATATAACAGGCAATATTATTGAAAAAATCGTCTAATCGACGCGTAAGTAACGCAATGCATGCTGTTGAATTGTTAAAATGCATAGCAAATTACTCCGCCTGTCCTGCCCACCATCGATATTTTCACACACGCAGGTTGTACCTAGTCTCAGACATAATACACTTAACTATTTTATGCTGAAATGGTCTCCTAATACTTCTCAAAAATAAAATAGGTATAAGGAACAATAATTTATAATTTAATATGATGTTTTTGAGATGGGGAATTCAAGGCCAAATTATGACAAATTAAGAAAACTTATCAACAGTAAGTTATATAAGCTTTTGAAAATCCATGGGACGTGGATTTTCAGGAAATTATTTTCTTTGATACTTAGTTATACTAAAAGCTACATGGAACACAGTACTTACTACTCAGTAGCCAATCTATGTACTGATGAATGCGTCGTATACATTAGTTCTAAACATTGCCTTGCGCTCCTTGACTTAGCAATAATAACCGCAAGCTGGTTTGGGCACGGGATTTGTTCAGGTGTAATGACTTACTGAGGAAAGGTAACTGTTCAGTTAAGAAAACTAGTTCGAATTTTCAATCGAAAAGTCCATGTGTTCGATTTTATTTTGTTGACGACCCCTGAAAAAGATCGTTTAGATCAAGGTCGGGAAATAATGGTCAAAGCAGAGTCGACAAGAGAACTGACCTCAATCCAGCATAGGACAGTAGTATATAGGTAGGTATAGATTGAACTATGTTAGAGCCCGTTACCACTAAATACCTAGATAGGTACTGGTATTCAGCTGCATCCGGTTAAACTGGAAGCCGAACCCAACAAAGGTGGGAAAAGGCTATATAGGTGATGATTATGATTGAGCCTGTTGGCTGCGGGTGCTCCAATTTGGTCGTCATTCAACTGCACCAAGACTCTACTTAATAAAAAGATAAATTCACTGATAGAAAACGCACAGTCGAAACCGCTGAAATAAACAAACAAACCGGCCAAGTTAGTGAAGCACACACGCACAGTGGGAGCTACACTACAAATACTTGCGCTTGCGCTAGTATAGATCTTACCGGCTATTTGTATTGCATAATATTTCACAAAAAACTATGAAAAACAAAGTTATTTCTGCGATTGTAACCGAAAATATCCCATATTATCATAGATCATCATCATCTGCCTAGCCTTTTTCCAACTATGTAGGTTGTGGTCGGCATCCAGTCTAACCGGATGCAGTGCGCAGTGGCACCCCTAGCTATGTGTTTTGTTATCATCACATTACAACATACTTATAACTTTCATCGACATAGTGCTAACAGTCTCCAAGCAAAGTGTTTGTTTCACATCTGGACAGACGAGGCGGTCAGACGGACATGACGAAACTGCAAGAGTTCTGTTTTTGCTGTTTTGGATACGGAACCCTAAAGAGCGCACATCTCTCAGTCTGTCTAGTAGTTAACTGTGGCGCACTTTCGCGCACTAGTGCGAAAATGTAAAGTAAAAAGCACGCGTGGTAAATATCTGTGAAACTTAAAATCGATTCAATAAGCCAGTTTACGAGCAAGTGCTGAAAATCGTTTCTCATCCGACGTCATATTATAATGAAGAATCTACTCGCCCGATTTCAATTATGTAGGAAGTAGTCCAAGATTTATCCTTAAAATAAAATTTGTTAGTATGAGGAGTTTATAGTTGTCTTTCATCACTTATCTCTGGGCCTAAGATTCTAAACAGTAGGTAACATCGATTCCAAAGAAAAAGGAGTTGTATAAAAATTAAGGTTTTGTTAAAATGCGTACCATTGTTTATAGCATTGGGGCACTTTTCCACATGATTGACCCTTTGTACATACCTAAATATATAATTATTTCGTTGCAGTTTTAAAACCATATTGGTACCAGCGTAACACACAATCAATCGTAATCTGAATCATTTTGAAGCAAATTGCTAATCCATTGCTTCATAAGTTCGAAAAATGTGTCTGCTCAACACGTAAATAACGCAATGAATGTTGTTGAACTGTCAAAATGAAACCGATTTCGATTGATTGTGTGTTACGCAATTAGGGTGCAGGTTCCAAATAAGTTTCTTAGGCGATGTGGTCGATAAGCGAAAAGCCTAGCCTAAAAAAAAATTAATAAAGTTTCTTAGGGTTTTATCGATAGCAAAGAGAACAAACAGTACCTCAACGTGTCAGTCCGTTGCCCTGGTTAAGAGTACGTAAGGTCAATGATCGATCCTTGCCGAACACCCTACTTGGGTACTGCGGGGTAATTGCGTAACACACTGACAGTAGCGATGGCCCTTATTTTGACAGTTCAACAACATTCATTGCGTTATTTACGTTGTTGAGCAGACACATTCTTCGAACATATGAAGCAATGGGTTAGCAAGATCCTTCAAAATTGATTATGATTGAGATTGTGATTGATAGTAGGTAGTGCAGCTCTTATAACAAAAATAGCTCTTTGTGACGGAACTCGTGCGATAGAGAATGACACAGTTAAACAGAGTTACCATCTGACCTCAAACTCGATTATCCGCTTCCTAACAAAAAATAACGGTTTGTTAAATTAAACTTTAGTGATAAAATGTCTTCTCTTATACAGAGGCTATCGTAATTTCAAACATTGATGTCATCACTTGATGCCTAATTATAAACTTTAAATAATAATTACTGTCACTGTAGGATAACACTCAGAAGTCCGTGCTTACGTGACCTATGTGCCGTTATTGAATATTCACGTTTTATAAATTTATATTACGCAAATCGAAACTTTTAAGTGCCTACCTAAGTATTAAAAAAAAATTACCATATATACTATAAGGGTAGAGCATTGTCCAATAATATTAGAAACAAAACATTATAAGATAAACCATTCCTGCAGTAACAGCCTCCCTGCATTGCCAGTCCTATAATGTTTTGTTTACCGTTAGATTACCAACTATATTTGTATTACGAAGCACATAGCTACCGGTAAATCAGGCAAAATACATCGGAATCAGGTGAAGTCATATTTGCATGCAAGTTCAAATACTTACTTACAAAATATGAAAAAATTAACTTCAAATTAAAGCTCCAGAAATGATGTAGGTAACTCTATTATTATTTACATAGCCGACTTCTCATTGTACGAAAAGTCTATACAATACAAGGTCAGCTAAAACTGATGTATATATTGGTATGTCGTCGTGTGTACCTACTTCATTCATGAGAGGTCAATTGAAATATTCAACAATCGATAAATTTTTAATTGGTTATTCGATAAATCCATAGTTACTATTTTATATTGAGAACTTATTTTATCATTAGTTTATAAAAAAGCATAACAAAGTTTTACATAACAATGCAATTTATAAATTTAACGATACACGTGATAAGTCAATGATATTTTCCAAGTTCAGTGGCTCCTGCCCTGTATCATTATATCTTATTGTTATCAATATCTTATTTAAATATGCATTTCATATTGTATTTTGATGATATTTTTTAAGTCCTTGTTTTGTTAATGATACGAAGTAGGTATAACATAAATACCTTTAGGCACTTTATTTGTATTACTCTCTGTACGTGGACGACCTGGTAATAACATGCCAAGCCACTGTTTTTGAAGGAATTGAGGTCAATCTTTCCTCCACCCTCTCAGATCTCAGCCATTGTTATCCTGACTACACTCTAAACAAATCTTTAAAAAATGGAGTCACACGCCTTCCACCTTCGTAACAGACAAACGGGTCAACCACTCAATATCAAATGGCAGGGGAGACCAATCATCCACAATACCCACCCAAAATATCTCGGCATCACTAAGGTCACTGGATAGGTTTCTTAACTACAGCTTAAACTGTGTTGGTGAACAGAATGATACACAAAAAAATTAAAAGAAAAAAAAAGTTTTTAAAAACAAGCTTTTATTACTTAAGTATAAAAAGCACTAAAAAGTTCAAAATAATTTAAAACTGATAAGAAATAAATAAAATCGTGTTATATTTTAATGTAATAAAAGCTAGTTTAAAAAAGTTTTTATTTTTCTTTTCATTTTATTTTTAACTTTTTAGTATTTTTGATGCGAGATTGACTACGGCGTAGTTCGTAGCGCGTAGCGGTGTTTTTGCGTTATATGCGGATACTGCACTTAAGCTACCTGTTCATCTTTAGTCCCCGGTTACCATCTAGCACCAAAGCACTCGTCAAGAAGAATCATACGAGTCCAAACTCGTTGGGGTTGTGTCGTTTCATTACCGAGTTCCTATGGCCATCTTCCAGCTCCATCATCAGACCCTGGTTACCATCTAGCACCAAAGTTCTCGTCAAGACGGATCAAACGAGTCCAAACTCGATGGCCTATGAATTCCTATGGCCACCTTCCGGTTCCATCATCAGATCAGCTCCATGTCATAATAATTGTGCATTGTCATCCGATTTACACATGCATGCAAAATTTGAGTTCCAAAAGTCCACCCGAACATACATACATACATAAATCGCAAATTAAAAAATGCGCACAAGGTCAACCTTCAACGTCGCCTAATATCCACCATAGGGGTATCTTCTCAACTCCTGCGAATAACTGAAATGTCATTCTGCATCTCCGCTGCTGAATATGCCTCCAATATGTAACCGCTTTGCCCACTCTAACTTAATGGTTACAGCTCGAAATGAGACGTGCTGGTTGCTTTCATTGCCAAAAAAACCCTTTAGCACGTATTTTTTTAAAACCCAACGGTTACAAATAATAGAAACACATACATGCGAACAGACGGCGTAGGCTAAGTAATACGGCTTCCTGGACATTCTATGGGAGGGATTCTTAATTAGCTAAAGAATTAGATTCCAACTAGTAGGTACTCGTACGAGTAGGTACCTATGCAACTTCTCACTTTTCATTCAGGTATCAATGACACAACACGGTGTAAATGAACGCAAATCAAAGCAATATTAGAGTGGGTAGGTAGCCACCTGTACTCATCGGTGACTGCACATTTACTAATATGTATTCCCTAACTAGCTATTCCCCCCGGCTTGGCTTGCGTGGAGGCCGAAATGTATAATGTATGTATGTATAAAAAGTATTCTATGTGTGTAAACTATCTATGTGGCTAATTAGTAGCATACCTAATATAGGCATAGAAGTGGAGGTGCTTGGGGGAGGCCTATGTCCAGCAGTGGGCGTCTTTCGGCTGAAATGATGATGATGAATCCACCATCAAAACAATGCAGGTGGAGGAAATCGATTTTTTTTATCTAGAATGAGCTGCTGTTGTTTACTAGCGACACGATTCTGCCTCGCATGGTTTATACGACTAGACATCTATCGAGATTTCTTTATTATAATACAAGTTTAATATCTATCTATATTTATACATAATATATAAAATTCAAAGTCATGACTGACTGACTGACTGATACATCCAAGCACAGCCTAAGCTGCTGGTCCCAGAAACATGAAATTTGGAGGGTATGTTCTTAGTGAAGAGTAGGCATCCACCAAGAAAGGATTTTTAGAAATTCCACCCGTAAGAGGGTGAAATGGGGGGATTTCGTTTGTATGAAAAATCTTATTCCTTGAGATAAAAAACTTGAAACTTGGCACGAATACTTATTTAAGTAAATTATGAAGTTTGTCATTTTTTGTTTTTCTTAACTATTCCCTAAAAGGGGAATGGGCGGTTTCAAAGTTTGTATGAAAGAATTTTAGCGCGCGATCCGATTTACTCGAAACTCACTATTTATACCTAGAATCGAAAGTAAAGAATAATGTGTATCAGGGTTTTTCGAAAATCTACACCTGACGGACTGAAAAGGGGTAGTCAATTTTACAAGGGAGGATTTCACAGCATGTCTTGATTAACTCAAACATTGATATAAATAATCTTTGAGTGTTATGAGCACATCCAAACGATTTTTCAAAATTCCCTTCCCTGTGGGGGTGAAAAGTGGGGATACAGTTTATATAAAAAAAATTATTCGTTTGGTTAGTAAACTTGAAAATTGGCAAGAATACTCGCCTAAGTAATTAATACAGTTAATCATTATAAGTTTTTCAAAACTACCCCTCAAAGGGGATATAGGGGTGTTAAAGTTTGCGTGGAAGAATTTGAACGCGAGGTCCGCTTAACTCGAAACTCAGTGCTTATACTTAAGACCAAAAATAAAGAATAACATTTACCATCTACCCCGATGGGGAGAAAAGGGGTAGTTCATTTTATAGGGGTGGATTATAATGCGTGGCTTGATTAACTCGAAAATTAGTATAAATAATCTTTGAGTCAAGTTATGAATACATCCCAAACGATTTTTTTTTATTCCACCCTTGTGGGGTGAAAAGCGAGGATACAGTTTATATGAAAAATCTTCTTCATTAGGTTAATAAACTTGAAAATTTTCAAGAATACTCGCCTAAGTAAGTAATAAAGTTTATCATTATAAGCTTTTCAAAACTTCCCCTCAAAGGGGGATACTTATAGGGGTGTTGAAGTTTGTGTGGAAGTAATTGAATGCGCGGTCCAATAAACTCGAAACTCAGTATTAATACTTTTGACAGAAAATAATTAATAATAAGTATGTAAAGTTGTCGAAAATTGACCCCTGACGGGGCAAAATGGGTAATTCGATTTTACAGGGGAGGATTTCACTGCATGGCTTGATTAACTCAAAAATAAGTATAAATGATCTTTGCGTCAAGTTATGAATACATCCCAAACGATTTTTTTAATTCCACCCCTGTGGGGGTGAAAAGCGGGGATACAATTTATGTGAATAATCTTCTTCATTAGAGTTAATAAACTTGAAACTTTTCAAGAATATTCGTCTAAGTAAGTAATAAAGTTTATCATTCTAAGTTTTTCAAAACTACCCCTCAAAGGGGGATATAGGGGTGTTGAAGTTTGTGTAGAAGAATTTGAATGCGCGGTCCGATTAACTCGAAACTCAGTGTTTATACTTAAGACCAAACATAAAGAATAACCTGTATCAGGGTTTTTCGAAAATCTACCCCTAACGGGTTGAAAAGGGGTAGTTAGTTTTACAGGGGAGGATTATAATGCGTGACTTGATTAACTCGAAAATTGGTATAAATAATGTTTGAATCAAGTTATAAATACATCCCAAACGAT
Organism: Apamea anceps; assembly: GCA_951799955.1. Lineage (NCBI taxonomy): Eukaryota > Metazoa > Arthropoda > Insecta > Lepidoptera > Noctuidae > Apamea > Apamea anceps. The sequence continues at coordinate 11,538,832 of OX637505.1, read as the reverse complement.
TTTTCAAAATTCCACCCCTATGGGGATGAGAAGTGGGGATACAGTTTATATGAAAAGTCTCTTCATTTTGTTAATAAACTTGAAACTTGGCAATATTTGCCTCATTAATTAATACAGATGGTCACTCTTAGTACAGATGGTCACTTTTAGTTTAAAAAAAATCCTCACAGAGGCTTCAGGGGGTGTAAAAGTTAATAGGTAAGAAAAAATATTAAACCGGTCATACGGATTAACTCGAAACTTGGTACTAATACTTAAAACAAAAAGTATGTGTTTTGAAGGTTTTTCAAAAATTGTCTCTTACCGGGGTGGTAAAGAGTAATAAAGTTTAAGGGGTGGATTTTACAGCTTGCTTCCATTAACTCGAAAAGGAGTACCTATAAATAATTTTTAAGTCATACAATGGGACCAAACGCTTTTTTAAAAACAAAACCTGTCGTGGTAAAAGGGGACGAAAAGGTTTATTTAAAAAATCTTATTCATTTGATCTGTAAACTTTAAAATTAACCCGAATTTAAAAATGATAAAGATCGTAAACATACATCTTCGAAATGTTTAGAGTAAAGTACACGCGGACGAAGTCGCGGGCAAAGTGCTATACTATATAAAATTATAAATTATGCCTGTTTGTTACATTTTCACGCCTAAACCACTGAACGGATTTCGATAAAATGGCCTGCCAGCAGATGCCAAAGAGATAGTCATCCTGGGGAAAGACATACTTCTTATCCTTTCCGACATCCACGCGGGCGAAGCCGCAGGCAGAAGCTAGTGTTTTATATACATAAACCTTCCGTAATAAAATCTGTGAATGATGGCGAAAACCGCATCAAAAGCCGTTGCGTTGTTTAGAAGAACGCGGTCACACAGATAGACGACTTTAATTTATAACATGTATAGATACATAATATAAATGATATACATAGGTAGATGTAACGTAAATGAATACATGATTCAAAATATTACATTAATTGACAATTAATTCAAATAAATATTAATAAAACAAAAGAAAACCATAACAACACACACTCATATAACCATACAAACTGTGTCTGTATGTTACATTTTCGCGCCTTAGCGGCGTCTCGGATTTGGTACACAGGTAGACCATGACCTGGGTTAGAACATAGGAGACTTTATCTTAGTTCGATAGTACGTAACCGTAGGATAACTTCCGACCTTCACGTTGGCGAAGCCGCGAGTAAAAGCTAGTGTCGTATCAACTTTTATAAGTAAATGCATGTTGTCGGGCATGTGGTGCATTGCAGCGTCGGTTTACGTCACGATCGGGAAAACGACACCCTTGTACCTCTTCATTCAGGTTGTCAATAACTCAGCAAAATATTTATTGATATTGTAAAGCGACTCAAGTGACCTTTGTCATCATGGGCACATATATATACGTACTTAAGAATCTACATGGTTTAGATATGTGGCAACGTTTTCATCACGTGTCGGCAAATAAACCAGTTTGATCGACCTGAACCAAAACCTATAAGTACCTAAATATTCTAAAATCACTGTGGGTCATGAAACATCACTGTCGCTGCGCTGACGTAGCGTAGCGTAGACGCTCCGTAGACTAGGGCGTAGACCCTGCGTAGACCCTCCGTAGCAAAAACAACTACTTAGGATGCTACCCAAGTCAAACCTAGGATTAACTCTTCTTCGCCCATATCAACTTAATCAGTTTTTCTATAGTTATATTAATGGAGGAATTAATTATTAATCCATTATTTAGGTATTTAAATACGGATGTGAAGTGTTTTCATAACATTATGTATTTGATTTTGCTATAGAGTTCTGCTGCGACATACGAGCAACGAACTCCAGTTTAGAGTATCTACAAAACTTTTATTAAGTACCCATTTATTGGAGAGGAAAACACATGGTTTATGCACGTCATTACCTCAATTTTATTAAGGAGTACTTTTTTATGCAACTGTACAATGACGAATTATAATGCTCACGCGAAAAAAGTACTTTTTTATTATTTCACTCTTCAATATTTTCATAACCAGAAGGTTCCCAAGTACCATGGTATTGTAGGTCCAGTACAATAATATGATAACAATGACGAGAAGAACCAGTGACTTTCGGCTTTGGCTTTGCTATCGGTAAGGCCCCCTAGAAGAGCGGTGAGAGAGAAATTTTTTTAACACCTAACATGTCAAATACTGGTGAAAATGACAGATTTTCATGACGTCCGTTATAGATATGACGGAAACACTTTTGTAGAAAAGTCTAAGCGTCTTTTCACACCCGTTATAGTGTAGGTAGGCAGTACCTACCTACCAACAATAGAGTCAACCTCTTGCTTGTTATGAATTACATATCTACATCAAATTTTATGAATTGAATATTGCTTAATACAAATAACTATAATAATTTAAAATAACTTTACTCCAATAATCAGATGTTACGGTAACCTTTGCACTATTATCATATAAGTTTTTATTTGGTACGTTATATCAACTGGCAACAACATCGTTTATCATTTCATAGCCTCGTGACCTAAAAAATGCTATTTAATTACTTAAAATCTCTTGTTCCGTGCTTGTTTATAATGTCGAAGTATCTTCATCAACTCTTCTTAGGTACAACTGTTATCGTAGTTTATTTCGAGCTTTTTGAACTATACGTAGGTCTAATACTCTTGGTAAAACATATATCATTGAACATGTCCGTTACATAAAATGTTCCATTATTTGAATATATTCATGTTTCCAGAAGCACTGTATTATCTTATCACCAATAATTAAACTAATTTTGATTTTTAAGGTTATAACCCCCGATAAACTGACGGATGAATGACGCATGATATTATATGAAATCCTACTCATTATAAAGATTCGACCTAGTTACTGTGTCTTTCCAAATTATAGTCATAGGTAGATATATAATCAAAGCAAAAAGCGATACATACACAACGATCACATAGATATCTGTTGAGGGGACTTTTGCCCGACTACGGCAAAGCCAGAGGAACGCTTATGATTTTAACAGGCTATGTATGTATGTATGTATGTACGTTCGTAGTATGTTCATCTGTTCCCCCATAAGTCCTGAACCACTAGTCATATTTTAATAAAAGAGGTATTGTTGGAAGCGTTGTCTTTTCTGCGGGTATGTGACGTCATATAAAATCCAACATGGTGGCTTATAGAGGATGTTAAGTACTGAATACTGAAAAAAATAAATTGAGATTAATATATCGTGTTTGGTATATAATGAAAGGTCTGAAGGAGTACATTCTGAAAATGTATTTTTTATAGGTAATTATATCTACACACGTAAACCCCAAATAAGAATTCATAAAAAGAGACGGTTCATAAAAAAATGGTAAGTAAGCATCTATATCTTAAACTTTCCCAAACCAATGAAGTGGGTAGGTAGAGGTACCTACCCACTACTCTCTCAATGATTCGTAAGCCCAAAATAATTGAATTGAAATGATAAACGAAGTTGAAATCTAAAACCGAAAAAAATCGGTTTGCGGTTTTGTCGTAGTTGTATTTTTGTTTTAACTTTATCTTTTACCTTGTTAGGATCTTCATTGAATCGTTAGGTAAGCATATAAGGTAAAACCTATCCAACCCACGATATTTCCCTAGAAAACCTCAAATTCAGGCAAAACTGAATTAGGTTCTTACAGTTTGGGGCAAGTTCATCTGATCACCGTGAAAACCAAATGCCGATGACTACATCAGTTTACCGACGACCGCCGGTTTTTAAGCTCAATTGATAGACAAGACCACACAGCTCTTCTGCTTGTTTAAAATAACTTCATTTTTCAGTTTCTACATCCACAATATTCGTTTATAACAATTAGGTAGATACCTACGATGTCGGCCCAGTGATGGTACATATTAGTACCCTTAATACCTGATTACAAGGGATTCAGAAGAGGACTTTTATATTACGTCACACCACGCACCACAAACATCCACAAACCTAGGTATTTGTTCAGAAGTCATTCTTGGATCTAAAGCCATGATATCAGTTTCTTGAACAGACTCATTGTATGCAAAAATTGGCACATATGACATGCATCCTGGACTCCTTGTTATGATTCATTCATATGATACATTCAGTTTCATGTAGGTGAAAACAGAGTTATTTTGATCCCCCCTGAACTAAACGGTTTCATTCTAAGTAGGTACTTACAATGAATTATAAACTTTGCTGTCCAGTCGTTACGTTACTGATTCAAATTAATATGTAATTAATAGAGATCCACAGTGAACTTGTAGGTATCTAACTTGACCATGTTCAAAGCTGATAATGTCCGTTTACATTATCAGCTCATATCCTGTTAGGAAGCATTAATTCCGGGAATCACGGCAGCAACTCGGCAACATGCGCAAAATTGAGATCTGTGCCGCGGTCTATCAATCAAACGGTTATAAATTGGGTCAAAATCAGCATCCATTGACAAAGCTTTAAAAACGAGGCCGCAACACAAACAGCGGCATCTGTTATCAAAGTGACAGGAAGCTGCTGCTATCAACTTGTCGTTATGTATAAAACACAATTTTTGCAATTATTGCCGAAATAATAACATAACTCCCACGAATTGGTATCTGTAAATGATAATAAGTAGGTATAAGGTTTTGTGTGTCGCGTTGATAAAGTTCACGACAACAGATAAAGCAAGACCTTTAAATACCTACTCGCGTACGGCGTGCCAATATATTGGGTAGTTTAATTATATGTAGTTTTGGGTCAAGTTTTTAAAGTAGGTAGTAGTAATAATACCTAGCACTCGGAGTTTTAACAATGACCTACTAGGTAGATATGTCTTTCTTGCTTACATAATATCTACTTATAAATGTAACATTTTGTTTTGATAAAGTCAGCGGCGTCGGTGCACGTTTAGTTATAGGTACTATTCACTATTCCGGGGTGAGTCGCCCTGTCAATGCACGAGCTCATTCATGAGTTACTCTTTTATCACCGTGACGTAGACTGGTACAGAACGTTGAACCCAAAGGGAAGTATTCCATATTCCTCATTTTTATATTCTGTCGATATCGCTGCTATGCATTTATGTGCACGGCTTTATTAACTTACATTTTTTTATGCTGCCTCTACGGATTCACTTATAGGTACATATATCAGGCACATGAACAGCTTCGTCTTAGAAAGAAATACATTAGGAAAGTTAAGTGCACACGGGAATGTGCGCTTAACTTTCCTAATGTTTTCAATGCATTTTTTAATGTATTTAAAAATGGAACATAGGAATTTATATGTTATTGAAATGACTGAATAGGTTCATCTTTATTTGTAGTAGGAACCTAATTGTCATAAGTTCAAAATAAAGGAAGCTTTTAATATCCCTATTAAAGATGAACCTATTCCGTCATTCCAATAACATATAAATTCCAATGTTCCATTTTTCATTAGTTTCGCGCTTGTTGTTGCAGACTGTAGAACTTCAAGGTCAGATAGGCGTCAAACTTATCTTAAACCGCGTTATTTCTAAGTTGGTTCCATTTATTACAATTTCTATATGTCACAACGAAAATGTACAGTAGTAATAAGTATATTCGGTCTATATTCCAGCGGGGTATTGCGTAACACACTATTAGTAGCAATGGGTTTAATTTTGACGGTTCAACAACATTCACCGCGTTATTTACGTTGTTGAGCAGACAAATTTTTCGAACATAAGTATGAAGCATTGGATTAGCAATATCCTTCAAAATGATTCAGACTGAGATTGATAGTACGCAATTAGGGTGCAGTGTCTAAAAATTGAAACAGTAGTGTAGTGAGTAAGTTCAAAGAACAAAAACGCCCACTGAGCTTATAAAAGATCCACAACAAACCCTTAGTGGTCTTTTTTAAATCGTCCGCCAGTTCCGGAACGCTATGTGGCACTTGTACAACCACCCCCCGTTTTGAGTTGTGAGTAGCTCGGAAAGACCACAAATGTAACTATCATAATTGTGATAGAAATGTTCTAATCGATTGACTCGAAAGAAAAATATAAATATGAATAAAATATATAAAAAAATCAAATATATTAGGTACTAATATAAATAGACTGCCGAGTTGGTCTAGTGGTCGCAAGTAGCAGTGGATGAGAACGTTATAATAACGAGCAATCAAGTTCGTTTTACATGATATCAAATTGTGGCCTCAGCTCTACACACTGGTTTAACGTTGATTGCTAGCTTCTTGCATAGCATGACTGGTGCGACTTGCGAAGGTCGCTTGACCTCTGCCACATACTGCCCTCATCATCGGTAACTATGCATAGATCGGAAACTTCGACAGGTATCGCAGTACACCGGTGATTAATAAGATTTCGAGGACCATTATTAAGCTTCCCGGTTAATGTCCTAGCTATGTACATAACCAAGAAGCCTATGGAAGAACATCACCCTAATGCGTAACACACTAGGTATCAATCTCAATCTGAATCAATTTGAAGGATATTGCAAATCCATTGCTTCATGTGTTCGATGAATGAGTCTGCTTAACAACGTAAATAACGCAATGAATATATTGTTGAACTGTCAAAATGACACCCATTGCTACTGTTAGTATGTTACGAAATTACCCAGTTGGATTTCCCCAAAAAAAATGTTCAGGTAATATTACTTTGTGTACAGTCACGAGCACCCATATGTCAACACTTGGAAACTTTCAATTGGCATTTTTTTCGTGAAATAACGAATGCAACGTTGAAATACAACACATTACATAAAGCTATGGGTTCGAAAATGCTATATTCGTAACAACATAAAATTTCATTAAAAAATAAAGGAGTAAATCGCTTTTGAATAAAGCCGAGTGTATACATACTTTTGCTCGTGGCTGTACATATTGTATCTAATTACTTATTACTTTTTTCCCGGATACATTGCAAGCAGTTGAGCATAAGACACTAATTCCCAGAGTTACTAATTCCCAGTCTGTATTACGCCCTCGCTTCGATTACTCACGAGTCGGTTTTATGGTGCGAGCGTTGCACTGAAAGTTATTGCTTACTTCCAGTAAAGTGAAATAGGTCAATAGTTTCAGTACTGTAACAAAAGCTAGTTGAATGTACAGCTATATTCCAAGTTTATATTTAGCGCAGGTCGCTGACAGCACCACGACAGTTGGAAACTGCTAGGCCTCACAATGTAATGATTAAAAGTATGACAAGATCATCATAACAACAGAGATTTCTGATCTCTGATAACAACCACCATTAATAAACAATTAAGTAGGTAATTAGATGTTCTGTCATAATAAAATTGCTGATTACCCATTGCAGTTATTATCATAGTCAATGCAAGTCAAGGCATAAAAATGAACTGAAATAAAACTTACTTATAGAGTTGAAGATACCTATTGATGATTTCAATATATGTAGGTACTTTACTGTGGCGTACATTCTCGCAGTAGTGCGGGAATGCAAAGTTACTGCATCGTGAACCTAAAAACCATGCAATTAGAGCCACTCTTCGAGCAAATGTGTTGAAAAAACCTTAAATTCTTTAACATAATCATTATTTACTGCATTTATTTAAGGCAACCGTCATGAAAACTGAAATATAATCCAGGCCGGCTGCGTCAAAGTACTTCAAAGCATCACGTCATGCGTATTGTCGTAAAGCTTAGCATCACACTGCAAAAGCTCCGGTTAGCGCGCTTGACTTGTTACAAACGATTAGGTTTTCAGGTTAGGTACAGTCAAAACAGGGTGTATTTTTTAATAATTGTGTGTGCTTCTTGATTATAAATAATCGTTTTTTATCTCCCACCTTTTGCCCTTTTCCCTTTAGGTCATTAAATCCATAATTAGCATCTTGAAGTGAAAGTACAACAATCTACTAACGGTCAATATAATTTTTACAAAACAATTTTACAAATGTTTATCAACTGCGCCCCTGATCATTGTCATTCAAAAGCCATAAGATCCATGAGGTACTGTAGATATCTATCCGTATCATCTTTCCATGTCCGTTTGTCAATAGTTGTTATTGGTATTCTCTATACAAAATCGTTTACTGCCTAAAACACGTATTGGTTATAGCAAACCAAAGATAACTAAGTATACGAAGCTGTGGCACGCAAGCGTGTCGCGCGCCGCATGCGCGGGAGTCGGGGCGGCTTATATCGGGAACGCGTTTATGAGCCGACGGGGTCACCAGATTCCGGTAAATGCTCGTAAATCTCCACTGTATGCTCCGTTTTTTTTATTTTTGACATAGTTTCAATAATAATAATTAATAGCTTGTATATAAATAGGTACTAACCTACACCTACACATTGTTATTAAATACAAACACGTCATGCTCATGAACACTTGTTCGATCTATCGAAATTGTTTGCTCGTTAGGTACCTAATTAGAAATTATAAGTATTTCTTGTGCGTATCAAGTACCTTTATCACATCAGCCTGGCAGTTTCTACTAAATCATAAAGTAGCTAGGATGAATAACGATTTCGCCAGTTGTGACAGTTGTCTCGGGAACTGGAAGTACCTACCTACCTAATGAGGTAGGGTAGGTAATCTATTTTCAGTAGTGACCTCGCGGACTTAGCTATTTGATTTATAACTAACAATATAGTCTACATTTTGTATAATTCAACAACATTCTACGAAAATCCAGTAGGGCGGTATGCAAATAAGTTCTTGTGTCTTTTCTTAGCTTCGTAGCCCAGCTGCTGCTAAAATCGCGCTACGTAATCAACCACTAATCATACAGAATCACAGCTAGTTTGTAAAAATGCTTTGCAGTAAATAACACTGGTATTAATTAATATTACAGTGTATTAGCATGTGCCGGCACATACACGTGGAGGCAGGGTGTGAGAGGCAGCGGGCAGGCGGGGGATGAGGGGGCGGGGGCGGTCGCGGGCTGCGGGATGTGCGAATGGTCGTTATCGCGTTGGACACTGCAATGATTGTTTATCCAGCCTGTTCCTTGAATTGCAACCAATGACTCACCCGTTCTATAATCGCGTGCTGCCATAATATTATGTTGTCATGTTATTAATGGCTAATGAAAACAAGGATAGTTAATCGAGTTAGAAGAATTTTACATCTAATCTCTCGTTTTGATAATGGGAACAAATGCCTTGTTGATATTGATGTTTACAACTAGGAACCCCAATGCCCAACTGATATGGTCAGTTGGAGTGCGAAAAATAAAACAAAATTCGGACGCCTTTGAAACATGTTATTATCTCCATAATATGTAATGTAGCTTCTTCGTCACTCGTAAAGGCTCTTAAAGCCCCTCATGCACAACTTATACCTACTCCAACACTGGTTGACGTTGGAGCAGTCGCGTGCGCATACTTACGGTGCGGCGGACGAGGACGGAACGCGCGCCGCCCACGCGCTCCGTCCGGAAGCTACACTACCTATAGCAACACCGAACATTGGAGCAACACATTTTTCAGACCCTCAGCCTAATCTGCACAGCTACAGATTATAACAACGCAACCTAATATTTACATACTGTTATTGTTCTTTTCGTAATCAGTTTGTCAAGGCCCACTTATATGCTGGCGTTTGCCACCAAAAACTAAAAGCAATTGCAAGCTTTGCTTTCGGTGTGCTTGTAGCCTGCATAAGTTGTTAAAGTTGACATATAAGCTTAAGCTGTCACAAAAAAAAAAAAACTGTCACGCCCTTTATGCCTGGAGGCTTTTATTTGGGTAGTAAGTTTTTATTTACTTACACTTTGATTTTAATTAATTATTTTTAGCTTTAGTACGTATAGTTGTTATTACATTTGTTGGTATATTGGCGTGGCTAGCTGACATATGGCAAATACTTTAATTTTATGTTCTGGTCTTGTAATGTTAATTATTTATTTCAGGCATCAAGGCCCATATAAACACATACAATATCTATACTTATAATAAATCTGTAGAAGTGAAAATTCTGTACATTGAAAATATCAAAAAAATAAATAGCAGGGGGTGTTACTAGACCGACACCGAACCCAAAAATGTGATTAAAAAAATTTTTGTCTGTCTGTCTGTCTGTCTGTCTGTCTGTTTGTTCAGGCATCACGCAAAAACTACCGGTTCGATTACGTTGAAACTTGGTATAATTATTCTTTAATATCCTGGGCACCACACTGGGTACTTTTTATCCCGGAAAAGTATATACAATAAAAAACAAACTTAATTTTGCGGTTCGATCCCTAGACTCGATTCCTGCACCAAACGCAAATAATAAGTTTGTCGTAGGTTAAGTCACCCGCATTGGAGTTCATTTTTATTCCTTTTAGTTTTTAGAGTTATTTAGGTTTATTTTTATATAAGTCGTAGGTAGGTATAGATTTTAATTTTAAAGTATAGGTAGTATATTTGATAGTGTACGTAGTGACCGTAGGTTATTTTATAATACTGTTAGGTAGGATTAGTCATTCGTATAGATATTAGTTTTTAGGGATTTTGCTTATTTATTGAGTTTAGATTAGTTATCATCAGAAATAGGTTTATTTAGGTAGGTAGGTATTTAATTTTCTGTTATTGAGTTTTTTTTTTTAATTAGGTTGGTACTTAGGTAAAGGTATCATATAGGTACCCTCTTAATCACCACTAATGAGACACAATTGGTTTTCTATTGTAATTAGCCACAAAGGGCCCGCGAGATGGATGGCATTCTGGGGAAGCACATGGGTACATTTTATCCTGTTGGCACGTTCCCGTGGGATAATTTCCGACATCCACGCGGGCGAAGCCGCGGGCAGAAGCTAGTAATATTAATATAACTTAAAAATACTATAAATACATACAACATTACACTAAAAACCAACTAACGCACGAGAAGTGTCTGCGTCGTGTTTCGCAGACTGGTGTCATGTAGCCGGCCACGAAACCGGCGGTACACAACACCCTTCGGCCAGAACTCTTCCTTGAGGAAATTCTCGAGATGATGTGTCGAAACCTGCACCACGAACGACTTGAAGTTCGTGTTGTGACGCGATTCCAACTTCTCGACCCTCAAATTCCAGTTGGTCTTCACACACATGTACTCCACGATCTCCTCAACCTTCGTGGAGTGGTGCAATCTGGTCACATACAGCTGCGTCGTCGGGATTGCTGGACGCAGCAGCATGTTGGGTCCTGCCAGCGCGATGCCGCACTGGTTCTGACAAGGAGGCTTCTTCTTCTTCTTCTCCACCTTGATGAAACCATCCTTGTCGCACGTGTACATCTCTGGACCCTGCCTTTTCAAAACCTTGTTGGTTTTCGACCGGCTCCGTTTACCCCCTTTTGGTTTTCCCGCTAGTTTTACCAGCGAGTAATTATGAACATAGGTTCCTAGTATTGTATACAATCACTATTTTCTAACTGAACAGACAGCTGTGCTGCTGGGGAGTTTGTTGCGCCAATTCTTCTTCCCAGCGATAGCACTAGGAAGTGGTGAAGGGCGGGCGTTTTTGGGGGACTGTCTTTTGTAATTTTGACGTTCGAAAAGTGCTGATTCTCAGCCTAATTTGAATAAATGACTTTTGATTTTGATTTTAAAGACATGATAGGTACCGGCCTACATCAGAACATAATATAGGTAATAATTAATACTAGCAACACGCCCAGTGCTTCGCACGGGTGCAATGTTGCCTACATTGCCGGCCTGATGAGGTGTCGTGTCAAAACATCGAGATTTATTACTATAAGTATTTACACTAACCTCTTCTGGAATAAATTCTCTAAGTAATTGTGAAAACCGCATCAAAATCCATTGTGCAGTTCAGAAGAACTAAGCGGTATTAACACAGACAGACATGATAAAACGACTATTCAACACACTTGCTATACTTACTTTCTGAGGCACAAAATGCAAGCAAAAGCATGTTGCCATCATAATCAATTGAAAAGTACGTAGAAGTACGTAGCATCATCTATTCCATGTTAAAATACTCGGTTCAGACCAAAAATTATGTTAACATCAAAAAAGTAATTATTTATTAGTTTAGGTAAAAAAAAAAAGTTTTTTGTTTTATTTTATTTCTTCGTATGTGTTACGAAAAATGTGTTTGATACTCGTGTGTAATGATAAACTTTCCACGCTTCCATAAAAATATTCCATTATATACTATGTATGTATTTTCTAATGATGTTGATATTAATGTAGTTCCCACAGTTGTAGGAGGTGTTCTTATTAGAAAGAAGAAAAGTAGCTTTAAATATTATCCTTTTTTATGTAGGTAGGTACCTATCAACTACCTAAGTAGTATTTCTCTGGCCGTACCGTAGTTACAATAAAAAATCAATGCAGCGCCGATACAGGCCGGCCGGCCGGTAAAGGCGATTGCATGCTAACTAGACGTCTCAGTCTAATCGACACATTTAGGTCATTGCATGAACTTTACTTAGATGACTGTGATAACAATATAACTAATTGAAACAATATAAATTGTAACGACGGATCATTCAATTCTCTGGCTCAAAAATGAGCTCTAACAGTCGTCGCAATAAACTGCTAATTTAAAAGTAGTACCACACTGAGCGCTATTGCATTGCGTCGTCATGCAAATTTAGCAATGTTGTTATTTGATACGTTTGAAATGGTGACTTTAATAAACTGAGACCGTGTTGTATACTATCTATGTCTATGTCACACAAGTCACACACTGAGTCAATTATTGTCTACTTATCAATTTTTTATTTTATATATCTATCTGTCTACTAACTATTTACATACTCTTCTTGAGCAGACGAGTAGACACCTTGAGGCAGTAAGAAAAAGTATCTTATCCCCATCGAATATTGCTTGCGTGAGAGTTATAGGTAGATAGTTATTAAAAATTTTGGCACTTAAATTGGCATTTACCTAAATACATAGACATAATACACTAATTCCCATTTCTTCAACTGTTGACAGAATTATTATTTTTTCACTGACTGAATGAGTTTAACAGATACACATGTTGTTAAAGGATACAATTCCATTTGACTGCAATAAAACCAGAATGAAGAAGCTGTGCTTAACGTCTGGTTTGTTCAAAAGATGATGTAATGCAAAACGCTGACATCATCTTCAACCATAAACCACACTGCTAAATCCATTTCGACTCGTGAACAATACCTACGTTATTATAACTACATTTTGGGAAAATATATATTTGAATACCTAAGGTTTCTTGTACCTTCTTACCAAATAGGTACACAGTTTAGTAGTTTAAGCATATCTAAATACTACTTAGTTAAGCAGTGATAGCCCAGTGGTAACGGCCGCGACTTACGAGTTGTGGTTCGAACCCAGACAGGCGTTTTACTTTGTGTAAATAAACTATTTCATCACTACTGCTCTCAAAACAGTGAAGGAAAACATCTTGAGGAAACCAACATATCCTAGAACCAAAAAATCAAAGATATGTGTGTTACACCTACCGCACGGAGCCCGCGTGATGGATTACAGCCCCTCCCTCTCACAGAGAGGAGGCCCGTGTCCCAGCAGTGGGAACATTGATACTGATTATACTCATGTTAAGTACTAGTAGGTACTACTTAGATACATACCTACTGAATTGCGATGAGATAATAAGACTGAAATAGTTAGAATTAAAATTATACTTAATAAGAAACTCGTTTTCATGCTCTATTATAAAGTAGGAAGTGCAATATTCTTACACTTGCTCTGCGTCGTATGTATGTCAGAGGTCCCAACGATAAGGCACGTTCTTTGTTACTTACTCTATAACACAGTATTTTTAATTAATGCGTAATACTTTTTATATAATTGTGACAATTATTTTATTAACAAACTTATTTTGTTAATAATTAAAATACTGAAACAATTCGTTACTTTTTCATGTCTGGGACTTTTCCTATTCTTCCACTGGATTTTCTAAGGATGCTTTGTATTTTTCCTTAAATTTTGATGTCAACAGGCAATCGCTTGCATTTTGTACCTCAGTAAGTAGGTAGCGTCAAAACTAAAAAACCGGCCATGTCAGACCACGCACAGTGAAGGGTTCCGTAGTTAGAGTCCATGCACACACATGGACAGTATTGATTTAATCGACAGCAAAAAAAAAGTTTGTATTTCTCGAAAATACCGAGTTATTACTGCGGTTGTAACCGAAGATATACTATACCAAAAACTATACATAATTATATCAAAAACTGTTAATTTAATTAAAAAAGTAATTTGTATTTAGTTGTATAGTTAGTTAGTTAGTTAGTCATTTAATTTAGTACCTAGTGAAAACAGTTAGGTATATAATATTATGATTAATCATTAAATATATATTTTTTTTAAATATTAAAGAACACCAACAGCATATTTTTTTTTAAAGTCACTCCTACACTTTTTAATTATGAGATCCAGCGACACCCCACACTCTTCATCATAATGTTAAGGTCGGCTTTCAGTGAAACCGGATTCAGCTGAATACCATTATTTACCAGATACACACACGCTTATGTGCATTTAATTTGTTTTCATACCTCCCTCCCATACGTATAAAGAAAGTCACCCCTGATAGTTTTTTTTTTTTAATTACACTATATCATGGTTTAGCGGCGCACAGAATACCTACCTTATTTCCAATAGTCATCGAAATACGATTCCAATAGTATCCGAGTAAAATGGCTGTTGTGACATCCGGACGGGCCGACCAACGGACAGATCGACATACAGACGGACATCACAAAATTATAAGGGTTCCGTTTTTACCATTTGCCTACGGAACCCTAAACATTTTTATTATACTTGAAATCTAAATTTTTCGTAAATAACTAATCGAATAATAAAATATTTGTGAATAAAAATTTGCTGCTATTTTCGCGCTTCGTACTTTCGCAAGTTTTAAGGAGGCAAAGGTGTAAAGCTGCCATACGCCATACATACATATTTAAACACACAAACACACTCATTTTTACACATTTTATATGCAGTTTATATACAAAACTTTGAATTTTATATATATAGATGAACAATTAGGCATAACAAGGCATGAAGACTATTTGCGTAAATTAAAAAAAAAACACACGTCTCTAATTAGTAGCTAGTCATCTGTGCCGTACTTTCTAGCTCTAGGGTGGGAATGCAAAGTAAAAAGTCAATACACTACAGTAAACTTAAAAGCAGTGCAATAAATACAGCATTTTTCTCATGTAAGCATGTATACTGATAACTCAGTGATTACGGGGCCGAATCACGTACCTAATTATTTTTAATTTGGTAGAAGACGGTTTCTGGAAAAAAAAAGCTTCTTTCTTATACTTTTTGAGTTAGATTCAATAATAAGGCTTTTAATCCAGTTCGTCCATCATGATGATGTTGTTATCTTCACTTTTACCGAGAAAATGTGTAGGTGTTTTGTATATAATATTAAAAAAAAATGTATAAAACAAGTGGATACTTTGGTGCTGAGCACAGTGCTTGTCTATAGCGCATATTGGCTAAGTTCAGAAAAACATCGACCGTTGGCTAAAGAGTTCGTCGTAACTTACTTTTAAAGCATATCCGGGGCAGAAGTGTTTCTATTTACCAATTGGAACTATGGTTACAGTAGCGAGTCGACGTACCTATAGCTAGGCTTGAGTCAAACCCAGCTGGGTTCTTTAGGTCGTCGATCCGTCTAGCTGATAGTGTCCCGTGCGTGACACGTTCGTCGATGCTCGATATTCTTCCAAGAGCAATCATTTCTACTAAATATAAATAGGTACATAATTACGTATGCAATTATGTGATAGTAGGTGTGTGTGTAACAGATTGTAACTAACGGTGTCCCCGTTAGTTTATAATCTATCTCGCGAGATTGTAAACTGTCGATAAATTGTGAACTGTACCATACTGCTTACAATATAACCTATTAATTTTCGATAGTTTATAAATTATATTATTTATCCATGTCAACCCGTCAAATTGTGAACGAATCTGCACTTACCGACAGGGTTCACAATATGTCAGATTTTATCACCCGTAAAATTGTGAATCGTCCCTGATTTGTCGTTATTGGTGGTACCCATATTAGTCGCAGTAACTAAGCCAAGCCAGGTCAGGTTAGAACTGAGACCAACCGTGTACTTCTAAGTTGGTCGCAGTTACTTTGTTATTTAGTAATAGCGCAAGGTGCGATCCGTCGCATACAAGTTTGATACCAGTTTATAATTAATATTTTGTCGGTTTGCCATGGACAGAATAAACCATCGAAAAATAATGCGTTAAATTGTAAATGGTTTGTTGCAGTTTACCATTTTTCGATAGTTTATAATCTCCCGAGATACATAATAAACTAATGATGTTCATAATTGCTGACATATATACATACTAAGTTGAAGTATGGAGTACCTACTGTAAAAAAATCACAAACGATGTCAATATTCAGGTGGTGTGCAATCAAACAGTATGCGACTGTTCTGGCATCAAAGGCGATCAAGGGAGCATAGGACCTCCCGGTGTTCCAGGCGTTCAAGGTGACTATGGTGACGACGGACCCCTCGGCCGCCCTGGCCGGCCGGGCGAGTCAGGAGATTTTGGTGACAGAGGCGACTTCGGTGATAAGGGAACACACGTAAGTATGCCAAATAACACTTGTCTGGTTTTATTCCACAATATATTTTAGGTATAATATTCATTACCTTTTTTTATTTTTCAGGGTATCGATGGACCTTACGGACCAAGAGGAGACTCAGGGCCGCAAGTAAGAATTTATTAGAATAAGTACAGCAGCTTTGCAAATTTTTAAGGTTTTCTCAATATTCGACTAAATCTTAACCCTTTTCCCTGCCTAGGGCCCTTATGGATTGGAAGGCGTCATTGGGTTACCAGGTTTAGACGGTTGTAGCGGCGTTGACGGTATTATGGGACCGCCTGGATTGAAAGGTTATCCTGGCGGAAGAGGTTCACCAGGACCCGCAGGAGAAAAGGGTTCTCGAGGTATAGCTGGTGAGGGGGGAGCAAATTCGAGAGGTGTGAAAGGTGACATCGGTGAAAAAGGTCGACCAGGACCACCTGGGCCTATTGGATATAGGGGTCCTAAAGGTGATGTGGGAATTCCAGGGCTAGATGGTGATACGGTAAGAAAAAACTTCACATTCATCTAAACTAAACATAAACATGACCAATTGTTTGTAAATCTGGAAGATATAGAAGTAGTATTAGTAGTAGTACTTAAGTTATCCGGTGAAAAATGTTGCAAATTATAGCTCTAGTATCTAGCATTTCAAGGAATGTACCCAATCACCAATCTATATATACCAGGAGAAACTACTTAGGCAAGTATTCGTGCCAAATTTTTCAAAACTACACCTCAAAAGGGATTTAGAAAATAATCTTTACATCAAATAATGCAATCGTAACAAACGATTTTTTTAAATTCCATTCCTGTGATCTGAGGGGATAAAGTTGATATGAAAAATCTTAATTCTTTGTCACTTGGCCGAACTACTTAACTAAATAAATATTTGAAATGAATCTTTAATTACGACATCATCTCCTAAACTCCTGAAGTATAAGATCGATTTCTGAATACAACTACACTACACAGACACTGTTCTTTATACTGTGACACAGATTTCAAAAAACACATGCATTACATTACACTTTGTTTTTTTTTGTATAATTAACACTAAATCGGTTTAGGGTCCCTTTGGTCTTCCCGGAGAACCAGGAGACAGAGGGGAAGACGGTGAGGACACCGTGGGACCACCCGGAATTAAAGGGGACCAAGGACCAATTGGTGAACCAGGGAGACCAGCGACCTTGGTGGTGGTTGACGACTTTCGAGAAAATATTACAATCATATCTAAAGGAAACATGGGTGAAAAAGGATTGAAGGGACAACGGGGCGTAAAAGGCCTCAAAGGAATGCTCGGCTCAAGGGGTCAAACGGTAAGTAAACATAAAATACTAATATACCTACTTTTACTTTTACTTTTAATTTTTAACTTTTGATTCGTAGTTTTAACACAGGTGTACTTGTAGAACTCTGGCTGACTATTTAAAAAGTTGATAATGAAAAAGCGCGACAAAATCTAAAAAAAATATGCGTATTGAATCACTGAATATTGAAGGTCAGCTGATGTACCCAGATATAATGATGGACATACAATACAGTTGTTAAAATGTCTTCCAAATACTGTCACTGGGGTTTAATTAGCTTTTCCTCTTCCAAAGCAGCTTTGCGAATGTAATAATATGAGAACAAAGGTTTTTTTTACGGTTTCCTTAATTGAACTTAACTCGACACCCAACACGCTCGTCCGAACCTAGGGTTTTGTAGAAAATCTCAAGTCATAAATAAATTATTATTATTAGGTATTTCGTAATATAATCACTTTTTATCATACGTTTTTCTGCTGTTGTTTGCTTCAAATTTATTCAACATAGAATGTACCTAGTAACTTTTTCACTGTTTATTGTTTAAATATTTTTATTGATAAATTAATCAATGTAAGGAATTACAATTGTCTTTACACTTCATAGTTGATATTTTTAATACCTATTTATTTTTTATTGACCTTTTTGCAGTTGTTTTTTTTTAAATTGGTTGTTTCAAACCTCTAATCATTCCGATTATGCGCTCCTAAAAATATTATTATTATTTTAGAATGCCAAGTAACGTAATTAGGTGAGCGCTATCGAATGGCATCACTAATAGAGTGAAATAAGCGAATAAGTAGTTTTCGTTTTTAATAAAAAAAGTTTCGATTAAATCTCAGGTTCAAAAGTCATGTGCCAGATTCTATGCAAGTATCTGTTAAAATCTTTACTTGCAATAATAAACAAAAATGTCTTTTTTCACTAGGGACCTTACGGTCCTGACGGTACACAAGGTTACAAAGGAGATCAAGGTCTCGATGGTCCAAGAGGAAAGATGGGTCACCAGGGTAAAGACGGAAGTCCAGGTCCAAAAGGAGACAAGGGTGCCCCAGGATACGCCGGTCCAGACGGAGAAGATGGATGGAAAGGTGAAAG
Organism: Apamea anceps; assembly: GCA_951799955.1. Taxonomy (NCBI): domain Eukaryota; kingdom Metazoa; phylum Arthropoda; class Insecta; order Lepidoptera; family Noctuidae; genus Apamea; species Apamea anceps. Next base: position 11,519,934 of record OX637505.1, on the reverse strand, counting down.
AGGTGAAGATGGAATGCCTGGCAATCCTGGACTGCAAGGTTTTATTGGAGAACCGGGAATTTATGATGAAAGACTTGATGTACCACCATCAATAGGGCCTCAAGGACCTCAAGGCCCTGAGGGCCCCTTGGGCCCAGTAGGAGAACCCGGCTATAATGGACAACGAGGTTTACCTGGGATTGTGGGACCACCTGGATTCCCTGGAATCAAAGGAATTCAAGGCAGGCAAGGAATCCCAGGCACATCTATTAAAGGAGAACGGGGAAATGACGGATTTAAAGGATTCCCCGGATTTAGAGGACCTACAGGATTTCCAGGATTGCCGGGAGTTACCGGTCCTAAAGGATTCAAAGGAACAAAGGTTATTGGTCCGGACGGTGAAGAAGGCGTACCTGGTGTGGATGGTATACCTGGCCAACGAGGTGATCGAGGTAATCCTGGCGATATGGGACCACAAGGCTATCCAGGAACGGGGGTGGTTGGAGTTGGCCCTCCAGGGGAAGAAGGGCCACCGGGATCCCCAGGATACGTCGGTGACCCTGGTGACAACGGCCGTCCAGGATTCCTCGGACCGAAAGGCGAACGTGGAGATGATTGCCCATTTTGCAGATCAGGTAATAAACAATCATATGTTTTCTCTTTCTTACAAATCTGTGTTATTATAATACCTAGGACCAAAAGTATTTTTTATTACGTATACTTAATGTCTTGCTTACTTATAATTTATAAAGTATAATGCTAAGTTTGCCCGATGATATCTTGTGGAATTTTGCGTTTTAGTCTGCGATTCCTTTTCTATCCATAACGCGTTTTGTCAGGAAATTTAGGTGGCGTGTTATTCTTTCTATATACATGACTTGATATAACTTTTTGTTTCTTCTTTAACTGTAAGAATTTTCAGATCGTGGTGTACCTACAGCTTCGTTCGGTCTCTAACGCCCAATTTGTGATTATTCTCAGAGGCTTATTCTGAAATCTCTGAATATCGATCTAACATGCCTATATAATTGCATATTATGTTAAATAAATAACATATACAGAATGAGCCACGAACGAATTATGATCTAAAATCGAATTATATTACTAGAATCTTCTAATCGATAGTGTGTATACACCTACATAGGTACAGACGCCAGCAGGTCAAGCTACCCGAAACTGTAAAATTTTCCCAATCAAATTTGAACCTTAACGCGTTCAAAATTGATTGGGAATTGATTGGGTAATGTTGAAAATCTATTAAAGAAATTTGACAGATTGTAGTAGCTTGATGTGCTGGCGTCTGTACCTAAACAACGTTACACTATTTTATAATCTGCAAAAGTTTAGTTCTATCAAACTCTTATTAGAAAGAAAGAATATCATTTAATTGGCAACAGTTCGTTAATCACAAAATACAAATAAAAAATGTTTTTTTTTTATGTTGTGGTTTTATTACATAACTAACGTCCCGCCCCGGTTTCGCACGGGTGCAATTTACATGTGAAGACGGTATTCTGATCACGACAAGTTGTGCATAAGTACTATGCAATAACCTAACAAAAAGTACTAGGCTCGAATGAATTCAAGATAGTATTATTAAAGTACTTCTTTTTGCATACATTTACTTAATATAGCCTATGACCATCCAGAACAATTAACCTTCAAATGGTTTTTTTTTTTCAAATAGGTGCTTTGGTTCCTGAGATTACTCTTCACATATACACAAACTCACAAATTTCGCTCTCTCTCTCTTTATAATATTATTATACATAATTATATATTATAATATAGATAGTAGTCACCGTAAGATGTTAACAAACTTACATTTTATATCTTTTTTTTTAGGCTTAGATGGACCAAAAGGACAGAGAGGAAATAACGGCTATCCTGGTAGTAAGGGCAACCCAGGACCTGTAGGTGAACAGGGAAGAAAAGGAGATCCAGGCTTGCCTGGTAGAGATGGGATAGATGGAGTAACAGGGCCAAAAGGCAACAAGGGTGCAGCAGGCGTAACAGGACCACAAGGGCCAAGGGGGAAAAAAGGAATAGTTATTTATCCACCACTAGCTATGATCATAGCCGATAAGGGAGCCCCAGGCGAAAGAGGTAAAAAATCAAAATATCTTCCAATTCCAACAAGTGTTTTATCCATGCTATGTATGGATGTGCCTATACAGGATAATTTTTTATTCAGTGCGTAATTTTTTACAGGTTGTTCTACCCATGAATATGAACAACATTCACTATGGGACCATCTCTGAAATCACGAAAAAAAAAATCAGCAGATTCATACATTTTGGTCGAGTAGGTATTGAACTTTTATAAGAAACAGCTGATTTTTTTTTTGTGATTTCAGAGATGGTCCCATAGTGAAAGTTGTTCATATTCATGGATAGAACACCCTGTGAAAATTTACGCACTGAATAAAAATTTATCCTGTATAGTTATAAATATATATTGAACTATTGTTATTTTAGCTGTTACTTAGTTAAGTAGTAGTACCCAAATACGTTAAAGTTGAAGAGTTCTCGTATTTGACTTGACCCCGCATCAATAACTTTACTAAAATCCATGCCATGGCTTCGGTCATCCTTAGTTCTTCTCCATTGAGTACATAACAGTAACTTTGTGTCGGTTATGTCCGCCAGAAGATTAGTCACTCAAGATGTAAGTATTTCATGTACAGTCACCAAAGGAGATAAGTAATCAGGGTCGTCGGATATAATATGTATTGAAGGTTTGTAAGAAACCGATGGATATTTTCGAATAAAATTCAATTTAATTAATAGAAAATAAACAGTTCATTCGTTCAAATTAAATAATTATTTAAATTAAATTTCATTCGAAAACATCCATCGATTTCTTACTTAACTATGTAGAAAAAAAAGCAATAAAAACCGGCCAAGTGCGTTTCAGGTTCCGTATTCTACTTTACTTATATAGCCTGTATTGCAACGAAACCATACCGCGATTCAGAAAGGAGACGTTTCATTTTTGTATGAAGCTTTGGCTAGGACGTGTACATTTCAGAAAATCTGTGAAATATATCTATAAACATCTAATAGGCAATGATTTATAGAATTAATTTGTATTAATTTAGTACAAAATTAAAATGTTTGACATTTGTTGTAAGTAAAATGGAGACATATAGAGTCAATGACAGATGACGTTAATATCATTATTACCTAAAACGGGATATTTTATGTTTTTGCTTCATTATTAAGCTCTACTAACTACAACTACGTAATAATATGGGAAGTTGTAGAGAAAAATCGCAAAATAACACTGAAACTGAAAGCCACGAAACGAACACGCAAACGCAACGCACGAGACGAGACTGATTGACAGTCAGTCCCATGACATTGACAGACAGTGTATGTCAAAATAAAACGTTCGGAAGTACACTGGCCAAGTAGTTAGATGATTAATCGAACTAGAAAATTATTATCAAAATAATTATATTAATAATAACACATTAGAAATAGGTGTAATAGATGAATTAATAATAAGTGATTCCTTTTTATAATTATATTTAATGTATTTACGGTTTCACACTCATTTCAGATCCATTCTGGTTTCAAAACGCATGTTTGCTGTCAGGACGCCGCCATATTGGCTATAACGATAACAAATGGCAATAATTGAAAAACTTTAGTTTGTTTGTACAGACGCCAGCAGGTCAAGCTACCCGAAACTGTCAAATTTTCCCAGTCAACCTTGAACCTTAATGCTTTAGCGATATAGTTGAAAATCTATTAAAGAAATTGACAGATTTTAGTAGCTTGATGTGCTGGCGTCTGTACACAAAGGGTTATTCTCAAATTCACAGATTAATATTTTTCCTAAATTCAGGGTATTTTTCCCCGTTTTTGGATATATTGTACAAGTGCTAGCCAAAAATGAAACATCTTCTTTGGAATAAATTCACAACGCCATCTATCGAGTGTCGTTATAAACTTTATTAAGCCTCTTCCTCTTTAAAGGATTCAAATTGAAATAAAATCATGTCCAATAAATAATTGTTATGATTTTATTTTTAACAGTTTACATGTTTACTTATTATTTCGTTGCTTTTGTACGAAGTTTTCAATTCTTTTATTTATTTATTTCTATAACTCCTGAACTCACAAAGTTATCTTAGATAACTTTGTGAGTTATAGTAGTTTTCCTTCAAATTTCATCATATGGACTACCATCATGAATTTTTTCAAATTTTTCGAGCCAGCCGTTTAGCTTTTAGAGGGGGACGCTCTATTTTAAATACAAAAATGCGTTTTAAAGTTGAATATCTCGCAAACGGATACCTAAATCAAAAAGTCACCTTAGCAACCTCGCAATGTTTTAAAATACCTATCTAATGATAATGGTAGACGTGAGAAAAAAAATCATCTCCAGTTTACGAGTAGGGGAGCAAAAAAAAAATTTTTTCCATGCAAAGTTTCATCTTTCTCGCACTAACCGTTTGGAAGGTAAGCCGAGGAAGGACGGACGGAAGCATGACGAAACTATAAGGGTTCCAAGACGTGAACTACGAAAACCTAAAAAGAATGGTAGGATTAGTGAAGATTTATTTTATGTTTAATTTATTTTATTTCAGGCTTCATGGGTTTACCAGGCCTTAGGGGTGATGCAGGCTGGCCAGGGTTTACTGGTGACTCTGGATTTAAGGGAGTTAAGGGGCAAATGGGTGACGATGGATACCCTGGCCGCCCGGGTCGAAACGGCACGAGAGGACGAGACGGACAGCCGGGATGGCCGGGCATACCAGCCTCTCAGTCAATGCAGATGCTTGTTGGACAAAAAGGAGAAAGTGGACTTAAGTAATTATTATTTTTACTCAAATAACTAGGTATTGATTTAAAGTTCGCGTGGCCGCTGCAGGATTGCTGATCGAGTTATACTGGAAAATACTACCTTCCATAAAGAGTAAAAAAAACTAGATAGATTCAATGAAAAAATATATTGTCGAATTCGAATCATCATTTTACCTTGTGTTTGCCGAACGAAAATCTCTCGTTGGCATCATCATCTGCCTAGCCTATTCCTAACTATGTTGGTATCGGCTTTCAGTCTGACTCGGTTGCAGCTATATCAGTGTTTTACATAAAGCGACTGCTTATTTGACCTCCACAATCCAGTTAGGTACTGGATAATACGATACCCTAAGGTAAGACTGGTTGTAAGACTTTCAGGCTTCTGACTACCCGTTACGACTGCCAATAATGATCCACGAGTGACAGCCGGGTCCAACGGCTTAACGTGCTTTCTACAATTTTTATTTTATTTATTTATTTATATGGCACTTCAACGACTTACTCACTACGACATACATAAACAAAAATCACATACAGTTTTAGGAATTGTGAGCTCGTCACTTGCAGAAGTGCACAGTACTATTTTAAAACAATCTAAAAAAAAAACGAACTAAAAAAAAACGATTTTCCAAGATTTTGTTTTACAACTTCGTTAACGTGGTTACTAGTATGAATAACCATGCCTAATTTCATCTTTATAGTACCAAGGGTCTCTAATTTCAACCGCGAACAGACAGGCAGACGTTCTTGACGAAACTATACGGGTTACTTATTTACTACGGAACCCTAGAAACTGGCAAAAGTGAGTCGGACTCACATAACTATGTATTATTTTTATTACTACTAAATATACTGCGAGGTCTGTGGCAAGATCTCTGGCTTGCCGTTATTACCGTATAGTGTGTGATTAATAATCCTGCGCTAGTTCCTAAATTATATCTACATGTAAAAAAAAAACAAAATCAAAAAAGCTGACTGCAACTAAAAAGTTCAAAACAATCTCACTTTTCAAGCAGTTTGATGCAGTTGGTGGCATCAAATAAACTTTGCGAGCAAGTGAACAATCAAACAAAAAAAAAATTGGATATGTAGACGGAAAATATTATTTGAGCCAAATACTGCAAAAACTACCAGGTAGCGAACTGGCATCAGTGTAGCAGTTGCTAGCTAAACTGATGCTCTTGGATCTTGGTCTCCAGGATACACCTACCTTACCCCACCTCACTTACCATATTGGGTATAATAATAATAATAATATCCCTGGACATTTCACACAGCGCCATCTAGTCCCAAGCTAAGCAACCTAATGCTTGTGTTATGGTAACAAGATGGCTGATAAACTACTTATATACATTTTTTTTTTTTTTTGTAAATACATACATATTATAGATAGAAAAACACCCAGACTCGGAACAAATACATGTATGTTTCTCAATAAGGTAAGAGGAGCCTCCCGACCCGCCCCTAAAAATGGTTGGGCTGCCGGACTCTCCATTACCAGGCTCGGCTGACATGGTTTTAGACTGTGTTAATATGAATCGACTCCAAAGCCAACAAGAGGGTTTCATTCGGTAACCATATGAGGCAAAATGATAGAATAGTCAACGCCAATAGTAACACTCTCGGATCGACTTACATTCGCTAGTGAATTTAGAACCCAGGGCGCAAAGGCGAGCGAAGGGAGCTCGAAAATTTTTGGACCACGGATAGCTTAGTTTTTCTTTTGAACATTCATACAGAAATAGGAGTTACTTCGTCGACTCAAGCAGTTAAGCTTAAGAGAACCTATTTACCTAGGCTGCAAAAGCGAACGAAGCGAGCTCAAAAATTTTACACCCTAACTCGGATAGGTTGGATTTGTTTAGACAATTCATACAGAAATTGGGAGTTACTTTGGCGACTTAGGGCTGATTTGACCAAAGTTAGATATGTTTTATCCGCAGTATTAAATTGACATCTGACAGTTCTAGTATAGAGAAACTGTCAAAAATTCAAAATTTATTCTCAGTCTAGGACTTATTCTTCGTATAAAAGTTTGGTGGAATGCGCCCTTGTGCAGCAAAGTTAATGAACAAGAGCGAACGAAGCGAGGTAACAAGTAAGAACTAGAGACATATCTAGTGTCACTGGTGTCGGTCGTGTGAAGTCATGTCTAATGACAACATTGACACTGCCTTTCACTTTTCAGTTATTTGCAACGACAATAATTAGTAATAATAGTTGTTCTTACTTCTTATCTCGCTTCGCTAAAAATGGTAGTAAATAGTCGCAAATTTAAGAAATTCACCACTTGGAGAAGTAGACGGGCTTGGCCCCAGAAGTGGGCAGAACTTAGCCCTGACAAGTCTCACGCACCGTTCTATAGGAAAATTCGACTGCCATCTTCTGTTTTACTTTATGGTCTTATTCCTGTTTCTTTTGTTGTTCTTGATATTTTAAGCAAACCTATTTAATAAAGAAATCAGGATTGTATACTACTAATAAAATCAAAGCGCGCTGCGTGCTGCGTCTGTGTACCTACACCGATTAAATTATATTATTGGTTGCTTGAGTTGCTTCAACTTGCTTGTGTTCTGTTAATAACACAGTGAATACATTACAGAGGTGAAATTGGTGAGCCCGGAGAGCCCGGTCTCCCTGGTGAAGTCGGAGAATCGAGTGCTCACGGAATAAATGCCAAAGGCCCGAAAGGATTCCCCGGAGTACCCGGAGCTAAAGGTATGCATTATTATTATTAATAAAATTGATTTACACTTTTGTATTATATCGTCATCACCTGCCTAGCATTTTCCCAACTATGTTGAGGTCGGCTTCCAGGCTAACCGGATGCAGCTGAATACCAGTATTTTACATGGAACGACTGCCGAACTGACCTCCACATTATATTATACACAACTTATTACATAATACTCGCATAAGTAAGCAATAAAGTTTATCATTATAAGTTTTTCAAAACCACCATTCAAAGGTAGATAGGGGTGTTAAAGTTTATGTGGAAGAATTTGAATGCGCGGACCGATTAACTCGAAACTCAGTATATACTCATATATATGTATACTTTTGACAGGAAAGAAACGACGATAAGTTTATGGGTCTTTCGAAAATCGACCCCTGGCGGGGCAAAAAGGGTAGTTATTTTTTTTAAGGGGAGTAATTTACTACGTGGATTAGTTAACTCAAAGATGATGTACCTATACCAAATATGTACATCATCTTTGAGTCAAATTATGGAAACATCCCAATAATTTTTTTTTCATCCCACCATCTCGGAAAGAGTATTTTTAATCTTCAATATCTGAGTGGAAAAGCCGTTTTTATTCTCTAGAGCAGTGGTTCCTAACCTTTTCAATACTGTTACCCCTGTGATCTATGTGGAAAACTGATTTTACCCAAGCTTCAAAATGATATCAAAACAAACGATACAAGCAAATATAAACATCTTTATTAATCAACAAATTAATTGCACAACTGCCTTACAGTTTTTACGTATTTATACGTATAAATTACCTACGGATTAATAATACTTAGTAACATTTACTAGTAGTCACAACTATTCATATTTAACATAAAAAAAACTTGTGAATGTTGGCTCAGTGTCACGGTTGGTACTGTTTAGCATTCACAAGTTTTTTAATGTTAGGTTTTGTTTCGCTTAAAGCGCATCTTAAGTCATGTTCCACATTCAGACGATTTCTGGCTTTAGTTTTTAGTGACACTAAAGCAGAAAATCCGATCTTACATCTGTAGGTGGTGGCAAATGGTATTAACATTTTTAAAGCTCTTTTAGCTAAAATAGGATATTCGGCACCTGTTTTGAGCCAAAATGTGCTGAGATCGTAATTTTGAAATTCTACTTTCAAAGTACTGTTCTCGAGTAATCCAAGAAATTCCACTTTTGCCGCCACATCTTCGTCTCGAATAATGTCATCATCAGTAGAAAACGGTCTTAATATCCAAGAGTACGATTGACGATTGTCTAAGTCCGGAAAATACTGCTTCAGCAAATCTATTACTGCAGATAAATGTTGAATCACAGAATTTTTAAACGTGATTTCGTTTGGTTCGGTATTTACCAATTGCTCACACAGTTGTGTAAACATCGACATATTTTACTATTATAATAATTAGGTTCTTTGTTACCCCCGTGAAATAGCTGATTTACCCCCGTGGGGGTAATTACCCCCAGGTTAGGAACCCCTGCTCTAGAGGATAAAGTAAATTGAATTTAGAACATCGTGTGCACTAAGTTTGTGAATTTAAAAAAAATATTAAACCTATTTACTGCTACCTCTATGGTGCCGAATATATCATACAACTTTTTTTTAATTTGTTAAAAACTCAGACTCGGAACCTTCTTGGTGTTCTTTTTTCAATTTGCTTTGTACGCGGTTCTTTACGCGGCATTTTTTCACGTCATTGTTAAACCTTATATTAAAAACAAGAAACTTGAAAACAAGTGAAAAAACTAAAATGAGTGATTCTAGCGACGAGGAAGTTTGCTTGACGCCAACAGAATTGACTGAAACTGTTAATAATGCGCAAATGAGCTTTCTCCCTCAACAATCACGCGAGAAGTATTTAAAACAGTACGATATGTTCAACACGTGGCGACTAGCAAAAGGAGCCAAAACTTTCTCAGAAAACGTTTTGCTGGCATATTTTATAGAATTATCCGAGAACAAGAAAGCAAGCACTCTATGGAGTACGTATTCGATGCTAAAAGCAACAATAAAGATGAAAAAAGACAAACATATCGATACCTATCCTAAATTAGTGGCATTTTTACATTTAGTCATTTCCTCGCTGAGGTGGAATGAAAAGTTACGTGTTGCACTCGAGTGCAAAGATTTTTCACCTCGTGCTCTTTTGATTCCCTCGCTAACGCTCAGGATTCTAATTTTGAATCACTCGCTACGCTCGTGATTCAATTTTGGAATCCTTCGCTTGCTCGGTCATCAAAATTGAACACGCGGTTAAAAAGCAACTTTGCACTCTTGTATAACAAATAACTATTTAATTCTACCTCTCTGGGGTGAAAAGACGGGATACAATTAATATGAACAACCTTTTTGCTTTGGTTAATAAACTTGATACTTGGCAATATTTGCCTCAGTAATTAATACAGATGGTCACTTTTAGTTTTAATAAAAACTCTCCACAGAGGATTTAGGGGGTGAAAATTTTAATAAGTAAGAAAAGTATTTAAACCGCTCAGACGGATTAACCCGAAACTAATACTTAAAACAAAAAATAAAAAGTATGTGTTTTAAGGGTTTTTCAAAAATCGTCGCTTACCGGAGTGGAAAAGAGCAATAAAGTTTAAGGGGTTGGGTTTTACTGCTTACTTCCATTAACTCGAAAACGGGTATAAATAATCTTTAAGTCATACAATGGAAATGTACCAAACGCTTTTTTAAAAACAAAACCTGTCGTGGTAAAACAGGACGACAAGGTTTATTTCATAAATCTTATTCATTTGATCTATATACTTTAAAAATAACCCGAATTAAATCAATAAATGATAAAAGATCGTAAACATACATCTTCGATATTTTTAGAGTAAAGTATGTAGGTACATGCGGACGAAGTCGCGGGCAAAGTGCTATACAATATATATACTTAATATTCTTCTGTACGTGTGTTCGTCATCTAACTCCGCCTTAACAGCTGAACCGATTTGGATGAAATTTTATGTGTATGACGTCTGCCGGCAGACGTCGTCCTGTCCTGAAAAGCAGCGCCACCAACCGGGTCCAATGGTGTTTTCAAACCATCCAGGTAACCATTGAAATATATATACACACAACATTTCATCAAAATCGGTCCAACCGTTTAGCAGGAGTTAGATGACAAACACGCGTACAGAAGAATGATATAATATTAAGATATAATTTAGTTTTACACTATTATCATGTATGTTGTATTCTATCCGTCTACTGTCAAAAATTCAATTTCTATCTTTAGCGGTTTGGGCTCTATGTTTAGGCTGTGAGAGAGTTTTATTAACATACCCTATTAATTTATAAACAAAAACAAACAAACAAACTCAACAACAAACAAACTTTTTTTTCTTTCTTTCTTTATAAATAAACTTACATATATTGATGTGTCTAACTTATGCTAGTTAGGGCAAGTTAGTAGTAGTTAAGTATAATAATTACCTACGTATTAAACTAAAACAAAACTTGCAGGTATGCTTGGAATGAAAGGAGAAAGAGGCGAAATGGGATTCGACGGTACTCCGGGAACATACGGCGATCAAGGCCCACCTGGCAGGTCTATACAGGGTTCCAAAGGTTATAAAGGTTTTGTCGGAAGAAAAGGAAGTATTGGACCTTACGGTATTCCTGGCACTCAAGGGGAACTGGGTCCTGTGGGTGCTGCGGGGAATAAGGGAAAGAAAGGAAATCGTGGCGACGCTGGTTTGTCCATCCTAGCGGGCGAAAGAGGTTTCGATGGACTGGGCGGTGAACGAGGAGAAGATGGTGATACAGGTTATCCGGGCATGGCAGGAAGAACTGGATCTATGGGAAATAAAGGACAACAGGGTCCAGCAGGAGATATGGGCCCCGATGGACCACAAGGGCCTCAGGTAAATACGATTATACGAATATTTATACTAACTTCCATGTCTACAGTTAGTATTGAAATATCTACCGACACCGACACCTTTTATTGCAATTTCATATCAAAACTTCCACAGCTGACATCGGGACTTGACAAACCCCTTTTATAGTAACTCACAGTTCCTAATTTACATTCACTCACTTTAAAACGTGTCAGGTATGGGCGTATTGGTGCTCTTTCTTTTGCTCATAATTATAAACAAGATCAAATTGAGCAGGTGCGACAAATTAAAATATCTAATTCAGCGTGCTATAAAGTAAATTTTGAGCATGTTATTAAGGAAAGGGATGCACATACGTACGCGTAGGCGAGCTATTTGCAACGTCGTCGGGCGCTCTATTTTTCGTAGGAACGGTCAAAATTAGGTAAATACCTTTAGTTCAACACGTTTCTATGGCTGAATGGAAATGGGAATGGCATGGCATGAATGGATTGTTTATCAGGCGCGCGCTAAAATTATTGATTACTTTAATTTTCTTATTTCTTTTGATAATTATGAAAACATTTTTACTTAAACGACGATAATTTGTGTCTACTTGAAAGCAATAACTTAGTTTGCACTATCTAAGACTATAATTACACGACTTTTGTCAAAAATTTATTTTTGGGAAATGACAATTTATTATGATTATGTACAGACGCCAGCACATCAAGCTACTACAATCTGTCAAATTTCTTTAATAGAGTTTCAACCTTATCGCTAAAGCATTAAGGTTCAAGGTTGATTGGGAAAATTTGACAGTTTCGGGTAGGTTGACCTGCTGGCGTCTGTACAGTTACTGCACCTCCTATTTCGATTTGTCGCAAGTTTTCAATTTCATCCTATATTTTGACAACAAAAAAAAATATTATTTGTTTTTTGCCAACAGGGAAGAAAAGGAATACCAGGAATAGAAATACAAGGTGCCCCAGGCTTAGCTGGTCAGCCTGGATGGCCTGGACGCATAGGGTTGATTGGAGAACCAGGTTTACAAGGCTCTAATGGAATAATTGGCGATAACGGTCCTAAAGGAATGAAAGGAAATATGGGAAACCCTGGCATTCGGGGCATGCAGGGGGTAGATGGGGTAATGGGTCTACAGGGATTCCCGGGCAGAGCGGGTATTCTCGGAAACCCAGGTGCTCAGGGAGATCGGGGAGACAAAGGCTCCTTAGGATTTAACGGAGAGCCTGGTCATGCTGGACGAGTAGGACCTTCTGGTTTTAAAGGTGTTATTGGTGAAGTAGGTCTTCCAGGTTTCCCTGGCAATGACGGCAGTCCCGGTTTTAAGGGATCGAGAGGAGATTGGGGTTTTCCTGGTTTAAAGGGTTTTAGAGGTGATGATGCCACAAAAGGCCTCAAAGGTGACGCAGGTTCACCTGGTTATCATGGAACTAATGGAAGACCTGGTTTAAAAGGTTTTAAAGGTGCGACAGGTGACTTAGGATCGCCAGGTCTAAGTATTGCAGGTCCACCAGGATTAAAAGGTGATAAAGGAAATACGGGGTATCCAGGGGCATTTGGAAGTATGGGAAGAAAAGGAGAAAGGGGTGATTTTGGTCTTGTTGGAGAACGTGGTGAAGGAGGTGACAAGGGTTTGCTTGGAGTACGTGGTCGTCCAGGAAGGGCGGGAGAAGTTGGAGGCAAAGGTCAACATGGGGCACCAGGAGCTGTTGGGTTACCTGGCCAGAAAGGCGACCAGGGCTTCGAAGGTAGACCTGGACGCATAGGCTCTCCTGGACTTCCTGGTGAAGTTGGCTTGCAAGGTCCAGGTGGACGGATAGGCAACCCTGGAATTAAAGGAGAGCGGGGTGATATTGGAATTACGACGTACGTCGCCCCTACCAACGGCGATATTGGTGACATGGGCATGGAAGGTCTTCCTGGCCTTCCAGGAGATATCGGTGAAGCAGGGTTTAATGGACGCCAAGGTATCAAGGGTGAACAAGGAGATGAAGGCCTTCAAGGAGAAAGAGGTGATATGGGTTTAAATGGATACCGCGGTCCAGTTGGTGATAGAGGACCACCCGGTCTCGCTGGTATAAATGGAGAAAATGCCCCACGAGGAGAACAAGGAAAACATGGCTTTGATGGTCTTCCCGGGTGGCCCGGTGCTAGGGGTCAGAAGGGTAAACCTGGCGAATATGGCTTCAATGGTCCCGATGGGTTACGTGGTCCCCCAGGTCTTATATTCGAAGGACCAAAAGGTATGATTGGAATGGATGGAGCACCAGGGCCCCGAGGTATTTCTGGACGACCAGGAAATCCAGGACTGGTTGGAAACATTGGCATTAAAGGTTTTCAGGGGGATACCGGAGAAACAGGTGACTCGTACAACCCCAAAGGTGCGCAGGGAGACCGGGGGTATCCAGGGTTCACTGGTGCTAGAGGACAGAAAGGAGATGAGGGTGATTCTGGTACACCTGGGCGGTTAGGACAAGAGGGTGCGCAAGGATTTAAAGGATTGAGGGGTGACGAAGGCGAAGAAGGGCTATATGGATCACCTGGTTTTAAAGGTATAAAAGGTGATATGGGAGATGTATTAGCTTCTTCTACATATATTCCTGGACCCACTGGTGACATGGGCCCACGTGGATATGATGGGCGGCCGGGGCGTGATGGTAAGCCAAGTGAAATTGGAAGGAATGGTGTACCAGGACAGAAAGGAATGAGAGGAGATGATGGTTTGACCGGTGAGATGGGAGCTCCAGGACCAATGGGACGGGAAGGATTAAAGGGCATAAAAGGATTACAGGGCTATGAAGGATATCGTGGAGCTATGGGTGATGCTGGCCCTCCTGCTGTGCAGCCAGTACCCAAATCTAGAGGCTTTTATTTTGCTGTTCACTCACAAGAAAGAATGATTCCACAATGTCCATCGGGAACCTCGCCCCTTTGGAGCGGATATTCTCTTATTCATATTATTGCAGACGGAAAAGCACATGGACAAGATCTAGGTAAGTTATTTATCTATTAAAACTTTATGCACAAATAAATATAACCATACGGCGGACTTAATGCCTATGGCATTTTCTATCAAGCTACCTTAGCTAGAGTGATGTAGAGACAAAACTAGAGAGACAATAGGTATCTAGTTGCAAAATGAACCTGAAAATAATTGTAAATACAATACTAGAATAAATAAGATACATAGGTATACATACCTACTTAACAAAATATACAAAGTCAAGAGAGTTAAAAATACGTAAATAAATGGAAAAAAAAGAACCCAAAAACCAACTCTTGAGATGATTCTGCCAACTTCTCGCAAATGTGAAAGCTGTCTGACATGCCTAATTGATAGTGTAAAAACAATATAAAAATTGATACGACCTTATTTCTTTAAGGTGCCTCCGGGAGCTGCTTACGCAAATTTTCGACTATGCCTTACATGTTCTGTAACTTCAACGAAGTCTGCAATTTCGCTCAGCGTGAAGATTACAGTTTCTGGTTATCAACTCCAGAACCTATGCCTATGTCTATGACACCCATACAAGCTAAAGATGTTGGAAATTATATATCCAGGTAAGGCTTCATTATAATAAATTGTAGCTCCGGCTGCATGAGCTAATTAATACTAGATTATTCACTAAGGGGATAAAGTAGGGTCTTATTGTTGCGGCCTATATTTTGAATCCTGAACACAACGAAGGATTCTAGGGCTCCCGAGCGTAGTGAGGGAGCTCTGAAGTAGCTCTGAAGTAGCTCCTGAGCGAAACGATGGAGTTAAGACTGGAATCCTGAGTGCAGTGAGGAATGATCGCCCAAGACGAAGACACCTTTATCACCGAGGAGAATACTCTACCTTTCGCACCTACTGCGAGGTAATAAAAACCAATAAAATTATCGAATTAGTAGTTTATGAAACTGTTAAATAACCGGAGAATACCTAGTTATTTGCAGTGTCATACACTATTTACCCGACTATCCCACACCCGACAGGAAAGGGCTATGTTTTTATGCGTACTTAACTATGTACCTATATTTGTATGTAGAACTCCTTATACTCACGAAGCAACCGAACGGCCGGATAGATTTTAATATATGAGGAGGCGATATCCGTGGAGGAGGCTGTCCACTCATTTGGGTCGCGCGAAAATTATAGGCTATGTTTTGTTTTTATAAAATCAAAATGGTGGATGTTAGACGACGACAAAGGTCAAGGTCTTAAAAAAAACGGTACCATTACTATGTAGGGTATCAAAATAAATTGAGGAGACGATTCCAAAAATATAACACACTACCCAAGTAACACATTTGGTGACAAATAGCTTGCATATAGTATTTTTTTGGAAACTTTAGTAATAAAATCCACCGTGATTAAGTTCTATAAAGGTGGTTAGAACCTATATGCACTGATCAAATAAATAAGACAATACTTTATAAAAATATGGTTGTTAAAAACCTAACATTATGGTTTCACAAAAAGTACAATGTCAAACTACATCAAAAACAGTTATCAAAACTCATTTTATTCTATGTTATTGTAATAATAGTTATCTATTTGTTATACAAGAGTGCAAAGTTGCTTTTTAACCGCGTGTTCAATTTTGATGACCGAGCAAGCGAAGGATTCTAAAATTGAATCACGAGCGCAGCGAGTGATTCAAAATTAGAATCCTGAGCGTTAGCGAGGGAATCAAAAGAGCACGAGGTGAAAAATCTTTGCACTCGAGTGCAACACGTAACTTTTCATTCCACCTCAGCGAGGAAATGACTAAATGCAAAAAAAAAACGTTTACAATCACAAGATAGGTACACTTTTATTTCAGTTTAGGTATTAATTACTACATTATGACAGGTAAGTATTACAGAATAATCTTTAAATTATAACAAAATACTACTAAGGTACAATTACGAAAATTTTAAAGTAACGTTGCTACAGTTATTTAAATTGAGTGTAATATTTTTGTTTGGTACTGTAATATTGGTGTTAGTCACTTGTGTACTGTTTTTCGGTAAACTATCTGTCATACTTAATAGTTGAAAAAATGCCGCGTAAAGAACCGCGTACTTAAAGCAAATTGAAAAAAGAACACCAAGAAGGTTCCGAGTCTGAGTTTTTAACAAATTAAAAAAAAGTTGTATGATATATTCGGCACCCTAGAGGTAGCAGTAAATAGGTTTAATGTTTTTTTTAATTCACAAACTTAGTGCACACGATGTTCTAAATTCAATTTACTTTATCCTCAAGAGAATAAAAACGGCTTTTCCACTCAGATATTGAAGATTAAAAATACTCTTTCCGAGATGGTGGGATGAAAAATACATTTACACATACATTTTTAAACATGGCGATTTAAAATAGACCTTGCAGTTCATATTTCCACTCATTTGTTGCCTTATTGGAGCTCCTAGGTCCTAAATTCATAAACGCACGTGAATGCACGTGCCGCACTGAATCGTAATAAAAAATAAGTTCTATATTTCTATCTTTTAGAACTGTTAGATCTTAAGTTCTAAATGAGAGAAAATTGTTGCTTAAGGTTTTCAAGAACCACCTTTTGGAATCGATCTACGCGTTACAGTGGCATATTAGAGTATATTAGACCTTACAAAGGCAATTAGACTAGGTTCCAAATGAGCTGCAATAATAACTCTTGAGCCACTACAGGTGATAAATAACTTGTATATACTACTTATTTAGTAGTAAAGGTGCCAAATAAAGAAAAATTACCACCTATTAGGGCACGGTTCTTTAGGGGAGATTTTAAGATGTCATATGCTTCTTTGAGTTCTAAAAGAGTAAAAATTGAAACCTGTATGCGTCTATAAGTAATAAATTCGGCTTAATGCCACCATAAGTTATAAAGCAGGAACAAAAATCACTCAAAAGCAAGTGTTAGAGATAAGAGCTACTCATATGAAAATTCGAGTGCTGTTTGCATCTATAAGTAATACCGTACACTCTTACATCACTTATATGCTACCAACAGTTGCAAAATAAGTTCCAAAATTCTCTAACGTGCTACTTGGGTAATGGGATTCAAATAAAAATAAAAGGACAAAGTCAAAACCCGACTGCAACTAATATTCAAAACTCGCTCACTTTTCAAGCAGTCTGATGCTGTTGGTGGTATCAAATCTGAGATTTGATTGAACTAAAATAACATACCTACTGCCTGACGAGTTTTCTTAATTTTTTCAATCTAATCTCATGCATTTTCATCAAAAACAATAAATAAAATCGTCAATGGTGCGTCAGCCCAAACCCAACCTTCCAACGCGGGGGTTTACGCGCCACAGCAACCGATCATTTTGTTCGCCGACGGCAACTACTTCAAAGCTATGAAGTAAGAATTCTATTGTCGATACATCAATAGAAAAGAGGTTTTCTTTTGTTTAGTAAATATTTCTATACGCTTTTCTCAGTTGACGTATCCAAATTGAAATCACATTAATGACCAGCGGGTCATAATGAAATTCAGTATATACAATATTAATGCCCGGTTAGAGCCTAGGGCTTAAATGACTTGCTTTAGGTTAGGTTTGCATGACATATAAATTGACGTCAGCGAGCAGGTGGTATGAAAATTAGTAAACATGGATTTAGAACTTTAGGGTTTTTTTTTTTCTCATTTTGTTTTTTGTTTTCTCCACACGTTTTCTCATATCACATCTGACATTGGCAGAATTGTCGACATCGGCACCATTGCCATAGAGAAAAATAGATAGATAGATCAGACCGTTAATGCGGTAAAATCTCTAATTCACGTTATCTACCTTTATTAGTCTTTGTTAGGCCTTAATTGATCTAGATTTAGGCGTTAGGCAATAACTATGTCGAAAGCGATATCATGGCATATGTTGGTACCTAATTTACCTATAATTAAACTAGCGACCCGCCCCTGCTTTGCACGGGTGTTAACAAATATACACATCAACCTTCCGGAATAAATGTTGTCTCAGTGTAGTTTAGTAGATCTAAGAGGTCACATAGACAGACACGAAAAGCGACTTTTAACTTTGTATCATAGGTATAAATTGTGCATACAAACGCTTAAACATATTCTTCATTCCCAAACATTTTTCAGATGCCAGGTATGCGAAGCACCAACGCGAACTATTGCCATCCATAGCCAAAGCAACTTAGTACCTGAATGTCCCAATGGCTGGAGGGAGTTGTGGCAAGGTTACAGTTTCCTAATGGTAAGAATGATTAGCTATTCAATTAGCTATTACTAATTACATGTGTTGTCAAAAAAACGGTGGCATTAACTTGTCTTATCGTTTACAGCACACAGCTGGAGCGCGCCATGCAACAGGACAAAGCCTCATATCTCCCGGATCGTGCATGAGACAGTTCCGCTCGCGTCCTTTCATAGAATGCAACGGACTCGGTCGCTGCAACTTCTTTGCAACAGCCATTTCCTACTGGCTCTCAGTAATAGATGATTATAGAATGTTCGAGAAACCAGAACAGCAAACCTTAAAGGCCGACCAAGTATCTAAAGTTAGCAGGTAAGCAAACTAATTATAATTTTATAATAATAAAAAAAAAAACTTTATTTCAGACTATAAGGTCCATAAATATGTTAGTATTTTAGTGTTAGTGTCATTTTATTTATGTACAGACGCCAGCACATCAAGCGGCGTCTGCTGGCGTCTGTACCTATTACGTAAAGATTCTATTCTGCCTTTACCTATAGGCACTAGGAAAACGTAGAGCCTGCTTAGGTACCGTATTTAGATTTCTACGAGGCAGTATTGGCAATCGTTTTTCCTGTGTCCACAAAATGGCCTCACCAACTGTTGCAATTTTTGCATAAATTCTGGCAAAACATTTATCTATCCCCCTCCCACTGAGAAATGAAATGCTTCATCAAGTCCGCAAGATTCCCGTTAACTCGTACCCGCGAGGCCGCGACTGTAGTCATTGAAAACTGCGATAAGGCCGACAGCGTGGCGACTATTACTTAGGTATATGTAGACACAATAATGTTTCACAAACAGTTGGTGCTTGGTGATTGGTACTAGGTGGTTGGTAAACTAGCTCACCGGTTACTTGGTAGGCAGGTATGTTGATAATAACGAGCTTTTTGTTACGCAGGTGTTCTGTTTGCATAAGAGAATGGCCGGTGCCGCACAAGAGCTCGGTACGGATGCCTACGGTCCCGGTAGGCGACTTGAACTCAGTACCAAACGCAGCTATTCGACGGCCGAATCGTCCGTACAACACCCGCCGGCCATACTACCGCCGCGGGGTGCGAGGAAGACGCCGACAATGAAGAGACTTACGAATCTTCCTGAAATTCACTTGAAACGTTATTTCTAGGACTTACTACTACCTACCTACCTACTTTTTTAAATATTGTGATGATTCTATAGGTAAAATAATTAATAGAAGGAAGAGAATACGGATAGAATATTATATCACTGCCAAAATTAAATAAGTATCTATGTATAACTATGTTACTACTTATCTAGTATTTAATTTAATTCTTTTTTTCATAATTTTACACATACCTTATAATGCAATACCTGCTATCGCAATCTATTATCACAATTCAATTGTTTTGCAACCAATTTACAAAGAAATAGTTACTTATACAATATGTAACATACCTAATTAACGCAAGACCAAAACTGTTTTTTTCTTAAAGTAACTATGTAGTTTTAGTAAGAAAATGGTGTTGACCCTATCATTACATTATGCATTTAATATTGAGTGCCTTGAAATAAGATTTAATTTTGTTTGGTGATCAGTATGGCAATTTTTTTTATGTACAGACGCCAGCACTTCAAGCTACTACAATCTGTCAAATTTCTCTAATAGATTTTCAACTTTATCGCTAAAGCATTAAGGTTCAGGGTTGATTGGGAAAATTTGACAGTTTCGGGTAGCTTGACCTGCTGGCGTCTGTACCTATTGAGTTTTTATATAGGTATATTTTGTTGACTATCGATTCATAGTCAATTATGAACAAACTACTTTCAGGGCTTGCGTTTATTCTGTTACACCTTGTATATGTTAAGATAATTAAATAACTAAGTACTTATATACACCTATAGAAAAAAATTAGAAGACTAATAAGATTTTTGTATGTTTTAATAAAACGATATTTTTATAATAAATTGAAGTCGAACTAGTGAATGTGGAGGGTACTACCTACTTACCTAGTAGGTACTAGGTATATGTAATATTTATTCAAATAACTCCATGGTATTTGTATCCTGGAAATTCAAGTCTATAACATTAAATGTTTACCAGGACCAGGATTGTAAAACTGTGCCAGGACTAAGTCCGATAAATAAAGCACTTTATTAATAGTGTTGTAAATATAATATTATCGACCTAGTTGCGAATAGAATAATAATAAAACAATTTAAAATACCTGGGATTTTATTTCCCCGACCAATACCTAAGCTTTTAAATTCAAAGTAAGTTATTTGCCAATAACAAAGTAGGTAGTTACATAGGATGTCAATTTAGGGTATCATAATGGCGGACTAAGGGTGGGGGGCCTGTGGGACTCCCAAATCTGGAAAAGTACTTTTTAATCAAATCCCAAAGAAGGCAAATTTTCAAAAAATAGTGTTACAGCTAAATTCGACCGATTTTAAATTTTCCATAGAAACAGAGATTTCCAATTATCTTTTTTTAAATAAGACATTTCGAAAAAATTTCTTTACTAACTTTTTAGACCTATGTAGCCTGCTTATGCGTATGAAGTTTCATTAAAATCGGTTCATGCATTTCGAAAAACAAGGTCTTGAAAGTTTGTATGAAATGCCGTAAGTTGCTCTTAATTCTCAAACTATTCTACATACGTCGACAATGTAACTCCTCTTTCTGCATGAATAGTTAAAAGAAAACCTTACATACGCAAGACGGGGTCAAGGGGTGCTAAAGATTTCCAGCTCGCTTTAACATTGAACTATTAGCAAGTTTCTGCATGATATAGTCACAGGACTATATCATGCAGAAACTTGCCCTTTCCATGTGGTCTTATGTGGTCAGATAGTGAGCTTAATTCACTCAGCCTATCGCAGTCCACTGCTAGACATAGGACATAGGCCTCTCCCAGGCTGCGCCACAACACCCTGTCCTCCGCCTTAAGCATCCAGTTTGTCGCAGCAACCTTCTGTAGGTCGTTCGTCCATCTAGCTGGGGGGCGTCCAACACTCGTCTGCTCCACCGGCCATCGGTCCTTCGACAAACATGGCCAGCCCATTGCCACTTCAGTTTGCTTACTCTGCAAGCTATGTCGGTAACTCCGGTTCTTTTCCGGATAATTTCATTCCTGATTTTATCCTTCAAAGAGACTCTGAGCATAGTGAGCTTTGTCAAATATTCTGCATCAGTCGTCCTCTCCGTCCGTCTCCTATTTATTTATGTATTTTGAATGTTCAAAAGAAAACCTATTCCAAGGCGGGGTCACGGAGTGGTAAAGTTTTCAAGCTCGCGTCATGTGCTCTTGCATCCTATAGTTTCGAACTCCTATTTCCGTAAGAATGTTCAAAAAAAACCTAACCTAGAATTATGAGACGGGGTGTAAAAAAATTCGAACTCGCGTCGCACACGCACTTACGTTTTTGCCTTTTCTGAACAGCATAATGAGGATATGAAAATGTACCTTCCTGAAAAAAATAATCCTGCTGGATGCGAGGCCCATGGTGTCCACATCGGCGCGCACTGGCGACAGTAGGTACAATTTTTTTCTTTTTCTGGCTTTCACGGTTTGTGCATTTAGCCAATGTCATGTTATTAGGATTTTTATTGTAGGAGACAAAAGTAGGGAAACTGGAATTTATATTTAAAACGGAATTTAGGTTATAGCATCAGTAGGATTAGAACTAGGTAACTACAGAAATAATGAATGGTGATATACAATAGTAAGTTGACGAAAAAATATATTATAATTTAATATTATTAATGGTAATGAATGAAAGCTATTTTATATGCAGGTAAACTATTGATAGTACAATTATTACATACGCCCGTTATGAGTAATTTTTTTTTGTCATATTAGGGGTTAAAGTATGAAATTGCCGATATGTACCTACTGAAAAATTGAAATGCGTTTTTTTTTTTAAATTAACATATTTATTTAATCAAAATAATTACCATTATTATCTATACATTGCTGCCATTTAATAGGAAGGTCACTTATGCCTTTGCGATAGAACTCTCGTGATCTAGATTCGACAAACTGTGTGAAAGCATTTTGTACTGCCTCCTGAGAAGAAAACTTTTTATCACGTAGAAAATTGTCCAAATCACGAAAAAAGAAATGGTAGTCCGTTGGAGCAAGGTCTGGCAAATACGGAGGGTGACGAATGGTTTCTAATTGCAGTTTCTGTAGAGTTAAAAACGGTTTCTCGTGCTGTATGAGGTCATTCGCGGTTGAAGAAAGTCTACCCGGTGCGGCTGGTCGCATTAGCACGTCGTTTACTACTTTGTCCGAGTGCGACACGGCGCTATGTGCGTTTGAAGAGTTTTACAGTCATTTTATATCTGACTGACATCAACGCACAGCCTACACCGCTGGTCCTAGAGACATGTAATTTGGAGGGTGTGTTCTTCGTGAAGAGAAGGTATCAAAGTGCTATACTAGGTGTATAAATTAAAAATTCTGTCTGTATGTTACATTTTCACGCCTAAACCACTGAATGGATTTCGATAAAATGTTCCAAAAAGATAGTTGGCATCCTGGGGAAGGACATGCTTCTTATCCTTTCCGACATCCACGCGGGGGAAGCCGCGGACAGAAGCTAGTTGTCTATATAAATAGAATGGCCGCTGTTTAAATAATCCTTTGAAAGTGTCATAACAACTTTGTCGACATTACCTTTACCACCAACTTCAATATCTGAGCTACCTTTATACATAACTAGCTTCTGCCCGCGGCTTCGCCCGCGTGGATGTCGGAAATTATTCCACGGGAACGTGCTATCCTAATAAAAAGTATGTCCTTCCCTAGGATGCCGCCTATCTCTTTGCCAAATCACAAGTTCAGTGGTTTAGGTGTGAAAATGTAACATACAGTTTCAAGTTTAAATCCTCCCCTTAAAAACCGAATTACCCCTTTTTGCCCCGTCAGGGGGTTCGACAACTTTACATACTTAGGTATTATTAATTGTTTTCTGTCAAAACTATTAATACTGAGTTTCGAGTTAATTGAACCGCGCATTCAATTACTTCCACACAAACTTTAACACCAAGAAGATTTTTCATATAAACTGTATCCCTGCTTTTCAACCACACAGGGGTGGAATTAAACAAAAATCGTTTGGGATGTATTTATAACTTGACTCAAAGATATACTAATTTTCGAGATAATCAAGCCATGCAGTAAAATCCTCCCCTGTAAAATTGACTACCCCTTTTCAACCCGTTAGGGGTACATGTTACTCTTTATTTTTGGTCTTAAGTATAAGCACTGAGTTTCGAGTTAATCGGACCGCGCATTCAAATTATTCCACACAAACTTCAACGCCCCTATATCCCCCTTTGAGGGGTAGTTTTGAAAAACTTATAATGATAAACTTTATTACTTACTTAGGCGAGTATTCTTGAAAAGTTTCAAGTTTATTAACCTAAATGAAGAAGATTTTTCATATAAACTGTATCCCCGCTTTTCACCCCCACAGGGATGGAATTTTAAAAAAATCGTTTGAGATGTATTCATAACTTGATTCAAAGATTATTTATACTAATTTTCGAGTTAATCAAGCCATGCAGTAAAATCCTCCCCTGAAAAATTGACTACCCCATTTCGGCCCGTCAGCGGTAGATTTTCAAAAAACCCTGATACACATTATTCTTTACTTTCAAGATTAGGTATAAATACTGAGTTTCGAGTAAATCGGACTGCGCGCTAAAATTCTTCCATACAAACTTTGAAACCCCCCAATCCCTTATTAGGGGGTAGTTTAGAAGAAAAAAAACTGTCAATCTTTATAATTTATTTAGATAAGTATTCGTGCCAAGTTTCAAGTTTATTAACTCAAGGAATAATATTTTTCATACAAAGGAATTCCCTCCTTTTCACCCTCTTAGGGGTGGAATTTCGAAAAATCCTTTCTTAGTGGATGCCTTCTCTTCACGAAGAACACACCCTCCAAATTTCATGACTCTAGGACCAGCGGTTTAGGCTGTACATTGATCTATCAGTCAGTCAGGACTTCGAATTTTATATATATAGATATAGATTTTAAATCTAAAGTTACAGCCTTGAAACATATTCAAAAACCAATAAGGTAACATAGAACGTATTAATCAGTCAGTAATTAAGCTAGGTAGTAGCTAGCAGTAGGTATTAGAATGATCGGCATTGCCGATTAGTCGGCCGACTAATCGGCATTTTGAAAACCGCTTAGTCGGCTAGTCGGTTAGTCGGCAAATACTATAGTCGGCCCATCTCTAATCTTAAGATAAAATATTATAGTATCTTATCCATGTGCAGCGCCCCTTAGTGAACTCCACTGCGGGTGACGTAACCTACGACAAATTTATTATTTGCGGTTGGAACAGTAATCAGGTCTAGGGATGGAACCGCAAAATTAAGTTTGTTTTTTATTGTATACTAGCTGCTGCCCGCGACGTCGTCTGCGTGAAGGCTCTACAGCACCAAAAATACGTAAGATGCCAGTGTCGCTATAGCATTATAAATAAACAACTTTTAAAATAGCGTTAAAATTTAAGTTTTTTTTGCAAGCGAAGCAAGTGAAGAGAGTTATATGGGAATCCTGCTGAGTTCAGTCATAAGATGTGATTGAAGGAAATAGAGAAAATAATGCAGGAATACATTCCAGGGACACAAAAGAGTAAAAATACGTACAGACGCCAGCAGGTCAAGCTACCCGAAACTGTCAAATTTTCCCAATCAACCTTCAACCTTAATACATTAGCGATAAAGTTGAAAATCTATTAAAGAAATTTGACAGATTGTAGTAGCTTGATGTGCTGGCGTCTGTACCTACAAAGGTATTATACCTTACAACACTTCCCTATAAACTACGTTGGTAGTTATGCTGCCAGGAGCCAAAATGTAAAGAGAGTCAGGACTGGTGACGTGGGAGCAAGCGACGTACAGTTGCCCGTGTGAGAAGCAACTCGTCCTGAGGTCGACACCCGCTGCCCGCTGCTGCTTAGTGTCTGCCCCTGCGACTTATTGATGGTCATCGTGAAGCAAACACTCACGGGGAACTGTACGCGCTTGAACTGGAACGGGAAGTTATGAGGTATAAGGGGAATGCGTGGTATAAATACTGCCTCGCCGACGCCACAACCCGTAAGAATTTCCGCCTCAATGATGTGTCTGTGGAGCGAGATGACTTTAAGGCGGGTCCCGTTACACAACCTCGGAGGAGATAGGTTCCGAAGAAGCATAATCGGGACACCGACCTTCAGCTTGATGGTATGCGCTGGAAGTCCACTTGCTGACAGAGAGTTCAGAAATTCCACGGGATAATGTGTGGCGTCATCTTGCTCGACAACAGTGTTTATCGAGGTGTAGACCACTTCATTCCCCTCAATTTCCGAGAGAATGCATTCGTTAATTGCTGCAGCCTTTTTGGGCGTCAAAATGCCCCGCTCACACACCCAAGAATTCTGCTGGTGCGGTATACGACTGATGTCCCCGTACACACAGCGAAAGGGTTCTTCTAAGCTGGATACCACTCTACCGAGAGACTCTGGAAGCACCACCTGTCCACCTCTCTCTTCTGGTAGAGTGCCTTCGCCAAGACTTAGAAGCACATCGGAGAATTCTTGAGCACGTGAGCAAGCGTTTGCCGGAAATCGCCACTGAACAGAACTGTGACACCACCCATCAAATGTTCGTTCCTGCGGATGTCCTGCAGGGTTCTGTCCACGGCCTCAACTGCCTTCCTATTGGCCATCGTACACTCATCCTATACGATAAGAGAGCAATCCTTGAGCACGTGTCCCTTATCACTGTTACGTGACACACCACAAACAGGCGTTTCGGCGCTCTCTAAATCGATGGGAATTTTAAACATGGCATGTGCTGTCTTGCCACCCGGAAGCAGTGTGGCAGCGATTCCCGACGACGCTACAGCAATAGCAATTTTGCCTTGCCTCCTGACCTCTGCAAGTATGCCAGTGGTAACAAATGTGTTTTCTGTTCCACCAGGAGCATCCAAGAAAAACATTTTACCCTGGTTTTGCCCAACGCGAACAAAAGTATTAACAGTCAATGTTTATTTTGTACTAACAAAAAAAAAACAAACACAAACCAGTCTTACCAAGGGGTATCGTATTACCCAGTAACTGGGTTGTGGAGGTCAGATAGGCAGTCGCTCCATGTAAAATACTGGTATTCAGCTGCATCCGGTTAGACTGGAAGCCGACCCCAACATAGTTGGGAAAAAGGCTAGGCAGATGATGTTTATTTTGTACTAACAACATGAAATTGATGAAGAGATGATCCTCATCAATGAGCATAACTTTTTTGTAATACTTAACACCGCATTTTTTTAAATTGTCTTCCTCAACTCTGCTCAAGATTTTGAGGGTTTTGTTGGAACTTGAATTTGTCAAAACGAACTATACGATACAACTTTTATGAAGAAAATGCACATTAACATCTATGAATTTTAAGAATAACTAACTACTAACCTCGCCAACATGATCAAATTTAAATTATTAATTTCCAAAAAGTATTAACATGTAACTTGATTTGATTTTTATGAAATCTCATAGATGGCGCTGTTTCAAATTGTCTTTATACTACTAACATTCATTTAAATATGTTTCTCTGCCCAAGTTACTTAAATGGCGTAGTTTTTATAGTGTAAAGCTAGATAATAGCATGGCTTACTCAAAAACAACATTTAAATATGCGTCGTTAGATTACACGCTGTCACAGAATGCGTAATAAAAATAAAGATTCACAGCTCCTCCCCCGTAGGTGATAGCGTGATAATATGTAGCCTATATGTTGACCCGACCTCTTAGTAATATTCATGCAAAATTTGAAGTAAATCCATGCAGTACTTTTTGAGTTTATCCCGGACATACGTACAGACAAACAGACAAAAATTCTAAAAACTATATTTTTGGCTTCGATATCGATTGTAGATCACGCCCCAAGTATTCTTTTTAAAAAATATTCAATGTACAGTTTTGACTTTCCTACGATTTTATTACATGTATAGATACTTTTCCGAGATAAAAAGTACCCAGTGTGGTGCCCAGGATATTAAAAAATAATTATACCAAGTTTCATCGTAATCGAACCGGTAGTTTTTGCGTGATGCCTGAACAAACAGACAGACAAAAAAATTTTTAATCACATTTTTGGGTTCGGTGTCGGTCCAGTAACACCCACAGTGTTACTAGACCGACACCGAACCCAAAAATGTGATTAAACATCTAATATTGCACTATGTTGTTTTCTGGATTCATTCTTGTTCAATGACATTTATGAATAACTGACAAACCGCCGCGCCGTTTGGATTTTCATGGAATTAAGTAGGTAAGTAGACTAGTCCATAGAATACCTACATAATCTATAGGTACTTATAATAAATCTGTAGAAGTGAAAATTCTATACATTGAAAATATTAAAAAAAATAAATGGCATTTGCGTGATGCCTGAACAAACGGACAGACAAAAATTTTTTTAATCACATTTTTGGGTTCGGTGTCGATGCCGGTCTAGTAACACCCCCTGGTGTTGGTATTTTTGTCTGTCTGTTTGTCTGTTTGTTCAGGCATCACGCAAATACAATTTATTTTATTAATATTTTATATTCCATCAAGTTCAAAATAATAAATAAAGTCGTATATGCAAGCATTTTTTTTAACTTCGTTTACATATTTTATTATCCTGAACGTATCTTTTTTCAAACAAAAAAAGAATTATTAAAATCGGTTCTCGCAATCCAAAATTACCACCGAAAACTTCTAGCACGTCTATGTATTAATTAGTAACCCAATTCCCCGAGAGATGGCGCTGTAGGTACTTATTACATTGGGTCGGGTATTATCGAATTGTTCGGTTGGTCCCTCCTTGTTTTAGTTATCACCGTCCTTTGTGGGCCCGTTTTTAGTGTTCCGTAATTATTAGAGTTCCGTAACAAATAGCCTTTTTTAAGTTGGGTTACCACTACGTTCGCGCTCCAGCAGCGCTCCGCGCTCCTGCAACTGCTCCAATGGATACGCGCGCACTTCTACATGCGCTCCCCTTTGACAAACTGCGCTCCCCTTTGTGTTCGCGTTAAAAACCGTCACGAGTCGGAGCGCCTGCCGCGGAGCGTGCAATGTTGCACGCTCCGTGTTCGCGCACGTACCCACTACCGGGAGCAGTTGCTGGAGCGCGAACATAATGGATACCCACCTTTAAACTCGTAAGTGGGAACAGTGACGGACGGGAAACTACGGAACCCTACACTGAGCGTGGCCCGACACGCTCTTGTTTTTAATGTTAAACCAGCTAACTGCCACAACTGATGGTAAGTGGTCACCGTCGCGTCGCCAATGGACATCTGCAATACCAGTGGCGTCAGAGATCTCTAAGACAAAGCTGAAATATCTCTTGGGCTCGATCGCAGAATACCAGATTCTCAAAATACCAGATTCTCAAAATACCATATTCTCTGAATACCAGATTCGCAATATACCAGAAGTACCTACAGTTAAATGAAAAATTGTTTCTGGTGTCTGTCGGCACCCGCCACCCATATTTTTCCAACTAGAACACACACTCTTCAAACTAGAACAGTAGTACAGTAGGCGGCAGATATAATGTTATGTATGTTTAATGTACCTAGGTACCTAGTTGGAAATCTTCTGTGAAATTAACTTTACTGTTGGCTTTCTTCTTTGCAATGCAAACCTTTTATGTATGTCGTACCTTCTTGCAGTACCGACAAGTAACCTTGGCAAAACGACATTCTCCAGTAAGCGATCACCACAATGATAGCGTTTTAAGTTTGTTTGCACTGCATTAATGTCCATTCCTACGCCATTTGCTTCAAATCAAAATGTTAGCCTGTCTATGTAACTGTTCCAATTGTCTGTTTGAGAATCAAATTCCGTAAGCTACACAGCCTTACACTCCATTTTTTAAAGTTTATTTCTCGTCGCCACTATTATGTTCAATAAAACACTAAATAGGTAGGTAATTCACTGTTTTATTTCGTGGATAGCTGCGATAGCATAAGCACTAAGTAGCCGTTATTTTCACGCATGTGGGGTACTTGTACAAATCTTATTTGTCAAGAAGATTTCCAAGTTACTACATTAAACATACACAACATATAGGTATGGTGGTTGTACAACCCCAAATGAGCTTACAAGCCCCAATACTAAGAATTTCCCATTCCACCTCCCTTCGTTGGTCAAAGAAGCTGATGTTTCTGTCTTTGTAAGACAAAAGCCTCTAAATTAAATAAAAATAATAAGAAAAATTACAGAAATATAATATGATATGGATTTTATATGAGAACAACATTATTTACATTTATGCAAAGTAGTCATACAATTTTGCAGGTTTTTTATTTTATTCTGTAGCCTTAGGTATTTATTCTCTTATATTTGTTCATGTGTGGTTATTTTGATTATCACTCAATTTGTCTTGATACAGAATCTAAATTCTTAAGTTTATGGTCGTCAAGATTTGGCCTCACTTCATATGTGCAGATAGTTACTCCATGTCTGTGGCCAGGACTAAACTCTCCTTTTAATCCAATGTAATAAATTATTGTTTTTTCTGCACCAAAATTGGCAGGGAAATGCATTGTTAAATGATAAACTGATGAAAATGTTACAATCCTGAAAAAATAACAATTACTATTAAATGTAGGTAAATATATCATTAAAAAATTACAAAATCATTTTGTCATGCTAATTGTGTATCTTTTTTAGTGATCTTTACATCTATATATACATATAAAAATCAATTGCTGTTTGTTTGAGTCGCTAAAACTCGAACGGCTGGGTTGATTTAAAAAAAATATGGAAAAATTGCGAGGAAGATAGTAAAAACAACAATTTCATTTTGCCATATAAACTGTTCTACCTACTTTCCTGTCAATCATTTGACAATCGTCCCTTCTTCGGTACGGTAGGCTCAGGTCCACACGAATTGAAGCACATATTAAATTAAGGGTTTTGAATAGTGTAGGAAAAGGTTATGAGTAGGGTAGAAGTAGGGTAGAGTAGGGTAGGAGTAGGGTAGGAGTAGTGTAGGAATAGGGTAGGAGTAGGGTAGGAGTAGTGTAGGAGTAGGGTAGGAGTAGGGTAGGAGTAGTGTAGGAGTAGTGTAGGAGTAGGGTAGGAGTAGGGTAGGGGGTAGGACACCACTCGAACATAGTAGCGCCGGGCAGCTAGAAATAATTTATATGGCAAAACAACATTTGCCGGGTCAGCTAGTAAATAATAAATATAAGACTTACTTAGGAGAATATTCCAAAACACCTTCACTATCCTTTTGAAGTTCAAATATTTGGTCTGGTTCCATTGATACTTCATCAAATGTCATGTTGGGTTTATTTTTAAACCTAAAAAGTAATTATAGTATGTTAAGCTTCCTAGATAAAATTCCTAGTACTTATATGTAGTTTACAATAAATTATTTACTGTAGGTATATCCAATGATTTTATACTCACAATCTTAATTTTGCAGGATGAGAATCAGAATCTTCAGCAGATATTTTTATTCCCTTCAGTTTCACATTCCCTGTGAATGGTATATTGAATAGTAACTCTTCATCAGCATCACTTTCAACAAACTGAAAGTTAAATAAATGGCACTTATTCGTGAAAAATTGTTTCAATAATTGTTTGTAGGACCTTCAATGCAACTTGTAATCAAATCAAATCTACCCATGATCAACTTTGCTAGACATAGATGTCTTCATCCAAATTTTGCCTATGGTTCAGAAAGCAAATCAGGAATAGTCTGGAAACACATCTAAATAAAAATTACACTCACATGAGTTCTATCAAGTCGTTTGTCCCAAGATTTGAAGACAGTTTTACCAGAGCCTTCAATACTTTCGTTTAGACATTCTAAATTTTCTTTATCAATTTTTTCATATAGGTTATACTGTATGCCAAGTTCGTCGGTGTCGCTGTGATCATGATCATGACCATGGCAGTGATGATGGGACATTGTTGTTTTTCTGTATTTAATGCACTGTGGAATTATCAATGTAAAATTCAGATTTGTACTAGTCCACCCGGCAATAAGTCTTAACAAGTACACTAGTGATACTTTTCGCTACTGGCTGTGCTGGCTTTTCGCAACAAGCAGCTATGACAAGCAGATTTTGATTTATAGTTAGATCTTAGAATAACAAATTCTGTGTCATTAGCATTACTTGAGTCCTGTCCTGTCTGTCAGTCTACCTATATTAGTTTCTGCTGCCTGTCAGTGTCACACGCACACCACAGAACACCAAACTCTACAGGCTGTCATTATCCAAGGCTGATTAGGCTGTCAGAGGCTCACTTGTATAACTATCGCTGTCACTGACTGACTCACGAGTACCTATGTATACCTACGAGGACTCCAATTCTATTATATGGAATTAGTAAGTACTGTAAAGAAGGACTCTCACTCACTGCATTTACATTGGTCAATATTGTGTATAAGATTTTCTTTACCAAATGACAAAAGTAGTAATTGTGAGATAATATTGAATCAAGAGAAACTAGAATTCGTCGATAAACTGTTTTTTTTTTTGTGACCACGCTCGGCTCAAGGTTTCAATGGGATTTTCATTTAACATCCCTTGCAGGACGGCAGCATATCAATCAGCAGCATTTATGTTGTAAGAAAAGTCCGTCAATTTACTGATATTGATATCTCGAGGCTAATCTATTTCAATTACTTTCACAGTATTAGGTCGTACGGTATTTTACTAGCACCACATCATGACGGTATGTATACATACCTTGTCAAATAGTAGTAAGTAATGGAAAAATCTACATCTTTTTAGTAATAGAGGTGAAGAACACAATTATATCACTATGAATATGAACCAATTAGTTCAATCAGGTTTCAGGCTGGCTAAAGTTTCATGAGGTACTGTTTAAAATGTTACAATAATAAAATACCTTCCCACATAGTTTAACTGAATAAAACGAAGTTTAAATCTTGTATGAAACGCACACTATGCAGCCAAGCATTTATAAGTTGGCGATTACATCGCTGATAAATATGCTTGGCTCAACACTGGTCCTGCTCCACTGTGCTCCTTAATAAAAACTAGAATTTCGGAAGTCGTTGGCAAGAAACGAAAATGCGGAACCAGCGACACCGGCTTCCGAAATTAAAGTTATTTTTCACTTCGATATCTAGTGTTTTCATGGAAGCCGCTTAATTAAAAATAAGAATTATTTCGACAATCTTTCGAATGGCGCAATCATTCGAAAGATTGTCGAAATATTTTTTTATAGCTCTAATAGCTATGCAGTTAAATTTTCTCTTTCAAGAACTTTCCCTTTTCCTTTCTGAGCTTGCAAGCATTTTAGTGGAACTATAATAATATATTATGTACAGTACCTACATATGGGTGTTTTTCTATCTATAATATGTATGTATTTACAAAAAAAAAATTTATATAAGTAGTTTATCAGCCATCTTGTTACCATAACACAAGCATTAGGTTGCTTAGCTTGGGACTAGATGGCGCTGTGTGAAATGTCCAGGGATATTATTATTATTATTATTATTATTATATATATCGAGATATGCAGTCTCAGGTAATATTTCCTAGACACCAATGTGGGGATGCATCGAGATGACATGTAGTCGCGGTGGACAAGGGCCTCACTTCGCTCTCCTTGGCTAAAGAGAACTATCGCAAGCCAGTAGTACGTACTTGACACCAATGATCGCATGGAAGTATGGCAAAGTAAGGAGCTTCTCGGACGCTTTTACCGGATCCTACATGGACCCGATGTAGATCTACTAGCGTCCGTAGCCTGGCTGCGTTTCGGTGACCTCATTGGAGAAACCGAAGTTTTGTCTACAATTATGGACGAACTTATCATGACGAACAATTACCGGAGATTTATTGTGAAAGACTGCCGTCTTTCACAATTGACAATGGTTGACATCTGTCGGGCAAGCTACCGGCCGGGAGTATCAATCAGGCATATTATCTACGGGTGTTCTCGTCTAGCTAACGGAGAGTACTTGCATAGACACAACCTTGTAGCCAGGATAATCCAACTTGCTCTGAAATATAGCCTTGTGGAATCTGAGGTGCCGTACTATAGGTATGCGCCCAACCCAGTTCTCGAAAAAGGAAATATCACATTGTACTGGGATCGATCCATCATCACTGACAGGACTATTGTTGCCAATAAGCCTGATATAGTGGTGATGGATCGATCAGAGCGGCGCGCAATGATTGTTGACATAACCGTCCCGCATGATGAGAACCTCGTGAAAGCCGAAAAAGATAAACAAATCAAGTATCTTAACTTGGTATATCGAGGTTGTCGACATGTGGGATGTGGACTCAGCGATCATTGTGCCGATAGTCGTGACAGCCAATGGCTTAATAGCTAAGAGCCTCGACCAACACCTGAGTAGGCTCTCGTTGGGCAGCTGGATCAAGAGCTTGATTCAGAAAGCGGTACTTCTGGAAACGGCTCCCATTGTCAGGAGGTTCCTCTCTCTGGAGCCCTGACCACCGGTAGCTTAGACCCTGTTCCCGATACCGGTGGGCTACTATTTTTAATGTTTTTATATTCTAATATTTAAAAATATAATTTATATGTTTACATTGTCTATAGGAAAATATAGTACATACTATTTCCATAGATATAGCTATGAATGTTCTGTGGTTGTGACTTGTGCCTATCAGACAGAGGCAGGCAGAGTTTACTTTACTCTATGAGGCAGTCAGTCTCTGAGTCAGTGATATTTGATTTGTAAAATATTATCCTATTATCCTTCTTCATAATACAAATAATTTACGCCGTGTTAAATGTGTTTTCATTGCTGTTTAATAGTAATATAAAAAAGTAGTTGCACTTACCGTAAAGTGGTAGCTTCGGTGATAATGTCTTTGTCAACTAATTTCTGTATTTCATTAAGTTTCCTTACAATAGTCATTACCTGTATTATTTTATCTAGCCATAACTATGCGCAAGCTAGTGAAAATGAAGCCGAAAGCATTACTAAAATTGGACAAGGTGTAGGTCACATTATGAACATTTATTACTGGTGAGGTTAACAGGAACTATTTATTACTTAGCCGTATCTGTATGTTTCTCGGTAAGCCTATAATTTATATGTACAATTTACATGTTTGCAGTTATTCTTGCGGATATAGAAAAGTGTTTGAAGACTATGCAGGAATAATACAACAAAAATATCCAGAAATATCTGTCATTGGAGCAAACTATGATCCTCCTGGCTTAAACATGTATCTATCCAGATTGATTGTAAGTAAATCTAATTTGATCTTTCGGTATTTATAAATAATTCAATTAAAATAAAAAGTGATTACTATGGTACAGACGCCAGCACTGCCGTCCACAAGCTATAATGCCGTTATCTCGCATCTGGTTGATTTTCGTTTTTTGATGCCACTATAATCAGAAAAAAATTCTCTATCTTTCTGTCTATGCAGTATTTTTCTACTATTTATGGATTCAGAAATAAAAAAAATAAAAACACCGTTAAGTTGTCCTGTTGGTTATGTTTACTATGCTAAAACGCCGGTAAGCAGCATTACTAAACTAAAAAGTGACTAAGGGTTTATAACTTACATTTTAACTAGATTTTTTTTTATCAGTTGCATAACTAAATTTCTGTTAACAGAATTTCCTACACTATTATGAGGTTAAAGGACTATAACGGCTTTATAGTTCTGCTTTTTTTCAAATTACTGTATTCTAAATCCAAAATTAAAAAGTTGTTAAGTGAAATACTAGACAAAAATGTTGTTAATGTCACTTAATGGCATATAAGCGTAGTACTTAGATGTGTTTTTATTAAGAAATTTTGTAGTGAATACGCCAATAACGGCATTTCCAGTATGAAATATAAATATTTTGCTTACGATGTCCATCGCAAAAATTCAGTTATCTAAAACGTGGTTACCTACTTTCGATCGCTTAATACTTGTTTCAATGGCAAAGCAGGCTGGTTTTATTTGACAGAATATTATATCACGTATAATAAAATATTCTGCCAAATAGAACCTGCCTGCTCTGTTAATTAAAAATATAAAATATTTAACAAAATCACTTTGTGATGAACTGATGACTTATAATAATTGAAAATTAGATCTTAGCAAATAATTTTGTTGTCAACATTGTTGTCTAAGAAGCATGTTGTCATGTCGAATAAACGCTTTGTCGAAGTACAGTAGTGTCGAACTTAAGGTATTTCGAACTAAAGTATTGTCGAAATGACGACGTGTCGGAGTTCCATATTGTCGAAATAAAATCTTGTCGTATTACGGTTTGTCGAAATTCAGTTGTTCATTTGATAAGTGCCTCTTACTTTTTTCGAAGATTTCTGGGTTTAGATTTAAAAAGTTATTTTTGTAATATTTTTAGGTATTTCTTATGATCTCATTACTTCATTAGTTACAAGATGAAGATTGTTTTTATTTTCTTAGTTATTTGATAAGATCTAATTTTTAATTATTATATTACTCTTTTGGTAAAAATTAAAGAAGACTGTCATTAAATAATGATTGATTTATATTTCTGAATAAGCTCTTCTATTTCTGTAGGTAACAACATTTTTATTTGATTATCTCAAATACTTTGTATCAGTTCCAAAGCTAAAACGCCGCCGTAACATTTTAATGTTTTGTATTTAGCGGCACTTTAGATATGTAATCAACCTAAAAAAAATGATGGAAGAATATCCTTATAAGTTACTAGTCTTAAGTGCGGCTAAGTGGCTTTAGCTGCATTAAGGTTTAGCATTAGTGTTTTTACTCAGTGTCTTAATGCTTAGCTGTAACAACGTTAAAGTATTTAGCGGCATTTTTTTTAATGTCAATAAAATTTAATGAAAATCAAACACTAAAATGCCGTTAAGGTAAGTATACTTAGCGGCGTTATAGAAAGAAGTGATAATTCTTTAATAACACCTTGTTGTACAGTCTATGAATAGACAGCTGTGCTGCTGGCAGTGTATTGCGCCACTTATTCCCAGGGCTGATTTTTCAATCATCTGATAACTTTATTCGAGGAATAATTTTGAAATTTTGACAGTTGTTTCACACAAAAACTGTCAAACTTCAATTTTATTCCATGAATAAAAGTTATCTGGTGTTGGAAAAATCAGTCCCTGTCAGGTGATTCTCAGCCTAATTTAAATGAATAATTTTATATGTAGGTATTTTAAGAATCACATGAAACCATAAAGTTATGTTGCAGGGTTTTGGCAAAATGATACTGATCATGTGCATACTAAGTGGAGTCAACATATTTGCCTGGCTGAACAAACCGCAGCCTGCTTGGTGGAGCTGGTGTATTGAGAACAAGCTATATGCATGCATGATGATGTTCTTCTTAGCAAATATGATTGAAGGCCAGCTAGTTTCATCCGGAGCATTTGAAATATCTCTCAACAACATTCCACTGTGGTCAAAACTAGAGACAGGACGGATTCCACAGCCTCCTGAGCTGTTTCAGATAATTGACAATACATTGCAGTTTTCAAAAATGGACCTGCCCAATAGTAACTTTGTGCAGTAATATTTTTGTTGCATTTTTTTTTTTGCTTATTGTTTAAATAAAAGGGACTGAGGTTATTAAGATTAATAGGGTGAAATATGTGTAAAAACTGAAATTTATGTTATATGTAGAAAACAATGAAACCCACTAGATGTGCATTTAGATCTTTTTTTATTTCATGACAAAATGTGATTGTACATTTAGTCAAAACTTATAGCCCAAAGTAAAAAAATTGACACTCTCAAGGGTCTTCAGTTATTGCCCAAAGTGTGGATCACTCAATTCAGACATTTTTCAAAAACGGCTATGAGCCAAATCTCAACAAAAACTACTCTACTGACTAAATTTATATCTCAAAAACTTTCTAACAAATTGTCACAATATTTTTTAAAACTATCAAGGCATTTAAAGTTAATTCCAGGTATGTATGACAGTATCATTGGATCACTCAGCACAGACACCATTTAAACTGAGTGATCCTTATGAATACTTATAGGTAACCTGTCTCGTATTGATTTACACTAACTACAATTAATTTTTGTACAACTTTACGACTAAAGTTTTACATAGAATTCAATCACTGATTCACTAGATATTGGATTTCTATTTTATTGGTAGGGAAAAGCGCAATAGGGTGACCATATAATATGAAATCATCGGAAATAATGATGATACAGTACATATTATAAGCTCGTCTCTTTTATTTAGAAAGGAAATCAATGTTATTTACAAATCATAAACTTTACATAGCCATGCGCTCGATAATGACAGATGCCGTCAGGATGTTGAGAAAATTCAATACCTCCAAGTAACCTGTACGATCTACTTTTTATTAAAATTATTTCGGGCACATCGTGTAACTTTACCTGTTTTGTTCCATTCAAATCCAAAAAAACAACACTTGAAAGTTTATAACCATAGATAGCATTACCATTTCATGAAAGACAAGTCCCGTCGTAGCTAAAAGAAATTGCTTCATCTACACTTAATGCCGAATACAGATATTATTTGTAGATTCAATGGCAGAAATACAACATTTCTAGTTATTTCAGATGCCGCGCAAGATTCATTTAAACAGGTTTTAGTGGCAACTTCCCTTAAACAGCTATTTATTCAAATTGACTCGAAAATGTACGTTACGGTACAGACACAGTCGACTGGCCATTTTCGTGGCCAGTTTGCTTTTTGATAAAATATTGAAGCGCTATACGAGATCTCAGTGTAAAAAAATCGTGATTCGTGAAAAATGTATATTAAAAGTTAAAACCATATGAACCCTACGTCACGCAATTTCTTTAAAAAATTAAAAATCTAATTCTTGGAATTAAGCTGTTTAGGTAGGTAAATGATTTTTATGTAGAACTTTAGTCACAAGTTGTACAAAAATTAATCGTAGTTTGTGTATATCGACACGAAACAGGTAGTAACCTATAAGTGTTCATAAGGATGACTCAGTTCAGCAAAATTAAAAACATTGAATTAGGTACTCATAACTTTTTTGTGTTATGAACTTATGATATTTATTGTGTAAATATATATTCGGAACACATTTTAGGATAAAAAATAGATGTATAGAAAAAGTCAACCTAAGCCTTATTATAACGATCTCTCATACAAAATGGTGTTTGTACCGAGTGATCTATCTATCTATCTATATATATAAAATTCAAAGTCCTGACTGACTGACTGATAGATCAACGCACAGCCTAAACCGCTGGTCCTAGAGACCTGAAATTTGGAGGGTGTGTTCTTCGTGAAGAGTAGGCATCCACTAAGAAAGGATTTTTCGAAATTCCACCCCTAAGAGGGTGAAAAGGGGGGAATTCGTTTGTATGAGAAATCTTATTCCTTGAGTTAATAAACTTGAAACTTGGCACGAATACTTATCTAAATAAATTATAAATATTGTCAGTTTTTTTTTTCTTCTTAACTACCCCCTAATAAGGGGTTGGGGGGTTTCAACGTTTGTGTGGAATAATTTGAATGCGCCGTCCGATTAACTCGAAACTCAGTGTTTATACTTAAGACCAAAAATAAAGCGTAACATGTATCAGGGTTTTTCGAAGATCTACCCCTAACGGGTTGTAAAGGGGTAGTTAATTTTACAAGGGAGGATTATAATGCGTGGCTTGATTAACTCTAAAATTGGTATAAATAATCTTTGAATCAAGTTATCAATAATCCCAAACGATTTTTCAAAATTCCACCCCTGTGGGGGTGAAATGCGGGGGATACAGTTTATATGAAAAATCTTATTCATTTAGTTAATAAACTTGAAACTTGGCAAGAATACTTGCCTAAGTAATAAAGTTTATCATTATAAGTTTTTCAAAACTACCCCTCAAAGGGGGGGGGGGGGTGTTAAGTTTGTGTGGAAGAAATTGAATGCGCGGTCCGAGTAACTCGAAACTCAGTATTGATACTTTTGACAGAAAATAATTAATAATAAGTATGTAAAGTTGTCCAAAATTTACCACTGACGGGACAAAAAGGGGTAATTCAGTTTTTAAGGGGAGGATTTGACCTTGAAACTGTATGTTACATTTTCACGCCTAAACCACTGAACTTCTGATTTGGCGTAGAGATAGATGTCATCCTGGGGAAGCACATACATTTTATCCTGTTAGCACGTTCCCGTGGGATAATTTCCGACATCCACGCGGGCGAAGCCGCGGGCAGAAGCTAGTCTAATATATACCTGGAACTAGCTTTAAATGCCTTGATGGTTTTAAAAATATTGTGACAATTTGTTAAAAAAAAATTGAGATATAAATTTAGTCAGTAGAGTAAGATTTTGTTGCGATTTGGCTCATGGCCGTTTTTGCAAAATGTCTGAATGAGTGATCCACACTTTGGGCAATAACTGAAGATCCTTGAGAGTGACAATTTTTTTTTACTTCGGGCCATGAGTTTTGACTAAATGTACAATCACATTTTGTCACGAAATAAAAAAAGATCACTCAATTCAAATGCGCATACCCACTAGTATGGAAAAACAATATATTTGTACAATTGTAATGTGCACATGTCCTGAGGAATTTTCGTAAACCAAAATGTGTATGCTCTAGCCAATAGAAATAGATTGTTTTCACTACAATTTATTGTTTGCTGTAAACACATTGGTTTTTCTTTGCACCATATGGGACGCAAGCAATTACTTCTGATTTAACGAAATAGTAAGTTATTCAGATAATGAAGACACATGATTAATGAGTATAAGAGAACTACCGAATTAAAACTATCACTATTATTTCATGGACCACTCACAAATAATTATATATTTGCACCCTAAAACAGACCTATGCATGATATTTTAAATCTAGGCTAGAGACATTTCAAATATTCAAACATTGTCATTGAAACAATACATTGGAATACTAATTGATTATTGATTATTTGTAATGTTTTTGTGAATATTTAAATGATATGTATGAAAATAAGAACTACCTATCTTATTTAAATTCGTTTTACGAAAGTTCCCGTGGCACCTTTCACTTTGTAAACCTGTACCTATTGTTGGTAATATTGGTTATTCAGTTCTTATTATTCAGTCCAAATGTTATCACGTTTTTTATTACTATGTGATTGTACACTTGTTCTTTTGATGATTTCTTGTTTGACACGAGTTGGCTAAATAGAATTCTTTAACAATGAACAAAATGTCAGAGCTCTGAATTCCAATTAATAATTTCACTTATTTTATTATATTTCCCACAGTACAAATAATGTAATTTCCTCAACTTACAACAATCACTTGGCATTAGGTTGCTTTTTTATTTATCTAGTCAGGCGATTATTTTCAGTGATGATCAAGATAAAGAAAACAAATGTTCTTTGTGCAACCCTGTTTAATTAAATAAAAGTTTAGATAATTATCTATTGCCTTTTCTTTCACAATCTTCTTACATACATAAATTAAACTTACTCCTAAAATGGAACCTTATCCCCTATTTAATTATATCTATTCCTATCCAATTTTATAAGTAATTATAAAATTGGATAGGGAAATTATACCGCTATCCAATTAAATTCTCGCAACAAAGTTACAAAAAGTATTACTTTTTGTTGCAAGAATTTGAGTATACAGGCCTTACAACGAGAAATGAGCTGTACCTTACCTGTAGTCAAAATATAATACTACTGATAAATAAACGATAAATATCAATCTTAGCGTGCCTACTAAACCAGGTTAGAAATGTCTCACAACCGCACTCCTGCACCCAAAGAGTATAATAATAATACGGGAGAAGAGAGCCCTCTTGTGCCATTTCGAAGCATCCAGATTCGAAACGCCATCTGCATTTCTTAACTGGAACTAAGGCTCTATAGGTGGCTATAGATAGGCATGAATGTATGTGTACCTACGTACGTATAGATCAGTAAGTTTGGTTTGTGATCATTCAAATTTTTTAGCTGTTGTAGTCATATGTTGATCAATATGCGACTGGCGAATAATAATAATTATACATTTACTAAATTACAATAATTAAAATTTGAATGATGGTGATTCAGAAGTAAAACTGTCCTAATATAAATTGACCGCATATTGATCAACATATAACGCAACAACAGCTAAGAAAATTTGAATGATCACATACATCAAACGCTAAATTTCGCCAGAATTGGCAGTAACACAATAATGAACCATTTTGCTTTAATTTATTGTAATTTGTAACCGTGTAACGGCTTTAGAGTATAATTATTAATAAACGGTACCGGCGACCATATTGTGGGATGTTGCCAGAATATGTCACACAATAAGGATTTCCGTGACACGGTTGCAATAATTGATGATGCCGGTCAGAAATGAAATACATATAATAATGTAATAATCTTGATGTAAAATGTTATAATTATTGTTTTAAATTATAGAGAACTTTTGTATTTGATTCTCTTATTTGCATTTAAGTTGGTATCACAGAGACATCTATCGATGATTATTAAACTAATAGCTTCTTCGTTAACAAAAGTAGATGGCGACTCTATCTTTACTAAAGTTGTGCATGTTCTAACTGTCTCCCCCCTGCCTGCACCTTACCTACTGGATTTGAATAAAGGATATAGGTAACTGTCCAAAGTGGTTTTTATATATTTATTTATTTGCTCTCATGCATATCACACATTTTACAATAGATCAATGTCGGTTTTTGTACATGAACCCTGTCAGGACACTCCTTTCTATACAAACTAACTCTTCGTTCGCGTCGACTTCGTACTGTCCCCTTCGAACTTCAACATCTCCCCAACCCCTTTCAAGGGTAGTTTTATTATTTCTTACCAAAATAGGTTTTTATGGCAAGTTTCTAACCCGGAGGAATGAGATTTTTCATACAAACTAGAAAAATCTTTTTTTTTTTTATCAAGATTATTAATGACAGGTTTCAAGTTGATAGCGGTCGGTCCTATTATTTTGAAACTCTGTAAACTTGGTAACGCTTTAACATTCTTCTAAACAAACTTTAATACCCTTTACCAGTCGTCAGGGATTTACTAGTTGTCAGGATTGGTAATAAAAG
Organism: Apamea anceps; assembly: GCA_951799955.1. NCBI lineage: Eukaryota > Metazoa > Arthropoda > Insecta > Lepidoptera > Noctuidae > Apamea > Apamea anceps. The sequence continues at coordinate 11,477,385 of OX637505.1, read as the reverse complement.
AGACATTCGGATTATTTTATATTTTAGGAGCTGGTACCTATATACAATCTAGAACCACACATAGGTGTAGGATAACAGAACTATAATAAACTATATTGACCAATCACAGATGAGCGGTCGCTATCTATAAATACCGCGCGTCGCGCCACGAAGTTAGTTGTGTGCCCGCGCGCACAGCGCGCGGTCGTTGATGCTTGCTGCTACATAGCTCCTCCCCAGCGAAGCGCCCGTATAATGCGAGTGGTACAGAGTGGTGTCTCGTTAGCGCGCGCGTAAGTAGTGCAATGTGATGTCTCGACACGGCGCCAGCGAGCGCCTAGGGCTGCGGTGGCGTCAGTTTGCACGGAGACGCGTGGACGCAGTGTTCGCGCTGCGTGCCTTCCACTTTTAGTTAGCTTTAGTGCGCGGCCGTGCTCCGTCTCGGCCGGACGTATGTTCTACAGGGCGAAGCGTACGGTGCGTCTTGAGGTGCGGCCGGATCGTGTGACGTATGCTGTCGGGTCACTTGTACGATCTTCTGCTTCTTCGGTGTTAGGCAGGAATGCAGGCTTTAATCGATCTATGCTGATGTTTACTTGTCGATCGTTGATTTTCACTGTATACACTTTGTTTCGTCGCCGGGCTTCTGCGGGTTTACCACTGTTTCAAATTGTGCAAACCAGAGAAGTGGTTTGTCGCGCCAAAACGTTGGTATGCGTGACTTTAAGGAGACGGTTGCTACTTCGTCGCTGGTTGCCATTTTGAGTGTTCGTCGGGGTCACCAATTTACCAGTCGTCAGGGATTTACTAGTTGTCAGGATTGGTAATAAAAGAGACATTCGGATTATTTTATATTTTAGGAGCTGGTACCTATATACAATCTAGAACCACACATAGGTGTAGGATAACAGAACTATAATAAACTATATTGACCAATCACAGATGAGCGGTCGCTATCTATAAATACCGCGCGTCGCGCCACGAAGTTAGTTGTGTGCCCGCGCGCACAGCGCGCGGTCGTTGATGCTTGCTGCTACAACCCCATTTCCCTGAGAAGGAATGAGATTTTGAAAAACTAATGTCATACCCAGTAGGTATACATATTCGTACCAAGTTTTAAGTATATAAACATAAGAAATATGTTATATCAATCGGGACATAAATATAAATTAACGCGATCGAGTGAGACAAAACTTAAGTAGGGATATTTTGAATACATAAAAATAGGCAACCCTAAATAAAATCATCGTAAGTATTTAGGTAGGTATGTAATGAATGTTATCTTATCGGTAAAAGATAATAACTGTTTGTTAACTTTGCACCCACAGATGTAACTTATTTTTCTCATGACCATTTCATGTCACATGTTTTATATCTCTTGTTCGTGATTTATATCAATTTATGTCCTCTTGACGAATTAGTATTTTCTTGATTATCTTAGGAAAGTTGTGCATGACACATAGGACACGAGTGCCGCAATACAAGTTCATGTTGTTGCGCGCGCGCTCCGCAGGTGTTGCATGTCCACACCGTGTGCGGCGCCACTAGCGCGCGGCCTGACACCGCACACTCGGGGAACTCGCTGCTGCATCCAGGACAAGTCGACATCCTAATAACAGACATCAAACATTTTGATCAATTGATCTTGACATATTATTATACAGCCGTTTCGTTTCCATTATGCGCGCGCAGCGCGAGTATGTTAATGCCAGTGTGTTGTTGTTGTGTGTGGTGTGCTACGGTATGGGCCGTGGAATGCTGCCGAAGCCTTTACAGTACATACTGAATATCCTACCGCGTTTCAGCCTACTGAGTCACGTATTTTCACTCGGGCAGTGCAACGGTCGTTGAACAACCAGCCGATCGTGCCGGTTTCACAGGAAGGCGGCAGGCAAATGTGACCGGCGGCAAAAATGGCCATCCTATCTGTGATGCGGGAAAACCAAAGTTGAGTGTGCGTACAGCGGCAAAAATTTTGCGGAGACGGCATGTCGTGTCTCATTCTACTGTGCACAAAATACTAAGAAGGGATAGGCAACGGCCTAACAAAATTCACGGGTCCCCGACAAGTACCTACACGCACCGTGTAGAGCGAAGGGTCGGGGCTTAACTCACACAACAGCACTGTACCTACTCGGTTCGCGTTACATTGCGCACAATTTTTTTTTTACCTAAAAATAAAAGTCGGTTCCCACCAATATTTTTTGCGCAAAGCTATTTGATGTACAATATGCGTAGTTGACGGCTATGTGATGTGTCTTTTACAGCCTGTATATGTAAATAATAATAATTTATGAAAAGCGCGAGTTTCAATTTGCATGATGCAATCACGAGCTCGTACCATAACAGAATAGAATACTCTTTATTATGTATAAATTATAAATTACAGATAATAGGAATACAAATAATACAAGGGCGGTCTTATCGCTAAGACCGCTAATCTTTTAAAGATTACCTTTGGATGGATTACAAAGGGGAAGGAGAGACAATAATATAGGTAGTTTGTGGGGTACCATTTACGTAATACAATAAAAGCATATTATACTAATCTAAATATTTATATAGAAGGAATATATCTCCCGCCGCGACTCGTAGCGAACGGTTGTTTTTGTGTGCTTCTGTCAGAGAAAAATAATTAATTAGCTATCTCCTAATCATAATATTACAAGTAAACAAAGATTAAGCACGCCTTACCGACACGGGCAAGTCATTCCATAACCATACTGCTTGAACAGTAAAAGATTTGTCATAGAAGCTGGTGGCATGCATCTCTAGTCTGAGGTTTTCCGATGGCCTCAGACATCTATTATGTGTGATAAATGCAAAGCTGTCCGTAATTCAGAATTATGTTTTTTGCACGTGTGTTGGTAGTATTTTAGCAAACAAAGACAACCCATATTGGTTAGATAAGCCTGTTTGATAAAACATTTTTTGTGTCATGGCTGTTGCTAAGAAAGGTCTGAAATACATATGCCAGCTGGTTGCAATAAATTATACAGATCAGCTGCTCAGAAGATTCCACACGAATCAACCTGTATAGAGTCGTACCGGTACTTACCATTCAGGCATGCTGACGTCGCAGTTCGGGCATTCAATCTTGTTTCCTTTCGCGTCTTTGGGTTTATATCTTGTAAATATTTCTATCGCTAAATTTTCAAAAGTTTCATTCTGGAAAATAATTTCAAATAATTATTAATAACTTACACATCATAACACTGTAATTTGTTTGCAAATCAAACAAATGCATTTAACCTTTTGAACGCCACGGTCGGCTATAGCCGACAAATGAAAACTGGCCCAAACCGCCAGTGTCGGCAAGAGCCGACAAGAAAACGACATTTTTAAAGCATGAAATAAATATACTAAATAAAATTTTCTGTGTTTCTTTTTACTATTATTTAAGACTTTATTAATGGTATATTGCAAAATGGCACAAAGATATATCCATTAATTACATTTCACTAGAAAAAATAATCCTCAAAAATTGCTAATCGAAATCCTTAAAAAGGTGTTCTTCCCCACGCCACAGTCGGGAAGACACGACAGCTAGTGATGGGCAAGTAAGGTAACTTATATTTCAAATTTATGAAATATTTTATTAAAAGTAGCTTACTATTACTTTGACCATTATTGTTTAATAACAACTATTTGTATCCGAATATTTCTAATGCATTAATGCATAATAATATTTATACAATTGTGGAAAAAGAACATAATTTATGTGTATCGATCGATAGTTTACTTTCCACTCTCGCGCATCCCTACGCAACAGCTTATAGACAGTAATGAGTAATCTGTCTGTACGCCAGAGTCGGGAAGACCCGTCAAGCGGTGACGTCATTAGCGATAAGGGAGACTGCTAGTGATTTCCTACGTTATTATTATTATGATCGGTGGTAATATTTGTAACGGCGTTATTACTGTGCGAGTGTATAAAATTAATAATAAAAATGGCTAGCAGTGAAATGACTACTGAAGAACTCCTTCGTGTATTAGGAAGTGTAGAAAACGATGATGAATTTTCGGAAGCTGAATCTCTAGACGAGGGTGATTTAGAGGTAAGTTTTATTATTTATAAAATCTTTCTATAATTGTTAGTATAGTTAGGTATATAGTGTTTGTTTAATATCATGTAAAATGATGCATTAGGATAACAAAAACTATAGGTAATATAAAAAGTAAAATGGTCATTTTAATCTATTACTTATTTAGTTTATTATGTAACAAGTAATAAACCTGCTTATATTTATTTTGAATGTGAATTTGAATGGTTTTTCCTCTTAATACTAATACTACTAATACTGTACTAATATTAGTATAATAATAATACTAGTAGGTATAGAAGCTGCCACAACCACAATATCACATCCCTACTCGCCTGCGAGGAAATTGTCAAAAGTCGTGCCAGCCACGCCAGAGTCGGGTCTTCCCGACAGCGGATGCCGTCACGAACGAGATTAGTGATGTATCTTATTATTATTTGATTTATTCGTTTGTAGTTCTAATGTCTGCTTTTAGGTTGTTTAGAACTTTGTAACTGCTGTTAAACGATATTATGATAAAAATATGGTCAAATTAAATAAAAGAATGATGAAACGAGTGTTATTTTATTGAAAAAAAATGTGATGAAAAGCAAAGCTTAATTGGCTATCGATAACTTTTCGATAAGATGTTGCAATCCCTATTTTTTTTGTAGGTATTTGCGCTGAATTTGTGGCTTGGCGTGGAAGGGGCGCCGATGCGTTTACGCTCTGGCGTTCAAAAGGTTAAAAAAAATCCACTGCCAGCCAAGGTGCTAAAATTTAAAAGTTCAAAACTTTAAATTTTAAATCGACGATTTTATTATCGCGCGCTTGATTTTCAACTCTCGGTGTTCAGCCAAGCATTGAGAATCCAACAGATTGCATCAATAAAATACATGATTGGATTTTCAAGTCTCGGCACTAAGCAGTCCGTTGAAAATCCAGGGCGCGATAAAAAAAGCGGCCAAGTGAGAGTCGGACTCGCCCATGAAGGGTTTCGCTGAGTTGATTGAATGAAAGGTAAATTGCGGTTTACGATTTATGACGTATTAAAAAAAAACTACTTACTAGATCTCGTTCAAACCAATTTTCGGTGGAAGTTTACATGATAATGTACATCATATATTTTTTTTAGTTTTATCATTCTCTTATTTTAGAAGTAACAGGGGGGGGGGGGGGGGCACATTTTACCACTTTGGAAGTGTCTCTCGCGCAAACTATTCAGTTTAGGAAAAAATGATATTAGAAACCTCAATATCATTTTTGAAGACCCATCCATAAATACCCCACACGTATGGGTTTGATGAAAAAAAAATTTTGAGTTTCAGTTCTAAGTATGGGGAACTCCCAAAATTTTTTGTTCTTTTTTTCTAGTTTTGTGTGAAAGTCTTAATGCGGTTCGCAGAATACATCTACTTACCAAGTTTCAACAGCATAGTTCTTATAGTTTCGGAAAAAAGTGGCTGTGACATACAGACAGACAAACAGACATGACGAATCCATAAGGGTTCCGTTTTTTGCCATTTGGATACGTAACCCTAAAAATCGTCGATTTAAAATTTAAAGTTTTGAACTTTTAAATCTTAGCAATATTTTCTAATAGAGAATAGTTTGGAAAACTCGTTCATCAACTTTGGCCCACCGTACTTAATTAAGTATATCGAACATAAATAAATAGAAGTAGCTTACATCCAGTGCTTCTAGTTTGATCAATGCCTTGGAACACAATTCAAACGCTCGGGCTTGAATCGCTATCGATGCTATAGTACACCAAACCTGTATTAAAAGCAAAAGATCATCATTTTTCTAATTGGTTATTTAATTTCCTCCTCTTTCTCCTTCCTTCGCCTTCTCAAACCGTATCGTCCTTACCAACGCGCCGTCACTCGCCCCTATCGCTCTGGCTCTGCGACACTATTTCGTACCGCTGGTATGCTCGAGTTACATAATCAGCCTATAATGTGGGAACATTAACTGGTGGGACACAGGCCTCCTCTCTGTGAGTGGGAGTGGGCCATAATCCACCACGCGGGCCCAGTGCGGGTTGGTGGATGTCTCATCTTTTTGAATTTGTGGTTCTAGGACATGCCGGTTTCCTCACGGTATTTTCCTTCACCGTTTTAAGAGCAGTGGTGATGAAATAATTTACACAAAGTAAAGTACCTGTCTGGGTTCGAACGCACTACCTACAACTCGTAAGTCGGGTCCATTACCACTGGGCCACCACTGCTCCCAATGCTCGAGTTGGTGTGGCGCAACTCTTGATATTACGCGTCGTGATAAGTCAGCGTTTAGAACTTCCCAAATTTATCAACGCTGAATCGGCTGAAGTCAATGGTGGACATGAGTAGGTGACTATTGACACCCTTATTCTGCGGAAGTAAAGGAGTTTCGGACCGGCTCAAGCCGATTCCGTGTTAATAAGTATGGTGAAATCCTAAGACGAAGAAATAATGAAATTTTGATGTGGAACATGTCAGTGACCTGCGTTTGTTGCGCGTCATGCAGCGCGTGGTGGTGCTGCTTTAGGCGCGCGGCGGCGCGCAGCGCGGCGTCGGGGCGCGGGGGCCGCGCGCGCGCCCGCGCCGCGCCCGCCGCCGCCCAGTGCGCCGCGCCCGCCGCGCGCCAGCAGCGCGCCGCCCAGCGCCCGTGCGCACCCTCTGCACGACCACATTCGACTGCATAAGCCCACTTCAAACTAATCATAATATTCTACCGATCGACTTTTGATCACGGCGGCTAATCTCAAAGGAGAGAATATCCGACACGACCGGGGAGGAAATTCCTATTGGAGAAAACCCAATAACACTTTGTCCGACCTGGAAATCGAACCCAGGAGCCCGAGCTCGGCAGTTGCGCTTGCGACCATGAGACCAAGGGGAAAGCTAATACTATAATATGTATGGGTATAGATGTATAGAAATGAGTATAATGCTCACTAACCGACGCTACTTTGGCTGTATAAGTGACCGGCTAGAATATAGAGCTTCTTGATCTTCAAGGGCGATGCCTTCTTTGAAGCTTCTACATTAGCTAACTAGAAACAAATAAAACAATTAGTTACACACTTGATATAGACTGCCAATTTCACCCCTATGCGCATCGTGCTCATAGGGCTGAAAGAGACACGGAGTTGTTTTGTAAAACAGCAGATTCTACAATTCATCTGCGACATACATATATACAGTTCGTACAGTCAGATGCCTTCTTAACGGGCGTGTAACTGCGTTCTGTAAGTAACTTGCCTGAAACGCCATTTCAGCTGCTTGGGTCATCCTGCCGCTCTCTTTTAATTGCATAATACCTTGTATAGAAGGCTCTTGTCCAATGCAATCATTTAGGTCATCTAATGCATTTTGCTTTGATACACCAACCTCCTGATGACAGTTAAAGAAATAGAGTTATTCTACTTTTTAATTTAATTTCATATGGGTTTTTATTGAGATTGGTCATTACTTACGTAACATCAACTTTTTTTTAAATACCTTGAGTCTTGGAGATCCTGTATACAATTTTGATAAGGACTCGTTATCTTCGAGCGCCATATAACATTTCTTCAAGCCTTCCGTGTTATTTGACATAGTGTAATACTCGAGTGCATTGGTCCTGTACGACACACAATCAGATTAATTCTTCAATAGTTATTAATTACTTATTTATTATTTATTCTAATGATGTACGCTTTTTTTAAATAAATAAGCCTCTCTTTTAACTTTCTAGCCTTTTCTCAAAGTTGCTCACAATAACTAAACTAGGGCGCACCCCGACCACCATTGGATAGGTGAGAACTTTTGATTTTGAGAACTGTGAGTAACCACGTGCGAGCTAAGTTGGTCGCAGTAACTAAACAAGGGCACCCCAACCAAATGGGTTAGGTTGGAACTGTAACCAACCGCTCTCAAGCCGATCGAGCAAAGCGAGCGGTACCGCGGCGGCGGCCGGTGAGCGCCACATCCAAGTTGATCGCAGTTACTAGGCTATGTAATTAGTATTTTATGGGCAACAAAATAGGAATAATTTGAGGCTAACCAAAATAGGCACATTTATTATATTAGTATTTTTAAGAAAAGAAAATGGGAATTATTTGGGGCTGGATTAAATACACGCCTTTTTCCGACCACTTTTTCACTAACGGGATTTTAACAAAGAAAAGATATCTACTTTTCTAATTAGTCAAGTGTATTACCAATTTTGTCTATCAATGAAATAGTCGCCAATGTTGCTATATGCCTGTTTGACCTGCGCATCGGTTGTACTTGCAGACATTTTCAATAACTCAACTACGCGGAACCAGTGCCCCAAACGTTTCCGAAGAGCTATAGCCAAGTCTCTGTAATGTAATGAAAAATCTTGAATATGTACCCTTAAGTATTAGTTTAATTAATAATTGCGTAGTATATGGTAACTAACCGTCTGTCTTCATTGTGATATATCTTTTCAGCTCCATCAAAGTCTTTGAAATAAGCTAATATCTCAGCTTTTTTAAGAGCATTTGAATGCAATGCGTTCAAACGGGAAACGAATTTGATGCCGGCGTAATCATTACGTCTCACAAACGCAGCCTCAGCAGTATCAAGTGCGGATTCAGACTCGAAGTTTTTTAACGCAGCTTCTGCTAGCAACAACCTGGAAGAAGTATCTTACCTACAGAGGAATGTTGAGACTTGATTATCGAAAATCATGATTCTGATGATAATTAGTTGAATGTATCATCTTTCATAGGCATTCCTTTACTTTATAGTATCGAAAAATCATACCACAGTTGCGGATGTGGGTTATCCTTAATAAAGTTTTCCGCTTCCTTCAATCCTACTTTTTCAATGAGCTGTCGCGTGTCTCTCAGAGACTTAACCTCTACTCTTACAATGTGTTGAGGTGTACATTTATCGTCCACATTGTCCAGAAGTGCCGAGGTGATTTCCAATTCCTAGAAACATTTATTGTTTTTTATAATGCAGATACTGCAATCTACAATGTGGAGCAACGTAGGACAGGGGCCTGAAAAATGGGTCTATGCAAACAGCTCGTTCATTACCTTTCTATGTAGATCTCCGGAAGGAAATCTGACTAGCATGTCTTTAGAGTCGTATTGTCCGTAGAGTCGTGGTGCTCCTAAAGTTCTGAGTTGAGCAACACGATTATTGACAAATACGTGCACTGACGGGACAGGTTCACTCAAATCTACTTGGTCCTCAAATGATCTGACCAAGATTATTTCCGGATTTTTATATACACATTGACATTGATGAATTTTATTTATATACAATTTTAAATATTGTGAATGTGATGACCATGTGGGTAATTTTATTCCTCAGTTACTTTTTATCATGGTCTAGCAGTTTCAGTGGCCTACCCAAATTGGTCTGTTTTTGGTATTGTTCGTCGAGTCGTTAAGCTCCTTAAGTTCTGAGTTGAGCTACACGATTATTGACAAATGTGTGCATTAACTGGACAGGTCCACTGAATCTGTGTGGTTCTTTCTTCAAAAGAAATTTCAGATACCAATCTACACGGTCTTCACATGCTGACCAAGATAAAGTCTGAACTTTAAAAGAGACTGTGACCTTTGAGTTTGTTTCGGCCTTTCTTCTCAGATAAAATATGGTCGATGTGTAAAAGTGTATGTAGAAACCCACTTACAGAAATAAAATCATTTATCATTTTTAGCAGTTGACGACAAATGAAAAGTGACGATTGCACGTACCTTAAACTTGCACAAATAGCCCTGCATTGTCAAAGGCTCTTCAGGTTCAGTGTCTCTCATTACATAGAGTCTAGCTTTTTCCGCCACTGCCAACATTTGTGGGTTGTCGGACGCCCAGAGAGCGCTCCACACATCTTTACGTAACGCTTGTCCGATACTTATGTTGTTGGCCATGTCGGTCTCCAACAAATACAGAGAGCCTGGTTGGTCGATCACATAGAACTTGCTACAAATAAATAATATTGTTTCATAAATTCCGTGTTGTCTTTTAAATAAATCTGTAGAAAAAATATGTTTATAGACCCGGATGAAAAGTTTTTATGACTAGGTAATTTAAGTTATAGTGAACATGACCCATGAGTGAGCTTACATGTGTCACTATAGAAAGTTACACAACATGGGTTATTTATGTGTATTTCTTAATCAAATAATAAACATTTATACCTGGAATTAGAGTTCAGGCCCAACCTATAGGGCCGCGAATTCATATTTATCGAAGTGATTTTCTTAAAATTCACAAGAGAAAATAACAATATGGAGCCAGAATCCCTTCCAATTAATAAATGGGTGTCAGAACTTGCGACGCAGCATATCGTATCGTCCTGAAACCCTGTGTCTTTGGCCGTGACTGGCGACCCATCGGCTTGGTGCAACTGTTCTGTAGCGCCTGAAATATCAAATGACATGTAAGTAACACAACACTAATAACAGTACCTTATATACCTTGTTTTTGGTTTACTGACAGTAAATAAAATAAATCGCCTTTAAAAGGAATAAAATAGTGTCATGTTTTGTTGGAAACATGACATTATTTTATTCCTTTCAAAGACGATTAATTTTATTTGACTCTACTTCTCAATTCGACTGTGAATTCAAATATAACAGTGCATTGGATTAATTTAATGTTGTGCAGCACTGATTACTTTTTTTTAAAAAAACAGGGCTTTCACTTTTTTTCACACATAAACCTGAAAATAGAATACCACAAATACTTACGAGGTCTGGTTGGCGTAGAGAACTTCCATATTATAAACGATTCCTTAGACGCTGCTACTACAATCGCTTTGCTATTAATAGTCACATATACCACTGGAATACTTACTGCTTTGGCTAAAATTATACAGTTATACATAAAAACAATGAAGAAAGCTGATGAGACTAGACCATGCACTATGAGTAATTATATTATAATTCAGTAAAATCAGGATTGTTCTCACCATCACACTGAATTCCTTGCTGATTTGATATTATTACCTGCCCCAAAGTGGCTATGACACAGTATTCGTCAACTGCGCACATATCAATGACATCAGGTATATGATTAATCCAGGACTAAATTCATAAATAAAAAAACAAACATTATTGTTTGTGTATATGGAGTATTTAAAGCATGCCGTAAAAACGTAAGTCCATTAACCTGATGTGTTACTGTATCCCAAAAGGTAACGGTTTCTGTGCCCGATACATATGCCAATGTATTCCCATAAAATGCGTACTTGTGATCCATTTTGACGTTAGCAAAGTATATGAAGGAATCGATAGCGATAGCAAGTCGCAGTGACTTTTTTTCCCACGATAATGCCCTCATGTTACCACCCGGCACACGCAACGTACGTATATGCTAGAACAAAAAAATATTAAAGCCATTGAAATTATCACTTACTTCAGGGCGCCAACAATTTCATTCTCATATTATACGCACATACCTCTCCATATGCGCCGAAAAATTGAACCACGTTGGTCTTGTCTGCCGTGCAGCCGGCAGCAGCCAGGATAGTGCCGTTATGATTCCAGCGACAATCAATAATCATCATGTTTGATTCTACGACAACACTATCTGAAATTTATTACAATGACTTAGAAAGTTTTTTTTAAGTAATATGTATTTATCATATTATCTACTTTTTTTCTAAGAGCAGTATCGAAAACATCGATTTACCTTCCTCATTGCAATTTTTCATTAACAATATCACGCCACTTCTGTAAGATATCGCTAGAACGGGTCTGTTGGCTGGAGCACTTCCCGAGTACCAGTCCATTGTAACAATATCCATTGATCCCGACACACCGTGAATTGTAACTGGCATCTACAACGGGAAAAATATCGTTTTGATGCAAGTAGGTACTCTTATTAGTACTACAATATATCTACTTACTATGTATTGCTTATTGCAAAAATATTGCTTTATGTAAGATAAAATTCGGCTTTGTAAAGCGTCGTCACTGTCACTCATACTGGTGTGGCAGTCTCTTTCTAAAGCTCCGTTTGTCATTTACCTATGCCCTGATGTTTACTTTTAACATAATATACACTGAGTGGCAGTTTTGTGAACAAACTAAACTTATTATTTGGGATTTTTAATGGGAAACAAGGCTTTAGCCAGGAGTTTATTTCGGGGAGGTAGTAACAACGTTATTTTATAACAAACCGTTTGCCCGTCCGATGGGTTTTCCCGTCGGCAAAAATGTCAAAATTCTACACCAACTTTTTCATCCCTTAGTTCATCCTTTTTAAATTTTCAAAAATCCTTCCTTATTGCTAATGTTCGTTGTATAAGCTTTTGAACAAAATGTCATGCTTCTAGAACTAGTAGTTCAGTCAACGAATGGCCCAAAATGTGGTTTAGAGTGCGTGAGCAGGAGCTGAAGTAAAGGATCATAGCGGGTGGCGATCTGTAGTTTCTTTCTACACTCAAGTTGGTTTTTGACACTAACTTAATATGGAATTAAACCAACTACAGAAGCTACTTGGCATCTATTTTCATTAATAAATAATAAAGAATAGGTTTTTGTTCACAAATTCGGTTAGAGCTAGGGCTACATTTATTGCCGCCATTGCCGGTAAGTATACAATGTACACATGACATACTGTAAAATTTCCTTGATCATCATATATGTGCAGCTCGCCATTGGTCAGCGCAAAGAGAAGCTGTGAATTATCGGGCGACCATTGAACTGCAGCAAGCCCTGGCCCTTTAATGTCTTTGCCCCACACTCGAGAACCATCCACAGAGCCCACAATAACAGCTCCTGTAATAATATATTAAGCTATAGCCGTTGCAAATCACGAGCGCGCGGCATGTGACTTTTATTTAAATGGCATAAGGTTTAAATTCCAATAATTGACTCGCGCTCGTAAACAGCAATTAACAGTCATCACTCTCAGCACTAGAGTTGATGAGGAAGTCGTTATGAGGAAGAGGAAGCAGATAAGGACGTATTGTATAAATATAATATAATTAAATAATAATATATATAATAATTATATATAATATATTATATAAATACGTTTTGAGATAGTGGATGACGATGAGGATACGAGGAGAAGGCAGAGGATGAGGAAGAGGATGCGGAGAGTATGAACGCGGAAGATGCCGCCTCTAAGCGACAGAATAGATAAGCAAACAGAAATGATGATCCTAGTCATAAGTATGACCCCTATTTCGCGTAAACAAAAGACCGACTTTCTTGCCTTCAGTCTTGATATTATGCTTTGCATGTCCATTCATATCCATACCAACAGAAATCTACTCTACTGGTACTAAAAAGTTACAGGTTTAATAAATTGCCTCACCATCCTCATAAGCTATGCAGATTTTTTGGCCATCAGAACCCCAAGCCATGCTTCTCACAGTTGATTTATTTCTGTTATTTATCATTTCTTCGTACCAGGACCCCTGGAAAGTAAAACAAACTATATTATAGTACTTTCCAAATCCATCACCACACAGAAAACATAAATAAAAAGTAATTCCAGGAGGGCACATTGACTTTAATGGCCTTTATTCACACAAATGTATCAAAATAAAAAATTAAATTGATGAAGATGCCACTTTACAAAGTAGAAATTACCTTATAAAGCATCCAAACAACAATGACCCCATGCTCATCACTAGTGGTCAGCTTCTGAAAGACTTCATTCCAAATAGCCACACACAACTGACCCGTGTGGCCTTCCAAGCTTAGATTCATTGAGAGATTACCGCCACCTCCTGTAATGCATTAAGAAAATAGTAATTTGCCTGAAATGTTTTGATCCAAGTTAACCAACCCCCTCCCCCCCCCTCCCCTCCCCCATCTTAGACAGACCCAAAAAACTCTTGGGACTGTGATTGATCCTGAATTACTAGTCATTATTGCTTACGCACAAATAAGGATTGTGAAAGGGAACAGCTACTCATTAAATCATGCATAAGCACATACAAATCAAATGTTTTTGATTGCAGTAGTTTGGCTGTGCGTGAACTTACTTTTTATTTCAAGAAGAAATAGGTATTATGGAAATCTGTATACACATTTAGCCTAGCCTCTTAAATTAAAATAAATTGTTATAATATTACCAGATTCCAATTTTAAAACTTTTAACATGCCATCTTCCCCACCAACAGCAATGTACCCAGATGAATGGTTCCATGATATGCAAGTTACGTTTGATTGCTTGGGTATTGCAATCTGAAAAGACAATAAAAACATATTACAAATTACAGTCTCTCTGTTCCTTACTTTACTAAAAGCTTTAGGACCACCTGAACCACAAATCTTCTTAAACTAAGGTTTCCTAGAAGAGCAGTGGCCACCAGATAATGGTTGCAGTGATGGCTATCATGAAAATGATGGAAGCGGAGTTACGACTTTTTGGTGTCAAAAAGCACTCCCTAGGAAATATAAATTCATCATAAATTTGTTTCAGTGACATCATTCCCCTGTAAATTGTAGAACACTACTCTTCTAGGAAACCGTAGAAAACCATGTTTTTTGGCTTGGTTTATATTCAGTGTATGGACGCCAGCACATCAAGCTACTACAATCTGTCAAATTTCTTTAATAGATTTTCAACTTTATCTCTAAAGCATTAAAGTTCAAGGTTGATTAAGAAAATTTGACAGTTTCGGGTAGCTTGATGTGCTGGCGTCTGTACCACTAGCTGGCATAAGTATGTTTATATGAGTAACAATTTCTGTTTGATCTAAAGATTAACCAATATCTTTAAGACATTGAAGTCTATACCTGTAGGATATTGTGTATTTAGTACCAAAAAAATACTATCACACTGAGGGCTGTTTTTCCAACGCCAGATAATTTTATGTTCTTCCATATAAAATCTGTCAGTTTTATTCACCGAATAAAAATTATCTGTTGATTAAAAAATCAGCCCCAACTAGACTTATTTTATTTAGTTTGAAGGATTATAATTTAAAATGGTTATTGAAATAAAGGTACTTAAGCATGTAGTAGGTATGTAATTGCAGTTTCAGTTCTTAGCATTTCAGATTACTTATTACTATTTTAAATGTATCTATAATCATTGAAATAACAAAGTTTATATCACAGTAGTAGCTATCACAGTCATATAAGTAGAAAAAAATGCACTGTAGGAGTTACTTAAAAAAAAAAAGGAACTGGACAAACTACTTTAAAGTTTGGTAAACTACTTTTGTTTAAGTCAACTATAGAAAGATATTTTTAAAATAGCGTTAAAATGATAGGGTCATTTATTATGGAGCCCTAGAGATAATAAAATATGCGCGAGATCAAATATTTGAATCTTTGCACCAAAATCTCTATGGAAACACCGAATCACAACAAAATAAAATAATTATTACTTACCTTCTTACTCATATAAATGAACATTTTGAATGTGTATGTCCAGTCCGTTTTATTTGCAGAATATTATGCTTTTTAACGCGTATTTTCAACTGTTTATTTTTAATTTACAACGCAAACATGAAGCAAACTCAGTTACAAACTTACAAACAACAAGAACTAAATCCAACTGTCAACCAAAGTGTCAAACTGCCAAGTGCCAACAATAGAAATCTATGGTGCCAACTGCTTCTGCTGTGACGCTGTGTCAAAAAAGTAAGAAAAATATTGTATTTGCTGCATGTTGGTAAATTCTACATTATGCATATTCTGCAACTATTTGTTTAAAAAAGTAAACCCCTTAAAAAATTGTTCTTCTTCTTTTCGTAAAGACAGTACAAATACAATTTGGGCTCAGTAGGAAGTCACTTTATTGCGCCGTCAGGCGTTGTACCGATCGTCAAAGATGCAGGTGAACGGCCATAATTATTCAGATGGGTCATAGTCTAGTCAGGAACAACGCACTCGCACTAAAATGTTTGATGAATGGACGATAATACGCAATCGATTCAGCTCTTTCCAAATAGGCCACAGCAGTTCACGACCGGGAGGCTAGTGTTCTTAGGGCCCATATTTGATAGAATAACTAGTTCAAATCGTTTAAGCGCGTTCCTTTAAAATGGTAGTTTTTACTGTTAATAACTTTGTTTAAAAGCCTTTTCCCAACTATGTTGGAGTCAGCTTCGATCCACCCGTGCGGCTGCTGTTATTTAGTTACGAACCTCTCAAACACTTTTCACTCTCTCCAGTCCAAAACCCCATGATCCCAATTTAAAAAAATAAAATAACATCGATCGATGACAGTTTATCTCAACTGGTAACATTGGGAAAATCAATATTTACAGAACCGAAAACATGTCAAAAAGGTTTTCGCGAAATCTTCTTAAAATAATTCAATTTTCAATCATTTGTAATGTTACTGGTAATTTCGATTTAAACAGTTAATTCAGCACCGAGTCCTTTGCATTTTGTACCTTTTTTATATTTTAAAGTTCGGCTTATACAGCCGATATTTTCAACGCAAGATTTCAAATAAAATAATTATTAAGTTCATGAAAATGTTGGGTCGAAAACAAAGCCTTAAAGGGGAGCCGGTACTAGCAGACTACGGCCCAGAAGAATCTCTAAATGAAAGTGCCGATATTGAATGGGTCAATAAGGTAATTTATGCAATGCAATGTATTTTTTAGCAGGTACAGGCTTTCTATTGGACAATCCACTTGAAGGCTTAAAAAGATGTAACAAAAAGATAACATAAATAATATTTTTTGTTTCAGTTATGGGTTAGAAGAATTTTAAGATTATGTGCTTTATTAAGTTTAATGTCTGTGTCACTGAATACTCCTAAATCATTTGAAAAGTACCCATCTCTACAAACTATAACATTTGCTGTGGACTGCAGTGTTACCCTCTTATTTACTGCAGAAATGATAGCTAAAATGCATATTAGAGGAATACTAAAGGTATGCTTTAAACAAAGATTTGTTGTGGTCAACTAATAATTAGTACACAGGGTATTGTAGCATCTTTAATAATTATAATATCTTTGGAATTTTGAGCTAATTCCTTAGTCCTATTAAATAAATAAGGAGCCAATAGTAGTAGTTTATGCTCTAGAGATTTGAGACTATCATAAGATGTTTTAGCAATGTTTATTAGTCTTCATTTTTGAATATATATGTTACATCTGTCCCTAATATTAGTTGACCACTACTGAAATAAATAATATTTAAAAAAAATAAACCTGAATTGAAGACTAGATGTCTTTCTCTGAGATTTTACCTTCATATTCTATATTGATTAATTTGAATATTGAATACTGGATGAAATACTTATTAATGTTTTCAGGGGGATGTCGCCTACTTAAAAGACCACTGGTGCCAGTTTGATGCCTCGATGGTATTCTTTCTTTGGGTATCTGTTCTCTTACAAATGTTTGAGTTGACTGGTATAGTACCCAGATACAGTTACCTAAGTATTTTAAGAGCACCCAGACCATTGATAATGATTCGATTTTTGAGAGTATTTTTAAAATTCTCCATGCCAAAATCTAGAATCAATCAAATATTCAAGTAAGTGGATTTAATAGAAAGATTACTGATACTAATGATATTAAGATACTGCCTTGCTTAAGTCACTTGCATTTTAAAAGATATAATATGCTTGATAAGAATTTTAATTGGCCTTTGCCTAGCGGTGGTCCTATATAGGTCAATAAAAATCCTTGTAATTTTTTCTATGTATGAATTCACCACATAATGCTCACACTTGTATTTTGTCTTTTACAGGAGATCAAGTCAACAAATCTATAATGTGACCCTATTTTTCTTGTTCTTCATGTCGCTGTACAGCTTGCTAGGTGTACAGTTCTTTGGAGAATTAACACATCACTGCGTCAGGAATGATACAAATCCATAGTTAGTATTATAATCTACCACATGTTTTTAAAATTTTTGGTTTTTGAAAAGTGATCCCTATGGTAGCTAAGAGCATTGTTATTGTTGATATGCTTGAAAAACTCCGGACAAATTTTTAAATTTTAATCTGTCTATCTCTAATGGTAGGCGTGGCTGTCTGTTCAAAAACCTAATATATTAATTGTTGTAACCCTGTGTATAAAATAATTTGCTATAATTTAATAAAATATTTAAGTTAATTATTAACTTTCTGTTTTTCAGTGAAATCACTATAAATTCCTTAGCTATTCCTGACACATTTTGCTCTCCTGACCCTGGTTCAGGATATCAATGCCCTCCTGGAATGAAGTGTATGAAACTTAATTTATCCAAATACATCATGGGATTCAATGGGTTCGAAGAGTTTAGTAAGTAGAAAAACAACAATATTACTGGGCTTTAAATCAAACCAAATTATTTATGTTATTAAAAACGTTTTGTTTCTGTTTAGCAACAAGCTTGTTCACTGTCTACCAAGCATCGTCTCAGGAAGGTTGGGTCTTCATAATGTATCGCGCTATCGACTCTCTACCAACTTGGAGATCAGCTCTATACTTCAGGTAAAATCAAAGGAATACCTAACTTCATTCTATCAAGTATCAATTAATATTACAAATTATTGTAAAACTTTACAGCACAATGATATTCTTTTTGGCCTGGCTGGTCAAGAACGTTTTCATAGCTGTGATCACTGAAACATTCAATGAAATAAGGGTACAATTCCAACAAATGTGGGGTGTGAGGAACCCTATTACTAAAGGTAGCACTACCCAGTTTTTCACTGGTGACGATAATGGATGGAAATTGGTTACTATTGATGAAAATAAACATTCAGGTAATTATCATAACTATTATAAGAAATAATATAAAAATCAATGTTTGTTTGTTCATATTTTATGCGCTGCCATATCTCTTAATCCGATTGCGATAAAACTTTATTAACTTACGGCTAGCACTTGCGCGAAGTTAAAAATAAATCACGGGGAGAAGCTAGTGATAAGTAAAATAGACAAAATAATCTTCACATTACTTTTTTCTCCAGGTAGTGCACCAGAAATATTCCATAGATTATTAAGGTCCGCATATTTCCGACTGCTAGTCATGGGGGTGGTTTTGGCTAATGGAATTATAACAGCAACAATGAACTTCAAACATGATGACAATCCTAGAGAATTCTTTTACGAGAAATACTATTACATAGAGGTAACTGAGTTTGTGTTTACGTGAGCCATGTTTTTTTTCCTAAAGTTAAGTATAATATTTAATAAAACAATTATTTTCCAAACTTTCAGATTGCATTTACCATATTCTTGGATTTGGAGGCATTAATCAAAATATGGTGTTTGGGTCTAAAGGGCTATTTCAAGCACTCTGTTCACAAGTTTGAACTACTGTTAGCTATTGGCACTACCATTCATATAATACCCCAACTGTACATGTCAGGGTTCACATATTTTCAGGTAAATACAATACTTAGTTGTAATAAAATACTTAGTTGTAATAAAATACTTAGTTGTAATAAAATACATTTTGTTCCAATAATTCAGTGAAAAGAAGGCGTTTGTAAGGCAAATAAAGTGGCATTTTTTATTAATTTGTTTTGTTTTAGGTTCTTCGGATAGTAAGATTGATAAAAGCATCACCATTATTGGAGGGATTCGTCTACAAAATCTTTGGACCAGGAAAGAAACTTGGCAGCCTGATTATATTCACAATGTGTTTACTCATCATCAGCTCTTCTATATCAATGCAACTGTTTTGTTTCCTGTGCGAGTTTACTAAATTTGAAACATTTGATGAAGTAAGTAATATCTCGAAATTATGGGCTACATTAATTTGCATATTTTCGGTCCAAAATCTAGATACCTACTTAATTTTTTTTTAATCCTTCACTGACAGACAGCGCTCTTCCTAAACCGCTGGTTATATTAGCATGAAATTAGCACTAGTACTAAGGATGGATTTGTCGAAATTCTACCCGTAAGGAGGTTAAATAGTGGATGAAAGTTTGTATGTAAGTTCGTCAGTTTTTCCGACTGAAAATCTTATCGGGCACACGGCTTATCATACAATAAGTCCCTACAGACCTATAGTAGCTAGTAGCTACACACTTACACAATGCTTATAAATAATGTTAATTCAGATAATTGTAGTATTAATAATAATCTTTGACAATAATATTATGTTTTAGGCATTCATGTCTATGTTCCAAATTCTAACTCAAGAAGCCTGGGTAGAGGTAATGGATGAGACCATGGTTAGAACAAGTCAAACATTGACGCCTCTTGTTGCCATTTACTTCATACTGTACCATCTATTTGTTACTCTGGTAAGGAAGATCTTCAAATAATTATGCTTATAATGCACTGATTATAAAGTTCTCATAATTTTGTACCATGTTCCAGATTGTGTTGTCACTTTTTGTAGCAGTAATCTTAGACAATTTGGAACTGGATGAGGATATTAAAAAACTGAAACAACTCAGGTACCGCCAACAAAGCGCGGAAATCAAAGAGAGCCTGCCATTCAGATTAAGAATATTCGAGAAGTTTCCCGATAGCCCGCAAATGACTAAGCTGCACAAAGTCCCCGGCGATTTCAATCTACCCAAGGTTCGTGTAGTTGTATTACATATTTAATATTATATTCAGAACAAAAACGGTAATACCTACTCTACAAAGACGCACGATTGCATGAAGGCATACAAAATATAAAGCACAAAGACAAAATTCCCCGTGCAAAGGCTCTTTCATAGAACTCTTTATCGCGTTTACACTAAAGTATCAGTTAGTTTGTCCAAGTATCAGTTCCGACTGTTACATACATAGCCAACCACTTCGACTAGAAGGATGAAATTTTGCACGAGAGTTCCTTATATCACTGTGATTTTGGAAAAATAAATATTCTAAAAGGGTTAAATTAAATAGGGATGACATTTTGTATGGAAGTTGGTAATATTTGCCGATGGGAAAGCTGACATACGGCTTGTAGCTACATAAAGTAAAACAGCATACAATTTCTTAGTATTGGGTACATAATGGTTGTGGTGCTACGCAGGTCCGCGAGTCGTTCATGCGTCAGTTCGTGTGCGAGGTGGAGGGCGAGGAGGAGGCGGGCGCGGCGAGCGGCGGCGACGTGTCGCGGCGCGCCTTCGAGTACATCGGCGTGGCCAAGATCGCCTTCCCGTACCGCAAGCGCTGCCTCGTCAAGACGCTGCTGGTGGCGCCACCGTCGCAGCGGCCCAGCTCCGCGCTGCGCCGCCACGTCGTCAGCTCCATCATTGAGTTAGTGCAACACACCCTGCCGAACTATCGGTGGGCCTGCATGACATTTCATCGCGGTAATAGCGTTAAGCGCTGGGCTTTTAATACCCAGCTTAGGCTTAATGGGTCACCCTTTCGGTACAGCGCCATGTAAATGTTCTTCGTGTTATTCTTTTTTATTGTTGTTGGGTCATGTCCTAGACGGTACAAATGTTTTTTCTAGTTGTTATAACTGAAATCTCGTCTGTCAGAACGGAAATTATCCGAAATGTTTTGCATTGGTTTATGTTGCTATGATTTTTTTTTTTCATTTACAGGGATTGATTTTGTTGCAGTTAACAGTCGCGTGATTAAGGTTTATTTTATTTATTTCTTTTTCTGTTTTGCTTTTTAATTATGAATGATAATTAAGTTTGTAATGAACTATGATTCATAATTATTTGATGCTATTTCAGGGACTCTAACAATCACCGACCCCTGCTGGGAGATTCAGCGATGTTAGCGACTGGAGGCAAGTCTGGTCTGAAGCCGCAAGGGACAATATCGAGCGCAAAGCAATTGCGGGTCGATCAGAAGAAGTATGTATTTAATTTGGTTGCAGTATAACTTGAATTCAGAATCTTCGATACTATTTTTGAACCACAAACTCAATTTCATACAAGACAAAGTTTAAATTCGATTGTAACAAAAACTTCTCAAAATACAACTCAGATTACATAACGCTAAAGTTGACAATAATTGAGTAAGTGACAAAGGACTACCAAGGAGGATCTAATACCAGCTGACCCGACAGACGTTGTCCTGGACTCATACACCAATACCCATAGATATTAGTTTTTCCCGAATATTCCAATTTTCCAGGCAACTTATCCAATTTTTCTTTCCCTGAAAACCTTAGTCGGATCATTATGAAAATAAAAAAAATTAAATAACCAAATCGGTCCAGCCATTCCCAAGTGATGCGCTTATCAACGAACAACATTTCGTTTTTGTTTATATAGATAAATAGATTCTGAATTCAAGTAATAATACGGTAGTGTTTAAAAGATATGGCCTGATTAACGAGTGAGCAATAATATGGCTCTCAGGTTCGGCTCGCGCTCTATCCGGCGATCGGTGCGCAGCGGCTCCATCAAGCTGAAGCAGACGTACGAGCACCTGCTGGAGAACGGCGACATCGGCGCCGCCTCGCGCGTCGTGCCGTCCTCGCGCGCGCGCCCGCCCTACCTCGACATCCGCCTGCTGCAGGCCAAGCGCCAGCAAGCTGAGATGAGGAGGTGACCCATCTCTTCATTTATACCTAACTAGTGACCCGCTCACATGAACGACGTGCTCATACAGGCAGACACGAAAAGTGACTTCAATTTATAATATGTATAGACAGATTATCAGCCGATGAATGCTGGTGACTATATTTGCCAGTATTACGCTCTTTTGTTGACTGTACGTTTAATCAAATTGTATTTTAGGAATCAACGAGAAGAGGACTTACGCGAGAATCATCCACTGTTCGACACTCCCCTGCTGATAGTCCCGAGAGAGTCCCGCTTCAGGAAGATATGCCGCGCCATTGTGGACGCGCGCTACGACGCCCGGCTGCGAGACCCCGTCACTGGCAACGAGAGAAAAGTACATTATAAAAGTTTTCAGTAAGTATTTATCTGCAACTCTGGTTATAGGTATGTATGGTTATGAGTAGGTATGTCAAATATCTTTAAGTTTTATTACTAACATTACCTCGCATGTTTGTATTTTCAGTAATTTCCTCGGACTAGTGACTTACATGGACTGGGTCATGATCATGGTCACTACTCTCTCGTGCTTATCGATGATGTTCGAAACACCTACCTACAGAGTTATGGAAAACTTCGTTTTGCAGGTGAATGTAACCCAATAAGGAATGATTTACCAGATTCACTAATATCACCAATCATCAACTATGGCTAACTTATTGTAAAAAGTCTTAACAAATAATTGAATGTCTTATTATTTAGATTGCTGAATACGGGTTTGTGGTGTTCATGAGCTTGGAGTTGGCGCTGAAAATTTTAGCCGACGGTTTGTTTTTCACGCCTAAAGCTTATCTGAAAGATGCCGCCGCGGTGCTGGACGTATTTATCTATATTGTAAGTATTTCCAACGTATCAAAAATTAAACGATTTTTACGCATAAATATACAATTAGGCGGGTCCACACATTCACACCCATTCTTAAAAACTATGACCTCGATTTTGGAGAAAACTAAGACTGTTTTTAACCCACTTCAAAAAAGGAGGAGGTTTCTCAAGTCGACCGTATATATAATAACGGATAACTTCGTCGTTCATGAACGTTGGAAAGGAGATATGTCAAGGGTGGTCCCATGATAAGGAAACCAGGATCTGATGATGGCATCCCAGAGAAATCGAGGCGTTTGTTAATTTTTTCATTAAGTATTTTAAAGCACTACAAGTATATATGATTTTTTGTGGGTAAAAGCTAAAAAGTGAAAAATAACTTTTTTACAAAAAAAAAAAACAACCGGCTTCTAAAAAAAACAGTACAAGTTGAAAAATAACTTTAATTTCGGAAGTCGGTGTCAAAAAACGAAAATACGGAACCAACGACACCAGCTTCCGAAATTGAAGTTATTTTTCAATTTGTAGTTTTTTTTTTGGAAGTCGGTTGTTTTTTATTTGTATTTTTTTTTTTTGAAAATATTCTTATTTGTGCCATAGGATACCAGAAAGCTTTAGAGTCCGAGAACTCGATAGCTTCTTGCAAAAAATAACCACCTAGTCTGTTCTTGCACCGAGCGATATTGTAGTCAATTAACAAATGCTATTGACAAAACGACCCTTGTCGATAAAAAAATCACCCAGTTATTATCATTCCCTTGCCCGTTACCCAAATTTATTTGAGGTCGGCGCAACATGTATTTTTCTTTCATCTCGGTAGTCACTGTAGTCACCCCCTTTCTACACAATCCATCCATCGTTTCTTTGGCCTTCCGCTACTCTTACCTAACCATTCCCGTTCAACGTAAAAAATCATCTAAACTATCGATAAAAAAACCGTTATAATGCATAATTATATTGTATGAGTGTTCGTGCAGGTGTCGCTGACGTTCCTGTGCTGGATGCCGCTGCGCGTGCCGCCCGGCTCGGCGGCGCAGATGCTCATGATCCTGCGCTGCGTGCGGCCGCTGCGGATCTTCACGCTCGTGCCGCACATGCGCAAGGTGGTCTACGAACTGTGTCGCGGGTTCAAGGAGATATTGCTCGTGAGTAAACAAGGAATAGGCCTGCTAATCATGCAAGTTATATTAACAGTATTCCTTGTTGGTATGGTACATGGCCTCTGGAACGACAACTAACACAAAAATTAGCAAAAAAAAAAAAATTCGAGTGCCCGTAAACTGATATGATTGGTTGAATGAATTGTCAACAGCCAATCGCATCACTTGACTTGCGTTTAATTTTGATCTAAATCAATTTGGGCTATAGAGACGTATGAGTTACACAGAGGTCGCTCTTCATAGCCGAAGTTCCTTTGGCCAGTGACGAAATAATTCAAAAAGTACGTACTGTACTTTCGAAAATTATTTCATCACTGTTAAGTCAACCAAGAACACTATAATAATTATATATCTGTGTCTGCTTGAGATTTAAACTGTGCAATTTACTTTTGAACAGGTATCGACTCTATTGATCCTCCTGATGTTCGTGTTTGCCAGCTATGGGGTACAGTTATACGGTGGCAGGTGAGTGGCAACATAGTTGCATTATATTAAATTGAATTGGCTTTGTTTGACAAGATCTGATACCGATAACGCGATATCTCTTATAGTATCGGGTTTAATAATTGCAAGGTAAAATACCAACTTTTAGAAGGTTGTTTTTGGTAACCTACTTTCTGTGCCACGGTTGGGAAAAGGCCTCCCCTTATTCCTTCCAAACCCCACCCTCACCTTCCACCCTTCTATGGCAATATCAGGCCTCGTTTGGTCTGCATACCTTTCCAGGTCGTCACACCACCTTCGCTGAGGCCGGCCTCGAGAGTGATGTCCAGTGAGTGGAATGTTGTTTATTGAAACCTATCACGTTTCAGACTGGCGCGGTGCAACGACCCCACGATAACGAAGCGCGAGGACTGCGTGGGCGTGTTCATGCGCCGCGTGTTCGTCACTAAGATGAAGATCCGGCCCGGCCCCAACGAGACCTTCCCTTCCATGCTCGTGCCTAGAGTCTGGTATATAACCCATGTTAATATAATAAATTGCCCATAAAAGGCGGTTGGCTGAATGGAGAATTAAAATAACCGACAACACAGCGAACATAGCCGAAAAATTGCCAAACTTAAAGTAGCAGTGGACAGGGGGCATAGCTTGAAAAACGGATAGCGGATGCAGTCGAAAAGTTATGGAGTGGCGACCGGGTATCGGAAGACACAGCTTCGGTAGGCATCCCACAAGGTGGTCCGATGATGGTCTAGTGAAGATCGCAGGAAGCACAAGACCGGTCGGCGTGGCGATAATCGGGGGAGGTCGTATGTCCAGTAGTGGACGTCTTTCGCCTGAATGATGATGATGATATCATAGAATATGCGAATGATAAAAAAAGGACGTCGTATAATCGAGATGAAATCTTTCTATTCAGTGGTTTGCAGACCTAGGAGGTACTATCTTGTGAGAATTCCTTAATTACTATATTTATTGTTTCAGGGCGAATCCCAAACGATTCAACTTCGATAACATTGGTGACGCACTTCTAACGTTATTCGAAGTACTGTCATTCAAAGGCTGGTTGGATGTCAGGGATGTATTAATCAAAGCATTAGGACCGGTTAGTCTGCAAAAGTTCCTTTAAAAATAGGTCTCATGTTCATGTTTATTTTTTTATCTCCCGTTGTAAATGCCATAATCTGTGTTGCCAGGTACACGCAATCTATATACACGTTTACATATTTCTTGGCTGTATGATTGGACTAACCCTGTTCGTTGGTGTGGTGATTGCTAACTACTCGGAGAACAAAGGCACTGCTCTGTTGACTGTCGACCAGCGACGTTGGTAAGATACTATTTTATACATCAGATCCCAAGAAAAGTATGCACTTCGAGAATCATCGTGTATTTTCGGAAATACTAACGCGCGATGATGATATCTAATATAGAGCTGTTACAACCAACAATGGAAGAACTTGTCTACTTTGTAGTACACACGCCGTATGGTATGGTATGTCGCTGTGTGTACCATTAATATAAAATTAAAGATTATCAACTATGCGATTCCAATAAACTTTCTCTCTGTGGCGCGACGTTCTTACTGATTCGGAAACACGAAGAATACCGAAGCGCATACCTTTTCTGGTATAACTATACTTACGTAATGCATAATATTGAATACAAATTAAATAATTTATGTTTAAAACAAAAGAAAAACAAATTAAGGTTTTTCCGATATAAAATGATTGTCATTAAGTATTATTTAAAGCATTTTTCCAAAAGGTATATTTTTGTAAAATACATATAATATGATTTACTTAGACTGACATGTCAAAACATTAAGATTTCTGTGCTAAATAGAAATCATTTTCTGTTTGTCACGCGTGCAAAGCAGAAGTGGGTTGCTAAGTATACAACTGTGTTCGTTTCCAGGTGTGACCTAAAGAAGCGACTGAAAATCGCTCAGCCACTGCACTTGCCTCCTCGCCCGAACAAGCGCAAAGTCCGCGCCTTCGCCTATGACGTCACACAAAACTTGAGCTTCAAGCGAGTGATAGCGATCGTTGTTCTAATAAACAGTGGATTGCTAGCTGTCACGGTTAGTCACCTTCAGCCGTACATTGAATTACATGTTCGTTAGTTTGCCAAAGGCCGTATTGTGTATGGAACTTGAGTAGACAATGCAAAAGATCGAGTTCTGAGCTCAGCAATCGGATGGACAGATTCGTGCATAGAGATGTTTATGTTTAGTGCACGCCCGTAAATATGACATATCGAGCTTTAGAAAGAGACACACACACAGTGCTCAACTATGCTAAACTTTTTATTAAACTGTATGACCGATATTTACAGTCGGGTGCTGTGTGGTCAGTCTAATTTATGGGTTCCCATGGGTCGCGCCGCCCTTGGGGGTGTAGACTGCGTAGAGTGACTGACAGGGAGGTGCGTCGGCATAGAAACCTAAACGTTTCGTAATACTTAAATAGGTGCTGTAAACTGAGCTAAAGCTTTTC
Source organism: Apamea anceps (assembly GCA_951799955.1). NCBI lineage: Eukaryota > Metazoa > Arthropoda > Insecta > Lepidoptera > Noctuidae > Apamea > Apamea anceps. The sequence continues at coordinate 11,450,102 of OX637505.1, read as the reverse complement.
TGCATAAGTCGAAAAGTAACTTTTTGGGCGCAATAGACATTTTAAAAGAAAGGGGCGCGTATGTTAAAAGTTTGGGAACCTGAACTAACCGATAAAACTTTCGACAAAGCAATCTACGTAGCTGTATTTAAGTTTCGCCGTCGACATTCCAGTGGTCTCGCTACTCGCCGTACACGGAGCAACTGGCCCTCACCTCGGCTCTGCTAACTCTCGTGTTTGTGGTGGAAGTGCTGCTGAAGACCATTGCGTTCACTCCGCGCGGCTACTGGCAAAGTCGCCGCAACCGATACGATCTGCTCGTTACCGTCGCGGGCTGCATATGGATCTTTATGCATTTCACTTTGAAGGTAACTCATAATTTAATTTGTAAATCAGTTGTAGTGAGGTTTAGATGATACTTGTCTTGGGCCTTCAACTCATGAGCAGCCGTGGGGGTATGTTGGCCTTTTTATTATGTTGAAATCATGTATTTTTACCTAATGGCTGGTTGCGGTATACAAGGCCAAATTAAATTTACATACCGTAAAACGGAATAGGGATAGAGGGATACAGGGGTGAATCGGAACGAAACATTAAAATGGATTTTAACGTTGATATAATATAGTTTGTTGCCTGAAAAGACTCTAATGTGGTTACTGTTTTTAATTAAAGATTAAGTGTCCTTGTTAGCAACAAACTATGTTATTTTAAAGTTCACAACCATTTTAAAGTTTCGTCGCGATTCACCCCTGCATCCCTATTCACCCCGTTTTACCGATATCCAATGATTACATGGAACTTAAACATAACTGGCGAAATCTGGGTGTTTAGGTACAGACGCCAGCAGGTCAAGCTACTCGAAACTGTCAAATTTCCCCAATCAACCTTGAACCTAATGCTTGAGCGATAAAGTTGACAATCTATTAAAGAAATTTGACAGATTGTAGTCGCTTGATGTGCTGGCGTCTGTACATCTCGACCTAACCGTTCAGGGAACACATGCTCGGTGTTATGTGATGTTTATATCTAATAATGTTGAAACAAAACACATCATGTTTGAGAAGTTTCTTTGATAATAATGCTCTCATTACAGCCAAAACAACACAAAAATGTTGTCTTGAATGTGTCATGTTGTGTTTGTAGAACGACCTGTCGTACTTCGTGGGCTTCATGGTGGTGATCCTGCGGTTCTTCACGATCACCGGCAAGCACACCACGCTCAAGATGCTGATGCTGACGGTCGGCGTCAGCGTGTGCAAGAGCTTCTTCATCATCTTCGGCATGTTCCTACTCGTTTTCTTCTACGCACTTGCTGGTACTATCGTTTTTGGAAACGTCAAATACGGCGAAGGGATTGGCAGGTAAACAATCATTTTGGGATTTGCGTACTAACAAAATGTATCGAATCATACCGACTATATAATTTTATTAGCGGCACTTGTACAACGATTAAAGTAGGTCCACATTTGTGACATTGCGATGGACAAAACTTCATCCAACACTTACCCTGATAATCATGATGTTCTAAACATAATTATTAAATTAGCCTTTGCTTTTAAATTTAAACTCTTTAAATTAAGGCGAAATCAACGACTAGTATGTAATTTGAACCTCATCATCAGCGTACAGTAGTCCGCTGCTGGATATAGGAGTGTCCAATTGCACGTGATTCAACTCGATTCTCGGCAACTCTCATCCAGCTCCTACCAACCATCCTGCAAAGATCGTCGCTCCACCTCGCCTGAGGGCGTCCTACCTTACGTTTGCCGGTTCGCGGTCTCCACTCGAGCACTTCTACCCCGTCGGTCAAGGGCACGACTATTATGGACGGCGTATTGCCACTACTTTCAGCTTGTTATCTGGGAGCTATGCCGACAATTTTTATCTTATTTGCAGGCGCGCAAACTTCAACTCGCCGATTCACAGCGTGGCGATGTTGTTCCGCATAGTAACGGGGGAGGATTGGAACAAGATCATGCACGACTGCATGGTCGCGCCGCCCTACTGCACGCCCGCCGACAACTACTGGGAGACCGACTGCGGCAACTTCACCGCCTCGCTCGCTTACTTCTGCACCTTCTACGTCATTATCACGTACATCGTGCTCAACTTACTTGTGGGTTAGTGCAATGTTTTTATGTAGATAACAACACGATGCTGTAATCCACAAAGGGTTAGGTACAGTTGTGCAGACGACAGCAGATCAAGCTACCCGAAACTGTCAAATTTTCCCAATCAACTTTGAACCTTAATTCTTTAGTGATAAAGTTGAAAATCTATTAAAGAAATTTGACAGATTGTAGTAGCTTGATGTGCTGGCGTCTGTACCTATAGTACGCCCACATTTTGCCAGTTGTGTTAGAATCCCATGTAATAGGAGGCGAGACTATTGCCATCAACCGGGCGCAGTTAATCCAGACTCCAAGCTACTACTGAGAGTGACGGGGCCCCATAGGGCCGAAGCCTGCCAGGGTAGCGGGATTGTCCGAAAGGGTTACCGCTGCCCTGGAACATAAAGGGCTAAGGAAGGAACACGGGTAGGTTTTAGTCAGTAAGAGTCTGATGACACTCCCTCCTGCTCCACCCGGGAGCGGGAGGAGTCATTTGATGATTTCCCATCCTCAAAAAAAAAAGCTACTACTGAGAAATTTCGTGATGGAAAAACCCAATAAAACTTCGCCCGACTTGGGAATCGAACCCAGACCCTCATGCTCAGCAGTAGCTCTTACGACCACAAGACCAACGAGGCAGATCAATTGGATCAATTGTAATTGGAAATAGACTTGCAATAGCCGAGTGTAAAGTGATTGCCGCTTGATAAACTAAGGAGACGACTCGGACAAAGTTGAAATGCTCATATGACATATTTTCAGCTGCCATCATACATACAATGCACCACTATGGGTAAACTGTAAAGGAACCTACGCATGAGCATAATGAGCCTATAATGTTGTCTGGCTCTGTGAGAACGAACCTAAACGTAAGAGTAAATAATATCGCAACAGTAACAGCATGTTTGTATGTTGCAGCTATTATCATGGAGAACTTTTCATTATTCTACTCAAACGAAGAAGACGCTCTTCTGTCTTACGCGGACATAAGAAACTTCCAAAATACATGGAACGTTGTGGATGTGCATCAAAAAGGTGTTATACCGGTTAGAAAGGTAAGTTCGACATTAATCTCAAACATTTACGTCAACCGCGCGTTTTTTGTGGTTTAAGTTTAGCTATTCATAAATTTGAACCACAAAAAACGCCCTTACTGCTACGAAATAACGGTGTTTTCTATATAAAATTGTTACCAAGGCCATGCGGTTGCACCAGGTTAAATAAAAATGTATGGTCTTAATCGCATTTCAGGTGAAATTCATATTGCGGCTTCTGAAAGGTCGTCTAGAATGCGACACCCACAAGGAGAGACTGTTGTTCAAGTACATGTGCTATGAGCTCGAGCGTCTGCATAATGGCGAAGATGTTACCTTCCATGACGTCATCAAGTAAGTAGCCATACTTTATTGTAGGCTTTTTCGGGGTTGCGGAGAGTAAAACCATAGTAAAAGCAAACAAGTACGACATCTTCATACATTCGCACCGCGCGCGGTTTGTATGTGAGCGCGCTCGTACGTATGCGTCGTCGCACGCACACACTGACAAAATTTATCGCTGCTAAAGGTGCGCCAGTCCTGGCTGAGACGCCGGTAATATCGCCCGCGCCCGCGCACGCTTCGCCGCTGCCCTGCTGCTCGTAATAAATAATTTGTACGTGTACCTACCTACCTCCTTTAACTACAAAGACTTCATAATCATTTAATTTTATTTGAATAAATACATGATTCAGTAAAACCACGTTTTTATTAGTCATATATTTCGATCGTAATTTTTCAAATAACTAAACAGATAACATGACGTAGGCAATGAAAAAAATGTAGTCGGCTCTGGTCTATGTACTTACACACGGCTACACGTCAAGCTATACAAAACCAGTTTGTCTTGGCCTCACTTTGTATGATATTTTCTCACAATGAACGGTCAGCTAATATTACTTTGGTTTTGCATAGCTTGATGTGTAGCCGTGTGTAGAAAAAATAATTAAATAAAACTTTGTATGAAAGGTCCCTGATGCTTACCCTACAGGGGAACATTGTTTTGTATAGAGATTGACTATGCATTTTTGACGATTGAATAAAGTATAAGTGACAGCCCTACGAGTTTAGGCTATTATCGCTCGCTCGGGGCTTGAGTTGGCGTACTTGTTTGCTTTTACTATGGTAAAACTAAAAATATTCTTTCATTTTTGACAATATAGAATTGTATATACCTATATTTATATATATTTTTTAATGATAACAGTATGCTGTCGTATCGCACGGTGGACATTCGCAAGTCACTGCAAATGGAGGAGTTGTTGGCGCGGGAAGAGTTCGAGTTTCTGATCGAGGAGGAAGTCGCCAAGCAAACCATACGCACGTGGCTGGAGGGCTGCCTCAAGAAGATACGCGCCAACAGTAGCGTACGTTATATTATGGACAAGAAATTTAAAAAATACTACAATGATTCACATATTATATTCTACATACTGATTACCAGTGATCGGAGTAGGTAGATTGATTTTTGGTACTTGTATCATAGATGTTCACAGAAAGAATAACATAGATAAGTCATTTTCCCGGAAAGTAATTACGGTGTTTCCGGATCCAGTTAAACATTGTTAATGTTGGTAGTGATATTATTACTACTCAATTCATTTAAAGGAACGAGTGAGCTACCTGGTATCGTCGCCGGGCGTACGCATTGTTTTGATAACCGGTTAGTGCACCACCCATGATCCATTGCTCAGATTGGTCGTTGGGTTATGTCAAATCGTGACTGGATAACGTTTAAAAAAATTATGAACAATATAATATTGCTCATTTTAATACAATTCCTACCTAAGTTCCGTTTTTTTTTTAAATAATCAAACAATTCCGAAAATCCGGAGGAATGTCCATATTAATATATACGTTTCGGATCAATGACCCCAATTCAATCTACCTACTCCGATCTCTGCTGATTACCTAGTCGCAGCTCCGCTCGAAGAATATTTCCTAAATATTGCAAACTCTACTTGAATTTAAAATCTTAGGTAATTTACATTTATTGCCACTTACTCAACTAACCACCGTAGCGTTCTGTTAATTGTTGAGTGATAATTTTTAATCAAACCGGTTCCTGAAATGTTTTGGGTTGCAATGGAATTTAAACTTTATAAAGTATGTTCTAATAAAGTATGTTTTGGAACTACATACTAGTTCCAAAACATGATAATTATCTGATTCTGATTTCAATTTTAAACCTTCATGTTTATAATGTTGTTTTGTGTTACAGAAACAGCAGACTAGTTTAATCGCTGGCTTGAGGAAAACAAATGAACAAGCTGTTGACATGAGCAGCGAGAAAGTTGACAAAGAAAAACTGGAAACTGAAGCTCAGGTAACCATATTATTTGATATTGATAGCATTATGCATGTTTATGAGGAAAGTACAAAACTTTAAATTAATTTTCAGCAGGTGATCGCGAGCACAGGACGCTCCGAAATAACAGAGTCCACTTCACAGCCTGTTATATCTAGTAAGAAAGATTTTTAAATAATATTGTTTCCTTAATAAACACAGGTTCTGAATTTGTGTTAATAATATTTATTTTAATTTTTCAGATATATCATCATCATTTGATTCACAACCGAAAAGGTCGTCGACAAAAAGCCAATTCAAGAGGCCTGGATTACCATCTGTCACAATTCCGAGGTAAAAATAGGATTTTCTTATCTCAATAATAACTTAAGAAGTGATGCCCTCATACCCATCATCTATATTGAATAAAATAACTTGCAGACCGGAGAGCCCGGTCAAGAAGTATCTTCAGCCAACACTCAGTGATCCACATCCTGCCCTCATAAAGAAGACTTCTTGTAAGTGTGAGTGTTCTATTTTGTTACTAATATTTAGATTCCTTTATTTCATTTAAATACTTATGAATTACATTTTTAAATATTATAAGCATTTAAAAATATAAAAAAATAGTAGCCTACCCGTATCGGGAACAAGGTCCAAGCTACCGGCGGCGGTCAGGGCTCCAAAGGGAGGAACCTGCTGACACTGCGAGCCGTGTCCAGAAGTACCGCTTTCTGAATAAAGCCCTTGATCCAGCTGCCCAACTAGAGCCTCCTCAAGTGTTGGTCGAGGCTCTTGGCTATTAAGCCATTGGCTGACACGACTATCGGCACATTGATCGCTGAGTCCACATCCCACATGTCGATTCCTCGCGAAATATTATTATCGTTAAGTTAGTAATATAGCGTAACTACTAATCAGAAGATAGAATACCCCTAGACTCCTTAATCGAGCCACCTTCTTCGTCTAGAGACGGTAGTACTAATAAAATTCATTACTCCGAAAGTGCGATACAAAACTTAAGTTGGATCCAGTGTCTTTTAGTCTTCCATTTCGAGACTTAAGTAGATGTTCAACCCTTGGGGCTCATAAACTCACGAGTCACGGGTTCTTTGAGTCTACACGCAGAGTTCACAAGCTCCTAATTTTGTATATTCTACTTCATTCCCTTATAACTACAGATAAGAACTGAGATGACTCAGTCCAGAGTTCTTTTGAAAATACTCAGTCTCGAGTTCTTTTAGACAAGGCTTGAGTCTTGCTGTAAAAGACTTAATATTCAAAAGGACTTGAGCTCTGAATATTTTTTATCAGAAGTCAAAGAGAACTTAGAAGAAGACTTAGTTAGAACTTGAGTTTCTTACAACACTAGTTGGATCGATTCCCGGTTCAGACAAGCGACTTTAAAAAAATGTTCGAATGCAGTTTTACTTTTTATTTATTTATTGATTACGTCAATATTTAGAGTACTTTCCTTCCAAGGCCCACTTTCAACTTCCAAGCTGTATATAATTATTATATCCACTGTCCCTAAGGCTGTCCGTTGCACTAGGAAGACGAACGCGTGTCCTACTTGATGCAGCTGACGGCCCAGCAATCCTTTGATAAGATACCAATAGATGATTGTTTAGTTGGGATAGTATCTCGTCGTCGTCGTCGTCTGCCTAGCCTTTTCCCAACTATGTTGGGGTCGGTTTCCAGTCTAACCGGATGCAGCTGAATACCAGTATTTTACATGGAGCGACTGCCTATCTGACCTCCACAACCCAGTTACTGGGTAATACGATACCCCCTGGTAAGACAGGAGGAGGAGGTGGATAGTATCTCGTATTGAATATTATAATATATGTATCGACAGCGTCGGTGAAGAGTGGAGTACGCGTGAGCCACAACAGCGGCGGCGGCGCGCGCGACCAACCCGTGCTGCACGACGTGCACTCGTGGTGGGGCGCGCAGGTCGCACGACTCGCCATGCTCGACGCCGAGTAACGTATGCGGCCCGTCAAGCCAACACCTGCCTGTTACTTCATTGTTATAAGCACTCCATTTGTGTACTACTCCGTGTCGCCGAATTTAATGAATAACTACTAAGTATTACATAATATTTGTAGCAAAACCAGATCTATATTAGTTTGACTCGAATTAAAGTTGATAAAATGAACAGATTTATTTTAACATGTTAATAATTAAGTATACTTGTGTTAGTGCCAAAATAGTTGGAAACGAAAATAAAAAAACCATAAAAATCTCTTAATTTTTTTATTCAGTATCCCAATATTCTGACGATCTTTTGATATTTGAATAACTTTAATGTCAGATGATTAAATTATACTTATTTACACGACGAGGATTTACAACTCGTAAACTTGCTAGTTGGAGATTCAATTTCTATTAAAAATAACAAAATTAAATTAATATTTTAAGAAGCGATAAATTATTGTAATAAGTGACACATTCCAAGTGAGAAGAGTACTATTACGGTAAGGGTGAGTACGAGACACAGGTATCGTCCGGCGATGGGGTAGTGGAACAGCTTGGCGTGCAGGCGCAGCGTGGACGCGTACAGCAGCACGGCGGTGATGTCCTCCTGCGGCGTGTCCTGGTGCAGGAACGGGCGCACGCACAGCTCGTGACCCACTGACTGCGTGCGCCGGCACTCCTTCGACAGGCGGGCGGCCTGCAATTATAAAAGTAAAATTAAACGTAAACTAATGCATACCTTGCCAACCGACTTTGAATGTTTCTTTGTCGGCAAACGCTCAAAAGTTCTCTTTTGTTACAGCGTATATCAGAAAGACAGACCATTAAAGTGAACAACTTTCTTCATGGGACCAACATCGTAATCGAAAAAAAATATCAGCCGCCGTCCAATACATTTGGGTTGAGTAGGTATTGAAGTTTTCTATAGGACAATTTACCCCTGATACATGCTGTCTATTTTGCCATTACCTGGACAAATGGTACAACGACCGCTGATATCCACAAGAGCTCATTAAGGATGCTGATACCAATCAAGGGTTCCGTTTCAGTGTCCACCTTGTCCAAGTTGAGAAGCCACATAAGACCAGAGCTAGCCCATGAAATGTTCACGATGGTGAACAAACAAACTGCGGGTGCTAGGTCATCATTCAAATATTTTAACAGCTTGCGGAATTCTGCTATTTCCTGCAAAATGAAAATTAATATTTTTTTATATTCGAATATTTCTTGTTTGACCATGTTCTAACAAGTTCAAAGTTAGGTCAAAGGAAGACTCACTCTCATCCAGTTAAGCGGAGTAATAGTTCGGTTAAGAAGGCGCTCTTTGAGGAACATGAGATGAGCCTGCAACAGTTGCGCTTGAAGGCAGTAGCTTGTGATGATAGTCGCCTGCACCATGTCGTGAATCAATGTGCATATTATAAGTAAGGTCTTCAACAACATTCTTACTTCATATGAACTGGAATAAAATTATTATAAGATCAGTACCTACTTAAAATCAACATTCCGTGGTAACAACCGGACATTGACAGCACCTTTATGTCGTAGCAGTAAAGGGGTTTTAGGCCCCTCGCCCACGGCGACTTTTTGTACGTGCGTTAGTCGCATTTGCAACGCGCTACAATAGCGATGCCAACGCGCTACAGCATCGCGAGTGTATCGATGCAAACGCGCGACCGCTTTCGTTGCCCACGCTTCGGCTGTCCACGCTTCGGCTGCTTCCATAAAAGCAGCACCAAAGAAAACGTAACTAATGTTGCCTCAACGGATTCTATCTTGCAACTGTGGCATTTTTGTGCCGTTACTGAATCACGTTTGCATCGCGACAGTATCGCGACTGAGAATCGTGGTGTGGGCGAGGGCAAACAGCTAGCGACCGCATCGCGGCTGTATTGATGCGAACGCGCGATAGCATCGCTACAAAAAGTCGCCGTGGGCGAGGGGCCTTAGTAGTACAAGTGAACCATCACAGACACCCGTTTGACCACACGTATGTACCTATAGGTATACACTCAAGGACAGTTCGAAAAGGTGACATGCACCCACTATGTGGAAATTGTATTTCTTTGAGAATGCTGAATATTTTCGTTCCTTGACTATAGGTATCTAAAATGTAAGGTTTCTCTTTACCTTGTCTCCATCCATCTGAAGATGATGTTACCTCTGGCTAGCATTAAATTGACTGAACACAATGATAGGCACATCCACAGGACGCTGAGTATTATGAAAAACCACAACATGCGTAACAGGCGCTTCGGCTTCGTTGTAGGCATCCCTTGAGGTGAGTAGGATGACAATAGAAATACCTAAACAAGAAGAGCTTTATTTAACTTCTATTGTTACGCGCCATTTTTGCAAGTTAAGAACTTCAGAATTCATGCTACGTTAGTATTATAATGTATCACAAATAATCACAATGAATTTAAGTTAGAATACTCACTCTTTCCATTAGATTTTGCAATTGTTCATTATCTGAGATCCGAAATAAATATAATGCGTACAAAAATCCCACATAATGCAATATGCTTGGTCCAATGTAGGTGAATATAACGTTTCCATAACACACTTCTTTATAATTGTCGTATTCTAAAGTGGATGTTAACGCCAAAGGAACTAACTTGTAACAAAACCCTCTGTCCCGTCTGAAACATAATCGCCACATAACTAAGGAACAACATGCAGCTCAATTTACATTCTAGCAACATTAAAGTTATTTATTACCTGAAACAAGCCATATATTGAAGTACATATCCTAAAAACATGAGTATCGCAACTTGTATTGAATGAAAATGTGAGCAACAAATAACGCATCTAGAAGAGTTCGATACATCCAGTACCGGCCGCAGTCCCATAATAGTCAACAGTTTTAAATATGGGAGTAATATCTGCAATGATAACACGCAGTTATATCAATATAATAGAATAAAGTCGATAGGGAAACAAAATCAAAACTTCGCAAAAAATATTAAGTACCTTAGATTTACAATAATGTAATATAGCAGAAGTACTCATGTATTCCGTATCAGGGGACTCCGTTATTTCTCCGATCTGGAAAGGAGCATCAATGTGTCTTTGAAGGTATAATATAAAAAATGCGCACTACATACCTACACATAATAATTACTGAACTTCTCACTTGTGCAACTCACAAAACATTCTGGTGCAAATGCGCACGGTGTCCCCATTGTAGTGAGAAATGCAAATAATAAAGGATTACTCACGTCCACACTATTGGCGTCGAGACTGGACCTGGTAGATCTCTCCATCGCTGGTTCCGCGAGCTTGTCATTCCCCAGTACATGGCTGTCCAGTAAATCACTAGCTACATAATCATTTAAAAAATTCACATTATTCAGTTTATTACCCATATCTACACATTAATTACCAATACGCACATTATACGACATGATAATATATTAATAATTGAACGTTTATGTAGCAAATAACTAAGATTTCAATAATGACGGTAGGTAATTAAAAGCTTATTGTGCTTACCACTACCGTATGATGCGTTGTCGTTTTGCATTTTTTTATGCTGCTAGTTCACCTACTTATATATTTGAGCTATTCCCAAAATTTAATTTCACTTTCGGGGAGAGTTAAAAAGGATACATTAACAACAACAGATAACGATTCACTGCAATGTTTTTATAATATGTAATAACATCATTGACTGCGTACCTACTTGGCATTGCACTGAGTCAGTGCATTCACTCTGATAATAGCCAATGCGATGTTAATGTCATTATGTTTACCTACATCGCGACCCTACCAGTTTTAATTTATTTGTAAAGCACATCCCGGAGATATTTTGTTAGATTGTCAAGATTATTATGATGGATGATTTATGTGAGTAGATATTGTCTATTTTAAAATGTCTACATGAAACTCGCGTTAGAGGGTATAAAATGGACATGAACTTAGCAATATGTGCTCACTACGGACAATGAACTTTGATAAGCCAGAAATAAAGATAAATGGTGAGACTAATATTTTTCAATTTTAAATCACTTTCTCTGAGCTAGTAGACGACTAAAACTTTAAATCTGTCTACCAAGGTGCATGTAATTGTGAAGCAGCAAGTGGAGTCGCAACTCGCAAGTCACATACATACCTTTTGACTGACTGCTTGCAATATTATGTGCAACAAATTATTTTTTCGGGTTTTCTGTTAGCAATTAAAATAAAATCAGTATTATAATTATTCTACTGAAGGTGCAACGTCTGGCTCTGCCTACCAGAGTATGACTGACTAGGCTGACACGTAAACAAGGTAAAAAAAAAGATATTTAATAAGAATTCATATGCACACTGCACTTTATTCCTATTTAAATTAATTTTATCAATATGATCTAGGAAGCTTCTGTTTTGTTAAAAACCCTGTTCGTCGCACAAATTGTTTTCTCTCTTGATGGTGTTTCTTCATTTGACGACTATTTTCCGATTCTGACTTCTTCCCTCTCATACTAAACTTCATTTCGCGGTTTCCACCGCTATTGGTTATCATTGTTGTAAAGCTTTCTTTAGCTAATCGATCTCCTAAACTAGCTTTGCTCACCCGTGATATACTTTTAATAATATTTGAAGTTCTTGGGGCACTATTTGTGTTATAATCTTGCTCCTCGTTGGGTTGTGAGTCATCTTCTCTTCGGGATTTATTTCTAATAATTTTGTGTTGTTTTTTAACTTCTTTTACCCACGTTCGGTCTTCATCAGAACTATCGCCGTCATCACTAGTCTCATACAGTTCCATATCAGAATCTTTATCTTCAGTTTCTTCCACCTGCGAAATGAAAAGAAAAAATGCCATATTTCATACATATTTATGCACTCTCATAACAGAATAAAAAAAAAGAGTTCGAAATATTTTTACAATCTTTGAATTTGATTTCTGGGCTAAAGGTTTTATCCTATGTATCAAGTGCAGAACAAACTGCCTATACAAAATACTTCTACAATTATAGAGGAGATTAGGGGATATTCTTTGTTACCTGCATTGGTTCAGCTTCCACTTTCTTCTCCTTGTTTTTATCTAGCCTAGACAAAACCGGGTTGAGTAAACGATATTCTTCAGCTCCTCTATCCACCTCAAAGTCAGGGTTTTCAAACAAGGCCTGTAATAAGAATGATATTTTTAACGACATTGTGACTAGATTAATTGCCATTCACAATATACACTGAAAAACTTAAGCACACCTTAAAGCGGTCATCTTTGAGTAGATTAGCTGATTGTTTCTTTTTTCTTCCTCCATAATCCATGAGTTTGGATGCCAAATCTCTGTTAACTTTTGGTAAGTTGTCCTCAACTTTAATTCTAGATGGCCGCTCTTGTTCAATCTTTTCTCTTATCTTACGTTTCTTGTATTGTTCAAACGCAAATGGATCCGCGATTGACTTTGCTCTCTTGTACAATCGCACATCAACAAAGTATCTGTAATTTTAATTTGCATAATTAATAAATGAATGAATATGAGATTCAAAAATTACATTACGTAATAGAGAAAACAAGTCTTACCCATGCATGTATGCTCTTAATAGATTTGTTCCCAGCAAGTGATCTAATCCTAATGATTCCAGTTCTTGTTTAGTGATGAATTTATAATCATCATAAACTGTTTGTGATGCTGAGCTCTCTAATTCCTCAGTCAAATTATCCAAGAAAGCACACCATCTGGGTGCAGGACCTGGTAAATAGTGAAAATACTTTTAGTTCAGTTAATTTCTAGCGTCCAGGCACTATTGTTTTTTATAGTGTTGTGTTCAAGTTGTTGTGCACATACCTAATGATGGAATGTAATATATTTGCATTTTTTGATCTTCAACTGCCATCATACTTAATCCTGTGTTTGGAAAAACACATAAATCATTGAAATCCACTGATGATTCTATGCTTGTATATTGCTTGCCCTAAAATAACCACATTGAAATTTGAATAAGTTTATTAATTTCAAAATAAAATCAGCAACAAGTATTGGTAATAGTTTAGGTAAACATACTGTATTTTTATCCCATATCTTCACAACAGTAGCATCCATAGAATAAACATAATTCATTGTTTTATGGAATTCTAATGATTTTATAGGTATTTCGTTCATGTGATCTTTAACAAGAAGAGGTTTACTTGATCTTATGTCATACAATAGCACATGACCTGTAGATGTGCCTACACCCATTCTAAGAGGACCATCAAATTTAGCAGCAGTTATAGCAGGCAACCTGTCATTTCTGTAAATATACAATACATACAGAAAATTAAAATAATAATTAAAATGAATAACAATTCTAAAATGTTTTTACATACTTGTACTCTGAATCTGTACAATGCATTGCACAATCTAGTATTCCTTGTCTTGATTTGGTGCGTGGGTCCCAGGCTTCCACATGGCCAGATTCTGTACCAAGCATTAATAATCCATGTTCTTCATTCACAGCGCAACAATTAATTTCATTTGCTTTTGTAACATATGGTGCTAAAAACTGACCTATTTCCAAATTCAATCTATACACTTCCTGTAAACAATAATTTTTAAGACTTAATACAATATATCAATCATTATTTCATAGAACCGGTACTTGTAAACAAATTATCCACATACTGATGAGGCACCAACAACAAATAGATCACATGATGGTCGATGGTATGCTATATCTCTTCCAAACCGGGGTACTCGAAGGCGATAATGTCGACCATGTCCCGCATGAAATTCAACATATCGATCACATTGCAAAAATACAATCTGTAAAGAAGAAAATGTTTTAAAATGTATTTCTTTCCTAAACAGGCCAGAGTATAAAAGAACAGCTTTTAATCTAGCATTAATATTTAAATATGATTATGTTACTTACTTTTGAATAATCTTCACTCAATATTTCAAATGTTATTACTTCAGAGTCAAGACACCGTTCAAACTTCAAGGACAAATTGTTAACATCATAACATTTTATTCTTGGTTTATAGATGCCTGTAGCCATTATATACTGTCCGTCTTTAGAAACCCGCAAACTGGTGCTCACTCCTGGCATGTCAAACTCTTGAATCAATTCAATTCTTCGCCTCAGGTCTACATTCTTTTTCAAAAGAGCCCGTTTTTTCCTTTCCGTCAGCCACTGTAAAATGTAGAAAACATTAAATGTAAAGAGATTTAAGTATATTTAAATTTGTACTGAAAAATTTAATTTCCTACTGTTAGGTTATTTAGGATACACTTACATCAGGAAGAGACTTTCCAACGCTGAGGTTGTAGATCTTAACGTTATCTATTTCGGAAAGCTGCATGATTGTTACAACAAGCAACGAATGTTATGTTGTAAATTAAAACGAATTAATAATTATTTCAAAACACAAGACATGCTTTTTTTTTTTTTTTTTTTTTCCTTCGCCCTTCATGGGCAGGCTAAGGTCTTGGACCATACCGCCTCGTCTTCAGTCTTTATTTTCCTTCTTGACTAAAAGTAAGGCCAAAGCCTCGTCTTCAGTTACATCCTTCTTGTTCAAAAATAAGTAAGGCCGAAGCCACGTCTTTAGTTTCATTCTTCTTGTCCAAAAGTAAATAAGGCCACAGCCACGTCTTTAGTAGTTTATACCTTGTTTTATATGTATTTTAGGCCAAAGCCACGTCTTCAGTATTCATTAGTCAAAATCTTAATAATATGTTGTCATATCCGTGTATTCGTCATAAACATTTTGTGTAATAAGGTCATATCCGGGTCATATCCTTCTATTATGTCGCCCCGAACGGTCAAATTGCCCATCCAGTGCTGTCAATAAATTTATACAGTGCTATGTATGTACTGTAATTTGCCAGCAAACTTTGAGTGTCGCGCGGGATGCTTGCTGGAGGCTTACTATGACCTTTTAAGAAAACGTTCAATGTTCATTCAGTTCAGAAGCAGGCCTAATTTAGTTCTGCTAATAATCGTACTATGAGAGTCATAAAAGTGAACGACTATTGCACGAAGTTCACCGAAGTTGAATGGTAATGCTTGTCTGTGGCCTGCTGTAATGCCATTGTCTTTTTAATAGGCATCGTTCAGAAACTTAAATCTAATTCTATTTTCACTTTACCGGTTTTTTGAAAATAATAGAAACATGAGTTTCTTGGGTATACACATATTTAAACTATTATTATGTATAACAAGTTACCTTGACACATTATCTAAAAGCACTACAAAGCTCATTTTCCCGTTCAAAACAACTTTGTAGGATTCAACGTGATTTTGAACGTGTGTGATAAGTCAAGCAGCAATTAAAAAAAAAAAGTATTTTTACGCGCCAAATAAAATGTTTTATGTTTGTATACCTCTTCACAATGTCGTTACTTCGTAAGTTTGTTTACTTACATGAAAATATCATAATGGTATACTTACTTGCTTCAGAGATTAATTATAGGTACTGAATGTGGTGAATTTATTTTTAGTGAAACACGTACAAGTCGTGTTAGTATGACCCAACTGCTTCGCCGGGAGTTCTTAAATAATCATAGAGAAATAACAGATAAGTACATAAAAAGCTCGGGAATATAGCAAGCTAATGTGGAAAAGGGTTGCAGAGAGAATATAGTATTTGTGCCCCCCCTTGTATTGTAAGTCTAATCGTATTACTTAAACCTTAAAAAAAGTAACGAATTTATCATTTAAAATGGTCATTTTTTTTAAATAAAGCCTAACCGGGATCACGAAATCGTTATAAAAAGAAAATGTATTGATAATTTACTCAATTGATTCAATTCCCGATATGGTTGTTAATGTAATAAATACGTGTATTGAAGCGTGTTTAACGATTGACATTAAAAAAAAAACGAATTATATACATAATTACAGTTCGAGGTGGTAACCAAATCTATTTTTATTAAGTAAAACAATTTACCATTGACGCTGCAGCAGGTCCTCCTGTGTTTAATCTCATTTTTAAGTTTGCTTACTCTTGCTTAAAGTAGTGTAAAAATCATCGTGAAACGGATTGTAGTTTTTGGTTTCTTGTCAGTTTGACTCTAGTGTTGTTACTCAGTCATAAACGGTCAGGCACTCGATTGTCTCGATTACATAATTCGAAAATTCAATTGCAAGTTGAATCTAATCCATTCCATTCAAACTAGCAGCTTTTTATGTTTGAAACGCACACAATAAAAAACTTAAAGGAAAGAATCATAGCAAGATCCAGAAAAAAACAACCTACACGTTATCAACTGACAGCACTCTAACCCACAGAACAGAACTGTATTTTCATCACAGTATTATGTCGGTTAATATCACCATCACGTTGATATCACACGATATAATCATTTATAACTGAGATTGCTGGTAAATCTATACTTAATTGGCGACTGTGTAAGACCGAGACTATTGTGATCTATAGTACCTACTTAAAATATATTATTATAATTATAGAAGCTGTTGATGTAGTGTATCATTTACCTATTTCTAATAGTACTTTATTACCTACCTACGTATTTAACTAGTGTGGCAGTGTTGGTCATGTTGGTGATATTTATCTAATCGCGACTACATCAACTGGCACACTGAGAGAAAATGAACTCAAGCCTTTATTTTATTTAGATTATCGAGTTACTTACATAAAATCAAGCCGCAGCACTATCTGACACTGTCAGAAAGACAAGTTTAGTGACAACAACACTTCATTCATTCATTATATTTAGTCCGTTTCTTTCGAATAGTATGAAATTGATATTTCTGTTTTCCTGTGTAATTGAAGGGTTTTAATGAATATGGAATATTCAAGACGGTACAGGATTTAGTCCAGAAGGATGATGTGTTAATTGTTCAGTAAGATTTCAACGCAATGTGCGAAGACATTGTTGGCTGTTCTGCACGTGTACACCTAATGTTGAGCGTGCGGTATTCAAGTATTTTTATCTTGGACACGGTATCAAGATGAGAACTGGAACGACCTGCATAATTTAAGATGAAATACTATGTATTTACTTCTAAGTCGTCTGACTATTGATTGAAAATATTGATATCCTACATAATAGTAATAAAAATATTCAGTTTAATAAGTGATTTTTGATTTCATGATCGTATTTCTCAGTATTCCCGTTACACGAAGTTTAATTATAAGTACCATTGTAATCTAGACATCTTATGGAACAAATAAACATACGTTTCATTAATAGACGCCAAAATTGGAGGACCTAATCGCCGAACAAAAAAAAAACTCCTTTTACATTCTGTTGGCAAAGGAGTAGTTAAGTCTGCATGCAAATGGTCAAAGGTATTTTTACCATATCACTACAATGTTTTCATAGTGTAGCTTTATTATAAATACCTACATCAAAGCAATGCATGATAAAAAAGGCTACTGAGAAGCAAGCTAAGAGTTTGGTTTCATAAAATATAATTGGCCATTGAATCCTTGTTTGAGCATAAGATTGCACTAGGTGTTAGGTACTTATTTATACTATGTGTGATAACTATTATTTTATTTTTCGTATTATGTCAAAATAAAAAAAGGTTGATTTACAAATTTCCTGTTATTTATTTTCCTATAGAATAGAAGATGTTTTATTTCCCTGATTCCCTGCATCTTATGTTACATTATTTCGGCGCAGCATGTCCTCATTTAAGTCTTGTGCACGGAGGTGCCAAGGATCCCAATCGAGCATATCCCAGAGTAGTGAGGTTCAATTATTATTCATTAATCTCTTCTGAAAGTTGATGTCTTCTGTTGTTTTCATGTAGCGGCGCATACTCATCCAAGGGTTCTGTGATGGCTTTTTCTAGTAGTAGTATATATTCCTCGCATTCTGCGTCTGTTGTGATTTCCTTTGGTAAGTGCGTGGTCATATCCCATAATATTCCCACCCCTTTGTCTCTCGTCTGGTTGAGTGCGGTCATTTTAAGGTTGAGGTCCCCGAATGTGATGTTTGGAGCTGATCAGTGCGGTATGGTATAGATATCCCCTTAATTTTTAGGGAATCTCCGGTCAGATGATCATAAGTGAGGTTAATAGCGACGCCTTTGAATAGGTGGTCTCTTTTTTTCGGTACCTGGGGTTACGCGTCGGTCCCACTTCAGCGTATTCCTCACATCACATACATACATGGCTGTAGTAAGATGCGACGTGATCTTGTCGTAGTTCAGGAGAATCATACGATTTTGGAAAAGTCGACCCGGCACGGCACTCGTTGACTACGATTAGGTATAAGAGGTTTATAACGATCGGCTAATGGTTTAGCTCGAAGAATTTACCTTTCAATCCTTGAGCATTGATGTGCAGTATGCGCAACTAATGATATTGATTACTAGATAAAATAAGAAAAATATTTATTTACAAATTCCCCGTATTCATTTCAACAGGCTTATTTATTTCCCTAGTGCGACCCCGTTGGTTTCTTTTTTCTATTCGATATTCACTCCAAATATTACGTACTCGTCACACAGAGATATAATAAAAAAACGTGTGTGATGGGCACTGAATTACAAAACAATGTTGAAAAGCTCGTTTAATAGTAACTTATTCAAGATGGTTTATTTTGACGTTACAGTCGTTCAATATTCGTTTTGTTGCTGTCAATTAGCAGGTCATGGTATGAAATTCTATACAAAAAAGAAGGTGAACAGTTTTTGTAAACGTCAGCTTAGCAGGCCTGTTGCGGTCCTGCTAATAAGACGTCATAGTACAAATAAGCAGTTTAGTTTAAATTCTGCCCTGCTATAAGAGCTCATGGTAAGCCCCCTGACGTTTTATATATTTCCAATAATTTATCGATTATAGGAATTCTTTGTAAATCATATGCAGGGCATTCAAAAATTATATGATCTGTTGTAATAGTAGCTTAATAGAATTTTATGTTATTGAATTACTGGCAGGTTTTATGTCTATGGTTTATAAAAAGATTATGTTGTCATAAAGCAGTTTGGAAGAGATTCGAAAGGTGTGTCTCAGGTCTAGGAGTCGAATGGAGTTTTATATATTATGTTAGATGTTTAGTTTTGTGTGACCTTATTTTGATAGATAAGTTATTATTGGTTTGATATGGGAAGTACATAATAAAATGTGATGTTAAACAAAAGTGAAGTTTACTTGAAGGGTCGCCTATTCTCACAGCATGAGGTTTGCAAGAAGGGTCGGTTTTTAACAGGTTATGGGCTAGAGCTCATGTTGTGAGAAACAACAAAAGAAGAGCCCAAGAAAATGTTTTGGAGTAAAAGTTAAAATTCAAAAAGAAATTGTTTAAAAAAAATTCGCAAAAATGACTGACGATTTAAAGTTGTCAAAACTGACAAACGAGTCAGAATACTTGTTATGGAAACAAAAATTATTGCTATTTTTGACAGCTAAGGAGCTCGATTCTGTTTTGGATAACGACGCGGTAACAAAGAAAGATTTTAATAAAAAGGATGCAAAAGCTAAATTAATGATTATATGCGCTATTAGCGACAAATATATGGTATATGCAATTAATTGCACAACAACCAAGGAAATTTTGGAAAAATTTGATCTACTATTTCTAGGACATGAAGATACTCAAATTTCACATTTATTAGAGGAATATTATAAATTTAAATTCGAAAACAAAGATTTGATGACGGACATAGCAGAAATTGAACATAAAGCGACAAGAATAAGAAATTTAGGATACAAGTTTGATGATAAAGAAATAATGTCAAAAATTCTTTCAAATTTACCAGAGAAACTATATCATTTTAGAACAGCTTGGGAATGTACAGCATCAGCAGAGAAAAATTTGATTAACTTAATATCAAGATTAAATTTGGAAATAAGGATGAGACGAGAATCTACACATAATTTTGAAGATCAAAAACCTACAACATCTGACAATGCAGAACATACTGGAAACAGTTTTCATGTAAGGAGTTGTTTTAAATGCGGTAAGAAGGGACATATTGCAAGATTCTGCAGAACAATAACTGGTGACGGAAAAGCTAATAACAACATAGCTCAATGCTATAAATGCATGAAGAGTGGACACAGACATGCAGATTGTAACATAAAGTTTAACTGTGTGAACTGTAAGAATGACTCGCATTTCACAAAGTTCTGCCTAAAGCAAAATGTATGTAACCTTGCAAATAATAGTGCAGAAACAGAGGTTGAATTTGTAATTGATTCAGGCACCAGCAGTCATATTGTGACATCCGATAGTTATCTTAAAGATACAAAGAAGATTAATTATAAAATTATGACTGCAGATGGAAATATTCACCATGTCAACACTATGGGCAACATTTATACGGAAAACATTACTTTCAAAGATGTTTTATGTGTTCCCCAACTCAAGAAGAACTTAATATCTGTATCTAGCTTAGCTGATGATAATTATTTACTAAAATTTTTCAGAACGAGATGTCATATCGTAAGTGAGGGCTCTGAATGTATAGAGGTCGGTGAATTGAAGCAAGACGGTCTGTATTACTTGAATATTAAAACCAAGCCAGTCATATGTTCAAGGTCAGTAAACATTTGTCAAATAAATGCTGATTTCTGGCATCGTGCATTAGGTCATGTACCTATTAACAGGACAAAGGATCTTGTCCGTGGTATAGATAGAGGCCTGGTAAAGGAGATTGACATCTGTAAAGTCTGCATACAGTCAAAATTATGTAGGAAATCTTTTAAAACAAATAGACACAGAGCTAGTAAGCCTTTAGAAATTATTCATAGTGATATTTGTGGTCCTATTGAAACAGAAACATGGGATGGTTACAAATATTTTATTACGTTCTTGGATGATTATACTCATTTTGTTAAAGTTTTTCTAATCAAAAATAAAAACGAGGCGTTTTCTAAAATAACTAATTATATTAATTTGGCGGAAAATCATTTTAAAACAACAGTTAAAACATTCAGATGTGATAATGGGGGTGAATATACTAGCAAACAATTTAAAATGTATTGTAGTAACAAAGGTATTAATATTGATTACACTATTCCTTATACTCCTCAGCTGAACGGTAAAGCTGAACGATTAAACAGGTCATTAATGGAACGAACCAGAGCGTTGCTTTTTGATATGCAGCTACCACATGTATTATGGGGTGAAGCCGTTTTAACTTCTGCTTATTTATTGAACAGGAGTGCAAATACAATAAATGTAAAAACACCAGCTGAAATGTGGTTTAATAGAATACCTAGTTTAAAACATTTGAACATTTTTGGATCTTTAGCATATTATAAAAATAATTTTCAGTTACATAAACTTGACTCCAGGAGTAGCAAAGGGCTCTTAGTAGGGTTTACTAACAACGGTTATAAGATATGGGATCCTTCAAGTTTTAGAATTGTTTATTCGAGAGATGTGGTGTTTAATAATAATAAGAGTGATGTTGCAGATTATTTGAAAATGTGTAATTGTAGAGTGAAACAGTGTGATTTAGAAAATTTATTTAAAAAGGTTAGTGTCGATATTGGTGGTAATGGTTTTCGTGGTGAAGGTGGTGATGATTTTCGTGGTGAAGGTGGTGATGATTTTTGTAATGATAGTGGTGATGGAGTTGTTGGTGATAAAGTAGTTTTTGAAAATAGAGGTGAAGTTAGTAATGAAGATGCTGAGGTTTTTGAAGGCAGTATTGAAGATGTTATAGTTGGAGTTGGTGATGAAGATAATGAGATTTTTGAAGATAGTGTTGAAGACATTATAGTTGGTGTTGAAGAAAATAATAGTTTGAGAGGGGAAGTTAGAGATGATACAGTAGTTGAGATTAGTGATGAGTTTGAGGATGCAATTGAACCAGTTATTAATGATGGATTGCGGATTTTACCGAATAGAGAAAGGAAATTGCCATCTAGGTTGAAAGATTATGATTTAGAGACTTCGTTTTTGACTTATACAGATGTTTTTAATAGTTTTGATAAAGATTTATGGAAACAAGCAATGAATGAGGAAAAAGATTCCTTAGAGAGAAACAAGACTTGGGAAATCGTTAACAAGTGTGAAGCAAATAATAGGAAAGTAATTTCGAGTAAATGGATATTTACTATAAAGCCTGGTGGAAGATATAAGGCTAGATTAGTGGCGAGAGGTTTTTTACAAAAATACAATATTGATTATAAGGAGACATATAGTCCGGTGGTAAATACTACTAGTGTTAGGTTGTTGTTGGCGATTGCAGCTCAAAAAGGTTTTAAAATTAAGCAATTTGATGTAAAGACAGCATTTTTATATGGAGAATTAAATGAGGATATTTTTATGGAAATACCTTTAGGATATGATATAAAAGATAGAGAGAATAAAGTATGTAAATTAAAGAAGAGTTTGTATGGATTGAAACAAGCACCACTTATGTGGAACAAGAGATTAACGGAATTTTTGAAAAAAATGGGTTTTTTACAATTAAAATCAGATCCATGTGTGTTTATAAATAAAGATAAAGAAATATATTTGGCTATTTATGTAGATGATGGCATTTTGATTGGTGAAAATGAGATTGATTTAAATAAAATTATTAATAAATTAGAAACAGAATTTGAAATGCGGAAATTTGATAAGACTGAAAAGTTTATAGGGTTTGATATTAAAGTAGAACGAAACTCTATTAAGATTTATCAGGAAAGTTATATAAATCAAATTTTGGAAAAGTTTAAATATGAAAACTTAAAAGATAGTAGTCATCCAGATATTTTAGTCGATACACATCAAGAGGGGAAAGTGGGAGTTGATGATGTGCATCGATATAGACAATTGATTGGTTCATTGTTGTATTTGGTTAATAAAACAAGACTGGATCTGGCTTTTCATGTTGGTTATTGTAGTAGACATCAAGAACATCCTAACTTGAATGATTTTACAAATATTAAGAACCTTTTTAGGTATATTAAAAATACAGTTAGCAGTGGTATACAGTATGTTCGTGGTAACGATTTAACTTTAAAAGCGTATTGTGATGCAGACTTTGCAGGTGATCCTGATACTAGAAAAAGTACGACTGGTTTTATTATATTTTATGGTGGTGGTCCAATTCATTGGTGTTCACGTAAACAGTCAGTCACTGCTCTTTCCAGTACTGAGGCTGAATATATTTCTGCAGCCGAGTGTATTAAAGACCTATTATACATTCAGAGTTTGATCTACGAGTTGACAAATAAATTACCAAAAACACAGTTGTTTGTTGATAATCAATTGGCTATAGTATTGATTAAAAATGGAATTTTGAATAGAAGAAGCAAACATATTGATGTTAAATATCATTTCATTAAGGAAAAAATAGATAAGAATTTGTTGGAAATTCATTATTGTTCGACTAAAAATAATTTGGCAGATATATTAACTAAACCACTGGACAGAACAAAGTTTTTGAGATTGAGACAGTGTATAGTGAGTGATACGTAAAGGACATTCTGTAATGTGATGAGTTATGTAGGTTTATTAGAATATAAGGTTGTTTGAGAATTAATTTGAAATGTTTAATGTTTAAGTTAGTTAAGTAAGGTGTTTAGACTAATTAATTCAAAAGTTTGTTTGTTGTATTTAGTTATGTTGGGTGGGTTAATTAAGCTGGGTTTTATTTTGTTTAATGAGTTGATGGGAGTTATATAAGAGATGTTATTCTAATTGTAAGAAACATAAAATTCAGAGGGGATGTTGTAATAGTAGCTTAATAGAATTTTATGTTATTGAATTACTGGCAGGTTTTATGTCTATGGTTTATAAAAAGATTATGTTGTCATAAAGCAGTTTGGAAGAGATTCGAAAGGTGTGTCTCAGGTCTAGGAGTCGAATGGAGTTTTATATATTATGTTAGATGTTTAGTTTTGTGTGACCTTATTTTGATAGATAAGTTATTATTGGTTTGATATGGGAAGTACATAATAAAATGTGATGTTAAACAAAAGTGAAGTTTACTTGAAGGGTCGCCTATTCTCACAGCATGAGGTTTGCAAGAAGGGTCGGTTTTTAACATGATCTAAGGTCTGATCACTTCCTAAGTCACAATTGATACAAACTGGCGATGTTATAATTTTCATTCTGGCTAAATGTGCATTGAATCTTCCATGTCCAAGTCTAAGACGATTTAAAGTGGTATAAAATTTTCTGCTTTTGGGAAGAACAGATCTGGAGAACCAGGGCGCAGAACCAATGGTTTGATTTATTTTCGCATACCATTTTCCTTTAGTTCTTAGTGTTTCTTGCCAGTTCTCATGCCAAATACAGGTGTTTTGTTCATGTAATTTAGTAAGCAGGTCGGAACTTGGTATGGCAACATTTCTTGTCTCTGGGATGTCAACATTGTCAACGTCAACAATAACTCTTGCAAGATAATCTGCATTTTCGTTTCCTGTTACTCCTATGTGGGAGGGTGTCCATATTAAACTTATTGAAAATCCTCTAGAACCAAGCTCAGCGTATAAAGTTCGAATCTCATGTAAAATATTTCCGGTATTAGCGTCCAGTTTCGGGTTTTGTAAGGCCATGAGAACACTCATGCAGTCGGTCACTATAAGCCAAGTTGTGTGCCCAAGATTCTTTTCATGTATGTACTGCAGAGCTGTTAAAATGGCTAGAGATTCTGCTGTAAATATAGTCATGGCTCCAGGTAACCGAACTCCATGTCCAACAGTAAGATGAGGTAGATATATAGCTAGCGAAACATTTCTATTGTTTTTGGATCCATCAGTAAATATATGCCTGTACCCAGGGAACTCAGCAATTAACTGATACACGTCTTCTTTACTCCTTAGGTCACGATTAACATAAATGTCCATGGGCCAGAATTTGCTGATATAATTACCAGTGTAACATGGCCATCTGCCTTTACATTTCTCAATTTGATATTGATCATCAATACTAATTAGATTAGAAAAGTCATGAAATATAAAAGGGACATTTACGGAATTAGAAGGACTGTATACTCTATAATAAAATAATATTTTCTTTAATAAAGGATGATTTTTGAAAGATAAAAGCTTGAGAATGTATTTGGATTTTAAAAACTGAAATCTTATATTCAAAGGAGGAGTGTTACACTCAATTTGAAGTGAATTAATTGGAGTTGTCTTCATTGCACCAGTTACGCATCTAAGATTGTGGTTTTGAAGAATCTCCAATTTGTGAACCAATCTCTGTTCAGACCCAAAGCATAAAAATCCATATTCAAAATGACTACGGACTAAAGATTTATATAGCATAAGCAAAATTTTAGGATCAGCTGCAATAGATAGTGATTTTATAAAATTAAATGCTTTATTAGCTCTACCTAATAGAGAATCAACATACTTAGTCCATGAGAGGTTGCTTGTAAAAATTATACCCAGAAACTTCACTTCATTCACTATTGGAAGAACACTATTATTGTAATAAATATGTAGGTCTGTTTCACATTCTCCAAATACTATAACTTTAGATTTTTCTGGACTAATATCCAAGTTTAGATAATGAAAATAGTTCTTTAGTCGAGTTAAAGCTTTGTTTAAAATACTTTCAACAGAACTTATATCTGAACCTGAAGCATAGATAACCAAATCATCTGCAAACTGCAAATTTGCCACTTCAAGACCAAGTACAATGTTTAGTCTATGTAAATAAAGAAGGTAAATCAATGGACTGAGGATGCCACCTTGACATACCCCTTTGTATGAAAAACGTGGCCCTATTAAACGTTTATTCACCTTGACATATACTTCTCTACCATGTAAAAAGTTAAAGATCCATATTATAATTTTTTCAGGAATACCAAGGGCACGAAGTTCACCCGACAAAATGTGCAGATTAATGTTGTTGAATGCACCCACTACATCAAAGAAGACACCAACAAAATGACTGTCCATTTTATTAGAATTGTATATGTCTAATTGCAAATGAGAAATGCTATCCCGAGTGGAGCAACCGCGTCGAAAGCCAAATTGATTGGATGGTAATAGACTATTACTTTCTATATAAAATTCTAGCCTTTGTTTAATTAATTGTTCAAAGGTTTTTCCCATGCATGATGTTAATGCTACTGGCCTATATGATTCTGCTTTGTGTCTTACTTTGTTAGGTTTAAGTACTGGAATAAGACAATCTGTTTTCCATTCATTAGGGATGATCATTTCCTGCCAGAGTAAATTAAAAACACTTAGTATGTTAGAAAGTGCCTTAATTGATACATTTTTCAACATTTTATAAGGTATTCCATCAAGGCCAAAAGCTGAATCACGTCTAGATGATATTGCAGATTTTAATTCCTGAAGAGAAAATGGATAAATTAGATACTCATAATGTCCTGAAGCTTTTACTTCATGAGGAATTGATTGAAATGGCCCCTCGACTGTATCTGGAGTATATTTTTTAAGAAAATCGAATACCCAAGGAGAAATATTATTACTTGGAGGTGTAAATGTTTTATTAAATCTTTTTGAAATTTGCCAAACTCTAGATAATGGAGTAGTTCTATTAAATGACTCACATAGAGAAATCCAACTTAAATATCTTTCTCTTTTTAACACTAACTTTTTAAGAGCTTGTAATTTTTTAAACTCAATATATTTTTCCAATGTGGAATTATGCTTGAATACTATATAGGCATTTCTAGAGTCTTCTACTGCTTTAGTGCAATTCAAATTCCACCATGGTAATGGAATGCGTTTTTTACGATTATTATTTACTGATGCTGTATCAAAAGATGTAGCAGGTCTTATAGTTGGTAATGATTTAATAACAGCTAAATTTAATAACTTTATCAAGTCATTATATGACTGTAATGGGTTATCTTGATTAATTTTAAAATCCATTAATAAACTATCAACACTCTTCCTGTATATTTCCCAATCAACCAGGTTAAAATTAAAATGTTTTGATAAATTTGAAGTTACCATATCATGTGGGATATTATAATTGTTATTAATAAGTAATCTTGTAATTACAGGCAAATGGTAACTACCTAAAGGATCATCATGAACAGACCAGTTACAAGACAATGAAATTGAAGTCGATACTACAGTTAAATCAAGTGCATTTCTTTGCCACCTATCAGAGCCTACAGTAGTCATTTCTCCATCATTTAATAAAACCAAATTATAGTCATTAATGATTTCAAGCACCTCTCGGCCGCGGATGTTCACACTGTTACATCCCCAAGCTGAATGATGTGCATTGAAATCTCCACCCATCAAGAGAGGACCAGGAATATTACGAATTAAATTATCAAACTTATACTTAGTGAATGAAGCGTTTCCGGGACTATAAAAACTGACTAATGAAATTTCTTTATTATTGCCATATTTTAAACGAATCGCTATATTTTGTATGGAATCATCATATAAAGTATCTATTTTACTAAATTGTAAACTGTTATGTATTAAAATAGCTACACCATTGTGTGTATTACCTGAGTCTAATCTTACTATATTATATCCTTTAATACTAAAACTCATGTGAGGCTTGAGCCAAGTCTCACACAATAAAGCTACATGTATGTTATACTCATATAAAAAATACGAAAAAGCATGTTTGTTACTATTTATGCTCTGAGCATTCCACTGCACAATATTCAGCTGATCCATAAAATTAAGGTTTACTTATATTATTCTGAATTTTTGATAATAGAACATCTTTTATGCTTTGAGTGCAAATACTCTTTTCGTTATTTTTATTTTGAGAAATTAATGTTACTATTGTCTGTATTAAAATATTTAAAATTGGTTCTGTTTCAACTAGTGATTGTAATTGTTTAGCAGGACTGGACTTTGAAAGAGATGGAAATGACTTTTCATTGAATAAGTCTGCATATGATTTTTTATAAATTTTGTTTTTGTTTTCTTCCACTTTTTGTTGTTTGACAGGGCACTGCGCCGAAATAGCTACATGCTTACCTTGACAATGACAACATGTTGCCTCAGTTGGTGGTACTTGACATTCTTTATAATTATGGTCCTTTGTACATATGGAGCATCTTTGGGAGTTCTTACAGAATTTAGCTATATGACCATACCTTAGACACTTCAGGCATTGTTTTACCGGCGGAATGTACGGACGTACTTCGAATCGCCAGCTGTTCAGGTCTACACTATCGGGGATCGCTGCACACGAGAATGTGATGGACACCGTCTTCGTAGGCTGGAAGGACACCCCCCCTCCTTCTGAAATAGTGCGACGCATAAATCTTCTAATAGAAATTATGTTCTTTGTGCTGGTTATTGCGTTATAAATGTGTTCGTTGCTCAGTTCAATTGGAACATGCATAATGACACCTGTATTTTCCGTAGCGGCTGCTGGAATACTGGCTTTCAATTTATAGCTATCCAAAAATTTTCGGTTTAATAACGCTGCATTAGCTAAACCAGGACGTTCGAAAATAACACCAATTTTGTATCGGTTCATGCGTAATAATTGTTTTACACCCTTGTTATATTTTTTAATGCTGGTTGAAAGGGACATCATGTCTCTATCACCGATCGGGACTAAGTCAATACTTTCTAAAAATACAACATATTCAAAGTTGCCTCCGTTTTCAGGATATGACCTAATGTAGTCGGGAATCCTGAATTCCCGATACTTATCCTTTTCTTCTTTTATAGATTCCTCTGAAGAGCTTGAGGCTCCACCGTCGTCTTCAGAGGACGCCAATGGTGGAGCAGAAGACGAAATATCTTCTTTTTTTCTTTTCTTCGGATTCCCTTTCTTCCCCATCATGAGAAAAGCAACCGAATTAATTTATGAATAAATTAAATAATTATTTTGAAAATTTGTTTTAAAAAAGGCGCCCTTTCGTTACGAATTTCCCGCGCTCAACCACACAAGACATGCTTTTTCTTGACAATGACATCCACAAACTGACAAATATATAATTTTTTTTTTTTTTTTTTTTTTAATTTTGTTCCAGACGGAACAGGCTAAAATCTGAGACCATGCTGCCTTGTCATCGGTTGGCATTTTTTTTTTCTTGAGTAGGGGGCAGTGATATTCTAGTAAATATCATTAGAGTAGGGTAGCCAGTTCAATTCATCAGTATTACATAAATCCATAATATAGGGAAATCCAGTAAAATTCATTAGTTTTAAAGACATATAAATAAGTTAAGTTACTCTATGAAACTGACTGAAACAACAGTCAGTCGAACATATCCAATACAGTGAACAAAAGAATCACACCGTACAAAATAGTCGGTTCATAATGCTAGGTTCACACTATAGAATTAGTATGTTCTATAGGTGTGGCTTAAATAGTGGTCCAACAAAACACCGCATGTTTAGTTATATCACCTAATATTATTTTAATCAATGATATGTATTTTTTGCAAAATGTCTGTTAAATGACATTATTTTATTTATTTTGTTTTTTGGCTGATAGCCCAGTAGCCGTGCCGAGCAGTAAGCCCAGAGGATTTTGAGCAAGCATACTATAATGCAGAGTGAAAAGTTTATAGATAGCTGAATAGGTGTGAAGAAAAGAAAAATTTGAAAAGTCAGACACGAGCACCATTGTATCTGATACTTTTCAGATTTTCAAAAAGGACAAAAAATACCGTGATATTCAGCGCCATTCCCAATATTCCTAATAAAAACAATTTATTGATCACTCGAACATTCTCTACCATATAAGACCATTTTGAAGCTATAGATAAAATTTTGTAGCGTTCCCCTTATGCTGCGTACACACTGGCATAACGAACGCCATCAAAATATGGGTTTCGCTCACATCGCTGGCCTTCGTTGGTTTTGTCTGGACGGTTCAGCAACGGCAACATTAAAGGGATAGAAGCAATCGAACATTTGATACCTGGACTACTAAATGTATTTGGAGGTACAGACACCAGCACGTCAAGCTACCCGAAACTGTCAAATTTTCCCAATCAACCTTGAACCTAGTGCTTTAGCGATAAAGTTGAAAATCTATTACAGTTTGACAGATTTTAGTAGCTTGATGTGCTGGCGTCTGCACATAATTTCGAAGGCCAATAAACGTGCGGTAGTCAACGCCGAATATCCTTTGATATCGAATATATCGTTCTTGCTTTGACCCAGAACATATACATACATACATACTAATTCCATGCTTTGACCCTGTGAATAAGGAATCCCACCTCTATGCTTTGACCACATCTAAAGATGATTTTGACTTTGACAGTTGACACGACTGTGACTGTGACAGCAGAGTCTAGGTTATTTATTGATTAAAAATGATTTCGGTGTTGTGAACTAACGTGTTTTTAAAATAACCACGAGATTTTATCAACATGTGTGAAAAATTGATAGCTTAACACAATATTGACAAAAGTGTCTTTAAATTGTATAGTAACCTGTAGTTCCGAAGAATTCCATTCAAATTTGGGAGTTGAGGTGTAATTCTAATAGGTTGTCTAACACTCTATTGCCGACGACCAACAAGTCTGATCTATTTTTGAGTACTCAATAGTAGCTTTAACGTTATAACTATGGCTGGCTTAACCAAAAAATTACAATTGCCTAAATCTGTATTGGACATGAAGTTCATGAAGAAAACAAGAGAGAGAATAGAAAAAGAATTAGAAAACACTCAAGATCATGGCAGTTTATACTCTAATATAATTACAAATGAAATGCGAAGTGCATCAGGTAACTTTATATCGGAGTCAAGCTTTATATTTTGTGAAACAATGCTTGAAGGCAGACTATCATTCAAAGGTATGAACCCAGAGATTGAAAGGCTTATGGAGATGGAAAATGCAGTCAAAAATGAACCATGCACTGGTGAAATGGTTAAAGATGTCTCAGATGATATTTTAGCAAAGAAAATGGAAAAGTTTAATAAAATGAAAAGACCAAACCCGAATTCAGTCAATGAATTGTCAAATACTAAAAGGAAGAAATAATTATGATCTTTAGTGTCATTGATGTGTAATAATATAAGTATGACAAAGTGATATAAAATAAAATATTGTTATGATGTTACTAACTGTTGTAATAATACATGTACTTATTTCTAAGTATTAATTTGTTTGTATTAGTCCCTACTTCTTCATAAATAACTGTGCCCAGAATATATAATGTGATAAGATTAATTTACAACAAGCAGTGTGGTTAGTGGGATTTCCCATATGCAATTTTTTAGAAGCATGGGGGAGTTTACAAGAAACTGTGATTCAACTTGCAAACCCCCAATTTTCTAACTTAAAAAATGAGAAACATTGATACAAACATTCATCCCTTATTTAATCTTTTAAGGCCCTAGCCCATCCTGAAAAAAAAAAAAAAAAAAGGCCCTAGTCCTAGACACCTTTGTAATATAATGGAACTCTGTGCAAAATTGGATGCTTCTAGCAGTGTATTGCAGAGTTGTGCATTGTCTGTCATTGAATGAATTTAAGTTATAACAGTAAACTTCCATATTTGTATCTGCAGGCAATGACTGCCACCGCAGTCACCGGTGACCCCCAACAATAGATTTTCTAGTGTCTGTTGTCTGTCAGTCAACGTGTTATAATACAGGATAAATTTTTATTCAGTGCGTAAATTTTCACAGGGTGTTCTACCCATGAATATGAACAACTTTCACTATGGAACCAACTCTGAAATCGCAAAAAAAAAATCAGCTGTTTCTTATAAAAGTTCAATACCTACTCGACCAAAATGTATGAATCTGCTGATTTTTTTTTCGTGATTTCAGAGGTGGTCCCATAGTGAATGTTGTTCATATTCATGGGTAGAACACCCTGTAAAAATTTACGCACTGAATAAAAAATTATCCTGTATTATGAACTTCCATACAGACTCATCCCCAATTTAACCCTCTAAGGAATGAATTTTCAAAAATTGTTAGTGCTAGCAAACTAAGGATCACAACTATATGAAATTTTACTTTTATAGCTTTTTTTTTGGATGGGATATCGTCAATCAAATGACCTCTCCCGCTCTGGGCTGAGTGGAAGGGCGTGTCAGACTTCTACTGACTAAAAACCCACCCGTGTTCCTTCAGTTGCCTATGCCAGGGGCCACGGTATCTCTTTCGAACAACCCGCGGCCCTGGAGGCATCGGCCCTAGCGGACCCCGACAGTTCGTGCTGACATCTCTGAGGTGCGCGTGGAATACAACGTGCCGTCGACGCGGGCCTGGTCCTTACCGGGCGGCGAGCTACCCATTACTCGTCTTACTCGCCGCCCGCAAGCCCGCGCCTACGGTGGCCGGGAGTCAGCTGTTGACTTCCGTCCAGGGCGTGTCCTGCGGCGACTAGGGGCCTGAGGGCGCAGTGATTGCCTCTCCCTCACGCGCTCCGCCTCCTCCTTCGCGAGCATTACTACTTCACAGAAGGAGGTGACGGCCTCCCATGCACTCTCTCTCCGTACCATGGCCTGGACCAGGGCCGGACGCGAGAGATCGCCGCCGCCGATCGCCGCCACGAGGATACGGCGGTGCTTCGCCCAAGTCGGGCAGACCTCCACCGTGTCCTACGGGCGATCCACACAGTAGTGACACCCTGGCGTTTCCTTGCGCTTTATCCTGAACAGGAACCTCCCGAAACAACCGTGTCCGGTGAGGACCTGCGTCAGGCGGAAGGTGAGGGCGCCGTGGCGCCTCTCTAGCCACTCCTCAAAGAGGGGACTTATCGCCGCAATTGTGGCGTGCCCAGCACTGGGTTGCGACGATCGCACTCTCCATGCCGCTATGAGATCCCGCCGGAGCTCTGTCCGGTGTACCGTGATTTCTCGTGGCAGCGGAGTTACGCCCCGGCGTTTCGCCTCCTCTCGCCACTCCTATATGTGGGCGAGGAATTGGCCTCCAGATCCCGTGGCGGCAATCCGGCAAGGAGGCTCGCCGCCTCAGCGGAGACCGTGCGGTATTCTCGGACCAGCCGGACGGTCGTCGATGACCCTTTGGGACGCGATCAACCGGCGGGCTGTTCGCCGCCTCAGGGAACGCGCCCATACCGGAGCCCCGTAAAGGGCCATGGACCGCACGACCCCCGCATAGAGCCTGCGGCAGGAGGCGTTTGGTCCCCCTAGATTGGGCAGGAGCCGCCTCAAAGCAGCCCCGGCCCGTCCCGTCCCGTTCCCGTCTGGGAACCAAAGGTCGGAAGTGCTCCACGAAGTTCCACCGGCTGTCGAGGACGAGTCCCAGGTACTTCATCGTCAGCTCGACGCCGATGTGAACCCCTCCCGCCGTTATTTGTGAACCCGGCAGTGGCCCGTCCCGAGGACCATGAAAACACATGGCCTCAGACTTGTGCAATGCCACCTCGAGTCCCAATTGCGGGATCCTCTCGACGATTGTCGCAACCCCGCGTGTCGCTGCTTCGGCCGCCGCCTGGTACGACCTCCCCTGCGCCAGGACCAGCGTGTCGTCAGCGTAGCAAATCACGCTGACGACGCTAGGGAGATCGGCGCGCAGCACCCAGTCGTACCCGATATCCCACAGATGCGGCCCCAGGACCGCACGACATCTCTCGCCGGTTGCACTCTCCCCGGTGACCGGGGTAGATGACGGCCCTGTCCGTCAGATTTTTTAATCCGTAGTTAACTGAACCAATTGTTAAAAAAATAGTAACAAATGGTTCAAGTGCAAAATGTGTTTTTTTTGATAATTTGTTAGTAGTAGTTTATCTATGGTTTTTTTTTTTGCTTATATTTAATTATTTGCCCATTAGCAATGATATTATATCATTAGATAAACTAAAAATTTATCAAAGAACACATTTTGCGATAATTTTAAAACAGTTGGTTGAGTTAACTACGGATCAAATAACGGGCCCTTAGATAATGTCAATGTAATTTGACTAATTAATGACATTAATTACTTATTACTCAAATTACCCACATCATTAGTAAATCACCTTGATACCAAGAATACATTGAACGCCCCTCGTAACTTAAAAAATGATGAAGAAGTTAAATAGGGCATGAAAGTTTATAAGGAACACACTTATACTTTGTACTACTATTTAATCACTTTAGGGGATGAATTTTCTAAAATCCCTTGATTAGTGCTCACCTTCATAATAAAGGGAACTCTTTTGCAAAATTTCATGCTTCTAGACCCAGCAATTTAGGCTGTGTTATCTGTCAGTGAATGAATTTAGAATTTTTACTATAAAATTGATAAATTAAACATCCTCTGCTGTACTGTCCCTAAAAAATATTGTTACAGTTCCATACAATGCTATTAAAAAAGTAGTTATATTTATCTTCTTTTCAAATAGAACAAGTGACACTCGAGCCCATAAAAAAAAATCCCCTTCCAAAGACATCCTTCCTAATATCTAAATGTTCTAAGTCTGATAAATTATTGTTACAAAATAGTGTATGGCTTAAAAAATAAACACTGTTTATTATTATCCTTTATTGTTAATAAATATGTAAGTAGCTGTATGTATGCAATTCTAACAGTAAGATCTAAATTAACTTATGTCAACAGTGAGAAAATTTCATGAAAATTAAATCTATAAAATATTAATAAGATTGGGAAGTTAGTTGGTCAGTTATTTCATTACTTCTGACTTATTTTCATCATGTGGTCCTAAAAATAATAATGTGTCAGTCAAGTCCCTGTTGCATGAGGTTATGAAGATCTCTGAAGGCAGCTCCGAGGCGTCCCTGGAGCGTTTGTCGTTTGAGCAAAAAAGCGCGAACGTCGAGCAGCAGTCGATGTATCTGCATGCATTTAGAAAACCGCTCCTCACGAGGAATGTCTACTCCCAATGTACGCACTGGGGCACTTACATTAGCTCTCACCACTGATGAGAAGTTACGCACTATGAGCCTTAACGCATTGCAACCACACTGCATATATCTGTAATATGAAAAGCAACATTAATTTATAATGTAGGAATCAAGACAATATAATTTTTATATAACTACTAAACTATACATACGATTCATATTTGCTTTGCAATAATTCATATATCTTGGGTAACATTAAAAGACAGATATCTAAGTTCCACAATGATCTGCAACAAAATAAATAATAACATTAGAATCTTCACTATTATTTAAAATAAGTTTCTTCTCAGAAACATGCATGCAGCATGTTTGCACCAGTAAAAACTCTGAACTTACGGTCTATGTGCCATAACATTAAGAATGTCGAGTATCACAGACGTGTCCTCGAGGGCGATAACAGATTCTAACGCAGATCTCAGACTTTTATTAACTCGGACGGAATGAAAGATCTGAAAAATAAAATAGTTTTAATAGTGAATACTGCGCTTGGCTAACCTGCCACTGCGTTTAAAACGTTTCAATAAAAAACTTTAAAAACGTTATAAAATTCAAAGCTTGGAGTCAAGATGCATCCTTCCGATGGCCAGGCTCATGATGCTTCATGGTCTGCGTAATAACGGGTTCAATTGTCCAAATGTTATTAATAACTAGACATCGGATTATATGCACTATCAAAATGCCATAATATGCATGCAAATATGCACAAAAAAATGGCGAAATATGCAGTCAAAAAACCATTTATTATTAGAATTTACGTTTATTTTCACATTATACATATATTAATATTAATTATAATAAATAATTATATGTATAACATATAATAAACGATAAATTATACACAAGAATTATAACTTATTTGTTATAATTTTTGTGACAATAAACAATAACATATTTTTCCAGGTTATCTGCAGCAAATTTCTGACGTTTGTCACTTAATATTAATTTATAGGCTGAAAATGACCTTTCGACGTCAACTGACGTTACCGGACAGAACTTGAAATTTGCCGCCATTTCTGCAGACACCTCTCCAGGCAGAATTTCAGGTGTAATACAACACGCCTAACAAGTATAACTACTGAAATAAGCACTGTCAATGAAACAGTACCAAAATATGAAATAACCCTATAAAAATAGAATTATATGCATTTGTATATGCAAACATGCAAATGCATATAATCCGATGTCTACTAATAACCTATTTTCCATTGTACTTAGAACTGTGATGCATCAAGACGCGCGCGTGCCGCGGCTGTTCACACTGCTGCATGGTGTAGAACTCACGCTGGTGAACGGGCGCCTCTCCGACGAACACATACACAACTTCATCGTATTGGATAATCATTTTTTCGCTTACGCACTTTACGTTGAGTGAATTCACAAGGAAAGTTTTGTTTATAATTAGTTATATAAGTTAGTATAGATTTTAGGATAGGCGCATTTATCGTACCGGTAGATAAATAACTTCACCGTAGATCTCATCCCTGCCTCTGGGCTGGATTGAGGTCAAGAGTGAGCCCATTGTCAATAAAAAAAAGTCCAAAGAATGGCTATTGAATCTTCAAAATATCTATCTAATACCTGTTATCTCTAAAATGCCCATCAGTGGCGCCGATTCCCTTGTTCACAAACTAAACTAAATTTAAGTTCAGTGCATCTTTTTCTTTCTATTTAATTTAGAAAAGGACAGAAGATAAATATTAAATGTGAAATGCCCAGGGATATTATTATCTCGTTTATTTCATTTAAATACTTACAAAATACATTTTTAAATATTTTTATAAACAAAAAGATAAAAAAACATTTAAAAATATAAAAAGTAGTAGCCCACCGGTATCGGGAACAGGGTCCAAGCTACCGGTGGTCAGAGCTCCAGAGAGAGGAACTTCCTGACAATGCGAGCCGTGTCCAGAAGTACCGCTTTCTGAATCAAGCCCTTGATCCAGCTGCCTAACGAGAGCCTCCTCAGGTGTTGGTCGAGGCTTTTGGCTATTAAGCCATTGGCTGTCACGACTATCGGCACAATGATTGCTGAGTCCACATCCCACATGTCGACAACTTCGCGAGCCAAGTCAAGATACTTGATTTGTTTATCTTTCTCGGCTTTCACGAGGTTCTCATCATGCGGGACGGTTATGTCAACAATCATTGCGCGCCGCTCTGATCGATCCACCACCACTATATCAGGCTTATTGGCAACAATAGTCCTGTCAGTGATGATGGATCGATCCCAGTACAATGTGATATTTCCATTTTCGAGAACTGGGTCGGGCACATACCTGTAGTACGGTACCTCAGATTCGACAAGGCTGTATTTCAGAGCAAGTTGCTGATGGATTATCCTGGCTACAAGGTTGTGTCTATGCAAGTACTCTCCGTTAGCTAGACGAGAACACCCGGAGATAATATGCCTGATTGATTCTCCCGGCCGGTGGCATGCCCGACAGATGTCAACCGTGCCGTCTTTCACAATAAATCTCCGGTAATTGTTCGTCATCATAACTTCGTCCATAATTGCACAGACAAAACCTTCGGTTTCTCCAAAGAGGTCACCGAAACGCAGCCAGGCTACGGACGCTGGTAGATCTACATCGGGTCCATGTGCTCCTTACTCTGCCATGCGATTATTGGTGTCAAGCACTACTGGCTTGCACCAGTTCTCATTAGCCAAGGAGAGTGGGGTGAATATTATTATTAGTTTAGTCCTGTCAAACGCCTGACGTAAATTGACGTATTTTTAGCAGCCATGTTTTTAATCACGTCTAATCTGT
The DNA here is from genome assembly GCA_951799955.1 of Apamea anceps. Classification (NCBI taxonomy): domain Eukaryota; kingdom Metazoa; phylum Arthropoda; class Insecta; order Lepidoptera; family Noctuidae; genus Apamea; species Apamea anceps. The sequence goes on along the minus strand of OX637505.1, from coordinate 11,412,354 downwards.
ATCTTAATTTGACAGGAGTAAACTAATATTTTATCTTCTGTCCTTTTCTTAATGAAATAGAAAGAAAAAGATGCACAGAACTTAAATTTAGTTTAGTTTGTGAACAAGGGAATCAGGGCCAGTACCTACTTCTTACTTTTCTGTAAAATTTAACTATTTCTAAACCAAACCATTTCGGGACGTTGGTGTGGGTTACACAGTTTTAAATTTATTCTGTCTCACTTACTCTGTAATATGTTATTGTTATATGTCATAATAAATTAAAATTAAATAACATGCAGCAGCGAGGTGGAATTCAATCAAAAACGATTATGTTCGTCCTCGAGGTACGTTGACGATGCGCCTAGCGGCCTCCGACTTAAAACCCATTGGGGGATGAAACAGTGTTTGGAGTGAGTTGACATGGTGTACGAGGGCTCCATTCGTATGTACATAATACATAATACAGTAAAATTCCGGTGGTGTCTCGCGTAGATGTGACATTTCGTCATGCAAAGGGATTATGAGATGTGTACGTACCTGTAGGGCGCGCTGCCGTGCGGTGAGCACAGCCATCATGGAGTCGTGGCCGCGCATCATGACGCCCAGCACCTCCTGCTCGCTGGGCTGCACGGCGCCGCGCGCGCCGCGCCGCGCGCCGCCGCCCGCCAGCCCGCGCTGCAACCACACAACGTTACAGCAATACTACCCGCACCGCCGCTTCTGACAGAACTTACATGATAAAATCTGTCGAGTATATTTCAATTCATCCACTGTACTTGTCGAACTGCTGCGTACAGTCGAAAACCACACCTATTTTCGTTTAAATAATAGAGTAGGTATGTGTGAGTCAGATCTGTGGTCCAACATTTTATATTGCAGTGATTATTGACCTTTGGGTTGACATGTCTGGATTTGTGCCACTCACGGGTAAAAACTCGTCGAGATCAAGACCGACGGGCCTGTCGGTGGTGTGTGGCACGAACTCAGGCTCCGGGTCCACTTCTGGTGTCTCCACATTGCGGGACACTGTCACGTTTTCTCTGCCAACAGGCTCCACTCTTCTCCTTGAATCACATTAATTAAAGTTTAAATTAAACATTTTTTTACAATACCACTAACAGCTTCGAATATACTATATATATCAGAATAAATTTATACCTCGAAGCATCAGTAGCAGCTCTGGTGAAGGACAATGATCTAGGTCCTAATGTTGGTGGACCTAAGGATATATCACTATTACTTGGCCGGAGATTGGAGGTAGCTAAAACAGGACATTTTATTTGAAAAATCATGAACGAACGTTATTTAATATCATATTATGATAACAAAAAAATATTCCGTGAAACTTACTTAAATCTGTGGTAGACTTTGTCTCTTTGTATGAGTTATGTCGATTAAGCGAGTTTGCTGTGAGTGGGCTGGCGGCGTAATCTCTTAGTGCTTGCGCTGAAGTGAATGTATTATTTTCTTTTGTGTTGTCCGTCACCCCTGATTAAGCAAATAGCATATTATTAAACCCTCAATACCATGTAATGCATAGCATATCGTTTGAAAAACAGGGCTGGCTACCTTTTTTCACGAAAATACAATATAGTTAAACAATATCTGTTACACGGCAGAATATGGCAAATGGCGTCACTCGTAAGAAATCCTCTTCCATCATTGCGAAACCAGCGCGATTTGGTATTGGAACTAAGAGCTTGTCAAAAATTTTGGCATATCATGGGATAGCTTCTAAATCTATTATTTATGAACGAAAGTATAACTTGGGGTTAAAAACCATTTCCTCATAAATCCTTACTTAACGCAACCATAAAACCTACAGGTATAAAAAGCTAGAAGCAAGATCAGTAAATAAATAGAGGAAATCTTACTTGCGAAACCTTCAGTTTTCTTTTCCACAACAGCGAAATGTTCTTTGGTGGAGGTCGGGATGCGTGAGTAGTGTTCTGCTCGCTGACGCTGCGGTGGCGAGGGCTGCGGCAGCGGTCGCGTTAGCGGCACTGGCTCATCGAGCATCAGGTCGCGCAGGCACGTGTTCACCACTGGTTCCGACTTCTCTGTTGGCTCTTGCACTATAAAGCATATAGAAAAAAGATATGACGCTCCCATCCTTTGTAAGAATATAATCCACTAGTAAGTATATAAAAAATCTAGTTTTACAATGTATGTTAGGTTTCAAAAAATTGTGTGAGTATTATTGTGAGAGTAATGTTGTTATAATACTCACACGATCGACATCTATCGATGGTATTGAACAACGTTGTCGAAATTTGACTCTGACTGGTTGAGGAATTTTACAAATCATAAACAATCATTGATATCTCAGAGCTGCGGCCTAATTGAGCAAGGTATAGATACAATATCGATCGCATGGTATTGTTGTGAGTGTTACACCCATAATGATATTTTTAGCAAATATGAATTTCACCTGTTATTGAATAATCTTCTGAAGACAAACTGGTAGCGGGCGGAGGTGTGCGAGTTACTAAAAAAATAAAATAAATAAATGAATGTTGCGATTTTTGTAATAGTGATGTTGATTGAGCATATTTCTGTGGACGGGCTGGGTTTGTGTAATCTACTCACATGCTCTAGAAGGTCGGAATATCTCAGTGTAGTCATTAAAATTGGGTATAACAGCACCTGAATCCTCATCTGCTTCCGTTCCTGATGTAGATTCTTCAGCAGTCTTTTCGTCAAGGAGAGTTGGTCTATGCATGACTGTAGTGAAATATTAAAATGGATTAGTTTTCTAACTTAAATATGGGTTACTAGACATCATAATACAATCCCAAACCTTGTTTTGGTGGCTTTTCCTTTGAGAAGCTTTTGCGCACTGAGTGTCCCTTTTGAAAAGGTGAAAGGTCTCTCACAATTGGTGATGACACTGGAGCTGGTCCACCAAATGGATGAACTTTTGTGAGATCAACAACTGATAGAACCACATAAGTTGAATGGAATGATCCAGCTATCTGTAATGGTATATGGAAATTTATGAATAAAATATACTGTTACATCAGAAAATAAGTTAGAAACATTGGTAGTACACTTACTAATTGTGTTTGTGCAACAGTGATATCATGAATTTGACCCCAATGTCCATGAACCGTGTCAAACACTCTGGCTGGTTCCCACCCAACAACATGCAAGCCATCATTAGCACAACCAAGCAACGTTGCACCATCATCACTAAACACCATGTGTCTAAACAATGGAAATTTACAATTATATATTTCATTTAGGAAAAGAATGTATTATTATTATGTGCTAATTAACTATTTTAAAATAGAATTAAGTTTAAGTCTCTCTCTGGATGATTTTCCATTGCCAGATAACTTTTATTCGAGGAATAAAATTGACGTTTGACAGTTATAGTATGAAATAACTGTCAAAATTTTAAAAATATTTCTCGAATAAAGTTATCAGAACATAACTTAAATGATTTATAACTGTGGTTGATTCTGTAATTTTTAGAAGCATCCACAGTTGAACTTCTAAGTTTAAAATAGAATAATTAATATTGTAAATTAAAATAAACAAAAAAACTTAATGTTGCAGATTATATTTCTATTTGTATCATAGTAAGAAAAGTGTAACAATAAATATTTTTTTAGGAATGCATGAATGAATGCATCTAAACCTTTTGTAAAAGAAAGCAAATTAAAATGTAAGATTCAAAGGTCATTAGGTTCAACATACCTAATAGATGTATTATCCTTATCAAATTTGGAAACCAACTGGAACTTCTCCATATCCCAAAAGTTAACAGTTCGATCTGCTCCACAGCTAGCCAGCAGAAACTCATGAGGGTGGAACTTGACACATGTAACTGCTGATGTATGCCCCATAAACTCTTGGAGCACTTTACCGACACGCACATCCCACACTTTAACTAAACCTGCAGGTGGATTACCATTTTTAGTGTCAGGCGATTATATTTACAGTATAAGAATTATGGATCATTGTCCATTCAACATACCATCTTCACAAGCAGATGCAATCCATTGCCCATCCGGGCTAAACTGAAGGCTGTTCACAGCAAGGCGGTGGCTGGAGTAAGTAACAATACATCCTCTCTTTCTTGTGTCCCATAACTTAACATTACTGTCACATGAGCCTGTTGTAAGATAATCTCCATAGGGATGGAAGTCCATACATTTTATAGCCCCTTTGTGGCCTGTAAATGTTCTTAACAATTTAGCTGCTTCCAAGTCCCATATTTTTAAGGCACCAGTTTGTGATCCTGCACAAACTAAATCTTCAGAATGGCCAAAGCATACGCATTCTACAGGAGTTGTATGCCCACTTAAACTCTGTAAATATTAAAAATTGAATAGGACCATTTTTTAGTGGAACTATATATGGCAAATTGATATAATTAGGTAAAAGGTACTAACCATAAGACAACTCTGTCTACCAATAGCCCACAAATTAACTTTTTTGTCGTCGCCACCAGTTGCCAGCACCTGGTTGGACTTGTGGCCCATAGCCAGGCAGTTGACATTTGATTTGTGAGCAACAAATTCTTCTGCAAATGGTAAAAGTCATTCATCAATAACTATTACAGTTTTATTAATGTTTTTCTTTATCAATTACGATTTACAGTATACATACGCAGTTTCCATGATCTTCGGACACTCTCCATCGTGATTTCGATTCATGTGAATTCCATGTACGGAAAATGTAACCTTGTAGATCTAAATATTCACTCCAAATCAATTATTCATTCAAATTATTTATTATAACTTAAAAATTAATTTTGACTTGTATCGTTAAACGTTTCACTATTATAATTTACATATTTGTTTTACGTAGTTATTTATTTGTGTATGGTTTGGTTTGGTCCTCTACTAGTTCTTCACATCTGTCATATACTAAGATGTCATCAATGTCATTTAGATTTTATGTCATGCAATGCATTTCATTCTGGCAGTAGTGAAGCGCACGCGATTTTGATGTTGAGTTACGGTTATACTTTCCAAGATAAGGTATGTGTACAGACGCCAGCAGGTCAAGCTACCCGAAACTGTCAAATTTTCCCAATCAACCTTGAACCTTAATGCTTTAGCGATAAAGTTGAAAATCTAATAAAGAAATTTGACAGATTGTAGTAGCTTGATGTGCTGGCGACTGTACATACATCATTATTATTATTTAGTGTTTTCTCTTCTCAGCTCTTTGGCTGATTTTTGCAACATTTACGGACCGAAATCAAGTAAATGCAGCGTGTGGTTTGTTATGTTAAAAATGTGTTGTGATGAGGACCTATTTCGTTTTCATCTATTTGCATGAACATTCTGACAATGCGACATGTATTTAATACTGCTGCTTTTTGTAGGGGATATACAGGGTTTCTTTTAGGTTTTATTATTATTATCTCCTTTATTTCATTTAAATACTTACAAATTAATTAATTATTATTATTAAGTATGTACAGACGCCAGCACATCAAGCTTCTACAATCTGTCAAAATTCTTTAATAGATTTTCAACTTTATCGCAAAAGCATTAAGGTTCAAGGTTGATTGGGAAAATTTGACAGTTTCGGGTAGGTTGAACTGCTGGCGTCTGTACAGTGCTCATAAAATCGCATAATGCTGGATACACACGCAGCGAAATTTAGTCGCCGAAGATTTTAAAATCCCACGACTACACACACATTTTGACAGCAGATTAGTCGCTAGCGATTTCAGTCTGTTTAGTGTGTGTGGACGTGAAATTTTGTAATCGCCAGCTATAGATGGGCAATCCACATGGTTTAAACCCATTGCTTTGGTAAACACCCGATGAACACCCAGAAAATTGGGTGCATATGGGTGGATTACCCATCTATATCGCCAGCCGGTCGCTCGCGACTAAAGTCGTTGCATGTATGTATCTAGCATTAACTACATTTAAGTAAATATTTTGAAACAAATACACATTCAACAAATCATTTAAAGCAGGATTACATACATTATTTTTGATACATTGGGTTAAAACCTAGGGAATCAAATATAGGTACACAACCAAAGGACGATATCCTTATTTCCAACGCTATAGTCAATTTTGATACTTTACAGAAAATGGTAAACAATGCAGATAACATATGTACACCATTTTTTCTTTGATAGTAATTAAAATAAAAACACAGATGATTGACCCCCAATTATTGATCTGATGTATACAATAAAATTATAGGAGTTAATTTTAAAATTAAAATACTTATGCACTTACCTACTGCTTATTATTCATTAAAGTTGTCAGATTGAATCTTGAATCATTGTAGAAGAAATAGGTTAGAAATCTATCAAAATAAACACTTCTGTTTATCTGATAGTGTAGTGCTCCCGTATTATTATACTCTTTGGTGTAGTGTTTTTATACTATACATCATAGAATGGCCTTAATATGTAAATTGCGCTCAATTTTTAGAACAGTATTAACATCACAATATTCCCAAGCACGGTGTGTTCATTATATTCAAGGTCAGGAGCCAGAACCAAAAATAAGGGAATACTTTTATTTTATTGATCATCAAGGGATGGTAAGTAAAATTTGTACCTACTACTTCGTTTAATGAAATATGAATCTTATTTCAATGTAGGTACTATAGAGAAAATTGGTAGTTGAGCTTTTATGATGTTAAATAAAATACTTAGCATATTAGCCAAACACTTTTTAAAAGCCACTGATTGATTTATAACTTTTTTTTGTTTAGTTATTTTTAGATGATTCTAAGATGAAAAACTTCACGTCGTGCTTTAAGGAAAAGAAGTTTCTACAATTTTTTTTCAAGAGGATACGTCTCAATAAAACTGGTAGATATGAAGAAGACTTTCCTTTTATTTCGTTATGTGGAAGAGAAAGGAATTTTATACGATGTGATGACGTCCCTATAGTTTATACAAATATCGTTAATATTAATGACAGCGATTTTCTAAGTTATGGATATGCAGGTGACTTAATGACGACAAAATTTATTCCTGATAAAATCTATATGCTACCAAGTACTGGCAGAGTATATCACCCTGCTGATGAAAAGTATGGTGGTGTAGGATTAGTAAAATCCAAGTTAGCCATAGAATTTAGCAAATATTTTGAATTTAATAATAGTGAATTAAATGCGCCTACACACTTTAAATGGAAAAATAAAACATATGAACTAGATCAGAGTTGGTTTAAGGAACAAGTTACAAAACATAAACTGACCATACGGTCTGAACCAGACAATGTATAAACTAGCATAATGTCAGCAGGCAAAATTCACATTGATGGGCAGTAAGTAAAATTACTTTTAGTACAATAATAATATATTTTATTAGGTGGTTCAAACAATAAATTAGAGAACAATATGGATAATATTATCACAGGATATAATTATGGCGAATTAAAATGAACTTTTGTGATTGTATACATAATTTCTTTATAAATATTTAGATTGTACGAATAAATATATATTAAACATATTTAAACTATGTTGTTTCTTCTTTAGAAAAAGCTTGAAAAGACCCTGGTTGTACCCAAGATATACCTTGATTAGCACCTTCATTTGGGGAGGGGGTTTTAAGCATTATATTTTTTACAGTATCATGAATATCTGGGTCGTATGGCTTAAATGTTATGAAATGCTTGTCTTCTGTAGGTGGATCATCATATACATGGTCTATACTTAGCACGACACATTCCCTTACTTTCTCCATAAACATTTTTTTATTGCTTTTGTATCTGAAAAGGTAAACATTTAAGTTGATGAGGTTTTGCTTCACTTAGTGGTTTCTTGTCAGTCTACAAGTTGAAAGTTGAATTTTATGATGATTCTACAATGTGTAATACTTACGCAACTGAGGCCTCAACATTTGCAGGTGCTTTAACATTTAAGTTATGAAATATTGAATACACATATTTCAATATTTGCCATATGTGATTCTGTTTTCGGTCCCATTGTGGAAAAACTTCACTTAAATTCAGAACACCAGTGTGAGCATCAATTGCTGGGTGGTATAAATTTGATGTGAATGTCAAGACCTGAAAATTATTTTTATGAACTTTCACTGTATGTATGGGTGAACACAGCACAGATTAAACCCCTCTCTGACTATAATGTGAAGGTAAGTATTAATGACTTAAGAAATTACATCACAAGGCCATGCAACATAATTTTTCAATTTAACTACACTATAACAATATTTCTGCTGACCATTATTAAAATTTACGAGTTATGGTTATTCATAGTAAATTGATAATTCAGACCTATTTAGCAACAGCTGTTGACTTGGTAACATTGAAAACAGCAAGTTACAAAGATTCCGTAAATCTAAACAAGTAATATGGATACTTACAGGGACTTCCTCATCTGGAAACTTTTCTGGCAATGTTAATGTAAATCTAAAAACACCCCCTTCATAGAACCCAGCTCTCACAAAAATAACTCCAAACCACACTGAAAAAGTTTATACATAGATACACAATTTATCTGTTATTTTCTCATATATAAATTTGTTGAAACTATTCTACTTACAAAATGAGTTCTCATACGATGGAATTACATAAATTCCCTGAAGGTTCTCTGTTTGTAACATACGGCTAAAATGATAAGGAAGAATTAATTAATACATTTATGCCATTTTATTGTTATCTTTAAAACATGGATAAGCACTAAACCTAGAAGCTAAGCGACGGACAAGTCTTAGATAAAGGAGTATATATTATTACTCAAAGGAAATGAATGAATAAAATATGCTCTTACTATTCTGCCATAATAACGTACTCTTGATGAATCATGGAATATAATTCCCTAGTTTCTTTAACATTATTCTTCATCTCGTCATTCATAATATATCAATATCTTATAATTATGTTAACCTATCTCTAAGCAAAAAATAAATAATATTTTTCTTAAATTTTATTTAACGTGATGTCAAATTTGTCGAAACCTAACGTTAATGTCAAATAATAACTGTGTTTGACAGGTGATTAAGTGAGTGAGGGGCAATCGGCAACTGAGTATTAAACCGGACTTCGGATGGATCTACAGTAATAAACCGTATAATCGTCTAAAATAATTGCTTCTTTTTAATTTTTATAAATTAATAGGTTAGTTGGCGGTTTTGAGAAACCAATGAATAATGTTTCTTGTTGTCTATTTCCCTCAAATATGTATTTTCAGACCTAATTAGAGTCTTCAATGCAACTCTCTAAGCTCACATTACGTTACTGAATTTCTATTCATGAAATCATGTCATTTGAGGTCAATTTTAATTTAGAGAGCTAGGTTGATAATTCTACTATATATGATTATAATTATTGATTATTATTCTGATACTGGAAATGCATTTAGTTGTTACGGTCGCGAATTAAATTTTGATCAACATACTCCTGAAACTGACCTACAAATTGTAAAAATCGTAAGAACATTGATTTTCCTGGGCTGCCTTGGCGCTTCTTACGCCTTAAATCGCTGTCTGAAGCCACGCTATGGTACTTACTAAAACCATGGCCACTCTCATGACATTGACGGTAAAATGCCGCTAGATGTCTCTGCTGGCCTAACCTTTTTTAATATAAGGCTAGTTTTTCAATGTCCAGAGAGAGACATTTTACCAGGTACAGACGCCAGCAGGTCAAGCTACCCGAAACTGTCAAATTTTCCCAATCAACTTTGAACCTTAATGCTTTAGCGATAAAGTTGAAAATCTATTAAAGAAATTTGACAGATTGTAGCAGCTTGACCTGCTGGCGTCTGTACGTACATTCGAAAATGGAATAGAATGTCGTTTATAATCTGCCAGATCATATTCACCCCGGACGCGTGAGACCAATATCAGTCGCAATATTATGCTTCCCCGTATGAATTTTCTAATTGACAAAGCTGTTACGAATTAATTCATGGTTACTGATGATATTATTTAAAGAGTTTCAGCGTGTGTATACTAACATTTCCTTTCTGATATATATTTAAAACAGACACAAAAATAAACTAGAATCATGAATGTTAAAAACGGTTCACTAATGTTTCACTTGTTCTGTATTCTGAGGTTTCACCAAAACACCATTGACAATTTTTTATTTACAACCAACGTTTTGTGTAGATACTATTTAATTCACAAACAACTTATTCCGCAAATGTTTTATTTTCTAAACACTCGCTTTACAAAATGTCTCGGATGATATTTAATCTATACTTCTATACTATATAAATACACTATACTATCTATACTAATACACTCGAGAGCAATGAATCCGGGTCACTTAAAGAATGTTAAAAATCTCGGAAACTAAAAATGATAGGTTAATGAAATAAATTGTATTTAATAGACAATGTAATACTCCTTAAACGAAAGAAAAAAAAAAATGAGTCACCATACATTTTATTAACACAAAATTACATAAAGAAAAAAACTGCTGATCTCTCCTTAAAACAAAAATAGGAAACATGAAATTTTTGAACTTTATTACGATTTTCTTGAATTTTAATACTTCGTATTGCCTCCTCGTGCTTCCATTACTGCGTTTACGCGGTTTGGCATGCTGTACACCAAGTTCCTTATACGATTTTGGGGAATATTCTCCCATTCCTCTGTGAGAGCAATTTTGAGCTCACGAAGCGTGATTGGGGGAGGGTTTCGTTGTTTTACGCATCTGCCTAGCTCGTCCCAAGCATGCTCGATCGGGTTGATATCCGGGCTGCGCGCTGGCCACTCCATACGAGTAATGTTCATCTCTTGAAGGTAGTCATTCACAATCCTACCTGTATGAGGTCGGGCATTGTCATGCATAAATATAGCATCCTCACCTAAATTGACCATAAATGGAGCAACGTGATCATTAAGGATTTCTTCCACATATCTTACGCTAGTTAAAGAGCCGTTTTCTATGATCACCAGCTCTGTGCGACTTTCAGAAGAAATTTCGGCCCACACAAGTACAGACCCACCACCGTAGGCTACTTTTTCTTCGATGCATGCTTGCTTGAATCTTTCCCCTGGTCTTCGATACACTCTGTGTCTTCCATCGTGCTTGTAGAGCATAAATTTTGATTCGTCGGAGAACATAACTTTTGACCAATCTTCAATATTCCAATTTACGTGGCTCTGGGCATATCTTAGTCTTGAAATACGATGCCCACGCTCCAGTTTAGGGCCGTTTGCAGGTCTAAGGGGTTTTAAGTTAGATTCAGCAAGCCGACGTCTTACTGTCCATGCACTTGGGTTACTTCCTCCGAGGCGTCGAAACTGATTTGTGAGTTCAGTTCCTGTGAGAAAGCGATTTCGAAGCATGGTGTTCACCAAGTATCGGTCTTCTCGTGCTGTGGTACACCTGGTTCTGCCCGTTCCTGGTCTGCGTAGGTTAGAACCAGTTTCTTCGTAACGTCGGAGAACTCTTTGTACTGTTGACAGCGACACACCGACAGTCCTGGCTGTATCGCGCTGACTCCGGCCGGTTTCCAGCATTGTAAGTATTCTGGTGCATTCTTCAGGCGTAAGCGACATAATTTCAGCTTAAATAATGAATATAGAGCACTATCAACATGGTTTATGTACCCACATAAATGACAGATTACAAACAAACGCAAAACCAAATGCTGTAATTTCGTAGTTCCATCTTCGAAAGTGGCCCTTTTTCAAATTTGATTTTTTTATGATATAACTTTACAATAACTAAGAAGTTTTAATACCTTCATTTAAGGAGTATTACATTGTCTATTAAATACAATTTATTGCATTAACCTAGCATTTTTAGTTTCCGAGATTTTTAGGATTCTTCAACTGACCCGGATTCATTGCTCTCGAGTGTATTATAAAGAGGAAAATTTTGTTTGTTTGTTTGTAAGGAATAGGCTCAAAAACTACTGGACCGATTTAAAAAATTCTTTCACCATTCGAAAGCTACATTATCCACGAGTAACATAGGCTAAATTTTATTTTGTAAAAATTAAATTAAAAATTTAAAAAACCCCCGACTACGTGAAACCCTATAAAAAGAAAAAATAACCTTGAAATTATGACCCTACGTAAGTACGTATGAAATTTTTTGATTAAATATTGTCCTGTCGGGGGACCGCTACTATTTTAAACTTTAACAGAACGTTAGGCTAATAATTAGAGCGGTTTTTTATAGGGTTTCACGTAGTCGGGGGTTTTTAAAATTTTTAATTTAATTTTTTATTTCATGCTTTTTGTAGAGACTCCTTATTATTTCTTTTCTTTTATTTTCTTGCGTTTTAAGATTCAGGTAATTTGGTATTTAATCAGATTTTTTGTAATTCGCCATTTTGTGGTGGTGGCCATCTTGGATTTGAAATTTGTCATAGTGTATAGTATTCTACTAGTCAAGCCCTTTCATTTGATACCCATATTGAGGGAGTTGTGAAAAAAAAGGTAATTTGTTATTTTGGGGTGGCGGCCATCTTGGATTTAAAATTTATCATAGTGTATAGTATTCTACTAGTCAAGCCCTTTCATTTGATACCCATATTGAGGGAGTTGTGAAAAAATATGTAATCCGCCATTTTGTAGCGGCGGCCATCTTGGACCGATTTTCATCAAACATAGCTAAGAACACTCCCGACAAATTCACCTTTCAAACAAAAAAAACAAAATTAAAATCGGTTCATCCGTTTGGGAGCTACGATGCCACAGACAGACATACACACACACACACACCCCCACACACACACACACACACACAGACACGTCAAACTTATAACACCCCGTCGTTTTTGCGTCGGGGGTTAAAAAAATAGGGTTCCGTAAGATATTTGGGTTTTTCGGACACAAGGTGTAAAAAATCAACCAGAAAAGTTACTTATTTTGCGTACGCTGCCTAAACTATAAAAGATAGAACCATAAAATGTTCAAATTAATTGTAGATCTCATAAATATCTACAAAAAAGTCCACGATACACTATACCTATCTATGTCGAGTGAGGCACAACAACCATTTTTTTATTTAAAAATCTTGAATTTTTTTTTTTGGACTACATTTAAACGTATTTATTTTACTCATGCTATAATATAACAAGCTTTGAATTTTCAAAAAATATTCAATGTACACCTACAGATTCGGTCGATTTACTCCTTAATTATATGTATAGAAAAAATTTGTCGGTAAATAACAAAATTAAAAATCAAGTCATAATATAACTATTTACATCACATCCATGATCTGCCGATCGATTCTGTAAAAATCTCACCGTGAAAAGCTAGGTGAAGTGAGCTTAGAGTGAGCTGTCAATCCCTAGCATTAGTTGGAATGACAGCTCACTCCACGCTCACTTCACCTAAGTTTTCACGGTGAGATGGTTACAGAATCGCACTGCTGTATAGTGTTATAAAGTTTTCATAATTTTCGCAAAGTTTAAAAAATTCATCTTCTTACTTCTATTTATTAAAAAAAAAAAAATATTTTGTATCCTTATGGGTTATTTTGATTTTCTTTTGAGATACGCAATCCTGTCACAAATCCGAAATCTACGCGGACGAAGTCGCGGGCAGAAGCTAGTCATCTATAAAAGTTTCGATCCCGTGGGAATATCGGGATAAAAAGTACCTATCCTATGTGTTAATACTGGTTATAAACTGTGTGCCAAATTTCATCCTATTTAGATGAAATTGGCACACATTGGTTTTTGGTGTTTGCAATTTGTAGGCCAGCCCCAGCAGTTTCGACATTCATAGCGATGGCTTTACGACCGAATCCTGTCGCAAAGTCCCGGATTGACAGGTGAAATGTATGGAGACAGGACTTTGCGACCGAATTCGGTCGTAAAGCGATCACTATGAATGTCGAGACTGCCGGGGCAGGTTGTACAAACGCCAGCACATGAAGCTACTACAATCTGTCAAATTTCTTTAATAGATTTTCGACTTTATCGCTAAAGCATTAAGGTTCAAGGTTGATTGGGGAAATTTTACAGTTTCGGGTAGCTTGATCTCTGGCGTCGTTGATATGATTCGCGACCGTAACAAATATGTGTTCATAAAAATAAAATAATTAAAATCAATCTACAAATCTCTAAATTCATACTACCTACCCTATTGAATGATTATTTCATGAAATCATTATGAGTTGTGCAGTGTATTACTGATTCTAATATTTTTTATTACTTTATAAATATATTTAAATGATGATACCCAAACGCCCGCCGCCGGTACTATAAGAAATGTAAGCAAAATAGGAATTACAACCTACAACAACAAATTTTCGAAACGAAATTTTCTAGTGTGCGTGGTTGACCAAATCCGAAAGTACGAAAAATACTCAAAAGAGTGTCGGGCCGATTTTGATGAAAACTGGTCATACGATTATTGAAATAGTTTCCTTGCCAGGAATCAAACCCGTTGATTTTGAAAAAAAAAACAGTGTACTTAAGGATTACCTATTGCATTATCCGAAAGTGTCGCTAACAAGGATCAAATTCTGAGAAGTAAGGTAGGTTACTCAGAATTTGATCTTTATTAGCGTCAGAACGTACTGCAAACGAATGGAAACTGTTGATTCTTATTAATCTGGTTCATATTTAAGTGGTGCGATTTATTTATGTCTAAAATGTTGTATGTAAAATGTATGCCATATTTCTGAGTGGAAGCCGAGAAGAAATAATCACAGCCGTGGGAACGTTGGAAGCTGGTTCTCGGCACCGTGCTGTGGCAATCGCTCTGGGCACTGCGCAGAGTGTTATAAGTCGAGTTTGGACAGGTTCCAGGTAGGTCATCACTGGCAGCGTGGTAGAGCGACATGGATGACAAACTCGTATCACCACACGCAGACAAGATATACAAATTACTGCTCGACGAAATCGTACAATGATGTTGGTTACGAGGCTTCATAGCTCTTCAGGGATGTTAATAACCAATCAAACCATAAGAAATCGCTTGCATGAAGTCAGTCTACGTTCCTGAAGGCCGCTACGTGTTCCACCAATTGAGCTTCGCAATCGCAGAGCCCGTTTATGATGGGCTTCATGTACACAGAAATTGAAACAAACAGAAACAATTTCTTTTTGCGAGTTTTTCTGACGAATCTCTTATTTTTTATGTGGCCAGGTACTTGACGTACCTACATGGTATTAGAGGACCCGATAATCAAGGTCCTCTGGTGTCAAAGAACATTTAAAATCATGCCTGGAAGTCCATGCATGCAGTGGTAAAACAATCATGATATGGGCGGGTATTATAATATACCCGCCGTATTGGGATCGGCGGAAGAACCGAACTGATTTGGATCAGAGGCACAGATTACGCTGAAACGATTGTATCAGATGTCGTCATTCCTTGGCGGATCCAATTAGGCGCTTCATTCCTGCTTATGCGTGATAATGCACGTCCACACACTGCCAGAGTTGTTGCAAACACACTTGCCGCAGCTAATATGAACGTCCTGCCATATACCTATGGGCTGCTCAATCGCCAGACTTGAATCCCATTGAGCACGCATGAGATATGGTTCAAAGAAGAGCTCTGCAAAGTATGGAAGCCGTACACACACTAGAAAATCTTTTTGCCTGTTACAACGGACGTGGATGGCCATTTCGATGAACTCATATTGAGTATGCCGAATCGTTGCGATTGTGTTATACGCGTCAACGGCGGAAAAACGGACTACAAATTGTTTATTATACGCAATAAAAACCTTTTAAAATTTTTATCTTTTTATTAAATTTTAATGTCAGGATTAACTAAGTTGAAAAATCCAGTATAAGCCAAAATCGCCAAAAGTCTTTATTAATGCAAAAGCAGAGAGTACTTCGTCAATCTACACATACGAAAACATTTTCTTTAATCAATCTAAATATATATTTTTATTTAATTTCAATGAGGCCCTAAAATATATAATTAAAATACCTTGATCCTTAGACGCTTTTGTTGTTATATTACTTAGTCTGTATGGCAATATTACTTCTCCTTCAATCTGTAAAGTTACGGCGGCGCGCAAAAGCAGGAAATTCAACCATTGAAAAATATAAACTTTTATTTTCAAAAATGCTCACCCACATTAGTTACTTATCAGTTAGGTGTGTTAGATATAATAAGGCGTAAAAATCAAAATCAAAAGTCATCTATTCAAATTAGGCCTAATCAGCACTTTTCGAATGTCAAAATTACATAAAACAGTCCCCCCTGCCCATTACGTAGGTACATAGCGTTCACCACAATATATTGCTTGCTGCCTTGAAATATAATTAATATACTTAACTAAAAGTTAAACTGACAGTGTAATTACGTTGGGTAGCAAACCAAGTTAAAAGAAATAAGAAGTACGGTCGCGATCATTAATGCAGTATCACCTTAAGGATTGTATTGCTGTGAACGCGCGGTAAAGGCCGTACCTACGTCTGTGTGCATAAAGTGATGTATCAACACAGAACGCTCACCTCATAATTCCCACACTGGCTAGCGTCGAACGAAACAAAAAACATACCGTTGTTTTTGCACACAGGCTACGTAATTACGTATGACCTTGGTTGGTTCATACCATTGCTAAAATTGAACTCATTACATCAAGTACCGTAAGCTGGTATTCTTACATATTGGATCATTGAGCGCATAGGTCTGGGTTCCAATCTCGAGTTGGGACTTTTATTTTTCTTTTCCAAGAATAATCTTTATCGGTTATTTTGTTATTCGTTTTTTATATGTAGATTAATAAACAAGAATCATAATGTAATAATTATTTCATTTTCATTATTTTGAAAATAGAAATGTTACATATTATATTATTATTATACTTAATGTTATATTTTATATTCATCATTAATTTTTTTCTTCTATTTAGCTTTATGATAAATATAAAACGTTTAAAAAAATAACTAAAAGGATCAGCAGTTGTACTTTAATTAGAAAAAAAAACGATAACATAATTAAATCATAATACTCACACTCAGTCCGGTTTCATCAAATAAATATCTGTGATATAATATTAAGTCCACTTTTACGCAGCGCGATAATATCTGCTTTCATCTTCATTTTCTGTGGGTATAATCATAAAGTTTAACGAATTATGTGAACAAGGCGAACATGATACGAAACTATATTCAATACTGTGATTATTCGTGTAGGTAATTATAAAAGCATTTAAAAAAATTATCACCACGCGTGAGATTCGAACCCACGGCTCGTTGGTAACGGTAATCATACGTCAGTAAGCATGAACGTGCTTACCGACGTATGATTACCGTTAGGCTATCATGCCATATAACCTATAGACGTTTCTACAGCTAAGCAGAAGGTTAATACTAGGCGATTTTATGAAGTCTGTGAAACAAATTCGGTAAAAACATCTTTTGACCAGAATTTCTTCAATTTCAGAGCAAGCAGATTATATAATAAAATTAACAAAATTCATGCAATTGTTAATTTGTCTAAGATAGAATGTAAAAAGAAGGTTACACAGTGGCTTTTAGAACTTGATTATGAAGAAACTGAAAAACTACTTACAATTTTATCCTAGTCTAGCGTTTTCATAAAATACATACAGCCATCCCTTCACGAACACGTTCGTATACCCATCCACCTTTACACCATCTTACTCTCTCACACACACATACAACAGCAACACACGTCACTTTCCACTTCACACTCACACTTCACACGCTAACAAACACATACACGCATTTTTATTTTTCCTTTTGTTTTTGTTATTATTGTTTCTTTGTCACATGTCTTACGTGCAATTATTTGTGAAAATTCCAGTCTCGGCGAGGGGGGCCAGTAGTCCATAGCACAGGGTATACTAGTTTGGATTTCTGACTCACACAAGTCCTAGTAGGTACCGACGATATTTTTGTAACACCTCTATTTTACTGTACTTAATTGTACTTTGTGGGATAAAATAAATACATTATTATTATTATTTGTTTGTATACATCTTTGTATCTCGGCACTGATGTGTCGGTTTTATAGAATAACACGGGCCGAAGCCAAGTGCTAACCTAAGCTATAGATGGTAACATATTTATTATTAATGGTTGAATTTATGAACTACAATCAGTTGCAAACGAATGTGAGAGTGTGTGTCTATAGTATGTAAATTACTCATTAGAAGAAGGTCGTAAGTTAAACAAAGTGTCAATCTATTGCTTCGTGACACTGTCACTCCACTTTTGACCCTTACTGTAACTAACATTTTAAACAACTTGGCAAAGACAGTGTGATTTTTTTCTAAATCTCGGTAGTTTGTTGTTGAATATATTGTCTAGTTCTGGCATGAGCAATAAATATAATAATAGCCTTAAATATTATTATACCTATTTACTAAACATTCTTTTAACAGGTGACTGTAGGTAAGCCTAGATTGGTTTTAGCGAAAGAGGTCTCAAAAAAACATTATTTTTGGACCTTGTGTAACTTCTTAGAACTGTTAAGGAAACATTTTACAATATAAAAGTGCACTGTATTTTTCCCATTAATAAGTTTAAAGACGAAGCATAAATCCAGAAGACGTCTACGATCGCGAATCACTTAAAACAAAATTGAAACCTAACCACAGAAATCCATACATGGATGTATGGGTTTCTCTGACAAAAGCCTCTTGTAGACAAAGCAAGATGTCTCGTGAAAGCTCGCTGTATGCTTTCCAGACATTGCGAGTGGACTTCGGAGTTGCGCTTTAAAAATCCAAGCATCTAGGTGGCCTATTGTCACTGCTTTATCAATGTGTGAGGTAAATTTTAGTTTGCTGTCTACGATCACACCCAGATCTCATTCTCGTTTTCAGTGTTACGCTACCAATATCATACGTCATCAAGTTATGAAGAAGAGCAATTTTTTGTAGATAATAATAATAATAATCTTTATTATGAACATCTTACAGGGTATCCTTGGGGTGAGACCCTGACCTCCAAACTAGTAAAATACTGTATCTTGAAGGTCAGAATGATGTGACGCCGCCGCCGCCGGCTCCGTCGGTTATACTCACTGTGGTATAAAATGCAAGCAATAGATTGCTGCTATCAAAATCGAAGGAAAAATACTTGGTATATAGGTAACCTTTGAAGGTCACTGAAAGAACAGAAAAAAGGCGGAGTAATTTTTAGATAATGAATGTTTTGGCTGACTTCAATGAACTGGCAAAGTAATACAAGCCTAGCACGCTGTGGAGTACCTACTCCACAGCGTGCTAGGCTTGTATTTCTTTCAGTTTTCTTTACCTATCTATAATTCCGTGTTAAAAAGCACGGTTAGGACTGAAAATGGGGATGACATCAAAAAGTAATTGTTTCAATAAATAAATATATTATTTATTTATTCGCACTTAAGTATGTTGAAAAACGTCGTTTGATACTATTGTGCATTTATCGTTGCACCTTCGGCTCCTCTGCAATCCATTCATGAGTGCAATGGCAAGTTTTCCACAGTTTCATCAAAATATATTGTCGATAAAAATAAGCCCTTTCCTGTAGTTTGCCGTTTGACATATCTAATCAATATCGGTTGAGTGCTCGAGAGCGTTCACCGCCGCGCGTGAGGATGAGCACCTGATGATCTAGGGATCAGCGCCGCGCGCCCTCAATTAGCCGGGATTATCCTGCACGTGGCGCAGGATTACTGTTGCTAACCTACGCTCTATTGAAATATACCTGCATTAATTACATTTTATAGATTTTTGATTAACAATGAAATTGTTAAGTAGGTTGTAGATAATTTGTCAGATATTTGTTTTTAAACCATTTATTTGGGTATGAAATCAAAGTCCAGCCCTATTTAATATTACGGCTAAAATTCAAATACATTTCTAATAAAAAAACTCCTAATTCAAGCACCAAATTAGCCTACGAAAGCCACCTAGGGTTACTTTGAATTATTGCTAAATTCTATAATTGTAAGATCTTACAATTCGATTCAAACCCTGCAAGACGAGTTTTAACGGGTTAAATCTTTATTACATATTTTTTATTACAAACGAACAGTTAATAATGTTTAACGTAGGTACTCGCGTAAAATCTATAACGAGCTTTATGACAGCCGTTTTCTTCGTAGAAAACAGACGTTAATTCGAGGAAACATATGGATGAGATGGCGGTACTCGGTTTCAAAGTGCCGCTGGCGCTCGCTGGCGCGATGTCGGCTCGTCGGCTATAAAACGCTAGTAACATTTGATGTATCTGCTCTGCAGCTCCGTCATATAAAGACGTTGTATAAATAAACAGCTTTATCTGTTTTATAACTTCACATAATTAAAATGTTGAGTTACGTAAATAATGTCTTTATCTGACAACACCCGTTAAAATATAGTTGCGTAGCATTCTGAAAAAAAAATATGTCATAGACTTTCATCGATCTTTTGGTTACGTATATCTAACTAATAGTAGGTAGACTGTTATACAAGGGGTTAAAATGATCCATTATATACGAGGTAGTTTTACTCCCGAGCTTTAGCGCCGTGTGTTGCACTCTTCTTTTCACTACGATTGCGACAAAATAAAATATTACAATACAATATTAAATAGTTTATTTTATTAAAAAATAAATGTACAATTTGTCCAATTCTGGATATTTAACGAGATGTTTTACCCCGGCAACTTAATTTCAGTCCTCTGTGAAGATGAATGTTGAGTTGTCTGTGGGGTAAACGTGGGAAATACTCGTACACGTAGATCCAGGTTTGAGGGTCCCTCATTCGAATGTTCTGAATAGAGAATCAGCTGAGTTGACTCATCCCTTGATGTCGATGGTCGTGCGCTAGTTGGGAGAATGTTGATGCGTTCTGTGATACGCGGGGTGATATCAAATTTGTTTTGAATGGAGTTCTCGATATAGCCTTCCGCCACTTGATCGATCTCCATCCACCGTGGCGTTTTAGCGTTGTTATATTTGCACCAGAAACCGCAAAGAGAGTGGCGGATGTTCTTCGGAAACAGTGGCCAGTGTACTGTTCCGGATTAGGCAAATTTAGATAGGTGGCGATCTGTTTTGGCATGTTGCTTAATTTATTTTTGATTATAACTTGCCTTGTGCATTTTCCGTTTTGATAGTTGAGAAAAATCTCGTCTTGCCCAGTCTTCTCGGCCGTAAATCTTGGTGGGCTTTGACAATTTTTAAAAAGTTTCCACTTATAAGTAACTTCCTCTCCTTATTTGTCTTTATATTGGGCAGATTTATGGCTTGAAGATGGGTATCTGTTTCGACATCTTCCACTGTTATATTAGCCAGTTCTATCCCTCTGCAGGCACCGCTGATCTTTAAATTACGCCGTTTTGCTCCTGCCAGGAGTGTTAGTAGCCGTTGGGTCAGCCTCGGGAAGCCTGACACATACGTGTGCACTCGCGCCACTCAAGTGTGAGACGAGACTGGTCGACTCACGTGTCTTAGGGAAGCCTTGTAAGATCAGTTAAGATGGGTATCACATTCAAACAACTTTCAAGTTATCTCAACTTCTCTAAGGTCACAATTATGTTGTATTATAAAACGGTGACTATTTACTATTAGGTGAGCTGCCGCTCGGCTTGTTTTCCATCCAATCATCCAATAAACATACCTACTTAGTACAATCTCCAAACGGCGGGTTGCCACTATCAGTGACCCAAGGACTCAAGGACTGGCTTTTACCTTGGCCAGAGGTATTGCCATACAACGTGGCAATACCGCCAGTCTAATTGGGTACCTATATTACCAGTCGACAGAATCGTGGATGAATTTTTCGACGCCATATTTTAGTTTGTTAATAATTTTACTTAGGTTAGGATATTATATTTTTAATGTATTATTTTATTAATTATCTATCAGTTGTTATTTATGCTTATTTAATTTTAATTCTGAATAAATTTACGTAGTACGTCTACATATTTTACAAAAAAATAAGCGAGGATATAAAATACATAATGTGTTCCTAGGTAAAGCTATTTTCGAATTTCAGCCTCAACCTTTCAAGCCTTTACCTTCCTTTATAAACAGAACAGTAGGATAAACCGTGAAATACAATTAATTTAATACGTAAATGTAAGCAAACACTGAAAATGACCGCAAGGTGTAATGTTATTATCATGTGATGAATATTCGGTATGAAATAAGTAGATAGTATCATAATCAAACATCTCATAGCCGATGCGTGGTCGTTCCCACGGTCTGCGCGCGGATTACACGAAATGCCCTTTTGGTGCTTCGCTCCGACACTGACCTGAGCTTTTTGCGCAAAAAGAATGCTCCGATAAATCACGGGTTCATTGTGAGCCGCCTCTGGATAGCATTCTCCGATTTATGCTTTGTAACATACCAACTTTTTTGTGGCATCGATCAGAGATCATGTCCAATAAAGGAGGTACCTGCTCAATTTTGACGGTCAAGGTGCCGTACGTCACAATAAAACCCTGCGATAACATCAATGGTGTCGATGTCGTCCGGATAATGCTCAGTTCCGCGTATAATATCTCTGCAATATCTTACAACATCATCATGATTTCTATAGAGATATGTAGTAGCATTAGGTTAGTTCTTATAATATTTTCGATAATCTACCCTGTTCTTCATTCTTTAGAGCCTTTTTATGTCGTTATCCGGTCTATATCTTTCATTCATGCTTTCTGAATAAGCCTTGGTGAGCATACCTACTTAGATTTAACGCACATAGTAGGTACGTCTTCGAGATATGCTTAATCGAAATGAATTCTGACTGAAATAAATGAATTTTGGTAGAAAAAAATTACATACTTACAGCTAACCTGCTCATCCCTACTTATGTGGCGATGTTTAATCTTCGAAACAGAACTGACTACTCGTAGCTTAGATCAATTATATCTTACATACATTTCTTCGTTACGGTTACATCTATCTGCTCCGCATCTTGCTTCATGGGGTTAGATTAGAGGTACCTACCTACTTATATGTTTGGCCAAGGTATTGCTTTAACTTTCTCTTCTAACCTTTGTTAACCCCTCTTGGATAGAGGTACAACCTCTATCCACTAAATCTTAATAAAAGATTGATTTTAGCTGCGAACTACAAGTACCTACGAGAAAACTTTGTGATTTAGTGGTTGCATGAGATGCCGTTCTTAAATACCAGCCAAAAAATGCAACATCTTTACCCACCATATTGCGTGTCATAGTTAAATCAACTTTGTACAATTGTATCTTCATACTACATAACTGATATTAACTAGCTAGTAATAAGTGTTAAACCACGAAAATATTCAAATACAATCAATATTAAACACTACTGAGATTCGTTTTTCAGGACTTTAAAAGTGCGCATTTATGGATTTCAAATGAGTTTCAAACACTATCATTAAATTTACCAACAACTTTTAAAACACCGTTCAATGTGTGTTGTGTTTAACGAGCATGAATATTATGAACATTTCCTTAGTCGGGTAAATTGCGTATAATGAGCGAGGGCAGGGAGAGGAGGCGGACGGCGCGGGCGCAGGTGCGCCGCGCGTGTGCGTTTGCCTCGCACGGTGACCCGGCGCCGCGCGTTAGCCAGGACTGGCGACCGACTGGCATTTGTTCGAAACATGCCACCGACGACTAATTATGTCCAATTTCACTAGCGTGTAACTTTCGAGGGATCGCCACCCTTACGTTATAATAAAACGATATCGAAACCTTCGTAGTGCTCACAACAGGTAGTTACTTGATCATTATAATAAAATGATATTTAATTTCAACGCTTGGACGGAAATATTGAGTAACGTAGAGTGACATTGGCACTACTTATGAATATACATACAAGGAGAGTTCAAACTTCTATTCAAGTTATTCTAAGATTTTAAATTTCTCTTCGAAAATTAAATACGCCGTCGCGTCGGTCGGTTGCTCGGTGGCAAACGTGGATCGCCATTCCATATCACAGCTGCATTATACATAGACTTCTAGAGACACACCGCCCTCGATACGGACACGCTACGAAGCTGTTACGCTAACGCTAATGAAACGCTACGCCACTGCTACGTCCCCGCTACGGAAATTACGAAGCTGCTACGTCGGCCGCTACGAAGACGCTACTCATCTGCTACGCCTACTACGCTATATGTAGAAACACTACACAGCTAGCCTAGGCATAGCACCTGCGCAGATTTTTCCGTACTGGAGATGTAGCATCTACGTTTTCCGTAGAAGTTCAAAAGACAAAATCAAATATCCTATTTTAAAATTAGGCTGAGGATCAGCACTTTTTGAACGTCAAAAGGAGCCCACACTGCCCATTCCCTTCATTTTTGACATTGATTGTCGCTGAGATGGGATTGCGACTAGATTTTGAGCGTTTTTAAATACGGGAATTGGTCTTCTACTGCCTGCAATCTATGATAAATATTTTTGGGGTCCCGTACCAAAATGGTAAAAAGGAACTCTTCTATGCATCTTGTTTTTAATGTCATAGATATATCTACTGTTTATTGGCCGAATGTAGACACGGTCATCAGTGTTGTATAAATCAATATGAAAGCTTTGTTGACACACACGGCGTTCAAACAGTCGCGTCGCGTCGAGTATATTTTTTCAAAATTATTAAATGAATATGATCATATGTCTTTGACAGGTCCGTCGCCGACACATGACTCACCTAAATATGACCTAAGTATGTAGCAAATTAGGAAATAGTAAAAAATATCGTACCCGTGTTTAAAATTCAGTAAAGATTTATTTACATTTATTAGCACAATACTTTATATTTCGTTACATATAAAATCAACTTAAAAATAAATAACATGTACCACAAACTGAACGAGAACGTCAATTAATAATAATTACAAGTAATGACAAAAATATAAATTCCTAACGATTGGATCCATCAGTATATGAATTATTACAGAATTTTAATATGTTTAAGATTGCTATTCTATGCGTAGGTACAACTTGTTCTTAGGTATGCTTTGAGGCTCCGACTGGCGCGACGCGATGGTGTGACACGATTCTGGTAAAACAATATTGTTCTACTATAGCCGCGTCGCGCCTGTCTACAGGAGCCTTTACGGTATAAACTACTACTGACCTATATTAACAAAAGTTAGCATTTTAGGCTGGTTTTATAATGGAGGCTCCATTATAAAACCAGCCTAAAATGCTAATTACTTATGTTGTAACAAAAGTATTAGTAGACAAGCATACAGTATTTAATGATAAGTTATTTAATTCGACTATTTGCTTATATTAATGACGTATTGTTTCATAACTGTTCAAAGACAACTGGAAATTAACTGATCAAGGTCGTCTGGTCAGATGTGCCTGAAGGAGCAGTGCCTACGGAACATTTGCTAATTTCTTTGAACGTGTACATTATGGAGTTTTAAAAGATAGATGTCGATTTTTATTTCAGACGATTTTTGAAAAGTTGTTGTTTTATGCAAAACAAATTAGTTTTACATGATAATAGAAATATCTAAATTTACTTACAGCTAACTTTACTTAACTAACATTGCATATATCGCGGCTGTTTTTAATCACGACGAGTACTTAAGGACGACAAAAACGACTGAAGTGATAAATGCTTGCTAAAAGTCGTTCTTTGAAATAAAAAGATGATATTATACATATTCCTTCGTTTCAAGTCTACTGTATGCTGTTTTATTCAAACAAAATGTAACTGAAATTGTTGTGTTACATGTAAGTGTCTTCACACGACCCACATGTACTTTCAATTTGATTTTAGATAAACTCGTTTTTGCGTTTTCAGAGGTAGGTAGTTGGTAAAGACGTAACACTTCTTTAAATGCGCCTACAAAAACTTTTAAACAAGTTGATAATTTCACAGGTTTTAGAAGTAAATCTGGTAGTTAGGTAAATCGAAAAGTTTTAGGACTTTCTATCAAATACTACCCACTATGGCTGATTGTAGCCATTTGATACTGACGACTTATCGAAAACCACATAACTTTCACTAAGTATTTAGCTCGTCAAACATTTCCAACAACGTAGCACCTCTCCAGACTCATGAGGCTGCTTTTCCACCAGAGATGTGAAGATGCGCCGCCGCGAGGTAGCTGTGCGAGGAAGATGCTCAACTCGAGCTATGCGATGCATCGATATTAGGGAAAGCACGGGGAGTACTCTGCTCTGCATATAGCTACATTACTCGCGCATCCATAGCTCCCATCCATAGCACGCATCCTTCCGTATAAAAACATAGCTTAATTGAATCCGTTTCCACCAGTGCTATGCTATGTAGATCAATGAAAATGATTGGTGGATATCAAACGCATCCATAGCAACGTAGCATAGCACATCTCTGGTGGAAAAGCAGCCTTATAGATGAAACGCGTCGTGTTTGTAACGCAAACTCTTCGTTCTAAAACCGTGTTGGTTATTAATTCCGGAATACGTAACATCTTGCATACGTCTCGAGGTCTTTATAGTTCCTCTCACCCATGAATGGTGATGCTGTAGTGGTTGTGTGTATCTACGAGATGAGCGCGCCCTGCGAGTGCGGCTTGATGTGGCCTGGGTGTGGCGGGTGCGGGTGCGCGGGGTGCGCGGCGTGTGGCGCCTGGCGCGGCTGGTGGCAGCGCTGGTGCACGTGCGCGTGCGCGCGCAGCTCCTCGCCGTGCTCGCAGTACGCGCGCTGCTTGTCCTCGAAGTCGCGCAGGCGCTGGTTGTACCGCTCGATCTGGTCGCGCAGCGCCGCGTCCTCGATAGCTGCTCGCTCCTCGTCCAGCTCCAAACAGCCGACGCCGTCAAGCCGCTCCAAGTCAATCCAGCCCCGCCACCTCACGCACACGCCGTTCATTATAAATCGGGATACGATGTGGGCCTGTTGACAAAAAGCTACTTTTAAAATGTTACACAAAAAATATAAACAAAAACTGCCACACTGTTGGTGGCAAAAGTTGAAATGCATTTATCAGTCACATATGGCTCGGAAGTGATCCTTAAAAAAATGGACAGGTAGATGTATCCATTCTTCGACCACGCTTTAATAAATCTAAGGAATTGGGTTCATAGATTTATATTTTGTTGAGAACTCATTATCTAGGCACTTATTTAAGCTAGATATTTCTGTAGAACCAGAACCACATCAAATAGGAATTAATTTGTGTTACTTATAATTTTAAATTCATTTTAAACATTGAAGCAGGTAATTGCAAGTTTTGATAACAAAGCAGAAGGACAACACGACAGAAGGCAGACGTGTGGATCCAGATCGCGTGCTGCCTTTGTTCCGGCTGCCGCATCCGCTTCCAACAGACCTTTAATTGTGCCACACCAGGGTGCAATTTAACTAATAACAAGTTCTCTTTAGGTTCCTTTAAACTTGTAATACTGAAAACCGACGACGCCTGCCGTATGTTTATAATTAAAATTATCCGTTGTTACATGCAGATATATGTAATTTTGGAATAAAATAATATGTTCAAAAGTATTTTTAAACGAAAGTTTAAAAATACCTTGCAATTATCTTTTCACTATTGATTAATATGGAGATAAGTCGGGATCACATCGGGATAATGAGAAGGGGCGCAGTGACGTAGCGCGGCGGCCATGTTGGCGGGGCGGGCGCGGCGTCGGGACGCCCACCAATCGCGACGCTTTTCTACTATCGATTTCTGGGAAAATGCTTTTCTCCCTTTCCCGAGGGAGAAAAGCATTTTTTTTCCTAAAGGCGTCCCCCTTCAGTCAAGTGCATGGGGTTTATTAAAAGGGGATGATGTGTTAGACAGATTAACCCCTGGAAGACTAATCCAAAGAGATTCGTAAAATAGAACAGATATCATTTTAATTATTAACATAAACATAACATTAACATAACATAAGAAAGTAACCCTTTGGTCTGATTGAATTGCAAATTCTAGTGTCACTAACTAGATGCGTCTAAATTTAACACGAAGCTTACAATTGTCATCTATAAATCGAATTGAGATTTACTAATCAATTTAGATCTATTAAATTGAATACGAAATCTACGAGTAGTTTGAAGTGCGCTATAATAAAACATCGTTACAAGACGAGGGCTCGTGCACACTCGAGCGCTTTGTTAAATGAACCGAGTGTAAATAAATATAAGTATTCATACAGCGGCGCAGCAGGCGGGCTCCGCTGTAGGGGCTACATTCAATAAGTCCGGCACCGAATGTGATCCTCTATAATATAACACATTGAGACATTATACATACATAAATACATGCAAAAAACGTGCTGAAAGGTTGATGTATATTGGCAGACCGACGCTCTGCTGTAAATATATATGTGTGATTTTTAACGGTTTTAAATCGATTTCCATTACTTCTCGAAAGAAGGTATTTGCATAGAGTAGACACACACACTTTGTTATTCTTCATCACAAAAGTTTTTGACCCGATTTGTGAGCATTATTTATTCCTAACAAATCAAGCCTCCAACTTTTAAATCAAGAATTCCAGAAGTCATGAGAGTCCTAGACATATCCAACATACCATGTGTGATCATTTCAAGTTACTGATTCATTTAGATTTAAAAAATCATTCACACACTTCATCATCATTTCACACATCTTCATATATTGAGAGATATAGTATATTTGTGCAGATGTACTATTTTATTACTCCACAGAATGAGTGCAGTTTACAGAATGGGAAGTAGCCACAGGGATGAGTCTGTCTAAGAGGGCAAAATACAATTTTATGCCAAATTCTGATCGATAAGAAATCATCAAATTTAACAACAGTAACCATCATTAGTTACTACTAGATAGTTTTGTCCGGATTTCTGAAACATCTGTGTATAGATGGAAATTTTGTTTTGCCTCTACCTAGATACCCGTCCCCTGTGACGAATGTGAAAAGCCCAAAGATTGTTTACGGTATGAGATGGAAAAACGTAGCGTGGTACGCCGCCCGAGCCAGCTGGATGCTCGAGTTTTCAATATGGCTGGGACAGACTGTATGCGGAAGCACAGATTACTAAATAGTTACTACGGCGGAAGGCTGAGAGCCGGTGTTTTGTTTGTCGCAAATTGAAAGAGACCTATATCCAGCACTCGAGTACGATAAGCGCATTGCACATTTATTTATTGACAACCAGCTGTTGCCAGCGACTTCTTTCGCGAATCTCACTCTTTTTAGTGAAATAGGTCATTATAAATTATAATACTACCTATTAGTTCAACGGTTTCAGACAGGCTAAAGTACACTCATCTTTCATGGGGTAATGTTTAAAATGTTACAATAAATTACCCCCCAACAACATACTTCCACTGAATGAGACTGAATTTAAATCTTGTATAATACTTGTAAGGGATTGCATCGCTGATAAAAATGCTTGGCTCAATGCTGGATCTGCTCCACAACCACAAGGGCGCATAAAGTAATTGATTAGCATTTGAGAATACTGCTGGAGCTGCTGAAGATTGTAAGACTATCTTTGCATTGTATAAACTCAATTTCCGTTGTATGTTTATATATTTTATTATATGATTGCATAGCAATGCGAGTACTATGTACTATAAAGCTACCATTTACTGAGTATGACTTTCATTGACTTTAATATGGCGGTTGAGATTCCCTAAGTCATTTCACTCAAATGTTTCGCCAATGGTGGCGCTTGTATTAAATAATTTTCCTTTTACAATGTTCCCACATATAATTATAAATTCAACATTAATGATGTAACAATATGATTCAAAAGAGTGTCCATGGAGTTTCTTACATTTTTGGATAGACCTAGCTTCATTTTTCTGACTAACCGACTCCTTTGACAATTCAAACGTCTGTAAATGGTTTAATTGGAATAAATGCGTTGAGTTTGTATTTTGTACCTATTCCAGCATTTTTTAATAGAAATATCCAGGATGAATAGTAGCCTAAGTTCTTTTTCAAGTCCCTTGCTACTGTCAAACAACGATCGGTTCAGTGGTTTAGGCGTGAAAATGTACCTAACTGACCGACAGACAGAATTAGGTACATTCGCATTTATAATATTACAAGTATGGATGGATGGTAAATGGCAATTGGTAATTGGCAATTGGTATCGTATTACCCAGTAACTGGGTTGTGGAGGTCAGATAGGCAGTCGCTCCAAGTAAAATACTGATATTCAGCTGCATCCGGTTAGACTGGAAGCCGACCCCAACATAGTTGGGAAAAGGCTAGGCAGATGATGAAGTATGGATGGATGGATGTGAGATTGTGGGAAGATTCCAGTTCAAAATCCTATCCTTAGCATCAGTGTTCTAACTTTTTGTTACGTCTCTGATCAGTTAAGATCTCGGGTTGTCAGAAATAGTTGGTCCACCGAATGTCCCAACCCAACGATCCAGTCAGTATACTAAAGATCTACACTTTCCATATTATCTTCTTTGAATGGAATCGGTAATGATAATGTTAGCTCCTAAATGAATTCGTTCACATGTCCCATCATCATGGACATTACATTAGTCGAGCTAGAATGATTCTCTGTAGAAAGATGTCATTCACTCAGAGAGTGTAATAAGCTACGGCAGAGCGTGACCGACGCGTTATATGCGGTGTTATGCCTTTATGCTTTATCATTAGCGGCTTCAAAGTTATTTATGTCTTAATTTTGGTTATGAAAATGTGGGCCGGAAGCTCCATCGTTATGACGCGAGTCCGAACGGAATGACGACTGTTGACAAATGAGGCTATCAAGTATTACCCATCGCTACATTGGTACTACTAAACAGTTGGCGTAATAACTATGATTCATACAGTTTTATTGTTCGTGTTGTAGGTATTTGAGAATAGATGTGCGTGGCTCGCCTACGTGTATAAAGGTTTTGATTTCCCTATCTTTTATCAAGCCACGAAGTCATCAAGAATGGATTTGCTTAGTGGGTAGGGTAGTTGCCTTTTTTTTTTTTTTTTTTTTTTGAGGTTGGGAAATCATCAAATGACTCCTCCCGCTCTGGGTGGAGCAGGAGGGAGTGTCAGACTCTTACTGACTAAAACCCACCCGTGTTCCTTCCTTGGCCCTTTATGTTCCAGGGCAGCGGTAACCCTTTCGGACAATCCCGCTACCCTGGGGACAATCCCGCTACCCTGGAGGGTAGTTGCCTCGACGACAGGTAGCAGTAGACATATTAATATTAGTCTTTATATTAGTTGATTTTTTATTATTATTATTATTATCACATCTGAGTATTTCGCCAAATAAAATTGTAAAGTGACTTTAATGCAAAATGGCACGATAACATTTGTAATCTTCAGAGTTGGTTGCGTCTGCTAAATTTATTAATCCTTTTTGCATATCTCGGGACCATGGGGTCCCGGACCTTTGGAAGGCATACGAGGGGCCGAAGCCAACTCGCAGAGGCCCGTTAGACGTTTTCAATAAAAGGAGGCACCAACCGACGATTATCCCTGTTTGCACTATGCAAGTACACCCAAGGACAACCCCCGGTTGGTGTAGGACTTTTGCAAGATTTGGGTACGAGTTTGGGTGGCTAAAGTGAACTGTTAATAACTGTTAATCCTATTATCATATCAAAAAATATTGTTATTCGATGGAAGTTACTACACATTTCTTTTGTACACGAGTAACCCTATAATAGCTCTATATCTATTATACACTAGCTTCTGCCCGCGGCTTCGCCCGCGTGGATGTCGGAAATTATCCCACGGGAACGTGCTAACAGGATAAAATGTATGTGCTTCCCGAGGATTCCATCTAGGTATCTCGCGGGCCCTTTGTGGCTAATTACAATAGAAAACCAATTGTGTCTCATTAGTGGTGATTAAGAGGGTACCTATATGATATCTTTACCTAAGTACCTACCTAATTAAAAAAAAAACTCAATAACAGAAAATAAAATACCTACCTACCTAAATAAACCTATTTCTGATGATAACTAATCTAAACTCAATAAATAAGCAAAATCCCTAAAAACTAATATCTAGGTATACGAATGACTAATCCTACCTAACCGTATTATAAAATAACCTACGGTCACTACGTACACTATCAAATATACTACCTACCTATACTTTAAAATTAAAATCTATCCCTACGACTTATAAAAATAAACCTAAATAACTCTAAAAACTAAAAGGAATAAAAAGGTCGCACTGAAAAGCACGATTTAGAATTGCACGTAGCAGTTAAAATAAGAATAAGAACGAACGCTTGCCACTCGACACGTCCGTTCAAATCAAAGTTCAAAAAACCCCCGACTACGTGAAACCCTATAAAAAGAAAAAAATAACCTTGAAATTATGTTATGACCCTACGTAAGTACGTATGAAATTTTTTGATTAAATATTGTCCCGTCGGGAGACCGCTCTAATTATTAGCCTAACGTTCTGTTAAAGTTTAAAATAGTAGCGGTCCCCCGACAGGACAATATTTAATCAAAAAATTTCATACGTACTTACGTAGGGTCATAACATAATTTCAAGGTTATTTTTTTCTTTTTATAGGGTTTCACGTAGTCGGGGGTTTTTTAAATTTTTAATTTAAGTTTTTATTTCATGCTTTTTGTAGTGACTCCGTATTATTTATTTTCTTGCGTTTTAAGATTCACGTAATTTGGTATTTAATCAGCTTTTTTGTAATTCGCCATTTTGTGGTGGTGGCCATCTTGGATTTGAAATTTGTCATAGTGTATAGTATTCTACTAGTCAAACTCTTTCATTTGATACCCATACAGAGGGAGTTGTGAAAAAAAAAAATGTAATTTGCCATTTTGTGCTGGCGGCCATCTTGGATTTGAATTTTATCATAGTGTATAGTATTCTACTAGTCAAGCCCTTTCATTTGATACCCATATTGAGGGGGTTGTGAAAAAATATATAATCCGCCATTTTGTAGCGGCGGCCATCTTGGACCGATTTTCATCAAACATAGCTAAGAACACTCCCGACAAATTCACCTTTCAAACAAAAAAAACAAAATAAAAATCGGTTCATGCGTTCGGGAGCTACGATGCCACAGACAGACATACACACACACACACACACACACACACACACACACACACACACACACAGACACGTCAAACTTATAACACCCCGTCGTTTTTGCGTCGGGGGTTAAAAATGTAATGCCATAGGTAAGGATAAGTACTAACGTAATGCGCGCGCGGCCGCGCGCCACGCGTGTGCTGCGAACGGTGCAAGCCAAATTCAACCTTTTTTTTTTTTTTTGAGGATGGGAAATCATCAAATGACTCCTCCCGCTCTCTTCAGCACTATATTTAGAGCATAACTTAGGGACACTGCACACGGCTAAGATACTGTGACGTAACCTACGACAAACTTATTATTTGCGGTTGGTACAGTAATCGGGTCTAGGGATCGAACCGCAAAATTAAGTTTGTTTTTTATTGTATATACTTTTCCGGGATAAAAAGTACCCAGTGTTGTGCCCAGGATATTAAAGAATAATTATACCAAGTTTCATCGTAATCGAACCGGTAGTTTTTGCGTGATGCCTGAACAAACAGACAGACAGACAGACAGACAGACAGACAGACAGACAGACCGACAGACAGACAGACAGACAAAAATTTTTTTAATCACATTTTTGGGTTCGGTGTCGGTCTAGTAACACCCCCTGCTATTTATTTTTTTTATATTTTCAATGTACAGAATTTTCACTTCTACAGATTTATTATAAGTATAGATAATAGCGCAATACATCGCATTGTTTTTATTATAGTAAGTGCTTTACTATTTATTAAAAAGATGTTTATATAACGTAAAATCTAATAACAATCTGTCCCTGTCTTGTATAAACATGTCTTATTTAATACGGTTATGGTTACTTAGCAGTTCAAGTTATGTGTATTTATATTACTATTAGCGAATATATGAATAACTAACCGTGATACTTAATAAAAGGAAAAATAATGTTATTACGGTTAATATATTGTTAGCTTTGAAAGGCAAAGTAACGAGATATTGTTTGTTATTGTTGTCCATCAGTTAAAACGTCAGCGAACACGAGTGCCAACTATGAATAAAATATCATACTGTAAGAAAAATCACACGAATAATAAAAAGGTAAAAAAGCAGATTATGGTAACTGAATGTTTACTATACCTATTTTCCACAGTATAAATTTTAGTGAAAAACTTTTCTAAATAAAATATACTGTTTTATAGAGAATTGGCGTGAGAACGATAACGAACAACGAATACCTAATAACTTTAATTTGGTAACTATATTGCCAAATTCTTTTTAATGTGATATTATATTATATTTAAAAAAAAAGTTTTTATTTGTCCTGCAAAATAAGACATTTTGGTTTACCAATTTAGCCGGTGGGGGCGTTAATTATGTGCATAATAATATGTCTTGAATATCTATTGATAATTAATTATGTATTTTTTAGCTCAAATAACATTACTTTTTTTTTGGAAATTCTATTTCACTAGTGTTTTCTACAACTATGTTAGCGCAGAGATTCTCTTCAAGAAATCTCCAATCACCATGTTTATTTGTATATAATCAGTCACATTATGTTTGGAGGATACCTACTTTCACTTGCTACGTCGATCTAAGAATTTGCGTTTGTACCTACTTATCTCCAATTTACAGGCGAGGTGTTGTTAGAATCAGAAATAAATATCCTTTACGCCTTCTTGTAAACACAATCGTCTACCCATACCCACAGCGACCTCGACAACTACACCATAACCTTTCATTCGATATAAGAGGTTCTTCTGGCCTTACGATCAGCGATTCGTGAACCCATGTAATCTTTTATTTAAAAAAAAAAAATGTTTCAGAAATAGCTTTTAAGGCCGAATTCATTTTTACGTTCCCTAGATAAAATGCAGGTTGTTATTCAATATTGGTTAATGTTGAGAGCTTAATTAAACTAATGTAGGTAAGTATTTATTACGAACTTAAATTACCTGTTCATAATGGCGATTCTTTGATTATTTCTAGGTATATGTAGGTAGGTTACCTTGCCTACAAAATATGGCTTGTTTGCTACGCGTTACGACGAGCATATCTCGCCTAGTTTGGAAAAACCGTGGAAAAAACCCTGTCTGGTTTTATGCAACAAATATTTTTATTAAAATGAACTAGCTAGCATTTAGGATATTCAGAAATACACATAATCAGCCGGTCAGCTCCATGCTATATTACCATATTAGGGACTTATAATGAGTTATACTCGAACCATACTCGTATGATGTAGTCCCGAAGCGATAACAGTTGTTTGGAAAGGAAAATAATATTAATAGTTAATTACCTTGCCGCTCTCTTTCTGGAAGTCGCAGCCTCGGTTATTGTAGGGCGAGTGGTCGAACACCAGCTGCAGGTTGGTGCCGGTGGCGGTGAACGCGATCTCGGTGTGGCCCTCGCGACACCCGCTTTGGAACCGCATCTGGCGCTCCTCCGGCGGTCGGTCGCGGTAGCCCGTGTACCTCACCTGACGTCACCAAAAAACTAATTAGCTACTACTCTATTACTACTATGTACATGTTCCTATTGGGAAGTACGGTCTGCGGATAGTTCTGGTCCATCAAGTACTATTGTAACTTTGAATACAAAAAAGTAGTAAAATTTGAATACAATATTGTAAAAGGAAAACAATACAAACGAAACAGTTACAATGCTCCAAACGGATGACTTAATAATTTAAGTAATTTTCCTGTTAACTTACGATTAAAATTGTTTCAATAACGCGTTTAATTAGCTATATATTTATATTGTGACTTTTAAAATTGAATAGGTATATTAATTTAGAAACATTACATACCTCACTTTCTCTGCTCAGTCTTTTGAAGAGATCGTCTGATTCAAATTTGGCTTTCTGATCTGGAACTACCCGCGGCATTTTAAAGATAAAACGTGGTTTCGGCTGTTCGTACAGTCCGATGGAATCGAAAGGCAACATGCCTGCCAAAGCAGCTGGATCACTCATGGCGTGCATTACACGAAGATTAAGAATACACTAGAATACTATTCACCATCACACCCGAGTGTTAACACACGCACCACACTGACTCAGCGACGCCGATGATTCAAATGGGTGTTAGTTCGCAATACTCGGACCCGTGCGGCACGACTACCTGCCACTGCGACATACGCTTACTGAATGAACGCTCGCTCAAAGGTTCAGGGAGCATTTCCACCAGGGCGGAGTCTCCGCCGGGTGGGGAACAGTGGGCCAATGACTGGGCCCTGCGGCACCGCCCGACGCCTTCTCTACGCGCTTTCGGGAGCTTTCAAGCGAAAAGAGGGTTTTCCCCCTCGAAACTGTTCAAAATAAATACTGTAAACGACAAAACACATGAATTTATAATGATGGGCATTATCCTCTTTCGACGTTTGAAGTGTTTTATGTAGTTGTATCAGATCCTTTGTTCCTTTGTAACGAGATAAATGTACGTTATATACAGTTTTATAAAAGGGGAGTAGGATCCCAGGATGCGATAGAGCGCGTGAAACGTGATATTTTTGTAAGGCATGAAAGCTGCACTTATTGGACGCCCAGTAGCCTAATTGTATTCCATCATGGCATACATTTCAATGAAAGGGTCTCGTATGTATGTACCTACTAATTATTATTAACACGTTCCTGTTATTGATATGGCGTCTGAACTCGACGTCCAAGTCTGTGAATATAACAGCAGCTTTTAGTCGGAGGGAATCAGGTATGAGAGTACCTATTCGAACTTTAGTTAAAAAAGCTGCTTTGGTTTGAAACTTTGAAGTTAGTTAAACTAAGCTAATTGAGTGACTACATCATTGTTTCTTTTGTACGGTTACCTAGCTAAGTTAGTTACCACTGTCCTACAGACTTCACTGTGAATTTTGTGATATAACCAAACTATTATAGGGCTGAATACTTACTATAAACTGTTCTAAATTGTATAGTATCTATTTTCATATCACGTCTTTCGTAGTACCTATAGCTAGGCACTCAATTTATTTATTTTTTCCAATCAACTCGTCGATTTATTTGTCTGCCTGTGTCAATATATGAATTAGCAAGGATCATGGGCCTGCATTGTACATTTCTCCGTTATTTATGAAATTACAGAATTATAACTGAAAAAATCATTTCAGATACCTATCTACGAGTACATGGTCCTCACATGATCTGACCAAGATTAGGTCTGGCCTTAAAAAGAGACTCTTTCATTCTTTTTCGGTCTTTCTTCACAAAGAAGTACGATAGGAATCCCGACCTCATCTAGTTTTTAAAATATGATTGACATGTAAAATTGTTTGTACAAACCTATTAATAATCATTTCTCATTATTATTTACAGTCATTAGAATCATCAATCCAAGCCTCTAATTTGGAATTGGCCTTTTAAATGTAAAACATGAAATAGCCATTTCATAGGTTAATTTGAACTTGACAGATGATTTAATTTATATAGTTCTTTAAATACATATTTGTTACGGTGGCGAATTTCGCGGGCTGCACTGGCACTTTCACCTTAAAACTATTGATTTATCGAAGCGTAGGGTATCTTGTTACCATTAAAAGCTTTTAGTTTGAAGATGGATCTTAAAAGAACAAGATGTAGCAATAAAAAAATGTAACTCAATAACGTAAGACACCGCACTTATCCGATTATATTGTTTTGCAATGCTTTCCTGCTATCCCAGGTGTAGTGGTGGATTAGAAAAATATAGTGTCAATTAGCAGATATAGATCTAAACATTTGGACAGAAGTGAAACGTCTCAATGATCGCAGTCAGGCGAACCGTTTAATGTGTCTGTTTGGTAACAAAGGGCGGCGCGCCTTGTGAAATGTATCGAGTGCTGTTGAAAGCGTCCGAGTACGTTCGGCGCTCGATAATATATGTACGTTAAGTATTGGAATTCTTGCTACTTTTTTTATTGCAGAACTGTTTTTATTGTCACATTTCGTAGCTACTTACTCGTAAAAGATGCTCCTCAAATAACACGACGTGTAGTAAGTAGAAGAAGGTACAAGAGGTACACTGAAGTCCGAAGCATAAGAACCAAGTACTTATACTATAGATAAGAGAACTACTCGTGAGAACCTGTAATTGGCTCTGTGTCGCTACAATATTGTTATTAATTTGGTTTAGCTGTTGGTTCTCCTACTTTTAAATAAATAAATAAATAAGACTATGGCACTATAAAATGACATGTGTTCAGCAATGGCCTCCAATAAGCAGAAGTGATGATCAAGAGATCTATGGAGCATAAACCTTCTACATATACATGTTATATCAAACATATCTGGATAAATGTGTATAACGCTGGCTGCATGCTTATAGTTCTGCTTTGGACTGAAAATTGCATAACTGATTCACTAATTTAGAAAACCACAATATTAATTATATCTATCTAGATACTATCTTTGCAGATAATTTTATATGCAAATTCAGTATCAAGATAGATTTTAACACCCGATTTCAAAAGCGTTACGAAAATAAATGTAAGTACTTCATGCTCAACATCAAAGAACTTGCCTATTTGTTCTAATAATCATACTAGAAATATTAGAATTCGTCACGTATCTCTTTATTGTGAAGGGATGGCCACGTGGCCAACGCGCAACGTTTGATCTTTATGCAAGCTAGTGGAGCTTTGACGAAACTAGGAACACCCTCCCACGTGTCAATAAAATTTATAATAAGAATTTTATTAGGGTGTGCAATACAGATATTGGTATTTCATAGTATAAAAAAAAACGGCGTAGTGCCTCAAGGTTCTATTTTAGGTCCTTTTGTGTTTTTTTTGTATTAATAGTGATCTTTGTTTCAGGTTGCCAAAACTACTCGATATGCCTAACCCTAGAATACTTCAGCTACTACCCATATAGATTTAATTTTTGGCAGAAAATTACCATTAGAAAAGTTATAGCCAGTTTTATGGTTATCATCATATTTTCAACATCATGCCGTCCGTAGCTGGAGTCTGGACTAAAGAATAAAAATAAAGGCTGTTCAGGAAACATAGGAAGAAGTAGGAGATATTTTGTTTTTGTTCGTGAATAATTAGTCACCATAGTTTTTTTTTTATTTTAAAATACTATGACGCCTTTTCTAAGTGTGCTTTTTTTCATCAGAATTTTTGTATACTAAGTAACATAAATTCAATTTTCCACGTTTTAATATGTTTTTTTGAAGATGACATGTGACTCCATAAATCTGAGTGCACCAAATTATTATAAACTGTTTAATAAAAATATGTAATTGATAACGTAGTTCCCACAAAAATATTCCCACGCCCACGAGCTTTAATATCGTCACTGTCCATATAGGTAGAACCTGATAACGATTTATGAACTAAACTAAAACTATGAAGGACTTGTTGGACTTAAATCTAACTACTGGAAAAAGTTTCCATGGTTTTGTTATAATTTTAACCATCATCATTCTCTTGCCCTTATCCTAACGTATTTAAGGTTGGTGCAACATGTCTTCTTCCATACTTTTCTATTAGTTGTCATCTCGGTAGTCCCTCTTACTATTGGCATATCGTCTTTCACACACTACATTCATGGTTTGTTTGGTCTTCCCCTACTCTTATAGCCATGCACATTCATACTCAAAACTTTCCTCACGACATTTTCCTCATTCTTCTGCATCAGATACCATGACAATCGATTTCCACACATAATTTTAACCAACAACCATTATTTTTTATGTTCAGATAGATTCACTACGACTAGGCTATCTACTTTTTTTAAAGATACACTGTTATTGCGTGATGATTTTGACAATGCCAGACGTAGCCAGAACTTTCTATGGCCTTTGGCTTAGTACAGACGCCAGCAGGTCAAGCTACCCGAAACTGTCAAATTTTCCCAATCAACCTTGAACCTTAATGCTTTAGCGATAAAGTTGAAAATCTATTAAAGAAATTTGACAGATTGTAGTAGCTTGATGTGCTGGCGTCTGTACATTTATACTTCTAGTTGTCGGAATCTTGCGTCTTGCTTTGTTTCTGTCTAAGGTTTTGCCTCATCTTTGAGTTACAATGAAAATATTGTTTTATAACACACTTTGTACCAGTCAGTTGTTCTTTCTTTTTGTTTGTCCTTTATGAAGTAAAAGTTAGACATTGTTTTTTCTTATTCCCAGGAGACAAGGGTCCGTAGCACATGCCCGGTGCACTGGACCATTTTAAACATTTAAAATCAAACCTTATAACTGGATAACTATATTCTAGATGAAAGAGGAGGGTGGTGGACACTGGTGATGACGATCACTTAGCTTAGCTTTCCAATTTCATAGTTAATAGCTGTCTTTGCGTCGGTGTAATAGCCATGATAACGATGTAAAAATCGTAAGAATTATGGTTAGTTATGAATGGACTCGGTCACGCTAAACC
The DNA here is from genome assembly GCA_951799955.1 of Apamea anceps. NCBI lineage: Eukaryota > Metazoa > Arthropoda > Insecta > Lepidoptera > Noctuidae > Apamea > Apamea anceps. Next base: position 11,372,248 of record OX637505.1, on the reverse strand, counting down.
GTAAAAGTTCACAAAGTTTGTTTGTTATCTAATAACAAGTTACAGTAACTAATATTGGTAGATAATATTTAAAACGTGATATCGCGACGTAAACCACATCCTTTTAGATAAGTTCCTACTCGTAAACTCGCCTGTAGTAGAAATATGTATTGTTTTTATTCCATTTCAGATAATGTGGCATACGAATTATATGCTAACTTACTAAAAAAATTAAGAATGAACTTAGTAGGTAAGTAATAAAATTAGCATAGATAGCATCTTATAAACCGCCGTAGAACCAAAATACTAGAATTCGGGGGGTTTTCCGGTTACGCATGTATGTACTAATATTTTTATCAGTATACCGTTAAGTTCTGCTTTTACGCTACGATGCGTAAAAGATGCGCATCCCTGGTGCGCAAAGCACGCGGTAGTGCCAACAGCATCCTCAGCATGATCGCTAGTCGGCTGGACTGTGAGTACATCAATCATTGCTGCACCATTTGTCATAAATGGTGCAGAAGTGATTGTGTTGAGTTGTACTTTCTTTTATATGTTTGGTGCGGTGGGTAGTTTTAAGTATTACTAACACTAGTATATAAGAACATTGTTACTAACAAAATGGACTCCATGGTCTGAAATAAAGTATTTATTATTATTGTTACAGATTATTACTCGTTGCGCCCAGTCCGGTATAATCCTGTTTTGTCATTGTTAACATGTCGTTCATATTGTTTAACTTATAGTGCACTGAACAAATGTTCCGTATTTCTCACCTCTGCTACTACCAGTTCAAGCTTTTTATGACCATGACCAATAAATCACAGCTTTGTTACTTAGTCACTCATTTACATATTTACACAGTGACAATGACCGTGGAGACATTTAATTAATTGATTCATAAACCTTTTCATAGATGTAGAGCAAAAAGTACGCATTGACCCCTGAATAAAACAAAAAGTACACAATAAAGAAAAGGGTTACAACAACGTGTTCCCATTAAAATGTATTTTAATGTGAGGCGCGTTCGGGCAGTTGAGTCATTTGTTACGATCTTTTATTTTATTGCCACCCTTCCAAATAACGTTTTTTGTTTCTTAATTTCTTTACTAATTTCGTTTTGAAACATTTTGCTGTATGCTGTTGTTCTTCTGTCAGCTTGACGCCGACAGTTATGTACGATATTCTACGAAGAGACCTTCTTACTGAGAATGAAAAATACCTAAGAACGAACCAAAACTTAGAGCATTACAAAAAAAACCTACTCATCGAATTTATCATTAGTGAGAGTTGAGAGAAGGTATCATTGGTAGGTATAATACGAGACCTACTTTCAAATCGTACGATTCGTATTTTTCTAACCTTGTTTTTTTTTCTTCTCTCAATAATACCAGCTATTTCAGTGTTGCATGTGCTTTTTCCATATTTATATGTACGCTCACAACAAACGAAGATCTACATACATTCTTCTTAGAGGGTGTTAGGTAGGTACCTACTAAGAACCTAATAATTTCGAGTTAAATAACTAATACCTAAATTGTAAGGAATTTAAGACACCTTTCGGCCGACTGTGTGAATTTTTGCCAACGTCATTAACCAGCTTAGTCTAAAAGTATTTAAGATGGGCCTGAGGTTGGTGTTCTGAAACTGTAAATAATTCAAAGACCACCCAAAGATGCTACTGAATACCTTGTTGTCCATGAAACTCATCATCCGGCCGGGGTGACGAAATTACCCTAATAAAATGATCTAATTGGAACTTGTCCATACATCCATCTAATTTAGTATTTCAAGCATTAATTTTACGAGGCATGGGTGTGCAAATTCAAAGATTATGGCCGTTTCATTAGAGCGGGCTGCCTGCAGCAAACCAGCGGCTGTGGACGGTCGTAAACCGGCAAAGAAGCCGTCAGACGTTGTTTATGCGAGCAATTCCGGTCACCGCTTTGTCTTTCACCGCGCGGCCTTCGGACGACACCCTAATAAAAGGCGTGGCAAAAAGTGCCCTAATGGGTGCTGATCCTATTTCAAAGTAATAAAATGCAACAAAATTAGCCTTTGTTAAATTTAGAACTGTAAACGTGTAAACTGCAGACATAGTCACGGACGGGTCCGACCGGCTCGTTTATACGGACTATTGTTTTATGGGCGTGTAAGTTTCAACTATTATTATTTCATAATGAGGGTGCGGCGTAGCGGAACCTTTTAGCAATTGTTTTCTTTCTGGATACCTGCCAACAGAGCCGACATTACAATGTTGGATTCACAATATTTATGAACAAAAGTAACTTTCTCTTTTAGTTTTTGTAGTGTATATACTAAGGATTAACCCCTTTTTTAAATGAAATGAGTTTTTAAATCTGTACATACCTTAACTTGTTGCCAAACAAACTACCTACTTTAGAAGTTAGGTATCGGTAAGTTCTTATTTGTAAAATGTTCAAGTGATACAACGTCGCTATGAGTTCGTGTGGTGTGTGTATCTGAGTCATAGACCGTTCACATTGAATGCTAATGTGTAGTACGAGTAAATCCAAACCGGTTTGCTGAGTTCCGTTTGCGTCTCACTCGCCGTCATCGATGGTCTGATGTGACGCGGGGCGCGCTCGGGGAGTTCCTTTCATTTTTTTCCTCATAAATTCTAATTTAATACATCAGTAATTAAGTTAGTAGAACTGTGACTCAGAATCTATTTCTTCTTCCATCATTTAAATATGCTAGAAAAGTAGGTAAGTATATTAAAACGCTGTCAAACGTGATCATTTGTGTCAGTCCAAGCGAAAAGGGTCCAGTGCGCGGCATTTAGTTTCCGAGATATAAGAGGTTTTGTAAAGTTGGGTATAAAAATTGCATTTCGCGATTTTAATTGGTTATAAATAAATGCTCAATTATCTACAATTTCATATAGTAAATGACTATATACGATGTTTCTAAGTACCAGAAACTTTATGAAAAAAGTTTACTAAAAAGGTACCAGTGGGTGGCATGTCGATATTCTGGGAATAAAATACGTTTCAATACCCCGTACTGATCACTTCTAATAATTTAATTATATTTTAAGATTAAAATGTTGAAACTACGTGTAAAAGGTCCCTTAAAGCGGGGAACTCCCTGCTACTATGCAACTACTAAGGGGATTTACTTTGCTTCACTTCGACATAGCGGGGATTTCCCTGATCGTTTTTTGCTACCTACGTGTCCTATAAATAGATCTGCCTGTGATGCAATAATTTATTTGTCATTTGACACCGGAAAGGAAACAATATCCGACAGTCTTTGTGTAAATATAGCAGTTTTTATTATCTTAGCTGTTTTAAATTGAGTGAGTGAAAAGTGCGCATAAAAATGAATAAAGGTAAGTCTTTACGTTGTCTATTATATCTACTAATACTATGTTTGTTGTTACGTGTTGTGTTATGTATCGAATAAGCTCCAAAAGTACTGAACCGATTTTGAAAATTCTTTCTCCAATACAAAGCTGCATTATTCAGTCATAGGCTATAATATTATTAACGTTATTACGCTTAGCGGGGCCGAGGTCGAAAAGCTAGTTCTATAAACCGGGGTATCGGAATGTTACGGAGTTCTTGTGTGTATCTACAGCTGTTACCTACTTTTCATATTTAGACCTCGACAGGGGCGAAGCCTCCTACAGACAGCAGTCGTCTTTAAATTCGATTTTTTATGGATTTTAGAGATTTAGAGATTTATGGATTAAGCGTAGATTACGTTACGTTCCTACTTATTTATTACATTTTAAAAGAGAGCAGCTTTAATCATAATAATTCGGCTGCATCCACATAGACTGAAAACTGACCGCGACAAAGTTGATAGGCTAATGAATCTCAATTAGTCATAATTTCATCCCATTTATACTAAATTCAAATTTGTTTTTAGGTAACATAATTATTGAAGATTCAACCGAAGGTTCCAGCTCTAGTGATGAATCTAAGCATTCTGATGGACCTGTACCACTTTCTATGGAGGTGGAAGTAAACACACTACCTGTTTTGGCCTCGACCGCAACAACGCCGGATTTACCAACAGAAGAAGAAACCGTTGCACCTTATTCAGGTACTTACAACTTAGAAAATAATTTCACAGAGTCGACATCTGAGATGGATGAAACGGATCAGTATTATGAAAAAAGCACTAATACAGAAGCAATCAGTGAAGATGAAATACATGAGTGTTATGATTTTGCTAAAATAGTTAGCCGAGCCTTGTGTAAAATCAAAAAAGATCGACGTGATCATTGTATGCATGCAATAGTACATATTCTTTATGACTACAGCAAGGACTCTAATACCAATTAAGAAGTTGTGTTAGGTACCTATGTCATAGACATAGTATGAAAAAATGACCTGTGTAGTATGTATATTTCAACTATTTGTTTTCAGAGTTTAGCTATTCAGCGTCTGTAGAACATGAAGACTATGAAAATTTTAATTTAGAGTTCAAAAGTCAACGGGGTACAGAATTATCGTGTGACATCGAATTTAGTGCTTGTGAGCCGCTCGAAGAGCGGCAAATTGGTAATATTTTACTAGATGATGATCCTTTAATTCTAGACGATGTAACTCAGGCCTCATTCTTAGATACTGGCTGTGGATGTAATAATAATTGTGTGTCCAAATTTCAAAAAGATGTAATATTAAGTAGTAGGTTAGATTGTATCGAATTAAATTCACGTTGTAATGAAGGAGTCAATCATCATCACTTGGTCTTGAAAGGAGCTTTAAATGCTCTCTTACGTACAAGTGAAAATACATTACATTCAAAAAACAGAAACTTGCAACGAAAAGAATACACGGTAAAGTATTTCTTTCGAGGTGTTTCAGTATGCAAGATTTTTTTCCAATATGTATATGCCACTGGTTTGAAAAGGTTAAAAAATGTAAAAAAGAACTTTCTGGACAGCGGTGTTGCTCCAAAGGTCCACGGGTCACGTAAACGACCTTACAATTGTATTAATTTGCAAACTAGATCAGACGCAATCACTTTTATAAGACAGTTTGCTAATGAAAACGGTTTAGTATTGCCGGGCCGATTACCAGGCCACCAATTTAAATCTGATTTAATAATTTTACCTTGTAGTATGTCTAAAGCGTATGTGTACAACAAATATTTGGAAACTATAGCTTTACTCGATAAAACTCCTATTAGTAGAAGTAGTTGGTATGATCTTTGGGAAGATTTTTGTCCATATGTCGTTATACAGAAACCGAAAACAGATCTATGTGCAACTTGTCAGAAAAACGTGACCACGTTGGGACGAATGGGTGGTTTAGATGAAAAGGAAAAAATACAGCTTGTAGAAAAGTCGAGGCAGCACCTTGATTTAGTGCAAAATGAACGAAAATATTATAACAATGTAATCAAAGTTGCGACTGATTCAATAACGGACTCTACTCTTATTCTTGGACCTCATGAACCATGTTCTTATGATGGCGTCATGCATTACTCTTTTGATTTTGCCCAACAGGTGCATTTGCCGCACAGTTCACAACAAATTGGGCCACTGTATTTCTTGACAGGATTTAAAGTCAGTTTATTTGGTGTTGCTGCAGAGCCTTTGAGAAAGTTCGTTTTGTACGTAATTCCTGAACCCTGTGCTACTGGGAAAGGAGCTAATGTAATAATTTCAATGCTACATCATTTTTTCGAAAATTTTGGTATAGGCGAAAAAGATGTTGTTTGTCATGCAGATAATTGTGCTGGACAAAATAAAAATAACTATGTCATGCAATATGCAACATGGCGAGTTTTAACAGGCAGACACCGAAGTTTCCGTATATCTTTCCTTCCCGTGGGTCATACGAAGTTTGCACCCGACATGTATTTCGGTCTATTCAAAAAAAGTTTTAGAAAATGGGAATGCAATAACTTAAAGGATATTCTTGCAGCTGCTGTTCAAGCTTGTCCGAAAACAAAATCTATAGTAGCTGTTCTAACTGGTGATGAGAAAGGAGAAACTTTTGTGAAAACTTACGACTGGGCCAATTTTTTTCAACCTGATTGTGTAACTATTAACCAACTTCTGCATTTTAGTCATTTTGAAACAAATGAAGATAATAGAGGGCACATGTTATGTTACAAAAAATATACTGACAGTCAACCAACTGTATCAAAGGTTTTGAACCCGAATAAAGTATACGGTTTTCCTTTAGAAAAATCCCCTGCAGGCATGACGTACGAAAGAAAATCGTATCTTTATAATAAGATTCGTGAATTTGTACGTGAAGAATCTAAAGACATTTTATGCCCGAAACCCATTCCAAATGTTGATGTTGACCACAACTCTGTCCCAACAACATCTGTCGAGTACTCTTTTCAGAAACCATCAATTGAAAAGAGTATTCGACAAAAACCAACATGTTCGTACTGCAAACAGGTTGGTCATAGGAATCAGGTGCGAGGAGGAATTTATTTTTGTCCAAAACGTAAGTTGGAGTCCCAAATAGAATAAGTTTTATTTTTATGTTTGTATTGGCTTTTTTCAAATATTATTGCAACAGAATAATGATTATTTTAGCCACTGGTACCTTTTATGACATTACATAAAAGGTACCAGTGGCTAAAATAATCATTATTCTGTTGCAGTAATGTTTGAAAAAAGCCTGTCTTGTTATTTTGTTAGTTCCTAAATAGAGTAAGAATACTTAATTTTAGTTTTTTATTGTTAATTACTATCGCAATAACTAACTTTTTATTAAATATCGGCAAGTGGACCTTTTTTACTAGACTGTGTATCCTTCTTTTATTTTGATAATAATTGTTTTAGTTTTGATGTCAAAAGTATAATTATAAGTTGATTCTATGGAAAACATATCAATCTACAATAATGAATAAAAATCTACGTAACAAGCAAGTAAAAGTGTGTTTTTTTTTCACTCAAACTTTCAAAATGCTTTTTCTCAAATCAAGCTTTTTCAGAATTTCAACTTCAAATGTCTGATAAAAAAAAACGTGTGCTACTTTTTGATTATTTTTTCAATCCATACTATCAATTGACTATTCTAGATACCGAATCCAGTCTTAACTCAATACCCCACTACTGGACCCTTTATGCCTGGACTGACACATTTGATTATCGTTTACTTATTTCAATTAGAATCCACAATATTGGTTACTTTTACAAATTCGATAGGTACTTATTTTATATGTACTCGTATATAAGTATATACTTCCACCGTGTTCCGGACGATATAAATAAACTTCGAACAGATGTTTAGACCATGGAAATAAGCATTTTTCATTTCGGACACATAAATTCTTATTTTTTGTTAATTTTCATACAAACTAAATACCTCATACAAAGTAAATCACCCGATATGCAAGCCTCTTTATCTCTTTATTCGAAGCATTTGATAGATTTAATTTTAATTGCACTAAGGGCTGATTTTTCCAACGTCAGATAATTTTATCCGAGGAATAGTTTTGAATCGTTGACATTTTTTCCATACAAAAACTGTCAGACGTCAATTTTATTCCACAGTTAAAGTTATCTATTATCATTACAGATACTCGTATATTTGTAACGAAGCCTTTTTAAGTATCTACTACTTCCTTTGTTAGATTTGATTTATAATGCTATAGAAGCGTTTGCAAAAGTTTATGGATAACGTGAAGAACATGGTGTATATAGATAATAATGTAATAGAGAAAGAAAAGCATATATACTTATGATATGCGTTTCTGATATTTGGTTCCGTTATTGTTACGAAACGCTTTGCATTTGCGCTTATCACTTCATGCGTGCGTCAATTCAAATCAAATCAAATCATTTAATGGTTTGCAAACATGGGTATTTAGTACATAGATGTTTTATTCCAATTCCAATTATAATGTGTCGGGTGATTAACGTGAACTATTTGAGAGACTAGTACCTTGATAGCCCACCAGTAGGTAGGTACCCATACCTACCTATATTCTACTTACGGCTACGGTCTGAAGAGCTGCATACTGTTATGGTCACAAAAAAAAAACATTCTCGCAAGCAGTACTGTGGAATCAGCATGTATTGCTATAAGGAAAAAGATGCTTGGTATTTGTCGATTAAATATTATCGTGAAAGTGAATACGTTTTCCACAACATTTGTTCGCCGTGGTGTCGTCGACCACGCGGCACCGGCCTCCCATGTTCATGTTTTGGAATTCCCTGCATGGCGCATGGCGTGTCCTTGTCGATAAGTAGGTAAATTATTCATTGTGCCATTGACTTGAAGCATTGTATGTCAATGATCTCGCACAGAAAGCCATGACGCCTAAAATGATTGCACTGTCTATAGAACAATCAAACATAAAAAATATATTTCTGCATTTCAATTAGATAATTACAATTGTAGCTCAAATCAAAGTTGAATGTGTCACACAACCGGGTTACCTTTAATAATAACAAAGATACCAGCCTACTATTGTCCCAATGTAAGGGCAACCAATGGATTTCGTAAAATCCTACTGGCTCAAGTGATAGATAGTCTCTTGCACTAAGAGGACCTAATAATGGCTATGGGTAGTTTATGTCTTCATTGTATACCACTTCAATTATAAAGTTTATTATACATCTATAAGACTATAATAAACTTTATAGTTGAAGTGAGATTACTAATAAACTCCATCGAGTTTGTATAGGAAAGTTCAGTGTCCGTAATCTTTAATGGACCTTCTATCTTATAAATTATGAAATAGCTATATTCTACATCGTGTGATGTGATTACGTAAGATATGTTTCTCAAATGTTAGTGTATTCTATCGCTCGAGCTCCGGAAATACCTGCGTTGGGGGAATACCGGTACTAATATTTATCTACATAACTGTTCGTGAAGATAGGAATGTCTGCATTCTATTTTCTGGTTATAATTCTACTTATAGCTGCCGGAACTGTCTGCAAGCCGGATCTCTTTAAAAGTTGGAGTCCAAGAAATCATGCTGCGCATCAATCAGGCAGCGGTTTTTTCCAAGTACCTACTGACAATTGGTCTGGACGCCAAATAAAAATGACCCCATTCTGACGAAACCGGCCGTTGGTTCACCTGATGGACCATCAAAACTGTGCCCGACGTCTACAAAAAATTGGAAATAGTACTAAGTAACGGAAGGGAAGAAAAATGGATGTAAAGTACTTACCTGCTCCTTTTTTAGTGGCTAGTCTGCGATCTTCAACGTTTTAAACTTTAGATACGAATGAATTCTGGAAAGCTTTCGATTCGGGTAACTATGCCTTCGATAAACATTATAATCATTATTTAATTTCTGAAATTGCTGTAACTTAGCCGGTATGTGTGCTGTTCTGGCCATCGGAACCTAGTGATGTTCAATTCTTAATCACCCAGGAAAAGTTTTATATTTTCACTTTACATTTGAGAGTTTGTATAGTATTGTTTTACAGAACAATGCTCATAGAAAAGAAAATTAATTAAGTTTGTCTGCTGTCTACTTAAGTAGGACTGTCCACAGTCTGTTATTTTAAAAAGCAACACCTGGATGCATTTGTAGAATATTAATTAACACATCTTATTGGATTTCCCCTATTCCGTGGTCAAAAAAACTTTCGTATTGCATGATACTTTAAAATCCCAGTGGGATTGCGCTATTTACATAATTGGCCATAAACAAGGCTTTAGCGAAATACTGGTTCTGTTCCGGTTGAGTCCACGCGAACAACTTACTTACTGTCTGACTCATAAGGTGTGTGATTTTAAATGTCGGATCTTGCAATTGTATTAATTGTTTTCAAAATATCAATAGCAGTTTAACAAATCTAATTTAAAAATAAAATAAAGAAAGAAAAGCGTTTATTTGGCACAGCACAGCACCACAAGCAAGGAAAACTTTGTATAAACAAATTAAAACTAACTTAAAATAAAAATATAGGTTCATGTGTGCAATGCACTAGGTATATTATAAACTGACGCTAGTTGAAATATTATCTTCTAAGTATATACATAGGTACATAGTCATTCATGGGATAAGGCAAAAGAATGATGATACAATACATAGGTACATAGTTTGAGGGGTGACAGTCAAGCTAGGTTTATAAACCTACCAAAAGCAAATCAAAGCATTACCATTCTTCGAGTTTTTGCCTACTATTTTGCATAAGTTTCTACTTTATTGCACACACAACACATAATCTTGCATGCATTTTATGTTCTAGAATCCAGATGGATGAAGAACATCCAGAATTAAATAAATCGTTACTACCGAAAAGTCCACAATGGGTCCCTTAGTGTTTTTTATTTCTCTATTTCAATTTCCTTCTTGACAAGAAAGCCAACAGCGCATCGGTATTTTCACGACGAAATATGTTTTTAAATGTTTTATCAAAACTATCGGCGTCTAGCTCTACGAAGAACCTACACTGATCACGCCGCTTCTGAGGTACGCAGGTCCTATGCCAAGCATGACAAACGCATAATCAATGCCTGCCTATATGAAGTAGGTATCTAAAATGCTAAACCCTTCTCTTCGAGTTTTCTCTACTTTTCCTAAGCTAATTTATAAATATAATACTAAAACCTACCTTAAAAGTAGTTTTAACTAAACTGTATTATGGGAAGTAGGTGGAATAAATAACCTACCGTTTAATGTATAACACAACCCTGATAAATCTGTACATATTCTTAAATATCTAAGGTAAATAAGGAAAACCGTCATTTAATGGCAGGCTGGACTTTACGTGCTTCTTAGAAATAGACGGCGTGCCGAGCCTCCGACAGACCTCGGCGCGGCGGCGGCGCGGCGCTTGGTTACGTCAAGCTACGATCGGAAATACCTCATCGTGACTGTCTATTTCGGCGCGAGTCGCGACGCAAGCACACCTGTGTCATGCTGACTGTGGCTCGTGGCACAGTGTGTAAAGTAAACAGAACCAGTCGCTCGGCTAATGGCCTCGGGACTTCTCAACACCTACGGCCGTGGGTTTTACCGCTCGCTTAAAAAACATATTGCGGAATTAGGATAAGTAGGGTTTCGTTAAATTACAACTAGAACAACTTTTCACTTGCTATAAAAAAAGAAAAAACATATTTCACAATCTTAATCGGATTATTTGTTATCGATAGAGCATAAAATATCATTAATCAACGGTTTTTACGAAAGCATTCGCTTACACGTTATTACATAAAGCTTATTTTGTTGTGAACGGACGGCACCGTTTATAAAACGTTATCTTCAAATGAACACAATAACAAGTTTAATAATAGGAGTGATTAATGTGCTCACAGGATGACGCGCACTTTGCGCCGAGGGTTAAGGGAGGCGCGAACACGACACTGCGCGACTGCGCAACACTGCCAGTCCTGCTGATCTCCCGCCCGACACAAATGACCAGACATTATTTAATTGAAATGGAAGTGAAAGGGTGACAATTGTAATAGAAAACAAAAAAAAGGGTTACGTTTTTTCGGAACGACGCGATGAAATATTGCGCCAGCCGTGCATTGTAACAGTTGTTCCTTACTACCTATTTAGACAAACTATTATGAACTTAATGGTGTTTATAATATTAATATCGCTGTCTGTTAGGTCTTTGACCAACTAATTTAGTATGCATATTTTTATAAGAATCTCGTCCGTTACTTCACGTTCAACAAAACTAGGAATACAGGATCACACATAATCCTAATTTTACGTAGAAAAACGCTAAGCTCTACGGAATGTGCAGTACAAACAGTAACAAGTGAAATACAAAAATAACGCATTTAAGATCAATATTTAAAGAAACTATAAATCACGGTTTAAGTTGCGAGTTGTTTACCTACTTGTTTGACTTAACGTCTTGTAAGGCTGTTTGTGTATAAAAGAAGCGGATTCGGGCTTGACATTTGCTAACTAATGATTCCGTGTGACAAAGCTGCTGCTCGCTCCCTGTCAGGCGACTTTAAAAGCCCTTTGTAATCAGAAATTTTTAACACTTCAATGTTTGATTTGTGCGAATTTGCGACATCGACAGAAAAAAGGCGATTGATATGTCACGTTTTTATTGTTGTTTGTGTTGCTACCTGAACTTGTCGGTAGAAAAAACAAGGGTTCGTATTGATTGCGCGTCGACAGTTTGGAGCCTTTCACGCCGCTCTACGAAAAATATGTCTTTCAAGGAGGAGTCGTTGACTTTATTGTAGTCAAAAGTATCATGTCCACGGGATAATTGATGCACATTCGCAGAATTCATTTATACGAGTATTATGTTAACTTTTATAAACTAGCGACTTGCACGTAATAATGCATTTACCTAGACTTCTTTTTGTAACCATTTTTTTTATAAATCATTGATTTATTTCAGATCAAATAAAAAACAAAGCCGTGTAGTAACATTATATTAACATTTAATATCGTGGCATTGCAGGGTAGCGTGGCCGAGGGCACAAGGCGTGAAATCTAATTGTCAACGCGGACTCCAGTCAACATATTGATATTTTAATTAGATTTACAAAGTCGGTGCTCGCAGTTCCGTGGGCACACCCAACTCTTTGAGCCGCTCTAATGGCACCCCGTGGACTATAGTTAAGGGTTGTCGGAGCCCGCTTTGTGCCTCCTCAATATTTACTCCCAAATGCATTAATGCAACAATACTTATTTGGTTTTTTACGTTTTCGTAGCAGCTTCCGCGTTATCGTTTACAAAAGCTTTGGAAATGTCACTCACGGCGTAATTACAGAGCAGCGCAGCAGGTAGCTTCCATACTAATAGTAGCGACTATGAACAAATCATAATTGCTTATTCGTCTAAACGTGTAAGCTATAAAAACATGTTTTGTGCACACCTTTTGATATTTAAGTAATAAAATTCGTAGAAGAAATAATTACTCGTCGACACGACGACGCGATGTTCAGAATTTTCGCAGGTAGGTAGGTATTCAAAAAAGTGACACTTTGGCAAAATAAAAAAATATCAGGTTTAGATAATATGTAATTTTTGAATGATTGAAATGAATCACAACGTCTAAAGCTTCAAAGATTAGAGATAGTAAAGACGTCTCGACATTACATAGTAAGTACAATTTCAGTTAACTTAAATTTATGCTAATGTGTACCAAGCATTATTTATTTTGTTGCCACCATAATAACAGACTACCAAAACGCAGTTTGTCAAAAACATCATGTACGGAAACAGACAAAAATATCTCAGCAGGAGCAAAACATGTTGGACATTCTGAGTGCAATTGTAGAGAAACATATGCACGTGAAAACAAAAACGACACGAACAAACATCTGCAAAATCATTTTTGTTCCAAAACAACACGATCAATTTGTCTGAATACGCAATGAGCAGAGTGCAGGGGGTGGCGGAGCCCTACTGCGTCCCGGCGCGCGCCGTCACTTCACGCTGCGCCGTCGGTACACAGAACTCTAATTGACACACTAAAATACGTCATGGCGAATAAAAGCATTGATTCCGGCGAGCCCTTCCATTTTTCTAACAATATTTTATGGCAACGGAAAGGTTAATTCATATTCTATAGACCTATTTTAATTTTATTTTGCTACTAGTCCCTGTCTACTGCCATCGGAGGCCAGTACCTAGATAGGGCGCGTTCCCACTATGTCGTGACGATTAACTTATCGTTGGACGACTGTCGTCTCTAGCCGTTCCCATTATATCGACTGTTTATCGTCACTGTGAAAAAAGTCGTAGACGACAGTTAATCGTGGCGCCCTATATGTGAACACCTCCATTTAAATACACAAACCACGACGCTTTAAACGACACGATAATCTGTCGTCACGACATAGTGGGAACGGGGCCTTACTCTAGACATCCACCGTCCCATAGTGGTTTTCGCCCATAGCTCATCTGACATGCTGCAGACGTGTCTAATTGACGAGCCTTTTTGCTTTTTACAATGACAAATCTTAACAACATATTTTTTTCGAAATTTTACCTACCTATTATTTTTCCTAATTATTAATTCGAAACACTTTTAATTAGTATTTGCAAAAAAGTAACGATACAGCCAACAAAAATGTGAAAATGATCAATCGTCGAGTTATCTAGGTTATCATCTACCGAGCTCAACTAAGTATGTTGGGGTCGGCTTTTAGTCTAACCGGATGTAGCTGAGTATAGTATTTTGCGTGGACCGACTGCTTATCCGACTTACACAACCAAATTACTGGTTAACACTCCTTAGTAAGTTATCTGGGTATAGGCCTAAAAAAAACCCCTTTGGTCTCGTGGTCGCGGATTGCTGAGCGTGAAGTTTTGGGTTCGATTTCCAGGTCGGGAAAAGTGTCATTGCCCGGAGTTTGGAAGTTGGTGGTGTGATACCCGTGCCTCGGAAAGCACGTTAAGCCGTTGGTCCTGCGCCTGATCTCTCTCCGGTCCCGTCGGCTTGTCGTCCCATCGGACTAGAGAATGAGGGAAGATTGAGTGCACCTGTATCTGTGCACACACTTCTGCACTACAATATCTCCCGCGTAGATGGCTAGTCTCCGTTGAGATTGGCTGCCATGGTCGAAATTAGGTCTGAGCACTACTATTAGGTATATTTTAAAAACTGAGAATATATTGTGCAGATTACTCTAATGTCACATTTCCCTGATAGATAGAACTCAGCATATTGTAGAAGACTGACCAATCGTATAACATTTTAGGTTGGTGTGGGGTCTATACTAGGTCCTTCACTTATTGCACTCTCACTATATCCCAGAACTCTAAAAATCGATACTTTGATTTTATTCAATTATGTTTATATTCAATCAAGTCTGTGAAACGGGTGATCTTAAATCTGCCCTGAAAACTAAAAATCAAGTGAAATTGCTTTACCTACTGGATACATCACGTCATGGGTTTTTGATTATCTTAGATGAAAGAGAAAAGAATTTTAATCTGAAATATTTTTTACGTAAGCCTAAAAATCTCAAAAGCATTCCATTTAATATTGCTCTTAGCATTTTTAAATGGAATTCTTTAAATGCTCTAATATAACGAGATTTTTTATGCAAGAGCCCCCTGGTGTACAATAGTCAGTTGCTTGCCTCGCCCCACGGCTGCCCGAGGCAAATATCTGCAGAATGCGTGTAATTATTTATTTGCCCTCTGAGCCCTCACTGCCCCTGCTTCCACTCAGCCTTTCAACAGCCATACAAATACATACAATGCGAACGCAATACAACAGAGAAATACCAGGAATGTGGAAACTGGGCTTTTAGTCATACCTACAAGCATTACGAAGAGAAACATATTTGGGAATAGCTTTTTAAAATTGATCTCCAATTGACAAAACTGCCGGAAGAATATAATAAAATGATTCTGCACAAGAGACGAAATATAAAATTACGATTTGTGCCGTCGTATGGACGAGCCTTTATTTATGGCTATAACTACATCATTATAAAATTATCAAGTATCACAATATTGTATGATTACTCAACATTATTATGCTAGGCCGGTATTTTTTGCGGTGGATAAAAAAGATTCATCTACTTTTATAAAATTGTAAAGTACGCATCTCTTGGCATTTCCCAGTGTCACGGGTTTCAATTAGAATCGAATGTTTTTTATGATCAAATCCAATAAGTTCAAAGATGATGATGTAAAAAATTGAGTGGACGTTAAGAACTCTTATTACTTATAGCGTTTATTTTTTTATTTGCAGAGACAGAGCTACATACGATCAAGTGATGCGATAAATACGAAGAATATTTTTAAAGTTAAATGCTTTGAAAATAATAAACGTGCATTGTGTTGTACAATCTACAAAGGTATAAAGCTAGTTAACATTGAAAAAATATGGAAACTAGAACATTCAATATAAATAAGCATAATTATGTATGACGCGTAGTCAATTAAGATTTTTATAACATGCCGCCCACATTAAACTTACACGAGGCCGGGAATGTACTGGAATGTAATGAATCTCTTATGTTGATGTTGTGAACACTGATGTATCCGGCAGCGTCGTTTGTTTGTGATATATACGGCGCTCTGCATTTTATTACCGACAGAACTTAAAGATACACCAATCACTGTGTATTGTAAACGTAGTGTTTTATTACTTGGTATTGTACCAAACTATAATATAGTGGCAGGTAGGTGCCGAGTTCTTTAACGTTAGTTCTACAGATAATAAAGAGCTTAAACGGTATCGTTTTTCATGCAAGCTTTAGAGAATAGAAAATACACAATGGCGTCTGATAAAGCCGGAGACAAATACAACGCGCCGGGTCGCTACTATTTTGACATTTTAATTTCACCCTTGCTCAAAATCCGTTTTGAATGGCGATAGATGGGGGCGCGACGTGATGTTGAGCTCTCTTGATACATGTATCACAGTCGCAGGAGAGACTTGATTGACGTTTATCGCCGGGATTAAAATACAATTAAATTTAATTTTAAATGAGCACAAAATTCTGTGCAACCCTTTACAAGACCCGGACGTTCTAGTAAATAGCACGAAACTACGTAAGTAATATCCGTCGTTCTTAATAACAGCAGTCGTGCTCAAAGGTTCTAACAAAAAATATTTATTGTAAAATTGTGCAAAAGTATCGACAATGGTTTTAAATTTATGGATTGGAACGACCATTTGGTTGGATGTTCTCGATTAGAGGTAATTTGTGTCAATCACTGGTGCATTGTGCCGTCACGTCCGCCTGCGCCTCGGACGGCCATTCGCTCTAATTAAACGGCGAGCCCCATTTACAAAAGTCAATCGCGGGATTAAAGTTTGACGTGAACAGACCTTTTCGAACTATTTTTATGGTCTTTTGTAGTTTCTGCTATTAGGACGTCAATCTTAAAGAGATTAATTTGCACTTTGATATTAGTTTTCGGGAACAGATTAGTGTACGGTATTGATTAGTAGCAGTTGTAGAATTTTGAAAGCTGAATTGAATGCCATTCATTCCTATTCCAATCGGTATTTCAATTCCTATGTTTACTTATGTATGTCTATTTTGTATACAGAGTGTTTATCTAATAAAGCGTTCCCACAGTCCAAGCTTAACTAAAAATCAAAACTTTATTGCTTTCCGCGTGTCTAGCCCCGTGTCGTAACGTTATTATCGCCAATAATAACTTATTTTATCGCCTACACACAACCGATTTCATGTCCAAATTTGTTTGCATTTTAGATTTGCGCAATTCTTGATATGCGGTCTACTGAGGTATCCGTGTAAAATAGAAATTCTCTGTCCTTTTTCATCAAATGTATTTATGTACAGGACAAAACGAGACAGAATGTTCAGAGTAGGGTTTGGTAACACAAAGTGTGCAGTGACTGCAACCCTTTCATTTAGTGTGTGACTGGTAAACGGTAATTTGATTTCACGCTAGTCCAGTGATTAATGTCGGTGCCTTATCGCTCCATATTTTACAGATTTAGACCAATATCACTTTTTATTTTGTTCTATTTATAACGTGTGAAAAATTGCTATCCGAATAATGAAAACTACTCAATATCCGCAATACGTAACTAGCTCATAACAATTTTAAGCAGCTTTCAAATCTGTGAAAATTCTTATTAAACAAACGATCGTGTTTCAATGAGTGAGATATAATTCCTTATTATTATAATATTAATGAATGTTAATTGAAAGTCGGCACGCGTCGCAGGCGCTGCTATTTAAGGAGACAAAGCTGTATCTCCGCTTAGATCACCCTTATTTAGTTTTTAATGATCTTATTTAGTGTTTTATTTGATAGAATGTAGTACATTTCAATTAACATGGATCGCATTATGGTAATCGGTTTAAATAATTCGGGCTGTCAACATAGATGTAAGAGAAATACTTATATGTATTTAAAAATAAGCCGCATGTGCAACCTATCTGATAGGATTAATTACCCATCGGCAAAAATAACAAACTTTCATAAAAAGTTTCTTACCCTATTTAACCCCTTTAGGCGTTGATTGTACAAAAAATCTTAGTTAGTTTCGTAGGAACTCTTGTGCAAAATTCCATGCTGGCTGCATGCCGTTTAGTTTCTACGTTGTATGTTAGTAAGATTTTTATTAAGTAGAAGATTAAAATAGCACTTACAAAATAAATCGCATAGAACCAAAAGACAAGTACAAGTAGTACCTACCTAATATAAACGACAGTTAAACTTCTAAAGATACGCGTAGTAGTGGTTACATTTACAAGGGGTCTACGCCAAATAACTAAACGCAAAATACCTTGGATGAGAAAAGAAAACAGGTGTAGGCATACGTGAAGTCTACGTGTATCGATCGCGCGTGCTCCGTAGGCACGCAGGCGTAGCGCAGCGTTGCATGCAGCGCGCAGGCGTAGGCAGAACACACGCGCTACGAAAATGTGCTGATTTCGATGTGACATTATGAGAGCAAATAAATAAATAAACGCAATCTTTCACTATGAGCATATTGATGGTTCTGTCAGTGTATACAGAATGCAAATAATGACCATGACCATGTATTATAATTTCCTACACACTATATAAATATGACTTTCTACAATGATAAATAGTGTAATAATATGTGCATAGTACAAGGACTCACAATAATTTCTAATATTTTTAGTCATTTGCCTGCATGAGGCGTTTTTTTTTTTTTGCATCTGTAGTTACCTAAATGTAGGTCTACTTAACTACATTACATTTGTTTAACTTGACGATTACAAACATAGTGTAAAGAGAACCTTTTATTCAATAGCATCTTTAAAATGAATGTTAAATAAGAATATAAGGTTTGCTTGTTTAGGCTACTTTACCGCTTAAATCCTCTTAAGTGAACAGGATCGCCTCTTTTTATGTAATGTTAAGAAAAGATTCGTCCAATGTTCTCATAGTCGTGTATGTGTCTAAGTAATCAAATAACGTTAATACCCATCCTAATCCTTGGATAATGCTTTTGTTCGTCAGTTTCATGCTCCGCTACGCCCTCGCTCAAATATTTGTTTATCTTTATGCGCCCACTCCTATCGCGATCTAAGCTATTGTTGAATTTCGAATGTTTTTTTGAAAAAATGGCTTTTTTATCGAAAAAACGTTCGATGTGGAAGCACGTGTCGGGTGATCGATCACAGAGTACCGTCCGCGTCGTACGCTTCGCTATAAATTTGCGGCAAAATCATATTCTATACACCCAATAGAATACATTTACACGCCGCGGACAGAATCAGTCCTCTCTTTGCATAATGTAATTTTTTATTCCATTAGTTTCAATTTTAAGCTTAAAGGGCTTACACCGCTGTGTACCTATGCCCAATCCACGCGATCCCTAAGTGTGAACATCTGTATTTGCGTATGGCGCTCCCACTCTTACGCGCATTGCTATAAAGCCGTATTCAAATAACTTTAATCGCTTAAGTACACAAATCCATTCTCGCTACTAACGAATTATAATTATTCATAGGCGACGCCGACATCAATCCTTTCCATCTACATACAATATTTGCATAATTCTCGCCCGAACTTTGCAAAGTATAAAATATGGTAAAGTCCTGCAGTATCACGATTTATCTTGTTTCACAAATGGGCTGCTTCCTTAGCAAAGTATAGAGCTACGATATCAGATACATCCTGTCACGGATCATAACATAAATTGCTGTATCAATGCCGGGGTTAGTATCCATTAAACCCTTTTATACAGTTTTTTATTGAATTCAGTCGAACGTGTGCATTAGGTAATCAATAAAATTATCCGAACTCACGCTTCCCGAACGCAATCGGGTGAAAATGTTAAAGCGGGTTCTTCATTTCATGCATGGCGAAGTCGCTTGGCGTGACATGTTCTCATGTGACATGTCAATGTGAACATGAACGCGTCGATACGTTCGACCTGACATGTATTATTGTGCAAAGTGAACACTGCAAATAAAGATTTTTACAAATATTCAAACTTGAATTATAGGAAATTTTTAAATGTGTAGTCAAATCTAAAAAAAAAATGACTTAATGTGAAAAATAATTTAACTATACAGACACACTGCTATACTACTCTCGGGGAAAGCCAGAAAATAGTATTTTGTTGTACTTACTGAACGTTAATAACTTTTATAAAAAATAAGTAAAGAAACCAGCATTAATAGAACATTAACGTCTACATAACAATAGAGTTTTCATTTCCACCAGATGTGCGATAAACGTTATCAAGGGGGTTAACCGTGACCTCATAAAAAGCAGAATTTATTACATCTCACGACCCTTGCCCCGAAACTAAGACAGCGCAGAAAATAATAGAAAAATATCGTAATTAAAATCCAACCCTTCCTGTTCTGTGCTTTTTTATGGACGGATAAAATTGGAGCGAGGCGCGCGTGACCGATGCGATGATATAGTGAGGTCCTGCCTTTGAGTGCCGGAGTCGGCGAGGACGGGGCGCCATCGCCAGCTCGATCTAAGCGATCTTTAATGACTCTGTTACCTCGTTATTGTAATGTTAACATATGCCGACTGTAATTAAGTCTCCACTATAAATGGTTATTTCCGTTCTTTGACTTTCCCGATGAAGCAAAACCGTCTGTTCAAAACAACAACTTCCACTTCCTCTCCTTCCTCTACCATCTCATTTACGATAAACTCGTATTATATATACGTAGAGATTCAATGTTGGAAGCTCCAGTTCAAGGTGTCGTCATAGTATCTGGGGTTGCTCTGAGCAGTTAGAAAAACATATTTGAAATTATTACTCAAACAAATGTATGTGCTCTGTATAATTTCCGTTGATATTACAATTGTGGATAATGCGAGGGTACTGATGCTGGCAAATAACAGAAGCTTCGTCTGCGGCAGCGCGGACGTGCGGGGGCGGGGCGGGGGCGGGGCGGGGACGTGCCGCTTGCTCCATCACGTTTTATATTGCTCGCTAAGATGGAGCGTAAACTGGCAGCCGATTACGATTACCGTAATCACTACTTTTATGCAGACGCACATAATTGTCTCTGCCGATACGAAATTCAATCAAATTTGTAATTTTAAAACAATAACGTTTCTGAATGCTGTTGTTATCATTGGTACAATGCGTAGACACAGACATCCTCACTATTATATACTGCTGATGAACAGATCAAATGGAAAAAAATTGTGGATATGTTTCTGTTCTCAATTATGTTTGAAAAGAAACTATTGTATACTCTAAATGTATTCAACAGAAACGGATTTTCTTTTATCGAATTACTAAAGTAGAGCCAACATTTTAATAAAACTTTTTATAAGGACTTAAAGTTGTACAATGGATTATTGAAGAAAAGGTAACATTACCTTGTGTCATGATATGCCGCCTCCGATTTTCAAAACACTAATCCAAAACAGATCCTTATGGTTGTTGGCATAAGGACGATACTCAAATAAATTAATATCAATCAGCCTTGCGAGAGAGGTGCGATGAGCAAGTTGCAATATTGTTTGTTGTTTGTTAAAGTATGCGTGAATAAGAGATCTTCAGACAAGTATTGATTGGTATTCAATGGCAGTACGATGAATGGCTGCTTGACAATGCGATCATTCTGCTGCTTATGCGTAGATTTATTTTATTGTAAAATACAAAGAAATAGGGAATAGAAACGTTCGACGAACGTCGTCATTTTGTGAAGTTTTACATCATTTTGATTTCACTTGTGTCTTCTCCGAAATATTCTCTACCGCATAGACATTAATCCGATGTTATAATTTCCGTCTATTATAAATATCAATATGAAGGAATTTCTAATTCTCGTTCCAAAGAATTAGGACAAAACTCTATCATCGGGAATGATGACTTGAGTTGAGGATAAACTTGAATTTTATTTCAAATCACATTCTTTCGGAGAGGAGGTTTAATTAAGTAAAGATATGAAATAAGTGACAATACTGACAATAGTGTAACATGGCTTCTACTACAGTGTGCACTGATTAGTTAAGCGGAAGAGCACGCTCCATCGCGCGGCTTGCGAAGCGCCGCCGACGCCGGTGGTCTTCGTCCACTGCCCATCAATGTCCTCCACTATTCTTATCCATGTAAAGCTCTACTCTCCAGAACTTAAGAATCAATGAAAAGCATTCATTGTATACTCGTTATCCGAGTCTCAATCGAGTGCATTCTACCGGACTGCTTCACTTATTGAGTTTGGTAGACACAGCGACGTCACTCCTTTGTTGGACATTGTTAGCATTGTCCATTTAGATTTAGATACGTTTATAATAGTAGCTTAGAAACGGCTTCATTTTAAAGAAATCCTTTTAGTAGCGCTTACAATTTATTTGAGCCGAAGTTTAACGTCTGGAAAAAAATATTCCTAGATATTGCAATTTCCTGCATAGTCTTCCGCATGTCTCTCCTCGTCCCTAGTCAGTGTTACTCCCTCACTGTTGAAGAAAGATACTCCCTCCTCATTTTGCCATTTGGCACGGTCTGTGGCACATACCTGTACAAGTTGCCTTTTCTGGTCAATAGGCATCTCATGATCTCAACCAACAAGGTAGACTATTTTGTACAAATTCTAGCTACAGAAATTTCGATCTTTTCGAAATTCGTTTCCATCTCATCTTTCGGTCGTGTACTATGGTTGCGTAAGTGGGTATAATGTGGCATAATTTGGCAGATTACATTGATCAATAATTACCAATTTGATTTTGTTTGATCCACTCCTGGATCTGGTCAAGATGAATCTTTAATGATTTTTAGTTTTAAGCATTGGCTATTAATTTGGTTAGTAAGGATTCAGTTTAAAGAATGGGGGAGGACATAATGCCTGGAACAAAGGGTAGCGCCGCGAGAGCAGTCTCTTCGTGTATGTGCGCACGTGCCACTTGAGTCTCGTTAGCGACTCACTCCACAATCGACTAAAACAATACGTTACCATTACGCTAATTGCGCACACAACATGTTTTGTTTTACATCCAGTTTTTAATGTTCCAAAACATTGACGATTCTATCGTTTAATTAGTTAATCACCTAAACCTTTTCTCAAATCAAAATTATTAATATTAATTTTAAGAAAAAAAATAATAAAAGAATCATAGGATCAAGACCCAAAGCTCTTTCTAAGATTGAACTTAAAATGAATGTAATTATCTCTACGTCCCTAGATTTGACCATTAAGCAATACGAAAAAGCTTGAGGGAAGGCATCAGACGTAAATTGTTATTTACAGGAGATAATCACATTTTTGATAATCGCTCTTGTCTGCAGACTGCAGTTCAATTTATAAAAGACTTTCTTTTTTGTAACTGTTAAATCAATTAGAAATGTGTAGGCACTTAATTTGTACCTATTTAATCTACAATGGGCATATTGTGAGCAGGAACGACAGGCGACACAAGTCAATGTGTCGGCAATTAAGAACCGGCGCAGGAGCATTTAACGGCTAATGTGTCTATTAACAAATGTATTTGCCGTGTTGAAGCGCGCTCGTAAATTCCACAGACAACTGAGCAGTTGGCTCGTGTCGCCGTTAAACATATATCATTCGGCTCTGAATTGTCTAAACATGGTAGTTTTTTTTTTTTGTTTGAACAAATGAAGAGTTGTGATGAATTCTTTTTATCTTAATATGCGCATGTAGATAGCTCGAATACGTGACTACTACGAGATGCTTTTCTTCTCTTGTTTAAGATTGTTATTTATTGTTAAATTGCAAAGCAAGCTTCTAAGTGAACAACAAAAACCGGTTAATAAAGAGTAAACCGAAAAATAACCTTTAAGCCAACAAGTTTATCATTTGTTGGGTAACCAAGTAACCATTTACAAATTGGGTAGTAGGCAGGCATAAACGGTTTCAGAGAAAATAGCTTAATACATACCTACTCATTAAAATGATAGATAGCAGATACCAACTAGGTATAAAATAAAACGGAAAGGTTCCTTCCGGTACAAGTTGCATAAAAATCCATTTTGCTGATTTGAAAAAGTAATCGAACATTTGAAAATACGATCAGTCTGTGTGCAATTTGCAGTGAACGGATTTAAAAATGAATGAAACAGGGACAAGCAGATGCTCAGGAATGTCATCCCAGAAAAGTAATATAGTAAATAGCTACAGAAGGTATTAAAACAACATTCTCCGTTTGCATCATCTGTCTCCGAAAGCAATATATTAGTTGACAGGCGCTCGCGCCGGGCGGGCCGTCCTCAGTCGCCGCGCCGCCCGCGCCCCCGCGCCGCCCGCGCCCCCGCGCCGCCCGCGCCCCCCGCGCCGCCCGCGCCCCCCGCGCCGCCCGCGCCGCCACGCGCCCTTCGAGACGGCTACTCCTCTACTACGAGACTAATAACTTAACCCCCTTTTGTTTTTCTATACAAAGCGCTCAGTTTATTTATGAGATCTACCGATTATGCTCTGACACGCGTCTCGGCCTAATCGCTCTCAACAAAATGAAATCTCTTAAATATCTCAAGCTTTTGTTAAACAAGAATTGGGCAAAACTAGAATTGATGAATTCATTCGTAATGTTGAAGAGCTTAGAATTTCAATGGAAAACAAATAACTACTTGTTTTTTCACCATAGCTGAACACTTAAATAGTTTAACATAAAATAATACAATTTATTGTTTTGAATATCGTCTCTCAGCTATTCCAGAATAAGCAGACCCAGACCCGCCTAACTATCAGTAGGTAATTAAATTATACCGTTATGTACGAAGATATTTACAAAGTGCTGATTGTAAGTCAAGATCATATAGTCACATATTTAGGTACTGTATATTATTAGATACTGATAAAACATCGGAATAGAAAATACTTAATTGATCCGCGACGCCTATTGTTTTACTAATCACCCCGTCTACGCCGTAGCCCGTAGCCCGTAGCTGTTTTGCTACGAGCCCTGAATTATTAGGTTTAAATCATTTATTCTCATAAAGACAAAAACGCCACTCACATGAGAACAGACAAGATACATTCAGTAAAACTTATTTTAGGTAACCGTCACCAAAGTATATGTATAGTATTATAATTATTCTATACTCATTCAGCAGTTCAACTCTCAACCATTTAAGAACATTGGCGGACTTTAGTCAAGGCTGCAGTTTTCAATTATGTGTTTGGATAGCCGAGATTTAAAACTGCTGAGAGAGCTAACATTTTTTATGTAAGTGGGTAGATTATTAAATAGTTGTGCTCCTTCATATGTAATATTTTTTCTTGCGTAGTTAGTGCGTATTCTTGGCAAAACAAGTAGACTTGGTCGACGTAGACTGCGTTTAGTAATTTGAGATTTTTTAGTAAATGATAAGTTAGTGTGGATGGTTCTGTCTATAATTTTTCTAATCAGAACGCAGGTATTATATGTGTAGAGTTGTTTGATATTCATTAGTTTTGTTTCTTTAAAAATTTTACAGGTTGATGTTAGATACGGATAGCGAAACAATATCTTTATGACCTTATTTTGTACTCTTTGTATTTCTTGCAACTTCGTTTTTCCGGCACTTCCCCAAATTTCTATGAGATATAACAGATGCGACTTAATAAGAGAATTATAAATAGTATAACGTATCTTTTTAGGTGTGCACTGGTTTATACTATGAAGTGATCCTGTAAGCGCTGATAGTTTATTTTTAATATGGTCTATTTGATTGTGCCATGTTAGGTGATGATCTATTCTCAAACCAAGATACTTTTCGCAGGTTTTTTGATCTAGTGGGATGTTATCGATTGTTAGTGTGTCGTACTGTGGAATTTTTTTATTTTTAGCTCTAAAGACAACGTAACAAGTTTTAGAAATATTTATGGTTAGTAAATTATATTAAATTATATTAAATGAAAATTAATTGTAACGAATCATAATGTGATCCAATGCTGCTATATCACTGATTTTATATAGAAGAAGAGTTACAATGCTATTTGAACCTACTATTACATGTGTACCGACAAAAAACACTAAAAAGCCATATAGGAAATGTAAACTCTTCATTTGATGATATTTTAATAGGTACTTTCTTGGGCAAGGCAAATAACTGCTTTGCAAGGCAGAAAAGCAGTTTGTTCGGAAAGCTTGAACAAAACTGCTAAAATGTTTGTTTACCTACTTATTAACAGTAGTAGGTATCAGATTAGTATTAGACATTTTCAAATTTATTATTAATATCAAGAATAATATATTAATTTCTAATTATCATAAAATAACACTACGACAACACCTAGATTAAAAGTCCTCTGTATAAAATGTTTAGTACCGATCTTCTAAAGAACGATAAGTGATAACGAAGTCTTTTTTAATCAAGTTTTCAAATGTTTCATTTAAACATTGTGACCCCTCATTTTCATCTGCAGTAATGAGATGCTTCGAGTTGCGATTTGAAGAGGCATTCATTGAATTGTCGAAAATATTATGCCTTTCACGTCGAACTGCGCACCAGTGTCGCATTGCTTGTCATTTAAATATGCAATGCAGTGTAGGGTGACACATCACGCCTCACGGGTGCCCGAAGGACCATTGTCATTGTCGAGTCAAAACAAAGCTCTCAGCTCTCCCAGTATCAGTTAAGCGTTGGCGATATTTTTAAATGTTGTTATTATTCATTCCTACGTTTAATAACTTTGTGTGGTCTACAGTCATAAAATACCGCAACAGCGAAGTTTCTAAAGATAATTCAGATTCTTAGGAATGACGGCGGTGTATGCGGGTCGGGACGAAGAATTTGCGGTTTAGCCGGCACTGCGCAAGTCGTCGGGCCGGTCGTCGATGTGATGGCTACGTTCACGTGTAATTTCGCGGTTTCTTTCAAATATGCGGACATTATTTTCTGCATGTGAAAGCGGTTATAAATCAAAAATCTCATTAGAATTGCAACGGCTTTTAAGACATTCTAGCATAAACGAGGTGCATCGCTTGACAACATCTGAATAGTTTCTATTTTTTTGTAACCTTCTGTCAGAAGGCATTTTAGAATCTGTAGGAATTATTCTGGGTCTAAGGAAGCTTAAAGAGGCCTGAAAGAACCAAAATCTCGTCTTCTTTCCAATCTCACTAAGGGACTCATAGTTATGTTATGATAGACGCCTGGCCATCATTTCGAAACTGTAGGTAGCTTGTACCTATGGATTATTGGATAAGTCACTCACTCAACTCAACTCTGTTCTACAGCAAAACTCTTAACGAGGACAAATCTATGCATATCTATATACTAATAGTACAGCTGAAGAGATCGTTTGTTTTTTTTTTTACAAGCTTTTGTTTATCTTGCGATGTATGTATGTTCGGGTGGACTCTTGCAACTCAATTTTGAAGCAGATATCTTCATCCGATTGAGCTGAAATTTTGCATGCATGTGTAAATCGGATGACAATGCAAAATTATTATTTATGACATGGAGCTGATCTGATGATGGAACCGGAAGGTGGCCAGCGGAACTCGGTAGTTAAACGACACAACCCCATCTAGTTTGGACGATTGATCCCTCTTGACAAGAACTTTGGTGCTACATGGTAACCAGGGTTTGATGATGGAGCTGGAAGATGGCCATAGGAACTCGGTAATTAAACGACACAACCCCATCGACTTTGGGCTGTATGATTCGTCTTGACGAGTACTTTGGTGCTAGATGGTAACCAGGGACTAAAGATGAACAGGTAGCTTAAGTGCAGTAAACGCAATTACGGAAAAACACTGCTACGAACTACGCTGTAGTTTATCTCGCATCAAAAATACTACGAAGTTAAAAATAAAATTTAAAATAAAACTTTTTAAAAACAAGCTTTTATACTTATTAAGAGGGGCCCGTGGCTAAATAATAACAGCCGCACAGGTTGATCGGTCAGGTTAAGCTACGCTTGCCGCGGTTGGTCTGTGGATGGGTGACCATCTTTACATACCGAGACCCCTCCGTGCCTCGGAAAGCACGTTAAGCTGTTGGTCCCGGCTGTCATTCGTGGATCTTTGACAGTCGTTACGGGTAGTCAGAAGCCCGAAAGTCTGACAACCAGTCTTACCAAGGGGTATCGTATTACCCAGTAACTGGGTTGTGGAGGTCAGATAGGCAGTCGCTCCATGTAAAATACTGGTATTCAGCTGCATCCGGTTAGACTGGAAGCCGACCCCAACATAGTTGGGAAAAAGGCTAGGCAGATGATGAATAAAAAGAACTAAAAAGTTAAAAATTATTTAAACCTGACAAGAATTAAATAAAAGCGTGTTACATTGTGTTCTAAATGTTCTTTAATGTTCCATCAAAATGTAACACGCTTTTATTTATTTCTTATCAGGTTTAAATTATTTTTAACTTTTTAAATAATAATAATAATAATAAATTTATTTGTTAGAATATTGTTGTTAAATAGGTGTTACACATAATATGATGTCCATAATATTCTGCTGTTTCCAGCGTACAAATATTTCAAAGAATTAAAATTAATAATAAACCATACAATGTCGGGAATGTTCTTTTTATTAATAAGTAATAATAGTAGATTATTAACCAAGGGGATAAAGCAGTGTCTTCTGTCGCGGGTGACGATTTAAATCGCGTGCGTAACGAAGGACTCGAGGTTTACTCCCGAGCGTAGCGAGGGTGTTAAAACTAAAAGCGAGGGATTTAAGACAAGTCCTGAGTGTAGCGAGGGATTTAAGTTCACCCAAGACTAAGACAGCTTTATCACCGAGGAATGAATACTCTACTTTTCGTACCATTTGCGAAAAAATAAAATTAACGTTTATGTATTTGAAGAAAACAAAAACGCGGCATATTCCAAGACTAATATTTTTTTGTCGGAAAAGCAAAGGCATCAAGCTCATACGGCCTCGTCGGTTTTCGTAAATTTATTTAAAGTCAAAGTCAAAGTATTTTATTTGTTGAACATAGGTAATATGGTACATGGTATAAAAATTTGCGTTGTGTCACTGTGTTTTGCCTTGCAAGGCGTACAAATTAGGCATAAAAAACTACAAACTAAATAAAACTGTTTCAAACAAGTTACGTCGTAAACAAGATAGAATAACAAGTGGATCGGACATTTTTTATTTTATTATTATATCATCTAAAAACTCATTGATAGAGTAGTAAGCCTTTTCAATCAAAAATTTTTTAAGTTGTGATTTAAAATGACTTATATTGGTCATGCTTTTTAAAGTTTTCGGTAGTTTATTGTAAATCTTTGGACCCATGCCGAGACAACTTAAATGCCATTTCTCTGTTGGTAGAGTTGCCCCAAAATATTATGCCGTAACGAAGAGTTGTGGAGACATATGCATGATATGCAGTAAGGACAGTATTACGATTTGCAACCTTATTCAAATTGTGTAAAGCATAGCAAAATTGATGATTTTTTTTTTAACATAGTCTCAATGTGTGTTTTCCATGTCATGTTTTCGTCTAGCCAAATACCTAGAAATTTGGTTCGTTCCGCTTTAATAATCTTATTTTGGTCATAATTAATGTCAAGGATTTTAGGATTAGTTTTTTGTTTAAATGTCATAATTTGAGTTTTATTAAAATTGATCTGTAAGTTGTTATTATTTAGCCATTGAATTATTAGACTTAAGCTACTGTTTATGTCATTTTCATATGAGTCACTATTTTTACCAGAAAATACTATAGTACAGTCATCAGCAAATAGGGTCATAGGATGTGGTATGGTTTTCGGAAGGTCATTTATATTGTAGCATAAAAATAATAGAGGGCCAAGCACACTTCCCTGAGGCACACCATAGTAAATTTGTTTCTCTCTCGATTGGTAATTAATTTCAGTTTTAGTTTGAACATCGACTGCTGAAATACTAGTTACCTGCTTTCTGCCAGTAAGGTATGACTTTATTAAGTTTAAAACTTTGCCCCTAATGCCATATTTATATAGCTTATTTAGAAGGATTCCATGGTCAACAAAATCAAAAGCCTTAGTCATATCCATAAATAAGGCTGTTACAGGTATTTTATTTTGGTCCATATTTGTAACTATTTCATTGATCAATTCATAAATGGCCATGTTTATGTTTTTACACTTTCTAAAACCATACTGTTCTTTAGTTAAAATGCCATTTTTTTCAAGAAACATGTATATCTATATATATAAAATTCAAAGTCCTGACTGACTGACTGATAGATCAACGCACAGCCTAAACCGCTGGTCCTAGAGTCATGAAATTTGGAGGGTGTGTTAGAAAAGAAAGGATTTTTCGAAATTCCACCCCTAAGAGGGTGAAAAGGGGGGAATTCCTTTGTATGAAAAATCTTATTCCTTGAGTTAATAAACTTGAAACTTGGCACGAATACTTATCTAAATAAATTATGAAGATTGTCAGTTTTTTTTTTTCTTCTAAACTACCCCCTAATAAGGGATTGGGGGGTTTCAAAGTTTGTATGGAATAATATTAGCGCGCAGTCCGATTTACTCGAAACTCAGTATTTACACCTAATCTTGAAAGTAAAGAATAATGTGTATCAGGGTTTTTTGAAAATCTACCCCTGACGGGCTGAAATGGGGTAGTCAATTTTTCAGGGGAGGATTTTACTGCATGGCTTGATTAACTCGAAAATTAGTATAAATAATCTTTGAATCAAGTTATGAATACATCTCAAACGATTTTTTTAAAATTCCATCCCTGTGAGGGTGAAAAGCGGGGATACAGTTTATATGAAAAATCTTCTTCACTAAGTTAATAAACTTGAAACTTTTCAAGAATACTCGCCTAAGTAAGTAATAAAGTTTATCATTATAAGTTTTTCAAAAACTACGCCTCAAAGGGGGATATAGAGGTGTTGAAGTTTGTGTGGAATAATTTGAATGCGCGGTCCGATTAACTCGAATCTCAGTGCTTATACTTAAGACCAAAAATACAAAGTAACATATATCAGGGTTTTTCGAAAATCTACCCCTAACGGGTTGAAAAGGGGTAGTTAATTTTACAAGGGAGGATTATAATGCGTGGCTTGATTAACTCGTAAATTGGTAAAAATAATCTTTGAATCAAGTTATGAATAATCCCAAACGATTTTTCAAAATTCCACCCCTGTGGGGGTGAAAAGCGGCGGATACAGTTTATATGAAAAATCTTATTCATTTAGTTAATAAAGTTGAAACTTGTAATTAATAATAAGTATGTAAAGTTGTCGAAAATTTACCACTGACGGGACAAAAAAGAGTAATAAATTCAGTTTTTAAGGGGAGGATTTGAACTTGAAACCGTATGTTACATTTTCACGCCTAAACCACTGAACTTCTGATTTGGCATAAAGATAGATGGCATCCTGGGGAAGCACATACATTTTATCCTGTAAGCATGTTCCCGTGGGATAATATCCGACATCCACGCGGGCGAAGCCGCGGGCAGAAGCTAGTACTATTATAAATAACCTTTTCAATTATTTTGGACAATATTGAAAGAAGAGCAATGGGTCTGTAGTTTTAATAATCTTAACTGCATAATAAATGCGTCTTCCTTTTTCAAAAAGATGTATAATGCTTTATATACAAACTCAATGGTGTAAACACAGATGTAGTTCAGTATAAATTTCGGTAAGTATTCCAAATTTAAATCACATTCTCCCCCTAGAGAATGTCACTTTTTTGAGCAAGTGGTATGAAAAAGCTTTTTCATACCACTTGCTCAAAAAAGTGACATTCTATGCCACAAAAACCGAACATAACAATAGTCATTTTTAATCTGTTAAAAACAGGGAAAGAAAATTGTACTGAATTTCATTCATCCTCTAGGGGGAGAATGTGATTTAAATTTGGAATACTTACCGAAATTTATACTGAACTACATCTGTGTTTACACCATTGAGTTTGTATATAAAGTATTATACATCTTTCTGAAAAAGGAATATGCATTTGTTATGCAGTCATGATTATTAAATAAAATTACGAAAACCGACGAGGCCGTATGAGCTTGATGCCTTTGCTTTTCCGACAAAAAAATATTAGGCTAGGAATTTGCCAAGTTCCTCAGACGCAAGAACAGAGAAATACTCAAATCAACTCATCAACAATAAATGTACCAAACAAAAATGTAACTCTCTCTATCAATAATTGGACCACTGTTTCGAATGTTAACTTTTACTTTTAATTGTCAATATTTTTTATAAATGTTTATCTCATATTATTATTGTGTTAATTTTTTCGCAAATGGTACGAAAAGTAGAGTATTTTCCTCGGTGATAAAGCTGTCTTAGTCTTGGGTGAACTTCAATCCCTCGCTACACTCAGGACTCGTCTTAAATCCCTCGCTTCGCTCGTGATTTAAGTTTTTAACACCCTCGCTACGCTCGGGAGTGAACCTTAAGTCCTTCGTTACGCTCGCGATTTAAATCGTCACCCGCGACAGAAGACACTGCTTTATCCCCTTGGTTAATAATCTACTATTTTTTAAGTTTCTTTTCTTTTAATTTTATTGTTTGTTTGAACGGACCTATGGACCTTCAAGTTGGATTTGAAAAATTCTTTTTGCATTTGATAGCACAATTTTTGAGGAAGGCAATATGCACGTTAACACCACTCTAGGACCCTTAGGAGCCTAGCAAGAATGAAAAAGGCAGCAATAACGCTAAACAAAAATTGAAGTAATAGCGGGGGCAGGACATACGATGCGACGGGGTAGGTCGGGAAACAAGAAATTTCACGCGGATGAAGTCTCGGGCAGAAGCTAGTACTTAATAAAGCTTTACTGTTCTAATACACTGTGCAGGTAATTATAATAATCACAGAAGCGTTTCACGATGATACGGTCAGAGTGTAACCCGACGCCTGTCGGTTAGTATCGAAAGGCAACTATTTGATAGATCGGAGACCACACGTGTTGTGGTCGGCTGACATCAAGTCTCCAGGCTATCACACACAAGACATGCGGTGCACTCGACTGGAACGGGAACTTATTTTACTTTGGAAGTACCTACAAGTCGCTAGGGGTAGTACTTACCTACAGCTACCATCGGTAAGTAGGTATTCAGGAAAACGGATTGTTAGACCCTGTCTGTAATTACGGTTAGCAACGAAAGCCGATTAACACTGTTACCTACTTTTACATATCCTCCAAATAGACACAAACTAATTGGGTGTATCTAAGTATCTACACTGCTTTTCAGTATTTCGTGTAATAGCTGTCATTCTATGACTACCTATTACCTAAGTATCTATCTAAAATTCACATCTGTCCCGGTTTTTTTTTTCAATATTATGCTCACGAACTAAGAAAGAAAGAAGGAAAGTAGCAAGGAAGGTAGATATACAAAATAGGATAAAAAAAAGTCGCTCTTCATGTGTGTCTTTAGTTCTTCTATCAAAGTCGCTCTTCATGTGTGTCTTTAGTTCTTCTAACAAAGTCGCTCTTCATGTGTGTCTTTAACACAGTCGCTCTTCATGTGTGTCTTTAGTTCTTCTAACAAAGTCGCTCTTCATGTGTGTCTTTAGTTCTTCTAACAAAGTCGCTCTTCATGTGTGTCTTTAGTTCTTCTAACAAAGTCGATCTTCATGTGTGTCTTTAGTTCTTCTAACAAAGTCGCTCTTCATGTGTGTCTTTAGTTCTTCTAACAAAGTCGCTCTTCATGTGTGTCTTTAGTTCTTCTAACAACGTCGCTCTTCATGTGTGTCTTTAGTTCTTCTAAACACAATGGATTTTCATCATCATTGTCGGCTTCCAGTCTAACCGAATGCAGCTGAACACCAGTATTTTACATGGACAGACTGCCTATCTGACCTCCACAACCCAGTCACTTGCTTAATACGATACGTTGTCAGACTTTCGGGCTTCTGATGACCCGTAACGACTGTCAAAGATCCAGTTATGACCGGGACCACCGGCTTAACGTGCTTTCCAAGGCACGAGGGGGCCTTGGTATATAAAGATGGTCACCCATCCACGGACCAACCGCGGCAAGCGAAGCTTAACCTGATCGACCCGTGCGGCTGTCATGTTATTGCTAAGTCACAAGCCCAATACTTAAATTATAGATATAGTACAGAAATCTCGAAGATTTGACATGTCGCCACACCAGTAAATAGATTGCACCCGTGCAAAGCAGGGGCAGGTCGCTAGCTACCTAGGTACCTACTTGTACAATAAAATAATACTTACAAATAATGTGTAGGTATGTATAATGTTGATCTTTCAAATTCAATGCACCATGAGCATTTAATTTATTTAATTTTGGCTATCCCAAGCGTACGTACCTACCTACTACAGTAGGAAAACTAGGTGTTTCATAAAAACACATTTTCATTTGTACCATAAATAAATATCTCTTCTACTTGCTACGGCCAACGCAACGTGTTTTATTTTTGTAGTAAATGAGCGTAACATAAGCTCATGAAATCGAGGTCGATCCAGTCGCGGTTACCACAGGAAACCGCAAACTATCCATCTAAATAACTACAGTGCAACCAGAGTTGTGTTATTTTTTACTTTGTTGAACATTGAACAGCCAGTTCGGCTTCAAATAAAAAGTTGAATTGTTCAAAACTCTCTGCAGACAACTTACAACATTATTAGTAGACACAATATGAGCGCTACGAACTAGTCTTTGCTGAAACTTAAAAGAAATATCGTAATACATCACGCTACCTAATACAACTTCTATAAACAAAACCCTAAGCTACGTCCCCTTCTTCAGAGTAAAAAAATGGGAAAATCAGTAACTGATTTAAGAAATAAATAATTTAATAAATAACTGTTATTTCTTACTTTTATTATTTGTTAATAAAATAATATAAGTCGGATTTAAAAAGTGGTAGGTATGGTAGGTACAGACGCCAGCACATCAAGCTGCTACAATCTGTCAAATTTCTTTAATAGATTTTCAACTTTATCTTGAAAGCATTAAGGTTCAAGGTTGAATGGGAAAATTTGACAGTTTCGGGTGGCTTGACCTGCTGGCGTCTGTACAAAATGTTCGATGCCTGATTGACCTGAATTTTGCAAGTTAGTAGATCACTTACGCCATCTATGATTTTTTGATACAAAATAAAAAATAATGTTTTAATATTATGCTGAATTTACACTTCACCTAGTGGACACACACTTCGCGTAGCGTGGGGCGCCCCCAGCTAGATGGTCCTGATGGACCGACGACCTTAAAAAGGCGGTTGTGACAAACTGGATTCGGAAGGCGGAGAACAGAGTGCTGAGGCGCAGCTTGGGAGATCCAGCAGTGGATTACGATAGGCTGAGTTGATTGACACTTCACCTCATAAATACATTTTTATTTATATTAACAGCCAAAGTCCACCTATAAAGTAAGCCTTTAGACGGTGAGTGAGATAAATCAAAATGTAAGGATATTTTACGTTAATCGAGCACTTCGCAATTTTTTTAATTTTAAGAACGTTCACAGTCTGATCTCAGTCTCAATCTGTCAACAATTCCTCTAATCTCCCTACATTTTGACAAGTTTTTGACATTTTTGTTTGTCGCCGAGATGAGACTGCGACTAGATTTTGAACGTTTTAAATTACGAGAATTGGTTTGCAGAAATCGATGGATGCCAGGTTGATCATCTAAGGTCCCCCATAGACAATGTGCTGTTGCCATTAACATACAATAGGAAAATATATGTAATCGACTAAAAATAACCGTAATTATTTGGTGCATGCAACAACACTAAAACTGTCAGCTGTCAATGTTACTACAAACTGAATTGTTTAGTAATCTAATTTTATAAAAGGTAAGTTTTAGTATAGTGTAAATAATGTAATACATTGAGCAGTACATTGATTGCATACTTTCAGAACTCGTCTTTTTTTTTCAGAAAGACCACTGGTTATCGAGTTGTATTTAAAGCAGACGTAATGAAAAATCTTGCTAAAATTATGGATAAATATACCCTGCCGAACATTCCGACTGCTGAAGGTGTGTTAGAAGATTTATTTGATGATGAGATTTTGCAAGGGAAAGACCATCCTATTAAATTAGCTGAAGGTAATGAAAGTCTACTAAATGCCCATTGTTGTTTCAAAAATTTCAAACAGTTGCAAGAGGATGTGATGAAACAAGATGGACTGAATTCTAAATTGGATGAACTAAATCAAAAGCTAGTAGAAAATATAGCTA
This sequence comes from Apamea anceps, assembly GCA_951799955.1. NCBI lineage: Eukaryota > Metazoa > Arthropoda > Insecta > Lepidoptera > Noctuidae > Apamea > Apamea anceps. The sequence goes on along the minus strand of OX637505.1, from coordinate 11,336,410 downwards.
ATATGAAAAAACAAACATAAGATTTAAATTTTATTAGGCAACTTATGATTTTACATAAGAATGTCATGTAAGTATGGATAACATGTGCTTGGCACTTTACTTATATATCAGTAATAAATTAGTTAAATAAAGTAATTTCTCTTTCATTGTATAGCTTAAATACCCATTGAAGTGTATTCTAAATTATAAAAATACTTGTATATCTATATACTGACTGAATCCGACATTAAATCCTGCTTCCTTCACATAATCTCAATGGAAAGAGAATACTATAGTAGTGGGTGTAATGTAATAACTGGATTGATATAAAAGCTCATTTTATTATACTTCCAACCTTAACCAAATCTTCTTCTGTCATCAATCCTAAGTGGAATAAACAGACTAAAGCTGCACCTTGTTCAGCAAATTTCTTGTTCTTCTCCCAAAATGAAGATGTGTATTTTTTGCCATTGAAAGTAATTATAGTACGGAACAACTTTTCCACTTGCTGTGTTTCATACAATGGCAATTTTTGACCATTCTTTCCTGCCCATACATGTAATTTGGACTTGGGTAAATTAAGGTCATTAAAATTAGCTCTAACAAAACATACCTGAAAGTTAAATTGAAGAAATAGAATTAAATCATTATGCCAGGACACCAAAAATCTATTATACAGTACTCTTTACCTTCATTTGTACAACATCAGTAAGATCAGTATGACAGGATTTCATCTTCTTATGCGGTGGCTCCAGGTCTTCAGGAGTCACTTGCCATCGCCCCTGTATTCCCCTTTTTTGAAAACTTGACTGTTTTTCTTGACAATATTTTCCTAAATCCCAAATGGCACTGCAAAATTAAATAAAAATTCATTTCTTTCAAAGGAAAGAAATAATATTATGTTTTGACATATTAGGAGACCATGGGGTCCCGGTCCTTTGGAAAGTGTAAGAGGGGCCGAAGCCAACTCGCAGAGGCCCCCTTAGGAAATTTTATTGAGATATTATTATGATTAGGTAATACCTACCATATTTGTTCAAGTGTTTGACAATCTAAAAATTGCCTGCCCCTTGGTGTATCTTGCAATTCTCTTAAAATGTTTTGGACGCAGTACTTTGAGTTTGCAGGTGAATTATCAAAATCAACTGCCAGCTTAAGATAGTCTTTTATGACAGTATCCATAGGCAGCATCCCTTCTTTCCTAAAAATGGAACAGTTCCATTCAGCTGCTCGTGCAATCATCACACTGGAACATCCAGTAATTTCCTTGAATTTGTAAATATCATTATGTTTCTCGATTTCTTTAGACCCTCCACTGCAATCGTATAAGAAATTAATAAATACAATTTATACCTACACAAAATACATTTATTGAAAAGCTATATTTTGAAGCTTCCCTTAAAAGAAGACATACTTCGCTATGACTGGTATAGAAATCCTTTCAGCAATATATTTCATGATATCTGGGTGTACTGCATGTTGTGGCCGTTCATCTTTTGTCCTGCCATGAATTCCGATTGCTTTAATTCCTGAACTCACCAGTTTCTGTACAAGCTTTAGTGTCTCCTCTGGTGTTTGAAGAATCCTAATTTTGCAAGTAACAGGTATAGATAAATTATCAACTAAAGTAGTTAAGATGTTATAGGCTTTCTCCGGTTGAGCAAGCAACGCAACTCCCATGCCTCCTTTTATAGAAAATTCTTTTGGACATCCCATATTTATGTCTATAGCAGCCACATCCTTTTCTCTAAAAACAGAAAACATGTTTTGGATGATTGTTGAATAAGAGAACTACAAACCAGAGCTTAAATATGATATTTCTTACACAAGTTTAGCTACTTTTAAAGCTCTTTCGGCATTACATGTTCCTAACTGTAGAATTACTTTATCCTTTTCTTCATCACAAGTCCGAAAGACTATTGTTCCATCCGTTTGGTCTACATAGTCAACTGTGTTTAATATTTCTGAAAACAAAATTGGTAACATTTATTTATTTAGTATTTATCTTTATCGTACATGTGTCTAAATGGTCATTCCATTGAACAGAGTTTTCTTAAAAAAATTACTTCAGCATCGGCAGCATCCTTAATTTTTTTGCTACCTACAGACTCTTAAGCTTCCTTTCTAATATATATAATAACTTTTAGATTGTGGATGCGATTATACAAAGAATCGTAACTTTCTCATGTTTACTTGAATCTAAAGCTAGAACTAAGGTTATGTTTACTCCCTATTGTTTATATTAAACAACAGCAAAAAAATATTTCTGTTTGATTATGTACATATAGATCGATGACAGATATTATGATTTTTTACAATTTCATGAATTGGTTAACACTTACCGTTGTATTTGCGCTTTGATCTTAAAAACTTCCAATCAATTAGTTCTTCGGTATAAACCAAATCTGCACCATATCTTAGTGCCAAAAGACGCATAGGTAAGGTGCCAATACGCACCATAGGGGCAAGTATTATTTTATTTTCATATGATATCATTGTGATATTCCTTTATAATTTTACAAAAACGCGTGAGCAATTGAGCATGTCAATATTATTATCAGTAACTGTCATTATTAGCAACACACTATCAGTTTGACATTCAGGGTTGCGAGAATGTATAATAATAATATCCCTAGACATTTCACACAGCGCCATCTAGTCCCAAGCTAAGCAAATATAATTTTTTTTTTTTTTTTTTTCTCGTTTTGGCATTGCACTATTCGTGCTTATTGCCACTAACAATATTTTATTTGATAACAAAAACAAAACGTAAGAATCAAGTACTCGCGAAACAATAAAATATTACAACGGGAAATTTGGAAATGGAAAGGAGATTAGGTTTTAAATAATTAACAATAATATTAATATAACAAAATAACAGTAGAGAAATATAATACAACGGAAAACTAACCATATAACGGCACCAGTTGGCCCAACAAAAAGGCCGACTCGGTGCGAAAAATAAGAACAAAATGGTAAATTAATTACATAAAAACAGTTTATAAATTAATGTTTAAATAGCTATATCATTATTTTTTTTTTTTTTTTTTTTTGAGGATGGGAAATCATCAAATGACTCCTCCCGCTCTGGGTGGAGCAGGAGGGAGTGTCAGACTCTTACTGACTAAAACCCACCCGTGTTCCTTCCTTAGCCCTTTATGTTCCAGGGCAGCGGTAACCCTTTCGGACAATCCCGCTACCCCTATATCATTATTTACAAGGAAAAGAGATATGGTTTTATAAATATCTACATTAAAATTAAATAAAATACATGAGATAGAAGTGGGTAAAGGGACTCGGAGGGAAACAAGACTTTGGAAAAGTGAGGAGTGGTCATAAAGGGGGCAGGAAAAAATAAGGTGGTTCAGATCTCCCACTTCAGCGCCACATTCACACGCAGGGTTCTGTACAATGCCAAGCCTGGTAAGATGAGCAGGAGTGCACACGTGACCTAATCGCATACGTATGAATATTGTTGTAATCTTTTTGCATAACTTGTACTTGCTAAACCAAGGTTTAACAAAAATGGATGGCTGAATAGTACGATAAAATTTCCCTTTCGCTGATTGCCCGGACCAAAGCTGACCCCAGGATTCCTGTAGATAAACCTTGGGCAGAACTGCCAGATCTTGGGTGTTATTTTTGTACGGAAAAAAGTCTCCACACAATACAGCATCATTAGCTAACTGGTCAGCTCTCTCATTACCTAAAATGCCACAATGCGAGGGTATCCACGCAAAATGTACTGAATACCCCTTAATAGAACACTTGTAAAGGAGTTCACGTGTTTCAAATATAATATACGTATTATGAGAATAGAAAGGGAATCTGGCCAAAGATTGTAAGGCACTCCTTGCATCAGTTAGTATGAGTGAATTCTGTAAGCCCATCATAAGTATATATTCGACAGCTTTGAATAGCCCGTAACATTCTCCCGTAAATACAGATGATTCGGGCGGGAGCTTTATTTTTTGGACGATATTATATTGGGAGTGGTATACACCTACTCCCACACATGAGTCTCTTCCATGCTTCGAAGCATCTGTAAACAAGAGCTGACAGCCCTTCCAGTCTCTATCGATAGTGAAGTTGAAGTTAAGGTTATGACATACGTCATCTCGGTAAATGTTAAGGTTATAATGTATATTTGGTGACATAATTAATGAACTGTAATTACAATGAAATAAAGGAAGAAATTCAGACTGGTGACAAGGAGCTTCAATTAAATTGTATTTTCTAAAGCTTTTAACTAAACACGGAGTAGCTTTGTGCCTCCAGTAAGTGGATGAAATTACTTCTTCAGAAAGAATGGAAAGTTTATTTCGCAAAGGATGATATGTAAATTGTAAACACCGAGCCATAAATCTATCAGCTAAAAATTGACGCCGTAAATGAAGTGGAGGGTCTCCACATTCCACCTGAAGACAATTAATAGGACTGCTTTTCATTGCACCTGAGACCACTCTAAGTGCCTTGGACTGAACACTGTCCAGTTTCTTAAGACTAGCCACATTAGCAGGTTCCAGCAAAAAAGTCCCATAGTCCAATACGCTTCTAATCAAGGTATTGTACAGTAGTTTTAATGAAAAGGGATGTGCTCCCCACCAAACACCAGAAAGACATCTAATTATGTTTATATTTCGTTCGCATTTAGCAGCTATAGTATAATCACAGTGTGGTAAACCAGTAAGATGTGTATCCAAAATAAGACCTAAAAATTTAACCTGGTTTTTAATGGGCATAGATATATTATTATACCTTACTGTAACTATAGGAGGCTTACGCATTCTAGTAAACAAGACAATGTTGCTTTTATCAATTGACAGGTGCAGACCATTGGTTTCTAGCCAAGTCTTCAGTATGCACAGAGAAGAGGTTAAGGAAGTACAAATATTTGCAACAGAATGACCGGGTAAATAAAGAAGTAAATCATCTGCATATTGAAGGACTTGTACTGACTCATTTAGAGAGGATTCCAAATCATAAGTGTAAATATTGTAGAGAATTGGACTAAGTACAGAACCTTGAGGGAGACCTTTCCATACTAAACGGGTAAATATATAACCTTCAATGTGAAGATTTAAAGATCTCTCTGAAAGCATGTTAATTATGAACTTAGACAGCATTGTTGGAACTTGTAATGAATTCAGCTTTTGTTCTAGGATTGATACCAGGACATTATCGTAAGCTGAGCTAATATCCAGGAAAGCAGCAATTACAGAGTTATTAGAAGAGAAGGCTAAGCGAATATCAGTTGTGAACACACTAAGGCTGTCCATCGTACTTTTACCCTTCCTAAAACCAAACTGTGAAGTAGCTAGCAAGTTTTTGCTTTCCAAAAACCACTCCAAACGATTCTTAATGAGATGTTCAGCAATTTTAGCAAGAACTGTAGAAAGTGCAATTGGTCGATAAGAAGTAACATTAGAAGAAGGTTTATTTGGTTTCAGAATAGGAATAATTGTTTGAGATTTCCAACTTGATGGAATGTTTCCAGATATCGCAGCGGTATTGATGAGATTTAAATATATTAAAAGAACAGAGTCAGACAGATTAGCTATAAATGAATATGGTATACCATCTTCACCAGGAGCTGAATCCTTAACATGTGAGAGGACTCCCTTCAACTCACTTAGTGTAAACAGGGAATTCAACTCAGAATTAGTAATAGGAACATAGGGAAAGTGCATTAAGGATCTCTGTTCGGGGACTGAAGGAGGAGCTAAATGATCCATAAACTCATTGGCTAATTCTAATGGGAGTTTTGAAGCTGTTGTATTACTGAATGCTGACCTGAATCTCCTAATATTTTGCCATACTAGAGATGTGTTAACTTCTGGCGAGATAGATGCACAGAATCTTTGCCAACCTTCAAATTTCTTTTTCCTAAGGAGCTTACGAGTTGTACGAGCAGTTTCTAGGTATATCTCAAAATTGTGACGAGTCATTGTATGACCATAATTTTTTTCTGCTTCTTTTCTTTTTTTAATGGCCTGAGTGCACTCAGCATCCCACCAAGGTGGTGAAGGAATTTTTCCTGTAGCACCATTCTTAATAGGAAAAGTATTATCTGCCACCTCTATTAAAATTCTTGTTATTTGATTAGATAATAACTGAGGATCATGTAGTTGTAAGGAATTATTTAAAGCAAGAATTTTTTCTTCTACACAATTTTTGTATGTATCCCAATCTGCATTTTGAAGTCTATACTTTAATCGTGGTGTTGGAATGCAAGCAGTTGATTTTTTATGTGGAAAAGAAATGATTAAAGGGTAATGATCACTACCATAAGAAGATGGTAAAGGAGACCAGGATAATGTCGATGCTAACTCAGGTGTGCAGATTGAGAGGTCAGGGGCACTTATTCCCTCATCTGGATTTGTTTGGCGTGTTGGGAGACATGTATTTAAAATACACAAATTATTAGAGTCTAGAATTTCTAATAACTTTTCCCCATAGTAATTGGAACTAGAACTACCCCAGGACTGGTGTTGTGTATTAAAGTCGCCCATTACCAAAAATGGTTTAGGTAAAACTGAAAGAAGATTACTTATTTCATAAAGAATATTTACAGTGGGACGAGAATAATATATACATACTATACAGATTTTATTTACAATAGCAGCAACAGCAGATATATCGTCACTGAGACTTGGGAGAGGAAAAGATTGAAAAGACAAGTTATTTTTAATAAGTATGGCGACACCGCCATACCCATCGCTTCTGTCTGTTCTTAGACACGCATAGCCAGGAATTCTAAAAGAGAACCCTGGTTTAAGCCATGTCTCACAGAGAGCGACTGCAAAGGGATCGTATTTGTTTAATATGTAGGACAGATCAGATTTTTTATTCACAATGCTGCGACTGTTCCACTGGACAATCTTGGATAGATTTGGATCCATTATGATTAAGGTTAAATAAGTTAGACAAAGTATCAATTACAGTGGCAACGTTGGACGGTTCAATATTATTATTTTTAGATAAGGTATTAATTAGCATGATTATTAAATTTAAAATTTGACTCTCATTATTATTTGTTGTTTTATTTTGGAATGCAACACCATTCCCTGACACAGAAACTTCATTACTGGTCAATGCTTGATGAGCTGCCCGGTCATACCCCTTAGCTGTTTTTGGGGGATCCCGAGGTTTAAGGAATACCGTTTTCCTTTGTGAGGAGACAATTGGTGTGTTATGTGATTGAGGCGGAGGTTGTGATGAGAAAGAATTTTGAGTGGTATGTGATGGGGCAGATGTTACCACATCTGCATACAATTTTGAGATTGGTGGATGTATCTGTGACGCTTCAGCATACGACACGCAGCTATGGGCCATATAATGCTTAATTGATTTTTGTCTTTCAAATTCTGGGCATTTTTTATTGATGGCATAATGAATGCCACCGCAATGACAGCATTTGCTATTACCTTCATCTTCAATACTGCAAGTGTCAGCAGAATGTTTCTCCCCACACTTGAAACACTGAGGGTTCGACCTGCATTGTACCTTTGTATGGCCAAAACGACAACAATTAAAACACTGGATTGTTGGGAATGTATACAATTCCACTGGCATGGAATTGTAACAACAAAAAACACGTTTTGGTAAAATTTGTCCGTCAAAGGTGAGCACGACTGTTTGGGATGGTTTCCACACAGGGGTCGGTTCGTGTATTTTGTAATTTAGACGCCTTGCTTTGATGACTTTCCCGCATCCAGCGGGGACAGATATATTTTCCATTATTTCGTCTGGAGACCATTCGGTAGGTACGCCTTTAATAATTCCAATGCGACACACATTAATTGTTGGAACGAATGCCTTTAATTTCTCTTTGGCCAAACTTGGGTCATTTATAAAAGAGTTTGCATCTACGTAACGAGAGAAGCTTAGCGATATTCTATTTCGACCAATGCGTTTTAATGAACCGTTAACTATGTTGTTGAACCTGCGTTTTTTAAGAAAGTGCCCTAAAGTTATTGGGTGTAACGTTTGAGCCGAGTTTTGTGTATCAAAAATTTTTTGAATGTGTACAACGTATGGTGACAGGTCTGTGGCTTCGTACAATGCCCTAGCAACCTGTGGCGCCTTCTGGGGAGGATCTGACTTTATGATGTTTTCAGTCTGGGGACCATCCACAGAAGGTGGAGTAGCTTTTTCTGGAATTAAAGTTGGATGTACCGGCACGTCTGAAGTTATTTTTGGACTGAATGTGACTACTGATTCATTATCACAATGACAATTTGTTTCATTATTATTTGTTCCTGTTGAGTGACCATTTCGCCTTCTTTTATTACAGTTTTTGCATATTTTGCGTGGAGCCCTAGCCCTTTTCCGCTCCGATCTGGTTATGGATGAGTCCGTATCCATACTGGATTCATAGATTGTGATATTGTGACCGACCGAGGGGACTGTGCCCCCCGGATCAGGCGGTTCATTATCCATCGTGGCCAGAAAAAATAAAATATAAAAAAAAAACTTACCCTAAATATGAAGAATTTTATCTACAAACAATTAAATTAACTAATCTAATTAATATTTACATAAATCTACACAACTTATCTCCAATCGCAAACGTTTTTTACTATTAAAAAGAAAACGAAAGAAAAATCACGACCGCCAAATTCGATGATTCCCGCGCTTTTTCTAGCAAATATAATTGGATACTAAATTGTATAATTTGGCCATCTAACGCTAGGTACACACGTAGCGACTTTAGTCGATTTTGGCAGGATTTGGCGCTAGCGATTTTAAAATCTGTGTATGGATAAGATCTTTATATCGCCGGTGACTGTTTCTGCTCTTGTTCCATGTTACTCGGCGCAACACATTTTTTTTCCACTCTCCCCTCTCAACCGCCACGCTATCAGTCACTCCCTTCTTTTTCATGTGGACTACCTAGATTTATTTAGATCTGTCTGTCTGAAGTTCAGACAGAGGCGATCCCTGCAGCCGCGCAGACTGCAGCCCAATTCAGAAACTGTTCGCCTCTGTCTGAACAACGCATTATGCTCCTGCTTAGTAGATTCGGCTTATGGTAGAAAACTAGAAATCGACTTATTTCGTGTGTGAGTGATAACGCAACTCTCAAGTGACAGTGACACTGACATTGTTTTTATATATCTAATTCAGTTTTAAGTTTTTCTTGATGCGTGCGAAAATACAGCGTGAAATATTTTTTCTCTCAAAGTTACGCCTAACGTAAACTTTTATAGTTATTTTGTAGTCGCTACTAACTCTGTCGTTGCTGCTTGCAGTGATTAAACATGAAACCAACAGTAGCAGCTGATGAAATGTTTCCTGAAGGTGTTGGACCTTACATGGATTTGGAAGAAGTGAGTAAAGAGTTTAGAAGAGAAATTCTTGGTTTCAAACTCGGTGCCTAAGGCTAATGTTAATATCGTCCCCAACCAGTACTGAAAAAAAATCAGTTTTCTGCTGGCAGCAATCATAACTTTACATTTTTGTCAACAGGCTGGAGGTCCCTCAAATTTACTAATGGACTTGGCTGCAAATGAGAAGGCAGTCCATTCAGATTTTTTTAATGGTAAGATTTAACCTGGCTTTAAAAATGCAGCGAAAATGTGGTTGACTGCAGTTAAAAATGTGGTTGACTGCAGCTCTGTCACTTTGCCAGTTAAAGTGCACATGCTATTGCCACTTGTTAGGCTCTTTCGTCTGATGAATGTGTTAACATGTTTTGTGTAACAGAAATGCTCAACTTTTATTTGCTATAGATATGCTTTAGATCATAATGTTGGGCCACAAAAGGGTTGAATGAAAGGCAATTGCATGCAGCTGAGATGAGAACGCTAAGAGGTATGTGTGGTGTTACACGAATGGATAAAATAAGAAATTCTGAAAGTGGCACCAGTAACTGAATAGTTGTTTGGAAATCAGTTATCATGGTATGGTATGTATTTGATACAGAGGAATGAGGAAAGTTGAGTATAAATGTTGATGGCTATAAGAGTAAAGAAACAATGAATAGACTGTGTGAATGATGATATGTTTAAAAATGGGGTGACTGCCGAGATGGCAACTAATAGAGAAGTACGGATGAAAAAGAAATTATGCCAGACCCCAAATAAATTAGGATAAGGGCAGGAGAATGATGATGATGCTTTAGAGGTAAGTTATGTGTAGTGTTATTGTGTGTAGCGACCTAAGGAAACAATCCCAGATCTGTAACTACTGGGAATATATGGAAAACTTGGCATACTTAATATTTATGTTGCAACAATAAGATATTTTCAAGTGTACACTTCAGCCTCTCCCCTATGAATGTAACGTTGTACCTAATACCTTTAAAATCAATGAGAATGAATAGTCTCTTGAATATCTCAAAGTAATTTAAACTTATTTATAATGTTCAATGCTAAGCCTAACATAACTTTTTTTTTTATTTCAGATTTTGAAGACTTGTTTGATGATGATGATTTGAAGTGAATTGTTTTTCGAATGTGATATCTTTTTGTAATTAAGTTAATAGATTAAATAAAAATAAGTCATATTTTTTATTGACATTTATTCCACTTATCATTAAAACAATTCCATGTCTAAATAAATCTCTATAGTCAATTGGGAGTGATTCTTTCTATCACATACTTTACTGGTTTCACTGGCTTTATTGAAATAGACAATATTTCTATTAGGAAGTGCATAATCATACATTAACAAGTACACATTCCCACATTATACAAAACTAGAACAAAGAAAAATCATAACAATACTTATCAAACTATAGTGAAATAGGTCTTGAGATCATTTAGCAAATGTACAGTACAATAAAAGTAACTGAGACAGCAAAAAGGTATTTGTTTCCTGATTATTTTTCATTGATTTACATACTTGTATCCAAAATCTAAAGCGTGTATTGAAACTACATATAAAAGTACTGTATGATTTATGATGAACAGAATGGAATTTTTTGTTACATATATTAAATCATATTTGTTTCATTGGAATTGTTTTAAATATAGTATTAAATTGTTACATTGTGTCAAAATATGTTTAAGCTAATATAATGTTTGAACTTGTGTGGCATATTACATAAACTTAGCCCACATGCAACAGTAACACCTAGTTAATATAAACAAAATAGTTATAAATGCGCACTTTTGCGCGTGCGTGCTCGCTACACGTCGACATCGCTGCTGTCGTCGCTGTACTCATTGCCCTCGGGTTCCTCATGCTCCTCTTCTACTTCAGCCTCTGCTTCTAAAACTTCTTCCTCCTCACCTGCGTCATCACCGAGTTCCTCTTCTTCAAGCATTGTTGAAAGTTTCGTTATGACTCCCCTGCCCATTTCTGAAATCAGAGCAAGTAGCCAATTAATTTTATGTTCCATTTTCCAAATTCAAGTGATGAAAGAGAGCTTAATCCAAACTTTACCAATATACACTAAAACTCATTATTAAAACTGATCCAAGATTTGCGAACTAGGCGCAAGTGGAATCTCTGCATGCTTGATTGGTTGGAAGCCCCCCCAAGCGAAAAGGTTTATTAATATAATTATAGATATTACACTAATACTTACGTTCTACATATGTCTTTAAAGATTTTGGAACCATATTTTTTGCTCTTTCTATGTCCTCTTCTGAACATTCACCTTTATCTAATCCTGTGGAAAAAAATAAAACTTGAAATAAGGGAATGAACAAAAAAAAAAAAACAATTTCAATGGAAGATTATAATTTTAATAGATTGACTTGGATAAATATACTGTAACGAAAAAAGTTGTTTTGTGTGATTGAAGGCTTTTCAATCTATGGTGGAGGACTGGGCTCTGGAGACAGGCCTGGTCGTCTTAAACCGGGGTTCGGTCCCAACATGCGTGCGGATGCGGGGTGAATCAGTGGAGGACATCTCGTTCGCCAGCCCCGCTCTGTTGCCGCATGTCGTCAACTGGAGACCTATTCCGACCACCGGTACATCCGGTTCGACGTCTCTGCCCAGACCTCGAGCGCGCCGGTCCGACAGGCCCTGGGTGGTCCGCGGTGGGCGCTGAAGCAGCTGGACCGGGAGCTCCTCCTGGAAGCCTCAGTCGTGCAGGCCTGGGTGTCACCACCGGACAGGCCTGCTGACATTAACGACGAGGCGGAGTGGTTCTGGAAGGCTATGTCCGGAATATGCGACGTGGCAATGCCCCGGGTCCAGCCCGGACGCGCCCGGCGCCAGGTGTACTGGTGGTCGCCGGAGCTGACGTTACTGCGCGAGGCGTACGTGGCTGCGCGACGTCGGTACACCAGGCACCGCAGGCTCCTTATCCGCCCTCCGGATCACACCGACGACGACGACGATGCTCCGGAGGTGACCGAGGTAGAGCTGAGAGTGGCGGTACGTAGGCTGAATGCCAAAAATACCGCCCCAGGACCCGACTGCTTACCTGGAAAAGCCTGGGTCCTGGCCTTGGAGGCTCTCGGGCCTCGACTAAGGGGCCTACTAAGCGCATGCTGGAGAGGGACCGGTTCCCACTTCGATGGAAGATGGTGAAACCGGTCCTCATCAAGAAGCCGGGGCGCCCTACGGACTCTCCGTCCGCTTACCGGGCCATCGTGCTGCTCGACGAGGTGGGCAAGCTCTTTAAAAGAGTCATTGCAGACCGCCTTGCCGGGCAGCTGGTGCGGGTGGGGCCGGATTTGGCAATGCCTTCAATATCCTGCCCTGGAGTTGCATCAGGGAGGCACTCCGGTATCACCGGATGCCGACCTACCTCTGTCGCATTGTCGAGGCTTATTTGACGGACAGGGCCATCATCTACCCCGGTCACCGGGGAGAGTGGAACCAGCGAGAGATGTCGTGCGGTGTCCCACAGGGATCGGTCCTGGGGCCGTATCTGTGGGATATATAAACACGACGCAGACACTTCGTGTGCGTTAGTAGTTTTTACTGTAATTATGTTGTATGTATTTATAGTATTTTTAAGTTATATTAATATTGTATTGTATGTGTTTATATGGGCCTTGATGCCTGAAATAAATAGATAAATAAATAAATAATTTAATATGCCTTTGCTACGCTGACGACACGCTGGTCCTGGCGTAGGGGAGGCCGCACCAGGCGGCGGCCGAAGCAGCGACACGGGGGGTTGCGACAATCGTCGAGAGGATCCGGCAATTGGGACTCGAGGTGGCATTGCACAAGTCTGAGGCCATGTGTTTTCATGGTCCTCGGGACGCGTCACCGTCGGGTTCACAAATAACGGTGGGAGGGGTTCACATCGGCGTCGAGCTGACGATGAAGTACCTGGGACTCGTCCTCGACAGCCGGTGGAACTTCGTGGAACACTTCCGACGTTTGGCTCTCAGACTGGAGCGGGCCGGGGCTGCTTGAGGCGGCTCCTGCCCGAACACTTCCGACGTTTGGCTCTCAGACTGGAGCGGGCCGGGGCTGCTTGAGGCGGCTCCTGCCCAACTAGAGGGACCAAACGCCTCCTGCCGGAGGCTCTATACGGGGGTCGTGCGATCCATGGCCCTATACGGGGCACCGGTATGGGCGCGTTTCCTGAGGCGGCGACCAGCCCGCCGGTTGAACGCGTCCCAAAGGGTCATGGCTGTCCGGCTGGTCCGAGGATTCCGCACGGTCTCCGCTGAGGTGGCGAGCCTCCTTGCCGGATTGCCGCATGGGATCTGGAGGCCAAAGTCCTCACCCACATATGGGAGTGGCGAGAGGAGGCAAAACGCCGGGGCGTAACTCCGCTGCCGCGAGAAATCACGGTACAGCGGACAGAGCTCCGGCGGGATCTCATAGCGGCATGGAGAGTGCGATTGCCGCAACCCAGTGCTGGGCACGCCACAATTGCGGCGATAAGTACCCTCTTTGAGGAGTGGCTAGAGAGGCGCCCCGGCGCCCTCACCTTCCGCCTGACACAGGTCCTCACCGGACACGGTTGTTTCGGGAGGTTCCTGTTCAGGATAAAGCTGGAGGCAACGCCAGGGTGTCACCACTGTGTGGATCGCCCGGAGGACACGGTGGAGCATACGGTGGAGGTCTGCCCGGTTTGGGCGGAGCACCGCCGTGTCCTCGCGGCGGCGATCTCTCCCGTCCGGCCCTGGTCCATGGTACGGAGCGAGACTCTCGGCCACCGTAGGCGCGGGCTTGCGGGAGGCGAGCAATGGGCAGCTCGCCGCCCGGTAAGGACTAGGCCCGGGTCGACGGCGCGTTGTGTTCCACGCGCCTCAAAGAGATGTCAGCACGAATTGACGGGGTCCATTAGAGCCGATGCCTGCCAGGGCTGCGGGTTGTTCGAAAGAGATGCCGTGGCTACTGGCACAGGCAACTGAAGGAACACGGGTGGGTTTTAGTCAGTAAAAGTCTGACACGCCCTTCCGCTCAGCCCAGAGCGGGAGAGGTCATTTGATGATTTCCCACCCAAAAAAAAGGCTTTTCAATCTAAAGCCGCGTATCCCAAGGTTACACAATTTTGTTTCCAATGAATACGGGTCTTACGCTTAATAAAACAGATCATACTGTAATTCGGTGACGTCCTAAGAACAGAAACAAACTATCGGAAGCAACCTAGTCGCGATCTATACAATCGCGTCAGATGTTGTAAGCCAGATTATCTATAGTATATTTCCACATGTACGTGTAATTTTATTGATCCCAGAGCAGACTCTGGGGTTAATAAAATTACACGTACATACCGCGTACCGCGATGCAGACATCGTGGTCACGATTCGTGAATCCTATCTCACAATCGAGTCTGTTTTTTTTTTTTAATTTTCAACACATGACTGAAATTCTAATTTGTTTCGATGTTGTGTTAATTTTATATTATACTTGGCTATAGTCAAACCACTATCAATAATATATAATGATGACTCATAAAAAGAAACACTTACCAAATAGGAGACCCATTCGTTTCAAAATGTCGATGTCATCATGTATTTGGAACTTTTTGTTGAAATTGAACATATATTCTGTTCTGTAAAAGATATATAGAAAAATTAAAATCGCAGAGAAATTTCCAGAGATATTCATGCGAATTATCAAGTCAATCCATCAAGGAATTTAATTTTTCTAGGAAAGTATGTTTTACTCACTTATCATTAGAAATACTGCAGTCAATTAAAGCTTTATCACTAGTATTAACAACGATGAATGGCAAATGGATTGCTGATGATGGAGATGGCTTCACTCCTTTGCTCTCTGCTTCTTTGTTTCTTTCTATCAAACTCTTAAATGAAATGTGCTGAAAAGAAAATAATATTTGGTATCAGTTTTGGACTCAAGATTAAATATTTTATTTCAGTGATTTAACAAGTTCTATGTCGGCAGCCCTCCTTCTTTTAGTCGCATTTGGGATGCTGGGAGCCCTCATGAAAAGGCAATTTTAAATCTAGGTTTTTCTAAGCAAATACAGTATTATACAATGTGAAAATAAAATCAGCTGTATATTTTAACAAGTTTCATTAGAATACTTATTAGGGTTATATTTCAAGGGTGAAAAACCATTTTCACATTGACAAATTTAATAGAAATAATTATTTTGAAATTATAAAATAAGAGGATGAGCTTAACAATCGAGGCTATTTAGGGATTCGTATTAAACTGGTAAAGGAACACTTATGGTGTTCTGTCTGCCATAGTTGCTTATTTCAGGAACTATTAATGCTATAGACCCGAAAGAAGAATGGCAGGATCTCGGTGTCGCATTTGACTTCGTGTACATGCGTAAAAATACTAACAAAATATAGATCTCATTCAAATAAAGATAAAAGGTAATCATAGCATATTTTTATAATATTGGGATTTCGCCAGAAAAACGTTGTATAAAGAACAAGGGTAGCTCCGTTTATACTGACCCCATGACAGTTAACCGAAGAGTAAAATATAAAAATCAAATCAATATGTAATGTAAAAAGTCAGACATTAAAAGATGGCGGAAATGAATAGTTCCATTAAATACTACTGAAGGCACTAATAGTATCCGACTTTGTATTTATGCTCACTACGCATTGGTCGTCATGTCTAATCATGCTTCATGTGCAAAGCAGCCATTATTATGTGTTTCTTGATGATTGATAAAATTACTTTTTGTTATTATTATGAACGTACACATTGAGCGAGAAAATTAAAAAAAAAAGAAAATCGAAGGAAACGAAACTATTTTTGATGAAGAAAGCAAAAATACGACCTAGGGAACAGGATGATTTGTTGCCCTGCGACTCGTAAAGCTTCCCGTGACCAGTTTTCCTTTTTTTCTACAATTAAATTATTTTAAACTATTTTATTATTATTATAACCCAATTTATTACTAGTAGTGACGCGGAATGCTTCAAACTAATAATAATGGACTATGGAATCAACTAAATGGAGTTTTTCTTTTAACATATTTTATATTTTCAAACTGGAATAACTCAGAAAGTATATCACTTACGACATTTTTGTCAATAGTATTTGTTGTTTGTAATAATTTTCTCTATCGATTGGCATATGTTTCAAACCTGTACATCAAAACTCGACTTTTTATGTACTTGCAACTTTAGGTATGCCAGGCTTCATACAAAAATGTTCGATCTTCTTTATCTCAGGATCAAAGCGGGTTTTATTTACCCCTAGTACATAAAAATGACCTTCTTCGAGGGGTTTCACTTTAGCGTAAACGTAATTGTTGGAGGGTCCACTAGTAACATCTATGGCGGCATGGCATTTTTCAGAGGCCCATAGGCTCTGAAAATTGGGTGCACTTGAATGTGTAGGTGATATGATAAGTACCTGTAAAATGAGTTCTTGTAATTGTTGCGTCTTCTTTTGAATCTGCTCTAGCTTAGACTGTTTTTCTTTTTCTAATGCAGTACATTCTTGCACACTATTTGTCGGTAGTCCAAGCCATCTTATTTCTTTCTTTTCTTTAGATATTATATTCATTGCCATTAAGACATTTAATGCATCATATACTCTTCTGCGGATATTCTTTTGGTCATATTGCTGTAATGTTAAATTAATCTGAATTACATTTTTACTAATTTAATTTGCTATTTAAAATAAGGACATCGTTAATTTTGTACCCTACAGTCCGCCAGAAAAAAAAAGTATTGTTTTCTTATGGTAAATAATGTTCAGGGTGTTATATTTACTTAATGAAAAGTTGGTATTGGCGCCGATTCCCTTGTTCACAAACTAAACTAAATTTAAGTTCAGTGCATCTTTTTCTTTCTATTTCATTAAGAAAAGGACAGAAGATAAAATATTAGTTTAGTCCTGTCAAATTAATCAGCGACAGACGTAAATTGACGTATTTTTAGTAGCCATGTTTTAAATCACGTCTAAACTATATATGGAGCGTCTTAATTTGACAGGACTAAACTAAAATTTATCTTTTGTCCTTTTCTCAATGAAACAGAAAGAAAAAGATGCACTGAACTTAAATTTAGTTTAGTTTGTGAACAAGGGAATCGGCGCCATTATCTAAATATTATGCTAAAAGCACTTGTTACAAAAATTAGATTTTTAGCATTTTGAATCTCAAATAGCAAAGGTTAATTTTAGACTTTCGTTGTAATAGAAAAAAATGCTCAAGATGTTGTTTCCCATAAGACAGCAGTACTTTTTTTTTTTTTCTTTAATTTTTGGGTATAAAATGTTCGACACTTGAATGTCCTTTGGCACACATATTATTTGGAAACATATTCAGAATAGAAAAATTGTATGATCAAATATAATTGTTTGAGTTTATAGATACTACAGTTATGCCAGTTACTTACATAAAAATAAAACTATAACATTTTAATTAATATACACTTTTTTGGAAACATAAATACATTCAGAATAGAATTTTTTTATTATGGTAATAATTGTTTCAGTTTAATAGATACTGTTACGCCGGCTACATAAAAATAAAACTACATATAACACTTTAATTCATATACATACTTGGCTATCTGCTGATCCATGCATTCCTGCAGCAAATTCTAGCACTAATTCATCTGCTACTTCGTTATAAGAAGTGAAGCCTTTATTTCTGACCTTTTCACATACTTTCATTGAAAAATGCCTTAAGCCTTTGCCAACTTTGTCCGCATGTTTGCGTCTTTTAGTGGTACTGAAAATAACATAACAAAAAGGTGATGACACTGAAAAAAGATTCATCTTTTTATTCGGGATGTGTCACAAGATAACAATGCCGTAGATCCGAATCTGTATTTCAAAAAAACTTTTTTGGTTTTTGAACCAAAATTACTGGTAAAAATTACAACTAAAAAGTGAAAATTAAAAACTTTTTTGCAAAAAAAAAAAAAACAACCGATTTCCAAAAAAGACACTACGTGAAAAATAACCAATCTAAAAGTATATTCTTACAAATAAAAAAAAGAATTTAGCAAATGAGGCTTATAAATAACGGAGTTCTGAGGTAACAAACATTTTTAAAAAATACGGTCGAATTGAAAACCTCCTCCTTTTTTGAAGTTGGTTAATAATGTAATCTTAGGCATTATTGTTGGGAATTATAATACCAAAAATTGCCACCGAATACATTGCTGCACAATTATGTTTGCTGCTTGCTTAATTTCGTTAGTATGCTGATAATGGACGAGGGTGATCATGATCACAAATGTTGGCTACATGCCTTTGTTTATAAGTATTTTTGTGTATCTTAACGCAAACTCAGTGACAACTGAGCAACAGGTCACCACAAAAAACTGCTTAAAAATAAGCATAGCTAAATTGCTAAAGAAAATTCGTCCAAAGAGTCTAGTTATATAAAATTGTACTCACTATTCTGCCGGGGGATCATTGTCAGAATCATGTCTCCTTCTAGAGGCATGCGACATAGTTGGAGATATGCTATTTGCAGTGCTAGTGCTTGTTACTTGATTTTCAGACTTAGATGGTAATGAAATTAGATCTGGCACAGTATGTGCAAATGTCAGTTCAGTTAGTGGCTCTTGTTTTACCTAGAAAATAAAGTTTATCACTTTAGCAATTGATTAATTGGTTTTGTAACCATTTGATTGATCTGTGTAATTTTTTAAATTAAAGACAGAAAAAAAAAAACAATTACCTTAAGTTCTTCCACTTCTTTTGGCTCAACTTTAATTTTTTGCAAACTTGCTAGATTATCAATATGCACGAACTCTGAAATAGAATAATATAATAATAATAATTTATTAAGTATCTATAACATGGTGACAAAAAATTTCACAATAATTTGGTAAGTACAGAGATGTGAGACTAATTTATCTCCTGGCTCCCAAACTAGGTTTATAGCCTGTGACTTGGGAGTCAGTGATTCCACAACTTATGCTTAGATAAAGTGCATGAAATACACCATTAGACTTCTTATGTTATGTTTACTTATTTACTAATTTACAAAAGCATTATTAAGAAAAGTAGTAGGTATAAGAGAAGAGAAATGTTTGTGTGTGCGTGCATGTGTGTGCGTGAGGGTGTGTTGTATGTGTGTGTCTGTGGGGGTGTGTGTGAGTGGGTGTGAGTGGGTGTGAGGATATGTGGCTTCTAGATGTGCCTCAAGTTGCTTAGGATATCCAGTTTAAGTAGGCTAGCCAAACATAGTTCAAATAGTTTGTTCATTGTTTGCCAAAGAGCAGGCATATGTGGTACTGAGTAGAGTACACAACTCAGCATTCAAATCTGTGAGTGAACAATAAATCACCCTTATTTTCACACCCTTAGGGTAGGTTCTTTTTTTCAAATATATATGGGACTTTGGGGTATACCCTTTCCAATAAAAAAAGAATTATCAAAATCGGACTACTCTGTAAAAAGTTATGCATGGTCATTCATAAAAAAAATATATATATACGCGTCAACTTGAGAACCTCCTCCGTTTGTTTTCGTCGGTTAAAAAGCTGTTCCATACATTTGACGGCATGGTTTTCACTTTTCTATGTAACAGCAATTTCTTTTTTATGACCTGCGAAAAATTTCTAGTCTAGAGGGTCTAGAATCACGTGCTGAATTCATGGTTTCCGATTGCGCGTTGATGTCCCTGCCACCCTGTAGGCAATCTAAGTAGTTTCAAGATTCAAGAGAAATACATGCTAAAACACAATTTACGAAGTACCTATGACAATTCTTACTAACTGCACTGATAACTAATTAGGTAAGCATACCAAATGATAATGATGATTATTACAACAGGATAAAAATAATGGCAAGCGATGTAGTAATAGATATCAGTTTCTTACTCGATGCACATTTGAGTCCAGTCAACTTCACTGCTCGATATAATGATGTCTGCAACGTAAAGAGAAATGTATAATTTTATTGATGTGTACTTTTTTTAATTTGGCATACTGCTATTACAGTTTAAAGTTTTCAATGGGGATTAAGATCAACTTGAAAACTATAAAAAAAGTCAATTCCATATTCGCAACAAGCATGATTGTACTTTTTTATTAGCTGTTTGGTAACAGCTATAGATAAATAATTTTTATGTCACTAATAGGATAGGATGATTCCTATCCTGTTAGCGACATAAAAATTATTGTGCTAAATACAAAATAGCACCTCAAATGACCTCAATGTACTAAACAACCCCATCTACATTATTCCAAGGTTAATTGACTAGCAATAATTAACATTCATTTTGTAAGTCTGTATCACATTGAGAATCATTCATTAGACATACTAAGATTTGATTTGATCTGATACATTGATTAATGACTAATGTTGTTGTACAAACCTTTGAGACCTTACATAATTTATCATCAGTACATAATTTAAAAACAAATCAAACTAAGGAACCACCTCCCTGTGTGATCCTTAAGCTATTTATAAACTCAATGTGTGTCATGGATGAAGGGTAGCAAACAAAATATTATTTTTATCACAAAAAAAGGTTCAAAAGTACAATTACTTAAATTAGTAAGCTCTACACAGGAAAGAAACCAGTGTGCTTAATTTATATAATTGTAGGCTAAAATAACTTTGGTTAGGATTAACTTAAGAATATAAAAAAAATATTGAGTTTTGACTTGTAGTGGTTTTAAACAACATGAAATTTTGAATAGATTGATCTAAATTTGCACAAGACAATAATATCAATAAACCTCTGGCAAGGTTAAAAATAAGTAACACTCTTGTTGTAATCCAGCCAATGATTACAATTTATGCTTATCAAGACAGACGGTAAGTGGTGTTGAAGATTTTAATTACCCTTGATATTTTATATCCAATAAACAAATTCTAGTTGCAAAAACTCAATAAGCTAACTATAAAAACAGGTTTAGAGGTTTGCAGAAGTTAGCACTATCATATTATCATCAATTTGAGTGCTAGACTCTTAGCATGCTAAATAAAAAAAAAGTATATCTATTCAAACTTTACTTATGGGTTATGTAAACATTGGTAAGAAGCTAATATTCTAAGCTAAAAAATATCAGTGTAAAAATATAATGATTATGGCATACCACATACCTTAATATTTCCTTCTACTGCAGTAGGCAGTTTTATAATTTTCACAGGATTAGGTTTAATTTTGATCTGACCAAGTGTCTGATTGTTTGTATTATTTTGGACAACCTTTACCATTTGTGGATGTCCTAAAATAAAACTGATATTTAGACATGACATGCTTGCTCCCCATTCTTTCGTAGGGGATTACTGGTGGGCAAGTAGGTACTACAAATCAACTTTACAGTGGGAAGATTATCACAATATTTGGCAAGAAATCATTCATAGAGTGGTAAGTTTGGGAGTAACAAATGCACAAATAAACTGACAACGGAAAACGGAAAACACTGCCCAAACAGGCGCATCATGTATCACTTTACGGACTCTGTAAATTTTTTAAATTGCATGACTGGAAAGTTACGAGCAGAACTGTAAACATTATGTGATAATGTTAGTAAAGTAAAGTAAAAGCTTCACGAAGATAGCTTGGCTACTAACCATTAGCGTCATGTATAAGAAAATTTACAGTACTATTCGTCTGAGACATTTTCTCCATAATCTTCGCAAATGTACGGCCATTTACGCAATTCACTAATGTAGCATTCAAACATTTGTTGATGACCAAACAAAATAATAATACCTACTAAACTCGATTTGTATGGTCAAAATGGCGACATTAGTTTTGGGTTAACTTCGAAGGTCAGAAAAATCAAACGAAATTCTACTGTTTATTCTATAGATCACTATTTTTTAAATATCACTAAGCCCGTCTAAATCAGGTATACAAAACGTAAGCACAAAGGTATAAACAACACACGTAAAAGCACAATTTAAAACAACGGAAGAGTAAATAGACAGAGGCGGGCGGGCGGTTTTATGATTTACCAGCTGATTGGACAACTGCTGTTGTGTTCACGTGGTAATCGCGGTGGCATCCGCCGGGAATTTTGTATTCTGGAAAAGGCGCCAAATAAATTGGAAAATACCGCCATCTATCGAGTAAAAATTTCTTTACTTCACAGAGTATAAATTATATTCAGTTGTACTACTTTTTTTCCTGTAGCAATAATAACAACTTTTTAAAATATAAACTGGAAAGGCCCCCTTAAGGCCCCCTTTCATCTATTCTGAACAATCGACATGGATCTAATGCTTGGTTTACACGCAGCGTCATTAGGCACCTGAAAATCTCACGTCCACTCACAGTTATTGGGTGAAGTAGGATTTTTGGGCTGCGAAGCTGGCGCCACATGCTTGACGCTTGCCGCAAACCAAAACACAAATGTGTGGATGCATCGCAAACGCTCTTCGCAAGCTTCCTTTGATTTGTGCACAAAAACTGATACTTGATCGGTATACAGTACCAAGTGCATGAAAGTCCACAACAAACTAAAGCCAAACGGTCTATCCACATGCTTGAATTGGGAGATTTGACAAGTGTGTGGAGCTGGCATAGTAAAATTTAGGTTGACTTCAAACTCAACTCACGGAATTGGCAGGTGGTCAAGGAAAGAGCCGAACATTCCCTCTCCAAAATAATGACCTCGCTAAGACTAAATCTCTTTCACTAAACCTGACCAAAACACATTTCCTACCCTTTTCTTTGAGACCGAACACTAAGCCCTTGCCTGACTATTCCATGGTAGCACATACTTGCGAGAACCGACACCGATTGTAAATACCTGGCAGGTCATCTCTCGGGTAGAATCGGCAAAATATTATTTAGGAGTGCTGATTCAGTGGCGGATTTACCAATAGGCTGAGTAGGCTGGAGCCTAGGGCGGCAGTCAGTGCGTTCGCTATTCGCCTCATGATTCGCCTCGCAATTCGCACGATCGCGTTGGGAGCGGTTTTTCGGACGCGAATCAAAGGGCACGAATGGCGAACACGAACTTACTGTTTACACATTCGCCTTAGACATGGGCGTTTTCGTCTTTAGTTGCTAACGGATATGTAACCGATATTCAGTTTTCATATCGATATCGAAAACCGTTTTCAGATATCGATATCAGTAGTACGATTTGCACAAGTAACTGAAACGAACGAAACGCAAACTAACGACAAACGCAAACTCACACTTTTATTCGATCCAATTCTTATTCCAACAACATAAATTTAACCTTAAATCTATTGAACGTAGGTCTAGTATAAAGAATGAATTTCTCCCTGATATCGAGTAGCCGCCGGAAAGTTGCTAACTTATGGAATCTTTGTTGTAACTAAATAAAGAGAAACTAGACCTTATTGCTAGCGCGTTAGGTTATAGATATTACGCGCGCACCATTATTAACCAAATAACCAATCACTAGCCGAAGTTACGTAATATTCGCTTCATCACTTTTACGCCAGTAAAACATTGAATGGTAAGACAGAGACAAAGCGAATGAAAACCGTCGATGTCATATCCATATCGGCTCGTGATGTGAAGTTTGCGTTTTCGTAGTTCGTTTTCGTTGTTGCGATATGGATATGGATGAAACCATAGCTCGATGAAGTTTTTGTGAAAGCGGTTATGTATATTTAGATATCGATATGGTATGATATTAAACACATATCCGATATAAGTTACGTTTTGATATACCGAACCCATGCCTAATTCGCCTGCATTCAGTTGACAGCCACAGAGCATGTAACTGTTGACAGTAGACAGTATACTATTGTAGTCTTTGGTTGACAGCTAGCGCCCGACCCAACAGGACGCACAATGGGCCCATACTGAAAATTTGTGGACTTAGGCAAAAAAGTTCCAATATCGATGCGATTTTTTTTTATATGACGTGTTATGATATTCCTGACAACTTTTATTCTTATGAAATTTCTTCTAAAGTTGATAGTTTGTCTTGAAAAAAATTAATTAGATTTTTTTGTATGGAGCGAATCACGTTTTTTTTTTTCTTCAATTGTACAAATATGTCAGGTGTGTGGCGTGAGTATATGATAGCTAGAGTCATTCTCTATCCATGAAAAAAAAATCAGCGCCGGCCATCCGCGGCAGCGCGAGTAATCATTCGGTAAAAAAAAAAAATATTTTGTATGAACATTTTTGGCATTTAAAATAAATTCAAAGTATATTTTTTGTGTCATTAGGCTGATTGATCTTCTCTTTATTAAATATATAGTTTTAATAGTGCATAGGTACTTTATAACTAATTATTCTGGTAGAAATTTAGTTATTATTGCTATGTTATCGGTAGCACCTGCATTGTGATTGATGACTCATTTGTTTATGCGCTCGGCAAAGCGCATAAGAGTCACAGAAAAATGTTTGTCTCTGATTGACTGTGTTATTTTTTGTAACTGCACGTTATCTATTTTTTTTTTTTACCTATCTACGTAATTCATATTTAGTAAAATCCTCTCCACAGTGTGGTCCAATAGCGCTTGCAATTTAATGTGAACTCCTTTTTCGGTAATCTCCATACTCTCTTGTGGTGGGTAACATCTTTTCTTGGCATTTACAAGCTTTGGATAAGATGGAAAGCCAGCACAGTTTTCTTCTTTCAGAAATTGTCAAAGAGTTAAGTACTTCTATTTCAAGAGCGCAACTGATGTATAAAGAGCTAAAAACTTATCTTCAGAGACAGTACTTAAGCTCTGCTTTTTGAATAGTCGCTCTTCTACTTCGGATAGCACATCTGGAATTCTGGAAAGGTATTCGACCACTTTTGCCAGATTCGTTTTGCCGTTGTCTTTCAATTTTGTTATGTACCAGTGCTGCAACTCTTCCTCGGAATTTTCTTCTACTATGGAAGTAGAACGTCTTTTTTTTTGCTTATTACTTAACTCTTCGAACGGTTTTCTGTGCTCCTTTTCTGTAGATGTTCCCGCTTCCGCAGTACATACTGCAAGAATAGGAACATGGTAATCTATATCCACAGGCTCAGATAAGGCTGCGTCCGAAAACCCCATCTCACTTCTCAGGTCAACACTGTCACAAACAGGCCAGTTGATGTTTTTTACAACGATTACTTACACGATTCATTAAAGTTTTTTGATTTCTACTTGACTCTATCCACTTTTTATTTAGATTTACGCAAAAAAGTCGACAGAACTCCTTGATTCGGTTCTTGTCTTCTTCAGAAACTTTGGTAGTCAAGATAGAAATGATACTTTCATATAGAATCATATGATTTTTCAGATCACCGCCACTTCTTAATTTCACAAAAAGATCTAGATATTTCACTGTGTTCACAAATAAGCGACAAGAGCGAAACTACATGGACTTATTTTTTTTTTTTTATAAATGGCATCTCGTAGTTGACCTTGAGAGGTCGTGACTACTTACCGGACTATCCTGTGGTTGCCTTAAGAAGAAAACTTAACACCTCCAGCCAGGGCTTAAAACTAAGTTAAACTAAGCGACTGCACGCTAAGGGCACCCCCTGTGGGGTACGAACTTCGGCTTAGGGCGTTGCTGGGAGAGGGCAGCAAAGGGACAGGCTGGATCGAAAATGGATTTTTTTTTTTATTTTTTTTTATGAATGGCATCTCGTAGTTGACCTTGAGAGGTCGTAACTACTTAACCGGACTATGTCGAAAATGGACTGAATGTCTTTATATTTATAGACAGTGTTCATTACTCAAGTAATGGACATAACAGTGAGTGAAAATTATCAGCCAATCAGAGACGAGCATTTTTCTACGACTCATTAGTTAGGTATGCGCTTTCGGCTAAGCGCACAAACAAATGAGTCATCAATCACAATGCAGGTGCTACCGATAACATGCAATAATAACTAAATCTCTACCAAAATTACTAGTTATAAGTACCTATGCGCACTTAAAACTATATATTTAATAAAGAGAAGATCAATCAGCCTAATGACACAAAAAATATACTTTGAATTTATTTTAAATGCCAAAAAATTTCATACAAAATATTTTTTTTTTTACCGAATGATTACTCGCGCTGCCGCGGATGGCCGGCGCTGATTTTTTTTTAATGGATAGAGAGTGACTCTAGCTATCATATACTCACGCCACACACCTAACATATTTGTACAATTGAAGAAAAAAAATTAAACGTGATTCGCTCCATACAAAAAAATCTAATTAATTTTTTTCAAGACAAACTATCAACTTTAGAAGAAATTTCATAAGAATAAAAGTTGTCAGGAATATCATAACACGTCATATAAAAAAAAATCGCATCGATATTGGAACTTTTTTGCCTAAGTCCACAAATTTTCAGTATGGGCCCACTGTGGGACGTGTAGACAAAATGGAGTGAAGTGCGGATTTTAGAATTCCTAGCACTTTATAATAATAATAATTTTTTATTTCATAAAAAGGAGATTGTAGTACATGAGGCATACATAAAGTTATTCTGTACCATGTCAAACACAATCTGGTAGGTGAACTGCAGCTTTCCTAGCTAGGTTATAGAATAACCTGTAGTAGGGAATAGCAGTCCGTCCCTTACAAAAAGTTACAATAAACTAGTACAATTATAAATATATTTTTTAATACTACAACAATGATTATAATTGAATATCTTTATTGATTGTTTATCTTTATATTTATCAAAAGGAAGCGCTCATTTGGAACCCAAAACATCGCAATCATAAAAATAGACAAAAGACAAACGATGCATGGAAGTGTATATCAACTAGTATGGGATAGGGTATTTTCCTAAAAAATTCTAATTAGTCCGTCAGTTAGATTAGCAAAAAATATTGAACCGGTATTTTTTCTTTTGTTAATTATATAAAAAATGGTGAAGATATCGCCCGTAGTTCTGTGTGACGTCACTTGCTTGCGAAACTTTTGCAAGCAAGTGACGTCGCGACCCCCCACTCCCAAATTTTGACGCGCTTTATCTTTGTCATTATTTGTTTGATTGATAAAAGAAATTATACGGGTCCATTATTTTTCGATAATCTAACTGACGCACTAAATGTAATTATTATTTTTTAACCCAGGTAAATACCCTATTGCCAGTAAGCAACTTAAAAATAAAGAAGAATTCAATTAGATGTAGCTCGCATGCCGCAATTATTTTCACGTCATCCATGTGCGAATGTCAAAACGTTAGGGTATATATGTTCTGTGGTCACCCCGCGAATGTGTGAACACTCTGACCCCTAAAATACAGGTCCAAGCCTAGTTTGGGGGTTAGGATCAGATTTGTGGCAATACACTTGTGTGCTTTCATATTGTGATTGGCTTGTAACATGTATTTTTATGTGTCAAATAAATATTTTTAATTTAATTTAACTCAAACTCAAATCATTTAATTCCATTAAACCAATTACAGGCACTTTTGAATTGTCATATGGTCGGTCAGTCAGAAAGATGAAGCTAGTTGCCCATTCCAAAGCGTAGGTACATACTTATAGAGAAGAACGGGCAAGAATCTCCACGGACACTCTTTTAAATCATAAAATTGTTACAAAATATTTGATTACATCATTCGTAATGAAATTAACCATATGTGAGAACGATGTAGAAAGACGTGCACGTTAAAAGCGTCCGTTATAGAAAACATAAAAACAATTCAGAAATTAAAAATTAAAATAAGCCCTGGCAGCTAAGAGATGATCAGTCCCTATTGACGGCGCCCGTTCACGAACATGACCTATGGATCAGCACCATTCAGCTCAACCATTTTGGAGGGAACTTAATGATCCAACACACACGCCACCACCAGCGAGACATTAGAGTGAGCATGACATGCTCACAGCCGCTAGGGCACATTCAAGTCAATGAAAGACGTACAGTGCTGGTCCTGCTCCACAGCAACTCCAAGCATTTTTGTTAGCGATGTAATCCTCTAACTTATAATATGCTTGACTACATAGTGTGCGTTTAATACGAGATTTAAATTTCGTTTCATTCAGTTGGAGTATGTGGGGAGGAATTTTATTGTAACATTTTAAACGGTATCTCATGAAGGATGACTCTACTTTAGCCAGTCTGAAACCTGTTTGAACTAATTGGTACCTCTTTCTAGTCCTATAGTTGTTAGACTAGTTTCTTGATCCGGATATTCGTATTCCTTCTAGAAATGGGATTACACGGTAAACTCCCGGGTAGTTCTTCTGTACGTGTGTATGTTACTGAAATCCTCCTAAACGGCTGGACCGATTTTGATGAAAATTTTGATATGTGTTTGAGTGGATGGTCCCTGGGTTGTTATGATTCACCCAGACCCAGTAGGTGGAGTTTTAGGAAACGGGACAACCGGTCCGGTCAGCTAGTGTTGGCAGATATTTTCGCGGAAGTCGCGACCATAAAGCCGATGGACATAGGAGCTACGAGTAAGATACGGAGAAGGTAAACTTACACTCCATTTGTGTTTTGGGTGAATTGACCGACTTATACAGAAAAGTTAATTAGAAGAATATGGGATGTAAGAGCGAGTTTGAAATTTTTAGCCCACTGGCTTGTGTAGTTTAGGTTTTCTTTTGAATATTCTTTCAAAAATAGGAGTAACTTTGTCGACTTAGGTAAGCAGAAAAGCTTGACAATTATGAGAATGATGACAAGAAGGAGCGAAGCGAGCTCGAAAATTAAGGCATCGAATTACTTTTTCTA
This sequence comes from Apamea anceps, assembly GCA_951799955.1. Lineage (NCBI taxonomy): Eukaryota > Metazoa > Arthropoda > Insecta > Lepidoptera > Noctuidae > Apamea > Apamea anceps. The sequence goes on along the minus strand of OX637505.1, from coordinate 11,307,535 downwards.
TTAAGGAGTATTCAGTACATTTTGCGTGGATACCCTCGCATTGTGGCATTTTAGGTAATGAGAGGGCTGACCAGTTAGCTAATGATGCTGTATTGTGTGGAGACGTTTTTCCGTACAAAAATAACACCCAAGATCTGGCAGTTCTGCCCAAGGTTTATCTACAGGAATCCTGGGGTCAGCTTTGGTCCGGGCAATCAGCGAAAGGGAAATTTTTGTTAAACCTTGGTTTAGCAAGTACAAAGCTAAGCAAAAAGATTACAACAATATTCATACGTATGCGATTAGGTCACGTGTGCACTCCTGCTCATCTTACTAAGCTTGGCATTGTACAGAACCCTGCGTGTGAATGTGGCGCTGAAGTGCGAGATCTGAACCACCTTATTTTTTCCTGCCCCCTTTATGACCACTCCTCACTTTTCCAAAGTCTTGTTTCCCTCCGAGTCCCTTTACCCACTTCTATCTCATGTATTTTATTTAATTTTAATGTAGATATTTATAAAACCATATCTCGTTTCCTTGTAAATAATGATATAGCTATTTAAACATTAATTTATAAACTGTTTTTATGTAATTAATTTACCATTTTGTTCTTATTTTTCGCACCGAGTCGGCCTTTTTGTTGGGCCAACTGGTGCCGTTATATGGTTAGTTTTCCGTTGTATTATATTTGTCTACTGTTATCTTGTTATATTAATATTATTGTTAATTATTTAACACCTAATCTCCTTTCCATTTCCAAATTTCCCGTTGTAATATTTTGTTGTTTCGCGAGTACTTGATTCTTACGTTTTGTTTCTGTTATCAAATAAAATATTGTTAGTCGCAATAAGCACGAATAGTGCAATGCCAAAACGAGAAAAAAAAAAAAAAACTTTTTCAACTTAGTTATGCAAAAAGTTTGAGAACTAAGAGAATATAAGAGCGACCGGAGCTCGAAATATTAAGCAACCTGCATTTTTTATTTTGAATATAATTATTGCTTCTTATCAAGATATTTTGGCTTCTATTTTATTAAACTCCGGATTTCAATAACCCGAACCCGTAAAAAAGGTTTGTGTTATGAGCACTGAGCACATCCCTAAATACAGACAGATTCAGAATCAGAAATGTCAATGTCATGGGAAATTCGATTTGTGCGGGTGTGCCTCATTTATGTCATTTGTCAAAAAGCTCTCAAAGTTAGCAGTTTGTTTTTTTAAACTTTAAAAATAATTATTTTTATAGTGTGCTGTAGGCGCATAAAAACTTTACACGAAAGTTGTAAAAATGTGGCTACCGCTTTATTTTTTCTACTTTTTTATATTATTTAATAGCATTAGTTCAATAGGTATTGATGATCTCAATGTGCCTCCAGAACATGTCATATATGTTTTCAATGCTTTCCCTAGTGTTGCTAATGCTTGTCTAACAGATTCTCAATGTATATACAAAGATATAGTAGGGATTAAAAGATGTTGGGGCTATGAACATGAGTGTTACAAAAATGTTTCATACCCTGTGCAAGCAGTCTGTCCGGGCGATCACCGGGGCTGGGTAAAGACGAAAGAGGCTCAGTATGATACATTTTATACTCAAGCAGATTTTGGTAAGTACTAATATAAATATATTAAACAAAGGTCAGAGTGTAACTGCCTTTGTTAAACAAATTATTGTTTAAAAAATTGAATTTGTGAATCAATCATTTGGATAGAAAAAAAGGAAGAAACTACGTTTTTTTTTACAAAAAGAACAAGTGGTTCCATGTGATAGGATTTCAAGGATTGGTTGGCCTTGAGAACTTGGATTAAGTTGCCTGCTTAACTGAATGTCGGAATACTATCACTAGCTATTGCCATGGTGATCCTCTAGAGATAAATATTTTATACCAAAGGATATACAATTTTCCCTGAAATATTTTTATTTATAAAAGAACATTTACATGGAGTGAGTTGTCGTTAGGCAATATTGCCCACCCTATCAAATGTGACCTGGGAACTTTATGCCTTGTTCTACTAATCATACTCTATGTTCTATGTTACGAGGGTTTGTTTTCCGCACTTCAGGAGGACCATTGTGCATGGGACATGGTGGCCGTTTGTGTTTATTCCAACCAGCCCAACCTTAACTAAGCTTACTTTCTCTAGTCTTTAAAAATATCAACTAAATAAATAATATAATTTTGTTTCAAGTAAAATGAGTCTCCTTCTAATTACAGGCTATGTAAAAGAACAAATAGACGATTTGATGGTCATGTGTGAAGCTACCTATCCTGATGACACTTCTCTGGAATGCTCAAAGTATTTAAGGTATTTACTTCAATTTCTTAACAGTTCATTTGGATGAAAGACTAAAGTTTTACTGTTAGTATACTCACCTTATTAAAAGGTGCCAGACACCACCACTAACAATATGGTTTATTACAATAGTACCTACAAACAAGTTAAAATCAGGTATAACATCTATCTTCTATTATTATAAATGTGGAAGTTTATTTGTTACTCAATCACGAAAAAAACGGCTGAACATATTTGGATGAAATATGGTGCACAAATATTTTATAACCTGGATGAACACAGGATCAGGATACTTTTTATATGTTCCCATGGGATAATATCCGACACCCATGCAGGCGAAGCTGCAGGCAATAACTAGTTAATTCATATGTATTTTAGTATGTAGCCTTAAACGCTTAGTTAATGATGAATATGTTTGAATTGCAGGTTTTGTCGAGGTCGGAACATGATGTTAAATTTTACAGGCCTTGTGGGCCGTGGAGACAACTTGCGTTATAAAATGGATATTCTTGGGCCTGGTCAGATAGGTACTTATGCAGCTTTTTATTATTTTCACTTTTGGATTGAGTTTTTTAGTAGTAACAATATTTCTTATAGCTATGAAATTAATTTTTAGGGCTATCACTAATCAATACTTCTCACTAGAATTATTGAATTATATTGATTAGTTCTTTAGTTTTTTATGAAGAATCAAATGAGGTGGCATTACGATCTGGTCAAAATTGAAAAATATTTTCATAAAGAATAATTAATATACATATTATTATTATTACAAGCCTGTGATGTCGCACTGCAGGGCAAAGCCCTCCCTAATTAATATATGTATGAATATAAATATTAACATATTAAATAAATATATAAATGATTAACTAGAGATTATTAGTTTCTAACAGAATTTATTCCCTCAGAATCATCATCATCTGCCTAGCCTTTCCTCAACTATGTTGGGGTCAGCTTCCAGTCTAATCGAATGATGATGATCCCTCAGAATATACAGTGAAAAGTAAAACTAAATTGTGTAATGTTTCAGGTGGATTCTGCAATTTTTATTCTGAGCGGCTAATGAAAGAAGCTGAACACATAAGTGCTCTTCAATCGTGGGGTCCCGAACTTGTGCATTTTGTCAAAACCCCTCGAAGACCCATTGCTGATGGAAAGTGTGATATAATTATAAATAAACCAACATACATAATGAAATTAGATGCAAGTATGTTAGTTTTCCGAAGCACATATCTGCTCCATCATCAGCCATGTTTACTTATCAATAATATATTTCTGTGTTTCAGCTGTTAACATGTACCACCATTTCTGTGACTTTTTCAACTTGTATGCATCTCTACATGTGAATTCAACACATCCTTCTACTTTTTCTAAGGACAATCACATATTGGTGTGGGAAACATTCACCTATGAGTCTGCCTTTCAAGAAACATTTGAAGCATTTACTGATAATCCTATTTGGGACTTAAAAACATTTAGAGGAAAAGTAGTATGTTTCAAAAATGTTGTGTTACCTCTTCTACCTAGAATGATCTTCGGCCTTTACTACAACACTCCCTTGGTAAGCTTATTTCAGTCTTTTTAAACATTAGTATAAAAGCAGGTCATGTCATGTCATGTCATTTGTGGATCTTTGACAGTTGTTACGGGTCAACAGAAGCCCGGAAGTCTGACAACCAGTCTTACCAAGAGGTATCATATTGCTCAGTAACTGGGTGGTGGAGGTCAGATAGGCAGTCGCCCCATGTAAAATACTGGTATCTATCTGCATCCGGTTAGACTGGAAGCCGATCCCAACATACTTGGGAAAACGCTAGATAGATGATGAGTCAAAAAGCAGGCCAAATAAGTAAAATAACCCTACAATATTACAAGTTCCAAACAGATAAGGACCATTGATTAAACATTTTAAAATTTTTTCATAATGCAAAAAATATATTTTGGTAATTGTTCGTCTTTTGCAGATATATGGTTGCGAAAGGAGTGGCTTGTTCCATGCATTCTCAAAACACATAATACATTCTTTGAATATAAAACTACACCCACGTACCAGCGGCAAAGTGAGAGTAACCCTGCTATCGAGAGGTACGACGTATCGCTCGATATTGAACGAGAAGGCCATCATTGAGGCTTTGAGTAAAGTTGAGGGGTATGAAGTGAATCGGGTGGTGTACGATAAAACTGTGCCTTTTCTGAAGCAGCTGGAACTAACTCATAATACAGACGTGTTCATTGGCATGCACGGGGCTGGATTAACGCATCTCCTCTTCTTGCCTGATTGGGCGGCCGTGTTTGAAGTGTGAGTACGATTTTTTGTATAGATAGTAATACGCGAGATTAAGCGCATATAAAGCATTTAACAAAAAATACTTTGTATAATAATAAATAAAAGTGATAACTGAAAACTTTGTCAAGTAATTTAAATGTTTCTTTTTCCAGTTATAACTGCGAGGATCCTAACTGCTACTTAGATCTAACAAGACTTCGCGGACTTAAGTATGTAACTTGGGAAGATAAAACAAAACTTGTGCAACAAGATCAGGTAAATTTTGATTTTATATTGCTTCAAATGAGAGCATCAGTGATGAGCATTAAGTGCATCCTGGGCAGTCAATGTGCGTGTGAACCGAGGGATCACACTGGGAATCCATAAAATAAAAATCCTAGCATTTAGTAGTAGACCTAAAACAATTGTAGAATGAATCTGTTAATTTGTAAACAAATATATTAATAGAAACTACAACCCTTAAAGTGTGGTCCCTCAGTTCGCATAGACCATCAGCCAGATCTCGGAAAGTATCTTAAAAATTATGTTTTGTGGTTACATTCATAGACATTTAAGTAGTAAAGAATTTGTAAAGATATTTACTAAATAACAGACCACAAAGCATTAGATTTAAAAAAAAAATGTAACGCCTAAATAGTGGTCCCTCAGTCCACACAACAAAGATAAATATTTTAGTGAATATCACCGAATTTTTAGTAAAAGTCTTAAAACGTTTTGTAAAAAATAAATGAAGCAAAAAAATCCATGCAATTTGTAGATAGCGATTATTAAAACTAGTCCCTCAATCCTCACCTCCACTGACATATATGCGTGTGCTAGCTGCTTGACGGAAGAAACATCAGAAAGTCTAGTGTACTTAACTTTTAGTAAAAAGTTTCTTACTAAATTTCTATTATTTTGTAGAAACTTTTTACTAAAAGTCTATACTAAATGTCTGAAATCGCAAAACCTTAATTTTTTTAATAATTTCCGAGATCAGCATGTTAGTCTGTGAGAACTGAGCGACTACACTTGAATGGCGCGCTAGGTAGGTGCTAGGCGCTAGGTAGGTAGCCCGTAAGTTCATAGAATCCTATTGAATGACTATTTCATGAAGTATCAATCAATAGGATTATATGAATGTAGGATGAGTATTTTAATGTAAGTCTATGATGAATGGAACGTAACGCATGAGAGAGAGAAGGAACGACAGTGAGAGGGAAAGAGTGGAGATGGCGGATCAGCACTTGAAGGGAACGGTTGTCATTTTTGTATGGAGAGTAAAGACGAAGATTTAATCAATATAATTAAGAAGATATATATAAACTGTTTTCTATCATTTTACTTGCCCCACAATCCCCATTCTACATGAACTTAGAGGGTTGTATTGATGATTTTATTCATTATAATTCTATAAAGTCATTTGTTACGCTCGCGAATTATATTTTAATCAACTTTCAACATGACACTGACCTGCAAATTGCAAAAAACGTAAGAAATTTTAATTTTGCGGGCTGCCCTGGCGCTACCCCCTTAAGGGCTGTAGTTTTATTATATTTGTTTACAAATTCCAAGATTCGGTCTACAATTGATAGGTAAAAAACAAGTTAGTTGTCGATACAGCTCACAGAATAAGCAAGCTGAAGTGGCAATGGGCCGGCCATATTAGCCATAGAACCGATGACCGTTGGGGTAGACGTGTTCTTGAGTGGAGACCGCTCACTGTTCTTAGTTGGAGCGACGATCTTCACAGGATGGCTGGTAGCAGCTGGATGAGAGAAGATCGAGTTGAATGGCGTGCAATAGGAGAGGCCTATGTACAGCAGTGGACTGCTATAAGCTGATGATGATGACTAAATCTTTGGATTTTTATTTTGCGAATTCTCAGTGTGGTCCCTCAGTTCACACGCACATGGCAGTCAGCCTCGCTACTACATTCCGGACTGGCAAATATTTCACCACAGTATGAGCAAACACAAATTTAGAAGAAGGCTAGTGTAAATTAGATTTAGCGGCTAGGCTAGTCCATAGCGACTTCTAAACAAAGCCACTTCTAATATGAAACATTATTTTCAGGGTCATGGGCCCGGAGGCGCTTCACATGCAAAATTCACAAACTATTCATTCGACGTGCGTGAGTTTCTGAGACTAGTGGAGAAATGTGCGGAACACGTGCGTCAACAAAAAGCCTTCAATGATTTCCTCGAAGCCTCTGGAGTACGGCGAGCACACGTAGAGTTGTAAGACAGCCACTAGTTTCTGTTTCCTAACTTGTGATATTTCTTCCTAATTGTTATACTTTCTTTAAATCATTCCAATTTTAGTGAAATTAGATATTGGCCCTGATTCCCTTGTTCACAAACTAAACTAAATTTAAGTTCTGTGCATCTTTATCTTTCTATTTCATTAAGAAAAGGACAGAAGATAAAATATTAGTTTACTCCTGTCAAATTAAGATACTCCATAGACAGATTAGACGTGATTAAAAACATGGCTGCTAAAAATACGTCAATTTACGTCGGGCGCTGACTAGTTTGACAGGACTAAACTAATATTAATCTTCTGTCCTTTTCTAAATTAAATAGAAAGAAAAAGATGCATTGAACTTAAATTTAGTTTAGTTTGTGAACAAGGGAATCGGCGCCATTGGCCCTGATTCCCTTGTTCACAAACTAAACTAAATTTAAGTTCTGTGCATCTTTATCTTTCTATTTCATTAAGAAAAGGACAGAAGATAAAATATTAGTTTACTCCTGTCAAATTAAGATACTCCATAGACAGATTAGACGTGATTAAAAACATGGCTGCTAAAAATACGTCAATTTACGTCGGGCGCTGACTAGTTTGACAGGACTAAACTAATATTTATCTTCTGTCCTTTTCTAAATTAAATAGAAAGAAAAAGATGCATTGAACTTAAATTTAGTTTAGTTTGTGAACAAGGGAATCGGCGCCATTAAGTAATTTTGTTACGTATTTTGAATCTCGTTATAATGCAATGTATTGAACCAGTATTATAAATGCGCTTGGAAAACATTGTATGAAAAGCTTACTACTCTAAAGCTATGGTTGCCGTAGAAGAGCTTTTCCGTCATATTTATAACGGACGTCATGAAAATCTGTCATTTTCTTCAGTATTTGACATTTTAACGGTGTCAAATAACGCTCTGTATTTGGAAATTTTTGTGGCGGTCACTGCTATTCTAGGAGACCGTAACTTTAGTGCGTTAACCATAATATCAGTTCGCAGCGGTGTTATTACAAGATGCGCTTTAAGTGCCTACGTACAAAAATAGTAACATTCAGTCGTGAGTCCAATACTCACTATTTAATTGCATAAAAATAGAACAACTTTGCCCAATTCAAAAATATAAGAGTCTGTCATTCGAAGTTTCCAGTAGAAAATTCACATCCATTTACAGCCTAATCTGTTTTAAAGTCTCGTGAAAAGTTAATCAAAGTAAAATTTAATGCATTATGCGCGCTAATATTATCGGGCAAATTATATTTATGAATACCTCAAGAAGTGCGTCCATCGGGCATGGGACCAGGATGTTGACCCGACCTTCCCGGACAGAACAGCCGTAGCAGTCGTTTTTAGCACTATGCAGTGACAGAACTGCCATAACAATACGGGCGGTGGCGTTAGTCTGAAAAAGTAATTTTATACCGGCTGAAAATCATACTAAAAATAGTTTTTCCTTAGTGCATAAGAGATCAGAGCGTGAGTTGCTCCAGTAGTGGTGCAGTCTAAAATTGAGCACGACAAAGGTGTAAAAAAGTCTTTTCATACCGCGCCTAAAGTTTATGGGACGGTTTTCGGGAACATCAATCCAAAAAAAAAAAAATAGCTGCATGGAAGTGGGGCCAATATATTTCAGCCGCTTGAACATGATTGTTGCGATCGCCCATCAGGGCTAAATTCGAAAATATGCGCAGAACTAGGTGCGTCGATCATTGGACGTTAAACAACAACTAGAAATGAAATTTATTTGGTACAAAATTAGTCGCAAAAATCGAGCAGCTAGCTTCTAAACTCGATTTTCAGCCGAAACAGTAACGTAACCTAATATACCTTTGAGCTGCCACTAATAATACCAAATAGGAGCTGATCCTATTTGGTGTTATTAGTTGCAGCTCAAAGGTCGCTTAGGTTGCAGGTGTTGAACACAAGGGACAGAATATGAGGTGAGACCATAGATCTATCATAGGGGTGAGACATAGCTTGTAATTACCCCTACAACTGCACCGTATTGTCGATTTGTCTAGACTAGCCAAAGTGGCATTGCGTTTTCGCACTTGAGTCTGCGGGAAGATGCTCAGTTGGTGAGGCTAAGGAAAGTATCTCCTGCCATTGTTTGCGACGGGCCTCGATCGGGATCGTTTTAGGACCTCAGGGATTTAACCTTTTCGCTGAATAGTGTGTCTTGTGTCAGACGCCTGTTTGTATTTTTCCACTGCACATGAGATTTCTCTTCGAATTTCTGCAGGCGCTATAAAAAAAGTGCGGTAGAGTACTATGAGACTGTTGAGTGAGGTTCGTTTGAGGCAACCTGTGATTGGACTTTGCAATGTCCACTTCGTCGGAAGACGAAAGTGAAGGATGTCCTTTAACGAGAACAGCTTGTTTAAAGATTCGTGCAATGCATTTTTTTTCTATTTGTCACTGTCTCACAGTGGCGGTCTAAGCCTGTCTGAGGCTCGGGGCGGCAAAGCTAAATGTCCGCCCCCCCTGCCCCGGTATGCAGAAAAGTTTAAAGGAAAACTAAGAGAATGTAGGGTGCAAGTGTGAGCGAAGTGGGCTTGAAAATTTTAGCACCCCTCCTCGGAAACGTTAGGTTTTCTGTTGACCACTCATGCGGAAATAAGTGATACCTTGTCGAATTATGTAGAAAAGCGATGATGCAAGATCAAGCTAAGCGAGCTCGAAATGTAACGTTTTGGATAGTTGGTAATTGTCTTTTGAACATTTGTACAGAAAAAGGAGTCACTTTTTCGACCTAGTATACAGAAAAGTTTAAGAATTAAGAGTAAGAATGAGCAAAGTGAACTCGAAAGCCGCCTCCAACTACAAACTGCCTTTTACTTATTGGACATATTTTAGCTTTGTTTTGGATTTTATTAAAAAGTAATTCTCGAGATTTGGACCCCATGACCGAGGTTCCGGGGTAGAACGCCCCTAACCAACCCCTCCCATAGTTCAAAGTCAAAGTCAAAACGTTTATTGCAAACTAAGTGTACAATGTTGGTGTTATGTTATGTTAGTAGATACTTATGACTTAGTAGCCTTTTACAAGCATTGCAGTTTTGCCAGTTCTGTCTTATTTTCATTTTCTTATTGAATTTTTATGAATAAAATCATTGTTTTTTGTTCGAAAATCCGAAACTACGCCATATGGAAAGACATACCTAGCATAATCAGCCAATTATGTTACCACTGCTGAGATACAGGCCTGCTCCATGTGAGAGGGAGTGGGCCGTAATCCACCACGCGGGCCCAGCGCGGGTTGGTGGATGTCACACGTCTTCCAATTTTTGGTTCTAGGCCATGCTGGTTTCCTCACGATGTTTTCCTTCACCGTTTTAAGCGCAGTGATGAGCTCTCGAACGTTTCCTTTCAGTAGCAGTGGTTTAAGTCAAGGGTTCGAGGCCTCGGATCGATCACTCGATTTCAAACTTCTATCTTTCTAACTGCAAGACAACTCAGACCTGAGTTGTCTTGCAGTTACGGTCATTGTTGTTCACTATGTTTTTAGTATAAAACACTATTATAGATAGATGAATTTTCTCAAAAACTTCCATGTACAAAGGACAAAATGTTCTCCTTATAAAAGCCGAAGATTGTTTTCACATAAATCAAATTAATGCCTACCCACATAAACTTATAGTCTTAAAGTGAAGGTCGACAGTAACTTACAGGTAATAATCGATGAAAAATTACAATGAATGCCGTTGATGTAATCTGGTTAATTTATTATTTGGTGAAGGCACCGCTAGTTTAATTGTAACAGAGCGCGTCGAATGTTAAGTTCCATAATTACAGCTCGCGATATTCAGATAAATGTTCACCACATCGGCTGAGAGCCCGTGTCCACTTGAGTTATTTACATGTACGGTTACACTTAATATTGAGATCTTGTAATTCTTATATTGATTTTGTTTTGCTGTAGGTATTCGTTTTTCTTACTGGATGTTCAAAAAGTTTTAATTTTTATCGCAATTCTAAAAACACTCAAATAGAACTTTAAGTTACCCTTGGTACACATGTGTACCAGAAGACGTTTTTTTTTAAATTTACTGTCAACTAAACGAGTTGACAGTCTTAAGGTAGAACTTCAAGTGCAATATCATGTTTTTTTGCGTTTATTTTCACTAAAATAAACTTAGTACAATTAGGTTTTATTACAGATTTTTATCTTTTCTAATTGCTTTCTAAGGCCTGATTTTTCAATAGTCAGATAATTTTTATCTCAGGAATAAATATTACGGTTTGACAGATTTTGTATAGAAAATATGTCACCTGTCATATTTATGCTTCAGATATAAGTTAGCCGACTATTGAAAAGTTAGCCCAAAAGGTTTAAAATAAAAAAATAAAATAATAATATATTATTATTATTTATTAAAAACTTTGTTGCTTAATAGTTTACAGAGATTTTACATTGGCCCTAAACTAGGCAAGCCTGTATCTTGGGCACCAATATGGAGGGTTTACCATTTAAACATTTATTTTAAAAAGAGGTTCGGTAGTAAAAGTAAAATATGTTTGCTTCAAATTAAAAAAAAAAAAACTAAATAAAATCTAAGAATCTAAATTAAAGAAAACAAAACAATCATATCGAGAATTAAAAGAAAATAAAAATAATAAAACTAGAAAAATAAAAACGCTATTATTTGAATGAGTGTGAGTATAAGTGTGTGATGTGATCATGTGAGGGTGAGTTTGAGGGTGTTTAAGCGAGTGTATATTTTATTTTGATTATGTACCTATTAGGTACTTAATTAATCAAATTCAGTATTAGAAATAGTGATAATCAATATGGTCGTATTAATGAAATTAATCATATAAAACATTTCCCCTTATTTATAATATTTTAATTAGAATTGTATATTTTTCCATGAAAAGAATGACTAAGTAGTGTTCATATCTTTAAACAATCTGTAACAGGGCGAATTAGTTAATATAAGTAGTGTACAACTGTTTAATAATTTTTTCACGATATAGTACGGACCCCTAAATCGAAAAGAGGTCGGAGGAGGGAGCATTAAATCGTAAAACAATCGCATAATGTGGAGGCAATATTTACAGAGGGAAATTAATGAGAGATGCCCGCGCGGGCCCTCGGGCCTCCGCGCTCATAACTTTTTGGCATAACCAGATCGTATCGCGAAATAAAAATCAAGAAGTTAATTGAAATAATATAAACTTTCAAATTAAATCACGCTGAATTGTTTTACATTAGTTATATTTAAAATTAATAAGTCTGTGATCTGTAGTAGGTAGCTATCTGCAAATAATAAAATAAACAACGTATTAATCATGAGTCATAGCTAGAGATATTTTAATCTAAAATTATTATTTTTTTAATTACAACTTATACCTAAGTGATGATTTGTAATAAATGCATTTACTTTTATCGTTATAACCTACTGTTGATTGTGTTAATTAATCCGTATGTTTTTTTTTTGGAACATCGAATTTCGCATTGAAAAAATTGTGTTTTATCAGTAAAATTAATTACATAGTTACTAAGACCTAATGTTTTGTACTTATATGTTATTGTAATAAAAGTTTTTGAATAATCGTTTTTTTTTTATATATCTACCATATTTCTTATACGGTGAAAACCCTCCACATTTAAAAAATATAAATCTGTTCATAATAATAGAACAGTAATAATAACATAAGAAAATATTGTAGCATTTATCTAGTAAAATAGCGCCAAGGATGACGAGTCACGACCTACCTGGACCTAGACAAAGATGTAAGTTCCAAAATAAGTTGTTATGCTCATGACGAAAATGGACTGTTGTTTACAAAATTATATGTTACTTGCACGAATAAAATATCTGCAGAGAACAATGTTGAGGGCGTGTAAAGATATTAGAAGCATTAGGGCAAGGGGCAGGCGTAGTGTAGGCGCAGGCGCAGGCCGGGCCGCGGGCTCGCGGTGGCGCAGAGCCGGGTGGTCGCCGATGCGACGACGCTGATTCATGTCGCTGATAGCTATCGCAGGCGCCGGCGCCCAGTGCTATTTTCTAAATTTATCACCATTCGTATTCGCCTACCACGCGTACTGTAGTTTTGAATAAAGGCATCTATAATTCTAGCCGAAGAAAAGATCTTAGCTCGATCTGGACCTGCATCTGATTTATGAATCCATAATATCATTGAATAAAATACTATAATCTAGAATTATTTTGAAAACAAGTTAATCAGACTGGATGTAAAATGTGCGTTGAAGTCAATTTATGGAGGTTTAACTTCTCAATCGGGTGGGTCGATTGTTACTGAATTTATGGATTTAATCTCTTACAACTTCGTTCATATCTAATAGGTAGTAATTGCATAATTTTTAATTCAATGATAGAAAGTTTAACATTACAAATCGGTTATTCCGTTTATCCACCACAAAAATCAACCCTAAGGTGGATACGCGGAAAAGCATGCCCGAGAATCCCTATGCCTATATATTTTGTATACTTATCCAACTAGGCCTAGGGTGGATTCTCGGATAGCCGTTTTCGCGTATCCACCTTGGGTGGATAAACGGAATAACCCTTAAAAATTCTTCTAATGGCTTTTATACAATCATTTAGACGGCCTCCGGGATCATTTAGGATAACAACCGGTGCACGTCTTTGCGACATGCTCATCACTATCCAAAGACACTACATACAACGTTCTGCTATCAACTTTTAGTCCGCCTAATAGATGCTTTGAATTGAGCCCCCGCTGACCTGTGACATCCTTGACCATAAATGCAGCCCTGTTTATCACCGTAGCACCACACCAGGGATTAACTTTCATAAAGTTACGCTTTAGGTGTCGACTTCATCTGCCTGTTGGAGACTCGACCAACTCTTGCGGATTCAAGGTCTTCAAAGCACAAAATAGATAAGAGGTACTCAAAAGCTCGCTTGCTGTAAAGAATAACCGGAGTGGCCAGGTGGCCAGCATACTGCCACTAGAGCGTGCTTATTCTGCAACCAAAGCTGACGACTCCAGTAATCTCATTCCTGGCTGAAACTTCGAGCATAAGGTCGTTAAGATACTGGACTGGGTATTAGCAAGAACTTTTGCTGTAGTCGCCGTAGATCACATAATGCAAAGGATAATTTTCAATCATAACAAACAGTTTCGACATTCGTACTGAAGAAAGAATAAATCTAAGCTCCATCCAATATCCTCAACAGTTACACAACGAATTGAACCATGTTTTCCATCAACTATGTCAAGTGGCTTAACGGCACCTGAGAATGCCAAGTGTACCAACGAGAAAAAGAATTAATCTTGAGTCTACAAGCAGTTATTTATATAATAGCAGCGCGAATTAAGGCAACAAGTCTCAGATTAACAATAGCAACACACAAACGGAAGGTAACAGAACGAAGACAAACATTCGTGGCTCTTTCAAAGGCACACAATAGTCGTCATCAATTACAGGCAATAGATCGCCCAACATCATTTGTCCGTCCGTCCGTTACTCGACTGGGGCATTCCCACGGCTCTCGGGACGATCGTGTTTGTTGTCGGAATATGTCCAACGAGAAATAGTAATAGAAAATTGTTTCTGATTGCTTCGCTCTCTACCTACTTTGATCGCCTACTCGTCCACGTTCCTATTTTTATTAGGTACTCATGGTACTGGTCTTTCGTTTGTCTTCTTACCGCATCAATGTTGCATTACTCTTCTACTAAATGTAGGTACCTTATGCCTTTCATTAAAAAAATCCTATTCACCATTTGCTGCCTATCAGTACCTAGTAGATATACCTAACAGTGGGATCCAGATCAGCGTTTTTGTTATATACCTATTTCCAATGCTACTAAGGTTTATGACCCCTCGGAATCCGACGTACCTAAACAACAACATATCAAAAATAATAACGAATGCCATGAGTATGTACTCACACGGTAAAATCACGGAGTAAATTCCAGGTTTATAATTATGCAGAACGATGCAAACCGTTGTTCTCCAGATGTTATCAGATACAAGACCGAAGAGAAATTGCTCCGATCAAAAGATAATCTCGCCGGAACCAAAATTGATCATTGATAGGAGGCGCGCGCGCGTCCTGCCGCCTGCCACCAGCCCACGCCCACGACAATGTTAACTCTTTTTAATTTCAAGAAGTTTGTATCTGAAAATTGGCAATTTATTTTAATAACACCAATACAAGGAAATATTTATGTAGGTAGTAGACAATCTACACTCGAGAGCAATGAATCCGGGTCACTTAAAGAATGTTAAAAATCTCGGAAACTAAAAATGATAGGTTAATGCAATAAATTGTATTTAATAGACAATGTAATACTCCTTAAATGAAAGTAAAAAAAATATGAGTCACCATACATTTTATTAACACAAAATTACATAAAGAAAAAAACTGCTGATCTCTCCTTAAAACAAAAATAGGAAACATGAAATTTTTGAACTTTATTACGATTTTCTTGAATTTTAATACTTCGTATTGCCTCCTCGTGCTTCCAGTACTGCGTTTACGTGGTTTGGCATGCTGTACACCAAGTTACTTATACGATTTTGGGGAATATTCTCCCATTCCTCTGTGAGAGCAATTTTGAGCTCACGAAGCGTGATTGGGGGAGGGTTTCGATGTTTTACGCATCTGCCTAGCTCGTCCCAAGCATGCTCGATCGGGTTGATATCCGGGCTGCGCGCTGGCCACTCCATACGAGTAATGTTCATCTCTTGAAGGTAGTCATTCACAATCCTACCTGTATGAGGTCGGGCATTGTCATGCATAAATATAGCATCCTCACCTAAATTGACCATAAATGGACCAACGTGATCATTGAGGATTTCTTCCACATATCTTACGCTAGTTAAAGAGCCGTTTTCTATGATCACCAGCTCTGTGCGACTTTCAGAAGAAATTCCGGCCCACACAAGTACAGACCCACCACCGTAGGCTACTTTTTCTTCGATGCATGCTTGCTTGAATCTTTCCCCTGGTCTTCGATACACTCTGTGTCTTCCATCGTGCTTGTAGAGCATAAATTTTGATTCGTCGGAGAACATAACTTTTGACCAATCTTCAGTACTCCAATTTACGTGGCTCTGGGCATATCTTAGTCTTGAAATACGATGCCCACGCTCCAGTTTAGGGCCGTTTGCAGGTCTAAGGGGTTTTAAGTTAGATTCAGCAAGCCGACGTCTTACTGTCCATGCACTTGGGTTACTTCCTCCGAGGCGTCGAAACTGATTTGTGAGGTCAGTTCCTGTGAGAAAGCGATTTCGAAGCATGGTGTTCACCAAGTATCGGTCTTCTCGTGCTGTGGTACACCTGGTTCTGCCTGTTCCTGGTCTGCGTAGGTTAGAACCAGTTTCTTCGTAACGTCGGAGAACTCTTTGTACTGTTGACAGCGACACACCGACAGTCCTGGCTGTATCGCGCTGACTCCGGCCGGTTTCCAGCATTGTAAGTATTCTGGTGCATTCTTCAGGCGTAAGCGACATAATTTCAGCTTGAATAATGAATATAGAGCACTATCAACATGGTTTATGTACCCACATAAATGACAGATTACAAACAAAAGCAAAACCAAATGCTGTAATTTCGTAGTTCCATCTTCGAAAGTGGCCCTTTTTCAAATTTGATTTTTTTATGATATAACTTTACAATAACTAAGAAGTTTTAATACCTTCATTTAAAGAGTATTACATTGTCTATTAAATACAATTTATTGCATTAACCTAGCATTTTTAGTTTCCGAGATTTTTAGGATTCTTCAAGTGACCCGGATTCATTGCTCTCGAGTGTACATACTTTCAACCACCCAATGACAACTGCAGAGGAGTATAGGCACAGCTTGTGCAGGTTATAATGTTAGGTGTCTATGCTACACATATTATTAGTCTGCCTATTTAGGTCACCTCTCAGTACAGCCAGCTTCATTCGATCTCTCGGTCAATAAATATCAGATTAAAGTGCCGCTATTGTAGCCTTCACGCACAAACTAGTACCGTGGCTTTCAATAACGGTTCGCACTATGCAGATTATCACTGGGGCGATAACCACGACGTGAAAGCGATAGCGGCGACACGATGCAGTGGAGCGGGTGGCGGCGCCGTCCCGTGGCGCGGGCGCAAGTGCTCCGCGGTGCATGCGCGAGGGACGCGTGACGTGCCTTGACGTGAGGCCTCACCCACCACCAGCACACTGCGAGTTTCAATAACTCATACCTGCTGCTAGACTCCTGTTTCTGAACATGTACCGTGCACGATCTGTGTTTGGCCCAATTAATTAATTTGACAGTTTGCTTTGAACGTTCATAGCAGGTAATGTTTGACAATATTTTCCATGTGTAATTTGTAACTAGACAAGGAGAATTATTCTTCCCAAGCTGGTGGTGTCTGGTAACAGATTCTCTGTAGAACAAACATTATTTAAGGGACAGAACAAAAACAGCTTCAGACGAAAGATCGTAAAAATTTTCCGCAAATGCGGCGCGGTGGCGAAGAAAGATCGTAAAAAATTTCACGGCCTTCAATGTGTAAGTGCAGTAAAGAAAACTATTTTAAACTGTCTTTCCTTATCGCCAGGAAAGGCACGCATGAATCAGTTAGCGTGTAGCTCCCAATTAGAATTATTTACCTGTTGAAAACTTCCAAATAATACAAAAGTATGCATCTTTTTAAAAAAATCTATGCTCGTGGTCCTGCGAGGATTCAGAGGGACTCGTGAAATAAAGTAACTACATACCCCCCCACTTATTTCCATTTCCAAGCTTTACGTCTTAAAGGTTCCTCCGATACTATGAAAGTGCCATTCCATGCCCTGCACGGTTCCAAACTAGGACTATGATAACAACTGCGAAAAGACGATAAAGAGGGAAGCTATCAAGCATTTTGATCCTCACTATGAAAGTGTAGACAGATGTGTAGGTTACACCCACAGTACACGCTGTTTGGTCTTAACTAAAGCGAAGTCAGATCATATCAATTTACAGATCATAATTTGAGCGTTTGGTACTTTCTACGGGAAGGTTATGACATTTATAATTTAATGATGATGACATGAATCAGAATAGTGAATTTGTGACCCTTGGCGCGCTTACGACTGTAGAAGATTTCCAAACTATTCCAAAAGGTCAATGTTATCTTCGATACGAAAAATAAGTTACACAGATTTGACGAAGTAACCAGTAATGTCATAAGTATTACAATTATTTGAATTTCACAAGATTAGATGGGATTGACGTTTGACCTCGAACTTGTCGCCTGTCCGTGTTAAAAAGCAAACGATGTTTATTGAAAAGCGCATCTTGCAACCGATATCAACTGTATTGCTTAATCGTCTTTTATTATTTTTCGTCTTCGGTGTTGATTTTATTACGATGAGCCTCGACCGCATTTATGAAATAGATTGTACCTATAGTTTGGTTTATAAGCGTGCACCATCGCCATTGGCATCAATTCCACTAGGTGAGCGATGATCAAACGCGAGCCTATTGACAAAAAATACAGGGTGGTTACGAGGATTAGGACATGATAGGCAGCTACTTTAACTGCTGCAACAAGAAGAAAACGTTCTTAAGAGACCTTCCTTAACTTGAGTAGTTTTTACTCCTTTCACTGATTTTGGGAAAATGGTGCGTCTTCTAGAGAAACGACAATTCTCAAGTTTTATTTTTACGATTCCAATCCATGCAGATTCTTATAAGGATTAAAGACTGTGACCCACTGATATTTGGGTACTAGACAACGACAAGTCATAAATCGCAATAAAACTATTCTCATACACCTCCTCTGTGTCTCGGTGGTTTGAGACCCCAAACAGTTTCCTAAAGTGTCCTGAAGGGATCGACAGATCCAAGTCGGGCAAAGCAAGGAGAACTTGGCCAGTTAGGGTTTTACAGGACACGCAAGCGAACAGTTCCGACTTAAAATCTTATTGTGGTATTGAGTTACAAACCATGGCATCATCTCAGCTCATATCCTGTGTGCCCTACACGGAAAAGATAAATCCCCTAACCCACAGGGAGAATTGATGATGATCGCTGACGAAGGCGTCCCACGTACCTACTTGTGGCGCAATACTGATCCAACAAAACATAATAATAAATCATTTATTTCGGGCTACCATAGACCCTACAAACTGAAATACATAAAGTAATTTCAAACGTGTTAATAAGCAAGGTTTAAGAATAATATGTTACTAACACTTCACTTTACACCACATTGTCTCTGTGCTTGTCCGCGGAACAGACGGCGACGGATCAAAGTCTTGCGGCGAAAAGTCTTTCCATGACGAAGGATAACAATTCGATACACCCGCCACGAACGTCTTGAAGTCGACGTGACGTTGCGGAGTGACTCCAGTAACTGCATCCTCGGTAAGGTGTGAAGTGCGCATTTTATAGATACGCCCCATCAACACTATAAAAGAAGAAAGTGTCGGGTGATGATTTGAGTAGAGTATTTTCCTCGGTGATAAGCTGTCTTAGTCTTGGTTGGTCACCCAAGACTAAGACAGCTTTATCACCGAGAAAATTACTCTACTTTTCGTACCGTTTGCGAAAAAATTAACACAATAATAATATGAGATCAGCATTTATTAAAAATAATGACAATTAAAAGTAAAAGTTAACATTCGAAACATTGGTCCAATTATTGATAGAGAGAGTTACATTTTTGTTTGGTACATTTATTGTTGATGAGTTGATTTGAGTATTTCTCTGTTCTTGCGTCTGAGGAACTTGGCAAATTCCTAGACTAATATTTTTTGTCGGAAAAGCAAAGGCATCAAGCTCATACGGCCTCGTCGGTTTTCGTAATTTTTTTTTTTTTTTTTTTTTATTTATATAATAATCATAACTGCATAATAAATGCGTATTCCTTTTTCAAAAAGATGTTGCTTTACATACAAACTCAATGGTGTAAACACAGATGTAGTTCAGTATAAATTTCGGTAAGTATTCCAAAAAATCACATTCTCCCCCTAGAGGACGAATGAAATTCAGTACAATTTTCTTTCCCTGTTTTTAACAGATTAAAAATGACTATTGTTATGTTCGCTTTTTAACCGACTTCTAAAAAAGGAGGAGGTTCTCAATTCGGATGTTTGTATTTTTTTGGTTTTTAAACCAAAATTACTGGTAAAAATTACAACTAAAAAGTGAAAAATAAAAACTTTTTTGCAAAAAAATACAACCGACTTCCAAAAACGACACTACAAAGTGAAAAATAACTTTAATTTCGGAAGTCGGTGGCAAACAACGAATATGCGAACTCAACGACACCGACTTCCGAAATTAAAGTTATTTTTCACTTTGTAGTGTCGTTTTTGGAAGTCGGTTGTATTTTTTTGCAAAAAAGTTTTTGTTGCATAGAATGTCACATTTTTGAGCAAGTGGTATTACAACAAGTGCACAAAACAAACCATTTTTATCCGAGACTTTTAGCAGCCCGAGCCGAAGGCGAGGGCTGTCGAGGGCTGATAGTAATGTCGAGGATAAAAATGGTTTTGTGGACGAGTAATTATAAACTCTGCTTTTCATTTCGATTGCGAGGAAATAAAACAGTAGTATAACATAACATTTCTTTAAGTAAAATTCAAAGTAAAATTAGAACAGTTTTGAATACTGAAGGAAATTGTTTTTAAATCTTACGACATTGATATTATTATGCTGCAGACCTATACAGCCTACTATTAAATTAATTTTATAATAATAATTTTCTTAAATCAACTAACCTACCGTATTTGGATTAAAATTTTAATATCTATTATATCTTAAAAAACACATAAGGCAAATAAATTAAAGTAAATATTATATAATAACAAATTCTATCTATGAACTTCTTATTGCAATTGGCTGTATGGCTCATTTTCTTTGCCTTAATATAATACATTTATGAGTAGATACGTTAATGCCCTTGTGCACAAAATTCGATTTTGTGCAGCCTATACCCTGCACAAAGAAGCACTTTCAGAGCATGAGAAGTGAAAATTAAATTATTAGTCTTGTATGCATTTTTTTTTGCATAATAATTTGGTTAGATGCAGTGACAACCAAAATGTAGTGTAAACTACAAATATACATGTTGCGTCTAACTCATGTTATTGACTTGCAAACATAGCAATATATACAAAAGGTATGTGACAGCTAGAAGTATGTTTCTGAATAGATGCTCTTAAAAGATCAAAGGTGAATTTTGCTCAGATTTTGCGTCAATCAACTTTAGTTTCGCACCTACGCATAAAGGCAAAAAACTCAGTGAATGACCCCACGTGTCAAGGTATTGGCATATATCTACCCAATAAACGTCTGTATGGAAGTAGCACTCAATTAAACAAGCAAGGTTACCTACCTACTGTCAATTGCTTGGAAAGTTTCACTTTATTGCAAGGTGCTCTATTAACAACTATTGTAATATTTGAATGAGTAATCTTCAGATGTGATGAAATGTATACATTTCATTGCTAATAAATGTATTGGATTAATATAAAGGATTTATATTAGCACAGTACATTGCAAATCGATTCGTAGGATGATGCGTGAGAAATTAAATGAAGGCATCAGAGTTGCAGATCGGTAAATGGGCGCCTATCTAATCTGCAAGTGGTATAGCAGTCTGAACAGAATCGAAATTCAATTTGAATTGATTATACAGTATTGAATGTGTGCACTAGTTGAAAGCACTAAGCACAGCGTGGCGTGGGTGCTGTCCGTAAACAAAATATAATGAACTGAGTAAAGGTTTCAATGGCACTTAACCTTTTGTCCACGTGCGGCTCTCCAACAAGCCATTGTGATATCTGACTGTTCGTTCTTTTACCACTCTCAAGTGTTTTCTTGGTATACCAAAGCATTGTTGTTATAAGAATCTATCGGGGCCATGGAGTGATGTGTGATATGTTTATGTGGTTTCGATCCATGTGATTTATTGTTGATTGTCAGGTGCTATCGATTTTAGTATCTTGAACGAAAATTGTGCGCCGCTTTCACTCAAGTAGATGACTCAGTCACACTCTGTAAGCGCTTGTTCGTAGCTAAGTAGGTGTAGTTTGTCTCGTTGCGTTGATCTATATTAATTACAAGTAGCTAGCTTTCCAAATAATCGTCGAATGAGTCTCATTAAAAGGAACAGAATACCAACCAAACATTAAAATCACAAGTCACGAAAAGATTACATAAAATGCAACATACCAACTGGATTTAATTAGCAGAAGCAGGTGAATTTTAGTAGTATCTCCCTACGTTTTCATTAGCCTGATTCACATTCGTTAAAAGTTTTATTAATACTTTGGCTTATTATCAATTTGAGAACGGTAGTAACATGAAATAGTATGTGATGCGGCACAGATAGCGAATGTGTGGCGTTTGCTGTGGACACGTCTGATGCACAAGATAAGGCGGGAGGCAGCGCGTGTCCTGCGAAGCGCCTAATGGCCGACATCGCCGCGGGCGCAACGTGCCTCACAGTTTAAATTGAACGTCAAGCTATCGATTTGCATAAATCACACCGTTACCATTTTCAATTATTTGACTGGTTACATTTAACTCGGACAATCAAAACATCTTTGATTGTTAGTGACGTTGATGCTCCAGATCACCTACAGCGGAACAGATGTAGAGCATAATGAATAGGTTACCTACTGAACGACTGTCACGCCGCCGTCTTCATTTATTGTCCTAATTTGGAACGTCTTAATACAACTTGAAAAAAATATAAACGGCATTTTTTCAGACAGCAATGTTTTTAACAAAATTCATATTGTTAAATATGTATGACATGAGTATTAAGGGAAAGCTGACGAAGTGAATAATTTTTTATTGCGTCGATTCATTTATTATTCGAAGTTCGACTTCCATAAATTACGTCCTTTTATTTTGACAACATACGTTGTAAGCAGTATCTTTTGAGTAATACTTACTTTCAATTACTTTGATACTTGCGCTTCATTTTCCTCGCCGTGTAACAAGTTGATGTGATTATTTTTGCAAACGAATGTGGGACAGGCAAAGATTATGTTCTGGCTAAATGTTTCGCGGCGGTGCTTATGAATTTATTTGAATGTATCAAAGATGATATGTGAGAATCGTCGTTAGCAGTATATGCAGTGCCGATCGGGCCACGGCGAACAATGGCCTCAGTATAATAGTGTCTCGCGCCGCACTGCGGAGACGGCGACCACGCCTGCCGCTTTCCGCGAACAACTTGACGGCTCTGATAAACGTGTACCTTATTTAAATATTTATGAATGCGACCCATTCGGTACCTCGTCATTGAATGATAACATAATTAAGACACAAATACTTATTATTATGCAGGGAGGGCTTAGTGAACGTTTTCTACGATGACGATGCAGAATTAATAATCTCGTAAGAGCCGCCAGTATTAAATTTGTTTCTACCCAACTCACTGAATCAAGAGACTTTAGCGATATTAACATAATATGTAGATATATTCTCTTAGGAACCAAGATTTCGGATTGTCTTCACAATTATTACGTTATTTCCATGTATACGGTTTTCAATACAGAATAACCGGTGCATTTATTATAGAGAACAACATAGATTTAGATAGCAAATAAACAACATAATCACCGATGTAGGCATAGCCTATACTGATATTATTTCGAACGGCCGTTGATGGGCCTACTGTGAAGTTTAGAACTCTAACTAAACATTATGTTGTGTGTTCTTGATTATCGCCTGCACATGTCCAACGTGGGTGTTGATGGTTGCGGTAAACAATCAAGGAGGTGGACAGAAGCATCAAAAACGTTCACTGTTAAAGTTTCTTCAGGGTGGCGGAATAAAGTCCTAAAAATACCATAAGTAGTAAGTCTTCATGTCTATCTCAATAACTTATTTTAATGAGGACGTTTCTGCTCTTTCTCTTGCCGCAGTCCTTTATCTACGAGATAAAAGGTGACCGATATTATTCCGTTAAACACGTAAGATGGTATTACGACAGTCATAAGCACCTTCGGATGATATATGAAAGCACTGTATGAATTTTAAATACAGTTTTCACTTCACGATTTTACATTTTGTTTCCAGGACAGTTTCCTGTACATAATATTAACATTAATGAGGCGAAGCCGTCGTACGCCCTTTATACAAAGTGTTACCAAGAAGAGCTTGATTTGTCCAGAAAACAGTATAGGGAAGTTACTGATTCACAAGTTTCTTAAAATACTTCTACGTATTTTGTACTTTTGGAAGTACCTACCTACTACAGTAGGTATTAGAACTAAAGTAAACCTAGTAAGGCCTACCTCAATAATATAAATGATAAAGTAAAAAAAAAAATAGAAGCTCGTAGGTAGCTTCTGATTGTTTTTCAACAACCTTGTACCTATCTAGACATATAAAATTCAAAGTCCTGACTGACTGACTGATTGACTGACTGACTGACTGATAGATCAACGCACAGCCTATATGAATACTTATCTAAATAAATTATGAAGATTGTCAGTTTTTTTTTTCTTCTAAACTACCCCCTAATAAGGGATTGGGGGGTTTCAAAGTTTGTATGGAAGAATTTTAGCGCGCAGTCCGATTTACTCGAAACTCAGTATTTATACCTAATATTGAAAGTAAAGAATAAAGTGTATCAAAGTTTTTTGAAAATCTACCCCTGACGGGCTGAAATGGGGTAGTAATTTTTTCAGGGGAGGATTTTACTGCATGGCTTGATTAACTCGAAAATTAGTATAAATAATCTTTGAGTCAAGTTATGAATACATCTCAAGCGATTTTTTTTTAATTCCACCCCTGTGGGGGTGAAAAGCGGGGATACAGTTTATATGAAAAATCTTCTTCATTAGGTTAATAAACTTGAAACTTTTCAAGAATACTCGCCTAAGTAAGTAATAAAGTTTATCATTATAAGTTTTTCAAAACTACCCCTCAAAGGGGGATATAGGGGTGTTGAAGTTTGTTTGGAATAATTTGAATGCGCAGTCCGATTACCTCGAAACTCAGTGTTTATACTTAAGACCAAAAATAAAGAGTAACATAATTCAGGGTTTTTCGAAAATCTACCCCTAACGTGTTGAAAAGGGGTTGTTAATTTTACAAGGGAGGATTATAATGCGTGGCTTGATTAACTCGAAAATTGGTATAAATAATCTTTGAATCAAGTTATGAATAATCCCAAACGATTTTTCAAAATTCCACCCCTGTGGGGGTGAAAAGCGGGGGATACAGTTTATATGAAAAATCTTATTCATTTAGTTAATAAACTTGAAACTTGGCAAGAATACTTGCCTAAGTAAGTAATAAAGTTTATCATTATAAGTTTTTCAAAACTACCTCTCAAAGGGGGATATAGAGGTGTGAAGTTTGTGTGGAAGAAATTGAATGCGCGGTCCGAGTAACTCGAAACTCAGTATTGATAGTTTTGACAGAAAATAATTAATAATAAGTATGTAAAGTTGTCGAAAATTTACCACTGACGGGACAAAAAGGGGTAATTCAGTTTTTAAGGGGAGGATTTGAACTTGAAACTGTATCTTATATTTTCACGCCTAAACCACTGAACTTCTGATTTGGCGTAGAGATAGATGGCATCCTGGGGAAGCACATACATTTTATCCTGTTAGCACGTTCACGTGGGATATTTTTCGACATCCACGCGGGCGAAGCCGCGGGCAGAAGCTAGTATAAAATAAAATTAAATGTTTATTCAAGAGTAGATATTTTAATTTTTCTACTTTCTTGAGCCGTACTGTAATTGGTTGCGGGCACGCGACCGCGCGCCGCGCGCTACACCGCACACCGCCCGGACCCGATAGAGCGGCACTAGTAATTGACATTTTATGACTCGTTTACTTAGATAATCCATTTTATCTGTTTATAAGATCTGCTGGTAAGAAAGATGAATCAAATGTATCAAATTTCTTTATATTTATTGCTTTTAAGGAATGTTTATGGTTTTTTATTGAGTTTTCCATAGGCACAAGCAGACGGTTGTGTTTTTGAGAAGTCTCAATTCTCCTTTTCTAATTCTTACCATATTTTACGACTATACTTTTCGAATGACCTTTTATCAGTTCTTTATTCTCCTCTCAATATGTTGCATTGTCAATCTCAAGATATTCTGAATTTGTGGACATTCTTTTGAATCTTGTTGCCCATTCTGAATATTATGAAAAACCGGTAAGCTCTACTTTTCTCGTAGAATAGAGGTAAGGTGAGTCCACCGGTTGCATTTAGTTGTTGCCTTTTCTCGTAGAATGGAGGCAAGGCGAGTCCACTGGTTGCATTTAATTGTTGCGGAATCTGAAGTCTTTACGCTCAATAACAAGAAGGCTTTTTATTTTTGATTGTGCTACAATACACTCGCATCTCTATTCCATAACTGCGCCGAGACCTGTTGCATTCTCATTTAATCAAGCACTATTAGCGTACCTGGAAAATTAGCTAAGAAACATGCGCTAACCGTCGGCAGCTCAGAGCCGACAATTAAAGCAATCATAATTCTTAAACAAAACAAGAATAATGTCTACTTAAACTTAAATACCCTGCTTTAAACGCTACAATAATAAACAGCCGACATTTCCGTAAATATATACAGAGAGTGTTTGATACTTGCGTGTGTTGCATTACGCTACGGACATGTTAAAAGTGAGATATTATCTTTTGGAACTAAGTACTCCGCGCCGCCGTGTATGGCTAATTGACAGTGAGGCAATGAGATTAACTGTGATAGCTCTGTCTTGTTGTTGTTGGTGCCTCACATACAGACATTGTTTTACAATCTTACGCTGTGGAAAACTTGTTTTGGAGACTTTATAGAGCATCTATACGAAAAAGTAGGGTTCATTTGATTGCTTTCTTCTTAGAAGGGAAGACAATAATGCGAGTATTTGTCTAAAACTTTTAGTTAATTGAATAAAATGAGTCACGGTGGTGATTGGAAGCGGAGTTCTGATGACCTTTTATTAGAAGCTAATGTTCTTTTGTGATCTGTAGCCTGTAGGTAACTAGGCATCTCTACCACAGAGTAATCTGTGTCTCTACTACAGTACGCTATGATGACAAGTTTGCCATAAAAGATGACTACCTACCTACTTGTCATAGATATTTCAGAAAGCCATTATGAAGGAACAGCTCGTGGCAGATTTACTACATTAACTTTTATGGTTCCTTCATAATGTTTTCCTTCTTACCTTAATACTTAGTTAGACATTATTTAAGTCCATTTAATGTAACTCTAGTACAAACAGTTGAATCAGATGATTCATTCTATTGTTCAATTGAATCATCATGATCTCAGTTTAATATGTATGTTGTTGGATGTAATTCGTTACCGATTCCATTTTGGGAACGGAAATATTTAGTTGACAATTAAATAGAAATCGACTACCTACACGTTCCCTAAAATAGGTGTACGATATATTCTCTCATTATACAACACACTGTTACAGACGTAAGATAGGAGAGGCAACGAATTCGAACACGGTTAAATAAAGAATAGTTATGATTTGAATTTCTGTTAAGGCTCGAGTCCCAGCCGCCCGACCATTGTTTGAGACATTATGGCCCAAATACGGCGTGCACACCTGTTAGTGTTGCCCGATACCTTACTAACTTAACCTACTTTATTAACTTAGTAGTCTAATAAATGTATTACCAGTTTACTTAGTTAAGTTAGAAAGCCCTCGCGGTATGGTAATTCCATTACTGATTTTAACGAATATGGCAGTATGAAAGTAGAGGCCTGCGTAGGTAGTTAGTGGAATTCAAATAGCATTTTGCGACCACATAGATATCTTGGTAATGATGTGTTGAACGGTAACCTTTAATACACTCCCTCAAAAACAACCTAGTGATTGCTTTTGTGGGTTTTTTAGTTTTATTTTACCATTCTTTCTATGTTTTCGAAATCTCACATCATCTCAACATGAATCCGTCGCTGTAGGTAGAAAACGAGGCTCCACAAAAGGAGCGTTTACACTTGCAGCAGGGATCCTAAATTGGCTGTGCGTGAAGAGTAGTATGGGATGTGTGTTGTAGCGATGTAGATTTGGATGCCGTTACAATATGTATTGGGCCGTGTTGCGGGACAGCGATGGCCGCTGCCGCCGTAGCCGAGGTGCGACAAGGGCGTGCGACGGACCGTTCCAATTTACGGGTCACGAGCGGACCACTCGCGCGCCGACCTATCTGCCTTTCCTCCATAATTGAATCCAATGGCGTGGGAGACTCGATACAACTAAATAAAATATTTCATAAAACTTTCGCTACCGATTACCCTCTGTCACTGGCATTTTAGTTATATTTATCACATTTATAGGTGCTAAACGAAATGTGGGGTTTTCTTGTAGTACCTTATTTAATTTATACCTAATTGTGCAATAATTGAGATAGTCCAATTCAAGTAAAGTCCTTTTAAAGTATAACACAGTAAGTACATCATTGGAACTGTCACTCTCACGTTTGTTGTTGGTATATCCGTATGTTAAACAACAAAAATCTTTCAGAAAAAGTTTCTGGATAGGTAATTAGGCACACTTTAACATTTATCATAATGTACTTAATCATAACAAACAGCCGATGTATTTGTGTAGAGAATCCATCTATTAATTTTCTTAACACCTGTTTACGCAAATTCGAAAATAGACCAAGTTACAAACGGCTAGTGTTAAGTGACTATGTCCGTACGTAAGCCTTTTTTGAAAGTGCGTCGGCGTCGGCGCCGGCGCGGCGCGGCGCAGGTGCGCGATTGTCGCGGATCGGCCTCAGATAACGCCATAGCATTAAACTTAAATACGAGATCAAACTCTGAACACTTGTGCACTACGCCATTGCAATTGATTGCTTGTAAAATTACCCGGTGATTTATCAATAAATGTCCATAGGTTCAACACTTGGTTTCCTATTACGCGCTATCGGATAGTATCTTATATTATAATCATTTGATTACTTACTATAAATGTCAAAGTTCGTTCATAACACAGACTTTTCTCAGAATTTTGATATTATGCTGTTCATAATTTTGTTGCACATTATAATACTTTAATTCAAAGATACACATTTGCAATTAACACACAAACTGAGATTAAATTAAAAACGTTTGAGATAAATACTCCCTTCTGTTTTTGCAGTATCAGTTGTGATGTTGCAAGTATGCTTCTCGTAATACTGGTAGCGCTAACTTGAGGTAAATACAAAAATAACTTACATTAGGCCGACTACTGTTCTTTAGACAAGCAACAATGTAGGTATTTTTAAAGAATTCCAGTCGCTATTAATGGTGTTATTGGTAAATGTAAATACTCGTCATCCTAAATCAGTAAAGTTGCTGTTATGCACGGCAAAATATTGTACGTCTATAAGAGCTTTTTTCCTTAATTGTGAAGTGGTAGCTATTGCTCCAAATTTAGACAAAACTCGCAGCCGTATAAGCCTGTAAGGAGA
This sequence comes from Apamea anceps, assembly GCA_951799955.1. NCBI lineage: Eukaryota > Metazoa > Arthropoda > Insecta > Lepidoptera > Noctuidae > Apamea > Apamea anceps. The sequence goes on along the minus strand of OX637505.1, from coordinate 11,278,374 downwards.
GCGCATTATAAGGCGCATAAACCGCGATACGGCCGTTGCAAAGGTTAAGGGCACAAGACACCACGTGGGAGGTGCCAGTTTAAGAAATCCGAGATCCTGTCTTGTTCACAAATGGCGTCCATTTTCACTGCAACTTTGTCCTGGAAATGCATTAAACAGGTACTATAGTTTACCATGTGGAAATATGGATACAATAAAATGTACTTGAGATAGTTGTTCAAGTAAAATATGGAATGGGCTATTACAGTATCAATAATATTTCTTAGTAATATTTAAATACTAGGATTAGTACGGTAGGTAGCAACGTTGTAATAGCATGCCTATTTTTGCAACTGAGTTATTTTAATCTTGATTCCCAATTGTTGAGAACTAAATCGATAAAATGATTAAAAACACAGTAGATATCGATTTCATTTGAATTTATGTTTCAGTACTTACCTACCTACTTACCTAGCCTTGACTATTCGAAGTGTTCGACAATCTATCACAGTAACACGGTAGAAACATTTTGTATTAATTGCAAACAATCGCTGATAGTATCTGCTACACTTGTAAGGTGTACTTCAGCCAAATATCATGTGAAGGGTTGTTTTATAAGGTAACGCTGCAGCGGTGCGCCGGGTGAGCACGACTCTCGTTGAGGATAGTGGATTACGTGTGAGTGCGCTGGCGCAGTCGTGCACACGAGCTGGTTCATTATCGCGCGTGATGCATTTCGCTTGCCGCCCACCGTCGCCGCGTCCCATAATGTTCGCTCTCCAATATAGCTCCAACAATCATCGTTGATTTCGTATGTCTCTGTCTTATATTTATTTCATTCAATGTAGGTACATGTTGTTAAAATTTACCGATAGGTACACATTATGGTGTGTTGCGACATCCTTTTACGTAATTTTTTTCTTCACAGTCTACATAATAGATTCTGTAGATATGGTACGGCCCAAAAATGTTGAAATTAAAAGATATTTGGACGTAAGTAAAATGCAGCAAGGAAGAAAATGTCCTGTATATCTACCTAATGGGACACCAAGGGTTACCTTGACACCTATCACACTAAAAACAGCTTCAAAACAAAATTTCAATAGGATTCGGTCGTTTCCTTGAGTTCGCATCAATAATTCATGAAGTGAATAGTATGAATCAACAACAGTAGCATTAGTAGTTAACTTAAATGATTTTGTTTTTCGAGTAACAGGTTTCTTGCATTTTTAATTTGATTAAGGTCGTGTCTCAATATGTTTTTTGGGACTTGTAAAAATATTTATGTAATACCTACTTAAAATAACTGCTCTATCAAATAGGTACCTATAGAGCTTCATCATAAAACGTAGTTGAATCAATTGAGACATGCAAGGACGGTTAAGTAGGCACCAATGGAGCAATACCATTAAATTATATGGACACAAACATAAATATGTTAGACAGATCAAACACAATTGTTTAGTACCTACTGGGGGAACTCGTAATTTTCACATCATGTTCTCAAATATTTCTTATGTTTTACCTTATGCTTTGTTTTCAATGGCGCCACTAGTTTAACAACATTAAATAAGCTTGTTTTTAGTAGCATGCTGTTAGACAAAAACTTTGTATTTTTGTGAAAAAACCTGATCCTATATGTACGAGTATGCCATAACATAATATCAGCCCTAAAATATAAACATGTATTTCCGTATTACTTACATATTAAGCAATTAGGGTACAAAAACGATGTAACCTAGGATTTTTTTTATAAAACCGCATTTTTGGTCACGACCTCAATCAGATGTGATGATAAAAAAGGTCCTGAATAAATTGTAGCTCAATTAATTTTATTTGTTTGTAATAAAAAATAATGATATTCGAAATCTTTAATAAATGTGGCTAACAGATCACTGGTTTAAGTTAGTCACACATCTCAGCCATTATTATCGACTTCGTCAACAAATCCTGAGCAGTCAGTTGAACGCGGTCTTAATTCCGATCAATGATTTACAACTTGTTAATAATACCGCGGGCGCAGGTTTAAACCGCACATCCATAAATCAAGATCCGAACTGTAGCTTAAACGAAAATATTGATTGTAATGCTCCGGTTTACGCAGTTCGATGTTTATATGTAAGAGATTTTTGCTCGAAGTTAACGAATTTATGATGTAACGGTTAAATTGGCCCTTACTCCTCCATTTTTCCCGAAAGTAACGATAAGTAACTATGTATTATTAAAATTTCAGCGAAACGCATCTTTTATCAGGTAACGTTTTTTGTTACAATCATTAAGGTGATGTTTCTCAAACAGGCTAATTGATTGTTTGATGCGGCGAGCAGGTATCACGCGGCAGTCATTACCGCAGTGACAGATGGAGGTAATAAATACAATTTGAGCACGCTTAGGAGTAGGTAAAGAATTACTTGCGAGAACATATATCCGTGCCAGACGTATTAGTAACGCAGGTGTAATTTGTGCAGTGATGGGCGTTCTGTTCTATTGGTGTTTCTACATAATTACTAAAGGTAATTTAACCGCTTCATATCGTGCGACCTTTGTATAGTTAGAGGAAATCTGATGAGTTTCTTTAATTTACGACAAATGTAACGTAACTTATGAGTGCATATACATGTTTCTATTTGTACTATGCGTGTGTGTGAACTGTAGGATTCTAATGTTGCAATTTCCAATCTGCTAACCCGGCGCGACGTGGACGGACATTGTACAGCTGATTTACTCAACGACTTATGAATATGGAATGACTAGGACGAACGTAGATGACAGTGCGAACCACCGAATAACTCATGACAATAAATGTGTGCTTATGGCTTTTAGCTCAGTTCATTTGGTACAAGTGAAATTTATTATCCTCGTTAGAGTAAGTTGAATATTCTATTAGGTCTTATCCATAGAAATATAATTATTAGTGAAAGTATCATAGGTCCTTAACCTACCCAGCCGTGGGAAGATAAATATTACCAATTATAAAAACAAAATACAAAAACAAAAAACAACAACAAATTCAAAACAATTAAGAAATAACTATTTACACTAGGTACTATATTCTACGAATAACTAACTACATATACAAAAAAATACAAAAACTCCTTTTAAAAAACAAAATATCATTAAATAGATATGTATGTAAAACATCTACTAATAAAATTCCGCTTTTGTGGTAAATTCTGAAATAGTGGAAAATTAAGGTGATTAATATGGCAGGTAGCCTAATCAGAACTCCTCGCTACTTGTTAATGTAACATGTTGAGTTAGACACGTAACAAGCAGCACTCGTCATAGGTCGGGAGGTGGAACAATGAGGCTGCAGGCGCTGCAGAGTCGCGCCCGCGCCGCGCCGCCGCCGCCGAGCGCCGCGTGCGCCGGTGCCGCGCGAGGTGAGCTCCGGGGTCACTGCTCTGACCTGCGCGTGGGCGCGCCCGTTTCCGCCCGCGAAACCGAATCATTGCGCCCCACACTCCTAATCTTTAACGATATAGCACATATATACGCACACGGCCTACAACACTTGCTGTTATGCCTTTATGACGGACATAAAAAGTTATTCAACCGACGCGATTCTTTCAAAAAGGATGTTCAAGTAATGTCACTTGTCACAGTGAAAGTTGTCATTTACTTTGCGTGAATTTTATGATGTTGCATATTATGAAAGTTGTGCGCCTACAGGTGTTTACTTGATCAGAATGTAATTTATGAAAGTAGAATTCTTCCTGAAACAAATTCTGAAGTGTTTAATTCGGGTTAGAAAAAAAGTTAATTCGGACGATGATCATAGAAGATCGCGGTGTCAAATCTCGCTCACCTTTACAAATTGGTTCAAGCACTGTACATGTATATGAAATATACTTTAATAACTACGTAGCGAGAGACACGACGCATAGCCATAATTTACTGTATGGTGAGACGTTTAACAGGCCAAACCTTACATCAGTGCAAAGATTTTTCCGGTTTCATTGTTACTTAGTGCGTGTATTGTTCGTGCCACTATCGTTACAATTAATAGTTTAAAACAATTGCGTTTACAAAAGCTCCGTTAGCTCACTCTATCTGCGTCAAGAGAGCTCGGTGCCGAAATATGTTTATCGACCATCACCAGATCGAACGCTCGAAAGTCCTACGAGATCGCTTGCCAACTATGGAGATGGCTCGTCTTTATTTCAATCCCATCTTTATCAGTATTCTTGTGATATCCTTATGTTTAAAGAGCATATCTGCGAATCAAGGCATCTTTGTAGAGCACGAATCCTGTTTACGTAGGATTTGGATGGATGTTGTAGGCGTTTCATTCCTTTCCGGTGGTAATACAATGAATCTGTTTCCGTATTATTGCATCTGAACCAGATAATAAAAAGTACATTTGCATACACACGTAGGAATCACAATGGCCGATTTAATTACGGTTTATTTTTTATATGAATTAATAGCAGGTCCAAATGTGAATGGGCCATCGTGGTAGACCTGTTTAATATATGTATTGTATTGCGAATGTACATGCATACTTAATGATCAACGGGGATAACCAAGTCATATTCTTCTTACTTTTACTTCAATATGAATATGACGTATCATGTTTTTAACATAACCACAGTAAATCTAATTATGTTTTTTACATTACAGTTTTCAAATTTTCACGATTTTTCCAAGGAAAATGATAGAAATAAACACATAGACTAACAAATAATGGCTATTTCATTAGTTTCAGTATCTGCACAGTTTCTTTTATTCTGTAAGCTGCTCAAGACACAAGCAACCCCGGTATGTTATGTCTTTAACCGATCAGTGATCGATATCATCCACTATTAAAATCTTGTCAGTACAACCTGCTTAAATGTCAACTGAACGCGGTAGCTACATTAATCTTAGTTATACTTCAACATTGTAGATAAATACTGCCGCTATGCCGGTATATACAACCTACAGTCACATACTTGAAACATATAACTAGTATTATATTGATACAACAATGCATATACTTATTCATAATAATAAATCTAAAGAGAACTTTCATAAATGCGTTCGTGGTAAGCGTTTACACTCCAATATTTTTTGGCACCAGGCCATTGTATGCAAATGAAGTAATGAATGTTTTCACTGCAACAAAACACGAGTAACGGTTCCCTTAAGTGAAGATTTGTCGGCCAATAATAATTATCACCGGCTTGTAACAAATCCACGCGCATGTAGGTACCTATCTACGAGTACTTATCAAGTCAATGATGTGTAGGTGCGGTATGGTAATTTTACTTTCGAAAAGTGACAGAAATTAAATTGTTAGTAGACATATGAATGACTAAACTTTTACAAAATGAAACCGTTCAACTTTTCATAAAGAATACTACCTAAAGATTTCGTTAGCTCCAAAACAGGAAATGCTCTTTTGTTATAAAAGCAAAGTGATGCTTTATCGGTGGGTGGTACTTGAAGCGAACTTAAGGGCGTCAATGAGACGAAGTAAAGTATCGAGTAACAAGTGTCTGTAAATAGTGACAATGTTGAGTCAGAGTTATGATGACTCTCACAATGTATGCGGAGAGACACAACATTTATCTGCAACATTGATTAGCATAGAAACAAGCAAAATGAGACACTAATTTAATTGCATCCTAGTCATCGCCGACTTAGAAAATGCCTCTTAACTGATGTAGTATATTTCCATCTGATGAGATTCGACTTCAGATGTTCATAGGTACTTATGCGGCTGCTACGGGCTGCTACTCGAGCACTCATAGCCACGCATTGTCGGCAGTATCGCGGTTTCATCGGAGATTCTTCGAAATCTGTTAGTGTGATAACGCGGAAGAAATCATAATTTCGTCAACTGAAAGTGATGTCAAACTGAGGTTACCATGCAGCTATTACTATTGGGACATTGCTGGGACACGTTGGACTCTGGAGTCTGGTTATAAACATAATTTCAGAAAAAAAACTAGTAATTACATTTTACAAAAGTTTCCGCATAACGGCTACGAATTTCTCGTAGCTTCCACCAGGTTTCGTAGCAGCTACGAAAGGAGTTATGAGCTTATGTTAATGTACTATGCAGATTAATGTTGGTATCTATTTGTAACCTTGTCCATCTGGACTTATAATTTTTTTTTGATATTTCTAGTACAGATACAATCCAGAGGAAAAATAATGATTTCGTAGCTAGTTCAAGCGTAGCGCTTCGTAGCGCTGTTTTTGTCAATCAAAAAAATAATGTATATGTACTTATGTCGACGGCTAGGTTTTCTTCTGCCGTCGAACTTTTGTTATTGTCAGCCGTTTCGGTTTCTGTACCACTGTAGTATTGGCAGGCACATGAACAATTTACATGGATTCATGTTTAGAGAAACCTTAACGAGCCTGGGACATTGATGGTTATAGATACTAGCTGCTTTTTGACACAACAATCTCAATAATAGGTTTTAGTCATTGCCGTAATTAATTATAGGTACAGCGTGGCAACTTTGTATATTGGCAGCTTTTAATCTCGCCATTTACAATCTAGATTATGGTTAGTGTGACATGAGTCATGGCACTACTCCCTTAAATGTCCCGTATTTAGAAACACAGATGGGGGCCCTACATAGTGCATGCCGGTGGCGATGACTAGCGACTGATTCAATTAGTGATTGCGTTCACTTGTCGGCGGGCGCGGGCGCGGGTGCGGACGTGGCGGCGCTGCGCACTGCGCAGGCGCGGGAGCCTGCGCGCACGCCGAACTCCGCACCACTCACTGATGCAATGATACCATCTACTTTTCAAGCGAGACAATGTCGTGATGTTTTAAGCTGTGATCTAAAAAGTAAATGGCCGGTGTTTTTAGGTTGCCATTAGTCGATCTTTATTGTTAGGGTTGTTATTAAAAATAAAACATCTAAACGGTGTAGCGTAAACGTTTGATAGTTATAAACTTTAAATGCCACTTACCAAATACATTTGAACAGTAGTTACCTGCGATAATGTAACTTGTTATGAAGTTATGTGCGTTTCATAATCCAGGATGTATGCAAATACGATTTTAATGACTCTTGTTTTTATTTTCGTGAAGACATTTATGTCTTTCGCACATCGCCATAAAAAATTAATACTTTCGAATGTTAAATAGTTCACTCTGCATGAAGCCAGAAGATTAAAAGACGTAAAGTATTATAATAAATAATAATTCGCTTCTAGCAGAGACTAATGTCAGCCATTATTATTTTAAAACGCTTAAAATATTTTAACGGTCTCGAGATTATTAGGTACCTGTCATCATTATCCGATTAAATGCTCACTCTAATTGATGGAACTGACTGGAGCGGGCGGTCTGCTGAATCAAAGAACGTGCTGCTTATTAAATTGCCGAGTGCAATGACTGTTTATGAGTGTTTACATATGAGTTCATGCTTCATACTTTTATCTATGACCCAGTGAGTTTTCGTCACTGAATTTTTATAGTCAATAATTTAGTTGAATTAAATCATCCGGTCTCAACAAATACGGTGTAGAAGCATGGGCTTGTTTTATCTTTAGCATCTGTATAATCTATTTGCTTAGAAAATAATGTGCTAGTATTTCGACAAATGAAGTTTTATTGGAGAATACCAAGTGGAATGAATAGCAAGGTTTGTAGTTGAATTGTTTGTCTATCATCGGCGCGAACGTAAATTTGTCCGGCTAGATATACGCGGCGCGTCGTACACTGGCGCACTACAATGATTGTCTTGTCACTCCGGCGGAGTTACGCGCTCCATCCACTCGGTACATTTGCTTTATGTGAGATCACCCATTCCAGGAATGCATGTATGATAATATTTAAATAGAGACAACACTCATGACAAACTGTTTTGCTGTCATAATTAAGATATCCATCCAGTGCAATATGTAGTGAAATTAGTACCTAATATGGTTTTGCAAAAGTTGTGGTTTATTATTATATACTAAGCTGTTTTAAACAACAAAAGCTCTAGTTACTGCACTGTTAAAATAACTAGCTAAACTTACTTATAAAAAGATTTTAACTTAATGGACTGTTTATTATGGACAGCTTGGCTGAGCAAACTAATCGATCAAACTAACCGTACGTGTATATTGGCAATATAAACAAAAATGAGCCATTACGTTACAAACCTATAATAAAGATAATAGTCAAAAAGCAGTCCACTAAATATAGTGGTGTAATTTGCTTTTGTGAGCAGGTTGTCAGTGAGGTGAGGTCACGGCGTCACGGCGCGGGAGAGCACTCGTGGGCGGGACCATTTTGACTTTTGGTAATTACATTCGGACACCTTAGACGGACATTTGGATGAAATAGGCAATTACGTTTCATCATAATGTTGTACTTACGGTTTACCTATTCAACTGGCGCCTTGTGTTTCCATAATTCAATGTCAAGCAGCTAAGGTGGCGGAGATTTATTGGCCTCCACTTCACGTTAAAGCGAATTCATTATATCAATATTAGATATTACATTGATTTGTTTACGACTCTACCTATAATTTCATGATGTGCGCAAAGATTACTCGACAAATAACATTGCACCAAAGGCAGGTAAGTATATGTGATTTGAATACTAAGAGTATCTAGGCAATATTTATCTTTTCGACCGCTGTATCTAAATTTTCTGTTTCATTTGTTAATACTGATTCGATGAAACATACGATAAAATCGCAAACCATAACCAAAATTGAACCATAAATTATTATTTTAGAAATCATTAATTGCGTGTTTATATAGCGGTTACTTCGATCTCCTTTGTTTCACGAACAATAGGTAAGGTCAGTGGGAAATCGTTTTATTTTCTGATCTTAAAATGAACTTTCACCAATAAAGCGCGTTGTCCAATTTGAAGAATGGTGGCCGTTTAAGGCTTTTATGTGTGTTTTTGGTTTCTATTAACAATTCAGAAACACAATAATGTTTGTTCTGCTTAAATTTTTATTATATTAATATCATGTCCGATGATAGTGGTTCAGATATACAATTTATTGCAAGGCTTTTACTTGATATACTTGGCTTTGTCTGTTTATATTCTAACACAAATGAAGGTGGATATAAATCTCCACACATACAACTTCGCGATGGTGCAAAGCAGTGCAAAGGCATTCCATCAATATATCAAAATTACACCAAACGTCACAGCAAGTGGCTGCCACAGTTCCTAACTGGACTAATATTTTTTACGTGAACTTTAGCAGAATACATAGTTGGAAATGTAAGGTTGTGTACAGTGAGTGTCGCCAGGGGGCAGGGGCGGGGGGCCGGGGGGTGCGACGTGGATCGTGCGCGTGCGCTCGTGGACCGATGATCATGCCCCGAAGCCTCCCGATCGCTGACACACGATCTATTTTCAATCGATCTACAATTCACTTCATTTGCATGCTTTACCTATATTGTTTGGTTTTTAGGAATTAGCCTTGAGTATGAACGTGTGTTGTGTCTGTAGATGGTCGCGTTACGATGGAAGTGCTTGCGCAATCGTTACTTTATGATGTTTTGTTCCAAAACTAGTGAATTTTACCCACGAATAGTTGCTGTGGAAGTATAAACTAGCCTTCGAGCCCTTTTCAGAGCTGTTCGTCTTTAGCTAACTCGTAGTAACTAACTCATGAAGTGAGAAGTTATTAATACATTAATATCAATTTGATACTTATTCAGATTTTAATCATAATCATTTGTTATGTAGGTAAAGTATAGTCCTTCAAAGCAAGGTTTCAAAATACTATCGTAAAAATGTTGCAACGATACTAATTTTGAGCATCTTAAGAGAAAATAACCAATTAATATTTATGTTAAAATTAATAACATCTATTAATTTTAGGACGTGACAGGCGAATAAGCTTTGTCTATAGCAACATTGTAAAAAACATGGTATTCTGATTTTATTTCGTTAGAGTTTCTAAGAAACGAGACAAAGAGTCGTGTTGTTTATGTTCACCGATAGCCTACATTCACAGTCTCGTTTTGATCTCCACACACACATCACATACCTACGACCTGTTATATAAAGAATTGCCAGTATTTATAGAAAACACGTAACGTATGTTCATTATAAAAATATTTGTTCCAAGTATTTGTGGAACGACGTCTCAAAAGCGCCGATGTTCGATTGTTGTGCCGCTGCCGGCCCAGGGAAGGTAATTTTTCGATACATATCTATCTAACGTTGGATTTATCACCTTGTTCGATAGGTAGATATCGTGTTGCTACAGATTCAAATGGTGTTACGGTTTGTAATATCTGTACGTACCATTATTTATAATGTTTTTGACGCTGCGTCACGAGGGTACGCAGATTCTACAATTTTGATAGCGTTGCATGTAACGTAATTTAACAACCTCTGACATAATAATCAATGTATTCCTAACTCTAACAAAGTCTAGTGCTCCCCAGAAAAACAATATAATCTATGCCCAATCCCAGTAGGCCTCATTTGGAAATGCAACCCAACATCCTCAACCTACTTCGTGTAACTCAAATCGGCCATCATTTATGATGTGGCATTAAGATAGTAGAGCTGCTTGACATGATTAAAGAAATTAAGAGCATTTTAAATGATGATGGATTAACACGTAGTAGTGGGTTGTAAGTAGCGGCGGGCGGTGCGGTGCGGTGTGGTGCTCAGGTGCACACAACAGTTAAGTGAGACGTTCACCCCGAGCGGCGCGGGCGCAGCAACACGCGCCGACCCGATCCCGCGCCGGCTAACTATGTAGATCTTCCCACGATTTATGCCGAACCACCTTCGATTTCTTCTAGTACGGACCTCCAACTATGTGGGAAATGGACTAGCATCGTAACACAGTGGACTAGATACTTTTTATAAAAAATCCAGACAAATTTTTATAACGACTAGTGAAATATGATTTCCGTACTTGAATTTAGATTGAAATTTTTTTGATGTCGTTGATGTCTTTTGTTCGGAGTTTTGATTTAGTTTTTAGAAGATGTACAAAATATAAATGTTGTATGTACAAATATGTCATACTAACTATTTGTTTTTACCTAAGTAGGTAAATGAGATCTAGTTATCTATAACTTTTCACGAGTAAGTACATCATCCATGATCTAATTATCTTATGGATTTTGTTTTGTTTGTTAGAGCTATATCTACAGCCTAAATGTAACTAAGTAATGTAAAAATTGTACAACACTTTATTGGTTTACTTAACTTCTTACACAAAATCGTTGTTTGTATGATTCGTCGAATATAGTCGCATCTGTGTATTAATATTAAAACATCCATTTTAAATCAAATGCACTATTGTATTCGTGGTTTTGTAGAACCAGTAAGTAATTAGGCAACTGCGTGTGGCAGCAATTTATTCCACAAGTAGAGCAAAGTGAGTAAATGAAGACGTCCTTTCCCAAATGACAATATGACACAAGTAAACAGCATCCGTGATTCCGTAGTTCCTTCTTTACAATCGAAACGTAATTGTTTTGTTGTTACGTCATTTCTGCGATGCCGTATCGATAAAACTGAACGTGACTTAGCCAACTACGTTACTTAACACGATACACGCTTTTAATACAAAAGAAGTTATAGATATCTAATCATAACTCATTTGTGTATTCCAATCATCAATTTTAAAATATGCTCTGATGAAAATTAACAAAGAAGTAAGTAAGTGAGCTTACACAATCGAGTTCTTTTTTAATATTATGTGCAGGTTGCCTTATATAGTCGCTTGATTAGTAAATAAAGATTCTATACTTATCCAGTTCATTGTAGAACAAGGATAACAAAATCGAGCGCCTCATCGTCTAGCAAGAGTTGTAAAAGCTTTTCGAACTATGGGATTGTTTAAGAAAGCTCGCAGCAGCGGATTTACGAGCTTTGCACTTATTTTTATCACGTTCTAAAACATGTTTTTGATCTTGATCTAACCCTACATTGCATGGCTGTACAGCTTTCCACCGTCCAAAAGTGGAAAATTATTTAAACTAACCAGAAGGAAAGAGGAAATTTTTCGGAAAGTTTCAGGAAGCGTGTGAGTTGTCGGCGTGTGATCTCCGTAAGGTTGTGGTGTTGCGTTACGTTCCGGCGTATTCGCGGCCGGTCGCCGGTCGCCGCAGGTAACCGTTGCAGGCTGCGGTCGCAGCGGCCAGCGGTCGCTCCCGACACCCTACACTAATTAGCAACTACGACACGTGTCGGGTTCGCGGCTGACACTATGCGCTGCTTTCTCCTGACATTCGAGTACTTGTAACTCTGCGGCGGTATGACGAGCTTTCTTGTCTTCAAGAAAATTGTTTACTGTTAAGTTATTTTCTTCTCGTTTTTCTAACACTTGAGTGTCGCAGTATTTAATAGAAACTGTTATCCTTCAGCAGGGAATAGAGCTCTAAAAAGTCAAGTCTTTTTCACAATAAGCTTAGAGTTGAAGTTTGTCTATAAAAAAATGAGTTTAACAAATATTTGGTTGCATCTCGACGAATTCTAAAATAGTTTTCAAGAATCCTCATAGTGTAATCCAAATCTTTTGCAAAATAAACTAGTGGATATAAAAAGGCTTTATCAATAGCACGATAAGAACCGGTCTCATGAGCTATTATCGTAGTAATGTTGTTTGCTATGGACGCTAATGATACGGGGCGTACGAGCTGCGTCCAGCCGCGGCGTACTAATGGTACCTAATCTAAATCTACGGCTCTATAAACATGGCGAGTCCCGCACTTAATGCCTATTGACACTCGTAAAAATCATCCCTTCGTCATTTTAATAGTGACAATAGTACTAACACTTCGAACTATATTTAAGGTAGTGGTCCTTTTATCCTAAGTTATAATATGAACCTGTCGTAGAATATATTGCTACTGCTCTGAAAATATTTCGTTTGGTTTAAGAGGTTTTGCAATGAATATCTAATATTTTTCATTTCATACATAAATGTTCTACATTAAGTATGCCTGAAAGCAAATAAATGTGGAGTTCATACTTGAGTTGATAACTATCATAACCACAAGCGTTTATTTGGTAACAATTTGTACTCATCACAATGCACAGTCATGAAAAATCAATAATTTAGAAAATTTAGAAAGGCAACCATTTCAATATAGTTTAAACTCGGGCTTTGTAGGACGATTGACCGTGATCTTTATAACGGTTTTAACTAAACTACGACGGACAGAGTTCACGACTCGTTTTTATTACACGCTAATATAATAATGGGTGTATGCTCTGTTCTTAAGTTGGAAACCCAAATAGATGTTGATCACTAGCGCTATAACTGAATTCCTCGAGCAACTGGCAATAATAGCTCACGTCGCCGCTACAGTCAATAACGAGGGCGAATATTTTTGAATAACTAACAAATATTCTAATATCAAACGAAGCCATCGACAGAAACTAACGAATGTCTAACTTCTAGGGACCTTCACCATTGGTATTTATATACCACATGTCAATACTGCTCACTATGCCATGTTATAATTGGTGCGGCGCGCGGATTTCCACAGGCATATTAGTCACACCGTAATGACTTAACTGTCCGATTTCATCTGAATAATTACAGGAGTTTGTGATATAAGAGGTCCATCGATCACAATGTATCACACAGTTATTAAAGGGAAAATATGTATATTAATTTATGCTCATATTTTTATTCGTGAAAGAGATTCGACTACGCATCCATTGATATTTAACGTAAGTCCGTTGCGTCACGTCACATGTGGATGCTGAGATGCAACGCTGCACAAAGAGAAAACATTGCATCATTCACGAGGTTATTTTAGGTATGGTAATGTTGCTGTACGTAGATTGTTGACTAGATTTCACGAGCTGCAGTAAAATGTTATGACGTGAACACTGCTACTTACAACAACCAAATGGCTTTGCTTGTTTGTCCCGTGTGTTACTTAACGAACACTAAGTAATTTAAACATTTATTACATTAACTTACAAATTATGTTACTCGTAAACGCAAAGTAATTGTTGTATTTATGTACAGCGAGTACTTTCGTGTATAATTATAATCCTATAAATCAGCCTGTACAAAATTTAGGAGGGCATCCGTTGCGTTCATTAGTTGTTGAACACTGCAGTTTGTTAGTACCTAGTACATCAACGAAGATAGATTGATTTACAACTTGATATAAAAATGTTACACATTACTTACAAAAGTAGAGTACGTACAAATAGTATTTTAGCGCAAAAGCTAAATTTTAGAAACGACTAGAGAACGACCGGATTTCCATTTCGTTGTTGGTTTTCAGGAATTTTCGGTCGAAATATCCATTTTCGGCAATTTTTGTATAAGGCCGAAAAAGAAAATTAAGTTACTGCAAAACAATACTTTCAATTAATAATAATAATAATAACCCCACCGCCGTATCTCTACGTTGACGTCGTGGTGGGGCTTGCGCGCTCCAAACTCTAGGTCTTTGCCGGAAGAGTTTACTTTGCCGAAACAGGTCTAGGGTGAGGAGCCAGACCAAGAGAGATACAGAAACCCGCAGAGCAGCATGTGGCGAGCTGTTGGGCAGTAGCGACCCCACGGACCCTATCTCCCGGGAGAAATCTTGTTCCTCACCTCTGGCTTGCCTTTATTGGCCGGATGGAGTGAACAATGACGAGAAACAGAGCTCCCACCTCATTCTTGCCTTTACTGGCAACTCGCAACTGGAGACTCGCAAGAGCAAACTTGCTCGGGGGAAGATAGTGTTCCAGTAAGTGCTCGTAGGGATTTTGACCATCTTCCGGGCTCTGGGATTATTCTGAAAGCCGTGGAATACCTCTCCACTCCTCATAAGTACCTCAGGACATGTTGCCCCCTTGTTGCTACGTCACTATGTGCTAGCGACCGTTTCCGGGGGCCCATTATTGAGTGTGCAAGTCACCCCCTGCCATTTTATCCGTGTATATATAAAACATTGATCAGGCAGGGGCCATAGTTCTTCCATAGTTATTGGTAACCAGTCCACTTTAGCCACCCAAACCTATAGTCCAAATTTGTCTTTTTCCATATCCTGCAATAGTCCTACATTAACCGGGGGTTGTCCTTGGGTGCACTTGCATAGTGCATACAGGGACAATCGTCGGGTGGTGCCACATTTCAATGAATTTTCCTAAGGGGCCTCTGCGAGTTGGCTTCGGCCCCTCGTACGCCTTCCAAAGGACCGGGACCCCGTGGTCCTGAGATATGTTAAAATATAAAAATAATAATAATATTAATAATTCAAATATGTATTTAAATATTCCAGCCTGATTGGGAGTTATATCCTCGAGCCGTTTGGGGTTGAAACATTAGGGCCATGGGGTCCAAGTGCCCACTTGGTTTTTCGAGATATCGCCAAGCGGTTTGTCGACTCTTCACGTGACCAGAGGGCTGGCCTGTTTCTTGGCTAAAGAATTAGCATCGCCATACAACGAATTTTTTGATGCCCTATGATTTTTTTGCTTGTTTTTTCACATGTACATATGTATTATTATTTTAAATGTTAGCTTATCTTATATAAATATTCAAATAGAATTTACATTTTACAACTACTATAAGTACTCTTAATAACTGTATTTAAACGGTTAAATATAATGATTAAAATATTGACACTGCATTTCTTTTACTTTACCATAGAAAAACATATCGACAAATAAACAATCTATTATCGGTCGGACTCTCGAAATGACTCTCTAAGTCAAGGAAAATGGTTAAATTCAGATTATCCAATTCCAGAATCAAGTGCATGTAGAACCTGTGAGTGAGTATACAAACCTACGTCCCTTTACAAAGTTTGCTTTTACAACCGTTGATTTGCGGCTTGCCCTATAATAGCAATAAAATTAATACGAGTATTACGTTCCAATTTAGAATGTGAGCTTTTAGGGTGGCTCCCCGCAACTATATTCCGTTTTGATTGTAATTTTTTCACTTTTTATTTCGTTATGTAATATTCTATATGTAGTCGGACGGAATTTCTGTAAATCAATAAAAAAAATACTAGTTGTAGTATGACATACAAGTATATTTTGGAATTACTCCTGTAAAGATAAGAGGTACAGCATCGTTCAGTTTTATTGTTTGTTGTAACACCTATGTCGATTCTATCACCTGTGTTATGATATCTTGTAAACGATTCAAGGTATGTGTGTAAAACAATTTACGATGGATTACACAAAAATACGACACGTAAAAATAAAAAACCATAAATCATGGTCATAAATATCGTCTCTTTTATAGATGTAATACCTACTCGCGTTCGTTTTTCAATGAGATAATAAAGATAAGATGTTTTTATGTTGATCAGGAGAGCTCGTGCCACCCGTGATTTAATGATTGTTGATGTTGGTGGAGGTATGACATCGGTACCGTGTGTTGAGAGGTTGCGCGTCCTAGCCGGCCGCACTAATAACAATGTGTAATTGAGCGTAAACGTGTGATGCGAGTGATGTTGCGGCTCGGGAATATCTTCCGGCCAGCGACATTGGAATTAATACACTACAAATCTTCGGTGTGTTCAGTAAATCAAGGTGTTTATGAGTCATTCAAGTCACCGGCGCGAGACCGCGCGACCTCTGTACTGATTTGCAATCTTGAGTGCTTATTTCTCAGTCCACCTCTGCTCTTCAATCTGTATCTACTATGTTATTCAAAACATAAATCATAGCATTTCATGACTCTAAACATTACTAACTGAATTTCCAGCATTTTCAGATTTTTAACAAAACCATACCATTGCAGTCACCAGTGCTTTTGTAAACCACAATGGTTGTATGTAGGACTAAGAGTCTGATAGCGCATTTTGTTCACCGAAACGATAATGATTTAATAACCACTATCAAACTGTAATTAATTAACATATCTGACTATAGACTATTTTCACATCACCGACTGGCTAAAGTCAGTAATAATGTGCTTCAAAATAATTCACGTGGGTGTATTAGAAGGGATATATGGTGAGGTATTTGGGATTAGGGATTATATTAGGTGAACGAGTAAAGTAGTTTCTGTGCCCATTATAATTATAGGAAAAGTTCTGCAAATAGCACTGAATTAGCGGGGAAATTGCGTGACACACTTTCAATAGCGTGGCTTTAATTTTGAAAGTTTCGTTTTGACATTCATTGCATTATTTGAGTAGTTGAGCAGACAAATTTTTCAAACATATGAAGCAATGGATTGACAATATCCTTCAAAATTATTCATATTAAGATTGATAGTTTGTTCAGTTATTTGGATGCTGATCATAGGATAAAACAAAGAAAAACTTATGTGTGTCCTGGCTGTGCCTAAAGCGATTATTATTAAATGTTAGATCTGTCTCTACAAAACTATATAACAATTACGCATACGGTATTCCCATAGAGAGTCTTAGCAATTAAGTAGTGGTTGTTTCTGTCATGTCATGTGTAGGCATTTGTTAGACACGGGCGCATATCCCCGTGGTCCTTTTGTAGAGAGTACTCTACGTGCGTTAATGTTACCTTCCAGTTTTGGGAGCGAGCACGATGACTGGTTTCATGAATATTTAGTTGAGCTTCATACTAATGAAGCTCAACTCACTTGTTCGAAGGAAGAGGGCGTGGCGAGATGTGCTCGCACTATCTCTTGTACGATAATAAAGCACTGCGTGTAATGATTAGCATTCAATTATTTTGTTAACAGCGGCGGTTGCAGACTGTTGTGACGTTTATCAATATTTTTTTAATGACGTCTATATATCTATAGGTACTAAATAGAACACACATGTATCCGAATGAATGAACAATTCATTCTATATTAAAAAGAGAATTTATCGTATTAATCATTCTAAGGCAGTGTGTTTTTTTGAGAACTTTTCGCCTATGCTGGAATTTACATACATTAAACAATTGGTATTCGAAGAATTCGCCATTTATCACTGATAATAATAAAATGTTAAGTGTAAAATTACTGTGCTTTCACGCTATTATTATTCATCGTATTATATCGTATTATTATCTCCACTGTCAACTAGACAAACCCCCGCGAATACATCACCATTGTTCCGACAACGAAATGAAAGTTCTTTATTTGCATATCTTAAACGCTATAGTTATCATGCCAGCAATCAAAATTATAATATAATAATATCTCTGCGGAGAATGTATTAGTAACTATAAGTACCTAATTGAGAAAGTCTCGTTGATATATATATAAGTACCTATATGAATTACTGTCATGAAAAATACACTTTGATCTTTGACAGTACAATTGTTTTTTTAATACTTCGGGGAACTGTTTGTTTCATGTCAAGCTCAGTTGATTCTCCTAAATCCAAATCTATTGAGTAACGATGTAAAAGTGGAAATATCCAAAGGACTTTTTAGAGTGTCCAGTATTTTTGCTATAACAAAAAAGTTTATTCGAGTTTTAAATGAGATCAGTGGATGTAAAAGGTAAGGCATCACAGCGATCATGCAAGATTGTAAATCGCAATGCACGCAGCCGACAGAGACGCGTGCCTTATTGTTGTCCAACATGATGAGAACTTGACGTTCGCTTATTACAATTGTGAAAGTAAGATATTTGAGCGGCTGAGCATCGTACCGGTGACACGGACAAGGCGCTGTTCCTGGCGCTGCGCAGTTGTGTGGGCGCACGGCTCCCGTACTCCGCCCCGACAATACTCCGCCACCGCACGCGCCGACCGCCTCATCCGCGCTCGCCAAAACTAACAAACCTATTGTTCCACCTAAACATTCGTGTCAACTTCCGAAAAACACCCGCGTATGTCACACAATATTGTGTTTACTATTAACAGTAGTAGGTGTTTTCCTTCTGCACCAATCATCAAACTCATGTGGCAAACAGCGTAGAGGTGGAATTCTAAATAGACGTAGAGTTGTATGGCACGGCAATCATAAAGTTGATTTAAAAATAATAACAAGTAGGTAGCATGTTCGTGGAGAAGTGTGGAGTCCATGCATTGTAGCGGTCAACATTCGTATTCGTGGAGTCAAAACAAGAAATAAAAGAGGATGTTCATCAGACACAAGACCATAAAACGAGCCCTAAAATGTTAAACGACTGCTCAAAATTGGTGGTAAGAAGAAATTACAAAATAAAAGGACGAGATTACGGTACTTTGAATGAATTTTTGAGAGAGAGACCGTCTTAACCTATATTTCACTTTATGGGTGAACGATTTTTACAGCCTTCTCGCGGACAATCCAAATGACTACGGCTCTGTAGAAAGTTTCTGAAATTGTTTCGAAATTATCAGACAATTCAGAAAGTTAAGTTTTCCTTATTGCAATACCCTCAAGTTCATGTCTCACTGACTTTTCATTGAGTAAACCTACTTCATATTTTGATGACTAGGAATTAGATGTAGGGCAAGCGCACGATACGCAAAGTTCTTGTTGCCTGTAGGCTGTATGTTGTTTCACATCGAATAATAAACACGTAAGTTTATCGGGTGAGATATTTACGCACGCTTGTTTGTGGGTCGGGCGGGCCCCGAGTGTCGCGGCAGTTAACAAATCGGAGCAGGCTGACAAAGCGTGTCGGCCGGTGATCGACGCGTCGTTGTCGCGCTCGCTCTCTATGACAAACGCAACGCTATGAGTGATTGTGTCCGTCCGTCGCTCGGCACTCGATCTCTTTGTGTTCTCAAATAATCCGCCGCGTCGTGATCTGGAGTCTAACGGTGCAGGTCTGCGAGCCTATTGAGTGCGCTCTCTGTAATAGGCACAATTTTTCAAGCTTTCACATAAGTCCACACTAATACCGGTTAAGCCCAAAACCCATGAATGATATATTATCCAAGATTGCTGATTTTTTAATAAATAACTGTTAATTGTTGTACGTTTAAAGAGTACTAAATGGCGCTTTGGAGTCATGTAGATACATTATAATATAAATAAAAATACAGACAAACGTATAAGATCTGATAATCCCCATGTGTAGGTATACTTACATATGCTACAAATTAGATGATCTATACGGGTGATCTTCTAATTTCATCCACTATCGATAAAAGTTTAATTATTGCTCTAACTAAATCAATCAGCTCTGACTTCGCAGTCCATTGCGTAGTTCTTCCAAGTCACGCCACAACACCCGTCAAAGTAGCGATCGTACGTCTTATTGGATCTTAATATCATACTCGATAAGTAGCGAGTGCCTCAAAGTGATCACCAGCTTAGACTCTTTACAAGTATATTGGGATCGGCTTCTAGTTTAGTCGGTTTTCTATTTATATGAACATCAAATGTGTAAATAATGGATGTTATGGATTATATTAAAGATACTTTTTAATACGATCTGAAAGAGAAGAACAAGAAAAATAAATACTTGACCCAACTGTTTCTAATCTCAAAAATATTTTAAACCTACATATTTTTTTTTCACAAACCCTATTTTTAACCGAATCGTCTCGATCCTTTGTATAAGAAAACATTTAAAGTAACGAAAACATACTTCTAAAAGTTAATTACTGTAATAACCAACTGCATATTTATGTATCGCTATATCATCTTGGCTTTATTAATTCACTTGTGGACATAGCCTTTCCTTCGCGACCCACCCATCTGATTATCCGTTAAAATTCATCTCGTTTGAACTGTCATGTTGGGTTCTGATAAGTTACGAAGGTTGTCTTTGCATATTTAACTCTAATTAAGTATCTGAAGGCCAGTTTTAGCAAATCGTTAAAAACCATCAACGTATTCGAGAAATTCTTTATTTTTTTATTTGTAATGGACTGAAATTATATTGTATTGCTAATTATAACAATTTAAATAGTAAATAAAAATATAAGCTCTCATCTTATATTTTCATTTGTTGAGTTCAAAATAGGAAAATAATTAAGGAACTTTATTCCTTAATTATTTTCCTATTTTGAATAACACTTTTTGCACCGTAAACTTTTAACTATCGGATCGAATTTCTACAAAAAACATGTAATTTGATTATACTTTTTAAATAAAAATTTGGAACATGTTAATTGGCCTGGTAGCACGCGTAATTTTTCACACTGAGGTGAACCTGACGCGAGTTAAAATCTCAGGTCTCACCTGCACACGGCCAGCCACCTGTTAACTGCAACTCAGCAATATAAAAAAGAAAAGGAGCGAGCGCCAGCCAGTGCAAAAAACGAGAATCCAAGACGACACGTTTGGAAAATAAAAAAAGCTCTCGCCCACCAGATGGTCGCCTCGACGCGTCGAGAAACCCGCTTTTGAGCAGGTTGTGACTTACCACGCATATTTATTCGCGCTTTTGAATACAGGGAAAATTGAATAACAAATACGATTAATCGTTACGAACTGTGAACAGCCAAATGTCTCTTGCACTGCGGTGGAGAAATTTATTCAAGGTCGTAACTCCTCGTCTGCATACTTAAATTTGCATAGCCTTGGCAGTATCGCACCCAGGGACTACCCATATTACGTGCTTCTTGTTTCATTTAAAAATGCGAGTATATTCTATAAATAGTGCTGTGGGCTCGTGCCATAAGGCAGTGCAGATCTAACATTTTATTGCACCTTTCAAATTCGTTCCAAATGTGTTCATTTAGAAGCTAGCAGAAATTAATTGGCCATATGTTTTCGTTGTTCATTAAACAGCCTATTTTAAAGACGATAAGACTCCATATGGTGCAATATTTTTTGTGTCTCTGTGCAAAAACAGGATGGAACTACATCGACAAAACAATCAAACAACGAATAAAAAATCGGACGTATGGACCTGTTTCAAATTTAAATAACGTGTCAAGTCATCTCATCACCTTAGTTCCTGTTCCTTCTTTTGTATTGATAAACGGTTTATTCCTTGTTTAATCCAACCATCCAGTTCGACGTCATGCAGAGCATATGAACTTGTAATTTTCCATATAGGTAATATTAATAATATTACGGTTCCTGGTCAAGTTTATTGTTAAAAATATTGTCTGCATCTCAACTAAATAAGGCAACAAAGTGTGGGACATAGACAAATAATATCGTTATTTGTGAACTGTGTCATCGATCTGTAATGCACTACGAAGAGGGGATCGGCGCTGTTGATCACGTTGTGAGTATTAATTGCTTCGGCACTAGCTAGGAAATCGGCCCGCCTCCGCAATTACTCCCTAGTTTACTAATGCTCGTGTAACTTATTGCCGACGATAGCAGCCGTCTCATGTCGCTCATTAATGGATAGTTTCCATTACTAATCGACTTCAAACAACATTTCACATTGTTATTTAAGAGACTGGTAGGCACCTAATTATCTCATTCGACTATTATTAAATAACCATTTGAAATCAAGCGAGTCAGGTCAAGTCGCACTTATATTTATGTCACAACAATTTTAGATAAAACTAATAACGCACACAGCGGGACCGTTAAAGATTTCTATCGTTGTTTTTTGACACCCTTTGGTTATAAGTGTTAATCAGCACCATCTGTGGAAGCAATTATTTTTTGTTAATCTTTGGTTTTAGAGATGTTGGTCAGTGTTTAGGAACACAGGTGGACAGGAGATACGAGGTGTGAGTGGCAGAACGGCTACCTGCGCGAAGCCGGCGCGTGCGCACCTGTGCCCGCATACCCGCTTCTGCATAAATGATGATCACATAAACACGCAGCATGATACATTCGTCCACTCATAGAACAGATACGTCCACTCGCGACATACCTACTTACGTTTAGAATTGGATTTATTATTATTACGTGGGTTCGAGCGATATCGTACACACACACCACGCCACATGCAACGTAATGAACCTATTCATCACCATATCAGGTGAGAAGCCTGTTACTTCCAACTCTGCGATTGTCACGAACACCGTCTACGGTATCTCGCAATATACTGCACAGATTGTAGAAAGTAAAAATAAATAACTACTTACCTTAAATTAAATTTTAATAGAAAGTTACTCAAAAATAAAAAAAAATCAAAAGAAATGAAAATTATATTGAAAAAGGATTTAATAAATGTGTTTTGATGAGCATGCGAATGTACCGTTGCATGTCGAACATACAGCGGAAGCTTATGAGGCTGTATTTAAATTGAATCAGTGTATTTTCAAGAATATCTGAGATATGTCTGTCTGTAACATGAACTGAATCAAAAACAAGATTCAATCATACGATAAAATAATAAACGATCCCACTCCCGCACATCAACACTTAAGTCGTTAAGGGCACTTCACATAACACTGCGCACGCGCTACTGCCATGCACTTACGTCGTACGTATTACGGTGGATTCCAATATTTTTTTTACAAATAATATGAGTCACGATAATTGGTAAATTGGAGTAACGTGAACTTACTTCTCTCGACTGGTTTTAATCGTTTATTGACTGATGGGGAAATTCTGCATACTGCTAAGCTGTATCGATTTCAAAAAGTAGTCTTTTTTTTCCATCTATTGCTTTAAAAAAGTTGAGACACTGAACCGAAAAAGAGATTAAAAGAATAAACTATCTTCCTTTAATTAAAAGGAAACAGTTATACAGGCAAACACTTCTTTATATAAGAGCAAAAGTGTAGCTGTGTGGCAGATAGTTAAAGGCTTCAGATGAAGATGTCTTGGGGCTAGTTGAGTGGGGGAGGGTGATTCGTGTGGAGACGTGAGAAGGAGCGAGAAGGAGCGCGGGGCGCGGAAGTGCGCTGCAAAACGACGACGACGGCCACGAGGCTGCGTCGGATCTTATCGCACTTATCTGCTATATTGATTGCGCCCGTGTCGAAAGCCTCGCCTGGCCAAAAGCGGCGCAAAGCAGATTGAAACCTGAACGTACACGATGATTGATTATAACGTAATGGACACCGACGCCTGCCTGCGACTCACTCAATACGGTATTTTAAATACCTTTGCGACTACACTAAGGAATTTGTAATGCGAGCGCGAATATTCCAGTTAGTACCTACGTTGATATAATTTGAAGTTTTTTTTTCTCATTCTGTGAGTTCAAACATGCTCATTCTCAACGTGTAATTTTGAGCGCTTTTTAATTTCTATTGTTGGAACACGTATTTGTACAAGAAGTTTCATGGCGGCAGTAACTAAGAATACCATATTATTTAGTAGATCAGTTAGTGGTTTTTTTTTCAACGTTTCTGAGAAATTTTCGTTATTCTGATTTAGGGTAAAAATGGTACGGTATACAGGTCTTGCTGATGTGAGAGAAGAAGATGCATTCTGCAGACGGTAGATATACGAACATGTGCAGGTACCTCGGCATTACCAATTACCAGAATTTCACGCTGTTATCGGCCCATAACGGTGGTGTAATGAGTTTTAAAGAGTTTTTCGATCCGTGGAATTCAAAATCTTTGCGAGCAGGCAGGATCTTAATCTGAAGATCCAAGATGTACACACGATGCGCTGAACTTGTTTATAGTGAGACTTATGTTCTCCGAAACATTCTTCACGGCATCATGTGATTTATGTTCGCATTTGGGAAACTATTAAAAGCTGGAAATATCGCCTTGCTCTGCTGGACTTAGATGTTTATTTATGAACACGAGTAAAAGCAATACTCTTTTTATTATTTTATTCAGCAATGGCAGGGCAATATAAATAATGATCACGTAGGTATATGAAAAGGCTCACGAATTTCGCGAGGTTAATGCGTTGTCGCCGTACCTACAACATGTTATTAAGAATAATAACGGGTGATAAAGCTGTAAATTGTGGTACGTGAGTTCGAAGCACTCTCGAGCAGGCACCTCGGTCCCTCGAGCCGCGTGTCCACTCTCAAATGGAAGGATCGGTGGCCGTCAAATAAATCGCCAAAACATGCGACTAATTTACACTTGTCATGACTTCACGACTGATCCAATTCTGTAACATTTAAAATTGATATTTAAAAGTGACATTAAAACTGAATGTCGCGTTTGTTAAACATGAAGATAAAGCACCCGTTAAGTCCAAGGCCAGTATCAGGTAAAACATAATGTCTGCTATGAGATATGCTTACCCGCTTTTAATACGTTTTAGCTGGTGCTAAAACGTATTAAAAGCGGGTAAGCATATCTCATAGCTGCACCACTGTGGTTTAAGGAAAAGTAAACAGAAAACTATAATGAGACGTTCAAATTGGGAAGTGAATCAGACAGTGATCAGAATGAAAAAACGGGATTTTTAGGGTTCCGTAGTTCAAGTTTTGTCATGTCCGTCCGTCCGTCCGTCCAACCTCGCTTACCTTCCAAAGGGTTAGTGCTAGAAAGATGAAACTTTGTATGGATATGTGTATTTACCACGTCTACAAAGTGCTAAAATAATCACGAAAAATATTTTTTTTGGGGTACCTCCCTTACACGTAAAGTGGGGATGATTTTTTTTTTCTCGCGTCTACCCCATATTGTGGGGTATCATTAGATAAGTATTTTAAAAACATTGAGCGGTTGCTAAGACGACTTTTTGATTTAGGTATCCGTTTGCGATATATTCAACTTTAAAGTGCATTTTTTTGTTAAAATAGGGCGCCCCCCTCCCCTCTAAAAGTTAACGGCTGGCTCGAAAAATCTGAAAAAAATCATGATGGTAGTCCATGTGATGAACTTTGGAGGAAACCTATAACGGCTTAAATAACTTTGTTAGTTCAGGAGTTATAGAGGCCTAACTTGTAAAAAGAGCATACTTGGAAAACTTCGTACAAAAATAACGAAATAATATTTTGTATTATTTTATAATATTTTATATGTTTACTTAAACATGTAAAATTAAATTAAAATAGTTTATTTCTGTAACTTTCTTGTACAATATTATTCTGTGGCTAGAACCTCCCAGGAAGTATGTAGTAGCTTGTATTGGGTGGTTCTGCTCCTCCTTCGCATCAACATATTTTTAGGTAACTAGATAACTAAACTATTTTAAGTAATTACAAACAAGTATACAATGAATGAAAAGTTAGAGATACTGGTATGACTTCTCCTTATGTGTGTGTGTGCATGCGTATGTAGTGTGTGTGTGTGTGGTGAGGGTGTGTGCGTGTGTGTGTGAGAGGGTGTGGGTGTGTGTGTGCCTTTATGATAGTTAGAACATACTATTTCTCATATAGGCTGTGTGAATTTGACTCCTAATTAGGAGACTTTTAGCCCTACGATGTAATATCTTGGGATCGGGAAGTACCGTCAATTTACTGATGTTGATACCGCGAGACTCGTCTATTTTAGTTACTTTCATAGTATTATGTCGTACGGTATTTTGCTATGGGGACGGGCTGCAGACATCGAGTCTATTTTTATTCTGCAGAAAAGAGCCATCAGAGCCATATATAGCCTCCGCAGGCGTGACTCTCTAAGGGAATTGTTTAAAGATATTAACATCATGACGGTACCTTGTCAATATATCTATGAAAACATTATGTACGTAAGGAAAAATCTACATCTTTTTAGTAAAAGAGGTGAAAGACACAATTATATCACTAGAAATAGGGAGCAATTAGTTCAACCAGGTTTCAGGCTGGCTAAAGTACGAGTAGATTCATCTTTCATGGGGTACTGTTTAAAATGTTACAATAAAATACCTCCCCACATAATAGTACAAAATGAAACGAAATTTAAATCTTGTATAAAACGCACACTATGCAGCCGCATATTATAAATTGGGGGATTACATCGCTGATAAAAATGCTTGGCTAAACGCTGGTCCTGCTCCATAAGGACGCATAAATAAATTGATTAGCATTTGAAAATACTGTTGGAGCTGCTGAAGATTATAAAATACTTTTTTTTGCATTATATAAACTCAATCTCCTAGTATTGTATAATTGTATAGCACATGTGTGAGTACTATGTAGTACATACTATAAAGCTACCATTTACTGGGTACGTCTTTCATTGACTTGAATGTGCACTGGCAGCAGAGAGTATGTCATGCTCACTCAAATGTCTCGCTGATGGTGGCGCATGTGTTGGATCATTTGGCTCCCTTCAAAATGGTTGAGCTGAATGGTGCTAATCCATGCGTCATGTTCGTGAACGGGCGCCGTCAGGAGGGACTGGTCATCTCTTTGCTGCCATGGCTTATTTTAATTTAATTTAATATTTGAATTGTTCTTATTTTTATTTTTTTAAACTTTTCATTACGGACGCTTTTAACGTTCTGCATCGTTCTCACATGCATAATTTCTAACATGAATGATGTAACCAATACTTTGTAACCATATTATATTGATTTAAAAGAGTATCCATGGAGTTTCTTGCCCGTTCTTCTCCATAGGTACCTACGCTTTGGAATGGGCAACTAGCTTCATTTTTCTGACTGACCGACCCCTTGACAATTCAAAAGTTCCTGTAATGGTTTAATTGAAATAAATATTTTGAGTTTTGAGTTTTTACCACTAGAAGTCACGAATATTGTCTAGAGTTCGTATTTAAATAATAAGTTCTCTATATCACAGTACCCAAGCCGCTCGAGCTCGCGGACGATTGTTTTTTTATATTCATGGAATTATAGGTTGTATATTTGTTGTGAAGTTTATTATATAGATAGGCAGAGTGGGCTTGAAATTGACGCCTGGCAAAAAGAGTTCTACAGCGAAGAGCAGTGGCCACATTACATTTTCTTCTACCTGTTTGAGCTATATAAACGTAAGGTAATGTTTTATGTAGTTTAAGTACCGAGTTGATGATATAAAGTTTTCGAAGTGACAATATTTTATGATTTAGATATAGTTCGTCAGTAGGAAATCTAAATGGCTTAAAGAACATTGTTTTTATCAAGCATCTCTGGGCTCTTTCTGCTTCAAGGAATTTAACTTTAGTGGCACCACCCCAGATGGGAATACAATAACACATAACTGTTTGTGCAAAATATTAAACATAAAATCATTAAAAATATCTATTGGACACGATTTTATTATGGATGGACGGAACCCTCTGTGCGCGAGTCCGACTCGCACTTGGCCGGTTTTTATTAGGTAGACACGTAATAAAAACACACGTAAACACGATTGTTTCTTAAGTATTTTAATATGTAGGTAGGTACACCAACTACAAAAAGCTCAACTTTCAGGAAATCCAACGAAAAAATATTTCTGATATAACGAGCTTCGAAAACAACAGTCTTAATAACTTCCTGCACCGCATGACCCATAAAACGAGGATTGACAAGAAACACCTACAAAAAGACTTCCACTTTGTTGTTTCTTCTAGCCTTTCCAATAAGTTTGAGTTACTATTCAAGTAGTTGTGACATTAGTAGGTACATGTATGTAACGTTGCGTGACGTCCACCTGTCGCGTGCCGGCGCGTGCCCAACTGCCGGCGACGCTCAACCGTGGCCGGCGCGGGCGCCTGCACTTGCCGCCGAGCGCACCCACCGTGGACAACACCTGACGCGCCACCACAGTCGCATAACGTCACCCGCGACGTTGCTATGACAATCCTTTACCAAAGAAACATACACACCTAACGACGAACACTTTCGATTTGCAATTGAGAGTTTGTAGAGTTTCGAGTTTGGACCATAAAGTCATTTGGCACTGCACACAGTGAATTTTTGTTTTTTAACTCGGAAGTAAGCAAATAATCAAGTTGAGGGTGTCTCTATTCTGCCCGTCAAAGCTTGTATTTATTCTGGGAGTCCTCCATCTATCTATACGAGTAATAGTAGCAAGCGCGGTAGCAGCGTAGGAGTGTACCGAAGGAAGTGTGCTGTAGGAAGACCGCCTATTGTATTCGATATTTTTTTTGTTATGTATTTTTGTGGTGTACAATAAAGTATATCTATATAAATAATAGTTTAGTTATCCAGTAAATTCGCATCTTCGTTCACCTTACTTAAACTCTACCTACTCTAAAATACAAGGAGAAGGTTGTGTAGGTACAAGGAGTTAAAAGCTTAAGTGTCGGGTTAGACCGGCTTGCCGGGACCTTCAATAGTTACCCCGTTTCAATATTCTGTAGCACAAGGGCATAACCATTATACTTTGATTCATGCTCACCAGATCTTCCTTCTCCAGGGGTGATCGGTGGGTAAAACCCACATCAAAAATATGTTTGTTTTTTTAAATAGGGACAAACCTTCCAAAGACTAGTTTAAACTCCCCGTTAGCTTAACATGTTAGCAGGTCTTCGTAAGAATCTTAAAAATAAAACGAGAAATTCCCAAAGTGGTTAGTAACTAAATAGTATTTTTATTACAGTATTTTCTTTATTGTAATTTTGAATTATCAGGCAAAACAGTATAATTACACTAATATGCACGCTAATGTTCTGTAAGGCTTCAGTTAAGTTAGGATACACTTAGATTCTCCAACCGATATACCGACCACTCCAATACTTGACACGACGCATCATTTCACAGTTCGGTGAAACACTGAGAATGAAACTAAAGAGCTGAAGGCAAGATAATGGACAGCTTCGCAACCGAATATATAAATATATGTAATGATTTGAAGCTTGACGAGGTGAATAGGTATAAACTATTTTGAGAGAGTGATATTCGGCTAATAGAATTACATAATAAATCGTCATAACATAGTGCACTGTGATTTTACAAATGTTTGAAGGAGGTCCACAATGGTAAATGTGCATCAGCTGGCCTGTATTCTACGCCTGAGACTGGAAAGCGTTACACCTTCACCGGCAAGTGTCCTTACAACAATTCTACAATTCTATTCCACGCCGCATGTGTTCTAGAAATCATGCGGGTACCCGCTTAACTGCCACACATTCACCTGTTTCTAACCAGAAATAGACATGGTGTTAGGAGGATATGGCTATCTAACGAGTTGCATTTATGTTATTAATTATTAGTTTCTGTAAGACAACGTTTTAAAAACAAATGTTAGCTCCGGCCTCGTTACAGATGGACTTGACATCACATGCCTACTCAACCTACCTATCTATATCTACCTATTTATATATCTTCGTTTATCAATGAAATAATGTTGTTAAGCAAAGATGCTGTGAATCAATCATTTTTACTCGTACGCGTAGGTATACTTCTCTGTCTAGAATAAAGTATTTTATTTTGGCAAACAGCGTGGGTTTAATAATAATTGATACATTTGCAAAAACTAAAAAAGGCCTCAAAGAAAACCAATAAAACAAGAAAACATGTAAAAATATGAAGGATAATATCAGCACACTGGGTGGCCACTGTGAACAAACAACTAGATCGCCTACGCTAACTTCATTGAGGCTGGCGCCAAAGGTTATCAGCGACCACCAGTTGCCATGCAAAAGAGTTTACGCAACATACGTTTTAGTTGGCGCTTGTTACTTGAACAGCGGTAACGGGAAACAACGACAAACGGTCAAGTGAGTGGAAAAAATGATGAATTCAGCGCGTGCTGGTCGTGTGTCGGCGCGCATGTCCTGCGCACGCGCCACCCGCCACGCTCCGCCGCATCACACCCTCTACCCCTATCCTCTACGTTACCACTTTTTACATTTTACAAATACTCTTCTAACCGTCATGTGCGCGACAGTTGGACTTAGACGCTGATAACTGATAACGCTGCTATAACATTAACAGGCCCGTGTAATTAAAACAACAGGGGATGCGTAAGGTATGGCTGTGCATATTTAAATATATCTACTGGTCCGAGACCAGCATAGTTATTTTATGTGGTCGTAACATACGATTAAATATCGTACCCTATTTAAAATTGTCTATTAGGTAATACGGGCTGATGTCTGCAACTCCACGACAATGCGCGTATTTTGTGTACAGAAAAAGCACCCATCACATCTACCGTAGGCGAACGTATGCGCTGCGCAAACGCGACGATTACGCCGCGGCTAGAGTTTCGGTACAATCATAATGACGTGATGCTACGAGCGACTACGCGACGTCAATCTACGTTAAAAGCGATGGCACAACGCACCCTCAAAATATATGAGCTCCTTAATGTCCAAAATAGTTATTAAAAACCCTTGCTCGTAAATAGTATGATATGAAACTTATAGATTGACAGAAACCTTCACCTCGTTTTGGAAAAAGCGATACCATCAGTAAAAGCAACAGAAACCAACAGCTACCGCACGACTGCAGGTTTGCATAGATACATCTACATCGCTGCATAAAATTAAGCATTTAGTTTTCTTACTTTTTGACATTATTAAATACGCCAACTAGTCACCATAGAACGGTGTGCCCAAGTGACTTTTATTAAAAAACAAAACGTCCAAATAACGCCCGTATCCTTGCATTAGTGGGTGAGCTTGTATGCGTACCATAATTTGGAACGAGTGTGTATAAAAGTCCATATAAGGACAATAATGCACTATTGTGCTCTGAAACCAGTGAGTAAAGTAATACAGGTTAGGTGTCGGGAGGAGTGCGGCGCGACGCGGCTCTGTGCGGCGCGGCGACTTGCGGTGCGGCGCGCACGCAGCCGCGCGGGGGCGACAGAGCTGCGCGGTTGTATTTTATTTATAATTACGGACGACGACCCGAGACCCGGACCTGTCGCGATTTCACCTGCTATTATTGCCATTTTATTCATTGTTATTGCATTTATTACGTTGCTTGTTACAGATTTTACTGTCTGTAGGTTTTAACGAATGGCTCTTAATGATGAGACTATATCTCCGTGCTGATTTCTCCTTATAAACGCGCACGTGTAACGATCTCATCTTATAGTGAGTGGTGCCGATTTAATTGATATGATTAAGTTTTTAATGTTCCACCAGTCCAGATACACAATGTAAAAAGAAAGTAAAAGAGCATTTACCATTAATGTTTAACTTTCATATAATAAATGTTCTTGTTCCTTCGGTTGATATTGATGATCCTTTTCATTAATTATTAATATTCTTGGGATATCAATTTAACGTCGACTCATGTCAGGACATACTTTCTACATACTTAATTGTTTGTGTGAGCCTTTGTGCAACTGACGTTAACTACCTACAGTTAAAAAATCATAAGATACCGATAGCTCTGAAAGTGATCGTACCCACTACACAGGCATACACTGAATTACAGGATCCAAAACATTAATTTATATGATGTAATGATACTGGCTAGAAACTTCTAAGTACTGACGTGTCTTTGATAAACAGAATGCGATTTTACAAGTACCTATAGCCTCATTGTGAACCTGATTACAATATTAGCTCTGTTGTTTCCAATCAAACGCATACCTAATAGTAATACTTTCCCATTGTGTCACAAAAAATCATATCAAAACACTTCTCCACACTATTGGCATTCATACAGCTATACAATGGGATGACCACCTGTCACTATATACCTACGCCATTCTCCGAATGAATTCGGCAATTCGAAACGTTAATGGCGTAACTTTAGATACATACCTTGTCGCAAAACATCCTGCAGCAGCGCGCAGCTAGTGATACTTTATGTACATATCGGCACTAACTTAACCTGTCGCGGAGTTCACGTATGTAGTAAGCTACAAAAAGGCGTAATACCGGAATGACATAATTAGTGATACGTGAACCTGATGTATCGGCGCCGTGATCCGAGTGACGAGCAGGTCGGAGGTGAGGCCGGGCGGCGCGGCGAGGTGCGCCTCCTACGCGCGGTACCGTTACACACCGGTTAATTTTTATGCAGACACCAGATTATTGTATTAACGCCCGCGCCCTCTAGCGAACAAGGAAACCGATCGAGAACAAAAGACCGCTTCGATTTGATCCGAGTAACTGTCTCGATGTAAAATGTAAAAAAAAACCGGCCAAGTGCGAGTCGGACTCGCGCACGGAGGGTTCCGTACCATTATCTATAAAAATCACGTCTGTTGTATGGGAGCCCCCCTTAAATATTTATTTTATTTTAATTTTATTATTAAAGTAAAAATACAACTGAGTATTTTGTGAATATTTCAAGTGCCTACCTGTTGCCATTATTGATATCGAGCAAAAAAGGGTAAAAAAATCGCGTTTGTTGTATGGGAGCCCCCTTTAAATATTTATTTTATTTGGTTTTTAGTATCTGTTGCTATAGCGGCAACAGAAATACATAATTTGTGAAAATTTCAACTGTCTAGCTATCACGGTTCTTGAGATACAGCCTGGTGACAGACACACAGACAGACAGACGGACCGACAGCGAAGTCTTAGTAATAGGGTCCCGTTTTTACCCGTTGGGTACGGAACCCTAAAAATAACTCATGCCCCGAGCGCTTTGTAATAATCATATTAAATTCGTATCACAGTTTTACATGAATGTCACGTCACTCAAGAAAATGTTGGTAACGGAATTATGTTCGTTTGATTCGTATCTTGTTTTCTTTATGACAATTTACAAAAGCGTTCTGTGTGGAACACGAAAATTTAAAATGATGGAGTTCCCAATGATAACGTGTCAAAACTTGCAAAATGAAAGTAAAAAAAGTTGCAATATTTTTTTGACTGCGATATTTAATTATTAAATCATTTGGGCGTAGGTATATATGACCAAATATTAACATCACAAAAGGTTGGCTGCATATTTTATTATCTGGTTCGCATAACCACAGTGAGAGACGAGAGACGACGCTGACGGTTCGTAATTAACATTGGATGCTAATGTTAGCGGCGGGTGCTCAACTACCGAGGAGTATGCTTAAGTATGTTTTTATTGCGAGTCTTGAGATGCTCGACCCGTGACTCATCCTGCCTACACACTTCCATAATTTTTGTTTATTTATTGGCTTCAAATAAAAAATGACAATGAAAGTTAAGAATAGCAAATTATACCTATTTCCGATTTTACACTATCGTGATAAATTAGAGACTATTATGTTGAAAACCATTCACATTTATAACCTTTGAAGCATTTGCATGTTAATATGATGTAAGCGCGCTGCCCGTTGATGTCTTTTGTTACGGCCGTCCACTCGACCGCTCGCACATACCTTTTATTAGGTTAACGAAATGTTTAAACTTGATCGAATTCGATTAAGTTTCAAAACTAAGTTAACATTTACATTGAACAAAAGCTGTTATCTTTATATTATCTTTTGCCAGTTTACCTACTTTAGAATTTTTCAAGGTTTTTTTTTAATTATCAAGCCTTAATATTATTGCCAATGTTCATAGATAGGTAAAACTGCTGCTACTAAAACTTGTCAGTATCTCCATTATTCACAATAGTATCTATTTTTTTTTTTAATTAATATATCAATTGATTTATTGAACTAATGAAAAGGTACAAGCAATAAAAACTGACGCTTAGGTGACCCTTATTTGGCACTTAATAGGTAGCCACTAGTGCACTTTGCATCTGTTTGCACTATCAGTCCCGCATCGAATTCCGGGACGATAAATTAAATATCTGCTAAGTATTGTATCAAAAACAATGAGATATAGACATCCAAGCTATAAATATTTGCTTTTATTTCACTTCTGTTTATCGAGTTGATGCAAAACTAAGATTGCGCAATCACAGCCTCCAAGCTTAAGGAAATAAAGCATCAGAATCCATTTACGCGGATCCACAAAGCATCGCTACCGGTGAATAATCTTTTCAGAGTCGTTGAAGCGCGACGTCGCCGCCCACGCGCCGCAGCTACCCATAGCTCACGGGCCGCTGTGTCGTGCTTATTGGCACAGGATCGCGCGATTTATCGCGTCGCCGTCACACCTCCGCCGCGACACTCGCTCTCTGGATATTGCGGACACGGCGACACTTGGCGACACTCCGGTGACACACGTGGCTCGCACCTCGATCACTGTGCGCTAACGACACCATCTGTCTCCCGCGTAATCATAAAACGTACGAGATGACGTACTCACGCGTGTTTGTTCTCTGATTGTAGTCGGCCGCTACTAATGTATTCTAGACATGATTTTTATAAAACCACACTTAGGTATTTTACCTTTTTTGTAACTTTGTATTATTTTCTTATTTAATATCGTTAAGGAAGTTAAACTCCTTTTGCTGCGTAATAGACAAAACGGTGCAACAAGTGCCACAGTCTAGTGGTTTTACAGCGCAATATAATAACGATATTAAGATTTTATGGGTACTCACTCAGAAACTGATCAATATAATGTTAGTAGTTATGAAACTCGGAGCAAAGGATATCAAACTCAATTAACAAAGCTATAAATTATTGGCATTAATGTGCTTGTGACTTTGTGACACGGCTGTCGTATTGACTACGGTTTGTAACAGTTCGTGCTTCAGCTCAAGTGACGAAACTACTTATAATTTAGATAAATATACAGATTTTATTTTTGAAAACTCCTCAAAAATCGTAAATCTTGTCTATAGTGAAAGGTTGGATATACATTTGTTAATTTTCAGTTAATTCAATTTATTTAAGCTATAGACATAACTGGCCATGCCTGATGGAACCGTTAATTAGGTACCTTATAACAATACCTATAAGTAATTAAAGAATATTTAAAAAATAGGTACATTTAGCATCTACTACCGTATTTATTATTATGCTTTCTTTGACTCTCGTAACCGTTTTTTTATGATTCTATCAAAAATATTCACAGGCAGAGAAAAATAGCGGTTCTCGTAACCTAGATAAACAAATAAGTGCCCTCCCTGGTCATCATCATCATTGACAGCCATGTTACCCCCACTGTTGAGTATAGGCCTTCTCCTTTTTATCCATGCTTCCCTAGCCTGTGCTAATCTCATCCAGGTCTTCCCCGCGGCTGTTGTTCTGCCAAAGCTACTTCTACCGTCTCTGGGCAATCTTGTTAGTTAAAAACAACAATTTTAATATGCACAATACAGCAGGCACACGAACACACCCCTAAAAAATCAGCCCTAAAACCTATAAGCTAATGTTTTATACATTAGCTTATAGGTTTTAGGGCTGATTTTTCAATCATCTGATAACTTTATTCGAGGAATACATTTATTGTTAACACATGATATTGGTTATTGTATTTCTATTAAAATTCCTATATTAAAGGCTCAAATTAATCTTTTTAATAGTATAATTAAATAAATCAAATAACTGCTTTAGTACTGTACCTCTCACGAGCAGTATTAATGTGATTAGTGCATGTAGCTGTTACTAACTTTATTGGCCGTGTTCATTGTATTGATTAATCGTGCTACGATTATAATATTGTGTAATTGCAATGCGCCACATAGACACGCCGAGTCATATTACACACGCCTATTAATAAAAGTTATCAACACTTAAATTATTATATGATAAAATCACTGAACAATATGTTTATCGTGATTAACAATTTTCTCCAATGGGTATTTCCGTAATCTCTGAAAAGCTCGATGTGACAGTAAAGTACATTATTTTGACGTCACAGCATGTTCCACACAAAGGTTTGCAGGCGGAAATCTTCAACATCAAAATGTATCGAGTGTGTGAGGAGATTATAAATCGTTACAATGTCATATCAAGAGTGGGTTAGATAATTTATTGAGAGGTGCGCATTGAAATCACATTTATTTGTGCGCACGCGCCGACGCGACGCGCGACGTTACAAATCATGCTTATCGCCGCAGCTTGACTTGGTCCATTGCCGCCGCCAGCCCTAAATCTAGACGGATCTAGATATTTACGTACGACGTGGCCTCTTCAGCGCTGCACATAACATAGTACCGAACGGTAACGTCGCGCCGAGCCGCCTTGCGCAACTCTGCAAATTGGTTTATTTCACGAACAAGTACGTACACACGTTCATGGTATTATCTATCTAAAATCTCCGTACTACATTAATAATGTTTCTAGTTTAAAAGATATAAATAATTAAACATAACAATAC
Source organism: Apamea anceps (assembly GCA_951799955.1). NCBI lineage: Eukaryota > Metazoa > Arthropoda > Insecta > Lepidoptera > Noctuidae > Apamea > Apamea anceps. The sequence goes on along the minus strand of OX637505.1, from coordinate 11,241,870 downwards.
CAAAGCTCTTCTTGAACGAGGTCAAATTAGTGTCGAAACCCGTTTGCGTTATCTTTAAGGCGATCACTTATAAGTTATAACTAATAGAAAAGTTCAAAGTTCTATGAGACTATTAGGTGTGAACTCTAATTGGTACCGCATATCAGCGATCGATATCGGATTAGATAATCACGATGCAAATAGGAACAGAATTAATTAATGAGAATGCATTGGATTGGCCGCAGTGCGGGGACGCAGCGCACGCGCCGCGCTCGGCGCGGGCGGCCGCGGTGGTCGTCGGTGACCAATCACTGCGACTCGCACACGCATTCGCGCTCTCAACAACACGTCTTCACTGACTACCACTAATTGGCATTCGTATAAGATAATGTGTATTTTCTCCTATTATTGCATCCGTGTGTGTCCTCGCACTATCGTTAACGTAATTTAACTAGGTTCCAGCTCCAGGTTGATTGCGTTGAGAAAGGAATGTCGTATCATAGCGAAGGACTAATTACATGTTTTAACGAAAAGAGTACTTTTTGTCTTTGTGAGAACACAAAGAGCCAATTTAACAAAATAAAAATACTTTTAACGACAGAAATGAGAGTAGACTCGTTTTACTCGTTGTATAACTATCACTACTCGTCAACAGATGTCACTGCGATTTAAGAATGCCTAAATTCTTAATAAATTGTTACGATATAAGTTTCGTAAATTGCTTCAATAATATCTTAATTTCAAACAAATCTATAGAAAAGTGCCAATAATAAGTACCTATCTGACGTTTAAGAAACGTGCACTTGCCTGACAGGGTCACAGGTTAACGGAGAGATTAATATCTTATTGGACAACTTTCGTACCAGTAACCCTCATGATCTGCTTTATGTTCTGATAAACTTATTGGATTATGATGTCAATTAAATTTTAAATGTTTATTCATTGAATGAGTCGGTGGTTTGTGTGAATGTTGGGAAACAATGTCTTGAGTTTGATGATTTTTATAAGGTAGGTACTTACAAAATTTAACTTAGAGGTACAATATAAATGCCATAGCTATTGGAGCGGTAATTGGGTAATTTAGCAATCACTAATAAAACGTGATGGTGTTTTTGAGTATGAGCTTAATTTAATCTTCCGTTGTGTCATAAAAATAATGAGTAGTTAATTTTATCATAGGAAAAGCTAACTGAATTTTCATTTACGACTCATTGGAGGTTTTTAATTTGCCTTTGCTTTTTCTGCAAAAAAAGGATAAATAGAGCTTTTGATACCAGCCAAGGAAAACTGGGCCTGAAGTAAGACTTAATGATAAACTTTTTTCTTCACCTTTCTATACCAGTTTCCGGGGTTTTCTGTTTTTTTTAGGGAAACATGCATTCTTATTGTGAGTTTCGTCATCCATTCAACCTTTAGCAGTTGCAAGACAAGAAATAGGATTTAAAAAAATCCTGTTACTTGAAAAACCGTAGCTTCGTATAAAGAAAATCATGCGAGGTACGGGTTACGGGACGGTACATAGCTCGTTGCCTTATTATTGTGAACCGTAAAGTACCTGCATACTTACTTAGTCTTTTCTTCTTAACGCGCACACGCAGAAAAGTAGTTATAACGGTAGCCTCGACATCTCAAGGATAGCTTTAAATATTTTTATGGGAGTTCGTTAGACAAATCTTTATGAGCTGTTATGTTGCATGATCAAGATTCAAAGAAGATAATATGAAAAACGGTAGGAAACTTGAAGAAAGTTTAGTGCCAAAGTGTTGAGTGAGTAATGTTGGTGGATATTTTAGGTATTTCCATTAATTAGGTATAGGGGAGGTGGCGGCGGGTGCGGACCGCTGTGACCTCGTGGCCGGGTGACCGGCGGCGGCTGGCGCCCACCGGCTAATGCTCGACCCACATCAGACCGGTGCCCGTGCTTTGCGCTATTGTCTCGATAAACTCGCTGCCGCTAAATAACCACTTACTGAACCACAAATTGCGTCTAAAGTAGACGCGACGCGAACTTTGTTTGTTGCCTATTAAAACATTGCTTATGGTTTATAGTTGAGATTATGATGCTACATTGTTTATTTGGCGGTTTTAAACGATAGAAGGTTCGAGTTCCCATAAAATTTGATTCAAGTCCTCTATTTTGGTACATGATGATGCTAGATAAGTTTGTATAATCATAGAATTCGTGTATAATATCGGTCCACCGAAGATAAGAATGATCGTTTGATCTTCTCTAAGATTAAAAACCGAATGAAGTTTTTAAATAGGTAGGTACTTATGTACTACTAACTTCATTTACACGTCATTATCATCCTCTTGGGCTTATACCAAATTAATGTGACGCCAGCGCCGGTTGTCTTTTTCTTTCGTATCTACATCTCTTTCAGTCTCATTTAAGTATTTCACCTCGCACCTATTACAATTTTTCGTGTATTATTTTCTTTCCCCGGTCCTCTGGATCTTGTGCTAAGTAGTGCGAATATGAATTGTCTATATGTACAGACGCCAGCAGGTCAAGCTACCCGAAACGGTCAAATTTTCCCAATCGACCTTGAACCTTAATACTTTAGCGACAAAGTTGAAAATCTATTAAAGAAATTTGACAGATTGTAGTAGCTTGATGTGCTGGCGTCTACACAACTACGTTGGGATCTGCCGCGAAGCCGCTGCAGGATTTCCGGGACCCACATTATGGTGATTGTTCAAAATCTTATTGGTATTATAGGTGTAATTTTGAGGCTGATTGAAATAATTTATTTGTCAGTGTTAGTTCTGGGTGGTATAAGGTCTAAAATTAAACTTACGGATGTTTCTTGGTATTATTTTGAATAAGGTAGGTAAGTGAAATTTTCGTGGTGTTGTAGTAGCAATTTCTACATAACGAACTTGTAAAAGCACTTATTTCCCAAAATGGAGATCACGCATCATGATCATGATCACGCGCATCCCGCATTCGGTGAACTAACCATTGTTTCGTAGAACACAATATGCTCAATGCTACGACTCCAGATGACTTGTGTAATGCTAGGAAATATACAGGGTTATATGAAAGAATACAGCTAGTTAAGTTTATGACATGTTTAATTTTCTGCTTATGGAGGTAACAGAAAGGAACGCGATTAGACCACCGGCTTAGCTATAGCCTCATTGATAAGTATTATTTTAATACAGTACATTAAAATAATAGCATAATGTTATACTTTTCTCAGAATATATTAATCATTTATACTTAAGGCACTTTGTACATGGCTTAGGATACGAATATAATTTTAATAAGTGTATGACACTCGGCAAATGCCATATGACTAGCGTAGCCACAGTTGACGTGACTGAATATAACCTTACATTAACTTATTATAACTTATGCCAAAAAGTCTAAATTTACATTGGTCCCCTATACATGAAACGTAAAAATATAAATTTACACAAAGTTGAGATTTAAACCATTTACAAAAATAATTTAATTTTAAATACTTATACTACTAGAGCGTCGTTCAGCTAACGCTAACACTTAGAGGATGTTACAGCTAAATAAGAGATCGAGGATCCTGCGGGGCTCAGTCTTTTTAATAGGCATGCACGGGAGCGGGCGGAGGCAGGGGCTGGTGCGAGTGCGACGAGGACATCGCTTCCGGGCGGTACTCGTAAGGCGAAGCCCCGGGGACTCCGCAGCCTCCTTCCAGGTGCTTGCTCAGCAGGGACATTCGAGAGAATGTCTTGCCGCAGCCGGAACAGGAGTACTTCTTAACGTCTGAATGAGTTTGGAGGTGAGCGCGCAAGTTCGACCTGTCGGCGAAAGCGCGGCGACAATGATGGCAAGAGAACGGCTTCTCTCCAGTGTGCGTGCGGATGTGTCCCTGCAGCAACCACGGCCTGGAGAATGCTTTGCCGCAGAGGTGACATTTACAAGGTAGGGTGTGGGTTCGGATGTGCATCTTCAGCGCTCCGAGAGAGGTGTATACCTTAGCGCAATATTTGCAGCTGAACGATTTCCTTGCGAGGCTTCCCTCAGCCGCGGCGCAGTGGTATTGCTGGTGTTTCGACAGACCAGAGTAAGTCGAGTAGGATTTGGCACAATCCGGGCACTGATAGCGAGGGCGTCGAGGTGCTGACACGGAAATTCCAGAGTCCGAGGAGACTGATCCGGGTGAGCGCAAATCTTCGGGGCAAGGTGGCGGTGACACTGATGATGGTGGTGAGGCGGGCGAGTAATGATGCGCGTAAAGTTGCGGGTGCGCAGGTGGAGATAGTGAAGGTGCTGCCGGGTACAGCTCTTCCAGGGGGTAAGGTGCGTACAGCGTCGGCAGGTACGCGTATTGCGGTGTGGGGCGAGCCAGCTCTACCGGCGCAGGCTCCAAGCGAGCGCGACATGCAGCCAAGTACTCGAGTTGTTGTTGAGGCCACTCGCGAGGCTCCACCTTAACTGCTGTCGTCGACAGCGGCGATGAAGCTTTGCTTGGGTAGTTGCCAGTTTTAGAAAGGTCTTCAGGTTTTGTACTAAGATTTTGGGGTTCATCGTTTTCTGTGTCACCTGTTGACAAAAAAAAATGGAACAATTAATGATTGTACTATTTTAAATATCTACCTACTTGTTTTCCTTTTTACATGTCAGTAAATAATTATTATTTATTGATATGTTTTAAGATTTTAAAAGGGTCAATATATTTTTATTTATTTGAAATAGATAATGTTTACAATATTACATTATAGCGCTAATCGTGGGTTTAAAAGTTATTTTTTATTATTTTAAAGTAGGCAAGTAAAGTAAGTCTTAAGACGTTTAAATTTGATGGTAATTATTAACTAATTGATCATATAACACGAGACTTACAATGATAATCGTAGTAAAGTCGCGTGGCGAGGTGGGCGGGGTGAGGCGGCGTAGTGGGCGGCGTCGCCGGCCGCTCCTCCCGCACCAGCACCGGCCGCTTCTTCAGCGGACAATGTGCGTACTTCTTCGTCATCAGAGCGCGAGTGGTCTGTGAGTCCTCCACGAGCATGATGCACAATATTCACTAACACTTAAAAAAAGTCTTCAAAAAATGTTCGTAAAGCGTATCACAAGTTCACTTATAATCGTAACAATCCAAACATCACAAGATATCGTCGCAATCGCGTTGACAGTGTCGTGTTCGGGACGCGACAAACGTGTACGTGCACTCATCGGCGTCCTGAGCTCGAGTGGTGCGGTGAGGGAAGGTTCGCCGCTTATAAAGCGCTCCCCGTCAGCGGCGCGGCCAGGTGGCGGCGGGTAGGCCTCGCACGTGCGGCGTACCCAATCGGCGGAGGGCGCGGGGCGGCGGCCAATGGCGGCGCGGCGCGGCGCGGGGCGGCCGGCACCTGCGCCTCCGCACCCGGCGCGGCGGAACCGCTGCCTCTCAGTGCGATATGCCCAGCTTCCCCATCGCACCGGTGCGAACGCTCTCACTGCAAATGAAACGATTTTTTGCACAAAACTTGGGGTTAAGCACCTTTGAACTGAACCAATGCCGTTTTTTGAAATGCCTCCGATACCTTTGTTCGGTTCCATCTATTGTAAATTTAACTTGACGACATCAGCAACAGCTGGACGTTTCTCGTACAAAATCTAATACCCAGAATACTTGTGTATAAAATTATGCTAAAAGATGAAACAATGTTAGAATTACAATTAAGTCCGAATGGTTTTACACAAAATGATGAATAAAAAATCTGATCAAATTAGCGTCAATTGTTGAAAAATTACAGCTAAGTAGATAGTATGTATCGACCTACCTAATACTTTATAGAACGACTATCTAGGGACATATCTATGTAGACATAGGAAGTAGAAATAATTGTACCGACGCCTACGACAATAGTTCCTATGGATTATCTTACAAGTTACACCTTGCAAGTAATAGTTGTTAGAAACAATGCTGACACACTTAAACTTTCCAAGGAAGCACGAGGAGGCAATGGCGCACCATAGAATTCGAGCTGCGTTAATAGGCAAATTAATGTTTGTGCACTTCAAAATACATTCGGAGAATTCACTGGTAACACAATATATTATAAATAGCAAAGTGCTCGAAAGCCGTACAGACCTACCTAAGTAGGTACCTATGATAATTAAATATCCAAATATCAGTTAGGTCCCTAGGTACCCACTTTTCTGAAAAACTACTTTGAGGGGAATTCTGCGGATATAAAATAAGAATACACCCATAGAGAGAAACCTACATTTATTAAAGATTCACCATAATGAAGTCCCGGATATTTTTTATATCAGTTTCCTGTTAAAGACAATTAACCAAACAACTGAAAAGCATAAACTAAGCAATAAACCGTATGACTCAAGTAGGTATTACTTAATATGTCATCAAACAAAGCACGCATACACACGTCACGACGGGATCGCAGATAAATGAAACTTGATCGAAAAGCTACAGTAATCAAAATCATATAGGTGCGATTATGTATCGACCTAGTTAGCGAAAAAGGTATGTTATATGAAACCACGATGACACACAGCGAGTTATTATTAATTATTCGACACGGGACCAACTGATCGTCTTATTTGACCTTGTCCTCCTTCCTGTTGCGATTCGTCTTCCTTTTACGATTGTGTGCCAAAACACACAATTACATAAGAGTAACTCTTATCATATCTGACTACAAGTTACGCGGAATGAATTTTATTTGCATATCTCACCGACACTTGGCTTTTATACGATCGGAACTGAACACATTATTTTATTAATGGTTGGCTTGGATAAAAGTAATTTTATTAAAGAGCTACTTGTTATTATTGTAGGAATGCAGGAACAGCATTTTAATGCGTTTTGTGAAACAGGTAAAAACGTGTTCACTCAATATTTAATTAATGTAACTGTCGGTTTTCTTTACTAAGTACCTAATTAAAACTATCAAAATCTTAAGCAAGAAGAAAATGAAACTGATTATTACTTACGTTTAAATATGAACTTTGAATGTCAACGGTCAGATGTTGTCAATAATAAGATCGTGTGAAAATGAGCAATATACCTTTTTAAACTTTGATTCAACAATACAAAGTTCAGATAAAAACTACTCCCGGTACAAGTCACAGAATCATGTTGGAATGTCCACTCCGAAAATCACACGATCCTAACGGATAACTAATTCAATAATAGTAATAAACCGTAACCGGAAGGCTGAGAACCCGTTTATACTGCAGATCGTTAACAAAAACAGTTCCTTGTGTGTATCAAACCAAACAAGATATTTTTACAACCCCTTCCCAACGCGGAAATATAACGTCCATAGAGTCTTTGTTACATTTTTTATGCCACTAGTGTTAATTCCCACAGGTCAGACTGTTCGTCGGGCAATTTGGGTTTCTCACAGAACAAGTTCACAGTTTACAAAGGCAAAGTGCTATGTGCATCCCTTTCAGGCAAGCTATTATGCACTAATGTAGACCGTGTATTGTGTATTTCAGAATCTATAAGAGTTGGTAAATTACAACCATTTCTCATGTTTATAAATCACAACACAATAATATGAACCTTGACCGTGACGCTACTAATTGTCACGACGACGAAGAACTGCCCACGTAACCATTTCTTTTGTTCTTTTTTTGGAGATTAGTTGGTGTCGCTCTTAATCTCGTAACTGAAATTTCATTAGATTGCCACCTAAAGTAAACAAAGTTTAGTGCCTACCTATACTCGTAAATGCCCACTTTAACGTATACATAAACAGAGATGGATGAGCACATTCTCAGTATTAGTAATCCCACTTATACATTCATATAGCTGCAAAAGATATGCATAAACAAATTGACTTTGTTTTCTAATCAAATATGCATTAGTTTTCGATAATATCATCGCCGCCGTTTCATTGTGAGATTTCTATGAATAAGCAAGGAAGTTGCTCTTTGCGATATGATTTCACCGTACGTTTTGCTGGCTATGCAAGTTCAACGTTCAATTCACTTATGATATCATGATGACGAGGATCATGGTGCGAGGTGAAATTTACCTCATGACTCAGCGTACCTACAAGTATGTGTCAAGGGATCGACGTTAATTGACATCAACATCTCGATTGTATTTAATAATACTGTGACTAATCGCTTCGATCGATCGTCAACAAAAATACTTGGTATGGCAAAACGAGAGCTCTTCATTATCGAGTCATTTTAGGCTTTCGACACTATAAGTAGGCGATAATGACACGACTATAACAAACAGACAATCACTCATTAACTACCTAATTATTTCGTGTCCCTTTGAATGAAACGTTATCTCGATTATGCTTGGGAAACGTAAACATAACTCCGGAAGATGGTTGATAGTAAACAACATCAGACATTTATTGTTTTATCGAAATGAAGGGCATATTGATAATGACAAGTACATAGTCAACTCGTTAAGAGAATAAAATTGTTTTGTTTGACTAATGATTATCACCTTATTTATCTTATTGACAGAACTAATAACCAATTCGTAGAATGAGTTCAGTAAATTTTGTATTGTGAATGTCTTTAAACTTTAGTGTTACCTACCAACGGCCATTGGTCTACCAATGGCCGTTGGTTACACTAAAGTTTAGAGAATGTTATACATAGTTAGATTTTCTCTCCTCTTCGATTTAAATTTAATTTACTTATTCAATATATTTTTCTTTGTTACATTTTTGTTCTCATCTAATAGAAAATTATAGTTCTATAGTAAAAAGCCATTTTATCAATAAGGGTAATTACATGGCGAAGATGCGTAGGCCACTAGCAAAGAAGTTTACGGAAAAAAGTTCCTGCCCGTGAAAACGTGAAAGAAATTTTTTTTATCTTATTTTGTGGGAATTGTAAATTATACGAGTAGTTATGTTTATGTTATGAAATAGGTGTTAAATACGTTGGTGTCATCGTATCTTCGTTATTAACAAGTGTGATATGTGTCGGGGCGGCTGCGCGGCGGCCAGGTGCTATGTCGCGGGGGCAGGGGCGCGTGCGTAACGGTCGCGGCACGAGCGACGCAGGCGCAGGGGCCGCGCGCCGTGCGCTATGGAGTATGGCGGAAATAGCGATGGACAGGGGCGCCGCGCCCGGGGCAGGTGGTGCGATACAGCACTCTCAATGTCACACAATTGGCGGTTAATTCCTCGCATACATTACATACAAATGAACCTAATGTGCGATGGAATTTATTTTGATGTTCATTTCAATCATTTAAATAATAAAGTTGTTTTAATGATTATGATTGATCAAATTACTCGTTGAACTTCTATCAGTCCATGATCAGCAGTAGAAATTCACTCAGAAGACCACCCTCGTAATAAAAATGCAAAGGATTCTAATGAATGTAGGTACACATCTCAACATTTAGATGCCTATTTAGGTAATCCATTTCTTTCGAATGATTAGGTATTAGGCATGTGATAGGTTCACAAAGTGGTACTTAAAGTTTCTAAGAAATAAATTGATATTTATAAAAACAGACATTAGAGCAGTAGTTAATGACCACTTAGCACTGAATAAGCACAATAATTTAATTTGCGTGCTAAAGTGAGACAATAAGTAAGCCATAAAGTTTTATCAGTATTATTATCTAGACAGTTATCTGTTATTATTATTACGTCGAACTAACGACCGACCCATGGCACACCTGAACTGTAGCTACCATTGTTGTTGTATGGATTTGTATCATTGTTTGTTGAGCTTGCCTACACATCAATGTTATACAAAGCGTAGGCACCCACGAGCTGAGTCCGACCCTGCATTGTATTGAATCAGTGCACAGCTATGCCAGCAGCTGGCTGCGCGTGCAGAATCACATGTCTGTACCCGAATCGCACATCTGCATGGAACCGGCGGCGTGCAACCAAACAGTCTAAACGCCATACCAACCCCTTCAACTCAACGACACTGTCGTCCTTCTGGAAATAAGCAACTCGATTAGGGTCTCCCCCATTCATTGTTTCGCTCGCGGACTACGAAAGGTCTCAAGCACCGCTCTGCTCGTAGCAACTTTGTCAGTTTGGAAGTGAGAAATCTATATTTCGGTTATATCGTTGTAATGGAGGAAGAAGCAAAGATAAGCCGTATGAACATCTCAATATGGTTTTTAATCGAATGCAGAAGGGTGCTTGGGTAAAAATAAAATTTTGGTCGTAAGGTCCAAAATTGAATTGAAAAATGTTGTATGACTTATGTAGTTTTGCTACCCGGAGTGTTGCGTGCAGGTAGGTGAGTAGTTTAATTTTAAATAATGGCATAGCTGTAGAGTTTTCTATATAAAGCGCACAGGGCCATTCAACGCTTTTATAAACACTTTTAATACAGATGGATTGAGTCTTATACAGGCCGTTCATTAAACTGAGATTTTAACGTTTTAATTTATACGTTGAGATATTGAAGGTATTTGTCATTGAATCTGCTTAGTGATAGTTCGCTATACTTTCAAATATACTAAAACTTGATTCTGATGGGGTGGAACTAATTTGATTCTACAATACAAATAGGTATTTCGTTCTCATCGGTGGAGCCCAATTGAAAAAATACAATAAAGATAAAAATATAAACTGTTAAATCATACGCATAACTATGTATTTATCATTATTATTAAATTTTTCGCTTTCACACATTTATTTTAAAATTAAAATTATTTAAAAAAAAAATGGAAAGTGCTACGTCGTAGCAAGGATAATTCACAGTGCGGTTATGTGTTTATCCTTCCCAAAGCGTGTCATTGCGTTTGCAAATTTTAAATAAAAAAATCACTCATCATTTGTATCACTCTGTATAGTTTGTCGCGGCAACAGCTGAGATTTGGGCACACGCTACGCGGCCGGTGCGTCACCGCGCCGCGCACCGGCCACCTTTCACCCCTCGCGCATTCCCTTGCGACTTGCGGCCTTCTTGTATGCGCAGACGCACTATTTATATCTACGCATATGCGCAACGTCCTATGTACAATTGCTTGAGGTAGGTATTGAGATGATGAATGGTTTTTGGTGGTACATAATTATTTTCTTTATTTTTTATTTTTTTTTAAAACGTCAATGTACAGACTGGAGCACATCAAGCTACTACAATCTGTCAAATTTCTTTAATAGATTTTCAACTTTATCTCTGAAGCATTAAGGTTCAAGGTTGATTGGAAAATTTTGACAGTTTCGGGTAGCTTGACCTGCTGGCGTCTGTACTTGAAAGCTCCGATTCAGTGGTAACATTTATTGAAAAAATTTACTTTTAAGCAAATTAGGAAAAGCTTTGTTTTTTTTTTTGTCACAACGGGAAGTTCCTTGGCTGTTGTTTTACAATCTTTTCACAAATATACTACACAAGAAATAAAATTACTTAATAAAACTGTTATATTTAAAACTATTCTTCTGTTGCATACAAGTTGTAATATTTGAAAAGTTTGAGTTTATTTCGATCTTTTCGTGCATAGTTTTGTGTGTGCATATCTTGTTAGACATTAAGTAATAATTTCACAAGTTTCGAAGAATAATTAAAATAAGTTCAAAACTAAATCCAATGTATAAAAGGTAGGTATTTGGTAATTTTTCTCGTGAATATTATTTGTCATTGTTCTCAACAGATTGTAAGTTTTCAGGGTTGTACAAAAGCTTTGGTGATTCTGGAAATAAGTAGTACCTATTTAATTTCAGGAAAGAAGTGATCAGTTTGTCTTATTAACGAATAGTAGGTTAACGACGTCTCTTTATTGCCAATAACGTTTGTGTACTGTTTTGCTTATATTTCAAAAAAGATTATAATAACACAATAAGTACTGCGTTCCAAACCAAAGATAGCTTTTTTTTTTTGGGTGTTAACTCATCAAATATCTCTTTCGAACAACCCGCGGCCCTGGCAGGCATCGGCCCTTACGGACCCCGTCAATTCATACTTACATCTCTTTGAGTCGCCCATGGAACACAACGCGCTGTTGACCCGGGCCTGGTCCTTACCGGGTGGCGAGCTGCCCATTGCTCGCCGCCCGCAAGCCCGCGCCTGCAGTGGCCAGGAGTCGGCTGTTGACTCCCGTCCAGGGCGTCTCCTGCGGCGACTAGGGGCGTGAGGGCGCAGTGATTGCCTCTCCCTCACGCGCTCCGCCTCCTCCTTCGCGAGCATTACTGCTTCGCAGAAATAGGTGACTACCTCCCATGCACTCTCGCTCCGTACCATGGCCTGGACCAGGGCCTGACGCGAGAGATCTCTACCGCCGATCGCCGCCACGAGGACGCGGCGGTGCTCTGGCCAAGCCGGGCAGACCTCCACCGTATATGCTCCACCGTGTCCTGCGGGCGATCCACACAGTGGTGACAACCTGGCGTTTCCTCCCGCTTTATTCTGAATAGGAACTTCCCGAAGCAACCGTGTCCGTTGAGGACCTGTGTCAGGCGGAAGGTGAGGGCGCCGGGGCGCCTCTCTAGCTACTCCTCAAAGAGGGGACTTATCGCCGTAATTGTGGCGTGCCCAAAACCCAAAGATAGCTGACGTGGCTCAAAAGAGTGCCCAACTTAAATGGGACTGGGCAGGACATGTCTGCCGCATTCCGGACAAACCGTGGGCCCAAATAGCACAGAATTGGTGACCTGAGACAGCGAGGTGGAGTCGCGGCAGACCACGTAGGCGATGGCGGGACGAGCTTGATAGGTTTCGTAAAATTGGAAGGAGGACGCACAGGCTCGCGAAAGATGGAAGGAGTGGACGGAGGCCTTCGCTCAGGAGTGGGACAGCGGAGGTTCGTAAAACAAAAAAGATTATAAAGGAAGAGTTTATAGACAAGATAATTTTAACTTTTAAAATCCCCATGACGCTAGGTGCCTTTCGTATAAAGCAATTGAATATGTTGCTATAGATCTACTACGTCGTCAGCTAAACTACGTACTAGGTAAGTAGGAACGTCGTGGACTACATCGTAGCACTTAATAATGTATTTTTGTACTTTTTATAAACGGTCACTAAACTTAAGTCCCCTTTTTCAGATATAATTTAATGTAGCTAATACTCGATAATATGATGATTGACTAATCTTGAGATTGAGACATACCTGCCTATGCATGTGTGTACAACAAAGTGTTTAGAAGTAAAAATAAATCTTTACTAGTATAACCCTACATTGATTCGAGCTTACGTCTCAGGCGTGACGTATCTGCGTTGTCCCGCACATGTGATACCATTTCATACCGTTACAACGTGTAGGAACAATAACATTGCAATCTAGGGAAACGGGAATCGTCCGCTTCCCACATTCGATATTTTTTCCAAAATCTCACCGTTATAATTTTTTGCATTTCTTAGCCCGAAAAGGTATTTATAGTGTTACGGTATGAAGGGGAGAGAAGACCTGGGGTCGTGGGGACAGCTGCATCCAATGCGCCGGAGCAAGTTCGAACAAGTAGATCATTCGGTACAGGATTAAGAGAACCGTAAATGACGAATAACGGTTACATTATTATTTTTTATCTGCAACAAACGGGGCACTATTATTACCTGATGTGCAAGAGTTTTACTATACCTAGTTAACACTATGTCCGCGTTGTAGATAGAATAAACGTTGGTAAATGGTAATATGAACTATCATTCATTCATGAACTACCGCTGGAAATAGGAAAGAACATCCAAATTTATTACAAAAACTTAATTGGACTTTTCGTGGTATACATACTATGAATAGTATTTTTTCTCTCTCTCTCTTTATTAACAAAGGCCAAGAAGTTCAAAATCCATTTCTTACTGACAACAACAGTGTAAGTGCAATAAATTAAAAATGTATACTATCATAATATGTTATGTAGGAATGCATTACATTGTTTATCGGCATAATAAGCATATTGCTCGGTAGTCGTACCTCTATGTACTAACATTTTAGCTATGAAAATTAATTAACCGTGCCGTTTAAACGACATAGTTAGTATGTAAGTAGGCACAGATATCAAATGAAATGTAATTACTTTGAGCAAACGACGGACACACCCGTTCCGGGACACCTTTTCATTTAATCAGAACTTGTTTGCACACCCAACAAACGGTGTTTTGTTCGCGGAGGGCGACCGATCCGCGCTGCATAGTTGCACCCGAACACCGGTTGATTTGGTCGCCATCTTTTGATAGATCCTTTTTTATAGACGTACTGAAATTTATTAAAAGCGCACCGAGGGTGCGCGTGCGCAGCGGCAACTGCCGAGATTGTTGCGCGCACCTGGCCCCCGCGCGCGCCTTACTTGCACAGAGCACATGTGATGTACATACCGTGTCCTCTGCCATTGTCAATTTTGTTTATGTATAATGATTTGAATAATAAATATCTATCAAAGCCGTTAAATTATTAACATTTCAACGCTTTTTTTTTTGTAATTATCTAAGCAACATTAGATAACAGAGGTGTTGTACAATAATATCCTAAAAAAATTTTTTTACATGTACCAAAAATGATTATAAAAACTTCAACTGGAAACTCGACAAGCATACTGGTAATTTAATATCAGTATGAGTGATAAGACAAATTGCTAAGTATTGTACGGTACCCGATTGAAAGTTGAATTGATAAAGAAAACAATAACAAAAGCTTTCGGGTAAGTATGTGGCTTATCTATGTAAGTATATATACTACATGGTTAATAGTTTTCTAAAGTAGATAATGTGCAAATGTTATACTATCGAATAACTAACTCTCATTACAACCAGATTCCAGGAAATTAGAATGTATGTCATAGTGTTAAAAAATATTCTTATAGCCCCTTACTCTTTGCTTTGAGAATAGATTATGTATAGTTAGAAGAAATGATACATAAAGTTGCCAAGACTGCAACAATCTAGTAGACATATTATGTCGTAATATTAGTACGCTCTGGGGGCTCTGCTGAGTGCGGCGTCAACTGCAGGACCACACGGCCGGCGATCTTGTGCGCGCAGTGCAAGCCACACTGCGTCACTTTGTGCAGAGAACATTGCGTGCGCGCGCTCAACGGTGAGCCGCGACGCTGCGGCCCTCGTGTACGCTAATGTTGATACGTGTCATGTTATCGACCGCCCACCGAGCACTGACTATGTGGTCTCATATCCTACGATACTGTCGTTTACCTAGCATGCGCGAACCCAATCATCAGGATATTCCACTGACCCACAATGACCGTTTACCACAATATCATTACCGAAGAAAGTTACACGAAATCAGAAAGTTTATATCTCAATTTAAAGCTATTATCGTTTACACGTATATAGGAATGAGTAAAATCATCCAATTTTGTGGCCACGTAAGTATTTATTTACAACTTCATCATCCCGGACATAAAGATGCAGACGTGAGCTGGGTTGAACGGTACAAGAATTCACTTGCATAATGTAATGTAATGATACATACAATGATGTGGTTTGCATTACTTGTAACGATTAAACGGCCAGTCACCAAATAAGCAAAATAAAAATGATAACCGTAAATCAAGAACATGTTCAATTTTAAACAAAATCTATATCTATTTAGTCTAGCCTACATCACGCTCGACTTAAGTATCATAGGTATAGGTAATTGACAAATTAAGTGTTAAGAGTCAACAAGCTCTAAGAGCATCCTAACTTGGCCTAACATATATATATCTACCTAAAATGGGCTAGGAATGACATAGAATTACTCTATAATTGTGTGTGTGCTGTAAAGGTTACGTCTTGTCGCGATTTGGAATCAGTTATTGGAACGAGTTTCTTATCAAATAGATAGATTAATTTAGTTATTGAATATACAGGAGCCAGGAAATTATGAGTTCAGCAATCAAAACCATTTCACAGAATTGATCTGAATGTCGATGGAGGTCGGCGGCTCCGGCGGGTCGCTGTTGCAATGGGTGCCTTTGTCCGCGAGGCATCAATGTCGTCCTCGTTGCCGGCGGTACGAGTATAATGCGGAAACAATGCGCGGACCACATTCGTGCATCGCGACCGCGACCGTGTCGTGTTCGGCTGCGGCCCGATGTTTGTGCTCATAAAGTGTCATTATGGTAACAGTACCTCATTGTTGTTTTCGGCGATGCCCGTCTCCCTATTTTCTTCGCTCGCCGTGTAAAAGCTCGGCGCGTCACGGCGAGTTATAACCAAAATGGGTTACGACCGACTCTTGCGAAACTTTTACGGGCCATCGTCTCCGTTGAAATCTCGTTCGGTTTAATGGCCTTCGAATTTTAAGTGCTAAAGAAAGGTAAATCACTTTGACGTGTCTTGAACTTAAATCCGTGATTTGAGAAGGACTCGATGTTTTGGGCTCGTAATAAATGACGACCAGACGGAAATTTCTTAAAGATATTACAGATTTTTCTTAATAGTAAATAATCATGGTCGTGTATGATCATTTTAAGATTGAAAACTAATTCTTAAATGAATTTAAGTTCACTAAAGCGCGGTATGTACCTATATCCCAACCGTGAGAAATAACGACTAAAACTAAGTACTTACGATCATAGCCAATTGTATTGGTTACCTAATATATCTATGTACAGTTGCAGCCTAATCTAATAGATTAGCGATTTCAAGGAAATGGATTAACCTAGTCTTTCTCATCTCTCCTCAACTAACATAATGGAACAATCGCTGCTCGTAATAATCAAAATGACATTTCAATACGTTCCAGCTTTAACTAACCGTGATTGCTTTAGTCCTTTAGCAAAGATCCAAGTGAATACGGACTCTAAGAGTAACAAGCTCATAATTAACACTGAAAAAACCAAAATAATGTTATTTAGTACAACCGCTCGTAATAAAGACAGCATGACGATCGCATTTAGAGAATTTAAAATTGACTTAGCTAATGAGGTAAAGTTTCTAGGGGTATACATTGACAAATATTTGAATTGGAAGAATAGAATTTGAAGGGAATTGCAAGCCATTGATTCGTATATTTTCTCAGCGTGCTATGCCTTACGCAGTCTTAGGGATGAAATAGACATCAAACACCTTAAAATTGTATACTATGCTCTAATAGAATCAAGATTGAGACATAGTGTTAAATTTTGGAGGAATAGCTTTAAATATAACTGCCATAGAGCCTTTGTACTCCAAAAGAGAGCCATACGAACCATGGTCCGGAAATCGCAAATAGAGAGCTGTCGGCCGTACTTTATAAATTTAAAAATTCTTACTGTGCCTAGCCGCTATGTTTTAGTATTGTTGGTGAATTTAAAAAAATACCTGCATAATATGAAACACATGATTTTTTTTTTTTTGAGGATGGGAAATCATCAAATGACTCCTCCCGCTCTGGGTGGAGCAGGAGGGAGTGTCAGACTCTTACTGACTAAAACCCACCCGTGTTCCTTCCTTAGCCCTTTATGTTCCAGGGCAGCGGTAACCCTTTCGGACAATCCCGCTACCCTGGCAGGCTACGGCCCTATGGGGCCCCGTCTCTCATGCTGACATCTCTAGGAGAGACAGTTGAGGCGCAGAAAACATTTTAAAAACAAGTTAATACACCAACTTCATACATAGTCCTCAATATCAAGCAGTGCGGATTTTTAACAGGTTGCCATTGGAATTAAAAACTATAATTTACAAGAGCTCTTTTAAGTCAACACATAGAGCGTTCCTATTGAGGAAATGACTGTATTCTATAGACGACGACAGATCCACGTTTTAAAAATTTTATTATTTATTAGTTAATGAGAGACTGAATAATTATTAGTATACATGTAGTAGCTTGTAATGTTATTTAATTTTATTTTTAATGTGTTTTTTTATTTATTTTTTTATTTACTATGATTTATTGTTTTATGAATGTGTTAGTTTTATAACTTTAATCATTTCAAACACAATGCGATTTGTTCCTGTATAAATTGAATTAAATCTAAATTGAATTGAATCTATGTTCACCCCAAATAGTTAATCAAAGGATCGATACAAATTACAATGTAGCAAAGGACTTCGGTTACAACTTGAGCCATTGTTTATTATTACATAATTCTCCTTTGTACTTTGTCATTGACCTCTTTACTTCGCCTGACTCAGGAATTTCGTTGCAATATTGAGCGGAGTCAATTACAAAAATGTATGCCAAACTTGTGTCGTTGATCGGTGTCTTATGACTGCGTTAATTGCAAAAAATAGTAACAGGATCTTTTCATTACCGGTATAATTCCACATAGGTATGCTTACATAGCACACCCATTGTAATGAGCTTAACTATAATTCTGGTGATAAGCACACGATAGCCGTATTGATAGACAGCACAAACATTACAATCAATTAATGTGAACGTCTGAAACAATAGAAAGTCTCATCTAAGCCACTTTCTTTTCACATCCTACGTACCCGGAGCAACCCCGATATCGCTTTCTGTTTAAGCAAATTATAAAAGAGTCGAGGTTATTATTAGCATTGTGATTACAGCTATTGTTTGTGAATCATAAAACAATGATTATTGAAAATCATTATGAAGATGTCAGCCACTGATCAAAGTTATAATAACAAACGATAAAAGCACGCTTGAACAAGCAAATATAATGGCCTTAATGATATGGAAGACAATGGGATGGTTCCTCAGGGCACGCGGGCGCAGCGACGCGCCTCGCCTGCGCGCAGACGCACTTACGCATTATCACTTGACTGGAACTTGACTCGCTCGAATAGACTTGACGGAGGACGGAAGATATACTGTCCTTTTGTTTTACTAATATTTATCAAGATAATCATCTAGGTTCAAATAGTCTATAGACAAGGTCTCAGCACATAGGGTCGTTGAATTAGTTTAATGATTCAACACTGAGCACGTGCGCCGCCGTTGGAGAAAAAATAATAATTTATTTCAGATTATTTAATGTTGTTCGTATAGAAAGGGCCGAAGAGGCGTTCAGTCGAGAACAGCGGAAGTAGCTCTCAGAGGGAATCTCGCGGCGCGTGCGCGACACTACGCAGCGGAAGCGGATATGCCAATTGCATTCAATAAATCTACACTGTAACTGAATACTTTAAATGGCACTTTAATATTAGCATTATTACTATTAAGATTATATTATAATAATGTATGTGGCATAAAAATAATCATGTGTGTTATACTTATAACATCAAAGAAACGTGCTTTTTGTATGTATGTACCTACGCCCGAAAAATATAACATTCTTATTACTTCCGTAACATTCGGGTTCATACTCGAACAAAGGTTGTCTGGAAAAGATTGCCTCGAGCGACAAAACCGCCAACTTGTTTTTACAAATCTTATAAGTAAATACTTATATTATGTAGATGTTATTTTTTGCTGAGCAGTAAATCTATTCTAGACTGTCTGGATATCTATATACAATATATATTTTACCTGAATATAATTATACTAAAAATAAAGAAGTTTTTCAACAGCACATTATTAGAAACCGCTAACGTTTGAAATCGAATGGGTTTACAATTTAACATATTTGATTATATACGTATAAAAGTGATTTATTAATAGGAACAGGTTGTTCGAGTATGGCGCATGTTGAATGGCGGTGTAATCAGCGCTATTGAGCGGCCGTCACCTGCAGGACTCGTTGTTATTGTGACTGCGAGCTCCGCGGCACAACACACAACAGATACGTACAGAAGGCTCCTTGCAACAAGCGAAAATCCACGTAAACATAGACGCGTAAGTTCAGCGATTAAAAAAAAGCCGCGAAAGTCGCGACTGTATTTGCCTGTACGTAGACGCGTATCTATGTGTGCGTCGGTTTTCGCTCATTATATGGAGTCTACCTTCTGTACTCATTTATGTTGTGGCTCGGGGCAGTCGGGGCTGAATGACGATGTGGGCCGCGCCTGGCCGCTATCGCGTCGGGGTGCCCCGTTAGGGTCGCCGACAATTATGTACTTAGGTAATAAACTGTCTCAAAGTTCCAGCAGTTCATGATTATGCTTATTGTAATAAGAATTTTCAAGTTACGTTTTAATGAAACTATTTGTTTGTTCCTGTATGTTTTCTTTTGGTAATTCGTGTTACGGTGTAATTATCTGCTACGCCTACGCTACGGAACCGTTACGCTACTGTTTCGTAGAGGCCAGCCAACCTCGTGGCGAACGTAATGCACGGTGGATTAGCCACGTTTGTGCAACGACAACGCTACGCAACCGCTTCTTAGACGCTACGGGCTTATGAGGCAGACGCAATGCAACTGCTATAGGAACGCTACACGTTTGCTACGCGCTACGCTTATGCTACGGAAACACGACGCATATCTGCTACGCCAGCTTTAGAGAAACGCTACGCTACCGTTACGTAGATTCTACGAAACAGACGCAATGCCACCGCTACGGAAACGTTACGCATCCGTTACGACAGCTCTACGGCAACTGCTACGCTTTTACGTAAACGCTATGCAAATGGTACGCAAGCATAAGACCGCTACTACCTATGTGGCCTGTCTGCAATCTTGCATAAATATTTTTTTGAGCATAATTCATTAAGTAACTAGTTGATTTTGCACTGCTTTTTAATATCAAGCACGCAAGTTTATAATAATCTTATAAAATATTTTGTTTTGTTATTTATTTTTTAATCACTCACAAGCCAAATATGGTCACCCTATATATTCAGATCCTATTCATATTATGATAAAAGCGGTCCCTAAACCCCGACCAATACATTTGTTAAGGAACCGGTTGATGTATTTATTTTCAGGTACTTACTAGTATATTAGGCACAGGAAACTAGTTCATCAGCGTTATGTTACATACTTTTGGAAGAATGGTCTTCTTCCAGCAGATCATCACACCTGTTTTTAACGAAGGGTTAAGCAGAGGTGTACCTATAGTAGACACACGTTTCGCAATCTAATTTAATAGGGGGCGAGCCTTTTGCCATCAGCCGATTTTAATTCCAGACTTCGGGTTACATAATCATAATCAGCCTATAATGCTCTACTAAGACAGGCCTCCTCTCTGTGAGAGGGAGTGGGCCGTTTTCCACCACGCGGGCCCAGTGCAGGTCGGTGGATGTCGCATGTCTTCGAATTTTCGGTTCCAGGAAATGCCGGCTTTCTTCACCGTTTTGAAAGCAGTTGATGAAATTAAATACACCAAGTAAAGTGCCTGCCCGCGTTCAAACTCACGACGTAACTCGTGAGTCGTGGTTAATACCACTGGGCCACCACAGCCCTCACTCCGGGCTCCGGGTTGCTACCGAGAAATTCCTGATAAAAAAACATAATATCAGTTTACCCGACCGGAGAATCGAAACCAGGACCTCACGCTCAGCAGCAGCTCTTGCGACCACTAGACCAAGCCAAATTATTGGCAGTACCTATTAACGACTGCTGTAACACATACTCAAAATATTATTCATTTAGTTCACAGATTTCGACTGACAACCTGAGAGGCAATTCCCGTATTTTAAAGAAAGTTCGCATTCCAATCTCAATTTCAATCCGTCAAAAAGTCTCTAGTTTACCTAAAACTTGACTTGCCATTGATTGTCGCTGAGATTGCGACTTGAATTTGAACGTTTTTGAAACCCACAAAACGAGTGATCGCCTTGTAGAATCTATGTATTTAACGTAAACAGCCTAATGCAGATTAACCATATGTTTTAACGAAAGAGGGGTGTCTTAAGCCATGGATTCAACACAAGCGTTTGGAATCCAATAATTAAACAACTGAATGGCATGTGAATATGTGTGTGTGTGTGTATGAGTTTGTAATTCCAAACCCGAACAACAGAAGTAACAAACAGACCGTCTTACAGGTACACACTTCCGCCACATCTCAATGTATGTTCACAATCGGTTCGCTGTATTCGTGACGATGACGCTCAAAACTGAAATAAGATCCGCCGATAAATCATAGGATAAGTTGCGCAAGCGCGCCGGATATCGCGCCATGACCGGAAACACTTGTTTGTGCGTACTCGCAGGTAGGTTCCCAATGCCGCCACATACACATACATACGTGCACACAAGAGGAGGTCCGCGGAACCCTTTACATAAACACGTGCATGCCTGTACGTACTCACCGTAATCCCCTCACTGAGATCCGGATTTTATTGCGTCGTTCTTCTTTGAATGTTTACAAGTCTTTCACATAAGAGGTACTCACTGTCGAGCAATGAACATTGAACACTATGTGATGTGACCTACTCCTGAGTTACCTTGTACATCTACTTAACTTCACTGGTCTACCAAATTATCAAAACGGATCGATATTAATGTTTTTACAATCCGTGGCCAATTCTGAAGCTTTTGGAGTTTCTATTAAACATTGCTATAAATGCTGAATTATTTTGCATGGAGAGTACACGGTGTGCTACCTATTTCATAAATCTTTTAATTCTCCGTACCTTAACCGAAATATATGTCAAGATAATTTACTACGACGCAGTTCTATAAACAATGTATAACCAGTTTAGGACAGAATGAGGACACACCGGCCAATCTACGAACTTCTCGTTACATCACTTACGACAAATAATAATATATCAAGTTGTTCACAGATATTATTAATCAAACAATAGGCATTCCGTGAAACAGTGTGTCGGCGAGATGGGCGATAAGGGTCCGGTACTCCGGTAGCGCGCAAACGACTCCCGGTGCGCCCGCGCCGCACTGCATTGATTCAGACGCAACGAGTATTTCATGTTTATAGTTGAATGGTTCAGAATAATTGAAGAAGTTATTTATAAGTTTCCTCTTTAGAAGCGAATCGTGTGCGCGATCGGAGCCGGATGCCGCCACCCTTCGGAGGGCATGCCTTCACAAAGGCATTTAGTCTATTTAAAGACATCCTGCTTAGTGCGGGGGCCCGAGTCCGCTCTCGCACGTGCGTCAAGTGTCCTGCGCCCGCCGACCTGTCAATTACTGTCACCCTCACCTATCTGTGTGCTCGCTGCGTCTGTCTCCGCTGATAAACCAACGGAGTCCATCATTTTGAATAGCGTCGCTTAGCACAAAGTGCCACTCCGCAGGTTTTCACTCAATCATGCGATCGTTCAAGATACAAAATCAGATTATGCAGGTACTATTTACATACATGAGTCGAAAATATTTTCTCATAAAGTCGTCGAACAATCATGTCTTCAGGAAATTAACTTGATAGGTATCCTGTTTCGCTCAATCAAACACAATATTGCTCAACGACGGCTAAATTTATCGAAGGAATATATCTGACAATATAATGGAGTTGGAAACAATACCTACTGAGCGATTATAAAGAGCAGTGGAGCGAAGATTATGGCGTTCGCATGAGACAAGCACAGGCGCGGCCGCCGGCAGACCGCGGCGGCTAATGGCTCGGAGCAGTCGGAGCATGCAGCACTGAGCCACTTGCGCCGACCACCACCTTCATCAATAACATCACTTGACGAACGCAATGATACAACAAACGTTTCAATACTATTTCGGTATTTCACATTATTGCGAAATATGGTATGTAAATTATTCAGTGAAGTGTAAGAAATGACATGCGCTGTATAATTTTATCCGCTTCTGAATACATTGTTATTGTTCAAGGTGCATAAGTTTAAACTTTGATTTACCTGGGATTATCTACGTAGGTGTCACCATTTAGTTAGTTAAACATTTTATCAAAACGGACTGATTTCCATGGGTTCCATGGGTTGCATGGGTAAATAAGAGTCAGAAAATCAACCCGCGCCGCGTTTGATGCGCCATAAACTGTTCTATAGATGACACATCCCGTTAGATCCTGTATCTAATCCTCAATGTACCCGCTGAAGTGGTAAACATGTAAATCATAGCTCATAAACATGAAGTAGAAAAGCTTTGGGATAGTATACGTTATGTTGTGACTAACAAGCGCACGTACCATAAAATTTAAATATCATTGTAAGGAAATCGTACACCGGCTGATATCTCGAACAAGATCGCCCTGCTCGTACATACATCTATCTGTTTATTGTTTATTTTATTGGCAATGTCTCTCTGATCTAACAGGACATCAATACATATCGTAAAATCGGCAAACGTTATAAATCATCATCATAAGCCAGTCACTAAGCTTCGTAAAATACGATATTGTAACATTACCGCTCGTACTCGCTATATCTTCTTATATACCAGTGAATCACTGTACTCGAAACTGTAAATAGTAACAATAAAGAATGTTTAATCGTAGGTATTACAAAATTAAAAAAAAACCTTTGGCATTATTATTTATTACATAATCAGGAAAGCTGAAACTGGATAGTAGCGACACTGTTGTTTATACTTACGTAACAGAAAATATATCATTGTTGGTAAACATGAGTATTTTATTTTTACTTATACATAACAACAAGTGTCTATAAAGTCATCGTAAATAAAATAGGGATGTAAGCATTTTTTCATTTGGTTTAAATAAAGTTCTAAATGTTCACTTAGGTAATTATTTTTCGTGGAAATTACTGTCATCAACGCAATATAATGGTTGCGCAAACGCAAGCGTGAAAAATAATGTTATAAGTAGTTAAAAACGCAACTTACATTTTTTTAATGGTTACCTTAGTTCATCATAACTACTTAGAACTACCTGTGCTCGCGACTTTGTTCATGAGCATGTCGGAAAACAAATTGGATTTCATGGTTTTAATTTTGCGCGGTACCCTAATTATTTTTCTAAAATAAAAGTAAGTTACTCCTTATTATAGCATCAGAAAATAATGAAAGTCGATCAAAATCATTCCAGCCGTTTCGGAGATTAGCCGGAACAAACAGACATACAAAAAAAATATTGTTAGTACCGTATATACTTTCATATGCATTTATTAAAAAAACTGTTAGTGTGATATTACAAATTGACACTTCAATTTCATTTATTTGTATACAGTATGTATAGAGAAGTATTGAAGAAAACGACACGTTGCGCCGACCCCAATTAAATTAAGATAAGGGCAGGAGAATTATGATGATGTATTATAATGTACAGATTAAAAAATATTTTTTTGTTATGGGTACCGTATATAGTTTCATATGTATGTAGGTAGTAAAAAGCTGTTATTTTGATATTACAAACAGACACTTTAATTTTATTTATTTGTATAGATAAATTACTAACTCAGAATTTCCAATTAAGCAATCGAAATCAAACGTAAAGCGTGAAATTGAGAAGTTCATTAGCCCAACGTAATCTAGAGTCGTTTTATGTTGCGGAATTCTGTCGTATTGAACGTGGAGGGATTGTGAGGAGTTCTGTACAACAGTGTTTAGGAGGTCGTCCCCTGCGCGGGCGCTTCCCGAAGTGCGAGTCACACAAGGCGACCTCATATTATCCCATGTAAGCGTCGCACCGCACGGTGACAACCCTCCTTTACATCAAACAGAACATTGACCCCGGCGCGCAGCTTGCTCCCCTCATGAAATTCAAAAATATCGGAACCATATGTTCTTGACCTTTCTCTTACTTTTACCGAGCTTAGTGAGAATAACGATCTCTTCCGATCCGTATCACATGGCAGGGTATTGTACATTGTTAAAAAAAAAACTCAGGTGTGTCATGTTCTGGAGATAAGTTTCTCAATATACATAAGAACTTTCTAGTTGGTAATACTGAATTGAAAAAAAAAAAACATTTCAATATTTTTTAATAACCTATGTGTTATTTATTATGATCCTTCCCTCAATTAGATTGAGACAAATTATGAATACCAACATAAGTATACCGATACTTCTATCAAGTAAGATAAGCTTAGCAAAGGAATGTAGTTGATCTACTTCTAATACACTTCCACACACTTTTATATTATCTTTATTTCTTCGTGGAATATAAATATATCAAGAAGTGTCCTTAATTTTTTTCAGCAAACGTCATTTAATGTCATATTACAATATTAAAACAAGAATAATTGTTAAATAAAAAGCACATAAATAACAATAACAGCCATACTGTAATTATCGTGTAGCTGCAGAAGCCTTCCAATCAATTATATGGTGGCCACTCTGTGGTTATGTAGTAATTGAAACATACAACACCATAATTTGTTGATTAAAGTAATGGTGGCTACGCCGTACATCTCAATTTTCTCACATAGTTAAACTGTTTTCTACCATTCCTATTAATTATGGGATAAATAGATAATTTGACAAAAGTATCACACGAATGTTTTAAAGTTGGTTTGGTCGTGTACCCGTGTTTGTTTATTAGGGGGTTTACACACGAAACGTTTAGTCTATTTCAGTTATTTTCACAGTGTTATGTCCTACGGTATTCTGCTGTGGGGCAAAGCCGCTGATATACAAAATATATTTGTCCTTCAAAAACGAGCTGTTCGAGCAATTTAACAGCTAGGTGCCAGAGTTTCTCTAAGAGATTTTTTTAAAGATATTGGTATTCTCACGGTTGCATCACAATTCATCTTCGCCAACATCCTATATATTAGGCAAAATTTGCACTTGTACACTAAAAACAGTGATATTCACAGTGTTAACACTAGAAATAAGGACAAACTACGTGCCCCCTTTCACCGGCTTCATAAGGTTCATAACTCATTTGTTGGGCTTGGTATAACCTTTTATAACAAGATACCCTCTTCTTTGCTAGACTTGCCTTTTAATGCGTTTAAAGCTCAAGTAAAATCCAACCTTTGTTCAAAGGCTTACTATTCCATCAACGACTACTTACACGATAAGAATAGTTGGTCGCCCTAATTAACTCAAGACAATGTTCATGTTCTTTCTCCAGAATTAGCTTAGGTACTGACAGGTTACTGTTATTAGTATTAACTCATTTATTTCACATCGATGGTCCTAGTTCATCATCTGTGACTGCAAGTCACAGCTATGTGACGAACCCAGCAATGCATAAATATGTAAGCTGTCACGCCCTTTATGCCTGGAGGCTTTTATTTAGGTAGTGAGTTTTTATTTTTATTTTAATTAATTATTTTTTAGCTTGAGTACGTATAGTTTTTATTATATTTGTTGGTATATTGGCGTGGCTAGCTGACATAATATGGCAAATAATTTAAGCTTCTTGTAATGTTCATTACTGAACATAGGTTCTTAGTATTGTATACATGCAACTATATTCTAACTAAACAGACAGCTGTGCTGCTGGGGAGTTTGTTCCGCCACTTCTTCTTCCCAGCGATAGCACTAGGAAGTGGCGAAGGGCGGGCGTTTTTGGGGGACTGTCTTTTGTAATTTTGACGTTCGAAAAGTGCTGATTCTCAGCCTAATTTGAATAAATGACTTTTGATTTTGATTTTTGATTTTGAAACATAGTGACATATGAAATAGATATCTTTTTTATAGAAAGGCTTTAACCGGTTGAATGTCCTAATTACAGAAACAATTAAAAAGCCATTGTGTCTCGCGTGGGTTAATTAATTTAGAAGTACTGTACGTATCGATATTTTGTTCACTGCTGTCTAATAAATTGTATAGAGTAAGTACATACACTTATACCGACAACCATAGCATAAATTCTCAAGATTCTGTCTTGGATGGCTTTACTCACAAAAAGAAAATAAACGTCCATCCTTGTAGTAAAATAAAAACACCCGATCATGTCTTTTCAGGCCGAAATTATCCTTTTACCATAGTCAGAAGCAAGCTAATTCACCGGCTAATATGGTACGTTCGCGGAGAATACGTGACATGCGTATGCACATGATTGTTCGACCGGTTCTCTGCACATACCTACGTAGATGCCATTCTTCAAATAATGTAAATTCATTACTCTTTACGTTTACTTAGTAATTATGTAGGTATTTACCAAACTAAATTGTTAATTGATATAATTTCGCGTAAGAATGACATGAAATATTATTGTCTACCAGTTTACATAAGTAAATCTAAGTATAATCCATAAGGGCCTTATCATACGAGTACTAGTGGATTGCGAGCGTCCTCAAAGCGGAGCGGGCGCGCAACGAAAACGTTACGGGCGCGCAACGAACACGCTGCGCATGCGCAGCGAAATCGTTGAGGACGCGTAACGAGATCGCCGCGAATAGCAGCGTGGACGCCATATTGTACAGTCTCGTACAAACGCCAGCCCGTCCGCCCCGAGAGACACGAATCTGAAAGGTCGTATGTATCATCATGGCATCATTGGGAGATTCGGATATTGATTGTTTTGGATTATTTTTTATTCGTTTGCAAAACAACACAAAGTAGTCGCTCTCTTCCATTCGATTAATTGATAATGGATCTTCCCAAATTCGTTGATGCTTTCGTTTTCGTCTCCGGCGTCTTCGAAGTAACAAAGCCAACAGCAGTGTCTCCTCGTCGGAATCCATTTTGTTACTGAGTGTATTGTACGTCGTTAACTCGTTACAAACACGCGACGAAAGCTTTGCGAATTTGCCACGCGACCGCGATGTCTTCGCTGTGCAGCCACGGCGTGTTCGCGACGCATGCGCTGCGCGCCCGCCCCGCCCTGCAGCCGCTCGCAAATCGCTAGTGTGATAAGGCCCTAAGCACTTCATCATTATTATCAAGCAAAGCTTCTATAAAAGCAAGTCCTAGCTGCATATATGCATCAGCAGCTCCAAACACAATATACTCTATACTCCTACCTATTGTAGTTTGACATTTTTGTAACAATGCCTAACGATCCTATTCTTAGAATGCAGCTCTGACATTGTTTCCGGCATCCATTACGTAAGTAAATCAATCGAGTTCAAATATCGCACAGGCCATCTCATTTTCTAATCGAGTCACTTGCATAATTGGACCGATTTGCACAGTAGTGGCCGCATCGGGCACGGGCAGGCTTCGGCGAGCTCAGCCGCCGCTTGCGCAATCACAATAATCGATGCTCCGCCGATGAAACAGTGAAATCAATGCTGCGACGTCAAGTTACCGCATCGCTTGCTCTATATTCACTGACATCATAACTTAATCAGATCTCATTAGCTGCTCAGGTTCGCATTAGGCAATCATTATTGAAAATTATTAAACCTACTTAGTAACAGAATAAACTACGCTGGCCTGCAAAACTAAGTACTACACTTTTAAAATTTCAATTTTTTCTAAACTATAGAAGTTAGAGTGTTAAAATAAAAAACTTTTTATAGCAAACACAAATTCCAAACACAAATTTTATCAGCTTTCTTTGAGACTAGTAAACTATTCATTAGTAACATTTTTAACTTAAAAAAAAGATAAAACAATAAAGTTGCCATTTTTAGCTTAGTGTCAAAAAACTCAAGTAACATTTTTATAAGTATGTTTTACATGTTATTTAATTTTTAATAACTGGTATTGCCTCCTCGGGCTCTGACTACAGCTTCGAGCTGGTTTTACTATACTGAACAGGAGGTTTCGGAGTTGATGTTGTGGAATATTCTCCCATTCTTCAATCAGGGCCTATATTAGTGCCCTGAGGGTGGTAAGTGGTGGTCTGTGGCTTCTGACTAGCCTCACTAGCTCATCCCAGGCGTGCTCAATCGGGTTGAGATCAGGACTTCTTGATGGCCAAGCCATCACGCTGATACCAACCTCCTGAATATACTCTTGCACGACCTGAGCCGTGTGTGGCCGGGCATTATCATGCATCAGCATCGATCCATCACCCTTATTTGCTAAATACGGCCCTGCATATTCGTTGAGAATCTTTTGGGTATATCTTTCCCCAATCAGTGCCATTTTCTTCTTCATCCCACTGTATGTGTTCACAGGCGTATCGCAGTCTCGCTACTCGATGCTCTCTCTCGAAGTTAGGGCCACTCGCTGGTCTTCAGGGTTTCAAATTTGCTTCAGCAAGTCTTCTTCTCACTGTACTGTCACTAATGTAGTCCTTTCGGGTCTGAAGTAGCTGTTGCTGGACTTTAACTGCATTAAGGTGGCAATTTCTCCATACAGTGGAAACAATATAACGGTCTTCTCGGGCACTATTCACCTGGGTCTGCCATTACAAGGTCTTCTCAGATGGTTTCCAGTCTCTTCGTACCTTCGCTCCACCTTCTGGACCGTTCGTAACGTCACACCCACCATTCTTGCAGTACGACGCATAGGTACTGATGCCTAGGTCCAGAAAAGTCGTGATCCTAGCACATTCTTCAGGTGAAAGAGGCGTGACAAATAAAATTTATGTGCTGATGTCTAACTAAGCTTTTGTAACAAGACTCATCGATCAAGAAAAAAATTTAAAACAAAAACAGAAACAAAAAAATGAATGGTAAAATTGTAATTCGAAAAGGATTATTTTTGTTTTTAAAACTCTTTTCAGCCATTTCTTAAAAGAAGATTCTCGAATATGAAGTTTTTTATATACAAAATTAAACTCTTTTTGAGCCCTTTTTATTTCGAAAGTAAATCTTGTGTACTTACTTAAAAAGTTATTTAAATTTTAAAAGTGTGATACTTAGTTTTGCAGGCCAGTGTATATACACAGAAGTTAAACTGCGTTTAAATATGTTAACCAACGGAATAAGCGAGAGACAGGTTTGATGAATGCCCATTGAATTTTGTCAAGAGTGTTGACTGAACGAGCACAAAGATAAAATACGTAGTTTTAACGACATATAATAAGATGTTGTTACTATTCAAATAATATAGTAAACGGAGTTACAAATACATTCGTAAGAAACATGGGTAGTTAACAGTGGTCGCGGGGCGAGCAGCAGCCGCACCCTCGGGAGCTGCGCAAGCGGCGTTGTTTCTCGTGATTTAATTGTACCACACAGACGGTGACTCGCAACTGGCCTGTTTCGACTCGCTGCACAATTTCTCGCCACTTGGCAGCTACAAGTGTATGCGAACCTATAGTATTTGCATGTCACATTCAATCACTTCAATTTGCCTACAGCCGCTTGCTCGTAAAACGCCATTAGCATTAGATAGAGTTAATTAGATCGATATCTTAAGGTGATTAATAGTCTATTTATATTTAAGTTAAGTATAACTCAGGTTTAATTTAGTATACCATATTGAAATTTAAAGTATTTTCTTAAAATAATTGACAAGTAGAGATTACGTATAATGAAAATGTTGTGTTACAGTAGCGAGGCGATTAATATTCGCTGAACATTCAGTTGCGGTATGACGCACTAATTGAGAAACAGCTACAATATCCGCCCCATGTTTATAACTCCCATATAGCAAGCTATCAAATAAATTCCGAACATGTAGGAGATACTGCCTCGCGTGTAGCGATTATAAGAACCTCATTTTGTTATCTCAGCATCATCCAGACATAATGTAACATTATAGAATAGTTACGTAGGATCACAGTGGCCGGTAGTCTGAAGAGAACAGTGCGTATAAACTAGCATGAAGGTAGTGTGTCAGAGTGTGTCGGGCGCTAGTGCGCCACGGACAGCGGGTAGGTAGATAACTTATTAGGGTTGGTTCGCAGATTGCGTGAATGCGTTCACTTCACGGTCGCGTTGCCTTTGTTGGTGCACCGCGCTGGGTGGGCCGCTCTATCGCATGCTCCACATTGCTCGCCGCAGGTACCACTGTACCACCGCTGCACCGCTGCACCGCCGCACCGCTGCATCGCACCACACACCACGAACATAAATACGCAGACAATACGTTTTGCGCAATTTGTTTCGCTTTCTTAGATCGGGATTACGGCCGATAATCACGAGACTCTCTGTTCCCTTTATCACTCATTCGGAAGAATCGTAGGGTTAATTTAGTAGACAAGATAGTATCCATGACGATGTAAGATATCAACATCCACCTTGTTCATCAAACACTTTTACCTCCATACAGAACTGTAACAGTACCTTATGAACTAAAGACCAGGGTAAGGAAACCAACGCAGCAACAAAACAAATTGGATGATTTTGAATCACCGTTCGTAGCGATTTATGAATCAGCGATAATGTTGTTTAAGCTTTGGGAGTAAGTATAAAACAATGTTAAATTATGCTATCGTAGTAACATGGCGTTTTGTCTGAGAAATAAACTAGACACAGATTATTTGAGTTGTCTTTATAGCCAACCGGTATTATGACTCAGCCGTGATTGTTTAATTCAGTGCTTCTAAACGTGTCGTGGCTCGTGGCTCGTGGCGCATGCGCCCAGTCACTACTACTACTTTGATTCATAAGCTTGCGCAGACATTAGTTTAGTTTGTATTTAGTAAATTAATATTTAGCGGAATTTTGCTTGAGTTTTAGTAGTAGTAGGATTTATTCTTTAAACATGATGTTGAATATATTAAGAACTTCAAGTATGTTGTTTTCAATTTTTAGATAGATACCTACAGTTTGAATAACATCATTCAAATGTTTTTTACGTTTCTAGTAAAGGTGGTGGTGGTTTCTATGGTTCCATAGTAAAACATGTATAGTTAGAGAATTGAAAAGAGGCGACCACACGTCACCTAAACTAGAAGATAATCGCGGGGGCATGTACCTGTTGCGTTGCGCACTCCTTTCATGGAATATTGTTCTTGTTATAGAGAGCACACGACACAAAGCGGGTTTATCTGGACGCATTATGAGAAGCATCTCCGCTCCCAGATCGCGCGATAATACTCGTCGTCGTCGACTCACAAAAGTATAGAGCGGCGCGGCGGCGCAAGCGCACGATGCATAGTGGTACGACGCGGCGGAGGAGCGCGGCGCGGGCGGCTGCGACCGATGTAAGGTGATCTCGAGCCGAGCTGACCTTTGTGCATTACGGGCAACCGCCGTCGATCTTCTTTGTGTCGCGGCTTGCTTGTCAGCGTCCTCGCAAGAAGGAACTTTGTTGTCTTTCTCGAAAAGAAAGTAGGTAGAGATATCGATGTAAGCATTGTTCCGCCTTCGAGTTAATTCAATATAGTGCTGCTGTCTATCGAACGCCATTTTTGTTTAACATTTGAATAGGTCTTATTGTACTCGCTGTTTGGCGTTCTGAATAGAGAGCAGGTGTGTCTTAGGAGGTTTACGGTCGCTGATCTCTGACGTCTCGTGAGTTCGTAACCTGAACATTATTCATAGTTTGGTTCGGGCTTTTCAACTTTAAGCAATCGAAAGTTCGTGGTCCGGTATCAGATTTAACAATACTAAAATACGCAGCTGAATAGTTAATTACTTTATTATCTTGACTTTGATTGTGGCACAAACAGTGGAAACTTGTTTGCATGAACTGTACAAAAGCTAAAAAGCCATTAATATCTATCTAATCGCTTATCTACGTTATTACAACAATCGTATAAATCATGGTTGGAATAATGACGTAGCTAGAAAGTGATTTGGTGACTAAAATTAAGGGAAGTTGTAAGCTATTGTGAAATAATAAAACGATGAAATGCCATTGGAGATTACCATTTATATGGTCACCCGCTTCAAATGAGCGATGAAGAACTGAGATGTGTCATCGGATTTTACTATAGAGAGCGACATGTTGTCAAATGTGGGACTTTGTTGCGCGTGAGATCGTCGCGGCGTTGCGTGGCCAGGCATTCATATAAAGGCTTACTAACATCATTCATATGGGAATGAGCTAAGGCTTTAGTTCTATTGATTTTTTTCATTTTAAGTTAGTAACGAATTCAACAAGTTATCGTGATAATCATAAACAATTGTCTGTTTAGTAAGCGTTGTCTTGTCACATCACTAATCTAATGTTGGCTAGCATAATTTAAATCACAGAGATATGCTAATGTCGCAAATACTGCATGAGCACTCCATAAATACTTATATATATATTCATTAGGATAGTAAACAAATAACAAATTGAGTAAGCAAGAGCTATTGAAACGTGGTAACGTGGTAAATCTTTGAACTCACAGTTTTCTCTAATTTACAAACAGTAGCAGCGTAGCCTTGAAATTAAAATTGAAAATCTTATAAAACTAAGTTCGTATGTTCATTTTTTATTTTTTTTGTTGCTAAAGCACTTAAGATAATTCACATTTAGTTTTAGCCACGCAACGAAAACCTCTGAGGGTTTATCTGCATGTTGGCGAGCCGTTCATATCAATTCTATAAACAATGTTAAAAATTCATAGGTTACATTAATACATAGGTACATACATTAGGAGAAATTTTGTGTAAGGAAACGCTTTGATTAGTTTGATTTGTACTTATAACTTTTCGAACTCGTTTTGTATAACGTTTGCAAGTCTTTTGGAAGTTTATTAAGTTAATTAACGTATTTATACTTGCCTTGCTATTAAAGCTGTTTAAAGTAATATATCTGCTAGGGATCGTTCAGCGTGGTCCGCAGATGACGCTCGTAGCGCGGCCGCACGGGCCCGCAGGCCGGTTGGCCGCCTCAGCTAGGTGAGTAATGACAGATGTGCCAATTTAGCCCGTGTCACCTCGCCCGCCTCCCTACAACAACTATTAACTTCGTCTGTATAGGAAACGGTCAGCTGGCACATTTTTTCTACCAATCTGGATCAGTTGGTCGAATTTTATGCGTCTGCTGACCCATATGTCTCGTCAACGTATTTCGACACACCAATGTAATAATTATACGCTATATAAATTAAAAGAAACCAGGCCATTGTGAGTATTAAAATTAATGAAGGAATTAAAGAAACACCTGATAAATTGGGAAAACAGGTAGGTACCTAATTAAGGACATGTTTGCCCATCTGAAGAGATTTATCTAGAAGTCAATAAACGCTTCCAGAGGCTGCAAAGTTAATTTAATCTGGATAAAAAACAATACAATACCGTATTAATTCTCGATATTCCAAGTTTCCTTCCACGAAAAAGCATTGAAATAAATTAAACACCTTCAGAACAAAAAACAGACTCTACAAACAATAAGAAGCATTTATAACCGTTTAAAGAATTACTTACATTCGCTTATATGCATAGCACGACATTACAATGTAAGTAGGTAGTCGTGTACCTGTACATACGTATACAGACGCAACACGGCTCAGACTGTTCGGAGGGACACGCCACAAAGTATTCCATGAATGTGTAATCAGAGAGTTTATTGATCGTGGCAAGATTAACACCACTCCGCATTGTCTGAGTTGGCACGTCTTAAATTTTCCCTTTTTGTGCCAATAACTTAAGGAATTCACGAATTAATTTTTTTTCTTCACCTTTATGAATGTCGTCGTTTATCACAACTCGAAAGAAATATTCCTTCTTATGTTGCGCTTTCGTAACCGCTTTTCAATTGTAAATTGTGATGTTTTACGACTATCTTTCGTACCCAAAATAGAATACCTTTACTTACACATAAATACATCGAGTGCGACCTCGCTGACACGACGAGGAAGTACCACCGAACTTGAGGGAGATTTCTTATATAAATTAAAATAAATATCGATGGCATTAAAAATTTATTTTGAATTATTTATTCAATATATTAAATAGCCATGTCGAACAGCTTAGGTAAACTTACATAAACCATGGCAACGCGACGTGAGCTCGTAAGTGCAGTTACATAGATGCGAGCATATATCTGAGTGCAGCCTGGGAGGATCGCTCGTTACATAATTGCAGCGCCACGGAAGGGCGCACAGCGCACATGCGCATCCTGCGAGCACGTGCCGTCCACGCGGCCGGAAGTGCCTCGCATCGACCCACTTACCGCGACCTTCGCGTATTTCTATACTATCTATTTATCCCACTACTTGTACTACAACTTTGTTACTTTCGCCAGCCCAATAAAGCACGCGCCAAATACACCGTGTGCTTACAACAGAGCTGTGGTTGGTCATTCGTAACCAGCCAATGTCATTGTCAATACCTGCCTCCGAGATCAGCAACTGCTGTCCGCTATAAACAAATTCAGACGCGATTTCCGATGTAATAGTGAACTGGGACGTTCTAATTCTGCATAACAACTTCCAAAATACATATATGGAGTAGGTACCTATGCAATTATGTATACATAGTATTAAAATAACTAAAGTTCGGTTTTGATAGTATGTTCCTTAATACGGGTTTATTTACTGCCACTTACCATAATGCAATGGGAATTTTTTATCTACATGTGAAAATACACATCGGTAACACAGGTATCTGAATATGATTGACACTTCAGGGTTGCATCAAGTTATTGTACGTTAAGTTTAATAATAAAAATCGTATCTACGTGTTATTTGCATAGGCACTGTTGACTGAACTTAGGTATGTCGATAAGGCTTGGACAGGTTGTGGGGGCTTATCTGTTGGCGAGGACATCCGCACGTTGTTCGGACGTGCGTTATCCAACTAACACAGTTTTATTATCGCGCATCCCCGTCTTCATCGCGATCGCATCGACGTATCGGTGACCACGTGATAAAATGCTCGTTTCAAATCAACATCGCATTTGAAACACGGAAGTTTGTGTCATATCAAGGGCAACGGAGACAATGAAACCAAAGATAAAATAAAAGCTTATGTTGCTCTCTTTTATGTTATGGGTCATACAAGACGCGAACGATATTATCATGACGCACTGTACCGTTTTATAAAGATTGCAATCACTAAAGCAATAAGCAGCGACAAGTGTTTCACCCATCGTCGTCCCAGAGCACCACAGTTATCTCCTTTGAAATAATTTCTTCAAGACTTCTGAGGTAAAGGCTTGTTCTGTTTTGTAATCGCTGTTACCTTTGAGTACCATTTAATTAAATAGCCATTTATCTAAATTCGATCCTGTCTTGTATGATCATGTCTTCGTATTTCTGTTCTGTGCTCGTGATTATAGATCTGCTTTGTTATTTTTTTTTTTTTTGAATTCTTGGTAAATTATCTGTTGTATGCATGTGTTTCTTTCTTTTTTATTGTACATAATGTAAGTAGACTACCTATCGTGCGGGCTGCAGACTAATGTCGCGTGTATCATTAGTCTCGTGAGCAACATATTTTGACGAACTGCAAAATTTTGGTTCACGTTATTAAAAACGTGAGTATGTAGGATAAAACATCAAGTAGTCATCAAGTTTTAGCGAGAATTTTTTAAAAATATATGAAATAAAAAATAAGCAAAAAAAGGCGCTTTCACCAGTAGTCAGCCACTTTGAACCTGAGTTTAACCTTTACGCATCCAATAGTCAACTGATACTTGAGTGAATAAACCACTAATGGCACCAACCCGAGGGTATGAATTCTCCAATATTCTCACAGGAAACTCAGGATTTCTTTTTAATTATGAAGGAGTACCTATGATACTTAGCATTATTTTCTAGACAATGATGAACAAATGGGTTGAGCTTATTAAAAAAAAAATTGTGAATATCTAGTTGGTTTTAAACCAATTCCACACTTTATCAGTCTTTATAACATCTTCTATCTTCTTGTAGTAGGCGATAAGGAGACCCATTCGTCGCAGCATTACTAGAACCCCCAAATGAAGTACTACGAGTATCTTGAAAAGTCCCTCGTGGGACGCTAAAGCTTCTTTCATTCAGACCATCTCGAATTGCCGCTAGCCTTCAATAACTGGTCTTCCGTATAACGATGGATTAAATTTCAAACATAATATTTTCTTTTTAAGAAAAACGGTAATTTAAAATTTTGTGAAAACTGTGTGTTTTTGAGACTTACTACTAATTAATAATAATCTATCTTAATTTACTGTCACAAGCTTATAAGGTCAACTTCCAGATTTGCAGAGCAGCGAGGTATTTGCGTAACAACTAACAGTATGAATGGCTTTCATTTTGACAGTTCAACAACATTTATGTGTTATTTACGTTGTTGAGCAGACACATTTTTCGAACATATTATGAAGCAATGGAATAGCAATATCCTTCTAGAAATGATTCAAATTGTGATTGATAGTATGTTACGCAATTACTAACTATTTATTGTGAAATGAAGCTTGAAAAGGCTGACCTCTGGTGCAGGGCTGGCTACTGGGTGTTTTACCCTATTATTTGGTGCAATATTCTAGTATAGTGAATCAGCAGATGAGACGACGCTAACGTATTAACTGCATGGACTTATTGCTGATTTGTGCATATTTTTTTTTATTATGAACACGTGAATTCAGGGGACTTTGACCTAGTCAAACCCCATTAACAAAGTTATAATATTTTTGATAATCTTCTTTATCAATTAATAATCATGTTTTTTTGTTAAAAACAAGACACAAGTGTCTTGAGTGGTATATCATGAAACAAGAAGTAGAACTTACCTCTACAATCGTTTTATCAAATCACATTTGTAACAATTACGCAACAAGAGAAATAACAAAGAAGTCCACAGGTAAACTAAACAACACCATTTGTCATGGTTAACTGGAAACACAGCAGTGCGATTGTTCCTCTTTAAACCTTGAACAATAACCTGTTCGAGTGCAGCGTCGGATTTTTTCCAAAATCTCCTTTTATTCGTATTCAAAAAGCTTAATGGAATTTCGCATTGCGCCAGTCGGCGTATTGTACAACGGCGAAGAATGTGGATAAAATCAACAACGCATTAAATCACACATACCCGATTATTCAATAGTAGGGTAAAAGAATATTTACGCCTCACGGCAAGAAAAAATGTTGAGATAAAATATCTCTCCACAAAGAGAAATTCGGTATAGCCGGGAAGCTTTGTGCGTGGGATAGACGGCTAGCAAATTCGTGAGTGGGTTTGAAGCGTTATGCAGTAGGTATGTGGCATTGCGCAGGGTGCAGGTAGTGTTGGGAGCTGTGTGCATAAATCTGCAGGTCGAGCGGCCACGGCCGGTGCGCGTTGTTCACGCCTACATCGCGGGCGCTGCAGCGGCGCTCGCGCCTGCCGAGCCGATCTGCACGTTCTTAGCATATCTGAATCTGTCTACACGCGGCGGCACACCGCCGCTACCAGATATGGGCAAAAATTGAAACACGGAACGTACATATCTGAGTGGGCCTCTGCCTACACATAAAGCGTTGCGTTCGTGCTTTCTTTATGTCCCGCCCCTGTATGGTAAAGAAAATAAAATCTGGTCGACGATCTGCATATCACACAGGTTTCACAGGCTTTTTACTACAAATTTCTATTTAAGTGAAAATTGTTTGAAGTCTTTTAGACAGCACTACTTAGGTACTTTAAATAAAACTGCTAGGTACTTAATCAGCAGCCCTCAGTCCTCAATTAAAACACTTAACATACCTGCGGTAATTTGTTATGTAGGTATGTACTTAGTTACTTACTTATTTAATTGCCAATGCACTGTGTCTCATGTCTGACGTATAAGCAAGCTTTCATTATAATATCGGTAAGGGTGTCTACAATTCTATCTATCTATGTAACGGTATCTTTCAACGTAATTTTGATCAACTTCAGGACGTCCGATTAACTTGAAAATTTGGACACGTAACAAGAACCAACGGCAATAAAATAATCTGGTATCTTGGAGCTGATCTGATAATGGAGCCAGAAAGTGGATGGTGGAACTTTTCAGTGGCTTCTAGTAATCCTCACGAGTTTGGGGTCATATGATTTGTTTGGACGAGTCCAACAGATTCGACTTAATAACGAGGGTCTGACGATGGAGCCAGGAGGTGGATAGTGGAGTTCTTCAATGGCTCCTAGGAAGCCGCTCAAGCCATAACTTCGTTGACTTTAAACTTATTACCTAATTGAAGAATATACTAGACTAAAAAGTAAAAAATATGTAGTTAAGAAAAAACCAAATTGGATAAAAAATAAGTCACAAGCTGCATAGGTAGTTATATCGTAACTAATGCAAACCCAAACTCAAACTATTTATTTGAACTAAACCAATTACAGGCACTTTTGAACTGTCAAGGGTCAGTCAGTCAAAAAGATGAAGCTAGTTGCCCATTCCAAAGCGTAGTAGGTACCTATGGAGAAGAACGGGCAAGAAACTCCATGGACACTCTTTTAAATCACAATAATATATTTACAAAGAATTGGTTACATCATTTATGTTAAAAATGATGCATGTGAGAACGATGCAGAACGTTAACAGTGTCCGTAATGAAAAAATAAAAAAACTTGAGAGGTGTCAAGGGACACCCGGATGGAACGAAGTTCCTTTCGATTAATTAGTGAAGGAATTGTAATAAAATTTTTTTTTTTTAAAGTTATAATAATATTTTTTTTATTATTATTAACAAATAAAAAAACACAGACAAAAAAAAACTGGCTTGCTTTCTATAAGAGTGAGAGAGAGAGAGAGACAGATAGAGAAACACGTGCACGCCGCACGGCTTACAACTATAGCAAAAAGTGTCGTTCCAACTTTTGGTCTTAATTTTTTCCGTCTAGCCCCCTTTCGCAACGCGCGATAAGGAACTTCGTTCCAATAAAAAAAAAACAATTCAAATATTTCATTATATCAAAATAAGCCATGGCAGCAAATAGTTGACCAGTTCCTACTGACGGCAGTCCGTTCACGAACATGACGCATAGGTTAGCACCATTCAGCTCAACCATTTCGAAGGGAGCTAAATGATCCAATACATGCGCCACCATCAGCGAGACATTAAAGTGAGTATGACATACTCTCAGCCGCCAAGGCACATTCAAGTCAATAAAAGACGTAGGAACCTAGTAAATGGTAGCTTTATAGTATGTACAGACGCCAGCACATCAAGCTACTACAATCTGTCATTTTTTTTAATAGTTTTTCATTATTATCGCTAAAACATTAAGGTTCAAGGTTGATTGGGAAAATTTGACAGTTTCGGGTAGCTTGACCTGCTGGCGTCTGTCTGTACATAGTACTCACATATGTGCTATGCAATTATACAATACTAGGAGATTGAATTCAAGTCAATATAATTATGTAAGTACCATTTTTAGTGCGTGATAAAAACGTGTTTTTTAGTTTTGTAAAAAAAGTAACAACCAAAAATATAAAGAGTAGGTACCGACTAAGTACCCACAGCAGTTGAAATTAATCAAACTGTCTAGATTTCGGCATTACAGATCGTAAGTACAATAGGTCGGTTTTTGCGCATCTCCTTACCTGCATGAGCCGTATGCCCGTATCCCACGGCCTCGGCGCCTCAACAGGTGTGCACCTGAGCCCAGACGCGCTTTTTCATTACGGACATACAATCAAACAAAACGAACTACATGCTCGTTTGAGAATGATGCCCGATTCATTCATCGTTCGCCGTGGAATTCTTTTATATTTGCTGGTCGAACTCGATCTTATTTTTATTGTCTCGTTCTTTCACATTCACGATATGACCGTACCTCGACGATGGATATGGAGATTGTCTTATTGATCATCCTTATTTATATGTCGATCGACGACATTTGATTTTATTGAATAGGTACCGTCCTTATCGAAACTCTCTCCGATTAAATTAGACGGCCGACCAAATCATTTGGACAGGCCACCTTTCAAGTTAAATGTCTTTTTAATACCCTAAACAATACCTATATTTGTAAAATCATAATAAAGAAGCACAGCAACTTAACTTTTCGCACGGCAAGCGCCAAAAACGTGAAATTGGAGAGTACCTACTAAGTCGTAATAGCATAACATGCATTGTTACGAAAATGATTACATTGAACCTATTATATCATGATTGAAACAAATTTATACCTTTAGTTGTCACACGTGACATTTTGGGATGTAATTTGCAGTTCCATAATATTTTAGTAGTGCGCGTCACGTGCTGGCGGTAACCTTGATAAAGTGCTGGTCAACACATTGCGGGCAGGGCGTTGTCGCATACCGATGGCCCATTTAAACCCGACACTTCCACACGACTCGCCTGTGCTCTTAACTTAAATTCTTTCGCACTTAATTCCACACAAAATATTTACAGAACCATCCTACATTAATAATTCGACAAACATCGCACCTAACCTACTGATTCCTTAACATAGATTTCGAGGTATTTATCCATACCTACTTTAAATAACGACAGTTTCTCCTACACTCATGAAGTTAACCTTGAATAATTCGGCCGGGACATGGATAATATTTATTTTATATATTTACATATGCATAGATATCTGTAGAATATCATAAACAAACAGATCAACAAGTCGCACTGTTAGCTTTATACCATTTTATCGATAAATTTGTTCTTGATTTACAGTGCCCATAAAAGATAAATGCAGCCGTAACCTTGATCTACACACATCTTGATATTGGAAAATGTGAGCAAACAAAGGTGGGTTAATGTTGCTTGCCAGTTCATATTCCACGAATTAATAACGTTTGTGTCAACAATAATATGGATTAACCTTCAAGATTAAGTACAAGTAGATAAGTACTGTGGTTTTGAATGTGGAGTACTTACCTACGCGTTTTCTCCTAGTACCTTCAGATAGAAACGCAATGTGGTGTGAGTTCGCCGAGTATAGCCGCTCCAGAGTTTCTGCACCTCGACCGCAGAAAAAAACGGGGTGTATATCGAAACTAATAGTAATAATAATCTTCAGAGTTAAATCGATCAATGAGAATCTGGTTCATTTTTGGCAGAATACAATTATGTTTCACGTTTGGTGTGTATAACCAGTAATATACTTTCTCACGCAGTCAGACGGTGATCCAAGTCGTTTTTACATACCGATTCTCTTTGCGGAATATGTTTACCTGAATCAGCTGATTTTGGGTTTTCAACGGCTTGAATGAACACAAAAAAAATATTCCACAACCGAACTACCTGTTGGTGAATCGAAATTGCGTTGAGACACACGCACCTTACTGTGGGAGAAAAATCAATGTGCGCTTAATATAATAGATAAGTAATAACTAAGGCAGTGAGACAGCCGAGTTGTAACTTTCACATGTCATCGCGGAGGTCCAGGTACTTACAGATGTTCTGCATCCTTATACCGAGTGAATTGGGTGTAATAGAAGAGTGATTTATTTTCTAATTAAATCGGAGCGTGTGTAGGTTGATTTAGGCGCATATTGTGGTGTCTGGCTGCGCGGTCGGTTGCGCTGGCGCAGCGTGGCATAGCGGCTCGCTATCGATGCCGGCCGATCGCGTCGTGTTAATTACTTTCATTAAGGGCAATTGTCCTGCTCAATCGGTCTGATCAGTCAGTTTGCCGCCGCTCGATATTTCTACTCAATACCATTAGCCCGCCTCGTAAGTCGTACCGTCGTACGACGCAACTCTTGCATGAATTGCGTTACATGCGGCCATCTGAGCATTCTGAGCTTTAAAGTTTGCGATATTTTATGTCCCTTATCTTTAGTTGGCAATGACCAATGTTGACATAGAAATTCTCTTTTAGGGAGTTTTAAATTAAGTAAGTCCTTATCCCTTTAACTGTAACGCAGCATTTGGTATTTCTGCTGCACTGACCATACTGTAAAGGCTCCCGCAGATAGGCGCGACGCGAGTCTAGTAGAACAATTTCTATGAATTCTTCATGAAAATTGTTCTACCAGAATCGCGTCACACACACCGTTGCGTCGTGCCTGTCTGCGGGAGCCTTAACGGAGTCCACCATTCGTCTCACTTGAATCACTTTGTATATGCGAATAAAGTTACTGACGTCAAAGTCCTGCTAGCTTGGGCCATAGATACTTGTCGATTAGGCCGTACAGTCAGCCTCAAAAAGCCTAAACCCTTCTAGTAGAACGACTTCATTAATTCCTGCTCCGACATCTTGTTTAGTATTCCGCTACCATCAAACTACTGATCCATCCCCGAAATCTCTTCTAGTATTTTACCCTCGCCTTGCCCAATATCACTTCATTGTATTATTCACCACATAATATGCATACCTACGCTTAGTGCAGCTTCATATTTTGTTTAGTGGTGTGCGGGACACCACTAAACAAAATAATTATAGGTAATACAAATCATTAATTGCGCCTGCAGCGATGTTGAAGTTGCACCGACGCATAGTTGGTAGCAGCCGTAGCAGGATGCGCGG
The DNA here is from genome assembly GCA_951799955.1 of Apamea anceps. Lineage (NCBI taxonomy): Eukaryota > Metazoa > Arthropoda > Insecta > Lepidoptera > Noctuidae > Apamea > Apamea anceps. The sequence goes on along the minus strand of OX637505.1, from coordinate 11,198,359 downwards.
TTGAGGTCTATGAACAATAAACTATATTTCTCGATAGGCCATTAACATATCATTGTAGTACGCTAATCGAATGGCCGCAAGCGCGGGTGTACTCCGGCGCAGCCTGACCGCTGCCAGCCACCAACAACTAACGAAGCTACTCGTTACAAGTAAAACAGTTCAATGAAATAGGCAGGTACTATACATTATCAGTTCTCTTTAACTTAACATTGATATTACGATACTAAAAAAAGTGCGAGTCGGACTCTCGCACCGAGGGTTCCGTACATTGTAGGTATGTACTACAAATTTACGGTTTTCAAAATTTTTCTTTTACTTGTGCTACACGATATTGCTTCTTGCCAAATTTCATGATTCTAGGTCAACGGGAAGTACTCTATAGATTTTGATTCCCTTGCGAGTGTCAAAATATGCGGCATAAACGAAACCAAAACACCCGTATCTTTTGATTGCGTTGACTTAGAAGTTTGATTTTCTCACTGCGTCAAGGGATTGCAGCCTTGAGTATTTGATATTAATTTCAACTTGATAACTATACGCGTTCCTGAGAAAAAAGGGTCTTGACAGACGGACAACGGAGTGATCTTATAGGTTCCGTTTTTCCTTTTGAGGTACGGAACAGTAAAAATGTGCAAATACGTATCTAGTACAGTTTAATACTATCCAAAAGATGATGCGTAAGATACTTAGTGGGAATTACTCATATGGATATTAAGTAAACACTGAGGGAGTAGAAAATGTTACGGGTGAATTTCCGGTAACCGAACATTGAGTCGATATTCCCTACGTAAACACATGACTCATAGGCGAACATGATTGCGACATTAGTCGTCAATGTGTCAAAATTTGAAACTTACCTACATTTTTCTGTTAGTTAATAATTAATTTTAGTGTTCTTTATTTATCTTATTTTTTAAAAAGACTGTGATTAAAAATAAACTATTATAAGTATCAGGCTGTGTACCTTTGACTTCCATAATATTGTTTAACATAATAATATAACATAAAATTACATTGCTATGTTTTTTGTAAAGGCGGTTTTTAATACATTTATAATGTTTTTTTTTTAATTTTGGTTTTCAACTTAGCATGAATGAAAGCTACCGAAATCTCTTAATAATTTTAATGTCCTGTACAGTCACCTACATCAGAAGGCTAGTTCCTGTATTTAAAAACGTTCGAAATCTAGTCGCATTCTCATCTCACCGACAGTCAATGTCAAAAAAAACCGGTCATGAGCTAGTCGGACTCGCGCACCGTGGGTTTCGTACAAATTTGTAGGTATGTAACTACAAATTTACGGTTTTCGGATTTTTCCTTTACTTGCGCTATATGACATTGCTTTTTGCCAAATTTCGTGATTCTAGGTCAACGGGAAGTATCCTATAGGTTTTGATTCCCTTGCTAGTGTATAGTATATGCGATATGCGGCATAAACGGAACATAAACGCCCGTATAATTAGAAGTTTGATTTTTTCACTGCTTCAAGAGATTGCAGCCATAAGTATTAATAATAATTTCAACTTGATAACTGCACGCGTTCCTGAGAAAAAGGGTCTTGACAGACTGAGAAGTGATCTAAAGGTTCCATTTTTCCTTTTGAAGTACGGAACCCTAAAAATTTACAAATATGTAGGTAGGTAAATAGATAGAGGTATTTTTCACAGATTGAGACTGAGATTAGAATGCGACTGTTCTTAATAATACGGGAATTGACCCTTACATAATAATATTACAAGAATACACGACCTTTTTGGAACTAAAACACGTGGAATTAATAAAACCGGCCAAGTGCGAATCGGTCTAGTGCTTTTTATTGAAATCCAAACCTTATATCCATGGCATAGGGTTTGTAGTAGGTTACGTTAATATAAGGTATTCCCCTATAGCTAATACATTTTAATTTTATGGGAATCCTCTGACGCGTATCTACCGTTTGAATGATTTTTAAAATAATGTTATTACCTATTCTAATTTTGTTAAGTGTTGATTTAGTAAACCGATTATTATTTATAAAATATTATTTATTTTGTTATTTTTATAATAAAAAATAGTCAAATAATCAAACGCAAACTTATATTCTTCCACCAAAACACCTAAAAACCACTTACAGAATGAAAATCGCGCCTTTTTATATACCTACACGATATATGTATATCCGATACTTATATAGAGGAGGGTGGATACATTAGGGACTTGTGGCTATGTAATAACAGCCGCACGGGGAGATCGATCAGGTTAAGCTACGCTTGCCGCAGTTGGTCCGTGGATGGGTGACACATACCAACCAAGACCCCTCCGTGTCTCGGAAAGCACGTTAAGCCGGTAGTCCCAGCTGTCATTTGTGGATGTTTGATAGTCGTCGTCGAAGCCCGAAAGTCTGACAACTAGTCTTACCGAGTAATTGGGTTGTGGAGGTCAGATAGGCAGTCGCTCTATGTAAAATACTGGCATCCAGCTGCATCCGGTTCGACTGGAAGCTGACCCTAACATAGTTGGGAAAAGGCTAAGCAGATGATGATATATATCGAATAACTAAATATCAAATATCGGATATTTCTAGATATTTATTACAAATATCGGATTTTTAGGAAATCAAGTAATTAACTCCAAATCATAGCTTATTATCCTTCCTACTTAATCATTTGCTAAGAGGTAGGTAATATGCAAAACAAACTACTAACAATATTTTTCTAAATACATACCTAAGACTTGTACCTACTGTATCGCATAACAAAAATACGTTAATTGGATAAAAATGCTCACAATTAACAGTAATAACGTGCATGAAATTACTGATATGAGCACATAGAACATAGTCATGAGATAACGAAGTGATTCCATCGGCAACTGTTAACATTGTTCGATATAGTAATTTATAAAACAAGTGTGAAACACCATGATACGTTACTAACGTAAAACCGTAATAATTTACATAAATTATTACGCAATTCTCAAAGTCATCTACTTCCTCATGAATGGATCGAGTAGGAAGGGTCGACGGGCGGGGAGGAGGGGGCACGGGGCTACCATATTGTAATTTGGACAGCCCGACCATCGCTCCAGTGGCGCAATTGGTTAGCGCACGGTACTTATAAGACAGTGTTCGTGAGCAATGCCGGGGTTGTGAGTTCGAGCCTCACCTGGAGCAGTCTTTTTGCTATGTTTTTTAGATGTTTTTTTTAATGATTTCATTCATTCGTTTGGTATGCGATATATAACACATTCTTAATAGGTTAGCAGCAAACATTTGTAGCATCGTTCTTATAAGTATAAATGTCTCGCGGAAATAATGTTTTAAATACGGTAAAGTTTGTAGATACTTGTTAATATTAGTTTTCAACTTATTTCTTTGTCAGTAGTCTGAGTTCCATAATTTAAAAACCGAATGAAAGAAAACTTCCGCAACAAACCGATATCGATTTTTACGACTATTAAGTATCCTTTCATGTGAAAGCAAAAGGACAGGATAAATAAAAAAAAGAAATAGGAAATAAATAAATAATTAAAATTTCGGTAGGCGGTACATACTTTGGCATTGTTACCTAGGTACCTACTTGTACAGATATTTAGTTGGTAATATCTTTTACAAACACGACCTTTTATTTACAAAATAAAAATTGTAAGTACTTATTTACTTTGAAGTTTAATTAGTATAACAGGTACCCTTATGACAGTAATGTGTGAGCGTATGACGTGTATTGTTCTTGTGGGTCGAAAAATTGTTGGCAACTGAGCTATTGCGCGCATTTTACAGTAGGCACTTACTGAAACTGTTACATGATTGCCTGTTAATTAAAAAAAAAAAAACGGATTTTTATAAAATTTGGTATAAGTATTAGTATTTTGTTTTAGTATGTGAATGGTCAGGCATCGCAGGAAAGTATATATTTTTTTGTTTTGTTTATTGAACCGTAAAACCATCAGTTTTCTACTGCTTTCTCATAACTAGTATTTTTGTTAATCTCAATTTACCAAATATACTTATGCCAAATTAGGCCATATTTTGGTTTGCCGTTGACACAATGATGGTGAATTCTCGCTAGGTATTTTGTATGAGCAATTAAAATTTGTTTAGTTATTAAAACGAACGACACACAAAGATTAACTAAGTATATCTTTGTTTAAACAATTACACCACACACTGTTGTGTTGCATGTGGTTTCTAAATTGAGTAATACTATTTCTTTGAGATTAGTCCAACGCAAGTAGGTGCAACTTCCGTGTACGAGGTCGCGAGTTCGATTCCCATGTCGCGCGCCACCGTTTTATAAAATGTTTTCGGGATTATCGTTTTGGGAAACAATAACTTACAATTTTGTATAGAATTGTTCACAAACGACCTTGATACATTAGCTCTGTCTCACTCGGGCCAAGACCCTCTGTGGACTATTTTGGTGAAAATAAGCGTTACTAAATTGTTTTATTGTTCTTTTACACAGTTGTAGAGGAAAACCTCTACAACTGTGTAAAAGAACTACACGGAGGGTCTTGGCCCGAGTGAGACAGAGCTAATGTATCAAGGTCGTTTGTGAACAATTCTATACAGAATTGTAAGTTATTGTTTCCCAAAACGATAATCCCGAAAACATTTTATAAAACGGTGGCGCGCGACATGGGAATCGAACTCGCGACCTCGTACACGGAAGTTGCACCTACTTGCGTTGGACTAATCTAAAAGAAATAGTATTACTCAATTTAGAAACCACATGCAACACAACAGTGTGTATGGTGTTATTGTTTAAACAAAGATATACTTAGTTAATCTTTGTGTGTCGTTCGTTTTAATAACTAAACAAATTTTAATTGCTCATACAAAATACCTAGCGACAACCAAAAAAACCTAAACCAACAGAAAAATCTGTTGTTTCATAATCTTTTGAGTTTTTGGAGCTGAGAAAGGTGGGTGAGGAAATAATTATATATTGATCATCATGAAATATATAGATCACAAATTCTCAAATAAATCGAGATTGACGCTAGTGGATGGGGTGGGTATGTTATTTAGCGGCAATAGTCCAACGGTTTCTGCGTGAACTGGCGAGCGAGGTGGCCGTGAGTTCAAACTACAATCAAACCAAACCCTATTCGTTACTCACTTAGCAAAGAGACTTGGAGTGGTTGAAATAACTGAACAGACATCTTCTGGGCACGCTCGTTCCATCATAGACCTCATCCATCGCTTTCCATCAGGCGTGATCGAGGTCAAGAGCAGGCACATTTAGCAACGAAATAAAAAAATAGGATTAATTCTAATGTTCTCAGCCAGTATTTCTTAGTAAAATAATTTTAAATGATTATTTTATAAAGATAGTAGTACCTACCTCATGTCTATGTAGTACCTACACTGAAAAGTCCATGATCATGAGCGACATAGAAGCTTCATATAAGCAATGTTTTAAAACTCAATGACCCTTCTCAAAATCAAGAATGCAGTTGTAGCAACGGCCTTACTAAGTCACAGTGCCTGAGGCCGCTACTGCGACATCTTGTCATTAATCCTGCACGAAGCGCAGGGTCTCAATGTATTGCCAAATTTGTCGAGAGCCGATCGCAGGCTAATAGCTCACTTATCTGAGCAAAGTCAATAAACTGAGACAATAGCCTGATGTAACCGCTTTCTGACCGGTATCGGGATCGCGGTACTGTACGATATTAAAAACACGTTGTCAAAAGAATCGGACGAGTTTCTAATAAAATGATTTTATTATTTTGCATTCGTACCTACGTAAAATATGCTATCGCATATCAACATCAAAACTAGGTTGGATTACGTAGGTACATAACAATTATTACATAATTATTAATTATTAAAACAATGTAGATAGTGTCTTTCAACAACAGACAAGACAAGGAAGTCGAAAGACGAGTCCAAAAACCTTGGAAGACCTACTGAACCCTTAAAGAAAACATGAAAGATAATCTTCCTCTAACACTAAAAAAGAAAACTCATCGACATGTGCATCCTGCCCGTCCTACCTAACCTACGGTGCACAAAGTTGGCAATGAAACGCAGCATAATAGGTGTTAAGCGTCTGCGTACAGATCAACTTAGAAACACCACGCTGCGCTCCATAACTCAAGTAGCGGATGTTGGAGAAAAAAACAGCCAGGCTGAAGTGGGAGTGGGCTGGACACGTCTCACGAATGCACCCGGAGAGATGGGCAAAGATCGTCACTCACTGGACGCCTGAGGGAGGACATCGCCGTCGAGGTAGACCACGGCGATGGTGGTGTGACGATCTGGTAACGTTCGCAGGGCCAACATGGCCAGAGATCGCACAACACAGGGAGCTTTGGAAGGAGAAAGGGGAGGCCTTTACCCAGCAGTAGGACACAATGTAGGCTAACAAAAAAAAAACAATGCTATTTGTGTAAATGTTATTAAACAACAATTAAAATACCTAATTACGAGTCGTTTAATGCGTGATTACTTTTTATAACTCCACTAGCATAAAAACATTACAATACCGAAAAACCAACTAATTAAAAAGCTGTACCTAATAAATACATGCTGCAAGCCGTCTTAATTGTCTTACAAAAAGAATGCTCAACAACAATTACCGACAACAGTTACCGCTGTGATTCAACCATTGTCCGTTTAAACGAATGTGTCGTTTCTACGACTAGTGCAGTCTATCAGTAGTCAGGTACGTCCAGTAGTCAGCTGGAGGGTGCACGACGTCGTATTAAACCACTAACTAATCGGGCAGCCGCTGCACGCTGCGTGACCCCTGATCCTGCCTGGCCGCTCGCCCGGCGCCCGCGCCGCAGCCGCCCCCTTCCTGCCTGCTATTTGTTTAACTCGTGCCCTCATCTGATTAGAACAACCGAACAACCTCTCGGGAATTGAAGATTTATACCCATTTCCTCAAAAATTCCTATGGTCAGTTTAACAATCATTCCGTGAACCACGCAGGTTTCTGTAAATTCCTAATGATTCCTTTTGTCACGATTTTTTATGATCCTTTACATGTAGAAATCGACCCGACCCCGGCATCCTCAAGTCGTGAGGAATGTAAATTGTTGACCGTGCGCGAACAACCCCCGACACAATATTACTTCTTTGATTTTTTCTGTCACCTACGAGAAAATATTCGGGAGGGCAGTGCTACGTGCGTAGCCAACGAGAATGTGGACACATTACAAAAGCCACGCATCCACAGTTTTTCAAGACTACTGACACGGACGTGCTCACGTGCCTACCCCTGGTCATTATTAATAGTTCCATTCCAATGAAATCGATCGAACCACTACTTAATTGATTAATTGAATACAGCGAGATTGGAATGGATTGATTGGTGAGTAGGTTTATACATACCTACCTAACAAGTTTATATCTAATCATAAAAGGAGTTTTAATTATTAAAGAAATAATACTTTATTGTTGACACCACATTATTACTAAAGAAAGAACTCTAAAAACAAAACCTAATAATTAATTTGAATAAATGATTCTAATATGTATCTCGTTACTGCCACCAAACTTAGAGCAGAGCTCACATATAAGTATATAAATACTAATGATCTTGAACGTCTCCGGAAGTGCAGATAACGAACAAAGTAAACAATTGCCATACAATTGATTCCATCTTATATGCATATATTTTGATTTTAAATTGACATATAGATAGAAGGCAAACATGAACAAAGATAGAAAGGCAATAAAGATAAAGACCCTGTCCGGATATCATATGATCAGCAATAATATAGTCTAGGGCCATAAAATATGTACTTTTGGAATACGGCATGCCATTGTGCTGTGCCGATGTTAATAGAATATCAATCGATACCGATTGTAGTAGGCGTATTTAAACATTTCTACGGACGCATTAAGAGATGTCCTACAGATTCGACTTTGGTCTATGTATTTGTATATGAAAGCAGAAGACGAGGTGGCCGAGAGGTTAAGGCGTTGGACTGCTAATCCAATGTGCTCTGCACGCGTGGGTTCGAATCCCATCCTCGTCGTAACATGGGTTAATTTTTAATTTTTATATTCCATCTAATTAAATATAGTTCCATTGAGTGTCACTAGTAATTATTTAAAGATATATTAACAAAAGAAACTATCGTTTAAAAATAAATTGATTTAACATTACGTTATTAATTTAATTCATCATGATGTAATGTTGACATTGGAACACATTCTGTAATTAATTATTACAGATTAGTTTTCTGATAAAAAAAAAACATTGTCATTCTAAAATGACTTAAGTAGATAATAATAATATGTAAGTACATTGAACCAATGCCTTGTACGCTACCGGTCGGTAACGACTAGCGACAGTAAAAGCAATTAATGATAGGTCAGAGATCACACGATTAGGGCATGCAAAAACCGGGTTGTTTAAAAAAACCGTTTTCGGGAATTTTGTGTAAAAAACCGATTATATCGATTTTTCTGGTTTCTTTTTAAATTTTTTATTAGAAATACCTATGTGTATAAAAATACATATTTTGATAAAACAAAATATGTAAGTAGGTATGTTTGTAGTATGTACTCGTATGTACCTATGTTTTGATCGAAATATGTATTTTTTTTACGTTTATCTCACTTATTTTTATAATAATGAAAATTTGTTTGGACTGAAATAAGCTACAAAATCGGCACCAAATAACGTGAGAAAGTAAGAATACCAAAAAAAACGTGAAAATTTCGCGGTTTTTCGAGGCTGCAAAGTTACCACAGGTCTTTCGAAGCTGCAAACTTGGATACACGCTACTGGTAGTGGTCCTCATATTAAAAAATCAGAACGAGCCGTTAGTTTGCGATATTTATTATAAAAATTCAAAATTAAAGGTACACAGCTAAACCAAATTACTATTTTTTACTTTGATAGAATGACCGTAAGGATACAAGTGCATCAAGGGAGTCCTCATTTACTACGGATTTTATTACACTGACCGAAAAACAAAATGGCGGCAGCGTGGCATAGTAGTGCGACAAGGATCTAAATTAACATGGCCGAAATAGGGACTAAGTTTGTCAGTGATAAAAATATTTTGTTTGGGAAAATTAAAGTATTATGAAATCAATAACATAGAAGAAACATAAGCGAACAACCGAAAAATCCGGTTTTGTTGTCCTAAAAAAGCCGGGTTTCAAATCAGTCGGTTATCCGGTTTTAACGGTTGTCCGGGTATCCGGTGTGCATGCCTTATAAGTCACGACTAGGCGTAACTCGTAAGTGCCGACAGGTTATTAGCCTAAGGAGTGCCGGCTCCGCAATAAACTACATTTTGCGCGTTTGACTATGAAACAACTTTGTTTTCTACGCGATGTTTACGTGACTTTCGTAGTATGCTCCGTTCTACATAGTAGGTACCTAGCTGTTATGGGTAGTGTTGAGTTTGCAATTTATTTTTGGTCAGTACAGTGATGATAACACTTTAATATTTACGACGATTATTGATGACTAGCTTCCGCCCGCGACTTCATCCGCGTGAAATGTTTTATTCCCCCGACCCACCCCGTCGCATCGCATCGTCAGCCCACTTCGTTTTCGCTTAGCATTCTTTCTTAGTTTTTTTTCTTTTTGCTCTGCATCTAAGACTCCTAGCGTCATGTTAATGTATACGAGTACGTTATGTTAATAGGAAGGAATAGGAAGAAGACTATAGTCTTCCTCAATCATTGGGCTATCAAATGCAAAAATACTTACTTTTACAAATCTGACTGTTAGTACCAGAGATTAGCGTGTTCAAAACTAACAAACTCTTCCGCTTTATTAGTAGCAAAGATATAAATACAGATAAGAATAAAAAGGCATAGCATCATTATTTTTTTAATGTAAGTATAGATATACATTTTTAAATCATTAAAACCCACCCAGTTAGTAGTAAATAGTTATCCACCACACTTCACGATACTTAAACCTTAAACTGCAATTTAAACTCATTACCAAAAATATTTTGATACAGTCTCAATAGGTCAGATAAGACACAAAGAATTCATGACGAATTAAAATTCCGCTGTAAGTGGGTACCCATACAATCCAGTCGTAAAGATAAGCTTGGGACAACTGTGTTTAGCATTGATTTTGGAGCACCGTTGATCACGAAGTGGTCTGCTTTCGTCACCGGACAGAAGTCGATCAATTCATAAATAACAGGCTAACGGAGCCTTTTAATTCACGACGCTATTAAATGCTGCATTGTATTTATAATAATGGTTAATTAAGGCTTTGTTTTTTGCTCCTGGATCCGGGTATCAGGCGTAGCACTGAGTGGCGAAACTGTTTTATGAGCCCAACCTTATAATGCAGACATGTTGTATTTAATCCTGCCTTTTCCGAAATTATTCGAATTAAGCCTACTTATTATACATCCGGCTGCTTCTATCTCGGCTTTGTGTGCGTTGTGTGTGATCGACTTTCTAGGCTTATTTAAACTGCCTGTAACAACCCTTTAAAGATATTCTTTGTAATAGATATGCGCTCAAAATCCAATCTACCATCGTGAAAACGGATCTATTTACCCTCGGAAATGACGTCCCTATTTTCTAATAGTCCCGAAATTGCAACTTCCTCTTTTGTTTTTCCGTCTAAAGAATACAATTTACAGTTACGCAAAGTAGTGACAAGTTACTTGTGAATCATTTTGAATACCGTAATAATCTTCATCTTTACTCAATCTTCGACAAACAAAGATTTTGTAACAAAAGAAAAAGTAAGGCAGTTTCCTCAATCAAATCCGAAGACACGACGATTTAATCCGGTTAAAAGGATTTCCTTAAATGCTCTCATTCATCAAAGGTTCACAGGTATCTACCTACAGTCAGCAACGAAAGTCGTTTCATTGTCGACACAGTTTTTAAATGATTATTAATTAACATAAATATTGACAATATGTAACAAGTACAAGTACTGACAATACATAGGTAAGTATATAGGTAGGTAGCTACATATCTAATTGAGTGTACTGATTTGTCTGTATACTGTACCTACTGTACACATACTGTATGGGTTCTATACCAATGTTCTCGAAGCCTGAATGAGAGCACCATGCACATTGATGAACACCTTAGTTTGTCTCAACTGATAGGTAAGTGAACTAAAAATGTAACCGGTTAATTGTAATGACTTTTCTTTTTGGCACAGTTCGTTGCTGTCACAATAGAATGGGCCACTGACAATCGTCGGCGCGCGGTCGCTGATTGTATCTGTCAAACAGGAGCGTTTGTTTATGAGCCGCGCAGCTACCGTGCGTCCGCCGGTGCCGCGTCCGCCGCCGACACCGCCCCGCTGTCATCGAGGACATGTCCGCACTCCACTATCAGCTGTCCATCACTCGGAACAACCCACTATTTTCTTCCAACTTTCTAATAGCACCACGTGCGAGAATTAGCATAAGTATTTAGGTAATTATTCGCATCTCAGATTTATTTGTAAGTAGGTACATGATTGACAATTGTCGCAAATCATTCGTGCTTGTCAGATTGGATTACCCTTTGAATTTCAACAAAAAAAAACCGAGAAAGTTGTTCTATCAGATGACGCAAAGTGGGTGGGCTGCTGCAGCGGCCAGTGACAATTGTTACTTTCATATCAATAAGCCCCGAGAGTTTCTTTAAGAAATCAAAACACCAGCATCTTGCATAGCTTAAATGCATTATCTGAACAATCTGAACGCTGACAACATTCTTAACTTGTATACCTACGAAAGGGTGAAAGCATTTTAAATATAGGTTTATTTGCATGTTATTTACTGTTACATTTAATCATGATTCATGCTGATTTTACGACTCTTGAACACCTACATCACCCGTGGAAATGCGTTGCGAATCGCTAATACTTAAGAGTTTGCCTAAACCGATTTATCAAATTACGGTCAGCGCGAGCTGTGCGGACCGTACTGTCATATGTAATTCACGAGTGGTACAAAGAATTGAATCATAAATATTAATCAAGATCGCAATAAAATCAGTATGGCGCGGAGCTACGTGGTACCTGCGCAGGCGCGCGTCTCCGCGCGTCAAGCGCCGCATGCCGCGCCCGCCGGGCCGCCAGCCGCTCCACTTGCCAACACTTGTGACGTTTATATACCTATAAATTATTTTTAATAAACACAGTCAAGATCCATCTCTATAATATATTGCCAGAATGACAATCTTTTAATTGTGACAAATGATACCCAGTCGTGAAAACAATAATATGTCGAGCGTGGCGTATGGGCTCCGGGCACAAACGGTCGACATTTGCAACACCGCGTGTGGGTCGTACCTGGTTAACGATCGAAAGGTGATGCTTGTGGGACTGGGGCCAGTTGTAACGAACATTATGTACTGGTGCTCCGTAGAAGTTGTAGCAGTAAGTTACCACCTAATAAAATATACTTAGCTCGAATTTAAGGAGAAGACTTTCTTTGATCAGCTCAACGATATTCAAGCTACTTAATTAGATATAAGGTTATTTGCTACATTAAGCACTGTATTTTAAGTAAACAATGAATACAACCTCCCGGTATGGTCGATACTCAGGTTAAAATATCGTAACTACATCTTGTAGTCTTGCAATATGACAGTCGAGAGACGGCGCTTGTTTATTAGTGACGCAGCTGCGGCCAACGATAGCTGATACTGTCGTATTAACCAGACGTGGTGGCTTACGACGTATTAAACATATTTATACTGCATACTTAGCAATAGCATATTAAACCACCACCGTTCATCTTTTCTTTGATTGATCAGCAATTCAGCATACATCTGTAGACTATCATCGTTATAAATATTAAAGTCCTCAACCTGGTTATTTTTCAGTTTTCAGTCAAGGAAGAGTAGGTAGGTACGATATACGGCTATATTACTAGCGGATAACACTCAAGTTCTGGCTTTTCTATTTTTTTTTACCAACGTGACTACCAACAAATAAAGTAAAGGGGCTGGTAGGATACTTAGTTACTACTTAATAACAAGCTAACTCACTGAATAGCTTACAGGATACGTCCTTTTCCGCAGTATTTCAATAGAGTGGAAACAACAATTTTACTGAAACGTAATTTAGTCGATATGAATATTATAATATTCAGCGAACGGTACACAATGTGCCGGTCGTCGAGATTTAACAACTGTAAATCAACACTGACATTTATCGCCAAACAGTAAGTTCAAAGACAATGCGTTGGCAGATCGTTTGGGCATAATGTTACGGTGATAGTACAGTGGTAGTTGGTACAAAACAGGAATCCATGCGCATGAGTCAGGCAGTGAGGCGAGCGGCGGCGGCACGGTGGCGCGGCGTCGCGTGCACGCCGTGGCGCAACACCAGCGTGCCGCCCGCCGCCGCACCGCATTGACACCCGACTTGACAGTGTCGAGGTGAGCTGCAGGGTCTAAAATACCATACCACCCTATTACTCGTATTGTCCCACTGTAGGATAAAGGCATCTAAGGCATCTTCACATACAGAGAAGGCATGAGCATTGATCACAACACTTGCTCAAGACGGTTCGGCGATTTCAAAGTTATATTAACTACTAGCTTCTGCCCGCGGCTTCGCCCGCGTGGATGTCGGAAATTATCCCACGGGAACGTGCTAACAGGATAAAATGTACCCATGTGCTTCCCCAGAATGCCATCCATCTCGCGGGCCCTTTGTGGCTAATTACAATAGAAAACCAATTGTGTCTCATTAGTGGTGATTAAGAGGGTACCTATATGATACCTTTACCTAAGTACCAACCTAATTTAAAAAAAAAACTCAATAACAGAAAATTAAATACCTACCTAAATAAACCTATTTCTGATGATAACTAATCTAAACTCAATAAATAAGCAAAATCCCTAAAAACTAATATCTATACGAATGACTAATCCTACCTAACAGTATTATAAAATAACCTACGGTCACTACGTACACTATCAAATATACTACCTATACTTTAAAATTAAAATCTATACCTACCTACGACTTATATAAAAATAAACCTAAATAACTCTAAAAACTAAAAGGAATAAAAATGAACTCCATTGCGGGTGACTTCACCTACGACAAACTTATTATTTGCGGTTGGTGCAGTAATCGAGTCTAGGGATCGAACCGCAAAATTAAGTTTGTTTTTTATTGTATATACTTTTCCGGGATAAAAAGTACCCAGTGTGGTGCCCAGGATATTAAAGAATAATTATACCAAGTTTCATCGTAATCGAACCGGTAGTTTTTGCGTGATGCCTGAACAAACAGACAGACAGACAGACAGACAGACAGACAGACAGACAAAAATTTTTTTAATCACATTTTTGGAATAGAACAGAATGAAACGAAATTTAAATCTTGTATAAAACGCACACTATGCAGCCAGGCATATTATAAATTGGGGGATTACATCGCTGATAAAAATGCTTAGCTAAACGCTGGTCCTGCTCCATAAGGACGCATAAATAAATTGATTAGCATTTGAAAATACTGTTGGAGCTGCTGAAGATTTTAAAATACTTTTTTTTGCATTATATAAACTCAATCTCCTAGTATTGTATAATTGTATAGCACATGTGTGAGTACTTTGTACATACTATAAAGCTACCATTTACTGGGTACGTCTTTCATTGACTTGAATGTGCCCTGGCAGCAGAGAGTATGTCATGCTCACTCAAATGTCTCGCTGACGGTGGCGCATGTGTTGGATCATTTGGCTCCCTTCAAAATGGTTGAGCTGAATGGTGCTAATCCATGCGTCATGTTCGTGAACGGGCGCCGTCAGTAGGGACTGGTCATCTTTTTGCTGCCATGGCTTATTTTAATTTAATTTAATATTTGAATTGTTCTTATTTTTATTTTCCTAAACTTTTCATTACGGACGCTTTTAACGTTCTGCATCGTTCTCACATGCATAATTTCTAACATGAATGATGTAACCAATACTTTGTAACCATATTATATTGATTTAAAAGAGTGTCCATGGAGTTTCTTGCCCGTTCTTCTCCATAGGTACCTACGCTTTGGAATGGGCAACTAGCTTCATTTTTCTGACTGACCGACCCCTTGACAATTCAAAAGTGCCTGTAATGGTTTAATTGAAATAAATATTTTGAGTTTGAGTTTGGGTTCGGTGTCGGTCTAGTAACACCCCCTGCCATTTATTTTTTTGATATTTTCAATGTACAGAATTTTCACTTCTACAGATTTATTATAAGTATAGAATAGATAAAGTCCAGATTTCCCCACGATGGTTTTCTTCACCGATTTCAGTAATATCTAAGATAAACTGAGTTGAATTTAAAAAGTCACATTGTTAGTTACACGGATTTGACTTTGCCTTAACCAGTGGGCCATCACGACATAAACGCGGAGGTGACTATTATTAATTAATGTCCCAGCCTCTTCCATATTTTTTCCACCAGAGAGATCGTAGTTATCTCTCTAGCTTTAAACATCATAGCATGTTTGCTGTTAAATAAATTAATAGCATAAACATAGTATAATCAGCCTATAATGTTCCCACTGCTGGGACACAGGCCTCCTCTCTTCGAAAGTGAGTGGGCTGTAATATACTCGTAGGTACCACGCGGGCCCAGTGCGGGTTGGGAAATGCCACAGGTCTTCGAATTTTTGGTTCTAGCACATGCTTAAGAGTAGTGGTGATAAAATTATTCACAAAAAGTAAATTGCATGCCTGGGTTCGAATTCGAACCCACGACCTACAACTCGTAAATCGGGGCCGTAATAAGGCAATATTCTAATGTAAAGTGCCATCTGAATAATCATCATAAACAAAGCACGTGCTTTTACTAGGCCTCTGACTTTTCACGAAAAAAAAACCTGAATAAAACTACATGGCTTATGAGTAGTTATGACACACTCGTAAAAATCGACACGTAATTTTTTTAAATCGGATCTATATTTAGGTAAGCTATATGATCGAACATTCATTCCTAGATAATAATATGCATGCCAGTATAGACGGATAAATTCATTAACCTTCCTTTTCCTGAGTCTAATAAAAAAAGGATGGGAACGACACTTGTAACGGAACAACAAAAAGCCGCGGGTGTTTCACAAAAACAAACAAATATGCAACAAAATAAGAAAATACACAAAAAACTGTCAAGTAACGAAATAGGATATGGTAATCTGAATAAGGGTAGTTCATGGCCTTGCTACGCTCTTTACGAACTATCTACGTCTTGTTGAAAAATACTATAATACGTAGTCATTACTACGTATTATAGTATTTAGAACTTTGCGTAATGTGCAGCGATTGTCTGTCTTGTTTGACAGCTACCAACTTAAAAATGCGTAGCCCGTAGCGTAGCGCGTAGCACTAGCTACGTAATGAAGAAGAGTTTTTGCAAAAAGTACTTACCTGCATATAAGTAGGTAGGTAGTAGTAGTACTGTAGCGGTATCTACAGCGCCACATGCGAACAACGTGTCGTTCGGACGTCACGCAAATCCTGCATCTCGCAAGCAGAGTTTACCGCGCAATTAGCATATATACAAACTTCCCAACATCAATCATTAGGCAGTGGCCCGCCAGACACTACACCCGTCTGGCCGGAGGATCCTCCCTTTTCTATGGAGTATGAGTGAACTTTAAACCCTGTTCCTCATACCTCTATACTGGTGACCCCGAACATGAACGTCAGCGCAGCCTTCGTGCAAATACTTCAGCGTGACGTCATCATTATCACTCCCGCAAGCATTAGCGGCGAGTAACCCAGCCAGCCAGCATCCACGGCTTCAACGGGTATCCTGACCACCAGCATGCAGCGTCCGCGCATACCTGGTCATGTCCCTCAGCCTCATCAGCAACCTTGGCACAGCACACTGCACTTTCGGCCGGTCAATAGGAAGAGCTTCCTCTCCTGGTCGACGCAGCAGCCAGCCTCAACCCGGCACTGGAGTATAACGCAGCGCCACCCCGACTCACTGGGGACATCTTCGCAGACAGTTCCGACTCACCGCGAACTATGCGCCACCCCGACTCACTGGGGCATCTCTGCAGACAGTTCCGACTCACCGTGTACTATGCGGCAACCGGTTCCGACTCACTGGAACCTCAGCAGGCCTAGCAAGCATCGCAAGATACAAGACTCAGCCCACTATTGACCTCCGGTCTCCGGATGGGAGTGGTCTAGCGGTATCTACAACGCTAAATGCGAACAACGCGTCATACTGACGTCACGCAAATCCTGCATCTCGCAAACAGAGTTTACCGTGCAATTAGCGTCCAACTTCCCAACATGAATCGTTGGGCAGTTGCCCGCCAGACACTACACCCATCTGGCCGGAAGATCCTCCCTTTTCTATAGAGGATGAGTGAACGTTACCAATACATCATACCACCGTACCGTTATCATACCTCCATAGTTGTACATATTGCAGTTCGGTAATCATCTTGATTTTTCGGTCGGTGACCCCTAGGTTTCTGAAAGATAAGATTTTAGTCGTAGTTCCTGTACTTCCTGCATCGATATTTGTGGTGTCTGAACTGTGCGCGTCTCTGTCTTCGATGACTCAGTTTCGAGCACTCGCAGGTCCCGTCTTTATTTCAGATATATCTACTACTAAACACATATCTTTCATAAGAATGCAGAAACATAATTATCTGCACTCTTTTAAATAATAAAACGTCCAGCCACCGGAATAATAACTTCATAGAAAAATACAAAAGCTAACTAATTGGCAAAGATTCAAAGGTAGGGCGACCATCTTACAAAAAGTATCGGCCAGTGAAAGGTAACCTGATATTATTTTATTGATTCCCGCTAGCGCATCTCCCAGTAAGTCGGGAGCTCATTTTATGAATTCTCACGATGCGTTTGGGAACGAAGTTTTTTCTCGTTTCATTTCGTTCGGCAAACAATAGATCACCGAGCGCGGATGTATGGAGGGTTGGAAGTACTTCGCCGCTCCGACCAACCAATATTCATGTGAGTAGTTGCGTACGGAGTGACGTTGTTGTGTATTGGCGTAAATAACTTACGGGTTTTCTAAACTGTATAAGCTTTTAAGGGACACTATAGTTTGATTGCAATAGGTTTTTAAGATCTAAGCATTGCTTCGTAACACATGTTTTTTGTTTTTTTTCTAACCGTTGCTATCTCAGTGCTGGGCAAGGAGCCCCCCAAATCCTTGATGGTAAACCAGCAGTTATGGCACGTACGCTTCTAATTCATCTCCCCACCTGTTTTTGGACCAGCCTTGATGTCGCCTTCCATCTTCAGGAACACATTACGTGGAGACATGTCCAGAGTTGACTGCATGCGGCTGAGGTGACCCGATTTTTCGCTACATTACAATAATTCTATACTTTTTTTTAACTATTTCAGAATATTTCCTTGAAATACCTTCCTAGATTCTATATTGTAGACTGAAACGACTACAGAATGAACTTATTGCAGCAGTGGCACAGTGTGCAATCCTCTGCGAGCCCAGTATACATGTGCGTAGCTCCCCGGCGCGGCGCGCTCCCTGTTCTGTCTGCGTGACTACAACTTGTTGCTGTGAACCAGTTCCTGAACTAGTGACCTGTCAAATTACTTCCTCAATTATTTATGCATTTTATTCACTTTATTTTTTGCATAACATTGCATCTTACCGTACCTGCATAATATTTTTTTAATATCAGTCGGAATATCATTTAAATAAATAATACTTAATTGTTACAGTTTCAAAAAGATTTTGCATATTATTTATTATATTTTTAGGCATATATGCAGATAGTGGGCATACCGGAATTTGTATTCATGAAAATTAAGTAGTTATGGTAATTTCAGCTATGGGAAATGAAACTAAATATATTATTATTTCAAAGTTTGAATAATTTTTACAATTAATTCCATTGTCCCACAAAATCGTTGAATACGAATACTTAGTTACCACAAGTTTTAACTTTGTATGAACTTAGACCACAATGTACAGTACCTGTGTCTCATAATCATAATCTTTAAAATGCAAATCAATACGTAAAGCTCATGTCATATCGATATCAAAACAATCAAGAGTCGGACCGAGCCAGATCAAATTGGACTTGTCTCATTAACTGTGATACATTTCGCTTGAATCACGAGGCGGGAATGTTACCTGACCGGTACAGTTAACCATATCCTACATTGCACACACTGTAATGATTATCCCCAGTGTGTTCAATAAAAGATTCAACGGAAGCTGCTACCTGTCTCGTGAGAATTGACAGCGGATGTTGCAAAAGGTGCCCCCGTTTTTTTATGAGTGTTACATATTGATGAAATAGGATTAAGGGTGATTCCGCCTCCTTTTTAGTCATTCCTGAGAACTGCTCGTCAACTTATGATTGAACAATCTGGTATGCAAGGAATCAAGGATTTCTTCAACTGGATCACAATGTTCTTACGTCGTACTTACCTTTGTAGTTTTGAACATCATATACCTTTCGACTTTTCAGTCGCTTAAGTAAACGAGTTCTTAGGTGAAAAACATGAGAAGCATCCAAAATCGCAAAACAAAACTCGTGTCTGAAATCTCCTTAGAAACAAAATTTCATTATTCTCGTGTGAAATTCTGTTCCCTTCACCTGCTACAGTGTCGCGGTTGAAAAACTCAAAGCAAAAAACACAAGAAGGAAACGTAAATGTTGCCCTGTTATGATGAGTACTTACGATCAGACAAAAAAGTATTTAGAGTTGTGCACTTGTGAGATCCGTTCCCACAGTGCTTTATCGATCATAGGAGCATCATCTGTAAGTACAATATCGTGCCCGCCTTCATTTAAGCCGTAGAAAGTTCAGTAACCTTGATGTTCTTATCTTTATCATAATAAGGCATTAACAATATAAAAGCAATCTATCATTTGAAATTAATATGATCAGTGATCGGCGGCGCGGCGTGGCGGTGGTGCGGCGCGGCTCGCCGGCACTCGATATCTGCATGCCGGCCGGAATGGCGGTTAATCAGGTGGCCCGTTATATTACATTGTGCTCGCCGTGAGCTCCAACCCGAGAGAACAGGTTGCTCCAATGACAAAGGAGCAGATTCCATCGTCCGCAATCCGCGTCTCCGAGCCCCACATTATAAATAGTCCGTCGAAATAATCCGTTGCTACGTGTCGCTGCGGCGCCCACCAACGTCGACCGGTACACTTCCATACTTAATGATATCTAACACAAAAAATAACAATTCATAAAAAACTGCTAACAGTGAACATTCCGTTTCCGCGTGCAGCTTTGACCTTACGGTGATTGATGGTCCAAGAATTATTAATAGTTTATCTACGTAATAGATGGTAATAGTTGCGCCCAAGATCGATATTAAAAACTTACCGTGTCATCTTCTCGTTATTTTTTGTTTCGATTTAAAACAATAACTAAGAAATGGCCCCAAATGCGATAGTTAGTTTTTATAACTTCGAAGTTTAATAAGGTATGTTACGCCCGTAGTTTCAAAATTGCTGTCAGAATGGTGTCAGGATACTTCTTTATATCTCAACGGCAGGCGCACCCTAGGACATCAAACCTCTTTTAACCTTGCTGACTGGCAAATATATTTGTATCATCATCTGCCTAGCCTTTTCCCAACTATGTTGGGGTCGGCTTCCAGTCTAACCGGATGCAGCTGAATACCAGTATTTTACATGGAGCGACTGCCTATCTGACCTCCACAACCCAGTTACTGGGTAATACGATACCCCTTGGTAAGACTGGTTGTCAGACTTTCGGGCTTCTGACTGCCTGCAACGACTGTCAAAGATCCACGAATGACAGCCGGGACCAACAACGGCTTAACGTGCTTTCCGAGGCACGGAGGGGTCTCGGTATGTAAAGATGGTCACCCATCCACAGACCGACCGCGGCAAGCGTAGCTTAACCTGACCGATCGACCGGTGCGGCTGTTATTATTTAGCCACGGGCCCCTCTGGCAAATATATGTACATAATAATAATAACAAAATCCCTACAGGATAATCCGTTGAGATTTTGAATATCGCTGAATCTCTTTTATATCGACGACGACATGATAAACTCCTTTTCTTCCATTTCCCTATCTCTTAATAGTTTTAGATATGTAGGTACATACTGATCCACCGCAACGGATTTTTTATTGTTTCTTTATTTATAAAAAGTTTACGCAGTCTATGCTCTACATAACCGTTTTCACGTTTTGTGTCTGTGGTAAAAGACAATACAAAAAAGAGTTGAGTTTATAGCGTACTATAATAATAAGACCTAGCCTAAAATAAACCAGTATTTTCGTTGAGACAGGATAGGACTAGATTGACAGGTCGTTTTGATTATAAGTCTTATAACTAGCCATTTTAAACAGGCATTTTTTAACTAAAACAGCTTACAAATAAAGTCTTAAGTAGGTACTGGACGTATAAAACACACTCAGCACCAAGAATGGTGCCGAGTATGCAAACTACGACCTAGAGAACTAAATAAACGGAATACGAGGAAACCATAGTAACCAATTTTTTCCCACTAAAATATTTCTCACAAATAAATTATTAAGACACGCACTGTAAAATCTTTAGTAATAATCGTAAAATACAAACAATCGACTTTCATTTTAAAACAAGGATGTTTGCGCCACCTGCGAGCCAGGCGCGGCCAGACGCGGGGCGCGCCGGCTCCACCGCCGTGCTTTACTACCGCTGCCGGAACAATGGACCTAAGGCCACGCTGTCGTCGGCTGCAGCACGTGGTGCCTATGTAGTCGGCACAATGGCTTCGCGACCATCTGATTTAAATTACTTTACTACTTAATTTCCTTAAACGTGACATTAAGACAACGGGACGCTCTTCCGGTGGCCCACTGTTGCCAAGTTCACACGGCTGTCTCAAGATCTTCAACCATTCACACAGGTTCATTTGACGAGTACTTAGTTGTATTGTTTTTTTCTATCCCAGATGTTATTCCCATTGAGATTTATCTTCGTCTTTATGAAACACGAGTAGTTTGTTATCTGGAAACAGCTAAGTTTCACAGCCAATAGCGCGGTCTCTAGAGTTTAGGTACGGGTTTCTTCCAGGTGGCTTGCCTTCGTTTGGCTGACTCACTTTGTGATAGCTGATTATTACACAGTTTAGCAAGCGGACCATTCCGCTTGTAGAGTGGACATAACGTGTATTGACATGATATGTACGAGACACTGCGTTATTATTTGCCATTTAGTACCTACCTATGTACCTAAGCTAATTGAAGATTAAAACGTAGTACGTATGCACTAACATCAACGACGATTCCACAAGTAGGTCATTCACAAGTCAGTCGTTTCCTCGGTTCGTCCCATTCTCCGTAGTCTCGTTAGGTATGGTATCCAAGCCACGCCATAGCCAAAATATGATGATACGATGATTTGCATCACTATCATCGTATCACCGTAACTTGGCTGGAGTGCTGCAGGGGTACGGGCCTGTATTTCATACCCTGTGCGAAATTAGTGAAACTCCACAGACGTGATGAGTATCGATATCAGAACACGATAATACATAAAAAAATATATGTATTTTTTTTGGGACGAACGCTGCTAATGTAGTTACTTGAAATATCAGTTTTTGTGTAAACTTCACAAACGGTAATTAATGGTATCTTACTGTACCTTAAAGTATTTTTTTTATTAATCTTTAAGTTTAGATTATATCGATATCCATCACGTCTGTGGAGTTTCGTTAACTAATTTATTTAGATCTTGTATTATTATTATAGATGAGCTGAATAGTGGTTTCACCGAATAACAGAATACCGAATAATATTCGGTTTAGTTCTTACCGAACCGAATATACTGCGGAATAATTCGGATCGCAGTTCCATAGTTTAGGTTTTGCCAGATAGAGCTGAAAGCTTGGTCTTCTTGCATTATAATCTACCACTGCTTCATTATAAATATTAAATTTTAATTACAAATATTCTTGATTTATCTTTGTTTAAATTTATTAGTGCCTTAGTTGAGAAAACCGTTTATTCCCAGTAGTTCCATGTGGCTAGTCCCACATGGAACTACTTAGCAACTCAGTAGTTCCATGTATAGAACTAGTGGGAGTATTCAGCCTTTATACCTAGTAGTTCCACGATGGACTAGTGGGA
This sequence comes from Apamea anceps, assembly GCA_951799955.1. Lineage (NCBI taxonomy): Eukaryota > Metazoa > Arthropoda > Insecta > Lepidoptera > Noctuidae > Apamea > Apamea anceps. The sequence goes on along the minus strand of OX637505.1, from coordinate 11,175,358 downwards.
GTATTCAGTAGTTCCACATAAAGGAAAAATAAGGATATACACTTTTCTTGAAATCTTTCCTTATGAAAAAATGACTTGTAAAATATTAAGTGAAGTAGAAGTGTCGTCACAGTTTTCAAATTGTTTGTTTGCTGACTTCGAATTTCGAGGTAACAGTATTATAATATTTTGCTCACAAGAATCAAGACATTGAAAGAGATAAAAACTTATTTTTGAGACGGTACCTTCAAGGTGTGCCCTACACCATTCCAACAGTTGTACACAATACACGGACACGTTGATAGTACCAAAGAACATACAAATAGCATTCCTTTAATTTATGTACTCTTGCCAAATAAAAACAAAGACACCTACATCACGATGTTCAACTTAATAAAAAGCCAGGTAGGTACCAAATTGGGAACCTAAAAAATTTGTAACAGATTTTGTAGCTGCTGCCATGAAAGCTATAAAGCACGTGTTTCCTGATGATGCACACCACGGTTGTCTTTATCATTACTCAAATGCTTAAAAAATTAATTAATTCAATTAAAAATTCAAATAATTATAAATAATTATTCAAGAAAAATTGTTGGTTTGTGTAGTGTTTTACCTTTACTGCGGGAAGATAAAATTAAAGAAGGTTTTAATTACGCAAAAACTAAAATTGAAGAAATGGGAATCGAAGATGAAAATTTAGAAAAATTTATGAAATATATGCATAGATATTGGATGAAAGATACGAGTAACATTATAAAATCGGAGCGGTAAGAGACGGCGGAATTAACGCGGACGGGCGGGATGCGTGTATCGCTCTGGCCTGTATTCGGCGAGCGTGAAGTGCTAGCATTATATATAGTTAATATATATTATATAGATAACGTAGGTAATTGTTTTAAATAAAGATGTTTACTTTATTCGCTGTTTATTTCCTTTATAAATTAGTAAAAACCTGTAACTATGTAAAATAATCTTGGAAGTTGAATTGGATTCCCGGTTTCAGATCGAGCTGAAATTTTGCCAGTAGTTCAATTTTAAAAGAATTTGAAAATAATGGAACTAATGTTGATTTTGTTATCACTAGTTCCACATTATTATTTTAGGCACTTGATTTTTTTTTAAGGGTGTAAAAGCACTAAGTGTTAATAATACTTAATTTTTATAATTATTTTATTCAATAAAATCAACAAATATTTATTTTTTCATTTATGATTCGGATTCAGTATGGATTTCAAATAATCGTCTTTGTAAAGAAGGATGGAAAGTAAATCCCAGGATGCCCGATATCTCAGATGGGATAGCGTTTGAACCAGTTCAAATCCTTCTTAGGAGGCGAATTCTTTTCCACCCCCCTTTATCTTTGAAATCATCTCTATTCAAATAAAGTAAAACTGGTGAACTGATGAGAATTAATGACACAAAATATTCTTCACATTTTAAGGTTGCAATAGTACAATATGGAACTTAACTATAATCACATGGAACTAATTATTTGGAGCAGTTCCATGTGAAAGAAGTGTCGGGCTATAACACTACTTTAAAATTAGGTTTAGGTTTAGGTTTTAAGAACAACTTTATTTCTCATATTCTCATTCACTTACTGAGAAACAATATTTAATTAATTAATTACATGGAACTAATGGTACAAAATATCATTTTTTTAGGTTGTAATAGTTCCGTGTGGGACTAGCTACATGGAACTACTGGGAATAAACGGAGAAAACAACATAGTTCATTCATTATGCATAAGTAAACCTTTCCTATTACAATACAATTGTAATTTCCGTGTGGGATTATTGCAATTAAAAATTACTGTTCTTTTAAAATACTTGATTTTATGTAACTACTAGCTGCGCCCCGCGGTTACACCCGTATAAGTTTCGATCCCATGGAAATATCGAGATAAAAAGTAGCCTATATGTTAATCGTGGTATTAAACGTGTGCCAAATTTCATCAAAATCCGTTTAGTAGTTTTTGCGTGAAAGAGTAACAAACATCCATCTATTTATCCATCCATCCATTCATACAAACTTTCACGTTTATAATAATATAATATATTATATAATAGAAGTAGGATAAATGCTAGGTTATATTTGATTATCTGTGTTTAATTTCTTATATCTTTGTTTGCATTCCTTACAATAAACGATTTCTAATAAATATGATTGTTAGAATATGGGATTCCTTTAATTTATTTTGCCCTAAAGGCTGATTTACAATGATCAATTAAACCGAATACATTCGGCATTTCAACCGAATGATTCGGCCGAATACGAATACCTCAAATTCTGCCGAATACGTCGAATACCGAATATAAAACGAATATGCGGCGCATCTCTAATTATTATTTTTATATTCGGTCCATGAAATAATACTGTATGTAGGTAGGTACTACGTACTCCGTACTCGTATGTTGACAAAAAATAATTTAACCAGTATTAACCAAAAAGTAATTCAAAAAGTCCAATAAACTAACAACCGATTAAATGCCTACTGTTCCTATGTCAATGGTTATTTTATTTAAAGATACTAAATACTTAATCACAATGATAAGAGCTATTCACCATGAGAACCGCGTCGAAGCAGTCTATTTCATAATTGATACGGTTCATAAAATCATAACACCCATCAAGGTGGACCAAAATAGAATTCAGTTAGAATCACAGCTGGTGCGAGCGCCACAGATCATAAAGCGATTACACACTATTATGAAACATAAATGATTGTAACGCCCTCACTAAAAGGGTTAACCCGTGCGGCGGAAATTGATTTAAATTATGCTATTAATAATATTAATATCATGTTCCAGTAGGAGCATTTTTTCCAAAAAACCTGCCCTGAATCATTACAAAAAAGAATTAATTATAGACTCCTGAATTAATTGTACGTTGATTTTAAGAAAATTTATTGAATTCAAGAAAACCAATATTAATTTTAAAATAAAGGAACTAGTGATTAAAGTCGTTTTTCTTGGGTTTTGATCAAATAGAACTTTTAGTGGCTTTTTTTTTTGTTTATGGACTAGTTTTTATCACCTGCTCTGTACCTAAAAGGCCTGAACTGAAGGCCAATTAAAAATGATCAAAACCTAATTTCATCGAACCCTTTTTTATCTGTTAGAAACTAGATAAGTATCAACAATTTTAAGTAAGTAATTTTTTATTTTTTACCTTCAAGTTCTACATTGATCATAGATTTCCGTTTAATCGATGCAACCGAACGAATCATGACAGTATAGTTATGCGATGATGTCCAATCTTCTTTATTCGAATCACCTCATCTCTTACCGAACACTATGTTTATCTTAATTATCACAAAGCAAAAACGAATACCTACACGGACTAAGGTACTACAATGTGTATTTTTAGATAGATTAGTAATCGACCCAATTTTAATGATAATTCACTCATTCGTAATCATTTACATACAAAAAAAACTTAATATAGAAAACACAATGTCGGCGGTCAATTACTGACCCAGCAGGCGTTATCCTGGCCGCGGTTCAACAGATGGTTATTTTTTATCAGTCGCGGTGATGGGGCGCCGAGCGTGGAGCGCGGGGGTGCGCCCTATAACCGTATAATTACACGTTGTAGTTGCGCGCGCGCCGGCACGCACAATTGGCTTAAACGAGTGTTTGCTTTGATGTGCCGCCGGCCACGGCGGTTATCCACGTGCGGTCGCTACAACCCGTTCTCATGTTAAGCTTATTAAGAAGAGGCTACCCGTTTTACGGTTATTTATACGTACGACAAGAAATGCCTTCACGTGGCAGATTTAAAAGGCATCTGGATAAAAGCACTTGGCGGATTCCACGTACCGCGTTATGTCTGTGAGATTGCCCACCTACTCCTAATCTATGCGCGCTGAGTCTCGGTTCCGCGACTCTCATTATGTATGTATATGCGTTATGATTAATCAATATGAACATCGTGTCAATCGAGCGACACTCGTAACTGTGCCGTGTACTATCTGTGTCATCTGTTTGTTATAAAGTGTACAGTTATGTCGCACAAATGCCAAGGGCTACATCGATCAACCCGGTGTTGGCGCAAGTGATTCTTAATCGACAGCCGTAGTCGAAAGTTGAGTAGCGACATCGTGATGCCGAACTTAGCCTCCTTCTTAGTACCGGTACACATAGCGCGTTGTGAAAAAGTCGCCTCGCTCGGCTCGATAACAACTGCGACACCGCATAAAATATTATTAATCTTCAGATCGTGACTAACGGTTTCGGATCATCGTTTACATGAGCGGAGGCTGGGAAGAAAGAATGACAAATATTGAAGCAATCGTTTGCACGGTGAAACTTTCAAAAGTGTGCGCGTGCGCAAGCAGATAGCACATAAGCAACGCGCGCGCTCGTCCACTCCGCTGAAGTTCAGTCAGGGGTATGTGATACCTCCGTTTGTACTGTGCACATGTCATGTTTGCAACACAATCCCGGAAAATGGAGAGTTTTATTTTATTATATTTATGTAAACCATAACAAACAATTTTTTTTTTTTTAACGTTCCTTATTTCTGAAATGTAGCTGTATTGTAGCTGTATAGTATTTTTCATGACTTGGAATATTGGAATTGATACTAGATTCATAATCGAAATGATTGGATATATTTTGATAACTTACTTAAAATTATATAATTATAATAAAAATATGTCGGATATTTTAATAATATAGTATTGATGATTATCATCACTATAGTTTTATTCGTAGAACAAAAGCTATTAAAATATGAAATGATCTCGGTATCAGTAATATTTATCTAAATAATGTGTGAGATTGACTTTTCACCACGTCATCAATTCCATCGGCAAACAGTTTAGGTACAGGATGGTTCGCAGAAAATCAAATAGAATCAAAATATTTTAATCCGGTTGATCATAAACTCTCATTTTTTTTTTGAATACATTGAAATTGGTGTAGTCATTTTAAAGTGTTAGTTAATAATAATGCAGGGCAAAATCAAATTAGCTAGCGAAACTCCGCAGACGTGATCGTCTGCGGAGTTTCGCAGTTTCGCCACGATACCCGTCAGGGTATCGTGGTGGATGGGCATTGGTATCGACATGATAAAACAAAAAAGAATATATATTTTTTATGCAAGGGCTTTTCTGCATTAGTATTCACTTGAAACATTACCGACGTGATTCTCAAGTCATACTTCAAGTAAAAACCCTACCAACGGTCGTTGACCCCTTAAATAAACCTCACATCTTTTTTTTATTTTATTTGATCGTGTACCTAAAATATGGCTACCAACAGTCAAAGTAGTCTTTTCTGTTTGGTTTGTCGATCAGTGACCATCCTGTATGTTCACCGATGATTTAACGACGCGACGAATACGATCGCTTCATATGTTACGATTGGATATCTGTGGCAGGTGTTTTAGATCGGGCTTCTAACACACTCGATGGTACCTTGTGCGGTTGTGCCCCCAAACCGCCGATGAGTCTACTTAACACCTTGATGGATCGTTTTGACCGTACAGATAGTTTACAGCGCTAATGAAACATAATAACTGTTGATAAGTATCATAAAGTGAACATAATGGAATTAATCACGGACCTTAAACGTTTAGCTTGCCGGACTAGGTGAGTATCTTTAATCTGCCGGTGATTTATTTACACCTGCTACGATATTGTTCAACCACTGAACCTTAAACGTACCATACAGATACGGTAAGTATTCCAACTGGGAAATACATGGAACAATGAAATACATTACAGTTTAACATTATGGGCACGTTATTATTTTAGAATTGCACAATTACTGGCGAACAATTAATGCTAAAAGTATTGGACATTCTAACATTGACCCGCCGCTACGCTTGTAGCAACCTTTCATGACACAGCGATCAAAGTTACACAACTTATTAATCCGGTTCAACACAAGAAGTTGCGGTAAGCATTCTCTTTATTAAAAGTTTATTGTTTTACATTTCATATTGCTACATGCGTTATTGAATACGTCTGTATCTAGGCTAACCGAGATAATGATAGATAATACGGCACAATGAAGCACGCGCCGCACCGTGCACCGGTTCGTTAGTGTAACTGTTGAGTCACGGACCCAAAGATCACCTGACGGGGTGCTTTGACAGCGCGCGAACCAACACGCACGCGCACCTCCGCTGTACGCTACAGGCTACTCAGCACACACACCGACCACCTAACTGTGCCTGAACTAATACACGTGCAGTGGAAGCACTGAATACTATGAATTACATATTACATTCATGCTCTAAAGGAATAACGCTTCTCAAAAAAATTAATTGCTCCACGTGAATCATCACTTATGTTTATGTAACACGATAAAAAACTGCGCGTTTCATCAAATTACGTGTTGAAAGTTACAACAAAACATCGAAATTAGCACCTTGTTACTATATCCTGCAGGGTAATGCCTCTATAATCAAAAAGGTAGCAATTTAGCGTTTACTCGCCATAGCAAAAAGTGTGAGCAACAAAAAACAGCAAAATGAGTGTGAAGCGAAGTTTGAAAATAGCCTTTATTACTCAGAAATTACATCAAAACTTGGTTCCTGTTATTAAATTCGGATATAGTATTAAGTTATGTAAAAAATAACACACTTACCATAAAAAGGTCTTCTAAAGATCCAAAAATCAATAAAATCCACTAGCAGTCTGAAGGGTTAGTGTGGCTTAGTGCCCAAACCACTGCACTTATGACTGAAAAGCTTTTGTAAGTTGTGCTTAATCAAAGTTTCTGCGTTGTTTAATTGTAGGATGTTTTTCAATAGACGGTTTCACGTAAAACTTTCTTATTAGAAGAAGACGTACTGAACTTTGCACGTAAGTGATGTTCAGCTACACAACATTACTGGTCACTTGCAATATTTTCTATTGTACAATCATAAATAAGTACTTACCCATTCTGAAACTCTTGCATTTGACAAGACAGCAGAATGATCACCTATCTCGAGTCCTCTTTGTAATAGATACCACGCCGACCTTCGGCGGCGTGCGGCCACTTCACGACTTTACACAAAGACTGTCAAGAATAATTAAAGTAATTACTGTTTACAGTAATTAATGACCCACATAAGGTGATATGGTTTGATTGATCTCAGAACTGTGACGAGATAATTGTGGCTTGCTGGCGTTATTGCCACACGCCATCTTGCAGACGGTTTTCAATTAATGAATACGTAGGTACCCACTTCGCCATCACACCTCGCCTATCATCGCGTTGTGAAACAACGTTTTGTTCGACCGAGTCTTTTATATTTCAATTGTTTTAGCGCTCTAACGATAGAGTATCGGCTGACACTAAGTACTATGTTTCGCTTGCAATGTTATGCGATTGCGTTTTTAATACATTCTATGCGGTCATGACAGGTAATCTTACCTAAGTTCAATTGTTTCAATTTCAAATCATTTAGCTACTAAACAATCACAATCTTTTTCTAACAAAATTTGTTTGCAGAGCCGTAATTTTCTAGAAATCTCGTAGGTAGCGAGGGTGATTAGTGAGGCTTTTAAATAAGATCTTCGAAGGATCGTCGTAAGGGTTATCGATTGTAATTCTGCGTGAGTAGCGGTGCGCGGAGCGGCGGCGCGGGCGCAGGCGGCGACGAAGATAGCCGCCGGCTATCCGCGTACATAGACACTGCATTAGGGCTCCTACGCCCGCCCGGCGGCTCCTTTGCCGCCATAAGCGCATTTAACATGTAATCGCGCTAGCATTTCTCTTTTGTGTGCACAAATAAAGACTAAAAGAATAACTTAAAAGGCAGTTAATTATTTAAGCCCCGTCGCAATATACATGTAAATATGGAATACGTTTTAAGCGCTTGCTTTTAGATATCAGATACAGATAAGGTCAACTAAGATTTATGCATGCCGTAGTTTACTATTGTGCACCGTACTTATCAGTTGAAAGTTTTCTTCTCAGCGAATAGGTATTCTTTGTTTATAGTCACAGTATCTAAGAAAAGTAAAACTGGAAGTGAACTTTATGAAGTTTTTGCAGTCACCTGTATTTCTAGGCCGTGCCTGTGGCCTGTAGGAATATAAAATCCCACTCTGGATATAACAAAATAGATAGAAATGTTAGTATGGCTTAAAATTTGTAAACATTACTAAAATCGCTAAAATCAGCAACAAGTCGAGTGAATCGCAGTCCCAACGATGCTTATTTTGCCGACAAACTTGAAGAACAATGAAGCTGTTTTAAATTAAATCGTTATAAGGTTTTGTTCGGACTGGGGTACGTTATTAAAGACAGCGGCGGCGACAGTTTGCGTGGGCGCGATTGACTCGTCAGCGGCTATCGGCGCTCACCGGCTCACTTAGCGCTAACGTGGCGCAGGCTTTATCGTAGCCTGCGAGGCCGCCGCCGCCTGCGCTTCCAACATTCACTTAACTACATCTCGACTAAATTAATATAAAGTATTCAACGAAGTACGTCTTCGCAGAAGAATTGCGATTAAATAAACGAGGAAAGTCTACTATGGTCTAGGAAAGAGAGTTTAATTCTTTGCATAGTTTTCTTTCCACGAGTAAAAGTCAATTTCTAATTATAAACCTTTCTTATCGTAATAAAAAAGCTGCATTCTGTTAGACTGGAAGCCGACCCAACATAGTTGGGAAAAGGCTAGGCAGATGATGATGATGATGTTATCGTAATAAAAAAACATCATTATCAAAAACTTACACAAACTATGTGGATCTTTGTAGAAAAAGTAGAACCAGAAAAAAGAAAAGTTACGCAAAGGTTTTACTAAACTAAAACTTTTTACTAATTAACTTAAACTACCAACAACATTGTTTCCTACATCTCGGCAGACACAAGCAGCACAATAAGACCAAAACTGTATTCTAACTAGTTTGCACGATATAAACGAGTGGTAAATTAGCTCCTTGAATCTATTCTTGTAGTGAAATAAAGCCACTTTCTATCTTTTATTTAGTGTCGCGCTGCCAAGCCCTTTATCTCGCTTGACAAAGAGGCGGGTAATTGCCATTCGTACTGCGCCAGGGATTTCATTAAAACTTGATAAAACTATATAAATATTAAGGCTAAGTATCTCTACTATAAATTATCTAAAGTTTATTAGGTTTTACATGATTTTGGAAGTTTTTCTTTGTAATTTTGTAACTTGTATATTCGCGATTTTGATACAGCTACTCGTATTAGTTTTTAGTCATTGTTGGACCTATTTTTGGTTTAGATTCACTTTTTTACTCACGCGCGACTTTTGTTCGGAATTGTCCAAATTGTTTTTTTTTTCTTTTTTTGTTGGCGTATGTTTTTCATAAACTTATCGGGACAACGGGGGAAACCCATAAACAATAATACACATTACCGATTCCTATTTGTTCTTTTAGACATATTAACATGGGAAATAATTTATTTCGAACCCTTTGAGCTGATTTGCGGGCACACAAAATAATAACAGCTCTGCATAATAATGGGTGCAATTTCGTTTTGTTCGTGTCGAGTGAATGTTTTGTCGATACCTAATCGCTCTCCCCTGTGAACTTGAAATGAAGCAATTCTGGATCTGGTACACCCATGAGAATATTTTTATTTGGTATATTATTATTTAAATTTCCGATTAGGGTATCGAAATTGTAATAACGGGTAGCGCTTACATTAAACGTGTTTTATATTATTAACCTGCATTATTAAAACGATTTGGATATATAACTCTTTAATCGGCCCGAGGTGTAACAAAGGACACAATTCTAACTGTAACCGTTGAAAACTAAAGGTGAAGTTACAAAAGAAATAATACAATATACATTAAGTACTATAGTTCCATACAATAATAACAACGTTAGTATTCGTTAGAACGACTTAATTCGATGGTTTATTTCATTAACGAAGCTCCACAAAGGTAAGCAGAAAAACAAAAAGTTTCATAAAAACTTTTTAATTAAATATTTATTCATTGGTTTGGGACTAATAAAATAGCGTAGAATCATCTTAAATTCATTAGAGAACGTAAATGGATATTGGTTAATGAAAATTAATCGAGACTACCACGCTTGGAGTGAAGGGGTGGTCGCAACAGTGATGTGATGAGCGGCACTAATGCACGCAGGTAACACCGAGGTGGAACTTTACGTTAGTAATATCACGTTTTGTTACTATTTGGGTATTTTATTAAAAAATACATACAAATATATCTGTCTTCTATAAATTCGCCACATTCGCAAGAATGCTAAATAATGGTGTAGTGAAATTACGAAACAAATATTTTTTTCGCAATTTCACTTCCCTTAGAAGTAGGTAACAAAGGCGATGGAGGAAAAGACCAACTGCACATAAGCGTGTGCGTCGTATCGTTGGATAGCGAGTTTTTTAAATAAATTATTTTTATTATAGACTAGCTTCTGCCCGCGGCTTCGCCCGCGTGGATGTCGGAAATTATCCCACGGGAACGTGCTAACAGGATAAAATGTACCTATGTGCTTCCCCAGAATGCCATCTATCTCGCGGGCCCTTTGTGGCTAATTAAAATAGAAAACCAATTGTGTGTCATTAGTAGTGATTAAGAGGGTACCTATATGATATCTTTACCTAAGTACCTACCTAATTTAAAAAAAATAACCTACCTAAATAAACCTATTTCTGATGATAACTAATCTAAACTCAATAAATAAGCAAAATCTCTAAAAACTAATATCTATACGAATGACTAATCCTACCTAACAGTATTATAAAATAACCTACGGTCACTACGTACACTAACAAATATACTACCTATACTATAAAATTAAAATCTATACCTACGACTTATAAAATTAAACCTAAATAACTCTAAACACTAAAAGGAATAAAAAGGTCGCACAGATAATACTGCGGGTGACGTAACCTTCGACAAACTTATTATTTGCGGTTGGTACAGTAATCGGTCTAGGGATCGAACCGCAAAATTAAGTTTGTTTTTTATTGTATATACTTTTCCGGGATAAAAAGTACCCAGTGTGGTGCCCAGGATATTAAAGAATAATTATACCAAGTTTCATCGTAATCGAACCGGTAGTTTTTGCGTGATGCCTGAACAAACAGACAGACAGACAGACAGACAGACTGACAGACAGACAGACAGACAGACAAAAATTTTTTTAATCACATTTTTGGGTTCGGTGTCGGTCTAGTAACACCCCCTGCCATTTATTTTTTTGATATTTTCAATGTACAGAATTTTCACTTCTACAGATTTATTATAAGTATAGATATTGGATATATTCTATTACGTGCAGTTGTCAACTTTGGTTTACGTAGTTAGTTTAGTTTTTCAAAAAATACTACCTATATAACAACTTATTTTTGCGAACGATAAAAACAATACCGTGCATGCGTAAATATTCATCCCAACTACGGAACCCTTTACTGCGCGTGATCCGCACACAATAGGCCACTTACATATGAAACTTTAACCTAATGCTTCGAAAATAAAATAAAAAAACAGTTTACTTGTAGAACTTAAGTTCCTGTACTGGCGAATAAAATAAACACTGCGTAGCTGTACACGGTATGTTTGTCTATTAGTCGCAGCACTAACGTCACAGAATGTTTGTTGCGGCGCGGCGCACGTGCGTGCGCGCAGGTGACAGTATCAGCACGCCGCCGCGCATCTGTGGCGCTTTGTATAACTATCGCATTTTTTTCTGTTAACCTTTGATTTATTGTGTTACTTGTAAATAGTAACCGTAGCAGCCGGCCCTGGGGTCACCTCAAAGGATGTAACTACGTCAAATGTACCTACGCGAAATAGATCATTATTATTATTATCTCAACCGACATGATTCTAACAGTAATTGTTACCTATTCAGCAGGCTGCAGGCTTTTACAGGTTCTTATATCTCATGCCTGAAAACCGCAAAAAGAAAAACAGTCTACTTACGTAGCAGGTCAGGAAGTCAGTTCAAAGGAACGTGAAACGCATAAACATGTCATCCGTAAAAAAATGTAAATAAAGTGAAACGTTATGAATTCAGTACATGTCCCGAACTCAACTAGTAGTTCAGAAACGTTCCTATAAATAGGTTTTATTAATTTTAATTTTCAACAAGATTTCTCGTTGTATATATGTATGTAACCTATATTTAAAATCCACTCCTATTGCAAGAATATTGTGTTCTTGCGCAAGCAAAATTTAACAAAAACAGGTGCTCAATTATCCTACACTGCTTACAATTATTACAATTACAATACTCGAGACACATTTTCTGAACAGTTGTTTACTTGGATTTTGTTTGCGTGACAGTCCAGAGATAGTTGTGCTAAGGGCCAGTGCAGCAACAATTTCATATTTGCATATGTCACAAGAATGTGCTAATCGAAATTGGACCATATGTGGTTGTATTAAAGCGTTTCGTGGTGTAAAAGTTTTGTTTGATAAACAAAGTTATCTGTGTAAAGTGGGAGCGCGAGCTTACTCACCGGCTGGCTGCGCACGTGCGCGCGCGCCGCCTCGCCGCCGCACCGTGGCCGCGGCTGCGCTAATCGTTCCCAGGTTAGTGCCTTACTTAACAATCATGTCGATAACTTCTACTCTACATTTAATGATGACACGTGCTAGATATATACTGCTGCACGTTATCATGAATGATCTAACTACACTTTGGTAAATCGTATTCTTTCCGTTAAAAAGACATCAACGCGCCATCACGCAAAATCAAAATGATTTCAAAAAGTGTTTTGAAATAATTATGACTAACTGATATTTAACAGATCGTTATAGGAATTAGACCGATCCTCCATTAAAGCCTTATTAACTAGTTAGTTATTATTAACTTAGTTTAGTAGCCATTAAAATACCATTACCTACTGTGACACTGGCTACTCATTGGTGATTTGAGTTTGTAACACGTTACTTTTGAGTAGCGGCGAGGACGACAGGCCTTAGTCTCAAGCATTTTTGCTATAGGAAAGGATGGTTATTCGATAATTTATTCCTGATTATCGTCCTTTAAAGAAAAGAGTTCTCTTACAATAATGACTATGTGACTGGTTTGAAATGATTTACTTGTATGATATTACCAAAAAAGCAATAATAAAAAGTATCGATATGTTCAAATTTGAAATAGGCCAAACGGCACTAGAGCCGGCGTCTCGGCTCGTAATCGTAAATATCAGACATTTAACACACAGTGGTCTCGCCGGCCGGTGATTATAAATAGATTGTTGCGATACTGACGACGTGTTTACAGCCAGTATCTGTCGATAGCTGATCCAATAGCGACCACTAACGTCATGCAATTAACATCATGGAATGAACGCCGAACAGACAAATAAGCTATGAATGAATCTGATGGCCGCGATCAATGAATGCTTGCTGACGCCTAACGTTTTCCTGCGAGACGCCTTAAGCGTAATCAGTTTATTAGTCACGTTCCTTACTACTGTTAGTACTCATAGTAGTCACTCGCGATTCTTGTTTGAAAATTAAACCGGCTCTCGTTCGAAATTATCTAACCATTACAAATTCTAATGCACTTAAGTATTGAATAAGTTACTTCGGTAATACTTCCTCTTCATGTTCTGTGTAACTACAATACTACTACTAAGGATAACATACTTCTTGCTTCTAATAACATTAAGATTACCGATTCAAAAAGTTGTTTTTACTTAATTTTATATTATTTTCTTAATATTCATAGGCCTTATGTTCTGTAATAATCGCTATTTTGCTCATTAAAATTTAGATATAATATGCCTTTAATTCGTTTTGATGTTCAAATAAGGTGGTCAAGATTTTTTAAGCTTCAAATACCTCACTCGACTTCTATTCTAAAGCCATTTTTCACGGATTAAAGTGCATTCAAAGTCATCAAACCAACCGATGGTCAACTTAACATCACTCAAAAACAGCACAACGGAAATGAAGTGCAGTTTGTAACAATATAATAAGGAGGACGCGTCAGTTAACATCTTCACTCAGTTATCTGCGCTGTCAGTAACAAGAAATAATGATGTACGTATAATATTGCGCATTGCGTGCAGGAAACGATTGTAAGCAATACCATAGCGCTGAGAGACTGTCACAAGTTATAAGCTGCCTGGCACCAGCTGTATTTTAAAGGATATCCAGATGCATCGCCGGCTGACTAACAACATCAATCGTAATTCTTAACCCCTAAAATCCAATAGTAGGAAACCATTATATACCTGAGGGGCAATTCTCGTAATTTTAAGAACGTTCACAGTCTGATCTCAGTCTCAATCTATCAAAAAATACTTCTGATTTCCCTACATTTTGATAAGTTTTTGACATTTGTTTGTCACCGAGATCAGACTGCGACTAGATTTTGAACGTTTTAAATTACGAGAATTGGCCCGCTGGCTGGCGAAGCCTGCCAGGGTAGCGGGATTGTCCGAAAGGGTTACCGCTGCCCTGGAACATAAAGGGCTAAGGAAGGAACACGGGTGGGTTTTAGTCAGTAAGAGTCTGACACTCCCTTCTGCTCCACCCAGAGCGGGAGGAGTCATTTGATGATTTCACATCCTCAAAAAACAAAAAAAAAAAAAAACAAAAAAGGGGCAATTCTCGTAATTTTAAGAACGTTCACAGTCTGGTCTCAGTCTGTCAAAAAATACTTCTAATTTCCCTACATTTTGATAAGTTTTTGACATTTGTTTGTCACCAAGATCAGACTGCAACTAGATTTTGAACGTTTTAAATTACGAGAATTGGCCCGCTGGCTGGTGGCTACGGGCTGCTGTGTTGTCATCCAGCCGCATTATAATACAACAACAATAAGTAATCAAAACAATAACAATAATCACCCTCTCCGCCAAAGTTTACCTAAGCTACATGAGTTATGTCATGACTCATGAAGCAGCAGTCATGCCTTTTCTAAACTATGTTGGGGCCAGCTTCCGGATACAGCTGAATAGGTATTCAGCGACAAACAGTCAAAACATTATTACACGCCAACTATTTAGCATGAAAACTGAAAGAATTGGTTTGGTAATAACAATAGTTTATTAAATAACCTGTTTCGCCGTTGACTTGCACCACTGCGCAGGAGTGCAGATCAGATCGGTGCGCGGGCGCCGCTCTCCGATTGTTCCTCCGTCCGGCGCGACGAGCGACATGTCATCCACTGCTATGTGCTAATAAGATATATTGACATAACTCTCCAGTTTTGAGTCCAACTGCATTTAACGGCACCATTTATTACCTACTCATGCGCACTGAATTACAATAACTGCTTATTATACATATATTCTTTTATTATTTACTAATAAACTTTAACATAATGATTTACCATGATCTAATAATATATGCAACTAAAATATAATTCATTGGACTGGATGATGGATTTGTATGACTACTGAAGGCCAATTCTCGTAATTTAAAACGTTCAAAATCTAGTCTCAGTCTCATCTCGGCGACAAACAAATGTCAAAAACTTGTCAAAATGTAGGGAAATTAGAAGTATTTTTTGACAGATTGAGACTGAGATCAGACTGTGAACGTTCTTAAAATTACGAGAATTGCCCCTCTGTTTAAAAGTCTAAAACGGGGTTGAGTTTTTGTCCAGAAATAAAAGCAAGAAAAACCCGTTATTTTTCTCTTAAATTTGTTTACGGTCAATGTTTAAATAATTGATGTATTAGATAGAATTAGAAAAGATAGATTTTTTCTAGACCACATCTGTCTACATTAATGAATCATAATGTATCATTTCATGCTAATATTATGCGGTCTAGGCAATACAGAGAATCCGTTTACAGCACAGAGGCTACAGAATTATCTAACGCCAAACTGACGTCAGCTGACGTATTAACGTAGCTTATGAAAAAAACTGAACTGTTGCGCGGGCGCACCGGCAGGTATGCGCACGCGCCATCTCGTAGCACTCTGTCGAATCTGTAGTAGATTTAAACGGGCAAACACCCGGACTGGCTCCACCCTGGCCACTTGTTCCATTGTTTGTAATCCGTGCAAAATTGCGGAAATAGAGGCCAGTTCTATAACTAGTCTTATAAGTATCGCAATAAATAATAAATTCTACTATTATTGGGTTTACGTCGTCGCTACCAAGAATCGGTGCCTAGCTCTAGATATAACTACGTGTTTGCAATAGGTTGTTTACCATAAACACTAATAATAAAACATTTGAATGCTTGTTTATTACCTGTTTTTGGTCCTGTTGTACTTACATGTTTGAATAACCAGGCAATAAAATATTTTCATATCATAACTTTCGTGAGACACATTCATATTTATTCATGTCTACGGTTGCACTGACGTATTCTGGATTGCCCGACTTGTTCGGAGATCCCGCAACAAACACATTAATACCGTAGGTACGCAAACCTGCGTAGTGTAGTACGTCCCTTATATGTAAACAGGTACCTACTATATTGATGCACTGGGTTTAGTGCTTACGGGCAATAGATCCATATGTACCACATTATAGATATGTACATAATAGGTTTATCTAAGGTGCCTTGTTGTCGATATCTATTGCAACGAAACATTAACTAAAATGCCTTTAAACTTCCTCGTAATGGAACTAGTCCAGCTCCAGCTGTTACGGTAATTGTACAGGATCAATATCTAGACGAATGTGAATTTCGTAACTCGATTGTGAGGTGGTCAAGTTGATCGATGATGTGTGCGCGTGCGCGGGCACCGCTTGTCAATTAGGTTAGCTGAGTTCAGGGCCTGAGCAACGAGCGCGCCTATCTGCGCTACGGATCTGGCGACGTTTGCGCAACTTCATGTTAGAGAAAAACACGATTTCTATAAAAATCTTCTAAACTTTATTATCTTCAAAATCGTTCGCTGTGCAGTAGGTATGTCATAGCGGCACATAGTCGCACACAAAGCATTCTTCACCTAAGTATTCGCACAAAAACTGGCATGTGCTGACGCACAGGTAGAACGGTGAGCACAATGCAATCGATTCTTTATGTCACAAAATAAATAAAAGCCGTTTTCACATAAATTCTGAGCACAAAAAATGTCGTTAAATAAAATCACAACGACGTTCATTCATCTTGTATATCTTAATGAAAATAGGCAAGAAGTTTACCTACTACAGTTTAATTCCTCGGTATAAGATATCGATACAATTGGTTAGATAGCAACTTAGTTATTAAAATCTATTGCTATTTATAATTACTTAAGCACTCATATTTTTTTCGTTTTAATCAATTCATTGAGCAGTCTTGAATAGTCTTTATGAATAATGAAACTGATAGTGATTATATGAAAGAAAATATATTGGATAATGTAACTTGATAAGTTATCAATACATTTCCACGTGAACCACATCAACTGCAGGATACATCTTGCAGTATCAATGGCAGTTGACGCAAGTGTGCGCGCGCGCCGTTGCATCGGCAGCTGCTTATCTGATCCTTCCATTACAATGGATTCTTTGCAGGTTGTTGCAACGCTGCAAATGGTCTCGCTTTCGAAGAAATTCACCTTCGCCCAAATGCACCCCGCCACACAATGTACGACTGTGATTGTATAACATCGATTTTTTTGTCGACGATCGTTGAATATAAAAATATAATATATTCATGAGTATGGTTACTGGTTATCATTATGGAAACATACATATGCATAATATATCATCACGCCTGTATTCCCCGAAAGTTCAGGCAGATGCATATCGTCCAGGTACATTTCGTCAGTTATGTTTAAGTACCATGATAATAGAGAGAAAGAGATTGTTGGCGGAGAGCGTTATTCCACCAACCGGACACAAATCCAGACTCCGGTCTGCTAATGAGATATTCCTTATGAAAAACCCACAACACAACACAACACACACAGCGGTTCGCATTTATAGGACTCCTACGCAAAACCGATTTTGTCTTATGCTTTGTCTAGATATTACAAGAGCTTCATCACGTATGCACAACAGCAATTCAGGAGTGGCTTTGAGTGGATTTAAGTACATTAGCACTATATGCCCATGACATATCCTGTGAGAATATTCGACTATTTCCAGAGACGTTTCTTAACAATAACAAATCTTAACAATAAAATATTAACAGTAAGTATTATTTTTGTGTAGTTATAATGATGAAAGAAAAGTCATGAGCACAGCATTCAGGCTGGTTGATTACGAGTATTACGACCAAAGTTATAAATTATGTAGGTATAAACTTTTTTACCTATATTCATTAATTTAATATATATCTAAACCAAAGATGAAATACATTTAGTGATCCTTATTTCAACCGCTTTTCCTACAAACGGCAACAATAAATATGACTGTTAATTCTTAAAGCGTTGCACAAGGCGGGCGTGGTTTAATGTTACTCTTGTGGAAACAGCTGTACGCTTCCCCTTCACCTGAACACCTATGTGCCGAGCACGTGTTGTATGTGCCCTCGCCTCTTACGTAAATACGATTCGTGTTTGAAGTCCTTACATCCGGAGTAGGAGCGAGTACCGGCGACTTCGGTACCTACAACTTGATTTTATTTGCATAGCTACATGTGCCCTGGCGCACATTGAATATGGAAGACCTTAGTGTGGCCATTGTACCGATAACGGATGAAACACACTATTTTTGGTGAAGTGAAGCAATAGAATATTATACCTACATCAAACACACCTGCCGACTACTTCCGATGATTTGTTGACATAGCAACGTGATCTGTCCAATACAACCGTGTCCGGCCACTCGGTAGCCATATACCTATTTGTGACATCCTGGCTGGGTTGAGTGTAGATGACTTCAAATTCGTTATGATTTTAAGAAGCTTTCAGTGTCCTTATCGTGATAATTGTTTCAGTCAGCAATGCAAGTCCCTACAGAAATCCTTATTTCAGTGTCTTAAACTTCGATGGCAAAAGAGGCATAGAGAGAGTAGGAGAACTTACAAGACTTATGTTTAATTTGACATTTCATTTCAGTCAGTAAGTAGTAGTTAACTAAAATTGGTCAACACCATCCAAAGTTTCAGAAGAATACTTGGAAGACTAAAATTATTTTATATTATTAAAACAATAATAATATTCAAAGACATTAAAAAAAACTTTGATGCTGAATAGATTTACGCTCGTTTCAAGCAGAACCAAACCCTGATATATTCCAGTAACATTATGTAAAATTCAATACCTACATACCTATACATGTAACAAAAACAGTATATTTTGAATATAGCCCTTGGCGTGACAATGGAATTGTAACCGGCAACAATTTATCACGTTGCTTCAGACAAGAAGCTAGTTCGTACACCTCGACAAAATCGATCGGCAGATAACAAAAGAAGCTCGATAAAAAAGTAGTGCATATTTATGTTGAATTAATTATAAACCAGTATACATTTTTTGAGGGAATAACGATGACTGGTTGTCGAGTCGTACGGGCTCTCCCTTTCAAAGTACTCAATCGGAAGCTGCGTGCAGGTGTGCGGCGCGCCCGATCCGTCTCCGAGATCACACGATGTGGAGCACTTAAAATACGTTACACATCAATTAACTGAACTATTCCATAAATCTTTTTTATTGAATATTCATAATGTAACGTAAAGTTAGAATACTCTCACGTGAGCAAGTCTGTATTGATTTTTAATGTAATGCAGTTATAATCCTACTTCTTTACATTTTGGAATTTATATTTATTCTATGTTAAAGTAGCCCATAATCGTGCCCAAGTGCATACCTACATACACGACGGTCCAGCCGATCGATTCTGTAAAAATCTCACCGTGAAAAGTTAGGTGAAGTGAGCTTAGAGCGTGTTATCAATAGTGTCAATCCCTAGCATTAGTTGGAATGACAGCTCACTTCACCTAAGTTTTCACGGTGAGATGGTTACAAAATCGCACTGCTGTTCATAAGTACAACATATAAAATTATTAAAAAGTAATTAACCCTAGTTGTCGACGTACATAATTAAGAAGGTTTTCGTATTTTAGGTGACAAAAGAATCTACAAATTTTATATACTTTGTTAAAGTATCTATATCTACACGACATGTAATTAAAATAACTTAAAATGAATATAAGACAACGGTGTTGACTGAGGAATGCACTTAGTGGAATCACCTCAGTGAACCAGATGTGTTACCATTATGTATTTAAATATAGTTAGTACCTATGCTTCCCCTAACTGAAACCTGGCAAGTGCCAAAGTCAAAGACACAGTCAAAACTTATTTATATCGTGAAAATAAGTAGGTGTAAGTACAGAAATAGGTATAGATCACTATGTTTTGCCGTTAACGGAGTACATATATTAATTAAGTAATGTTACACTTAAGTATGTACCTAACAGAATTAATAAATGAGATCTATAAACGCTAAAATATATTGTATTTAGTGTGTATTCTTGACAGATAAAAAAATAATATCTACAGATTAAAAAAAAGATTATCCAACTAAAAAAGTCGAGCATAAAAAAGCAGTATCTAAAAAAGTAGATAACATATCAATCGAGCGAAAATTGCAGTAGAACTTTATGACAATTTGACCACCTGCGGGGTAATGCGTACACACGTACAATTAATAATAATATATAATAAGACTAGCTGCGCCCCGCGGTTTCATCCGCATAAGTTTCGAGAATATCGGGATAAAAAGTATCGTATGTGTTAATCCTGGTTATAAACTACATAAATCTGTGTACTAAATTTCATCCAAATCCGTTCAATAGTTTTTGCGTGAACGAGTAACAAACATCCATCCATACAACCTTTCGCGTTTATAATATTAGTAGAATTTGTTTAAACATTGTTACAATTATTACCTTAAAATTTGTTTCGTTTATTATTATTAATTCTATCCGTAACTGATGGTGACATTCATTTTGTTATTTGCGGAGTCTTTCTGCAATGTCTTTCATTTTGACAATTTAACAACATTCGATATTTACATCATCGGGAAGACGATTTTTTTAAACATTATGAAGCAATAAAACGGTTAGGAATTTCCTTCAAAGGACATGGCTAAATGACTGCCCCAAGCATGAATAGTAACCTCACATTAACTCGTAATATTTAAATATTCGTTCATGAATTATGAAGCGTTTAATAATTTCCTAGAACTTTCGTGAACTGTTCGACATAAAAAAGTATCTTAGTTGTTTTTTTTTTATTGACATGACAAGTTCAAAGAGAGTAATAATACAGTACTACAAACTAGGGATGGGTCATGTCGCTTTTCTACAATGTCAAATCAAAACTATACTTATATCGATTTTTGATAACAGGTATCAAAACGATTTATTTTCTGAAACCAAGAAGTGGTTGCTTGCAGACTGGTTGCTTTATTTATTATAAATAATTCATGTGGGTACTAAGGTAATTAAGTTTGTTCTAGGTTCCAAGGAATGCCAACATTTGTCATCCTTGTTATGAACTGCTGAATTCAGAAGCAAGTAGTGATGTACGTTAATACAATGGTGCGCATAACTTGTGACCGATCTGTGAGAAGTATACAATGCAGTGGAAAGAAACGATTCAATGTTACAGAATTTACCAACGTCACATCCAGCTTTCCATCAAGTAAATAAATTGTTTTTTAACACAATGTGTTCTTTTATATTTACATGCCCATCCGGTAGCATGGATCATCTTCCTTTTCAGATATTCAGTTTCTCGGCCTATAAATCGTCAGAACTACTGTCCTGTAAGAGAGAGAGAGAGGTTAGCTCTCTCTCTCTTGTTGTGTTGATGGGCTAGCATCCAATCAGAATGATTTGATCAAATGGACAGATAACCTTAACTAACTTTTTTAGATAATGTTCTTATAAGATTCACAGAATAAATAAATAAATCGCATTTTTTTTGTTTTATTTCAATATATTTTATGTCCTCCCAGGATTTAACAATCACCACATACTAATTAAACTAAGTCCCCCAGGCGCATTTGTTTGTCAGTCTGTCTGTACGGATGTATTAACAAACAGATCTTGATGGGGTTGTCACCAGTAGGTAGATTGGTTCTTCCGGAAGGTTTAGGTATACATTCGTGTAGGTTGTATTGACCAATGTAATTCAAGTCAGAAAAATCCTGCCGCCGGAGTGTTATTCTTGCGCGCGTTGCCCCAATCAGCGCCCAGAATCCGCCTCTCGAGTCCATTTCTTTTCAGTTAATATTAATCCTTATTTTCAAATACTTTCATCATTGCAACCACTACTTATATTGTCTGTGAAAGCTGTCTTTATTTCAACTCATTTGAATAAGTAGTTTAGGATTTATAAGAGTTTAATACTTAAATACACGCGGGCGGGGGGTGATTTTTGCGCAGATTGTAGAATGCTCGTTGTATCACGGTTTTTGGTGCAATTACTCTTTTGTAGATATTTACTCAAGTACCACCGTGCGAAATCGGGGTGGGTCGTTAGGCAAAAATACAATTATCAATATTAACGCAGATACATCTAAACGCCTAGGTAAAAGTTCATAGCAATGTCCTTTATTTGCAGTTTTTGTATGCCTATTGACGTAGGAGTTACACGATTTCATTTTCAGGATTATAAAGATATTAAAAGTTCCTGAAACTTTTTTTATATGAAATACTAATATCCAGCTAATTAGAATTACATATTGCTAGGTACCATGTTTATTCATTGCTGAAAAGTTGTCCATACTTCTATTTAGCCATCTCCTTTGGGGTGCTGATGTTGAATTCCATGATCATATCCAAATAAAGTTGAAGGATTAGTGGATTACACCCATCATGCAAAGCCCAAGTTCAAAGTATCGTGTAAATTGAATGTCCATGTCAAAACCCTTTTTAACAGTTGGAAGCCAGATCTTCATTTTTGGAGCCTTGTCAGTAGGTAATTGTGCGTTAGTGCTGTTGCAGGGTACAGCGTGTTCTTTGTGTTTCTAAACTTCCTAGTCTTAATATTACATATATAATTCTTCTGTACGTGTGTTTGTCACCTAACTCCTCTTTAACCGTTGTTTATATGGGCCTTGATGTCTGAAATAAATAAATAAAATAAATTTAACAGCTGGTCCGATTTGGATGGAGTTTGTATTTTATATTGTGTGTATATTTCAATGGGTTCCTGGAATGTTTGAAAACACAATTGGACCCGGTAGGTGGCGCTGATTTTCCGGGCAGAACGACGTCTGCCGGGTCAGTTAGTTCCTTTATAATTTTCATGCTGTCCATGATTCAATTGAAGTTTTTATTTTTTGTATTTAGTGCCTAATTAAAAAGATAGACTATTTCTCAACCCGAAACTTGCGACGGAAGATGACTTTATCCTTGAAATAAGAATATAGTAAGTGCTAAAAGTTTTTTATCGAAATATTCTTTCCGTCAAACAGGCATGTATCTAGTTAGGTAAAACCAAATGGTGCCAAATGTGCTACAAGTAAGCATCAGTCTGTCAACTTTTCAATCGCGTCACTTAATTACCTCAGAGCTTCTGCTTATCTAATCAGGTTCTGAAAGAAGTCGGTGTGAACACTGGCCCACTTGTGTTTGCTAGACCGCACGTGTTCATTCCCATAGGTACCCGTCCCCCGTCTTGCGAGGGCTCGCATACTGACTATGGGGCATTAAGCAACCCATAGATAAACACCACCCATGTGCGGCCCTTGATAATGTTTACAAGGAAAATCTTTGTACTCCACTGGTATACCAACCAATACTAAGGTACAAATTGTATATGTAGAGCGTAGAAATCTGATAGTAGAAACGTGGTTTCCATGGGGTATGAGAAATATTATGCTCATATTACGTAAATATTATTTTTATCGTAGGTATCATTATTTGCTGAACTTAATTAGGGCGTAAGGAAAGGTTATTACACTGCCCCTAACTCTACCTATGTATAGAAGTAAAAAAATTAAGTAGGTAGATTCCATTAGAATCATGCCAGGTGGCGTTTTAGGTACTTAATTTGTGCCTGGGACAGTCGGACAGACATGGGAAAAAGTCATGAGTATTTATTTACGTTTATGTCACCGGATAATTACAGACATCGTCTGTTTATAATACTTGTAAATCTCGCGAGATTAATAGACTGTCAAAAAATTGTGTTGTCATTTGATCATCTCGTTTACAATAAAACGCATCCAAATTCGATAGCAGCGGTGGCCCAGTGGCCCCAGCGAACCCAGGCAGGCGCTTTACTTTGAGTAAATAATTTCATCACCACTGCTCTCAAAACGGTAGAGGAAAACATCGTGAGGAAACCGGGATGACTTAGAACCGAAAAATCGAAGATACATCGAACGAATTTCGACCATGGCGACCAATCTCAACCGAGAATAAGGGAAGAGAGAGAGCACCAGTTTATGCAGACACAAGTGCTCTCTCTCTCTCTTCGCTCACACTCATGGACCGATGGGACGGCAATCCGTTATGATCGGAGAGAGATTAGGCGCAGGACCAACGCTCAACGTACTTTCCGAGGTACGGGGGTATCACATCGCCAACTTCCAAACTCCGGGCTAAGTTGTGTTACTAAGAAATTCCTAATGGAAACACCCAATAACACTACCCGGCCCGAAAATCGAACCCAGGACCACACGCACAGCATTCACGCTTGCGACCACGAAACCGTCGACGGGGCTATTGATTCTAAGTAACTTCTAAGTATACTTAAGTACCCCGAATACTAATAAACAAATATAAAGACAATAAAAAAGTAAATTACATGCCTACCTATTGTTTAATTCGATAATACGTTTTCATTTCCGATGTGGTGCAACAAGCATGCAGGTACCACATTAATAGTAATTTATACGACAGCAGAGGGTAGCGTATCAAACAACATACTACATTTGTAATTGTTACGTTTTTGTTGGTCATCCCCATCAATATGGCACAGTCGTTAATTTCATTAAGAGCTTATTAAGCGGGCACGCGACCGATGACAGTTGCGCCCTGCGCGCACGCGCGCGATCTAATCGAAAAACTTATGGTCCGGAACCGTAACACTAGTCAACTCACTCTCATTTATTTACTCTGTAATTTCTACATTGATGTTCGTTTTGTTGTCAGCTAGTCCAACACTCCAACCACTTGGAAAATAATTCCTTAGTCCTAACTTTGGGCACAGTCCGGGGTTCCGTAGTCGGGATTAATATTTACGCATTCACCACATTGATTTTATCGGCAGCAAAATTAGGTAAGTATGTATTTCTAAGAATTTTTCAAAAAAACTGAAAAACGGTTCTTTCAGCCGTAACCGAAAATATCCCATTTCTCAAGTACTTAGGTACTACACGACCTATCTTATTCATAACAGTTTTATTTGCTAGCGGTTTTTTTTAGAATTTTCCTGCGTTTATTACAAAAATTAGTAACATTTTTTGAGACTTCATATCTCACCAACTAGAAACTCCATTTAGGACTTTTTTTCTTTTTCTTTCATAGCATACAAGGAAAGAAGTAAAAAGAAAAATAGTCCTGCTAAACATCTAGACACCTACTTATATTGGGCAATTGACTGTGGCCTACAGACGCACGGACGCACAGACACGGACAAAACGAAATAATAAGGGTTCCGTTTTACCATTTGGGTCCGGAACCCTAAAAAGGCCGCAGACATGAATCTCACATAGGTACATACATTTTAAATACAATAAAATAAATACCTGCCTACCCCCATGGGAATAAGGCGTGAGGTCATGTAGGTATGTAGGTAGGTATGTGAAATAAATAATGCAGCAGTTACTTTGAGCTAGCACAAGTAAAGACGCGTTTATGGATAGTGCTAACCAGAAATGCACCATGAATCAAATGATTACTTCTAAATTACATACCCAAAAACATGTTACTTACCGAGTATTAAATACAAATGATAATATCGGACATGCGCACGCGTTTATTGTGGTCACGCACAGCTCATCACGGCGGGCGTCAGGTGGTGGTTGGCCACCCCTGCAACGCCGATCCGAATGCATATTACGTCAGTTAATTAATTAATATTTTTTGTTAGACAATTTCAAAGTAATATTAACTTTAATCATAATCAGTAATCGCTGATAAATGCCAAATGGTGACATCAACAAATATTTTTCAGATAGTACAAGTATATAGATACATCTTGTTGCTTAGATATAGACATACACCGTCGGCTGAAACCTGATTTTTCTTTCAGGTCAAGGGCGATCACTAAGATAATCTGCTACTGCTATTGCTACCACTCCAGTGTCTGAAGGCTGGACGTTAAGACACCTGAAGTTCCAGAAGATTGTATAAAGATTGCGAATTGGAATGAATAAACTAACCGTAAATCCCATCCAAACTATCATTTTTTAGAAGAACCACGGTGCGCCACGCTCGGAATAGGTATCCTGATGCATCCTGTAACAGGTCCAAAATTTTTTTTTACTGGTGAGCCCACACTATAGACAACCAAACATGGATAAACATGTTTCAATGAAGAGATTAGCAATTTTAAATAATGTCAACGTCTCTGTAACAGAAATTTTATGGTATGTTACGTAATAAACATGGACTGGTTCCAAAAAAAATTCTTTACCTGAAAAATGTCATGTTACTTTTTTAGTGGTTTATTTAGGTGGCGCGTTGTCTGTCTGACAGAACTGTTCTACGCGTAGATAGACACCTCCTACACGATGCCAAGTACCAGGTGATACAGTACCAGGTAGGTACCGTTATTATACCAACATACATAATTATACATAGTAATATCCAGAAACTTAAACTAAAAAAACGTTTTATTTGAATCCCGTTAAGTAAAAGCATATTGCTCAATAAAGCGTCACACATAAAGCTGCTTCCGGTCAGTGTACTTGTATACAAAAGTTTACCCATTATCCCACCCCACATCGCACTCGAGAACGGTTTGTTTAGATTTAGATGGGGATTTGCGAATGATATTATTAATTGCGTGGTTCCCACAGCTTCCAGAGGGGTGAGCTGCCACGGCGGCTCGTTGATTTGTGTGTTATTGTTGGCGCGGTGGTGCGATCGGTTTCCGCACGCACTCCCACGACAGGGAGCAGATGCCGCGCGGCCGCGCTTCGCCCGGCGCCCGCCCGGCCGCGGCCGGGGCGCAGCCACTGTCACTCACATTGTTGTCTCACCAGTGACCCCCGTGGGAGCTGTGGGAAATGAAGCCGCCTGTGGGAATAACAATGCTCATCACTGTTGCACAATTATGCTGAGTAGATACTTTTCAACCCATAGTGTATCTATCTATTGAGCTGTTGATTTTTCAATTAATAAGCATTAGGTACATAAATATAATTTGTACATAATTAAATATTGTTAGACAGGTGTAAAATAGCGTTAGCGTATCCTAACTTGCCGTTAAGCCGAAATTATTGACACTTATAATATGGTAATGTATAAAAAATTACGATTGAAAAGCTTATAAAGAAAGGAAAATATACAAACAATATATACTTACAAACAATCAGACACTTGACCCGTCAAAACAGCACATTATTGAGTGTGTCGTATATTCATGATCGGCTGCCGATGGCATCAGACGCCATTGCATATGCGACGCCGTGCCCGCGCCCCGACGCCTGCCCCGCCAACCTCGCCAGCAGATGCTCCATTAATATTGTATCAGGCATAATATTCAACATCAATTTATAGTCCGGTTGCTATACCGTCAAACTTTTCATCGACACATCTGTCTACTGAAACATGGAAATTTATCATCTCCTGAAAACATTTAAGGTAATTTATGAGGTACCTACTGGTGTCTATCAATATCTTCCTAGATTTTCTATTCATTAAACGGGAAATCTAGACATGGACACATAAATTATGCATGCACACGTCTGGTATACAGTCAACAACCGTTTATAAATGACGAAGATGCATCTATGATTCCCAAAACACGCTCTCACTTGTACCTACAGGCGTACGTATTCACTGGAAAATATTGTGCTGAATATTTGACATTAGTTTCCGAGTTCCATTATTCAGCTAGCACGATTTTATTGAACAAGTCAGGTACATATTTATATTTGTACCCGCATTTTTATAATGCTTTGTTTAGCAATAAGTATTTAGCTACCAATTTTTTTTATTTCAGGTGTTTTGTTTCAGGCAACAGGTATGTAATAAAAGGAAAACAGGCTGCTAATATTCGAATATGTAATGATATCAGTAGGTACTCTGAGGATATTAGCGTCATCCGTCCTGAATTAAGCGCTCGTGTCGTCGTCGTTGAACTTTCATGCATTTCGTTCTGAATAATGTACCAATTTGAATGGTCGGTATAAATCATGATAACAGTTTCGGTTACCAGAATCATAATATGTTCAGTAATAAATGCTTTGTTTTTGCAACTACGAACGGAGATTGATGTGCAACAATTACGAGATGCTCCTGAAGCATACATTCAAAATGTGTTGCATCAACAAACAGCTTTTTTTAAGTCTGTGATGCTAATATGTAAGTGGAAATAAATGGTAACACAGAGGATCAATCCATCGTCCCACTTTACATTTCATCTGCTTTTATATCGGGTGTCTAAATTTATATCGAATGCGATTTTTATGATCTGTTTTAACTTTAATATGCTAATATTCAGAATGTGTATTGTAACGAATGAAGTTTCCTATAATATACTAAGTTTATAGAAAAAAGCAAGGGTTTAGGTTATTAGAGACCAATTATTACCTAACTTCACCGAAATAGGTGCTAACAGCACGCGTAACATCTTTTATAGTGCTTTTTGAGGAGAAATCTTCATCTTGCAACCTCTTTGTACCTAATAGTTTTTCCAATATCCCACCTTAGCAGCTGGATCAATGGTGCAACCTCATCCATCATACATACATCGGTTTGGTTTAATATATATTAATATTTTACCATACTGGGGCGAAGCCCTAATGGAGGGTAATGTTTTAACTATTATAACTTTGAAATCAATTGTAACATATCTACCTACCAATAACTTTTTTGTCTTGGATACTTCAATCACGATCAAGTATACAGGGTTAAATTAATTAAATTAACTGGCGAAACTTCGCAGACGTGATGGGATATCTAATGACGAAAAAAAAAAACAAAAAAAAATTCTTTAACTCGTAATTTCAAGTAGGCTGGCTACGGTGTCCTACGGCTGCTGGTAGTCCTAATTTTATTTGACCCTGTAGGTAGGTAGGTATATTAAATGGTGTCGTATCATACACTTTCATCTGGTGAGTGCGACGCCGGAGCAGGACCGAATGCTTCGAAGTTAAAATCAATTACGCCTCCGCTTTAAAGCTATGAATATTTTAACTGTTCCGTGTGATTGACTCATTGTTGAGTTTCGGTGTCATAAGACGTACCGAACGTACGTATTTGATCCGGAAAGAAAGTTTGTTATTGTATTGTATCATAGACTAGGTACCTACTTTCATATGTACAGGCGCTAATCTAGGATTTCGCCCAATTTTAACACATTTGCTCTTATTGCACCGCATTTAGCACGCGTGCTTTTTACTTTGCATTCTCGCATTAGTCGCAAATTGCGCCACAGATAACTATAGGCATACCTAGAGAAGGTTTTTCGACCAGCACCAGTAAGCGATCATTATCAGGATTACTGCACAAACATTTAGAAAATAAGAATTCTATCCTTCACTTCCACTAGGTATATGAAATATAGTTCTGGGAAAAGATGGATAGCTACTCCTTTCTGAGACTAAAATTGTACGATTGTCGGAATATTTGCATAGCTCATAAGATGAGGATGCTTTTAAATATTTCATTTGTGGGTTTATGATGTAAATACCCCGACGATATTCGAGTTATGCTATTTTACTTCTATTCATTACTCACAATGTTTGATATTTTCAAACTTCTGAATACCGACAAACCTTCACAAAAGGGTGAGCTTCAAATTAAAATGGAAATAGGATTCTTTGGAGATAGAAGCAACATTATGATCATTTTTGGGTACTTTTCTGAATCAAAGACATTACGTTTTATTAGCCAAAGGGCTTCATCAATCCGTCAGATATTTATATACCTAAATATTCACTATCAAGACAACAACTCATAGCACAGAATAACTTATTCGCTATGAATCATCATCTGCATCATCTGCCTAGCCTTTTCCCAACTATGTTGGGGTCGGCTTCCAGTCTAACCGGATGCAGCTGAATACCAGTATTTTACATGGAGCGACTGCTTATCTGACCTCCACAACCCAGTTACTGGGTAATACGATACCCATTTATTTTACGATTATTCGCTGTGAATATCGTTTTAAAAATTCTTCAAATCTGAATTTTCAAGTTATCAGTGATTTAAGGAAAGCCCGAAATTGTGGGCTTTCCTTAAATCACTGATAACGTGATCGTCAGATGTGCCCGTTTAAGCCATTAAGTGTCAGGCCGCACACGATCTTACAAAAATCTGCTGGAGATTACTTTTTTTTTCGTCAATCTTGAAAATCTGAAAGCGGACCCCCTGCTGACCACGGAGCTCGTACCTAATATCTGAAACTTTTTAAATAATAAATAGTCTCTGATCATGCCGCTCTTACTCAACTCATCCACTTACTCAAAAACGAATGCAACAACAAAAATTAAAACAAGAGATTAAGCTACCCACTACAATGCAGCACTAGGTTGCAAACTATTTCTCTTTTTAATATTACAAAAAAGAATATCAAAATGCATTGGAAATATGAATATCTAGCAATTAAAACAAAAAGAACATGTCACAGGTCAACTATTTTTCGGTAGTATTAACAACGCGTGTAGGGGACGCAGTGCACACTACGAAATAAAGGGATTTTTACATCCATTTATAAAGTTTGTCGACTATTACTCATTAACTTGTAGAGCCTACTTATCTGTGTACGCTTGATTAATATGTAGTTATAATCGTGCCAAATTACAGCTTTTTAGAACAGAGTCTATGAATTAAACCGCAGACAGT
This sequence comes from Apamea anceps, assembly GCA_951799955.1. NCBI lineage: Eukaryota > Metazoa > Arthropoda > Insecta > Lepidoptera > Noctuidae > Apamea > Apamea anceps. The sequence goes on along the minus strand of OX637505.1, from coordinate 11,144,585 downwards.
CAAACAGACAGACGAACTCAGTGAAACTATAGATAAGGGTTCCTTGTTTTACTACGGAACCCTAAAAAACGATTTGATACTCATTCTTAAAAGTAATTTTTACAGTCGAGTATTCGATAACTTTTTCATTCCTAATTTTAAAGTCGATGTTGTCGTTTTTACCTTGGGTCAGTAAATTGATGCGTAGGTAGGCAGTCCACGTTTCTGGGAGATAAAAAAGGTGTACGCGGAAATATTTGGAGGTCGAGGAGTGCGGGTTCCTGTGTCAAGTGTCACGGGCAGGCGGAGCGGAGAGGCGTCGAGGGCAGGAGGCACGACCAGCCATTGTCCGCACTCGCACGACGAGACGAATCGCATCGCAGGCATCATGACCCATTAAACGCGGTCACGAAATCATTTTACCAGACTCTTTCTTTGACACCAGCCACCAACTTGAACTGCCAAAAACCTTGCTTTGTTCCCACGAACTCTCACTGTGAAACTATTTTTAGACGTTGAATCGATTTTTCCTGGTGAAAAGGAGACGCATACATAATGTTGTAACTATAAATAATTATGCATAAGTACCTATTTAGGCAAAGAAGGGTAACTGGAATACTTACAGTAGGTAGGTACTCTATTACAGTGCAGCCGACGAGAGAATGCGTTCTCGACACCTGTCAGATTCATACGAACGAATACGTGTTTGGCAAATTTGATCTTTATTAACTACTAAACTTGTCGCATTGACAGGTGTCAGGAACGCATTCTCTCGACGGCCGGACTATAGCAGTAGGTACCGGCGTTAGAGCAGAGTACTTTTTAAGGGTCCACAACCAAATGGCAAAAAAGTAATGCCGTTTTGTCCGTCTGGACGTCACACACTCACTTTAAACAGAGACTATCGGTGAAATAAAAGAAAGGTGTAGGTATACCATGAACCGCTAAACAATTTTGGTGTTACTGCACTAAAGATAACACTTTCCACCATAATTATGCCCTATCGATCTGTCTACTAAACGCATTGATTTTACTACCATTCACTGGCAAACACAAACGCTGAATGTGACATAAGTGCTAATTTTCGAAAAAAAATCTTACTAAATGACGTATTGGCGTAACTTCACGGTCAATCAAAATAAAAAGAAATTGCTCAAATCCGAACTTGGACGTCGGAATATGACTTTTTTTTAATTACCAGTACAGAAAAGTATCTTATTGATAATTTTTACTTAATTTAGAAAACGCAAGGGTGCTAAACGCTGTGCATTAAACTACTTATGTCAAACGTATCTATATAATAACATATAAAATTCAAAGTTATGGCTGACTGACTGAATGATACGTCAACGAACAGCCTAATCTGCTGGTCCTAGAGACATGAAATTTGGAGGGTGTTTTCTTTGTGAAGAGTAGGTATCCACTAAGAAAGGGTTTTTCGAAAATCTACCCCTGACGGGCTGAAAAGGGGTAGTCTATTTTACAGCGTGCCTTGATTAACTCGAAAATTGGTACAATTAATAATCTTTGAGTCAAGTTATGAACACATCCCAAACGATTGTTCAAAATTCCACCCCTGTGAAGGTGAAAATCGGGGATACAGTTTATATGAAAAATCTTATCCATTTAGTTAATAAACTTGAAACTTGGCATGAATACTTGCCTAAGTAAATAATAAAGTTTATCATTATAAGTTTTTCAAAACTACCCCTCAAAGGGGGATATAGGGGTGTTAAAGTTTGTGTGTAAGAATGTGAATGCGCGATCCGATTAACTCGAAACTCAGTATTAATACTTTTGACAAGAATGAAACGATGATAAGTTTTTGGGTCTTTCGAAAAAAGGGCAAAGGGAGGTAATTAATTTTTTTAAGGGGAGTATTTTACTTCGTGGCTTGATTAACTCAAAAATTGGTATACATAATCTTTGAGTCAAATTATGGAAACAGCCTAATATTTTTTTTTAGAGTTCTATGTACCCCTGTGGGGTGAAAATACGGGATACAGTTAATATGAAGAATATTTTTCCTTTGGTTAATAAACTTTATACTTGGCAATATTTGCCTCAGTAATTAATACAAATGGTCACTATTAGTTTTAAAAAAATCCTTGCAGGGGATTTAGGGGGTGAAAAAGTTAATAGGTAAGAAAAACATTAAACCGCTCGGACGGATTAACTCGAAACTCGGTACTAATACCTAAATCAAAATTATGCATTTTAGGGGTTTTTGAAAAATCGTCTCTTACCGGGGTGGAAAAGAGTAATAAAGTTTAAGGGGTGGATTTTAGTGCTTGCTTCCATTAACTCGAAAATGGGTATAATCTTTAAGTCATACAATGGGAACGTATGCACCAAACGCTTTTTTAAAAACAAAGCTTGTCGTGTTAAAATTGGACGACAAGGTTTATTTAAAAAATCTTATTCATTTGATCTCTAAACTTTAAAATTAACCCGAATCAAATAAATAAATGTTAAAGATCGTAAACATACATCTTCGAAATTTTTAGAGTAAAGTACACGCGGACGAAGTCGCGGGCAAAGTGCTATACCTACTATATAAAATTATAAATTCTGTCTGTATGTTACATTTTCACGCCTAAACCACTGAACGGATTTCGATAAAATTTCCTAAAGAGATAGATGGCATGCTGGGGAAGGACATACTTTTTATTCTGGAAGCACGTTCCCGTTGGATAATTGCCGACATCCACGCGGGCGAAGCCGCGGGCGAAGCCGCGGGCAGAAGCTAGCACGTGTGACATAAACCCGCACTTAAGTCACGCTTGTCTGTGACTTATCACAGACAAGCGTGACTTAAGTGCGGGTTTAGGTCACAGAGTGCTATAAACTTACTTTCGCGACTATTTCGGCACGAATCGACGTCGTAAACAGAAACGTAGAGTCGTAGCCTGCCGCAGCAATCTGCATACGGCTAGGGCGTCAAAAAAGAGACACAAACGCCATGTTCGCTATCGCTTAAGTATATACAACTGAGAAATGGACTCTTTCTCTCCTTGGTCTCACGGTCTCACCTATAGATAGATAATCTGGAGTGGGATTCTGTAACCATCTCACCGTGAAAACTTAGGTGAAGTGAGCGTGGAGTGAGCTGTCATTCCAAATAATGCTAGGGATTGACACTACTGACAACTCACATCAAGCTCACTTCACTTGAGTTTTCACGGTGAGATTTTTACAGAATCGACCGGCTGGACAGGCTATGAAAAGATAGTAGGTGTAATTAGTAAGCGAAAACTAAAGAGTACATTAAAAAGTAAAATAGTCGCAAGATGTAACAATAATTATTTGGTCTTGTTGTACACCTGTTGTTTACTTCATGTTCGCGCGTCAATCATTGTGGTATATTATGTATACCGGCTGACTTTGTTTACCGTCTGGACAAAAACAGGATACAAAAACGTGAATGGAGTAGAAGCCTATGGCACAGAAATGATTTTTTTTTTTTTCAAAAATCCATAATGAAATTAACCTAGCAATAAATACTATTACGACGTCCTTTAGGAATGACGTGCATAGGACCTACCTACCCACCACACTCATAAAATCTGCGGTGTTAACGACTTTAGCGACAACAATTATGTCGGCCAGTACTTATTTTATCAGTATTTTTTTTTTTGGTCAATATTAAACCTAACTTAGAAACGAGTTGGCGAGCAACGAGCAAGTGTGTAGTCGGAGTTTTATCGTTGCGCTGGCTGGCGACGGGCGATTAATCCCACCATTCGCTCGGGGTCTGAACAATCTGCGATCAACGATTGATATAATAATGTCAGGGCCGTCTTAACCATATCGGGCACCAGGGTGCGAAAATCAGCCTGCACCCCCCTAGCCAACTTTACAATAAAATTAGGTACATTAAAATCAATTTTTCTGGCTTTTAAAGACGCAAATTTTTTGATGATTTCGTGTGTTTCTAAATCTACTTCTGATTCGATACTTATTAAGGCCAAATTTATCAGTCTATCTTGGGGCATGGTTGACCGTTAGTACTTTTTTATTAATTTTAGTTTCGAAAAGGACCTTTCACCTTCTGCTACTGTCACGGGAAGTGTACTAAATTATATTTATTCCAATAATTTAATATCAGTGTTTCCTAATATTTCCACATCTTTATGTATAAGTATATCTAATACGTAAAGATGTTGAAACATTAGGAAACGTACGTCGAGTGGAGTTGTGTCTTTATTTATAAAAAGTAAAGGCAGCAATTCTAATTCATTAAATAGATCTTCCCCGTCAATATCCGATTTATTTTCATTTGTTAACTTTTCTTGTAAGTTGAGACATTGTGTTTTTTTTTTGTTCTCTCTCCAATGTTTAAAACAAATAAAAACTTTGACTTTGGTCTCTTCAATTATAAAACTACCAATTTAAGAAAGTTGGCACAATGTACAAGTACTGTGCGGCCGCTTTTATGCAGTCATTCGAATTTGTTCAGTTAATCATGTGATTTCTTTTCCTATTGTTTTTTCTTATAGTAGTTAAAAGGATTTTTCAGCTGAATCTTTAAGGATAAACCATTCAATAAAGGTACTAATTATTTGTTGAATCATAATTACCGTCACTTAATACATAATAACTCGTCTCATCGTATCCAGATTTTAATTAAAATGGAATAACTCTCTAAGGAGTTGGAATAGAAACATCTAATTTCACATAATGCTTCGAGTTCATAAAAGGTACAAACCACCATAATTGGTAAGTTTTAGGCTTTCAAATTGAAGCGCAAGGTTTTTGAAAATAAACATTGCAGTTTCCAACGGTGTCGATTATAGAAAAAATAAAATTGCACAAATTAAGTCCCACCGTCGTAACAAAAATCGCAGTTGTATGCAATTTGCTAAACGGTACCCCAGCGGCATCTTGAATAACCCTGAAACCTCAAGACGGGCAAATTTAATTTTGTGGGCACAATTATGCACAAATGATATCTATCTAAGTAAATAGTTTGTATTTACCTACGACCACCGGTTAAAAAGTTACTCCAGCCTAATCTGTTTTTCGTGAATATTTTAGGATCGGCTGGACGTACTAATTACCTATAAATTTCGGGCACAATTACACGAGATGAGGTACTAATATCTGTCAAGCCGAAATCCTGAAAAGCGACCACATTCCGCTGGCGTAACGCACACTAAAACGCACGAGGATTTTCAATAGGTATTGCATGATTTTAAGAATTCAAACAAATAAGTTGCTAACCCTTGTCCAGTAGTATCAGTCACAGGCCAAAAACTTAAAAAAAATTCACATGCTTCAGCAAGTTTTGTTGACGGGTTAAAATAAACAATCCTTAGAATAACAGTAAGTTGTTCTTTCTTCTGTTGACATACAATAGTTTAAAAAATTAATTCTCTCGCGGGCTGCCCTGGCGCTTCCTTTAACATTTTTAAATTGGAAAGAAAAACTTGACTCAGGCGCGGTCCGAGGGGGGCGGTGGTTGGGGGAGTCGTGACTCCCCCCAAAATCATTCAAGCTATCGAGAGTCTGAATGATTTACTTGTCTTACTAACTTAAAACTGTACTTGAGCCACAGAGACCCCGATGGGCATATACAAAAACATTAAGAACATAGGAGACATGGGGACCGCCGACAGAAGTGAAAACTTTAACTATGAAATGATAGTGGGTTTTTTAACGCGCCTAAAAAAAAGTTTTGACTTTAATAAGCCTGTTATAAAATATAGAATGTAGAATGCAAGAGCGAGCGAAGCAATTGGGCACTTCACTTGTACGTAAGGTTCGAAAGGCCTGATTCCAAAACCTAAACTGCTGTAAAACGAGTTTAAACTTTTCGTCATAATTCGATAAAGTAAGTTCTCTTTTCTGTTTAATGGTCAATTTCAAAGAGGGGTGCAAAAATTTTCAGGCTCGCTTCGCTCGCTCACATTATGTTGATTCTTGAGCTTTTCTTCATAACTCATAAGTTGACAAAGCAAGTAATTCCTACTCCTTTTGGAATGATCAAAAGAAAAACGAACCTATCCGAGTGTGCAAAATTTTCGAGCTCGCTTCGCTCGCTCTTGCATTCTACATTCTCGTAGCTGCTTGGGCTTGCCTGGATAAGTCGACAGTGAAACTCATATTTCTGCTTGAAAATATAAAACCAAACCGAGGCGGGTTGTTATAAGTATCGAGCTCGCTTCGATCGCTCTTCCCACCCTTACGTAGGGTGGGCTCGCTTCGGTCGCTCACATTCTATTGATTCTTGAGCTTTTCTTCATAAGTTGACAAAGCAAGTAATTCCTACTCCTTTTGGAATGATTAAAAAACTCAAACTCAAACTCAAATCATTTATTTCAATTAAACCATTTACAGGCACTTTTGAATTGTCAAAATTAAATAGTCGGTCAGTTAGTCAGAAAGTTGAAGCTAGTTGCCCATTCCAAAGCGTAGATCTCTATGGAGAAGAACGGGCAAGAAACTCCATGGACACTCTTTTAAATCAAGACATTTTTACAAAATCCTGGTTACATTATTCTTATTGCTTCTATATGTGAGAACAATGTAAAAAAACAAATTAAAATATAAAATTTAAAATATAAAATTAAAAATAAGCCTTGGCAGTTAAGAGATGACCAGTCTCAACTGATGGCGCCCGTTCACGAACATGACGCGTGGATCAGCACCACCCAGCTCAACCATTTCGTAGGGAACCAAATGATCCAACACACGCGCCACCACCAGTGAGACATTTAAGTGAGCATGACATATTCTCAACTGCCATGCTCTTTCAAGTCAACATCAAAATATCATAAAAAACGGATCCATGGTTCTTACATTTACAAAAATTTTCAAAAATGCTTCTAAATTATACAAAACTATAGTTTGCAATATAATTAAGATGAGAGAAAAAAAAATAACTACCAATCATGAAGAGGTATTTAATACTGAAGTATTAAAAGTTAATCCTGATTAAATAAAATAAACACTAAAAAAAAAACAAAAAGGGGAAGCATCTCTTCCAAATATTGAAATTGTGATCAACTTGTAAGCCCAACTGCCTGTGGAGCAGGACCAGCATTAATCCAAGCATTTTTATCTACTATATACACACATCTAAAATTGGAAGCTGTGAATTACTCAATACTCGAAGTTCTCCTATAGCGTCGGTAAATTGTGTTAATAGTTTTTTCGCATGTGTCGGCAAGCGGCTCGCGGAGAGCATCCTCAGTGGATCCACGCAGCCAGCTGGAGATCTAATACCTACTCCAAAAACACAACCATCTTCTTTCGTACTTCTGGAGACTGACCCAATGGAAGTTGACAGTGTTATATCTAACCTGAAAACTGACAGTGCTCCCGGCTGGGACGGTATCCAGACTAAGTTCATAAAAATGGTTAAACCGCTCGTTGCTCCCATTATTAGCCATCTTGCTAACCTCTGCTTCAGAAAAGGTATATTCCCGATCTTACTTAAAAAATCTATTGTTACACCAGTCTACAAGGGTGGTGATAAAAGAGATATCAATAATTATCGACCTATCTCAGTATTGTCAGTTATCTCTAAAGTTATTGAAAGGCTAATCAACTCACGCCTAATTACTTATCTCGAAAAATTTAATATTCTATCCAGTTCACAATTCAGAAAAGCAAAATCTACAGAAGATGCCGTCTCAGGATTGACCTCCTTGGTAACTCAGTGTCTAGACCGTGGAGAAAAGTGTCTGACAGTCTTCTTAGATCTAAAAAAGGCATTCGACACTGTTTCTGTCCCCATTCTTGTGAAAAAGATGGAGTATATGGGCATTAGGGGAATGCCACTAAATATCTTAACTGATTACCTAAAAGACCGTATACAGTGCGTAAAAATTGATAGTTTCACCAGTTCTGACACTAAAATTGAGTACGGCGTGCCCCAGGGAAGCGTCTTAGGCCCCACATTATTCTTGATATACCTTAACGAACTAACTAATCTCGAAATTGTGAGAGGGCAAGTATTCTCATATGCGGATGATACTGCCATTGTATTTCATGGTGCTTCCTGGAACTCCGTTTTTGAAGCTGCTGAGCATGGTCTCCATAGGGTTGCAAACTGGCTCAAGTCTGCTCTTCTTACCCTAAATATCGCCAAGACTAACTACATTTGCTTTGCTATAAATAAGCGTACACTTCCCCCCCCAAACTTGGTATTGAGGATTCATACTTGTGACTTCACTTATACTACGCAATGTGGGTGCGAAGAGATTGGATGTGTTAAATCCACTAAATACCTTGGAGTAATCCTGGACCACCGACTTTCCTGGCACCCTCAAATTGAAGCCATAAATGATAGGATCCGTAAACTCATATGGGTCTTTAAAAAGTTGAGACATGTCACCTCTCAAGACCTCCTAAAGCGTACTTATATTGCATTGGCACAAACAGTTATGTGTTATTGTATTTCCATCTGGGGTGGTGCCACTAAAATTAAATTCCTTGAAGCAGAAAGAGCCCAGAGATGCTTGATAAAAACAATGTTCTTTAAGCCATTTAGATTTCCTACTGACGAACTATACCTAAATCATAAAATATTGTCACTTCGAAAACTTTATATCATCAACACAGTACTTAAACTACATAAAGCATTACCTTACGTTTATATAGCTCAAACAGGGAGAAGAAAATGTAATGTGACCACTGCTCCTCGCTGTAGAACTCTTTTTGCCAGGCGTCAATTTCAAGCCCACTCTGCCTATCTATATAATAAGCTTCACAACAAATACACAATATACAACCTTCAATTCCATGAATGTAAAAAAACAATCGTTCGCGAGCTCGAGCGGCTTGGGTACTGTGATATAGAGAACTTATTATTTAAATTCGAACTCTAGACAATATTCGTGACTTCTAGTGGTACTTCCCGATCCCAAGATATTACATCGTAGGGCTAGAAGTCTCCTAATCAGGAGTCAAATTCACACAGCCTATATGAGAAATAGTATGTTCTAACTATCATAAAGACACACACACACCCTCTCACACACACACGAACACACCCCCACACACACACAAACACCACACTCGCATGCACACACACACAAAGAGAAATCATACCAGTAACCTTAACTTTTCATTCATTGTGTACTTGTTTGTAATTACTTAAAATAGTTTAGTTATCTAGTTGCCTAAAAATATGTTGATCCGAGGGAGGAGCAGAACCACCCGACACAAGCATTACTACATGCTTCCTGGGAGGTTCTAGCCACAGAATAAATACTATTGTACAAGAAAGTTACAGAAATAAACTATTTTTAATTTTTTTAATTAATTTTTTTAATACTCGTCCAACTTATAATATGCTTGTCTACATAGTGTGCGTTTAATGCATGTTTTAAATTTCTTCTCATTTAGTTGAAGAATATCGAGTGGTATTTTATTATAACATTTTACACAGTACCCCATAAAAGAAGTTTTTACTTTAGACAATCTGAAGCGCGGTTGATCTAGTTTGTTCCTATTCCTAGTGTTAAAGTTATGCCTGTCACTTATCTTACTAAAAAGATGTAGATGTTTTCGAACGTACATAATGTTCTCGTATATATATTGACAAGGAACCGTCATGATGTTAATTTTTTTAAACAGTTGCCTTAGAGATTCGCGTCTGCTGAGATTGTAGATGGCTCTGACAGCCCTCTTTTGCAGAATGAAGATAGAATCAATATCTGCAGCCCGTCCCCACAGCAAAATACCGTAAGACATGATGCTATGGAAGTAACTAAAATAGACCAGTCTTGCGGTTTCCACGTCTGTTAATTGACGGATTTTCCAGACAGCGTAAGCGGCTGAACTTAGCCGCCCTGCAAGTGATGTTAGGTGAGGACCCCACTGCAGCTTTGAGTCAAGCGTGATACCCAAGAAAACCGTACTTTCGACGAATTCAAGTATTTCCCTATTCAATACAACGTGACATTCACTACTTCTAACATTCGGTAAAGCGAATCTAATGCATTTAGTTTTTTTCTCATTTAATACTAAATTATTTACAGTAAACCAATTATGGACCATAAGCATAGCATTATTTACGTCGTCAAGCTGCTGTGCACGTCTGTCTACTTTAAAAATCAGTGATGTGTCATCAGCAAATAACACCATTTGTGCTCGGGTTTTTAGTAAATGAGGTAAATCATTTATATATACTAAAAATAGGAACGGCCCCAATATTGAGCCCTGCGGCACACCCATTTTGACTTTTAAACCCAATGAATTCACACCGTTTATTTGAACTTGCTGAAATCTATCATTTAAATATGATTTTATTAAGCTAACAGCTAGTTTACCCAGTCCGTAATGCTCAAGTTTCAAGAGCAGTGTTTCGTAATTCACGCAGTCAAATGCCTTGGATAGATCGCAAAAGATGCCTATTGCATCTTGTGCCTCTTCCCATGCGTTAAAGATGTGCTTTAATAAGGTGACACCGGCGTCAGTTGTACAACGTCCTTTGGTGAAACCATACTGTTGATCGTGTAGGATGTTGTTACGATTAAAATGATTGAGCATTTGATTTAACATTACTTTTTCAAACACTTTGCTGAAAACCGGCAAAACCGATACGGGTCTATAATTATTTGTGTCTTTGCTGTCCCCAGATTTGAAAAGTGGAATAACTTTACTGAACTTCATTAAATCCGGGAATACCCCTTGATCTACACACAAATTAAATATTAAAGCTAAGTAGGGTGCAATTGTCTCAATAATGGCAATTGACAAACTTTAGTAGACATGCCCCACAGATCTTCGGTAATTTTGATCTTAAGTTGCCTGAATGCTTTTATAACATCTATAGGGTTAATATGTTTAAATTTAAATTCCACAGTACAGGCTGAGACATTCGCTCTCAATAATTCTATAGCTAGTGCGGGCGAGGAATTTAACGTTTCTGTAGTTTTAATTGGGATATTGGTAAAGAAAGTTGTAAATTCCTGAGCAACATCGATGTTATCGCTAATGAGACCGCGGGGAGTGTTAAGTGTGAAATCAGTATTACGTGTTTTGTTCCTGTTCGTTTCATTGTTAATAATCTTCCAAACTGTCTTTATTTTATTGTCTGCTGATTTAACCTTGTTACTAATGAAAGATGCTTTAGCTGCTTTGCATATATTTTTAAAAGTTTTAGAATAAGTAGCAACATACTTAGTAAAAGTATCCGTGTTAATATACGGCTTAAGGCCATACAGTTCAAATAATCTATCCCTACTTTTTCTGATTCCTTTAGTTGCCCAGTCACTGAATAAAAACTTAGGGCAAATAGTTTTAGAGTTCTTCTTAAAATAATGATTGAACTCTGTTTGTACCAATGAAAATAATTCTTTATACAAAATATTACCATTAGTCATACTTAGGCCCTGAACACTTAACTTGCTATTTAAAGTTATATTAAACTTATTCAAATTACTCGATGTTATTGGCCTAGTTTGAATCTGCACTTTTTGGATTGGTGTGTTGGACTTAAAATAAACGGTTTGACCGCTGTGATCAGAAGGGAGATAATTTACAATGCCCTTCTCTAGATATTCGCAGCAACAGAAAACATATAAAATTATATATAAAAGAAAATCAAACCTATCCGAGAGTGTGCAAAATTTTCGAGCTCGCTTCGCTCGCTCTTGAATTTTACATTCTCGTAGTTGCTCGGGCTTGCCTGGATATGTCGACAATGTACCTACCTAACTCCTATTTTTGCTTGAAAATATAAAACCAAACCGAGGCGAGTTGTTAAAATTTTCGAACTCGCTCTTCCCACCCTACGTAATCTTTAGTCCCCGAAGGGTTAGGCAGGGGTGTACCTTCATGTAGTACTTATACCCCATTTCGCCAGTTATGTTTAAGTCCCATGTCATATGGGGTGAGCCTCATGCCACCAACCAGACATAAATTCGGACTCCAGGCTGCTTCTGAGAATTTTCTGATGGAAAAACCTATTAACACTGTACCCAACCTAGGAATTGAACCCAGGACCTCATGCTCAGCAGTAACGCTGGCGACCACTAGACCAGCGAGGAGATGTACCTCCCTTATTAATATTCCTCGGCACCCATGGTGACCCCCCAAAATCTTGGGCTGCGACCGCGCCTGACTTGACTTACCTTGACAAGTTACATTCATTTCCACAAAACAAAAATTTTACACCCCTTGTACAGACGCCAGCACATCAAGCTACTACAATCTGTCAAATTTCTTTAATAGATTTTCAACTTTATCGCTAAAGCATTAAGGTTCAAGGTTGATTGGGAATTTTGACAGTTTCGAGTAGCTTGACCTGCTGGCGTCCGTACATAATTGGCATTTCACTACGTGAATTAAATAAATGATTTTTCATTACAAAATAAGTAGATATGCCAAACGATACGTATGGCCACTTACTATGGCTGTCCCTATGTTAATGGTAGTGGTAGACTGAAACTTTTTTTGACACAATTTGTATTGGTAACTAGAACCTTCAAGCGGGCGGCGATAGGTCAAAAGACGGGCGTCGCGTGTCAAAAGGCGCGCGCGCAGTTTGCTGGAAATTTGCCGCGTGTGTTTGTTGGAATATAAATTTAATTCCTGTAGTAATAAGATCTAAACTGGCTTGCACATTGCAAGTCAAATATGCCGAAAGCGAGGCGTATGTCTCGTAAACAATATTAGTGCTTATATTTTTATAGGTATAATGAATATTTCTTAATTAGTTTTTAAAACTGATTGTGATTAGGATTACGCATGGATGCGCACATGCACACCCGGGTAAAGACGGCTCTGTAATATGTATCTCTTTTATTGACACGGGACCTAAATTTATTGTACGTTTCTTAGTCAAGAAAAAAGTCGATAGCTAGTGGGTTCCTCGTCGGCGATGAGACAGGAGCCTCAGATACCTAATTAATTGTTGCGATGTCGGTAAAGGCGCCGCTCCACAGCGGCACACGGCTGTACTTAGTTTCGCTTTGTATTAAAATATAAGCAGGAATGTCCACCTACGCCCCACAGCAACGCTAAGCACGACACAAACGAACGGAAGAAAACCTCCGTCCTCTGATAAGTAGGATGTGCGTCGTGTACATCCGACTTAGCAGTGGACGGCCGACTTAAGGTCACAAAACTGATCTTGACACCTTTCACACTTATGAGATGAACGCCCTGTATCTCTTGAGCTGCGTTTCATCTCTGGTTAGATTCTTTGAGTACAGTAGCTTGTCTTACATAATCAAAATACGGTCTAATTCAACTTACCAACAAAGTGCGGACTCGTTGAATCATAATCTAGGTACTGATTTGATACCTCGTAAGCTGGAAACTAGTAGGTATCAAGCTTTATCAATAACCTAAAAGCTAGAAAGGTTTTTGATTATCCCTTTATCTATCATGCAACTTACGTACGAGCACTTAATAACAAAAAAAAAAAACATATTTTACTTGCACTTTATTGTTAATTAAATAAAAATAAAACAAATAGTTATTGTAACTACTACAATATTTGTCAGCGTCAGGATGGCTGGACCAAACGAGATATGTCCTTGAGACCATGTGCACTATTTATTACCTACTTGCTACTATTTACTACCTATAGTGAAATATTTGCTACCTTTTCATTAAAAAATTTATCAAAGAAATAAAGTGGTCAGCCAACCTGACGTCAGGTTGGCTGACCACTTTCAAGTTCTATAGTTTTAGCGTTGTATTAACCGCGTTGTTAATGTAAATATTCACTACCTGATTGCTACCTTCACATATATTTTTTACACAACTCTATGAAGCTCCTATAAAAAGTTATTAATAAAAGCCATTTAAACGCCTGTACATCAATTATTAACATCTTTTCTTCTCAGAACAATTGCTAAAAATGTTTTTATAGGCGCTTAGTAGCTTATGAACAACTTGTTTCTGGATAATTTTATAATTATTAACATATCGCATTTATGTTATAAGTATGTACATACATACTTATAACATAAACGTTTAGTTCATTTAAAATGAATGTAAATATTACTTTAAAGTCGAAAAGCAAAAAAAAAATTCTAGTGACTTCTTGGCGGCCAATCTCAACGGAGACTAACCTTCAGCGCAATATTGTAGTGAACAAGTGTATGCGTAGCCACAGATGTACTCTCTCTACCCTCACTCTCATTGTCCGATAGATGAATAGATGGTTTTTGGTGTGATAACCTCGGAAAGCACGTTAAGCCGTTGGTCCTGCGCCTGATCCGTCTCCGGTCGTGTCGGATTACGTGCCATCCCCGGAGTGACTTTAAGGGCATCACTCTTCATAATTGTCGTTAAATAAAAGTGATTGTACAGACGCCAGTACATCAAGCTACCCGAAACTGTCAAATTTTCCCAATCAACCTTGAAGCTTGATGCTTTAGCGATAAAGTTGAAAACCTGTTAAAGAAATTTGGCAGATTGTAGTAGCTTTATTAAATTACGATACAATATTTGATAATAATTAATTGACATCTTTGATTATTTTTATTTAAAACTACCTACAATACTCACAACTATGATGATAAATTATTCTGTTTAAGTTCAAGTTTTGTTGTTTCTGACGTGCACACGTTAACAATAATTTATTAAATTCTTCCACAAAGCCAGCATTGCATTAGAATCATAGTAGGTATCATAGGCAACCGACAGTGGGTAAATGGGTCGGTTCCCTGTCTTCTACATTCATCAGAGTATTTGCTATTTTATTCTTGACTACAATAGCAGACTCGTATTTTAACTCATTAGCAAGTTCACATCGTTGAATAGGAGAAAGCTTTATCTTTTTCGCTAACTTATGTGAACATTCAGTAAAATTGCGTATCGTACAAATACATTTAGCAATTTTATCAGTTGTAGAAGACAGGGAACCGACCCATTTACCCACTGTCGGTTGCCTACGACAAATAAAGTACGAAAACAGAAAAAGCTCTTACTATGATTCTAATGCAATGCTGGCTTTGTGGAAGAATTTAATAAATTATTGTTAACGTGTGCACGTCAGAAACAACAAAACTTGAACAGAATAATTTATCATCATAGTTGTGAATATTGTAGGTAGTTTTAAATAAAAATAATCAAAGATGTCAATTAATTATTATCAAATATTGTATCGTAATTTAATAAAGCTACTACAATCTGCCAAATTTCTTTAACAGGTTTTCAACTTTATCGCTAAAGCATCAAGCTTCAAGGTTGATTGGGAAAATTTGACAGTTTCGGGTAGCTTGATGTACTGGCGTCTGTACAATCACTTTTATTTAACGACAATTATGAAGAGTGATGCCCTTAAAGTCACTCCGGGGATGGCACGTAATCCGACACGACCGGAGACGGATCAGGCGCAGGACCAACGGCTTAACGTGCTTTCCGAGGTTATCACACCAAAAACCATCTATTCATCTATCGGACAATGAGAGTGAGGGTAGAGAGAGTACATCTGTGGCTACGCACACACTTGTTCACTACAATATTGCGCTGAAGGTTAGTCTCCGTTGAGATTGGCCGCCAAGAAGTCACTAGAATTTTTTTTTTTGCTTTTCTACTTTAAAGTAATATTTACATTCATTTTAAATGAACTAAACGTTTATGTTATAAGTATGTAAGTACATACTTATAACATAAATGCGATATGTTAATAATTATAAAATTATCCAGAAACAAGTTGTTCATAAGCTACTAAGCGCCTATAAAAACATTTTTAGCAATTGTTCTGAGAAGAAAAGATGTTAATAATTGATGTACAGGCGTTTAAATGGCTTTTATTAATAACTTTTTATAGGAGCTTCATAGAGTTGTGTAAAAAATATATGTGAAGGTAGCAATCAGGTAGTGAATATTTACATTAACAACGCGGTTAATACAACGCTAAAACTATAGAACTTGAAAGTGGTCAGCCAACCTGACGTCAGGTTGGCTGACCACTTTATTTCTTTGATAAATTTTTTAATGAAAAGGTAGCAAATATTTCACTATAGGTAGTAAATAGTAGCAAGTAGGTAATAAATAGTGCACATGGTCTCAAGGACATATCTCGTTTGGTCCAGCCATCCTGACGCTGACCAATATTTTCATATACAAAGAAGATCAGTGCCTCATAACGAAGACTCTTATTTAGTCAAGTTATATTGTTACCTACATAATGTGTTTATTGTATTCGTTTTCTACAATTAGTATTTGTTTTTATTCGATACATTAGCAATATCAGTTTAATGAATGAAAAGTCATCGCTTTTCATTCATCCATATTTCTGCACTATGATACAATCGGTTTAAAAGATCTCATAATACTCAAAGGCTATGAATTACCGTTTCGAACATTAATTAGGTTGATTTGCCTTGTTTGACCAACTGTAATAAACAGTGATCGGATTACATAGTGCAATTTAGGGTCAACAACCACAAACAATAACATTAGTATGGATAAGCCCACAGAAATCTGGGAATCCCGGAATTTTATAATTGTAAAGGATTTTTTTTTTCATAAAATTGTTCCATTTAATCGATATTAAAACTTACTTACTTATAACCTGGGGGTTATTGTAAACACTAACAGTAGCAATGCCTTTCATTTTGACAGTTTAACCATATTCATTGCGTCATTTACGTTGTTCAGCGGACAAATTTTTCAAACATATGAAGTGATGGATTAGCAATATCCTTAAAAATGATTCAGATTCCTAGCGATAGCATTAGGAAGTGGTGAAGGGCGGGCGCTTTTGGGGGACTGTCTTTTGTAATTTTGACGTTCGAAAAGTGCTGATTCTCAGCCTAATTTGAATAAATGACTTTTGATTTTGATTGAAAGTGAATTACGCAATAAGGGTGCTGCATCCAAATTGCGTAACACACTACCCCATGTTACGCAACTACCCCGCAGTAGGTATATGGCAAATTCGCTATTCCCGGGGTACCGGGATATGGCTTATCCATATTCCGATATCGTCATTACATCCCAGTATGTGCACCCCAGAATCCGATCACTGGTAGTGAAGCCTTACAGCGGCTATGACAACTCTATAAAAAAAATGACAGTAAAGCGACAAGTCGGTATTCAATAACTGTATCGAGGAATAAGATGTAAGTAGTGCCAAAACAATTATTATAGAAGAATTACTAATTATCTCATTAAAAGCAACCAACAAAGCTACTTTACAATGAATAACTTTCTCTACGTATTAATTTTAGGATTACCATTAAGAGTTTTTAACATAACCATTATTAGCTTTATTTTTCCACTCGCTAAGTATATTTATCTACCATTTTAGATGTATGCGTATGAATACAACAGAACAATTAAAAATAAATTGTAACTTTTATGTACTTTACAAATCAATGATTTAAAAATATTAAGGGCTGACCCCAAATGTTAGGTACGAATATTGTTGGAAATAATAATATGATCATAATATGATTGTTGGAATACTATGATAAAGTTATATAACGATAAGTATTCTATATTATTTACATATTGTTTTTCTATGATAAAAATATAATAAATTCCTCCCACCAACCAAAATATATTAAATAAAAATATATTACCTTAACATATTTTTATTTGCATATATTGTGGAAGCTTATTTAACAAGAAAACAGTAACAGGCGCAATAAATTTATAAGACCGTCATTTATTAGACAGTCATTTATAAGACAGTCATTTACATAATACAATATAATTGGTTAAAATTGATAAAATTCAAATACTGTCTTAATGAATTTTACTCAGACTTACTTTTAACAGTGTATAGGATTTGATTAGTTTGATGTATCAGATATAAAGCACTCACGAAGACTGCGTTGGCCCTGAAAAATCATATAAAATATGTGCATTAGTAATAGTAGTGTCCTTCTCTATTAGGCAAACTTAATAAGTTCAATAACAATTAAAAACGTAATTATGCCACTAATGAGACACAATTACGTTAATAGTAAGTGCACAGGTATGACTAAATATTTAATGAAATCTTTATAATAATAATAAGTAATTTATTTCAGACTTTGTCCATAAGCCTTTGTGCCTTTATGTCTTTATGCTGCAATCTTTTTTTTTTTTAAGAAAAACGCCCCACACTTGGAATTTCTCCTGTATCGTGGGTGCGTTTACAAACATTTAAACTCACATACACAAACAGCCAGACCCGGAACAACTACTTGTATATCATACAAATATTTGTTCCGTGCGGGAATCGAACCCGCGACACGCAGCGCAGCAGTCAATCGCTTAACCACTGCGCCAACTGTGCCGTCAAAAGCTTTAAAAATTTAGTAACTTTCAAATACCACATAATTGTAGTGAAATGCTTATAAACCTTAAGCAGGCACTACAAACTAGCATGAAATACACTGCTTTCTTTTACATAATAACAGTAAATAAAGTGAACTCACTGTCCCTCCTTGAAATATTCCTTCAAAGTGTTAGAGAATCTCTTGGAATATTTCACAAATTCTCGCTTCCTTTGTTCTAGAACTTGTTTGCCCGTTCCTGGTGTGTATGTGGATACTTCATTCACAGCATCCAGTAACTTCTTGATTGCTGAAGCAATTTCTCTATGGACAGAATTAAACTTGATTGAAGCAATAAAAAGAGGAAGAAGATGTACTTTATCAATTTATTAACAAAGACCATTCCAAGTGGCTAGCTAGACAGTGGTCTAGCCAACTAGCCTATCACATATCATGAATCTAGTGATATTTATGATATAATATGTCATAATGTCAAGAAGCATTCCAAAAATAGCATCTCAAGGTAGGTGCACACTTACTTAATAGTCTCCAAAAAAGTCTTCCGGTCAGTAATTTCATCCGGAATGCGACTCAAGATTTTTTTCAAAGCTGTAGACTTTTTGTTCAATTCTTGGAATGCTTCTTCAGTCCTGTTCAGTCTTAAATCTGCACCTGTAATTAATTCAATACACATTTAATCACTGACACTGGTGAAGGAAAATATTGTGAGGAAATCTGAAGGCCAATTCTCATAATTTAAAACGTTCAAAATCTAGTCGCAGTCTCATCTCAGCGACAAACAAATGTCAAAAAGTTGTCAAAATGTAGGGAAATTAGAGGTTTTTTTGACAGTTTGAGACCGAGATCAGACTGTGAATGTTCTTAAAATTACGAGAATTGCCCCTCTGGCCTTACAATTAATATGTTCTGAAATCACCAAACCGCCTTGAGCAAGCGTGATGATCAATGCTAATAATTTCTCTATATGAGGCCTTTGCCTGCACTGGAACAGTAATAGGCTCGTATTTTTATTGTTAACTTGCGACGCGCCCCAGCTCTGCAGTGTTTTTTATCACTTGACAAAACGTTGAGATTTATTTATTATATGTAAGTTTATTATTAATGTATTATGCACATAAATCTTCCAGAATAAATTCACTTAATGTTGATGGATACTGCCCCAGAATTCGTGTAGAGATTAGAAGAACAGCGCGGTCACATGGACAGAGACAAAAAGCGAATTAATTTTATTCTATTATGTAGGTTGTTTTAGGTCTTTTTTTTTTTTTTTTTGAGGATGGGAAATCATCAAATGACTCCTCCCGCTCTGGGTGGAGCAGGAGGGAGTGTCAGACTCTTACTGACTAAAACCCACCCGTGTTCCTTCCTTAACCCTTTATGTTCCAGGGCAGCGGTAACCCTTTCGGACAATCCCGCTACCCTGGCAGGCTATGGCCCTATGGGGCCCCGTCACTCATGCTGACATCTCTTTGAGGCTTGTTTTAGGTCTTGAGGTATATTTTTTACTAAGTATATAAATCTTTGATAGTTTTCATAGTTCACAGTAATGATGACGATGCAAACTCACTTAATCTATTCTTTATCTTAGTTCAAGTGTTGTCACTAAAATAACCATAAAATGCTGAAAAGACTACTAACACTCAGCCTCTGTCAAGGTTCCTTGAAGCCGCAGCAAGCTTTCATTCATATTGACAGGTATATCAGCTCTTCGCATGATACCTGCCACCAAATCATAGTTCAAGCCCGGGACGGCTGCTTCTGCCTTCGTTAGGGCAGCACGGAGTGTCTGAGAAGCTCCCAAATCATACTTCTCTAACTGAAAAATAACATTTATTTCTTAATTAAACCAACATGTGTTCTTCCTATCAGTTAACAGTAAGAATGTCCATCTATCTATAATTGTAATGAATCATTGATATCTAAGCAGGCAGCTTGGGGAGCAGTGGTGGCCCAGTGGTAATGGACCCGACTTACGAGTTGTAGGTAGTGAGTTCGAACCCAGGCAGGTTACTTTGTGTACATTATTTCATCACCACTGCTCTCAAAATGGTGAAGGGAAACATTGTGTGGAAACCGGCATGTCCTAGAAACACATATTCAAGACATGTGACATCCACCAAACCGCACTGAGCCCACTTGGTGGATTATGGCCCACTCCCTCTCACAGACAGGAGGCCTGTGTCCCAGCAGTGGGAACATTATGTTATGTATTGATATCTAAGACTTAATTGATTTATATTTAGCACAGCTAAGATTTAAATCAAATCATGACTATCACAATCTTATCGTGTTACTTTAGATAATGTAAGTGTTATGTATCAACTTGAACACTATATTAAATATTTACACACAAATTACATTCTTGCTCAGGTTGCAGGAATGGGTAATTAATTGGTGACAAATAATATCATAAATATGTGTCAAATTTCACAACAAGATTCACTGATAATTAAAAAGCTGTCACAATCACTACCCTACTTACATTCTTCTAGCAATATGAAACAGACCATTTACGAATCCGTAATGACTTCGTAAAAGTTTATTTAATTTAAAAATACGTAACGACGTTTGTTTTCCCCAAATAAACTCACAATACATATTTTCACGAAAAGAAAACGATCTGAATAGTGAATACAACATACCTGAGTTAAAACGGGACGTATGAGAACGGGTAAAACTAAAGAAGTAACAGGTAGTTCATCACCCATTGTCATTGTGGTTACGAAAATGTTATTTATCAATATACAAAGTTGCAGCTCCTAGTTTTTCGTTATTTAATGGAAAAGACTAGGAGAAAGAAATTCACTAAATATTTATTGGCAATCAGCAGTTTGACACATACTACTGGCAGGAAATTGACAATTCACAATTCACACAAGTCACAAAACTGTCACAAAAAAGAAACGATCGGATACGTCTTCTCCAATGTTGTCAACTCCAAAAAATCAAAAGTTATTTAGTAAAAATTAGACTGAGAATCAGCATCTTTTGCGAAAGTAAGTTTGTTTATTATTTTGTTTTTTTATTGTTACCTTTTCACGCCTAAAGCACTGAACTGATCATCCTGAATTTTTGCATATACGTTGTCAGGTGTACAGAAACAGACATAGGTTCCTTTCATCCCGAAAAGAAACGATGTTCCCGAGGAAAACAAGAATAACTTAATTATGATAATACATGGGGCCACGTGTGACCTAAATTGATTGTCAAATTCTAAATTAACGCGAGCGAAGCCGCGGGCAAAAGCTATATGAATATAAAGAAAAACAGCCCAAAAAAACATTGGGTGACACCTTTTGCGCCTCCTTGTATCGCACATTATATACACATGGCGACACGTAAGCTATAAACTAGATTTAACTGACCTTGCATTGCATTGTATAGGTTTTGACTTTTGAAGTTAGCTTAAACTAGTTATGTATAGCTTAGTGTGTAGCCGTGTGTATAATTAAATTATGTATATTGTGTAAACGAACTTTAACAATCGAATTCGTTATCAAAGCGAGCGGTTGTGAATAGCGGCGCTGAACTGTCACTGTCAGTCAAGTGAAGTGAAACTGTCATGTCAGTCTAGCACAGTTTCATCTAAAGAGTAACGAGCAAAGTGATACAGTGGCTTCATCACTTAATTGGACGCATTTTATGATTTGAATTATATACTGTAAATAAAAAAACTTATAAATGGCGAAAAATACATCTAGTTCTGCCTTTCGTAAGATCGATATCGATCAATATAATGAAGATAACTTTAGAGAAGATGAAGCGGAACAATCCATACCCACTGGACCGGATGAAGTAGAAGTTTGCACATTACTGAATCAATATCCTTTTTAAAATAGATTAATACTACTTAATAATAAAAACACAAGAGCGACCTTACGATAAAAACCGTACATCTGGTACTGTAAGTACTTTGCTTCGCGTAAATCGTTAATTTTCCTTTTGTAACAATTCGTATGAATCATCGTATTTTATTATATCAGTATGTCTGCGTTTTATGTATGTATGTATGGATATTCAATTCTAGTTTCGTTGTTGTAAACATGCTAAAAATACCGTAACGTCCATGGAAACTTAATTTATTAAGCCTAGTGTTTGGCGAAAATGTTGTAGGACAAAAACAGACCATCTGCTGTTGTCCTACAATTTTAAAATATGTTCTGCAAACACTTGGTAGTTATTTGGAAGAATCTGTGATGTTTTGACTTTTGTTGTACTTGATGGTGGGCTCAAAACCTGTGAGCCCATTTTAGTATTCCGAACTTTTAAGTAAATTACTAATACAAAAATGACTAGAATAGACTCAGTTATAAAATTATTTTTAGTATTAAGAACTTGAAATTCGTCAAAATAAAGTTCAAAATAAAAAAATGGCTTGATGGTTTAAACCTAGGTCTAACCTTGTTTTGTAATAAGGCTTGAAAAATTCAATGCTACTGCTACCTATGGCCATTATTATGTTTATTATCCTTAACTCTACAATACAGGTCGGTATATTGATGCCCTGAAAGTTGTCTTGAACAATGCTCCAGTAGGATCAGCCAACCAGCAAATCAAAGTAAGTCATACTTGTATTATTTAGTCCAAATCTTATCATAGTAATAATGTTTTCATTTAACTTAAAAATCTGCCCAGGAGGTCCATGGTTAGTCATGTTCTCGTAGTTGCACTACAAAGGCAACAAAGTTAATTAATATGTGTTGAATAACACAAAATAGACTAAATTGTTGTCATTGCACATATAAATAATATTAATTAACTTTTTATATTTTTAAATCCTACATGACATATAAACGTAAATGTTTGTTTGCAAAAACCACTGAATGGATTTGGAGGAAATTTGGTAAACAAATATTTTATAACCAGGATCAACACAGGATACTTTTTATCCCGATATTCCCACGGGATCGAAACTCATGCGGGTGAAACCGAGGGGCGCTGCTAGTGTTTTTATATTTTTTGATATTCTAATACTTGAAAATATAATTTATGTGTATTTAATTAAATAAAGGAAATAATCTTAATTAACTTTAACTAATCAGTAAAATATGAGACAGGGGTGATGTTATGTTGTGTATGGTATATTCATACATTCATCAGAGATGTTTTCTTTTCAGGATAATGCACTGCAAATAACTTTGAAAGTCCTTCTTGCCATAAAGTCTACTCAAATCGAAGAGGCAGTGGGAAAGCTGTGTTTGGATGATGTAGACATTCTGATGAAATACATTTATAGAGGATTTGAATTCCCCACTGAAGGATCAAGTGGACATCTGTTGCTGTGGCATGAAAAAGCATTTAATGTTGGTGGATCTGGTTCCATAGTCAGAGTACTGTCTGATCGAATGAGAGTTTAATTTTCTTATTAAAGTATTTATATTTAAAACTTATTGAATGGTTTATGTATGTCACATAAATATTATTTTCAGTCACAAAATTCTTGTTTGTGTGCATGTTTTTTTTTATATAAATTCTAAGTCTTAGTGCAGAATAATGAAGGCACAACTATTGAAGCCATTGTTGATGTAATTTATGCATTTGTGCTCCTGTCTGTAAATAGATAAAGTAAATAGTATCAAAGATGTTAACACATTGCACATAAAGAATTAATGCTACAAATAATAGTAAAACTTACATAATTAATAAAACACAACATTATAAAACAGTGAATGTTCATCATCCTTTTTCCTTCCTTGATTTGTTATGCTATGTATACAGTCAGGGAAAATCACATGACATACTACGTCAATTATACGCTAAAATTTTCGCTCGCTCTTGCAATTTTCATTCTCTTACTTCTAACACTTCGCTACATAATTCGACTAAGTAACTCTTACTTCTAGGATTGAAATCTGTAATCCACTCACAAATTTTAACAGCAAATGACATCAATGTGTGTTTGTTTGCTGAAAATTACGGTTTATTCCCGGTCGTCCCCACTGGGTACGAATGGGAAAAAAAAGTTTCGATCCTCCCCAGTAGTGACGATTGGAACTTTTTATTTCCCACTCGTTCCGCTATAGACCGAGAGTCAAAATGCAGTAATGGGGATTTCAATAAGAGATTTAACGGATTGTTAAAATGTTTTAATTACGACTTTCTGACCAAGAGTGAACAATTTTTTTGATTAAAAATAATTTAAAAAAGACTGAATCACAGGTAATCAACGAATTAAAATATTTAAATCACTATTTAGGTAGTCAGTACTGCTCTCTAAGACCAACTTACTATCATCTACTCGGTAATTGTAAACGAAATAGCCAATCAGAGCACCGCAATAAGTGTCGTTGATGCGCTTCTTGTTACTCGCAAATAGGTTTGTTGGGTTTTAGTTGGCAAAATTCAATTCGATTCACTACGATAAGCCTGCGCGATAAGCATGGCGAGGGTGCGTCATTGAGTATCTATTGTTTGTTACTAACATCAACATAACTAGTCACAATTACCGAGTTCCTGTTACGTTTCACCAATCATCAGAACAGCATAACACATGGAAGTGTATCCAGGGTCTGGTCAGTCTGTAGACTATAAAATTATCAGGCTATTTGCTATGGATAGGATGGAAGGATAAAATCAGGAATGAAATTATCCGAAAAAGAACCGGAGTTACCGACATGCTTGCAGAGTAATCAAACTGAAATGGTAGTGGGCTGGCCATGTTTGTCGAAGGACCGATGGCCGGTGGAGCAGACGAGTCCTGGAGTGGAGACCATCTATCAGCAAGCATAGTGTGGGACGCCCCCCAGCTAGATAGACGGACGACCTAAAGGTTGCTGGGACGAACTGGATGCGGAAGGCGGAGTACAGGGTGTTGTGGCGCAGCCTGAGAGAGGCCTATGTCCAGCAGTGGACTGCGATAGGCTGTGTGATTGATTTGCTATGGGGGATAAGCAATAGTGCAATTTGTTATTCTTCTCAAGTTTACTGCTTATTGTAAAAAGACGAGCCAAAAGGTTTGAATATTGGAGATAGTTACTGTAACCTTTAAACGATCATCATCATAGCTTTATGGAGCTAAGCAGTCAATGATGACATACCTATATATACTGGGTGGATTTTTGAGATTGGGCAATAAGGGCAGGCATCGTAACCGTTGTTGTCGCTACAAGAAACTGTCCTTAACTTTTCCAAACATTTGCATTTGCATCTGCATTCACAGATTTTGAAAAAAAAAAATACAGTGAGCAAGAAAATGGGCAATTATCCCACAATATTTATTGATGCCAATCGATCCTGTTTCTAATCTCTGGATCAAAAAATAAACTTAGGTTTGAATTGAAGATTTTTGCGATTGCTTACTTTTATAGTAGGTACTATAAAAGTAAGCAATCGCAAAAATCTTCCCATACATTTCGTATGAGATGAGAGAGAATTCAATATACCAGCTTTCAACAAAGCAAATAAAGGTTCGACGACTGCTTTGCGAACCTAAGTTCGATTCCCAACAATTGATATTTTTTTGTGTGGTTCTTTTTTTACATTTTGGTATATAGGTACTACCTACTGATAGTTCGTAGAACGTCCACAGAAAAACATAAATATCTATGGTTAAGCGACTGTAAATGAGAAATCCCGTGTGTTTACATATTTTAGTGAAATTGTTACAAAATATTTGATTAAGTAGGTACATCATTCGTGTTGAAATTATCCATGTGAGAACGATGTAGAAAGACGTGCACGTTAAAAACGTCCGTTATAGAAAACATAAAAACAATTCGGAAATTAAAAATTAAAATAAGCTGTGGCAGCTAAGAGATGACCAGTCCCTACTGACGGCGGCGCCCGTTTACGAACATGACGTATGGATCCACCAGGTCAACCATTTTGAAGGGAACTTATGTAATGATCCAACACACGCCACCACCAGCGAGTCATTAGAGTGAGCATGACGTAGGTACGGTCAGCAACAAAAGTCGGTTAACACTTCAGTTGCTTAAATCTTAATTAATGAGCAAAATATTCTTAAAAAAACACGTAGTAATAGAATATTTAGGAATAATTAACTCTTTGCTATTACATGAAATAGTGAAAACCAATGTATCGCATCATTTTGTATCAATTTAGATGATTTATAAAAGTAACAGAGTTAATTGACTTTTGTTGCTGACTGTACTCCCAGCCGCCAGGGCACATTCAAGACAATGAAAGACGTACCCAGTAATTGGTAGCTTTATAGCAAGTAACTTATAAGTGTACTACGAAATTATACTTACAATACTAAGAAATTGAATTTATACAATGCAAAGATAGTTTTTTCCAATGTTCAGCAGCCCCACAATGTTTCGAATGCTCAACAAATCGTAATACCTAATTGTGTCGACCTCAATCAACTGCGTAATGAGTAGGTAGGTAGGAGGTAGGTACTCCTATTTTTTACAAAAATACGTACTTCGCCCCGATTTAATTGGGTTCATCGGATCCTATGCTCAAAAGAAATCCTAATTTACCCGAGGTGATAAAATCCACAGAACTGATAAAAGAAGTTCCACTTTTAACTGTTCTGTGATAAAATCAGACTCGCTTCGGTCGCTGTTGGATTCTATAGGTTCGTTAGGGACATATTCAGATTGAGTTGCGTTTGCACCAAAAAATTAACATGAAAAAAAAGGGATAAAATTAGGTGGAGATGAAAAGATGGACGGCGCCGCCGACTGCCGAGACCGGCACAGAAAGAGATTCTGAATCCGATAGGTACTCTTTTACGCCTATTGTCTCAGAAAAGACAAAAAACGTTTTTTTTTTGGAAGTCGGTTGTTTTTGTAAAAAAGTTTTTATTTTTCACTTTTTAGTTGTACAGATGCCAGCACATCCAGCTACTACAATCTGTCAATTTTTTAAAATCGATTTTCAACTTTATCGCCGAGGTATTAAGGTTCAATGTTGATTGGAAAAATTTGACAGTTTCGGGTAGGTTGATCTGCTGGCGTCTCTGTACCTACCCCACACAAATTCATATATACTTACAAGATTAGAGGTAAGGTACCTACCCCAATAACAACTTTGACAGAAATGAGGGTGTACCGTGGTATACTGATCACATCAGTCTGCGTTCCCCTTTAGAGGGTACAGGCGTGATGTTATGTTGTGTGATTGCGTAAACAATGGACATAAGCGATAGCAGCAATCGCGGTTGATTTGCTGGCATTTATTGAAAAATTCCGTTGTGTCTCCGAAACTCATCATCAGATCTACGTACCGCGAGGGCTAGATCGAGGTCACGGTAATATTATCTATACAGTATTCCAACTTCATACAAACGGACGAAGCGCGAGCTATACCTACGCCTCGATCTCGGTATGCGCTCGACATGCAGGCAGTCGCGTGACCAATGTATGTACAGACGCCAGCAGGTCAAGCTACCCGAAACTGTCAAATTTTCCCAATCAACCTTGAACCTTAATTCTTTACAGATAAAGTTGAAAATCTATTACAGAAATTTGACAGATTGTAGTAGCTTGATGTGCTGGCGTCCGTACTCTGTGGTCGCGACTGTGCCGCAGTGACGAACGGACGGTGTGTTGTTTTCTTAACAATGGCGCCAATTCCCTTGTTCACAAACTAAACTAAATTTAAGTTCAATGCATCTTTTTTTTTCTATTTAATTTAGAAAAGGACAGAAGATAAATATTAGTTTAGTCCTGTCAAACTAGTCAGCGCCTGACGTAAATTGACGTATTTTTAGCAGCCATGTTTTTAATCGTGTCTAATCTGTATATGGAATATCTTAATTTCCTAATTCTTTCCTAATTTTCTTATTTCTTAATTTTTCCTGCCTAATGCCATCTATACAGTATTGTAATACTGTATTACCGTGTCGAGGTGGCGCGGGAAAATAGTTCCCGGAATGATTTGGGGGAAGCCTTTGCCCAGCAGAGGGACAGTAGATACAGGCTAAAATAAAACTCAATACATACCTACCCGATATATTTTACTTTATGATACAGACCCAGAGGGCGTCACAAAATGGGTTTTGCACAAAGACATTAAATTAGTACCTATCTTAAATCTCTTTGGTTTTGCATGATCTTGCCCTCGCTCTCTGCTGCCTGCTCTTGCCACTGAATATTTATCGAGTTTTTAATTATCCATGGTTTACCCTATTTCTATTCCAATTTTCCGGTCGGCGTTTCAGCATTTAGAAGAGAGTCGGATGCCGTGCCTTTAGTGGTGTCGTGCAGGTACTCCCGTACCTGCCTAATCCTACAACTAAGCTCTAGGCTAAAATAAATCAAAGTAAGTTTGCCCCGTGGTTTAAGTTTCGCCTCTCTTATACGAGGTTCCAATTAATATCCGATACTTCCGTTTATATCAAATACCTACCAATGTGACTTTTTCAATTCATACGTTCTATACGAGTTTATTTTGAAAATAAGGTAGGTACTGACATCGTGAGAAATAAATTAAAGCGATGTTAGTTAGTACACACGGCGACACATCAAGCTATACATTTCCAGTTTTAGCTGACCTCGCATTGTAGGTATAGGTTTTTCTTACAATGAGAAGTCAGCTTATACTGGTTATGTATAGGTTGATGTGTAGCCGTGCGTACAAAGGGCGTTATCATGCAATAACATGATTCCACTGCCAACAAAACCCGTATAAGGGACCATTTGCTCTTTCAGGAACTCTGTTATGCACTGAGGAGCATTCGACGACTTTGCACGCAGTCCCAGAACATGTGCAAACTTCCGTATTCCACTGCCTATTGTCGTCCTCGTTTCTTCTGAATCCTATAGGTACTCTTTTACGCCTATTGTCTCAGAAAAGAGACAAAAGTTTTTTTTTTTGGAAGTCGGTTGTTTTTTCTTTTGTAAAAAAGTTTTTATTTTTCACTTTTTAGTTGTACCTACCCCACAAATTCATATATACTTACAAGATTAGAGGTAGGTACCCCAATAACAACTTTGACAGCAATGAGGGTGTACCGTGGTATACTGATCACATCTGCGTTCCCCTTTAGAGGGTAGGTACAGGCGTGATGTTACGTTGTGTGATTGCGTAAACAATGGACATAAGCGATAGCAGCAATCGCAGTTGATTTGCTGGCATTTATTGAAGAATTCCGTTGTGTCTCCGAAACTCATCATCAGATCTTTACGAAATTTAAAAGGGACCATTTCGGAGTAAACCTCCAAAAAAGAATTTTGCAAATCCGTCTATACTGGATAATTTTTTATTCAGTGCGTAAATTTTTACAGGGTATTCTACCCATGAATATGAACAACTTTCACTATGGGACCATCTCTGAAATCAGTTATGCCCGAATATACATAAAAAATATATAATATAAACATCCGAACTGAGAACCTCCTCCTTTTTTTGAAGTCGGTTAATAAAATGTATGTATGTAGGTATGTAAAGATTTTTGAAATTGTCATTAGAGCGAAATCCGAAGCTATTGGTACCTAGTTGAGCAAAGTGGTCAAAGGAAACGCAAATTCATAAACCAAACCGAGGTTCCTCCTCTTTATCTTTATGAAATCGCTTAAGAACCTTACGGACGCCGAATCCTTTAACACGGAAAATAATAATAGTAGGTACCTACCTACGTATTACACGAATAATCGCAACTTGACCCAGCTCCGCTCCGGGGCATACGTAGGTACCTATCTACCGCTTAGTAACTGCAGCTGTGGAATACTGTTTTCCTGTCTCTTTCATTCCGGTTAACCAGCAATGTTTAAATTTAAATGATTATATAATCCATATTTTATAAGGGTTAACCCTAATAGCTGTTAGTATATATCGGTAAGGTCTTACTAGGTAAACATTAAACCCGATTAATCGGTCCCTGGTCTAAACATATCACGAATGTTCACGATTTTAATAGCTCTGAATTCGGTCACAATTACTGCGAGTCTGACCACTTCTCTAGCCTGCAGAAGAAAGTAATTGGACGGTCGCAGCGACGAACGTAAGCCTGTCTCTCGGCCAGAGAGAATGTGCGATATATAAGCAACTAAGCTGACTCGCCATTCGGTAGTTTTTTAACTGCACCGCAGACGCACACTTGTACGACATGGAACTACCGGTTAGTAAACAATTCAATTGCTCTCATTGCATTACCACGATTGCCATCTTTTTTTTTTCAAGTCTCTAAAGTTGTCGATCTTGTGTAACTTCTTGTATAATACTTCCTGTTTTTACACTAGGTGTTACGTAGGTCAGAAAAAAATTATTACAGTTGACAATATAGTTGCAGATTTTATCAATGCAACACTTACATCAACTGTTACGAATGTTATAGGTATCCCTGCTGTTAATTAACTACAAGTGTTATTGCGGTTTTTCACAAAACATCCAAAATGTAGGTAACACCCCTGTCTAAACAAATCTGAGGCTTGAAGTTATGTTAAATTACATTGATTACATAATTTATGATGGCATTGGCATTAGATATAGGTATTATACCTACTTTCTAAACTTTAAAAATTAAGAAGTGCGCATTATTTACTAGGATTTTCATCGAGAACTAATAAAAAATAGGGTAATTTGGTATTTATATATTTTTTCTCCTTTCAGAAATTAATAATATTGCTGTGCTGCTCGTATTATGGGTTTGCATCACAACATTCACACCACGTCCACACCATACCTGTGGAAAACTATGAAACTGAACTGCAAGTTCTCGGTGAACACGTCGAAATTCCTGAAACCCCTGTCAGAGTGATAAAAATCACGAAAACTGTAGCTGTCAAGGTACCAGTGCCATATCCAGTGAAAGTGATCGAAAAAGTACCGTACCCCGTTCACATTAACAAACCTTACCCAGTACCCGTGCCCCAAATAGTTAAGGTTCCACATCATGTTGAATCTTCTCCGCAAGTGCACGCACACGAAGCGCTCGGTAGCCAAGGAAGCCAGAGCCACTTTCCTGGCAGTTCCTACCAGGTGCAAGAAGCACATTCCCGTGACGGACATTCAAACGAAGACTCTTATGGACCTGAAACTCAATCCTACAATGGAGGAAACTCGGGCCACAGCCAAAGCTTTGCTCCACATAATGAGTATTCTTCGGAGGGATCCTCTGGTAGTTCTTACGGAGCACCGTCAAACAGCTATTATGGAAATGCCGGCGGGAATGATGCAGAATCTTTTGAATCCAGAAATTATGATCAAGCTATAAAAGATTACCTACATAAACTGAACCCAAGTGGAGATAGCACTGGGCTCAACACTTTTAAATACAATTAAATCAGTTTTATATAAAACTTTGTAGGAACGTACCTGACTGGACTGTTTATATAATAGTTTTACGTTTATTTCCTGTACATAAATGGTTTTGAGTGTGACTCGTATGATCGGTTTGTTCAAACAGTAATATTATTGTTAACTTAGTCTATTTTTGTTATTTTGTTGTTGCTAGATGTGTATAGCGTGTTATTAATTTTCCAATAAATTATTACAAATTAATAATATCGAAATCCATTTATTTTCCATTGTCATTATCATTATTATCATCACATCTAATAAAAATGTTTTAAAAATACACACATTCATACATAAGGTCACGCCTTCTTCCCATGGGGTAGACAGACACTAGAACGTCATCTGCTACGATCCTTACTGTTTAAAACGGACGATACGTTTTAAAACTGTTACCCTAAAAGGACTTATGCAAAGACAGCGTATGTAAATACCTTTCACAGCATGTGAACACTAATAACAAATACAATCATTAATTAGGTGCTTAGCTAGTTTAAATATATCTATTGAATGCATAAAGTACCTACTTACTAAATTAATGTGTGACGGGAAGGTGTAGACCTTTTGTTATTAAAAGTTTTACAAGTTACAATGAATAGTAAGTAATAACATTAGCATAATTCCTAATAACATTACACCGTCAGACATATTATATTAATTCTCTTGCAAAAATACGAACTAAATGACATGTTATCTTAGATAAATAAATTAACTTGATTTACGTAACGTATGTATAATATTATCTATTTAGGTATCAGCAAAACGCAATGAATACACAACGGTATACAAGTCTATGAAAAAGGATAACGTAACTACGTTTCCACATTTGGTTTGCAACATAATAAAAATAATATCAAAAAGTAACAAAAAGGTAACTTTAACAAGTTAATTTAAAAAGGAGGAAATAACTTCACGCATTTTCCTATATTTTCTTCATCCAAATCACCGCATTGTTCGTCAACGATAGGATCGGTTTTAATGATGGGTCGCACCACCTCGGGCTTCTCATCCTCGTCCGATACGTACATCCGGGTCAGGTCGGAAGCGACTGATGCCGTCTCGCACGCACTGGGAACAATTCATAAATTAATTATTAACGTAACCACTCGGACCTGTTCCACTGTATGTTCTTGTATTTGATTTCAATTTATATGTTACTGTCACAATAATGAAAGTTCAGGAAGTCCGGGCTACTAAACATGTCGCCAAACACGTTTTTTTTTACGTATGTAATAAGTAAAAAAAGAACATTCTTATCATACCTATAATGTTCAGAGTCAGGGACGGGCAAATTAAAGTGCGTGGTTTCTTGTTTGATGCTCATGATTGTGGGCATCATGAGCGCGGCGCCAGGGAACGTGGCGCTGGCGGCGGCGGGCGGGGCCGGCGGTGCGGCGCCCAGCTGTAGCGGCGGCACCGACACTGCCGCGTCTTTCACAGGCAGTTGCATAACGTTGGCCGACTGAGCGTATTCGTCGTTTTTAATAATAGTACTAAAAAAAAATTGAACAAGTTTTTTAAGTGAGTGTGTTGTCACCGCTGATCAAATTTGAAAGGAGAGCGATATCATAAAAAAAAACAGAACATGTGTCTAAAAAAGACAGCATTGAGCATCGCATTTCTTACAATTTATATGTATATTTAGCAACCTCGCTAATTACTTCTTAGGCGCGTAGATTTATAAGATTTAGTTTTTGTTGGTAAATCTTATTAGCGTTCTTAAATGTTATTCGCATAGATGAAGAATATTCAGGATCATACTACTTAAATATCCTAGAGAAAATCCGCAGACGTAATGGGTATCGATATCTAAACAATAATTCAAAAAATGGGGTCAACGACCGCTGGTAGTGCAGTTACTTGAAGCATGAGTTGAGAAAATCATTTTTTTTTGTTTTATGGTGTTTACCCACTACGTATGTGTAGTTTATAAATAAATAAAACGTGAACGTAAATTGAAATGTTTGTTATTTTCTTATTGAGAAATAAAATTGGTTCGTTGGTCTAGTGGCCGCAAGCGCTGCTGCTGAGCATGAGGTCCTGGGTTCGATTCCCAGGTTGGTCAAGTGTTATTGGGATTTTTCATCATGAGTTTCTCAGAAGCAGCCCGGAGTGTGGACTTGTGCCCGGTTGATAGCACTAGGCTCGCCCTCTATTAAAGGCGTAATGTGGGTATACAACTCTACCTAGCCTTCCTAGGGCTACGGGCTTCATTTTATGTTATGTGTAAATATAATTTAACCACAAACGGCGTGGACAGACTCATGATTACCAATTGATTTAACTTGTTGCTGTTACTGTTGGTAAAGTTCCGCAATAGTCATAAGATTCATAATTAAATTAAATTATTTTTTAAGCATATTCTGTTTACCTTCCCAAGTTGAGGGCTATTTTGTACTCTTGTGACTTTTGCACCACTTCCAACCAGTTGTTCTTATCGACATCACCACTATCCGAGTTAAACGAAGAGCCAGGCCTGAAACAGAATTCATATTTAAAAAAATATATAAGACTGATGTAGTGCAGTGAAAACGTTTAGTTTTGTGTGTCTTAACGAATAATAAGTCTAACTTCTTGCATATCTATGCGAAAGGAATGCTACAAACAACAGTATGTAGTTCAAAT
Organism: Apamea anceps; assembly: GCA_951799955.1. NCBI lineage: Eukaryota > Metazoa > Arthropoda > Insecta > Lepidoptera > Noctuidae > Apamea > Apamea anceps. The sequence goes on along the minus strand of OX637505.1, from coordinate 11,110,572 downwards.
TGAGTCATTCTTAATTCCGCTAAACCACCAACTACTAATATTTAAATGCTAACTTTAACTTTCAAATAAGTAAGTAATGATTCTCGAAACACGACAACCGTTTCGTGCTGAGCGGATGATTAGGTAAAATCAACCGCACATTAGTGGTAACACTTGTACTACGAAAACCGCCCTTACTACCACGACATAAAGGCGTTGTCAATGGCAATTTTTTACTACAGATGTGCTGTAACATAATGATGGTTGATGTAAAAACGGACTCAAAACGGTGAAGGAAAACATCGTGAGGAAACCGGCATGACCTAGAACCAAAAATTCGAAAATATGTGACATCCACCAAACTGCACTTGGCCCATGTGGTGGATTACAGTACAGCCCACTCCCTCTCACAGAGAGGAGGCCTGTGTCCCAGCATTGGGAACATTGTAGGCTGATTTTAAAGATGTAAAAAAACGAATATAGGACAATTATACTCACATTGGTGTGAAGTTAACCATAGTGGCGAGATGTTTCTGTTTGTGTATTTGATATACATTTTCTGGACTCTCTATCATAGCGACATCTTTCGTGATATCAGGCAACAGTAGTAAACTTTCTTGTTGCGTTGAGTTCGAAGTGCTCTTGTCCGATATATCATTTAAGGAGAACTTAAGTTTGGCTGCAAAATACATTAAAATATCATAACCATGTTACTTTCAAACACAGATGTCAGTCACTATTTTTACGTCTCTTGAAATTTCCCGGGACCCTGGGGTCCCGGACCTTTGGGTGGCGTACGAGGGGCCGAAGCCAACTCGCAGAGATCCGTTAGGCGTTTTTAATTGAATGAGGCACCAACCGAAGATAATCCCAGTTCGCACTATGCAAGTGCACCCAAGGGCAAACCCCGGTTGCTATAGGAATGTTGCAGGATATGGGAACAAAGATATTGGATTATTGGTTTGGGTGGCTACAGTGAACTGGTTATCTAGGACTATGGAAAGAATATAGCCCCTTTATTATTAATTATTAATAGGCTATTATGTCCCAATCACTATACTCCATTTATAATAGCATTAGAAAAAAGAGGCTCGTAGAAGCAGGAATGCAAAACATTTTATTTCAAAGTTATGATAAAACAATTTTAAGGGAGATGCTTAAATTCTAATTTTCTTGCGTTTTTTGCAATTTGCAGGTCAGTGTAAGGTTGTATCTTAATAAAAAAAAACTTTTTACAAAAAAAAAACCGCCTTCAAAAAAAGACAAACAAAAACGTTCCTGCACTAAAAAGTAAAAAATAAAAAATTGAATTCCTGTAAAGAAACTTAATTTAAAGGTAAACTTATTTGACATTAATATTTTGCAAATATTCAAAATTGTTTACTTCTTTTTGGAGTCGGTGCCAGCAGTTGTATCCTGTGCCATTTATTTTTTCAATTCACGATTATAAAATTTTAAAACAGATGCTTATAAACTTAATGCTTCAAAAATTTCAAAGTACTTAAAAAGTGGCAGGGGATTTTTATACGTATGTATAATTATTATTATTTAAAAGAAATTATTGTGAAAATTGTGTCAATTTGTTTTAGAGTACAGTCTAGTCTGTATTTGTGTTTTAATTATTCTAGGTATGCAATAGGTATCTTGGTAGTTTTATAGTAAATGTTAGAGGTCGTTTTTCGAGGTATTGTTGCCCATACGTATTTCCTTGCCTTGGCTGGCACCGACTCCAAAAAGAAGTAAACAATTTTGAATATTTGCAAAATATTAATGTCAAATAAGTTTACCTTTAAATTAAGTTTCTTTACAGGAATTCAATTTTTTATTTTTTACTTTTTAGTGCAGGAACGTTTTTGTTTGTCTTTTTTTGAAGGCGGTTTTTTTTTTGTAAAAAGTTTTTTTATTTCTAGCCGTTTAGTGTATTTTTTATTATAATATAATGGCAACGTAGTCAATATCTTTTCTACATAGAATATTATTTTGAAGAAGTACCAATATCATACAAGTAGGTACATATTACTGTCTACTTTCTGATCTTTAATTTGATCCCGTAGAGAGATGATAATATGACGCATGAAATACTGTCGATTCTTATGCGTCGTATGCTGCCTCTAATATTGAGCTGGGCGGTAACAGTCCATAAACTACAAGGGACCACCCTCGAGAGAGCTGTGATCGACCTTGGTAAAAAAAACTTTGCAAAAGGACAAATATATGTCGCGCTAAGTCGTGTCAGAAGTTTGGAAGGCATACTGTTATCAGATTTAGACGCCAATAAATTATTGAATCGACCACACGATGATCGAGCGATGACAGAGATAACAAGGTTGCGGAATCTGCCATCTGATAATCAAGACAACACATAACGTGCCATGGAATAGGCCTACCGGGGAAACCACATTAAAAAAACGCGCCCAGCACACTACCTCATAGGTGGCGTGGAAACGTGTGCATACTACCAAGAATACAATTTTATTTTAGTAAATAATAGAAGCGTTTTTTTTTTAAACATTGTAGGCAAAATGCCTTTAATATTTCAGAAGTTGTTTTGTGGACACATTGATGATAACATCAAAACTAGATTTTCAATGGCACCTTGTATTCAGAGTGCATCTCATGACAGTTCTAAGCCCAAATACTGCTAGGATACATTGTTTTATTTTGAAGTTCTCATGCCAACCTTCCACCTTCCAGCTCCATCATCAGATCAGTTCGATAGTAACTTATAGCCAAAGTACATTTCATGACAATTCTAATAAGCCCAAACACGGCTAGAATACGTTGATTAATTACGGAGTTCCGGTACCTGTCTTCCGGCTCCATCATGATCATCAGATCAGTTCAATGATAACATTTTCAATATAACTATTCAGGATTGTATGTTTATTTGTATTGTCATAGTTGCTTAACTATCTTGATTGTGATATCTATGCGAGTGACAAGTTCCGTTAGCCATATCTGATCTTCTTCACCAATTCCACTTCATCAAATGTTACTTTTTGACTGTAAACGCTTGATTTCTCGATGAAAATATTAAAATTACTATATAGTTGCCTATAATATTTGAGGAGTTCCCTCGATTCCTCATGGATCCCATCATCAGAACTGGATTTTGAAAAAAATGGGACCAATCTGGAAGCATATCCTTTAAAGTTAAAAAAAAATTTTGCAAATCGATCCATAAACAACGGAGTTCTGAGGTAACAAACATAAAAAAAAAAATAAAAAAAAAAAAAATAAAAAAAAAAAAAATAAAAAATAAAAAATACAACCGAATTGAGAACCTCCTCCTTTTTTTGAAGTCGGTTAAAAATAATATGATGCGCAACAATAAGAAATATGTAGGCAATAATACAATTTTGCTCCGAATTCGTCTGATTTCGCGGGCTACTGCAGCGCATCCACCTTAATTAAAATAAAATTCGGTAGAATTATAGTGAAATGAATAACTTTCCAAGTATTGTTCATCCCTGCTTCTTTTAGGTTTTTAGCATTGACACTGTAATTTTAAATTAGAGTTATATAATATAAATAAATGAAAGCCACATAATTTCATAAGATAAATAGTTAAAATGGTTACAATTAAGTGTGACAGCTGCTGTAAAAATAGATCATAATAAATTCGGCGTCTATCATAATGTAACAATGTTCATTGTATTTTTGTTACAAAGTGTGCATTAAAAATAACCTTTTTTAACTTCTTTCTAATGCTATTGTAAATGGACTATAGGTAGATTTAAATTTGGCTTGGTCATGTAAACGTTTTTCAGGATTTAAATAAAAAGGATTTATGTCACAAAATATTGAATAGAGGATACTAAGCTACGAATGCAGTAACTTACACTTATCTATCGGCGATATATTTCCTGCTACATCGTACAGAAACTCAGCAGACCAGAACTGGGGTATCCGAATGAATACTTTCCCGGAATCCACAGGCATGTGGAATCCTAACTTATGCAGTAGTTGAAGGAACTTCAGATCCTTACAAATGGATGCTTGCTTGCAGTTCCACGGCACCAGTGGCACGGATTGATTGAGAACTAGAAACATTCATAACATCTACTTAATAAAAATATTAAATTTATTCATTCACTGACACACAACAACCTAAACCACTGGGTCTAGAAGCACAAGACCTAGACCAATCCTTATACAATACGTAAGGTGATCACAAAGAAAAAAATTTTGAAAAGGCATCCCTTAAAGGGGTCAAATAGGATGATATTTTGTATGGAATTTCGTCATTTTTGCTGATGGGATCTTTACTAATATTATAAAGAGGTAAATTTTCTTTGTACGTAGGTGATAAACTCCAGAAATACCAGTCGGATTTGAAAAATTCTTTTTGCGTTTGATAGCCCAATTCTTGACGAATGTTATTTAGCATGGGCGAGCGATGGGATGCGACGCGATGGGTCGGGGGCCAAAATTTCACGCGGGCGAAGTCGCGGGCGAAGTCGCGGGCATAAGCTAGTTGTAAATAAAATGAATGCATACTCTCAAATTATATAACCCTCAATTGGACAGAGACCGAATGATAAAAAAGAACGGACAATAGTGCATTACAAATTCATCGTAATCGCAACGAGCTCGCTGGCTTGTTGTGAAAATTGGTATTGAATGGCTACGTTGGGCGACGTGTTGATTCGAATCCACGTCAAGCCACGCTCTTTTAGAAAATATTCTTTAAGATGGTAATACATTTAATGTTATAGCAGCATAATATTTTAATACTCGAGGGTCCCATACCTATCTGGCTGTTTGAACTGAATTCCAAGTCGATTGACGAAGTGAAAATGCAATTGTATAGTAGAGATCCCTACACCGATCGAAAAGAGCTGATTATCTTCAATAAGGGTGAACAGTTTTTCATAAAGAAGAACTAAGCAAGAAGAAGAAGCTAAGAACCAACACTATTAAACCAGCTTTCTAATAAGAAAGAAAAACCGCATTGAAATCAGACTGGATCGGATATTGAGTTAAATATTCCAAAAACAAAACTTACGAAGGGAGTGATATGAGACCGGGGACAGTATGTGTAAATCATTCGATTTCTTCAATTTGCTTAATTTTGTTTCATTTTCATCTGCGGTATATTCACTTTCACTTTTTCTGGATAATTTATCCAAGTATATTTTAGCGAAACAGGTTTCCAATAATACTTTTTGGACCCAATCTAAAAACTTTGACTTTCCATCTTGGGTTAGCTGTTCACAAAGCTTATTAATTTCATCATCTCTCATCTCTTTCATAACCTGTACAGTTTTGATATTCCTGTCGGTTTCCCCTTTCACATATTTATCGTAATCTTCTTTGTTTATCAGATTCTGCGTATAAAGCTCCTTAATTACAGAATCTCTCGATTTAATGAAACCATCTTCCTTATACAGAGTGATGATTTCGCCAACTACGTCGGGTAGAGCACTACACTGCATATAATTCCAATTTAATGATGATAGTTCATCTTCCGACCACCTGCAAGCATTGTACAATAATATGAAGTCATTATGCAATAAGTTCTAAAAATTATGTGTAACTAGTGATTGTGTTTATTACAATTATAATTTAATGTTAATTACTTTGTATACCTACTATTGTATAGAATCAAGTTTCTCTAACTAAACAGACAGCTGTGCGGCTGCGGAGTTTGTTGCGCCACTTCTTCTTCCCAGCGAAAGCACTAGGAAGTGGTGAAGGGCGGGTTGTTTTGGGGGACTGTCTTATGTAATTTTGACGTTCGAAAACTGATTATTCTCAGCCTAATTTGAATAAATGACATTTCTTTTTTTTTATTAAAATATTTGAACAGAGGATATTATATGAGAAGACGGTTGGCGCAGTGTTTGAGCGATCGACTGCCTACAGGTAGTTGTTCCGGTTCTGGCTGTTTGTGTAATTAAAAATATATATATATATATATAGTATATTACCTCGCTTCTATCTTTCCTTGGGAGGCGCAGTTTGCACTACAGTCAGCAGGATGTTCCTTGTCCGCAGTCTCAGCCTCAGTGGTGTCTGGTTTGGTTTGTGTCGCTGGACTGACGGTCGGCTTTGGTACCATCGTGACATCATCGAAATTCTCAATTTCAATACGAACGTTCGCCGTACTTTGTAGAGATTGGGGTTTTTTGATGAAAGTGTTTATCACATACTCAATAAGATCGGACCAATCCTAAAACATAAGATATAAGGAAACACATTAAAACCAGAAGTGAGGGACGTAAGTCTTGCTTACAAGGGCATAAGAGACGGACAACCGTTCCACTCAACTCGAACATCCAAGCCTATTTTACAAGTTTTAGATTTAGTTGGGGAGGTATAATAATTTTTTTTAATTTTTTTTTTTTTTTCTTTTAAATAAGCTATTATTTGCACATACTTCAAACTTGAGCTTCTTGGACATCCTACAAGAGGAGTTAAAATGCCTTGTATTTTAATGTAAAATTCAAACAACACCTCTATAATACTCTCTATCTTCTTCAGCAAATAAAATGCTTTAAAAAACTTACGTCACAGATCTCGAATTCTGATTTCCAAATGGAAGTAAATGTCTTCAAAATCTTTGGCTGGAATAAAGTGATCAAGCTGTCAAGCTCTCCCCCCACATGATGCATTAGTGTAAATATACAGTCGTTGACGAACTCTCCGTTAGCGGCGTAGTCCTCCAGCAGTAACCCATACTGGTACATTATTTCAGATGTAGCAAACCTATTGGAAATCATATCTTATAATAATAATTAACACATACAAAAAACAATATTTCCTTAATTAATTACAGTAAATTTTTTTTTAATTTATTATATTAAATTTAATTTATTATTTTAAATTTATTACATAATTTTATCTTATTTGTGTTAGAAACATTCAATAACAGATAGGCGATATATCTATTTTCTGCATAGGGCTGATTTAATAACGATGGTTATCAATAATCATTGGTTTTTTATTTTTCACTTTTTAGTTGTGGTCCCTACCCACTCCAATTCGTAGGTATACCACTTACTATGAAAACAACAGTGACTGGAAGTTTTATAACATTATCAAATAAAAGACGAATTATTGAAGCTAAATCAAAATCTACCCAAATAAAGTTAATAAAATTTGTATGGGACTACGGCGCAAACTTCCACTACCAAATGAAGAATTTTCAAAATCGTAGGACAATTGATGAAAATATCGATGAACGTACATAAAAAATACATAAAGACGACCATAGAACCTCCTCCTTTTTAGAAGTCTGTTAAAATAAAAACATTGTTGAGGATACATACTGTCTGATATGATCAAGCATATTCGTGGAACCATTGTATTCCGGCAACTTCATAGCACCGTCCAAGAACATCAGCAATATGTGGTTTGTAACTATGACATCCTGAAACACAGAGTAATAAACACATCTATTATATTATCATACTCAGAGCTAACGGAGACATGGCTTGCTCTTGCATGTTTGCAAGAGTCAACTGCCCAAACAGCGCCCTAATTGCGTAACACTCTATCAATCTGAATATTTTTTGCTAATCCATTGCTTCATATGTTCGAAAAATTTGTGTACTCTACAACGTACCTAAATAACGCAATGAATGTTGTTGAACTGTCAAAATGAAAACCATTGCTACTGTTACTGTAGTTTAGTTGATTTTACCTGTAGATATTGTTTCGAGTGATACTTCGGATTGTAATGACGCAATAGCAGCACAAGAAGTGACCTGAGCTCTTCGGTCTCACACATTTTAAGTTGTAACTTGAGAAGAGCATCTTTATCCTCGTGGCATATGTGTGGAAGCTTTTTGTACACATCAATAGCTTGTATTATTTCCCTTATAGCAGTAACAACCTGAAGACAGATATAGTTTATAATAGATTTCGCTTTCTGAAATAACCCCTGCTGTGATTTAATTACCTAATAATGGTGGTTAGCGATTTAAGAGTTACGAAATTGGGTTAACATCATCCAAAGGGGACTGAACATTTTTATATAGAGGTTGGCATACCTACTGTCGCGCCATTTTGAAAATGGCTCGATAGCTGAAAATGGCTTTATAGCTGAAATCAATGCAGACAGAAAACATAATAAGACCAAGCCCCGTAAAGTGTCACGTTACGTTTCCGCGTTGATCACGTGACTCAATCATCTACTTGGAACGTTAATTTCTCTCGGCAGTTTGAAAATGCTGCGAGAAATTAACGTTCAAAGTCGTTCACAATAGGTCTGCCACACAACGAATCTTCAAAGCCCTTTCAGAGGACATTCATGAACAAAATTGAAGTTTTTTTTTTGGAATGCGTTGCACTGCGTTCCGAGAGTAATGGGCGCTTAGTTTAAAAGTGTACATAAAAAACAGTTGCCAGCACTTAACTTGGCCAGAGTCATTAGTCGTTCCCCTCCTTTCTTTAATATTCTTGTAAACAGACGTTTAAAAACCAATAACCATTTGGCAATAACCATAGAATAATGACAAGCAATTGAAGTGTAATTTTTTTTTTTTTTTTGTTGCGTGAGTTGCACGCGCGACTTACTCCCACTACGCCAAAACCTTGCCATGTTACGTGCCGGTGACTGTACTTGTTTATACACATTATTATTTAATATTAGCGTACCTAAGTTTGAACACTTACCAAATGAAGTCGCCTTATGTTAGGCTTTAAATCATTTCCATCGAGTTTTATGGCCAGTTCAAACTGTTCACATAGGTTCACTCCCTCCGCCGTCAAGTACGACACGATATCGACAGACAGAACCGATCCGACATTCTCCAAGTCGAGTTCGATTTGCGTCGCGAACTTCAAAAAGTAAGTGATCAGCCAGAAGAAGTGCGAGGTGTCTATTTCTAGTTGAAGATTAGATAGAATTTGGTTATGAAGTGTCTGAACTAATGAGTTATATCCTTTCAAAAGGAAATCCACAGTGAACTCTTTTAAGACGTTAGAAATGTCATCATCTGTAGGTGTCTTGTGTGATAATCCTTGAACGTTAAGTCTGGAAGAACAAACATCAGTATAAGTACATGTTCAATGAGTGCCGTACTTACCCTCAGCGACATCGTCGAACGAACTTACATGTTAGATTTGCCTCTCTTGGCAATTTTCTTTCGCTTCCGATCGTGCATGGAGACGCCTTGGTGTTGCGCGCGCGCCTTGGTGTTCACCCTCTGCTTGGGGTTATGTGGCTTCTGGTGGACCGGTTTCTTTGACGGTAAGTCATCCTCATTGCTTGATGTAGAAATGGACTCTTGGTTTTCAATTTGTGTGCCATAACCGCAATCAGATGTTTCAGAAATCACAGGTTGCTTTTCAATGTTGCCAGAAGACTGGCCATGATTTTTTCGGTTAGACTGTTCGCCACTGCTGCAAGACATCGCCATTCCCTTTAATTAACAAAAGTTTAGAATAAATATTTTTTTTTTATGATATAACTAAATTGAATGAGTAACATCGAAAAACTATAAAAAATACAGCGTACATTATCGGAGTGCACTATATTATTGTTGGAACTTTCCAAAGAGTTATTTTTCTCATCCGTATCGGACTCTTTTTCTTCAGGTGTCCGAAACGGTGTGTTACCATTCTCACTGGTGTTGTTAATTTGAGAGGAGGCGTCCCAATCCTTATTTACAGAATTGTGATCATCGTTACTCTTGCCGCTGCCACCAGTGTCTGATGAATCTGACGTCGGTTCAGAAGTACACATTGGTGAAGAGTCACTACCTGCGATGAAAACGTATTTTTAATTAAATAATAATATGTTTAGCGGATGCGAAATGTGTACCTATTCTAAGACTGAGTCAGTCAATAACAGAGTAGGCACACAGAATAACAAATTGGGGTGCCAGTAGGTACAGGTAATCGGTCGAGAGGTCGGAAAATATCAACAACAAATAACAAATCGTATTCCTATCAACACAAATATTTATTTATAGAATTATAATCATAAAAATCATCAACACTACTCTCTAAGTTCATATTACTCTATTGAATGACCATTTCATGAAATCATGACGTTTGACAATCGGTCAATTCTAACTCAACGAGTCGTATTGCTGATTGTAATGATTATTTATTCTGTAAAGCTATATTTGTTTAGGCCGCGAATCTTATTTTAATCAACACACAACCCGACCTGCAAAATGCAAAAAACGTAAGTAAATTAGAATTTCGCAGGCTACCTTAGCGCATCCATGAAAAATATAGGGACGCAAGCCCTAACAACTTATTTCCGTGAATTTTGGATTCAGCTCGTACCCACAGTACCCGTGTAGAAAAGGGTAGATTAAATATTAAAAAAAAAATACCTCTGTCTGGTGGGGAAGTATTACTCTCATTATCTTCTGAACTTTCGCATAAAGAGGTTTCAATCCACACATTGAGAAGTTTATGCAGGGTAACAACATGTTGGTCTTTGTACAACAATGCTATTAATTGAACCATTGTTACTGCCCATTTATTCTGAAAGAAAAAACAAATACAAAACACACATCACGACTCTTAAAACTTTTTCGCATAACTACTTGTGTAAATATGTTACTTGTATCACTGCCACACTGTTGCGTCTATACACATTCAGTCTAAAACAGATTAACACAAACTAAATAAAGCATTAATTTCACATCAAATAATATTTAAATAAGTTTACCTTATTTACGAATATAGTTTTGCATCACTTACCGCATCAGGAATAATCATTAACTTAATGAGAATTTTATCAATACTTTGACTAAATATGTTCCACAGAATTTGATTCTGTATAGCGTGAGGAGGCCCATTGTAGATTTGACCACTAGGCTCCTCCGGTATGTGTAAGATGTTCCGCAGTAACAAAAGGCTGTTACTTATATTTGTGCAGTGGTCGGATGTTAACTTTGCTTTTTGTTCGCAGTCAACATTTTTCTTTAAAAAGTCTATAATCACTTTAGTCGCACGCTGGTCTGTAAAAGCTACTTTGGTGGAAGAAAGCAGATTATTTATTTCGAATATTGTATGTCTTCCAAAATCATTTCTGGAAATGATGTCTACAGATAGCAAACACTCTATTGGAATTGTCAAGTTTACTAGTATTCTAATTAACAGCTCTATCGTTGTATCTTTTTTCGAGTGAATTAACAGTGGTATTAGATCTTTCTTGATATTTTGTCCAAAGCTAATACTCCTACGATATGTCCGCAAGTATTTATCTTCTGTTAGGATATTGTGAAGAATTGTCTCCAAAGCAGCTAAAATGTATAAAAAACAGTATCACTTAGTGAGCGAAAGTAGATATTAAACAGTTGAACTCAAGCAGCAGTAAGAAAATAAATACCATTGCAGTTTTCGTTCACGTGATATCCATCTGGATGCAGAAATCCAAGGTTGCTGAATGTGCTATGAATTTGTGGACTTCGAAGAACCCATTCCATCTTGTACCTGAAACAATATGATTGTTTATATTTGAGAGTCGCCTTCTCAAACTCCACTGCAGGGTAAGGCTTCGTCTGTTATGTACGAGAATAGATCGCAAATTGGCACTATTGCGTATTGGCAATTTCTATCTTTTAAACTTAAGTTTTCGTTAAGTCACGACGTTTACTGAGGCAAAAGTGACATGTGAACGCGACGATCGCGCATTCGAGCGACGCGCGACGTACGCTTTTGTTTAGAACGCGGGGCACAAACAAAAACATTGCTTTGCTGCTTTTGCACTAGCAAATTAGTGCGACTAAAGTGATATGTTAACCTCTGACCCGCTAGGACATCTTACATTAATTAAGTTTCAACGTTATGAAAAATAATTATTATCTTATTATATTGTAAAATAATTTTTCCGTTATATAATCCGTCAGCCATCGTTAGATAGTGTTTTCCCATTTCCACCTCACCCTAATTGTTGGCAAAATTGTAGCCTACCTTAAAGTCATTTTGCGCTTTGTAGTCTTTTTTTAGAAGTCGGCTGTCTTTTTTTGAAAAAATGTTTTTATCTTTTCAGTTATGGCATCCCACACAAATTCTTGCCATGTAGATACTCTTACAGCTCGAGAAGTACCGCTTTTAGATTCATAATTGTTGCATTTCCGCACTAGTGCGAGAAAGTCGCCACACATTACTTAGATACTAATCAACGACGTGATTTTTTTTTAATATGACTTTTAATGATTATTTTGTCCTAAGATAACCCCCTTTCCAATAGAAGAATAATCGAAATCGATTGACCTGGTAAAGAGTTATCGCTGAACATACATTAAAAAATTAAAAGAAAAAAAAACACTTAAAAACAAGCTTTTATTACTTACTTATTAATAAAAAGAACTAAAAAGTTCAAAATAATTTGAACCTGATAAGAAATAAATTATTTTTAACTTTTTAGTCATTTTTATTAATAATTGATAGAAGCTTCTTTTTAAAAAGTATTTTTTTCTTTTAATTTTTTTTTTAACTTTTTAATATTTTTGATTCGAGATTGACTACGGCGTAGTTCGTAGCGCGTAGCAGTGTTTTTCCGTTATATGCGTTTACTGCACTTAAGCTACCTGTTCATCCTTAGTCCCTGGTTACCATCTAGCACCAAAGTACTCGTCAAGACGAATCAAACGAGCCCAAACTCGATAGGGTTTATGTCGTTTATTTACCGAGTTCCTATGGCCATCTTCCAGCTCCATCATCAGACCCTGGTTACCATCTAGCACCAAAGACTTCTACTCGTCAAAACGAATCATACGAGCCCAAACTCGATGGGGTTGTGTCGTTTAATTACAGAGTTCCTTTGGCCATCTTCCAGCTACATCATCAGACCGTGATTACCATTTAGCACCAAAGTACTCGTCAAGACGAATCATACGAGCCTAAACTCGATGGGGTTGTGACGTTTAATTACCGAGTTCCTATGGCAATCTTCCAGCTCCATCATCAGATCCTGGTTACCATCTAGCACCAAAGTTCTCGTCAAGACGGATCAAACGAGTCCAAACTCGATGGGGTTGTGTCGTTTAACTACGGAGTTCCTATGGCCACCTTCCGGTTCCATCATCGAGATCAGCTCCATGTCATAATAATTTTGCTACGACGAGGAGGCTGATCGAATATCTAAATTAGCAGCAGTAGAAGAAAATGCGTTTCATTTTTTGCCGGACTACTCAGATTTGATCCCTAAATTTGAAATTAAAAGCTACGAGTTCTTTAATGAAAAATCAGCATTTTAATGAAAAATCAGAAACAAAAGGAATTTGGTATAAAACCATTCAACATGAGCCTCCTCGTTTTCTTTGGTTTGATGATGGCAAACTAAGCAGAAAATATATAAAATTAGCTTTAAGACTTCGATCGGGACACTATCCATCAGCTTTGCGTTCTTGATGAAGAAAGTCGAATCACCAAATTGCACTACTTGTAATAAAATCGAGGACGTACAACATCTGTTGATGGATTGTGTTAAAAATAAGGCTGAAAGAGAAAAATTGGAAAGAGAGAATTGTTTGAACAGGTTAGATATTGGCTTAATTCAGACGATATTGTCATACCCTAAGTCTGATCTAGCAAAACAACTTTGCTTGGCGTTGGTTCTGAACCCATAATATGGGTATATATGGGTATATGGGGCCCGTATTGTGGGTTCAGGATTACTGCTAGGTAGTAGTTATGCTTTTCTAGCGTCTTTTGTTTTTTTTTTTTTGTTTTATGTATATTTAATGTTAAGGATATATAGTGTATAAGGTACAATGGGGTTGACTATCCTTGTGGATAAAAACTCCAAAACTACAAATAAAGATAATAAAAATAAAAAAAACCCTGAATCCCTATTCACCTCGATTTACGGTATTCATAGTTGTATAATTTATCTGCAGCAACATCTTTACGTGTCTTGATATTATATCTACGAAATTATTTATTATAAATACTTACTGCTCGTGGGTGAATATAATTAGTAGTAGATATAAATTCCCATTACTGTCCTGTGTCCGAATGCAAACACACAACAAGAACAATGTACCACAGCTTCAATAAAAATACTTTCAAGAAATCTAAGAACTGGTTGCCTATGTTTTTGCTGGTAAACACCAGGTTCTTTAGGATCTTTTCTTTTAATTTAAAGCATAAAACCTTTCGATACACAGGTAAATTGCGCCTTGAATTCAGGAATCACTTTGTAATAGTTGTAACCCGCACGTGAGCAAAACAACGTTCGTTATCCAAAGCGCCAATAGTAGCAGGTCACGCTCACGCGGTCGCGTGTACACTGCACGTGCAGTGCGAGAACGTCGTCAACTCAGCGAAGTGCCACCTACCTAGTACTCCTCCCACTCCCCCGTGCCTCCGGTGACGTCCGTACGCTGTTATATGTACAACGCCAGGGCCCACGGAGAACAATGAATGGCAAAAATTACTTCGAATTTCCTCAAAGTTTTTACATTGTATTAAACCGTTTATTCCTCCTACTCTCCAATAATTAAAAATCTCATTTTAACTATTAAAATATTTTAACTTATCATAGTTTATAACTTTGTATTATACATGCTGTGGTCTCCTTTTTAATACATGAAGGCCAATTCTCGTACTTAAAAAACGTTCAAATTCAAGTCGAAATTTTAACTCAGCGACAATCAATGTCAAATTCTGTCAAAAACTGAGATTAGAATGCGAACGTTCTTAAATAAATTACGGTCATTTTTTTACATTTAAAAAAAAAACTGAATAAGTAGTAGTAAATATAGTTAGTATAATATCCTTTAATGGATCGTTAACTTTCTGGATTTATCTACTTATTTAAACATAGCTTCTGCCCGCGGCTTCGCCCGCGTGGATGTCGGAAATTATCCCACGGGAACGTGCTAACAGGATAAAATGCATGTGCTTCCCCAGGATGCCATCCATCTCGCGGGCCCTTTGTGGCTAATTACAATAGAAAACCAATTGTGTCTCATTAGTGGTGATTAAGAGGGTACATATATGATATCTTTACCTACTACCCGTGCGCGATAAGTTGAGACCCGCGTGGAATGCGACACTCCTCCCCCATCCCCGCGCACCTACCCGCGGCCGCCCGCGGTGTACAGTTGAAGCCACATTTTTTATCTATTAGTTTCGTACTGGCTTACGTCACGTATCGACGCGCTCCGAATAAGTTGTTAGTTTTGTTATAATAGTCCGTGTTAAGTTTATTTGTTATTGCTCCTGTTACGTTTTTTTATTGTTAAAGTTTCTGTTACGTTTTTTGACTGTTTTATTGTTATTATTTTTTTAATAACAAGCATTGTAATGAGGGGTAAAGCTTTGCGTAGTGGAGAAAGAAATCTCGTGCTGAAAGTGTTCGAGTTTTTCGAAAACGAAAAGCGAAACCAGCAGTTTTGTTTACCTGTTGACCAGGCAATCAAGAGAACCTGCATGGCAACGGGAGTTTCCAAGGCGACGTTGATGAGGATCAAAACTGAAGCTAAGCGCTTGCAAACTGCTTCACCAACACCAGGTTCGTCTTCGGCACTAAGTGATGTGAATTTATCAACACCGGGCAAGAAACGTAGACCTAAGAGTAACCGCATCCAATTAGACAGTTTTGACATGTGTGCCTTGAGGAATATAGTTGATAGTTTCTACACGGTCAGGAAGGAAATACCTACCTTGAATAAGATACTCAGTTTGGCTAAAAGAGACCTTAACTTTCAAGGGGAGAAAACGTATTTAAGACGAGTGCTAGTGGACAAACTAGGATACAAATTTAAAAAATGCAAAGACGCGAGACACTTTCTCGTTCAAAAACCAGACATTCGAGCGTGGAGAGCGAGATATCTAAGAAGATTAAAAGAAAATGATGATTTGGGCTCGGCAAAAAGGCCAGTCATTTATATTGACGAAACATGGATTCACTCTCATTATACAGTTAGCAAATGCTGGCAAAATAGTACTGATGCTACTATTAGAAAAAATCACAGTCCGGGGCAAAGATGGGTGATTGTTCACGCAGGGGGAGAAAATGGTTTCGTGAAGGGGGCTGAGTTGCTTTATAAATGTAAAAGCAACACAGGTGACTACCATCACGAAATGGATACAACAAATTTTAAAAAATGGCTTATCGAGAAGCTGATCCCCAACTTGCCGCCGAATAGTATTGTGGTACTAGATAACGCACCATACCACTCTACACAAGTAGAAAAACCACCTACAAGTGTAGCAACGAAAGCGGTAATAAAGCAATGGCTGTTAGACCACAACATTGAATTCGACGAGCGAATGACGAAATCCGAGATGTATCACCTATTGTACATAAATAAGCCTCCAAAAAAATATATTATTGATGATCTTTTAAAAGAGCATGGCCACGAAGCTGTTCGTTTGCCTCCCTATATGTGTGACCTCAATCCCATCGAGTACATTTGGAATTTGGTCAAACAACGAGTAGCCGATAAAAATGTGAGCCAGCTAGAAAGAGACATAGAAAAATTAACACGTGATGCTATTAATAGTATAAATGAGAGTGACTGGAAAAAGGAAATAAACCATGTTGACAGGCTTAGACAGAAGTATTGGGAAGATGATCACCTGCAAGAAGACATTGAGTCCCAATTAATTATTAACTTGCAGTCTGACACCACCAGCTCAGATAGCGAAAGTGAGAGCGAACCTCAACAACTACCAGAGGGAATAGCAATAATTAGTAGTGATGACGACTAAATAATTACTGAAAAGTTATGTGATATGAATGATAAGGGTAGGAGGATGATGATGACGACTAAATTATTGTTGAAAATAATCTAATAAATACTTATACATAAAAGCATCTTTTATTTAATATAACACCTATCGGCTTTCACTTTTAGTGATACATAATAAATCTATAGTCTGACAATTACGATTAATTATTGTTATAAAATAACTTAATATTGTAAATAATTTCACTATGGAAGATGACTACCTAAAATTCGCAGATACCGCCGCATGCGGAAGCTAGTTACATTTTTTGTTTGAACTGTACTTGTCAGTGACGTCACCGCGCTCAGGTCTCAACTTATCGCGCACGGGTAGTAAGTACCTACCTAATTAAAAAAAAATAACCTACCTAAATAAACCTATTTCTGATGATAACTAATCTAAACTCAATAAATAAGCAAAATCCCTAAAAACTAATATCTATACGAATGACTAATCCTACCTAACAGTATTATAAAATAACCTACGGTCACTACGTACACTAACAAATATACTACCTATACCTACTATAAAATTAAAATCTATACCTACGACTTATAAAATTAAACCTAAATAACTCTAAAAACTAAAAGGAATAAAAAGGTCGCACAGATAATACTGCGGGTGACGTAACCTACAACAAACTTATTATTTGCGGTTGGTACAGTAATCGGTCTAGGGATCGAACCGCAAAATTAAGTTTGTTTTTTATTGTATATACTTTTCCGGGATAAAAAGTATCCAGTGTGGTGCCCAGGATATTAAAGAATAATTATACCAAGTTTCATCGTAATCGAACCGGTAGTTTTTGCGTGATGCCTGAACAAACAGACAGACAGACAGACAGACAGACAGACAGACAGACAGACAGACAGACAGACCGACAGACAGACAGACAGACAAAAATTTTTGTAATCACATTTTTGGGTTCGGTGTCGGTCTAGTAACACCCCCTGCCATTTATTTTTTTGATATTTTCAATGTACAGAATTTTCACTTCTACAGATTTATTATAAGTATAGATAGATATAGATGATGAACATGAACATAGTTTATATAACAAAGTCACTTTTCGTGCTTGTCTGTATGACCGTTTAGTTCTTCTAAACTACACACTGAATTTTGATGCGTTATTACTGTCATTTCGAAAATGTATTACAGAGGGTTTATGTGTATAATGCTTTACTATGTAATTTAGATAAAGCACAGAAATGCCGATGTTTTAACATGTGTGAAGCAAGTTCGGGTCGCTAGTTAGTACCTACATTATATAAAAGGAATAGGAAAGTGTCCCGACTTCGACTGACATATCATGGCCCAGCCCAATCCGCGAAAGCCCTATTTACACGGTGCAAGTTTCTGGAACCTTCAACTTGAAGGTTCCAGAAACTTGCACCGTGTAAATGACGACGGCATATGACGATTATTGCTCTTGAAGGCTTCAAGAGCAATAATCGTCATATGCCCTACATTACGTTCAATTATTGTTATTCAAGAATCGCATACAAGTGTTTAGGTCTATCTATGTTCAGTGGACTGCTACAGGCCGAGTTGATTGACTGATGCAAGTGTTTACACGTGTACGATTTCCATAAAATGGCGTTTAGCGCTGCCAAACATTTCATTCAGTTTATACGTCTTCTCGAGATTTTTTAAACTATCTTCGTTCGTATGTGTTTCTAAGCGCTTCCTGTCATCCGATTGACCTTTGTAATGTGAAGCTGGCCAGATTATGCACTATGCAGCCAAAAGTTGACCAAAACAACTAGGTATTCAACTAAACAAGTTAGCCCCGTCATGTTTAGTCTGTAGTTTATTTGAACGCGCTAATCTCTGGAACTACCGCTCGGATTAGCAAAAATATATTTTGCATTTTGGACCAATTCTTGAAGAAAGCTATAGGCTATTAAACATCACTTTAGGATAGGCATGGGTTCGATATATCAAAACGTAACTTATATCGGATATGTGTTTATTATCATACCATATCGATATCTAAATATACATAACCGTTTTCACTAAAACTTCATCGAGCTATGGTTTATCCAAAGCGCAACAACGAGAACGAACTACGAATAATGTCGAATAAGTAATAACCAACAAAACGCAAACTTCACATGACGAGGATATGACATCGACGGTTTTTATTCGCTTTGTCTCTGTCTTACCATTCAATGTTTTACTGGCGTAAAAGTGATGAAGCGAATATTACGTGACTTCGGCTAGTGATTGGTTATTTGGTTAATAATAGTGCGTGCGTAATATCTATATCCTAATTCCTAACGCGCTAGCAATAAGGTCTAGTTTCTATTTATTTAGTTACAACAAAGATTCCTTAAGTTAGCAATATTAACGGTAAAAGTGTGAGTTTGCGTTTGTCGTTAATTTGCGTTTCGTTCGTTTCAGTTACTGAAAACGGTTTTCGATATCGATATGAAAACTGAATATCGGTTACATATCCGTTAGCAACTAAATACGAAAACGCCCACGTCTACTCTAGGACCCTTAATTTTTTTATTTTTTTACAAAACGCTCTATATTTCCAAAATGGTAGGTAGCTCGGATGAAAATCTTTTCTGGAAAGAAATTTTTGCTATAAAATAAAAAAATTAGAAAGCTCCTAACTCGGAAACGGTGCGTCGTAGGACCATGTGTCTCAGAACTTAAATGGTTTCTATGGACAAGGTTGATAAGGTGCTGCAATAAAAATGGCAGAAATCTGTAAAAAAAAAAAATCTCCGAATATTTGACTGCCCCCATGGACGCAAGGTGAAAGATCGACCGACACGAATTTTTTTTTAAGTTTTAGTTTTTCTCGATAATTCGCCGTGTTTTTTTACATAATGTCATGGCTTTCGACTAGAGCAACCATTTCTTTCCAGAAAAGATTTTCATCCGAGCTACCATTTTGGAAATATAGAGCGTTTTGTAAAAAATAAAAAAAATTAGAAAGCTCCTAACTCCGAAACGGTGTGACGTATGGCCATGCTTTTAAGAACCTAAATGGTTTCTATGGCCAAGGTTAACCCAAAAGTGCAATAATAATTTCATATTTCCGAAAAAAAAAAACGAAAAATTTACAAGCCCAAAAATTTTTTTTATAGAAAAATTTTTTTTTTTTGGTTTTCTTTGCTGCTCATTGTGCCCCTAAGCGTATACTCCACTCCTAAAACTCCGCCCCTAAGATGACCCACTTACGTCGTACGTCACCCGCCTTATAGCCCCAACCTCGCACCTTGCGATTTTTATTTATTTCCGAAAATAAAAGAAAAACTTCGAGGAAAACGTTTAATGGACACCTAGGAAGCAGTGGCTGCGTTTCAAAATGCCGTTGAAGAGACCCCTAAGGACGAGTGGGCAAAGTGCTTTTTTCAATGGTTCCATCGGATGCAGCGATGTATTGATGTAAATGGACACTATTTTTGAAAAGATATAATAAAACTAATAACTTGCTAGTTTGTTCAATTTTTGATTTTCTAAGAACTTAAACTTAACGTAAGTAGTTAAACCTTTTAAATCTCGAAATGGATCCAAGCAAAATTCAAATGTTGTTCACTTGAATCAGAGTCAACTTGATTTGGCTCAGAGTCGGAGAGCAAAGAATAAAATGGACATCAAAAAAGTGACAAGTGGATTCCCCAATAGAGGAAGAATTAGGAAGTGTTCTATGAGCTCAGGAAATGCACTGATCCACTAGGCTAAAAGAAGCAAAAGAAAGATATAAGTAGAAAGCACTACAGAAAATCTTAGCCTTGTGTCTCAAGGACATGCTTCAAAGGGAACTGCTGTGCATTGACTAGGTTTTTATATTATTTATTGTTTTGTACTTTTTTGTGAATAAAATATTTGAATTTAAATTTGATTCATTTAAAAATGTTGCTTAGAGTTGTATAATGATTAAATATTATTAACGTGTGCTTAAACCATAGACATTTAAATATTTGTAATCTTAAATCTCTTTGGCTTAACCATACCTATACAGCAAATCTTTTGAATAAACCAAAAAATGTACAACACATAAAAGGATTATGACTTCAATGATAGGTTTTTTTTGTGTACGATACACACTGTACACTGAATGAAACAAGTCTGCCTTCCCTAATGTAGAGACAAGTTTTGTGATAAAATTAATTTTATCTTACCTTTTGAACTGTTTACTGGAATGAGCAGAAATAAATGATAACTGTTTTGAATTCAGATCCAAGATTTTTATTGAACTCTACTGACTGTACCTGGAATGAGGAATGGACTGTGTGAAAGATGATATGGCAAGCAAGGGAGTGACTACCGAAGTGACGACGAATAGATACCTACTAAAGAAAAAGACCATTTGCGCCGACCCGAAATAAATTGGGATAACGGCAGGAAAATGATGACTACTGACTGTACAATCTATTACCACTTTACCTTTAATGCAAACTGTACTCTGTGGCTGAACGTCTCGCGTACTTAGAGCACAAATTATTAAATACCACTTAGACTATTAGTAGACATAATAATTATGTAAACAGCTGTCTCACTGAAGTGTCTTCCATAAATTAATTATTGTATACTAATCTATAATATACACTGGAAGTGCTTCAAGATATAAAAATAAACCACTCCAAAACTGACAACCTTCCACACACCGACGACCGAACAACAAAAACAATGATGTTTCTATAATCAGTGGATCACACAACACACAGTGAGAAGTTAAGGGTGACAGTCATTTGACACACTGCACACATCTGACATTTTTAGAATGTGGCCATAATAAAAGTTTCGATTGATTACCAGGCTCCTGCGCCAAATTCTATTATGCCAGATACACACGCAGCAACTTTGAGAGCGAGGGGCCCGTGGCTAAATAATAACAGCCGCACAGGTCGATCGGTCAGGTTAAGCTGCGCTTGCCGCGGTTGGTCTGTGGATGGATGACCATCTTTACATACCGAGACCCGTCGGTGCCTCGGAAAGCACGTTAAGCTGTTGATCCCGGCTGTCATTCGTGGATCTTTGACAGTCGTTACGGGTAGTCAGAAGCCCGAAAGTCTGACAACCAGTCTTACCAAGGGATATCGTATTACCCAGTAACTGGGTTGTGGAGGTCAGATAGGCAGTCGCTCCATGTAAAATACTGGTATTCAGCTGCATCCGGTTAGACTGGAAGCCGACCCCAACATAGTTGGGAAAAGGCTAGGCAGATGATGATGACACACGCAGCAACTTTAGTCACCCGTGCCGCGCGCGCCTGCTACTTGCTGGCGAATTCTTAATCTAACGTCCACACACAGCTTTTGAAATCTTGTCTTAGAGACAAATCTAATGTCCATATCTGTGGTGTGGACGTGGACGTAAGATTTTGAAGTCGCTGCGTATATCTAGCATAATTAGTCGTTTAGTGTGGCCACGGACTTTTTTTTTTTAACTAAAATGTTTATACGTGAAAGGACTTGACGGGAAGCCTTTGCTCAGCAATGGGATACTAGGCTAACAAAAAAAAAAGCGGCCAAATGCGAGTCACACTCGCCCATGAAGGGTTCCGTTGAGTTGATTAAGGTGGATGCTCCAAGGTAGCCCGCGAAATTCAAATTGTCTTACGTTTTTTGCAATTTGCTGGTCAGTACTAAGTTGTACGTTTAAAATATGATTCGCGGCCGTAACAAATATGTATTTACAGAATTATAATCACCAACACAACTCTCTAAGATCAAGTAATCCTACTGAATTACTATTTCATGAAATCTTGACATTTTAGGATTATGCTAACTTAACAAGTTGTATTACCGGTTCTAACGATTATAATTCTGTAAATACTTATTTGTTACGGCCGCGAGTCATATTTTAATCAACGTACAACAACGTACAAAACGTAAGAAAATTTGAATTTCGCGGGCTACCTTGGAGCATCCACCTTAATGAAAGGTAAATAATAATAATTGCTGTTTACGATTTATGACGTATTAACAAAAACTACTTACTAGATCTCGTTCAAACCAATTATCGGTGGAAGTTTACATGGTAATGTACAGACGCCAGCAGGTCAAGCTACCCGAAACTGTCAAATTTTCCCAATCAACCTTGAACCTTAATGCTTTAGAGATAAAGTTGAAAATCAAATAAATTTGACAGATTGTAGTAGCTTGATGTGCTGGTCAAGCCACCCGAAACTGTCAAATTTTTCCAATCAATCTTGAACCTTAATTCTTTAGCGATAAAGTTGAAAATCTATTAGAGAAATTTGACAGATTGCAGTAGCTTGATGTGCTGGCGTCTGTACAATTTCAATTCTGTAGTTTCTTAACTGGCAAGTCTCAATCTCATATTTTGGTAGTTTTGGTGCTTTATTTTGCAACACTGCTGTTTCATAAAGTTTCATTGATCATTCATTTGTTCATGTTGTGAAATGTGGGATTATTAATTCTAATGATTGAATTTTAAATATTCTGTAATCTGTTTAAAACCTGCAGACATGACGAAGAATTTTAAGGAATTTGATAAGAACTCGTCAGATGAGGACAGTTCATCTAGCATCTTTAACGATTCCAGTGATGATGATGATGCACTATCAGTTATTAATGGTTAGTTTATTATGGTACCTAATGTTGTATTTGGTAATTTATTAGCGGGCTTGCATTTGATTAATTAACCTCGAGACCGACACTTGAAAGAAGCGACGATGTGGGCAACAATAGATAATTCATTAATCCATTAAAGGAAAACGAAGTAAAAACAACACGAAGCACGTTTGCCCAGATGATAGTACATGATATTCAATTTTATTTTTACGTAAGATGATTGTTATTTATTATATAAGATGTGGGTTTGCCACCAAGTTCATTTTTTATTTAAGGAAAAGCAAACAAATTGGTCATTTTAGGGGTAATCTTTATGGAAGAGGTTATGTTATCATTCTGTCAGTATGTACAGACGCCAGCAGGTCAAGCTACCCGAAACTGTCAAATTTTCCCAATCAACTTTGAACCTTAATGCTTTAGCGATAAAGTTGAAAATCTATTAAAGAAATTTGACGAATTAATCGAATGCATACCAGTATGGACTTATGGTGTGGGGCTGTACCAGAAAGAGTAATAGGCAAGTTATGACTGGTGTTGTTCTCTTTACAAAATATAACTTTGTTTGTTTTAAGGAAGTTTAATAATAATGTATGAACTACACAGTTACAGACACAAACACGAAAAACTACTTCAATTTATAATATGTATACATGGTAGTATAGCAGTGCTAGCTATTACAAAAAATCAGTCATGAATTTTAAAGACAACCCCATGCTGGCTTCTACATGCCGAACATCACCATTAATCCATGACATTGTGATGTGGTACCCTGTGGCCTCAGGCCTAATTGGCTCACGTACTCTTGTCATTAAAAATGAATTAATATGGTATTTGTGGGTGCTAGTGTGAAAATGGCATTGTAATAGGATCTTTTATTTTCAGATCTAGATGAAAATGATATGAGTGAAGATGAAACCAGTGAAAACAAAATGGATGAGATAGATGAAGAAGATGAGGATGATGTTGTCAAAGCTATAAAAGCTGAAAAAAATAAGCTCCGTGATCATCCTCCAACCATTATATGTGAAGATTTTATTGTTGATATATCGCTTCATCCTTCCAAGAATTTAATAGCAATTGCCAACATTGTAGGAGATGTGCTATTGTATGAATATAACAATGAAGAGACAAAACTAGTGAAAACATTAGAGTTGCATTTAAAGGCCTGTAGAGACATAGAATTTGATGATGAGGGAACCACTTTATTCTCAACTGCCAAGGTTTGTAATGTAATGTAATTTCTCCTTTAAAAATGAATAATATATAATCGGTATATGGTGCTTTACTTGAGATGGATGGTACTAGACTACCAGAGCTAATTTGCAACTTTGAACCTGGTAACTTGGCATTCAAACTGGATTATGAGTCTAATCAGATGCAGCTGAATATTTTACATGGAGCGACTGCCTATCTGACCTTCACAACACAATCCAGCTCCTGAGTAACACAAATACACTATACCCCTGGGCAAAACTGGTTGTCCCGCTTTTTCGGGCTTCTCCGGCGAATGACTGTCAAAGATCTACAAATTTCAACCAGGAGCAACTGCTTAACATGTTTTCCGAGGTATGGAGAGGTCTCGGTATATTATAGATCGCATGGATGATGGATGGAACCTATCCACGGGCCGACCTCGGTCAGCAAGTGTTGCCCTTACCTAACCTTGAAGTTCGACCCGTGTCGCTGTTATTATTATTTAGCCACCAGCCCCTCTATGTGACTGTAATACTGTATAATGATGATATATTTTTTTTTTTTTTGTTTAAAGGACAAGACAGTTATGGCCACTGATGTAGAATCAGGGAAGCTGAAGAGGTGCTACGAAAATGCACATGATGAACCTGTTTACCGACTTTTGAATCTAGATAGAGATAAAATTGTTACTGGTATATTGAATATATTTGAATACTACACATTGTTTTTATTCATTGTGAGATGTTTTTTTAATATTTCGATTTATTTTTAATCAGGTGATGATGGAGGAACAGTCAAATTATGGGACATGAGAAAGCCTGATCCCGTTTTTAGTATAAAAATTGGTGAAGAACATGTTAGTGATATGATAACAAATGATGCTCAGAAGTATCTAGTTTGTGCAAGTGGAGATGGTGTTCTAACATCAATTGATCTTAAAGGAAGGTAAATCTATTGGACAGTTTACACATCATAATAATAATTGGAGTCAGGTTATTCCAGATTATTCTACTTGTCTCACCAAGGTGTCCCACCTTTGGCTCAAATTGAATTTTTTGCAATTTTCGAAACAGATTTTAATTTTTGCATAATAATAGTAGTTGAATGATGATATTTAAAAACGAAAGTAATGCTAATACTAAAAGTTGGTACTTATAGTGATTCTTGTTTCAGTAAAATTTACACAACATCGGAAGAATATGATGCAGAGTTAACTTGCTTGGGATTGTTTAGATCAGACACTAAGCTACTTGTAGCCTCATCAACAGGAAAATTATATTTATTTAATTGGAAAGAATTTGGACTACACAGTGACGAATATGTTGGACAAAAACATGCCATTCAGTGCATGATACCTATCACCCAGAATATTGTGGTCACGTCAGGTGAAGATGGCATTTTGAGAGCAGCACATATGTTCCC
The DNA here is from genome assembly GCA_951799955.1 of Apamea anceps. Taxonomy (NCBI): domain Eukaryota; kingdom Metazoa; phylum Arthropoda; class Insecta; order Lepidoptera; family Noctuidae; genus Apamea; species Apamea anceps. The sequence continues at coordinate 11,084,767 of OX637505.1, read as the reverse complement.
GCAACGGCAGTTAGGTGTGGTAGGCCAACACAGACTCCCTGTGGAACACCTCGACATAAGTCACGATGGCCAATATGTCGCATCATGCTCTCATGACAATGACGTTAAATTTTGGAATATCTCTTACTTTGAATCTATTGATTCCATTATTGACGTTAATCAAAAACAAAATAAAAGACGAGATTTAAGCAATAACTTACCATCAAGCAGTTTAAAGAACGCATCAGATTTCTTTTCTGGATTAGTATAATACACAGTAAAGAGCACCAATATTTTTATTTTTTGTTTTCTTTTTACTCATTTGCAAGATGTTAGATCACCAAAAAAAGAACAGATTGTAATGAAGAAAACATTCAGAAAAAGACGGGAGTTCCAAAAAGATCAAAATTATATGTATTACACTAGGTGTTGCTGCGTGGAGGTCGAAAAAACCTGTAAATCTTTCTCCTGTAAAATTAAAAAAAAATCATAATAAATAAAAATGGCGCCTGGTCAAGCTCATTATCTATGCACCTGCCGTACTCAAAAAATCTACTGGCGTGTGCTATGTACGTTTGCCCCGCACGGCCCCCCAGAATTTGTGTTTTAGGTGTGCACTAATGCAATGTACTCGCCTCTAGGAGTATATGTACCGTTTTCTTTTTCAATGTACCTCTGTACTTTTGAAGATATTTGCAAAAAAAGGGGGCCGTGCCAGCCAAACGTTTTCAGCACGGCCCCCGTGTAACTTGAAAAATATATAGCGTATTAAAAAGTTTCTTAAACTCAAGGAATGTACTCTATTAACACGTTATATGTACCGCAACAGATATTGTGAATTCGTAATGACAAATAATATATAGAAGTGGATAGCGGGCCGTGCTGGAAAAAAAAATTATAAGAAAATATGTAAAAAAGACAAAACAATCTTAGCCAAAAACTATTAAAAAATAATTGATGTTTGGCAAGTAACATATGTACCGCATTGGTTTCTCATACAAATTGCTAAATTTGAAAAATAAACCAATTTTAGTTCATTCAGCACGGCCCTCTATAGTTGCCTATATCTTTTTAAATATGACATGTTTGTTTACGAAATTCGTCTTTCTGAATTATGTATAGGAGTACATTCGTTCCAAATAAATTGCGAAACTGCAGTATTAGTACTTTAAGAAATAAATAGGATCAAAAATATCATATATTACAACTGATAGGGTGACCATGATTCCATATATTAGGTACATATTTTCTATCCTACCTATGTATACGTATATTAATTAAATTATGTGACTACATTGAAATAATAGTAGATTGTACAACTAATGCATAAAAGAAGGAATAAAATAGCTCGTTCATGCCCGAGTTAAACACTGCTTTTCACTTCGATTGTGAGAAAATGAAACAGGCATAAAGTATATAACAGTATTTTTACTGTTCAAAAACGTTGTAAAATTGAAGATGAGAATAGCTAATTCTCGCCACGAAACTATATAAGATTTCTTTTTAATTTTCAACATGATTTTGTTGTGTCATTCGACTTGGGTACCTACTTCATACTGCCAAGTCATAAAAAATGTTTCTTTGCGTTTTTAAATAATAAATGACCACTATTTTATCTGGTTTTATTAAATTATCGATACAAAACACGGAAGTGATATAAATTAAAGCAAATGAAATAAAATAACGAATTAATCTGCGACGTTTTATTGAACGTGTGTGGCTGTTGGGCTTGATTATCTTGGCTTAGAAAAAAAAAAACTAGCACGGAAATGGATTGCTAAAATAAACAGGTAAGTTTTAAGTTATAATATAATTTATTTGTACTAACTAATAGTCGGTTGCTTGCTAATTGTTTCTCTTGTAGGGCATCACTTTGTTGTTGCGTTTCGAGTATTTGTGTATAATGAGTAGTAATTATAAAAAAATGTTGAATAATTATTAGGGTATAAAAAATAATTACTACATTATATTGACCGTTTTTTTTTACTAACATAAAAAAATGAAATTAAAAATTTGGAAAACCCTCGACACAAAATAATAATAAAAATAGTACGAATTAGATATGAGCGCCGATGGCCAATTCCACGGCGGCGGCGTGGCCTGAAAAATTCCACGGCGGCGGCGGCGTCACGGCGGCGTGGCGTGGCCGGCTGTGGGCCTTAGATATTTTTTTACCAGGGAGAGATTTATATTTTTTTGATAAAGGAACGTATTTGTTAAATACAATTTAACAGTCTTCTAAATAATTGGAGATCACGTTTAGTGAAAATTAATCATTTCATTATTTTCAGTTGAAGAGACACTGAGCGTTTTTAATTTTTAATCATGTAGCGGTATCTACAACGCCACATGCGAACAACGCGTCATACTGACGTCACGCAAATCCTGCATCTCGCAAGCAGAGTTTACCGCGCACTTAGCATAGATACAATTTCCCAACATCAATCGTTGGGCAATTACCCGCCAGACACAACACCCGTCTGGTCGGAGGATCCTCCCTTTTCTATGGAGGATGAGTGAACTTTACACCCTGTTCCTCATGCCTCCAAACTGGTGACCCCGAGTATGAACGTCAGCGCAGCCTTCGTGCAAACACTTCAGCGTGACGTCATCATCATCACTCCCGTAAGCTTCAGCGGCGAGTCGCGGCGAGTCACCCAGCCAGCCAGCATCCACGGCTTCAACGGGTATCCTGACCACCAGCATGCAGCGTCCGCGCATACCTGGTCATCACCCTCAGCCTCATCAGCAACCTTGGCACAGCACACTGCACCTTCGGCCGGTCAACAAGCAGAGCACCCTCTCCTGGTCGACGCAGCAGCCAGCCTCAACCCGGCGCTGTACGACATCCGACACACTGGAGTATAACGCAGCGCCACCCCGACTCACTGGGGACATCTCCGCAGACAGTTCCGACTCACCGTGAACTATGCGGCAACCGGTTCCGACTCACTGGAACCTCAGCTGGCCTGGCAAGCATCGCAAGATACAAGACTCAGCCCACTATCGACCTCCGGTCTCCGGAGGGGAGTGATGTAGCGGTATCTACAACGCCACATGCGAACAACGCGTCATACTGACGTCACGCAAATCCTGCATCTCGCAAGCAGAGTTTACCGCGCACTTAGCATAGATACAATTTCCCAACATCAATCGTTGGGCAATTACCCGCCAGACACAACACCCGTCTGGTCGGAGGATCCTCCCTTTTCTATGGAGGATGAGTGAACTTTACACCCTGTTCCTCATGCCTCCAAAATCACATCACTATCTATCTATACATATAATAAAAACTAAAAAGAAAATATTTATCAACATAACTGTTAAATATGTATAATTAAGTAAATTCTATAATAATGTAAAAAACTAAGAACATAAAACAATCATATATAAGTAATTAAAGTAGTATCATCTAAGTGAGTAGGTATTGCTGGCTCTTGATATAGAAAAAATAAAATATTAAAATTTCAATAACAACAGCACATAGGTAATTATAATAAGATATGGCGGACGTAACTTTATTCCTACACACTTACACCAAAAAGCAAAATACATAGCTGTCATGGATAAATAAATACTATCTTAGTTAGCCTCAAAGGATTTAGTCGTGAACGTTTCGAGATTATCACGAGTTCAGCTGTGGAAAAGACTCTCGCACGGGGCGTGCTGCTGTTGGCTGGTATATTCAAAATTGGGCATGTAAGAGCATACAGTGCAGGCATAGAAGTTTTCCTGTCTTTGCAGTACTGTAGAACGTCTCCACCGCAGTTATTTTCGTTTTATAAACATCAATAGTAGTCGAAGTTGCTGCCATTGTTAAAACTAAACAACAACACACGTTCACTCGGTGAAATATTCGACTCAACTGAGTGAGCGACGAGCGTGGCGAGGCGACTAGACGAACTAATGCGGGCGGGCTGCGCGTGCGTGCGGGAAAGCTAGTTGCGACTCGTCGCGACGACGCGCGACGGCGCGCCGCGTGCGCCACTCGGCGACGACGCGTCGACGTGAACTCACGGCGACGGCGGCGCGCCGGCGCGGCGCTCATATCTAGTACGAATATAAAAAAAGCTTAAAACAATTTAAAAAAAAAAACTATTGGAAAATAGCCACAAATAGAACAAAATAGGTGTAAACGTGGAACCCTATAAAAAAAAAAAATAACCTTGAGATTATGACCCTACGTAAGTACGTATGAAATTTTTTGATTATATGTTGTCCCGTCGGGGGACCGCTCTAATTATTAGCCTAAAGTTCTGTTAAAGTTTAAAATATTAGTGGTCCCCCGACGAGTAACGTAACGTTATTTTTTTCTTTTAGAGTTTCACGTTTACACCTATTTTGTTCTACTTCCGTGTTTTGTATCGTTAATTTAATAAAACCAGATAAAATAGTGGTCATTTATTATTTAAAAACGCAAAGAAACATTTTTTATGACTTGGCAGTATGAAGTAGGTACCCAAGTCGAATGACACAACAAAATCATGATGAAAATTAAAAAAAAATCTTTTATAAAGTTTCGTGGCGGGAATTAGCTATTCTCATCTTCAATTTAGCAACATTTTTGAACAGTAAAAATACTGTTACCTATATACTTTATGCCTGTTTCATTTTCTAGCAATCGAAGTGAAAAGCAGTGTTTAACTCGGGCATAAAAACGAGCTATTTTATCCCATCTTTTATGCATTAGTTGTAAAATCTACTATTATTTCAATGTAGTCACATAATTTAATTAATATACGTATACATACATAGGTAGGATAGAAAATATGTACCTAATATATGGAATCATGGTCACCCTATCAGTTGTAATATATGATATTTTTGATCCTATTTATTTCTTAAAGTACTAATACTGCAGTTTCGCAATTTATTTGGAACGAATGTACTCCTATAAATAATTCAGAAAGACGAATTTCGTAAACAAACTTGTCATATTTAAAAAGATATAGGCAACTATAGAGGGCCGTGCTGAATGAACTAAAATTGGTTTATTTTTCAAATTTAGCAAGTTGTATGAGAAACCAATGCGGTACATATGTTACTTGCCAAACATCAATTATTCTTTAATAGTTTTTGGCTAAGATTGTTTTGTCTTTTTTAGATATTTTCTTATAATTTTTTTTTTCCAGCACGGCCCCCTCTCCACTTCTATATATTATTTGTCATTACGAATTCACAATATCTGTTGCGGTACATATAACGTGTTTATAGAGTACATTCCTTGAGTTTAAGAAACTTTTTAATACGCTATATATTTTTCAAGTTACACGGGGGCCGTGCTGAAAACGTTTGGCTGGCACGGCCCCCTTTTTTTGCAAATATCTTCAAAAGTACAGAGGTACATTGAAAAAGAAAACGGTACATATACTCCTAGAGGCGAGTACATTGCATTAGTGCACACCTAAAACACAAATTCTGGGGGGCCGTGCGGGGCAAACGTACATCGTGTGCTGAAGCGTTATCATGGTGAAGAAGAATCACGCTTTAATAGTGTTGATGAAAATTTTAAATAGTGATGGATGACCCAGTGGTAACAGCCTTGAGTTCTAGCTCGTAGGTTCGAACCCAATGACAGGCGCTTTACTTAGTGTAAATTATTTCGTCACCACTGCTTTCAAAACAGTGAAGCAAAACATCTTAATCAAGTTTTAAAATGAAAAATTGAAACGAAGTATCAGTACCTACCTACCTATTTAGGTATTTAAAGGTATCTCAAAAAACAAAAACCACTAACAGAAAAAGAATTGTATTTTGATCAAATCTGTAATAGATATAGATCTCAAATCTCAATAGGTATAAGTATGTAAAATGATAGATAATGCATCAGAAAGAATTGAACGGGAAATCAATTCTTACATATCGCGTGTTTTCTCGAAACAGGTACGTTTATTAAGTCACGACTCTAGGGTTTCCTAGGACTGCGGTGAACGCCACATAGCGTCGGCAATTACCCGTCGAATAACTTCACTGAAACGTTATTTATTAATGTAATTTGGTGTGTTTTCTTAGATTTGACACCGTAAAATCAAACCCCGACGCCATTATTTTCATGTTGGCCATTATGTGGCGCCCAGCGCACCTCTAGGGGGCACAATAAAAGTAAACATAAAGAATTATTATTATACCTATACTTAATTTTAAAATATTATCAATAAATCACAATTCTTCATGTTTACTTTTTCTTCTGTGTGGAAAAGACCAAAATTCTGAAGGTAAACCTCTCGCGTCTCTTTCTCTCTTCACAAATGCCGAATATGATGACACACAGTTGCCAATGAAATAGTTAGCTTGACCAAGAATGGCTAAGTCTTGATGTGGATTCGTTGGCTGTAACCTGATAACTGACACTTCAGTATGATGTAGTGCTTTTTTGAAATCATTTATCATATGATTTGAGTCTGATGCCACAAATATGTATTTTATGTTATCCAGTTTCTTGATGGCTCTCTTCACTTGCCTGAAATTTTGTAATAGATTAGTACCTATTTAATAGTTTGTTTTTTAAACTTACACTCTCACCGCCATGTGGTACGCTTGCAGCCCACAAATATTCTAGCGTAGTAGGGCACCTACACTTTTATGTTTTGAGTATGGTTGGTGCGACATGCCAGCGCACCACAAAGTTCACACCAAAATATTTGTTTAGGGTTAGGTACGTAAGGCGAGAACAGTCATTTTGATCTATATTTTCTTGACCACTAAATCAAACGTCATAAGAAATGTATTTTTAGACTCCTTAAAAAGCTCTTTATATCAATATCATATACAATCTGATAATTTTAACTTTTTTCATGTGCATGCATAAATATGCATTCCAGTTATACATGCTCTTGTACGGTTTAAAAATTTTCTGCATGTATTTTTTTTTTTTTGTATACGCTGGCAGGCCAATTATCGTGCAACTTTTTTAATGTGGATTGAATTTATGATATTCATGGCGGTAAGACTGATAAAAAATCACCAAAAGTAATGTCATTCATTCAAAGAGCTTACTTGATTATATCGGCAGGCTGTGGTAGACACATAGATAATGATAGTGGTCCTCTTTCATTTTTATATCCCACACACTGTGGGGCGGCAAATAACATAGTGCTGTCTTTAACATGCTGACAAGCTTTTATCCAATCCTGCCCATTTCTCAAATGTATACCCAGGAAACCACCTCCATTCATATTCTTCTTTATAAATAATCTTGTCTTATTTACTATATCATCACTCCACCATAGGTGCTTTTGTAAATGGACATTTTCTTTTTGTACTGGGAAACTTGCAGGGGCTCCTGTGATTGATAAAAACATTATTAAATAAAAATTCATACATAATAAAATAAATAAAATCATTACCTAAAATGTTTGATATAAAAGTAATATTGATTTATTACTAAAATTTCTAACACTATAATAACAAGTAATCTGTAGTAACTAACTGTGATATCAGCATGTCTGCTACAAATGTGGTGATATATTATGGTCTGTTCCAAAAGTACCTGATGAAAATGTAAACAAAAGGAACAGAAAACGAACCTGTGGATGCCAATTAGTATTGTCACTTACAAATTTAGTGCTTTGATTTGATTATTTAAATACTTAAACCTGAAAATCAAGTTTTTCATCTCCTTTTCAGAGGGTTTGTACTTTTTTTACATTTGCATCATATACTTTTGGGACAGAGACAGTACCTATTGGCGCCTTAATCAAAGCAAAGTTAAAAAAGCAGCTGAGTTCATATTTAAATGAGATTCTGGAATTCTGAACTTTTTGCTTGAACTTACATTGGAAGAATTATAGCAGAACTGTGCAGCATTCTCAATCTACAAGTTTGAAGGAGATAAGTAGAATTCTATTTACTGTATGTTATGTGAACAGTTAAAATATTCCAGTCTAGCATATGGGGTTTTTGCTATGAGAGAGCAAAGAAAGAATAATAATAAGAATGCACTTACCAGTAAAGGCCAGAACAGGCCACTGTTCAGGAGGATATTTTTGTTTCCATTTATCTATCATTGCTTTGTTATGTACATCATAATTTAGAGGCCCATAAAATTCAGAATCAACAAAATCAATGTTGAATGTATCCCAGAATGGACCAAATGGGTTTCCAGATTTTGCATTGCAACTTTTTTCAAGTTCACCCATTCTTTGAGTGTAACAAAATGAGATTCGATTCGTAGCTGGCCAAATAACAGAGGCCACATCAATCATGAAGTTCTCCATTGTGATCACATTATGATACAAAGATAAACCTTCGACTTTAAAATATGTATTAAAAGGTACTTGTACAGATTTAGGCTCACCAAATCTGTATTCTACCCATGGAGGAAGAACCAAAGTTCTATTCAAACCTTTACTAAACGCCAATGCTCCCAAAAAGTGATCTGCTTGATTACCAAATCTGCCTAAAAATTAATATTAATTATTGTAATAAAAGTAGAAGGATTCGTATGTACTACATCAAGTAGAAATGGATAAATTTATTTAGAAATTCTTGAATTGTGTTTACTTACCCATACAAGGACAGTACAGAATGAAGCCATTATTGTCATAACAGAAAACACTTTCGATGTTAAGGAGAATATGAAGTAATAATAGGATGAAGTGTTTCGGCATGTTGAAAAAACGTTGGGTATTCGTTTCCTAAAAAAATAAACATAGTCTGCTCTACCGTCTGAGTATTGTGATGGTGGTGCCGTATCTAAAAATTCTAAAAAAGTACTCTTTGGCCGTATCGTAGGGAATGCCGATTGGCGCCGACGACGCCGATTGCCATGCCATGCGAGTATATTTGTTTTTTTTTTTTTTTTTTTCCTTCGCCCTTCTTGGGCAGGCTAAGGTCTTGGACCATACCGCCTCGTCTTCAGTCTCTACGTCCTTCTTGACTAAACGTAAGGCCAAAGCCTCGTCTTCAGTTACATCCTTCTTGTTCAAAAATAATTAAGGCCGAAGCCACGTCTTTAGTTTCAATCTTCTTGTCCAAAAGTAAATAAGGCCACAGCCACGTCTTTAGTAGTTTATACCTTGTGAGTATATTTGTTCTGTGTGCCATGCCACTGACACTGATACCTGACAGTTGACACTGACAGACCTACAGCACAGACTAAGGATGCGTTCCGAGTTGCGCTGTAATTAATTTGAGCATGCTTATTCCCGTTCCGAATCAGCGTGAGCGCGATAACAATGTCCCGTGAATCGTCATAGATGACGTCATGACATGCGCCATTTTTCGACAACGCCGACCATGCCATAAAATACCATGGCCACGTACTGTGTAGCATGTAAGGTTTAGTTAAGTATATTTTAGGTTACTTTGTCGCAATAGATTTATCTGTAAGTAATGGCAAATAAAACATTTCATGTGATAATTAAATAAATAAAAATATCAGGGTTGGATCTAGTATCGTTTGGCAGGAGTTGGGGGGTAAAAGGGGTTAAAGCTGGTAGGGGTTGGGTCCCCGATTATAACGCTACCACTCTTATTAAAAGATAGTGCACATTTTCCGAAAATTAACTAAAAAAAAATCTACCCTTAAGGGACTACTCACACTTATTCAGCTCTATTCAGCTTATGTCCATATAAAACAACGTAATTATAAATGTAAAGGAGCTGAGTGTAGGAGGTGGTGAGTGCTCTGTTCCCTTCACGGGGGGGGCATACTCCCCTGCCTATGGCTCCGCCACTTGCGGTGCCCGAAGCGGACCACGCGGACGACGACGACGACACCCCTGAAGTGACTGGGGTAGATCTGAGAGCGGCGGTAGGCAGGCTGAAGGCCAAAAACACCGCCCCAGGACCCGACGGCTTGCCGGCTAAAGCCTGGGTCCTCGAGGGCTCTCGGGCCTCGACTGGAGGCGCTCTTAAGCGCATGCATGGAGAGAGGCCAGTTTCCACTCCGTTGGAAGACGGGGAAGCTGGTCCTCATTCAGAAGCCAGGGCGCCCTGCGGACTCTCCGTCCGCATACCGGCCCATAGTGCTGCTCGACGAGGTTGGCAAGCTCTTTGAGAGAGTCTCTGGGCCGGATCTTGCGGATTGCCAGTTTGGCTTCCGCAAGGGGCGCTCGATGGTGGACGCCATCATGCTCGTGAGAGCCCTCACGACGGGGGACGTGGTGTCGCGGGGTGGGGTAGTCGTGGCGGTGTCACTCGACATCGCCAACGCGTTCAACACCCTGCCCTGGAGCTGCATTGGGGAGGCACTCCGGTATCACCGGGTGCCGACCTACCTCCGTCGAGTAGTAGGGGCGTATTTGACGAACAGAGCCGTCATCTACTCCGGTCGCGACGGGAACTGGAACCGGCGAGAGATGTCGTGCGGTGTCCCACAGGGATCGGTTTTGGGGCCGCTCCTGTGGGACATCGGTTACAACTGGGTGCTGCGGGCCGACCTCCCTGAAGGCGTCAGCGTAGTTTGCTACGCTGACGACACGCTGGTCCTGGCGCAGGGGAGGTCGCATCAGGCGGTGGCCGACGCGATGACACGCGGGATTGCGATAGTCGTGGAAAGGATCCGGCGGTTGGATCTCGAGGTGGCATTGCACAAGTCCGAGGCCATGTCCTTTCATGGGCCCCGGTACGGGCCACCTCCGGGATCCCAAATAGTGGTAGGAGGGGTTCACATCGGCGTCGAGACCACGATGAGGTACCTGGGTCTCGTCCACGACAGCCGATGGAACTTCGTCGAGCATTTCCGACGTTTGGCCCCCAAACTGGAACGGGCCTGGGCCGCCCTAAAGCGGCTCTTGCCCAACCTAAGGGGGCCAAACGCCTCCTGCCGGAGGCTTTACGCGGGGGTCGTGCGGTCCATGGCCCTATGTGGGGCCCCGGTATGGGCGCATTCACTGCGGCTGCGAGCCGCACACTACCTGTACGCGCCCCAAAAGGTGGCAGCTGTAAGGCTGATCCGGGGCTACCGCACGATCTCGGGCGAGGCAGCAAGCCTCCTTGCCGGACTGCCGCCATGGGATCTGGAGGCGATAGTCCTCGCGCGCCTATATGATTGGCGCGCGGAGGCACTACGCCGGGGGGAAACTCCGCATCGGCGGCAAACCGTGGCGGAGCAGACGAACCTCCGGCGCGATCTCATGGTGGCATGGAAGGAGCGACTATCGCAACCTAGCGCAGTGCACGCCACGATAGCGGCGGTAAGACCCCTCTTTGAGGAGTGGCTAGAGAGGCGTCACGGCGTTCTCACCTACCGCCTGACGCAGGTCCTCTCCGGACACGGATGTTTCGGGAGGTTCCTGCACATCATCAGGCGGGAGGAGACGCCCGGGTGTCACCACTGTCAGGATCGCCCAGAGGACACGGTGGAGCATACGGTGGAGGTCTGCCCCGCTTGGGCAGAGCACCCGCCGTGTCCTCGTAGAGGCGATCGGCAGCGGCGGTGACCTCTCGCGTCCGGCCCTGGTTCAAGCCATGGTCCGAGGTGAGAGGGAGTGGGAGGCAGTCACCTCCTTCTGCGAAGCAGTCATACTAGCGAAGGAGGTGGCGGGGTGGACGACGGACAGGACCTCACGCCTCAGCCGCCGCGGGAGACGCTCCGGGCTTCGGGAGTCGCGTGACGACTCCCGGCCACCGTAGGCGCGGGCCTGCGGGCGGAGAGTAATGGGTAACTCACCGTCCGATCAGGACCAGGCCCGTGCCGGACGGCGTGTATGTGAAGGAACACGGGTGGGTTTTAGTCAGTAAGAGTCTGACACTCCCTTCTGCTCCACCCAGAGCGGGAGGAGTCATTTGATGATTTACCATCCTGAAAAAAAAAAAAGGAGCTGAGTGTGAGTAGTCCCTTATTCAGCTCTATTCGCGTTTCGCTGAACGATTTTGGTCACACTTATACAGCTTGGCAAAAAAGTCGTGAAAATAATGGTGGCGCCACCATCGTGCATGTTGTAACCCTATATAGCACGACTAAAACGGTTTTGATAGTTAGTTTTTTTTTTTTAATAAATGTGAATATTAGCGGGTTTTATGAAAACAAGAAAAGCTCTGGAACGTTTGTTCAGCCACTGCCTAGAACGATAACATTTGCAGTTATTTAATTTAATGAATTAAAAATAAAATTATCATAGAACAATTCTCGTAATTTTAAGAACGTTCACAGTCTGATCTCAGTCTCAATCTGTCAAAAAATACTTCTAATTTCCCTACATTTTGACAAGTTTTTGACATTTTTTTGTCACCGAGATGAGACTGCGACTAGATTTTGAACGTTTTAAATTACGAGAATTGGGCTTCTGGTATTTCAAAACACTTTGATGTCAACTAATCCCACATTATGTGAGACAATTTTGTTTTACAAAACCTGGGGTCTTGTAAAACACTTGGCACCTTGTCCTTCTATCGCAATTCGTCTTATAGTACTGATGGATTTACCTAAAAAATACTATAGTTTTTTTTGTTCAGTGATTAATGCAGTATTAACAAAAAGTATCAAAATTATACGAACGCGCTGCATTCCGCAACTTGTCGATAACGCCCGTATAGTAAAAGTACTTTGTGGATAAGGAGTCGAGAACCATCCTTGCATACAGCGCTGTTGCGCCGCGTTCGACGTCATACTATTGTAGTCTTTGTTCGACGTTGAATGCGGCGGAACAGCGCTGAACGCGACAGAACAGCGCTGAACTCTATCTATTTCACACGCATGATAGTAACTTTGTTCTCATTTTAAACTTGTTTGCCGCGAAAGCTGAATAGACGCGGAAAGCTGAACGGATGCGTACGCGTCTCCATACAAAAACGTTGTTTTCTATGGGCATAAGCAGAATAGAGCTGAATAAGTGTGAGTAGTCCCTTAATTAGATAAAAAGCAAAAACGAAACGCTAAAATGGGCGATTGACAACTAAATCTGTCCAGTATATTGTGCAAAATGTAAAATTATAAATATATTGTAAAATGTCGTGCAAAATCGATAAAACGAATTGTAAAAAAAAATATAAATGTTATGTTGTTTTATTTGTTTTACACACTTCTTTTCCTTTGAGCTATTTTCGGTCACTGTTTTGTAGGCCCATTTGAAGATTTGAGAATGAAAAAAAATCTTTTTAACTAAAAATTTAAGCAACGTAAAAAGAAACTGAACATGACTGAACGTAGAAAATTTTCGTCGGTTAATAAAATAAAAAAGCGGCCAAGGGCGAGTCGGACTCGCCCATGAAGGGTTCCGTTGAATTGATTGAATGAAAGGTAAATTGACGTTTACGATTTATGACGTATTAAAAAAAAATACTTACTAGATCTCGTTCAAACCAATTTTCGGTGGAAGTTTACATGGTAATGTAGGTACAGACGCCAGCAGGTCAAGCTACCCGAAACTGTCAAATTTTCCCAATCAATCTTAAACCTAATGCTATAGCGATAAAGTTGAAAATTTATTAAGGGGGGGGGGGGGTTCACATTTTACTACGTTCGGAAGTGTTTCTCGCGCAAACTATTCAGTTTAGAAAAAAAATATATTAGAAACCTCAATATAATTTTTGAAGACCTATCCATACATACCCCACGCGTATGGGTTAGATGAAATAAAAATTTTGAGTTTCAGTTCTAGGTATGGTGAACACCCAAAATTTTTTTTTTTTTCTATTTTTGTGTGAAAATCTTAATGCGGTTCACAGAATACATCTACTTACCAAGTTTCAATTCAACAGTATAGTTCTTATAGTTTCGGAAAAAAGTGGCTGTGACATACGGACGGACGGACAGACAGACAGACAGACATGACGAATCCATAAGGGTTCCGTTTTTTGCCATTTGGCTAACCCCAAAAATCTGATGTCCTAAAAAAACTTGAGAGGTGTCAAGGGACACCCGGATGGAACGAAGTTCAAAGAGAGAGAGAGAGAGAGAGACAGACAGAGAAACAAGCGCACGCCGCCGCACGGCTTACAACTTTCCAACTTTTGGTCTTAATTTTTTCCGTCTAGCCCCCTTTCGCAACGCGCGATAAGGAACTTCGCTCCAAAAAAAATCAGTACCTACCTACAGGGTCAATGTGTATGGAACAGCTGATTTTTATTAAATAATCGATCGCCTTTCGTGGATTTCTTTTTTTCCACTACTTTCAACACACCTTCTATTCTTAAGTATTTGTTCAGATATGTATTTGGGCCAATTTTAAGTTAATAGATCAACGGAATAGTTTTTCATATAAACCGAGTTCACTGTTTTCACTCCCGTAGGGGTGTTATGGAGAGGGTTATGCTTGAAGTTTCCCTGCGTGATCGAATCAGAAATGAAGAGATTCGCAGGAGAACCGACATAGCCCGAAGAATTGCCAAACTTAAGTGGCAGTGGGCAGGGCACATTGCTCGCAGAACAGATGCGACTGCGTACCGGAAGACGTAGCGTTGGAAGACCTCCCGCAAGGTAGACCGCCGCAGAAACCCGTTGGGTGCGAGAAGCACAGAACCGGTCGAAGTGAAGGTGCTTGGTGGAGGCATAATATCCAGCAGTGGACGTCTTTCGGCTGAAATGATGATGATAAGGAGTGTTATTTAAAAAAATTGTTTGGTATATTTCAATTACTTGATTTATTAAACCAATTTTTGAGTTAATCAAGCCACGCTGTAAAATTCTCCCCTAAACTCAAATCATTTATTTCAATTAAACCATATACCTAAAGGCACTTTTGAATTGTCAAGGAGTCAGTTAGTCAGAAAATATTTTTATTTATTTATTTATTTATCAACCTTACAACTATCATTACAGGCCTTAACTGTTAATTTTAAGTTGTTATCTACACTGTCGCATTAGGACAGTGTAGTTATCAACTTAAAATTAACTTATTTAACATTACATACATAACAACAAATAATATAACTATTTACCCCTAACTAACTATATTTAATAAAACTCTTGCGAATTCACTCAAAGAGCACGAAAAAATATTCAGTCTGTCATGGACTTCGTTCACCACACGGACTGTTCGGGTGAGGGGTGCTTTAGTAGATTAGTTTTGGCCACAGGCACATTTAGCATTTGCGGGCTTCTCCGCCTCCACACGTACCGGTCCGGGACTCTAAGTTCCAGTTGACGCAGCACTCCCGAGTTATGTGCTACGCCACGCAGTAGCTTCACTAAATACGCAGCAAGACTGAACTCCCGGCGAACCCTGAGCTCATTATACCCCACCATACCCAGTACAAATAGTGTGGAGTACATCAACTGGTAGAACGGATACACCCCATACCTAGTTTAAAATACAAGTGCCTTGTAAACTTGTTCTGTACCCGATCTAACATGACACTGTATTTGGCTTTATGTGGCGCCCAAATGACCGCACTATGTTCAAGATGGCTTCTAACTAGTGCGTTATACAACACCTTGAGTGTGGTAATGTTCGTAAACCCCTGTGACTGCCTCAATACGAAACCTAGGTTTCTCTACGCAAAGCTAAGGTCTAAGGAAAACTAAGGTCTGGAGTGAGATACATGCCTAGATCGCGTACCTGCGACACTCATTGCATTGGTGCCCAGGCGCGGTGCGAGGGGGGGGGGGTCTTGGGGGTTATGACCCCCCCAAAATCATCCAAGCTATCAAGAGTCTGAATCACTTACTTGTCTTACTAACTTAACTGCACTTGAGCCACAGAGACCCCGATGGGCATTTACAAAATCATTAAGAACATAGGAGACATGGGGACCGCCGACAGAAGTGAAAACTTGAACTATGAAATGATAGTGGGTTTTTTAACGCGCCTAAAAAGTTTTTATTTTAATAAGCCTGTAATAAAATGTAGGATGCCAGAGCGAGGGAAGCAATTGGGCACTCCACTTGTACAGACGCCAGCACATCAAGCTACTACAATCTGTCAAATTTCTTTAATAGATTTTCAACTTTATTACTAAGGCATTAAGGTTCAAAGTTGATTGGGAAAATTTGACAGTTTCGGGTAGCTTGACCTGCTGGCGTCTGTACGTAAGGTTCGAAAGGCTTAGGTTAGGGCCTGATTCCAAAACCTAAACTGCTGTAAAACGAGTTTTAAGCTTTTCGTCATCCAAACTAATATTATAAATGCGAAAGTAACTCTGTCTGTCTGTCTGTCTTTGCTTCACGCCTAAACTACTGAACCGATTTGTGTGAAATTTGGTACAGACATAGTTTGGAACTTGAGAATGGACATAGGATAGTTTTTATTACAATAAATAAAATAAAAAATAAAATTTATTCCGGACATACAGCGCCATCTATTGGCCAAGAGTCGGCATCAATTCAGTACTGAAAATTCATCGGAAAAATGTAAATAAATAGTAAAAAGGTATGAAAATATAATATACCGTAACCTGGTCCTACTTTGCACCAAAATTTGCTCCAACTTTTTTTTTTAATCCACATCTTTTTAAATCTTGCCTAAATCAGTAATCTTATGTATTAAATAGTACTATTAAAGTTTAACCTGACATTAAATACATTATTGTATTTAGTGACCAAGTTTTTTATTTTTTTTATTTCTTTTGGAGCAAAGTAGTTCTTATGCAGGGGGTAACTTTGCACCGTAATTTTTCTTCACAGGTTTGTCATTTATTTTTCAATGGAGCATAGTTTTATTTAGTCATTTTTACTTTGCTCCGATAGTACAGGGTAATAGAAACCAGATGTGTTATAAAATCACCTTTATTTACGAGAGATCAATTAAAAATCACATTTTGGTTTGCCATAGGATCATATTTTCTTAATTATTACAGTTAACTACAACATTTTGTAAATAATTCAAAAATAAACAATATTGTTGTGCTCTAGCACAAATTATCAATAAAACAATCATTTATGAGATCAAAAAAATTATAAATTTTCAAAAAATTCTACTTATTAACTTAGGTTCCCCATATTTGGTTCAGTTCTGGCACAGAATAAAAGTCTCTGCGTCCAATTTTTTTCGGTGTGTTTATGCTGCCAACTAGGTACATCATTCCATGTATAGTATAATTCGTCTTTAGGAAGAGGCCACTTCCAGTTCTTCAAAGAACGCTTCATTGATGATATAACAGCCCCATTTTTATTAACTTTCATAATCACGCCGGGAAACAGCTCACCTTCGTATTTAAAAATGACATATTGACCTTCTTTTTTTACCAAAGGCTGTAACGCTAGATTCTCTGAATCTCTAGAATTTAAAATGTTGGGGTCTTCGTTTTCAACGTCACTTAGTGGCCCTTCAGAGGAATCTCTTAGAGACATTTGATCATCACTTTCGCTGCTATCACCATTAATAATAGCAGAAGACGAACTAGGGACGCATTCTATTTCACCAGTTGTCGGCGAAACAAGCATCTGATCCGCTACACTTTTGCCTGGTATTAACTTTAGCTTTTTTCTGCCTCTGTTGGTTGCAACACCCTGAGTCCATGCATTTCTTTTTATTTCCAGGCTTTGTACGAAAGAATCATTAATTGCCTCTGTGTTAATTGCATGGGGTAGTCTATCTAGGAGAGGTTTAGCATCTAAAGGATAGATTCCGCATTTTCTAAATCCAGCTTTGAGGTTATTAGCACTGTTCAAGGTTATTGCATCCACTAAACGTCTTAACATTTGAGGGAAAATACCCTTTGGGAGAACTGTATTCTTATACCCACTCGCACTAGATTTCCAGTCGGACAGAATGGACCTCCAAGCAACTTTCAGTGGGCGGAAGAACGCCACATCTAGTGGCTGTGTTAAATGAGTACTATTTGGTGGTAGACAAAGAAATGTGATGTTGTTTTCTTTGCATTGATTAATAACATCGAGAGAAATATGGGAAGATAAGTTATCTCCTATGATGGCTTTCTTTCCTGGCATTTTTTTCAATCTAGGTAACAACTGCGATTGAAACCAATCAGTAAATATGCTCATGTCAAACCAGCCGCTTTGGCTACAACTATAGCGAGTCCCTTCAGGTCCACCTTCCGTCCATGTTGTCCATAGACAGCTAGACTTGTATACGACGAATGGAGGAAGTAATTCGCCTTCAGCGCTTCCACAAAACATAATTGAAATACTGGATTTTGATGAATTTCATAGAAGTTCCGGGTACTTGGTGCCACTTTTAATAATCACTTTTTTATTGCCGGGATCATCCGTGACGTTTGTTTCGTCATAATTCCATATATTACTGGCTGGCACATCTGCGAGCTCTTGTCTAAGATATTCAATGTATTCAGTTAAAATGTCAGGAGTGATGGCGGCCCTAGCTCGCCTAATATTTGCAGCAAAGCGTCTGGATAAATCAGGGTGGCGACGTAAAAATGACGCGACCCATTCGGTACCTGGCAAATTATTTTTAAATCTTAAAACCGTTCGTCCAGTTTTATCAAGATAAGCTTTTACGATACAACGAAAATCAATTTCAGATAAGGGGAATCCGTACGTTCCCATCAATTTAATGCAACTAGAAAACTGTGATTCTTCTTCATCATCAAAAACTTGAGGATGTCCTGGTGGTTTCACGTCTATATTATTTTTTCTGGCTTTAATGTAATTAATTATAGTCCTTCTAGGAATATTAAAATGCTTTTCAGCTTCTCGTTGGGTCATGGTTTTATTTTCTAATGTCAAAAGACATTCTTCTAATTTTTCTTTGCTATATGCTTTGTAGCGCCTTGCATCAGCTCGTCTTTTATATTTTCTAGGCATGTTTCTAGCCTAAAACAAGTAAAATACATAAGTAAGTAAACATAGATGAAAAAATTAAACTATGGGTATTCTTTGCTCCAGGCGCATTATTACCTCAAAAGTAGGCGCAAAGTATACCCAAGTCAAAGAAACTGATACAAGAAATACAAAGCTGGCATTAAACACAAAATATCACCTTAATCTGATAGTTTAGAAAACACGTTAACTAATTAAATGCGACTGTAATTGTTTAAATCACAAGTTTAGTAGATGTTAATAGATTTTACTCACTTTTAAATTTTCACCTCGAAGAGCGATGCACTTCTACCACACACAGAAAAAAATAATGGCTGACTTTGACATCTGTCAACTCTGGTGTTGCTAGATTAAGAACAATATTTTCATATAAAAATATTGGAATCTACTAAATAGTAGAGTATCAGTACGCAAAATCAGATTTAATCATTTTTCGGAAGTGGAGCATTTTTACCACCTTAGGAGCAAAGTAAGACCAGATTACGGTAATACAACTTTTAGTACAAAGAAAATGCTCTAACGGAGTATAGATAATTTATTAGTACTATATGTCGAGTTGGTGATCGCGCAATGGTGTCGATCGTTACAAGAGTTCGGTTCATGTTATTGTTTTAAGTCATCGGAAAAAAGTAAATAAATAGTAAAAAGGTATGAAAAAAATAATATCAATATAATAAAACTTTTAGTACAAAGAAAATGCCCGAACGGAGTATAGCTAAATAATCCGAGTTGTCACTATGTTCGATAGATGGCGTTGGGAATGTTGGGATCGAAATAGATCGCGCTATGGTTTCGTTACACGCATTTGGTTGGGTATCGGCCGAGCGCTTCGGTACTGTCGTGGAATTGTGGATTGATCGTTTCGTAAATTTAAAATTGGCTCCGTTGTATTAGTAGATTAAAAGGTTTATTTGTTGGGTTGTCTGGTGGTTGTTTTCAAAATTGGTTCCGTTGTATATCTTCAATTCAAACGCAGAGCTCATTATGTTGATTTTTGAAGAGTTCCCTAGAATATCTTCCACATTTCATTTTTGAAGAGATCCCGCGAGATCGGGAACTATGTGGGTAAAACCAAAAATCTGCCGGAAGTCACTATTCTACGCGAACGAAGTCTCGGGCAAAAGCTAGTAATTCCATAAAGTAAGTTCTCTTTCTGTATAATGGTCAAAAGAAAACCGAACCTATTTCAAAGAGGGGTGCAAGAATTTTCAGGCTCGCTTCACTCGCTCACATTCTATTGATCCTTGAGCTTTTCTTCTTAACTCATAAGTTGACAAAGCGAGTAATTCCTACTCCTTTTGGAATGATCAAAAGAAAATCGAACCTATCCGAGAGCGTGCAAAATTTTCGAGCTCGCTTCGCTCGCTATTGCATTCTACAATCTCGTAGTTCCTTGGGCTTGGAACCCAGGACCTCATGCTCAGCAGTAACGCTGGCGACCACTAGACCAACGAGGAGATACACAAACGCCAGCACATCAAGTTACTACAATCTGTCAAATTTCTTTAATAGATTTTCATCTTTATCATTGACCTATTAAGGTTCAAGTTTGATTGGGAAAATTTGACAGTTTCGGGTAGCTTGACCTGCTGGCGTCTGTACCTCTCATATTAATATTCCTCGGCACCCATGGTGACCCCCCCCAAAATCTTGGGCTGCGACGTGCGACCGCGCCTGATTGGTGCTCTGTCTACTTTGTACTCGTAGCACATTGGAGTCCGCGTCCGAGTGAATGTTATCACCAAGCATTAGTCAACATTGAAGTTAAGCTTATTATTATGGCTCCACTCCACCACTCTATCAATGTCCTCCTGCTGGCGTTCACAATCCGACTTATCCTTAATCTCGAGCAGCAATTTAAGGTCATCTGCAAAAAATAAACATAAGCCATGTCTGACGACCTCCGGTAGGTCGTTTATCATTATAATAAATTCGAGAGGCCCCAAATTGCTGCCCTGGCTTACTCCGGACATTGTGTAGTAAAGTTCAAACTCACACCCATTGTAGTCCACATACTGTTGTCTGTCTTTCATTCAGCTCACGAAGAACTGCAATAGGTGTGGTGTACACGGGTACACCCGATCTCTGCAAGTTTTCTTAATAGGATATCGTGGATATCATTGTCGACGGTGTCAAATGCCTTTTTAAAATCTAAGTATGCCGCTTCAACCTGCACCCCAGCATCGACTGACGGTACTACCTTCGCCATGAAGTTGAGTAGATTGGTAGCAGTGCCGCGCTCCGGCCTGAATCCATCCTGAGCATCAGACAGCTGTGTGCGCACTGTGTGCACACAGCGCTAGATGGCGGACTCAAAAACTTTTGCAGGCATAGACAGCACTGCTACTGGTCTATAGCCGCTGACATCTGGCCATGCCTTACCCTTAGGAACCGGAATGACACGCGTGATTTTCCACCCTGCCTTGAACATCGCTTCTATAGGTGTTAAAGATATGATGAAGCGGTTCTGCTAGCACCCTGCCACAGTCTCGTGAACAGAAACGCTGGAACACCATCAGGACCAGACGAACTTTTCGGCTTAAGATTCACCAGCGCATCCTTTATGTCTTGAAGACTCAAAGTCCCTATATGCACACGTGCACTGATCGCGCCGACCTCCGCCGCCGCCTGCGCATTTAGTCGAGGAAGCTCCATATTGTACACGGATTTAAAAAAAATCCGCGAATTGCCCCGCACACTCATCATCCGCTAGATGTTGACTATCCCTTATGATACTTATTTGCCTATTTAATTTACTTCGCTTTGACCTGATAATTATATTGCCAGAATGATTTTGGATCTTTTGAGAATTGGTATGTACAGACGCCAGTACATCAAGCTACTACAATCTGTCAAATTTCTTTAATAGGTCTTCAACTTAATCGCTAAAGCATTAAGGTTCAAGGTTGATTGGGATTTGACAGTTTCGGGTAGCTTGACCTGCTGTCGTCTGTACCTACTGGATTTTATTTCTGTGTTCATTGTGTGCTCTTTCTATTGATTTTTTTACATGAGCTCTGCATTTAGTAAATTCATAGTAATCACTATCGAGCTTAGTCTTTTTGAAATTCTTATGAAGTTGGTTTTTAATCTTTATGTGTTTAATAATATCTGCAGTGTACCATACAGGATAAGCGTAACGCGAATTTTGTTGATTAAGCTTTTTACGGGGTACCTACACATTTTTCTAAAATATAGTTAAGTTTATCATAAAAGATATTCAACATCTCCTCCACAGCCTGCACCTCATAGATTAAACTCCAATCCGTGGAAGTTAACAAAGAGAACAACAACTGAAAATCGGCCTTAAAAAAGTTCAACCGCGGTCCAATACTGCGTGCGCTGCTTCTGACTCATTTATATATAATAGTCTAGATGCTTCTGACCGGCCGCGGCACATAGGCCTCGGGCGCGGGAGGCGCACACCGGTATGATATAGTACTCTTTGCGTGTGCTTGTCGACGGGCACAAGCGGCTCGTCTGCCCCACTACCAACACCTCTCCTATAAAACCTGTACTCAGAACCAAATCCAGCCCATAGTCCGGTTAAGTAGTTACGACCTCTCAAGGTCAACTACGAGATGCCATACATAAAAAAAAAAAAAAAAAAAAAAAAAAAAAAAACAAATCCAGCCTACTACTCAAACAATTAGGTATGTACTGCGTTACTTTGAGTAACCTTGCAATAGGACATTCATAATAATTAATAATATTAACAGGAACGAATATAAATTAAAATCTCCAATCACAATTACTTTTCTATATCTATCACATAGGTTTTCTAAATAAAATCATTTAATCATTCTCCGAACTACTGGTCCGCGCCTGACGTAAATTGACGTATTTTTAGTAGCCTTATCACGTCTAACCATGGAATTATTATTACTAAATAATTCCATGCGTCTAACTTGTCTATGGAGTATCTTAATTTGACAGGACTAAACTAATATTTATCTTCTGTCCTTTTCTTAATGAAATAGAAAGAAAAAGATGCACTGAACTCAATGATATTTTAGTAAACAGATATGTTATGAGCGCGCAAATCGTGAAGACTAGAAAACGTCCTAATTGGGACGTATTGCCTTTAGTCTGTGTCACGCACGTCTACGAGTGACACGGTGCGCGCTGCTACGTAATTACCATCCAAAATGCCATCTTGTGTATTTAGAAAGTGTACCAATTATGATACCAAAGTTAATAAAACACAAGGGATCTCATACCACACAGAAGTACACAATATACTTCGATTTATTAATATATTTCAATTATTTTCCTAATATTCTGATATTTGGAGGTTAGAAAAAAGAAAGAGATGGAAAATACATTTTTTGTAGTATGAACGACAAGGATGCGTGCACTCCGGACATAGAATAAAAGTACAGATGCGAATATTAGGCAGTAAAGTCATCTTTACAGCAGAGTTCTAGTTTCCCTTTTAATAACTTTTCTTTTATAATTTTGTTTGATATATTTAATTATAAATTAAACAAAAAAACTATAATTGATAAGTATACAACAGTTCGCCTCCATTCCGCTCACGAAATAAAAAAGCTCTCTAAGAGACAGAAAAGAAATAAATTAAATCTTTTCGAAGGTGTATGATTATTTTTACAATATAAATATATTTCTTTCTTCTTAAAACGTGTTTTATTTTTCACCTACCTACCTTTTAATAGTGTTTATTCGTTGCATAGGCACAAATCCCGGCTGCAAATTCTGTACACGCGGTTTGTACTTTCTGTCTAGTTAATTTGTTAGTCTATGATGCCAACGTGCGGTGATTGGTGGCCCGAATAATGTTTGTTTACATTCACGCGCAATTGACAACATCTAGCTGTCACTTTTTAGGGTTCCGTAGCCAAATGGCAACGGAACCCTTATGGATTCGTCATGTCTGTCTGTCTGTCTGTCTGTCTGTCTGTCTGTCTGTCCGTCCGTATGTCACAGCCGCTTTTTTCCGAAATATAAGAGCTATACTGTTGAAACTTGGTCAGTAGATGTATTCTGTGAACCGCATTAAGATTTTCACACAAAAATAGAAAAAAAACAATAAATTTTGGGGGTCCCCATACTTAGAACTGAAACTCAAAATTTTTTTTTTTCATCAAACCCATACGTGTGGGGTATCTATGGATAGGTCTTCAAAAATGATATTGAGGTTTCGAATATCATTTTTTTCTAAACTGAATAGTTTGCGCGAGAGACACTTCCAAAGTGGTAAAATGTGTGTCCCCCCCCCCCCTGTAACTTCTAAAATAAGAGAATGATAAAACTAAAAAAAATATATGATGTACATTACCATATAAACTTCCACCGAAAATTGGTTTGAACGAGATCTAGTGAGTAGTTTTTTTTTAATACGTCATAAATCGTAACGTAACGGAACCCTTCATGGGCGAGTCCGACTCGCACTTGGCCGGTTTTTTTCTTATTGGTTTTATCGAGCTATCCTTTTTCTATCCTTTTTACTTGTAGTGAAATGTAAAATGAATGAAAAGTGTGTATGTGTGCTGCCTCTCGGCGCGGAACACTTTTTAGGGTTCCGTAGCCAAATGGCAACGGAACCCTTATGGATTCGTCATGTCTGTCTGTCTGTCTGTCTGTCTGTCCGTCCGTATGTCACAGCCGCTTTTTTCCGAAACTATAAGAGCTATACTGTTGAAACTTGGTAAGTAGATGTATTCTGTGAACAGCATTAAGATTTTCACACAAAAATAGAAAAAAAACAATAAATTTTGGGGGTCCCCATACTTAGAACTGAAACTCAAAATTTTTTTTTTCATCAAACCCATACTTGTGAGGTATCTATGGATAGGTCTTCTAAAATGATATTGAGGTTTCTAATATCATTTTTTTCTAAACTGAATAGTTTGCGCGAGAGACACTTCCAAAGTGGTAAAATGTGTGTCCCCCCCCCTGTAACTTCTAAAATAAGAGAATGATAAAACTAAAAAAAATATATGATGTACATTACCATATAAACTTCCACCGAAAATTGGTTTGAACGAGATCTAGTGAGTAGTTTTTTTTTAATACGTCATAAATCGTAAAGTCAAAGTCAAAGTCAAATCATTTAATTCAAATAGGCACATAAAAGGCACTTTTGAACGTCAAAATTAAAATTAAATTGATTCTAGTCGCCCCTTCCAAAAGGTAGTTTTCGTATGGAGAAGAATGGGCAAGAAACTCCACCGTTACTCTTTTAAAATGTTTTACAATATTTTGCATACATTAATTATATAATTATATGTGAAGACGATGCACCTAAACATAAAATTACTATACCACAATAGGTAAAAAAATTAAAATGAATTAATGAAACCATGACATATAAATTGACTATGTGATAGGTACATGGTGCACACATATTTACAAACATTCCAAAAGTAGACTATTTTCATAAATAAATAATAAGGAGTAATAAGTCCGGATGCCTTTAGAAATTACAGAATGTAAATCAATGTCAAAGAGAATACAAAAAAAAAAGAATAAATTATACAATTACATTAGCAACCAGTTTGATTTTGTCTAGACTCTAGAGATTGTCCTATGGAGCAGGACCAGCATGTTTCCAAGCATTCTTATCTTGGATATAATCCTCTAATTTGTAATATCCTTGCTTACAAAGTGTAATTTTAATATAAGTTTTAAATTTTCTTTCATTTAATTGCAATATTTCACAAGGTATTTTGTTGTAACATTTAACACAGTACCCCATAAAAGATGTATGTACTTTAGATAATCTGAAAAAAGGTTGATCTAATTTATCTTTATTTCTAGTATTAAAATTATGTCTATCACTTATTTTATTAAAAAGATGTTGATTTTTTCTTACATACATAATATTTTCATAAATGAATTGGCAAGGTACCGTCATAATATTAACCCTTTTAAATAGTTCCCTAAGAGATTCGCGGCGACGTAGATTGTAAATGGCTCTGACAGCTCCTTTTTGCAAAATAAAAATGGATTCAATGTCAGCAGCCCGACCCCACAGTAAAATGCCATATGACATAATACTGTGGAAGTAACTAAAATAGACCAAACGCGCGGTTTCTTCATCTGTTAGCTGTCTTATCTTTCTAACAGCATAAGCCGCCGAGCTTAGCCGCCCCGCAATAGATGTTATATGAGGTCCCCATTGTAATTTCTCGTCTAGCGTGATTCCCAGGAAAACTGTTTGATTAACAAATTCTAGTTTTTGGCCATTCAATATGATGTCACATTCGCTACTTCTAACATTAGGTAATTTAAATCTAATGCATTTGGTTTTTTTTTCATTAAGTACTAAATTATTTACCGTAAACCAATCTTGGACCTGAAGAATAGAGTTATTCACGTCGTCAAGATTTTGTGACCTTCGGTCTATTTTAAAGATCAATGATGTGTCATCTGCAAATAACACCATCTTCGGTTGATTTTGAAGTAATTGGGGTAAATCATTAATATAAACTAAAAAGAGGAATGGACCCAATATCGAACCTTGAGGAACGCCCATTGTCATTTCAGACCCCAATGAGTTTACGCCATTTACTTGGACTTTAACCTTTCTATCTTTCAGGTATGATCTTAACAAGTCAAGTGCTGTTTTCCTAATCCCATAGTGCTCGAGTTTCATCAGAAGTGTTTCATGGTTTACGCAATCGAACGCTTTAGAGAGGTCGCAAAAGATTCCAATAGCATCTTGTGCTTCTTCCCAGGCGTTAAAAATGTTCTTCATTAGGGTGACACCGGCGTCAGTGGTACAACGCCCTTTGGTGAAGCCGTACTGGTGTTCATGAAAGATGTTATTTTTATTAAAGTGACGTAACATTTGATTGAGCATCAACTTTTCAAACACCTTACTGAGAACTGGCAGAATTGACACAGGTCTATAATTGTTTGGTTCTTTACTATCACCGTATTTGAACAATGGTACTACTTTACTATGTTTCATTAGATCCGGAAAGACTCCTTGGTCAACACTGGTGTTAAATATGAAAGCTAAATAGGGCGCAATGGTTTCGATGAGAGATCTACATACTTTTACCGACATACCCCAGAGATCTTCTGTAACGTAACGGAACCCTTCATGGGCGAGTCCGACTCGCACTTGGCCGGTTTTTTCTGTTGTTTTGTAAGTGTATAACATATCTGTTTAATAGAATATCATTGACTGAACTTAAATTTAGTTTAGTTTGTGAACAAGGGAATCGGCGCCAATACTTATAAAATCTTAGTCACAAGCAGACATCGCACATCCTAAACGATGATCTAGTTTAGATCTTGTAGTCATTATTATTATTCTACGGCTATATTGTGGCGATAACGCAAACTGCATTTTGCGCGCTCTCTGTTGTACAGACGCCAGCACATCAAGCTACTACAATCTGTCAAATTTCTATAATAGATTTTCAACTTTATCGCTAAAGCATTAAGGTTCAAGGTTGATTGGGAAACCGTGCTCGTACCTCACGTAAGAGCTGTCTCACATATACTGAGAAACACCAGGAAAATAACACGCAACTAAGGGTCTGGGTTTGTCAAAACACGACTTGTTGTAGTCGCCCGGTTTCTATTCACTTCATAAACAACTTTTAATTATCTTTGTAAAACATTCAGATTTATTGTAAATTGTTATTGAATACTTAAGTAAATGAAATGAAATGAAACGTGTAACAGAATAAACGCAAGACCGACACCCCAATATAAACACATATACAAAAACATTAAGAACCTAGGCAGTCATGGGGACTGCCGACAGTAACAGGTTTTTTTTAAAATTAAATTGTAGTAATATTAAAATTTCATAATTTGTAAATTCAAATTATTAACATTAGTCTGGTTTTTACATAATGAGCAACAACAAGCGCAACACATCATACTCTTAGCTACAGGTAGGTATACGGCGCGGGCGCAGCCCAAGATTTTGGGATGCGCCCGCGCCTAGGAATATTTTAAGGGAGGTACCTACATCAGCTCGTCGTTAGTCTAGTGGTCGCTAGCGTTACTGATGAGCATGAGGTCCTAGCTGGGTTTGATTCCTAGGTCGGGTAGCACTAGCAGCCTGGAGCTTGGATTTGTACCCAGTTGGCGGCAGTAGGCTCGCCCCCTATGATATGGCTCTTAAACTGGCGAAATGTAGGTGTAAGTCTTACTAATCCTACTAATAATATAAACGCGAAAGTTTGTTTGGATGGATGTGTGTTACTCTTTCACGCAAAAACGACTGAAGGGATTTGGATGAATTTTGGCACACAGATAGTTTATAACCAGGATTAAAACACAGGATACTTTTTATCCCGATATTCCCACGGAATCGAAACTTATGCGGGTGAAACCGGGGGGCGCAGCTAGCACTATGTATGTAAAGGTACACCCCTGTCTAAACCTTGATATAATGTTAAGATTCATGTACAGACGCCAGCAGGTCAAGCTACCCGAAACTGTCAAATTTTCCCAATCAACCTTGAACCTAAAGTTGATGGTCGGAAACAGGGAGGCGCGTTTTTAGTGGCCACACACCGGTATGAGTTGCGAGAAGTACCTATCGCGGAGGCGTCGATAGACATCTGCGTTTTCGAAATGATTTGCGCAACGGTTTATTTAAATAATAGATTTTTGTTTTTGTGTTGTGTAATTTATATCCCATGTGAACAAGGAAATCGGCGCCATTGTCTAGTTATCTAGGTGATTTTCAAATATTTTTTTTCCATTAAGAGATGATGTGATCAAGTGATCATAAGCAATCTCTCAAGAGAAACAAAATATACTCTTTTTGTTGCCTAGTGTAATTAATGTAGGTAATTCTGAAATCTCTAATCTGCCTTGAGCAAGCATGGTGATTGATGCTCATGAATTCTCTGTATGTGAAGAGGCTTTGCTTTGGAATGCTGCATATGACAGTATCATCAATGTTTTGTTGGGATTTCTACCAGTAAAAACAATACAATGTGAGTGCTACACGTGTTTGATTCAAAATGATAGAAGAGGTAGTATAAATTAAATGCTAATTTTAGTTAGTTATTTATTTTAAGCCTTAACAGCGTAAACACGAGGAGGGAAAAGAGACTTCTTTCTAATCTCTTTCCTGGTCTTGATTTTAGATTCGTGCTTGGTAAGAGCCTTACGCATAGCACGGGTCTTCTTGGTCCTCAAGTCTAAGGGCTTGTACTTCTTGTTTTTGTAATGATTTCTGAGGTTAACCTTCATTTTCTGGTGGTACACAATGTATACTCGTGCAATCGCTTTCCTCACGACGCGTCTAAAACAATGTAAATTAAATGTGAGAATCAGTGTAAGCAAAATTAATCACATGTTATTTGTGTGTGCTAGTATCCTTAATTACAATGTTTGAATTCCATTTTTCT
Organism: Apamea anceps; assembly: GCA_951799955.1. Lineage (NCBI taxonomy): Eukaryota > Metazoa > Arthropoda > Insecta > Lepidoptera > Noctuidae > Apamea > Apamea anceps. Next base: position 11,055,817 of record OX637505.1, on the reverse strand, counting down.
CTGTTGCAGCTAAACCATAAATATAATTAGGTGCAGATTTTGAAGTTAGTCAAGCAATTTCTCTTGCTGGTATGAGTATTGCATATCAGGCTGGTGTCTGCAAAACATGTTTGAGCAGGTATTTTGCAAATGGAATAGGTATGAGTAAACACAAAACAAATTCTTATTTCTATATATACTAGCAGTGACAACTGATTTGACTAGAATAAGACTATGGATATATAGAAAAAACTTTTCATTGACCGCTCTTATGATGACCGTCTGATCTATCTTTCAAATGCATAGGCCTCTTCTTTGACACAGTTAATAAAAGTGTCCTGCCATAATGCTGGGCAGGAGTGTAGGTAAAGATATGCAAGAATTGCTGACAAGTATGTCTATAAATAATAATACAATAATTTCAATGGCAATGGCACATAATTTCAAGAAGCTGGCCAACTGTGAGTGCGGTTATTTAACAACATTTAATAATGTAGTGGACTTTATTTATCCTGAAATAATGGCAAGTAAGTACCTATGTTTGAGCAATGTATTCACACGCTGATATTGACGAATTTCAATTAAAAACTTACATTTTGGAGAGTTTGGATGCAACGCCTCCAGTCACTTTAGCAACACGAAGATTCGTCAACTCTGTTTTCAATTCTTCGAGCTGCTTGAATAGCTCCTTCTTGTCTTTAGTGCGTAACTCGGAGCACTTAACCTTACCCTGAAATAAAAAAGGATAACACTCAACAACAAACTGGCGATTTCACTCCACTAAATATACACATATTCAGAAAGAAGGAAAATAACTAAGTATATCTGAAAACAATGTTACAAACACATTGTTGAACCAAACATTTAGCACCAAAACATTATAACATTGGGGTATGGCCTACGGCCGGTCTTGTACGACTTCCATACAGCATTCCGTCAAGAAATATATAAATTCAACAATGTAATTAATTTCACTAATTTGTTTCAACCCTCGACAATCTTTCATTTTAGGAAGATTGGTTTTATTTAAAAAGATGAAGAATATTTTCACAAACCATTTTGAAAACGTCTCGACTCGCGTTTTTGACGTATAGAAAAGAACAAATAAGAGCGATCGATAATCAGTGTTGCCCACACATAATACAAGAATTTACAGAGAGGTCAATTCTCGTGATTTTAAAAACGTTCATGACCACAGACTAAGTATCTCTTCATGACAGTCGGATCTCAGTCTCAATCTGTCAAAAATCCCTCTAATTCCTCTACATTTTTAATAATTGTTTGACATTTTTTTTTGTTGCCGAGATGAGAATGCGAATAGATTTTGAACGTTTTAAATTACTACAATTGGCCTTATTCCGTTGACGTCGTTATGATTTCCGTCAGATAACAAAAACTTTTTTATTTGTCAATAAAAGTCGTTAAAAACAATGCTTACGCATGGCTGCGGTTTCTAAATCTAAGAAATAAATTAAATCCATAGCCTGACATGCTTCTCTATGAACGTGGTGAAGTATGGAATAAGGTCATAAGGTGGATGCTCCAAGGTAGCCCGCGAAATTCAGATTTACTTACGTTTTTTACAATTTGCTGGTCAGTACTGAGTTGTACGTTGATTAAAATATGATTCACGGCCGTAACAAATATGTATTTACAGAATTATAATCATTAGAATCAGTAATACTATAGTATCCCACAGTTTAAATATTTTCTACCATAAAAGTTACCATTTTGTAGCGAATCGAGCGGTTGTGAATAGCTGTATTGGGTCCTGGGGGTTACCAACAGCTCTTATAACAGGTACTAAGTCCTTGTTTTCCGCCACTAAGTCATAGAACAAAAAAGCAGTGCAGTTCAATTTCTGCCCTGCTATAAGAGCTTATGCTAAGCCCCGTGTCCTGCTGTCTTGTGATCTAACATACTAATTTCATGTAGAGGCTACATGAAATTAGTGTGGCAGGATCACAAAAAGAGGGATTTTTAAGTCCCTCTTTTTATAATCCTGCCACACTGATCTGTCACAAATCAAAGTGACTTGAAGTGTCATGTCACTATGTCAATATTAGTTTATAGTATAATGTACTCTGTGTATTAGTCTCTTGTGCAAGTAAATTATATGTTTCTTGCTCTTGTCATGCGTTGTTATAGTCAACTAAACCATAGTAATTTGTGTTCAGTAAGCATAATTTTAGACTAGTATTTCATTATTTGCTATTGCAAGCAATTGCCAGCAGTAGTGTGAGCTTTGTATTTCTTAATACACATATGACATAGCCTCTGACATCAAACTTCCATAATCCTACTCAATAGTTCTCATACTTTAATCCATTGGCTCAATATGAACGACAACAATGACGTTTTTAGTATTAGTTATAAAAAATCCTTACAATACTGGGCAGACATTCCACCTACGGTCGATGGAGTACTTGGGGGATTTGGATTTATTTCGAATGCAGATATTGAAGGATCTGAACTGTTCCTAAAGTCTTTACTTTCTTCTGACAATCCCCCTTCTACGAACACGGCATTAGACTGTGGTGCTGGCATTGGTAGAATAACAAAACAGTTATTATTACCTCATTTTGATCTAGTTGATGTTGTGGAACCTGATGAAAAATTTGTCAATTCCATTAAAGAGTATGTGGGAGAGCTGTGCTCGAAATTAGGCACCTTGCATAAGGTTGGCTTGCAAGAGTTTATGCCTTCAAGGAAATATGATGTAATATGGAATCAGTGGGTATTAGGATATTTGACAGATGAGGATTTAGAGGCTTATCTCATACGATGCAGGTAGGTAGCTTATTTTAAAATATTGTTATATTACCTACAACACCTATACCTAAATTATTATTTGGTTTTGGAATATTCAGTTGATAAAACCAATGTATTCTTCATTTCAGGGACTCATTATCTGCAAGTGGCATCATTGTTGTAAAAGAAAATGTTACTTCATCTGGAAAAATAGAGCAGGATTCTACAGATTCATCAGTCACACGAACATACAAGCAATACATTAGAATATTTAAAAAGTGTTACTTGAAGAGAATCAAGCAATGTAAACAAGCTAACTTTCCTAATGGCATATATCCTGTGTATATGTTCGCACTAGTACCTAATCACAAAGAATTAGAGAGGTCAAAAACTAACACAAATAGTACATTTAGTAATTCTTGTAATATCCTAGAAAATAAAATGAACTCATGAAATAAAATTTAAGCTACTTTGTATTGGATTTACAGGTAAATGTGTATTCTTTCCACTATCATTTTTACGGTTAAATTTTATTTTTGAGGTAGGTAGGTTTTTTATACAACGAAAAGAAACTAATAACATCTTAATACTTCATTACTATAAATTAATAGATTTGCTAATAATTCAGACAATTCAGTAAGTATTGTGTGGTTTTTTACCCAACCTTAGGTAGTGTGGTTTGGCACTTGACCTGACTTGAACCCAGAGAGGGTTCAAATCCGGTCAAGTACTACAATCTGTCAAATTTCTTGAATAGATTTTCAACTTTATCGATAAAGCATTAAGGTTCAAGGTTGATTGGGAAAATTTGACAGGTTCGGGTTGCTTGACCTGCTCCTTTGTTCTCATATTATTACATTCGCAAAATATTATATTCGCAAAATATTATATTCTCGAATTATTATATTCTCAAAATATTAGAAGTACAATCAAACACAGTGAAAAATAAAAATGAATTTATTTAAATCAAAATCTCTTTATTCCAATACCTAGGCATCATGGAAACACTTTCGAACGTAGGTAATACAATATTAAAATAAAAATTAATTGCAGTATCATACAGTATTGCAAAATTATTTGCATTTATCATTAATAAAATATAATTAATAATAACTGAAACTAAACAAATCCCGAGTGATCAAGTGCATAATACAAGCTTTCACAAGTGGCATTTTCCAAGCACGACGATTGGTACAGCCGCTCAACAATAAAAATTGCAAAAGTTTATACATCATGGAAAATTTATGGGAGCTTATTCAATGCTGCTAACATAGTTAAGCATTCTATTGATTGAATTTTGTTGGATAAACAGTCTGTGATAATGCAATTAATTTTTCTATCATTTTCAATGTATTTTAAAGATCTTTTTTTATCAGGGCAGTGGAAAGCACTTTTTAGCAATCTTTTATTTTGAATTTGAGCTTCTACTTTTAATGCTACTAAAAATTGGAAAATGGTTGGTCGAGATTAAATTCGAGAGTTAATTCTTCTGTGCCATCCTTCCACTGCATTCGTAGTGCGGTTCTTTTCACCATAACAGCTAAAAATATCTTTGGTAATGGTTTGTATCCACTGGTTATTAAAATAGTCTAGAAATTTCTGTGAAACTTCCGTCTCTGGTGCGATTTCATATATAGCAAGATATGCTTCTAGAATTAGATTGGGTGGTAACAGAGCCAAACTTGTGCACAACTGTGTGATTTTGCGACCTAAGTGAGTTTCGTTGAAATTCAATTTTTTACTCATTCTAAACACAGCATTTAAAAAATGGTAATAACAGCCTTTTACTTTTATTTCTGGATATACCTCACGTATAGCATTAATTGCAGCAATTTCGTAATCGCATTTGTATGAACTAATATTCATACGAAATTGATTTCTAAGTACGGAAAAGAACCTTTTGTATGTATTTGTGTTCTTATTTGGTAATAAGCCATAGACAATAGGTACAAAACTAATTATTGTGTTTTGGTCTCGTGCGATATCAATATGTAAGGTGTACAATTGGTAAAAAGGCGACGGTGTCACCTTGAATGTACCATCTCCATATACAATATCAATTGTCTGGAATAATTCTCGTAGCTTTTGAGCAGGTAACATCGAAAATATTATAATTCTATCATCCGTTTTACCATTATAATCATCAAATAAAAAAAAGTCTTGCACAATGTGGTGTGGCAATCTCACATTACTTGTAGTCTTTGATGTACCGACATTCAAAAAATTATTTCGTTTCCTGTACAGCGTATCCTTTTTGGACGTAAATGATGGGATCAGATACCTACTCTTTATTTTGAAAAACTTGTTTTCCCAAGAAGTGCTTTTCAAATATTTTTGGAATGGGTTCAAAATTTTCGCACACTTCTTTTTTGCACTCCTCCATTGCCATATCAATTATATTTCTTTCAAAATCAACGCTGCAACTATGTTTGGGCTGTCTAACGACTTTCTTATCCAAACTTAATGTAATCGAAGTCTTGCACTCCCTTTGGTTGCAACATCTCCAGTTGGTTGTACCATTTTTATTTTTAATGAAGAAGTTGTATTTGTAACCGTTATATAAAAAAACAGACTTGCCTTTTTGACTCGTTATAAACTTGGCTTCACTATCTTCAGACATTTTTATTTTAATAAGTATTTATTTATCAGAATGCAAAATTTATTCCCACTAAATATTTTTCACAATGTCACATTATACATCAAAAACAATTGATAAATAAAAACTGACACTAGTACAATCATAGGTTTTTCATTGTAATCTGACAGGAACTACTAGCAAAGAGTTTATCTATTAAAACTTCAATATAAATGCACATAATATTATATTAATGCATATCTTCAGGATTACCTACTACTGGGTGATATAAAATCATTAGTTAGATTTATTTTACAGAAGGTAGGAAAAAGGGGTTGTAGGTTTGATTCCCATCCGAGACAAATATAAGTGATGAATAACCTATGTGATGATGTCAAATATTTATTATTGTTTCCCTCAAATTAAAAACATTTTTCACTGTGATTGTTCTTTGTGTAATATTTTGATAATGTAATAATTCGAGAATATAATATTTTGCGAATGTAATAATATGAGAACAAAGGGACCTGCTGGCGTCTGTACACCGTTAAAAAAATTGTTATCCGTATGAATAGTCGTTATAAAACATGGAATGGAGAAGTATTAAAGTCCCGGTCCAGGTGGGTTGTATCTCCAACACGAAGGGAGGACATCGGCTGACCTTTTTAGTGACAGCATCATGAAGTCTTGTGCTGGAGTCAGCGGAAGATGATTGGTTGCTGGGGAGTTTGTTCCGCCACTTCTTCTTCCCAGCGATAGCACTAGGAAGTGGCGAAGGGCGGGCGTTTTTGGGGGACTGTCTTTTGTAATTTTGACGTTCGAAAAGTGCTGATTCTCAGCCTAATTTGAACAAATGACTTTTGATTTTGATTTTGGTTGCCAGGCAGAGGGCTGAAGCTAGATATTGGTAGTCTTGATTGGATCCGGTGGGCGTTGTTCGACTTGACGCGCGGCTCTTCTGGGTATTCTCAGTTCTTTAGTGTTAATTGGGCCCAAAGACTACAATAGTGACTGTACATTGGTGCTGTCTATGCCAGCTGCTTTGTCCGGACAAACATATTCTGAGAAGAATTTTAACAAGCAAAAATATATTACCTATAACCAGCATCAAATCCAGGCAATAACCAGCCTCATAAAGTTCGCGTAGGTAGGTATGTACCATACATGCAGATTTGTTTTTAATCGTAATGAACCCAAAAACTGTGTGTTGCGAAACTAACTGAAAAATTACAATTGAATACCTATTATCATGGATGGCCTACCAATTTTTAAAAGCTCTAAGCATGAATTTTAGCCGATACTCTGTATCACATTTGCAATGATCTACCAACCAGTCATCGTCGGCATATACTTCTGTATAGGAAAACCAAAGAATCTAACGAGATATTTGAAAGATTGTGTGACTGAAATGGAAAAGTATCGTCAAAATCTATATCTGACCATTTTGAAAACAAAATCCCGTGCACTTGATGACCGCTGCATCGCTGTGCAGCTGCGTCCGTAAGTAAAACAAAAGAGGAATAGGTAGTCCTTACGGTGGTCAGATATAGATTTTGGCGATAGTACCTACTGCTGGCTGAGGGTATAAAAATAAAAAAAAAAACAAAGAAATTAAGGTTGAGATAAGATGTTTTATTTAAAGTGGACACTTGTAAATGGACTTCAATTACATATTGTTTAAGAACACTAGGTATAAATTAGCTGTAAGTTTCCCGAAGAGAATAAAATAAAATAAATACCTACCGAACCCTAAAACTTTTAAAAATAGGTATACATAACAAACTCAATGAATGATGCTCTAGTCAAGGTCTACAGTTTTTAACATATATTTTTAAAATCATTTTAATGCTTTTACCAAGCTAAAACCATTACAAAGAATGGAGCAAATGCCAACAGTTTTTTTTATTTAAACGTTGCCCCACACTAGGAATTTCTCCTGTATCGTGGGTGCGTTTACAAACATTTAAACTCACATACCCAAACAGTCAGACCCGGAACAACTAATTGTAGGTCATACAGATATTTGTTCCGTGTGGGAATCGAACCCGCGACACGCAGCAGTCAATCGCTTAACCACTGCGCCAACCGTGTCGTACAATTATGTTTACGCCATTTGCTTTGTATTTCGATAATAAATTATATTAAAATTGAATTTTATTGTAAATAATGCTTTAAAAAGGGCTTCAACCTTTGGTAAAGACTGGCCCGTACAAGCCAAATATCATAATGACTAAACCTGAAAATCTATCTGTAAAAGCATAAGATATTTGTTATAATTCTATAGTTTTTATATATTTTTGTACCATGAAGTTCTTGAGGGCGCATGAATTATTTGATGGAAATATACACACACTAAACAAATACCCGCAACCCTAATTTACTCATACAGAAAAAAGAGTTCAAATACTTAACCGTAACCGTTGTTGTGTTACATTTCATGTTGCATTGCATAATAGTTTCAACGGCATCGTTTCAACATATTGTTATAAAAAACATTTCTATGGGGCGAATGTTCAAAAATAAATGTAACGTAAGGTTTAGGTTAGTCATTTGACTCCATTTTATAAATTAAAGCCGCTTTTCGTCTGCCTCTGTGACCGCGTTGTTCTTCTAAACTATGCAACGGATTTTGATGCAGTTTTCAACATCATATACAGAATATGTTCCGGAAGGTTTATTTATTTATACTTTACTGTACACCACAAAAATACATTACAAAAATAAAACAATAAATAAGCTATACCTACTTACATACCCATAATAACGAAATCTCGATGTTTTGTTAAGTCATAAAAACCGTTAGTTTTGGCCTGCTTAGCAGGTGTTTGCACAAGATGGTGCCTCAATTGCAATCTCTCCCGTCAACCAAGCCACCCTGAGGGACCCTGATGGCCTGACCGATGCATGGCATTGCGAATTATTTGCCCAGTGCGTCCCTTTACCTCGACTGACTTTCGGGAAGTTTACTTTATTTCTCTGTAGATACCTACCTCTAAAATGAACCTATGTAGTGACTATTATGTCATGTTGGTACGAACGGTACCTAAGTATCTAGGTAAGCACGGCTACACATCAAGTATACATAACGCACCCTAATTGCGTAACACAATGTCAATCACAATCTGAATAATTTTGAAGGATACCTATTGCTAATCCATTGCTTTATATATTCGAAAAAATTGTCTGCTCAACAACAACTGAGGCTGACTTCTGATTGTACGAAAAACCTAGGATACAATGCGAGGTCAGCTACAACGGAAATGTGATGCTTGACGTGTCGTCGTGTGTACCTACCTAAAATTAGTTATAAATATTATTCATATCTGCTGATTGGAGATGTGTCTATGTTATAATTGTTGATTTTTATGTAATTTCTAACATATTCACGATCATTTTCAGTTAACAGAGACCAACTCTCTAACTCTACTAATACCTCTAAACTCATACAGCTTTGTATGATTCTCTCTATGGAAATCATTGTTAAGAAATCGGACTGCATTATACGCAGTTCTTTTAAATAAATGAGTGGATTTTTGTCTAATATTTTGAACATTACCTCGTCGGTGAGTTGTATTGCGGTACCTAAGTGAATGAATTCTATATTCAAGCAATTTGTTAAAATAAATAATAATTGCTCTTCTGAACAAGTAGATACACAAGTAATCTTCTTAAGGTTACGAAATGGTGTTATTTCTAGATTTTTTGTATAAAAGGACGTGTGCTGTATTAAGATGCAATTGTATAATGTTAAGGATTCTAAAAAAGGGCACATTTGACTAATATACATCAGAGCATTTATATCAATTTGATCAACATGCTCCAGGTGTAAATGAACAAGATTACAGCCCTTTACTTGAAGAACTTGTTTTATCTGATCTGCGTAGAAGTCGCATGATAACAATTTAAGTTCTCTAAGATCCCCCAGGCCTATAAGAACCAATAAATCACTTTGCAAGTCTCTATTGTGAAAAACGGTCATACTTCTTATAAAGGGACACATTTGTATTGCTAACTGCAATTGATTGCTTGTCGCGTAACGACTGACATATGTTTTCAAATTAAATGTCAGCACTTCAGAGTAATTTAAGTCAATATGCTCCAAAAGTCGACCGATTTCGTCACATCTACCAATATCTTCGATGTTTTTGCACTTTAAAAGCACTTTAAGGAAGCCCTCCAAAGTCACAAAAGTTCTGTATAACTGAATACTTCTCAAGTTTTTAATTTTCACAACAATATCCATACTGTCATTGGCAACGAATTTCGAACAAGACACGTCCAATTTTTCTAATAATTTACAATTGTCAACGATACATTGTAATATGTTATTTGTACAGTCATAATTCATAGTTAAATACTTTAAGCAATGTAGTTCCTTTAAAGAATTAATTATGGTACCCTCCATATCTACAGTTTTCCAACCGCCGGATAGTGAACCTAGATTAAGACATACGAGTCCGTTTAGCATGTTTAACTTAGAATAAAATACTGACCGCAATATCTTTGGAATGGTGTCAATAGAAACTACGGTTAAATTTTTGGTAAATAATACTTCTGCCATTTTTATAATAACATTCATTTGACTGACAAATTTCCCCATGCTACGTCGAAATCCTAATGCCTGCTTAGTTTTCTCAAGGAGTTCTGACAATGCTCTAATAGTTTCATGGACCAATAAATTATGCAGCATCCAAGGAACGTTAATATCTAAATACGTCCGTATGGTCTCAACATTGCGCGCCAGTGTTGCTTGAGCTTCGTTAGTATCTCGCTGCGAAAGCATTGTAATTGGCAGCATTAGCTCCTCAGCCTGTTGAGCCACCCAATCTCCAAGTCTACCTAATGCTAGGGTCTCTAGCTTTTTAGGTTGCTTGTACCTTGACATAATCACCTGAAAAAGTAAAGTAGGTAAGTATTATGTCGGTGTACATGTTTTCTACACAGACGGTGCTAAGTACATAGGAACCTAGGTATAAAGTAGGTAAGTATAGGTACCTACGTTACATTTTATGTCGTTTGGTTTTAGGTTGTCGTTAGGTACGATATGACTTAAGGGCTAATCTCAGGACGAATAAATAGGTAAGTAGCTAGTAGTCAATTGGGCCGAACGCGAAGCCTGCTTTTTAGGGTTCCGTAGTTCACGTCTCGGAACCTTTATAGTTTCGTCATGTCCGTCCGTCCGTCCGTCCTCGGCTTACCTTCTAAACAGTTAGTGCTAGAAAGATGAAACTTTGCATGGATATGTGTATAATGTGTATTTACCACATCAACAAAGTGCTAAAAAAAATCACGAAAAATTTTTTTTTTGTACCCCTACAATGAAAGTGGGGATGATTTTTTTTTCTCGCGTCTACCCCGTAATGTGGGATATAACGAATGATTCTAGGACTCCCGAGCGTAGCGATAAGGTAGCCCTGAGTTAACTCCTGAAGTCCTGAGTGAAGCGAGGGATTCAAGCTCGCTCAAGAAGAAATCACCTTTATCCTCGAGTAGGGCTCCCATCACCTCCAAACTCCGCGACCACTCTAATTTTTTACAGACCCCGGACAAAAACTTCGAAAACCCCGGTCATTTGGGTGAAATTATGTAATAGGTATTGTAGCCCGGACTCCCTCGAAAAAAAAAATTACAATTTCTATTTTTATTTATTGGAATTACTTAAAATATTTGACATAGCTTCTGCCCGCGGCTTCGCCCGCGTGGATGTCGGAAATTATCCCACGGGAACGTGCTAACAGGATAAAATGTATGTGTTTCCCCAGAATGCCATCTATCTCGCGGGCCCTTTGTGGCTAATTACAATAGAAAACCAATTGTGTCTCATTAGTGGTGATTAAGAGGGTACCTATATGATATCTTTACCTAAGTACCTCATCATCTCATCTGCCTAGCCTTTTCCCAACTATGTTGGGGTCGGCTTCCAGTCTAACCGGATGTAGCTGAATACCAGTATTTTACATGGAGCGACTGCTTATCTGACCTCCACAACCCAGTGACTGGGTAATACGTGATAAGACCCGGATACCGGATACCGTACCTAAGTTCCTACATAATTAAAAAATAAATAAACTCAATAACAGAAAATTAAATACCTACCTACCTAAATAAACATATTTCTGATGATAACTAATCTAAACTCAATAAATAAGCAAAATCCCTAAAAACTAATATCTATACGAATGACTAATCCTACCTCATCATCATCATCTGCCTAGCCTTTTCCCAACTATGTTGGGGTCGGCTTCCAGTCTAACCGGATGCAGCTGAATACCAGTATTTTACATGGAGCGACTGCCTATCTGACCTCCACAACCCAGTTACTGGGTAATACGATACCCCTTGGTAAGACTGGTTGTCAGACTTTCGGGCTTCTGACTACCCGTAACGACTGTCAAAGATCCACGAATGACAGCCGGGACCAACGGCTTAACGTGCTTTCCGACACACGGAGGGGTCTCGGTATGTAAAGATGGCCACCCATCCACAGACCAACCGCGGCAAGCGTAGCTTAACCTGACCGATCGACCTGTGCGGCTGATAATATTTAGCCACGGGCCCCTCACTAATCCTACCTAACAGTATTATAAAATAACCTACGGTCACTACGTACACTATCAAATATAGGTACTACCTATACTTTAAAATTAAAATCTATACCTACGACTTATATAAAAATAAACCTAAATAACTCTAAAAACTAAAAGGAATAAAAATGAACTCCACTGCGGGTGACCTAACCCACGACAAACTTATTATTTGCGGTTGGTACAGTAATCGGGTCTATGGTTCGAACCGCAAAATTAAGTTTGTTTTTTATTGTATATACTTTTCCGGGATAAAAAGTACCCAGTGTGGTGCCCAGGATATTAAAGAATAATTATACCAAGTTTCATCGTAATCGAACCGGTAGTTTTTGCGTGATGCCTGAACAAACAGACAGACAGACAGACCGACAGACAGACAGACAAAAATTTTTTTAATCACATTTTTGGGTTCGGTGTCGGTCTAGTAACACCCCCTGTCATTTATTTTTTTGATATTTTCAATGTACAGAATTTTCACTTCTACAGATTTATTATAAGTATAGATAGATATAGATGTATCAGGTAAAACTAAAAGGTAACTTTGAATTATGGAGTGTAGAGGTACCTCCATACTTTGAATACTTCACTACTCTGGGTCTCCGCTGAGATTGGTCGCCATGGCCGAAATTCGGTCTGAAGGACTTTATTTATTTATTTACTACCCTTATCTACCTAAACCTCCTTTCCAACTATCAAGATGTGTTCCTGTTCCAAAGTACCTCTTTATGTGCGTACACGTTGCAATATTTAAAAAAATTAAAATAGAAATGAATTGAAATAGCCTAACTTCTGTTGACAGCTATTTCTCATCATTTTATTGTGTTAAGTAAATATAGTACCTACTTACCGACATAATTTCGTTCCCCAACAAATAATGACGTCAATGTAACCGGTACCTATGATGATTATGATAATATTCAGTTTAATAAGACGATTTTGCCAAAACCACTAACAAATTAAACCATGAGAACTCAAAGATTTAATTTCTACTTTCTTAAAAACAAATGCCGTGTTATGAGTTGAGCGACGTGTTGCGCATGCGCATATAGTATTTTTAGCTTTGAAACAGAACTCTGGGCTGTATCGCTGTATCTATAGATGTTGGATTAGACTGATGTCATGTATCGTACCATCATGCATTCAGTCACTTGCTCAGCTGGTGTTAGGGCCGAGGAGGGTTTGAAGAAATGACGAGGAAGCATTCTGAAGCAGACCACGACATGCAAAGAAGATAAGTTAGGTAGTAAAAGCTCCTTCAAAGAGAAAATGTTCGTTTGGAATGCTGTGACGCCTGTGACTATAGCTTAATTATTTCTATCGCCTAGAACGAATCTGAGAGTTTGGGTGCAATGACGGACGGAGTGCAACAACACAACTTATGTTGTGTATGAGACGAATCATATGAGTATCTAACACTTCTACTAAACCAACGCTATGTTTAGTATGTAATTCTCAGTGCTTTCGTCATGGTGAGTCATTCAATAAAGAATTTAATTGTCAAACTGAAACAGAATTTTGACGGTAATTATACTGTTAACACAATTTTGAAATCGATGGCAATTATTAAGGTTGCTTTCATACTTACTTTATGGAATGTACAGACGCCAGCACATGAAGCTACTACAATCTGTCAAATTTCTGTAATAGATTTTCAACTTTATATTTAAGTAGGTTGATTGGGAAAATTTGACAGTTTCGGGTAAAAAATAAGCATAGAATAATTATTCTATGCTTATTTTATAAAGAATTTAAGGTACTTCAATAATTAATTAATTATTGAAGTTAAGAAGTCGATTGTTGCTTTTGCCGAATTATCGACCCATTGATATGGCTATGAAGCTATAGTATTTATGATTATTATGAAGCTATAACCGCGTGTAAGGATTTGATATAGACGTACAATTTGTAATTAAAGTATTTATCTTTTATGTTTTTATTTCCAACTAGCTTCTGCCCGCGGCTTCGCCCGCGTGGATGTCGGAAATTATCCCACGGGAACGTGCCAACAGTATAAAATGTACCTATGTGCTTCTCCAGAATGCCATCTATCTCGCGGGCCCTTTGTGGCTAATTACAATAGAAAACCAATTGTGTCTCATTAGTGGTGATTAAGAGGGTACCTATATGATATCTTTACCTAAGTACCTACCTAATTAAAAAAAAAAAAACTCAATAACAGAAAATTAAATACCTACCTACCTAAATAAACCTATTTCTGATGATAACTAATCTAAACTCAATAAATAAGCAAAATCCCTAAAAACTAATATCTATACGAATGACTAATCCTACCTAACAGTATTATAAAATAACCTACGGTCACTACGTAGGTACACTATCAAATATACTACCTATACTTTAAAATTAAAATCTATACCTACGATTTATATAAAAATAAACCTAAATAACTCTAAAAACTAAAAGGAATAAAAATGAACTCCATTACGGTGACTTAACCTACGACAAACTTATTATTTGCGGTTGGTGCAGTAATCGGGTCTAGGGATCGAACCGCAAAATTAAGTTTGTTTTTTATTGTATATACTTTTCCGGGATAAAAAGTACCCAGTGTGGTGCCCAGGATATTAAAGAATAATTATACCAAGTTTCAACGTAATCGAACCGGTAGTTTTTGCGTGATGCCTGAACAAACAGACAGACAGACCGACAGACAGACAGACAAAAATTTTTTTAATCACATTTTTGGGTTCGGTGTCGGTCTAGTAACACCCCCTGCCATTTATTTTTTTGATATTTTCAATGTACAGAATTTTCATTTCTACAGATTTATTATAAGTACTAGCTTCTGCCCGCGGCTTCGCCCGCGTGGATGTCGGAAATTATCCCACGGGAACGTGCTTACAGGATAAAATGTACCTATGTGCTTCCCCAGAATGCCATCTATCTCGCGGGCCCTTTGTGGCTAATTACAATAGAAAACTAATTGTGTCTCATTAGTGGTGATTAAGAGGGTACCTATATGATATCTTTACCTAAGTACCTACCTAATTAAAAAAAAAAAACTCAATAACAGAAAATTAAATACCTACCTACCTAAATAAACCTATTTCTGATGATAACTAATCTAAACTCAATAAATAAGCAAAATCCCTAAAAACTAATATCTATACGAATGACTAATCCTACCTAACAGTATTATAAAATAACCTACGGTCACTACGTACACTATCAAATATACTACCTATACTTTAAAATTAAAATCTATACCTACAACTTATATAAAAATAAACCTAAATAACTCTAAAAACTAAAAGGAATAAAAATGAACTCCATTGCGGGTGACTTAACCTACGACAAACTTATTATTTGCGGTTGGTGCAGTAATCGGTTCTAGGGATCGAGCCGCAAAATTAAGTTTGTTTTTTATTGTATATACTTTTCCGGGATAAAAAGTACCCAGTGTGGTGCCCAGGATATTAAAGAATAATTATACTAAGTTTCAACGTAATCGAACCGGTAGTTTTTGCGTGATGCCTGAACAAACAGACAGACAGACAGACAGACCGACAGACAGACAGACAAAAATTTTTTTAATCACATTTTTGGGTTCGGTGTCGGTTTAGTAACACCCCCTGCCATTTATTTTTTTGATATTTTCAATGTACAGAATTTTCACTTCTACAGATTTATTATAAGTATAGATAACAATTATGTTCTTAAATAATTGAAACCTCTATTCGCGGTTTCAGGCCATATTTTCTGAAATTCTATGTGGCCCGAACTCCGATGCATAGTCCCAGTGGATAAGGAACTTCCCCTCCTTTCCTTGTCTAAAGAGAACTGCAGCATTCACAACCACTCGACACGCTTCCGTACCGTACCGAACATTAGTCAAAGTTATCGTAGGAGAGTCCTCTAAACGCCGTATAACTCCAAAACCCGAATATATTTTGTCAGTATAAATCAAATAGACGACCGCTATTCTTCCGACAGCTGTTTGTATTTGCATAAAAATAAGGTTCATAGTCGTCTACTAATAAAGATAAATTCGACTAATAATGAGTCGGCAAACCTTCGTTTTCTATCACCATATTGTTCTCCCAATGTACTTATGACCTAGCAAACTGTAGTCGGTTTTGTCGGTGCGCACAGTGGACAACAAAATCTGGCTTGCTGCAACGTAAACCAGCCGAATGTAGGTGATTTCTCACAGTTTGTAAGCACACATTGTGAGCTGTTGTTGTTACGCGGGTCGACAAGAGGGGATCAGCCTTGTGCCTTGCCACGACGTTGTGATGTCGAGCCAATGAATTTGCCTTTAGTTTTGGCCCACGTCGAAGATGTTCTATGTCTCCTGAATCCACATATCGGAGATTCTCCTCTGTGGATACAAAACAAAACAGTATTTAAAATACATACCTTTATTAATAGCTATTATTATAACAAATAAACATTAGGGGTTAAAGTATGAAATTGCCGATTTGTACTTACTGAAAAATTGAAATTCGTTTTTTTTTAATTTAACATATTTATTTAATCAAAATAATTACCATTATTATCTATAGGTGCACTGCTGACATCGAATAGGACGGTCATTTATGCCTAAACTTTGCGATAGAACTCTCGTGATCTAGATTCAACAAACTGTGTGAAAGCATTTTGTACTGCCTCCTGAGAAGAAAACTTTTTATCACGTAGAAAATTGTCCAAATCACGAAAAAATGGTAGTCCGTTGGAGCAAGGTCTGACGAATACGGAGGGTGACGAATGGTTTCTAATTGCAGTTCCTGTAGAGTTAAAACGGTTTCTCGTGCTGTATGAGGTCTCGCGTTATCATGGAGCAATAATGGCGAAGATCGATTCATGAGTCGGGGCTGTTTTACTGCTAGTTTTGCTATCATTTTTCGGAGTTCGGACAGTAGACATCTGCCGTTATTGCTTGACCAGATCGGAGAAAGCTATAGTGAATAACACCATGCTGAGACCACCAAACAGTTACCACTACCTTTTTATTGGTAAGCTTTGCTTTAGGACCCTGTTGCGGCGTTTGACCTGGGGTCAGCCATTGCATTTTTCACTTACGGTTATCGTAAAGAATCCACTTTTCATCGCATGTTACTTATAATTCGATCCAATATTCCTTCATTTCTGCATCGATTCAACAAGGCAACACAAGTTTCAACAGGCGTTTCTTTCTGCAGATCAGTCAAATCATGAGGCACCCATTTCTCATATTTTTTTATTTTATTGATTTGACGCAAATGAGTCAATATTGTTGGTAAGGTAACGTTAAACCATGCCGCTAATTCCTGGGTAGTTTGGCTCGGATCGGCTTCCACCATCTCTTTCAATTCATTGTTTGTGTGGGCGGTCTTCCACGTGGTTCGTTCTTCAAATCAAAGTTTCCATCACGAAAGCGTTTAAACCAAAATCGCACGGTGCGTTCATTAGCAGTCCCCTCTCCAAACGCAACATTGATAATCGAGCTGTTTCTGCCGCGTTAGTTCCGCGTCGGAACTCGTATTCAAAAATAACTTGAATTTTCGAAGTATCCATCTCAGCTGAATAAAAAAAAAAAACAACAGACAGTTGATAATCGAATGTTGCACATTTTTAACCCCCGACGCAAAAACGACGGGGTGTTATAAGTTTGACGTGTCTGTGTGTGTGTGTGTGTGTATGTCTGTCTGTGGCATCGTAGCTCCCGAACGGATGAACCGATTTTAATTTTGTTTTTTTTTGTTTGAAAGGTGAATTTGTCGGGAGTGTTCTTAGCTATGTTTGATGAAAATCGGTCCAAGATGGCCGCCGCTACAAAATGGCGGATTAGGTACATATTTTTTCACAACTCCCTCAATATGGGTAACAAATGAAAGGGCTTGACTAGTAGAATACTATACACTATGATAAATTTCAAATCCAAGATGGCCGCCACCACAAAATGGCAAATTACATTTTTTTTTTCACAACTCCCTCAATATGGGTATCAAATGAAAGGGCTTGACTAGTAGAATACTTTACTATGACAAATTTCAAATCCGAGATGGCCACCACCACAAAATGGCGAATTACAAGAAACCTGATTAAATACCAAATTACCTAAATCTTAAAACGCAAGAAAATAAAAGAAAAGAAATAATAAGGAGTCCCTACAAAAAGCATGAAATAAAAAATTAAATTAAAAATTTAAAAAACCCCCGACTACGTGAAACCCTTTAAAAAGAAAAAAATAACCTTGAAATTATGACCCTACGTAAGTACGTATGAAATTTTTTGATTAAATATTGTCCTGTCGGGGGACCGCAACTATTTTAAACTTTAACAGAACGTTAGGCTAATAATTAGAGCGGTCCCCCGACGGGACAGCATTTAATCAAAAAAATTCATACGTACTTACGTGGGGTCATAATTTCAAGGTTATTTTTTTCTTTTTAAAGGGTTTCACGTAGTCGGGGGTTTTTTAAATTTTTAATTTTTTAAAAGAGTAACTTACCATCTGAAAAAAGTTTCGCTCAAAAATCTCAAACCATGAAGGTTCTATGCTATGTCAAATCGAAGTATGTACCTGTTACAATAAAACGGCAATGTCATACTTTAACCCCTATTATATATACCTATTTTATCTGTGTATACAACGTGTTTTTTTTGATATCCCATAACTCTAGGGGGTCATTGTACTCATCATTATGAACAAATTTAACCATGGGACCAAACCTACCCCCTAGAGTTATGGGATATCAAAAAAAAACACGTTGTATAATAAGTGTGTGTGTATATAAGTATATATATAAGTAAATAAATAATATAATTTATGTACATATACAATGTGTCCCAGAAATTAACGTCAAGCCGAAAACGGGCAACAGGCCAAGTTGTGACAGTTATTAGAAAAATATTTTAAAAAATCTATGTCCGTAAGGATTGAGGAGCCACATCAGATTTTTTAAATCTGATCTCACCATTATTTAGCAGCAATGTAGCTGACTTTGCAGCACGAATTCTAGATTTAGCAGCAAAATATATCACTAGTTATATTAATGCAAAAGTGGCTCCTCAGTTTAAACGTCTGAATTGAGGAGCCATCTGGAACTCGTTAAGTAATAGATGAATATTTTTGAAAATTTTGTATCATTTAACAGCAATTGTGCATATTATCTTCTAAAAATTTAGCTTCTGTAGCGCTAAAATGAAAGAAAGTACAACACTTTTAGTATGGCTCCTCAATCTAAACTCAAGAGGTGAATTTCTATTGGATGTGAGCGATCAATTAATATATTCGACTTAATGATCATTTAGCAGGTGTTGTGTTTGTCTTTGCAGTATAGAAATAAAATAGTAAAACTGAGTAAATTTTCTAGAAGAACGCGTTTTCTTTGGCTCCTCAATCCTGACGTTCTAATTATATATGTTTGACTGTAGCTAGCTGAGATCTCAACAGAATCTAAAGCCAGAGATACTAACATTTAGCAGAAATGTCTGCTAAATATGCACAGTTCAGCAATGTATATACTTTTGATTCTGAAAAAACAATACATTACTATTTTCTTGTAAATTCAGTGTGAAGGGTGATCACATTTTGGGGTACCTACAAATTAATATTTCACTTACCTATCCACAATAATATTTATTTAGTAACAAAACATTCATCAGCGGTGAAGTATTCTCGTTTGTACATGAATATGTTCATGTACGAAATAAATAATTAACTTGGATTTCTTATATTATAAAGTTAATCATCATGTTTGTGTCATGATAATTGAATTGTGGGGATATTAATATGTGCAATATCGTGCAGTGACTGATAATTAAGTGCAGTTTGATATCCTGTTTTCAATGTAAGTACATTTGTGCCGACTGTACGTTTTGTAACAAGTGTAAAACTCTATAAAACACAGTTTCATATGAACTGAATGGTTGTGAAAAGTTTTGAGTGAGAGAAATACCAGATTATGTAATGTTTTCGAATAAATCATATAAATTAATAAGTGATATAGTATTTATTCCTGCAATTATCGAAACTGGCACAGGCCAATACAAATGTCACTATCTTACACCGAAAGATGAGATATTTTGTTACGATGATTACAATTCTAAAATTCGTATTTATAAGCACTATTCAGCCAATATTCATTAATTCTATAACTTATAGCGAAATTGATTGCTAAATAACCAAATCGTAGGTACGATAGATATAACCTGTTATGAAAATATAAAAATAAATGATTTATCCTAGTTTCATTATTACGAGTATAATATGGTCACCCTTCACACTGAATTTACAAGAAAATAGTTAAGTATTGTTTTATCAGAATCCAAAGTATATACATTGCTGAACTGTGCAGATATATTTAGCAGACATTTCTGCTAAATGTTAGTATCTCTGGCTTTAGATTCCGTTGAGATCTCAGGTGGCTACAGTCAAACATATATAATTAGAACGTCAGGATTGAGGAGCCAAAGAAAATGCGCTCTTCTAGAAAATTTACTCAGTTTTACTATTTTATTCCTATACTGCAAAAACAAACACAACACCTGCTAAATGATCATTATGTCGAATATATTAATTGATCGCTCACATCCAATAGAAATTCACCTCTTGAGTTTAGATTGAGGAGCCACACTAAAAGTGTTGTACTTTCTTTCATTTTAGCGCTACAGAAGCTAAATTTTTAAAAGATAATATGCACAATTGCTGCTAAATGATACAAAATTTCCAAAAATATTCATCTATTACTTAACGAGTTCCAGGTGGCTCCTCAATTCAGACGTTTAGATTGAGGAGCCACTTTTGCATTAATATAACTAGTGATATATTTTGCTGCTAAATCTAGAATTCGTGCTGCAAAATCAGCTACATTGCTGCTAAATAATGGTGAGATCAGATTTAAAAAATCTGATGTGGCTCCTCAATCCTTACGGACATAAAAATCTTGGTCATGTACTTTTCAAATTTTATGGATTCAAAAATAAATCTCAAAAAGTGACACCCTGTGATGATCTGTCAAGTCTACTACTACAAAGACTACAAATATTAACTTTTCGTCAGTTTTTTTTCTGTGACGTAACCATGAATAACCCTTCTGTAAATTACAGTTTAAAGTTAAAACATAACTACCTCAGTTTTAAATAAAATGTTAGATTTTTGCCCAACATTGAATTCAAAATTATTACATCACCCAACTTTAACCGCGTGTAGTGTAAAAAAAATGTATGTACTACACTATTTTGGCAAGTAACTTTTAAAGATGGCGCATTTAGTTTGGATTCTAAAATGGTATGCCACTTACTAGTTGCTACTTCTTAATTGAGGAAAAAAGTCTCAAAAAGATCTGCCTTAGTTTATTTTAGTTATTTGGTACAATCGAACAACCTATTTAGTTTAGGCAGATCTGAAAAGTACACCCGCGTATCCGTAGCGCGGGTGTACTCCAGCACATCAAGCTACTACAATCTGTCAAATTTCTTTAATAGATTTTGAACTTTATCGCAGGTTCAAGGTTGATTGGGAAAATTTGACAGTTTCGGGTAGCTTGACCTGCTGGCGTCTGTACATTACAATTAACTCGGTCAAAGAGAGCAACACAAAATAAATATGGTGGACAGGCGGATCAGCAATATGCAAAATGTCACTATGACAATGACATTTAATTGATGTCTGTAATAGCTGTGAAAAAAAACAAAACACGAATACCGGAAATACTTGGGTTTTATTAGTTATAATAAAAATAGGACTACAGAATATTCTACCCGATTGCGGCAGTACATCTTATATTACCTAGTTAAACGATTGGTTATATCTGTGTCAAGAGGAGCAAGAAACGAAGGCTTGAACGTTATTTTGTTTATCAAACTGTCCTGGTGTTTCATTATTTAGGCGCTGTTAGCCGCCTATCAATATACCCTGGAATTCAATAATTCGTAGGAGAGTAGTGAGCTGTGAAGCAATCAATCAATGTCCGTAGTAGTAAACTGATGTCGCAAAAAAAAACACTAAAAACTCCGAAACACATCCCAATCCATTACGCGCGAATACAACGATTCAAAGATTCAATCAAAGACAGGCATTGGCAAAGTCAAACTGTCAAAGTTGTCAAACGTCATGTTAAACACAACTGTCATGGCTACCATAATAGGGTTATCCTATTAAAAAACTTCCCTAATAGTCATTTGCGTACGCCTGTACTTTTCTTCAAATTAATTTGTTTGTATTTTTATGAAAATCCCCTATTTTTTTCCTATTAATTATCTATGTAGTGTACATAGTGGTAGCCCAAAATCAAACATCTCCTTTGATAGATTGTAGTAGCTTGATGTGCTGGCGTCTGTACATACTAATTCCATGGACTTGACATTGCATTGACATTGACAGTTTGTTTGTTTGATACTATGACATTTCTTGATTGAACTGTCAACTGATGCTGTGAATTGGTGTTTCATGAAGACGCAAGCTTGTTACGTTTATTTGCCTATAGTTTAATTTAGTCGTTGCAGTGATCTTGTAAGGACTTACTTTAAATTAGTTATTACTAGTGGCTCTGAATTTAAACTTGAACTTAGATCAGTGCTCATCAAGCAATACTTTTCAAGTTGGAAAATAGTTTTATAATGTACTCGTATTGTTTCAGTTCTCTATTGTCATTGGCAACCTAAGTGATGGCTTTGCCGTTACCTATACCTCCGTGTGCTAAAAGAGATGGTCTTAGTGGCTTAAGTTGCGAACATTTCGATTATGCTAGTACTATGGCTACAACGTTGATGGCACCGGTCAAAACAGAACGTGAAATACTTGAGCATTCTATGTCAGAAGACGACCCAAATGCAAATACGCAAGTACCAAGCGTGGTGGGTAAGCAACCTCGCTGGGGTCCGCGACATCGTGGAGCCCAAGAACTAGCTGAACTTTATAGTCCAGGTCAGTTGCTTTCAGTTGTTGACAAAGTTATTCTTTATCTGTATGGGACTTAACACTTACATTATTCACATCAACAATGTATAGGAATAACGTCAAAGTTTCTAAAACCACTTGATAGCTTAAATAAAAATCTTTTACTGGGGTTCGCAAAATAGCGAACCTCAGTAATTTACCATGTTTTGATTTAAAACAGCGATCTAAGTAATTCAAGGCAAAAAGACAAAACAATTTATTGTAGGTATCAAAAGCTTTATTTGGTTAATACAAATTCTTGTGATTTGAAGTAACATTAATTTTCTTTTTATTTTATTAAATAGTATTCTAGTATGTGATAAGTAGTCACAATGGTAGGGTCAAATTAAATAAGTTAGCAAAACTCTGCATAATTTGATGATGTTTTTTTTGTGGGGTTATCATCCGCAGTTAGAGTAGTCACTTTAAATGTTTTTTTTTTTTTTTATTGTTTTTTTGTGTAAACTACAGACTGATGGGTCTCAAATATACATAAATACTATAAAATAGATTTTCTCAATGCATACTTCAAGTAACAAGACTACAAGCAGCCATTGACCTCCCCAAAAAAACTACAAATCTGTTTGTCTAATCATGTTTAGATATTAATTCCCATCACATCTGCAGAGTTTTTCTAGCTAATTGAATTTGACCCTGTGTACAGTGTGGACTTTTGAGAAGGAGTAATAAGGAAGGTATCCAAACCATTGAAGCTACAGAAAAACGGTCATAGGCCTTATATCTCATTTACTAATACAATATCTGTGCCATGCGGTCTCACCCGCATAAGTCTCAATCCCGTGCGAATATCGGGATAAAAAATATTCTGTCTTAATCCAGATCATGGTCAACCCATGTGCCAAATTTCATCCAAATCATTTCAGCTGTTTTAGTGTGAAAATGTAACAAACAAACACAAAAAATCAAATCTTTTCTCTATATAATATTAGTTGTATTTCAAATTGATATAAGAGGACCTGTGTTTTCTCCGGTTTACCAGCGAGAAACGTATTTAACGCTAGATCACAAACCATATGGTTGATAGATTACATGTGCCCTGTGCTGCACTGCTGTATGCTAGGTTCCTGCCTTCCATTGTTTCAAACACTTCCAGTACCATCCTAAATAGTGATTACCCATTGATTACCCACATGCATTGACCCTCAATAATTGGACTATCGCACAGTCGTTGTCAGACAGATAAAAGGTTAACAGTTTCGTGACTTTTTAATATAAACTGTATGCACCATTTAATTTATTTATACACTCGAATAAGTAATGTTCTATGTTACGGGTTTGGTTTCCGCACTTAGTCATTCAGATGGACCATTGTGCGTGGGCCATCTGCCAGCCCTCCAGCCCAGCCAGTAATGTTATTTTGAGATAAAAAAAATGTTGCATTTATTTATTAAAACTATATGCACAAGTAAAAAAAAAACTACATTTTCACCTCAACCGGGGTTGATTTTTGTGAAATTGTTTGGTACGTTATTTTTTGACACCATCCATTATTTGACTTAAGATTTGTAGTACTATAAAATCTTCCCCTATAATCGTTATTACGTCTTTCGCCGATTTTTTAAAACGGGGTGAAAAAGTGTAGTCAATTTTCAGAGGTCAATTTTACTGCATGGCTTGATTAACTCAGGATTGGTATAAATCATCTTTGAGTCAAGTTACGGAAACACCCCTAAACGGTTTTTCAAAATTCCGCCCCTGTGGGAGTGAAAAGGAGGGATAAAGTTTGCATGAAAAAATCTTATTCATTTGTTTAATAAACATCAAACTTGGCAATACTGACCTCAGTAATTACATAATAAAGTTTGTCACCTTTATTTTTTTAAAACAGGTTCCATTCCTAGCTGCTAAACCTTCACGGAGGATTTAGGGGCTGAGGAAAACTGGAATTTTTCATATAGGCCTGCGCACTTTGGCCGTGCCTGGTTTGGGACCCACTCTTAAACCGTTCAAAGTTTTCTGTTGGTTAGAATTTCATGCCATGTTACTTGAATGTTTGTGAACTCTATAGGGGTTAAATAGGGTATAAAAAATTGTATGAAAGTTCTTAATTTTTTTTGTTGTGAGAGATTGATAGTTAGTGTATACGTTTATAAGTATGAGTTAGTTTTTACATCGTTGTTTGGAAACACATCCCCTTAGGCGTCGGACAAGTTGCCGATGGAAAAGCTCATCGGGAACACGGCTTGTCCAATTCTACTTGATTAAAAAAAAAAAAAAAACTTTCACTGACAGACAACGCACATCCTAAACCGCTGGGTTTGGAAGCTTGAAATTTTGCATAACTGTTCCTAATATAACAAAGATGAGCACCAAAGAATATTTTTTTAAAATTTTGCCTGTGTGTGTGTTAGATGTCTAAAGGTATTAAATTGGGGATGAAAGTTTGTATGGAAGTAGGTCATTTGAGTCGATGGGAAATATCATCGGGCACACGGCTGTATGTATCTAATAGTAGGTAACAATAACGTGCGCGTTCAGCGGTTGGGCTATGCTATTCAAATGGACTCGAAACTGAACTCGTCGTTGCAAATCGGATGCATCATCCGTTATCTTAAGTTATGACCCCGCCGAAGTGCGGTAAGATCCTTTACAACCTTCCATTTTTTTAAATGGCCTGAACCTGCATACCGAGGGGTATGCAGATTCAGGCCATTTAAAAAAAATCGAGTTGTTATGCTTATTTTTCAATTATCTCTAGCCAGTTCGTATCAAATTATGTTCGATAAGATAGACAGACAACCGATAAAACCATGCATGATAGCAATCAGAAAGGGAAGGGGAGGCAGGGAGCCAACTTTTTTAGAAGATAGAGAGAGTACAGATTTATAACAAAAGAGTATTATTTGTTGTTATTTTTAAAACAAACATTTTAAATCTTAGTATATTTTTAAATATTTGTTGGTCTGCAGAGATTAGCAAACCTATTCCTCGAAATGGTTTTTCATTTACAAAATTTGTTTTAAATATGAACAACGACCGTTGTACGACTCTCTAGACATTCTAATTCTGAGTTCAAATTGATGATGAGCTCATTTATTGTTAGTTTCAATGAAGCCCTGTTTCTCTCTTCCCGCCACATTGTAATAATGACCGAAAACAGGTTCGTCTTTAACCAATTCGAGGCCCTCGGAATTTTAGGATAATGGGGAATAGAAGTAAGCTCTAAATTTTTAGCATCCCGCCTCAGATAAGTGAGGTTTTCTTTTGACCGTTCGTACAGAACTATAACTTTATCGACTTATGTTAGCAGTTATGCTGAAGCGTTTGAGAAAAACAAGACCAACATGACGGAAAAGACTCAGTAAATTCTGAATTGGCAGGGATTCATTCAATTCAAAGTCTGAGTCAATATAAATAGATGGGGGCCCGCTGTTCTCGTGCGACGTAATGTGAGGAAATACCTGGCCTGGGAAGTGTGACGACCTGCGCAAGTCTTCCAGCGCCCCGGCCAAAAGTAGTTGAAGAACACCGTGTGGATTTCAGTTACAGTCTGACATACCCTCCCGCTCTAGGACGGAGGACATCCATGAGGATTTCCACACGCAAAACAAAATGCATTGTAGCAATATTAACAATTAAAATGTTTAGTGCGTGTATGATTATACCATCGATATAAAGTTTTATAAGAACTTTATCACTAATTATCGTAAATATGCTTATATAATTGAAATTTATTGAAATGAATTAAATTTAGCAATACAAAACGATCTATTATTTTAAGAATACTCTCTGAATGAAAATGCATAAGATACCTACTCATGAGTGTGTTGGCAATTTGTACTTCACAAAACCCATAGAAATGTAAAAAACAGGAGAAGTATTAGTAGTATTTTACTAAATTTGTCTTTAAAATCATGAAAAACAACAAACTGTAAAATATTTCTTACTTTTACTACGTTAATTTTGTTTTCAAATATCGCAACGACTGACTGTACTATTTTCGCAGTAAATACATTGCTCCTTAACCACTGCCTAACTATGTCACTAAGTGACTAGCAGTTGGAAGACATGAAAAGATGACGTTTGAATCCTGTTGGAAGACCCTTGAGAAGATGTAATATAATGTTAAAACATTTTATATACAATTTTTTTTTTGCTATTTTTTATTGATTTATAACATAATATTTTCTGGACATACTTAGTTTTTTCTTTATTTTATTTTCAGAACCCCAAATTTTTTGAGTACTTACAATAATAAATGGGAGAATCGATAACTTTCCGATTTAGTCAATCACTAGCGTACATATATATATGTAAAATAAATGGCTTTTGCACAGCACAACGATAGCGACAGATATTTTTGTGTGAGTAAGTTGTACGGTGCATGGTAAGTGCACACTATGTTTGATGAGTTAAGGTTTATAATTGACTGTGTAGTACGTTCTGATTTATGAATTGCAAGTGTGTGCGCGACTTTGTATCTATTGCTTTTACATGTGTAGTAATGGCGCGGTAGTGGGATCGTCTGAACGACATGGGGTTCTGATACGTTTTCAACTACAGGGCATATCTCCTTCTATCCTATATCTATGACAAAACGCAAAGCAAGTATAGGCAACTTTTCTATTTCGTTATAATAATCAATTTATGCAAACAAGCGCTAAATCGTAACCGTTTCAAGTTAAAGTTGATTTTGTCTTGGAAGATTTACCCACGTATACATCATGTCCCAGAAATCAACGTCAAGCCGAAAACGGGCAATACGGCAAGTCGTGACAGTTATTAGAAAAATATTTTAAAAAATCTTGGTCATGTACTTTTCAAATTTTATGGATTCAAAAATAAATTTCAAAAAGTGACATCCTGTGATGATCTTTCAAGTCCTGTGACTACAAATATGAACTTTCGTCAGTTTTTTTTCTGTGATGTAACCATGAATAACCCTTCTGTAAATTACAGTTAAAAATTAAAACATAACTGCCTCAGTTTTAAATAAAATGTTAGAATTTTGCCCAACACTGAATTCAAAATTATTACAACACCCAACTTTAACCGACTGTACTGTAAAAAAAATGTATTACACTATTTTAACTTTAAAAGATGGCGCGATTAGTCTGGATTCCAAAATGGTATGACACTTATTAATTGCTACTTCTTAATTGAGGAAAAAAATAATAATTTTTTAGTTTTAGGTGCGTTTGAAATAAAATTCAGTCGTTGGATATCTTTAGTTATGTTTTTTATGACCGTACGTAAGTACGTATGAAAATGTAATACATTTTTTTTACAGTACAGTCGGTTAACGTTGGGTGTTGTAATAATTTCACATTCAATGTTGGGCAAAAATCGAACATTTTATTTAAAACTGAGGCAGTTATGTTTTAACTTTTAACTGTAATTTACAGAAGGGTTATTCATGGTTACATCACAGAAATAAACTGACGAAATTTTCACATTTGTAGTCACAGGACTTGAAAGATCATCACAGTGTGTCACTTTTTGAAATTTATTTATGAATCCATAAAATTTGAAAAAGTACATGACCAAGATTTTTTAAAATATTTTTCTAATAACTGTCACAACTGGTCCTATTGCCCGTTTTCGGCTTGACGTTGATTTCTGGGACATGTTGTATACTTGTAGATTTGAGGCCCACGTTGGGTGCCAAGTCACAAGGTACTTGTTACCCCTAGATGTTGATAGATAAAGTGTTTAGATAACGGAACTCAACCTTTACATCTCTCTCAACTTAAATGCTTATTTATGCATTTGGAGATATTGGTCATAATAAGTTTCGTAAGGATTTACGTAATTGGAAGACATTTTTTTAAATCTTTCTTTGCCTTCTCTTAGTTCCACAACTATCGTCGTGACTGATGGTCAGATATCTATTTTATTGAAAATCCTATCATTGTTGTTAATATCAGCCGGTATAGAATTACTTGTTCAAACGTAGCAGTACCTCCCGTACTATTATGATTAGTTTATGATGTTTTTGTGCTCGTTTCGTACATCAGACCGTATCGTTATCACATGCTCAAGGTCGTCTGAAAATTATAAATAAATCTAAGATAATCTAAGCTAATCATAAAAACATACAGCCTTGGCCAAAAGTATTGAGCACCTTACAAATTTCGCTCGTTCACGGTAAGTATGGGAGAAAACCAAATCTACTGTTGAAGTATTCTTTTGTCGGTCATCTACAAAGATTTAAAAACAATGACCCACGCCGCAGTTAGCAATATAACACCTGGGTGCGATGAAATGTGTCTTTTACAATTTTTGTATTTATTTATCAGTTCGCTACCACCGCTCGTTGTGAACACATCCAGTGATCTAGTGCGCCTTTGTTATTTTATTTCAAAGTTTTAAGTGTTATCGTTGCAATACGCCAAAACGAAACGAACTTTCTTTAGAAAAACGTGTGCAGATACAGCTTCAGCATGAGCAAGGGAAATCACAAGTAGAGATTTCTAAAACTGTGAAATGTTCGCACCAATCCGTGCAATGTGCTATTCAGCGATTCTCTGCTACCGGATCACATCAATATAGACCGAGAACCGGGCGTTAAGAAATAGGAAAAAAACATCTTCAGAGCTCGCTGCTAAGTTGTCAGAACAAATTAAGAAATCAATTTCTGCTCAAACTACTCGTAGAAGACTTCAGGAAACCGTTCTGAAAGGCTGTAAAGCTAGAAAGAAGCCATGGCTCTCCGACAACAACAAAAAAGCTCGGTATAAATGGGCCTTAAAACACCAAACTTTCACCGCTGAAGATTGGTCAAATGTTGTGTGGTCAGACGAATCAAACTTTGAGGTGAGTAAGTCAATTTAATGCTCTAATAAAATTACATAAAATGGTTTAAAATGAAGTTATTTTTTTTTCGGAACTCAATATTTTTTCTTTTTATTTCAGATTTTTGGTACACCTTTGTGCGTCGCCGGGTGGGCGAAGAATTTAAGCCAGAGTGTGTGATCCCAACCGTAAAACACGGCGGCGGCAACATAATGGTCTGGGGTTGCATGACGGATTCTGGAGTTGGCGAATTGTTCGTGTATGAGGGCCGCATGGACTCTACTAAGTACATAAATGTACTAGAAACTGCATTGCTGCCTTCATTCACGAAACTTTTCGGCGACACGAACATGGATAGTGTTAAATTCCAGCAGGATAACGCGCCATGCCACAAATCTGCCCGCACTATGACATGGTTTCGGGAAAATAACGAGCTTCTTGACTGGCCTGCCCAGTCGCCAGATCTGAACCCCATAGAACATTTATGGGGTTTATTAAAGCGTAAAGTTAGGCGCCTCACAATTAACAACAGAGAAGATTTGAAAAGCTACCTGCGCCTAGAATGGAACGCGATTACTGCTGAAGACTGTAAAAATCTTGTTAGCTCTTTACCAAAAAGAATATCTGCCGTAATTAAGGCAAAGGGTGGACCCACAAAATATTAATTTTCAATTAATAAATAGTAAAATAAACCTATATAAAACATTTTGTTTTATTTCTATTTGATACTCCGCATAAAACTGAAAGATGTCATGGGGGCTCAATACTTTTGACCAAGGCTGTACAGACGCCAGCAGGTCAAGCTACCCGAAACTGTCAAATTTTCCCAATCCACCTTGAACCTTAATGCTTTAGCGATAAAGTTGAAAATCTATTAAAGAAATTTGACAGATTGTAGTAGCTTGATGTGCTGGCGTCTGTACATTGGTAATTAATAATTCCTTTTGTACTGGGACTTCCCAGTCGTGTAATTATTATGTGATGCTTCCCAGGCAGGTAAACACTTAGCAATGTAGAGGCCTTGACAAAACTTCCAAGGATTATTTCCGGAGCTAATGGGCTCCATTGACTAAATAGTCCGCTAGCAAATATTCGCCGGTTATTTATCATCATCTGTGGTCATCTGAAGGTCAATCTGGGACTGTGGCTGCTTCAAGCCCGAGTTAAACATAAGAGGGTTGAGGGTTGACGGGTGAACTGCCGGTAGCGGATTGACAGCCAACTACCGGCTGAAGTGTGTGTGGAAATTGTTAATAGTCAGCATGATGAGTGGACTATGTAGACCTTGGTCGGCGCGGCGCATTGCCCGATCAGACAAAGACCTGCAGGCAAACTAAGTATATGTGACGCTTGATACTCAAGTCCCGTTCTTTACTATAAAGGAGTAGGTTCATCATGTTTGGACTGAAAACCCATTAATCCATAAGAACAAACTGTATACCAATAGATTCCATACAATTTATGAAACAATCATACCCAGGTTGCAATCCTGTACATCCATGGGGCATGGAGCTATGGGGTGACGACGAAAGTTGGTATGAAAATCTTAATGCGCGATCCGATAAACTTGAATAGTAATGTTTGTCATTAGAAGTTTTTCAAAACTACTCCTCTAAAAGTAAATTAATACCTTGTATATCATTAGTGTACTAGGTTCGTACGGCCGGAGGCCCGTTCTTAAACTAAGTAATCAAATAAAAAAAAATGGTACTTTAAATGATTGTAAAAACCTTATCAAAATCCATTGTTTAGTTTAAGGTTAAATCGGATTGTAGGACTTTGCAGTTGAAAAAAGTGTTCTCCCATTAACGGTCTACAACACGGTTACACCAGGCATCAGGTGCACCATGCGCAGGTGCAAAATATGTAAGTTTGTAATCACGAAAAATATTTTAGTAGTAGTATGTAAGTGATATTTCTTCAAATTAACGATTTTTCGGCTATTTTCCTTTTTTTGTGTAGCGAAATCGTAGTAGGGCAGGGCTGGAAATCTGTATTTTTGGTGTGATACCGGTGCCAGACGTAGTAATACTATTGGTATTTCTAATCAGTATCGGTACTTTACCAGTACCAAACCAATATTTCCGTAAGTTAGTGTGAGTGTGCCGATTGTCCCTGCTACCTACTATATAGTATAGTATGAATAAAGGATCGAATCTTCTCATTCTTCTCCATGGACCGCAGACCTGAGTACTTGTTTGATATTAATTTCACTTGATACCTCTACCCGTTCCTCAGAAAATCGGGTCTTATCTTGACAGACGAACCGGCGGACTCTAAAATGATCCTTTGAGGGTTCCGTATTTTCTCTTTGACGTAGGTACGGGTCACTACAAATAAAATATGAATACTTTTTGCAATTACTATTTTAGACTAGATTGTAATGAATTATTTGAAGAACTATGTTCTTATAAAATGTGTTTAGTGTAATAAAAAATAATCTACTTATTCACCAAGGGGATAAAGCAGTGTTTTATGTTATGAACGCTGTATTGCATCAAGGTGTCCCAAGATGACAACACCTTTATACAGCACCAGGGGAACATATATGCTTCATACCACTCAACCAACCATTATTATTCAAAAAATTAGGACAACCATATAGGTACTGAAAACAATTCTTTTTATTCTTGTGATTCCGAAGGTTAGGCAGTGGTGTACCGTCCTGTAGTAGTGTATTGTTGTAATTATTTTTCTACTATATCTCTATTAAGTTGCGAAATGTAATTATTTTTTTCTTAGACTGCAATTAAAACCTATAAAGTGAGAATTATTTGATCGAGCTGTACCTTTATAGAAAAAGTATTTGTATAAGTATTAACAAAAAAAAAAGTTTTATACGATTTTTTTTTTGAGGTTCCAAATTCGGTTCACGTTATCGACCAGGGCCTAGGGCTAAAATGACTTGCTTCACTTAGATTTGCACGACATATAATTTGACATTATAGAGCAGGTGGTGTGAATATACATTAATTGTCTCTATGTCGTTCCACAATTTAAGCAAAAAAAAAACATATGCATGTGTTGAGTAAAATATCCCTAGACATTGTTGATGTGTTTATTACTTTATACTTATATATATAGTAATACTTGAAATGTGTAGGTTATTATAGCACTTATTATTTTTTGTGTTGTCATGCATGACTCAAATAGCAAATATTGATTTTACAAAATGTAAGTGTTGACTCACCTAAAGGTTAAGTTGCTACGGTTTACTTGTATGAAAAATTAAAATTTAAGGAATTGAGACTGAATTTTTGTTTTAACAGGCAAAAGACTACAAGAATGGGTCTGTGTGGTGATTTGTTGCACGTTGTGTGTGTGTGCTGGTATTCTCATGGCCAGACACGTACAAGCGGATGCCTCATTAATTTTAGCGGCAATTTCTGGTGTTCTAACAGCAGATTTTGCTTCAGGCGTAGTGCATTGGGCTGCTGACACTTGGGGAGCAGTTGATCTTCCTGTCATAGGCAAAGTAATAATTATGCTCATTAAAACTTTTATGTACTCATTGTTGGCTATGTTCTTGTTACTGTGCTATGTCTTTGTATATTCACATATGCTTAATATTGTCTATAGCTATACCACTCATTGCAAATATTTCATGTTTCTTATAAATCATTTGTCATATCTTGATACAAGTACACGTACATTTGTTATCAAAGATGAGGTAAATAGAATTTGTATAGCGAAATAAAAAAATCATACATTTGAAATAATTGCTCTTAAAACGTTCTTAATGCTAAATCATGTAAAATTAAGGCACTCACCAACCACAGCCCATATAGAATTATACCATAAGTTTGGACGTACCATGCACTGCGATCTACTACAGCGGACAGCTACACAAATCTATGTATAATCTGTTCCAAAAGTATCCGATGTTAATGTAAACAAATGGACCAGAAAACGTACCCGTGGATGCCAATTTGTAGTGCCACTTACAAAAATGGTCTGATTTGATTTTAAATACTTAAAACCCGAAATTTCTCATTATAAATCACCGTAGAGATGATTTCCTGGATGATTTTTTAATTAGTTTATGTTATTCAAACAATAATTAATAGAAAAAATAGCAAAATATGAAGTTGAAAGTTTCTAAATACTGATGAATGTTACTAATTGAAGCTGAACAGGATTAGTTTACACTTTCATCAGATACTTTTGGAACAGACTATAGGATGCGTTGCCTTCTGACGGCATCACACATGCGTAGCTTGTCAGAGGCGACGTCACATGCGTTGCAGAACGAGGCTGAAATTAAAAAGAAAGAAAGAAAAAATGTTCACAAAAACAGTTTACAAACTTAAAGTTTGTAATTTATTCCATTAGTTTGAATAATTTTATAAAGAAACGGCTTGTTACAGACTTTCTTTCATATTATTTGGATGAAAATTTACAGATACCTACTTCAATTAATTCTAAATTATTCCCCATTTTTCACTTTGGAGATATTTAGGAGACACTGTATTCTTATACTTAGACATTTTTTATTATATACTTATGTCAAAAGCTATGCCGCATAAAAATATACAGGCCGACTTTTAATTCGGCCTATTCCTTCCAGGACATGCTAGTCCACCCTAGTGACCCCTTTGCCATTACTTTAAGCACCCGAGGAATTCTAAGTTTTGTATTTCTGAAAATTTCCCAATTCAATTCAATTCAATCAATTCAATTTTAAATTCCATTCAATTTTTCAATTCTTTAAATTGAATGGCTTTCATTACTTTCAATAGCAATCACCAATCTGTCGTCATAAAAATCAATGGTGTCTACATTTCGCATCTTCAGTTTGCGAATAAACTTCTTTCCACAGTACGGGCGTTAAAATCACTCAAAATACAAAACAGATAACCAGAAACACTGCCGATGATATTTTCAACAAAACATTCATAATACTGTCATACGTTGACATAGCACCACAGAGTTATAAATAAAAAACTTTTTACAAAAAAAAAAAAAACCGCCTTCAAAAAAAGACAAACAAAAACGTTCCTGCACTAAAAAGTAAAAAATAAAAAATTGAATTCCTGTAAAGAAACTTAATTTAAAGGTAAACTTATTTGACATTAATATTTTGCAAATATTCAAAATTGTTTACTTCTTTTTGGAGTCGGTGCCAGCAGTTGTATCCTGTGCCATTTATTTTTTCAATTCACGATTATAAAATTTTAAAACAGATGCTTACAAACTTAATGCTTCAAAAATTTCAAAGTACTTAAAAAGTGGCAGGGGATTTTTATACGTATGTATAATTATTATTATTTAAAAGAAATTATTGTGAAAATTGTGTCAATTTGTTTTAGAGTACAGTCTAGTTTGTATTTGTGTTTTAATTATTCTAGGTATGCAATAGGTATCTTGGTAGTTTTATAGTAAATGTTAGAGGTCGTTTTTCGAGGTATTGTTGCCCATATGTATTTCCTTGCCTTGGCTGGCACCGACTCCAAAAAGAAGTAAACAATTTTGAATATTTGCAAAATATTAATGTCAAATAAGTTTACCTTTAAATTAAGTTTCTTTACAGGAATTCAATTTTTTACTTTTTAGTGCAGGAACGTTTTTGTTTGTCTTTTTTTGAAGGCGGTTTTTTTTTTTTGTAAAAAGTTTTTTTATTTCTAGCCGTTTAGTGTATTTTTTATTATAATATAATGGCAATGTAGTTAATATCTTTTCTACATAGAATATTATTTTGAAGAAGTACCAATATCATACAAGTAGGTACATATTACTGTCTACTTTCTGATCTTTAATTTGATCCCGTAGAGAGATGATAATATGACGCATGAAATACTGTCGATTCTTATGCGTCGTATGCTGCCTCTAATATTGAGCTGGGCGGTAACAGTCCATAAACTACAAGGGACCACCCTCGAGAGAGCTGTGATCGACCTTGGTAAAAAAAACTTTGCAAAAGGACAAATATATGTCGCGCTAAGTCGTGTCAGAAGTTTGGAAGGCATAGTGTTATCAGATTTAGACGCCAATAAATTATT
This sequence comes from Apamea anceps, assembly GCA_951799955.1. Taxonomy (NCBI): domain Eukaryota; kingdom Metazoa; phylum Arthropoda; class Insecta; order Lepidoptera; family Noctuidae; genus Apamea; species Apamea anceps. The sequence continues at coordinate 11,020,288 of OX637505.1, read as the reverse complement.
GAATCGACCACACGATGATCGAGCGATGACAGAGATAACAAGGTTGCGGAATCTGCCATCTGATAATCAAGACAACACATAACGTGCCATGGAATAGGCCTACCGGGGAAACCACATTAAAAAAAACGCGCCCAGCACACTACCTCATAGGTGGCGTGGAAACGTGTGCATACTACCAAGGATACAATTTAATTTTAGTAAATAATAGAAGCGATTTTTTTTTAAACATTGTAAGCAAAATGCCTTTAATATTTCAGAAGTTGTTTTGTGGACACATTGATGATAACATCAAAACTAGATTTTCAATGGCACCTTGTATTCAGAGTGCATCTCATGACAGTTCTAAGCCCAAATACTGCTAGGATACATTGTTTTATTTTGAAGTTCTCATGCCAACCTTCCACCTTCCAGCTCCATCATCAAATCAGTTCGATAGTAACTTATAGCCAAAGTGCATTTCATGACAATTCTAATAAGCCCAAACACGGCTAGAATACGTTGATTAATTACGGAGTTCCGGTACCTGTCTTCCGGCTCCATCATGATCATCAGATCAGTTCAATGATAACATTTTCAATATAACTATTCAGGATTGTATGTTTATTTGTATTGACATAGTTGCTTAACTATCTTGATTGTGATATATATGCGAGTGACAAGTTCCGTTAGCCATATCTGATCTTCTTCACCAGTTCCACTTCATCAAATGTTACTTTTTGACTGTAAACGCTTGATTTCTCGATGAAAATATTAAAATTACTATATAGTTGCCTATAATATTTGAGGAGTTCCCTCGATTCCTCATGGATCCCATCATCAGAACTGGATTTTGAAAAAAATGGGACCAATCTGGAAGCATATCCTTTAAAGTTAAAAAAAAATTTTGCAAATCGATCCATAAACAACGGAGTTCTGAGGTAACAAACATAAAAAAAAAATAAAAAAAAAAAAAAATACAACCGAATTGAGAACCTCCTCCTTTTTTTGAAGTCGGTTAAAAAGGAATCGTCCACGCCTATTACCCGACTACCGATCTATGTATGTATATATGATTATTTTTCTTTATTCCCAAATACTGCATTTTTCTTACGTCATTTCAACCTCATTGCATTGTCAGCTGCACAGAGCTCTATCTAACTCGTAGAGGCATTAAAATAACACTGCCCACTACCTAATCTTGTGGACTTGAAATGAGACCTGCCACGAGTACAGCGAACACAACCACGTTGCAGCCGGTTTTGACATTAAAAAAACTTTTTTTGCAAAAAAATACAACCGACTTCCAAAAACGACACTACAAAGTGAAAAATAACTTTAATTTCGGAAGTCGGTGTCGTTGGGTTCGCATTTTCCTTGTTTGCCACCGACTTTCGAAATTAAAGTTATTTTTCACTTTGTAGTGTCGTTTTTGGAAGTCGGTTGTATTTTTTTGCAAAAAAAGTTTTTATTTTTCACTTTTAAGTTGTAATTTTTACCAGTAATTTTGGTTTAAAAACCAAACTACTGAACCGTTTTTGATGAAATTTCTATGGAACCATTTGGGAAGTATACCCTTTCCAACAAAAAAAGAATTTTTCAAATCGGTTTGCAAGCGACGGAGTTATGCGCGAACAAACATAAAAAAAAATACAAACATCCGAATTGAGAACCTCCTCCTTTTTTAGAAGTCGGTTAAAAAACAGCCATTTTACAATTCCTCATATTATTCAAGAACATTTCATGACATTAGGAGACGCTCGTTTGTTTTGTATTCTAACAAGTCCATAAAACACCTACTTATCAGAAGTAAGTGAGGCTCTTCAAAGGGGTTACACGTTCTGGAAGCAATAAGTCGAATTGCAAGTAACCCTATATTTTTTTGAAATGTTCAATTGGAAATGAAGCCGTTCAATAACATTTGACAATTATTTGGAAATGCGCAAGTGCAAATAAAGCCTTTTAATCGCACCTGAAAATAATTGTACCTCATTTCGAGCCCTTTTGCAATGAAAATAAAAAAATTATCTCGGTGATGGGTGATTCTTTGAATTCTCGTGATTTTGACTCATTGATCTGGCGCATGTGACAAAATGTAATAAGAAACATATATCAAAGCACTAATTTGCATCAAGTAGTTTACGGTTCTGTAGAGTGTGTTGATGAATTAATTGGCCAGATTAATTTGAATGAAACAGATTAACGATAAATAAAAGTTAAATGCACTAAAAAAAAATGTCGGGTTAAAGGGAATGTCCACGACAATTAATATACTGTGTCATATACAAACTTTTTTTTACCTACCGTACCTCAAAAGGTAACAACGGATCCCTTATAGGATTACTTCGTTGTCCATATATCTGTCAAGACCCCTTTTTCTCAGGAACGCGTGGAGGCATCAAGTTAAAATTGATAGCAAGCAAACTTAGGCACTTTAACTGTAAAAAAATCAAGCTTCTAAGTCAACGCAATAAAAGTATTGCGATTACTACATATTTTGATACTTGCAAATAAATCAAAACCTGTAGGATACTTCTCGTTGAGCTAGAATAATGAAATTTGGCAAGAGGCAAGTAAAGGAAAAAATCCGAAAACCGTTTTTTGTAGTTACGAGTATATCACATAATAATATATTCGTTTTTGCGATTACAAACTTTACATTTACTTACAGTTTAATTCAACAACCCTGACTTAGAACGATGTATGGGAGAACATTTTATTTCAGCTGCAAAGTTAAGTTTGTCCTTCAATCCGGAATAGGAAAGTCAAAGGCCATACTTACCTAATTTTTATCTCATTCAAATTGATCGGGTCTGCACTCAATCACAAGTTATTTTCAACTACAAAGATAAGTTTGTCGTTCAATCTCACTTAACTTAGTGCTCATATCCACGACGACACGCGTCAACGGCAGGCTCAACTGCAGCCGTCGACGACTGCTGTCGCCAACATATACTCTAGCACACTTAGACTCATGTTTGCTGAAAGTAGGTACTTACCTAGACATACATAGACTGACACGAACATAATTTTTTACTGTCTCAATGCTCAAAAGCGAATATTTTAAAAGTAGGTACTTGTACTTTACCATTCTGGCGAATCATCAAAATGCTCTTATTTAGCCTTACAACTGGCAACCCGACGGCATTGCATTAAGTAAAGTACCTACATGGTTACCGCTTAGTGGAAATGCATCTCTACAAGAAACAATGCAACTTTTAAAATAAAAATGAAATGCAAGATACTCAATTGAAACGTTATCCCTGCTGATACAACATTAAAATTTAGCAAAAATACGTCGTACTTAATTGTTTTATCTTTGCTTTACCTGTTACAGAATTTCCTGCGCCCATTTCGTGAACACCACATCGATCCGACATCAATTACTCGACACGATTTTATCGAGACTAATGGCGATAACTTCGCGATTACCATTCCTGTTTTAGCAAGGATTGTGTGGCAACTCCTTACCTATGACGATGAAAACATCAATGCACAATTTCATTGGATTGCTTATTGGTACTTGTGTTGTATCTTCGTAGCAATGACCAACCAGGTATATTTTTTTTTACCTTTTTGAATATAATTAGGGACAGTGTGGGTACAGTGACAATTTTATTTATTTATAGTTAATTAAAACGGCACAGGTCCAATTACATTAATTAACATAGAATTATAAAGATTAAAATAAAAATAAGCATTCAAATAACATAGGTACAATACAAAAATTAAATTCAAATTCAAAGATATACAATTCGTGGATAAAATTATTAATAATTATTTGCGTAAATGGTTAAATAAATTAGAAACATCATAAACTAACAAACTATCATGTAACAGTGGACACCCTCACATATTGTCTCTCACAAAACACCAGACAGGCACGCATTATTTTCTTCCATTCATCAACAAACGCATCACATTCAGGGTCGGCAGATTGACTGCCGACCCTGTAGGGATCCATTTGAAATATGTATTGAATTTCTAACGTTTGTGCGTTCTTTTTATGATTCCGTAGCCAAATGCCTAATACAGAACCTCGGTCTGTCAGTCTGTCCCTTCGTCCCTCCGTCCGGATGTTACACATTCATTTTACTCGAAGACTATAAGCGCTATCATCATCATCATCTGCCTAGCCTTTTCCCAACTATATTGGGGTCGGCTTCCAGTCTAACCGGACTATATGCGCTATATCGATGAAAACAAATATGTAACAATGGTGTAGAGAAATTACGAAAAAAAAAAACAAATAGGAGTGGCTTTCCCCATACAGTTATCGTAGGTGTGGTGGGGTATCGTTGGATCTCAAGATTATGACGATGATGTTTATGATTATAATTTCAATCTTTTTTTTTTGAGATTTGGGTTATTTTCGGCTTCATAACTTTGTTTAATCGCAGTAAGAACTTTGTTTTTCAGTTCGTAGAGAAATACTAGTACTTATTTCTCTAAAAACTGAAAAACAAAGTTCTTATAACGAGTATTATATTTTTAACAAGTATTGATTAACGATCACAAAAATAAGCTTGTATTTCATAAAATACAAACTTATTTTTGTGATCGTTAATCAATAAGTACTCGTATTTATCCTAACTACGATTGCGTGGGCCGACACGCACTTGGCCGGTTTTATTTTTCGATCAATACATCTTCAATATTGTAGTAGATAGTGTGTAGTTAGACTAGTTAGTCATCGAATGTCTATCAGTGTCACAGAGGTCGCTTTATTATTACATCAAAATGGTTTTGTAAAGTAAAAAGTTGATATACCTGCGTGTAGGTACATCTTTTGCATTCAATAAAAACGTACCTTCAAATAATAGACGAATTTCGGCTCCTATTTAAATAATAGTATTATTGACGTTAATTATTAACTCTTAGTTACTTCGAAACTCTAAAACGATTTGAGGTATATTGGTTTAAAACTTTGATACCGGTCGGGCACACTGAAACATCTCTTTTTGTTTTAAACAAAAACATTGCTTTTGAAAATATTGCTAATATTGAACTAGTTTTACAATAATATTATTCTACGGGTAAAATTAAACGCGAAGCGAAGACTTGAGGTACAGACGCCAGCACATCAAGCTACTACAATCTGTCAAATTTCTTTAATAGATTTTCAACTTTATGGCTAATGTTTTAAAGTTCAAGGTTGATTGGGAAAATTTGACAGTTTCGGGTAGTTTGACCTGCTGGCGTCTGTACATCACATCTCCTGCATTTTTTTAAGGTTTTACGTTTTTGTGTTAAGGTCGGCTTTCCTTTTTATTGTCCCGAAGATGTATAAATACCCTTTTTAATACTTAAATCAAAATAATTACCCTTTTTCGTTTCATTGTAAGCACTGTCTCTCCGCACCTCCACTGTCCCTAAAGATAGTATTAAGATCCGATTCGTATTTTACATATCTATTACAAATAAACATTTATTTACAGATCCATAAATGGTCCCATACATATTTTGGTTTACCAATATGGGTTGTCTGGTTACAAGAATGGCACATAGTGTTGCCGCGTCGTCATCATCGTATTCACCACGTGGCGCCGCACGAGACTTACTTTTGTATCACCACTGGCTGGCTCAACTGGCCTTTGGAAATACTTCACTTCTGGTCTATACTAGAGACTATGATCGAAGCAGTAACTGGTTGTAAACCCCGAGCTGACGACATGAAGTGGGCGCAGAAACGTTCCTAGAACAATGTCCTGAATGGTATACATTTTTTATAAGTACAACTAACACTCGTCCACATCTACAGAATCAATTAATAAAAATAGGTTTAATATTTTGCTATGAAAGATGAAAGCGATTGTGAATTAAACAAGGGAAATATTTAACTGATCCTTTAAAAACGTATTGGCCTTCTAATGATGTACACTTTTTATAATGAATGAACCTCTAAAATTATGAGCTTCTTTTTAAATTTTTGGCCTTTTCTCAGAGCTGGTCATCGTAACTAAGATATCCCGACCAAACGCGTTAGGTTAGGTTAAAACTATGACGAACCACACGCGAGCCAAATTGGTGGCAGTAACTAAGCTGGGACACCCCGAACAAATGGGTTGAGTAAGGTTAGAACTGTGACCAACCACGCGCGAGCGAAGACGGGGCGGTGCCGCGGAAGCGGCTGGCGAGCGCTACATCCAAGTCGGACGCAGTTATTTGGCTGTTTAGTATTTTTAGGACCCCAAAATAGGAATAATTAGAGGTTCGATTAAATACATGCCATTAAATAGTAGAGTTTTATATTGCTTAGAAAATCATTCCAACCAACCCGCCAGTAGCAATAAGAAAAATTTAGTTATAATTAATTAAGATAGTGTGATTATATGTATAGGATACTTGTCACATTAAAGACGCTGTAGGTAAATTCGAACGGCCTAATAAATAGACAAGTGGTAAGTATAACATAAACTCATTAATAATATATTTTTACTGGTGCCTATTTCATTGTAGGTATATCTAATGGCTATTGGCGGGTGAGTACCCATACTTTGTTGCCCATTCTCTTTTTGCAACTACCTATTTTGATGACATAAATATTTTTCTATTTTAATCTAGTCTTCGATTGTTGTACCTACAAATATAAAAAACTTGTAGTAAATACAATTAGGTAGGTATGTACTTTTATTAGTACAGATCTCCCAATAAAAGTATGCACTTCGACAATTGTCGTCTAAGTATCTTCGCAAAATACGAACTCGCGATTCAGGAATCCGTTTCCAAAATATTAAGCTTTAAGGTGCAATTTTTCTACCCCACACTACCAGCTAAACCATGGTTTGTGGATATGTGAAAACTATTAAAGATAGTAGGTAGGATATATAACGAAGTGAAAATGAAAACTATCACTGGTAAATAGGCTCTACAAGTTAATGATTTACAGAAAAGAAACCAGAAATAAAGTTATACGATATTTTATAACATTTCAAATTACAGCTGTCTACCCTTACTACCTATCTATCATGAATACTGCAACAGATAAAATGAACTGAACTATTAATATAAAACAATTACTTTTGAACTAAAAACTGTAACAATGCCTTTACAAAAATAGATATGATAAGTAAGTTAATTAATCTCTTAGATGTTTAACTTTATCAAAATAATTTAATACTTTAAAAGATCACGGAGTACTAAACGACACGAGACTAACTTTTCATTATCACATGAGAACACTCGCTTCTGAATTATAACAGAGAAGGTTTTGTCATTCGAATCATGCGCGAGTTTAATAATCCACTGGCTATTTAAACTAGTTTACATGGCCTAAGTCAGGATAATGAGAGGACTGAGCTGGTTCACATTAGGTCAGACCGACAGTTTGCCGTTCATCGACTGCCGGGTGTTGCTGTTCACACTAGACGCCACCGACCCGACCTAATGTGAATATAACTGTCGGTACGGTCGTTTTACTGCCCGGCCTGGGTCGTCACAAAACAGTTGAGTTGGCTTTCGTATAGGATGGACGATGACGTTTTCATTGCAATGTGGTATTTAAATAAAAGGCAGAAAAAAAGAAAAAGGAAATATTGGGTGCATCCAATAATTTAAAACTTCTACAATAATTTCGCCCTCCATATTGAAACGTGTCTTCTCTGTTTAAACGTCGACGAAACTGTTTGCGCGAGTGCCGAGAGCGGGGTAAGGGCGGGTGGAAGCTTGGCAGGCGAGTGTCGCCGCCGCTTCGCGCCGACAAATGTGAACGGCGCCATACTTGCTAGTTCGCCAATATTATGTCCGATCCGACAGAAATCGTGGCTGGACGTACGGTAAAAGTGTCGGCTCCGACAGTTTGGTCGGGTCGCCCTAATGTGAACGGCGCTATTGACATACATACGCCAATATGGATCCGACACGTTTGTCGGGCTGGTAAAACTGTCGGTCCGACCTAATGTGAACCAGCTCTTTCGCTTTAAGTACTTCTTAAAAAAGTTCAATAGACCTGTTTTATGTGGTTAGACTGTTTCATGTAAGGATCATTTCATTGTATCGCAAGAATTCGAATTTATATGTAGGCACACGTAGGTATACCTACCGTAAGTATGTATACCTACCTTTACCTATATTAAAAACCGGTGCTAAATTTAAAAGTAGCATAACGTTTCTTACTTATATTAATATTATTAATATACAGTGTATTTGGAGATCGATTACCGATTTTTTATTGTAGGTACCTATAAATTCGCTGATAGACAACTTAGGTACAGCCTTAACCGCTAGAAGCTTAAAATTTTGCACAAGAGTTCCATATGTACAACGAGTCATCAATTAGAAATAATTTTTGAAAATTCATCCTCTAAAGGTGTAAAATAGCGGATGACAGTTAATATGGAAGTTCGTAAATTTTGCCGATGGGATACTCCAACCGGCGGCGGCGCATGGATTGAACAACTAACTTTACATTTTTTTACTGCAAATCCAGTTTCATATCGACACCAGACCCAATAATCTCCAAACACCACTCGAATGGCAACCATATTATATTTAATTAAATCGTATGAAATATTTAATTAAATAAAACTACTGTACCTATTAATTTACAATCTAAGAGACGGAACAAAATCTTGTTGCGGAATAGAATTATGCATCTACGGCACTCGAAGGGTGTTGGGTATTATAATAATGGTCCTCGTACTGGTCTCAGGGTGCATAAATAAGTTTCCCAAACCCCCGTGATGAGAGAATCATTATAAGCCCAAAAATTTCCCAATTTTCCAAAAAAAAAAAAAAATACATGGACCGACTGCGTATCTGACCTCCAGAACCCAGTAACTTAACCAATAGCTTAACGTGCTTTCGTACGGAGGGGTGGCGGTATGTAAAGATGGTTTACCCATCCACGGACCGACCAAGGCAAGCGTAGCTTAACCTGGTAGAACGACCCGTGCGGCTATTATAATTCAGCCACGTGACCCTCATGAAGAATATAGAGAATCTAGAAGAATTTATTTCTGATGATCATCCACGTCGGTGCCTTTTAAATTTATTTTTATTCGTATAAAATGATTGAAACAATGTCTATTGTAGGTACTCGTATGTCAAATTATGCAATGCAAATTATTTTTGGCTACGGCCTTGTTACGCAGCCAAATGACAATTGGAAGGAAGGTGTATTCTGTGCTCCACTAAACAAAGGCGTGAAAATACAAAAAAAAAAATTGTGATGGCACTCCCCATACATCTAACGGAGGGATGAAAGGAAAAAAATTCAAGGCACGAGTGTCTTTTTTTTTTTGAGTATGGGAAATCATCAAATGACCCCTCCCGCTCTGGGTGGAGCAGAAGGGAGTGTCAGACTCTTACTGACTAAAACCCACCCGTGTTCCTTCCTTAGCCCTTTATGTTCCAGGGCAGCGGTAACCCTTTCGGACAATCCCGCTACCCTGGCAGGCTTCGGCCCTATCGGGCCCCGTCACTCATGCTGACATCTCTTTGAGGCGCGCGTGGAACACAAACACGCCGTCCGGCACGGGCCTGCAGTGCGATTCTGTAACCATCTCACCGTGAAAACTTAGGTGAAGTGAGCGTGGAGTGAGCTGTCATTCCAACTAATGCTAGGGATTGACACTATTGACAGCTCACTTCACCTAACTTTTCACGGTGAGATTTTTACAGAATCGATCGGCAGGTCCTGATCGGACGGTGAGTTACCCATTACTCACCGCCCGCAGGCCCGCGCCTACGGTGGCCGGGAGTCGTCACGCGGCTCCCGACGCCCGGAGCGTCTCCCGCGGCGGCTGAGGCGTGAGGTGCATTCCCTCGCCCACCCCGCCACCTCCTTTGCTAGCATGACTGCTTCGCAGAAGGAGGCGACTGCCTCCCACTCCCTCTCGCCCCGGACCATGGCTTGAACCAGGGCCGGACGCGAGAGGTCGCCGCCGCTGCCGATCGCCTCTACGAGGACACGGTGGTGCTCTGCCGAAGCAGGGCAGACCTCCACCGTATGCTCCACCGTGTCCTCTGGGCGATCCTGACAGTAGTGGCACGAGTGTCTTGGGTATCGTTTGATCCTATAATTAAAAAGGTAATCAGATGTTTCTTTGTGACATTTTATTTAAGTCAATAGTTGTGGGATATGGGATGTTTTCGCTTATGTACAACCGCAGAGATGCTGTTTTCCAGGTTCTTTGAGAATCTCTGAAATAAAAACATTTCTATATGCATACGTAAATATTCATCCCGTTATATTATCGGAACCCTTTTCTGTGCGTGGTTCGACACGCACTTTACTTTATTTTGTAACACTGCTATTCGCGGGCGCTGTGCGTCATATTCTGTCAGTTTTTGGTCGCCGCGTATAGTCCTGCGATTCCTTTCTGAAGAACTATGTGTGGCTTGTTCAAATTTTATTTTGAGATCGATATTAGGTATCTATCTGAATCATTATAAAAAAATCGTAAAATATGTTTTTACAACTTGAAAGTGAAAATAATCTTTTATCTACTCTCTTCTGTTTCCATGTGGGTGCTGCAAGCTGCAATGTGATAATTATCATAATTATATTAGCTGTGTGATATAAACGCCTAAATATTGTGTAATTTAGGAAAAAGCATTAACTTTTACAGTGCCGAACCACGTAACTACTTGTACATACATAGTAGATACCTAAGTAGGTACCTAGGCTACGGTCGTCGAGCTTGCTTAAAGGTACCATTTTTTGTGATGTTCGATAAACAATAATCAAATAAAATAGACAATAATATATTTATGAATGTTGACTGTAACCTGGATATTTTGTTATTATTGTTTAACTGTTAATAAAAAGTGTAGGTAAATAAACTCTAATTCATGAAAAGGTATTTTTGTCAATTAAAATTGAGCATACCTTCAGTAGATTGCCAGACAAAATTGTACTCATAAACAAGGTGGATTTTTGAGACGGAACAGTAAGCAAAAGCTTACCGTTGTAGTGTAGCTATAGGGAAACGTTCTTGACTGTGCTTAAGTTTGCCAGTTATGGCTAACTGCATTCACAGATTTTGGAAAAATGCTACAGTTACCTAACTAGAAAAACGTCAATTCTAACGTTTAATTTCATCTAAGCCGACGTACGCACGAACTTAAAAATATCGCGGCGGGATTTTATAGCGCACTCGAGTTTCAACTCTCGATGTTCGTCCTAGCATTGCGAATCCTACAGAGCGCTTCCCGGCGTGTCAATAAACCGCACTTGGATTTTCAACTGTTGGCGCTAAGCAGTGCGTTGAAAATCCAATGCGCGAAAAAATCCCGCTGCGATTTTTATACGTCCGTCCGTGTGTACGTCGGCTTATCCAAAATCTTTTACAACGTATCCTATCACTTATGAAAATAAAATTACCTTATCAACAGTGTTGTGATTTTGTAAATCATAATTTTATACCTACTTATGCTAACATTTTTTTGAGGTTAGGTACCTTGATGAAATTCAAGGGGTTAGATTGCGTCTACGAGGTGATCAAAGCATTTACTATCTTTTTCTAACGAAAGTAAACTATGAACAAAAGTCGAGTTGTCCATAAGAATGAGTAAAATTGATATACGATTTTTTTATGCGGTTCGACTCATGTATCTAAGGATCATTGCATTTTGGAAGAAAAAATCTGTAAGTACAGCAGAAAGTACATCAAAATAAAACATTTTTTTTTAAAGAGCTTAATGGTTCTAGTTTCCCCTTACTGTCCCGGCTAAATGAAACACTATACTAGCCAAAGATGTACCTACGTTATTTTTAAATATCATCAAATAGCCTTCTTGCCTGCCTGTGACAAACAAAAATTGGGGCAGTAGGAGCAGGTACCTACCTTAACTGTAGCACACTTCCCGCACTTGCGGCAATGCAAAGTAAAAAGCACGCATAATACCTACACACTGCACTGAACATAAAAGCGGTTTTAAGTAACAGCCGAATCGAGTCAAGTGTCTTGTAAAAATTAAGTGTTATTCTAAAATATTCATAATAATATTTTGCTCTCGTATATTTTTTATAAATACTTAAGTACCTACACTAATTATATTTAAATTTATGCTAAATGAGCAATGAAAGAAATGTCATGCAATGCTTTAATACTTTATTGAATGATGTATTCTTGACACAGAATAATGTTACGTTACGATAATAAAAACTACAAAAAAGAATATTTTTGTTTTATTTTTCTCAAATACTGGTGCTTCCAGTTGCAAGCGGGACGCTGTTAGTTAAGCATGGTCCTATGTTCGATTTCTAGTAGGAGTAGGTAATGTGATTTGCACGGTGGGCCATTAGGCTGAAACCTGTCGCATGTCGGGGGGGGTGGGGTGTATTACCTTAAATACTCGGACCAAACGTGTAGGGGCCACTCACCGCTTCATTCCAAATGTCATCCCGCCAAATACCTACTAAAGTCCGTAAATAAATGAGTGTCATTGTAATCTTGTACCTAGGGTCACCATAAATCTCAGGATTTTTGGACTCTTCTCAGGATTGCGGCTGGATTTTTTAAATATCATGAAATCTCAGGATTTTTTGAATTATCAATAAAATACAGCTTACATTTTAAAGAAAAAAAAAGTTAAACACTAAAAATAATCTTCCTTTGGTAATAATTGCACAATTTTACTAAAATCAATACTTATTTGTCCAAGTAGGTAGGTACTTACTCAGTTTTATCATGCTTAATAATTATGTGAAGATACATTTTCAAGTAGGGTTCTTTCTTTAATTATGGATTTATAAAATGCCCCAGGGGCGGTGCGTGGGAGGCGGGCGGGGGTGCCGCTGCTGCTGCCCCTTCCCCCCCCCCCACGCTTTGAGTGCGATGTGCAATGCGTGAGCGAGATCCACAGTGTATAAAAACGATAATATTACGACTTTTTTTATTCGTGGGAAAATTCTCAAACTGTAAAAGATCTCAGGATTTTTCAATGGAAATGCCTTTTCTCCGGACTTTTGATTTTTTCATCTGGTAAGCCTATTTTTTACTACCCATATTTTTTTAACTTGCTTACATCTTGTTGCTTAGATGTTACAAATAATCACTCTGAAAGTTTAAAGTAATCAAACATCTATGCAACAAAAAGTGCCTCTGGGGTACGAACCTCGATTTAGGGCGTCGCTGGGAGAGGGCAGCAAGGGACAGGCTGGATCAGAATTATTTAATTTATTATGATGTGGCGTCGCGGCGCAGCAACGAGGACGGCAGGACGGCGGTCGGGACTTATACTTCCTGAGAGTACTGGTGGCCTCTACTCTTCTGAATGAGGGTCGTGGTGTGGTCGAGGATGATAATATGCCTCGGTCGGCGAATCCTACTTATATGGGAGGGAGTGTATCGGGCGGGTGCCGCAATCAGGTGTTTGGGGTGCTTTGACAGAGTGGACATTCTAAGATCTAAGTGTAGACTCTCATTGCGGACATAGGAGGGAGCTCCCGTGACCTTTTTGAGGAAACTGTTCTGGAGGGTCTGCATCCTATGGAGATGGTGTGGCTTAGCGTGTGCGAAGACGACGTAAACATAGGTCATGATGGACGGATGACTGCAGAGAAAATGCGCAATTTGCACTCCAGTGCCAATTGCCACTGAAGGTAAGGTGGTGATCAAGGATCATACGTAGGTGTTTAGCTTGCTCCTCCCAAGGGATGGACTTGCCATACATAGCGATCGGACTGGGCAAGGGCGGGACGAGTCAACGCGATTTCGAGAAGAGAACCGCCTGACTCTTAACAGAGCTGACCTAGATTCTCCGTTGGCTCCACTTGCGGAGGTCTGAAGAGTGCGAGCGATAGAGTTCTGGCAGCGACCAGTATAGAAAGTGGTAGTGTCGTCGGCGAATAAAGCCAACTGAGCCTTTTTACTATTGGGAATGTCGCTGGTGAACAGCGTAACAGAAAATCGAATATTTCAATTCATTAGGGTCTTCAAAGGGTGGGAGGGAGTCTCTACGTTTGACTTCAGCGCCCATCTTGCTAAGGTGCGCTTGGTCTACTGGTTGAAAGCTGGGAGTGCATTTTGACTCTAAGCTATCGGCAAGACATTCGGGGCCTTATCGGGGCTATCTAAAGGGACGTTCTTGTCGTGGCAGATGAGAGGAGGCATGGCAACCTCTTCAGGGGAACGTAGTATCCTCTGAAGATGCCAGAAGGCTCAAGCTAACTGAGCATCTTGTCCCAGCCCTCGGAACACCAGTCCACTATGCGTTTCTTTACAGCACGCTGTAAATGACGCATGTGGGCTTTGTAATTGTCTTCTGTATAATCACAAAAAGTTCAATTAGGTATGCCCTTGTCTTATCGAAGGTGCGATATACCTAACTCAAAATATGTAATTATTTGTTTTATTTTATTACATTACATTTTATTTGACTTCGTTGGTTTGGTGGTTGCAAGCGCTACTGCTGAGCATGAGGTCCTGGGTTCCATTCTCCAGTCGAAAAACTGTGGCTAGGTTGATGGCAATAGGCTCGCCTCCTATTGCATGGTACATAAACCCAACTGGTGACCACACCTCTGCCTAACTCTTTGAGGAAACAGGCGTCATATTATTATTAAATTAGCAGACGTGTGAGCAGCTTTTGGCCGACTGAACTTTACCAGGCGAATCGATTAAAACAGACGAATCGAGGAAAGTGGCTAAAACTGGAAACTTGAGTCGACGTAACTGACTAATCCGCAAAACTGACAAAGCTAAGCTAAGCGCAGTGAGCTAATCAACGAAACTGATTAAGTTGATTATATTAACGAGTGAAGGAAGCTGACTAGTGACACGTGGACTCCTCAATCTGAAACATAGTTGAAACATAGTTTGTTTAACACGTTATACCAAAAAACTATGAATGTCAGATTGAGGAATTATGTGATAAGATAGCGTTGCTGTTTAAAAGAAGATGTTGTGGTAAGGATTGAAAAGAGTATGTATGCTTAGATGGTTTGGTCATGTTGAGATGATGCTACTAAAAAAGGCATTTGTAAAAAATTATGTGAATGTACGCCAAGAAAGGACCCCCTAGAAGGACATTGAGCGTATTGGTATGTTCTTCAGAAAAGTAAAGTTCGTAACTGCGTAGTACTCGCAACTGACGTGCGTGTATCACAGGCGTATAAGAACGTTAACTTCGATCGTAGAGGGGGCCATCTGTCTGGGAAAATATGACAGTTTCGGGTAGCTTGACCTGCTGGCGTCTGTACTAAAAAAGTTTTTTTCCACATGCCAAAAGATTCTTTTTTTCTGCATTGGCAACTCATCCGATGTTGACTATTCTGTCAATATCTAGTTCACCACTGACAAATGACAAGTGTCATGTCAATGTCTGACATTGAAATTATTATTTTATCGTAATTTCATCATTCATTCAATGTGATTGTGACGATTACGAGTTTTGAGTTTGTGACGATTGGCACCACACGCCACTAGGCCCACAGTTTTCATCATGGTCATAATGTGATAATATTTATTGAGCGTTGTGTTCTAGTGCAAAATTCAGACCCTAATAAATCATGAAGGAAACAAAGGAAAGGACACTGTCTGGTAGCAGCACAATGCTTAGTAATGAATGTACGGTCGCTTTTAGCTCGATAAATGAGAGACCGGTGGACGATATTTCATTAGAATTTTTCTATAAACCTCATACTATTACGCTGTTGGCCGTATCTATCGCGTCAGTAATCTACACAGCATTTGTAAGGTATTCCACAATATAGCATATTTTTTTATAATTAAGTTACGATGATAACTTATGATGTAACCACACTTCTTCAGACACCACAAAACCATTAATTTCTAACTAAAACAACTATTTATATTTTTCCTTCTTGATGTGTCTGTAAGTACAGTCCTTCAGTATTGTGTTTCCCTGTCAAATAAACAGGTACAATATATTTTGTTGAGTCTAAAAGGCAACTTACTATTTAACATATTCAATACCCATTAGTGTACATAAACCGAATAAGTAGATACCTACCATACAATAACTGAGAATTATATTTTATAAATAGAACTTAATTTATTTACAATGCACATTTTCTTACTATTTCAGAGATACATCCAGTATTCAAGACAATATATGGTCTGGAATATGCTGTGTAGTATTTTTTTTCCTTATAATATCAGTACTTACATTCCCAAATGGACCATTTACACGACCACACCCAGCAGTTTGGAGGATTGTATTTGGCTCATCGGTACTCTACTTGCTGGCACTATTGTTTCTTTTATTCCAAAGTTATTCTACTGTCTACGAAGTCATGTATTGGATAGACCCAAATCTCCGCAACTTCCACATTGATATGGATAAGGTATGTTCTTTAATTCATCAATAAATGTCAACCTTATCATTTTCAACTATACTCTGAACAAATTTTGGAAAAAAAAACCAACTTTGAATGTAAAACAGTAAACTCATATATTTATTATTCATGTATAATCCACGGTATAAACTGATAAAAAATATATAAGCTTAGTGGGCACAACCAAGCTTATTTTCTTTCAATTCTTTCACTTAAAAAGTAAAGATAAATTTTTTTGAAAAGAAGAAGCAACAATACTCTTTAGCTTAAATTGAAATCTTTTATTTTTGTCTTTTTTAAGATCTTTGAACTAAAGTTATATGAGTAAAGAGTAATAATATAAAACTCATTCATAGTAAGGGTTGTTGGTTGATAATACCACATACATCTAACTCGTAAGTCTTTGCAAATTGCAACTATGACTGTCAGTTGCTTCTCTTTGCATGTAACTTCACTATTAATGCTTAGTTTTTCTCTATTGTAATTCTACTCAATCAGCATAATTTATAACCTACTATCTTTAGCCCGTGGCTTCGCCCGCGTGGAGTTCGCAAATTATCCCATGAGAACACTACTTGGATAAAATAGTACCCTATATGCTAATCCATGGTATACCTGTGTACCCATCGAAATCTGTTCAGCCAGACATATGTACTCTCGCATTTATAATATTAGTACGGATGTATTAAATTATGTACAAATATTTATATTAGATTTTATATTTTTCAGGAGTATGCGGTTAATTGCTCAGATATAAGCTTGGCAAAATTCTGGTCTCATGTGGATGTATTTGCTTGGGGACACTTTTTAGGGTGGCTGTTTAAAGCCATATTATTCAGGCATGCAGGATTGTTATGGGCTATCTCTATAATGTGGGAAATAACCGAAATAGCATTTGCACACTTGCTTCCTAATTTCTTAGAATGTTGGTGGGACTCGGTTATATTGGATGTTTTAATTTGTAATGGTCTAGGAATATGGTGTGGGCTAAAAATATGCAAAGCCTTAGAAATGAGAGAATACAAGTGGGTCAGTATAAGGTAAGACTTTAATATGTATTGGTTGTTCTACAAAAGTTTTGTTTGTTCTAAAAGACATCCGGAATTGAGTACTGATGGTTCCTTGGTAGGAAAAATATTTTTCCATTAGTTACTTTTTCTTTGTTTGGGACCGCATAACTAAGTTTGTTAGTAGATAGATACTCTTTAATATGTACATCATAAAAGTTACAGATTTAATAAATGTAGAAATTTAACAAGGGGTGACACAATGGGTGGCCTTTAAAACACAACCTTTAGATATATAGATTTCTTTGATTTCCAAATAACTGTGTTAAATAAAGACACCGTTTTATTTTTTCGTGCATACCAGGTGGATTTTTGAGGCGGGGCAGCTACCTAAGTGCACTGTAATTGCTTATTGCACTCACGGATTTTAGAGAAATGGTACAAGTCATAAGGCATCAGAAATGTTTTTTTTTTTTATAATATGCTTTTATATCTGGTTACAAAGAAACTTACAATATATTTTCAATTGTTTTGCTTCAGCGAGACATTAGAGTGAGCATGACATACTCTCAGCCGCCAAGGCACATTCAAGTCAACGAAAAACGTACCCAGTAAATGGTAGCTTTATAGTATGTACATAGTACTCACATATGTGCTATACAATTATACAATACTAGGAGATTGAATTTATATAATGCAAAAATAGTATTTTAAAATCTTCAGCAGCTCCAACATATGTAGGTAGGGTAGGCGTGTGTGTGTGAAGTATTTTCAATGCTAATCAATTTATTTATGCGTCCTGTGGAGCAGGACCAGCGTTTAGCCAAGCATTTTTGTCAGCGATGTAATCCCCCAACTTATAATATGCTTGGCTGCATAGTGTCCGTTTTATGTAAGATTTGAATTTCGTTTCATTGAGTTGGAGTACCTATACCTACTATATGAGTAGGTATCTCGTACTACACTTAAGTGTTAAAACTTGCGGAATAAATGCTCTAAACTCTAAATGATAGTGAAACCTCATCAAAAGCACACAGACAGACACGAAACTTACTTTGTTTTATGCCGCATTTGCACATTCGTGCGAATCGCGAATAACGAACACGCATATCAGTGCGCTCGCTATTCGCCTCGCGATTCGCGCGATCGCGTTGGGAGCGTTTTTCGGACGCGAATCAAAGGGCACGAATGGCGTACACGAACTTACTGTTTACACATTCGCTTGCATTCAATTGACAGCTAGCGCCCGACCCAACAGGACGTGTAGACAAAATGAAGTGAAGTGCGAATTTTAGAATTTCTAGAACTTTATAATAATAATAAATTTTTATTTCATAAAAAGGAGATTGTAGTACATGAGGCATACATAAAGTTATTCATATAAGTTTGTATGTACACACGGCTACACGTCAAGCTATACAAGCTATACCTACTTATAGGAATAACTTTATGTATGCATGTCAAACACAATCTGGTGGGTGAAGTTCAGCTTTCCTAGCTAGGATAAAGAATAACCTGCACCCTAATTGCGTAACACACATTCAATCGGAATCTGAATCATTTTGAAGCAAATTGCTAATCCATTGCTTCATAAGTTCGAAAAATTTGTCTGCTCAACACGTAAATAACGCAATGAATGTTGCTAAACTGTCAAAATGAAACCGATTCCGATTGATCGTGTGAATTACGCAATTAGGGTGCAGTACCTAGGATAAAGAATAACCTGCACCCTAATTGCGTAACACACATTCAATCGGAATCTGAATCATTTTGAAGCAAATTGCTAATCCATTGCTTCATAAGTTCGAAAAATTTGTCTGCTCAACACGAAAATAACGCAATGAATGTTGCTAAACTGTCAAAATGAAACCGATTCCGATTGATCGTGTGAATTACGCAATTAGGGTGCAGTACCTATTAAGGAATAGTAGTCCCTGTCCCTTACAAAAAGTTACAATAAACTAGTACAATTATATGGAAAATAATAAAGCTTCCGAAAAACAAATTAACTTCCAGCGATCTGTGGTTGACTGTAATACTAACTAAGCTGTGTTAAAATGAATTACCTAACGAAAAGTTAATACAAAATTAACCGACAAAAATGTTGTAAGTATTTAACAAACAAACATGAAACTTATTCAAATTATAATTCTACGAAAAATATTCTATACTTTCAAATAATAAACTGTAAATTCCGGTAAAACGCAATTTAAGGACGCGTTTACAAATCTGACCAAAATAAGCAGTTTTTCGGTACATTTTGCAGCAGAACTAAACTAAACTAATTGTAAATAATAATTACCACAGATAGATTACTCCTTCATCTTCAAATTTACGCAATTTTTTATTAGAAAATTTTGATTTATAATATTGTAAAAAATCATTTCCGGTACCTCTTCACACAAAATTGAAGATATCGTATTGAGTTTAGGAACATTTTTCTTCTATTTAATAACAGAAATGTATTTATTTAAAAATATTTTGTGTAAGCAGACATGATCAACTCAAAAACGTCGCAGAAAGAACTACCAAAATGTTCCAAATAGTCTCAGAAAAAAAATCAAAACGATTTTAGTTTTTTAACAAAATTTGCTTTATCGCGTGCATCTTAACAGCTTGAACCTAAGGGTTATTTTACTGGGTCACTGTCGTGATTTATTGCACAAAGATTTGCAATGAAATATTAGTCTGCGCTTGGCCGCCGTCGTGAGTGGACACTGTGTCACTTGTAAGCAGCAGCTTGTGTTGAAAAAGATCGCTGTACGAATACAAAATATTTGACATACCAAACTTGATACTTTACGTGTTTTGTGCGGACTACGGACAAACAAGGTAAGATTTTACTTAGTTTGTTATATTTATTCTTGAATTACCTACGGATTATAAATTTACATTTCGTTTCAAACTTGATGGAGTGACCTGAAGGTGTACTTCGAAGAACGCTACTGGAACCAATAACCGAGTGGAGCTAGGTGTGCCGAGTTTGGGCTCGTTGTGTTAGTTATGATGAGACCTTACCCCAGGACTTGATGGAATGACCTGAAGCTGAACTTCGAAGACTGCTACTGGAACCAAAAAACTAGTGGAGCTAGGTGTGCCGAGTTTGGGCTCGTTGCGTTAGTTATGATGAGACCTTACCTCAGGAATTGATGGAGTGACCTGAAGGTGTACTTCGAAGACTGCTACTGGAACCAATAACCGAGTTGAGCTAGGTGTGCCGAGTTTGGGCTCGTTGTGTTAGTTATGATGAGACCTTACCTCAGGACTTGATGGAATGACCTAAAGCTGAACTTCGAAGACTGCTACTGGAACCAAAAAACTAGTGGAGCTAGCTGTGCCGAGTTTGGGCTCGTTGTGTTAGTTATGATGAGACCTTACCTCAGGACTTGATGGAATGACCTGAAGGTGTACTTCGAAGACTGCTACTGGAACCAATAAACGAGTGGAGATAAGTGTGCCGAGTTTGGGCTCGTTGTGTTAGTTATGATGAGACCTTATCTCAGGACTTCATGGAATGACCTGAAGGTGTACTTCGAAGACTGCTACTGGAACCAATAAACGAGTGGAGCTAGGTGTGCCGAGTTTGGGCTCGTTGTGTTAGTTATGATGAGACCTTACCTCAGGACTTGATGGAGTGACCTGAAGTTGAACTTCGAAGACTGCTACTGGAACCAATAAACGAGTGGAGCTAGGGGTGCCGAGTTTGGGCTCGTTGTGTTAGTTATGATGAGAGCTTACCTCAGGACTTTATATAGTGATCCGAAGGTGTACTTTGACGACTGTTACTGTAACTAGTAAAAGAGTAGAACCAGCTAATATGTGTAGTTTATACCTCTTATACCTCAATTGTTGTTTTAGATGCCAAGGCTTAAGACGTTTGGAAAACGCTCCCGTAAGAAACTTCGTGCCAATAGACGTAATGCAGAAAAAGGAATACGGTTAGTGCTTATATGATTATTAAAAATATATGTATAATTATGAACATTCACTACCATATGATCCTTTTTCACAGGCAAAAGAATGAAAGCAGTTGTGATACGAGTATCGCGACTGACACACCCGAAGTATATCCAGAAAGATATGACCAAGCGAGTTGTAGTACTTTTGATGACAATAATTTGGAAATACCTCACGTAAGTTATAATGCATTTTAAATTACTGTTATGATTTGTTTATTCAATTACTATTTTTGCACTGAATATAACAAGTAATTTTTTTCTGTATTGTTTTTAGAACACGAACAATGAGGAAACAGAACCGTTCCAGGTATCAGGAAGAAGAGTCGTACAAATAGATTATTTTTTGAAACAGCTTCAAGAAATCGGCAGCCATAGTTCCATGTTTAATTGTAATTTAGGTCTTGCTTCTGGCCCGCTTTGTACGGCATTTTGCGTAGTGATGCACTAGGAATATCAATCGATATCAGTTCGACAGTTCAACAATATCCATTGAGTTGTTTTTGCTGTCGTGCAAACGAAATATAAACGAATGAAGATGAAGCAATGAATATTGTCTTAGTATATTGTGTGTGCGAAATAAACATATTTTCTTTCTTATTTCTTTTTTTTCTAGTTTTCTAGAACCCCAAATGCAAGTATTTGAAAGCAAATTTATTGTAAGAATTACCAAAACAAAAAAAATAAAATGTCTTTAATTATTTGTTTTCAAAAAGCTTGTGGCTTAAATTGTATGTATTTACATAGGTACACACGGCGACATTTCAAGTAATACATATATACATTTCCAGTATAACATGGTCGCTTTGTATAGAATTACCGTATAATGAGGGATGCGCTTATACTGGCATAGCTTGATTGGTCATCGTGCGTATTTTCGCCAGTACCTACTTGCTTACCAACCAATCACTGTCCAATAGTAGCTACTTTTATGACTATTTCACGTTACAAACTTTATAAAAACATATCACCGTAAGTTTAAAAAAAAATATACGGCAATAAAATAAATAATAGTACACTCAAGTATCAAGCCGTGTTAGTTCACTCATATTTTCGCCGCTTCGCGCTAGTCGCTGTGTGTGTGAGCCGTGCACGTGTAGTAGTAAGACTCAATACCTAAAATTGATGCGCGTCAATTCGTAAACGCGTCCTTAAGCTGGTGGAAAAATATAACGTCAGCAAATATTGTATTAATTTTTCGGAATTTTCAGCATTTTATTCGGTCGTTTCGTTTTGTTTTTTTTTTCCTACCTATTTACTTATAAGTTATCGAAAAGTTAGTATATAAAGCAGTAAATTTCATATTTTGAGTATGAGGAGGTATGCTCATATTTTAATTTTTTTTCGGAGCTTTTATTACTACCCTAATAATATATATATATTTTAATACTACAACAATGATTATAATTGAATATTTTAATTGATTGTTTATCTTTATATTTATCAAAAGGAAGCGCTCATTTGGAACCCAAAACAACGCAATCATAAAAATAGACAAAAGACAAACGATGCATGGAACCGTATAACAACTATTAAGGGATAGGCTATTATCCTAAAAAAATTCTAATTAGTCCGTCACGTCAGTTAGATATCAAAAAATATTGAACCCGTATTTTTCAATATGTAATCTAACTGACTGACTAAATATAATAATTATTTTTTTACCCAGGCAAATAGGTACCCTATTGCCAGTCAGCAACTTAAAATTAAAGAAGAATTCAACATGTAGCGCGCATGCCCGCAATTATTTTCACGTCCTCCATGTTCGTGTGCGAATGTCAAAATAATTCACCCCGCCAATGTGTGTGTGAGAACAGTAGTTCGCGACGGCACTCGTATATACGAATGTTTCGTCGGATATTCCGTCGAATGACGAGGCGAATGGCGAACACGAATGTGTAAATGCGGTATATATGCTACTTACTAGCGACCCGCGCTTCGCACGCGTATAATGACGACATGTCAAACAAAACCTGCAGATTTTTGTTAAGTATATCTAAGTTAAATATTAATGTATATACGTACACTTACCCCCATGTCCCAAATCCAACCAAAAGCGATCATCGCGCGTCTAGACGCGATCGTCGCTGGGGTGCCCATGCGATGATTTAAAGCCTAGCCGCACATAAAAGTGCCGACACGTGCCGATCAGTAACGTATCGTAACGTGTCAGTGAAATATGATATTGTAGCATACATTTTGTACGACGCTATCCGTACTCGTCAGTGACAGTGACGTTCAATGATGTCAGTGCTGCGCCGACGCGGTTCGCCGTGATCAGACGCGAATTTCTAGCGGAAAATATTTTGCCTGAGACGGTCGCAGTGTTCCAAGATGGACGACGAAAAGTTGATTGAATAGATAGATAAAAGTATGTCGAAACAATGTTTTGACATCCTGAAATACTCAAAAAACTTTGATTCATCATCTATCAGATGTTTATATAGGGTGGCGAACTCTCCTTCTTCTTCTCTTTTCCTCCACGCGTCATGAACCTATTGCCTTCTTCTCACATAAATGTCTTCGTCTTCATCTAATATTAAAGCAATAGCTGCTAACTGTGATCTTGAATAACGAGGCATTTTACAAGCACGTGAAACTGCTGCAGGGTACTAAAAATCACTGCACGCGTCATGTCGGTACTGAAATGTGTGTATAGCACGCCACTGTACGGTACGGAACTGTCGTTCACGTGTCGGCACTGTTGTGTCCGGATCGGCCTTTATCGTGCGACTACCTCTTAGTCATACTAATAACTCGACGATCGCGTTACATCAGTTTAAACTAGAAGATTTTTGAAATGGGACTTCACGGTGAAATACGAAACTATAGATAGCAGAGTAAAGTAGTCAAAGCAACCATGATCTCGATTTTGATGAAATATAAAACTGCTTATTTAGTTTTTTTAAAAGCTTCCGCATGTGCTAGGAATCGAACCCGTTCCCCATTGTAATTAAGGCATCCTGTATTTTTATAATGAGCGATAGTAGGTACTTCTAAGATCAAATACTGCAAATGATCATTATTTCTAAAATCCAAGGAAGTGCAAGTAATTGTAATTATATAAATTACGTTAAAATAAGTCCAAAAATATAGCCATTTCTTTTGATTTTACACGTTCGCGTTGTTTGCTTGCAGCATTTAAAAAGGGGAATTTGGTTTATTGGAAAAATATTATTCCTTAACTTAAAAATTAAGAAAACTTAATTCTAAAAACATTAGGGTTGTCGTATTTATATTTTCATGGTGAAGAGGTTGAAAAGTAGGGAAAAATACGAAATCCATTCGGACGAAGTAACGGGCAAAGAGCCTAATGAAATAATGTTGATACCTATAGTATGCTTTTGTTGAACTCTTGAATTTTATACAAAATATGTTGTAAATAATGCATTGAATGCATGCAATGAATTTGGTATATTCTGTATCAAAACTGTTTTTTTTTTAGGGATATTTCGTCTACTACTGGAAAAATAAAGCGAGCTATATTACAATTCACGCCTGTACAATGGACACCGGTCCGATGGTTGGATCCTACAAGCACATATATGAGATTCTGCGCATTGAGCCAATTGGTGGTGTTTTGGCAAATTTCTGAATTGAATACATTTTTCTTAAAACATATATTTGAAATGCCACCTTCACATCCTCTGGTCATCGCACGACTTTGTCTAATAGGAGTTATTGTAGCTCCGTCTGTAAGGTAATGTATTTTTTATTACAATAGGTACCTATTTACTTATTTTATTGTTCTTGATACAGTAGGTTACTCAGTACAATGGTCTTTGTAACTTGACCACTACCATATCCAAGTTTTACGTGAAAACCAGGGGGCCTAAAAAGGCCACTATAAGCAATACCTCTAAAAGCTATTTATTTCCTGAATTCCCAGCAGATCATTAGCAATTCCTATAATTTTCATAATATTTCACTTCATATTTGGTGTAAACATTGCCGCATGAAAAAAAAAAAAAAACTGTAAATCGGTAAATTTCTCATTACAGTTTTCATTAATCATATTAGTTTTTTATTTTTGTAGTTTAAATGTTATTTCATTGTGATATGAATTGCACACAGATCATATTATGAATTGTCACCATTTTACGATTTTTAATATGATTCATATTGTTATCCTATTATGATTCTGCCACAGTGGCCTTTTTAGGCCCCCAGTTGTGTTCTCGATAATGTTAATTGTATAATAATGTTCATTTGCAAGAACCTACATACATAGTCCAGGAAAAGTAACGTAATGATGATATTATCATTACGTTAATTTTCCTGCTCAGGAAAAATGCAGCTATAATTATATATTCATAGACAGGAAAATCGTTAAGCTGGATTTTTATGCACATACTATCGGCGGGATACTTACTTAATATTTTAACTGTTTCATATACAATTTAATTATAAAAGTAAAGTGTTATAAAATAAACTACAAATGACTCATCATTTGTAGTTTAGAAAAATTTCTGCAAAAATGGTATAAATATTTTTTTAAGTCATTGACTGCCACCGCGGTCACACGGTGTCCCCCAACAATAGATTTTCTATTGTGTGTGTTGTCTGGAGTTCAACGTGTTAATTAATAACTGACTTACAGTTTGCCTGATCGGGCGGTCTGCCGGCCACTGCATAGCCCGCTAACTAGAGCGATTATTACCTCCCCTCTAGGTAATGATAGCATACCGGTTCGGGCAATCTCCACTTATATATATTATATAGTTTTGAGTCGACAGTCCACGATCGGCAGGTCGTTGCCTGACGACGATGCCACAAGTGCTTTAACGAAAGGCCACGCTCGCCAGGCCACCGTCTGACTTTCTGTAAATCCGTTTGACTCGGCCTTGAGGTCACGGCCAGCCCGGTCTAGATGTGTCAACACGCGTACGGATGGGCCGTATCTTAGTACGTCATAGTCTAACACACAGTTCACAACAGGCTAATCTCAGATCTTCAGATGACTGTTACTAAGTAGCGGACTGTTTAGTCAGTGGGGCCATGATTATTTGGATAATTTGATTCCTTTACGGTCATGGGGTATAGTACACCCACATTTCACCAGTTGTGTTCCAACTGAGTACGAAGCCAGACTCCGGACAGCTACCGAGGGATTCCTAATGCAAAAACCCAACAACATTTCAACCCGACCCTGGTCTGGTGATCTAACTTAGGCTCAGAAAACGTGCTTGCGACCACTAGAGTTCACTAGACCAATGAAGCAGTCTTTTATTTTTACCCGGATCAATGGGCTAGCATCGAAGGTGGTGTGACGATCTGGACAGGTTTTGCAGTGGTCAGAAATCGCAATATATGGAGACAGGGCAGGCCATTGCCGAGCGGAGCACAATTAGTGTAAATGGAAGAAATTACAATATTTAGTCTTGACACTACGTATTTCATTTATATTACGCATTAGAATAAAGCGCTATTTTGTATTGCGGCTGCACACCTACCTAAGTCAAGTAGTACACGCCCGTGATAGATTTGGGATATTAAATACTTTTTTGGTTAACAGTTACCATGCATGTCACGCTTGGACTAATGGTCGCAAGGGCAACTTCTGAGCATGGGTTCTTGGTGTCAAAAGGTGATTGGGTTTTTCGGTTAGAAATTTCGCAGTAGCAGCACGGAGTTAAGAAGGCTGTCTCGGAGAGCATGATGTCATCAGGTAGTGTCGAATTGTCGCCCTACCGACTATGAAAGTAAAGGAATGAGAGTGCACCTATGTTTGCGCACAGATTTGTGCACTATAATAAATATCTCCTACTTGGCTAGTCTTCGTTGAGATATGGAGACTAGCCGCCGCGGCCAAACTTCAGTTAGGGGGATATTATTTATTATGCATGTAGGTTTAACTTACCTTTCTGTTTCATTGGTTTCAGACAATATTACACGTATGTTACGGATCCAAATTGTAAGCGAGTCGGTACCCAGTGTTGGGTATATGGAGCTATTATGGTGACCGAGTCTATGTTGTGTATCAAGAATGGCAAAGAACTTTTTGGTCAAGCTCAAGTGGTCAATGTAATTATATGGCTAGTCATTCAAATTTTAGTTTCTATTGGCTGTGTGTACGGTGTAGTGCTATACCATAGATATTTTGAGGTAAGAAACTTTTTTTTAAGTATTAAATAGCATTGTTTCTGTACCTTCGTTTACGTGTTCGTCAAGTTTTATTCCTGATTGTACCTAGGTACCTACCTAGTTAATTAAATTCTTAACTTTTTTTTTATAAATGTTGTATGCGGCCTTTGTTTGTTAATTTATTTATTAGGCACACCAACGACCTTTTATTAATTTATTTCTCAATAGTTTCACTTGGACATTGTTCTTGTAAATAATAATGTCAGGTAAAGGTGTGGGTACACAACAACACGTAAGTACATTTAAGACAATAAGTAAAAGATTAAAGTACATGATTAATTAATTATACAAGCGGGTACACACCCGATAGGCTTTTCTATCGTCAAAAATGAGGAACTTCCCCACCAACTTTCATCCCCTTTTTGGATGAATTTTCGAAAGTCCTAAGTGCTCAACTTCGTTATAAGTTTAAGGAATTATTGTGCAAAATTTCATGCTTCTAGACCCAGCTATTTCGGCTGTGCGTTGTCTGTAAGTCAATGAAATTAAGATTTTTGTGTGTTTAAGTTTTATGAAGATTTTTTTATACAGGATAAATTTTTAACCAGTGCGCAAACTGTAACCGTGAATTCAGTACATGATTCTGAACACCCCATTGAAATTTTTGGTTGGTTATTAACAAAAAAAATTTGCTCTGCCATACATTTTGGCCGCGTAGGTATTGCACTGTTCTATGAAACAGGGGATTTTTTTTTTTTTGATAATCGACGTAAAGTTTCTACGCTAGGGGGTCTACAATCATGTGCTAAAGGCATAGTTGCAGTTTGCGCACTGGTTAAAAATGTATCCTGTATATAACTAGCTGACCCGGCAACCGTTATTTTGCATACTTATAAAATATTTCTAGCTGCCCGGCGCTACTTCGGTCGCGTGGTATCCTACCCCCTATCCTACTCCTACTCTACTCCTATCGTACTTCTACACTATTCAAAACCCTTAATTTAATACGTACTTCAATTCGAGTGGACCGAAGGGACGATCGTCAAATGTTTGACAGGAAAGTAGGTAGAACAGTTTATATGGGAAAATGAAATTGTTGTTTTTACTATCTTCCTCGCAATTTTTCCACATTTTCTCACCGTTTATACCTTCCTTGGACTACGACAAACATTTCAAAACCAAAATTGCCCAGCCATTCTCGAGTTTTAGCGATTTAAACGAACAGCAATTGATTTTTATATATATAGATACATTCAATAACAAAAAGTATGGGATAAGTGTTTATGCGATTGGTCGCTTATCTAGTATGTATTTCAGGATCACTCTTAACAACTCTCAAGACAAGACGCACAGCAGGCGCTATCCGCCTGATCCAATTTATTTTTGTTTATGGTAACTTTTTTATTCTTTTGCAGCCAAATAGTGATTCCAATGCGGAAAGTCCAAAGAAAGTTGACTAAAAGTCGGTAAGTACAAGCTATTTAGTCCAATCTACTATTTGTAAGCTGTAAATTCAATCGACATACATTCGTGACAGTAATGAAAAATAAAGAAATCTATTTTTTTCTTAGTTTTTCGCAATAATTTAAGTAGCTCAGCATAGGAAATAAATCTTTACCTAATGGAAAATAAAAGGTTGATTTTTTAAATTAATGTTTTCCAACTTCACAACATTGTCAACTTTTGACTGTTATAAACAGAAAGTACGATCTACAGCACATTTTCGAAAACCGCCGTTCCTGCTACGTAATCAAGTAACATTGATACGATGGATTCTTCACCAATAGCAGGCCTCCGTCACTCCATGTACTTGCGCGCTATAAGTGCCTACCGCCCAGCCGAGCGGTCTCGGTCCGCCGGCGGATCAAATTCAGTGCGGTTTTCGCAAGCGAAGCGCGCGCACGCCGTTCAATTTTAATAGTGCTGTTCGTTCGTACGCGTATTACGATGCCGTGTGGTGCCTTATGTGCTGTAGATGGGTGTAAATCAAGCAAAAGAAGGGATAAACACATAAAAGTCAGAACATATTCACAGTTCTCAATAACATAGATAAAAAGTTATGTTAATTTAATTTTATCGAAGAGGCAGCCCTGCGATTACTGTGGAATCGCGCGGTGCGAAGCAATCACTGCTGTACGCTTGAGCATTTAGGCGCATTTTAGCATACAGTGGTTGTTGACGCGAGGGAGTAGGCAATTATCGTAATAGGTATTGGAAATTTTCTACTGAGTGAAGTATCTGTTGCGTAGTACCTAACTATTCAGTAATCTGTGCCAATAGTGAAATCGATCTTCCTTGGCTTCTAGTTGAATACAATTCGTTTATAGGCAATCTTTGTTTACTTAGATATATAAAAATAATAATATAATATCAAATCATCGTCTTCTTCTTTCCCCAATAGGAACTTGATAACTTGGCATTCCATTAGAATGTAGATTAATAGCTTTCAACAATACTACTAACTCTAACGACTGCATCGACAATACTGGTTGAACAGTCTTTAGTTTTGGCCTCGGTCTTGGTTTCGGCCCACAAGTACCTACACCATCGGAGCCCGAGACACGTTGTTTCGGTCTCCTGTCGCTGTCTTGCGTGTCGATCTTCGGTCTCCGTTGCCGCGCGAACCGCCACTTTAACAATTATGTTCCTTAAAGTTTAGATGTGACTACTCAGGCTGGCTGGACAAATCTTCAAAATAGCTCGCATTTAACTAGGTCAATAGGGCACTTTATGTTACGGCTAAATACCCTTATTTCAGAATTTGTAACGCTACAGATGTGATTGATGATGACAGAGTGATTTTGACGACTTTTTGCATATCAGCGTAAAGTGATAATAAATGTTAGTAAAGGAACTATATTCGAAAATGCAAAAAGTCGTCAAAATCACTTCCGTTACCGAGATTAAGAGACCAGCGAAAAGTGGTTTTTCAAGCTGGCTGGACACGTTTTCGATCGATTATCTAAGATTCTGTAGCGTTACAAATTCTGAAATAGGGGTATTTAGCTGTCACATAAGGTGCCCTATTGACCTAGTTAAACGCGAGCTTTTTTGAAGATTTGTCCAACCAGCCTGAGTCACATAAGTTTAGTGGTAGGTATAGGGCCCTGAATGTTTGAATGTTGGGGTGTAGAAAATAGAGAAGAAGTTAGTGTTGCTTAGAGGTCGATGTGTACCAGAATAATTATTGTCTTTTTACATAGAAATGTGGCGACGACCCTTAACTGAAATGATGACCACGATACATAGAATTAGAACATAAAGTGTAGTGATGTGTGCATAAAATATAATACTGCTTTTGTATTTTTGTTTCAGAGCTGACATCTTGGATATAAGGAGATTTTCATTAGTTTATTCTGTGATGTGTATGACCATTGGAAAGGTCAGCACCAGGCGTAGTGCTAATAGTGAATTATCTGTGTAAGTGTGACTATAACTGTAATGGTTATACCTACTCTATAAATGACTAGGTATCAAAGACTCTTTGGTAATGTTACGCGTGCAGCGGAACCGGTTAATAGAGTCAGTACGCTAAGTGCTGAAGCGTATGAAAACCGTGACAGCGACCGCAGATCGCTGCCATTTTATGCTCGAAATCTAATCAGCTGCCGCTCCATTTAAGAAACTTCAGCAGCCGAAGTCAACATGTTATTTTATAATGTTACTTACGTACTGCAATATGCGTACAACGTCAACTATTCAAAAAAATGTGTTTATCTGCAGTACCTACCTAGGTACCAAACCATGTTGAGCCTTGAAGAAACGGCGCATCTGCGCATTCACCATACAGTCAAGTTAATAAACGACGAATGTGTCCAACGTTTCTAGCATAGTAAATATAATTATATAAGTAAGGTGTGTATTTTTCCTTTTACAATATTTGCGAGGCCCTACCTACTTTATGAGTTAGAATTTTAAGATGATTGTGCAAATGTGCAAGAAAGTAACAATGCTGCAGAACTACGGGGGCAAATAGTTCATGTAGACAGATAAAACAAATGTTTTTTAATTAAAACTTTGTCTGACAACCAGTCTTACCAAGGGGTATTCCAGTAACTGGGTTGTGGAGGTCAGATAGGCAGCCGCGCCCTGTAAAACACTGGTATTCAACTGCATCCGGTTAGACTGGAAGCCGACCCCAACATAGTTGGGAAAAGGATAGTCGGATGATGATGATGATGTGTAGTACAGCCTAACGCAAGTCAGCAGATACATAAATGAAGTCGTGTCTCGTATTCCAACAACTCTTGAACTAATCAGTCCAAGAGCGAGCTCGGGAACTTAGGGCACCCCGACTAGAGAAAGCAATCTCGAGTCGAGATTGGCAACTTGAGTGAGAGATCTCGTGTGCTAGGTTAGTCGAGAATGGCTGCTCGAGACCGAGATTTCGTATTTTTTTTTAAATACGTTTTCTTTAGTAAAAATGCTTAAATTAAACGACAAGGTGGGGTTGGTATTATATTTTGTAAATAAAACAACATTAACTTGAATCTCGAAACAAAAAAATCAACGTATTTAAGTAGGGGAGACCGGGTACAAAAGTAACACTTTGTACTAAAACACTGGTTTCTAGCTAGTTATCACATTTTTGATGAAATGAATATAGCCACCTATAAATTTCGATTATGCTCTACCAATTTGTATTTAAATTTACTTCATTATTCGCTGTTTATTGCGAATTACAGAGATTTAAAAAAAAAATTACGATTGTTACTTTCGACCCTGAGGCCAGGGCGAAAGTAACACGGTGTGGGTCGAAAGTAACATGATAAAGGTGTATGTAATAAATATGAAATGCAATATCAAATCAACTAATTATTTATTAGAAAAATTTAAAAATAAAAACAAAACAAAAATAAACAAAACTGTTAATGACTTCTCGTCAGGAATTATTCTTAATCTTAGGTAATAATGAGATCAACTTTTATAAGATTCAGTTCCCAAGTCTAGTCAGACTCGCAATTATGGCACACATAATGTGCATCATCATTGATACATGCAACATGTGACCAATGTTTGCATTCGATACATTGTATCCACTGCTCATTTCGCCGACTATTGCCAAAAGGCTCTAAACAAACAAGACAAAAGCAATCTTCTTCGTCAGATGAATTGTTATGTTCAATATTTTCTTTTTCTTTACTTGTCTTCTTTGTTCTTTTTCCCTTCTTTTTTGTGGATGTATCAGTATCAGATTGTAAAATTGTTTTCTTGGCTTTCATTTTTTCTTTGTATTCTTCTTCAATCGCATTTTTTTCGGGCGTATCAGTCAAAATCGCAGTCTTACGTTTCTTACGCCCCTTATTTGTCGTAGTCCTTGGACCTGCTCTTGGAATAGGTCTAATGTCTCGGGGTGAGACTGAGAAAGGAATTGGCGGAGAAGAACCCACTTGTAGTCCGCTAGGTCCTGCTACTGGCGAGTTCAGATCGTCAGTTGACATATTTGGTTCAACTTGGAGGGTTGAGGGTGCGACGGATCTGGTCGACAGATCATCAGGTGGAATTTCTTCGTTGACTTGCAAGGGACGGTCTGTTACAGATGATGGCGCAAAGTCAGCATCAGTAAATATATTTCTATTATATGGACTTATACCAGTGCAAGTAAACCCAGCAATAGCATTTTTATCGGTGACAGCAAGAGGAAATGCTTCTTTCACAACCCCAGGAATGTAATGGATATTCATCGTTTGACCGGGATGATTTCGCATCCAGTTGTCTGTAGCTGTGTTTATCATTTTCTTGAATGGTCCAAATACTGCTCTATCCAGCGGCTGGAGTTTGTGAGTGCAGTGGGGTGGAAACGACAGCAAAACTATTCCATTTCTCTTACAAAAATCTAGAGCATGGATAGATATATGTGATGCGTGATTGTCTAGCAATAGCAAGCATTTTTGATCGATTGTTGGCTTGGCCTGTTTTTTAAAGTGTTCCAGAAATAGCAAAAATTCTGCTTCTTGCATCCAGCCACTGGCATTTCCAGCACCAGCAGATCCAACAGGTCCTTCTCGTATCATGTGGTCTTGATACCGTTTCAATGGGAATACAAAAAAAGGAGGTGTATGTCCTCCTTGAGCATTAATGGCAACCGCAACAGTTACTAATCTCCCACGTTCCGCTGAAGTTACTGCACCTACTTGTTTAATTCCTCTCTGAGCAACTATCTTGTTAGGTTTTTGGACTGTGGTCACCCCTGTCTCATCCATATTCCAGATATCTTTTGGCTCAAATTTATACCTATCCATAACGTCCGCTAGGTTATCAAAAAATTGGTTAACATTATGCTCATTAAAGCTCGAGGCTCGAGATAGGCTTGTTGCTTGAGGACATCTCAAAGATAGGGTCGAATGTCGTTTTAAAAAACCAGTCAACCATTCCTTACCCGCCATTTGAGTATCATGCCATGTTGTGGGAAATTTTTTATTATTTTTAATCGCTAACTCGTATGCCAACTTACGTACTTCAGATGGGGTCAATCCAAAATAAACTCCAGAACACTCAATTAAATAGTCCTGCAGTTTTTGTTCTTCATCATCAGTAAACACACGGTTGACGCAACGGTAGCCAACTATTGCACTGGTATTTCCTGCCTTTAATTTTTTTA
Source organism: Apamea anceps (assembly GCA_951799955.1). Classification (NCBI taxonomy): domain Eukaryota; kingdom Metazoa; phylum Arthropoda; class Insecta; order Lepidoptera; family Noctuidae; genus Apamea; species Apamea anceps. The sequence continues at coordinate 10,986,418 of OX637505.1, read as the reverse complement.
TGTATCTGTATAATGTCACATGGCAAACATTGTACTTTTTTGCCAGGGCTCTAATTGTGCCATTATCATTGAAATGCTCGTCAGCTGCTTTTCTGTACACGTCCATGTCAGTGGTCCCTCTTGCAGTCTTTCTTACTCGCTGTCGCGGCATTCTGTTGGTAAAAAAAACGAATAATTAACATAAAACCTAAGTGAATCATACTCATTACATTACGGGGACAAAAGTAACATGTTACTTTTGTACTCGTAGTGCTATGTTACTTTTGTACCCAACCACGTTTTTGTTAATTTATGAAAACCTACATAAAAATGGCACTTACTATTCAAAAATCAATAAGAACACTGTGTAAACAATCTAATCAAGAATCACTATGTAAATAGTCACATTGATATCATCATTATAATACTACGTAACCACTAAATAAATAAAGGTCAAAAAACTTACTTTTGGTTCGTAAAATCACGTGGCGTTCTCTAACACAACTTTACGGCGCACAGCGTGCGCGGCGACTAAATGCAAGCGAGGGGAGCGTTGCCGGCTATCTCCTGAGGGTAGTGGGGCGGCGTTTCGACTATTTGATAAACCTACAGAGCGTTTGTTACTTGCGACCCGCCGTTACTTTTGTACCCGGTCTCCCCTACCTACCTAAGTATCATCATTCTGTACTACGCATCGATCACTAATAGTGATCGATGGTACTACGCCATACATAACGCAACAAGACTAGTAAGTAATAAGCCGAAGGTATGTTCCTATCGTGTTCCTAACTAACGATTATTCCGAGAGCGAAGCGAAGCGAGCTGAGGACCCCTCACAACACGCGGATAGATAAGGTTCCAAGAGGATTGCGTCATCCCCTCTGTGTTTGGGTTCATTTCAACCCTGCAGACAGAATTAGGAGCCCAGCTAGGCGAGGCGCGGGCTCCGTCAACTCTGCTTAAAAGTCGACGATTATGATTTCTATGATCAAAATAAAAATAATTTCAATCTTAGGCCCGTACAGAACCTGACTTAAAATTCAAGCATTACTTAAAACTCGTTTACAGCAATTTGATTGGACGTCAACGTTTTCCTCAAGGATTGTAAAAAATGATTTTTCACAATTTCTGATGTATCTACCTTCTACCTATAAGTTTTGGTTTACTAAATATAGTTCAAAATAATGATCTCTCAGTTGGGACGATCGACAAAAAACAAGATTTTAATTTTCTCTTGAACCAGTAAGATTTCAATCACGATTTTTGTTTCACAAATTTTCCCAGAAGCATAATTTGCAATAAACATGATAATTATTCATTCTTTTTCAGTATTAGGTCTTGTTTTACGAGATCACTCAATTGAAAATTGTCCACTCTGAGTGATCCATATAAACCGTTATAAATCTTAAACGTGGCTTTGAAACGAATCGAAATTTTGTTTAGCAGCTTTCACAAATCCTTCACAATTAATTAAAATGCAAATTATAAACACATAGGCAGTATATTCTTGGATACGCGTTATGGCTTTTTCTTCAGTTGTCCAGATTGAGAGATCCAGTCACGATCCAGTTAATGAGTTCTATTGTTCTAACTTTCTTTGTTTAGGTTTCACAAATTTTATACCTTACCATGAAGTTTTCACAATTATTTCCTAAATCCTCTTATAATTTGGTTGGGATTGGAAGAGTTTTTCGAAAAGATCTCTCAATCCACACGCACATCACTAAAAGAGCGACACTAATAATAATAATAGTACTACCGCGTTTAATCGATGCCGGCGCACCACTACTCCGTGCTATGCCATGTGAGCCAGGAGGTAGCTATAGGAACTTCTTGACTAAACAAGACTGTTCGTGTCCCGAAAGAAATACAAAAAAAATAATTGTTGTATATATAAATATATTAAATCAAATTTGTTTATTATAAATACGACAATACAGCTTGCCCTTATCCTGATTACAATTGTGTAAACTTAATTTTCTAGAATATGTAAGTGACAACCACCACAACAAAATTTTCTTGTATGTATGACACATGTTTAAGCAAATAAATATTACCTATCTTATCTTATCTTAAAATAATACAGTACATGGAATTTGATTTGATTACAAAGCAAAGATTACTCGGTCTATGTTGATGATGGTGAGTACCTATGATTTTTTTATTTTCTGAGTTTTTGACGCGCGCTGTGCCTTCGAAGTTGAAGGATAGGTAAAAGCATGAAGCCCAAAATAAAAAAAAATATATATATAAAAACTGAATATCTTTCTTATTTAGAACACAAATTATCTATTATTGTTTGAAAAAGTAAACAGTTTCATGAATTACAATGGTATTTTATCACATTTTATTTATTTACACACTAGCTGCGCCCCGCGGTTTTACCCGCACAAGTTTCGATCCCGTGGGAAAATCGGGACAATCAAAATCAAAAGTCATTTATTAAAATTAGGCTGAGAATCAGCACTTTTTTTGCCAAATTGCATCCAAATCCGTGTAGTAGTTTTTGCGTGAAAGAATAACAAACATCCATCCATCCCATCGATCACTAATAAAGAACTTACTAAGTTTCGCATTTATAATAATATTAGTAGGATTATAGTATAAAAAAGGTCAAATTAAATAAGCTAACGAAACTCCACAGCCATGATGGGTATCGATATCCAAATATCAACATGATAAAAAAAAATTAGATATTTTTTTTTAGGTCAACGACCGCTGATGAAATCGATACCCATCACGTCTGCGATGTTTCTTTAGCTAAGTTCATTTGATCCTGTCTGTAATTCGAAGCTCTTTTGAGTCGTTACAGGTAGTCAGAAGCCCAAAAGTCTGACAGCCAATTAATATTACTCTTATTCGTATCATGACCTCAACAAAGATATTCTTTCATTCCTGCTTCGTGCTGGGAAACAACCAACGATTAATCTATTCCCTGCTATGAAAGCAAAGAAACAACTGAACTGTAAGATGCTCTCTTTCACAATTGCACCTGGTCCGAATCGCACCTGCAAAGTATAGTCTTAGTTAAATATAACTTGAATTAAAAAAAAATACTTCTCAGAAAATTCTCATTTAACGCATTTAGTGCGGCCAACGCGCCTGCGCGTTTTTCAAGCTTTGACCATGTGCTAGCGGCGCGTATGCGCGTCCATACAATTTACTTAACTTTCTTCGAGTGCGGCGCAATGCACAATGGACGCACGGGTGCGTCCATTGTGCAAACTCGAAAATTTTCAAACGCACAGAAGCGTCGTACCGCACTCGGACAAGTAGTAAACGACGCACTAATGCGGCCAGCTTCACTGGGTAAAACTTTCTTCAACCGCGCATGCGCGTTCATAGCACCACACGAAAATTATTTGAACGCGTATGAGCGTTTGTCGCACAGGGTTAGTGAGCTATATATTTAGCATTTGCGAAAAGTTCGCTAATAATTCAGCAGTTAAGACTAATGAAATAATTGTCAAAGTGAAGGGGATTGCGTGTGAGCGAGTAACGCAATTAGAGTGCAGGTCGAATCGATACCCGAAGTTTGAAAGTAGGCGGTGTGATAGGAAAGAACGCCTCCTGTCTAGGAAAGCACGTTAAGCCGTTGGTCCTACGCCTGATCTCTCTCCGGTTGTGTCGGATTGCATGCCGTCCAATGGGACTATGAGAGAGAGGGGAGAGGGAGTGCACCTGCGTCTGCGCACACACTTGTGGTCTATAATATCACCCGCGCCGAAGGCTAGTCTCCGTTGAGATTGGCTGCCATGGCCGAAATACGGTCTGGAGGATTAATACGACTGAAAGTAGCGGTAGCGACGATCGGACCTATTGCAAGGTGAATAATATTACTCGCTACCCCGCAGCCCGCGTATAATGAAAGACCAAATTTGCAGACTGTTGTAAAGTTAAGTTTATTAGTGTTAAAATACTACATACATACCTATACATCAATTAATTTACCAGAGCAACAGTTACAAGGGTAAAAGTTTTTAAACTCAATATTTTTCTTGTTAGTATCAATTAAAGAATTATTCTTAAGATTGGAAAGTAAAGTCATAATATTCTCCATATCCATTCGCTTTGACTCAGTTTCAAAATAAAATGCTAATTCTTTATCTTCAGCAAATCGAGCAAGGAGTCCACCTAATTCTTCCAACTCACGTTTGAGCTTTCCACATTCTTGTTGAAAAACCTTTAACTGAGCACTTCTTTCCTCATCTCGCCGTTTCAGCAAACTTCTTTGCTGCTGGTACAATGCAACATATTCACAAATGGTATCAGTTTCGTTTTGAAGCTGTAAAATGATGTGTTCTAGCCTGTGCTTTTCATCAGATAAATCAGCAACTTCTCCCATTATTTTTAGGAAACGGTCCTGAAGTTTCATCATGGCATCAGCCCTTTGGAGATTCTCGCTATGGCTGATTTTCTGACCTACTTCCTCCATTAAAGGTTTGTATTCGGTTTCCGAACGTTCATCCGACTCGACTACAACACCATCATTAACTTCCGTATTTAGATCTAGTACTTCCGGGACTAATACATTTCCGTTTCTCTCCTGATTCATTAACTCTTCACACTGTTTTTCGATTACTCGATAATTTGATTGTAATCTCATCATCTCTTCATCCTTGGCTTTCAATTTAATTTGCATATCTTTTGCCTTTTCTTCTACTTCAGATAGTTTAATTGTAAGTTCCCTATTAAGATACTTCTCAGCTGATATTTTTTCTGTTAATTCCAATTTATCTTTAGTCTGAAATATTTTATAATTGATTTAGTCTTTACATGATGTTACAAATTCATGGTTGGTATTAAATATATACATGTAAATTTATACATAAAAGATGCGTATCAATTATTCGTGGCTAACTGCAAGAGCAGTTTCGCACTACGTCCGATCCAAATCTGAATTGGGAAGTTCTAAATTCGGACGGACTGATTTCGGATGTAGTGCACAACCCCTCATTCAAATAGTACTATGGCTACTTCGGACCGTCATTTCTCGGATTTAAATCGGATGTAGTGCGAAACCGCTCTAACAGTCCGCTCGCGCGGCTGAACACGATCAGCATCTACTTAAGTTATTTTACCTCTGACAGCAAAATAAAAATGTCATATCTACTAATGCTAGCGACTTTACATTTTGAACGTGAGTTTTAAATAATGCTTGCCCAACTACCTATGTTGCAATTTTTTTTTAAATATATTTTTATTTTGTCTGCAACAGTCTTATGAAAGGGCTGCAAAAATGTAAACAAATATGAATTTATGGAAAAAATAACTTTAAATCAATGAACAATAAAGTTCAGTTTACGCTACAACTTCAAACCTTTTAAAATATAGTGTGTCACACTGAAATCAACTTAATGACTACTGGAATAAAGTTAATATTTGTATAACTTGAAATAACAACAATTCAAAACATACGTTTGATTAGATATTACAGGAAAAATAAAACGTCTCCAACTAGCAGTTTTTACAAATCACCGTCGCAAACCTTTGAAAATTGTTTCCGGACGGGGGTCCACTCGTCGAGTGCCTAAAATAAGTAATTGTAACGGACAGATATACGAAGTCGCACCATAAGCGATCTTCTATTCAATCTAATCTTTTTTACCATTTTGCTACGGAACTCTAATAAATTAATGGTTTGCGGGGCCGACGCGCATAATTGATACGTAACCTAAGCTGTTAAACATAAGTTTTTAGTTACGTTTAACCGTATTTCATATTTATTTAAATTAAAGGTACAATTCCAAAGGCGACGGCAGACTGCACGAAGCAGCAGTGCCGCCCAACTACTGGTTTCCCTACATATTTCTATGAAAAACCTTCAGTAGATGGCGACAGTGCCGCCTGCTGCTGTGGTCTACGAATAGTGATGAGGCTGTCACTAACAGTGACAAGACGATATTTATTTGTTTGACAAATGAGTTTCGCGAAATTGAGAAAAATGCTGCTGCCGGGCAATTTGACGTTGCGATCAAAATCAAAATTGCAACAGCTCTGTCGCCTGCGTTTATTGTTAACCGCAACGCCGCTGCCGGCTGTGGTCTGCCGTAGCTTTCGGAATTGTACTTTCTAGGGAAATTATTGGAAAAAACCAATGAAGCAGTTTTAAAAGAATTAGACTCTTAAGAATTCTAATGCTATATACCATTTTCACAAATGCGTCTTCCAATCCCTGGACATCTTGTTTTAATTTCTTGTTTTGTTCGGTAGCCCTTTGCGCAGCAATTTTATCACTTGTCATATCAGCATTTAATTTTGACAGACTGATATTGTCACGATTACATTCTGCTTCTTTTACTTCTGATAGTTCCTTAACTTTAGCAACACTTTCGGCATATCGATTTTGAAGTTCTTCATGCTTGCCCCGCAATTCGCCCAAATCATCCTAAAAAAACAATTTTCTAGTAAAATATGTACAGGTTGAATTTGAGGCTTTATACTACTGTAGTCTGTACTACAATAATTACCACACTTATGCCTTTACAATAATTTTAAATTCATGGACTTATTCTCGTAGAAATACATTACAAGTTAAAAACCATTTCATATTTACCAGAGCTTTTCTTAAATCATCTTGCATGTCTTTTACAATGGTTGTGTTACGATCCACTTCAAATCTTTTTTTATCCTGGTTATAATTCTGTATTCTGATTTCCATGTCACCTATTTGATCAATTAAACTGTTTTCTCTATTTGATAGATTTTCAACTTCTCGAGTAAGTTCTTCATTTTTCTTAATTACTGATCTCAATTGTTCATTCAATTCAGCAACATAGTGTTCATAATGTAGGTTAATCTGATCTCTTTCTTTTTGTAACGAATTTATTTGCTGCTCTAAATTAGAATTCTTTTGTAATATGGCTTCTGTTTTGTCACTGTTAATGATTGTAGCAGTTGGTGGACTAGCAGGGGAACCATTTGTTAGTTGTTGCAGCTGCAAGGCTATAAGATCATATTGGTTTTGGAGATTAAATATTTGATTGTGAAGGGAATCACTTTCTGCCTCTTTAGCATTTAAAACACTTTTTGTAAATTCTAGTTGTTCAGCCAAATTACCATTTTGTTCTGATAATGATAAGTTTAATGAATTGAGTTCATTGAGTTTGGAATCTTTTATCATCATTTCTTGAGTAGCATTCAAGTATTTGTTGTTTAAATGTTCAATTTCAATTTCTAGTTCATTGAGTTTTTGCTTGCGTTTTGTATAATCACTTACTACTAAAGCATGCTGCTGTTCTAGTTGGCCAAATTTTGTCTGTAAATGATGTACTTGCAATTCCAGATTTCTTTTATTTGAAATCAAGATTTCTGTTATGTTTACATCTGCTTCTGGAATGACTGGAATTGAACTATCTTCTGTAACATGACTATTTCTTAAATAGTTTGTATTGCTTACGGGTGATGTCACATTGCTTGTTTCGAAAACTTCACTGTGTTGATTGTACTGGATATCTTTTCTGCTTTCAGTAACAAAACCGTCATCACAATTCGATTCTGAATGCATAGGATTATTCCTCTCATTGATTATAAAACCTTCTGATTTGTAAATAATATCATCTTTTTGTCCAGAAACTTGTTTCTTTTCCTGATGATCTTTCAGCTGAAACATGGCAATCATAATATAAGATAAGAACGGTCACTGCCTATAGGTTCGACCACACATGCATCATATATAGGTATATGTTACAGGAAGTGTGATTAATTGAAAATTATTAATCATTGTCTATCATTATTAATAATTACCGCAAGTTGAGGTAAAAGTAAGAAATTAATCACATCTATTGGTGATTATTAATAATGTAACCTTAGTACCGATAAATGTAATAAAGGACATCATTCATTCGTACCCAAATATTAAAGTACTGTTTTCTTATGGGAAACAATATCTTGAGCGTTTTTCACTATTATAACGAAAGTCTACAATTAACCCCCGGGTTCCTGCTATAATTTGAGATTGAAAATGCCAAAATTCATACTTTTTTTAACAAGTGTTTTAAGTAAGACATTTAAAAAATACCAACTTTTAATTGAATATAACATCCAGGAGGATTAAAAAAAAATAGTGGCGACAATGTCAATAGGGAAGAAATAATTATCGAGCTGGAAGGCCAAGACATGGAAAAAAAGGCTGTCTCATCAATAGCCACCACTTCTGAAAAAATTCAAGAAGTACAAGGTTTTGCAAGTCTCTCTGTACAGAAGCAAGCTGAAATTTTTTTAAAAGATTCCAACACAAAATTTCCAGTTGCAAAAATAGGGGACAGTGTTAGGGTACCAGAAGTAGATCGAGCCAAGGGACATAGCCTAAACATAATCGATGTTATTATGTTTGTTACTGATAATAACTTATACAATCTGGAAACAAAGTATACTTATTTTGTTACTTTTATCGACGAGAGTAGTGAATTATTAATAACAACTGCTAAAAGTGATGAATTTCAATTCTTTTTGATGATGAATTCAAATTCACACATACTTAGTCAACAGACATTTCAATTTTTTTTAATATAATATTTTTCTGGTCCTTCAAGCAACCAGCACTTATCTATCACTAGCTGTCAGATTGATCTGAATGATTCAGTGCCGGAAAATACCAGCTAGGTGTATGATATGATAGGAAATAGTATGCAATTCTGTATGTTTTGGTTTCAGTTACTAAATATCCCATTCATTCACTTGGTGAGCAAACCAGTTGTTTATGCCCTGCCAAACTGTGCCACCACTTACTAATAGAAAATTATACTATACCTATTACATTTTCCCCACAAAAAATAATTTGAACTTACTGCCATAGTAAGATATTGCAGTCATGAAAAGCGCTTTCTTCCAATGAAACTCTAACATCAGATAAATCAAATTAAATTTTTTGCGCAAAATTGGTTGCGTACAACAAATTACAGTGGACCCCCAGTAATCCGACAAACGTTTTGCAGGGCAGTGTCGGACTATTGAATTTGTCGTTTTATAGAGTACTGCCTAAGATATAATCTGGATTTTTTTGAAAAAGAGTACCTTGTAATTCGACAAATTACAAATCAAAATAATAAGTAGGGCCAGGAAAATGGATGTGAAAAAAAAAAAAAAGATTACATTTTAGTGATGGAGAGAGAGATTTGAGATTTGTCAAATAATGTTTGTGTTCTTACATTCAAGTGATAGGCATGTGGGATTACAGGGGGTAGTGCCCCCTGTAACCCATTCCAATCCGGTGCCCCCGGGGCACCGGATTAGACTGGGGCCTGATTACCGGGGGTCCACTGTAGTTCGAATATAAGAATGTAAAAGAGTGTTAATTATATATATATATATATTATATATAGCTATCTTAATATTGCCTGTTTCAAATAAAACATGGGCAGTATCAAATATTTTCCCATTATTATACTGATAGACAAATTTATACGCATTATGCACCAATATCGACTTACACAAACAAAATCTCTATGGCAAACATGATCGAAACACCGAGCCGAGTGCGGAAGGATGGTGATGGTATGGTACTGAACAATGATGGTATGGTACTGAACAATGATGGTATGACGTGTCACATTAAGATAATGTAATGATAATGAAATATCTAATAATGAACTTAAATGACTAGACGAAATAACAGTCTATCAAGTCGTTGTATCAAGTGTATTCTGGAAAACAGAATATATTTATTACCTTCTTTCGTGCTAGCGCTAACTTGGCTGCTCGGTCTTCCATTGTAGTGATAGTTGAACACTTTTAACTGATATCCAACAGGAGAAACATTACACACAATCGTAAAAATGCTGTGAAACGTAATGTAGTTATCGAGTTACTTTGGAATATTATGATGACAGTTACGTGTCAGACTTTCAATTCCGTATTTTATTTTCATTCACCGCCACTGCCAGTGCCGCCAGTGGCCACATCGCCACATTTTGACATTCTACATTTTTTTTATTGCAACTGTCAGGTATCTCTGAGTGTCAAGTGTCAAGCTGTCACTCATGTCATGTACCTATAGAATTAGTAAGTGCTTTAGAGACAACCATATTATGCCTACACAGTATTTATTTTATACACGGCATGCATGATTTGTAATTTGCAACGGTTAAGCACTCCTTATAGTAAGAATTCATAATTAAATATCACTTTTCTCTAAACTCTCAAATTGAATGACCTTTATTGCTATTCCATTGTACAGCCGATACTTCAAAAAAATTTTTTTGATTGAAACAAATATTTTATAACATTTTTAACAGTTAAAATGAGGAAAATGTCGTGAGGAGAGTTTTGAGTATGAATGTCGATGGCTATAAGAGTAGGGGAAGACCAAAGAAACGATGGATGGACTGTGTGAATGATGATATGGTTAGAAAGGGGGTGACTACCGAGATGACGACTAATAGAGAAGTATGGAAGAAAAAGACATGTTGCGCCGACCCCAAATAAATTAGGATAAGGGCAGGAGAATGATGATGATTTTTAACTGTTATAGGAAGAAGTTTATTAACCATTTTCATAAATCTCAAAATACTATGAGATTAAGGGCTGTCCATCGCCAGATAACTTTTATTCGAAGAATAAAATGGACGTTTGACAGTTTTTGTATGAAATAACTGTCAAAATTTCAAAATTATTCCTCGAATACAGTTTTCAGATGATTGAAAAATCAGCCCTAAGCGTACAAAAAATTATGGCGAAGATACCTTCAGCTGCCCATGAAGCAGTCGATAATGCTGGTAAAGGTCGAATATGCAAATTCCATATAATAAACCAGGTAATTAATTCGATTATCACTAAATTATTAGTTGAAATATTTAATAATTTAGTGATAATCGAATTAATTAACTGGTTTATGTTATCTTTTTACCTTTTCACCAACCAGCAACTCTTCGTATGTTATGGTCCAGGTCGCCAGGTCGTCGCGACCGTTTGCATGGTGAGACGTCAGAGAGTACATTGAGACGATACTCGAGAGAGTCGATCGATATTCCCTGCCGTTTAATTGACTCTGTTTTTGAGGATTGCAGACGTTCACCACACCACAGTCCTCACCAACAACTTCGGAATCATAATGAGACTATATTTTTGGTGTGCGTTACCCTGGCAAAATGTTGTGCATTTGAGAGGTGAGACCATAACAAATAATAAGTGTATCATGAGGAGCAATTTGTTTACTAATAGCAAAATTTGTGTGAATTGTAACAAAACATCATTATTATCCCATTCATTTATGATGGTTAGGTACGCTTATGTATGGTGCGGCCGCTTTTACGTAACCTTTTTAATTTGGTCGGCTTATTAGAGAATTTCTGACCTATTCTTGATTTTGATATAACTTTCATTTCAGAAAGCTGAAATTAACAGGAATCATTTTAATTTGTTTAAAGTATGCCACGTTTCTTAATGTTTTGGGAATTGCGTATTTCATCGTTACCTAAAGTACGACCAGTCTAAAATTAATCATTTTTGTTTTTTTCTTCTTATCGTGTAAAGATACAACATTTAGTATTATTGGTATTTTTTTACACCTTTTTATTTGGTTATAAGTGTTTTGGTTTACTTGCAAATCCGATTTGTCTGATTTTTTAAACCATTTAATTCCGTTGGTTTACGACAGCCAAATCAAAAACTAAACAAATTAAGGTCTCTTAATGGTATTTTTTTTCAATATTCTGCGTTGAGCCCAAAGAGTTGAGCCGTTTTCGAGATCTGGGAAATCCCAAAACGTTACCGCAGCAAAATCTTAAATAACTCAAGAACCATACACACAAATTTTGCTATTAAACACTTGACCGTTATTTGAAGCATAGCAGTTTGAGAGTAGCACATCTGTTTTCCGCTTTATCTTCCCTCCTTGTCTACCCTAGTATTCCCTTCTCTGTCTCTCAACTCGTCACCACCCGGCAGCGAGGTGGGGTGTTGGGTCCACACTTCGCATATTATGGTCATTGGCGTCCTGTTTTCCGCACCGCACGGTCGTGCTCCAGGAGTTCTATAATCCATTTACATTTTTACATAATTCTAAAAAACTAGAATTTCAAACCAACGCTTCGTCCGATTCTTGTAAGTTCTTTTTTTTTTTTTTTACATACCTCCATTATTTCCGAAATTAATATTATCGATAATACGATCTAACGGGCTTACCGTTCGATTCTTTTGATGTAATTGTACTTAATTTGTTGTTTTTTGCAAATTGTTCTTATCTTTTACCCTAGGTAAGTGTCGTGAAATAACGAAAATGAGCAGTGAAAGTGATGAAGTGCCACATAATGTTAGCACGGGCAATAATAAATCATTGGGGGCACCTCCTGTAATGAACGTCAAAAAAGACGATGGATTCGTTCACAAGCAACCTAAAAGGCGTGTTAGATCAAGTAGTAGTTCGTCATCGTCAAGTTCGAGCTCATCCTCGTCATCATCCAGCTCTGCCTCGCGTGGCAAACGCAAACCTAAACGCCGCCGCCGCCACAAAAAAAGGGGGGGCAAACGTAGTCGTCGCCGCGATTACCAACTCGATAAATTGACACAACAAATTAGTGAACTTCGCAATCAAGTTAACCTTTGTGACGGCGCTGGCCAGATTTTTCAAAACAGTGTTGATATAGAGGGTAGTATTGATGACAATATTAGCGGCGAGTTATACAATGAGGAACCCGTAAGAAATTTACGCGAATCCGACCCGATATGTAACGATTCTACTCAACCAATTGTTTTTGATATCGAAACTAAACTTAAAGAACCCTCTGTTCCGAAAACTCCCCATAATCTTTTAGAAATACTAAATAGTATCCAACATTTCAATAATAAGGAATGGTCCGAAGTTCGTTATAATGAAGTCCAAAAGTTATACAATCATAGCCCGGGGTTTGTAGATCTAGAGGTTAATGATGAGCTTAAAGCCTATGACTTGTTAAAACATTTATCGTATTCGGATAAATCATACGCAGCATTAACTTTTTGTGTACTTAAACAACGCGAAGCATTAGAATCTGCCTTAAAAAACTTATTGCAGTGGGCGCAATCTTCCGATTTAAATTTTGAGGGTATTAATGAAAAAGTTAACCAGTTCTTTCTCAAAGGTGATTTGATCAAAGTGTCATCAGATCTGCTCCAATTAATTTGCGGCCATAGGGCCGAAGTGATTCAAATGAGGCGTGACGGTATAATAAACAGTGTCCGTGATCCAATTCATAAAGTTGCCTTGCGTAAAATTCCTCCTTCGGGTGATAACCTTTTTAACTCTGAATCGCTGTCATCATTTCTCGAGAAAGCGGGAGGTGTCCGAAAAACATTTTTTTCTGTGATTAAGCAAGTCGCTGCTACTACCACTTCGCAAGCGAGTACTAATAGCAACAGGCCTGCACGCCTCCCCTCGCAGGGGCAGGCTATTCGTAACGTACCCCCGCAGGGTACTTCACATGGATGTTGTGCTCCATTGCATATTCCCCATGCTTATCAGCCCTCGCAGGGCTGTTCTCACACCCGTCCCTCGCAGGGTCGGAGAACGCACGGCGATGAGTCGCGCTCAACATTCGCTGGCAATACGAGAAGTTCCTTTCGCTCAAGAGGAGGGCGTTCAACAACTAGAGGGAGAGGTTATGACAGAAATACACGCAAACGTGCCGGGTCTCCTTCGGAATACAATACCTTCCCTAAAAAACGTAAGTATTGACAATCAGAGATTCAGGGCCGGTCGGCTACTTCTATTTCGCAACCAGTGGCAGCACCTAGGCGCCCCAAATTATCTTTTGAAGTTAATAAATGGGTATCGCATACCCTTTGCCGAGAGACCCCCTCTCGTCATGCCAAACTTATACCAAAACAGGTTCTGCACAAGGGTTACGCAAGAAATGAGTATTATAATTCGTCAGATGCTGCACCAAGGCACATTAGAAGTAGTGAGGCCATCCCCAAGTTTCATTTCATCAATGTTCCTAGTACCCAAGAGCGACGGATCTCACCGCCCTATCTTCAATCTGTCGGCTCTAAACGACTATGTCATAACCCAACGTTTCAGTCTAATAAACGTTCAACGCATCCCGGATTTCCTTCAACACAACGACTGGTTGTGCAAAATAGATTTGTCTCAAGCATACTTCCATCTGCCAATTGCTCGGTCTCACAGGAGGTTCCTGAGACTGATTTACCAAGGACAATTAATGCAAATGACTTGCCTGCCATTTGGGCTCAGTACGGCACCCAAAGTTTTTGCCTCGCTAACCAATTGGGTTGCTCAAACTCTCAGGGAGCAAGGACTACGTATAATAGTTTATTTGGACGATTTTCTCCTGGCCCACCAGAGTCGTCAGGTTTTAGAATCACATGTCCAAGTCCTACTTCAGAGACTTCATTATCTGGGGTGGCAAATAAATCTAGAAAAATCGATATTAACTCCTCAGCAGGACCTAGTATTTCTCGGTGTCCGCTGGAAATCTTTAACAAACGAAAAAACTCTTCCAAACGAGAAAAAAACCGCCGTGCGCTCCAAGATCATACCGGTTCTGTCAAGCGGCCTTGTAGACTTAAAAACATTACAAAGTATTGTTGGCCTATTAAACTTCGCAAGTTTCATAGTCCCGAAAGGCAGATTACATTACCGAGCACTACTATCTTTCCTTATCCTTCTCGAGAAATCTCAAATGACCAAACCCTGTCCACTTTCGGGACAGGCTATAGAGGACCTGCAGTGGTGGCTTCAGAATCACGATTCTTCAACTCCAATTCATTGGGCGCCTCCCTCGCATTTCTTGGCAACAGATGCATCAGATCTGGCGTGGGGGGCACAGCTAGACCATCTCTTCGTCACGGGAACGTGGACCGAGCAAGAAAGTCAATTGCATTGCAACCAGAAAGAGCTTCTTGCACTACTCAAAATCTTACAATACCAGCATCAAATTCTGTCTCGCTCCACACTGCTTTGGCAGAGCGACAACCGGACGGCAATCGCCTACATACGAAACGAAGGCGGGACAAGGTCCATGGTTCTGATGGACATAACTACCCAGATCTTTCAACTATTAGACAATCATCAAATCCACATTGTTGCCCATCATATTCCCGGAAGATTCAACGGCCACGCAGATCATCTATCACGCTACCGCTCTCCCCCAGAATGGCATCTGTTACCTATGTGCACGGAGAAGCTTTTCAAAAAATTCGGTGTGCCTGTGATAGATCTGTTTGCGTCGGCCAATGCTCATGTAGTTGCAAATTATGTGTCCCTCGATTTGAACGACCGACAGGCAATGTACCACGATGCCTTTTCTCGCCCTTGGAACTACCACCTAGCGTGGCTATTCCCACCGCCTTATCTAATACCCAAGGTGCTCGCTCACCTCAATCATGCGCAAGGCACATTTCTGCTAGTAGTCCCACGTTGGGAACGCGTGTTTTGGAGAGCAGACCTCAGAGCGAAAGCTATAGCAGCACCGTTCACAATTCGGTACCTGAACAAACATCTGATAGATACATCAACGGGGCGTCCACCTCAAAAAGTTCAACAAATGACTCTAGAGGTTTGGAAATGTGGGGGTGGTCGCATAGCTTAACTGACTGGAATGATGCCCAATTGAACTTATTATTATCATCTTGGCGTTCATCTACACGTAAAACGTACCAAGTGGCCTGGAACAAATGGTTATCTTGGTGCAAGTTATACAAACTTGACGCTTTTATGCCTACTGGTTCAATTTTAGCTAAATTCCTAGCAGATCTATTTTTGAAAGAAAAACTTTCTTATAATACAATTTTAGTACATAAGTCAGTGGTTTCCACTCTATGTGATACTGAAGTCTCTGGTGTATTAAGCTCTCACGTCTTAGTTAAGCACGTACTGAAATCTATTTCTCTGAAAAAGCCTGTGCAACATAAAACAATGATATGGGATACAGATACCCTAACTACCTTTTTGGCTACTTATTCTGTTGTTGAAAATAACATGTTTTCAATTTCCCGACATACGGCTATTTTACTTTTGTTATGTTCAGGCAGACGTGTCCATGATCTTACCCTGCTAGCAGTGGATAAACAACATTATAAAGAATGTGATGGTTACGTCATAATGTGGCCCCTATTCGGTTCTAAAACCGATAATTGTGATTTCAGGCAATCGGGCTGGAAGATACTAGCTAATTCTAACAACAAGCAACTCGATGTGGTTTACTGGGTGAAACATTGTATCCGACTCCTTCATAACAGGCGAAACGAAGCTAACTGCTCAAACTTGTTTGTCAATTTAAGAGGACAACCTAAAGCTGCATCCAAAACTGTGATTTCTGGATGGATCAAAACATTATTATCTGAGGCAAACATTACCGCCCCTCCGGGCAGTATACGTTCAGCCGTTGCTTCGAAGAGTTGGTCAGATAATATATCAGTAGACGAGATTCTTTCTCGAGGTAATTGGAAGTCCGGCAATACCTTCCAGAAGTTCTACAGGCGAGAAGTGATGCCAACCCGAAGTAATCATTTAAGAGATTCCTTTGCTCCTATTAATTAATTTAGCCTTATTAATGCTAATACTATTATGTTGTTAAAATAGATAGGTAGAAGTATGATGATTAAATAAAACACTCTTTTTGTTCTTTAAATTGGTTCTAATTTATTTTCACCATAACATCCCTGAGGAAATATATCTTCTTCATTTCATATAATTTGAATGTAAGTATACCTACCAATAAAATGCTCTGTCACATTGGCGTCCATCACCACCAGGCGATAACAAACACGTCTCAAACTGCTATGCTTCAAATAACGGTCAAGTGTTTAATAGCAGCGTTTTACCTGAAATAAAACGCTTATTAAATACTTACCTTATTTGAAGCATAGCTTTTATTTCTGCCTGCTGGTTTTCGACTCAATGACCATAATATGCGAAGTGTGGACCCAACACCCCACCTCGCTGCCAGGTGGTGACGAGTTGAGAGACAGAGAAGGGAATACTAGGGTAGACAAGGAGGGAAGATAAAGCGGAAAACAGATGTGCTACTCTCAAACTGCTATGCTTCAAATAAGGTAAGTATTTAATAAGCGTTTTATTTCAGGTAAAACGCTGCTATTTACAAACTACGCAACAAAAGCGCAATTCATGTATTTGGTTCCGGGCTGAACGGATTTTTGAAAATCGATTTTGCCAGGATAACGTTTCAAACGTTAGGTACTCTAGCAAAATGTGGTTTTCTCAAATAACTTTAAAACTACAATTCACACAAGTTTAGCTATTAGTAAACAAATTGCTCCTCGTGATACACTAATTATTTATGGTCTCACCTCTCAAATGCACAACCATTTTGCCAGGGTAACGCACACATATTTTTAACCTTGGTAACTTTTTGGCGTTCTCAAAATTGATTTTCATGAAGTTTTCAAAGGATTGTGATGGACACCATGATTTGAGTTTAGGACATGGATACTTTTATACCGATAGTATGTTCCCGTGGATTGATAACTGACATTTACGCGTGCGAAGATGCGGGCAAAAGATAGTATATTATAAATATGAGTTTGTTACTCAATCTCGCTATAACACGGTTGAACGAATTTAGATGAATAGTTTCCATAGTTACACTGGATTAATACTTAGGATATTTTTATACCGGTAGTACGTCCCCGTGGGATAATTGCGGACATACACGCGGTTAAAAACAAAATTTATTTTATTATAAATAAATACAAACAAGATAGGTATTTTATTTCTCTGTATCCTTCTGTCTTATAAAGGGGCAAAACTGGTGTTAAAAGATCTCAATATTGCACGTTTTAACTGGCAGAGACTACGAGCCTGCACCCATACGTCACCAAAGCAAGATCCATACCCATCCGTAGACTAATGTGTGCCAACGGAAACCATGACCTAGTTTAGTACCGTGGCCGTAACTTATTATGTGCTAAAGCTAAGGTTTCTCCTTTGAAATCGGAAACAATTCCCCGTCTGGAATTGTTAGGCGCTTTACTTGGTACAAAACTATACTCTAAAGTATGTCACTCTTTACAAATTAAGATTGCACGCTCAGTATTTTGGACGGACTCAACCATAGTCCTAGGGTGGTTACACACTCCACCTAAGACAGAACTACATGGCGTCATGTACCTTCTGTACATAATCCCGCTGACATTGCTTCCAGGGGCATTCAACCACGTCTTCTTAATGATAATATTCTTTGGTGGCATGGTCCTTTCTTTCTGACCAAGTGTGAACATGAATGGCCCCAATCTAAATCTACTCCTTCTACTTTACCTGAAATAAAAATAAGTTTAAATGTTAAAACTATGTCTAGTGACGTCATACCCTTTGAAAAATATTCTAAACTATACAAACTACAAAGAATATTGGTTTACATACTGAGATTTTTGAATAACATTAAAAAATCTAATACTAAATTAATTGGTGAACTTACCTGTTCTGAGTTAAATAACTCACTGTTACTCCTAGCTAAAGCGTCACAGAGAGAATGCTTTTCAAAGGAAATTCACTCACTTGAAACTTTGGAAAAATTAAACTCTAAGTCACGAGTTCTGTCTTTGAACCCTTTTTTGGATCGACACGGTGTCTTACGTGTCGGTTGAAGGATCGACAATGCATCTCACTGTCCCTATGTAAAAAGGCATCCCATACTGCTAGACCCCAAACACACTTTCTCAAAACTTTTATTTGAGCAAGAACATCTTCGTCTCCTACACTGTGGCCCTCAGCAACTGTTAAATACTATTCGTGAGCAATTTTGGCCTACAGGTGGGAAAGTATTAGCTGCGACTACTGTCAGAAAGTGTGTTCGTTGTCAAAGATTTAGAGCTAAGCCTTTAGAACCCATAATGGGTAATCTACCGGAATCTCGTGTAACTCCTGCTCCACCATTTGTGACTTGTGGCACTGATTTTGCAGGACCCTTTTTAATTTTAAATAGAAAGGGTCGCGGTGCCAAGAGCTCGAAGTGCTATTTATGCATATTTGTATGTTTTAGCACGAAAGCTGTACACTTGGAGGTCGTAAGCGACCTGAGTAGTGATGCCTTCATTTTATGCTTGCGTAGATTCATAGCACGAAGAGGTAAACCTCACACCATATACTGTGACAATGGAAAAAACTTTGTAGGAGCTTGTAATGAACTGAACAGACTGCTCAAGGAAAATGAACGTTCAGTTAGCGACTTCGCGAGCAAGGAGGGTATAACTTTTAAGTTTTCTCCCGCGTATGCACCGTATTTCGGCGGTATCTGGGAAGCAGAAGTCAAGACAGCTAATTATCATCTAAAACGGATAGCGAGTAACTCTAGTTTAACCTTTGAAGAATTATATACTCTGTTTGCACAGATTGAGGCCATTATGAATTCACGGCCCATTACTTCTATGTCTGCTGATCCTTCTGATCTGTCAGCACTTACACCGGGACACTTCCTTGTGGGCCGACCATTGACCTCACTACCTTCACCCGTTATCCAAAAAACCAGCATCAATCGATACTAGCTGATTGAACGATTGAGACCACTTCTGGTCACGATGGACAAAGGACTACTTATCCACTCTACAGCAACGCGTCAAGTGGCAGCGTGCACGAGACCATGTTCGTGCTGGCGACCCAATGAAGCT
Organism: Apamea anceps; assembly: GCA_951799955.1. Classification (NCBI taxonomy): domain Eukaryota; kingdom Metazoa; phylum Arthropoda; class Insecta; order Lepidoptera; family Noctuidae; genus Apamea; species Apamea anceps. The sequence continues at coordinate 10,966,876 of OX637505.1, read as the reverse complement.
AGCATTGGTTCAGACGATGTGCATTTGGATTGAGTGATCTTTTTTTATTTCGTGACAAAATGTGATTGTACAGCTTGGCCAAAAAGTCGTGTAAATAATGGTGGCGCCACTATCGCGCATGTTGTAACCCTATATAGTACGACTAAAACGGTTTTGATACTTAGTTTTTTTTTTTTGAAAATTAATGTGAATATTGGCGGGTTTTATGAAAACAAGAAAAGCTCTGAACGTTTCTCCGCCACTGCCTAGAATGATAACATTTGCAGTTATTTAATTTAATGAATTAAAAATCAAATTATTAGGTATTTCAAAATACTTTGATGTCAACTAATCCCACATTATATGAGACAATTTTATGTTTTACAAAACCTGGGGTCTTGTAAAACACTTGGCACCTTGTCCTTCTATCGCAATTCGCCTTATAGTACTGATGGATTTGCCTAAAAAATACTATGGTTATTTTTGTTCAGTGATTTAAGCAGTATTAACAAAAAGTATCAAAATTATACGAACGCGCTGCATTCCAAATGTGTTTTGTAAACATAACCTCAAATTCGTGAATGTACATTTCAATAATTGTATGAAAGGTTTATAATAGATAATGCACCTTGAAATACACACATTAGATCCAATTACACGTATAAAATATAATTCTACCTGTCATTTCAGCGGTTCTTTTAAACACATCGTTGAGATAGGATAAAATTTGTCTTCCGAATTCCGCCAAACATCTCACGTATACCTACTTTATAAATTATCGCTCTTGCCGGAGCTGCGAATAACAAACAAGGTTGGATTTTAAAACGAGTCGCCTGAATTTGAGGGTATTGGTGGTGTAGGGGGCTTAAGGGAGTTAGTCTTAATCCCCCCAAAGTAATTTTGGCTGCCGGAGTTGGGTCTAAATATTATTAAACAATTTCCAAAAACTATAACTACTACTACTTAATGCTATTGCAATTATGCAAAACGGAACGTAATTTTTATGCTTTAAATTAATACAGTTTTTCAAATGTAATTTTTAGGTTTTATGTGAAAAACGTGAAACGAAACGCAACCCGCCATCTTGGATGAATGATATTGACAGCTAATGTAATTATTTATATTTTATATTATGTGTTAGGTATAGGAAATTCTTAGTTAATTAATAGCAATGTATTACTCCGAATTGGCACAATCCGACTTCATTTGGTTAGGTTAGCCATCGTGGTTATTTTTTTTTAAACCACCCAGAAATAGGAGCCCCGCTTGGCGGGGCTCCGTCGACTCCAAAGAGATTTAACCACTCTGCTCGACTAGATTTTGACATATGACATATCAGCTGACTCGACGGGATGTTGCGAATTACGTCATGAAATTCAGTAAATTACATCAACTTTCAGCATTCAAATTTATTAAGAAAAATATGTTTCCGCGCTTATTTTATACAATATATTTGTGGCAAATATCTTTAATTATTTGTTGCGGTCGGTCAAACTTCATTAGTCTACTACGAAAGTTGTATAAAATAGGTATTACTACACCTAGCCAAAAGGTAGGCACCTTAAACTCGCTGGAAATATGTACATATACAACCTATTCTCTTTCTGAAAATATGCAAAAGGGAAAAATAAAGATATTATCATTCTCTCCGCGTTCTTACTTTTACCATTTTTCTTACATAAACTACTTATAAAACGCAATCAAGTCTTGATAAAAATTACAAAAAAATGTGTTTCGACATGACACTTCTTAGTGCTGACCATCCGTCCAGTTTTCTTATTTCGATACAAAAATTGCATAAAGCCTAATCGATAATCGGAATTTGCAAAAAAAAAAGGTGTAGAAACTATATATATCCTCTTTGGTATATTTTTCATAAATTAATTTATTTTTGAAATTAATCATTTTAATTACCATACGTGTATGTACACGTACACGTACGGTATGGTTAGGTGTGTAATTTTTTATGGTTCCGTACGTCCAAATGAAAAAACGGAACCCTTGCAGGATCTTTGTGTCTGTGGGTCTTGTCTTTTCTTATTTGCTTCGAATCTACTGGACCGATTAAATTGAAATATGGTACACATGTGAATTTCTGTGACCCAAAGACAGACGTATAACGTAAATAAATAAACTTTGAAAATGGGGTCACTGTTGGGGGGCAAATTAGAAGAAAAAAATCTTTGCTGTACCTCTGTGTGACATATCAAATGAAAGGGCTTGTTGTGGGGGTTTTAAATACATTTGCTTAGTAACTAAAACAAAAGTTACGTGGCCGTCTGTCTATGAGCCAGTCGGTCTGCCTCTCTGCCGTATGTACAGACGCCAGCAGGTCAAGCTACCCGAAACTGTCAAATTTTTCCAATCAACCTTCAACCTTAATGCTTTAGCGATATAGTTGAAAATCTATTAAAGAAATGTGACAGATTGTAGTAGCTTGATATGCTGGCGTCCGTACAAACCTAAACTAACCGTAAAATCTAGATTTTAACCAATTTACACCGGCCAGCCTTTCTTACAGAGTTAACGCGGGCGTTTTCGTGGATGCGCGTTGTGGGACGAAGTAGACACTCCTTATGTCCCCAGCTGCCGTTCTGTAGCTTGGGATAAAATTTTAAGAACTGTAATTGTCTGATTTCTAATTTAAATGATCTGAAAATACTTTTACGGAACCCATAATTTCATCATGTCAGTCTGTGCGTGCGTTCGGATGTCAATGCCATTAACCATTTTACTCGTAGACGTTAACAAGTGTTAATAACACTATATCGTATTCGTATTCTATGCACGCAAAATGGTGTGGTAAAATTACGATAAACATAATTAGAGGTAGCATTCCCCATGCATGTACCCGAGGGTTGAAAAAAATCTATGCACACAAGCGTGTGGGGGGTATTGTTGGAACTTATAATTAAAATTATAAAGATGTTTCTAATTGACTTAACTTTTAAAGTCAATCGTTTTTGAGATATGGGATATTTTCGTTTATAACCGCAGAATTAACTTGGTTTTTTACAGTTTTTTCGACAACTTTTATGAAATACAAACTTATTTCTGCAGTCGATCAAATTAATGATATTTATGCGCTGTGCATGCGTAAATATTCATCCCAAGTACGGGACCTTTCACTATGCATGGTCCGACATACACTTGGCCAGTTTTTTTTTAATTTCGTTGGGAATCTACCACAAAAAGTAAACAATTTCTATTACTCAAGTAAACTAATATAAATAAAAACTACCAAGCTCATACAGCTAACAAAACATAATGAAATGTAAAGTGTTAGCGGAATACTTAATTAATCTATCATCATTTCCCAAACTTTTCCTAAGCCTATCTAAAATGTATACTGGGCATTCTGTAGCAAACTATTAGAAAGTATCAAAAATTAATAATTGCACAATAAATAAAAATAATTTTGAACAGCGAGCGCATTCCGAATATAAATTCAAATATAGAAACAATTCGGCGCGAAATTTAATAAATGACTATGGTCATAGGTCCTCTGTTATTGACTCAGTTTCAATATACTAATGTCCAAAAAACGATTAAAATTACATTAAGAAAGCATAGATCATTATTATAAATAATGCTTGTTGTATTTAATGCTTAAAATAATTTTATTTCAATTTCTGACATTCGTCATATTAATTACTCGAGTCAATCGAAATTAAAAAAAAAATCGTTTGGCATAATCGCTTTCGCACATCATTACGATAAAAAAAAACAACAATGGTCAGCGATTTTGAACACAAATTAAGTAGCGGTAATGAATAATACGTGTTATTGGACCTGTGTTTCAATATTACGTTAGGACTTGGGCATTTTCGTGTTTTTTATAATATTTGTAATAATATTTTTCACATTTTACATCTTATCTACATGTGTGTGTGTGACTTTTGTGAAAAGTAAAAATGTAAACACGCACGATTGGCGCGAAACTTCGACTTTAGATATCAAAAAACTACATTACCACTACTTATTTAACATGAACAATGGATGAATTCGTCAAATAATTAAATCATGTATTATTCATTGCCCCTGTGGTGGAGTTTGGATTTTCGAAATCCCCAATTTTTATGTTTTTTAGCCTCGACCACTACTGTCATCAAAATGGCGATTATCGCATTTATAGACTTGAATTTAATAAAGGTAAATTAATAAACTTGCGCGCTAAATATGGAAGATTGAATGGCGATAACATATGAGTTTTTTATCCAACTCTCTTAAGGTGTATAGAAGGCTCGCTGACCTTGTGTATGTGGGCGGAGCTAAGCGCTCTACCCCCGAATACGTAAAACGCGCGCGGTGGCGCGCTGTACTAAAACGACGATCAAAGAATATGCAGAGGCGCAGAATGCCGCACGCAGGTCGTCATTTTTGCCTACGATTCCAGAGGGGAATGGCGGATGCAAAGCTGATATATTTTGTATAGATTGATACTTATGTTACGTATATTTTAAGTTTTTACTGGACATTATTTTTTAGCAATTTTTCATTTAGAAATTTTGTTTAAAATCATACGTGAGAAGGAACTTAGTTCCTAACGGGGGTAAAACTTTAAAAATGATATCGAGTATTTTCTTAGGAATAGAATAACATTTTATTTGCATAGACTGTAGGTCTTCTTAGGACTTACATAAAAATGAGATTTTATAAAAATGTGATCCTGTTTCATGAATTTGAATTATTATAAATCAGTAATAAATATGCGCGTCTGTCTGTGTTAGTGCAAATATTTACGAACGAATTGTATCAGTGTGCGTTTATTGACTAGCTCGCTGCAGATGGCCCATTTCTATAGTGCGCGTGGACGCTTACGATAGTAATACAAGTAGTATTTAGGTATCTAAACTAATATTAAAATGAGAAAAGATTGGATAATTGGATTTGATCAAAATAAAAATCCAAAATGGCGGCTGCAAAAATTTTCAAATATTTCAACATGGGTATCGTTTTCATACTTTTCGAGGGTGATAAAGCCGATAGTGAGGTCAAAATAAAAATCCAAAATGGCGGCTGCAAAAATTATCAAATATTTCATCATGAGTATCGTTTTCATACTTTGCGAGGGTGATAAAGCCGATGTGAGGTCAAAATAAAAATCCAAAATGGCGGCTGCAAAAATTTTCACATATTTCATCATGGGTATCGTTTTCATACTTTTCGAGGGTGATAAAGCCGATAGTGAGGTCAAAATAAAAATCCAAAATGGCGGCTGCAAAAATTTTCAAATATTTCATCATGGGTATCGTTTTCATACTTTTCGAGGGTGATAAAGCCGATAGTGAGGTCAAAATAAAAATCCAAAATGGCAGCTGCAAAAATTTTCAAATATTTCATCATGGGTATCGTTTTCATACTTTCTGAGGGTGATAAAGCCGATAGTAAGGTCAAAATAAAAATCCAAAATGGCGGCTGCAAAAATTTTCAAATATTTCATCATGGGTATCGTTTTCATACTTTTCGAGGGTGATAAAGCCGATAGTGAGGTCAAAATAAAAATCCAAAATGGCGGCTGCAAAAATTTTCAAATATTTCATCATGGGTGTCATTTTCAAACTTTTCGAGGGCGATAAGGCCGATAGTGAGGTCAAAATAAAAATCCAAATTGGCGGCTGCAAAAATTTTCAAATATTTAATCATGGGTGTCGTTTTCATACTTTTCTAGGGCGATAAAGCCGATAGTGAGGTCAAAATAAAAATTTAAAATGGCGGCTGCATAAATTTTCAAATTTTTCGTCATGGGTGTCATTTTCATAGTTTTCGAGGGTGTTACAGACAGCCGATAGTGAGCTCACAATGTAAATCCAAGATGGCGGCTGTAAAAAATTGTTTTTGTTTTAAATCATACGTGATAAGGAACTTCGAATAACCTAAGTTATTCTGATCAAACTAAAATTATTAAGTAACTAATGATTACTTGATTTTAGGTACAGACGCCAGCACATCAAGCTACCCGAAATAGTAAAATTTTCCCAATCAACCTTGAACCTAATGCTTTAGCGATAAAGTTGAAAATCTGTTAAAGAAATTTGACAGATTGCAGTTAAGTAGCTTGATGTGCTGGCGTCTGTACACGATACTTATTTGACAATAATATAGTGTGATGAGTTGCCAAATAAACAATGTTTTCTTATCACCAGACCGTATGAGTGAGTGTCTCCATCTCGTAGAGTCTTAGCATAATGCTGAGCGATGGCCGTTTTGCGTGGATGTGCGTGTTTACCCCCGAACTTGTTTTAGACAGAGACACTCACTCATGCGGTCTGGTAATAAGAAAACATTGTTTATTTGGAAACTCATCACACTATATTATTTTCAAATAAGTATCGTGTACAGACGCCAGCACATCAAGCTACTTAACTGCAATCTGTCAAATTTCTTTAATAGATTTTTAACTTTATCGCTAAAGCATTAGGTTCAAGATTGACTGGGAAAATTTGACTGTTTCGGGTAGCTTGATGTGCTGGTGTCTGTACCTAAAATCAAGAAATCATTAGTTACTTAATAATTTTAGTTTGATCAGAATAACTTAGGTTATTCGAAGTTCCTTATCACGTATGATTTAAAACAAAAACAAATTTTTGCAGCCGCCATCTTGGATTTACATTGTGAGCCCACTATCGGCTGTCTGTAGCACCCTTGAAAACTATGAAAATGACACCCATGACGAAAAATTTGAAGATTTATGCAGCCGCCATTTTGGATTTTTATTTTGACCTCACTATCGGCCTTATCGCCCTCGAAAAGTATGAAAACGACACCCATGATGAAATATTTGAAAATTTTTGCAGCCGCCATTTTTGATTTTTATTTTGACCTCACTATCGGCTTTATCACCCTCGAAAAGTATGAAAACGATACCCATGTTGAAATATTTGAAAATTTTTGCAGCCGCCATTTTGGATTTTTATTTTGACCTCACTATCGGCTTTACCACCCTCGAAAAGTATGAAAACGATACCCATGATGAAATATTTGAAAATTTTTGCAGCCGCCATTTTGGATTTTTATTTTGACCTCACTATCGGCTTTACCACCCTCGAAAAGTATGAAAACAATACCCATGATGAAATATTTGAAAATTTTTGCAGCCGCCGTTTTGGATTTTTATTTTGACCTCACTATCGGCCTTATCGCCCTCGAAAAGTATGAAAACGACACCCATGATGAAATATTTGAAAATTTTTGCAGCCGCCATTTTTGATTTTTATTTTGACCTCATTATCGGCTTTATCACCCTCGAAAAGTATGAAAACGATACCCATGATGAAATATTTGAAAATTTTTGCAGCCACCATTTTGGATTTTTATTTTGACCTCACTATCGGCCTTATCGCCCTCGAAAAGTATGAAAACGACACCCATGATGAAATATTTGAAAATTTTTGCAGCCGCCATTTTGGATTTTTATTTTGACCTCACTATCGGCTTTATCACCCTCGAAAAGTATGAAAACGATACCCATGATGAAATATTTGAAAATTTTAGCAGCTGCCTTTTTGGATTTTTATTTTGACCTCACTATCAGCTTTATCACCCTCGAAAAGTATGAAAACAATACCCATGATGATATATTTGAAAATTTTTGCAGCCGCCGTTTTGGATTTTTATTTTGACCTCACTATCGGCCTTATCGCCCTCGAAAAGTATGAAAACGACACCCATGATGAAATATTTGAAAATTTTTGCAGCCGCCATTTTTGATTTTTATTTTGACCTCACTATCGGCCTTATCGCCCTCGAAAAGTATGAAAACGACACCCATGATGAAATATTTGAAAATTTTTGCAGCCGCCATTTTGGATTTTTATTTTGACCTCACTATCGGCTTTATCACCCTCGAAAAGTATGAAAACGATACCCATGATGAAATATTTGAAAATTTTTGCAGCTGCCTTTTTGGATTTTTATTTTGACCTCACTATCGGCTTTATCACCCTCGAAAAGTATGAAAACAATACCCATGATGATATATTTGAAAATTTTTGCAGCCGCCGTTTTGGATTTTTATTTTGACCTCACTATCGGCCTTATCGCCCTCGAAAAGTATGAAAACGACACCCATGATGAAATATTTGAAAATTTTTGCAGCCGCCATTTTTGATTTTTATTTTGACCTCACTATCGGCTTTATCACCCTCGAAAAGTATGAAAACGATACCCATGATGAAATATTTGAAAATTTTTGCAGCCACCATTTTGGATTTTTATTTTGACCTCACTATCGGCCTTATCGCCCTCGAAAAGTATGAAAACGACACCCATGATGAAATATTTGAAAATTTTTGCAGCCGCCATTTTTGATTTTTATTTTGACCTCACTATCGGCTTTATCACCCTCGAAAAGTATGAAAACGATACCCATGATGAAATATTTGAAAATTTTTGCAGCCACCATTTTGGATTTTTATTTTGACCTCACTATCGGCCTTATCGCCCTCGAAAAGTATGAAAACGACACCCATGATGAAATATTTGAAAATTTTTGCAGCCGCCATTTTGTATTTTTATTTTGACCTCACTATCGGCTTTATCACCCTCGAAAAGTATGAAAACGATACCCATGATGAAATATTTGAAAATTTTTGCAGCTGCCTTTTTGGATTTTTATTTTGACCTCACTATCGGCTTTATCACCCTCGAAAAGTATGAAAATGATACCCATGATGAGATATTTGAAAATTTTTGCAGCCGCCATTTTGGATTTTTATTTTGACCTCACTATCGGCTTTATCACCCTCGAAAAGTATGAAAACGATACCCATGATGAAATATTTGAAACATTTTTGCAGCCGCCATTTTGGATTTTTATTTTGACCTCACTATCGACCTTATCGCCTTCGAAAAGTATGAAAACGACACCCATGATGAAATATTTGAAAATTTTTGCAGCCGCCATTTTGGATGTTTATTTTGACCTCACTATCGTCTTTATCACCCTCGAAAAGTATGAAAACGATACCCATGATGAAATATTTGAAAATTTTTGCAGCCGCCATTTTTGATTTTTATTTTGACCTCACTATCGGCTTTATCACCCTCGCAAAGTATGAAAACGATACCCATGATGAAATATTTGAAAATTTTTGCAGCCGCCATTTTGGATTTTTATTTTGTCCTCACTATCGGCTTTATCACCCTCGAAAAGTATGAAAACGATACCCATGTTGAAATATTTGAAAATTTTTGCAGCCGCCATTTTGGATTTTTATTTTGACCTCACTATCGGCTTTATCACCCTCGAAAAGTATGAAAACGACACCCATGATGAAATATTTGAAAATTTTTGCAGCCGCCATCTTGGACTTTTATTTTGATCAAATCCAATCTTTTCTCATTTTAATAATAGTTTAGATATGCCTACTACTTGTATTACTATCGTAAGCGTCCACGCGTACAATAGAAATGGGCCATCTGCAGCGAGCTAGTCAATAAACGCACACTGATACAATTCGTTCGTAAATATTTGCACTAACACAGACAGACGCGCGTAGTCGATCGATAGCCGGAGCGTAGCAGCGAGCGACACAGCCATCCCGTCTCAATGCTAACGCACGACTGCCCAGGGGGGGGACAGTTCCCTATATTTGGCTTGGATCAAAAGATGGTGGCTCCATCTACATTTTGTTTCTAAAACTTTAGGTTTAGTTAATACAACATCTCAAAAGATGTCACTATAATAAAAAATCATTATTTTAAATTTTATGACATATTTACCGTAAAAATATTTATTTTACATTTTATTATTTAATTGAGCATATTTTAATATTTTTACACATGAAAATAAGACATTATTTATGTACTGTTATTTTTTTAACTGGCAACTATCAAAAGAAGAATTGTCAATTCCCAAATAGTACTCTAAGATACCCGCAAAATGGTAGCTACTCTCTGCCTATGCGCATGTTTGTAGATCTTTTTCATTTTTCGTTTGTATTTCGGTTGTGAAATCTTCCAGAAATTGCGTCGAGTTGAGCTTTAAGTTCCTCCGCTTTCTTTGGTGACTTCGGCCCGTAATACGTGTTGAATTGTGTTCAACAAATTCGCGAAAGGACGCTTTGTGTTGTTAAGTTTTATCAACATTTCTTTTGAAAATGCCTAAGTTATGTTCATTTGGCTGTGCTCCCAGTGGTAAGTTTAATATATATCACAACGTCATCATCATCATGTTTAACATCATCGGATTTTTTTTTTAAATCCGTATTGAAAAGAAATAAATAAAAGGCAACCATTAGTGGCAGTAAATAATAGAGATAATACTAGTTCTTGACTTGCACTGTACATGGTCTTTTCCTAATCGGATTAGCTTCCAGGTTAAAGATGCAGGTTGATTAATTGAATTTAAGTAAAAAAAAAACATGGAGCATTGGTTTGACCACTGCAAATAATGGGTTGCAGTGGTCAAATATTAGATAAGGAACATGAATATTTTAGATTCTGAACAGAAGAAGAAGAATCTAACAGCTGTAAAAGATTTAATGCTTTGAGTATACCTTTTAAATACTGTGGTAGCGGTTAACAATGGTACATCTTAAGTATTCAAGGTTTGCGTAATATATCGCACATCTATGGATTTTCATGGAAGGCACAACAATAATTGTTGAAAGCTAAGACAACAACTATTTAAATAGCCTACAGCTCTTTTATCTTTCCAATTTCAGATGTCCCAATGCATCGTTTTCCAAATGCTGAGAAGTTCCCTGAGCGTCTTAAGGCTTGGGTAAATCTTGTTGGTGGAAAACTAGAAACAGCAGTTGATTATGCGTATTACCAAACAAAGTTGGTTTGCGACATTCATTTTACTGCGAGAGATAGAAACCGTAATAACCGGTTAAATGCATTGGCAGTTCCATCACTTCATTTACATGGTTAGTATGACAATTCTTTTATACTTAGAATCTGTATACTGAAACTTTTAGCTATTGCTACTATTATATTGAACTTATGTACCTAATAATATTATAATATTATGGTCTCTGACATACAGAAATGAAATATGCATGGTCAAGTAGTCAGTTGTAAACGTACATAAATCACCCTTACTATGAAATAAAGGCTCTTTGAAAGTACTTAATAATAATAATTGTAACCATACCAACCTATATATTATATGTATTGTATTGTTGTATATTATATATGTATTGTATATACAACCTTAGTAATTTTTTTCACACCTTGGGTTACATTATCGAAGTTTTCATTCGGATCCCTAACTTTTTTTAAATATTCTATTGCCTATGTTCATCAGGGATAATGTAGTATTCTAATGGTGAAAGGATTTTTCCAATCGGTCCACTAGTTTCTGAGCCTATTCAATTCAAACAAACAAAATCTTTTCTCTTTATAATATTATTATAGTGTAGACTAGCTCTGCCCCGCAACATCATTTGTATGGAAGTTACCACATTTTGCTGTCTGTTTGTGTATGTGAGTTTAAATGTTTGTAAACGCACCCATGATACAGGAGAAATTCCCTAGGTGGGGCAACGTTATAAACAAAACAAAAATTATTATTGAGATTAGCCGGAATGAACAGACAAAAAAAAATTAAATAATTGCTTTTTCGTTATAAGTGTTGTATATATGTACTTACATAATTATGCATTTAGTAAAAAGCTGTTATTTTGACATTACAAACAGACACTTCAATTTTATTTATGTGCATAGATTTCATCAATTTATAGACTTCTTAATAAGACTTAAATCACAAAGGCGATTTAGAAAATGACTCTTTTTTTACCAGAAACTGTTTATCACATTGTAATTCTGTTAAAACACGTTTTTTATAGTTATTTTTATAAATAATAACTTTTCAGGAATCAGGTAGGCCAAACAAATATGAAAAACAATATTTTATTATTCTTAATTTTTTTTTTTGTTGTGTTTACAGGAACATCGGCCAGGGAACCTGCTAATAGACTTGTCAGTCAACCTTCTGATTTACATGCTACAAATGCAGGTAAAGATCTTAAGTCAGTTTTTGATAAAGCGACTTCTGTCCTAATATGAACTGTATGTAGCTGTATAATAATTTTGCAAGAGATGGGCTAAAATAAAAATAAAATAATGTTATAACCACAACATTGTAGAAGCCCTGCTCGTTTCGTATACATAGTTAATGCTATATTTAACTAGCGGCCTGGCCCTGCTTCGCTCGGATTCGATCTAGTGATGATGACATCTCAAAACATCGGTGTTTTTGTGCTATATCTAAGTTAAATATGAATGTATTATACACCAAAACCTTCTAGAATAAATTCTCTAAATTATGGTAAAAACCACTAAAATCTGTTTTATACGTGAAATTATTTTTTATTGTGATTTCAGGCACATCAGCCAGGGAACCTGATATTATTCATGTCAGTCAACCTTCCAATTTACATTCTACAAATACAGGTAAAGATTAGTCACTTTTGCTAAAGCGATTTCTTTCCAAATAAAAACAGTAGCAGTGCTTCCCTTTGAAAAATGGCACAGTCAGTATTCTATAGACATATTAAAGATATGTACTCCGGCTTACCTCTTACAAAAATTTACCCTTTGCTACTGATCAGTAGGTACCTATATAATAATTTTGCATCATTGTAGGCCTGCTGAAGTCAGTTCTTACACATATTGATAATATACACGTATTTAGTACAGTACAGTAGGTAAACCAAATTTATTAGGGAACTTGCTTATGAAATTTCTATGAATTATCCATTACTATGTTTCAGCCACAATTCATGGCACTGCCAATGCATCTGCAGTAATGATGGATCACAACTACAGCAAGGCTAGTGGATCTTTAAGAAAAACAATTAGAATGGGTAAATGTTATTTTCTTATAGCAAGTTTCAAAATAATATTACTTATATTAGGTACTTACCTACTTATGAAATAATATAATTATCTAAGATTTTTTTTCTAGGTTCTACTAATAGTTCACCGACATATAATTATGTCGGAGTGAAAGCCCTTTCTACAAAAGTTAAACAACTGCGGTCCGAGATAAGTCGTTTGCGGAAGAGAGGCCTGTCTTTCAAGTCAAGACTGGCAAATGCTGCTAAATTATCCCAAGTCGCTGCATTCCAACAAGTTGTGAAAAATTTGAAAACACCTGCCCAGCTATTTCTCCATATGCAATTGCAATCCGCAAAAAAATCCAAAGGTAGACGGTTTACTATGGATGAAAAAATCCTTGCACTGTCTATGTATAAGAAAAGTCCAAAGGCCTATTCTTTACTTTATAAGTACTTTACATTACCTTCGACAAAGGCAATGAAACGTTTGCTAAGTCAAATCAAACTGTGTCCTGGCATAAATCCCATTGTATTCAATAAAATTAAGAAAACTGTACTCGAAAAAGATACTGCTGATCGTTTGTGCAGTCTAATGTTTGACGAAATGTCTCTGACACCTCAAATATTTTATAACAAGCAGAAAGATGCATTTGAGGGTTTTGCCACCACCAAAGACACCAAATTTGCCGACCACGCTCTCGTTTTCATGGTGAAAGGTTTAAAACATAATTTTAAACAGCCAGTAGCATATTATTTTACCAATGCCCTACAAAAAGTAGAGCTTAAAACACTCATAAAATGTGTAGCATTAGAGGTGCAAAAATCGGGATTAATTATTATTAACACTGTTTGTGATCAGAGCTCCGTAAATGTAGGGGCAATAACAGATTTAATTAATGACACGAGAGCGAGGTATTTGCGGCTAGGCAAAGAGTGGCGCCATGATTTTTTCAGGGTAAATGGTCAGAAGATCATACCGTTGTTCGATGCTCCTCATTTAATTAAAGGAATAAGAAATAATTTACTCACTAAGGATATGGCGTACACCTCTAATAATAAAAATAATATTGTTAAGTGGGACTATTATCAGCAGGTGTATGCTGCAGATAAATCCAAAGGGGAGCTACGACTGCTAAATAAAATAACAGAAGAGCACATTGTCCCTGAAAAAATTAATAAAATGAGGGTGAAGTCCGCAACCCAAATTTTTAGCCACAGTTTCGCTGTGGTAACAGACCACTTAATAGCTAGAGGAGATTTGCCCGAAGAATGCCAACAATTAATAGACATTACATTATTACTAGACAATTTGTTTGACACATTAAATGTTAGTAGTTTTGCAATACCCAATGGTAAAATTTATAAAGGGCCAATTAGAAGGCACTCACCTCACCACCAACTATGGCTAAAATCAAAGGAAATATTAAAAACTGTGAAATTTATTCAAAAAAAGGTTACTGGTAATAAAGTACGATTTGTGGAAACTACTATACCATCTGTAAAGAATTTAATTAAAACTATTGAAGGCATGGAAGCAATTTGCAACGTGTTGTTTGATAAGTATGGTTACGATGCAATATTAACACGTAATTTTAATCAGGACCCTGTAGAAAACTTTTTTGGGAACATCAGAAGCTATGGAGCAAGAAATAATGCCCCAAATACAATATCATTTGAAGGGGCATTTAAAGCACTTCTATTAAACAATTATAATACACCTCATTCCAAAAGGGCAAATTGCGAAGAGGACACCAACAAGTGCCTACAAACTCTTAGTTTTTACGTCACTGATAAACCTGATGCAACTGATGTTCCCGAGGAAGACAAAATTAATTTTACTGAGGATGTATTAATTGATTACTCCAAAGAGCCCGATGCTGGTCAAAGAAATTATGTATGTGGTTGGGTCCTGACTAAGTGTTTAAAAAATGTTGTGAAATCGTGTAAACATTGCAGACAAGACCTTTTAGATAAGAATAATGAAAATATTAATAATAATAGTTTTATAAAAGCTAAAGAATATAATAATAAAAAATGGTTATGTTATCCAAATGAGCTATTGCAAAATTATTTCCATGACCTGCAAAATATGACAGAATCTTTTTTAAAAAAACGTGTTCCTAAACAAAATGTACGTGGAACAATTAATTCGTTTGCAGATGTTTTAGTGGATACCCCTTTTAATTGTACTATTCACAAAGAAAAATTAAAAGAGTATTTCTTTAATTTAACAGTAAGTGTCATACTACATAGTTGGTGTAGATCCATTAATCGTATTTTAACGGGAAAGATTACCTATAATGGAGAAGATGAAACAAAATTAACAGCACAGTTGTATTATGATAAGCATAAACATTATAAAAATAAAAAATAAAAATGACTAAAACATTAGACAATGGTTTTATTACTTTTGATATGCGCTTGCACCAACGAATATTCCAGCCAGTACCTACACTGCCGTTTTAATTAAAAAGGTCACAACTAACATTTTTCATGGAATTGAGTTATATATATATATCTGGAATTAGGAAAAAAAGCCTATCCGGATATATATATAACTCAAATTCCGTGGAAAATGTTAGTTGTGACCTTTTTAATTAAAACAGCAGTACAATATATCACTTTATATAGCTAGCTATAGACTGGTTAGTTTGGATACAATTTGTAGATGGCGCCACTGCGCTGGATTGCATAAAAATGGCGCAAGAGGGCACTCTTTACCCGGTATCTTATAGTACTCTTTGCGACTGCCGCCCGCGCCCGCGCAGAGCACCTCTGAAGCTCGATCTCAAAGTGGGGACATTTCCTATGCAAATGTTAATTGATTTAAATAAGCTATGTCACATCTGTAGTACCTCTAACCATCGATTTTTCAGTGTAAAAATTTTTCCAAATATCAAAGCCGTTTAGAAGTAATATCGAAAATGAGAAAAAAATAGCGTGTTGGTAAATATTTTTTTAAGGCAAAAGTATTAGCCATACGAAAAAATCCTATGTCAGAAATGTTGTTCATGAATCTATAGTAAACATATATTTTTTTCAGATCTTTTAATCAAGCCGTTAATGAGAAATATTCGTCATAAAGTGACCGTATTACGGTACTAAACGAGAGTAAGGCCCTTAATTAACGCACATTCAGAAGATTTGATGGGTAGCATAATCAATATTTACATTATCATTAAGGGGGTCGTATGTCGTCATTTCAAGGTCCAATGGGACCCCTTACTGAGCCAGCGGAGGTTCGTGTGTTCGGGTCCATTCGGGGGCGCTACCGAACTATACGGTTAAGATAGGTACATAATTTAATGTCTTTGGTCGACTCACAATGGAAGCCAATTTTTATATTATATTTTTTTTTTTTGTTGTAGTTCGCCATACCTATTGAGGGCCACATTTTTGTACAGACGCCAGCAGGTCAAGCTACCCGAAACTGTCAGATTTTCCCAATCAACCTTGAACCTAATGCTTTAGCAATAAAGTCGAAAATCTATTAAATAAATCTGACAGATTGTAGTAGCTTGATGTGCTGGCGTCTGTACAAATTTCTGTTTTTTATTTTTTCTAAGGAAACCAAGTATTTCCGGCGGGTGAAAATGGTGAGGCGAGGATCCGACCCCTCCCCCCCTCCCCCAACCACTCATAACCCTTTAAAATGGCGACGTATTTCGAAATTTTTACCACCAAACAGTCACCGATTACAAGAAATGACAGAATATGTACCTTACTCGACAAGGCAGAGGGAGTGTTGCCAATTATTAAATATTTTAGTTCCGTTTCAGGACTTTCTTGCCAAACTGTACATTTAGTCAAAAATAGTCAAAACTCATAGCCCAAAGTAAAAAATTTGTCACTCTCAAGGGTCTTCAGTTATTGCCGAAAATGTGGATCACTCAATTCAGACATTTTGCAAAACGGCTATGAGCTAAATCTCAACAAAATCTTACTCTACTGACTAAATTTATATCTTAAAAATTTGTAAAGAATTTGTCACAACATTTTTTAAGCCCAATCAAGGCATTTAAAGCTTCTTTCGGGTATCTTCGGACAGTATCATTGGATCACTCAGTACAGACACCATTTTGTCTGAGAGATCTTTGGTACTATGGTTTCGGATGACTTTTTCAATAGATCTATTGTTTATCCTAAAATGTACATATTCCGAATATATTTGTACAATAAATATAACACAAATACCTTTTGTTAAAAATTTATGAGTAACTCAATGTTTTTAAATTTGCTGAACTGAGTGATCCATAAGAATACTAAGAGGTAACTTACCTGTTTCGTATTGATTTACACAAACTGCGATTAATTTTTGTAAAAATTTTCGACTAAAGTTTAACATAAAAATAATTTACATATACAGCTTAATTTACGAGATATTACATTTTTAATTTTATTGTTAGAGAAAACGGCAGTAGGGTGACCATATAATATGAGATCATCGGAAATATAACTGATACAGTAAGTACCCACCTATTTAATCGTCAATTGTAATGTCAATTAATGTAACCAGGACTTAATTTGACTTTACAGGAGAGGCAAAAAAACTAAATTCTATTCACAAAAAGAGTAGTAACTTTTTGTGTTTTCATCCTATTGCAATGCTGTTTAGAGCATTTTTCTCTTAAAATGTTGTTATCTGAAAGAAACCATAATGAAGCCTTTTAATAATTCTTTCTGATTCAGATGAACAAACAATACATATCCAAGTTGTTGCCAATATTTGGCTGTAAAAAAAGACATCGTTTTACTTAGGTACTGTCAAATTCAAGTGTTGCTCGTGCAGGTAAAATATTTTTTTTTACAAAAAACTCATGTGGTCAATATTCTACCTTTATTTTAATAAGGATCGTTATTATAAGAAGATTAATTTGATTTCGATTTTTAACTAATCATCTAATAACTTTGGATTTATGTGTTTTGTTAATTATATTTGTGTACCTATGTGGTGTACATTAAAGACTATTAAAAAGTAAACTTTATTATTTATTTATTTCCGAATTTTTTTAATTGTCATCATTTCATTTGTCAATTAAACTATGATTCTATCGCTGCAACTGTTGTATTCATAACGAAGAAGCTTTTCCTTGAATTAATTAAAAGATAGAGTTTATTCTTAATTAGACCTTATTACATGTGAAATAACTCCTACAATCAACCTATCACAACGTATGTCCACGCCTTGAAAACTGTGTGATATACGTTAAACCAGATTGTATATTCTATAAATTACGTTAAAGTAACACGATATTTAAAAAAAAAATAACGTAACCACCATGTCATCTTCGAAAATACAATAGTAGGTTTCATTATGGTTTCTTTCAGATACCAAAATTTTAAGAGAAAAATGCTCTATACAGCATTGCAATAGGATGAAA
The DNA here is from genome assembly GCA_951799955.1 of Apamea anceps. Classification (NCBI taxonomy): domain Eukaryota; kingdom Metazoa; phylum Arthropoda; class Insecta; order Lepidoptera; family Noctuidae; genus Apamea; species Apamea anceps. The sequence continues at coordinate 10,948,728 of OX637505.1, read as the reverse complement.
ACACAATAAGTTACCACTCTTTTTGTGAATAGAATTTAGTTTTTTTGCCTCTCCTGTAAAGTCAAGTCCTGGTTACATTAATTGATATTACAACTGACGATTATATAGGTGGGTACTTACTGTATCAGTTATATTTCCGATGATCTCATATTATATGGTCACCCTACTGCAGTTTTCTCTAACAATAAAATTAAAAATGTAATATCTCGTAAATTAAGCTGTATATGTAAATTATTTTTATGTAAAACTTTGTCAAAAATTTGTACAAAAATTAATCGTAGTTGGTGTAAATAAATACGAAACAGGTAAGTTACCTCTAAGTATTCTTATGGATCACTCAGTTCAGCAAATTTAAAAACATTGAGTTACTCATAAATTTTTAACAAAAGGTATTTGTGTTATGATATTTATTGTACAAATATATTCGGAATATGTATATTTTAGAATAAACAATAGATATAAAGAAAAAGTCATCTGAAACCTTATTACAAAGATCTCTCAGAAAAAATGGTGTCTGTACTGAGTGATATAAATTTAGTCAGTAGAGTAAGTTTTTGTTGACATTTAGCTCATAGCCGTTTTTGCAAAATGTCTAGAATTGAGTGATCCACATTTTCGGCAATAACTGAAGACCCTTGAGAGTGACAATTTTTTTACTTTGGGCTATGAGTTTTGACTATTTTTGACTAAATGTACAATCACATTTTGTCACGAAATAAAAAAAGATCACTCAATCCAAATGCACATGTTCAGACGGGGGCAACTAGAGGAAACATGTAAAAACCTGCTCTTTTTTACTTTGGATAATTCAAATAAAACTAATGTATTAGTTCTATGTTTATTTATGATTTGTCACATAATTATATAATACATTTCATCAATATAGCAGTGTAAAATAATAAGAGTACATGTAATAAATAATTTTATCACATTCAGTGTTTGACTTAAATCTTACAATAATAACTAAATAAAAAATGAGAATAATAATAAAACCAGGAATAAATTTAACACAATTTCACTCGTCATTTATGATTTAATATTTACTCGACATTTCTAACTTACTTTTAAAACAAATAGTAGTCAAAAGGAAACTGAGCTACAGTATTTGCAAGAGATCTCTAAAGTGTCAATAGTTTATCGTATAAACTAAATTATGAAATTCTAAACCACATTTCTATATTATTGTTATCCATTCCGGAAGTGATTGCTAACGCCGTATATTTTACTTTGTTCCAATTACAATAGAATCCTTATCTAATACAATAATGTAATGTCGATGAAATTTTGGTATAACTGTGGATCTGTGTATGTGGAATATCCAGTCTTCTGTTATTATACAATACAAGTTATAAACAAGAATATTATTCATATAACTAATCTAATTTATTAATTCATAATGTAGAAACAGCTGGAATTCGAAAAACATGGAAAATAGATTAATTTATTCAATAAAAATTATTGAAGCAAGTAATATAAACCTTCATAGATATTATTTGTTAATTAACAGCCACTGGCTGTTACATTCTTAAGGATCCTGCTCCGGGTTTGCGCCGGCGCGGCGGCAGCGTGCGTACTTCACCCGTATGCGCAAGACAGGAAAAGTATGTACGAAAGATTGGATACGGGCGTGGGTCTACTACCTAAGCTTGAAATCCGTAATTTCGGACGAAGATAGTAGTTTAGTAAATGCCGGCATGTACTACTCCGTATCACTTACGGATATATGATCACTTCAGGGCCCGAACTAACAATGAATAACAACACTATTTGACAGTTGTCCCTCCCTACTCTTGATAAGTTTATTTTCCGTCCGAAAAATTAAATTTGACACTTTGTTTTGACGTATCGTCTACTTTGGGACGGGTCCGTACGTTCGTTCACGGACTTACGAGAGTAGACCCCTAGATACGCAAGCGGACACAAATCTGCAACATAGGATTGAGGCCCTAACAAACACAGATAAACTTTGAATATATATTGGATCACGGTGATTGCTAATAACATCGTTCGAGCCATTTTACATTTTAATGGTTAGCATTAATTGACTCCGTCGATTGGCGTCCAGAGCTTGATCTTAATTCACGTCGCGGGCATGTCGATGACATTTCTTCAGATGACTTTCGGCTTTTCTTTTTATTGCATCTACGTCCCCCATCATGCGAAGACAAATCACTAATATTAGTATCATCGTCATTGGAGCAGTTGTCTTTTTCATTTTCTATTTTTGCATTGCAGTCTTCACTCAATGTGATGTCTTGATTTAGAATGGTAGAATCATCTGGATAAGAACTTGGTAGTTTTGCTGGTGATTTTTCATCCTTACCTAAACCAGATGTTGAAGTTGTCATTTCTGTAGCAGTCAATTTAGGAACAGTAGTATCGAAATCAGGTTTCATTCCAGTTTTAATTACAGTTGAAGGAGCTATTAAGTCTTCAAGGTCCATTTCGCCAGTGTGCGTCGAATGATCAGGTTGCTTTTCCATGGGTGTTTTTTTCTCTGTAGCAGAATTCTCTTTTACTTTTTTAGTGGGATTTAATTCTGTTGATGACAGTGCTAGATTTTCTGGTTCATTCATAACTTCTTCATGGGGTCGTTTGTGAGCCAAAGAAGTACCTAATGCTCCGTCTTCAGACATTAATGTCCTAGAAATATATTCTGAAGAATTTTTGATTAATTTTTCGGAAACGTCCTTGTCATCTTTACCTTTTCTAGATTCTGCAGAGCTCACAAGGCTAGCACTAAGAGCGCCAGAAGCCATTTGTTCTAATAACATTTTACTTATATCAATATCTTTTTTATCACCCTTTAATAGCTTTTCCTGGACAGCCGCAAATTCCGGGGGCACTTGTGACCTCATTGCATCAAAAGGCAGTTTCTTTTTATCGGTCTTAGAGAGATCGGTTGCTATGGTTTCGTGGTTATCATTATCCCGCGGTCTCTTTTCTGACCTCATAATCGATTCGTAATTTAAAGATTGTTTTGATAAAGATTCTAAGAGATAGGGATCTGGTGGCAAATGTATTTGTGAAAGTTGACTTGATTGCTGTCTGTCAGACACTTTTTGCTGTCGGGAGGTCGATGAATTAGTAACAATAGTTGACGACCGCGGTGTAGTGGTTTTCGCAGTACTACGTGAAGCGCTATGGCTTGAACCTTGTAATGTAGAAGCACCTGAACTTGCTGCTATATTGTTACTTAATAACCCTAATGCATCATATGCTGACGACATACCAGAATGCATACCGAATGGATTTAGACCACTTAGCCCTAATTGAGGATACAACATATTTGGATTAGGAAAAACAAATGGAAACTGTGAATTGGATGATTTAGAACTAGAGGGATTTACACTCTCTGTAGTTTTTCGAGATTTTGATTTACTTTCACTTGAAACGCTGGACCCAGTAAGATTATTTAAGTCTAAAGACGAGAATCCAGGAAGTCCCAATCCAGCTAAATTCGCAAATATATTTCCACCGGCTATGTTACCTAACAAATTTGGCATACTATTGAATGAGTTTAACAGAGGGTTATTTTTAGGATCAAAACTTCCCAAGCTTGAAAGTAGCTTTGGGTCAAAGGTGTTCAACAATTTTGGATCGAATCCTGTTAAATTAGAAAGAGTTGCAGCTAGTGTTTTCGGATCAAATGCACTAAGGCTAGACAGACTTGCCAAAATAGCGGGATTTAAACCAGCCAAACTTTGATTCATATGAGAATTCGATGACATTACATTGGGAGACGGAGAATCAAGTGTGGGTGGTCGTCCTTTTTTGCGTTCATTCATTCCACTGCTGGATTGCATTGGGGAATGTCTTTGACTGCGAACATCCTGAGGCAACTTAATGTGCTCTTTTATGCCTTCAGTCCATTTAGAATCTATGTCATACATAGGATTTTCAGCAATCCATTGGGCTAGATGCTTAAGTTGAGGTGCTTTCGGGCCAGCTATTCGCTTTCCAGTTACGCGGTGTACTACTGGTACGTGCTCTTCAGGAGCAAGCCGTGGTGCTACACCTCGGCGACGCGTATCCACGCTAGCCTGTTCAGCTAACCACTTATTTACCTTTGCTTCATGAGAATACGATTTCATCGGAGGTACAACCGGAGCTTTAGGAATCTTAGCTTGCTCTAAAGATTGTTGCAGAAACGAAGACAACTCCTTGGAAGAAGCCTGTGGAGACGGCACATTCGTCACCGTAACTGAAAATGGTTTCTGGATTGAAGAAGCCGCGGATGAAGTAGGAGGTGCTGCTGGAGTCACCGTCACGTCGGGCAGCACGTTGGCACTACGTCCGCGCAGGCTCTCTGACGAAGTAGTAGGGCTCTTACATTTAGCCGCTGATAAGCCTAGTACTATTTCGTCTAGCTTCTTCCTTTTCTTTTCTTTTCCAACAATTTGTTCGGGTGCAGGCTGTAAAATTAAAATAAAATCTAGATTGTTACATAATCCTCAATATTGTTCTTTTACGGGAACCGAGACGAAGCTACCAGTGATTGTGATGATGGTTGATGATAAAATAAAAAATCTGGACAAGTGCAAGTCTGACTCGCGCACCGAGGGTTCCGTCTCATTGTTGAGACGGAAAGTATGTACTTACCTAGGCAGGTGAGTACATCAAACATGGCTCTAAGTAACTATAGAAAAAGACAGCCGGATTGAAGGACAAAATTACCTTGAAAAAAAAAACCTTTGATTGAGTGTACATAGCAACCAATTTGAGTGAAATAGAGATTTGATAATACTTATAGATATGGCCTATGGCTTTCTGATTCCAGATTGAAGGATAAACTTGCCTTTGCAAACGAGATAAATATATTCTCCCATACACAGTTTGTCTTAACAGACACACAACGACGTGAGCCTATAAGCCTTATAGGCTCACGTCGTTGTCTGTCTTATACTATAAGGGTTACGATTTTAGACTTTAGGAAAATTTATATATTTTTAGAATTCCTAAAAATATATAAATTGTATTAAACCAAGTCGCTTTCCATGTTTTGTCTGTAACCGCTTAGTTTCCCTAAAATACACGAATTTTATAATTTTTTTGAGACTTTATTCCGGAAAGATACACGACAGCAACAGCTGAACAGCGAACAGCTGATTCTTTTCGCGATTTCATGTTTGATTCCATAGTGAAAGTTGATCAGAATGATGGGTACAAGGTACAAACAATCCCTCTATATGAGATTTAGGGAAGCTTTGTAGTAATATGTACGAATTCCGATGGTTAGGGAATACGTACATATTACTACAAGCTTCCTACAAGTCTACCCCACTTGTGTCTTATAAACTTCATTACGCCACAAAGTACGTCAATTGCAAGAGTAACTTTTAATCACAACAATAAAATCGAATTACAACTCACCACATTCTTTCTTTTCATAAGCCTGGAAAGAGTGTCGTCGAGTCGGCTGCGCGAAGGCACGGAGGAGGGTGCCGCGTCGGGACTCTGCGTGCGGCGAGCCACAGAGAAGTCGTGCACGTCGCTGAGGTCCAGCGGCGCGGACAGGTCCACGGGCGCGGCCGAGGGCGCCGGAGCCGCCTGCGCGCGCTGGTGCGCCGGCGGCGGCGCGCTGCTGTCGCCCGGCGCCGCGCTGGCCCCGCCGCCCGTGTGCGCGGCCTGCGGCACGGACAGCAGGGCGTGCAACTTAGCGCGGTCGGTCTCAACGTCGATGGCGATGTGACGCTTAGGTCCCAGCTTGCGCTCGTCGAGCGCGTCGGGCGCGACGCGCGCGTCCTGCTTCGCGGCGGCGGGCCACTCGCGGTTCTGAACGGCGTGTGCAATGTGGTGCAGGCGCGTTTCGAGCGCACGCTCTGAGAACCAGCGCTCCGGAGGCAATGTCTCCTCGATTCGCCCGAGTTTGGCTAGCGTTTCTAGTTCAGAGAGGGCGTCTGTGTCGTCCTCTGTATTCCGATCGCAATTATTGGAGGTCCTCTTGCTTCGTCTCAGCGACATGCGCGTCTCGCCGGCAGCCTCTTCAGAGCCGGCTGCGTCTTCCTCGTCGGAAGATATCTTCTGTGTTTCGCTCTTAGTCGCGCTCTTGTGACTCGCATACCACTTGCTAGCGCAATCAGCGAATGGCATTTTGGGATCACAGAACAGCTTACTATATGTATCACCCAATCCGTGCCTGAAAAAAATATTTATGGTTAGAAAAAAAAAGAAATTATTCAACTGTTAATGAAGTTAAATCTAATTTTAGTTATAAATGGATACCAGAGAACTAATAATTAACATTTCTATAAAAGACTTACGCCTGGTTTCAGGAACTAAAATCATCACAAAAATTTGCTTACAAAAAGATGAAGCGCGCGTAACATAAAAACGTTCAAAATCTCGTCGCAATCTCATCTTAGCGACAATCAATGTCAAAAATGTAGGGAAATTAGAAAGATTTTTGACAGATTGAGACTGAGATCAGACTGTGAACGTTCTTAAAATTAAGAAGAGAATTGCCCCTTTGTTGTGATTGGTTAAATTAATTATAAACAGACGCGTCGATAATTTTAGTTGTAGAAACCGGGCGTTACTGATTAATATGCCAACGTTCCTCATAACAATATTTGGAAAGTAGATCATTCTTCGTTTACATAAACCCCGAAAAAAGGTATGCCAACCTCACTCTTAGAAAAAGGTATAATATTCCGGTCAAATTAGACCAAAAAATAGGGGTGAGGTTACAAAAATTCACACTCGGCTGAAAATTGGTAGGACTGTTCAAAACACTATTATAAGTGAAATGTGAAAAGTCCTCATCGATCAGACACCAGCCCCGGCAGTCTCGACATTCAGTCGCAAAGTCGCGAATTGACAGGTGAAATGTATGGAGTGACAGGACTTTGTGACCGAATTCGGTCGTAAACCGATCGCTATGAATGTCGAGACTGCTGGGGCTGGAAAAAAATTACACAGGGTCAAAGGTCACAAAAACCGGTTTTTCAGAAAAGCAGTAAGTTTTATCATAAAATTAGCTCAGACAAAAATTGTAGATCAGATAATTGTCTATAAAAAATGTCTAAATACTTTCTAGGGTTCCGTAGCCAAATGGCAACGGAACCCTTATGGATTCGTCATGTCTGTCTGTCTGTCTGTCCGTCCGTATGTCACAGCCGCTTTTTTCCGAAACTATAAGAGCTATACTGTTGAAACTTGGTAAGTAGATGTATTCTGTGAACCGCATTAAGATTTTCATACAAAAATAGAAAAAAAACAATAAATTTTGGGGGTCCCCATACTTAGAACTGAAACTCAAAATTTTTTTTTTTCATCAAACCCATACGTGTGGGGTATCTATGGATAGGTCTTCAAAAATGATATTGAGGTTTCTAATATCATTTTTTTCTAAACTGAATAGATTGCGCGAGAGACACTTCCAAAGTGGTAAAATGTGGGTCCCCCCCCCCTGTAACTTCTAAAATAAGAGAATGATAAAACTAAAAAAAATATATGATGTACATTACCATATAAACTTCCACCGAAAATTGGTTTGAACGAGATCTAGTGAGTAGTTTTTTTTTAATACGTCATAAATCGTAACGTAACGGAACCCTTCATGGGCGAGTCCGACTCGCACTTGGCCGGTTTTTTTCTTAAGAGCCACTGTTGTTGAGATATAACGATGCAAAAAGTTGAAAGACTTGTAACCGTCATAATATGCACACGTTCGTTTAATCAAACCCTAAGGCTGCTTTTCCACCAGAGATGTGCTATGCTACGTTGCTATGAATGCGTTTGTTATCCACCAATCATACTCATTGGTCCACATAGCATAGCACTGGTGGAAACGAATTCAACTAAGCTATGTTTTTATACGGAAGGATGCGTGCTATGGATGGATGCTATGCATGCGCGAGTGGTGTAGGTATGTGCAGAGCAAATATGCACGGGGAGTACCCCGTGCATTCCCTACTGTCGATGCATGGCATTGCTCGAGTTGAGCATCTTCCTCGACCAGCTACCTCGCGGCGGCGCATCTTCATAGCACAACTTACTCGCTCCGCTACACAGCTTAGCATTAGTGGAAACGGTCGCACAGTTTCGTAGCTTAGCTTTCACATCCTCGCAGCATAGCTGCATAGCACATCTCTGGTGGAAAAGCAGCCTTAGCGTCTTTTTATCTACGTTTGTAGTTTTGCAAACATTTCTCAATTCGTTCAAAGTGAACTGACAGTCATCGCTATTTTCGATGTAAGGGAATATTTCCTCCATTGGCAGATTCGTAGATTCATCTTGAGGTCGACTGACTTTAACCCCAGTGTTTGGTTTCAAGAAGGAAATGAAGCAGTCATGATGATACTTAGCCTCAGCCGCAACTAAATCGTATTCGTATTCTACTTGAGCAAGAACAGCTTTAGCCATAGCATCAGAACGAGCCTGAGCTGTTTCTAGAACCAAATCTTTGAATGTAGTTGTACTTATTTGTTGAATTTTACGGCGAGAATCTAAGGACTATCTCTTTTCACGCTCTTTTTCTAACTTTCTTTTTTTAACACATTTCGTGCTGTTTTGAATGTTATAACAAAATGTCAGAATATTGTTTAATTTGTGCTAAACTTTTAACTGAAGATGAAATTTTACTGTTGAACGTGGTATGAAGACGAGAGAGTGCAAGTACTGAGAGAGCTGATGAATTTTCAGAATATCTTAAAAAAACAGAAATCTGTGACCATACATGTGGAGTTTCGTAAAAAATATACTCGAAAGTGCATTGCTGTAGCTATTAACACGTTCAGTGCCGGGAGCCCTCCTGGAGGGCTCACTCAAATCCCATATGGGATGCCGGGAGCCCTCGCGGAGGGCTCATATTAAATGTACGTTTTTCTTAGCGAATACAGCATTGTAAACTATGAAAATAAAATTAGTCGTATATTTTAACAAGATTTATCAGTATACTCGTTGGTTTTCAAATACCAGCATTTTTATTTTCAAAAATAATTGGGAGCTATGATTTAGGGGGAGTTGAGCACCCCGTATTTCAGGGGTGCTCAACCATTTTGCGGTTACAAATATTCACTAAAAATAAAAATATTTACTTTGAGATTATAAATTACGAGGAAGAGTTTAAAAAAAGAAGCTTTTCAGGGTTCCGTATCTAAATGTTAAAAAAGAACACCCATGGTGCGACTTCGTTTGTCTTTCTGTCCGTTCTTTTGTAACAGCTGCTTATTTCACGAACTACTAATGCTATAGACTTGAAATTTGGAATAAATATAAATAATGCTTGTCAATGTTTATAGCAAGTGAACGAATTAAAAAAATATTACGAAGCCTTTACCTACTTTGCATTTTTTTTAAATCTGCAAAAATCTTTAACATGCATAGGTAGGTACTTACAAAATCGCAAAAAGACTAAATTCAAAAGTAACAAATGTTTTCCCTCGTTATGACACACTGCTTTAATTAACTAAAAACATGCATTCCTCTTACTAAATTGTTGTAACTCATTACTGTGTTCAAACATTTAAATAAAAATACAATAAATAAACGCCCAAATCCAACAGTCCATAGACAATGTACACACGGCTACACATCAAGCTATATATTTCCAGTTTTAGCTGACCTCGCATTGTGTAAGGTTTTCGTACAATCAGAAGTCAGCTTATACTGGTTATGTATAGCTTAATGTGTAGCCGTGTGTACGACCACTAGAAATTATCAGTGCTAAGGCCCAAAAAAGCACTTTTTTTTAAAATCAATGTGCAGCTCTGTTCGGTCCTATGGTTGATCACAGTATGATACGCGGTTGAAATGATAAGTACCTACTAGGTTATTTGCTGAATTATAATAATAATCATAATAAATAATAATAATATAATCATCATTAATATATTACAATGTCTCTTGGTAGTTGTGTACTTGTCTCTCTCTTTATAGTTTTATTTGTTTGGAAATATTATGACTATTCTGTAAAAACAACGTTTTCCAGCAAATTTTAATATAAATTGATAAAAATATGTTAATAATTTCTGCTAATTTGGTTCGATTTTCGTTATGATATCTTTCTGCTATCCAATCTCAGCGTCTACATTTAATTTCAAAACGATAGTACCTAGTGTCTCAACAATTTTGGACACAGCATCAGCTCATCTCTAATTAATTGTATTATCTTCGGAACGGAACAAGTAAGTATTCGAAGTAACATGAATGAAAGACAAAGATCGGAAGGCCAATTCTCGTAATTTAAAACGTTCAAAATCTAGTCGCAGTCTCATCTCGGCAACATACAAATGTCAAAAACTTGTCAAATGTAGGAAAATTATAAGTATTTTTTGACAGAGACTGAGATCAGACTGTGAACGTTCTGAAAATTACGAGAATTGCCCATACTTCGCTACATACACGTCGTTTGGTATGAATTTTTGTCCTCTATGATTTCTGACAGCAATCACCTACATCATATTTATTCTGGCAGAGTAGCTCATCGTATTAAGGTCAGCAGAAAAAAAAACGTGTTGGAAAGAGCCAGTATTTTGCATACAGCCTTCTTACACATAGCATTTTTCGTGATGGCCAACCTTTAATTTTGCCATATTAATATACGCTGGTGTATATTTTGTTTTCAAATTGAATGTCCCCGTTGAAATATGCAATGCAATTGCAATAAAAAAAGCTTAAAAAAAACCGGCCAAGTGCGAGTCGGACTCGCCCATGAAGGGTTCCGTTACGTTACGATTTATGACGTATTAAAAAAAAACTACTCACTAGATCTCGTTCAAACCAATTTTCGGTGGAAGTTTATATGGTAATGTACATCATATATTTTTTTTAGTTTTATCATTCTCTTATTTTAGAAGTTACAGGGGGGGGGGACACACACATTTTACCACTTTGGAAGTGTCTCTCGCGCAAACTATTCAGTTTAGAAAAAAATTATATTAGAAACCTCAATATCATTTTTGAAGACCTATCCATAGATACCCCACACGTATGGGTTTGATGAAAAAAAAAATTTTGAGTTTCAGTTCTAAGTATGGGGACCCCCAAAATTTATTGTTTTTTTTCTATTTTTGTGTGAAAATCTTAATGCGGTTCACAGAATACATCTACTTACCAAGTTTCAACAGTATAGCTCTTATAGTTTCGGAAAAAAGCGGCTGTGACATACGGACGGACAGACACAGACAGACAGACAGACAGACAGACATGACGAATCCATAAGGGTTCCGTTGCCATTTGGCTACGGAACCCTAAAAACGGCTATCTCAAAAGACTAGGATCCTAATTCGTAAAAATGAAAATTTAGTGGAAATATATTTGAAATTCGAATTTCTCGTTCCCGCGAATTATTTTACCTATTGCTGCTTTTGTATAACTGTTCATGTTCAAATCATGAGCGGCAAGTATTTATGTAACGTTAATAAGCTGTTACAAAATAATTACGTTTTGATTGCATAAAAATCTACTAATAATGCATAATGTAATTGTTTGTTGTTCCTATTCAATACAATAAAAAATTATTACATTGCGTGAAAATTTCAGAAAGGTTGGACACCCCTGTCTCGGGATCAAAGCGAGCGATTATACTTTTCAATTTTTTAATATTTCAATATTTCACGTCTCCACCCCACTAGTACATGTAAATACCCCCAGGGATACTAAATATAGCAATAATAAATTGTAAAAACACTATTTTACTTCGTTTTACAGTGTTTTATAATACGGTTTCTAACCTAATGCCGACGACCGTCCTCGAGGGTTCACTTTAGCGCAAACGTAATGCCGGTGACCCCCCTGGAGGGTCCACTTGAAATATGTATGGCGGCATCCAGCATGAGCTCTATGAAAAGTGGGTGGAGTCGAAAGTGTTAAAAGACAACATAAAGAACAAGAAGCCAGTACATCTACTAAAATTCCGCCTCGTACTAGAGCACGTGTAAGTGAATCAGCTTTTTGTTTTACAAATCAATGCTTATTTTGCGGCCACGAATTGAATGAAGAGCGTGAAAAAAGAAAGTCTTTGGATTCTCGCCGTAAAATTCAACAAGTAAAACTACATTCAAAGATTTGGTTCTGGAAACAGCTCAAGCTCGTTCTGATCCTATGGCTAAAGCTGTTCTTGCTCGAGTAGAATACGAATACGATGTAGTTGCTGCTGACGCTAAGTATCATCATGACTGCTTCATTTCCTTCTTGCAACCGAACACTGGGGTTAAAGTCAGTCGAACTCAAGATGAATCTACGAATCTGGCAATGGAGGAAATATTCACTTACATTGAAAATGGTGATGACTGTCAGTTCACTTTGAACGAATTGAGAAATGTTTGCAAAACTACAAACGTAGATAACAGGACGCTAAAGGTTCGATTAAACGAACGTGTGCATATTATGACGATTACAACTCTTTCAACTTTTTTAATCGCTATATCTCAAAAACGGTGACTCTTAGGAAAAAAGTATGAAGCCATTTTCTAGATAATTATCAATTATCTATTAATTATTTTTTTTATAGATAATTATCTGATCTACAATTTTTGTCTGGGCTAATTTTATGATAAAACTTACCGCTTTGCTGAAAATCGCAAAGAAACCCGTTTTTGTGACCTTTAATAATAATATAATATAATAATATCCCTGGACATTTCACACAGCGCCATCTAGTCCCAAGCTAAGCAACCTAATGCTTGTGTTATGGTAACAAGATGGCTGATAAACTAGGTACTTATATACATTTTTTTTTTTTTGTAAATACATACATATTATAGATAGAAAAACACCCAGACTCGGAACAAATACATGTAGGTCATGCAAATATTTGTTCCGTGCGGGAATCGAACCCGCGACACGCAGCGCAGCAGTCAATCGCTTAACCACTGCGCCAACCGTGTCGTCTTTGAACCCGAGTAAATTTTTTTCCAGGTGTCGGGATCGATGAGGACTTTTTACATTTAATTTATAATAGTGTTTTGAACAATCCTACCAATTTTCAGCCGAGTGTGAATTTTTGTAACCTTGGATGTCTTAATTGACCGGACTATAATCAAACTGAACTTCATACTAGTTGCAACTTAACTTCGCGTTAATTATAAAGGGGTTAGAGGTTTCCAACATTTCAAATATCGTACCAGTTTATACTGGTTTTGTTACCACTGACGTGGTCAGTGGTGACAAAACCAGTATACACTGGTAAGCCGCTTTCAGCGGCGGATGTGTCTTGAACTATTACAGTTATACTTAACAACTGCGTATGTAATTTATCCTACGAATGTAATAATGTGTTTGTCTTCGTCACACGTTGCGAAAAACAAGGCAAAAGAACATGGAATTCAAAGCAATGCAAATAAAACTTACTTGCAGACACCTAAAACCAACAGTTTGTCGTGTCGAGCCGGTTGCCACCACGGTGGAGTGTCCGGTGACCGCTCACATAAAGCCAACCGAGTATCTAGTGCAGGATGTGGAGCGACTTCTTCACGTAATACTCGTAGAAGATCAATCCTGTTAAAAGGTATTAGATTAGAAACTACATAAATAGAAATACGATCTTGGCGCAGAACTTCCGATTCGCAAAACGTTCGGTTGAAGAAAAAGTTAGATTCGAAAACCTCCGGTTTAAATTTTGCTTTTTATGTAATTTTCTACATCATTTATTTATGGCCGCCGAAAAAAATTTGATTGAAAAAAAAAAAACAAAATTTTTTTCGGCGGCCTTAAATAAATGATGTAGAAAATTACATAAAAAGCTAAATTTGGATGACGGTAAAGCCATAAAAGAAGTCTGGAGTAAATTAAATCAATTTATAAGTACAGGTTGATTTTTTAAATGAAATTATGGTTAGTAAGCAAAATGGCCAAAGGAACCGTTATCTTGATTTTGGAGAAAAAAAAAACGATAAGTTCCTTTTTCTCCGATCGGCGCCATTACTCTTAAACAGTTTGAAGGGAACTTGTGTCTCAAAACATGCAGTCAAAGTGACCTCTGCTCTGCCACCGACGACGCTGTGGAAGTGGCTAAATTTTGGGCTTACAAAATTGGTAATGCTGTTGTCCCATTGACACGCACGAAATAGAAGATTAGAAGAAGGTTTTGTTTTATTTCTGTTGTTAATTTACGTGTACGATTTCGTTTGTTACTTTACGTAGAACGTGAATTTGACAAACCACCTAAAATATTCTAAATATACTTGGAAATAGGCCGCAGTGAAAACATTATAAAAACTTTACATATTTACCTCAAACAACGCTTAAATTAATTAACAGTGTTTTTAATTTATTGGCAATTATATGATTATTGTATTTGGGTTGTTTTTAGCAGTCAAAGTACAAGTTTCAGACTTTAAGGTGGATGCTCCAAGGTAGCCCGCGAAATTCAAATTTTCTTACGTTTTTTGCAATTTGCTGGTCAGTACTAAGTTGTACTTTGATTAAAATATGGTTCGCGGCCGTAACAAATATGTATTTACAGAATTATAATCAGTAATACAACATGTTAAGTTAGCATAATCCTAAAATGTCAAGATTTCATGAAATAGTCATTCAGTAGGATTACTTGATTATAGAGAGTTGTGTTGATGACTTTAATGATTATAATTCTGTAAATACATATTTGTTACGGCCGCGAATCATATTTTAATCAACGTTCAACTTAGTACTGACCAGCAAATTGCAAAAAATATAAGAAAATTTGAACTTCGCGGGCTACCTTGGAGCACCCACCTTAAGACTTCATAACGAATCGAACTGTCAAAACTTTCCAGTTTTCGATCTGTTGGTAGGACTCCTTCGATACAGTTTACAAAGCAAGTTTATTCAAAATAAGTAATATGATACCATTACCTTTCAAGAGTAGCAATAGCTCTCTCTTCTCCTATAGGCTCTGCTTTTAAATCTGCTCTTGTCGGTAGCTCAGCTTCTCCAACAGAAAGTCCACACTGACGTTTGCACATAGCCATAAATGCTTTTAAATAATCCGTTAAAGCGTCATCACTTTTAGTGTCCAATCGTGCAAGTGTTCTAAAACGACTCCACCGAAGACTTTTAGTGGTTGGGTCGAACTCCACGCCATAGGAAGCGACGGTACGACGGAATGCTTCTTCGTCTGCGCGCGTCCAACGCCATTGTGAAACCTCATCTCTGGCCAACTGATCCATCCGCTCTCGTCGCTCCATCTTCTGAATGAAATTCTTACTTAATAATCTTATACATGTTTCACCTTAATTATAAATATTGCTTAGAGTTAATTTATGATTAAACGTCAACGTATGATTAAATGTGACCATACATTTTTTCTCATTAAGTTAATGTATGTGTAATAAGCAAGTGATGTGAGTGTGTCTGAGCGTGATATTTTGAAAATGGGTTTTGATGTTTGTAAGGTCCACTGTGTGTGTTATTTGTTCGTATGTGTGGATGTGACGTATTGTGATATCTTATTATATTCAATTAAATTCAATTCATTTAGTTGGATTATATAAGAATGGACTTTTTGAAAGATAGGACTAAGTAAAGTATGGCCATTTTAATAGGTAACATTTGACGTCTGTCAGTTTTATCTTCATAATGAGGTGACCTGCTTAAAAACATCGATTAAAGTGAATGAATCGATACGGACTAGAAACATATGTGAATTTAAAAAATCATCAGGCGAATCCCTGTCTCATTATTATTTTTTCTTTCGTAAATTTAAGGAGCAAAATAAGACAAGTACATAATTTAACAAAAAAATGCATTTATTCAATTGAACTATCAGAACTGTTATTAGTATTGTCATCTTCATCACTGCTGTCAGCACTCAGAGATATTATTAATTCATTTTCAATAATATTGTCTATTCCCACACCTCGTTCAAAATCTTGTAAAATTATTTTCTTTGTTTTCTCTACGACTTTTCTTCTGTAGTGACTTATGCACACGCAGTTTGTAGCAGTCATCATTTTAGCAGTACTGAAGGGTGGTTCAGTATTGTTCCGCGCTGCATGACCCTTTATTTGTGCCCAAATAAGCTCGATGGCGTTATACTGGCAATGGTAGGGAGGCAATCGAATAACTTCCGTGTCCATGCTCTAGGGCTAGTTCATCGATTACATAGCGGAGCTTGGACGGCTTAATTGCTTTTACCAGATTTAACAACTCAACTTTTAATAAAGTTGGACTTGCATTCACACCATTTCATACCAGGCACGAGACAATTTCTTGCTTTTTATTTGCTTGAGTTGGTGGTTTATCAACTTGTACAGAATGATACGGTGCATTGTCCATTATAATTTTCGATGGGTTTTCTAAGCTGACTAGCTGCTTCTTAAACCACTCTTTAAAAACCTCAAAGTTCATTTCCGCATGGTAATCACTTGTAGTTTCAGAGGCGAATGCGAGGAGGCAGTCTGGAATAAACCTTGAGAAGCTGATCCCGCGTGACATATAATAAGTCGGGCTCCTTTTCCCGTTAAGGCCGCTGTATCATCGGTCCATGTCCGCGAAACCGTATTGTTCTCATTCAACAATGTTTCGTCAATAAGCACGACATTGTCCCAATCTGAAATTTTATTTACTTGACGTAAGAATGTTACTTTCTTCAAAATAATATCGTAGCGTTCTAGCGGGATTTTCAGCTTGTCAGATATTTTAAATCTAAAGCCAATCGATTTCAAAACCTTTGATAGAGACGACTTACCGCCAACAAATAAGCCTGCGTCTTTTAACGAACTCATTAGCGTTTCCCGTGTAGGATATTCTTTTCTCGAGTAATATCCATAAATGTGGTTGCGAATTGCAGCAGCATCAAAATTATCAACGCCAACGATTTTTCTGTCCCTCTTTCTTTTTTTCGGTGTACGTAAAGTATTATCTTCTGAGCCTGATGGTCCGTATTTCTCTTTCAGAATTTGAGTTACTGTCCTCTTCCCTATTCCCAATGCTTCGGCAACGCGTTCTATCGGTTGTGTCAATGGTAAAAGAGGCCCATCGTTAACTGATTCACGTTCAAAATAATTGTACAATGCGAGATTGACTGTTTAGCGTTTTCCCCCGTTTCGACATGGGAAGACTGTAATGTTGTTCTTGTTTACTAATCGTTAAGGTGGATGCTCCAAGGTAGCCCGCGAAATTCAAATTTTCTTACGTTTTTTGCAGTTTGCTGGTCAGTACTAAGTTGTACGTTGATTAAAATATGATTCGCGGCCGTAACAAATATGTATTACAGAATTATAATCATTAGAATCAGTAATACCAATATTGTTAAGTTAGCATAATCCTTAAATGTCAAGATTTCATGAAATAGTCATTCAGTAGGATTACATGATCTTAGAGAGTTGTGTTGATGACTTTAATGATTATAATTCTGTAAACACATATCTGGATTTTCAGCCGAAACCGAACCTTCGGTCTTGGTCCCAGAGTTTCGGCCGAAACCGAAACTTATTTGAATGTTTATAGCATGTTAAATCTATTGTAGTTTTACGCATATATAGACAGTTAACACGTCGCTCATTTGGAGAAACATCGACGTAACTGCTACTTTTCAAATTTTACAGGAGAGTGATTTAAAGTGAACTATTTTTTTGTATACTTTTTGTGTACTGTCTCGTTATGTCTTCATAACTATGTACCTTGCATATGTTTTTGTACTTAAAATGTGGCTACACTAATGTAGCATTATGTGTTATTCAATTAAGTAGAATATTTATATTGGTATTCCTAAAAATAAATAAAAATATGTCGGGTACCTACAATTCCGTCATTGTTTCCCAGATTCAGTAAAATGCGCAGAGAGCCGCGCATACATTTTTATGCTTTCGTGACAAAATAAAACCCCTTTTTTAAGTAATTCAAATACGCATTTATTACGTGTAATAAACATCGACCATCTGCCGATCGATTCTGTAAAAACCTCACCGTGAAAAGTTAGGTGAAGTGAGCTTAGAGTGAGCTGTCAATAGTGTCAATCCCTAATATTAGTTAGAATGACAGCTCACTCCACGCTCACTTCACCTGAGTTTTCACGGTGAGATGGTTACAGAATCGCACTGCTGTTCTGCGAGCATGTGCCCTGCCCACTGCCACTTAAGTTTGGCAATTCTTTGGACTATGTCGGTTACCTTGGTTCTCCTGCGGATATCTTCATTTCTGATTCGATCACGTAGAGAAACTCCAAGCATAGCCCTCTCCATTGCTCTTTGGGTGACTTTAAGCCTTCTAATATGGCCCATTGTGAGCGACCACGTTTCAGTGCCATAGGTCATCACTGGCAAGACGCACTGGTAAGAACTCAAATGGCAATCACGTTCACTCACTCGAAGTTAGCCGAATGATGCGCGATAATTCACGAACACCTAGTGTCTGCGGGGCCGAAGGTTCGGCCAATTATTGGCCGAAACCAAAACTGTGGCCGAAACTAGATTTTTTGGCCGAAACTAGCCGAAACCGAACCTTCGGTCGGTCCTTAATAATAACCTTCATACACAGTAAATAACTAACTAGTAACCATTCTGAAATTCAAAGCTTGTTATTTGGGTAATATATAATTATGTACATTTACTTATTATATACTGAATAATCTAAAACATGCGTTTTTGATCAACAGGTGGCCTACCGCGAGTTCTTAACGCGATTCAATTTACGCTCAGGGATCGAGATGGCGCTAGACGACTTGTATAGCTCTGTCTCTTTCCAACAGCCTAAACTGGATCGCGTTAAGAGCTCGTGGTAAGGCCACAGTCAGTAAACGTGGCACCCATCGCGCGGATCGCTTCTTCATATCTAAATGTTGGTGTAAGATATTGCGAACACGTTTGTCTGAGATGCCTACTACCTCCCTCACTTTTACTCTTCGGTCGTTCAACACTATATCGTGGATTTTAGCGATCATCTCTGGAGTAGTGACCTCCACGGGGCGTCCTGGACGCACAACATCACTTGTGCTTGTACGACCACACCGAAAATAGTTGAACCACTTATGAACCATTTTAATCGACGGAGCCGAGTCCCCATAATACTCGTATTTATCAGGTTTTTGTTTCATTTCCGCTATAGTTTTTTTGCGCAAAAAATAATGTGTAATCACGACAAGAAAATCACTTTTCTCCATCTTTGCAAAAACGTGTTCAGTTGTTTTTCTTTAATGGTTATCAAAAAAAAAAAACTAACCAGCAGTACTGGATAAAAATTTTAATTTAGTCCTTCAAAAGAGTTGTGAACAAGGAGGTTCCATGCAATTTGCGATAATTTTCTTCCGAAATAGATTTTTACCAGACTTATCACTCCGCCCTCGTAATAACTTGTTTATTTATTTTACTTCGATAGTCCTAGTTTATCATTTGTGACTTCAAGTCACTGTTATATGAACAGAACCCAGCATTGCATAAATATGTATGCTGTCACGCCCTTTATGCCTGGAGGATTTTATTTAGGTATCTAGTAAGTTTTTGTTTAATTTTTTTACCTACCATACTTAGTATTGTATGTATAGAAGCAAGTATTTTCTAACTGAACAGACAGCGGTGCTGCTGAGGAGTTTTTTGCACCACTTCTTCCCAACGAAAGCACTAGGAAGTGGTGAAGGGCGGGCGTTTTGGGGGACTGTCTTTTGTAATTCTGACGTTCGAAAAGTGCTGGATCTCAGCCTAATTTGAATAAAATACATTTGATTGCAGATTGATTGCTAATAGGACATTTTGCTAAAATGTCAGGAACATTTGCTTTTAGGACTTTTTGATACGGAGGGCATTTTTTTATGTTTAAGCAGTCTTGAAACAATGAACAACAAAAAGCAACATTTGAAAATAAAGCGTTTAATCATTGAATTTAAAAATAGCGGCCAAGTGCGTGTCGCATCACGTACAGTCAAGAGTTCCATAGTCGGGATATATATTTACGCATGCACAATATTGATTTAATTGACAGCAAAAATAAGTCTGTATTTAAGAGTAATTTTCGGGCGTACACCGTGCAATAATGGACTACTTAAGTCACAATAAAGCGTTACTTAAGTGCGGGTTTAGGTCACACAGTGCTCTAAAATTTCATAGTTTGTTTGTGTTGTGGTTGTTTATTTTTTGTGTTTGTTGTTTGTGTTTGTTTTAAAACGCAATTATATAAAAAATGCTTTTGTATTACGCACCTTAGCTCTTTGTTGCATTTTAAGCTCCTCTCTTTTGTAGTTTCTTTGATATGCAGTGATTAGTCTCCGGAGTCTCGTATTCAAATCTTGCATTGAGGGCCATAAATGTCCACCACTACTACTTTGAGTACTATCATCATCAGGCCGAGGAGAAGCCGCGGGGGATGTTGCTCCAGCTCCACTAGATACATCGTCTGTGCAATCTTCGTCTCCTACTACACTACCTCTCACCTTCCTTTCTTCACTCCTGTTACAAATCATACATGTCAGTCAGTCAGACCTCATTTTTAATATAAGAAATCAGATTTTTTAGTCAAGTAGAGCGATGAAAATCAAGCTCGAACTTAACGAAAAAGTGAATGGATATTCGTCAACGCACTAAGCTGCCCCCTGCGTCTATTTCGCAGTTTTAATTATTTTGTCATTGTTACTAAATCAAATGATCAAATATCGCTCTGTGTAGTACTTTTTATTTATTAATCAAATAATTAAACCAGCGAATATTTGATTGTTATTTGCAACATTGCCAACTTTAAAATGCTCCCCCTCTTAAAATGCGTTTAAAATTTCTTAAATATCGTATTTATCGATTAAAAATTCAACCTGAAGTGTATTTTCGCACAATGCAATCACAATGAAGCTTAATAATGCGGTGCCCGCACGACAGCCGACATTATATAGTCCGTATTTAATATCGGCAAACGTGTGGGCACCGCATAGCGGTACTTATGCTACGCAGAGATTTTACTGGGTCTAACTAAAAGGGACCGAGGTTTTAGAAGGGAACTGTACCTACATGTACTCCCGTAAATCATATCAATTATGTACAGTTACAGTTTCTCGTCATAAAAAGATATGTAGACAACAAATCTTTCAAACACCGTCTCAACTTTCAGTTCTACGTCAACAAATAGTCAGGTCACACACTAGTCGGCTACCAGACCAGTGTACAACGCGTCATCACTATCAGAGCTTCACACTACGAGGCCTATATAGATTTACGACGACGTGTTACTGGTGGGTCTTCAACGTGGGGCCCACGGATGGGGGTGTAGCGGTATCTACAACGCCACATGCGAACAACGCGTCATACTGACGTCACGCAAATCCTGCATCTCGCAAGCAGAGTTTACCGCGCAATTAGCATAGATACAATTTCCCAACATCAATCGTTGGGCAATTGCCCGCCAGACACAACACCCGTCTGGTCGGAGGATCCTCCCTTTTCTATGGAGGATGAGTGAAATTTACACCCTGTTCCTCTTGCCTCCAAAGGGGCAACGAGTGGTTCAAGCGTCAACCAGAAAGAATTTTTAATTACTATCCAAAATTAAATGATTTTGAAAATAATAAAATACTGGTTCTTTTACTCTCACTCAGTACTTAAATAGTATTGAGATACAGCATCACAACATTGTGTAAAAAAGTCTGCGTTCGTGGATACCACACCGCTGCACCCGCAATTCGCTACGCTCATTTACCATAGTATACGTGGCAAGCATAGTAGTCGACGTTTAACTTCGTAACCACGCTGAATTGATAATGCTTTCGCGAAAAACATTTTATTGTAAAAAAAAATCTAGAATGTAGTCTTTGAAAAGTACCGGTTGCCTACATAAAATTTAGATGGTGATTAAAAAATAATCCTGTATAATGCTTTCTTTTGAAAATTCTACTACACGTAGCTTTATTTTGAGAAGAGTTGGTGTCGAGTAGTCGGGTGTGCGATGGCCATAATGGCCGAAAACGAGTTCTGTATCCCAATTGCGTAATACACTTTCAGTTACAAATCCATTGTTTATTCGCGTCTACCAGCCTTTTCCCAACTATTTTAGGGTACACTTCCGAACGTTATAGGGCAGGCGACGCAATGATTATTTTGCTACATTTGTTTTATTTAATCACAGATACGCCTGATTGGGTGAGAAATTCTCATAAAAAAAGAACAAATATCCTATGTACTCACTTGATATCTGTACATTCAGCATCATCTGGTGGCCCCAGTTTGTCTACAAAGCAAAGTTGTGGATCTGAACGCATAGCCAAATAATTTTCGTAACCATGGACGTATGTTCCTACAAGCAAGGACACGTCACACTCACTATCCCACCACAGGCGTGGAGGTGTGCTGTCCACACCACGAGGTACGCGCATTCCCAAGGAACTGCAAAAGGAATAAAAATCTATCACGACGTTGTCAACTTTTGGGATGTGGATTAGGCACACATTGTTACGGTAGTCGTTATGGTCAGTGATCTTAAGGGTGTTTTACATGAAAAGATAACAACCATTTCTGTTGTGATTGTGAAGGCTGTTGATCATTATCATTAATGTCTGCCAATGTAAAGAGCGACCAGTAGTCGTGCAAAAAGGATGAAGAATCAATAGTTAAAGTTCAACTCACCCTCACTCACCGCACACATGTTTGAAAATAATGTAATGTAATGACATTTTTTGTCATTGGTAACAAATTTGGTGCATAAGGAGACCTCTTATTCTATTGAAACTCCGTACTAAGCCAGGCCAGCTCAAGGTCGAACTGTTACCACTGAGCTACGAGCTGTTTTCGCCAATACCAGTTCGAACGGTAACTTGCCTGTGTTGCGCATGAATAATACGTGTTGATTACACGGTGCTATTCAATTATTGCTTTAACTAGCTTCTGCCCGCGGCTTCGCCCGCGTGGATGTCGGAAATTTTCCCACGGGAACGTGCTAACAGGATAAAATGTATGTGCACCAGGATGCCATCTATCTCGCGGGCCCTTTGTGGCTAATTACAATAGAAAACCAATTGTGTCTCATATTAATGGTGATTAAGAGGGTACCTATATGATATCTTTACCTAAGTACCTACCTAATTAAAAAAATAAATAAACTCAATAACAGAAAATAAAATACCTACCTACCTAAATAAACCTATTTATGACGATAACTAATCTAAACTCAATCATCATCTGCCTAGCCTTTTCCCAACTATGTTCAGGGCCGGCTTCCAGTCTAACCGGATGCAGCTGAATACCAGTATTTTACATGGAGCGACTGCCTATCTGACCTCCACAACCCAGTTATTGGGTAATACGATACCCTTGGTACGACTGGTTGTCAGACTTTCGGGCTTCTGACTACCCGTAACGACTGTGAAAGATCCACGAATGACAGCCGGGACCAACGGTTTAACGTGCTTTCCGAGGCACGGAGGTGTCTCGGTATGTAAAGATGGTCACCCATCCACAGACCGACCGCGGCAAGCGTAGCTTAACCTGACCGATCGACCTGTGCGGCTGTTATTATTTAGCCACGGGCCCCTCAATCTAAACTCAATAAATAAGCAAAATCTCTAAAAACTAATATCTATACGAATGACTATCCTACCTAACAGTAATATAAAATAACCTACGGTCACTACGTACACTATCAAATATACTACCTATACTTTAAAATTAAAATCTATACCTATGACTTATATAAAAATAAACCTAAATAACTCTAAAAAGTAAAAGGAATAAAAATGAACTCCACTGCGTGTGACTTAACCTACGACAAACTTATTATTTGCGGTTGGTACAGTAATCGGATCTAGGGATCGAACCGCAAAATTAAGTTTGTTTTTTATTGTATATACTTTTCCGGGATAAAAAGTACCCAGTGTGGTGCCCAGGATATTAAAGAATAATTATACCAAGTTTCATCGTAATCGAACCGGTAGTTTTTGCGTGATGCCTGAACAAACAGACAGACAGACAGACAGACAGACAGACAGACAGACAGACAGACAGACAGACAGACAGACAGACAGACAGACAGACAGACAGACAGACAGACAGACCGACCGACAGACAGACAGACAAAAATTTTTTTAATCACATTTTTGGGTTCGGTGTCGGTCTAGTAACACCGTAACACCCCCTGCCATTTATTTTTTTGATATTTTCAATGTACAGAATTTTCACTTCTACAGATTTATTATAAGTATAGAATAGATATAGATTTTCTGGTATGCATCAGGCAATACTGCAACTTGCATTGTGTAATTGGCAAACTGTCTAATATAAAATGATAGAAATATAATTTTTACCTGGCATGGACTCCACTCTCGATTTGTGTCGCGTAGTCACCTATGACCTCATGTTTTATGTAATACATCATACGTACTCGTAGTAAAACTCTGAAAAATATAGCCATGTTTAATTTCGATATAATTGTATATCATTTAAATAATATGACAAACCATCCTATTCACAGAGTACATTATGCTCCTATTTCTATGCTACGCTCGCCAGGCTTATGTCAATAGAAAAAAAAACATCTTAATAATATGTACTTCGAGAGCATATTATGACCAACATTATTGCCATATCGTTTTACAACCAAAACCGTATAAAATCGATAGATTTGGTTATTCCGAATCCAAAAATACTCATTTTTTAAAAAAAATCACGTCACAACTGCATTTTCAAATAAATGTAAAAAAAAAATATACCGTACTGCTTCACAGCAATCTGTCAATGTTCAAAATGTAGTTGTTCGGAACGATAGTTTTTAGATACCGTAAATACAATTTTCAGATACCAGTAGCTTCGCACGTACCCACCCAGAAGACCGTTTGAGAAAATTACAAATGGGGCAAAATAAAAAACACAGCATACCGTCTGAAAATCTTGTTTTTAAGTGAATGTTGGTCAGTTGATGCCAATAAATCATATTTCAGAAGGAAGTATGAGCTTCTTATGAATTGAAAGTTTAAAACCACTTTGAACGTGTTGAAATAATTTACCGAACGGTAACATAGGATTCTGTCTAGAAACTGTTGGACGTGACAAAAAAAATTTGCCCAGGCGTAGAAAAAAATTATATCATTTTTTTTTTTGACCTTGCGTAAGTCTCGTACTGTAGAGTCGATTACACAAAAATCTAAACAAAAAATGATTGAGATGGACGTAAAATCAAGTGAATGACATTATTACCGATTTTGGAGGACTGTGATAACAATGACTTTTTGATTTTTTGTGTGATAACATTAATTTTTGGAATTAGTTGCTACATCGGTCTAACGTCGCGAGAAAACTAAGAGAGAGGTTGGCGTACATGTTAGACAATAGGATGACAATAGATTTGAAGACATATCTCGTGGAAACGTGAGAGACTTGTCGCGCTGCGCGTGTTAGCTCGCTGGGAACACGCCAAATATGACGCCATGTCATTAATTAAAATACGAGGAGGGATCAGTAAGTAAATGAGAACGACATACTCCTTGGTAAGAAA
Organism: Apamea anceps; assembly: GCA_951799955.1. Taxonomy (NCBI): domain Eukaryota; kingdom Metazoa; phylum Arthropoda; class Insecta; order Lepidoptera; family Noctuidae; genus Apamea; species Apamea anceps. The sequence goes on along the minus strand of OX637505.1, from coordinate 10,923,405 downwards.
AAAATAAATACTGGCAGGCAAAGCTCAGATACATATTTGTAAAGAAAAAAATCTTCGATTCTCTTTTGTCTTTTTCTGAATGTAGTCATTTGTTTGCTTCGTGTCGGAACGTGTTTGCGAAAATGGAGAAAGACGAAGTGCGAGCCATTATATTTAAATACCTCTGTTTAAAAAAGGCTAACGACGCAAGAGATTCATTGCGATTTGGAGGCAACATTAGGAGAGTCTGCTCTGCTGTATTCCACTGTCACAAGGTGGGCTTCTCAATTTCGAGTAGGGAGAACGAGCACGGAAGACGAACATCGTTGCGGCCGTCCATCGACGTCAGTCACCCAAGAAAATGTTGCGAAAGTCGAGAAAATTGTATTGAGTGATCGAAGAGTTACCATCCGATACTTAATTCAAGAAACGGGCATTTCATATGGAAGTATTCAATCCATATTGAAACAATCTTTAAATATAAGAAAAGTCTCCACAAGATGGGTGCCGAGAATGTTAACCGACAGTCAGAAACAAAATCTACCTGACATTTCGAAGATATTGTTGGACAAGTTTCAAGATTCAAGATTCTGAAAACTTTTTGTCTTGTTTCGTAACAATGGACGAAACATGGGTCCATCATTTTGATCCCGAGACAAAACAGCAATCTGCGCAATGGAAACGGCCATCATCACCGACCCCGAAGAAGTTTCGTGCCGTGGCATCGGCTGGCCTCAATATTTTGGGACTCAGAAGGGATATTGTTGATTGATTACCTGGAGCGTGAAACCACTATTACAGGCCAATATTATGCAGCTTTAATTCCCGAGTTGAGGAATGCCATCAAAGAGAAAATGAGAGGGAAACTTCGAAGGGGCGTGCTGTTTCATCACGACAACGCACCCGCGCACAGGTCGGCAGTTGCGATGGCTGCCATTCAGCAAGCTAGCTTCAAATTGGTTGACCACCCCCCTTATTCACCAGATCTGGCGCCTAGCGATTTTTATCTGTTCCCCAAATTGAAAGAATACCTAAAGGGAAACAGGTACGAAGACGATAACGAGGTGATGGATGTCGTGGAGAGCTTTTTGCAGGACCAAGACAAAACTTTTTTTTTAAAGGGATTGAAGCCTTGGAAAAGCGATGGACTCGGTTTGCAGAGAGACTCGGAGACTATGTAGAAAAATAAATTATCAAGTTATCAATAGTCATTATATTCTATCTCATTCTCACTACTTTTTGATCCCTCCTCGTACATCCAGCTGTTTTGGTGCTACAAGCTAATAAAAACAAAGATCTCTCTCTCTCTTCGATCTCGATTTTATATATACAAAGATACGCACGAAAAACATAACCTAACATTCGTGGCAGTCGGGTAAAAATATATGTACTTACTTATTGGCATGTCTAAATAAATGCTTTTTGTAACTGTTTTCCAGATACAATTCACAGTCATATTTTTCTGTCGAACTCCAATGAATCGGATCTTCCCATTTTTGAGGATCATTGGATTTAGGCAAATCCTTTGGTCTGTTTTTCTTTTTTGCGTTTCTTCCACGAGGCACAGGATTATGTAGTCCACTATGATTTCTAGAGATGGTAACTTCTCCGTTTTCACAAGGTTCTATTAGATCCCATATAAAATTTCTTATTTTCTCATCGCCTTTATAATGGCGTAAACAATATAAAACCTGAAATTGAAACGACACACTTAACCAAACTAACCAATGTATCTTGTGGTGTCGCAGACATTACGTAATATTATCAGTACAAATTTCAACTCAGTCAAAGTCTTAAACTTTTTCGGTATTAGCATGGCAAATCATCATAAGAAAACGAAATTTCAAGAAGTAAAGAGAAAATCTTCATAAAATATACGGTAAGCAAAGGATCCAGACGTTTCGGAAATTAGCTGTATATAATTTCATAATGAATGCCCGGCAATCACTCGCAGTGTACTGTGCCTTTCAAACATCATTTCACGGTCTTTAACTCAGGACGGACTAACGAAAGGCAAAAGTTTTGTTAGCAGCAAATGATCTCCTTGGAAAGCTTCTTGGATTAGTGTGAGGATAAATAAATAAATTTTATGGGTTGGGCGCCAAGAAAATTCTTAAAACTTCGGTGCCCTAATAGTCGCCTATTCAGTCATTAACTCCGAACTGATTAACAAAGATTCTCCTTCATAAGCTCTTTTCGTTGGTATACATCTTATGGCTATTGGGCTTTAGGGCAGACACCCATAGTTTGTTCCCCATTCTCCTTTTAACGTTGTTGTTTATTTAATAATTAATTTAAAACAGTGCAGTTAAATGTACAAACGACAGCAGCAGGTCCAAGCTACCCGAAACTGTAAAATTTTCCCAATCAGCCTTGAACCTTAATGCTTAATAGATAAAGTTGAAAATCTATTAAGAAATTTGACAGATTGTAGTAGTTTGATGTGCTGGCATCTGTACACAACATTTTCACGCGTTTTTAAAACTCGGTTGTTGAATTAATTTTATTTTTGAAGTTTTATTGTTTCTTAAAACTTAACCACACTAGCCTGTTGAAATAATAAATATATTATTATTATTATATCACTAAAATGCAATGCGAATCAACGCACTCACAAAGACACGCCGCTGCTACAAGAAATCTTAGAATTGAAAGAAAGAAAAAAATAAATAATAAACAAAATAAAAACCAGACAAGTGTTGTGCCCGGCTGCCTGCGACTTCACCCCTATTAATTTGCAATTTCGGATTGAAGGACAAACTACCATTGCATTGCAGTTGACAAAAAACTTTTGATACAATGGACCGATTTGAACACAATAAAGGCTAAATGTTACTTCAAGATACGGTCAATGAATTTACGATTCCAGATTGAAGGACAAACTTAACGGTTGAATATAAATATTCTCCCATACATCTTTCCACATCACAGTTGATGCTGCAACTGCAAATGTAAGTAGTAATCGCAATAACTAGTATTTAATGTGAGATAACAACATATTAACAATATTCGGATTTTTCCTATAACTACTTCTAGCTAAATGCCAATGACCAAAATTGGTAGATTCATATCTTTAAAAAAATTAAACTCACTATTATTCGCGCACAGTCTTCTATAACAGGAATTGTCCAACCTTTTCTAAACTGATTTTTCTCTACGATTTCTTCCCACCGCGCCCACCTGCAATAAGAAGTCAAGGAATCAACAAGTGAAGCAGCAGCTTACCGTATAACATAAAAATGTGGCGATCAATTTTGTACGGTATTATTTACTTCTCTTCCGAAGGCTAATTACCGTAGTTAAAAGGAGTCGCACACTACGCGGCCATTTCACAACTTTGGCTGCAAAAGCTCGGACCAAGATGTGGACGTTCAAAGTAAAGATCCCGAAGTTTGGTAAGCTAGTCGAAAGGCAGGTCGTGCGCCTAGTGCGCGATGCGTATTGGGCGACGAAACATTGCTTGGGTGCGGCAGCCACTGACCGTGTTTGTGGCCGCGCAGTGCGCGAAACATTGAGATATTTATAGTAACAAACTTCAACATCACAAGTCACAAAAAAGATCAGTTCAGTCTTCAGTTATGAGGACGTAGCTTTGAAACCACTAAGCATTATGAACAAAGAAGATACATCTACCTCTTTCACTCTAGCTAGCAAGTAATTGGCAAACGTTAACTAGAGGGAGAAAGTGTTATAACTTGCTAATGCAAGCTCGGTGTTATCCACCACTTTTTTTAGTCTGGTAGAATTTTATGCAGCCTATGAATTTGAAATATTGTTCTTATTCAATTATATTTCAACTGACACGGCGACGTGTACAGGGTGCAAAAATGCAGGCTTCACCATGCCGAAACTTACGCATTCTGTACATTACTACTAAGGACGCTACTATTAAAGCCGGTTGTGTCTGCCACTTCATCTTGGATGTCTATAATATTTATCAACGGGTCGATAAAACCACAACCAACCTCGTTGTCTCGTTCCGACATATGTGATGTCGGAAAACAAACACACACCAAACACACATCCATTTGGATACGTGTTGGGTGCCAAACATCACATCGTGTCGTCCTCAAAATGTAGGGTCATTCAGACGTAATAAAACCGCGCCACATTGCAGCGACAAAATATGGACAAACAGTGGTTACGTGTGAATAGACTATTAATCTTCATACAAATTAGCGCTCGTCGACATGTAGTGTCCTTGAGGTACGTGTGATCGGGCCCGTAAAGCAACCTACCACTTTCCCAATATTATAACTAAGTTCCAACTCACCCGAATGTAAGTAGACCTCTTTCTATTTTAAAACATTCTGATCTTGTCCATGACCCATAAACAACCTCTTCATCCACAGGAACACCTTCATGACGGGGTATATAATCATCGCTTGCATATCTGCGTCCCTTTTTACCAAGTTTGTCTTTCTTTCTTTTACTCCTTAAACTTATTCCTGAAAAAAAAAAGTATTAATTTGTCTACACATTTCTATCGTCCATCCTTTCAGCCCCATCTGACGACCATAAACAAAAAAGGTATACTATTTAGGCATCCCTAAAAGAAATTATGAAAACCCATAAACCCAATCATCAATCAAAATTATTTATTATTAAATTATTGGCCAAACCTGCGCTACACAATACAATTAGTTGATATTACAAACGTGATGATGACGAATATTGCGCCTATGTAATTTTTACAGTTACCATCGAACCAAAGTATTCAATAGAAGGGACAACATAAACGAAGCTTCGTGAAGCGTATTTTTACACCCGCTATAGTAAGAAATCTCTGTTTTAAAATCGTAAAAACCATAATTATGAAGCTCTGGTGGGACACTAGTATGATATAATTACAAATTCTATATTTAAAAGATGTAGGCAGTAACCGAATCAATTTTATTTAGTATAACGATCAGTAAATATTCTCACCTTCCTCATCCTCATCAGAATCTGGAGTGACCTCCATATCAGACATTTCCATGGGACCATCATCATGGCCGTATCTTTTAATGACTGTCCGTTTCCTGGGTTCTGTTACTATCAAATCTTCGTCTTCTTTTTTTTCTGTAGTATCAATTTCTGCTTTTTTGGCCCATTTATTCCAGAAATCAGGATCTCTAATGTCAATATCTGAACGTTGGTCTGCCGCAGAAAAACTAGCTTTAGAAAATGTTGATCCTTTTTCTGACTCCATCTGAATAACTTGAGTTCTGCGCGCTAATATCATTTCAATATCTTCCTCACAAAATTTGTCACCAGCATTATCTTCGTCCATTACAGCGCCATATGCACCTTTTTTAAGCAAATCTTCAATTTCTTTTTTGGAAAGTTGCTTTACGCCTGTTTCTTTTCCTTGGATTGTATTCATACTCTGTAATATTGCTTTATCTAGCCCAAGCTTTAGTGACGCCTTATCAAACATCTCTCTTTCGTACGAATTGCGACAAATTAATCGATATATTTTAACCATTTTTTGTTGTCCTATACGATGACATCGAGCTTGTGCTTGTAAGTCATTCTGTGGATTCCAATCGCTGTCATAAATTATAACCGTATCCGCAGCTGTTAGATTTATGCCCAAACCACCTGCTTTCGTACACAACAGAAATACAAACCTATCAGAGTCCGGTTTAGAAAATCTATCGATTGCTTCTTGTCTCAAATTACCCCGTATACGTCCATCAATCCTTTCAAAGGGATATTTTTTAAATAGAAGGTAATCTTCTAAAATGTCTAAGCATCTAACCATTTGACTAAATATCAAAACTCGGTGACCACCTGCTTTTAATTTTGGAAGTAATTTATCAACCAGTACCATTTTACCAGACGAGTCAATGAGTGCTTTGTAATAAGCTTGTTTATCTTCCCCATTGGCTTGTTTATAGTCAAATTGTATTTGGTCTTCTGCTCCATTTAGCAGATATGGATGAATGCAACACTTCCTCAGTTCCATCATAGTATTCATCAAATTGGGAATATTAGCTGCTGAAGCAGTACCTTTTTGTAAAAAACTGAAATTTCTCTCAAGTATTGCTCTATAATACTTTTTCTGTATGTTTGTTAATTCAACTTCAATTATCGTTTCTTCTTTTGGAGCCAACGTTTTTTCCACATCTTCTTTTAATCTTCTTAGCATCATAGGTTTTAAAAGTGCTTGCAACTTGACCACTTCCGATTCACTCTTAAGTTGACCAAATTCATTTAAGAACGCATCACTACTAGAAAACTGGGATGGTTCAAGAAAATTAAGCAGAGAAAACAGTTCATTGACATTGTTCTGTAGTGGGGTGCCAGATAATAAGACTCTATGCTCCAAATGAAGCTGACGTAATCCCTCCAACAATTTACAATTGCGATTTTTCAGTCTATGAGCCTCATCAATCACACATATTCGCCAGTTAAACGATTTTAATTCCTGGAAGTCTGTTACAATTATTTCGAATGTTGTTATGAGAACGTTGAATTTAGTAATTTCTTTGATAGGTTCGCCTTGTTCGTTCTTGTAATAAAATTCATATTCCTGCAGCATACTCTTACTCTGTTGTGAACCATGATAAACGACAACGTTCATTTCTGTCCATCCTTCAAATTCTCTCTGCCAATTAGGTATAGTAGACAGAGGAGCTATAATTAAGAAAGGTCCTCTTACACCATATTCCCAAACAGAATTTACAAATGTTAGACTCTGTATAGTTTTTCCTAATCCCATTTCATCCGCTAATATGCAGTTGCGATTATTATGCCAAGAGAATAACAACCAGTTAAGCCCTTCGAGTTGATAAGGCCTTAATGTGTTTCCTCCTTTATACAAAGGTGATTCTTTTAACTGGACCCACTGATCTGCAGACGGTCGCTTCTTAAACTTCCACTTTTCTTTTGGGGGTATTTCACTAAATGTCTTATACTGCCTTATCTTATCGACATCAATATCCTCTTCCAGTTCCCATGTACTATCTTCATATTGTAAGCTTTTCCATTTGACTAAATAATGTTTTACAACAGTATTATTTGCAGGGTCTTGATTTTCTGACATATCTAGAATTCTTTCCACCTCTACATAGTCAGGATTGAACGGTTCGTCATCTAATAACTCAAATATATTCATTTGTTGAGCTTGTTTCTGCTTAAATCGTTTTATTTTTGAAAATATTCGTTTATCACCTTTGTAAAGTTCTTCTTCAGTTTTCCATTCACAATGTAAATATGAAAAGTTCCTGTACTTTACAAAATATTCCTCTACATCAACCATAACCGGCTTAATGTTTCTGACTTCTTGATCTTCTTTATTGATATCCGCAGTTATTTCTGCTTTAGTAATTTCTTGACTGAGCTCGATTTTGTCACTAATGTCCTCTTCCTTAATTTCCTTTTTGGCTTCATTACTCATTATTGGTTCAATATCATCATTGGCATCCTTACAAGAAACTACCGTTTCCTTTTCGTTGTTAGAAGTATTAGCTGACGGTTCACTGGCATCAATTTCTAGTTTTGGTATAACTTCACTAGTTGATGGTTCAATTTTAAATTCTCTTTTTCCCATACGACAAGCTAACACATGTTGGACTATCATGGCATCTTCTTCCGTTGTATTCACGTAAATATAGTTAGGTTTAGGTAAACCTTCAGATCTGCTATTCTCTTTGGTATCTAAATCTTCAGATTTAAATTCTTTTTCGATCTTAGGAGTGGCTATTGAAAATTCATCATCAGATAAACGTATCATGACATCATCTGTGTATTTTTTACGTTGTGTGTTTCTAGCAGATCTTCTTTTTAAACTATCGTCACCTTCCGGTGGCGGCGACGGTGGAGGTGTTGACATCATATCATCAGGTTCGCCGTCAGAATCAGGAATTAGCCCACCACGTTTCTTTCTTCTTCCACCTAAAGATTTTCTAAGAGTTAGTTTCTTGCAACTTCCCCCAGCAGACGTCCGTTTTTTTGAAGACCTTCTTTTTTGAGTTATTGAATCCATATCATCGTCTTGCTCCCGTTTAGCTTCAGCCTCTTCTAACAAATCTTTGATTGCTATTTTTGAAACAGGAATGTCATCAAAATCCGTTACGTTGGATTCATCTAAGGAAAGTTCAGGAATAATTTTCGATACATTGGGAGTTTCAATGTTCGAAATATTTTGAGTCATTGATAGTTCACTCGGTGTAGTATCCTTGTCAGTTTCTAATAATTCATAAGACGTTGTAGTGTCCGCCTGTATTTCCAAAGCATCCTTCTTTGAAGTTCTTTTCTTCCTAGGTGCGCTTGGATCTTTCGGTTCACGTTTTTTACGTTCTTTCACTGGTTTGTCACCTAATTCTTTAACTTTAGGTTCTTTAGGGGTTCGGGGCTTTCGCTCTTTATTTTTCCGAGGTCCTCTTTGTTTTCTTACTTTACCACCATTTATATCATCTATAGAAATTGCACTGCTGTCTAAGTTAGTAATATCTTCATTCAATTCTAAATCAAGTTCTGAAGTACTTTGTAATCCAGTCCCAGCTGTTACACAATCTTCAGAAACAGGTAACTGATCTAATGGTTGCGCCGTAGCAGCAAATTTCTCCTTCTTGGCTCTTGGCTTCCTGGGTTTAGCAGGTCCTTTGCCACGACCTCGTCCAGTAGTACTGGTAACTTGAGGACTTTCTACCATTTTTGTTCCATATACAGGATTTTGTAAAGTGCAATTTGGGCCCCCATTACACTTATCGTTAGATTCATGCTGCTGAATTAAGGCTAATCGTTCTTGTAGGCACCTAACTTTTTCTTGGTTTTCATTAGAAGGCGGCAAACAATAGATATCTTGTATTTGTTGTTGTAATGACATCCTCTCTTGTTGATGAGATGCTGGATATATGTTTGGAATATTTGGGTGAGGCATTGAATTTGGCCCTAACATTAACATAGTTGGATTAATGTTATGAGGTATATTTGAGATAATGCTTGGTGGGTTTGGTGGTATTGGTGCATGCAAATTTGGAACACTCATTGGTAAGCCCACTGGAACGTTAGGAATATTTGTTGCTACATTTGACTGAGCAATTGGCGGCATACTACTGGGTATGTTAGGCATATTTGTGTGAATATTACCTGGGATTGAAGGAATTAGTGGTATACTACTCTGCTGATTGTGAACAGGTATACTAGATGTTACAGTATTAGGAAGGTTTGCATGTTGCATCGTATGATTGGATGGTAAATTTGCTTGTACGTTAGGTGGTACTGCTTGCGTAACAGATGTGGGACCACTTTGGTAAGTAGAAGATACATTATGAGCAGCACTGGTGTTAACAGAAGATGGAATACTAGTTGGTAGATTTGCTGATAAACCTTGTGTTACATTAGGCATATTTGCTGAAACATTTTGTAGGTTGCTTGCAGAATATCCCGGATTTCTAGCCACATTAATGCTTGGCATACTTTCGTATTGGCTAGTTGTGTTAGCATTTGTCATTAATGGTACTTGCATTTGTTGAGATGCTCTTATTTGTGAAATATCACCGATTGAAGAATTCGTGTTTGTCATTGTAGACAGAGATAATGACGTTGCGTGAACCGCTTTGCTTTCTTGCGTAATAGTATTTTCAGTTGATTTCTGTTTAGGTTCTAACTTTTGGTCATTGTTATATGTTTTCTGAAAACTAATATCAACATTTTCATCTTCCTTTACTGAAGCAGTATCCATTTTATTGTCTATAGATTGAAGAGATCCAGACAATTTTTCATGATTATCGACAGTTTCTACATTAGCAGTCGAATCGTTACAGCTTACTAAAGAACTATTACTTGTTGATGCAATGACAGGTACGCTTTCTTTAAGGGTGCTGGCTCCATTAGACGGGGGTAGAAAACTTCGAGGTGCATTAACATTTTCAGCTGACCGGACACTTTCTGTTTCAATTTTATCGATTGGTTTCGTATCGGTATTTGTGTTAGACAGAGGTATATTTTTTGCCAAGTCTGATTTTAGCGGTGGGACTATTGCCGTAGGCTCAGAAACCTTGGGTGGTGGTTCGCTATTCTCAATTTGTGTCATGCTACTTGCTGGAGTTATTTTGTTTTGGTTCCATTGAGATGGTGAAGAAACAACATGTGCTACAGCTGGAGACGATGGGTTACGTTGGTATGGGTATTCGGTTCCAGATGGTAAAACCATTTGTTCTAATGCTTGTAGAGTATTCTGCGAAGGAAAAGATCCTGGAGTAGGTGGTGTGCCCGTAGAAACTGGTGACTGCACCATATTGCGAGCGCCATGTGGTGATGCACTAGGACCCTTAACCGGCGACATTACAGGCCGAGGAGATAGTTGAGATTGTGATTGCTGTCTGGGTGATATTTGGGCCCTAGGCGACATTTGAGGCGAAAGCTGAGGAAACGGTGGGCGATACTGTGGACTGCCAGTTTCTAACCCTGATGGTTTGACAGCACCATACTGATTTGAAACATTGACATCTAAGGGATGTTGTATTTGATGAGATTGATAATTCATTGATACAGAGTGATGAGGTGATGCGTAAGGCATTTGTGCCGGTACTGAGGAATGCGACGGCGCTACTGAGGATGGCGGTACTGGTGACTGACGAGGTACATGATGTAGAGGTGGCGCACCGGGATGATGAAGATGCACATTGGGGTGGTTTTGAATTCCTGGTGTCATACCACCTGAATGACCACCCATACTTTGATGAGATTGGTGTTGTGGAATTGGCGCATGGCTTTGCTGACCATGAGGTATGCCATACTGATGTGGATTTACATCCATTTGCTGATGATAAGTAGGATGTTGACTAATTCTGGATGCAGTTGGAGGATGCATCTGTGTGTAATTAGGATAGTTCTGAAAGAATAAAAAAAAACACATCACAATACAAATATTTTCGCCCCTAAATAAAACTATACATATAAAAGAATTCCTCGAGCTGACTAAAACGGTTGACTGATATGCGATCTTATAAAAATTCGGTCAAATGTGTGTGATGAATTTTTCCGCATGCACAATATAATTCTATCGACAGCAAAAAAAAAAAAAATTTAATAGTATTGCTCCAAAACAAGGTTAAATTTTCGGGAGCAACCAAAATAGTCAATATCTTAAAAAGTATTGCCTATATTATCTTAGTAAATTAGAAACATTATGTTATAACTTAAGGTGGATGCTCCAAGGTAGCCCGCGAAATTCAAATTTTCTTACGTTTTTTGCAATTTGCCGGTCAGTACTAAGTTGTACGTTGATTAAAATATGATTCGCGGCCGTAACAAATATGTATTCACAGAATTATAATCATTAGAATCAGTAATACAACTTGTTAAGTTAGCATAAATCATAATCCTAAAATGTCAAGATATACAATCCAATAATGACATATTTATTGTCAAATATTTAATTTATAATAATAGGGGTTAAAGTATGAAATTGCCGTTTTATTGTAATAGGTACTTCGAATTGACATAGAACCTTCATGGTTTGAGATTTTTGAGTGAAACTTTTTTCACATGATACCTATGAAGTTCTTCTTTTAAAAAATGTGCATCATTCGATTATCGATTTTCAGTTGTTTTTTTTATTCAGCTTAGACAAGATGGATACTTCGAAAATTCGACTTATTTTTTAATACGAGTTCCGACGCGAAACTAACGCGGCAGAAACAGCTCGCAATATCAATGTTGCGTTTGGAGAGGGGACTGCTAATGAACGCACCGTGCGATTTTGGTTTAAACGCTTTCGTGATAGAAACTTTGATTTGAAGAACGAACCACGTGGAAGACCGCCCACACAGGTGAATAACAATGAATTGAAAGAGATGGTGGAAGCCGATCCGAGCTAAACTACCCAGGAATTAGCGGCATGGTTTAACGTTACCTTACCAACAATATTGACTCATTTGCGTCAAATCAATAAAATAAAAATATATGAAAAATGGGTGCCTCATGATTCATGATCTGAGACAGAAACGCGTGTTGAAACTTGTGTTGCCTTATTGAATCAATACAGAAATGAAGGAATATTGGATCGAATTGTGATATGTGATGAAAAGTGGAGTCTTTACGATAACCGTAAGCGAAAAATGCAATGGCTGACCCCAGGTCAAACGCCGCAACAGTGTCCTAAAGCAAAGCTTACCAATAAAAAGGTAATGGTAACTGTTTGGTGGTCTCAATGTCTCATTTCTCCGATCTGGTCAAGCAATAACGGCAGATGTTTACTGTGCCGAACTCCGAACAATGATAGCAAAACTAGCAGTGAAATAGCCCCGACTCATGAATCGATCTTCACCATTATTGCTCCATGATAACGCGAGACCTCATACAGCACGAGAAACCGTACTAACTCTACAGGAACTGCAATTAGAAACCATTCGTCACCCTTCGTATTCGCCAGACCTTGCTCCAACGGACTACCATTTTTTTCGTGATTTGGACAATTTTCTACGTGATAAAAAGTTTTCTTCTCAGGAGGCAGTACAAAATGCTTTCACACAGTTTGTCGAATCTAGATCACGAGAGTTCTATCGCAAATGCATAAATGACCTTCCTATTAGATGGCAGCAATGTATTGATAATAATGGTAATTATTTTGATTAAATAAATATGTTAAATTAAAAAAAAAAACGAATTTTAAATTTTCGGTACAAATCGGCAATTTCATACTTAACGCCTAATATTTTAATCAACGTACAACTTAGTACTGACCAGCAAATTGCAAAAAATTTAAGAAAATTTGAATTTCGCGGGCTACCTTGGAGCATCCACCTTAAGGGATCCAACAATCCCCCCACACATTCTTTTTTATCTCTTTGTGACGTGTGCCACCCCTAATTATTTTACGTTTACAAACACAAATCTATCATAAAAAATCATCAAGACCAAGAACAACTACACTCAGCGGAAGTATAATTATGTAGCCCAAGTCGCGAATTTGTGAACAAACTAAACCTATTCTATGCTATTTTTTAATGAGATTACATGTCAAGTAGTAACAGTTTAAGTGAATAATTTCACAATTGGGTACTTTAAAATTGATTTGTGTAAGATATTATGCCAGAGCTGTCTTAAAGTTCCTACTGAATGTAGGTTGAACGACTTTTTTTCATGATATTCTCTTTTTAAACTTTTTATTAATTTGTAGGTAATGCCAATGTCGAAAAAAGTTAACATGCCATGTAACGCACCATAGGCCACTTAGGCCTGCTAGTTAATCGTCGAAGGACGAACTAAATGTCAGGAGGCTGTAATTCTCATTGTACCTCGAAAAGCTTACAGATTAGCTGTTAAAAGGAATCTAGACTGGACTCTTCTTTAAAAACATTTTGACCAACTATTATTCACTGAAACCAACTAAAAAAGCTACTTGGCATCTATTTTCATAAAAAAAAATCGGTTATTTGATCACAAATTCGCGCTTAGGGTTTGGGCCACTTTTACTGCCGTCGCGTGCATACAGATTCTGAACCGCTACCCGTGGCGCAGAAACCAACTCACTCACCCATAATCGTGATTTAGCATGAATGCGAAAGGGTAAGTCAGTCTTAACGAAAAAAAAGAACCACCTAGGAGTTTCTAACCTAACCATTCGAAAGCTAAAAATAATTGATATATAGTCTGTGTAACTATAAAAGTTTTCGTGGCGGAAAACAACGTCAGTCAGTCTCGTTACTACTCACTATTTTAGCCATAATATTTAATTTAATTGTAAACATTCCATCTTGTATCCATGGTGGGAAGGTTTGGCGGCAGCTAAATGGCATAAACCGTTTTTGAGGTGCTAATCCTAAATCTATTCTTGAACGAAGGGCCAAACCATGCCTTTTTTTATTCCCTCTGGAATGATGTGTGTAACTCTGTTTTTTATAACTTCCATTTTTTGTGTTACCCGGTGTTAAACTTAAGCGATGATAATATGTATAACTGAATATAATACATCATTATATTTACCTGCTGTTGTCCATATATTTGCTGTGATGTTGGTTGTGAAAAATGTGGTTGTCTTGGTAAATAAGATCCATTCTGTGCTTGTAGACTTCCTAAATTAGCACCCTGTTTAAAGACAAACAAGAAATTGAGAGCATTATTGTCATAGGACCAGTGACACCGCTGACAATGATTATGCAAAAAATAGCCATAAAATGCAATATTTGTATTTATTTATTTAGTTAAATTCGTAAATGTTGCTTTTCTCGTTAAAATCCATAAGTATTACCTATAAGCAATACGGTCAAATATGTTTTAAAACACAACAAATCGTTTTGACTGTAACTATTTTCAGCTGCTGGTAATTTTACTAACATATTATATTAGTTTTGTTTTCATCATTCAAGTAAACTTATCTATTTTATATGCACGTATTTCTGTGACATATAAATCTATTTATCCATTTTAAATTTTAATCACCAAATATGTGGCAGGAACAAGTAGCGAGTAATGTATGTGAAACTAAACAATAATATTGATTCATTTCCATAGCTTAACAATATAATTTATGAAAGAAGCGATCCTTATTGGTAAGTTTCACGCCCATCCCTTACCACGCATCCTTGCACATCCTTGGTCGAATGGCACCAAGGATGCCCTATCCCCTTCAACCAGGGATGTACTCTCTATTATGTTTTGGTAAAACGAGGTGACATCCGAGAACCTTGGGCGACTGTGATAATTATTCGAAATGGAAATGTATTACTTAGTTTTACCCATATAATTATCACATGCGACTTTTTGTTTCTTCTATTGGGATTTGAAGGCATCAGGCTATATTTTGCCAAGGTGTTAATGAATTTAAGTGAGTTCCGAGTTGACAAAACAAAGTTTAACCTGATTTTTCATGAAAATGCGTTCAAGTATCTAGAACGCATTTCGTAAATGGCAATGAAATACCTAATTGGGTTTTATCAAAGCACTATCTTATAATCTTTAATATCAATTTATTTAATGGGTTTCCTACATGGGTATTTATTTAAAAATTATCTATCCCTTTTTTAGTATTTAATATATTTATGGTATTCTAGGTTATAAAGTGCAAGAAACTATTTTACGCAAACTAAATAATTATATAAAGACTTTTTGTTATTTTGATCTTTAAGGTAAATAGTATTTAAGTAAACTAGGTATAAAATAACTAATTAATAAATTTTTGTCATTATATCAAGACTTCTAATGTTAAATATTGTTAAGAATTTTATTGTCCTACAATTACCATAAAGTACGCTCATGCCGCCTGTGATACAGGTTTATCCTAGTGCAGGCATCTAACATTATCATACCTTTGTAAGTTATTTCTAAGACGTTATATAAATATTTTACCAATTTAATATTGAATAAAATATTATTATTATTATTCAATATACATAAAAAACTACCAACCTGTTGAGGAGGGTATTGATGCATTTTTTGTTGGTGTTCATAGCTATGTCTGTAGCTTGGTGTGATAGGTGTATATCTATTCGCACCTGGGGGACCAGACCATACACCCATTTCTCCAATACCTAAAAAATATTATAAAATAATAGTTATCAGCGCCAGCACATCATATTACATAATAGAATTTTTTTACAATAAATATTATAACAATTAACATTGGATTGAACCTTTAATATAAAAAATAGATAGATCATAAGTTAACACAACAAATTAAGATAAATCGAATCAGTTTCTCAAAAACTGTTAATAATATTGTAATCTATTGAAACCTTAAAAATATTTGAACTTGAATTATCAACATCAAACAAACTATGTAATATTTACCTGGTTGTTCAGGCATGGCATACATAGGCTCTGGACCAGGATGATATCCTGGATATGCGTGTGAAGGATGCACATGATGTGGTGGATGTAGCGGGCCATGAGGCGGCTGAGGCAACCGAGGACGCGGCGGGTAGCTTCCGTAGTCATGGTAATCGGGCGCAGGAGGACCTGTACCTGGATTAGGCACTGGTTGAGCACTGCCAGCTGGAGGCCCTCCAAACGAAGCCAGTTTCTGAATTGATCCTTCTTGTGGTACAGTATTTTGACTGTAAGGCTGTCTGTAACTAAAAAAAAGAAAGTTTGGTAAAACATTTATCAATATTAACAATTAAAGTAGTTGTGTTGTTCGTAGTCACCTATTATCAGGAGTATCTTTACTATCTCCAGCTACTCCACCCGACGCGCCACCAGCAAAGCTGTCTGATCCACCAAGATCAGTAAGTCCTTCCAACATACCGCTTCCATCATCAAATAAATTATATGAGTCCATCACTCTATTAAGAGTGAATTATGGTTTCTTTACTTTCAAGAAGTATCCAATAAATATTGGGTACGTCCATTTTATCCTGCAAAATAAAAAAAGGAATTTTACTAACTTACGTTATTTCCCGACTGAGTCAGAAGGAGGGTTAAGTTTTTCGAGGGTATATCTTTGCATGTCTATTTCTTGGGCACGCTTCGCAAACTAAACGGCATGATGGATTTTAATAAATGTGGTGTCATTAGATGTTTCTTAATAGTGGGAGTGAGAATAGAACAACGGTATGTTTTGCCGAGGTTGTGGTTATTCCATCGGCGCGTTATTTTAGCCTAAAATGAATTCGAATAAATGAAAATAAAAAAAAAATTAGGTCATTCGACGACACGCACAATGGTCCACTTGAAGGACTAAGTACGGAAAACCAACCCATAACAAAGAAAATAGAAGGTCATTTGACAAAAATGTATGTGGCTTAGCCCAAATGTCCGACACAAACGACAAAACTGTGTCACGAACGGCTGAATTGAATTATTCCTCCGATAAAATTATCTGGCGTTGGAAAAACAACGCCAAATAATTTTATCGGAGGAATAATTTTGAATTTTTGACAGTTCTTCCATATAAAAACTGTCAGACGTCATTTTTATTCCATGAATAAAAATTATCGGTCTTTATTCGAGGAATAATTTTAAAATTTTGACAGTTATATCATACAAAAACTGTCAAATGTCAATTTTGTTCCTCAAATAAAAATTATCTGGATCTGGAAAAATCAGCCCTAAATAGCAAATTAAATAAGGACAATACATTTTGCTATAAAAGAAAAACCAAGTGGCCAGGGTCATCTATCAGTAACTTGCTTTAAAATATAAACTTGTGAATTCTGAGAATCCTTATTACAAGTGTCTGATCCAGTTCTAGAAAAAGACCCACTTTGTACTGGGATCAGTCATCATTGGACCCATCATTATCTGCCTAGCCTTTTCCCAACTATGTTAAGGTTGGCTTCCAGTCTGTCTGGATGCAGCTAAATACCAGCATTCTACATGGAGCGACTACCTATCTGACCTCCACTACCCAATAACACAGGACTATTGTCGCCAATAACTTTGATACAGAGAAAGCCAGAAAAAAAAAAAATTCTAGACTAGCACACGACTTGGGACGAGGTTGTCGGCTGTCACTGTGCCTAATGTCGTAACGAAAAATGGCCTGATGGTGGAAAGTCTCTACCAACATAAATCTCGTTAGGCAGCGGGTTCTACGACCTGATTCAGAAGGCAGGACTCCTCGATACAGTTCTTATTGTGTGGAGGTTTTCCGACTCTGGAGCCCTGACAACCGGTAGATTGGGGGCCTGCTCCCGACAACTCAACTCAAAATCTAAGCAATCCTACTAATATTATAAACTTTTGTATGTTTAGATTTTTACTCAATCGCGCAAAAACGGCAGAACGGATTTCGATGAATTGTGGCTCACAGATAGTTTATTATATCCTAAATTAACACAGGATACTTTTATCCGTGCGTTTCCGTGGTACAATTTCTGACCTCCACGCGGGCAAAAGCTAGAATTTAATAGTGTGACATGTATAAAATAATGTATGTAATATAATTAATGATTAAAGGAAATAAAAATCATATAATAATCTATTAAAACATCAAATATTTTTGTGCCTCAGTGACCAGGCATAATGAAAAATTAAGACGATTTGCGTTTCGGATAGTTGGACATTTTGCAACAGATAGTGAGGCACCAAAAGACCTATCACCAAGTATTGACCAATCGATGTATTTTATAGAATTACTAGCTTCTGCCCGCGGCTTCGCCCGCGTGGATGTCGGAAGAACCACGAGAACATTATTGTTTACTTGCGATCCTAGGTATAAATATTGAGTTTCGAATAAACCGCGCGCTAAAATTCTTCCATACAAACTTTGAAACCCCCCAATCTCCTTTTTGGGGGTAGTTTAGAAAAACAAAAAATTAATAAGATTTTTAAATAAACCTTGTCGTCCCTTTTTACCACGACAGGCTTTGTTTTTAAAAAAGCGTTTGGTACGTTTCCATTGTGACTTAAACATTGTTTATACCCATTTTCGAGCTAATGTAAGCAAGCAGTAAAATCCACCCCGTAAACTGTATTACCCTTTTCCACCCCGGTAGAGACAATTTTTGGTAAACCCTTAAAACACATACCTTTAATTTTTTGTCTTAAGTATTAGTACCTACCGAGTTTCGAGTTAATCCATCCGCGGTTTAAATTTTTTTCTTACCTATTAACTTTTTAGGGTTCCGTAGCCAATAGGCAGAAAAAAAATCGATTCATTTATTCAAATTAGGCTGAGAATCAGCACTTTTCGAACGTCAAAATTACAAAAGACAGTCCCCCAAAAATGCCCGCCCTTCACCACTTCCTAGTGCTATCGCTGGGAAGAAGTGGCGCAACAAACTCCCCAGCAGCACAGCTGTCTAAGCTGGCAAAAAAACGGAACCCTTATGGATCCGTCATGTCTGTCCGTCCGTATGTCAAAGCCACTTTTTTCAGAAACAATAAATTTTGGGGGTTCCCCATATTTAGAACTGAAACTCAAATTTTTTTTTCATCAAACCCATACGTGTGGAGTATCTATGGATAGGTCTTCAAAAATGATTTGAGGTTTCATTAGGTTGCTTAGCTTGGGACTAGATGGCGCTGTGTGAGATGTCCAGGGATATTATATTATTATTATATTAATATACTAGCTTCTGCCCGCGGCTTCGCCCGCGTGGATGTCGGAAATTATCCCACGGGAACGTGCTAACAGGATAAAATGTATGTGCTTCCCGAGGATTCCATCTAGGTATCTCGCGGGCCCTTTGTGGCTAATTACAATAGAAAACCAATTGTGTCTCATTAGTGGTGATTAAGAGGGTACCTATATGATATCTTTACCTAAGTACCTACCTAATTTAAAAAAAAACTCAATAACAGAAAATAAAATACCTACCTACCTAAATAAACCTATTTCTGATGATAACTAATCTAAACTCAATAAATAAGCAAAATCCCTAAAAACTAATATCTATACGAATGACTAATCCTACCTAACCGTATTATAAAATAACCTACGGTCACTACGTACACTATCAAATATACTACCTACCTATACTTTAAAATTAAAATCTATCCCTACGACTTATAAAAATAAACCTAAATAACTCTAAAAACTAAAAGGAATAAAAAGGTCGCACTGAAAAGCACGGTTTAGAATTGCACGTATCAGTTAAAATAAGAATAAGAACGAACGCTTGCCACTCGACACGTCCGTTCAAATAAAAGTTCAAAAAATGTAATGCCATAGGTAAGGATAAGTACTAACGTAATGCGCGCGCGGCCGCGCGCCACGCGAGTGCTGCGAACGGCACAAGCCAAATTCAACCTTCAGCACTACATTTAGAGCATAACTTAGGGACACTGCACACGGCTAAGATACTGTGGCGTAACCTACGACAAACTTATTATTTGCGGTTGGTACAGTAATCGGGTCTAGGGATCGAACCGCAAAATTAAGTTTGTTTTTTATTGTATATACTTTTCCGAATAAAAAGTACCCAGTGTTGTGCCCAGGATATTAAAGAATAATTATAGCAAGTTTCATCGTAATCGAACCGGTAGTTTTTGCGTGATGCCTGAACAAACAGACAGACAAAAAATTTTTTAATCACATTTTTGGGTTCGGTGTCGGTCTAGTAACACCCCCTGCTATTTATTTTTTTTATATTTTCAATGTACAGAATTTTCACTTCTACAGATTTATTATAAGTGTAGATTTTTTTTTTCTAAACTGAATAGTTTGTGCGAGAGACACTTCCAAGGTGGTAAAATGTGCCCCCCCCCCCCCTGTAACTCCTAAAATAAGAGAAAGATAAACCTAAAAAAAAAATCCTGTGAGGAGTTTTTTTTTAAACTAAAAGTGACCATCTGTAATAATTACTGAGGCAAATATTATCAAGTTTATTAAACCAAAGGAAAAAGATTTTTCATATAAATTGTATCCCCGCTTTTCACTCCCATAAGGGTGGAATTTTGAAAACTCGTTTGGGATGTATTCATAACTTGACTCAAAGATTAGTTATACCAATTTTCGAGTCAATCAAGCCATGCATTATAATCCTCTCCTGTAAAATTAACTACCCTTTTAAACCCCGTTAGGGGTAGATTTTCTAAAATCCCTGATACATGTTATTCTTTATTTTTGGTCTTAAGTATAAACAATGAATTTTGAGTTAATCGGACCGTGCGTTCAAATTTTTCCACACAAACTTTAGCACCCTTATATCCCCCGTTGAGGGGTAGTTTTGAAAAACGTATAATGATAAACTTTATTACTTACGTAGGCAAGTATTCTTGCCAATTTTCAATTTCATTAACCTATAGAATAAGATTTTTCATATAAACTGTATCCCCGCTTTTCACCCCCACAGGGGTGGAATTTTGAAAAATCGTTTGGGATGTGTTGATGACTTGACTCAAAGATTATTTATATACCAATTTTCGAATTAATCAAGCCATGCTGTAAAATCCTCCCCTGTAAAATTGACTACCCCTTTTCAGCCCGTCAGGCGTAGATTTTCGAAAAACCCTGATACACATTATTCTTTACTTTCAATTTTAGGTTTAAATACTGAGTTTCGAGTAAATCGGACTGCGCGCCAAAATTCTTCTATACAAACTTTTCGTACATTAAACTAAGTCGCGTGTCCGTATTGAAACTACTAATACTTCGCACGTACTTAATGCACCTAAATACGATAAAATATAATATAAATAATAAATATACAATAAACAAACCTAAAATTGATTATTTCCACTTTAAAAAAATTAACAATTAGAATAAATTACGAAATAAGATAAGATTGTTACCCATAACCAATGTTCACGACACCCGTCCGGCACTTTGTGCTAAACATGACATATCAAAAGCTGTGTATCCTTCAAAAATAAAATAAGGCAAATGGCTTAAATTTTTTTAAAGCAGCAGCATTTTCCGTCATTTTTGTTTATAAACCTATCAGTGCCAGTTCCAGTGTTAAAAAACCGGCCAAGTGCGAGTCGGACTCGCCCATGAAGGGTTCCGTTACGTTACGATTTATGACGTATTAAAAAAAAACTACTCACTAGATCTCGTTCAAACCAATTTTCGGTGGAAGTTTATATGGTAATGTACATCATATATTTTTTTTAGTTTTATCATTCTCTTATTTTAGAAGTTACAGGGGGGGGGGACACACATTTTACCACTTTGGAAGTGTCTCTCGCGCAAACTATTCAGTTTAGAAAAAAATTATATTAGAAACCTCAATATCATTTTTGAAGACCTATCCATAGATACCCCACACGTATGGGTTTGATGAAAAAAAAAATTTTGAGTTTCAGTTCTAAGTATGGGGACCCCCAAAATTTATTGTTTTTTTTCTATTTTTGTGTGAAAATCTTAATGCGGTTCACAGAATACATCTACTTACCAAGTTTCAACAGTATAGCTCTTATAGTTTCGGAAAAAGCGGCTGTGACATACGGACGGACAGACAGACAGACAGACATGACGAATCCATAAGGGTTCCGTTGCCATTTGGCTACGGAACCCTAAAAATGGACTCTTGAGTTTATGCATAATATGCATAAACTTGTCCGGTATGGCAAATTACTTAGGGGAAAATGCTGTTGCTTTAAAAAAAAAATAAACCATTTGGCTTATTTTATTTTTAATTATTTGACACATTGGATGACAAAATTAGGAACATTCCACTTTGTCCCACTGATGGGGCAAATTGGTAGCAGAGTGGAATAATTAATAAAAAGAACTAACAATAATCTTACAACTACGCAAGTAACTAATTACATCTAATAATAAAACCGTTACTGAAGCTAACTGCAGTAAGCATGCAAAAAGGTCTCTTCCAATTTTCAAATCTTCCATAATATCTTCCTGGCGACGTTTCCGGCTTGCATAACCAAGGGGAAAAGCTATACGCTTATGACATTACTATTAACATATAGCAGTACAACTTATCCCGTCCAGTTACACAGCAATCTTCAAGAGGATGAGAACGATTTTTCACCTTTCAAACTAAACATTACCAACACTAATGAAAAGTAACAAAAAGTTGCAAATAAAAATATAAGTAAGTAACATATTAATTCAAGAGTGATGTATTTAAACAACAAAATCTTCATATAATTCAGCAAGATATTAGGTTATCTCAGTAACTGTAGTCATTAATTATGACTAAGAGCTGTTAGAGGCGTTACTAGCATGTTCGGGTCGGCACAGCCAGGCGGCTTAATCGTACAATATGTAGATTCTTCGAGGAAAAAACGCTCGGCTTAAGCTAAGCTTAAGCGGAGCCGAATATGTGTAGTTATTGCTTCCGAGTCGGCTGTGTTGTTCAAGAAATAGTGTAGAGTCGAATGTGCCGACCCGAACATGTTACACCGTTTGTCCAACCGCCATCGTTTCGGCGTGCGGTGGACACGCGGCCATAATAAATGTATGTATCGTTGCTTCGGCGCTACGCCGTCATCTTGTACTCGTTGACGTCCCGTTGACGTGGCGGTGGACAAACGGCCTTAGTCTTTAAGAAAATGGGTAACTAAACAATGTGTTATCAATTCTTAAATTGTTCGACATTCCGCGCATTCGTGCTAGGCGCACATCACATCATAATTACTATGCTGCGATGAATAAACCAGCCCCAGCAGTCTCGACATTCATAGCGATCGCTTTACGACCGAATGCGGTCGCAAAGTCCCGGATTAACAGGTGAAATGTATGGAGTGACAGGACTTTGCGACCGAATTCGGTCGTAAAGCGGTCGCTATGAATGTCGAGACTGCCGGGGCTGAGCTAGCTCCTAAACTATACGTCTAAATAACATAGTATTTCAGCAAGAATCGATCTGCACTATTTAAGGTAAAAATTAATACTATCTAGGCTAAAAGGCCTTCCTATATGATCACAAATAATTGGTATTTTTTTTTTTGTCAGCAGCTGTTCTAAAATATTGGCCAGTTGGCAAGGTCGTAGCATGCAGGCAGACAAGGTACTGCTTTAGGACCTTTGTAGTTCTTATGAAGTTCTAATTTAGCCCTGTTTTCGTTAATACAAGGCAACACCTAAAGCGAAAGCATAATGTAATTCTAGTGATCAAATATTTACCAACCACCTTGGGTTGGTAAATTTTTGATCACTAGATTATTAGGGGTGGCACTCCCCATCTGTGAACTAAGGCATGAAAAACAAAAGTGAAATGCCACCCCTAATTCTTCTTCTTAGGATCAAATTGACACCCCAAATAAATAGCTTGTTTTTTTTTTTGTTTTTGACAATCAGTGTCATCGTGCCCCAACATTATGCCAAAAAACAATTCCAACATTGCTTAGATCTCGAAAAACCTCCATGATAGAAAGAATAATAGTAATCTTATAAAGCTTCTGTTTCCCTTAAGATCAGAACCTTACTGATTATGAACCACAAAAAATCCGTTTGTTTGAAGTGTTGGGCTGGGTGACATAATAATAATAACTTCAGCGTATCTATCAGCATAATCAGCCTATAATGTTCCCACTGCTAGGACACAGGTCTCTATGTGAAAGGGAATGGGCCACCACATGCTGGGTGCAGGTTGGTGGATGTCACATATCTTTGAATTCTCTGTTTTAGGACATGCCAGTTTTC
Source organism: Apamea anceps (assembly GCA_951799955.1). NCBI lineage: Eukaryota > Metazoa > Arthropoda > Insecta > Lepidoptera > Noctuidae > Apamea > Apamea anceps. The sequence goes on along the minus strand of OX637505.1, from coordinate 10,899,500 downwards.
CACTACTTTGAGAGCAGTGCTGATGATAAAGTGCCCATCTGTGTTCGAACCTATGACCGTCGAGACAGGTTTCCACTGGATCACCACTGTTCTAAAATATTGGCCAGCTGGCAAGGTTATAGCATGCAGGCAGACAAGGTACTGCTCTAAGAGCTTTGTAGTTCTTTTTTAAGTTTTGACTTAGCCCTGTTCTCGCTAATACATGGCAACACCTAAAGCGAAAGCATAATGTAAGTGAAAACTTGCATTAGCCAACTTGAAATCAGTACTTTGAAATTACAATTACTTACGGTCAGCATCTAAAATGACCATCTGACTCGATTAACACTTTAGTCTACTAATCAAAATACAATACTTAAACAATGTAAACTCATAATAGAGAGGTTTTGTTTATTTAAATGTAAAAAAAATACCTACTGATAACGATTTTGTTTTTTCACTGACAGAAAGCTACACAATAACCTATAGTCCATTTACAATAGCATTAGAAAGAAGTTAAAAAAGGTTATTTTTAATGCACACTTTGTAACAAAAATACAATAAACATTGTTACATTATGATAGACGCCGAATTTATTATGATCTATTTTTACAGCAGCTGTCACACTTAATTGTAACCATTTTAACTATTTATCTTATGAAATTATGTGGCTTTCATTTATTTATATTATATAACTCCAATTTAAAATTACAGTGTCAATGCTAAAAACCTAAAAGAAGCAGGGATGAACAATACTTGGAACGTTATTCGTTTCACTATAATTCTACCGAATTTTATTTTAATTAAGGTGGATGCGCTGCAGTAGCCCGCGAAATCAGACGAATTCGGAGCAATTCTAATTTAAAGGGATGTATTGATGATTTTTAAGGTTAAAATTGTATTATTGCCTACATATTTCTTATTGTTGCGCATCATATTATTTTTATTAAGATACAACCTTACACTGACCTGCAAATTGCAAAAAACGCAAGAAAATTAGAATTTAAGCATCTCCCTTAAAATTGTTTTATCATAACTTTGAAATAAAATGTTTTGCATTCCTGCTTCTACGAGCCTCTTTTTTCTAATGCTATTATAAATGGACTATATTGTCATAAGATTGACCATAGCACAAGAAAATTTACGCGGACGAAGTCGCGGGCAGGAGCTATACTGTTACATGAAATATTGAAAAACAGTGCTAAAATATTTTAAGTCAATTTATATGATAAGCTGCCAATGATACTCGACTTTCGTTGTTGACCGACGAAATTTAATAGATATGCACAGATTTTCTCTAATTATCCAGAATCCAAATTAAGCGCAGTGTTGAGAACGTCGTTGATTTCCGACGCAAAAAGGAAAGCCATAACTCTTTATCTCTGAAGATTAGTGTTAAAACATAAAAAATATGCATCGTAACTAAATTAGGCACATGAACATTCATTAGATGCATAATATATGCGCGACGATACCAAGTAGAAACACCAATACTAGGTATGTATACAATACATGCGAAAAATACATAAGACAGTGGAGGTAGATGATAGTCAATCATATGTATAATTCACATTCAAGGAAGAATGAAATAAACACGTAAATTACTACCAATTAAATCGCACACTAGATAATGTAGACAATACTTACTTTAAACGCCACACAACAAGTTGTTCACAAAATGGATACCATACTCCAAAAATCTAGGTCCATAAAATGATCAATGAAAGACGGTCACAGTTTTGAGAATAATATAACGGTGGAGATGGTTTTTACCGTATATCTTCCGGATTACTGAGATTAAATGCCCAATTCAGCATAATATCTCACATCACTAACAAATACGAGAAACGCCATTTAGGCACCGTCCATTTTGTTTCCAAAATGAGTTTTTTTTACATGTGCGCTTTCGATAAATGTTGCTATATCAATAAATCAATCAAAATTTAAGAACCATCAAGCTAAAGCGCTTATTTTACACTATCCAATTTTAAGGAATGCTAATTAGGAAATCGGCAGATGTAATCGCAGTTAAAATAGATTGGATCCAATTTAGTGTAAATTGGAGGTGCAACCGCACTACTTCCTAAATTGTGTACGATTCTTCTTCACGAATGTGTCGTCTGTCCGATTTAGAATCCAATTTAGTGTAGTCTAATCACTAGCTTCCGACTTCCTATTCCTCGATATTTAGGAAGGTGTAATAAGCTCTTTAGAGTGTACCTAGTTAGCATTCCTTAAATTGGTCAGTGTAATAAGGGCTTGAACAGGCTAACCATCAAGAAACACCGGTCAAGAACTCAAGACAGGACAGACTATTTTAGTATGTACAGACGCCAGCAGGTCAAGCTACCCGAAACTGTCAAATTTTCCCAATCAACCTTGAACCTTAATGCTTTAGCGATAAAGTTGAAAATCTATTAAAGAAATTTGACAGATTGTAGTAGCTTGATGTGCTGGCGTCTGTACCTAGTTATTTTACTATAGAAAATATGCTAGCACATCTGTAATTGAACACATTGTTTTGGAAATACTATTACCATTGTTCCTAAATACATCGACATTGCCACTAAAAATATAAGGCCTAGCACATACAGATAACTTCTACATCGACTAAACTGTTTAGTCGAGTACACAACTCGACTAAACAGTTGGGTCGATGTCTTCTCGTGAATTCCACACAACTAAACTATTTAATCGATGGAGGTGCACATACAATAGTCGATCGACAATTTTTTTTATTTATACAAACCGACCAGTCTTCTTTCAGCAACGTTCAAGACAAGGTGCTACAAACAAGAAAGTTCTAGTTTGTGCTTTGCTTTATAGAATTCTACTTTTTTTTCAGATTTGTCTGAATACTCTTTCAGTCTCTTTAAGTAAAGCGCAGGCCTTTTTTCTACGCTATTAATTAACTCATCCATGTCGTCCGTAATAGTTCCCGCCATAGCGACGAGCGACGTGGCGCCGCTTCAAACGCTAATGTGAGACTGACAGTCGTGGATGGACTATTTAGTCGATACAAATTAAGCTTTTGATCGATAGTTGTCCTTGTCTTTTTAATCAAAAGCAAATCGATTGGGCTTTTTGATTTTTTTGTCGAACAACTATCGTATTGACAGTTTGCGCAAATTCTATGATTGCAGTACGGCAGTACATTCCTTTAAACTTTTGAAACACAGCAAAATAGTTGTTCTATTAAAATTTTATGTATGCGCTGGGCCTTAATATCGGTCAAATGCGAGTCAGACTCGCTCCGATTCTTGGTATTTTACCAGCGAGTCGCCGCAAACCGGCGATGAAAGTCGCTGCGTATTGCCTAGCATAACTGCATAATCACAGACAAAGAAGCATCTAATTGCATAATGAACTAAGCGAACACTGCTTGCTGCAGGGCTGCCAGTAGAGCCGATTTATGCCACTGAGACCCAAAAATAAATAATATCTGATGATACAAAACAAAACTAATGATAAAATATAATTATCTAAGTATACATATTTAATTACGTGTCGTCTGTGTGACTGCGTTGTTCTTCTAAACTATGCAATGGCTTTTGATGCGGTTTCATCATCATTTAAAGAATTTATTCCGGAAGGTTTTTGTGTGTATAATACATAACGTCGCCTTAGAGTGAAAACCTCGGGAATGCATTTTTGTTCAAATTTATTTTATTGCGTTTCTAGGAAGAAAACCTCGCAACGCACATCCTGATCCTACTCATTTATTCATTCGATACTCATAGCGCAATATATGACACTAAATGAGAACCTCGTAAATACTCGCATCTGTCAGTTTTGCGTGAATACCTTGCAACGAACGTGTCGTTTCTCATTCGAAAATTGATTACTTGAGTTTATCCTGCTGTAGCTGTATAATTTAGTGTTTTTCGAAAGAAGGTAAGTACTGTTCATGTTTACATGGCGCCGTACAAAAATTTTACAGTACGCAGTTTTTTCTTCCTCCTGAAAAGTTGCCTATTTTACACTTACGAGTTTTTCACTCTAAGGTGTCGATAATTATATTAAACTTAGATACCTAAATAAATGAAGTTAAAGAAATCTCAATGTTTTGTCAAGTCATAAACACCGTGCAAGCATGGGCGGATCGCTAGTAATCTGTATATAGACGGACCATATTTGAAAAAAAATAACTTTGTAATGTTAAAAGAACTTCCAATCATACCCGCTTCAAGAGATCTTAAAACCTCCGAGCTAACGAGACGAACAAAAACATTACTACAGTCTTTTCACAGTTATTTTACCTCTGATTTTGCATAACTAAACCAAATCACAATAATCTTTAATTTAATATGTGTTAAAATTAAATTAATATGTGATCTTAATTTTATTCTCGTTAAAATAAGGTTGCTGTCAGAGGTAAAATAACTGTGTTCCTTCTATATTACTTTACTCTTTGGTCCACACTCACGAAGCTCGGCCGCGCTTCGCGGCCCTAATGGGACGCGCCTTAATTTATCTGTCAGCCAGCCCTGCGCCACCGTCACAGCAAGTGTTGCCAACTTTCAGCTGCAGCCAAGCTAGCTAATGCCATTTACACACCGTAGATCCGATTTATAGACTATTATATAACCGATTCGTAGATAGAGACTATCTACGATCCGATTTCAAAATCACACACGCGTCCAGTCCACACACACACAGATTTTGACATCCGATCTGACGCTGACGATGCATGGCGATGGCATTAGTTAGCTGTAGCCAAACGCCAAAGAGTAGCTGTAGCAGTGTAACTAAAAGCACAGAGTACAGACGCCAGCAGGTCAAGCTACCCGAAACTGTCAAATTTTTCCAATCAACCTTGAACCTTAATACTTCAGCGACAAAGTTGAAAATCTATTAAAGAAATTTGACAGATTGTAGTAGCTTGATGTGCTGGCGTCTGTACATTTTTTAGTTACTATACTCTATGGAGTACATTATACATACGACTAAAAGTTGGCAACTCTTGCGGTGACAGCGGTGTGCGCTGAGCTTCGTTCTTTAGAATTTATTGTGATTAAAATTTACATTTTGTTTTGTATGTTTTTACAACAAGAATACCTTTAAACTTTGAGGCAAACGTTTAAAAAAAATATTACAAATGATGAAATTAGTCGACCCAGTTGTTCGAAGTTTCAAAGTGGCAAAAGTGTTTCGAGAAAACACGGACAAAATAAACAGTATAGACTTTTCCCCTAGCGGGGAAACGTTAATATCTTGCAGTGAAGATGATCAAATCGTCATTTATGATTGTGAAAAAGGCACACAAATGATCACAGTGAACAGTAAAAAATATGGTGTCGATCTTATACATTTCACACATGCCAAGAACACTGCTATCCACAGTTCAACCAAAGTTGATGATACCATAAGATATTTATCACTTCATGACAACAAATACATAAGATACTTTCCTGGACATACAAAGAAAGTTGTGACTCTTTGTTTGTCACCTGTTGAAGACACATTTCTTTCTGGATCTCTAGACAAAACATTGCGTTTATGGGACCTGCGTTCACCCAATTGTCAAGGTTTAATGCACTTGTCAGGAAGACCAGTAGCAGCTTATGATCCTGAAGGTCTCATATTCGCAGCTGGGGTTAACTCAGAAAGTATCAAACTGTATGACTTAAGATCATTTGACAAAGGTCCCTTTGTCACATTCAAGTTGAATCAAGAAAAGGAATGTGACTGGACTGGATTAAAATTTTCCCGTGACGGCAAAACAATGCTGATTAGTACAAATGGATCCATTATTAGATTAGTTGATGCATACCACGGCACTCCATTGCAGACATTTACTGGTCATCTTAATAATAAAGGCATACCTATAGAAGCATCATTTAGTCCTGACTCCCAATATATCTTTAGTGGCTCAACAGATGGAAGAGTTCATGTCTGGAATGCTGATACGGGTTATAAAGTGTGTGTCTTGAATGGTGATCATCCTGCTCCAATACAATGTGTACAATTCAACCCTAAGTTTATGATGCTGGCCTCTGCTTGCACCAACATGGCATTTTGGTTACCTACATTAGATGATGTTTAATATTATGTTTGCTAGTATTAACAATTCTAAAAAAAGTATTATCATCAATGATAAAGTACTTGCAAAGTTTAAAAATGAGTGAATTAATAGAAAAATCTTATTATACTCTGTTAGTTTTATGATGATTGACATGACACAATACTATACTGACAAAAAAAAAAATGTTATCATTTACACTTTTTAACAGAAAATAATGTTATAGTGGGTGGACAATAATATTTCTTTATTAACACGCTCAGTGCCAAGCCCCATATGCGAATACCACTACACCAGGAAAATTCCCTAGGCCAGGGCAACATTTTTTGCATACAAAATATATGGAAAGTGTGCGCGTTAGCGACACAGTGCTTAGACTGGAATGGTGCTTGTGTATCAAAAAGGATATACAAGTGTTTAGACAGTGTGTATCGCAAAAGATACACATGGCGCTGAGAGTGTTAACACAACAACATCACACCTGTAATCCCCAAAGGGTGAGACAGAGAAAGAGAAGGGAAAGCTTAGGGGGGAATTCATCATTAGATACATATTAATAAACAGGCAATAAGTCCCCTCTACATGTTGTGTGCCCATAATTATAACAATATTAAGCATCTGAACCAATCTCGATCACCATAAAATGAACAGACTTTAATTGTTTAAAGATAATAAAATAAAGAAAAAATTAGAATTGGTTCATGTATTTAGTAGTTGGTCTAATTGCATAATACACCAACAATTGCATAATACACCAACAATCACAATCTCATTTTATTTTTTGTTAATTTAGCAGTATTCATTAATTACATTGAAGAGCAAGTTTTTTTAAAATCAGCAATTGTTAATGAATTCTTTCAAAATGAAGGGGATTGTGAGTGAGTTATGCATTTAGAGTGCATTTCAATCCTTGGTGAGAATACTGTTGAAACTAGCATGAAGATGAGTTCATGTTTTATTTCTATTTAAATGTAACTATGAATAATTTTATTGCATAAATAATAATTGTGACTGAATACTTATTCAGGTTTTTGATCAATTGGTATAAGTACCTACCTATTTAGTATAAATGATAGTTTTATCATAAGTACATCATGTGTATTAGAACCCTAGTATAATGCATTTAAATAGTTTTCATTCCAATTTAATATTCGCCTATAAATTGTAGGTAAAATCTAAATCCTACTTTGTCACCTAAATTAAATGTAACTATACAGTACATACTACTAAATGTCTTGCTATCATTTTAATAAAAGATTTCTATTCTGTGCATGTCAATTTTTGAACACATTCCTAACTAAAACCAGTTAGAAGTGTTAGAACACTATTAAAAACTGTTTTAATACCAAACAATGACTTTCTTTAAAAAATGTGGCCCTGTTATTTATTACTGTTTTACCGTCAAAAATAAAAGACTACCAACACTTCAGTTTTTAGGGTTCCATAGCTAAATTGCAAAAACGGCACCCTTTGGTATCCTACCATGTTTGATATTCTTTCACGCAAAAACTATGAAATTTTACAGTAATATAAGCTATACATCAGAATAACACAGCCGACCGGTTAGACTGGAAGCCGACCCCAAAATAGTTGGGGAAAAGGCTAGGCAGATGATGATGACAGAATAACACAGGATACTTTTTATCCCTCCCACGGGATCGACACGTAAGCAGGTGAAACTGCGGGGCGCAGCTAGTAATATATCATCGTGTCCGTATGTCACAGCCATTTTACGCTAGGTATTGATGAATACGCAGCCACAACCACGATTTGATGACGATGACAACTGCCATCCTGTTAAGAGCTTATTACACCTTCCTAAATATCGGAGCCGATATTTAGGATCCGATTTAGGACAAGAATTCAGTCGCCGGAGCTCCTGATTACACGTTCACTGATTTAGGACACTGAATCAGTTGGTAAGGACGACCGACGAGCAGCATTAGTATGTAGGTACTCTGTGCCGACGAGTGACGGACGTGTCGAGTTAAAAAGAAGTGTGTCGAAATGGCTCCAACATTAACGAAAAACCAACAAAATGGTATTTTATCGTAGCCCTAGCTGTTGGCTCAATAGAAATTAAAAAGAGAAAAAGAACGATAGTTTGGATCATTTTTGTTCCAATAATATTAATAAGTACCTACACTATCACCATAAATTCACCACACGCTGCATTTACTTGGCTTTGGCCCGTAAATGTAGCTAAAACCAGCCTTAGTGCTGAGAAAAAAGAACACCCCCGATGATATTAAATATATTTTGAATCGCCTCCTTTTCTGTACCTAGTCATTTTGTTTTGCGTACTTAATACCTATGCATACAATCAACGATAAACATGCGCTCGCGACGGCAGGCAAGCGGGTACCTCCTATATTATAAGTTACTCTGTGGCGGCGACTGACCATCCTTATCTATGCGACTGACCGTCCTAAATGCGATTACACCCTTTCGATTTAGGATACGATATAGATTTAGGACGTCGGGAACCATTCTTTTCCTAAATCGGATCCTTCCTTCCTTCCTATTTAGGAACGACTAAATATCGGCTCCGATATTTAGGAAGGTGTAATAAGCTCTTTAATGTACAACAGGAATTATAATGTACTCTGTGACAGGAATGCTTACAAGCACCGAAAAGTCGCGGCGGCGACCTCTCGCGTCCGGCCCTGGTTCAAGCCATGGTCCGGGGCGAGAGGGAGTGGGAGGCAGTCGCCTCCTTCTGCGAAGCAGTCATGCTAGCGAAGGAGGTGGCGGGGTGGGCGAGGGAACGCATCTCACGCCTCAGCCGCCGCGGGAGACGCTCCGGGCGTCGGGAGCCGCGTGACGACTCCCGGCCACCGTAGGCGCGGGCCTGCGGGCGGTGAGTAATGGGTAACTCACCGTCCGATCAGGACTAGGCCCGTGCCGGACGGCGTGTACGTGTTCCACGCGCGCCTCAAAGAGATGTCAGCAAAAGCGACGGGGCCCCATAGGGCCGAAGCCTGCCAGGGTAGCGGGATCGTCCGAAAGGGTTACCGCTGCCCTGGAACATAAAGGGCTAAGGAAGGAACACGGGTGGGTTTTAGTCAGTAAGAGTCTGACACTCCCTTCTGCTCCACCCAGAGCGGGAGGGGTCATTTGATGATTTCCCATCCTCAAAAAAAAAAAAAAAGCACCGAAAAGTCGATCTTGAATTCTTGATAGAGAAAACCAGTAAAGTCCGTCTCACGGAAGAAGTTTCGTAGACGCAGCGTACATACATTCATGCGACGTTCCGCGTATTTCACATATTCAATATTTAGTATTTATGATTCCTTCGCCCATAGATTAAAGTAGGTAATTATACCTTCCCCTCTGTAAAAAAATGTCTGACACATCTCGGAGGTTTAGACGCTTATTGACCAATATGTAGGTATTGGTGAAAATAACGCAGAAGGGCCAAAACGCGAAATAACCAACACGCAAAATAACCAATACGCAAAATGACCAATCTCAATTACTCTTATTGACCAATCTTCTTATTACGCATATTGACTTAGGTCTTAGAGTAATGATGCAAAATGACCAATATCAAATATACGCTTATGAGTCAAAGTCTTTCAGTTAGGTACAGACGCCAGCAGGTCAAGCTACCCGAAACTGTCAAATGTTCCCAATCAATCTTGAACCTTAATGTTTTTGGTATAAAGTTGAAAATCTATTAAAGAAATTTGACAGATTGTAGTAACTTCATGTGCTGGCGTCTGTACAAGGAGTGACAAAGGAGCTTTTTGCGCTCTTGCTGCAGGATAGGCCATGGTGTCCGAGGCAGTTGACAGCTTCACCGCATTGACAGCGATGTGGAGCTCCGCAAAGAGCGCCCAGACGCAAACATTTTAGCAAGCCGGAATGTGGTGTCACCCAGCATATTGCCTATATTGGGTGACGGTAGCGCCTGAAGCCAGAGGCCCGATTCCAATTCACCCACAGCCAGCAGGCGCGCACGCTCAGCAGTATTGGTGGACGTATTAATAAATTTAGTTCCTATTATTTTAATTATTGTAAATGTGAAGACTATGTGGGTCATTTTTTTCTCTCTGTTCTGTTAGTTTTGTCATGGTCTGGCAGTTTGAGTAATTTATGTGACCTACCCAAATGTCCTTTCTTTGGTATTGTTCGTCGAATCGTTGACCTCCTTAAGTTTTGAGTTGAGCTGCATGATTTCTGACAAATGCGTGCACTGACTGGACAGGTCCTCTCAATCTGTGTGGTTGTTTCCTCAAAAGACCATCTCAGACATCGATCTACTGATATTCACATGATCTGACCAAGATTATGTCTAGACTTTAAAAGAGACTGTGACCTCTAAGTCTGTTTCGGCCTTTCTTCTCAGACTAGTCAGATAGGAAACGCCGACCTCATCTAGTTTTTTAAATATGATTGACGTGTTAGTGTTTGTACAAACCTACTTACAAAATAAAATCATTTATCATTACCATAGAATACATAGTATTTTTATTTTATTTACTAGATATCATCTCCCTAGCCTTTTCCCAGCTATGTTGGAGTCGGCTTCCAGTCTAACCGGATGCAGCTGAATACCAATATTTTTCATGGAACGACTGCTTATCTGACCTCCACAACCCAGTTACTTGGTAATACGATACCTCTTGGTAAGACTGGTTGTCAGATTTTCGGGCTATATCAATTCTATTGTCCAACAGTGGACAACTGTAGGCTATGGATTGCATTAGTTGGTCGTTTCACCTGTCATTTCTCGTGTGGGTCATTTAGCGTATTGGTCATTAAGCGTGTTGGCCATTAAGCGTGTTGGTCATTTAGCGATTGGTCATAATGCGAATTAGTCAAAATGTGTCGTAACGATCTCGGACCTTTGGAAGGCGTACGAGGGGCCGAAGCAGGGACGTAGCTACCGCTGTATCAGCCGTATCGATCAAAGAGTAATATAATAATTCGGAAAGTATCGATGATGCCCCTGACGTGACGTGTGTAAGCAAAAATTCGTAAAATAATATCTAGAACCTAAAATTCTTTTTTTTCAATGATATTTATTTCTGTAAATTGGTGTGGTTGGTTGGTTAGTTTTATTTGGTTTTATATGAGCTTTTCTATCATTTCTAGCATTTAATAATTCTCTCAATTTATTATAAGTATGTGTTTGTTATTCCAGCGTATGACGCTCGTGGGTTGCAGCTATGTATACACTCGGCTTTATTCAAAAGCGATATTTAGACTTCTTTATTTTTGAACGAAATATGTTGTTACGAACATAGCATTTGCGAACCCATAGGTTTTTGTAATGTGTCGTATTTCAACGTTGAATTCGTTGTTTCACGAAAAAATCGCAATTAAAAGTTGCTAAGTGTTGACATATTGGTGCTCGTGACTGTACACCCGTATAGTAAAAGTACTCTGTGCTGTATGTATGTACAGACGCCAGCACATCAAGCTACTATAATCTGTCAAATTTCTTCAATAGATTTTCAACTTTATCGCTAAAGTGTTATGGTTCAAGGTTGATTGGGAAAATTTGACAGTTTCGGGTAGCTTGACCTGCTGGCGTCTGTACACCTTGTATTGTCATGTAACATTATGCTAAACTGTGGCCCTTTGGGCATTATAATCTTAGTTTTCTGTTTTTATAGTTTTAAGATGTATTCTGTAATACCAATAAACGCATTTTTCTTTCTTTAAAAAAATATGGTTAGAAAGGGGGTGACTACCGAGATGACGACTAATGGACTAATCACTCTTATTCAGCACTGTTCAGCTTTTGTCCATAGAAAACAAGTATTTTGTATGAAATGCGTACGCGGCCGAAAAGTTGAACGGGTGCGTACGCATTCCATATAAAATACTTGTTTTCTATGGACAAAATCTGAACAGAGCTGAATAATTGTGGTTAGTCCATAATACAGAAGTGTGGAAGAAAAGTGTGACTGCCTCATTGGTGTAGTGGTCACAAGCGCTACTGCTGAACATGAGGCCCTGGGTTTGATTCCCGGGTCGGGTAAAGTTTTGTTGGGTCTCGGCTTCCAATCTGAACCGGATGCATATTTTACATTCGGAGCGACTGCCTATCTGAACGCCACAACCCAGTTACTGGGTAATACGATACCCCTTGGTAAGACTGGTTGTCAGACTTTCAGGCTTCTGACGATCCGTAACGACTGTCAAAGATCTGCAAAGATCTACGAATAACAGCCGGGACCAACGACTTAACGTGCTTTCCGAGACACGGAGGGGTCTCGGTATGTTAGGATGGTTCCCCATCCACGGACCTACCGCGGCAAGCGTAGCTTAAACTTCAATCGACTCGTGCGACTGTTATTACTTAGCCGCGAGCCCCTCACCTTCTAAGTCAGTATGCTATATTCTTTATCTTGTAAAAAACAATAACCTCTGTAGCTTCACAGTAGGGTAAAAAGGGCCCCCAAAAAATTTTGATACAGGGCTCCATTAGGATGAGCTACGCCACTGGGCCAAAGCCAACTCGCAAAGGCCCTTTAGACGTTTTAAATAAAACGAGGCTCTAACCGACGATTAGCTTTGTTCGCACTATGCAAGTGCACCCAAGTACAACCTTCGGTTTGTGTAGGACTATTGCAGCCCCCAGGCCACCCAGTTGAACCAGTATTCCTTCTTGCGTTAGGTAGGTCGTCACGACCAGGGTCGCAAGTTGAAATGCCATGCGCTGTTATGAATTATTTCTAGTATTTTATTGTAATAATTTTGCAATGAAGCTCCAAAAGAGGGAATTGTTTTGTTTTTACAAAATAAAGTAGCATACTTGGAAGGTCATTGTTATATGTATTAGTATGAGAATGTTAGATCCATCCGACTCGGATGCGGCTCTATCAAAGAGCGAGCGAAGCGAGCCCGAAAATTGGAGTACCTATTCTGAACCGATATGTTAAGTTTTCATTGCAGCTTTTCTATAGGAATGCAAAAGCGAGCTCGAAAATTGGTGCCTTCTGACGGTGCTGATACTAGGTTAAGCTGTTATTGTGATTTTACTAAATGAATTAATGTACCGCGCCTACAGATTTAACGTAATTTGTTTCTCTTAATTTTCATTACATTTTTACTCATTACTCTTTTCAATAAGAATTTGAGGTTTTGGAAAATATTTCACGATTTTTTGTTTCTTCCACTAGTCGCGTTGGGGGGTCTCTAGCTTGTAAAGTTATGATGTTTAATTTGAAACTAGTGTTTAATACCTGTATTTATTATTTTACGTGTATAGAAAATTATTCAATCTGACAATAAAAAACCGGCCAAGTGCGAGTCGGACTCGCCCATGGAGGGTTCCGTTACGTTACGATTTATGACGTATTAAAAAAAAACTACTCACTAGATCTCGTTCAAACCAATTTTCGGTGGAAGTTTATATGGTAATGTACATCATATATTTTTTTTAGTTTTATCATTCTCTTATTTTAGAAGTTACAGGGGGGGGGGACACACATTTTACCACTTTGGAAGTGTCTCTCGCGCAAACTATTCAGTTTAGAAAAAAATTATATTAGAAACCTCAATATCATTTTTGAAGACCTATCCATAGATACCCCACACGTATGGGTTTGATGAAAAAAAAAATTTTGAGTTTCAGTTCTAAGTATGGGGACCCCCAAAATTTATTGTTTTTTTTCTATTTTTGTGTGAAAATCTTAATGCGGTTCACAGAATACATCTACTTACCAAGTTTCAACAGTATAGCTCTTATAGTTTCGGAAAAAAGCGGCTGTGACATACGGACGGACAGACAGACAGACATGACGAATCCATAAGGGTTCCGTTGCCATTTGGCTACGGAACCCTAAAAATAGGCCCCTAACCAATTAGAATTAATTATTATTATTATTGAATTATAATTTTTTGTCAAGTATCTAAATAATTTATTCCTTTTATAATTAATGATATTATGCAGATCTATAAATTTTTCAGGATCAATTTTTATGTGTCAGTAGTGAGACAGTAGGGAACCTTTAAAGTACTTGCTAATTCCATGCTAAAGGCACTAAAACACAAGTGTGCCCGGAAAAAAGCGCGGGAAACTTAAACTTGGCGGACGCGTCCTTTTTGAAATTTTCTATAAAAATTGAGTAAAACTGTATTATAGCATCAGTAGTCGTAGTTTTAGTGTCGTAGTTTCTTTGTTTTTTATTTAATTTTAGTTTGTGTATTTATTCTTCGGTAGGGGTAAGTTTTTAACTATTTTATATATAGGTGACAATGAACGATCCGCCTGATCCGGGGGGCTTTGTCCCACCGGCAGGCAGTTATGTTACAATTTCAAATGAATCGGGGATGGAAACCGATGGGTCGTCTACGACCAAATCTCTAAAAAGAAATCGTGTGCATGTGTGCAAGCACTGCAACAAACGACGTCGTACCCGCAAAGGCCATGGATCCGAAACTTCGGGTTGTGGTTGTATGGACTCAAACCTGAGTGCGAAACAAGAACTATATACACCCACCACCGCTAATATATTACCTGTCGCTCCAACTCCAGCTCCTTCAGTTCCCGCTCAAATTGGGCGTAAAATTTATGAGAAGACAGACAGCGCGCCTTTTGTTATACATGTCCAGAAAAATGTTATGTCTGAAAATGATGGAACAACACTGCATCCCATAACATTTGGGAAGTTTTTGAAACATAATGCCTTCCAAAACATCATCAACGGGAGTGTTAAGAAAATCGGGCGTAACAAAATAAGTATTTCTTTTTCAAATTTCATAGACGCAAATTCTTTTATTATTAGTACCAGTCTTGAAAAGTACAATTATAAAGCTTACATACCCACGTTTAATGTGACTAGAATGGGCTTAGTGCGTGGAGTCCCTGCAGAATGGTCTCCGGAGGAAATTATTGAAAATATTTCAGTTCCAATTGGTTGTGGTCCAATTTTAAAAGTGAGACGTCTTAATTTTAAATCTATTGTGGATGGCAATATCACATGGAAACCTTCCCAATCTATTGTTGTTACGTTTGATGGGCAGATTTTACCCAAAAGGATTTTTATGTGTTACAACGCATTACCTGTGGAATTATACATTTTCCCAACAGTACAGTGTTTTAACTGCTGCCGTTTCGGTCATACAAAACTCCAATGTAGGTCGAAACCTAAATGTTTTAAATGTGGCCAAGGACACACTGGCGATAGCTGTGAAACTAATCAAGAAAACGCATCTTGCTGTCTTTGTTCTGGTTACCACTTTGCAACAAATAAGTCTTGCCCAGAATTTGCGAGACAAAAATTAATTAAAACATACATGGCGCAAAGCTCTGTGTCATATGCTGAAGCAGCAAAAGTCCACCCACCAGTTTCAAAATCCTATGCAGACACACTCTTATCTCCACCATCCAAAAACTTTATGATACTCCTTCAATCTCTTTACCTAATAGAATGTCTGCTTCAACAAGTTATAAAAAGACTGTCTTCTTCAAACCACGTTCTCCTCCCAAATCTGCACCAGGCTATAATAAAGAAGCTCACAATGCTATTATTAAAGATTTTAACATCCCCCAACCATCAAATGGTTGTGCTATATCTAATATTGAAGATAAAGAGACTAATTTCTCCATAAATGATTTTCTTTCTGCATTACACAGTCTTCTTTCTCAGTTCAATATTTCACCGTCCAACGTTGCCCCTTCTTTCAATGTACCATCTCAATCCATTCGTAATGGACAACATATCCAAAATAATCCAATGGAACTGCCGCAGTCTTATAAACAAAAAGAGTGACGTTATATATTTGTTAAACAAATATGAGCCTATTGTCTTTGCTTTAGCAGAGACTTGGCTAAAATCTTACCACATTTTTAAAATCAATGGTTATTTAACCATTAGAGAGGATAGATCTGATGGGTATGGTGGAGTAGCTATACTTATCAAGAATTCTGTCCCTTTTTCTATCATTACGATACCACCTCATAGTGAGGAAATTTCAATTGTAGCTATAAAAGTGTATAATACTTGTCTTGTCTCTATATACATTCCTCACCCTTCTTCTTCTGTACTTCAAGAGATGAATAATCTCTTTTCTTTTCTTCCAAAGCCATTCTTAATACTGGGGGACTTTAATTGCCATCACCAATCATGGGGTTGTTCAATTTCGAATTGTTATGGGGATGAATTACTTGATATAATAGATTTTCATAACTTATGCATCTTGAATTCAGGAGCACCCACTCGACGTTCAGACCCTAACCAAAACCAAAGCGCAATTGACCTTTCTATATGTTCTCCAAACTTAGCCTCTTCTCTTACTTGGTACACCCTGTCCTCTACTTATGGTAGTGACCATTTTCCAATAGTCATCTCTTATCCTCTTTCAAAACCAAATGCACATATTAGGAGATCAAATTTAAAACATAAATTACCCCATAGTAATAGTAGTGACTGGGACAAATTTAAGGATATTGTTGACAGAAAGCTTTGTTGTTTGCCTGTTATTTCTGATGGTAAAGAAAATAGTTGTGCTGAAGCATTAGCACGCTTATTGATTGCAGCAGCGGACGAAGTTTTTCCTGT
The DNA here is from genome assembly GCA_951799955.1 of Apamea anceps. Taxonomy (NCBI): domain Eukaryota; kingdom Metazoa; phylum Arthropoda; class Insecta; order Lepidoptera; family Noctuidae; genus Apamea; species Apamea anceps. The sequence goes on along the minus strand of OX637505.1, from coordinate 10,882,979 downwards.
AAAAAAGAACAATATTAGTTTAATTCCGTCGCCTCCTTGGTGGGACTCGGAGTGCACAGAAGCGATTAATAAACGTAATGAGGCTGAATATAAATATAATTTCGAAATGTCAAATAATAACTACGAAATTCTTACTAAAATAATTTCAGAAACTCGCAATCTATTTAAAAAGAAAAAATTTGAATCTTGGCGTAACTTTTGTTTATCTATTTCCCCGAATACTCACCCTACGATTGTCTGGCGCTACATTCGTAGATTTAGATCAATTTATAAAAACCATTCTCCTATCCCTGATTCATTAGCCAGCGACTTTTTAGATAAATTAGCTCCTCCATGGGTTCCCGAGGCTAACTTATCACTCATAACCATTAGTCCCAATAACCAAAATATTAATTCGTCGCTAGATCGTCCATTCACTCTCACTGAATTGAAGGGTGTTATTAATAAAACACAGGATTCAGCCCCAGGCACTGATGGCATACCGTATTCCTTTTTTGCTCATTTAAATGACGACGTTCTTAGTTATTATTTAGAGCTTATTAATTCTATTAGGATTTCAGGAAACGTTCCTGTTGAATGGAAACGTCAAATGGTGTTGCCATTCCTAAAACCAAATAAAACTCCTGCTGATGTTTATTCATACCGTCCCATTGTTTTGTCTTCAATTCTGATAAAATTAGCGGAACACTTAATTAAAAATCGCCTAGAATGGTTTGTTGAAAGTAAAGGTCTCCTGGCAGAATCACAATATGGCTTTAGAAAAGGCAAAAGTACCACTGACTGTTTAAGCATTCTAACATCGGACATTCGTATTGCATTTTCTAATAATCAATCCACGGTTGCGGTTTTCCTCGATATTAATTCAGCTTATGATAATGTCGTATTATCAGTTTTACAAAATAAATTAAAAGCCTTACAAGTTCCAATGAACTTGCTGAATTTCATCATTAATATCCTGACTGAACGGTCTGTTAACATGTTAATAGGGGATCATGAGGTATCTCATATTGTATGGAGAGGTCTCCCACAGGGCTCTGTGCTCAGCCCCCTTTTATACAATATTTACACTTTTGATTTAGATTCGACCTTGCCTAATCCTGTTAAAGTTCTTCAATATGCCGATGATTTATTGTTATATTCTACAAGCCAGTCTATTGAGCAAGCTAGCTGCTCTATTAATATTGCTTTATCTGCCTTGGATACATGGTTACATTTAAACGGTTTGGAGTTATCAACCTCTAAAAGCGCGGCTGTTTTATTCACTCGGAAGAGAAATATTCCCAGAGTAAATCTTTACTTTAAAGATACCCCTATTCCAGTCAAAGATAATTTCAGATATTTGGGTGTAATTTTAGATTCTAAATTAAGCATTGCGATTTTATTGTTAATAAATGCGAAAACCATTTAAACATGCTTAGATGCCTGTCAGGCGTGTGGTGGGGTGCACATCCTTTTTCTTTAAAATTAATTTACAATGCTATAATCAGAAGCACATTAGATTATGGATTATTTGTTATTGAACCGAGTAGTGCAATGGCTTTTAAAAAATTGGACCGCATACAGTCTAAAGCATTACGAATTATTTCGGGTGCTATGAAGTCGAGTCCCATTAATGCCTTACAAGTCGAATGCGGGGAAGCTCCTTTATATCTTAGAAGACAGTTCCTTTCTGATAAATTTTTGTTCCGAATTATTCAGTTCTCTACTCATCCTCTCATTTCCAAACTGGACACTTTAGTGACGTTGATTGAATCTTCAGATTACTGGTCCCATAAACGTGCTCCTTGTTTAGTTATAAGCTATAAAAAATACCTCTCCCTATCCTCTCCAGTTCACCGTTCCAACAAACTTCCCATATTTAGCAGTAGTTATGATAGTTTACTTTTTAATCCCATCATAAAATTTAACTGTGTAAGTAAATCTGACCCCGTTTGTCATCTACGTTTCAATAATTTTTTGGCTGAACACGCTGAATACCACATTTTTACGGATGCTTCCAAGCGTTCTCCGTCGGGTTGTGTTGGGATTGGCACTTACCACTCTCAATACAACATCGTTCAAAAAATTAAACTTCCTCCGGAGACTTCCGCTTTTACAGGAGAATGTTTTGGTATTTTAAAAGCCATTGAATATAGTCGGGTATTTAAGCTCAAAAAAGTTATCATTTTTTCAGACTCTCAAAGTGCTCTTCTAGCCATCAACAAATCTCCTCTGGCACATAAATCACAGTTTCCCATAATTTATCTAATAAGAGAAATTGCCTACAGAACCTTATCGGAGGGCGATGCCCTGCAATTCGCGTGGGTTCCAGCCCATGCTGGAATCGAGGGCAATGAAATGGCGAATTCTCTCGCCAGTGAAGCGGTGCAGTGTGGGGACATAGTTCCATATAAAACTTTCAGCTCTGACATTGTAAATTTACCTAAAACTTATCTTTTGGACACCTGGAAGGTGGCCTGGGAAATCAGCAGCAGACAAAAGGGTCGTCATCTTTCTTTGATCCACCCCGACGTTTCGGAAAAACCGTGGTTTGGCAGGGCTAAGTTTGGCAAGATGGAGTCCTCCGTTCTCATACGGATGAGACTGGGTCATGTCTGCTCCCCAGCTCATCTTACCAAACTTAAAATTATAAACGATCCCAGTTGTTCGTGTGGCACAGATGTGGGCGACTTGAACCACATTTTTTTCTCCTGTCCTCTATATGACCGTTCTTCCCTTTTCAGTAACCTATTGTCTCTCCGTATTCCTTTTCCTACTTCACTCCTTTCTTTATTGTGTACAAATAGTTTACCTGTATATAAATGTATAGTTTCATTCATTACCATTAATAATATTAAATTGTAATATATTTTTTCGTTAACTTATTGTATAATATCACCATTCATTATTACTATAGTTAGTTATTATCCTACTGGTCCTATATCCTAAATTCCGTTTTAAATAATATTAATAAATTCCAGTTTCCCTACCTTTGTCTCCTACAGTAAAAAACGTTATAACAATTAACATGACATTGGCTAAATGCACAAACCGTGCGAAGCCAGAAAAAAAAAAAAAAAAAAAAAAAAAAGTGTGCCCGGAAGACGAGGCGGTATGGTCGAAAGACTATAGCCTGCCCATTGGCGAATTAAAAAAAAAAGCAAACGTGTGCCCACTGACGTATAAGTGTGCCGCACTGCCGCCCAAAAAATAAATGTCAAGTCCGAAAAAGTCACACACAAAAGTGATTGGCGGCTGCTGTTCTATGACCAATCACAGTGGTTTATTCGTATATTCAGACGACAGCAGAACACAACACGGACTCATACAACAATACAGTAACTACTGAAGTACTGACCAGTACCGTACTTATCCTTATATAAGCTACTGACCCAGTACCTATATTACATATTGTGTGTGACTGTTCAAATATTTTTATAGAGGTAGTAATAGCTTTCTTCGTATATCTACATTCTACTGTGTCTGTCACTTGTTATCGATGATAGTTAAACAGATGTTGAGTAGTGTTAAAGTACAAGAGATTCATTATCAAGATTGTGAAGTAAGTTTATTGATAAAAGTTCATTCCTACTAGTTATACCACAGAGCATGTAATGTTAAACTTTGAATTTCCTATAAAGTAAAATAAAACTAGCAAGTAGATTGTATGGTAGAGTGGATTTTAAATAAAATTATTGAAGTACTAGATATTTAAAATTTAATATAAGTTAATGTTGAGGTTGATATTCTTTAAATTAAATTCTCATTTCTGTGTACACCTACTCATACATAATATAGGTAATAATATCATTATCATGATAAATGGATTACTTTTCAGGAAAATAATAAAATGTTACGTGGGATTAATAAAGTTGTAAGTACCATTTTTTTTATTTTGAATTAAGTCATGACCTTTGAGATTACCATGAATAACCAATTGTAAAGACTAGTTTTTAAATAGCTGATTTGATTCTTAACCCCTGGTCGTGTCATTAACCTCCTGCATGATAGAAGATTATTGCTACCCCAACTTTTTCTCGAATAAAACAAGTAAAAATTGGTTTATTTTTCTATATTGCTGGAACTTAAGCGAGCTAGCCAGAGCGATAGGGTGCCTCGATACTGACCAGTGGGGTTTAAGGCGGGGACTGTTGGCAGTGTGGTTGGTATCTTTGTGCACTTGATGTACCTCATCCCCTGCCGGGGATGGCAGCATTTAACCTAGGGCTAGCAACGCTGCTAGCCCTAGGTTAAAAAAAATGGTCTAATATCTTCTAAAGTATGTATGGCCCATACTTGTGCACATCAGGTAAATATATACAGGATGGCAAGGGACATCAACGTGCAACCTGTTGCCATAGATTTAGTACATGATTCTGGACCTCTAATGACCCCTATGCGTTGAAATCTTTTGTAAGTTATTTAAAAAAAAGTATTTCATACATTTTCACTGCATAGGTTTTGCACTTTTGGAGGAAACAGATTTAAAAAAAATAACCGATGATAAATTTCAATGCAATAGGGGCCACTCTTCAAGCAGTGCATTGTCGAATAATTATGTATTTACATTTTTCGTGAGCTTTTAACTTGAAAACGTAAGTTTGTTAATTCAAGAGTTTAAGAATCTAATAAAAAAAATAGTTAAAAATGGATAACTTGGTCTTAAAATTTCAGTTTAGACACAAGGGCTATTTATTAGAACCCTATGTGACGTCCATGCACATATCCTGCAATTATACCACTGCAAATCCGCAAAAAAATGTCCAGCAGCTGCCAAGATTACCGGTACCAAAACTAAATGATACCTTGACGAGGTACCTTCTCACTGTCCGACCAATTCTAAATGACGAAGAGTTCGCGAGGACTACAGCTCTCGTAAAAGACTTCGAGAAAGGATCAGGACAAAAACTACAAGTAAGAAATGTGTCACTGTATCTAATATTGTTTGTATTGAGGGGCTTGTCTCGTAGTCAGCAAAAGTGTTGCTGTTAGTAATTTGTCATCATCATCTTCCTGCCCTTATCCCATGTTACTTGGGGTCGGCGCAACACGTAGTAATTTGTATTGATAGGAATATGATTAACTTTTGCATCCCATCGTCAAGAAGCTTCTCACTATGACGCGATACATACTGAGGCGAAAGGTGACTACTTACGTCCTAGTTTTCACACGGATGTCGGAACATCAATGTCCACCGTTTAAGCTCGATAAAGAGTTAAAAAAAATTTCTAGGGGAGCTGGCATAGTCACCCGTAGCCATGCGGCGCAAGATGAAACGAATGGAGTAGATGTGTAAGCCTATGTTGTCCTACTGCAGGGCGAAGGCCTCCTTTTCCTCTGTCCATTTTCCCCAGTCTACTGCGATTGTGGGCCAATCCCTTAAGATGGAGTCCATCTGTTACTATACCTGCCGAATGCCTTTCCTGCTATTTGGGATCCACTGAGTGGTGGTATTTGCACATTGCTGTTCCGGAATGCGACAGATGTGACCTGTGACCAGTCCAGTTCCACTTTTCGCTATTTGTGTTCTGGAACGAAATATAGATGCGGTCTGTGAGTTTGACACCTAGGTAGTATAATTCGTTCCATACAAAGACATTTAAATATACTTACGATCCATAGCTCGTTGGAAGACTGCGAGTGCGGGCTTTTGTCGATTTGGAAGAGACCATGCGCTCCGTTGATGAGGATGGGGACAATGCTCTTGTCAAGAAAAATAACAATTAATAAAGGGATCCGGCAGCTAGGAAATGCCGGCGTCATCAAGTTTTCAAATATTGACCGTTAAAGTGTCTTAAAAGATCTACTTAGACTAACTTAGACTACATAGCTAAGGATTTTATCTGGGGGGGGCAGCCGTCCAGCTAAACTAACCACAGTCCTTTAATGAGACACATCATAAATGACGCTTCGTAATAAATAATTCCACCAAAAGTATGACATGTGTGTATGTGATACTGTTGATTTTTCAAGTATATGCAAAGAAATTTCTAGGTTAGGCATTGCCCATCCTAGCTACGCCAGTACGCCTATACTACTTTCAAAAATAAACAATTTAAATTCATCAATGTTCTCATGTGTCGATCTTTTCAAATAACGGCAATGTGACAGAGCAAAAGTTTACGAGACAATTTTCAAACTTACAAAATAAATTAGCATATGCTTAGGCCTTAAGGTGGAAGCACATTTGTCCCTGCCGAACGAGCGGAAGCTTCTGAAGGCCTCACAAAATGACAAGCTCAACAGTTGCCAATCCCGCCTCGAGTGTATAGGTACTTGCATCATAATATACTTTATTTTTCAGATGTTGTTAGAAAAGAGGGCACAGGAACATCTGAACTGGCTTGAGGATTGGTGGTTAAATACAGCATATCTAGAATACCGTGATCCAGTTGTCGTGTATTCCAGCCCTGGCCTGGTTTTTCCTTTCAGAAAGTTTCAAAGCCAAAACGATCAATTAAAGTATGCTGCTAAGACTTTACTGGCTGCAATGGATTACAAGAGCTTAATAGATAAGTAAGTTTCTACCAATCATATTATTAGTAAAAATACGTAGATCGGTTACCTATCCAACATTCAAAATCAAAAGTCATTTATTCAAATTAGGTTGAGAATCAGCACTTTTCGAACGTCAAAATTACAAAAGACAGTCCCCCAAAAACGCCCGCCCTTCACCACTTCCTAGTGCTATCGCTGGGAAGAAGAAGTGGTGCAACAAACTCCCCAGCAGCACAGCTGTCTGTTTAGTTAGAATATAGTTGCATGTATATAATACTAGGAACCTATGTTCAGTAATGAACATTACAAGAAGCTTAAATTATTTGCCATATGTCAGCTAGCCACGCCAATATACCAACAAATATAATTAAAAACTATACCTACGTATTCAAGCTAAAAATAATTAATTAAAATAAAAATAAAAACTCACTACCTAAATAAAAGCCTCCAGGCATAAAGGGCGTGACAGCTTACATATTTATGCATTGCTGGGTTCGTCACATAGCTGTCACTTGAAGTCACAGATGATGAACTAGGACCTAAGCTAATTCTAAGACTGTCAGTACCTAAGCTAATTCTGGAGAAAGAACATGAACATTGTCTTGAGTTAATTAGGGCGACCAACTATTCTTATCGTGTAAGTAGTCGTTGATGGAATAGTAAGCCTTTGAACAAAGGTTGGATTTTACTTGAGCTTTAAACGCATTAAAAGGTAAGTCTAGCAAAGAAGAGGGTATCTTGTTATAAAAGGTTATACCAAGCCCAACAAATGAGTTATGAAGCCGGTGAAAGGGGGCACGTAGTTTGTCCTTATTTCTAGTGTTAACACTGTGAATATCACTGTTTTTAGTGTACAAGTGCAAATTTTGCCTAATATATAGGATGTTGGCGAAGATGAATTGTGATTCAACCGTGAGAATACCAATATCTTTAAAAAAATCTATTAGAGAAACTCTGGCACCTAGCTGGTAAATTGCTCGAACAGCTCGTTTTTGAAGGACAAATATATTTTGTATATCAGCGGCTTTGCATAACTGAAATAGACTAAACGAGCTGTATCAACGTCAGTGTATTGTCTTACTTTCCTGACGGCGTAGGCAGCCGAACTGAGCCTTCCTGCTAGACTTGATATATGAGGTCCCTACTGAAGTTTAACATCTACTGTTAGTCCTAGAAAAATTGCCGAGCCTACTGTTTCAAGCACCTCTTTATTTAAGACGATGTTGGGTCCTAGATTTCTGACATTCGGTAAGGCGAACTTTACACATTTCGTTTTCTTGGCATTGAGAACTAGGTTATTTGACGTAAACCAATCTGTAACTATTGAGAGTGCACTGTTTACGTCGTCAAAATCTTGTCTATTCCTGTCTACTTTAAAAATAAGAGAGATATTATCTGCAAACAGTACAACGTCACAGATGCCCTTCAAATAAAATGGTAAATCATTGATATATACTAAGAACAAGAATGGAACCAATATTGAACCTTGTGGAACACCTAACTGAACTGGTAGCCCGGAAGATTTCGCGCCATTAACATCTACACATTGGACCCTATTATGTAAATAGGAAATTATTATGTTGAGAGCCTCGTTTCGGACACCGTGATGATGTAACTTACGCAAAAGCGTGTCATGGTGCACGCAATCAAAGGCTTTAGAGAGATCACAGAAAACTCCAATAGCATTTTGCGATTTCTCCCATGCGTCAAATATGTGTCTCAGCAGAGCAATTCAATCTTCAAAAAGGGCACGAATTTTTAATACCTACTAGCTGTTGCCCGCGACTTCGTCTGCGATCCAGGATGAAAAGTAGCCTATGTTCATCTCCAGATCATGGTTTACCTATGTGTCAAATTTCATCTAAATCCGTTCAGCTGTTTTAGCGTAAAAGCGTAATTCTTAAATTTTCTAATTCTCTGCGCAACTTTTTTTTTTTTCGTAAAAACCTTCTACAAAGTATTAGAAAACTTAAAAAAAAAGATGGATGAAATCGGTAGTCTTTCCCAAGTTATGTCGTGACCAAGGGAAATAGGGATTCATTTTTATATATATATATAGATAGATTAATTACACTCCTTTGCAAAAAAAAAAACGGGCGGTTTTGATTTTTCTACATTATTGGTAATCATTTAGTTCTAAAGAGGTTTTAATAGCCAAACTATGTTGCTGGCACTTAATAAATTGTCTGGGTATGTAAAAAAGCTAATTCCAAATACGAAACTTTTTTTGTTTTTTAATTATAATCCCTTTTTCAGTTTGTGACTTTTTACTTACTTTTCGCGGGTTTGCGGTTAAAAGGTTATCAGGACTAAAACTAACTTCTCGGTATTTTTAGTAGAATAATTTATGTTAGTCGCATAATCCTGCCTTATTGTGACTAAAACAGATATCTTTGTGTCGATTGTAATGTCAGAAAAAGCAATAAGAACTAGTAAAATTATAGCGCTGCTGGAAGAGGGGTGTAGCCAATGTTACGTTTCACAGCGGTTAAACGTTAGTCGTTCAACCGCCCAAAGAACCTGGACTCAATACCAAGAGACAGGTTCCGTTCTGAGAAGGCAAGGTTCTGGGAGAAAGCGTTGCACACAACCACGATGCGACCGCTTTTTAGTAACTCAAGCGCTGCGGAACCACAAATGCAGTTACATAGACCTCAAAAGAAACCTTGAACAAGTACGAGGAGCACAAGTTAGCCTATGGACAGTGAGGAGGAGGCTTTTAGCGGCTGATATACGCAGTAGACGATCAGCGTGGGCCCCCAAGGGCTGAGATCCGGTGAGCACCGGATTGCTCGATTGAGGTTCGCTAGAAATTGCCTATCTTGGACACTAGGTAACTGGAGTAGCGTACTCTTCTCCGATGAGGCTCGAATTTGTCTGAATGGTGAGGACCGACGCACAGTGGGATCCGTCCATACAACGTAATGCTCAAAACTCGATTTTCAAAATGAGGGTATTTCAAAAAATAAACTATTGTTGCGCGCCACAATTAATGCCTGGTACATGGTGACATTAGTTACCACTATCGCCATCTAGTATCAAGTAGTAGAACTAATTTACTACTAGCGCCATCTAGTATCGAGTAATAGAACCGCCGAAAAAACTGAAAAGCAAAAAATAATTAACCTTTTTTATTTAACCTTAATAACTAAGTTCTTAAACTAATGTAATTATACCATAATCAATAAACAAAGATCACTAAATTGTAAACGGCGGCGCCGACTCAAAATTATTATTACGGTACTTTTTGTTTTCAGTTTTTTCGGGGGTTTAATTTTTTTGTTAAAAAATTTTTTACCATGGAGTAATAGGCTTAGGACTGAAAACCAGCGAATATTGTTGTCAAAAATATGATTTTTGGTACTTTCAACTCAAATAGCAGCCAGGGTGTTAATTTAAGGTACATATGTATGTTGTAGTAGTAAAACATGTTTGGGATGTTATATTCAATTAAAAGTTAGACACTTCATTGATGTCCTCCAAAATGTACAGACGCCAGCACATCAAGCTACTACGATCTGTCAAATTTCTTTAATAGATTTTCAACTTTATCGCTAAAGCATTGAGGTTCAAGGTTGATTAGGAAAATTAGAGTTTCGGGTAGCTTGACCTGCTGGCGTCTGTACCTACTACCAAAAGAAACTATGTCAAACAGTCAAAACTATCCACTCTATCAAATGAATACCTACCTATACCTACGATATCTTTTTATTTTTAGCAACAAAATCCCGGTTGAAATGATGGGTAAGAATCCACTGGATATGGTACAATATAAAAAGGTATTTGGAACATGTAGAATACCACACGAGAAACGAGACAAGTTATCATTTAATAATAGTAAGCACGTCACCGTCATCCATAACAACCATGTAAGACTTTTTCAATCCTTTATACCTAATCATTTAAAATCAATTTGCAATCTTCACTAGATGCATCGCCACTTAAACTGATAAGCTAGATTAAATCACCTTGTATGGACGCAACATGTTATGTGGTACAAATGAAGTGAAAGCATTTATGAATAATGATTAAGTATGTGTTTGAATAAAAGGCACCAATTCTGTCTACTTTCAATCCATTTGTGGAATAGGTACTCATTTCTTGACAAATTAATGGCCATCAGCAATGGCAACATCATATTCGTGACTGCATAATCTGTATTAAAGAGCCTTTGTATTTTATTTAAAATATCAAACAAAATTACATGGACTTGAAACACTGTATTAGCAGAAATACTACCGTCATCCGTGAAAGTTGTTGACCTTTTTGTACCATGTCATGTTGGCCTTGTCGAATAGTTAATTGGCATTTATATGTATACAACAGTGCTAAACATATAAAATTCATCAGTTTTAAATAATTTACTTATTTGTTTTTTTCTGTTGTTAGATATTTCATGTTGACCTCTGGGGCGAAGACAACGTATTGCTGAATGAAGACCAAATTGCTCAACAATTGAAAAAAGTTGTTGATCTTTCTAGCTCACCAAATAATGAGGGCATTGGAATTCTTACTTCTGAAAATCGTGACTCTTGGGCAAAAGCTTATCAACTCCTCGCGAAAGGTACGCACATATATAGGTATAGAGAGTGTGTTTTTGTAACTGGAACAGTATGGAGGAATCCAATTTTATATGAGAAAGGAATGAAAGGATACGAGGAAACTCCTAAGAACGAGTTCTTTTTTCATGTAACCAGTTTTGACATATAGGTACCTACTTGTGTTTTACATAGAAATGATAAAAAATTACAAAAAAAATTGAAATGCGTTTCAAATGTTCCACCTAAGAACCTTTTCTAAAAATGTAGTTTTAGCAAATAAACGTTGGATTTTATTGTATCGAAAAAAAAAGCCGGGACAGCAGAAGTAGGTCAATATAATATTTATTCATACAATTTGACGGCACGGTGAGCGCAGTGGTTACGCGATTGACTGCTGCGCTGCGTATCGTGGGTTCGATTCCCGTACGGAACAAATACTTGTATGACCTACAAGTAGTTGTTTCTAGTCTGGCTGTTTGTGTATGTGAGTTTAAATGTTTGTAAACGCACCCACGATACAGGAAAAATTCTTAGTGTGGAGAAAGGTTCAAAAAAAAAAAATAAATTGCAGATTGCTAAACTTTATAACTGTATCACTGATCTGTGCCGATTTGTTAATGGTGTCGGTATCTTTGATTTTGTATTTTCGTTTTTGCCACTGACTTCCGAAATTAATGTAATTTTTCACTTTGTAGTGTTTCTTTTTGGAAGTCTGTTGTTTTTTTTGTTAAGTACAAAAAACAACCTTATGTATATTTTATTAATTCCCACCATTAACTAACCGATACAGATTCAAAGTTTTTTATTTTTCACTTTATAGTTGTGTATCTACCTACTCCACACAAATTCGTATACCACTACTTGCTATACAACTATGAAATAAACTTAATTTATTGAGGCAAGCCCGGTTAAGCAGACGACAGCCTCATAGGTTGACTTGCGATGCCAAATCGAAAAAAAAAACATTGCACACAGAAAACATAAGACCAAACCCCGTAGTCTCACGTTCAACACGTGCCTCAACCATCAACTTTGAATTGAAACGGTTAATATCTCGGAAATTTGACACATTACGGGGTTTGGTCTTATCATGTTTTCCGTTTGCATTGATATCGGCTATCGATTTGTATAGGTCTCATGCATGGCCGCCATTTTCAAAATGCCGCGACATTATGTATTCCAGGCTCCATATAAATATCTTCAAACCCCTTTATATGGGACCAGGAGTACCTACAACCCCCTACCCAGGAGGGGGAGTGCCCCTTTCGAAGAAAAAAAGGATTTTAAAAGTCGGTCCACAGTTGACGAAAATATCGATGATAAAACATAAAAAAAGTAGGACCATACAGATGAACATACATAGAACCTCCTCCTTTTTAACCGACTTCAAAAAAAGGAGGAGGTTCTCAATTCGGTTGTATTTTTTTTTTATGTTTATTACCTCAGAACTCCGTTGTTTATGGATCGATTTGCAAAATTTTTTTTTTAACTTTAAAGGATATGCTTCCAGATTGGTCCCATTTTTTTCAAAATCCAGTTCTGATTATGGGATCCATGAGGAATCGAGGGAACTCCTCAAATATTATAGGCAACTATATAGTAATTTTAATATTTTCATCGAGAAATCAAGCGTTTACAGTCAAAAAGTAACATTTGATGAAGTGGAACTGGTGAAGAAGATCAGATATGGCTAACGGAACTTGTCACTCGCATAGATATCACAATCAAGATAGTTAAGCAACTATGACAATACAAATAAACATACAATCCTGAATAGTTATATTGAAAATGTTATCATTGAACTGATCTGATGATCATGATGGAGCCGGAAGACAGGTACCGGAACTCCGTAATTAATCAACGTATTCTAGCCGTGTTTGGGCTTATTAGAATTGTCATGAAATGCACTTTGGGTATAAGTTACTATCGAACTGATCTGATGATGGAGCTGGAAGGTGGAAGGTTGGCATGAGAACTTCAAAATAAAACAATGTATCCTAGCAGTATTTGGGCTTAGAACTGTCATGAGATGCACTCTGAATACAAGGTGCCATTGAAAATCTAGTTTTGATGTTATCATCAATGTGTCCACAAAACAACTTCTGAAATATTAAAGGCATTTTGCTTACAATGTTAAAAAAAAATCGCTTCTATTATTTACTAAAATAAAATTGTATTCTTGGTAGTATGCACACGTTTCCACGCCACCTATGAGGTAGTGTGCTGGGCGCGTTTTTTTTAATATGGTTTCCCCGGTAGGCCTATTCCATGGCACGTTATGTGTTGTCTTGATTATCAGATGGCAGATTCCGCAACCTTGTTATCTCTGTCATCGCTCGATCATCGTGTGGTCGATTCAATAATTTATTGGCGTCTAAATCTGATAACACTATGCCTTCCAAACTTCTGACACGACTTAGCGCGACATATATTTGTCCTTTTGCAAAGTTTTTTTTACCAAGGTCGATCACAGCTCTCTCGAGGGTGGTCCCTTGTAGTTTATGGACTGTTACCGCCCAGCTCAATATTAGAGGCAGCATACGACGCATAAGAATCGACAGTATTTCATGCGTCATATTATCATCTCTCTACGGGATCAAATTAAAGATCAGAAAGTAGACAGTAATATGTACCTACTTGTATGATATTGGCTTCAAAATAATATTCTATGTAGAAAAGATATTAACTACGTTGCCATTATATTATAATAAAAAATACACTAAACGGCTAGAAATAAAAAAACTTTTTACAAAAAAAAACCGCCTTCAAAAAAAGACAAACAAAAACGTTCCTGCACTAAAAAGTAAAAAATAAAAAATTGAATTCCTGTAAAGAAACTTAATTTAAAGGTAAACTTATTTGACATTAATATTTTGCAAATATTCAAAATTGTTTACTTCTTTTTGGAGTCGGTGCCAGCCAAGGCAAGGAAATACGTATGGGCAACAATACCTCGAAAAACGACCTCTAACATTTACTATAAAACTACCAAGATACCTATTGCATACCTAGAATAATTAAAACACAAATACAGACTAGACTGTACTCTAAAACAAATTGACACAATTTTCACAATAATTTCTTTTAAATAATAATAATTATACATACGTATAAAAATCCCCTGCCACTTTTGAAGTACTTTGAAATTTTTGAAGCATTAAGTTTGTAAGCATCTGTTTTAAAATTTTATAATCGTGAATTGAAAAAATAAATGGCACAGGATACAACTGCTGGCACCGACTCCAAAAAGAAGTAAACAATTTTGAATATTTGCAAAATATTAATGTCAAATAAGTTTACCTTTAAATTAAGTTTCTTTACAGGAATTCAATTTTTTACTTTTTAGTGCAGGAACGTTTTTGTTTGTCTTTTTTTGAAGGCGGTTTTTTTTTTTGTAAAAAGTTTTTTTTGAAGTCGGTTGAAAATATAAAAATGTCTTAATCATTATTTCAGATAAAATAAACAGAGAATCTTTAGCAGATGTAGAGAAAAGTCTAGTTGTTCTTTGTTTGGATGAGGCTGTTGGCTTGTGGAAGTGTAATGATGCAAACGCCCGTAGAAACCTAGCCGGAGCACAGACAATACATGGCGGTGGCTCGCGAAGTAACGGCGCCAATCGTTGGTTTGACAAAACTATACAAGTAAGTACGAATAACATAATATTACGGGTTCTTGACAATAAAAACTGCTGATAAAAATTACCAAAAGTAGCACTATAATTAAACAACACTAATAACAACTCAAACACACTAATTATTAACCACAATCGCTCTTAAGTCGCACTTGAAGATCGCTTTCGATGTATTCCCTTCTATCGCAGATAGTGCCGCAGATAGTTCCAGAACCTTCTATTGTAAAAACATCTAGAATATTCGAGTACATACCGGCCCCGACTGACCAGATATCGATAGTTCTAGTACCTATCGAAATTTCTAGAAGGATCTATTTAGTTCTACTACTTCATATTAGATGGCGCTAGTCGTAAATTAGTTCTACTTTGTGATACTAGATGGCGCTAGTGGTAACTAATGTCAACATGTACCAGGCATTCATTGTGGCCCGCAACAATTAAACCTAAACTAAACGTATCGAGCAATTTTAAAATAGGTACCCGGACGTAAATATGGCTCATTAAGTTTTATAAAAAAGACTATCACACACAGGAAAGGCACGTATGATCGACAGAGAGTACATTCTCCGACAGCGGTAATCAAAAATGCATTCTTTCTTGTTAATACTGAAAGTACGGAGATTTTACTCGAGGGGGAATGGACTAGATTCCTTTTAACTTCGAGAAGTTACAAAAACAAAACTCATCGATTTAAAATCGTCATTATTACCCAATTTTCAGACACACGTTGATGTTGCATAGCAAAACGTAATCATAAACGCCTGCATTATTATTTTGAAACAAAATTTACACAACAATGTTTCCGCAACTTGCTTATGCCGTGTTGCTGGCGACATGATAGATAAAGCTTAGTATACTCGTTTCCCTCGCAAACAAATTGCGCCATATTGTTTAAGCTGGCCAAATGGAATGTCGCAGGTTGCTGGCACCAAGCTAATGAGTAATAAATAAACGAACTCGCTACATCACAAGTAGCGAGAAAGAATGTTGCTGGCTGGTTGCTCACATTGTTTTCAGTGTATGGCTTTATGGTTACTTGCAGCATTTTAATAAAGCTCGATTTTCTAATTGCTTATTTCAGTTCATTGTTGGTGCTGACGGAGTAACGGGCCTTACCTATGAACATTCACCAGCAGAAGGACAGCCCATAGCTGTTTTAACGGATTTTATAATTAAATATATGTAAGTTCTTGAATTTATAATAACCCCAACTTTGTTGAGGTCCGCTTCCAGTTTGAGGACGTCGCGTTTCAAGTTTGCGTTCCGTTTCCCCATATAACCGCAACATAAAATAATTGATTGTAAAATAATTATCATTAAATGTATTATAAATAATAGAATATATTAAAAACGGTAAAAAGTACCGAATTGTTTCTTGATTCCAATACAAGGCATATTAAAAATAATGGACAAGTTTTGAATAAGGTAATTGCATATTCCCTGTTGTGTACTTAAGTCGCTCTTCTCGTAATTGCTTTATCACCCTCCGACAAAGTCTATTTGTGTTACCGTTAGATAATTTCAACCTACGTCAAGTTTCAATTTTATTGGAATTGTAGTTAAAAGTGGTAAAGGAATTAAAGAGTTGACTGTACTTGCATTTTTGTAATATTTTGCCATCTTTTCGTTTTTCAGTGAACAAAACAAAGCTCCTGAAACCTCGTCATCGAGTCCTAAACAACCGACTCAGTTGAAATTTAATGTGACCGCAGATGTTAGTGGCATGATTGGAAATGCCAAAAAGAATTTAGACGGGTGAGTTTCTTTTTTTTACTTTTTTTTAGGGTTCCGTAGTCAACAAGGAACCCTTATAGTTTCGCCATGTCGTCTGTCTGTCCGCGGTTTAGCTCAAAAAGTATTGGTACTAGAAAGTTGTAATTTAGCATGAGTATACACGTTAATGACGCCGAACAAGTGGTCAAATAAAATTTTGAAAAAAAATATTATTTAGGGTGCCTCCCCTACATCTAAAGTGAGGATGATATTTTTTTTTCGTCCTTCCCATAGTGTGGGTTATCGTTGAATAGGTCTTTTTCGAACAACTCCATAGAAATGTCGATAGATGGCGCTAAGCGTCAGTTGTATCGCGCTATTGTTTCATTCCTAAATAAGTTTTATAAAAAAAAAAAAAAACAGTTGCTACGACAAGTCTTATTCAAATCTCAAAAAAAAAAAAAACTTTCCGTGCAAAATTGTCGGATCAGGTGAGGATTTGTATAGGAAGTCAAATTAGGTAGGTAGTCATGTTTGGCTTTTAGTTAGAGCATGGTACGAAACTATCAGTCAGCGAATACGACCCGCACTTGGCTGTTATAAAAACTACGGATACACTGCGCGTGGCCCGACACGCATTTGATCGGTTTTTTTTTTGAAGTGTCAATTCGCAGCTGACTCTCCTCCTGTACCTCAATAAATTAAGGCCTCGACACAGGGCGCGCGTCAGCGTGGGACTGCCTACGGATATTTATTATTAAATTCGTGCCAGTTTTAAACGCGCATTGGGGTTGTTGCCTGCCGTCTGAACCTGAGTTTACTTTCCTTATAGCACGGGAAGTGTCGTTGCATTTTATTTCTCATCAAGCCACGTCATGTCCGTCATCTATCGAGTACTGACGGTGCGCATGTTCTTTTTGTTCAGGTAGCATGTGTGTTTCTTCCTCAGAGACCATCGTGAAACCGAATGAACAACACTATCGACTCAAACGAAGCGGCAGCATCGTTATTATATTAATATCAGCCGGTATATTATTGTTATTAACTCTTATTTTTTTTTTCTGTGATGTGTTTATGCATGTAGGATGTTGGAAAAATTAGTAATGTATATGCTTATTAGTAGACCATTTCCCGGATGTTAATGACTCTCAAGTCTCAACGAATTGTGTAAAACGGTATGGATTGTGTTTGTTTGCCTATATAGCTGTATTACGCGTAAGCCTATCCATGGCTCCAATACGGTGTCATCTTATAGAGTAGTAGTACAGACGCGCCCATCCATCAGACAAAACTAGTTTACATCGAAGAAACCGATAGTTACAAACCGTATTTTCAAGAACTGAAAGTTTTAACCCTAATGTGTATTTAAATATATTTCAGCTTAGTTCAAAACTTAGAGTTGAACTGCTTCCAGTACGACAAGTATGGAAAGAACTTCATCAAGTCGCAGAAGTTAAGCCCAGATAGCTATCTACAGATGGCAATGCAACTAGCATTCTACAGGTATGAAAATAATATCCATGGTAAACTTCTACTAATTTCAATTTTAAGAGTTAAGGTAAAATAAAATGATACTACTATGCTACTATGTACTACTAAAACGATACACGCAAGGTACAGCATTTTTCTGTGTCATATCTTTCTGTCACTTAGATTTAGATACGTTATACGCTAGAGCGGTTCGCTCGTAAGCATCCGCCCACATTCGCATCGAAAGCACTTACGTGCGCCTGTGGGACTTCTCGCTGTAGTGAATTGCACTATTGAGCGATAGAAAGGTACTTATAGAGAGAAGGAGGGGCTCGTGGCTAAATAACAACGCCCGCACGCTGGTCGATCGAAGGGTAAGCCACACATCCTAAGTAAAATGTAACAGTTCCTTTACTCCATGCCACTCAATACATGTCTGGTTCGTACAGTCACGAACAAAAGTATGTATACACTTGGCTTTATTCAAAAGCGATTTACTCCTTTATTTTTTAATGAAATTTTATGTTGTTACGAACATAGTATTTTCGAACCCATAGGTTTATGTCACAGAACAGATAAAAGAGGTTAGAAAGGAAATAGTTCCTGATTTGTATTAAAACGCGTGTCGCCGCCTGTCTCCTACTCCTGTCTCTCCACTACAAGCAAGACATCAATACGTACGCGAATTACGCACACAAATAAATCACATGCTCTTAGATCGCGTGTTTGCTATTGGTTCTCACACTAACGCAAATACTGCTCTGGACGTACACTCACACACGTGTAAAAGCAAATAGTTACGGCGACCAAAAGGTCGATTAATCATATCGATAAAATTACTGTAATTTTATTAATCAAAGTTTTGCAATTTTTTTAGTTGCGGGTACGGTACGAATAATGTGGACATCCTAATTACATATAAATAAAATTAAATCAAAGTCAATTTAAGGGGGAACATCCGATACTGCTGCGAATTTTTTTTTTTTTTTCATTTTATGCTAGTTGTAGCTCTGTTTTACGTCATAATAATAGAAAGAAAGAAAAATAGCATTTTGAATAACATAAAACGTAAAACAAAGCTACAATATGCAAAAAAACTAAAACGAAATTTTAAATTTCACGGCCATATCGAATGCTAAGTCGAATTAATATAATATAATCTAATTAATGTATTGTGAATTACTCTGTGAAAAATGTATTTATTAACTGTATCATGTTAATTTATGAATAATAGCTGTGCCCGCCGGTTTCACCCGCGTTAATTTGAGGAAAAAGCCTACTAAAATAATATATTCCATTACTTTAAGAGTATTACTTACGATTATCACTTAGTACATTACTATAGAAAGCTAATGACCGGCCGCCTTGCGGAGTTGTTTTAAAACCATGATATCTCCTAAGATATTCATTGAAATCCAAAATCCAATCAAGGACAATTTTGTTCAAAATTAAATACTTGTGATGAGTAACGTATTTATTTGGATGAGGATTAATTAAGAGGGGCAATTCTCTTTATTTTAAGAATGTTCACAGTCTGATCTGTCTCAATCTGTCAAAAACACCTTTAATTTCCCTACATTTCTGACCAGTTTTTGTATTTTTTTTTTGTCGCTGAAATGAAACTGCGACTAGATTTTGAACGTTTTTAATTACAAGAATTGGCCATATAGGCTCTGTGTCCGGGATTAACGTCATTCAAGCGTACAAAGATATGGGCTAAAGTTAGTAAGTAAGCAAATAAATGACACTAGTAAAAATACAAGAATATTTAAATATTGAACAATAATTTAGACTCAATTTTAACGCAAATTTAGAAAACTAAAAAAAAAATTTCATCGTAAACTACTAACCTCAAACCAAATAGACGAAAAACTAACTAAGAAACTGAATTAATAATAATAATCCACATTATACAATAATAAAATTAGTGTTAATAAAAACGAAGTTGTATTAATTGTAACATTACTGAAAATAATCATTCGTATAATACACATACTTAATATCGACATTGTTTACAATTTGGTACAACACTATCGATGCGCATAGATTTCCCTGAATAGATGCTTTGGCTCGACACACGCGGCGTTCGCAGTGAACGCAATACATTGCGCGACCGCTCACGTCGTACAAGATCGTACCCATGTATTGCAAGCAATGTATAATTTTGCATCTGAATGCGATTTTATCGTTTTTGTCTACAAACTACATAATACTTTTGCAATAATTACAAATATCACTCATATTTTAAGGTTTTTGGACTTACCTGTGATAAGAAATCCCTCCTCGGGCCACATTACACTCCTGACTTCTTTTCCGTCACGTTATGATAGCGCAAGACGGCATAATTATTTTTTTCCGTGGAGTTTCGAACGCTGTCACAACAAGAGCGCGATTGTTGAGCGGTGATTCAAATTTCTGTTGACGTTGAGCGTCTGATCAACGTTGCGGCGCGCCTGCCCCGCCCACAAGGCCCTTCTAACCTCTTTTATCTGTTCTGTGGTTTATGTAATGTGTCGTATTCAACAAAAATCAAACAGAAAAGCGAAAAAATCGCAATTGAAAGTTGCCAAGTGTTGACATATTGGTGCTCGTGACTGTACAATCGTACGCAAAGGACATAATATTTCCCATAAACATAAAGGTTGAAAGCGAATTATAGGTACGCTATTAAGTTTTTGGTAGGTACATCTTTAGTTTTTTTTTTAGGTTACACAAAGTACCTGGAGCTCATTATGAATCTGCAGCAACAAGAATGTACGTCGGAGGGCGAACAGAAACCATACGATCATGCTCAATCGAATCCATAGAATTTGCAAAAACGATGTTGAATTCTCAAAGCAGCCCAAAAGAGAAAATTGCTTCATTAAAAGGAGCTATCAATTCTCATAAAAATTACACGGTCCAGGTAAAAATAATATTAAGTTTAGCATAAGAATAATCAGCCCATAATGCTGTCTCACTGCTGGGGTAAAGTACTTTTGGTCCTAGGACATACCGGTTTCCTCACAATGTTTTCTTTCACCGTTTTGAGAGCAGTGGTGATGATTTACATAAAGTAAAGCGCCGGTTAGGGTTCGAACCTACGACCACAACTTGTAAGTCGCGGCCGTTACTACTGGGCCACCACTGCTCAATATTAAGTTTAGTACTTTTTCAGGCAAAAGAGCTAGCCAGCCAGCGCAGCGGGGTGATTGCGTAATGCACTAGCAGTTTGAATGGCTTTCATTTTGACAGTTCAACAACATTCATTGCGTTATTTATTTTGTTAACCAGACACATTTTTCGAACATTTGAAGCAATGGATTAGCAATATCCTTCAAAATGTTTCAGATCCTGATTGATAGTGTGTTACGCAATTAGGGTGCAGCACCCTAATTGCGTAACACTATGAATCTCAAAAATTGTTTTTTTTTTTTTTTATTTAAAATTAAAATTGTTTTATTAATATTAATTCATGAAAAGGGATTAGATTATTTTTCTTTTTTAATTTAATGTGCCGTGTGAGCTTTAAGAGTCATGTCACGTCGTCATTTGAGTCGAGATCAAATGTTACGAGCCGTGGGCATGTTAGAAAATGGTGCTATTCAACGCGTCGTTGCTGAGGTCCTATACACCAGCCAAAACCAGATATCAAGGTTGTGGTCTGGCTATCGCAGTACTGGGGATGTGGCTGAATTGCACGGCACACGGGTAGATATCGTGTTACGACGCAGAGATAGGATCGATTTCTCCAAATGACCGCCAGAAGACAACCCAAAATCACAGCGATGCAACTAGTACAAAAGCTCCAGGAGGACCACCAGCTGCTGGTAAGCGACCAAACCGTGCGAAGGAGGTTGCATAAAGTCGGTCTTCATGCTCGAAGACCGCTACGTGTTCCAGCATTGCGAGTATTGCGACGTGGCAATCGCGGTCGGCGGCTTTTGTGGCGGCATTTACCATGGAGTGACGAACAATGGTCTTTGGTGCTGTTCACCGATGAGTCCCGGTTTGGGTTTTATCCGGATTCACGAAGAACACGAGTTTGGAGAACTCCAGGGAGAGTTAGCCGTCTACGGCACCCTCAGGAGGTCCACTCACACCAAGGCGGGACAATCATGCTGTGGGCAGGAATTTGTCTTGGCGGACGAACCCAGCTCGTTTGTATCCAAGGCAGCATGACTGCACTAAAATACCGCGAAGAGGTAGTAGAGCCTGTTATTGTCCCACACAGAATCCAAATGGGCCAGAAATTTCTACTCATGCACGATAATGCTCCTTCCCATACGGCGCGGCTGATGTCGGCCGCTCTCCGAGACCACGATATTCAAGTTTTGGATTGGCCTGCATAGTCGCCCGACTTAAATCCTATCGAGCATGCCTGGGACATATTACAACGAAAAGCTTTGAGAGATTTCCCGCCAAATTTGAACGACGGAACACAACTTTACGAACACTTTAAAAAAATATAGGACCTCATACAGCAGGAAGACATTGTCAATTTAATTTTAAGTATGAACAATCGATGCCGATGTGTAATTAATGTACACATAACACATTTAATTAATTTGATAGTCCATTATCATCATTTTAAAGCATTCCGCGTCACTACTAGTAATAAATTGGGTTATCATAATAATAAAATCGTTTAAAATAATTTAATTATTTATTTAATGTTGTTTATTTTTTTTATTACGGCAATCCAGTTTAATGCTAGTCACTATTACGTGGAGTGGAATGCTTTAAAATGGATGTTTTTGTTTTATTATATTTTCCCGGAATACAAAAATAAACAACATTAATTAAATAATAATATCATAAATTCCATAAAAGTAAACTCGATGATGACTTAGTTAAACTTAGGTTGGTAAAAAAAAAAAATATATTTTATACTGTTACTTTATTAATATGATAACCCAATTTATTACTAGTAGTGACGCGGAATGCTTCAAACTGATAATAATGGACTATTGAATCAATTAAATGGAGTTTTTCTTTTAACATATTTTATATTTTCAAACTGGAATAACTCAGAAAGTATATCACTTACGACATTTTTGTCAATAGTATTTGTTGTTTGTAATAATTTTCTCTATCGATTGGCATATGTTTCATACCTGTACATCAAAACTCGACTTTTTATGTACTTGCAACTTTAGGTATGCCAGGCTTCATACAAAAATGTTCGATCTTCTTTATTTACTCATACAACCTTATGCTAAAGTAACAAAAACGTAAGAAAATGTTAATTTCGCGGGATACCCTAGCGCTTCCGCTTTAAATATATGAATTCTAGCATTACAAAAAATTACATATTTAAAATTTTATCTCGTTGAATTTTTATTACAGGCACTCCAGGGATTCGGTGTAGACAGACATTTACTAGGATTGAAATTAACTGCAATTGAAAATGGCGTTGAAATACCAAAATTATATTCTGATCCTGGATTTACAAAAAGCGCCCATATGAGGATTTCTACTAGTCAGGTAAGTTTAATTAAATGCGACGTACACACACTTTCCTACATTTTGTCACTTCTTCTTTATTAGTATTATTTATTATTTTGTTTGCGTCGCTGTCAATGCGGTGAAGCAGTCGATTGCCTCGGACACCATGGCCTATCCTGCAGCAAGAGCGCTGGACGGATGGCAAGGCACACCGGCATTTATTTATTTAAGAAAAGCACAGCCACATCACGTACATTAAACTTATGCTAGAATAATCTTAATAACTAAAGGACTAATGTACATGATAATTTCGGCGTGCATAGCATTGATTATATATCATTAACATACAGACATCATCCGTCGGGCTCTTGTTTCCGCCGGGGAGCCAGCTATTTTAGAACCCAATGGCTTGGCACGCGACGATGAAAAGAGGCCCGATGGAATGACCACAATGCCTTTGGTGTGGGATGCAACCTGTGTTGACACCCTCGCGCCATCCCATCTTCCTAGCACGGTGGGCTGTGCTGGGGCGGCTGCTGCAGGGGCAGAAAACCTCAAACGGCGCTAATATAACAACCTTATTGGGAGCTATATGTTTGAGCCGTTTGGGGTTGAAACACTAGGGCCTTGGGGTCCGAGTGCTCATCGAGTTTTTCGGGACATCGCCAAGCGGTTGGTTGACTCTTCACGTGACCAGAAGGCTGGCCTATTTTTAGCCCAAAGAATCGGCGTTGCCATCCAGTGTTACCAGATTCAAATTATCAACTATCGTGCTGACAGATTAAAAATACCATGTTTTTGGCTAAAATTACCGTGCATAATTTTAAAAAAATACTGTGTAATTACCGTGTAAAATGCAAGAAAAACCGTTATGAATTATTGATATATTATTTGAATTTAACAATTCTATAACAGATTTACTGACTTAGTCTAAAAAATTATCACTTCTTGCTCATATATACTTGCAGTCATTTTCATTATCATGAGTATCATACACCAAGTAAAAAAGAAAGGATCATTCATCATATACGACCAATTTGCAATATAGACGAAACAAGTGGACTTAACGGCGACCGTAAAACCTTTTTTATTTAGTCATATTACATAATCGTACTAAGTTCGGGGACGGGGAGTCCCCAATGGGGATTCTTCCCCTGCAATGACAAGAACAAATAGTGTAGCGACAGAATGCTGTAATTACGTTTCGTTTCCCGTATTATTTTATAAAATTGAGCTAGTTTTTTTTTATAATTATTTGTTAAATTTACACGGTAATTTAAAGTTAAAAATACCGTAGAAAATAACACGGTAGTGAAAAATACCGTGCTTCTACGGTAATTACCGTGTATCTGGTAGCACTGTTGCCATCTAACGTAGTAATGCTGCCAGCCTTTTCTATATGTTTTCGTATTATAATACTTGTATATATATTTTAGTGTTAGCTTGTAAAAATAGTAATTAATCAGTGTATGTTAAATAAGTATTATTTTGTTCTTTCTTTTTGATCGAATGTTGTGTTTATAGATGTGTATAGTATAGCTATAGAGGTTATATAAAGTTATTTGCTAAGTGTCGCCTACGACAGGGGCTCTTCCCCTGTCGTAGGCGACACTGTGATATCTGTTGATGTCTGAAATACCTACAGATTTCTTACATCTAGATCAGACAGAGATGTTCAATAATCTGCGGGGTAATTGCGTAACACATTATCAGTAGCAATTGCTTTTATTTTGACGGTCAAAAACATTCATTGCGTTATTTACGTTGTCGAGCAGACAAATTTTTCCAACATATGAAGCAATGGAATAGCAATATCCTTCAAAATCATTCAAATTGAGATTGATAGTGTGTTACGCAATTAGGGTGCTCTTCATAGAAACAAGTGTGGTGGTGGTGGTGGGTGGTGTGTGTGAATAAACACTATATTAATTATTTTTGTAAATTTTTGAACAAATAATTTATACTTATACTTTAGCCACATCCATACTGTGCGACAAATTATACAGAAGTCCGAAGAGTATAATCGGCCTCTACGTCTTGCCTTTGCGGACTATGACAAAGCTTTTCACCCTATCAAGCTGCACCCTAATTGCGAAACACACTATCAATTACAATCTGAATCATTTTGAAGGATATTGTTAATCCAATGCTTCATATGCTCGAAAAATTGGTCTGCTCATCAACGTAAACGACGCAATGAATGTTGTAGAACCGTCAAACTGAAAGCCATTGCTACTGTTAGTGTGTTACGCAATTACCCTGCTGGTCTGTTTTGGAGTCTCTGCAGTGATGCCAAGTCGACTGGCGATACATCCAAGTGCTGTTTGTTGAGCGCTACAGAGAACACCTTCTTTCCAATTTTCATCGATATAGTGCAAAAAGTCCCCAAGTAAAATGGCTGTGTGACTTCCGGATGGACATGACGAAATTATAAGGGTGCCGTTTTTGCCATTTGGCTACAGAACTCTAAAAAAGCTCTTACAAGTATCCATTTCTGAGTTCAGACTAATTTCTATTACTATCTGTTTATTCCAGGTCGCTTGCAAGTGTGATGGATTTATGTGTTACGGGCCACTAGTGCCTGACGGCTATGCAACATGTTACAATCCCAGAGATAACGACATCAATTTCGCCACCTCCGCATTCGTCGAACATCCAGACACCGATTGTAACAAATACAGAAATGCTTTGGAACAATCCCTTCAAGACATGCATGATGTTCTTTTAAAGAATGTTCCTTCGAAACTTTAAAACATTTGTATACTTACCTTTGTGCATTGATCTATAATCGTATTACTACATCCATAATAATCATAATAATATGGCGATACTATGGTCGTGTAGAACTACGGCGAGCTGGCTTTGGTTTTTATTTTCCTATGCGAATATTCAGTATGGCCATAAGGCAGGTAAAAGAAGGGACACACTTTTACGGAGTGAACTCATGAACATGACCGACTTTTGCTCTGTGGGACTGACTATAAAATCAGCTGTTCTATATATTTGATCGTTTCTTAGGCAAACAGCTGATTGTTTTTTCATTTCAGACTTGGTCAAATTAGCCCAGCCACTTTACCTCTTAAAGTATAGTCGACGTCGTAATTGCTTAACTTTTGACAAAATTGAAACTTTACTCAGGTTGAAACTATCTAAATATCATATTGGTGTTTTTAAGCAATTACGAGGGAGGTTGATTATGCAAAAACTGCGGATTTAAATGACTAGTGAAATGTTTCTGTAAAAACTATTAGATCATGTTTTTTAGCAAATAACTAAAAAGTTGACTTTTTTTTTACCGCTTCCGCTTTTTCTACAAAATAGGCCTGCGTATAAACTTGGCCAAGTACTTGTCTTATTTAACCTTTTGAACGCCACGGTCGGCTATAGCCGACAAATGAAAACTGGCCCAAACCGCCAGTGTCGGCAAGAGCCGACAAGAAAACGACATTTTTAAAGCATGAAATAAATACATTAAATAAAATTTTCTATGTTTCTTTTTACTATTATTTAAGAATTTATTAATGGTATATTGCAAAATGGCACAAAGATATATCCATTAATTACATTTCACTAGAAAAAATAATCCTCAAAAATTGCTAATCGAAATCCTTAAAAAGGTGTTCTTCCCCACGCCACAGTCGGCAAGACACGACAGCTAGTGATGGGCAAGTAAGGTAACTTATATTTCAAATTTATGAAATATTTTATTAAAAGTAGCTTACTATTACTTTGACCATTATTGTTTAATAACAACTATTTGTATCCGAATATTTCTAATGCATTAATGCATAATAATATTTATACAATTGTGGAAAAAGAACATAATTTATGTGTATCGATCGATAGTTTACTTTCCACTCTCGCGCATCCCTACGCAACAGCTTATAGACAGTAATAAGTAATCTGTCTGTACGCCAGAGTCGGGAAGACCCGTCAAGCGGTGACGTCATTAGCGATAAGGGAGACTGCTAGTGATTTCCTACGTTATTATTATTATGATCGGTGGTAATATTTGTAACGGCGTTATTACTGTGCGAGTGTATAAAATTAATAATAAAAATGGCTAGCAGTGAAATGACTACTGAAGAACTCCTTCGTGTATTAGGAAGTGTAGAAAACGATGATGAATTTTCAGAAGCTGAATCTCTAGACGAGGATGATTTAGAGGTAAGTTTTATTATTTATAAAATCTTTCTATAATTGTTAGTATAGTTAGGTATATAGTGTTTGTTTAATATCATGTAAAATGATGCATTAGGATAACAAAAACTATAGGTAATATAAAAAGTAAAATGGTCATTTTAATCTATTACTTATTTAGTTTATTATGTAACAAGTAATAAACCTGCTTATATTTATTTTGAATGTGAATTTGAATGGTTTTTCCTCTTAATACTAATACTACTAATACTGTACTAATATTAGTATAATAATAATACTAGTAGGTACCTATAGAAGCTGCCACAACCACAATGTCACATCCCTACTCGCCTGCGAGGAAATTGTCAAAAGTCGTGCTAGCCACGCCAGAGTCGGGTCTTCCCGACAGCGGATGCCGTCACGAACGAGATTAGTGATGTACCTTATTACTATTTGATTTATTCGTTTGTAGTTCTAATGTCTGCTTTTAGGTTGTTTAGAACTTTGTAACTGCTGTTAAACGATATTATGATAAAAATAGGGTCAAATTAAATAAAAGAATGATGAAACGAGTATTATTTTATTGAAAAAACATGTGATGAAAAGCAAAGATTAATTGGTTATCGATAACTTTTCGATAAGATGTTGCAATCCCTATTTTTTTTGTAGGTATTTGCGCTGAATTTGTGGCTTGGCGTGGAAGGGGCGCCGATGCGTTTACGCTCTGGCGTTCAAAAGGTTAAAATTATGCTATTTTGTTGTTTTATATTTACAAAACAATGCACCTGCCGTTTTACCTCTCCACCACTTTTGGTGAACTGGTAGAGAATACCCAAAGCCTTAAGTCTGCCTTTGTACCTTATGTGTTGCCTAAAGTATAATAAATAAATAAGACGTGTCTGCGACACTTTAGGGTTCATACTAAAATGGTAAACAAGGAATCCTTATGGTGCGAACGCACCTAATCCTACTGTTTATGTTATGTACCTACTATGGTTGTGGGACTAAAATCATTTTGATAAGTTTTATACTAAAAGGTGTCGGATCGAAATATTAAATTTGTAGTTTATTCCCAAAGAATCTGATGAAAGCGTAAACAAACCCTGTTCAACGCAATCACTGTCTAAAAGCCTTAGTAACACGTTCTGTATTTAGAAGGTTTTCACTTATCTTACCACTTTTTCCACCTATTATTGTTTGAATAACATTGCCTATTAATAAATGATTATCATTGAAAAATCTACTAAGTCTACTAAATTTTAGGGTTATAAAGTATTCAAATAATCAAATCAAAGCACTCATTTTTATGTGGCACTACAAACTGTCATATACAGGCGCTGAAACGTTTTTTTTTATTTGTTTAAATTTCATCAGATTTTGGAACGTATATACCTACTTATATCTATCAAGAGGAAGATTTTTACAGTTTCCGTTTTTGTAATTTGTTGTAAAGCTAAATGTATTCTGCTTTTTTAATAAAAAAAAGTTACCTATATTTGTTTTACATATTCATTTCATCATATTGTCAATATAAGAATTTTCTAACCCCGTGTCCTAATACAAAGCGATCGGAGAACCAAAACGCACACATTTTTGGTCTTTGTATACGACATTTGCGCATGTCATAATACGAGGATCGCTTATAAGTAGTAGGACATGCTCTAATTAATATCAATTACCAACCTACACACGTTGTGTAATCAGAACTTCAGGTTTTTTAAACTAACTAATCAAGAAACTGCACTTAGCTGAGTACTAAGTTTTTAAACACACACTCGTGTTTTAATTACTCTTAAACTCGAAAACTCTTAAGTTCTTTTTGGGCTTTTTCAACTGACGATACTCATAGCCGATAGTATTTGTTTCCTGTGTGGGTTTCGATGTTTAATATGACGCGCCTAAGTAACATTACGAAAATAAAAATAATCATTTGCTTTTCATTCACATTTGATTCGGCCTTATTTGTTGAGCAAAGCCAAGAAGCAATAATTACTACACACATTCGGCCCGTGTCGATTGGCATTGTTATTAGAGAAAAATTAACTAGTTTCGAAATCTTGTAAAACTTAGCCCTCTTTTTATGTCATAACGTTTAGTTTCTGGAACGTTCAAGAGCAATAATTGCATGTCATAAATCACGTTTTGCCATTGGCCCCGTCGTGTTTGGTTTTGTTATATTTATTTACCTTGATAAGTACTAACGCCCACGGTGGAGCAATCTGATGATGGAGCTGGAAGGTGACCATAGGAATTTCTCAACTATGCACGCTATCTCCTTCATGTTTGGACTAGTTAGACTTGTTTTGACAAGTACTTTAGCACTGAATGAAGTCCAGGGTCTGATAGTGGAATTGGAAGGTGTCCAAAGGAGTTAAAACGTTCTTAGTTAGTACTTTTTAGTTCCATAGCTCAAATTTAAAAGCTTATATAAAAATGATATTTTTCGTATACTTATTTTTATTTTAAAAGCACACTATAGATCTTATTAATTACACCAATACCAGTTTTAAACGATAAACTTGAAACACTTCAAGCTCACTTCACCTAGGTTGTCACGGTGAGATTTTGCAGGATCGGCTGTTGATTGTTATCTTAACGTTATTAAAGTTAAAGAAGTTAAAATGAATTCAAGATGTGATTAAAGATCAGCGTGATAAGACTATGAGGATGAGGAATATTCCAGTGATGACAAAGTGATATTTATATTGAAGAAGCCAGTTCTCTACAATCACATTCTACTCTCAATGAAAGCTTCTTTACGTAAAATAAATACTATGATTTATAGGTATAGGTACAGGTCAATAGATGTTTGTCATTTACACAATACGGATGTTAAAATAAAAGTCATCGTTTATCTATATATGTATATAAAAATGAATCTCTATTTCGCTTGGTCACGCTATGGCGTGACCAAGTAAGTAACTTGAGAACGACTTTACCGATTTCATCCATCTTTTTTTTTTAGTTTTCTAATACTTTGTAGAAGGTTCTTAGGAAAAAAAAAATAAGAAAGTTGCGTAGAAAATGTAAGAATTACGCTTTTACGCTAAAACAGCTAAACGGATTTGGATGAAATTTGACACATGGGTAGACCATGCTCTGGATAAGCACATAGGCTACTTTTCATTTTGGATCGCAGACGAAGTCACGGGCAACAGCTAGTGAGCAATAAATCAACATTTATCTGTATCTCTATCTGTTAACTGAATTGCAATTTGCAACTGTGTGCAATTCTGTATAGGGATATAGGGTCCATTCGCACGCTAAAGCGAAATCGATGCGAATAGGTAGGAGCGGATGCTTATCTCACTGTAACAAATCGTTCGTTTGGATGAACAGGGTATTAACTCAAAATTTACGATTTTTAACCTAAAAACACAGTTCTACTAAATATCATGCGATCTTTGTAATAAACGTGGTTGCATAACGATATAACGTCAGATTGGCGGGGGTGCGGGGTAGTATCTTCGTCCTTTTCGCACTTTTTTGCCTGCCCGTTTGAACAACACTGTCGTATTCAGTCTTACTCGCGAAGTTGTGGTGAGAAGACGTCGTTCGTTTGTGGTACACAGTTTTAACATTGAAAAACGCTGTATGCATTAAAAGGTGAGTTCTGTTTGAATACTATTATTTTGTGAAATAGAGCAATAACTTCAAGATAATACACTCTTTGCGATAAGTTGTTGCATTTGGTTATTAACGGGTGTTTTTAGATTAGAGAACTAATTTGAGATACTACTATGTTCACAAAAGTTTTTTTGAATTTAGTGTAATTCTTTCTCGATGAAAAATTATTAATCGTGAAATAATATCATGTAAATTTAAAATAATTTTGATTTTTATGGTTTGTATTGGTTATGATTCTTTATCGTTTAGAAAAAAATTAAAAAGAATAGAATTTAAACTAAAAAGTGTTATTTTCAACATAATTTGTGGTGTATTTCTTTGAATTATGCAAAAAACTCTTTTCTATATAACTACAGTTTTAATTTTACAGAATGATTTCACAAAGAATAAGGTTAATCAGAAATGCTGTCAAACCACCTGACCCAAGAGAAGTATCCGTTTCAGTTTCTCATGATGGGGCCTTGGGTATGTCTACTCAAGGTATTTTTTTAATGATATACCTATATGTATGTATAAATATTTAATATACCTACTTATATTTAAGTATCTATGGGTATTTCCTTTAAAGATTATCAACATTGTATTTGCTTGTTAAGTTATAAATAAATTTAATTGAAAAAAATATAATTCCTCAGTATTATAGAAGCTTTTATGAAAACCTTTAACTATTTTTTTTTATATAAAACAGTTGACTTTGACTTGTGTTTTGAAACTATTTACTTGTTTATGATTATTACCTACCTTTCAATTTTATTTAGAAGTACTCTTTATGTTTTTTAAGTCTAATTTTCTCTCTAATATAAGATTTTGTGAAGATTTCATTATGATTATTTTTATTCTGGTTCCTATAATCCTAGTCGAATTAAACTGAGCCTAACTGATTAGTAAAGTAAGTGAATTGTTGCAATGTGCCATCATTAAATTATAAACGAAGTTAATTATAAGTACTCCACACAAAAACTGTTATAAATTAGTACAAAACCAACGACGGCCTTTTGTGTGCTCAAAGCGTAGCTAGTGATTTAAATTAGTTTTAAATAATAAGCATAGCTAAAAACAGGTTGTAAAACTATTTTCCATGTGATTTTTTTTAAATAAATAAACATTTAAGTATTAAAATTCTGTTTTTATTTTGTATTATTTTAAAAACTTATTCCTCATATTTGTGAAACATGGTAGTATTATGAATGTTCCTTAGATATAACTAAATGAATTAAAAAATCATAAAAAATAGGATGGCATAGCAAATAAAAACATTATGTTAAAATAGTGGCTTAAAAAAATTATCGAAAGATCGAACATAGACCCTTAAAATTGCATTTTAAGAAAATTTAATTTTCTAGTTAGTACTTTGGTATATAAGTATTTTTTTGTGTAAAAGGGTATTATTATGTTCTTGTCTGTAGAATTCCTATTTTTTCTCATTAATAGCATAATTGAGAAAGTCATGAACTGAACAAAAACGTTATCAATAAAGTAAGCTTGAAAAATATATAGGTGAGGTTAACCAATTATTTATAGAAATGGAAATATATTGATTTAAAAACTTCAAATCGCTCTCCTGAAAAACAGGCTTTTTTGAGTTAATACCCTGTTCATCTGGACCAACGAAATGATGCTTCATATAGAAGCGTCATTTGCTAGAGTATAGAAACTGATCTGTGCTTTTGTAATGGATTTAACGCTAACGCATAGTCCTTAGCGTGTGCGGAAAACGCTTGGATTTTGTCTAGGCCCCATGATTAGTCTAGCGAGAAGCCTTGGGTGCGTGTCTACCTACTTAAGGGTGTCTTGGCATTGGACATTGGTCTGCTGTAGGTAGGTGCCATAAGAGTTATCGTCGGGTAGACGCCATTTAATTCGCCGATATGTAGGTACAATCATGACGGAACCTACAATACTTAGATGGGCATCTACGTACTTAGGTATCTTGCGAGAAACCTTAAGAGCAAGGCTGAAGCTAGGGTTAACACCGCTTTTTGGATGTTAATAAATATTGTGTTATGTATGAGTAGGGTTTTTATAACTAATTTTGTATTCGTGCCGGGAAGGTTTGCATAGGTACCACATAGCTTATGACTGCACAATGTGTGCAAAATCAAATACTTATAAAATATAAATATTTTGGAAAATGCAGCTGTACTACCTTTTGCCCGCGGCTCAGCCCGCGTGGAAGTCGGTAATCATACCACGGAAATGTACTACCTACCAGGATAGAAAGTAACTATGCCCTACGATTATTTATGTTTAATACGGTTTCTGTAGTATTAATCGCGTGATAAAACAGGCATGTCCTAGTACCAAAAAAATCGAAGATCTGTGATATCCACAACGCGCACTAGGCCCGCGTGGTGGGTTCTGGCCAGTCCCTATCACAGACAGGAGGCCTGTGACCCAGCAGGGAACGTTATAAGCTGATTCGTCCCTCGCCAGCCTAAACTTTTCCCAACTATGTTGTGGTCGGCTTCCAGTCTAGCTGGATGCAGCTGAATATTAGTATTTTATATGGAGCGACTGTTCTACGGTAGTTATGCTATGCAAACCTTAAATTAAATACATATACCGTAAATTATTTTCAAAAGAAACAATTTACGTTTATGCAGCTTCAAAACCCTAGCGTCGGTTGACAGTGCCATTAAATCACTATTATAATAACAATGCAAATTAAACTCAGCTCAAGTTCAATAATACATAGTATGATTGTGAATCGTCACACCATGGAGACTGGTTACACTGAAAAACATAGTGGTCATAAAATTGAATGAGCAGTAGGCATGGGTTCGATATATCAAAACGTAACTTATATCGGATATGTGTTTAATATCATACCATATCGATATCTAAATATACATAACCGTTTTCACAAAAACTTCATCGAGCTATGGTTTCATCCATATCCATATCGCAACAACGAAAACGAACTACGAAAACGCAAACTTCACATCACGAGCCGATATGGATATGACATCGACGGTTTTCATTCGCATTGTCTCTGTCTTACCATTCAATGTTTTACTGGCGTAAAAGTGATGAAGCGAATATCACGTAACTTCGGCTAGTGATTGGTTATGCGTAATATCTATATCTTAGCTCGCTAGCAATAAGGTCTAGTTTCTATTTATTTAGTTACAACAAAGATTCCATAAGTTAGCAACTTTCCGGCGGCTACTCGATATCAGGGGGAAATTGATTCTTTAAACTAGACCTACGTTCAATAGATTTAAGGTTGAATTTATGTTGTTGGAAGAATTGCATCGAATAAAAGTGTGAGTTTGCGTTTCGTTCGTTTCAGTTACTTGTGCAAATCGTACTACAGATCGATATCTGAAAACGGTTTTCGATATCGATATGAAAACTGAATATCGGTTACATATCCGTTAGCAACTAAATACGAAAACGACCATGTCTAATGAGCAGTGAATAATGCTTTTAAAGGGCGCGTTCATAAGACACAAATTTAATCGCGTTGGAATAGTTTTTGAATCGTGCACGCGTTGTGAACTGTGCTGTGCAGTCGCCTTTAAACATTTTGTCATAACGTACCTACTCATTCATAATGAACAAGCACACGCATCGCGATGGCAACGCGTTTGATAATCGGGTAGCCGAGCGTGCGCGGCATGCTTGATCACTAAACATGTGTCCGTAATGACAGGAGACGTAAAGAATTAATTCCAAAGTCTGAGGAGAGAGCGGCGAATGCGCGAAACACATGGTGTCGCGCTCAGAATATCGAGTTCGTGTGAACGCGCCCTAAAGGTGTAGCAGAAGTTATAATAATAATGCGATATTAATGTCAACTCGCCGTACTAACACTAACTAAAAACAAAAACAGATTTCACATAATATATTGCACGCAGGAATGACAATAAAGCAAAAAGCTTAAAAATGCAAAGGTACACTCTTTTTACAGTTTTTTTTTTATTGTCGACTTTACGCCTTGTGTAAAAATAACAATTTGTACACATTGTTATTACCTCGTAACATAATTGTCCCGGCAGAAAACATGTTATAAATGAAATCTTTAGATAGACCTTATTCAGAGAAGAAAAACTAAACCCCTTATTAATAAACGCGGAGTAAAGTTAAAACCAGTATTGAGTTTAATTGTTTAACTATACATTTTTCGAGGTTTAAGATTAGCATATTATTATTTCGAATTTATAAGGTAATAAGGGGGTATTATGTAAACAAACAACTGCTATTTTTCAAATATTGCCTTTGATAAGAAGAACCTGTCACAGTATTCATTGAAATCAAGGTAGACCGCGAAATTCCAATTTTCTTAAGTTTTTTGCAATTTGCTGGTCAGTACTAAGTTGTACATTGATTAAAATGTGATTTGCGGCGGTAACAAATAAGTATTTACAGAATTATAATCATTAAAGTCATCAAAACAACTCGCTAAGATCAAGTAATCCTACGAATGACTATTTCATGAAATCTTGACATTTTAGGATTATGCAAACTTAACAAGTTGTATTACTGATCCTAATGATTATAATTCTGTAAATACATATTTGTTACGGCCGCGAATCATATTTTAATCAACGTACAACTTAGTACAAATTGCAAAAAACGTAAGAAAATTTTAATTTCGCGGGCTACTTTGGAGCATCCATCTTAACCCATAACCGTAGGTAATTCGGAAGCCGTGGTTAGCTTCTATTTTTTTTAAATGTTTTATTTATGGCTAACATGAGATTTAACCTCATTAACAGCAGATTAACTGATCGGCACCAAAATTGCACAACATACAAGAAGGATATTCATAATTCACTGCTTTTTTTAAATTATTCGTCTGCTCGAAAACGTAAATAACGCAATGAATATTGTAAAATTATTAAAATCTAAAAACTTTGCAATTTTAGACTAGGCAATTAGGGAGGGAATATTGCGCAAGTAGGCTACTGATATAAAAGTGAAATTGATACCAATATAAACGCAATACTATTGTGGTGATAGATTGGCCGAAATAACAATAGCAATCAGTTTTGATACATCGCGATCGTTGTATATTTTTTTAACATTGTAACTTTCTTTCACTTCTTTGAATAAAGTCTATCCTTAGTTTTTCTTATAATAATTGTCGTCTCTTGTGATTAATAAAATGCTTTTAATTCTTCTGCAGTGTTCAAAAATATAGCTACTTATAAAACTTTACTAACATAGATCATAAATAATAATACATTTACAATATGGACAAGCCCAACATTATGAATAGGTTTGCAGCAAATACATTTGTCAAACAGACCTAGTCATTGCCAAATGACTTATTAGTTATTACATTTTACGCCATTAGCGCATGTAAGGGTGTGTTCCATTAGGAGCGCACGTTAAAAGCCGCTACATTTCTTATGAACTGGTGGGACTCAAACCTTATTTATCTTAAATCTACTATTTGTTGCTATTTATCTATATATGCACGTGTGACTCCCGGGAGTAACAACAGTAGATAATTTACTGTCTCA
Source organism: Apamea anceps (assembly GCA_951799955.1). Taxonomy (NCBI): domain Eukaryota; kingdom Metazoa; phylum Arthropoda; class Insecta; order Lepidoptera; family Noctuidae; genus Apamea; species Apamea anceps. The sequence continues at coordinate 10,846,482 of OX637505.1, read as the reverse complement.
TTAGTCAAAATTTGGTATATACTCCAGTTCCTCTATTTATGAGAAAATAATATCGCTATCGTCATCAGTAAAGTAAATTAAGAAAAAACGGATAAGTGCGAAAACGACACGCACCCTGAGGGTTCCGTCTCAACATTGTGCCCGGTTGCTCGTATTTCCAAGTCCGGAGTGAAGAACAAAATTAACTTTGTAGTCTAAAAAATCTTGATACAGTGGACTGATTTGAATTAAATGTAGACTAAATGTAACTTCAAGATACAGCCTATGAGTTTCCAATTTCGGATTGAAGGTCAAACATGTTCTCCAAAACATCGATCAACATCACGGTCGCAAGCAACTGCAAGTGTAAGTTTGTAATCGCAAAACAATCGGATTTTTTTCCTTTACTGACTGTAACCTTGCTTCTTGACTTTTATGTTGGTAACTTAACGGGAACTACCATATAGGTTTCAAAAAGAGAGATAACCATGAAAGTAAGCTTATTTTTTATATTTTAATTTAAATAAATGCGAGACATTATTGACCTTATCTCTTTATTACGTTGACAATAGATCTTATAGGGAAGTGTTCCTTTTTTTTCCTTTTCATGTAAAAGAAAAGTCTTATATTTAAATCGGCAAAGGGTAACAAATCGGTCAGCATCTCTAAAATTTTCTCATGTATAGAGGAACCGGTGTTCGCGTGGTCAACCTGGAGAAAATGCAAAAAATTGAAAATGCTTTACTTAAGTGAATGGGATTTTCCAAAGATCAAGCGACATAGATGAATGGATACCACAAAATGTGAAACAGGCAACAAACAAACAATTCTAGAACTCCCAAGCCTGGGGTTGGTTGAAAGTAACACAAGTTCAAGAGACGATCGATGACGATATATTACATAACGGATATACTGTTCGAAAATAACGCATGATATAAACATTGCTTCGAAATAAAAGTACTATCACTTCCATAAAATGAAGAAAAGTTTTATTGAAAAGTCTTATCGTGCGCTCCCAATGGGACACCCATAACATTCTAAACACAAAATATAACGTGGAATGTACACTAATATAAATTATGTCAAAACAAAACAAAATTTATGACAATTAAATTTATTACTAGGATAATAATTCTTAACCATAAGTATGATTTCTGTTTAACTCTATTTATCGCGAGATCGGTTAGCAAGCGCAATTGTCCCGCGCGGCCGGAGGCGCGGCGAGCGGGCGGCCCGGCGATGCCGGCTTGTGCTGCACGCCGGACTCCGCAGCGTTCAGGTCCAGTCGCCCATCTTGAATGCTCTGATATATTTTCTTAGCTGTCTCAAGAAAGGCTTCCTCCACATTTTGACCACTGCAATTAAAAACCGTGACAATAAATACTATCAGTGTGGACTATCATCATCACAAAATTATTGTACAGTCAACAGCAAAAGTAGATGATCAAAATCAGAAATTCAATACTAATGATCGGAGTTCGCGTCAGAACTGTGTGGCGTGGAAGTGATTCAAAAGTATGTGACTGTAAATTATACCAAACATTTAGTACTAGTACGCCACACAGTTCTGACGCGAACTCCGTTCATTAGTATTGAATTTCTGATTTTGATCATCTACTTTTGCTGTTGACTGTACGAACATTTCCAACAGGGTTAAGAACTGAAAGGTTCTCCGTGCGATGGCATCACTGTTGAGGGTTATTTACTGTCATTGTGTTTCTATTAATGTTTAGTTTTAACTACAAAAATGTGTGACGTGAATCTTTTACAAAATTAAATAAAATAGCCATAGGTAACTCTAATAAACATTCATTCGAGTAATCAAAGATATCAATCAAGAGAAGAATGTATATTTGAGTTATAGTAAGTTTCTATGTCAAAATGTTAAAAAGGAACCTTTATGGTGCGTCTAGTCTGTCTGTCACAGTTGCTTCTTTCAGCAACTAGGTACTTATGCTATTAACATGAAATTTCGAATAGTTTTAAATCATGCTTGCCCAACCGATCCCAATAAAGGAAGAAACTTAGCAATATTGCTTTTGTTTTCAATATGATTGTTCTACGAATATCTAATTCAATGGTTTTATTGAATTAGATATAATATTATATTATGAATTAGATATGATATATAATAGATACACCTGCACCGTAATTGCGTAACACAGGATCAATCGTAATCTGAATCATTTTGAAGCAAGTTGCTAATCCATTGCTTCATAAGTTCGAAAAATTTGTCTGCTCAACACGTAAATAACGCAATGAATGTTGTTGAACTGTCAAAATGGAACCGATTCCTATTGTGTGTTTCGTAATTAGGGTGCTGCTGTCAAAAATACCTACGTCGCGTCGGTTATCACTAAAAAGATCGTTCAGAAAAATCTAAAAACTTACGTCTTGGCGCTAGCTTCAACAAACATGAGTCCATTTTCATCAGCAAATTGTTTTGCTTCTTCATATGTAACATCTCTTTGGCCATCTAAATCTGATTTGTTGCCAATTAAGAATATCACAGTGCTGGGGTTAGTCAGGTTACGTGTGTCTGTAAGCCAGCTACTTAGATGATTGTAAGTGGATCTGAAAGCAAAACATAACGTCATAACATCACGCCTTGTTTCTCCTCGCCTTGTTTCCCTTCAAGGGTTGGACAAAGGTGTACATATCGTACACTCACTTTTCGATAGTTATGTTTAAGTCCCATATGGGAGAGTCTTCCAACTGGGCACGCGTTACCGTAGTCGACTTGGAAATCTCTAAATAGAGTTCGAACCCAAGCCGGCCGGGGCAAAGACAATCTCCACAGATGGAGGTTCACGGACGGCTCAGATCTCAAGTGCATAAGCGGCACCTCCCCGCAGACAATGGCCCACTTTATATCCTGCGCCGCATACCCTGTCACCTGTGCAGTTGACCTTATGACTCCGTCAGTGAGCGGAGTGCGCGCAGCAGTGCGGGTTGGTAGATGTCACATGTCTTCAAATTTTTGGTTCTAGGAGTTTTCTCACGATGTTTTCCTTTACCGTTTTGAGAGCAATGGTGATGAAATTATTTACACAAAGTAAAACGCTTGTCTGGATTCGAATCTTCGACCTACAACTCGTAAGTCGCGGCCGTTACCACTGGGCCAGCACTGCTCGGAGACAAGGTTAAGCGTCAATAAATCTATGAATATATAACAATGGCTCTTGTGATACAATGAATTGATGATAGGAACTCCTAGTACAAGAGCCAGAGCTACACTGATGTTTGTGTCTTAAAGACAAAATAAATAAATAATTATTGTAACTTAACTTTAAGCAACGTTTTAAATAATGAGGATTACGGACAACCAAAACCGAAATCTTTTTGGTATACACGGCTTCTATGAATAATTACTTAGAAGAGCAGAATATTTGTTATTTGCCTAGGATGAAGGTATTTACAATAAGATGAGACATAGTATACAGGGTTGAACGTAAAAGCGGTGAAAGTCCACTAAATATTGATGATACCAATTTTTACTCCAAGGAAAAAATTATATCTTTAAACAGTATTTTTAGCATTCATTTTTTGACGTGACAGCGTCTTATAATTCGTTGGAGCCGGCTGCACGCATGAAAAAACATGACGCATGCATGCGGCGTTACCTCGCTCTGAGGCGTTCCATTAAAATTTTCTTTTGAAAAATTAAACCATTCAATCAGTATTTTCTTATGAGGTTGTCACGTTCAACTAACGTCAGTAAACCGACTTTACAGACAACCGTTTTTTTTTTTTTTTTGATAATCTGCCTGAACCGGTTCTTATCGAACCAACTCAAATCAAATGCGAAAAGTTAAAAACAGAAAAGAAGAAAGTTAAAAATGAAAACCCAACTACGACGAAAACGCCAACTAAAACGGTATAACAAGACATATTGTAAAACGTAATATAGCTTACGATTCGTGTGACATCATGACGCTTCCAACGATACGTCGTTTTTCAAAAGACGACAAGTAGTTTAGGGGTTGTAAGGAAACAGATGAACAGTCATAGATACATACATAGTCTGTTAAAATTATAACCATCGTTTGGCTTTACCGTATTCGGGTAAAAACATAACCCTTCCTTTTGGTTTTGGCGTAGTCGGGTAAAAAATAAGATTGTATTTTCATGGCACCAATCGATGGGGTTAATCATGCGGGAATTCTCTGTAGTAAACAATTGGCTCTAATAATATTCCTCCAAGGTTTTTATAAGAGGGTAAAGAGTTTATATTTCGGCCCCTTAACTCACCACATCTACAATATCACACACCACACACAACTCAGCGTTAAAAACTGGATTTTATCCATCCTAGTGCTAACCTCCAGTGGGAAGGATAAAATCCAGTTTTCGCAAGTTGCTCCTGAACCGAAATCTTTAAATAACTCATATTCAGTCGATGAGTATCGACAACGACCGATGTTTGTTTTTGAATTGAATTTGAATTCAGACACACAAGTCTGTTGTACAGTTGATCAAAGGTGATTAAAAATAAATATGATATTGAATTTGTTCGAGGCTCACAAAAAGACGCTCAATTACTATAATTAGCGTGTTGATTACTACTTTTAGGAAATCAAAATGATGTTGTGTTCAAAATGATCTATATAGAATAGAATATAGAATACTACTGCTAATCACATTGCTCACTTGCTCCGAATTTAAGTAGGTAGATACCTACCTACCTACTTAAATACAAAGCAAGTGAGCAGGTGAAGGCCAACTTAAAAAAATATTATAAAAAGTACAAAGTCATACCTAATACTTAAAGAACAATGGACTAGGAAAAACAGAATCTATTATGTGTTATACATCTGTCATAACGGTTTTCTTCGAGAATAAGCAAGGTAGGAATTTGAATTTTGAATGTAAAGATCTAAACGCAGTAGTGTGACGACCGCTTAGATACTATGTTGCTTGTGAAATCGGTGTGCCTTCTGTGAGAAATTTAAATGTTGGAATAATCACCTTCTAGTTATGTCGTATACCATAAGAGCTCCAGCAGCACCTCTATAATAAGACCGAGTAACGGCTCTAAATCTCTCTTGTCCTGCTGTGTCCCATATCTGCAGTTTGATTTTTTGCCCCGCAACTTCGATAATGCGGGTTCCGAACTCTACACCAATTGTGTGTGGACAATCAGCCATGACTGAAAACAAACAGTTACCGTTTTAAAGCAAAAGAAAACATACAAATCTTATATCCTAGGAAAAACTCTATTGCTATCTGGGGAGACTTGTAAATGGCTTGACGTGAATTACCTCATTTTTACTTCTGTGTTGTTAGCTGTAAGCCACGCAAACAATAAAATTAAAGGTCCATAACACACGGCCCGCGGGAGCTACGTTTGTGGTCCTAACTCGGCTTTTACTTGTTTTAGTTACTTACCTATAATTTCCTAAACAATAAACTACATAACAAAGTATGTATCAGAAAAATTATCAGCCGCTCCATATATTCGGGTCGAGTAGGTTTGTATGGGACAGTTGATAACGTTTTCGTGATTACGGTGTTGGTTCCATAGAGAAAGTTGTTCAGTTGAATGGTCTGTAGCACACCCGTAACTATGACCACACCTTTCTTATACATGCTATATATTAGAGCAGTTATTTTCTCAAATGAAAATAAAACAGTCAAGGACGTTCACCTTAAGAACCGTTTGAGAATCGCAACAACCACTATTGACCATTGGGCCCGATGTTGTGTCATGCGATGTCCTAATAGAACGTGATCACGCGACCATGGCAAGTTCGCACAGAACTTATAAAGTTTATAACGTCCTTTTTATATAAGTAAACGAAATCCCCGCCCTTTTCAGCCCCTTCGATTTTCGCAAAATCAGTTCTTAGTACTTACAGTTTCGTTTTAAATTACAACTACCGGCTACGTATCTAGTTTAATTTCGGGCTGCCCCAACTTCACGTTTAGCGTATAATTATGTTGCTCCTCAAGAAAGCCAAGCAATGCCTTATTAAAGGTAATCTCATAAAAGGTCTTACCGACCATGGAACTTTTCTTAACCACAATTTCATAGTATAAAGAGAGGAAGTAGGCTATCTCCGGCACAATCCGCGTCATAATTGCCTACTGTCTTAGGGTTGTCACTTTTTGTTAAATTTTAATTCAGTGCCAATAAATAGGCAAGGGTCGGGATGTTGTATTTTTTACTTGTATTGTCTGGGTACCTAAACGATGATGAAACCTTTCACGATGAAAGAAAGAGCGACGGGCCAGCAGACGGGCGGCGCGGGGCGGTGATGAGCACGAGTAAACGGTAGGTTACTGATAGTACTGTCACCAATTCATTAGTTTAAAGCCCGGCCCTTGCCAAAGATAACACATATCTCTTTATAACTAATTCAGTGATCATTAGTCAATAAAGTTCAACAATGGTTTTCCTAACAAACAGAAATTTATTCAAGATTCATAGCAGTATTATTTATAAAAAAAAAACATCGTAAAACAACAAAAAAAAAACTAACGCCTGTCTCTTAGACTATAATCAAATTTTTATTCTGCTGTTATGATTCGGACTTTGCTCTATTTATCTGATTCACAATTAGTCAATTACTTATTTTTTAAGTACGATTTTATAACTGTAAGTAGGTACTTAGTTACTATACCTACAATAGGTACTGAGAAATCGGCATGACTAAACATAAACAAAGCAATAGCGGCAAATCAATTGACAGATCAAAAGTACCTAGTACATTCTAGTGGGAAATTAGGCCTATCTACTTCCTCTGTCTGATAGAAAACTAATACAACAAAAAATAAGTAAGTAGGTAGGTATCTCATCATCAAGTAAAAATGATATGCTAGAAAAAGTGACTTTCTTACCTTTCCTGTTCAATAGGTAATTTGAACAGAGACAATTCTGGAATCAATAAACTATTAAGACACCCAAACACACAGCAATACGTTCTCCTGCGATTATCACACATTTTTCATTCATTTAGCGGTGCCGAAAAGCCGGTACGCGCGAACCTCGTGCGATGTTAGCCCCGTCTGGCGCGCTGCGAAACCCGCCGAGATTTGTGTAAGTGTGCGTGCGGCGACGCATAGATACTTTGGCGCACACATACAAGCCGCGCGCGGTGCGTTTGTATGAAGATAACGTACTTCCTCTCTTTATACTATGACAATTTACTTCGACCTACCCCGCATATGGCTACAATAACTCACACTGCATTTTCTAAATCTAAACTATTATAATAAGAGAAAAGACTTGATTTTTTGTATGTTTGTTCGTTACGCTTTCACGCAAAAACGGTTGAATGGATTAGGCCTGGATTAGGACATAGGATACTTTTTATCCAGATATTCCCACGGGATCGAAAATTCGAAACTTATGCGGGTGAAACCGCGAGGCGCAACTGGTATAACATAACTAGGAAGCCTCTGATAGTTATTTTTCTGTTAGGTATATTTTTATACCTATAGCATAATCAGCCTATAACGTTCCCACTGTTGGGACACTGGCCTCCACTCTGTGAGAAGGAGTTGGCCGTAATCCACCACGCGGGCCCGTTGCGGGTTGGTAGATGTCACATGTCTTCGAATTTTTGGTTCTAGAACATGCCGGTTTCCTCACGATGTTTTCCTTCACCGTTTTGAGAGCAGTGGTGATGAAATTACTTACGCAAAGTAAAGCGCCTGGCTGGGTTCGAACCCACGGCCTACAACTCGTAAGTCGGGGGCGTTAACACTGGGCCACCACTGCTTTTATACCTATGCATATATTTATTTTATTGAATTATTAGTTGAATTCATACTATCCAATTTTAACAGAAAAGGTACAAAACTTTATTTGAGAAAGTTTTTAGTTATTTGCAACAATAGCTTGTATTGGCGCACTGAGGAGGAGGCCTTTGTCCTATTCTATTAAAAGATAGGAACTAGTAAGTTGCACAGATGACAAGATGATATATGCCTATGATAAAGGTAATTTAATAAACAATAAGAATATACTAACATTTCTTGTCCGTAAACTGGTGCAATAGGCATGATTTGCCAACTCCCATATCACCAATGATAATATATTTAAATATGTAGGAGTAGTTGTATGGTCCTGACGTCATTTTGATTCTGAAAGTAATAAAATACAGAAATTCAACAAATCACACAGATAATATTATAATCAACTTAATATACAATGTGTCCCAGAAATCAACGTCAAGCCGAAAACGGGCAATAGGTCAAGTCGTGACAGTTATTAGAAAATATAAAAAAACCGGCCAAGTGCAAGTCGGACTCGCCCATGAAGGGTTCCGTTACGTTACGATTTATGACGTATTAAAAAAAACTACTCACTAGATCTCGTTCAAACCAATTTTCGGTGGAAGTTTATATGGTAATGTACATCATATATTTTTTTTAGTTTTATCATTCTCTTATTTTAGAAGTTACAGGGGGGGGACACACACATTTTACCACTTTGGAAGTGTCTCTCGCGCAAACTATTCAGTTTAGAAAAAAATGATATTAGAAACCTCAATATCATTTTTGATGACCTATCCATAGATACCCCACACGTAAGGGTTTGAAGAAAAAAAAAAATTTGAGTTTCAGTTCTAAGTATGGGGACCCCCAAAATTTATTGTTTTTTTTCTATTTTAGTGTGAAAATCTTAATGCGGTTCACAAAATACATCTACTTACCAAGTTTCAACAGTATAGCTCTTATAGTTTCGGAAAAAAGCGGCTGTGACATACGGACGGACAGACAGACAGACAGACAGACAGACAGACAGACAGACATGACGAATCCATAAGGGTTCCGTTGCCATTTGGCTACGGAACCCTAAAAAACATCTTGTTCATGTACTTTTCAAATTTTATGGATTCAACAATAAATCTCAAAAAGTGACACCCTGTGATGATCTTTCAAGTCCTGTGACTACAAATATTATCTTTTCATCAGTTTTTTTTTCTGTGATGTAACCATGAATAAACCTTCTGTAACTTACAGTTAAAAAATAACTACCTCTGTTTTAAATAAAATGTTAGATTTTTGCCCAACATTGAATTCAAAATTATTAGATCGCCCAACTATAACCGCGTGTAGTGTAAAAAAAATGTACTACACTATTTTGGCAAGTAACTTTAAAAGATGGCGCGTTTAGTCTGGATTCCAAAATGGTATGCCATTTACTAATTGCTACTTCTCCCTATTATTAAGGCTCTGCTATATGTCTGTCTTAGGGCTGTATATTTGAACTGCAATAGATTTTCACATTGAAATTTTGACAGTATGTAACTACTATGCCCGCGATAACAACAAATAATAAAAAATAAATAATTGGGCCCTATACAGAACACGTGTTAAAAAAAACCTTTGTGCTTGAGACAGACTTGCACTTGGCGTTTTTTTTTTAATATATAATGCATAAAAAAGGCAAACAAACGGGATGATTTTTAGGCCAAAGAAATAGACACTGCTTTACACAATTTGGTCATTGTCTTTTGCTTGCAAGATTTCTAACACTAGTTTCAGGACTTTTAGGAGCCAAAATACAAGTTTCAGACATTCAACTTCCTCTCAACAGAAAATAGCTGTTGGTAGGATTTATGTCTTCATATCAAATTGATCTGTTAAAATTATCCAATTTTCAATTTGTGAATAGCTATTGGAGGACTTCTTCAATATAAACGTATTATATAAATCCTTATAACAGCCTTTTCTTGGTGTTCCTCCATTAACCCTAATATGTAGTGTTTACAAAGCAAAATAACATAAGAATCGCGCCGATTCCCTTGTTCACAAACTAAACTAAATTTAAGTTCAGTGCATCTTTTTCTTTCTATTTCATTAAGAAAATGAGAGAAGATAAATATTAGTTTACTCCTGTTAAATTAAGATACTCCATAGCAAGTATAGACATGATTAAAAACATGGCTACTAAAAATATGTCAATTTACGTTAGAAGCTGACTAAATTAACCTTAAGAAATGAATCCAATACCATACTATTGAGTAAATAAATAATTAGTCTAAGTCATCATCATCTGCCTAACCTTTTCCCAACTATGTTGAGATTGGCTTCCAGTCTAACTAGATGCACCAGTATTTCACATAGTGTAACTGCCTATTGACCTCCACAACCAAGTTGCTGGGTATCATGATATCCATTGATGAGACTGGTTATTAGCCTTTCAGACTACTAACTACCCATTAAAACTGACATAACACCAACTTAATGTATTATTTAGCAAAACTGCTTTCATAAAACATGCAAATGTTAATTGTGTCTTATCAACAATTTAATCATATATATTAAGCAAGCAATTGTAAATACTTTAGGAAGCTAAACTATTTTGAATGTATTTTGACCTTATTTCATAGATAGTAGCAACTACAAAAAATAAATCTAAACCAAAAAATAATGCAATTGCCATTTTACTATCAGCTAGCATCCATAGGTTACCAAGAGGAAATCTATCTTAGCTACATGGTAAGGCAAGGCAATATATTGTACTACAACAATTATTTAGTCTATATGATGTCCAAATATCTGCAACCTTGATGAGGTTTGCTGAAAAGGTTTTTACTTTCCGTTTAATATTGATGTATGAGTCATCACACATTGAATTCAACGAATCTATGTTACAAAACATGACAGTTTCTAATATCTATCTGATAAAATACATAATCACACGAAATATCAGGTACGTACGTAGCAATGTAAGAAAAACTGGGGAGTTTATTTGTAACTATGCACGCAGTTTTTTGCGTTCAATTACGTCCTTCTGCTATACATCAAAACACTTGTAGATCAATATATAAACAGTCTAGTATTTAAAAAATCAATGCACAATCGATATCTTACTTTGTTTTATACCACAATGCAACGTATAAAATTAAGTGAATCTTAATCTTTTTCGCAATGCAAAACAAAGGCTTCCTCCTTCGTCAAATGTGACGTATTTCAATCGGTTGTTGCCATATTAAATATCTTATACCTTTTGTCAAGAAATCCTATAGTAATACCGCGTGAAATCCTAATGCCGCATTTACACATTCGTGTGCGAATCGCGAGGCGAATGGCGAAGCGAATAACGAAAACGCATTTGTAAATAGTGCGCTCGCTATTCGCCTCGCGATTCGCGCGATCGCGTTGGGAGTGGTTTTTCGGACGCGAATCAAAGGGCACGAATGGCGAACACGAACTTACTGTTTACACATTCGCTTGCATTCAGTTGACAGCACAGAATACATATACCCTAACGGGAACCTGCGTCGAACTGACGAGTGACTTTCGTTTAATTTCGTAAAGGTCTGTACATACCATGCCAAACACAATCTGGTGGGTGAAGTTCAGCTTTCCTAGCTAGGTTATAGAATAACCTGTATTAAGGAATAGCAGTCCCTGTCCCGTACAAAAAGTCACAATAAACTAGTACAACTACATTTTTTTTTTTAATACTACAACAATGATTATAATTGAATATCTTTATTGATTGTTTATCTTTATATTTATCAAAAGGAGGCGCTCATTTGGAACCCAAAACATCGCAATCATAAAAATAGACAAAAGCCAAACGATGCATGGAAACGTATATCAACTAGTATTGGATTGCCAGTCAGCAACTTAAAATTAAAGAAGAATTCAATTAGATGTAGCGCGCATGCCGCAATTATTTTCACGTCCTCCATGTTCGTGTGCGAATATTAAAATAATTTACCCCGTGAATGTGTGAACAGCAGTTTGCGACGGCACTCGTATATGATGAGGCGAATTGCGAACACGATTGTGTAAATGCGGTGTTATACCGCATTTACACATTCGTGTTCGCCATTCGCCTCGTCATTCGACGGAACATTCGACGAAACATTCGTCACGATTCGCACGAATGTGTAAATGTGGCATAATGATATATTATAGGAGCATCTTCGTCTGTCACTTTTAATATGACGGAGTTATTTTGGTGCGTAGTCAAAATTGGAACTAACGTCGTTTCATCTTGTCAATACAATTTTCGCGACACATTTATCACAATGCTTACCAACAGCGCCCCCCTGTCAACAATGTCATTCAGGCAGGCGCTAAAATATATTTGTAGGTTGTGTCACTCTAGTTAACATAATGAGTGAATATACGCTGTACGATAGCTACTATTGTCATCTATATAATTGTACTCTATGGCTACTATTTAAATTACGTTAAAAATACGATAATTTTGAAGTTTGAATAAAAATCAAGCTTCTCAATAAGATGCTTTAAGATAAGTAGAAGACTTGTACAGACCTTCATGCTTTAGTGATAAAGTTGAAAATCTATTACAGAAATTTGACAGATTGTAGTAGCTTGATGTGCTGGCGTCCGTACATACTAATCATTATGAATTAATTAGTGTGTGACTGTAAGTAAGTATGCAAGTGTCCGCATTGCATCGTGACGAGATATAGTCGTTCTGAATAAAATTGCGGCATGTACAGACGCCAGCAGGTCAATAAATACCCTGGCATGATTACTGTCGTCGGCGATGTGATTTATAATTTTCTTAGGCTGGGATCTGTCTGATTACATAGCTACTCGCCGACCGCGACCGACGACGTGTAGCCGTTACCGACAATGGCCAAAGGCCAACCAAATGCTGTGTTCGTAAATAGACGCTTTTTCCATCACTAAACAGATGGAAAAGCTAATAGAAATTTTGGATAAGGCAACACTGTCCTGGCCTGTCACGTCACATGTCCTGTGATGAACTCGAGTCCATCATTATAATAATCAATGTACTCTGTGCACGAGCCTACTCAGCTACAGCTAGTCCATAGACTACTACTTTATTTAAATAATTTTAAATTAGAGAGCCAGTCAGTCAAGACAGTCAATGGTGAATAAGTGAAGCAGGAGTGAACGCAAATACGCAATTTAACAAGTTTCAACCAAAACACATAAATACTTTAGCATGGCAGGCCAAGATCAGAACAACAGTAAACAAAATGGTATTATAGATAACAATGAGATAGAACCTACTGAACAGACTGAAGAAAATGTTGTTGAAGGTAAGCTCTATTCAAAGGTATCTACTTACCTTGTGTAAACCACTGAACCGATCGTTATGCAATATAACAGGTAGGTAGCCTGGAACCTGGAGGACTTAGGCGTCATACCATCCTGGATATTTGTATAAAAAATGATAACATACATTTACTAACAGCTTCTCGCTAAAAGTCTTGCATGGGCCCCCCTAGTGGTGGTAACATTAGCTGACTTAAGTTATATCATTTGTATGGTCTGTTCCAAATGTATCTGATGGAACTGTGAACAAACCCTTTTCAGCGGGGTGGAGAGATTATTTTTTATCGAATTTTGTTTTTCCTTTATGATCTTCAACAATTAATACATTATGATCTTCTAGTGCACAATGTCAGCCTGCTGACTCAATATCTTGAGATGGTGCACTAGACCTGAAATTCAAAACAAAGAAAATTTGAGTTCTTAACCCATTTTATGTTGATGATTCCAATTGAGTATCAAAACAAGAAAAATAAAGCTAAACACATCTATCTAACTAGCCTATTGTCTCTGTATTGTCCCACTGAAGCGCAAAAGCCTCCCTCTTCCTCACAATTCTGTATATTGTAAGCCAGCCAGTCCTTTCGGTAGGAGTCAAGCTCGTCCCAATACTTGAATTATGAAGTAACATAGAGAGTTATTGTTTAATTGAGTTTTTTTTCTCAATCAAATTGGTATAATTATAATTATTGAGATAGTAATAAAAAATATTTTTTAATTTTACTTTAGTTGTACCTTAACGTCATTGTTCGTCACAATTTTTTATATATTTTAGTGGAACAATGACTAACTGTAGGTGCCCCGTATTTCGAAAATTTGTATTAATTAAACTACAAAATACAAAGACATTATGTTTGACTAACATTAAAGTATATATAACCAGGTATTTGTATAATATTAATTATCTATAAATATTATCGTAAAAAAAAGATATTGAGGAAAGAGTAAAAATAAAGTTTCAAAAGCATTTTTCTCGAGAGCATAGTATTTGCACTTCTGTCATTGTAATTCTAAAGGTGCAATATGTATTTAAAACTAGCTGTGAATGGAATTTTATCCGCATGGAATAGTGACTTTCGGCAGCATTATTAATTTTTAGGTTAATTATTTTGCAAATAAAACGCATACAAACATTACAATAAGCTATTTACAGTATTTTACTGCAAATAGCTTATTTAAGTACATTTTTATACACAACGTTTTTAGCTTTCCCATTTTTGGCAAGTTTCTTACTTGCATTAATTTCAGTTTCACATTTTGTAATGACTCCGTAATTCTTGTGTTTTCTCTTCTTCTGGGCCGTAAGCTTTTTTGCCGACGTCATCACACAAGAACTTTCATCCCCTATTTTTTTACCCCCTTTAGGGTAAAATTTTTACAAACTGAATGTCTTATTTATTTATATTTAATCAAAAGCCTAAAAAAACGTTTCAAACTTCTAGTTTTAAAAATGACGTAATTTCCATACAAACTTTGTAACGGTCGACCGGGGTACGTCCAGTACCTACGGCCGTCCTGGGACAGTCTCCCATGTAATGACGTATGCTTCTTGTTCCGCTGGTAACATACGTCCCACGCACCTCTGAATGCGTAGTGTGGTACAACCTACTAGGGCGGGCTTCCAGAGACGGGCAGCGAGAAGGCGGAGAAATAAAAGAAGAGTTCTTGATGATTTGCTTGCAGATTTCGGCTTCTTGTTTTCTTGTTGTTGCCTCTTCGACGGCTGAGCTGCGACTGACTTGCGCTGATTCGATTCGAGAGATCGCGTCGCCGGCGCCGCGAGGCGAGCGGTACCGGGGCTTTGCCACCCGGCCGCAGAGCGCTATACAGTGGCCCGTAAATACGGGCCCTTTATTTTGTTCGCTCATTTAGGCTAAGAGCCTGCTAGACGCGCGTGAGTTGCGCGCGTCTATGTGTGTGGTTGCTATGAGGTTTTCTGTAGGCGCGCCGCGACGCCGACTCACGGCGCCGCTTTCTTCACGACACCTCGGCGGTCAGTCCCCGCCAGGTGAGACCCCCAGTTACCTGGGGGAGGCCCGGCGGGGGACGACCAGCGACAGAGGTGCCGACTCGACGCTCCTACAGAATAAAGGTGTGTTGCCCCCGCCCGTCCCGTTTCCAGAGCAAGCCGGTTACGTTCCGAGCTAAGGGGCAGTCGTGTGTGTGTGGGCGGTATTGTATTGTGTAACACCGCCCAGTGTCTACGTGTATCGCAGCCCGCGCTGCGCCTACACGTGTGAGTTAGCGTCTGTTTAGTGGTGGCTGTCTGCGTTCGCTGCGCAGCGTGCCTATATTAACTTAGCACACGCTACGCAGCGAGTGTATGTAGTGTGTGTGGAGTTCAGTTGGGTCTAGTGAGCCGCGTGTAACCTGGGTGCGGCTCACTAGAGGCGTCAGTCCGGTGGTGTGGGGTCGTCGTCCGCTACCAGGTCGCGGGGCAAGGGTTTCGCGTCGGGGGGGCGCGCGTGCCAGGGCGCAATGTCCTGGACATGTGGCCAGGAAGATGCGTCGGCACGCGCGAACATTCCCTTCGCGAGGCGCCGCACAAACTCATCCAGGCTCTCAATCCCGAGGTCGCGCTGGATGACATGGTTCCTCACACAGCGAGGAGCGTCAACAATTGTCCGCAGCGCTAGGTGTTGCTGCGCGCGGAGCGTCTTTCGGCTCGACTCGCTTGTGAGAGCGAACCATGCCGGTGCGGCGTACGTCAAGATTGGGCGTATGTACAGTTTGTACACGCCCAACTTGACGCGCGCCGGGATGCGGGACGAGAGCACTGGTTTGAGCAGGTGGCGGGCGACCCTACCCCGTGCGGCGACCGAGCGGACGTGCGGCCCCATTGTGAGCCGACGATCGATAGTTACCCCCAGGTACTTGACCCGGGGCGACCACGCGATGTCGGCTCCTTGGAGTTTCAGGGGTGGTGGGAGGTGCGCAGATCCGGTGATGATCGCCTGCGTCTTACCCACACCCACGTTCACCGACAGCCGCCACTTCGACAGCCACTCGGGAAGCAGCTCTAGCGCGCGCTGCATCTTGACGGCCGCGTACTTCGCGTTAAGCGACGTAGTGATGTACGCGGCGTCGTCTGCGTACAGCGCGAGCATCGCTTCCGAGGTAGTGGGGATGTCGTCGGTGTAGCGTGAGTAACACGCCGGCGACAGGCAGCTGCCCTGCGGTACACTCGCGAGCACCGGCCGGGCGCCGGACAGCGCCCCGTCGACCACCACCGTGAATGTTCTGTTGGAGAGAAAGCTAGAGACCACCTTTACAACGCGACGAGGCGCGTCGGTGGTAGCCATCTTGTGTATGAGGCCATCGTGCCACACACGGTCGAAGGCCTTCTCCATGTCGAGGAATACTGCCACCGCGTATTCCTTCTTGTTATGTGTCGCTGTGAGGTGGTGCAGTACCTTCGACAGCTGGAGCGTCATGCTATGTTCCGCCCGAAACCCGAATTGCTCTGGGCGTGGCGTCAGGTGCTGTTGAAGATGTCGCAGCAGGAGTGCTTCGAACACCTTGGAGACGGTCGGCAGCAGGGTGATTGGCCGATAGCTCTCCGGCTTCAGTATATTCTTTCCCGCCTTGGGCAGCATAATGACGCGCCCTTCCTTCCACGAAGCGGGAAAGGTCCCGGTGCGCAGTATCGCCGTAAACAGGCACGCCAGCGCCGCTACCATACGGTACGGCAGGTGGCGCAGCGCTGTGTTGGTGACACCGTCAGCACCGGGGGCCTTTCTGGGCTTCGTTCTAAGGATGGCTCGTCTAACTGCGCCAGGCGAGAAGAAGATAGGGTCTTCATCGGGAGCTATCGGCGAGGCGAAGTAGTCTCCCAGGTGTTTCTCGACTGCTGCGACATGGTCGGTGTCGCTGGTCGGGTTGGGGCGGAACTGACGCTCCAGGTGCTCGGCGAAGACCTCCGCCCGGTCCTCCGCTACATATTTGAGCGCCCCGTCGCTGTTATACAACGGTCGTACCGGGGCTGGGGTACTCGTGAGTTGGCCGCAGAGTTTGTGTATCGACGGCCAACTGTCCGTCGTGGCGTCGATTCTTTCCTCCCAGCCCGCGGCGGTGTGAGCCTTGAGCTCGGCCTTGACCTTCTCCGCGAGACGGTTTAGCTGCGTCTTGAGCGTCGGACATCTTAGCTGTTGCCACTGTTTGCGAAGGCGCCTCTTCTCGGCGATCATTGCATTTAGGCGCGCCGGCAGGGGCGGCAATAGCCCTCTCCCCTGCGGCTGCGTGCTTGTCGCCGTCTGTAAGGCGCTCTGTATGCAAACAGTGACGTCATCCGCCATCGAGTCAACGTCCGCGGAGGTAGTAACGGGCCGAGTCGGCGTGGTGGTCTCTACTTCCTCTGCGAACTTAGTCCAGTCACGGACTGGACTAAGTTCGTCGGTGTGGCGCTACGGGCTTCAGTTGGGTCGGCGTCCCTGATAAGACGACGAGTACAGGTTGGTGATCCGACTGTAACTCGTCGTCTATCACTTGCTGCGTGATCTGGTGGCGTAGCCCTCGGTGGACTACGATGTCCAGTACGTCCGGCATGTGCCGTACGACATCGGGGTAGTGGGTCGGCGCCTCTGGGCCGGACAACGAGTAGCCGAAGGCTTCCGCGTCCGCGAAGAGTCGTCTCCCCTCGGTATTCGCCTGCAGTGAGTTCCACGCCGGGGGTTTGCAATTCCAGTCACCGGCGAGGATGGTGGCGCGCGGCGTGCCAACAAGTTGGGCCCGCAGCTCAGCTAGGTCTAAGTGAGCCGCGGGCGGTTTGTAACACGCGTACACATTTATGTCCTCGCCGGCTACGTGTAGCTGGACACCCAGCGCGTAGAAACTGCTAGGCGACGGCAAGGGGAGCTCTTGATGGACGACCCTTCGCCTCACAAGTACCACCAGACCACGGTACCTCATGTGAGCCGACCTTTCATCCTTCCTATAAGCGAGATATCCCGGGAATCTAATCTTGTCCTCGGGTCCCAGGAGAGTCTCGCTTATTAGCGCCACGTCGATATCCTGTTCCCGAAGGAGGTGGCGGAGGGGGGCGACCTTATCCTTTAGGCCGCGGGCGTTCCAATGAATCACCCTTAATGGTCTAGCCATGGTACAGCGTCAATAACGTGGCCAGACCATCCAGGATGACCGTCTCCACATCCTGTCGCTGCCTTATGGCCTTTATGAGGTCCATTAGTAGTTGTATGGCACAGGTCGTGAATTCTTTCTTCTCGGGTTGGCTTCTCTTGTTGTGTTTACTAGCGCTGGGGGCGCCGCGGCTCGGTTTTTCTGTGAACTGTTGTGGTTCACCTTGTTGCCGCGGCGCTGTGTCGGCGCTAGTTGTGGGTTGGATGATTTCCACGACCTGTGCCCTGTCTAAGGCAGGGGCGGCCGTTAGGATCTCTTCCTGGGTCGCTTGGGGGAGGGGATTCTTACCCCGTCCTTTCCCCCTTCGTCCCTTCTTCCTCCGCCGGGAGGAGGAGGCTTGGGTCCTCTCTGTGGGCTCGTTGGCCGCCGCCATCAGCGTCGTGCCTTGAGCCTCCAGTGGCGTGTCTAGCGGCTTGGAGGCCGCCTGTGTCTGGCGTGTAGTGGCCGTGATGTCGGCGGTCCCCGCTCGCCTATTCCGAATCTCCTTCTGAAATACGGGGCACTTTAGGTTACACGCGGGGTGCGGGCCCCCGCAGTTTGAGCAGGTGGCCGGCTCCTCCCGCGGTCGCGGACAATCGCGCGCCGCGTGCTCGCCCCCGCATCTCACACAGGCGAGCGGTCGGTGACACATATGCGAGCTGTGTCTGAACTTTTGGCATCTGTGGCACTGAGCGGGCCCACGCTTTCCACGCCAAGCCTCAATCTTGACACCACGCATGTACATAAACACGGTGTCATAGATGGCTCGGACGTCTGGGGTCTTTTTTAAAATGGCGTGAAACACGCAGCCGGGTCTTCCCGCCGCCCCCTTAATGTGGCGGACGTACTCCGGCTGGTATCCCAGCGCCCGAAGCTCCTCCTCGATGTCCTTCGGGTCTGTGTCTGCTGGCAGCCCCCGGATGGCTATCTTTAAATTCTTGTCCGCTGGCAGCGAGTATGCGAACCAGGAGACCCCGCTGTCCTTCTCCAGGCCCGTCAGGTACCGCTGGACCAGCCGGTATTCCTCTTCGCTGTCTGGGGTGAAGCGGACTCCACCCCCGTACGGACGAGCGTTCGGTGGTCGGCCCAGCTTGGCGCTGATGGCCCGGAAATGGGTCGCCCAGTTCGGTAGCTTCTCAACTACCAGCGAATCTTAACTTTTTCCCCGGCTTTTGCTTGGTAGCGGCGCCGGGGACGGCAGCTTGCTGCGGGTCAGGTGCTGCACCGGGGGCGGGGGGTAATGTTTGCACACTTACCCCCGAAGTAGATGGCTGGGGAGAGGGCGAACGCGGCGGTGTGCGGCGCGCCGGCGGCGTGCGGCGCGTCGCCTCGGTGAAGGTGGGCGACGCCGGTAAGTCCCGACCGCGCGGCGCGCGTTCGCGCTGAGGCCGCGGCGGGTCGAGGCAGTACCGCTTCGCCTCCTCCTCTACGGAGTCGTCTGTGCTCCGCCGGCGCCGCTGGGGTCTGGCCCCGAGCTGGAATGCGAAGTCGAACCCCAGCGGCGGCGTCGGCGAAGTTGGTGTGGGCGGTGCGATGCCCGCTCCTCCCTCGATGGGCCGTCGCCCGGATCGCGGGGTCGTGTCCAGAGACACGTCGCCGCGACCGGACGCGACCGAGTCCACCGACGCTAGCGACATGACGAGCATGCCGACAGCATCGCGAGCGAATCGAAGGCGGAGGCCCGGGGGGGTGCCGGCGAAGCGGGCGCCTGCGGCGTCGACAGCGCCGGCCGGTATACGGCTCCAGCACTGGCCGGCCGCTTCCGCTCCGCCAGCACCGGTCCCGCCAGCGAGAGGCGGGGACTGGGTGAAGCGGTGCGTGGGGCTGGCACGGCTTGAGATTGCGGCGCCCCCGCAGGCGCAGCCCTGATGGGCGCGGGCGGGGACGCAGGGTTCGGTGCCGGCGCGGTAGTGCGCGCCGGAGGTGCGCGAGAACGCGCAGGCGGTACAGGGGTGTGCGCGGGTAGCGCGGGCGGTGCGTGCGGCGCGGCACTGCGCGCGGTCGGCGCGGCAGTGTGCGTGGCCGTCGCGGTAGAGCGCGCAGGCGGCGCCGCCCGTACGGCGGGGGCGATCGTGCGCGCGGATGCGGGCACGCGGGCGGGGGGCAGCGTGGCGCGCGCTTGCAGCGCGCGGCCTGGGTTCGCGGCGGGCCCCGGCGCCTGGATAGGCACCGGGCGGAACGCTGCGGGGCGGATGGGGACCGCGTGCTGACGGCTCGACGACGGCGTCGGCGCAACGCGTGACTTGCGGTCCAAAACCGCGCTCTATTTATACTCGTTTCTCGTTACCTTAACGGGGACCGTGTATTTTGAGGCCTTTTTTTGTGTTCATTTTTACTTAGCCGAAATCTGTCAAGCCCCCTTTTTATTTAATTTTCCTTATTAATTTAGTACAATTTTGATATATGTTAATCCTTACAAAGTCCTTAATCTAATTACGCTTAAATATTTAACATAATTATAAACAATAAAAAGTTTCTAGAACATAATATCGCAAAAAAGGTGAGTTGGCACATTTTCATTATCAAAAATCCCTTATAACTCCTAAACTACTGGTCCGATTTTCACAATTCAAACGGATTTATACGTTTTACATCGAGACCTATCCTTTTAAACAAAAATTATCAAATTCTAATAACAAACAAAAAAGTGAGTTTTCAAGTTACGTAAATATGCTTGAACGAAACTTCACTTACTAAAATCCTTTCAAAAAACAGTCTTATTGGTTCTAAATACAAAAACTAATAACAAATATAAGCTTAAATTCTAATTAGAAATATAAAAAACATCAAATAAATCTCACAACGTTTCTAAGGTTCCCTATCCATTTGCATAAAATTTTAAGACCTAATATAACTTGGCATACTTTTGTTTGTCCTAATTATATTTTCGCATAAATTATTTACGCATAACAGCTTACGCATAATTTTTTTACGCATAATTTCTCTAACCATAATAATGATTAAGCATAACATTCTAAAGCATAACTTTATTAAGCATAACATTCTAAAGCATAACTTTATTAAGCATAACAATAATAATAAGGCGTAGTCGACGGAGCCCCGCTTCGCGGGGCCCCTATTTCTGTCTGCAGGGTTTAAAGGAACCTAACACGAAGGGGATGACGGGGGCTCGTTCGCTCGCTCCGCTCGCTCACTTGAGCCCCCGTCATCCCCTTCGAACCTAACCTGTCCGAGTCGGGGTGCCCCAATTCCCGAGCTCGCTTCGCTCGCTCTTGCATCCTAAGTTCTCATTGCCTTTTTACTAAATCGAGATGTGTTAGACCTTGGGGCACCCCGACTCTTGGAAAAAGTGATACAGAATCGAGTGAAAATATTTACGTAAAAATAACTCAAATTTGTTTCCGTTATTTCTATTAATTGTATGCCCAAATATTATTATGCTAATAATCATTAGGCCTAGTAACGTTATGCGAATCAAATTTATGCCAAAATAAATTAGTCTTTAAGATGATTATGCCAACATAAAATGTATGCCTAAAAAAATTATGCTGAAGTATTATTATGCCAAAACAAATTGTGCCAAAATCGTTATGCCGAAGTATATTAGGACAAAGAACATTATGCGAAAAGAAGGGATCCCCGTTTCTAATTAGTTAAGTGAAATCATTACTTTTCACGTTTTCTTCGTAGCGGTCCCGCCACTACTTGCGCCCTGAGGCCTTACCACGAGCTCTTAACGCGATCCAGTTTAGGCTGTTGGAAAGAGACAGAGCTATACAAGTCGTCTAGCGCCATCTCGATCCCTGAGCGTAAATTGAATCGCGTTAAGAGCTCGTGGTAAGGCCTCTGGTGCCCAGATAGGGTCTCGTCGCCGACAAACTTTCATCCCCTATTTCAACCCCTTACAGCCCTTTTTTCGCATTAAAAAGTAGCCTATACGTCCTTTTCAGGCTCTAGAAGTCTAAACTATCTCTATCACGGGTACGTTTCGTCCGTACTCGCTTATAGGCTCTTGTTGTGGGGTAATTCGGTGGATCTTACAAAAACGTTTAGAGTACAAAAAAAATGTGTACGTGCAATCTGTGGAGCCTGGTATACGGATAGTTGTAAGCCCTTGTTTAAAAAGTACAATATTCTGCCATTGCCGTGTATGTACATCAGAGAATTATGCCTATTTGTACAACAACATCCAGAATTTTTCATTAAACACAAAGATGTAACCAAACGAAATGTAGCTCCTAGAAATAAAAATAAATTTAACCATGAGCTCTGTTTACCGCAATGCAAGCTCGAATTGTATAAGAGGAACTCGTACGTAAATCAGTAAATGCTGTAAAGGTATATAACAAATTATTTACCTTTGACCATGTTTAAAAAAAAAGGTAATGCAATGGTTAAAGGAAAAATGATTTTATAACCTTAATGAATACGTGTCAGATCGCGGACAAGAAAACAGAAATGAATAATATTGGGACCTTGTAATAATTGATTGATGTTGGAATTTCATTATATCACAGTTTTGAATTTTTAGTTATGACATTACCAATTACAATTTACAATTATATATGTTTCATAATCTGACATTTTATTAAACTTCTTTATTAATCTCTTGAACTGACATAATATGTATAACTTTGTCATCAATTAATTAATTTGTTTCTATAAATCCTTAAGCATGATATACGTATACTTATTGTTCTTGCCGTCTATTTTGATTTTATTTTTATGAATTATATTAACAAGATTGTACAGGTTAAAATTAAATATTTGCACACCATAATTATGTTATAATGGTAGAATGTAAATGGGCCATTATAGTTTTAAGATAATTGTAAACCTACATTCTGGCAAATAATGGATTTGATTTGATACCAAATTTCATTTAAATCGATTCAGTAGTTTAGGCGTGATTGCGTAAAACACAGACAGACAGCGTTACTTTCACATTTATAATATTAGTATGGATTATTGGTACTTATATGATTTTCATTGTTCTCTTAAGGCTTCATCATCTTTACCTCCAAATATATTGGGAACGTGACGGTTCCCTATCCATTTGCATAAAATTTTAAAACCTAATATAACTTGGCATACTTTTATTTGTCCTAATTATATTTTCGCATAAATTGTTTACGCATAACAGCTTACGCATCATTTTTCTAATCATAATAATGATTAAGCATAAAATTCTAAAGCATACATTTTTTAAGCATAACATTCTAAAGCATAAATTTATTAAGCATAACATTCTAGAGCATAACTTTATTAAGCATAACAATAATAATAAGGCGTAGTCGACGGAGCCCCGCTTCGCGGGGCCCCTATTTCTGTCTGCAGGGTTTAAAGGAACCTAACCTGCCCGAGTCGGGGTGCCCCAATTCCCAAGCTCGCTTCGCTCGCTCTTGCATCCTAAGTTCTCATTGCCTTTTTACTAAATCGAAATAGACCTTGGGGCACCCCGACTCTTGGAAAAAGTGATCCAGAATCGGGAAAAAAAAATAACTCAAATTTGTTTCCGTTATTTCTATTAATTGTAGTTATGCCTAAATATTATTATGCTAATAATCATTAGGCCTAGTAACGTTATGCGAAATAAATTTATGCCAAAACAAATTAGCCTTCAAGATAATTATGCCAACATAAACTGTATGCCAAAAAAAAATATGGCGAAGTATTATTATGGCAAAACAAATTATGCCAAAATCGTTATGCCAAAGTATATTAGGACAACGAATATTATGCGAAAAGAAGGGATCCCGAACGTGACACTTTAGGGTACTACACTCGCGAGCAATGAAAAAGTTCCGGTGACATAGCACCAAATTACTCCTAAACGGGAAAAGCTAGCTTAATGACGCCGTCCGCAATATTGAAGTACATATAACAGCGCATCAGAATATTACCAACTAAAAACGTAAATATCGTGTTCAAATTTTAAATTGTGTCTTAGGAGATATTAAGGTGTTTGTCGGAATTTTGTGGGTGGAACTTTTTCATTGCTCGGCAGTGTACCTACATTACTAGATATTTTTTGTTTGTATATGTGTCCCCTACCCATATAAATATAGGTACTACTTTCATTAAGCGCGGAAACTTTGAAAAAAAAAAAAAACAAAATGGCGGCGGTTGGATTGCCAAGCTTCCTACCCCTTTCGCGGGCTACCTTCCTATCCTAACCGTGACTGACATGAATGGTTTTGCACCACGAAAACTGCTCTTTTGGAGACACACCGACTTATTTCAAGCTTCCTCACAATGAAATAAGAAATTGAAAAAAGGTTCTTCATTTTGCGCACATGCTTCGCAGACTCAAGAGTCACGTGCCAGATGCCATTATCCAGTCAAAACTGGGTTTGACCGAATAACAGTATTGACCCCCATGGTTTTGACTGATATGTATATACCTATTTACTTTTTTTTTTTCATTTTCAGAATATGTCATGTTGGATTCTAAATTGGATGAGTTACATTCTGCATTGGACTATTTGGAGCAAAAAAATGATAATATACACGAAAGGTTGAAGGAGCTGCTGCAGTCGAATATCGATATCAGACATGAACTACGCAACGAAAATGCAGAACCAACTGGCAATAATTAATTCAAATAAGTCAAGAGTCTAAAACATTTGTTTTGAGTATTAATAATGTAATGTTAAGAAGTTAAAATTGATTTATAGATGTAATAATCAAATGTACAGACGCCAGCAGGTCAAGCTACCTCGCTATTCGGTTTACATCCCACACACGGATAGCTGTGTCGGTATGAATATATATACATTATTTATGAATAAAACGTTAAATAAAACGAGCGAACTCTGTTTTTTATTAGTGTGCGTATGTTGCACCAATAGGTATAATACCAATGTATAGTAATCATTAATTTATGTAATTGAATGAGTTATAATATTTTGCACTTGTTCATTTTAACAGGTTTGGGTCAGTGGCTAACGTCTCTGGTTAGTGAACAAGAAGTATTAAGTTTAAATCTCGGGTGCAAAACATTATTTTCGCTTTGTAATCATAATTTTCCTAAAACACTTACCAAAAAAAAAGTTGAATTGTTAACGATTTATTGAATTGATAACATTAGTGAAATTGCAAGGCGCT
This sequence comes from Apamea anceps, assembly GCA_951799955.1. NCBI lineage: Eukaryota > Metazoa > Arthropoda > Insecta > Lepidoptera > Noctuidae > Apamea > Apamea anceps. Next base: position 10,821,300 of record OX637505.1, on the reverse strand, counting down.
TGGTGAGTAACTACTTGTAACACAATTATTTTCATTACATTAGTAATATTTCAACTAAAATTCTTAAATCATCTCATTAATGTAAAATCTTGCAATAAAAGTTATGTTTTCATCAAAATTTGATTCTGATAAAATTTATTGAGGCCAGCCCATTTTAATTGGGAAAATAATGTGGATATTTTTAGTGATTAAAAATGTTTTAATACGGATATATTCCAATATGGTTAACAGCATGAGCAAGAAGTAATAGAAAACGAATGTTTGTCGACTCACTATTAATGTACAGACGCCAGCAGGTCAAGCTACCCGAAACTGTCAAATTTTCCCAATCAATCTTGAACCTTAATCCTTTAGCGATAAAGTTGAAAATCTGTTAAAGAAATTTGACAGATTGTAGTAGCTTGATGTGCTGGCGTCTGTACCTACCTATATAACCTATTACATGTTGCCGTGATTCTCTTAACAAGAACTAAGTAAGTAAATATTGTTGAAAATCCATAGTTGACATTTATTTGCAGTTTACATTTTGAAATGTAAGTGATGTTATTGTTATGCAGTTAGAAGTTGTCATAATTTCTTACTATCTAACATGTTCATTCACTTCACCACTATTTTCACTTTGTTTAAATTTGTATACTTTGAAAAAATAATTACGTCCATTCTTTTTCCACAAAAAAACCTTGTTTTGTATGATAAACTCGTAAAGCAGTTACCTATATAGTGTTCTACTCATCGAAAAGTTTGGAAATATGTTTAACAGTTTGCATTACCTAAATCATTGTATTGGCCACACGTAGTTTTCATTTGCTAACATATAAGCCCATGCCAAATTGAACCTTAAGCCAACTTAGGTAAGAAATAGTCGAAACGAGCTGGCTCATTCACTAATGACCCAAGCGACAAGGAAAAATAGGGGCCCACATTCCAACGCCTAGTATATTTAATAAAATATTTACTTTTTTTTTTTGTTTATTTAATTACCTTTTTAATTTGTTGCTTGAGTAATTTTATTTGACACAAAATGATGTCTTATAAGACAACCTGTAAAACAAATCTTCCTCTGCCGGGGTTTGAACTTACGACACGTTTATTGGAACTCATTCAATTATGATTACTATACATTGGTATATATGGGTATATCATACGCACACAAACACTTTAGCGTTTGCTATTCGTACCCGACCGACCGACTCATTAATTTACGCACACAGTGACCATAACCCATGTGTGTGGGTGGGATGTAAACCAAATAGGTTTGCAGAGTGTACATACGTATCTAATTTATTTGTTTATGTATTTAATCTTTAGTAATGTAAAATAAAACTTAGTTTGTCATTACCTAGTGTAAAATTATTGAAATTCCCAAAACACGATCAACAGAGAGATTTGCAAAAAATATTTTTGCCATTTTTAAGGACTAGAACCAGAATTTGCGTAAAATTATGGTTCTGTAAACGTCTCTAGAAAGTAAATTTCATACATCCGTGAACACGGTTTGTAATGAGAAGTTGTTCTCGCCCCCTTAACCTGGTTCACCCCAGCGTCCTCGTCGCCTGCTTCTACATGTGACCGGCTGGCTGGACAAATCTTCAAAATAGCTCGCATTTAACTAGGTCGGCACTATGTGACGGCTAAACACCCTTATTTCAGAATTTGTAACGCTAAAGAATCTTAGATAATCGATCGAAAACGTATCCAGCCAGCTTGAAAAACCACTTTTCGCTGATCTCTCAATCTCGGTAACGGAAGTGATTTTGACGACTTTGCATAGGTATCAACGGGCGTCACATAAATTTGTAACAGGCATCGTACTAAAAGTTTTGTGATACGTACAGCGGTTTATGAGAAAAATGCAAAAATTGTGTGCAACCAGCTTGAATTTACGTACAAAACTTCTGGCTGGCACTTCCGAATCTCAATAACGGGAGCGTTTTCGAATATGGTTCCCTTAACTAACATTTAGTGACGCAATGTGTAACAGTAATAACGTTTGATTTATGGCGTGGCGTCACATGTTTGTATGGGTTTACGAGAAACCAATAAAAACTGTAACTTAGCCTGAGTTCAAGCTGGCTGGACACATGTATCTTCGCTGCCTGATGATCTACGACCTTCGAAATGTGTTCAAAATTTTGTGACTGGGGCGATAATGATAACCTGGATTTGTGACCTGGATGTGTGTTTCAAAGATATTGATCATTTAAATTTTCCCATACAAACATTGCAGTAGGGTTACCAATATAGTAGGTTTTATGTGGGACTAAGTAATAGGGGTTTAAGTATGAAATTGCAGTTTTAATGTAATAGGTACAGACGCCAGCAGGGCAAGCTACCCGAAACTGTCAAATTTTCCCATTCAACCTTGAACCTTAATACTTTCGGGATAAAGTTGAAAATATATTAAAGAAATTTAACAGATTGTAGCAGCTTGATGTGCTGGCGTCTGTACTTCGAATTGACATAGACCTTCTTCTTCAGTACAAATTGGCAATTTCATACTTATTAAAAAAATAAAACAAATAAAAATATACTTACTTTTTTAATATTAGGGGTTAAGGTATGAAATTGCCGATTTATACTGAAAAATTAAAATTGTTTTTTTTTTTAATTTAACATATTTATTTAATCAAAATAATTACCATTATTATCTATACATTGCTGCCATCTAATAGGAAGGTCATTTATGCCTTTGCGATAAAACTCTGATCTAGATTCGACAAACTCTGTGAAAGCATTTTGTACTGCCACCTGAGAAGAAAACTTTTTATCACGTAGAAAATTGTCCAAATCACGAAAAAAATGGTAGTCCGTTGGAGCAAGGTCTGGCAAATTCGGAGGGTGACAAATGGTTTCTAACTGCAGTTCCTGTAGAGTTAAAACGGTTTTTCGTGCTGTATGAGGTCTCGCGTTATCATGGAGCAATAATGGTGAAGATCGATTCATGAGTCGGGGCTGTTTCACTGCCAGTTTTGCTATCATTGTTCGGAGTTTGGCACAGTAGACATCTGCCGTTATTGCTTGACCAGATCGGAGAAAGCTATAGTGAATAACACCATGCTGAGACCACCAAACAGTTACCATTACTTTTTTATTGGCAAGCTTCGCTTTAGGATACTGTTGCGGCGTTTGACCTGGGGTCAGCCATTGCATTTTTCGCTTACGGTTACCGTAAAGAATCCACTTTTCATCACATGTCACAATTCGATCCAATATTCCTTTATTTCTGTATCGATTCAACAAGGCAAAAAGTTTCAACACGCGTTTCTTTCTGCAGATCAGTCAAATCATGAGGCACCCATTTCTCATATTTTTTGGAACGAAGTTCCTTATAGCGCATTGCGAAAGGGGGCTAGACGGAAAAAATGAAGACCAAAAGTTGGAACGACACTTTTTGCTATAGTTGTAAGCCGTGCGGCGTGCGCGTGTTTCTCTGTCTGTCTCTCTCTCTCTCTTTGAACTTCGTTCCATCCGGGTGTCCCTTGACACCTCTCAAGTTTTTTATTTTATTGATTTGACGCAAATGAGTCAATATTGTTGGTAAGGTAACGTTAAACCATGCCGCTAATTCCTGGGTAGTTTGGCTCGGATCGGCTTTCACCATCTCTTTCAATTCATTGTTATTCACTTGTGTGGGCGATCTTCCATGTGGTTCGTTCTTCAAAAGTTTCCATCACGAAAGCGTTTAAACCAAAATCGCACGGTGCGTTCTTTAGCAGTACCGTCTCCAAACGCAACATTGATATTGCGAGCTGTTTCTGCCGCGTTAGTTTCGCGTCGGAACTCGTATTCAAAAATAACTCGAATTTTCGAAGTATCCATCTTTCTTGTCTAAGCAGAATAAAAAAAAAAACAACTGAAAGTCGATAATCGAATGTTGTATGTACAGTGGGGGTTAGAAGTCGAGCGGCATTTTCACGAAGAAATAGATTGACACTTTTGTTTAACTTACGACCTTCTTCTAATGAGTAATTTCTATACTCTATAGTATAGGTACACACAAACACTCTATTCACACACTCTATAGTCTATACACACACTCTCACATTCGTTTGCAATTACTTTTAATAATCACGCTATTGACCACAGTACCTTGTCATGTTCGTCTTGTTCACTTATTCGTAAAATTTTATGATTATACCCAGAGAAATCGAAATAAACAAATTATAAGGTAGACGGATGCAGTTAACTTACGAGTCATTCACCGCGACTAAATAGAACGTTATTTGTTTTTGGTTGGTTGTTATACTGTTATTGTAGATTAGTGTCGTGTGTTTATTCTATTATTGTAGTTCATTTTAAAATGCAAGGAAATTTAAGTATTGAGATGAAAGCAGATATTATCGCGCTGCGTAAAAATGGACTTAAATTATATCAGAGAAATTTGATGAAACCGGACTAGTATACCGTGTGAGTATTATGATTTAATTATTTTATCGATTGTTTTTCTAATTAAAGTATAACTGCTGATCCTTTTAGTTATATTTTTAAAGGTTTTATATTTATCATAAAGCCTAAATAGAAGAAAATAAAATTAATGATGAATATAACATTAAGTATAATAATAATAGATATAGGTAATATGTATCTAACATTTCTATTTTCAATATTAATTTTGGTTTCAAATTGGTAATATTCGTATTTTGCTAGTAGCCTAACAGTACTCTTTTTTTGTTTTAGAGAAATATCTACTGTGAGTCGGAGGGTCAAAAGATATGAGTCGAAAGCGAAGTGGAAGGCCTCAGCTATTAGTCAGTGAATATGAAACAAGTGGTTTCATGCCAAACATAAACAACAATAAACAACAACATAAACAAGAACATTTACATTTTGCGATACAGCGATGGGAAGCACGGATTGAGAGATCTGATGAGCAGTTGAAGTTGCATTTGAAATATGGGAACATTCAAGAGGAACAGATATATGTTTCAATATTGTTGGATTCATGCGCCAGCGTTTACTTGATAGCATTGATTATAATGGGGGCTATACAAAGTATTAAGTTATAAATTACAAATGGATTTTAGTAATTTAATTAAAATAATATTGTGTCATATCCGTAATTCTTTTGAGGTTCAGCTTCAATCTTCTTTTCATAATGAAAATGAATACTTAAGCTATAACCGCAATAAGTCCTAATAAATACGATTTGTTAACTTTGACGTTTGAGATAGGCAACTAAAGTTAAAACGAATGAACTGGCAGTAAAATAGTACTTCTGAGTAATTTAATTGTATTGTGACAAGGAGTCCGCACTTTTATTTACGTGGGTAGTTGCTAGTTGTAGTTTGTTAGAGTACTAGGTACCTGCTTTACTTCAATAGATTGTTCTTATGAGAAAATAAACTGTTTTAACTAGAAGTTTATTTATTTCTAGTTTATAAAAATATAACGAATAAACAATTTGAAATCACTTATAAAACATTTTTATTTTTATCCCCATATTACAATAACAATATAATAATAAAAATATAATAATTTAAATAATATTGTTACGCGCCACAATTAATGCCTGATACACGGTGACATTAGTTACCACTGGCGACATCTATTGTGGATTGGCAGAACTAACTAGCGCCATCTATTGACGAGTAGATATGACGAAGCTAGAACTTACTAGAACTATCGACATGTAGTCAGTCGGGGCCGGTATGTACTCGAACATTCTAGACGGTTCTACAATAGAAGGTTCTGGAACTATCTGCGGCACTATATAAGGCCGTGAATAGCCGCGAGCAATCAGACTTGGTTTTGCGACACAAGCGAATACATCGAAAGCGATCTTCAAGTGCGACTTAAGAGTGATTGTGTTTTATAATTAGTGTGTTTTGAATTGTTGTTAGTGTTGATTGATTAAAGTGTAAGTTTTGGTAATTTTTATCGGCATTTTTAATTGTCACGAACCCGAAGCTCGTAACAATTGGTGTCAGAAGCAAGGATTAAAATCATGCCGATTTTACCTAAAGACGACACGGAGGGTATCCGTACCCGGAGTCAACGCCAACAGGAGACGGACCAGAGGCGTTTTGGTGGAGCTGCGCCGCAGAGGTCGGGGGGCCAGCTACCAACCACGGAGGCCGACCCGTCCGCAGCAGCTCCAGCATCATCAGCACCAGACTTTGCTGCTCTGATAATGATGCTGCAGGAGCAGTCCCGCCGACAGGAGGAACAGGCTCGTCGGTTGGAAGAACAGCTCCAGCGGGACAAGGAGGAACAGGCCCGCCGACAGGAAGAACAGGCTCGCCGACAGGAGGAACAGGCCCGCCGACAGGAGGAACAGGCTCGCCGACAGGAGGAACAGGCTCGTCGGTTGGAAGAACAGCTACAACACGATAAGGAGGAGCAAGCGCGCCGCCAGGAGGAGCAAGCGCGCCGCCAGGAAGAGCAGATGCTCCTTATGAAGGACCTTCACGCTACCTTCGGGAAAGACATGAAGGAGATGAAGGATAAGGTTGCTCAATGTGACAACCGCCTGACGGAAGCTGAAATCCGGATCGACCAAGTGAATGATCGGGTTGACAACGTGGTGGCTGACGTGAAGAAAACCGTGATGGCTGACGTAAAGAAAACGCTGGATTACCTTAAACTTGGGGATGGAATCGCAGCTCCCGTAGCTACAACACCTTCGCTACGTGGATTCAAAGTGCCACCGTTCGACGGAACTTCTTCCTGGTCGGCCTACAAAATCCAGTTTGAGGCTGTCATGAAGGCGAATGGTTGGAATAATAGTCAGGCCATGACTGCCCTCACCCTAGGCCTGCGCGACCAGGCCTTAACTGTCCTGGAAGCTCTCGGTAAGGAAGTGACTTACGAGCAGCTCCTTGAGGCATTGGAGGCTCGGTATGGCGACGCTCACCTGGAACACGTGTTTCGTGCGCAGCTCAAGGATCGCGTGCAACGCAGCAATGAAAACCTGCAGCAGTGGGCCCTTGAAGTGGAGAAGCTGGTGCGTAAAGCATACCAGTCCGTACCTGCGCTTATTGATGGGAACCTGGTGCAGGCATTCATCGACGGCATCCGTGACCTTGAAGTTAGAGCTGCTGTGAGACTCGGGCACCACGGGACGCTTAAGGACGCCTTGGCCCATGCACTGGAGGTGGAAGCCGTGCGACAGGATCATCGTTCCCATCGCGTCAGGGAGGTTGCAGCGGCTACAGTTCGCGACCGCAATAAAGGACACAGCCCTAGGTGCTACGGCTGTGGGGAAAGGGGCCACCTTCGATCCAGTTGCCCCAAGCGAACTGCTGAAAGAGAAGACGGCCGATCTCCAGAGGGCAGTGCAGCTAACAGCACCGCCCAGCAGCAGAAGCAGGGAAACGAGTAATAGCCAGGACTGCGGGGCGGGTGCTGGCTGATGTTCAAAGAGCCCCAAGGGTTTCGATCACACAAACCCAAGACGGGAACAGCCTAATCATCAAGGGCGAGGTCAACGGAACGCCGTGTAAGCTGACCATAGACACTGGAGCCACTCGCACGGTTGTCAGTTCCCAACTCATAAGACGGTCCCTTGGGGACTCCGCATACAACCGAGAACACATTAATTTGGTAACAGCCACCGGTCAGCGCATACCCGTCCATGGAGAGAAGAAGATAGGGTTGAAGCTAGGCAACAGAATCTACCTGCATAATGTCATCGTGGCTGATATAATGGACGATTGCATCCTGGGCCTTGACTTTATGAGGAAGAATTGTTGCGAAATTGACGTCAAGCAAGGTGTTTTGAAATGTGGACAAGAGGAACTTTTCGTGGAAGGGGCGTTACCAGGGAACGTGTACAGCCTTAAGAAGATTGTTCTTCCGCCGAGATCGGAAACGATTGTGCCGGTTAGTCTTCCTCGGAATCCTGGGAAAACTCAACGTTGTGTACTCGTGGAAAGGGTAGACGATGACCTTCCATGGAAAGTGGCACGAACTTTAGTCAGAGCCACCGACATCTCAGGGGTACGTGTGCTGAACCTTTGTGATCAGGAACAGATTATAGAAAAAGGCACACTAGTTGGTACTTGCGAGGAAGTGGATTGGTTGCGTCGATGCCAACATCTATCGACTGGGACCCTCAGCAAGGATGCACAAACAAGAGTGACCACACTTTTAGAAGACTGCCGCAGCGCTCTGTCCCAAAATGAAATGGTCAAGGCAAAGAAAATGTTACTCAAGTATGCCGATGTTTTCTCGTCAAACGATGCTGACATCGGCAGGACTGGCTTAGTTCAACACAAAATAAACACAGGAGATGAATTGCCTATCCGTCAGCGGCCAAGGAGATTGCCGGTTGCACGTGAAAAGGAAGTGGAAACCATGATTGAGGGGATGGTGAAGGATGGTGTTATTGAACCTTCATCTAGCCCATGGTGTTCACCTGTAGTGCTGGTAAGAAAGAAGGACGGCAGCATGAGGTTTTGTGTTGACTATCGTCGTTTGAACGACGTCACCAAGAAGGACAGCTATCCTTTGCCAAGAATCGATGACACGCTGGACATGCTTACTGGCGTAAAGTGGTTTAGCACGCTGGACCTGAAAAGTGGCTACTGGCAAGTTGAAATTGATCCTAAGGACAAGGAGAAAACTGCATTCTCGACAGGAAAGGGTCTGTGGCAATTTAAAGTTATGCCGTTTGGATTGTGTAATGCTCCGGCAACGTTTGAAAGGTTGATGGAACTTGTACTTACCGGGCTAATTGGCGATGCCTGTCTGGTCTACTTGGATGACATCATCATCGTAGGCCGTACGTTTGAAGAACATCTTCAAAACCTGGAACGCGTGCTCATGAAGATCCAGAGTGCCAACCTCAAGTTAAGTCCAAAGAAGTGTTCACTATTCAAACGGCAAGTTAGCTTTTTGGGATATGTAGTGTCTGAAGAAGGTATCCGCACGGATCCGGAGAAAATCGCCGCTGTCAAGGATTGGCCAATTCCAAAAGACAAGACGCAGGTCAGAGCATTTCTGGGTTTGTGCTCCTACTATCGGCGATTTGTCAAGAACTTTGCAGATATAGCCAAACCCCTGCATAAGCTAACCGAGGAAAAGCGACATTTCAGCTGGGATGGAAGTTGCGACATCGCATTCCAGGAGCTAAAGGACCGTCTGTGCAAAACACCTATTTTGGGGTACCCTGATGCGGGCAAGGAATTTATAGTTGACACAGACGCAAGCGACATAGGACTTGGCGGTGTGTTGTCCCAGCGGAATGGCGATCAAGAATTTGTGATAGCGTACTTCAGCAAGTCATTGTCGAAACCTGAAAGGAACTATTGTGTTACGAGACGAGAACTGCTTGCTGTGGTAAAGTCATTGCAGCACTTTAGCAAATATCTTCTGGGTCGGAAATTCCAGTTACGAACCGACCATGCTGCACTGAAATGGCTATTGCAGTTCAAAAATCCAGAAGGACAAGTTGCGAGATGGATTGAACTTCTGCAGGAATACGACTTCGTGGTCGAACATCGCAGCGGAAAATCTCATGGCAACGCAGATGCATTGTCAAGAAGACCTTGTCCTGAAGACTGCAAGCATTGTACTAGGCAAGAGAGTAAAGAAGTCGTACCTGTGAGGATGCTCAAGACAGACCTCAGCATCGAGTGGAAGGACAGCCTACAACGTGCACAGCAGGAAGATTCAGACATCAAGCCGATTCTGGAGTGGATAAAGGCCAGAGCTCCTAAGCCCAAGTGGAGCGACGTCTCAGCGATGAGTTCGATCACGAAAAGCTATTGGGCCCAATGGGACAGCTTGGTGATTCAGGATGGAGTCCTGTGCCGAAAATGGGAAAATGCTCGGGGAGATAGCTGTCATTTGCAAATGGTTGTCCCTAAAGCTCAAGTACCGAATGTTCTACAGCTGTACCATAATGGATGTTCAGGAGGTCATCTGGGAGTAAAACGGACTCTACTGAAGATACGAGAACGGTTTTACTGGGTCCACTGTCGGGACGATGTTGAGGACTGGTGTCGCAAATGTACAAGTTGTGCAGCTGTAAAGGGACCTCAGACTCGTAGTAGAGGTGCATTGAAATTGTACAATGTTGGCGCACCATGGGAGAGGATAGCCCTCGACGTTGCGGGGCCGTTTCCGGAAAGTGAAAGTGGCAACAAGTATTTCATGGTTGTGATGGATTACTTCACTAAGTGGCCGGAAGTCTTCGCCATTCCAAACCAAGAAGCTTCGACAGTTGCAGATAAATTAGTTTATGAAGTCTTCTGTCGTTTTGGAGTTCCACTAGAGATTCACAGTGATCAAGGAAGGAATTTTGAGTCCCAAATATTCCAGGAAACTTGTCGAGTTATGGGTACTCATAAAACAAGAACAACTTCTTACCACCCACAATCGGATGGAATGGTGGAACGATTTAATCAGACACTGGAGAGGTACCTAGCAAAAGTTGTGGAAAATCGGCAACGAGATTGGGACAAGCACATACAACCGTTTTTGTTGTCATATCGAAGCGCTGTTCACGAAAGTACATCGGTGACACCAGCCTTCGCAAACTTTGGAAGAGAATTACGGCTGCCTGCAGACCTGATCACCGGAATACCACCTGATGCCCCATGCAGTATAACGGATTATGCGAATAACTTGCGGAATAAAATGAATGACATTTGTGAGCACGTCAGACAATCGGGCCAGCAAATGTCTGAAAAGATGAAAACCCGTTATGACCGCAAAATGAACAGTAAAGGGTTCGACGAAGGTTCACTAGTGTGGTTGCACAATCCAGTGCGCAGCAAAGGGAAATCTCCTAAGCTTCAAGCTAAATGGGATGGACCGTACCGGATTGTGACAAAGATCAATGACGTAACCTACCGGATACGGAAAGGTGCAAGAGGTACTCCTAAGATCGTCCATGTGGATCGATTGGCGCGTTATTATGGAGCCGATAATGCTCGGGACGAGCATGTCTTAGGAGGGGGCAGTGTTACGCGCCACAATTAATGCCTAATACACGGTGACATTAGTTACCACTGGCGACATCTATTGTGGATTGGCAGAACTAACTAGCGCCATCTATTGACGAGTAGATATGACGAAGCTAGAACTTACTAGAACTATCGACATGTAGTCAGTCGGGGCCGGTATGTACTCGAACATTCTAGACGGTTCTACAATAGAAGGTTCTGGAACTATCTGCGGCACTATATAAGGCCGTGAATAGCCGCGAGCAATCAGACTTGGTTTTGCGACACAAGCGAATACATCGAAAGCGATCTTCAAGTGCGACTTAAGAGTGATTGTGTTTTATAATTAGTGTGTTTTGAATTGTTGTTAGTGTTGATTGATTAAAGTGTAAGTTTTGGTAATTTTTATCGGCATTTTTAATTGTCACGAACCCGAAGCTCGTAACAATATAAAAATTGTTTAATAATCTATCGAATAATAAAAAAAAAACCGATAAAGATTATTGTTGGAAAAGAAAAATAAAATTCAGATCTCGAGATTGGAACCCAGACCTACGCGTTTAATGATCCAACACGTAAGACTATTAGCTATCGGTACTTGATACAAAGATTTGAATTTGAGCAATGGTATGAACCAACCAAGGTCATGCGTAATTACGTAGCCTGTGTGCAAAAGCGACGGTTTCGTTTCGATTTTGGTTTCGTTCGACGCCAGCCAGTGTGCGAATTCGGAGGTGTGCGTTCTGTGTTGATATATCACTTATACACACAGACGTAGGTACGGCCTTTACCGCGTGTTCACAGTAATACAGTCCTTAAGCTGATAATGAATTAATGACCCCTGACTGTACATTTTTTTTCATTCCTATCACTGATCATCAGGCAGCGGAGATACATATGTCCAGCCAGCTTGAACTCAGGCTGACTGGACATTAAGTTTTTATTGATTTCTCGTAAACCCTTACATGTGACCACAGAACAGATAATGTGACGCTATAAATCAAACGTTATTACTGTTACACATTGCGTCACTAAATGTTAGTAAAGGAATCATATTCGAAAACGCTCCCGTTATTAAGATTTGGAAGTGCCAGCCAGAAGTTTTATGCGTAAATTCAAGCTGGCTGGACACAGATTTTTGCATTTTTCTACTAAACCGCTGTAGTCACGAGCACCAATATGTCAACACTTGGCAACTTTCAATTGCGATTTTTTCGTGAAATAGCGAATGCAACATTGAAATACGACACATTACATAAACGTATAGGTTCGACAATGCTATGTTCGTAACAACATAAAATTTCATTATATACTTATCTATCTATACTTATAATAAATCTGTAGAGAGGTCAATTCTGTACATGAAATATATTTCCAAAATAACTATCGGGGGTGATTATGGATCGATACTGATGCCAAAAATGCAATCAGTAAAATTTTTGTCTGTCTGTCTATAACCGTTATAGAAACAAAAACTACTCGACGGATTTTAACGAAACTTGGTACAATTATTTTTCATACTCCTGAGCTGGTTATAGTATACTTTTCATCACGCTACTATCAATAGGAGCAGAGCAGTGAAGGGAAATGTTGGGAAAACGGGAGAAGTTACACCATTTTTTAAGCTTCCGTCGCGTGTGCAACCTTAATGGTTAAAGCTACACAGAAATCATGTATGACGGAAATGTTCTTCTTAAAATTATATAAAAAATATCCCACGATAGCATGTGTCTATCTTTTATGGTTGACTCACAATAACACGTGTAACTCCCGATAGCTTAGCAGTTCGAAGCAGTCTGATTATATTTGTCTACTCTTACGTTTATAACACTCTCAGTCATCCCTAATTAAAAAAGTTAACATTATTAACTATTCCATAAAAAATAATCATAGAAATCAGTATAGAAACACCAAAGTTATACATGAAATATGCTAATAATAAGCCATCGCGCGTGAATACTAAATCACGCTCGATGCCTACCAGTTCGATTACGATGAAACTTGGTATAATTATTCTTTAATATCCTGGGCACCACACTGGGTATTTTTATCCCGGAAAAGTATACACAATAAAAAACAAACTTAATTTTGCGGTTCGATCCCTAGACCCGATTACTGTACCAACCGCAAATAATAAGTTTGTCGTAGGTTATGTCACCCGCAGTGGAGTTCTGCACACGGCTAAGATACCTACTGTAATATTTTATCTTAAGATTAGAGATGGGCCGACTACATATAGTATTTGCCGACTAACCGACTAATCGACTAACCGACTAATCGACTAGCCGACTAATCGGTTTTCAAAATGCCGATTAGTCGGCCAACTAATCGGCAATGCTGATCATTCTAATACCTACTTGCTAGCTTAATTACTGACTGATTAATACGTTCTATGTTACCTTATTGGTTTTTGAATATGTTTCAAGACTGTAACTTTAGATTTAAAATCTATATATATTAAATTCAAAGTCCTTTTTTTTTTGAGGATGGGAAATCAAATCATCAAATGACCCCTCCTGCTCTGGGTGGAGCGGAAGGGAGTGTCAGACTCTTACTGACTAAAACCCACCCGTGTTCCTTCCTTAGCCCTTTATGTTCCAGGGCAGCGGTAACCCTTTCGGACGATCCCGCTACCCTGGCAGAAATTCAAAGTCCTGACTCACTGACTGACTGATATATCAACGCGCAGCCTAAACCGCTGGTCCTAGAGACATGAAATTTGGAGGGTGTGTTCTTAGTGAAGAGTAGGTATCCACTAAGAGAGGGTTTTTCGAAATTCCACCCCTAAGACGGTGAAATGGGGGTATTTTGTTTGCATGGGAAATCTTATTCCTTGAGTTAATAAACTTGAAACTTAGCACCAATACTAATCTAAGTAAATTATGAAGTTTGCCATTTTATGTTTTTCTAAACTATCCCCTAAAAAGAGATTGGGGTGTTTCAAAGTTTGTATGGAAGAATTTTAGCGCGCGGTCCGATTATCTCGAAACTCACTATTTATACCTACGATCTATAGTAAAGAATAACATGTGTTAGTGTTTTTCGAAAATTACCTAATTATTATAATTGACGGGCTGAAAACGGGTAGTCAATTTTACAGGGGAGGATTTTACTGCATGGCTTGATTAACTCGAAAATTAGTATAAATAATCTTTAAGTCAAGTTATAAATACATACCAAACGATTTTTTTTAATTCCACCCCTGTGGGGTTAAAAAGCAGGGATACAGTTAATATGAAAAATCGTCTTTATTAGGTTAATAAACTTGAAACTTGGCAATATTAAGTAAGTAATAAAGTTAATTATTATAAGTTTTTCAAAACTACCCCTCAAAGGGGGATATAGGGGTCTTGAAGTTTGTGTGGAAGTAATTGAATGCGCGGTCCACTTAACTCGAAACTCAGTATTAATACCTAGTTTTGACATAAAATAATTAATAATAATTATGTAAAGTAGTCGAAAATTGACCCCTGACGGGGCAAAAAGGGGTAATTCGGTTTTTAAGGGGAGGATTTAAACTTGAAACTGTATGTTACATTTTCACACGTAAACCACTGAACTTCTGATTTGGCAAAGAGATAGATGGCATCCTAGGGAAGGACATACTTTTTATTAGGGTAGCACGTTCCCGTGGGATAAAAAAAAAACAGACGCCAGCACATCAAGCTACTACAATCTGTCAAATTTCTTTAATAGATATTCAACTTTTTCGCTAAAGTATTAAGGTAAAAGGTTGATTAGGAAAATTTGACAGTTTCGGGTAACTTGACCTGCTGGCATCTGTACCTATAAATTTTTAATGAAACAACTGCATCTATTGCATTATTTCTTTATTTTCAACATCTACTTCAACACAACAATTCTTTGGAAAACAAATGGTTGTTAAAACTTCTAAAAGGTGTATTTAGAATATCAACATATTCAGTGGCTATCCTTTTTGACAAATCGCAGGCCACAGTATCCACAAGAATGATTACCTGGCTTGTCCTGAAATAAATGTTCACACATTATAATAGAAATACATTCAGGGCCAGTTCTCAAACGAAAATAATCGCAGAATTAATGTGACGAATTGTCCAGCGTCCGCCAATTGCTGTGATTGGTTGTTGATAAATCATTAAACCAATCACAGCCGTTTATGCGCGCTTAACAGATTACAAAGGACGGACGAAGCTTCGCAAGACTTTAAGCCCCATTACGCATGGGCGATATTTTTTTCCGCACTGGATTATCAAATCTGTCTACAGCCGAGCTTTAGGAATCCAACAGAGCGCATCCCAGCGCGTAAAGAAAACACCCTATTGTTTGTAATCGGTGTCTTTGATTTTCTATTTTCTTTTTTAGCTACTGACTTCCAAATTTAAAATAATTTTTCACAATGTTTTTTTTTTTTGAAGTACTTACCTAGTCTTTTAACATTAAAAAAAAAAAAAAAAATTTCACCTTTTAATTGTGGTACCTACCCTATACAAATTCGTATGTAACTACTAACTTGCTATTTAGATAACAGTGACGGAAAGTTATTATAACATCGTCGAAATACGGAATTTTGAAGTAAACTTAAAAACTACCCAAACAAAGTTATTCAAGAAAGCAAAATAGTCATTGTTCTTTCACCATATTTTATGATCATGTTTATTGCTGCTGGGTGTATAAATTTTAATAACTGGAATCATACCAAATTGATGTAAACACGTGGGTGTCCTTCCGGGCCACTGCCTCCATCACACCACACCACCCTCTCAGTAACTTGTTTTGGTGGCACTTCTGCAATCAAATTAACTGCCCAGTTGGGATTGACTTGCTTAGGGGCATTCATGAATCGCGCCAGCCGGTAGTCATCAGATTGCCATTTCTGTAAAGGAAAAAATTTTAGGCTTTCACTATACTAGGCAATATACATTTATTAAGAATTGAAAGCAGGAGGTGATTCAGAAGACGAAGACGTTTAGATACTATTTTATTAATTCTTAATATCAATTGAAATTTTTAAGCATTATTAAAGGTACACTTAGTGATTACAATTATTGATTTAGGATGAGCAACATTATAAACGACGCAAATAATCTACAATTATTTTCGTCATTCTACTAATGACAAAAAAAATAATTTACATTGATGCATTTAATCCAATGTTTACTATTATGTAAGAACAGATTTAAGTAGTCTTCACCTCAACACAATAACAATATACTTCATATTATTCACAATATATACCAATGCCTTATGTGTTATATTAATTAGGAATCAAGTTAATAAGTTTAGAAGATAAAGATAATAAGTACTTGGCCAGTATGAGTGGGAACATCTTGAATTTTAGAAGCCATACAACGGCGAGTAACCTGTGTTCTCAACATAACACATTGTTTCACAGGGAATCGTGATACCGTATTATTCATAATTGTACTAATATTGATGTTGAATTACTTATAGTTCTATATTGTGCAAGTTGCAGTTAGCACAGTTTCAGTAACCCACAGTCCCATAAATTCTCGAAAAAAATTTTGTAGACTGCTGTGAGTGTCACATGTGTCACTGTCAGGCACTGAAAGGTCAGCATGGAATGGAATTAGTATGTACTATATAATAAAACTGGAATGCTTTGAATGTTTCGCGAGTATCAAGCACCGAAAAGTCGGTCTTGAAAAAGGAAAACTAATCGGACGACGTTTTCTCTTTCAAGACAGACTTTGCGGTGCTTGCTATTCTATAAAAATCTAACTATGAAATATATATATATATATATATAAATCTAAAAAAATATATATATATATATAAATCTAACTATGTTCCCCATTGCGATTTTATTGTTAATAAATGCGAAAACCATTTAAAAATGCTTAGATGCCTGTCAGGCGTGTGGTGGGGTGCACATCCTTTTTCTTTAAAATTAATTTACAAAGCTATAATCAGAAGTACAGACGCCAGCACATCAAGCTACTACAATCTGTCAAATTTCTTTAGTAGAGTTTCAACCTTATCGTTAAAGCATTAAGGTTCAAGGTTGATTGGGAAAATTTGACAGTTTCGGGTAGCTTGACCTGCTGGCGTCTGTACATTAGATTATGGATTATTTTTTCTTGAACCGGGAGTGCAATGGCTTTTAAAAAATTGGACCGCATACGGTCTAAAGCATTACGATTATTTCGGGTGCTATTAAGTCGAGTCCCATAAATGCCTTACAAGTCGAATGCGGGGAAGCCCCTTTATATCTTGGAAGACAGTTCCTTTCTGATAAATTTTTGTTCCGAATTATTCAGTTCTCTACTCATCCTCTCATTTCCAAACTGGACACTTTAGTGACGTTGATTGAATCTTCAGATTACTGGTCCCTTTTTTTTTTTTTTTTGAGGATGGGAAATCATCAAATGACCCCTCCCGCTCTGGGTGGAGCAGAAGGGAGTGTCAGACTCTTACTGACTAAAACCCACGCGTGTTCCTTCCTTAGCCCTTTATGTTCCAGGGCAGCGGTAACCCTTTCGGACAATCCCGCTACCCTGGCAAGATTACTGGTCCCTTAAACGTGCTCCTTGTTTAGTTATAAGCTATAAAAAATACCTTTCCCTATCTTCTCCAGTTCACCGTTCCAACAAACTTCCCTTAATTAGCAGTAGTTATGATAGTTTACCATCATAAAATTTAACTCTACAAGTAAATCTGACCCCGTTTGTCATTTACGTTTCAACAATTTTCTGGCTGATCACGCTGAATACCATTACATTTTTACGGATGCTTCCAAGCGTTCTCCGACGGGTTGTGTCGGGATTGGCACTTACCACTCTCAATACAACATCGTTCAAAAAATTAAACTTCCTCCGGAGACTTCCGTTTTTACAGGAGAATGTTTTGGCATTTTAAAAGCCATTGAATATAGTCGGGTATTTAAGCTCAAAAAAGTTATAATTTTTTCAGACTCTCTAAGTGCTCTTCTAGCCATCAACAAATCTCCTCTGGCACATAAATCACAGTTTCCCATAATCTATATCTATACTTATAATAAATCTGTAGAAGTGAAAATTCTGTACATTGAAAATATCAAAAAAATAAATGGCAGGGGGTGTTACTAGACCGACACCGAACCCAAAAATGTGATTAAAAAAATTTGTCTGTCTGTCTGTCTGTTTGTTCAGGCATCACGCAAAAACTACCGGTTCGATTACGATGAAACTTGGTATAATTATTCTTTAATATCCTGGGCACCACACTGGGTACTTTTTATCCCGGAAAAGTATATACAATAAAAAACAAACTTAATTTTGCGGTTCGATCCCTAGACCCGATTACTGTACCTACCGCAAATAATAAGTTTGTCGTAGGTTACGTTACCAGCAGTGGAGTTCACTAAAGTTATGCTCTAAATGTAGTGCTGAAGGTTGAATTTGGCTTGCACCGTTCGCAGCACACGCGTGGCGCGCGGCCGCCACGGATCGCTACCGTATATAAGGATATTTTTTGAACTTTGATTTGAACGGACGTGTTGAGTGGCGAGCGTTCGTTCTTATTTTAACTGCTACTTGCAATTCTAAACCGTGTTTTTCAGTGCGACCTTTTTTATTTCTATTAGTTTTTAGAGTTATTTAGGTTTATTTTTATAAGTCGTAGGTATAGATTTTAATTTTAAAGTATAGGTAGTATATTTGATAGTGTACGTAGTGACCGTAGGTTATTTTATAATACTGTTAGGTAAGATTAGTCATTCGTATAGATATTAGTTTTTAGGGATTTTGCTTATTTATTGAGTTTAGTTATCATCAGAAATAGGTTTATTTAGGTAAAAAAAAAAAAACTCAATAACAGAAAATAATATACCTACGTATATTATTTTCTGTTATTGAGTTTTTTTTTTTTTATTATGTAGGTACTTAGGTAAGGATATCATATAGGTACCCTCTTAATCACCACTAATGAGACACAATTGGTTTTCTATTGTAATTAGCCACTAAGGGCCCGCGAGATAGATGGCATCCTGGGGAAGCACATACATTTTATCCTGTTAGCACGTTCCCGTGGGATAATTTCCGACATCCACGCGGGCGAAGCCGCGGGCAGAAGCTAGTTTATTTAATAAGAGAATCGGAGGGCGATGCCCTGCAATTCGCGTGGGTTCCAGCCCATGCTGGAATCGTGGGCAATGAAGTGGCGAATTCTCTCGCCAGTGAAGCGGTGCAGTGTGGGGACATAGTTCCATATAAAACTTTCAGCTCTGATATTGTAAATTTACCTAAAACTTTTCTTTTGGACACTTGGAAGGTGGCCTGGGAAATCAGCAGCAGACAAAAGGGTCGTTATTTTTCTTTGATCCACCCCGACGTTTCGGAAAAACCGTGGTTTGGCAGGGCTAAGTTTGGCAAGATGGAGACCTCCGTTCTCATACGGATGAGACTCGGTCAAGTTTGCTCTCCAGCTCATCTTGCTAAACTTAAAATTATTATAAACGATCCCAGTTGTTAGTGTGGCACAGATGTGGGTGGCTTGAACCACATTCTTTTCTCCTGTCCTCTATATGACCGTTCTTCCTTTCTCAGTAACCTATTGTCTCTCCGTATTCCTTTTCCTACTTCACTCCTTTCTTTATTGTGTACAAATAGTTTACCTGCCTGTATATAAATGTATAGCTTCATTCATTACCATTAATAATATTAAATTGTAATATATTTTTTCGTCAACTTATTGTGTATCACCATTCATTATCTCTATAGTTAGTTATAATCCTACTGATCCTATAACCTAAATTCCGTTTTAAATAATATTATAAATTCCAGTTTCCCTACCTTGGCTGAATGCACAAACCGTGCGAAGCCAGAAAAAAATAAAATCAAATCTTGTATTCGTTATTTAGAGTTCAAATTATTGTCATGACTATCGCGTCGTAGGTAGCGGGAGTTTTATTGTTAAAGAAATACAATTTAGGTACGTACAGAGGCCAGCACATCAAGCTACTACAATCTGTCAAATTTCTTTAATAGATTTTTAACTTTATGGCTAAAGCATTAAGGTTCAAGGTTGATTAGGAAAATTTGACAGTTTCGGGTAGTTTGACCGGCTGGCGTCTGTACGTTGAAAATAACAAAACGTTGGGTTCAGTTTCTCGTTTCGTCAAACGAGTTGAATTCATAAACGTCGTTGTCTCGTAACTCGTTCGTTGACGAATTCAACGAGTTGATTTGTACAGACGCCACCAGGTCAAGCTACCCGAAACTGTCAAATTTTCCCAATCAACCTTGAACCTTAATGCTTTAGCGATATAGTTGAAAATCTATTAAAGAAATGTGGCAGATTGTAGTAGCTTGATGTGCTGGCGTCTGTACACAGTCAACGTTAATCCCGTTGAAGAGACATCAACGTTGATTCAACTAGTTCGTTGATTCAACACCCATTACTACTGTATTCGTGCATATATGCATGCTATGATAGGTATGCTATACTATGTATGTATGCCTCACGTCAAATCATTGCAACTGTTAACATTTACGGCACTATATATATTAGAAACTGGACTTTTTGTAAAAAGGAACCCGCATTTATTTATTAAACTATCAGCAGTCAAAAAAACTGAATTGCGCGCTCAAATGTAAGACTGCTTTGATGTACAAAAGCTGTTTTGGAATTGCTCCTAGAATATATAATAAAATTCCTAATTCCATAAGAATACTGCCATTGTCAAAATTTAAAATCGTACTGCAGAAACTTCTGATTGATAAATGCTACTATACAATAGACGAGTTTTTAAACAATAAAGAGTTATAATAATTATTAAGGCTGCATTTAAAATTTTCACATCTGACATTTCTTTTATTAATACAATAAGTAATATGTTTCTATTTATTAATGACATTTAGTTTAGCCTAACTACTTTGCATGTTACCATATTTGTATGTCTTAAGACAAAACATAGCGTACTTTTTTATGTATGACCTATTGTATACCTATGTTTTACAAATAAACTTTATGATTTACTGTGCAGCACAGCATAGCATGCAAACCATACCACAGCATGCATAAAGGTTAAGCTGTAAGTGTAAGGTGGAGCCGGACGCCCGGTGTCACCACTGCGTCGACTGCCGGGAGGACACGGCGCGGCATACGCTGGTAGAGTGTGCCGATTGGAAGGAGCCGCGCTGTGCCTTTATCTCAGGAGTAGGCAGTGACTTGTCGCTGCTGGCCGTAGTTGAGTCGATGGTCGGTAGTAAAGAGTCCTGGGACGCGGTGGTTTCCTTCTGCAAAACAGTCATCTCACAGAAGGAAGCTGCGGAAAGGGAGAGGGAGATCTCGTCCACTCACCCGGTCCGCAGTATGCGCACCAGGCGTCGGCGGAGGGCAGACAACGCCCTCTTCCAGCCCCTCTAAATGGGTTCAGGGGTGACGGACTCGGGGACGTCCGTCGCCCCCCACACATCAGGAGCCAAGGCGGTGGCGTGTAGTGCTCCACGCCCGCCCCTCTTAGATGTCGCGGGGGAAGTCACACACCTCACTCCTCCCTCTGACCCGAGGAGGCCCACAGTGGCGGGCCGGCACTAGTCGGGAGTTGCAGAAGGATCTCACGTGCCCGCGACCCTCGGCGTTGGTGAGAGATGGAACACCGGGGTGGTTTTTAGTTAGTAAGAGTCTGACAGATTCCGCCGCCCACCTTAGAGCGTTGGACGTCCATGAAGATTTTAATTGGTCGCTGTCGGATTTCAGTTTCCGACAGGCGGTTGTCATATTGAGCAACCTTATCCTTCACCTCCTTCATGTCTTTCCCGAAGGTAGCGTGAAGGTCCTTCAAAAGGAGCATCTGCTCTTCCTGACGGCGAGCCTGTTCCTCCTGTCGGCGGGACTGCTCCTGCAGCATCATCATTAGGGCAGCAAAGTCTGGTGCTGATGATGCTGGAGCTGCTGCGGACGGGTCGGCCTCCGTGGTTGGTAGCTGGCCCTCCGACCTCTGCGGCATAGCTCCACCAAAACGTCTCTGGTCCGTATCCTGTTGGCGTTGACTCCGGGTACGGATACCCTCCGTGTCATCTTTAGGTAAAATCGGCATGATTTTAATCCCACTTCTGACACCAATTGTTACGAGCTTCGGGTTCGTGACAATAAAACTGCCGATATAAATTACCAAAAATTACAACACTAATAACAACTGAAACATACTAATAAAATCATAAAACACAATTGCTCTTAAGTCGCACTTTAAGATCGCTTTCGATGTATTCGCATGATCGCTGATCCAAGTCTGTTCCGGTCATGGCCCACCCCGGCCTTATATAGAGCGGCAGATAGTTCCAGAACCTTCTATTGCAGTAACATCTAGAAGATTCGAGTACATACCGGCCCCGACTGATCAGATGTCGATAGTTCTATCATCGAAATTTCTAGAAGGATCTATTAGTTCTGCTACCCGATATAAGATGGCGCTAGTGGTAAATTAGTTCTGCTACTCGATACCAGATGGCGCTAGTGGTAACTAATGTCACTATGTACCTACCAGGCATTAATTGTGGCGTGCAACAATATATTTAAATATTGGTATAAAGTCAGAGAAACTGTGTTAAATGGTCAGATGCACAATCAGTACAGTATGGGCTAGATTGTGGATGAGGCAGGGGGGTTGACCTCACCCAGTCTTTTTAACTTGGTGAGCTGAATAGCACTACGGTTGGTTGTTCTGTGGATGGAAGGATGATGACAACATTAGCTATGCTGATGACATGGTGCTGCTCAGCCCATCAATCTGTGGACTAAGGAAGTTGGTGGCCATAATTATGTGAGAGGTATGCGGAGGCTCATGGCTTGAGGCATAATGCCACTAAAAGTGAGGTGGTGGTTTTTAAAGTTCGTAATAATACACCCACGAATATACCACCGGTGACGTTATAAGGAAAACACCATTAAAAGTCGTCATTCATTTTAAATACCTCGGTCATGTAGTCACGGATTCTGTCACGGATGACCAGGATATTGATAGGGAGCGCAGGGCGTTGGCAGTCCGATGCAATATGCTTGCCCGCAGGTTTACGCGGTGCATTGAGGAGGTAAAACTTACGCCCTGCAGAGCCTACTGCCAGTCGTTTTACCCGCGCAGCTTTTAGGTTAGGTATACACAGAAGGCTTACAACGCTCTGCGCGTGCGGTATAATAATGCGCTGAGGATATTGTTGGGGCTGCCTCGGTTTTGCAGTGCATCGGGCATGTTCGCGGAAGCGCGAATAGATGACTTCATGCCATCATACGCAAACGGTGTGCGTCGATGTTGCGGCGATTTCAGGGTAGCCCTAACAGTATTTTAGCTACACTGCCGGACAAGGTTGACGGACCTTTTATTAGACTCTGGGCTGGCAGACATGTGCGTGCATATGTTCATGTAGCCAATTAGTGTATTTTTAAGTTATTCTTATTTACTTACATAGGATACGTTCATACTAACACTTTATGGATCCACTGGTCTGAAATAAAATGTTTGAATTATATAGGTTAAATGCGTTGTCGCCATTTTGAAAAAAATAAATAAATGTCGGACAGGTAGGTATGCCACGGATTTTCAAACCCCTTTGCTTATATTAATATTTTTAATTATAATTTTTTTTGCTTAATTATAGTATTCATTGTATTTATTGGTATATTTGCGTCCTTTGTTCTCATATTATTACATTCGCAAAAGTGGCTAGCTGTCATAAGGCAAATAATTTAATTTAATGTTCTGTGTCTCGTAGTTTATCTAACTGAATAGACAGTTGTGCTGCTGGGGAATTTGTTGCGTCACTTCTTCTTCCCAGAGAAAGCACTAGGAAGTGGTGAAGGGCGGGCGTTTCGGGGGATTGTCTTTTTGACGTTCGAAAAGTGCTTATTCTCAGCCTAATTTGGTCAGTGAATCGACGCAGACTGAGCGACGAGACGCTTTTGGACAGTTTCCACTGATTCATGCGATAGTGAACTGAAACTGTAGACATAGAGTCGTAGATGAAAACAGCAGTTGTGCAGCGTCCGTGTTTTCAAATAGGTACCTACCATTAATCAAGTTTAAACTCTATTAAATAGGCAACAGCATTGAATTTCCTCGGAATCACTTGCACGGTGACCGCACAGAAGTTTTTATTGTTGCTCGCGCATTTTATTCTCCTCGGCACACGCTCCAGTCAGTACAAAGTCGCTCATTTCATGGACAGATAGTCCGCGCGGTCACCTCACGTCGCTTTGTT
The DNA here is from genome assembly GCA_951799955.1 of Apamea anceps. Lineage (NCBI taxonomy): Eukaryota > Metazoa > Arthropoda > Insecta > Lepidoptera > Noctuidae > Apamea > Apamea anceps. The sequence goes on along the minus strand of OX637505.1, from coordinate 10,797,236 downwards.
CAGGCGCGAAGGTTTATTCTTCCTTTACTGTACTACCCAAAATTGCACCATTACTGTACTACTGTACTACCCAATATGGTAATACACAATACTTCCATGATAAAACGTAAACATTTTTTTATTAGGTTTATATTATATTGGTAAGTGTACAATCCATTTTATAATAAATACATATTACATAGGCATTACATACATTACAGGCATACTGAAAGTGAGATGCAAATTAGGCAAAAATATTAATATCCTTTGAAAAAGCATCATTCTCAGTAGACTTGACTAAAGAATTTTCTGTTCCGCCATAAAAGTCATCTGCTCGATCATCCAAAGTGTTTCTGAAAAAAAAAGATAGAGGTTTTAGTTCAAAATAATACCAGGTAACTTTGGGGTAACTTGTTAATAACGGGATCTCAGAATGAGAGACACTATTCTGAATTTTTGCATGTATGTATGTACCTTTATTTTGATCATCAGTTCTACTCTAAGATTTTCAAAGTAAGCAGATATTTTGAATTGCAGTCGGGTTATATATTTTTTTCAACCTTAGTGCTTTTGGAATCATCCCTAAGCCCTTTACTTTGATAACGAATATGGTTTTTTTTTTTTATTTTGGTGATACCTTTAAATAGTTCTCTCAGAGAGGAGATTATAATATCATATATGGCCCTGATGGCTCTTTACTGCCGAATTAAATTTTCCGATGCTTTTTCTTTTAAGATTATAATAATAATAAAATGATATAAATATAATTAATGTCTTTGCCATTATTATTCTTGTATGTCAAAGACAATAATAATACTTAATAGCCATTTACACACACACACAATTTATTCCAGTTCATACCATCCTTTTTGTTTATAAAAATATTTAGAAATGTAATTTGTAAGTAGGTACCTAAGTTAATGAAATAAAGGAGATGATATGAAATGTTGTCAATTTCGTCGAAGTTCGATTTCCTTCTTCGATATAGGTAAGCGACATGGACATGTTCAGATGTAAGCCTTTTCTTATATAGTCTAGAATGGACATGTTCAGATGTAAGCCTTTTCTTATATAGTCTAGGACAATATTCAATGTGTTGTAAACTTGTAACTTTCAGTCTTTCAGAGTAGTCGGACTAGTCGCAGCCCTCATAAGACGTAAACCGAAATTCAAGTGCGTTCGAGTCCAAAAGTTATTTTAAAAAATGCTCAGGAATAAACACACTCACGACTTACCTGCTATTAACGCGATGCAAACTGACATCTCCAGAAAAGCTATCGGAGTCGTCATTTAACGATGTTTGGGAATCTATAAATATAAAAAATCGGTGATTAGATAATTATTCATATTCAAATCAAAGATCATCAAAAAATCGAGTCCGCGTATCACTGGTCAGTTTCCCTTGGTCCTCACTTTATTTAATGCGCCAGTTTCGTAGATTAGTCAGTTTCACTGATTCGTCATTTTTACCGATTCAACAGTTGCGCTAACTCGACAGTTTTCAGTATTTGCCAGTTTTCGTCGGTACGTCAGTTTTATTCAATTCGTCAGCCAAAGTACAGTCGGTAGAAACCACCACACACGTGTGCTAAATTTAAATAGATATTGAGATTTATTTGATAACTTTTAGCACAAATGACAATTAATAATATATCAATCTTTGTCTGTATTTAATCAACGGCTGAGTTTGCCAATCTGATTCTTTGAGAGACTCACAATTAGCCGCCAAAGACTGCGGATATAGATTGGGATTGACTTTGTTTTCCCCGACGGGTTAGGCAGAGGTGTACAGACGCCAGCAGGTCAAGCTACCCGAAACTGTCAAATTTTCCCAATCAACCTTGAACCTTAATACTTTAGCGATAAAGTTGAAAATCTATTAAAGAAATTTGACAGATTGTAGTAGCTTGATGTGCTGGCGACTGTACCATAGTACACCCACCTTTTGTCTAGTTACGTTAAGTCTCATGTAATCTGTCATAAATACCTGAAGTAGTAAGGCGATGAGTGGTTAGGTACTCAGCGGACAAATATGGAGGTAAGTCGTCAGTCGCATCACCTGTTCCACCCTCAGCGCCAAGAGTCTCTACTACCGACAGCCACTGACCGTTATGACAGCGAAACCTTTCCACCTAAAATAAAATGTTACACTATTTTATTAAACGTTTTAGGAACAGGTTCATTAGGCGCTCAGCTAAGGAGTGAACTCCCTGCCAGACTCTGTGGTTTGAAAGGTGACAGGTATATTTTATTTATTTACACAGTTTCTCGTACATCTCGAACTAGTTTATAGTAATTTGTGGAGTACTTTCCATGTACTAGCCCTGGAGCGGGAATGCAAAGTAAAAGGCACGCGTGTTCAATACACTGCATTGTGAACGTAAAAGCGATGCAATAAAAGCCAGTTTTCGAGCAAATGTGTTGAAAAACCATTTACCCAACCAAACTTGTCATCCAGATAGACAATATTATATACAAAAAAGCGTGCCCGATTGTCTGTACAAACTTTTACACAACTTACAAATATGAACGACTTTCACTCATTCATTTCATTCATCACCACAAATTGCAAAAACTTTTCGCATACATTTCTCAGTGATCTGTCAGCTTATTTACGTATTCCACGATCTCAGTTGGTCTAGAACTTTTTTAAATCATTATACGAAATACATCGATTCGCATCACAAAATAAACAGAGAATTTAGGTTTTTTTAGCTGAATGTTACTATTGTTACATTTTTGGCCGTACATGACCGATTATATCAATATTATTTTCAAAGAGACTATATTTAAAAGTTCCGTACCTTAATTCTGACTGCCCACTCATTTTGCATCTGTGATATGATGTCAAGGCAATTGTCGCACATCTTTCTTATCTCCGCATTCTTATCTTGCATCAGGTCAATAAGATAGGCTGGAGCTTCTGCAACACAAACCGTCTAAATGAACTACCTCGCCTTAATTAATTGCAGACGTAGAAGATTGAAGAAGGGTATCGAGGTATTGATCTTGAGAGTATCTAGTTATGCATCTCAGTGTCAAAGTAGGATTTGCGCACAAAATTGGGACTTCACGGCGAAAGTCCTCAACTATGATAAATAGAGAAAAGTGGTTAAAGAAACCACGCGTTCAACTTTCGAGAAATCATGTACATCAGAACCGTGGGTGTACTTTTTAGATCTGCCTCAATTTATTGCAGTATATTGCAATATATTTGGTACCTTCTGTGTACCTTTACGTACCTCTCTTGAAAATCTGTGTACCTACACCCGTACAATGATATTTTAAAAATTAGGTACACCCGCCATCCTGATGTCAGAACCGCGGGTGTACTGCTTGAACCAATGTGTTTAGCTAAGTGCACTCTATAAGTAGATTTTGTACCTCTTGGGTACACACGCCAGCAGGTCAAGCTACCCGAAACTGTAAAATTTTCGTATTCAACCTTGAACCTTGATGCTTCAGCGATAAAGTTGAAAATCTATTAAAGAAATTTGACAGATTGTAGTAGCTTGATGTGCTGGCGTCTGTACCTGCAGAAACAAGTATTAAATAAAGAAATTACTGTAAGGTTGCTGCGAAAAATTAAAAAAACGATTTTCTTTCTATGACGTTGTTATTATTTTATTAAATAACAATCTTCAGTATTAATAACTTAAGTTAAATATTTAAAAATCCTATTAGAAAAACAAACAACAGTTTGCCTGTTTTAGAATTAGGTGAAGTTAGTAATGTTAGTATCAAATACAAAGGTCTGCGATTCCTTGGAAGTGAATTCATGGATCTAAGTCAACGCAACCATTATATACAGCCATTTATGTCACATGTTGATACTCGCCTAATCCATAGAGTATCCACTTCTTAAACTAGAATCATGAAAGGGATTTGAACACTTTTTTATGGAAGCTGGCATAATCACCCATCGCTATTGGTTTCTTCGAAGTTGCGAAGATATTTAGAGGTAAAGATCGCTATAAGATACCTGAAACTCAAATATCTCGCCAACGCGAAACTTTAGGGTACTAAGTATATTCCTAAACATTTTTTATTTGTTTAAGTTTCCTTTAAATTCTTTCAGTTAAATTATGCAACGAATCGCTCTTAGCCAGCCTTTTTTAAAACGCGCTTCCTTTTTGTTATTGTACCACTCTTATTAGCGATACTGTTGCTTGTAGAGATCAAATCCTGCAAAGGAATGCTATTTCTTAGATCAAAAGTATCTTTATCTCATACCTGTACGTGAAACCAGGTAATCGGCGGCGCGCGGGTGCGACAGCAGCTGTCGGAAGGCGAACACGGTCTGCAGCACGTGGTCGTCGTCGGCCTGGCGCAGGCGCAGCAGCGCCACGAGCGCGTGCGCCGCGCCCGCGCGCAGCAGCGCCGCCGCCGAACGCTCGTCGGCGCTCAGCGCGCCCGTGCCCACCACGCCCTCCAGCACCAGCTCGGGGTCCACCGAGCTGTCTGCACACGATACCACACGCATGAAACCAGTAGTGCTAGCACGGATCTTTTTAATGATCAACATTTAACCTTTTATATCTACATGCATATCGTAAAGTCCTAAATATTAAATTAAGAAAGTACTTTTTTAAATCTATCTATATACAGGGTGACAGGGAAACTCGACGTGTTCCTTCCAGGGCGTGATAGTGTGACCCATTTGCAACAATTAAGCACCCCATAAAGCCTAGGCGAAAATTCATGGAATCCGAAAAAACCGATTTTCATGTTTTTTTGGAAATTTTCCAGAATTCGTCACGAAATATCGCTTATCTCTAAATTCTCTAATTGAGTGGCTTTCATAGCTATTCCATTGGCTACGTAATACTTTAACACACCTATTGATGTTACCAAATTTTCTAAAATATCAAACAGTTAAAAGTTAAAGTAAGAAGCTTATTAACTACTAGCTTCTGCCCGCGGCTTCGCCCGCGTGGATGTCGGAAATTATCCCACGGGAACGTGCTAACAGGATAAAATGTATGTGCCCCAGGATGCCATCTATCTCGCGGGCCCTTTGTGGCTAATTACAATAGAAAACCAATTGTGTCTCATTAATCGTGATTAAGAGGGTACCTATATGATATCTTTACCTAAGTACCTACCTAATTAAAATAATAAATAAACTCAATAACAGAAAATAAAATACCTACCTACCTAAATAAACCTATTTATGATGATAACTAATCTAAACTCAATCATTATCTGCCTAGCCTTTTCCCAACTATGTTGGGGTCGGCTTCCAGTCTAACCGGATGCAGCTGAATACCAGTATTTTACATGGAGCGACTGCCTATCTGACCTCCACAACCCAGTTACTGGGTAATACGATACCCTTGGTACGACTGGTTGTCAGACTTTCGGGCTTCTGACTACCCGTAACGACTGTCAAAGATCCACGAATGACAGCCGGGACCAACGGCTTAACGTGCTTTCCGAGGCACGGAGGTGTCTCGGTATGTAAAGATGGTCACCCATCCACAGACCGACCGCGGCAAGCGTAGCTTAACCTGACCGATCGACCTGTGCGGCTGTTATTATTTAGCCACGGGCCCCTCAATCTAAACTCAATAAATAAGCAAAATCTCTAAAAACTAATATCTATACGAATGACTAATCCTACCTAACAGTATTATAAAATAACCTACGGTCACTACGTACACTATCAAATATACTACCTATACTTTAAAATTAAAATCTATACCTACGACTTATATAAAACTAAACCTAAATAACTGTAAAAAGTAAAAGGAATAAAAATGAACTCCACTGCGGGTGACCTAACCTACGACAAACTTATTATTTGCGGTTGGTACAGTAATCGGGTCTAGGGATCGAACCCGCAAAATTAAGTTTGTTTTTTATTGTATATACTTTTCCGGGATAAAAAGTACCCAGTGTGGTGCCCAGGATTTTAAAGAATAATTATACCAAGTTTCATCGTAATCGAACCGGTAGTTTTTGCGTGATGCCTGAACAAACAGACAGACAGACAGACAGACCGACAGACAGACAGACAGACGGACAAAAATTTTTTTAATCACATTTTTGGGTTCGTTGTCGGTCTAGTAACACCCCCTGCCATTTATTTTTTTGATATTTTCAATGTACAGAATTTTCACTTCTACAGATTTATTATAAGTATAGATATAGATTTTCAAAAATCATCTACGTACACGAACTTTGACACCAGTTATCTCAAAATTTTACTAAAACAATAAGCGTACAAATTACGGGGAAGACATCTTCATTTAATCAGTTATGCAATGAGGTACTAAAGTTTCATAAATGTTTAAAGGTGCCGATGAAACAGTCGATAATATTGGCAAAGGTCGAATTTGCAAATTGTTGAAATATTTTAAAATGATGTGATAATCGAATTAATTAACTGGTTTATGCTATCCCTTTTCCTCCTCACCACCCAGCAATCATTTCTACGTCATGAAGCTAGATCGTCGCAACCAGGTGGCAAGCTGAGACGCCACTTTCGAGTGGTTAGTATTACTCGTAGTTGATGAGCTAATCACTGATCCAATGTCGCTTGGTTCGTCTGTGATTAAGCTGCTGTGCACGTACAAACTCTTAATTCTATAATAAACATAAACTTTGAGACTTCTGTAAAAGAAATACCTGTTTACTAAAACGTGCACTGGCAGTACCAGACGAGTTAAGATGCTCTAAGTAACCAACAGCAACTACATTAATAATTTCTTAACGGGCTTGTGAAGCACATCATTTTATGTCATGCAAGTAGCTTGGGAGAGGTCAAGGTCCAGCTGTGAATTGCGATAGATTAGCTTAATTGAATTTGGTTGGACCATTACTTTGTAAAAAGTTGTCTTAGGCATAAAGTTGGCAGCAGCGAACTCTTTACTCCTACTAATAACAACAATCATCAATCTATCGTCAAAGATTAAGGCAATGCTTTTTCTTGATCTTTCTCTAAACGACCAAATATGATGTGAAGAGTCTACCACATTGCAGGTTAATGACATGATAAATAAAAGATTATTTGTCTAAAGCTTAAAAAACCGAAGTATGTTTAAAATTTAAGAGTTTATACGTGCGCAGTAATTTCGAACTTAGCGACAAGTGATCGGTGATTAGCTCATCGACTGCTAGTAATACTTACCTACCACTTGAAAGTGTGGTCTTAACTTGCGGAGCGGAGGTAAAGGGATAACATAAACCAGTTAATTAATTCGATTATCACATCATTTTAAAATATTTCAACAATTTGCAGGCAAAATCAGGGTAAAAATACGCGAACTTAATGACAAGTGATCAGTTATTAGCTAATCAACTACGAGTAATACTAACCACTCGAAAGTGGCGTCTCAGCTTGCCACCTGGTTGCGACGATCTAGCTTCATGACGTAGAAATAATTGCTGGGTGGTGAGGAGGTAAAGAGATAACATAAACCAGTTAATTAATTCGAGTATCACATCATTTTAAAATATTTCAACAATTTGCAAATTCGACCTTTGCCAACATTATCGACTGTTTCATCGGCACCTTTAAACATTTATGAAACTTTAGTACCTCATTGCATAGCTGATTAAATGAAGATGTCTTTCTCGTAATTTGTACGCTTATTGTTTTAGTAAAATTTTGAGAGAACTGGTGTCAAAGTTCGTGTACGTAGATGATTTTTGAAAATAGTTAATAAACTTCTTACTTTAACTTTAACTGTTTGATATTTTAGAAAATTTGGTAACATCAATAGGTGTGTTAAAGTATTACGTAGCCAATGGAATAGCTATGAAAGCCACTCAATTAGAGAATTTAGAGATAAGCGATATTTAGTGACGAATTCTGGAAAATTTTCAAAAAAACATGAAAATCGGTTTTTCTCAGATTCCATGAATTTTCGCCTAGGCTTTATGGGGTGCTTAATTGTTGCAAATGGGTCACACTATCACGCCCTGGAAGGAACACGTCGAGTTTCGCTGTCACCCTGCAGGGTGACAGGGGATTTTTATATATATTTATATATATAAAAATCAATTGCTGTTCGTTTGAGTGGCTAAAACACGAGAACGGCTGGGCCGATTTAGCTGTTTTTGGTTTTGAAATGTTTGTCGTAGTCCAGGGAAGGTTTAAACGGTGAGAAAATATGGAAAAATTGCGAGGAAATAGTAAAAACAACAATTTCATTTTCCCATATAAACTGTTCTACCTACTTTCCTGTCAAACATTTGACGATCGTCCCTTCGGTACGGTAGACTCGGATCCACTCGAATTGAAGTACGTATTAAATTTAGGGGTTCTGAATAGTGTAAGTAGGAGCAGGTTAGGAGTAGGGTAGGAGTAGGTTAGGAGTAGGGTAGAAGTAGGGTAGGAGTAGGTTAGAAGTGGGGTAGGAGTAGGGTAGGAGTAGTGTAGGAGTAGGTTAGGAGTAGGGTAGCAGTAGGGTAGAAGTAGTGTAGGAGTAGGGCAGGAGTAGGGTAGGGGATAGGACACCACGCGAACGAAGTAGCGCCGGGCAGCCAGAAATAATTTATATGGCAAAACAGCGTTTGCCGGGTCAGCTACTTAATTAATAAAAAAGAAAGCAAATTAAATATTTGGGGGATTCCGTTATTACTCATTTCTATTTTGTTGGTTGGCTTGACCAGATTTCATATAAAGTAGCTCACCCGCTTTTGGTTGCAATGCAATTTGAGTTTTGTCTTAGATGACAATAACTTTTCAAAAACATGACAATCAGCTTAGATTCTGAATTCAAGTTTAGAACAGTTTAAGTGCAGGGCTGACGAACCTGCGTTAAATGTACAGTTAGGTCCACATGTGGAAAGCAAAACTTGTCTTCCTTTTTCCACAAAAATGTTGAAAACCGAAACAATGATGCCTAAAGTTGTCAAAAAATAAAAGCCCCGTTTTGACATTGACTGTTCTAGGAGTTAATAAAGATCAAATTCGCAAAACATGTATTCGTTTGTATGAAACTGACAGGTGTCAAGAACGCATTCTCAAATGTCACAACGGGCTTTTTATGTTTTGCCAACTTTAAGGTTCTGGTTATGATCGACGGTCTCTGGCCTAGTTCAGACAACAGCGTCTTTTGAACCTATATGTAGCATACCCATAAAAATATTCTGTTACAGGAATATTGTGAATTGATTTCCTATTCACCGTTTTCTGTTTTTAGGTTGCAAATAAACATTTGCTTGATTATTATAATTTAATTACCTGGATCTAAAATCTTCATGATGCAAGGAATCAAATTGTATCGTTCGACAACTGCGAATATATCGATGTTGTTATTAGCGTTCAGTATATTATTGAGAGTTCCCAAACATTCGACCATGAATTCTTCAGTTGCATCACCATTTGTGACAGCTCCTGCTATATCTCCAACAAATTCCTGCAAATTAAATGTTTTCAAAATACTATTTCATTCCATTGTGATAGTGGCTTTCTTAAACCAATGGACCATAAAAAAAGCGTGTTAAAAAAACAACTGTTACGAGTTTATATTTATATGTATACAGTATCCGATCATCAATCGAGTACTGTATATAAATATCAATGTGTTTTTCATATCTGCTAACATACATAAAATAGGTATGTACAGTCATGAAGATAAATTAAAATATAGTATGATGGACAGCTCGGCAATACTATCTGACTTCATGATTCATCCATTAATAACTGTCGTCAAGATGACGGCAAATATTATGTGATCATACGTGGAATACATATACAAGTGGCAGCAGAAATATGTGACATCGAACACCAAAACTATCCGACGAGACTTGCGACGTCAACGTACAGGATGCTGCATCGGCATCAAAAGGATTTCTCACCTCTTAGAATAAAATAATATCGGACATGTGTTGCGTTATAAATATCTGCCTACTCAGTTAAATTCAGGAGAATGAGTTACCTTGTTGATCAAAAATATCTAATAAGTATCACTTTAGCACTTTTTGATGTCCAAAAGGAAGCAATAAGATATAGGTGTAGTAAAACTTACAACAAAGAGCGCTTTATTCTGCGGATGGTGTGATAGATTGCGCACGAGCTTCATGAGCATAGCATTGCGGTGTCGGAAGGCGCGCGCTAGTAGGTCGCGCAGGCGTCCCTCAGCGGCCATTTGGTTGGCGGCGCGTTCGCACCATGCCAGGTTGATGCACAGCGCCAGTAGGACGTCCGTCGTGCCCGCGCCAGCCCCGCCACCCTTCGCGCCGACACTCTCCCCGTTCACGTTCAGCAGCAACATGTCTGTAAGCTGTGAAAATATTACTTACCGTTTTTTATTCAGGTAATAAAATAAAATTCAGTTGCAGCCTATTCACCAGATTAATTACTCCCAGCCAACTATCTATCTATCCTAGCAGTGCGTAAGTAGTAAGTACTTACCAATTTGACGCAATCAGATTGCGTAAACATCAATTTCACTCGATCGTCCATGCTCAAATGGTATAAGATTTTCATTGCCAAATTAATATGCTTGTCATCACCTGTAATTTTAAATAGTTTAAATTTTAAATACCTATTATAAAAGTCAAGCAACAAATAATATATGTGACTCAGGCTGGCTGGACAAATCTTCAAAATAGCTCGCATTTAACTAGGTCAATAGGGCACTTTATGTGACGGCTAAACACCCTTTTTTTTTTTTTGAGGGTGGGAAATCATCAAATGACCCCTCCCGCTCTGGGTGGAGCAGAAGGGAGTGTCAGACTCTTACTGACTAAAACCCACCCGTGTTCCTTCCTTAGCCCTTTATGTTCCAGGGCAGCGGTAACCCTTTCGGACGATCCCGCTACCCTGGCAGGCTTCGGCCCTATCGGGCCCCGTCACTCATGCTGACATCTCTTCGAGGCGCGCGTGGAACACAAACACGCCGTCCGGCACGGGCCTGGTCCTGATCGGACGGTGAGTTACCCATTACTCACCGCCCGCAGGCCCGCGCCTACGGTGGCCGGGAGTCGTCACGCGGCTCCAGACGCCCGGAGCGTCTTCCGCGGCGGCTGAGGCGTGAGGTGCGTTCTCTCGCCCACCCCGCCACCTCCTTCGCTAGCATGACTGCTTCGCAGAAGGAGGTGACTGCCTCCCACTCCCTCTCGCCCCGGACCATGGCTTGAACCAGGGCCGGACGCGAGAGGTCGCCGCCGCTGCCGATCGCCTCTACGAGGACACGGTGGTGCTCTGCCCAAGCAGGGCAGACCTCCACCGTATGCTCCACCGTGTCCTCTGGGCGATCCTGACAATGGTGACACCCGGGCGTCTCCTCCCGCCTGATGATGTGCAGGAACCTCCCGAAACATCCGTGTCCGGAGAGGACCTGCGTCAGGCGGTAGGTGAGAACGCCGTGACGTCTCTCTAGCCACTCCTCAAAGAGGGGTCTTACCGCTGCTATCGTGGCGTGCCCTGCGCTGTGTTGCGATAGTCGCTCCTTCCATGCCGCCATGAGATCGCGCCGGAGGTTCGTCCGCTCCGCCGCAGTTTGCCGCGGATGCGGAGTTTCCCCCCGGCGTAGTGCCTCCGCGCGCCAATCATACAGGCGTGCGAGTACTATCGCCTCCAGATCCCATGGCGCGTCTAAAAACCCTTATTTCAGAATTTGTTATGCTACAGAATCTTAGATAATCGTTCGAAAACGTGTCCAGCCAGCTTGAAAAACCACTTTTCGCTGGTTAGTCTGGTTACGCCCGTTGATATGCAAAAATTCGTCAAAATCACTTCATTTACCGAGATTGAGAGACCAGCGAAAAGTGGTTTTTCAAGCTGGCGGGACACGTTTCCGATCGATTATCTAAGATTTTGTAGAGTTACAAAATCTGGAATAAGGGTGTTTAGCCGTCACATAAAGTGCCCTATTGACCTAGTTAAATGCGAGCTATTTTGAAGATTTATCCAGCCAGCCTATGACACTTTTAGAAGCAACATACTTGTAAATTGTATAAACTTTGGCAGTAATCCCAACTTTATCATCTTGTTGCGTAGTTTAGTATCAAAAGTTAAATTAAACAACAACTTCAAAGTAACATTAACTAGATCAGCATTAGTTGAATTCATCAATGGCGCTAATTTTTCAACAATTCCTCTTGATGCCATACTTGTTTTATTTTCTATGAAAATAGAGAGTTTTTGTAAAAATGAAACAATAAGAATGAGGAGATCGATATTCGTATGTCTCTCCATCGCACCAATAAGCAGGCCAACAATATCTTTCTTGTGCATTTTCTCTTCCACTTTTATGTTATCTGCTATATTAAGAAGCATGTAAAAGGCGACCCTCAGTAATTGCTCCTGTCTCTTTGATAGTGTTTTTAATTTGCGTTTCATTTGTTCTTCATCGCTTTTTGATAAAAACTCATCAGATGCACTGCATAGGTCTTCATGGTAGCTGGATACTAGTGACCTAGATTTTTGCATATTAACATCGGCGACAGCCCATGTGCCTGATTTGGGGCGACGCTTCGGTTCAGGAATACGACTTTTTGGTGGCTCATTCTAAAATCATAAATTACAAATTTAGTACAAGTACAACAAGTATTTATTTTGAGATGTACTAACATTGAATTCTCACCTTGTCAGGTGTGACCACCTGCTTTTTTCCTTCAACTTTCTCCTTCCATTGATCATATCTCTTTAATTCATAATCAATAACATCCATACACAAAGAACCAATTTTATACTGAATAATGACAGGATGAAATTCATTATAAGTAGAGAAACAAAAAAATGTGTAGACTATGTTTGTGCTTAGTTCGATGCTCCTTTTCCATTCTTCTCTCAAAACCCTTGAAAGTGCACTTAATAATGCCTCTGAAATTTCAATAAAGATCTTAGATACTATTTCCCCATAGATAATAATTGGGACAGTAATATGGCTCTTTTCTCAAATTTGTCTCAAACTACATTGTTCCTCAATGTTAACCTTAGTTAAATATAAGGAGTTCTCGGGCAACATTTCATGCTTCTAGACCCAGCAATTAAGACTGTGCGTAATTTGTCAATGAATGAATGTAACATTTTTATTAAACAGATAACTATTCAACTTACCATTTCGTGCTAGCTCTATTAAATTATCAGGATTTCTAGCAAGTTGCAGTATTAGAGCAGATCCTTTTATTTTTTCTGGGATATCATCATAAAGTAATTCCACATAGTCATCAATGCAATTTAATACTGCAACTGGAACACTCTCTACTGGACTCATCCTTGGAAGAAACCAAGTTTTATGCCCCAGGAAATCTTTAAAAGGTAAATTGATTATGTATTCTAATTAACTTAAGCAACAATTGCATATTATCTCATTTCTTGCATCATGTCCACCAACCATGACATGCCTAGTTCTTATTATTTTTTTCATACATGCAGCTCACTCTGAGTGGGGTTTATTTATAAACTTTGCTTAAAGTTAAGAAACATTTAAACATCACAAACGGTATACGATATTGTTATCTAATTTAACTAGCCTGTATTATCCCACTGCAAGGCAAAGGCCTCCCACAGATGGCAGCAGACCATAATCAGTAACACACAAAACTTTAACAAATGTTTTGTAAACCCCAATATGTCCTTATCAAACTTAAAACTCCATACAGCAAAACCAACAATAATTAATAAAAAGATAGAAACATCTTTACTTCTACCAGTATTGCGTATTTGATAAAGTATAAAACATCGTTTAGAAAGTAAATCCGTCAAGGTAAGCAAAGTAACTCAGGATTAAAAACGAACTAAAAGACATTAGTTCAAATGTTCAGTATTACGGTCAAAGGGTCAGCTTAGGTTTAATTACTTTTCAAAATCAAATTAACTTGTTTCCTAAAGAAAAATGTTGATCATGTAAAGTATAAATCTATATCAGATTCTGGCGGAATATAATTTTGAAAAGAAAAATGACATCAGAATCTCTTCTATAGTTCACTAAATCTGTCCTTGTTGTAAATAATTTGGCGTTAAAGCATGGCAATGGCTTTTTACTTACTTGACGTAGGTATTGAATATATCTAAAATCCTGCTGTAAGTATTAGATGAGGAGAACTAGGTGTTCATTTTATCGAAAAATCAATACAAAACACTGGTTTGATAAACATCAAATTCTAAATGTCACAAAAACATACTTCATGTCACTGTCACTTATGGCCATAGAATGAGTATGTACAGACGCCAGCAGGTCAAGCTACCCGAAACTGTCAAATTTTCCCAATCAACCTTGAACCTTAATGCTTTAGCGATAAAGTTGAAAATCTATTGTAGAAATTTGACAGATTGTGGTAGCTTGATGTGCTGGCGTCTGTACATACTATTTAGTACTACTGGAAGAATGCTCGCTCACCTCATTTATATTTATAATAGTCTATGATGCTCACAAGATTCGATCATGTAAGTTTGATCAATAATAATACTATTGTATCAATAATAATACTGTTGTGATCCATCCAAGCTTACAAACACCGATTCAATCTTGAAAGAGAAAACTGAACTTGAGTTGGTCCTTTTCCAATAATGACCTATTTGGGGTTGAAACTCTCAAACTCAAGCTGCCAGAGCGATCACGGTTTAATTAAATAAATCTTTAAATTACTTGCCGTAACCCAAAGGCTGGCTTTTACCTTGGTCAGAATTTAAACATTGCCATTCAAGGTGACAATGCCACCCAAAGAGTATAATAATAATAATAATATAGGGCCACCCGTCTCTTGGATACATTACCAGCCGATAGAGATATGCAAAATTTTTCGACGCCATATTTTAGTTTGATGTGATTTAATTTCACGTCCACAGAAAGACTCAAAGCGCTAAGCATTTATTTGAATTAAACCGTTTACAGGCACTTTCAAATGGAGATAAAAACTGCCACTTGCTCAGTTGCTCACTTCAGATTTTGCTATCATACATTTAATGTGTACCTGTCACTATTTATACGTTTTATCTAGACAAGCGACGTCTTTTACGTATAATTAATTAAAATGCCCCGTTGCGCAATTACTGTTGGCTGCAAAAATAGGGGAGCCTGTAGGAAAAACTCTCCAAAAAAGAAATTGGCATATACTACCTGCATATTAAAATGTTCATATTTTATTTACATTTCCATTACAATTGCTTTTTTACCAGTGGCACAGATTACTGAATAGTTACTCCAGTGGTAGACGCTTCCATTTCCCTTAGCTTGTCTTTTAATAGTTCTACACTCTAAGTCATATTGATCTAGGTTTCGTTTAATTTGTGATCGACCTCATAGAAAACATAATCAAAACAATGGCGGATTGTAAACGGTAAACAATGCTGCTCCCTAAGATGACTGATGAGCTTTCAATTTTTAACCCCATTAGTTAATAACGGCCTTGTGGACAGTGGCGTAGCGTGCCTTGCGGGGGCCCTGTATCAAAATTAGTTGGGGGGCCCAAATGAAAAATTTCAGTTT
Organism: Apamea anceps; assembly: GCA_951799955.1. NCBI lineage: Eukaryota > Metazoa > Arthropoda > Insecta > Lepidoptera > Noctuidae > Apamea > Apamea anceps. The sequence goes on along the minus strand of OX637505.1, from coordinate 10,781,868 downwards.
TATGTCCTTCTGCACTGCAATCGGATACTGCTATATACCCCAAAAAGGACTCACAGATTTTTAATTCTTTAGATACATTATCATCATTTTCTGTTATCGAGATGTATTGAAAATCTACAGAAAGTTGGTCCATTTTTGACCAGTTACGTATGATAGTTTTTTATATGGTTTTTTCCCGGGAAGCACTAAATTAAATGACAATGGCGCCGATTCCCTTGTTCACAAACTAAACTGAATTTAAGTTCAATGCATCTTTTTCTTTCTATTTAATTTAGAAAAGGACAGAAGATAATCATTAGTTTAGTCCTGTCAAACTAGTCGGCGCCTGACGTAAATTGACGTATTTTTAGTAGCCATGTTTTTAATCACGTCTAAACTGGAGCGTCTTAATTTGACAGGACTAAACTAAAATGTATCTTCTGTCCTTTTCTTAATGAAATAGGAAGAAAAAGATGCACAGAACTTTTTAGTTTATCATCTCATCAATTCGTGTGTATCTAACATTTTAATTCCAACCAAATTGATATTACTTACTCTACTAAAAGTTGCATAGACAAAAGACGAGTAAGCTGATTGCCGTATCAGGTGGACATCACTACGCTAGACAAGGATGGACGGCGGACAAAAGAAGGAAAGACACAACACCAAAGAGTAAAGTAAAACCAAGTCAAACACTCAAGACTCAACAGTGCAGTGACTAATTTCAGGAATTTAGTATTTCTAATCAATTTAAATTTATAATATTAGTTCTTGGAAGCATATTTTCGTGATAAACATCTCAAGTTTTCCAACTATTTCCTTGTGATATTACTGTGAATAATTATTTATTGACTTTAAATCCGCGATATGAATGTTCCGTGACGATACAACATTATTTGTGTATTTCCTTTCAGTGAGATAAGAACAACGATATGAGATAATTTGAAGGACTTCTGTCCTTTGGATCGCCTCATTAATGGTATTTTGTGATGATATATTCTATAAAAATGCTTTTCTAACGTTATTACTTTTACGTCGTTCATTTCGTACTTACAATTTGTTTATTTTGCAATAATCGTCCGTCAATCAATACACTGCTGAACTTGATTTAAATTTCTGGCTGAACTACACTCTCCAAATCAATAGTTAGTAATTAAACAAATTAAAAAATGTTTGCTAAGTTAATCTTACAAGTTGCAAATACTATAGCAATTTCTGAGGAAAATGTATTTCCTTTCCAATAGTGTAATCCTATCAAAGACCCTGCTTATCAAGGCAGAAATTACATATCTTTTTTATCTAACCTAGTCATAAGTAATTAGTACTACTTACTCCTTTTGTTCCATGTGTAATTTTGAGATGATCATCAAAAGCCCTTGCTTTTGCTAACTCATTGAGGTTTCAACAAGTTCAACAATATTTTTGATGTCAAATATATTATAAAAAAATACTGGTATTCAGCTGCATCCGGTTAGACTGAAAGCCGACCCCAACATGTTGGGAAAAGACTAGGCAGATGATGATTAAATATATTAAAAGGCTATTGTTTATTGCTAATATAATAATAAGGCTATTGTTTATAGTAATTTGCATACATACTTGTTTATTGCTAATAGTATGTATGCAAATTTATCATCACACTCAGAGAAGAAGAGAGATAATTACAATCACAACATTGAGGTTTGAGTCAGCCCAGGCTGTCAGTACCTACTAATTTCTAATGATATATTTTATTAAATATGAAATATAAATAGATTTAGTTATTCATATTGATTTATTTTTATTTTAGGTGAACAGATTGTAAACTGGAATGCTATTCCTATCATAATATGAACTGAAAAATTAATCACAATGACTGAAACTGTCCCAACTTTAACAACTCCAATCTCTTTGTCAACTTATCATCAACTGAGTCTTACAGGTATTTTCTGACTTTCACTTTATTATTATCTCCTTTATCCATGAAGTATTCATATAAATTTAATTTAAAATAATTGAACTTAAAAATTGTAGATTGAAGAGGAACCTCCTAACAATATGAACCGTGTCCAGAAGTATCTCTTTCTGAATCAAACATTATTACTATTACAGTATTACTAACCCATACTGTTTTATTCTCATCTCATTCTTATGACAACTTGACAGTTTATTTAATTTCATGTTTTTGTATGCTGAAAAGATACTTTAATTTTAGTTAGAGAGTCACTTTGTTACCCTAACCAACAGAGAAATTATTTCCTATCACAGTTAATCCATTTATTTCAGTGTTAAGTTAATTACCATATTTGTTATGTGAATCACTGTAACATCAGCAGTAGACTTATCTTATATATATTTTTTTACTTTAATATTAAGTTTCACAAGCAAGACTTCTGTACAACACTTTAAATTGTAATAACTGCTGCTCTAAGTTTTTTAGTGCTAACAAGACCTGTATTATTTTCTATTAGTTGAATCAGCAAACATCAAGAATTCGGGGCTCTTCAAACCAAATCCATATTTACAAGTGATAATCGATGACAAAATTTCAAGACGCACTGAAGTTATAAAAAGTACTTTGCACCCAAAATGGAAAGAAGATCTTACAGTGCTTGTAACACCACAGTCTCAGTTATTGTTCCGGCTTGCAGATTATCATAGTTTCAGGAAAGATAATGTGATTGGTGAAAAACGAGTAAATTTGTTGAAAGTTTTGCTTTACTGCAATGGAAAATGTGATAATGTGGAGCTGATCATAGGTAAATATAAAATTTAACTTAAACCACTACCGGAATTATGATAATACCAGCAACAAAACATTTGAATGGCTGGCAAAACATTAACTTATGCAAGTTTGTTTTTTTGGTTTATATATTCTAAGTGCATCAATGGCAACTAAAAAAGTTGCTAAGAAAGTTCAAATATAATGTTTGGCCCATAATTCAGCCATGTGAGCACTGTCTGCTGATGCTGTCATAAGATCCTCAAGTACACAGATGACATATGCAAGGTGATTGGTGGACCATTGTCTTCAAAAATTAATAAACATTACTTAGCAAGTGCTTTGGCTTAGATATTATCCCGTCTCAATCTTCCCCTTCTAGTTTGATAGATATATGACTGTGACAGGAATAATGCTTAGCCAAAGCACATTCATAACATTTATTAACATCGGCCATAAGAATAACTTGTAAATAGCAGGTGAAGTTCTACTCCTATGCAATGTGACTCAGGCTGGCTGGACAAATCTTCAAAATAGCTCGGATTTAACTAGGTCAATAGGGCACTTTATGTGACGGCTAAATACTCTTGTTTCAGAATTTGTGACTCTACAGTATCTTAGATAATCAATCGAAAACGTGTCCAGCCAGCTTGAAAAACCACTTTTCGCTGGTCTCTCAATCTCTGTATCGGAAGTGATTTTGACGACTTTTTGCATATTGTTGCGCGCCACAATTAATACCTGGTACATGGTGACATTAGTTACTACTAGTGCCATCTAGTATCAAATAGCAGAACTAATTTACCCTTATAAAAATTTCGACATCTGGTCAGTCGGGGCCGGTATGTACTCGAACATTCTAGATGTTTTAGAAGGTTCTGGAACTATCTGCGGCACTATACATATAAGGCCGGGATTAGCCGCGAGCAATCAGACTTCGATCAACGATACGAGGGAATACATCGAAAGCGATCTTCAAGTGCGACTTAAGAGCGATTGTGTTTTATTATTAGCGTGTTTGGGCTGTTATCAGTGTTGTTTAATTAAAATGTAATTTTTGGTAATTAATATCGGCAGTTTTTACTGTCATGAACCCGAAGCTCGTAACAATTGGTGTCAGAAGCAAGGATTAAAATCATGCCGATTTTACCCAAAGACGACACGGGGGTATCCGTACCCGGAGTCAACGCCAACAGGAGACGGACCAGAGACGTTTTGGTGGAGCTATGCCGCAGAGATCGGAGTGCCAGCTACCAACCACGGAAGGCGACCCGTCCGCAGCAGGCCCAGTATCAGTAGCACCAGACTGCTGCCCTGATGATGATGCTGCAGGAGCAGTCCCGCCGACAGGAGGAACAGGCTCGTTGGTTGGAAGAACAGCTCCAGCGGGACAAGGAGGAACAGGCTCGCCGACAGGAGGAACAGGCACGTCGGTTGGAACAACAGCTCCAACGTGATAAGGAGGAGCAAGCGCGCCGCCAGGAAGAGCAGATGCTCCTTATGAAGGACCTTCACGCTACCTTCGGGAAAGACATGAAGGAGGTGAAGAATAAGGTTGCTCAACATGGCAACCGCCTGTCGGAAGCTGAAATCCGGATCGACCAAGTGAATAATCGGGTTGACAACGTGGTGGCTGTTGTGAAGAAAATCGTGATGGCTGACGTAAAGAAAACTCTGGATTACCTTTAACTTGGGGATGGAATCGCAGCTCCCGTAGATACAATACCTTCGCTACGTGGATTCAAAGTGCCACCGTTCGACGGAACTTCTTCCTGGTCGGCCTACAAAATCCAGTGTGAAGCTTGAGGCTTGGAGGCTCGGTATGGCGACGCTCACCTGGAACACGTGTTTCGTGCGCAGCTCAAGGATCGCGTGCAACGCAGTAATGAAAACCTGCAGCAGTGGGCCCTTGAAGTGGAAAAGCTGGTGCGTAAAGCTTACCAGTCCGTACCTGCGCTTATTGATGGGAACCTGGTGCAGGCATTCATCGACGGCATCCGCGACCTTGGAAGTTAGAGCTGCTGTGAGGCTCGGGCACCACGGGACGCTTAAGGACGCCTTGGCCCATGCACTGGAGGTGGAAGCCTTGCGACAGGATCATCGTTCCCATCGCGTCAGGGAGGTTGCAGCGGCTACAGTTCGCGACTGCAATAAAGGATACAGCCCTAGGTGCTACGGCTGTGGGGAAAGGGGCCACCTTCGATCCAGTTACCCTAAGCAAACTGCAGAAAGGGAAGACAATGACCTTCCATGGAAAGTGGCACGAACTTTGGTCAGAGCCACCGACATCTCAGGGGTACGTGTGCCGAACCTTTGAGATCAGGAACAGGTTATAGAAAAAGGCAAGCATTGTAATGGGCAAGAAAGTAAAGAAGTCGTACCTGTGAGGATGCTCAAGACAGACCTCAGCAACGAATGGAAGGAAAGCCTACAACGTGCACAGCAGGAAGATTCGGACATCAAGCCGATTCTGGAGTGGATGAAGGCCAGAGCTCCTAAGCGCAGGTGGAGCGACGTCTCAGCGATGAGTTCGACCACAAAAAGCTATTGGGCCCAATGGGACAGCTTGGTGATTCAGGATGGAGTCCTGTGCCGTAAATGGGAAAATGCTCGGGGAGACAGCTGTCATTTGCGAATGGTTGTCCCTAAAGCTCAAGTACCGGATGTTCTACAGCTGTACCATAATGGTTGTTCAGGAGGTCATCTGGGAGTAAACCGGACTCTACTTTAGATACGAGAACGGTTTTCCTGGATCCACTGTCGGGACGATGTCGAGGACTGGTGTCGCAAATGTACAAGTTGTGCAGCTGTAAAGGGACCTCAGACTCGTAGTAGAGGTGCATTGAAATTGTACAATGTTGGCGCACCGTGGCAGAGGATAGCCCTTGACGTTGCGGGGCCGTTTCCGGAAAGTGAAAGTGGTAACAAGTATTTCATGGTTGTGATGGATTACTTCACTAAGTGAAGTCAATAACGGGAGCGTTTTCGAATATGGTTCCTTTACTTTTACACATTTAGTGACGCAATATATGACATTAATAACGTTTGATTTATGGCGTCACATGTAAAGTTTTACGAGAAATCAATAAAAACTTAATGTCCAGCCAGCCTGAGTTCAAGCTGGCGGATCTACGGCCTACGAAATATGTTCAAAATTTTGTGACGGGGACGATAATGTAACCTGAATTGCGTAGTTTCAAAGATATTGATCATTTAAATTTTCCCATACAAACATCCATTAATATTGTTAGGTGACCATAATTGTGTACTCGAAAATTCTAAATGATTCTACAATAGAAGGTTCTGGAACTATCTGCGGCACTATATAAGGCCGGGACTAGCCGCGACCAGTCAGACTTGGTTCTGCGATAGAAGCGAATACATCGAAAGCGATCTTCAAGTGCGACTTAAGAGCGATTGTGTTTGAGTTGTTATTAGTGTTGTTTAATTAATGTGTAACTTTTGGCAATTTATATCGGCTGTTTTATTGTCACGAACCCGAAGCTCGTAACAATACGTAAATTCAAGCTGGCTGGACCCACATTTTTGCATTTTTCTACTAAACCGCTGTACGTATCGCAAAACGTTTAGCTCGATGCCTGTCACAAATTTATGTGACGCCCGTTGATACGCAAAACGTCGTCAAAATCACTTCCGTTACCGAGATTGAGAGACCAGCGAAAAGTTTTTTTTTTTAAGCTGGCTGGACACGTTTTCGATCGATTATCTAAGATTCCGTAGCGTCACAAATTCTGAAATAAGGGTGTTTAGCCGTCACATAAAGTGCCCTATTGACCTAGTTAAATTCGAGCTATTTTGAAGATTTGTCCAGTCAGCCTGAGTCACATCCTTTGCAGGCTAGTTTCATTTTATACTCGTATTAGAGTACCTAATAACAAATGAATGATGAGGGAGCTTCTATTTTTATTTTAAGTATTTTTTTTCCTCATCTCATAATATAATTACCGGTTTCATATGGGACCGATTTTATTATTTTATATCCTCTGCGTTTCTTTTGCCGCGTTTTCTGTAGACCGTTTCGAGAGCTACAGTGCTGTAGGACATTATTTATATTTTGATGTTCAAAAAAAGAGCCATCAGTGCAATATATGAATATATGGCCTACGCAGGCGCGATTCTCTAAGGGAACCGTTTAAAGATATTAATATAAGGACGGTACCTTGTCAATGTACGGACGCCAGCACATCAAGCTACTACAATCTGTCAAATTTCTGTAATAGATTTTCAACTTTATTTGTAAAGCTATAAGGTTCAAGGTTAATTGGGAAAATTTGACAGTTTCGGGTAGCTTGACCTGCTGGCGTCTGTACTTATCTATCAAAACATCATGTACGTAAGGAAAAATTCAAATCTTTTTAGTAAAAGAGGAGACAGACACATCTATAGAACTAGAAATAGGGACCAATTAGTTCAACCACGTTTCAGACTGGCTAAAGTAGACTCTTCCTTTATGGGGTACTGTTTAAAATGTTACAATAAAATACCTCCCCACATACTCCAACTCAATGAAACGAAATTCAAATCTTACATAAAACGCATACTATGCAGCTAAGCATATTATAAGTTGGAGGATTACATCGCTGACAAAAATGGTTAGCTAAACGCTGGTCCTGCTCCACAGGACGCATAAATAAATTATTGATTAGCATTTGAAAATACTTCACACACGCCTACCCTACCTACATACTGTTGGGAGCTGCTGAAGATTTTAAAAAACTATTTTTGCATTATATAAATTCAATCTCCTAGCTTGGGACTAGATGGCGCTGTGTGAAATGTCCAGGGATATTATTATTATTATTATTATTGTATAATTGCATAGCACATATGTATGTGAGTACTATGTACATACTATAAAGCTACCATTTACTGGGTACGTCTTTCATTGACTTGAATGTGCCTTAGCGGCTGAGAGTATGTCATGCTCACTGTAATGTCTCGCTGATGGTGGTGCATGTGTTGGATCATTTAGCTCCCTTCAAAATGGTTGAGCTGAATGGTGCTAATCTATGCGTCATGTTCGTGAACGGGCGCCGTCAGTAGGGACTGGTCAACTCTTTGCTGCCATGGCTTATTTTGATTTATAATTTAATATTTGAATTGTATTTTTTTTTATCTTTTCGTTACGGACGCTTTTAACGATCTGCATCGTTCTCACATGTATAATTTTTAACATGAATGATGTAACCAATACTTTATAACTATGTTATTGTGATTTAAAAGAGTGTCCGTGGAGTTTCTTGCCCGTTCTTCTCCATAGGTACCTACTACGCTTTGGAATGGGCAACTAGCTTCATCTTTTTGACTGACTGACCCTTGACAATTCAAAAGTGCCTGTAATTAGTTTAGTTGAAATAAATAGTTTGAGTTTGATTTCTTGGAGACTTGTGATATCTATCTCTAGTACGGTAGTACCTACATTTTCTGTAAAGAAGCGCGCGTCTCGAAAGCCGCCCGACGCGGCTAGAAGGAATTGCGATGTCTCAGTGTCATCGCAACGCAGGTCCTGCGTCATATCGCGCCCGTACGGTAGCCTTGCTAACCTAAGTGCTTTAGTCAGCGTCACCATAAGATCGATTTTTATAGCTTGATAACAAAACTCTAATTTCCTTAAACTAAAAATGTATTATGAATGTATTTGACACTCAAACCGAATGCGGGCAAATATGTCGACAAACGCGGAGAAGCAACTTAGTTTTACACTACATACAAGTAAATGGAAACCTATTTTTTCAGATTTGATGAAAACCGTGTCCCAAGAAAACTCGTCTAGTGTAAGTGGGGAAGTAAAAGCCGCTGAATTGGTGATACTTCTGGACGGCCTACGAGTCGATCCATCAGTCTTAAGTCAGTCACATGAGTTACTCGGAGAATCTACTAACAGCGGTGGTCCCCTTAATGACGGAGTTCGGGCTCGGATCAGGATACGAAGTAATGCGGAATCTGCTATGCGATCTATTATTCGCTCACAAAACCTAAGAGTAAGTGTTGTGATAATTTATAATTAGCTGTTCTTATGTGTGATTACTTATTTAACTCTTAAATATCCAGCCTCCACCGGGCCCGCCGCCGCTCAGCAACGGCACTCTACAGCACGGAGGCCCGAGCGGCGTGGGCGTGGCGGGCACCGCGGTAGGACCGGGAAGCGCGGGCGTGCCGGTGTCGCTGCCGGACGGCGGCGCGGGCCCGTCGCACGCGGACGCGGAGCCGGCCGCACCCGGCGTCGCCGTGGTGTACGCCAACCCTGCCGAGGAGCCGCTGCCCGCAGGCTGGGAGATGCGCTACGACGTGTATGGCCGCAGGTACCTAAGACTTGTCTTTATTAACCTCTGACGTATAAAGGGAGGTGTTATAAGTTTGGCTTCTTCGTTCTGTGTGTCTGGCATCGTAGCTCCCAAACGGGTCCGATTTCGATGCTGTTTTTTATTAGAGGGCTGGTCTAGTCGGAGCGGTTCTTAGCTATGTTTCACGAAAATCTGTTCAGCAATTTTAAAGTTAATCAGCAGGCCAATTCTCCTAATTTAAAAGGTCTTTTCTGTTTGGTGTAGGGATCTCAGCCACACAATGCTAATTTTTTGCACTTTGACTCGTCCGATCGACATGAAATATGGTATACTATAGGGGGGGCCAAAAATGTTTGCACTTTTGAAACATGAATAGAAATAAAACTACAAGGTGTAAGGTCCGGGCTCCTCGGAGGCTATGGGATATCACCTCTGCGAGAAATCAATTTGTTCGGAAACATTTCTTTGACTACTAGTAAAGTCACGTTTGACGTATGGCATGTTGCTCCATCTTATTACATCCAGGTCCTGCTGTTGTATCCTTCAAATTCATGTAATTGTGGCGTCAAAAACTCTCGCAACATCTTCACGTATTCTGCTGAATTCACAGTAATGTTATTTCCTTGATTGTTTTCAAAGAAATACGGACCAATTATGCCCTTAGCTGATGCGGCAGCCCAGACTGTCGTTTTAGGTGAATGAAGAGGCTTTTGGTGTTTAAGGCGAGGGTTTTCCCTGCTCCAATATCGACAATTGTGCTTATTGACGTGCCCATTGATGTGAAAGTGGGCCTCGTCCGTAAACAATACATTCTCTACGCTAGAGAAACGCTCCAGCATAGTGTCAGCAAATAACTTACGTTGAATGTAATCGTTTGGTTTCATCTCCTGCACGATTTGAAGCCTTTATGGGTGCAGTTTAAGGTCCAGATGCAAAATTCGCCGTAGACTAGTTCTTGGTATTGCCAGAGCCGCCGAACGCTTACGCGTAGATAATTCTGGATCGTTCCTTACGGAAATTTCAACCAGATGAATGTTCTCATCGCTTCTTCTTGAACGTGGCCATCCTGTTTGTTTAATATTTGTTGTGGAACAAGTTTGCCCAAACTTCTTAATCCAAGCTTTGATTAAATTATTACTTGGACACTCACTTACACGGCGTAAACCGTATTCTATTCTAAACAGGCGTCGTAAAGTAACGTAGGAATCGTTGTTTTTGTAAAATTGTTTAACACAAAAAGCACGCTGTTTTTCTGTGAATCGCTCCATCGTGAGTAAAATTGCATTAAGTGACACATATTTTCCCGCCACCCGCGCGCCCTTCTGTCAAACCGTTTTTGAGATATTCATTGTTGCTAATTGTAAAAAAATTTGGCCCACTCTGTATAATATATTGTTAACGCTGCATTTACTAAGAGCTAATAGCAGTGGTGGCTTAGTTGTAACGGAGGCGACTTACGAGTTGAGGGTCGTAGGTTCGAACCCAGATAGGCGCTTTACTCAGTGTAAATTATTTCATCATCACTGCTCTCAAAACGGTGAAGGAAAAATGTTTTTCTTTCATGTCTGCCAACATTACCAACCCGCGCTGGGCCCGTGTGGTGGTTTACAGCTCACTCCCTCTCACCGAGAGGAGGCCTGTGTCCCAGCAAGGGATCATTATAGGCTGATTATGCTGCATTTATATGGTAACCTTGACCTAATGCTGCTGCCAGGAAAGTCTGCAGAATACCAACTCCTCAACAACTTGCAGCAGACATATCGTATTTGGGCTCATTCAATTGGTCTTGATGCGTGTGAAACGTACGATGCGTAGTTGACTTAGAGATTGTGAACACAGTCTGATGATGGGGCAGGAAGTTGGTTACAGGACTCTGCCTTATAAGTCTTATTAGACTAACCGAGTTTGGCCCCTTGGATTGATCTAGATGAGTAGTTAATAGAAAGCCGGTGTAAATGTGTGATCTGATGATGTAGACAGGAAGGTTTTTGGTTAGAGGAAATCAAGTTTTTGAATCGTAGATCAATACTCCCACTCGTTTAAAGCAAGCAATTTATGGTTCTCGGACTTATTGCAATATTTAATAGTTGAATTATAATAATCAATTATATAAATAATAACATTGTGGTGATTCATGGTAAATATTGCATGGTAAGGTAGATGTGCCGGTCGCGGTTTTGTTTTTTAAATTTGGCATTGAAGTACTTATTTCCTTAAAGTTTTTTGGTTTCTGTGCTTCCTAAAAATAGGTTTACGTAATGTTCTATACAGGGTGGCAGGGACATCGACGCGCAAACTGTAACCATGGATTCAGCACGTGATACTAGACCCCATAGCGTCGAAATTTTTCGTCGGTTATAAAAAAAAAATCTTCTGTTTCATAGAAAAGTGCAATACCTACGCGGTCAAAATGTATGGAACAGCAATATTTTTTTTTAATAACCGGCGAAAATTTTCAGTGGTCAAAAATAAAATGTTTACAATCCAACAAGAAAATCTTTTAAATTGTTCACCAAGTGGGGATGTGATGGTTCATCAGGGCAAAGTGAATATAAACAAGTTTTAAAAGATGAGAGTAACTTAGTCTCAGATGTAAACTTATTTATAACTTCTTTGGTACCAATAAAGCTGACTGACACAGAAACAAATGAGGTAATTTGGCAAAATCCGGCTTGTTCTTCTATTCGCTATTGCCGACCAATCCTGATGGAATTTGCAAAAGAAACGCCCGAGTAAACCCGATCAGTGGTTGGTGATATTCGGGGTCAAATTAATAATTTGCAAACTTTAAAGATACACAACGAGGAGCTAATTGAAATAAGTCACGATCTATTTCTAACTATGGTGGATGGAAAAGTTACACAAGTTCTGGAGCTGTTTGTACAATGTGTGGGGACCAAGCGAACCTAAACCAAGCGAAATGAATAATTTGGAGAAGATTGAATCAAAGCCAGATAATATAAATTCTTACGAATGCGGTTTGTCTAAGTTGCACGCATGGATCAGGTGCATGGTGTTAATTTTACATATTTCATATAACCTTTCATTAAAAAAATGGGCTGCAAGAACTCCGGAAGATAAAAAAAACTAAAAAAGACAAGAAAAAGCTTGTACAAAGTTTGTTTCGAAGCCGAATGGGATTGCACGTTGATAAGCCCCGACAAAGAAGTGGAAACAGCAATGACGGGAATACAGCTCGGCGTTTTTTTTGAGAACTAGTATTGCGCTTCAGAAATTACAGGAGTTGACGAGGAACTTATTAAAAGGTTCTATGTTATTCTTCAAACTTTTCAGGTATTGCTGTAAATCCAGAAAAATTTGTTGAATATACTCGAGCAACCGCACAACTGTACGTAACAAAATATATGTGGTATAATATACCTTCTTCAGTACTTAAAGGTAAAAGTCTTAATATATGGGGAAAGTATAATAAGACATTTTGCTGTTCTGCCCATTTGTAATTTATCTGAGAATTCCCAAGAATCTCGTAATAAAGATTACAAAAAAATCAGATTGCATCACGCTAGAAAATGCTTTAGGTCCGCAACGAATCAACGCATATTTCATGGTCTTCTATTTATGTCAGATCCTTATACGAGGAGGGATCAAAAAGTAGAGAAAAGTAGTTTAGAGAAAGAAAAAAGATAAGGTAAGAAAAAAAAAATACTGGCAGGCAAAGCTCAGATACATATTTGTAAAGAAAAAAATCTTCGATTCTCTTTTGTCTTTTTCTGAATGTAGTCATTTGTTTGCTTCGTGTCGGAACGTGTTTGCGAAAATGGAGAAAGACGAAGTGCGAGCCATTATATTTAAATACCTCTGTTTAAAAAAGGCTAACGACGCAAGAGATTCATTGCGATTTGGAGGCAACATTAGGAGAGTCTGCTCTGCTGTATTCCACTGTCACAAGGTGGGCTTCTCAATTTCGAGTAGGGAGAACGAGCACGGAAGACGAACATCGTTGCGGCCGTCCATCGACGTCAGTCACCCAAGAAAATGTTGCGAAAGTCGAGAAAATTGTATTGAGTGATCGAAGAGTTACCATCCGATACTTAATTCAAGAAACGGGCATTTCATATGGAAGTATTCAATCCATATTGAAACATTCTTTAAATATAAGAAAAGTCTCCACAAGATGGGTGCCTAGAATGTTAACCGACAGTCAGGAACAAAATCTACTTGACATTTCGAAGATATTGTTGGACAAGTTTCAAGTAGATTCTGAAAACTTTTTGTCTCGTTTCGTAACAATGGACGAAACATGGGTCCATCATTTTGATCCCGAGACAAAACAGCAATCTTCGCAATGGAAACGGCCATCATCACCGACCCCGAAGAAGTTTCGTGCTGTGGCTTCGGCTGGCAAGGTTATGGCCTCAATATTTTGGGACTCAGAAGGGATATATGTTGATTGATTATCTGGAGCGTGGAACGACTATTACAGGCCAATATTATGCAGCTTTAATTCCTAAGTTGAGGAATGCCATCAAAGAGAAAAGGAGAGGGAAACTTCGAAGGGGCGTGCTATTTCATCACGACAACGCACCCGCGCACAGGTCGGCAGTTGCGATGGCTGCCATTCAGCAAACTGGCTTCGAATTGGTTGACCACCCCCCTTATTCACCAGATCTGGCGCCTAGCGAATTTTATCTGAACCCAAATTGAAAGAATACTTAAGGGGAAACAGGTACGAAGACGATAACGAGGTGATGGATGCCGTGGAGAGCTTTTTGCAGGACCAAGACAAAACTTTTTTTTTTAAAGGGATTGAAGCCTTGGAAAAGCGCTGGACTCGGTGTGTAGAGAGACTCGGAGACTATTTAGAAAAATAAATTATTAAGTTATCAATAGTCATTATATTCTATCTCATTCTCACTACTTTTTGATCCCTCCTCGTATATCAAGTATCATTAAACCATCAGTCACTATTTCCAAGAAATTGTTAGACCAAACTAAGAAACTCCCTGATATAGTATGCAATAATAATAATAATTATAACGTGGTGGCTCTGATGATTGCCATGAAGTTTTGACCCTATCCCCTGAACTAGGTGGGAACCTGTATCTCAGGGGGTAGTGTTCAGCCATGGGTTATGCAAATTTTACCGAGTGACACTAGGTACTATATATTTAGAGTGTAATTACGTAAATTAATTATTATTGTAAAATATATTTTTGGAGTGGATTATTATATCATATTTGTCATTTATTTCAATTTAAGATTTATAATAGGTTGGGGAAAAAGTTTCTTCGCATTTTTTAAGAAAATTCAAAACATTTTTTAATATAGTTTATTTACATTTAACTAAAGTATGTAGGTATCATTTTGTTCGATAACTTTTTGCCATCTTGTAGGTAGGGACATAATAATAATAATATCCCTGGACATTTCACACAGCGCCATCTAGTCCCAAGCTAAGCAACCTAATGCTTGTGTTATGGTAACAAGATGGCTGATAAACTACTTATATACATTTTTTTTTTTGTAAATACATACATATTATAGATAGAAAAACACCCAGACTCGGAACAAATACATGTAGGTCATACAAATATTTGTTCCGTGCGGGAATCGAACCCGCGACACGCAGCGCAGCAGTCAATCGCTTAACCACTGCGCCAACCGTGCCGTCGTGACAACATGATTCCATTGCTATAGAAATTTTGGGACTTCTGATCAAAATACCGCGACAAGTGGTTTTGGCAGTCCTCTCGTGATGTTAACCTGACACTGCCTAAAGAATTCTGAAGAGACCGAAACAGGTGGAAATCTGAAGGTGCAAGGTCAGGACTATACGGCGGATGCATTAACACCTCCCAGCCAAACTCTCTTAATTTTTGCTGAGTGGCTAAAGATTTGTGAGGTCTAGCGTTATCATGATGAAAAACCACACCCCTTCTGTTGATTAATTCCGGCCGCTTTCTCTCAACTTCTTGCTTTAATCTCATCAGTTGTTCGCAGTAGAGTTCAGAATCGATGGCCCTGCCTGGTAGTAACAGCTCATAATGAATAATGCCCTTCCAATCCCACCACACACACAGCATAACCTTGTTGCGAGTTAACCCGGGTTTCGCCACAGTCTGTGAAGCCTGACCGGCCTTTGACCACGACCTTTTTCGCACGTTCTTGTCATACGTGATCCACTTTTCATGACCAGTTATCAGCTTCTTCAAAAATGGTTCGGTTTCATTACGTCGTAATAAAGAATCACAAATGAGTACACGGTTCATTAGGTTTCTTTCAGTGAGCTCGTGAGGTACCCAAATATCGAGCTTTTTTGTGTACCCAGTTTTTTCAAATGCGCCAAAAGTGTTTTGTGGTCAATTCCCGTTCTTCAGCTACGTCGTAACTACTGATATGCAGATCTTGCTCCATTTTTTCAAAAATGGCATCCATTTTATCCGTAATAGTGCGACCAGAGCGACGTGCATCTTTGACATCAAAATTTCCGGATTGAAAACGCTTAAACCAAATTTGTGCTACTCTCACAGACACTGCACTAGGTCCATAAACATCTCAAATTTTTTTCGCGGCTTGCGTTGCATTTTTATCTTTTTTGTAGTAAAATTTTAAAATGTATCGAATTTCTTCATTAGATTCACTCATCTTGACAGTACGAAAAACAAATGAAAATCACACATTTTCCTAATTTGAATTTGGAATTATGTTTTTTAAAATTTAAACTTTTAATGATACCAAAACCAGCCAGATACAAATAGTATAGCCAAAGAGATTTTATTACAAGTTCATACATACTATAATGCGAAAAGACTTTTTCGCCAACCTAATATTTAATATAAAATAACATAAAATAGGTTTAATATCATAAAACTGTAAAATTATAATTCAATAAGTTAAACAAACTATGGTTCATATTAAAAAAAAACATTTTTATTTTTTTAAATATTATTAATTAAACATTTAACAATAAATGTGTCATTATTGGATTGTATATACTTTGGAGATACTACGTTCCAAATTTCAGCTATTTACTTCAATCAACAAAAAAATACAGATTTTTGAGACGTTACGCACGGTTCTGTCTCATAGTGCGGCTCAAACATATAGCTCCCAATAAGCTTGTTATATTTGCGCCATTGGAGGTTTTCTGCTCCTCCAGCAGCCGCCCCAGCACAGCCCACAGTGCTAGGAAGATGGGATGGCGCGAGGGTGTCGACACAGGGTGCATGCCACACCAATGGGGACCTGTAGGTCAATTCTCGTAATATAAAAAGTTCAAAATCTTGTCACAGTCTCATCTCGGCGAAACTTGTCAAAATCTAGGAAAATTAGAGGTATTTTTGACAAACTGAGACTGAGATCAGACTGTGAACGTTCTTAAAATTACGAGAATTGCCCCTCTGCGGGCTGTCCTATTTTTAGCCCAATGAATCAGCATTGCCATCCAACATGGTAATGCTGCCAGCCTAATGGGCCCTTATCGATGTGGAAAAATTTTTTGATGCCCAATGAGGTCCTTCCTTTTTCACTTGTACATAATATATTTCTTTTAATGTTTGTATTTGTGTAATTTTTTGATTAAGTGTTGTCCCGTCGGGGGACCGATACTATTTTAAACTTAAACAGAACGTTAGGCTAATAATACAGCGGTCCCCCTACGGGACAACATTTAATCATAAAATATCATACGTACTTACGTAGGGTCATAATTTCAAGGTTATTTTTTTCTTTTGATAGGGTTTCACGTTTATACCTTTTTTGTTCTATTTTTAGTTTAGATGCTAGGATTTATTTGATAGTTTCCGAAATACTCTTTTGGATTAGTATTGCCAATGTCGTATTAGCTGTCGCTTGCGACTTCGTCTACGATCCAGGATAAAAAGTAGCCTATGTCCTTTCCCAGGTCCTGGTCTACCCATGTGCCAAATTTCATCCAAATCCGTTCAACCGTTTCAGCGTGAAAGCGTAACAAACAAACAAACAGACTTACTTTCGCATTTAATAATAATAATAATAATTTATAATATTAGTTAGGATTGTTGCTCTATGCGAAAGTGACTAGTAACCTGAGGGGCAATTCTCGTAATTTTAAGAACTTTCACATTCTGATCTCAGTCTCAATCTGTCAAAATATACGTCTAATTTCCCTACATTTTGACAAGTTTTTGACATTTTTGTCGCCGAGATGAAATGCGACTAAATTTTGAACGTTTTAAATTACGAGAATTGGCCTTCTGCTAACGTTTTAACGGCTGAACGGATTTCAATAAATTTGGCACACCGGTAGACCATGACTTGGGTTAGGACATAGAACGCGTTTTTATACCGCTAGTACGTTCCCGTGGGATAATTTACTTACGACCACCACGCGGCCAAAGCTACGGGCAGAGCTAACCAGCTCTGCCACTAAAACGCTTAAAAAACAGCCTGGCTAGCCAAGGCAAGCGGTAAAAATTCTTGGTCAGAGATTGAAGTAGACATTTCAACCTCCAGATACTACGTGGACCACAATACGCGGTCGACATCGTGGGAGCGGCCGCAGCCGCTGCCGCCGGGCTGGGAGGTGCGGCGCGACGCGCGCGGCCGCGTGTACTACGTGGACCACAACACGCGCACCACGACGTGGCAGCGCCCCGACACGGAGCGCCTGGCGCGCTTCCAGCACTGGCGCGGCGAGCGGCGCCACGTGGTCGCGCAGGGCAACCAGCGCTTCCTGTACCCGCACCCACAGCCGCCGCACCAGACTGATTCCGAACACGATCTCAGCTCTACCGGTACGTTACTTTTACCTAGATAATCGTATCTCCTTACTTATTCGACAAAAAATTAACAAAAAAGTAACTACCTATTCTGGCCATCGGCATCGCGATAAAATAAGGTAAAAGAGTATCATTAAAAAGCTGCTCGCCTTTGAGGTATAACTTTTTTTCTTTATCTGACCTCATAAAACGTAATATGCCTCGTATTTTTGTTTGTATTCATGTAAATATCAGAGATCCAAGTAAGTCATACATATAGTATGACTTATTTGGTTCTCTTAGTGATATCTGTATAATATACAATCATGCATATTTACGTTATCATACTAGCTACGTACAACAATCTTATCACCTTAATACCATTCTACCTATGTAGACTTATAGTAAAGAGTATGATAAGGCCTAGTAACAAAATTAATTACTTACCTATTTATTTCGAGAACCTTATAATTAAAAACTAAATTTATATTAATATCTACGCGCTGACCATCCACGTTGATTTGCACGTTAGCCTCAGCATCACATCAACGAAACCCTATTACTAACCCTATACACACATTGTTTTCGTAGGGACTGTTCAGTCCCTACGAAAACAATGACTGACTGACTAGTCAGAAAGGCTGTTTAGCATGCTTATTTCATGCTTGTTCTACGCGCGCTGTGGAACAGTCGTTCCACAGCGCGCGTAGTGGTCGATTGTGAAGTATTGCATCTATCACGAATGTGGCACGGTGCGGTCGAGTCATTTCGCGATATTCAACTGAACGTCCCGTGTATTCTGGCAACCGTGTACGTGTAGAAGCTCTATTGCCGTGTGGAAGGTCGCCATATAAACGGAAACCGTGAAGGGCTTAAGCTATGCCGTCTGTCTAACACAGGACTGTTATAGTTTTACCCGACTGCGCGACAGTAGGGTTATGTTTTTCATGTGTATGTATGTATCTTTGTATGTGGGATTCTTTATACGCTCGAAGCATCCTAACGGCTGAATGGTAGTTAATACATAAGGTGTCTATCGACTCGTCTGGCTCGCCCGATGGTTAGGTTAGGTTTTGTTTGTATAAAATCAAAATAGCTGATTTTAGACATCAATAAGTAGTTGCTAGAATAAAAAGACTTGAGGACACGATTCTAAAAATACACAACTAAAACTTAAAAAAATAAATAAAAAAAGACAACCTATTTTCAAGCAGTCTGATGTGTGATTTGGCATCAAATCGTGACTGACCTAAAACATCTGCCCAATGATTTCAGGAAGCAGTGGAGTGACAAGCAGTAGCGTGGTTGTGGCGAGCCCTGGCGGCTCGCTGGCGGCCCCCGCGCCGCCGGGCCCCGCGCCCCCGGGCCCCGGCGGCCCCGCGCCCCCAGGCCCCGGCGGCCTCGCGCCCGCGCCGCCGGGCCCCGCAGGCGCCGGCAGCTCGCCCGCGCCCGACGACTCGCTGGGCGCGCTGCCGGCGGGCTGGGAGCGCCGCGTGCAGCCCGACGGCCGGGTCTATTACGTCAACCACAAAAATCGCACCACGCAGTGGGAGGATCCGAGGACTCAGGTCAGTAGCACATCGTCACTACGTTATTTTATTTTTTTATGATTGCATTATTCTAAAGGAAAAACCAGACCCGGTAAGGGCGCCCACACCAGCTCACTGCCGGCACGATACGGCAAAAGGATTTTATGCTACGAATATAAATATAATTTAATAGTATGACAACAAAATAGAAATTTCAACGGCAACGAAGCCGTGTCCTTAGGCATGCCCCAACGGCCTTAGGCATATAACTTAAAGGAAATTTCAATTTGAAATTTCTCCTTTGAAGTTGTTACTTTCGTAAGCGGAAATGACTGACTGACGTTTGGCGTGAACACGGCGATAGTGTATGGGTATGGGTAGTACGGTAACTGACATGAAGATCAGCCCAATCTCTTCAAGGCGAGAGTAAATAGGCTTCTTCTGGGCAAGCTCGTTCCACCGTAGATCTCAGCCTCTGGGCTGGATTAAGGTGAAGAGCGAGCCCATTGTCAATAAAAAAAAAAAAAAATTGTATTTATAGAGTGGTAAGAATATCCGAAGGCTGGGCACCTTCTGAAGTAATTTTTCTCTGTCATTTGCAATTGCTACATGTAGACTGTATAAACCACGATAGCTGTTTGTGTGTACAGGGACAGGAAATGAGCGCTCTGGAAGAAGCCCTGCCGCCAGGATGGGAGATAAGATTCACGGAGGAAGGCACGCGCTACTTCGTGGACCACAACACGCGCACCACGACGTTCCAGGACCCGCGGCCCGGCGCGCCCAAGGGCCCGCAGGGCGCCTACGGCGTGCCGCGCGCCTACGAGCGCTCCTTCCGCTGGAAACTTAGTCAGTTCAGATATCTCTGTCAGAGCAATGCCCTACCCAGTCATATTAAAATAACATTGTCTCGACAGTCGCTCTTTGAGGATTCTTATCACCAGGTAAATAATGCTGCTATATTTTTACACCCTGCTTATTCATAGTATCATTATTATTTTCAAAGAATAACATAAATACTCAATGGCATCAAATATATACTGAAAACATTTATCAATATTGAACATTTGTACTGACTCTGGCAAACAAACGGAAAACATTTCTGTAGTATTATATACATTCTGTATTATTCCGAAACCTCTTGATAACAGTTTCTTCAGACAAACACACACGGTACAACACATGACAACTAACCGCCACCGCCTCTTTTTTTTTTGTAGATCTCTTGAACAAACAATACCTCATTGTAGTTGAACTTCTGTCTCAATTTAAAATATGGTTACGGTTAACGAGTAAGGGATAGTTACCATAAAATAATAATAATAAATAAAAAGTGTTTATTCCTCACCACAAGCCAAAAAAACAATACAAACAATATTTTACACACAAGGAATAGCTGATGATTTTTTGGTTGTGGATCACTGGTGCCTGTGGTAGGTAGTAACACCTGTAATACAGGCCACCAGGTCCCCATCTGTTTATGGTTACATAATTGATAGCTGAAGGCCAATTTTCGTAATTTAAAACGTTAAAAATCTAGTCGCAGTCTCATCTCGGCGACAAACAAATGTCAAAAACTTGTCAAAATGTAGGGAAATTAGAAGTATTTTTGACAGATTGAGATTGAGATAAGACTGTGAACGTTCTTAAAATTACGAGAATTGCCCCTCTGATGTTAATGAGCTTATTATTACAGTAAAAATAAATACAAAAACTATTAAAGAGTAAAAGTATGTTGGGAGGTTTTTATGAATTTATCTTTGTGTGTGTCTAAAATACCTGTCAGTTTTCAATCTCTGGTGCATAACTTTTTATTTGATCTAATAATTTATATACAATTGGGCCTGTTTCCAAAGTTTTTTATTTTTTTAGAATATTTTTATGTGACTCAATCATAATGATTATTTTTCTATTTCAGATAATGAGGTTGCCTGCATACGAGTTGCGCAGACGATTGTATATAATATTCCGTGGTGAAGAGGGGTTAGATTATGGCGGCGTCAGTAGAGAGTGGTTCTTCTTACTATCTCACGAAGTCTTAAACCCTATGTACTGTCTTTTTGAGTATGCTAACAAAAACAACTACAGCCTTCAGATTAACCCAGCCAGTTACGTGAATCCAGACCATCTGCTTTACTTCAAATTCATTGGCAGGTTTATAGCAATGGCGCTGTACCACGGTAGATTTATTTATTCAGGATTTACAATGCCTTTCTATAAAAGAATGTTAAATAAGAAACTTACTATGAAAGACATAGAATCTATAGATCCCGAGTTTTACAACTCTTTGGTATGGATCAAAGATAATAATATAGACGAATGCGGCCTAGAGATGTGGTACAGTGTGGACTTTGAAGTGTTAGGTCAAGTCATACACCACGAGTTGAAACCGTCCGGTGATAAGGAACGCGTCACTGAGGTAATTTTAATATTTACTAGTGCATATAATACCTGTTATTTAGTGTTTATTCATATTTAATTATAACCGTTTTAACTGTTTTTAGATAAATAAGGAGAATTATCTTCAGTTAGTCACCCAGTGGCGAATGACCAGAGGAATCGAAGAACAAACTTCTGCATTCCTGGATGGATTTAATGAGGTAAGCCTGTCCGAACCATAATTTAAATATTGTTGAAAAAAAATAATTGTTTTATATAGTACAATTCTATATTATTTTTATGAAATACTAGCTGCGCTTCGCGGTTTCACCCGCATAAGCTTCGATACCGTGGGAATATCGGGATAAAAAGTCTTGTACCAAATTTCATCCAGATCCGTTCTGTAGTTTTTGCGTGAAAGAGTAACAAACATCCATCCAAACTTTCACGTTTATATTAGTAGGAAGACGCGAAAGTGCAATGACAAGTGCACACAGAGGAAGTAAATAAAAATCCTTTAAAATATTTAATTATTAAAAAGTAATTGTTTCAAATTCCTTTTTGATGTTTTGAACATTTTGATATTATTTTTTCGATTGATTTTGATGGCAACACTGTAATAGGCTATAGAGATGGGTTGTAACAGATTAAACACGATATCTGTTATCACTGTTACTGTTACACAAAAATAACAGATTCAAATATCTATTATTAAATAACAGCTTGTTATTTTTGTACCGAAGATAAATACATATTAAAAAAATATCAATTGGATATCTTCTTTATTTCAAGTCGAAAATCGTTTCCAAAGTATTGAATAGGAAGGAATGACGGGGTAATATGAAATTATAGAATTATGTTTATTCATTATTTAATAACAGTGAGAAGTAAACATATTTGGAAGTACACACTCACACACATAAAGGAAAATAACAAGGTTATCAATTACCCAGGTAGGTTAGGTTATCAATTATATTATTATTATTATTTTATTATTTCCTTTGCGTATGGTAATAGTCTGTGAGCCTGTGTGGGTACTGATTTATTGAATTATCAGTAACAGCCGTGGTAACAGCCTTTGAGGGTCTGTTATTTTAAGTAACATATAAGTTATAGGTATTGGTAGGAACAATTGTTATTTGTTATTTTTAAATATCTGTTATTTCTATCTGTTATGATAAATATGGCTCACTCATGGCATATAAATATAGGCTATCACTTAAATTTTGTGCCACAGTAAGTGTATCCGGCGGCGACAAATCTTAAAAAAACCAACCAGATGCGTGTTTTTATTTTTATTGTTTATTAATCAAAAAAACAGTTTACAAGAATTTGTAGAACATTTAAACATACCACACAAACCATCGCGGATTTAACGACGGTATGGCCAGACACGGCAAGTCGGTGCTACAGGTGCCACTACATATTAATGTTCAACAATCAAAAGCTTTGCTAAAGTTAATGAGGACAACAAGTACGTGTTCACGATTGTTCAGGTACCTGTTGACCTCATTACTAAACTTTGATAATAGTTGTGAGGTATTTTTGTTTTTTTGAAAGTCATACTGTTTCTCTTTAATAACATCATTTGATTTAAAAAAAAAAATGTTAATTTCAAGTCCGAGATACCTCTTAATTATCTTATCAATACATGATAAAGTAGTTATAGGTCTGTAGTTGTTCCATCTGTGTACGAGCCATTCTTATGAATAGGTCTTATTTTTCCAACCTTGAGTTGATCAGGGTACAAGGACGTGGCAATGCATGTGTTATAACGGGGGTAATTTCCTTATATATGTATTTTAAGTCTTTGACTCGGATGCCGTCGAAACCTGGGCATTTCTTCTCATTTAAGTGTTTTATTATAGAGGATACAATATCCTCATTGGCCTTCTGTAATCTCATAGATAAGTTACAATTATTGATATAGGAATTAACATCTAGAATAGGTGTGTTACACTGGAATTTGCATGTATTGTTAACATTATCTCTGAATTCAGAAGCCAACATATTAGATGCAATGTTTGGCAATAGTTTAAAATGTTTTAAAATAATGTCATCCATAGATCGTCGTCGTCATCGTATTGGTCGTGTCGGCACGGTTGGCTCAATGGTTAAGCGATTGACTGCTGCGCTGCGTGTCGCGGGTTCGATTCCCGCACGGAACAAATATTTGTATGACCTACAAGTAGTTGTTCTGGGTCTAGCCGTTTGTGTATGTGAGTTTAAATGTTTGTAAACGCAACCACGATACAGGAGAAATTCCTAGTGTGGGGCAACGTTTTATAAAAAAAAGAAAGAAAGATTTATTGATTTTCCCACATAAGTTGTTAATGGTTTCTCAAACTTTTTTTAGTATTATAAAAATGGAGTTTAGCTCCTTAAAAAATTATTATTCTTTACATTGTTAATATGCTTGTTTGTTTTATTTGTGTATTTGTTGTATAATAGCCTATTAGCCAGATTGCTTTGATCATTAAGCCAGATATCTAATAGTTGATCTCTTTATACACTCATTTTTTCTATTCTGCTACTTTTCCATTTACACATTTGTCTTTTACCCAGTTTAATTTTTATATTGTACTTACAGTTTTAATAGACATAAAAAAAAATTAATATAAAACATAAAATATATTTAGGGTTGTAATCTAAGGCCAAACTCCGGTTAATATTACTCAATTCACTTTATGTTATGAAGTGGTCGGCTAACGTATTCTTTGTAACCGCTGACAGTGTGAGATTTTGCGTCAATTGCGGTCACCTATATTTTATCCCTTCATCCTATAGATCCAGCGAAGAACTAAAACTTCTGGGAAGGAACCATGATTTTATTATTTATAGTTTTAAAGTTATTTAAAGTTATGCTGACTTCAGCAAAAAACTGTTTTTATTTGTAAATTTCAAAATAATAATATGATTTACATAAATCATTATTTTATTACAGTACCAATACAATATCTAACTCCATACAAAGTTTAGGTATTGCATCTACAATATTCAAAGAGAAATTGATTTATTTTAAATTTTTACTAAATTGAAGTTTTCTCCGTATTCCTATTGATTCCGTATCTGATTTTAACTCTGAGAATTCATAATATAGTTATTAACAACACAAAATAAAAAGCAAATAAGTTAACAGTGGGACTTCGGAAATGTTACATTTCTAAAGTTTCCATAGAATTTCTATGAAAATAGGGTTGTCAAATTGCATATACATGTTTATTTTATTTTATACCAAAGAAAACCATTACATTTCATTTTATATCAAGAAAAATAGTAAATTGGCAGTCAAAGTTATCCCGGAATAGACAAAGTAAAGTAGGTGACAGCCTTAACCTCAAAAATAAAAATTCAATAACTCAGAAGTCCCGCACTGTCCACACTTGATTTTGTTTTTATAATAAAGCATATTATAATATGAAACTATTCATGTTATAAAAAAATGCGAATACAATGAGAATAACCAAATAAAAAATATTTTTAGTTTTTGATGAAAACTTGATTTTCCCTTCTATTTACGATTAGTTTTTTTTTTTTTTTTTTTTTCACTGAACTAATAGATATAACAGTCCTTTTTAAGACCTCATATAATTATAACAATAGGGATGATGACAGTAAACAAAAGTCACTAAAGTAATGCATCTATGTAATGAAATGTAAATTATGGATTGTAAAAAACGTATTTATTTTTTAATTATGAGTGAGATTATTTAATATTTTAATAAAATAAAACCACAAAATACGACAATCCGCCATGGGGAGTGATATGAAGATTCGAATGACGTTATTGCGACACACGCTATTTCGAAAAACTTTACGAGTGGTACGCCAGTTCGAAAACACATTGGGTCGAAAACTGTTATATCGAATGACGTTATAGCGACGCACGCTATTTCGAAAAACTGTTTGAATGGTATGCTAGCACGAAAGTCTTGGTATCAAAATCCACTGTTGCGTATAGCTTATTCCAATCTGAATTTGTCTGGGGATCGAACTGTCGACCCCAATAAAGCCTTATCTTTGTATTGGGTTTGGGAAACAAGAGCCAATTAAAAAGTTGACTTAAAATAATACTTCTCATGGCTTGTTTCAGAGCCATGAGAAGTATTATTTTAAGTCAACTTTTTAATTTCCTTAAGTACTTATAATAATACCAAGGAAATCAACAAATCAAAATTATAGGTGGTAGGTACTCATTACCAAAAGTAATGAGTTCCACCATAATACTTCTCATGGCTCTTGTTTCCCAAACCCAATACAAAGATAAGACTTTATCGGGGTCGCGAGTTCGATCCCCAGACAAATTCAGATTGGAATAAGCTATTCGCAACAGTGGATTTTGATACCAAGACTTTCGTGCTAGCGTACCATTCAAACAGTTTTTCGAAATAGCGTGCGTCGCTATAATGTCATTCGATATAACAGTTTTCGACCCAATGTGTTTTCGAACTTGCGTACCACTTGTAAAGTTTTTCGAAATAGCGTGCGTCGCAATAACGTCATTCGAATCTTCATATCACTCCCTCCGCCATGTTATGTTGAACGCCAATCAGAGCGAATTACGTCACGTTCGACTACAATGACAGCTCTTCTTAGTTTCCCTCTATAGCGAGTGGATAATTTGGTTTGTTTTCATAAATATATTAAATAAAATAGAAAGTGAAAATACAAAAATGGAACCAGTATTTACAAAGGCAACCAGCACAAATTTGCCAAGAGTCGACTTGTTGATTCTAGGAGCGTTTCTAGGGTCAAATAAAGACTTTTGTTCGTCAGAATTTAAGAATGTAAAAACATCCATGTAAGTACAAATCATACAATGAAATCACTTATAAATGAATAAACATATAAGTAAATACTTACGTCAAAGTGATCTTCACAGAAATAAAGCTGAGTATTAGGCAATATTCCTTTTATATCACGCATAGGGAACGAATATAAATAACTTGTCCGGGCTTTTTATAGTTGTATTAGTACACAGAGGCACTGCACAACACCTATATGGTCTCGAACTCATATTTTAGAACTTTTAAAACACAAACAATGCAAAATTAATACTGTAGCCGTACTAGCCGTCAATGTTTACGTCGAACGTGACGTCACAAGCGACGCCATGACAGATTGAAGCGTTTTGGCGGAAATGAAAAAAATTTAAAGTAAAATGTATTTTATTTCATATTGATTCCTCATTTTAAGCAGAAATTTGATATACATTGTATATAATATTTATTTCTGAACCTGAAAAACCAGTTTTTCAAAATTTGTCATCATGCCTATTGCAAAATCATACATTTGAGACGAAATAATGCATTTCTATGGAGTTTTCTCGAGTTTCAAAATAACTTCAAAACTAAACATAAAAAAATCATGGTTCATTCCCAGAAATTTTAGTTCTTCGCTGGATCTACAGGATAATTTTTTATTCAGTGCGTAAATTTTTACAGGGTGTTCTACCCATGAATATGAACAACATTCACTATGGGACCATCTCTGAAATCACGAAAAAAAAATCAGCAGATTCATACATTTTGGTCGAGTAGGTATTGAACTTTTATAAGAAACAGCTGATTTTTTTTTTGTGATTTCAGAGATGGTCCCATAGTGAAAGTTGTTCATATTCATGGGTAGAACACCCTGTGAAAATTTACGCACTGAATAAAAATTTATCCTGTATAGGATGAAGGGATAAGATATAGGTGACCGCAATTGAAGCAAAATTCCACAGTGTGCGCTGTTTGTACGGCGGCGGCGGCAGTTGACACTACGTATAAATATATGATCTATAAAAATAATAATATAATATCTATATCTATCTATATATGCCGACCCCAGCAAAGTTGGGAAAAGGCTAGCGCTAGGCAGATGATGATGACATGATTTTGTTATGCACTCACCTCTCTTATCTATTCAAGTAAACTGGTTTATTCCGGAATAAAGACCATTTCACTGAGGGTACAAATCGATATTCATGTCGCCTAGCAGAATGACATTGTTTATTGGTGAAATTGATTAATTTGAATTCGCAACTCGTCGATGAACAGGATCTTATTCGTAACAGGTAGTCTATACACGGCACACAAATCACTCGTTGAACCATAGTCCGTTTTTGGCTCGCCGGCTATACAATCGAAGTTACGCGTACGCGAAGGTAGTCTCGTGAAGCAAATGCCCTTGTGCACATATACGATGAGTCGGTCTCCCTTCTTAGAACCACGCAACTGAGTATTCATGTCGTAACCCACAAGTTCGAACTATGATTTAGTCCTGTCAGAGATGTTGCCTCGGTGATGATGACCAGGTGAATAGTTTGAGGGCATCTGTGTATTCATTGCAATGTTTTTCAATTATTTTATCAAATATGTCATCCATGTTTGGTATCATTTTTGGTGTTTATTAGATTGGTAAGAAGGAAAGTAATTAATGTTGATGTGAAGGGGCTTCATATGTCCTGATTATTTTTAAATTCATAGACGAGCTTCTGTATATCGTTCTCGGATCTAATGTTGTAGGTGTACCATACGAATTTACATATATTTGTTCCTTTCAGAGCAGTCTTTGTTGCCCAAAGTAGGTAGGCCGTTGTGGGTGATAAACTTTCTCTGAGGTATATTTTGTTATCCTCTCCACAACCTAGGTCTTTTCCAGTAATATTTTGAGTCTTAGCGACTTGCAGCCATGGATCCCGACAGCCCTTCTTAAGGATCACGATGATTACGGGGGGGGGGGGGGGGGGTTACTATTCCTGTTTTGGCTTCAGGTCGGTTACTTTGACGACGTCATCGAATGCATTTTATAAAATTTAGAGTCGGCAATTGTATGTTTTGGAAATTCTTGATTTTGAAAAATCTGAATACTTGTCAAAATTTTCATTTTGCTTTCTCAGGTTGTACCTCTGGAGTGGCTGAAATATTTCGACGAGCGCGAGTTAGAATTGATGCTGTGCGGAATGCAGGAGGTTGATGTAGATGATTGGCAAAGAAATACTATTTACAGACATTATACTCGCACAAGCAAGCAAGTTCTTTGGTTTTGGCAGGTTTGTATTATTTTTCACTTGTCACATCACGTAAAGGCCAAAGTAGATACGATACTTTTGGCATTGGCGTTGTAATTGCTTTTAGAAAGCTCCTCAAGCCTACGTTCATATGACAGGCATTACGCGCTTGAACGCACGTTATGTTTGAAATCTTCGAAGAAAGACGTACATCAGTATGTCAATACCTACGGCTATTTATTAATAGATTCGTGACACCTGATTCATTCCTTCTTTTTAGAGTGGTTTCGCACTACGTCCGATCCGAATCCGAATTCAATATCAGAGTTCAATCCGAATTGGGAATGTCTCGGATTCGGATCGAACGTAGTGCGAAACCGCTATTACACTGTACACTGATAACGGTTTATGAAGTTATGAAATTTAATGTTCAATTCAATTTTAGTTTGTTCGACAAATGGATAA
Organism: Apamea anceps; assembly: GCA_951799955.1. NCBI lineage: Eukaryota > Metazoa > Arthropoda > Insecta > Lepidoptera > Noctuidae > Apamea > Apamea anceps. Next base: position 10,752,817 of record OX637505.1, on the reverse strand, counting down.
CGAGAAGAGAGCAAGATTGCTGCAGTTTGTGACTGGAACGTGTCGAGTTCCAGTGGGTGGATTTGCTGAACTTATGGGATCAAACGGTCCACAGAGATTCTGTATAGAGAAGGTAATTTCATTGAATTAATAACTAGGGTTTCCTCAATGTATTTGATTTGTTTTGTGCCCTATATTGTACAGCGTGGCGATGAAGTTATCACGTTAAATAGTACAGCGGTTAATACAAGTTGATATAATATGTCTGTTAAATTAATAAAATAAACAATTATTTTACTATTTTAACACAAGTTTGATGATATTGTTTTGATCCAATTATCACTCTATTCACTGAAGTTTAATAATTACCACTTATCTGTTTAGTTTTTAGTTATTTCGGATTAACCGTCACACCACTTCACTTCCCTAACCTACCACGACTGTTATCGTATTAATTAACGTGTTCTATTGTGCAAACAAAACAAGAATCTTTTATAAATGTCAGTAACTATTATATTTGAATACAGAATCACAGGTAATTTACGTTAATTGCCGTTGATTATCATCTATAGCTTTATGTAGTCTATACACACGAGCGATACGAGTCACCGACAGAGGCAACTGCAGCTGTCGACGAGAGTCAACGGCTCGACAACATGCAGCTCGTGTATTTGAACACCGTACTCAAATAAACGAGCGGCACGTTGTCGACGGCTGCAGTTAACTCTGTCGTTGACGCGTGAACTGAATTGATTTTTGTGCGACGATTCGCAATAAAAAGTTCCTAATAAAGTAAATACTGATTCTGAATTGAAGTTGTCTTGTTTGTTGTTTTATTGGTTATCTTTCATTTAATAATCTATTACATATTTGATGTTTTGGCATTTTACAGGTTGGAAAAGACACTTGGTTACCCCGGTCACATACGTGTTTTAATCGACTCGACTTACCCCCTTACAAGAGCTACGAACAATTATGTGAAAAATTAAATTTTGCTATTGAAGAAACTGAAGGCTTTGGTCAGGAATAATGTAATTGTTATATATTATTATTAGTATCACTAAAATAGTTATTGTAAATTATTATAACATGAATGCACCACCTCAAAGTGAGGATAAATCACCAATGGAATTGGTGCTGTCATAAAAAGACCAACCAAATAATTATATGAATATATTTGTAATAAATTACTTCTATAATAAAACTATGTAGATATTGTTAGTGTATTATGTCGGTTGTTTAAGAAATATTTGTTTGAACTACCTTTAACACTCCGTTACCCGCGCCCGTATTTAGCACGTAAGGGCTCGCGCGCTCTACATTAGAACAATTTCAATTGTAAGTTTAATTTAGGACATTTTAATGATTTGAAAAATTATTTTTATAGCTTTAAATTATACTATATTAAGAATCTTTAACAAACAAAATAGTACTCTTAACTTAACAGGAACTCAGTATTAGACTTTTCGATAACTTAAAAGAAAATTAACAGTCTTTTTAAACTTAACTTAAAAAGTTCGTGATTTTTTTTATTAATTCATCTCTTCCACCTGATTTTCCTTTTGCTCACAACAGTCAAGGCATTGAAGAACTTGATGTACAGGACGAATCACTTCATTATCACTTGCTACTGTATCTTATCTTCATCATGTTTGTTTCTCCAACTACCTCTAAATATCCAAATCTACGACTACCCTCAATTTACGTTGAAATCATCGAAAATGTATGCGTGTTCTACAATAGTAGAACGCGCGGGTAACGAAATGTTAAAACGAAGTTCTTCTAAAAGTTCATTAAATAATTTTTAAACAGTATAATTCTTTTTACTTTCTGCCTTTTGACGAGGGATACATCGGTTACCAAGACCTTCGCCCGGTTTGTGTGGTAAAACCAGAGCTCTCTGATGCTCTTCAATCCGCGAGGCAATTGCGTAACACATCATCAATCGGAATCGGTTTCATTTTGACAGTTCAACAACATTCATTGCGTTATTGACGTGTTGGGCAGACCAATTTTTCGAACTTTTGAAGCAATGGATTAGCAATTTGCTTCAAAATGATTCAGATTCCGATTGATAGTGTGTTACGCAATTAGGCTGCCGGTCTATGTGAACGGACACTTATTGTAGGGATACACTTATTACACCGACAGCACGCCATGGAGTGATCGCGCATGCTGCTGCAGCCGACTGCGTCCGCCGGAACCGGAATGGAGCGCATGCCGCGGAAGCTGATTGTATCCGCCGCAATCCGAGCGTATGCTCCCGCGTCCACCGGCATGCTCCCATTTATGCTGCATGCGTCTCTTGTGCGGAATTAACGCCCTACCGTCCTTGTTATTTGTCTTGGTCGCGTCACTACTATCGCCATACGTACAGCATCTACAGAAAGTCTCGCATTTGCATCGATGCAGTCAGTGGCTTCTCAGCCGCGCCACTAATACAGTACAATATTTTTGTACAACTTCCGCACATTTTTTCAGTGTTTCTCTGTCCGGGCCCGGGCAGTTTACGAAAGTCATCAAATATATTACGTACTAGCTTCTGCCCGCGGCTTCGCCCGCGTGGATGTCGGAAATTATCCCACGGGAACGTGCCAACAGGATAAAATGTACCCATGTGCTTCCCCAGAATGCCATCCATCTCGCGGGCCCTTTGTGGCTAATTACAATAGAAAACCAATTGTGTCTCATTAGTGGTGATTAAGAGACTAATTTAAAAAAAAAAACTCAATAACAGAAAATTAAATACCTACCTACCTAAATAAACCTATTTCTGATGATAACTAATCTAAACTCAATAAATAAGAAAAATCCCTAAAAACTAATATCTATACGAATGACTAATCCTACCTAACAGTATTATAAAATAACCTACGGTCACTACGTACACTATCAAATATACTACCTATACTTTAAAATTAAAATCTATACCTACCTACGACTTATATAAAAATAAACCTAAATAACTCTAAAAACTAAAAGGAATAAAAATGAACTCCATTGCGGGTGACTTAAACCTACGACAAACTTATTATTTGCGGTTGGTGCAGTAATCGAGTCTAGGGATCGAACCGCAAAATTAAGTTTGTTTTTTATTGTATATACTTTTCCGGGATAAAAAGTACCCAGTGTGGTGCCCAGGATATTAAAGAATAATTATACCAAGTTTCAACGTAATCGAACCGGTAGTTTTTGCGTGATGCCTGAACAAACAGACAGACAGACAGACAAAAATTTTTTTAATCACATTTTTGGGTTCGGTGTCGGTCTAGTAACACCCCCTGCTATTTATTTTTTTGATATTTTCAATGTACAGAATTTTCACTTCTACAGATTTATTATAAGTATAGATTAATTTGTATACACACTACCTAATGCCATGCATGGCACGCCTTTTTATTTTTCAACCGACGAAAAAAAACGGAGGAGGTTCTCAATTCGACACGTATATTTTTTTTTTATGTATGACCAAGCATAACTTTTTACAGAGTAGTCCGATTTTGATAATTCTTTTTTTTATTGGAAAGGGTATACCCCAAAGTTGGTCCCATATAAATTTGAAAAAGAAAATCCAACCCTAAGGGTGGGAAAATAGGGGTGATTTATTGTTCACTCACAGATTTTAATGCTGAGTGGTGCATTATTACTCTATTCAGTGCCACATATGCCTCCTGCCCTTTGGCAAACAATTAGTAGACTAGGGTATAGCCACAAAAAACTATAAAATAAAAACTTTTTAACAAAAAATTGAACCGCCGAAAAAACTGAAAAGCAAAAAATAATAAACCTTTTTTATTTAACCTTAATAAGGTAAGTTAACAATAATAAATAATTTAGTGATCTTTGTTTATTGATTGTTTGGCGCCGACTCAAAATTACTTAGGTATACATTAGTTTAAGAACTTACCTTATTAAGGTTAAATAAAAAAGGTTTATTATTTTTTGCTTTTCAGTTTTTTCGGCGGTTCAATTTTTTTTTAGTAACCTCCGGCACGCACGCAACTTACCAAAGTTTCATCACAATTGGTAGAGCCATTTTCGAGTTAGATAGATTACACGTACCGTAAAGTACAAATACAATTAATCTAGAAGAAACATATTAATCCATCACTGTGGCATGTGGCGCGGGCAGGGAGTGGTATCACACCGTGGTGGTAAGGTGACGCCATCTGCTGTCTCAGCTTTGCGTAAGATTGTGATTCCCTATTACGCAAGATAACGTCCTATTTACGGACGTTATTTTGTTCAAAAAACCCATATGGATCGTGAGGCCATAAGAGTTTTTAAAACTACTGGGAATTGCCACACCCCAGCCCTGTTGACACGGCAATAATTCAATATATTCTACTGTACCTATTTTGGGATCACAGGGCAGTATCATACTGCATTCATTTTAAATTTTTAACCTTATACCATAGCACATAGCACAGAGATGCTTCGGCGGCCGGCCGCTGCTAGAGGGTGAATCATCAACACTTTCATGCAAACCAAGTGTGTCACCCACAGGTGTAACCGTTTACTCGTACTAAACACAAATGATGTATAGCAACATGACTTCGAATGGCGGTCACGACAGAAGTTGTGCGCTCAACGCACTTTCAGCGCCACGAATTTTATTAAAACTACCGTCTCCAGACGCGGCGATTCTGTCTGTGGTATGAACAGTGGGATATTGAGGAGTGATCCAACTATTATATACTAAAGTATTGTACTGATCATCGCCGGGTGAAATGAAACTTTATTTACTTTTTAATGATTGAAATTTTGGAACTAATCCTGTCGAGATGGCTTTCTTGGTGTACGTTACCCCAGCAGGAAAGTAGCTCCTAGAGTGATATGAGTAGAACGAATAGTGTATAATCTCCTGTGTATGTGCACCACATAAAAAATTTGTGCGCTTTGTCGTTTTGGAAAAAAACGGAAAAAACTATTCCTGCTGGAGTAATGTTGTTCCAGCAGGAAAATTCTAAACGAATGATCGGAGAGTGAAATGTTGTGCATGACCAGAGAGCTTATATTTGTGTAAAAAAGTGCACAGAAAATAAAATTTGTGCGCCTTTAAGTTTTCGAGATATTGCATTTCCTGCTGGAGTAACGTTTTGCAGAATCGTGTACTGCTTTTTAACGGTACACGATTCTGAAAAACGTTACTCCGTAACCGTAGCATTTGCGCCTGTAGATTAAACATACACGAGTAGCTCTTTATTTGTGATAGAATTAAATTTAAGAAAATATAATTTTCAACTAATCGCGGTTTTTTGAAAACCCGAAAAAATATTGTAGCGCCTAAATGGGAAAACGTATAAGCTCGCTGAAAACTATATTCTTGACGCTTATAATAACCATAAAAAGTTTCAAAAGTGTACATGCATGCAATCTATCTATACTTATAATAAATCTGTAGAAGTGAAAATTCTGTACATTGAAAATATCAAAAAAATAAATGGCAGGTGGTGTTACTAGACCGACACCGAACCCAAAAATGTGATTAAAAAAAATTTTGTCTGTCTGTCTGTCTGTTTGTTCAGGCATCACGCAAAAACTACCGGTTCGATTACGCTGAAACTTGGTATAATTATTCTTTAATATCCTGGGCACCACACTGGGTACTTTTTATCCCGGAAAAGTATATACAATAAAAAACAAACTTAATTTTGCGGTTCGATCCCTATACCCGATTACTGCACCAACCGCAAATAATAAGTTTGTCGTAGGTTAAGTCACCCGCAATGGAGTTCATTTTTATTCCTTTTAGTTTTTAGAGTTATTTAGGTTTATTTTTATATAAGTCGTAGGTATAGATTTTAATTTTAAAGTAGTATATTTGGACGTAGTTTAGCAGAAAGGATTCAACCCACAAAATGTAATTTTTAAGTTATCGAGGTTTTAAGCTTAGGTGTGCATTGCTGCAATGATATTGTATATGGAATATTTTGAAATATTTTCACATAAGGGCAAATATACCAATATTTTTATGAGTCAAGTTGTATTACATAGAGTAACACAATTTTAGAGTTATTGGGAAGAATGTGGGTTGAATCCTTTCTGCTAAACTACGTCCATTTGATAGTGTACGTAGTGACCGTAGGTTATTTTATAATACTGTTAGGTAGGATTAGTCATTCGTATAGATATTAGTTTTTAGGGATTTTGCTTATTTATTGAGTTTAGATTAGTTATCATCAGAAATAGGTTTATTTAGGTAGGTAGGTATTTAATTTTCTGTTATTGAGTTTTTTTTTTTTAATTATTATTATTATTATTTTCTATTGTAATTAGCCACAAAGGGCCCGCGAGATAGATGGCATTCTGGGGAAGCACATAGGTACATTTTATCCTGTTAGCACGTTCCCGTGGGATAATTTCCGACATCCACGCGGGCGAAGCCGCGGGCAGAAGCTAGTATTGAATACTATTGCTAAACGCCAAAACGACGGTGTCATAACTTTGACGGCAGAATATAAGAAACCGACTCAAGCCCAGATGTGTAGGTGTAAACCAAAACTAGTGTATTTAGTCAAAAATATATAGTGAAAAATTCAGCTTGGAATTTGTCGCATTAAGTAAATATAAACAAAAGACCTAACATGTAAACAACAGCTGGTTATCCGACCAAATTCGAATGACTACATAAAAGTGAAGCGTTCTTTATTATTAGACGTATTAAACCTAAGCGGTACACGATTCTGCAAAACGTTACTCCAACAGGCGCACAAATTTTATTTTCGGTGCACTTTTTTACACAAATATAAGCTCTCTGGCCATAAACATTATTTCTCTCCGATCATTCGTTTAGAATTTCCTGCTGGAACAACGTTACTCCAGCAGGAATCGACTTTCCGTTTTTTGTTTTTCAAAACGACAAAGCGCACAATTTTTTTATGTGGTGCACATCCACAGGAGATTATACACAAATTATTCGTTCCACTTATATCACTCTAGGAGCTACTTTCCTGCTGGGGTAACGTACACGCTTTCTTGGGGGCTTTTAAAATAGTTTTGAATCACTGTAGACGGCACGGTTGGTGCAGTGGTTAAGCGATTGACTGCTGCGCTGCGTGTCGCGGGTTCGATTCCCGCACGGAACAAATATTTGTATGATCTACATGTATTTGTTCCGAGTCTGGGTGTTTTTCTATCTATAATATGTATGTATTTACAAAAAAAAAAATGTATATAAGTAGTTTATCAGCCATCTTGTTACCATAACACAAGCATTAGGTTGCTTAGCTTGGGACTAGATGGCGCTGTGTGAAATGTCCAGGGATATTATTATTATTATATTATTATTATTATATTATTACTGTAAACGGGCCGCCCTATATTTGGTTAAGTTAATAAATAAAAACGAAAAAAATAAATTAAATGCATTTAATTAAATAATATAGGTATGCTTTATGAAGTGAACTATTAGTATAAGCAAAATAGATAATGTTAGTAATAAGTATTGCACTGGAGGTCTACCACCACCTCATATAGCAGTATTATTTTAATCTTACTTTAGTGTGGGAAAGAGATGGAGATGGACTGCTTTATGAGGTGGTGGCAGGCCCCCTGATATTATAGTTTAGCACAGTTTCAGATTAGCAAATTCCTCTGCAATTTTCATTGCTTCCTCAAGATTGGTGTAATTATTTCCGGAAGCCTGGCCAGATTCTGCTTTGCCACCACCCTTTCCACCTATAACTGGGACAACAGACTGAATCCATTCAGAAGCCAACAAACCTTTCTGAATTGCATTTTTAGGCACTGCAGCAAGACAAAATATCTTGTTTGTTTCATCGTCCACAGAAAAGAACATAGCTGCAGTAGTTGGGCAGAGAAGCTTTACTTGTTTTAGCGCACCGTCTAAAGCTTTGGTATTACCAAATGCCTTTAACTCTGAAACAATAACTTTGCTTTCTTTCTTCTGCTCACAAAGTTCTTTAGCTTTTTCTGCAACCTCTGTAATTGTCACAGCTTTTGCAGCTCTTTCTTTATCGTCAAGTTGCTTTTTCAAATTTTTAAGCATAGTTCTTAGCTCTTCTTTTTTCCAATACGAAATCTGAGCTTGAGATATGTCGTTTGTAAGATCGACAATTTTTCTAAGAATTTCCTTCTGATTTACATTGTCACTCTGATCTTTAATGAAATTAGCAACATTATTGACTTCATTTTCTAATGTACTCGATTTACTTATAGCTTTCATTGCCTCTGGTCCAGTCAAAGCAACGATTCGCCGAATTCCTTTTGCGATGCCTTCTTCGCTAACAATCACATAATCTCCAATGTGTCCTGTTTGATGTAAATGGGATCCACCACAAAATTCTACAGATGTTTCGTAGGCAGTTGATCCATCTGGATTTTTCTCCAAGTCTTCAACAGGTACACCAACAGATACTACGCGAACTGGATCCGGATAGTGTTCATCAAACATAGCTCTCAGACCTTTTATTTTTTTGGCGTCATTTAAGCTCGTATGTTTAGCATAAACAGTTTTATTTTTATTAATGATTTCCTTAATCTGATCTTCTGTTTCTTTAATTTGTTTTATTGACATTGGGCCCTTGTTGGTAAAATCAAACCTAAGACGGTCAGGCATGACAAGGGAACCACGTTGATCAGAATCATTTCCAAGAACTTTTCTTAACACATTGTTTAGAACATGAGTGCCCGTGTGATTATTCATTACAAGTCTTCGCCTTTCAGTATCAATATGCATTGATAACTTATCTCCAACTTTTAGAGAGCCTTCAAGTTTTCCAGTATGTAGTACATATCCTCCCTTAACTTGTACATTATTTACCATGAACTCAACACTCTCGTCGTCTATCTTCACCATATATCCCTCGTCATAAATTTGCCCACCCTGTTCAGCGTAAAAATTTGTTTTGTCCAGTATAATACCACATTCTTGACCAGATAAGACCTCATTAACAAATTGTTTGTCTCTTCGCAAAGCGACTATAGTTCCAGTACAAGGAGAAAAATTATAAACTGCTTCGTTGTCGGCAGAGGATGGCACATAGTTATATTTAGGTGAATCATCTGTTGGAGGCACACCACAGTCTTGTAAATGACTTATAGCATGTACGTCGAGAGCCAATAAATCTTCTTGACCTGCAACTTTTCCTTGTGAAATTAGTTGAGATTCTTTCTTTGCCTTTTCATAAGCATCCATGTCTATCATAAGCCCGTTTTCTTCACACATTAATTGTGTTAGGTCAATTGGAAAACCGTAAGTATCATAAAGACGCCAGGCAACATCACCAGGTATAACTTTACCATTAAGTTTCTCAACCGTTCTGTTAAGTAAATTTCTTCCACGCGAAAGTGTTTTCAAGAATTGCACTTCTTCTTCATTTATAAGTTGAATAAGTGATAAAGGATCTTTTGTTATTTCAGGAAAAACATCTCCCAACAATTCGACAACAGTGTGAACTAAAGATCCAAAAAAGCCTGGTTTGGCATTTAGTTTTTCGGAGGCATAACGTACAGCTCTCCTTAAAATTCTTCGAAGTACATAGCCTCTACCAGTGTTGTCTGGGCACCCACCATCTGATAAAGCAATAGTTAATGTTCTTGCATGATCAGCCAAAACTCTATATGCCATGTCTATTCCATCGACATCTTCCAATCCAACTTTCCCAGAATAAGGTCTCGCTCCTGTGCCAATTTCAATTGCTTTAAATATAGGCATAAAGAAATCTGTATCATAATTAGCTCTCTTATTTTGAATAACAGACACTAATCTTTCCAGACCTAATCCACAATCAATATGTTTTTTCGGTAGTGACTTTAATGACCCATCTGTTTCTCTGTTGTATTGAATAAACACCAAATTCCAAATTTCCAGTACATCAGGGTCATCCATATTGACGAGATGAGCTGCATCACGTCCTCCAATTCGATCATAATGCAACTCTGAGCATGGACCACACGGACCTGTTTCTCCCATTTCCCAAAAGTTATCTTTCATACTACCAGGAAGAATATGTGCTTCAGGGAGACCTAATTTCAGCCAGATCTCTTTGCATTCTAGATCTGGTTCTAGCCCTGTAGCAGCATCTCCTCCAAAATAAGTAACATACAATCGATTCGCTGGCAACTTAAAAACTTCAGTAAGAAGTTCCCAGGCCCATGCACATATTTCTTTTTTGAAGTAATCACCAAAGGACCAGTTACCCATCATTTCAAAAAATGTATGATGGTAAACATCCTTACCCACATCATCTAGGTCATTGTGTTTACCTCCAGCTCTTATGCATTTCTGGGTATTAACAACTCGTACATATGAAGCCATATCAGAGTTAGGGTCCACGGACCCTAAAAACACAGGTTTAAATTGGTTCATACCTGCATTGGTAAATAGTAGTGTTGGATCGTCCAAAGGTATAGTAGAAGACGAATGCACATATTTATGCCCTTTATTAATAAAGAAATCAATAAAGGTTTTTCTTATCTGGTTGCCACTCATTGCGGTATCCATTTTTGAGTAAATCTGAAAAAAAGGAAAAATTTGATAGTGATACAGAAAAAATAATTGAAAACACAGTTTCTCTGTTCATATTTCTTTGATGAAATAAATTGTCCTCCTGGATAGGAGGATAATTTATTCAAAAATAAATAGAAAAGAAACAGGGCAGGATTGCCCTCAGTGTCCCAAAACATGCAGTTAAAGTGACCTCTGCACTGCCACCGACTACACCATGGTAGTGGCAAAGTTTTGGGAAAACAACAGCGACTTGAAGTAGAAGATTTAGAAAATTTGTGGCGCCGGAGCAGGCAGTTTAAACTACAGAAGAAACAGATAGGTTACTGGTCGGATACCTGAAGGCCAATTCTCGTAAACAGACAGTCAGTCAGTCAGTCTCATCTTGGCGACAAACAATGTCAAAATGTGTATTTTTGACAGATTGAGACCCGTATACTAAATGTGTACTAAACACACCACTGCCCAACCCTTCGGGAATACAGGCGTGAAGTTATGTTATGTTATTGGGTGACTTTGTAATAGACTTATGATGTAGCTGTTGAAATAGATGATCTATCTGATGATATTGTAAAACTTACGTAACATTATTGTTAGTAATATTGTAAATACTAACTACTATACAAAAACAAAGTCTAAGCTAGATTCATCAGACAAAGATTTAAACTATTAACATTATTGTTACGGTTTAAGACATTTATTTTCTCAAAAGATTACATTAATCACTTACAGAGAAAATACAATAATAAGTAAACAAAATGACCGATTAGCGTTTTTAGTAGGGTAGATGTTAAAACCGGCCAAGTGCGAGTCGGACTCGCCCATGAAGGGTTCCGTTACGTTACGATTTATGACGTATTAAAAAAAAACTACTCACTAGATCTCGTTCAAACCAATTTTCGGTGGAAGTTTATAAGGTAATGTACATCATATATTTTTTTTAGTTTTATCATTCTCTTATTTTAGAAGTTACAGGGGGGGGACACACATTTTACCACTTTGGAAGTGTCTCTCGCGCAAACTATTCAGTTTAGAAAAAAATGATATTAGAAACCTCAATATCATTTTTGAAGACCTATCCATAGATACCCCACACGTAAGGGTTTGAAGAAAAAAAAATTTTGAGTTTCAGTTCTAAGTATGGGGACCCCCAAAATTTATTGTTTTTTTTCTATTTTTGTGTGAAAATCTTAATGCGGTTCACAGAATACATCTACTTACCAAGTTTCAACAGTATAGCTCTTATAGTTTCGGAAAAAAGCGGCTGTGACATACGGACGGACGGACAGACAGACAGACATGACGAATCCATAAGGGTTCCGTTGCCATTTGGCTACGGAACCCTAAAAATGTTAGTGGAGATTGTGTATAGTGCGCGCATAAGCTGCGGCGCGAGCAGTGCTTATTTATTAAGGTCTATGGTATAGTGCGTTTGAACAAGCAATAATTGAACAGTTTTATATATTGTTTTAGTATTTTACAAATAAAATGGTGCTTTTCATAGAGAGTAAGCGGGTGTAGGTTACTTAGTTTAAGGTTAGTTTTCGTAGTGTTAGTAAAATTTACAAGTTTATCCTTATCGTTTTATTAATGAAAGATTCTTCAGAATATGGCGTTCTAGTAATTTTTAAAAGATTGATAAGCTTTTAGCCTCTTTTGTGTCTTTAGGTAATTTATTATAAATCTGGCCTCCTTCATACAGAATGCTCTTATTTAATTCTGTAGTTAGTTCTAGGTGGTTTCAAACGGATATCATTTGCCTGTCTAGTATTACGTTTGTGGTGGTCTAACATCTTTTTTGACAGTATTAAATTATTAAGTAAACAAAATTTAAAGAAAATATTAACAAGTAAATAAAAAAAAACATTTTATTTATTGTTTGGTATCAAATGGTTTTGATCATCAATCATATCACAATATGTACCTTACAATTGCATCATACTGTTATGTATGTATATTTAAGCAACCACTAATGTAGGAACTCGACCTCAACTCAGAAATGAAACAACGATTGTATAGATATTCTTCTAATAATTTTCACAACAAAAATAATAACGCTTTCTTCGATCGTTCATATCTCAATTCCCGCCTAAACGTGCAAAAGTCAAAAACTCTCGCACTTTCAAATAATGGCGGCAAAGGTCTAAACTTTTAACAGCCTAACAATATTCATTGAATTAATCGATCACTACTTTTGTGACGGGTATCTGTCAATGTTCCCAGATGAAAAATACGAGACTGTTTACGTGCCAATGACAGTTGACAGATACTTGTCACTGGTACAAATAATAACAATTGGATTTAACCTAAATCGTGAATATAATACTAAAATTATAATAACTATATAAAGGAAGTCTTACAGCTCGGCCATCCTTTAATAAGTGAGTCCTCTCACTTCAAGGATTTATTTTTCGAAAACAACTTTAGTACTTATACAATAACAAATCTAAGTATATTTTAATTTAATTACATAACGATTATATCGTAATTTCTAATACAATCATCTATGAAAAGTTATCAATTCTTTTTTTTTTATTTTACTTATAACTCTCATCTCGCATGATCCACTATGGTAGACAATTATCTGTGCGATATCTGTACTCGATATCATTCGTTTCTGCACTAATTGCTCATAGTCTATGCTCAGAATAAAGCTATCTTAAACACACATCTTGCACGGTCTGCTACGGTCTACAATCACCTGTACGATACCAATTAGTTGATACCATTCGTTTCTGTACTGATTGTTCATAGCCTGTGCTCACATTACTTACTATTTCAATATAGCCTTTCGAGATCATGATATGTGCGGAACTATGTCACAGTTCCATTCATTATCTGCACGAATCATTCCAAGTCTCATTCTCAATCAATTCCATATCAACAATCAAATAGTTATTACAATGCACAATAAATTATACAAAATACGGTCAATCATCTTAACAATTCACACATTATATAATATCCTTACATTGTAATAACAGTAGTAACGTAATAAATAATTAAACAATACTTCGAAATTAATTAACTTTTTTGTACGGTCCAAATTAATCTCATTATTCATTATCAGTTTCACTGTCATTATTATCATTTTCGTTGCCATCGTCACTGGAATAATCATTAAAATTAAGCCAAGGATGAATTTTATCAATTGCTACTATGTTTTCGTATCGTTTGTTTCCTTTTCTAGTAAGTGGGGTGTCCTCTACTAAGAACCTGTCGTTGGGTAAAACTTTTACGATTCGGTACGGGCCCTGAAGTTTTGGTATAAGCTTTTTAGATTTACCTAGATGCTCTTTATCAATGACAGTCCTCTCAATTCTAACAAGATCTCCTACATTGTATGTTTTTGGTTCCTTTTTATTCTTGTCAAACCTGGCCTTCGCCTTTTCTTGATCCTTATCGATTTTCTCTTTAGCATCGGACCTTAGTTGCATTAGGTCGTCGCCACTAACTAATTGAGTTGTTTCAGAAATCGCGTCTCCCAATATATTTTCCGATGTCGAAATTAATTTGAACCCGAATAATAATTCTGAGGGACTCTTGCCTGTTGCTTTACTTACAGTCGTATTCATACCTAGTTGAATATCTCCTACATAATCATCCCAGGTATTTTCATTGTTGCCATGACATTTGGTACTCAACGCGTCAGATATAGTTCGATTGAACCTCTCGACCTGCCCATTCGCTCTAGGAGTAGCCACTGCGTTTAATATGTGTTTTATGTTCAATTTTTCTGTAAACTCTTTGAACTTCCCACTAGTAAAACACGTACCACGGTCTGTAATTAGCCTGGACGGAGCACCGAAATAACTAAAGTACTCATGAAATATTTTGATTGCAGTTGAAGTTTTCGTATCCTTCACGGCACGTATATTAACAAATTTAGTGAAAGCATCAACAATAACTAAAATATACATATTGCCCCTTCTAGAACGAACAAACGGGCCGAGATGATCCGCATGCAATGTATGGAATGGGATTTCTATTTTTGGGATAGGGTGTAATAACCCTTCCTTTTTGCCTGATGGTGCTTTATGGTGTGCACATTGTAAGCATGACGATACATATTTTCTTGTGAATCGTCGCATCTTCGGAAACCAAAATGTTGCTTTTAACCTACTCAGTGTTTTATCAAAGCCAAAATGCCCTACATTGTCGTGATTCATGCGCAACACTTGCCACCTAACACCCCTCGGTACCACCCAACGAATTCCATCATCTAAGATACGGTATACGTAGTCACCCTTCAGCTGATAATTCTTTCGTACATCAGCAACGAATTTCGTTTCATCGTCGAGAAGAATTTCTCGAATTCTCTTTATCTCTTCGTCGTTACTCTGTACGGTCGCAATCCAATCGGTTGTCTCTGCTTGCAATACGTCAATTACATGTGTATTAGTATCGTCAGTGTGTTCAGTCACCGGAGCACGACTCAAGGCATCCACATGACCCATACGTGATCCTGGCCTATATTCGATGGTACAGTCGTACTCCTGTAGCTGCACCCACCATCGCGCGATCCTGGGTATGAGGTCACGCTTCGTCAAAGTCGTTCTTAATGCACTACAGTCAGTTACTATTTTAAATTGTAATCCCAGCAAATAAACACGGAATCGACTTAAAGAAGCAACGACAGCTAACGTCTCGAGATCGAAAGAGTGGAGTTTTTGCTCATCTACTGAATTTTTCCTACTGTAGTAGGCTACAGTCCTTAACTGACTGTCACTACCTCGCTGCATAAGAATGCCTGCGATGCCTATCTTTGATGCATCGGTATGTAACTCAGTCTCTAATCGAGCATCAAACAAGGCTATTATGGGTCGCTCTACTAGTTTCTCTTTGAGCGTGTTAAAAGCAGATATACATTCTGCGGTCCATTTCCACTCAAATTTGGATTTCAAAAGATTCGTTAATGGGCATGCTATTATTGCAAAATTTTTGACGAATCGACGAAAAAAACTGGCAAGTCCTATAAAACGTCTTACATCATGTATGTTTTTGGGTACAGGAAAATTGGAAATAGCAATTGTTTTACGTGATCCGGGACGTATGCCATCTCCAGATACGCAAAACCCTAGAAAATCTATCTCCTTTTTGAAAAAATGGCACTTCTTTAATTTGAGAGTTAGACCTGCATTGGCCAAATGCTGGAGAACTTCCTCTAAACGTGTTAAACCATCATTAAATGTACTAGCGGGAATCAGGATGTCGTCCATGTAAATAACAACGTATTTCAAGTCACAGAGAACTTTATTCATTACCCTTTGGAAAATTGAAGGAGCATTCGCTAATCCAAAAGGCATTCTTTTGTACTGGTACTGACCATCGGGTGTTACAAAAGCCGTGAGCTCTTGTGAACCCTCTGATACTGGAATCTGGTAATACCCAGATGCTAGATCGAGACTAATGAAAAGAGAATTGCCTGACAACCTATCTAATTGGTCGTCGATCAATGGTAAAGGATAGTGCTCCTTACGAGTCTTGTTATTTAGGGCTCTATAATCGACACAGAGCCTCTTCTCACCCGTTTTCTTCTTCACAAGAAGGATAGGACTCGCATAGGGTGAGTTAGACTCACAAACGATATCGGCGTCGATCATTTCCTTTACCATTGTTCGAACCAATTCACGTTCTGGATATGAGAGTCTATAAGGTCGGTAAACCACCGGCTTCGCGTCGTTCAATTCTATCTCCATCTGGACTATGTTAGTATACCCTAAATCAGCTAAACAAGAAGAAAAGCAACTCTCGTACCTCTTTAGTAGAGACTTCAATCTAAATATCTCATCATCACATAAGTGACCGCCATAATTCAGATCTGAATTCGTCTCATGGTTGTTAAAATCTAACATGTTGATTTCAAAACCTTTTTCAGATCTGTAAACTCGACTAACCAATGCATCTTTATTTAGTAAAAGTAAATGGTCGCTAAAATTTTGAACTAGAAGTGTTCCTAAACTATTTTCAAGGTAGTATTCACCTGGCAATAAGTAAAATTCCTTACCAGGCTGACCTCTTAATGAACCCCTGACATATACAGACCCAGAGTAGCTTCTATCGGAGAAAACAGGAATCATAATCATTTGTTTTGGTTGAATTTCAACATCCGCCTTAACAAATAAGCGCAATTTGTTAATCTCTTCCTTGCTAAAGATTAAAGCATTCGTGGTTTTTGTAATAATGATTCCGGGTTTTTCTGTAAAACTGTGACCAACTAACACGGGATATTTAATTATGCCGTCTTCAACTACATAAACGTCAACCATCTCTGTGATATTATTAATATCTAGTTTTACACGCGCCATTCCTATTGGTACAACAATATTATTACCTAATCCTCTCATAACAGGTAACTCGTCTACTGACCAACTAACTCCTAATGATTTTGCTACGCTACATTGTATCAATGTGCACTGACTGCCTAAATCTACATAACCTTTAACCAGAATACCGTTAACCTTTAGCAAAATCATATATTTCTCATTGCTAGTATCATCAACATCGACTTTCATAACTTTTTTTTCTGTACTAGAAGTATCTTTGCTCTTTTCGTTGGAGAGTTGCGGGCAATCGATCGTTACATGGCCAAGCCTTTTACAAATGTTACATCTCAACAGCTTTTGTGTACATTTATTACTAAAATGACCTACTTCTTTACAGTTAAAACAAGTTACAGATGCACTAGATTGTGGCCTAGATAACTTTGAATCATTCCCAACAAACTGCTTAGTATTCGAATTCGTATTACTAGAAGGTAAAGTCTTTTTATCTTGACTAATCTTAAACTTGTCAAAATCGTGACTTTGTTTAACAGACTGAAAGTAATTAAGAACCTCTTCAGGCTCTTGACACTTGGCTGCTTTAGCACCAAGTCTCAAGGAACGATCCTCAATGCCATAGAGCAAGCAATCAACGGCACGCTTCCCGAAAATCTCGCAGCGATTCAACAGATTTAATTTTTCATAATAATACAATTCTAACGATTCATTGTATTTCACGCGTTTATTTAACATTCCGTTAAGTAATTCTGCATAATCGTCACTACTAGGAAAGGAATCAATTAATTTAATTTTCCACTCAGGCCACGAAAATGACATTGAAGGCAAGGCCTGGTACCATGTACGAGCAACACCCGCAAGTCTGGGCAGTGCATAGTGTATGACCTGATCCTCACCCCAACGGTACAGCTTCGCACATTCGTCGACCTTATTAAGCCACATGTGGACCGTCTGGCCCTTGACCATGGGGTCAAATTCAGGAATAACGTTACCTAACATCGGAAATTTATTGCCTTCTGGCTTCGCATTCGACAAAGATTTAATTAACTCGTTCAGAAATAACTGAGTCTCACTGTTAGCAAACATAGATTTGTTTACCTGAATAATTCCGCGTGATTCATCACTTACTGCAGAGTTTGGTGAGCTACTTCGGTCAGACAGCCGCCTACGGCGTCCGCTATGCCACTGCTCACTCCGCTTCCTCGTCAGGTTTCGGCGCGATCGGTGCTCATCCTCGCAGCTACGTTTCCGACTTCGGCGACGCCGCCCATCAGTCCGTGTTCGAAGTCGACTCCTCTCGTCCTGGTCATTGTCACTCCGCTTCCTCTTCAGGCTTCGGCGCGAGTGATGCTCATCTTCGCGGCTACGTTTTTGACTTTGTCGACGCCGCCCATCAGTCCGTGTTCGAGGTCGACTCCTCTCGTCCTGGTCACTCGAATCGCTAGACGTACTTCTATTCCGCCTGCGACGTTTCTTCTTACTCTGGTGATTCTCACTGGTTTCATTATCGCAACAACGCTTATGTTCCATGCTCGCAGCGGCTGGAGTAAAACGGGACCGGCTCCTATGCAATTGGTTACTGTCACGGTCCATATTAACTGATATTTTCCAAAACTTGTGGGTGTGTTGTATTTAATCCCACTTCTGAGTTGTAGGAACTCGACCTCAACTCAGAAATGAAACAACGATTGTATAGATATTCTTCTAATAATTTTCACAACAAAAATAATAACGCTTTCTTCGATCGTTCATATCTCAATTCCCGCCTAAACGTGCAAAAGTCAAAAACTCTCGCACTTTCAAATAATGGCGGCAAAGGTCTAAACTTTTAACAGCCTAACAATATTCATTGAATTAATCGATCACTACTTTTGTGACGGGTATCTGTCAATGTTCCCAGATGAAAAATACGAGACTGTTTACGTGCCAATGACAGTTGACAGATACTTGTCACTGGTACAAATAATAACAATTGGATTTAACCTAAATCGTGAATATAATACTAAAATTATAATAACTATATAAAGGAAGTCTTACACTAAGTAGATTGTTCATATCAAGTTTAACAATTTATTCAATTACTGATATCACAATATTCTCTTAAATCAATGAAAACATTAGGTTACTTATTTTCAATACATTAACTATATTTTATTTAATATTAAATACGTAGGTACTAGAAATAAATAAAATTATGCCGTGTACCATATGGTATAGAAGAAAGGTTCTTTGAAATCTTGTAAATAAAAAACTATTGACAAGGCGATCACAAAATAGGTAATGGTTAAATCCTGAATAACCTTCTCATGAAAACTTACCGATTAAATTGTACAGGAAACTTGCGTTGGGACTACAATTACGCCAGCAACAATGACAACTCGCCTGTATGTCAGTCCAGTCACCACCAGCAACTCAATGAACTAAACCACGGACCACATGTACAGACGCCAGCAGGTCAAGCTACCCGAAACTGTCAAAATTTTCCAGTCAACCTTGAACCTTAATGCTTCAGAGATAAAGTTGAAAATCTATTAAAGAAATTTGACAGATTGTAGTAGCTTGATGTGCTGGCGTCTGTACAACAAAAAAAAAAGGAATAATACTTCAAACTCGGACTTGAGTCTAGAGATGAGATGACAATGACATTTTTGTAGGTCACGTTGTCTATTAAAAAACGTTAAGAATATACTACACAAAAGTAAAAAATAATTTAAACCTAGTTTAAAAAAAACAAGCTTTTATCTAAATTAATTCAAAAAGCGTGGAGCACTTTTATTATTATTTTTTTTTTATTATAAGTGCGTTCCATGCTTTTTGAATTCATTTTAAGTATTATTTTATCACATTCTTCATTAAATTAGTGTATTATTTTTATTATGTTACCTTTGGAAGGCCGACACCCGACTGGCCGAAGTCAACTCGCAGAGAGCTCGTTAAAATGAAGCACCAACCGACGAGTATGCCTGTACAGTCACGAACTAAAGTATGTATACACTCGGCTTTATTCAAAAGCGATTTACAGCTTGGCAAAAAAGTCGTGAAAATAATGGTGGCGCCACTATCGTGCATGTTGTAACCCTATACAGCACGACTAAAACGGTTTTGATACATAGTTTTTTTTTTTTTAAATAAATGTGAATATTAGCGGGTTTTATGAAAACAAGAAAAGCTCTGGAACGTTTGTTCAGCCACTGCCTAGAACGATAACATTTGCAGTTATTTAATTTAATGATTAATTCATTAATAAAATTCATAAATAAAATTATAAATAATATAAATAATTTTATAATAAAATTATAAATAATTTTATAATAAAATTATAAATAATTTTATAATAAAATTATAAATAATTTTATAATAAAATTATAAAATTCATAAATAAAATTATCAGGTATTTCAAAATACTTTGATGTCAACTAATCCCACATTATGTGAGACAATTTTATGTTTTACAAAACCTGGGGTCTTGTAAAACACTTGGCACCTTGTCCTTCTATCGCAATTCGCCTTATAGTACTGATGGATTTACCTAAAAAATACTATAGTTATTTTTGTTCAGTGATTTATGCAGTATTAACAAAAAGTATTAAAATTATACGAACGCGCTACATTAAGAATGTGTTTTGTAAACATAACCTCAAATACGTGAATGCACATTTCAATACCTTTGTCTATGTATATCTTTTGGATCAATAAACTATTTATAAATATTTTAAAATTATATTATTATTTTTTTTTTAAATACATTTTTAAATATTTTTATAAACAAAAGGATAAAAAATCATTTAAAAATATAAAAAGTAGTAGCCCACCGGTATCGGGAACAGGGTCCAAGCTACCGGCGGTCAGAGCTCCAGAGGGAGGAACTTCCTGACAATGCGAGCCGTGTCCAGAAGTACCGCTTTCTGAATCAAGCCCTTGATCCAGCTGCCTAACGAGAGCCTCCTCAGGTGTTGGTCGAGGCTTTTGGCTATTAAGCCATTGGCTGTCACGACTATCGGCACAATGATCGCTGAGTCCACATCCCACATGTCGACAACCTCGCGAGCCAAGTCAAGATACTTGATTTGTTTATCTTTCTCGGCTTTCACGAGGTTCTCATCATTCGGGACGGTTATGTCAACAATCATTGCGCGCCGCTCTGATCGATCCACCACCACTATATCAGGCTTATTGGCAACAATAGTCCTGTCAGTGATGATGGATCGATCCCAGTACAATGTGATATTTCCATTTTCGAGAACTGGGTCGGGCACATACCTGTAGTACGGCACCTCAGATTCGACAAGGTTGTATTTCAGAGCAAGTTGCTGATGGATTATCCTGGCTACAAGGTTGTGTCTATGCAAGTACTCTCCGTTAGCTAGACGGGAACACCCGGAGATAATATGCCTGATTGATTCTCCCGGCCGGTGGCATGCCCGACAGATGTCAACCGTGCCGTCTTTCACAATAAATCTCCAGTAATTGTTCGTCATCATAACTTCGTCCATAATTGCACAGACAAAACCTTCGGTTTCTCCAAAGAGGTCACCGAAACGCAGCCAGGCTACGGACGCTGGTAGATCTACATCGGGTCCATGTAAGGCCCGGTAAAAGCGTCCGCGAAGCTCCTTACTCTGCCATACTTCCATGCGATTATTGGTGTCAAGCACTACTGCTTGCACCAGTTCTCTTTAGCCAAGGAGAGTGGGGTGAGGCCCTTGTCCACCGCGACTACATTTCGATGCATCCCCACGTCGGTTTCTAGAAAATATTCCCTGAGACTGCATATCTCGCGATTGTGGAGGGTTAGTATTATTATTATTATTAATTGGGGTTTGCTTTGATATCGTTTGGCAGGATTTGGGGGGTAAAAGTGGTTAAAGCTGGTAGGGCTTGGGTCCCCGATTATAACGCTACCACTCTTATTACAAGGTAATGCATATTTTTGGAGAAATTAATGAAAAATGTTTCTAACCTCAAATCAGGTAAATAGCGAAAACGTAATGTTAAAATGGGCGATTGACAACCAAATCTGTTTCATATATTGTCTATGGTGCAAAACAGTGCAAAATGATGTGAAAAAAAAAAACTATGATTGTGTCACTGTCAAGTATAAAGACAATTATAATAACCGAATAAATATAAATTATTTAATTTATGAATATTTGTGGAGAACAGAAATAGAAAGAAATAAAAGAGATCCTTTTGAGGAATTAATTACAGTTATAAATTATGGTTTTAATAAATGAAAAATGTAGGAATGTTTTGTTTTATTTCTTTTTATAACAACCTGTATATCCCCAATGTTACTACTGATACCAGGAGAATTTGGATGCAAGAGCGAGCGAAGCGAGCTTTGGACTTGGGGCACCCCGACACGGACAGGTTAAGTTAGAAGGGGAAAAATAACCACCTTCGTGGTTATTTTTTTATAAGCCACCCAGAAGTAGGAGCCCCGCTAAGCGGGGCTCCGTCGACCGGTCTTCCCTCGACTGTGCTACGTTGAGTGTTTTGAGGTTAGGTTACAATAATTGGTTTTTAAGCGACTATAAAAAGTTTTGAGGTTAGGTTACATTAATTGGTTTTTTCAGGAATTGTGCATTGCCTTTTCATGGGAGTGGTGGCAGGAGGGAAGGGGTACCCCCACCTCCCCCCACCCCCCTTCCACCCTGTTAAATAACTAGACAGACATTGGACTTGTTGTTTATTCATTACAATATATAAGTAAATCACATCTTACTCTAAGCCTGCCTCCGGAACAAGTGTCAAAGCAATTCCCCTTCCACAGATAATATAATCTCACATTAAAGAGTAGATTACACTTGTAACCGACTACAATCTATAACATCCTCCTTCTTAGTTTTAGGGATTAGACTTAAAATGAAGTTCACTATAATCACTTTCATTGCTGAACTTAAATGACAATAATTACTTTGTAGTAGGGCTAAGTCACAAAAATCACTAACTAATAACAATCATTTCTGATTTTCTAGTTGACATTACTATTATTAAAATTAGATAACCTAAAAACACAAGTTAGAATTTACATACTAAAATTAAAATTAGATATCCATTCTCATTACTGGTTTTACAACTCTTCCACTTCTAGTGGTATAATGCGTCGAATTACATTCTTCATTGGCACACTCTAGAACTGGATTGACTGATTCCAATGCAGCATTCTCATTGATATCCACTATGGGACTATGAGCATCCTCCTCCCGTCCATCATCGACCGTACCTATACCATCCCATGAGCAGTGAGATCGCATGTCAGTTGTATTATGTTTATAAGAACTGTTGTTACTTCTGATTCTTATATGTATTCTATTCCTCCTATATTGTACCCCTTGTTCATCTTCAACAATATATGATCTCTTACACTTTAACATTTTCTTAATAATACCAGGCAACCATATACTATTAGGATTCTTTTTAACCCTTTATAAGTTAGAGGTGATATTTTCACCACCATGATTTTTATTTTTTTTTCGCCGAAATTACGTCCCACCAGCGGTATTTTTCATTCAGGTAAGTTTTATGATTGTCAATAGACATTTTGACAATGACAGGTTTGACAGTTGACATAAATATTTTTTTCATGAGAGCACAGAGAAGTTGTAAAAGTGTACTTTTTTTTTCGACTAGTTTGAAGCAGGGTTTATCTCGAAGATCTACAAATTTCGAAAGGTAAGTTCTTTTATTTATGGTTTACGTGAGCTTCTTCTAATAAAAAATGTAAATATTTTCAAGTTTGCTATACGCGGTTTTGGACAATCTTGATTTTTTGTGGTGGGTTGTATATTCCCTTTGCCCTTCTGCCTGTAAATTTTACGGTGGTTTGAATATTCCCTCTGTCTGTGTGGCGTTCGTTTTTGTGTTGCTTGGTATGGCTTGAAACTCTTTTTTTTTGCTTTGTTTTAGAAATGGATCGTCACTTGAAGGATTACGAAGTAGAGGAGGCCCTTCAAGACATGTTTGGCCTACCCGATGACCCTGATCAATCGGACGATTGCCCACTTGTCGTAAAAGAATACAACAAGCGAATGGGTGGCGTTGATCATTTTGATCAGCTGAAAGGCACGTATTCAGTGGGCAGGCGGAGTAAGAGATGGTGGCTGCGACTTTTCTACTTCCTCATTGACACGAGCATAACTAATGCTTTCTTGTTGTACAAAAGCAATAAAAAATGTACGCTTTCCCATCTTGAATTTAGAGTCGGCTTAGCACGAGGATTGATAGGTGGTTTTACCAGCAGGAAGAGACGCTCGACCGGCGGTATGCCATTTTATGTTAGCAGGCGGAAGCTCGCGAATGAAAACCGTCAAAAAACTATCAGTGCTGTCCCCGAAGAAGTACGGTATACCAACGTGGGCGATCACATGCCGTGCCAGTTGCAGTCATACAAGAGATGTAAAATGTGTAGCACTAAAACGAACGATAAACGATCGAAAATTATGTGTGCGAAATGCCAAGTCGCACTATGCATAGCACCTTGTTTCAGTGAGTTTCATAAAAAATAAGATTAGATTTTTGTTATACGTAAAAATACTAATAAATAATAAAAAAAGTGATTTTTGTAATAAATAAAAAAACTAAAATTTTGTTATAAATAAAAAAAACTTGATTTTTTGTAATAAATAAAAAAACTTGATTTTTGTAAAGATGTTTATTTGATATACTACCAAAAAAATAATTGTATATTACTGCAATAAAATAGGTCTAGCGCGAGAAAAGAGCATGCAATAGAGATTAGTTATTGATAGAATCTGACCGGTAAAGGGAATATATTTCCCACCATAGAAATATATATATATACATATATATTTATATGTACATATATTTTTAGTTCTATTATATACCCATAATCATAATAATTATTTTATTTCCACTGTCCACTCCTTATGACCTTTAAAGGGTTAAAATAAACATTATCACCAGGTGTGAGCAAAGATAATTTATGTTTATCTCTATTATAATACTTGCACATCTGCTGATTTGACTTTTCCATGTGCCGTTTGTAATCAGAATAAGTCACAACTTTTGGTTTCAGTTTCTTTTCCACCACAGGAATATTTATTCTCAAGTTCCTTGACATCAGTAACTGAGCTGGAGAAGGTAAGTTATTTTTAGGAGTATTCCTGTAGTGCAAAAGTGCCATATAAGGGTCAGAGTTTGATTCCTTACATTTTTTTAGTATGTTTTTTATAATTTTTACTGAGCTTTCAGCCTGACCATTAGATTGTGGGTGGTATGGGCTAGTTACTATGTGTTCTATGTCCCATTCATGTAAAAATTGTTTGAATTCAGATGACTGAAAAGGAGGTCCACCATCTGAGACTAATGATAGTGGTATCCCATGGCGTGCAAATATTGATTTCAAGTTAGTAATAACATGTTTGGCTGTAGAATTATTGTTTAATAAAGCTATTTCAATATATTTTGAATAATAGTCTGATACTATAAGGTAAGTTAAATTGTCAAAATACATTAAATCAATGCCTACAGACTGCCATGGATATTTGCTACTTTCAAAATTCTGTAAACTTTCTCTGTTATTAGCAGGGTTAAATTTGGCACAAACATCACATTGTTCAATAAGATTTTTCAAGTCTACTGTCATGTTGGGCCAGTACAAGATTCCTTTAGCAAGATTTGAACATTTGTTGATGCCCTGATGGCCTTCATGTATTTTTGTTAACATTTCTTTACGCATGGCTTCTGGGACTATTAATTTACTATTTTTGAATAATAGACCATTTATAATATGAATATCTTCTTGAAAATTCCAATAAGATTTAAGCATTGGATGAACATTTTCTTTACATTTTGGCCAACCTCTATGAATATATTCCTTTAATAATTGTAAATTGTTGTCAGCATTAGTAGCTGCAGTGATTTTTCTTTTGTATTCATCACTAATTGCCAAATTGGAATATAAAAGGTTCACATGATAAGACATATCAGACTCATAATCATATTCATGACTTTCGTCCATTGCTGCTCTGGATAATGTATCAGATATATACATTTCTTTACCTGGTACATAGATTACATTTAAGTCGTAAGCTTGTAAAGCTAGCATCATGCGTTGCAATCGAGCAGGAACATCATGTAATGGTTTGACAAACAAATTAACCAAAGGTTTGTGATCAGTGTGCACTGTTATTCTATGACCATAAATATACTGATGAAACTTGTTACATCCAAATTGTATTGCAAGCAGCTCTTTTTCAATCTGAGCATAGTTTTGCTGCGATTGAGTTAATGTCTGAGAACTATAAGCTATGGGACGGTTGTTTTGCATGATGACAGCTCCTAAAGCCGACTTCGAAGCATCTACTGATAAAACAAGGGGTTTATTCTGATCATAATGAGCTAAGACAGGAGATTTGGATACGGTATCTTTAAGATCAATAAAACATTTTTCACAATTACTATCCCATACCCATTCTGCATCATTCCTTAATAAATTTCTTAATACTCTAGTTTTCTCCGACAAGTTTTCTATAAAAGGACCCAAATATGTAACCATGCCTAAAAACCTCTGTAATTCCTTTACATTGTTTGGAGATTTAATACTATGAATGGCTTTGACTTTTTCAGGGTCTACTTTCACACCTTCTTGACTAAATATATAGCCCAAGAAGCAGACTTCTCTGACTAAGAATTTACACTTTGATTTATTAAATTTTAAATTGACTTCTTTGGCCCTGTTCAAAACTTTTAGTAATCTTTCATTATGAATTTGTTCTGTTTCACCATATACCAGAAAATCATCGACAAATATCATTACACCTTCAATGTCACCAAATAAATCTATCATCACTCTATAGAAAATCTCAGTTGCGGCATTTATACCAAAGGGAAGTCTTAAGTACTTATACCTTCCAAACGGAGTTTGGAATGTGCATAACTCAGAGCTTTCTTCATCTAACTTTAATGACCAAAATCCTGAAAAAGCATCTAAGTGAGAAAAATATGTTGCACCTGTCAATGTTGACCTTATTTCATCAATATTCTTTAAAGGATAATGTTCCCGCATAATGTTTTTATTTAAATTCCTAGGATCTAAGCATATTCTTAAATCTCCAGACTGTTTTACTGTTAAGACTACTGAATTTACCCATGACGTAGGTTTAGTAACTTTTTCAATAACCTTTAAATCCTCCATGCGATCTAACTCCCCACGAAGTTTCTCACGTAAGGCAAATGGAACTTTTCTTGGTGCATCAATGCATGGGACAGCATTCGGAGACAATTTAAGATGACAGACATGAGGAAGACATCCCAGTCCCTGAAAAATAACATCATAATCTTTTACAATTTGTTCAATGCTACTTGTTTTTAAATTATATACCCTTTTTATGACTCCTATTTGCAAACAAGTGGGTAATCCTAGCACAGTCGGACAATTAATATTTGCTACAATGAATTCTATGTTCTTTGACATGTTATTGACAGTACATTCTAATTCACAATGACCAATAATAGGAATTCTAGTGTTTCCAAAGGCTGATACATTAACCTTTGACTTCTTTAAGTTTTTGTCTAATTTAAGTGTCTTGTAAGTTGAAATAGACATAATGTTTATGTCTGCACCTGAATCAAGAATACATTGTACCTTTCTGTTGTTAATATTGATGATTAATTTCCAGGACTTACTATTTTGTTGGCCATCTATACTTCCTATGAAATAATCATTGTTGTCAGGTTCTGTTTGTTGTGAGTCAACACTTCTTACAAATTTTTTCTTGAAGCAAAATTTGGCATAATGCCCAAAGGCATTGCAGACCAAACATTTAACACCAGCAGCGGGACATTTGAATCTATGAGCTTGACCACACCTCCCACAGGATTTATTAGAATCTTGACCATGAGGACTTTGACTGCGCTGCCAACCAGCTGAAGCTTGGTTATGTTGGTTGATACTGGATGCACCTCTAGTTGTTGACTTTTGTTTCGACTGTGACATTTGTGAATTTATCCTTGAAGATCTTTGTATGTGAAGTATATTCTCTGTATTAGGTGCATAGTCTGTGTTTTGTATAGAGTCAATTTTCTGGGCGTTTTCTTGCGCCATAATGACAGTTTTGGCCAGCGACATAGTTTTTTCTAACGTAGGGTCTGATTCCTGTAGCAGTCTTTGCCGCACATGGATGAGTTTTGAACTCATGTTAGCTATGAAAATGTCACGAACAAGTGAATCGCGTAGCGTGCCAAATTCACAATCATTGCTCATGTTTTGGAGATCAGTCATAAAAGTGTCAACGTTTTCATCAGTTTTCTGAGTACGCGTGAAAAATGAGTGACGAATCATCGTTATATTTCTCTGCGGCTCGAAATAGTTTTGAAACTTTTCTTTTACCTGATTTAAGGTGGCTTTGTCCATGTCCATATTGAAAGAATTGTAAATGTCCAAGCCCTTTTCACCAATTGTGTGCAATAATATGGCGATTTTTCTTTTCTCGGGTGCTGCTTCATAGTTTGTTGCTAACAAGAAAAGTTCAAAACTTTGCCACCACCTTTTCCATTCCAATGCATTGTTTTGATTATTACCTATGTGAAGCTTGGGAATCTTGTTAAAATTGCTGTACGTTTGAGAGCACATGTCCGACATAGCCTTTTCATCGCTCGACATCTTCTTGATCTTTTGAGTTTTTGTAATTCTTCAATCTATATTTAATACTTCCTGGCTTTTACTTCTGACACCATGTTAAATAACTAGACAGACATTGGACTTGTTGTTTATTCATTACAATATATAAGTAAATCACATCTTACTCTAAGCCTGCCTCCGGAACAAGTGTCAAAGCAATTCCCCTTCCACAGATAATATAATCTCACATTAAAGAGTAGATTACACTTGTAACCGACTACAATCTATAACACACCCCTCTCCGCCTGCCAAAGGATACTAAATTTTACCCCAGAACGCGCAAGCCCCACCACGACGTCAACGTAGAGATACGGCGGTGGGGTTATTAATAATAAGTATAAAGTCAAGGAAGTGGTAATGATTAGAGGCTACTAGTAAACTCAACGGGTTTGAAAGAGTTCCACTATCCATCCCTGGCTCCATCGTCAGACCCTCGACACCAAGTGCAGTATGTTGGACTCATCAAAACGAATCATATGACTCCAAACTCGAGGGGCTTACTAGAAGCCACTGAAGAGTTTCACTATCCACTTTCTGGCTCCATCATCAGATCAGCTCCAAGATACCAAATAATAGTATTGTCATCCGAACTACATTACACATACAAAGTTTTATCAAAACGAATCATACGACCCCAAACTAGAAGGATTTACTAGTAGCCCCTTAAGAGTTCCACTGTCCACCTCGTGGTTCCATCACCAGAGCTTCGACACCAAGTGCGAAAAATTAGACTCATCAAAACGAGTTATATGACCCTGAACTTGAGGGGTTTACTAAAAGCCCCTAAAGAGTTCCATTATCCACCTCCTAGCTTCATAATCAGATCAGCTCCAAGGTACCAAATTATAATATTGTCATCCAAACTACATATACAGTTTGGCAAGAAAGTCCTGAAACGGAACTAAAATATTTAATAATTGGCAACACTCGCTCTGCCTTGTCGAGTAAGGTACATATTCTGTCATTTCTTGTAATCGGTGACTGTTTCTCGTGTTTATTATTTATTTATTTGCTTTATCGTGGTGATAATGGTAACCCACTGTGTTCATAATGAACATCTGTTATTCGCAGCTCCGCAAGAGCGACAATTTATAAAGTATACGTGAGATGTTTGGCGGAACTCGATGCCGGACAAATTTTATCCTATCTCAACGATGTGTTTAAAAGAACCGCTAAAATGACAGGTAGAATTAGATTTTATACGTGTTATTTAGTTCTAATGTGTGTATTTCAAGGTGCAATATCTATTATAAACCTTTCATACAATTATTGAAATGTACATTCACGAATTTGAGGTTATGTTTACAAAACACATTCGGAATGCAGCGCGTTCGTATAATTTTGATACTTTTTGTTAATACTGCATAAATCACTGAACAAAAATAGCTATAGTATTTTTTAGATAAATCCATCAGTACTATAAGGCGAATTGCGATAGAAGAACAAGGTGCCAAGTGTTTTACAAGACCCCAGGTTTTGTAAAACATAAAATTGTCTCACATAATGTGGGATTAGTTGACATCAAAGTATTTTGAAATACCTAATAGTTTTAGTTTTAATTAATTAAATTAAATAACTGCAAATGTTATCGTTCTAGGCAGTGGCTGAACAAACGTTCCAGAGCTTTTCTTGTTTTATAAAACCCGCCAATATTCGCATTAATTTTCAAAAAAAAAATTAAGTATCAAAACCGTTTTAGTCGTACTATATAGGGTTACAACATGCACGATAGTGGCGCCACCATTATTTTCACGACTTTTTGCCAAGCTGTACAGACGCCAGCACATCAAGCTACTACAATCTGTCAAATTTCTTTAATAGATTTTCAACTTTATCGCTAAAGCATTAAGTTTCAAGGTTGATTGGGAAAATTTGACAGTTTCGGGTAGCTTGACCTGCTGGCGTCTGTACATTGACTTCTAAGATTTTTCTCATTGTTTTTAGTTACAAGTGATGATAATCTTCTTTTTTGCGAGTCGATGGCAAAAATATAGCTTTTTAGGGTTCCGTAGTCAACTAGGAACCCTTATAGTTTCGCCATGTCTGTCTGTCCGTCCGTCGGTCCGTCCTCGCTTAATCTCTGTGACCGTTAGCACTAGAAAGCTGAAATTTGGTACCAATATGTATATCAATCACGCCGACAAAGTGGTAAAATAAAAATTGGAAAAAAATGTTTTATTAGGGTAGCCCCCCTGGGAAGTGTTTTTTTTTTAATTTCAACCCTAACGTGTGATATATTGTTGGAAAGGTATTTAAAAATGAATAGGGGTTTACTAAAATCATTTTTTGATAATGTCAATAATTTCGGAAATAATCGCTCCAAAAGTAAAAAACAATGTGTCCCCCCCCTCTAACTTTTGAACCATAAGTTTAGAAAATATGAAAAAAATCTGAAAAGTAGAACTTTATAAGGACTTTCTAGGAAAATCCTTTTGAACTTGATGGAAATAACAGTTTTTGTACAAAAAAGACAAAACGTTGTACAAAATAATTTCTGGACTAAGTTTGTAGTTTAATAATCGTATATGCAAGCATTTTTTTAACTTCGTTTACATATTTTATTATCCTGAACGTATCTTTTTTCAAACAAAAAAAGAATGATTAAAATCGGTTCTCGCAATCCAAAATTACCACCGAAAACTTCTGGCACGTCTATGTATTAATTAGTAACCCAATTCCCCGAGAGATGGCGCTGTAGGTACTTATTACATTGGGTCGGGTATTATCGAATTGTTCGGTTGGTCTCTCCTTGGCATTGGCGGTATCTTATAACTACATAAAACTTCTATCAGGAACATGCTAAGGCAATTTAGAACAAAACTAAAATTCATTTTTTAAGTTGGGTTACCACTATGTTCGCGCTCCAGCAGCGGTCCGCGCTCCTGCAACTGCTCCAATGGATACGTCGCGCCCACTTCTACATGCGCTCCCCTTTTACATACTGCGCTCCCCTTTGTGTTCGCGCTAAAAACCGTCACGAGTCGGAGCGCCTGTCGTTGCACGCTCCGTGTTCGCGCACGTACCCACTACCGGGAGCAGTTGCAGGAGCACGGAGCGCTGCTGGAGCGCGAACATAATGGATACCCACCTTTAAACTCATAAGTGGGAACACTTATTGTGACGGACGGGAAACTACGGAACCCTACACTGAGCGTGGCCCGACACGCTTTTGGCCGGTTTTTTCTTAAATTTGTTTGGACCAAAATTCAAAGGAGCCTCCCCGATCGACGTACCATCCAACCTTTTGTTACGTCCGGCGCACCTTGGGCAATCGACTTCTGTCGATTGGCTAAAGAGCTTATTGCACCTTCTTAAATATCGGAGCCGATATTTAGGATCCGATTTAGGACAAGAAATTCAGTCGCCGGAGCTCCTGATTACACGTTCACTGATTTAGGACACTGTGAATCAGTCGGTCTTTTTAGTTACTATACTCTATGCAGTCGGTAAGGACGAGCAACGAGTGACGGACGTGTCGAGTTAAAAAGAAGTGTGTCGAAATGGCCCCAATATTAACGAAAAACCAAAAAATTGGTACTATCGTAGCCCTAGCTGTTGGCTCCATAGAAAATAAAAAGAGAAAAGAAAAAGAACATGATATTTTTATTCATATAGTTTGGATCATGTGTTCTAATAATAATAATATTAATAAGTACCTACACTATCACCATAAATTCACCACACGCTGCATTTACTTGGCTTTGGCCCGTAAATAATATTAATAATAATTTATTCAGTATTAAATTGGTAAAATATTTACATAAAGTCTTAGAAATAACTTACAAAGGTATAATAGTGTTAGATGTCTGTACTAGGATAAACCTGTACCACAGGCGGCATGTGCATACTTGGTAATTGTAGGTTAATAAAATTCTTAACAATCTAAGGCAAGGCATGTCCTTATATAATTCGAATATATTTTGAATCACCTCCTTTTCTGTACCTAGTCATTTTGTTTTGCGTACTTATTACCTATGCATACAATCAATGATAAACATGCGCTCGCGACGGCAGGCGAGCGGCGACTGACCGTCCTTAATGCGATTACACCCTTCCGATTTAGGATACGATATAGATTTAGGACGTTGGAAACCATTCTTTTCCTAAATCGGATTCTTCCTTCCTAAATGCGATTAAACTATCCTAAATTTAGGAACGACTAAATATCGGCTCCGATATTTAGGAAGGTGTAATAACCTCTTAATCCTTTCACCATGATGACAATTTTAAGTGAAGCTAATAAAAGCGTGTTAAATGAATGGGGACGCCACTGCCGCAAAGGCGGTGGTGGCTTAACGCTAGGTACACACGCAATGACATTAGTTGCCCTCCCTGGCGATTTCAACAGGACAGCAAATTTTTTTGACAGATTTCTCGCTAAAGATTTCAAAATCTGTGTGGACGTGAGATTAGAGGAACTACGTACTATTCTTGAAAGAGCCACCAAAATGAATGAATGAATGAAGGAAAGGAAATCATTCATTCATTCATTTTGGTGGTCGTTGGGACTAGCTATGATCACGCCATCTTTGCACGACCTACCCCAAAGAGTATAATAATAATACGGGAGACCTACCCCATTACACCCATAAGCAGTGTTGCCAGGTCTCCTGTTTTTACAGGAGATCTACTGTTTTTGGGGTATGCCTCCCGTTCTTCTGTTTTTTCAACAGCGTCTACTGTTTTTTAGAAGATTACAAATTTTATTAAACTATTTTCCTATTTTTATCAAATTTTTCCGTATAACAACACACACAATCGGATCAATCCTCAATCGATCAATCAAAGGTGAATCAGAATGAAATAAAATAAGAAAAAAAAACAACAAACAACGAAACAACAAACAACGAAAATGCGAACCCAACGACACCGACTTCCGAAATTAAAGTTATTTTCACTTTTTAGTTGTAATTTTTACCAGTAATTTTGGTTTAAACCCAAACTACTAAATCGTTTTTGATGAAATGGGACCATTTGGAAAGTATACCCTTTTCAACAAAACAAGAATTTTTCAAATCGGTTGGCAAGTGACGGAGTTATGCGCGAACAAACATAAAAAAAAAAAAAAAATACAAAAATCCGAATTGAGAACCTTCTCCTTTTTTTACATTGACAGATGCAAATGAACTTCAAGTCTGTGAAAAGCCTACACTATAAAACTTGTGATAAGGTAAGTTATGTAACCTAACCTAATTACTGTACCAATGTTTATAATATGATCAACGGAGTTTATCAGTTAAATAGAACTTGAGAGTTATATCATATTAAAATATGTTTTAAAACTCTTTGAAGTGAATGATGATGATGTGATTGTTTATAAAATCAATAAATCGAGGAACAAAATAAATACATCTTGTATTTAGGTATGTTTTTTGGAACAAATTGATTCTACTGTTTTTATTTCAAATTTCCTATTTTTTAGGTCTAGTATCTTCTGATTTTTTCAGATTGGACCTGGCAACACTGCCCATAAGCAAGTTGTGATAGTTGTACAGACGCCAGCAGGTCAAGCTACCCGAAACTGTCAAATATTCCCAATCAACCTTGAACCTTAATGCCTTAGCGATAAAGTTGAAAATCTATTTAAAAAATTTGACAGATTGTAGTAGCTTGATGTGCTGGCGTCTGTCCATACATACACACGAGTCGATGACATATCAAGCAAGCCAAACATTTCCAGTTTTATTTGACCTCGCATTGTATAGGTTGTTCACAGAATGAGAAGGCAGCTTATACTGGAATTCTCACGTTCTTCGTGCGCACTATATCATCATCATCATCTTTATTTCAGCCCGGAATCACCCACTGCTGTGTATAGGCCTCACCTTTTTTCTGCCATACTTCCCGGTACCGTGCGTCCTAAATTAGCACACGGCAACACATGAAGCTAGTATACATTTATATACAGTTTTAGCTGACCTCACATTGTTTAGGTTTTCAAGTCAACAATCCGCGTTCAATAAAGTCAGCTTTTAAAAAACTTTTATTAAAGCTTGATGTGTTGCCGTGTGTACTATACTAGTGTAAGTGTACACTCAGTGTCAACTAGAGTCAGTCATAAAACTAAGACTTGTCAAATGTCAAAATATCGTAGTAGGCCTATAGGTATATAGTGTATAATCTATGGCAGGCATAGCATAGCAGGCTAAGCAGGGTACTAGTACTCCCGGCTTAGGGTATTAGTGTTCTGTGCTAGTACTATTCTTCAAAGAGTCTAATAATAACACATAAAAATGTACTCTGTGATTACCACGCTTCATAGTTAGGATATAACACGGGAGCTATTCAGTGTTATTAATGAACTAGTATTGGATATAGAATTTTAAGTTTTTTTTTTTTTTTCACCGCACGTTTTCTCATATCACATCTGACATTGGCAGAATTGTCGACATCGGCACCATTGCCATAGAGAAAAATAGAATAGAATAGAACACGGGAGCTATTCTTCGATCAACAATACGAAGTGCTATTTGTAATTTGTTACAACACACCCAAAACTGAAATAAGTTAATTTTGTGAATATAACCAGAGTAATGGCACTGTCCTCGGCTTTTTATAAGTTTTATAAAAGCTTTAGAAATAGGGAAATTACAAAACAATTTTGTGGTTATTTACGATTCGCAACGAGTAGTCTGCCTGAGCTGAGTAGTAGCCTGGTTGTGAATGAGGATTTCGGCGCGAATGCATTGAAGCCCGTATCCGAAGACTTGTCCACTTTCACCCCTTACTTTTCAAATACTTTTAATTTAGCAGCATATGTAAATCAATCTGATACATTGAAGAATTTAGTTAACCTTAATGTAAACTTAAGTAAAATCGAAAAAAAAACTTATGTTGTTGATAAAATTTTAAAATTGGATTTTGAAAAAGACATGAAAAACCATATATTGTATATAAACGACTTTATTGGAATGGAAGAAATTGGTAATTTTCTAACCAAGAACCCAATGATTTTATGTGAATCATTAGAAGACCTTCAAGTAAGAGTTAACTATTTATACTCAAAAGGCTTCAAAGAAAATCAAATCAAGAGAATTATTACAAAAAATCCCTTCTGGTTGATGTTCAGGTAAGTTGTTGTATTAAGTACTTACCTATTTATTTGTATGAATAGATATTAACATAGTATTTACAAACTTCTAATACTAAATAATATGTGTCAGTCCAGGCATAAAGGGTCCAGTAGTGGGGTATTGAGTTAAGACTGGATTCGGTATCTAGAATAGTCAATTGATAGTATGGATTGAAAAAATAATCAAAAAGTAGCACACGTTTTTTTTTATCAGACATTTGAAGTTGAAATTCTGAAAAAGCTTGATTTGAGAAAAAGCATTTTGAAAGTTTGAGTGAAAAAAAAACACACTTTTACTTGCTTGTTACGTAGATTTTTATTCATTATTGTAGATTGATATGTTTTCCATAGAATCAACTTATAATTATACTTTTGACATCAAAACTAAAACAATTATTATCAAAATAAAAGAAGGATACACAGTCTAGTAAAAAAGGTCCACTTGCCGATATTTAATAAAAAGTTAGTTATTGCGATAGTAATTAACAATAAAAAACTAAAATTAAGTATTCTTACTCTATTTAGGAACTAACAAAATAACAAGACAGGCTTTTTTCAAACATTACTGCAACAGAATAATGATTATTTTAGCCACTGGTACCTTTTATGTAATGTCATAAAAGGTACCAGTGGCTAAAATAATCATTATTCTGTTGCAATAATATTTGAAAAAAGCCAATACAAACATAAAAATAAAACTTATTCTATTTGGGACTCCAACTTACGTTTTGGACAAAAATAAATTCCTCCTCGCACCTGATTCCTATGACCAACCTGTTTGCAGTACGAACATGTTGGTTTTTGTCGAATACTCTTTTCAATTGATGGTTTCTGAAAAGAGTACTCGACAGATGTTGTTGGGACAGAGTTGTGGTCAACATCAACATTTGGAATGGGTTTCGGGCATAAAATGTCTTTAGATTCTTCACGTACAAATTCACGAATCTTATTATAAAGATACGATTTTCTTTCGTACGTCATGCCTGCAGGGGATTTTTCTAAAGGAAAACCGTATACTTTATTCGGGTTCAAAACCTTTGATACAGTTGGTTGACTGTCAGTATATTTTTTGTAACATAACATGTGCCCTCTATTATCTTCATTTGTTTCAAAATGACTAAAATGCAGAAGTTGGTTAATAGTTACACAATCAGGTTGAAAAAAATTGGCCCAGTCGTAAGTTTTCACAAAAGTTTCTCCTTTCTCATCACCAGTTAGAACAGCTACTATAGATTTTGTTTTCGGACAAGCTTGAACAGCAGCTGCAAGAATATCCTTTAAGTTATTGCATTCCCATTTTCTAAAACTTTTTTTGAATAGACCGAAATACATGTCGGGTGCAAACTTCGTATGACCCACGGGAAGGAAAGATATACGGAAACTTCGGTGTCTGCCTGTTAAAACTCGCCATGTTGCATATTGCATGACATAGTTATTTTTATTTTGTCCAGCACAATTATCTGCATGACAAACAACATCTTTTTCGCCTATACCAAAATTTTCGAAAAAATGATGTAGCATTGAAATTATTACATTAGCTCCTTTCCCAGTAGCACAGGGTTCAGGAATTACGTACAAAACGAACTTTCTCAAAGGCTCTGCAGCAACACCAAATAAACTGACTTTAAATCCTGTCAAGAAATACAGTGGCCCAATTTGTTGTGAACTGTGCGGCAAATGCACCTGTTGGGCAAAATCAAAAGAGTAATGCATGACGCCATCATAAGAACATGGTTCATGAGGTCCAAGAATAAGAGTAGAGTCCGTTATTGAATCAGTCGCAACTTTGATTACATTGTTATAATATTTTCGTTCATTTTGCACTAAATCAAGGTGCTGCCTCGACTTTTCTACAAGCTGTATTTTTTCCTTTTCATCTAAACCACCCATTCGTCCCAACGTGGTCACGTTTTTCTGACAAGTTGCACATAGATCTGTTTTCGGTTTCTGTATAACGACATATGGACAAAAATCTTCCCAAAGATCATACCAACTACTTCTACTAATAGGAGTTTTATCGAGTAAAGCTATAGTTTCCAAATATTTGTTGTACACATACGCTTTAGACATACTACAAGGTAAAATTATTAAATCAGATTTAAATTGGTGGCCTGGTAATCGGCCCGGCAATACTAAACCGTTTTCATTAGCAAACTGTCTTATAAAAGTGATTGCGTCTGATCTAGTTTGCAAATTAATACAATTGTAAGGTCGTTTACGTGACCCGTGGACCTTTGGAGCAACACCGCTGTCCAGAAAGTTCTTTTTTACATTTTTTAACCTTTTCAAACCAGTGGCATATACATATTGGAAAAAAATCTTGCATACTGAAACACCTCGAAAGAAATACTTTACCGTGTATTCTTTTCGTTGCAAGTTTCTGTTTTTTGAATGTAATGTATTTTCACTTGTACGTAAGAGAGCATTTAAAGCTCCTTTCAAGACCAAGTGATGATGATTGACTCCTTCATTACAACGTGAATTTAATTCGATACAATCTAACCTACTACTTAATATTACATCTTTTTGAAATTTGGACACACAATTATTATTACATCCACAGCCAGTATCTAAGAATGAGGCCTGAGTTACATCGTCTAGAATTAAAGGATCATCATCTAGTAAAATATTACCAATTTGCCGCTCTTCGAGCGGCTCACAAGCACTAAATTCGATGTCACACGATAATTCTGTACCCCGTTGACTTTTGAACTCTAAATTAAAATTTTCATAGTCTTCATGTTCTACAGACGCTGAATAGCTAAACTCTGAAAACAAATAGTTGAAATATACATACTACACAGGTCATTTTTTCATACTATGTCTATGACATAGGTACCTAACACAACTTCTTAATTGGTATTAGAGTCCTTGCTGTAGTCATAAAGAATATGTACTATTGCATGCATACAATGATCACGTCGATCTTTTTTGATTTTACACAAGGCTCGGCTAACTATTTTAGCAAAATCATAACACTCATGTATTTCATCTTCACTGATTGCTTCTGTATTAGTGCTTTTTTCATAATACTGATCCGTTTCATCCATCTCAGATGTCGACTCTGTGAAATTATTTTCTAAGTTGTAAGTACCTGAATAAGGTGCAACGGTTTCTTCTTCTGTTGGTAAATCCGGCGTTGTTGCGGTCGAGGCCAAAACAGGTAGTGTGTTTACTTCCACCTCCATAGAAAGTGGTACAGGTCCATCAGAATGCTTAGATTCATCACTAGAGCTGGAACCTTCGGTTGAATCTTCAATAATTATGTTACCTAAAAACAAATTTGAATTTAGTATAAATGGGATGAAATTATGACTAATTGAGATTCATTAGCCTATCAACTTTGTCGCGGTCAGTTTTCAGTCTATGTGGATGCAGCCGAATTATTATGATTAAAGCTGCTCTCTTTTAAAATGTAATAAATAAGTAGGAACGTAACGTAATCTACGCTTAATCCATAAATCTCTAAATCTCTAAAATCCATAAAAAATCGAATTTAAAGACGACTGCTGTCTGTAGGAGGCTTCGCCCCTGTCGAGGTCTAAATATGAAAAGTAGGTAACAGCTGTAGATACACACAAGAACTCCGTAACATTCCGATACCCCGGTTTATAGAACTAGCTTTTCGACCTCGGCCCCGCTAAGCGTAATAACGTTAATAATATTATAGCCTATGACTGAATAATGCAGCTTTGTATTGGAGAAAGAATTTTCAAAATCGGTTCAGTACTTTTGGAGCTTATTCGATACATAACACAACACGTAACAACAAACATAGTATTAGTAGATATAATAGACAACGTAAAGACTTACCTTTATTCATTTTTATGCGCACTTTTCACTCACTCAATTTAAAACAGCTAAGATAATAAAAACTGCTATATTTACACAAAGACTGTCGGATATTGTTTCCTTTCCGGTGTCAAATGACAAATAAATTATTGCATCACAGGCAGATCTATTTATAGGACACGTAGGTAGCAAAAAACGATCAGGGAAATCCCCGCTATGTCGAAGTGAAGCAAAGTAAATCCCCTTAGTAGTTGCATAGTAGCAGGGAGTTCCCCGCTTTAAGGGACCTTTTACACGTAGTTTCAACATTTTAATCTTAAAATATAATTAAATTATTAGAAGTGATCAGTACGGGGTATTGAAACGTATTTTATTCCCAGAATATCGACATGCCACCCACTGGTACCTTTTTAGTAAACTTTTTTCATAAAGTTTCTGGTACTTAGAAACATCGTATATAGTCATTTACTATATGAAATTGTAGATAATTGAGCATTTATTTATAACCAATTAAAATCGCGAAATGCAATTTTTATACCCAACTTTACAAAACCTCTTATATCTCGGAAACTAAATGCCGCGCACTGGACCCTTTTCGCTTGGACTGACACATATAGTAATAGTACAGACGCCAGCACATCAAGCTACTACAATCTGTCACATTTCTTTAATAGATTTTCAACTATTATCGCTAAAGCATTAAGGTTCAAGGTTGATTGGGAAATTTTGACAGTTTCGGGTAGTTTGACCTGCTGGCGTCTGTACTTACCTAATCATTTGTATTTTTTAATTTTATTTGGAACCTAATATTCACCATTGTTTACTTAAAAAAGCAAAAATGCATTAACATGTATTAGTCAAATAAATGGCTGCATAGATTGTTTTAAACTGAGAAGTTAAGATAATAATACCAGCTAGTTACTGCCTCCTTGAGGGGGCAAGTTTCTTCTCATACAGAGAAGGCATGAGCATTAGTCACTACGCTTGCTCAAGGTGATTTGCCGATTTCAGACTTATTGTCTGTAAGTTGCTCCTGGCTGACTTAAATTGCCAGCCTAGCTCCGTGCAGAAGTGCCACAGGCTTTGCGGAGCAACCTCATTTTTCTGAGGATTTGATCCTGTTGGGAGGCCATGTAGCTTATCTAAATTTAATTATTAATTTTAAATATTTATTTTCTTTTTCCAGCACAACAAGGATTGACAAAAGATTAGGGTTCTATCAACAATGCTTGACCTTATGTGGCAAAGAAGTAAGAGATTTGTCTGTTAGGCAACCTAAACTAATAACATACAATTTGCATGCTGTGAAATGCAATCTCTTTGTTGTCAAAGAAGAGATGGGCTTTGAAGACAATGAGGTGAAAGAACTAGTGCTAAACAAACCTAAACTGTTAATGTTGAGTAAGTATTCTATTCTACCTTAGTTTAGCCTATGGACATGACAATGATTCTAAGAACGTAGTTGACCTCGTAATTCTGTTTTTTTCTGCTTTCAAGGCAGTTTGATAGTTTTATTTGTACTGACACCAGCAGGTCAAGCTGAAATATAAAACTACCTGAAACTGTAAAATTTTCTCAATCAACCTTGAACCTTCCTTAAAGATAAAGTTGAAAATCTATTAAAGAAATTTGACAAATTGTGGTAGTTTTACATGGCTGTTGGATATTTTAATTATACCTACTGTTCATAGTAATTGATTATACAGGCTGACTAAATTAGTTGCATATTGAACTAATATTTAGGCAATTAGGGTGCTGGAATAATAAATTTAAAAATATGTTTATATAATATTATCTTTATTACAGATCAGAGAACCCTGCTGGAAAGATTTAAATTCATCCACAATGTAATGAAAATATCACACCAAAATATTCTGAAATCACCTGAGATATTATTATGTAGGAAATTTAGAATAAAACAGCGGCATTTATTTTTAGAAA
The DNA here is from genome assembly GCA_951799955.1 of Apamea anceps. NCBI lineage: Eukaryota > Metazoa > Arthropoda > Insecta > Lepidoptera > Noctuidae > Apamea > Apamea anceps. The sequence continues at coordinate 10,711,637 of OX637505.1, read as the reverse complement.
AGTTAGGTCGCGCTCAATATAATCCAATGAAAGAAAATTATATTCCCATTAAATCTCTGATTGAAGATTCAGATGCAGAGTTTTGTAAAATTTTTGCAAAATGCAGTGTTAATGACTTTAATATATTTCTAAAAACCCTTTAATTTAACCAGCTTTACCTAATACAATTTTATTTTGGAAGGCATTCAATGAATGATACAAAAGAGCATCAAGGATTCCAGCGACTGTGAAAACTCCTCCAATTATAGCACAGATGTTTGTGGCAAAATGACCAATGGACCTAAAAAATATATAAATAAAATTATTAATTTATCACTCATAAGTACTAAGCACGAGAACTGAAATGTAATTATAATTAGTTACCTTTCTTTTTCGGTGTATTTAACCATAAGAGGCGAAAGTTCATAACTGAAAAATGCTCCTGGCATTCCAGATTCTGCATTAATATTGGACACTGATTTCTGATGTCTTGTTACTGAAAACTGGTTTGTATGTAACACAGTCTTGTCTAACTTTACATACATAGTTGGGACTATTTTCAAATAGTATTGAAACATCACAGCGCCTGAAACAGAAAAAAAAACAGTTTATGAAATTGAAGAGTCAAGATGCGCAGTTTACGTGGAATTTTAGAAGAACGTTATCTGAAGGGCTAGTTTTTCGTTGATTTTATTAAATTCTGAAATTGCACCTACTGTTTTATTTCATTTTTCAAAAATCTCATCACTCATCTCTCTTTTTTTAAAAAGGGCCTCGCCTCATCATATTTTTATAATTATGACAACACTTGGCGGTGTGACAACAACATCAGCGTCCGGTGATAGCAGTTATCACATGACGCTCATTTTCAGCTGCAGTACACGGGTGCCAAGGGTCTGACCCATTGCAATAAAAAAACAGCTTCCTATAGAGGCAAGGTGAGCGAGGCACAGCGAAAGAATGTCACGACTGGTTCTGTCTTCTAATTTATATAAATTTTTGGCATCTATTGTCGCTAAGATAATTATAATTGTGTAAATACATATTTGTTACGGCCGCGAATCATATTTTAATCAACGTACAACTTAGTACTGACCAGCAAATTGCAAAAAACGTAAGAAAATTTGAATTTCGCGGGCTACCTTGATTAAGTATTTGTGCCAAGTTTCTAAACCGAAGAAATGTTTTCTTTCTTTCCGTCCATCTGTTAATATAACAGACTGGACACACTGTATTGTTTGAATGAGGTCGCAACTAGATTCTATAAAAATTCTTTATTATTTTTATTCTATATTCCACATATGGCAACAAAGTAAAAAAAAAAAACAATCTATGCTGAAGCTATGCCAATGCCAGTTTTAAGACCGACGTTTTTCGTAAAGGGCTAGTTTATTGAAATAAAGTACGCTAGCATTCTGACACTGGTAAAAAGACTGATCAAAAATGCCCGTGCCAGGCGGAGTCTATCAGAGTCAAGGACCATCTTGTTTTGACAAAATGAAAATGGGCTTCATGATTGGATTTTGTGTCGGAATGGCGAGCGGAGGCCTATTCGGCGGTTTTACAGCTTTGAGGTTAGAACTGTCATAATACATTGTTTTTTTTTTTTTCGGGAAATTTTGCGTTACCTAATTTATCATTCGTTTCAGATATGGAGCAAGAGGAAGGGAATTAGTACATTCCGTTGGAAAAGTCATGCTTCAAGGTGGGGGAACCTTCGGAACCTTTATGGCCATCGGTACAGGGATTCGATGTTAATCATATGGTGGTCAAATACTAATTTGTACATACAGTAATTTAAAATAGTGCTTAGTGTGCACCTGTCTATTCTTTTAAATAGGGATTTAATATTATGATTCATTAACAGTTTGTTATTAAATATTGTTATTGAAAAAAATTATATTATTTTTCATGTTAGGAAGAAGTATTTTTAAAAGACCTCTGAACTTTAGTTAAGAATACTTCTAATCAGTATACTGGTTACCAGTCTTGGCGAGTGATAATAGTATTACAGACCTTAATAACAAAATATCCTCATTTTATCAGGGTATCAGATTATGGTACCTTCCTGAATCTATCTATTGCTAGCTGTTTGTATGCTCTCAAATCAAAATAAATTCAGTTCTTTACAATATCTCTGTGGTAGTAGAGTGTACTAGCAGTCTCGGCAGCACAAGGCTGTGTAAAGTAATAGCCTCCACCCACTTCTGCTGATTTTGCACCATAACAAGGTAAAGTAAAAAACCACATTGTGTTCAATTCTACTTTACCTGCCAGAAAATGATTATTTCTTGTTTTCTGTTTGCATTACTATTTAGTTAGCTGTCATACCTTCATTATTTACTGAGCTGAGATATAGCCAGATGTCTGTGCAGGTTGCATATCTGGCCACCCTAGGCCCGGGCCTTGTTTGTCTTAAGGAAAGTCACGTGGCTTTGGTTGTCAGTCATATTCATGCTGCACCCCTTTAAATAAGAGTCAATTTTGAACATAGTACTGTCAACATTTGACCCACTTATTTTGGCACTGTCTGGCAGGAAGCTGATGTTATATGGAGTAGCTTAGGCTACTTTTATTTTAGGAAAAGAATTCAGACGACGAGAGACGCGAAAGAAGTCACGGGCACAGCTAGTTATTTATATAAAAATCTAAGAACTAATAATTATCCCTTACCTTCCTTGGCCACACCATTAATTCCATCTAAAGGCGCTGTGTTTGTACCTTCAATATCCATCCCAAAAGATAAATGTTTAATAAAATGGGTTGTATTAAATACTGATGATGAATATGGCTGTACATCATGGACATGTACATGATTAATTGTAAAACTTTTTCCTGGAGCTATATGAAAACTTCCTCCAACCTGGAATGCGATATAAACATAATTTTTTATATAAGTATGAGAATCAACGAAGAAGCTACCATCACCATCATTTTATTAACGTAATTAATTTACTCGTTTGGCACCTACTCAAAAAAAGATAGGTACTTACATTTATTCTGGAGCTTAGACAAGCAAGTATTTTTAATTTCTGTATTTTGTTTCTTCTTTGGTCGCTTTAAGGGCTCATGAGCAGTTCACCAGATTCGTAATTTACCTGATTCTCCATTTACAAGATTCTGAATTGACCAAATTTTCAACATACTAGATTCTCAACTCACCATATTCTCAATTCTTCAAAAGTACAACGAGAAACGCAATTATAAAATGTAACACATCTATATTTTCTATCAGTAAAATTATTCAATGAAAAATAATTAGTAAGTAGGTACTGCTATTTTAAAAGAAAGATAGAAAGAATAATGTTTAATTGGACACAGTTTGTGAGACACAAAATACAAATAACAAAATAATAAATGAAAATAACGTTTTAACAACATTTATCATTTTATGTTATTTAAGAAACAAGTGATCCTAACAGCCTATAACGCTTTTATAGAAACACTCTCAATGTTCTAATGTTTGTGCTTTCCTAATGAAACTGTAACCATACACGCAACAAAACAGTCATCGTGGATATCACGTGGGATCAAAATATGCAGTAAAAAGAAACTGCAACTTTTGTGGATATACAGACGAATTCCTTACGAAACAAATGTTTAATTTAGGATAAAAAGTGGTAGTTCTCTTTATCTCAATTTTTTAAGTCAGTTCGATGTGACGCGCCAATTGCATCAATGGTCTCCCGTGATATTTGCTTATGACGCGCCTGGGGCGTCATTGGCCATGAGTCGGTTAATTGATAATCTGGTGGGTTAAGAATCTGGTGAATTGAGAATTTGATAAACTGCTTATGAGTCGCTTTAAGTACCTAATTAATGGCGACGCTCTTAGGACGAGGGTGACATCTATTAAAGCCTAGTTATAGACTAATTCAATGACTACAAGCTACAACATTGAAGTTGTAAAGAAAAAGAAGAGAGTTAATTAAAAGGGATTTAGAGCGGTTTGCTACGGCTTGTGGCTTAGTTCCGCTGGTTACTATTTATAGTCACAAGCTGTAGCATAGTAGAAAGAAAGAAAATCATCTAAGATTGGTGAAATGTAACATTAAATGCTACACAAGTGAGCCAACCAAATGCAACATTGTATGTAAGGCGGGGTTCACACCCTCGTTCGATGCGACTTTCAAGCGATTTACGTCAAGCGACGCGCGCGGTCACTTTATTGTTATGGCGTGTCATGGCATGAAGTCACCCAAACACCTTCGGGAAGTTGCCGATAGAAAATTCCACCGGGCACACTTGTGGGGGTCGAGCCTTTATCCAAGCCGGGTACAAATCTAGTCTCCGAGCTGCTATTAAAAACGCACTAATGGAAATCTAGCAGCCGCCGCCGAGGCATCTCCGTGGGAAAACCTAATAACATTTTGGGGTTCGAACCCAGGACCACACGCTCATCAGTATCCCTTGCGACCACTAGACCGACGAGGCAACAGAGTCAGTTTTGATTATGTTTAGGTACAAATATGTATACAAATTCACCAGTTAGGTACTAGAAATAGTAGTTACAAAACTATATCCCAGAAACGGCCATGCATGCAATGTCCACTGCTACAAGGATCTTTTGGCGCTCGAATGACGTTTACGGGAGGCGCTGTTGGTAAGCATTTGTGCAATTGTTTTGTAAAATTTATTGAAAAAACAAAATGGCGGTGTTAGTTCACGCGCCAATAGAACCTTATAGCGCTATATGGTACACATAATTATTATATTAATAATACATACTCTGTTGACTTCCATGTACCCATATATTTGACAGCCCTCTTTAAGAGCCAAATTGGTTTTTTCTATGGAGTCATCGTTTTTACATTGTTCTATGGTAGATAAATCAGGTAAGGCCCACCTTCTTAATCTGTATGCTTCCTTCACCTCATCACAGGTATTGCAACATCTGATACAAAAATATTAACTAGGTAAAGCCTTGGCAAATCACAAGCCACATGGTGGTACTTGATTAAATAGGTTTTTTTTAATGTTATCATTATTTGATTTATCTATATATATAAAAATCAATGCCACTTTTCGTTGTAATTTTATAACTCAAGAACAACTGCACCAAATTGGATAATTCTTTTTTTGTGTATTTGTTCTTGTCAGGACAAGGTTTGTATACATAATTGGACCCGGTAGGTGGGGCTGATTTTTTGGGTGGGATGACGTCTGGCGGGTCCGGTAGGTTCTATCAATCAATCAGCGTTTTACTTGTAGAAGTAGTGTAGGAGTAGGTTAGGAGTAGGGTAGAAGTAGGGTAGGAGTAGGGTAGGAGTAGAGTAGGAGTAGTGTAGGAGTAGGTTAGGAGTAGGGTAGGAGTAGTGTAGGAGTAGGGTAGGGGGTAGGACACCACGCGAACGCAGTAGCACCGGGCAGCTAGAAATAATTTATATGGCAAAACAACGTTTGCCGGGCCAGCTAGTCTTTTATAAAGATTCATTTCTATTTTGTGCAAACAGAAAATCAAAACATCTATGAGTCAACAAGGCCTACAATGTTCTAACACATTGTAAGCCTAGTAGACTCTTGTTTCGATTCTTTATCCATTTTCTATTTTGTGAAGTACTTGGTACTTATTGACAGGCCCACTCTGTCCTCCCATGCAAGTAATTGTGGTGTTTCTTGCTGGCTTTCTCCATAGGATATGTCCAATTGGAACCATGCACCTAGCTTCTGATGGCCCTTGTAGGTTTATGTAAAATAAAGTGAAGTGTTCAAAATCACCTAAGATTGATGGATTAATAACTTACTGAGATTCATTAAGTGCTGCTCCATAACAACTTCCACATGTTATAATTGCGACTTCAGAAATGTTTTGTTTTACCTAAAATAAAATACAATATAATAAATTAGTTACAACATACACTGTTACTGTTAGCCTGCATCACCCCACTGCTGAGCAACGACCTCTCCCCATGACTTCCAGCTCTTATACAATGAGAAAAAATATAGTGACTAGTAAATCGTCGATCTCGTCTTTTTATGCAGGGAAAGCACCTCAAAGAATGGTTTTAATCAATGGAGAACTTAATTAGGGTTCCTTTTATTTTGATAGCCAGTTTGTTCATAAGAAAATAAACTTTTAATAAATGTATTGTGTTAGGTATAATTTGAAAGAGTTTTTTCTAAGGATTGGAACACCATGAGAACAAATGAATCTATACTGGAGGAACATCACCTAGTGGCTATCTACAATATGCTGAAATAGATTATATGTCAAACAACACCACAGGGAAATATCTGTGCACACTATTTTGAACTATATTGATCAATATATTATTGAAATCACTCAAACATTAAACTGGTCAGCATGCACTGACCATTACATGGCGTAAGTCTGGGCAAGTACGTTGCTTCACATAAAATTAATCCACCCATATGGGAGTAAGGGCTTTGGTACATTTGGGCTCAGTGTTAAGAATAGTCACAACAAATGCTTGCACATAGTTTTTTGGGAATCTGGGCTGTCCAGGCTGTCAATGTTCTTGAGTATATTTTGATGTATATAGATAGATTGACTGCAGTAAGTGAATGTTAAAATCATAAACAAATTAATGCAAGCAGCATTCATAAACAAATTCAATAATCTTACAGTGGTAGAAGTTGCAATATCTTGCTTTTTTGGTTCTTCTATAGCATTTCCATTCAAGTCTAGTCTCCTCTTATGGATATTTTGTTCCATTTGCAGATGCTGCTCCCCTGACGAGTCCATAGCATCAAGTACTAAGTCTGAAATCAAACACAAAATATACTTAAAAAAACACTGGGAGGGCTTTATCTACCTTGCCTGTCTACAACAATTTTTTATTTCCTGCTGCTATAATCATTAATAGTTTTTAAATTCTGTTACTATTGATTTCAAGGAAACAATTTGAGGTTAACTACTTTTAATGTAAGTACCAACAATTGAATCTTATCTAATCTAACTAGCCTGTATTGTCCCCCTGCTGGGCAAAGGCCTCCCTTCCTCTTTTTCACACAATTCTGTCTTTTGCGAGTGAGAGAGCCAGTCCTTACAGTAGGAGTCAAGCTCGAATTATTCTTTTTTATACAATTTGTTTTATTTTTATTCTAACTGTGTTTAGTTTAGTGTATGATCATGTATGAGTCGCAATAAATACTTTTTCTTTCTTTCTTTCTAAAGCAATTGATTGAATATGCCTTCAAAATGAAACCATTATTAGCATTAATTGAATTAACCATTCAAGATAATAACTCACTGAAGAATAATCCTTGGTGGAAAAGACACCCAGGTAACCTTCAAAGTATCAAATCCATAAAAAGATTATAGTGAAATTCCAAAGCAATAACTGCCAATGCAAGCCAAGTACATACTCATATAGTGTAATATGTACTTATGTACAAAATCTCAGAATACAATTGATATGAAATTGCATGTGCTTGGGCTCTGATGGTATTGGTTGGCCCTCTATTACCTGCTAACAATTTTTTTGCAATGTTCTTATTTTTTAAAGGCTTTTAATAAACAACAAGTATGGTGAGTGCAATTTAAGATAAATACTTACAATTACATGAGATTGATGGAACAATGATATCTAAATTAATTCGTAGTTTATGACCTCTTGAAGTGTCAACGAACAATTCCTCCGAAATATTAGGGGACATGTAAGTATATAGTTCAGAGAGGAATAATAACACCATAATCAGCCCACCGGTTACAGTAACTGCAAAGTGAATACATTTCAATTAGTATTTTATAAAATATAACGATATTTAACAGGAAAGTAAGAGTGTATGAATTTTTTACTTGCTGCGCCGGTTGTGGTTTTTATTCTAAAGTCCTCTAATGTTTTTGCATAAGCATCTAACTGCTTAAATTTATCAATTAATTGGGATGACATTTTGTCATTCACTTTTATGTACCAATTATTACTTTATTTGTTAAATTTCCACAATTCGTTTGTTTTCTTCTTGAGTTAAGTTTAACAACAGTTAACCACCCTCAATCCGTCAATCCCACTGTCAAGTGTCAAATAGTGTTATAGTGTCAATTCAAAAGATAACCTAAAAAGTGGATATCCAAATACATCAAACTGAAGTCTCGACTAGTCTATAGTTGTACAAGGATCTTTGGGCGCGTGGCCAAAATCGGAACTAACGCCGCTACTATCTTGTTTTTCAATACATTTGTGTTGTTATGTTTACTAACAGCGCCATCCGATGTTTCGGCCTCGACCATAGACCTCGGCACACTGAAAAAAAAAATAAATAGAAATTACGGCAAATGTAGCAATTACACGCCGCGTCCGATCATTTGTCAAAATGACATTAAGTGATTGACATGTAGAATTGCAATTGGCCAAGCCCAACAATGTGTTATTTGACCAATCAACACGCTTGTTGTTGTTGTTGTGGTTTTCTCCCCAATTTCATGGTTACCATACTGTGATACCACCCTCTATGGTTTTGCGATTTCTTTACCCTAATTACGTATTTTTAGTAGTTTTTTTTAAATTTCTCGTAGTATATTGTCTTATTTAATTTAAAACTTTTTTATAAATTGTTGTTCGCTACCGGATAACAGATTGACCTGGTGCGTGTTACCCATTTTAGGATTAGCAAATATTTTTTAATTGCGGAAGTTATAGCAACGTTTGCAAACGTATCGTGACCGACGCGTAACAGTGAAATTTATAGGGCTCTAACACCAGGGACGTCGCCTCAGAGTTTTACTAAATTTTTTTAATCGTGCTGTGTTCTACCTAGGGTTTTGTTTACAATATTTTTTTATACCACTAAATTAAACGTGTACAAGTGAAGATCTGGATTTTTATTTCGCTACAGTGTGCACTGACAAGTGACGGCTTGCTTAGTGCCTAGTGACTTAACATCATTACACTCATGTTAGGCGACTAGCAAAGGCGCCAAACGCGCAGTGCGGCCGGTTGCGAAAATTCTAGAGCGTTCGTTTCATTTCACTGCTCGCAAGGTGACACGTTAGGCTCTAGAAGTTAAGCGAGCCACCTGTCAGTTCGTACGTAGGCTAAAGCCTAGAAACTAGAGCCGCACGGTCGACCCTCGTAAGTTAATAATGGGGACGTGTTGCAAAGGCCGCGCGGCCATAGATTATACACTATATATTATAGGGCCGGCTTGGCCACCGACTCTGTGTTCACCTTGCCGGACTTGAACGTATCGTGATGGATGATGTTGGCTCTGAGGACAAAATGTTATTGTGGTGAAATGAATTATCCATAGGGGCTTTATTGTCGCGCGGCCCGTAGTGGGTACGCGGGTTTTTACAGTAGGTATTACTTAGTAGGTAATAGACATGTCACTAAATAACGTAATAAATTGACGTTTATCACGGTCCATGATGATAAAAAATTAAAAGTAAAAAGCCTTTTTACAAAGAAGCTTTTATTTAAATGCGCTAAATAGAAACAAATAACTTTTATTTTAAAACTTATTGGAGTAGGGTAGGAGTAGGGTAGGGATAGGGTAGGGGGTAGGACACCATGCAAACGAAGTAGCGCCGGGCAGCAAAAAATAATTTATATGGCAAAACAACGTTTGCCGGGTCAGTTAATCTATAATATAAAAATGAATCCCTTGGTCACGTCATAACTTGAGAACAACTTTACTGATTTCGTCCATCTTTTTTTTAAGTTTTCTAATACTTTGTAGAAGGTCCTTACGGAAAAAAAATTAAGAAAGTAACTTCACGCGGACGAAGTCGCGGGCAAAAGCTAGTATCTATATATATATAAAAATCCCTATTTCCATTGGTCACGCCATAACTTGACAACGACTTTACCGATTTCATCCAACTTTTTTTTAACGTTTTCTAATACTTTGTATAAGGTTCTTACGGTTAAAAAAATTAAGAAAGTTGCGCAGAAAATCAGAAAATTTAAGAAGGGTGTACATGGTCTTTAAGGCCGCCGGTAGGTGTCCTGAATCTGTTCCACCCATTACTTTGAATGGTGTTAACTTAGATAGGGTGTCGCAGTTTAAGTACCTTGGACATTACCTCACCGACGACCTTAAGGACGATGTTGACATACAGAGGGAGCGCAGAGCTCTGTCAGTCCGTGGCAACATGCTGGCCCGTAGATTCGCCCGCTGTACGGACCAAGTCAAGATCACGCTATTTAAAGCGTATTGTCAGGGTCTGTAAACGGGTAGTCTGTGGGTTAGTTATACCAAAAAATCCCTGGACACACTGCGCGTCCAATACAATAACATTTTTAGGATGATGTTGGGACTTCCTCGTTTCTGTAGTGCCTCTGAGATGTTCGCGCAGGCTCATACTGACGGTTTTCATGCCGTCATTCGGAAAAAGTCGTGTCACTTATGAGGAGGGTGCGGGGGAGTCACAACAGCATCCTGAAAACTGTAGCTGAAGATGTACGTGCGCCTGTGTTGAGACATTTCGTTCGTCTGGTGATCTTTTAGGGAGGTATCTCCCTGTTGGTTATCTTGACGAGGCGGAGTGTCTCAGCACAGGGGCATTTTTGTGATTTGTGATGTTTTTGTGAGTGTTGTCCTTTTTTCTTGTATTTAAGTAAGTACTAACAATAGTTTTTCTAAGTTTTTGTTTTTGTATACTAACCGGTGGATCTAGTTGTCCCAAAATAAATAATTCGAATTGAATTTGAATTGAAACCCTAGTACACCAAAATTCCAGACGGATTGGAGCAACGGAGTTGATGTTCAGCATCTTATTTTTTTAAAACTCGCATTCGTATTCTCAGTAAGTCCTTTCGTTTGAAAACCATGTTGCAGGCAAGCATTAAAACTTAGTCCGCCATATTGGATTTAGAGTGACGTCACTTTATTTTTCGACTTATTCTTAGCAAGCCCTTTCATTTGATACCCATATTGTAGGTATGCATTAAAAATAATTAGTTCGCCATCTTGGGTGTTCCACCATGTTGGATTTAGAATAACGTCACACAGCTAACCATGTATTGTCATCCAAACTGAATGTGTAGGCATACAAAATTTCAGCTCAATCAGTTGAAGATACCTATCTGAAGGCCAATTCTCGTAATTTAAAACGTTCAAAATCTAGTCGCAGTCTCATCTCGGCGACAAACAAATGTCAAAAAATTGACAAAATGTAGGGCGAATTAGAGGTATTTTTGACAGATTGAGACTGAGATCAGACTGAATGATCTTAAAATTACGAGAATTACCTCTCTGGTTCAAAATTGAGTTTCAAGCTTCAGAAGTCCACCATATTGGATTTAGAGTGATGTCACTTTATTTTTCGAGTTATTCTTAGCAAGCCCTTTCATTTGATACCCATATTGTAGGAGTGCATTAAAAATAATTAGTCCGCTATCTTGGATGTGCCGCCATGTTGGATTTAGAATGACGTCACACAGTTAAACGTGCATTGTCATCCAAACTGAACGTGTAGGTACCTATACAAAATTTCAGCTCAATCGGTTGAAGATAATTATCTGCTTCAAAATTCAGTTGCAAGATTCCACCCGAACATACCTACAGTACATACTTTGCAAGTTAAATAAAAGCTTGTAAAATAACGATGAGGGGACACAGATCCAGTAGTAAGGGTAAATGAGACAAATATATTGTCTCTATCTCGTTCGCGTATGAATCCTTACTTTTCTGGACTCATTTGTTAGGTTGTTACCTAAGGACTGACTCCCAATCCCAACTGTTCCAACAAACACAGGAGTGGGACCCACAAAAAACGAACAACGGCTGTCACCAGAGGGGCAATTCTCGTAATTTAAGAACGTTCACAGTCTGATCTCGGTCTCAATCTGTCAAAAATACATTTTTTACAAGTTTTTGACATTAATTGTCTCTGAGATGAGATAAACCATCTTATCTTTAAAGGTACCTACCATTCATCGTCATCATCAGTCTATAACAGTCCACCGCTGGGCATTGGCTTCTCCTATTGCACGCCATTCAACTCGATTTCCGGCAACTCTCATCCAGCTGCTACCAGCCATCCTGCGAATATCGTCGCTCCACCTACCCTGAGGGCGTCTCACCTTACGTTTACCGATTCGCGGTCTCCACTAAAGAACACGTCTACCTCCACGGTCATCGGTTCTACGGCTAATATGGCCGGCCCATTGCCACTTCAGCTTGCTTATTCTATGAGCTATCTCGACAACTTTGGTTCTTTGCCGGATCACCTCGTTGCGGATTCGATCCCTCAGAGAGACTCCAAGCATAGCCCGTTCCATAGCTCGCTGAGCGACCTTGAATTTATGGACCAGCCGTACCGTGAGTGTCCGCGTTTCTTCTCCGTCCGTCATAACTGGCAGGACGCACTGATTGAACTCAAACTCAAATAATTTATTTCAACTAAACCAAACAGGCAACAGCCAACAGGCACTTTTGAATTGTCAAAGGGTCGGTCAGTCAGAAAGATGAAGCTGGTTGAATTGAAGACCTTAGAAAACTAAGGTCTGTAAAGGCTCTGTGGAAAACGCGACAAGAAGACTAGACGAATTTTCCCAAACGCTGCCCAGCCCAGCTGAATTCATCTGTTAGCCTCCTTCTCAAAGTTTTTCTTACCAAACTGCAAAGTTTGCCCTAGGTAAATGTATTCTTGAACAACCTTGAGAGCACCGCCACTGCCAGCAATCAGTCCCGGGGGGTAACGTGTTCATTGAATATAACCTGGGTTTTGCCTAAGTTCATCCGGAGACCAATGCGTACAGAAGAATCAACTAGGCCGTCCAGCTTCTGCTGCAAGTCCTGCAACGATTCAGCCAGTATGACGATGTCATCTGCAAATCTCAAGTGTGAGATGTATTCTCCGTTGATGTTAATGCCGTGTCCTTCCCAGTTCAACGTCTTAAACACATCCTCCAATGCGTTAGAGAACAATTTCGGAGAAATTACGTCCCCTTGGTTCACCCTTCGGCGTAGTCATTGTCATTGTCCCGTTTAAAGACATCTCAGCACTTGGATGTATCGCCAGTCGACTCGGCATCGCTGCAGAGACTCCAAAACAGACCACGTCTCGATAGACTCAAAAGCTTTTTCATAGTCCACAAAGTCAAGACATAGGTAGGGGTCGATTAAACTCTTCGGACTTCTGTACAATTTGTCGCACAATCCTCCTTGAAACCCGGCCTCCTTGAGCTCCGGTGGCTGAAACTCGTCGAGTCTTCGCGCTAGACGATTCGTGACGACGACCCTTGAAAACAACTTATATACGTTGCTAAGGAGCAAAATGGGTCTGTAGTTCTTTACAAGTGTCCTAAGACCCCACGCCACGCTTCTGGAGTTCTCTCAGAGAGCAGGACCGAGTTGAAGAGCTCCCGAAGCTTTTCAGCACAGCACCATAATTGCGTAACACACGATCAATCGGAATCGGTTTCATTTTGACAGTTCAACAACATTCATTGCGTTATTTACGTGTTGAGCAGACCAATTTTTCGAACTTATGAAACAATGGATTAGCAATTTGCTTCAAAATTATTCAGATTCCAATTGATCGTGTGTTACGCAATTAGGGTGCAGGTCTTCCTCCCGCTTTCAGGAGTCTGGGTCTTTCCGTCCTCACCAGGGGCTTTTCAATTTTTATGCTGTTTAAGAGCCACCTCGATTTCATCTTGGCTGACTTCTGACAGGTCTGCAGTGAAGTGGCGGGTTAGGGTGGCTCTAGAATTTTTTTTTTGACCATTCATACAGAAATACGAATTGGGTGAAAGAGGCACATATATTCCTCCCAGCTATCTATATATCTTTATTGATCGATTTTATTAGTTTATAAGCGAAAACCCACTCCATACTAGAAGTAGATGTTGGTAATGTAGCGAAAAATACGATATTCATTTATGCACGAATTATGCACAGCAGCAACCAATTTATATTTTTTTCCATTTTGATAATGGTCTAGAGATAATCTAGGCAGCATTTTGTAATTGAATAAACGTAAAACATTCTTAACTAATGATACTGATTGAAAAACATACGTCTAAGTAGCGGTGCATCAACTGTGTGTGCGCTTGTAACGTATTTAGAGACATGTAGCAGTTAGGGAACTATCATTGCAAAATAATTGCAAAGAATCTTGATGGAGAACAAAAGAAAATGACGTGTTGGATCAGTCGGTTCCAATGCGGCGGAAAATACAATTTCATAGCACACCTTGCCCGCTCGTCGAAATATGTAGACACATATTTTCGTAGCTTAGTTTCTCTCTCTATTGGTCATGCAGCCTTATTCACAGATTTCAAAAATATACGAGTACATTATTCTCACAACAGCAAGACTGTTGTGAGAATAGTGTATATTTTGCATTTTAATCTGGTTTAGTTTAGTCTAAATAACAATAACGGTGAGTGACCTAGTAAGGACCTAGCCTTACTCGTTATAAATTTTATAGTAATCATGTGGAAAAAGCCTGATAGAAAATGATTAGCAATTAATAGTTTAATGAGCTTTGTGCTAGAAAAAGTGCTTTAAATTAAGAATGGAATTTATTCCAAATCTAGGTCTAATATGCTTTAAAATGTCTATACACAGTCGTTTTGGTAAGTGTATGCCAATATACCTAGTCCACTCGTCATTTTCCTATGCAGCGTAGCTAGAGGCTGGCCAGGGGCACAACCTTTAGGGGGCGCACTTTGCAGACCCACGTCTGCCTCATTTCTGTATAAATGGCCAAAACAAATCTGAACCTGTCCGTGATGGAGCAATAACATAATATAATAATTTTCCAGCTCGCTTTGCTTGTTCTTGCATTGTTCGTTCTCACAATTCTGAAGCTTTTCTGCATAAATCGACAAAATAACTCCTACGAGTATTTCTGTTAGAACGATCAAAATAAAAACCTATCTGAAGAGGGGAACGAAAATGTTCACGCTCACTTCGCTCGCTCTTACATCTATGCTTGAGCTTTTCCGCATAAGCCCATATAGTCGTGTTTTTTATGTGTATATTCTATCTAAAGATTTATGAATCGTTTCTCAGACCTTATTATAAGCATGACTTGGTATGGTATGGTATGGGAGTATGAATTAGGTACCTACCTATCTATAACCCTTAATCGTACGGAATAGACTGTTTTGTAAAACCCAAAAAGACATAAGATTTTAGTGTTTTTATATATGCTGGCTAATTAAAAGATTAAGTGGATGCAAAAATTTTTGAATAATATAAATTAACCTAAAAACTGTAGTAGTTTTCCCTTAAGCTACGTTCGCACTGACAGGTGGCTTGCTTAGCACCTAGAGCCTAATGAGTCACCTCGTGAGTAGCAAAGTGAAACGAACGCTCTAGAATTCTCGCAACCGGCCGCACTGCGCGCTTAGTGCCTTCACTGGTCGCCTAGCGTGTATCGAACTGATGTTAAGTCACTAGGCTCTAGCTGCTAAGTAAGTTACCTGTCAGTGCGTACGTAGCCTTAGGGGACAACTTACGCAACCTGACTCGTAAGTCAATACAGTCTTAACTCAATTTCCACGTTACGATTTCTTAATTCTTAACAAGCTTACCTACAGTCGACAAAGTAGCGCCTATTTTGCATGAGTGGTCAAACGAACATCTACCCTTTCCTCGATCGGGTGCAGAAATTTTCGAGCTCACTCTTGCGTCCTCGAGGAAGAAACACCAATTTCCCTTTGAATGGCCTAAAGAAAATCTAACCAATTCGAGAAGGGGTGCAAAAATTTTCGATCGTATCCTACTTTATTTTGATTTTTTCTTAATAATCTTTTCTGTATTTATGTCGAGAAAGTTAATTTTATTTCTCTATGAATAGACGAAAGTAATATTCTATAATAATGTATATAAGTAGTTTATCAGCCATCTTGTTACCATAACACAAGCATTAGGTTGCTTAGCTTGGGACTAGATGGCGCTGTGTGAAATGTCCAGGGATATTATTATTATTATTATTATTCTCACCCAGGGTGAGGGTGCAAAATTTTCGAGCTCACTTTGCTCGCCTTTTAGGTAATCCCAAGTTCTCTTAGTTGGTAAATGTTGTAGGAAGACACTAGAATTGTTATGATGTGGCACTGAAGCTGCAACTTACTGAAAATAATCCTGCCAATGCAGCCATTATCGCTCGCAAACCTAAGGCGAGAAAGTACCTCTAGAAGAATAGGTTTCAAGTTCTGGTTCTGTAGTCAGACTAAAAAAGAGGCGGGTTTAAATTTGTTTCTGTTTCGTACAAAACATACCTTGAAAGTCTTTTGTAAAAGCTTAGTTTGAGGTGGGGGTGGCATTGTTGGTTTTGTACGCGCATTGATGCCAACATCCATTAATTCTCAATCTCAATTTATTTGGGGTCAACGCAACATGTTTTTTCTTCCATACTTCTCTATTAGTCGTCATCTCGGTAGCCACCCCTTCCTAGCCATATCATCTCTAACAGTCCATCTATCGTTTCTTTGGTCTAGCCATCCAAATTAATACTCAAAACTCTCCTCACGACATTTTCCTAATCGTTCCGCAGTGTTGCCAATTGACTAATAAAAGATTGACTTTAAAAACTTGCTGTTGCATTCAGTAGCAAGGAACCTATAATAAACTTTCTTTCACCTTCATAGAATTTGGCCCCCATCTAGATTTCAATAAATTTATCGATGAACTTGGCCTCTTTTATAAATTTATATACAGTTATTATTAGTTATATACAGTTTTTGGTGCGGATACCTATCATTCGTTTGTGTTGTTGTGAAGTTAACCTAGATATAAACGTTGTTCTCGTTATTTTTCCTCACTCTATCCTTGTCATGCTCACCACAAATCGCAACAGATGCGAAAAAGTTCTAAGTCGGTAGTGCACTTACCTTAGGCGAGAGGATGAAGGAAGGGTTCATGAAAAAGTGTCTCTTACAAACATCCGACACACTCTCTATCTCTCTCCATGATAAAAAGGGGCGTCGTCATGACAATGCTAACTTTTTATTGTTTTAAAAACTGTTTATTTTAATTTTGAGAAGTAGATCAATAACAAACAGAAAAGCGGTTGCAGAAATCGCAGGTTATTTTCTATCATCCGTTGAAGAGTTCTATTGTCTCCGAAGGTCTTAATTAGACCTTCATCAAATTAAAACGGGGTCGACTTGAGAGAATACCATTTCAATCCTTTTTGAACGTCCCAATTACATAAGATAGTCCTCCAAAATGCCTAGCCTAAAATGGCTAGCTTAAGAAATAGTGACGCAACAAATTCCCCATCAGCAGTCTGATATATTAGATGAACTAGATGCTTAGTAATTAACATTACAAAATAACAACAAAAATACACAAAACATTGAATTATTTGTCATAAAATATTAGCTCATACCAATATACCAACAAATATTTTGAAAAGTAAACAAGCTCAAAAACTTAAATAATAGCCTCCAGGCAGAAAGGGCGTGACCGATTACATGTGCAATGCAGGATTATGTTCATATAGGTAGCTGAACTAGAAGTTACAAATGATAAACTAGGATCATCGTAGTAAAATCAATAAACAGGTTACTATGAATTGATAACAATAACAAAACCATGATAAGCAAGATGTCGGAGTTATACGGGAACATAAAATGCAGATGAATTGATAACCTCTTTCTATTTTCAGTTTTACAGTTTTTTATTATTCAGAAAGTAAATGAATCATCTTAGGTTCTATGTCTTAATTTTATGTAACTGCCTAGCTAGGTAGATACATAAATTCAAGCACGGGTAGGGTGGAAAGGTGTAAGTTTGACGTACAGACGCCAGCAGGTCAAGCTACCCGAAACTGTCAAATTTTCCCAATCAACTTTGAGATAAAGTTGATTGGGAAAATAAAAAGATAAACATCAGAGATAAAGTTGAAAATTTATCAAATAAATTTGACAGATTGTAGTAGCTTGATGTGCTGGCGTCTGTACCTAAATTAACTTCCCTATTCCAGAGAGCCTAGACAAGTGACAATCGCTTTCAAAAGTGCTTTTAAAGCGTTTCGTATTTCTTTTTAACTTAATTAACATAATATAATCTTTTTGTCAATTGAATACATTTTTGACTTTTCCAGTATCGTTTAACTAATAAAAGTTCACTTTGTCTAGGCCCTCAGGTGTGTTGATAGATAGGGGTTTGTAGGGACGGGAAAAGGTTTAAATAAAATAAGATTACGTAAAATTAAAAATTTATTGTCCATATGTAGGTAATAACCTAATTTACTATGAAACGTTAGTTGTTACCTATATTTGCTAAAAAAAACCAGTAACGGCAGTAGGTATTACTTGAGCGGTAGTAACTTTTCACTTGTATTCAATATATCTAATAAAAACAATTTCACTGCAAGATGACGCCTTGCCACATTCATAATAATTACTGTAATTATTATTAACATTATTGAGTATTATTTACATGTGTACAGTCTTTTAATTTATCTTAAAGAGATCACTTCTTAACATTGAAGCCTTCACCCGTGGGGTCTAGAATCCATGGATAGTTGTTGGGGCATTCCATGCAAGTGAAAAGACGCAGAGTCTCCCCTGGTAACTCGCGAGTTGTGAGGGGGCATGCATTTGGTAAAGAGCAGAAAGGTTGACCTTTCACGTCACATTTGTCTTGTTTCCACTCTTGGAAATCTCTGAGTGACGTCAACTCTGTGGGGTTCTGCATCCACTGGATTACTTGAATGAGAGAAGTGAAGTAAACGTCGTTCTTTTCCAACATCTCTTCTATAAATTTAATAAGCTCATCTCTAAACTCTTTCTTGGATTTAAGCCATGAAGCGTGGAAGTGGAAACCTAGCGGAGCACGGTTGGTACTGTAGTGGCGGTTGAAGTTGTGACGCAGAAGACGGGCAAACTGTTCTCCGGTTTGGATGTTAGAGCAAGAGTCGACCACATGACAACCAGGAAGAGATTCATCGAAAGTTGGGTCGTCTCTTCTGTCCAGTTCGTTCATTACCATTTCCCAAACCGGGTGGCTTCTTGATGGGCAGTTGTGAGCATTACCATTGCATTTGTGGGGCATACGGAAGTATAGTGTGTATGGCCAGATGGGAACTCGATTAAGAGGAGCGGTAATCGACGCATCGTAAACAAAGTACTGGTCGGCCATCATTTCGAATTGCCTATTTCCACCAACACGCAGATAAGGTGCGCGGACGCCAATGATTGATGAGTCAGTTATGTTAGCAAACCGTTCTACGATTAAACGCCCTCCAGCCATTTCAGCTAGCCAGTCGTCGTAGCTTCCACTGCTCCAATAGTTTGGATCGTCCTTGTGAGTAATAGAAAATACGGAGATTTCGTGACCTTTACGATGTAATTCCTGAACGGCAGCGTAGTTTGTGTATTTGTGAGACACGAAGAACGTACCACGAATCTGGCAACCATTAGGATTTTGACGCTGTCCGTTAAATATTTGTTCATATAAGTCAATATTGTCAACGTTTACGGCACCATTGAAAGTAATTGTTATCATTTGAGGGACTTGGTTAACCTCAATTCCTCCTGGGATACGAGTTCCGTCTGCTGAGCAGAAACAATCGGGAAGTGCACACTGGTTGGGGTCGCAGTCAGGGGCTCTGTTGGGATCCACGTCGACCGCTGTAAAGAAAAGTAAAGTTATATATTTGTCTCAATAATGTTATTTTTATGCATTTTTTTTTAAATTCCTTATGTACTTACTGCAAGCGTTTTCATCAGATTCATCCTTGCAGTCAGGCTTTCCATTGCAGAACAGTTCCTTTTCTATACAGTCGCCACTACCGCAGGCTAATTTTCCTTCAGGGCAGATGGGCTCATCCGTTTTCAGGATAGGCAAAATTTTCCTGGGTTCTGAAATACAGAATTCAATAAATCTAACGAATTCGCATATTTTTATTTATTTTGGAGGTTTTCGGTATACCGCTTATACATATACGCAGGTGCCACTTACATAATTACTTCGTTTGTGTTTTCATTGTAACAGTGTTCAAGGGTCAACAAGAAAATAGAAGGAAATCAAGCATGAAACAATGATCAAGTTAACAGAAGACAAAAAAGTAAGGAATAGGATAGCTGATAAATAAGGAGGTTGGTATTTATTGTCAATTATATTTAAATGGTTATACAGATTTATTAGATGATTAAACTGTAAAAAAGATAAGAAATATTGGTATCGTATTATGAATCCAAGATGTTATGGTGTATTAAGAAGAATTTTTATTTCGATGAAAGAAATCATCGGGTTTTGAGTGATGAATTTCCCATCCAACCAACGTTTATTTAATTAAAATATTTGAATAGACTAGCATTAAAATATATTTTAACTGACGCCAAATTTATTTTAGTGCTTAAATTCCATGAATATTGTATTTAGTTCAGACTTGGAATAATAAAATATCCATTACAAAATATATTTACATGCTATTCTAGCTTTTGAAACGAAATTATTATTTCAAATGGCAAATAACTTTTAGAAATACCTTATTGATATATAGCAAATTACTTTGGTTAAAGCAGATTTGGTGTATAATACATAGGTAGCTAAGTTAATGTTGTGAACTATTCAACGGTTAGTAATAATTAGGTTCCCTCCACGTAAAATTATATTTTGTATATTGTCGTTAGTCAGTGTCATGGTAATGAAGCTTAAGCCATAAGTTAGCAAGTTTTGAAGGAATGCGCAGTAGAAATGTAGAGTGTTTATTATAAATTCATAAATTCTTATTTGTTTCTCAGCTAAAAATCAAACTTTTATTGAGAATGTTCAGATTTATAGAATTTCTTTGTGCACTGTGTTTTTTATCAACTTTCAGCAGATTTTAAGTCCAGTGGTTTACTTTTATTTTATCATTTGCGATCTCAAAGATTTGTGAAGTACCTTAATTCCTTTTTTAAATATTTTTATTATATTATTTTTCGTTTATATGTATTATCAATACAAATAGATGGAAAAACTTTGTATTTCATTTTAATTTTGAGATAATTAGGTACTTATTTGTTTAATGTAGTGCGTAGGTAAATTAATTATGTGTGTTTGTGCAACGTGTTACATGTCCATAATTACAATGAAGTGTGTACAAATGTTAATAGTCTGTGTTTGGTGTACTTTATTTTTGTTGTAGAAATAATGTTAATGCGTAATAATCGGGTCGGTCCACGGCGGCCGATCCCTCTGTCCGGGGCCTCATGCAATACACCTTAACTACAGTGCGACGCGGCCCCTTCACCCAAGCCTAGTTGCTCGCTACGCGCCAATAGCTTCATTTCGGCACTTACTCTCAAGTTTGTCACAGTTGGCCACTTTACCCTTCCAGTCGCAGGTTTGTTTATCAAGATCGAAAGCCAGTCCAGACGGGCAAGTGATTTGTTTAAGACCTGACCTAGTGCACCTGCGTTGACAAGAAATGTGACATTTAATTAAATGCATAATAGTAGGAAGTGGGCATTCGGAAGGCTAACAGGTACTCCGGCGTGCGACACTGGACCGGGTCCATAACGGAAGCTTAGCCCTCCGCACGTCCACTTCCGCCATACGACGGAACTTACTTTCTACTTTATCGCAATTCTTAACATTTGTTTTCCAATCACAAGTTTGACGGTCGATATCGAAGGCGAGACTGCTTGGGCAGCGCACTGAGGCGAGCCGAGTAACGCCGTTCTCACTGCCCGGGTCGCACCTGTACACAGCGATACTCTTAGCAAACTCTGCCAACACTTAATATGTAAACCTTATACCGATGAATAACATAAACACACAGTCCTGCAGCTAAATGAAACCAACAAGATTATATTAACAAATTAGTGACATTTCAACGGACTGTGCTCTGTCACATTACCACGTTACTTACTACTCGTAGCTAGCGTACCTACATTGTACACATACACAGGGTTCGTGCGGCGCGAGACCTTGGAATGGAATGGTGTGTGACATTAGATTGTTACTATTTTTTGCGTGCGTATATTTATCACAGTCCGGTATATCATCCGTTGAAATGTCACAAGTGTGGACATAGATTTAGATGTAAATTACACAGTTATGCTAGATATGCAAGACACAATTAAGGAACTTACTTGTTTTGGGGTTGGTGCTACTTACTTTCTTAAGCCCGTGTCCTAACCAAATCGATCGGTCGCGCAAATACGCGATCGCCACGTTCATATAGCAGTCACTGTGCGACCACGCGCTAGGGTTCGCCGAAAAAAATGAACGCGGCGGTCACATGATCGCGAGACGACCGTTTTGGTTTGAACGCGGCCTTAGTACTGTCCTAATGGGCAGTAGACCATAAATTGTATGCTCTTTAACGAATATATTATACAGGATAATTTTTTATTCAGTGCGTAAATTTTCACAGGGTGTTCTACCCATGAATATGAACAACTTTCACTATGGGACCATCTCTGAAATCACAAAAAAAAAATCAGCTGTTTCTTATAAAAGTTCAATACCTACTCGACCAAAATGTATGAATCTGCCTGATTTTTTTTTCGTGATTTCAGAGATGGTCCCATAGTGAATGTTGTTCATATTCATGGGTAGAACACCCTGTAAAAATTTACGCACTTAATAAAAAATTATCCTGTATAACTTGTAGAGATGACAAGAAACTTTGTCAAAACAGATACTAATATGTAGGTACCTACTGCTGAAATTTGAGTCATCAATATTAAAAAGTATAGTTACAGTACGTGCACTAAGCTTTGACGTTGTACAAGTTCAATATTAACTCAAATATTCACGGCACGAGGGTGACCGTTCTGTGCACAGAGTGGAATATCAGTCATTGCCTCACTGCATACTAAACAGCGTCCATAAATAAATCAAACGGCAAACAACGGTCCTTGGTCACATTCACAGCTTTAATAAATTAAGTGACTAAGTACCTAACTTCATGTTAATATTTTGAAGTAGTCGACTATCAGCACCTTGCTGCAAGGGACTTTGTGCTAACTTTCTGTTGCAAGTACAGCTATGTCGTTTATAATACTAAGTGTAGGTATATAATACCCATAAAGCCAACCTTGCAAGCTTTCATTACGACTGACTGATTCATGGAACTGGTTCGGCTACTAACTAGTTTTCTCTAGACTCTGATAGAAACATGACAAAGTTATGACGACAGAATAACATTGCAACTCAGTAATATTTCGAAACTACTATATCACAACATTCACAACGTGGCGTGGGTATATTAAGTCGTTACAACAAATGAAGTATGCTAAGCCGTAGTTGTGCAAAACATACCTGACTACATCGCGGCAGTCTCCTTCGGTGGAAAGACGGAAATATTCGTCAGCCGGGCGACCATCGCACAACTGTTCTGGGGTGGCGTCATCTCCTCCATCTTCCTCCTGCCGCTTAACTCGCGTCTCGCCATTCACTGCAGCAAAAAATACGTCAGTCACTATTGATTGTTACGGGGTTAACAACTTGGACTTATATAAACCATGTATATATCTAATGTTTTGAGCCAGAAACAGAGTACCAACCAACACTGCAGTCTTAACTCGCTCATTAGGTAACACCACTTAACGTAAGTCGCTATTACAACACAGCGGGTAAAGGAATGTAGTACCTGCAGTTTCATTGCAGTGCCGTACATGTAGGTATATAGATACATGCCGTGCTCATTAATTGCAGTAACTAGGCATATATAGTTTTTATATTCATGTTGAATGTGCCATGTGGTTCACTTGTATGCAATACGAATAACGAAAGCTTTAATTACGTGATTAGTTAATGATACCTTTCAAAGCTGTAAAGTGTAACTGCGAGCTTTGTTATATTTACGATTTGTTTCTCAATTGTTTAGGTTTTTTGCTGGAGTTCTGAGCTTAGAATATTCTGAGTCAATTGCAGCTCTATTCCATGTCGGCATTGAAAGTTGAAACGTTGAAAAGAAATCGAGGTCAAGCGAAGTAAACGAGCCACGTCGGTAGCCGGCGGTCTTTCTTTGTTACTTTAAAAGTGAACTTTAACTTATGTAAACGTAGTTATCCGACAACATAATATATTTATAAAAATATAATTTTATTTATTTTCAAAATTGTAGTGTAATTGCAAACTAGGTTCTTTTTTATGTTTTGTGAAACCGATATAAGAATATTATAAACTGTAATCACCATTAACCTTTCAAAATAAATGCAATATACAAATAATTAATTAGGAAGGTGTAAATTTAAAATAATATAAAACTCTGTTAAAAATACCATATTTCAATTGATTGATTAAAAAAGAATATTGTAAAAATAAATAGTTATATAACGTCATAATAAAGCTAAACAGCGTCTATTTACCGGCACACAAAAAAATCATAAAGATAGGTAAAGATACTTATTTGTGAAATAAAAATTAAATAGGTAAATAATATTAATGCATCGAGCAAATTATACTTAAATATTTCATGTCAAATAAATATATTTATCCTCTAGATTTATAGCAGTCTATTTTGGTAATAAAAAAAAAGAATAGTTACCGAGACAGCTGAGCAACAACACACCAAGACACAGACACGCGTGTCGAGCCATGATGCTCGGCGAGGACTGGTCGCTGCGACGTTCGCCGTCAAGAAAGTGCAAGAGGTCTCCGTTGCCCCTCTTCACCTATTTGTATTTATATAACCTGGCAGCGCACACTCGACACCTCGACACAAGCTCAGACACATCAGCCGTCCTATAGGTACTGCACCTCCGGGCGTTATAAACTATTGTACTAAGATCACAGCTTTTAATAAGCCTTCGATGCCCACTGGAAACAACGTAAATGATAATGATGCTATTGCTAATGATTTCAGTAAATCACCTTTAAAAACTTTCTTTTGCTTTTCGACGAATGCAGCTTATCACACGTTGCATTATTATATTTATCATCTATAATTTTACTTGTTATATATTGTAGTGAAGTTAATGAACGATTAGGTACAATGGTATCTGTATCCTTTGTCAAACTTTACGTGCTTGAGCTATATTACTCTTCAGGTGTTGCTAATAAATGTATATCAGTTTACTTAAATATATTTAAAAGATAATATTCACAATATATACCTAAGTATAAGTTTAAATAAATAAATAAAATAAAAATATTTTATATGTCTGTCTGTGTGACGGCTTAGTTCTTTTAAACTATACACTGGATTTGAATGCGGTTTTCACTATGATTCAGACCATTTATTTCGGAAGATTTAAAAAGTTAGTTCATTCGTATTTAACTTAGATTTAGTACAGAAATCTCTATTTTTTGACACACACGTCATATGTGCAAAAGTTTTGGGTCGATAGTTTACATATATGTTTGCACATATGACGTGTGTGTCAAAAAATAGAGATTTCTGTACTAAATCTAAGTTAAATACGAATGAACTTACTTTTTAAATCTTCCGAAATAAATGGTCTGAATCATAGTGAAAACCGCATTCAAATCCAGTGTATAGTTTAAAAGAACTAAGCCGTCACACAGACAGACATTTAAAATATTTTTATTTTATTTATTTATTTAAACTTTTCGCACAAAAAGGTACAAAGGCGGACTTAATGCCTTAGGCATTCTCTACCAGTCAACCAAGGGTGGTGAAGAGATTGGTATACATAATTATTATAAAATTTGTGTCAGCAGTTTAATGTAATCTTACATAAAATCCCAAGACAGGAAGTTTTAGCCACGGTGCGGCGGTTCAATAAGCCAAGCGGAAGATGATGCTGATTGAATTATACACACATCTTTCTTTACCTAATGATAGAGCATAAACGTAGGGAACCCGCGAAGGTATCAACATTAAAATTTTGATATCTACATAAAGTGACAGTAGGTATTCTTTAAAAACATAAAATAGTGAAAGTTCTTCGCCTCTGTCATTTACAAGTAGATACGAAAAGGAAATTTTTCCATCAGTTGTAAAGCGCAGCTATTATTTATCTTGTTCTTATAATATATCCACACATCCTGGAATTGCTAATTTTTGTATTTCCGTTTCGGTTTACAAGGAAATAGAATTTAATACCACGTGTCTTATAGTTTCTCTGTGGTAGGTTATAAAATGTTTTTCAACATCGATGAGACTTGCTGAGTATTACTTTTAGTTTACTAGGGAAAGTTGGATTATTTTTAAACCTTTTACGAACTCATTAAGACGAAAGATAACTGGACAACCGGTCACCGTGTGGGTCTTATAAACATAAATTTAGTTATGTAATAAAACAGCATAGGAAGATACTAGAAGGTACTTACAGAACAACGCACCTGGTCTATCATTGACAAAATATTTGATACGTTTTGCTTAGTAACTGATCATCTGAATATTACATAGGTACCAATATAATGTGTGAATTATACTATTACTATTTATAAATGGTAATAATCACAGATCGAAGTAGCGGGTGGGTATAACGGGGCCCCTAACGACATCACTAACTTGTTTTACGAGTCAAGATTCTGGGGACACACATGTGTTATAAGTGAACATATCCACACGTTGGCTACGTGTGGATATGTCTACTTATACCACATTTCTTAGAATTACTGGCCTTAAAAATATACCTCACCGCTACGAATAATTATTTAAATTTTTTAGCTTTAAATAAATTCATGAACAGGTATTTTTACTGCAATTAAAGCTTTTCATTTAAAATTATTATCAAGATCAGTAATGTAATGTTAGGAAATAGCTACATATTATGTAACATATTCTTAGAATAATGTATTGTATTTTCTTGTATTACTATCTTAACTTTTTAAATATGCTTTCTGTAGGTTTATGCATTGACACAAGGTTGGTGTTAAAATTGTGTTTGTTCACTACATAAGCAAGTTTTCGAGATAATCACAACTTTGTTAGAGTCAGCTTCTATTTTAACCACGGGGCACGGGCACCTATATTTTCTGTGATCAGAGGGCCATTCACGTAACTTTACGAACGCTCACAGTCTGAGAGGCAATTCTCCTAATTTTAACAACGTTCACAGTCTGATCTCAGTCTCAATCTGTCAAAAATTCCTCTAATTTCCCTACATTTTGACAGGTTTTGACATGTTTTTGTCGTTGAGATGAGACTGCGACTAGATTTTGAACGTTTTAAATTACGAGAATTGGCCTTCTGATCTCATTTTCAATCTGTCAAAAATACCTCTAATTTCCATACATTTTTGACAAGTTTTTGACATTGATTGTCGAGATGAGATTGCGACTAGATTTTGAACATTTTTAATTATGGGACTTGGCGATCTGATCGGTGAATATAGATTACTGGGTAATACTTTTTATTCCATGGCATGGCATACCCGGCAATATTAATGTTTCGGCGATATTGGAGAGTAAGTACGCTAAGATTGGAACTAATGCAATTTTATGTATAAGTACTTAATCCGTGATCAATGGGAGAGTAACCACACATTCAAAGCGGCCAGGGGAGATTATTTAAATAATTTTCGATCATCGATCGCTTTAAGCAATCACCAAAATCGAAACATTTAACCACTATCTTCCTTTGTATTACAATAATTATTTACTAACAAGTGACACCACAATCACAAGGATGTGTTTAACTTTTCAATATCCTAGCTACTTGCCTACTCGTAAATCAGGTAATTGATATACTTAGTTAGGTATAAGTTTAACAATATCATCAGATAGCTAGCTAGATCATCTATTTCAACAGCTACATCATAAGTCTATTACAAAGTCACCAATCTATACTTATAATAAATCTGTAAAAGTGAAAATTCTGTACATTGAAAATATGAAAAAAATAAATGGCAGGGGGTGTTACTAGACCGACACCGAACCCAAAAATGTGATTAAAAAAATTTTTGTCTGTCTGTCTGTCGGTCTGTCTGTCTGTCTGTCTGTTTGTTCAGGCATCACGCAAAAACTACCGTTTCGATTACGTTGAAACTTGGTACAATTATTCTTTAATATCCTGGGCACCACACTGGGTACTTTTTATCCCGAAAAAGTATATAAAATAAAAAACAAACTTAATTTTGCGGTTCGATCCCTATACCCGATTACTGCACCAACCGCAAATTATAAGTTTGTCGTAGGTTAAGTCACCCGCAATGGAGTTCATTTTTATTCCTTTTAGTTTTTAGAGTTATTTAGGTTTATTTTTATATAAGTCGTAGGTATAGATTTTAATTTTAAAGTATAGGTAGTATATTTGATAGTGTACGTAGTGACCGTAGGTTATTTTATAATACTGTTAGGTAGGATTAGTCATTCGTATAGATATTAGTTTTTAGGGATTTTGCTTATTTATTGAGTTTGGATTAGTTATCATCAGAAATAGGTTTATTTAGGTAGGTAGGTATTTAATTTTCTGTTATTGAGTTTTTTTTTTTTAGATATCATATAAGTACCCTCATAATCACCACTAATGAGACACAATTGGTTTTCTATTGTAATTAGCCACAAAGGGCCCGTGAGATAGATGGCAGTCTGGGGAAGCACATAGGTACATTTTATCCTGTTATCACGGAACGTGATAACAGGATAATTTCCGACATCCACGCGGGCGAAGCCGCGGGCAGAAGCTAGTTATAACGTAACATAACTTCACGCCTGTATTCCCGAAGGGTTGTGCAGTGGTGTGTTTAGTACACATTTAGTATACGGGTATAGTGTATACCCACATATACGAATACGTTATTGCTACCAACCGGCCACAAATCCAGCTTCTTCGAGCTGCTACTGAGAAATTCCTAATGGAAAAACCTAAGAACACTTTGCCCGACCTGGGAATCGAACCCAGGACCTCTGGATGAGGAGTCGCGCCAGCGGCCAATAGTCACACCAGTCAGTCTAAATAAATGAAATACGAAGACTCGTCAAAGTATAATCACCTAGTCGTGGGAAAAACTTGGATGAGGGACGCACGGAGCCGGGAAGTATGGGAGAAGAAAGGGGAGGCCTATAGCCAGCAGTGAGTGACCTCGGGATGAAATGATGATGATAATTATAGTCGCCTAAGTATTATCAGCCGCGCGGCTCGATCGAAGGCTGAGCTACGCTTGCCGAGGTCGCTCCGACGACACCCCTCCGTGCCTCGAAAAGCATTTTAAGCAGTTGATTCCGGCTGTCATTCATAGATTGTTAACAGTCGTTACGAGTAGTCAGAAGCCCAAAACTCTGACAACCAGTCTTACTAAGGGGTATTAACCAGTAACAGTTATGGAGGTCAGATAGGCAGTCGCTCCGAGTAAAATACTGGTATTCAGCTGCATTTTGTTAGACAGGAAGCCGACCCCAACATAGTTGGGAAAAGGTTAGGCTAGGCAGGCAAAGACTTTTGTCAGAGTTTTTGTTCGATTCAATACGTCGTACATTCTAAGATGATGTATCTACATAATCTTAGAATGTATTTAAGCGTGATAAAAACTTTTGACATATACCTATAATACATTTTTAGATTATGTATATATTGTAAGACTTCCTTTATATAGTTATTATAATTTTAGTATTATATTCACGATTTAGGTTAAATCCAATTGTTATTATTTGTACCAGTGACAAGTATCTGTCAACTGTCATTGGCACGTAAACAGTCTCGTATTTTTCATCTGGGAACATTGACAGATACCCGTCACAAAAGTAGTGATCGATTAATTCAATGAATATTGTTAGGCTGTTAAAAGTTTAGACCTTTGCCGCCATTATTTGAAAGTGCGAGAGTTTTTGACTTTTGCACGTTTAGGCGGGAATTGAGATATGAACGATCGAAGAAAGCGTTATTATTTTTGTTGTGAAAATTATTAGAAGAATATCTATACAATCGTTGTTTCATTTCTGAGTTGAGGTCGAGTTCCTACAACTCAGAAGTGGGATTAAATACAACACACCCACAAGTTTTGGAAAATATCAGTTAATATGGACCGTGACAGTAACCAATTGCATAGGAGCCGGTCCCGTTTTACTCCAGCCGCTGCGAGCATGGAACATAAGCGTTGTTGCGATAATGAAACCAGTGAGAATCACCAGAGTAAGAAGAAACGTCGCAGGCGGAATAGAAGTACGTCTAGCGATTCGAGTGACCAGGACGAGAGGAGTCGACCTCGAACACGGACTGATGGGCGGCGTCGACAAAGTCAAAAACGTAGCCGCGAAGATGAGCATCACTCGCGCCGAAGCCTGAAGAGGAAGCGGAGTGACAATGACCAGGACGAGAGGAGTCGACTTCGAACACGGACTGATGGGCGGCGTCGCCGAAGTCGGAAACGTAGCTGCGAGGATGAGCACCGATCGCGCCGAAACCTGACGAGGAAGCGGAGTGAGCAGTGGCATAGCGGACGCCGTAGGCGGCTGTCTGACCGAAGTAGCTCACCAAACTCTGCAGTAAGTGATGAATCACGCGGAATTATTCAGGTAAACAAATCTATGTTTGCTAACAGTGAGACTCAGTTATTTCTGAACGAGTTAATTAAATCTTTGTCGAATGCGAAGCCAGAAGGCAATAAATTTCCGATGTTAGGTAACGTTATTCCTGAATTTGACCCCATGGTCAAGGGCCAGACGGTCCACATGTGGCTTAATAAGGTCGACGAATGTGCGAAGCTGTACCGTTGGGGTGAGGATCAGGTCATACACTATGCACTGCCCAGACTTGCGGGTGTTGCTCGTACATGGTACCAGGCCTTGCCTTCAATGTCATTTTCGTGGCCTGAGTGGAAAATTAAATTAATTGATTCCTTTCCTAGTAGTGACGATTATGCAGAATTACTTAACGGAATGTTAAATAAACGCGTGAAATACAATGAATCGTTAGAATTGTATTATTATGAAAAATTAAATCTGTTGAATCGCTGCGAGATTTTCGGGAAGCGTGCCGTTGATTGCTTGCTCTATGGCATTGAGGATCGTTCCTTGAGACTTGGTGCTAAAGCAGCCAAGTGTCAAGAGCCTGAAGAGGTTCTTAATTACTTTCAGTCTGTTAAACAAAGTCACGATTTTGACAAGTTTAAGATTAGTCAAGATAAAAAGACTTTACCTTCTAGTAATACGAATTCGAATACTAAGCAGTTTGTTGGGAATGATTCAAAGTTATCTAGGCCACAATCTAGTGCATCTGTAACTTGTTTTAACTGTAAAGAAGTAGGTCATTTTAGTAATAAATGTACACAAAAGCTGTTGAGATGTAACATTTGTAAAAGGCTTGGCCATGTAACGATCGATTGCCCGCAACTCTCCAACGAAAAGAGCAAAGATACTTCTAGTACAGAAAAAAAAGTTATGAAAGTCGATGTTGATGATACTAGCAATGAGAAATATATGATTTTGCTAAAGGTTAACGGTATTCTGGTTAAAGGTTATGTAGATTTAGGCAGTCAGTGCACATTGATACAATGTAGCGTAGCAAAATCATTAGGAGTTAGTTGGTCAGTAGACGAGTTACCTGTTATGAGAGGATTAGGTAATAATATTGTTGTACCAATAGGAATGGCGCGTGTAAAACTAGATATTAATAATATCACAGAGATGGTTGACGTTTATGTAGTTGAAGACGGCATAATTAAATATCCCGTGTTAGTTGGTCACAGTTTTACAGAAAAACCCGGAATCATTATTACAAAAACCACGAATGCTTTAATCTTTAGCAAGGAAGAGATTAACAAATTGCGCTTATTTGTTAAGGCGGATGTTGAAATTCAACCAAAACAAATGATTATGATTCCTGTTTTCTCCGATAGAAGCTACTCTGGGTCTGTATATGTCAGGGGTTCATTAAGAGGTCAGCCTGGTAAGGAATTTTACTTATTGCCAGGTGAATACTACCTTGAAAATAGTTTAGGAACACTTCTAGTTCAAAATTTTAGCGACCATTTACTTTTACTAAATAAAGATGCATTGGTTAGTCGAGTTTACAGATCTGAAAAAGGTTTTGAAATCAACATGTTAGATTTTAACAACCATGAGACGAATTCAGATCTGAATTATGGCGGTCACTTATGTGATGATGAGATATTTAGATTGAAGTCTCTACTAAAGAGGTACGAGAGTTGCTTTTCTTCTTGTTTAGCTGATTTAGGGTATACTAACATAGTCCAGATGGAGATAGAATTGAACGACGCGAAGCCGGTGGTTTACCGACCTTATAGACTCTCATATCCAGAACGTGAATTGGTTCGAACAATGGTAAAGGAAATGATCGACGCCGATATCGTTTGTGAGTCTAACTCACCCTATGCGAGTCCTATCCTTCTTGTGAAGAAGAAAACGGGTGAGAAGAGGCTCTGTGTCGATTATAGAGCCCTAAATAACAAGACTCGTAAGGAGCACTATCCTTTACCATTGATCGACGACCAATTAGATAGGTTGTCAGGCAATTCTCTTTTCATTAGTCTCGATCTAGCATCTGGGTATTACCAGATTCCAGTATCAGAGGGTTCACAAGAGCTCACGGCTTTTGTAACACCCGATGGTCAGTACCAGTACAAAAGAATGCCTTTTGGATTAGCGAATGCTCCTTCAATTTTCCAAAGGGTAATGAATAAAGTTCTCTGTGACTTGAAATACGTTGTTATTTACATGGACGACATCCTGATTCCCGCTAGTACATTTAATGATGGTTTAACACGTTTAGAGGAAGTTCTCCAGCATTTGGCCAATGCAGGTCTAACTCTCAAATTAAAGAAGTGCCATTTTTTCAAAAAGGAGATAGATTTTCTAGGGTTTTGCGTATCTGGAGATGGCATACGTCCCGGATCACGTAAAACAATTGCTATTTCCAATTTTCCTGTACCCAAAAACATACATGATGTAAGACGTTTTATAGGACTTGCCAGTTTTTTTTCGTCGATTCGTCAAAAATTTTGCAATAATAGCATGCCCATTAACGAATCTTTTGAAATCCAAATTTGAGTGGAAATGGACCGCAGAATGTATATCTGCTTTTAACACGCTCAAAGAGAAACTAGTAGAGCGACCCATAATAGCCTTGTTTGATGCTCGATTAGAGACTGAGTTACATACCGATGCATCAAAGATAGGCATCGCAGGCATTCTTATGCAGCGAGGTAGTGACAGTCAGTTAAGGACTGTAGCCTACTACAGTAGGAAAAATTCAGTAGATGAGCAAAAACTCCACTCTTTCGATCTCGAGACGTTAGCTGTCGTTGCTTCTTTAAGTCGATTCCGTGTTTATTTGCTGGGATTACAATTTAAAATAGTAACTGACTGTAGTGCATTAAGAACGACTTTGACGAAGCGTGACCTCATACCCAGGATCGCGCGATGGTGGGTGCAGCTACAGGAGTACGACTGTACCATCGAATATAGGCCAGGATCACGTATGGGTCATGTGGATGCCTTGAGTCGTGCTCCGGTGACTGAACACACTGACGATACTAATACACATGTAATTGACGTATTGCAAGCAGAGACAACCGATTGGATTGCGACCGTACAGAGTAACGACGAAGAGATAAAGAGAATTCGAGAAATTCTTCTCGACGATGAAACGAAATTCGTTGCTGATGTACGAAAGAATTATCAGCTGAAGGGTGACTACGTATACCGTATCTTAGATGATGGAATTCGTTGGGTGGTACCGAGGGGTGTTAGGTGGCAAGTGTTGCGCATGAATCACGACAATGTAGGGCATTTTGGCTTTGATAAAACACTGAGTAGGTTAAAAGCAACATTTTGGTTTCCGAAGATGCGACGATTCACAAGAAAATATGTATCGTCATGCTTACAATGTGCACACCATAAAGCACCATCAGGCAAAAAGGAAGGGTTATTACACCCTATCCCAAAAATAGAAATCCCATTCCATACATTGCATGCGGATCATCTCGGCCCGTTTGTTCGTTCTAGAAGGGGCAATATGTATATTTTAGTTATTGTTGATGCTTTCACTAAATTTGTTAATATACGTGCCGTGAAGGATACGAAAACTTCAACTGCAATCAAAATATTTCATGAGTACTTTAGTTATTTCGGTGCTCCGTCCAGGCTAATTACAGACCGTGGTACGTGTTTTACTAGTGGGAAGTTCAAAGAGTTTACAGAAAAATTGAACATAAAACACATATTAAACGCAGTGGCTACTCCTAGAGCGAATGGGCAGGTCGAGAGGTTCAATCGAACTATATCTGACGCGTTGAGTACCAAATGTCATGGCAACAATGAAAATACCTGGGATGATTATGTAGGAGATATTCAACTAGGTATGAATACGACTGTAAGTAAAGCAACAGGCAAGAGTCCCTCAGAATTATTATTCGGGTTCAAATTAATTTCGACATCGGAAAATATATTGGGAGACGCGATTTCTGAAACAACTCAATTAGTTAGTGGCGACGACCTAATGCAACTAAGGTCCGATGCTAAAGAGAAAATCGATAAGGATCAAGAAAAGGCGAAGACCAGGTTTGACAAGAATAAAAAGGAACCAAAAACATACAATGTAGGAGATCTTGTTAGAATTGAGAGGACTGTCATTGATAAAGAGCATCTAGGTAAATCTAAAAAGCTTATACCAAAACTTCAGGGCCCGTACCGAATCGTAAAAGTTTTACCCAACGACAGGTTCTTAGTAGAGGACACCCCACTTACTAGAAAAGGAAACAAACGATACGAAAACATAGTAGCAATTGATAAAATTCATCCTTGGCTTAATTTTAATGATTATTCCAGTGACGATGGCAACGAAAATGATAATAATGACAGTGAAACTGATAATGAATAATGAGATTAATTTGGACCGTACAAAAAAGTTAATTAATTTCGAAGTATTGTTTAATTATTTATTACGTTACTACTGTTATTACAATGTAAGGATATTATATAATGTGTGAATTGTTAAGATGATTGACCGTATTTTGTATAATTTATTGTGCATTGTAATAACTATTTGATTGTTGATATGGAATTGATTGAGAATGAGACTTGGAATGATTCGTGCAGATAATGAATGGAACTGTGACATAGTTCCGCACATATCATGATCTCGAAAGGCTATATTGAAATAGTAAGTAATGTGAGCACAGGCTATGAACAATCAGTACAGAAACGAATGGTATCAACTAATTGGTATCGTACAGGTGATTGTAGACCGTAGCAGACCGTGCAAGATGTGTGTTTAAGATAGCTTTATTCTGAGCATAGACTATGAGCAATTAGTGCAGAAACGAATGATATCGAGTACAGATATCGCACAGATAATTGTCTACCATAGTGGATCATGCGAGATGAGAGTTATAAGTAAAATAAAAAAAAAAGAATTGATAACTTTTCATAGATGATTGTATTAGAAATTACGATATAATCGTTATGTAATTAAATTAAAATATACTTAGATTTGTTATTGTATAAGTACTAAAGTTGTTTTCGAAAAATAAATCCTTGAAGTGAGAGGACTCACTTATTAAAGGATGGCCGAGCTGTAAGACTTCCTTTATATAGTTATTATAATTTTAGTATTATATTCACGATTTAGGTTAAATCCAATTGTTATTATTTGTACCAGTGACAAGTATCTGTCAACTGTCATTGGCACGTAAACAGTCTCGTATTTTTCATCTGGGAACATTGACAGATACCCGTCACAAAAGTAGTGATCGATTAATTCAATGAATATTGTTAGGCTGTTAAAAGTTTAGACCTTTGCCGCCATTATTTGAAAGTGCGAGAGTTTTTGACTTTTGCACGTTTAGGCGGGAATTGAGATATGAACGATCGAAGAAAGCGTTATTATTTTTGTTGTGAAAATTATTAGAAGAATATCTATACAATCGTTGTTTCATTTCTGAGTTGAGGTCGAGTTCCTACAATATACATATACTTATCTACTAAATATTTTACAACTGGTCGTAGTAGATATTAGGTAGACTTATATGTTAATAGGTTAGACTAGACCTTCAGAAATTAATCGTTTTCATTTTATAAAAATTATAATCGTGTAGTATTAGGTTCCTTTTTTGCATACTTGTTGAGTGAGACTCACTTTCGATTAACGATAGAACCTGTTTTATATAAATTTATGTCAATGTCAAATAAAGGTGCAAAGAAGATCCCGATATAAAGGTAATATATGCAAATCCGCTTGACATCGGTTTAATGTTATTAGGACATGATATGTAATCTTGTCAGTTAAATACAAAGGGCCGATTTTTCTATCGCCAGATAACTTTTGTTCGAGGAATAAAATTGACGTTTGACAGTTTTTGTATGAAATTACTGTCAAAATTTCAAAATAATTCCTTGAATAAAGTTATCAGATGATTGAAAAATCAGCCGTTAATTGTTTTTTAAATAACTTATTACTATTCATTTATTTGGGAGTTATGTAATAGGGGTCACGTAAATATGCACAACTTTATATCTTTCAAAATGTCTACATAATTATGTAAAAGTTTATCTGAAAATGTCAATATATTCAGAGGTCACACCTATTTTAATATACCTTCGTATTAGGAACATATATCTGTCAAAAGTCAAGGGCATCGAATTACCTGCCATCATAATGGAATATTAAGTATAACATTTACTTGTGACGACTGATGACGGTATACCTACTGCTTTCTGTCGTATGACAGTCTGTAGGTATACCTACATCAGGATCTAGCCTATGACAGTTCAATAAGTGTAATTTGTATTATATAGTTGTACACCTAGGCAAGCAACGTTTTATATTTGATGTATTTCATGTCGGTAAATAAATATGTCCGATATCTAAGAAGACGTTCTATTTGTGGTCATGTTGAAGGTAGTCGAGTGTACTGCTGTACCTACCTACTTTTTGTTGATATAAGTAAGTTTTTTTAGATAACTAAGTAATCCGTTTTTTTAGTAGGTTTTATCAGATTTATCTTTTTTTGTCTAAGAAATCGAAGGTATATAATGTATAGTATTTGAATGTGTTTGCATCATCAAAAATTACTAGCAAGTGTACAACAAATGTTTGTTTGTTCGTCATTTAGGCCTTTATTTATAAAGAGTATTGACTGAAATGACTATAAATCGTTAAAATTTGGTAAATGCAGTGATTGGTTTGGCTTTGGCTGTGCGTAATTTGGAAGAACATGTGTTACCTTGATTGTAATACACAGAGCTGAGATGATTATTACTTCATTACATAAATCGGTTCACTGCGGATATTTGTACTTATACTAAGGTTCTTAATTATAGGGATATGTACTTTTCAGGAAAATCAAAAAGAAAATGTTATATGTAATGTTCATGGGTAACTTTTTCTGGCTCTAACTGGCTCGCCCAGCGGCCGTATTCTTGTAATTCGTCATTAGACTTACCATGTTACCAATTTAATTAGTGGCGAACTTAGGTATCTGTACCTACTGCAACCTGAATACACGGAACTCTTAACAACGTAATTATTGTAATAAGTATAGCATGATTCATGTTTTTAGAATGCGTTTCATGTACATGTTTTGTCGTTTTGTTTACAAGGATATCGGAACAATCTGGAACTTTAAAGCTTACGTCACACAAGTTACGTTGTAAACAACTGAATTTATAATGTGCATATTGAATGCGTCGGTAATAAATTAAGTAAGATGTGGGTTAGGTCCCTTAAATTACTGTCCGGATTCTGGCACGCTAAGGAGTTGGGAGTTAATTGGTTTATTGTAGGTACTTGAAAATGTTTACAGCGTTTGATAATCCTTTACCAAGTGCTGTTAGCATTTTCAGATTGGCATACAGTAAGACCCGTTATACAGGCTTAATTAATTTATGAAACTATTTTAAGATGACTGGAACTAAACGCCTTCTGATGTATGGATGGCCTTGCGGCAACATCCGGGTACCACAGTTATGTAATGTTCGAGGAACGAGGCTCATGAAATATACAACAACGCGGCGCGGCGCGGCGGCTGTTGCCGCGGGGTCAGGCGGCGCGCGCCGGCTACGTGCGCCCGCGCCGCCCGTACCGCGCTCCATCGAACCTCCCGCGACTCTTCTCGCAACGGGTCAACGTGATGCGCTAGTGAATGGCTCGGCTATGTCTTACGTAGGCACGATGGATGTAATGTGACAGACAGATTTTAACTTCTGAATTCTAAACGCACCGACATTTCCTACTAGTTTGGGCGTCCGAGGCTGATAGACCTTTTTGCTTCTGTAGTTCTGACTATACTAACTGTATCCATAATTAATATTCTTATGATAATTACTACGACGAAGAGCCCTCCGAAGCACGCAGGGATCTCCATGATTTGCAAAAAACCACCCACATCCGGGGTTCACGCATCAAATATATTGGGAGCCCATATATATACTCAAATAGAGACTCGTATACCTACCCAGCTACACGCTCTATCAGATTGGAGACACGGAAGCGGACAACAAGGCTTTGTATCTTATTAAGTAGTATTTTAATTCTACGAATTCGTCTCTAGGTTATTGTATTTTTTATTAGTGAAGATGTTTCCCTTCTATTCATAGAACGATTGAAAATGTTAAATGTTGCTACAAGTAGATTAGTATAGTACGGAGTTTCAATAGGATAAGAGGCCAGTTTATACTGGTTTCTTACCACTGACGTGCGGCCAACTGTGTATATTATGTACTTCGAGCTTTTTTGTTTAGTTTTGATAAATTTGCTTGACTCAGTCAGTTGTAAATAAATTCCAAATTGGATGCAAATCTAGTCAGTCACTTTCGTGAGATATGTTGTTCGTTACATAAGATACTGAAGATTTAACATTTAAACTGCCAATTGCTTATCGAAATGCGGTTGTTACGTGTATGTTTGACCTGGATGTTAAAGCTAGACCTACTTTCAGCATTAGAAGTGACCTAAGTATCATGTGTGTACCTATAGCTATGGATTTGCATTGTTTCGTCTGCTTCCACGTTTGTTTTTTACTAATATTATAAAGAGGTAAAATTTTTGAGTTTGTACGTAAGGGTAATCTTCGAACTACTGATCCAATTCTTTCACTAATGGGAAGCTACAGTAGATATTGCCGAGTGTCTTTCAAATTTCTTGTTTTTTCACGAGAACGAAGTTGTGGGCGGAAGCTAGTATTTTATTTATATTTTGATTTAATTTTATTTGAAGATGAAGATAATTCAACCAAAAATGTTATTACAAAATCCATATTTTTTTTGCGACTGCAGGCCTTTACAACAAATATCTATTATTTATTTAACATATCTAATTATTTAATTTATTAATATATTGATTAAGTTGGTATGTGTGGTTTCAAATCAAGCACTCACGTGGAATACTATTTTAGTCTTTGCATAATACATATACATATATTTATGTGATTCGTTTTCGGCGATATAATATCTTTTTAACTCTTGAATAATATTGCGAAATAATACATTATATTGATATTCATGAAGCAGATTAGTATTCAAAGAATATAGTCTATTAATAAAATTCAGAACATAATACCGCAATCGCAACTTATAATTAATAGTCTCATTTAAAATGAGTAGGTACTTATTGATATTTAGTTCAAATTATTTCTAAGTACTTTGCCTAACTATTAAAGTTTAATGAATAATGTTGCTGACACAATTACTCAGCTCGTTTAGTAATAAGGGACATGAACTTTCCTAAGATGCACAGGGGAGAGCATGTAGAGGCTCACGGCTCAGAGTCACAGCCACTGCGTCGCAAGTAGGCGCGCGCGAGTCAAGGATTCTACAAGATATTTCCTTTCACTTGCGACAATGCATACATATTATACGTATTGGTATGTATGGCTATAGCGTGCTTGTGCCGACATCACAACATAGCTAGCCGGGGTATTTATAGACTATTAAATAAATATGCGCGTCGTATTATAATTGCGAAGGCTACAGGTTACACCCTTCTACTAGGCTATGAAATCTGATGATATCTATGTTATTTGATGCATTAGCGTCGACGTAGGTACCCACGTAGACGCTAATGCATCAGATAACTGTTTTGTTAGGTATTCTCCCAAAAGCTCCAACTAGAATGTTTACTTCATCAGTTGTGCAGCCACCACACAATAAACTTTAGGTTACATGCTCGGATAACTGACTTGCAATTAGCTGAACATATTATTCGATAAATACTTATCACAAAATAATTTTATTCTGTTCTGCTTTAGTTCTTTCGCAGAATACCTTACAAAAAGATAAAAATCGAACTTAATGTGAATGGGTTAAAATACTACACATTTTTCCTTGTTGTTGTAAGCTCACCAAGACCAAGCAGGAAAAGGACATGACTTCATACGAAGCGTCAGCGAGCATTGAATTAACCGAAATGTAATTTAACCGTGTTACATAGATGCAATAAATTCGCATATTCATATTACCAGATACGACAGGAATTAGGCTGATCCTAGAATATACATTTCTGCAGGATATAAGTTAGCAGCTATGTGAAATCTTCATTATACTGCAGTCTATAAATCTTATGTGTTCTGGAATGTTCTACAACTTCGAAGCCTCTGAAGTAATTAATATTCCAAGAAGTAGTGACTAGGTACCTACGTAAAAATCAATTGGTGTTTTGCGGCCAAGGCCTTTGCATTATGAATCAGGATCATGTTTAAAAAATACATAATGTTTGTGGGTTTTATTTTCTGGCTAGATTCCTCTTTGATTGCACAGGTTTAATAATGAGTTTTAGTTAAAACAGGTATTCAAATTCGACAAACCTGCCACTGGGCAACACTGTTCAAATCAGAATATTGCTTCTACTTGTGGTATTGGGTCAAATACATATTTATGTGGGTTTTCTTAAGCAGTTCAGAACTCAATGTTCTGAACTTAAAATAACTATGTAGGTACGTACAACACAACATCATTCGTTTCAAGTTACCGAAGGATGATCTGTAATAGTTTGCATGTATTAGTGTTTTGACAAGTAGTTTAACTTTACAAACACTACAAACATAGCTTCTATGTATTACATAAATATACGTTCAGAGACATTTCAAGTGGGTAGACGTTTTTTTTGAACTCGCATTAGGTATTTAAACATAAATGTCATTTCATAATAAGCGTTAACAACAAACGCTTTGAGTGTGAGTGCGCTGCGGCGATGCTGAGGAGCACTTTCACTGCTTTCACTGTCACAGGCTGCATCGCGGCTCTGCGTGCCACCATGCCTAATGCCACCCGCGAGCGCTGCGTGCCCCAACTCTCTATTTATTTAGATGCTGCTAACAATACAATTGTTTTCATCGTCCTTATTCTCTACTTTGATAAAAGTTGCGCGTTGCAAAACAAAATGGAAAGTTGGTAATGGAGGTGAGGATATGTACCTACATGGTGGAGGTGATGATGTGCAACGCAAGCCCGCCCACAGATGTACAGATTAACGTGTTGGTGGCGCCGCCGCCTATTGTTCCACTCGCGCCTGTCACGCACGCATACCACGTGCATGTGTCAAACTCATACGAGCTGATGACATTTTGACGCGCAGATGTGGTAAGACTGTCACAATGTGGCTAAGCCGACACTTCATGGGATAATAGCGAGTTAGTGCACAGTGTGATCTAGTGAGCTTTTTACGTGATATTTTTCACAAAGAGCAAGGTCGGCTGGAATAGTTAAAGTAAAAAGATGCAAGTGCGACTTAAAAACGATTACGATCTCTTGTACTAACATACGAAGAATAACTGAATAACTGATTGACAGAAGACTACGAAGACGTCAACTTTGGTTGCTTAAAAAGTATAGGTACATATGTACTCTAGGTACCTACTCGATTTTGTTTCATGTTTGCTGCGAGGTGGTGGGCGTTGGCGATGCACCTAACGGGTGTAAATCATTTGGTCAATACCCTTTTAAATCGGATTAGCATTTTTTACGGGCTGCCATGTTTGAAATGTTGTTGGGATACCGAAGTAGGCATAAAAACTTTCCACGAGAGGCTAATGACTTTTGCACCCAGGTAGTCACTTGTTTAATCTTAGACATTCAACTCGAATGACCCACACGACTTTATGTATGCTTTTAGGGATTTAGCTCTGCATAAAAATATTTTTTTTTTAATCATAAATATAATCAAATAGCCCTGAGCTAAGAATTTTCTAATGTACTAGCTTCTGCTCGCGGCTTCGCCCGCGTGGATGTTGGAAAATATCCCACGGGAACATGCTACCAGGATAAAAAGTATGTCCTTCCCCAGGATGCCATCTATCTCTTTGGCAAATCAGAAGTTCAGTGGTTTAGGTGTGAAAATGTAACATACAGTTTCAAGGTGAAATCCTCCCCTTAAAAATCGAATTACCCCTTTTTGCCCCGTCAGGGGTCAATTTTTGACAACCTTACATTACTTATTATTAATTATTTTCTGTCAAAAGTATTAATACTGAATTTCGAGTTAATTGGACCACGCATTCAATTACTTCCACACAAACTTCAACACCCCAATATCCCCTTTGAGGGGTAGTTTTGAAAAACTTATAATAATAAACTTTATTAATTACTTAGGCGAGTATTATCCAAGTTTCAAGTTTATTAACTAAATGAATAAGATTTTTCATATAAACTGTATCCCCGCTTTTCATCCCCACAGGGGTGGAGTTTAAAAAAATCATTTGGTATGTATTCATAACTTGACTCAAAGATTATTTGTACTAATTTTCGAGTTAATCAACCCATGCAGTAAAATCCTCCCCTGTAAAATTGACTACCCCTTTTCAACCTGTTAGGGGTAGTTTTCGGAAAATCCTGATACATGTTATTCTTTATTTTTGGTCTTAAGTATAAACACTGACTTTCGAGTTAATCGGACCGCGCATTTCAATTCTTCCACACAAAATTCAACACCGCTATATCCCCCTTTGAGGGGTTGTTTTGAAAAACTTATAATGATAAACTTTATTACTTACTTAGGCGAGTATTCTTGAAAAGTTTCAAGTTTATTATCCTAATGAAGAAGATTTTTCATATAAACTGTATCCCCGCTTTTAACCCCCACAGGGGTGGGATTTAAAAAAATCGCTTGGGATATATTCATAACTTGACTCAAAGATTATTTATACAAATTTTCGAGTTAATCAAGCCATGCAGTAAAATCCTCCCTTGTAAAATTGACTACCCCTTTTCAGCCCGTCAGGAGTGATTTTTGAAAAACTCTGACACACATTATTCTTTACTTTCGATCCTAGGTATAAATACTGAGTTTCGAGTTAATCGGACCGCGCGCTAAATTTTTTCCACACAAACTTTGAAACCTCCCCAATCCCCTTTTAGGGGGTAGTTTATAAAAACATGAAATGGCAAACTTCATAATTTACTTAGATTAGTATTGGTGCCAAGTTTCAAGTTTAACTCAAGGAATACGATTTTCCATACAAACTAAATACCCCCTTTCACCCTCTTAGGGGTGGAATTTCGAAAAACCCTTTCTTAGTGGATACCTACTCTTCACTAAGAACACACCCTCCAAATTTCATGTCTCTAGGACCAGCGGTTTAGGCTGTGCGTTGATATATCAGTCAGTCAGTCAGGACTTTGAATTATATATATATATAGATTTATGGTACTTTTATGATTATTTACACAGGATATCTCAATGATTAATATTATATATACAAACGGAATGTAAAGGTAGGTACGAGACACACTATATATCACGAAAGGTATCTATTTACTAATAATATAATTCTTGAACTCGAACATGCAATTAACGTGTGACG
The DNA here is from genome assembly GCA_951799955.1 of Apamea anceps. NCBI lineage: Eukaryota > Metazoa > Arthropoda > Insecta > Lepidoptera > Noctuidae > Apamea > Apamea anceps. Next base: position 10,668,183 of record OX637505.1, on the reverse strand, counting down.
AGTATGGCCGCAGGCGAAGAGGGCGCGCGACGCGCGAGGCGCGCGTGTGCGTAGCAGGCGTAGCGCGTAGCGCCTGTCTTGTGTGGCGTGCGTTCTCAAGGTACGAGTCAAGACTCTTCGAGATTAGTACCTATCTTAGTACAAATGTAGATTTGTAGACGTATGTAAGCTACGGATAAGATATCCGTAGCTTACATACGTCTACAAACCCAAGCCTAGATGTTTCTAAACGTTAACCACATCCAGTAACATATGATCTACGAACGAAGTTATTGACGTATGATATTACAAAAGCTAGCACTCGGAACAAAATAAATGTCCGTGTAGGCACGTAATATAATCGGTTATTGGAACTTGTATGCAATGTAAATTGTAATTTTCACGTTTCAATGATTTGGTGGAAGCAAAATACTAATACCTACGCAATTTTTAGTTTTTTTTACCCTACTTAGTATGGGTCAATTATTGTTGTAATTAAGTTGTTTCACACATACTAAGTATTTTTATTTATGTATAACGCTGGAACGTAATAAACTAGAAGAGTCATTCTTTAGTTGTCAATGATTTTACTTATATAAAAAAAATACTACCATTATATGCGGAGCTCAAATAAAAATCTTACAGTAAATCTATGCGATCAAGCAGCCTAATCTCAAACAGCCTCCACGTCGTTGGTATACCAGGTACACATACAATCATATAGCCGAGGCGTGTCACTGACCGTCCAGCAGTGTTTGCTCTTTGTTAAAATATTCGTGCGGGTACTGGTCGGTTGTCGCCATCAGTTTTAAGTGCATTTTTTATACAAGATTTTGAATGTATCATCAAACACTCTCTATGGAAAACTTCCGAGCCGCTATAAAATATTTAAATATATTGGCATGCATGCCATGCTTATATTGGGAAGACTAACATTTTTGCTTAGTAATCTAAGAGTAACTACTTAATTTGTGCACGATGACTTCGACACTTAGCTTTAACAGCGTTAAATGCTCTGAAGTTCAACTCTATTCTTTATTAAATTTGTCGACTACGATCAATTCACTAATTAATTCGTTGCATTTTTGATAAAACATTTGATTGAGGTAAAAAAAAGCACTGTAACTTTTTAGATTTTTTTTATTTTTTATAAATTTATAAAACAGACTTACATTAGAAAAATCACATAAACTATTAAACAGACCTATTAAATATTTATGTGAGTCTATATTACATACAGTAAGGTAGGTACTTATGCTACGGACGGGATTATGACCCGGTACATTTGAGAATTACTGGAAAACATAATCGCAGTTGACAAAAGTTTAGTTTCCTACTTAGATAAATTTTGTAAATTCAATTTAATTTAAGATCTCTTGTTAAATGATTTGACTGCGCCTATGTCATCCATGCAAATGACTCATTAGATTTTATATGAACTACTTAGAGCACGAGAGGCGTGAGATCATGGCTCTGTTAGTAATGGCCGTCACCCGAGGGGTCGTTCAGCCAGGGGTAGTAGACTGGACATCTCACGCACGTCTGCAGGTTGATGGTCTCACCGGGAACCTCCTTGGAGGTGAGCTTGCAAGAGTGGGGTACCCAACAAGCTTGGTTGCCTTCAACGTCACACTTTTCCCTCCAGGGCTCGAAGTTCTTCGCTTCGGTAACAGTACGGGGGTTTTGGATCCACTGGATTACTTGTGTCATCGTTACAAAGTATACGTCATTGTGACTTGAGAGAATTTCGTCAATCCAATACAAGAAAGCCTCTAAGAATTCGGGGTTGTTCTTAAGCCAAGCGGCGTGGAAGTACAGACCCAATGGAGCGCGGTTTTGATCGTAGTGACGGTCAAAGTTATGGTTAAGGAAGTTGTAGAACTGATCTCCAGTCAAAATGTTGGAACAAGAATCAACCATGGCGCACCCTGGCAAATACTCATCGTTGGTGGGGTCCTCACGACGGTCAAGTTCGTTCATCACCATCTCCCACACGGCGTGGCTCCTAGTGGGGCAGCTCTGTAGGTTTCCGTGGCAACGGTGAGGCATTCTGAAGTACATTGTGTATGGCCATAGAGGGGGGTTGGAAAGGGGAGCAGTTATGGTACTGTCGTACAAGAAAGCTTGTTCTTCCATCATGGTGAATTGGTTGTTACCACCGACTCGGAGATAAGGAGCGCGAACACCTACTACACTGTTATCAGTGATGTTAGAGAACTTCTCAATGATGAGTCGCATGCCAGCCATTTCCTTGCCCCAGTCGTCCACGGTAGCGTTGCTCCAGAAGCGTTCGTCATCGTTGTGTCTAAACATATGAAAATTATAATTAGTAAAATTAAATTAAATAAAGTTATGAATGTTGGAATGTGTTAATTCAACTTTAACTTACGTGATTGAATGTACAGCGATTTCGTGTCCCTTTCTGTGGGTTTCCTGAACGGCTGAGTAGTTGGTGTACTTGTGCGAAACGAAGTATGTACCTCTAATGTCGCAACCGTTAGGATTTTTACGTTTTCCGTTGAAGATCTCTTTGTACAGTTCGATGTTGTTATTGTTGATAGCATCATCGAAGGTGATGGTGACCATCTGGGGCACGTCTCTGGCGGGCAGGTCACCGGGGATCACCGTGCCGTCCTCGGAGCAGAAGCAGTCGGGCAGCACGCACTGCGACGCGTCACATGGCGGAGCCCTGTTGGGGTCGTTGTCGATGTCTACGACAAACAGAAAACCATCATTATTTGTAAAAAAAAGACAATGTAAAATTCACACGAATAAATATACCAATACCTATGCAACTATGAACTTTAAATGAAAAATATCGTGAGAAAAAACACTAAAACTGCGCAACCGTTGGGTTAAGATTATGAAATGCAGGCCTAAAGAAATTAATGTATTTTCGGTTACAATTCTTTGTTAGTCTATGCAATATAGCTATTGTTGCTTTAAACGTGATAAGAAGCTTTGGCGTCCAGATTGTGATATATGTAGTTTGTCATTGAGAGATATTAACTACAAGTCATGTGCAGCTGCAGAGGCGTATGAATCTCGGGCGGCGCGAGAGTCGGAACCAGTATGGGTACTTTCGCTTGGTCAAATCACTCGACACAGCTGACACACACGTTGGATTTCACTTTTGATTCAGTAATACATTCGTACATACCTAAACCGCGTTTTGCGTTACTTACACAACAAGTTGTTTTTTTTTTTAAATCCCATGAGTAGAATATTTTACGTGTTTTAAAGCATTCAATTTTTGTTGCCATTTTATTGACGTTAAAAAAATACTTTATTAGGTAAGCCATTCTGTTCGGAGACTCAGCAGTCGTTTATGTTGACATGCACATACATTTAAAAGCGTGAGCTAGAAGTACCTATTATGTCGCGCTAACAGACCAGGGTCTTCGCGGTTTGGTGAATGGAGTTTTGTATCCTTGTCATGTACATAATTACAATTCAAAGTGATTTCAAGTCATATAGCGCACCAGAGAATTGTATTGTATGAATCGTGTTGGAACTTTGAAGTGAGGCGATGCATACCGACTGCTGGTCGTTTTTGATGTGTGAGGCCATATTTAGTTACTGCTGAGCTTTCTACCTAAATTCACACATTCCATGTAGGTGTGTCTAATTTAAATAACGCCAAACGTTATCTTAATTAATTAAATAAATAACCAATTTGTATTACGACATAACATTGAGATGTTTTTTTAGGCCAAGTGATTGGCATTTCAGGCAGGTCGTTCGTCACGCATCACGAGCTAGTTCTTATCAAGTGAATTCGCCCGTTCAAGTTCATTTGCGTGTTTTAATTTTAGATTAGATTCAATTACTGGCTAGATAAAGTCACAAATTGATTCGTAAGATTCGTAAGGAGGACCGCGAGTGCGAGGGTACTTACCGCAAGAGTTTTCGTCGGAGCCATCGGCGCAGTCTTTTTCGCCGTTACAGAAGAGTCCACGCTCGATGCAGTTGGAGTCACCGCACGCGAGGAAGCCATCTTGACACAACGGCTCTTCAGTGTACAACAAAGGTTTAACTTTACGCTCCTTATTTTTCAATTTGCAGTTTTTGACGGCGTCTTTCCAGTCACAGGTCTGTTTCTCGATATCGAAGAATAAACCAGCTGGACAACGAATGGCTTGGATACCCTGTTAGAGAAATAGAAACGTTTAATTGATAACAATAACTACTTCGTTTCGTTATCTAGTACCTACATAGAACAAAACCCTTTAAAGTGTTGCAACAGCTTGAGTCAGTAAATTCCAAATTATGTTATAACCTCAAAATTACTTAAGTCAGCAGAAATATAAAATATTTTAATGATATCAGTAAAAAAATGTTAAATTAATAGTATAGCAATGTATGTTGTTACATTTGATTCTGCGGATCAAATTAATGTATGTTGTCCCTGACTGAGTGGTCTCTAATACGTGGTTGATTCTAGAGGCATCCGCGGAGGATATTGAACAGCTTGAACAATTATAGCAATTTTCATTATTACGAACGTGCATAAGCCGGCCGGCGACGCGGCACGGCTTGTTCTTACATTACCTTGAATGTCGTAAGAACCCAACTCCAGTATCTACCCACTAATACGCAATGCTCTGTTGTTTATATTGAGGACAAATTTCTAACGTTTATTGCGCTTCGCATATATTTAATTATACCACGAGTACCTTATTCGCACTCATATTAAAATTCCAAACTAACTAATATTACATAATTGTATTCAAGATGGCAGTCATATTTTCATTTAAACCGTTTGGTATTTTCAATGTGAGCCAGTTTTAAGGTAGCTTACATTCCAGGTGTTGTTGGTAGAACATGTTATAAGGACATATTTACTAGAGAATGCGTGTGTAAAAGTGTAATTGTATATATAGGCACTCACCGAGGCGGTGCACTGGATGACGTCGCGACAGTTGTCGCCGTCGCCGGCCACCAGGCGGAACCACTCGCCGGCGTCCTTGTCCTTGCATAGTTCTACCTCCAAGCTGTCGTCTTTCTTCGCCGCTTCGCGATCGTCAGCTTGCCGCCGCCATCGGTGACTTTCGACATTCACTAAACAAACAATACATTAATTGAACAATTGTTCATCATTTCATGATGTATCATACCGATTTAAGCAACTGAAGAAACAAACTTGCTGTTCAAGTAAAGTCCGGAAGCATAAAAAGAATTTTTATTTTTTCTACTTTTTGATGTTAAAAACGAATTAACGTAATAAAATAATAGATTTACATAATAACACGTGGTTAAACGTTATAAGTTCCCTATTTATTGTTTTTTCGGAATTAGAACCGAAATGTCACTTGGAAACTAGTATCTAAATGTCAAAGGTGGGGTGAGCGCTCGTGACATTTGACTCGCTTCGAAATGTCAGCGCTTGGGCAAGCGACAAGGACGACTCTTTCTATGTCTTCTGTCTATACAAAATTGTACATTATGCATGGCATTTGATTTGTGTGCCGATTAGGCTGACGAAATTATTATAATTCAGAAAGGTTACGGAATAGTAGATTTCCTTGAATCATCGTCACGTTCCAGGAAACTTACGACGTGCCTATTAACAAACTACAATTATTATAAAACCGGTAGCAAAAACAGTTATTCTACAAATTTTACTGTTGTATTTAATCCCATTCACGATATTCTAACGCAGTTGATTGTGTCTGCAAGGGTTCTCATAAAATCATGCGCCGGGTGTCGACGTTGTCGTTTTTTGTCAATTGTGTGCTTCTCTTGGGTAATGTTTGCGAAGGCAATAAGAAAGACCTATTGCGATCGCGAGCGGGTGAAGGAGCGCATGCGAGCCGTGTGAGCAGCTGCGGCACGTAACACTAGGAAACCGAGCTCTCGCAACGTTATCTAACTATCTCGCTGTACCAAGCCGCCAAAGCTGCAGTAGCGGAAATAAATAGCCATATATTAAAAGATTATTCATAATATGGTCATCCTTCATCGGAAAATGGTCTTATTTAAAAAAACCCTTTAACTGCTTTACCAAAGATTAGAATTTGAGACATGGGAAGTTAAAGTGGCGCATGCGCTCACGGTGCATGATTGTTCGTAAAGCAAGCTATGTGGGTTAGATGTTGCACGCTGCCAATGCAATCAATAGCTCGATTAATACCTGACATGCTAGCGTGTATACACATACATAATTATATTATTTTCATTGTTTGCTATAGCAACAGCTTTGCACAACAACTGCTACGTTAATGTAGCACAAAATACTCGGCTGAATATAGTTTTGCACACTTGCTTATTGGTATTGATTATTTAAAAAACAATTCAGAAAGGACCATATAAAAATCGGTTTTAACTATCATTAATATAAATTAGATATGATTTTGTAATATTATGATTCAAGGTCTTAACTTTTGCTTTTATTAATGAAGTAGTCAATCCACACCATTATCTGAACAAATGACACCTGGATTATACCTAAATCCAGTAATATTTGCTAAAATATCATCTTGTCTAAACTAGTTTTATAATCTAATTTTAGTTTTAATCGTGTCAAAGGCATACAAATGAGCTATCTGGCCAAAATTATTATTTTATTTGTTCGGTTTTGGTTGGAGTTGTGAAATCTAACTAGTTCTCTTTGACCCGGATCTACCACGTGTGTGATTATGAGATATCGATAAGTTTAAGTAAGACTTGATAAATTATCCCCTACAATATAGAAATGTCAGTTCTAAGAAAAATAACTTAATAGCGATGACGAAATAAAAGTTTTTCTGGCTCTAAGAGTTGGCACCTTTTTATTCGTAGCAGAGAGAGCGCGTTGATGTCTTTTGCACTGAAAAAATGTTCGCGTCAAATCGATATGTTTTTTTTTTATGTAGAATTTGGATATTTATTTTGATTCAGTTATTTATTCACTTGCCATAAATATTACCTCATTAAGGACTTTTTATCACAATAGAATTTTCAGAAAACTAATATTTGTTCGATATATTTTACTGCACTATTTGTCTGATGTATTTTACGGTACTACTCGTATGAATGTAATAATGAGAATAAAAAATCAAAGCGAATAAGCTATTCCTAATCAATTCCTCTGAGAAAAGGTAATTGATTGTTGTTCCGACATGTTTTTTGAAATAGAAATAAGATTTTCATCAAGCTTATTGACACTCAGGAGCGATACCGTTCCCCCAGAATTTACTATTGTATGAATAATAAAGCATGAATGTGGGAACAACTAGGTATGCGAGCAGCTCGGGCGTCGACCGGACGCGTTGTTGGAATACCAACGGCCGACCTTATGAATATTTAGCACCACCGCTCGACTTTCCTTCTGCGGCACTCCCTTCAAGCGAAGTTAACTAGTGATAACGGGAGACTGGCGTTTCCGCACGCGGAAGTAAACAGCGCTCACCTTGTCGGCGTCGCTCACATGCGATCGCGGCGACCTCTGGGGCTCGCGACCACTATTCACGTTTCACTTTGTCTCCTTTGTGTGATCAACACGAGATATTATATAAGGTGTCGCCAATCTCCTCTTTGCCTTGAGATATGGCTCCATTATAATGTGAGATTTACGCGGAGAACCCAAACAAAGAAGAACCTACTCGTACGTGCTAGAAATACACGAGTGCCTGCAACGTGAACTACATTATACTATAGGCACTTAAACTTGACCGAGGCCGTGATTGCCGTATTGTATATTTCTTCATAAATGTGATGAAATCCATTTACAACATACTACATTTTGTTGTTAGGCTTGCGAGGAGAATATTTAAATTCAATCACTTAGCACATAATAATGTGAAATGATTAAGCTCCACGAATGAAACTTGTGTTATGTGATAGGCAAATAAATTAAGCAACTCCAACATTCACTTAAACAAATTTTATATAACTGAGTAGAGTGGATTGCATACCTATCTACAGTCACTGCACGCTGACGGATGATCAGCGGACGAAAAGGATGCACGATGAACAAAATAAACTAAAAGTTTTCCTTTATTGTCCGAGAGCTGGTGACCCTATTTTGCTTGTTTGTGCAATTTCTGTTTTAGGAAATTTGTGTAAAATAACTTTTGCTCAACCAGCGTAAACCGTGAACGTGAACGTTTACAAAATTAGACATACGCTAAGTAGTTCATTCAAATGTTAAATTAATTGGCGCACACTCGTATTATGCGATGTTGTTTCGACACAGTATCGAGTTGTGCGGAGCCTGTCTATGTATCTCACGTGGTGGTTCTGTCGCAACCGAGTTGACCTAGAGACCTAAAGATCTGGAATCCTACCATAAGTAGGTAACTGATCAAAAGGTGATACGTTTTATCAGTTACTACTCGTACCTTACGAAGAGTTATTCAATGTGTGAGTAAGCTTTGATACAAATGTTTTAATACAATTGAACTATTGTTATCACAATATACATATATTACTGATTTAGTAGTTGATCTCGAAAGCATGTAGTTTCTATTATTTATGACGTCCGCTTGAAATTAAATCTTTACATATTATCAAATTGTTCATCAATGCTTTCCATTTATTTAATTGTCTACACGAAGCTGTAACCAATAAGAATAAAGCAACCATTTATTAAAGTCAAAGTTATTCAATTGATTAAAAATCATTCGCTTGTAAGTAGGTACTTAATAACGATCGCTCACGTCCCGGTTCCAATTAATTTTCCAGTCAATTATAAAGCCGATTTTCGAAGCTAATAATACATTTATCAAGTGAACACAAACAAATAAACCGTACTGTCTGAACATTAAGACGATCTATCATAAATAATTAAGTAAACTACAAAATGTGAATATTCGCAGATTCAAGGTTAAATATGATAAATAATTGTTTATTTCTATAATAATCGAAAGGAAGCTATTATTGGTAACGCCCTTGAACACTTGACTCTTTTAGTTCACGTGAACTGTGTGACTCTATGACATTTAAGCTATCGCATCTGAGCTCTATAAATATGTCACGTATTATGTGTGAACGGAAACAATGATCAGCTAACTGCTAAGCTGCTTTATACGTATCACACCTAATACTACATTTTATTATAGTATCTTTTTCTAACTTATGTGTGTTAGGAGAATCGATACTTAGTAGTAGTACAATAACTGTATTGTACTTTGGAGTACAATAAGATTCTAAATAAAATTATGTAATTCATTGTAGTAAAACTATATTTTTTTCGCCTGATGATTTTTGAAATGTCAAATGAAACCTATTGTGATTATATTTTTAAGCTTACATTCACACATTGTGACGATAACGGAGAGAACTTACTAGACAAACAGTTATGTTTTCTTACTCAATATTTAAAGTACTCATCAATTAAATCGATAATGAAATTAGTCCAAAAGTTTATGAGCGTATAATATAACAATTTCATTGCATCTGACGAAATTGTTCATTCGCGAGAAATAAAGCGTGGTAAAGTTTACAGACTTTAATTACTGTTGTAGAATCTAGATATGATCTTAACTTTACGAGAACCTACAGCAAACAAAGAGCAAAATAGGCAAAGAATACCGATTTCAGATGTATTATATTTTAGTACTCCCGATATCTTCGTCTATATAAATGGTCACGTTTAAATTAATGGGATTTTCTGGTTAAACAGAAATTAACTTTAACAAATAGAGCTAAGATTAATATTTGTATTTCCGAGATTTAGCATTCAAGAATTCTTTAATCCTACCAATACATGCGACAGGATTTATATTCGTCGGTTATCGTTCCTTTGTTTGTAAGGTTAAACATGCCTCCACAAGGCTATGGATCGTAATGAAAATTTCCACCAAGATAACACTATGAGGAAGGACATTGTGCGGCTTTTCATCTTGAAACTAACATTAGTTCGTAATACTCGCACCGTGTATGCTGACGACATACACTTCATATTTTTACCTCGCTGACGGGTTGATGTTAATAAACAGTTAATGTACCGCTCACGGTGATATCTGATATTTATGTTACACGCCTGGCGTATTCATAAGTCGTCGGCCTAAATGTAAATTTCGAGAAATCAATAGGGCCAGCTCATGTAACGTCGCCTCGTCGTAGCAGTCTCGCTGCCCTCGACACTATGTCGAGTGTGACGTCACCGGCGCAGGCGTAGCGCAACACGGAACGAATGTGAAAGTTCTCCGCAACCGCAGCGCAGCCGCAGCAGGTGCTAACCAATAGTTCAACTAAACACGTCCTAATGACAGCCTATTCAGATGAAGTAATCAAACACAAATCCTTGTCCTCGACTCGTCACAGTTGTCTAGACTGTTGCTCAAACCTTGTTCACAAACATCTAAGTGGCAACTGGCACCCGATGTACCGAATGCTCAACGACTGTTACGGAAAGTTCATATACAAGAAATAAGATGTTTTCGCAACATTGAAACGTTTAAAAATTACCAAAATTAGCTAAACTCTATGTTTGTTTTCACAACACCGCCGCCAATGTATAAAAGATATATGATACACGATAGTGAGATGCCGTGAGTGACTATCCTTGAAGGGTTCGAGTCACTGTGCGTTGATGTCCTTTGGTCGTTCAATGCAAGGCGATCGCGGTCGGCTGCATTCATTGGTAAACTCTGCGGAGACACAGTCTATCTCGCGATTGTCGAGAATGGGCAACTTCACTGTTCACTATGTGCGACACTGTACTGACGCAATCACTATATTATTGGCAGATGTGACGTCGAGCCACCCGTGACGTCGCGAGATGGACGGTGTCTGGATGCGTAAGATAAAGGTTAGGACTCACCGCAGGCGAACAAGAGACACGCGGCCAGAGTAGCGACACGGGCGTAGCGCGCCATGACGGGATCACAACAGGTCGTTGCGCGGCCGTCGTGCGGTTAAATAGTGGCCTCAATCTGCGCCCCGCCCGCCCCGCTCGCCCACTGCGCTCGCACCTCTGCCAACACCCTTCGCACTCATCAGCTGTGAATCACCTGCATCATCAGGACTGCAGCGCATCTGCACGCACGGGCCCGTGCTGTATGCTACACTTTCGTATTCAGTCATATTTCTTAGATGTCTTTAGTTGCGCCAGAAAACATATAATAAAACATATATTATGTAAGTATTATCCAATTTTATGAAGACGAATCAACGTTTACGCATCACTAAAGTACCTACAGCTGCATACAGACTCTCGTGTTGATGCATTATTTTATTACACCTGTTGCAATACAAAGCGATTGTTTTTGCTCAGAGAATCAGGCATGTAAACAGTGTCATGATTTTTCAGCGCTTGGAAAATATAGTGAACACTTATGTGATGTACGTAGGTAAATAATATAATTTTCACAGAATAACCTGTGAAAATAATAACAAAATTCGCTATTAAAATAATAACCTTCAATTGACCCGAACTTTGACTTAGGTTTTGCCAAAGTCATTTTACCTACATGAATCCTTAATACATATGGCTTAAGATATTTATTTCTCAAAAAGAAGCACTGGATGCATACATATAGACGTTCCTTGGAACGTGTATCGGACGGTATGTTTGAAGTAAGAAGTAGGTACTCGTACAACATTGTTAGTCATTAACTCTTATCAATATATCATCATCATCATCTGCCTAGCCTTTTCCCAACTATGTTGGGGTCGGCTTCCAGTCTAACCGGATGCAGCTGAATACCAGTATTTTACATGGAGCGACTGCCTATCTGACCTCCACAACCCAGTTACTGGGTGATACGATACCCCTTGGTAAGACTGGTTGGTTAACTCTTATCAATATATATTTATTTATATATATATTTTAATTAATTGTTGTGTCTTTGTGAATAAAACTTGTCAATATGTTAGTAAAATAAACTATCCTTAAAATGATCGATAGATAAGTAGATAAACAATAATTTCATGATCATAGGTTTGCATTGCGCAAACACATTTGATTTGTGTTGGTAGGCGCGCCAACTCTCACGATGATCTTTATTGAGAGATGAAATTATTAAGTTGATTGAAAGATACAATTGCAACAACCGGCGAAGCGTGGGTTCGGCAATCTTCTGCTAAGTTCATCATCGCTCACAAAAATAGAACACTAGTAGGTATTTATTATTTTATTTACTAAGGAAATTCAGTACTGTGACAGAGCGTTGCTAATCCAATAATTCTAGATGTAAAGAAACTGAATTTGGGTTTGAGTGATTTTGTTTCAAAAGCGAAAGGAGAAACTAAAAATCCTTATTCAGACGCAATAATCAAAGGTATATCTGATGACCGAGCTGATCTTAATCAGGGTATCAGAATCGCACTAATAAAATTATATAAGGTATTAGACGGCCATATACGCGCATCGGTGACTACAGGGTATCCCGCTGTTGTTGACACCAGAGGGGCTTTCGGCGCTATTGGCGAACAACGCCCTTGCTGGAAGAAATCCTGGAGGATTGTGGGATACTGCCTTAACCTAAGTGTTCCCTAATAAGTATAATTCAAACAGTCAACAGTTTGCAGTCATATATTTACTGGTAGTAAATGTAATGATATGCAAACGGTTTTATGGCATAATAATAAAAGCCTGCCAGTAAATGTCAACAGGTGCATTAATCTTCAAGTCATCAAAAACCCCTAAATCAAAAGGTATTTAAAAGGTACAACTCACAGTACTTATGCATCATTTATTACCACTAATGAACCTTTAAAAATCCTTTTCATCCCACCATCTCGGAAAGAGTATTTTTAATCTTCAATATCTGAGTGGAAAAGCCGTTTTTATTCTCTAGAGGATAAAGTAAATTGAATTTAGAACATCGTGTGCACTAAGTTTGTGAATTAAAAAAAACATTAAACCTATTTACTGCTACCTCTATGGTGCCGAATATATCATACAACTTTTTTTTAATTTGTTAAAAACTCAGACTCGGATCCTTCTTGGTGTTCTTTTTTCAATTTGCTTTGTACGCGGTTCTTTACGCGGCATTTTTTCACGTCATTGTTAAACCTTATATTAAAAACAAGAAACTTGAAAACAAGTGAAAAAACTAAAATGAGTGATTCTAGCGACGAGGAAGTTTGCTTGACGCCTTTGCATTTAGTCATTTCCTCGCTGAGGTGGAATGAAAAATATTACGTGTTGCACTCGAGTGCAAAGATTTTTCACCTCGTGCTCTTTTGATTCCCTCGCTAACGCTCAGGATTCTAATTTTGAATCACTCGCTGCGCTCGTGATTCAATTTTAGAATCCTTCGCTTGCTCGGTCATCAAAATTGAACACGCGGTTAAAAAGCAACTTTGCACTCTTGTATAACAAATAACTATTATCCTTCTTCTTTCTTATCTTTATATCATTTTACTAGTATTGATTTAGGAGCAGGAACTTGCTTTTATCAACACGCTTGGCAGTGGTGATAATTAATTTAGATTTTTTTTTGCATTAATTTGCTGGATCTCATTCTTTTGACAAAACCATTAGGGGATCTCTTAAATATCCTATGGCCTATCGCCATTTTTCCTTTTTCCCTGGTCTTATAATTATATTTATTGAAAATTGGAAACTTTACAAAATGTCCTACTTCGTGCAGCACAGTAGTGGAATGTGAAGGGAGGGCATCCAACACAGACGTACGCGGAAGCTAGCGGGTGCGAGAAGCGTAGCTGACTGCTGTGTGAGGATGCGGTATGCCACGAGTCTGGGGCAGGCAAGCATGGTCAACCAGCGATGTGGGATACCTTCATTTTTGTAGCCTCGCACGCGCAGCTCTGGTGGAAAACGGCTTAGCGGAGGCGAGGTCTTGTACATATATCTCGCTACGCATCCTCGCATATCTCTGGTAGAAACATACCCTTAAAGTTGTACCATAATCTTTGCCATAACCTATTATTATCTACTAGCTGTGCCAGCGACTTCGTTCGCGTGGATGTCGGAATTTTTTGTTGTAAGTACCATAAATACTTTTATATGCATTTATTTAGTAAAAAGCTGTTATTTTGACTTTACAAATTTTAGTTTTTCTGATGAATTTTTAGTTTGTAAATACTTTTAGTTAATTTAGGATATAATTTTGTTATTTAGTGTCAGCTTGTAAACAGACACTTCAATTTTATTTATTATAATATACGAGGTTAGTATTTTGCCATCAGCAGATCACTAAAACTTTCGTTTCTTCATTTTAAAGTAGGACAAATTTATCTAAATTGGAAAGCACACAGGAAGGGAAATTCCTGTACATACTATGTTTTAAATTCCCACGCCTAAAAAATAATTCGTTAAAGAAAGTCCGGGCTCCAGCGCTAATAATAATGAAAGTTAATCACTTATTCAGGTAATATGTCATAATCCATAACTAGCTAACGACTTTTTATTACTATCGCATTATCTAGTAATAGCTTATTAATAGTTCAATAGTAATCAAGGCAATGACTCAATTTCTTTTTCCTACTAATTGCTTTTTTCTATTTATTCTTACTTAAATAAATTTTGTAATGTAATTGGTAACAAGTTTTTAAATATGATATTTACGTGTGATTCAATTACAATTGAATAATCGTATAATCGTGTCGTATAGATACAGCACAGTTTAGTAGGTAGGTATAGGTACCAATCTGCCTTTTAATTTCCTTATACATTATTACTATCGGAATGTCAACACTATCAAAAGAATCAAAGAGAAAGACGGGCCTATTTGCCAAACCAATTCTTTGGCTTACATTCCAGTTATAAAAATAATGTTTTTAATTTTATCGAAAAAGGTAACCTTTCGGAAATTAAGACTAAACGTAGTAATGAACTTACCTGTACGATAGATTCACATAAATACCTATAAAGTTGCTGACCGACACTATGTTTATTACTAATAAGACCTTTAAATATATAATTTGTGCGTATCCTACAAATTATAAGATAAAATAGCAAGAAAATAATCATATAATGTAAGTACATATCATATAATAAATTCGTAGGGAAGTCATAACTGTACGTATTATTTTTTTCGCGAAGTCTAGAAACGATTCTACTCGTAATGACAAAAATATTTTATTTTAAATTTCCCTACATATTTGTCTGAATGTATGTTTAAGCATCACGCAAAGCTACTGGATAGATTTTGTTCTTTGCATAGATATTCCAGTTAGTCTGTAGGTACGTTATAAATTATCACGCTATTTGCTATGGGGGATGGGCAATGTTGCAATTTATTCGTATTCCTCTATAGTTTACCGCAAATTGTAAAAAGAGAAACCAAAAGGTTAGATTATGCAGATAGTTACAAAAACCTTTTAAATGATTATAATCGCGCTACACATGGAGCTAAGCAGTCAATCACGACATACAGGGTGGATTATAGGGAATATAAATAAGGGCAGGTAACTAAGCCGTTGTCGCGACATGAAAACGGCATTCACAGATTTTGAAAAAAAAAAATACAGTCCACAAAAAATGGACAATCACAAAAAAAAAAAAAAAAAAGATCTTGTATCATATTACCTAAGGATCGAAAAACTCTATGGAACTACTGAGTTTTGAGTACAAAAAGTCAGAAATCCCAAAAAACTTCCTATCCATTTCGTAATAGGGTAATACTGAGATGAGAGAGAATTCAATATAGCAGTGTATGACAGCAGTCAAATAATTAATTATTATTATCTATCTATCTATATATATAAAATTCAAAGTCCTGACTGACTGACTGATAGATCAACGCACAGTCTAAACCGCTGGTCCTAGAGTTATGAAATTTGGAGGGTGTGTTCTTCGTGAAGAGAAGGCATCCACTAAGAAAGGATTTTTCGAAATTCCACCCCTAAGAGGGTGAAAAGGGGGAAATTCCTTTGTATGAAAAATCTTATTCCTTGAGTTAATAAACTTGAAACTTGGCACGAATACTTATCTAAATAAATTATGAAGATTGTCAGTTTTTTTTCTTCTAAACTACCCCCTAATAAGGGATTGGGGGGTTTCAAAGTTTGTATGGAAGAATTTTAGCGCGCAGTCCGATTTACTCGAAACTCAGTATTTATACCTAATCTTGAAAGTAAAGAATAATGTGTATCAGGGTTTTTTGAAATTCTACCCCTGACGGGCTAAAATGGGGTAGTCAATTTTTCAGGGGAGGATTTTACTGCATGGCTTGATTAACTCGAAAATTAGTATAAATAATCTTTGAGTCAAGTTATGAATTCATCTCAAACGATTTTTTTAAAATTCCATCCCTGTGGGGGTGAAAAGCGGGGATACAGTTTATATGAAAAATCTTCTTCATTAGGTTAATAAACTTGAAACTTTTCAAGAATACTTGCCTAAGTAAGTAATAAAGTTTACCATTATAAGTTTTTCAAAACTACCCCTCAAAGGGGGATATAGGGTGTTGAAGTTTGTGTGGAATAATTTGAATGCGCGGTCCGATTAACTCGAAACTCAGTGTTTATACTTAAGACCAAAGATAAAGAGTAACATATATCAGGGTTTTTCGAAAATCTACCCCTAACGGGTTGAAAAGGGGTAGTTAATTTTACAAGGGAGGATTATAATGCGTGGCTTGATTAACTCGTAAATTGGTGTAAATAATCTTTGAATCAAGTTATGAATAATCCCAAACGATTTTTCAAAATTCCGCCCCTGTGGGGGTGAAAAGCGGCGGATACAGTTTATATGAAAAATCTTATTCATTTAGAAACTTGAAACTTGTAATTAATAGTAAGTATGTAAAGTTGTCGAAAATTTACCACTGACGGGACAAAAAGGGGTAATTCAGTTTTTAAGGGGAGGATTTGAACTTGAAACCGTATGTTACGTTTTCACGCCTAAACCACTGAACTTCTGATTTGGCATAGAGATAGATGGCATCCTGGGGAAGCACATACATTTTATCCTGTAAGCATGTTCCCGTGGGATAATTTCCGACATCTACGCGGGCGAAGCCGCGGGCAGAAGCTAGTTAATTCATATTCGTCATAGTGTCACTTTTTCTTCGATATGTATGTTTTTCGTTTTTTTATTATATTAGCACCTTGTTTTTTATATTATATTCATGTACTTTTGTGTATTGTGCTGTCTTTTGTATGCGCCAAATAAATGGTTTATTCATCTATCTATGTTCGGTTTCCAACAATTGTTATCCTGTGTGTTGTGTTCCTTTTTGTTACAGTTACTATTATATGAAGTTACGTAGAACGAACACAAAAAAAAATTAAGTTCCCTCTTCTGTCATCTTTGGTTATAATAAAAATAAATATCTATAGTTAGGTGAGTGTTAATGAGACATCCCGTGTGTTTACAATCTACTGTGTGGGAGAAAATAATTTATATTGGTTTTGTTTTCATTAATTTAAAAGATTATTTTGCCTACTCAGTGTATTATTTTCTTAAACCTCCAAAATATGTATAATGTATTTTAATGGCGATATTCAACATCTTTATTATATCCCGACATTTATTAACAATAAAACATGTTATAAATATTGGCGAAAAATATATAATTGTAATATATTTGGATGCGATCCAAATATATTACAATTATATACTTTTTACAAGAAAGGAACAACACTTTCTATGATAATATATATTATTACTAGCTTCCGCCCGCGTGGATGTCGGGAATCATCCCACGGGAACGTGCTACCAGGATAAAAAGAATGTCCTTCCCAGGATGCCATCTATCTCTTTGCCAAATCAGAAGTTCAGTGGTTTAGGTGCGAAAATGTAACATACAGTTTCAAGTTCAAATCCTCCCCCATACTTAAGACCAAAAATAACGAATAACATGGATCGGGGTTTTTCGAAAATCTACCCCTAACGGGTGAACGGATGAATTTGAATGCGCGGTCCGATTAACTCGAAATTCAGTGTTTACTGAGTTTCGAGTTAATCGGACCGCGCATTCAAATTCTTCCACACAAACTTCAACACCCCTATATCCCCCTTTGAAGGGTAGTTTTGAAAAACTTATAATGATAAACTTTATTACTTACTCAGGCGAGTATTCTTCAAAAGTTTCTAGTTTATTAACCTAATGAAGAAGATTATTCATATAAACTGTATCCCCCGCTTTCACCCCCAAAGGGGTGGAATTTAAAAAAATCGCTTGGGATTTATTCATAACTTGACTCAAAGATTATTTATACCTACTAATTTTCGAGTTAATCAAGCCATGCAGTAAAATCCTCCCCTGTAAAATTGACTACCCCTTTTCTCAGACCGCCGGCGCGCCTCGCCGGCGGTCTGACCCGGCCTCCTGTACCTATTGGGTCGCGCTTCATCCGAGGGCCACCTCAAAAGACCCACCTATACTAGCGTATATCGTAGCGTATTTCAACAAGTGTCTGTGCTAAGTTGTGGTAGTGAGCGTATATGTGCTATTAAAATAATAACTAGTGATCAGCCTGTGATAGTGATGAGTATATATATGCCGACGAACTCGGCGGACAATATTGCGGAGTTTACGGACTGCCTTAGTACGGTAGGTGCAATTATTGATGAATACGGCATTGAATCTGTGTATATGTTCGGCGATTACAATGCTGCACCATATGAATTAATTTTTAATGAGCTTGTGAATTATTGCGTTGAGCAGCATTGGTTATGTATAGATGTGGATATACTGGGTATTGACTCGGATACGTTTACTTTTGTTAGTGACGTGTACGAGTCCTGTAGCTGGTTGGACCACTGCTTAGTAACTCAGTCTGCAAGGCAATCTGTTACTAATGCGTATGTGAACTATAATACGGTGTGGTCTGATCACTTTCCACTTATTATTGAGTGTAATTTAAGCGTCATTTCACAGACGGTGCATCACAATGTAGTATTGAATAAGGATGTAGTTTGGGGTGTACGTAATGAGGAACAGATTGCTTTGTATACTTAGGAAAGCAACAGGAGGCTAAGGCTAATTGACTTCCCTGTTGAGTGTAAGAAGTGTGCTGACTTGTACTGCCATGACCACGGTCACAAGCGTGTCGTTGATAGACTGTGTTCTGTTTTTGTGACTACTCTTCGTGATACATCTTTGGCGGCTCGAGGTGGTAACAAGACGGTGTCAGTTAGCTCGCGTGTAGTTAGGTGGAACAAAAACGTCGGTGAGGCTCACCGGGTGGCCAGCACCCGAATTGCGTAACACACAATTAATCGGAATCGGTTTCATTTTGACAGTTCAACAACATTCATTGCGTTATTTACGTGTTGAGCAGACAAATTTTTCGAACTTATGAAGCAATGGATTAGCAATTTGCTTCAAAACGATTCAGATTACTATTGATTGTGTGTTACGCAATTAGGGTGCTGAACTAGGTTTATTGATTGGGTAATGTGCGGTAAACCTAAGGGCGGAGACATATACCGAGATATGTGTGAAAGCAGTGGGGTGTTCAAATCTAGACTTAAATGGTGTCAAGATCATCAGGACCAATTAAAAATGGACATCCTTGCTGAAAAGCACTTAAACGCCAGCCCACATATGTCTAGGGTTTTAGCTATGTTCTACTCGCTATGCCTGAGCCATTCCTATCTACCGTACGACTTCAAGAGAACAATGATAGTGCCTGTAGTGAAGAATAAAACTGGTGATCTAGCCGATAAGACTAACTATGGGCCTATTTCTCTTGCTACTGTTATAGCAGAGGTGTTTGATGGGTTGCTGGATGCACAGTTAAATAAACACGTGATGTTGCTCGATAATCAATTTGGTTTTAGACCCAAATTGTCTACAGATAGTGCAATACTGTCTCAAGCATACTGTCAGATACTATACTGATCGTAAAACTCCAGTTTACGCGTGTTTCCTCGACCTGTCTAAGGCCTTTGCCCTGGTGTCGTATGACGTTCTATGGCAAAAACTTGAGGGCACGAACATGCCACATGAACTTGTTAACATCTTCAAGTATTGGTATGCACACCAGGTTAACAGTGTCAGATGGGCAGGTGTATTGTCGGAGCCCTACAGGCTTGAATGCGGAGTGAGACAAGGTGGGTTAACCTCACCCACACTGTTCAATCTGTACATGGATGCACTCATCGTCGCGCTTAGTAGCCACCATGCTGGCTGCCACGTTGATGGAGTCTGTGTAAATAATCTGAGATATGCAGACGACATGGTACTACTGAGCGCGTCGGTCTGTGGAATACGCAAGTTATTGCAAGTGTGTGAGGATTACGCGGACACACACAGCCTCATGTATAATGCCGTAAAAAGTCAATACATGGTCTTTCAGGCCGGCGCCAAATGCTCGCAACATGGACCAACCATTCGCCTGAACGATGTACCTTTAGAACTGGTGGACCAATTTAAATATTTGGGGCATTGGGTAACAGCCGATCTGAGGGACCATGTCGACATCGAAAGGGATCGGAGGGCACTGCCTAAAAAAGCAAATATAATAGCCCGTAGGTTTGCACGCTGTTCAAATCAAGTTAAGATCACGCTTTTTAAAGCCTTTGCACCTCATTATACACGAGCGGCTTACAGTGCCCGACGTGTCCAGTACAATAACGCGTTCAGGGCGGTGTTGGGGCTGCCCCGTTTCTGCAGTGCCTCGGGCATGTTTGCGGAAGCGCGCGCTGACTGTTTCTACACCACCATGCGCAAGCGGTGCGCGTCCTTGGTGCGAAGGATGCGGGACAGCTCCAATACAGTTCTGGCGATGATTGTCGGGAGATTTGACTAATTTGTATATCGGACATTGTTGTAGCAGGCATGTTCCTAGCTGTGTCCGATAACATTTGTCTTATGGTTGGTGTATGGGTGCTCTTGGGTTACCCGATATAAATGAATTTTATTTACTTTTTATAATCTTAAAGATTGTGGCTGGCAAGGTGTCATCTACGCTGTGGAGGTCCCTTGTTAAAACAGTTATTTAATTATAATTTTGATTTACATTTTAATTTTGATTCTATTTTTATTTTATTTTTTTTATTTTTCATTATAATTTTAATCTACATTTTAATTATTATTTTTATTTTTGTTTGTGTAATAATTTGTTATGCATGATGTACTTACCTATGGATCCCTGATATCTGAAAAATAAAAAAATATTTTATTTTATTTTTATACCTACTGGACCGCGCCACATCCGAGTCTCGGATTCAGCTCCAACTGGATCTCCACCTCAGCCTCCTCAACCCACCTATCTCGCATTGTCATCCATACACCCCACCTCCACATTATACACACCATGCACTGCCATCCCACCTCCATCCTTACCTTGTAAATAAATCTTTATTTTCTACTTCTAATCTTGATTCTAATCTTTGATTTCTACTTCCCTTTCTTTAATTTAATTACCTTTGACTTTAAAGTTAAGCTTTTCCTGTCGCTACACGACCAGTTTATAGATCAAAGGAATAAGATTTTTTATATGAACTGTCATCCCAATTTAAAAAAACAGGGTTTGTTTTAACCTCTCTGCTCGACTAGATTTTGACATATGACATATCAGCTGACTCGACGGAATGTTGCGAATTACGTCATGAATTTCAGTAAATTACATCAACTTTCAGCATTCAAATTTATTAAGAAAAATGTGTTTCCGCGCTTATTTATACAATATATTTGTGGCAAATATCTTTAATTATTTGTTGAGGTCGGTCAAACTTCGTTAGTCTACTACGAAAGTTGTATAAAATTGGTATTACTACACCTATCCAAAAGGTAGGCACCTTAAACTCGCTGGAAATATGTACAAAAACAACCTATTCTCTTGCTGAAAATATGCAAAAGGGAAAAATAAAGATATTATCATTCTCTCCGCGTTCTTACTTTTACCATTTTTCTTACTTAAACTACTTATAAAACGCAATCAAGTCTTGATAAAAATTACAAAAAATTGTGTTTCGACATGACATTTCTTAGTGCTGACCATCCGTCCAGTTTTCTTATTTCGATTCAAAAATTGCCTAAAGCCTAATCGATAATCGGAATTTGCAAAAAAAAAAAAAGTTGTAGAAACATATATATCCTCTTTGGTATATTTTTCATGAATTAATTTATTTTTGAAATTAATCATTTTAATTACCGTACCTACACGAACGGTGTGGTTAGGTGTGTAATTTTTTATGGTTCCGTACGTCCAAATGAAAAAACGGAACCGTTGCAGGATCACTTGTGTCTGTGGGTCTTGTCTTTTCTTATTTGCTTCGAGTCTACTGGACCGATTAAATTGAAATTTGGTACACATATGAATTTCTGTGACCCAAAGACGGACGTGTAACGTAAATAAATTAATTTTGAAAATGGGGTCACTCTTGGGGGGCAAACTAGAAAAAAAAAACAAAATCTTTGCTGTACGGTGTACCTCTGTGTGACATATCAAATGAAAGGGCTTGTTGTGGGCTTTTAAATATATTTGCTTAGTAACTAAAACAAAAGTTATGTGGCCGTCTGTCTATGTGCCAGTCGGTCTGCCTCTCTGCCGTCTGTACAAACCTAAACTAACCGTAAAATCTAGATTTTGACCAATTTGCACGGGCCAGCCTTTCTTACAGGGTTAACGCGGGCGTTTTCGTGGACGCACGTTGTGGGACGAAGTAGGCACTCCTTATGTCCCAAGCTGCCGTTCTGTAGCTTGGGATAAAATTTTAAGAACTGTAATTGTCTGATTTCTAATTTAAATGATCTGAAAATACTTTTACGGAACCCATAATTTCGTCATGTCAGTCTGTGCGTGCGTTCGGATGTCAATGCCATTAACCATTTTACTCGTAGACGTTAACGAGTTTTAATAACACTATATCGTATTCGTATTCTATGCACGCAAAATGGTGTAGTAAAATTACGATAAACATAATTAGAGGTAGCATTCCCCATGCATGTACCCGAGGGTTGAAAAAAATCTATGCACACAAGCGTGTGGGGGGGTATTGTTGGAACTTATAATTAAAATTATAAAGATGTTTCTAATTGACTTAACTTTTAAAGTCAATCGTTTTTGACATATGGGATATTTTCGTTTAAAATCGCAGAATTAACTTGGTTTTTTACAGCTTTTTCGAGAACTTTTATGAAATACAAATTTATTTCTGCAGTCAATCAAATTAATGATATGCGCTGTGCAGGCGTAAATATTCATCCCAAGTACAGGACCTTTCGCTGTGCATGGTCCGACATACACTTGGCCAGTTTATTTTTTAATTTCGTTGGGAAACTACCACAAAAAGTAAACAATTTCTATTACTCAAGTAAACTAATATAAATAAAAACTACACTAAAAACTACTACTAAAAATGTATACTGGGCATTCTGTAGCAAACTATTAGAAAGTATCAAAAATTAATAATTGCACAATAATAAAAATAATTTTGAATAGCAAGCGCATTCCGAATATAAATTCAAATATAGAAACAATTCGGCGCGAAATTGAATAAATGACTATGGTCATAAGGTTTTCTGTTATTGACTCGGTTTCAATATAATGTCCAAAAAATGATTAAAATTACATTAGGAAGGCATAAATCATTATTATAAATAATGCTTGTTGTATTTAATGCTTAAAATAATTTTATTTCAATTTCTGAGAATCGATTTCTGACATTCGTCATATTAATTACTCGGGTCAATCGAAATTAAAAAAAAAAATCGTTTGGCATAATCGCTTTCGCACATCATTACGATAAAAAAAAACAACAATGGTCGGCGATTTTGAACACAAATTAAGTAGTGGTAATGAATAATACGTGTTATTGGACCTGTGTTTCAATATTACGTTAGGATTTGGGCATTTTCGTGTTTTTTATAATATTTGTAATAATATTTTTCACATTTTAAATCTTATCTACATGTGTGTGTGTGACTTTTGTGAAAAGTAAAAATGTAAACACGCACGATTGGCGCGAAACTTCGACTTTAGATATCAAAAAACTACATTACCACTACTTATTTAACATGAACAATGGATGAATTCGTCAAATAATTAAATCATGTATTATTCATTGCCCCTGTGGTGGAGTTTGGATTTTCGAAATCCCCAATTTTTATGTTTTTTAGCCTCGACCACCACTGTCATGAAAATGGCGAATATCGCATTTACAGACTTGAATTTACTAAAGGTAAATTAATAAACTTGCGCGCTAAATATGGAAGATTGAATGGCGATAACATATGAGTTTTTTATCCAACTCTCTTAATTAACGCACATTCATAAGATTTGATGGGTAGCATAATCAATATTTACATTATCAGTAAGGGTGTCGTATGTCGTCATTTCAAGGTCCAATGGGACCCCTTACTGAGCCAGCGGAGGTTCGTGTGTTCGGGTCCATTCGGGGGCGCTACCGAACTATACGGTTAAAAAAAAAAATTTGGTACTTTTCCATTATTTGACTTACATATTACTCAGGTTTACCCATTTTATAATCAATTGAAACAATCAGTACAATCCGTCCCCTTAAACTTTATTACCCCGATTTACCCTGTTTTATACTTTGAATATTAAACTGCTTGGCGGCTTCGTCAGTTTTTCCACGTTGAAAAACGTCGTAAGAAACGCGTGAGCGTTTATAACTTCACTCGAGGCTCCATTACTTAAACGCGCTCGCCTGCCGCTCGGACTGCAATTTTATTCAACCTCGCATAAACAAAGAAAGCTAAGTATGGTACTTATTGTGTACGTATTACCTACTTATTAGGCTAGTTGACTGATTTTGAGAAAACGATTAGGTACTTATGTTTTCTTGTGATCTATTTCCTTCAAAATATGAATATTTCAGCTAAATAGTAACAAAACAACTTTTTTTAACGCAATTTAATATTGTGTTAAATTCTGTCATGGCGGCTCGAGTGGTTCCACCCATTCTGTGAAATCTGTTATTTTTGCAGTGATGTCCAGTCCGCACACAAACTTCATTTATAACCGCCGTCGGAATATTATAATATTCGATAGTCTTAATTACTAACGCTTTTTAAGATTTAAAAAAATCAAAGCAGGGAAATAAATTCAAAGTCAAATCATTTATTTCAAATAGGCATATACATGAAAGGCACTATTGAACGTCATACAGAAAATAGAATTGATTCTAGTCGCCCCTTCCAATAGGTAGTTTCGTATGAAGAAAGAATGGGCAAGAAACTTCTCCATTATTGTCAAAGTAAAATATCATAAATAATATTGTTTTTATTAAATTACTTTAACAATTGTAGTTAGATAAATTCAATTTCCAAATTTTAAATTTACCTACCTAACATAAGCGCAGCTATTACCGATCCGGATAAGACAATTTTAAAATCGATATAATTGACATCGATTTTAAAATTACCCTTAATAACTATTAAAGGTACTGGGTGCTGTCACACTCACTTTTTAATTTTTGTAGGTGGATAGTTTGCCGAAACAGGTCCAGGGTGAGGAGCCAGACCAAGAGCGATATGTACATGAACCCGCAGGGCAGCATGTGGTGAGCTGTTGGGCAGTAGCAACCCCCGGACCCTATATCCCAGGAGAAGTCTTGATCCTCACTCCTCGCTTGCCTTTATTGGCCAGCCGGAGTAAACACTGACAAGGAACAAATCTCCTACCTCTTTTGTTGCCTTTATTAGCCGACTGAGTGGAAATTCGCACGAGCAAACGTGCTCGGAGGAAGTAAGTGTTCCTCGTTGGGACTCCTTGGCCGTACTTCCAGTATTGTCCTGATAGCCGTGGAATACCTCTTCACTCCTCAAGCACTTCAGGACATATTGCGCTCTTGTCGCTACGATACTATGTGCTAGCGATAGTCTCCGGGGTCCATTATTAAGAGTACAAGTCACCCCCTGCCATTTTATCCGTGAATATTATACAATATTGGTCAAGCATGGTTCTTCCATAGTTCAAGGTAAATTTTAGCCATCCAAACCCACAGCCCAATAAGTTTTGTTTCCATGTTCTGCAATAGTCCTGCACCAACCTTGGGTCGACTTGCATAGTGTATACATACAGGGATAATCATCGGTTGGTGCCTCTTCATCATTTAAAATTGTCTAAGGGGCCTTTGCGAGTTGACTTCGGCCCCTCGTACGCCTTTCAAAGGTCCGGGACCTCAGAGCCCCGAGATATGTCAAAGACATTTAATTATTAATACCAGCCTATTATTGTCACATACGAGCGTCGTATATCGTATAAGTGAAAAAAGGTGAAAGAACTAAATATTACGTGACTGTCATTACCGACTTATAGGTCGTTAATAGTTACTGCTAGAATCATTAAAGCTAATACCGCCCATTTTTAACCCCCGACGCAAAAACGACGGGGTGTTATAAGTTTGACGTGTCTGTGTATGTCTGTCTGTGGCATCGTAGCTCCCGAACGGATGAACCGATTTTAATTTTGTTTTTTTTTTTGTTTGAAAGGCGAATTTGTTGGGAGTGTTCTTAGCTATGTTTGATGAAAATCGGTCCAAGATGGCCGTCGCCACAAAATGGCGGATTTATTTTTCACAACTCCCTCAATATGGGCATCAAATAAAAGGGCTTGACTAGTACACGATGATAAATTTCAGATGGCCGCCACCACAAAATGGCGATTCATTACAAAAAACCTGATTAAACACCAAAATATCTGAATCTTAAAACACAAGAAAATAAAAAAAAAATGAAATAATATGGAGTCTACAAAAAGCATGAAATATTAAATTACTAAAACAATTAAAAAAAACCTATTGAAAAAATAGCCACAAATAGAACAAAAAAGGTATAAACGTGAAACCCTATAAAACGAAAAAAATAACCTTGAAATTATGACCCTACGTAAGTACGTATGAAATTTTTTGATTAAATGTTGTCCCGTCGGGGAATCGCTACTATTTTATACTTTAACAGAACGTTATGCTAATAATGAAGCGGTCCCTCATTTTTTTTTTTTAAATGTAGGATATTACGGTTAATCAATGAAAATTAATTTATGAAATTTATTTCGTACTGCACGAAATAAATTTCATAAATCGCATAAATGTATTTAACAAACAGAATAAGGGTCAGTTGTTTGAAACGGTTGGTTAACGTAACATACGTACTTCAAATAATAATAATTAGAGCGTTTACGCATGGCACCGCAACGGCAGGGTATTTCGCCGGCGCTGTATCAAGACTCTTCAAAACTCACCGCCGCCGCGGCGGCGCCATGTGTGAGGGTTCATACAAATCCAAACTCAAACTCAAACTCAAAGTATTTATTTCAATGAAACCAATTACAGGCACTTTTGAATAGTCAAGGGGTCGGTCAGTCAGAAAAATGAAGCTAGTTGCCCATTCCAAAGCGTAGGTGCCTATGGAAAAGAACGGGCAAGAAACTCCATGGACACTCTTTTAAATCAAAATAATATGGTTATAATGTATTGGTTACATCGTTCATGTAAAAATGTATGCATGTGAGAACGATGCAGAACGTTAAAAGCGTCCGTAATCAAAACATAAAAAAAAACAATTCAAATATTAAATTAAATTTAAAAAAAGCCGCAAAGAGATGACCAGTCCCTACTGACGGTGCCAGTTCACGAACATGACGCGTGGATTAGCACCATTCAGGTCAACCACTTTGAAGGGAGCTAAATGATCCAACACATGCGCCACCATCAGCGAGACATTTGAGTGAGCATGACATACTCTCAGCCGCCAGGGCACATTCAAGTAAATGAAAGACGTACCCAGTAAATGGTAGCTTTATAGTATGTACATAGTACTCACACATGTGCTATACAATTATACTATACTAGGAGAATGAATTTATATAATGCAAATAAAAAAGTATTTTAAAATCTTCAGCAGCTCCAACAGTATTTTCAATTGCTAATCAATTTATTTATGCGTCCTTATGGAGCAGCCGATCGATTCTGTAAAAATCTCACCGTGAAAAGTTAGGTGAAGTGAGCTTAGAGTGAGCTGTCAATAGTGTCAATCCCTAGCATTAGTTGGAATTACAGCTCACTTCACCTGAGTTTTCACGGTGAGATGGTTACAGAATCGCACTGCTGGACCAGCGTTTAGCCAAGCAGTTTTATCAGCGATGTAATCCCCCAATTTATAATGTGCCTGGCTGCATAGTGTGCATTTTATACAAGATTTAAATATCGTTTCATTCTGTTAAATTATGTGGGGAGGTATTTTATTGTAAAATTTTAAACAGTACCCCATGAAAGACGTGTCTACTTTAGCCAGCCTGTGTCTTTCACGTCTTTTACTAAAAAGATGTAGATTTTTTCTTACGTGCATAATGTTTTCATAGATATATTGACAAGGTAAGGTACCGTCATGATGTTAATATTTTTAAACAATTCCCTTAGAGAGTCACGCCTGCGGAGGCTATATATGGCTCTGATGGCTCTTTTCTGCAGAATAAAAATAGACTCGATGTCTGCAGCCCGTCCCCATAGTAAAATACCGTACGATATAATACTATGAAAGTAACTAAAATAGACTAGTCTCGCGGTATCAACGTCAGTAAATTGACGGATTTTTCTCACAGCATACGCTGCTGAACTTAGTCCTCCTGCAAGGGATGTTAAATGAGGACCCCATTGAAGCCTTGAGTCGAGCGTGATCCCCAGGAAAACAGTTTTATCGATGAATTCTAGTTTCTCTTGATTCAATTCTATCTCACAATGACTACTTTTGACATTTGGTAAAGAAAATCTTATGCACTTCGTTTATTTCCCATTTAATACTAAGCTATTAGCAGTGAACAAATTTTGGATCTGCAGTAGGGCGTTATTTACGTCGTCAAGATTTGATGTACAGACGCAGCACATCAAGCTACTACAATCTGTCTTTCTTTAATAGATTTTCAACTTTATCGCTAAAGCATTAAGGTTTAACGTTGATTGGGAAAATTTTACAGTTTCGGGCAGTAGCTTGATCTGCTGGCGTCTGTACATTTATTAATTTTAAAAATCAAGAAAGTATCGCCAGCAAATAACACCATCTGTGGTTGGGTTTTTAACAAATGGGATAGATTATTAATTGTATACTAAAAAGAGGAAAGGACCTAATATCGAGCCTTGTGGTGCACCCATTTTTACTTTTAAACCGAGTGAATTGACACCATTTATTTGAACTTGCTGTTGCCTATCATTTAAATAAGATTTTACTAAACTGAGCGCAAGTTTTCCAAGTCCGTAATGCTGATACTGGTAAAGAAATTTACAAAAATTTAAATTTTTTTTTAAATTTTCTTGAGCAAATTCTAGTTTCGTCATTGATAATTTTCCAAACCGTCTTTATTTTATTATCGCCTGATTTGATCTTGTTGCTAATATATAAGGCTTTAGCTACCTTGCAGATATTTTTAAAAGTTTTAGAGTAGGTAGCAACGTATTTATTAAAAGTTTCAGAGTTAATATAAGGCTTAAGGCCATACAGCTCAAACAATTTTTTCCTAATTTTCCTAATACCCTTAGTTGCCCAGTCACTGAACAAAAAACTTGGTCGAATAGTTTTAGTTTTCTTTTTTAAATTACAACATGCTTATCTAGCTCAACACAGGACAGTTCAACGTTATGTTCAACCGAAAGATCAACTATATCTGTTCAGACCTTTTTTTACACTTTACTATTTGAGAGCAAGAAGACATCTTGTTGTTGGTAAGTATAACAATATTGTTATTAATATCTTCTGTTGTCTTACTAACTAGTTTAAATCAACATCCAGATCAGTCATCCAAGGATGACTAATACAGCCGCACCACAGCGGCGGCGTTGCCGCTGCAGCTACAGCATAATGTGTAAACGGCCTTACGTAATCGTTATTATTTGACGCGTCAAGGCCATTATTTTGTGAAACAACGCTTCTTTTTGGTTGGACGATAGTTAGCGCCAGTTTTGGCTTATATGCGTGCGTCAAGTGGACGTGAAACAACGCGCCATAACCATAGTCATATCTTACTTTTTACTATTCTATTCTTATCTGAAGGAACAAAGGCCAGCCTGCACCCGCCCTCTCGTCACAGAAAATTAAGTATTTGTCTATGTTCAGGACCTCCTCAACCACTTACGTTAGTTCATGCGGGTAATGGGGAAAAAAACTGGCACTTGCTCACTTCAGATGTCGCTGTTATCCAAAGTCCAAGAATTTGACAGCAGGCTGTCATTAGCCATACATTTTTTGTAACAAGCGACTTCTTTTACGCATAATTAATTAATAATAATATTTCCCGTTGCGCAGCTGTTGACTGAAAAAAAACCCAAATATAAGCCAAAGATGTTAAAATACAAAAAGTGTGAGAGAAAGCTCTCCGAAAAAAAATTAGAAACCCGATGTTTCATCGAGACTATGCGCCTTTTTAAACCTGAAGACTTACGGCAGAAATTCTTATACCTGCAGGTAATGCAACCAAGAGAAATAAGTCCGTTTTTAACCGACTTCTAAAAAAGGAGGAGGTTCTCAATTCGGATGTTTGTATTTTTTATTACCTACAAGCATTCCTGGTGTAATTACGTTAATTATAGTAATGGTGCGTGTGTGTGTTTTTATATTATCATATTAGAACAGTGCTAGAATTAACATCTCTGAAGTTTTTCAGTCATGAAGATCATCCTTTGCGTTAGTTAGTTGAATAAAATTTACTTCAAGTTAACAAACGCAAGATAACCTATAAAAAAATTCCATTAACGCTGCTATTTTACCAGTGGTAGATGCTTCCCTTTCCCTTAGCTCGTCTTTTACTAGTGCTACACTCCAAGTCTCATACATATTTATCTCGTTTTCGTTTAATTTGTGATAAACACAAAAGTCAAACCAAACAATGGCAATTTGTAGACGTTGAATAGTGCTGCCACCTTTGACGAGTTTTTAGTTTTTAACTCCATTAAAAATCACGCACATTCCCATAATCTTACTAAAATCGTACTAAAAACGTAAAAAAGCAAGTTAAAATTGGATCGGTATTACCTGCGGATTTTCGATGATTCGTTAATAGCTGCGTACTCATTTAGTAGATTAATAATGAACTGCCACATTGTGCTCATACGAAAGGAACACACTACCAATCTGTGTTGTTTCTTTGAAGACCATTCCTTTCGTACAGTCTACAAAAGAGATGAGTATGCAGGGTCGTCGGATATAGTTGAAGTTTAGTAAGAAACCGATGGATGTTTTTGAATGAAAAGTTTGATAAATGAACTGTTTGTTTTTTATTAATTAAATAAAATTTTATCCGAAATCGTCAATCCGTTTCTTACTGAACTTCAACTGTATCCGATGACCCTGCATACTTATTTCTTTTGTTGACTGTACGTGGACTGGTAATGCAAAAGAAACTTTGTGACACGTTTTTTACTCTTATGCAATTATTTTGCAAAAAATTAATTTGGTACCTAATCTAAAACCATATTAAGTTGATTTTTTATATTTTTAACTCACAACCATTCTAGAATACAAAATTCATAAGGTATTGTTCTTACTGTCAACTAGCATGTCAACTGTGTTATAAATGTAGCTCCAAAGATCTTTTGGCGCGTGGCCAAAATAGGAACTAACGATCTTGGTTTTGTAATAAAATGTCCTATTAGTATTTAGTACATACGTCTTAATTACTTGAAAATTTCACACAAAAATTGCACAAATGTTTACCAGCAATGTCCTGTCAATGTAATTCAAGTGCCAAAAGATCTTGTAGCACTGTGTTACCCAGTAGCGTTACCAGTTCATATTAAAAAAAAAAACTTTTTGACAGACCGATCTTTTGTTTATAACCTCACTTCATCATTATCTATTTATCTCCCAATATAGGTACACTTTAGTCTATGATCATTATTTTGCAGTCTTATTTTGGAATTGAAAAAGACATTCGTTGAATCTGTGCGTTGAATTGCAACTTATAATGACGGAAACCAGTGAGCATATGTTACAACTCATAGCCTATCAAGTAAAGATGATGACGAGTGTCCTGCATCATTTAGATATTACTCAGCATGAGATCAGTGAGTTGCCTCCTGATACCAAAACATACGAATCTGTTGGCAGAATGTTTCTTCTAACGGATTTAAAAGAATTGAAGAACAACCTTGAATCCCAGAAGGCTCACTTAACAGCCCGTAAAAAGGAATTGGGAGATCGTATCCTGTATCTAGAAAAGGATCTGCTAAAAATTAAAGGCAACATCAGTACAACAAAAGTAGAAGCAAAGTGAATGGCTTCATTTAAAATAATGTCTTTAATTATAAAATTAGTATGTATTAATAAACATTTTGGAACTATTCCGTTCCCTTTTACTTAATTTCAATATTGACTTTCATTTTTAACCTAACTTTAGGTAGGTACCTACCTACCTAAGCTTCAAAATAATCAAAGAGATTGATGTCTTCAAATAATAGAATGATATTATTACCCGACTGCGGCGGACCCGAAAAGAAGGATAATGTTTTTAGTTGGTATGTATATGTGTTTGTCTGCCTCTGTGTTGTGTTCCTAGCGGCTAAACGAGCGAACGAATTTAAGAAAAATAGGTATCGATGTTTTGTATTGATGTTGCAAGTAAGACTGGGTACCTACTTATATAAATGGATTTGTTAATAAATCAATATGGCGGATTTTAACCGAAATAAACGGAACCCGTAAAAAAATTTAACATAGGTAGGTACTCATTTAAGGCATCCAAATAAAGGGCTTGAAGAGATAATTCCGAAAATATAACACGCTAAAAGGTTGAAAATAAATACCTAACCACTTTTAAGGTGGAAATTGTAGTAATACCGTGTTTTGAATACTCCACAATTTAATAAAAAATGTTTTTTTCTTATTGTATCTAAGAATTTTAATAACATTACCTCTCAACTTGTCAACCTCCCACGCGATAATAGATATTTTTACACGATTAACGTCTGTCCTCGTATGAAAATACACTATAATAAAGCTATAGGTACCTAGGTACTTAAGTATAATATTATTAAAACATTGCTGACGATCGGAAAAATGCTCATCCGCGCATCGGAAAAATGCGCACAGTCTACAGTAGGTACATGTATATCTTAGAGAGACTTGGATTCTTAACTTACTAAAACTAAGTAACCCACTACTGCTACCCGAGACAGGTCTTGCCCGATCCTGGCGACCAGGCCAGCCGCGCTCGGAGGCACGGAAGTGTTCTGCTCCGAGCTTATAATTTATGAACTTATACCTCTACCCTAAGACACTAACGGACAGACATACTGAGAGATATAGCGATTTTTTTATCACACTGTAGGTATTTATGGAAGATGTGTAACGTTACACATAACGTTAATGCCTTATGTTAGTAAAAACCTAAATGACCTGTGAAACAAACCGTAAACCCATTAGATTTTATTGTTTATGTTATTGACTACAATTCCATTTAGTCGTGCCATTTCATTTTGTCTTAATTTTTGGCAAGTAAAAAATCCATTCCAAGAGTGTTCATTGTTCAATTTACGAGTATGTGGTTGTCCTTATTAGGTTTCTAAATTTTGCACAGAGAGGGGTGCAACGCGCTCAAGGTCATGAGTTAAATATTTAAAGGATATAAAGTGCAAGTTCTCTCGTAATACACTTACTAACTTGTTGATAACATTGGTTTAGCCAACAAGACATTGAACAGCTAGTTAGGTAGGCATACCTAGACAATGTAGATAGGTACCTATAACCTATCTTGCTGTGAGTACGGCTGATTACAGTACGGATATGGTGGGATCGGACCAAAGACTATGGATCGGACTGTCACGCCCCTCCACTGCTTGTTGCACATTTAAATTGTTTGTATAGAAATTCTAGTAGACGGGCGTGCAGTTTTAAATTGGACGATCTCTACCTAGGTAGGTACTTGCTTTTTACCTAAATTATTTTTACATTAGGTACAGGGTCATTATTACCACACAAAAAACAAACAAATTGTAGATATTGCTTTATTTAATAAATTATAGCCAAGAGAAGTTCAACCTCCAGATTTAGTTTGAGCTAGAACATGTATAAAATTATTAATAGTCACAAATCACAGGAAGTAGGTAATATCACTAGAGAGAAAGAAAATAAAATCATCTTTCTACATACACCTAAATACGAATTACAGTAATAATATCACCACTGAGATACCTACATTGTATTTTATATATCTATGATAGATCTGTGTAAGGACCTACTCCAAAGACCACAACTATTTTAACATACTAGTAAATACTTTATAGTCTAATACAAAAGTACACAATTAATACTTAGGCTAAGAAGATATTCTAGGCGAATTATAAAAGCACAGTTTTAGTGATGATACAATATAATTCTATTATTGATACTAATATGTATGTAGTACACAATTATCTCTTATATTTGGTTACACACTGCCACAGACGCGTCCGTCTGTATGAGATTCAAGCGACACTGATACTAACTTTCTAAGTACCTAACAATCAATATCACAATATAGCTACTTAAATACATGAAGATTCAAAGATGAGGCAACACCAACTATATAAGATTTACTGCAAAAACGGTGTTATATAACTGTGAAACTCGTCTTTACTCGTGCGGGTATGACTGTGAATCACTATTTGTATCAGTTTATTCACGATGCTTATTCAACAATCATACAAATGTGTAAAACCTACAACATATTGCTTTTAACGTTCATAATATTACAGAGGTGTAAGATGCACACACATTTTTACAACTGGTGTTGAGATAACCCATAGATGATGTTAAAAATATGTGCTAAAACAAAGCTAATAGAAGCTTCGTGTGACTTGTGATGAGTTTCAAGGTTTTCGTAAACAGACAGTAAAGTCTCACAATGCTCTGCCCCTGGCTAAGTATATACCTACGATTTAATATTTTGGTACAGGGGTCGCAAGCGCGGAGGCGTAGCGAGAGGAACTAAAGTAGGTTAGAGATCATGGTATAGAAAATGGTTCATTAAGTTCAGGAGTTACATTTTTTTTTTCTTATTCAGTCTGAATTTGTACAGTGTTGAAATTGTCAATACGAAAATGTAGTGTGAATCAGAAACTAAATAAACAAAGACTCTATGGGAATTACATTTAATATTCATGACAAGGTAAAATATTATGCACACATAATATAAGTACCTACCTATTTGGAAAATTTTGGATACTTAAAACAAGACGTAATTAGAAATGATTAAAAGCGTCAAATAAAGCAATGCTTCATGTGACAAGGAATTATATTTCGAAATCGAAATAATAAATACTACGAGCTCGTTTCATTAACTAACAATTTAAATAAAAATAAAATATGTGAAACATTGAAAAAGTCTATAGACGGGTGGTTCCATACGTGTACATACAGCATGTACCAAATGTAGATAATACATAATTATAATTTTATTTGCAGGTGTAATGATAGTGTCTTAGTCATATCCCACAAAAAATGAAATGACGGTTAAATGTTGAAATTTTTTATTGCGTATTACACAATCGCAAAAAGTCCCAAATAACGTTTTTCAATACCTACCTACGACTTTTGCTAAAGTCTGCTATTGTAATATTTGGAAACTGGACCCACCCTATTTAATACCAATCACATACGAACATAGTATATGTTTTCATTTGCATATTGCTAGATCATTTTTGAAAAACTCCTAGATTTTGTGCTGGTTGCGAAGTGATAACGATAATTACCCTGAATTATAATTTATTATTGCTACGCTTCTTATTACGTATTGATAAAATAAGACATTAATAATGTCCCATTTCTCAAATTTATAATAATTTATCCCTTAAATACTGCAAAAGTAGGGCCTGATGAAAATATACCTATATGACGCGACGTGATCACATCACATTATTTTCATCACATTGTTAATATTACTTAAGTTAAAAAACACATTGTTTTCCAAGAGCTTTAAACAGTAGGACGATGAGTTTTTTTGTTACAAAAATCCGAAAGGGAATTACTTAACTAAATGATTTGTTTAGATTGAACTTTGAAAACAAAGAAACAATTGATGAATGTTTCCAGTTGGGCATGAATTAGTCACTGTTATGTAGGTAGCGATACATGTGATTAGACATAAACGTCACAGGCCTAAGCAGTATTAATATTAAACCTTACGTAACAACCATTAGACAGCACTCACTTTCTCATTATTATCAACCAAAGATAATAGGCAACTAGCAATTAAAACGCCTCGAAAGCAACATTGAAGCACTCAGTTGTAAACATTCTTTCATCTTCTGGAATTTTACTTTGCGTGGAAATTATTCGGCGTAGGCATTTTGTATTTACATGGTTACCGACCAGACTTGATTTAAGGATAACTAGTTTAGTCTAGGTCAGGTAGCTTTGCCTACCTATAACCAGTAAACTAGTTGCCTTTATTAGGTATTTTATCATTGTTAGTTCCCTCCTATATTATTATTTCATGTGTTCTTAATGATCTTGAATTTATTTTCTGACGTAATATTTGTTCATCCCCCGGAGACAGAGATACATTCAGTTAGCAATTAATTAGCTAAAGTAATACCTTCCTATGAAGCTTAATATAATTTATTTATTGTGTATGTTTGCACGTGCTGTCCGCATCAACACCTTTTTAATCATACCAGCATTTTTGCCTTTTTATCGGCACAAAAAAGACAAGAAGGACACTTTAAAAAAGACGACAGTACCTCATACATTATTGTGTACTGTTTTACCGATATGAAACAGCTAAATTATTTTTATTCTTGTGAGATACATCTGTTTTACGGCCTATTTAATATACAGGTTGGCCGTTACAGTAGCCGAGAACGATTTTAGAAGCCTCTTTCCAATGGCTTTCCGAAAAAGCCCCACGTGTGTTCTGGATTATTTATAGTTTAGGAAAAAACTTACCTCAAGGGGAAAAACTTTCTTCGACAAAAGTCGGTCCAGATTATCAGTCCCTAAAAATTAAATTAAGGATGGCAAAGAATTCCCAGTAGTTTTAAAAACTCTCTAATCATTGAACATACATGGGGGTACTTTAAAAAGCCCTCGGCGCGGCAATAGCTTTCTAAAAACTCTTTATAGCCCACTGTAAACAGGCCATCTTGTAATTAATTGAAACCTGCTTGCTATCAATGTACGCACATGCATTCGTAACGTACCTACTAAATCTATTGACAACAACGACACAACTCAAAAACGACTACCAAATAAAGTTAAGGAGTGAAACCCTTGCCGGAGTTTGTATTTTGATAGCTAAAAGGTATGACCGAGTTAAGAGGTTGTCAAGCTTGCACTATGGAGGGTAGAGGTA
The DNA here is from genome assembly GCA_951799955.1 of Apamea anceps. Lineage (NCBI taxonomy): Eukaryota > Metazoa > Arthropoda > Insecta > Lepidoptera > Noctuidae > Apamea > Apamea anceps. The sequence goes on along the minus strand of OX637505.1, from coordinate 10,631,130 downwards.
CACTCCATAGCTTGCACCATCGTCGACCGCCTCATCACTTACATTCAAATGAGATGGTGGTCAAACGCTGTGGTATCAAATACGGTTAGTACTCACAAAGAGTACTAACCGTACCGGCATAAAAAAGTAATAAAACCGTTTTGTAAATCCTGAGTTTTATCGAAACAATACAAGAATTATTTTCAGAGCATTTCTATTTATATTCAACGGCAACCATTTTTACAGTTATGTCATTGTTGCTAAACAATAGAAGAAAATTACTTTTTAACTATTAATGAAGATTATGATTGTAACATGGAATGCGAGGGCAGTGTTCAGGCGGGCAGTAGAGGCAGGTCGGCGCCTGCACAGGGGCGCGCGTCTCCGGCGTCCGAGGCGCCGTTGGCAAGCAGCGCGTCGCCGGCGCCAGCCTGCGGCGCCGGCGGCTCTATCTGTAATGCAGTAACGAGAACTTTATACTTTGCGTCATCTTATGTCAACGTTATTTCCGGGAAATGACTCTCCTTTCTGCTTCTGATTTTTCCGTGTTGTTATTAGTAGGACCAGTCATAGAATAAAGTTTTAGAAAGAAACTGTTAAATAAAGATGACGCCCGACTTCGACAACGCTGAACTTTTTGAATAACTTCATCAGCCTTCTTAAAGGCTGCATTGGTAGACTTTAGAAAGACAAACAGTATGCCAGCTCAGGCATTGAGCAATTCGAGAATATTCTACACACAACCTCATCAATAATAGCTACAATTTCACATTACAAGCAAAACCAACATTACATAGATACTAAAATCGTTGCGTAAAGTTTTGATAAGATTATAAAACAACTAGCTTTTTACTGCGGCTTTCCACGCGTAGAGTTCGGAAAGAATCACGAGAATTTACTAACGGGATCATAATTATTGTGTCCTAACCCAGATTATGGATTACCTGTGTGTCTTTCATCGAAATCCATTCAGCCATAGAGTCGAGAAAAGATAACAGACAGCGAGACAGACAGACAGGCACTTTATATTAGTATAGATGTATACTGACGTTATTCATGATATAACTTATATAGCGATTATACTCGCTGTGTATTGTATGGCGTTTTATACGATATCACCCTCACTAATAATTATTACCTAGTCAATTAGTAATTACAGAGTACCTACAACTTACTCATTCTGGGATTTATCTACACATTTTACGAGTACACAGATTCCTAAAATATAATTGATGTATAGTGTAACTATATTTCTTGATGTAGGTAGTTACCCTTATCATTACTTTAACGTACGTCATGTAAAATTTAAATTGACAAAAACATTTCGACACTTTTCAGCATTTCATCTTCTATAAAGGCAAATTTTTGAAGAGGGCGTAGATAGCCAAATCCTATAGTATAGTACCGAAAAATACTGAAAAGAGCCTCGGGTCCGGTATTGATAAAAAAGAAATGATTATTTTACTTATGTTTGAATAGTTGAAAATATGTAGGTACTAGTTTACCTAAAATCAATACTTCTTCAGATTGCCACATGACATTACTTCCCAGAATTTGATGTCACCCTATATTTATTTATACGGAAATAATTTAAGTTTCCGTCGAACCACACAACCAATGCTGCTTGTGACCACATAGAAGCACTACTAGAAATAAAATTGATTGATAGAAATAGAATCTTCGTTTCAGCAGCTGATGTTCGGCAAAGTTGATGTCGCGTACGAGGTGGTCAGCCTAGCCGTCCAGTGCGACGAGAGGCAAATCGCCCTGTCCGGGTAGACTGTCCACCGCGACGCGCACTGCAGCCACCCCCTCCCCCCCTCCCCACGCTGCCTCCTCCGATGACAATCCGTCATGGAGGCATAATTGTGTCATATATCCGCCGGTTACGTTACTATAATTGGCCTTATTTTCACAGATGTTTGTGCATGACACAGACAACATTAAATTTATAACGGTAATTCCTTTGGAACCTACTGTCATTTTCGAAAAACAAAGAGCACAACTAAAGAAACCTATAAAAATATATGTGGATATACTCTTTAAATTAGCAATATTACGTACAATCATAATAGCTAAACTATAAATATTAAAATGAAAATGATCGGAGGTCACATTTTTTGTTCAAGTGCAGCTCATTCGTATTTGCCCCTACATCGTACTAACATATTAACATAAGTACCTATTTGGTAGCTTATAGCTGAATAGATAAAATGTGTTCTATGTACACAAAAAAAAGGTGTTACTGACGGTGTGTTTGTCCGCGGGGCCGTTGGGGCCGGTGGGTGTGTCTCGCTTGCCCTGCAGGTAGTAGGTCATGAGCTGGCCCTTGCCCTTGACCGCCACCAGGCCGCGTTGCTCGAAGTAGTAGCCGAAACTTTGCAGTATCTCACAAGTTTCCTCTGTAACCTGCGCCAGACAAAAGTATCGACATGTTAACAAAAACTTGCGAAAAATGTTATCATGGATATTTTGGAGAAAGTCTCTTTATAACGGTAGAAAACTACCTCCCTAAACTAAAGGACACTTTTTACTTCAGTATTTAGAATGTGATCGTAACGTCGCGTCGTCGCTTTCTGTACAACCCTTTTTATTCTTGGCATTGCATCTCTTGGAACATACCTGAATGCATCCAGCTTTGCCAGTGCTTTCCATCCGAGAGGCAACGTTGACAGTGTTGCCCCATATGTCATAGTGCGGCTTGCGCGCGCCGATGACGCCGGCGGTGATGGGCCCGTGGTTGACGCCCATGCGCAGCACGAAGTGGTTGAAGGACTGCTCGTTGATGGCGGCCAGCACGCGCTGTAGCTCCAGAGCGAACTCCACCAGGCACGCCAGTTGCGCCCACCGGACCAGCACCCCGTCTGACGGCTGCACAAACCACCACGCAGCATGTAGGTACAGCGAAGCAACTCGATTGATACGCTGACTATTAAGAGTTGTCCCGTAAATCATTCTCTACTTAGTCGAATAACAATTGGTGTAGTTTTTCAATTTGCTTAACTTTCCTCAAATTTCCGGACTAGTAGGTACATCAATATTTAAACAAACATTAATACGCGTTGTGGTTAAGGTAAGTGATTTCGGCTTTACTCAAGAGAAAGAGGTAAAGCAAGTGCACACAGTTCGCTCTTGACACTACAGCTACGCCTTGTTGACATATGTAATGCAGTCAGTGGTCAAGGAGCAAGTATTTAAGAGTTAAAATATGAAATTTCTGATTTGTACTGAAAAATTGAAATTCTTTTTTTTTAAATTAAACATATTTATTTAATCAAAATAATTACTATTATTATCTATACGTTGCTGCCATCTAATAGGAAAGTCATTTATGCCTTTGCGATAGAACTCTCGTGATCTAGATTCGACAAATTGTGTGAAAGCATTGTAGGTATTGCCTCCTGAGAAGAAAACTTTTTATCACGTAGAAAATTGTCCAAATCACGAAAAAAATGGTAGTCCGTTGGAGCAAGGTCTGACGAATACGGAGGGTGACGAATGGTTTCTAATTGCAGTTCCTGTAGAGTTAGTACGGTTTCTCGTGCTGTATGAGGTCTCGCGTTATCATGGAGCAATAATGGTGAAGATCGATTCATGAGTCGGGGCTGTTTCACTGCTAGTTTTGCTATCATTGTTCGGAGTTCGGCACAATAAACATCTGCCGTTATTGCTTGACCAGATCGGAGAAAGCTATAGTAAATAACACCATGCTGAGACTACCAAACAGTTACCATTACCTTTTTATTGGTAAGCTTTGCTTTAGGACACTGTTGCGACGTTTGACCTGGGGTCAGCCATTGCATTTTTCACTTACGGTTATCGTAAAGAATCCATTTTTCATCACATGTCACAATTCGATCCAATATTCCTTCATTTCTGTATCGATTCAACAAGGCAACACAAGTTTTAACACGCGTTTTTTTCTGCAAATCAGTCAAATCATGAGGCACCCATTTCTCATATTTTTTTATTTTATTGATTTGACGCAAATGAGTCAATATTGTTGGTAAGGTAACGTTAAACCATGCCGCTAATTCCTGGGTAGTTTGGCTCGGATCGGCTTCCACCATCTCTTTTAATTCATTGTTATTCATCTGTGTGGGCGGTCTTCCACGTGGTTCGTTCTTCAAATCAAAGTTTCCATCACGAAAGCGTTATAAACCAAAATCGCACGGTGCGTTCATTAGCAGTCCCCGCTACAAACGCAACATTGATATTGCGAGCTGTTTCTGCCGCGTTAGTTCTGCCTCGGAACTCATATTCAAAAATAACTCGATTTTTCGAAGTATCCATCTTTCTTGTCTAAGCTGAATAAAAAAACATCTGAAAGTCGATATTCGAATGTTGCACATTTTTTAAAAGAAGAACTTCATAGGTACCATGTGAAAAAAGTTTCACTCAAAAATCTCAAACCATGAAGTTTCTATGTCAATTCGAAGTACCTATTACAATAAAACGGCAATTTCATACTTTAACCCCTATTATTAGCGCAGTAAAAACAAAATAAAATGGCGGACATGGCATATCGGTATGTTAATCTAGTTCACATTAGCGGGAACTCGAACTGTACGGAAGGAAGGAAGGTGTCCAACGAGAAGGTTAATGGCGCTCGTAAAACTTTGTTGCAATATGTTATTTAAAAATTCAATGTGTGCATTTCATATTCATGATTTACTTATTAGCAGTCATGTGACGCTATCGACGGAGTGACTTGGCATGTAAATAACTGGTTTCAGATGCAAAAAATTCTTATATGTTTCATAAAAGTACATGTTATAAAACAATCATACGCTGTTTTAAACCACTCAGGTCATTTTAACTTACTTTAACTCTATTATAGACTTTTGTTAGTTCTGGTTAAGTTGTTAAAATAAATGTATTAAACTCTCGCTATCTGCAAATGAAATGAATGACTCACCTGCATTTGTCGCGTAGGATTTAGGCCTGACGCAGCCATGTATGTGGAGCCGATCGTTTTTATTTTGATTATGTCCTTACTGAACTTGGAATCTTCCAGCAACTGTAACGAGTATGTAATAAAATTACACAGCTAACATGATTCACGCAATAATTTAATTAAACAACGAATAGACAAAACATTGTTGAAACTGTGTTTTGGCATTAAGGTAATAGACAGGTAGGTACACAGACAGTACAAATTTAATAAAAGGCCGCTTAATTATATACGTGAAAAAAAAAACAATATAAGCATAAAAAAACATAAAAACAAATATAGGATTCTATTAATAACAGAAAAATGTTTCCAAGGGCATTCTAAACACACGAAAGCACACAAACTACGAGTACAGTGCGTGCTACGCCGTAGCCGCAGCCGTAGCAAAGAGCGTAGGGGTTGTTACCCACCCTACCTGAAAAGATTTCTACCATTTGTCACATGACTTAAGAAGCTTTGATTTTAAATAGAAAAGGAATTTTTAGATACTACTGTCATAATATTTTCATTGCAATTCATGACTCCAGGAGTATTTCTAACTCGGTCACTTCCTTGAATTTGTTCGAAAGTTTATGATACATTCTGATCTCGATCAGTATGTAAATTAACACCAAGTATGTGATCCAACCTATTGCTTGGTGACTAGTTTGTAACTATGCCCTTCAATCGCCTTTTATGACTTGTATAGTAAAAGCAGTTTCCTTCACGACCGTACTATTTATATTTTATCCGGAAGAACAATAGATATAATCTTAGGTCCAATTAAAAATAGAAGAATGTAATTATATCTTGTTTATTACTTAATCGTGCAATGTTGACGAAACTTTCTAAAACTAATATCTACCTACATCTCAAATATAGGTAATTGAATAATAAGGTCTTGAGAGTTGAGAATGGGTGTGTCTCTCTAGCTAGGCCATGAGGACAATGTTAATTCCTTGTCATAAATGACATCTGACCCCGGTTTAGTGATCCCAATAACTTCGTTATGTACTTCATTCCACATGTGAGGTAACAGATCAAAAGTTATAACTTACATAATATTACGAACATTGTAAATTCAAAAAAGAGTTATGATATTTTTTTATCCACCTTACTTTTATGTATGTATGTAATTATTAGGTAAACTGTAAATCACAATTACCTACCAAATCGAAGTCTGATATAACTTCGTTGAGAAACCGTAAACATTCTAGGCCTTGATTATTGACAGTTTCTTCCGAGTAGAACTCTGCAACAAATGATAATTACATGTTTACAATTTTTTATTAACTTTTTCATGTCTTGATTAAAGTCAACAGTAATAAAACTTTAGTAACTACATAATTACTAGATGAAATATTCATAGAAAACAATAAAAATATATTAATTCCACTGGTTCATTAATAGTCTCCAGAGACAAATATGTTCAAGGCGAACTACGAAAGCTATTTTTTTTATAGTAGTGTAGGTAGTTGTGTTGTGTAGTGTAGTTGGTTGTTGAAGATGCATTTATTAGATACATGACCTTTGAGACTTATCAATTAACATAACTGTTAAGGTACCTACCAATATAATATACCTATTTTTTAAATGTTATTGAAACGAATGCTGATACGTGTAGGTACCTAGTCGTTAACATGAGACAAATATGAAGTAACGATCAAGTTATAATAATAATACCAGCGTGTAACTGTTCCCCTGCCCATACAGAACAGGAGCGCGGTTTTATCATCACGCTTGCTCGCTACGAGTTGGAACTTACAGATCATAATTTCCAGTTCTCGATGTCTCGGTCTAGACATGAGTTAGAGATAATCTTCGAGCCAAGTATATAAAGCCAAGTCTTACCTGAAAAGTTGGGCATAGAGGCGAAAAGCACGCCGACCTCGGCGTAGCTCTGGCTGTAGAGGTCGCGGTGGTGGTGGCGCGCGCCCATGAAGTGGCGCGCCACGTGCGGCGGCAGCACGTTGTGGATGAGCGCCTGGTTGCGCCGGCGCAGGTCACCCGCCTGCTCCGCCTGCGCGCGCATGCGCTCCCCGCGCGAGTGCCGTGCGCGCTCCAGGGACTCCACCTGCATTGTTGTCACAACTTGCCCGATTGTATAAACTTACATTATATACTATATTGAAATAAATTGTAACGCATGTGATGGTGATAGTGTGAAGCTGAGCTTCAACTACTGTCTTTCCATCCACTAAGTCCAAGTATCATTTAGATTCCAGGATAAACATCATAATATATTTTACATAGAAACTCATTAATCTAAATCTTGTGTTCGATCTAGGAATCGCACTAGACTAGAATTCAGTACAGTCTCACTCTTGGTCACGTGCTTAATATGGCACAAGACGTGTCCAGGATTGGCTACGTTTTCTAAAGTACCTTTTACTTAAGTAATTGTTTGTTAAAAGTTACTGTAATACGCACGTATCTGTTGAAAATGAGGAGCGCCAGCACAATGAAGAACAGCATTATTATGTTGCGTCCACCATGAATGCGAGCCCTGTAAGTTAAAGATGAGTCATTCATACTTATGCCACCTACTTTAGGATCTCACATTATATTGGGTGGCCTCATTTATTCTCTTAGATAAAAATAGAAGAGAGACTCACAGTATAGCTAGCAGATCTTCATCGAAGTCGGTGGTGGCGTTGTACCGCACGCGGTAGGGATCGCGGTCGAGGCTGGGTCGCGACAGCAGCAGCGCCGGGTGCAGCAGCGCGGGCACGGCGTGCGCGCCCGCCAGCACCGCCAGAAGCACGCCGCGTGTGCACACCCCCAGCGGCGACACCCACAGCGCGCCGCACGCCGCTCCCGCTCCCACCTGTGAACACATATCACATATAAGTCATTTAACAAATTTTTGACCAAAGAACTAACCTCTATAGCCAAAAACAACCTTAACATCGAAAAAGAAAATACGATAGCTAGAGTTCTGTGGGCTGTGGCTGACATTTTGGCACAACCCAAAAATCCACCGAATTATAATTAGCAACGAATAATTAGTTTTTGCCAATACAAAGGCCATTGTTTTGTTTATTACCTAGTTCAATGGAAAGTGAATTCGTTTTACTTCATGGACCGTTGACATTGACCCGACCACATTACAAGCGTGTAATTAAGTCGAGATAGCACGTGTTTGCGAGGAAAATGTACCTAATTAGGAAAATAGGACATAGTTTTTCTTCTTTCATATGTACATACCATTAATTAATTGAATAAACAAGAAAGAAGATTTAATGTAACGTCGTAGCTACAATATTATTGTTAGTAACTAAGCGCAGTACTTCCTAGAACGTTTCAACGTGGCTACAAAGATAGATTTATCTCAAATTATGCTTTCTAGCTGTAGTTCCATTGCATTTATAATGAGTTACGTGATTTATCATGTTGAACTACCAACGAAAAAGTTGAATTGTACAAATCAGCTGTTGTTCCCACGACGCGAGATTAAAAAAGTCGAATGGGGGAAATAGGTTACTATGATATTTGTAAAGCGACAACGATGAGAAACCTGTCACCAGTTGGGCGTTTTTGTTTTGTTGCATTCGTTTAACCCAAAGAACTTTGGTAGGTGTAAGTAACAGTAACTGTTTACGACTATGTGAGAAAGCTAGGACGCTTGAAAGGTCAACTAAGTTATACAACATCCACATACCACTGAAATATATACAAGTAATCATTTTGGTTGGTATGTAGATTATTTTATGTAATAACTATGAGTCTGCAGCGTTTATAATTATAGCATAGGTAGAACAAAACTCCACATCTGCATACTAAAATTAGTTTTTACATCATAACAAAGAAATATTAAGACATGCAAAATGCATTTAATTTGTGGACTTTAGATGTTAGTATAAAATCAAATTCCTAAAAACTTAGGTCGTTGCGACAGCATATACAATTAATTATATAAGAGTCTGGTCAAGTCTAGTGCTCATGCATTTTAGCATGTTTCTGATAATTTTCAACAGCTGCATAACTTAAGTCTGGTGGTGGTCAAATCGTCATATCGGTCGTTAGTTTGCCATCGGCATCAGAATGTGAAAGTAGAAAAGGTACTTCACGTGATAGTAGTAAGAAGGATGTATGCAGCGACGTGCTCCGCTGTGCGCGGGCGCGTCGTCTCGCAGGCCGTCCTCCAGAAGCATCGTCTCGAAATTACCGCAAATTATCTGCAGAAACACAAACGTGCACATTTATATCGTCGGCTATGGTACCAGGGATTGGGTTTCCGACAAAACTTCTCCAATGTACCTAATTGAAATCGTAAGAAAATACATATATAGATAGGAGTAGCAATCTAATTTAAAAAAAAAAAAACATATGTGTAAGTTCAATGATTTCCGACGTGCGCGGTGATACAGACAGTTGTGACGATAGTGATAGTGATCGTGACAGAATCTCACCGCAACGGCAATAAAAATAAGTATGATAGTGAGAGTGGCGGCGATAGTGAAGATAGCTTAGATAGTGTATCAGCGCGCACTTACCAGTGGCGCAATGTTCGCGGCCACAAACATCGCGATGTTGAACGTTCCGCATGTCAGCTTCCAGTAAGGACTGACTGTTTTTTTCTGAAAAATTAACAAATGTTTCAAATGAGTGTAGCAATAAATATACCATTCAACTGCAAATCCTAACATGTTCTGATAAATCCAAAATTTGCAATTAAGCCGAGAATAACGTTTCAAATAATGAATACTACTAGAAGCTAACCTTATATTGTGAATATCGATAGCACGTGTAATAAACCACATTGATTAGGCCGGTTTCTAGCACGAGCGCGAGGTAGACGGCATGCAGCGACCAGGTGGGTGGTACTGCGAAGCTGGCGAGCGCAACCACTGCGGGCAGCAGCATGAGCGGCGGCGCGGCGATGGCCAGCGGGCACGGGTCGCTCCGTCGAGCGTACACCTCCTCCGCACCCGAAGCTTTAAACGTCAGGCATAACGTTGTCCCGTCTGCTAGCTCCCTGTTTATGTAATTTTTTCGTTAAATACGTTCAGAAACTAAGCTTATTATTTACTAAAAAAAGAAATCGGGCTAAATATAACATAGTTACTGCCTATAAAAAATATGTGGAAAATGAAAATCTTTTGAATAAATAAGCATCAGTTTTATAGGTCCTATAAAACTGCACCTACCTATTAGTAAATAAAATTATGTGCTTCTGAATGTTCCGAGGACTGGAATGGTAAATGTGTTTATTGACACGGTTCCATTACACGCGCCTAAAATAGCATATTGTAACTATTTACGATACACGCTGTCCGAACAGATCGGTCTTCACTCGCCTATAATTCTACAAAAAAGTAAGAAAAGGGAGAGGTGTAGGAGGACTTGGGTCACACCTGGGTACATATTAATCCTTATCTAGCGTATTCTTTAAAGTTAATACAGGTAGGCTATTTTGTATTAAATATTATAGGTAGGTAAACTCATGAAGTTTAAAGTTCCTATTTTCTTATAATTGTAGATCATTCACAGCAGGTTTTATTGTTGTAAATGATCTACAATTAATAAACTATTTCTCATTTAAACTTTAAAATTTTTAACAACAGGTTAATATAATTACTGTACTTGCCGTAACTGATGTTCTTTAAATCATTAAAAAAAAACAACTCGCTGAATACATAGGTACATCCTCCTGCTTGCCACCGTCGTCGTCATTGTGGTAAATGTTATGATGATTACGCAAATGTTAACATCAAAAGTTACTGATGAGCCTACCTAACTACTTGTTTATGAAATAGCCGTGGATACTTAGTTTAATTAAATTACGTAGGAAACTGATGATTTACCATTTCTTTCTAAACCAAAATCCAGAAAAAAGCATGTTCTCTCACATTCATAATATTACTTAGGATTTCATCAATAACTTAAATAGATGAATCCTTGTAACTAAGTTTTTGTTAGACTATAATCGAAATCTACCACTATTGTTATTCCAATGGGAGTGGTAGATTTCGATTATAGCCTTTCAGTTTGGTTCAGGGAGCAAAAACTAGCGGACACGCTAGTAGTTGAACGATCCTATCAATTATACTCAAGATGGTTTTGCCCTTCACATTCCAGCGTATGTGTAAAAAGAAACAAACATTATTATAGATACGCTATTTCACAAAGAAGACGTAAATCAATTCAAAACGTACACAGTACTGACTGATACTTTCAAAGATAAAACTAGAGAGATAGAAATATCTTTGCGTCGTTTAAAGAATAATTCTAATTAGTACTGAAAAACAAACTGATAATTAAAATACATAATTAACAATGGTGACCATCTAATTGTAAGCAAATGTGTAAATATAAATTAGCTGCCGTTTAATTTTGTTTTGGTTGGCATTGGCCATTTTTTGCAATGTAAGTATTGTTTACCTATGTATTTGAGTTTACTATGCCTGCCGCATAGTAAACTCAAATACATTGGGTGCTATATGAATTTTGTGTTATTTTCAGCTGTTAATAGGTACATAAACATATGTGAAACAAAAGTAAACATAAAATATCCACGTAACAAATACAACATAACAATAATATTGTGCAATTCCTGTGAACTTACTTGTCGTCGTCTCTATTCACCAGTTCTTCTTGCAACATGCTAAGTATTTTCTGTTCTTCGTTGTCCTTGCTCTCGTCTTGTGGCGACAGAACCTACGAATAATGTACGAAGCATGTCTATGTAATTGACAAGCGAAAAATCAATATGAGAGCTCATGATCGGCGTAGTTATAGCATCAATAATCAAAATATGTCCGAACATAATGAGCAATCGATTCGAGTGAGATTATTTTAACCGGCTACGTTAGCTAAACTAGGAACTATCTAGCTCAGGCCGCCTAGTGCCCTAGTGTCCTATTTATTTAGGCTGGTGGCGAGGGAGCGGTGAGGGGGGTGGGGCAAGCGCAGTAGTGCACTCACCGAGTCCTCGTCATCGTCTCGGAGGTCGGAGAGCGTGTCGGTCGAGTCGCCTCCCTCCGCGGCCTCGCCCTCCGGTGCACTCCTCTCCTCGCCTCCTTGAAACTGCACGATACAATCAACGTGAATCTTGTGAAGATGACAACTTAAATAAACACAGTCTGAAACGCTTACATGTTTTCATCTTTGACAAATCATGGATAGCACCCAATTTATTGAAATGATGAAATACCATAATTATCATTAAAAAGAGATCGAACAATATCTATCGCACTTTATGGAAAATGGTCTTTAGCGTTTTACACCTAGGTATATGGGTATGGGTGACTGTAATAACTATTGACGTCGCGCATCGTACAAAACAAACGACATATTTATGTAAATTATACAAATTAGGGACTAGGGTGCAATAAATTTGGAATTATTTCGTAATATCTAATTGATTACAACTCCACTTTAAGCGGACCGCTAAATATAGAGGAAAATCATACATTTTTAATTTCACTTTGTTCACATTCTAAAGCTTTGTCGACCCAATTCGCTTCGTCGTCATCCGATCTAAATAGAAAAGTAAAAGGACGTTTTACGAGTATGTAACAGTCTTGGTCGGAGTATCTACATAATTAATTATGGCAGTTTAGCTCATTTTCGTCGTTCGATATTCATCCATTATTTTGGTAATCTAAGGTTAAGGTTACATAAAGTCTGTTTCTAGGGCAGGCGGAATAATGGAAATAACTAGGAACGTTAGTGTGTAATTATTTAGTAGGTGGGTTATAAACATCATAACGTTGTTTTGCATTTCTTTCACAAACAATATATGTGTAGTCTTGTAGGTATGTGTGTAAATAAGGTTAGGCGAAAACATAACAACGTTCAAAAGACAAATAGGATCAAGATTGGGTCACGGTAAGCTCACTAAGCTCAAAGCTAACTAATTGTCCGTTTTCCGCCTAAAAGTATACATACATGTACATATTGTACATGACATATTTTTATATTGAAAATAAATAAAGAACATCTATGTACTTTGTTAACGTGTAAAATCTTACTAATATTATAAACACGAAAGTTTGTATGGATGGATGGATGGATGGATGTTTGTTACTCTTTCACGCAAAAACTACTGAACGGATTAGGATGAAATTTGGAACACAGATGGTTTATAACCAGGATTAACACACAGGATACTTTTTATCCCGATATTCCCACGGGATCGAAACTTATGCGGGTGAAACCGCGGGGCGCAGCTAGTGTGTATATTAAATGCATTTTGTGTTTAAATTAGACACAGAAAATAATATTTTCAGTTGCAATTTTCAATTTTGAAGAAAACATTAAATACTTCCTTGCAAATTGTCGGGTTGCTGAGGTAAAGTAGCTTTTGATTAAATGGCCGCCAAAGTGAGTTTATTAATAATAACTTATGTACTTCCTTGTTAAACGGACGTAATATAAAGCCTATTCGATAAATGGTAAAATGACGTGTATTTATGGTTCTTTACTATCTAGTTCCCTTCTCGATACCGTATTATGTATGTACACTCAATTAGATTGCAGCTTATAGTTGTTAAAATCGATTTTCCGTATGACGTAACAGTATTGATGACGACGAGTACCTAACGCTTAAAAATTCTAATGCTTATGTATTTTAGTAATGTAAACAACTATAATAAGCTAAATATATGCTATGTGAAAAGCTCGTACGGACAAAATGATCACCACTTACTATTCACAATAAGTACTTATTATTTATATAAAACCTTTCTTCAGTCTTTCTCTTTTTCGAGATTGTATTCCGTACATAGGTATAACCATAACCGTATAAGTCATTGATAGTTCGATTCCTACACATATCTACCTACATATTTCACATCGCACTCGCGACTAATTCTAGCTAATTAAAGCATTGAAACACAACATTGGCAAATTGCTTAATTTGACTGGTCCATTAGGGTCTAAAAGTATTAATTACAGACACTTTAATTTTTTTGCGCTCAATTAATACTTTTGTGCTGTTTCATCTCAAACTTTCTTCAATTCCAATTTTGATTCGCTCGAAACACAAATACAAACTCGTGAAGCTCTGGCTATGCTGAAGTAAATCCCGTGCGGGATGCGGGACGAAGTTCGCTTGCGCCGATTGTGTCAACTAACTTGTATGAAGTTGTTCAAACTGGCGCTAATAGTCGCAATGCTAACCATTATAAAACAATCGACGTGCGCTTTCGCATCAGAATTTTTGTGTCGATACACAAAAATTCTTCAAAAATTCAAATCACGATTGATTAGACATAAGTGTTTATTGACAGATGACAGGTTCTCTACTCATAGACTTTGATCACTTTTCATTAGTTCATTGAGATGCCAAACAAAGCAATCTTGTTTATAGACTTTGTTCTCTTTGTATAAGATATCTAATTGTGAAAATATAAGAGACGTTCCACAAACGTCACACTGTGCGTGTGTCAAAAGCAATGACAGTAAAAAATAAAAAAAATAACTACCAGATGCAATAAAGGAAGGATGAAACCAACGATACGACACTCATAAATAAGCTCAAGCAAATATTAATTAAAAAAGCATACTACACGATAAACGGATACATACAAGAACAAATCTATTGAACACAAACAGACACCACACACAGTTAGTCGTATAGATACATTCATACATACATAGATAAATATTATAATATGATAGATATATGTTTAATTGACCTTACCAAATAATTATTATGTACCACAATCTATAACAGACTGATCTCAATAAAATAAAATGTTATATTTACCTATAAAAATTTAATGTTAATAACATATTTTAAAAATTCCTTATTGTTAATTTGTGTCCTAAATTTATTTTTATTTTAATGATTAATTTTATACTTTTTGCTGTGCCCTACAGGGTCCATAATTGTAGCCATTTAGCTTCTACAACATTACGGAATGCAAATAAATATATGAAAATGAATACAAAAATTCATCGTTATGAAAGAACTTGGAATTCAAATGCGACTTTGTTTGAAATAAATACAATATACCAACCTACCTTACCTAACCTACTTATACTTAGTATTATATTTATTTGAAACGTATCCACCTGCTTTATAATAACAACAAAAAATCTGTCGAAAATTCGTTGGCAACGGCAACTGCAGAGTGAGCTGAAGTGCTTGCGAGTGATTCTCAGAAATACGCACGTCCACGTTTAGCGTAAATGTTTATTTCTCATTACACGTACGTAGGTTCATACCTCCTGAAGTAAACGCATCGAAATTACGCCTACACTGAAAGCTAGTGAAGTGAAATATGACATGAAAAAACATACAAGGTCTATCATATGTTGTTATAACATCTGTAAGCTAGCTAGATAGAATATGCTTCATTGTACATCGTAAAAATTGTAAAGCAGTATCTATCTCCATTGATATTATTAGGTAAGTATCTATAGATAAACAAAGAACTTACTGGTTTGAGAACTTTCACAATAAAGTAAGTCTTGATTCCAGCTTGCCGTAGCATTTCTTCGCGGCGTTCACCATGAGCGGGCTCGACCTCAAAATCGTTGTTCAGAAAACTCAGAGTTACTTCGGAAACATGTACGCGTCTGTAAACAAAACTCTTATTAATAGAATGTAACTACGTATACATAAATATGAACAGCTACTAAAGTCGCTGAATAAATAAATCTTTTACAACTAAGAATAGACGAATATACTACCTTTTGATGATTTTATCTGTATTTATCGCATCTTTTGTGTAAGCTTTGTCTCATTTACTATTTAGAAAAAGTACCAACAAAGTTAACATTATTAATACATTATGCAATTATGTCAAAATGTACCATAATATAGGGTCCTTTTTATATTTATTTTTTACGATTCTATGTTAATGAATGTAATGTAGGTACTTAATAGTACCGTTTTAATTACCTAAGTATAAATAAATAAATGCCGTAGGAATCCTCTGCATCATGCATGTGAGAAGCAAAAAACCTATGCTTGGGGGAGGCCTATGTCCAACAGCGGACGATTTTTCGCTGAAATGATGATAAAATAAATAAATAATGCTTCAAAAGCGGTACAAATACGTTAAACAAGAAACAAAAAAATACAAATTATTAATGTCCCTTATTTGTCTAAATCCCATAGTTGTTTTGTTATGAGTTTAATTTTAAAACCGAAAACTTCTCAGGAAAATTAGCACTAACCCAGCCATTCCACTGCTCTCCATCTTATTAGCGAGTTCGACATCTCGCGAGTAGACGTCGAACTGCCACTGCCTCTGCCCCAGCACCCCCGCGAGTACTGCGCCTGTGTGGATGCCCACGCGCATGTCCACTGGCGAGTTAGTCGTCTGCTGAACGTATCTGTACAATACAAATTATGGTTCAACTCAGATGTAACCCATATACTAATGGTCTTCGTATTGACACCCTAAGTCTTCATAACCTTACTTGATAGCTTTAACCATAGATAGTCCCATGTGCACGCAGAGCACGGCATGGTCCGGACGTTCAACAGGCGCGCCGCTGATGCAATAATAACAGTCGCCGAGAATTTTGATGCGAAGTTGTTGATATTTCTACAAAATAAAATTACAATTTACGGAAGCCGAGCCTAGCGTAATAATTTACGGCGGACGAGACTTGGAGACGAAATGATAAATTAAATTTTCTTTACCTCAGCAAGTCGATCAAAACGAGCAAACAGCTCATTCAATATTGCGACGAGATCTTGCGCTGAATAAGTTGAGGAAATAGCCGTGAAGCCTACGATGTCGGCATACAGAATACTGGTGAGGAACAAATAATATGTTAATCATAGTTGGAATTATATTTAATTTAAATATGATGTACTAAACTGGTCAGATAGGCAGTCGCTCAATGTAAAATACTGGTATTCAGCTGCATCCGGTTAGACTGGAAGCCGACCCCAACATAGTTGGGAAAAGGCTAGGCAGATGAATGATGTACTAAGCTGCAGACATACCTGACATTTTCATGGCGTGACATGTAAATTTTTTTGAACTGTGTGTCAATCAGTCCCAGTTCTTTCCGCATCTGGACAGCAACGTGTTCTGGTAGCACCGATAGAAGTAGCCTCTCCTACAAATTATATCATCATGATAGTTATATTGTTTTCTAACGATTTCATTCACCTTAAAAAATAATAATTAATGGTGAAATATGGCAGAACTCTGATTTATACCTACTACTATCTACTCATGTATTACCCATATTTGCAAATAAATGCTATTCTATTCTATTCTATTCTAAAAGATTAGTAAGAAGGCAGGCAGTATATGTACCTAAGATTTATCATCTCTTATTTCATTTCATTCTTCCAGATAAAGCATAAAAAGATATCATGAGTTGCGAGAGCCCTATTCTTGGAAAAGACCGGCTACGAAAATAACGTTTAGACTTTTAGAGGGTTTCTATTTGAATGTGCGTCAGCGCGATTCGACAGTTTTTTTTCTGCATTATAGGTACTCCGACTTTACAGTACCTACTTCTATAAATGCAATATCTCTTGTTTAGGTACTTAAATTCAAACTGGAGAAATTGGCGTTGTCTCAACTTCAACTCGTATCGATAAAAGTATTTTAATTGAAAGATCTGTTTGTTCCCTATATTTCATGGATGATGAAACCACGCATAGGTGTGAGATATGTCACCGGCACACATCGCTGCGCATGAAGCCAGCTCGTTGACGTTTGCCGTGATTTCATGGATCACAGGTAGTAAACGACTTGATTGCAGCCGGAGGCTTGCCTATTGAACACAATCAAACAACCGATTCCGACGATTTTCGAAAATCGTTCAAATACAATGTACTTATGTATAGTGGAGTTTTGATTGAGGAAGTGTGAAAAAGAAATTCATGAGTTGAAAGTAAGTGGAAAAAAGTAAAAGTGGTCTCAGATCCCGAACCATAATCTATGATTTGCTACATTTGGCTTTGTGTTCAGAAGTGATGTAAATCTTCCAGTCTCTCGATAACAACGGTTGTGTTGCATTAAAACTGACATTTCGACAGATAGGTAACCTAGTTCTTACGTAGGGCTGTCACGTTGCAAATTAGTTGATTGAACTCGGTTCATAAACTGCTTCCGTTGGCGGTCGTTAATATGACCGAGCCCAACTACTTCCATGTTCCAACGTCGATCGACAATCGACGACCGTCAATGTCGATCTCTGAGAAAATATACAGTCAGACGGGCATCAAGAGCCACCGAAATAATAAATATTGGAACAAAACGAATTGGCAAAGAGCAAGTCGGACTCGCCCGCCGAGGATACGGCACCTTGGTAGGAAATATATTATTCCATTTTCAAAGTTAAATATTTTTGCAACCACATATAATATTTAAGTTTATCTGTAAAGCATTTTTGCTAATTACTAAAAAAAACTCTAAACCGTACTACATAACTAAAAATCGTTTCATTTTTCCTGTAATATTTACATTATAAACGTCCACCAACTACCAGATTTTTTGCTTTGCAAGCTTCGGAGAAAATTATATTTTTATTACAGAAATTTTTCATCTTATTTCAAAAACAAAATTAAAAATACTTATGATTTGTAATGTGCAAATGAAGATCTTTCACAAGATACACAACTTGGCCCAATCCCAACTTTAAAATTTCAACCCCTTTAAATTTTGGTTCCTATTGCAATGATAATAACAATATTTTTACTATTTTTTTACGTGCTATAAGTAGTCAAGCATTATTTATAACTATTCCTCAAGTTGATAACATTATTAGTCCCTGAAATAATTAGCTGTGGCAGACAGGCAGAAGAGCAGAAAAAGTCGCACCATAAAGATTTCTTTTTACCAGTTTGATAGGAAACCCTAAAGATTATTGAAAAGTTTAAATTTCAAAATAAATAAAACCTGAACTAAGTAATAATATTTCAGATTTCTAATATTTCTATTGACATGAAAGAATTATCTTCTATACTTATAATAAATCTGTAGAAGTGAAAATTCTGTACATTGAAAATATCAAAAAAATAAATGGCAGGGGGTGTTACTAGACCGACACCGAACCCAAAAATGTGATTAAAAAAATTTTTGTCTGTCTGTCTGTCTGTCGGTCTGTCTGTCTGTCTGTCTGTCTGTCTGTCTGTTTGTTCAGGCATCACGCAAAAACTACCGGTTCGATTACGATGAAACTTGGTATAATTATTCTTTAATATCCTGGGCACCACACTGGGTACTTTTTATCCCGGAAAAGTATATACAATAAGAAACAAACTTAATTTTGCGGTTCGATCCCTAGATCCGATTACTGTACCAACCGCAAATAATAAGTTTGTCGTAGGTTAAGTCACACGCAGTGGAGTTCATTTTATTCCTTTTACTTTTTAGAGTTATTTAGGTTTATTTTTATATAAGTCGTAGGTATAGATTTTAATTTTAAAGTATAGGTAGTATGTTTGATAGTGTACGTAGTGACCGTAGGTTATTTTATAATACTGTTAGGTAGGATAGTCATTCGTATAGATATTAGTTTTTAGAGATTTTGCTTATTTATTGAGTTTAGATTGAGGGGCCCGTGGCTAAATAATAACAGCCGCACAGGTCGATCGGTCAGGTTAAGCTACGCTTGCCGCGGTCGGTCTGTGGATGGGTGACCATCTTTACATACCGAGACACCTCCGTGCCTCGGAAAGCACGTTAAGCCGTTGGTCCCGGCTGTCATTCGTGGATCTTTGACAGTCGTTACGGGTAGTCAGAAGCCCGAAAGTCTGACAACCAGTCGTACCAAGGGTATCGTATTACCCAATAACTGGGTTGTGGAGGTCAGATAGGCAGTCGCTCCATGTAAAATACTGGTATTCAGCTGCATCCGGTTAGACTGGAAGCCGGCCCTGAACATAGTTGTGAAAAGGCTAGGCAGATGATGATTGAGTTTAGATTAGTTATCGTCATAAATAGGTTTATTTAGGTAGGTAGGTATTTTATTTTCTGTTATTGAGTTTATTTATTTTTTTAATTAGGTAGATACTTAGGTAAAGATATCATATAGGTACCCTCTTAATCACCATTAATGAGACACTGGTTTTCTATTGTAATTAGCCACAAAGGGCCCGCGAGATAGATGGCATCCTGGTGCACATACATTTTATTCTGTTAGCACGTTCCCGTGGGATAATTTCCGACATCCACGCGGGCGAAGCCGCGGGCAGAAGCTAGTTATTAATAAATATGTTTTCTGAGAGATCTGCCGGACTCGACAAAAAGATTACTTCAAGAGTACCTAGGTAGGTAGGTATGTACCAACAGGAAAGCGAAGCATGTCAAGTGAAACTTTTTAGAACATTTCGCTTTATGACTGTACTTATATGTATGTAGGATTTAGAACTACTTACTGACAAAATATGTAAATGGTTAACACGGATGTAAAGTGAAAACAATCACCTGTTCTTTGCTTTGTTGTTCAATCGTAAGTTTATCACGCAAGCTTCTCTTGGTTTCTTGAAAAGAACTACGCTGCTGCTTTTCACTGATAGCATATGCAGTTCCACCCAGTAAAGTAGCGCCAAGCAGAAGTGCACCATTTGCAATTTGCTGTTGAAACGTTTGAAGAGTTAAGGACATACGAAAGATTAAGGTAGATATGTAAATTAAGTAATATGTACCTAGTAGTTAATTAAGGAGTCAATACCTGAAAGTAAAAGTCGTCGGCCAGCCTGGTTTCAGATGTAGAAGCGTTGTAGTACTGCACCAGGAGATATCCGCAAAATGAAATTGTGCTGTACAATATGAGCAACACATGATGTAACGGAAGTGTGGCGAGGGTAAAATATTGAAGCACTACTGCCCATCCTAGTAACTCGTTGTAGGAATCTCCCAGTCGTCGGGACGCGCTCACCAACAGCTGAGTCCACAGCACTAGCCACGCGACGTGGTTGAGGATGGCGCGGGCGGGGCGGACGCACACATATGCGGACGCCAAGATGAGGTTGGCCACCAGCGCCACCGCGACTGAGGCGTACGCGAACGACAGGTCGCGCTCGCCGGGCACCAGCACCGCGAACGCCTGCATGAGCGCACCGGTGGCCAGCAGCCGCGGCACGGCTCGTTGCCGCTGTCGCTGCGTGTACGCCGAGTACAGCTTTTCTTCTTCTCGGTCTGTGAATCCCCATGGCGGCACTAAACATATCCAACATGCTGATTTGTTCCACGCTCTCGCCTGCATTTGTTTCTCCATTGCTTTTAGTGTTTATTTATGTACAATTTCACCAGTTCAAGCGATTTATTGCTAAAAGTGTTCTCCATTATTGTCATGACTCTATTTTCATAAAGTTAATTTAAAACTGAAAATGTGATGAAGTGATAAAATAGTTAATGGGATAAATAATGTCCTTAAATCTACATTAATATTAATGTATGTGTCAAAACATTATTTATTACTGAACTAGATTTCATTTTGATGTCAAAACAATTTAACCCCCTTGGACGTCGAGGGGTGACGTGAGAGGGTGAACGAATGACCTGCTCCTAAATTGATTATTTATTCCATAAAACGTCTCAAACAATACAAACACGGCCATCACAAGTCTGCTATAAGTTAATAGCAATCCGTGATACCATGTCTAGTCTTCCGTTAGTGACATGATTCATATTTAGTAGAAGACTTTTAAATCATGAATCTGATTGTGTCAAAGGCAATCCCAAGGCATGAATATAAAAATCGATGCTTTAAGTCATATTTTGGAAACATGCTGCTTGTAATTCAGTTTACATTTAACAAAGAATGTGTTAATGAGAAGCCATCGAGTTATCCTTAAACAATAAGACTATGTATTGTAAACAATAGGGACCTCATATTAATATAAAGAAGCGTAAACTTGAACAACGTGTGTCTCATCGTACCTATATAATATGAACGTCAGAGAGATCATCAGGCGGAGACTTTCCGTTAGCAAGACGGCTTGATCGAGGACGCCTGTGTAATGAATAAATTACACGCTGAAACATTGTTCCGATATCCATTCATTAACTGGGCCGTTTGAAGACACATAACGTACCCATGGTTTTGTCCACACTAATTTCAATATTGACAATTGTTACGATGAACGTTAGTCAAGTGACCGTGAAACTTAACTCACAAGTTATTTGTTTCACTTATCCTGCTCATTGCCAGCGCTGATGAGTTAGTTAGTCACGCGTTATAATAGTGTCGAAACTTTAAAAAAAAACTGAACTAAATTAACTTTATCTTCATTCTTCGGGGACTACCGAGATGACGACTAATAGAGAAGTAAGGAAGAAAAATACATATTGCGCCGACCAAATAAATTGGGACAAGGGCGGGAGAATAATGAAGATCTTCCAATGATTTTGTTTTCAATATCAAATGTAAATAAATGTAATTCTTGTGAAACTGTTGAGATAAATTAGGCATTCGTTTGAAAGATCAGTTAATCCGTATTAGATGCTCATATGCTAAAAGATATAACTCTGAATTGGGTCATCACTTTCATAACGAGTCAATAAAATATGCTAAATGGCAGTTTAGTAGTTTCCCGTTCCACTTGTATGTGCGAATTTTACATCACTTCATAAAACATGATTATAGCTACATCTCTGTATCTACCTAATGATTAAGATATTTCGCTACTACTAGCTGTGCTGCTTTTCACAGCTTATATCTGGTGTATACCAAATTAGGTTAATGAGATGAAGAATTATAATAAAACTAGCTGTTGCTCGGCTTCAGCCGCGTGGAGGAGAACGATACAAATAGCACTCATATTATGTCACAAGAACGTGCCTACTACATAAAGTATTCTATGTCCTAATCCCTAATCCATGTCTACCCGTGTGCCACTTTTCATCTAAATCCGATGAGCCGTTAATTAACGCGTGATTGATTACCAAAAATCCAATTTCAAATATCAGGACTTTCACACATATTATCTTTCTTTGTAGGAAGTCCTTAATTGTTTGCATTTTCTTTGAAATGCTTGATTTCGGCAGCAAAAAGTAAACCCATTTTATATCAGCAAGTAGTTCCTAGCTTCATAGGTACAGCTAAACTCTATCTACATACATTCAACCAAAAATATAATCTATATTTAGTCGCTTTTAAAAAGCATTCCTGTTGCCTTCAGGGTCACGGTCATGGTCTCATCTCCACGTTATGCTTTTACAAATTGATGCACTCTTTGTCTATATGTGTATTATTGTAAACTGCACCCGTCTGTGATTTAAAAATATTCTATCTTTGGGCAGTTTGTTGTTGAATAAAGCGATAAATACACAATATCTACACTGAGTTTGTTTCATAAAGAAAAATTTATGATAAGAAAGAAGTAGCTTCGAAAAAATTCTAGAATGAAAATTTTCATAATTTCTTAGATTTAAATGGGCAGTTCAAGTTAAAGCAAATAGACTAGATACTAGAACATTTCTAGAATAAAGTTACGGCCAGATAAGGCCTAGGAACTTCCTGTTTAGTAGGTATCTATAATTAATTCCTAAAACTGCTGAGAACAAAACCATACGACAATGTCTGGCTCAGTCTACATGAGATCCGTACCTAAACTTAGTTTAATTTCAATTCAATCAGAAATTTTATCAATTATTTAAGGGAAAGGCGCTTAGATATTTACTCTACATAAATATTTATGTAATTTACCAAGATACCTTTTGTGTTAACGGTAATTTTGTTTTTTATACCAAAACACCTCATCAAAACTGAAGCTAGTATACGCTAATTAAACAAAACATATTCCTAGTCAAAGCAGACATTATCTATTAATTTATCTAGCGCGTACATTGAATGAAGACACTCTGGTCGGAGCTATGGTTATTGTCAACAAAGGGTTAGAATCGCTCATGATTAATATTTGAAATATACCACATAAAACCAGAAGAACATGATACTATGTTAGTATGAAGGCGAGCAAGTGGCGTTTAGTCTCTTTATAGGCTTAACATAAGCATAAAATGTAAAGTACGTTATAAACCACAGTCATGTAAAATACCATTTTATCATTTCCTTTCGTTGTCGACGACATTATAACATTACAGATTACTTAGTTAACTATTAATTATACGTAATTTTATTTCCCGCCTAAATTATGGTTCGGATGATGTAAGCAATCTCACTAAAACTCTTACTATTGACCCATAAATATTTAAATCGCGAGAGGATGACCCTTATATTACAAGATCGGGCGTAACTCAACAAAATGTAAACAGACGATCGTACGTTTTTGGTAGATTATTGCAGGAGAACTAATTGTAATGGTGTCGAAATATTGAGCGCGTTGGGATCACAGGGCGCGGGTGATGCGGCGGGCACCGGGCGCCGGCAATCGGGCGGCGCGAGGGCGGTGCGCGCACGTGCTGGCGTGCGACTGCCGCGCGCCGTCGCCGCGCCCGCCGCGCACCCGCGCCCCGGTCCCGAGCCCCCGAGCGCCAGCACCCCAGCCACCCCTCGCAACCCATCCGCTTCAGCCCATTCCACTACACATTGATTCCACTCACTGTATTTTGCTAACATTTCAGTGACTATTTCATTTTTGTTTCCTATTCAATAGTGAAGTTTACTCGAATTAAGGAAGTTTTACATCAGTGAAGCTTTTTAACTTTTTTATTTAAGACATCCACTGAATTAGATATAAAGTAGCTACATTGTGTGCGTATCATTTGGCGTCCTTACTGATGATTACCTCTATGACAGTAAGTAGCGCAGAGCAACTGACTACCTACGACATATTTAGATAAGAGCTCTACATTAAAAGCCTGAACAGCTGCAATAGGTACCTCACCAGGAGGTATTGATTTCAAATCCAAAGCAATACAGAGGATATTCACCCACGATTACATACTTGTGAATTGTTTTATCCGAGTTCGAGGGTCGAGGAGTCCCGTTCACATGCCTTTGATCTGTCTCTGTCAACGCATACGCGCCTCTTGCTTCCTTTTAAAATAGGAATCTCTAAATGGTCTTTATGAACCAGTATCTTCTGTTCATTAGATAAGCATAAGATGTAACATTATAAACTAGGTGTTTAGCGTTCTATAGTATGATTCATTCAGACACATCGTTTTAACTTTATCCACAGACGAGATGGATCACATAGCTCCATGGTCAGGAGCAATCAATCTAGATATAGGTACTACTTATATTAGCGTAGGTACAAATGTCTATTTTTCGGCTTTACGGCAAATTCAGTAGGTACTATTTATTAATAGGTTTTCGGCGGTGATTGAAGACTTGTGAAGTTCTTTAATTGCTACACAACCCAAATGTACCTCCTCATTATAGCTTTTTTTCGGATTTTTCCTCGCAGTTCCTCACCCAGAGTAGTGAGTAGTTACCCAGAGTAGTGGCTCTTACCTTGTAAAAGTTACCTTTAAACATGCATAACTTACGTGACCCGCAAATAGCCTAACGATAAGATTTCAAGCGATGGTTTATGCGTAGATCATACTACGTTAACAGTACATGCAAGGAAAGCCTATGCGTGAGCCCTAAATAATAATGTGAAACTAACAATAAAACTGAAAACCTTAGTTATGATTTTGCTTAAGCTGAAAATACTTTAATGATTTAGGTTTAATAGCCCGAATCTATATTCAAAATTTATTGATTCAAACTCAGTAGGCAGAAAATTAACTTTAAGCACTTCTTGGTATTACGAGATGAGATATAAATATACAGTTTTATTCTGCTATATTATTTTAGCTCATGTTTAACCAGTCAACTTATTATAGCAACGCGATGTTATTATCAATCATCCAAGTGGCAGCTAATTTTACAGGAGCTATTTATCATGTGCTTTTGACAAAGAAACCCAGTGCTACTCATCACATTTATATATCCAGACATTTTTATTTTTACGCTCGTCCTTTTCGTGTAATAATAACGCATAGTCATTTACGTTTCATATGAATAAAAAAAATATAGCATACAAATATATTTTTATTTTTTTGTGAGAACCTATCTTTGTTCCCGTCGAGCTAGAGAGCCTCTACGCCGTAGACGCTGCGTAGCACAGTCTACGAAACAGTTATGTATGAAAATCTTTTTATTTTCACGGTTTCTAAAAAAGTAATATTTTTGGTGTGTTCATTTCTTTCTTCTTCTTCTTTGTAACGACCCCCTATATTATTGCGAATTATACCTAGACCTACCTACAATACATAGTTAAATAATTATCTTCTGTAGTTAAAAAAGAAAAGTGTGATATTATGGAATAGGTAATATTACTTGTTTTAAGTGAAACAATATAAAGTGACAAGTGAACAATATAATATAACAAAAAATAAATTGGTTCAAATCACCTGACTATTATTTTTGCCCATTATGCTGATGTCGGTTTACGACCGAACGTCATTTCTTATTTTTATATATATTTGTAGGTCCCGATCATCAAAAACTAGCTATGCAAGTAATTGGTTTTTTACTTTTTTTAACAACCTGTAGAAAGACTGAAAGAGGGAGGATAATCTTCTCACTAGTTACGGCCTTACGGGTCTCATGTCACCTTAGGGCCTTTCCACATCTCCACGTCACGACGTCGTCAACGTGGAACGGTGCTGTAACGCGGCACGGTGCGTTGACATAACGTGCAAATTTACGTTACCGTATAAGTACCGTAAAAGTGCACGTCACGACATCGCAACGTTACACGTCGCCGTGCCTTGTAAAATTTCGGTACATTCTTCACTACCGGACCAGGAAAATAGCAGTCTCGTTCTAGATATGGACCGTGTATGATATAAAGATATAGATATGGTCGTGACGTGGAGATGTGGACAGGCCCTTAAGTTTTATATGCAGCAGTAAGCAGTAATTATGTAGGAATAACTAGCGTTTGCCCGCGTGGATATCGGAGAATATCCCACAGGAACGTACCACCGGGATTAAAAAAAAGGATTAAAGCAAATAGTACCCTGTGTGTCAATCAATGTACTAATTCCGTAATAAATTGTTTTTATATAACTCTATTGGTTTACGCGGCCCACGCCAGTAAAGCTCTTAGTAGACATAATTTTTTCCGACATCTACAACAATCATCGTCATATACTTATCAGCCAACTTATACATTACCCCAATAAATTATACACCTAAAGCTTCCTCATGAATCATTTCGTCCATTTGTGAAAACTGTATCAAAATCCGTTCGTCAGTTTTTGCGATTATCGCCTTCAGACACGGCGGGGGGACTTTCTATTATAATATGTAATGACTCGTTTTTGCCAGCGGCTTCGCAAGCGTGGATGTTGGAACTTATCCCACGGGAACGTACTCCGGGATAACAAGTAGCTACCTCGCGGATGGATTTCTATACAATTATCAGTTAAATAATTAATGTAATAGTCAGTTCCGTGACAACCATAACAATAAATATTGTAAAGTTCTTGCACTTGGCGCATGAAGAGCTTCTGATTTGGATTTCGTTAGTCCAGAAATTTGAATTGTCCCAGCCGGAGCATGCAAAGCATTTCTTAATAGAAATGTACGGAAGTGATAAAGGAGGATTTTTACAATGTTTTGCGTTGCTGCGCAGCCCGCCCCAGTCTACGCAAGCCATAAGACCGTACTTATCTTACACAAAGTACGTGAACGTGAAAGTTTATAAATCCCAGAAAAAGACTTATCCATAACCGATGCCCAGGAGCCTGTACTGTATCTAGTATTACTTAGTATTACCAAAAACTGTCTAGAAAAATAACTTAGGTTCGTTTGATTTTTTCCATGGATAAGAATAAAGTCTATTATGTACGAAACGAGTATAAAAAATTAAAAAAAAACGTTCTAGCTTACGTTACATTTGCTACACCCATTCATGGGCGTAGCAAATGTAACGTAAGCTAGAACGTTTTTTTTTAATTTTGAAAATGCTATAGGATACTTAGTTGTATTTTCGATTCAACCATCGTTTGAGTTTACGTTACGTTAACGTCGCGCGATGATAGGGCCTCTGATCCTAGTAGGTACCTACCATTCCGAAGTAACAATAGTTAGTTCGTCGCCAGGCCGGGTCGTTGACATGCGTTGAATATAGGTACCTACTTAAATTAACTGAAAGATTTCTAACATAACTTAGGTAGGTACCCACTAAAATATTAGCTTAAAACAACTATGCTATCACTTAACATCCTTCAAGTGTCGTAAAAGACTGAACCATAACTTTCTAAGAATATCAGGTACAGGTAGTTAGTTGGATTGGTTGGTATCTTTATCTAAAAGCTAATCCTCAAAGTAGGCAGAGGTGCCTATTATGGTAGTAGTATCAGTATAGTATAGTAGCAGTATAATATCAGGGAATAAAGTATGAAATTGCCGATTTGTACTGAAAAATTGAAATTGTATTTTTTTTAATTTACCATATTTATTTAATCATAATAATTACCATTATTATCTATACATTGCTGCCATCTAACTCTCGTGATCTAGATTCGACAAACTGTGTAAAAGCATTTTATACTGCCTCCTGAGAAGAAAACTTTTTATCACGTAGAAAATTGTCCAAATCACGAAAAAAATTGTAGTCCGTTGGAGCAAGGTCTGGCGAATACGGAGGGTGACGAATGGTTTCTAATTGCAGTTCCTGTAGAGTTAAAACGGTTTCTCGTGCTGTATGAGGTCTCGCGTTATCATGGAGCAATAATGGTGAAGATCGATTCATGAGTCGGGGCTGTGTCACTGCTAGTTTTGCTATCATTGTTCGGAGTTCGGCACAGTAGACATCTGCCGTTATTGCTTGACCAGATCGGAGAAAGCTATAGTGAATAACACCATGATGAGACCTCCAAACAGTTACCATTACCTTTTTATTGGTAAGCCTTTCTTTAGGACACTGTTGCGGCGTTTGACCTGGAGTCAGCCATTGCATTTTTCGCTTAATCGTAAAGAATCCACTTTTCATCACATGTCACATTTTATTGATTTGACGCAAATGAGTCAATGTTGTTGGTATGGTAACATTAAACCATGCCGCTAATTCCTGGGTAGTTTGGCTCGGATCGGCTTCCACCATCTCTTTCAATCCATTATTTTAGTTGTTACATTGTGTCACAATACATTCATTCAGGTGAATGAATGTATTGTAGACCGCCCACACAGGTGTGTGGGCGGTCTTCCACGTGGTTCGTTCTCCAAATCAAAGTTTCCATCACGAAAGCGTTTAAACCAAAATCGCACCAACATTGATATTACGAGCTGTTTCTGCCGCGTTAGTTCCGCGTCGGAACTCGTATTAAAAAAAACTCGAATTTTCGAAGTATCCATCTTTCTTGTCTAAGCTGAATAAAAAAAACAACTGAAAGTCGATAATCGAATGTTGCACATTTTTTAAGAGAAGAACTTTATAGGTACCATGTCACTCTCTCTGGTACTCAAGGAAAAGAGAAAAGCGTGGAGGTGTTTGTATTCTAATAAATAAAATGTTTGATTTTAAGAATACAGCACCCTAATTGCGTAACACACAATCAATCGGAATCGGTTTCATTTTGACAGTTCAACAGCATTCATTGCGTAATTTACGTGTTGAGCAGATAAATTTTTCGAACTTATGAAGCAATGGATTAGCAATTTGCTTCAAAATTATTCTGATTCCGATTGATTGTGTGTTACGCAATTAGGGTGCAAAATTATTAATTGAATTGAATTATTAATTAGGACTTATCTAATGAAAAAATATTTGAATGTTGTGGAGTAGAGATACCCACTTTAAAATGTATTGTTATTTGTATTTACAGAATTCCAAATTCAAACAAATATCAATTTTTTTTTAAATTAGACCTATTGCACAAATTATTCAAACGGAAAAACACATTATCGTTACAGGAGACCTAAATATTGATACCTTTAAAGAAAGCAACGATACAACTAAACTTAATAGTTATTTGTTATACAAGAGTGCAAAGTTGCTTTTTAACCGCGTGTTCAATTTTGATGACCGAGGAAGCGAAGGATTCTAAAATTGAATCACGAGCGCAGCGAGTGATTCAAAATTAGAATCCTGAGTGTTAGCGAGGGAATCAAAAGAGCACGAGGTGAAAAATCTTTGCACTCGAGTGCAACACGTAACTTTTCATTCCACCTCAGCGAGGAAATGACTAAATGCAAAAAAAAACGCTTACAATCACAAGATAGGTACACTTTTATTTCAGTTTAGGTATTAGTTACTACATTATGACAGGTAAGTATTACAGAATAATCTTTAAATTATAACAAAATAATACTAAGGTATAATTAAGAAAATTTTAAAGTAACGTTGCTACAGTTATTTAAATTGAGTGTAATATTTTTGTTTGGTACTGTAATATTGGTGTTAGTCACTTGTGTACTGTTTTTCGGTAAACTATCTGTCATACTTAATAGTTGTACCGATTCATCGGATTCCCTTGGCGTGAATGTTGGAGAGAGAGGGAGATGGTTAGGTGTTTCATAACGGCTTATTTTTAATGTAGAAGGGCCAGTCCAAGGATCCGATTGAGGCTCTTTCAGTGTAATGGCTCCTACGATGCCTTCACATATTTTAGACTTATTTTGGATGGAATCTTCTATGTATCCCTCTACAACTGCATTGGACTTCCAGCCTCCGTGGCGCTTAAGGGACAGGAGATCAGCTCCGGAATCAGCCAAAAGTGTGGCTGAAGTTCGTCGGAAACAATGACCCGTGTACAACAGGGGTTCTGGAAGTTCAAGAAATGTTGCTATTTCTCGTGGGATACTGCCAATTTTATTAGTACCCATAGGCTGTCTAACACACTTTCCATTGCGATACTGTAGAAAAAATCGATTGATTGGAGTGTTAGGCGGGCGTAAGGCTTGATATTTCTCAACAATCGTTACGTATTCCTTGCGAATGACGAAGTTGCGGTCTCTTTTTGTCTTTGTATTAGGTAAATTAATTAATAGTAAGTCATCTGAATGTTTCTCAATGTTTTTGACATTAAGTTGTGTTAGTTCATTAGTTCGACATGCTCCGTTTATTCCAATAATAAGAACAACCTGTAACGTAAAGAGTATTGTAGTAGATAAATGAATAAAATTGATATGAACGCATAATTATGCCTATCAACATCTACTAAGTATACTATTTAATTGAGATTAATATACTTAAGTAGATACTGAATGTGCAACTGACTTACTTTTGCCACCAAATATACGGAATCGGGTGCTTCGTTAAGAAACTTTTCAATATCAGATACTGTGAAAACCTTCGATTTTTTTGGTTGATGACCAGATGAGGCTCTTTTTAAAAATGCCACTAATTTAGGATAGGTATCGATATGTTTGTCTTTTTTCATCTTTATTGTTGCTTTTAGCATCGAATACGTACTCCATAGAGTGCTTGCTTTCTTGTTCTCGGATAATTCTATAAAATATGCCAGCAAAACATTTTCTGAGAAAGTTTTGGCTCCTTTTGCTAGTCGCCACGTGTTGAACATATCGTACTGTTTTAAATACTTCTCGCGTGATTGTTGAGGGAGAAAGCTCATTTGCGCATTATTAACAGTTTCAGTCAATTCTGTTGGCGTCAAGCAAACTTCCTCGTCGCTAGAATCACTCATTTTAGTTTTTTCACTTGTTTTCAAGTTTCTTGTTTTTAATATAAGGTTTAACAATGACGTGAAAAAATGCCGCGTAAAGAACCGCGTACAAAGCAAATTGAAAAAAGAACACCAAGAAGGTTCCGAGTCTGAGTTTTTAACAAATTAAAAAAAAGTTGTATGATATATTCGGCACCATAGAGGTAGCAGTAAATAGGTTTAATGT
This sequence comes from Apamea anceps, assembly GCA_951799955.1. NCBI lineage: Eukaryota > Metazoa > Arthropoda > Insecta > Lepidoptera > Noctuidae > Apamea > Apamea anceps. The sequence goes on along the minus strand of OX637505.1, from coordinate 10,599,530 downwards.
TTTTTTTAATTCACAAACTTAGTACACACGATGTTCTAAATTCAATTTACTTTATCCTCTAGAGAATAAAAACGGCTTTTCCACTCAGATATTGAAGATTAAAAATTTCTCTTTCCGAGATGGTGGGATGAAAAGATCATTTATCTAACTATGACTTAAGACTACATATAAGTAAACCAACACGTCAGCTTTCTTGCTTAGATCAGATCATAAAGTAACATAGAAAATTCAACTGGAAACACCCACGAAGTTTTCCTATCAGATTACAACACTTGCCAAACATGAACATTCCCAGTTGACGAGAGGAAGTCTGTCCTAAAGTATTGGAATAAAGTAAACAGGGATTACTCAGATGATAATATCAAAAAAATTATAGAAGCTGTTGGGAATTTGTCATGGATTGATGTTCTCGAGAACACTGACGCACACGATAGCTTTAATATATTTTATGGAAGCTTCTCACTATTCTATAAGTTATGTTTTCCCTTAAGAAAAACTAAAGTTTATGTTAATAATACATCACCCAAATGGATTACTAAAGGTATTAAGAAATCCTGCACTTATAAAAGACAGCTTAAAAAAATGAGTTACCTACTTAAAAAACTAAAATAATGATGTACGGTCTAGATATTTAAAATACGAGTATAATAAAATACTAAAATCCAGCGTCCTCCGCTCAAAAAAATGTTTAAACCTTAACTACATACTAAAATCTAAAAATAAAAACAAAGCTACATGGGATATCATCAAAAAAAGAACAGATACTCATAAAACATTTAATCAAATACATGCAACAGGACACGATGGCTGTATTTTAAGCAATCCGAGTCAAATAGCTACCTCTTTTAATAATTTTTTTAATGATATTGCTAATACAAAATCTCAACCTGCAAGAAATACATGTTCATCTCAACCCAATAAGAACAGTTCCAGCATATTTTTGAACCCATGTTCTGACGCCGAAGTGTTTCGTATAATAATATCTCTAAACAATAAAAAGTCGGTAGGGTATGATGAGATCTCTACGCACATACTCAAATTATGTGCCACCAATACTGTGCCACACAATTAATTTATCTCTATCTGACGGAACCTTCCCAAGAGTACACTAGATAAAAATAATTATAGACCTATCACTCTCATTTCAATATTATCAAAAATGTATAAGAAAATAATGCATAATCGTCTAGTTCAATATATAAACAAGCATAAACTTATTAATGAAGAACAAAATAGGTTTCAAAAAGGTAAGTCAACAACTCTGGCAGCATTCTCGTTAGTAAGGTCCATAACAGATAATATAGATAAAAAACGCTCTGTTTCAGTTATCTTTCTAGATATGAGCAAGGCTTTGATCTCGTTAACCCCAATTCACTCCTAGATAAATGCGAGCGCTACGGCATCAGAGGTCCAGCGTTAGAATGGCTGAAAAGTTATCTCAGCAATAGACATCAGTGTGTTGAAGTATCCCGTATTGATGATAAACTTGTTGCTAAGGTATATAAATCTTTATTTTGACACAATGGGTCCGGAGTGCCCCAAAGAAGCATCCTTGGGCCTCTTCTCGTCCTGTTATTTAATAACGACTTACCAAATATAACAAATCATAAGTGCGTGCTATTTGCAGATGACGTGTCAGTAATAATACCGGAAAATAACAAAACATTACATCAACAAGAGGCAAATGAAACTTTCAACGATATAATTAATAAATATAACTAAAACAAAATTTATTCAATTTGCGAACTACAAAAAAAAAAGCCCCAAAAATTATTTTAAATCATAATAACCAAATAATTAATAAAGAAAACACTATACATTTTTTAGGTCTAACGCTAGATGAAAATTGGGGAATGCATATTGAAAATCTATGTAAAAAAATAAACAGATTTGTATACGCATTAAGAGAATTACGCAAAACAGCGAATGAAGAAGCTGCACTAAACGCCTATCACGCTTACGTAGCGTCTGTATTGAGGTACGGATTACTCCTATGGGGTAACTCATCACACATACAAAGAGCTTTCATAGCGCAAAAAGATACTTGCGAGCAATAACTGGGGCGCCTCCATACGAGAGCTGTAGACCAATTTTAAAAAAGTTAAAGGTTCTTACTCTATCTTCTACTTACATCTTAGAAATAGCCATATTTGTCAGGAAAAACTCGCACTTCTTCTCCACAGTAGCCGAAAACAATAGATTTACAAAAAGGGACCCCACCAATTGGATGAGGTAATAAGCGATAAAGCTAGAATAGAATATGGCGTACCACAAGGCAGCATTCTAGGTCCAACCTTGTTCCTCATCTACATTAATGATCTGTATTCACTTCCATTAACTAACTGCTTCATATTATGCTGATGATACAGCCCTACTTGTTCATGGGACTGATTGGAGTGAAACGGAAAAATATGCTCAGATGGTGTTGGACATTGTCATGAACTGGTTTAACAATAATTTATTAACCCTGAATGCAGAAAAAACGAAGCTTGTTTCTTTTTCTTTAAGTAATAAGACTCAACCAAAGATAGCGAACTTAGAAACAAACGAAACCTTAGTGTTGTATCCACACTAAGGTTTGGTATAGCCATAGCCATGGTAAGCCATTAAAAGAGATTCCAGGCTAACAATTTTAGCCAGTTTAAATATGCAAATTTATTTACTTTTTTACAAATACATATGTTCCGTTTGATGTTTCCAGGACAAGTTAATATCTATAATAACACCAAGAAATCTAGTCATAGTAGCCGACTCTAGTCCCTAAGTAGTTAATGTCAAGGTTTACATTATGAATCCTTTGATAAAAATGCGTTATTTCAGTCTTTCTTAGATTTATGACAAGATTATTATTATTTAACCAAGTAATTATTTTATTCAATGTCAAATTTATCTCTGCTTCGTATAAATTAGGATCGTCACATTTTACTACTACCGTGCTGTCGTCAGCAAATAATATCTCGGATGCTTTATTTCTCTAGGCAGATAATTTATATAAGAATAGTGGAGGTCCTAACACACTACCTTGTGGGACTCCGTATTTAATAATCCTACTATTAGATCTGTATCGTCTTTTGTAAGCAGTGCGCGGGCATATTCGTGTTTTTTTCTAAAATCTGCTTCCTGTTGTGTAAGTAAGATTCAATAAGATTCAAAATGTTGCCTCATAAACCATATTTCTCTAATTTATTTAATAGTACCTATTTTATAATCTACGTAGTCAAAAGCTTTTGTAAGGTCCATGTATATAGCACATACGGCATTTCTTTGATCCATATTCGATAAGATAGGGCGTATCAGATCAAGGATAGCCATTGTTCTGTTCTTGCGAAATCCTTTCTGTTCATCAAGTAAAATGTATAATTTGTCTAGGTAGGTATAAAGTGCTCTAAATATATTATGTTTTTTTCAAATATTTTTGCAGATATACGAGTAGGTATCAAAGCAATAGGTCTATAATTTTTTATAAGACATGATTTAATGGGGGAACCTCTTGAAATCTACCGGGCACAAAATAGAGACTCCGGACTGTAGCTGTGAAATTATTAATGGAATAACGACCAGATCAGTTCGTGTTCAGCAATAACCATGGGGTGCGACATCGTCCATCTAAAGGGCAATTCTCGTAATTTTAAGAACGATCAGTCTGATCCCAGTCTCAATCTGTCAAAAATACCTACCTCATTTCCCTACATTTTTGACAAGTTTTTGTTTGCCGAGATGAGATTGCGACTAGATTTTGAACATTTTTAATTACGGGAATTGGCCTTCTGATATCTGTCTGTCTGTCACAGCTGCTTATTTCAGCAACTGCCTACTACGACTACTGCGGAATTTTGACTGGGGGTTTTGTTTTGCTTGCCGACTTAAATTGCAAGTAAATTAATTAATAAAAACTTTTTTGAAAAAAAAAAACTACCGACTTCCAAAAACGACACTACAAAGTGAAAAATAACTTTAATTTCGGAAGTCGGTGTCGTTGGGTTCGCATTTTCCTTGTTTGCCACCGACTTCCGAAATTAAAGTTATTTTTCACTTTGTAGTGTCGTTTTTGGAAGTCGGTTGTTTTTTTTTTTTAAAAGTTTTTATTTTTCACTTTTAAGTTGTACTTTTTACCAGTAATTTTGGTTTAAAAACCAAACTACTGAACTGTTTTTGATGAAATTTCTATGGGACCATTTGGAAAGTATACTCTTTCCAACAAAAAAAGAATTTTTCAAATCGGTTGGCAAGCGACGGAGTTATGCGAGAACAAAAATTTAAAAAAAATCAAACATCCGAATTGAGAACCTCCTCCTTTTTTAGAAGTCGGTTAAAAAAGGTTGGAACGTTAGTTTTTGATAAAATTAACATATCATTATCTTCGATCAATTCTAACTGAGAGATATTTTTATATTGATGATTGATTATTATTCTATAAATATATATTATTCTGTCGGGTCAAATTTTTTTATTACCATAAAATCTAATACTGAACTGCAAAAAACGTAGGTAACCGGGGCTGTGTGCTCCATAACGATAAAAAATTTGAATCTCCTCTGGCTGTTCTATTTTATTTTGGGAGTCCATCAGTGAAGGGCATGGATTTATATAATTACAGGTACATATTTCGCTTATTTTTGCTTTTTTATTTAGCGCTTAATTACACGGCAAATAATTTAATACGTCTGGACACCTTCGGACACACTGAACATGCCCTTAATAAAACTGAATTTAATAATTCAGTACTTATTTCAATTTAACTATTTTTTTTTTCACATGTACATATTATGTATTATTGTTTTAAATGTTAGCTTATATAATGTAAATAAAGAATATTTGTATGACCTACATGTATTTGTTCCGAGTCTGGGTGTTTTTCTATCTATAATATGTATGTATTTACAAAAAAAAATGTATATAAGTAGTTTATCAGCCATCTTGTTACCATAACACAAGCATTAGGTTGCTTAGCTTGGGACTAGATGGCGCTGTGTGAATTGTCCAGGGATATTATTATTATTAATATCTTACATACAACAGTTGGCAACATACTTGGTCGCTCTGCCATACTGTCAATTTTGACAATACCGTTGCTGTCAGTGTCAACTGTCAATGTGGATGGTTTGCTGCAGGCTGCAGCAGTGTGGTTTACCGCACAGAGTACATTATAATATACTGATATAGAGACCAATCTTCGGCGTTAAAATGGGTAACCGCTTACGCCTAGCTCCTAACGCCATCTGTTACCAATGGTAGGAATCTTTACTCGACCCATCTATAACCAGAGCTATATGTGTATATACGTATAGGCCATACGTATACGTACGTATAGGTACTTACTATCATAATTTCATGGATTAATCTACAGGTTATATTATACTGTAGGTTTTTTAAGGATATATAAATGAAACATGTTATTGATCAAAAGAGTTTATTTGTGTCTTTTAAAGCACCTATTTAACTTCTTGGCTCTTATTTGCAGATTGTCCTCATCATCATCAACCTGCCTCCTCCCAGCTAATATTTTATTGATATTTTTACAGTAATTAAAAACCATGCAACGAATGACAATGCTAATCAAATAATCTATTAATTTGCTTTTATGTGTTTTACATTTTATTAATTCAAAATCAACAAATATAACTATCGCTGTTTTAATTATTTCTTTTAAATTATATTTTTCAATGTTTTCTTTCATTATTTCATTTATTATATCTTGCATGTTTGAAATTAATTTTATGAATTCTTTGCTGGGAGTGCAAAGCCATCGTCGACCTGCATATTCCCTATATTTAATATATTCTATTTCATTTTGTGATGATAAATCATTGGTACATCCAGGGCAAGACTTAAAAATATGGGATTTTGTTTTTTTTAAAAAATATCCGCTCATGTATTGAATTGGAGCAATAATTCGGGGATCCCTTTCTTTTACCTCTAGTGGAGTAAAATGAAAATCGAAAATTTTTGAGAAATCGAATGAGGAGCAGGTCGACGTTGCTTTAGAATTTTCGTTAATGATGAGAGTGTGCAATGCATCGCAAAAGTCTCCTTCACAGTTACCGCGGGTGTGGACACTGCTTAAATTATTTATTAACAGTGTGGCGAAAGCAGATTCAAATTGATCACAGGTGGGGTTAGTGTTGCGACACCCTTGGCTTCTCACTGCGCCAAAGAAATTTTCCAAGGGGTCCTGATTAAGGTGTCGCAACCATACTGACGATATGTTAAAATCATCTTTTAATTTTTTTAACAAAGTTTGTAATCCTTTCAGTGTCCACACCCAATTCGTTACAGAGGGAACAGTTTCTTTTTTACCAGCCGAAGTTATAAATTTCATTGTTTTAAATATTTTTATGCCCTCCACCCACGTTTTATGGTGGACAGAGTTCGGCGTAGCAGGGCCCAGTAGGGGTTTGGCGTTTTTATTTTTCATTTGACTACCATTCACAGAGTCAAAAATGTTGTCCATGAAAAGCAGCAGGTCCGCAGTTTCCTTACACTCTGTAGGGAGAATGTTCTTATCTAAAACAAACAGAAAAAAAAAAACACAATTAAATGACAATACTCTATAAACAATGGAAATAATCCCAGCGTTTGCGTTTGTTTTGTATACTGTGCTTGATGTCCACTTAATATCCCAAATACAACAAATCCCATCCCGATTAATAAGTTTTTATTCATCGGGATAGGTTTTATTGTATTTTAGATTATAAGTGATCATCAAGAACAGTATACAAAATAGAGAACAAATCTTTGGGGTATTATTAAGTCTTAATAGTATAATTTATAGTGCAATATAGCAAAGTTCATGTTCAATTGGTCACAATCAATAATAATTATCCTTTTCACCCAGTTAGACATAACCGCGGGCAATGGCATACATAAATCTAATATTAATGGAAAACTAAATGTTAAATATTATTATGTCTATAGTAAATCGTTTTATCTAATTATGTATATAAAAAATCTCAATGACGTTTTGGAAAATTTTAATGGTCATTTATTTATATTAATATTAAAATGTTCACATTTTATTTTAAAAAATTATACATATTTCAATAACAAAATTAGACAAGATTTTTTTTCTCTATCCTAAGCTGACCGAGTATAGTAGGGAGAATACCAGTAAAAGTGGTAAAGTGGTCCCTCCCTCCCTGGTAGTTTTTTTTTGACAAGACTATTTAGATTATCGAAGTGGATTTATTTTAGTGGATTTATGGTAATAAATCCACTTCGATAATCTAAATAGTCTTGTCAAAAAAAAACTATAATATATAAATACAGTCATAATAAAAAATAAGACAATCATTACCTGCTAGATATCCCATGTTAGATGCCACAGTACAGCTGAATATTTGTGAGGCGAATTTTACCTTCATTTTGTTTAGTTTTTCAGGGTTGACGTGATTTTCTGTCAATTTTGGGATCAATCTAATACCCTTGTAACCTGGGTTTTCATCATACAGTAATTGCAAATGAGACCATTTTGCGGTTTTGGTAACACCTTCTTTTGTAGTGTATTCTAATTTTTTATCCATTAGGTTATTTCTAATTCCTTTGAGAAGGTGTGGGGGGTCATAGAGAGGTATGATTTCTTGTCCATTTATTTGAATTATGTTTTCTTTAGGTTCCTCTCCTTTTCTTAAATAGAGTCCTCTGGTCTCATTAACCAACAGTTTGAGAGCCTGTCTATTGTTGGTTCCCTGGTCACATACTGAAGCAACCACTATCAACCCTGCTTCTTGCAAACCTGTTACTACTTCTTTGATTTGTTTCGCCAGCTCGGGTCCCTTGGTTGCACTTGATGCAAATGTGTATGAAACTGCCTGTTTATAATTATAAATTAGACCACGCACCATAAAAACTTGGGCGTGATCTGCAAATTCACCCTTTCTTTCTTGCCCATTGTCAACAAGTCCTGTTATTTTATCTTTTCTCTCCTGAAATGTGATATTGGTCTTCAATGAAACTTCGTCAAACATTAGTAGACACAGCTTTTGTTCCATATTCATAAGATTAGCTTTGGTTCTCAGTTGAGAGAAAACATTTTTGTTAATCCCAGGCTTGAGATTACTCATTTGTAATAACTTTATGAGAGTTTGCTGAGCAGGCAAAATAAAAATCTTCCTGAAAAATCGATACCCTTTGGGACTTTGCTTGAAAATTGATAAAGCAGCAATTTTTTCCTGCAATGTAAAGCGTCGTCCTTTTTCCTTTTTTCGGTCCTCCCGCCATTGCATTTGCATTAATAATTTAGCAGTACTTGTGCAATTTTCTAGGGTATCTAAGACTGCAGGACTAGATGCAATTTTTTTTGCTGTTTTTATGTGTGCTGACTGTTTTCTTACTTTATTTTTTATTTTGCTTATTTTTATTCTTGCAGCAACAAGTTTTTGACGCAATTCTTTTTCCACATTTGTAAGGAATACTTTTTTTGTAGTTTTTCTGACTACTCCCTTTTCTCCTGTAAAATAGAAACAAAACATGTTAATGTGTGTTAGTTATTTCACATATTTTTAGTAACATTGTTTAATCGTAGGTAATCCTATCTAACTAATATTATAAATGCGAAAGTGAGTTTGTTTGTTTGTTACGCTTTCACACTAAAACAGCTGAAAGGATTTGGATGAATTTTGGCACATGGGTACAACATGACCTGGGTTAGAACATAGGATACTTTTATCCCGATATTCCCCTGGGATCGACACTTATACGGGTGAAACCGTGGGGCGCAGCTAGTACCTATTAATAAGGTTTTTTAATAGCCAAGTGACTTGGTTTTAAGAATCAAACTAAAGGATGTTTATCTAAAACAAAATAAACTTATTCATTTGTGTAGAAAGAAAACCAACAGCTATTATTATACATAAGGAGATATAAATTGGATAGGTTAATAATTTCAAGTAACCACAACGCAGCTCGCGCGAATCGCGGGCATTGAACTCGTGATCACCGTTTGGATTTTATTTTTTTCTGTCCCAAGTAAATCTCACAACACCTGGAAAGTTTTGCCACCTAATTAAAAAAGATGTTGCATAATAGGCTGCACTTTGCAATGTATAAATATAACAATAGTTTACCATTAATTTATTAAGTTGTTTCCATAAAATTTATTAAACTTACCTAGATTTTGCTGGTTCTTAATTTCTGGAGTACTTGAAAAAGGAACTTGTTCAAGCATCAAAGCCCCAGGATCTGCAATTAATAATTGTATGACTTTATAGCATATGTATGTTGCGCCAATGTTGTATTATTCATAATGCTTAAAAGCTTCATGAATGATGCTCTTTATTTAAACTAATATTTTATATAGAAAATATTTTTTTGTATGTTTGTAATGGATAAACTCAAAAAATATCTACTTAAACGATTTTAAAAATGATTTCACCTACAGAAAGCTACATTAACAGCAAGTAACATGGGCTGTATTTTATTGACTTCCACAAGAACGAAGTCAACAAAAATCGAAATAATGTTTAATAAAATCAGAAATAATAAAGACTTACTAAAAAGGCTAAAAGGCTTAAAATATAATTTATAAGTAATTAGATGAAATAAAGGAGATAAGACTTACCAATATTTTCTTTTTGTACTATATCCTTTCTATTGTTTGTTGATGTATGCGGCATAGATTCAAAATTTAAAGTGAGATCTGGAAGAAAAATACGTCATGATTATGTTAAAATTTTAAATAAATGCTTTTTATACATTTAAGAGTGTAAATACGTACCTGATGATGTTGATGGCAACTCCAGATTTGATTGTAATGGCTTTCTATTAACAGATGTAACTGTCTTCAGTGACAATGGTACTGAAAGAAAAAACACATATATCTAAATAGAGCCACAAATTACTAAAGCATCAACATGAATCCAAATCCATAAATCCTGCTCAACAAAGTACTCAATGAAAGCTGTTTAACTGTCAAAATGAAACCGATTCCTACTGTAAGTGTGTTACACAGTTAGGATGCAGGAATACATACAGTGTACATATTCCTTTATGACAGACGCCAGCAAGTCAAGCTACCCGAAACTGTCAAATTTTTCCAATCAACCTTAAACCTTAATACTTTAGAGATAAAGTTGAAAATCTATTAAAGAAATTTGACAGTTTGTAGTAGCTTGATGTGCTGGCGTCTGTACAATGATGATTTATACAAACCTGGTATATTTAATGTTGGCACAGCAATGTTGCTGATTTTGTTGTTACGGCATAGATATCTATCTTCGAAGTGTGAGCGACACACACGGCGGTACTTAAATATGAACTCGTTTTCCAAGCCCAAGATATCACCACCAATCGCATACAGCCATGTGTTGAAGCGTTCTCTATCTTTTTCAGGGTTTGGGAAGCCATGAAGCACTCGATGCATACCTAAAATAAATAATGTAGTCCTTAAATTTCGGAAATAACTAAGTTCGCAATCACTAATTTTGTTGTACTGTCAAGATCTCTAACAATAGTCAGGCTTAACAGCTTTGCTACAATATTCGTGAACTATGGGCCGATGGGTGCAAATCATAATCTTTTATTATCAAAAAGCCAAATACAATTTGCCCATCTCAATACAAATGGTATAGTATCAGTAATTCAGTGTGATTTGACCAAATATGACAATCTAAGAAGAAAGAAAGAAAAAGCAAAAAATCTGATGGTTTTTACCCCATTGGCCAAGTTCAGTTGCAGTGGTTTCATCATAGATAAATAATACCTACACGTTTTTTTTAAATCCCATAACTCAAGATCTAGAGGGTCATGGAATTCATAATTTAAGGGACCAAATCCGAAATCGCGAAAAACAAACAGGTGTTCCCTACATTTTCACGAGATAAGCGAAGATAAATGTAGGGAACAGAATAAAAGACACGTTGTTTAAAACAAGTTTGTATTCTGGCAGTGTGATGAAGATGATTCTATAATGTCGAATTCATAGATAACTTTTATCAACTAAAGTGACCATGGGATCCTGAGTCCCCACGCGGAACAAACTATAAATATGATGAATTGACTGGTACAGAGGCCCGAAAGTTCCCAGCCGTATTTCACGGTATATTTTTCTTGGGAACTTTGGGGCTTCCAGCCCGTTCCGCCTTTGTGCCATAATAAACAGTTTTTACATAAAGCAAGCAAGTAAAATAATTAAAATGAAATCTGACATACCTCCACTCTCCTTGCACCCTGGAACACAGCAGTGCTTGTCCGAAGACATGGTGCACTACAACAGATGCACTAAAAGAGTCCTATCTCAACTAAAACACTAAACCAGAGTCCTATCTCAGTTTTGGTACAAAATCACATAAAATGCCTTTCTGGTTCTGGTCACAATTTGATTAGCCGGAGGAACTGAAGCTCAACTCGACGACAAAATCAAATGCACAACGAAACACAGAAAGATCACAAAAATGTCGCAATTCGCATGAAAATCCGGCGCAAGCGTTAGAGATCAGCAGGAGCAGACATTTGCATTGGGGCTACCAGTTTATTGATAAATAGACCACCAATAAAATTCTACCATTGCTGCATTCTACGGGAGTAAAGTTATGATCGGTAATGTTACACACTTTCGTAATATTTGTTATTATTTTCAAAAAGACAATCAAACGTCTTATTAACAAATTTGTACTATTAGAATCTTTGAAATTGAAAAATAATTGTCACAAATTTTGATAAAATCTACTAATTTAGTAGCAATCAGCCACACAAAATGTTCGACTTTGTCGTGCCATCTGTTAGAATTTTAATGAACATTAGTGCAGAGCTGCCATCTCTAATTCATAGTGAGCAACAAAGCCATTTACGTCACACTATAACCCGACAAAATAAAAAAACACCTTTCAACTTGTTCGCATAAGGACCAATAGATATTCGTGATTTAGTATCATTGTAACCACTGCCTTCCCCAGTTTTTTGTACTAAGATTGAACCACCTGGTTTACCGTTTGCTTACATCGGCTTTCATGCATTGATTTGCAGATATATTTGTGAGAAATTGTCTGTTGTATTGTATCTGGGATTTCGGAAGTCGTATTGGATATTTTGTATTGAATTCCAATGGATTCGCGAACGTTGACGCTTTGAAACACTAAAATGCTTTACTAAGACAACACAGTGATCCTTTATTGTATACTTTCCTAGCAAACATGGAAAAAATATTTCTGAAACCTGTACAACCTAAAGTTTTCAAAGCGATCAAGGATTTAGACATTACTGCCATTAAGAAATTCACACTAGATGAACTCAGACCTATAATACCATGTCTCGTTCGTATGGCACTTATTGCTCCGCTGGACACAACCAGAGCTTGTGGTGAAGCTAAGAAAGATGTGCTTACTTTGCTATCCGGTATAGACCTAGTTAATTTTATTGTTTCTCTCTTGTCTATTGAATTTAATGCATTAGAAACGGATGTCAAGAAAGAACAACAAATGAGGTAAGGTATTGGTGCATTGTATCTTTCCCAGATGTGTTCCTAATACTCCGAGATTTAATATTTCTCTATTTCAGACTAAAAAGTGGATCGCAATGCACAGAAACATTTCTTATACAAAGTATAACCAATGGCATAACTAATGATTTTGAGCAGTCTGATTCGTCCCGGCGAGTTCGCCTGATTATATCAGAACTGTTGCTCATGCAAGCACAACTAGTTGAGTACAATCAAAGCAAGAACACCAACATTGAGTGTTGTGTGAAGCCATCAGAATTGTTTGACAATGAAGTGTACTTGGAAGAGATTTGTGATGTCATCAACATTAGCCTTGCAGAGCTGCCGAACTTACTCAATGTTATTGACATTGTCGAAGTATTGTTATATGTCAATAAAGGTCCTATATTGATATCATGGGTAGTAGCTAATATGCCTGATACATTACAAGAAGGTGGGTTTTATAATCATTTCATCATTCAAAGTTCACATTTTAAATTATCTGCCTGACTACTTAATTGTTTGTATATTAATCTAGAGGTACTGTATGATTGTGCCTGTGACAGCTCACAAATTCTAAAAAAATTGACTATGGATTGGTTAAATTAAAGTTCCAGTGATAAGTTATTATTGCAGCTTGTACAGCGGGCCCATTTAATTAGTTTACATAGCGCATACATCGGTGACTGTCTATGTTCTATGTTACGGGTTTGGTTTCCGCACTTAGTCCTTCAGGTGGACCATTGTGCCTGGGCCATAGCGGCCGTCGGTGGTTATTCCAACCAGCCCACCTCCCTCCAGAAGCTTATTAGGTCTCCTGGTCGGTCGAGAATATCTGTGTAGGATTTTGATGTCCCAAGGGTTTCTGATCTAATCTGGGTGACGCCTTTGCATTCAAAGAGCATATGCACGACGGTTTAATCAGCCTCCATGCAAGCTCTGCACAGGGGGATGTCCGTTATGCATATTGTGTGGAAGTGTTTGTTTAGTGAGCAGTGTCCTGTGATGGTCCCCGTCACCAGGCGCAGGCCTTTCCTGCCCAGTTGTAGTAATCTTTTGGTTAGCTTGCCATCTAATGATGGCATGGCTTCCTTGGACTGCCTGCAGCCCGGTGACGAGGACCATCAATTCTCTGGTTGTGTGTCGGTGTGCTTCTGAAGCCACCTGCGTAGTTGATTGAAGGGAATGGACACTACTGGTTCCGGTCCGTAGACTGGCGTGCTAGATGCCCTTCTGGCCAGCTCGTCAGCCCCGTCGTTACCTAGTGTTCCACTGTGCCCTTTTATCCTTTGTAGTGTCACTGTGTTGCGGTTCGATACAGTTACCTGTTCAAGCGCCTTGTGATATTCTAGTATTAGATTTGATGTGATGCATCGCTTCTTTAGGGATTGGAGGACTGAGGCGCTGTCAGACAGTATACGGACATGGCTGTCCGTAACTCTCCTGGCTGCTATGGCATGGGCCGCATGTATTATACTCACAAACTCCGCTTGGTAGACCATGTTGAGCATTCCTAGCGGCCTCCAGCCCGCTAGGAATGCTCTCTATATATGTTATGTTGAGGTCGTGTGAGAAAATTCCGACTCCAGTTCCGCAGTCAGTCTTTGATCCATCAGTGTAAACTCTCAGCTCTCCCAGGCCTGATTAGTCGCACTGCTCCTCTTTAAGCACTAGTTGTAATGCTTTTGGAAGCAGTATTGCTTAGGGGCTTTGTCGCAGGCTGATGCCATCATTGGCTGCCGTTTGATCGCCTCGTCCTTTAGGCGTATGTGCTTGATCCTCGAGTCTTTGCTTAGAGTTCCTGATACATGGAGTCGGAAAGCAGACAGTGCCGCCTCTCGCACGATGAGGTGTAGGGGAGGCAATCCAAGCATAGCCTGTAGGGCAGCGGTGGGTGCAGTTCTCATGCAGCTAGTGATTGCCAGATTGAAGACCTTACTTCATAGGATCATCGGTGACTGTCATTATTATTGTGTGGGTATACGTACGGTATACCTAAATAATGCTAAGGTTTGTATTTGTTCACATTCGCTTAGCAAATATGAACATTATTTGCATAAAAATAAGGTTCATATTCGTCTACTAATAAAAATAAATTCGACTAATAATGAGTCGGCAAACCTTCGCTTTCTATCACCATATTGTTCTCCCAATTAAATTAATGTATGACCTAGCAAACTGTAGTCGTTTTTGTCGGTGCGCAGTGGACAGCAAAATCTTCCGCGCTGGCTTGCTGCAACGTAAACCAGCTGAATGTAGGTGATTTCTCACAGTTTGTAAGCACACATTATGTGCTGTTGCTGTTACGCGGGTGGACAAGAAGGGATCAGCCTTGTGCCTTGCCACGATGTTGTGATGTCGAGCCAATGAATTTGCCTTTAGTTTTGGCCCACGTCGAAGATGTTCTACTTCTCCTGACTCCGCATATCGGAGAACCCATGACTACACGGTTCTCCTCTGTAGATACAAAACAAAACAGTATTTAAAATACTTACCTATAATAATAGCTAATATTATAACAAATAAATATATAAACCTACTATATTTATATACTGTGTATATAAGTATATATAAATAAATAAACAGTATACTTTATACATGTGAGTCTTTATAAAGTGCACATATTAAAAAGGGTGAAACTATAAACAATTTTATTGACGGAAAAAATGTCAAAAAATATCTAAAAAAAAATTAAATGTTTATGGACTTTTATTTTTTTTTACTCTCGTCTTGGTACCATGCAAACAAACTGTTACTACTTTTAAACTAAATGTGATATTAAAAAAAAAAAAAAATTAATAATGATCTCTAATAATAGGCCGAGCTAATAAAGCCATAATTTTTTGAAAAATAAACCTCATAAATTAATTATTAATTATTTTTTGAAGAAAATTTACCATTTTTCTACCAATTTTTGCAATAAATGTAAAATTTATCAAAGAAATGTTTCTTTTTTTTAGATTTTTTTTACTCTTTTTCCGTCGATAAAATTGTTTATATTTTCACCCTTTTTAATATGTGCACTTTAGACTCACACTGTATACTTATATAAGTATAGGTAGGTATATCTTATTAATATTACTTATAATATATACAATACATGCGCATACAATTAAAATACTTATATGTTTTAAATATACACTGACATTAGTAAACATAATAATCTATTTTATTATTATCTATTTTTATTTACGTTATTCGAACGCTTTTCTTTAATCTATCTAAAGGCCCGTGCCGTAATGGGACAAAAATGGGCTAGACCAAGTTAATTTTATCGTAATCATCTGCTTTTGAAATTTATTAACTTTAACAATAAACATAATATTTAGAAATTTCTAATAATAAATGAACTACAAATGGTCAAAATAAAAATCTTAGACAAAATAAAAAACTATAATACATTTATGATAATTTATCTATATTGTAACTATGGTAAGTATTGCACTTCAGTTACATTAATTTATTCCTAGGAAAACATTGAAAGGTGAGACACTCTTCTCACCTTTCAATGTTTACCTAGTTTAAGTTGAAGTAGGTATAATATCAACGTAATATCAAACTGTTACTCATCGATATCATTAGGCGCCTTGTAATTTCACATACCTATAGAAACGTTTTGCTCATGCAGAACGATTTAGTTCTGCCTTTTTTAACAATATTAAATGTCGCATATACACAGAAATAAATCTGCACACGAATACGAGTAGCAATCAATAAACTCAGTAATGCAAATATGTACTTGTAGACTGACAACAAAGAACGCTCATTATCATAAAATAGGGTGCTTGAAAACAATTTTTTTAAATTGTCTAAACAGTCAAAATAAAATGGCTTCCGTCTGTCTCAAACGTTGCAAACTTCACTACTCATCCATGAAAGGGATGAAATCATTATAAATTCAACTTTTAAGTAATGTTTAAATAAAATAATGAATACAAAAAGAAAAAGACATTTGCTGCACACATGATTTGAACTTACGACTTCTCGTTCACTGATCAAAGACGATAGTCATTGCGCCAAGGTCGCTATAATAATATTGATGCGAAATATTATATCTCATTCAGTAACATCAATAAATGATTACTATCGTGCCATACGCACACTACTAAACACAGAGCTCGCTCGTTTTATTTGGTGTTTGTGTGCATAACCGTGACTTCACCCACACATATAACATACATATATACTAAATAGCTTGTTCGATTGTACAACAATTTAGTATGCCATTTTTTCCTTAGCAGTCAAAATTTATGGAATTTCATGAAAACTTCAATGAAAAGCTTGAAGTTTGCAAGTTTCACAAGCAGCATTGTATCATACATGGTAGTGGAATAAGAGAACTGTTGTAATGACCATAACTTCAATTTGTTTCTCTTGTGTTTCAGTGGCTGAATCCCTTGTAATGAATGCTGATAGAAGTGAGGAAGGTGGCATTAGAGCTAAGACTCTGAGCACCCTGTGTGCAGCCTGCCCCCACTTGGCAGCTGCAGTTAGGGCTAAAGCAGCATCAGCTTCCAGGTTGCCTTCATTGGTCATCACCCTCACCTTGATACACCACCAGGATGACTTGGTAAGATACTTTTTGGCAGCTTTACCTAACTGGGAAGAATCCATATTCAAATAAATAAACCCAGGACGAAACTATTTTCGACTGAAAAAACCAAACAAAAGTACTTTTGACTGTCCTAGCAATTTACTTAAACCTTAGACCTTTTAGGTTAGTAGGTTTTTTTAGTCTTTGAAATACATACTTCTATTTTTTTCGTAGTGGTTCTGAAAATCTGAATAGCTATTTATTTTTTGTAATGTATTTTTCTGGTTTACAATAAAGACAATGCACATATTCTTACTTAAAGAGTAGGATACTTTCATTGTAGAATACATGTTATGTATGTATTTTATAATGCATGCCCTTTTACAGTGAACACGTTTTTTTCCTATGGTATTGGCAGAAACTTCAGAATGCCTCTTGCTTTGCTGGGACCCTTAAATTTTAGGATTTTCTCTTATTTCTCTGCACTACACTAGTAGGTTTGTAAAATGAAAATATAAAACAACATCATAATTTCTGAACAGGTTTCATTCATGTCTGGACTTTTACTTGGCTCTGATCAGACAACAAGAGCATGGTTCGCGACATTCTTACGTAATTCTCACAAGCGAGCCAAAGGCGATGGACATGCAGCCTTAACTAAACTTCGCCAAGAATTACTGAACAGGCTGAAAGATGCTACTGCCGGCGTTGAAGCATCAGCGTTATTGAGGCTGTACTGTGCTCTCAGAGGCATCGCAGGAATAAAGTTTCACGATGATGAAGTTGCCGGTCTCTTGAGACTTGTAACCCAGAAGCCACCACCTACTCCAGCTGGAGTCAGATTCGTTTCCTTGAGTCTTTGTATGATCCTAGCCTGCCCCTCACTCATGGGTATGTATTAACCTAAAAATTTATGCAAATGCATTAAATTTCACCAACATAGATGAAATACATCAATCACTTTGTAATCATACTATCGCCATTAAACCTACCAATATAAAATTCTCAGCAGATTTACATTCAAGGCAATTTTAAAATACATTATACAATATTTTATTACTTTCTAGCTGCCCCTGACCATGAAAAGAAAGCCATAGAGTGGGTGCAGTGGTTGGTCAAAGAAGAAGCTTACTTTGAGAGGTAATGAAATACAATGATGTAATAAATGTACGATGAATGCATTGAAGCAACTACAAATGTTTTTTCTATTCTGTTACAGCAATTCCGGAGTCACAGCATCTTTTGGCGAAATGTTATTGTTGATAGCTATACATTTCCACTCTGGACAGCTGACTGCCGTGGGTGAACTCGTTTGCGCAACGCTGGGAATGCGCGTACCTGTGCGACCCAACGGGCTCGCGAGAATCAAACAAGCTTTCACACAAGAAATATTTACAGAACAAGTACGAAATAATATCACTTTGATTACCTCCATGTCATAATAGCAATAATTTGTTGAAATTTATTGACTTTTATATTCTTTTGCCTTATTTTTTATATTTCAGGTTGTAACAGCCCATGCCGTCAAAGTGCCGGTAACAGCGAATCTCAACAGCAATATACCAGGCTATTTGCCTGTTCACTGTATTCACCAACTATTGAAATCTCGAGCATTTTCGAAACATAAAGTCCCCATAAAAAAATGGATATATCGACAGATATGTAACTGCACTGCACCCCTGCATCCGGTTATGCCAGCTTTAGTTGAAGTGTATGTCAACTCTATCCTTATTGTTAACAACAAAGGCACTAACGAATATGTAAACAAGCCAATTATTGAAGAAGAAATCAGAAAAGTTTTCAGAAACTCGATTTTCGGTGCTAATTTCGATGTGCAAAGAAAACCATTTGCACCAATGGAAATCGATAATGGAGAGTCAATCGAGGAAAACATAGAAAAGCCAACTTTAGCATCTCAGTTGCTCCTAATTTACTACCTTCTACTGTATGAAGACGTAAGACTGTCCAACACAGCCACACTTATGGCTAATGGGCGTAAAGTAAAGAGCTACTCCGCAGCTTTTCTATCTGAATTACCGATTAAATACTTACTACATCAAGCCCAGAAAGACCAGATGAGTTACGGTGGTTTATTCAGCCCCCTCCTTCGTCTGCTGGCCACTCATTTCCCTCAACTGTCTCTAGTAGATGATTGGATGGACGATCAAGTATTTGGTGATTTGAATCGTCACCAAATCGATATAAATCTTTCGGAAATAGCCATCAATGATGCATTCCGAACCATTGAAGAAAATCCTTACAAGACGGGAAAGATTTTAAAAGCTATGCTTAATAAAAATCCTACAGATATATGGCCTTATGCAGAAACATTTGTTAAATATTTCAAAAGCGTACTTGGAGATCAAGTGCCGCGACACATCCAAGAGTTATACCACGAAGTTTGGTTGCGTCTCAATACTGTGTTGCCACGATGTCTGTGGATTATGACAATCAATGCCTTATTGGACATCAATGGTGGCGTCAAGAATGTTACTATCACCCAAGAGAATGTTTTAGTAGATCCACTACAAGTTTTGCGTTGCGACATTCGGGTATTTAGATGTGGCCCTATTTTGAAAATAATTCTTAGAATTCTAGAAGCTAGTTTAGCTGCTTCAAGGAGCCAACTAAGTCGACATTTACTAGATAAACCTCTGCTCGAAAAAAGCGGCCAACTGACGTCAGACGCAGAGAGGGAAGAATTAAAGAATGCTTTAGTAGCGGCACAGGAGAGTGCCGCCCTACAGATATTACTGGAAGCTTGTCTGGAGACGTCAGAAGACGAGGCTAAACCTGAACTGATGTGGTCTCTTCGTGAAGTTAGAAGCATCATTTGTTCTTTCCTACATCAAATATTTATCTCGGAACCATCACTAGCTAAACTGGTACACTTTCAAGGGTATCCCAGGGAGTTACTGCCGGTCACAGTTCAAGGAATACCTTCAATGCACATATGTTTGGACTTCATACCAGAACTTCTTAGTCAAGCGTCACTCGAAAAGCAAATATTTGCTGTAGATCTCGTGTCACATTTATCTATACAGTACGCCTTACCAAAAGCTATGTCTATTGCGAGATTATGCGTGAACACTTTGTCGACGCTTCTGTCGGTTCTACCAAGTGACTTGCGATTGGAACTGTTCCAACCAGTACTAAAATCTCTAGTGCGGATCTGTACTGCATTTCCTTCTCTATTAGAAGATATAACTTCCCTGTTATTACAACTCGGGAGAATATGCGAGTCTCAGGCGTCTCTCGGTCACTGCTGGAATGATACTAGTATACTAGGCGAAGGAGCCTACGTACCCTCGGAAGTGCAACCAGAAACAAAGGTTCTAGTTGCTGAAGTTTTATGCCGAGACATAAAAGTAACAATGTCTGAAATAGTTGAAAAAGCACTATTGAATGATAAGTTGTATTAATAAAATTAATAAAATCGACACATTATTCGTAAGTTGAAAATTATTTTAATAAGTCTATTTAGCATATATTTTATTTTATCATCATACTCCGGACTGCCCTCATCCCAATTTTTTTGGGGTTTGCTAAGCATGTCTTCTTCCTTACTTCTATATAAATAAATAAAATAAAAATAATATTCGTTTAATTCAGACTATTTAAATGTCCATATTTTAATAAATTACTTACATTATCTTAAAACTTTGTTAGTACATAAAAATCAAAACAAATTATTGAAAATAAATTAAAATTATATTCAAATAAATAATTAAAAATAAATAAATTAGATGAAATTGAAATAAATAATTGAAAATAAATAAAAAATTAAATTGAAAACATATATATGTACAATATTTCGTCATATCGTCAGTAGTCACCCTCCCGTTACATTTTATTACATGTTTCACACAGTCCATCCAACATATCTTTTATGTTCCCCTACACTTATAGACTATAGATATGGAGATTTTTTAATATGAATGGCTATAAGTTATAGCCATCTACATAAATATTCGAAATAATCTGTATATTTATCCAGAACGATATTTCTGTTCAGGTAGGTATATCTTATTTTTACAGAATCCGAAATTAACAACCACCATTTTAAAATCCAACTTTAATACATTACAAGCAACATATTTGATGGTTCAACAGAATTTTGCAATTCCAACTGTCTATACATCCAAGCGCATTGGTTCCTTGCTGCGTGGTTTCCGATGTCGTGGTATAATTGGGCCTGAAAACATACCAGTAAAAGTGCTAAAAATACAAAATTACAACCAATGATATAAGTAAAAAAGGGATAGAAAAGTTATACGCGCTCCGCAAGTGACACGATAAAACTTGGCTAGTTAGCAAACCTGAACTCAGTGTCGCGCCGGCGGCAACGGAAGCAACGCTTATCTTTTTCGCCTATAATTACAACATACACTAATAACTCTAACCCGAATGAGTACATGATTCTGCAACACTGCGTTAAAAAAATAATATTCCACCGCTGTGACACAGACATCTGTGAGTGTGCCGTAATCCAACACGCGGGCCCAGTGCGGGTTGGTTGAACTGCGGTATGGTTGGCCATAAAATATGTAAGCTAAAGTCTAAGGAGCCTTTGCTTATATTAAAAAAACTTTGTTAATTAAGTACAAGCCAAAAATTTAGCTTACCTGTAAATACCACGTTTGTAATAACCGAACATGAGCGCCAACTTTGGAGAAATTCTTTTTGACAAATTCTAACGCTTCACAACACGACTGCAGGACTTGCAGACGAGCTTCACCACACGGCGCCGCAGTTGCGATCCGACACTTCGTGTACAGCAACATAGCTAAAATTAAATGGAATGCTTAGAAAATAAACCTGCTACTAAAATCTAAATGGATTCAGTAACAGTTCTACGACATTCGTTTTTCAGATGGACGATTCACTTTTGATAGTTTCGTCAATACTCAATACTTTATTGCGTTCCATAGTGTACATTAGGTCTTATAAATAAAAATATAGCAGAATCACTATGGACCCTGTCGGGCACAGCAGAGGTAGTAGGAGAGAGGAAGAGGGCTTGGTATATAATTTTGGTAAATGGTCCATGAACAAGTATTTTTGTATAATTATATAATATAAGTATTCTATATATTTTTATATTATATTTTATTGAATTATTAATATTTTGTTTATTATTACAAATTATTATTTTATATATTATTATTAAAACTGTTATATGTGTCGGTACTCAATAATTATATTATTATATATCGTCCGTTTCGTTTGAGATAGATTTTATGAGTGAGTGAGATTTGATTTTTTTGATGAGTGTATAATATAGTTTTGTCATGTACGGACGCCAGCAGGTCAACCCACCCGAAACTGTCAGATTTACCCAACCAACATTGAACCTAATGCTTTAGAAATAAAGTCGAAAATCTATTAAAGAAATCTGACAGATTGTAGTAGCTTGATGTGCTGGCGACTGTACTGTCTTATTTTGTTAGTTTTTAGTTAAGTGAGTTTATCGTCAAATGAATCTTTTATTGTGTAGGTAATATCAGTTCGGTTCCAGAATAAGTATCGTATATATTTTTATATTATATTTTATTGTTGTGTTAATATTTTATATATTAATAATTTATATATTATTATTAACTCTGTTGTATTATATTTTATTTTTATATTTATTTATGTATTATTTTTATATTATTAATTATTGTGTCGGTCCTTAATAATTATATTATTACATTTTTCGTTAGAGATAGATTTTAATGGGTGTATATAGTTTTGTCATGTACTGTCTTATTTTGTTAGTTTTTAATTAAGTGAGTTTATCGTCAAAGAATTCTTTTATTGTGTAGTAACATTTAGTTTCCAGGAAGCGTCTTAATTTGTGTAAAAACACATTGGTTTTAATTTCGTTTGTTAAGATTTTAGGTAACTTGTTGTATATTTTTACTGACATAGCGAGAGGGCCTGTTGAGTGCATTTTTAGTCGAGATGTAGGTAAATTCAATCTAGTTTTGTATCTTAAGGTGAATCTTGTTTGGATATCCTGGCGAGTGGTATAGTAGTCTGGATGTTTTCGTACAAATTTGCAGATTTCGAGAATGTATAAGCAAGTTAGGGTGAGTATCTTGTGTTCTTGGAAGTGTGGTTAACAACTGTCAGTCTGTTCAATGTTTGTCATTATCCGAATTAGCTTTCGTCGACAGAACCTTTCAACGTTGAACGATTCGATGACACAAATGTTCGTCTATCCCCACGTTAAACTAGTCTCCACATGTTTTAGGTGTAAGCAATAAACGAAAACAGTACTAAATGTAAAATAAATGTCGTAGAAGTGTTTCAGAATCAAATAAATGTTATTTTATACTGTTCAACTTTACCTCGCGCCATGTCGTACGCGCTGCCATCTGCCATAATAGTAGGCAGAGCTTTCCTAACAAGAGATAAGGCGTTTTTCGCACATCCCATGCTCAGTTGTACATTAGCTAAATGCATTTCAGCTGTAGCAGCTAAATTGTGCAAATGGTATCCCTTTGCTAACCACAAGGCTTCATTCAGCAACATTATATTTGTAGATTGAATATTACTAAACGAGTGCTGGACTTGTGACATCAATATCATGGCTTTCACTCTCAGAGATACAAAGTGTAGGCTGTCATCCTCAGTCTTGCAGTAATCTAAGATGTCGTACAAGGATTCCAGCGCTTCGGTCGGGTCGCCCTTCAGATAATACATCTCGGCTTTTAGAATTTGGCTCTCCCATCGATCTGAGGACGCCAACTGTCTGATACTCTGATCAGCTTCCTCCCATTTACCTATAAACGGTATAATATAAGGCAAACATAAAAGATCATTTTACGGGTCAAAGTTTATACAGGGTCAAATTAAATTAGCTGACGAAACTTCACAGACGTAATGGACATCAATATCTAATCACACTAAAAGAAACAAAAACGTTTTATATTCCTATTGTTCAGTTAACTACGAGTCTCTTCGAAATCTTTTTGTTTTTAACCGACTTCTAAAAAAGGAGGAGGTTCTAAATTCGGATGTTTGTATTTTTTTTTTTGTGTGTTCGCGCATAACTCCGTCGCTTGCCAACCGATTTGAAAAATTATTTTTTTGTTGGAAAGTGTATACTTTCCAACAGTAGTTTGGTTTTTAAACCAAAATTACTGGTAAAAATTACAACTTAAAAGTGAAAAATAAAAACGTTTTCACAAAAAAAACAACCGACTTCCAAAAATTACACTACAAAGTGAAAAATAACTTTAATTTCGGAAGTCGGTGGCAAACATCGAAAATGCGAACCCTACGATGCATTAGACATTTTTTTTGGAAGTCGGTTGTTTTTTATTTGCAAAAAAGTTTTTATCGTCATTACTCATTAGATAAGTACCGATATCGATTTTTATCACGTCTGTGAAGTTGCGTTAGCTAATTTAATTAGACCGTGTCGATGGAGTAGTATCGTGGAGCTACAGACCGGCGTTGAGCGCCCGCTCGGCGTGGGAGCGCGTGGCCACGGCGCGCGTGCGCGGGCAGCGGCGCCGCGAGCCCAGCGCCTGCGCCAGCGCGCCCGCGCCGCGCCACGCCGCGCACGCCGCCGCGCCCGCGCCGCCCAGCGCCAGCGCCTCCGTGGCGTGCCACACGCTGCCGCTGCCCACGTTGCACTCTGCGCGGAACACGACACGGTCAATAAACTGAACACTCATGATCATGTTAAAGCGGCAATCTATACAGATAAATACTTTTTTGTTGTTGATTTTTATTTATAGGGATTTATGGACACATGCGACGTTCGATCCCATCGTATTTTGGTGAATACTTAAAAGTTAAAACCAAACGAGACTCTGTTCTATATCTTTCTGCACCAGACACCTAAGTTGTAATTTCAGAAATATACCCTAACATCATTACACCCAGTAAAGTCTATCAAAATAAACGAGAGGCAAGGCGTCCGTCGCCTCGCTTACGTAGGGTCGTCCCTTCACTCCGCCGGAGGTGCTGAGCCGATCCGGTTGCGTAACCACGTTTAGTTGACGCCTGGTTGGCGACGAGCTAATGATGTGGAGTGCTTATATGTGTACGATGAACGGGACCTTTAAAGTGGTAGTCCCAATCTAATACAATTTATCATCAAAATTTAAATAAAATAATATGGTCACATACTGGTGTTAAGATCCAGTAGAAGTTGGCATGCCACCGACGCCATTTCGGTCTTTCCATAGAGAGCCCATAAAGCGGCCGTGTTCGCGAGCCCGGCCATCGTGAGGTCGGTCATCGAGTGCAGGTAGTTGATGGAGTCGCCTCTCATGATGACCTGTAAACATTACAATAATACAAAGTAGGTACAGCAGAAATAGCCAGCTTCCAGTATTTGATTGTTTTATATTTTATAGCAAAAGTAGATGTTCAAAATCAGAAATTCAATACTAATGAACGGAGTTCGCGTCAGAACTGTGTGGCGTCGAAGTGATTCAAGAGTATGTGATTGTAAATTATATCAAACATTTACTACTAGTATAGCTGCCATTATAGCTGCGAACTCTGTTCATTAGTATTGAATTTCTGATTTTGATCATCTACTTTTGCCGTTGACTGTACAAGTAAGTATATATACGTGTATTGTAGGATGTTACAGAAATAATAATTCCTATTATTTAAGGTGGATGCTCCAAGGTAGCCCGCGAAATTCAAATTTTCTTACGTTTTTTACTATTTGCTGGTCAGTACTAAGTTGTATGTTGATTAAAATATGATTCGCGGTCGTAACAAATATGTATTTACAGAATTATAATCATGAGAATCAGCAATACAACTTGTTAAGTTAGCATAATCCTAAAATGTCAAGATTTCATGAAATAGTCATTCAGTAGGATTACTTGATCTTAGAGAGTTGTATTGAGACTTTAATGATTATAATTCTGTAAATACATATTTGTTACGGCCGGGAATCATATTTTAATCAACGTACAACTTAGCACTGACCAGCAAATTGCAAAAAAACGTAAGAAAATTTTTGAATTTCGCGGGCTACCTTGCAGCATCCACCTTAACTACGTAGTACGTTTGTATTGAGTATATTCAGTCAGAATTGAGTTGGTATTAATTAAGCGCCAGTCAACCTGCGACGCATCTTGCCTGAAATATATACGCTGGCTTTGCGCCATTGACAGCGGCGTGTTGTGCGAGCAGCTGTGCCGCTGCGGCCGTGTGGCGCGGGTGCGAGGGCGCGGCGGCGGGCGGTGCGGCCAGCGGCGCGGCCGGGGCCCCGGGCGGCGGGTCGCGCGGGGCCCGCGTCAGCAGGGCCGCACGGCGCGCGCGCCCGCCCGCCAGCGCACCCCACGTGGCCGCGCCCACCAGACACGCGTAGTCCGCCGCCTCCTGCGCACGCGCCAGAGCCTCACGCACCGCCTCCATCGCCACCGCCCTGATGACACGAATGTGACACATCAATATGCGATTTCACAGGGATTGAATGTGAAAGAAATGTAAAAATAAAATCTAGGTTTTTATTTTTCTCGAATCTTTACGTCAATTTAACTTCGTCCTAAATGTTTAAGTCGGCGCAACAGCGTTTCTAAACTCTTACTTTTTCCACATAAATCATAGTTTACTCCATCTGCCCTACTCCATCACTCCAAAGGCAAGGCATAATATTTGTCGAGCTGGAAACACAGTTTCTCACCTGTGGCCGAAATGAGTATGCATCGCCGCCCTGTTTAGAGCTGCGTAGCGGAAGTTCTTGTTCCTATCATTGCCTGTATTGGTTCCCGACGAGTTGAATATGGTGCGATCGAAGTAATTATACAAGGAGTCCTGGGCACCACTGAACTCCTTTGTGCGGATACAGTTAAGAAAACTGAGAAAATGCTGAAAAAATACATTACTACATATTAAAAATTGGACTATGTAGAATGTAGGCTAATAAGCTTGGGAAATATATTTTAATCATAATTCCTTATTTTAATCATTGCCAGTACAGAAAGACTCCACTTCAATATATACCCCTACTTACAATATCAGGATATTCAGGTATATCATTAATTATTTGTATAATTGTCTTCTGTAACTGTCTGGGCGGCATTGCTTTGTTCTCATTGATTTGTAACAAATTAGCTTGTTGTGCTGTAAATAGTTCTGCTTGCTTTCTAGACCACTGGCATTCTTCAAAACTGCTGGAATCATTAAAAAAAGAATAACAATATTGTTTTACATTTCATCAAAAGTAGCAGTTTCAGGGACTGTTTTAAATGTGAAAATGTCCAAATAGAAACAGTATAACTCAATTTTGTGAACAACACTATAACTTACTTGTCTCTGTCTATTATATGCATTCGCATTGACAACTCCAATGGTTTAGATTCGTCAGGTACTGGTGATGTGGATGTGGTTTGCTGCTCCATGTTGTTTAATTTCTGAAATAAAAAACCTTCAAGGTAAATCAACTAGGATAAAGGGGATACATTGAATAAAAGAAAATAAAAGATCATCTTTCATTAGTATGTTACCTCCTTGCTTAGCGATCTCATCATCAAGCCAGGCCTGCCTCTCTGATAATACAGACAAAATGACTTGTACAGTGATACCACTTGCACAAAAGTTAATCTATCTAAGTGTAGTAATATTCTTCTTAAATATAGTCCTGAAAGTCAAAATTGGAACATAAATTAGTATAACTACAATGTTACAACATGCAGCCAAAATATAGATAAAATATGTTTTTACCTAATACACTGTACCTAGCCATGATACAAGGATTAGACTCGATCATCAGCTTGTCGATCGTTGAAGTAACACAGTCCATTAAAGCACTCACTCCGTTAACATAAATATTCTGGAGACGCACACAAAAGTTCTGTAGGTGGACACTCAGTAGATTATAACGCCCATCAGTAAGTAAGGCCTCCAATTCTTTAAACTCCATATCCGGACACTATAACAAGATAAGATGTTCAGCAAAAGTAATTAATGTATCAGCTTAATTAATGATAGGTGTAGCTATTAGTTGATTCATAAATATTGTTCTTATTTGTATTAGTAACCTATGTATTAGTACCTGAATTAGTTTCAGAGCAAGCATACAGAAGTCCTTTCTATATTTAGGTGCCACTGTGCAATCTATCATCTTGTTTGCTGAAACATTTAAAAAATACACGACTCAGAAATAGTCTTACAATACCAACATGGAATACAGTCCATGCGGAACAAAAGGATGGAATCCATTGTAAATAAAATTCGAGTAGATATTGTAAATAAATCATTTGCTACATGCAAATAAATACCTTCAATTTTCAACAGGCCATATTCCCTAATAAAAGCTACTACTGCTATTTTGTGAGGAGTGATATTTTCAATATTACCCTTGACATTAATTAGTTTCATAAAATCTATATTATCACTTCCTAACTCCATTTTTACTGGAACAAGGAACAAATAAATATAGACTAAACCGCTCCTGTAAAGAAATCTTTTCTTTACCCGTGTCAAAATGTCAAACTCAAATTATAAACAAACAATGTTCCACAGATTCAATAATAGTAGAGATCAGTGTATAGTCTATGGTAGAGATGATCATAACTTGTTCCCCACTTCAATCAACCTCTAATAAACAAGTAAGAGTTTAGTCTGTCTACGGTACTTGTATAATATAGGTCAGTGACTTCAATTTTGTTATAACCTTTTGGCTACAACCTTGGCTACAACGCAGACAGAGCAGAGGCAATAGCGGTGGCAGAAGTTTTGACATATAACAAGCACCATTAAACGCGGTATTAAACATTCCACTCGTACTTTTTAAACTATTCATCAATAAATGAATTTATGAGAATGTTATTTCAACTTTTACCTAAAAATAACTTAAAACTCTTTTACATCTTACGAGATCACCTAACTCTAGGGGAAAATACCCTAAGGTAACGTGAGGAGTTGAGGACACAAAGTCACAAACAAAAGTAAACTTCTTTGTCTATAGTTAATGCTAGAACCACAGACTATGTAGGCTAGAACAAAAAAAAAGCTTTTGTCTATACCAGTTCCAGTTGCGACAATGCATGATGCATGTTGTTGTGATAACAATTTTATTTGTTAATTTGCACTAAATATCCGTACATTTTGCGAAAATGCGGAGACAAAGTCTTAATTATTCATAATTTGTGATGGGATATACTTACAGTTTTAAGTTATTATTTTTGTTTTTATAATTGTTTTACAAGTGGTAGCCCTAATAATGGGAAAATCGGAGGTTGCGTTTACTATTTTAGTGTTATATTTTGTTGTAACGGCTGAAACTTCACGTGTTACTGTTTATCCCGGTGATACATTACCTCACCATGGTCGTTGTGAGCCAATTACTATTCAGTTTTGTCAACAAATCAGATACAATCAAACGATATTTCCTAACATACTGAATCACGCTAAGCAAGAAGACGCTGGGCCTGAGGTCCACCAGTTCACACCTTTGATAAAAGTTAACTGTTCACCAGATCTGAAATTCTTTTTGTGTTCAGTATACGCACCCGTATGCACAATATTAGACACGGCTATACCTCCGTGTCGACATTTATGTGAATCGGCAAAACAAAATTGTGACGAGATTATGATAACCTTTGGATTTCATTGGCCTGAACATTTGGAGTGCACGAAGTTTCCTGTGGCTACTGATGAAAACGTGATATGTGTTGGTGATAACAACATAACTCATGAATCTCGAAAACATACTGAATCAAAACTTCCTAAAGTGAACTTTAAGAATAACAATGAAAGAGATCCAACCAAACTTCATGGAGCTAAAGACTATGGATTCGTTTGTCCTGTACAATTTAAAGTTCCTAAGAACTTGGACTTGGAATATTCACTTAAAGTTGGGGATAAAGTTGAATATGATTGTGGAGCTCCTTGCACTGGAATGTTTTTCAGCCAGGATGAGAAAAACTTTGCTCGATTATGGATTGGTATCTGGGCAACAATGTGTACAGTGAGTTGCCTGTTCACAGTTTTGACATTTCTCATAGACACAGACAGGTTCAGATATCCAGAAAGGCCTATTATATTCCTGTCAGTATGTTACCTCATGGTAGCTGCAGCATATGTCATGGGCTGGAGTGCAGGTGACAGTGTCAGCTGCCAAGGCCCATTCCCAACCACAATAAGTGGAGCGAGATTACCTAACATATCAGTAATTACACAAGGAACTAAGCATGAACCATGCACAATACTCTTCATGGTGGTTTATTTCTTCAGTATGGCCTCAAGTATTTGGTGGGTTATTTTAACACTGACATGGTTTTTGGCAGCTGGTCTCAAGTGGGGACATGAAGCTATTGAAGCAAATTCACAGTACTTTCATTTAGCTGCATGGGCTGTGCCTGCTATCAAAACTATATCAATATTGGCCATGGGAAAAGTTGATGGTGAGTATTTAAAACTTATTTATTAGCCTATTTACTTCTTATAGAGACATTTTGTTTGGTTTGACCAACTCATCATGCAAGACCACAAAAAGAAGCAAGCCACACCAATATACCAACAAATATAATAAAAACTATACATACTCAAGCTGAAAAATAATTCATTAAAATTAAAATGTAAATAAAAACTTACTACCTAAATAAAAGCCTCCAGGCATAAAGGGCGTGACAGCTTACATATTTATGCAATGCTGGATTCTGGTCACATAACTGTCACTTGAAGTCACAGATGATAAACAGGACCATCGAAGTAAAATAAATAAATAAGTTAATACTAATAACAATAACCTGTCAGTAAGCTAATTCTGGAGAAAGAACATGAACATTGTCTTGAGTTAATTAGGGCGACCAACTATTCTTATCATCTAAGTAGTTGTTGATGGAATAGTAAGCCTTTGCACAAAGGTTGGATTTTACTTGAGCTTTAAAAGCATTAAAAGGCAAGTCTAGCAAATAAGAGGGTATCTTGTTATAAAAGAGTATACTTATTATATTTGACTGCTTCAAGTGCCTGACGTAATAAATTACTGGCCATTCATTTTAGTTCCTTTAGGCAAGTAATCAATTAGTAAAGTTCCCTCTCTATCCCAGAAAATGATAGCCCTAATCTTCAACGCTGACTTTTCCACTTTGAATTTCTTTGGTGGCCTTACTCCCTTTTTTTATCCATTGACTTTTGTTTGGACTGTGGATCAAACTGACGAATCCAGGTATCATCAATGGTTACAAGCCGGTTGCAATCCAGGTTTCATCAACGGTTACAAGCCGGTTGCAATCAGTCTGACACAACTGCAAATTTTGAAGTTTGAATGTAAATCTGTAATTTTTAAAGTTAGAGGCATGAAATTAAACATTTAGGTTTCTGGTTAGAAAAAAACATCCATGTGTTTTTCTGTTTTTGGAAATTCTATCCCCCTTAGGGATAGAATTTACAAAAACGAAAAAGGTTGAAGAGGGATGACAGTTTGTATGATTTGTGTTTTTTAACTCGGGCGAGGCCGCGGGCAAACGCTAGTCATATATTTTTGTATTCCCACCTTTCCTCATTGGAAAGTTATTATTATTATTTATTTTTATTTTTTTGTTTCAGGGGATCTGCTCTCTGGTGTTTGCTATGTGGGACTTTGGGATGCTGAAGCACTACGAGGATTTGTTTTAGCACCACTCTGTGTCTAC
Organism: Apamea anceps; assembly: GCA_951799955.1. Classification (NCBI taxonomy): domain Eukaryota; kingdom Metazoa; phylum Arthropoda; class Insecta; order Lepidoptera; family Noctuidae; genus Apamea; species Apamea anceps. The sequence goes on along the minus strand of OX637505.1, from coordinate 10,567,984 downwards.
CTAGTTCTTGGAACTATTTTCTTACTTGCAGGCTTTGTATCACTATTCCGTATCAGAACTGTTATGAAACATGATGGAACAAAAACAGACAAACTAGAGAAATTAATGATTCGTATTGGTGTTTTCGGTGTTTTATACACGGTTCCAGCATTAATAGTGATTGCATGTCTTTTCTATGAACAAGCCAATTTTGATGATTGGATGGTAACTTGGCACCGTGATATGTGTTCTATTCCCCTGTATTCTATTCCATGCCCTTTCACACGTAGAGATACAGACAGACCTAAATTTGAAATGTTCATGATCAAGTACTTAATGACTATGATAGTAGGAATAACTTCCAGTTTTTGGATTTGGTCAGGAAAAACATTAGTTTCCTGGCGCCAATTTTTCGATAAAATTAAGGGTCGAAGAGTGGAAGCATATGTGTGAACTGTAAGTTGCTTGTCTCATTTGCAGCTTTTTAAAAATAAAATAGAACAGTTCTTTTCCCGCCGTCAATGAGGCAGCTAAAACAATAAGGCAGTTATTATAACTTTAGCATTGAGATTACTCTTCAATATTATTGAAATTCAAAATAAGGCTGATATTGTAAATAGTTTTTTCTCATTTATAATTATTGTGTCTTAGGTATAACATTATTCTTTATTTTTTTGTAATTATTTTTAAGAATAGAATATCAATTAAAATAAAATCATTGTATTTTTAACTTCGATTTTTAATGAGTAAAAACCACTGTCTCTCCTTTCTGTACTACTTACTTGGTGTCATTGATTATTAAGTTTTTTACCAAAACTGTATCTTGTCGTTAAGTGCAGGCCACGCTGGGAACAAAGCCAAGTTCGTTTAGCTTCGCTCATGTAGCTGCCGCTACTTTTCATACTTCGGTTCATAGTTCGCACTGTGAACCGAAGCATGCAAAATACACGTAGTACTTACACCCCCATTTCGCCAGTTATGTTAAAGTCCCATGTCATAGTGGTAAGCCTCCTGCCACCAACCGGGCACAAATCCAGACTCCAGGCTGCTTCAGAGAAGTTTCTGATGGAAAACCTAATAACATTTTACCCAACCTAGGAATTGAACCTAGAAACTCATGCTCAACAGTAACGCTGGCGACCAATAGACCAACGAGGAGATGTACCTCCCTTATTAATATTACTCGTTACCCATGGTGACCCCCCCCAGATCTTGGGCTGCGACCGCGCCTGATGAATTAACTATACGCCCACGTAGGACGCCGCGTAACACCCCCCCTACACGCCCAATGGAGGGTAGTATTAAAAAACTAAATGTCAAACCTTATTACTTGTTTAATGTCAATATTCGCACCAAGTTCAAGTTTATAAACGAAATCCTCTTTTTCACACCTGAAGCATTCTTCAGGTGTACCCATAAACCCATTGGTTAAGGTCAGGATACCCTATATCTTTCCCTAATGCGAGGAATATTAATAAGGGAGGTACATCTCCTCGTTGGTCTAGTGGTCGCCAGCGTTACTGCTGAGCATAAGGTCCTGGGTTCAATTCCTAGGTTGGGTACAGTGTCATTAGGTTTTTCCATCAGAAATTTCTCAGAAGCAGCCTGGAGTCTGGATTTATGCCTGGTTGGTGGCAGGAGGCTCACCCCCTATGACATGGGACTTAAACGTAACTGGCGAAATGGTTTATAAGTACTACATGAAGGTGAAGGTACACCCCTGCCTAACCCTTCGGAGACTAAAGATTACGTAGGGTGGGAAGAGCGAGCGAAGCGAGCTCGAAAATTTTAACAACCCGCCTCGGTTTCGTTTTATATTTTCAAGTAGAAATAGGAGTTACATTGTCGACATCCAGGCAAGCCCAAGCAACTACGGGAATGTAGAATTCAAGAGCGAGCGAAACGAGCTCGAATATTTTGCACACTCTCGGATAGGTTTGATTTTCTTTTGATCATTCCAAAAGGAGTAGGAATTACTTGCTTTGTCAACTTATGAAGAAAAGCTTAAGAATCAACAGAATGAGAGCGAGCGAAGCGAGCCTGAAAATTTTTGCACCCCTCTTTGAAATTGACCATTAAACAGAAAGAGAACTTACTTTATCGAATTATGACGAAAAGCTTAAACTCGTTTTACAGCAGTTTAGGTTTTGGAATCAGGCTTTTTTTTTGTGGATGGGAAATCATCAAATGACCCCTCCCGCTCTGGGTGGAGCGGAAGGGAGTGTCAGACTCTTACTGACTAAAACCCACCCGTGTTCCTTCCTTAGCCCTTTAAGTTCCAGGGCAGCGGTAACCTTTTCGGACTATCCCGCTACCCCGGCAGGCTTAGGCCCTGTCGGGCCCCGTCACTTATGCTGACATCTCTTTGAGGCGCGCGTGGAAAACATACGCGCCGTCCGGCACTGGCCTGGTCCTGATCGGACGGTGAACTACCCATTACTCTCCGCCCGCGCCTACGGTGGCCGGGAATCGTCACGCGGCTCCCGACGCCCGGAGCATCTCCCGCGGCGGCTGAGGCGTGAGGTTCTCTCCCTCATCCATCCCGCCACCTCCTTTGCTAGCATGACTGCTTCGCAGAAGGAGGTGACTGCCTCCCACTCCCTCTCGCCCCGGACCATGGCTTGAACCAGGGCCGGACGCGAGAGGTCGCCGCCGTTGCTGATCGCCTCAACGAGGACACGGCGGTGCTCCGCCCAAGCGGGGCAGACCTCCACGGAATCAGGCCCTTTCGAACCTTACGTACAAGTGGAGTGCCCAATTGCTTCGCTCGCTCTTGCATCCTACATTCTACATTTTATAATAGGCTTATTAAAGTAAAAACTTTTTAGGCGCGTTAAAAAAAGCCCACTTCATAGTTAAAGTTTTCACTTCTGTCGGCGGTCCCCATGTCTCCTATGTTCTTAATGTTTTTGTATATGCTCATCGGGGTCTCTGTGGCTCAAGTACAGGTTTAAGTTAGTAAGACAATTAACTCATTCAGACTCTCGATAGCTTGAATGATTTTGGGGGGGTCATGACCCCCACGACGCAATCGGACCGCGCCTAACGCCGCAACAGTGTCTTAGAGCAAAGCTTACCAATAAAAAGGTACTTAATGGTAACTGTTTGGTGGTCTCAGCATGGTGTTATTCACTATAGCTTTCTCCGATCTGGTCAAGCAATAACGGCAGATGTCTACTGTGCCGCACTCCGAACAATGATAGCAAAACTAGCAGTGAAACAGCCCCGACTCATGATTCGATCTTCACCATTATCGCTCCATGATAACGCGAGACCTCATAAAGCACGAGAAACCGTTTTAACTCTACAGGAAATGCAATTAGAAACCATTCGTCACCCTCCGTATTCGCCAGACCTTGCTCCAACGGACTACCATTTTTTTTTTTTTCGTGATTTCTACAATTTTCTACGTGATAAAAAGTTTTCTTCTCAGGAGGCAGTACAAAATGCTTTCACACAGTTTGTCGAATGTAGATCACGAGAGTTCTGTCGCAAAGGCATAAATGACCTTCCTATTAGATGGCAGCAATGTGATAGATAATAATGGTAATTATTTTGATTAAATAAATATGTTAAATTAAAAAAAAAAAAACTTGAGAGGTGTCAAGGGACACCCGGCGGATAGAACAAAGTTCCTTTCTATAGACAGACAGAGAAACACGCGCACGCCGCACGGCTTACAACTATAGCAAAAAGTGTCGTTCCACCTTTTGATCTTATTTTTTTCCGTGTAGCCCCCTTTCGCAACGCGCGATAAGGAACTTCGTTCTAAAAAACGCATTTCAATTTTTCAGTACAAATCGGCAATTTCATACTTTAACCCCTAATATATATCATAGGGCAACTAGCCTCAACTTAATGTCTAACCAACACTCTTTGACATTTCAAAAATCCCTGTAAATGGTCTAATTGAAATAAAAATGCTAAGTTTGAGTTTAGACTTACCAGTCAACCAGTGCTAGGTACTGGATGCTGCTAACAATACAATTGTTTTCATTGTCCTTATTCTCTACTTTGATAAATGTTGCGCGTTGCAAAACAAAATGGAAAGTTGGTAATGGAGTTGAGGATATGTACCTACATGGGTGGAGGTGATGATGTGGTCACTGTACAATAATACAATTTATTCAAGACCCTTTGTAAAGTAATGGGTTGATACTTAAACAACTTTAGGATAACAAGAAATAAAAATAACTTTTGATGTATACAACTTATTTTTACTGCAGAATAAGATTAAATTACATAATTTATTAAAAATCATATCTTAACACCCAACTCCATAACAATCACTTAGTACTTTCACTCTTGCTCCGAACAGACAATTATTAAATAATGTGGAAAATTACGCCCTTGTGTATTTACCCCAAATGTGAAGCATAAACACTGACGCAATGAAGAGCAGAGACATAACTAACACTGGAACTGGTCCCCTGCAAAGAAAAATAAACAATAATTAATAACTAGTAGCTGAAATACATTATTTTTATTTAATTTATTAGTTGTAGGGAGAAGGAATTACTGTTATTATGATTCTATCATATTTAGATTACAATACTACTTTTAAAAAGTAATAGAATAGCCATGGATGTTTTGATTTAATCTGCTTGTTTCTATAAATTAAAATAGGTGAAATACTTCAGTGTTTCATATAGTCATATGTATATATTTGTGTAATAAAACTGCTTATATTTTATTAAAATAGTTAAATATTAAATAATAATAGCTCATTAAGACCTATGTAACGATTTTGTTTGGAAACACAAAGATATAGGTATTTTACTTTTTTTTTATAAACAGGACTTATTTATAGGTTTAGCTATAACTTACACTTTAACGCCAGGAGAATCATCAGTGTAGAATCGCCACATGCCACCTGATCCGGCACCTGTGCTGCGATTTCTGGCAGCAGTGGTAGTCGTTGTGGTTTTACGTTGACGAACAGTGCTACCGCTGGAGGATCGTGGTGCTGTAGTCGCCTTGCTTGGTGAGCGACTACCAGATCCTACAGACGTGGAGCTTGGGGAAGGAGGCTGAAAGCAAAATACCAAAGATATTAAGTCCATGAACATTGGTCTCCATTCACCGATATTCACAATAATTATAAAATAACACTTTATTATACGCACCATATTTGAAATAGTCTGCTTTAATTATGAACCAACCACAATATGTAGCGATGTCTGTTCAGCTTAATAATTTAACTCTCGAAATTACAAAGTAGAACAACTCTGAACGACTGCGTTGGCAACTAACATGCTACGCGTACAGATCGCATTGACACGTTGACAAACAATGTTGCCACTTGCCGGATAATTTCGCTCCATTTACTAATTAATTACTATGCAACAAAGTACAAAATAATATTTTTGTAAAAATAAGTTCTGAAAAACAAGAAGCTAGCTTTATAGTAGCTTAAAATGTTACCTACAGCTAGGTTGCAACATATTATTCGCCAGTTAGCACCAAACTAGCCAGTAAGGGGTTTTTCTAAAAACGTGACGTTCAAACGTCAAAAATGTATGGTTAAATTAGTCGCTAATCATTACTTACCTTTAAGCAACGTTTATAACTAAAGGGGTTAGTCTGTCTCTTGGGACTATGAAATTATTCTAGAGTGGAGACTAGAGAGGTGATTTCTAGTAATGGTATGGTATGTAGGTACCTAATGTTTGTGTGGTGTGTGCGTGTGTTAAGTGTGCGTGTGTACTCCTATTGTGCTCACAGAACATATATACCTGATTGTGCTTCGTTTGATTCGGTGTCATTCAGTGAATTTGTGTCTGGACCAGCCACACACAAAAAGTTTGCTCAACACTGCGATATCGTTGGTGCAAACTTTAGTTGACGAACAGGAAGATCAAACTAGACATTTTACTCAGTTTCTCTTAACCCGCACCCTAATTGCGTAACACACAATCAATTGGAATCTGAATCATTTTGAAGCAAATTGCTAATCCATTGCTTCATAAGTTCTAATTTTGTCTGCTCAACACGTAAATAACGCAATGAATGTTGTTGAACTGTCAAAATGAAACCGATTCCGATTGATCGTGTGCTACGCAATTAAGGTACCGCATTGGCTACTAACAATTAATTTCCGCACCGAATTTCGCAAAGACGCATATTATTTTGTAATTTTCACATGTAAAGCCTTTTTCCAACTATGTTGGTGTCGGCTTCGGGTTTCCATTTAACCGGTTGGAGCTGAAAACTATATTGTTAGCCAACTATGTGTACACTATGCTTTACAGAGTCTACATTAGCTATCCAAGAATTGTCATCATGATAAAAACAATAATTTGTGTTATAAAATATTTACAAAAATCTTCAACTATCATATTCTTAGATAAAACTTATTAAAATATATAAGTAGACCAAAAGTTGCGTGAACTAACTATAAAAAGGTCGTACATTTCATGTTTGACTATTCAACCATTGCTCTGAAATGATCTGAGTGCCGATTCTCGTAATTTAAAACGTTCAAAATCTCGTCGCAGTCGCATCTCGGCAACAAATAAATGTCAAAAATTTAGGGAAAATAGGGGTATTTTTGATAGTTTGAGACTGAGATTAGACTGTAAACGTTCTTAAAATTACGACAATTAGCCTGAAGATTTTGGTTTCCAATAGTGCATTGATAAAAATGGTAGACCTGCTTACACTAAAAAAACACATAAGACAGCTTCTTTCGTAAATTATTATACGGCCACATATACTAGTCTTTTATACATTATGTATGCGTATAACTAGGTCTTAGTAGTAAATAGAGAAAAAAAGTCACTAAATGGAAAGCAATACAGTGATGTCCTGGGAAAAATAAAATAAAGGTTACCCTACTTAGAAAGAGAGACTAGAGAGAGTCTGCCCACAGAGAGCGAGATAGTGATACATAGGTTATGCTTCAAGTAGGTATTCGAAGTGTGGTCTCACTGGTCTCCATTTTTATCTAGAGCTTCATGGGCCTAATGCGTAGACAGAGAAACGTCTACGGCCTAATGCTAGTGCTAGGTAATTTTGACAGCAGATCATAGACTAGTATATCATCAGCAGATTCTTCGCCTGCGTTGTCAAAATCTGTGTGTGGATTTGAGATTGTGTAAACTACGGAATTAGTATGTACAGACGCCAGCAGGTCAACCTACCCGAAACTGTCACATTTTCCCAATTAACCTTGAACCTTAATGCTTGAGGGATAAAGTTGAAAATCTATTAAAGGAATTTGACAGATTGTAGTAGCTTGATGTGCTGGCGTCTGTACAACTATACTGATAACAATCAACAATCAAAATGAAATTATCAAGTTTGTCACTTTGAATCACTGACAAGCTGACAAGAGTGTTCTGTGGTGACAATATTCCGTATCATCCCTATTATCCATAGTTTTAAAAAGTAAAGTATCAGTCTGTTTATACTGATACTCTTTGTATTATCCTGAGCGTGGTCCTGGTTTCGATTCCTGGGTCGGGCAAAGTGTTATTGGGTTTTTCATTAGGAATTTGCCTCTTTTTATTTGTGCTCTTTGCTGACAAGGTTTGTTAACTCTCTAACTCTCAGAGTTTTGAGGTTATAGGGGGTTAAAGTTGATGTTAAAAGTAGGTCTTGTTTGATTAAAAATATATTCTTTCACTGCTGACTATATAATACAATCAAGTTTGAATTTGTATTACGTTGACACAACATAAAACACGATTTGATAATATATTATGCTATATCGATTTCACAACTTGAGCAACAAATTTTCTACCTTTGTTTCGCTATCAAAAATCATGAACAGTAATAAGTGCTATTTTAGATACATACAGAAAGAGGAAAAAGTCGATATTACCTTTTTATTAGATATTAAAGGCTCTGCTAGGCAATTTAATTTCAGCCGAAAGCCATCAGAAAGTTTGCAGGTTTTGCTCAATCGTATGAAAACCAACATTCAGAAAGTGATTGACAAAGGAAATAAAAAGAAAAAAGTTAGTCAGGAAGATGGAGTCCTTCACTTAGAATTTTATGATTCTAAGAATGTTTTAATCAGTGAAAATAGTACTTGTAACGACCTGTTTACTATGAAAGGCCCAGTCAAGTTAAAAATGTCAGATAGTTTCTATGAAGTAGTTTTTAATTCTCCATGGGTAGTCAGTATGAACTTACCGCAAAGCATTTTAGCTGGTTTTCCAGTTCAACCACAAAATTTTGAGACCCAATATGCTAAACAGGACAAGTGTACTTTTAATTGGTATAAAGGATTACCATTAAATGAAAAGGGACAGTCAGTAAATGATCAAAAAATTCAATGGGAACTAACTGGCAACAAATTCATTCATACTCCTGACACACGAGATGTAGGAATGAAATTAAAGTTTGAGTGTATACCAGGCAAGTAGTGTTAAGTTTATATTTACATCTACACCTAAGTACAGAGCCCAATTCTTTACATTTCAAAAATTCTTATACTTTTATAACTAACTTCAAACTTTTAGGAAATGATGAAACGGTTGGCCCTGCTGTTGAAACTATATCTAAAAATCTAATTGAAGCCGGACCTGGGAACTGCCCATTTGAAACTAGACATATGTTTACTAAACAAAAACTGCAACATAAAAGGTTTAAATCAACATTATTTTAATATGATTCTTTATCACCTGCTGATTCCTCTTATTACTACTTACAAAAATGCTATTGTTTGTTTGCAGCTTCAGATGTGTATCATACAACATATTGGCTGATTTGTACTGTGACTCGGATCACACAAGAACAGTTCTACATCCGTACTGTCCCCCATACGCATTACACATTGATTATAGAAAACAACTGATATTGAAAGAATTACTTGGTAAGTATATGTAATGTTTTGTTGTCATGTTAAAACACATACCTTTTAAACAAGAATATTAATAATTTAATTTGCAAGAATACCCAATTTATTAAATATTGTCTGCAATTATACATCCATTCCACTGCACGACTGGCTTTGGAATGTTGGAAGTGTGTATTGAAATAGTTCATACTTTTTATATGTTTCAGGATATAACAGTGATATAATATGTCTTCAAGAAGTGGACAGTAAAATATTTCGCAACTGTTTAACACCTATTATGAAATCTGAAGGTCTAAGTGGTTTATTTTACAAGAAGGGAAAACAAGTTGCAGAAGGAGTGGCCTGTTTTTACAGGAGAGATAGATTCAAGTATGACTATTAACTTAATTTTTTTTTTGACAAAATATTGACTGCATCTTGCACATGTATTTAAAACAAAATATGTTTTTTCTGTTTTAGATTTTTAGGAGAGGAAAGCATATTATTGGCTGAAGCTCTGAAAACGAAAAAATACCTTCAATCAATTTGGGCTAAAATTCAAAATAATAAACCTCTAACAGATCGATTGTTAGATAGATCTACAATATCAAGTGCAACATTCCTACAATCTATTGACAATCCAGATGAGGTTCTCATAGTTGCCAACACACATTTATATTTCCACCCTGATGCTGACCATATAAGATTGTTACAAGGAGGTATAGTCATATACTGGTTAATGGATATTCAGAAGAATTTGAGAGTTAAGGTAGGGAAAATGCGTCTTTTAATAAATTTATCTTAATATTTTTGAACATAATATGCAATGAAATAAAAAATAATAATAAAAAAAGTGGAACAAAGTATAGAGCAGATGGATTTTTCTGGGAAGTTTTTATTGAGTACTTAGAGAACAGGAGAAATAGTTAAAAAAAAAATCGTCGCCCGCAACTTTTTTCTAGCTTTTCTGGGTAATTTGTAATTCGCCAAATTCATGTTATGGTGAACTGTGTCTGAAAATTCATGTTATGATGAAATTCACTACATATTTGGTCAATTTACTTGACACCTGTTGTACATACATACGCTTACATGAGTTCGACGAATTATAAATGTCTCGGAAAAAAATAAAGGAAAAGAAAAGTTGAAAAAAAAGTACCACGAAAATCTGTTCAATCCTAACAATGTTCCATTTCTTTGGCTATTGTGACTATTTTACGTTTTAGCAAAAAGTTTTAATTAGACCACAATACACAAAATAAATGATATGTGTTTCTTTAAGTAAATCTTATAAGCTTTTTAAGAAACTTTAACTGATCAATATTTTGGTTAATCAATTTGTTAAAAAAAAAAACTAAATGACGCCGGCATTTTCTAGCCGACTCTCTGAGAAAAAATCTCTTTAAAAAAAAATTCCGACACAAATTCAGAGTCCATGCTCTCTTTTAAAGTCTAAACATAAATGAGACTGTCTCCACCACAGGCACTTGAAAATCACTGGTGCCATGTGATAGGTATTATCCCAACACTCTTCAGTGTTCCTAAAAAACCAGTCACATGCAGCCTTTCGTGTCAAGTGTTGGTTGCATGTAATCTTCAGAGTGACATACCTAATCATATTATGAAATATTTCTATTTCAGTATCCACATAAAAGAGTAAGTGTCATACTTTGTGGTGATTTCAACAGTGTCCCATCATGTGGTGTATATCAGTTGTACACAACTGGTGCATCACCAAGTACTTTGCCAGACTGGAAATCTAGTAAGTAAAATTATATGATACTAGCTGACCCTGCAAACGTTGTTTTGCCATATAAATTATTTCTAGCTGCCCGGTGCTACTTCGTTCGCGTGGTGTTCTACCCCTACCCTACTCCTACCCTACCCTACTCCTACACTACTCCTACCCTACTCTACTTCTACCCTACTCCTAACCTACCCTACCCTACTCCTACCCTACTTCTACCCTACCCCTACCCTACTCCTACCCTACTTCTACCCTACTCCTAACCTACCCTACCCTAATCCTACCCTACCCTACTCCTACCCTACTTCTACCCTACTCCTAAACTACCCTACCCTACTCCTACCCTACTTCTACCCTACCCTACTCCTACCCTACTTCTACCCTACTCCTAACCTACCCTACCCTACTCCTACCCTACTCCTACACTACTCCTACCCTACTTCTACCCTACTCCTAACCTACCCTACCCTACTCCTACCCTACTTCTACCCTACCCCTACCCTACTCCTACCCTACTTCTACCCTACTCCTAACCTACCCTACCCTACTTCTATTGACATTTGTCAGCGCGGTTATCGATGTGGTGTCACAAATTACCACAGATTTTTTGTTTTAAATTGAATGACGTTGACATTCGTTACGCGCGTGTTTTAAAATATGCAAAATTAAATGTATATTTTTCAATCTTTCTGAGAGATTTTCTTTATATTTTTTTCCGTAAGAACCTTGTACAGAGTATTAGAAAACTACAAAAAAAAAAATCAGGCAAATCGGTCAAGCCGTTTTCATGTTATGTCGTGACAACGGAAAACGGGTTTCATTTTTATATATATAGATATATGTATTATATACAGGGTGGAAAAAGTCAATGGGCCCTGAAGGGAAACTACTTTTAATCCTTAAGATAGATTGTTTTACTTAAAAGAAATTTTCCTTTATTTTTTAAAAGAAACAAAACCGTATTCACTGTTTTTCGATAAGCTTACCAAAACCGGGAATCGAACCAGCAACAAAAAAAACACTCCCTATTTTATTCTACTAATTGATAAAATAAAATCTCGCTAATAAACATTTGGTCTTAGAAATAAAAAAAATCATGAAATCTTATTTCATCACCAATTCAAATAAATCAAGCAAGCTGTAGGCGTTTTAAAAATTTTTTTAAACTTTCAATATTCACTAAATTTTTCACCATCCGCTACCAAATTTTCTAGACGGCATTTGTCTGTCTATGTAGTACCTCTCACCATACCACTGTAGAGCTAATTTGCTATTCTTATTGTTAGAAAAGTAAGCTTCTAATAAATCGAATGGTTCTTGGTACACACAACACAATTATGTGTAATAATGGCAAAGACATTAAATTATTTACTTAACAATGGACGGGACATTGCGATCAAAATCGTAATCCGATACATTTGTCCTAGTGGTCAAAAGTCGCTCAGTCTAGTGTGGTACGCCTGCGTGTCAAGTCGTATTTGTGTCCACCAAAAACAAATATTTTCTAAGAAAATATGCCAAGTTGCGCATTGCGATATTGTAAATCTCGTTATGGTAAAACGGCTGGACATTACTTCGGTTTATTTTCGTATGAATTATTTATATTTACTCAGTAATTAGAATTAAATAATTTTCATAAATAGATCTAGAGACAATTTGCTAATTTTGTAATAAACGCCCTATATTGCTGAGTAGCTTTACTACTACCTTGTAGAGATGTAATGTTGTTTATCGATTTTTTTATCGATAATATTTATTAAGTTAAAAAATAAATACTTATATGATACTGTTTAAAAAAAAAAGATTTCCTTCCACAACCAACCGCGGCAAGCGTAGCTTAACCTGATCGATTGACCTGTGCGGCTGTTATTATTATGCCACGGGCCCCTCGCGAGTTTCGCAACCAGTTATCTTTAAATAAAAAACTTTCTTTCAACGCAACCAGTTGCTGAAGCAGATGCGAACGAAACGGAAATTTTCAGTTTTATGTTGATAACAACAAATAGGTACCTTTTAATACCGATCAAACACAAGTTTCCAAAATTAGTATAGTTTAGCGCGAGCACGACTTACGCTTAGACTTTTTTTTATAATTTCAGGATGTTGAAATAAACCCAGAAGCTACTAGACTTACTACACCAGTCAATGTTGACGTTTCAGACTCTGAGTCTATCTTCGACACTCCTAGAAAAATTGCATTGAAGGCACAAGTTGAAAAGTTACAAAAACAAAAACTGCATCATCAGGCTAATATTAAAAAACTAGGCCAACAAAAATGATATTTAAAACGTAAAACATTAAATTTAAAGGAATTCTTTGATCATTTGGAAAAAAAGTTTGACATTCAAAAAAAACGTGGCTAACTCTCTTAAAGCTACAGCAGAAACACAAGCCCTCTTTAATAGACTCAATAGAAATACCACGAAGGCAAGATTATCCCGTCGTAAATTTTTTCCGTCTCTTCGTAAATTTGCTTTAACTCTTCATTATTACTCTCCTGCCGCATACAATTATGCCAGAAAATGTTTCGATAAAGTTTTTCCACGTGTTAGAACATTTCGCAGATGGTGGTACGTTAGCATAGATGCACATGCACAGCCTGGCTTTACTAATAAGTCGTTTCGCGCTTTAAAGCTAAAAAGGATTAAAACGGGTAAGGAATTAATTTGTTCATTAGTTTTCGATGAGATTTCTATTAGACGTCAAAAAATATGGAACGCCAACATGAATAAAGGTTTCGTCAATTTAGGTTTTGATGACGAGACGAAATAGCTTCTCAAGGTCTTGTTTTTATAGTAGTATCACTGGATCAAAAGTGGAAAATACCAGTAGGATATTTTTTCATTAATAGCATTAAAGCTGAATTCAAAGCTACGTTAATTAAGCACTGTTTAAGCTTATGCCACGAAGTAGGCGTCAAAATAGTCAGTATGACTTTCGATGGTGCACCAACAAATTTAAGTACTGCAGATAATTAAAAAAACTTTTTACAAAAAAAAAACCGCCTTCAAAAAAAGACAAACAAAAACGTTCCTGCACTAAAAAGTAAAAAATAAAAAATTGAATTCCTGTAAAGAAACTTAATTTAAAGGTAAACTTATTTGACATTAATATTTTGCAAATATTCAAAATTGTTTACTTCTTTTTGGAGTCGGTGCCAGCAGTTGTATCCTGTGCCATTTATTTTTTCAATTCACGATTATAAAATTTTAAAACAGATGCTTACAAACTTAATGCTTCAAAAATTTCAAAGTACTTAAAAAGTGGCAGGGGATTTTTATATGTATGTATAATTATTATTATTTAAAAGAAATTATTGTGAAAATTGTGTCAATTTGTTTTAGAGTACAGTCTAGTCTGTATTTGTGTTTTAATTATTCTAGGTATGCAATAGGTATCTTGGTAGTTTTATAGTAAATGTTAGAGGTCGTTTTTCGAGGTATTGTTGCCCATACGTATTTCCTTGCCTTGGCTGGCACCGACTCCAAAAAGAAGTAAACAATTTTGAATATTTGCAAAATATTAATGTCAAATAAGTTTACCTTTAAATTAAGTTTCTTTACAGGAATTCAATTTTTTATTTTTTACTTTTTAGTGCAGGAACGTTTTTGTTTGTCTTTTTTTGAAGGCGGTTTTTTTTTTGTAAAAAGTTTTTTTATTTCTAGCCGTTTAGTGTATTTTTTATTATAATATAATGGCAACGTAGTTAATATCTTTTCTACATAGAATATTATTTTGAAGAAGTACCAATATCATACAAGTAGGTACATATTACTGTCTACTTTCTGATCTTTAATTTGATCCCGTAGAGAGATGATAATATGACGCATGAAATACTGTCGATTCTTATGCGTCGTATGCTGCCTCTAATATTGAGCTGGGCGGTAACAGTCCATAAACTACAAGGGACCACCCTCGAGAGAGCTGTGATCGACCTTGGTAAAAAAAACTTTGCAAAAGGAGAAATATATGTCGCGCTAAGTCGTGTCAGAAGTTTGGAAGGCATAGTGTTATCAGATTTAGACGCCAATAAATTATTGAATCGACCACACGATGATCGAGCGATGACAGAGATAACAAGGTTGCGGAATCTGCCATCTGATAATCAAGACAACACATAACGTGCCATGGAATAGGCCTACCGGGGAAACCACATTAAAAAAAACGCGCCCAGCACACTACCTCATAGGTGGCGTGGAAACGTGTGCATACTACCAAGAATACAATTTTATTTTAGTAAATAATAGAAGCGATTTTTTTTTAAACATTGTAAGCAAAATGCCTTTAATATTTCAGAAGTTGTTTTGATGATAACATCAAAATTAGATTTTCAATGGCACCTTGTATTCAGAGTGCATCTCATGACAGTTCTAAGCCCAAATACTGCTAGGATACATTGTTTTATTTTGAAGTTCTCATGCCAACCTTCCACCTTCCAGCTCCATCATCAGATCAGTTCGATAGTAACTTATAGCCAAAGTGCATTTCATGACAATTCTAATAAGCCCAAACACGGCTAGAATACGTTGATTAATTACGGAGTTCCGGTACCTGTCTTCCGGCTCCATCATGATCATCAGATCAGTTCAATGATAACCTTTTCAATATAACTATTCAGGATTGTATGTTTATTTGTATTGTCATAGTTGCTTAACTATCTTTATTGTGATATCTATGCGAGTGACAAGTTCCGTTAGCCATATCTGATCTTCTTCACCAGTTCCACTTCATCAAATGTTACTTTTTGACTGTAAACGCTTGATTTCTCGATGAAAATATTAAAATTACTATATAGTTGCCTATAATATTTGAGGAGTTCCCTCGATTCCTCATGGATCCCATCATCAGAACTGGATTTTGAAAAAAATGGGACCAATCTGGAAGCATATCCTTTAAAGTTAAAAAAAAAATTTGCAAATCGATCCATAAACAACGGAGTTCTGAGGTAACAAACATAAAAAAAAAAAAAAAAAAAAAAAAATACAACCGAATTGAGAACCTCCTCCTTTTTTTGAAGTCGGTTAAAAAGAACAGATTTTCCTCATCCAGTTAATCATGAAAGTGTTGTGAAATTTCTTGATCCCAGTCACAATATTAAAGTAGTGAAATGGTCTTTATTTGTGTCTTTAAATAAGCTGCAAGAAAATGAACAATTACATTTTGCCAGTAAATTGACAAATAAGCATATCCATTTCCGAAACCAAATAATGAAAGTCGGATTAGCGACCCAATTAATAAGTACAATTAGTGTAGCTAAAGACTTGTTGCTTTGCAATGAGCTCCTCACCGGAAAAGTATTTTTGGATGTTTCTGGCACAGTCAAATTTGTTTCTATTACAAATGATTTATTTTATATTATGAACAGTAATAAATATGGAAAATATGGTTTTAAGCAGCCGCTAAATTGTAAAAATATATCCATCGTTTTACCTTTTTTTGAACTAGCTAAGAAGAGTAAGACTCAAATATTTATAATCTCAGAATTTTTAGCTGGTTCGATTCCCGGTTTAGGTAATCTTGTCGAAAAATCTTTGAATATAGTTTTGTTTCCTTTAAGTAAAATAATCTATCTTAAGGATTTAAAGTGGTTTTTGACAACACGGTTAGCGCAGTGGCTGAGCGATCGGACTGCTGCGCTGCGTGTCGCGGGTTCGATTCCCGCACAGAACAAATATTTGTAAGTCGTACATGTATTTGTTCCGAGTCTGGGTGTTTTTCTATCTATAATATGTAAGTATTTACAAAAAAAATGTATATAAGTAGTTTATCAGCCATCTTGTTAACATAACACAAGCATTAGGTTGCTTAGCTTGGGACTAGATGGCGCTGTGTGAAATGTCCAGGGATATTATTATTATTCTCTTTAGGGCCCATTGATTTTTTCCACTCAGTATATAATTATCATGATTTCTTAAACCTTTCTCTGTCTCATAACTTCAGATTTTCCCATACTGACCCATCTTACCATATCATTTTTTTTTCCACATCCATGCGGACGGTGTCACGGGCAAAAGCCATTAGTTCATAAAATCTATCAGTAGGGAATAAGGGAAGGCATTGGACTACAACCCTTTTTCTTTATTTCAGATAAGGATGAAGCTGTGTATGATTTAAGTTTGGAGCAAAATATTTCTTTAGCAAGTGCATGTGGAACGCCTCCTTTTACAAATTATACAGCCGAGTTTGCAGATTGTCTGGATTACATCTTTTATGACAAGACTAACTTAGAAGTAGAACAGGTAAAATAGGAAAGAACTTCGTTCGTTCGTTATTTGTTGCCCTGATTGCTAATTATATTAAAACTACAAACCACGCAACAAAAAATGTTATAATTAAAAAACAAAACCGACAAAAAATAAGTCAGAATCGCACACCGTGGTAGGAAACACATTTTTCTATTTTCAAAGTTAAAGTGGAATGTTTTGGGCAATACCAACTTGCGAGAGCGCGGGTTACAACCCAATGTAGCTATTTTTTTATATCAGATTTTTGTTATGACATGGAGTACCAGATATCTGACATCATGAATAAAAGTATTTTTATATCATTATTCACTTACGCATCATATCATACAATCTTCATATACTTCAGCTTTTATATACTTTTTCTTTTAGCTGAGATCTGTCAAGCGCACTACAGTTCTTTCACAGTTATTTTACCTCTAACAGTAGCAACCCAACAGCAATCTTATTTTAACGAGAATAAAAATCATTTTGAGATGCTTGTAATGCGACCCTATTATAAGAGAATAAAGGACACTGTGGTTTTGACAGTGACGTCAAATCAGATGTAAAATAAATATGAATGAACTGCAGTCCTTACTCAAGCTAAGCACAGCAGCCATAATATGAACCTTATTCTTGTAAGGATAACGTTCATATTGTTATAAACAAATGCGATCGTGTTTCACAAAGTATGAACATCTTTATTTAAGGTTCAAATTCGTATGAAACGCTTAGTACTTAGTTTATGTAAAAGCAGAGCAAGCTTTATAGAACTCGGCCCTTAGACTTTAGCAGTATTTTATTATTTGAATACATGGAGCTAGGTATAGATCTCCTTACCTCGACAACATGTTCGATATACGTCGAATATACGCATCACAAGCAGGGCTTGTTAACGTTACCAAATAACAAAATAATAACCGTTAAGTAACGTTAATTTCAATTCGATACCTTAATAACGTTCACAAAAATGTAACGTTACTTGATCACATTACCAGTAAAGTAACGTTAATTAACATTAACGCAAAATACACCAGTAACGTTATTTTTACCGTTAATTTAGCTACGTTGCCTTTCCGACTGTTTATATTTTTGTGACCTCGCGCGGGCGCTTAGCATTGGATTACATGCACTGTTGCCGCTCCGCCACGCGCTAACCGCGCCCACGGCGGGAGGCCCGGCCCCGCGCGCCTCGTCCCCCTCTACTTCAAACTCACTAGATTAACCGTTCTAAAAGTAACGATAAAATTATCGTTATTTAACAATTAACGTTAATAATGCTTACCGATAAAATGGAGCTAAAATAACGTTAAATCCATTACCGTTATTTTAATATTAACGGTAACGCTGTCAAATGAAGGTAACGTTATGAAAATTTTACCGGTATTTAAAGCCCTGATCACAAGCAGTAGAGGGCCGTGCGATTAAGATGAGGGTGCTACAAGGGTCTTTTGGTTTAAATGACGTTGATATGAAGGCGCTGTTGGTAAACATTTGTGAAATGTATTAAAAACAAGATGACGGCGTTAGTTCCGTATTTGGCCATTTGCCAAAAGACCCTTGAACAGCTATAGACAATCTATCTAAATTCTCGTAATTTAAAACGTTCAAAATCTAGTCGCAGTCTCATCTCAGCGACAAACAAATGTCAAAAACTTATCAAAATGTAGGGAAATTAGAAGTATTTTTTGACAAATTGAGGCTGAGATCAGACTGTGAAGTCTTAAAATTATGAGAATTGCCCCTCAGCCTCAGGTATCTAAACCCATGTTAATATTTTTGCAGGTGGTTCCTCTTCCGTCTATTGATGAATTAAAATTACACACAGCGTTGCCGAGTGTCGTATTTCCTTCAGATCACGTGGCTTTGGTTTCGGATTTACGATTTAAGTAGGTAGATCATTATTAGTAAATAGAAAATTTGTTGTTGATTTTAAAGTTTATAAATATATATTTTATTATTGTCATGTTCAGTTATTTTATTTGGAAAGTAATGTCCTCAACTTAGGGCTGATTTTTCCAAC
This sequence comes from Apamea anceps, assembly GCA_951799955.1. NCBI lineage: Eukaryota > Metazoa > Arthropoda > Insecta > Lepidoptera > Noctuidae > Apamea > Apamea anceps. Next base: position 10,549,226 of record OX637505.1, on the reverse strand, counting down.
GCCGGATAATTTTTATTCGTGGAATAATATTGACGTCTGACAGATTTTGTATAGAAGAACTGTGAAAAGTTCAAAATTATTCCTCGGATAAAATTATCTGGCATTGGAAAAATCAGCCCTTAAATTAATATTTAACTTTACACCACATAAGTCTCGACGTTTTGACAACACATCCGTAGATTGCCCCCGTGCAAAGCAGGGGCTGGTGCATTGATACTATTACGAATCGATAGAGTCCGTCTCACGAAAGAAGTCCCGCGGCAATAAGTAGAACAAATTATTATTATAGTTTGTAACATTCCTACAAAAACCCTTCTACCTCACACACCTTTTTCTATTTAAGATTATGAATTTTATTAATCAGTGTAAATTGACGTCGAGATAATAAATGTGCGCACATTTATTTTTATTATCTCGACATCAATCATCATTCTATGATTGATCATAGAATCTGTGTACAAGTACAATGTTGCCAGACCCGATATTTAAAAATCCGTAGCTTAGCCCTCAAATGTCCGTAGAAATCTATAGATTGCCACTAGAAAAATCCGAAGATCTACGAACTTCCATTTGACCAAGACAAAGAAAAAATCTATATTTTTTTTATCTGTGCTTATTTTTTGCAATCGTATTTAGTACAGACGGCAGCAGGTCAAGCTACCCAAAACTATCAAATTTTCCCAATCAACCTTGAACCTTAATGGTTTAGCGATAAAGTTTAAAATCTATTACAGAAATTTGACAGATTGGAGTAGCTTGATGTGCTGGCGTCTGTACGTTTAAAACTTCTGGCTGGCTTCTTCTGGCTTGACCTGCTGGCGTCTGTACAGACGCCAGCAGGTCAACCTACCCGAAACTGTCAGATTTTCCCAATCAACCTTGAACCTTAATGCTTTAGCCATAAAGTTGAAAATCTATTAAAGAAATTTGACGGATTGTAGTAGCTTGATGTGCTGGCGTCTGTACATTCAAGCTGGCTGGACACAGTTTTTTTGCATTTTTCTACTGAACCACTGAACGCATCACAAAACTTTTAACTCGATGCCTTTTACTTTACGTAACGCCCGTTGATGTGCAAAACGTCGTCAAAATCACTTCCGTTACCTACCGAGATTGAGAGACCAGTGAAAAGTGGTTATCAGTATAATGTACTCTGTGGTGGTTATTCAAGCTAGCTGGACACGTTTTCGATCGATTATCTAAGATTCTGTAGCGTTACAAATTCTGAAATAAGGGTGTTTAGCCGTTACATAAAGTGCCCTATTGACCTAGTTAAATGCGAGCTATTTTGGAGATTTGTCCAGCCAGCCTGAGTCACATTTATATTACTTAGTATGTGGTCTATATAATCTGTCAGATTTCTTTAATAGATTTTCAACTTTATCGCCAAAGTATTAAGGTTCAAGGTTGATTGGGAAAATTTGACAGTTTCGGGTAGCTTGACCTGCTGGCGTCTGTACAAGCGTCTGAACGTGTAAGAATATTAATATGTATTTGGAGAGATTGTTGGTGTTACATAAATCTTTTAAATAGGTAGTCACATTGCCTGGTTTTAGGGTATTTATACTAAAATCACCAGCAATTACAATTTTTGTTTGGCCCATATTTCTTGTGTGTTTCATTCATAAATTGGTCGAGCTTATACAAAAATACCTTGGGGTCAGACTTTGGCGTTCTTTAAATGCATACTATTAATAATTTGTGCAACGGGATTTCAGTGCCACAGGCTTCAAATGATTTTTACGTTGAATATTTTTTTATGTAAGTAAGTTCATTGTATAATAGTACCCTGTTTTGCGAGGATACAGATTGCCCCTCTCTGGTTGTCTCTACTAAACGCAGTTGCTAAAATATATTTATTTAATTTTAAGTATTTTTTGGGAAACAAAATATCAGGTTCTTTATTGACGTTTTGTAATTCTAGTTGTGTACCTAGCAGTTCTAGTATTTCTTGTTTTGATAAGATATGTACTGGCGTCGATTCCCTTGTTCAAAAAGTAAACTAAATTTAAGTTCAGTGCATCTTTTTCTTTCTATTTCATTAAGAAAAGGACAGAAGATAAAATATTAGTTTAGTCCTGTCAAATTAGTCAGCGACAGACGTAAATTGGCGCCGATTCCCTTGTTCACAAACTAAACTAAATTTAAGTTCAGTGAATCTTTTTCTTTCTATTTCATTAAGAAAAGGACAGAAGATAAGTATTAGTTTAGTCCTGTCAAATTAGTCAGCGCCTGACGTAAATTGACGTATTTTTAGTAGCCATGTTTTTAATCACGTCTAAACTTGTTAAGAGTATCTTAATTTGACAGGACTAATCTAATATTTATCTTCTGTCCTTTTCTTAATGAAATAGAAAGAAAAAGATGCACTGAACTCAAGTTTAGTTTAGTTTGCCAACAAGGGAATCGGCGCCATTGGCGTATTTTTAGTAGCCATGTTTTTAACCACGTCTAAACTGAGTATGGAGCGTCTTAATTTGACCTTTTGTCCTTTTCTTAATGAAATAGAGAGAAAAAGATGCACTGAACTTAAATTTAGTTTAGTTTGTGAACAAGGGAAACGGCGCCAATAGCGATATTTTGATGAAATATTTTGTCTTGTATTTGCTAAAATTTTTCACGAAAAAGCTGTTTCCTGTCCTGCTGTCCTGTTGTTCCTTATTAATAATAATAATCATTTATTTATCCAGATCATACAATCCAATTTGTTAGTAGTAACATGCACATCTTAAACACTAGTGTTAGTACTTGAGTATATTTGGCACATTACGGAAATAACTACTAATAATGTCAAAATCATCAATAAAAATGTCAAAATCACCATTGGTAATGTCAAAACTACCATTAATTATGTCAACATATTTCCAATACAATAATAACAATACAATACCATAATCAAATACAATAAATACAACATCAATAATCAAAAGGTACAGGAACAGCACTGCTATTTCAAGGCACGATTACAAGGCAATACTTGTGTCCTGTTCCAGTGCCTGAGTATAGGTCCTTCCGCCCTGTCAGCCACAGTAACCAAGAGGCTGTTGGCGCTGCCCCGCACACGCCGCATCAGGGAGGCGATACGCTTTCGCATGATTGCGTAAAAGTCGTCTATATGTGCCTCTGCGAACATCCCTGATGCGCTACAGTGTCGTGGCAATCCCACCAGCGCCCTGAATGCATTGTTGTACTGGACCCGTAAGGCGCTGTAAGCTTTCTGCGTGTAGTTGACCCACAGACTGCAGGTGTAGAAAGATTGGCAGTATGCCCTAAACAGAGTGGTTTTTACACACCTCGAGCACTTCACAAACCTACGGATCAACATATTGCTCCTCACTGACAGCGCCCTACGCTCCCTCTCCATGTCAACATTATCCGTCTGCCTTGCAGTGACGCAATGCCCCAGATATTTAAACGCTGTTACCCACTCTAACGCAGTCCCACCGAGTGTGACAGGCGGCACTTCACGATATTCTTTAGTACCTGCCTTGAACAACAGACACTCGCTCTTTTTTGCCTTATATCTGAGGCCATGGGCCTCCGCATATCGCTCACAAACAGACACCAGTTTCCTGAGGGCGCTGATCGATGGGGCCAGCAGCACCATGTCATCAGCGTAACTTATGTTGTTGACGAGTGTTCCGTCAATGGAATAGCCTACCATAGTGCCGCTGAGCTCACGAATCAGCCGATCCACGTACAAACAGAAGAGTTTCGGCGAAGTCAGACCTCCCTGTCTGATCCCGCACTCCAGCCCATATGGATCGGATAGCGAGCCTGCCCATTTCACCATATTAGACTGGTGGCCATACCAATATCTAAACAACTCAATCATCTCAGCCGGAAGTGTTGTATCATCATACAGCTTCTTCCATAAAGCACCATAGGACACCAGATCGAAGGCCTTTGAAAGATCAAGAAAACACGCGTACACGGGGGTTCTCCTGTCCGTGTAGTATCTGACAGTGTGCTTGAGACAAAGAACAGCGTGCTCTGTTGAAAGACCAGCTCTGACCTTAAAATAGTGTGTACCTATTTTTATAGAAGAGGCATTTTTATATCGGGTTTATTTTGAATATCACATTCTGGCTGTTTTAGTGCAAAGTAATATGGGATTGTTTCCTTAGGATAATTTTTCTTTTTGCTATCAGTTTTCGTACGATTTGGCTGACTAGGTACGCAGTAGAATAAAGAAGTTTTTGTTTACTTTACTTGGTTTGGTTGTGTATAAGATGGCCCGGTCAGCTTTAGAGCTTAATGGTCAGCTAACTTTTACTTACAGTAGTGTAGCGCTGTTGACAATTCAAAAGTGCCTGTAATTGGTTTATTTGAAATAAATGCTTTGAGTTTGAGTTGCGAATCGTTTTACTTTTGTTTGGATGGACAGAAAATCCGTAGATTAGTAGCGATTCATGTCCGCAAGTTCCTTGGTGAGTCCAAAAATTGACTTGACAAATCCGTAGATCTGGCAATGCCCTATGCACATAATATTTTTGGAGTGCGTTCAATTGTTATGCTTGCTCAATCTCGAAGACGGGCTGCCATGGCACTTTTGCCCTAAGTATGTTTAGACTTTTGACGATTTTTATTGTCACTCGATATGCTTTGAAAATCGTGCAAAACTTTTAGATCCTTTAGTCTTACTGAACGCGATGTCGGCCACATAGTTGAACGCAGGTTGATGTAAATTTTTCAAATGTCAGTGTCATTTGGTCATTTGTCTGTCATGTTAGGCGGTCTTGTTACGTGTACGGATAGACGGTATAGGTATTAAAAAACGGGGAATTTCCATATAACTTTTTTATTTGTTGAAACACGTATTGCATACGCTCAAATTTTCAAAATGTACAAAATTTACACTAGAACGACCAGTTATTTCAACGGAAAACAGTTGGCAAATCCATTGTTTGGTAAGTTTTGTTGAACATGACCTTGAGGATTGTTTATTGTATACAAAGGGACAAGAATCCGACTAATTCACCTTTGTTCAACCTTTCCAGGTGGATTCACTAATAACATTGGCCAGGACATTAACCGTATACACGTCACAACTGGTCTAAGATTCCCCCCGGCCGCAGCATTAAAATTGCCGACGAATGTCGTTGACATAAATGCTTCAGAAATGGGTATATTTTCGCCACAGAGAGAACGAGATATATCTGGTCCAGTTATCAGTTCTTGTTACAAAAAACAAATTGACCTGGGAAAAATTGACATAACTGTACAGTCAGATCCTCATGTTAACAAATATGACTGTCGTGGAGCTGTCAGTTTATCTTCTTCCATGCAGAGCAATGTTCCCAGCCCCTTCAGTGGTAACCATACCCATCTTAATATGCCTGGATCACAATGGGGTCAAGGACACAAGTATTTGTCTAATCATCTTCACAGTGCTCATTACTTGACTCTTAGAAATGAGTATCACGCTAGAGCCTCAAAAGACGGTATGTACATAGACACAGTTAAATATTGCCTTGTTTATTTACTAAAAATACTGATTCAAGTATATTAACCCACATGGCAATATCCTTTTCTTCCATGCTTGGAATTCAAGGTTTAATTTATATTTCACCGACGTAATATTATCTGTATGGATTACAGATATCAGTTTATTTGTGCATGTGACTGAGTGTATATAATGTAGTGTCTGTAATGATGCATGTCACACAAATTTATGTCATGAAGCATGGGCATAGCCAGCAGCTTCTCCCCTCGATTTAGATTGGTAAGAATCACTTCTGCTAGTGACACCCACAGTTTGGCTTATATTTTAGAGATAATTTGTATTTTGCCACTCATTCTGCTTAACTAACTGGCTAATCCCATGTGCGCCCAGGAATTTTGAATATTTCCGTATTAATTAAGTATTTTAATTTCATTTTCTTATGTATGTTTACCATCCTTTATCACAATACATTGCTAAACTAATAGAAAATGCATTTTGAAAAACAACATTCTGGTTGTGTTTAACAGCTATGACTACTGTTTTGAAGCAACTGTTTTTTTTACACTAGTTTAGTTATACATACTCTGTTTAATTAAAATGAGTATTTGCGAATTAATCACTACTTTGTTTTGTATCTGGCATTGCCATAACTATGTGGCAGCTTACCAACTATTTCTGTCAGCTGATTATTGAAATTCAGTTTCATTGAGGTGCTCTAAACACCATGAAATTGATTAAATATTTGCTCAATTTAGGTATAACATTTTCTTAACTCAGAGATAAAAATGCATTTCGCTGGTTAGCCAAATATTTGACGAAATTACTAAAACTGTATTCTTGCTTAACCCCTAACAGTTTACTAAGTTTGGTAATAATAGAAACAGTAATTAAGTGTCATTAGTGACAGTTGAGCTCTTAACCCTTCGTATGCCGGGAACGTAGATCCATGTGAGACACAATGGCTTTTGAATTGTGTCTGTAATTACAGTATTCAACCAGTTAATGATGGTGTTAATATTCTGTTTACCTTTTTTCAAAGCATAGCTGTTGGCACAAGATATATGAGTACAGATACAAAGCCTCCACTGAGTGCTAAAGAAAAGTTGAAAAGGGCCATCAAAGAATATGGTTCCACAGTGATAGTATTTCATGTTGGCATTTCACTGATATCTTTGGGGTCCTGCTATCTTCTAATATCTAGGTATGTTGTACTGCTATAACAATCTCATAATTCACAACTCATTTATAGGTATTATTATTTAGTTATTTTTATAAAACTATATGATTAAATTAAATAATGATAATTTCGATAAACCTTTTAATTAGTATATAAATTTTTCATCTTTCGTTTTCAGTGGCGTCGATTTAGTGGCAGTGTTCAAGTTCTTCAACATAAGTGAAGGCACTATTTTGAAGGCAGCATCATCAAATGCAGGCACTTTTGTTGTAGCTTATACTGTACACAAATTTTTTGCGCCTTTCAGGATAGCAATAACTCTGACTGCCACACCTTTTATTGTGCGACATTTAAGAAATATTGGCTTTATAAAGCGCAGTGTAACTACTGGTGAAGGGAAATAAATGTTTAAATAAAGTATTTCATGTCTTTAATTATTTGCTTATTAGGGTCTTTTTAGGTTACATGTACAGACGCCAGCAGGTCAAGCTACCCGAAACTGTCAAATTTCCCCAATCAACCTTGAACCTAATGCTTGAGCCAAAGAGATTTAAGAGTAAATAATTTAATGTCTTTGGCTTGAGCGATAAAGTTGAAAATCTATTAAAGAATTTTGACAGATTGTAGTAGCTTGATGTGCTGGCGTCTGTACCTATGTGGAGTGCCAACCCAAATTATTGGAGATTAATTATTTAATTTAAAATAATATCGTAGTTTTACTACACGATTGTTTAGCGGTACACCTTTCCAATTTGTACCACTTGTGGTACACATGTCATGTGTTCCAGCTTTTTCTAATGAAGTTAAGGATAACGATATCATCATCATCATCTGCCTAGCCTTTTCCCAATTATGTTGGGGTCGACTTCCAGTCTTACCGGATGCAGCTGAATACCAGTATTTTACATGGAGCGACTGCCTATCTGACCTCCACAACCCAGTTACTGGGTAATACGATACCCCTTGGTAAGACTGGTTGTCAGACTTTCGGGCTTCTGACTACCCGTAACGACTGTCAAAGATCCACGAATGACAGCCGGGACCAACGGTTTCGGTATGCAAAGATGGTCACCCATCCACAGACCAACCGCGGCAAGCGTAGCTTAACCTGACCGATCGACCTGTGCGGCTGTTATTATTTAGCCACGGGCCCCCCAAGGAATAAATCAACTCATAATTTATGAAGCGGCAATTCCAATTAATAAATTATGAGTTTATAACATATCACACAGCTGCAACAACGCACATAGGTGTACCTATACCTACTTAGGTATAGTATAGGTAAGTACCTGTGTGATTTACATAGTAAATCATAATAATTTAAATACACACAGATAAATAACATCACGCCTGTTTTCCTCTAAGGGTTAGGCGCTTTACTTACTAGGTACTACGATAGATTCCAATTCGTCTAAAGTTTAGACTAAATGAATGTTTTATAGAGAAAAGATTTGATTTTTGTATGTTTGATAGTTACGCTTTCACCAGGGGCGTAGCTACCGCTGTATCGACGATACGGGGCCCCTGAACTGCAGAGGCCCTCGAAGTGACGAGTTAAGCAAAATTTTTAAAATAATATCCAGAACCTAAGATTCTTGTTGATAAATGATATTTATTTCTGTAAATTGGTTCAAAGATATGTTTAAAAAGGAGGTGAGTACCGAGATGACGACTTAATAGAGAAGTATAGAAGAAAACTGTGTCTGCCTCATTGGTCTAGTGGTCGCAAGCGCTACTGCTGAGCATGAGGTCCTCGGTTCGATTCCGGGTCGGGCAGTGTTATTGGGTCGCAGTGTTGTTGGGTCGCTCGGCTTCCAATCTAAGCGGATGCAGCTGAATGCCAGTATTTTACCTCCGGAGCGACTGGCTATCTGACCGCCACAACCCTGTTACTCGGTAATACGATGTCCCTTGGTAATAGGTACTGGGTGTCAGGCTTTCGGGCTTCTGACGAGCCGTAACGACTGTCAATCCACGTATGACAGCCGGGACCAACGGCTTATCGTGCTTTCCGAGGCACGGAGGGGTCTCGGTATGTTAAGATGGTCACCCATCCACGGACCTACCGCGGCAAGCGTAGCTTAACCTACAATCGACTCGTGCGGCTGTTATTACTTAAAGTACCTACGAGACCCTCACCTTCTAATTCAGTATGCTATATTCTTTATTTTGTAAAAAAAAATACCCTCTGTAGCTTCACTGTTGGGTAAAAAGGGCCCCCAAAAAAATTTGATACAGGGCCCCGTTAGGATGAGCTACGCCACTGGCTTTCACGCTAAAACAGCTGAACGGATTTGGATGAAATTTGGCACATGGGTAGTCCATAACCACCTGGATTAGGATATTTTTTATCCCGATATCCCCACGGGATCGAGACTTATGCGGATGAAACCGAGGGGCGCAGCTAGTTATAAATAAATTCTGAATAGATAGGTGCCTACGTAACGGTCACTTATTGGTGTAAAACCCGAGTAAGTCAGACTAAAGACGTCAATAACATTATTATAAGATAACAGTGTCAAATGTACATTATAACTATATAAATTAATTTTGTTTATTTAAATGGATGTATTGCCAGATAAATTCATATACGAGTAGTTACATATGAATAAAAGTATTTGATAAAGTGTAGTTGAAGCAATAGCGCCTAAAATAATTTGTATTTTTACTTAACACGATAAGTATTAATTTATTCATAAAATGTTTAGTGGCAAAGTGATATGTGCTATTTACATCCTTTGTTTTGTTTTCATTTATGGTGTATGTGATAACAGGTTAGTACCTAGTACAAATATTCATAGATACAACATTCTACGAAGTAGGTAGGTATAGTAGTTAGAGGTGTTAGTCATTCTAGGAAAGTGTGTTAGAATAATGTTTGGTTATGTTATGTCTGAACAGAAACACATACATTTTCACCCTTGTTATAATGTCAGCTTTTTCCTTTCTGAATAGAGCAGTGTCCACCAAATAAAAATATTTGAATATAGCAGGCAGGTATTTAAGTCTTGTCAATAATATCTCACACTTTCGGGTAGGTAGAGCGGCATGGGAAAAGCGTGAATTGATATGGTCCCTACATGCGTATACTTACTTACAGAGGACATTTTACTTGTTCCGCACTCTCTCACAGGATAAAAACTCTCCCCAATTGGATCAAACCCTTTCAACATGCGCTGCTCTATGTTCGCTAACAGCGCATGCTCCTTTCATGTGTCAAGTTTAGTTAGGCCCAACAAAGGCAAGGCCACGGTCAGTTATTCATTCTCCTTGGCTGTTTTGTACCAAAGTCCAGGCATCATTTTTCTAATAAGTACCTAGATTTTTTACAAATAAATTCATGCTTCTTAAGAAAATTGTTAAATTCTCAGAACCCACAAAATCTCCTTGTTCTACATTACCGACGTACCTATTATTTCCAACCAAGTTGTTTCCTACTGATTAAGGCCAGGCCCATTTGTTTTGGTTCAAGTGTCTCTACCTATCTATCGTGCTCGTGCACTATCTTTGTTTGTGTAAATCGTATTCTTTCAGAGGTGCCTTCAAACTGTTTATCATTGATGAGGTTCACTTTCAGTCAATTTATTTGGTAGTAGGTACTTCTAATAATTTTCCCTCGGAAAAGCTACAGCTGTCTTAGATCTAATAAATAATATGTGTGGCCCTGATTTGGTATCATTTAGAATTTTTAGTCGTCACACTCGTCACAAATTGTTAAGCTAACCTCTGACTTAATTTCTGTCTGTCAAAATGGCTGCTATCGAAAGTAACACGTGCAGGCTAAGTGAAAATAACGACGTCGACGATATCTCTGAAAATGAAAGTTAAGTAACACTAAACAATAATTATTTATAAACAGACTTTGTAGTAACTATCTAAGCAGTACTTTGTAATAAGTACCTACCTAGTTATCATAATTACCTAGGTAGGTACTAATTTGTTTTTAACTATCGTTGTCCGAAAAAGGTAGGTACTTACCTAATTAGATATATTATGTGCCAGTGTTATTTAATCATAAACACACTGTAGGACACAGCATACAGTCAGGCAAATATTTTTCTTTCTATATGTCTTATACTATCTATAACAGTAGGTACCTAACCAAGATTTAGACAAACGCCTAGTTTGGGGATTACCTACCATCAAAACTGTTACCTACTGTAACTGATAACTACCTAATTAATAAATACCTATTGTTTTCTTTTACAGCACTAGCCAAGTTGATGACGGGCTGTATCTGTTCGATTTCACAAAGAGCGATGACGTAGACGTTTGGCAAGAACAATCGGATACCGTACGAGATGTCGGCATGTCCAAGGCCATATTTGTTATTCATAAAAATATAGGCTTTAGACGAGCCATATTTTTCGCTCTTTTGAATCCTCAACTAAACGGTGCCGGATTTGCTGGAATAAGAGCTATTCAGTCGTATAACCTTACGGGTCACACAAAACTTCAAATGAAGTGTAGAGGCCAAGGACAGTTTAATGGTTTCAAAGTTACTTTGCGGCACAAAGGATTAAATGACGAACCCAATTACTCATTTGAACAATATTTCCAGGTAATGTATATAATAGGTAGGTAGTTATTTTGATATAGGTTCCCATCATTGCATTCATATTAGCAATGATAATGATAAGAAAGATTCAGTCACACATTCATGTCAATCTTAGATGGCAGTTCTCACTTATGTGAACGTAGTAGGTATAATTGTATTATAATATAAAAATATACCTACTACAAAAGCACCTAGACACGCTAGACATAAGCGAATAATGTAAGTAGATACTACTAATTGACTAGGTAGGTTCGTGTACCAATGATCTTTTGTAAGAGTTCAGAAGTTCAAAATCCGTGAGCCATTTCTCACAAACGCTTACAAAATATGTTAATTTCCCATAGTCCACCTATTGAATACACTTGGCAAATTAGTTTAGAATAAGTGTTCGAATCGACTGCCGTTGTTGACCGTCCCTACCTTGTTTTTTTTCCAATGTTTAATATTAAGTATAATTAGTGAGGTCCCAGTCTCAGCATAAAATCTCCATATTAACTCTGTTCAACGTCGCGTTGTCTCTCGTTACGTTCTCTCAACTCTCCTCAGCTCTATAGGCCTGCCAGCGCAGATCGACGTTTTTTCTTCTTGCTCGCTTGTTTTTCATCCGCGCACATTTTACCTAGTTTCACAAAAGGGACACATTTGCGACCTTTGTTTTGATTTATCGTTCTTCCTCCACCTATCTGTGTAAATGTAAAGTCAGAGTCAAGTGCTGTATATAAAGCGCTTGACTCCGACCTGTCAAGCTGCTAAGTGCACAACAAGTGATCGTTACAAAGGTTTTTTCAATTGCATCAAGCTACTGCTGGGCTTAGGCCACAGGCCACAAAACAATTACCTATTGTTATATAATCGTTACTAAATGTCTGGGCAACAGATCCCCTGGTTTTGTACGCTCAACCATGTGTTTTATGGAAAAACAACTTACTACAATATTACAACATAAAGTCCGGATTTCAAAATTCGCCAAAGGTGTAAACAACAATGGCCGCTCGAAATTGTCTATGATTTAGTGATGTGGTGGTATGAATTTTAAGTTTTGGTGCTATCGATGTTACGATTTTTTTACACACCTGGGCCCAATTTACTGTCGACTCGAAAAGAAGAAGCCATAAAATCAGGGGCTCGGCGGTAAATTCCAATAATCTGTGTGTTTAAACTAAATGTTCTGCTGCAATATAAATACTTTGATCTAGTTTAGGTAGTACTTATTTGATATTTGAAGTAATTAACGAATATTAAATTTTCAGGCGCCAAAGGACGACTTTGCCATCCGTAATCTCAAATTTTCCGAGTTTAAAGCTTATTACAGAGGTAAAAGAGTAAATAATGAGACATTGGACGTATCCCAAATTACAAGTCTTGGTATTCAAATGTATGGTGGAGTTTATCAACCAGTGAAGCAGAAAGGTCCAGCCACATTGGAAATAGATTGGATTAGAGCAGTTTAAATGAAAGAACTGAACAATGTACAAAAAAGAAGATTACTGCTAACTAAAACAGCTGTTTTTTTGCGAGTGGTCTTTTTGGAACACTGTAGGCTCAATCAAGCATGGGAATGTGAGCTTTAAATAGTATGACTTACAAAATAAAGATCAAATAAAGATATTGTATTGTATTGATAACCTTAACCATATGACAGGGTAGACAAAAAAAAATGATTTTTGAAGGCGTCATTGATATATATAACAATGAAAAACGGCTTTATCATGTTATGACATAATCATTAGTGTGACCATTAAACACTAAAAATTATACTCAGTAATAGTTTACATATTAATAACTTTATTATCTAGAATTATGTCATCACTAGATATTATAATCAGTATACACTCAAGACCAAAATTATTAAAATAAATGCTTATTGCTGTAGTTTATCGTTGTCGGGACGGCAACAACAGATTGAGTGCTGTCATAGCATCAGGAAATAGAGAGTGGTAGTTGACAAGCGGCACGTACGCCGCCGTGATGACTCGACCGGCGAACCACCGTCCGTGCAGGGTGTTCACCGATGCCACCGCCGTCGCTATCGTTGGACATTTACAGTAAACATTTCCTTGTGGAGATGCTTTGTCTACATACACGTGCAGTACTCCACCATGTTTATTGCATTCACTAATGACATCATCTCTTATTTCAATGTCCCAGCTAGGATTTGATTCCCTGAAAGTAGAAAGGTATGCATTGTTTTAGTATCAATAGTCTGTATCAAAAGTATTGAAATCTTTTTGCTTTGATTATTTGGATCCTTCAACTCAAAATTCTCAATTTAAATCACCTTGAAGATGTTTTTCATGTGACAATTGAATAGTTATTTAATTTTATCACCTAAACTTTCGTTGATGGTTTTTAACTACAATTTAATAACACAATAATTGTTATGATACAAAGTTGAAACTTTCTAAAAACAAACAGATGAATGAGTTACTAATACCTTTTGGTGAGAGATTGTGCGCTTTTATAATTTTTGACGATATTATTGTGGACGTCTACGGCATCACGACAACACAGGAAGTAAAATGAGAGGATATATATGAAGACGTTTTTAAATTTCAGTCCACGACGACGAAAAAAAATTTTTATGGATTTATTATGGTAGAATTATAAAAACGCACATTGTGTAAGAATTTAACCTGAACAGGGTTTGTTTGTATACATTATCATCAAAAAATTTTGGAACACACCATACAAGATGTAATTAAAATAGCTCAAACCTGAAACACCCCAACCAATTATTGTAATAAACTGATGTGGCAAGGTATTATTTATTTTCACAAATCATAATAATTATGAAAGGTATTCATGAACTCAAACAGCACTGTTCAAACTGAGCACATGCTGATTGTGTCAATGTGCCTTTATTTCGATTACATAAAGACTAAAAGTAATATTTAATGTGTTATGAACTGGCTTTAGTACGACAGTGGCGTCCCCATTCATTTCACAAATTTTTACATAAAAGTAACACTTACGAGGCTGGATCAAACATATTATTCAGCATAAAACACTGTGTCGCGATTGGAGGTGCTACTTGTGGTTGTGGAGTAACCAGTGCTGATCCAGCACCCATCAATACTGATGCTGCAGCCGGTGGAATCTGAAATCAAACCCATCTTATGATTAATTTACATGCTGTGGTGTTCTTTGCTGTTGGAATATCAATAAGAAACAATTCTGCTCAGGTCTTACAATAACTATACATTCAATCCTCTGAGTAAAATTAATAAACACATGCAAGCATACAGCTGTAATGAAATGAATCCCCATTTTCACACCATAGTGTAGAAATATTTCATGGTAAACATAGCACCCTTTACGTTATTCTTTTACAACTTGGATTTTACCATTATAAATAAAATTGATTGTGTAATACACTATAGTTTGAAAAGAACCTCACAATATCAATATTATTGTCTAGTAATGTGGTGGAAGTTTAAACTGTACGTTACTCAACAGTGCCAAGAATAGTGTTTAAGACATCGCACTGAATTGTCCTTTTTCTGAAATCTGCCTTCAGCTGTAAAACATAATATTTGTCATATGCCAAGATGGAGAAATAAGTATAGGAAACACAGGGGGAATTTTGGAAATAGAGCTTCAGGGCAAAGACAATATCCTTTGATAGGTAATATTGTGTAGCCTGTAAGGATTATGTATGCTAGATTTCATTATTTTCAACAGTTCCTAACATCAATCATTTCACTCTATAAACTCTTATACATATAAGTTTTCAGAAAAGCTAAGATTTGTGCAATTTTTAATAACTCCAGAAAAAAAAACTACTTTAACAATATTTCTCAACTCTATTTTTTTTTTCTTCTAATCTAATCCACAATCAGTTTTAAACTTTTAGTGTTGAGTTGGAGGTAGCATTGTCCTCTCAACTCTAATAGTGATTTTTGCTTCCATGAAACACCTGTGATGAAACAACAGTTTATTTTGATTAACTAAATAAACTAACTAAACTCGAATTACTTTTTTTATTAGTATGAAATTGCACTAGGATATTTTTCACAGATTTGTCTACTGATTATGTCATGTGAAAATACCATTTTGCTCAGCTGATAAAGCATTCAGGACAAAACTCAAATAAATACCCTCCAGCAAAAGTTATTAATGGAGTTGATTATATTCTAGTAAATTTTTTGGTTAAGAATAGATTATACATAGATTAATTAGACACAACAAGTCGTCATAATTATAAAAATCTGATATAAATGACAATTTTGAGAAAAATAAGAAAATTTTACATAAAATTGATATATTTTTACCTGTAATCCAGTGCCTTCTGCAAGTTTAAACATTAATTGTAATCGTCCTGTAGCACCAAGGTCAATACCAGCACGGTCCAACTCATCTGCGTCAAATCGAGTGCTAGAACCGCCATCAGTCCGTTCTGTTACATTCCCAACTTTCATGGGTCGTCCAGCTAATTCAAATCCGTTTAATTGTTCCATCGCCTTCTTTGCATCAGCCGCGTGGTGGAACTGTAACATTCGTAATTGTTATAAATGACCGTTAAATGATCACCTGCAGTAATAATGTGATGACAGTTAATGATTGTGTTATAACACTCAACTTACAGTAAGAAATCCATATCCTTTGCTTTTTCCTGTTTCAGGGTCAGTCATAAGCTGAATATGATCTATTTTTCCAAAGGGTTCAAATATACCGCGTAGCATGTCTTCTGTAATGTTAAAATGCAATGAACCAACATATAGTCTTGTCGGTCCGTTACTGGTCTTTGGTGCTAAGTTCGGCAATGTATTGCCTACCCTGTTCTTTTCCGCTTGTGTATGTTGTACTATAATGGGAACTCCAAGCAATTTTTGTCCGGTCAAACCTAAAGCCTGTAAATCCAGTTTAAATTAAAAAATGGTGAAATCTTATTAATTCCTAACTTTAATTTATACAAATCAACACAACAATCTTTTTTTTTTTATCAAAAGGTGATTATAGAACTATCTACAGAAGGCAAAAGACAACCGACATTAAAAATATTTGGATAAAAACTACAAGTCTCTTTTTATTTTAAACTATTGACGATAATTAATACAACAGGCGGCATGAAAACATTAAATTTGTCTCAATAATCTGACTGGGGTGCAGTCAGATTATTGAGACAAATTTAATGTTTTCGTGCCCATGCCGCCTGTCTTATTAAATTCGACTGAGCACCGATGTTTTTTTTTTTTTTTTCATTGCACGACCCTATGTCGTCGGTATTTATTTGTCAATTAATGAGTTGGGCGCTAGGGGCACGGCAATTGATATAAAACCAAGCGGTCAATAGGGTAATGCTTAGTTAATAAACACATTAAATTCCCATGAGTGAGGCTGTCCTGACTTTTCCACAGATATTCTTAAAATAACTGCTTACTTACCAAAGGTACAGATTCTGCATCTTTAAATTCGATGTAAGCTATGCCTTTAAATCTCCTGGTTTTATTGCAAGTGATAAGTCTTACATCTCTAACTTTGCCAACAGATGAGAAAAATTCTTCAAGATCTTTTGCTCTAATTCGTTGAGATAATTGCATACAGAATACAGTGCGCAGATCCCTTTCTTCAGGAGGTAAGTCATCTAATTTTGGCTCAAGTCCCCTGGATTTCGACCGATATTCTTTGGCAGGGTCTCTCTCAACACTTTTTTCCCTTTTGATATTATTAGAGCTACGGTCGCGACTGCTTCGATCACGTTCTCGACTACGTTCCTTGTCCTTACTACGTCTTTTATCTTTGTCGCGCTCTCGTTCCTTGTCCTTTTCGCGGTCCTTATCCCTATTATGAGTCCGATCCCTATCTTTGTTGTTATCCTTGTCACGATCTCGCTCGCGCTCACCACGCTCTCTCTCGCGGTCACGCTCGCCGCGGTCGCCGCGGTCGCCACGCTCACCACGCTCGCGTTCACCACGATCGCGATCACGATCACGATCTTTGCGATCTTTGTCCCTTTCACGATCTTTATCTTTTCTGTCATCTCTTTCTTTTGAACGACGTGTTTCTCTTTCTTTCGATCTTCTTTTGTCTCTCGAACGGCTACGTCTAGAAAAAGAAATATCCACTTTGAGGATTGTGTTCTACAGACATCTGCAACAAATTGATTGCCTGACGGCACTGCAAGGGATTTTTAAGTGAAACATAATACCTATAAACTAATTTGGAATTCAAGGCAATGTTGAATGTTAAGGCAAAAAAATAAAGTACAGATTTCGAAATTGTGACTATATTGCCATAATTAATTATGTTATTGTTTGTTACCAAAAAAATCCTTGCTGTAAGTAAATAAATTACTGCAGAAGTTGTTAATTCTTACCTTCGGCTCGCATCGCGTTCTCTATCTTTGTGCTTATCAGAATACTTGTCCGAACGATGCTTTGAAGAGGAAGTGTTATCCTGTCACACAAAGCACAAGGTAGAAGCAGCGCCACAGCAACACACGCCGAGTGAATAAATAAAAATTGCATTAGTTATTTCATAACAACAACATGGAGAACATATGCAGTATTTCAACAATGACATTTTGTTTAAAATGTCACTGATGAAACAACACAATTGCTGATGGTTTTTACTTTGCCTAGGCTACTGTTGACAGCTGGTTTAATAACCAGCCAATGTTCATCCATGTCATGGTAGTCTCGCTGCCCTGGTCTACACTTACCGTTCATAAACCACTGACAAAGGATGCACACAGCGCTAACATCACACAGGGATACTTCTGCAAAAGATTTATGACCCATCAGCTCATGGTCCTTTTTTAAAAATACGGTCTATGAAAATTCTATTTTTGACTTGTAACTTTTAAGTGATTTAAATAACAATGTTAGGTTGTGTTGAATTTTCAAATAATAAAAAATTAGGTAAGTATAGTAGTGGATACCTCTCTGTCTGTTCAGGTCGGTGAAGTATGCTCGACTATTACCACAAAGTTCTATAAATACAAGAAATGATACTCAAATGTAATTTTGTTTTATATTTCTTACCAGTTGCTGTTCAAAGATGAAATTAACTAGTTGTGAACTAATAAGATTAAAATCTCCCAAAAAAGTTAGTTTAAAACATCTTTAAACAGGTAAACCCTCAAAATGTATTTGACAGTCAATTTTAAAATGCAAAAATTTATACATAGTAAAATGACTACATATTGATACCATTCTTTACACATTACAAGAAAATGAATCGGATTACATGGAATCTTCACAAATTTGAAATAGAATGAATGAGTAAAAGGTAAAAAAACACATTAAAATATTACACTTTGAAGTGATTTCAGGGAGGTAGTAAAATGTAAAGTTATTTGCGATGTTTGTTGTTTTTCAATTTAACACTTTGTAATAAATTTAAGAAACTCATTAATAAAGATAACAATAAAATATTGGTAGATTTACTAAAATACAGATATTTTTAAATAATACATGGGAATTGACATGAGCTGTTCGACTAGTTAACAAGACTTGGTTAAGATCTAAAGGTACTTACCGATTTATTATAAGGTGCTTCCAACATAGCTTCTACATCTAAATCTTCGGCCATTCTAAAACAAAAAATTCCAAATGGTGAGATTGTTATTTAAGTTATTTTAAACTAGGATGTCTCAGAACTAACGCATACGTAGTACGTTTCACACGCTTAAAAATTATGTTGAGAAATTTTACAAATGCCCCGTTTCGTTTTTGATAGGTTGTTTTCATTCCTGATAGATAAATTACTGGAGCAATGTGGTGAAATTTGGAAATTACACCACACGAGCACAAAATGGCGTCTACGGAACGACTAGCAGTATGGTTTGTTTGTCGCACTTAAGTTTGGTTGGGTTATTTAAGCTGTTATTTTTATATTATAATAGGTACATTTTGTTTAAGCACTTACCTAGTGTTTATGATAGTACTCGATAGTAATGGATATGCACAAATGATGAAGTTTTTTTATATCTCTAGTTAATTTTCGAAAAATTAATTAGAATTGAGTCTAATTTGGCAATTTTGGCATCGGTGTTGCCATACCATAGACCACAGAACTACACAGGAGAATATAAATCCATAGACAAAAACAAAGTAGATAAAAAAGACTATCAAAGACAATATTTATAAGCGAATGCCGGCTTCACATGCTTTCCAAAACATCAAAAACTCAAATGATTGAGTAGGGCGTTCGGATTAGCGTGTGACGGGCTTGCAACTTGCAAGCCCGTCACACGCTAAGCCGAACGCTTGCAAGTTGCAAGCTGCAATTGCTTTGCTGCAGATTAGTGTAGATCCACCGATCGTCGAGGTTCGATTTTTGTGCGCAAATCAAAGAAAGCTTGAATACATTTTGATTCGTACATACAATCAATTTTAGGTCATAAGAGCGCTAACACACTGGGACACCATGGCGACGTCGCTGGCTACCTAGCCATGGCTACCTTTGGCTACCTACCGTAGTCAAATGAGGTTGCCAAATACAGCTTGGCCAAAAAGTCGTGAAAATAATGGTGGCGCCACTATCGTGCATGTTGTAAACCTATATAGTACGACTAAAACGGTTTTGATACTTAGTTTTTTTTTGAAAATTAATGTGAATACTGGCGAGTTTTATGAAAACAAGAAAAGCTCTGGAACGTTTGATCAGCCACTGCCTAGAACGATAACATTTGCAGTTATTTAATGTAATGAATTAAAAATAAAATTATTAGGTATCTCAAAATACTTAGATGTCAACACTAATCCCACATTATACGAGACAATTTTATGTTTTACAAAACCTGGGGTCTTGTAAAACACTTGGCACCTTGTCCTTCTATCGCAATTCGCCTTATAGTACTGATGGATTTACCTAAAAAATACTATAGTTATTTTTGTTCAGTGATTTATGCAGTACTAACAAAAAGTATCAAAATTATACGAACGCGCTGCATTCCGAATGTGTTTTGTAAACATAACCTCAAATTCGTGAATATACATTTCAATAAATTGTATGAAAGGTTTATAATAGATATTGCACCTTGAAATACACACATTAGATCTAATTACACGTATAAAATATAATTCTACCTGTCATTTCAGCGGTTCTTTTAAACACATCGTTGAGATAGGATAAAATTTGTCCGGCATCGAGTTCCGCCAAACATCTCACGTATACTTTATAAATTATCGCTCTTGCGGAGCTGCGCATAACAGGTCTGTTCATTATGAACACAATGGGTCACCAGTATCACCACGATAAAGCAAATAAATAAATAATAAACACGAGAAACAGTCACCGATTACAAGAAATGACAGAATATGTACCTTACTCGACAAGGCAGAGCGAGTGTTGCCAATTATTAAATATTTTAGTTCCGTTTCAGGACTTTCTTGCCAAACTGTAAGTAGCCAGTCGCTACTGACTCTCAGTCCTGGCGATCAGTTGGCCACTGAGTGAGGAGGCGTAACTTATTAGCATACAAAATACTCTGGTGACCTGGCGATTTGTAGCCAAGTCGCCAGGTCGCCACAGTATCCAGTCTCTACGTAGGGGCCGGTCGGTCATGTCTCCGCTTCTAAGTTGGCGCCGTCGCCACACCGTAGCCAAATGAAATGTCGTACATTTCAATACGAATTGTTTGGATACGTAGCCGGCGACGTCGCCATGGCGTCCCCGTGTGTTAGCGCTCTAAAGTCTAAGGTACTGTACAGTACTGTACAGACGCCCGCAAGTCAAGCTACCCGAAGCTGTCAAATTTTCCAATCAACCTTGAACCTTGTTGATTTTACAATAAAGTTGAAAATCTATTAAAGAAAGACAGATTGTAGTAGCTTGATGTGCTTGCGTCTGTAAATACTAATTCCATAGGTATGTACAGACGGCAGCACATCAAGCTACTACAATCTGTCAAATTTCTTTAATAGATTTTCAACTTTATCTGTGAAGCATTAAGGTTCAAGGTTGATTGGAAAATTTTGACAGTTTCGGGTAGCTTGACCTGCTGGCGTCTGTACAATCATAGTTACATCTAAAGGCTTTTCTTGTTATTTGTGAGGCCGCGCGGCCTTTAGTGGGCACGCGCCTTCATAAGAACTGACGAGGTTCGGCCGCGCGGCCTTTAGTGGGGACGCGCCTTCATAAGAACTGACGAGGTTCGGCCGCGCGGCCCTAGTGGGGACGCGCCTTAATATATCAGCTGTACTAATAATAAAGCTGAAGAGTTTGTTTGAATGCGATAATCTCTGGAAATACCAGTCGAATTTGAAAAATTCTTTTTGCATTTGATAGCCCAATTCATGAGGAAGGCTATAGGCTATTTAACATCACGCTATGACTTTTAACAGCCGAGCAAAAAGAAAAATGTCAGCAAGAACGCTAAACGAAAACGAGGTGATAGCGCGAGCAGGTGATGCGATGCGACCCCAGCCAATCGATTCTGTAAAAATCTCACCGTGAAAAGTTAGGTGAAGTGAGCTGTCAATAGTGTCGATCCGTAGCATTAGTTGGAATGACAGGTCACTCCACGCTCGCTTCACCGAAGTTTCACGGTGAGATGGCTACAGAATCGCAATGCAGGTATAAGAAATTTTACGCGGACGAAGTCGCGGGCAGAAGCTAGATACATGAATATAAAATCCCCACAGAGTACATCAAAGAGTAAAGTAATATATGGAGTACTGTGGGGAGCACTTAGTAAAATATTGTCAATCAAGAATCAAGGTTTATGGTGTGGTTTTTGGAATTTTGGGTTCGGATTTGACGAAAAAAGACAAGTTTACAAGGCATCGTATCACAGTTAAACTTAAACCAGAAGTTAATTTTAATTCACATAGGTACTATCGCCGTTGTTATTGTAATATTTAATAAGTACAAGGAGGTAAGTAAAATAATTCTTTTCTAATTATTGTTTTTCTACAATGGATGTTAAAACTTCCAATAAAGATTCTTCAAAATTTTGATCTTACAACAGGCCCATTTAAATACGTGCACGGTATAATGTGGGTAACAGTATGGTCCCGATTTCAGGTTTCGACATAGAACATGACAACAGCAGCAAGACCTACTTTTGACCCAGCACGGGGGGGCACAGGACGAGGAGAAAAGGATCTAAGCGCAATATCCCGACAGTATTCAAGCCGAGATCTCCCTGGACATACTAAGTTGAAATACAGGTAGGTGAAGTTACTCAATGTTTAGCTTTTGATGACACTAGACAAACTTTCCCAGTGTAGTTGAACCTCTGTCATCAACAAGTCGCAATAAGTCATTTCTCTAGTACTATTTCCATTCATTTGAAAGACAATCATTTAGACAACAGTTATTTTATCAAGTAAGTAGTGAAGTTTTGCACTTAACTGTTAACTGGGTCTCTTGTTGTTGTTAGGATCGTAACAATTTACATATAAACTAGTTTATTTATAAACTTTTGTACACCATGTTCCGTAAATAAGCAATTATCTTAGAAATACAATGAAAGTTTGTATTACTACAAGCTCTAAGTGATAATTTATAAAAATATTTCTTTCTATTAATAAGACTGATTTACAACAGTATTTCATTTCATCCCCTTTTTGCAACAAGTTTTGTATTATAATCATCTGTTATTTTCAGGGAACAGGGACAAGGTACCACAGATGAGTTACGATCAAGAGACTTCCGCAAGGAGTTAGATGAGAGGGAGAAGGAAGGTAAAGGCTCAAGCACCAGGAGACTTACTGAGCCCATAACTAAGAGACCTAAAATAGACCAAGTTCCTGCTGCAAGTTTGGACGCTGATGATCCTCTTGAGGGCGACTCATCAGATTCTGATGATTCTGATGATGACACTGCAGCACTGTTAGCAGAGTTAAATAAAATTAAAAAAGAAAGAGCCATAGAGCAAGCTAAAAAGGTACATCCCTTATTTTATGTTTTAACACTGCGGGACACTAACTGCCCCCAGATGTAGGTAATAAATGTTTTGTTCAGTGTCCTTCAACTGATTAACCCATCAAACACTCCCCTACTTGAAGCCGTTTGGATGTAAGTGCTTAACGGTTTTTAACCGACTTCTAAAAAAGGAGGAGGTTCTCAATTCGGATGTTTGAATTTTTTTTTTTTAATGTTTGTTCGCGCATAACTCCGTCGCTTGCCAACCGATTTGAAAAGTTCTTTTTTTTTTGGAAAGGGTATACTTCCCAAATGGTCCCATAGAAATTTCATCAAAAACGGTTTAGTAGTTTGGTTTTTAAACCAAAATTACTGGTAAAAATACAACTAAAAAGTGAAAAATAAAAACTTTTGCAAAGAAAAACAACCGACTTCCAAAAACGACACTACAAAGTGAAAAATAACTTTAATTTCGGAAGTCGGTGGCAAACAACGAAAATGCGAACCCAACGACACCGACTTCCGAAATTAATGTTATTTTTCACTTTTTCACACACGACGGCCGGTTGGCGCAGTGGTTAAGCGATTGACTGCTGCGCTGCGTGTCGCGGGTTCGATTCCCGCACGGAACAAATATTTGTATGACCTACATGTATTTGTTCCGAGTCTGGGTGTTTTTCTATCTATAATATGTATGTATTTACAAAAAAAAAAAAAAATGTGTATAAGTAGTTTATCAGCCATCTTGTTACCATAACACAAGCATTAGGTTGCTTAGCTTGGGACTAGATGGCGCTGTGTGAAATGTCCAGGGATATTATTATTACTTTGTAGTGTCGTTTTTGGAAGTTGGTTGTTTTTTTTGCAAAAAAGTTTTTTCACAATTATATTTATTGTCATTGCGACTGTATTTGTCTTATGAACCAGTGGGGTCCATACAACATTAAGGAGGTTAACAACCACAAATCATTACATACGAGGGGTGTTCAATGTATTCTCGGTATCAGGGTGATTTACTAACGATGTGAGTAATTTGACTAATGCATTAATTAATGACATTATCTAAGGGTATAAAGGTAAAATTTCATATAGTTGTGATCTGACTAGTTTGCTAGTTATCCTGAGTTAATGGCAACTGTAATGGCTAATGCTGAAGAAAATTGTCCACTGTGCTGTTATTAAATTCCTTACCAAAAAAGGAAAAACACAAAAAACTATTCACAAAGAGATGGTGGCTACTTACCAAAATTCTGCACCTTCGTTATCTACGGTTCAAAAGTGGGCAGAGAGAGTATTGAAGTCGACACTCGCTCGGGCGGCCCGGTTACTGCCTCTACGGGAGAAAGTTGAGAAGCTTATACTGGAGGGTGCCAGAATGAAAATCAAAATGGTAGCAGTGGTGAACCATTCACCAGAAAATCATGGCACAGTGTTTTGGGGCTCAAAGGGAATTTTGCAGATTTAGTACACAAAAAAAGGTGAAACCATAAACGCAGCATCCTACACATCCGCTTTAAAGACGGGGTAAACTGACCACCGGTGTGTTGCTTCTTCACGACAATGCCCCGGTGCACACGGCGCGTTTTCAAGGCTGTTGTGCGAGATTGTGGGTTCGAAGAAATTAACCACCCACTCTATAGCCCGGACCTAGCCCCGAGTGATTATTATTTGTTCCCTAATTTGAAAAAAGTCCTTTGTGGGAAATGATTTTCCAACGATGAAGAGCTAAAGGCAGTAATAAATGCTCATTTTTCAGAGAGAGAAAAGTTATTTTTTACAGTATATTGAAAAGTTAATTTCGAGACGTAATAAATGCATTGGGGTAATGGGGGATTACATTGTAAAATAAAATTATTTTAATTTACGTCTTTTTTCATGCCGGTACCGAGAATACATTGAACGCCCCTCACAGTGTGGTGCAATTTTCCCAACATGAATATTCTTGATTTTTGCAAATAAAATTGGGTATGCTGTCATTATATATATCGGAGAAGGTTGTCTATCTCTCGTTAACATCAGGCATATTTTAATTATTGTGGGCGTACTATGGGTAGTGTTGGTTATAGCGCAATAGAAAAACGGTTTGCAGTTCAAATCAGATCATAATTTACGAACAAGTTAGTCACACTAGCGAATCACACACTGTAGGTACACAACTCAACGATACGGAACGGGAGACAGTTTCTAAGCACATGTTGTTCGTACGATGTCCAATGTTTCCCAGAGTTCTGCTCACACCGCTCTTCTAGCTGTAGCTTTCGTACCCCTCCACGAACTCAGGACTGTCTAGCGCCACGAGATGGCGCTGGCGTCCCGAATTGCCAAACGAATGACTCCGACATATAAATGTATTTTTTATTTCAGGAAGCTGAAAGAAAGCAGGAAGAAGAAAGAATTCGGATGGAAAATATTTTATCTGGTAACCCTTTACTGAATTACTCTTCAGCAGGACAGAAAAATGATTTGAAGGTAAATCTTTAGTAAATGTGACTTGCCGAAAGACTTCTAAGAAATAAAGTGGCAATAAAAAAGAAAAATTGATAAAATTCTAATGAAATTATTATGATTTGTTCCAGGTGAAAAGGCGGTGGGATGATGATGTTGTATTTAAGAATTGTGCTCGTTCAGAACCCGAAAAGAAAGGCAACACCTTCATCAATGACTCATTGAGGTCAGAGTTTCACAAGAAATTTATGGAAAAGTATGTGAAATAGGTGATTTTGAATTTACTAAGAATATAAAATAGATAATTATTCTTTATTTTTAATCATTTTATTAAGAAATAAATCTGACTATGGTGTACAAATAGACAAATAGCCCCTTTGCCTTGTTTAGTTTTTCAGTGTTAATTAGGCATGGTACAGACCTACTGCCTTATAGGCTATATTCATGAGAATTTCTGTTGTGGAACATGCTTTTCAAAATTCAGCTCGATGGTGTGATGTTGTGTGTAAAATAATATGAGCTAGGAGAAATCTTGTGTACATTTAGGTTGTATTTTGCAATAGTTATAATGATGCTTCATTAAAATAAGGCCTGATTTTTCCAACGCAAGATAATTTTTTGAATTTTTGACAATTTTTCCATACAAAATCTGTCAGATGTCAATTTTATTCGACGAATAAAAAATATCTGTCGATTGAAAAATCAGCCCTTACACAAATACCCCGACTTTTTATTAGACCTAAGTACCTCTATAAGATAATGTAAGTATCGTACTATGTAAGGATGTAGCTCGTAATTTTATTTTAATACACAATAAAAATATTTGATTTCTATTTTGTATCTTCATAAATCCCATCTACCTATACATAATTATAATTTAATGGTAACGAAGTCACAACTGCACACTTACATACATACTACATAATACATTGCATACTTTTGAAAAAAAGTAATTGCTATGACGTGTGGGAACGAGTGTAATGCCAAAAATATAGTTTTTAAAAATTTTGTGTTTGTCTGGGTGTATGTTGGAGGGAGTCGCGTTACGTCCGCTACGCGTTACGTCCGTTTATGGCCTTATTGTATTCTTTTCTGGGATCAGTCGCGTTACAGCCGTTCTACCTAAAAGTATACTCAACTTTAGAAAAATAACACCAGACCAAATTAACATTTTGTGAAGCATGGTATTAGGCGAGCAGGCTTATTATAGGCGATAAAAGGCTGTTATTTTGATATAAACACACACTTCGATTTTTTTTTATTTCAAGGCGAATGAAAGCGATCTTATTAGAAAACTTACCTCGAAGTTTAGCGGAATTTAAGCGGTGATTTCGTTTATCCACCCCAAAAAATTCACCCTAAGGTGGATACGCGGAAACGCATGTCCGAGACTTCACCCTAAGTCTATAAACTCCGTTTATCCAACTAAGCCTAGGGTGGATTCTCGGACATGCGTTACCGTGTATCCACCATAGGCATATCACCTTAAGGTGGATAAACGGAATAACCGGCGAAAAACTTTTCTTTTTCATTCTCCATTATTGTAGTAATAGTGTAGAGTAATTCTACACTATTACTACAATAATGAATGAATGAATATTCATCAATTCATCCATCCACACGCGCTTCCGTTTTCCGGAAAAGAACGGGACTTACAGACTTGGCTTGCAGAGTAAGCAAACTGAAACGCCAGTGGGCTGGCCATGTTTGTCGAAGGATCGATGTCTGGTGGAGCAGACGAGTCCTGGAGTGGAAACCGCGTATCGGCAAGCGTACTGTGGGACGCCCCCTAGCTAGATGGACGGACGACCTAAAGAAGGTGACTGGGACAGACTGGATGCGGAAGGCGGAGGATGGGGTGTTGTGGCGCCGCCTGGGAGAAGCCTATGACCAGCAGTGGACTGAGGCAATAGGCTGAGTTGATTGACTGATTGACATGCGGTTCACTCCACATTACATGCCACTTTAGTGTTTTCTCTGAAAATTTGAATCGACAAACATGCGAAATATTTACACCCTCTTTATAATATTTATAAAGAGGGTGTGTTTATATTTATGGCATCTCATCCATTTAAATCATATCATACAATAATATCTAGTTATAATTTATGTTGGGTCAATCATACGGATAGTAATAAAAAGCGGCCAAGTGGGAGTCGGACTCACATACAATACAAGGGTTCCGTACCACCGCACAATTATTAAGATCGAGCAAAAATCGTTGAAAAAAACACGTTTATTTAATTTTTATTATTTGTTATTATAGCAGCCATAGCAGTACAAAATTTGTGAATTTCAATTTACTACGGTTCGAAATATACAGCCCTGTGCTACACGGGCGGACGGAAGGACGTTATAGAAAAGTCATGAAATTCGATTGGTGCGATAAAAATAGAGGGTGTTTTTTTTTGTGGCATTTGTGTCAGTTCGACATACTGATGAGGTAAGCGACTAATCAAAAATGTTTTAATGCAGTTTTAGCTGCTTTAAAAATAATAAAAGTAAAGGCTTGTTCCTTTGAGTAAAAATTGGTTATTTTAATTTTCAGGGTACCTACTTTTTTTCAAGGTTTTTCCACCCACTCTGTGTATCAGCTTCATCATTGAGTTTTGTTATGTAGAATATAGGTAATACATACATATAGATAGCTGGTAGATCGTAAGATTAAATGTGACCAAACTGAGATAAACTTCATCAATGAAAACTATGATTACAGTGGAAAACAAATCATCGAGCATCACTATATTTAAGTAAGTATATCTACTTTCTACTGGGTACTCATACTGCTAAGACAAGGGAACGGGATCACACACTAGGTAATCTCTCGTGTAATAAACTGCTACAGAATCATCGGCGTCTTTTACATGTAATGGTATAATATCATTGCTAATGGTCAATAAATAATTAACTATTAGTTAAAAAATAACATTTTTAACAATTGGTTGAGTTTAACTACGGATCAAAAAATCGGGCCTTAGACAGTACCTACTTGTTACCTATAGGTACCTACATTATTGAGTGCCTACTGCGTTACGTGTTCTGGTTTGCACCGCACACTTCGGAAAATGAACATATAATATGCAGTCAGGCTGGCTGGACGTGTCCGGCTCAATGTTTAGTGTTTACGTTATTAAAACGGACGATGTGTGTAAGGCGAAGGCGGGGAGGAATGTGGCGAGCGCGGCGCCGGCGGCGGCGACGGCCCACCTTGAGTGGGCAGGTTGACCGGCTGATCCCGCCGCGCGCCTCTGCGCTCAGTTCTCGCCAGTCGAGTGAGCGCTCCGACAGCGAACATGGCTGGCCAGAAGACGGTGTGCCTGTGCGCGTGTTTTATTTTGTGTACCGTAACGGCTGAGGCCGCCCTTTCTGGATTATACATCGACAATGGCGTTGATCAGACTGTTATACATCATTCGATGACTCGGCATGAACGAATGGTCGTCGAACACGAAATTCTGGAGCTGTTGGGTCTCGGAGAGAGGCCACGTCGAGCTCGAGCGCCTCCGCTGGACCGGTCGGCGCCTAGCTTCTTATTGGATGTATACAAACAACTGGCTGAAGAACATGAGCAGGCTCGCCCCACACGCAGCTCTGAGATGGCTCTCAGCGGAGATGAGCAACACGCCATCGACGAGAGCGACCTCATCATGACCTTTCAGAGCAAGAGTGAGTTTAATTTGTGGATATTTAACCAAATTGGTTTTTATTAGATGCTTCAGATTTAATTTAGAACTGGATATTACACGTGGTATTATCCTGTTATGCAGTAATAAGTATATTATTGTTAGGTTTTGTAACTACTGAAAAAAATGATGATGAGAAAATGTGTGTAAATATGATGGCTTGTTTATTGGAAAGAGAGGCCACCTATTCATAAAACATATCCTATGGCACTCGGCATTAGTGTAGCTTTCTATCAGTGAAAGCTTTTTTGTAATCGGATCAGGACTTCCAGAGATGACCTCTCCTTTCCTCAAACAAACAATTTTACCTCATAACAAGAGTTACAATATTAACATTCAGAATTTAGGCATCATTAAAATACTTTTAGCTTGTTCCAATTAATGAAGAGGATACCGCTACTCCAAGTCATTTCGAAATAACAGCGCGTTAAATCGCTTAACAAGACAAAGCCGGTAAAATAAATTGTTAAAAGTTAATGACACATGCTGTTAGTGTGGTCTTTTTCTTTTATTTATGTTCATTGTGGACCTCTTGTTTAAGGACGCCACCAGGAGCATTCCGTTATAATTTGTTATAAACTACCTGGGAGGTTCAGGTAAAAATGACTTAGTAGACAAAAATGTTGAGTCACCATTTTGGTATTTAAACATTCTTGATATTGTGGATTCGGAAATTTATTACTGGTTTTTTGATTTTACCGCCGCCGGCGACTGTTTAGGTACACATTTTTTTAATTTTTTTTTTTTAATATACAGGGTGATAGGGAAACTCGTCGTATTCCTTGAAAGGGGTTATACTAGAGGTCATTAGCAACAAATTGAGTCCAGTGAACTAGGGGTCAAAACTGGATGGTTACAAAATAAAAATTTTGCTATTAAAGACCTTTTATTTTTGAGATTGTAGTATAAGTTTTGCAAGCATTTTTTTTTAAATGATCACTCATTTTTCAACTTTCGGAAAAGTATCAATTTAATGTTTGGAGTGGAGTAGTTTTTTCTCATAATTAATTGTTTTTGATAACAAGTCAAATAAATATTTAAAATCGAAGAACCGACACAGCTCGGTAACCATCCAGTTTTGAACCCTAGTTAATGACCTCTAGTCATGAGCAAGAAATTCCCTTTCAAGGAATTCGTCGAGTTTCCCTGTCACTCTGTATACCCTTTCATGTCCATTTGGGCACAATCCCCTGATCTCATAATCTCATCATCTCAATTTACTAAGTAGGTAGGTACCCTTGTATCAAATTCGAATAATGCGATGGTGCCTGATGTTTTGGAACAGACGTAGAATTAATTCTGGTTACTGGGAACCAACCTACTTTTTATCCTGAAAATCTAAATGTTTCTACGTAGACGTCTGAGGTGCACAGAGCAGTGGTATGCACATGTAGGTACATGCTATTAAACGAAGAAACTGTCCAAGCCAGCCTTTTATAAGTTTGAGTAAGAGAATAAGATGAATGAATGTTTAGATTAGGTACTTTAGATACATAATATTGTAACTTGTAACGTAATATGGGTATTTGTACGTACTGGCCACCGGTTCTTTCTGGAATGTTATGCAGTGCTATCTATTCAAGGAAAATATTGAATGGCTCGTTCATAAACAATATTGTTATATATTTATTTATATGTGCTAACTATGTAAATATAGCTAGGTCTGAGTAGGTACATAGTACGTGTTTATGTTCATCAAGCCAAGATTTTATATAGTTATACCTTGTTATCTATCATGGTCAAAGGCCGAACGATTTGCATTTCTGTAGTGCCTCCGTGGAGTGCCTAGATCTCTAATATGAATAAGAATAATTATGAATTCCACTAATGAAATTAGGTAGATCCATATAGTCTCATATGGATCTACCTAATTTCAGATTTCAGGATTCGGCGGATATGTTTTCAGACGGTTCTGGAGATTTTAATATTTATACATATTTATCTATTGGATGTTCCGGTTCAGTCGTGTGTGAGGCTTATAGAAAAGTAGGACCAACGACTTATAACCACATTAACCGACTTATCACCTCGATCAGTGTATCAACAATTTCGAATAATTTGTATCTATAATCGTTTATATTAAAATTGGGACGATTTACTTACCTACATTATTTTATAGTCAGACGTACCTAATCGAAAGATAATATTGGGCTTCAACTCTGAACTCGTCTATTGCAGTCTACTGCTGAATATAGGTCTCTGCCGGGCTGCACCACATCACCCTGTCCTCCGCCTTCCGCATCATCCAGGCTTAGGCTTACGTTATTAAAATAAAAAATGGCTAATCTCAAGCTATCGAATAGCGTCATCTTGGTTTCTTTTATAATGTGTGTGTAGACATAGGGGCGCGACTGCGAACTTCATCATATTATGTATGAATAGGTAAATACATACATACTTAATTAATTAGGTAATTTGAAGTTTATGTACCTAGACACAAGACGTGTCTGGAATGTTTTCTGTTTAACGAATTACCTAACTAACTATGCAAGGGGACTGCATTTGCATTCGCTTGTCATTGTAAAAAGCGTAGGTAATTACGGGAGTGAGTAATTTTAGGAAGTAAGAAAATTCTTAAAATTTGGGAAACTGACGCGGTATTTTAGTCTCCTGTATCTTTTGTAGGAATTTTAATATGGCTTATACCTAATCTAATACATATTATACATTAAAGTCACTTTTTGTGTCTCTGTGTAAACGCGTTGTTCTTCTAAACTCCGCAACGGATTTTGATGCGGTTTTTACCATAGCGTAGACACTTTATTCTAAATGGTTTATGTGTAAGTACATATACTTATTTTATAATTTTATAGTAGCGTATTAATGTATAATACGTGACTATAAAACTTAGATAAACAAATCTCGATGTTTTGTCACTTCGTAAAAACAGTTCGAAGCAGGGCCGGGTCACTAGCCTATGTAGGTATAACTGATTGTAATAATGATTCCTGTCAACATCGAGTCGAGAGGCAATATCCAAATTAATACCTACCACCTGTCAATGAGCCAGGGCTAAGAGATTCATACTCTAAAGATTGTGTGAAGACTTGATGAATATCTAACACCAGATACATCAAATTTTCTCGCATGTGATGATGATATGATAGTTTTATGACTCGTTTAAAATTATTTTGGTATGTTCCTTTCCTTTCCAAAGTAGGCACCTACCTACTTTGTAAAGTAGGTAGGTACTACGACGTAGTAAGGTTTCGCCGTGCTCATTATGTTTGTTCAAGTCTCATGAATAATCATAATTTCATAATAACTTATGTATTAAACATAACATTTAACTTTATATTTTTTTATTTATTACATACACCTGTAGTTGGAGTCAAATTACAACCGGATCATTGGACACCTGTGCACGATCCTTTCTTAAAATATGACAAACTTATTGCATCTTATGAAGCCGTTTACGAATATCTATATTGCATAATGTATAGTAGATATGTCTCTACGTATAGTTCATCTTCTATTCATAATAAAATACAAGATAAACAAACTTTAGTTCTTCACTATTGTATGAGAATACTGTGGCGGCATAAAATCCTGCATCGCGTAAGCAGAGTTTACCGCGCAACTAGTATTCATACAAGCTTGGGAAAAACTGGGGGATTAGCCCCAGGGTCACTTACTGGCTCTATACCACACTTATCCGACCAATCATCACATATGGCTCACTAGTCTGGTGGCCCAGAACAGACCTGAGCACAGCCCAAAGAGATCTCGAAAAGTGGCAATCACAAGCTGCATGAGAACTGCACCCACCGCTGCCCTACAGGCCATGCTCGGACTGCCTCCCCTACACCTCATTGTGAGAGAGGAGGCGGCCCTGTCTGCCTTCAGGCTCCATCTATCAGGAACCCTAAACAAAGACTCGAGAATCAAGCACATACGCATAAAGGACGAGGCAATCAAACGACAGCCAATGATGGCATCACCCTGCGACAAAGCCCCTAAGCAATACTGCTTTCAAAAGCATTACAACGTAGTGCTTAAAGAGGAGCAGTGCGACTACTCAGGCCCAGGAGAGCTGAGAGTTTACACTGATGGATCAAAGACCGATTGCGGAACTGGAGTCGGAGTCTTCTCACACGACCTCAACATAAACATATGCAGCCCGCTAGGAATGCTCAACACGGTTTACCAAGCCGAGTGTGTGGGTATAATACAAGCGTCCCATGCCATAGCAGCCAGGAGAGTTACGGACACCCATGTTCGTATACTCTCTGACAGCGCTTCAGTCCTCCAATCCCTAAAGAAGGGATGCATCACATCAAATCTAATACTAGAATGTCACATGGCGCTTGAACAGGTAACTGTATCGAACCGCAACACAGTGACACTACAATGGATAAAAGGACACAATAACGACGCGGCTGACGAGCTGGCCAGAAGGGCTTCCAGCACGCCAGTCTACGGACCGGAACCAGTCGTGCCCATCCCCTTCAATCAACTACGCAGGTGGCTACAAAAGCACACCCACACACAGGCAGAGAACTGGTGGTCCTCGTCACCGGGCTGCAGGCAGTCCAAGGAAGCCATGCCATCACTAGATGGCAAGCTCACCAAAAGACTACTAAGACTGGACAGGAAAGGCCTGCGCCTGGTGACGGGGACCATCACGGGACACTGCTCACTGAACAAACACTTCCATACGATTCACATAACGGACAGCCCCCTGTGCAGAGCCTGCATGGAGGCTGATGAAACCGACGCGCATGTGGTCTTTGAGTGCACAGGCATCGCCCAGATTAGATCAGTAACCCTCGGGACACTCAGATCCTACACAGATGTTCTCGACAGACCAGGAGACCTAATAAGCTTCTGGAGGGAGGTGGGCTGGTTGGAATAACCACCGACGGTCGCCATGGCCCACGCACAATGGTCCATCTGAAGGACTAAGTGCGGAAACCAAACCCGTAACATAGAACACATAGCATTCATACAACGTCCCGACAACAATCGTCGGGCAGTAGCCCACCAGACACGTGACCCGTCTGGTCGGATGATCCTCCCTTTTCTATGGAGGATGAGTGAACTTTACACCGTGTCCCTCATACCTCTAAATACTAAAGCCGATATCAGACGGATATAGATTAACCATTGCAGATGTAGGTATATAGCGAACCCAGGCAAAAGCTGGTATTGAAAACAAAGCCATAATGGAGCCATAACCATAATAGGCTTAAAATTCAGGTGTGTTTTAAATTTTCGTAGCCAAGCGTAGCACCAATGCTACGACTACGATATGTTCGATGATCATCATCAGTGACATGAAATAATTTTATCTCATTATTAGATAATGCAGTAAAAGTACTGAGCTGGTGTGTGGATATGGTTAGATAACAGTACAAAGCTAGCCTTTAAAATAATAACATTAATAATTTGGTGTTCCTGGTAGAGGTAGAGTCTACGGAAAAACGCAGCGTAGCACTTAATTTTTTTTTATGGGACTGTTTGGCTGTTTTAATAAATATTTCAATAATTTATTCATATAATATACGTACATATCATATAATATAATATACATATTAATATACGAAATACATAGTAGAGTACAAAAAAAAATGATTTGGTAGAAGTAATTATCCGAATGGCTCGACTTAGCTACGAAGTTCTCCGAAATATTATATTAAGGATTTGGTTCTGTCCTTGAAAATCAAATGAGACCTAATAGAATTACAGAAGAGTGTGTCATGCAAGCCCAGTTGCAGTCCAAGCGCTCCATTAGTACCGGCAGAATCATCACGACATTAGTAATTGTGTGAAAACAGCGAGCGAAGCGAGCTCGGATATTTCAGCATCCCGCCTCGGATAGATTGAGATTTAATTTCGCCTACTCATACAGAAATACGAGTTGCTTTGTCAAGTTATATGGAAAAGCTCAAGAATATGTAATGAGCACGTACAATGCAAAGCAAGCGAAGCAAGCTCATAAATGTTTGTACCCCGTCTCGTATAGGTATGGTTTTCTTTTGACCATTCATACAGAAATAGGAGAACTTACTTTGTCAACTTATGCAGAAGAGCTTGATTTTCGGAATCTGGCGTTAACCTAACCTTAGTCGTTTCTCACTCTTATTATTATAATAATCTATTGTCGAATTATAAGTTATCATTGTAACATTCTAGGGCATCACTTGGGCGCGCTACGTCACGGGCACGGGCGGCACGTGTGGTTCGAGGTGACGGGCGCGCCGGGCGATGCGTCCGCCCTGCTCTCAGCCGAGCTGCGCTTGCACCAAACCCCCACGCACACCGAGGACCCTGCCGCCCTCTACACCGTCGTCGCGCACAGAGTCATCAGCGTCGACAATTTGGGGTAGGAACAACATCCTGCAGCCCTTTCATCGTTAGTTTACCTCTAATTTTACATCACTGTCAAATTCAAAGTGATCTTTATTTTCGTTACAACAAGGTTGCTGTTGGGTTGTTGCCAGTGACTAGACTGTCAAAATCACAGTGATCTTTATTTACGTCACAATAAGGTTGTTTTTTTGTTGGGTTGCTACTGTCAGAGGTAAAATAATTAAAGTAACAAATAAATAAATAAACTGTTAAAGGACTGTAAAGGCTTGGCGGGCTGAAGTACTTATGCTCGGACGTAGTCAGCCGATCGAACTAAACGCGTGTAAAAGAAAGGGAGCGCGTACACTACTTCAATCGAAATCGTCCGATGCCGTCCGATAACTACCGGTCAACCGACGAATCCGAGCTTCTTTGGATTCCTCGTAAGTTTGCCGGCCACTTATTGTTCTGCAAGTGTATTTCAATTTAACAATAGATGTTGAAAAATTAACTAGTTGTATTTAAAATACAACTAGTTAATTTAAAAGACACCAGTCTGGGATAAACATCCTAAAAGTTACGGAGATGAACGTCCGAGACAGACTTTCGAATAGTTTCGACCAAAATCGGGTGTGTATAACTCCAGCTTCCTCATATGTGATAGAATAATTCTACCTATAATTCTGCCAATATTTAAGGCATAATAGCTGCAATCAAAGTTCCTAGTCTTAATTTAGCTGCCACAAAAACTTCGTTAATATGAGTCGTTTAGTGTGTGTTAGCTGGAGTGACGTCACCCCAGCTTCCTCATTCAATACTGGCAAACCAGTGAGGTTAGGGTTTTGGATTATAGTCAGAACACACACAGCAGCACAGCACAGCACACACACAATTACATCTTCTTTTGTTCGGATGATATGACATGAGCAGATGAAGTGCCGGCACTCCAGCTTACACGTGTTTATCGGTTCAATAACTCATAGAGTATTTTGACCAGAGATTTGAAAATTATGCTGCCAATGGCAGCTATTATGCCTAATTTTTTGAGCTATAATACATAATCATATCTTCTTTGGTTTGGATGTTATGACATGAGTAGGTGGGGTGACGTCACTCCAGCTTACACACACGTTTTTGATCGTAGTTTCAACACTTTTTAAGTATTATCGTTCAGTTTTTTCCTTCTTTGTGCAGCTATTATTTTTCTGACTATAGTCCAAAACCCTTACTTCACTGGTTTGCCTGTATTGAATGAGGAAGCTGGGGTGACGTCACTCCAGCTAACACACACTAAACAATTCATACTAACGAAGTTTTTGTGGCAGCTAAATTAAGACTGGGAAATTTGATTGCAGCTATTATGCCTTAAATATTGGCACAGGTAGAATTATTCTATCACATATGAGGAAGCTGGAGTTATACACACCAAAATCGGCCGATTCGGATTAGGTGTACGGCGTACGCGTACCGTTGTTGCTATACGTAGCACGTAATATAACCGAAAGTTTAAAAAGAAAAGCCTTCGAAAATCGGAAGACTTCAGTAGGTAGCTAGCTGCTAATATTAGTGATTTAGAAAGAAAAATCAAAAGAATATGTAAATTATACTTGTGTATATTATCTTTTTCCGTGCAGTAGCCAGCAATGTTTGTAGCAGGGCCCAGGGCTGACTGCCCAAGGTGTCCATTCATCTATTTAAATAGACCTAGGTAATGCTGCAATTGTGAAAATAGTAAGTATTATATATTCCTTCGGTCTGCTGAATTTTTGGACATGACGATATACCGGCTATGATGTGGAGTGTGACTCATTAAAATTAACATAACTAGCAATTTTCGGGTTTTGAATATTGGTTTTATTATTGCCATTTGACAAGCGTGGATATTTTTTTTCAACTTGACCGGCACAATCATTAATTTATTATAAACGTAGTTACACGTGCATTTTAAATTGAGAAGATTAGCATAAGATAATCATGAAGAGATACATAGGTAACTAGATTAATAAGCACTCTATGATATCGGTAGTCGTACATTATGTTGTTGGTAGGTACATATTACGTAGGCACAAATTCGGTAAAAACCGACAAACGGGTACATAACAAGATGTAGGAAGTACCTAAGTACTTATATCCCTATTTCATGAGTTCAATCATATCTTTTTTGCACAATGCAAGTTTTAAATAAAATTAAATATAATTATTTCGAGAGGAGAACGCTAACATGAACAGTGCGACAACGCTCTCTCTTACGGTTTGTCGAGATTTGATTATCACGTTAGACAGAGTGAGTGGAGTATTTTGTAAAGCAGCTCTGGCGGGAAACGGGAAAAGTGACAGAAATAGACAAATCTTTTCGTCGCGATTTTTTTTGTGATGTTAGCCCTTCTGACTGATGTCGCGGAAAACAAACATATACCATATAATAAAAGAAAAAGTAAATTGTTTAAAGGCGTTATTAAATTATTTTCTTCAATAAACTTTTTAACAAAAAAAATAAACCGCTGAAAAAACTGAAAACCAAAAAATAATAAACCTTTTTTATTTAACCTCAATAACTAAGTTCTTAAACTAATGTATAAACCTAAATGATTTTGAGTCGGCGCCGATTAAATTTAAGGCAATTTAGTGATCTTTGTTTATTGATTGTTTGGTGCCGACTCAAAATTACTTAGGTATACTTACATTAGTTTGTTTATTATTTTTTGCCTTTCAGTTTTTTCGGCGGTTTAATTTATTTGTTAAAAATGTTTTATTTTATAATTTTTTGTGGCTATAATCTACTAATTGTTTGCCAAAGGGCAGGCATATGTGGCACTGAGTAGAGTAATAATACACAACTCAGCATTCAAATCTGTGAGAGAAAATTAAATCACCCTATCTTCCCACCCTTAGGGTTGGATTTTTTTTCCAAATTTATATGGGTCCAACTTTGGGGTATACCCTTGCCAATAAAAAAAGAATTATCAATATCGGACTACTCTGTTAAAAGTTATGCGTGGTCATACAAAAAAAAAATAATATATACGCGTCGACATGAGAAGCTCCTCCGTTTTTTTTCGTCGGTTAAAAACGGCCAGGAATGTTACTTCTAATTGAAAAGGATGTTTGTAATGTTTAATATTAAACCTTTTGGTTTTTAATTGCACAATGTAGGGAGAGCCGTTACGAATTTATAATATTTCGTCCATTAATGAAGAAATATGCTATGTTTACTTATAAAAAATTAAAGCGATTTAGTTGTAAGTATCTCGAAAAATGGAACTTTAGAATGGAGCAAAAAAAAGATAAAAAAATTAATAAATGGCGAACTAAAAGGAGTAGAGAGCAAGATTTTGAAACATGTATTTGGAACTACTTTGCGTAGATATGTAGAAAGACACTAATTATTCATAACATTGCTAGTTTGTGTTTTTTATATCTTCATGTTCTTAAAGATTATGAATTTTACTGTTTTCAGGAGTTTGCAAATGGAGAAGGTGGCAGCGGTGAACACGAGTGCTGGTGCAGAGGGCTGGCTGGAGCTGAACGTGACCAGTGCGCTGGGCGCGTGGCTCTCCTCGCCAGCTGATAACAGAGGCTTCTTCATCACGCTGCATCCCCACTCACAGCCTGGTACTGTCTTTAACCGCCCGTCACGTGTTTAAAGTTGCTTATTATTTTGAAACTGTCTGCTGCCCTTCGGCAATACCTATCACTGAAACTGTTTATGGAATTGTAATATTGCAAAGAGTTGTTAATCTCAAATTTTGTAACCATGCATCATAAAATCCAAAATGGGTAAATTCTTCCATGGTTGTAACAGCTATCGCGCGGTTGTATTCCCGAAGATAGACGATGATTGCGGAATCGAAAACTTTGGCTGAGAGATCAGCAACCTAATGGTAACACACTATCAATTTCAATCTGAATAATTTTGAAGGATATTGCTAATGCATTGCTTCACATGTTCAAAAAACAATGTAAATAACGAAATGAATGTTGTTGAACTGTCAAAATGAAAGCCATTTTATTTATTTAGGGACAAAAAACAGTTACTTACACGTTACAATTTGTACATCGGGGCTAATTAGATTTATTTAATAAACGTATAACCCACACTATTGTCCACGGATTCAAAATTGTTACTAATAGTGGGTGCAGTATGTATCTACAGACGATTGATTTAGGTATTTTGTTTTCCAGAACGTCACGTGAAACCAGAAGAAATTGGCTTGGAGGAGCCACGTGGAGTAATTGTGGAGGGGAAGCAGCCATTCTTGGTGGCGTTCTTCAAGAGCGGGCCCAAGCTCGGCGGCGCGGATGCCGGCGCACGGAGGAAGCGAGAGGCGCGGCGCTGGCGCTCGCACGGGTACTCCGAGAACTATCTCAGAAACCCACTCACAGGTTTGTAGGACTTACACAACATGTTACAAAAACGCTGACCTATTCGTGAGGGTGTTGATAGGTATCGTGCTAAGAGTTTTTTTTAATCGTTGCATTTATCTATTAAGTATTGCATTAAAAAAAATACGCAACATTTTTAAATGGGGAGTTTTTCCTGTTTATACATGTGACGACTTATGTCGTCTACGAGACAACGTTGCTGTCAGTGGTCTCTGACAGCATAACTTTGCTGGTGCGTAACCCACGCAGCAACCCACCAGCAACCTTATTGCAATGAAAATAAAGATCACTTTGATTTGGAAAGTGACGCAAAATCATGTAAAATAACATCTAGTAAAAGGACTTTAGTAGACGCTTATTTTTAATTTAAATACATGAATCTGAATCTAATGAATCGCAATTTCACGGATGTCAAATTCGAAATGACTTAAATGTAAATGTATCTCTTAGCATGACAATGATTACTATCATTGTCATGCTAAGAGATACATTTACTTTTTTATGGAAACATCGTAGGTACCTATTTTGGGGACTGGTGCAGTTTTAAGATATCCGCTCGTCTGACAACTGCAACCTAATCACTGAGTGGAAACGATGAATAAGAAGTTCTGATAACGCCTCCAATTGCAAAAAAGTACTCAATTTATAAATCTCGAGACCCGGATAGGTCTCCTTGTGTAAAGAACAGTCATAGTGACCTTTGATAGATGATCTAGATCTACAAAATGTTATGATAAAAACCATGACATCCTCCACTGACGCAGAACATCGATGACTGATGTTACTGTCGCTAATCTGATCTGATGTTACCTACATTTGCTCCCTTATCTATTAGTAATCATAGCATGATTAATGTTGCTCATAAATATGAAGTACCTATAGACACGACAAATATAACCGTCTTGTATGTCGTTTCAGATACGTCACATTGGACAACGAGAAGCTGTGAGATTCAGACACTCTACGTCAGCTTTAAGGATTTGGAATGGCAGGTTAGTGTCAAATTAAACCAGAAATCTAAGAAGTCGGACACCGAGTAGGATGTAGGCTCGGTGGAGCAACTATCTACGCAGGGGCTGCAGTCTCGACATTCATAGCGATCGCTTTACGACCGAATTCGGTCGCAAAGTCCCGGATTGACAGGTGTAATGTATGGAGTGACAGGACTTTGCGACTGAATTCGGTCGTAAAGCGATCGCTATGAATGTCGACACTGCAGCCCCAGGGCTCCTGGTAACAGCTGGATGAGAGTAGCTGAAGAATGATTTTAAATATGTTATAGGAGAGGCTTATGTTAGTAGCCTCTGCATATAGGCTGATGATAACGATTCGCATTATATGCCAAGCAAAACAATTTGAAAAAGCGGTTTATGGTCTATTCCTATAATTTACGGACCATTATTGGTTAAATTTAAGACTCTTGTATCTTTACCAATAATGAAGCAAAGCCCTCATAACTTTGCATAGTAGACCCTCCCATATGGAAGTAGCAATCACAGGTAAAAGCAAAACGATTCGTTTTGGTTTATAGCAACCGACCATTAAGATGTTCAAGGTGCCCGGATATTAAATACCTACTCATCAAGAATTTAAGATTCTGGCGATCATGTCTTCCTGCCTATGAACTGACT
The DNA here is from genome assembly GCA_951799955.1 of Apamea anceps. Classification (NCBI taxonomy): domain Eukaryota; kingdom Metazoa; phylum Arthropoda; class Insecta; order Lepidoptera; family Noctuidae; genus Apamea; species Apamea anceps. Next base: position 10,507,798 of record OX637505.1, on the reverse strand, counting down.
ACCTTGAAAGTCTTTTGGTGTATTTTAATTTAGTATAATAACTAGAAAATTATATATTTGAACTTCAGGACTGGATCATCGCCCCGGACGGGTACGGCGCGTTCTACTGCAGCGGCGAGTGCAACTTCCCTCTGAACGCGCACAAGAACGCCACCAACCATGCCATCGTTCAAACACTCGTGCATCTACTTAATCCTACCAAGGTTAGTGCTCTTGAAGAAAGAAAACTTTTACCTCTTACTAAAATCTCTCCGATATTATATCGAACGGAATAGTCCTTGCCTGATTTGGATTCGGACTACGCTCTTCTGACCGTTTTCATACACTTTTCTATTTACGTTTTAGCTTAGCAGAGTCCCGTGCTTTATTAGCATTTACTTTTAAAAAGCCAGTGAAACGAGGAAATGAAAAGAGCAGATGAACGTTCATTCCTATATACTTTTACTTTAACAAATTGAACCATTACTCGAGTGAACCATTCTCTCGACTGAAGATTCAATTTGTTCAACGTCTGATATCTGTTCAATTGCGTTCTGTTCATCTATTTAGCATTTGAAACTATTGTAGGTTCCAAAGCCGTCGTGTGCGCCGATTAAGCTGTCCCCCATATCAGTGCTGTACTACACGGACGACTCCAACGTGATCCTGCGCAAGTACAAGAACATGGTGGTCAAGAGCTGTGGCTGCCATTGATCGAAGAAATGTATTCAATAAAACACTAGTCCTTAACATTACGCTTCTAAATAAATTAAGATGAAGCTTTAGTTTACTCATTAATTAGCGTAAGTTTGTGCCTATTTGAGTAAACGTCCATGTTTAAATAATGAGAAAATTATACTTATAATTAATTATAAAAGCAGAAAATATATATGAGCCACGTCTTGTATTTCTTTATGATAATTAGATGAATGATGATCATCCCTAGCAGGGGTGTTATTTTTATTGATTAATAATTACCAACGTATAATTAAAACCAGTGATGTAAATGGTATTGTTGTTACGTCTATTATGGTTGACTTCTTTTTATTTTTATACAATATAAATCAAATTATAAATAAGTAATTTTTATAATAAATCATTTAAAGGACCGCACTTGTGTCGTTTTATCTACTAAGGTCATAGAGCCTGTTGAAAAAGTTTAACGGAAGTACAGACGCCAGCACATCAAGCTACTAAAGAAATTTGACAGATTGCTGTCAAATTTCTTTAATAGATTTTCAACTTTATCGCTAAAACATTTAGGTTCAAGGTTGATTGGAAAAAAATTACAATTTCGGGTAGCTTGACCTGCTGGCGTCTGTACAATAAGACCTCCGTGTTGCTTGGAAATAAAATTTACATTTTTATAACTGAAACATTCATTTACTTGTTCATCCGAGAAATCAAAATCTGTTGTTTTTAATCCCCCGAAGGAAACAGGGATGTTATAAGTTTAATGATGTAACACCGTTTCCCTCTCGAAGAATATTTATTTCATCTTTCTCAATGAAAAGTATAAAAAAACTTACATTTTTGATAAATGTCATTTTAATGACATATTTTTTGTATTAACGTGTATTTTATTTGCCAAGAACTGATAATAATCAAATAATAATATAATGATAATAATCGAATAATAATCGATGTAATTTACAAGGAAAAAGGATCTTTTCTCGTCTAGAATAGATGTTTGATTGACTTAACGGTTTTAGTTAAATTTTTATTAAGATTTATTGATTTATACGTACAAATCACGTGTTACGTACGTATTTTCATTCAAATTGATAATGTCAATTAATTGATATACACGTGGCTCACGCCAAGAACATTGAATTTTAATAACAACTTTATATGTATTTTGTATGCAACTATGTTAAGTGTCAAGTATCGATTTCCGAGAGCACAATTTAAAATAGGTACTAATGACGCTCTATTTCTTGTTCAGTATACTGAATGCTTAAATAAGATGGTAAGGCCGCGGTGCATGAAGGTATCCTTATCGGGAAGTACTTCTAAGGTGTGCACCTCATTATTACGAAGTAACCTACGCCTTGCCTATGCTCCTAAGGTAACTTGGGGGTCTACTCCGAAGTAGTATCGGCCGAATGTTCGGCCGTTTCCTGCTACGAAGTTACTATTTGGTTCGGACGGTTCCGATCCTACACTCCTACACTCTTTCAAATATTGACTATGGTCCCGACCCAACTGAGCCGATCAGAACTTTTTTCGTATTTTTCAATAATATTCGGTTCGGCCATGTGTCGGTCACATCCGAACATTCGCACTTTGCACTTCGGAGTAGACCCCCTGGACTCATAGCCAAATCGGCAAACCCGTCTTGAGCAAGCATGGTGATTAATGCTCGTGCCTTCTCTGTATGAGAAGAGGCATTGGCCCTCATAATAACCTATGCCTTGCGTACTGTCCTGACTATTTGCTTTCTTATTTAAAAATCTCCGTCCCCAAGAAATTTTGGTAAATTGTTACTAGACGTAATAATTTAGAATATGGCTAATAATTTCTCAATTGTTGAATTGACCTTTATGTAATTTACTATCAATATTTTTACGTGTTTTGTTTTCAACAACTATCTACAGAGTAAGATTTATTGAATTATTATGATTATTTATTTATTTCTATTTTCTATCTAAGCTAAGCTAGCGAGTTATAGGCGTTTGCCTGGTCTAGATTTTGCAGATTTTTTTAATATTTAACTTTACTAGTTGCGTTATCTCCATAGACATACTATGGAGATGGACTGTTTACTAATGCAACGTTCCAAGTATAAGTAGGTACTAGGAACTTTGTGTATGTAGTAAATCGATTACTGATAAGAATATAAGTAATAGATTGTTGTTATGTACTGTAGTGTTGCAAGTCAACGTTATGCATTGATAAGATCACGTGTACTCGACGTGATATAATATTGCACATCACTACAGATGAATTGAACCTCTACTTGAAGAGTCAGGCTCAGGTTTGCAATCATCATTGATTTATAAGTGAAGTAATAAAGGGTAAACGAACACGGACATTTCTGGTTTTTTTTTAATAGCCGGTCTGACTGACATTTTATTTTGGTGCGGGGTGTGCTGATTTTGACTGGAATTTTGACAAATATTAGCTTAGCTTATTTTTTTTTTACTTTTACGTAATAAAATTTATTTGTGAAGCTTGTTCCATAGTAGTATTAAACTTACCTACTTAATTACTGTTTGTTTGTACATTAACTATTTTCTTAATGTTATCTTGCGTTGAAACCCATTACGTATCAATCTGTATTTTTACATTAGCTAAGTAATTTATATGTGCCAATCGAATAAGTCAGTTTTGTATTGAATATTTACACATCTTAGTTATTATTACAATGTACAATTATATGAATAAAATGTAAAATTTTATAATTAAAGGAGTTTACTTTTTTAAATTGTTATTTTTATTCATGATTCTCATTTAAATTCAGCACCAGATAAGATGGATTTCCCAAGCTTTTATAACCATTCCTAGCACGAACAACTTCAGCTTCCAACAACTTTATCATTTTTGTTCCCTTATTTTAATTAATTTGGCGCGATCGGCGTAGCAATCTTCTTCTTCACGTCGTCATCTTAATTTCTACGTTCATATTTCTAGCCATGTCATCTTGCATACAGTCCATTCATCGTTTATTTGATCGTCCCTACTCATAAAGGCATCCACAACCACATTCATACTCAAAACTTTCCACACGATATTTCCTCATTCTCCTCATCACATGCCAATACCATGACAACTGATTTCCACACAACTTTTCATTCACCGATACCACTTTCAGACTTCCTATTATGTACTCATTTATTATTCTATTCATTCGCATAACACCACACATCCCTGCTAGCATGCTCATCTCAGCTGCATTGATTCATCGTGTGTGTGGCTGAACGTTCTGATCCATACAAGACAGCGCAGCTTTCGATAACCTGTCTAAACAAATATTTTGAACATTATAATGTTTGCATGTATAAACGCTTGTTTATGCAGCGTTATGAGTAACTACCTATTTACCTGCATTCCTAGGAACCTAGTCTATTTGCACTGCTAGCCACTGCCATCTGAGTTAGGTAAACCCCCAGATAAGTGTTCACAACTCACCTAAGTACCAGTATATATAGAAAATAGATCAATTTTAAAACTACAAACTTCTTACAAATTAGATATCATGATTTAAAAGTGACCGTAGCCAAGACAAAAAAAAAAAACTTATTTTGTCTCATACCTGAATGTGCTTACTGGTAGAAAAGCTATCGTAGACTAGTAGAGGCTGACCGAACGTTTATGTGGTTGGATGGGTGGTCATTTTTAGCACAGCGAAACCACCACCACTTCCTTTCTGTCTGGCAAGGGAATTTCAGTCAGTTTGAGCAGGTAACGTCATAATAGCCTGATAACTCCTGATCGGTTGATTATAATTTGGTATCATCCGGTATAAAATCATCAACTTGAACATTTCGATAGGTACTAGATGGTAGAGTCGCGTAAAATATGAAATATTTACTATTTAGGATACCTAGTACCTACACGAGAATGTGGTCAAAAACTTTTTCGCAAAAACACGAAAAAAGATTAAGTTTCGCAAAGCTTCAGTTCAGATCGATGACATAATGACACACAATTCATTGTAACCTAGTTTAAAGTTAATTTGGTACAAATATGCCAATAAGGAAACTTTTTATTTCGACAATGCGAATAAACGTTCGAAAGCATATTACGCAGTGAATGTGAACATACTATAACGTTGCTAAGTAGGTACCTGTTATGTTTTGCAAACTGGCCGACAAAGCCGTCCTTAGTAGGTAATAACTGCACTTAATTAATTTATTAATTTATGACTCCCTTAGGCCACTTTGCATGTGCATGGAATTTAACATGAATGTGATGGCGTAAAACATGGATCATGTAGATGTTTTTATTATGGTAATTTATACTTACTCAGAAAGAATTATAATATAGTCTTTTTGTTACGTGTCGCGCGTGTAGGGACATTATCTACGTGCATAACTACAGAGCACTCGTATCCTGACTTGTTTTCATTTCATCATTTCTTTCAGCTGAAATTAAATCAGTTATCAATATATTATCAATGATACAAATAGAACATTTGTTTACACTTTAAATTCTGAGTATACAATCAGTCGTTTCATGTTTTTATCGGAAGATATCTGATAAACTTTTGAGTCGATGTCTTTATACAATGTGTACGCGTGACTCGCTACGCGAAGGCGATTTGTGCCAAATATGAGGGAGCAGAGACCACGGTTTAACAATAATAATATAGGCTATTAAGCACCTTGTATTTTTTTTAAGTTAAAGTAAATAGTGTGAGTGAGTGAGTAGAGTGGTTTAAGTGATACGTAATTCATTTTGAGTGCTTTGTTTCGTGACGGGATATCGAAAAATAAAAATAAACTGTAACAAAAGCTCTGGGCCGCGTCACCGGCGGACGACTTCAAGGGCGCAGCAGCCTCCACCGGCCGGCGCTGATCATATTGGAGCGAGCCGCGAAGCCGCATCATTGCGCCGCCGACGCTTTGCCACAACACACGTTTCGCACGTCTGATTTTGAAAATAAACAATGCTCAGCACGCCGATCGACACCCACCACCTGTTGTGAACATTTGTATGTGGATGTTGGTATCAGCGCCCCGAGCTCCGGGTCTTCTAATAACAATGTGGGTTCTACTTGTTATGAGTGCAATTGTCTACGCCAGTGCGGATATCATCCAGGAAGCGAAGGTGTTTCATAAGTGTTGTCCGAAGAATCAAAGTTTAGTAAAAGTGTCAGATGGAGAAGACTTTACAGCCTCCTACCAGTGTTTAGATCGCGCAGGTGCTCAGAACGGTTACAACATAAGTATTACTCCGCTTTTTGTTGGCGAACATGTACCGGTGCAGTACGGCATACCTGAAGAGTGTGATGAATTACAAATGGTGCAGATGACATCGTCAGAGTTAGATAATCGGTTAAAAGAATTAAATAGCTGTTACGACAGGCTCGTGTTAGAAGTTGTGAACGACACACTGAAACCAAACATTCCTGAAGTTGTAGGATTAAGCTGTATTAAAAATGAAACATTGAAGACACCAAGAGACAAACTAATTGTGCATCACTACCGGAAATGTTGTCCGAGTGGACAGAGTTACGATAGTAATTTCCATTTGTGTAGAAATACTGACGTGAACAATTCAGAAGATTGGGTAATAAAGCGCTTGAAAATGAACGATAATGATATTTATGAAGTTGATAATGGACTGAACTGTAAAACGGATGAGTATGGTGTGGAACTGAGGGAGACTTTCTTTTCACTTCAAGTAGATGGAAGCAATCTGAAGGCTTTAAGTAAAAAAGGATACGGTGGTGGTGACGCCCCGCCAGGAGAGTGGTGCGTGGACCGGGAGTTCTACGGTGATGAGCTGGTCGCCCGCGTGTGCTCTCGTGACTATTCTCAGTATGGTGCATTCGGTGTGAGGAAGTGCTGTCCCATCGGATACCACTACAAACCTCGACGTTGTGGCGGCTTTGCTAGCACATGTAAACCAAACGTGGACGACGTCTTTTTTAACATATCTGACTATCTGGAGCCCTTGCAACGTAAAGATGAAGATATAACAGGTAATATTTTTGATTATGTCGATTCCATCTTCTTCTTATAAATGATTAGAAATAGATAATGGTAAAAAATTAGCAAGTCAGCAAAGTGATAGTGGGGCTAACTGCCCAGGGCGAAAACGCAAATTAAATCGCTACTAGAATAGGCTATTTTAGCGCCCTAAAATAAAAACAATCCATAAAAAAATTAGATCATTAAAATTATTGTCCACAAAAAATTGCTATAGACAGAAGTGCCTAAACACCATGTAGCCCTAACCACCACTGATAGCAGACGTTGATTAGGTACCTACTTAGGTTAAAACATGATAGCAGTTAAAATAAATGAAGTACCTATATTTGTTATCATTAGGTACCTATCATTTTCCCACCAAATTGTAAGTGCTAATAGGAATCAAAGCAAAATGTTTAAAAACAATTTGACGTTGGTTGAGGACGCACCATTCTATCGAGCTGACAGTTCAAACTCATCTGTTATTAGTTATCATAAGAATTACTCAGTGGCGGGAGTTACCAATGACTTATAGTAACATAAAATCCCATACAGTGTTGGTTTGCTTCAAGATCATAATGTATTTTTTTAATCACACTTGGCATAAGCGTGAAGGGGGTACGCGGGGGGGGGGTATACCTAATCGCTCCAATCGTGATCACGTTTATTAAAATCACACTCAAGATTAACAGAAATAAAATCTTTGTTCGAAAAAAGATAACGTGAAACGTTTTTCAATGTAAAGTATTTTTATTTCTGTGTTGAATCACCCCCCTGAAGAGATTTTTCACCTTCACTTCAAAGTAGTACTTTTTTCAAAATAAACGAACAAACTATTATAAGACAATTACTAAACATATCACAAGATAGTTGCCGTTTATTTACTATGTTACTCATTAGAGATAATGTCTATCGATCATTCATTATCGTTATTGCTTTGCAGAAAAAACTAACCCAAATAAAAATATATCTGGAAATCTCAATCAAATCATTTTCATAATACATACAGGTCTTGCTATTACTCCCAAGAAATTCCCATAAAAAACCCAGGCCTTAAAGTCAGCGTTGGTACCGTGACTGATGTGCCTCAGATGCATGGAGGCGGAACAAAAAAAGTTATGATCATACAATACAATAGTGTGGTGTACTTTTTAGTATTAGCATTAAGTTGCCAAAAAAACTTCATATGTAGAGCTGGTAAATAGGTTTCAACCTGCTGAATTTGATTATTACTCCAACGCAAATACGGGTTAATGTTTGAATGAACAGGCATACAGGAAGAGAAGGTATGGCCGTGAACTATTGCCGCCGTAAAAAAGGCACGTACAGATGCTTTTTTCGCAGAGGCAATAAGTAACTACATACATCTTGACCGTTCTTATGGAAAGGAAAATAACATTGCTTATGCTTTTAGATGTCCTCGGGATTCGCACTGACTTGCACTGCCACGAGGGTCGAGTGGTGCTGAACAAGTCTGTGGCCCTGGACCGGCACCGGTTAACTTCCGACGGGCGGCTGATCTCGCCTATCAGCATCGGCGATTCTTATTGCTTCGAGGCCTTCGACAGCCGCAGCTGCCCTGGTGGCAATATCTTCGTTACTGCCGTGAATTGTTTCGTAAAGTCCCCAGAAAACGTGAAGAACTTCCAAATGTCCTTCATTGTAAGTCATAATAAGTGCTCATTCATCACGATTACTACACACTTCATTGATTTTCATGATTTCATATCTTCAAACGATAAATTGATGATAGATTCTAGAGTTATTGAAATTATGTGACGGAAATAGTAGTTTTTTTGATTGCGATATATTTTTTTTAAGTTTGTTTAGATTGGTGTGGGAGTCAATTGATCACATGGATGAATTGATTCGTGATACACAAACGATCAGTGACTAAGACGTACCATACTTTCGGGAAATTACTTAACAAGCGATTATTACATTTATATAAATAGAATAAGGTTTAAAAGACAGCTACAGTTCTTAGTAAGTTCGTTATTGTGTTTCGTGTCACCACCATCTTTATTGTGACGCAGCCGTTTAGATAAACGCCCTGACTTTCTCAGTGTTTGCAAGCCCATGTTTAGGTTTATATTGAGGTTGTGGGCCATGAGGGAGCCATCATCCAGAGAGATAAACAAAGGAGATGAGAACTCGGGCCGTGACGTCATTGCACAGCGGGTAATCATAAACCTCCGTTAATTTCTCTGTTCACACATTGTAATATGATAGGATTTGACAGATTGGGGAGCTATTAATTTCATGTGAAATTATGTCTGAAAATACAGGGTGGCAGGGACATCGACGTTTCAGTACATGATTCTGAACCCCCCTGAGTTCACACCTGAGTATTTGGTCGGTTATTAAAATAAATATTTGCTGGGCCATACATTTTGACCGCGTAGGTATTGCACTTTTCTATGAAACAGCAGATTTTGTTTGATAACCTACGAAGAATTTCTACGCTAGGGGTCATCAATCAATCATGTGCTAAATTCATGGTTTCAGTTTGCGCGTCGATATCCCTGACACCCTGTATATTTACACATATCTGTAGTACTTAGTGGTAATAATCTCAAATGATCTCTGAAAACATGAATTCTGTATTTGGTTAAAAGAAAATGCTCAAAATAACTTGGCGTTCATGTCAGGTAAAAAAGCTGGGCACAAAAGAATTCAGTTTCAATTTCCATTCAATAAAAAAAATCCTATGGTTAAGCATATCATTTTAATTAATTGCGTCGTCATGTGTGCTTATGTAGGTAAGAAGCCGATATATTTTTAGAACCACACCACCACACCACACCACACCACCACACTTGAATTTTTTGTGTATTTGATTAAGTGATTTATAGCCACAATCTAATATCGGAGATGACGGTATACTCTGAGAACAATGTACACACATAATTTGGGAAACTCTTCAATAATTATTTACACAAATCAGTATCCTCAAAGTCAAGTATATTCACCTTGTTGATCAACGAATGTCATCTATCAATTCTAATTCACTCACACGCACAAATTTCCTCTTTTCTATTTATTTGCAAATATCATAACAAAACACGACTTCAGCCAGAAGTTTCAGGCAGAAAAGTGTACACTATACGCACATTTCACAGTTATATGGAATAGGGGGCGAGCTTATTGCCATCACCTGGACACGACTCCAGAGGGTGTTCCTGTTTTATCCCTGTAACAGTTTGCCCTGGAATTCTAACTCAAGATACCAGGCTCAGCAATCTAGTGTTCGAACACTAGACCACCAAGGCTATTTGTCAGGCTTTCAAACTGGTATCAAATATTAGGCTGATACTCCACTGAGGCGGGCCAGAGGAAAATTAACCAATACCCTTTGCTTTAAGAGGCTCTTCTCCGCTTCATAAAAGGCTGATTTGGTTCTTTTTCTGAAAAAATCAAGAGTCAGCCGTATGAATAATAATAGCCATAGTACTATAGCTGTAGATAGCAAGTTTGACGTTTATATTTCCGTGGCAGCTGATCTGCATCTCCAGCGTGTGCCTGGCGCTGACGCTGGTGGTATACTTGTCGCTGCCGGAGCTGCGCAACTTGCACGGCCGCACGCTTATCTGCCACGTCAGTATGATGCTGCTGGCCTTCAGCTGCCTCGCTCGCGTCCAGTACAGCCGCGTGCCCAATGATACCGCCTGCACTCTTCTTGGTAAGTTATTTTTTGACATCGTATGTCTTGACTTTTTCTTCTGAAACGTTACTAGAGCTGAATGTGTTTAATACAAAAGATAATATTACCCTAGTCAGCTTTTAACTAACCACTAACTTGTGAGAATCACTGAGATTCTGAGGCCGAATCACCTACTTGTATTCTATTCTATTCACCTACTTTTTAAGATAAGCACGATTCGATGTATCATAAAAGGAAATACAGAAAGTATCAATCACGCAAATAAAGTGGACGAACGGTTAGAATCATTTTATGGTCATGATAAAGAGGTTGTTCGAGCTTAATTCACTTTGTCCCCAGTAAAACAGTTTGGGGTTAAAAGCCTATAAACGCTTTGATGATGGAACAATCTTTCTTCATTATACCTAAGAAAATATATTGCGTGCGTAAACAAAGTGCATTTTATAATAAACTAAGTAAAAAATGAGTTCACTTCCTGAAAATTCCATCTCTCGATGGCGCGAGAACTCTTATTTTGCGTGGGATAAATTTTATTGTTATACGTTAAAGGGAAATTAATAAACCAAACGACAAGCGATATAATATTTCGATGAATGATAGATATGAACACAGTCTGTTTTGAATTAACTTTATCTTATAAGTACATGATAACTTCTGGCTGCAATAAAAATCGAAGATAGAAGTGGCGACCGTATCTAAACCATATTTTAAGGCGTATTATTAAATTTACTATGCTGCAGATATAATGCACTTGCATGTAGTTAATGAATACACGATCATTTTGCATCAAAGTACGTAAATCGCTATATTTACTCTCAACTACACAGTATTCAAATGTTGAGATTGGCACGCTGCACAAATATTATGCAAATTATTCTCGACTAACTTGTATTATATGTCTGTACTAATTAACATAGAATGGAACAATGAAATAAATGATATCTAATATTCCCAAAGACTTCGAGAGTTGAGCCGACTCTTAATTAACTTGTCATATTTTTTGTAAGGTTCTTTAAATACATTTCCGTATCAAATCTGTTTACAAGCGAGGTAGGTAGAGCAAAATCTGGAGTTTGGATACTTAGAATATATGGTAATAATCTAATGTCCTCTGAACCGTATAAATACTACACCATAATATTCCATCATTCATGTTTTCTTATAACAGACTGTGGGTTAGTATTAATAGTAAAGGATAGGCAATAGGATACCATGCGATGTTTCGCGAATGAATGTTCGTCAAAAAAGCTCGCGCAACGAATGTATACAAATCAAACTCGCGAAGCTAATGCTCGCGGCGAGTAATGTTCATTAAACAAATTACGAGGTGCTAGTATGCAACCCTAAGACACCATTTATAAAACATCGCTAACTGTCCTTAACTTGTCAAGCATCGACAAATGAAAAACAATTAATTATCTATTTGCTGCGAATCTCCTGGGAGTCTTGCATCGCTTTCTGAAATAATTGTCTGCTGATGTGCTTAATGTAGTATTTCATAGTAGCATCAATGCATTATGCGGTTATGAACTGGTTGATTATTTCTCAAAATATGACGTAAATGGCGAGTAATCAAGTCATTGAATGTGTAAATCTGATTAAGATTGTATTTATGCTGAAGTAAGGTATGATTAATATATGTAAATATGGTTCTATAGTTTTCTTGTTTTTAATATGCTGCGTTATCAAGAAAATCTATTTAAGTGTTGTTTACGTCATCGAACCAATAAATTGCCTAAACAACCATTCTAAATTGAGCCTAAGTATGGAGTTGGTGAATCAGCCAGTATTCTAGAAACATTCCTTACACTGTAAGGAATGTTTCTAATGGATTGGTCAACAACATTCCTTACACTGTAAGGAATGTTTCTAATGGATTGGTCAACTGTGGGTAATATGTATCAAATAATCAATCAATTGATAGGACACCTTAGTTAATAGTTTTTACTTTTTTTACGATTAGGGGTGAATTTATTAGTAGTATCATATTATGTCTACGTACAAATTGTGAATGATGAAGGAATTCATCAAATTGTTGTTTTGCTTTACAAGCAAGCATTACACCAAAAGGCTAGAGGGAAACCCATTTTATCCGGGCATTACACCACATAATCCATAATCCATCACTAAACTCCTGTGACTCGATTTCAATAGTTGCTCAGTTTTTATTGGCGGCTCTACTATAAAAACCTCTAAAACTAAATTATGCACAGTTTCCACATGTAGCTAATCGCTACTATTCGGCTGGATTGTGATCAATCAATTTTAACGTAGCAGTGCGTAATTGAGATAATTTGAGAACCGAAGTAGTTTTGTAGGAACGTTGCCGGTCATAGTTGATCCATTACATGGTCGCTCATTGTTTGCACAGGGTACGGGATCTACTTCGGCTTTGTGGCCGCGTTCGCCTGGCTCAACGTCATGTGCTTCGACATCTGGTGGACATTTGGGTAAGTTTTGTTAAGAATCAACACAAACATTTAGACTGGCTACAATGCAAATGACGTGTGAATTGAAGAAGCCTACATTATGTGTATCATCATGTCCCTCGACACGACAGCTATGCGCATCCACCAACTGCCTACTCAACCCAGTTAAACAGACCGTTGGCCCTGTTACCATCATTCTCAGTTCGATCACACGCTTCCAGATGCGTGTGGTCAAAGTGTTATTGCAATTGTAAAAGCTAAACAAATAATTTCCTGCTATCAAAAACTTTACTTCGCACTCCTAATTTCAGATTGAGTTCACATCGCGGGCCCAGATAGCGAGAGTTTGTTTATATCATAACGTTCAAGAAAATATTCGGCCGTGTAGTGCGCCAGACACTGGGATCGCTGCAGTCTTGAACTATATAATATTCCGAAGTGTTTCAAAAACAAGTTCACTTGCTATTGTCAGTACATAGCAAAAACTTAATTTCACACGCTCAAAGCTCACATTTTCAAAGATTGACAGCTTTTTATTAAAACTTTTGTGGTGTAATGAATGAAGATGTTTATACTTCAAAATTCTTCAAATGCTGTAGTTATTTATTCGTGAAATAGTAGTTCTAAAAATACGAGTAAATGAAATATATGGTCGTGATAACCAGTCAATCCTGCAGCCTACACAACCGGATTTTACGGATGAGCAATGCTGCTATCTGTGCTAGCTGCGGTTTGGCTAGGAATACAGGCGCTGCGCCGGCGCTGTTGTGACTAACTGCTCGTTTTTCGTGAATAGCTACAAACAATTGCTTCCGAACTATTAAGATTTAAAGTCTACGATACAAATGAAATGATTTGTGGTACCTCAATGTCATCATTGATTAAACAAATGCTTGGAGTGTTGCTTGCCGTCGTTTGTCACAATGTGGGTAAATGTTTGTTTTGTCTTATTTATCGATGAGTTTACACACCGGCTCTTTGATATTTGCACATGGCGAGAATCTCCGGGGCCACGTTAAGACGTTTAAAATAAATATACAAATATAACAAATACCGCAATGATCTAATAGAAGTTAAACAATGTTTAATTATAGCAAATCATTGTTATACTTATGTGTTAATCATTTGTTACATTTTTATCCGGTAAGTGGCGTATTTTACGTAATAGGGTTTAGGATGTGATAAATGTGATGTGATAATACATAATTTGTTATCATGAGAGGATGCGTAAAATGACTGAATCATACTTATCTAGTAGTCAGCCAATTCATGTTTTATTCCTAGTAAAAATATTATAATTGCTATCAGCAGTGCGATTCTTCTCTAAGCTCACTTCACCTAACTTTTCACGGTGAGATTTTTACAGAATCGATCGGCAGTTTCGTCTTTACGAGTTTTTGTCAGGAAAATGGGATAGAACTAGCTAATAATAGATACGCCTGTAAAGGGTGTACTGGCACGGTTGAAACTTTTATTTTTCGAAAACGAAAAATTAATTACTTATTGAACCAACTGTTGATTAGTATCTAGCATTACTTTCGGCTTATCCTATTGTTATGTGAAAGCAGACTACATTGGCTGGGTGCGAAAATCCGTTGCATATTTCTGATAAATTCCTATTTCCTCAAACTGTTTCAGTACTGGACGTGCCTCACTGAGCGTAGTTATGAATGGGCGTAGGATAACATATAATAGGTGGCTATGCGTCTTACGTGCGTGATATCACTTTTTGAATATGCCCAGCACATTACTCACACACTTGCAGTTCTGGCAGTCTATTCTGTAAAAGTATCAACGTGAAAACTTAAGTGAAGTGAGCTTAAAATCACTCGCAAATAAATCGCTTTTAATCTGTCGATTTATTAATTTAAAAATTAAATGAATATAAAAATGTCACCATCAAAACTTAGGTGAGGTGAGCTGTCAATAGTGTTTAATGTTAATCCCTAGCATCCGATCTATTCCGTAAAGATCTCACCGTAAACACTTAGGCGAAGTGGGCCTAAAGTGAGATGTCAATATTGTTAATCCCTAGCATTAGTTGGAATGACAGCTCACTCCATGCTCACTTCACCTAAGATTTCACGGTGATATGGTTACAGAATAGTATGACAGGTGGAATGACAGCTCACTTCACCTAAGTTTTGATGGTGAGTTTTTTATATTAATTTAATTTTTAAATGGATAAATCGACAGATGGAATGAGAGCTCATTTTAAGCTCACTTCACTTAAGTTTTAAGGATGAGAGCCTACCTCACCTAAGTTTTGATGGTGATTTATTTACAGAATAAATCGACTAATGGAATGAGCGCTCACTTCACGACCTCCTAAGATTTCACGGTGAGATTTTTAAAGAGACCCGGCAGGTCTAACTATAAGTTGGATAGAAAATTAATTATCCCATGTTCCGGGATCGAGTCATTTACAGATACAAGTTTTTTCTAACATTACTTTCCCAGTTCTATGAATGTCTTGTATGTAGGACAAAAAATTTTGCCTTGATTTATTTATCATATTAATTATTTTGTTCAGTACCTATTATGTTTGTACGTTTCCATCATTTATAGTATTTTCTTCTCCAAGAATGATTAGAGTTTTCAGAATTTTCAAGGGTAAGTACTTCAACAGTTTTGGTTGTTAGTTAAGTACCTACGTAGGTACTCACGTCCTGATTACCTAGAGTCCCAAAATAATGCAGGTGACGTTAATCTTACATACTTATGATGATTTATGAGTAATTATGATTGTCACCACCATTATCGTTTTGTGGATTTAAGAAACCCCACCTAAATCTACTTAAAATGAGTACTAAAGTACCAATAAGTCCACCTAGAATTAGTTATAAGAAAGGATTAGTTTTGTAAGGAAAATAATAAGAAATATAATATAATATATAATATAATGAAATATAATTTATTGTCTTCTTTTTCGTTTCTGAATCTTTAAATCCAATGATCATTATAAGCTACCGGGTTATAAGTGCCGTCCGTGTTAGATAAAATAGTTGGGGCGGTAATGATGTTTTTTATTTATCTATTAGGTATATTACACGCATCATTACCGAATTAAAAAAACACGCCATATTGCAATACCTAATAGGCAAGCAAGTAAGTTAATAAGTTTATCACCAAGCAAATCATTTGTAAACGTACATTACTTACCTATACGTATAGGTAAGTAATGTACGTTTACAAATGAGGAAAACACACACACACACATACACAACATAACATCGCGCCTGTTTTCCTTGAAGGGTTGGGATTAGGTGTACACCCACAACGACATAACAGTGTGGGCAAAATTAGCTAACAGCTTTCAGCGCATTTTCAGAACTACGAAAATTCTGGAAAATTCGAAATGTTTCACCATGACACAAATATCTGACAACATTGTGAGCGAATAATATGGAATTAGTAATTACAGCTGGCGACAGACAGACATTTAGTAAAAGCTACGACTATTTTCCAGAAATTCAACTAATTAGACTTCATTACAGGGTAATGTTAAAGCTTAATTTGATGGTTTCTAATGTGATATTGAAAAAGCCAAGCGTGCAGGAGACGATTAGGTCGCGTTAATGAAAACCGACAGGATAGGAAAACGCACTTTATGTTTCGGCACTGTGTGGGTGGGGCCCAATTAAGACGCGTCACCGACCACTCCAACACAGTACTGCGAATAATTACAATATAGAATAAAAATAACGCTAACTTTATTATAAACGAAGTGAGAAGGCCGTGTAAGGTTGGCTTTTATGATTAGGGCACCGCTTCGTAGTTTTGTTGAAGGGAAACTCTGTTTTCGTGGTCTTGAACTGCTTTGATTTAATTTAAGATATGGTAACCAGGAAAACTAAATGAAACTTGTCGTTACAATGACCAAATACTATTTTTTTTTAAAAAACGTTGCCCCACACTAGGAATTACTCCTGTATCGTGGGTGTGTTTACAAACATTTAAACTCACATACACAAACAGCCAGACCCGGAACAACTACCTGTAGGCAATAGAAATATTTGTTCCGTGCGGGAATCGAACCCGCGACACACAGCGCAGCAGTCGATCGCTCAGCCACTGCGCCAACCGTGTCGTCGTCGAAATTCTTGCTGCAACTGATATGCGGATGGTGGAATGCCGTATTATGATATTTAGAACAATTTTTTTTGCATATATGGAACCTTTGGCGAGCAAGTAAAATACGCTCCCAACCATATTTTAATTTAAATATAGTTGCGTAAGATAACATTCATAAAGCATACGTATGGTAAATGTTAACACGCTACAGTTCTGTTTACAATTTCCTAGTTCAGTTGAAGTATACATGATTACACGATTAGAAGCACACCCGGGATACGCATGTACGCTATAATGAACTTATTATGTTCGGAGCTTTAGTTATCTACGGCTTAATTTTTATCTGAAGCCGGGTGCTTATCATATATTTTGTCACAGTACTTTATCTTCGTGATTAGTTAGTCAATCCCCATGACCCGGCCGACTTAATGGGAGCAGTAAAAACCAATAAAGATCCCATAAGTATGTGCTATTACCTCACGTCAGGGCCGTTACGACTTCCATGTTTGCCGTAATCGCCATAAAAGTAATGGGCATAGGAGCATTGTTATTTCAACAATTAAATTAATGTGTCTAGTTACTTTACGGATCTCTCTATGTCTAACAAATCTTTGGTAATGTTTTAGTATACTCGAATATTGATGAGGTATTTTTTACTGACATTGTTTAAGATACAATGTCAGTGGAGACTTCTCCGTAATAGATGTCTGTGATCGTTTAGGAGTTCTAAGACATTTCACCCATAGAATAGGGTTCCATAGTCAAGGTCGAGTGTCGTTGTAAACTTTTTTAAGCCTCTAACTCTATTTATCCTCTTTAGAGGATTTAAATTGAAATAAAATCGTGTCCAATAGATAATTTTATTTTTAATATTTTACATGTTTAAGTACTTATTATTTCGTTATTTTTGTACGAAGTTTTCCAAGTAAGCGCATTTTACAAGTTAGGCCTCTATAACTCTTGAACTAACAAAGTTATCTAAGCCGTTATAGTTTTCCTTCAAAGTTCATCACATGAAATACCATCATGAATTTTTTCAAATTTTTCGAGCTAACCGTTTAGCTTTTAGAGGGGGAGGGGGACGCTCTATTTTAACAAAAAAATGCGCTTTAAAGTTTAATATCTCGCAAACGGATACCTAAATCAAAAAATCGTCTTAGCAATCTCCAACCTTCAATGTTTATAATAGCCCTATTTAATGATACTCCACACAAAGGGGCAGACGCGAGAAAAAAAAATCATCCCCACTTTACGTGTAGGGGAGGTACGCGTATGCTTTGTCGACGTGGTAAATACACATATCCATGCAAAGTTTCATTTTTGTAGCACTAACCGCTTGGAAGGTAAGCCGAGGACGGACGGACGGACGGACATGACGAAACTATAAGGGTTCCGAGACATGAACTACGGAACCCTAAAAATTGAGTATGTTTGCAGATGTATTAAACTATGTAAATAAGTACCTACTTTTGTCTCTTTGCTTGTGAATATCATGGAGATTAATGAGTTTGTTTCATTGGAACTAATTTAGTACTTGGAAAAGTTCAACATACCGACAGTTGTTTTTAGGGTTTCGTAGCAAAATGGCAGAAACGGAATCCTTATAATTTCATCATGGCCGTCTGTATCTGTCATTTTACTCAGAGACTATTTGCAATATATCGATAAAAATTGGAAAGGAGGTGTATAAGCACCGCTAAACAATGGTGTAGGGAAATTATGAAAAAGAAAACATTATTGTTTCGCCCCATGCATGTAACCGAGTGATGAAATGAAAAGTTCAATGCACATAAGCGTGTTAGGGTATCGTTGAATTCTATAATTAAAAAGATCGTCCACAGTTTTTGAGATATGGGATATTTTCGGCTACAACCGCAGTAGAAAGTAATAATTTAGTTTCTCATAATTTTTCCGAGAAATGCCATGAAATACTGAATAATTTTTTTGCCGTCAATAAAATCAATCAATATGTGCATGGGTAAATTATTCAGCCTAACTTCGGAACCCTTCACTGTGCGTAGTTACCACGTGGCACACACACACTTGGCCGGTTTTTTTTTTCTTGTTTTCCTGTTGTATTAGAAGCCAGTCGTATCCTCAACTGTTATACAAACTATTTGTTATAAATATTCAAATGTTTCTCAATATTTCGTCCACCAGGAGTGTCCGCACTGTGCAGCCAATGCGCAAGGC
This sequence comes from Apamea anceps, assembly GCA_951799955.1. Taxonomy (NCBI): domain Eukaryota; kingdom Metazoa; phylum Arthropoda; class Insecta; order Lepidoptera; family Noctuidae; genus Apamea; species Apamea anceps. Next base: position 10,488,821 of record OX637505.1, on the reverse strand, counting down.
GGATGCGGAGCTGCGCCGGTTCCTTTGGTACTCGCTGTACGCGTGGAGCACGGCCATCCTGCTCACCCTCATCATGTTCCTCTTTGACAAGTACCCCGTCGCCGAGATCCTCGACGCCAACATGGGAGAAGGAATATGCTGGTTCGGACAAGGTGCGTAACTTTTTATGATGATACTAAAATTTAAAAATTCCATACAAACTTTCATCCTATTAAACCCCTTTAGGAGATGAATTTTCAATCACAAATATGCTCATAAGGATTCTAATATAAGGATAGTTCAGTTATAAGGAACTCTTGTGCTGAGCTTTATGCTTCTAGAGACAGAGGTTTAGGGTGTTCGTTGTCTGCCAGTGAATTTAAGAATTTTAGCTTTCAGCTTATTCAAGGCCTGGCCTTAACATATTACCACCGATGTTTACAGGTTAAGGTCCATAGTGATAGAAGAAGATATGATTAGTAGCTACAAAATTATTTCACTGTGCCAGTGTTAACACAACATAGTCACAAATCAGGCTGGTTAGGAGTGTTGTCATACCATCAACCTAGCTATCTTGGTGACAAGCTATACCTTTTGGGAGGGAAAATATACCTAATATGCTATGCTAGCTATGGTTTCCGAGGAAAGCGGCTCTGTCACATTATAATGACCGTCATGAAATTCTATTGTTTTCACCAGTATTTTGGACATCCGTTTATGTGACCTTTCCCCGCTTTCTCTGGAAACCAAAGCTTAATGTTTGACTAGGGGCTGTCGATGACGTATCCAAGTGAGTTGGTATACTTTTACGTAGGTATAATAGTATTTTTTTACGTAGGATGGGTTTTACGTATGTAACCACAACAAGTGTTTACTTTCCATCGACACATCCCATTTCTTGCAATATAAACCCGCTACGCAATCACTCTTGCCAACTCACACTTGTTTCCCATAATCCCAGTTTATCTTTCTTTTGTGAGTTTGTTTGCAAACAATCGAAATCTCGGACGTTTTATTGAAACATTACATGGGCGTAGTATAAATATCATAATAACTAAAAATACAATATGAACATTTGGTAAAGATTTACAAAAGCTTAAATAAAGACATGTGGAAGACGTGGATTTATTTTATGTGCCAATTATTATATTTGAGTGTGTAGAAGGAATTATTTGAAGATTTAATATGATTTATCAAGCTACCGATTTTGAAAGCTTCAGCTAGCAACTCGACGTGACGCATACTATAATATAAAATATTATGAACATTTATTTCATAAGAATGTTTCAATGCTGATAAATGTGTAGTTTCAGTAAACGCCCGCGCTTTTAAAGTAAACTCCCGGTCCAGTTCTGCGTACAATCAAAATAATAAACAAACTTATATCGTCATTTTTCTTAAAACTACACAGTTTACACGAATTACGTTTTTTCATTCATTTATCACCTTGATGTCTGTATAGAAATTACAGTTCTCATGCACTGTCTGAGCAAAAACCCGGGCAGATTTGTGATTGTTTTCGTCTTAGTAATGAGCACAACAGCTATGCTAGCTACGACTCGTCCTCCTGAAGCATAGTTGTGTAAATATACAACCAAGGATTGGTTCACCGTGGCCATGAGCATGATAGCATTACTATGTTTACGTGTACATAGTAAGTAGGTGGGGTGCATGCTGTACTTAAACATATGAATACAAGTTAACATGCATGAGTAATTTATCTAATTAACATCGTAATTGTAATGGAAAGAAAACCTGATAAATAAAACTAATTGTGGAATTAAAGTGTAATTTATATTCATATCTTTATTTGCATTCCATATTGTTGTACGTTAAGCTGTTGGTCCCGGCTGTCATTCGTGGATCTTTGACAGTCGTTACGGGTAGTCAGAAGCCCGAAAGTCTGACAACCAGTCTTACCAAGGGGTATCGTATTACCCAGTAACTGGGTTGTGGAGGTCAGATAGGCAGTCGCTCCATGTAAAATACTGGTACTCAGCTGCATCCGGTTAGACTGGAAGCCGTCCCCAACATAGTTGGGAAAAGGCTAGGCAGATGATGATGATGATGATGATTGTTTCAAGATCTTACAATGGCTAAGGTTAGGAAAACCATGAAAAAAGAAATACAATTTAAAACATACATATATTATGGTTTTTAAAAGAATAAAATTACTATCACCTAAAGTTCATCAACTGGACGCTCTGCTGATTCTAGATTCCGCGTGCCGTTAGGTATTCAACAAAAAAAGTACTAAATGAAGGTTTTATAACATGTAGCAATTTTCTTTACAGTTCTTATCATTTGCTATTGGTCATATGAAATGAAATGAAATTGCTTATTCTAAAACAACCGACTTCCAAAAACGACACTACAAAGTGAAAAATACCTAACTTTAATTTCGGAAGTCGGTTTCGCTGGGTTCGCATTTTCGTTTTTTGCCACCGACTTCCGAAATTAAAGTTATTTTTCACTTTGTAGTGTCGTTTTTGGAAGTCGGTTGTTTTTTTTGCAAAAATGTTTTTATTTTTCGCTTTTAAGTTGTAATTTTTACCAGTAATTTTGGTTTAAAAACCAAACTACTGAACCGTTGAAATTTCTATGGGAACATTTGGGAAGTATACGCTTTCCAACAAAAGAAGAATTTTTGAAATCGGTTGGCAAGCGCCAGAGTTATGCGCGAACAAACATAAAAAAAAAAACTCCTTTTTTAGAAGTCGGTTAATAAATAAGATAGCGGAATGACTTTTAAAACTTACACGTCATGATTATAACAAAAAAACGGCTTGCACTCCGGGAGTGCCGGCAGAAGTGAAAACTTGAATATTAACGTTATGCATTTTTGATATTTTGGAATGCGGTCTACTCTCCCTCCGTCTTACGAATTTTCGATCAGGTCACGTGTCCTGACGCGAGCTCCATCTTACGAATTTTCGATCAGGTCACGTGTCCTGACGCGAGCTCCGTCTTACGAATTTTCGATCAGGTCACGTGTCTTGACGCGAGTTTAACATTTCTTACCCATCACAAAAATAAGTGCACAACGCTACTAAAGAAGTTTCCACTTCAAAAATATTAAAGTTAGATGAACTCGAAATTTCCTGTCTGACTACCCCTGAGAAGAAACGACGAAACAAACTCAAGGTTAGTCTCTTTTAAAGTCCAGACATTAAATATCAAAACTATCGTGTAACAAACTGCAGGGTAGCACCCGGACTGATTAAACCTGGCCCAACAGACGGCACGCATGCAGCCATCGTGAGCTCAATCTTATCATATGGAGCTCGACGACCCGACACCAAACAATACCGCGAGAATACCAATATATCGAGGGATTGTGTTAAGTACAAATATTTGGACGCTAAGAAAATGGGGCGACTCCGCGACGTGTGACCCGCCTCATAATAATTGGTACACATGTCTGTCTAATTGACGAAGACATTTACGTAGGTGTTGATTCATTGTCTGCGATGAAGTTAGCACTAAAACACGTCACGGATCATCGTCATCATAATAATAATAAAAAATAATAGTAAAGCGGTTTGCCAATATTGGGCAAGACTGGGAAACTGTAGTTAGAACAATGGCAGGATTGGTAAGACAATAATTAGCAATACAGCCGGCGATGATCTGTAAGAATAAAGATGAGATGACTTGATTTTGTTGAATCACAGGTCGGCAATCCTTTCAACAGTCAGAAAATAAGCTATTCTTCTGCTACATGTATTCAGAAAACTGTAAAATATACATAGCTACTCGCCGCGGTTGACAAACTGATTGCAGATTATCTATTATCGCCTGTTATCCCCGAAGGCTGCTTCGACTGCCTCGTTTAGTGGGCTCTACTGCTGTGGTCCTGTGCAGCTAGAATCTGAATTTGTGCCCGGTTGATGGGAATAGGTTCGCCCCCTGTTACATAGAACTGAAACATAACTAGCTAAATGTGTGAGTACTACAGGTAAACCTCTGCTCAACCCTTCAGAGTTTACAGGCGTGATGTTATGTTATCTATTCATATTACTTTTAGCTTCGTGCGAGACAAAACTAAGATAAATGTAATCTAAAAACCTCGTGATGAGTGCAGAAAAGTTATTAGTTTGTTTTGGTAGTTTGTGTTTTCAGACCGTGCCTAATTGAAAACTTCCCAACAGAAATTCCCAAATCATTGCGGTTAAAAACAATCAAGACTATTGTTCAGAAAAGAACCTAATCATTCCGATCACTTCATGTTATGACGTAATTTTCGCTCCTACTAATAAATAATGAGCAGCCTTTTGTGAACAAACTTTTTGTAATGTACTTCAAATACTCTTTATCATGTCAATCTCAATTTGAATTTTGAATTGCTTTAGTCTTGTGATGCCGTTCCTATATCGACAAGTGTCTATAGACACATGTTAATGCCAACCAGTCATTTATCATTTTAAAATGTTGTAAAGACTAAGAAATATCGTCTACGTCACGTTATCTTTTCATAGAATCGATGAAAAGATTCGGGATATGATGTTAAAAGTTTCTCTGTAACAGAAAAGGATGATGGGTCCAAGAAATTACTACTTATGCTTCAATATTGGAAACGTTAGGGACCGTGTTATTTATACCCAATAAATGTCGGTACGATATTAGTAGTAGGTATGATAGAGACCCAAAAAATTAATCTTCGATGAAAGAGTCTTCAGATCTCGTGTCAGCACGAGTTATATATTATATTTTATTCAATGATTTCAGCCTCCTCATGATGAGACATGCCTATTTGTGTTTACAGTTCAGAACTCGCGGACAGACTGGCCTCATTACATATACTTCGTGATCCCCATGGGCCTGGTGACGTGCACCAACTTTGTGCTGTGGATGCTGACGGCCCGCCATTGCGCACAGGTCAAGTCCGAGGTGCACCGTCTGCAAGCTGGCTCGGCTGGCGACCGCGCCAAGCGACGCTTTAGAGTCGACAGGGCAAAGTGAGTTAATAATCCACCTTTTTGTAATGACACTTTTTTGCCCAGTTTGTTTTTGTTACCGTTAGTAAACGGTAAGTACTTCGATCTGTTATGGATTAATTGATGTCATTCATGACAGTTATCACAGCTTATTTGCACCGCATCGTTCAGACAGTTAAGTGAAGGGGTTATTCAAATAGAAATAAGTACATGGAGCCGCGACCACTGATAACTTGTTTGTTTTGCAAGTCTTCGTCTTTATCCAATTAAAATGTATGAACAGGTAGGTTGTACACGCTTCTGATAGCTTGGTAGTCAAAGAATATCTCTCCAGGTTTATTTTTATCCGAAACAAGTAACAATTTCAAGCTATTCGTCAGTTCGTCACCGTCTACAGAAACCGTGAGATGTTTTCAGAATTTGCGAATTATTATTTGCCTACTTACCTATTTTCAATGTTTGTTTGGATTTCAACCGGTAAGCTGTTTATGTGTTTTTATATGTATTATAAATATAATATGTATTCGATAGATAACTTCATTGTAATATAATTGTAGAAGGTGAAGATAAACGCATTATTGTAGCTTCCGCTTCAATCTCTAACTATGGAGATAAATATTAGAATTGTTATTTAATATAACCTAGGTATGCTAAATATGAATTGAATTTAAATGAGGATGTTATGTGTTTAGCTTGTTTCTGTTTAATAAATGACTATGGACTTTATTAATGAATGAAGTAGACGTCGACTGTGTGATGTCACGAAGGGCAATTACCCGCCTCGTTGAGTAATAATCACTTGGTGTAACTTAGTAGGATTGCTTGAGCATGATTGACACATTCTCAGTCTTTAGCAGACACGGAGTCTTTACGGTCATTTTATGTCGGTTATTCTCTGAAGCCTGATTTACATGTTGCGATTTAATTGCCTGGTTATTCCATAAGTTGACGCAGAAATTAAAGTTTAAATTTTATTATAAGCCACAGGCACAGGCAAGAAACTTGCGTCATGTAAATAGGGCTTCAAAAATAGCTTCGACATTCGAACGATATTGATTCAGCGATGATTTACTTTAAAACAAATTAATTTGCTTTGGAATCTATATTTGAAATGCTCAGAGTGACATTCTAAGTGAACTTTACAGAATAGCATTACTGGTGACGAACCAGTAAGCGCATTCCTATTAGGGCGCGTTCACATATACGTACGTTTTAACAGAATCCTTTTTAACGGATCCGTCGCTACTGGAGATAGTATTCACACAGGACTGATTTTAAGAGATCTGACACTACTGGACTTTCGTTCTTCAGTTCGCCGCAAACTTTCTTTCAACGGCTGTGTGCAGCACCCCAACCCCGCGCACCCCCCTGCCAAGCCTCGCGCAGTTCGATCCGATAAACGGATCAGTATACTGAATCCGAAATACTGTATTATGTGTGAACTAGTTCATACAACTACATAGGTACGCTAATAACACATGTTTAAACGGACCTGTAAAACGGATTGCTGCTTATTTTGTCGGATCGGTATTTTCTACTGGATCCGGAATACTGTATTAGGTATGTGTGAATTCGCTAATACAACTACATACCCTAATAACATACACGTTTTAACGGACCTGTAAAACATACGTTAAATGTGAACGCGCCGTAAAAGCCGTAGTTCCGCTTCTAAAATTGACCACCGATACGTGAAAAATCCTTGACTCATCATTAAGGGAAGTGCGCACATTAGATAACTTGTAAGTGCAATAAGGGCAATCTGGTGAATCATTAAACACATTAGCTTAAAACAGCACAGATTACTAATAATAATAATATTAGTTGTTATCATCGTAAGTGCAGTCTGAACTTTTTTCTGGTAGCCATTTTGATTTTTCCCTAAAATTGTTCTATATAATTACAGCCAGACCAGACATTTTTAACACCAATTTCGGGTTATAAAAATGTCCATGAGTTTGACATGTATTTAATGAAGACCCTAGAGAGACGGGGGACTTCGTTATAAAATGTTTTATAGTGGAGTAGGTACCTTGTATGTAAATGTAATTAATTATAAGTACTAAGTTTTTATTATGTCGCGAAACATTATCTGGTTTGACCTTTTAGCTATTGTATTTAAATACACTAGATAAAAAAATTAGGTACAATGTAACGGGTGTGTAATATATGGTGGCGGTGGTGGTGGTGTGGTGGTGGGTGTATGGTGGTGGTGGTATGGTGGTATGGTGGTGGTATGGTATGGTATAATAATACCATATATTACACACCTGTTACATGTACCTAATTTTTAGAAATAGTATAATATCACTATAAAATAACATTCACATGATATAATTTTCATATGCTATAAAACATATAACCTAATTTCATGTGATCGAATGTTATATTATTTTCATATAACCTTCTTTTGCTCTTATAACATTTAGTATAACATTCATTTCATATTATTTTACAAAATGAATTTCTAAGTTCAGTTGACCTTATTTTCATATACACTAATTTTCAACCAAAATTCTGTAATGAATAAGTAAACATCAGAAAACATCATACTGCTTTAACCTCATATAACTCAAACCATAAACCATAACACCAACAATAGAGGGATCTGGAGCTCGTTGGCCGCTGCCGCGGCACGCTCGCTTTAGTCGCTCGTCTTCGCGCGTTAAAGGTCACTGTTCTAACCTAACCCAGCCTACATATATGTATGATTCAATAACAGTGGATGGTATCTGAGGCAGGTATATATAAGGTGAATTATATTAAGCGTTGCTTATAGATTTTGAATATTATAGTAACTGAATATTATACTAAGCATGTTCATGAAAGCAAAAAACTTTGGATAGAAAATACGCCTACCTAATATTGTCAGTAAGTTTTAGTGTAAGTTAAGTATTTACTAAAATTACGGTAAATACCTTGGTAATAAATGAAAATCAAAGTCCAGTTTTTAAAAGTAGGTATCTAAGTATGCCTAGCATCACTGTTGGAACTGTTTGAAAAAAGTGAAGAGATTAATTAATAGAATAGATAACAACCTTCAACATTTCTATAGCGTTCGTCAATATTACCTATTTGTTAGAACCAACTAGTAACACTATAGTTGTCCTATTTTTGAACACTCTGTATATCTATATAACCTTCATTATAATTTCATAAATTATTATCTATATAATTTGGTCATATTATTTATTTTTGTGACGTACATACTTATAGGGAGCCAATTAATTAGCTTGACTTGCGATAACACTTTCAATACAAAACAAACAATGGACGCGGATATTATTTGATATTTTTTTTCCTTTATGTGCTGTTTGTGTCACTACGTATTTAGTCTAGATACCTAGTATAAGTTCGGTTTTTCCAAATAACAGGTAAATTATATTTAAAAAAACCGGAGGAATCAGGGAAAGGGAATGCATTGTGCAGGGACTGACTGAGGTCATTTATACCTACGTGTCACAATTTAACTTCCTCAATGGGCCTGGTTCATTATTACTTAACAGTTACGTTGTAAAAGTCCACTTGAAATGTTGTCAAATTGCAAAATCGCGTCTCCAGTCTCCGAAAAGAGCAGTATTAATCATTCTTAACTTATCTCCATGAACATCAGATGTGAATTTTCGTCACATTAATTAGATCTGAAAGATTTCGTGGTGCGATGTTTTGTACCTAGATGTGAATGTTGATAGTCCGGAAAACAGATGGACTGACCTTATGGCAAGACTAAACGGAATTAGTAACATTTTGCGCCGACATGCAAATTTGATTCATATTGATTAGTGGGAAGGCCAGACTGAGATTTTCCTTGTTTTTCCTAACACAATGAAAACAAGGAGGGTTGATGCCTGAGGGCCTAGACAAACTGACATTCTATCAGTGATAACGATAGTGAAATGTCAATTTTTTTGACATAAGCTACCGAAAAGCTTCTGTGAATCGGTATAAGTCGTTGGTAGAACTACGAAACGCTTTGTAAGCGATTGCCGCTTATCAAGGCCCTCCGGGGTTTTTTACAGTAGGTACCTCTTTGGCGCCTTTTGTCACACCAAAGCATCTATGAACAATGACACACAATTAGTCCATGATACTGTCAATACTGAGCTGATAATTCGCACTTTACATGCAGTAGCACGCAGTTCTAAACTATAAAGATGTTTAGTAGTTATTATTGTACGATTTTAACGTTACTGATACCACTTAAAGAACTATAAAACTAGTACCGTTTTTATGTATGATATCAGCTTGGTGATCAGTATTTTGAGTGGGTTTCCTTTACAGTAAATGGAGCTGTTGTAGACATGTTGCTAAAGGCATTTGAGGTACTGGGTAATGTCTGCTTTTCCCATTACCCTGCTACACGCGGAAAACAGTTTATTGAGCAATTATTTGCCTGAAGCATTTATCACGGTTGTAACATGTGCACGAGCAAAGGGAAAACTAATGACACAGTTTTTTATAATTAAGTAGTATAAATTTTCTTTAGACATTTGTTAATGGAGTCTGTTCGTATGGTACGTTAGACTGAGGCCACCGAGTGTACCTTAATATCTATACATAATATCGCCTTAGCTAAGCAAATTACTAGGTCGGGTGAATACTTAACCCAATATACATAATGTATGTATATATATAATATCGTTATCACGGCTAAACTTTTACAGGAGTGGGAACCATTAAGTGTTTCGACACAGGGTACCAATTTTTTTTTTAGGAAAAGGTTAAAATGGTCAGAGCCATGGGCCACGCTCTTTAGACATAAAAGTCAGAACACGTTTCAGTTGTCAAACTATACAGAGGCCCGAATAGTTAGTAAAACGTCTAACCTCTAGCTAATTGTGTTTCACAGTAATTGGGTTTTAGAGGTCACCTCATAGTCGTTCCATGTGAATTACTGATATATATTACGAGTACTGATATATATATTACGAGTATATAATTAGACTAAAAACCCAACTGACGTGTGGAAATCTGTTTTGCCACAAAGGTGGAAAAACGTACGTCTAATATATCGTTAATACGTTTTCAGGTACGTTTTGACTGGGAAACTTTGGGTGGTGATGGGTGCCGGCTGGATCTCAGAGCTGCTGTCGACCCTCGTGTCGCAACCGTGGTGGCTGTGGTCTATCATCGACCTCATCAACGAGCTTCAAGGAGTCTTCATCTTCCTCATCCTAGTTATCAAACCCAAACTATTTTACCTCATCCGAAAGAGGCTCGGTAAGGCAGTTATTGGTATTTTATGTAGTCCTAACAATGGCCCTAAATTCTCAACTAATTTACTCGTAAAACTCATTTTATGGCAGCGTTTACATATGGAAGAAAACAAGTACCTAAAGATCGATACAAATCTAATCCAAGAGGTGAATATGAATAGTCATATTTTGGATCGTTTCTTGTCATTAGTTAGTAGTTGTAAATCAAATAAAGATAGATAGATAAGAGAAGTAACTAAGTACCTCGCACGTCGAGAAGATGCATAGATAATGGACGCGTGTTTTCCATCATAATCAAACAATACAGTAAGAACAATGAATGCAAAATATATTTATCATAATTTATTTTGAGTGAAGTGATTAAGCAGCTGTTATCTACATTCACAGAACTGTTTGTCTCAAGAGTGAGTCAGATTCGATAAAACGTTATCTTTATTTTGTCATTGTTTCAAAGTTTCACGATGTGTGAGAGATGATTTTGTTGTTTTCAGGTTGTTCAAGGATACCGATTGAAACAAGTATATATTAGAGAAAATATTAATTTTTGAACGTTGTATTGTTTGCTGTCTAGTCTATACTTTTCTATTAACTAGCAATGCCACTATTAACGTGGTCTGCCTAGCTCGTTGTTATGACCGATTCGCTTCGCTTAACTCACAACGCTAACATTCCAAGTTAGATTACCTACGTATCTATATGCATTGTTGACTTGTTGTAAATTATTAATTAATTAATTTAGATAACGTTCTCTACTTAATTCTAGTTACTGCCTAATTAATGTCCTTTCTAAGTGCACCCTCTATGTTGTCATTACATCTCACACATCTCTTGTTTTGCAAATTGTTTCAAATACATGGTGTTATGAAAAATGCATAATTACATATATTATTAATATTAGTTTTTTTTCAAACTGTTATACGTATTTCCTATGTGAAAGCATGCAGGAAGAGATACATAAAAAAAAAATCTGTTTAGGTTTTGTGCTAAATTGTTAATACCATGTACATGATTTATAAGTTTATTAGGGTGGGTCACTAAACTTCGGAAAAATAGAAGTTGCTCTATAATTTTGTGACGGTCACTGTCTTGTCTTAAATTCATTCTGATGTCTGATGATTAGTAAATAAGTTGAGTTGCATACATGAAAAAAGCCTTTCACAAGAAAATATGTAAGTGTGACACTGTGTCTTGTAAATAGAACCAATTATATTTTAAGATTTTATAAGACGTGTCCACACTTCATTTGGAACTTGCGAAGAAAACTTCGACACCACTTTTTTATAAATCTACTTATGCAAGATTTTGAAAAGTATTTTGGCCCACCTAATAATATGTTTGCTAGCTATTGGTGACTAATATTGTACTAATACGACAGGGCTGGAGAAGCCGGACACGCAGAAGAACGGCCTGTCATCATCGTCCGCGCGGACATCATCAACGTTCCTGTCCCGCGCGCTCAGCACTGACGAACGGAACAACGCGCGCCTCTCGCTACAGAATAATGTCAAGCAACCCTAACTTCGACACGATCTAGGATCGATCTAGGATCGTTCAAGGATCTTTAGGCGCGTGGCAAAAATGGGAACTAGCGGGCCATCTTGATTTTCACTACAATGTCATAAAATGATTTAGCAACAACGCCCCCTTGTCAATGTCATTCAAGCGCCAAAAGATCCTTGTAGCACTCAAATCTTAGTCGATATCTGGCGTAGTCTGTGATCGTCGCCGAGGCCGAAACAAGTGCAAAAAGCAACAAAAAGCAATAAAATGTTAATAGTTTGATATACCTACAGGCTGTTGTCAAATACTTATACTTCTGAAGATGTTCACTTTTATTTTGGTAGAAGTTGATTCTTTCATCCATTAGTAATAATGTGCCAGTTTTCCCTGCATACAGTAGGATTGCAAAAATAAAATAAAAAATTTCAGATCTATTTCATAAAGCTGAATTTCGGCTTCGGCTTAGGGTGTCTCCAACACAAGCTCTCGACACAATAACAAGCTTATCATAGCATGTTCTTGTTCGCATTCAAAGTCATCATTTTCATATTAATAACTTTTCAAAATTAAATATTTTAATATTGGTCTAGTCATAGAATAAGCGATTAATAAAATATCATCATTCATTGTGTTTAGTACTTACTTGAAATGCTATATTGTTTTAGCAACTTGGCTTTGATTGTATGAATGTTAGGCTCTAATATAATGTTTAACATATAATTTTGAATGAAGTGCCTATTAGTATCTATGTAGCTATGATGAGTTCATGGAGGCTGATGTTGTAGAATAAATAATTAGTTTCTATTGCAAACTAAAACACTGTTTAATTGATTTAGTTATTAACTTAAAATTGTTATTCCACTAAGATTTTGTCTAGGTGCGGGAGTTAATTCATTGACAATAGTTTTTTGATTCAACTGTAACCTTGAAACGGATACAATAGTATTAAAGATACATAAGGTTACTCATTTAAATATCCTAGGGGCGCTGATTTTTATACTACTTACTTATTTTGTTTGACAATAATGTTAACCAATCAACTTCGCCCTATTCGTGGTGTCACTGTCTAATTAATTAATTATATTCTGGGAACAGAACAAGTAGTTCAAGAAAAATTATAAAAAATAAGAATAAAACACTATGATAGTCGAGATAGTGAGGTAAGTAACAACCTGTATGTACTACAAGTATTTTTAAATGATCATAGAGAAATACTTACGAGTTAAACAAATTGTTGTCAACATAGTTATTAAACTGCAGTACGTTAATGTGAAGTTATTTGCTTATTTAGGTATCTACCTATTATATAATTGTATTATGTTTTCATCTCCCAGTCTCCGAACTGATACTTAAGTATTTTTTTAAAATATTTTTTAGTTTTTAGCTCATTTGACAAAGTACCTGCCTGTGTGTCTATAATTTTGTTTCGTGTAAAAGTTTGATTGTATCTCTCGCAGCTACTTTTGTTGGAGACATATTAATGCATAAAGTATTTTCAATTATTCGACACATTATGTAACATTTATTCACAAATGCTGCCTTATAATTGCAGATAATTTTTATTTCACTTTATTTTATCAATGCAAAGTATATTTTAACTAATTTTAGGAAGTAGGTACAGTATTTCTTAGGAAGTGCGCACATACTTACCGGCTTATGTTTTTCTGAGATCTATACTTATGAGTATGACTGAAAACCATTAGACTGAAAGTTGCAAATGGGCGCACCTGTAATCATTGTTATAAAATCAAAGTTATTATAGGCACTAATTAAAATATAATGGAGTAAAAATAATGAATTGATGGATTCAATTCATCCATCATCTGCCTTTTCCCAGCTATGTTGGGGTCGGCTTCCAGTTTAACCGGATGCAGCTGAAAACCAGTATTTTTTTAATAAAAAAATAATATTTAATTCAATTAAATAATCAAATTAAATGTATAAAACAAGTGCCTTTTAGAGTTTATTGTGTCTGAAACTGAATAGGATCAGCCTGAAGATATGGTCCTTTTTATTAATTATAACTAAACATAAAAGTCTGGTGCAATGTATAATCATGCTTGAAATATTAAAAATTAATAAAATATCAGCCTGTATAACATAGCTGTCCGAAGGACTTTTATTATGTCCTCAAAAATTCAATGTATTTTATAACTATATTATGGGGATGACCAAATCACATTGACACTAGAATTAATTTGTTCCAATTATGTAGGTAACCTACCTACAGTGCACAATGTATGTATAGATTTAATATTTAGATAAGTATACTTATTACATTTGCAAAATAATACTTACACTTTAGAATGTATAATGCTTTCACGAATCTGTATTTTAAAATAGTAGGTATAAAAAAGTGAATAAGAAAAAGACGAAAAAATAAAAAAATTCTTCATTCCATTCTTGTGGTATTTATTTACCGAGCCGACACTTCAGAAAAACCCCGTTTTGTCTGCTTCTTCTCCACCGTAATCCACGCCCCTTCTCTGCCCTTTACCTTCATGTCATATCCAAAGACAGCTTAGTATACTTTGCCTTTTTTTGGAAGGACACAAGATAGCTCCATAAAACCGCATGCAATTATACTAAAAAGTAGGTCTGTACGTATAGGGTAAAGGGTTCTATCTTATCCTACTAATATTATAAACGTGAAAGTTTGTATGAATGGATAGATGTTTGTTACTACTGAACCGATTTGGATGAACTTTGGCACTCAGATGGTTTATAACCAGGATTAACATTTATGATACTTTTTATCCCGATATTCCCACGGGATCGAAACTTATGCGGGTGGAACCGCGGGGCGCAGCTAGTATAATATAACTGACAATGCAAGGTATTTGTCAAAAACTTACATAATTGACACATTTTCACGACACATGCTGTATCAGAAAACTATGAAAAAATTACAAAATTATCCGATTGTCGCCTGTTAGTTTTATTAACTAGGCCTCTGGTCTGATGATACGAGTATTTTACGGTTCAAGCATCCTGTAAGTTATACTAACTGCAATAATCTCACACTGCAGAACACAATAGGATTTTCTTTACACGCCCTAGTCAAGTTCCGTGAAATCCATTTAGGTAAAGCTTCTTATATGTTTTGTGGGTTACAAACACACAAAACCTCTGAGTCAAATAAATGCTTGTTGACCAAACAAACATTTGTACGGTTTTCGAGGATCGAACCCGACCCTGACCTTCAAATGGTACGATTAGCAAAATAGATAGAAAATTATTCGATACTGGATTACCAGGAAAATGATTTTGATTTGTAGGCACCACCAATTTCGTAACGTAGGTAAGTGTGAAGTGAATTTAGGTGTGGTGAGAGTGAGATGCAAATAAATATTGAGCATTGAGTATTGAGCGTTCTTTTACATAAATATCGGTGGCTCATATGTAAGCTTCACGTAGTATCTAGTATGGGGACAGGGACCGTGTTAAATCTTATTATAGGTTTAACCTATTTTAGTTGCTGACTGTACTTACTTATGCTGCAGTGCAGATGAGTGAATGAACCGATTGTTTTTAAGCCACAATATAAACTTGACTATGATGGTAGTTTCGAAAAAGAATGAATAATTTGCAGCAACCTTAAGAGGCTTATTAGCCTAATTTATTTTAGACACAGACAATTTTGTTGCTGATTAATGAAAACGGTTAACCAAGTCGACTTTTCATTATAACTTGCAAGTTTCGGATTATTGCGGAATACTTAAACTAAAATAAACATACAACAATCGAGTATCTTTGTAAATGTTTTATTGCTTTTATACTTTTTCGATAATTTCATCATGATATTTTAAACATCTTTTCATAAAACGATTTTTAAACGTGATAAGTGTAGAAAACAGACAGTGATGATCTTATAATATTATTTAATAATACTTTTGTGATAGGCGATGTCTGCTGAGTTATGTTATTTATAATTTCAATTTATCAATCGTGGTATTATTTAAAAATAAATTGGTCCCGCAGTTCACGCTAGAATAATTAAATTTCACGATGAATAGATAATAATTACTTACATAACAATGTGACTTGGGGTGTTATTTACAAATGATACAATACAAAACTAATCAGTACGTAGTGTTTCCGTACGTACATGTTTAAGTGAAGAGATATTTTTACACATAATATACAGACTACCTACTTATTCATCTAAAATACATATCAACAATGAGCAATGGATATGCTGCATCGAGCCTTACATTAAATAGTTAATTGTTTGTACCGAATACCATTTACAATATCCGTTCTGATTCCTAAACTAAATTGTTTTCATAAATAATAGCAATACTGATGACCACTATGAAAAATAAAACTTATAGGAATATAGTAGACAAACGTACTTATAATTTAAATATGTTCTTACAGTGGTAATATTTCATAATAAATTGTAATAATTAAACTTCACTAGCGAGGTTTTTAAGACACCAAATAATTAAGTATACACCTTTATCACATGAACGTTAAGTTATAGAACTACAAATATCTTACACTAAACCCTCTAAGTACCTAAATCAAATTGTTTGAAACAATGATTTCAAAACGATCAAAATTATTTATGAAATAATATTTTACTGGTCCATAATTTTACTCACAATAGGTAGTCATTAATAAATATTAGGTTATCTACTTATAAGTTATCAACAAAATTTTATGTATTTTAAACATGATTTCACTGAACATAAAGTGTACAGTGCAGCTCAACATTTTTTAACAACAAAAGAACAAAATCAATCTCCACAAAATGGCGCAACTCCTCTGTAATGGGTTAAGCATCAATAGGCAATTCTTACATGAGTTCGTAACCAATCTGGATCTGGAAAGCTTCGAAAACAAATGGATGAGACCAGATTAAAGGACTCTATATTTAAGTATGCCAGAGAGGCTTTTGAATGTCCTTCGAATAAAATGCATCATGTCATCGTAGCGCGCATCGTTTGCAGAAAGGATTCGTGTGAGAATCGTCTTACTAAATCCCTGTATCAAATACTTATACGAGACCATATTATAAGCAGCTAATAGTAAAGTAGGTCGGTTCGAACAAGGTCGTAAATGGAATGGCATCAAAGATCGAAGTAGGGTGGAGTTTACTACAGTCAAGAGCTGTTCTGTCCGGGTTGCACGGTGATGGGCGCGGGCGTGCTGGTGACGGCGGCGGCGCGCGCCTTGGGGCTGCTGGGTCGCGAGTCCTCGGCCTCCGCCTCCTCGTCGCGCTCCGCCACCTCCTCCTCGTCGATGATCGATATGTCGCGAATGGACGGCCGGTGGGATCGTCGCCAACCTGTACAAGAGCATTTACTTTGACATATCTACATATTTTCCACATGATCAAACAAAATTAAGTCATATACCTATAGCAGGAAAATAAGTATAAAACTCCAAGGCATGTAGATATACAGCTTATTACAAACAAGGTTGACTAGTGAGCAGTTGAGTCTATCGCGCATACCGTGAATTGTAAGATAAATAAGGTCGAAGTTTATCCGATTACCATTTTCTGAGTATTGTACTTATGTCGGTATTTAATAGTCATTAAAATGTCGAGGACAGTGCACGGTCCTCTTGTAGCTATAATAGTGACAGTATTATGCAGTGGTGTTTGTGGTTTAAATATTTACCAAAAAGATGCAGTGGCAGTCACCGATAAGTTTCCATTCAATAATCTGGACCTAGAATCTCTCCAGCTCGTGGTACCATTGAAAGCTCATGGAAACGATGTTGAAGTTATACCGGAGGACGACATCATTACAATATTAAGAACAGTCGAGGAAAAACAAGATTTCCAGGAGGACAATATCTTTGGAGAGGCAGATGACGTCGTCAAACAGCGTGTGACACGGCAAGCGACTCACCAACATTCACCGCTGTACCCACAACTACCATCAGGGCCTCCGTATAATCCGTATCAACCACAATCCAATAATAACCCTCCTGGTCAAAACCCATATCAGCAGCCTGGTTATAATCCTTCCGGTCAAAACCCAAACCAGCAGCAACCCAGTTATAATCCTTATACTCAAAATCCAAATCAACAGCAGCCTGGTTATAATCCCTCCGGACAAAATACGAATCAGCAACCGCCTGGTTATAATCCCTACGGTCAAAACTCGAATCAACAACAACCAAGTTATAATCCTTTTACTCCAAATCCCAATCAACAGCAGCCTGGTTATAATTCCTCCAGACCGAATACGAATCAGCAGCCGTCTAGTTTTAATCCCTACGGTCCAAAACCAAATCAAACGCAACCTACTTATAATCCATACGGTCAAAACCCGTATACGCAGCGGCCCCCACAGTGGAATTCAAACAGTTATAATTCTTCGCAACCGGGTAATCAAAATTACAATCCTAATACAGGTTTCTCCAATCCTAATCAAGGTCCCTACGGCCCATCCTCTGGTCAGAATCCGTACAATTCTCGTCCTAACCTTTCACCCTATAATAACACATCTCCAGGTAATTCGTACAGACCGCCAAGTGGACAATATCCTCTCCAAAACCAAACATTTAACTCTCCATCCAACCCAGGCAGCTATAGACCTCCAAGCGCTCCAGGTTCTAGTTTTACTACTCCATATACGCCTTATAATTCTCGACCCGGCCAACCACCTTACAATAATTATCCCCCGTCATCTGGTAACAGTTACCCTGTTCAACTGCTAAATTCGACTAGCCAACGTCCTCCTTATTATAATCCAAGTCAGTATCCTTCTTATGATAATTCTCGTCCTAATCTAGCACCGCTGCCAAGTTCTACCAATTCTTCTCCTTACTTTCCAGGACCTAATGGAAATTTTCCCAGCAATTCTTACAATCCTAGTATCCCCAACTATCCTCCTCAGAATAATAATCAGGGCTAAAATAATTTCTTCTATCCTCAAAATAACAACAGTGCGTCGTATGATCCCCGGAGAGTTCCACCGCAGAACTTCTCTTATCATTACTAATTGTGTGTATTAAATTGTAAACATTTTTTATTACTTATATCTTTGTACTTATTATACAAAAATAAAACGTATTTGATCTTTGGTTCAGATTATTATCATGTTATTACATGTCTTGTATGTACGTTGCTCGAATACATTATAAATAGATGTGATCTAGAAATATGATATGAATTAAATGATTGTTGAAATTAAAAAATACCGTTCGTTATTTTTATGCAATTAAAGTCAACTGATTGGAATGGGACAAGATGCTATGTATAGCTATTTGTCTCAGTAGCTACCAAGTAACTACCTACTTTTGCAAACGAATTATCATTATTGTAAAAACTGCTAATCGAGAAACGGTTTTTTGCACACAATCGGTGCTTTACATTTATCTAGCGACTATTCTGAACACAAACATTATTTTGTACTAAGTAATTCCACATCAAATTGCATGTGTTTGTTTAAAAGACACAGTAAATTCCCTAAACATATTATCTTACCTTCCAAGACAGGTGGCTTAGTGGTTCTTGAGAGCAGTTTGGGGCCTGTGAGCGTGATGACGATGGCTCCAATCGGTGCGGTGATGACGATGGACATGATGCACACCGTGATGACGGTCTCTGCGTACTGGATCATCACTGGGTCGGGGTCCCCGCCGGCCATCTTGCGAACCTCATCCAAAGCAACTGGACCTAGAGCAGCCTGGAAGAAGAGAATAGAAGCCGCTTAGTATTTGTCAAAGTGCTTCTTAATACAAAACATACATAAAACAAATATACATGCATTGACATACATTTTTATATGTATTTACTTTGACTTTATTTTGAAGCTTAAAGGGGTTTGAAGATTTTTATATGGAGCCTGGCATACCTACTGCTGCGCCATTATGAAAATGGCGGCCACGCATGAGACTTATATAAATCGATAGCTGACATCAATGCACTGCACACGTGACTGCAGTTGATCACGTGACTCATGTTCAAATTTGAACGTTACTATCTCGGAAACGCGACACTTTAGGCCCTAAAGTAAAACACAATAAGACCAAACCCCCTAAAGTTTAGGGGGTTTGGTCTTATTATGTTTTCTGATTGCATTGATATCAGCTATTGATTTATATAGATCTCATTCGTGGTCGACATTTTCAAAATGACGCGACAGTAGGTAGGTATGCCACGGATATTCAAAGCCCTTAGTAGTTAAGTTTTTCAAATTTTCAACACAAGATAAGACTATATCAACTTTGAAATCTACTTTTTAGTGAAATACTCTAGATGTTGGTATAAGTTTTTTTATTTATTTACCTGTACTGTAGCTTTGGCCATCCACGCTAGACCGACGAAGATCTTTTCCTTCATGTTGAGGTTGCTACGCACTGCACAGGTACTCGTGAGGATAGTGCGTAGTACCACGCACGTCACCAAAATACCACCTCCGATCAAAACCAAGCGAGGCTCCAGGTCTGCGATCTAAATATAAATAGTTTTTTCAAAATTTAATTATATTATGTATTTTTTCGTATAACTACATAGTATTTGAACCCATGCGGTCCTAAGGCGCCATAAGGATTATGTCAATAAGGCAGCATAGTATCTTCAGAATTTAAAGGGATAGATAGACTCTGAAATGATCTATAAACTACCGAATCATTCGTTCGCCCACTGAACAACAGAGTTCTGCCTTCACATACTCGTACCTATTGCGGTATCTCATGAATTCATAATCAAACTATTAACGACAGCCCTTTTTAAGCCTAGTAAAATCATGAGTATGACATCATAAATAGGCCACAACAAATGATACTGCATTGACTCTGATATATGGTGATATAATCATACATTCCACACACGAGCGTACGAGGATTATCCTCAATAAGTACTCATATCGTTTAATAAATAGTGATGAAACATATCTGGAATCTAATTGAAGAATATAAACATTATCTTGAGATACGTTTCTGTTATTCAGCTGAATGAATCATCAGAGTTCACTCTACTGGCCGTTATCTCTTTAAGTTCGTTACCGTGAACGTTTAAATAGATAATCACCAGTATCACAAACGGGTAAGTAATGACGAAAGCCTTTTTTCTTCTTAATGACGATGTTAAAGATAATTGTAAAGTTAATATAGGTAATTAATTCTTACAACGATTTGAGCACCGGTAACTGCGAAGAGCATAGGTTCGAAGAACATCCAGAAGATTTCGAAGGCGGTGGCAACAGGGTTGTCTTCCAGTTCCCAGCCGAGGTCTGTCCAATTCTTGCAGGCCACGAACGCGAATGCGATGACAGCCAATGGACCTGGAAAAATAAATTGTTTTAAGAAATACTAGGAAATAATAGGAGGAATTTACTTCCACTCGAGAACTTATAAGAAAACTAATCAGAGCCGAAGCATATGCTTCTTCAGTAGGTACTAAGTTCTAGAATATCAGTGAAACTTAAGAATTTGTAGCTCCCAGAATTACTAGGATTATATCTTATACCACACGAATCACATCGAATGCAAAACACGTGACATAGACACGTAAATATTAAACAGTGGGCAAAATAAATCATGCGTATGATACCCTTTTCCAATTCACATTGTTTCCTTGACTTTATCGGTTGTCAACACAGTCATTGACTTATAACAAGGCATTGTTCGTTGAAAACCAGGCACTATACCGCGGAAAACAATCATCCGTGCTTGTTGAATACAGTTTTTACAATTACCCAGTTAATAAGACCAACGTGCTCGTCTTTACGTCTACCTTTGTGTTTGTAAATTCTGCAGAATAATGAGTTTTGTTTTATATGGCGGGAACTGAAGTTGATTTACTGTTTGTTGCCGACTGTGGTTCTGAAAGTTTTACTTTATAAATATTTTGAAATTTAATGGGTATCGAATTTATCATGGGAACAGTTTTTATGCTTTCCTACTCCAGACTAATGGTTTAGGATGCGCCATATATATTATTTTTCAAGTAAATTAAAGTACGCTTACCAGCACCACCCCAGCCGATCTCCTCAGAGCCCAGCACCATCGTCAGTCCTCCAGCCAGCAGCATCAGCACGCGTAGAGGCACCAAGAAGGCGTCATTGCGCTCAGGAACAAACTTCACCAAGTAACCGCATAACACTCCCAGTACAATACCACCGATCACACTAAGTGGGCCCTGAAAATTAAAAGTAATGCATTTTATTAATTGAGGTTGGATACAGTGATGTTATGAATAAACTGACCGGTACACCCTGAGGACTATGCTGTCAGTGTCGAACTTACGTTGGATAGCGAGGCTGACAGACAGTAACCTTGGTCAGGTTACTGTCTGTTCTTTAACTACAACATGAGCTGATAGGAACAACAGAAGAAGAAGTGATGAATGAAGGTTGACAACTTGACTATCTACATCCCATAAAGAAAATGCGAGATCTCAGTCCACGTGGGGCAAAGCGAACCTTGTGGAATACTATGTATATAATGTATGTATTGTAACCTAGCTGTAGGTAATATTTAAAGCCACTCATGTCGTCTTAACTTGCTGTTAACCTGTGAACCTGTTTACTGTATTACCTGGACAATAACTATTTTCTATTTCTATGTGGAATCACGCACTATAACCTAAAGCTTCCAAAAATTTACATATTAGTCGACTTTGAAACCAATTTAGCCATAGAAGATATTAGAAAAGTACCTACATGTCCCACTGCGAAGGCGGGGATTTGCCTGCCTGCAAGTAACAAGCTACTGACATAGTAGCAGATTCAATAGTTCAGCGATGTAACAGGATGTCCTTTTGTTCTCTAATCATAGCGGCAGCTTGGTCTATTGTTATGAATCATGAACACAATACCAAACAACAAAGACTTTATACACTCCCTTTAGAACCTACTTTGAGCTACCACTTTAGTAGATACTAAAGTACTAGCTTGCTAGTTGCTAGCACGTAGTACTTTGAGTTAAGTATCCTTCAGTATTTTAAGTAAAGTATCTTGCAACTTTAATCTGTTTTCCAGTGGATATTAGCGTGAATTCAAAATTTTTTATGGTTTACTGGGATTCATTTGCAAGCAAAAAGTGACGACGAAATGTGTTGCAAGCTTTGTATGCAATTTGCTGTTGAAAGTGCTAAAGCAAAGTCATAAAGTCATTTGCAAATAGTTTCCTACATTGTACGTACTTGTGAGTTATTATGTGAAAATGTGAAGGCTTCCGTGAACTGTGTAGGTAGTAAGGTAACACGAAGTTCCGATATTTACTTAGTCCACGAAGCAGAATGAAAAAAAGTGCGTTTCTATTTCATTTTACAAATAATTTGGCCATAATGTTACCTTTACATGTAGAATTGCAACTATATTGTAAATAAATTTTGAAAAGGAATATCAATAATTAAATTAATTAGTTTATTAACATAATGACAAATGACTATGAGTAATGTTGCAGACTATTTCTACACCCAACCTAAAACGAATAATCATTTAGACAAACATGTAATTTACCATTTTGGAAGTTGTTTCATTTTCCGTTTTCCGCGTAGGTACACAGGGTGGCGATGAGGTTATCACATTACATGAGTACCGATCCTACTAGACATACTTTGAACTTACGCACTAGGTATTCTTTTATAACAATTATCGTTCTAGTCGCGGGTCTATTTTTTGTTTTATATTTATCAACATTATATAAATAAATGCATAGAGATGCGTCGCCTGACGAATATTAGTATGTCAACGACCTGTGACCGGCGAAGGTAGTTCAAACGTTGCCATTCCGAATTAATCAAATATCGTTAAAAAAATCAAGAGAAAATTTACAAACGACATGAGGTGCGTTAAATTGGACGGAGTAAATTGGGCGTGTGTTGTCAAGATTCGTATTTTCCCGGCTCGTACGATGGAATTTCATGACAGTCCGGTGCTGGTATCGTTGAGGGTAGTTCACAAGTTGTTGTAATTTCTTTGGTTTTTGGACATTTTGTTAAGTTTCTTGTTTTGTTTGAGATAGGAGACGTTAAATCCACTACACACTACTTATAACTATGCTTAAACAAAGATATTATTTGTTTAAGCATAGTTATAAGTAGTGTTGTGTTGCTGATACTCGTAGTTCGTGCGAAATTGGACGCTTTCATCTTTAGTATAAGTTAAATCTTGAAAAAAAAAATGTTTCTAAAAATTAAAGGTGTAGCTTAATTTCGTGGCAATTATTACGCTATTTATTTTGTTTAAAAATGCATTTTTTATTTTTAGGATGTAAGTACCTGACAAACTTGTATTAACCACTGTACTATTTTATATGAAAACTTTATCGCCACTCCGTATAAACCATCATATGATCTGACTCAAAAAAACACCAAATTAAATTGGAATATTATTACAAGTTAATTAACGCTACAGGTATCGCTTAACTCTAGGTAGGATCTGTGTTTTATAAATAGGTATCATAATTAAAACTGTATAATTTTAAATGACATGCACATTTCTTCAACTTCAATTTATTATCAGACATATAACTGTAAATCTACGACTACTTTTGTAATATAATTTCTTTTCTAAATGTCAATTACAGTGTCAGAAATGGTCTTGATTGGATAACTCGTTAAACTCGATTGAGTTCTTTCCGTTGCTCAAAATCGTTCATTAATCTATCAGCCGTATTATGTAATCGCATTTCAATTAATTGGTCAAGTGACATAGTTTTACAGTTAATGAATGCTGTTAAAAATCTTGGTGCGTATTACTACACATTTTTACGCAGAATTCCATAAAATCCTACTTATAGGTAGATGTCTACGTGCTGAGATTCAGGTTGCCTTTTAGCATGTTACAAAACTGGAGCCATTTTAGCTTGAGGCAACAATTTGGCAAAATGAAAAGAAATACCTCAGCCATAAAACCTATTGAAGCTTAGTTTTAAACACTAGTTACGCTGCCCATGATGTTTTCCATTAATTAATTAATACGTTGGTGGTTGCTCGTTAGTCTATTGGTCGCTAGCGCTACTGCTGAACATGAGGTCCTGGGTTCGTTTCCCCGGCCAAAGTGTTATTGGGTTTTTCCAACTGGAATTTCTTAGTAGCAGCCCGAAGTCTGAATCTGTACCCGGTGGATGGCAATAGGCTCGCCTCTTGACATTATTTGGGACTTAGACATAACTGGCAAAATGTGGGATTACTGTGGGTACACCGCTGCCTAGCCCTGCGGGGCTTACAAGCGTGATGTAATGTTATGTATGTAAAGTAATACGTACTTGAATAACATTCATAGTAAGCGAAGCACTGGAGAACATGATAGACGAGACGATTCCGAAGACGGCGACACTGGCGGCGTCGTCCACGCCTGACACCGCGAGCACCAGGGTCGGTATGCCCTTGGACACCCCGTAGCCCTTCTCGCGGAGCCGGAACAGGCATGGCACGATCACCGCCGGGGAAACGGCCGCGACGATCGATGATAGGAGGAAAGCTGGAATGGTGTAAATAGAAATTTAGATCCGGTACCTACTAAGGATTAATAGTTAGATTTTTTCGTGAAATAAAGGAGCCTACACGAGATAATAAGTACGAGTACTTGCCAACGCCCCTGTAACCTGAGGCTATTAATGCCAATATACCACTAGCATATCCAAAGAGGTGTATAGGAGAATGACCAAAAGTCGTACCAAAAAGTCACAAGCATCAAGATCAAAATATTTTCCTAATTTTTTACGACATTACGTGTCGGGGATTTGATTTTTGAACAGGGAATTTAATTTAAAGTATAAAAAGTGTTGATATTGTTTTATACCCAGTACATGACGTTCCATTTCAAATGATATGATTAATATAACCTTGAGTTTTGAAAGTGTCATGATCACGACTTTTAAAAAACTTGTAAAAAAATTATACTTTGCCGATTCTACATTAATTAAAAATAACTAGAATATAATTTTCATTTAAACGATTATCACTTTTTTTAGAGAAATAATGGCCGTCCGGTTCTAACATGAAAATAAAGTACCTAGTTTTTAGGTTATATCGATTTTTTGAAAATGCCGAGACCCGGATTTTTTTTACAAAAAGAACCTTTTTACGAGCAGGAGTTATATGATAACTGTAGTCTATAAAAAAACAAAGTTTGACTTTGATGCAGCATGGTACGGGATTACATACGTCCATGGGCATTGTCCTTTGCACTGTGCAAATTTACACCTACGCCCCCTGGAATCGCACTACCAAACTGCTAGCTATTAGTTTATAGTAACCTTTATTATATTATAGTTCTGGCACATAACCTTATAATCTCGTTCTGCGGATGGTGACGCGAAGGAAAAATTTTTTTTTTTAATATGTAGTTAATACATTATGCATTATTAAATTTCTAATGGGTAGTTCCTACCGAATAACCAACGTATCATGTTGCTATGGCAATATCTTCCTAAAACCACTCATTTGAAGATTTTACGGGTCATTACACGATCTAACTCAGTCGGCAGTCTGTCTAATTCTATTGTGTTCGAGTCACATTATATATTTGTCGTCTATACGTAAGTATGTACTATCGTAGTACGTACCAACTACGTAGCTCTTAGCTACCTATTTAGAATTAAATGGTATTTGTACAAGACTATTTTGAAAAACATAATACGCTTTTATTTTAAAACTAAATGTTGCCCGCGGGTTCATTGGCAGTCTAGGGGAACCTCTCCATATATTATGCGGATAAAACTGTCCTATGTATTAATTCAGGACATACAGGTTTATGACATGCTAAATTGTAACTAAATCTTCAAACTGTTTATCTAAACAGAATATTATAAAGAGAGAAAATATTAAATTGGTTGTATGTTTGTTTGTCACGCTATCACGCTAAAATGGCTGAAGGGATTTGGATGAAATTGGACACATGGGTAGATCATGATCTGGATTAGGACTTGGGATATTTTTTTATCCCGGTATTTCCACGGGATCGAGACTTATGAGGGTGAAACCGCGAGCGCAGCTAGAGTGTGCTAACGTAACAGACATACGAATACTACTTTTAACAAAAATAATTTTAGACTGATATCAATGAGGGAATTTAGGGGACCACTCACCCCAATCCCAGGGCAATCCCAAGAAGAAGTAAGCAAGAACGGCGCAGAGCACACACTCGAAAGTCCAGGGAACTAGAGCCAGCTTGATGACAGTGAGGAAGTACTTCTTCATAGCAGTGGGGTCCAGGTCCAAGCCAGCTCGCGTGAGGATGATGGTTAAAGCTATTTTTCTGGAACACATCAATTAACCCATAAATGTTTTGACAACCTACGATTACAACGTCTAAGTGCATATTTCTGGGTATTCAGTCTTTTTACTGAAAAAGTCAAACTTATTGGTTACAACCAGACAAAAGTACATTTATAAAAATCTAGCTGACCCAACAGACGTTATCCTGTCCAAACATTATTGGTTCAGTTTTTCCCATTTTTCGGGAAACATTTCCAATTTTCTTTTCTTAAAAATCTTATTCGGACAATTACGAACTTTTTAAAACAAACAATACGTATCCAAATCGGTCCAGTCGTTCGATACTCGATATGCTTACCAAACGAACAACTTTTCATTTTTATTTATGAAGATAATCTAACTAAGTACCTGATATAGGACGCAACGTGTTGATAGGTCTCGTCAAAGTTGACGAGCCCGACGTTCTTCATGATGATGCCCACTATGAGCATCCCTATGAGGGCTGGCAAGGTGGTGATCTTCAGCATGAGCCATCCTCCGAAGTAGGCGACGAGGGTCAGGACGGCGAAGCTGAACAGCTGACCGCCGGGCGCGGCCGTGTCGCCCATCACGATCCATACCGTCACCCATACCAATATACCTGTACAATAAGTTACATCATAAATATCTCTTCCAAATTCCTCGAAGTTTGCCCTGAAGCATATTATGAACGCAAATGTTGCCAGGTATTGCTAAACCGGGGTCACCGTCAGGTTGGCTGGACCAAACGAGATATATACATGGGACTGTGTGCACTATTTACTACCTATTTGCTACTATTTACTACCTAAAAAATATTGTTAGCAATTATCCTGAGAAGAAAAGACGTAAATAATTGATTTACAGGCGCTTTAATGGCTTTTATTGATATTTTTTTATAGGAGCTTCTTAAAGTTGTGTAAAAAATAAACATTTACATTAACAATGCGGTGAATACAACGCTATACTATGAGAACTTGGAAGTGGTCAACCAACCTGACGTTAGAATGGCTGGCCACTTTATTTCTTTGATATATTTCTTAACGCAAAGGTAGCAAATATTTCATTATAGGTAGTAAATAGTAGCAAATAGGTAGTAAATAGTGCACACGGCCCCATGTATATATCTCGTTTGGTCCAGCCAACCTGACAGTGACAAACTGGGGGCAAATCCAGAATTTCCTGACCGAAATACCTATCCGTAATACTGACCGACCCAGGGATCTAACTCACGACCCCAAATTCAGTAGTTGTGTTTGGCATCAACAAGGCAGTTTAGTAGAATAATTAAGTTATCCAGCCGTTCATTAGTCAGCTGTTCTGTCTACTTTCGGACAAAAACCTCTCGAAAGTATCTACAAATATTTGAGTTTCAGTGTCAGGCCGGGATTCATCAAAAATCACGATCCGATATGACAAATGTATAAATGTCTGAATGCGCTGTTACCTACAAGTTTATAATGCATGCCCTCGAAAGTTAGTATAGAATTTAGTACAGACACATACATAAACCCCCACAGAACACTAGTTTTAATTCATGGGCGTCTTCCAATCTACGTTTTCATGGGCAACTTGTAATTGATGCATTTACGGGCGCCGCCGTTGCGAAATTATAAGTGTTGTATAAAAATAGTCATAGCTTACCAATAATTAATACTGCGATGTTTTGCGCGAACTGCCGGTATGAAGGACATAGTGGGTAGGGGCAGACCTTCTGCCAATTCGGTGGCTCCCACGAGGGAATGCCGGATTCCTCTGAGTGACACTTCGCGCAACACGCGTACCACCAAGATCTAAACAGATAAAACGCATTTAGTTATTTATTTTACCAAAATAAATAGCCTAAATAATCGATCGATCGATCGTTAATCGTGTACCTCGGGGAATACAGCAACAAAGTAAATATAATTTTACATTGTATTGCAAGTAGGAAAACCATAATCACCTATTAGAACTACTGTTCACTAATTTGATACTAATGTTAATATTTTGTGATAACTCAGAAATCAGAACATATTTTGATGTTGACAACACTACTGACCACTACATACCTTATCAAAATACACATAGAGATGCCTACTCAACCCATACGTAGCAAGTAATGGAGCTACTCCTAACTCTTATATTAGCACTTCACTTAAAGCTAAGCAAATTGTGGCAGAAGTTGTGACGAGATTGGTGCTGCTAAGGTGAAATATAGGTTTGACCTACTTAGATTGGCCTAGATACCTTTTAATCAGATATATCTACGTACTATTCAACTCTTCGACTGTTAAAGTTATTTTCGTAACAACTTTTAGAAACGTGTATTATTTACTTTCCACAAGTTCGGCATAATTCACCTTTCGCGATTATATAGGATTAAAGCCAATTGATTAGAATTTGAATTGAAACTTGAAAGCGTAACTTTCTATTGAGTTTTCGAAAAGTTTCAAAATAACAAAAGATTTGGACATGATAAGTGTAAAAAATCATGCTTGTAAAATACCTTTCGATGTATTCGCTCTGTTGTGACAGCGCCTTCTTAGAGTAGACGGAAGATGTCGTGGAATATTTCTTAAATCTGCCCTCGATGTGTGTCTGGCGATCTGTGTACGAACAGTGGAGCGTCAGAAGGCGAGTGCCAGTCAGCGTGGCGATCGATCAAATCGTGGGAACCAGCCGCCAGTATGTACAAGACACCTGCTGTTTCTACATCGTACCCTTATTACCGTTTGTCAATTGACCTTGCAACTGCTTTCATTTGTCTTCATAGTATGAATTGCAGTTAAGTTTATGGAAAATTGTAACAAGGTCTTAAAACCTTCCACCAATCTGGGTTATATTGGTTCCAGTCGCTAGTTGGCTCTCAAGTACCAGATTTTTTTGGGAGTACCTGCTTCGAATGACTGTAGTGGTATGAAAATCTGGCAAGAGTGGAATTTTTTGATGAATTGATAGATATTTTTTATTACATTGAGACTCGTACAAAATAAGTTACCTTTAAAATAGACGGTTACAGAATACAGTCAAGTTTCTTGCAACATAAATAATTGCATTTAAAATTAACTAAATGTCATTCAAGTATTCGTCGCAAATTAATTTTGAACGGAAAATTACCCCAAGAGGAGTCCATGTCCGCAGCCATGGCATTGTGGAGGTTACTTTTGCGGCGCGAAGGCCCTTCCGCTTTTGCTGATACGCTTCCATTCCTGTAGATAATTAATACACATTATTATTTATATCAGAGTAAAAAGTAATCTCGCAGAAATCGTTGCACATAATAAACCTCATCGAAAACAGAACTCCATTTCGGAAGTCTGTTCAGAAGTAGTAACTACTGTTTTATTTGTTTTTAATGAAAATAAATTTGCATTATAGACTGTTCAAAAGCAACCGGTTTCAAACACATGCATATTTTAACTGTCACCACAAGTTTGACACTTGGTTACCAGTGAACGGCTTATGTTACAATGCGCTATTAAAAGAATAATGGAATCCTTTATATCACGTGTTGGAGTTTTGTCTGAAATGAACGGTTTACTTGAACTGTGAAAAATATGGTGTAAAGAAGCATGTAGGAGATCTTTGGAAATTACATAACATACTCGTATCTAATTCAAGGGTTGCCCTATTATGGCGAAATGTAGATGCACTATAGGTGCACCTCTGTCTAACCTTTCGGGGAATACAGACATCATGTTATATTATCTAATACAATATACATATTAGCATTTTCCCCAATAAAAATATCGTACGTCTATACGTAAGTACGTAATCGTCGTACAGTTAGCCAGAAAGTTAAAGCTAGTAGATACAGTGTACGCTTTAGAAATGTTTCTAAAACGTACGATTATATACTGCATTATATCGGTTTTTAAGGATCTGAGCTGGTTATCACACTGGTCTCATAAAATGAAGGGGAAGATCTTTCGTAACTACATATAAGAATATGGAAGAAAGAAGAGAAAAAAAATGCTGATCGGTTCTTTAAATAAGTATATTTCCCGTCATAAATAATATTTTCTTTTTACTTTCACTTAATAATGCTGCGGTTTAGGTAATTGAACTTTATGAGCATTTAGTTTATTTGGGTTGCAATTCTTTTGTGGTTAGTCTGCACTCACATACCTACTTTGTTTTATTAAAAGTAGAGCTTCTGCCCATATGAATATCAATGAGTTAAGTGACACATACCCTACACTTACAAGTTTTATAAGTTACGGGTGTATCCTAATATGTGTCTGTTATACGAGCGTTTCACCTTGACAATAATTTATAATAATAGAGCGATTACTCATTGCCACGAGGTACATTAACAATCCAGTTTGGTAAATTAAACAATATTTTCACGCTCAGTCTGTCTCTTTGTAGTAATTATTTCAATTGAAAAAATATTTGTGCCTCGTTTATTTAATTATAATATACTCACATACAAATAATATTTTTAAATATTAGAATATAAACATATTTAAAAATATAAAAAAAATAGTAGCCCGCCGGTATCGGGAACAGGGTCCAAGCTACCGGCGCGCGGTCAGGGCTCCAGAGAGAGGAACCTCCGAACAATGCGAGCCGTGTCTAGATACCCAACGAGAGTAAGAAATTAATTATTTTTATATTCATTATTAATTTAAATTAATTTTGTCACAGGATCGCCTGCTTGAAGTTAGTAAAAAGTGATGTTATTACAGTTCACAAAATTTCGTTGGAACATAAAATACCGAATATTATTGTCATATTTTTGCAAATTCTAGGACATTCATGTTGTAAAAACGACAGTGAATTAATTTCGATATAATTTAACTTCAAGCAATTTTGCACAATATCGAGTTAAGCTTAGTTACCTAACGTTTAAAAGGCCGATATACTGAAGAACTCTAAAAATCTCGATTCTGATCACTGCCGTGTAGTTCCTATATGTATATGTATAAATATTTTCCCACGGTCTGATGTTACACGCGGAGGAGCTTGCGTGTAGCTACACCGCTTTTACAGTTTTCACGACACGTATAGATTGGTAACACAGATTAGGTACGAAGTTAGTAATTCCTGTTGGTTAGTAAAATGTTGAGCGTTATTCATTAAAAGTGTTCAGTTTAGATCGCCAGATGTCTTCGTCTGAAATTAACTTTTTCAGGACTTCTGAAGGCAAGCCCTCATCATTTTATTTACTAACTAAATAAATAAATAAGTTTATGATGTTATGAAACTCCTTTATCATCTACCCCTTGTTAATGAACTTAAATGGTTGTGTTTAATCACATGAAGTTTTTTTCAAATAAAGTAAATCATAATTATTGTATTGTTACTTAAATGTCTAATGTTACTTATGTTATATTTCTTTAAACCAAATAAATAAAGATATGATTAAAGGATAAGACTCCATTGTAATCGAACCTTTATAAAGAACAGTCTACTACTTGCTATTCATAACATCGACTCAAAGGCGTTGCGTTATGTTACACTTTTAACACATACGCCGAAGGTAATATCATTACATTACTTACATGCAAATATACTGGCCTGTACCACTTTTATTTATTGTATTTTTTATCGTAGGTAATAATGAATGAGAGCTAATTTAAATATGATTAAAATGTGTTTTAGGGAGAAGGGAAAAGTATTATTATGAATGGCTAGTTTTCCGAGCGGCATCATTATACTTGCATGAAAACTTTTCTTTCGATAGATATATTTATTTTTTTATATATATATTTCCTTTAAATAGATATATTTTAATTATTTTCATTAGTAGGTATTATGTTGTCATTTCTGGGCAATATTTAACTTTTTATCCTCAATCAATCATTCATAAACGTTTAAATTCGATATTTTATTTGATTCTATTTGAAAATAAAATCATTAAATGTAAATATTATGTGTGACAATAAAACGTGTGGTGAGTAGATGTACAACTGTTACAACTGTTATATATTATAAGCCACGTGTCACAGTAGCGTGGAGAACAGTAGAACAAAAATTATATAGTGCTCAATGTATTGTTTAATCAATCCATAGCACAAGCGCAAGGTGAGTTCATGGCAAAGGCTTTATCAATAGCAAATTACGCGCAGTGCAGTGGGTCAATGTTTAGTCACTTAAATGTAACAGGCGATGGCTGGAAACTTTACTGTTTACGTGAGCTACGTGAGCAATAAGCGTTGATTTTATACGCGATATCCGAATGTAATTAATCCTAACGATGATTGATAAGTACCGTAAATAATTTTACGCCGCGTATTTTTAGAAAATCTTTTGAAGAGTTATTGAAACTTGAAACTATCAGAAAAACATACTATTATTTGTATTTACAGAATTTATTTATTTTTCCCTGTTTACAAATATTGTAATCGTGGCTTTTATATTATACGTAAGTATAATAATATATAAATACTTATTCATGTTACAAGGTTGCGGCCAATTCTTCAGGGGCTTTTTTCAGTAATTGCTATAATGTTGCAGTAAGTTATGACATTCAGCGCCTTCTTTTTCAGCAAGACTGTTAGTGTTATTATTAATAATTGACTCAAAGTATTCGAATTTTCAATGAAATTACGTTTTCAGCTGCTAATTACAAGACACGGTTTGATAGATTAACAAAGGGCTGATAGTAAATTATTCTTTGGACGTATATTGTGACTGAAATTAATAATAAAGCATACCGAAAACATAAACCTATTGTGTTTTAAAAAGATAATAGCAGTCCACGATGACCGTCCCCTCTAGGGAGTCATACCGATGTCCATATATGAATAAAAACACGTCGGTAGTGCAGTCTGTGTGTTACCATGACGCGGTGTCCGCCAAGATGTCAAGCAATCTTTATACGATGGATTGTTGATAGTAAATGTGGGTCATATAACTAGAAATATGCGTCTACAGTGACCTTAGCCATGGCTTCGATTTTAAATGGCACATGTTAAAGAAAAATAATTATGTGTACGGAGCTTTTCTATCGTCGCCACAGTCAGCTTGGTCAATATGTTGGTGAATTTTTCAGTAAACCTTTGTTCAGGTGTTTTATGTGCGCTACTGCGAACAGAACCTTTCTAGGTAGATACCTATTGGCTAGTGACAACATCGGTCTCGACACCCCGTAACGTGAGACCAAAAAGATAAGCCGCACTATAAGCTCACATTTGTCACTTAAATAAACATAGGGTGGGAAGTTATAATTTGACATAAGTAGGTAGGTATTATTATTATTTTGTTTTGCCAATACGAGTATTATTTCAGTTTCCCTTCCTGCGGTTACTGACGGGATGGATTGTGTATAAATTGTGTATCGGATTAAATGTGATCGTTTTATTTCAGGAATATTTTGAACATGTTTATTTAATGTCTTGAAAATTTAATACTTAATAAATTTACATAATTAAAACAGTGTTTTTGTATCACTTATGACATGTAAATTGTTTATTTTTAATAAAATATCGCGTTATATTTAATTAATAAGTATATATTTTAAACTTACCAATGACGGTTGAGTGCATCTGTTTCAAGGGATGAATCTGACGGTAGGTAGCTGTCGTAGTGACAACTTAAGCTACTGTGAGACATTCTACATGGTACTCAGAGAGTCTTATTCACTATAACTAGATTAGCGAGCGAATTTGAGGACTGGTTTACGCGGTGGCATGCCGCTCGGCTCAGCACGCTCCACACCTATGCCGCGGCGAATGTGCATCTTATAAGAGAAGGTTCGGCTGCGCGCGAGTCGGCCGCCGCGCCTCACCCCGGGCACGTGACTGCCTCGGTACGTTCAGTTTCGCCGGCCGGCTGGCCGGTCATTGGCCGACGTGCAAAAATTTTCCTAAAGTACAACAGTAGGCCCACTGCCATAAAAATGCGTTGCGAACTATTGCACGGGGCGCAGACTCGGTGAGTCGGTGATGAGTGACTAAATGAGCCCGAGGCGTCGCGGCCGTGTTTATACTACTCACTTCAAACAACGCTCGTATAACAGCGGCGCCCGCGCCGCCCGCACAACCCGCTGCCTCCGATTCTTCCGCACGCATCGATACAGTGTGTGCAATCGCGATTAAAAACAGCCAAGTGATTTGTTCCATGTGGTTTTATATGTCGTCTGTTAACGATAACTACATAGGTATGTGATGAATTCCCAGAACAAACGTGGGCACATAATCAGCTCCGTTGCCTGTCTAATTATTACCCACGACAGCTCCGTATCGTAGCCACGCTGCTTGCTGCTAATTCGAGTGTGAATCACAATCATTCATTATACGTATCACCTTTTAAACACCTTTGTTATTTTAATTAAAACGGATCTTTTATTTGTATATCACTTATACGCAAAAGAACAATAGTTCACATGGACAGGTATTAATGAGTAATGCGGCTTTGAAAAAAATAACTATTAATAATTTTACTTGAGCTGGTTTTAAACATCAATAAGTGGTGAACAATATTTCGTGCGTTAACAAATTACAATAAAAACTCCTTCTGTTAATACAAACCGTATCGAATATGTGAGTGAGACTAAATGGTCCAGTGCGACATAGGTTGAAACCTTTTGTTAGACGCGTCTGGTTCATAATCTGAATGTTGTAAGCATGACATCTTAATATATTCACTATCATCAGTAACTCCAGTCGTAGCGTTTTTGTCAATTGTTTAAACTTGTCGAAACTTCGCAAATGAATGACTAAGTTATGAGTATATTACAATATCTATTTGAATGTGAGCACATGGCTACTAATGTCATTAAAAATAAGGAAATCGACACGAAAGACGCGAGGAGGAAATCGTGTGGTTATCCGGTTTGCTATAAATAATAGAAGAAATGAGATAATGACGAGGAAATATGCGATCCACCATAATATATGGTTCGATATGTACTTAATTCAGGTTAGGCACATAAAAAGCGTATATAATTATAGAGTTAAATAATGTTTATCAAAGTTAGTAAAAGATAATTAAGTTATTAAATCGTAAGTATGTCGTTATCGTTACCTATTTGATGATTTGTGATAATTGTATAAGTTTATCAAAAGTGTTCAACTTTCCGAAGCACGGAGGGGTCTTGATATGTAAAGATGGACACCCATCCACGGACCAACCGCGGAAATCGTAGCTTAACCTGATCGATCGACCCGTGCAGCTTCATTATTTTAATGAAATAAGTATAAGGTATAATCATTTATTATAAGATAAATACGAAGTATATTTAAAATGCATTAGGTATTCATAATTTATAGATAGGTACGAATATTATTAAACAAATGAGATGACAATTTTCAGTAAGTATATACGCAGATTTACTGGTTATAAATATCTCCTTGGTAAACCAATCGACGGTATTTAATAAATCATGCGTAATTAGTCAAAATTCGTCTCAGGTTTCATGATTAATCGTAAATACAACCTTTTTTTGTAGGTTATGCATAACTTAGAATAAGTTGCTACGACAAATCGATTACAATTTTTCAGTAGTTTACACGTTTTGATATACAGAGGCGGGACAAGATTAGAAGTCGCAAAGCCCAGCTTTTGATGAGTCATGGGCCCTAACCGTTCCGGGGCCTCCATCGCAACAAGCCTGTAGGCGATGGACCTCGTGACACGTCCCTCACGCCTCCCGTGCCCCCCATGGTACATTGCTCTATTCGTAACAAAAAAATCCGTCAAACTAGGCATGGGCAATATCGCCTTTACTCTATATCAAATCGTATCTATGTATCGGTTTAGAATATCGGATATCGTATCTATATATTTCAATATCTATATATTGGCTGAATCAGTGCGGAACTCTGAAACGAAAGTGGTACTGTGATTTTTAGGTTTCGGTTTTGTTCGATTCATGACATCATTGTATTTTATTTGTAACTGTATACTCGAAATCAGTGAATGTATTGTTTGGTAGTGTTGATAATATGAATATGGTGGCACTCTGAAATGAAACTAGTACTGACTAGGTACATACAGTCGTTTTGGTTTTTTAGATTTATATTTTTATTAATTATTTAAATAGGTCAAGCATTTATCAGTGAATTGAACTTTCCTTCATACTTTTCTCAGGCTTAAGACTAACTGTATTAAATACTAATAACTATAAGCGTATAAAGAAATTTACATTTATAAAGAAATAATGTATTCGGTATTAAACTCTATGCTCATGTAAATATTTTTTTAAAATTAGTATTAAACATTAACGTCTCGCACTCTCTCGCTCGTTCATCTATAGCTACATCACTCCCACCCGTGCGCATCGCAAGGGCATAGTACCACTGTACTACATACTAATAAGTACTGTACACGAATCAGTTTGAACCGAATATCATGTCATGCGATACGATATCGGTATAGTGTGTGGTTCTGTAACTCATCGCGGTATATTCGCTTTAGGTACGCGGATACCGATATATAGATTCAGTGCCGACCGATATATAGGTATTGGATATTGTGCCGATACATAGATATTGTATCTATATACGATTTGTATCGCGCGCCCCTACGTCAAACTCATGGTTAAGTTACTAGTTTACCAATGGAGTGTGACTAACGTTTAGGCAAAGGGCGGGCGTTTTTGGGGGACTGTCTTTTGTAATTTTGACGTTCGAAAAGTGCTGATTCTCAGCCTAATTTGAATAAATGACTTTTGATTTTGATTTTGAGTATTGTGTGCAACAGTCTTAATAATGTCCGGCTGTAATGTCGTATTTGCTATGATTAAATGTAGCGATCGATAACTTTCAGTTGACATTTTTCATACAAAAATACAATTTTAAAGGAAATTTGCATGAAAAAGAGTCATTCCTAAGTTCATTGCTATTTTCCTCAGAGGTGATGAAAATATAAACTCATCTACATAAATTCGTGGAGACATTGACACTGAATTTTATGATTTATTAAAAAGGTGATTTTTGGAATAACAAGTTAGATGGAGAGACAGAGAGAGGCCCAGAAGGAGATGGTGGGATGGGAGGAGGGCAGCTAGGCCTTTGCCTTGCAGTGGACACAAAGAGTACTTTTTATATACGGAAAAGTGGACAGAAACAACTGCCTCCGGCCAACCGCCCGACATGGGAGCTTTACTGGCGTGCGCCGCGTAAACATTGGATGAAATTTGGCACACAGATATTTTATAACCAGGATTAACACGAAAGGTACTTTAAATCCTGATAGTCCGTTCCCGTGGGATATTATCCGACACACACGGCAAAAACTAGTGATAAATAATAATAATAAGAAAGATTATTTTAGCCTCGTATTGATTGCGTTGGTGGGCCTTTATGAAAAGGTGTTATGCAAATGTAACGTCGCCTGCAGTACGCGGTATGTATAAATGAGAAACGAATGCGGCTGCCATTTGCCATACCGCCTGTTGCACTGACAAGGTGAACAGGCGCTGAACATCTTGTACACATTTATTTAAAGACGTTTCTTGTTTATTATAAAAAAGTCGCTTATCTTTTTCCCATTTCTCAATTTTATATTTAGAGAATTTACAGGACTACAGTTTTTTTTAAAGGCACTCATTTCATAAAGCTGTCATTCGTGGTTCTTTGACAGTAAGACGGGTCGTCAGAAGCCCGAAAGCAGTCCTTAAAAGTTTTACCAAGGGGTATCGTATGGGTAGCGGGATCGTCCGAAAGGGTTACCGCTGCCCTGGAACATAAAGGGCTAAGGAAGGAACACGGGTGGGTTTTAGTCAGTAAGAGTCTGACAGTCCCTTCCGCTCCATCCAGAGCGGGAGGGGACATTTGATGATTTCCAACCCTCAAAAAAAAAAAAAAAAGAAAAAAAAGGGGTATCGTATTATCCAGAAACTGGGTTGTGGAGGTCAGAAAGGCAGTACCTCCATGTAAAATACTGATTTTCAGCTGCATCAGAATAGACTGGAAGCCGACCCCAACATAGTTGAGAAAAGGCTAGGCAGCTTGAGATTGATCTCATAAAGCTGTCATGAGTTCAAGTCAATTTAATCTAGAGCATAAGCTTTTTAAATGACTAAGTGTTTTTCTATCTCTAAAAATAGACTCGATAACGGGACCATACAAAAACGTAATTGCAATTAGATTTAATTGAGATTCAAAGCACGTGACGCCTATGGGAACGCCTATCACTCATTATTATTGCAATACAATATTGTTTGGACGCCAGTCATGTGATACCATACATACGTCTTGGAAGCAACCAATTGACATGACCTCTATTATCCCCGCCAGTGTCTGTTGCCCGTCAGACAACAAAGGGATATATTATTAGTCAGCAGGGTTCTCTTGTGACTGGGCACGGTCTATGCCTTTCACAAACAACGGTCACGTGATGAGCGAAGGAAACTGCACTACTCGTGGGTAGGTGTATGGGAGGACTATGTGCGAGTGAGGCTGAGGCATTGCTCCAGTGAAAGGTACGCAGTTATTAGAAACACTTGGATCACTCGTTGTGCGCTAAGCTTGTCATGTCATGTCAAGTCATGATCGAATGTCGTCTGTTAGTCGTAAAATATCTTATTATGCCGGACGTGCTCATGTTTAAATAATTTATGATAATTATTGCATCATTCCTCAATCATTTTTAAAATATATACACTCTAGAATAGTACTGAGTAAATTAACGATGCCTCTTTATCTTTGTTAAATTAGGAAGGGTGATAACGTAAGTTTAGCACGAGTATGTAATAATCATTAAATAGGTCAAGAATAAAAGACTTCAACGCTCGCGTTAGAAAAAATAACAAATTAAAAATATGTTTTACGCGTTTTTCTTTTACTCTATGTTCCTAATGATACAGACCCGTAATAACAAAAGGATGGATTCCAATAAGATCATTTTAATTGTACCGAGATAAAAATATTTATCAGAAAACTGCTCCTAAATGTAACGATGCCCTACGAAGATATATATTTATATATATATTTTGAAGACTATGTTATTATCTCATGACCGAAAATGTGTTAAACATTTTGAACCCAACCCTATGGGACTCGAAGAGGGAATCGTTATTAATAAAAAAAAAACCTTTTTGTGTTATAATAATTATTTGTTCCACCGTGCACACCTATGTGCTTAACAATATTTTTCAGGAGCACGGCCAAGGATGCCGCGTTCATAACTTGAACTAAGATAGATAATAGTGAGCGCCATCTATGAACAGTTGTCATAAACCGTTGGTACCGATATCGCACTGAACGCTATACTTTGCCAATGTAAATTACCGCAGTGAACGCTTAATACATAACGTACCCACTGTGCGTAGTATTAGTTCTGTACTGAAACTACAGGTGGCGCCATTTTATCGTAGGTACTTCAGAATTTCAGGTTTTTTTTTGTACCTAGTTTCCACAAATAGTTCACAACTTGTAGCTACAGTGGTGTTAGAGATATTAGCGTGAACTTCATTTTAACTGAAAAAGATTTGCTTTTAGGTACAGATTTTTGGGTACATCACTTACTGGTTTTGGAAAATGGTAGGTACTCCTATAAGTTTTAGTTCAGGTAAGACCTGACTTATTTTTATAATTACAGTAACCTACTAATGAATTGCAAAAGAGACAAATTGCAAATAGACTCTGTAGAATTTACTCTAATCTTCATTCAAATCACATTATGTTCTGCCTTTCTATTCTGTATAAATCTCACCGTGAAAACTTAGGTGAATTGAGCGTGAAGTGAACTGTCAATAATATTAATCCTTAGCATCGCAAGTGGAATCACAGCTCACTTCAAGCTTAGCCTACCTATGTTTTCACGGTTAGAATTTTACAGAATAGACTGGGATGATCTCTATAGTTTGTTTATTATATATTTCTTATCTTTTATTGATTTATGTAGACCCACTGATTTCGTGTGTATAAACTCATAAAATAATGTATGGACAGATTAACATGAAAACACAATGAAATGATACTCGTGCTGATTAGATAAAATAATTTTGCATTTTCCCGCACACAGACATTTCCTACTCATTCCGTATGTGCATAATAAGATTTGGAAAATAAGCCGATAGTTGTTTGACCATCGGCTTATTTTCCAAATCTTATTAAAATGAGTAATTTAAATATTCTTTCTAGTATTTAAATAACATAACATCACGCCTGTGTTGTCCGAAGGGTGAGGCAGAGTACAGTAACATTTCACGTGTTACGCTTAGGTCTCACGAGATAAGGGCGAGCCCTTACTTATCTTTTATTTATTTTATTATTTATAAACCAAGCAAATATAAATTAAGTATGTTATCGCTAAGAAGCTATCTAGAATAATCGTATTTATTGAACACTGAAATATATTGTTTTCGGTTTCAGCCATTAGATTGACTAAGGAAAATTTGTAAAAAGGAAAAAGCTGATAATAACCAGTAATTATCAGCTTTTTCCTTTTTACAAATTAAGTATTATAAAAGTTCGTTAAAAAAAAATAGATTTTGGGCGAGTTTCACCAATGAAAGTGAAGAAGTAGAAGCCACTGCTGAGCACTAAGAGCTGACAGTGTCAAAATTCCACAACAATGATGACACAGATAGCTCTTGAACGTGGTTCATACGTACTGATCGCGTTCAGTTTCGCTGGTGAAATTCACAATACTAAACGATTAGCCATTTCTTGTCTTGGTTATCCATTCATCATTCGAAGCATGTAATTAGAGTTTTGATAACTTAATTTAGCATACTACAAACCTGTCTGATGGTAGGTTTTCTCGATCCTTACTCGATTCGTCGGCCATGATAGACACTTTTCTCTTTCCTTCAAGTGAGGGAACTGAAGGGCGCTGTTTGATAGCAGATGGGTTTGGCAGCGTCTGCACAGGCCGCGGGTCGCCACCGACGGCGCTCGGTGGTTGATTTTGTAAATCACTCAAGTCGAAAGGATATTCCTTTATAGCAGTCATTCGGATGCTCGTCTTACGAACCTGGAAACACAATAATAAACAATTTAGAAATCATAAAATAAAGTTTTTTTAGTACTTACCTACTTGAGAAGTTTTACAAAGTTATTCAAACAGGAGGTACCGGCTACGGGGTTCCATTTTGGTATTGCATGTACATTGTACAGCGTGCACGTGTTTGACTAGCCATTTACAAAGCTGCTGTTTCCCAAAATCTGATGAAAAATTGACGCGGACATCCGGAAATAAGGAAAACCACAAAGAGTAAATCTGACAAGCAATCGCATAGGATTTTTTGTTTGGTTGCATTATCATGGGGAAAAAAACAATAAAATGAAAACGTCCAATCACGCGCATACATGAATAAAGCTTTCTTGTCACTACTGTCATTTTGTAGTTACTCTTAGTAACAGCAAAATGGTATGCACTAGATGTATTATCATTTACTAGCAGCGCCCTGTACCTAAAAGCTTACCACAAAACTATATCCTACTTTAAAAAAAGAGTTAATTGAAAGGGTGGTCCTTGAGGTGTAAGGCACCCTAGAAGGGCACTAATAAACTGACAGGCAGTGATTTTGTTGCGTTATAGAATGTTCTATGTTGTTCTATGTTACGGGTTTGGTTTCCGCACTTTGTCCTTCAGGTGGACCATTGTGCGTTATACAATATACGTAGAATAATTTAAGGGACAAGCCGATTGCCGATGATGAATTATGAAAAATACTGTATGCGTTATAACAACCTCATATTTGGAGTTCAATCCTAAGATTCTAAAGAGATTCATTATTTTATAATAATAATACTTTGTTGTCGGTTTGATGGCATGTTTAAAACAGTGAACTTGGGTAAACCGGTCAAGTACACTGCTTTCTGAAAAATCCTCAACATCGAAACTGCGCAGTAGCTCTTCATAAATGATTAAAAGACAATAGGAATTCAAATAATGAGTATAAGCCAATGTACACAAAAATTATTATAGTACTTAATCGTAATCGAAGATTTTAATGCAACAAAAACAACATAAATAGTATTTTTCACACACCCAATAACTGTCGTCGCTTAGTCCGATACATGTTGATGATTATTGTCAATGTTCCGATTGGATAACTTTAGAAAGCGCGCGATAATCGGATAAAAGCTGCGCCCGCGCCGGTCAATGTCTGACAGTGGACTGAACAATTGCACGACTGAATGTTACAGTTTCAGGGTGTCAGCAAAGAAGCCTTCGGCGACTTAGCGGATAAGTTCTAAGTGACGATGGCTCAACGTTCTCTGAGGACAGGGTAAACTCAATGATGCTAATCACTTGTTCTATCACGAATGTTTTACATTATCGTCAATAGAGGAATATTAGAGCGGCTCATTGTTTACATTGTGCTAGTATATTGTGCTGATATGCTCTCCAATTAGTTTTTATTCTTCGGAGCCGGTGCAATATTGCACACACAAGTTGCAAGTTATGTGCACAATAAAATATGATTGTACTGCAAATGGTTAGTCAAATCGAGGATGGCGACAGGTTGAGATTATAGCTACGCATAAAGAGTACCAATTGGGAGGCGTTACTGTTTTTTATACCCTTAAATATATTTTGTATCTACATATAAGTAGCGCTTAGTGATAATCGTGCCTTTGTGCTCTACATTACTTTGGAGTACATATTTTATAATTACTCCCCCGAGTACATAATAAAATATGTCAATATATTTGATACATTTTGTGTTAGCTATATTTTGGTAATTTACGAGCTTCCCCAAAATAATGCATTTTACCGGGTTTATTGACCTTATTAGTTTTTAGTTAAGAGTTTATTTGTTTAATCCGTCCTCATTGCCGAAATATCTAATTTTTTACATATAAACATAGTTCAAGACAGAATTCTAAATGCTGGGTTTCTATTTTTGGGATTAATTGACAGCCTTTACTTATGGAACTTTTATTTGCAAGGTTGATTTGAGTATATGTTCACCATTTACAATACAAAGAGCCTAATGTAAGCTTCTGTGGGCTTTGCATTCCCATCTGATAGCACTCAAAGAACACTATAGTTCAGGCAAGTATTGGTACAGACGCCAGCAGGTCAAGCTACCCGAAACTGTCAAATTTTCCCAATCAACCTTGAACCTAGCGATAAAGTTGAAAATCTATTAAAGAAATTTGACAGATTGTAGTAGCTTGAAGTGCTGGCGTCTGTACATCTGGACCCGCACCCTAATTGCGTAATACACGATCAATCGGAATCTGAATCATTTAGAAGCAAATTGCTAATCCATTGCTTCATAAGTTCGAAAAATTTGTCTGCTCAACACGTAAATAACGCAATGAATGTTGTTGAACTGTCAAAATGAAATCGATTCCGATTGATCGTGTGTTACGCAATTAGGGTGCAAGATACTGCCTTCGAGATTAAATCTAGATCTGGTTTAAACATTGATAAAAAGAACAAATAAATACCGAACCGACCGATTACCTTCAGGAGTGACATCCCACAAGATAGTTTCAATCATGTGAACAGCAAATGAATTGATTGAGAAATCATATCAGAATATAACAAGTGTCACATTTTGTCAGATTATCTTATTAGATTATAGATAATCTATTTTAAGATAAATCTGTACCTGTAAGTTCAATAAATCATTGTTCATGAATATTTGTTTCCAAAGTAATACCCACAAAATTATAATCTGTAGTATTTCATTTTTTTTATAGCATTTAATCGACATTACAT
This sequence comes from Apamea anceps, assembly GCA_951799955.1. Taxonomy (NCBI): domain Eukaryota; kingdom Metazoa; phylum Arthropoda; class Insecta; order Lepidoptera; family Noctuidae; genus Apamea; species Apamea anceps. Next base: position 10,444,479 of record OX637505.1, on the reverse strand, counting down.
CTATGTATTTTTGCTCTACAGATTTTGTATTTACCTCAAGTCACAAGGATGATAATATACATATACAGTAATGTGATTATATTATTGTAGTTTTTATAACTCGCTTTATACATACAGATTAGCAAATCCATACACATTCCTTACGTAATGAAATCACGCGAATGATTACCACCGTCGTGCATTGCTGGCGTAGATTAAGTTAACGTCTCCTTAATAGTTCAAACGCGTCCCATTGAATTATTTAGGTGAGTGTGTCTTAAGCTAATTGTCGGCGGGTGGTAGCGACAGCGGTCGCGGGTGTCAGCAGCAGCGTTTATTTGCTTAAGTGGTCTCATCACAATCACATGATCACTCACGAGAAGGCGACCACGAGTTTCCAATCATGATCATACGAACGTATGCGACGACACGCGCTCTCCTAACGCTTATCGCTTCCAAACAATTAAACGGATTGCTCACCCAATCATCGTCGTGACGTATGTGTTATGAGATCTTAATTAAAAGGTAAAGGACAATGGCCTTAGTGGACTAGCCATGAGACAGAGTGAGCGGCCCTTAGCTCGGGACGCTGTAGGTCACCGAGGTCAAGTATTCAGGCTCATTTTTTATGAATATCGTTTATGAGTTTCCTGTGTTGAATGCAAATCGTAAGAAGTTACTTGATATATTTTCCTTAGTCATTGACGGACGTAGTTGGTTATCTCAATGAATCTACAAGGCAGTGTTCAGTTTTTTGTCACCCTACTATAACAGTTCCTACTATTCATTTAACGGCAAAACGGTTTAGGAAACGTCGCAGTGTCACGGTTCAAAGATTACAATAGGTAGAACATGTATGAAGTCTAGATCTGACTTGATCTCTTGATTGGAAAATTTCCTGTCATTTATTCATATCAATGTAGGTCTGTCTCGACAGTTTGTTATGCATACATAAAAAGATTTGTTTTGAGAAGAATATTAAAATGATGATATGCATATTGAGACGTGTTGCTGCATTCAGCCCCTAAACATAACGCAAAGACACAAGTACCTAATGAGTTTCCGAACACTTTAAATAGAAACAAAAGGCGCTTTTTTGCTAATAGCTCACTAAAAGAGCAGTAAATACATATATTATGGTCATTCTTTTAAATAACATACGAGTTATTGCCAATATACAAGACGTATAAAATCTTTACGTCCCTCGCGTCGTTTGAATAATTTATTTTTGCAAAAACAATATCTGAGCATACTACGTGTAGAACGAATTAAAATTGCATATATATTGCTAATTTTTGTATGTACACATACACACATTGTGAGGTTTCCGAAAAACTTGAAAGTAAGAGCCTGTCCACATCTCCACGTCACGACGTCGTCAACGTGGAACGGTGCGGTAACGCGGCACGACGCGTTGACATAACGTGCAAATTTACGTTATCGTATCGTAAAAATGCACGTCACGACGCCGCAACGTTCCACGTCGCCGTGTCTTGTAAAATTCCGGTACATTCTTCACTAACGTACCAGAGAAATAGCAGTCTCGTTCTAGATATGGACCGCACAGTACGTATTCTGCTTCTGCTATTGTTAAAAAGACGGAGAGAGAGAGAGGTTGGAGAAAAAAGATGTGAAAAGAAAATACTGGGAATTACTACATATTCAAATAGATTATGAATAGTGATGTACCGTGCACTAGCACGACGCACCGTGCCGCGACACCGCACCACGTTTACGACGTCGTGACGTGGAGATGTGGACAGGCCCTTGACTAAGATGGCTAAGATGTTATGGTAGCAGCATCTCCTTTTGGCTACTTACATACTTAATATAGGCAAACAACTATCCGTATGATACGCATGGTTATATCAATATAGTCTCAGGACTGTTCCTGGAGGCTATTAGAAAGCCTCCGTTCGGTAATGAACATTTAAAGGCTGTTCTCTATTTTGCTAAGATTCTATTTTTAATCTTGTGTTAAACATAAAACACAAATACTTACGTCACAAGGATAAAAACAAAGGCGAGTTCAACCCGAACACGTTCAACAAATTCCACGTTTTTACATTACAGATTTGTGTAAGTAGGTACAAAAGCCTATATCCTAACCTAATTAATTAGGTATGTTGTCAAACCTCAGGTCAAGTGGTTTGATTCGCTGTTGTTTTTTCGGCCACTCAATCATAACGACATAGGTGGGTACTTATACTTACAGTTCGGCCGTCGAGGGAATGCGTTCTTGACACCCGTCAGTTTCATACAAAAGAATACATGGTTTTGCTAATTTGATCTTTATTAGTTAGAATTGTTGCAATAACAGGCGTCAGGAACGCGTGAGGGTTGGCAGCAGATTAATTGTGCAAAAAATCAGAATTAAAAAACCCAGGACAGTACGATGTATGATAGTACAATTTGTGAAAGAGGGTGCCACAACCATTAGCCAGCATAATATCTATAGTTAGTTATCATATATCATGAGTCTATGAAAATTAGTTACCTATTCACAATGATTGGCTAAGCAAGCAACCGTTTGTGTTGATAAATGTCAATGAGAACATTATGGCACTAATCTCTTTCATGTGACAGAAGGCCATCAATAAAGGTCTGGATTCTAGTTTGTTTACCATGCCATCAACATGATTAGCACTACACCGGGCGGAGGGCAGCGGGTAACTCTGTCATCACGACTTGCACACATCTCATCCCCACAATGACAAGATCAAATATATTCAATAAATAAGCGTTGAAATGTACAGTTGCAACTAAATGTTCATTAGAATTGTCTTTTAAGTGACACGACGATGCTAACCTGCTAATCTGTCTGTAGGTAAAGCTCATAAATTACTTTGTATTTGTATAATATCTTAGTTTTATTAGTATTGCTGTAATATAATAACACTTAATCAAATAATTACTTGCGATAGGTGACGTGCTTCTGTGGACATTTGGTGTTAATATATAGTATTTGAGCAATAAATCAATCAGCAATTTTATTGGAATTTTAATCGATTGGTGTTCTAACATATCAAGACCCCTCCGTGTCTCGGAAAGCACGTTCGTTCGTGCATTCGTGGATATTTGATAGTCGTTACGGGTCGTCAGAAGCCCGAAAGTCTGACAACCAGTCTTACCAAGGGGTAATGCTCAAGTCTTGGACTATACTTATACTTGGCTAATAACTGGGTTGTGGAGGTCAGATAGGCAATCGCTCCATGGTAAATATTGGTATCTGCCTAGGCAGATGATGATAGTGTTCAAAAAATATTTTACAATTTCTACGTATAAAATAGGCTTATTATTTTTAACCATATTTTAAATGATGACTTAGACTTATAAAATGTTAATCAAATCAAAATTAAAGACTTGTGATTAGTTGACCAACAACAATAGCCATTCATAATAGTTGGCATGAAATTCGAGATCTGAATTAATTAATAGCCTTTCAGAAATCTCGGGTATTAATTATCTTTGAAAATGCCCTATATAAACTATTTATATGGCCATTGTTCTCCATTGTATATTGATTTTAATAAATAAATAATAATACGAATATACTTAACAATTGCATTATTTTGTACCTTATACGCACTTACCTATTGTTGAGTATTGCTATATTATTTGTTTTATTTTTTTTCCCTGATTAATACAATCTTCTCAAATATAAACCTGTGCGGGTATTACTTTGGGGAAAACCAGTTAAACAACAAAAAATAAAAATGTTTTTTGCCGTACAGTTATCGTAACCTGATTAATTACATTTTTCTTTTACTGAGAAGTCATGATGTGAGATTGAAAATTATTCGGAAAACTTATTGCCAAGCGATCTTTATGTTTACGACCTTCATGTGGGGGGGTCGCTTAGCGGTAAGTTTTTCGCGTTTATTAGGTACTTTTGTTTAAGGGCTGATTTTTCAATCGACATATAATTTTTACTCATGGAATGAAATTGACGTCTGACAGATTTTGTATAGAAGAACTAACAAAAATTAAAAATTAATCCTCCGATAAAATTGGAAAATCAGACCTAAGTTTCGTTTTTGATGGGTACCAAATATTTAAAGGATTTCAATCAACTTAAACGAAAGTATGGACGCTTCAAAACAGTTTGTTATCCTATTAACAAACTATTTTGTAGTATCCACAGTTTGCTGCTAGGTGATATCACATAATAAAGAAAAATAAAGTATATCAATCCAGAGTTTTTATTTACGAGGCATAGGTCGGTTCGGCAAATACTCAATTAATCAATCTAAATGCTAAATTGCTCTAATTTCCGTATACTGTCTTTTAAAAGAGGGCGATTCGAGCACTTAAGGCAAATAGTCCAAGACTTGAGCATGACATTAGGCATATTGTACCTATATCCTGTCTAAATTGTTTTGTTTCCTGCTTACTTTAGTTAATAAGTTAGTAGAAATATCGCAAATAGCTAGCTATTAATTGTTAACTCCATTTACATTGATTTTTTTATTCCTAAAGATTTAAAACGGTTACTTAGCAGTTTTTTTACAGAGTGTACTACCTGTACAACTATTACTATGTAGACGATATTTGTACGCCTTGCAAGGCAGCGCATAGTGATACAACTTTAATTTATTTTGTAACATCATGTACCGCATCATTTTACTTATGCGTCACAAATAAATATGTAAAGAAAATCACGACACTCCTAGGCTTGTTTCACTCTTCTTAAGTTTGGTTAGCCACGTTATCAAAAGAGGCTACCTACCACGCCTACCACAGACGAGGAGATGAATGACAGTTGTGACACTGACAGTTGATCTTGTGGCGATGGCGAATGTAAGCTTTTCGTAAGGAAATAACAAGACCCGAAATAAAGGCTTTAAATGTTGTTTTATAATGGTGTTTGTTATTTCTACTTCAACCAATTGTTAACAATGAAACAAAGACGTGATTGCGTTTCTCTGTAAAAACGAAAGATTTAATTTAAAATATGTTACAATAAAAATAGGTATTATTTACATCATCTATAAACAATTTATTTAATTACCTGTAATAACGAAAGGAACAACATTTAAAGCCTTTATTTCGGATCATGTTCTATTCTATTCTATTTTTCTCTATGGCAATGGTGCCGATGTCGACAATTCTGCCAATGTCAGATGTGATATGAGAAAACGTGCGGTGAAAAAAAAACTTAAAATTCTATATCCAATACTAGTTCATTTCCTTACGAAAAGTTTACATTCGCCATCGCCACAAGATCAACTGTCAGTGTCACAACTGTCATTCATCACCTCATCTGTGGTAGGCGTGGTAGGTAGCCTCTTTTGATAACGCGGCTAACCAAACTTAAGAAGAGCGACACAAGTATAAAAGTGTCGTGATTTTCTTTACAAATATATTTGAATTTTAACATTTTCGCAATTAATTGGTTAGCTGTTTAAATAACAATATCAGTGACGATTTTTATTTGTATAAGAATCAAAGGATACAGTCCTTTTTTTGTCTCTCAGGGAGGAGTAAAGCTAGAACCTTTATAGTGCTTAGCACATACTCACATAGTTTTATTAGAACTCGCAACGGGATAGCACTCGAGAGAGTCTGGCATGTATCAGGTTCCACGTAAAATGTGATAAAAGCCTTTATTCGAGGCGTGAAGTGCAATATGACATACGTGCCTACTCGACTAACGTATCGTACAGAACAATATAACCTTATGAAGTGGGGAAATACACCGTGGATGGACCTTCATCATATTTTTTTTTAATAGTGAGTAGACGGGTGTTTTCGCCGAGGCAGGCCTAAGAAACGTTCCTGACTGATTGCCGGAAAAGGCACAACAAAGAGAAAATTGGACAAGTATGGGGGAGAGCTTTGCCCAGCAGTGGGACAATATAGATTAACTAAAATATAATGAAATAAGCAAAAAAATTAGGAATCTTCAACTTCTTCTTTTTAACAGACATGTGTATGTACATACATAAGACAAATGATAAAATTAACACGATATCGATATTATATACAGTCACTTGCCACATGACAATAGGTAACTATACAACTGCAGGATTCAGGTATGACACTTATTACTATAATAATCTTCACGGAATAAGTTATTTCCTATTGTTTTTATTTTTATGACATACTCCACAATAGGCCTCAAGCCGCTTCCTTATGGACGCGGTAACCAGATTAAACAGTGGTCAGCAGTCTATGGTTATTGTTTACATCGTGCACATCAATTGGGTACATACTTATATCAATTAAACTATACTTCACTAAAATTACGCTCTACGATTCTCGATTGGAAGTCCCGGTTCGTATGAATCACGACACATAAGAAGAATTAGGTGAAAATATCACAAAAAGGAATAATACAGACCATCTTACTCCAGTTGATTATAGTTTCACTATCACTAGGGCGAACTACATACAGTTCGAGATATTCATAGTCTGATTAACAACAATGAATTGAGCGTAGCTATAGCCATGAGGCCGGTGGCGCGTCCTGTCGATTAGGTATGTGAGGACACTACTAGCGGGACACTGACAACCAACCCACTTGGTCGTTGCACTGACTCGCTGCGTCCTATCCATGCCAATTGGATCACAACAGCGTTTAACAATCTCAACAATACAATTTCGCAAACATGTGTCAATTTTTTTACAATATTTATTTTTGTTTACACATTATATTTGTATATGTTGTATGTGTAAAACGAACATTATCGTTGAATTATCATTGGTAATGAGGTCGAGGTGACTCCTGCGACGTCCTTCCTATGGACTGATTGAATTGAATACAACTAACGCATGTTTCTTGTTTTAGAAACAATACATATCTTATGAGATAAAATCATTTGTGCCTGCTTTACTGACGTCTATGAAAAAGAGGGCGTTGGGCTTATTTTTGAGCTGTCAGATAAATGTTATCGGAGAAACGATTTTGATACTTTGATAGATTTTCCATAATTCTTAGTATAGTATATGAAGAGTATGTTTTGATGGTAAAATAGGACCTTGTAACCCATTTGTGATTATTAGTAAGAACTGGGACTGTCCCAAAAATGAACAAATTGTTACACAACACAGCATCTGAACTCTTAATTGAATCAACCCACGATTTTGTAACGATGATTAGTGGTATGACGAGACATGAATGTTTAGACTCAGTGGACATTAATGAGAAACAGACAGCAACTTTGTACTTTTCCTTTGTAATTAATATTCCTATTCCGTTTAGAGATACGTAACTTTGTTTGCGTGACGGTCGCTCTCCCAAGGTAGTATCGTTTAGTAAGTATCATTTACAAATATCAGTTATCGAATACTGATTCTTGTGGCTTACTTGGGATTATTAGTATTTACAAGATCTGTCTGATCAGCTTAAACAAAAAAAAATAATACACGGTGGAAGGTACATCGTGTATCGTGACTAACAGCTGTTCCATACATTTAAACCGCGTAGGTATTGCAATTTTGTGTTTTTTTTCTTGTAATAACTGATGAGTTGGAAGGGTGATGCCCTATCTCCCCAAATTCCAAGTTCCCCAAAAATTATTTTTCATGCATTCATTCCCAACGTCCCTAAAATATAAGATTTAATTATTTGTGAAGATCACACTTGACTAATCCTCGTACTGACGTGTACAAAAGTGTTAGAGTAAAATAAAATCAGTACCTAGCTAAAATTAAAGTTATTTTGGAAGATATATTTTCTCTATGGTGTTTTGTGTTTTAGATATTTTCGAGGTATATCCAGGATGTGTTATGAATCCAGGGGGTGAGTCAGAAATGTATCTAGGTTATTCTAGAGGAAATATGTAGTGTGTACAATCATTGAAAATCACAGCGTGTATGTTCAGTAATGTCACAGTAATCAACCTTAAAACTAAACTATGTCTTTGAAAATAAATCGCAACGTAAAGATGACGTTTTTTATGCCATTAGTTATTTTAAGTAATAACAAATAACATTAAACAATACGTACGTAAGCATTGATTTGGTGACTGTAACCATTCACGATTTCGGTCAAGACAGTCTTACAACTTTTAGTTAATAATAAAAACTTTGGGGAACTTGGAACTTGGGGAGATAGGGAATCACCCAGTTGGAACTCTGGAATCATGCACAAAATTAATCAAAAGTCATTTATTCAAATCAGGTTGAGAATAAGCACTTTTCGAACGTCAAAATTACAAAAGACAGTCCCCCAAAAACGCCCGCCCTTCACCACTTTCTAGTGCTATCGCTGGGACATGATGTCCCTTGTACCGATATACTTCGTTAATAATCCCACCCCTCCAATCCAATCCCTGTATTTACCAGTTTATACCAGTAAGTAAGCAGAGTATAAATAAACCATACATTTAAACCCTTATTAAAAATTTAAATAAAAATGGTGACAAATCCAACTAGTAAATTCAGTATTTGGTATTCACAATCCGGTTCAGCTTAGAGCTAACGTATGGCTAGACGGACGCACGGACTTAATCCTTTTGAACCTATTGATTACACTGGCTACTGACGTATGGAAAGCGTCACTAGCTTTCTCGATGTAGAAAGATTATATGCAAAGCGAATCGTTCTACCAGTACTTATTATTAGGTCCTGCGGTGTAATTCCCTAACACATTAACAGTAGCAATGGCTTTAATTTTAACAACATTCATTGCGTTATTTACGTCGTTGAGCATTTTGTTTTTCTATCTTAAATTTTTTATATACGTGTAAGTAAATATTGTTATTTATTATTTTAAGGGGTGATATTTCAATAGTCAGTTAACTTTTATCTGAAGAATAATTTATGAGAGTTTGACATATTTTCTATATAAAAACTGTCAAAGCGCAATATTTATTCTTCACATAAAAGTTAACTGACTATTGAAAAATCAGCCCAAGTCTGTTAGCTTATATTATGTGAATAGATTAGCAATATCCTTTTTTTTTTTTTTTTTTTTTTTTTTTTTTTTTTTTTTTTTTTTTTTTTTTTTTTTTTTTTTTTGAGGATGGGAAATCATCAAATGACCCCTCCCGCTCTGGGTGGAGCAGAAGGGAGTGTCAGACTCTTACTGACTAAAACCCACCCGTGTTCCTTCCTTAGCCCTTTATGTTCCAGGGCAGCGGTAACCCTTTCGGACAATCCCGCTACCCTGGCAGGCTTCGGCCCTATGGGGCCCCGTCACTCATGCTGACATCTCTTTGAGGCGCGCGTGGAACACATACACGCCGTCCGGCACGGGCCTGGTCCTGATCGGACGGTGAGTTACCCATTACTCACCGCCCGCAGGCCCGCGCCTACGGTGGCCGGGAGTCGTCACGCGGCTCCCGACGCCCGGAGCGTCTCCCGCGGCGGCTGAGGCGTGAGGTGCGCAAGGCGCGTTCTCTCGCCCACCCCGCCACCTCCTTCGCTAGCATGACTGCTTCGCAGAAGGAGGTGACTGCCTCCCACTCCCTCTCGCCCCGGACCATGGCTTGAACCAGGGCCGGACGCGAGAGGTCGCCGCCGCTGCCGATCGCCTCTACGAGGACACGGCGGTGCTCTGCCCAAGCAGGGCAGACCTCCACCGTATGCTCCACCGTGTCCTCTTAGCAATATCCTTCAAAGTGATTCAGATTGGTATTGAAAGTGTGTAAAACAATTAGGTTACTTATAGGGACTAGATCTGAAGTTTTATTTCTGTCTGCTGTCGCTGAAAACCAGCGCTGGGGTTCTATCTTGCATAGGGTCACAGCATAATGCTGAGCGATACCCGTTTTGCGTGGATGTTTCCCCCAACTATTTCTTATTTTTTTTTTGTGTTTTATGTTCTTTTTTGCGTCATGTTTACTGCAAATAAACGAATTTTCTTTCTCTCTTTCTTTCTACTATGACGTAATGTGACACTTTTCTTACATATGGCTTATAGGTTAGAAATCACGTGTACGCACGTAATTTTCCAACTAACACATCAAAGGCTAATTTTATTAATTATTATAACTTATGCCGCGTGACTAACTCTGAATGAATTTAAAGCGAGTAGGTGCATCCGCCTACACGTTGCATCAGTCACTTATGGTTTCGTTTCCTATTGTAAGTATAGGACTCTAAGGACACTTTCAACTTCAATTTAGTGATAAAGAAAGTAAAACCTTATATACAGGCCCTTTTTTCACACGTTTTGCTTGCCGTGAAAAAATACGGTTTATTTGCCGTGTGTAGGCACTGTCGTTAGCGTTTAATGGATCACTATGGGAGCTTGTACACGGACACGTTTTTTCTACGGCGTGGTTTATACCGTAATGAAACCGTGCCGGGTACATAGGGCCTTTTTTTTTTTTTTTGAGGATGGGAATACATCAAATGACCCCTCCCGCTCTGGGTGGAGCGGAAGGGAGTGTCAGACTCTTACTGACTAAAACCCACCCGTGTTCCTTCCTTAGCCCTTTATGTTCCTGAGCAGCGGTAACCCTTTCGGACGATCCCGCTACCCTGGCAGGGTACAAAGGGCCTTAGGATAGGCCTCTCTCTGCTGCAGTCGCGTAAAAAATAGAAGAGTAGAGTTTATATTCTATGTATTTTTGTGGTGTACAATAAAGTATATGTAAATCATCTTCCTGCCCTTATCCCATGTCACTTGGGGTCGGCGCAACACGTTTTCTTCTTCCATTCTCCTCTGTCAACCGTCACGCTATCACTCACTCCCTTCTCTTTCATATCATTCCTCACACAATCCATCCATCTTTTCTTCGGCCTTCCTCTCCCTCTCCATCCATCAACATGTATATTCATCACTCTTAACAAATAATAATAAATAAGGCTGATGCCCAAGATACAAAGTAGATACTAATAATTGACAAAAGAAAATTATACTGGGTTAAGTTTTTTTTTCGATTTCGTATCTAAGCATATGAAAATAAATTACAATACCAATAACAGATTCATACTACCTGATATTTTTCAATGCCTTTTCCTCAATAATTCTTAAGTAATTATTTGCGTCTTAGAAATGACTTTTAGTTATTTATTTACTAATTTATGTTATTAGTACCTATTTTATACCTACCTTTTTTCGTTTTTATTTTGAAACCTTCAATATTGTTTAAGAACATTGTATAAATTAGCTGTAAATGTTCTGAAAATAATAAAATAAAATATCCTGAAATGAATGAAATGTAAGGATAACCTTAGGATTAAGGTCAAAACTTGTCAACACTTCAACAGCTGATTTTGATGTTGACAATCTATTTTATCGTACAATTTGAGTCGTCTTCTTTGACTTTATCGTATCAATCAATAATGTGTCATATATGCACTTGACATTGTTTAATCGAGGAATCGATATACTAAACTTTGTTCGATCTTTAATCAACTCCAAAAGTATCTTATGAAAATATAAACCAATGGATCAGGAAACGTACCCGTGGATGCTAATTCATAGCATAATCAGCCTATAATGTTCCCACTGCTGGGACACAGGCCTCCTCTCTTCGAAAGGGAGTGGGCATTAATCTACCACGCGGGCCCAGTGCGGGTTGGTAGATGTCATATGTCTTCGTTTTTTTGGTTGTAGGACATTTCGGTTTCTTTTCGATGTTTTCCTTCACCGTTTTGAGAGCAATGCATCGTGGCACGCACAAATTGAGTGCTTTGATTTGATTATTTAATTACTTAAATCCGAAATTATCATTTTATATGACCTAAAAGCTGTTTTTCATTTGATAGATTAGGTTAACTTTATAATTTCAAGTTTTGTCGATGATTTTTAATTAAATTTTAATAGTGTTATTAAAAAAAAAATGGTGAGATATAAAGTTCTAAATAGAGATGAATGTATTAATAATTCCCTTTAGTGAGTGATTGCATAATACTGTAACCGGAACAGGGTTTGTTTTCACTTACAACATATACTTTTGGAACAGATGCTTCAATCTTACTAAAATAATATTCTCGAATAATAATATGATAATGTTGCTCATAAACCTTTAAAACAATCAGAATAAATACTCGCAATTATATTGTCCAGTTATACAGATAATCCATGGCTGTAGATTATTGTAATCCACCGACAATCTCTTAAGTAGATATGTAGGTAAATTCTATTGTTATGCCTGTTAATGATAACTACTTACATATGTTAATAACTTAATTTAATCAATGAATTAATAGTTGATGACAGAACCTATTTACCTTAGGGGTGATTTTTCAATCAATCGATAATTTTTATTCCTGTAATAGAATTGACATCTGACAGTTGTATGGAAGAACTGTCAAAAATTCAAAATTATTTCCTCGATAAAGTTATCTGGCGTTGGAAAAATAAGCCCAAAGAATTTTGTTTAACTTTGTATTATTTTCTAATTACTATTTTAATTACGTACTCGTTAGTGCTATGAATAGTTTTGTTTTGATTGTGTATAGTCATCATAGCGTTTTCTTATAGATTTATAATAAATTATTTACTTCATCTTGCTGTTTATACAGAAACCTATACTTCACTTCGATTTAGCTTACCTACTACATTTAATGACAACATTCCAAGTGATTTTATGACAAAGCTAATGGAAATTTTGTATGTGATTTTAAACGAGTCATAGCAATAAGACCCTTTGTTGAAACTACATAGCAATCAAAATATGTTCCTCAGGTTATGTGGCGCCATGACAAGATCGTTATAATTGTACCTATATGTATGGTAAGTATGTATGTGGATGGCTTACTTTTGATACTAGAATAAAGTAATTAAGAATCGATTCATTTTTTATGAATTTAAAGTTAGATGCTACGTCAAATGTTATGAATGTCCTGAACACACTTTTCACAAATTTTACATAGCTTGTGACTTTATATTTCCTTGAATATTAACAATGAAATATTTATACATAATTCATAAACTGATAGTCTAAAAAAAAATAATAAGGTTCAAGTTTAATTTGGATAATTAAGTGAAAAAATATTTATTTATATTAATGTTACAGACAAAGCACAGCCTAAATCGCTGGATCTAGAAGCATGAAATTTTGCTCAAGGGTTCTTTATAATTGGGCACACGGCTTGTTCCATGTTATAAAACAATAACTGAGTGTATTTGGAACACTGCACCCCATACCTAAGTATCAAGCACACTATAAAATACCAAATTGTTTGGAACATTTCAAAAAGTTTTTATTTCAGTGTTCATTTTAACGCACTGGGTTTATGAATGCATTTTTATTTTTGTTGCTTGTGACTTGTATTCACTTTATGGGTTTAAATAAATAACGAATAACACAGCATAGCATTAAATAAATAACGAAAGCACACTGCTCACTTTGGCAAAAAGGCATTGGGGAAACTCACAGAGAAAAATATTACATACCACCCTTTTACGCGAATACTCTAGTCAGGCACATGGTCAACCACCGTACTTCAACTTGAAAGTAGTGATGTGAGGCGAAACGTTTTTCTATATAACGTCGACCGTCGTAAATTACATCAACAATAAACAGGTACAATAAACATTTTATCCGGACGGTTGATAGCATGCTATCTCGCGTCGACGTCGGCAGGTGATCACGGGCGTGATCCCCCAATCACGAGGCCATACCTTTTGCGATAAGGGTTAGGACAGACGAGAGTTCAGCGCGGCTGCGGACGGGACGGACTGCCGCGGCGGCACAGCGGCGGAGTCTCGGCGCTCAGCTGACTGGCTACGTGCTCGCCCCGACTAAGGGCACTCGACAATAATTCACGTCTACACTTTTTACACGACCTCGGTTTTTTAGGGAACACGTGGTCACCCTGCATTCACACCTACTTATAAATCACCAGTTCACAATATATCGATCAAAAGCTGACGTCAGTTTGATGGGCCATACACGGATTGTCTTTGTTTCATTTATTATGAGGTTAGTGTTAATTCTATGTAGTCACGAGATGGTGGCCGATAGCACCCGGAAAACGAGTTGAAAACATAGAAGCTTGGACGCTACTGTTGCATTTTCACCTCCACCACTGGTTTTATACGGAACTCATGTAAACAATAGAGATGAAGTTCAACGTTGAGTTAGCATGTTATGGTAAATATGATATTTACATAGTAGTACTATAATTTTCAAGTAAGTAGTCGGTGGCCCTTAATAGTATAATGGGTCGTTTTCTTGAATCATCGAATGATGGTTGTTATTGCACCGTAACAACTTTCCGCATGATTTTTCTAAACTGCAATCATGCGACGTTGTAGTCCTTATTTACATTTATTGAAGTCTTTGATGCATCTAAGGTTATTCATACACATTAAATATCTTATTTAAGTCGTTTATAATCTCGCCTTGTGATATTACGAGGGTACATTAGGAGGCGAGTAACGGGCGTCACCCTCATCGTTTGAACATATGAAATTCCCTGAGTGAGAGCCAAATGAAATTACTAAGTATTCATGAAATATTAAACTCGCTCTCAGATATTACTTAATAGGGACTTTAGGCGAGATGGTTACTTGACTACAACAACCTTAGACAATGTACTGGGACTGTTGAATGATACCATTATTTTTTAATCTGTATATGGGCCTGAAAGACACAGTAGAGATAAGTTTCAGTTATTCACTAAGTTCCCACTTTTAATTGAAGCTTCAATGGAATTAACTAAATAGCTGAGGTTAATTGATCTCCAGCTGAAAACAGGGATGAGTTTCATTTATTTTAAGCATATAATTATGTGAAGGATATGACATTAAACATATACACATCGTTTACGTCGCGTTACTCTTTTTGTTTGTAAATTGCACTATTATAAACCGGAACGAAGTATGACATTTGCGAAATAAAGTAGAGCCAAGGATATCATAAAAATATTAGAAATATGTGGGTTGTTATATATCACATACAGTGCGGCCGACGAGAGAATGCGTTTTTGACACCTGCTAGTTTCATACAAACGAATACGTGTTTTGCGAATTTGATATTTATTAGTTACTAGAGTTGTCGCACTGACCGATGTCAGGAATACATCCCTTAGACGGCCGGACTCTAAGAAGTGGTAAAGTGCACTTACCACTTCTTATGATACTTGTCTAAACGGTACACTGACTTCTAAATATCTCGGAATCATGTTTGCTATTGTCAAAGTTTTTTTTTTAACAATTATTTTAAAAATATTGTCCATTTAATATTATTTAGGTTTCATTCTCCTTGTTGCAAGTCGAGGTTATCTAGTATTTTTATTTTATCGTCTGTTTCCTCTAAGTCATAATCTCACAACATTATCTATAGTCGATGACGCGCATTGAATGTCAAACCATAGACCATTGATTAAGTCATGAAAAATACCCTTACTCATTAAGATGTGTTGCCTAGTAGAAGGGCATGTAGAATAGTATTAATTTTATGTTTGCATGCACCGTGCATGTGAACAAAATTGAACGTGCATGATACACAATGTTAAATTTTTATTAAAATACTTCAGGATCACAGCATCATTAAGTTCAAGAAACGAATGATTTAATTCATATTTCTGCAAATAAACCAATCATTTTTTATTGTTGAGTATTTATGTACCTAGAGAAGGCAACCATGATGACTGTTGATATTTTTAAGAAGGAAAACTTGGATGAATAAAGGTTTGTATTCCTTTATAACACATACAACACTTGCTGGTTTGTTTGGTCAGATGAAGTTGTAGTTAATAACTTATATTAATGTGATTCTAAAGCACCAATATGCGATCGCTATCGACATAAATGTAGATTCGATGATAACGACTATAAAGATAAATATAATGTAGATGTTCGACGTTTTGATTGGGAAGTCAGATCTGAAGCAATCAACCGATCACATGATGCAGCCAGTTTAATAATATGTAAAGCGGAAGGAGGAAAATTAAGGAGCCGTCACGTGCTCCGTCTGTGAGTGGAACAATTAGGCTTACTTGTCTTCATCATACCAACTATGTGCAATAACAATGAACATGTTCTGTGGTGCTATTCTGTAAAGTTCTCTTCGAACATCATTCGAAAGCGCTCGTAATTCAAACTCAAAACTCGAAGCATTTAATTCAATGAACTGAAATGTATCATATCATGATTGAAATTTACAGCCACTTCTGAATTGTCAATGACTCGATCAGATCCAAACTGTCTGCGATACGGAATCCCTTAAGCGTATGTAGAATGTCACAGCCTCATGTTATCAGTCAAGCGAACGCTGGTAGTACTGCTATCTCCCTCGAATAAATTGTCTGTCATGTTTATTGTACCCATGACAAAAGAGTATCATGCGACAGGTATTATTACGACAAGATTGCAAAACAGCAAACGCAATAAAGGATGTCCCCGATCACCAGTCGACTTGAAGAAAGTAGTTGAGGTAGTAGGATGCGGAAAACATAGGCCCAAGTATGTATGTATGTGTAGTACCAACGCAGGCATAATTATGTCAGCCCGTATTTCCACTACTGATAATAATATAACACACTCATAAGATAACATTCTTAATGTAATCCCCTAATGGTTAAGCAGAGATATACGTATAGTTTACCCACATTTTGCCATGTAAGATGGCGCGAGCCTATTGTCATCAACCGAGCACAAATCCAAACTCCTAAGCTCCTAAGCTACTGAGAAATTCTAGATTGAAAACCCCAAGAACACTTTGCCCGACCCGGGAATCGAGCCCAGGGCCTCATGCTCGCTTACGACTACTAGGCCAATGAGGCAGTCCCTGATAATTTGACTCCCAATAATTAGCTACAATCTATATACTATAAGAAATACGATTGTAAAAAAGATTGTAAAATGGATTGTAATTACTGGACAAGAGATCCTGTCCTCTTGATTCCAACACACACGGAATACATAAGAGCACGGATAGCCCCCACTGTCAATGCGACAGGTAAAGTGGTAACATCACCCCTATATTTTACGATGAGTTAGGCAGAGGTGTACCTATAGTACACCCACAATTCGCCAGTTATTTTTGAGTCCCTTGTAATAGGGGGTGAGCCTATTTTCATCAAAATTAATTGATAAATATGCAGTGTGCTCTAAACTGTTGCTGTGGTATGTGCTTGTTGGTTCCTGGCATTAGGTATTTTTTCACAAAATTCATGATTGACATCATTAATTTCGTACCCAAAAATTAAAGTTTGAAAGAAAACATTTTTCAGGGGGGGTCCCCTGAAAAATGTTTTCTTATAGGAAATAATATCTTGAGTATTTTATAGTATTACAACGAAAGTCTATAATTAACCCCCGTCTGCTATTTGAAATTAAAAATGACAAAATATAAATAATTATAATAAAGTGTATAAAGCATAAAATTAAAAAAACAAAACATTTAATTGAATATAACACCCCGAACATGTTTTGACAATTACAATATAGATCTACAATTAACCCCCTGGCTGCTATGTGACTGCTGTATGAAATGTTCGATACTGATGTCCTTTCAATGCGCAAAAACATTTTTTTATACTCTTCGTGATGAGCGATTGTGATACAGTGTTATCTAAACTAATATTATAAAGCGAAACGATTTGAATTATTGTATATTTGTTTGTTAGCGTAACAAACAAATATACAATAATTTAAATCGTTTCACGCAAAAACGGCTGAACAGATTTGGGTGAAATTTGGCACATGGCGACCTGGATTAAGACATGAGATACTTTTTATCCTGACATTCCGTCGGGATCGAGACTTATGCGGGTGAAACCGCGGGGTGCAACGAATACACATAAAACTAAGATTTGTTCATTTTTACAGCGTCTTTGTCGTAAAAAGTCAGCATACCTAATCGTATTGGAGTTTATATCGCGTTTACTCATTAGCGTTTGATTGTTACCTAAGCTCCTACTTAACTACTTGTCATTCCGTTGTTATCTTGATTAAGCATTATGCATTACAGTTGTTATGTCAGGCTGTGTCTACTTACTCGTGGGATAAATTCATGATGTAATTTAAATAACTTTGTGCAACATTGACTTTAGCTCACTTACCAATTTCTGCTGACGCAAAATCATATCATCTATGTAAGTTATAAAGTGCAAGAAACTATTTTACGCAAACTAAATAATTACGTATAAGACTTTTTTTGTTCTCTATGATAAATAGTATTTAAGTAAACTAGGTATAAAATAACTAATTAATAAATTTTTGTCATTATATCAAGACTTCTAATGTTAAATATTATTAAGAAATTTATTGTCCTACAATTACTATAATGTATGCTCATGCCGCCTTTGATACAGGTTTATCCTAGTACAGGCACTTAACTTTATTATACCTTTGTAAGTTATTTCTAAGACTTGTAATAAACTAAAGTAAATATTTTACCAATTTAATACTGAATAAAATATTATTATTATTATTATAACTCAATACTGGAAACTTGTTCAGAATCGTGTGGAGATTACACTTCTATTCAATTTAGGTTGTTTTCTTAACAAACAATATTTTTGATGGGATAAGTCAAGGCATTTATTTCTCAAAAACAGAATACAATTATTCCCTTAGAACGAGAAACACTGGTTGCATACATATAAACGTTCCTTAAAACGAGTATCGGAACGGTATGTTTAAAGTTAGACGTAGTCATGTAGCATAAGTCATCATAAGTACCTATCGCTTCGATTCGTAGGACTCTAAAACACACTTTTTCACAATTATATTTTGTCATAGATAATTTCTATATCAATTAAAAATTAATAAAAGAAAAGTACAATTAAGTAAAGTAAAAATGTGGGGTTTCTAAGATTTCTGTTGTTTCAGTTAGCTACACCTTATGTGCATTTCGCAAATCAATTGTCAAATATTCGCCAAATAAAGTGATCATAAGTAAATGGACGGCACGGTTGGCGCAGTGGTTAAGCGATTGACTGCTGCGCTGCGTGTCGCGGGTTCGATTCCCGCACGGAACAAATATTTGTATGGCCTACAAGTAGTTGTTCTGGGTCTGGCTGTTTGTGTATGTGAATTTTAATGTTTGTAAACGCACCTACGATACAGGAAAAATTCCGAGTGTGGGGCAACGTTAAAAAAAAAAAAATGTAACCAGGAGAAGCAAGTAAAGAATTGAGGCTGTAAACAATTGCCCAGCGTATATAACTACTCTATATATATATAACTAAACAATAACTAACTATGTATGTAACTAAACAATAACTAACGCGACATTTGCTAAATGCATTTTCACGATTTTGTCAAGCTATTTTAGTGACGAAAATTGATATAAGTTGGTAAATAATACTATTAAAGCATGAATTAGCATTATTTAGATAAACTTTATCACGTTACAAGTTTTATTCCTACAATTCAAAATCGACCTGCTTATTTTTATTTACTTACTTATGTATCCGCAAAACTTATTGACGCATTTTACATAAAATTGGTACCTAAGCGTGTTGAACTTTTCCTTTTTCATAATTATTTTTTTTTTTTTTAAGTCACGGCCTTATTTATATTATACAAGCTAACACTGAAATATATATAATATGTACAAGTATATAATAAAAAATTCGTCCAAATCGCTGTCAATACAGAAAGTAATCGCCTACCTCGGACATCATGGTCTATCCTTCAGCAAGAACGCTCGTCGGATAACTGTGTGGGATTACATATACGTAGTACCGACAGGAAATCTCTAGATTAGATAATAAAACTGTCAGCTAACTTGTGAGTATTGAATAAACGTTCTTTTAATTGTCTATATGATTAAATCATGATTAGAACAATTCAATACTAATTACATAAGTGTATTTACATACCTTTACTCAAAATATTTGTGCAATCCACCAAGCGCCCGCCAAGTGTGCAATTATCCTATTAACACTACCGAAGCTAAGTTAACGTAAACAATTAGCAGCAAGTAAATTACTTGAACTAATTCATAATTACTTGTTATTTATTCACTTTAGTACTTCTTTATTTATTTGAATGTCTAGAACACATCGGTAGTTGGACACTTGTCTCTGCTACGGATGATTGAATGATTTCTTTGTACAATATAAAGGTGCTTGTTAAAAATATATATCTCATAGATAATCTGATATTTTTTAAGCCAGCTGGACAGATTGAAGTGGCCATCACATTGGGTTTTCATCACGTGAGTTTACTTCATGCGGTATCAAAATGTGTTTGTTTATTTTCAATGACAGTATTGGGATTGATTTCTGACGCTAAGTATGATGAATTCCGTACTGAAGGACCAGCACCCTAATTGCGTAACACACATTCAACCAAAAAACGAGGGCTTTGATGGATATTCCTAATCCATTGCTTCATAGGTGGGAAATTTCGTCTGCTCAACCACGTAAATAACATAATTAACGTGTCTGAACTGTCAAAATAAAAATAATTGTGATCGATTGCCCTTTCATGTGTGTTACTCAATGGTAATTGCGTACGGGCAGATATTCTGAGAGCTTTTTTGGACAAATCTTTAGAATTGTATCGTTCTGAGAGTCGCCACATTAAATGGCTTAAGATATTTATTTTTCAAAAAGAATACAATTCACTTATCATGAGAAATACAAGTTATTCATAATACTTGATACACGAACTTATGAAGAACGGTAGGTACTCGTAAATAAACTAGTAAGTAGTAGATGCGCAAATATTTTACAATGTATATGGGCAACAAGAAAAAGTTAGTGTACCATTACATAATTATCGTTTCTTGATAGCAAGTCAATAGCAATTACACATTGTTAATAATAGCAAGCTGACAATATTTTTAATTTGTTAATGTTTCAAAATGATGATATAGTTTAGTGCCTAAATGATTATTATGTATTTAAATATGTAAGTAATAATGTAATGTCGTCGTCGTCTGCCTAGCCTTTTCCCAACTATGTTGGGGTCGGCTTCCAGTCTAACCGGATGCAGCTGAATACCAGTATTTTACATGGAGCGACTGCCTATCTGACCTCCACAACCTAGTTACTGGGTAATACGATACTCCCTGGTAAGACTGGTTGTATGTAATAATGTAATGTAGTAGAAGCAAATGAATAAATTACAGGCCAGACAATACAGCCTTTTGGCAATGTAAGGACTAATGACCTAAAGTCATTTACCGTTTGTAAACTGGAAATGACCTAAAGTCATTTACAGTTTGTAAACTGGAAATGACTTTAGGTCATTAGTCGGTCGCCGACGTCGGTTTCTCCATGTTCTACTGCTACGAATGGCTAGTCTGTCTATCAGCGGTATTGTCACATTTAGTTTTAATAAACAGTTTTGGGCTCACTGGCAACTAACACTACTAACTGAGGTTGTAGGTAATATTTTAAGCCACTTATGATATTTAAGTTGGTGTTAAACCTGTGTACCTGCTTATGTATTACAGGAATAATTATTAACAGTTTTATATATCTATATACATAAAATAAAAAGTAGTTATCCACTTGAATAATCCCACAGTTGACATATTCGGTAGTTTGTAGTGTGATGCGAAACTTTGTTCATCTTCTGGCATTAATTCGTGTTAATTTCATTTTAATATTACGTCTGGTCTGGTGTCAGTAAAATATTTCTAGGTAAAAATAATTCATCTCAAACCAGCTATCGCGTTCCTATTTGCCAATCTATACGCGTCAATAAGAAAGCGATAGCCTGGTTTTCTTTTCAGACAGGCGGAAAATATACCTATCGGTTAAACCTCAACTCATGCACACCTACCTGCAGTGGCGATATGCAAACGACTTCGTGCACTTAGTTTTGTGTGTCTTTTTTTTTCTCTACAACTATCCTTTTACTAAAACTGTTACGAAATCCTAATGTAATTTTGTCATAGAACTAACCCACAACGCCAATCCGCTTTATGTATTTTTAAGTTATAATATTATATTTTCTCTGTAAGTGATTGTATAAATCTTTTGAGAAAATAAATGCCTTAAAATTTCTAATAAATTTGCGTTCTTATGGACTGGCCGCCGCATTTGAGTTTTACGAGCTGCATGGCAGATAAGCGCTTGAATTTCCAATAGGTACATGCTTTTTTATCTTCATCCTATTTGATTTTCTTATTTTCTTTGATTTTCAAATAAATGTTAGGTCACCGCAATGTAACGGTTTACTTCTTAACAATATAACAACGAATGGCGGTTGCCAATCTTAATGTCGGCAGAGGTGATTGCTGCTTTTTCTTAGCTGCGGTCCATAGCGAAGGGTCCTTAAAATATTTCTAAGTACTAAAAAGTCGTTTTTGAAAAATGATTTAATCTGTAAGTATAGCTGTAAATTAATGACTAATACGTACACCCTGAGTAGTCAGTCTAGCTGCAACCTTGTTGTTTGGGTAATATTTTTATAGGGAGTTAGGGACATCAACGCGCAAACCATATAACCATGAAATCAGCACATGATTCTAGACTAGCGTAGAAATTTTTGTTTTAATTGTTTCATAGAAAAGTGTAATACCTACGCGGTCAAAATGGGATAACTATATATTTTTTTAATAACTGTCGAAAAATATCAATGCTGGGTGAATCAGAATCATGCACTTAACCCATGGTAACAGTTTGTGCGTCGAAGTCCCTGCCACAATGTTTAGTACGAAGAGGGAAGAAGAGGAATCACTTGTCTTTATGAACTCTTTTACAAGGAGTTCTATTACTATTAGAAAAACCTGTACATTTCTTATATTTATTCCAGTAGGTTTTTCTATGACTTTTCCCATTCTCAATCTGCGTTATAGGTACACACGACCACATACTTATCAAGCTATACATTTCCAGTATAAGCAGACTTTTCATTGTACGAAAAGCCTATACAATGTGAGGTCAGCTTATACTGGAACTAACAGCTATCTGAAGTGGTCCATCGATTATGGCTGGCGCTCTGCTAAAGAGTGTGACCACTACACCACTCACGCTTATCGTGCATATTAACACGATCACGAGACGCCTATCTGTTGAAAGATATTTCTTGGACCGCTATTTAAACATTTAGGATGAAAATGAGGAAAATATCACATCGAATCGAATAACCCCCCTTAACCTGGATGCTCATTAACAACAACGAGCTTAAGAAAGTACAAGTAGATTTCTCGACGACCCAGAACAATCACGTGTGGCTAAGATTGATCAGGAGAGCCGACCTGAAATTTACTGGTTAAAGGCTACTAGAGGACGTTTTAGTCCGTGGACGAGATGCGTAAACAAGTAGAGTAAACCACTTAAAGCATCTTTTTGACACCGGGGTGTGAATAATGTTAAATAATTACAGTCAAGGCCAAAAATATGTCCTTACCGGGCGGCGAGCTACCCATTGTCGACGGCACGTTGTGTCCCACGCGCGCCTCAAAGAGATGTCAGCACGAACTGACGGGGTCCGCTAGGGCCGATGCCTGCCAGGGCCGCGGGTTGTTCGAAAGAGATACTAAGAGATACTTGACAATTTCCCACCCAAAAAAAGAAGGCCAAAAATATGTCATGCACTTAGCTTAAACCAAATACGATTTTTCCAACATGCTGAAATTTTTTTCTCATTTTAGCAGCAATCTCAACAGAAAATGCCTTTTGAATTCACTAAATTTTACATACATATTTTATTAACCCTTTACGTCCTTTATTTAATGTAAACACATATAAATCATATTTTTAAATATTAGAATATAAAAAATTGTAGCCTACCGGTATCGGGAACAGGGTCCCAGCTACGTTACTCGTATTATTATGAGTATGAAATGGTGTCTTTTCTTTTGTTCTGATTTTCGTGAATATTTTAGAATTATTTGAAGCTCTAGTATTGACTCTATGTTAAAGCATATATTTCTCTAATAAAATCAAGCTGCCTAGCCTTTTCCCAACTATGTTGGGGTCGGCTTCCAGTCTAACCGGATGCAGCTTAATACCAGTATTTTACATGGAGCGACTGCCTGCCTGGCCTCCACAACTCAGTAACTGGGTAACAATATACCCCTTGGTAAGACTGGTTGTCAGACTTCTAAGCTTTTAACTACCCTTAATGGCTGTCAAAGATCTATGACTAACAGCCGGGATCAACGGCTTAACGTGCTTTCCGAGGCACGGTGGGGTCTCGATATGTACCTAATGGATGGTCACCCATCCACGAACCGACCGCGGCAAGCGTAGCTTAACCTTCGATCGACCCCTGTGGCTGCTATTATTTAATCACGAACCCCACGAACCATCTCACCGTGAAAACTTAGGTGAAGTGAGCGTGGAGTGTGCTGTCATTCCAACTAATGCTAGGGATTGACACTATTGACAGCTCACTCTAAGCTCACTTCACCTAACTTTTCACGGTGAGCTTTTTACAGAATTGATCGGCAGGACTAGAAATCAAGTACGGAATGATTGCAAGAGATAAATCAATTCATGAATTTGTCTAGGTAGACAAATTAGGTGAATGTTTCGTGGTAACTACGGGTATACCTAGTTCAGGTTTTATTAGTGTTAAAAGTTACGTAACTGTTCAAATGAATCTAGTAATTAAACTGAACTTATAGAGAAATTCATTTTAAAAGTTAATTATTTTCTTGCAAATTCACATTTTCACATCTTAATTTTTTATGACTTCTTCAAAATAATATGGGTGTTAGTGCACTCTATGCAAATATTCTATGTGCTGACGACTACTATACTGTAGAAACAGGGACTTAGTATGGTATATATACTCCTCCAAACCGTATTTTGGCGGCCAATCTCTACGGAGATTAGCCTTTGGCGCGGGAGATATTATAGTGCATAAGTGTATGCGCAGAGACAGGTGCACTCTCTCTTCCCTTAATCTCTACGTAACGAACGGCACGCAATCAAACACGACCGGAGAGTGATCAGGCGCAGGACCTACAGCTTAACGTGGTTTCCGAGGCACGGGGGTATCACACCGCCAATTTTCAAACTCCGGGCTGTTACTAAAAAATTTCTAATGGAAAAACCCACTTGCGTTCGTTTCGTTTCACGTGGGGTCCCGGGTTCGTTTCGCAGGTTGACCTGCGAAACGAACCCGTGAACCCACGATCACCAGTCGCACTTGCAGCCACGAGACCAACGGAGTAACAGGGTTGTGTGGTATGAATAGTGTACGTCAGAATAAGTTTAATATCGCCCTCTCACAGTCCACCTTAAACTATTAGAGGACGCAAGTCATGAAATGAATAGTTATTCTCACTCAACAACGGCGGCACAGCTGATTCGGAATAATTGTCAATTTAAACATTCTTGTCTCAATTAAAGACGACACGTCATACTACATGTCATCACTGATGTTAACATTGTAAACTCAGCAAAGTATCATAATAATAACCAGACCCTCTTTATCACGGTCTAGCGTGTCCCTACATCAAAACGTGTATGCCAACAAGTCTCCATAGTGATCCATAAAACACTGATGACCGTGCCGACCATGTCTACACACGGCAAGAAAAACGTGTGTGTACAAAGGGCCTAACAGAGCGCGGCTGGCTGCAAGAAATGATGCGCAACAAATTAAACAGCTGAGTAGGTGCCGATGAAAAAAATATTGAAATAATGCTGAAGGGTAATTGCGTAACACACTATCAGTAGGAATGGCTTTAATTTTGACAGTTCAACAACATTGATTGCGTTATTTACGTTGTTGAGCAGACAAATTTTTCGAACATATGAAGCAATGGATTAGCAATATCCTTCAAAATGATTCAGATTGTGATTGATAGTGTATTACGCAATTAGGGCGCTGGAACCACCTACGCTCTGTTATGCCTTCGAGGCGGCTAGGTATAGGGATACTAGGCCAGCACCACCTTAGTCAACATCTAACAATCTAGAAAGAATTGTGGTGTCGAGCGCAGTAGATGTATAGTTAATTGATGAGTGCAGACACCTAATATTAATGCATTTGTTATTGGACTCTTACGTGACAGCATCGTATTTACCTACTCCTAATTAATTTTATCATTTAATAGTCTCGCAACTGTGGAATTTTTCATGTAAATAAATCAAACTAGGTACCTATTTATAAACCAACCCGTAGTGATATCTAACGTAAACAATGGAAAAAGTGTAAGTGTGTTACTTACACTTTTTTCCATTATTTAGTGTAATTATCTATCACCACATAATAAATAATCGTAATACTAACCAAACCAACAAGTTTCTAGCGTCAGGCATATCGGATAGCTGCTGGGCAGGTTTCACCACTTTCTTTAACTAGTAAGCTATGATTATAAACTGCACTGCGATTGCTATTGAGGAAACCACCGTTGCACTGCACTTGCAATAATACTGCACTTTGATAAATTAAAAGTTACGTCTCGGAGAAACTTGGCAATAGGTACAGATGCGGTCTACAATCAATTAATTCTATCAATTACATTCAAACTTAGGTATTAGCAATGAGTTGATTGAACAATAAAGACAATTAACTTTGAAGTACTTTGAATTATGATAAGACGTACCACTTTTTCATAAGTGCGAATGATTTGAAGAATTTTAAGTACCGATATTTTCCTCTTCCTAGTCTAATTGTGGACTTCTCAATGTTTGCTATCGAGACTCAATGTATTTTGTACAGTGGCATTAATTAGTAATATGAAAATAAATCGTAACTACTTATTATGATTTATTTTCAAGTATGATATTTTGGCAGCTGTTATTTATTAGCAGCGTTGAAATAGCTACCAATGTTTCTTGTAATGTTGTTTCAGATATTTTTGTAAAATATTTATAGATGCCTCATGTAGGTATAAGAAACTTACGTTGGATTATTTTTAAACTAAATTTTTTTATAATAATAACTCTTGTTGTAGTAAAAAAAAAAAACTAAAATGAGTAACCAGGTGACTGAGATTTGCTTAAAAAATTATAAGTCCCAAGGCTTAGACTGTTATCTCCGGCGGAATGACCGGATATAATAATTTTTTAAGCAAATCTCAACCAGCATCGGTAGGTAATCTCCGTTTGTCACGATCTTCGTAAATGTGATAATTGGATCACATGGTTATCTCGTCAAAGTCAAAGCAATGGCATTTATCATTTATCTTATGTGTAGATAACAAAAGGGTCAGTTCATGTATTCAAATTTTCATACATTGAAATCTGATTAACTATAATATTTTTTAAGAAACATAACATCACGCCTTGTTTACTCAAAGTTGGTCAGAGGTGTACAGTCACGATCACTAATGAACTTTCAATAGCGATTTTTGCATGAAATAACGAATGCAACGTTAAAATACGACACATCACCTAAACCTATAGGTTCGAAAATACTACAGATTCGTAAATTAAGACAATTGTATACATATTTATGCTCGTGACTGTACCTATAGTACAGCCACATCTCGCCAGTAATGTTTAAGTCCTAAGTAATAATAGGGGGCGAGCCTATTGCCACCAATTCACACTCCGGGGTGCTACTGAGATTTTTTATATTTCAGAAACTGTGCATTTATTTGGAAAATAGACAGAATGGTCTTATGAAATTACCTAGAACGGAATTATTCCACAATAAATTATTCCGCAATTATTTCCACTTCTCAAGTAATGAGAGACCACGTAATAGGACGTTGGAAAGTTTACAAACCATGCAATAGATCAAACCTAGTCGTTGTTTGTCAGCCTCACCATGTTCGATTGTATCAATGAGCGTGCTGTAGTCTTGTTAACAAGCGTATTACATGGAAGCGCTAATTTGATTGTTTTGTCTACGATTCTCCACTGAGCATAGGTACGTCAGCATCACGAGGACCGCCGGCAATCGTTCCGTTTGACTAGCACATGTATCTACTTCCTTGTGAATTAATTTATAGTTATAAAATGACATTAATATTTATTATTATGTGCAAACACGACAGTGAATTTAGATTACCTATGACTTCACTTCTTTGGTACACTAAAGGTATGTATTAAATATAAGAACATACCGATGTAGCGGATCTAGATGTCCTCCCGACGTCACCGGTCACCTGCAGGTGTAGTTTGACAGCCTCCACGCCGGATCGCTTGGTTCGCTCGCGCGCCTCAGCAGCCGTCTCGAGGACACCAGCACTGTTCGTCTGTCGCTTTCCACCGCGTGAAATCTCCTGCTTCACTCCCTTTTTGTCCTGCTTTCCCCGAAAATCCTGTTTCGCTCGACGATCGCGTGTCTTCATCTTAAAGAATATCCAAAGTTCATTCTCACGTTTCACTAAAACATTGACCGATATGTTCACTAACGTCGAATACAATCCAATCGGAAGCTGGGTTGAGATAAGATATTTGTGTTGAAGGTGAAAGAGCTTAGATAAAAAATGCTACACAAATCAAGTGTCTGTCTACGTGACAGAAAAGGTCCTTTATGTTAGCACCTCGAGGTGGTCACGTAGAGTCCTTGAACCGGCGCGGGAGCGTGGTGACGGCGCAGGCGCGGGCGTGCGGACGTGTGTTTCAGTATTTACGTTTGTGGAGATGAAGTGGTCGCCGTCGAGCGTGGGGCGGCCGGGGTCCGCTCGGACTGGCGCGGGCGCAGCGAGCGCGCGCCGCTCTCCTGTGTCGCTTGTTTGATCTCCGTTTGTTAATTGAAGAGGTCTCGTATGACACTATTAGATGAGACGCTATCACAACATCATTAACACTAATGCACAGCACAATAATTGTATTTAACCTAGAAAATGTTTAAAACATCTCTTTAATTTTGTAAACATTTAAATAAAAGGCTACGGTACTAAAGTATGCAACGAACATATTCTAGTTGTATGGTGCTTCATTAAAAAGTTATATGGTTTAAGAACTTTATTATTTCTCATTAAGATTTAACAATAATTCACTTACTGAGAAACGAAATTAAATGTTTACCAACGTCCTAAGCCTATACATCTGCTTACCCAAATTCGTGGGTGAGTCAAGTTATATAACCCAGTACCACCACTTTGAGTTTTGAACTTATGTACAAATTGATTATCGTGTCGATACAATTGAAAGTTTCCTAATAAACTAATTTTATTTTCACATAAAAAGTAAAATTCATCAAATCCACATAAAAAAACTTCTCGAGGTAACAGTGTCGCCATCTTGCTAGAGTCATACACAACTTATCGCGGCAATTATTTTATCTTCCGGTACGCAAACTACTTCAAGTGAAAATATACTTGTTAGTTCTGGAAAATCCCAACAGATGGCGTTAGTGTGTGCAAAAATGTCTGTAGAAGTTACACTACGTGTTCACGGAATATTTTTAAGATTTAGTAAGAGGAAATTACACAAGATAGCGATGGTTTCATTTGATTACAGCGTAGTCAATGGGTCAGTGTACGTCTATAGCCGCTTAAATAAATCATGGTCAGGGATCTAGCGAATTTGCATCTTTTATTTCTCAGTTGGCTTGTAATCATAGAAATCTTACTTGAATGTAGTGAATACAGAATTATTATTGTTAAGTTCAATGAACAGTTGAACTTAACAAAAAAGGACAATGTATAGTTGTTCATTGAATTTTACAATATCAGAAAGGGCTTTTAATAACAAAAAAACAGGCTTTTAATACAAAATTTGCTTGCAACTTTCTTAGATATGCGATAGAACATTCAACCAGAATGATGGTGTAGTGGTTTATATTAAAAATAATTTAAGAACATTAGTAGATGAACCCCATTTTCTAGACTGCAACTGCTTAGTAATTAAAATTATTCCCGACACAGTAATTATGGCTATTTATAGGCCTCCATCCCAAAGTATTAATGGGTTTTTGGATTCCCTTAACAGTAACTTAGGAAAATTATCTTCGTTTAAAAATATCATACTGGTAGGTGATATCAACATAAACATTGCTGCTGAAAAAATCGATACTCATTCACAAAATTACCTTAATATTTGCTCATTTCATGGACTGTTACCAGCTCATTATCACCCGACCCACCAGAGCGGCTCTTGTCTAGACCATATCCTTATAAAATCGAAAAGTCCATCCAAAACATTGGTTACTAATTCGTCACTTACCGATCATCAAGCTGTTTTACTAACATTGCAAATATCTTCACCTAGAAATAACTGCATGCGTAGCTATACTAAACTCAATATGACGAATCTCGAAACTGACTTACGAGGTATTAATTTTGACCCCGTTTACAATTCACATGATCCAAATGTTTCTCTACAATATTTTGTCGATTTGTTACGATCTACGATAAGGAAAAATACATTTACGAAAGTAATACCTAGAAAGTATAGTAATATAAAACCTTGGATTACGCCTGGACTTGTTCGCTGTATCAGACATAGAGATAAACTACACCAAAAATCTAAAAAAGCACCGGATAATGAAATATTATCGAGTATTTACAAACGATATAGGAATTTCTGTAATAATCTGTTAAAAAAGCTAAAAAACCAATATGATCACAGTCAACTACAGAAAGCAGGTAAAAACAGTAAACTTATGTGGAAATTCATAAAAACTAACACTATTAGGTCAAGAAATCCCGAACCGGCGCTAGATCTTTTATCTTCGGAGCTAAGCCCTACAGAATCAGCAAATAAAGTTAACAACTTCTTCGTTAACGTAGGAAAAAGCTTAGCAGAAAAAACCTTATTATCTAATAGACCTTTTGCCATTCAAAGCCAAACTAAGACATATGCAGCACGAAACTCTTTTGTCTTATTAGATACTGATGTTAATGAGGTAGTAAGCATAATAGATGGATTAAAGGAAACTTGTGCCGTAGGATGTGACGGCATACCTAATAGCATACTCAAAAGATTTAAATACATCATTGCCCCTCCCTTGACTCACATTTATCAGTTATGTTTAACAAAAGGAATATATCCTAAATTGCTTAAAAAAGCCGTAGTCACCCCTGTGCTTAAAGCTGGAGACAAAAATTGTGTTAATAACTACAGGCCAATTTCAGTTTTAACAGGCCTCTCAAAGATTTTGGAAAAAATTATAAACAGTAGATTAGTAAAATTTCTTGAAAGTAATAAATCACTCTCTGATCATCAATTTGGTTTTAGGCCGAAACGATCAACAAGCCAAGCTGTTCACCAACTTACAAATTTTATAAGCACAAACCTGGATAACGGCATGTACACTATAGGGATATTTTTAGACCTTGCCAAGGCTTTTGACACAATTTCTTGTACTTTGCTTTTGAACAAGCTGGAAATGCTGGGAATACGGGGAGTACAATTGCAACTATTATCTGATTACCTAACTGACCGCCATCAGTGTGTAAAAATAGGTCAGTGCATGAGTTCTGAACTAAAGAACACCTGTTATGGAATCCCACAAGGAAGTATTTTGGGTCCTACCTTGTTCTTAGTCTATATAAATGACCTGTGCAATTTGACACTCCAAAAAGGTGTAATTATCTCATATGCGGATGACACAGCTCTACTGTTCGCATCTAATTCAAAGGCCGAAGTCTATGAGGTAGCACAGAATGGTTTTAATACTGTATCCAATTGGCTTCTCAAAAATCTCTTAACATTAAATACAGATAAAACCAAGTACCTATTATTTTCAATGAGAAACAATAATCCAACGCTTACTAACCTAATCATTCAAGCGCATAACAACTGCAATTTACATTATGCTGGCATTGCGTGCATTTGTCCCACTTTAGCTAAAACCGACCATACTAAATATCTAGGCGTCACGATTGACACAAATTTGAACTTCCGCAAACACATCGATTTATTATGCACCAGAGTACGCAAACTAATATACATTTTTAAAACGTTACGTAACATTGCCGACTTTAAATTAATTAGACAGGTTTATCTAGCTTTGTGTCAATCTATTATTACCTACTGCATAACGTCCTGGGGTGGTGCCGCTAAATCAATTATACTGCACCTAGAACGCGCCCAAAGAGCAGTTTTAAAGGTTGCTACTTTTCGTCCATTTAGATTTCCTACACATGAGCTTTATATGGCATGCAAGGTGCTAACAGTACGTCAATTATTTATTTTGAATGTAATTTTATTCCAACACACTGAACTTTATTTTAACCCAGTACCTTCTGATAGGAGAAGAAAAGATTTGGTTTGTGCTAACTCTCAGACTAAACATGCTTTTGCTAATAGATTTTATTTATTTTTAGGACCCTATTTGTATAACCAGTTTAACAGAGTGCTAAAGATGTATAGTTTAAGTTATAATAGGTGTAATTTACTAGTACAGGAATATTTGGCTAAACTCAATTATGCAGACACGGAAAAGCTACTAGAAATTTTAAAATAAAATCTAATCTACCTACCCTACCCTAATTATAAGTCTCTTCCTTTACCTAATTAATAATAGTCTCTACTTTATGTACTTTAATATTATTCGTAATTTATCTAAACATTACTGTATATTTTACATAATCTAGTTTTAAAATAATCTAACCAGTATACCTTCTTTTCAATTTAGCTCATATTACATTTATTGTTGTCTTCTTTTTAAATGTTTGGTGTAAATTGATGGCCTGAAACACAGGTTTTTCATAAACCTAGATCAGGCAGGTCTACATTACAGTTAGAATTTAACTTTCCTCGATTGTAATTAATGTAAATCTTATTTTTACTTTACTTTTACTTGAATAAAAAGTTTATTTATTTATATTTATTTATTTAGAATAAAATGCCATAAAGTTTCTCAAGAGTGTTTAGGTTTAGTAAATATCTGTGGTAAAATTAACATCGTATCATTGTAGTAGGTAATTGAAAACTTGAGAAAGTTATTCGATATTTACAAGTCATTTCTCTGTCCTTTTTTTTTTTTTTTGAGGATGGGAAATCATCAAATGACTCCTCCCGCTCTGGGTGGAGCAGGAGGGAGTGTCAGACTCTTACTGACTAAAACCCACCCGTGTTCCTTCCTTAGCCCTTTATGTTCCAGGGCAGCGGTAACCCTTTCGGACAATCCCGCTACCCTGGCAGGCTTCGGCCCTATCGGGCCCCGTCACTCATGCTGACATCTCTTTGAGGCGCGCGTGGAACACAAACACGCCGTCCGGCACGGGCCTGGTCCTGATCGGACGGTGAGTTACCCATTACTCACCGCCCGCAGGCCCGCGCCTACGGTGGCCGGGAGTCGTCACGCGGCTCCCGACGTCCGGAGCGTCTCCCGCGGCGGCTGAGGCGTGAGGTGCGCAAGGTGCGTTCTCTCGCCCACCCCGCCACCTCCTTCGCTAGCATGACTGCTTTTAATACTAAATTTGCTTGCAACTTTCTTAGAATAAAATGCCATAAAGTTTCTCAAGAGTGTTTAGGTTTAGTAAATATCTGTGGTAAAATTAACATCGTATCATTGTAGTAGGTAATTGAAAACTTGAGAAAGTTATTCGATATTTACAAGTCATTTCTCTGTCCTGTCCCTTGTTCACATACACAAATATAATTCATGGTGATTATTCGCCCACAGTGAAAGTGTTTAGGTTAGCTGCCATTAAAATTGATAGAATAATATCGAATAAAACATTAATCAATAAGAAAAATGTATATGTTTTGTGTATGTATGTATATATGTAAATGGTATACCACAAACTACCATCAGTATTGTCTCTCCTTTCCCTCTAAATCCATCTAAAGGTTGTCTTTAAAAGATCGCGTTTCGCGATAAGACCGCCCATTGTGTCAACCCTTGGAAAATTACTACATTTATATCTCTAATATTTTTGGTGTATACGTAATAAATAATATTCTATTCTATTAAATCAGTCAACTAAGTCTATCCCACTGCTGGACAAAGGCCTCTCCCAGGCTGCGCCACAACACCCTGTCCTCCTTTCGAGTCCTCTGTCCGAGCCACTTTTTTAAGGTCCATCTAGCTGGGGAGCGTCCCACACTACGCAAAATAAAACATAATTTTCGCAAAATATTTTATTGTCATTCATAATTAATCTGACTTACTTAAATATAAAGTAAAGCCAAACTTATTCTAAATATTTAAAAGTAATTAACAGATTATCATTGACTAAATCACTTTGAGATATTACTGCAATTATTTAATGACAGCGTACATCAACTATCAATATAGTGAAGTACTTTTCATTAACAGAGATTTAAGTTGACATAACAATAGTAATCTCTATATTCTAAATTAATTTTTCTCACACATAGCAATCATTTTTATTTTGACAGCCGATTTACAACTGAAATTTTTTAACATCCTAAATATACCCTCGAACAATCAAACTGAAAGCGATTGCTATTGCTAGCGTCAAGTAATTAAGCTTATCTTTTATTTTTAATATGGCGGATTAGGGTTTTAAGCTGGGGGATACACATGTCATGTTGCATGTCACTGTGAACTGGCATGTGTATTCCTGGTTTTACGCGGAGTGAGGAACATGGTACGTAGCCTAGCATGGGCGTATTTTTATCACGTGATTTTTTTCCGCGCACTGGATTTACTATGCTCTGCTTAGCGCCGAGAGTTGAATATCTAAAACTGTGTTTTTCTTTGTCGTGCTGAGATGCGCTCTGTTGGATTTAAAAACCCAGTGCGCGAAAACTAACGTCGGTACAAGGACCTTTTAGCGCGTGACCAATATCGGAACTAACGTCGCCATCTTGTTTTTTTAATACAACTTCTGCGACAATTTCTGAAAATCTTTACCAACAACGCCCCCCCGTCAATGTCAAACAGGCGCCAAAAGATCCTTCTAGAATCCTTAAATGTCACAGTATTGTGGTCGAAATTCACATAACCTGTTATAATCTCATACACGTTCACTTTGAACCTATAGGTTCTCTAATCAGAGATGAGAGATGGTCTATTGATCGGTATATGGCATGGAGTACTTCTTCACAATAAATAAACTATTTGATAATGAGATCCTTTGCTTGATTATCTTCAGTTATGATTCGGTTTCTGAAACAAAAATAGTAACCATTTAGCAACACAGTTGGTTTATACTATTACAAATTCATGAAAATCACAATATCTCATAGTACGTTAAAGGGACAATTTTACAAAATAAGGTGTACCTACATAGGTTACAAGATGATTTTGACATTAAAAAACATCATGGAAACGTCGGGAGGAGACGCCCTGTATAGACATATAGTGACCTTATTGGTGATGTTCTTCAGGAATATCAGATGCGTAGTACCAGTAGGTAGGTTTCGAGTACGAAACCGGGAGGGCGTGAGTGAATGACCAGAAGGCCAATTCTCGTAACCTAAAACGTTCAAAATCTAGTCGCAGTCTCATCTCGGTGACAAACAAATGTCAAAAACCTGTCAACATGTAGGGAAATTAGAGGAATTTTGACAGATTGAGACTGAGATCAGAGGGGCGATTCTCGTAATTTTAAGAACGTTCACAGTCTGATCTCAGTTTCAATCTGTCAAAAAATACTTCTAATTTCCCTACATTTTGACAAGTTTTTGACATTTGTTTGTCGCCAAGATGAGACTGCGACTAGATTTTGAACGTTTTAAATTACGAGAATTAGCTTTCTGACTGTGAACGTTCTTAAAATTACGAAAATTGCCCCTCTGGCGTATGAACGTAAACCAGCAAAAGGAGTATGTAAGGACGTTCTGTAGTTTCTGCTTGCCCCCATGGGACGAAGGCGTGAAAATGTGTATGTGTATGCTAATAATAAGTCAGTGTACAGCTACCACAACACCGTACCGCAGTAAACTTGATTTTGGAACTAGTCTGTTATACCTACAGTTTACCCGTTCCTATGGACTGGAAAAAGAAAACAAAGGAAAACTCAGAAGGTGATACTTTTTAACTTTTCTTTTACTTTCAGTTTAACGTGAAAGTTTTTTACTTCTAACAATGGAAATTGGGTCAAACTTTCGTAACTATTTAATTTAACCTTATTGTATCGTACATTTGTAGGTATTATTACTTCCTGAAAGGTCCCGAAGCAATGTATTTTAAGTAAAATGCTGTAATAGTTGAGCTTCAAAAATTGCAATGATGCAAAAGTATTTGTTGGATCTTTGCCAACGAAGATGTTAACAACTCGTTCCCTCCTTAACTTTTGCCATTTGTAAAGAATCTTATGGCAATTGGCAGATTTGATACACACAGTATTAATAATTTTATCAGGCTACTTTCCATGATTTAATTTAAAATAATTCGAAGACATGTGACATCTACGAACCTGCACTGGGCCCGCGTGGTAGATTATAGCCCACTCCCTCGTGAAGAGAGGAGGCCTGTGTTCCAGCAGTGGAAACATTACAGGATATTTGGCCTTATGCTATTCAAAATAATCTGTTTAAAATTAATCATTGCTACTGCTAAAGGCAATGCTTTAATTTTAAATTGTTTAGGGTCACACTCACGTCCTGGAAGGAATACATCAAATTACAAGTCACCCTGTATACTCGTTTATTTATTTATTTTAAATAGAACGGCCGAAGTCAATTACACTATTAGAACCTAATAATATAATTTATTTAACACAGTCATGCATTCTTCTCACAAAAATTCAAACATTCTGACAATATCATCTTCCATTCATTCGCAAATATATCGAGATCTGTGTTTGAGTCCAGGAGAGCGTTAATAGCGGCTAATGTCCGAGGAATAGGTGACTTGGAGTGTGCCACGGTACGGCAAGTTGGAACAGCCAGTAAGCGGTGTTTTCTGCCACGACAGTAATTGTCTGGGACAAATAGATTGCAGATTTCATTGTGGAGACCAGGAACATCAATAATTCCCCTAAGAATTTTAAATATAACAGTTATCTGATCGCGCGACCGTCTTATTTCTAGAGAATTGAAACTTAAGCAACCCAACAGGAATTTAGCGGGATACAAGAGAGACTCGTACATATTCCTCCCCTCCTTCCAACAAAGAAAAACATAATTACCGTTTTCACATTTTTTATGTTTCTCCTTCAGCAGTATGGGTCCTAAATGGTTGGTGAGCAGGAAGCCAATGGGCGTCGTGATCAATATGGCCTGCACAATGAGCCACATGAGATGTTCTGCGTACTCGATCCGCACGTCATCAGGGTCGCCACGGGCTATTAGCGCGTTTATTGCTACTGGACATAACACCGCCTGAAAAATAAAAAAGGAGGTTTTAGAATGAATTCAGCACGTGATTACGCACCCCCTAGAGAAGAAACTTTTCGTCGGTTATTAAAAAAACCAACTGTTTCATACAAAAATGTATGGAACAGCAGATTATTTCTTTATAACCTTACAAAGTGCATACTGGTTCAGATATCAAGGAAATCGATATATCCTCTCATCATCATAATTAGCATTAAGAACCCCATTGCTGGACATAGGCCCGTCCAATTTCCATTTAACCCGATCCTCGGCAACTAAGTATCCTATTAGACGGGCGAATAGTTATTGTTTGATCAAGCCTATAGTGATGTGCATTCTCCATGTTCTCATACTATCCGACTCGATTTCTGAATGTGATAACGAAATCGATCATTTCGGATAACACATCTCTATCGGATAACAGGTTGGTTAAATGTATGAGGCTCACACCTCCTCTGATGAAGGTAGGTATTGTTTGAGTCTGGGGTTGGTCACTATACAGTCAATAGCCCTCTACCGTAGACAAAAGGGATAATGAGGTAAGATCCTGTGGTGGTGTACAGGATTTTGCCTTGTTGTATCTTTTTGCAACTATGTGTAATATGGCATGCAGAAAGATTCACTTTGGTACCTATCTACAAAACGGAGAGCTACATTATTCGGAGATCCTGAATGGTGTAATTTTTACTCCAAAAACCCTCAGTCGCAACTAAGTTGTACTTTAAACCAGCACCCTAATTACGTGTGTGTTACGTAATTAGGGTGCTGGTTTAAAGTACAACTTAGTTGCGACTGAGGATTTTTTTAATCACAATCTGAATCATTTTGAAGGATATTGCTAATCCATTATTATCATTACGTTTGAAAAAATATCCGCTCAATAACGTAAATACGCAATGAATGGTGTTGTAATGTCAAAATAAAGCCGTTGTTACCGTTAGTGAGTTACCAATTACCCCGCAGCCCTAGCATACTTGGCTAAAAGGATGAAGACTACAAATAACTTCTCAAGTACTATCTTTATTATTCACTACGATATGATTAAAGGTTATTGACCTGGGAGTGAACTTTAGGTGACGGGTCAAGGATCCATTAAGAAGGAAGGATTAACTCGAAGCGATGTCCCCACTCACTGTTCATTATCCGAAACAATATTTAAACTACATTTAAAGCGGATTTGATGTTTACTAAAACATTTTTAAAATTATAGTGGCGCAAGGGATTTGAAACTGGATAGGTGCCAATATGAGTTTTAATGCTGAAAATGAAAATATTAGAAGGAAAGAAGGCTCTAGAACTCGAGGGTGTAATCGCCACCAGGCAACGTGCAGCGAACGGGAGTGATTGATTGTTCTTTTTCGTTTGTCACTGATCGTTCATTTTCTTTGTTAGAAGACGCCTTAAATATATGTTTCCACTGCTAGAACACAGGCCTGCTCTCGGCGAGAGGGAGTGGGCCGTAATCCACCACGCGGGCCCAGTTGGTAGATGTCACATGTCTTCGAATTTTTGGTTCTAGAACACCTCCCAAAATTTTCCTTCACCGTAATGAGAGCAGTGGTGATTAAATAATTTACACAAGGTAAAGCGCCTGGCTGGGTTCGAACCTACGACTTACAACTCGTAAGTCGCGGCCGTTACCACTGGGCCACCACTGCTCAAAGAACATTTATGAGGTTTCACATAAGGATTTGGATAAAAAGTGTTTAGATACATACCTCTACAATGGACTTGGGCATCCAAGTGCAGCAGACAAACAACCTCTCCCTTATTGATAACTTGAAGCACACGAGGAATGCGACGGTCAGTCTGACTGCTAGACAAACAAAAAGTATACCGAACCCCACAAGCATCACTTTCGATATATCTGACTGTATCTGCAATAAAACAAGTCACATTATTACTTTGTACTGAGAACGCTATAGGAGCTTAGCCTTTATAACAGTGATATATTATCGTCTGGCATAATAATTATTTTTATCATAAAGAGGGAGCAACGTTTAAATACTTTCACATAGGTAATAATTAAATATTGTGCCAATTAAATACTTGATTTATGGTTTCATAAATGATTATGTTGAAAATAATCGCAGTTTGTATTCAGGTTATATTTTGATATCCAATAATCTTGTTAAATCTTTTACGATTATTTATAGCCCATTTATTAGATTTAAATATGTACGGAAGGGCACTCCTTACTGAACTGTAATGTACATTATAAATACACAATCGTAGAAAAATGGAAATGAAACTTTAGTTCTAAACAATGAAAGACTTACGTACGCATAAGGACATAGGTATCTACACTGCTACAAGGATTTATTCTGTTGGTACTTGAAAGACATCAGGGGTGCAATATTGGTAAACATTTGTGAACTTTTTTGCAAGAAAACAAGATGGCAACGTTAGTTCTGATTTCGGCCACGCGTCAAAAGAACCTTGTAGCACTTTATGTGGAAAGGTTTGTTACCCTTTCCACGTTTTAAAGTGTGGTTTAAGCCTGTGCAAAAATTAGACGCATTGTTTAAAATTTGAAGCCAGAAGGAATCGTAATTAATAAACCTTTTTCCACTGGCATGTATTTATGTGCGCAGCGCTTCTATTTACCTAACTCCATTTAATTAGCTTCTGTAAATAATCAATATACGTACCACGAAAAAGGTTCCGGTGTAGGCAAAGAGGGCTGGCTCGACCGCTGACCACATGACGCGGTACGCGGTGGAAGCAGGGTTGTTGTTCAGTTTCCAGCCGGCCTTCGCCCAGTGCCGCGCCGCTATTGCGTTGCATGCCAATACTGCTATACCACCTGAAAGCATGATCATTTTAGGGTTAAGGTTTATTAGGAGACGAATTTTCAGCCACTAGACTCGCCACTAGATAATTAAGCTAAATAAGATTAAAAGAAACCATCGTAAGAAAAAAAGCTTTTCTGAAAATAGAAAAGCAAATCATATTTTGTTTTTCTAGTTTTGTAAAGCTTACAGAAAATACTTTTCGTAACATCACGCTTGTCATTCCCGAAGGGTTAGGCAGAGGTGTACTATCTTTATTAGAGGAACCAACAACATTTACAGCACTGTTTATCATTTAAATTAGGGAAGTAGCCAAAATTGATAACCAATATTTGCACAATCGTTATCACAAAATTGTCTAGTTATTGTCCACATTGATGACTCACGCTCAGGTGACTTTTCTTCAAGCAAACATGACTTTTATTCTTTGTACAATAAAACATCGTATACTTTTCGATCTTAAAGTAAACAAGGCTTTGGTAAACATAATATAACCTGCCGGTTTACATAAAAATGCACGAGCAACAGTCCCGTGGTTTTCTAAAATATTATGTTTTCTCGTGATATTAAATCACTGAAATGAAAGATGTTGCAAAGACGGGCATGAGAAAAGTCAGCTGTTCGAGGCACAGAAAATAAGGCAGTAACTCAACTAAAACTATCATATAGTAGATTATTAACCAAGAGGATAAAGCAGTGGCTTCTGTCGCGGGTGACAATTTAAATCGCGAGCGTAACGAAGGACTCGAGGTTTACTCCCGAGCGTAGCGAGGGTGTTAAAAACTTAAATCACGAGCGAAGCGAGGGATTTAAGACGAGTCCTGATTGTAGCGAGGGATTTAAGTGCACCCAAGACTAAGACAGCTTTATCACCGAGGAAAATACTCTACTTTTCATCCCACCATCTCGGAAAGAGTATTTTTAATCTTCAATATCTGAGTGGAAAAGCCGTTTTTATTCTCTAGAGGATAAAGTAAATTGAATTTAGAACATCGTGTGCACTAAGTTTGTGAATTAAAAAAAACATCATACAACTTTTTTTTAATTTGTTAAAAACTCAGACTCGGAACCTTCTTGGTGTTCTTTTTAGGGTTCCGTAGCCAAATGGCAACGGAACCCTTATGGATTCGTCATGTCTGTCTGTCTGTCTGTCAGTCTGTCTGTCTGTCTGTCTGTCTGTCTGTCCGTCCGTATGTCACAGCCGCTTTTTTCCGAAACTATAAGAGCTATATTGTTGAAACTTGGTAAGTAGATGTATTCTATGAACCGCATTAAGATTTTCACACAAAAATAGAAAAAAAACAATAAATTTTGGGGGTCCCCATACTTAGAACTGAAACTCAAATTTTTTTTTTCATCAAACCCATACGTGTGGGGTATTTATGGATAGGTCATCAAAAATGATATTGAGCTTTCTAATATCATTTTTTTCTAAACTGAATAGTTTGCGTGAGAGACACTTCCAAAGTGGTAAAATGTGTGTCTTCCCCCCTGTAACTTCTAAAATAAGAGAATGATAAAACTAAAAAAAATATATGATGTACATTACCATATAAACTTCCACCGAAAATTGGTTTGAACGAGATCTAGTGAGTAGTTTTTTTTTAATACGTCATAAATCGTAACGTAACGGAACCCTTCATGGGCGAGTCCGACTCGCACTTGGCCGGTTTTTCAATTTGCTTTGTACGCGGTTCTTTACGCGGCATTTTTGCACGTCATTGTTAAACCTTATATTAAAAACAAGAAACTTGAAAACAAGTGAAAAAACTAAAATGAGTGATTCTAGCGACGAGGAAGTTTGCTTGACGCCAACAGAATTGACTGAAACTGTTAATAATGCGCAAATGAGCTTTCTCCCTCAACAATCACGCGAGAAGTATTTAAAACAGTACGATATGTTCAACACGTGGCGACTAGCAAAAGGAGCCAAAACTTTCTCAGAAAACGTTTTGCTGGCATATTTTATAGAATTATCCGAGAACAAGAAAGCAAGCACTCTGTGGAGTACGTATTCGATGCTAAAAGCAACAATAAAGATGAAAAAAGACAAACATATCGATACCTATCCTAAATTAGTGGCATTTTTAAAAAGAGCCTCATCTGGTCATCAACCAAAAAAATCGAAGGTTTTCACAGTATCTGATATTGAAAAGTTTCTTAACGAAGCACCCGATTCCGTATATTTGGCGGCAAAAGTAAGTCAGTTGCACATTCAGTATCTACTTAAGTATATTAATCTCAATTAAATAGTATACTTAGTAGATGTTGATAGGCATAATTATGCGTTCATATCAATTTTATTCATTTATCTACTACAATACTCTTTACGTTACAGGTTGTTCTTATTATTGGTATAAACGGAGCATGTCGAACTAATGAACTAACACAACTTAATGTCAAAAACATTGAGAAACATTCAGATGACTTACCTACTATTAATTAATTTACCTAATACAAAGACAAAAAGAGACCGCAACTTCGTCATTCGCAAGGAATACGTAACGATTGTTGAGAAATATCAAGCCTTACGCTAACACTCCAATCAATCGATTTTTTCTACAGTATCGCAATGGAAAGTGTGTTAGACAGCCTATGGGTACTAATAAAATTGGCAGTATCCCACGAGAAATAGCAACATTTCTTGAACTTCCAGAACCCCTGTTGTACACGGGTCATTGTTTCCGACGAACTTCAGCCACACTTTTGGCTGATTCCGGAGCTGATCTCCTGTCCCTTAAGCGCCACGGAGGCTGGAAGTCCAATGCAGTTGTAGAGGGATAAATAGAAGATTCCATCCAAAATAAGTCTAAAATATGTGAAGGCATCGTAGGAGCCATTACACTGAAAGAGCCTCAATCGGATCCTTGGACTGGCCCTTTTACATCAAAAATAAGCCGTTATGAAACACCTAACCATCTCCCTCTCTCTCCAACATTCACGCCAAGGGAATCCGATGAATCGGTACAACTATTAAGTATGACAGATAGTTTACCGAAAAACAGTACACAAGTGACTAACACCAATATTACAGTACCAAACAAAAAAAAATACATTCAATTTAAATAACTGTAGCAACGTTACTTTAAAATTTTCTTAATTATACCTTAGTATTATTTTGTTATAATTTAAAGATTATTCTGTAATACTTACCTGTCATAATGTAGTAATTAATACCTAAACTGAAATAAAAGTGTACCTATCTTGTGATTGTAAACGTTTTTTTTTGCATTTAGTCATTTCCTCGCTGAGGTGGAATGAAAAGTTACGTGTTGCACTCGAGTGCAAAGATTTTTCACCTCGTGCTCTTTTGATTCCCTCGCTAACGCTCAGGATTCTAATTTTGAATCACTCGCTACGCTCGTGATTCAATTTTAGAATCCTTCGCTTGCTCGGTCATCAAAATTGAACACGCGGTTAAAAAGCAACTTTGCACTCTTGTATAACAAATAACTATTATTAGTTTTATAATGTTACGATATACTTACATTATAAAACTAAGTTGAGAAAGGTTAGGAAATAGAAAATATAT
Organism: Apamea anceps; assembly: GCA_951799955.1. Classification (NCBI taxonomy): domain Eukaryota; kingdom Metazoa; phylum Arthropoda; class Insecta; order Lepidoptera; family Noctuidae; genus Apamea; species Apamea anceps. The sequence goes on along the minus strand of OX637505.1, from coordinate 10,401,324 downwards.
AAATATTTATTGTCCAGGTAATACAGTAAGCAGTTCACAGGTTAACACCAAGTTAAAACGGCATGAGTGGCTTAAAATATTACCTACAGCTAGGTTACAATATGGTATTTGCTAGTGAGCCCCAAACTAGACAGTTAGTCTGTATCTTGGGGTTCAAATGGTCAATGTTAAAAGCGAAATCTTATTTTAACGTAATTTTACATTTAGTTTGAACTAAAATCGTGGGAATGTGATAAAACTTTTTTTTTTTTTTGGTTTAGCGATTGACTGCTGCGCTGCGTGTCGCGGGTTCGATTCCTGCATGGAACAAATATTTGTATGGCCTACAAGTAGTTGTTCCGGGTCTGGCTGTTTGTGTATGTGAGTTTAAATGTTTGTAAACGCACCCACGATACAGGAGAAATTCCTAGTGTGGGCAACGTAATTGAAAAAAAAAAGAAAAAAAAATGTGATAAAAGCTTGTAACATATTATGATTGAAAAGCTCCGCTGAATCCTCGCTGCAGCACTCTGTCGAGTTTTCGTATATCCGTAATGCAGCTTATTTGCATTTGAAAAAGAAACATGGTTCGAACACCACCCATTTTACATGCACTCGTTTAAACATACCTATAGCAAAAGCTCTTTCCTTCCCGCATTGTACTTCCGTGTTACGGAAATTCTAAATAAGGCCGTATGTTCGTCTAGTACTAGCATAATTAGCCTATAATGTTCCCACTGCTGGGACACAGGCCTCCTCTCTGTGAGAGGGACTACTATACTATTTATAGTACTAGGTCTCTTTGTTATTAGTATTTTCGTGAAGTACTTTTATTGGGATAACGGCAGGAGAATGATGATGATGACTTTTATTAATAAAGAATCACAATTTACTATCACCACACTATTGTAAAGATATAAGGTGTGCAGAATGTGGAATATACAAACTGAGACTACGGGCTTCAGTGGGTGCACTAGAAGTATATTATTAATGCATCATTGAACGTTAAAACAGGGTAAACTGGTTGGGTTAGGTTAGGGGATCCCAAAATATTATCTTAGTAGTAGCACAGTACTAACTATAGTTACACATTTTACTTATATTACGTTTTTAATTACTATTTGCATTGATTTGCCGAGATTAAACACATTTTATCGCTCTTTGTCACCAAAAAGGTTACATTACTTTTTCATTCGACAAAAGCATAACAAAGTAATAGGTTACATTACTTTGTTATGCTTTTGTCGAATGAAAAAGTAATGTAACCTTTTTGATGACATTTGTATAAAATGCATTACTACTGGCTGTTGCACGTCTACAATAATTTGTATAAAGCCATTAGAGTGGTATTTAAAAAAAAAAATACTTTTATTTATGGTTTTCACATGAAAAAGTAATAATAATAAATCTGTGGCCCGGCTGGCAAGTTGGCGGTGACAAAAATTTTACTCCGTATATTTTCTAGTATTTTTCAAACATTAATAATTATTTTGGAATAAAAAACCCTGACCACCCCGGTAGCATGGACCCTGTTCCCGATACCAGTGGGCTACTATTTTTTATATTTTTATGTTTTTTATATTCTAATATTTAAAAATTTAATTTATATGTTTACTTTGAACTAAAGGAGATAATAATAATATAATTTATTTCGGACAATGTCCATATTTGGTTAGTAAAACAAATTGCTTAAAGCCTAGGTATGTTAATAAAAACAAAAAGTGTAACAATAATCAAATTAATAAATTAATTAACAATTAACCAATGAGTTAAAAATGTTAGTCAATTGCAATTGCGTGTACTCCTCTGTGTTTTTTTTTTTAATAAAAATAGTAACTGGAAACTGGCTGCTTCACGTCAAAACATTTGTAAAGGTTTATTTTTTTAAACTTACTTTTTATTTAACAAGGTGGATTTTTATTGTCAGCCTGTTTCAAACTTTTGTATTTTATTAAACCTTCTTGATTTTTTTGGAAATATTTCATTTTCCATATTTCATTTATGATTGCTTATTTCATTAAGGGCTGATTGTTCCAACGCCAGATAATTTTATTCGAGGACTAATTCTGAAATTTTGGGTCTGTCCCACTAGTCCCATTGACCCAGTCCCATGGTGGGACAAGTGGGATTATATGTCCCACTAGTCCCATGGGACAACTGATACTAACATATTTTTAAAATCATGTCCCACTAGTCCCATGGGACAACTGATACTAATATATTTTTTAAATTATGTCCCACTAGTCCCATGGGACAGCGAGTACTGATTATAATGATTGTAACAGTGAATCAGCCAGCAGGGTAGGTACACCAGGTGCATGTGAAAATGTCAATTTGACTTTACACTGCAAGAACCGATTAATGAAGGAGAAAGGAAGAGTTTAAGTAATCTTATATGCGTATTTATTTTAATTTTCTTATACTATTTAAAATTATAAACACTTTTCAGGCAAAAACAAACAGTTTCAATTTTCCAGTTTTAAATTTTTAGATTAAAAAAAAAAATCGTTTTAGATCATTTTAATGCAGTTTTTCCAAAAAAATGCCCTACTGCACAGTAGAGCATTTTTTTGTTAATATTGTGCAAAGAACTGTTAAAAACGTTTTTACGTTATTTTAAATAAAGTTTCTGAGACCTGCCTTACATATTTCCTCAGTCTCTTTTTGGTATGTTACCCTGTTTACATATTTCCTCATTATAGTCTCTTTGACAATTACTCTTCCTTATGTGACGTTGTCATAATATGACTTGGAAAAACAAAAATAACTACTGTTATATTTGTTATTGTTTTGAAATTAAAATAGTTGCAAAAGAGTCATGCAAGCTGATTTCAATATAATCAAAAGAGGCCGAGGGAGGGTATTACTCAATTCTGGATATGAATTTTACAAACACGAAACATATGTTCGGAGTTTCAATATGGTCTTGTAAAAAACGCAAAATGACGAAGTTAACTATTATAAGAAAATTAAAACAAATATGAATTTAAGTTTTACTTTGCACAAACGTACAAACTCGCCTCTTACCGACACTTGAAGAATGGTTCCCAGATGGTGAGAAATCCATGTTTATGCATGATTCAGCGCCATGCCATAAAGCCAGAAGCGTTACCAAGTTCTTGGCAGACCACAGCATTCCAGTTTTACCTTGGCCTGGCAATTCTCCTAACATGAACCCCAAAGCGAAATAGCCAAAGAAATTATAATGACCAAGGTCAGACTTATAAAAAAACTGATTAAGATTTGGCACCACAATCCTAAAATAAGAGAAAGTGCCATAAACTGCATAGAAAGCATGCGCAGGCGTATAGAAGTACTAATTGAGGCAAAAGGAAATGTCACTAAGTACTAAGTAATATTTCTTTTCGCTTATTTATTTACCTATAATTTTCATTATTCATATTTTTTATTTTTTTGTGTTTATTTTACTTCGTAAATAACTATTTTATATAAATAAAGCTTTTGTCATTCCAAAAACTGTGTTTTTCTAATTAATTCAAGACTATTACTTTACAAGTACCATTTTTTTGTGACTGACCCTAATAATTTGGCAACCCACTGTAAACTCTTCCTTTCTCCTTCATTAATCGGTTCTTGCAGTGTGAAGTCAAATTGACATTTTCACATGCACCTGGTGTACCTACCCTGCTGGCTGATTCACTGTTACAATCATTATAATCAGTACTCGCTGTCCCATGGGACTAGTGGGACATAATTTAAAAAATATATTAGTATCAGTTGTCCCATGGGACTAGTGGGACATGATTTTAAAAATATGTTAGTATCAGTTGTCCCATGGGACTAGTGGGACATATAATCCCACTTGTCCCACCATGGGACTGGGTCAATGGGACTAGTGGGACAGACCCGAAATTTTGACAGTTATTTCATACAAAGACTGTCAAACGTCAATTTTATTCTTCGAATAAAAGTTATCTGGCGATGGAACAATCAGCCCTTAAAATAATAATTTTAATTATTATATTGACTCGTTGAATTTGGAAATAGAAGAAATGTCATCTATTTCCATTTTCAATTAGCGGTGTTCAAGGCGGTGCCGGTGCAATGGAGATGCAATCCGTCATGAACAGGTTCAGTCTTTCACGTCGTCACTACGAAATTGAGATTTCGTACTCGTAGTAGGTACAACATATTTCGTAGTATCGTATTGAGATGTGGAATTACGCACAAAAGGCATATACTTTATCCGGTATTCCTATGTATGTAGTCTAAAACAGCAATATAATTATAACTAAGTTTATTTGTAATTACTGGATATTTCAGTAAGAGAATAAGTTTTAATCTGGGTATAGTATAGGTAATAAACTGTCGCTCCAATTGGTAGGTATGTTGAACCCTTTTAAGCCCCGCGCTTTTCCTGCAGAAGATTATAATGTAAAAATAGTACTGACGCAGTACAGTTAAAGTTATTAACATATACATTTTTAATCAGCTGACCAGTGGTGGCTCTCTGTGGTAATGGCCGCGACTTACGTATTGTAGATCGTGGGTTCGAACCCAAGCAGGCACTTTACTTGTGTGTAAACTATTTCATCACCATTGCTCTCAAAATGGTGAACGAAAACATCGCAAGGAAACAGGCATGCTCTTGAACCAAAAAATCGTAGACATGTGTCATCCACTAACCCGCACTGGGCCCGCGTGGTGGATGTTGGCAGTCTCTCTCACGGACAGGAGACTTATGTAACAGCAGTGGGAACATTATAGGCGGATTATGTAAAAATTTTAATCTGTAGAAAGAAAACCCAAAACACACATTACTTAACTAAAGAATGTAGGTACTAAGTAGTGTCAATTCTTTAGTTGTTTGACTTTGGTTGCGATGTGCGAAGTTCTTAGTGCCTCGTTACGTAGTGGTCGTGGTTATATTATGATCGTGAAAACCGTTTTGTTGGTCAAGTGACCATCAGACTGCGGAAGTTCGTGTCACTTTTTTTATTAGATTTTTTGGCAACACGCTGCTTTTATCTGTTTTGTATATAGCAACAGGTCGCCCCTATCATATAGTTTTTTTTATTGTGGACATTCTCATAGATACGCCACGACACGACTATATACTACAGGGCAAAGTGGAGAGGTATGTATCTGGTATTCAATAAAACTACACATTAGGTAATCCGATATTGCAGTCCGGGACCCAAGATCTCTAGTGGAACAATTAACAGTGCCAGTCCTGGTACGTATTTAACACCTTCCATAAACTTAATAAAACGGAATCCATAATAGGTATCACCGTACGTTACTTAACAATTATTTAAGTGGTGCCATACGTACCTAATTACACCATTTATACATGACTTATGAGTTGTAGGTCGTGAGTTGGAACCCAGCCAGGCACTTTATTTTGTGTAGGTATTTAATTTCATCACCATTGCTCTCAAAACATGACGGATGTCTTAGAACAGAAAAAAATCGAAGACCGCACTGGGTCCGCGTTGTGGATTATGGCCTATTCCCTCTCACAGAGAGGAGGCCTGTGCCTCAGCAGTGCGAATATCATTGGCTAATTATGTACTTATACTGTATATTATAAATGTATGTCGTTTTTCGTGTCTGTCTGTGTGATCGATTCTTCTATACTAAGCAACAGATTTTTATTCGGTTTTCACCTTAATTTATTCCGGAAGGCCGTTTATGCGTTTCCTAACTAATATTATAAATGCGAAAGTAAGTTTGTTTGTTTGTTACCTTTTCACGCCTAAACCTCGAACCGATCATCCTGAAATTTTGCATATACGTTGTCAGGTGTACAGAAATGGACATAAGGTACCTTTCAACCCGAAAAAAAGTGCTGTTCCCGAGGAAAACCACAATATCGTTATTATGATAATAGATGACGCCACGTGTCTTTCGAATCATGATTGAATTATATTATTTTGATTGTCAAATTCTAAATTAACGCGAGTGAAGCCTCGGGCAAAAGCTAGGCTTACATTAAGGTAAAAAAGATACGTCGATGGTTTGTCAAGTCGTAAAAACCAGGCAGGGATCGATAGTTAAAACAATAAAACCGAAAAAAAGATAACTAACCTGTGCCACCCCACCCGAACTGCGTGGTAATGAAGCTCGCGAACAGCCCGCCGATCAAGACTAAGAGCACCCTTAACTCCATGACGTAAGCGTCTCGTGAGTGCGGCATGAACTTGGCGAGGCTGCCCCAGATGGCGCCAACAACTGCGCCCAACAACAGCGCACACGCCGCCTGCAACAACCGAAAGTTAGCCAACGTTCTGCTCAACTTATTAAGATAACTTTGTGCCTTTCGGTGTTTTGGTAAGATTTTAGAATTACCGAACTACTGAGATTTTCCGGTGAGTTGGATTGATGATGACTTACTGCTTATTTTATTGAAGTTAATATTTTTCGAATCTAAAAATCCGTAAACAAAATATACCTTCATGTTAGCATTCGTAAGTTAAAGGATAGGGTCTCCCTTGTTTCATCGAAAAGAAATTGCCAAATTATCACTTCCCAAAAAAATTTCCGCATAATTTCATTTGCCAAATTATTACTTAGCAAAAAATCTATTCACAAATAATCGTAACGCAAACCTAATGTTTGGCCAGTCAACGTTTAAACAGTGACTGGTTTACCAACTACTTAGTACTTTTACCAATTTTTATGTAGTTAATTATTTCAGTTGGAATAACTCATTTTACGTAAAATAAAATTTGCCAAATATTTAGTATCGTCAGTTTTCAATTTACCATTTCTATTCAGTCAATTGTTATAGTCTAACTAGTTCAGTCTCGGGTAGCCTGTTTTTTTTCATATTTTTTTTGTATAAATCTCGTCGTTTCTGGCACTCGCCGGCCGCTGCCACGGCATCGCTCGCTTCGCTCGCTCGGCTCGTGCGTAGGAGGTCACAGTTTTAACCTAACCTAACCTAACATTTTTTTTTAATAATTAACCTCGTCTAACTAGTTCGCTTCTCGACAGCCTGCTAAAAATAATCTCTTTTTTTCCTTATTTGTATGAAATAAATGATTATATTAAAATAAAATTGCATTTTTTTATTATATAATTCCCAAAAAATCTTATTTTTGCCTTTTTATTTTTTGACGTAACAAATCATTTGACCAAACGTTTAATGTCTAAAGATTGTTTGCTGTAATAAATCTGCCAATAATAATAATATGATAATATTCTGCCAAGTAAAAATTTGACCAAATGAAAATGTGCGTACTAAAATTATTCCAAACATTACATTGGTATAAAAAAAGGTTGCTAAAATTTGTTTGGGTACTGAAATTTTGGCAAAATCTTTTCGGCAAAACGGCAGGGTCCCTAAAGGATATGAGTAAGTTCATTGGCAAAAGTGACATTAAGATTGATAGCATATTATTTCTCCCACTCAATATTCTTGGACTGTTATAAAGTTCTATTACAATTAGCTTTTTGATATAGTAGGTAAATAACTCAGAAACTAGTACAACTTACCCTAGCGTACCGGTAGGCATCATCGCCGTCGTACATGATAAAGCTATGGATGACGCCGAACACGCCAACACTGAGAGCTGTGTCGGTCCCGCCCGCGGTACATATCAACTGCGGCCAGTTCTGACTGAGGTTCTTGCCGGCGGTCAGTCGCGTCACCGTCGGCATCAGGATAGCACATGACACTGACGCGTAGATCGATCCAAGAAGAAAACCTGAGGAGGAGAGCTTTGTGTTAGAGCCTTCAAGCATAAGCATAGCTTAATCAGCGTATAATGTTCCCACTGTTGGGATACCAAGCCTCCTCTCTTTGTGAGGGAGTGGGCTGTAATCTACCACGTGGGCCCAGTAGAGCCTACAAACTGCAAGAGAAATATCTAAAGTAGGCATTTTAATTAACAACTATCTATAAAATCACAGCTTTATATTTAAAGAAATTGGTGATGACGCACTAAATTCTTCATTGGATTGAGATATCTATACTGGTCTACATAAAGCGTTGATTTTTCAAGTACGATTATTCGCGTTTTTCAACGACGCATTGTTATAACAAAGAAGACGAAATACTGCGACGTATAAAACACTACGGTACATATTTACTTGTCCATTAGTATAAAGGCACCCGCAGACAAGCGCGATGTCACAGCGCAACACGATTCTAGTAGAACAATTTCTATGACTACTTCGTGAAAATTGTTCTACCAAAATCGCGTCGCACCGTCGCGTCGCGACGCGCCTGTCTCGTAAAAAATTTAAAGAACGGCATATAACATATTTCTTAAGCAAATAAAGAGTTCAAGCTAGCGTCAACAATAAATACAAAAAATATCATAAAGGTATCATTGAACTGTACCTTGACACTTTTTCTTTACATTAATAAATTATTGCATGGAAGCGTAAACGTTTACAGTGTCAGGCTTCAGTGAGCACTGTTAATATTATTCAGCAAATATAATTTACTTAAGTAAATTGAAGGCATGTTTATCTTTTCATATTTTACGCAGACGCACGTACGATAAAAATCCAATATAATGAAATCATTACACTGTCTGTGGATGTCCATGTTGATGTAGCGCGAAGTACATACGGGTTGAGTAAATAAGAGCGCGAAAGTAAAACAAAAAGTTGTCGTTGGAAACTTTTTCACTTTGATGCTTTGTCCGGAAAATCGGGCCGTGTAGGTACTCGTAATTACAGGTGTGCGCACGCAGCGGCGGCGTGCCGCTGGCGTGACGGTGGCGTGGCGGCTGCAGCGCGTCTCAATGGTGGGCTCTACGCGACACGTCATGCGGCGAAAAAGCATTCTAATCTTTTGCAATACCAGTTCCGCACCAGAATTTATTGAATTGGCTTTGTACCGCGCACACACCGCGCTCCATTGTGTTCAGCGTTCGTGACAAATTTTATTTTATTACACGGTTTGAGGTGTTTCGTGTTTTATCGAACGTTAGTTCGCGGTTTTTGCAGGCTAACGTTGATTTTTAATTTATTTTTTGCGTCGACTTGCCGCTTGCTAATAAATGGGTTGGTACGTTTTAATAACGGACGATGAGAGCGTTGATTTATCAGAACTAATGTGTGACACGTTTTGCTATAAATAGAACAGTTTAAAAGACATTATTGTTTAGCATCTGCTATTGAGTATCATTACCTCGGCGAGACATGAGTGTTCTTATACTTTGTTCTGTGAAATCGGATATAAAATATGTATGCTACTAATATAAATAGATAAGTCCATCAAAGGCTGATAAACAAAAAGGTTCTTGTTGGAATTCCTGGAAAAATGAGCGCTTTTGAAACGTCCATATTCTGTGAATAGTATAGAAAACCGTATGGTCCCCGGCTTAGTAATGGAATGATATTCTCTTTTTGTGGATAGCTTCAATAGGCTACTGAAAGTTTTGAGCAGGTAGTTAATTTACCTACTTTTAGCTGGATTGTTTTCGAGGATATTTGTGGTGGTTGGTTTAACTATTTATTTTATCTGGTATATATTTAAATGCGTAATAACGACTAATACGAGTACCACATAATATATTGTTTACTTTAGGATTGCAGTACAGCTTCCAACAGCGTCATAATGTAATGAATTCAAGTTAAATGAATGACGTAGCTTCACGTGCAAATCCTCCTTCCTATAATTTCTCTCACACACTTACACAAGTTTACGAAGAAGATATAAATTAATAACAGCCTTCATTGTATTCCAATTCCCACAATTTAGTATAATTATAGGTAAACTAAACTATATACCTAGAGTGACATGATAATTGGGATTTGCTCTGCAAATTCCGCACGTAGTGAAGGGTGCAATGTGCATTGTTTAAAAAATATAATAGAAAAGGCTAAAATGTAGCTCAAACGTCATTACTCTAACGGTATTTGTGGTACCTACTACCACAAATCATCGTCTGCTTAGCTTTTTCCCAACTATGTTGAAGTCGGCTTTCAGTGTAACCGGATGCAGCTGAATACCAGTATTTTACATAGAGCGACTGCCGATCTTCGCAAACCAGTAACAGGGTAACACGATACCCCTTGGCAAGACTGGTTGTCAGACTTTTGGGCTTCTGAGTACCCGTAACGACTGACAGCGGTCTACGAATGACAGCCGGGACAGGGTTTAACGTGCTTTCTGAGGCACGGAGGGGTTCGATATGCTATGGGGGATCACCATCCATGAACCGATTGCGGCTAGCGTAGTTCAACCTTCGAGCGACCCATGCGGTTGTTGTTATTTAGCCACGAGCCCCTTCCTACCTCACACCTACCTCAAATACCATTAGAACAATAACGTTTGGTTTAACATAAATCCTTCTAAGTTTCAGCTACATTGGAGACTTTAGCAAGTTCCTAAGGACTTATGAATTTGTATCCTGATATTCGCAATGAGCTAAGTTTATTTGTGATATTTTCACCAGTGAGCGATTTAAAAGGCTTCTATTATAAAGTTTATATTCTGGCAATAAGCTAGACAGTTTTCCTGGTATCAAATTGTGAGTCTTTAAGACTGGATTTAGACCTCTAAAATACTGGATTAGATTGGAATAGTTAGGAATAGGTATTTTACCCCAAAGCCAGGGATATCCAAGCAGCAAGTTCATGCATACAGCTAGAGTCACGACCTCAGCAGTCCATGGCAGCACTCCGAGTGAAGCCACCTGTTTCCAGTTCGTCTTCATATAGCCCAAGTTCCAGCCCAGAGAACCCTTACCCAGAATTATTACTGGGTATATTTTTCTGCAAGAAATGATAATGACGGTGATGTTATTTCTTCCTTTTACGGAGTTCCTAGAAAGACTAGTAGAAACTTTTATTAAAATTGATTTAATAAAAAAGAAATCATCGGTGTTGTAGTGTAAAATGAAATGAAATTTTATTATAATTGGCCATACTATCCTAAGTCAGTAAGTGTAAGTAAGTAAGTGTTTCTTAAAGTTATTAAATCGGTCATTTGGCTCACCTCATGAACCCATCAATTTCCGTGTAATGTCGCATATCGAGGTATCCAATATTTCGCGCTGTAATGCCCGTCAAGATGGCCGCCAACAGAGGTGGGAGCGTCGTCATCATCTGCAACACTTCTCCGGTGGCCCAGGCTATAGCAGCCACCACCGCTGGCCTGAACCACCGCCCGTTCCAACGCCACTCCTCCCCGAATGCACACCATAGCAAGCCCCATGACGCTAATCCTATGGATTATGGAAAAAAATATGTTAAAAGAGGGAAAAGTATTTCTTTTTTATATCTCTTGAACTTTTAGCATTGCAATATTATTCCTGACGAAATGTGGGTGTATTATATGTTTGTAGTACACCCCTGCCTAACACTGCGTGGGTTACAGGCATGATGGTTATGCTGTTTTGTTAATCCGGCTGTATTTGGTTGAAATTTTTGCATTTCCAAAACAGGGTAAGCTTTGGGATATGTATGTTCAATTGTTCACGCACATGATACATTATTCAGTCAGATGTTTATGCCAAAGCGTAGGCATGAATTAAAAAGTTTAAGCTTTTGTTGAACTTGTTACAGCGGCTTTGTTACGGCTTAACGGAAAATCTGATTGACTATAGTTACCCGTATACTAGACAATATTGTGTAATAATTAACGATGAATGGCTGTTATCAGAGTTTTATCAAGGTTTAAGCACAATTGTTAGTTTACTTCGTGACTTAAGTATAGAGTTGACTACTTCAAACTGATGTCTAAAATTGATAAAGGATCCAGGAAAAACAATCAATTGGTAGTCTTGTAGTCTTTATGGCTACGCAGTCAGCTTTTTGATAGATTGTATGCATAGAAAAAGATGACAAATCTTTACAGAAGTAATTTGCATATTCAAATAAAGGTATTTTGTGCATAGAAGAGATTAGTACCTAGTTATTTCTAGTTAGATAGTTATCGCTTTTCTTTGTGGGGTATTAATATAATGTCTACAAGAAGTCATGTGAGAAGCTAACAAAAAGTTATTTATCTAGAGCGGCAGTGACGCAGGTTCAAGTTCACTGCCGTTACTGCAGCATTTTGGGATATGGATACTAGATTAACACTTCACACAAGAATGGTCTTTCTGCCCTTAGGAAACGATAGAGATTATTTTGAAACTATGGACACCAGTTAGAGAACTTTTGTTACTTCCCCGAGATGCGGTTTCTACTAACTTCTACAGGCTTTTTATGGTTTTATGATACTGTATAATGCTCTTAAACGTTCGAATAAAATTTGCGTCTTAGAACTGAAACCTATATATAAGAAGGCCAATTCTTGTAATTAAAAACGTTCAAAATCCAAATCGCAATCTCATCTCAACGGCAATCAATGTCAAAACTTGTCAAAAAATTAGGGAAAACCTTTAATTTTCGTAAATTTTTCTGACAAATCTAATCTCTGTTCTAATTTCTGTTTCTGTAGATTGAGACAGACTTGAATGCGAAGGTTCTTAAAAATACAGGAATTATCCGCCTGTTTTCGGTTAGGGGTACTTACATCACAAAGCAAGGATTAAGTTCAACTTTTTCTACACAATTTGAATTTAAAACGAGATTCACTTATTATTCACTTGACTGCACGATTCGTTCACATAAATCTAGTAATATGTTGATGTATTCTGTAAAAATCTTACTGTGAAAACTTAGCTGAAGGTAGCTGTAAATAGTGTCAACGCCTAGCATCAGTTAGAATGACAGCTCAATTCAAGCTCACTTCACCTAAGTATTAAGTGTTAGGCTTTTACAGAAAAGACCACAGTATTTAAAAAAATAAATAAATCACAAATCAGCGTTGTACTTACCAAGTACTAGTAAAAGGAAGTAATGAAAAAAAGTCGCGGTAGCTGCAATGCATGCAGTATTGTCCTTTTTATTAACATCGTCAATTGCATTTTTTCTCGGATTATAAGTGAATGTTAATTCGGGAGTTCTGGAAATAAAAGGAAAGCGACATCGTTTATTCGGGTCGGGGGGTTTCGGGACCGGGACCGCGGTCCCGGTTTCCCCCTAAAAATATAATAATTATATTGAGTGGTATTTTGGGACCACAAATAAAATAAACAAAGTAATGTCTTGGAAAAGTACGGTCAACCAAATTTAGAAGTTACACAACTAAAACTATTTATACAAAACGATAAAATATTTCTTTTATTTAAAAAATGGCAGACTATTAGAATTAAACTTAACAAAAAATAACAAAACGTACTCATTATGAAACAAAATTACTCAAATCAGTATTCAAAATTAAATTAAAACAGTTTAATTTAAAACATTTTTGCTTATTATCCCTGAAATCTACACAATTGCGTATGAAAGTCAGTCGATCATAATTGATAGAACCAATTAAATTGTTCGATGCAATTAAACTGATCACGCTGAACACTTACTCAGATTCTCTCATAACTGTACTTTGACGACTCGTTATTGTTACTAATAACGTGTCGTCTTCACTCATACTGTTTATTAAGTGCAATCTAATGAGGCACGCACATTAAAATGTACTCACTTACGTTTTAAGATCTTCGTTGTGTATGATATAGACACCCTTATCTATGCCAGTTGCTGTGTTTTTATCTGAAAATAATTCATGTCATGTGTTCTTAAGATCATATTTGCTCATTTTATATTTATTTTCGTTACCGGTTACTACGTTATAATCAGCCTATAATGCTCCCAGTGCTGGGACACCGGCCTCCTCTCTTGAAGAGGAAGATGGCTATAATATACTACGCGTGCCCAGTGCGGGTTGTCATGACAGGTCACATGTCTTCGAATTTTTGGTTCTATGACACGCCAGTTTCCTCACAATGTTTTTCTTCACCGTTTTGAGAGCAGTGGTGATGAAACTATTTACATAAGGTAAAGTGTTAAGTTACTACTGGGCTACCACTGCTCATAAATAACTATGATGAAAAATTAAATACCCAATTACAGCGAGTACTTTAAAGAATTTAACAAGGTTTAAACGTCTCGTCGATATAAAAGTAAGCACCTGCGCATTAATACATAAACAGCCTTTAAGAATTGGTTTAGTCTATTAATTAAACATACAAAATATTTCATCGAAGATAATTCTAGAGAAGGTATAGCATAATCAGCCTATAATGTTCCCACTGCTGGGACACAGGCATCCTCTCTGTGAGAGTGGGAAATAATCCACCACACGGGCCCAGTGCGGGTTGCCGAATTACCCATGTCTTAGTATAATAATTTTTGGTTCTAAGACATGTCGGTTTCCTCACGATGTTTTCCCTTACCGTGTTGAGAGAAGGTATTTATTGAAAATCGAACAAGTCAATATACAGGGCAAGTATTGGTTGATCAATATTCTACGTAATGCCTGGTACCTACTGTGATTGTCAATACGCATCAATCAACAGACGATAACGGTTGCTTTGATTGGTCTCTTAAATTATCATAAACATGTACAAACGAACCTTTATAGCTGTTTCTTTATCCAAGAAACACATGGCAAATAAAGAGGCTCTATCTTACAGAATCCTACTGCTACCGTACAAAAAAATATTTGTCAAACACAAGTACACTTTGCGTCAATGTAAATAAGAGTTTATGTCAGCGTACTTAGGGATGATAATCAGAGAAACAAATATACTGAATTTAATGCAAAGCTAACTATGGCTGAAACAATCAGATTAATGTATATTAGCGTAAGTACTTGAGAAACATTTGTTTTTACCGCGTTGTGTAATTTCTGGCCTCACGGAAATATGGTGGTTTTTATGATTATATAAACCATGGTATCTCTGGCTTTTTGGTAATTATGAATGCGGTTTGTAAGTTTATTGTTCGTTGTGCAAAAAAGAGACTTTAGTTTGTTTCGCCATTTCTTCTCAGGTATAGTCAGAAGGATTTTTTTTTGTAATATGACGTATGTAAAAGTGATTCCGATATCCAATTTATATAACAAATAATTTCATTTAATTTCATTTGTAATGTTACCACCAGAACCTTAATTCTAATTAATTAAAATAAAACCAATAGTTATTCAAGTAAAACTAACAGGAAAATCTTTAACTTCTTGAATGTATAAATTCTATTTTTTGACATCTAACATTCTAATACCGTTTGCCAAAGGTAACTTTATAATAACATACTTATAGCAGGAATGACATTTTGACTATGCGAATTCCGAATCCAACCCGGATTCGGAATTCCCATAGTCAAAATGTCAAAACTGAAAACGTAACCATTTCTAAGGGATCTTCACAAAGATCGAGTAAAACAATTAGGAGAAACCTTGGCATTAGTGTCAGATAACCCTTGAAAGATTAACAGCAGCCACAAAGTACCTACGTACTCTTGTGTCTAATTTTAAAACAATGGTACACAATCTTATCGCCTTTAAAGTGTTTCTTTACAGAAGGCTTTGCTATATTTACCCTTTTATATGATTTGCATTACAAGAGTGTACCTACGTTTCTTGTGCAAAGGTCTCTTAACTACTAGAACATTGAATTGCAAAGTCTACTACGTCTGAGGACTGCATTAGAATGATATCGAGTCATCGAACCTTTGAAAAATTACAACAGAACTTTATGGTTATGCGGTAATTCGGAAAATTTCACTCTCCCAGAAATTCCTCGTGAAAATTCATACCGCGTTCTAGATCCTGTTTTTCATGGCGCCGTTAACCGTTGAAAACTAGTTTTGACCGACAACATTTAAGGCAAGTTTAGTTTTAATTGGATTTGGCGTTTGAGTGTTTGCGTTTGGGTGTAATAAAAAGAAGATTATAATTAATACACTCTTGAAGTGTACATAGTCTCTAATCATTAAACCAACAGCACCTGAAAGTGTCAGCAATTATTGATCTAACAAAAATCATGTAATCTGTGTAAGTACAGACGCCAGCAGGTCAACCTACCCGAAACTGTCAAATTTTCCCAATCAATCTTGAACCTTAATGCTTTAGCGATAAAGTTGAAAATCTATTAAAGAAATTTGACAGATTGTAGTAGCTTGATGTGCTGGCGTCTGTACCTAACTTACTCAGTACAAATATTTTTCTTTTAAATTTTTACTATATTTCCAGATAGTTACTACCATATCATGAAGAGGCGTGATATATTTAATGATATTTAATAAACTTACTTTTTTAACCGACTTCTAAAAAAGGAGGAGGTTCTCAATTCAGATGCTTGTATTTTTTTATGTTTGTTCGCGCATAACTCCGTCGCTTGCCAACCGATTTGAAAAATTCTTTTTTACAAAACTTAATGGCATCGTTACAATGAGTGCCTGAAGATGGACAGAGCCACCGAGGCACCGGCAAAAGTGGCGAGATGACTTGGTCAGAGGTGATCTCTACGTGATGTAGGAAAAGAGAACTGGAGGGGCAGGAGAGGCCTTAGCCCAGCACTGGGAATGTTTGAGAAACAAAAAAACCTCATGAGCTTATCTTCGTGACCCAACTTGTGAGAGGCATACCTAAATACAGTAGTGGACTGCAGTAAGAGGGGTAGATTGTTTCTTTGATTACAACTGTGGGTTTCCTAATATAATTTAATTGATTAAATGCACCTAGTTAGCAATGGTTAGGCTACATCATTTCGTCACTACATTCCTCACAAAATTGCCTTAACGAACTACAAGCCGCTCTCATCTTGTAACTATAAGATGACAGAGTACTACTATTTGGAGAGGCTGTTTAAAGATACAACGTCTTTCATATTAAAAGAATGAGCACAGAAGAATTTTAAAATTAAAAACCACCGACGCTTGCATTTTACTGGTTTTTATTAAGTTTTAATACAATGAGAGCGCGACTTTCTGAACTCGACAATTAATTTTGGAAAGCGTTTGAACTTTTTCCGAATCCTCGCCTCCTACACCACCTCGAATTTTCCTCATCCATGTTATAGAATATTGTCAAAAGAAACCTAATAAATTACGGAAATAGCTTTTGGTTTGAATATAATTTATTATTTTTGTGGCCGTGTTAGTAAAAGGTAGGAAGGAAGTTGAGTATTTAGAAAACAAAAGTTACATTTTATTTACAGCCGTATTCTATTGGAAAATTATAGTTTAGTAAAACTGTCTTTTCCCAATATTTACGATGATGGCAAATACCTACGACATTTTAATAATTCCAAGAAGTGGCTTTACTTGACCTAAACAAGATATCTCAGATACGTACGTAAAATCGCATTCAATAAGCAGGAAAACGTTGAGACATCCTAGTTTATAGAATCTGTGCATATATTTTCCAAGATTTACCAATGTTTTTTAATACAGAAATACCTTATTACTTAGATCACTTCCTAGAAAGATACCTAAATGCCCAGATACCTAAATGCAACAAGTTCCCAATTACTTCTTTAACAAAGCCTTGGTAACGGAGCCCTAAATAAATTAACAGTTCTCGTTGGTTTAATGCTCTTAGTCAATAACCAGAGAGAGCCCAAGATATTCCTAGTACTGCAATAACTCGGAGTGGTAGACCACAACGTTAACAAAGGGTAGTAAGCCATCAGTCCGCCAGTTTGCCATCGCTTCAGACCGGGACATGTTCATATTGTTCATCGTGCAGTTTAATAATGCATATTGGACATTTATCCGCTGCGAGGTATAAAATGGATACCGAATAAAATGCAAATGGACCATGTTTATATAAATAAAATAGGGGACGTATATTGGTTTTTCACAAATCCAATAGCGGTTTTTTGAATAAAGCATAACGAGGTATTTGAAATTCGTTGATGCAGGTGGCTACGTAATTTTAGGTGCTGGCAAAAAATAAAAACAATAGCTGGTGAAAATTCTATACAATACTTTTTAATTGTGTCTAGTGTATCGACATTTCAACCGTGGGGACCCTAGTTTCGGATCTCGATAGCCAAATATTCTGGTCAAAATTTGATGGTAGCCATACCGTAACACCCTTCGTTATGGAAATCCATGGGAAAGCTTATGTAAATCAGTAGACCTCTCCGGCTATTATGGTAATGGTATTAGTACCCATAACTGTAACAAAATTTCCAACGTTCTATCTACACTTGATAATCTTAGTCATAAAATTTTAGGTCATAATAAAGATTTATTATTATGATAAAATATTTTGTGCCGAAAAAATATCATGACGATTGTATTAGCTCATTCTTATCGCAATGACCAATCTCTCGTTAGTTGAACTGACTGGAGTTTGCTCGGCAGTGATATCAGCCCATAAAGGTATGTTGCTAATGTATAAATAGAAAAAGTGGATGGGAGAGAAAAAATCACCTTAATTACCATAATTGGGAAACCGAATGGTGATTGCTGGATGTTAATGAAGGTGAAAGTTATGTGATACTTTTTTCATCCATTTTTATCGAACTGCGTGATAGTAAAGACAGGACACCTTTGTACCCTCGAAGCATCCTAACGGCTGGATGGATGTTAATACATAAGGTTCCTATTGACTCTAGGTATACCTAGCCTATAAAGGTTTTACTTCTATTAAATCAAAATGGCAGTTTCTAGACGTATATACTCACTTCTATGAGTGAGTGATGCAGTGGGTGGTATGAAATCTGAGATTGGAGCAAAATAACTGTCTCCAACTGCAATAAACTGCATGAAAAGTGATTTTGTTTTAAGCTCCTTAGTTGCATTCGGGTTTATTTTTATTAACAAACGCGAATCGACGATAATGATCCCGCAATGAGTAAGTTTACGTCGGGTCATGGCGAGGACGGCTCGTGAGAAGATGTCTACAGTTTGCACGCTATAGCATTAAACAATGACCGCGAGACACATTATTTTATGCCTTGATGAGGATTGATGCACCGTTCGATACATTCGTTCAGCAAACTACAAGTATAATGAACGAGAAAAATGAGATCGCTGATTCAGTTCGGCAGATTTATTTTTGTATTAGTAGGGAAATAACAAGAAAAATAAAAATAGTTAGGTTCTTATCCTATTGACTAATCAACTGGATTTTAATCACAACTATAAACAAAGTAATGCGTTATATTATTTTATCAGAATCGCAGAATAAATCGATATTAATTAGAGCGTGAAGATGTCACGAACTTTAGTTCAACGAGAAAATTGCTTCAGGCTTCTCAATCAGACGAACCAATGAACTGAAGAAATAGACACCAATCTTCTTCTATCGATAGCCATAACATAGGTAAATAGAAGAGAAGATGAATTTGCTTTTGAAACCAATATCATAGTAATTATTAAGCGTGTAAATGTCAACGTCTTAAAGTAGGTACGAAACATTGTGAGACATTGATTCAGAATTGCTGGGTATGTAAAATGTAGTCTACATTATTATTGTTTTAAATAGCTAGTTCTACTCGCGTACACTTTATATAAGCGACAAGACAATTAATTACGGGCGTCTTCATTTATTACCAGTATTGTATAAAATTCAAGACAACAAAATGAGACATGGCAAAATTTATATTAATATTTCAAACGTTTGTTATTTTAAAGGCTGTTCGTATTAAATTGGTAGGTGAACCTACTGGGATTATTACAGTTTCTTCATGGATAAGTATGTATTCTATTCATAAAATAAGGATAAAATGGTTTAATTGATAAAAAAAAAAACTTACTTTCTGTCATTTTGTTTAAAAATTAAAGCGTCGCTCACTTATATTTTCCAAAAAATAAAAACTGTGGGTATTACACACGGACAATGGTGGACAGGAACATGGTTCATGCGGTATTAGCTGTGAGTACGTCGAGGCGAGCGTCGCGGGTCGCGGATCGTGCTGCCTGCGGGCACGTCACACGCACCACCAATAAATACCCATTATTATCATTTTGCTACGTAATTTTCACTGCACAATAAAGATTGCAACTGACATTCCAGATTGTCCGATTAATAGTGCTCTAAAAAAGTGTACTCTTATCAGATTACACACGACTTTTTTAAGTACAACATTAATTGATTGCAAGCTGCTATTCTTGTCAGGCTATTAAGAAGTCCCTCCCTATCTCTAATCACTAATGTCACCGTCACTCTGAGAGGAGCGAATCAGTAAGGTTAGGTTTGCTGAGTGCTATGTAGGGTGAAAGTTCATGACTGACTGCGAACTAAACAGGCATTCGACAAATACCATACCTAATCTCCATTAGATACTGGCCATAGGTGCCATGTAGCAGCGTGTGTAGTAGGTACCTAACTAGTGTTTTTTAATCATGTTTCTTAAGTAGATTCACTTTACCAATTCGTCACAAGGTCCCTAATGGTTATAGAAAGCATCTCTGATTATAGGTTCGATCCATCATATAATATCGGATATATTGGTTTATCTAATACAATTCTTTTTTTATCAAATCACCGGGGTAATTTCGCAAACACACTAACAGTAGCTTTTAAGTACTAACAGTGGCTTCATTTTGACAGTTCAATAACATTCATTACGTTATTTACGTTGTTGAGCGGACAATTTTTACGAACATATGAAGCTATGGATTAGCAATATCCGTCAAAATGATTCAGATTGTGGTTGAAAGTGTGTTGAGCAATTAGGGTGCGGATCGAACGTACCCTGCTGTTAATTTTAATTGCTTTTACTTGCAAAATACCCTTTTGAAATAATGCAATTAAAATGTGTTTCATTCTTGAATTTTAAATAGAAATGAAATGAAAAGAGTGAACTGCAATGAGTAAAATTATCAGAAATCTCATTTAGTTTTATTCTTATTCTCAGAATATCTCAGTCCACTGCTGAGTAAAGGATTCTTACAAAATCCTATTAATTTCTACTTAATAATAATATGATGTGATAATGTGATGTGTAATGTGATGTGATGTGTGTGTGTGTGTGTGTGTAATCAGACTGCAGTTTTCATCCATACATAAATATGACTTTATTTATTGGATTCGTGGAATTTTAATATTTAATCTTGAATAACATATAAGTAGTAAATTGCAATCATCATCATCTGCCTAGCCTTTTCCCAACTATGTTGGGGTCGGCTTCCAGTCTAACCAGATAGTAAAGTAGTAAATTGCAATAAATGAGGAAAATTCCTTTAAAAAAGTTCTTAACAATACCTATGTAGGCAAGTATACTAAGTATGTACAGATACGTCACAGATGGGTATGACCTACTATTTCTGATTAATTTTAACCTCATTTCTCTCATATTTCGACTACGTTTGTAATTATAACAGTATGTTTTCTTTATCAGTACTATCTTCTGATAGTGCTGAGCTACTAATAAAAATAAATCTCCATGTTTGTGTAATCTTCTAATGCGACCATTAGTAGTGTGGAATAATTTAAATACCTTTTTTTTTTTGGGTGGGAAATCATCATATGTCCTCTCCCGCTCTGGGCTGAGCGGAAGGGCGTGTCAGACTTTTACTGACTAAAACCCACCCGTGTTCCTTCAGTTGCCTGTGCCAGGGGCTACGGTATCTGTTTCGAACAACCCGCAGCCTCGATTAAATATAATAATAATATTATATTATTATTATATTATTATAATTTAAATACCTTATATAGATAACTTGCTACGATCGCAAATAGCAAGGCATGGGTGATGATTGCGGCAAATAGATTTTATTTTTGACTGCCAGTCTAATCTAAACCTATACAGTAGGTATACAGCTTGTATCAGAAAAACCTACATCGTACGAAAAAATTATCAGCTCTCCCATACAAAACTTCTATAACTATTTGACCCAAGTTTATGGGTCAGCTGGTTAGGTTTTTTGGTCACATGGAGACAGTTGTTTTGTTTGATGGTCTGATACACGCTGTAGAGTACCTATACGAAGTGGGATTTCCTATTAATTTAAATCTCTAAATATCAACCTCCATGCACCTGTAGGTGAAAATTTTGGCACGGTGCCCAGATTTTCTATGGTAAGTTTCAGGCAAAAGTTTCGGGACACCTGAAATATCGATGTCGCAAAGCATAATAAATGCACTTGTGAAAACCAACGATATATTTTAGTATTGCTCATACAATGGAATCCTATTAAAACTTCAAAAGGTATATTGACCTTCAATATATAATCTTTCGTTTACCTATGATATAATCCTCGGCTATAGGATTTTTATTTAGCTTAAAATTCAAGTATGACTCAAATCTAAAATCCAAATTCGGTGGTGCAAAATATTTCTCTAATAAAGTTTCTTTTTAAATTCTATTCACTAAGCAGCTGCTGGATTTAAATATTAGAGGCCAATCAATGCTAGCCCTATTGTGTTTAAAATTCTGATAGGTATTCGAAGTTTTTCAATAAATACCCTTTTCGTATTAAATTTTTAATTCAGCGAAGTTCGCCGCTTATTACATATTCATGGGCTATGTTTTAGAATGTGATGTTTTAGAGTGTGATGCAAGGTGATTCAGGCCATAAGTAGTCTAGACAGGTTGTGGAAAATAAAGGTAGTATTTTAGACAAATACATTATTTATTGAACATCTATATACTGGAGTGAGCCCGTTGTGTTGTTTCGTCGGACGAGGTTCGATGACACCGGCGGTGATAGCGTCTGCGTGCGGTAGAAATCTGGAAATGGTTAATCATTAGTCGGTAACTAATAAGTGTTTGCTATACATTCGTGAGAAGACGTTACGACCGGTATTTTTGCAGCTTTTAAGGTGAAGCTATGCTGACACACGGAAACGATTCAAACACCTCGAAATCCTTAGAAAATTATGTAGAGGAGTATAGACGAGGCAAAAAGTGGTCGATCAGTGTTAGACACAATGCAATACAATCAAAATGACTGAATTTAACCCACTGACGGGACTCGGACATGTGAATGTAATTGACACTTAAGAAAACGGTACTAACTACTAACTAAAACCGACACAGCCTACCTATACTGAACGTGCGACGTCAACGAAATGTAAATTCAAAAGATTTTTTTTATTGAAAATACAACCATGCGTAGTATTTTGGTTTATTTTTTTTTGGCACAAGATTAGTTGTTCGTATAAAGTCTAGAAACTAAGTAAATATTATGGGCAAAACGTATATTTTCAATATTATAATCGTTCGAACTTACGTTACGGTTACATCGCGCATTCGAAATAAAGAAAGAATAACGTTTAGTTGGATACAGTTCGTGAAACAAATAATAATATTAAAAAGTGAAAGTAACTTTAACAACAATAGCGCCTCACGGCTGCTCCAAAAAGGTTCATTTCACCATAAATGCCAATTTGTGCTAAGCCTACATGCTGAGATTTCTCGCGAATCCATTTGCTTACATAACCGTAACGTTTTTATCAGATAAGGCCACGGTCATGGTACATAATGGCACAGTAGTAGTCGTAGAGATAAAATATCACAACGAGACCATTCAAACAGTCGCCGATTAAGAACGCAGTGAATGCTAAAAGAAGGAAGACGTGCTGATTGGCTAATCTTCTCACCACGATGGCAATCCAAATTCCACTTATAAAACCGGCCCTGTGCGTAGCCTCGATTAACATCGAAGGGTTCTCACGAGACAAATCTGAAATTCTTCCTCATGTCTACCGCAAAACTCACTGCGACATTCTTTGCGTTCAAGAGACCCATCGAGATGAAACCCAAAGCCGGCCACATTCCTGGACTTACGCTTATCGCCGAGATCTGTCACCCGAAGCACGGTAACGCAGTGTTTGCTGCTCCCGGCGTAAGCATACTATCCACCAAGTGCTCAAACGAGAACGGAATAGAAATCATCACCGTTGATGTTGGTAACTGCACCATCACTTCCGTTTATAATCTACTGGGACTACAATGACACGGATATTGGCGGAGAAGCTGTCGAGAAATGGGCTGAGACGAATGATTTGACGCTTTCTTTTCTTTCTTTCTTCTTTCTTTTTAATGTCTACACCAACGATCAACCGTCTAGCTCAAACATGTCCAGCTTCCTCTATGCAGCCGATCTTGCCCTCACGTCCCAAGCCACCACATTTGAGAAGGTTGAGGCCCACCTGTCAGACCCTCTTGGTGACTTAGCCACTTATTACTCCACAAACTCACTCAAGCCCAATCCGAGCAAAACCCAGTCTTGCATATTTAATCTCCGCAATAGAGAGGCGAGTTGCAAACTTAATAACGTTTGGGGCGAGGAGTCCATCTAGCACAGCAACTCCCCTAAATATCTTGATGTTACCCTGGACAGGTATTTAACATTCGGTAAAAACTCCAAGAACATCAAGCAGAAGGTGCACACTCGCAACAGCCTTCTCCGTCGACTAGTCTCATCGAAGTGGGGTGCTTTGCCTGACGTTATGCGGACTACTGGACTGGCGCTATCTTTTTCTGCGGGTGAATTTGCGTGTTCCATGTGGAGTCGTTCCGCCCATGCAAAGCCAGTGGGTACAGCTATATATCTCTCTATATCTTCGGTAGTATAGTGGTAAGTATCCCCGCCTATCACGTCGGGGTCACCAGTATAGAGGTATGAGGAACAGGGTGTAAAGTTCACTCATCCTCCATAAAAAAGGGAGGATCCTCCAACCATACAGGTGTTATGTCTGGCGGGCAACTGCCCAACGACTGATGTCGGGACGTTTGTATGTATGCTAATTGCGTGGTAAACTCTGCTTGCGAGATGCAGGATTTGCGTGACGTCAGTATGACGCGTTGTTTGCCTGTGGCGTTGTAGATACCGCTAGACAGCTTTGAATGAAACGTGCCGGATCATCACTGGTTGCCTAAAACCGACCCCGGTACAAATGCTGTATCCACTGGCAGGAATAGCACCACCAGTGGTTCGTAGAGCGGTGGCAAGCTCCAGCGAAAGAGCCAAAATGGTTTCCGACACACCCTTTGCACGACAACTTCCTTGTGCCACAAAGGCTTATAAGTCGATACAGCTTTTTAAACTGTGTCGTCCCACTCACTGGCGAATGATCGCAAGAAAAGCTGAAGCTGTGGCGAGACTGCTTCCTTACCCAAACCTTTCGTCCTACCCGCTGAAAACTTCCCACCTGGACATGAGTTACCTTAGGTAGCCTGGAAGTCTATAAATAGACTCCGGACCCAGGTTGGCCGAAGCAAGAAAAACCTGTTCAGGTGGAGATTCATAGACGACTCCGCCTTGGAGTGTATATGTGGTGCTGTTCCACAAACGATGCGACACTTAATATCGTGGCCTGCGTGTCCTGTCAGCTGCACGTTACAGGAACTGATGGACGCTGGTGATGGTGCCAAACAAGTGGCCGAATTCTGGGCTGAGTCCATTTAGATTGCTATCGACACGGTATGAAGAAGAAGAATTATACAGTAAATAACATAAAAATAACATAAACATGGAATATAGTATACAGGGTGGCAGGGCAAACTGTAACCACGATTTCACTAAATCCATACTAATAGGTTGTTGTTGAAACTAAGTTTCAAGTTCTGAGTTCAGCTACCCCATTCATGCACTAGCATAGGTCCACTCAAATCTGTTGTACCTGCTTTCTTCTTAAGACTATCTCAGATACAAATCTGTACTGTCCTCATACGATCTGTCGATGTTTTCCTTCACCGTTTTGAGAGCAGCGGTGATGAAAGGTTAGAATCAACTTAAAATCTAAGAACTACCTATTTCATATCGGTCGGTTAAGAAATCTGAATGGTATAAATCAAAATTCTCGATGGATACAAAATTATGTCGGATTCAAAAATATGCATAAGACATCGAGTAGGTATAGAGCATATTTATGTAGGAGCCAACTTTCAGTGTTCTACATATATATATTTCAATATTTTGTAAACATTTTCCACGGCACTGTCTCTGTGGTATAGTATCTCATACACACCTTATCGTATATCAAACTTAGACTTATGTGACGTCACATACTATAAGACTATTAAAATCCTCATAAAATATTTTTAGACTC
This sequence comes from Apamea anceps, assembly GCA_951799955.1. NCBI lineage: Eukaryota > Metazoa > Arthropoda > Insecta > Lepidoptera > Noctuidae > Apamea > Apamea anceps. The sequence continues at coordinate 10,375,583 of OX637505.1, read as the reverse complement.
TTACATTATACCTATTTATTATCTTATCTTAATTGACTAGGCATTTAAACTTAGCTGATAGATAATTCAGATTACTGAGTGGAGGATTCAACACAATCTTTATTAACTTGTAAGCTTCTACTGTAAGAGCGTCTCTCGTTCAGTTGATTGTGTAAGGAAATTGTGTGGCTCGGCTGACATTGTTGCGTTACCGGAGACGTGGCTTCTTCCACATGATTTCACGTTTTTGGGAACCATCGACGACGAGTTCTCCTACACCGGTAATTCTGCCGTTGATACGTCTACCGGGATTGTTAGAGGTATACCGTATGGTGGGGTTGCTCAGCTGTGGAGAAAGTCAGTTTTTCCGTCGGTGTCGATTATAGTGTGTAAAAGTGTGCGACTCGCTGCGATTAAGATAGTGATTAACGACAAGTCAATTTTAGTTATAACAGTGTATATATGCCGACCGATTCATTTGAGAATTTGACTGAGTTTTACTGAGTGTTTGAGTGAATTAAATGCTATAATCGAGAGTACTGATATGGAAACCGTATTTATGCTTGGAGACTTCAACGCACACCCAGATGAGCAGTTTTCTTGTGAACTATTAACTTTTTGTGCAGAACAGATGCGGTCGTGCGTAGATATGGAACTTTTACCTCCCGACGCGTATATGGTTATTGGTGATGCACATGAGCCCCGGGACATTGCCTGTGCCTTCCAGCGACATTTCAAAGACGAGTCACCGCTCGGGTCGGCGTCGCGGGTGCTTGCTGCTGGGGATCGCCCTGGGGATGTTGCCGTTAGATTCTGAAGAAGATGGTCCGAGGTAAGTCCCCGGGAAATGATGGGCTCAGCATTGAGCATCTGAGGTACGCTGGTGTACATCTGTCAAGAGTTCTCGCTTTGTTTTTCAACTTGTGTGTGAGTCATAGTTACTTGCCTGATGACTTGATGTACACCGTAACTGTTCCTGTTGTTAAGAATAAAACTGGTGATTCTGCTGATATTTATAATTATAGACCCATCTCGTTAGCGACAGTCACAAGTAAGGTACTGGATAGTTTGCGTGATCAACAGTTGGGAGAGCACCTAAATCTGAATGACGCTCAATTTGGCTTTAGGTCTGGCCTGTCGACTGAGAGTACGATTCTCTGTCTTAAGCAAACTGTTCAATACTACACTGCAAGGAATACACCTGTATATGCATGCTTTTTAGACCTCTCAAAGGCTTTTAATATGGTGTGTTATGATAGGTATAAGTTGCGATGCGAGACGAAATTGTCACATGATGTTATATCGCTGTTTGAATATTGGTACAGTCATCAGCGGAACGGTATCAGGTGGGCTGGGTCGCATTCGGTATGTTTACAGGTTGGAGTGCGGCTTGAGGCAAGGGGGGTTAACCTCGCCTCGTCTCTTCAACCTGTATATGAACCAGTTGATTGGGAGCTCAGCAGCACTAAAGTCGGTTGTTCTATTGATGGGGTTTGTGTAAACAACATTAGGTTATGCGGATGACATGGTGCTGCTGAGTAACGCAAACTGTTGATTATTTGTGAAACTTACGCGGAGGCCCATGGGCTCACATATAATCCGAGGAAGAGTGAATACATGATCTTTAAAGCGGCTGCTAAAAGTTACTCAACGGTACCTCCTGGCACTCTTTGCGGATCACTTTTGAACAAGATAAATCAGTTCAAGTATCTGGGTCACTGGGTCACTGAGGATTTGTCTGACAATGCGGACATTGAGAGGGAACGTAGGGCGTTGTCTGTCCGGTGCAAAAGGTTGGCTCGCAGGTTTGCGCACTGTTCTTCGCAGGTGAAGGTAACCCTGTTCAAGGCGTACTGCCAGACCTGTGTGACAGACACGTGTAGCCTGTGGACCAACTTCACTCAGCGGGCATACAACGCTCTACGTGTCCAGTACAACAACGCGTTTAGGATTCTGTTGGGGCGGCTACGGTTTTGTAGCACGTCAGCGATGTTTGCTGAGGCTAGAACCGATGATTTCCACGGTATCATTAGAAAAAAAGGAATGCGTCGCTTCTGCGCCGTGGCCGTGGCGGCTCGAACGGGCTCCTGAGGATGTTGACCGAGTGGTGGGCCTCGCCTTTTTTGCGCAGGTGGCTGCAGCTGCATGCCAGCGTCTGCGATTATTATTTAATATAATATGTATGCGTATTAATTTTAATTTAATTTTGATTTTAATTTTTGTTTTTAATATTTTTTTATTTTGAGCTTGATTTTGATTTTTATAAGTTTGTTATTTTTATTCTATTTTGTACTTTTGATTTGTGTAAAATTTACCTATGGATATAATTATCTGAAATAAATGAATTGATTGATTGATTTATTCATAAAGTAATATGGCGATTCTGTGAATGTAGATTAATATTAATATCGGTACGAACACCTACTAATATGTGAAGTAATCAAATTGAATTCAGACTTGTCCTCACGAGTGTTAACGTGATCGTTGACGCGGAAGATTATGATCGTGTGAAGAGGCTGTCAATGAGTGGGTATCGGCAACGTAAAATGTTGCAGTTTACCCTAAGAGTAACTTTTTAAAATTATTTTATGTAGGTACTAATATATTTCCACGTTCTCTTTTCACTAATGTATGAGCTAATCCTGTTTAATATGTATTATGTGATTAATAATGGTGCGGGTAGGTTACTAAATATTGCTAAATACGATAAAATTGTTCCTCTATTTAGGTATTTGGAAGAACAATTTTGATCAACAGGATATTTCACAAATATTTGACTAATATTCCTCCAAAAATGCTTCATAGATTGTCGACTATGTAAAGGATCATGATGATATGCCCACACCAATAAAAACTTTGTTCTGACAACCCAGATATTGCACGAATATTGTAGAATACACGTATTTAACCCACGACACGGTATTTGCATGGTGAAACTATTATAATTTAACATGATATGCGGGTTGTATGTTTTGTGTTTAGAGTTTGTGTAGCGGTCGCAATATGGGAATAAAGTTATTACCGCTGCACATAGATACCCAACTACTTAGTATGTAGCGTTGAGGTTTGCAATAACTTAACTAATATAATTTAATTAAAACAAAGCCTTTGAATAAAACACGTGACATAGATTTTATCAATTAAAATAATAATCATAAATTAATAGTTACAATCTTTGTAGAGTACTTACAACAATTTTGGGTTTCTAGCGTAATTGGTCTGGCCTTGTATTAAATTTTGTTTTTACTGTTTAGAAATATTTTCTAGATTCGGATACTGACTGCCGAAGTGGACAGACGTGCTCTGTCTCTAGTTTCAGTTGATGCCATGTGCATAACACACCATATCAAAAGCCTTTGAGAGGTCTAAAAAGCATGCATATACAGGTGTATTTCTTGCAGTGTAGCACTGAACTCAGTCGACAGACCAGACCTTAAGCCAAATTGAGCGTCATTCAGATTTAGGTGTTCTCCCAACTGTTGATCAAGCAAACTATCCAGTACCTTACTTATGACTGTTGCTAACGAGATGGGTCTGTTAATAGAAATATCAGCAGAATCACCAGTTTTATTCTTACACACGGTTAGGTACACGTCTATTACAGCTGCACTCTGCTGCCTTAGTCACATGGTCAAAGGGCACTCAAAAATCTCAATTGGATCACATTATAACGCCACACGCTACAGAAAAACTCTTTGAATTTATTAAAGGTGAATGGGCCGCTAGGAGCATATCCGACCATAAAATAATATGGGGTTTGGACAAACCGAATTTCAAACAAAAAAGAAAACGCCAATCACAACAATACACAACGGCAACAGCTCCCCGCGAAGGACACAACAATAGTGGCTAAGGATTTCAACTATAAATAATGCTATTATACCGCCCTGAATAGCAAGTTCACCAAAACAAAATACCAAGATTGCATGACAAAAAAAAAAAAAAACAAAAAAAATATAGGAATCAACTCAATGGACGAAAACATCGAAATACCCTGGAATACCATAACGGAAGTATTAAAAGCGGCTGCCCAGGAAACCCCGATTCTTCAGCCAGTTCTCTCCAGAGATCATCAACTAGCTCTTGCTAACATAACACACACAAGGCAAAATTCATACAAAGTAGGCAACCATATAATCCAAATAGGCATAAGCGCGTAAAAGAATGTCAGGCAGCATTTCAAAAGATTAAATATCAGGAGGAACAAAAAGCATGCAGGGCCTGCCTCAGCGGACTGGGGAAAAACCACCCTGCACAACTAATTTTTTTTACAGAAGAAACAAATTTCAAACAAAACGTCGAAAAATATGATATATATAATATATATTTACCGATGACCAAATGAGAGCAAATTTTAAAAAAATCCGATGGCCGTCTTATAACAACCGTTAATATAAAAAGCCGATAACCGAAGTACAATGTGATGGACCCACTGCAGATGGCGTAATGGAAATCATCAAGAAAATGCGGAACGGGACAGCTCCCGGAACTGACCAAGTAGTAATCGAGCTTTACAAAGCGATGCCCCAAATATTACAGGAAGCCGTTACCAAACACGAACAAAGCCTGGACACAGAACGACGCACCCGACACATGATTGGAGACCGTGCTGGTACCAATCCCAAAAAACAATAACCCTAAACATGCGAATGACTATTGCCGCATATCGGTTTGCAATACGGGTTACAGAATTTACGCCCCATATGCACTAAAAAAACTAGATGATATAATAACGGAATTGGGCAATTACCAAGCGGCCTTTTTTAAACAATAGATCAACAGGCGACCACATCTTTGCAGTCAAAAGGGTCTTATACGAGGAATGGCGTGCAGGTAAAAGAATTTATGTACTTACCCTCAACATAGAAAAAGCCTTTGACAACATGGACCTCAATACACTAAGAGATATCCTATTACAACGAACCAACAAATCACTAACTAACAGGATAATCAAGGTATGCATGAATGAACGAACATGGTGAAGCTCGGCCTGAAGCAACTGGTCGCGAAGTCTTTAAAAGATGCCCATCCATAGATAAACATCACCAATCTCTCCACTAGTCCAATGCTTACTCTAGGATGCATAGCAAGACTTATGACGAAGACATTGAAAACAGCAACTTTTAACACAGCAGAGCAAGGACATAGAAAAGTGCCGAGAAAGCAGTTGAAACCGCGCCAAAAGATCCACAGGTGAAGCTCGACCTGAAAGCACTTGGCCGCGACGTCGTTGAAAGATGCCCATCCATAGACAAATATCACCCATCTCCACTAGTCCAATGCTTACTCTAGGATGCATATCCAGTAGGCTCTTAAATCCTATCCTTTTCTACGGTCACGTCTTCTCTACAATAACCGCGTCCCTGCCCCGGTCTACTCTTTGATATGCAATGGTCGCTGTAGCACCATGAACATGAGGCTACAGGAGCTAGTGCGAATCTTGGGGTTCATTCGATTAATCGAGTTTTTGGAACAGTTTGTGGTTTTTCCTGCGGACCTAGTCGATGGATAAGAAAATAAATAAATGGAATAATAATCGGTTATTAACAAAAATATTTCCTCGTCGTCTGCAGTTGACAGATTGAGATTGATTGATTGGTTGTTTTTTATTATTATTATTTCGTTTATTTACGCATCTTATTTTATTACATTTTTAAATTGAGTAAAAAAAAAAACATAAAAAAATATAACAAAATTGTGATCCACCGATGTCGGGAGCAGGGTCTAAGCTACCGGTGGTTAGGGCTCCAGAGACAGGAACCTCCTCACAATACGAGCCGTATCGACGAGTATTGCCTTTTGAATCAGGCCTTTGTTCCAACCGCCTAACGAGAGCCACGATAGATGTTGATCGAGTCTTTCGGCCATCAGGCCATTGGCTGATACGACAATCGGCACAATGACAGCCGAGCTCACATTCCACATGGCAACAACCTCGTGTGGTAAGTCGAGATATTTAATTTGTTAGTCTTTCTCAGCTTTCACGAGGTTCCCGTCCTGTGGAATGGTAACATCGATAATCATTGTGCGGCGCGCTAATCGATCTATCACCACTATATCAGGCTTATTGGCGACAATAGTCCTATCAGTAATGATAGATCGATCCCAGTACAACGTGACTGGTCATTTTCAAGAACTGGGTCCGGCGCAAACTTGTAATACGTACCTCAGAATCCACAAGTTTATATTTCAAAGCAAGTGGCTGGTGAATAATCCTGGCTACTTGTATATGCCTGTGCAAGTACTCGCCGCTAACCAGACGAGAACAACCAGAGATAATATGCCTGATGAACTCACCCGGACGGTGGCATGCCCGACACCCCTCAACCGTCCCGTCCTTCATAATATGTCTCCGGTAGCTATTCGTCAAGATAACTTCATCCATAATTGCGCAGACGAAACCTTCAGTTTCCCCGAAAAGGTCACCAAAACGTAGCCCGTATACGGACGTTAGGAAATCTTCACCGGGCTCCTGAAGAGCCCGATAGAAGCCCTCGTGAAGCTCCTTGCTTTGCCATACCTTCTTGCGGTCATCGGTAGTAAGTACTACAGGTTTACGCCAGTTCTCTTTCGCTATGGAGAGCGGGATGAGCCCCTTGTCCACTGCGACCACATCGGTACATACCCACTTCGGCTTTTAAAACATATTCCCTGAGACTGCACACCTCGCGGTTGTGGAGGGTCTTCGCATTTAAAAAGCCTCGACCCCCACACTTCCGCGAGATATACAGTCTCATCACCGATGATCGTGGGTGATGTATCCGGTTCGCGGTCAGCAGTGTACGGACCCTTCAATCTAGGGTGTCAAGTTCAGTCAGAGTCCATTTGAGTATGCCGAAAGAGTACATCAAAACCGACATGACCGTTGAAGGCGCGCACCTTATTTTTGCCTGAAAGAAGACTAATTAATACTTTATATTATTATTATTTATGATTGCATCTCTAAAGATTTAATCAAGCCTTTGTGAAATATTGAAACAGAAAACTATACTAAGGGCTGATTTTTCAATCATCTGATATCTTTATTCGAGGAATAGTAAAAGTTATCTGGCGATGGAAAAATCAGCCCTAAGTGTACGATAAAAATAAGTAGGTCTGGGATAACATTTGTTTCTTCAGCGGTTACGCTCGAGTAGAATTTTGAAAGCATGCATGCGGTTATACTTCGAAGAAAGGTTTCAGGGGTATCAATATATTCAGTATCCACCACAACATGAATTTCCCACGAGCACTTTGTTAATTGAAAAACTACGCATTTATGACACCTTGAATGTCCCATAGAAAAGATACAAACCTTCAGGGGCGACCCTTGAGTCATGCGAGAGGAGCACAGGACCTAACGCTGTCGTCAGCGCAGATCCCAAAGTAGACGTTATCAGTATGGCAATAACGATGATATTCGAGTGTTGCGAAGCTATCCGCCTGTCTTTTGAGGTGGCATCCACCCACAGGGAATCCATTGCAACCCGCACGAGGACAGCCTGAAATTAATGTTTTTATTTAATGACTTTTTAATTATCTTCTCATTATAACAGCTTGGGGTTCCGCTTATTCTCTAAGGGGTTAATTAATAATTTTTATAATTAGTAATGAGATGTTTTAATGTCGTATCTCACTTGCCTGAAGCCGAAGCATTTAATTTGTTGCTGATAATGAAGTGGAACTTAAATAAAAGTTTTTACTACTGTTTTTCTTCGTACAAAACTCTCATTCGACTTTGTAGAATAAAATGTAATGAAATGAATAACTAAGTACATATTATACAGATTGTAGCAACTATCGGAAAAACTCCGATCAGTTAAATATTGACTCGACTCAAAGAACGTACATAAGTACATAGTACAATGGCATGTTGAAATAGGGTCTAGGATTGCATAGAGTAGGTGTTATGTGTGTATACCTACATACAAACGGAAATTAGTCCCGAGGGCTCAATAGTTCCTGATACTACATCAATCAATGCTGCTCAGCTGTGGTTTCAATCAAGTAATTATACAACCACATGCCATTACAGCGTATGATAGTTTGCGATAACCTGGCCGGGGGCACGACCGATTTAGCGTAAACGTCAATTAACCGACGGGTCAGCTCAACCACAGAATAAGGTTTGTCCGAAGACGCTGGCCACCCTTCGTGCAGTGTGTACTGTGTAGTTTACTTCGGTATCGTTAAATCAATTAGGCACCTATCGAGTTATCGACTCGGTTTCGGCACGTCAAAGCGAACGGTGGACGCTTAAATGACTTTTTCGAATATTACACGTAGGTACACTAGGTATTGCCGTTTGTCGATATGTATGGAATCTACGTGGAGGTGTATTCCGAGCTTTATTGAATCTAAGTTCACAGCTTGTAAAAAAGATAACTCTAGTAGAAAAAGGTTTTTGTTAGCGTTACACAAGTTAGTAAATTAATCTGCCATCCTTACTAAGTTAATAATTAAGTCGGAATCAGCGTGATGAAATCTATAATGTTCTCTTTGACGTGTTTTTGAAAAAAAAACCTACTCTAACACTATAGTGTTAGTCATAAGCGGCGTAACGGCCTCCTTTTTTGTAAATTCCTGTATTTAATAACCGTATGAGCTCTTACGGCCCTTTAGCTTAGTGTGTTTATTTATCATTAAAAATGCATCGAAAATGTATCCCAAAAATAAACACCGTAGAGTACTACACGGTAGATATTTGAAAAATGTTCCGTGTTTATACGAAACTCATACTAGACATAGCAGCAGCTGCAGCAGTAACTGCTATTTACGGTGGTTTTCATTACTAATGATAATTCATATTATTGTACTTATCTACTGCTCAAAACGGGAGTATCTAATCGTTACTGTCGTTATGCTTAGTATATTTTGAACAATTCGTGCTTTGGCATTGATGCCATTATTTTGCAGATGTTTAATAATGGCATGGAAATGGGGAAAACGAATCACAGAAGAAACTTTATTCGTAATATGGGAATGGCTTAGACAGACGAATAAATCCACGAATTCCAAAAATTTCATACATGTCCTACACCACCAGTGTAGTGTACATAATGTCATAGGAAGAAAGATCGGAAAACGAAATACACTTGTGAGCGGTATCAAGTACCCATGTAGGTATATGCTTAGAGGATGCTTACTATTGCAGTTAAAGTTGTACTGAGTTTAACCAGTCTAGACATTGATCTTTTTTTCATAGACATTAATCATAACTAAGTTAGTAATTTGTTACCGTTCTTATGGCTAGTAAAACTTGAGAAAATTGCATTTATTGAATACCGTAAGCATGAGCGCCGTATGTTAATACGGCGCTCATGCTAACGGTTTTAAATTTATGTATGTAGATTATTTGTTAAATTAAAGTATCAAGGTTACCAACATATTTCAAAGAAACGATCGCTATTTTCGATTAAAATGAACATTTTCTAAAACTGCGACACTAATTTAAGTAAAAACACTTTACGCGCGATTGTCTCGAAACTATTATTTGTACAAGTACAATAACGGTGTTCTTAGTTCGGAAGGCAAACATTAATTAGTATGTTCCTGTAAAAAGTAGCGAAAAAATTGAACAATCAACAATATTGTGACGCGGTTTGTAGCTATACAATACATTCGGTTCCCATAAAAAAAAGATTATTGTGTTCATGTCTGTGGTAACAATATAATATGAAATCGAAGGACGTCAAACGGAGTATTTATTGTAAGAAATAAGATACGATCACTAAGTGATCATCGTTTCCCGATTTATGTAGACGTTTTGTAGAATCAACTTCCGTAAAAAGGATATTAACGATATCAAATGGAATTGTACCGTCTAAGATAATAATGATTTATCTACTCGACAACAATACATAATAAAAATAAATAATACAATAGATTAATTTATTGGAAAGTTTTGTAATATCAATAATTATTTTCATGTAACAGAACTTTCCTACGAACACATTTATACAAATACTTAAACATTACTTATACTGTCTTGTACAAAAGGTAAACAATGCGTGCCTAACATTTTGTAATCAGTTCTCAGTTCATATAACATAATTGCTTTTTATGTGTCACTATTTACAAGTAAGTAAGTTCACTTGTAAACGAAGTAAAATGAGTATGTGAGGATCGTAGCAGATTTACACCTACTCCTTTTAGTTCGTTTACAAGTGAAGTGGTGTATGGTGTGTATGATGTGTAGTGGTGGCGTTCTATAGTTTCCACCTAACCCCATGAGAAAAAGGCGTCAGTTTATGTGTAACTTGTTTAAAACTGCAGGTTTTAATGATAAAAGTCTACCAACTTTTCGTAATTTTTTGTTTAGCAGCGCATACTGATGACCTTTTTGCGATCATGCGTAAAAAATCCGCATCATTAGTGCGTCGGATGCGAGACAGCGACAACAGTCTCCTGAGCATTATTGCGAGTAAGACTGAAGGTCACCTGATAAGGCACCTGGGCGCAGTGCATGTGCTGTTGCCGGGTGTCTCCAGAAGATGGCTTAATAGATATAACTAGTACTTTCTAAGTTATATTGGTTGTTATTATTGTTCCTTGTTTGTTTATGTGTATGTCTTAGATAATGATACTAACCTAGTTTTAAGTAATACTATCAAAATTGGTAATGTGCCTGACTTAAAGATAAATAAATAAATATACTGTCCCACAGCCGGGCAAGTCTTTCCAGGAACTCTTTTCCTGCGCCACCTCAATCCAGCGGTACGCGTCGAACCAACCAACTTAATAATAAAAAAAAAACTTGAATATAAGGGGTTTTATCTCTAGTTAGTGGGTTACCGGTACCATCTACGTGGCTTCTACGTAGTAAATGGCACTTAATACTGTCAAGTGTAAAGATGTAAGGGCTATGGTTAGTGAGATAAGGTTATAAGTCAGTCAGTTAGTCGGTAAGTGGGTTTCGTCTTCAGCCATTTATTGCCCGTAGTTGGGCGCTTAAGGTACCTACATAAATTGTTTAGCTACCTACTAAATTATACTCTATGGCTACACGTATATCTAAATCTAACCTTGTGTTAAGATGACTTCTTGGTTTCGCATGGTTCTAGGTAAATAATGGCATCTAGATACCTAAGTTTCAGGAAAGATTGTGCTGGGCAAATGAGACCAACGTATTCCTACCAGCCTTTGAATAAAATCATGTGTCTTATTTTGTACTGTCTCGTTGGTGTGGTGGTTAAAAGCGTGGTGGCGGCGTAGTGGTGGTCTGGGCGACCATGAGTCCAACGGGGCAGTGAGACGGGGTACTGAGGTACCTATACTAGGTAGATGATACTTAGTTGTAATTGTATTTATAGGTATTAGTTCCGTGTATGATTGTTTGTGTACGTGAGATTTGTGTTCGCAAACGATTAGGAGAAATGTCTCTCTTCCTTTTAAAAATAGAACATAACAGTTGTTATTTCTTGTAATTAGCATGTTTCTAACAAATGCACGTGTACCTACCTACTGTTTTATGTAGAGACTCGTATCGAAATAAACGCCTCTAAACGCAAAACAAATATACATAATCAATCGTTTATTAAACTCCCGTGCACGAAGGGATTAACGATGAAGCAGACTATACTAATAGCTTAGTGTGCACGCGAATTAAACGTGTTGGGCCCATTCAACTTCGCTAAGTAAGCTCCTCGTTGATGAAGGGAACGAGCTGACGACGCGTTATAAGGGATACCGTACTTCTGGCTAAGAAACCAATATTTATGTGCGTAGACACTTCTAGTTGTGTATATGAAGCAGGATAATTAGAAAAATAATTGTTTTACTTTGCAAAATACCGGGTTATTGGATACTAAGAAAGATTTTTATAAAAACACGAGCTTATATCAGAATTTTTGCTAAAATCAGCTTACCCTGGGTAAATCGCGGACAACGAAGATGAGTACGAACGCTGATTGGCTGATATGAACGGCACGGATTGGTTAATATCTAGCTACATTTGAGCCATAATCTGACCAACATGTTATGTAACATAATCTGAATAAAGATGTTATGACTTCATAGGGTTTCCAATCGTCCTGAAAAGATTGGGGTTTTTTGCAAAAGTCTAGTACGATATGATATTAACTCATTATTACGAAAACCTTTCCTAGTTTCCAATAATCCGCACCCTAATTGTGTAACACATTTTCATTTACAATCTGAGAGTTTTAAAGGAAATTCCTAATCCATTGCTTCATATTGCTTCATACTCAACTACTTAAATAACGCAATGAACGTAGCTGAACCGCCTTAAGCCGTTGGTCCTCTGCCTGATCTCTCTCCGGTCGTGTCGAATTGCCGTCCCATCGGACTATGAGAGTGAGGGAAGAGTGCACACACGGGTGCACTCCGCACCTTATCTGCCCACAAACTTGTACACTATAATATTTCCTGCGTCGAAGGCTAGTCTCCCCTGAGATTGGTCGCTATGGCTGGAATTCGGTCTGGAGGACTTTTATTATTAAAGGCGATATAATGTAGATACTAAAGATTTATTTACTAACCCCAGCTAGTAAGTTTACATTAGCGTTGTATAATTATGTAGATGAACTAATAATGTTTTATTTAGCAGCAAAATAAACAGTGTTCTAACGCTAAAATAGCAAGCGTAAACAAAATTGTTACTTCATTGAACTGAATGAAAACTTTCCACCAGTTTGCAATGAATCGTTCTGAACAGTAAAGCAAAGGTTTTTTCACAAGAACAATACGAGTATTGTCGCCATTGACTTGACTATCTCTCTCGGCAGTCTGCAGCCGAGTTAATGATATCGACCGATTTATGATCGTTCCCGTGAGCGGAAATACGATTCTTAATTGTTTGACGTAAATCATTCATTTTCATTACTACGGTGCCGGTGGCGGCTCTGTGGGTGGGATTTTAGGTTATTACCTAAAATGAACAAAGATATTCAGAGTATTATAATTAATTGAACGGAATACAGGTGTTTTCGAGTAATTCACAAAGTTCGTTTTAAAGGTATTAATGAGCGTAAGCATAATCAGCGTATAATGATCCCACTGCTGGGACATAGACCTCCTCTCTGTAAGAGGGTGTGAGCCGTAATCCACTACGCGGGCCCAGGGCGGGTTGGTAGATTACGGTATTACGGTAGATTGTCGCATGTCTTTGAATTTTTGGTTCTAAGATATGCCGGTTTCGTCACGATGTTTTGTTTCACCATTTTGAGAGCAGTTGTGACGAAATTATTTACAGAAAGTGCCTGCCTGGGTTCGAACCTACGACCTGCAACTCGTAAGTCGCGGCCGTTTCTACTGGGCTACCTCTGCTCTGGGGATCAAGGGTTTTTACTTCTAGTGTCGTATTTTGGATGTTCAAAGCACACGTTAAATGAAAAAAAAAGCCATTCTGCCAATCTTCTGTCATTTGTTTACTTTTACGTTACTCGTTGACAGCGGCGAGAGGGTGAGAGAGTATTTTGAAATGAACGTGGTTCTTCCTTTTGTTCATTGTTTGTTTTCGTATGAGTTTCCTGTTTTTCCCATTCGTATGTTCGCCAATCATATAAACATAAAAATTAAAGTCGCGTTTCGTGTCTATCTCACCCAGATAGACACGAAACGCGACTTTAATTTATATACTCGAGCAGCTGAGTTGTTATTTTATACAACGCAACTGATTTTGATGCGGTCTTCACCATCTTTTAGCGAATTTATTCCGGAAGGTTAATGTGTATAATACGTTAAAATTAAACTTACATATAAAATTAAATTTCGATGTTTTGTCAAGTCGTAAAAACCGTGCGAAGCAGGGGCGTGTCGCTAGACATATGTAAAATAAAACAACGTCGTTTTTCGTGTCTGTCTGTGTGTGTGACCGTTTAGTTTTTCTAAACTACACAATGCAATTAGCACACAGCGAAGCAAGCGCGGGTCGCTAGTAGGTGATAAAACAAACCACTTTTTGAATTGTTTGATATAGGAATCGGACAGTAAAAAAAAAAAATGAGCCTTATAATGTGACCATTTAAAACTAAGTATTTTACCAAAATAAAGTTTAATATATTTTTGGGAATATTACCCTAAAAGGGTTTATATTTGACTAGACTTGTGAGATAGCCAATGAAAACAGCAACTTTGAATAAAAAGTTTTGAAAGACTTAAATATACCTATTATTTTATAGAATGTCCGAATGCATCCGGACTAAAAGATAATAGCGATAGATTCAAAATAATTTTATTTTAATAATACATATTAGGTTAGGTACCCATTAAAACATAAATCAGTTTCAAAAGCATATTTGAAGGTCATTTGTTCAGCTGATTTCATTGGTTAGACCTTTTGGTACTTAGTTTAATTAGGAGTTAAGGACGTTGAGAAATCTGCTGTGCCCATGTATCTAATGGCAATTGAATACGTCTCGAATTAAGTTCTCCGCCCTTTCTTTGTTTATTATTTTAATATATCAGATTAGGTTTATAATGTTATGTTGTTTTTTGTATTACTAAAAGCGAGCGAGAGAGCAGTGGTGGTCCAGTTGTAACGGCCGCAACTATCGAGTTGTAGGTCGTAGGTTCAAATCCAGACAAGTGCTATACTTTGTGTAAATTATGTCATCACCACTGCTGTCAAAACAGTGAAGAAAAACATCGTGAGGAAACCGGCATGTCCTAGAACCAAAAGTTCGAAGAATCTACCAACCCGCACTGGACCGTCGTGGTGGATTACGGCCCATTCCCTCTCACCGAGAGGAGGCTTGTGTCCCAGCAGTGTGAACATTATAGGCTGACTATGAGAAGCTAGGGAGGCCTAGGAAAAGCTGGCGTGACGACCTAGATGCGTTTACGGGAGATTGGCCGTAGAAAGCAGTGCACAAAGCCCAATAGAAGCTATGGCGAGACCTTTGCCCAGCAGAGGGACAATAAAGGTTGAAAAAAAAAGAGTATGCTAATCCCGTGATGACCTTTTTAATAGGCTGGTAATACAATGGATACTCGAATGTCTATAATGAACTAATTTCTAATGGCAGCTGTGACGTGTGGTGCATTTTAATTACTCTTTACTCCACAAAGAGGAATAAGGTCTATATTTGTCAAAGCTTTGATGTAAACAAGCCTGAAATTACTAAACTGGTGCTGGGACGACTCAAAGTGAATTAAACTGGACTCTGTTGGTTGAGTGTCGGTGTAGTTTCTGCTCGTTAATGAAAAGATCACTTAAAACTTGTATAAGTAGTATCGGGGCCAAAGGACAGCGGGACGGGCGAATACACTTTGAGCTACATATAACGCACCCTCACTTTAATGATTAATTGTTCAATAAAATAAACAGTGCAGGTGGACATCTAATGCGACGCAATAAAAGTGTGAATAAATATCTAAATAATACTGTTTATGTTCGCCACGTTTTTCCGTAATGGGGTAAGCAGTATTCAAGGCGGCGAACCGATATAAAAGTTGTTGTAGTAGAAGCTTTATCATACTAACGTGTCAGTATAAACGGACTTCTACCAACAAATTGTGAGGTTTTGTGACGTGCAATTGGTATTATTTATCTTTGTCTGACAAAAAGGTAGATATTATGTAAAAACCATAACACAAAATTGTTTGAATATTAACACCTACTTTCACTATTGCGTACAGTGACAAAAGAGCAATAACAGTGAAAAAGAAAGCAATTGCCAATTGATGGCATTTCCAAAAGGCGAGCAGCATTGCCACTTTAAATGGCAATCATTGGCAGCTTCACATGACAAAGCATTTTTTTTTAATTGAGAGTTTTATCTTTTGTTTTAAATCAAACTTAAACTCAAAGCATTTATTTCAAGTACACCATTGCAGGCACTCTTGAATTGTTAAAGAGTCGGTCAGTTCGAAAGATGAAGCTTGTTGCCCGTTCTAAAGCGTAGTACATTCCTATGAAGAAGAACGGGCAAGAAACTACATGGCTACTCAGTCAGCTGATAATTAAAACGATATTAATGTACAGACGCCAGCACATCAAGCTACTACAATCTGTCAAATTTCTTTAATAGATTTTCAACTTTATCGCTAAAGCATTAACGTTCAAGGTTGATTGGGAAAATTTGACAGTTTCGGGTAGCTTGACCTGCTGGCGTCTGTACATGTATTTTGTTTGATGTTACAGAGCACATGGTTAAAGGAGTAGGAAGTTAACAGCGATGTGGTGCCAAAGTCTCTTCTTAGTGATGGATGGTGATCGAGTGTCGGTATTTATTATAGCTACCCACAAGCAAACCCTTTTTAACGAAGTAAAATGTTGATAAATATTTAAATTGGTGGTAACACAAATATATGGTTATGCCGTTGATGGTATTACGAAGAGCGGGTCTTATTAAATAAAAAACATGAATACCTATTGTTTTTTTTTTACAGAATCTGTGGTGTTTTAGACTGAAAGAGGAGTAGGTATGTAAGTATCTATCAATATCGTGAAATTCTGTACTTTGATAAAATAATATTTCCAATTTCTTTACAAAAACTTAACTTTAACAATTAAGGATTTTAAATTGAATGTTCGCTTGAAAGGACGCAAAAATATCAACGCACTGAAAAATAATATTCCTTGAATAAAGTGACTAATAATTTGATTATTGACCGACATTTAGTTCAATTTATCAGTTGAATTCAGCTTCACGTCGAAGGCTTCAATTGACGTGAACATAAAAAACGTATTTATCAGTTAAGTAAAAGTAAACGCAATCAAAACTCAAAGAAAGTAACTGCCGCTCACTGATAAATTATAAACAAAAGAGAGTATAAACAAAACATTCGCAAAGAACCGCTGTCGCAACAACAATCAATGATGCTCCAACAACGTTTTACCTGAAACATTTTACCGCAAACAATACTAGTAGAAAATAAATGGCGTACCTCTACAATAGCTTTAGGTATCCAGGTGACGGCGATAAAAAGGCTCTCCTTGATCGACAGGTCGTTAGCGAGTGCGACTAGGAAAGCTGTCAGCAGCCGGAGAACTAGCGCGGAGGAGATGCATCCGAGGATCAGACACAGTTCCTTCACATTTATTTGTGATACCTGGAAGGAATTAGGTTTTAAATTGGCGATTTGAGGGAAAATGATTGTAATTTATGGATGTCTCGCAAAGAGTACAGTTAGAAGTTGTATGTAATTATTTGATTTTGTTTTGGTTGGTGTTGAACATAATAATACAGTTTTTTTTAAAGAAAATTATATTAATTGGGTGTCTTTTTATAACAAATGTTACATCGACATCTACACAAATTACAAAGTCGCTTTTCTTGTCAGTCTGTGACCTCTTAGATCTTCTAAGCTACACAATGGATTTTTATGCGTTTTCTAGCATCGTTTTGTGCGTTTAATCCCGAAACTTTATCATTTATGTAATTTTACATAATTATTTAAGTTGGCTAAAGCACAGAAATCTCGGTGATTTTTACATGATGCTATTGGTGCGTGCGAAGCAAATGTGGGTCGCTAGTATGTATAACAATTAAATTATTATGCTCTTGTTGGGCAGTTGAATAAAGGGCTTGATTCAGAAAGCGGTACTTCTGGACACGGTTCGCATTGTCAGGACGTTCCACTCTCTGGAACCCTGACCGCCGGTAGCTTGGACCCTGTTCCCGATACCGGTAGGCTATTATATTTTAAAATGTAATTTATAAGTATTTAAATAAAATAAAATAAAAAATTATGAAAACAACCGATCAAGTGTGAGGCAAACTCTCAAGCAGACTAAAAAATAATCTCGAACACAGGTTTAGGTAAGCAACTTACATTGTTTTAGTCATGGAATAGGGATAAACCTTATGCAAAATTTTAAGGTATCGTCTTATAAAAATAAAGGACGTTATTGACTTCCGAGAATACGAGAACCAGTTCCCGAGTTGTTCCAGACAGTAAAATAAAACTATGATTAAATTGCTTCCAGCGTTCTTTGTAACCTGTGTCAATCAATCATGGTGTTCGCTTTAGAACTTATCAGTTAAACCTTTCTGTCTAGACATGATGGCAACAATAAGAACGTATGCAGGTATCAGATCACATTGGGAGTAAATTATCGCATTTTTCAACCCCAGACTCCGACAAATCCGACTTAGTAACCCAAGCCTGGTTACTAAGTCGAATTTTCGATATCGGAGATGTTTTTAATTTGTTCCTGTGCTTCCTATTTAAGGTTTAACGTCGTCCAGTAAAATATTATTCTTTTGTTATAGGTAAAATCCATTATTTTGAATGCACGAAATGGGCTCTAGAGCTTGAAACTACTTAGAACTGTGTATAAGAAATTATTTTAAATATCGATCTAAGATTTCTTTGCTATATTAGGTAACTTTTTCCTTATGATGCATGCCATATAACTTATAAGCTTTGTTTCCGTGGGGGATTACTTTGTAGCGCGACGTTCGTATTAATTCGGATACACGAAGATTAGCGAGGTGTATACCTTTTCTGGTTTAGCACAAAAAAGTTGGTAAAAGCGATATGTACATCTAAGAAATACCCGCTGAGGGTGAAGAGCATGGGCTCGAATATCCTCCAGACTAGCTTGTAGACCTCCCAGACTGGGTTGTTGGCGAGCGGCCAGTCACGGCGCGCCCAGCGAGTCGCCGCTGCTCCTGCGCACACCATGACCGCTACACCCGCTGGAACAATAAAACTTTGTTAGATGCTGATGCAGAGAATGACTAAGTGCTTTTTCTTGGTATCAGATTCTACAAAAACTCTACACAAACAGAAAGTAAATCCTGTGAATTTAGATAACGAGTGCAATGAAGAGTGTCCTTTAATTGTTGTTGGCTCTTTTACTTCCTCTGTGACTCAAAAATCAAGGTTTATTTATTTGTATAAATAAAGGTGCTAGGAATGTGTGAAAGATGATATGGCTAGAAAGGGGATGACTATCATGATGACGACTAATAAAGATGTAAGTATGGAAGAAAAAATCATGTTGCACTGACCCCAAATAAATTAGGATATATAGGCAAGAGAATAATGAAAGGTGTTAAGTACCGAGTAATCAAACTGGTGGTTCAATTTATTTGGTATGATAACTTCTAATCTTCTAAAATTCAATTACTAAATGATAACGATATCTTATCATATTCAATCTTCCTCCTGTAATTTGTTATGGTGTACAATAAATAAAGAGTATTATATCTATATATCTACATTTAATGAGTATAATTTTATACACGTGCAAAAAAATGATTAATCAATCAATGATTCTTATCGTTGATTTGTTTCTTAGACGTTGATCTTCAAATCGCGTGACATAATACTTGAGCGAACTTATACTTTGATTGAGATTAATTGGAACGGAGGTTAATATCAGACGCAGTTAATTAATGTGATGATGTTACGGACTTCAAGTGTGTGCTTGCTTGTAGTGCGGTGTAGGCAGGTATTAAATTAAATACCAATGTTATCATTGTAGACAGGAGGGGCTCGTGGCTAAATAATAACAGCCGCACGGGTCGACTTACCGCGGTCGGTTCGATCGAGACCCTTCTGTGCCTCGAGAAGCATGTTAAGCCGTTGGTCCTGGCTGTCATTCATGGATCTTTGACAGTCGTTACGGATAGTCAAAAGTCCAAAAGGTCTATGGAGGTATGAGGAACAGGGTGTAAAGTTCACTCATCCTCTATAGAAAAGGGAGGATCCTCCGACCTGACAGGTGTTGTGTCTGGTGGGCAACTGCCCAACGATTGATGTTGGGAAGTTTGTATATAATATTATTATGCTAATTGCGCGGTAAACTCTGCTTGCGAGATGCAGGATTTGCGTGACGTCAGTATGACGCGTTGTTCGCATGTAACGTTGTAGATATCACTACAGGCCTGACAACCAGTCTTACCAGGGGGTATCGTGTTACCCGGTAACTGGGGTGTGGAGGCCGGATAGGCAGACGCTCTACGTAAAATACTGGTATTCCACAGTATCCGGTTAAATTGGAAGCCGACCCCAACGTAGCAGTATCAGTTCCAGTTGAAAACCATGGTCAGGCACTAGTTGTCTGGCATTTTAGCTGAACTGGGCCTTTTTAGCGCAGCCGTGAGGCACACTTTCCTGCTAATGTCTTACTTCGGACTTTACCCTTTTTATTTAAAAATTGTTTATTTCTCACCACAATACATTTTCCAACCAATATTTTTTAAAATTAGCAATAATATACGTGGTGGCTCTGATGGTAGCCATGAAGTTTTGACCCTATCCCCTGAACTAGGTGGGAACCTGTATCTCAGGGGGTAGTGTTCAGCCATGGATTATGCAAATTTTACCGAGTGCCACTACTACTATGTATTTAGAGATTATTGAGATAAAAGTTTTTCTTGTATATTCTATGAAAGTGGTGTGTGAAAAGTAGGTATGGGAGGTGTACCGTGTAGGTGTATACTGAATAGTGTGGCGTGTAAGTGTACAGTAAGTATGTGGTGTGTAGTGTATTTTGAAGGGTGTGCTGTATAAGTGTAGAGATGGGGGGGAGAAATGTATGTACATGTATATGTTTGTGTGTACCTATATGGAGAGTTTGTAAGTGGATATGTTATTTAAGGTTAGGTAATGAAGGTAAGGAGGTTTTCTGTTTCTGAGTAATCTAATTGCAATAACCACCTCTTAACCGCAACTTTTGCATTATAGGTGCCTAATTTAACTATGTTGGTTTTTTTGTTGACTTTACTGTACAGATAGGAACTTAAAACAAAGTATTGTCTCTTTGCGAAGGTTGTGCTGTGTGAAACACTGGGACAGACTGGTGAATTTTTTCGTCTGCCAGCTTTATTTGATCTTTATTTTTTTGGTTTTATGATGTACGAGTATGTATTTGAGGGGTAATTCTCGTAATTTTAAGAACGTTCACAGTCTGATCTCAGTCTCAATCTGTCAAAAATACTTCTAATTTCCCTACATTTTGACAAGTTTTTGACATTTGTTTGTCGCCGAGATGAGACTGCGACTAGATTTTGAACGTTTTAAATTACGAGAATTGGCCGTCAGGTGTATTGTGTGTCTTGTAGTCTGTGCTAAATAAATGTATTTCCTTTCTTCTTTCTTTTAGTTGGGAAAAGGCTAGGCAGATTTTTGTTACAGAAGCAGGCGGCCATCTGATGGTCATCTGTCATACCAGAGTCGTAGCAGGTACGAAACTATCCAAGAGACTAAGTAATTACACCGGAACGTACTTATAGGTACCCTTGGAACCGATACCAGCAACGATGTTGTCAACGATGAACGAACTAGACAAAATCAAACTGGTTGCTAATGTAATTGTATAATTTATTCTTTTTTTTTTCTTTGACATTGATTTACATTCTGTAATTACTTAAAGTCACACTCGGACTTATTACTCTTTATTTATTTATGAACATCGTCTACTTTTGGAATGTTTGTAAATATGTGAGCACCATGTATCTATCACATAGTTAATTTTTACCTATGTCATGGTTTTATTAATCCATTTTAATTCTTTTACCTATTGTGGTATAGTAATTTTATTTTTAGGTGCGTCGGCCTCACATATAATTATATAATTAATGTATGCAAATTATTGTAAAACATTTTAAAAGAGTAACGGTGGAGTTTCTTGCCAGTTCTTCTCCATACGAAAACTACCTTTTGGAAAGGGCGACTAGAATCAATTTTATTTTAATTTTATTTTTGACGTTCAAAAGTGCCTTTTATGTGCCTATTTGAAATAAATGATTTGACTTTGACTTTGATGCTTGGCGGTCGACTAAGGTATGGTAGTACCTAGTACTTCTCCGGGCGGACTCCATCATAACCAGCTCTACTACTATTGAGAATTTATACTTTTTTATGTCTGTATATTTTATGGACAATTTTTAGATAATTATCCAAATAGCTACATATAATGCCCGAAATGACCGGTACTCAGACTAACTAAATGTCAGTTTATTACACACTATACACCATTTAATGTAATATTGATGGAAAACAGATCATAATACAGAGCGTACAAGTAATTATCACTTTCATTGATCAAAGCGAGGTATAGCAACAATAGGAAATGGTGACGTAGTGGAGTGCATTATTAATAATAGAATGTACAGAAACCAGCACATCAAGTTACTACAATCTGTCTTTCTTTAATAGATTTTCAACTTTATCGCTAAAGTTTTAAAGTTCAAGGTTCTTCATCTGCCTAGCCTTTTCCCAACTATTTTGGGGTCGGCTTCCAGTCTAACCGAAGTCTTTTTAAAGTACAAGGTTGATTGGCAAAATTTTACAGTTACGGGTAGCTTGACCTGCTGGCGTCTGTACATGCACGTCACGATACTATTAATACTTTAATTATGTATCATTGATATGATAGTAAGTTGACACTTTCTTTCAACAAAGCGACTCCTGGCAACTGAATGGGAATAATACAACGTAAAGACGAAGAAAGTCAGTTGATAATTTGTATTTATTCATGGATAAGTTTTGCATTCAACGTCACAGTATTTATTAATACGTTAAATACTTATTTTGGCCACGATAGGTATAATGTAATTCATATTATTGAGCTATATTCGCTTGATTTATCTTTGTGATGCGACGTAAATTATTATACATTTCCGTGGTCAACAGTCACTGTGGAATATTATAAAAAATACAATCGATAAATACAAATATAAATATTTATTGTCCAGGTAATATAGACAGTAAGCAGGTTTACGGTTAACAGCAAGTTGAGACGATATGAGTAGCTTACAATGCTACCTACAACTAGGTTACAATATATTATTTGCGCCCCAAACAAGACAACCTGTATCTTGGGGCTCGGGGTGCGAATTCCAGAGTACAGACAAGAGAGGTGATTTTAGGTAATAAGCACCTTATTAACAGTAGGCGAGAACATGTATTAACTAAGCAAAATACTTGATCTAGATAACCAATTTATAAAGGTTCAAAATTCTTTAATCCATTCTACACATGAGTATTCACACGAATATCTTCGGTAATATTTCACGACGGAATTCCTGAAGGCACTTCTTAACGTCAACCCTCGCAGCGCACAGGAACGATGAGTGAAATTCCTTTTTTATACGCATTTACTTGAGTCGGGCTCATAACCCCGCTGGAGCCAAATCCTTGCGTCGTCGCTTCATAACTGTAGAACCCAAAAATAATTTGGGGAAGGGTTCGCGACAAAGATTCACTTTGTGTGTTTCGGAGAGATCATTGCTTTAGTTGCTAGCCTTTGTGTTCTGCTAATTAGATTATTAATGGTAATATTGGTAAGCTTTTGCTTGATATGGGAAACTATGTTTTTTCTTACTTCTTCAGTCTGATTGATTTCATTGCGTTGTGGGTGACAAAACAGTGTGATTCAACTGACCTAGCACCCGCAAAAACTTTACTGAGGCAGGTGTAGCTAAATTGTCTCGATTGTTTTTAACCGACTTTTAAAAAAGGAGGAGGTTCTCAATTCGGATGTTTGTATTTTTTTTTTTTTATGTTTGTTAGCGCATAACTCCGTCGTTTGCCAACCGATTTGAAAAATTCTTTTTTTGTTGGAAAGGGTATACTTTCCAAATGGTCCCATAGAAATTTCATCAAAAACAGTTCTGTAGTTTGGTTTTTAAACCAAAATTACTGGTAAAAATTATAACTTAAAAGTGAAAAATAAAAACTTTTTTGAAAGAAAAAAAACAATCGACTTCCAAAACTGACACTATAAAGTGAAAAATAACTTTAATTTCGGAAGTCGGTGGCAAACAACGAAAATGCGAACCCAACGACACCGACTTCCGAAATTAAAGTTATTTTTCACTTTATAGTGTCGGTTTTGGAAGTCGGTTGCTTTTTTTTGTGTACATATTTAAAGCTGCTATTAAATTAATTACGATAATATTTAAACGTTTTCTGGCAATAAAAATTAAGCCATTTCTTGTTGATTGTGGTCTATATAGATATTTAAGTCGTCATAAATCCATGAATCTTTGTTTTGTATTTACTTTTTAAGTACCTACATCAAATTATATATAGACATGTAAACCTAGCGATACCTTATTATCAAGTTTTTATTGATTTTATCTTTACAATAACAACGTATTAGGAATACAGACATCTACTGTGATCATGGATTTCCTTGTACAACTTTCCACAGATTGGTGTTAATGGAATACTGCCTTATCTAATCACCACAAAATTGGATGTTCTTTTATAACTTGAAAAAACCGAGAAATGTAGATAATATTAATTTAGGTCGCTTGCTTGTTTGCTTGGCTATTTTTAGACTCAATAGTTCGGCTCCGCTTATGAAAATCTCCAATCTACGCCACAGAGTTACATTTTTCACCATGCTTTAATTATATAGTAGGTATATGCCGAGGTAACTATCCCGTTAGTATCGTGGTTGCAAGTGCGATTGCTGAGCCCGACGCTCTACCCTGTCCGTCCGTCCTGGGTTCGATTCCCAGATCGGGCAGTGTTATCAGACTTTTTCATTAGGAATTCCTTAGTAACAGCCCGGAGTTTGGAAGTTGGCAGTGTAATACCTCAGCGCCTTGGAAAGCACGTTACGCCGTTGCTACTGCGATCTCTCTCCGGTCGTGTCGAATTGCCGAGAGTGTACCTGTGTCCCGCACACACTTGTGCACTATCTCTTGCGCCAAAGGTTGCGTCGCCATGGTCGAAATACGGTCTGGAGGGACTATATGCCGAGGTATATATTTAAATCACATTGTTAGGTTCTATTTTCAGAAGTATTTAGACCTGACTTCCCTAATTAACAAAATAATTAGTTACTAGCTAGGTACATAGAAACATAGTTTATTCATACAATTAGCTTTTTCGTTCATTAATTATATGAATTCTTAGGAAACTTTAGTAGTATCGCCAATTAAGAAGTTTCTTTGATTGCAATTAGTCATTTGCTAGTAAGATAGGAAACTGCTTCTGAACAACGCTGTGTGACGGTTAGCCTAGTATCAAACTAAATGTTAACGATACTCTAGCTCTCGACAGATTGGACATTTTCCTGTTGTTTTTTATTTAAATATATCATAATATGTATACTATGACGGTGCTATTAAATGTGAAATGCTACCAAGAGTCGTTTTTAATTTGTAATAGTGTGTATCAAAGGTCTTTTATCGCAATAAACATTTTTATAAACTACTTTTTAAAATAAATTTGTTTTAATTCAGGGCTGATTTTTCAACATCAGATAACTTTTATCTGAAGAATCATTATGACAGTTTGACATATTTTCTACGCAAAAACTTTCAAACTTCAATATTTATTCCTTAGATAAAAGTTATCTGACTATTGCAAAATCATCCCTAAAACGACTGTAGTACGAGTATTACCTAGATAGATACTTTGATTTAAGTTTACTAAGTAATTTAAGACTTATTTCAGAAAAGACACAAATTGTCTGAATTCGATCCTGAAGTGAATCCTGAAGTGAACTAATCGCTTTCAGGATAAGCTCTCACGTACACATTGTTGTTAGGTATTCATACATATACAGCCTAAATGCAATTAATTCAAACAATACGACTTAGGGGATAAGCTATCTTCACGTGCTTTCATCAGTTTAATGAAATTTTGTGGAAAATTTGGTAAAGGGCACACAACCATGTCAGCAGTGTAAATAAGATAACTAGACTGATTGAACCTACACGTTATAATTAACTATGTATCTGATGAAATGTTTAATTTTGTATGTAAATATTTGATACCCAAAGCGTGCCTCAATAAAATTAAAGCGCTCATCTTTTCTGCGGTTAGAAAATGACTAAAAACAAATACGAACGAACCTAATAATTACTGTATATATTAACTAGGTTCGTTCGTATTTGTTTTTAGTCTTGTAAAAAGGTTCAATAGAATTGGGCCACAGTGTTTGTTTTCTTATAGATTACAATATAGAATTGGGCTGGATACATCTGCATTGGCAGACGACCAATGGACCAAACTTACGACCCAATAGTCCCTCTTAGTGGCAACCGACATCGCGGCAGACCTAAAAGGAGATGGCGGGATGAGCTGAACTCCTTCAACAAGAACTGGGGGCCTAAAAAGGCCACTTTGGCAGAATCATATTAGGATAACAATATGAATCATATTAAAAATCGTAAAATGGTCACAAACTGACAATTCATAATATGATCTGTGTGCAATTCATATCACAATGAAATAACATTTAAACTGTAGAAATAAAAAAATCAGAAACCAATTTGATTAATAAAAACTGTAATGAAAAATTTACCGATAAAATTACGGTTATTATTTCTTTCATGCGGCAATGTTTACACCAAATATGAAATGAAATTTTACGAAAATTAGAGGAATTGCTAATGATCTGCTGGGAATTCAGGAAATGAATAGCTTTAAAGTGGCCTTTTTAGGCACCCTGGTCATTAGCAGCTTTAAACAGCGAGAAGTGAAAAGAGAGTAAGGAGGCCTTTGCCCTGTAGTGGAACATCACAGGCTTTTAATAATAATAATAAGGTATTGAGGACATCAACTGTCTTCTTAACGTGATTATTATTATGGCAACATTCCCGATGACAGATTGCTATTGGGTTAGTATGAGGCGTTTACTACTTTTTAGACTCACACCGGTAAAAAATAAAGTGTTACAAAATTACACTAATGAGTAGCCAGAATGTCACAGGGCGAGTATTTCAATGGCAATCCGTAAACGACGCAAGTTACTAGCGCGTTATTAACTAGTTTGTGATGTGTTGCGTATAATAGTGCACGGACCGCCATTGAAATACTCGCGCTGTGACATTCCGTACTCCAAAATTCCGTAAGGCCACCAGTACTCTCAGAAAGTACAAGTTGCGACGCCCCATACCATGTCCGCCCCGACTCTCGCTCGAGCCATCCCGCGCCGCTGAGCCTGTAGTTTGAAATTCGTCCCTAAATAATTCCGATCCAGCCTGTCCCTTGCTGCCCTCTCCCAGCGACGCCCTATGCCGAGATCCGTACCCCACAGGGGGTGCTCTTAACGTGTAGTCGTTTAGTTTTCAAGCCCTGGCTAGAAGCCTTAATTTACTGAGGCATCCACAGGCAAGCCCGGTTAAACAGACGACAACGTCATAGGTAGAACTGCGAGATGCCATTTATAAAAAACTAAATATCCGTACTTTAGTTAGTAAAGTTTATTTAGAGTAGTACTTTATTTATGTATTTATTGTAGTATGTAAATGGTACACCACAGATTACCTACAGTATTTATCTCTCCTTCCCCTTTTTAATCCATACAAAGGTTGTCTTTAAAAGATCACTCTTAGCGATAAGACCGCCCTTTGTAAAATTTCTATATTTATATCTGTAATTTACATGGTGTACATAATAAAGAGTAGTGTATTCTATTCTAAAGCTATGGTGTGAGCTACGGTTTCCTAGAAGAGTGGTTCAGTCATAATACAGAGGCCGTCAGAAAATCTGTAATTTTCCCTAGTATTTGATATTCAAAAAGTGCTCTGTAAGTATATTTTGTTCAGCCGTTATTATGTGACCGTTCACGAATTTCTTAGGAAACTAAAGCTATGCTGGTTCCTTTTGAATAGCGTCAACGGGCCTAACTTTAACTATGTGACAACATGATCAAATTCTCCAGCATAAGTGAGCGTTCTGCAATGTCATGCTTATTTTTAGTAAAGTAATACCTATAACAGTTTTTTTATGTGAAATTACATCTGTTTTGTTCCTCTCTTTTCCCATTGATGTTCCAAACACCTGTATACGAAAGACTATTTCGCTCCATAACGATGCGGAACCCTGCAATAACGTGGAACCCGCACGCACATGTCCATTTTTATGCACAATATTTTACAATAACGTATCCACTCATATTTGTGTCGTTCTTTCCTCCTTCCTTTAGAAAATACCGAACTTCTCTAGTTTTAAAACATAATTTATTTTTGACGAGTGAAAATATTTTTGAAACTAATTTACAGAAATAAATATCATTGATCCTTAGGGTTAGATTGATTTTATATACTTGCGTCAAGATATTATAATATGGACATGCAATTTTATCCATAATGTGCGGGAAGTACCGGAAAAAGTTCCGGGATTGGAATTATGGAATAAAATAAAATAAAAAACTATACAAATAGGCTAACAAAATCGTTTATTTTATGAATGATTGATTGAATTCAATGAACAATTATTTTTAATTAAACAAAAACATAAATAAATTATTACGGTATAACTATTCCAAGGTATTTTTGTATAAAATAAAATACTGATTTCTTTCACCATTAGCTAACACTGGTAGCGTAGATTGATATTATTAATACGTTTTTCACCTTAAACACAAATTCGTGCTAATTTCAAAATTCCGGAACAAATATTTTAAATATTTATATATAAATAATTATATAAATATAATAAATAAATAATTATATAAATATGAAGTTCCGGTATTTTGGAGGCATATCCATATTATCCTCTACGTTTGGCGTCAACGACCTTAAATCAATCTACCTACTCCGACCTCTGGTTATTACAAACTAAATTACAATAAAAATTGTCCGTGCTGATAAAATGTTTATTTCTTTCTTGTCTTGCCAAACTCTTTTGTCGTGTATACTTACAAACATCCGTATGTCGTTGAGTATGTTTGTCGTGCTCGCGAAAGTACACATTATTATTTGTCATCAGCTTGGCACATCAAATACTACGTTATATTTAAGCTTGACACGTGTGACGGTAGCTCTATCGCATTGCGTACAAAATAGTTTGTTTCATTCGTATGTCTGACACAGTTCAAATTGACTTTGACTGATTAAAGTTGAAGATAATCATCAAATAGTTCAATACTAACTCTCCGAATAAAGCTTTTCAATTTAATTTGCTGTAAAACTCAACGATTGGTTTGATTGGTGAGTGGTTCTATATTATTTGGTTACTTTCGTTTACTTTACCAATAGGTACTTGTAGACAAAATCTAATATGAGCTTTGAACTCAGATCTGACCAAAATTGCACGAAAAAATAATTATATTATAAATCAAAATGTGTTAATTAAAAACGCAGATCGACGCAAAGTCGATGATAAACATACTTTTAAAAGATGAGATCTTTTCTAATTTAATAAAAAGGTCCTGTAATTCTATGGTCCCGTTGACAACTTGACTGATTACGAAGTCGATGGGACCAATCCATAACCACGTCTACCTACGTAGGTACGTACCATGTCCCCCATGGTAACGTAAGAAACACATTTACACATTTTCCTTATAAAACACACTCATATTACCGTATTTACTCAGGTAAACTAATAATATACAGTAGCTCTCTGTAATTCAGACGTTACTTTTGCCTTGTAAACATAATTATCTTTACTAAATGTTTAGTAAGCGGAACTTTGTCATCTGATATGCTATAAAGTGCTGTTTTCTTTATGATAATGCACCTAAACACTTTTTATTGATGCAATTATTAGATTTGTGGAATAGTAACGCGCAATATGTTGGCTTTAATACTTTTTGGAAAACATAATAATATATATTGAGCTCACTGATACGGTTGAGCTACACGATGACTGATGCATTATTAGACTCACATAAAATCCTAACAATATAATGTTTGTACTTTAAAAGAGACCATTACCTCTGAGTTTGTTTAGGCAACTCTTCTCAGGGATCAGTCAGCTAGGATATGCTGGCACCATCTAGTTTTAAAATATTTACCAACAAAATCTCGATGTGTAAGTGTCTTAAAAGAAAAAGTTACATAAACAAATACTTCATTTGATTAAATAGCCTATCTATATCTATACTTATAATAAATCTGTAGAAGTGAAAATTCTGTACATTGAAAATATCAAAAAAATAAATGGCAGGGGGTGTTACTAGACCGACACCGAACCCAAAAATGTGATTAAAAAAATTTTTGTCTGTCTGTCTGTCTGTCGGTCTGTCTGTCTGTCTGTCTGTTTGTTCAGGCATCACGCAAAAACTACCGGTTCGATTACGTTGAAACTTGGTATAATTATTCTTTAATATCCTGGGCACCACACTGGGTACTTTTTATCCCGGAAAAGTATATACAATAAAAAACAAACTTAATTTTGCGGTTCGATCCCTAGACCCGATTACTGCACCAACCGCAAATAATAAGTTTGTCGTAGGTTAAGTCACCCGCAATGGAGTTCATTTTTATTCCTTTTAGTTTTTAGAGTTATTTAGGTTTATTTTTATATAAGTTGTAGGTATAGATTTTAATTTTAAAGTATAGGTAGTATATTTGATAGTGTACGTAGTGACCGTAGGTTATTTTATAATACTGTTAGGTAGGATTAGTCATCCGTATAGATATTAGTTTTTAAGGATTTTGCTTATTTATTGAGTTTAGATTAGTTATCATCAGAAATAGGTTTATTTAGGTAGGTTATTTTTTTTTAATTAGGTAGGTACTTAGGTAAAGATATCATATAGGTACCCTCTTAATCACCACTAATGAGACACAATTAGTTTTCTATTGTAATTAGCCACAAAGGGCCCGCGAGATAGATGGCATTCTGGGGAAGCACATAGGTACATTTTATCCTGTTAGCACGTTCCCGTGGGATAATTTCCGACATCCACGCGGGCGAAGCCGCGGGCAGAAGCTAGTAAATAATAATTTCTATTGATTTACCCCGCGTACGCTTTTGTTGCTCGCCATTTTTGTGATAGTTTCTGTTTATAGTTTAGCATGAGCGATAGAGCTAGACAACTCTAGGATCGATTAAGCATAGACTTAAATTGGCTGAAGTGATGTGAGAGCCCTAAGATGAATGATCTAGAAAGAAAAGAAAGAATAATTGATTCGCTCTCGCTGTTTCTTACACGATAGTCGCTTTAAGGAAAGCCACTCTTCGTAAAATTACTCTCTCGTCGACGGAACGCTTAGCAACACAAAATATATAAGCACGGAGATACTCACAGGTGCCACCCCATCCGATATATCCACCGGCGTAAGTCAACAATACACCTCCGCCAAAAATAAGCAGGCTTCGTATAGTAGGCGCGTATATGTCACTGTGATCCGGCAAACTGTCTGATAGCACTCCCCAGAATATTCCGAGGGCGATACCGACGAATATAGCCAGCAAACCCTGCGGAATTACGAACAAAAAGGTTAAGGGCCCTATATCCAAATTGAACCTTAAGAGAAAGCGGTTTGATTTTAAAGAAAACGTAGTTGGAGTGTTTCTTGGAAACGATCTCAAGTGTGGATAAGTACGGCCGGATTTCGAAATTTGAATTTATTGTTGAAGATAAAAATACATTTCGATAAAAGGGAAACGCTTTCGAGATTGACGCATTATAAAGTATTCTACTTTTGTATTCAGGTTTTGTGTAATGATTTTATGAATTTGAACTGAATTTCCGTTCGTCCATTACAATTAATAGCTTGAGTGATAAAAACTTAAATGATGCAATATAAATCGTCACAATTGCGTTGTAAAATATTTATTGACTGTTTTTGTTGAAGATATTGAAATAAAATTGTTTAATGCCTTTTGATTTACCTTTACGATTCTATATAAAAGTGGCGCGGGGTAGAATATGGCACTGTTAATTACTCCGCAGACGCCCTCCGTGAAGGCGGTATCCAGCCCTCCGGCGTTTGCCACTAGGAGTGCTATTTGATTTTTTGTTCCTAAGCCTCTTGCATGTAAGTTACTCACGATCGGCACCACTACAGCTGGTGACACTGAGGCTAAAATAGAGCCTAGATGGAGACCTGAAACCACAAGAAAATATATCTCAATAACGGCTTCATCGATTTCAAATATTTGTACATACACAGTGCTTTCTTTGAAATATTCTGCTTTGTGTTATTCAACATTCTCGACTCTCACAAGGCTCAATTGTCGTCAGATGAATGGGGATTTATGTGAATGAACTCACTGAGCCATGCCCAAGCAATAACCGGTGCCACTGGTTTTTCATCTGAGGCTTTTCTATTGGTAAGCAGCGTAAACAGGATCAAGAAAATAACTAGGATTTTTTTATTTGGGAATTTATCTTTGCAGTATACAAGCAGTTCGAGTAAATAAGGTCGAATTTATAAGTTCATTAGGTGAGCCAGGGTGGTTGAAAGTTTGAAATGTTACTCACCCCAGTACCAAGGATACTCAAGTAGTATGTGGGCAAAGAAGGCAATAGATAAACACTCGACGGTCCAGGGCAAAGTGGCCAATGAGAAAACTTTTACCGAATTATTTTTTATATATTCCCAGTTCCAAGTAAGTGGGCCCTTCGTCAGGATAATGACGGGGTAGATTCGCCTGAAAGAGTCAAATAGTTAATTTAATTGTTTCTAATGAATTTATAAAAACTGGAATTTTTGGGAGGTATAAAAGACATAAAGAATAAATGCTGGGTGTAGGACTATTAGATTCTAACTTTGAGCAGGCTAAAGCTTAATTACGACTACCTACATTATAGATGATAAATTCCTTTTACGAGTATGTTGACTTTATTCAGGGGTTACAGGATTAGCTTGGTTGTACGATGCCAATCAGCGTTTTTAACTTGCAATGAAAAAATCCTGAAATAATATGAATATTTTGACAGGCTTGGTAAAAGAATTCCTAGGCTTGAAATACCAAAAATAACCGTTGCGCCTGCAACACTTTAAACATATTCTTTTAACATTTTCATATTCTAATATTAAAACAAAAACCATTTGCCTGTGCTTGATGCGAAAATATTATTTTTATTAAAGGGTTAATGCCCAATAATAACCCGAAATGTAAAATAATTTTATAATAAAATAAAGTTTCGAAACTCAAAATGTGTCCAAAATTTTTCATGACTTTATAATATTTTCCACTCGTAAAATCAAGTGCGGAGGATGGCACTTCGACGTGTAGTAATTAATATAATGGCTCCCCAACCTTAGTATCAGTACTTCTATTAGCAAAATTAATGTAAGTCCCATTAAATTATCAACCGTTCTGTGAAGCGGTAACTTATTATTATTATTAGATATACGTACATAATTACGTTACGAAATTACGATGTGGCAAGATCCGAATCAATTAAGCAGAGTCATTTGTTACGTCATCAAGAAAGCTGAGGCTTTAACAATTTATTTAATTAATTAACAAAGTTATGTGTGCAGGTGCTGTTTACGTCATTGTGGTGAAGTTTGTGCTTAAAGATATTTTACTTGAGCGTCAATCTTCAATTAAATTTATTTGAAATTGATAGCATAACATCTCGGTCTGTATTCCCTGAGGGGTTGGACGGGAAGGCAAAGTGTATAAAATACCTACATTTTGTTAATCATGGCATTCGGGGCTATTTGGTACTAACCTTAAATGGTAATCAATGAGGTCTGCGGAGGGGTTCTGTAAAAAGTTTTGAGGACCAAAATATCTGTAGAGAGCTCCCGCCAACGTCATCCCAACGACTGGGTTGATTGTGGTGTACCGTTCTATCGTGTGTCCGAGCATGTACCCCGCTATGACCACTCCACACATACTGAACATGTATCCATCGGGCAGTACTGCATCTTTGAATAGGAACCATGAAATGCCCCATAGTGTTAATCCTGAAAATTAAATACGTCTTTAAGAGTCTTGTATGCTTTAGGTTGGTGAATGGGCCATCTGATAGAAAGTGATTATCACGTATGAACACAAGTAACTTCAAAGAGATTGCCAGTGTTTTATAGATATAAGACACATTAAAAAACTCTCACACGCCTATTACTTTCGTGGCAGTAGATACTAGGTATAAATTTAGCCACGTCTACGGAGAAAAGCGGATTCTATTAAAAAGGAATTTTCTATATTACATTTTGAGATATTATGTATTAGCTAGTTGTAAACGTGTTTGACACGACTAAAACTTTGCGCAAAAATAATGTTATGACATTTCTCTTTATTTCGTTTTCTATACCTATTAAAAGTGAACTCTAAGTAAATACTGTACAACAAATGACTTCAAAGACCGTTTGTATCTACTCGTAACATAAGTAACAGTTTGTAGATTGTTAGTTCTTCTCTGAACAGCGCAAGAACGATTTGTTTCTCTCGGCGAACTTCTACTGTTTGAACTGAATGATAAGTTAAATATCATTAACAATAAACTTGAGCTCCAGTCATAACTTAGGGCAGACAGAACTAAAAATGTTGCAAATAAATACATTTTAGGATAAAACACAGTTAACATGGAAGTCCCACGGGGGCTTGTTTTACTTTTAATCTCAGGATAGAGTAGAGTAGGTACTGAGTTGGTTGGTTGGTTAATGCCCTTTGTACACGCACGTTTTTCTTGCTGTGTAAAACTACGATTTATTCGCCGTGTGTAGTCATGGTCGTCAGTGTTGTGTGGATCACTATGAAAGCTGGTTGACGGACACGTTTTTTTACGGCGTGATTTATACGCCGTATGGTAAAGAAACCGTGCCGCAAAATGGCCTAAGGGAAAGGTAAACGAATAGTGCAAATGGACCTTCGAATTTTTATTTGATTATATATGTATGACTACAATATTTATGTTTACATTCCTTTAACACTTCTTGATCTTTATTTCTTTTACATCCTTCTTGATAAAAGCAACCATCTCAGTAATTGCTTTGAAAGTAACTTTCTGCTTACAACTAATAACATTTCCAGTTACATGAATCAATATAGTATTAGTAATAAAATCAGTAATTTCATTAAACCCAGTATTTCAGAATAAGGTTCGGTAATATCACGATTTAGAAGCGAGGGTCATAATAAACAGCTGTTGTCTGATGCCATTTGTAGACTTCCAAATTTATTGTCGGAAAAGTAATTTATGGCGACATGAAAACAACCAAGAAATATTATTAATCTCTCAAATAAAATATGGACTGAAGTTACCAAAGGCGTTCATAATCTCTGTCTATAATCGTTCCCTGTTGAAAATGGGCCTTTTAATGTCCGCTAAGAGGAATTGCCTCAATCGCCCTGCCTAACAGATGGATTGGTGAACGAAGTAATTTTAACATGATCCCTTACATTTCGGATACAGTAGATTAAATCCATTTTTGTAGTATTTAATGAAATCCATTCCATATTTTGCATTTCTCTTGACAAGTGATTGGCTATTGTTATTTCCGCCGCCCAAAAACCAAAGCCTAAATTAGATTTAACAGAACGGCAGATTTACTGATCAGCCGCTAAGAGATGGAGGTTACTCACCTTTGTTAATCTCCGCAGGTAGAGAGTGGGAGGTCTAATCCTCCGCCGTAGAATCAACTAAGGTAATGGGATTTTAACGTCTTTTTAAAAATATGTGATAACTTCCAGTTTCGTCTTTTTATTTTTTTATTTAAAGGGGTGTCCCAGAAATTCAGTATATTATTTAATATCACGTTTTGTTTACTCGATATTTTGCTTAACTTGAATGATGTTTCTTTTAGGTACAGAAAGCAGCAAAAGTCAATTAACACTGTTACTTTTCAAATCATCTAAATTGATACAAAATGATGCGATACATTGGTTTTCTCTATTTCATGTAATAGCGAAGAGTTAATTATTCTTAAATATTCTATTACTATATGTTTTTTAAGAATATTTTGCTCAATAATTAAGATTTAAACAACTAAAGTGTTAACCGACTTTTGTTGCTGACCGTACCTATTGTTCTACATAGATTAACAAAAAAAATGAACTACAAAAAGTAAAACGTTTTTACTTTCCAAATTGGTACAGCCTACCTGCTATCAGTTAATCTAGGGTTCATTCTGTAACAGTTTCCTGATAAAGTTGCGCTGCGACGGCGCGATTGAATTAAAAACATCCAAACAGTTAAACTACTGGTATGTCGCAGAGGACTGAAATTGGTTTGATTGGCTGATTGAAACATCCAAATGACCCAACTCTTTGATACTCTTTTTTTTACTCTCTAATATTGCTAGGCATTTTATGCTAGCAGGTATTGAAATGGGAACAGTATAATAAAACCACGTTCCTGTTTTATATCCTTGGTGATAACCCGCGCCTATGTCTCAGCTGAAAGAATATTTCAGCAATAGGACAATTTCATGAAATAGGGACGAAAAATAATAAAAGTAATGTAGGTATGTAATGTGGCGCTCAGGATTTTTCCATTACTTTGCTGGGTTTCAGCCGATATGAAGATGACTTACGACACGTATTTTACCACTTGTATTTATATAATCTAGGTAACTTAGGTACTAACTTATCTTTATTATGTAACCATCGCACAAGTTTTCAACGTCCATGGTCGTCACAATATAATTTCTTCTGTATCGTTTCATCTTACATACCTAAGCGACAATTCAAAAATAGCCTGTAATTGTCTTAGTAAGAAAGCTTCATTTAAAATAAGCGTAATAAGACTTTTACACAACATGTAAAAACCTCCCGCTAGGTTTGGAACCCACAACAGGGGACCACACACGTCCCGTACCTATTTGTAAACTAGTCAACACCCTCACTGCTACGACATAAAGTCCTGTCAGTGTCAAATTGTTCACAGATGTGCGGTAGACCGTACATTTTTTGTCTTGTGAGTATTTGTCTTGCAACTTGCAGCCCTGAAAGCGAATTGATCAGCAACTACGCTTCGTTTTCTAACAATGTATACCGGCACTGGGCCCGCGTGGTATATTACAGTCCTCTCCCTCTCATGAAGAGGAGGCCTGTGTCCCAGCAGTGGGAACATTATAGACTGATTATACCTACTAACAATGTGTAAAGCTGTAACTGAATGGCAAATCAGAGATGGATCGAAAAGAAGTAAGTGGAGACAGCTGGTGCCCTGTGTGTTAGACGCACACGACTGTGACAAATGGAGGAGCCTGGGGGAGTCTATGTGACGAAGACACCGAAGTAAAAGACACCGAAGCAATAGTTATTTATTTTATATTTTAGTCTTACGGCCGAACCCTGGGTCTCCCTTGTTTCATCGAAAAGTAATTGCCAAATTATCACTTCCCAAAAAAAATTCCGCATAATTTCATTTGCCAAATTATTACTTAGCAAAAAATCTATTCACAAATAATCGTAACGCAAACCTAATGTTTGGCAAGTCAACGTTTAAACAGTGACTTGTGTACCAACTAGTACTTTTACCAACTTTTATGTAGTCAAATATTTCAGTCGGAATAACTAATTTTACGTAAAATAAAATTTGCCAAATATTTAGTATCGTCAGTTTTCAATTTACCATTTCTATTCAGTCAATTGTTATAGTCTAACTAGTTCAGTCTTGGATAGCCTGTTTTTTTCCATATTTTTTTTCTATAAATCTCGTCTTTTCTGGCGTAGGAGGTCACAGTTTTAACCTAACTATTTTTTTTTAATTAACCTCGTCTAACTGTTTGGTTCTTGGTAGCCTGCTAACAATAATCTCTTTTTTTCCTTATTTGCATTAAATAAATGATTATATTAAAATAAAATTGCATTTTTAAATTATATAATTCCCAAAAAATCTTATTTTTGCCTTCATATTTTTTGCCATAACAAATCATTTGACTAAACGTTTACTGTCTAAAGATGGTTTGCTGTAATAAATCATTTGATTAAAGACCAAATGCATGACATTACCCTTGATAATATTCGGCACAGTAAAAATTTGACCAAATGAAAATGTGCGTACTAAAATTATTCCAAACATTGCATTGGTATAAAAAAAGGTTGCTAAAATTTGTTTGGGTAGTGAAATTTTGGCAAAATCTTTTCGGCAAAACGGCAGGATCCCTAACATTACACCTGTCAGATTAGTCTCTGGGATTAAAAAACGAACTATAGTTGCTGCAGTCACGTGTGAGGTGACAATTGATGTTACGTTATCATTTTGCAGAAATTTTCTGACAATCCTGCAGGTGTTCAAGATTACAGCTTTCTGAAGAGTCTGATATGTAGGGTAGTAAATCGAGTGTTTTTAAAGACCGGTGGAGCAGTTTATTATTATAACAATATGTTACGATCATCAACAACACGGTATTACGGTGTTGTTATGCAAACAGTGACCGCATGCTACTTTATTTACTATTTGGATTAGGTACAAGACAACACAAAAACAATGCGGACGCACTATGTGTAGTCGTACGCAATAACAATGTGTGGACAATATGTCAACAAGGCCAATTGGCAATGAAATCGTTTTGGCGAACAATCAGTTTTCATTTGCGGCCGTAAATGTTTTTTGTTCGTGTTTTGTTCCACAAGAAAAATATTTTTATTTTGCTTGACTAGAACTGGGCTAAGATTTTTCCATGTACAGTGTACACACTACCTCACAATAAAAAAAACTCAGATCAGATGAAGCAGCGCTAATATTACAGCGATATATTATTATTGCGCTAATAGCAACAGGGCTGCTGGACATAGGTGGACCTACCTATGTCCATTAGCCCTGTTCCTATTCAAAAAGTCTGCCTCAAAAAGATGACTAATACAGGGTTATTTTAAGTTGGGTAGCTAAACTCTGCAGACGTGACGAGTATCGATATCCAAACACGATAAAACATAATAAAACAGTTTTTCCTCAACTGATACTTCAAGTAATAACAGTAACAGCAGTCGTTAAACTCAAAAGAAACATCAATCCTTTTTATTTTTTACTAGCTGCGTAAGTTATAGTATAAGTTTTGATTCCGTGGGAATATCGGGATAAAAATGTGTTAATCCAGGTTATAAATTATCTGTATGGCAAATTTCATCCAAATCAGTTCAGTAGTTTTTGCGTGCAGTAAC
Source organism: Apamea anceps (assembly GCA_951799955.1). Lineage (NCBI taxonomy): Eukaryota > Metazoa > Arthropoda > Insecta > Lepidoptera > Noctuidae > Apamea > Apamea anceps. The sequence goes on along the minus strand of OX637505.1, from coordinate 10,336,994 downwards.
AAACATCCATCCATCTATCCATCCATCCATACAAACTTTCACGTTTATAATATTAGTAGGATTATATCGTGCTTAGATATTAATATCCAGCGCGTCTGCGGAGTTCGATTAGCCAATTTAAAATAACCCTGTATATCGACAAGAATTCACTCTATTGTCTACTCTTTGTGTTCAATAATACTGTATTAATGTGTAACTACACTCGAGAGCAATGAATCCGGGTCACTTAAAGAATGTTAAAAATCTCGGAAACTAAAAATGATAGGTTAATGCAATAAATTGTATTTAATAGACAATGTAAACCTCCTTAAATGAAAGTAAAAAAAATATGAGTCACCATACATTTTATTAACACAAAATTACATAAAGAAAAAAACTGCTGATCTCTCCTTAAAACAAAAATAGGAAACATGAAATTTTTGAACTTTATTACGTTTTTCTTGAATTTTAATACTTCTTATTGCCTCCTCGTGCTTCCATTACTGCATTTACGCGGTTTGACATGCTGTACACCAAGTTCTTTATACGATTTTGGGGAATATTCTCCCATTCCTCTGTAAGAGCAATTTTGAGCTCACGAAGCGTGATTGGGGGAGGGTTTCGTTGTTTTACGCATCTGCCTAGCTCGTCCCAAGCATGCTCGATCGGGTTGATATCCGGGCTGCGCGCTGGCCACTCCATACGAGTAATGTTCATCTCTTGAAGGTAGTCATTCACAATCCTACCTGTATGAGGTCGGGCATTGTCATGCATAAATATAGCATCCTCACCTAAATTGACCATAAATGGACCAACGTGATCATTGAGGATTTCTTCCACATATCTTACGCTAGTTAAAGAGTCGTTTTCTATGATCACCAGCTCTGTGCGACTTTCAGAAGAAATTCCGGCCCACACAAGTACAGACCCACCACCGTAGGCTACTTTTTCTTCGATGCATGCTTGCTTGAATCTTTCCCCTGGTCTTCGATACACTCTGTGTCTTCCATCGTGCTTGTAGAGCATAAATTTTGATTCTTCGGAGAACATAACTTTTGACCAATCTTCAATACTCCAATTTACGTGGCTCTGGGCATATCTTAGTCTTGAAATACGATGCCCACGCTCCAGTTTAGGGCCGTTTGCAGGTCTAAGGGGTTTTAAGTTAGATTCAGCAAGCCGACGTCTTACTGTCCATGCACTTGGGTTACTTCCTCCGAGGCGTCGAAACTGATTTGTGAGTTCAGTTCCTGTGAGAAAGCGATTTCGAAGCATGGTGTTCACCAAGTATCGGTCTTCTCGTGCTGTGGTACACCTGGTTCTGCCCGTTCCTGGTCTGCGTAGGTTAGAACCAGTTTCTTCGTAACGTCGGAGAACTCTTTGTACTGTTGACAGCGACACACCGACAGTCCTGGCTGTATCGCGCTGACTCCGGCCGGTTTCCAGCATTGTAAGTATTCTGGTGCATTCTTCAGGCGTAAGCGACATAATTTCAGCTTGAATAATGAATATAGAGCACTATCAACATGGTTTATGTACCCACATAAATGACAGATTACAAACAAAAGCAAAACCAAATGCTGTAATTTCGTAGTTCCATCTTCGAAAGTGGCCCTTTTTCAAATTTGATTTTTTTATGATATAACTTTACAATAACTAAGAAGTTTTAATACCTTCATTTAAGGAGTATTACATTGTCTATTAAATACAATTTATTGCATTAACCTAGCATTTTTAGTTTCCGAGATTTTTAGGATTCTTCAAGTGACCCGGATTCATTGCTCTCGAGTGTATAATTAAGTACCCAATCTACACTAACATTATATGGCAAAGTTTGTAAGTTTGGATGTAGGAGGTAATCTCCGAGACTAATCATTTGATTTCAAAATTTCTTTCACTGACAGAAAGCTACGCTATTGCCGTGTGCCGTAGGATAGGAAAAACTCGTGGGCATAAGCTTGTGTGTTTTATGTTTTCACACATTATAAATTTATAACATTACATACCAAAGGCGTTGTAAATAAAATAAACAAAATGAAATTAAGTGAATATAAATTACATCTTCTAGTCCCTCCAGTCCATCTTCCCACTAAATCTTAAATATTTACGACATACATGTATCCATCTCTCGGCAAACAAACAAGCCACACTGTTAATGTCAGAAGAACATTGAGCATTGATACAATATTAAGGAACAAATATTGTAGATTTATTGTCTACAATCTTTGAATTCTTGTCGTTGAACATCTTTTTGTACCTGTCATCTGTACCTACGTATAAAGCTAGAGTTTGCTTGTAACCAGCGCGCTGCAAAGTCCTTTCTTCATATTGTTCTACGAAAACATGGTATGCTCACATGGAAATCTAGACTAAACCTTTGACGAATAAAGCTGGTAATTTGAGTACAACTATCTATTATTATAATATAACTAACTTACACCACGATGGACAATGTTTTGCCTATCACTGTGTCAATATTTGGTTATAAAGTGAGCATATTCAAGCTCTAGTGATGTGATATTTATGTGGTACTTAGGTACGTCCGATAAATGCTGCGTTCACCAGACCGTCTGCACTTATCGCAGTCATAGGAAACCTACTTTCATTGGTTCAGTAGGTGGTAAATCAATATGGGTTTGGACATTCAAAAATGAAAGTGCACGAGAATAGATAATACTAACTGACTAAGTGCAGTCACCAAAAGAGATAGGTAACCAGTGAAGTCGGATATAGTTGGAGTTTAATAAGAAACCGATGGATGTTTTAAAATGAAATTTAATTTGATAAATGAGCTGTTCGTTTTCTATAAATTTAATTTCATTCGAAAAGATCCATCTGTTTCTTATTAAATTTCGACTTTATTCGACGACACTGGTTACTTATCTTCTTTAATGACCGTACCTATAACTCGGAAAATTATAAGAAAAAGTGCGTATGATTGATTCGCTTATATTAAATCCGGCAGTTATCCCAAAGTGGACTGAACTCATAGATAGGAGTTTGGTCGGCACACAATGGTTTAAAAACAATATAAAACGATTACCCGACATTGTTCTAACGGCTAGGAATTCCACAATGATTGTTCGTTTTATAAACGTTTTGTTGCAAGCTGAATCCGTTCCGCATAATCATGCTATCTTGTACCGTCTTCCATTTTCAGTCATTCGTGTATAATAAGATGAAATTTTATTTTCATTGTTGATATGCACTTGCCACTTATTTTATAATAAAGCGCTCCAAAAATGACCTCTACGAAAAACCCGAAATGTTATAAAATACAGGGTGCATCGAAATAGTCTGTTTAGATAGACTATTTTTTGATTTTTTTGTAGTAAAGTTTTTTTTTACTAGTCGGTAAAGAGTTTCGTAGCGAAAGTTGTTTAAAATTACGGGTAGAATCACCCCCTTGACGGATGCAGGTGACTAAATCGACACCCTGTATAGGTTTTAGTTCCATTTTCCGTTCTGTGAAAAAGTGAATGTTCTACCGAATGAAATTTGGCTATCAAAAATCTTTTTTTTATTGTTTTCAGGCGATTTCATTGTGTGCACTATGCTATATGAGGTATGGGGTACATTCGTGTCGGGTTTGCGTAGCGTCTACACTGTCGATATTTATGGCAAACGCCTGCGTTCTGCATACGCCTGCGTTATAGCGCCCGCAGCGAATGTAACATCCAGTTATTCAAATTGATTCAGTTTATCCCATCTATATTTGGATGCTAGACTATAAGTTTCGTCCTTCAATCCGTAAACAAACCAGTAAGGTTTATTTTAGGATCAAAGGACTACAAATTAATTGAAGTCGCCCACGTTTGTATATGCAACGTTTTATTATACATATTTATCTATTTAATTTCGTAGTATGGACTTTAGGACTGGGGACAACAAAATGGTCAAAAAATCAACCTCAACTCTTGAGTTACATCAATAAATCATGATTCTCTTCCCACTGCTACTCTTTAATCCTGCGCCAATTTCTCAGCAACGTCTCGGGCCGTGCCTTAAGCTGTTTGATTTTATTTCCGACTTCAAACAACTTTTAAAATTGACTTGGCTAATCGATATTACAGTCAAAAATAGTACTACAGTGGATGAGTTTTTCAGTGTTTTTCTTTTGAATCTTGAATCCATTCAGAAAATAAAATAAATGATTCATTTTTCAATTCATACTTTACCAACAATTTTCATAGATTTATTCCTCTTACTAAAAGTCATCGTTCGTGATATTCACTATCAAGTGGAGTCACCACACAGCTGCACCGCAGGTAAAAACGGCCATCGACGGAATAAAAATAAATTCGAGTAAAAACTATTTCTCGTCGCCAATATTGTCAGCGAATATTATACCAATTTGTGAAGTTTATGCTCAAAGTTAATTAAAACTGAGGAAGTGCCTTTTATTTTCTAAGGTGTCTGTTGAACTTAAACTCGGAATATATGAGTTCTCGGAACGCTCTTCATATTGTCTCTGAAGTCTTTGAACCGAGTTTCCTGCTTGTGCTTCAATTAATTTATTAATCGACATAATGGGTACCTACTTCACTCGATGATATTGCGCTCACGAGACTTTAATTATTTTCAATATAAAACGGCATTGGATAGTTGGCTGTGACCGAGATCAGTGTAAGTTACTGTATCTCTGCTAAATTGTTGCAATTGTCTGTAGTGTGTTACCAATTGACTTTTTCACCTCTTGTTTGTTTGTCTGTATCACGTTACAGTGGAATGGTATCAAACTTATAAATTCTTCTTTTATAATTACTTTGTCAAAAAGCCAAGCTATGGCCCACCGAACGGGAAGTGGAAACCACTTCTTTACAAAAGGCTTTATCTGCTTTTAATTTAAACGGCACCTCTATATCCTACACCGTTGTGAGAGCAGTGGTGATAAAATTAAATACACAATGCAAAGTACCTGCCCGTGTTCGAACTCACGACCTAGGTACAACTCCACTGGGCCACCACTAGGTACTCTTAAAACGGGGAAGAAAAACATCCTGAGGAAACCGGCATGACCTAGAACTAAAAATTCGAAGACATGTGACATTCACCAACCCGAACTGGGCCCGCGTGGTGGATGATGTATGGCCCACTCCCACTCACAGGGAGAATGTCTCTGTCCCAGCAGTGGGAATAGTATAGGCTGATTTATGACATACCCTACAATTTGGGACACAGCAATGTTGCATAGCACAGATAAACGTATTTACTTATTTTTCACAAGAAGCAATAACCTACTACTTACTTTAATCAGTAATAAAAATAATTGTTTCCGCAGAAATTAGCTTATGATAAAAAGATAGCTAGCATTGTTCCGACTACACTCGCTCCATTTGGGAAATGTTTGTTGTATAAACGTTCTTTTTATAATCAAATGATAAATATTAGAATGCAATGACAATATTATCTAACTGGTTACTTTCAGTTGTCGATAAACTACAGCCTTTTGAGAAAAATATATAGTACCTACGTACTAATGTATAAATAGCTTAGCATAATCAGCCTATAAAGATCCCACTGCTGTCCCTGCAGTAGGATTATTACACTCTCTGTGAGAGGAAGTTGGCTATAATCCACCACGCGGGCATAGTGCGGGTTGGTAAATGTCACTTCTCTTAATTTTTTTTGTTCTAGGACTTACCGGTTTCCTCACGATGTTTTCCTTCACCGTTTTAAGTAATAATTTACACAAAGTAAAGCGCCTGCCTGGGTTAGAACCTTCGACCTACAACTCGTAAGTCACGGCTGTTACCACTGGGCCACCATTGCTCTCATTATATAAATCCTCTGCTTAGTTACAAAAGTAATAATGAAATATCAGAACTCACTGTTACCAAACTCCGCCGTTTTTTTTGTCTCTCGTTACCACCGAACATTGCTAACACTTTTTGACTACCTAAAAGGCGCTATCATGCAGGAGCATCTTAAATAAGCCACTCAAACACAGCACGCGTGACACAGCGGTTACCGCTGTTTGCTCGTGTAATGCTGCAGCGTGCGGTTGCAGTAACGTTTTGTATAATGAGGTTGCAGCATGAGGTTGCTACCTAGCTATTACGATCGTTAAACTGATGTTAGTGTACGTATGTGGGTTCAAAGCTAACTTTGCCCCCACTTGGAATTGAGTTTATCTTGTGGGTTAAGCTTGTCGCTAGTGTCGTAGGTACGTATGTTCGAAGTCAGGTAAGCTTGCATCGAGGTCACATTAAATATTATGACAAAGTTACATGTCCTCAATTGGTGCGGCCCTGATATTCATTGTTGGAAATTAGGAAGTGTTAGAACAATTTATTCTATTTTATTGTAATTTTTGACATTCAAAAGTGCTTTCTATTTCAAATTTTTTTTTTTGACTTTGACTTTATATATTCGATTAGGTACTTAAAACAAAGCTTCGTAAACATTATTATCGATACAAGCGAAATATAGCTATAACACATTTGTCATTGTCCATGAATGAAGACAACTGAAATAATAGTAAGTAGGTACCTATAGCGACACGAAGCTACTCTACTTTCGAGTAAAGAATACGGAAGGAAATACTTATAGCTATTTGCAAGACCAAGCATGTTTTACATAACACGTAGCCTCGTCCATAGCGACCACTATTACTAATTTTAAGTTTGAGTGAGTTTAAATAAACGTATCAATTAAGCCTATAGTCAAAAAAATCTTGCGCCATTTTCCAAAAGTAAAGACACGTCCGAAATTCAATAAAGAAAAAAAAAAGATTTCTAATTGCTTTGATTAGAAACGTTGATCAGTTCGTGGGGCTCTTTCCAAAGAACATTACAATTTTCACCAAAGTTACCTTATAACATTGCTTAAGGATAGCCCTATAGCAATGTTACAAGGTTACCGTATGAAACATCTTTCCTAACATCATCACGCTTGACGGACAACTTGGTGATCTCCTCTAACGTTATTAGATCACAGGCCAGCGCCACTGCCCGCTCAGCCGGCTTAACCACTTTTCAGAGGTGACGGCCCATTCCTAGACATAAAGTACGTCGGAGATCAAACACGGATCCAAGAATTTATTAATAAAATGTTTGCATATTTCACTTATTTATGATAAGTGAAATATGAAGATAACAGCGGCACAGGTCGATCGATCAGGTTAAGCTACGCTTGCCGCGGTTGGTCTGTGGATAGGTGACCATCTTTAAATACCAAGACCCCTCCATGCCTCGGAAAGCACGTTAAGCCGTTGGTCTCGGCTGTCATTCGTGGATCTTTGACAATCGTTACGGGTCGTCAGAAGCCCGAAAGTCTGACAACAAGTCTTACCAAGGGGTATCATATTATATCCAGTAACTGGGTTGTGGAGGTCAGATAGGCAGTCGCTCCATGTAAAATACTGATATTCAGCTGCATCCAGTTAGACTGGAAGCCGACCCCAACATAGTTGGGAAAAGGCTAGGCAGATGATAATGATAAGATATATATACCTAGATAAGGTATATTTATAAGTATCCCATCACATTCAAAAACTGCTGCGAAATAAAACCTTATGCATTAAAAAACGCATTTATTTCAATTTGCGATGTTGTTTACAATAATCGCTTCATGTGGGTTGGCATATTAATGATCTGAATAATAAACACTTTGAATAAAGATGAAAGAGATCAGTTTTTTCAAATAAGTATATGAAAAATCAAAACGTGTACGTCTTTTTTAGGATTATTCACCAACTCGACACGAGAGACTGGACATAAGTGTGTCCAGTTGGTGACACCCAAAATCAGTATCACTTATTATTTCGTCATCTGGACACGCCAAGATTTTTAGGCGAGTACCTACGCATAGTGTTTTCGCCAACTGGACACACCCAGTTTTTTTTTTGTTACAAAAAAACTTTACAGTCAGGTTAATAATCGCCTCGTCCAATGAACGAGGCGATTTCATGAAAAAGCTGCCTCACTTTTTTGCTTGAAAAACCTTACAAATTTTGAAATAAAGCAAATATTAATATAAACAATATAATAATATTTATTCATATGAAAACTAGTATACTGTTATTTTTTTAAATTCGAAATCAAAAGTCATTTATTCAAATTAGGATGAGAATCAGCCCTTTTCGAACGTCAAAATTACAAAAGACAGTCCCCCAAAAACTCCCGCCATTCACCACTTCCTAGTGCTATCGCTGGGAAGAAGAAGTGGCGCAACAAACTCCCCAGCAGCACAGCTGTCTGTTCAGTAGGAAAATACTTGATTGTATACAATAATAGGTATGTTAAGTAATTAACATTAGAAGACACAGAACATTAAATTAAATTATATGCCATATCTCAGCTAGCCACGCCAATATACCACCAAATATAATAAAAACTATACGTACTCAAGCTAAAAAATAATTAATTAAAAATAAAAACTTATTACCTAAATAAAAACCTCCAGGTATAAAGGGCGTGACAGCTTACATATTTATGCATTGCTAGGTTCTGTTCACAAAGCCGTCACTTGAAGTCACAAATGATTTACTAGGACCATCGAAGTAAAATAAGTTAATACTAATAACAATAATAAAACTATGGTCAGCAAGACGACCAGTCACCACAAGCAGCACCCGTTCACGAGCATAACGCAAAGATCAGCCATTACCCCCCTCGCCATATTTGAGGGAAGGAGGCAACCCGACCCCCAACGCTATCGCAAGCAGTGACATCTCAGGGAGCATGACGAACTTGCTGCCGGTTGTTCAGGCAAGAATAATATGATCAATCGTCGAGGGCCCTAGCTAACGACATATTGCAATCAACACATTAAAAAACATTAAAATGAATAGATTATGTCAATACTACAGTAAAATTAAATTAAACTGAATTGACTTATACAGTCAAATAAACATAAAGAATTATATGAACTCATATAACCTGTCAGTAAGTTAATTCTGGAGAAAGAACATAACCATTGTCTTAAGTTAATCAGGGCGACCAACTATACTTATCGTGTAAGTAGTCGTTAATGGAATACTATGCCTTTGAACAACTGTTGGATTTTACCTGAGCTTTAAACGCATTAAAAGAGCAAGGCAAAAGAAGAGGGTATCTTGTTATAAAAGTTTAAAACAAGCCCAACAAATGAGTTATGAACCTTATGAATGATATTTAGACTCCAGATCTCCGACAAATTACAAAATTTTGTCGAAATACCTGTTAACTTAATATGCATAAGAATGTAATTTGTGGAGATAAATAAAGATAATTTTATTTAATAAGTGATGCTTAGTTTACTTATCCCAATTAATTTGTTTGTAGGTATATTAGTTACGCTTTCACGCCTAGACGGCTGAACAAATCTCAATGAAATTTGAGATTTGGGACTTTGATAGATCATATTCTTGGTTAGGACACAAGATACTTCCAACCGGCGCTGCTAGTATAGGTAGGTATAGGCGTAGGTTCAATTTTACGTTGTCGGTTAGCCCTGCGACAATGTCTTGGGATCGAAAGAAGCGAAACAGGTCTTCTTTCACTAACCACGCGTAATAGCAACCCAAAAGTAACCACTTTGGTTATTGCAAAGTAGATACAATAGACTCAATATCGTCGTAGGATTTAGTTTTAAGCTATTCAGTTACAACTTTTTTACAGTCCCTAAACTTCATGGAATATATACGTAATTCTTTATTTAATAAGTTGTACAGGTAAGATGATCGCCTTTGGTACTGCCTTTTAGCGAAAGCAGATCTAACGTTGACAGTTCAAGCGACTAGGTAGCTCCTTCTGCTTTTAGGCTTAGAGGGAGGGATGTGTGTTTTTTTAATACAAGTTGAAGCAAACAAAGCTTTCTTACAGACAAGAGATCAGATACTAGGTAGAGGTTGTGGGCGGAGTATCTATAGGGTTTAAAGAGCATGACCTTAAGTAAGGTTCTCTGCGCCCTCTCATTTTATTAAATTATATTTTATTTTGTAGTATTTCGATTAGGTTATTAGTGAGCGTTTTAGGGTTATCTACTTTTAATAGGTTACTGGTTTTGAGGAGCTCAAACCCCTTTTCCGAATTAAAAACTCTTTTTGTTTTTGAGCATCTTATTAAGTTTGGATGGTTTGAGATTTTTAAGAAAGTCATGAAATAGTCTGTAATAGTCGTGCGGATGATTGCAATTGTAGCAGTTTGGTTGCTAGGTTTGAGTTTTATTATGAAATGGTCAAGACAAGTTTTGTCTCTCGTGGGAAGCGAGTGACCAGGAAGTAGCCCATGCATTGCTAACATATTGAAATAGGTAAGTGTATTTGCACGTTCGTGTGACTGCTCATTTTGATTGTATATTAGATTAATATTTATGTCTCCAGTGATTATTTAGTTTTTAGTTGATGGAAGGGTAGTTAGGTGATTGTTTAAGGGGTGAATAAATTGGTCTGCGTTCGCAGTTTTGAGGGGGACCGATAAATTGCAATAACTATAAGGTCAAGCGTAACATGAATCTCTAAGCAAGACGCGTGAGCTAACTTTACTTCTCTTGTTTTATTTGTTTGTGTGTACTTTTAATATAGGCGACCACTCCGTCAGCTCTATTCAGATGGTTTGTAGTTTGGTACGAGTTACGAGTATAGTTAGTTATTTGAGGTATTGGTTTATTTGAGTTCAACTTACATTCGGTTAGGATTATCAGATCTATATCTGTTCCAAGGTTAAGTAAGTTTAGTTGAAGATCTTCAAAATTAGAGTAGACAGATCTAATGTTCTGCGAAACAATGGCAAAGTCGGATGAGTTAGGCGCTATATGCTTAGTAAAGTCAGCGATATCACAATCAAACACTTGAGTTATTTCGGAATTGTCTGTCATTCAAAGTGAGCAGAGTATTATCCATTTAGATAAGTTTTATAAATGCAGGATAACGTAATTATATTCGTATTATTATTTCGTGTGTAGGTAAGGGTGGATGTATGTGTCTGTGAGTGTGTACAGGTATGTGTGGTTTGAGTGTTTGTGAGTTTGGTATCCGGATTGACTATAGGTTTGAGTGATGAAGAATGAGTGTTAAGGCGCGGTTGGTAAACAAAACATAGCTTATTATATAACTTAGTGTTTAACTTAACTCTAATTCATTTTGATAGTTTAAAAAACCGGCCAAGAGCGTGTCGGGCCACGCTCAGTGTAGGCCCTCAGAGTAGGTTCCGTAGTTTCCCGTCCGTCACAATAAGTGTTCCCACTTATGAGTTTAAATGTGGGTATCCATTATGTTCGCGCTCTAGCAGCGCTCCGCGCTCCTGCAACTGCTCCTGGTAGTGGGTACGTGCGCGAACACGGAGTGTGCAACATTGCACGCTCCGCGGCAGGCGCTCCGACTCGTGACCGTTTTTAGCGCTAACACAAAGGGGAGCGCAGTGTATCAAAGGGGAGCGCATGTAAAAGTGCGCGCGATGTATTCATTGGAGCAGTTGCAGGAGCGTGGAGCGCTGCTGGAGCGCGAAAATAGTGGTAACCCAACTTAAAAAAGGCTATTTGTTACGGAACTCTAATAATTACGGAACACTAAAAACGGGCCCACAAAGGACGGTCATAACTAAAAAAATATGTAAACGAAGTTTAAAAAAATGCTTTCATATACGATTATACTACTACTAAAATAAATAAATAAATAAAACTCAGAAATTATTTTGTACAACTTTTTGTCTTTTTTGTACAAAAACTATTGTTTCCATCAAGTTTTTTCAGATTTTTTTCATATTTTCTAAACTTATGGTTCAAAAGTTAGAGGGGGGGGGGGGGGGGAGAGGACACATTGTTTTTTACTTTTGGAGCGATTATTTCAGAAATTATTGACATTATCAAAAAATGATTTTAGTAAACCCCTATTTATTTTTAAATACCTTTCCAACAATATATCACACGTTAGGGTTGAAATTAAAAAAAAATTCACTTCCCACTTTACATATAGGGGGGCTACCCTAATAAAACATTTTTGTCCAATTTTTATTTTACCACTTTGTCGGCGTGATTAATATACATATTGGTACCAAATTTCAGCTTTCTAGTGCTAACGGTCACAGAGATTAAGTGAGGACGGACAGACGGACGGACAGACAGACATGGCGAAACTATAAGGGTTCTTAGTTGACTACGGAACCCTAAAAACCGTTGAAAGTTTAACAAATAAGTGAAATATTGTAAGAAAATAAAGTGACAACGATAGGTCGCTTGTAAGATGAAAACTAGTCATTTAAGCTGTAAGAGATTATGTACCTGCGACTCACAATTTATAACAATAGTAGGAGAATCATCGTCCTTCTTAATATGTACTTTCCCGTAGGCTGTTCAGCAGTATTTATACTACTTAGATTTGTCCAGGTCACGCGCAAGAAAGTGTACTCGAGCTCCTCTTGCAGTTAACTGTTCAGAGAGGTATATTGGTGTATTCTCATCTGTCTTAAGCCCGAGATGCTTCGCACATAGTTTTTCATTTTGTTTTCTATTAAAGGTTTTAGTCGACCTCAAGAGGTCTGATTTAAAAATAGTCGACTTTAGCTTACCCAAAATAGGGCTGTTTTCTGTGCTAGATTTTTGTTTGTTTTTTACTCGATATATGTCACTAATATCCGGTTTTGTGATATTACAGCCGACTTCGTTGGAACATGTTTATAAGGTCTTCTTTGGATTCTTTAGCTATTTTTCCTTTCTGCTACCTCTTTGCAGGTCCTCTATTTTGTCCTCTAATATTGCGATGCAGTTTCTATCCTTTTTTGATTGATCTTCGAGATGCTCAATTTTTTACTTTAATTCTTCATTTTGTGCCGCCAGAAAAGCCATGTAGGATTCTATGTTGCTATTCGTGGTTTTGATTTCCATTAAAGTCGGGTAGATCTTCTTAATGTCTTCTTGTTGTGGTGACATTAAATATGATATTAGCTCTTTGACTTCCTCCTTGAAGGCGCGGAAGTCAGCGTCGTAGTCATACAGATCCTCTACCGGTCTCTTGTAACGTCGAGATACAAAGTTAGAAGAGGTGTTTTGTTCAAGTTGATTGGAAATGTTCGACTCAGAAAGGGATTTGCCACTCATTTCCTCCATTCCCAGTACAAGGAGATAATAATTCAGAGAAAATATGCTGCAGCTGGTTGGCAGCTGTTGTATGTTTTATTTATTTATTTATGTTGTCCTGCTGGGTGTCTCAGTTATTTGTATTACAACGAACTGGGCATCCTTAATTGAGTAAAATCGGCTTAAGTACCAGGAGAAGATAAATGTAAGGAGGTCCGGCGTGGGCCAACGTCCTTAGAGATAAGGTATTGTATCAGTGTGATGTGCAGATTTGTTTACCCCCACAGCGGTGTTCCACTTTACACGGCAGGCTGCCCTTGACGGTCCAATGACTCGCAGGTAGCGAAGCGGATTTTGCACTTATTGGGGCGTTGCCGTGCGCGTGGGCAGATAAATTAATAATTCGTAATATAAAACAAGAATGACTGTTTTACATCATGTAAGTTCAATTATAGCAAGATTGTAATGAAACAACAAAAGCTGCAAATGTTTCAGTCATATTATGATATGAATCAAAACGAAAAATATAATTTTATTTTACATACTATAGAAAAAAACTCTAAGAAACGTAGTACGTGCAATTCAAGTAAGAAGAATTTCTCTTACATGTTGTATTTTGATACACTGAAACGAGTTTGTAAACAGTTTTATTTGGGAACTTTAGACATCCCACAAAAAGTGGTTTATGGTGTCCACGGAAGTGGAGCTTCACAGAAACCAGAAAACCAGCGAGGGAAGCATGGCAAGCAAAAGCGAACTTCATATTAATTAATCATCATAATATCATTTAATTGTGATATTTCAAAAGTCTTAAATAAAAGCTAATAAGGTTTATTCAAGTCTTTTTCATAAAATCGCCTTGTTCATTAATTCAATGAACGACGCGATGATTAATCTGAATGTGCCCTTCTTTTTGAAAAAAAAAACTGGGTGTGTCCAGTTGGCGAAAACATAAAAGTGATTTAATTTAAGTTTCACTATGTGGACACGCGTAAAAATCTTGGCATGTCCAGATGACGAAATGATAAGTGATACTAATTTTGGGTTTAACCAACTGGACACACGTGTGTCCAGTCTCTCGTGTCGAGTTGGTGAATAACACCTTTTTTACAGTGTTCTCAGATATTATAAATTCAACATTAACGATGTAACCACTATTTTTGTGACTATATAATTTAAAAAAGTGCCCATGGAGTTTCTTGCCCGTCTATTGCCTTAGGTACCTATTACCTACTACGCTTTGGAATGAGCACCTAACTTTATGTTTCTGACTGACCGACTCCTTGACAATTCAAAAGTGCCTGTAAATGATTTAATTAAAATAAATGCTTAAAGTTCCGAACGATATGTAAGTGACTGAAACTATTAGCGTTCTGTAACTGTATATTATGAGACCACAGTATTTTTCATGAAAACTTTTCGTGTAGACAGAAGCCTAAACAACTTTTCCGATGCTTTCAATTTGCTATGACGATGAAAATATGTAATGAATCAGGAAGCTTTTATTGCGCAAACTTGCATTGTGCTTCAATGAATCATATTGTTTGAACAACCCAGTTGACGTTCGTCTCATTAGCCGTTGTGATATCAAGTATTTTGTTTAGCATTCTCATCGCGTTACATTAATAACTTTTATAAACATCTATCTCAATGATAGAGAACGACTATATTATGTTGTGTGGGAGTTTCTAATTGTTCTTGCACAACTAAGCCCATTGTCTTGCACGATATTGTCTCTATAGTTATTCGCATGCTTACCACAAAGAAAGACGCCAACGTATTGTTTTAATTCGGCGACACTCGGAAGTGCCCCTAACAACTTTCCTAGGAATATATTGTTTTCCTTTTTCTCAGGATGATTACTGTAACAAAGAATGTTAGTAGCGTGTTGAACAGGTGTTGCTTATAGTATTATACCAATAACGATATACGTGATTAGGAAGGCGATTGAATGGAAAATTATATACACATACAAGTACTTACTCACGTTTTGGCGGAACCTAGATCGAAGGTGGTTACATTAGTCGCTCTTGCATTTTCATTTTTATCTGGAAATATAAAGGTTTTGATATTAATACAGGTTGGTAGGGACATACCTAATTTATTAAAGTACCGAGTGGTCCCCTTATAACCCCACTCCATTAGTATGTTTGGTAAAAAGAAGGGGGAAGTGGAAAAAAGTAGGGAGGCTTTTCAGTTTCATAATTTTGAGGACTTTTTGAAGTGAAAACTTCTTTAGCGGCGTTGTGCACTTTTGTTGTGATGGGTAAAAAATGTTAAACTCACATCAGGACACGTGACCTGATCGAAAATTCCTAAGACTGAGGGAGAGTAGACCGCATTCCAAAATATCAAAAATGCACAACGTTGATATTCAAGTTTTCACTTCTGCCGGCACTCCCTGAGTGCAACCGGTTTTTTTTTTCAAGATTTGTAATTTGTAGCTACTATGATGATCAATAAATTACGACGACTTTTTCTCAATACATCCACTATGAAAAGTTTTAGTTTGGTACTATTCAGTTATACATGATCATTTGTTCCTCCATCCATCCACTATGAAAAGTTTTAGTTTGGTACTATTCAGTTATACATGATCATTTGTTTTATGTGTTGTTATTAGCTACTTTAGTTCCACAAATAAAATAAAGAAAACTAAACCTTCACAAACAGTAGGTACGTAATCATACAATTGTGTTATGGATCAGTTTGATTCGGCGACTTCCCAGGACCGGAAACATCCCAGCACATCCTATGTAATTCAGAACACCGGGTTATGTTTTTAATTCATTTTTAGGGTTCTGTACCCAAAGGGTGCCAACGGGATCCTATTACTAAGGCTCCACTGCCCGTTCATCTGTCACAGGGCTGTATCTTTAAAACCGTAATAGGAAGATACCAGAAGGCCAATTCTCGTAATTCAAAACGATCGAAATCTAGTCGCAGTCTCATCTCGGCGATAAACAAATGTCAAAAACTTGTCAAAATGTAGGGAAATTAGAGGTATCTTTAACAGATTGAGACTTAGACCAGACTGTGAACGTTCTTAAAATTACGAGAATTGCCCCTCTGAAGTTTTCAAAGAGGGTATGCTGTGGCAGCTATTATAAAAATAAAATAAAGTTAAACATGAAAGGCCCATACAAGAAACGTGTTTATTTCGGCGTTTTCTGTTCGACATTAATAACGGCAATATATATTAAATAAATGTAGTGTTCAATTATGTAGGTAGGTACGACAGTACGGAACTGTTTATGAAAGTGGGTTGAGAAAGGCAGTAGAAATGTAAGTAGATGATGATGGTTATCATCTTGAAGTTTCTACCGTGTATTCTGGTGACCTTTGAGGCCCTTTGTACACGACACGGTTTCTTTACGGTACGGCATATAAACCATGTAGAAAAAACGTGTCCATCAAAAATCTCCCATAGTGATCCATACAACACTGACGACCGTGCCTACACACGGCGAATAAACCGTAGTTTTTCACGGCAAGAAAAACTTGTGTTTACAAAGGGCCTGAGGGTCATAAATGTCCAAGGGTGAACGTCCTTTGTCTAAAATGGTGAGTGTGCAAAAATGCATACCATCACCAGTGATCGGAGTAGGTAGATTGATTTTTGGTACTTGTATAGATGTTCACAGAAAGAATAATGGATAAGTCATTTTCCCGGAAAGTAATTCCGGTGTTTCCGGATCCAGTTAAATATTGTTAATGTTGGTAGTGATATTATTACTACTCAATTCATTTAAAGGAACGAGTGAGCTACCTGGTATCGTCGCCGGGCGTACGCATTGTTTTGATAACCGGTTAGTGCACCACCCATGATCCTTTGCTCTGATTGGTCGTTGGGTTGTGTCAAATCGTGACTGGATAACATTTAAAAAAATTATGAACAATATAATATTGCTTATTTTAATACAATTCCTACCTAAGTACCGTTTTTTTTTTTATAATCAAACAATTCCGAAAATCCGGAGGAATGTCCATATTTCCATGAATGTCCATGTTTCGGATCAATGACCCCAATTCAATCTACCTACTCCGATCTCTGATCATAAAACATTGTCACATGATGAAACAAATGCTGGTTGACACGTACATATTAGTTAGTTTACAGCGGGGTAATTGTGAAACACACTAACCGTAGCAATGCGCAGCTGGCAATGTGTGAAAAAGACGAAAGCGGGGAAAGGAAAGACGTGCAAGCAGCCAGCACTATAGAGGAAACTTACATCTGACCAATTTGAAAACAAAATATACGTGTCGAATTGAGAACCTCCTCCTTTATTTTCATCGGTTAAAAATCACATGCACACGATGAACACATCTGATTAATATAGCGGCCGTGTATTTCAAGCAAGATAGTCCTTACGGTGTATAGATGGTCGTTTCTCCCATGGTACTTACATAACATTGATAAATATAGACCAAATCTATTTACTTTACACATTGCCGGTGAACCAGCAGGTATTCTATACAATCCCTAGGAAATGTATACATTACCTAGGCAAAGTATGTAACGGACAATAATATTCATAATATTTCATAAATTGCCTGGACGCCTCAGGTATTCTATACATTGCCTAGGTATTGTATAGAATACCTGAATTATACACATTGCCGGTAACATATATAAAATTCAAAGTCCTGACTGACTGACTGATATATCAACGCACAGCCTAAACCGCTGGTCCTAGAGCCATGAAATTTGGAGGGTGTCTTCTTCGTGAAGAGTAGGCCACTAAGAAAGGATTTTTCGAAATTTCACCCCTAAGAGGGTGAAATGGGGGGATTTCATCTGTATGAAAAATCTTATTCCTTGAGTTAATAAACTTGAAACTTGGTACGAATACTTACCTAAATAAATTATGAAGATTGCCAGTTTTTTTTTTTTCTAAACTACCCCCTAATAATTTGGGATGGGGTCTTTCAAAGTTTGTATGGAAGAATTTTAGCGCGCAGTCCGATTTACTCGAAACTCAGTATTTATACCTAAGATAGAAAGTAAAGAATAATGTTTATCAGGGTTTTTCGAAAATCTACCCCTGACGGGCAGAAAAGGGGTCGTACATTTTACAGGGGAGGATTTTACAGCGTGGTTTGATTAACTCGAAAATTGGTAGGTATAAATAATCTTTGTGTCAAACGATTTTTCAAAATTCCACCCCTGTGGGGATGAAAAGTGGGGATACAGTTTATATGAAAAATCTCATTCTATATGTTAATAAACTTGAAAATTGGCAAGAATACTTGCCTACGTAAGTAATAAAGTTTATCATTATAAGTTTTTCCAAACTACCCCTCAAATGGGGATATAGGGGTGTTGAAGTTTTGTGGAAGTAATTGAATGCGCGGTCTAATTAACACGAAACTCAGTATTAATACTTTTGACAGAAAATATTTAATAATAAGTATGTAAAGTTGTCGAAAATTTAGCCCTGACGGGGCAAAAAGGGGTAATTCGATTTTTAGGGGAGGATTTGAATTTGAAACTGTATGTTACATTTTCACACTTAAACCCTTTTCATCCCCTGTAGGGATGAAAAGCGGGGATACAGTTTCTATGAAAAATCTTATTCATTCAGTTAATAAACTTGAAACTTGGCATGAATACTTGCCTAAGTAAGTAATAAAGTTTATCATTATAAGTTTTTCAAAACTACCCCACAAAGAGGGATATAAGGATGTTAAAGTTTGTGTGAAAGAATTTGAATGCGCGATCCGATTAACTCGAAAGTCAGTATTAATACTTTTGACAGGAAAGAAACGATGATAAGTTTTTGTGTCGTTCGAAAATCGACCGCTGACGGGGTAAAAAGGGGTAATACATTTTTTAGGGGAGTTGGGGGGTTTCAAACTTTGGACGGATGAATTTGAATGCGCGGTCCGATTAACTCGAAACTCAGTATTTATACCTAGGATCGAAAGTAAAGAATAATGTGTATCAGGGTTTTTAGAAAATTACCCCTGACGGGCTGAAAAGGGGTAGTCAATTTTACAGAGGTGGCTTGATTAACTCATAAATTGGTATACATCATCTTTGAGTCAAATTATGGAAACATCCCAATATTTTTTTTTTTTGTTTTCTATGCCAGTGGGGTGAAAAGCCGGGATAAAGTTAATGTGAAAAATCTTTTTCCTTTAGTTAATAAACTTGATACTTGGCATTATTTGCCTCATTAATTAATACAGATGGTCACTATTAGTTTAAAAAAATCTTCATAGAGGCTTCAGGGGCTGAAAAGGTTAATGGGTAAGAAAAAATCTTAATCCGCTCGGACGGATTAACTCAAAACTCGCTACTGATACTTAAAACAAAAAGTATGTGTTTTAAGGGTTTTTCAAAAATCGTCTCTTACCAGGGTAGAAAAGGGTAATAAAGTTTAAGGGGTGGATTTTACTGCTTGCTTCCATTAACTCGAAAATGGGTATATGTAAATAATCTTTAAGTCATAAGTACAATGGGAACGTATCAAACGCTTTCTTAAAAAACAAAGCCTGTTGTGGTAAAAGGGGACGACAAGTTTTATTTCAAAAATCTTATTCATTTGATCTGTAAACTTTAAAATTAACCCGAATTAAATAAATAAATAAATGATAAAGATGGTAAACATACATTTTCGAAATTTTTAGAGTAACATTTTCACGCCTAAACCACTGAACGGATTTCGATAAAATTGCCTGCCAGCAGATGCCAAAGAGATAGATGATATCCTGGGGAAAGACATACTTCTTATCCTTTCCGACATCCACGCGGGCGAAGCCGCGGGCAGAAGCTAGTATTATATAAAATATAGTTATTGCACTGTCTTACCTACTACCAGCCTACGGATAAAATGTAACTTTTAAACATTCATTCAATGTTGGTTCCTCAATCTAATTTTAGAAAACATACTCTTAAGTAAAACAAACGTAAACAACTCCCTAGGGAAACCATTTACGACTACGCTAACTGTTAAAAAGAAATAAAACAAATACGACAGCCGGGGCAATCAGTACTTAGTATTTAATTACTGCAAAGTTAAGTAATTTATATCAATTACAATAGGCCCAGATTACGTAACCTATGAACTCATCAAAAGAAGTAACAAATGAATTTTGTTTACTTTATTTCCAAAACCTCGAACAAAAGTCGTTATGCGGGACGAATGTTATGACCAGTTAAAAGCATTGTAAATTATATTAACTTTGTCGAGGTGTCGACGACAAAAGTTTAAAATTAATGTTAAAAGGTCGCAAGAAATGTATATTGGAGTATTATCATTATTTAGGCTATTAAATGAATGATACAAAAACGGGAGTGACATTTATGATTATGAGTAGGTAGGTGTTGTGTACTTGTGTATCATGAATTCATGGCTGACTTTAATATGAGTGCGCATAAAAGAGAATAGCCAGCCGTCATAATGAACACGAAACTATTAAATATCTCCTCTATTGTCGCTGGAATGTAAACATGTTAATGTAATGTAGGTTCTATTGAAATACCTTTTTTTTGTGTATATGTCATTAATTAAATTTGTTCTTGCCCTTTTCCATTGTGAACTTTATTTATTTAACCGCGTGTTTACAAGGATTAATTCATTTTTGAAATACAGTGTGGTGATTAGGTTATTATATTAATTGAAACCACGTATCCTACATTACGTATTTTAAACACACAATTAAAATAATTAATAACAATTAACGTCTAACATTCTAGCGGTGGGACCTTTTTTTCGTTTGAATATTTAACAACATTAAACTTAATTTGTTATTTCTTGCTAACAATACCATAAAAGATAATGACCTAAAGTCGTACCAAAAAGTCTCATTCATCAAGATCAAAACATTATAGTAATTATTTTCATAATTTTTTACGACACTACGCTTTCAGTTTTGAACAGGGATTTTAATTTAAAGTAAAAAAGTGATGATTTTGTTGTATTCCCTTTACATGACGTTCCGTTTCAAATGATATGATCAATATAACCTTGAATTTTGAAAGTGTAATGACCACATCTTTCAAAAAACATGTAAAAAAATTGTACTTTGCCGATTCTATATGAATTAAAAATAACTAGAATATAATTTTAATTTAAACGATTATCGCTTTAATTATGTCAAACAAAATAAATTACCTAAGTTGCAGGTTATATTCATTTTTTTTTAAATCATGGAAACCTGGGTTTGTTTACAAAAAAACTTTTGTAGGAGTTAATATGATACGAGTAGCCTATAAAAAACAAAGTTCGACTTTGATGCAGCATGGTACGGGATTGCATACATCCATGTGCATTGTCCTTTGAGATTAATTGTTAACCATCGCTCCGCGCGTGTCTAGTGCCTTATTATCCAGGGCGGTTTATTTCGTGCCAATTTTTAAGCTATTTATTTTGTTTGAAAAATTCATTTTTCTATTTTAGTAAAGTGGATTATTTTATTATTTTAACAGACTGATAACAACTTGTGATAGCCTAAACACCACACTACCTAAGAGTTCTTTATTTCATTCATAGGTAGGTATATCTCTACTAATAGTTTTAATTTATTATATAATTGATAAATATACTTTGTTTAATAATATAAATCTAGGTAATGTTCTATGACACTCGATTGAAATAAGAACAATGGAGATATTCAAAATAAAATCTCATTGGAATTTATAACGAACGCGTCTTGGCGCTACTGAAATATACAAGGCATCGGAACATTTTATTGAAATTTTTATTTTGAAAGTACCATCTTGGTCTTGGTTTGCAGCTATACCGAAGAATCTATGTTATTAGCTCTCTACATTCCGGTTGTAGAGAGAATCCTGACACCTGTCAGTGCGAAAATTCTAGAACCTAGCTAATAAAAATCAAATTTGCAAAACGTATTCGGTTGCATAAAACTGTCAGGTGTCAAGAACGCATTATTTCGTTAGCTGCATTGTAATCAGATTGAGACCAGATGATACCGTGTCGCTCGTGTCGCTTTATAGGCAAAGCAAACAGAAGACACGTGTCATAGAGCCACTTGCAAGCGATATCCTGACGCATGATTTCAGGCAGCTGAAACTTCTCTATACGCTTTTTATGTACGTACATAAAAAGCGTATAAAGAAGTTTTAGCCGTTTAGGAGAAGTCCAGTGACAAACAGACGTCTGTTTATCACTGGACTTCTCCTAAACGGCTGGACCGATTTTGATGATTTTAATGTGTGTGTGAGTGGGTGGTCCCTGGATAGTTTAGATTCGCAATTGAAACGATAGGTGGCGCTGCGATCGAGTTCTAGGAAACAGGACAACGTCTGTCCAGTCAGCTAGTATAAAATATGGCTCAAATTAAATTAGCTAGCGAAACTCCGTAGACACGATGGGTATCGATATCGATAGCCATCGTATCAAAGCAAAGCAAAGCATCACAACAAAGTTTACAAACCGGAACATAAGATTTTCAAAACTCTTAAGACGCAAAGGTCCCGAAATCCAGCTAGTTTAAAAAAAAAAGAATTCATGAGAGTTTCATGACAAAACACATCGCAGCTATGTATGTTGAATAGAACTTTTCACAGGATCAGGGTAAAGTTGGCACAGGACCAGTGTGTCGCGTCTCGAAGGCGGGACCACGCAGTTCGCAGTATGATCATATCTTTTTGGATCTAACAATCTTTTCGTTGGTTCCGGTAAAATTGAGAACTATATTTCAAAGTAAGAAAATGTTATTACTTAAGAATTGTTGTGAATATCACAATGTTGTAACTTTGAATGCCTTTTAATGTATTAATCCTGTAAACGTGTAAGCTTTATTTGCTGAATTTAATTCATTTGACAACATAAAAATTCATAGTCCAAGATCCCAGAGCGATCAGACATAACTTATTTTCACATAGATGAAACCTTATGTTCTCAGTAGCGTCTCATGTTCTTTGAATACCTGCGTGCTTGTGGAGCTCGCCTTGTGAAACCTGGGCAGGTACCAGGTAAGAAAGGTAACCAAACAAAATAATAATAAAAATAGTATGAATGTAAAAAGCCTAAAACAATTTTTTTTAAACTATCGATAAAATAGCCACAAATAGAACAAAAAAGGTATAAATGTGAAACCCTGAAAGAAAGAAAAAAATAACCTTGAAATTATGACCCTACGCAAAAACGACGGGGTGTTATAAGTTTGATGTGTCTGTGTGTGTGTATGTGTATGTATGTGTGTGTATGTGTGTATGTATGTCTGTGGCATCGTAAGGACTTGATTAGTAGAATACTACACACTATGATAAATTACAAATCCAAGATGGTCACCACAAATTTTTTGATTAAATGTTGTCCCGTCGGGGGACCGCTACTATTTTAAACTTGAACAGAACGTTAGGCTAATAAGAGCGGTCCCCCGACGGGACAACATTTAATCAAAAAATTTGTGGTGACCATCTTGGATTTGTAATTTATCATAGTGTGTAGTATTCTACTAATCAAGTCCTTACGATGCCACAGACATACATACACACATACACACACACACATACACATACACACACACAGACACATCAAACTTATAACACCCCGTCGTTTTTGCGTAGGGGGTTAAAAATAAGAGTTATTTAACTTAAATTTATATGGCTGATTTTTATATATGTTTTGTAGAATATTATTCTAAAATAGTATCACGAGTGTCAGACACTTTTCGTGGACCAAAACTTTTGTCAGACGCTTTAAAGCTCCACAAAAAATAAATGAACTTTACTTATTTTTACATGTCTGATTTCTAAATATATTATTAAGGTAACTATTACAAATTTATATTTCATTAGTCAGACAAATTGTAGTGACCAGACATCCCCAAACACAAAAATTATTAAAATTTTGTTATAAGATATTCTGATACTGATATTGCGATAATTATGTTAGGACATATGTATAATTTGAAAAATGATGATTCGAATGTATGGTTATACGCAGGCACCAGAAATAACCAAAGATACATTAATTTAACAAAAGTTTACAAGCACTTTGGACCATCTTTGTGTAGAACTTTGCCAGGATTTCATGCATTGGCTGAATGTGACTTTAATCCCGCCTTTTTTAAGAAAGCTAAACAAAGACCATTTAATATATTAATGAAGAAACATGAATATCAGCAAGCTTTTATGCAATTTGGAGATCCAGAGTCGTTTACCAATAAGCATATACAAGAAGATATTTTCAATAAAATACAAACATTTATCTGCGAAATTTATAGTGTTCCTGGCATACTCGACGTTGATGTTGCCCGGCTTCAGCTGTTTTAAATAATTACAGCATTCTAATATTAATGAAGAATTCAATCCAAAAAAATTAAAAAATTCTGATGCTAGCAGTTTACCACCATGCAAATCTGAGTTATTTCAACAATTCTTCCGAGCTAATTACATTGCTAGCATATGGAACAATGCAAATCAAAAGCAACCTACCATTTTAACTCCTGAAAACAATGAGTGGACTTTAGAAGAAAAACAGTATCATTTTCATTGGTTTGATGGTGACTAATTACCAGGAGATGTTAGTGAATCCATTCAAAAGTCAGGTACTGTACTTTGACTTCAAGTTTAAAAAAGTATAGATTTGCAGTTTCATGTTTTCTAATGTTTTGATCTATTTTTTAAAGAAGAAGCTGCCAGCAACGACAACATAGCTGATGATGATAAGGATGATGACTCGAATGGACAATATCATGATTGGGCTAATGATGAAAATTCCAATGATTATGACGACGATTACGATTATTAAAAGATAAACAAATACTTTATTTACATAATCATAGTTATTTTTTTTATACATTGTTTTTGTTTTAATTGTTCCAACTGGTACCTTTTTATAGTAAAATGAAAATAATTCTTCATAAAACAAAATTGCGCCAAATAAATTTATTTTCCCGAATATATGCAATAAATTAATTTACTTAAATATTAATTAGTGATTACTTTAATATTGAAGTTCGTCTTATTTTAATAGAGATGCAAAAATATTGAATCGAAAGCAGTAAGTACTTTAAAAATATTTAAATATTTTACTCTGAGATGCATGCGCATAGTGCTCTCGCGCTCATTCTCTCGACTGAATAATGTTTGTGTTTAGGGGATGTTTGGGGGGCTTGTGGCTAAGTAATAACAGCCGCACGGGTCGATCGATCAGGTTAAGCAACGCTTGCCGCGGTTGGTCCGTGGATGGGTGACCATCTTTACATACCAAGATCCCTCCGTGCCTCGGAAAGCACGCTAAGCTGTTGGTTCCGGCATTGATCTTTGACAGTTGTTACGGGTCGTCAGAAGCCCGAAAATCTGACAACCAGTCTTACCAAGGGGTATCGTATTACCCAGTAACTGAATTGTGGAGGTCAGATAGGCAGTCGTTCCATGTAAAATACTGGTATTCAGCTGCACCCGGTTAGACTGGAAGCCGACCCCAACATAGTTGAGAAAAGGCTAGGCAGATGATTAGGGATGTTTGGTCACTACAATTTGTCTGACTAATGAAATATAAATTTGTAATAGTTACCTTAATAACATATTTAAAAATCAGACACGTAAAAATAAGTAAAATGCATTTATTTTTTGTGGAGCTTTAAAGCGTCTGACGAAAGTTTTGGTCCATGGAAAGTGTCTGACACTTGTGATACTATTTTAGAATAATATTCTACAAAACATATATAAAAATCAGCCATATAAATTTAAGTTAAGTAACTCTTATTTTTAGTTACCTTTCTTACCTGGTACCTGCCCAGGTGTCACAAGGCGAGCTCCACAAGCACGCAGGTAGTCAAAGTCAAAGTACATTTATTTGTCAGAATATTGTTACAGAGTTGTTACATAATTTTAAAAGTTCATAATATTCTGCCGTTTCCGGCGTACAAATACATTTTCAGGGTTTTGGTTATATATAACATTATATCTATCTATCTATACTTATAATAAATCTGTAGAAGTGAAAATTCTGTACATTGAAAATATCAAAAAAATAAATGGCAGGGGGTGTTACTAGACCGACACCGAACCCAAAAATGTGATTACAAAAATTTTTGTCTGTCTGTTTGTCTGTCTGTCGGTCTGTCTGTCTGTCTGTCTGTCTGTCTGTCTGTCTGTCTGTCTGTTTGTTCAGGCATCACGCAAAAACTACCGGTTCGATTACGATGAAACTTGGTGTAATTATTCTTTAATATCCTGGGCACCACACTGGGTACTTTTTATCCCGGAAAAGTATATACAATAAAAAACAAACTTAATTTTGCGGTTCGATCCCTATACCCGATTACTGCACCAACCGCAAATAATAAGTTTGTCGTAGGTTAAGTCACCCGCAATGGAGTTCATTTTTATTCCTTTTAGTTTTTAGAGTTATTTAGGTTTATTTTTATATAAGTCGTAGGTATAGATTTTAATTTTAAAGTGTAGGTAGTATATTTGATAGTGTACGTAGTGACCGTAGGTTATTTTATAATACTGTTAGGTAGGATTAGTCATTCGTATAGATATTAGTTTTTAGGGATTTTGCTTATTTATTGAGTTTGGATTAGTTATCATCAGAAATAGGTTTATTTAGGTAGGTAGGTATTTAATTTTCTGTTATTGAGTTTTTTTTTTTAGATGTCATATAGGTACCCTCTTAATCACCACTAATAAGACACAATTGGTTTTCTATTGTAATTAGCCACAAAGGGCCCGTGAGATAGATGGCAGTCTGGGGAAGCACATAGGTACATTTTATCCTGTTATCACGTTCCCGTGGGATAATTTCCGACATCCACGCGGGCGAAGCCGCGGGCAGAAGCTAGTACTTATAATAAATCTGTAGAAGTGAAAATTCTGTACATTGAAAATATCAAAAAAATAAATGGCAGGGGGTGTTACTAGACAGACACCGAACCCAAAAATGTGATTAAAAAAATTTTTGTCTGTCTGTCTGTCTGTCGGTCTGTCTGTCTGTCTGTCTGTCTGTCTGTCTGTTTGTTCAGGCATCACGCAAAAACTACCGGTTCGATTACGATGAAACTTGGTATAATTATTCTTTAATATCCTGGGCACCACACTGGGTACTTTTTATCCCGGAAAAGTATATACAATAAAAAACAAACTTAATTTTGCGGTTCGATCCCTAGATCCGATTACTGTACCAACCGCAAATAATAAGTTTGTCGTAGGTTAGGTCACACGCAGTGGAGTTCATTTTTATTCCTTTTACTTTTTAGAGTTATTTAGGTTTATTTTTATATAAGTCGTAGGTATAGATTTTAATTTTAAAGTGTAGGTAGTATATTTGATAGTGTACGTAGTGACCGTAGGTTATTTTATAATACTGTTAGGTAGGATTAGTCATTCGTATAGATATTAGTTTTTAGAGATTTTGCTTATTTATTGAGTTTAGATTGAGGGGCCCGTGGCTAAATAATAACAGCCGCACAGGTCGATCGGTCAGGTTAAGCTACGCTTGCCGCGGTCGGTCTGTGGATGGGTGACCATCTTTACATACCGAGACACCTCCGTGCCTCGGAAAGCACGTTAAGCCGTTGGTCCCGGCTGTCATTCGTGGATCTTTGACAGTCGTTACGGGTAGTCAGAAGCCCGAAAGTCTGACAACCAGTCGTACCAAGGGTATCGTATTACCCAATAACTGGGTTGTGGAGGTCAGATAGGCAGTCGCTCCATGTAAAATACTGGTATTCAGCTGCATCCGGTTAGACTGGAAGCCGGCCCTGAACATAGTTGGGAAAAGGCTAGGCAGATGATGATTGAGTTTAGATTAGTTATCGTCATAAATAGGTTTATTTAGGTAGGTAGGTATTTTATTTTCTGTTATTGAGTATATTTATTTTTTTAATTAGGTAGGTACTTAGGTAAAGACATCATATAGGTACCCTCTTAATCACCATTAATGAGACACAATTGGTTTTCTATTGTAATTGCCACAAAGGGCCCGCGAAATAGATGGCATCCTGGTGCACATACATTTTATCCTGTTAGCACGTTCCCGTGGGATAATTTCCGACATCCACGCGGGCGAAGCCGCGGGCAGAAGCTAGTATAACATAGAATTAAATATTAGGTAAATTAGAATAACATACAAATTGAAAATTAGTCAAATATTAGGAATGGAAATGTCAAAAAGATTAAATTAAGTCAAAGAGATAATAAGAACAGAATATAATGATTCTAATATTTAAGTCAACTTTTCATTTCATTCATAAAATCATTAGTCGAGTAATAGCATTTACATAATAAATAATCGAATAGTTTAGATTTAAATGTCCTAAAGTTAAGAGTTTTAAAACAGTCTGGTAGTTTATTATAAACTTTGGTCGCCATACAAAATATATTATTCGAAAATAGTTTATTATTTCGTCGAGGTACACGAAGCATGTGGACTTTGCGGCTGGGTCTAGATACAAGATCATTATGCAGATTAAATTCATGCTTATTTTGGTACACGAAAGTACAAATTTCAAAAATATATAGTGTTGGGAGTGGTAATATTTTTAATTTTTTGAATAATCGAACACAGCTGTCCAGTGGGTGCGCTCCACATATTGAGCGAATGCATTTCTTTTGAGCTCGAAACACTCTGTTAAGTTCTACAGAATTACCCCATATTATAATACCATAACGCAAAAATTGATGAGACATATCCATGATATGCACATAGTGCCGCATCAACACTAGCCACACGTGTTAATCTATATAGAACGAATACGAATCTATCTATCTTTGTGCAGAGTTCATCAATTGAGGTATTCAAAGAACATGAGACGCTACTGAGAACATAAGGTTTCATCTATGTGAAAATAAGTTATGTCTGATCGCTGTGGGATCTTTTAAAACTCTGGTTACGAATAATCTAATTTGAATTTGATTATTGAAAAAGTTACTTTGGAAACAGAATCTCAACGCAAATTACAGAATAAAGCTATTTTTAAAAGAAGCCTTTGCCGAGTTACATTTACATAACCGGATACAAATATTTTACTTTATGTTAATATTTAAAAATATTATAAGATTTTGTCTGTATTTGCATACTTACTGTGGGTAAATTGCATTTATCATATCAATTGTTCATTTGTCAAATAACCTTGCCTTAGTATATTAAGGTCTCCAGTCGGGGTATAAAAGGTTATGTATTTATCGACTATTATACATAGTTTAAACATATTTCATGTGCCAGGTTGGCGAACAGGCCATTGCTTCGGCTTTCGGCATTCTTTTAAAAATAATTGACTTTTAAATTGTTTTCAAATGACACTGTTAATAAATATGGGAGGACAGTGCAGCAAAAACCCCATGGCGGCGGGCTGTAGTAAACACTGCATTATACACCGTTAAATTTTGATCGTTTTAATCCTTAAAAGGGGTCATTGCACTCATCATTATGAACAACTTTAAAAAAAAGTAAAAGTTGTTCAAAATGAGTACAATGACCCCTTTTAAGGATTAAAACGATCAAAATTTAACGGTGTATAATGCAGTGTTTACTACAGCCCGCCGCCATGGGGTTTTTGCTGCACTGTCCTCCCATATTTATTAACAGTGTCATTTGAAAACAATTTAAAAGTCAATTATTTTTAAAAGAATAACCGTGTATTTTCTTTCCGGCTCTTCTTCATAAGAAACGGCCAATTGGAACCGTGCACCTAGCTTCTGACGTTTCATAAGTAGGTACGTGAAATATCTCTTCTTTTTTTTTTGGTTGCGAATCTTTGAGTCACCGTTATAGTTACACCACACGTGTAAAGACTTTAGTTGCCGATGGCGTCGATTATCTTGAAGTGGGATAATTACATTACAACTAGTATTTTCGTTATCATTCGCCATTTATCGAACTCTTTTGTACAATGATATTGATACACTTGAAACGGGGTAAAACCTCATTAACAAAGGCGTTGTTTTGAGTACGTTGACATTATTCATTGAATTAGAAAAAAACGTAGGTAAGTATTGAAATAAACCTTACCGACCCTAAGCAAATGTTAATAAAATTGAAATGCTCTTTTGTCTTATTTTTTTCTTTTTATTGACAGCATTCCGAAATCAGTATTTCAATCCGCCTAGCCCGCTTTTCCCAACTATGTTGGGATCGGCTTGCAGTCTCACCAGATGCAGCGATTACCTATCTGAACTCCACAACCCAGTTATTAGGTAATACGATACCCCTTGGTAGGACTGGTTGTCAGATTTTCGGGCTACTGATGACCCGTAACGACTGCCAAGGACCTACGAATGGCAGCCGTGATTAACGGCGTAACGTGATTTCTGAGTCATCAATTAAAGTTATCGATTAATCTTTTATATTATATAAAAATTAAATGCTCTTTTTTGGTAAGCGCATCATTTGAGAATAGTTGGATCTATCTGGCATTTTTTTTTAAATGTTTGTAATAGTCCAAATTAGGTAGTTAGGGAAAGAAAAATTGGAAAAAAAATCGGGTAACTTTTAAATTTGGGTAAAACTGAACGTCCTATTTTCCTAGCTAAAACAACTTTTAAAGTGAAGGTGAAATAGGTAAATTTTTCATCCGGGCCAAACCGTAGATTGTTTGAGATTTTATTACTACGTGAATGTCAACTGCTTATCAACTCTCGGGCATAACAACAGAAGCAAAACCGTTTCTGTTTTATGTAGTTAGGTACTATGCCAATGTCAACTACTTCCGGTGCAATAACATGAACTAGGCAACAGGAATATATAAAGAAAGAAAGAAAGATACAGGAACTAAAATAGTAAAAAAAGAGCATTTAAAACTAACAAACTTACATTTAAAACAACCAAAACAAAAGTAAATAAACCAAAACAGGTACCTGTGCGAGGTCAAAACGGATTCACATTTGCCAGGCTATATATACGACTTTCATTTTAAAAAGCGAAGTTTCTCTTATTTTTCTGTACCACAGTACAATACTCGTATTTAACAGTATTTTTTGCAGATAGGGTTGGTTGTTACTGTATGTTTCCAGTATTTATGTGTGATTTATATCTAAGTTCAAAAATTTGAACGGAGGGTTTGTGTGTATAATTACATAAAAAATACTTTAGTAAAAAAACAAGCGAGGTGCAAGAAACCGTGAAACACGAACATGAAATGGGGAACCCCTTTAATTTTTAAGTTAATTTTTTTTTTTTTTTGTTACACACTGTAAAAATTTCAAGTGCCTACCTATTACGGTTCAAAAGATACAGCCCTGTGACGGACGGATGAACGGATGCACTGGGACAGCAGAACTTTAGTATTAGGATCCCGTTGGCACCCTTTGGTACGGACCCCTAAAACAGCAGAAAATAAAAATTCGATACGCATGATTTATTACTTTTTTTATCCATAATCCCAAACAATCTCTGGAAACAGCCAGTTTTAATCACTATGAGCTAAATTCCATTATAATAATAAGTGCCGTTCGTAGGGAGGATCTACCTACAAGCCATTGTTGCTGGCTATTAAAACAAAAACATTGTGCCTAATTGGATTGGATGTATTATAATAACTTGAGCGACAGACAGTACCTAGCGGAGAACAATCATATGTACGCGCCTATCGAAGTAGTAGAATGTATTAAAGTCGATACTTTACGATACGTTTTTTTTTAAATAAGTCTGTCGGAAATTGTCTCTAAAGAATGCAAGACGGAAATAGACAATGTGACAAAAATATAGACTTACCAACATCACAGTTATTGGCGGTCATCTTCCGAGACACTGAGCACAACTCAGCAAACAGCGCTCTCACGTAATAAATACTTATTTACTAATTTAAAAATACACTGAACTTGAAAGCGCTTCAGCGTACGCACATAGTTTATGTTGAAAGCACAGCGGTCACTTTACTCGAGAGTCGGAAGGCGACCGAGGAACCCGTGTGATCTCGTTTAGCGTCCCTCCAATAATACTATCCGCCGCATGCGCACTGCGTTCAATTGCCATAATAGAAAATACATTAATCACTGGACGTCGAAATATGCCGATGCTACAAGTATGTGCCGCACAATCGCCACAGTTTGAAAATAAGCGTGTAACAATTATTCAACAAGAATCGTGAGCAAGACGCGGGTGACGAACCTACGACGTCATCACTCTATGTTTTCACATCTGAACAATAAATAGGAAACTACTTTTTCACAACTCTTCGGTTCTTAACAATGGTAGTTAGTTATTGCCTTTTTATGGCTCTCCATATTATTTTAATAGTAAATGTAGACATGCAGTTTTATTTTTCATAATATTTTTTTTTGTTGCCGGTAAAATTTTACAATGTTTTACACATTGTGCAATTTATATACTTATAATTTAGCAAATATAAAATGCCTAAGACAAAATTTATATTTCAATATTGTATTGATTAAAAACTTGTTTATCAAATAAATATTGCTATAAACTGGCTTTGCAAGCAACTAAAGTAAATACTTTAGTTTGTTGAATGAGAAATGCTCGCATAAGGTGAAAAAATTGTTCCAATGTTCTTACATCGTTCCGTTTATATCCTAAGTCTTACTGTGGATAATATATAAATAAAATGAGTTTCAAAAACTTTGACATTATTATAGTAAACCGTTTATTTAATTTATTTTAATATTCATCAATTGGCACGAAACATTTCAAAATGAATAAAATTAAAAGATTATTTATCTCGCCACTAGAGCGTCGACTTGCCGGACAATGAATTAAAACAGGGCCGCCACTTCACAGTTCTATTGTAGCAAATATGTTACATAATGAATTAGCTTGAGACCATTCATCATTGCACGGCCCTTTGTGCGACAAGCTCATAAAATATTAATACAATATACGAGTACGTTGTTTAAAAAGACATTAGTGTTATTGATACCTGCTGCTCCTAAACAATCGTTCTGTAAGTATGTGAATTTAAATAACTAACTAATAGGTATCCAATACACCTATTTATTTCATTTAAGAAATATTTAAATAGATAACAGTGTCCTTGTTACAGAAAGATACTCATTCATGTTAGTTCAACCGACTTGGCATTGGCACAAATTCAATAGACTTTTATTTTTAGTTATTTGGAGTCGTTACCAACAAGATTTATGAACAAAATTTTATTAAAACATGAAATAATGATTACAAAGAACTTTCATTTGGAGTGTCGTAAAAAATGCCAACCATGCGCTCTAACAAATGATAAAAACTAGTGTACATTGGCAAAACGTCACGTATTCAAAGCCTGAAGCTATTTATTCACACAAAACGGGCTATTAACGTCGAGAGCTCCGCATTGATGGCTATATTTTGTTCGTGTCACGCAAAAAAGAGATATGTTTGTGCAGTTGCATCAGCTTGCAATCTCCGTGTTCGTTAGGAGCGCTAGCAAAAGGAAGTCATTCCGGCGGTAAACAATAACGCACGGTCGGAAACGTCTTTCACGATAGACCGACTCCGTCGAGTTGGCAAACGGCGAGCCTGTAAAGAGCGGGCAATTTGCGCGGTAACACCCGCCGGATACTAGCTGCTCATTAACTATGAACGCCGTCATCAACGACTCTTCTTCAGCAGAAAAAACGGCGTTTAACAGTAGCACTCTCCACGAATAAACGGTGCGGTGAGGTGCTTTTGAACGGCCACCGCTACAAAGTGCATATAAATTGCGCTGCGAAATTGAAGCGGAGATATGAAAGGAGTGGTAAACTTTTGAAAGACAGGCCGAGGGCAACCCGCTTTGAAATCTACAGGTCTCTATAAGACGCAAAGAGGATGGTTTACTAGCGAATAGTTGCTATCGCTATGTAGCTGAAAAAGAAACTTATTTAAGCGACACGAATGGTATGCGTTTACTCAACCTTAGGGAAACTGCACACTCGATCATTATGTAATTTTTATTTTGTTAGCATATAATTATAACAAACTTTTGTCTGGGTCATACATACCTACGTAAAGTCAAGCTTTTTCATGTGTTTTTTTACACATACTAAATTTACTTTCCCTCCAAGAATGAGAAAGACGAGGAATCGTTTATCTTGGCGATAGTAGACCTCCTTAGCATATTTAACATGCATGAACTCTTTCTTTACAAATGCTCCCCACGTTACCGACGTAGAGCTCGCGGCTAATCAGATCTTCAAATGACAACTTTCTGTGGGCTGCCATTGACTATAAAATACTTATCTCTTCGCTCTTTAAAACAGGAATCGCTGCAATACAATGATTTTCTTTATATTCTTTTGAATGTCGTAAAGTTTGCAGTAGCGAGACTGTTGTAAAGATAGACTGGACCAGAGGACGTGTGCTGTATTTTCAGGTACATTTTAAAATATTAAGCTGATAATGTGAAATACTTTATGGAATACTAACCTACCTATAGAACGCAGACGTTGTGGTCAAGCGTGTATTTACCATGCATCGTTTCAGTTCAAACAAAAAGCCTGCTTGCACAAATATCAAATCAAAGAGTGAAGCGGGATCTGGGGGGTTATATTGTGGTTCATTGGAAG
This sequence comes from Apamea anceps, assembly GCA_951799955.1. Lineage (NCBI taxonomy): Eukaryota > Metazoa > Arthropoda > Insecta > Lepidoptera > Noctuidae > Apamea > Apamea anceps. The sequence goes on along the minus strand of OX637505.1, from coordinate 10,302,595 downwards.
CCTTACACAAACGGCTGGCAGCGGAATTCCGTGTGTTTGAATGATACAAATGTAGCCTACAGAACGGATTAAAAGCCTAAGGCCTTGTGTAGTTCAGTTCGAGCTAACTGCAAATGTTAGCGTGTTTCAATGGAACAAACTCGCCTATCGGTTCTATGGAATAACAAACGATGATCGCACGTTTGGTAAACACCTGTGGCCCACGATCAAAGCCTGTTGAGTACTTCACAATCCTTGAATGGTGGAATGATATTCCTAGGTGCTCCGTGCTGGTAAAGGATTCCTTAAACTGTTGTAAAGTGCTCAGTTTAAAGCTGTAACCACTGAGTTGTTACTTGAAATGCTCCAGCCTCAAGAAACAAGTCAGTGGAACATTGCCCGGGTCTCATTGGCGGTTAGTCACAAATGTCAACATTTTTAATATGATGCCTACTATATAATCACGTATGTACAGACGCTAGAAAGAAGTTTGATAGATTGTAGTAGCTTGATGTGCTGGCGGCACATCAAGCTACTACAATCTATCAAATTTCTTTAATAGATTTTCAACTTTATCACAAAAGCATTAGGGTTCAAGGTTGATTAGGAATATTTGACAGTTTCGGGTAGCTTGACCTGCTGGCGTCTGTACCTTATGCTCAGTAGTCGAGCTTACGACTACAAGACCAAAGTAGAAGAAAGGTCATAAAAAAAAATTGATAATGTTTCCAAAAATTCTCGTGTAAGGTTTTTTCAAAGCGGTTACAACCAGCCCCTGGCTTAAGCTACTTTGAAACATCAAACGCTGTTCAGTTTGAGTGGACATACTCTTGCATATGCTTCTCGTTCGTTTCAAACCCCACTGAAAGACAACTTGTTTACATTTTTCAACTCATCTCACTGAATAGCCTTTAGTAAAACCACAGGAAATGTCTATAATGTTTGCTATTCATTTCTGAAATGAAAAAGCTTAGATGCACCATGTTTGTGCAGGTGCGATGTAACTACTAAGGTTTTGTTAATATTAAATACTTGTCTTCTCGAGTTTTTATCGTCAGTTCAACGTATAGTTTTTTTTTTAAACCACGATCCTTTTTTGGCTGCATAAAACCGTCGTGAATGGCATAATCCACCTATAATATTCTCACTGCCGGGACACAGGCTTCCTCTCTGTGAGAGGGAGTGGGCCTTAATTCACCACGCGGGCCCAGTACGGGTTAGATTTTTTGCGAATTTTTGGTTTTGCCGGACATGCCGGTTTCCTCCAGATGCTTTCCATCACCGTTTCGAGAGCAGTGTTGATGAAATTAAATAGACAAAGTAAAGCAAGATAAGTTGGAGCCGATACTACTCGGCTACCACTGTTTTCACTGATAACCTATAAAAAAGCACATATGTAGAAGTTAGAAGGTCTACCGTACATGCAAACGTCTCCAAGTACGTAGATTGATTGAGTGACTCTAAAAACTTAAAGTTATGTAACTATAGAAACAGACACAAGGAACCCTTAACTTATCAGCTTTATTTCAATAGGATAATGACGTAAGCTTCTTATAAGATAATTTCGATTAGACCCTTCGTAAGTTTTTTAAAGTAAACGGCACGTTTGAGCGAGCTAAAACATTTTACAAGGGTTGTATAATAGAAACCCGGTTGGTCCAAGATTTGTTCCAACGGGTTTTCTTGCGGTACGTAAAGACATCGCGACGTCGGCTTGAAGAATATTCTTATTTATCAAAGAGTTCAGCTCTCGAATAATGTTTGTATAGGCATCGAGCGCCGTATGAATAGTTATTGATTTTGAAAATACCATCCCCGCTTCGGTTTTGAAATATGTTGTAAGTTTTCACAATCTGCTGATTGCGATTCAAGAGGAATTGATATTCTTACGTGATTTTTATTTCCTGCATATTGAATAAATGAATGAATCGTTTTTAAAGTGGTATTGGTCTGACTTGCAAGATTTATTTGTGCCAAGAGTTTCATTCCGAAAATTTAAAACACGTTGTCGTTTTACAAATCTAGCTTATTGACCACTGAACACATAGGCAGCCAATTTGCATTAATTACGTAATTTACAACATTATTATAAGTTTATGACATTTCCATGAGTGAATCAAAATCGAATTCCCCCTAACAGCCCCCACCCCTTCATCCCCTGTTCTAGAAGTCCGTAATATTTCCCCGTTTGTGGTCGACATGCAGAACTTTCCTTCCCCAGCTGTTATCGGTTCTACAAGCAATGTGGCCTAACTAATTCTTTGAGCTATAACCGTACCTTTGGTTCTTTCACCAATTGTTCCCTTTCCGTATTTTATTACTTAGGGGAACTTGGAGCATTGTTCTCTATGTCCTGTTGAGTGACCGAGTTTATGTATGAGGACAAACGTTAGAAGGGGATGGACTACCCTAATGAATATAAACTAGGTAACAGTGACAAAGCTTGCGTAGTTAGCCGTCGAAAGTGAGTTATAATTTGTAACTTTTGAAAGGCTCTCTGTGAATTATCATTTGTTAAGTGGTTGATCTCTAGGGCCGAAGCCTGCCAGGGTAGCGGGATCGTCCGGAAGGGTTACCGCTGCCCTGGAACATAAAGGCTAAGGAAGGAACACGGGTGGGTTTTAGTCAGTAAGAGTTTAACACTCCCTTCCGCTCCACCCAGAGCGGGAGAGGTCATTTGAGATTTCCCATCCACAAAAAAAAAAAAGTGGTTGATCTCTCACAGAAAGGTAATCTATGTCCCAGGACTAGGAACTTTATAGGTTATGATTACGCTAAGGGGTTGAGTGTGTAACACATTCGTGTGATAAAGTTTTCTGTAGCATGTGCTTTTGTTTGTGTACTCCAGAGTCCGGACATAATTCCCGTCTAGTACCTTGACACAATTTTTTTCAGTTTTAGTTTTTCTCCTTTATCGGTACTAGAAGTAAAAAATAGCTCATTAATATTAAACTTCATTCACATCATTATCGTATTATTTTGCCATGGGTCTATTAATCAGAGGTTTGGACGCTTCTTATGGTTCTTATAACTTTTGATGACAGTATCATCATAATCAATGCTGCCGCCAATCCATCATGGGATAATCTCACTTTGATAGATAGGAATGGGAATTATATGGGTACTTCATTATTGGCTGTGTCCTCACCCACGTCGGTGTCACTTTTCAGTTCATGCAACTTCAATCCGGCATTTGAAACCCAATGCGGTAACCGGGTTTTTCATAGTTTTGACTACTAAACAAGTTTCACAGAACTTTTACTGCAGCTGCAATAGCTTATGGGACCTACATGCTCGTACTTATGTTATGTGCTCTCCAAAACACACTATAGCGAGTCAATCAAAAACCGCAAGCAACCTTGCATGCAAGGTTATATATTACATATACGATATATATTACATAATAAATATTTATTAACTAATAATAATGAATAATTTTATAATAATCTTTTGATATGTGTTCGTACACCATTTTTATGGCCGGAATTTCATACTACACGTATATCATGATTGATCTAATAATAGAGAGAAGAATATTACAATGCTGACACGAAGTCGGGCATACGTCAACTTGAAACCACACACCCAAAACTTTCGGGTTCGTCGCTAAGCTCCGCCTCGCAGTTGCCGGAACCTGCTCCAGAGGTGAATCCACTGACACAGGCCGATGCAGTTGCGTAGAGCTCGAGCGACGAATACTTTTCGCCGCCGACGACACCACCACCAATACGTCGACGCGGAAGAGGCCCACCACCGGCCAGCTTAGGACTCCAATGGCACAAACTGCCAATGAATAATTTTAATGATTAATTTTATTTATTTATTATGTAGAGGTCCACCCGACTTCGCTCGTCATCACGAGCGAGGTCGGGGTGGACCTCTAGTGTCGTAATATTATTGAAATTCTATCAACAATACGGACTGATGTGAACATAAGCAGTCATGAGGAGATAATCAAAACAAAAATGACACACTTTCCCCGTTCCTAATTGGCACCGATAATGGCGCACTTTCACAATAAAAGTAAATGCGGTTAGTGGGTCCTTGTGTTAACGTCACTTTGATTGTGATGTAATCAACCTGCATTACGCATTGTCATATAATTTAACTAGTGACCCAACCCTACTTCGAACGTCTTTTAAGACTTGACAAACTTACTTTATTAAATGTAAATTTAATACTTAATGTACTATACACTACATAATTATAGCTTTCGGAATAAATTGTCTAAAATTTTGCATCGCATCAAAATCTGTTGCATGGTTTAAAAGAACAACGCGGTCACACAGACAGACACGAAAAGTGACTTCAATTTATAATATGTATAGAGATATTTGAAGGTGGTGCGACTATGTGGTAGCATTTACAGACTCAACCTGGCCAGAGATCGCACAAGACAGAGAGGTTTGGAAGAAACAAGGGGAGGCCTTTGCCCAGCACTGGGACACATATTAGGCATAAATGATTGGGTTGACCTTCATCCAGTTACACCTTATCTTTCATCATCATCATCTTCATCTTGCATTTACCACGATTGCGACACATCTTGCATTGAACAAAAGAAGGGTTATACGTGTCTGGTACTGCCAATCTTTTAGCAACTACATCAGAGATAAGAGAACGTGCTTTTAAAATAATTGCCAAGTCTTTTAGAACTTTATTTAATAAAGGCAGCGAAGCTATTTGCTGATAAGTCACAGGATGCGGGCGCCGGCGTGGCGGTGCGGACGCGGAAGCTGCCAATTACAGGTGCATCTACCGGTTCATCCGATGTTTCATCGCGCTAAACCTCACCCGCATTCGACCCCCAACCCCGTAAGCCGCCACAACACAAATAAAAGCTGTGGAGCCAATAGCCGATTCAAGAAATACTAAAGGAAGAGCTCATAAAATAATATTTTATTTTTATGAGAGGCTTTTTGTCAGTATTGCATTTAAAGCTTGTTCGAAACTCGAAAATTCAGTCGATAGAAAATTCATAGTAAACTGCAAGATAGATATGAACATAAACGTTGTTATTTTGTAACTATTTGTATTGGTTCTTCGTAAACCGCGTACCAGCAGGTGCAAGATTTATACTTACCGAATTAAGTTCAAAATTAGGCCACGAAGTTAATTCCGTGAAAACTAACACTTACCTAATGCATTAAGGAATAAGTGGCTTAAGAGAGATTTATGCTGGCTACTTCAGCAGGTAAGTAGCCAAAATTTAATTAACATTATTTATGAGAAGACTAAGAAAAAAGTTCTTATGTTTCTCTTAGGTGTTCAGTTAGTAACACATAATGCGATTACCAATCAATTTTATAAATGTGGTAATAGTGATAATCTCAGGCTTAACTCTAGGAATACAAATATGGAAGCAGTATATTAGATAAAGACTAAGTCTAGACATTTTCAGGCCTAAACAAATATTCATTCACGACTACGTAACTCTGCTTTAGGTATCTACGCCTCTTCCAAAGTCAAACAATAACATTCCTGAAATAAACTATTGTTTTGAATCCCTCCCCAGTCTTTTATATTATAATGCTAATTTTGTTAAGAACAACTTAATACTTTATGCACATAATTTCGCCTTTATTTTTACAGAATAGTATCCAATACAATCCAGCTGATAATTTTCTTCGGAGATGGAAAAAAGTGATTATACCTTTATTACGGTCTATAAAATTTCAGCTTCTAGTAATGTAAGATTTTAGTTTCGTTAGGGTTTAAGAGTTGCGAATATCTTTTAAGCACTTTAATAAAGAGCGCTAGATTGTGAATATCCAGTACCTACTTATTATTGCTGTTTATAACAGAATACTTAGCCAGTGTCCAGTAGGTAGGTAGGTGGGTTCTCTGTGGTGCCTACTTATTTACTTTTTACGCACAAAAATACAAAAAAATATATTTTGAGCATTAAAATCGTTCCCAAATCTCGTGGCAACTACTTAAAAAAAATATTCAACGTTATAACAATTTTGATTTCGCTACGATTTTATTTTAAGTACTTATAGATTATTTAGGTTTAAGAACAACTTTATTTCTATAAGAATTGCATACATAATTCACTTACTGAGAAACAATATCTAAAACTAAGATTAATAATTAGAGCGCACAGATGTTACAAATAACAAAAAAAGGAAAAAAAAAAAAATTTGGGTAAACAGATAACATAGACTGGATCGTAAGTTAACCAAGCGCAACATGGATGTATAAATTTGATTTTTACTAGATGTGGCATTGATGGCATAGTCTGTCATTATCTAAGTATGAACCGAATTTTCATATCATTTTGTTATAAAATCAAGTAGTAATCAGACGAATTTAACAATGTAATTGACGAATCATTTTAGTGTCCCATTTATTTTATCGGGCAAGAATAATTGTGGAAGTATTTTTAACTTAGGGCCGATTTTTCAATTACAGATAATTTTTATCAGTGGAATATAAATTGCAGTTTGACATATTTTATATACAAAATTATCATCCTATATCCTACTATATCCTATCCTACTAATATTATAAACGTGAAAGTTTGTATGGATGGATGGACGGATGGATGGATGGATGGATGGATGGATGTTTGTTACTCTTTCACGCGAAAACTAGTGAACGGATTTGGATGAAATTTGGCACATACATAGATGGTTTATAACCAGGATTAACATATAGGCTTTTTATCCCGGTATTCCCACGGGTTCGAAACTTATGCGAGTGAAACCGCGGGGCGCAGCTAGTAATAAATAATTTCACCGCCATGTCCTAGAACCAAAAATCGAAAAAAAAGAAATGTGACCTCAACCAACCCGCACTGGGTCTGCGTGGTAGATTATAAGCCCACTCCTTATCGAAGAGAGTAGGCCAGTGTCCCACTAGTAGGAGAATTATAGGCTGATTATGCTGTATGCCATGATTATTCTTTAGTTAAAAATATCTGACGACTGAAAAATCTGCTATTGTTATTCATTGAACAATGATTGTTTTCACGAAATCAGAGTTTGACCATGGATAACACATGGTTTAGGCTTGTAAACTAAGCGGTAGTAATCATTACAATAGCGGTTTTGAATACCGTATTGAAAGTATTGTTTTCCGTATGTTTAGTATGAAATCAGCATTGTTTGTACTACAGCCAACCTGTCGGCTCTGTCTCACTGCTCACGAAGAACTGAAATTAAGCGTAAAACGTACTTAGCCTTTTATTCCGCTGACTTTAACGAATACAAAACGGCGAGAGCGAATAATCAGGCCTATTTACATTTTGTTTAGGCCCACCTGACGCTAGGGAAGCGCAACACCGCTTGTGTACCTATCACGAAAAAGTAAATATTTTAATTTCCCGCGGTATAGTAATAAAATCTGAACTTTAGGGATAAGCATTAAAATTTTAAGAGTTAAATTGTGAAGTCTTAGATGTATATGAAAAGGCAGCCATTTTATTATGATGACGGTGCTTGTTTGAAATGTGTACAGTCAAGTTAAAATAAATCGAGTCTTGTCTCGGAATAAGGGTATAAAAATGTTCGTCTTTTCGAATGCGCTACGAAACAATAAATCGGTAGGTACAGTCATACGTATACGTATATTCATAAGTTGACGTCATCTGCTCCAGAGGGTGTGGCCTGTGGGTTTGGTATCATGCGAGGTTAATGTGTTTTTAATGTAGGTTTCTTAAATTTTCTTGGAGTTATTACGGCTATTTCGAGTATAAATGTTAGTGTCAATACTGTTAATTGCTCAAAACTACTTTTTTTTTTTTTGAGGATGGGAAATCATCAAATGACTCCTCCCGCTCTGGGTGGAGCAGGAGGGAGTGTCAGACTCTTACTGACTAAAACCCACCCGTGTTCCTTCCTTAGCCCTTTATGTTCCAGGGCAGCGGTAACCCTTTCGGACAATCCCGCTACCCGTATAGGACTCCTCCCTTTTGTGCCATGCTTCTGTGTTAGGTAATTGCGTAACACACTAACGGTAGCAATGGCCGGTTGGCGCAGTGGTTAAGCGATTGACTGCTGCGCTGCATGTCGCGCGTTCGATTCCCACACGGAACAATTATTTGTATGACCTACAAGTTGTTCCGGGTCTGGCTGTTTTTGTATGTGAGTTTAAATGTTAGTAAACGCACCCAAGATACAGGAGAAATTCCTAGGGTGGGGCAAGGTTTAAAAAGAAAAATGCGTTATTTACGTTGCTGAGGAGACAAATTTTTCTAAAAAAAATATGAAACAATAGATTTGCAATATCCTTCAAAATGATTCTGATTGTGATTGATCGTGTGTTACGCAATTAGGGCGCTGGTCTGTGCGAGTCTCATTAGGATCTTTCCCACGATCTTCTATTCACTTTTATTGCTTATTTTAAATACTTTCACGGTGAAGTTGGCTGGCAACTGTGCTTCGTAAATATTTATTTTCTCTAACCCGTCTGATAGTATAGACGTGCCGCTGTGTAAATCAATACGTACCCTTATTTTACTTTGAAATCTCATTTATTTTCAAATTATATTATGATCCGAAAGTTTTGGTTGGAATTTAAATATTTACTCCAAGTCTGGGATTTAAAGTAGACCGAGATAAATGTGATTCAATTGTCCTCTAGACAAAGCTTTAGAACTTACTATAGCAAGTCTTAGACAGCATTAAGACCTGTTGTTTTTAGATAATAAAGTATATATAAATATGTCGGAGTCATTCGTTTGACTATTCGGAACGCTAGCGCCATCTCGTGGCTCTAGACAGGGTCTAGCCTGAGTTCGTGGAGGGGTACGAGAGCTACAGCTACAATAGCGGTATGAGCAGAGCTCTCAGGATCATCGAAACATTGGACATTGTACGAACAACATGTGCTTAGAAACTGTCTCGCGTTCCGTATCGTTGAGTTGTGTACCTACAGTGTGTGATTCGCTAGTGTGACTGACTTGTTCGTGAATTGTAATCTGATTTGAACTGCAAACCATTTTTCTATTGCGCTATAACCAACACTACCCATAGTCCGCCCACAGTTATTAAAATATGCCTGATGTTAACGAGAGACAGACATACCTTCTCCGACCAGTAAATAATATAAATGGTTGAAAAAACTTAACAGGTTTCTTCAAACTCCCAATTTTAAGACACACTAAATTACAAAAACGCCACACATCTTATGCCTTGAATAATAACATGGTATAACTTCACACCTGTATTCCCCAGAGGGGCAAGCAGAGTTTTGAACCTATAGTAAGCTCACATTTTGCCAGTTACGTTCAAGTCCCGTAGTACGTATAAGGTTCTACTGAGAAATTCTTCATGGAGAAAGCTAATAGAACTTTTCCCAACCTGGGAATCAAACCCAGACCTCATGCTCAGCAGTAGGCTTTTGTACTAGATCCTTGAAACTAAGAAAAAAAGTGTAAGTATGTAATTCTGGTGTATAGTGTAATCTTGTCTTCAAAAACACTTCTGGGAGCGAAAATTAATCTTACTATTCAATCCTCACAGACGTGCACCAAATTGTTCCAATTCAGCATAAGCCAAACATGACGCAATGCTTACCCTGACTTCAAGCTTACGCGTTTAGCTACTTACGGATGTTCGTTTTATCTCGGGAGCAATGCAACGTATCGTTATGCTGCAGTGGCTGCAGCGAGCAATTGGTCCTCAGAGTAAAGGCAAGCCTAACGAACCGTAAGCGACTTACACGATGCAAGCATTGCATTGTTAACTGTCTTATATTTGCAGTTTTTCATTAGCTCCTTGAACTTCTTTCATTTATAAGTTGTGGACTTTATAGAACGTAAGTATACTTAGTCGATCTCATAATTGCCACCCTAAAGGATGAATGTCACATACACGTCATAAAACTACAATGACTATTGGTCTATGTGACAGTTATATACATATGTAGTTTTAACCTTTGTGGAACTTGTATTTACTGAGGATTGATCTCAAAAGTGGTAAAGCAATTAAGAGGTTGACCATACCTACTTACTTGAGAATCTCAAGTGAGCGTGATATAAAAATACTGTATCTCAAGTTGAGATACAAAAAAATAGATGTGTAGCCTAAACAGATAATTGTGTTTTCATTTTAGATGAAAACCGCCCAACTTCACCCACTGCACATACCCTTTGCATGTTCCAATCCGCACGCTTCTGTCCCAGCCTCATCCAGGTTTTACCCGCGATGGTATGATAACCATTTACTTATATCCAAATAAGTACTTTCATATTTCTGTTATTACCAGGCACAAAGCGATATATGAAAGCATCTAGACTCTGAACTAAAGGCATTATTGAAAATTCATTGCAATAAATAATGGAAGAATTGTATCAGGCGTAGCTTGATCGATTGTAGTGACTGCAACAGTGAACAAAATTCAATACCAACTCGTTTAGACCCGTATTACAAAAGGAAGAACAATGACAATATGTTAGCGAACTTCTGGAGTACAGTTTGTTAGTAATTTCTACTCATTTATCGTGGGTAGTGAATAGGAATCATCTGGGTTTGCTCGTTTCATCGTAGGTACTTTGACTTCATTCATTGGAAAGCATTCATTGTTCGAGGTCACGAGTGCCTTAATTGAATCAATAATGGCGTGAATTGTTCAACAAATTAATAGTGAAAGGGTCAAGAAAAAACATAGGCTGCTGAAATCATAATCTGAAAGGTTTCGAGTATTGTTTCTAGAGATAATATTAAAGCCTAAATTTATAGATAAGCCTATTTGGTGATAAATAAAACCTTTTTGAATACTTTGAAAAGTTGATGACAGAAATACGAGACAAACGTTGTTTTATAAAAAGATTAGACAAACAACGGTAGGCATGAGATGAGCTGACAAGCGAAAGTGACAAGGATAATAAATGAAAAAAACGTAGAACCAACTTCTAGGAATAATTATTGAAGTAGTATGACAAACCGAGGTTTTTTTACACGTCCCGGTACTGATACCTCGTAAAGCTCTCACAGTACCTACAGCTTTTTTTAAGTTTTTTTAACCTTTAAGTTTTTTAGTAGATATTTTTTCTTTAAGTGAGTCTAGATCGTCTAGAAAATAAAGGATTTTGTTTACTTGAAATCAAAGAGATTTAAGATAGGTACAATAGAGAGGCTATGCAAAGAAATGTCATAGAAAAACTGTGATCCCATGTCTCAGTGACGCCATCTAGCATAATATAGCAAAATTAGAGCGGCAATTGGGAACATCAAATAGTAAAAATTAATTAAATTTATTCAAATATATTCAGCTATCGCTCGGTAGGTGGCCAGTGTGGTCAGTGTTGCCAGATCTGATTTTAAATCCGTGGATTAAGCTTGAAAAACCTAATATAGTTCAATTAGGTAAATAAATATTGAAAACCAAACAAATTAAGCAAAATTTGTCTCAGACAGTAAAAACTATTTTAGAATTTTATTCGCTTCTATTCATTGTCTGTGGCTAGGTATCGGTTTCAAGTGTGTGTTATATGTACATTTTAAAATAAAATAATTTTAAACGTGCTTTGCCTCCGAATTATTATAGCACTCAGTTTATTACGATTTTTGTGTAAAGTAGACCTAGTATGTCACAAAGCGCATTTTTTGTTGTAATTATCTGTTGCATTTCGTTTTTAGAAAAATAATTATTTTTACACTTTTGTTTGAAAATAATTGTAAATCTTATTATATCGATATACGTTTATCCGAGGTGAGGTCCAAAAATCCGTAGAACTACGAATACATTCGTAAGTCTGGCAATGCGGGGTGACGCTAAGTAGAAACTATAAAACCTGTGCTAGGGATTTTATCATTTAGATATAAAGGTATCGATAATATTGAAAAAAGTTACAAGACTATGTTTTCGCATTTGAATAGATTTAAACAAGTGCCAAAAATTAGGAAAGCAATGAACTGATTAGTAGTTTCAATGTTTACAAGTTATTTATCTACTAGCTTCTGCCCGCGGCTTCGCCCGCGTGGATGTCGGAAATTATCCCACGGGAACGTGCTAACAGGATAAAATGTACCTATGTGCTTCCCCAGAATGCCATCTATCTCGCGGGCCCTATGTGGCTAATTACAATAGAAAACCAATTGTGTCTCATTAGTGGTGATTAAGAGGGTACCTATATGATATTAGACCTTGTAGAATGCAAATAAATGAATATGAATATGAATATCTTTACCTAAGTACCTACCTAATTAAAAAAAAAAAAAACTCAATAACAGAAAATTAAATACCTACCTACCTAAATAAACCTATTTCTGATGATAACTAATCTAAACTCAATAAATAAGCAAAATCCCTAAAAACTAATATCTATACCAATGACTAATCCTACCTAACAGTATTATAAAATAACCTACGGTCACTACGTACACTATCAAATATACTACCTATACTTTAAAATTAAAATCTATACCTACGACTTATATAAAAATAAACCTAAATAACTCTAAAATCTAAAAGGAATAAAATGAACTCCATTGCGTGTGACTTAACCTACGACAAACTTATTATTTGCGGTTGGTGCAGTATCTGGTCTAGGGATCGAACCGCAAAATTAAGTTTGTTTTTTATTGTATATACTTTTTCGGGATAAAAAGTACCCAGTGTGGTGCCCAGGATATTAAAGAATAATTATACCAAGTTTCATCGTAATCGAACCGGTAGTTTTTGCGTGATGCCTGAACAAACAGACAGACAGACAGACAAAATTTATTTTAATCACATTTTTGGGTTCGGTGTCGGTCTAGTAACACCCCCTGCCATTTATTTTTTTGATATTTTCAATGTACAGAATTTTCACTTCTACAGATTTATTATAAGTATAGAAGATAAAATTCTTTTTACGTACAAATTAATAAATTATCGTTATTATGGTCTAGTGATTCAAGTGTCAGACTGCTAATCACGAGGACATGGGTTCGATTCCCAAGGGACACAAATATTTATGTGATGAATATAAGTGTTTTTGTTGGTCCGGGTGTTTACTATACTTTAGTTCGGTCGTACGGTATTCTGTTGTGGGGAAATGCCGCCGATAATATACTATTTTTGTTTTACAAAAAAGGGCAATTCGTTCAATTTATAAATTAAGTCCCAGAATAACAGAAACCTACATGAACGAATAGTACTTGAAATTTAAATACAATTACATGATTATTTTCAAGCAGTATTATACAGGATAATTTTTTATTCAGTGCGTAAATTTTCACAGGGTGTTCTACCCATGAATATGAACAACTTTCACTATGGGACCATCTCTGAAATCACAAAAAAAAAATCAGCTGTTTCTTATAAAAGTTCAATACCTACTCGACCAAAATGTATGAATCTGCTGATTTTTTTTTCGTGATTTCAGAGATGGTCCCATAGTGAATGTTGTTCATATTCATGGGTAGAACACCCTGTAAAAATTTACGCACTGAATAAAAAATTATCCTGTATTTTAAGTGTTATTTATTATTTACCTTAATAAATATTATCGATAGAGGGCATTTATTACAAAATTAGAAAATTTTCTAAATCTATTTATGAAAATTATTTTATTCTAATTACTGAGTAAATATAAATAATTCGTACGTCAATAAACCGAAGTTAGGTCCAGTTGTTTTACCATACAAGATTTGCAATATCGTAATGCGCAACTAATTATACTAATAATAACTAACACCATATACGTTGACGTCGTGGTGGGGCTTGCGCGCTCTTAACTCTAGGTCTGTGACGGAAGAGTTTACTTTGCCGGATCAGGTCTAGGGTGAAGAGCCAGACCAAGAAAGATACAGGAACCCACAGGGCAGCATGTGGCGGGCTGTTGGGCAGTAGCGACCCCACGGACCCTATCTCCCGGGAGAAGTCTTGTTCCTCACCTCTGGCTTGCCTTTATTGGCCGGCTGGAGTAAACACTGACGAGGAACAGAGCTCCCACCTCATTCTTGCCTTTATTGGCTGGCTTGAGTGGAGATTCGCAAGAGCAAACGTGTTCGAAGGAAGGAAGTATTTCAGTAAGATGCTGGTAGGGATCTTGACTGCACTTCTAGGGTTGTCCTGATAGCCATGAAATACCTCTCCACTCCTCATAAGTACCTCAGGACATGTTGCCCCCTTGTTGCTACGACACTATGTGCTTGCGACCGTTTTCAGGGGCCCATTATTGAGTCAAGTCACCCCCTGCCATTTCATCTGTGAATATTATAATTATCATTGGTCAAGCAGGGGACATAGTCCTTCCATACATTCCACCAAAACCCATACCCATAGCCCAGTATATTTTGTTTCCATGTTCTGCAATAGTCCTGCACCAACCGGGGGTTGTCTTTGAGTGCACTTGCATAGTGCATACAGGGATAATCGTCGGTTGGTGCCTCCTCATCATTTAGAATTGTGTACAGGGCCTCTGCGAGTTGGCTTCGGACCCTAGTACGCCTTTTAAAGGTCTGGGACCCCAGGATCCCGAGATATGTCAAAGAAAACTAACACCAAAAGAAAATATTTTTCTTTTGGTGGACACGAATACCTACGTCTTGACACGCAGGCGTACGACACTAGACTAAGCGACTTTGGACCACTAGGACAAATGTATCGGATTACGATTTTGTTCGTAATGTCCTGTCTATTGTTAAGTAAATAATTGAATGTCTTTGCTTGAGATATTTCAAAGAAGTTTCAATGTTTGTTTTTTCTAAATCTATTTCGCTAATAGTCTAACAATCACGGTACATTACGCCATCCGTTTCTTTAATGGCACCGATTCAAAGTTGGTTTTAAGAAAGTCACGAACTTAGAAATAAAAGATTTATAATAGTAGACTAGCTGTGCCCTATGGTTTCCCCTTCCATAAGTTTCGATGCCGTGGGAATATCGGGATAAATAGTATTTTATATGTTAATCCTGGTTATAAATCATCTGTGTGCCAGATTTAATCCAAATCCGTTCAGTAATTTTTGCGTGAAAGAGTAACAAACATCCATCCATTCATACAAACTTTCACGTTTTTATTAATAATACGTTAGGATTTTTTTGTACCGACGAATTATTTTCTTGCTAAGGTAGGTACCTATTAGTTTAATTTGTTCATATTAGACTTACTAGTGTTAACCCGCATCCTAACTAAACAAAGACGATCTTCGCGTACATGTCACTTTTTGTTCGGTGAGCCGGAACACGTGGTCGCGCCGACAGAGGGCGCCTTCCGGTTTTCCGAGACGCGGCCATACGGTACGAAAACCATGCATCTATTTTACAGCTAACTTAATAATCAATCAATCAATCTGCCTAGCCTTTTCCCAACTATGTCGGGGTCGGCTTCCGGTCTAACCGGTTGCAGCTGAATACCAGTATTTTAAATGAAGCGACGGCCTATCTGACCTCCACAACCCAGTAACTGGGTAATATAATAGCCCTTGGTAAGGCTGGTTGTCAGACTTTTAGGCTTCTGACGACCCGTAACGACTGTCAAAGATCCAAGAATAACAGCCGGGACCAACGGCTTAACGAGCTTTCCGAGGCACACAGGAGTCCCGGTGTGTAAAGATGCTCACCTATGCACGGACCAACCCCGGCAATCATAGCTTAATCCATTGTGAAACCATTTATACCTACTAAAATAGGGTGTATGAATTCAAAGTAGTGATATTACATCGACGGTTTGTTCACATACACTGGGCGTTGCCAGCTGGCCCTCTGGTCTATGATCAATATACCTAAATCCTTATTCGAAAATGCCACCAAATATTAAGTGGCTCTCCCTTGGGTCGGGTCGTGCGACGTTCGCTAGAATCGCAGAAAGACGAATTGGAAACTACAAACAGCTTAGATTTATATCTTTATCCGTTTCAGAGGAATTCGACCGAGAGTCTTTCTACAAGAAATTCATTTAAGCCATTTCCATTTCGTAGAAACCTCGTAGCAAAATTAAAATTGTAGTAGAATTTGTGATAAAATTAAATGGATTCTGTAAAGCCGTACTTATAAATGTGAATAAAACTTAACGATATTAGGTACCTAGATTATTATTTTGGGTCAATGCGGTTAATTAAATGATTAAAAACTGAGCAATAAAGTTAGAAGGACATTTAGAATGACCAAGTCTGATAATAATACAATCTGAAGTAATAAAAGAACTCAAGTGCCCTTCCTAACGACATTGAAGTTCATTTAGTTAAGAGGAGGAACATTTTGATTGCTTTCTTACTAATTAAAACTAAGATAATTTGCGGGCGACGGTTTTGACGAGAATGGATTAGGGACCGAAATATTACGAAAAAGGGGTCAATGGTTTGTTTCTTGTGCTTCTTCAAAAGTTATAACCATATAATTATCATCAGCCGGTAATAAACATTCATTGATGACCTCATCTTAAACCACTTCAATGCAAAATGAAAATTATGAAAATAGATTTTCTTGAAAGTAACCTTATTTTTACATTAGCTAGGTACTTATTTCTAAACCACACCCTCCTCTGCATTGCTCACCTACTTCTGCTACTCTCGTATAATAACGAACTGTCTGTTCAAAATCATTCTGTGAAAAAGATCAGCCAGCAATGCTGTCTGTCCAGCACCCTAATTACGTAACACACTTTCAATGCCAATCGGAATCATTTTGAAGGATATTGCTAACCCATTGCTTCATAGTGTTCAAAAAATTCGTCTGATCAACAATTTATAAAACGCAATGAATGTTATTGAACTGTCAATATGAAAGTCATTGCTGCTGTTAGTGTGTTACGCAATTACCCTGCAGGGAGTGTCGTATGTGCTTTAATTGATATAGACAAACAGAAATAAGGTCATTTTATTTTCTGAATATTTTGTTCGTATAACTTATTATAAACAAAAGTAACATAATAAAAACTTGAATCTACCATACACGGAGTCAGTCAAAACGACATAACCGCAGTTATAAATCTTAGTCAATGCTTAAAATAAACTGGGCACTACGCCCGAGCTTTGTGTACATAAAACATATAAAAATATATATAAAAGTACCAACTAGCGGTCAGTTTGTCACGCAACTTCTGAAAGGCAAGTTACATGGAGGCAATCTGTGACGTTAGACGTGCAGCCGTTATAACCACTAGTTTGGCGACACATATATTTAATTAATTTGTTTGCTGGGCATTCATTTAATACCGACCAACCACTAATGAAATAGTTGTTACTAAACCTTTCCGTGGAATGCATTAACTCGCGTTGTTAGTTTACCCTAGTAGTTTCGATATATAATATGTATAGCAAAATAAACACGTTCGCGTATAGTGTGAGTTATCTCCGAGTGACTGCCATAAAATATTTACATATAAAACAATAAATCTATCTTCAGGAACGTTACGCTAAGACATTACGCATCTTTTTAATGCTCAGAGAAACAAAGGAACTCAGTTTTTGTAGATGTGAGTAATAAAATATTAATCTCGTAAACCGTTCACATGCTTACATGATAAAGGCACTGCACTGCGGCATTTTCAAGTAGCTCTCAAGTTTACTCGGAAATTTGAGGCCTCCGAGTCAAGTACCTAGAAACAACCCAAAGTCAGACTTAGTTTTCTCCGTGAAACAAAGCTCTTGCGTGAATTTAACGACTAGTCAAACTAAGTCCTCTAACTACTACAGCAATTGTAGTCACTCCTGAACCGGTCGATGTTGTAAATCGGTTCCACATTCTATGAAAGAACTAATATTATCTATTTATAAACCGCTAATGAATTCTGTTTTATCAACGCTCATTGTTATAATGCACACTACATACTTTATGAATATGTAATCGACATATTATTATGCACGTTTCATATTATTATCTGTGCGAAACAGCTGTTGATATACCCTTAGAACTATTTTGCAATGATATTCAAATTTAATCCTCCAATTGAATTGATACAAAAGACAATTAGTGGCTGGGAACCGAATTAATTTAATAAATCTGCCTCGGTAGACAATTCAAATACGGACTAAGCCGAGATAATCGTTACATTTCATTAATTTAGTAAAGTCTTCATTACACGATTTGAAGTCCGTACCTGTTCTTAGCAGTTAAATGAAAGTTACGAGTGTAATCTCGGGACTGCTTTACCAAAGTGAGTTCAAAAACTGTGCGGACGGAATCATATAACACGAAGGAAAGAGTTGCCCTATTACCGCAAACTTCCACGCAGATCTAGCTAACAGAGTTTGCTCAAACGGTTTACGTTGTAAGTACAACGCCGATGTAAATACAAAAATATTTTAGTGCTCCATTCTGAATTTTGTTAAGACTTCGAAACTTTTAAAGCTGTTTTCAAGTTGCAGTGGATAGGTATTTATTTTGTTGGTGGAATGTTAAATGACTTTGTAAAGAGTTGAATGGGCAACATCAATTGTAGATCCCGCTTAGATACTTCGTAGTCTCAGATTGTTAATTGAAAACATGTTTTTCTATAATGCAACAATGTGTACGCTATTACATTGTTATCTAGAACAATTTTCAAAGAATCTTTCGGTGGGAATTTCTTAAATATCTACGGGCTTGCATTTAGTGGTTGTGAATAAGCCAGGGGTGCAGCACACGCAGGTACGAGTACACACAATTATTCACACGGCAGAGGCACGTCCGTCGTTCCGAAACCGGGTAATTTACGGGCGGCCTGATCTGTCGCGGCGCATCGTAAACTCCGCGCACTTCACGCTCAAACTCACTATTTTACAAATGTAGCAAAACGTGACGTTTGTTCGTAGTCACAATGTTTTATTTTTAATTTATGTGACCCAGAATTGTTGGACCTCCTACATGATCTGGTTATTTATTTATCATTAGGCTTTGCGCCCCTGACTTGAGACCTGACGTTCGAAAGTTTTGTTACAAAATGTCTGCTAGGCGCGTGTGTTTATATCATTGGAAAATCATGCTTTATAATAAGGATACATAATAAACCTGGATAATGAGTTTTTATAAAATAGCACTACGGTCACTGACAATGTGAATTAACACAAAATGATTTCACGAATTGCGGAAACCAGGTCAAACGTTCATAGTACGCAGATATTGTGGTTACAATTACCAAAAATACGTGTTCAAAATTAATAAAAGTCGTTCTGTACAGGACTGGTGAAGTAGTTATTATTTTTGAGCGGTTTTATTTATCATCGCCCATAAATACCACTGAAACCGAATTTGAACGCGTGGGTGGGACCCGGCCGGCGCGGCGGTTTCCTCGGTCCCTTTATACTCGTATAACTGATTTGTCGTAAAATGAAATATTCGATGCATTAATTTTTATCAAATTTCCACCGACATTATTTAAGTGGTAGCTGGCTTGGGTCTGGTCCTAGTTTTAACGTCCTGGAAAATTGTGAAAAGGTTTAACACCAACCCTTGGGTTATTTAATACCAGCCCAAAGCTTGAATTGTTCCAAATATAGACCTGACTTTCCTACTACTGACGTCCGACTGACTCCTACATGATCACAGAATAGGACATACACCTGTCAGTCAGTGCCTTTAGCAACAGACAGTAGCTAAACTAAGGAGAAGGAGCACCCCCTATGGCCAATCCATTAATTACCACACACACACACACACACATAACGGTAAAGCTCTAACTTTAGGTATCTAAATAAATCGTAGACACACACCACCTTTCAAGTACAGACACTTTTGAAAAAATAAGGCTTTAGTTAGTAAGTCATAGTTCAAACAGCCAGAACCAGCCAAACTAAGTAATCGAATGTTCCAATAGAACTTAGCGGCAGAACTTTGTTAACACCCGCACGCCTTAGGACTACCTACTTCGCTCGTATTTGCCACTATTAGGAGCCAATGGGTTGTAATAATTGTTGGTTGTTCATTTTATGTACATTTTGTGACGTCAGTATTTTGATTTCTTTACGTAGGTATTGGCGTATATACCTACATACAAATACGATAAAGGCATATTTCAAGTTACAGATAAGTGCTGTTAATAGCTAAAAATGATCTGGATAATCCAGTTATCGCCCTTATTGTTGACATTTATCTCCAGAGTGTCCAACTGTTAATCAAAGACCAAATACTTAGGTAATATTCGCACGGAATATATCACAGAAAATCCAACTGAAAGGTTTCCACTCGGTCATTTCGAACTTCGATTAATTATAAGAATGACCAAACTCTAATAAACTCGCGATGTTACGGAACACCTAAACAAGTTACAGCCAATAATTCTCGCAGTATATTTGATTTATTGTAATAACTATACACACAAGTTCAGTAGCAAAACAAAAACTAGGAAAACAAAGCGGCTCCCATGAGCTTTGCTGTAGTCGAATAAAAATACTTAGGTATAAGTAACTCAGGACAGAATCAATTATGGAGAAAAGATTCGGGAAGCCATGTCTGCATTTATGTGTCGCATTTCAGGGATGAAAAAGCTTTTTAACATTACAATGAGAGCCATTTTATATTTCCTGATGTAATAAATCAAATCTCCTTGGCGTAGTGACGTCCCTCTTGAATCTCGGAGCCAATACTGAATGGATTTAATTCCGTGTTTCGTAGATGGGAAAAAGAACGTTCATCGTACCTAATTTCGAGAAAGTATGTTTGCTAGATTGGCTTAGGGGCCGCAAACGTGGCTGGCGAGCTAGGGCGCGTACGTTGAGGCTCATACCACTGGGCCACCCCTGCTCTCATCATCATCATAATAGATTCGGTATTTCGAATAAGTAAGATGATGATGGATGGTCCGTTTATTTAGGTCCTTAGCTAACGATAAGCAATCATCACAAGGACCAAATCAAAATAAATCTTCAAGTGCACTGCAAAACTCTGTTTACGTTCTCAGTATGTTTGGAAAGATACTTGGATTAGTTTTAAGTTCACATAAGTAGTTTCATACCTCCGTGAAATGTGTTTTAATTCGAAATAGAGTAGCGTTGTGAAGTCAACTGGGATGAACTACCCTAACGGGTAGTCGGGTAGTACGGGTGGAACGGGTAGCACGGACGTGCAAGACGACGACTTTCAACCCTGCACAATACATTACAGTTGTACGTGGCTTCAGGCACTTGACGCAATGAGTGTACAATAGAGTCTGTTTTTTAATAATATTTACCTAGGCAAAGGTAGGTATGTGGTTTCTTTGGGATAGATCTATCTTAATAAAGTGATGCTACGTAATTTGAGAAAACAACACATTATAATAAATTTCGGAATCAAAACCTATAGGGTACTTCCCGTTGACCTAGAATCATGAAATTTGGCAAGAAGCAATGCCATGCAGCACAAGTAAAGGAAAAAATCCGAAAACCGTACATCTTTAGTTACATACCTACAATTTGTACGGAACCCTCGGTGCGCGAGTCCGACTCGCACTTGACCGGTTTTTTACGTATCCACTAGCTTATTAGTTGATTACTGTGTGTTTTTCGTTCATTTACTTTGTCGTTTAACTTGCAAGAGATTTTGATACCTTGTATAATGATGCTCCCTTTAATTTGGTTCACCACTCCACCTAATACGATTTACCCAACTGCTGTTACAACGTTAACATTTTGGTATCATCCTTGACAAAAAAAAGCCACGCTCCTAGTCCTAGTAATAATAGGTTAGGATCAACATTATCCTTATAATCCCTAACAGGATAGACCAAAGTACAGACGGAGATGTTCTAATTGAATGTAAATCTTCGTGGTCGTGACCTGACCTCGCCTCTGTACTTCATATTACACGAGATAGATGGCGCTACCTACCGCTCAACTTCTTATCCGGTTCAGAAACTCAAACGGCTCTGAACTTGAAAACGTAACAAGTACTTTAAAGTGAAATTATGAGAATTAGAGGTGACTTAAAATGCAGTTGCGTTTGTGAATTCGACCATTATCGACATGAAACCAGCTTAATATACGGTTTTTTCAGATGGAGATAGCGGGATAGGCTAGACTCTTTTAATAAAGATTGGTCCTTGGCAACTCTGGACAGAGAGATATGGAAAGAGAATGGGGATACCTTTTCCCAGCAGTTCTAGTGGGACATTAATGGCTAATAATAATAAAAAATACTGTTTTTGTTAACACTGAGGTATGGCCTACCGTACCTACAAACGAAAAAAATACGAGTATTTTTCGAATCAGAATAATTATTACATTGAGAAAGATATTCCATTACGTAAGAAGGTACCTATAATAATCTGTTATTATTAAACTGCCGGACTGATATCGCAGCTGCACTCGACATAATAGACACGAAAGATATATTCTGCGAAATTCCTAGTGACATAAGGAAATATTCCCAGGATCAGTAATAAGCTTTTGCTTGAAATATATAATATGCACTAAAGGACTCAAGCGGAAACTCCGTTTGAGTTATTTAGTAAGGAATATTACGAGAAATCTTTTCAGTAACAATTCTGTTCAGTAAGCACGTAGATTTATATAAACATAATGTTACGTACCCAGCAAATGGAACTCACTCGTGGCAAGATCGTTGACGATAGTAGATATATTTTTGTTTTCTTTTTACGGACATTTATTGTACACCCTGCTAATTGGTGATACTCATTGGTGATACCTTGCCAACCAGAAATAAAAAATAACCCCACATATATGTCAGATTCAATATGGAATAAAACACAAAACTCATCGGTAAAAAACTCCACTGTTACTCTTTTAAAAATAATTGGCTTTTACAATGTTTTCAAATTACTTTGTTAAGGCTAAGTATGTTAGGACAGTGTTATGTAGGCCTTTCAACAAGTACTCTTACTAGGTACTTAACAAAATAGTCTATAATTTTACCCTTTTAACCTGAACAAACATTGCTCCTTGGCGACAGAAACTGGTATTTTTCATACGAGCCTTATTAGGATAAAAATACCTATATAATAACTTTATTTCAGAGTATTCATTACAGAACATCCATATTTGTATAAGCAAGTATTATAGTATCATAGTTGTGCAGTTACTTTCAGAACGCTGTTGGAGCTTCTTCGGATACGCTGCAATATGGATGCCACTCGCTTTCTTGTCATGGCATGAAAGCCAACAATCTGAGCCTCCATAAACATGCCAGACGCACTACAGCATCTTGGTAGCCCCAACAACATCCTAAAAACATTATTATATTGTACATGAAGGGCATTGAGAGTCCGCTACTAAACCTACACTGCTATGATATTTGTAAGTTGTTATTAAAAACAAACGCGAACTCATTGATGTCACAGCTTTAGCCCTGGGAATGTAGATAGTCTTGGTTGCCAACATTTGTCTATATTCTGTTGAGTGTAATATAACTTTAATGGTAGCGGGGTAATTGTGTAACATACTAACAGTAGCAATAGTTTTCATATTGATAGTTCAACGACATTCATTGCGTTATTTATGTTCTTGAGCAGACAAATTTTACGAACATATGAAGCAATGCAATGCTATATCCTTCAAAATAATTCCTATTGTGGTTGATAGTTTGTTACGCAATTAGGGTTCAGGTCTGTGCTTTTATTTATTTAGATTTATCGACGTTTGTATACACTACAGAAATTACAAGAAGCAACAGAAAATAAAGGACTAAATGTAAAAAACAATTAGAGGTAAATACAGTATTTTCTTATACTACTAGGTGAACAAACTTTTAAGATTGTTCACCGATTGTAAAACAGTTTAATTATTTGTGTAACACAAAACAAAGAGAGATACAGGCGTCTCATATCTTAACAATTAACAAAAAAAAAAAAAAAAATGAGCTCACTAATGTTATTATGATATAAAACATAGTGATCGATTCTATTTTCGAGCAACATAAATTACTTTTAATCCTGTTAAGTCAAAAGGCTCCCACGGGATAGGCAAAATAACAAATTTCTAAAAAGGTTGATTATCCAGTAAAACTTAAGAATCGGAACCTGTAAGAGTAGGAAACCTCTAATAGCAGCATAGTTTTAATCTCTTTATTTAACCTTTTTCTACTATAGAATTAGAAGAATCCAAAATATACGGTAGCCAGACAGAAATTAAGCCAAACTTGCGACTCCATGTTGTTTTTCCGATTTGCACGTAGACGGTATGGATGATAGTTAGAATCACGATTATTAGATTCTATTTGAGTACCTAACTAATTCCCACACCTTGACAAAGTGTCAATCTATTCATACATATAAACAAACAAGTAGAAAATAATAGAAAAATACGTACAAAGGTGATGCTTATCACCAACAAACCTAGGTGAAGTGAGCTGTCAATAGTGTGTAGATATTCTATATATATAAAATTCAAAGTCCTGACTGACTGACTGACTGATACATCAACGCACAGTCTAAACCGCTAGTCCTAGAGATATGAAATTTGGAGTGTGTTCTTCGTAAAGAGTAGGTGTCCACTAAGAAAGGGTTTTTCGAAATTCCACCCCTAAGAGGGTGAAATGGGGGGATTTTGTTTGTATGGAAATTCTTATTCCTTGAGTTAATAAACTTGAAACTTGGCACCAATACTAATCTAAGGAAGAATTTTAGCGCGCGGTCTAATAACTCGAAACTCAGATTTTTACCTACGATCGAAAGTAAAGAATAAGATATATCACGGTTTTTCGAAAATAATTACCCCTGACGGGCTGAAAAGGGGTAGTCGATTTTACAGGGGAGGATTTTACTGCATGGCTTGATTAACTCGAAAATTAGTATAAATAATCTTTGAGTCAAGTTATGAATACATAGTTTATATGAATAATCTTCTTCGTTAGGTTAATAAACTTGACACTTTTCAAGAATACTCGCCTGAGTAAGTAATAAAGTTTATCATTATAAGTTTTTCAAAACTACCCCTCAAAGGGGGATATAGGGGTGTTGAAGTTTGTGTGGAAGAATTTGAATGCGCGGTCCGATTAACTCGAAACTCAGTGTCTATTCTTAAGACCAAAATTAAAGAATAACATGTATCAGGGTTTTCGAAAATCTACCCCTAACGGGTTGCAAAGGGGTAGTTAATTTTAAAGGGGACGATTACTTATAATGCATGGCTTGATTAACTCGAAAATTAGTATTAATACTTTTGACAGAAAATAATTAATAATAAGTATGTAAAGTTGTCGAAAATTGACCCCTGACGGGGCAAAAAGGGGTAATTCGATTTTTAACTTGAAACTGTATGTTACTTTTTCACACCTAAACCACTGAACTTCTGATTTGGCAAAGAGATAGAGGCATCCTGGGGAAGGACATACTTTTTATCCTGGTAGCACGTTCCCGTGGGCTGATTCCCGACATCCACGCGGGCGAAGCCGTGGGCGGGTTACTTATATAATCCCTAGCATCAGGTAGAATGACAGCATACTTGACCTAAGTTTTCACGGTGAGATTTTTGTAGAATAGACCGGCTGGTATAAAGGTTCCAACCTTTCTCATTTAAAAATAAACATCCGCTGGTACGCTGCTAACCAGATAATAAAACTGTGAAGGCTCATTTTCATTGGTGGATAGGGCTTGTATGAGAGGTGCAGGAGATTTCTGTAACGCATACCCTAGGACCCGCATGTAGAGAACGGTTTCCATTAGTCGAAACGGCCCCATGTGGAATGCTGAAGATTTCTGTGAAGCATGCCATAAGGCCTGCATGGCCCGTATTCGGGGAACCGTTATCTTTAGTCGACAGAGAGTGATTGATACAGAGAACTTGCACTGCACATTTTGCAGTTCCACGCTTTTTACCGACCGTTGGTCTCTACGCCCACTATGGAGATTCCCCGCAGACAGTGTATTGAGCACGTTACCGCCTTATGGCTTTGATTAGTCATTACCCCGCCGCGGTAAGTCCCTGCATCCGAGTTATCGACTAATGAAAATGTGCCAATAAAATAATATCCTACTAATATTATAAGATAATATGGATGGACGTTTGTTACTCTTTCACGCCAAAACTACTGAACGATTTGGATGAGATTTGACACACAGATAGTTTATAACGAAAAGAACGACGGATCGAAACTTATGCGGGTGAAACCGCCGGCCGCAGCTAATAAAATACAAAAATATCGATGTGTCAAAATTAAACGCAAGTGATCCGATTGGCAGTTCACAATTTAGCCAATCAACCAATCACAACAGTTTATAATTCGGTGGCTAATTTTCATTCCAGAAACCGGGAGTAAGGTCACTCATCATTTCGATAGTTCTTTCTTGAGGACACACCTTAGAAATTTCGAATTTCGAAATTCTGGTTCCAATTAACCTAAATTATACCTTTTTTTTTTTGAGGATGGGAAATCATCAAATGACCCCTCCCGCTCTGGGTGGAGCAGAAGGGAGTGTCAGACTCTTACTGACTAAAACCCACCCGTGTTCCTTCCTTAGCCCTTTATGTTCCAGGGCAGCGGTAACCCTTTCGGACGATCCCGCTACCCTGGCAGGCTTCGGCCCTATCGGGCCCCGTCACTTCTGCTGACATTTCTTTGAGGCGCACGTGGAACACATACGCGCCGTCCGGGCCGGCACGGGCCGTTGACTTCTACACCACGGAAGATTCGCTTACAAAGAAATCTTGGTCAGAGCGTTGTTCCGGGTTGGGGTGATTCTAGAAACACTTAGTGTAAACGTTTAAAAAATGTAGGACTATGTCAAGCAGTAAAAGTTTAAAGACTGAAAACTCCTACAAAGCTATATATCACTTTAGAAAAGTCTGTTACAAAAATCTAGAGCATTTTATTAGTTTGCAAGATAACCCCGGTGTTTTGAGCTACACAGATTTTTTCCACTGAAAGGAAATTCACCTTTGTCCCCCTTTCCCACCTGCACTTACCGAACTAGTGTTGTACCAACATCTACGTATTTAAACTAAGTTTTATTTCGTGGCGGTAGAAAAATATAATGAGTAGGAAGGTGGTTCACCTAACCTAAAACCATCGCAGCCCCAACATTTCTTAACGTAATTTCCTACATTATTTATACCGAGAATAAAGAAACAAAATGTCGCGTTCGTCGCCTCTGTGCGTAATTAGTGTAAAACCACAACTCCACAGCTGCCTCCCACGCACAACGGCGCGGTTTTATAACAACGGTTGCGACACTGGCTCAACCCGTATTGCGTGCAAAACGTGCAACACAACGGCTGTTGTAATAAATCTTTCAGACGAATAAAGACTTCCCACATAGTTGGGGTTAAATGTTTTAGTAGGCAACCCTAAGTGCAAGTTGCCGTAGCATCCTGCGTAGCCGCGTAGCTGTAGACGCGTAGCAAGGCAGCTCAAAATCTCGTTCAGTTACATAATTCGATCATCCGAATTATATGTGCATTTGATTAATTATTAATGAAAGTAACTCGTTTCATTATTCAGCTGTCATTTAATCAATTTAAATAAATACGAGCTTATGATTCGCGAACAGTTGTATCCCGGGAGTCACTATGTCCAGCATTGATTTAATGTTGTTAATGATATATATTATGTTCGCTTGTTTTATCTTGCACTAATTACGTATTTACGGTCTGTTTCAAAAGTATCAGATAATGTAAACATATAGATCAGAAAACGTGCCTGTGAATGGATGGAATACAAAAACCCGAAATTCGAATAAAATCTGAAATTTCTTTGATGAATTATCAATTACAATTTAATAATGCTATTCAGACTATATTGTTGAAAAACGTGGTGAGGTTATAAAGTATAAACCTTCATAATACAGATGAATGTGTATCTCATTTCCTTTAGTGAATGATTGCGAAAGAATTTATGTTAACACTTTCATCAGAGGGGCAATTCTCGTAATTTTAAGAACGTTCACAGTCTGATCTCAGTCTCAATCTGTCAAAAATTCCTCTAATTTCCCTACATTTTGACAAGTTTTTGACATTTGTTTGTCGCCGAAATGAGATTGCGACTAGATTTTGAACATTTTAAATTACGGGAATTGGCCTTCTGATATCTACTTTTAGAACATGCTGTAGTATAGCATGTTAGGTCTACATTGTAAGCCTGAGTTGGAATGAAATGAATGATAGTGTTTACGTGTTTAGTTACAATCCAGCGCAGAGTTAGCGAACGTGACCGAGTAATGTATGTGGCTGCATAGATTTATACGTCTAAGGTCTATTAAAACTTAGTCCAACGAAGTGCAAGCACGTGTTCTGCTAGAAATGTTGGGAATTTGTTTTAGCTTTTTTGATCATATACTGTATTTTAAATCAATAATATATATATATATATATAATACAAATACAAAGTCGAGTTATTTACACCAATTATAACTCAAGAATGGCTGGACCGATTTTTACGATCTTTAATTTGTTGCATTTGTCTCCGTCCTGAAAGAAAGTAGAAGAAAGAAAGAAAATACATTTATTTGGCATAAACTAAAAGACACACAATAATTAAAACATGGGAAAAAATCACGAAAAATAAATAATGAAAATAATTCATTTTCTCATACATTTTGTATCTATTGATTCTGAGGTAGTACGAAGTTCGCCGGGTCAGGTAGTCCTAGTATAAAATCAAGTAGCGCAGGTATACATACAAGCATCAAAACTGGGCGAATAATCCGTGTGTCGTACCTATTCCAAGTAAACTCGTTCGTAGCATAATTTATTGTAAGAAAAAGGCCTGATTTCATCAATCTACCACCATTCAAGCCGCAAAACTAAAAAGATTCAACACTTCCGCCACTATCGATCAAAAAACGACTGAATACTTTACTGACGTAAGAAGTTGCCTTTTTCGCTTAAAAGTTGTGTTCAGGAAGTTCTTAACGGCAAACTTGTGGAACGTTTTTTCCGCCGTGATCGAAGGCGGCGGGCACTGCATCACGTGTTGCCGGGATTAAGCCTGCAAGCGCACCATCCCTGCAGGGAGGCTGGGAAGCCATTAATTTTGTTCAGCGCCTTACACGTTACAGCGGACGCTAAGCCGCCGCCCCACTTTGACTGCATTACAAAAAGAATATTATGAAGTGTCTGCACAACGGAGCCGGATTACAATGAGTCGCCTTGAGCCTCTCCTCATATTGCTCATTTTACTGAAGATTTTAGTCTTTTAAATTCTTTGTCTCCTTATTTTGAACAGACCGAGTTAATAGATTACCTTTTAGCTTATTAAGATATTTCTTCGAAATCTGCTAAAAGTTCTGATGGTAAAGCGCTTTGCGGTTAACTTGGCTTTGAGATTTTGTTCTTTGAATTATGTTTCGGGGAAGATAAATATTTTCTGTTTGGGAGCTAATTGAGTATTATCTTTTTATCAAGTTCACCTTTGGGCTTTTCAATGAAATTTTCTGAAAGCGACTCTTTTTATAAAAGACATGACTGGTCTATTAAATTCACAGTATACATACAATCTTTAGGTCGAATTTTCCTACTTTTAACAAAGAAAACTTTATTATTAATAGGTATACTATTGCCACATCTTATTATTCATTTTCTGTGGCGACTCTGTGTCCGCAGGCACGTGAGCGCACGCATTGGGCACGCTAGTCGTCTGCAGGAATTTAATTTTTCCCCTCGGATTCCTGCCTGAGCCCGCGAAGTCACGACGTATTAAATTTACTGCTGGCTAACATGAATACAGATTTCTTGTCCAACGATACTCAAATGTGGCCGTTATCTACGATTGTTCCATATTTATCTTCAGCTGAAATAATGAAACAAGAGAAGTTTGGCTCACAAGTTGTGGAAGAGCAGGTTTGGTGGTTTATTTAAGTTCTGCTCGTTTACCTACATAGTCGATTTTCGCTGTATAGAGGTTGTATAGAGAGCTGTATGGAGTTTTTGAATAGATTTCTGAAATCATGAAACACCACTACGGAACCACCAGAACTCGTGACACTCAATCAATATGTTAATTTACGACTTCCATGCAGACAGAACCGCGACCAAAACTAGTTCCGTAATAAATTTTCTAATAGCTCACTCCACACGTATTTTATTATACAATATTAATTCATCCACTGAAATTTAATGGTTTAGTAAATATCTAACAGTACTACGTGATACGAAAAGTTCGAAATCAATAGCAATTGATAGCTTCATTTGGGAGTGGAATCACCGCGTGTAATCCGAGTTGCGTCCAACCGCAATGTGCCAAATTTTCACTATTGAAATGTACGATACTCGTAATACCTTGCTATGTTCAAACTAAATGCTTGTCCATAATTCGAGAATAGTTATGTGTTGCCGGCCAGTTGCTGTGTTTAAAGTGAGGACATAGAGGACATAGTTTTGAACTGTCATTTTTGTGAGTAACATCCAACAGTGGTCCGGACAAAGTCAAGTATGTATGAGTTTTCCTCGTGAGCATATTTCGGGATTGTCTCACTACATACTTTTGCGAAGCGGTGTGCCAATCTTTTTTACATATTTGTGACCTGAAATGTATTGGTTTAACAAATTACAGTTGTATGTGTGAAGGAAACAATGCATTTAATTTACTTAGTTAAGGTAGAAGTTACATACTAATGCCGCGCTACCTCATTTCTTAATTCAATCCTACGCGATTGGTTACTATCCGCCCCTTACTACAACTTTGTTATTCCAACGTTTTAGCTCTAACCCAACTCAACAGAAGCTGAAATATTAAGTTCCATTTTAACTTAATTCTTTGCTACGTGTTTCAAGTGTGGTTGGAAACGGAATCCTGATCTTGAACAAAATTACTTAAGTAGCAATTTTGTAGATTCTACGAATTACCTTCAAACAGCCGAGTTAAGTGCAAACATGAAGATTCGAACAGAAACTGAATTCCGAAACTAAATCCTTTCGAGACTTGCTCCTACTTCCATGATACGAGCTGTGAAACATTCTCAGCTGAATATCTTTTAAAGAAAATAGATTTTTCACGTTATAGCTGTAGACTGCAAAGAAAGCATCTTAGCATTATTTTGTTTCGAAAATGTAAAACCAGTAAAAAGAGAAGGAACTTTTATTTTGGTTCGTATTTATTTCAGATTGTTTTATTAAAATACATTTGGTATATTTTATTGGAAGCTTCGTTCATGTTTCATTGTTGTTTGTTTCAAAAGCAGACAAACACACTTGAGTGTTTGTCTGCTTTGCATTCTGTCTGCCCAAAAACACGAATCTAGAATCAAACCCGTGACAGGTATAGCCCAGAAGCAAATAGGTTAGCTACTCTACTTTACCATTTATACGAGTATGTATGGTTGAACTTATCAAATTACGGGCGAATTCCACATACCTAGAGTAAGACTTATCCTGAGAATACATTTTGAAGTAGAGAACAGTTTTTCCATATTAGAAGTGTCAGACGTCAATTTTATTCAATTCAATAAAAGATATCTGACTTTGGCAAAATCAGCCCTTAATCAAACAAAACAGACTATTTACTTGGCTTTGCTCAATTCAAAGTCCGAGCTAACTACCCGTACAATAACTTAATATCCGAATAATATGTTCCGTCAGCAATATTCGTATTATTTAAGGATCGTTAACGGCTTTACCCAAGTACGTTTTATCGAGATTACCACACCAGCTTCGAGCTTAACTGAAGCTTTAGATATTGCTGAAGCTGTAACGGCTAGGGCTTTGCAGGTAGGCTGCGCAGGCCGTTAACAAATTAGGGTAAGAAAAGAAACACTTAGCCAAGGTTCATATGTATAATCTGACTAAGTTAACATAGGTAGGTAGTTGACTAGGTCGCGGGTAAGGACACACTGTCCTTCTGAGCATAAGCACACTTGTAAGGTTGGAAAGGTACCGTCCTTGGGTCTCCGGGATGCAGAAACTCAGGCTCGGGAACAGGCTTGCCAGTACGACTTCAAGAAGCCGGACAGGCCTCAGTAGACCGTAGACCGCGGCGCGTCCGCAGGCCGCTGGTAGTGCGCGGATAGGTGTGCGTGCAGCGCACAGTATAGCTACGTATGCAGTGCGCACTTCAGCTACGCGCGCAGCGCGCAGTAAGTGAGCGCACAGTATAACCACGCATGCAGTGCGCAGTTCAGCTACGCGTGCAGCGCGCAGTAGATGACCTGCCCTGTCCTCAGCCTGGACGTAGAACCCTGGAAGGCGCGATAGGGTGCGCATGTTACTTTAATGCGAAAGCAGCAAGCCGCGTGCGATGTGTCCAGCCTCATTCCTTCTTCCCCGACCAAGGACGGTGTAAGGAGCAAGAATAGATGGAAACTCAACACATCGCAGCGGTTTACAGGCAGAGACTTTGCAAAGACAGCGTGGCACAATGATAGATGCAATATGAGGTTATGTATGTAACACACGAGCATAAAACACAAGATAAACAATAATCCTAGCAGATGTCTCGCTATTTTGCTTGTAATACACAGTGAGGCCACAGAACACTAATACCCTAAGGCGGGGGCATTGCACAGCCCGGATGCAGCAGCAATACATACATATTTCCGTTTTCCATACACTGGACAACCTAAAGCCGCGTGGCCTGTCATTGACAACCACGCAAATAGATACAACATTGGTAGATAGATATGTACAAGGGCTATCCAGTGCAGGGGTACTGGTATAATTACAAAATTAATAAGGAACTCACCCTAGATTTGGAGATTGGGGGTACCAGTATCTTGAGGATCAGGGAATCACTCCTGCTAGCTAAGCAAGCGGATGTTGAAATGACAGAGTGTTCTTAGTAAATTAGTGTTGTGCCATGATTCTAGTGATGTGAGTTACAACTTACTAATTATCAGTCGACTATTTGCGGTTGAGACCCTCACAACGCTAGAAAGCGTTTGTTGGTTTCTTGAATGTATATATAAAAAATACGCTTTTTTTTTTTTGAGGATGGGAAATCATCAAATGATCTCTCCCGCTCTGGGTGGAGCTTCTCACCATGAAAATGTTAGTTGAAGTGAGTTGTCAATCCACCAGAAGGCAATAATTAAAAACGTTCAAAATGTAGTCGCAATCTCATCTTAGCGACAAACAATATCAAAAACTTGTCCAAAATATAGGGAAATTAGAGGTATTTTGACAGATTGAGACTGAGATCCAACTCTGAACGATCTTAAAATTACGAGAATTGCCCCTCTGATGCTAGCAAGATTGATATTATTGACAATTCACTTTAAGCTCAAGTCACCTAAGTTTTCACAGTGAGATTTGTATAAAATACATCTGCTGGCACACAACACTGTAATCTCTGATGAATGCAATTTCAATCGTTGTCCTTTTCATTTATTTTCTGCGATCCTTTACGTGATATTGACAGTAATAGATTATACAGCGTATGTCGAGGCGCTAACCTCATGGTACGTGTAGGTATATGGTGCATGTACTTGAATTGCTTCAGTTTCAGTCCGGGTTCTGTTAAATTTCTGCGAACCAACATGTTTGATTGACACCTTAGACATGCTCATATATTGATGTACAAACAGACAATTAACCTTAGAGTACTATAGCAATTACGATACCAACAATATTGGCAATATGTATTTCAAGAACCACTTGACTTCGATGATTGACATTACCTACTATCACGTCTTGTGTCTTACATCAACGACATTTAAATTAAGGATGATAAAGCAATTACGAGGTTGACTATGCCTTCACTGCGTATTTCAAGAATCACTTGACTTCGATGATTGACACTAGATTCAATCATGTGGCGGCTACACCGATTAACTATCACGTCTTCTCTCTCACATCAACCTCTATTGTTAAACATGGACCTTCCATTCAACTGACACATATCGAGCCTTCTCTCCCACGAAATCTCATGGGCAACAACACAGATAGAGCCACACACAACGTGCCCGAAACATCAAACAAAACACATGAGTGATTTGGCAAACAATAGAATGGGCATTTTTTGTTTGCTTATTCTATTACCATGTTGTCGAAGTGTACTTACATCTGTTCTGCTACAAAAGCTCTGTAATAAAATAAAGATTTTTTTTCGTTAAATCCTTTTATAAATGTATAGATTTGGTTGATTTGGTCTTACAAAAATGGATTTATTTTCAATTACGTATAAAAAGTCTTACTAACTTAGTCTTTTTGTGCCATCAGAGTTCTGAGGTCAGTCCTTCTTAAAGGTTTGTTTAGATACAAATATAATTAAGTATCGTAAATTATTCAAGGCTAGCGTCCAATTTCTCGAAAAACTTCTGTCCCACGAAAAAAGAATCAAGATAAGCATTTAACATGAAAAAAATTCTTAACTTTTTATACATTATTCGTAACAGAACGAGGTGTAGCCGTAACAACAATCAGCCGTTAGCATCAGTTTGTAAATAGAACGGACAGCCGGGACGGGCAGAAGTTGAGTGGTCAGATACTGTGGTCACAACGAGTGGCACAATTTAGCATTTATTTAAAATTATGGTACAGTCAACAAAAGTCATAGGTACCTATGCAGGCAGCTTATCAATAATTAGGCGGTTACTTTATGTGAGTAATACGATAACCGTGATTGTTGCCAGTAAATAAAAACATTATAAAATCCTCACATTTATTCAGTAATTTTGCAAAATGGGGTCATACTACGTATAAACTACCAATTTAAGCTGGTATGGGCAGTAACCGATATATTATGGGTACTGGGTAGTAACATTGAAGCGTACGTTAATGACCAGATATATTCTTGTCAGTTTACGGTCTTATCGGAATCGACGTCCCATCCATTATGATCGAAGTACGGGCTCTGAGATCTGTCAGCAATTTGACGCAGCCACGAGAAATTAGGTTATGCAAATTGGATGGTTATTGAGCCGCCCCTCTTTGTCATTCAAGAAATGTGAAAGATAACACTGTTATAGTCGTCGAGATAAGCCGATGGAAAAAAATACAATAAAATTGCAATTTTTTTGTAGTTTTTGTAACTGTTGTCATTATTCACTAAAAGATTTTAAGATTAACCTGTTTTGGTTGCGTGTATATTATTTAAAATAACATTAATTCTAAGCTAAAATTATAATAGAAGGCCAATAATTCCCGTAATTAAAAACATTCAGAATCCTTTCAAAATTTAATCTCAGCGACAATTAATGTCAAAAACTTGTCAATAATGTAGGGAAATTAGAGGTATTTTTGACAGATTGAGACTGAAATCAAACTATGAATTTCTTAAAATTACGAGAATTGCCCCTCTGATGTCCTGCCTATTAATTTAATGTATGTATGGCTTTGAGCATTTGTTTCTTTTGCTTTATCTCGACGCCTAGTACCAACCTATCTAAATACCTACTCCATTTACTTTGAAAAGAAGAAGTTGCGTCTTGCCTGCGATAGGGTTGCGGATATATTTCATGAAGTGAAACCCTAATGTGACAGAGGAGTACCTATTACGCCCGCGCCATTGTCATAAATGTCTACTTAACTAGAGTGGCTTGCTAGGTAAAAGTAGGAAATGCGGTTATTATCGATAAAGTAACTTTATTCTCAAAGCTGCTGTATTATCAGGTATTTTAAATTCCAACCAAGGGGAAAGCTACGATACTTATTGTATTCATGGTGCAATGAAGAAAGTTTTCTGCTAGAAAGGGTTGTAAAGCCTCTTTTAAGTAAGAAAACTTGTGGTTTATGAGTGGATTCGTTGTGTGGAATTATGATAGCTCATAAGTAGGTACACATAAAAAGATAACTACAAACGATATCTATTATGCAATTCTATAAAAATGGTTTTCAAGCTTTTGTGTAACTTTATTTCGAGCATTGGAACCATTCTATCTCACTTTAAAACAGAATCCGATGTAGTTGTTTCAGAATTTTAAATGGAAAGCCAAATTAATTAGTCAAAAGCATTTTTACAGTAGTGCTTGATAATTAATTAACGCCTAGTTTTAAGTAAAGAGTTAACAGTTAGAGTCTTGTAGCTATAAGTAAAAAGGCAGGAGTTTTAGAGAAAAAGGTTTGTGTGGTGGTGTCGCCCTTCGGAGGTAAAGTCAGATTATTTGCAAGCACCGCGCAACTGTACCAACAACACTAATTAAATCAGCTTTCGTCTGTGAGAACTTCACTGTCGTGGAAAGGTAGAGGCCTCGCAAATAAAGAAACATCGACGAGCGAGTCAACATACAGTGTAAGTACTTTTCCAATTACACCAAGGGTGAATGAAATCTAATTAACCATAGCCAGTTTTGGTGTGTTTAGAAAACTTAAGAAATACTTGTAACAAGAGACGTTTGTTTTCAATTAGGTATCTACCTTTTTGAACATAGACTTTTATATTTTATTTTCCCAATCATTAAACTCAGGTTCACCTACAAAAAGTTTAATAAAATTCCTTTTCATTCTCATTTCAATGTAGGTAAATAAACTTTTTTTACTTTTTATTAAAGGGTTAAAAAGATAAAAAGTAAGCATATTAACACATACAACACAAAATGGTAAAGAAGAGACGTGTATTTTACCTTCGTATTTATATATGTGTATACCTCTTCGTGACTCCACCATGTGATATGTATGTAGTTACCGGCACGTAAGTTGACAAAAGATTTTGTAGTCGGGGAAGTTCGCGCACGCACAATTTCATACATTTTTACATGCGCGAACTTCCCCCACTTCAAAATCTTTTGCCAACTTACGTGCAAGTAACTATAAAAGGAAGTGCCCTTAAATTGTTTGTTGGTTCCCACCCACATGAACCGCTGAACGGATTTTGATGACTGTGTTTTGCTTAATATTCTATAAATGTTACGTATCTCTTTTACAATATGGTTTAGGCAATCTCTACTGAACCTTGCGCAGTTGATTGTTGTATTGTTTTTAAATAAAATTAGTACTTATTTAAATGATCATCATAAAATCAAGCCTGCATTCCTCGGGTTAGACGGAGGTGTATAGTAAACACACATTTCGCTAGATAAATATTTGCATTTAACAAAGTAATATTTATTTTTTGACCAAATAATTCATTGTTTTACAAGTCAACACGCTACAAATGTATATACGTTTTCAATCAAGTTACTAACAACACAGTACCTACCTAATATGTCAATTGTTCATTTGAACCGCTTCAGTCCTTTTGTGTGTTGCTAAGCTATTTTCTTCCTTATTAATTGATCGTACCCTCGCCAAGAGCAAGGTAAAGACAAATTAAAACTATTCGAAAAGTACATCAGCAAAGTTTTCTGTTTAGTTAATGGCGAAGTTCAAAGAATATATTTGCCGGTATCCCTCAATGATTGCGGATATTTATACGAACACTTACTATTATTTACGGTGTCAGGGAGCACCATGTATCACGCTAGGGCTACAGCGGCATAAAGGCGTGTCCTCAATACTTGGGGCCTCAAGCATTCGTTAACAACGCGTAAGCATCTCGTATAAGAGAGGATAGAAAAGTTATGAAGTATATCTATATATCTTCCGTTTTTGTGTCCTATGTGCTATACATATTTTGTTCAAACGGAAAGCAGTATACATGTATTTATGTTTTATCCCGTGCGCAGATTGTGTGCAAGATAAGTAATTTTTCTTTTGATCATCTTTACCTTGTTTAGAAATTTGCTGCTTGCTAAATTGTTGCTTCTACAGGTGCTATCTTTTTTTTTCTAACATGATCGAGGTTTTTTTTTCTAATTACCTCTAATATTTTTTCAGAGGAATAACAGGTCTAGGGTGAGGAGCCGGACCAAGAGAGATACAGGAACCCGCAGGGCAGCATGTGGCGAGCTGTTGGGCAGTAGCGACCCCAAGGGACCCTATCTCCCGAGAGAAGTCTTGTTCCTCACCTCTGGCTTGCCTTTATTGGCTGGCTTGAGTGGAGATTCGCAAGAGCAAGCGTGCTCGGAGTAAGATGGTGGTAGGGATCTTGACCGTACTTCCGGGGTTGTCCTGATAACCGTGGAATACCTCTCCACTCTTCATAAGCATCTCAGGACATGTTGCCCCCTTGTCGCTACGACACTATATGCTAGCGACCGTTTTTGGGGGCCCATTATTGAGTGTGCAAGTCACCCCCTGCCATTTCATCTGTGAATATTATAATTATCATTGGTCAGGCAGGGGACATAGACCTTCCATAGTTCAAGGTAACCGATCCACTATAGCCACCCAAACCCATAGCCCAGTATATTTTGTTTCCATGTTCTGCAATAGTACTGCACAAACCGAGGGTTGTCTTTGGGTGCACTTGCATGGTGCATACAGGGATAATCGACGGTTGGCGCTTCCTCATCATTTAGAATTGTGTAAAGGGCCTCTGCGAGTTGGCTTTGGCCCCTAGTACGCCTTTAAAAGGTCCGGGAGCCCAGGGTCCCGAGATATGTCAAAGACAGAAAAATAAAAAAATAAAGTTTATTCTTCAAAAAAGTAAAAATACAATGTGACGGATTCGGTGAGCCACAAACTAAGCATCGCTTGTATCTTGTGGCTCTGGAGTGCAATTTTACAATATTAAAGATTACATTACAGTTTGAGGATGTTAGATAGTTACAAAAAAGATAAGTGTTCAATTAAATAAAACATTCTTGCGATTCTGATCACAAAATAAAATAATATTGGTTTATCCTAAGGCTTGTACGATGGTATGTGTGCGTGTGTTTGTCTGAGTTATTGCGTATTTGTATGTGTGTGTGTGTATGTGTGCGTAGGTGCTATATCAAAGCTTCGGTGGCGTCATATGATAATTTTAAAATAGCTATAGTTAGGATTTTTTTATAGGTGGTGGTTGAGCAGTCTTTTAGTTCGCAGATTTTGTTAACTTTATTGTACATGTTGGGATGGGAAAAATAGGTACAGCGTCTAGCTAGTTCGGATTTGGCATTTGGTATGGGTACTCTGAATACACATTTGTTTATTATGTCCCTGTAATCAGGCCGATTTTTTATTGTTGCTAATAAATATTACTGGTACGAGTACAGTGCCATCCCCACAAATTAGGTAACCCACAGAACAACAGCAATTATTTTGACATCATCCAACCATCCACTACGTGAAAAAGTCAACGTTTCGGGTCAACAACCCGGAACACGACCACATCACTTACCCACCACCATTTTTGCGGATGCATTGTCAACGCTGAAATAAAACATTATTCTTCTTTTATTTGTATTTATTTTCCCGGATCCGTTACAATGCGTGCGGTCACGGATTGACTGCCCCTGCCTGCAGGCGTAGTAAAAAGCTCAATGCATCGCACATAATTCGCCAAGTTATTTTTAATTCAATTCCATTTAAACAATACAATTTGCATCATCTGTTTCTCGTTGATACCTAATGAGTTCTAACCGAGTAAACTCTGCACTGTTACAGATATTGCCAATGATAAATTAATATTTCCTGCATGTTGCAGTAGGTTTTATGAATTAACTGATCCTGATTCAGTGCTTAATTAAAGGTTGTGCATTCAATTAAATAAAAAAACAGTATAAAATATATTCAGTGCAGTATTCACTGTTCTTTTCATAACCAAGATTAATTTTCAGATCACCCAGATTCATTCAGCAGTTTTAAATCGGAAAATAACTCCTGCAAAATGAGTTCGCAAAGCAAAAAACACTTAAATGGTAAGCAAGTAACAGCTATCATTTAGAGCTCTGACTGAACATTTTTTTTTTCAAATTATCGCTTAAAAGGCAGGGTATTCAGCGTTAAATACATTTGAATTCGCTTTCGATCAATTGAGGCTGGTACTAAGTGGTTCGAGACAAGTAGTCTGAGCATCACCAAATAATATTCTGTGTAAATTGTGGGCGAAGGGCCCTTGACACCCGGTGAGAGCATCCACTCGACGGTACATAACATCATCCTTCATAGACAGATGCTCATAATTATGGCTGTCGTATCATTGTGTTTATAATGAGCGATAACAACGACACTTGTGCTAGAGCCGCTAATTCGACACGTCAATTCTAATCGCAGTGTAGTTGTTTAGTAATAATTTATGTCTGTCGGTAGATTTTATGGTTTTACTAAAACCAAGCTTTAGGTAACGCAACTATTACTTCTGGCGGGAAGCCCTGCAGTCAATTCAAGTTTCTCATTATTCTGTTACTTTAAAAAAAATCATACATATATCAATATGACATAGTTACATAGGACTGAATCTTGACATCAGTGTTTAAAAAAGTACCATCTCTGCGTGTCACTTCAGGAACTAATGAACCATGAAAACTCCAATACCTCGAACATTTCAAACTGTTATCAGCAGTTTGGCTTTTGCAGGAACAAATCTACTTGTGAAGCAGTCCGTATACTAATTAGTAATATAGTAGAGAACTTAAATACTAACAAGAAGGTTTTCACCATATTTATAGATTTTGCGAAAGCATTTGACACCGTTCCCATCTCCACTCTTCTACTCAAGCTTGAAAGTTTGGGTGTCAAATCACAATTAGTCACTATAGAGAATCACAAGAGTGAAGAAGTACCCATTCAGTGTGGCGTGCCTCAGGGTAGCAGTTTGGGGCCCACACTTTTTCTTGTGTTCATTAACGACCTTTGCAATCTCCTAATTTCAAATGCCACAATAGTTTCTTTTGCAGACGATACTGCCATCACTTTCATTACAAATTCATGGTTGGATCTCCCAGCCTAAAACGCCAATCTCTATAAAAGCTCATTCTTGTCCCACAAAAAATCAACCAAATTATCAGTGTCCTACCTTAACCCCAGTACAGGTCGCGTCATATAAAAAGAACGCTGGCGGTCAAGTTGCGCTTAGGCGATATATCGGTCTATTTGGTGGTATGAGGTCCGGCGCGGGTCGGGCGAGTGACGCGCCGCATTCTTGCCGGCGAAAGGCTAGTTCAAAAATAAAACAATATGCCTAGTACTTTCGTGTGCGAGTGTACCCATGCGCAAACAAACCCCCTTCACCTTCTTCCAGCGTTCTTTTTACATGACGCGACCTGTAGAGCAGGTTAATATCTTGGTTTAGGTCTGGACAAA
This sequence comes from Apamea anceps, assembly GCA_951799955.1. Classification (NCBI taxonomy): domain Eukaryota; kingdom Metazoa; phylum Arthropoda; class Insecta; order Lepidoptera; family Noctuidae; genus Apamea; species Apamea anceps. Next base: position 10,261,919 of record OX637505.1, on the reverse strand, counting down.
AACCTTAATTTAAAATCCCATATTAACACTCTCACTGGTCACATACGAAAGTTAATTTATATTTTTAAAACCCTGCGCTATGTTGCCAACCCGTTTATCATCCGAAACGTTTACTTTGCTTTTTGTCATTCCATCCTCATCTATTGTATCGAGATATGCTGATATGCATAGAGTGGTGCTGGTGAGACCGTACTTAAGCCTCTGGAGGTCGCACACAGAGCTATTCTAAAAGTGGCTACGTTCAGACCGATACTCTCCCCAACCATCGAACTATTATCAATCATGTAGCGTACTTAATGTAAGGCAACAATATATTTTACACATAGTCTTTATGCAACACCGTCGAACACCATTTAAAAAATCTCCAAATACCGTAAAGACCTAATCTGCACAATTCTACCTACACGCACAGCTTTTATAAAAAAGTTTGCTCTCTATCTTGGCCCTTCACTCTAAAATAAAATTAACGCTAAAATTTCGATTTACGGGCTAACAAACTTTAATTTTAAAAAGACTGTTCGTACTTTCCTTCTAAACCTAAACTACGACCAAACCGAAGAATTCCTAAAAAAGTGATCACTCAAACACATACGAGTACATGCAGAACACACCACATAAATTACCGAACCACTCACCACACTAACAATATACAGACCTCACCAAATTACTGAACATTATTACCTATTCATTTCTTTTTCTTATTTAAAAATTTGTATTTTCCGAAAATGCTATTTTTAGATTCTTTAGTTTTTTTTTTTTGTTTAATATCCTAATTTTGTGTCTCACTTTGTAGTTTGCTGCAATGATTACTATACCCATATTTATAATATACATATTTAACACGTGCTGTTATAAATCAAATTTAACACGGGGATCGGAACTATTTCTCTTAAGCACAGGTTATTTTGTAAGCTATCTAGGAGAGCAGTGCGGCACCCACTAACTAGATTACGAAACTTCGTGCTTGTGCTTCATATTATATTACTTTGCCATATAATCTAGTTGATCAATAAATCTTTATAATTATTATTTAAAAACATTAGTTTCTGTTATTAACACCATTTAACTCACCCCGATGCCTTTAATAGAGTGTCAGTATTGCGAGAGACGGATGGTACACTGTGTCGTACTTAAGTTCTCAGCCAGTCAAAGACGGGGAAATTACGTCTTTGTTTTTGTTGGAATATTAACTCGCCGACTAAGTTGTAAGTCGAACGCTAAATTGTGCTTGTTTAGTGCTGAGACAAATAGCGGTGTCTATTATAAGAAGACTTAAGTCTTATTACGTCTTCTAGGGGTGCCACTACTTCAACCAATAAAACGAAACGACTAGAGTTGAAAGTATTAAAATATGAACGCTTAAAGTGGCCACGTACGACAATAATTTCGTTTTTAAGTGCATGGTGTAAAGTTCCAAGGTGTCTTGTCTATTGTATCACCGAGTGGAAATATAAGAACTAACACGGCATTAAATAAAGTGCCAACTTCAAAGGACAGAAGAAAATATAAATGTGGAGAAAAAATGGTCGGCTTTATTTGCGTTGCTCGTATGTTAGAGTGAAATATTTGTCTATAAAGTAACCGGTCGGCCCGGCTGAATGCTAAGTGCTTCGCAAACGGGCATGCATAAGCAGAGATTGAAAAATGTAATTCATAAAGCTGAAATATTGTTTAGTCTGAATTTTTAGCGATTAAACTTTTACCTGTGGCGTTTCGTTTGTAATGAATCCAAAACTTCTGTAAATGTAAAAATCAAATAGTACGCCACACAAGAGTTTTACAAAGGTTTTATAATTGGAGTTTAATCGTTAAAATAAATGTGAAGTGAAGTGATCGCGGAGTAGTGCTCCAACTACCGACTACTTCCTAACGTTAAGTGTTTTATAATAGATTTTTCGATTCGTTGCGAACGTTTGTGAGGAGAAGTTTGCATGTTTTAAGTTCCATTATTAACGATCGAAATCGAATAAGAAATTAACGACGGTTGGGTGATAACGAGCTCAAGTCGTAGGTAATTAACTCGAGTTATAATTTTAGTATCACAGTTAAAATATTTAAGGATTTGCTGGAGGAGTCTGGTTCGCGCGATAATGGTTTCCTTGGCGGTCGAAAAACTTAGTAAAAGATTTTAAGTTTTAAGGTTGTATAACAAGTAACAGGACATTTTCAACTTATTTTGTAAACCCTTTCCTTCCCTTCCCTTCATTTGTTGCACAATAAACATGTTTTTGAGCAAGTTTAAACTAATATTCGGTCTCTGTTTGTTAATGACGTTCGTGGAAAAGCCTTCAGTGCGGGTATTACTCGCAGCTCCAATTTGTACTTAAAACAGACACGACTGCCTCGTGGAATTAAGTTCTCCTGTATATACGACTTAATTATTAGGAAAGGGGACCATCAAATAAATGCAGTCAGAGACAAACATTTTGATAATTTGACATTTTAATTATACGATTTGTTCTTACGATGTCTGATTGTGGCAGCTCTATTCGTATTGTTGTAATATTCATTAATTAATATCTCTGTAGAAATTAGGCCTTCTTAATTAAATTATATCCAAAATAATTGATTGTTATTGTCTGTTACAAAACATAAAAATATTATAAGGTACGTTATTAGTAACAGAAGGTGAACAAGCTAATAAATAATGTGTATAATCTAAAAACAAATGAAATCAAAAGTAATTTATTCAAACTAGGCGGAGAATCAGCTCTTTTTGAGCGTCAAAATTACATAAAACAATCCACCAAAACGTTCTCCCTTCACCACTTCCTAATGCTTCAGCTGGACAGAAGAATTAGCGCATCTTTATCATAGTATTCCGGTTTATCGAGAGTAAAAGCTTTGATTAAACCGGTTTCTTTAAACTACGAATGGTTACTCATTTGTGGAACGATTCGTTAAATATTACTATTTCACAAGGGAGATTGGATAATACATTAGCAGTATCGGTGGGTTCCTAAGGTTTTTTTATGTCTGGTTTTAGGTCGATTGAGTTGATTCAATATTAAGTAAGAAATAAAAATTAACATAAAAAACCTTAGGAACCTACCGATGCTGCTAATGTATTATCCAATCTCCCTTGTGAAATAGTAATATTTAACGAACCGTTCCACAAATGAGTAACCATTCGTAGTTTTAAGAAACCGGTTTAATCAAAGCTTTTACTCTCGATAAACCGGAACACTATGATAAAGTCGAAGATAGTAGTTACTTGCCATCGTATAAGAGCACCCCTGTAATTCATTTACCACGGTTGACTCGTACAAATTGCGGAGCTAATATATACCTACTATGTTTTATCTCTCGTTCCCGTTTCATTATTATTATTTACGTGATTATTTTTCTTTTATCAACAGTAAATTGGTGTGTATTTCATTATTTGGATATTTCTTATCTTAATCATCGTTTGCTTAATAATCAAACCTTTCTCCGTCATTGGTTATGATACATTATATTGGACATGGTAACTACGATAGAAGAGCTAATAGCAAAAAATTGTACTACAACACAACATACATACTCGTAGTATACGCTTGTCCTAAGCTTTTACTACCCAAAATAGATACCGTCGTAGCACGCTACGGTGCTACGAAACCATAACATCGATGCTACACTCTCGTAGCACCTTGCTATGAAGATAACAATATCTGTGTAACTAGATATGAACGCAAACTGTGAAGAAACGTAATACGAATTATAAGTTAATGGTTTTACAGGTATTTGGAAATGTAGTAGCAAAGCTTACCAAGAATCAAAGCAGTTGCTTTCTAACTAAAAAACAAACCTAAAAGAGTATCAGTATTCAAAATTAATTGCTTTGGTAAAGCCACCTTTAGTATAAAAAACAGTATGTCAATGTATACAGTTACATTTAGTGTAAATTTTAAAAGAGCAACAGTTTTCTTCAGCTTGTAGTTCGAGTATCGTCTGAAGGGGAGACAGTTTAAATAACTTGCAAGTTGTTACGCCTGTAATTAAACTAAATTGTTGCTAGCGTTTGACACCGGAGTCTGGCAATCATGACTATGAAATTAACTAAGTGGGGAATTATTATTCAACTGCGTACTGCATAATTGTGTGGTGCAGTGATATACAGCTGTGTATGCTGCTGCATACAGTCTGTGTTATTTTTAACCGACTTCAAAAAGGAGGAGGTTCTGAATTCGACTATATTTTTTTTATGTTTGTTACCTTAGAACTTCGTTATTTATAAGCCGATTTGCAAAATTCTTTTTTTATTTGTAAGGATATACTTTCAGATTGGTTACATAGAAATTTTATCAAAAACGGTTTAGTATTTTGGTTTTTAAACCAAAATTACTGGTAATAATTACAATTTAAAAGGGAAAAATAAAAACTTTTTTGCAAAAAAAAAAAACAACCGACTTCCAAAAAAGACATTACAAAGTGTAAAATAACTTTAATTTCGGAAGTCGGTGGCTTTTTTTTGCAAAAATTGGTTTTTGTAAATGAAATACAAATATTTAGAATTAAAATAGTTGACAAGGAGTGTAAGAATATTCTATTTCGAAATATACAGGCCGGGACATCGTCGCGCAAACTGTAACCATAAATTCAACACATGATTCTGTATGTTGTAGAAATTTTAAGACAGTTATTAAAAAAAAAACAACAACAATTAATCAGCAAAAGCAATTTTTTTTTACCCATGATTTCTTTGGTTCAGAATCATGTACCAGGTGACAGGTTGTCGATGCCACCTTGTACTTACATCACCTATCCAAAATAATCATATTTACACAAAATCATACGAAGTAATCAGTACAGTTGGGATGATGATGAGATATTGAAATATTGTATGGGACAGTTGATCATTTTTTCTCGATTGCGTTGTTGCTCCCATGAAGAAAGTTGTTCTGTTTGATGGGATGTGCCACGCCCTTAAATATGACCATTCTGATACATGCTGTGTAATTATAACTTTTCACAAACGAAAAAAATATTTATTATGAAAAAAATAGATTAACTGTAAAAAAAAAACACCTTTTCCAAGCAATATAATTATAGTCTACTAGCTGACCCGGCAAACGTCGTTTTGCCATATAAATTATTTCTAGCTGCCCGACGCTACTTCGATCGCGTGGTGTCCTACCCCCTACCCTACCCCTACCCTACTCCTACCCTACTCCTACATTACTCCTTCCCTACTCCTACCCTACTCCTACCCTACTTCTACCCTACTCCTAACCTACTTCTACCCTACTCCTACCCTACTCCTAACCTACTAATCCGAGTAATGTCGATATATTATGTATGTTGTCGATTCAAAACCCTTAATTTAATACGTGCTTCAATTCGAGTGAACCCGAGTCTACCGTACCGAAGGGACGATCGTCAAATGTTTGACAGGACAGTAGGTAGAACAGTTTATATGGGAAAATGAAATTGTGGTTTTTACTATCTTCCTCGCAATTTTTCCATATTTTCTCATCGTTTAAACCTTCCCTGGACTGCGACAAACATTTCAAAACCAAAAACAGCTAAATCGGCCCAGCCGTTCTCGAGTTTTAGCCACTCAAACGAACAGCAATTGATTTTTATATATATAGATAGAAGATAGATTCGTCTCAACGCCCAATCAGAGCTCAATATTTCTTGCCCTAACTTGTTGAAATGTGGTAGCAATCTCTATAACTATGTTCTATTGCGCCAACGTTTCGGCGCAACAACCCTTATCAAGCTAGATAAAATCGACTATGACAGAAAAACGAGTGATCTTATTACAAACCCGTTTTCCTTTTTACATTGCGGAACTCTAAAAACGAGTTAAAATTATACATTTCTTTTTCATTTTCCGTTTTCAATGTATTTTGTTGTTTTAGTTCTTTTAAATATTAGAATTTTCGTGAAATAGAAATAATTTGTTTGCTTACATGTAATGTAAGTATAGCGTAAGATGTAATTTATACATGATACGTTTTTCGTTGTGGCATGCAAAATTTTCAAATAATAGAATTTTAATTTTAATTAATTTTTTCATTTTAATTATTGTAATATTATTTCACCAGCAATCAACGATTTGACGCAGACCGAATGATAGAAAAAGAGCATACATTTAATGTAATGTATGCTCTTTTTCTATCATTTATCTTTATCCTTTTTTCGGCACACTGTCTGTACAAATTTTTGATGTTATAATAACATCAAAGGACATACTGTGTGGCGATTAAGTCATCACAGTAACTGAAACCATGTATTCTATATTACATATTTTAAGCATACACAATTAAAATACCTAATACCAATTAACATGCTAGCCGTGGGCTCTTTTTTGGGTTTTAGTATTTAACAGCATTTGTGATTATTTGGTAACATGCCTTATAGTTTGTGTTGAATTGTTGATACCATGCGCGTGTCTAGTGCCTTATTGTCAGGGTTGTCAGCGTGGCAGGGTGGACTGTCCCGTTGGTCTCGTGGTTGCAAGCGCGACTGCTGAGCGCGTCCTGGGTTCGATTCCTGGGTCGGATAAAGTATTAATGGGTTTTCCATTAGGAATTTCTTAGTAACAGTCCGGAGTTTGGAAGTTGGCGGTTTAATACCCCGGCGCCTCGGAAAGCACGTAAAGCGGTTGGTCCTGCGCCTGATCTCCCCTGTCGTGTCGAATTGCCGTCCCATCGGACTATGAGAGTAAAGGAACAGAGAGTGCTCTTGTGTTTACGCTCACACTTGTGCACTATAATATCTCCTGCGTGCCTGACTAACCTCCGTTGAGATTGGCCATCGTGACCGAAATCGGTCGGGAGGCTATTATCAGGGTGGTTTATTTCTTGCAATTTTTTACGCTATTTAAAAACTAAAAAAAAAAAAATTAGTCGCGAAAAATTTAGTTTTATATTTTGAGTAAAATCGTTTATTTAATTATTTTAACAGACTGATAACAACTTATAATAACCGCTGTACTATTTAATGTGATAACCTAATCGCCACGAGGCAGTCGCTCCATGTAAAATACTGGTATTCAGCTGCATACGGTAAGATTGAAAGCCAACCCCAACATACTTGGGAAAAGGCTGGGGAGATGATGATGAACTTAATCGCCACTCTGTATATAACCACATATACCTAAAAAGAAAAAACAAAAAAAAGGTTTTACCATTCGTAACTGATATCAAATGCATACGCCATGTGTGTACCTATGTATGTATACGATGGTGAAGGCCCCAGTACATAGTGTAAATGTAAGCTACATATAGTTTTTGTATTTTTTTCAATATCAAACAGCACGTGGAAAACAAGATGAATGAGAATGCGTTCGCCGAAAACCTGGAATTGGAGAGCAAAATTTGCATTTCATAAATTACTCCCTCTGCAGTATTTTACGAACATAAAATTAATTTCATGTTATTATTCAAACATACTGATCGATAAAATGTGAATTACGAAGGTTAATATACCGTAATTGGAAAGCTGTGATCGAAAATGCAAGTAATTAAAAAGCAACTTTATAGAAACTAAATCATTTAAGTGTTAGAACCACACATTTAGTTAATTAACATTGCATGCAGTAACATGTTAGGCATTTTAATATTGATAAAACTTATAAATGATTAATTAATTACAACACCATTTGCCTTTAAAACCAAAATTGACACGTTTAATGAAATTAAATCAAATGTGTCTGACGTTTGAAAGTACGAAAATATGAAATAAGTTAATGTTAGACATTATGCACTTATTTCATTAAGTTTAAACTGCAATATTTTCATTAAGTTTTTTAAACTTTATGATAAGCAGAACACATTCCACTGCTTATTTAAAAATGGTATTCATCCCATGCAAAACACACTTGTAACTTTATCATTTCATGAACAAAAAACCTAACATAACTAGTTTAATCACGTACACAATTACATGCCTAGCCTATCGGGAGACATGAAAGCAACCACGATGTCATGACATTATTTTAAACGTGTAACAGTATTTCATAAGTCCCAAGTAGTTTGGAGACGGGCACCGGTATTTATGAGCGAACTTGGCAAATCATTCAAAGGAAGCATAAGTCGCATACGGGAAAATTTGCTACCTCCGTGCGTTCCGAGACGCACACAATTTACATTAGTTAAACTACAGCGGCAATCTTGAGTTCAACTTGATTGCCAACCGTATTTACTGCAAAGAGTTTGGTAATTAAGTTGGATTTATTGGTAATTTCCTTATAAAGCGATGGGGTAAGTTATGTATGTGTTACATTGTTAAAGGGAAACTGACACATTTTCAGGTAACTTTAATTTATTGAACAATAAAGAAAATAGTTTCAGTTATTTTTAAAGTTTTACTGTTCATCAAACTTGTCCTACAAAACGTAAACCAAAACTTCCTCAAAAGCGACAGAAAATCTCACAAACTCTTTTCGTCTGATTACGACAAACAATATTCATTAAAAAGCTAATGAAAACATTCAATGAAAATGTTCAGTAAAAATACAGAAGCGGCCGGCGAGTAACTATTTAAAAAAGCGACGCATATTCCAATAAAACCCCATTGTATCGTGAAATTCTGCATTGTCTGTATTTGTAGAGGAAAAAAGATAAATGTTACGGGTAATTACTTCCACACACGTTGTAAATGACCTTAATAGTTAACAATATAGTTCATCCAGTCCATGATTTAGTTTTAAAAACGTATTTTGCTATTGCATGATTCAGTACGAATGGATGTCAACTGAAATAACGATGATTAATGATACTATAACTGATTTAATATGCACAGTGTTATTATAACCTACCAGTATCGAAGAATACTTATGTAAATAGGTGCGTAACTTTTACAATAATTTTGATCTGTTAGCACTATTATGTCGGCACAGTGGTGCATGCATTGCCAGGACCGCACATAAATCAATGTCAAAAATGGAATTTGCGCTTATTACGATGAATATTAATGAAACTTTGTGGGCTAGTACAATATTGTACGAACACAAAATAATCTTAAGGTAGTCCAATATTTTTTACCTAAATATTTCACTGTTTTTGATGAAAAGTTTGAATAATGTTTTTCATTGAATATCTTTTCACATGAACTCAAAACATCAATCTAAAAAAAACCGTAGCTCTGACTTTGCGTTTTATGCGGCTAGCTTCCAGAATTTTTTATACAGTGGGCATTTCGAATCCAGCTAAATTAACAAAAAGCAAACGAATATTTGTCATTGGATGAGCATGACATTCCCATATTTTATTAGCGGCTTTTTATTTAGACATTGTCTACTGTCAGAGAAAGCGTATGTAGTAAGTAATAAGCGCCTCGGAATGTGCTGTGGTGGGCCTTGAAAGAGAAAGGTTTGCCCGGGAAGTATGTAGAGTTGTTAATTCGTGCTATGTACAGTCGATCTCGTACCTACGTCCGATCGGCTGCTAGCAATACCGACGAGTTCAGTGTGGCTGTAGGCTTGCACCAGGGATCGGCTTTAAGTCCTTACCTCTTTCTGTTGATTATTGACGCTCTGACGGCGGACATACAAGAGGAGGCACCCTGGTGCATGCTGTTTGCCGATGACATTGTCTTTGTCAGTGAAGATGGATCTGAGATCCAGAGCAGATTGGAGAAATGGCAACAGAAGCTGGAGGATTTTGGCTTGAAAATCAGCAGAACCAAAACTGAACATATGTTCTGCGATTTCGGCAGTCTCTCCAGTTCTAGAGCCATAGCGCTTGATGGCGCGCTTTTCCCAGGCTGCTCCGACTTTCAGTATCTCGGTTCACTCGTGCAAAGCGATGGCAAAGTAGATCGGACGGTTAAGCACAGAATTAACACTGAATGGATGAAATGGCGGCAGGTCATGGGAACAATATGCGACTCCCGCATTCCCCTTAAACTTAAGGGGAAGATATACAAAACCATGGTTAGACCTGCTGTCTTGTATGAATCAGAATGTTGGGACACAAAAGGGATGAATGAAAGGCAATTGCATGCAGCTGAGATGAAAATGCTGAGAGGGATGTGTGGTGTTACACGAATGGATAGAATAAGAAATGAGTATATAAGAGGAAGTCTGAACGTGGCACCGGTAACTGGAAAGTTGTATGGAAACCGGTTGTCATGGTATGGGCATGTGTTACGGAGGAATGAGGAAAATGTCGTGAGGAACATTTGATTATGAATGTCGATGGCTATAAGAGTAGGGGCAGACCAAAGAAACGATGGATGGACTGTGTGAATGATGATATGTTTAGAAAGGGGGGTGACTGTCGAGATGGCGGCTAATAGAGGAGTATGGAAGAAAAAGACATGTTGCGCCGCCGACCCCAAATAAATTGGGATAAGGGCAGGAGAATGATGATTGTATGCTGTCACAAAATATATGAAGTTATGCAATTTTACGTTCAATCATTCTTGCGTAAATAACTTTTATTTTGTACGTTAACATGTTTGATAAAAGGTACTTTAATCCAGTTAATATACTATAGTGCTACAAACAACTGCCTAAAGTTTTGAACTCTGTTTAATATACTCATGTGTATATAATTTCTCCATTGACATTGTTACACCGTTTAAGCACAAATTAGACTTAACTACTTTATGATAATCGCTAGTTCAGATGTTATAATTACCAATTGTGCTCACGAGATCATAGCGGGTCGGCTGGCCAGTACCTACCAACTAATAACCTATTATTGAAGTTATACATACAAGTTTAATTCATAGTTATTCGCAAAGTTATACGTGATAATGTAGGAAACTATTTGTCTACATAAAGCTATTTCTAAAGTAAACATAATTTGGAATTCCGAATTTCAACTCGAATTTGTGCTGTCTATCTTATACCCATTAATCTTATCCCGTGGCGTTACTTGACTACATAGGTACATATGCACATTCATTAACACAGTTATCGATTTAGCGAAATTGTTTGATTAGAAGTTCAATTTAAAGGGAATTTAGAGAGAATTTAATTAAAGTTGTAAGCAGTTCGCTTTATCATTAGTTTCTAATCAAAAAACCATACTAAAAGTTTAGCTTTGAACACTTGTAAAATGAAACGCACTTTATTTGAATTCCAAAAACGATTCAATCATAAGATAAACCTGATACGTAGGTAAATAAAAAATGTTATTGATAATGTCTGTTGATAACTGACCGTGCGACGTACGTCCGCTAGTCAAGTCTATCGTATATTCACAAACTGGATCTTCTATTCAAGTTGCAGTTTCGTATTCGGAAAGCCCGACCGGCTACATCGAGAACTGTTCCGTCCCTCGGCGATACGACACGAAATTTGTAAAGATGTTGCCTCCGGGATCCTCTTCAATAGGGGCGAGAAGTAAACCATTTTACTCAGAAAGATAGCCAACTAGATGGTTCTATACAAGACCCCTTTCGTGTGTAAAATGGGCCTAATATTAATAAACCCTCTTTTGGCCACCGTCTGGATAATCTCCAGGATCTTTTAATTAGCCGTATGCAAAATTCAATTGGGTCTGGTGTTGAAATCCGTTTTTATAACGCTATTAAAACCTCTTGGCGACATAATATTACGATTTGGCAGCCATTTGAGTTGCGCACTATCCAATTCACTTTTGCGGCTTTATATGTGATATGACGTTAAATTTTCAGACCGGAAGTATTTTTTTTTTTTAATATAAACCGAAAAAAGTCCTGTAACAAAACAGAAGACGGTACCGATTAACATTTTTTCAAGAGCGATAATATGAAAAAAAAAAAACTTTTTTCAATAAGAATTCCAATCCAACTAATAAAAATATCCAATCTTGACTTACACAAAAATTCTCCCGCCATATTTCTTTCACGGAAGACAGACAATGCCGAAGGCCAAAGAAGATCCCTAGCTTCCTTCATTCGAAAAAACAATAACGGAAGGAAAATGGCGGATACATCTACATGTCCATTGTCCGTTTAATGCAAAATAGGGACACATATTATATCAAAATGCTAGAAAAAAAGGTTTATTGGGATTTTCCACTTTTGTATATTTTCATTCACATGTCATTTTCTCAATAAATATAAAAAAGCATAAAGAAAAGGGCCCAGGCAGCCGGTAGTCACGTTTCCAAAGAAAGGAACCTCGTAACAATAGGGTATTTGTATTTAATATAATGGTCAGTCAAACGTGACTTTTATGAAACAGTGTTGGTCTATCAATCAGTAATACTTTCCTCCGGCCGGGATTAATCTATCTTAATCATAGTTCAGGTTAAGTGTGACGGCTGTTGTTATGTAAGTGAAAGATAAGAGCTCAATCACGATTCTTTCGATTACCCCTTGATTTCTTTTTTAGGGTTCCGTAGCCAAATGGCAACGGAACCCTTATGGATTCGTCATGTCTGTCTGTCTGTCTGTCTGTCTGTCCGTCCGTATGTCACAGCCGCTTTTTTCCGAAACTATAAGAGCTATACTGTTGAAACTTGGTAAGTAGATGTATTCTGTGAACCGCATTAAGATTTTCATACAAAAATAGAAAAAAAAACAATAAATTTTGGGGGTCCCCATACTTAGAACTGAAACTCAAAATTTTTTTTTTCATCAAACCCATTCGTGTGGGGTATCTATGGATAGGTCTTCAAAAATGATATTGAGGTTGCTAACATCATTTTTTTCTAAACTGAATAGTTTGCGCGAGAGACACTTCCAAAGTGGTAAAATGTGTCCCCCCCCCCCCCTGTAACTTCTAAAATAAGAGAATGATAAAACTAAAAAAAATATATGATGTACATTACCATATAAACTTCCACCGAAAATTGGTTTGAACGAGATCTAGTGAGTAGTTTTTTTTTAATACGTCATAAAGCGTAACGTAACGGAACCCTTCATGGGCGAGTCCGACTCGCACTTGGCCGGTTTTTTTTTTTAAACGTTGCCGCACACTAGGAATATCTCCTGTATCGTGGGTGCGTTTACAAACATTTAAGCTCACATACACAAACAGTCAGACGCGGAACAACTACTTGTAGGTCATACAAATATTTGTTCCGTGCGGGAATCGAACCCGCGGTACGCAACGCAGCAGTCAATCGCTTAACCACTGCGCCAACCGTGCCGCTGATTAACCTCTGTATTTGTGATGATTCATACACATAAACATTAAAGTATATTTTTGCAGTAGTAACAAATATTCTATCGCATTTAGAACTGAAATCATAAGGCCAATTCTCATAATTTAAAACGCTCAAAATCTAGTCGCAGTCTCATCTCGGCGACAAATAAATGTCAAAAACTTGTCAAAATGTACGGAAATTAGAAGTATTTTTGACAGATTGAGACAGATCAGACTGTGAACGTTCTTAAAATTACGAGAATTGCCCCTTTAAAAGTCTCACAACATCAATAGTAGTTGTTTTCCATCTAGAATTCTCTTGTTTTGTTTCATAAAGCCACCAAAAGCCTTTTGCTTACAAAACTTTACCAATTACACTTTAAATGTTCAAGTAAAATAACTGTAATATTCATGAGTAACTACAGCACTTCAGTAAATAATGTCGCAATTTACATAAAACTATAAAGTAATTAGCCGACTTCTTTGTGACGTCACCAGGCGAAACGGCTAAAAACAGGTTGTTACGTTGGTAATGCAAATTAGATTTTATAACAGAGGACCTACGTACGGCTGATGTTTTGTTACAACTAACACTGAACTGTCGTTAGCTATATAGGTATGAATGTAGGTACTTTACCCGAATACTACAAAACCTCGTATAAATGCTAATACGAGTTAATCTTATTACGGATATTGGGAACCTTCGTCAAATATTTGAATGAGTTCAAAATAATACAAACAGTGAATATTTTTTTCCAATATTATTAAACTATTGCTAATTGATTTTGTAAAAAATTGTTGCCATATTTTCAACGTTGGATCGGTTCGGTCAAAAACCTAACTGAATATTTTTATAGGTTGACATACATTTTGTAGCGGCAATAGAATTCAATAAATCTCACTGTTTCATCGAGTATTTTAGACCTGTCCACCCGTGATTGACGTCAGTCATACTGAAATATTTTAGGATCACGCATATTTTTATGAATATGCAAAACTGTTTGTAAATCCTTAATTAGAAACTACCACATTCTGTTTTGGAATCGCAAATGGTATTTATTTTGTTTTTTTACTAGCTGTGCCCGCAACTTTGTTCAGGCATATTCGATTTAATGGGTTTATTTCTTTTTTTGTGCGGTGCTCTAATTATTTTTCTATTTTGTAATTTTATTTCACTAAAGCCCAAGTTAATCCTTATAACATCAGCAGTCTGCCAGTTCCGTCAAAATCGGTCCAGTCGTCTCAGAGATTACTTAGCCGGAACAAACAGACAGACAATCTTTTTTAAAATTGTTATTTGACATTACAAACACATACTTCAATTTTATTTATTTGTAAATACAACGTGTTTTTTTATATCCCATAACTCTAGGGGGTCATTGTACTCATCATTATGAACAACTTTTACTATGAGACCAAACCTGAAAGCGCGAAAAAAAATCAGCTGTTTCCTACGTTTATGTTCGCATAACTCGTCAAAATGTAGGGAACACCAGATTTTTGTTTCGCGATTTTGGGTTTGGTCCCATAGTAAAAGTTGTTCATAATGATGAGTACAATGACCCCCTAGAGTTATGGGATATAAAAAAACACGTTGTTTAGAAATTTAAATAAAATGTTACAAAATAGGTTCGTTAGTTTTACAACAAGCCTTGCTTTTTAAGCATTGGTGAGTGTTCTAAGGGAAACCTTAATGCTATTACTGCCGGTTTTAAAGATAATTCAATTATCACTGACTTGCCAAAAATAAGCGACGCTTGCGGAACGGTGAAGGCTAGCGTATTAAATCTAAAGGTTATTCGTACAAACTTATGTCTAGGACAGACCTTTTTTTTTGAGGATGGGAAATCATCAAATGACTCCTCCCGCTCTGGGTGGAGCAGGAGGGAGTGTCAGACTCTTACTGACTAAAACCCACCCGTGTTCCTTCCTTAGCCCTTTATGTTCCAGGGCAGCGGTAACCCTTTCGGACAATCCCGCTACCCTGGCAGGCTACGGCCCTATGGGGCCCCGTCACTCATGCTGACATCTCTTTGAGGCGCGCGTGGAACACAACACGCCATCCGGCACGGGCCTGGTCCTGATCGGACGGTGAGTTACCCATTACTCACCGCCCGCAGGCCCGCGCCTACGGTGGCCGGGAGTCGTCACGCGGCTCCCGACGCCCGGAGCGTCTCCCGCGGCGGCTGAGGCGTGAGGTGCGCAAGGCGCGTTCTCTCGCCCACCCCGCCACCTCCTTCGCTAGCATGACTGCTTCGCAGAAGGAGGTGCCCACTCCCTCTCGCCCCGGACCATGGCTTGAACCAGGGCCGGACGCGAGAGGTCGCCGCCGCTGCCGATCGCCTCTACGAGGGCACGGCGGTGCTCTGCCCAAGCAGGGCAGACCTCCACCGTGTGCTCCACCGTGTCCTCTGGGCGATCCTGACAGTGGTGACACCCGGGCGTCTCCTCCCGCCTGATTATGTGCAGGAACCTCCCGAAACATCCGTGTCCGGAGAGGACCTGCGTCAGGCGGTACGTGAGAACGCCGTGACGTCTCTCTAGCCACTCCTCAAAGAGGGGTCTTACCGCCGCTATCGTGGCGTGCCCTGCGCTGGGTTGCGATAATCGCTCCTTCCATGCCGCCATGAGATCGCGCCGGAGGTTCGTCCGCTCCGCCGCGGTTTGCCGCGGATGCGGAGTTAACCCCCGGCGTAGTGCCTCCGCGCGCCAATCATACAGGCGCGCGAGCACTATCGCCTCCAGATCCCATGGCGGCAGTCCGGCAAGGAGGCTTGCTGCCTCGCCCGAGATCGTGCGGTAGCCCCGGATTAGCCTTATGGCTACCACCTTTTGGGGCGCGTTCAGGTAGTGTGCGGCTCGCAGCCGCAGTGAACGCGCCCATACCGGGGCCCCATATAGGGCCATGGACCGCACGACCCCCGCGTAAAGCCTCCGGCAGGAGGCGTTTGGCCCCCTCAGGTTGGGCAAGAGCCGCTTTAGGGCGGCCCCGGCCCGTTCCAGTTTGGGGGCCAAACGTCGGAAGTGCTCGACGAAGTTCCATCGGCTGTCGAGGACGAGACCCAGGTACCTCATCGTGGTCTCGACGCCGATGTGAACCCCTCCTACCACTAGTTGGGATCCTGGAGGTGGCCCGTACCGAGGCCCATGAAAGGACATGGCCTCGGACTTGTGCAATGCCACCTCGAGACCCAACCGCCGGATCCTTTCCACGACTATCGCAACCCCGCGTGTCATCGCGTCGGCCGCCGCCTGATGCGACCTCCCCTGCGCCAGGACCAGCGTGTCGTCAGCGTAGCAAACTACGCTGACGCCTTCAGGGAGGTCGGCCCGCAGCACCCAGTCGTAACCGATGTCCCACAGGAGCGGCCCCAGAACCGATCCCTGTGGGACACCGCACGACATCTCTCGCCGGTTCCAGTTCCCGTCGCGACCGGGGTAGATGACGGCTCTATCCGTCAGATACGCCCCGACTACTCGACGGAGGTAGGTCGGCACCCGGTGATACCGGAGTGCCTCCCCAATGCAGCTCCAGGGCAGGGTGTTGAACGCGTTGGCGATGTCGAGTGACACCGCCACGACCACCCCACCCCGTGACACCGCGTCCCCCGTCGTGAGGGCTCTCACGCGCATGATGGCGTCCACCGTAGAGCGCCCCTTGCGGAAGCCAAACTGGCAATCCGCAAGATCCGGCCCAGTCCCCACCAGGTGCCCGACGAGGCGGCCCGCAATTACTCTCTCGAAGAGCTTGCCGACCTCGTCGAGCAGCACTATGGGCCGGTATGCGGACGGAGAGTCCGCAGGGCGCCCTGGCTTCTGAATGAGGACCAGCTTCCCCGTCTTCCAACGGAGCGGAAACTGGCCTCTCTCCATGCATGCGCTTAAGAGCGCCTCCAGTCGAGGCCCGAGAGCCGTCGAGGCCAGGACCCAGGCTTTACCCGGCAAGCCGTCGGGTCCTGGGGCGGTGTTTTTGGCCTTCAGCCTGCCTACCGCCGCTCTCAGATCTACCCCGGTCACTTCAGGGGTGTCGTCGTCGTCGTCCGCGTGGTCCGCTTCGGGCACCGCCAGTGGCGGAGCCATAGGCGGGGGAGTATGCTCCCCCCGCGAAGGGAACAGAGCGCTCACCACCTCCTCCACCAGCTATGGGCGGAGACTCTGAGTCAGCGGGGGGGCCCAGGTGCGGAGTTTATTCCGCACCATTTTGTAAGGGCGCCCCCATGGATCTCTGTTCAGAGTCTCCAGCATCTCCTCGTGGGCCGCATCCTTGGCCCGCTGGACAGCCTCTCGGAGGGCGGTCTTCGCCGCTCTGTACCCCTCGTACAGCTCCGCCTCTGTGGCTTCCGTATCCGGAGGGCGGATGCGGAGCCTGCGGTGCCTGGTGTACCGGTGTCGCGCGTCGACGCACGCCTTGCGCAACGCCTCCACCTCCTGTGACCACCAGTACACCCGGCGTCGGGCGCATCCTGGCCGGACTCGGGGCATTGCCACGTCACATATCTCGGACATGGCCTCCCGGAACCACTCCGCCTCATCGTCGATATCAGCAGGCCTGTCCGGTGAAGACACCCAGGCCTGCACGATCGAGGCTTCCAGGAGGAGCTCCCGGTCCAGCTGCTTCAGCGCCCAACGCGGACCACTCGGGGCCTGTCGGACCAGCGCGCTAGAGGTCTGGGTGGAGACATCAAATCGGAGTCTAGGACAGACCTTAATGCACCTTAGTCAGACGGGGTAACAAACATGCCGTGCTAATGTATACAATCATCATTATCATTTCAACGGAAACAGGTCCACTGCTGGAGATAGGCCACCCCCATGTATCGCCACTTCGACTGGTTCTGTGCTTCTTGCATCCAGTGTATTCCCCGGTCTTCTCCAGGTCATCAGTCCACATTGTGAGAGGCCTTCTACCGATACGTCTCCCGGTACGAGGTTGTCACTCCAGAACCTTTCGGCACCTTAGGCCATCTGTTCAGCGAGCAACGTCCCCAGCCCACTGCCAAAGCAGACCCAAGGTAACCGACACAGCCCAAAAAATTGCGAAACATATGCGAATACAGTATCTAAAGCAACTGTTCCGAGATCTGAGGAGTAATTCTCGTAATTTTAAGAGTCTCAATCTTTGAAAAGTACCTCTAATTTCCCTACATTTTGGACATTGATTTACGCTGAGATGAGATTGCGACTAGATTTTGAACGTTTTTAATTACGGGAATTGGACTTCTCATAGATAGTATATTTCAGACATCTTTTCCGACGATAGGTGTAAGTAGGTACCTATACATAATTGTTCCCAAAATCTTTGCAATAAATAACGTTTAATATTGGAGAAGTTGTCTTTGATCTATGTTTTTTGAGACGTAGAATATTCATTTGTAATTCTAATTACCAAATAGTTGTACATATTATCTTGTTACTTTAGTCTTTCAGTATCTATATAACATCATTCTTTTGTAACATATTAAAACGTACCTAAACGAAACCCTGGTTATAATATGGCGATGTAAAGTAAAAAACAAGCGACTTGCGTAATATAACTTGTCATATATTATTTTAAAGCAATAGATACGTACAGCTACCATCGGCCCCTCGATAAGTAATGAAACCTCTTAAGCATACTTAGATAACGTATACCAAAAGAGAAATCAGAGCTTTACAAAAATAAAAGATATTATTCTTACAAATTCAGGTAACATCATAGCCGGATTCTATTAGTAGAAGCAACACTCTAAATCTTGCTAGCTTCAGATGATCTAAGTGCCTTTAGTGGAAAATTTACATTTTTCGTCGTAAAACATCGGTTGCTTCCAAGAAATGTAGGGAAGTATTTAGGAACTGTTAACGCTGGGCGCGTTGCCTTTGATAGCCCAAGTCTTGAGGAAGACTATAGGCTGTTGGCATCACGCTAGCACCCTTAGTAACCGAGCAAAAAGAGAAAAGCCAGAGAGGACGCCAAAACAAAGTAATAGCGTAAGCATGACGATGCGATGCGACGGGGTGGGTCGGGGGAACTAAGTCGCGGTCAGAAGCTAGGTATTTTAATAAAATAAAATTGGTCTATAAAATTTCAAATGATAATGTGCTCTGTCAGCTCACCGAGCTGAGACTATTATTTTTTAACTTCTAAATACGAAATAGTGCTGATCTCGTAATATTATGCCATCAACTTCTAAAATACGGAGGTTGCATGGAAACACCATGGAGGCTAAAGTTTCTACAGTACCTACTCGTATTATCATGTAACGGACGCGAATCGCAGTGATCGCACAAGTAAACGATCAAAACAATTGTGTTACGTTTAATATGTTACCAATTCAATAATTTGAACCGAATGCTGTAATTGGAGTTGGTAAACAGTTATTACTCTCACTGGGGTTAATTAGTCTAATTTACTACTAACGAGGGTTTGGGACAAATGGCTCGCCATTTTAAATTTAACTTACCGAATAATGCAACGAACTGCCAAATATTCTCATTTGATTTCACATTATAATTTATGTCTAATTGAGTATTATCTCTATTTGTCACTGTGCGCGACTGTGACAAATTGATATGCGAACGCTTGATAAATCGTATTACATTCCTCGGTAAATTAAATTCCATAACCTAAAAGGTCAAATATTCACGAAAGTTAATTTCGTCGACACAAATATAAAAAGGCATTTTTGGAAAATTGCTTATAGTACATTGAAATTTTCTCTAAAAATAACATGATTTGTAGACCATGACCTTTATGAGTTTTTTTACACTTAACAACTTAGTAAATAACTTTTCTGACGTTCGATAAATACATTACAATTTTGGCATTGAGATATTGAAAGTCGAGGCCAAAAAACCTAGAACATAATCCTAATATTGCTAATACTTTAATATTTCTCTTGCAATGCGAAGTGGAATGAGAATGTTTTTATTAGAAGAGATTTATGAGATTTATGCGCGCCGAAAGCGGTTCAGATGGTGCAGCTGAATGCTGGCGACAAGTATGGAATTTAATTTTGTCGTGAGAGCTTTTCTATTTGCTTACTGTTCGAGAATTACCACAAGTGATATAGCGGAGAATGAATAAAAGATTTTATCTAAAATACGGTTTAATCTTTCAATTACCAAGCGCAACCAAATCTATTGGGTTTTACATATAAAATAATGATTCTGTTACATATAAAATTAAATTAAAATCATATATGTTTTTCAAATAAAAGTCGTTGTCTGCTTCGATTTTGCGGGTTTCTGTCGTACCGGTACTTTAAATACCATCGTTTTGCAATGAAGGATAACACAAACCCAAGAGTATTATTTCATACTTTTTCAAATAAATACAAATTGTATTTTTCACAGTAATGTCTGACACAACATAAGTTGAAAAAGGAAAACGCGGTACTGAAACTTTAAAGGAACCTTATTAATACATAAGAATGCACCTGTTTCCTACCGGTGAGCTTTATAAGAACGAGGAATAAGTGTATGAGAGTCCGTGACGTCTGCAGGGAAACATTTTGGAATATTTTGATGTACAATATTATTCAACTTTCACTCAATATTTGAATTCGAATTTGAATTAAAATGGAAGCTGCTATTATAGGAGGTTCAGTTAAACCTAGTTGGAATTCTGCCAAATTAATTTATAGCTACGCAGAGGAACATACTTTATCATAACATCGTTTAGCAGTTTTAAAACTGCAAGGCGGAAGCCATTTTATTTCTTTGTTTCAAATGGGTTCGGAATGTGTCGGTGTATTTTTAACAAGGTTTTAACAAAGAATATGAGATTACATTGAACAGTTATCTAGATTTCATAATAAGTTATATTTCATTCGGAAAAATATGAACGAATTCACTGTAGGTACCCTAATGTTGACAAAATATTTAGAAAGGTGATTCCTCGAAGAAAAAGAGGAATTACCACACCATCTGTGGTGTAACAGATTACCGTGACAGACAATAAATGGACGATGTATTACCTAAAGTGATAATTAATAAAGCAATTACGTCATCGCGTTCATTGCTTTATCCGCGAAACCCGTGACTGCACGGTGACACGTCCAATCATTACAACTCACCAACCATCTGGTTTACACTTATACATAATATCACTGTTCATAATTAAGCGGTGATAGTGATTTCGCAATGCAATGTAATATCGAGCTTGCGGAGAATTTAAAATGGTGTTATTTTAAACTCCCCGATGATTTAAAATCGTCATAAAAAGTGAGTGTAGGTAAAGATCAAATGATAATGCTCGTTATATTAAGGGAAAAAGCTTTTGTTCTTCAGTGGGATAATTGCAACCTGTGTGTACCTAATAAAAAAATCAGTAGGTACATAATATGCATGACATAGCACAACGGTTAAAAAGACGCTTAACGAAACCGAGAGCACTTCTACTACCCGCCATAGGAACCTTATGGTTAAGGCGACATTGGAGGTCAATGTTCCAACTTTTTTTTAGCAAAAACCTAACAAGCACCCCCACAGCTCTTATACCGTTGCAGCGTTGCACGCACCCAACAGCACAATGTTTTGCCTGCGTTACATTGCTCGATGCCTGCCGTTAACTGCGTTCACACTAAAAATAAAAACACTTTTCCAATAATAATTTTGCTCAGTGTTAGTTTGTTTGTATGCGTAAGTGGCAGTTATGTGATGAGTCTTTTTTACTCTGTTTTTCTGTAATTGAATTTAATCGGTTAATTATCAATGTTTTTCTATTGTAACTGACTTGATTAACAAGTAAATATCGATATTTCAAGTGAATGTCGACTGTCGTACTTGATGGCAAAACTATTACAAATACCTACCTCCATCTCCAGTAGAAAATATTCGTAATAGTGAAGCGGTTGCAGAATTGCAATCGCTTTAGGGGTATTTTGATCATAAGCAGATGAATTGCATCCGCCCTAGTTTCCGAGGACACTAAAGTTCTTCGTTTTGATGTTCCGACTATTAAGAGGATACTTTTACTTTAAAATTTTTGTCTTAAGACTTTCTAAGTTGCCTGTTTCTGAAATTAACTTTCAAATAAAATTAATAAAACTATTTTAAGCTTTTTTAAATTGACTAGATCTTTTATTTTTAAACAAGTTACCAGCAAATTCAATATCTGCCATAAAGTGAAAAAATGGATAGCAAATAGGGTAACCGGAATCACAAAGGTACTTACGAACGAAGCTAGTTAATAAATGACAGGATGCAATTCGTGGGCAAACTTAGCAATCAAACATATCTATAACAAAACAAAACACTCTGATTCCCAATTAAACACATCTACAAACTACAAAACAAAACACCATCATGCATTTTAATCCACAGATCCTTGTCCGTGAAGTTTACAGCGGCTTACAGTAAGTGGGTAGGTATGTAAGACGCTGCTAACTACGGCAACCACTTCTTGTGGTCGTCCTGTGGTGCAAAGCTGATCTGTGCAGCGTACCCACTGTAAGAAGGCATTAGTCAGGATTCACCCGCAATAATGCGGGGACGCTGTACGGTAATATACGCGTCTGTGGAATATTGCTGAATTGTTCTAGATTTAGCGTGAATATTTCGAGTGAACTTTGAAATTCGTGATATGGTTCTGAGACTGTTTAATGAAAACTTATAATAATTAATTCAATGAGCGGTGAAAATATTGAGTAAATGAGTAAGTTTAGTCAATAAAAAGTTTATTCATTATTACTGAATGAAGAAAGTAAGCCCAACCTTTTGTGGTATTGAAAAATTAAAGTTACAAAAAATCTACATGACTCATAGTACATTATAAAAATAAAATTAATAAGCTTATGACTATTTTATAAAGTCGCACATAATAAATACCCGTGATGAACAATATCAATGGTTGCTACAGTTGCTACGCGGTTGCTACGAGGTTGCACCGGTTGCTACGCACTACGATACCTACCCAAAATGAAACTAACCGGCATCCGCGGTTTTCACACGCTTTTAGCAATATTTTTTGTTTTTAGAGTTTGTTACCGTGCATTGTATCGGATACACATTCACTCATGCTTTTATTTAGCAATTTGAACCTTATGCCAGTGTTATAAAAGCCGTAGGCTACGAATAAGTCACAATACAGCTATGTCATATAGGTCTGTATTGCGTTTTTTAGCAAGAAAAAGTTTGTAGATATTGATATTTTTCACGCAAAAAAAATATTGTAAAAATATTGGTATAAATGTAAAAGTTTCAGTGATCGTTATCTACAGGAGAAATAGAAAAACAGAAAAATCTAGTAATACAACATAGCGTCGGAGCGCGACAATAACTAGATTTCCTGATAAGCACCGGCAATGTTTCTGCTTTACTTCCCTTTGGAATGTAGGAATAAAACGAGTTATCTGACCTGAGGAAATTCCACGACTTTCTGTAGCCAACGTAAATCTGGCTGTTGATTTCTTCTTAGGCTTCATGCATAACGATGTTTTAGCGAACGCGATTAGATTCAAATTAAGTTTTCTTGTATTTTAGCTCTGATTATTGTCGTCTATTTCCATACCTAGACTAAGGATGTTTTTTTTTTGTTACCTTGACAAATGAATATACAAGCTGTTGTTTTGCATCCTCGTCAAATCCAAGGAGGTAACTATGCTACTGATTCTCGACACGAATCAATAATAAAATAAGTTTTTTTTCGCATGTTAGTGCACCGGTGACTGAAAAGTTGTGTGGAAATCGGTTGTCATGGTTGGTCGTGGTTGGGCACTTGACGCGGAGGAATGAGGAAAATGTCGTGAGGAAAGTTTTTAATATTATGAATATTACTACAAGAGTAGGGGAAGATCAAATAAACGATGAAGGGACTGTGTGATACGCTAGAGAAGAAGATGATGATGATCACTATCTGAAAAGGGGGACTACTAAAGGGGGAGATATTAATTAATAAAAATAATGGAATAAGAATTGATGATTTAATGAGTATAAGGATTGGCCCTGCATCTCATTGTTGTTATCTCTTCAGCACCTTTCTTGTGAGATCAATTAATATCAATGTTAAAATAAAAGTCAATCATAGTAAAGTACGAAGAAGCGAGGGTACTGTTACTACTAAGAATAATTCTTATTCTAGTAATAATATCAGGCAGTGTAGGTTCTATACTCATTAAGATATCAAAGGGATAATTCCATGAGCTTCACTTTTCAAGGAACTCGCGTGTTTCCTGATCATTGCCAGACATAAAAGATACATAATATTCAAGCCGTGGTCTTGCGGCCAACAAAAATAATAGAGTGCCACTTTACCTCACTTCTATGACTGGTCCCATTGCTTATAAATTTTAGATGTTTTAAAAATCATAGTCAGAAGGATGAGCGTCAGATCAAAGAGGGTTATCTCAGCTGTGAAATATTCGAAAACATATTTATTTCGAATATAAATAAAGGGTCACAAGACAAAAGATATTTCAAAAGGTTTGAGTTTGTTTGCGAGCCTTTACATTTTACTTGGATGAATGAATGTATGTATGTGTGTCTTGGATGTGTAATGTGTGTGTAATGTTAATGCAAAACACGTAAATATTTTTTTTTATATTAAAAGCACGTCAGTAATGTGGATGGTTCAGAAGAAATGTAACACCCAGCAAGAACAAAATAAAATTGCCACATGATTTTGATAAACCTGATTCTGCCAGCGACTTCGTCCGTGTGAAATTTCTTGCTCCCTCGACCCAGCCCGTCGCATTGCATCGCCTGCCCACGCTATTAATTTGTTTTCGCTTAACGTACTTTTTGACTTCTTTTTTTTTTGCTCAACTCCTAAGGATCTTAGCGTGATGTTAAATAGCTTATAGCCTTCCTCAAGAATTAGGTTATCAAATAAAAATATATTTTTTCAAATCCGACTGGTAGTTCTAGAGATTAGCGCGTTCAAACATACAAACAAATAAAAAATCAAACAAAGTCTTCAGCTTTATTATTATTGTATGATATTGTATGATAAATAACCTTTTGATTGAATTTAGAATCTTTATTAGCCTCGTTTAAAATATTCACGGAGTCATTATGTTACTTTATAACTGAATGATTTATTTGTGTATATCTATAATGCTAAGTGAACTGTTTTGTGTTCTTCTTTATGAGAATAAATTCTTTAAATCGATATTATAGCAGTAGTGCGTAAAAAGTCATTGAAGATCCAAAAAGTTCTATGTGTTTTGTGCTTTTGGCGTTGACCAATATTATATCTATACTTATAATAGGTAAATCTGTAGAAGTGAAAATTCTGTACATTGAAAATATCAAAAAAATAAAGGGGGTGTTACTAGACCGACACCGAACCCAAAAATGTGATTAAAAAATTTTTTGTCTGTCTGTCTGTCTGTCGGTCTGTCTGTCCGTCTGTCTGTCTGTCTGTCTGTCTGTTTGTTCAGGCATCACGCAAAAACTACCGGTTCGATTACGTTGAAACTTGGTATAATTATTCTTTAATATCCTGGGCACCACACTAGGTACTTTTTATCCCGGAAAAGTATATACAATAAAAAACAAACTTAATTTTGCGGTTCGATCCCTAGACCCGATTACTGCACCAACCGCAAATAATAAGTTTGTCGTAGGTTAAGTCACCCGCAATGGAGTTCATTTTTATTCCTTTTAGTTTTTAGAGTTATTTAGGTTTATTTTTATATAAGTTGTAGGTATAGATTTTAATTTTAAAGTATAGGTAGTATATTTGATAGTGTACGTAGTGACCGTAGGTTATTTCATAATACTGTTAGGTAGGATTAGTCATTCGTATAGATATTAGTTTTTAGGGATTTTGCTTATTTATTGAGTTTAGATTAGTTATCATCAGAAATAGGTTTATTTAGGTAGGTAGGTATTTAATTTTCTGTTATTGAGTTTTTTTTTTTTAATTAGGTAGGTACTTAGGTAAAGATATCATATAGGTACCCTCTTAATCACCACTAATGAGACGCAATTAGTTTTCTATTGTAATTAGCCACAAAGGGTGTTGAATAAGTTGGGTTATTGCGGCTGTCGAAGGACCAATAAGCGTTGTGTAATTACTTGGGAACGAATGTCATGTCGCCTGCACACAAGGGGGTAGGAAACAGTTAAGGACTTACTTGGTGGTTTTGCATGTGCCGTGCTGATATGCAGACCGGCGTCCGGTAGCTTCTGTTTCTCTGCTTCTTCCTGGTTCTGTGTCGGCCGACACTCGTGAATTGGTTTAATTTAATTAAGGCGTTTTGGTATGTTCCGCGGCGCGCGCGCGTCGCGAAGCTTATCGGTTAGCTTGCGGTGCGGGTGCGGTAAGTGTTCGATTACAAGTGAAGTTGAATCTCTGTCCCTCTGCTGGTGGTTTGTTCCACGTAGTCCGGAAGCGGTAGTCGGTTGGCGCTTTCTCTTTCTGTCGCGTATGGACGTAATGATAGGGAGAGGGATAGATGGATAGGCACTTGGCGACATGACGTTGACGTTTTCGTTCGGATATTTAATAGAGAGAACCTTGTAATATAGAAACTTGCGTAAGCATCCTGCCCGGGTTTGAGGATATGTAGTATTCTCAAAAAAGGGAAAGAAATTGCGTTAAAGCGGATTAAAAGAAAGAGAGAGAAGAAAACAATTGAAATATATTAATTACGACTAAAGTTACGTGATATTAATTACGCGGTGAAATCATTGGGAAGGCAACGGGCAGAGTTTAACAATGGGTCGCTTGAAAGAGCCACTGCATGTCTTCACCATAGCAACGCGGGTTGTCCCATCTTTGCCGGGGAAAACCTCGGTGATTATGCCCATTGGCCAACGTAAAGGAGGGACATCATCTTGATGCATGAGAACCACTGCACCAATCCTAACATTGTCCACGGCATCCAACCATTTTTGCCTAACTTGTAAGTTATGTAAATATTCTATCCGCCATCTTCTCCAAAAGCTGCAAACCATTTGGTCAAGCAATTTTTTGCGGCAAGTTAGAGACTTCGTTGTTTCGGGAACGTTCACGACAGGCAACGAAGTCAACGGAGAAGCCATTATAAAATGAGCGGGATGCTGAGCTTCATAAGGAAGGTTCGCATTTGACAACCTGCCACCGATTCTTATTATGTCATGCTCGTCTATAAAGAGATCTAGTTTTTTAAACTGCGAGCGAAGTTTTTTACCTTTAATTTCGACGTAAATATCTAAAAAGTGAAATTGTTGAATGCAACGAATTAAATAAATTTCAGCGGTACCTAGTTCCCGGACAGTAATTGTCTTATTTAACTTGTCATAAGGAATAAAATGCAAAAATCTTAAGATGTAAACAATTATGCGCAGTATCTTACTTAATGATGTAAATTTTTGACTAACACTATATATTAAGTTAGGTTCTGATACAGTAGATACTAAGGTTAGCGATTTATTATTAAACTCAGGCAACTGCTCGCTACATGAGGAAACAAACGGACTGATAGGCCACTCAGCAGTTGGGCGTAGAAGCCACTCAGGTCCATGCCACCACAAATTGTGATTTAGTAGCTGCTCAGGTAGAAGACCTCGAGACAAACAGTCACTAGGGTTTTCTTTTCCGTTAATATGGAAAAAATGCTTAGGATCAAGGTTTTCTTGACATTTAGCGACGCGGTTGCTAACAAAAATATTCCATTTGTGCGGTGAGGAATGAATCCATGAAAGAGTAATTGTAGAATCGGAAAATGCGAATATTTTATTAATAGCGGTACGAGAGCGGTAAGTGTCATAAACTAACTTAATTAAGCTTGACAAGAGTACAGCGGCGCAAAGCTCTAGACGAGCCAGAGATACGACCTTGACAGGTGCAACCTTGGATTTAGCACACACCAAAGTTACGTGTGCGTTGCCATTTGTGTCAGTAACATGTAAGTATATGACGCAGCCATACGCATTCAAGCTGGCATCAGCAAAACCTACTATACTTGTCACGCAACCCATAGTAACGGCTACATGACGCGGCAGTTTTAAAGAGGAAAGTAAAGGCAGTTGCTCTTTAAACTTTTGAAAGAGAAGTACAATAGAATCGGGTGGAGTTTCATCCCAATCTGTGTTTAATTTCCATAATTCCTTTATGAGTAATTTCGCGAATAAAACCACGGGAGCCACTAGACCCAGAACATCCCACAGACGGGCAACAGTGGAAAGAATGGAACGTTTAGTACAACTTTTATCCAAGTTAGATGTAGTAAAGGTGAAACAATCCTCGGAAGGAATCCATTTGAGTCCAAGAATCTTTAAGTTATCCCCGTCAGAAAAGTTAATAGAAGAGCGGTTGGAGTGTGGAATAGAATCTAGTAGTTCCAAGGAATTACTTGCCCACTTAGTAAGGTCAAAGCCCCCAGCCTTAAATAAGGCGATAAGTTCAGCGGAGAGAATCTTGGCTTCCTCCAGAGTGGAGGTCGAGTTAGCCAAGTCATCCATGTATAACTCATGCGAAGCGACAATGGATGCGCGCGGGAATCGATGTTTTTCATCCTCTGATAGTTGACGGACTGTTCGCATTGCTAAATATGGGCTGGGCTTAAGGCCAAACGCCACTCGGTTAAATTGAAATTCGCGAACAGGTTCAGCGGTATTAAACCGAAACAATATTTTCTGATATTTTCGATGCTCATCGATAACAGCAATTCGAAGATACATCTGTTTTATATCAGCTGTGACTGCAATAGGGAATAATCGGAAATTTAAAAGTAATAAAAATATGTCAGCCTGTAGATTAGGCCCTGTGTGTAACAAATCGTTCAATGACACGCCATTATGAGACTTGGCGCTCGCGTCAAGGACGATGCGAACTTTAGTAGTTTGTTTATCATTCCTAATAACAGGGTGATGCGGTATATAACAACCTACAGTCTGATCAGCCGCACTAGGTGTAGTTTCAGTTAAATAATTTTGATTAAGGTATTCTTGGATTATTTCGTTATAACTAGCGCGCAAAGCAGGGTCGCGAAGCTTAGTTTTTTCCAAGTGAATAAAACGTCGATAAGCGACAGCATAAGAATTTCCGAGTGAATCTGGATTCTTACAAAATGGTAACGCAGTACAGTACCTACCGCTGGAGTCACGTGACACCGTAGAAACGTACAGCTGTTCACATTCCCGTTCAGCGGGACTCATAAAAGATTTTGAGGGTATTTCTTCAATGTTCCAGAATTTATGTAAAGATTCGTCTAACGACAGAAAACAATGAGAATCATCTATATTCAACGCGGTAGAAAAATATGAAGCGGTATTTAAATCAGCGATATTATTTTTATTATTAAACGAACTAGTGGGTACTTCGTTTTTATTATTAAATAAACTAGCGGGTACTTCACCCATAAGAATATAACCGAACACGGTTTCAATAGCGGATGGCGCGGTAGGTGAAATAATTTTATTGTTGAGTAATAAATGTGGGAACAGCTTTGCCCCTAGAAGTAGTTCAACATCACCAGGCATATGCCACAGGGGGTCGGCTAGCGGTAATTTGAACAAATGTTGCACTGCAGAGGTATCAACAAAGTGAGATGGTAATTTGTCAGTTATGCAGTCAACCACAAGAGCGGTTATTTTAAAGGAATTATTTTTATTTTTAGCAGTAACTGTTATCTCAACGTAACCTATAATAGGCCGCGAAGAGGTTCCTACTCCTTTTATAAATGAATTTGAAAGCGGTATAATATTTAATTGAAGTCTCTTACAACAAGCTGACGTAATTATGTTGTTTTGCGAAGCGTTATCGATCAAACATCTTACAGAAACATATCTATTATATCTGTTGTCAACGTATACTTGTGCGGTCGACAGTAATACGGTTGTGCGCGGTAAATCTGTACCTACGCGTGAACATGCACACAGCGCCACCTGTTGTGAATGCGCGGAACTAGGCACAGCGTCGCTCGATCCCGACCGTTGAGTAATTTGCTCCAGATGTAAAAGCGAATGATGTTTCTTGTTACATGTCCTGCAAGTATGTATTGACTTACACTGTGAAGCCGTGTGTGTTGAGCTAAGACAGTTTACACATCCACGTTTGTTTTTAATAAAGTCCAAACGTGAATTGGCTGATAGTGCTTGAAATGTTGGACACATATAAAGCTTCCAATGATCACTTCCATTACAGTGTGAACAAGTTTGGTTATTGTCACAAGCAACAAAGGTATGCACCGTACTATCACGTGACTGATTACGATAATTATTTTTGTTCACTGATACAGTTCGAGACGAAACAGTTCTATCCAATATTTTAACTTGCGATTTTATGAATTCAACGAAATCCGTATAAGTTGGAATCTCCTCCTCTCTCATATGCATCTCAAATAAATGTAAGGTAGCGGGGTCCAATTTTTTCAAGGCTAAATTTAATAGTATGAAATCCTTTAAGTCGTTAATTTTTAATTGTTCTAGTGCCGAAACAGACGCGTGAAAACTTTCAATAAAACTATTTAACGAGGTGGAATTATTACTTGCAGGTTTAATGTTTAATATGTTAGACATGTAATGTGACCCTAGTGTTCGTTTATCTTGATACTTTTGAACCAAACTGTTCCAAATGGATTTATAATTTTCGCCCGATGGAATAATTCCGGCAGTAATTTGTAATGCGTTTCCTTTCAGATTACCCATTAAGTATTGCACTCGTTGAGAATCTGTAAGATTTATATTAGTATGGATGTTTGACTTAAATGATTCGTAGAAAACAGGCCAGTTTTCAATCCTACCATCAAAAAATGGGATCTGAATTGGGGGTAGTTTGATCGAGTATTTAGATTGTTTCACGATATCACAAGTTGAGTCATCCGTTGACCTTGCAGACCTCGCGGCGACAAGTGAACGAACTCTTTCGACACGGGTGTAAACGCCGTCAAATGATATTTGACTGTTATAATCGATTGTATAATCAGGATTTATTTGTAAAGAATATGTATTTATTTTGTCTAAGTTAGCACTAAATTCCTGACGAGTGATCGAGAGTATTTGAGTGTCCGCCATGAACGTTTCCGCCGAACGAAGCTCAATATTAATTGTATTTATTTTCTTTGAAGTTTCATACAATGACGATAAACGCTCAAAGATTGCTTGATTTTTAGCTTGAAGTAATTTTATCTTCATTTTTAGTTCTTCCATAATGGGTTATTGTTGAAAATACAACGGATAAAAATTATTAAGTATAGCGGGTAGACTTACAACAAATATTTTTATTGTAAGTGAATAAGAAGTAATTGGTTATAAATAAGTTAGTAGGCAAGTTTGCCGAACTAACTCACGATAATAAGCGGTTTTTTAATATTGACCTATGCTATTGTAATGCAGTAGGAGCAATATTAAGTTGGCACAATGGTTCTCAATGAAATATGTACCTAGCGGAATGAACGAACGTTAGTACGCGTTCGTTTAATATGGCGGTTTTACGAACTTAGGTATTTGCCTAAATTCTTAGGTATGGGACCTATGAACGCTGATTTTTTGAATCCGACTCGAATGGACCAAAAAACTTATGTTGAATAAGTTGGGTTATTGCGGCTGTCGAAGGACCAATAAGCGTTGTGTAATTACTTGGGAACGAATGTCATGTCGCCTGCACACAAGGGGGTAGGAAACAGTTAAGGACTTACTTGGTGGTTTTGCATGTGCCGTGCTGATATGCAGACCGGCGTCCGGTAGCTTCTGTTTCTCTGCTTCTTCCTGGTTCTGTGTCGGCCGACACTCGTGAATTGGTTTAATTTAATTAAGGCGTTTTGGTATGTTCCGCGGCGCGCGCGCGTCGCGAAGCTTATCGGTTAGCTTGCGGTGCGGGTGCGGTAAGTGTTCGATTACAAGTGAAGTTGAATCTCTGTCCCTCTGCTGGTGGTTTGTTCCACGTAGTCCGGAAGCGGTAGTCGGTTGGCGCTTTCTCTTTCTGTCGCGTATGGACGTAATGATAGGGAGAGGGATAGATGGATAGGCACTTGGCGACATGACGTTGACGTTTTCGTTCGGATATTTAATAGAGAGAACCTTGTAATATAGAAACTTGCGTAAGCAAAGGGCCCGCGAGATAGATGGCATTCTGGGGAAGCACATAGGTACATTTTATCCTGTTAGCACGTTCCCGTGGGATAATTTCCGACATCCACGCGGGCGAAGCCGCGGGCAGAAGCTAGTGTTTAAATAATCCGATAAAGAGAGCAGTATCATAAATTAATTTTTAACCTGTTTAACACCACCACTACAAAATATCATGGTATCATTTCAATTTAATGCAGAGCACGTATTGCACTTTCAGCAATCGTTCCCTAATGATTTATCTAACAATTTTCTGCAAGCTGTCAGCGAACTACAATCCGCTTGCGAGAATGAAGTAAGTATCCGTAACAAAACATTTATTGTGCCGCTGCACGACATCATAAAGCAAGTATTTGCCAAGTTGTTGGAACGTGCACCGCCGATAATAATGAACTGATTGTCGATACATTCGCACCTAGTTAGCTTCATTTATTGCTGTATTACTTCTTATTTGCGGCACTAGAATTAAACTACCGAATTTACAGCGCTATAATCGCGCATATAGAACCCACATAGCGCACTATTATTTGAGTGCTCTACTCGGCACCAGATATTATGTTAGTTTATTACTTCACATTAATACTAACTTTGAAATAAGGTTCAGACTGCCACCTACATTATCTAGCTTTCTAAACTTGGCTGGGAATAAGGCGCAGCATGTCTGCACTCAGCTTGACAATTTGCTCTAGGCGGCGACTTTTGAATTAATGTCGTTGCAATGCAGCCTCGCCCGGAAAGTCAACTTTTTATGCCATTTTTTAATTTAATCTCTTGCCCCACTGAAGGTTTCCACTTTGCAAAAAATTAAGAAGATAAATTTAATGTCCCACTATAAAAAGAGCTGAGTAGTTTTTAATTGTCACAAGCAGAAAAATAGTCGGTGGTTTATACGCTTAAATACATTATCTCACTTAGTAGCGCTAATGCAGCATTTGTGTAAATTAACTTCAGTGTGCGTGGCGGAAAGTCCTACAGAAATGTTAATCCAATGAGTAACAAGATAAACCTACTTAATTTTCTTAGAAACACAGCGGCCTGATCCGCTTTTCCAAACTCAATTTTGCGAAGATCAAAACGGAAAAGAGTTAACGTTACGAAGCGGCGACATGAATGCTTTCCAAGGGCCATTTCGGCAGATAATGCAATTTGTTACAAGTCGTTCGCTCGTTTGCTTTTATTATTAGTGGCTATTAAGGAGGCCGTAGCTCTCGGCGGCAGTGGCACGTGGAGCGGCGCTGGCGGCGGGCAGCGCAGAGCGGCCCAGCTGCGCGGCGCCCGCCGACGCACTAACAACCCCATCCAACATCTGGCTATTTAAATCGAGTATTTAAGCTGATTGCCATCATTACACTGTTGCTATTGAAAGGGTGCCTCAAAATGGATTGTACTTTAGTTTTATGATGAAAATAACGGTTAAAAATCGAAGCAAGTTCTGTTTACATTATGTTGATTACTAATTTAAGTCTGTAACTGTTTTAAATTACTCTTTGGGCAATAACAACGGCTCACTGCTTTTTACATTTGTGCCTTTTCGTTATAAGAACCAACCACGCTTTATATATTTATTTCTACTAATTAATAGGTAAGATGTACATATCCATCGGCATACGGGTACGAGTGTGTAACGTTATGAGAGATAAGGATATTGCTATTTTACAAAACAGCATAACATTATTTTGATCAAGTAACAAAAACTTTAATAGCTCATTCTGACCAATCCAGTACGAATTGGAGCAATGTTTAAAATGACAAACAATCTCAACCGTTTTGACTATTATTCAGTCATTGATTGAAAATCGTTCGAAAGTGGAGTGATTTACTTGTGATTAAGTAAAAGTGAAGAGTTCTGTAAATAGTAGGTACAAATGAGTGTTTACGAAAGCGTCGGCAACAAAAAAGACCGCGCAATTTCGGATTGGAGTGGCCATTACCCGCGCCGACTGCGGAAAGAACGCTCGCAATTGCATTGAAAATGTCGCTTTTAATTTTTCAAAATGCAAAGCGTAAATTCGCATTTGTGGCTGGCACGATAACTGCCCGCCTAAAAGCTCCAGCGATGCAAGTCCCGGTGTGGCTTTGTTGCTAATACAAAGCGCTCGCTCACATACAGATGGTTTTGCAAAAACTTTGTCTCATCGCAGTTCCTCTTACATGTTAATAACTCAGCTGTGTGTCACTGTGGAATTGTTGCCATCTGCCAATGGAAAATGAGGCTGGTGACTGGACCAACAATATAAGAATACGAAATGAAATATAGAAGAAGTGGGTGGGTGGCGCTCAGCGGCGGGCCGGGTCGCTGCAACATTCATCTCAATTGTCTGAGCGGTGGGCTCGCGACAGCAGTGCATTCCCCTCACGCGACTGCACGTCGAGGTGGGTACTCCAGCAGCACTCGGCGGCGAGCCTGCTCCTTTATGCCTCTTGATTTATTACGAGCCGCCACATACTGACTTGGTAATATAGCTATGATTTATCCCCCCGTCGCAGACAATCCTACACCAGAAGATGTGTTGTCGTCACTCTGCTGCCACCGTCCTTAGATTAATATTGCGGCGCTAATATTGGACGGGTAGTTTTTCTTCGTCGTGACGTCATTTATTATGTGCTCCCCACTAGATACGTATCGGCTACGACAGTCAGATGGAAGGACGGATGGATGGCATAAAATATGTAAGTTGTATCAAAATATTTTGATGAAATAAACATTTGAGTACTCGCTGATTAAAAGAGGAACAAATACCGCGCAAGATGTATCTTAGTATTGTGCTTTTATTCGACGTCTCCAGATTAAAAAGTGGGACGGGTACAATGAGCGGCACGACGGCGGCGAGATTTCACGGGGGGCGGATGACGTCACAATGCGAATATGATGCTTGGATAATGTCGCGTAGAGCTTCTGCATGAGGTTACATCTTCAAGCCTGCTTGATGAACCACTGCGTGAGACAATATACCTAAACAAACCTGTATATCTAAACCATACATTAATATTCTACACCCGGGATGAGATAGACCGCATTATAAATGAGATGCAGGATTTTTAATTAACATGACTTGAAAAGGCGGCTGGAACAAGATAATGCAACAAAGGTGCCTTCATAAGGATTTTGATTTATTATCTTATATTCCGCGCCACCGTGCACTTCTAATCATCTCTATTGTTGAAACCTCGGAATTTTTATTAATAAAGGGACTTAATATTCCTTTTAAGATAACGTGGCTTAAAATTATGACTATTTCACCGACAGTATTATTATTTAGATACCTAATATTTTATCTAGGATACTAGCAAAATAAGAGACCCGAGTACCTACGTATTCGGTAGGCGGTAAAATAGAAAACTCCGAAGCACTGAATTTGACATGCACATATTTTTGACGTTCACTCACCCAAGGATTACCTTCATCGGTTTTGTCAGGCTATTCTTTATAAACTCACCTTTGTTACCGCAGTATCAGTGCCAAAACTGAGTGTATTCTGCTGGTTTGGAAATTAAACTTATAGTGTTTTGTTGAGCCCTCCTACCAGTTACTGGATGCCCTTTGAAATATCAAACAAAAGAGTCGAGTTCTCAGAGGAAACACTAAAACTTTCCGACAATAAGGGTGCGAGAGAGACTCATAACACATGAAATGTGGTAATTTTAACATTATTTTAAAACATTGCGGTGACGGTACGCGGAACGGCACAATTGCTGTTATATGACGCTAACAGCCCCTAAATCCTAACCGAATGGACTCCAATAAAAGTCTCTCAAGTCGACGCCATTACTACAACGTTAAAAAAGTGGAACACGCCGCGTCTGAAAAGATTTACTTGCACTGCAATGAACAACAAGATTGCTGAAATATGACCGACGACGGGTGGGAGATATGAAATGTTTGAACTTTGCAATTATGTGTCTGTATCCGTCCGTATCAGTTGAGGCAGGCGCTTTTTGAGAGCTGTCTTTTATTACAAGAAGTCTGAACTGTGTAATTTGTTATAGCTTTGTTTAGATAATACATAATACTCATAGTGTTAGAGATACGTAGGTAATTGACTGAGTAGTTTTAAAATAACTACCCAATTTTTGCGACTAAGAGTTGACATAAAGAGACAGCTGAGGAGCATCCCAAGAGTGCTATCCCCTCTGCGCAGAGATATGTTTTACATAAATGAAGTAAAACGCAAAACGTACGCCAACAAAGAAAAAGAAGCGACTCTTACCGTCGCACTATCGTTTAGAGCACATAAATCAAAGTGATTTACATTGTATTCCGCAAGGATAGCGGCCGCGAGTAAACCGACCGAATAGCTCCTCGAGGCATTCTATGCGGACCGTGGCACACTAGTCATGCCTGTGTCTGAAATGACAAACAAGTTAGTTAGCAGCACACAATAATATTGTAGGCGAGTTAGCGGCGCACTCGCCCAAGTCTGTCCGTCCTATTTACAGAGCGGCGCACACTTGACTCGCGCTTGCCCTCCGCAACGTTCAAGTTTTGCATTTCATTCTCAAGTTAGCGCAATTTGTGTTGCGCACGTCTGCATATTTCATGGTGCTCGCTTTTCTTTGTTAACTTATTTTGCATTCCTCACTTACCATATAAAGCCGTATCCATTTTTTCTAATTCTGTTTTATCAAATAAACTGTATAGTCAATTACATTGTATTGTGCTATTTTAATTGCATATATTTTTTCCTTCGAATGAATTCTCGTTCGTAGAATCACTATAAAACATGCGAATTGAAAACAAGGTGTAGTTAGCATTAAACTGAACACAATGTGAAGCTCATTTAAAAGGTCTATTGAAATAGAAGCCATCAATTCGAAATGAACAATTCTGTCTGTTAACACAATTATAATTGGGATCCGACCATTTTGGTTGGCTGTTGTTCATTTAATGTTGAAAATAACATATTAAAATAACATAATCACGATAAACACAATACAATTTAGTTAATACTGTACCTGAAAAAACTTTTTTGCAAAAAAAAAAATCACTTTAATTTCGAAAGTCGGTGGCAAACAACGAAAATGCGAACCCAACGACACCGACTTTCGAAATTAAAGTGATTTTTCACTTTGTAGTGTCGTTTTTGGAAGTCGGTTGTTTTTTTTTTGCAAAAAAGTTTTTATTTTTCACTTTTTAGTTGTAATTTTTACCAGTAATTTTGGTTTAAAAACCAAAGTACTAAACCGTTTTTGA
Source organism: Apamea anceps (assembly GCA_951799955.1). Classification (NCBI taxonomy): domain Eukaryota; kingdom Metazoa; phylum Arthropoda; class Insecta; order Lepidoptera; family Noctuidae; genus Apamea; species Apamea anceps. Next base: position 10,224,738 of record OX637505.1, on the reverse strand, counting down.
TGAAATTTCTATGGGACCATTTGGGAAGTATACCCTTTCCAAGTATACTTTTTCCTTACCAAAGAATTTTTCAAATCGGTTGGCAAGCGACGGAGTTATGGCGAACAAACATAATAAAAAAAAATAATAAAAAAATACAAACGTCCGAATTGAGAACCTCCTCCTTTTTTAGAAGTCGGTTAAAAATAGAAAATGCTTTGAGTTTTGCTGCATTTACGCCGGAACAAATTGTCATGCGCTCATAAACGATGATGACGTTATGATTGGTTGGGTTATCAGCAGTCAAACGCATCACTTGCCTTCCCCTGTTTATTTTTGTTCCAGAAATTGGGCGTTAACGTGTGTGTAATAATCAGCCTATAATGTTCCCACTGCTGGGACACAGGCCTCCTCTCTTCAAGAGGAAGTGGGCTGTAATCTAACACACCATTTGATAGATGTCACATATATATTCGATTTTTTAGTTCTAGGACATCCCGGTTTGCTCACAATGTTTTCCTTCACCGTTTTGAGAGCAGTGGTGATGAAATTATTTACAGAAATTAAAGCGCCAGCCTGGGTCCGCACCCACGACCATATCTCGTACGTCAGGGCCGTTACCTCTGAGCCACCACAGCTCTAAAACTCCACTGCCACTCCACTGCTCTGTCCTTCAATCTGCTCCAAAATACAAAAAGGACTGGCAAACTTCGCGATATGTTTACACTGCGTTTATTCTGTAAACGCATACAAAATATTTAGCAGCAGTTCCGGTGCAGCTACAAACAGTTGGTGAGCTTACAGGTAGCAAGGTCGGATACGCGGCAGGCGGCTCGCTCGCGCCGCACCACACCGCACCGCGCCGTGCCGCGCCGCGTGCAGCCCGCGCCGCGCGTGTACTGCCGACGCGCGCCCGGATGCACATCGCCTGATTTATAAGCCGATATCCGGTTACGCCATCTCTAGAAACTGTTGGCCATCGAAATAAATGATATCCTATATTAAACCGTTGAGCTGGGCATGGATATCATTGACTGACCTTCTTTTGACGGTGTAACAGATTTCCTTTTTATTGGGCTTTGGTGTTTTAATTTGTATATTTTTATAAGAGTGCGTAACGCACTCTTAAAAAATTTCAATTAAAGTTTATTATAATAATGTTCACAAAACGAAAGTTCGTTACCAACAAGTTGTTTAATTGGTTTTCGGCTTGAACGAGCTTTTCATGAAGAAAAACGTCGATAAATCGAAATTTTGCTTAAGGAGCGAAGACACTTCTTTAACAAGAATGGAGTAAAAAAATAAATAAGAAGCCAAGTTTTAAGAACTTTTAATTTAATCAGAAGTTGAAATCTTAATGAACGGATCATGGTTAGTTTCTTTGAGAGGGCATTTTTTATTATGTGGCGAAGATTTCCAATTACTTCAGGGTGCAATTAAGAGGATTCACTTTGCGGACTTGCGCACAGCAGACAGATAAGTGGCTCCACATGGACTGTGGTCATTTATTAGTTTAATTAAATCCACACTCGTCTTTGCGTACTTACGTTTTAAAGTTTATTGCTAGACAACATGCTGTATTAAATACAATGTTTCTCCCTTAAGACTTTAGATTGTTAGTAGGTATTTAAGTCTTAGAAGGTACCTACTAATCCTAGTATGTACTTATAGTGAAAGGTTCAAAAGCTCTGTAAAAATAACCAAAGAGTTCATGGATAATTTGCTGAAAACAGGTTCTCATTCTGGATCACATATTCAAAGTGAGGCCCTGTTTTCAGTAGTACGTGGACTAATATGATGGTGAATGGATTTTGTTATTATTTTCTATTCAAACAGTAAGTAACTACTGAAATAGACCTGACATGAGTAAATTTTACGAAATACCATTACCTCATAATAATGAACCCTCCGCTTATAAACCTACGTGATATTCATAGATCTCTACCTTTTAGTCCGCTGACCGCATTTGTATAAAAACATTAATTTCCTTCTACTTTCTCTCTTTACAAAATATTTACACACGTTAAACGTTTTCTATTTAGGCACTTTGTATTTGAATTCAAATATACCGTTTGCTTCTTCAATTCTTATGAAAAACATTTATAAACACAATATTTTTTCATCGCTTGTCTCCGCTATCTGGCCGCTATAAAGATGATTTACGTTCACATTATAACCTATGAAAATTTAATTTCGCTCTAGTACAAAGTGACTGTTATCACGCATGAAATGTGGTGATACCCAAAAAATTTCGATAACATTCTCGGCATCACAAGAAAAGACTTAAAAGGAGTGAAGGCAAGCTTTGACACTAACGGCCCTCTAAATTCTCTCTGAATAGATTAAAAAAACCTTTTAATATAAGAAGTTTTAGCGGCAATGAGCATTTTCCCGACGGATAACATTTTTCCGCTGGAATTACATATTTGCTGGGACGTTAAGCTTTTTATGTACCTACACAGCCGACATTTGTATTTATTTGAATGCTCGTGAGTAATTGCTTTAAAAGTTACTTACTTATTTTGCTTTTATTTTCTGTGGTGAGAAAATCTTTATGGGACATTTTTCGTCACGCTTTCAAGATTAACGTAGAGATTACTTTGGCAAGTTTCTGGATTTGTATTTGAATGTAGTGATGAATGCTGGATAGAATAACACGCGTAGCTATAATATTATGCAGACTAGAAACCGTCACATACGATTATGTTTGCGCAATTTCCATACGCCTGTCAGACACAAATCCTGTCAAATCAAGTTATGATGCAGCATCATATTCCTGTGACGTAATAATTTCGCTATGAAAGCTGTACAGGAGCTGCAGTCTCGACATTCCAAGCGATCGCTTTACGACCGAATTCGGTAGCAAAGTCCTGTAGCATTACACCTGTCAATCCGGGACTTTGGTCGACCGAATTAGGTCGTAAAGCGATTACTATGAATGTCGAGACTGCAGCCCCTGTATACACTCACATTTTGGTAAAAAAACAAAACGTTCTAACCGAATGAATGTCAATGTTCTATAAAAATGAACGCTTTTAAAACTAACTTGAGTGTAATCACATTTGCGATGTATGAATGATTCTAATCAGTTGGTTAATTAATGACTATAATGCAAAATGTATGTCCACTATGCAGGCTAATTCAATTAGTCCGTAAAGTTGAGCTAATGAACTTTATTTGTAGGTATCATAATTATACACCAGTAAGTTTTGTATTCATTCATAAATTTTTTTATTTGCAAAGAAAATCTTGCACAATTTTCTGAAGGTATTTGGTATTTTTTGTGCACACATCTTAGTAAAACCGACGTCATGAATTCTACAGCAAAGCTCACGATGGGTGTACGGATTTGCGTTTTATATTTCAAAACGGAACCATGAGCGTGTCAACAAAACGCCGTGTTTCATGGAGGTCAACCTCGGGTCGGCGGCAGCCTGAGTTCCGTGGTAGCACCTGCAAGGACCCAAGGCGACGCATTCCCGCCCTTGCTGTCATCTCACGAGGAAATCTCGCTCCGAATCTATTCCTAAATCCGATCAGTCAGATGTTCGTCGAACAGATTGAAATGGACTTTAATATTCAGTGTACCTACTCGTATATCTGTTTTGTTTACATAATTGTCCCTATTTCAGTGTACTAATACAATATTGGAGGACGCCGAGGTAGGTAGGTAGGTGATTGCGTAACACACTCAATACCAATACCATTTTGACGATTCAACAATATTATTCTTTGCGTTATTTACATTGCCGAGCAGAATAAATTTTCAAACTTATGAAGCAATGGACTTTGAATTTCCTGCAAAATCCTTCGGATTATGATTGAAAGTGTGTTACGCAATGGGCACCCCCATTGCGTAATTGCTGCTCGGAAATGTGTAAGTTTATACTAAATCATTAAATAAGCTACGCGTTTGAAGAAATATTTATCAACTAGACAAGCGCAGAAAAGTTATGAACATGACAGGACTTGAAAGAAAATCAATGGAAGCAAGAATAGCCGATAATTAATAAACACTGTCTTTTTATTTTAATCAGCTTTGTAATTACACTGTCGAAAACTGCTGCAGGCCCGGCCAAATTGTTTTGATTGACTTTGTAAACTAATTAACAACGAGAAAAGAGGTGGTTAACAGACTATCCGCCTTCCGAGAGAGTTGTACGACTTGGGAGACTTAATGATAATAATCAAATATTTTTACATCGAGGTGAGAGTTGGACACTTCAGTCACGTACTAGTCAAGCTGTGGTCACGTCAATGAGCGAAACTACGAACTACGAAAGCATTGAGCGATGTTATCAAATATTATCGAGACCTTGAGTTGCTGGATTGCAAACAAACGATCTAATATTACACTCCATAGATTTTTACCCATTACTGCGACCGTAACGTGCTCTCTAGATAAATCGGGCACATATATCTCCGCTTACCGACAGGTAGTTGAATATTTGTCCAAAACAGGTGCTTCAAACTTTCAGAAATTTATCACGTTTCGCCTACACAAATTTAGTGGAAATTTTCTCAATTAATTTTACTCAGTGAGAGTTAACTAACAGACAAAGTTGGGACAGGCTGACCGTCATTATTAATCTAAGTACCGTAATGAGATTCACCTTCGGCTTATAATTAGGTAAACAAAATTACCCATTTGTATGAAATGATTTAGAGGCTTTATGAACTTTCCAACACTTCCGGGACTGTCCCCGACGTCTTACTCCAAGTTAGAGGTCGGTTTCTTTACTTGTTTTTGCGTTGCGGCTTGTCGATCGAAAAATTATGAGATGTTATCGGCAGGGCTGCTCCCTTATTGAGGTTACATAATTATTCAGTATTTATTTATTTTACATTACATTATATTATATTTTATTATTTTTCATATATTTTTTTTTTTTTTAAATAAAATACGTAGGCAGAAATGCTGGTAGTATAAAATTTATACTACCAGCATTTCTGCCTACGTAGATTCTTATTCAAAACTTTTCACGATTATATGCATAAGCTCGATCTAGGAAGAATAAATATTTCTGTGACAGCCTATGGTGGCAACAACAAGGCTACAGTTACTTTTTCTAGGTCTAGGCATGAAGCTATATTAACTTGTGTCAGTGATCACATTTACAACCTTTCCAGAGTGAAGTAACTCAAATGCTCTTATACATGATACCTACAATACATTTTCTTTTCATCAACTACAACACAATGTTTAAAACCCATTTCTCGGTAGAATGGGCGGTGTCGTTAATTCGGCCGGGTGCAATAAGTACGGACTAGAGCAGCTTGCCAAGTCCGGTCAGTAAACCGGTTTCTTTCCCGGAATCCTCGTCAATTGGGACAGTGCTAACCGGGTCACATTCGCACGGGTAACCGATGCCAGCTTTCTTTGGATGCCTTTATTTTGACACGACGCGAAATTAACTGTTTTAGTGTTTACTTACTTAAAATTTACAGTATCTGCAACTTTGTACTTTGCATACATTTTAATAAGCTACACAATGACGTGGAATAAGTTTGAATGTTCCATTATTATATCTCGCGATGAGTATCCATTTACACCAGCTGGTGTGTCCTAGGACCAAAAATTCGAAATGTGACATCTACCAACCCGCACTGCGCCCGCGTACTGGATTACGGCCCACTCCCTACCACAGAGAGGAGGCCTGTGTCCTAGAAGTGGGACCCTTATAGGCTGATTATGCATTAGCTGACATGCAGTTAAGTAAGCATAAGTTGCCAGTATATTTATACAGACTTACATAAACACAAGTTTTCACCATATTTATGTCTCTCTCGAAACACACACATACCTACCCCCACATAGGTACTTTATTATGCCACATCATATAAGTATATGCATTTACTAGTAAGTAGTTCTCTTCATCTTAATAATAATATACTGTGAACGTCCTACAACCACTGATATAATGTATGTTCAAATTATTGGCGCAGACAAACAACAGGAGAAAACACTCTATCCCTTAGTTGTGACGCTGCATAGTGTTTACGAGTAGATAAGTGTTTTTGTACATCTGGAGGTAATAAAAAAATCTTTTTTTTTTTTTAGTTATTGCTAAGCAACAGACAAGTCATTATTTATGACTACTTTTTTAGGAAGGCTTGTCAGAGAAAGAAGAAATATTTACAAGAAGCGTTTAGCGGTAGTACTAAACGCTTCTTGTAAATATTTCTTCTTTCTCTTCTCAGTAATTTTAAATTTTGGGAAGCTAATTAAACCCAAGCCAATATTATGAAATTCTGGCATATTTTTATGCTTCCCCGAATTGAAAGGAAAAACGCTATAAGCACGCATGAGAAAAAATGGCTAATAATGTGTTTGTCAAGTGAAAAGATTGGCAGCTTAATAACCGGAAGATAAATTGATTTTGAGGAAGGCTGTGTTTCGGGCATATTTATCACAATCCCACCGACACGCCCCACGTGTACGCCTTTGTCTGTAGGCCAGAGGTTACACTAACGTGTTTTCAATTAAATTTTGAGGATTTTATTAAAAAAACTATATTATATCCAATAACCATATTTTCATAGGCGGTGGTGGGTAGGTAGCTAGGTAGGTACACGAAAAGTGAGATAAGCCCAAAGGTTAAATGCCTATTCAGATATAAGCGATATCGCTGTCATGTTCGGTAGCGCTACGGGTCCGCCTACTGGTGAGTCACTTTGGACTAGTATCGCTACCGAGCGTGACAGCGATATCGCTTATAAATATCTATTCAGATAAGGCGTGAACTGAACAGCAAAAGGTCGTGCGTTTGATCCCATTGCACTATTGACATGAGCCTTCGGAAACTATGAATATTTAGGTTAGTTAGAGAGGTTAAAAGGGTTAGCCTGTAGGCATCCTAAAGCGTGCTGTTTGTACAGCCAGCATCAAAAAGATGCTTAGATACATGTTATTGCATCACATTACATTTTTTGTTCTATAACATGCCGGTTTCCTCACGATGTTTTCCTTTACCGATTTGAGAGCAGTGGCGATAAAATAAATTACACAAAGTAAAGCGCCTGTCTGGGTTCGAACCCACGACATACATCTCGCAAGTGCCACCACTGATCTCCACATACTCTAGTTTTACAGACTTCAGCTTAAACACCGCAGAAGTGCCAAGAAAAAACCTTTGATTAATAGCTACCTAGGTACAGACGCCAGCAGGTCAAGCTACCCGAAACTGTCAAAATTTCCCAATCAACCTTGAACCTTAATGCTTTAGCGATAAAGTTGAAAATCGATTAAGGCCCGGTATAATGCCGTTCACCTTGCTCAAATGGGCGTTACCGCTGAAAATGCCCCGCGCGCCCCTCATCGTACTTACGCGCGAAGCGGTCACGAAGTTTCTATTTTGTAGGGCTAGCTGCCATAGTGTCAGACGCGCGACGCTCACATATAGGTAGCAGCATTTATTGCAGAGCAGTGGTGTATATTTATATTTTTTTACAAACAAAGAACTCGTAATATTAATAAAATAGAAAATATTATCAATGTAACCGGGCGGCAGAATTTAGACAGTTGTTATTAAATTAGCTTTTCCCTACGATTTCGCTCACAAATAATAGTGAATAAGTTAGTACCTACTTGCTTTTTTTTTTAATGCAGAATAGATCGACTGGAAATTCTGAGCAATATACATATCTGCCGGCCATATCGGTACCGTTTGCACGAAGATCAAATGCCATATTGGGTTCATGGAGACCATGAACCACAATGCGCCCTATATCGATACCTCGGGGCTCAAAGGATGAACTCGACTTTTCACGAAATCCAATAAATCGATAGAGAAAGAAAAACTGAACAAGATGGTGTAAATAACTCTAATTGGCCAAAATGTGCTATATATACGCCCTTTGAGCCCCGATGTATGGAATTATGGTTTGTGGGACCCGTGTATAACCCGTGACCCCCAATTTAATTTATTATCCAGAAGTTTATCTAGAAGCCACAAGCGGTCGTGGGCTCGAAACTTTTTAGTTCAATAAGGCCGGCCATACGGACGGAATTCCGTTTCAAAATATCGATTCGGCATTTTCGAAGGCAAAGAATTCATACAAAATTAAGGAACTACCTCACACGTACTTACAGTAGTTCTCCATTCGAAATTTTCGAATTTATTTTGTATGGATTTGCTGCCTTCGAAAATCCGAATCGATATTTCCGAACGGAATTCCGATTTTGCCAGCCGAGTAAAGACTATACAGGGTCCAATTTTTAGTTTGTAATGAAAAAAAAAGATAAAGAGAGCGAGAGTGAGAGAGAAAGTGAAAAAAATTGTGAAAGTGAGAAAGAAAAAAAATCAAAATCAAAAGTCATTTATTCAATTTAGTCTGAGAATCAGCACTTTTCGAATGCCAAAATTACAAAAGACAGTCCCCCAAAAACGCCCGCCCTTCACCACTTGCTAGTGCTATCGCTGGGAAGAAGAAGTGGCGCAACAAACTCTGCTGGGGAGTTTGTTGCGCCACTTCTTCACGCACAGCTGTCTGTTCAGTTAAAAAATACTTGATTGTATACAATAATAGGTATGTTAAATAAATTAACATTACAAGACACAGAACATTAAATTAAATTGTTTGCCACATGTCAGTTAGCCACGCCAATATACCATCAAAGATACTAAAAACTATACTAAGATTGATGAAGGGATTAATTTTGTTCAGGTAAGCGAACATTGGCGCCGATTTCCAATTCGAATTTAGTCATCAACTTGACAAACGTGCAGATACGATTTCAATTGACTTTAAACCGCAGTCTAAAGGTCCGGCTTGATATTTCTTGGAGTGATTTTAAAAAATTACTGATGTTTACTTTACGTCTACCAATCGATAATTTTTCAGTTTTCCTAAAACAAAGTAAAATATAAAATTCAGTTGAAATACTGACGGCTTAGAAATATATATAATATTCAAACAGGCAGGTTTTGATCAAACAAAATACACAATGTTGAAAACTACCTTTCAGCTTCATAGGTCGTTTGATCTAGTTCTTCGTGTAAATTTACATCGAAATCAAAATCACAATCAAAAGTCATTTATTCAAATTAGGCTGAGAATCAGCACTTTTCGAACGTCAAAATTACAAAAGACAGTCCCCCAAAAACGCCCGCCCTTCACCACTTCCTACTCCTAGTACTATCGCTGGGAAGAAGAAGTGGCGCAACAAACCCCCAGCAGCACAGCTATCTGTTCAGTTAGAAAATACTTGATATTTGATTGTATACAATACGGGTGTTAAGTAATTTTTATCATTATAAGGCACAGAACATAAAATTAAATTATTTGCCATATGTCAGCTAGCCATGCCAATATACCAACAAATATAATAAAAACTATACATAGGTACTCATAAAATAATTAATTAAAATTAAAATGTAAATAAAAACTTACTACCTAAATAAAAGCCTGCAGGTATAAAGGGCGTGACTGCTTACATATTTACGCATTGCTGGGTTCTGGTCACATAGCGGTCACTTGAAGTCACAGATGATAAACTAGGATCATCGAAGTAAAATAAATAAATAAGTTAATACTAATAACAATAACCTGTCAGTAAGCTAATTCTGGAGAAAGAACATGAACATTGCCTTGAGTTAATTAGGGCGACCAACTATTCTTATCGTGTAAGTAGTCGTTGATGGAATAGTAAGCCTTTGAACCAAGGTTGAATTTTACTTGATGAACACTTTGCTTGATGATGACATCGAATTCAATAAATGATGATGGCTTTTCAGTAGCAGGACTGCAAAAAAACAACAATTATTTTTGAAAATAATACAATGTATTCTATGATAGGTATGTTTATATCTATTATTTTATAATTCATTATTTCAGAATAAATTGACATAATATGGGCGATATTATGTCAGTCTATTCTGAAACTTTGTCATTTGTTGTCGGATACTAAGTTCAGATTTTATTCAATAGATTGATCACTAAATATTTCATTAAACCCTGTAATGTCTTAATCAAGATGTTGTAGTGATAGATCACTAAATCCCACAGGACTAGAAGAATAATACGAAATTCGAAAAATTCCCTGTTTTCTTCTTGAAATGCCTTTTGATTTGCTTGAATATTGTGAACAATAGATGATGATGGCTTTTCAATAGTAGAACTGGAAAAATACAATATTGATTTAATATACACTAGCTTATGCCCGCGAATTCATCCACGTTAACGTATAAAAGGTATAAGTAGGTAAGTAAAAAAAAAAATTCAATTCCGAACCGATATTTCGAAACGGATTTCCGTAACGGAATTCCGACTGTATGTGGCCGGCCTAATATTATTACCCCGTATTTAACAGTCTGGTAGTTATGAGTAATAAAACAATAATACAGAGTGAAATTAAATTAGCTAGCGAAACTATGTATATTTCAACACGATAAAACAGATTTTATCAACTTACACTTCAAGTAACAACAATAACAGCGGTCATTGACCCCAAACAAAACATTTTTTTTTTTATTTTGTCGTGTTTAGTAGATATCGATACCCATCATGTCTTGAGACAAAATAAAAAAAATATGATTTTTTTGGGGTCATTGACCCCACTGACCTGAGACCGCTGTTATTGTTGTTACTTGAAGTGTAAGTTGATAAAATCTGTTTTATCGTGTTGAGATATCGATACCCGTCTGTTAAGTATACAAAAAAAATAAAAAATTAACGGATATTTTAATTGACTACACTACCGACGGTGGATGACCCCAAAAAAGTCCTAGCCCAACTAGAAACAACACCTAAAGTTGTTATTCCCCGTGGGAATCGAACCCGCGATCGAGAAGATATCCCTTTCACCACTAAACCAAGGAAGCATTCTATTGTAATGAGTAGGTAGATACTTACTCAACATCCAATCGAGAAGCAGTATCATCCAGTTCTTGAGTAGCAATTTGCTTGTTCGCTAATCTAAAATAATCATAGAAAAAAAAAAATATTGAAATACAATTGGAAGCACAGCTGACCCTACTGTAGGTACTTACTCTGTGGCCTTCGGTGAGCCTCAGGTCACTCAGGTGATTATATGATTCGGAAAATCAATTTCAACTTAGTAACAATGCCTATAATAGAGTGTACTCTATATCTATAGGCATTATTAATTACTAAGTTAGAAGTATTAAATTCACGAGAAATATATTTATTTTTATCATTCTTTATTTAGGTAGGTACTTATAATAAAATTCCTTACCGTCTTCGTGCTATATTCTGCACACTCTGGAGTAAACGCTTTCGACGAGCAGCTTTCCATCTCTTCCCACTATTATATTTATTTCCCATTTTTATTTTCACGGTACAAAACGTAAAAATTCCACTGCGGAGAAAAGCGACACAGGTCCGCTCTCAACAACGTTCCAAGGAACACTGGCGCGGTGCAGGCAGCAAGGAATGAGCAAGCGTATGTCGTAAAAACGTTCATAAAATCGTATAAAATTAGATATTAACTATTTATTAAAAACTAATGGATCACTGGATGCAGTTTGGCATTAGAAATTTTATGGTATATTTTTTATTATAATTATTGTTGTTAATAAAGAGATAAACTGCTTTTAAAAACAAAGAAGAGGTTTGTTTGAAGATTTTTTTGATGCATTAATGTATGTTTAATTATGATTTGGGCTGGATCACTGTATTAAAATAAGACTTGAAAATATCATACTTTTTTTTTAGATCCTAATTATTTACGGTTTAAGAGATACACTGCTTTAAAAAACAACTTTTTGACCGTTTTCATGAAATCTCCGCCTTAAAGAAATCTGACAGATTGTAGTAGCTTGATGTGCTGGCGTCTGTACTATTCGTACAAATGAGACAACTTTCCCAATTTTGAAAACTTCCTCTTGAGCAAACAGCGGACATTTTTGGCGTATTATGCAAAGCTTATATGGCCCACATTTGGTGCCTGATGGAACAAAAATACTTGTGAAAAGCTGCTTTTACTATAACTTGGTCTTATCTCCTTAAGTATATAACTGTTTAATATCATGCTTGTATTCCCTCAAAGGCTACGCAACGACGCTTACACACATTTTACCAGTTTATAAGATACTAGCTACTGCCCGCGGCTTTGCCCTCGTGGATATCGGAAATGATTCAGCGGGAACGTGCTACCGGGACAAAAAGTAGCCCATACCCTTCCCCAGGATGCCATCTATCTCCTTACTAATTAGGCGTGAAAAGGTATATAAATTGGATTTCTTGGGTTTTATTTTTTTTTGCGTGGAACCCTAATTCCTTTTTCTTAAATAACTCCTTATAACATCAGTTATCTGCCAGTGAAAGTCCTGTTAAAATTGGTCCAGCCATTTCGGAAATTAACCGGAGCAAACAGACAAACAGAGAATTTTTTTTAAATCTGTTTTTGTTTTAAGTACCGTATATACTTTTATATGCATTTAGTAAAAAACTGTCATTTTAACATTACAACGGACTCTTCAATTTTTTAAATGTTTTATTGATTTGTACAGGTACCTATATGTCGCAAGTTATATGCAAATCTATTGCCATTAACCGGGCTCTAATTCTGACTTGGGAATTCTCTGAGTATTTCCTAAAAGAACAAACTCAATAACACTTTGCCCGACAAAGAATCTAAACCCAGATGCTTGATGCATGCCATCACCATCTCTAGACCATCATGGCAACCACACACTCTTCTTCATATTTTAAAGTAAATAAATGTTAAGAGGTACTTACGCTGGAGAATAAATAGATTAAAGCCAGACCTTGTATCTTACCTGCGGTAGACGGGGTCTACCTTGCAAATTATACCCCTTCTATAAATTATATTAAATACAATTACAGTGGCTTTGTAAATAAAAATATTTTATTTGCCTACAAAGGTTGGATTATTCTTCTCTTGTGTTGTAAATAGGTAATCTTGTATTGCCTGGCTTTAAGATTCACTTCTTGAAACCAGCATGAGGATTAAAAAATGACCATTTTGAGAAATCATGTCATGTCTGTTCGAAAAGTCATCATCTGCCTAGCCTTTTCCCAACTATGTTGGCAACAGTTTCCAGTCTTACCGAATTCAACTGAGTACTAGTATTTTACATTCAGTGACTGCCTATCTGACCTCCACAACCCAGTTACTGGGTAATACGAAACCCCTTGATAAAACTGATTGTCAGACTTTCAGGTTTCTGACGACCCGTAATAACTGTTAAAGATCCACAAATGACAGCCGGGACCAATGGCTTAACGTGCTCTCCGAGGCACGGAGGGGTCTTGGTATGTAAAGATGGTCACCCATCCCAGGACCGTCCGCGGCAAGCGTAACTTAACGTGATCGATCGGCCCGTAGGGCTGTTATTACTTAGCCACAAGCCCCTCTATTCGAAAAGTATGTGATGCAAAGTAAACCAACCCTGTTCTGGTTTAATTCTTATGCAATCACTCACTAAAGACGACACGGTTGGCGCAGTGGCTGAGCGATCGACTGCTGCGCTGCGTGTCGCGGGTTCGATTCCGGCACGGAACAAATATTTGTATTGCCTACAGGTAGTTGTTCCGGGTCTGGTTGTTTGTGTATGTAAGTTTAAATGTTTGTAAACCCACCCCCGATACAGAAGTAATTCTAGTGTGGGGCAACGTTTTTTAAATAATAATAATAAAGGGAACTTTTAACACATTCATCTGTATTTAGAAGATATAAACTTTATATCACACCATGTTGTGGTACAGAACTTAAAAAAATATTAACATCGTAATTATACTAAATAAAACTACATTTTTACAAATAAATAAATTCGGATTTATGATTCTGATTATGTCACCCCTTTTTAAAACATTTATTGTTTGAATAACATTTAATAAAATTAACCATAATTTAAAATAAGAATTTGGGGTTAAATTATTTAAATACACAAAACAAAGCATTCAATTTGTAAGTGGCACTACAAATTGGCATCCACAGGTTCGTTTTCTGATGCATTTGTTTACATTTTCATCAGATACTTTTGGAAGAGACCAAACTCATTGTGATAAGAATTACAAGCGCTCACTCACATTGACAGGAAACATAATTTTGAAACCAGAGGGGCAATTCCCGTAATAAGAATGTTCACAGTCTGATCTCAGTCTCAATCTGTCAAAAATACGTAATAGTATAAGCTGACTTCTTATTGTACGAAATGCCTATACAATGCGAGGTCAGCTTGATATGTCGTCATGTGTATGTACCTCATACAGAGATCATATATTATAAAAATGTAAAAATGATTATTAACCTTAGAATACTAATTTTATTTTGCCATTACTCTTTATTAATGATCGCCTGGGAGGCTAATTTATGAATAAAAAGAAATTTTGTTTATATTTTACTAAAATGTAAGAATCCTTGAACGAAATAACACGCAAGTATCCTTTCTTAAATTGAAAGCGTTTTTTTCAGAGAAATTCTGGTTTGTCCATAAATTAACCTTAAAAATATAATATTACACTTTCTGACACAGCCTTACGGAACTCTTTTATAATACTAATTTAGGAATGAGCATTATGATAAAAAAGAGTCCACTTATTATTGTACCTTCAGTTCAATATTGTAAAAATCTTTTTGTTTTTCCTATTTGTGTATAATAAAGAATACTCTATCTACAAAGTTTAAAATATGTCTTGAAAAACCATTATGGTTATTATAAAACAACGCCGTATTGTTATCAGAGAGATTTTTAGCGGAGTCCCGCCGCGCCGGGATTCGCGGAACTCCTAATTCCATATTGTTCCTTTTTTGTGTAAAATAAAACTATGATGGCGGATGGTCTCGCTCTCGAACCGACATTTATAATGTGTAGATATTAAAATCTGGTTTTTAAAGCTTTTGTTTATCAAAGGGATCATTTATACTACAAAAACAGTGGTAATTATATTTTAATAGGTAAGTACATGTTAGAAAATGCACGTTATGCAACATTAGAATTGGGTTCTAGCCGATGTTCTTCTTTTATAAATTCTTGGGTAAATTCAAATTTAGGTAAATACCAGGTATTTACTCAATGTACTTTTGCCAGGGAGATTATTGATTGGTTTGAATGATCGGCAAAAGTATGTGGCCAGTATAATTTTCCGCTTGGTGATAAAAAAAAATTGTCTTGCAATTATTTTGGGTTAGCTACTGAATTACCCAAAATTAAAAAAAAAACACAGCTCGTTAACAATGGGTTTTCATACACTTTTTCTGCCCGCAAATATAACAGTAATGACGTACTTTCTGCCTCATTTTTTAAAAAGTAATAAGTAAAGGGTTTTTCTACAGACACAGAGCATATATGGGTTTTTCAATAGGGAGGCTCGAACTTTGACAGCGTATAGCAGCCATCTTGGTAAAGCGATAGCTGTCAAATGTGTTGATTGGCGGGAATACAGATTTTGTCGTGACATTTAACCATGAAAATTGTTAAAATGTATCATCAATATCAGTGCTCTGTTCGCCTAAAGTTCCGTTCATTGCGTCCAATTTATGGCATTCATGGTCATCCTACAGAGTCCACAATCCGTCGTTTAATGAATAAATTTAAGATAACCGGGTCGGTGATCGATGAAGCAGTGCCTGTACGTCAAAGAAACGCAAGATCGTTGGAGAATATTGTTGCCGTTCGGGATAGTGCACGAGAAAACCCCAGGCAGTCCATTCCGAGTCGTGCGCAAGAGCTGGGTCTTTCTGCGACATCAACTTGACGGATTTTGCGTCGAGACTTGGGTTTTCATCCATACAAAGTTCAATTAACTCAAGAGCTAAAACCCAACCACAGACAGCGCCGTGTATTCGCTGATTTGGCTTTAGAGCATTTGGCGGCTGACCCTGCTTTCGGAAAAAAAATAATCTTTAGTGATGAGGCTCATTCTGGTTGAGTAGCTTTGTTAACAAACAAAATTGCTGGATTTGGAGCGACAAAAATCACGGGAGATTCATCAGGTGCCTCTACACTCCGAAAAAGTTACTGTTTGGTGTGGATTTTGGTCCGGCGGAATCATCGGCCTTTATTTCTTCGAATTTCGAATTCGATGATAACAATTTTTTTGTGGCCTAGGATAGGTGTTATGGATCTCACAAACATGTGGTTCCAACAGGACGGCACCACTTGCCATACTGCACGGGAAACATTAAATTTATTGGATGACAAGTTTGAGGGCTTCGTCATCTCGCGTGTTGACGACATCAACTGGCCACTGAGATCGTGTGGCTTAACACCGCTCTTAACACTTAACTACTTTCTGTGGGGCTACGTAAAATCTCTGGTCTATGTAGACAAACCACAGACAATTGCCGGCCTGAAGGCCAACATAACTCGCGTTCTTCGTGAAATTGAGCCCCATTTATGCGAAGATGTCGTCCAAAATTGGTCCTCCACAATACGTTACCTTCAGCGGAGTCACGGTGGCCATTTGACTAAAATTATATTCCATAAATAATGTCATCGAATTTCCTTTATAATAAAACCAAAATTGTGGCAACATCACTTAAACAGATTGTTTTATTTAATTTCAAAGTTCGAGCGCTCTTAATGAAAAACCCTGTACTTTCCGAGCAGGTACGAGTATAGTATAAAAGATACCATTGATGAGTTAAATTATTATTTTCAATAAGATAAAAATGGACAGAATTAACGGATTTTTAAAAACAGACGAATTGAAAAGAAAGTAAAAAAAACATGCGCAGAAATTTCTGACACTAAGTCCAAGTCACACTGACGGCAGTGAAGTGACAGATAACGTCAGCCCAGTCTAATCAAGAGATATCCGTTGAGCGCAAATTGGTGGTTTAGGGCCAAACCAATTCGCAAATCAAAAATATAGGTAATTTAGTATTTACGTATAATGACCGATTTGGCAAATTACAAGGCCAGGGTTTTTGAGGAATATCGATTATATTGAGAAATGTAACAGCTATGGATCCTATGGTTTAGTGGAAACGATTATTTGCGTGAAGTTCTTTTAGTACAATATAAATTCGTTCTTTAACTGTTCCATGTACAGACGCCAGCAGGTCAAGCTACCCGAAACTGTCAAATTTTTCCAATCAACCTTGAACCTTCATGATTTAGCGATAAAGTTGAAAATCTATTAGAGAAATTTGACAGATTGTAGTCGCTTGATGTGCTGGCGTCTGTACCTCGGCAGCAACACAAAAATATTTATTTATTAAAACTTTATGAACAAGTAAAAAAATACTGTACAGACGCCAGCACATCAAGCTACTGCAATCTGTCAAATTTCTATAATAGATTTGCAACTTTATCGCTATAGCATTAAGGTTCAAGGTTGATTGGGAAAATTTTACAGTTTCGGGTAGCTTGACCTGCTGGCGTCTGTACAAAGGCGGACGTAATGCCTGACGCATTTTCTACCAGTCAACCTTAGGGTGATGCAGAGGCAAAACATGGCAGGTGCAATTTGGGTGCAACATACGGGATAAATAGGTCGGAACTAACTACAAAATACAAGAATAAATACTAATACATAGATACATGCATATAAACAAAATAAACTCTGTCAGGAGAAATAACGATCGGTAGAGGAGAAAACGAATCCACGAAATTAGTGCTGGGATGTTCCTGCCTGCCGGTCACGCAGTAAGCGGACCCAACTAACCCCACGAAGGGCAGCTAAAATTTCAGTTGTCCGAGTGAGAAGCAGCTCGTCCCGAGGTCGACACCCGCAACCTTCGGTAGTCATTTCCATTGCTTGCAAAGTTTTTCGTTTTTAGTAAATTAAAGACCACCTGCTTTCCTGCATAATACTACCTAATGGCGCAACACATTGACTGATG
This sequence comes from Apamea anceps, assembly GCA_951799955.1. Lineage (NCBI taxonomy): Eukaryota > Metazoa > Arthropoda > Insecta > Lepidoptera > Noctuidae > Apamea > Apamea anceps. The sequence goes on along the minus strand of OX637505.1, from coordinate 10,206,983 downwards.
CATTCTTACAGATTATTCCTGATGAACAGCTATCACCAAAATGCTGGAGAATATTCATTTCAAACTATAGTATCAGCACAATTGTTGTATGTTATTTTGTTCCTTTGAGCACTGTAATTAGATTCTACTAGACGTAAATTACACTAATTTATTAACAGTTTCCTTATGTATTCTGCCTTGGATCACGCAATCGTTATATTTTCTTATTAGTGTCATGAGGGATCAGTGTGAAGTATGAGAAGATCTTCTTTATTTTATGCCCCATAAAAGTGACCATTCCGCACCATTACGATCCTCAGCCTATGGCGGGTTATATGTCGTTATCGCTTGAAAATGTTACTGAGAATACCTACATTTTAAGTACATACAATGTCACATTTACATACTCCTTTAACGAAATTACATTACCTATACACATTTCAATTTAACGTTATTGTAGATAGGGTAGGCGTGTGTTATTATGAATGTACGAAGGTATACGAAGGGATAAAGAAAAGTCCGAAGTACACAAGAAGAAGGAAGAAAGTTTATTGCACAGACACAGGTTACAGTCACCCACACAAGAGTTACACTAAGAAGAAGGAGTAGTAGAAATAGAATAGATAGCACGAAGTTAAGTAGAAATACAGTCAATATTAATCGTGGCGAAGCTATGATTTCGAATTAACAACGGTCGCGATAAGATCTTGTGAACTTACTGGCGAGGCGGTCCACACGTCGGACCGCGCTTGCGTGAGCGCAACGCAGCCATAGTGCCGTCGCGCACACGAAAGCGCAACCGGTTCGTGTGACGTAAACGTAGGACGCGTCATAGCTCGCCGGTTAGCTGATAAGTAATTATCTAGTAATACAAAATATGTGTTTGTATGTTGAATATTTGTTATGTAAATTATCATACCTATTTTATTTTGATTTTATATAATACTAGTTGTTAAGTTGCTTTGTAAATATGTATATAAATTATTATTGATTTTAATTTTAAGCAATTACATAATTTATATTTAATTTTAAGTTTTATTAAAGTAGGTCACTACATTATTATTTTCATTCTACTGCTCCAAACCCACACACGAAGCAAAAGCAATATTTGAGCAGAGCAGTGGTGGCCACCACAATGGTATCGGCCCCGACTTACGAGTTGTATGTGTATTTGATTTAATCTCCACTGCTCTCAAAACCGTGAAGGAAAACATCGTGAGGAAACCCGCATGTCCTAGAACCAAAAATTCGAAGACATGTGACATCTATCAACCCGCACTAGGCCCGTGAGGTGGATTATGGTCCACTCCCTCTCACAGAGAGGCGGCCTGTGTCCCAACAGTGGGAACATTATAGGCTGATTTTGCTTATATAATATTATTATAATATCAATATTACTACGAGTACTAATACGTACATAATGTTTTAATTTCATTTCGAAATATTACATTGACCAGGCATTGAATTGCTCTGTGTTAATGAGCCCTAAGTGACAGGAGATGTAAAGTAGGTTGAGAAAACTATGTATCTACACTGCAACAAGAGTTTTAACCCGGACTTCAAACCAGAGTGTGCCTTGTTTATGTAGTTTCGGCTAACAGGGGTTAATGATATTTTGGTACCAACTGCAGTTTCCAAGTTCTGAGTATTATCAAACTATTTAGCTTGAGTTAGGAGAACTCGACTGTTTTGTTATTTGAAGAAGCACGTGATAATATTATTTATTAGAAACAAATACATGAACAGATTTAGAACAGAATTGAACACATTAAAAAAAACAGTATTTTATTCACAACAAAATTCAATCGGAATAGGAATTAGAGCTCCATGCAAATATGGAATTATTCAGGTGCCCATCGTATACAATGTATTAAGGTAACTTTATGGAAATCGGGGGCCCGAACCGTAATAATTCTAGCGTTTGTTTGTGTACATGTGCTGCCTGTTACGCAATATCTCAAACTGCCAACACACAGCTAAATTCGATTGTGAGACGAATAAGGATATCATTAATAGTTTCCGCAAATAATCTTGGCTTTATAGTTTATTAATCCGGTTTGGTCGAGCAATTTGATTAATATCTAAATCCGTACTACGCTGGCCAGATATTTTGTCGTACCTCTGTCTTATGAAATCAATATTGGTACAAATGTTCCTACAATTCATTCCTCAAAGAGACCTCACTATCAATGACAAGCTCGTAGAAATGAAGTGGAAATCGTAAAAATGGGAAACAAAAGGCTGTCGTTATTGTGGGCTAATGTAAAGCATGTTGTAACTCAGCTTAATCCCTTTGGATCTAATTCTGCCAGCTTTTAGAGAATCTCAGCTCAAGGGGAAATGAAAAATAGTTTTTAAAATGTTTTTTTTTTTTAGGGAAGTCAAAAATGTAAGACAAACAATCATAGCAGGCCGTAGACATCCACTGATGAGCATTAAAATAAATATCCCAATTTATGGCCGATGCAATGAACGGCCAAGAATAAATTCCCATAAATTAATTGATGATTGATGATCTCTCTTTGTGTGATGCGGGCTGCAGATATAACCAAACAAACTATGCCAAACTGTCAGATATTTTTAAAAATAAACCTACTTTCTAAATGACCAGCCTCTTCTCAAACACCAATCGCTGCCGTATAACGACATAACAGGTAAGCAGTACTTCAATATCCCAAGTAATAAGGCTCCCGTGTAATATTGACATTATAGCCCCTATGCGGTATGCCATCTGGCCCCCAAACCCTCCACATTCCTTACGTCAGTATTTTTAAAGCACCTTAACGGCCCTTTATGCGGTGAAAACGATTTTCTTTATATTCTGACCCCGTTCAATGAATAATCTGTTTTGCTTTCCATATCATCAGTTTTATATGATATACTAGGTTCTGCCTGCGTCTTTATCCGCTTGAAATTTTTTGTTCCCCCGACCTGCCGCATCGCACTACGTTTTTGCTTAGCATGCTTCTTGATTTTTTATCGTTTCGTTCAGCTCCTAAGGGTCTTAGGGTGGGTGGTATAAAATGCAAAAAATATTTTTGAAATCTGACTAGTATTCTAGAGATTAGCGCGTTCAAAGAAATAAACAAACTCTTCAGCTTTATTATTAGTACAGATATCCAAATTGTAAGTAGGTACCTACACGATTCTCCTGTATCCTTGGAAGTGTTCGACCACGGCGTATTGTTGTTCGTCTTCCGTTCACTAAAGACGGTATTTAGGCTCATGTAATACGAAATCTTAAATATTATTATGGCTTTGATTATGTTTATGATACCTAAATATAGTTTCATGTTTCATCAAAAACTTCAAGGCACGATGTAAGTTTGAAGTTTTAAATAATTGAAGGATTAAAACTGCCTATCTATCAAAAATTAGCAATAATTCGTTAGATACGCTGTGAAAACGTGACTATGAGGCGGACAGAATAATTTTCGCATCGATAATATTATTAGTAAGGATTATGCAAATGAAGCCTGCATTATTGAATGTATCATTATGTGTACATACCAAGCTAAACTTTATTGAAGATTAATAGGTATTAACCGAATTTACAATGTAACCACATAGCGTCGCATACAGCTCAAAATAATCTCCTGTCTACATATCAATTTGTTGGGTCAACAAACTTGCAAGCGACGATGTTTGTCATGTACTAGTGATGTTATTTAAGAAAATACAAATTTAATAAATAATGTGAAGTTGTGATCCTAGATCATATTCATCCAACTTAGTATTCACGATAAAAAGCCGTCATGGCAAAAACTGTATTACGTAAATGTTACGTTTTTACATGTAATCAATAATTTAGCATGCTAGTTTTAGCGAAAAGTTTTAGAAACTGTTAAAAAAAGCCCGACTATCTGTAATGTACTAGAATTCTTAAAGATAAATTTAATTTCGTAAAATAGGTAGGTATTTTACGATTTACATGCAGAGTTATTAATAAATAAATAAATATATGTCGTAGAATATTTAATAAAAGTTGAGCGACACTAGTGTCTCAATTGAATATTGTAAGTACCTACTAAGGTGAGTATAAACGCTGACGCTTCTACGCGAAACTGTTCGTTCACCCGAACTTAGAAAATAGTGCGTGAGCGTTATTATAGACCAGGGTAGAAGCCTTTAAAAATGATAAAAATTGAAAAAAAATAATAGTAAGATGAAACCCATTGGAAAAGGAGGAGAATATGATAAAAATGAAGGGAAAAATAATTTACGGGCGATCTGAGGTCGGGAAGGAGAAGGGGGTGAGTTTTTAAGGGTAAAAAACGGTTTATCTCGATTTTTGGCAAAACTATAAGTCTTATGGAAAAATTTAAGCGAAATATTCAAAAATTTGTTTTATATTTTGCTTTTACAAAAAAAAAAAAAAAAATCCCGAAATTTTGTGAAAACTTACCTTTTTATGTTCCAAATACACTGTAATTTATTTGATTTGAAATATTTATTTTTTCTCCTTATTTTGACTTAATATCGAAAAAGCACCCTAATTTTCAATCGAAAATTCTCCCGTCAAAATATCAGCTTTTTTCAAAAAGTTATTTATTGCTATTTAAAGATAACTTATATAAGTTATCTTTAAACCTAAAATTTTCCGTAGGTCACTCAGGTATATACCTGAGTGACCTACGGAAAATTTTAGGCCATCAAAAGGTTCATAGAGAAGTGGGGAACGGGCTAGGAGGGTTATTTTAACCAATTTTTTAATCAATTCTAAACGATTGCTATTTAATTAGCTAGGTACTACATTAAGTTCCTCTTATGAAAATTTTCGTTTATTTTAAACTTTTTTTGAAGGTATTTATTTTTTATTTATTACGGGTTCCTTTATTGATACTAAACTCACCCTGAAGCTATGGCACGTAATTTCTTTAACACCCTGTATAATAAATTAAAACCTAATTGATTGGTTCCACGAACAAGATTGGTGCCGTATACTTGTAGTTAAAAGTAATAAACATTATAGTTTATGCATTCCTCGAATACCAATAAACTTGGAACTGCGCACAGCATGTTATTTAAACATGAATACATAATTATCATAGAGAATCCATTGTCTATGGTGCTGTCGAATGAAATTTTGATAACGGTTCGTCACAAAACCGTGCCTGTATTCTGTACGTGATTATTGTTATAATTGGAACAGCGGGACTGCTCTTGATTATTCGCTTTCAGAATACAAATTAATGGAAACGATAATTATGAATTTACGATTCCAGCATTAAATTTTTAATTAAACGTTTTCATGTAAACTTGTAGGTACCTAGGTGGCATAATTGGTAGCGAAAGTACGTAGCTATTTAATTGTCTACCTAAAAATACCAATATATCATGCATTAGTGTAATTTATCGTACCTACGTATTGGTAGACCAGAGCGCCAATTCAATGCCTGTATGTTACCTTTCACGCCTAAACTGCTGAACGGATTTCGATAAAATTGACGAGGAGAGAAATATTATCCTGGGAAAGGACATAATCTACTCTTTGTCCCGGTAGCACGTTCCCATGGGATAATTTCCGACATCCACGCAGGCGAAGCCGCAGGCAGAAGCTAGTAGAAAATAAAGGGCTCCTCTCTCTGTTTTAATCGCTCTATGGTACTGACTTATCTTATACCCACATTTTTTGCTTATATTGAAAATATTTCGGTGAGCAAGTAACACACTTGGCTTTCTCCCGTACAAATAGAATGAGAATCTGTACCTAATGTTGATAGAAATCGATTTCAATAGATGATATATGTAGTATACTCATAGGCCGAGACAGCCTTTTATATAAGAAAGGTTAGACCCAGATGCGGACCGCAGAAACCTATCTGAACAAGAAAAGAAAGTTAATAAGTTTTAACAACGGATAACCGCAAAGGACAGACGAATTTTCTAAGACAACTTGGTAGATTTTGTCACATCATTAGCTCCCGGGCATGGCGGCCCGTTTTCCGTTCCATCGATCTATAAACCTAAGGGCGACACTGCGGAACCATGTCATACATTATGAATAAAAGTCATAACCGCTACGTAAAAGTACAGTTTAAATGTATCAACTACACAATTCGCAAGAAAGTGCAATTTTGTTCGGATAGCTTTCAGAAGTGGTGCCGGTCTGGAAGCGGCCCCCAGAGACGCGTGCTAGCCACCCAACCTCGCAGAAGACGATCCTGAACTCTTTACTTCCAAGATAAAACTTTTATCTACCTTCACTTCGCCCAGATCGAGATTTAATTAAAAAATATGAGTTTATTATCCTTATTTACTGTTTTCTTGTACAAGGAAAAACATTATGTTATTTTTTGCAAGGGTAAACATTATAAAGTATAATAAGTTAGAAAATCCAACATTATTTTTCATATAATAATTCTGTATTATGTTGCGCCCACACAAAATTATAAAAATCAGTACATGAGCCTTTTAATTGGAAAACCTGACTAAACGAGCTAATGTCGTATAGAATTTTAAATACTCCAAGATACATGGATTTCGTGTAATTTACCTGGAAAGCTATCTCTGAACAAGTTTAAGCAAATAACCTACATAAGAACTAATTTTATACTTAATCTCCTGGGACACGCGAGCGAATTCGTATCATAAGGACAATGAGCATCATTATTAAATTGCAAATAATAGCAGAATCAGCCTATAATGTTCCCACTGCTGGGACACAGGCCTCCTCTCGGTGAGAGGAAGTGGGCCGTAATCCACCACGCGGGCCCAGTGTGGGTTGGTAGATGTGTCACATATTGTCGAATTTTTGGTTCTAGGACATACCGTTTTCCGTTTGGAGAGCAGTGGTGATGAGATTATTTACACAAAATAAAGCGCCTACCTGGGTTGGAACTCACGACTCGTAAGTCAGGGCCATTACCACGGGTAGCGGGATTGTCCGAAAGGGTTACCGCTGCCCTGGAACATAAAGGGCTAAGGAAGGAACACGGGTGGGTTTTAGTCAGTAAGAGTCTGACACTCCCTTCTGCTCCACCCAGAGCGGGAGGGGTCATTTGATGATTTCCCATCCTCAAAAAAAAAAAAAAAAAAAAAAAAAAAAAAAAAAAAAAAAAAAAAAAAAAAAAAAAAAAAAAAAAAAAAAAAAAGGGCCATTACCACTGAGCCACCCCACCAGTGCTCTGTAAATTCATGCAAAATAATAATCGCGTTTAATTTGTCTTTTCAAATAACTAGAATCCCAACGTTAGAAAGACAAAACAAAATTCACAAAGACAAACACCGACAGCGTTCCTTCATAAAGTTAATGAAAATACAAGGGATTGTAATGAAACTCGCTAGGTGCCTATCATTCATTGGAGTTACAAGTACGAATTCTAATTTTATGGTTTTCAAGTCGAGAGTTATCGTAATTTGTTTCCAAGTTTGGAAACAATTTGGAACATTTATTCGTCTGCGACATAACATACACCAACATATCACAGTAGCGTGATAACTTGTAGCGTTAAATTGCTTCAGATATAATAGGGTGGAAAGTTGGCAATATTGGCTCTCTTGTTTCTTTCAGAGAGAAACACGTTGAACAAATCAAGCCGGCAGTGTAGCGGCCACTCAGCTGTCACCGCAAATTGGATTGACTTCGCAAGATAGAAATATACCGCCCGAAGCTCACAATCCGCGCCGCTCCCCACGATGCATTTGGGATGGCGACAAAACGGAACACGTGTTATCCATAGTTACCAAGGAAACTCATTAACGCCATTACATTGTTGGTTACTCGTACTAATAACAGATAAACATCCGCTTTTTCTAGACATGTAGGTGGACGGAATCGCAAGGAGTCAGGTGCTGCCATGCAAAAACCAAATACACCAACGCTCTCGATGAGATATTTTATGATAGGTATAAAACTAGGCATTTCTTTTGTATTACCCGCCATGTTCGTGAAACACAAAATACCACCTGATGAGAAAGTTGCTTTACTAGGCACTGTAATACCAACTGAATATAAAATTCTAATAAAATATTTTATTACAGCACTGCTGCACCGAATGTACGTGTTAGATAGTTTTGCGTTGTTCTATGTTGGGTCTTATTTACGATGCCCAGAAAGCGGGAGTTCAAACAAATTGTTGTGCAGATCCCTCCGGCTAAACCTCGGTAAATTGTCGACATAAAACGTTATGAGAAAACGCCTTAAACCGCAAAGGCTGCCTCCAATCTCTTGTTGCCGTATTTTGCATCTGTAGTGTACTTCTAAACCGAGTTTGGGGTCCCAAGACACGGTATTGTCTGCACTGAATGACCATTCAACTTACTTACTGGGAATATTTTCTAAATTCGGCACGGTAACTTACTGTGGACACATAAAATATACATGCAACGATGTTGTCAGGGTGAGCTTGCTAGCTTCATTCTGTTACGCAAATTTTGTTTACTAACAAGTTGTTTTTAATTTTCTTGATGCTGTTTTGTGTAATGAGTTGTTAGTCTAAAGTAGACGATGCAGTACGCTTTGTCATACGTAATGTGATCTTTATGATTTCGGAAAGGATATTTAAATTTGGTATGATTCCAAGTGCAGTCCTTGCCAACGTTCTCGTATAGTCTCTCTAGGGTGGATTTATGAGCTCGGCCTGACAGTGAACTAAACGCCGAGGATATAGTGCGAGGTGACCGTAACTTGTGAATGTAGGTACGATAATCGAGTGTGAATTCAGTTTTAGAAGTATTTCAACGTCACCCGCATCGATGAACAATTCAACACGCATATATTCGTCAAACACGTTTGTTTGGACATAGATTTTAAAAATGACACGAATTGGAGTATATTTTATGTGACTGTCTAATATTTATTCAATAGGTACATAATATTTAGATGAAAGAGTATATTAACTATTTTGAAATAGGTACCACCTATATTTTGATTCAACTAAAGCAGAATTCCAAATGAATTTACCTTAAATAATTCGAATATAAAACTAGGCCACTACAAAGATAAGCACCTGTTTCATTCACTCGAGTACCCCTTAATAAAAGGCTCAAGCGAAATGAACGTTACTTAAGTTACGTTCGCCATTGTGCACCCACAAAAACAAGCTGATGGTCAGCGCAAGTTTGGCGCAAACATTAAATGTACGGCCCTTATCGCCGAGCAAGCGAACAATTTGCATTGCATTATACGCTGAATTACGTTACGCTGCCTCTACGTAACGGTGCGCAATGAAGCGCGATGGTGCGCAATCGTGCTCGAATTACGTCCATAGCACGACTCAAATAAGAGTCCCATCAATGTAGTTCATCGATAGACATTGTACAAGTTGCGTCATTGTGTCCAGCTTAACACGTCACATACAACTGGCACTCGCCTGTGTCCGGATCCGGACACCTGACATGCGAAATGGAAAGCAATCAATATTACCCATTTGTTTTCTTCAATTCGCAGATTAACATCTAAATAAAAAAATAACAAATCAGTATAATAAACGACGCTAATAAATCGAAATAAAAAGTGGTTGACTTCGTATATTGGCAATTCCAAAATACAATTAAACAGCAACGCCATCTGTCCGAACCGGGATCACTAAGGCGAGAGATTAATGATTAATCCGGCCAGAGTAATACTGTTACAGGGTATTATTTATGACCACAAGGGCAATGATGCGAAGCAAAGTATCCATTTTCGACAAAGATTTATGTAGCAATCCCAGAAGGTGTGAGTAAAACAGGGCACTATAGACAAAACAGCGGGATTTGTCGACGCGCCGCTCGTCTGAATATTCATCACTATCAATCAAGTGCGTAAATAACATAGCGATGAGACAGAGGTCTCGTTATCGCTAAAGAGTTACGGTCTGCCCTAGAATAATAAAACTATATCTTATTCATTCATTAACTACTCTAGTTTATGGTAGACACTAAATTTTCTGAAGGTATCGAAAACAAACAATCCTTATCCAGATAAATGTAATTAGATTTCAATTTTATTAGTATTACGTCGTATATAAAATAGGGATCCGTTAATTTATTCATTCATTCACCCATTGATTACTTCCCATCTAACTGACGAAGATAGGTATTTATCAGCTATCGCGTTTGTAACCACACAAGTGCTAAATAAAATGGAGAATGTTTTATTTGAATCCATGACGCAAAACTTTGGTTGTAATGTTTGATACTTGAAAAGTCTTATAGCTATTAGATATTAGCTTAAACTTTTAAAACTGTTGTATCTTTCACACATGTCATCACTAGGATTTGTTCTGACGTTAACTAAATGACACCACAAATAGACAACAGTCACCAATCATTATTGTCGGTATCCGACAGAATCCAAATTACAGCGACAGGTACGCCTGTTTGTTATGACGTTCTATGCATAACCTTCCGATATGATCATGAACATGCAAATACGAACACGCAAATAATCATAAAACAGTTTAGCATCTGACTGAGTGACTGACGGACTGAAAAACAACGCACATGAACATGAAAATGGGAAAATTCATCAAAACAGCATTCCATTATAGTAGAGTTAACAGAACATAACGCGCCTGTATTCCTCGAAGGGTTAGGCAGAGGCGCACCTACCTATAGTACCACCCACATTTCGCCAATAGGCTAGTTTCCTAAAAAAAATCTAATTAGTCCGTTAGATTATCAAAAAATATTGGACCCGTATTTTTTCTTTTGTCAATTATATAAAAAATTATGAAGATATCGCCCGTTATAGTTCCGCGTGACGTCACTTGCCTGCCTTGCCTTGCTACACTTTTTAGCATAGCGTGACGTCACGACCCCACTCCCAACTTTTGACGCGCTTTATCTTTGTAATTTATTGCTTGATTGCAAAAGAAAAAATACGTGTCCATTATTTTTCGATAATCTAACTGACGAACTAAACATAATAATTTTTTTTTTTACTCAGGAAACTACCCTATTATGTTTAAATCCCATATACTAGGGGGCGAGCCTATTGCTGTCAACCTGCAACCAGGCACAAATATTTCAGCAGGGTAGTAGTAGTCAGGCAGAATTTCTCCTTAGCAGCCCAGAGTCTTGACTCCGAGCTGCTACACAGAAATTCCAGATGGAAAAACGCAATAACACCTTGTCCGTCCCGGAAATCGAACCCAGGACCTCATGCTCAGCAGTAGCGCTTACGATCACTAGACCAACAAGGCAGTCAGTAGAGTTCCCCTTTTCATAAAATTATAATAGACTGGCGACCCGCCCCTGCTTCGCACGGTTTTTTTAACTTGACATAATCGATATTTCTTTATTATATGTAAGTTTAATATTAATGCATTGTATACATAAACTTTCCAGAATAAATTCTCTAAATGATGGGCAAAATCGCATCAAAAGTCGTCGCGTGGTTTAGAAGAACATTGCGGTCACAAGGGTCACACTGACTGACACGAAAAGCAACTTTAGTTCATGTTTATCTATACTACTAATAATAAAGCTGAAAAGTTTGTTTGTTTATTTGTGCGCTAATCTCTAAAACTACCAGTCGGATTTTTAAAATTAATTATTCATTTGATAGCCAAATTCTTCAGGAAGGCTATTTAACATAATACTAGGACCATTAGGAGCGGGGGAAAAAGAAAAAAGTCAGAAAGCACGCAAAGCGAAAACGAAGTAATAGCGCAGGCAAGCGATGCGATGCGACGGGGTCAGGGGAGTAAGAAATTTCACGCGGACGAAGTCGCGGGCAGTAATATAAATAGGTGTATAGATGAAAAAATGTAAAATCTATTTAAAATTACAAACAATATGTAACATAATGAACATACTCACAGTTATTGTCATTCATTCCTCCAGGTCAGAACAAGCATTCCGTTACCGTTGGGCGCTGATCTGATTATTCCTCACGACACCAGGCCACGTTTTATCCACAATCAGTACACAGATACAGCCCCAACTTTAACATAAGACTACGACATCCAAGGATTGGGAATTTCGCCCACATTGATTGATACCATTTTTTCCTATAAACACTATACTTTTAATACAAAATAACTATAGATTTTATTGTATTTTATTAATATATATTTTATTATGACAGCTCCGACAACGACGTTTAATACGTCGCCATGACAACTTTTCTTTAAAATTCTTAACGACCTGTTACATTTTAGCGGATTATACAGTAATACTTCTCCAAAATAAATCATGGCCACTAACATATCTCAAATTCATATTTTCTACATGATATTATTCTAGGAGTTGACATGATAAATCCACGCAATGTGAGGATCAGTTCCCGTTTCGCCTCTGAAGCGAACACATTAAATAAGCCTGATACTCCAGGGCCACCTGTCCCGGGAACACCCAGCAGCCTCTCCTAAAGGTTCCGGTATCTGACGGACCCTCCCTACGCCTCCGTCCTCCGTCCTCCGTGAAGGCCTCCAGTACCAGTCGGACCGTCGGCGCGCCTCGTCGGAGGACTTTTTTTATAAATGGCATCTCGTAGTTGAACTTGAGAGGTCGTGACTACTTAACCGGACTATCCTGTGGTTTCCTTAAGAAAAAAACTTAAAGCCTCCAGCCAGGGCTTAAAAACTAATTAAAACTAAGTGACTGCACGCTAAGGGCACCCCCTGTGGGGTACGAACCTCGGCTTAGGGCGTCGCTGCGAGAGGGCAGCAAGATGGGACAGGCTGGACCGAATTATTTTCTTGTCGCTACACGACTGATAACATTCACTGTGCTTGCCGGCAAATGAGTTCGGCGTTTCTTATCCGACTACTCTGAGAAGAAAGGCCGAAACTAACTCAGAGGTCACGGTCTCTTTTAAAATCCAGACATAATCTTGGTCAGACCATGTGAAGACCACGTAGATTGGTGTCTGAAATGGTCTTTTGAGGAAAGAACCTATTCTATTCAATCTCTTTCCAAATTTTATACCAAAGTAATGTGTTCGTGTATTACGATCGCGAAGTGAAACAAATTCATACTTCGCGACTGCGGCCCATTACCCAATCATTTTTCACATTTCATATCGCCGCGGGCTCTTGTGTAATTGACGCAGCATTAATCCGAATTGTGTATGCACTGTTTAATTTTATAAATGCTTTATTTTCAACTAAAAACAATAACGGAGTAATATGCTGGTTAACATTTTCTCTGAAATTAATTAGACTTTTTATATTATAATAACTTGCGTGAGATGTGTTTAGGTTTAAATGGTGTGTTAAGTATCGTGTCTAAAACAGAGCCTTCGTAAATTGGTACCTACGGGCTCCGTTTGAGTCCAAAGTTATTTAGGCAAGGTTAAAACAAATGCTGAAAGAAAATCCTCTGTAAAGTTTCGACATTATTATGTATTTAATGCAAAGCAAATATATTTTAAACTCTGGTTTATTATTCATTAATGCATATACAAATTCAAAAACAGTCGTTTAAATTACATATTGCATGCACTGTAATGTGATTCTCGAGGTATGATATAGCAATGCCGTGCTCATATCATCACTCTCTTGCCCTTATCCCAATTCATTTGGGGTCGGCGGCGCAACATGTCTTTTTCTTCCACACTCCTCTATTACCCGCAATCTCGACAGTCACCCCTTTTCGAACCATATCATTATTCACACAGTCCATCCATCGTTTCGTTGGTCTTCCCCTACTCTTATAGCCAAAATAACTTTCCTCATAACTTTCCTCACGACATTTTCCTCATTCCTCCGTAACGTATGCCCATACCATGACAACCGGTTTCCACACCACTTTTCAGTTCCCGGTGCTACTTTCAGACTTCCTCTTATATACTCATTTCCCATTCTACGAGTATCCATTCGTGTAACACCACACATCCCTCTTAGCATTCTCATCTCAGCTGCATGCAATTGCCTTTCATTCATCCCTTTTGTGGCCCAACATTCTGATCCATACAAGACAGCAGGTCTAACCATGGTTTTCTATATCTTCCCCTTAAGTTTAAGGGGAATGCGGGAGACGCAGATTGTTCCCGAAAAATTTCTATGCTAGGAGGTCTCGAATCTTGTGCTGAATTCATGGTTTCAGTTTACCTACGCGTCCATGTCACTGCTATTCTGTATATATTTTGTGAGCATGTTTCATTTGTTTATATTTAAAAATAATCAAACGAGAGCATTCCTTATATAACGTAACAACCCTGAATTCTAATTTAATCTTAATTTACTTAACAAAGTTATTAATTCAGTGCTGTGTATTTAAACACAGACAATTCATTATGAAACTACTGATAATAATAAACGAAGAAAGATGACCCCACAGTTGATTAAAAAAAACGTGGGCAGTACGAACGGATTTTCTTAGAATTTGCTTCAGAATTCCATTATGGAACTCGAAGGCTTATATACTTTACCCAAATTGTTTTAATCACGCGAAACTTGAATACTTGCTTTGGAATCTCGTCTATTTTCACAGTAGGTACCTAGTTGTTTCTGAACATTTTGGGATAAAACCGCAAGGCTGTTTATCTTTTTAACGAGTGTTCGCTTTCGATACAGGTATACCTCATATATTTTTGTATACTCGAAATAGACCCTAAGTTTCACGTAGACAGGGTCTAAATTAAATTAATAGTGATCGATGAGACGTATAAGTTCTATAAAATACGAGCACGTAGAGTAACGTTCACACTTCATAAATAGTTTATTCATGACTATCTTTCGAAGTCGCTTACCTGAAGTTATTTGTCTACTATTTTAGACCGTTTTCCGTATTTATTTATTAGTATGGCTAAAAGATATGTTGTTCTTCCCTATACGGTAACTTTAACCGTTCCTAATATATTATTATGTAACCCCGAATTCAATTTTCGGGTTTAACACCACCAGAGCGTAAAAGGGCGTTTGTGTTGACTTTTATGTAAATAATTCCATTGTATCACCTCAGAAGTTGTTTTAGTATAATTAATAAGTATTCGGACTGTACGATGTATTTATAAATATGAATCAGATTACTTACGCAATTCAAAGGATGGTATGAAGTAATGTTTGATGATAATACCCAGGCTAAATATTTTTTCCAGCTCGACGCTTGTTATGGAATTCTATTCAAATGCTCACAGAACCGTAAGTCTAATAAGTTTTTGAATAAAAAGTCAACCTTTTTTTATGATAACAAAGACGGTTTGATAAAACACAAAAATCTTTTCCGCTTGAATTCAAGTAAGGCAACAACAATGAATCATTTTGAGCTTTTTTTACTTGCTTCTGACACGTAACAGATACCACAGCCGATTGTCTTTTGTATTAGAGCCGCGGTCGTGCGGGAAAACTAACGACATTCTACCGAGGAAATAGTTTATAGTGTTTAGGTATAGACTCTCGGCTGTTAATGGCCACGCTGTTTCTAAAGGCTATGTCGAATTCAAGTCATGTACGAGTACATTTAGTTCCTGAGGCATGCTGCACTCTTGTTCGGCACAGCCACTATCCGAGCGGCAATATAATATATATTCGACTTACCGCCCGGCTGTACCGAATCATACCATCCCGAACGCCCGTATGTAGCACCTCTTACTATCCACCATTCAAGAAATATCGGTCCAGAATTTCAAGTACAAAGTTATCACCGTCTTTTGTTTGTAATCGAGAACCCAAACACAGAAACGAAACAGTAGTAAATATAGTTAATGACCATTTATGGAACGTACAGAAGCTTGTACAGTTTATCTCGGGAAATAACGTCATATGTAATGTGAAATATTGTTTTGCTTATCTGCAGCGGATGGAAATTGCAGCGCGTTGTTGAGGTAACGGGTGCAGGGTGCACGAGGGGCGGTGCGCCGCGAATCTTAATTTCCTACAAATAAAATGCAAACATATTTGCACGAGGCATGTATACTTGGATCCCGCTACGGGGTTATACTGATGAAAGATTATGCCAAATTGAAACGCTAGGTTATCTCAGTACACACGTTAGGTAGGTTTTTTAGAGTTTGCTGATCTAGTGAAAGGGTGCAGTTTGCGTTTTCCAATGGATGAATCTTGTCAAACAACGGAGATGTACATGCACAGTAAATTCGTAAAGCAATTAACGAAACTTTTATATTGTTAATTTAACAAATCATCAAAAACTGAGTTAAAATCCCACATATTTTTGTTAATTCCAAAAAATACGTTCAGTGGGTATAGCAAACAGTAGGTATATATGTTTCTGTAGCATAATTTCAATCCTCTCACCTGTCTTCAAATATGATGTTACCTCACCCAATTACGTATAACGAGACGCGTTTAACAATAATAAGCATCTTACAATCTACATACATCTTCAAAAGCACCTGAGACACACCCAATTTATATGTATTTACCCGCCTACTTAGCTAATTACTCATAATTAAAACATGCACACTGGGGACTAATTTAATTTCTGAGTCCGTAGCTAAATATACTCCATGTTGATTGGATGCTGGCGGTTCGATAGGTACCCACAGTTTTTCTGCTCCCTCTGGTAATTCATTGCCTGCACGACACCTAACTTACTGGATGGGGTCAAAAAGGTTATTAGTTTCTCTAAAAAGTTAATGGAATAGCATTTATTTAATTGGATGCGCTGCTGTTTAGCACTGAACTCTGCTCCTTTTAAAGAATTGGATTAACTTAATAATTATATTAGTGGATCACTGAAAGCTATTAGATAAACTTCTGATTTAATTTAACACAGAGTAAGTACTCGTATCGTGCATCTAGTGTGATCTCGGTGACAAGGATTTAGGGGATGTGTGAGTGTCACATGTGACGACCAAATCTGATCCAACTGCTCGTTACACTGATGAATATCCTGATAGTCCATATACATACATAATATTTATGTAGAAATACTCTGAAATAGGGTGAAAGATCACTGTAGCTGATTCATTACAAGTTCCGACTAACAGTCCCACTTAAAACTCTTATATATTTAGTCTAAGTTCAACATATTTTTTATAAAAAACAAGAGCTATTATGTGTCGTTGCTCGGTGAAATAACTTGCCGAGATGAAAGAATATCCATATTCATATAAGCTGCTAGAATGAGTCACCCTCACCAAAATATGTCAACCGCTCCGTGTTCTTAGAAGGACGCGAACCGACTATCTTTCCAATGACTTCATGACATGAACGGATACTTGAACAACAAAATGAGATGAAATAGCGCAGCTTTATACCTATACATAAAATATAAGGACACATTAAAGCAAAACTGTTTAATCAATTTTTATGAGTTGTCGATAAAACAAAGCTACGAATGATAACGTAGATTATACGTCCTACCGTATAGGTAGGTACGTAGGACCACAAGCAATCACAAACGCATGGTGCTTCTTCAAGCAAATCATTCGCTAGATCACGTCCAAAATTGGATGACAATCAAAAAGCTACGCACTTAACCCGACTCCGGGCGAATAGACCAAATCAATAGAACACACGTGTCACCGAAGTTGGCACGTAAATTAGAGAGCGAGCGATTTAGTTGAGACGCACCAACATGGCCACTTACACCCACCAGTTAATGTCCTCCGCACTTTGCGATGAGAAACGAGCACACTAATGGTTTGTTGTCGGAGTCTTCGGGCTACAGTACTGTTTACATTCCTAACAAAGTTGAAAACGTGAAATTAATATGATATCTTACGTTGTGAAGCGAGCACTCGCCAACTTCTCGACACATTCCCTCTGTTTCACATCAACGAAGTTGTGTTTCGTTTTCAAACTCCACATATACGTATAGAATTTTAAAGTTCTCGCGGACGGGCAAACGTATGGCGAGGTGTAATAAGAACGAATGGCGGCCACGTAAAAGGTTACTTACGGTGAGTAGATACTTGGGTAAAGAATAGCCTCACCTGTTGTGTTGAGAGCTACAATAACGCTCTCCAACAACTTACAACTTCCATATTTATTTCTTTATATTGAAGCGCAAATGTATAAATATATTGTATTTTTGCTCTGGATGTATTTTACGGGATGTCATGGACATACCAGGACATAGGTTGGTTGTAATATGTTGTTCCTTATTATTTTTATTCGCTTATTTAAAAATAGATTCTGCCAGCGGCTTCGCCCGCGTGGATATCGGAAATTATCCCACGAGAACATGCTACCGAGACAAACAGTAGCCTATAAAGCCCAAAAGGCAGCCTTTGTACGGGAAAAGTTATAAGAAATAATTAAATATAATTATGTTAGGTACTTCATAACATCAGTGAAAGTCCCGTCAAAACCGGGCCAGCCGTTTCGAAGATTAGCCGGAAAAAACATACAGGCAAAATTAAAAAAAAAATGTTTTTTTTATAAGTAGGTAGCATATATATTTTCATACGAATTTTGTAAAATCTGTTATTTTGATACTACAAACAGACACTTAAATTTTATTCATTTGTATAGATAGGATACCTATTTAAAGATTTCCATCCGGTTCAACTGGAAACCAACATATTTGGGAAAAGGCTAGGCAGAAGTATTCTGTCCTATTCTATTTTTTTTATAGCACTTCGCCGTATTCGTACTTTCTTCTAAATTTTTTAAGACCCTTCAAAAGGTAGTATAATTTATTCAGAAAAGCTTCATTTATAAATTAAAGGAATAAGATTATTCATAAATACATATAATAAACAACATCCTCCCTTTTCACTGTTTTTTAAAAATCGTTCGTTGGTACGTGTCAATTGTTTGACTAAAACGTTATTTTTACCCATTTTCACAGTGAAATCTAGCCCGAACCCTTTCCATTTCATTCCATAAAACAAAAGATGTATTTTAATGAATCTTTATCTTTTGTTTCAAGTTTAATATTTCCATAGAAACTTTGACACCCCCTAAACCATTTGAGGGGGGTAGTTTAAAACCACTTATAAGTATAAAAAAATAAATAAAATAAAAATGTTTATTTCGTCAACTTATGTAAGTAACATTACAAAATTAGGAACTACCTTTTAAACAAAAA
Organism: Apamea anceps; assembly: GCA_951799955.1. Lineage (NCBI taxonomy): Eukaryota > Metazoa > Arthropoda > Insecta > Lepidoptera > Noctuidae > Apamea > Apamea anceps. The sequence continues at coordinate 10,188,134 of OX637505.1, read as the reverse complement.
CTTTTTTGCAAAAAAATACAACCGACTTCCAAAAACAACACTACAAAGTGAAAAATAACTTTAATTTCGGAAGTCGGTGTCGTTGGGTGCGCATTTTCATTGTTTGCCACCGACTTCCGAAATTAAAGTTATTTTTCACTTTGTAGTGTTGTTTTTGGAAGTCGGTTGTATTTTTTTGCAAAAAAGTTTTTATTTTTCACTTTTTAGTTGTAATTTTTACCAGTAATTTTGGTCTAAAAACCAAACTACTGAACCGTTTTTGATGAAATTTCTATGGGACCATTTGGGAAGTATACCCTTTCCAACAAAAAAAGAATTTTTTAAATCGGTTCGCAAGCGACGAAGTTATGCGCGAACAAACATAAAAAAAAAAAAAAAAATACAAACATCCGAATTGAGAACCTCCTCCTTTTTTAGAAGTCGGTTAAAAAAGAGTGCTTGTAGTAGGTAGTTCCGCTCCTCTAGTTTACAGTAGCGGTACATAAATTTTAAACTAGTGACGATTTTAACTAAGTACATAGTTAAAACAAAAAAAAAAACAAAAATTAATTTATTTAAAATAAACTTAACTTCAATAAAGAATATTTAAAATAAAAAAATAAAAAAGTTAAGCTCAGTTTGCGCACTGGGGGTGTGTGTGTGTGTGTGTGTGTGATGGTGTGTGGGTGAGTGGGTCTATGCATGTTTCTAATTATTTGAATGCATATAGGATCGACTCGATTCCGGCGTAACTCTTGTTTGTCAGCCATTGAGTGACTGTTTTTTTGCAGTCATGGTATGGCAGAGAATATATGTTGATTTCTTTATTAAGAATATTATATGTGTGACGATTTTTTTGTATATTGTCTCGTAGCAAATGTAGTTTTGACTGGAATTTCTGGAGCAACATTGTTCTTCCTCCTAGTTTGTGTCCTAGAAGGGATGAAAGGAAGGGATATAAACTTAAGTATAAGGGAAGTATAAACTTTATTATTTACTACCCCTGTAAAGAGTAGTTTTTGAAAATATATGATTAATTTAGATAGGCATTTGGGCCAAGTTTCAAGTTTTTAGATCAATAAATGAGATTTTTCATATTAACTGTATCCCTTTTCACCTCCCGAGGCGATAATTTCTGTAGTCTTTTGTGACCTTTCCATTGTTTGTCTTAATACGTTATTTATACCAATTTTCAAGTAAATCAAGCCACGCAGTAATATCCTCCCCTGTAAATTTGACTACCCCTTTTCAGCCCGTTAGGGGTAGATTTTCAAAAAACCCTAAAACACTGTTGTTTACTTTCGATCCTACGTATAAATACTGAGTTTCGAGTAAATCGGACCGCGCGCTTAAACTCTTACCTGTTAACTTTTTCATCCCCTAAATCCTCTGTGAGGAGTTTTTTTAAACTCAAAGTAACCATATGTATTAATTACCGAGGCAAATATTGCCAAGTATCAAGTTTATTAACCAAAGGAAAAAGATTTTTCATGTAAATTGTATCCCCGCTTTTCACTCCCACAAGGGTGGAATTTTGAAAACTCGTTTGGGATGTATTCATAACTTAACTCAAAGATTAGTTATACAATGTTTCGAGTTAATCAAGCCACGCATTATAATCCTCTCCTGTAAAATTAACTACCCCTTTTCACCCCGTTAGGTGTAGGTTTTCGAAAAACCCTGATATATGTTATTCTTTATTTTTGGTCTTAAGTATAAACACTGAGTTTCAAGTTAATCAGACCGTGCGATCAAATTCTTCCACACAAACCTTAACACCCTTATATCCCCCTTTGAGGGGTAGTTTTGAAAAACTTATAATGATAAGCTGTATTACTTACTTAGGCAAGTATTCTTGCCAATTTTCAAGTTTATTAACCTATAGAATAAGATTTTTCATATAAACTGTATCCCAGCTTTTCCCATTTAATGAATGATGATGATGAATTTTGAAAAATCGTTTGGGATGTGTTCATAACTTGACTCAAAGATTATTTATACCAATTTTCAGCCCGTCCGGGGTAAATTTTCGAAAAACCCTAATACACATTATTCTTTACTTTCAATCTTAGGTACAAATACAGAGTTTCGAGTAAATCAGACTGCGCCCTAAGATTCTTTGAAACCCCACAATCCATTGTTAGGGGGTAGTTTAGAAAAAAAAACTGGTAATCTTCATAATTTATTTAGATAAGTATTCGTGCCAAGTTTCAAGTTTATTAACTCAAGGAATAAGATTTTTCATATAAACGAAATCCCCCCATTTCACCCTCTTAGGGGTCGAATTTCGAAAAATCTTTTCTTAGAGGATGCCTACTCTTCACGAAGAACACACCCTCCAAACTTCATGTCTCTAGGACCAGCGGTTTAGACTGTGCGTTGATATAACAGTCAGTCAGTCAGGACTTTGAATTATATATATGTATAGATTATAGATAGATAGATAAAATGACGTACTGGGTAATAAGCAAGTTATATGCTATTAACTGAACGTGCCGTCATATCGTCAACTTGTTATCTTGGAGCTCATAAAGAATTGCTACCGCTTACCCCTCTCCTTGTGCACCACAACACAGCTCATAATACACACGAAATTCCAACCTGTATTCTTGTCCTACGCCAAATATTAAATTCCTTCTCCTCTCATATTAATATTCAAACACTTTTTTCTCGTTCGATGATAAAATTCCTTCTCTGAAAGTCATTTGAGGTGATTGCACAAAACCCTCAATTGTAAAGAAGCCCTTTGAATCGGATAGACACGACTTTTAATTCGAATAAAGAACTAGGAACTATTCGCTTAATAAAAAATGCCTTGCCTTTTCCTATGACATGTTTAGTCGTAGGTATGACCTTTTTAGGGTTCCGTACCTATATTCGAATGAAAAAACGGAACCTTTATCCTTTAGGATCACTCGTATTTCTGTCTTTCCGTCCGTCTGTCACAGTCCATTTGCTCCGAATCGAATGGACCGATTAAATTGTACACATATGAATTTCTGTGACCCATACACGTCGTGTAACGTAAATAAATGATTTTTTAATATGGGGGTGACTTTTGGGAGGAAATTAACAAGAAAATTGCAAACTGTACCGTGTGACATATTAAATGAAAGTAAAAGTGAGGATCTCATCAAATGATTTTTTGTATGATCTTAAAATAAATCGTTTTAAAGTTATTTGAATTATAGATTAACCCCCCCCCCCCCCCTTATCTCCGAAACAATAGAGATTACAGAAAAACCTATAAGAAGTCTATGGTCTTAAAACAACATGTTAAATCTCTCAATATTGTGCCCACAAAATTACATTTGCAGCCGGATTGTATGTAGGGAGAATATGTTTTTCAACTAAGATCGATGTTATGTTTGTTCTTCGGATAAATTCATCCCAACTACGGAACCCTTCATTGTGCGTGGTCCGACACACACTTGGCCGAATTTTTCTTTGTCATCTAAGGGGAAACCAGACTGCAGGTGTCGAGAACAGGTCACCCCTTTTCATCGTATAAAATGCAACGATGCGAAAACGTGGTTACTAAAAACTCCCCACAAATAAAAACCTCATTACAAGCCAGCCTCACAATAAATCAGTAGATGCCATGTTTGGCAGGCGTACTTGCTTAACCAAAACAATCAGGCAATTTTATTTTTTATCCGTTCCCAAATTTTGTTGCCCACCGAAGCGATAAAATCTTTAAGTCGCGTCCTAGGACGCCCACGGAAACATTAAGCTCCGAATTTGTGGAAACTAAGTAAAAAATACTTTGTGTTACTTAAAATCAGATTGCGTGTGACCCGGGAGTTCAAGACATTCTAATATAAAAAGAAAACAGCTCCGTCTTTATGCTGTAAATCCCGGAGACAATGTAACACGATTTTTGTTCAGTCATCGCATATTTTATATTGTCATAGAAATGAAATAACATTGTTCGTTCAGGTGCGGCTGTCGGTAGATCGTAAAGTGTGTGATCGAATCCGGTGCCATTTATAGAGTGTGGTTTATCGAACGCAGCATGACACGAGGAAGACCTCTACTTAAAACATCGCATCTGGTTTGGAACAAAAAGTTTTTAGTTTTAATTTAGATCTGACTGCATCGTAAACCATATTATTTTACAACTTACCTATCATTATTTGTTAAAGTATCTATCAGATGATACACCGCTGATTTTATTTCAAAAGTTAAGTGTACAGAGATCAAATTACATCAAAACAGACGAACAACAAGAAGAAACAGACAGCAAGAATCGCTAGAAAACACGACACTGATACGAGAAAACTAATTTAATTTGTTCTTTCTGTCCTACATGATATTACTTTATATTTTGAGGCATCAAAACAAATTACAACAAGTTTTCCCTCATATCCAATTATGAAACTTGTTCAAGTCATAATGACTATTAGCACAAAGTAATTTAATGAAGGGTAAACTAATTCATTGTAGTTGGTTTACTTAAAGTTGACACGCCATTACGTCTACTAACTGTCGAAACTTTAGTAGGTAGGTAAATATTGCTTCTTTAGTACTGAAATAGTTTGATACGTGGAATTATTTCAAGACTGATTATAAGGTAATACAGAGAAGACAAATGAATGAACGAATATGTACAAATATTCACGAGAATACGGTTTTGAGGAGTTTGTACATTTTATATTAGCAGCTCGTCAACACAAATAAGGGCTCAATCCTTCATACAGAATATGATTGTATATTTATCATTCATCACCCGGAAGCCGCGCCTGACTTGTAAAAGGTCTGTGCTCAATAAATACTCCGGTGTCTGCACGAATATTTTATTACGTTTGGAATAAATATTTTACTACGTCTTGCGTCATGTGTCATGTCATCTTGAACTTGGCTGACAAAAAGTAGGTCTTAATTTAGTGAATTTCGACTACAAAAACAGCACGCCTCGACATTCCGACACCATTTATTTCTCACTTCGGCTGGTCTTTTTGTCATCGATAAAGGGGCACTGAAAAAGTTGAACTCGTGCATTAGTGTTTTCGAACGTGACCAGGAGCGAAATTCGTTTACCAAAAAAATTGCTTTCTACCGGCCTTTAACCAATTTAGTATTTGAGCCTATGTTTCGGTTGTTAGAAATAAAACGGGCGCTTAACTTCCGTATAAAACTAGCGACCTCACATGTAAACACTTCGACTACGTTTATGTTTCTAGAAGTATTGTCGCTGTAAGGTAGAAGAAAAATCAATGTTTTAACAAAATGTAGGTCGTATTCGGAACTACATATAACCGTATTTAGCACGGCTCTTACACATGTCGGGAACGAGATTAGTGCAGCTGTCTGCGCGGTCACGTAGACATCGTGTCGAGTGTCAGCGAGAGGCGATGTGTGGCGGCGCGGGGTGCGCCTCGGGCTTATGCCGCCGCACGCGCGCCTCGCCGCGAGGCGCCTCGAGACCTCGCGCCGCCGCTGAGTCTTTACGTCTCCATTTGCCACAAAATTCACTTGTCAATAATTTGTCGTCTGCCAGGCTCGGATGAAGTTTAATCCAAAGAGAGGCATTGTTGTTAAGTTTATAGTTTCTGATGTTACATTTACTTGTGTCAAAGGAAGCTGTTCGTTTTTTGCAGATGCTCAGAAAACTTCTTAGTTTTATCAGGCTATTGTTGTGTACGTACTTGTTAGGAAACTTTTATTTAAAGTTCTAATAGTGGACTATGTTTATATGGAACAATGAAACACTTCCAGTAATCTCCCTACCTACATGAGTGCCATATGAATGTAAATCTATGATGAGTACAGTCCATGCTTATCTACTTAACCCCAAAACTTCGGAACCAAACACGTAAAATCTAAAATCATTTCATACAAAATCTAATATAAAATCAATCTTTAAAACATTCAATTTCAATGAGACATTCATTTTAAATCTATCTCTGCGACGGGTGCAAAGTATTCAGCACCGCTGCAACCCAACGCCTCGGGCGAATCTTCTGGACATGACGTCGGAGTCAATTGCCGCAGGCTGCTGTAAATTCATTGGCTATTTTGTGCCAAAAGGTTTTTCAACATTGCAAGTTCACAAACTGTCATTAATACGAAATGAATGTAATAGCACAAATTCGAGTAATAATACTACCATTAAAATTTAACAGTGTTGAAAATTGGCGCAATCCATTATGGTAAATGACCGCCCGTGATCAAATTGTCGCAAAATGAACATCACTAGTACATTTCATCTCCGTTTTATTGGCAATTCAGTGAAGGGTGTAATTTTATCACATTACTGTACCGACGCAGTTCACTGATACTTATTACTTACCTAAAGTTTACCGAACATCTGTGTCGATGCATGCATTTATGCTCCGAACTCCACAAATAACTACAGGCGAGGTAATCAATTAACAGCGCATAGTAAGGTAGTATATCTCCTTCCAGGTCGGTTGCAACAGCTCGTCCAATCACATTAGGCGGATTCATCTTTTTCAGATAAAATAAACACATTGTGAAACAAATAGCAAGTAGCTACAGAAACATATTTGCGTCCGAGCTACTCTTGTATACTAGCTTTATCAACGTAAGTAAAATTTTAATATTGAAGCTGCAAGGTAGATGGGTAAAGTTCTGTTCATCGAAAGATGCGAGTTCTTTGTGTACCTACTGTCTGTCACGAGAGGAAAAAGAGGAAAAGTTGACGTCCAATCTGCTGCTTACTTTCAGAAATGAGAACGTCGTCGGCCTGAAGACGCACGTAAAACTTTCCTCTTAGCTATTTGTTGTGTATTTTTTCTTTGTCGCCGAAACGAATTTTTAATACAACTCATCTGAAATTCAGATCTAACAGCGCTCACCGTTATTAACTGGAAGTTAAAGTTAAGTACTTTGAGCGAGATTTGACCCCTGAACATTCACTTAGGCGTTGTGTAGTGCGCGTCTTTTCAAGTTTACGAGCGCAGTTTCAGCTGCGCTATAAAATCGTCTTTACGTGTTAGTTCATAGTGTCACAACGATCTCACACAATTCACACTTTTTATGTCACTTTTTGATGTGTCGTTTCAGGTCATATCAGATGAACACTTTTATTTTGGCATTCAATATAATAAATAGATATCTATACCATCGTCATCAATGAAATTCCTAAATTATGACTTCACTAGCTGCGCCCCACGGTTTCACCCGCATAAGTTTCGATCCCGTGGGAATATCGGGATAAAAAGTATCCTATATGTTAATCCTGGTTATAAACCATATATGTGCCAAATTTCATCCAAATCCGTTCAGTAGATTTTGCGTGAAAGAGTAACAAACATCCATCCATCCATCCATACAAACTTTCACGTTTATAATATTAGTAGGATTAGTATGACGACCATCAATCAAATTGTTCATTGCTTGGTTTGTCTAGAAACTTTGAAGCGGAGAAAGACATCCCAACAAATTTAGGATTATTTGACTGTACGACAATGGGTATTGTCTATCTTTAAATGGGTTGGGCTCGAGCCTGGGACAATGGGCTCATTTATTCCTTCCCTTAGGCGTAGACACAAACTACGGCTATAGGATTAACGGGTTGGACATAACGAAATAATTACTTTCCGTGGACTGCAATTCGTGCGTATTTATTTTGTAGCAACGAAACGCAAACTACTGGAAATCTGTTTTCCTGTTAGAGATAAGTTTTAATGGGATGAAGTATCTTGAAGCTAATAATAACCCCCCATAATACCCCTAGCTACCTTATATACCTCTAGCTACCTTCATTGTTCATAATGCAGGTAGGCTAGCGGTGGGTAGTAAAGCTACGGTTACCACGAGCGGTGACCGCCACATGCGGCCATAACGTCTAAATACAGAGCGCTTTTTGACATCTTAATCGCAAATACTGGTGAAAATTAGAGATTTTTATGACTACCATATGAAGGAAACGCTCTTCTAGGATACCGTACAATTACGAAATACTGTGATCACCTGGCAGTTGGAACTGGAGTTTATGGCTGTACCCCTTTTTAACTTCAAATCAGTGTATTGTACAATACATACCCATAAAATACATGTACATATGTATAGTCCATTTTATGAGTGTTCACAGGAGTTAAGTAAGTGCCACGTACCTAAAATGTTGAACAAGCACAATGAGATGGGTCGTAAAGATTACTAAAGAGCGAGATTCGAAGCGATAGTGATCGCTCGTCTCGTAGCTCATTTTGATGGATATAAACATTGCAGATGTCGATGCGAGCAGCGACTGATACATATCTTCAGTGGGAACTCATAAAACGCACCTCTTCAGCGCAACCCTCAGAATTTCTTCTATCATTTTGAGAAACCCTTGTCACTTCCATTACGTTTCCGACGCGGGAGGTCGTTCTGATCCGTCCGTCCTTCATTTACCGGAGTTATGGCCTTCTCATATTTCCTAAGTGGCGTGTACTTTAGTCTTGACGAATTTGGAGTCTCAGTCAGATCGTACATCATTCTCTGGTGGTCTTACTTTACTAACAATTCAAACACTTGAACCGTCCGACGCAAGCGACTTGGTGAGGCTTTGCTACATGAATTAATCATGATAACATTGCAAACTCCTGCCATTCGCTCTTATGAGTCTAAGGTGGTAAATATTAGATCACGTTAAACTCCTCAAGTTAACTGTTTGTAACTAGCTAGTAGCGACCCACTTGTGCCTTTGTTCGCAAGATAAACATAGATTTTACGGCTTTTCTGCTCATCCTTTATTGACTTTCAACTTATACGCTTTGTTATACGGCTAACAAAGAAAAAAGAAAAACTTTCCAGAAGGTACACTACCCGCAAATAATTGTTTAACCTTCTTGGAGCTTAAAATAAAATTTTGTCATTCTTCATCCATGGCATCAAAAAACTAGTGTACTGCCGATCTATTCTATAAAAATCTCACTGTCAAAACTACAGAATATACCAGCTAAAATATAAGTGGGTACCTACCTACACATATTTGTACTTATGTAGCATAATTAGCCTATATTGTTCCCACTGCTGGGACACAGGCCTTCTCTCTGTGAGAGGTAGTAGGTCGTAATCCACCACGCGGGCCCAGTATGGGTTGGTAGATGTCATGTGTCTTTGAATTTTTGGTTCTATGACATGCCAGTTTCCTCATGATGTTTTCCTTCACCGTTTTGAGAGCAGTGGTGATGAAATTATTTACACAAAGTAAAACATCTTCCTGGTTGGGAACCTCAAGACTCATAAGTCGGAGCCGTTACCAATGGGCCACCCTGCTCTCACTCCTCCCTCTTGTACTTATACGTCAGTTATATATTACAAGTACCTGCACAAGTAAACAGTACACCGTCACCGTCACATAACTGTGTAGTTCTCAAAACGAGCGCACTAAAACAGTAGTATTATTAGCCACTCGAGCTCCGAGGGGCTCACAAAAGGCAAAAGTAGTAAGTTTATCCTCTCTCATACAAGTGAGGGACAAAGACAATAATTTATAGTGAGTCACAGCGAGTACAGGCACTAAGCCGCGCCAGATTAACCGACTCAGGCCAAACCACACCACACGCGAATTTAAACATAAAGACCTCTTTGTGCTGCGCTCAAATCGCATTTATCATAACATCCAAATGGTATTTTAATATTTACTATGCTGCTCTCTAAATACCGTGTAATATTTACAATCTGCACTCGGTGTTAATTGGCTTCTTGTTACAATGAAACTGACTTTAACATCATTCATTTTCTAATACATTTGTTTAGACAATTTCTCCAAACAGTTTATAACAATCAAGACAGTTTAAATCATAACGATACAACCCTAACAGGACTCAATTAAAGTTAACCCTGTAATTTGATATAGTTAAATTAGCCTTTGTAATTGAGCTCAATCGTTGAATTGACTTTGATGAGCCTCCTATCTCGCCGCCGGCGGCGGTGGATTCAAAGCTGATCATGAGATAATATTAAAATTATGTTAAGTTGCTCTTTGAGATAGGTACGAACCTATAAGATTACATAATTATAATACATTTCTTTTCTGTATTCATAAAAAAATATTATTAAAAAAATATCATCTTTTCTACGCCGCGCGCGCCGTAGCGAACTGCTACGCTGGCGTAGCAAATGCTACGTATCGTTTTTTGGTCAGTGCATCCCATGTGTATAATAATTATTTATTTCTGCGTATCCGTTTGTGTAAGAATAGTATTTTTTATTTAGAAACAAAATACAACCCACAGGCATTAACAACCCAAAGAACGGTTCACGCTTTATTCATACAAAAATGGAAATCCAAACAAAAGGAAAGTCAAATAATGAGTATATTTACGTATACAAATATGAACATTGATATGTACGTGAGAATCTCTGCCATATCCCTTTATCCTCGTAAATCTGGCACAATAATACAATCGGTATACCGGTAATACGAATTACGAAATCAATTCCATTTAGGCAGGTAATCGTCAGGGAAGCAATTTTGCGTGATGTATTGATTCGAGGTCATCCGATTCGAACTGTGTGGATACGAAATGAAACTTACGAGTAGATACAGTTTATTGTTGGCTGACGAGGGTCGACAAGTGTGTAAAACAATTTGCCGAGTGAGTTAATTTAGAAGACGTTAGGTACGTAGAAGAATTCTGTGCAGACAATAAAACTAATTAAACTGGCGTGAAGGTGTTGTTTAACATTTTACATTTTTATTATTTTAAACAACTTTATTATCTCGTAAATTTAATTCATATTTAAATTAAATATTATAACACTTCTGAATAAATATTAGATTTAAGCAACTTTAAATTTTTCACAGCACCGTGATATTAAAATAACCAGACTCAAGCGTATAAATGTCGTTCTCGAAAGGCTCCAATGATATCAGTTTCGACGCTATAATGTTACAAAATATAGATACGGCGAACTAAAAGCGAGATAGCTTGCTGAATCCCCGCGTTAATAAATAACTACCGAATGAAAAGTTATATCAGAACCACATTTCGTACATAAATAACGATTTCTCGCCAAAGTTCTACGTGCATGAAACTCGTGGTTAAATATAATATATACGTACCTACCTATGTAACTTGTCAATATGTATTAACGCTACCTCCCTCCATGGTGTTCTACCTCAGTAAAACACAAAGCTACTCCGCAAAAATTGTTCAATAGATAACCAAATTAGTCGATGAATACAAACCAACGACTATTTACTAGTTCTTTGCTCCTTTGAAGAAGCCAGGACGGTCGCTCTTTTCAGTTCTTCGATTTAAATCGAAAAAAGTAACAGGTAGGTATCACATTCAAGAAAATATCGACATTCATAGAAATTGCGACCTTAAAAATCTATATCTATACTTATAATAAATCTGTAGAAGTGAAAATTCTGTACATTGAAAATATCAAAAAAATAAATGGCAGGGGGTGTTACTAGACCGACACCGAACCCAAAAATGTGATTAAAAAAATTTTTGTCTGTCTGTCTGTCTGTCTGTCTGTTTGTTCAGGCATCACGCAAAAACTACCGGTTCGATTACGTTGAAACTTGGTATAATTATTCTTTAATATCCTGGGCACCACACTGGGTACTTTTTATCCCGGAAAAGTATATACAATAAAAAACAAACTTAATTTTGCGGTTCGATCCCTAGACCCGATTACTGCACCAACCGCAAATAATAAGTTTGTCGTAGGTTAAGTCACCCGCAATGGAGTTCATTTTTATTCCTTTTAGTTTTTAGAGTTATTTAGGTTTATTTTTATATAAGTTGTAGGTATAGATTTTAATTTTAAAGTATAGGTAGTATATTTGATAGTGTACGTAGTGACCGTAGGTTATTTTATAATACTGTTAGGTAGGATTAGTCATTCGTATAGATATTAGTTTTTAGGGATTTTGCTTATTTATTGAGTTTAGATTAGTTATCATCAGAAATAGGTTTATTTAGGTAGGTATTTAATTTTCTGTTATTGAGTTTTTTTTTTAATTAGGTAGGTACTTAGGTAAAGATATCATATAGGTACCCTCTTAATCACCACTAATGAGACACAATTAGTTTTCTATTGTAATTAGCCACAAAGGGCCCGCGAGATAGATGGCATTCTGGGGAAGCACATAGGTACATTTTATCCTGTTAGCACATTCCCGTGGGATAATTTCCGACATCCACGCGGGCGAAGCCGCGGGCAGAAGCTAGTTCCAAATATAAACGTGGTGGCAGGGAACAAAGACCAAATCGCATTAAACTACGAATACACCTAAAACAGCAAAAGAATATTCAGCCAAAACTGTAAAAAATGAATTCTAAAGTAAGTTCGTTTCGTTTACCTAGGAACAAACGTTTAGCGATAAGGCTCCATGTATATTATACGAAACAACGACTTTTGTCAATCTTATGACTATTGTAAAAATACTAAAAGAAAAAAAATGAATGCAATGAATTGGTATTCCGGTTCTATTTCAACGCCATTTTTCGCGTCACTTTGTCGATGGAGCTTTGTGAAGTGTAATGCTTTAATGTATTCTAATGGTGTTTTCACTTCATCTACATTTCCGTTTTCTCAACGCAACAATGATTTGATGCATTCTACATTGTATATGAGCAAAGAAATCTTAAAGTAGTGAGGCTACTGAATATTTGTGTAGTACAACACGCAAATACAAACTTCATTGTACAGTTGTCGATGTTCACATACAGCGGCACACAGTTCCCCTCGCGCGGCTACACATCCGACTGAACACAATGTGACTTACTGCACAGTGTGCACCGGACTTGAAGCTATTAGGACGAAGGAGAAGCTCACAGAATAAATCTGAGACACACCCTTTTAACATACGTCTTTGTTGTCACGTGTACAACGTAGAAATATTTTCGGAATTCTTTTCAGCGTCACCCGACATTACGCCGGGATCGGAGCCTTGAGGACAATGGAGTAGTTATAACTCGCGTCATGGATTCAGTGGACTGTGAAACAGACCCTCATTATTGCGTTATCAGTCTAGTGGGACCCGGCACCGCCATGCGGGTCAATCATACAATGCGGATTCAAGTATAATAGTGTCTTGCCCAAAATATTTTGAGGAAAAAATATCGTCCGACTGAACAACGCGATATCCAATACGTGGTTTGATTGTCTTCCTAACAAATTACTGCGTCTACAAAGACAAACAACCCAAGCATACAAACATTTGCGTAACAGATATTTCGGGGTTAATTTATGCTTTTATCTTTAGCCGTGTTTTCTTTAATACATTTTTTTAGAGACGGATGGAAGAATGGCGTATTGTCTTGAACTAAATTAATTAATATTGTTTTAACTAATGCTGAGTCCTAACACTAGTAAGCCTTGAGTTTGAAAAGCGTGTTCAGTATAATGATTACTCAATAGAACCCAACAGCTAATGTCAACGTAATTTTTGAACTAGTTACTATACAGAGTGGCAGAAAAAAAACTGTTGTTTCATTTAAAAGTGCAATACCTACGCGGTCAAAATGTAAGGAACAGCAAATTATTGTTTTTTTTTTTTGATAACCTACTAAAAATGTCGACGGTGTAAAATCATGTGCTGAATTCACGGTTACAGTTTGCGCGTCGGGTACTGTCTCGTGAACTTGTAAACTGCCCTAGAATGTTTGCCTATTTAACCTAATCGTGTCTGTGCGAGAAATGGGATCACTAGTAGTGCAATCACTGGTTTTCAAACTCGCGATGTCTCGATTAGCAAACCGATAGCCGAGCTACTAGTAGATAGTTAGGTACTTTGATTGAACACGAACAGCAATTAGCAGGCGTATTTCTGAGTATTTCTTTCCATTAATTAAATAACAAATCACGTAATATTTCGACTTACCGTCTACTAATAACTGGGACCGTTATCTTGTGATTAATGGTAATCTAGCAACGTTTCTACAAAATACGTAACACAGATTGTACGTAAACGTGACTGTACCAGACAATACCTCCGATAAACCCATTAATTACATCATTATTTTAGTTCATCGTTAATTGTTTTTGTTAAGGGTTCAAGTTTTGGTAATTTCTTGTAATAAAATTAAAAATAATCTTGCTTTTTTAACTTGTTAGGAGTAATTTACAATTGTATTTGTTTGAAACTTTTCGATCCACTCCTTTTATTATAATGGAAAACGTCTTTTGCCGCATACCCACTGCCTGCTTCAAAGATCATTAAAAATACTGCTTGTTGGGTGGTATTGATGGTGAAATACGCTGCTACTCATTATCATTAAAATGAGCTCCTATTTGTATCATATGGTACCGTAAACTATTGACTGCTCGCAGTGTCTGCCCTCTATAGGTGCGAAATAAGGGCTGGGCAAACGCATACAGCTGCACGCCTTCGCTTAGCCCTTCGGGTAATAAAGATGTGATGTTTTGTTATGTATACTACTGAACATTGACCTTCTTACGACCTATAGGTATAGGGTGTTATTTGCAGGACAACTGATGACCGTCTTCTTGATAAATTGGTGTTATTTAGGTCTCTATAACAGCAGACAAGTTGGGATTTATTGTTAATGATAACTTGAGATACTACGGACATATAGTGACTTTATTGGTGATGTTATGCAGAAAGGTCAGGTGCGTAGTACTCGCAACCGGCGGGCGTATATGACCAGATGTATTAACGTAGACGAGGCAAAAGAAGTATGTAAGGATCGTAGCCGGTGAAGTTCTGTAGTTTCTGCATACCCCCATGGGAAGAAGGCGTAAATTGATGTATGTATGTCTGGTAACTTGTGAACCACTGTATGTGGTATAATTAATAAACATTAACTTTACAAGCTATTTTATATAGCTACCGACACTATTACAAGTTACAAGGGTATTATTTTCATATAACAAGTGTGGGTACATGGATAATTTAATGAATGGAACGCAGAATAAATGAGGCTGTAAAATACCGTATTATCTCGGTCAACCGAACGGGGGACTTTCCCGTTATGTGGCGAGTGTGCGTATAAGCTGTGACGTCACTCCATGAGACATCATTACAGCAATGAACAGCGATTGTACAGAAGATATCGATTAATTAAAAAAAACTATACAATAAATAGGTATATTGTAACAAAGGTAGGTTGAATGATTTATTTTGAGAAAGCATTAAACTGACGCAAGCTTATAACGATCATTCTCAGAACGGCCACTGTTCTTGTAGAAACTAGATTTTGCCTTAAGAGCGCGCCTAAAGCCAGTAAAATTTTAGAAGAGAAAAAAAACAAACGTAGTATGCGTCAAAACTATTATATCGTAATAAATCCAAAACTAAAAGGAATTACATAAAATGCATAAGCACAGCCTATACTCTTGTATAAATATAATTAATTATCAAATTTTTGTCGCAGTAGGCTAATGCCTGCATTAGCCTATTGCATATTTTTCCGTTTTGTACTCAATACGGTAATCCGTATTGAGTACAAAACGGAAAAATATGAGAATTAGAGGTTACTTCGTGATTTTTTTCTATCGAGGAAATGTTATTATTTCATGTTTTTGATCAAACTGAACCCTCGAAATATCATGTAGTTATTCATACATTTTTATTTTAAGATTTGGTCCGGAATTTTTCATGTAAAATCTAATATAAGATTGGTAATTTTGCTTTATACGCGCTCTTAAATCTCGGACCTACATAGATAAAATCCCACCCAGTAATGAAATATTAATAATACTTTTATTTTTAAACAAGATAATATACATAATATATATGCTGAAAGGCTAGGGCTGATTTTGCATTCGACCGATAATTTTTATTCGTGGAATAAGATTGACGTCTAACAGTTTTTGTATAGAAGAAGTCTCAAAAATTACAAATTGTTCCTCCGATAAAATTATCTGGCGTTGGAAGAATCAGCCCTAATCTATAAATCAAGTATTTACGTAGTAAGTTTTTATTTACATTTTAATTTTAATTAATTATTTTTTAGCTTGAGTACGTATGTATAGTTTTTATTATATTTGATGGTATATTGGAGTGGCTAGCTGACATATGGCAAATAATTTAATTTTATGATCTGTGTCATGTAATGTTAATTACTTAACATAGGTATCTATAGTCCATTTATAATAGCATTAGAAAAAAGAGGCTCGTAGAAGCAGGAATGCAAAACATTTTATTTCAAAGTTATGATAAAACAATTTTAAGGGAGATGCTTAAATTCTAATTTTCTTGCGTTTTTTGCAATTTCCAGGTCGGTGTAAGGTTGTATCTTAATAAAAATAATATGATGCGCAACAATAAGAAATATGTAGGCAATAATACAATTTTAACCTTAAAAATCATCAATACATCCCTTTAAATTAGAATTGCTCCGAATTCGTATGATTTCGCGGGCTACTGCAGCGCATCCACCTTAATTAAAATAAAATTCGGTAGAATTATAGTGAAACGAATAACGTTCCAAGTATTGTTCATCCCTGCTTCTTTTAGGTTTTTAGCATTGACACTGTAATTTTAAATTGGAGTTATATAATATAAATAAATTAAAGCCACATAATTTCATAAGATAAATAGTTAAAATGGTTACAATTAAGTGTGACAGCTGCTGTAAAAATAGATCATAATAAATTCGGCGTCTATCATAATGTAACAATGTTTATTGTATTTTTGTTACAAAGTGTGCATTAAAAATAACCTTTTTTAACTTCTTTCTAATGCTATTGTAAATGGACTATAGTATTGTATAAAATAAAGTATTTTCTAACGGGGTTAAATATAATGACCACCATAAAATGCTTTGATACCCTTAGTTCTTGCACTTCAAATTGTATTCGAACACCAAATGTAGTAAATGATCACTAAATCTTTGCGAGCAAATTATGCGCTATTTCTGCCTAAATAAACCACTATGATTGCCAGAAAATGTAGGTTTATTACCAAATAAAGTATTATGATGCCATATTAAGTTATGTCTCCGGCTTGCTGCAAACTAGATAAACGAGGTTAATTAAAAAAAAATTGTTAGGTTACGTTAAAATTGTGACCTCCTACGCACGAGCTGAGCGAGCGTAGCGAGCGGTGCCGCGGTAGCGGCCTGCGAGTGCCAGAAACGACTAGATTGTATAGGAAAAAAATATGGAAAAAAAGAGATTATTTTTTGTAGGCTGTCGGGAACCGAACTGATTTGTTTGGAGTCATTTTGCTTAAATAGGATAGCGAGATGTTAAAACTTTGACATAACCCAATCAAACACACTATAATTATAGTGTATACTGCTCTTACTTACCTTTAACCATGTATTATTCAATATCTTGTTCCGACTATGGAGAGCGGCTGCATAGTCATGCACCCTCAGCTCGTACATTAATATAATTAATTACTTATTGAAGGTACTTAGAGCTCGCGTTCCTTTGGTACAAAACCTCCTTTACTGTTCTACCAGGAATATTATCAATTAATTAAATACCTGCGCTATGGACTGAATAGTTCGAAACTAGGACGATGTTCCAGGAATGAATGAAAGGCTATAGAAATATGCTGCACAATACTATTGGAATTATGCGTTGGTATATTTCTATGTTCTGACCGCACATCAGTGGTAACAAAACTAGTATAAGTAGGCCGCTTATTATATGGAAACTTTGTACTGCGCTAGGCCAGCTCAGGCTCAAAGCGTTACTACCAAACGTGCGGTCAACTGTTCAATGATAATGAAAGGTATTTGAATGACGATATTGTTATCTGTAAGGATAGTAGCTGGTGACGTTCTGTAGTTTCTGCCTTCCCCCATGGGAAGCTGGCGTGAAGGCTTGATGTATATAAATTATCTATAATATATGTATTTACATAGTAGATGAGAGAGAGAGACATGAGATTTATTTTCATTTTTTTTTTACATCTATTCTTTTAATGACTGTCCCTCTTTCAACTTCTGGCCATGTACTATATTTTATGTCACGCGGCCGAGTGTTATGATTTCTAACTCTAAAACAGGTTTTTAATCTAAACATGCAGAACTTTACAGACTTTCAACTTTCGGATCCTTAAGCTCATCCCTGGACAACCTACCTCTTGCAACTGTTGTTCTAAGACTGGCTTTGTATTATTTTATCACATTATAAGTTCGCCCACCTTCATAACGGACAAAACAAGCAACTTTCAATGAAGATTAAACGTTGGTCGACTAACTCCTCAGTTTTCCTACAACTTCCACTCATATCACTTGAAGAATAAAAACTTCTTAAAACTAGAAGCAGTGGTCGGATACACTGTCTAAGATAAATAAACCCAAGTCACTCTTGTGTTTCTAAGAGGATAAGTTTATAAATGCCATAAGTTGGAAACCAATACGATGACCCACCTGATGGAAAATGGTAAACGAAATGGACCCGCAACTAAGTGCTCATACACACGAGCGACACGCGTCAACGGCAGAGGCATCTGCAGCCATCGACAACATGCTGCTCGTGTATATAAGCCCCGTACTCAAATACATGCGCGGCACGTTGTCGACGGCAGCAGTCGACGCGTATCGACTGCAGTTGCCTTTGCGGTTGACGCATTCCGCTCGTGTGTATGCCCACTTGGGCTGTCGAGTAATGCGTTGGCAAACTTAAAGAAATGGCAAAATGTCTCACGAACCTAGAAATTCATAGATGTGTCTTGTTCCAAAGTTTTAGTATCCTATGGGAATCAGAAATCAAAAATGCTTTTAAAATCTTCAAGACTTTCACTTCAATGTTTGGTAGAAATAAAATAAGTAAGAAGAAGAACCAGACAAGTTACACCCCTTTTTAGGGTTCCGTACGTCCGAATGAAGAAGCACTAGGGGCTCGTGGCTATATATTAACTGCCCGACGGGTACGATTTAAATAACTTTATTTTCACTGACATGAGAACAATAAATCTTATTACTAATTATATTATTCAATACGGGAAGAAGAAAACAAAAAAAAAACAGAAAAGTAGGTTTGATCTTTGTCAAAAAAAGCGAGTTCACTGCATTCCTAAGATCTTTTAACTTGGGCCACCGCCTTAGGAGCCCAAGTTAAAAGATGTTGCTGTTTTAAACCAAAATAAACACAACACAATTAATATAGCGTTTCGTCGTTGTAAATAAAAGAAAATACTTTCTTTTTGAATACGTTGAGTGAAGTCGCTTCTTTTACATCCTTGGGAAGTTTATTATAGAGTTGTGCTCCCCCATAGGCTAAATTGTTTTTGCCGTAGTTAGTTCTTACTCTAGACAATACCAGAGCGGCAATTCTCGTAATTTTAAGAACGTTCACAGTCTGATCTCAGTCTCAATCTGTCAAAAAATACTTCTAATTTCCCTACATTTTGACAAGTTTTTGACATTTGTTTGTCGCCGAGATGAGACTGCGACTAGATTTAGAACGTTTTAAATTACGAGAATTGGCCTTCAGGTGACAAGCTCGACGAGATGAGTATTTGCTTATTTCACCTTCTGTTGTAAATGTAATACGTGAGTAGTTTTTAAAGTTTGTGAATAATTTCGTAGATAAGTATGCATGTGTTATATATACAAAGTTGTTTGATGTTTAATAGTTTGGTCTCTTTGTAAATAGTTTTTGATGGTGTTAAGAAATCATAATTGTGTAGTATTTTGATTATTTTATTTTGAAGAATTTGGATTGGCTTTAGACTAGTTTTAGATGCGTTACCCCATATTTCGATAAGATATAATAAGTGAGGCTTAACAAGGGAGTTGTATATTACTAGCCGAACTTTTTTTGGAATACATGTAACAATTTTATGCAGTGAGCCCACCAATGATGAAAGTTTGCTTTTAATATGTTGAAGGTGTGCTTTCCATGTCAAATTGCTATCAAGAGTTAGTCCGAGGTATTTTTCTTGATCAGTCCTTTTCAGTATGTCTCAGTTAATGCTTAGATTAGGGTAGTTAAGGAGCTTTTTATTTTTTGCACAAAATATTATATATGAGGTTTTGGAGGCGTTAATAGTTAAAAGATTGCAGTGGTACCAATTCTGTAGTATATTTAAATCATCTTGGGCATTTTTTGTGATATCATTTATGTTGTCTCCAAAATAAAATAGGCATATATATCGTCTGCATTAAAGGCAAGGTGACCTTGTAAACCTGCTTGGTGTATGTTGTTTACATACACTATGAATAATAAGGGACCCAAAATTGAACTTTGCGGTACGACGGATTTTAAGGGTTTTGACGTGCTTTGGTAAGTACCGATTTTTACAATCTGATATCGATCACTTGTATAGGAATTTAGCATTTTATAAGCGGTTCCAGTTATACCAATACTTTCCAACTTTTGTAATAGAAGTGTGTGACTGACTGTATCAAACGCCTTCTTTAGATCAATAAAGACTCCTAGTGCTACATGTTTTTGGTCAATCTTTGTTTTTATTGTAGTTATCAAGTCAATAGTTGCGCCAAGGGTGGTAGATTTGGGTCGGAAGCCATATCGTTTATCGTATAAGAAGTTAATTTCAGTCAAGTATTTGTCTAACCTTTTAAAAATGTTTTTTTCTAATATTTTAGACAGTATTGGTAGGACTGAAACTGGACGATAATTCCCGGGATTTGATTTGGTACTAGCTTTGTAAATTGGGGTGACTTTAGCTATTTATAATTTTCTGGAAAGATTCCGTCAATTAAAAGTTGGTTGAGGCAATCTCATAGATTTTGAAGAATTAGGTTTTTTATGCATTTCAGTACCTTGGTACTAATACCATCAATTCCTGTGCTTGTATTGGGATCCTCAAGTCGTCTATAATTTTAGCTACCTCAGAAGCTGTGCATTGTTCAAATTGAGATAGTTCACAATGTCCAGTGTGCTGGTTAAGGTTCGGTAAGGTGAATAAATTTTTGTTGTGTGTACATGGTATTTGGCTTGCTAGTTATGTCCCTATATTTGCAAAGAAACCGTTAAAAATTTCACATATCTCAACGGGATCTGTAGCCATGCTACCATTTTCGGTTTTTAGTTTTGGGAAAGCACAACTGCGGACAACGTTATTGTTTGAGAGGGTATTTATTAGTGTCCACATTTTTTTGGGTTTCGTTTCACATTTATTGAATTCTCCATAAAAATATACTTCCCTTGTACTCTTGATTAAGCTTGCGACATTGTCTCTTTTAGCTTTAAATTCTGCTTCTAGGTTGCTGTTTTCATGGTCGTGTTTTAGTTTGTTCCATAACGTATTCCTTCCATTAATTCCATTAATTAATTGTCTGTTAATCCATTCCTTTTGTGGCTGATTTAATACTTTGTACTTCTCTATTTTGGTTTCGGTAATAGTTCTTTTTATACACTCACTAGCTTCTGCCCGCGGCTTCGCCCGCGTGGATGTCGGAAATTATCCCACGGGAACGTGCTAACAGGATAAAATGTACCTATGTGCTTCCCCAGGATGCCATCTATCTCTATGCCAAATCAGAAGTTCAGTGGTTTACGCGTGAAAATGTAACATACAGTTTCAACTTCAAATCCTCCCCTTATAAACTGAATTACCCCTTTTTGTCCCGTCAGTGGTAAATTTTCGACAACTTTACATACTCCTACTTATTATTAATTATTTTCTGTCAAAAGTATCAATACTGAGTTTCGACTTACTCGGACCGCGCATTCAATTTCTTCCACACAAACTTAACACCCCAATCTATATCCCTCTTTGTGGGGTAGTTTTGAAAAACTTATAATGATAAACTTTATTACTTAGGGAAGTATTCTTGCCAAGTTTCTAGTTTATTAACTAAATGAAGAAGATTTTTCATATAAACTGTATCCCCGCTTTTCACCCCCACAGGGGTGGAATTTTAAAAAAATCGTTTGGGATGTATTCATAACTTGACTCAAAGATTATTTATACTAATTTTCGAGTTAATCAAGCCTTGCAGTAAAATCCTCCCCTGAAAAATTGACTACCCCATTTCAGCCCGTCAGGGGTAGATTTTCAAAAAACCCTGATACACATTATTCTTTGCTTTCAATATTAAGTATAAATACTGAGTTTCGAGTAAATCGGACTGCCCGCTAAAATTCTTCCATACAAACTTTGAAACCCCCCAATCTCTTATTAGGGTGTAGTTTAGAAGAAAAAAAAACTGACAATCTTCATAATTTATTTTGGTAAGTATTCGTGCCAAGTTTCAAGTTTATTAACCCAAGGAATAAGATTTTTCATACAAACGGATTCCCCCCTTTTCACCCTCTTAGGGGTGGAATTTCGAAAAATCCTTTCTTAGTGGATGCCTACTCTTCACGAAGAACACACCCTCCAAATTTCATGTCTCTAGGACCAGCGGTGTAGGCTGCGCGTTGATCTATCAGTCAGTCAGTCAGGACTTTGAATTTTATTTAGACAGATGTAAGTTGTAATAGTCATTGAACTTATCACCAAAGTTTGACAATGCAATCATTGCGTACAATTTCTCACAATCTGTGAACTCGGGCCGTATTTTTTGTTTCTGCGGAGGTAATACTCGTTTTAGTTCCATGTAGATATTCTTGTGATCTGACAATGATGAGTCGAGACGGGTTGATCGAAGGTAACATCCATTACATATACAGACCCCTCCGTGCCTCGGAAAGCACGTTAAGTCGTTAGTCCCGGCTGTCATTCGTAAATCTCTGACAGTCGTTACGGGTAGTAACCCAAAAGTCTGACAACCAGTCTTGCCAAGGGGTATCGTGTTACCCAGTAACTGGGTTGTGGAGGTCAGATAGGCAGTGGTGCCATGTAAAATACTGGTATTCAGCTGCATCCGGTTAGACTGGAAGCCCCATCACAGCTGGAAAAAGGCTAGGAAGTTTGTTTGACGAAATTAAACCCTTACAGGATTATTCGTGTGTCTGTCTCTCCGTCTGTCACAGCCAACTCGCTTCAAATCTAATGGGCCGATAAGTTAACACGGCACATTGTTAATGTAAAAATGAATAAATTTTGAACATGGAAGTCGCTTTTGGGAGGCCAATAACAAAAAAAAAAAACAGATTTGCAAACGTTACCGTATGACATATCAATGCTTACTGTGAGGGTATCAAATCTATTTATTTATTTATCACATGACATGTTTCCTTTGCCTTTATTATAAATAGATTTAAAGTTATTTTTCGTTACGTCACCCGAGTATTATCTGTGCGACCTTTTTATTCCTTTTAGTGTTTAGAGTTATTTAGGTTTAATTTTATAAGTCGTAGGTATAGATTTTAATTTTATAGTATTTGTGTCTCATTAGTGGTGATTAAGAGGGTACCTATATGATATCTTTACCTACCTAATTAAAAAAAAATACCCTACCTAAATAAACCTATTTCTGATGATAACTAATCTAAACTCAATAAATAAGCAAAATCCCTAAAAACTAATATCTATACGAATGACTAATCCTACCTAACAGTATTATAAAATAACCTACGGTCACTACGTACACTAACAAATATACTACCTATACTATAAAATTAAAATCTATACCTACGACTTATAAAATTAAACCTAAATAACTCTAAACACTAAAAGGAATAAAAAGGTCGCACAGATAATACTCGGGTGACGTAACCTTCGACAAACTTATTATTTGCGGTTGGTACAGTAATCGGTCTAGGGATCGAACCGCAAAATTAAGTTTGTTTTTTATTGTATATACTATTCCGGGATAAAAAGTACCCAGTGTGGTGCCCAGGATATTAAAGAATAATTATACCAAGTTTCATCGTAATCGAACCGGTAGTTT
Source organism: Apamea anceps (assembly GCA_951799955.1). NCBI lineage: Eukaryota > Metazoa > Arthropoda > Insecta > Lepidoptera > Noctuidae > Apamea > Apamea anceps. The sequence continues at coordinate 10,164,513 of OX637505.1, read as the reverse complement.
TTGCGTGATGCCTGAACAAACAGACAGACAGACAGACAGACAAAAATTTTTGTAATCACATTTTTGGGTTCGGTGTCGGTCTAGTAACACCCCCTGCCATTTATTTTTTTGATATTTTCAATGTACAGAATTTTCACTTCTACAGATTTATTATAAGTATATAGATTATTATATTCCTACAATTTTCGTACAAAATGTTTACGTAAGCCAGTTTTACATTGGAGGACCTTAACGGCTCAGTGGCCATAATTTCGTCGGCTGCCGCCGGTACCCCGTCCCTCGAAGGTGTCACGAAGGGACAGGGGTGCGTAGCAGCACGGTTCGGAGAGATTGTGGTAGCGGGCGTCTACTTCTCTCCGAGCCGAACTCTCGCTGAGTTCCAGAACTCTTTAACAGAGTTGAGTGTCGTCGTCGCCAGAAGCCATCCTTCCTCCGTGCTAGTGCTCGGGGACTTCAACGCCAAGAATGTGGCCTGGGGTTCCCGTTGCACGGATGTGCGGGGCAGGATGGTGGAGGACTGGGCTCTGGAAACAGGCCTGGTCGCCGTGAATCGGGGTTCTGTCCCTACGTGTGTGCGGATGCGGGGCGAGTCGGTAGTGGACATCACGTTCGCCAGCCCCGCTCTGTCACAGCGTGTCATTGACTGGCGCGTCATGGAGGAGGTGGAGACCTACTCCGACCATCGGTATATCCGATTTGATGTCTCCACCCAGACCTCTAGCGCGCTGGTCCGACAGGCCCCGAGTGGTCCGCGTTGGGCGCTGAAGCAGCTGGACCGGGAGCTCCTCCTGGAAGCCTCGATCGTGCAGGCCTGGGTGTCTTCACCGGACAGGCCTGCTGATATCGACGATGAGGCGGAGTGGTTCCGGGAGGCCATGTCCGAGATATGTGACGTGGCAATGCCCCGAGTCCGGCCAGGATGCGCCCGACGCCGGGTGTACTGGTGGTCGCAGGAGGTGGAGGCGTTGCGCAAGGCGTGCGTTGACGCGCGACACCGGTACACCAGGCACCGCAGGCTCCGCATCCGCCCTCCGGATGCGGAAGCCACAGAGGCGGAGCTGTACGAGGGGTACAGAGCGGCGAAGACCGCCCTCCGAGAGGCTGTCCAGCGGGCCAAGGATGCGGCCCGCGAGGAGATGCTGGAGACTCTGAACAGAGATCCATGGGGGCGCCCTTACAAAATGGTGCGGAATAAACTCCGCACCTGGGCCCCCCCGCTGACTCAGAGTCTCCGCCCACAGCTGGTGGAGGAGGTGGTGAGCGCTCTGTTCCCTTCGCGGGGGGAGCATACTCCCCCGCCTATGGCTCCGCCACAGGCGGTGCCCGAAGCGGACCACGCGGACGACGACGACGACACCCCTGAAGTGACCGGGGTAGATCTGAGAGCGGCGGTAGGCAGGCTGAAGGCCAAGAACACCGCCCCAGGACCCGACGGCTTGCCGGGTAAAGCCTGGGTCCTGGCCTCGACGGCTCTCGGGCCTCGACTGGAGGCGCTCTTAAGCGCATGCATGGAGAGAGGCCAGTTTCCGCTCCGTTGGAAGACGGGGAAGCTGGTCCTCATTCAGAAGCCAGGGCGCCCTGCGGACTCTCCGTCCGCATACCGGCCCATAGTGCTGCTCGACGAGGTCGGCAAGCTCTTCGAGAGAGTAATTGCGGGCCGCCTCGTCGGGCACCTGGTGGGGACTGGGCCGGATCTTGCGGATTGCCAGTTTGGCTTCCGCAAGGGGCGCTCGACGGTGGACGCCATCATGCGCGTGAGAGCCCTCACGACGGGGGACGCGGTGTCCCGGGGTGGGGTGGTCGTGGCGGTGTCACTCGACATCGCCAACGCGTTCAACACCCTGCCCTGGAGCTGCATTGGGGAGGCACTCCGGTATCACCGGGTGCCGACCTACCTCCGTCGAGTAGTCGGGGCGTATCTGACGGATAGAGCCGTCATCTACCCCGGTCGCGACGGGAACTGGAACCGGCGAGAGATGTCGTGCGGTGTCCCACAGGGATCGGTTCTGGGGCCGCTCCTGTGGGACATCGGTTACGACTGGGTGCTGCGGGCCGACCTCCCTGAAGGCGTCAGCGTAGTTTGCTACGCTGACGACACGCTGGTCCTGGCGCAGGGGAGGTCGCATCAGGCGGCGGCCGACGCGATGACACGCGGGGTTGCGATAGTCGTGGAAAGGATCCGGCGGTTGGGTCTCGAGGTGGCATTGCACAAGTCCGAGGCCATGTCCTTTCATGGGCCTCGGTACGGGCCACCTCCAGGATCCCAACTAGTGGTAGGAGGGGTTCACATCGGCGTCGAGACCACGATGAGGTACCTGGGTCTCGTCCTCGACAGCCGATGGAACTTCGTCGAGCACTTCCGACGTTTGGCCCCCAAACTGGAACGGGCCGGGGCCGCCCTAAAGCGGCTCTTGCCCAACCTGAGGGGGCCAAACGCCTCCTGCCGGAGGCTTTACGCGGGGGTCGTGCGGTCCATGGCCCTATATGGGGCCCCGGTATGGGCGCGTTCACTGCGGCTACGAGCCGCACACTACCTGAACGCGCCCCAAAAGGTGGTAGCCATCAGGCTAATCCGGGGCTACCGCACGATCTCGGGCGAGGCAGCAAGCCTCCTTGCCGGACTGCCGCCATGGGATCTGGAGGCGATAGTGCTCGCGCGCCTGTATGATTGGCGCGCGGAGGCACTACGCCGGGGGGAAACTCCGCATCCGCGGCAAACCGCGGCGGAGCGGACGAACCTCCGGCGCGATCTCATGGCGGCATGGAAGGAGCGACTATCGCAACCCAGCGCAGGGCACGCCACGATAGCGGCGGTAAGACCCCTCTTTGAGGAGTGGCTAGAGAGACGTCACGGCGTTCTCACCTACCGCCTGACGCAGGTCCTCTCCGGACACGGATGTTTCGGGAGGTTCCTGCACATAATCAGGCGGGAGGAGACGCCCGGGTGTCACCACTGTCAGGATCGCCCAGAGGACACGGTGGAGCACACGGTGGAGGTCTGCCCTGCTTGGGCAGAGCACCGCCGTGTCCTCGTAGAGGCGATCGGCAGCGGCGGCGACCTCTCGCGTCCGGCCCTGGTTCAAGCCATGGTCCGGGGCGAGAGGGAGTGGGAGGCAGTCACCTCCTTCTGCGAAGCAGTCATGCTAGCGAAGGAGGTGGCGGGGTGGGCGAGAGAACGCGCCTTGCGCACCTCACGCCTCAGCCGCCGCGGGAGACGCTCCGGGCGTCGGGAGCCGCGTGACGACTCCCGGCCACCGTAGGCGCGGGCCTGCGGGCGGTGAGTAATGGGTAACTCACCGTCCGATCAGGACCAGGCCCGTGCCGGACGGCGTGTTGTGTTCCACGCGCGCCTCAAAGAGATGTCAGCATGAGTGACGGGGCCCCATAGGGCCGAAGCCTGCCAGGGTAGCGGGATTGTCCGAAAGGGTTACCGCTGCCCTGGAACATAAAGGGCTAAGGAAGGAACACGGGTGGGTTTTAGTCAGTAAGAGTCTGACACTCCCTCCTGCTCCACCCAGAGCGGGAGGAGTCATTTGATGATTTCCCATCCTCAAAAAAAAAAAAAAAAAAAAAAAAAAGCCAGTTTTACATGGTATGGAGCTAAATGAATATAATAATTTAATAATAACATGGAAACAAAATGGCTAGAACCTTTCCAGGTATACAATTATTAAATAGCTAGAAACATAAATCTAATACTTATACTCATTGTTCTGTTTATTTATTTCATTAACAATTTTTACATTGTATCGAAATGTATTACATCCTACATGAGTGACAAATTTTAAAACAATCTTCGTAGGTCGTTAAACAATTCAAAATCCAAAAGCCACTGATATGTAGTTATATAAAAACTAAATTAAATTAAATTCAATATATCGATACAAATGTCAAGAGAGAAAATATAAAAAATCTAGTGATACACATCACTGAGAAACTCGTCAAGTATTTATAGCATTTTTCTATTAGGAAGGACTTTAGCTGGTTCTTAAACTGACTTAAATTATAAATGGATTTTAATTCTAAAGGTAGTTTATTAAATAATTTAATTGACTGATAGCTTGCAGCATGACTAAATACTTTCAAATGCGGTTGAATCGCATATTGTAGGTTCTTGCGCCTCTTAGCTTCCCGCTTATTTATTTTCTCTAGTGTTTCGAAATTTTGTAGTTTTTTCATGAGGTCTATGAGTAGAACTAATATATACAAGCAAGGGATGTTAGTATCTGTAGTTCTTTAAAGTACTCCTTACATGATATCCATTGGGGAATTCTCACCATGGTTCTTATGGCCCTTTTTAGGGTTCCGTAGTCAATTAGGAACCCTTATAGTTTCGCCATGTCTGTCTGTCCGTCCTCGCTTAATCTCTGTGACCGATAGCACTAGAAAGCTGAAATTTGGTACCAATATGTATATCAATCACGCCGACAAAGTGGTAAAATAAAAATTGGAAAAAAATGTTTTATTAGGGTAGCCCCCCTATATGTAAAGTGGGAAGTGATTTTTTTTTATTTCAACCCCAACGTGTGATATATTGTTGGAAAAGTATTTAAAAATGAATAGGGGTTTACTAAAATCCTTTTTTGATAATGTCAATAATTTCGGAAATAATCGCTCCAAAAGTAAAAAACAATGTGTGTGTGTGTGTGTGTGTCCCTCTAACTTTTGAACCATAAGGTTAGAAAATATGAAAAAAATCTGAAAAGTAGAACTTTTTAAGGACTTTCTAGGAAAATTATTTTGAACTTGATGGAAACAACAGTTTTTGTCCAAAAAAGACAAAAAGTTGTACAAAATAATTTCTGGACCAAGTTTGTAGTATAATCGTATATGCAAGCATTTTTTTTAACTTCGTTTACATATTTTTTTTAGTTATCACCGTCTTTTGTGGGCCCGTTTTTAGTGTTCCGTAATTATTAGAGTTCCGTAACAAATAGCCTTTTTTAAGTTGGGTTACCACTATGTTCGCGCTCCAGCAGCGCTCCGCGCTCCTGCAACTGCTCCAATGGATACGTCGCGCGCACTTCTACATGCGCTCCCCTTTGACACACTGCGCTCCCCTTTGTGTTCGCTCTAAAAACCGTCACGAGTCGGAGCGCCTGCCGCGGAGCGTGTTCGCGCACGTACCCACTACCGGGAGCAGTTGCAGGAGCGCGGAGCGCTGCTGGAGCGCGAACATAATGGATACCCACCTTTAAACTCATAAGTGGGAACACTTATTGTGACGGACGGGAAACTACGGAACCCTACACTGAGCGTGGCCCGACACGCTCTTGGCCGGTTTTTTTTTGTATGATAAAAGCAGTACTCACATTATACGCATAACTACCTCCCCATAGAGCGATACGGTACCTAATTTTTGATTCAACCAGCGAGTAATATACAATTTTTAATTGTTTGTTGGAAATCTCATCTCGAAGGCTTCGAAGGGCATAGCAAGCTGAACTTATTGAACTTTCTATTGCGCTGTCAGTTCTTTTTCCAGTTTAGGCTCTCGTCAGTATAAATACCTAAAAATTTCACGGTGTCTACTAATATTATTTTATCATTATTCAAAATGATGTGAATTGTATCTTTGTTCCTCGAAGGTGTTCTAAATAACATGGCATTCGTTTTATTTGTGTTTAAGTTGAGATTGTTGATGGCAAACCAGGAATGAAAGAGAACCAAAATTATGTAAATTCATAGTAAAAATAGGTAGGTATTTTTACTATGAATTAAAATAATTTTACTTTCCTCTGCGGTTTGCAATTTATTAAGGTATTAGTATTATAGTAGTTATTAGTATTATACTGCAGACACTCTATGCTTATACGACAGTTACTATTATATTACAGCTGTTAAAATCTGCTGCCATACTATTTTAAAGTTGATGACAAAACATTGGTTACGCAGCAAACTCATAAAGTTAACGTTGTTCATAACAAATATCACATACGCACGTCCTAAAGTATTAAAACGCTGGTTTTAGTGTATTTAGTCTCGGGAAGATGAGCTCTCAGGGTCAACCGTATTGCGGTTAATGTTAACCATAAAACATTCCCACAGTTAGGTGGTGTGCACCCAGCCCTTGTGATCCCCGCTGATGTATTTACGTACCACGAATTATATGGAAGCTTGTTTACATTTTAATGAAAGGCGTGGGCTTGTAAATTCTCTGTTTATGCTCGCACTCGCGCCGTATCCCACAATTCTCCTCGCGAGACTTGTGCTCTGTGTTAAAGTTACATCACGTAGATATGTCTCCGCAATTTAATACAATATACACTCCCGGTATTTATTGACTAACATCAACACAAACAACGCACCACTCCAATAACGCAATTATTGGAAACACTTCCCCGCGAACACAACGGAAGCCAAGAGACGCGGCGCTAAGCTTCGTCTCATTATAATTTCCCCAAAAACAGAAATAATATACGAAATGTCGAGTTCCGTTACCTTTTATAAGGATTTTCTTTCGAAATCTCTCAGGAAGATCAACAAGAGGTGGTGACATTACCGATAAATGTCAGCTTCGCTTCACAATAACGCCTACACTAATCTGAATATTTTGAGTATCGTGCTGTAGCCGCGTTAGCTAAGTATATGGTATAACAAAAAGGCACTTTTCGTAATGTAGAAACTTGCCATTAGAGAACTTCGTAAGAATAAGATTTAAATGGAAGCCTGAGAATAAAGGGTGTTCTTAAATCACTAAGATTAATTTTCTGCGCACATAATTTATATCAGCAAACCAGGACGCGGGTCGACGAGACCATGAGGCAATTTACAAACTCGAAAATCGCGGAAGTTCGTTAATTATTCGGCGGGAGCGGGCTCGGCGCGCCGGGACTCACGGTTATTGACAATTAAGACAAGGCCCGACCGCTTCACGCGCCTTATTGCTCTGCTTGCGGTCGACTCGCCCACTCGCCCGCTGTACCCGACCGGATCCCAGATATTCACTATTCAATAAACTGCACCTATAAAGTATAAGGATTTAGAGAGGTCACACCAATCTACCCAGCTTTACAACTATCGATCATTATTACACCGAATTGGTTTGGTGTAATCTTGTTCGTTCAAACTAACAATCCTTACTTACCCAAAAATAAGACGTTTTCAAATCTAGAAAGTAACTCCAAAGTTTCCCGTTGATATTAATGTCGCTGCTGATAAATCTTACAGGTGAAAACGTGCTCTCTGCTGCTTTCCAATCCAATTTCACAAGGTATTGATTGGTATAGGTTTATTTTCCTCATAGATAAATTAATTTTCATCATGAAGATTTTATGTACCTAAGCTTGTTTTATAGATATCCTTGTTTCTTTTTCTTGTTTTTTGATTTTCTGGAACCACGTACAATAAGTAACAATATATTTTTCATTTTGTATTTTCATGCATACATTATATTTTATATAAAATTTGTATTTTCGTAGTATAAAAATATAATTATTATTATATAATTAAGATTTCAAATTAAATAGTATCTACACACGAAAACATCTTTCATATACGAGTATTAAAACTATGTGTGAGCTACCCATTGCGTCAGCGTTGAGTCTCGATGTGAGTACGGGAAACAGGAAACGGGTTACGGGTATGCGGTGAACCAGTAAACCAAAAGACTCAACATTCTAACGCGATATGTCGCAAAGGTATGGATATATATATAAACCCCCTGTCGTAGATATATCGGTATACTTTACCTACATACATCTACGTCTATACTATACAGGTTGGTAGGGAAATGGACGCGCAAATTGTAACCATGAATTCAGCACATGATTCTCGATCCCCTAGCACAGAAATTTTTAGACCGTTATCAAAAAAAAAAATGGCTTTTCATAGAGAGGAGATCGTGGAGTACATGCGTGTGAAGACCAACTGGACTTTGAGGGTCGAGAAGTAGGAATCGCGTTACAACACGAACTTCAAGTCGTTCGTGGTGCGTGTTCCGACACATCATCTCGAGAAGTTCCTGAAGGAAGAGTTCTGGCCGAAGGGTGTTGTGTACCGCCGGTTTCGTGGTCGGCTACATGACACCAGTCAGTCAGTCAGTCAGCGAAACACGACGCAGACACTTCGTGTGCGTTAGTTAGTTTTTAGTGTAATGATGTATGTATTTATAGTATTTTTAAGTTATATAAATATTAAATTGTATGTGTTTATATGGGCCTTGATGCCTGAAATAAATAAATAGAAAAGTGCAAAACCTACGCGGTCAAAATGTACTAAACACTTATTTTGAATAGCCGACAAAAGAAATCATATACTTTAGGTTCAGAATCATGTACTGAATCCATGATAACAGATTGTCCCTCGATGGTCGCATGGACGTGCACAGCAGCTTGACGACGTAAATAATGCTATGCTTATGGTCCATAATTGGTTTACTGTAAATAATTTAGTATTAAATGAGAAAAAAACTAAATGCATTAGATTCGCTTTACCGAATGTTAGAAGTAGTGAATGTCACGTTGTATTGAATAGGGAAATACTTGAATTCGTCGAAAGTACGGTTTTCTTGGGTATCACGCTTGACTCAAAGCTGCAGTGGGGTCCTCACCTAACATCACTTGCAGGGCGGCTAAGTTCAGCCGCTTACGCTGTCTGGAAAATCCGTCAATTAACAGACGTGGAAACCGCAAGACTGGTCTATTTTAGTTACTTCCATAGCATCATGTCTTACGGTATTTTGCTGTGGGGACGGGCTGCAGATATTGATTCTATCTTCATTCTGCAAAAGAGGGCTGTCAGAGCCATCTACAATCTCAGCAGACGCGAATCTCTAAGGCAACTGTTTAAAAAAATTAACATCATGACGGTTCCTTGTCAATATATATACGAGAACATTATGTACGTTCGAAAACATCTACATCTTTTTAGTAAGATAAGTGACAGGCATAACTTTAACACTAGGAATAGGAACAAACTAGATCAACCGCGCTTCAGATTGTCTAAAGTAAAAACTTCTTTTATGGGGTACTCTGTAAAATGTTATAATAAAATACCACTCGATATTCTTCAACTAAATGAGAAGAAATTTAAAACATGCATTAAACGCACACTATGTAGACAAGCATATTATAAGTTGGACGAGTATATAGTAGATAAAAATGCTTGGCTTAATGCTGGTCCTGCTCCACAGGCAGTTGGGCTTACAATTTGATCACAATTTCAATATTTGGAATAGATGCTTCCCCTTTTTGTTTTTTTTTTAGTGTTTATTTTATTTTATTTAATCAGGATTAACTTTTAATACTTCAGTATTTAACACCTCTTCATGATTGGTAGTTAATTTTTTTTCTCTCATCTTAATTATATTGCAAACTATAGTTTTGTATAATTTAGAAGCATTTTTGAAAATTTTTGTAAATGTAAGAACCATGGATCCGTTTTTTATGACATTTTGATGTTGACTTGAAAGAGCATGGCAGTTGAGAATATGTCATGCTCACTTAAATGTCTCACTGGTGGTGGCGCGTGTGTTGGATCATTCGGTTTCCTACGAAATGGTTGAGCTGGGTGGTGCTGATCCACGCGTCATGTTCGTGAACGGGCGCCATCAGTTGAGACTGGTCATCTCTTAACTGCCAAGGCTTATTTTATATTTTAATTTGTTCTTTTACATTGTTCTCACATATAGAAGCAATAAGAATAATGTAACCAGGATTTTGTAAAAATGTCTTGATTTAAAAGAGTGTCCATGGAGTTTCTTGCCCGTTCTTCTCCATAGAGATCTACGCTTTGGAATGGGCAACTAGCTTCAACTTTCTGACTAACTGACCGACTATTTAATTTTGACAATTCAAAAGTGCCTGTAAATGGTTTAATTGAAATAAATGATTTGAGTTTGAGTTTGAGGTCCACCCTGTATATGAAGTTTATAATTTGATACACTCGACAAATATTTAGAATTTAGTTACAACGTGTCGATGGTAGCTCGATAAAAAAACACACATAATAGAGCAGCGACACGCTACAAACGCATAAGACACGTAAGTTCAATGTAAACAAGTAGCGCGGCTCCGAGGATCCCTCTCAAAGTAGGCCATGTATCGTATTATGGGTGGCTCCACTCAGTATTCATAGCGAATCTGGGACAGCGAGCAAGCCAAAATGGCGAATATAAAAATGAGTTAAGTGATAGTAAACGACGCTCTGCCCCGGGATCCGATATTATAACTTCGGTGTCTAATAGATTCTAAAAAAGAAACTTCAGATGACCATATTTAGTCCTACCATAAAAGTTCACTAACTTCTGTTACTTGTTAGTGGACAAGTTCGGGAAATGTTATCAATTTTGTTTATTAGATACATTCGTATGTACCCTATATTAATCGTTATGTTTTGCTACATCGCTAAGTAAACAACATATTTCGTTTATATCGCTGCGGTATTCACATTTGAAATGGTAATTATCTCTGGCGTAGATTAAAAGAACATGTTACAATTCAAAATGATAGGAACGTTCTTAGCAGTTTCAACATTCATGTACATAATTATCATTCATATGCATACATGTCCCGTTATAAACGAGAATCCGAGCCTCAAAGTACTATTTTAAGTATGAAGCAATAAAATAAAATAAGTAGGAGACAATTTCGTCGGGAGAGCTTAAATCAAATAGGAATGGAAGGCACAAGCCGGGGGTTTATTACACAATTTACAAATGAAATCGACGCCCATAAAATGTTACAACGATGACCGTAAAGATGTGTTTCAAGTTAAGCTAAAACTCTGTAATGCCGAACGCATTTGAGTAATATGAAAGTAGCGAAAATACAAAGTCTACTTTATTATGCACTAAACGCGATAGTTTCCACCCTAAAGTGGAGTTAAATTAAATTACCAAGTTCGCGACTAGACTTTATTAATAAATAGGTAGTATTCTAAAGTACATAGACATAAAGCTGTTCTTAAGAAAATTAAAATGCTTAATTTGGACGTTATACAAAGTTTTTAGAAGAGTATGAATAATTTACCCTCGTCTGAGAACACCAATCCAGTATTGCCGAACTCTTCTAATGCTATTTTTTATTCATAATACCTACATCATCTACAACAGTTTCAGTTCAGCGGTTACCGAAGGCTTTTCCATTTATTGAAAAAGGTTCCAAGAAGCCGAGCCCACGCATTTGTTCGCATTATCTTCGTGTCCAAATGACGGTGAACGATACAAAAAATGACACTTTGATATGAAAACGCTTCAATAGAGCGCCTGTTTATTGGCAAACAAAATGGAAGAGTTTCTATTTCAAAATACAGTCGCAGTTGGTGATCATCGATGCCGATGTAGGTACCTATTTGATGTTAAAGTAATTTTAGAGCTTACAATTTGGACTTCAATATAAGTATGAGAATGACAAGGAAGTAACACTTTTTTTTCCATGTCCTTAAAAAAGGTATTTCTTACAAAACAACAACCAAAAAAAAAAAATTTTGTATAACTAATTTAGATTATATTTCTTTCATTCTTTTACATAGAAAACAGCAATGTCTTCTGTGTAAAAGAATATGTGCACCATCGTCGTTTGTGAATAGTAGATAGGTACGATAATACTCTACATTATACGAAGACTTTAATTTACAACAATTAGTTGGAAAGAAAGAATAGAAAAAAGAAAAGGTAATTTTATTTATATTGCTACTTTATTTGAACAACCAAATAACTTCATGAAAGTAAAAACCCGCGCCCAGCAAAAAGATTGATGTAGACTTGATGAAGCCAGATAGCCGAGTCACAGTCCCCATTTATAAAGACAGGGATGGGTAGTATTGCCTACACGTAATTATGTGCCCTGCTTACGTACCTACGTGGTCGGATTATCTGGGGCGGAGACCCGATTATTTTGTCTTGAAAATTTGTAGATTAGATTGCTCGATCCGTGAATACGTATTGTACGTGGTTTGGTCACGTGAACTCTTGGGCCGTTCTAGGTTTGATGATGTCGTTTATTTTTATGCAAAGTACTTAATTAAAATTTTACTTAAGTTTTAGATAATATTTATTCTTCAATTTTCATGATTGCACCTACCACTGTTTATCTCTGCATCACCCAAAGGTTGGCTGGTAGAAAATGCCTATGGCATTAAGTCCGCCTCTATACATTTATGTGCTTGAAGTATTAAATAAATAGATGGACTCTTTTACATTCTTACTGCCAAATAAGATTGTATTTAACATAAAAAATAAAAGCTCCCAGTCTTGCAATTGAATTTACGAAAGGCCTCAAGCTCTGCCAGGTAGTATCTACTTTAACGTGGAAACCCAATGAGGAGGAACATTAAGTTTTATATTAATTTCTCCATTATTAACTAATTCCTTACCACAATTTTTAATCTATACATTAGACAGGTCGATAAAGAAACTATTATGATTTCTAAACAACTTTTTAAAAATAACATCCAGCGCCCGCCCCATCATTAATACTAAAATCTTAATTGAAGCGACGTACCTTTCGACACGACAAAGTGGGGATTTCATTAAAAATAAATAAAAAAGGCATAAAACTTTCTCTTTTTATCTTATTGGACAGGCATTTCTGGAATTAAATTGAATGGTGTCGTGTTCATCATTAATCACGGGGGCTCTGGCTTGTTCGCGATCCTCTCTTATGAACTTTTTCTTTTTCATAAAAAAAATAATATTCTTGTTTATCAGTTTTTTGTGTAAAGATTATTCCGTCGTGTTTTTCTAGCGAAATGTAACTGCATTAGCAGCAGATTTTTTAAAAGGTTCACTTATAAAGGACTGTGTTTTCACAGATAACACACATGCCCCATGTTTAAAACATAAATTTGATGTGAGACCTAATAAATTATGCACTCAGCCGAACCAAACGATACAGCTATTACACGAACACGGCGACACCAGTGGGTGGTTGTACAATGTACTTGTATACCTATGTACCTATTACGTATACAGGTATGTGTTGCATATTACCATTACATAAACCATTTTGAAGTTCGTTTGTGTTCTTTTAACCCCAACCCAAAATGAAATCCCGAACTCCACAAGGAGGTTTAGTAGGTAACTAATTAACCATACCTACTTGCGAAGTTGAACTTTCGAGAAAGCAAAATATTATTTCGCTTCCTCGTTATTATTAAGAGAAGTAGCGTAAAGCATTGAAAACTATGTTTCATAGTAACAGATTTGAAGATTTTGTTGTTTGTAGAGGAACTTATCGAAACGATAACCCAATAATATTCAAAGTCAAAGTCAAATCATTTATTTCAAATAGGCACATAAAAGGCACTTTGGAACGTCAAAAATTCAGGTTAATCAGGTTAACGAATTTATTTACTCAAAAAGAAGAATACAGTTCACTTAACAATGAACTTATATAAAAATAAAGCAAATGTAGGTAATATACAGCGATCGAGCAATTGTAATAGATGTTGTCATAAATGTAGTTATTTAATTTTCATTTAAACACTGCAAGCGATTTGCTATCCTTGATATTATTTGGCAGATTGTTGTATAATTGTGCTCCTTCATATGTGATAGTCTTTTTACCATAGTTAGTCCTATTTCTTCGCAGTTTAATCTGGCTAGTGTTTCTTAAGTTATAGTAATATAATTTTTTAACAAGTTTTATATCTGATTTTAATTGACCAGTCATTAGTTTTCATACTAGTATGCACATTGTGTAAGTGTATGTTTGTGTTATATTAAATATCTCTGGGTTACGGTATAGTGTACGTGACTCTGTCAACCGATTATACTTAAATAATGCTTTTATCACTTTGTTTTGTGAAATTTGTAAATCCTTAAGATTCGACTTTACAGCACTCCCCCATATTTTATTTTAATTTAATTTAATTAAAATTGATTCTAGTCGCCCCTTCCAGAAGGTAGTTTTCATATGGAGAAGAATGGGCAAGAAACTCCACCGTTACTCTTTTAAAATGTTTTACAATATTTTGCATACATTAATTATATAATTATATGTGAAGTATGAAAATAAAATTACTATACCACAATAAGTAAAAGAATTAAAATAGATTAATGAAAACATGGCACATAAATTAACTATGTGATAGATACATGGTGCTCACATATTTACAAACATTCTAAAGGTAGACGATTTTCATAAATAAATAAAGAGTAATAAGTCCGGGTGTGACTTTAAGTAATTACAGAATGTAAATCAATGTCAAAAAAGAATAAATTATACAATTACATTAGCAACCAGCAGGACCAGCATGTTTCCAAGCATTCTTATGTTAGATATAATCCCCTAATTTGTAATGCCTTGCTTACAAAGTGTAATTTTAATATAAGTTTTAAATTTTCTTTCATTTAATTGCAATATTTCACAAGGTATTTTGTTGTAACATTTAACACAGTACCCCATGAAAGATGTATGTACTTTAGATAATCTGAAAAAGATTGATCGAATTTATCTTTATTTCTAGTATTAAAATAATGTCTATCATTTATTTTACTGAAAAGATGTTGATTTTTTCTTACATACATAATATTTTCATAAATGAATTTGCAAGGTACCGTCATAATATTAACCGTTTTAAATAGTTCCCTAAGAGATTCGCGGCGACGTAGATTGTAAATGGCTCTGACAGCTCTCTTTTGCAAAATAAAAATGGATTCAATGTCAGCAGCCCCACCCCACAGTAAAATGCCATATGACATAATACTGTGGAAGTAACTAAAATGGACTAAAAGCGCAGTTTCTTCATCTGTTCTGTCTTATCTTTCTAACAGCATACGCGGCCGAGCTTAGCCGCCACGCAATATATGTTATATGAGGTTCCCATTGTAATTTCTCGTCTAGCGTGATTCCTGGAAAAACTGTCTGATTAACAAATTCTAGTTTTTGGCCATTCAACATGATGTCACATTCGCTACTCCTAACATTAGGTAATTTAAATCTAATGCATATATATATCTAATAAATTATTCTATCTAGTTATCTATTTTGACAGTTATTACGAATGTTCATATTGTTTGCAAATTCAAAATCAACGTTCAAATATCTATTCTATACTTATAATAAATCTGTAGAAGTGAAAATTCTGTACATTGAAAATATCAAAAAAATAAATGGCAGGGGGTGTTACTAGACCGACACCGAACCCAAAAAGGTGATTAAAAAAATTTTTGTCTGTCTGTCTGTCTGTCTGTCTGTCTGTCTGTTTGTTCAGGCATCACGCAAAAACTACCGGTTCGATTACGATGAAACTTGGTATAATTATTCTTTAATATCCTGGGCACCACACTGGATACTTATTATCCCGGAAAAGTATATACAATAAAAAACAAACTTAATTTTGCGGTTCGATCCCTAGACCCGATTACTGTACCAACCGCAAATAATAAGTTTGTCGTAGGTTACGTTACCCGCAGTGGAGGTCACTAAAGTTATGCTCTAAATGTAGTGCTGAAGGTTGAATTTGGCTTGCACCGTTCGCAGCACACGCGTGGCGCGCGGCCGCCACGGATCGCTACCGTATATAAGGATATTTTTTGAACTTTGATTTGAACGGACGTGTTGAGTGGCGAGCGTTCGTTCTTATTTTAACTGCTACTTGCAATTCTAAACCGTGTTTTTCAGTGCGACCTTTTTTATTTCTATTAGTTTTTAGAGTTATTTAGGTTTATTTTTATAAGTCGTAGGTATAGATTTTAATTTTAAAGTATAGGTAGTATATTTGATAGTGCACGTAGTGACCATAGGTTATTTTATAATACTGTTAGGTAAGATTAGTCATTCGTATAGATATTAGTTTTTAGGGATTTTGCTTATTTATTGAGTTTAGTTATCATCAGAAATAGGTTTATTTAGGTAGGTAGGTATTTTATTTTCTGTTATTGAGTTTTTTTTTTTTATTATTATGTAGGTACTTAGGTAAGGATATCATATAGGTACCCTCTTAATCATCACTAATGAGACACAATTGGTTTTCTATTGTAATTAGCCACAAAGGGCCCGCGAGATAGATGGCATCCTGGGGAAGCACATACATTTTATCCTGTTAGCACGTTCCCGTGGGATAATTTCCGACATCCACGCGGGCGAAGCCGCGGGCAGAAGCTAGTTAATAATATATCTATTCAATAACATTTTGTGTAACTATGTGCTATTGTCTGCTTATTTGGCTGAAACTAGAACTAAATTGAATTATCCCGTGCATGCAATTTCGGCAGCCGTAATGGTTGTTTGGATTTTGAAGTAATGTATCATATTACAATATTAACTCCAAATAATGTGTTATTGTGGGATTTTCGTATTCTCGATTTGTACCTTTTTAGGGTTCAGTAACTCAACCCTTATAGGATCACTTCGTGGTCCGTCCGTCTGCCCCTCTGTCTATCTGTCAAAACCTTTTTTCTCAGAAACGCGTGGAGGTATCATGAAATAAATATCAAACACGTAGGTCTACTGTGAGAATCGTGAAGCGAGCATATCAGCCCCCAGACAAGAAACTACATGAGTACCACGACCTCTCTGACAAGAGTGAAGAAGAAGGTCTACTGTCCCTTGGAGCTCCAAAAAATTAAGCTTCTAAGTAAACGCAATAAAAAATACGGCCATTCATACAACATATTTTGATACTCGCAAATAAATCAATACCTATAAGGTCCCGTTGACCTACAATCATGTTTGGTAAGAAGCAGGGTTTGGCGAAAAATTTCGAAAACGTTAATTCGTAATTTCATTTTTTTTGTTGTGTTATAATCTTACAAATTTGCATTTGGAGAACTGACCGTGATATAATACCGATGTATGGGAGAACATTTTTCAACTAAAAAGTTAAGTTTGTTCTTGGGATAAATTCATCCCAACTACGGAACCCTTCATTGACCGTGTTGGCACGCACTTGGCCGGTTTTTTTACTCACATGTGTATTACCAAAAAAGGCTAAAATAAGTAACTATAGTATAATAGTACCTAAGTGGTTAGAACTCGTTCTTTACCCACCCTGACATATCAAAGACATGCTTATGTTAGCCTCGACAAACAAATGACGATCTGATGGCTCATTCAGTGAAGTACAGGGATTATCTTGCTATGCTTCAGATGGGAAACACACTAACAGTAGGAACGGCTTTCATTTTGACAGTTCAACAACATTCAATGCGTTATTTACTTTGTTGAGCACACAAATTTCTCGTACATATCAAGCAATAGATTAGAAATGAAATATCCTTCAAAATTATTCAGATTGTGATTGATAGTGCGTTACGCAATTAGTGTCCTGGGGGCCTACTCCGAAGTGCAAAGTGCGAATGTTTAGATCGGACAGACACATGGCCGAACCGAATATTATTGAAAAAGGCGAAAAAAGTTCGGATCGGCTCAGTTGGGTCGGGACCATAGTCAATATTCGAAAGAGTGTAGGAGTGTAGGATCGGAACCGACCGAGCCAAATAGTAACTTCGTAGCAGGAAACGGCCGAACAAACGGCCGATACTACTTCGGAGCAGACCCCCAGGTCGTTTGTTCTTGTTTAATGCCTGTAAAGTTTCAAATATTTCAATGGTCCACAGATAGTGCTTAGTCAGATAGTGATTTGCATAGTACTGACACATTATAGAGTATCACAATATTTTTCAAAATAAATAAGTGTTTGCGAGACTTGGACAAGAAAGAACCAAAAAAGAGTTATTAACAAATTCGAGTAAGAAAAAAAAACATCATAAGTAGGGTGGGCAGGGAGCACAAACCCTTCGGGAAATATGACCTCCCTCGGTCAGTTAGTTCTTATGGTTCTATCTTCCTTTAGAATTCATGTGGATATGAGTGTCCTAAAGATAGGTATTCAAAGAAAGATTGTTCAAAATAATATGTTTACTCCAACTAACTTTGCTTCTTTATTCAAAAAAATATTACATTTCTGTGAACACATCAAGGATTAGGGTGCAATTGTATCGACACATGCTTTCAACATCAAATAATGATGTGCCTAGAAATATTATGAGTGGAAAAAAGTTATTTACACAATCAAGCTGTTAACAAATTGACTCAGAGTCACCAATTAATTAAAAAAATATACTAACATCACGTAGAGAGAAATTTCCTGAATAATAATATCTAATCGTGTACTGTTTTCTATTCTAAACAAAAACACGATTAATATTTTCTGCCTCCCGCAGGGAATAAAACTCCAAACAATAAAGTTTTCATTAGCTGAACACGTGCCTAATGTGGTCCCAGCTCCCGATAGATATTTTCTAATGAATAAATATTACAGAAATGGACGATGAGTATCGTGTTGATGCAAAAAGGAGTTTATGATAGTGTAATACGTATGCATGTGTATAAATTTGTATTTGTATTCTTGAGCAGGAACAACACGGGGTTGACTTCGTACAAATATTGACAAATAGTTTACTCCATACGATCGATAAGTAAACCTTTTCCTAACTTTATTCTTAGATCAAGCCAAAGAAGGTTTGCGTTCATCCATTAAAACACCTTTTTTTCTTTGGAAATCTTAGGCATTTATTAGTAATCCTAACTTGGGACCAAAATCTTAAAAAATTCTATCATACCTTTTAAGTGTTTAGAGTGAAAATGTTTTCAGCATCCCAAGAGATTTTAGGCTGTACTAAGTACTTATGATTTAGGTAATATGAACTTTAACCCCTTTTAAAGATGCTTATAACAGCTGTAGCTAATATCTCCTTATGTTTTAAAGAGGACGCGTTAGATTCTGCATTACTACATATTCCCAGAACCCAGGAACACTGCTTGTCTATATAACAACTGGTGGCTGTATCAATATTCAAGACTGTTTTCGGTTCTTTCTTAGTGTCTATTATGTTAGGAGTTTCTTTTGTTCTACGCGACAAAAGCAGTATGGGTATCAATCATTCGGTTTAGTAATCAAAACAGCCATCGACCCACGGCTATACGACGACATTGCTATGGCTAAATCTCCAGGACCGATTATCCAGCATATCAGCCATTAAACCATGATCCCCTCCTTCATTCTCAGATTATCGTTAAGAAATTCAGTGAGGCGATAAAGCGGTCATTTGGCTCTTCAGGGCTCCTCATAGCCTGTCGAAGGCGCATCACGTAGGGTCGTGTGCCGCGATCAGTTTTCAGCGCACCTGCAGCCGCCGCTCGCATACTAATCCACAGAAATATTCATATTACGTGAGTAAATTAACATACCGTATAAAAAAATTGCAGACGTCCATTGTTTTTTGCTTTTATTACGGTAAAGGCAACAATAAAAGTTCCCATTTCCGTGTAAAAATATATAAAAAAATAAGTTTGTTAGATCTTTTATTCCGATTATTCTTGCTCATCAAGTTGAGATAGATCATCTGATTCGATATAAATTCTTACTAAACATTTTACAATAAAGTTACTTTTAATAATATTTTACGTCAGTTAAATTCACCTTTGACAACAAATTTTGTCTCGTCTCTTGTTAATCTAAAGAAAGGATATTGTTATTAATCCTTACCTTTTACAGGAAAGCTACTCTGCCCGTAGACAATGCTACAGATTGGTTTAAGTCAAATAACCTAGTTCTCAATGCCAAGAAAACGAAATGTGTAAAGTTCGCCTTACCGAATGTCAGAAATCTAGGACCCAACATCGTCTTAAATAAAGAGGTGCTTGAAACAGTAGGCTCGGCAATTTTTCTAGGACTAACAGTAGATGCTAAACTTCAGTGGGGACCTCATATATCAAGTCTAGCAGGAAGGCTCAGTTCGGCTGCCTACGCCGTCCGGAAAGTAAGACAATACACTGACGTTGATACAGCTTGTTTAGTCTATTTTAGTTATTTTCAGTGTTATGTCCTACGGTATTCTGCAGTGGGGCAAAGCCGCTGATATACAAAATATATTTGTCCTTCAAAAACGAGCTGTTCGAGCAATTTACCAGCTTGGTGCCAGAGTTTCTCTAAGAGATTTTTTTAAAGATATTGGTATTCTCACGGTTGCATCACAATTCATCTTCGCCAACATCTTATATATGAGGCAAAATTTCCACTTGTACACTAAAAACAGTGATATTCACAGTGTTAACACTAGAAATAAGGACAAACTACGTGCCCCCTTTCACCGGCTTCATAAGGTTCATTACTCATTTGTTGGGCTTGGTATAACCTTTCATAACAAGATACCCTCTTCTTGGCTAGACTTGCCTTTTAACGCGTTTAAAGCTCAAGTAAAATCGAACCTTTGTTCAAAGGCTTACTATTCCATCAACGACTTCTTACACGATAAGAATAGTTGGTCGCCCTAATTAACTCAAGACAATGTTCATGTTCTTTCTCCAGAATTAGCTTACTGACAGGTTATTGTTATTAGTATTAACTTATTTATTTATTTTATTTTACTTCGATGGTCCTAGTTTTTCATCTGTGACAGCTATGTGACCAGAACCCAGCAATACATAAATATGTAAGCTGTCACGCCCTTTATGCCTGGAGGCTTTTATTTAGGTAGTAAGTTTTTATTTACATTTTAATTAATTATTTTTCAGCTTGAGTACGTATAGTTTTTATTATATTTGTTGGTATATTGGCGTGACTAGCTAACATATTATGGCAAATAATTTAAGTTTCTTGTAATGTCAATTACTGAACATAGGTTCCTAGTATTGTATACATGCAACTATATTCTAACTAAACAGACAGCTGTGCTGCTGGCGAGTTTGTTGCGCCACTTCTTCTTCCCAGCGATAGCACTAGGAAGTGGTGAAGGGCGGGCGTTTTTGGGGGACTGTCTTTTGTAATTTTGACGTTCGAAAAGTGCTGATTCTCAGCCTAATTTGAATAAATGACTTTTGATTTTAATTTTTCATTTTGATTTTGCTATCCAAGTTTTTTAAAACTTTGCTGAAATTCGACCTACTTAGCCGATTATTTATTCAATTTGTAGGAATAACCTTTGTAACGATGATACTTGAACCGTTTCTGTAATTTGATTACGAGCTGAAAAAAAAGTTGTGAAACTTTTGCGCTGTAAAAATATGGTTTTATATAAGGTGTGGTGCAGTGTTAGTAACTGCACGGGTGACTCTCAGTTGACAATGTTAAATAAAACCACACAATGCTAATGCAATAACTGTCTCCCGCACTTTGTAAATAGATCTCTCACAAATTCGCGAGCACATCAAAAGCGACGCGCGTAAGCTGTAAAATAAAAGTGAGTGTTTGAAGAGGCGTGAATTATGTAACGCGCACAGCCGCCTCGCTGTCTTACCTGCACACAGGACTCATTTGCTCGGATGTGAGCAAATGGCCGCCTTTTTTATTCAGCTTTTCCTTTCCTAAGTTGAAATTATACAAATTAACAGGATCAAAAGAAGAAACTGACGAAATTATGTAGGTATGTATTTTACGTGTGTTTACGAAGTTAATCATAGGTATCTATAATAAGTAAAGCACACATTTTCCCCTCTTCAAGAAATATTTCATAGGTACTGGAAATTAATTTTGCTAAAGTTTTATTTCTCATCATCATCGTGATCACTGTTATGTAGGAACGCAGTCAATTGCTGGGCATAGCCTCTCCCAGGCTGCGCCACAAACGCCGGGGGGAAACTCCGCATCCGCGGCAAATCGCGGCGGAGCGGACGAACCTCCGGCGCGATCTCATGGCGGCATGGAAGGAGCGACTATCGCAACCCAGCGCAGGGCACGCCACGATAGCGGCGGTAAGACCCCTCTTTGAGGAGTGGCTAGAGAGCCGTCACGGCGTTCTGCATATCATCAGGTGGGAGGAGACGCCCGGGTGTCACCACTGTCAGGATCGCCCAGAGGACACAGTGGAGCATACGGTGGAGGTCTGCCCCGCTTGGGCAGAGCACCGTCGTGTCCTCGTAGAGGCGATCGGCAGCGGCGGCGACCTCTCGCGTCCGGCTCTGGTTCAAGCCATGGTCCGGAGCGAGAGGGAGTGGGAGGCAGTCACCTCCTTCTGCGAAGCAGTCATGCTAGCGAAGGAGGTGGCGGGGTGGGCGAGGGAACGCACCTCACGCCTCAGCCGCCGCGGGAAACGCTCCGGGCGTCGGGAGCCGCGTGACGACTCCCGGCCACCGTAGGCGCGGGCCTGCGGGCGGAGAGTAATGGGTAACTCACCGTCCGATCAGGACCAGGCCCGTGACGGACGGCGCGTATGTGTTCCACGCGCGCCTCAATGAGATGTCAGCACGAGTGACGGGGCCCGATAGGGCCGAAGCCTGCCAGGGTAGCGGGATCGTTCGAAAGGGTTACCGCTGCCCTGGAACATAAAGGGCTAAGGAAGGAACACGGGTGGGTTTTAGTCAGTAAGAGTCTGACACTCCCTCCGCTCCACGCAGAGCGGAAGGGGTCATTTGATGATTTTCCATCCTGAAAAAAAAAAAAAAAGTCTGCGCCACAACACTCTGTCCTCCGCCTTCCGCATCCTGTCTGTCCCGGACGTCGGTCCTTCGACAAACATGGCCAGCCCACTGCCACTTTAGTTTGCTTACTCTCAAGCTATGTCGGTAACTCCGGTTTTTGTTTTCCGATTAATATCATTTCTACATAGAATACACAAAGCGAAACTACGAAATTTATTTTATCTTACGTAATTGCTAAAGAAACTCAGGCTGTAGAACTGTTCTGGCCAGGAAGCAAAAGTCTTTAGACACTTTGGAAAGCAAAGCTTTTTTGAAATTCTAATGCGTCGCCTAGTCTTTAGAACTTTATTTCAGCGCGTTGACGGTCTTAACCGTAGTTGGGAAGCACTTCACGACTATTTTATCTTATTGTGACCGTTCCAGCGTTTTGTATAAGTACAGCTTCAATTTGTATTTCAATTTGATATTTAAATGTTGTCTTCGCTGAATAACTTGAAGGTACCAAAGTATTCAAAGTCAAGTGTATAATCAGATAAATCGTTGTATTTATGTATTTTTCTGACTTTCATAGAGGAAAAACAAGTAAAATGTTTGCCTGTGTATTTATATATTTCCAAAGTCGGTTCGTGTCTGTATGGTCTTCACACGATATGACCAAGTTTATGTCTGGACTTTAAAAGAGACTGTGACCTTTGAGTTTGTTTCGGCCTTTCTTTTCAGAATAGTCAATGAGGAAACGCCGACCTCACCTAATTTTTAAAACATGATTGTCGTGTAAAAGTATTTGTACAAACCTACTTACAGAAATAAAATCATTTATGAAGCTAAGGTCTAAAGACTGATGCAGTGTTCACCATCATTTAGAGTTAGACCATTTATTCCAAAAGGTTTAGCTGTTTAGGTAACATATAATAATTATTTAACCATAAATATCTTGATGGTCTCACATGTCGCCATTTCACAGTACTAAGCAGGGGCGGGTCGTTAGTCTATATATAAATAACAAATACTGTCCCTATTATATAATAATACTGATCAAATAAAGATATTTTCCCTTCATTGAGTCTTTTTACAAGTAGCGGAAGGGCAGAAGGAAAATACAAACTATTATTTCCTTTCCTCCAGCTATCAAATCTGAAACGGTGGAAATCATCTATCAAACCTTTACATTTCCAAAATATATTTTTCCTTCTTATATTTCATGATAACGTCGGGATAACAAATCTACTGATAAAACAATCTTTAGAGTTCAAAGCGCAGAAATATGAATATTTATTTAAGTTTAACCCGGCCACTGACTTTAGTAAATATCTTTCCGTAGTATCCGTTTATTCACAGTTACATACTCTTTTGCCAAACCAATTTAGAACTAGCGGTAGTTCACACGGGCTTAGGTATAATAATAATAAAATTCTAAATAATCGTAGGATTATCTAGAAATTTATGTGATTACTATTATAAGCCTGTGTTGTCGCAGTGCAGGGCTATGTGCGTTTCATTATTCAAGTATCAAAAATGAAAGCTCTGATGATAATAAAAAATTCTAACATAAATTATTATTTGCGAAAATCGTTTAGGTTGCGATCTACATTCGTATAATTTGTTCGCACCCGACTGTGTAGAGGATTTTGAGAATTGGAGATAACTGATATCGAAGCAAAATTCCAAGAAGGCGTGAAATAGTTCCACGATATATAAAATGACAACTAACCAACCAAGAAACCAACCTGACCTCAGCGACCTACTCAGTACATGGGAGAATTTGATGCTCTGGCAATTAAATTATTGGAAATTACCGTTAAGTCTAAAGGATACAGTGTAATGAAGCTTAGACAGAAACTGGACACAAATATCCCAAGAACCCAAACCCGTACTCGTTAATAGGGTATTTGGTAAAATAAAATCATTACGGTTTAGACCAAATCCAATGAAGCCTCATATTTTGTAATGGAAACGCAGTTTTTATTTTAATACATGCAGGCAGTAGGTGCATAAATAATTCATCGAAATCCGGTTCGAGGTCACAGTGCGGCTGGCAAAAATCGCTTTACGAGTGTGGGAACTCGCGGGAGGCACGGGTAGCCGGGTAGCCGGGTAGCGCGATGCCGCGTTGATATAACCCGGTACAGGCGGCACCACCGCGCAAACAAATTGGATGCTTAAAATTCAATTTGAAGGTTTCGCGGTCCGCTTCATTCGCTCTCCCCGTTCGTTACAAGCTGGACTCGCTCACATATCCAAATGGAAACGCAATTATTTTGCCGTAACTTGGTATGTTTAAATGTTTATCGCCGCCGGTACACTGCTTGTTTATATAATGGAAGTTGGCTTGTTTACAGCGGAATCAATTGAGAGATTAAAATCCTAACATATCCATGAGTATGTATGTGTATAATATGCGGTGTGTACCTAAATCAGTTTTGGGGATAAAGCCTGCGTTAATGGTAGGTATTAGATAGTTATGATTACAGTATTTATGATGCAGCAAATATTAGGTTGTGTGTTTTATCAAATCAAATCATTTATTTGTTGCTAGTATTTATAAAATTGGTAGTAAGTAGATAGGTAGGTACGTATTCTTTTTCGTTTCATATTGAAAAATGCAACATGCTGAGCTTGTTATCCAACGACAAGACTGTTGATAGAGTCAATCTATGCACTCGTACACCTTTAGCAGTCTAACAGTTATTAATTTATGAGCTTTGTCGAAAAATGTCTAGCCCTCTCAAAATGTAACTAAACTAATGTAAAGTATTCGTCACCACTCATTGTCGTGCTTAAAATCACTGTGTTGTTATAGAAACTTGAACAACAAAACAAAACTAAACGAGCTCTTGAAATAAAGCGGGATTATGGTGGGTACTATCCCGCGAAGAATTTGAAGTTGAAATAACTACTAGACGAAGTTCCCCTTCTTCAGATTCACGAAACTTTTCGGAATAAATTCAAGTTTCCTCAAGCTGAAAATTGATGAGTACTTCTATGAATTTAAATATTACCCGCATAATTTGAATTAGCATATTAGCAATAAATTCATCGGTAATTCTCGAGTCATAAATACAAAAATGCAATTGGCATCATGACAATAAAGGAAGCATTGACAATCTTAAAAGAGAGATATAGGCTAGTGTTAGATACCTACAAAGTTATAAGTAGATGTTACGTCGTCTCAGTGCCGTCTAGAACTTTTCTAATCCTGTATTCTTCGGTAAACTTTTCCAATATTGCGAACATAACAACCTTACATGTGCGCCTAATCCAAGAATATCCAAGCGACGAGGGACTGCACGGTTTTCATAATATTAACTAATTTATTCATATAAACCATCTGAAGCGAGTATGGATATTTTTAATCCAAGGGATAATTTATGTGTTTGAATAAGCAACAAGTGATGGTGCGTCCAGAATTAATGACCTCTGATTCGCCTCGTCATACATCTCTCTGAATAGTGGGAACGGATTTAGTTCGTTCGCCGTGAATTAATCAGAATGGGTGTGTGTCGAGGCAAATTAGACCGCTGCGATTCCAAACACACCACCTCGCTTTGTCGCAAAGTAACTAAATGAATTATCACGCGGCGGTAGCTCGGGAATCAGCACTTTCATTAACTTTCTACCTTGTATTTCTGCCGGCATTTTAATTTATTCCTAGTTCAATTTATTATTAATCCTTGTGGATTGTGTGAACAAGGTTTAGCTCAAAATGAAATACTTAAAACTGGAATTTTGATATAAATTCAACTACCGACCGGCTTATGCTTACCCAGCAGCGTATTTATATAGCTATTTATATTTATTTTAGCCAGCATATTTCGTTTCATTCGAGAAGGTACGGCATGAGCTTAGGTAATGAAAATAATTAAAATGCACTTTGAACATCGTGCTAGTTTTATGGGTTGTTTTCATTTCAGGAAAAACGTAAGAATAATTAAATCTCTGCTACAAGTGTCGGTTGTGTTCATAAAAATGCAATGGATTGTTGAAATCAAAAACATTTAAATTTCAATTCTTTATTCGACACCATATTTTATGCATTCCATTAAACACCAATTGTAACAAAATGTTGATGTTCAGCATTTATAGAAACATTATGAAATTATTTACTTTAACCTATTTGTTTTTAACATATCCATAAAATTATAGTGTAACAATAATAAACATATCAATAATTTATAACAACTTAATTACACAATTCTTCTAAGGATGTCAAATGATATTTTTTATATATAATATTTGCTACATCTGCATCGTTTCGTTTGAATAAATATTTTCATTTATCGATGTAAAACTCAATATTTTCCTAAATCGTCAATACTTACGAGTATTATGAGGGTACTCCAAATCATTAAGGATGCTAATAATCGTATTTTATTAAAGAGCCTCTTAAAAGCAAGCTCTATAACATTTTGTGTTTGAAATAAATACATTTTCCTGCTAATAAATGTCGAATCGAAAAATTTCTTGACAAAAATAATTAAATATTGAATTTCAGTACATATCCATTTATTTAAAAACAGTGCCATACACATAGGTTACTAAGAACCCTGTTTAGCGTTTTCAATTGACTCTTCCACACGAAATATCTGATAAATATTTTTCTATACATAGTTTGGCACGTGGAAAAGTTTTGGCATAAGTATATTATTTAAAATAAATATTCAATAAATAATATATCAATGAGACAGATAAAAAAAACCCTATTCGGGGGGGATCCCCCTACTTAATAAAATTTTATTAAGTAGGTTATGTAATTTAATAAACAGTCGTACTACACTAATAGTCAATTCCAGTTTACCTACATTTTAAATTGTTTTACATTTCATCAATAATAATGAATAATTAAAGTACAACAATGTAGTAAATAAAATACATTTATTACACTTCACATTTTGTCACAATGTGGAAAATGGTGTAAGTATTAAATATTACTCACCAATGTTAATCGTCATCAATTCCTGTTAAGATAAAAATATGGACGAGTACTGGGAATTTATCTACTGTGGATCGAGATGAGAGTATAATACCTGACAATTGGAAAGAATCAGCGCTTTTTTATCAATTTTCTTGAAGATGTAGTCGTAAGAGAAAATCTCCTGACATTTCAGCAAGTTTCAATGGATATATTTTACGAAGATAAAGCGCGATCGCTGGTAACAGAGTAATATAAAAGAGACGTATTTCACGCACAATGAGGGACTAATTGGTGATTTGCTGAATAGACAGCTCTGCTGATTCCACTTTTATATGACTCGAAGAAAAAAAAATTAGGTTTATAAAAAGGAACCCTTGCAATATGATACTTATGCTTATCTTTTTATATGAACCTCTGGAGAGGTACACAATGGGGCTTATTTTGGAGGACCGAAGAGTTGACTGTGTCGTCTATTACCCTGATTACCTTTTTGAGACTTGATTGAAAACAAGCGTGGACTAAGGCCTTAGAGCTCTGTGTACTCGTCCATTAAGTAATAAGTTTTCAATTTTTACTTATCAAAAACTACTCAAAATCAATACACCTCACTTAAAAGTAACTTTACAAAAAATTACAACATATGCGATGTTTTTTAAACAATGTTTTATTAATTAGTTATTTTACCCTACATACCTGAAACACTTCGTTTGATATAAGTATGTACAGCTAATGTCGGTTTGTTGTTAAGTCTTTTGTCACTAATTTATTGTTATATTCACATTTATTAAATACGTATATATTCACAAGAGCCTACAATTCCTTCATTCTATATCCGACAGTAGAAATAAATTATAACTGGCATATTATTACCATAAAAGGCAACTTGCATGTATATAATACCTCTGTCGAGTCATATAAACAAGACAAAGATTACAGAGCAGGACTCGAGCCAAGTTTGCCTTTCACAGTGAATCAGATCTCCCTTTCACACCATTATCATATATCCAATCATTACGTAAGTAGGCCATTAAATTGAATGTTTTAAGATATCTCAGGCAGTAAATACTAATATTTTTTAGCCAAATGCATTTCAGATAGTGTAGCAGAAATTGTTACATTCAGCTGAAAAATATTCGTGTTACACCTGGTGGTATCTATTCATAGCATAATGTGACAACGTTTCTCCATTATGAATCACATCACATCGACGCTCACTGTACCCGCCTTTAATATTCTTACATTCTCAATCCAACGGGAAATAGAGCGGAAAATGAAGACGTGGCCGCACTACGTCACAGCACTGTACTGCTGGATTCAACGGACTAGCCACATGTTCGGTTGTATTTAGCGCGCACTCACTAATCATTATTATAAGATACAATTATATTTACACGTACACAAGATGAGTTCATACACGGGCCTATGTACACGTTCGAACGATATCACACATCACAACTTAGTCCGCTTGTTGACCACGACCTCGGCGGCGGCGTCGAGGAACCCTCATACAGATATCTCCTGTATCTGCACGCGCTTCTTCATGATGCCAGGCGGCGCGGGCGCGGCGGGCGCGGCGGGCGCGCGCAATATGCCGCCCCCCTCCCCCTCCGCGCCCGCGTCGCCCGCGCCCTCCGCGCCGTCCGGCCCGAACTTCACCTGCGTGGAGCTGTCCACCACGCGCGGCTCGAACGTGCTAGTGCGGCCCACCGGACCCGCCGGGTCGCCCGCGCGCGCCGGATCCAGCTTCTGGATATCAGGCTTCTGCGTGTCGATGCACACCACGCTGCCCGCTTCGATGGCGCTGCCCACGCTCACGTCGGGCATAGAGCTGCGTGCCGCACGATGCTTCTCGTCGTAGCAGCTGTACTCACCGAACGTCGGCTCACCGCAGTCCGACAACGTCCGCAGATCGAATTTCGAGCCAACACCGCGCGGCACGTGTGCCGATTTGCACTCGAACCCGAACCCTTTGCCGTCAAAGGCGCGCACTTCGTAGTCGAGCTTTCCATCATAGTTATCTGAAGACGAAGAGCTCCCGGCCTCGGCGAGATCGTCTTTGGAGCGGCGCGGGCGCGAGCCGCGCTGGTGGTAGATGCCGGCGAAGATGAGTACGTTGAGCAGCAGGAGGAAGCAGCCCACGGCGATAGTGACGGTGAGCGCCGCCGTGTATGACTGGTAGTGTGAGGAGGCGAGGCGGCGCAGCAGCGCGTCGTCAGGATGCACGGGCGGCGCCGTGGCGTTGGGAGGGCACTCAGTGGAGGGCGGCGCGGCGGGCGCGGGGCGGGGAGGCGCGGCACGTGGCGGCACGGTGCTGCGCGCGCCAGCCCGCGCGCCGCCCTCCAGCTCCACCACGTGCGGCACGTGCGCGCGCGTCATGGACTGCGCCCGCACCGCACCTGCATCACAAATGTCAAGTTACGGGCACGTATATCTGACCACCGTGAATACAAAATACCGTGCACACGATGACCACATCTGTTTACCATCACCCTTTTTTGCGTCGACCAATAGAACAAAAATAAGTTGTAATATTTTGTTTAGTGAGTTTCCAGACAACAGAGTCTGGAAACTATGATCAAAAATGTTCGACAACGATTTTTTGACCAATAGGAATAGAACAAAAAAGGACCAAGGATGAGAAAGTTTTAATGTGCCTATTTATACTTTACATTTTGATTTTACTGATACAGCAGGAATAGTCCTTACTGTGGTCAAAGGGGTAATTCTCGTAATTTGAAGAACGTTCACAGTCTGAGGGACAATTCTCGTAATTTTAAGAACGTTCACAGTCTGATCTCAGTCTCAATCTATCAAAACATACATCTAATTTCCCTACATTTTTACAAGTTTTTGACATTTGTTTGTCGTCGAAATGAGACTGCGACTAGATTTTGAACGTTTTAAATTACGAGAATTGGCCATCAGATATATGTTTTCGTTAATCAACTGCCTCATTGAGTATGAGTTTAATTGTCTCGAATAGCTGTTGGTACATACCTTCGTAGTAGTTGGCGTTGTCCTCCTGGAAGTGATGGTGTCGCATGGCAGCGTCGGGCAGGTCGGAGCCGGGCCGGTGCAGCTGCGGGATGAGTGACAGCCACAGCGACATCTTGTGTCCGCGGTAGTGACTACGCATCTCTGGCTTGCCACCTGCACCGGCCACCACACAATTGAAACAAATGAACCCGAACCGTAATCGCAAGGGTCACGGGGGCGACCCTAAAGTTTTAAACGACCAACTCCAAATTTCTACAAACACAATGCTGAAATCCATACTAATTGTACATATATACATTGTTCTGTTAACAGACGCTGATCTTCACAACAACTACTCGGGCTACGAAACTTTCCGAGTTCCATTTATTTGACTGTATTACAACGTCATCGAGTAGTCGAGCTATAGAGGGAAATCGGAAATGTCCATAAACTAAGAATCTGTAACATATGTGAATCGTATAAACTAATCAGGAAGTTTTTCGTCGGCGGTGACATAAAACAAATATTGAGAGTTACGCACTGATCTCCATGTAGAGTTGGTTGATGGTGTCGTATGTGTCCCAGTACGGAGTCTGGTCGGGACCCAGCCGAGGAGTCTCGCCCAGCATTGGACTCGGAGGTGGCGTTGCCGATGGATCATTGGGATTTCTAAAGAAAAAAATACATTAGAGAATGTTTTCGATGTGTTTATTTAAACAACATGGTGACGATAGTATTAAGTTTCAAAGTTAATACCTACTTTGTTATTTGACTGTTCAAGTGTTCACGTAATTAAACTTGTTTCGCAACAAATTCAATTTGGAATACCTTCCATTACCACAAAATTCTTGATTTATCCCACTAAAATAGTTGACGTTACTAGGTAAAGGTAAAACTTTTACGTAGACATGTTTACTCGTGGTTTGTGGCTCAATACCGACTGATCTATAGGTACACGCGAGGTTAATCTGCTCACCCACCCACATAAACGTTCTTTACATATTGAGACACCTTCATTTCTTCGAAAGTACCTACGACATAAATCCGGACTCGTTTTTCATACGAAAATGATATACATGATTTACGGATAATCAGAATTCAGAAAATGATTTACAGGATTTTCGGATACCTTTCAGAAATCTTTCAGGTTATGCAGGGCACTGACTGTATAACAAACTAACAATATAGTTCGGAAAGTTAGGGTACCAATAAACATAAATATATTCCTGAACGCAGATTTATCTATACGTAAACATGAAGCTTAGGCATAATCAACCTATAATGTTCCCACTGCTCGGCCACAGGCCTCCTCTCTATGAGAAGTTGGCCATAACCCACCACGCGGACCCAGTGCGGGTTGATGTCGAAATTTTGGTTCTAAGACGTGCCGGTTTCCTCACAATTTTTCCTGCATGATTTTGAGAGCAAATTAAATACCCAATGTAAAGTGCAATGATGAAATTAAATACACAATATAAAGTGCCTGGCTGGATTCGAACTCACAACCTAGAACTCGTAAGTGGGGGCCGATACCACTGAGCCACCACTGCTGAAACGTTCACATGTAAATTTTTCGAAGGCTTAAATTACACGACTCAATTTAATTCGTGTTTGAATTTACCGTCTGTTCGCGTGTCCTTATCGTTTATTATTTTCCGCCATGCTAACCCGGATTGAAATCTCATCTTCCCTTTAACCCAAGGCATGAGTCCCACTATGGGGTGCCCTCAGCTGTTGCTTAGCTAAGAGCCGTCTACATTGTTGACGTGGAATTAGAAAAGCCATCTGCGTCTGACTAGATATTCCCATGGATATTCCTTTAAGAAAAATATGTTTTTATTTTACAAGTGAAGTATTTTACGAGTTACTCCAAATCGATAATTATGATACCTCCCGTCTTTTTTTGAGCTGATCTAACAACATTACAAGGTATGGTGTACAAAGTACATTACGAGTATTCATAAGTATAGATTAAAAAACAAAACAGGATAGACAAAAAAACAAACTCTTCAGCTCTATAGCTGAAGAGTTGGTTTAAACGCGCTAATATCTCTAGAACTACAAGCCGGATTTGAACAAATCTTTTTGCGTTTGATAATCAAATTCTTGAGGAAAGTTATAAGCTATTTAACATCATGCTAGGACCCTTAAGAGCCGAGCAAAAAGAAAAAAGTCACAAAGAAAGCGAAAACGAAATAATAGGGCGATGCGATGCAACGGGGTGAGTCGGGGGAACAAAATATTTCAGAATATAATATAATAAGCGTATGTATATTATCCTACAAGGATGTTCATAATGCAACACGTTTTTTTACCCATATCTGACGAAGTTAGAGATGTAATGGATGCACAGTTTGGACACTCGTTGCTCCTGCTGCGTGAAGTTTTGCTGATGATGCGTCAAGGAGATTGGCACGCCCAGGTAATATGGCAGC
The DNA here is from genome assembly GCA_951799955.1 of Apamea anceps. NCBI lineage: Eukaryota > Metazoa > Arthropoda > Insecta > Lepidoptera > Noctuidae > Apamea > Apamea anceps. Next base: position 10,131,886 of record OX637505.1, on the reverse strand, counting down.
TCCTCGCCATGAACCGAACCTGGCCTCTGTATAAACACAATTTTAATTATTCAGTTTTTTTCTTTTATACATATAATAATATAGTAACGAAGTCAAAACTATATATTAAATACTTGCAGCGCCCCGCGGTTTCACCCGCATAAGTTTCGATCCCATGGGAATATCGGGATAAAATGTGTTAACCCTGGTTATAAACTATCTGTGTGCCAAATTTCACCCAAATCCGTTCTGTAGCTTTGGCGTGAAAGAGTAACAAACATCCATCATCTAGTTTGTATGGATACATTCCATACAAACTTTCGCATTTATAATATTAGTAGGATTTTAGAAAAAAGTAGTTGGTGTGGAAACGAGTCTGGTGCCGAAAATATAATTTTAAGATTTGGCGCAGATAGATTTAAATGCCTTTTTTAATTTAGATACTTTTAAATACCGATAGTAAGTAAATTTCCGTGGGATATTTTCCGACATCCACACGGTCAAACCCGCAGGAAAAAGCTAGTCGAAAATAGGTCAGTAGTTCATATTACCACTCATTACGTAATCGTTGGTTACTAGACCTTATTCAGTAGTAAAACTTATAACCCAAGATCCTGGCTAGTTTTGCCCTCTACTCTACATTTCAGAACTACATTTAGCAAGCCCATCGTATGATACAAGATCTTATACCGTTAGTGTGGAATGACATAACATTCTCAATTACTACCGCAGTTACGTAGTATATTACTCTTAGCACTAACCGTCAAACTTGACCCCAATCTAACCCAAAAGCGAGCATAGTCCTATTAACAAGTCCATTCAAGTGGTCGCACTAGGGTTGTCGAAATAACAAACAGCTGTATAGACATCGTGCAATTCACCGCGCAACAACTGCACGTGCGTCGACACGTTTTGACAACCGCAGCCGTAACAACTTAGTGGTTGTCATATTGCAGGATTTTATTATACAGGGTGTAAGGGACATCGACGCGCATCCTGTTACCATGAATGCAGCACATGGAATGAAAAAAACAGCTGTTCCATACATTTTGACCGTGTAAACCGTGTCATGTGGACAAAACAAAAAAGTTCGTTGGCAGTTATTTATGTATTATCGTAGTATTTTAGTCCAGCAAATTAAAAATTAGAGTACCTATAGGTATTGCACTTTTGTATAAAACAGTTGTTTTTTTTTTAATAACCCACGAAAAATTTCTACGCTGAGGGTCTAGAATCATATAGTCTGAATTTATGATAACAGTTTGCGCATCGATGTCCTTTCCACCCATATTGGCTTCGATGATATATTTTGAGCGGTATAACTCGAACTGTTTAAATCATGTCATAGGCTGTCATATGTTCTAGTCAACGTTTAATTTATTAGACTGTAGATATATTTCATGCTGTCCAAAGTTGACTGAATACTTTTGGTAGGCTTCCAGTCAACAACAACACTCTTGACAAAAACTGTTAATCAAGCTTTAAAACAGAGAATTTACTGACGTTCACTTCAATCAATTGAGGTTTGGTCTGTATACTTAGAGAAGTTACTTTCCAAAATATAGCTGCTTGTTTGTCCATTCAGTTAACGGAATCTATTTCAAACAGAGTTTATGGCCGACATAAACGAAGATTAACAACTTTGGAGAAGAAAAGCGCTACGCCACCATCCAATTGATAAGCCGTTGCCAAGATCCACGTTATGTTGAGTGTGCATGTCGCCGATATACATACTAACTGCTAATATATCTACATGAAGCACTATCATAGGGGTTTTTTGTATAAGGGACATATTTCTGCACTTGTTATATATTCTGCCAACTTTGATGAATAAAAGACATGACATTTTTAGTGACCCAAATCAAAATGGCACAGTTTGCAATTACGAACCAAATGTCTTCAGTAGTCGTACACAGATCGTTTTTGGTAAGTATAGGATTCGATGACGCCTTGAATATCTTTCTTAGATTTTGTCCTTTTGACATCTAAACAGCAGAGCTGTCAGTGTCAATAATGATGACACTGACAGCTCTTGAATGTGGTTTGTATGTGCTGATCGCGACCAGTTTAATTGGTGAAATTTGCCCTTAGATATTTAGCTTACCTGCGGATAATCCTTTTCTTGCGATAGATGGTGGAAATGCGTGAAGTAAGTCGTGCCCCCTCGAAGCGCGTGGAGATAGCCCAGTCTGATCAGTGGCGCTGCGGTCCGGCCGTCACTTAGCACCTGCATTAAATTAGTATTTCAAGAAAATGCATTTAACGTGTTGGTGTAAGAAACATGTTGCAAAGGACGGAACAAAAGAATTGATAAAAACTTGGCAAAGCATTTCCAACATACAACTGTCGCTGGAGTTGCATAAAATGCGGAATTTTATTTTAAAAGCAGCCAGTTTTTTTTGCAAACACCTGCGTTTTTGTAATACTTTACTAAACATCATGAAAATTGAGACAAGACCATAAAACAACAACGCACATTAATCTACATGACGCCTATAATTGATAGGCACATAGTACACACTAATTCTATGTGCCTATCAATCATTCTTGATCAATCAATCTTACTTACGTCTTTACCAAAAGAAATCGAATTACATTACAATTTACACTTTTAACTTCATTGCCACCACTTGTATCAAAATCTACGATTAGTAATGCCGTCAGCTGAATCATAACAATGTCTTCGTGTTATTAGGCGTTGCAAGTATTTTCCAATAAAACCTTTTAACGCGGCCATCGTGTATCAGCGTGCGCGGGCGTCATTAACTCTCTTTGTACGACGAAGGAGCGTTCGGTGAGGAGCGAAAACCCCTTAAGGCTTTTTTTTTTTTTTTGAGGATGGGAAATCATCAAATGACCCCTCCCGCTCTGGGTGGAGCAGAAGGGAGTGTCAGACTCTTACTGACTAAAACCCACCCGTGTTCCTTCCTTAGCCCTTTATGTTCCAGGGCAGCGGTAACCCTTTCGGACAATCCCGCTACCCTGGCAGGCTTCGGCCCTATGGGGCCCCGTCACTCATGCTGACATCTCTTTGAGGCGCGCGTGGAACACATACACGCCGTCCGGCACGGGCCTGGTCCTGATCGGACGGTGAGTTACCCATTACTCACCGCCCGCAGGCCCGCGCCTACGGTGGCCGGGAGTCGTCACGCGGCTCCCGACGCCCGGAGCGTCTCCCGCGGCGGCTGAGGCGTGAGGTGCGCAAGGCGCGTTCTCTCGCCCACCCCGCCACCTCCTTCGCTAGCATGACTGCTTCGCAGAAGGAGGCGACTGCCTCCCACTCCCTCTCGCCCCGGACCATGGCTTGAACCAGGGCCGGACGCGAGAGGTCGCCGCCGCTGCCGATCGCCTCTACGAGGACACGGCGGTGCTCTGCCCAAGCAGGGCAGACCTCCACCGTATGCTCCACCGTGTCCTCTGGGCGATCCTGACAGTGGTGACACCCGGGCGTCTCCTCCCGCCTGATTATGTGCAGGAACCTCCCGAAACATCCGTGTCCGGAGAGGACCTGCGTCAGGCGGTAGGTGAGAACGCCGTGACGTCTCTCTAGCCACTCCTCAAAGAGGGGTCTTACCGCCGCTATCGTGGCGTGCCCTGCGCTGGGTTGCGATAGTCGCTCCTTCCATGCCGCCATGAGATCGCGCCGGAGGTTCGTCCGCTCCGCCGCAGTCTGCCGCGGATGCGGAGTTTCCCCCCGGCGTAGTGCCTCCGCGCGCCAATCATACAGGCGCGCGAGCACTATCGCCTCCAGATCCCAAGGCGGCAGTCCGGCAAGGAGGCTTGCTGCCTCGCCCGAGATCGTGCGGTAGCCCCGGATTAGCCTTATGGCTACCACCTTTTGGGGCGCGTTCAGGTAGTGTGCGGCTCGTAGCCGCAGTGAACGCGCCCATACCGGGGCCCCATATAGGGCCATGGACCGCACGACCCCCGCGTAAAGCCTCCGGCAGGAGGCGTTTGGCCCCCTCAGGTTGGGCAAGAGCCGCTTTAGGGCGGCCCCGGCCCGTTCCAGTTTGGGGGCCAAACGTCGGAAGTGCTCGACGAAGTTCCATCGGCTGTCGAGGACGAGACCCAGGTACCTCATCGTGGTCTCGACGCCGATGTGAACCCCTCCTACCACTAGTTGGGATCCGGGAGGTGGCCCGTACCGAGGCCCATGAAAGGACATGGCCTCGGACTTGTGCAGTGCCACCTCGAGACCCAACCGCCGGATCCTTTCCACGACTATCGCAACCCCGCGTGTCATCGCGTCAGCCGCCGCCTGATGCGACCTCCCCTGCGCTAGGACCAGCGTGTCGTCAGCGTAGCAAACTACGCTGACGCCTTCAGGGAGGTCGGCCCGCAGCAACCGATGTCCCACAGAAGCGGCCCCAGAACCGATCCCTGTGGGACACCGCACGACATCTCTCGCCGGTTCCAGTTCCCGTCGCGACCGGGGTAGATGACGGCTCTGTCCGTCAAATACGCCCCGACTACTCGACGGAGGTAGGTCGGCACCCGGTGATACCGGAGTGCCTCCCCAATGCAGCTCCAGGGCAGGGTGTTGAACGCGTTGGCGATGTCGAGTGACACCGCCACGACCACCCCACCCCGGGACACCGCGTCCCCCGTCGTGAGGGCTCTCACGCGCATGATGGCGTCCACCGTAGAGCGCCCCTTGCGGAAGCCAAACTGGCAATCCGCAAGATCCGGCCCAGTCCTCACCAGGTGCCCGACGAGGCGGCCCGCAATTACTCTCTCAAAGAGCTTGCCGACCTCGTCGAGCAGCACTATGGGCCGGTATGCGGACGGAGAGTCCGCAGGGCGCCCCGGCTTCTGAATGAGGACCAGCTTCCCCGTCTTCCAACGGAGCGGAAACTGGCCTCTCTCCATACATGCGCTTAAGAGCGCCTCCAGTCGAGGCCCGAGAGCCGTCGAGGCCAGGACCCAGGCTTTACCCGGCAAGCCGCCGGGGTAGATCTGAGAGCGGCGGTTGGCAGGCTGAAGGCCAAAAACCCCTTAAGGCTTAAATTGAGATCGTCTGCAATGCCGGCGCCGCGCCCAGACCACGCGCTCGACTAATGTCAACTCAGCCGACAGTTATCAACTTTCAGCAGCTTCACTATCGATGATGCTAAACCTGTTTTGTTCTATATTTAACGTGCAGAAACAAAAACAAAATAGAAGTAGGAACCTCTTTACTATTTATATTCAGATAGTCCCCTCCTCCATTACTGCTGTTCTTATATTCAAGCACGCCAGTGTACACGGCTAATATCATGCTGTTATTTCTATTTGTTTTCTCAATAGTAAAATATCTTCTCAATTACATTCGTAATAACATTCCAAGTGTTTTCGTCTGTGAATAAGGCCTTTTGGGAACAAGTGCGTTTAACTGTTGCTGTATTCCTAAATTATCCCCTTATTTTTAATAACACTGGTGTTGTTTGTAATAACGTCTCAGTTCACGAAGATAATGAACTTTTAACGGGGCTATCAAAGGGATCAACTTGCTTCTTTTGAGATACATTATTACACGTGGAAGTGAAGGTAGCTGCCGCGCTCGGACAAATTGCAGTACCTACATTACAACATAAACAGCACCACAGCATAACAAAGTAAGCAGTATTATCTACGTCTCGACAGTGTCCTTGAAATAATTCCTACGGCCGCTCGGTAAATAAACATGCACTAGGGTTACCCGCTGACTGTAGAACTTAGGTTGTAACTGTACTTTATTAGTCCGATAAATTTAATGATGCGAGAGCATTATTTTTTAAAACCTTGCGGTTTGATGAAAGTCCTGTATATAAAAATGTTTTTCACAAATCCGGTAGCTTGTGCTGTAATCGTGCCATAGCTTCAGAGTGAGTTCAGTATCGATAGAGGAACCCGTAAAAAATAAATAACACCTTTAAAAAAAGTTAAAAAAAAAAACGAAAATTAACATAAGATGAACCTAATGTAGTAGGTACAGACGCCAGCAGGTCAAGCAACCCGAAACTGTCAAATTTTCCCAATAAATCTTGAACCTTAATGCTTTAGCGGTAAAGTTGAAAATCTATTAAAGAAATTTGACAGATTGTAGTAGCTTGATGTGCTGGCGTCTGTACCTACTAATTAAATAGCAATCGACAAGAATTGATTAAAAAAATAAGTTTTTATTTTGTTTAAATGCTAATTAATAATTTTCTAGAGTTGCCTACCTACTATCGAACGCAAAAAAACAAAAAAATGAAATACCTACGCCCGAACACTTCTATTATAGAAGTGTTGTGTGTATGGGTGAAGGTTAGGTAACTAGGTACGAATAACGTAAATTACAATTCCAAGTACTTATTTCTTCTTTCTTAATACTGTTACGAGCTTCGGGGTTCGTGACAATTAAAACTGCCGATATAAATTACCAAAAATTACACTTTAATTGAACAACACTAATAACAACTCAAACACACTAATTATAAAACACAATTGCACTTAATTCGCACTTGAAGATCGCTTTCGGTGTATTCGCTTGTGTCGCTTATCCAGCTCTGACCTGTCGTGGCTCATCCCGGCCTTATACAGGATAATTTTTTATTCAGTGCGTAAATTTTCACAGGGTGTTCTACCCATGAATATGAACAACTTTCACTATGGGACCATCTCTGAAATCACAAAAAAAAAATCAGCTGTTTCTTATAAAAGTTCAATACCTACTCGACCAAAATGTATGAATCTGCTGATTTTTTTTTCGTGATTTCAGAGATGGTCCCATAGTGAATGTTGTTCATATTCATGGCTAGAACACCCTGTAAAAATTTACGCACTGAATAAAAAATTATCCTGTATAGTGCCGCAGATAGTTCTAGAACCTTCTATTGTAGAAATATCTAGAATGTTCGAGTACATACTGGCCCCGACTGACCAGCACCCTAATTGCGTAACACACGATCAATCAGAATCGGTTTCATTTTGACAGTTCAACAACATTCATTGCGTTATTTACGTGTTGAGCAGACAAATGTTTCGAACTTATGAAGCAATGGATTAGCAATTTGCTTCAAAATGATTCAGATTCCGATTGACCGTGTGTTACGCAATTAGGGTCCAGATGTCGATAGTTCTAGAAAGTTCTAGCATCGAAATTTCTAGAAGGATCTTGACTCTATTAGTTCTGCTACTCGATATTAGATGGCGCTAGTGGTAACTAATGTCACCATGTACCAGGCATTAATTGTGGCGCGCAACAATACAATACCTACTCATATTTCTGTTGAATACTAGTTAAACAAAATCTTTTTTGTAGGTTTTGTATTTTGACGGTTCTAAGCCCATTAAAGTACGAAGGGAAAATTGGAATTGTAATTTACATACCGTCGTAGCGTTTGGGGCGCACATCTTGCGCCATTTGTCGCGAGCCGTTTTCAGTAGCAAATAATGCGCCGGCGGCCCTTAGTATTCGGACGCGAGAAGTGAAGGACAAAATGACAACGCGTTCAATAGTAGGTAAGTAATTAAAGCATTCAAACAAATAAAATAATTTAATTCTAAACGATTGCTATTGTAAGTTAGTAGGTACTAAATTAAGTTGATCTTGCAATAATATTTTAATGTTTAATGTTTATTTTATTTCTGGCGTGAGTATAGTTTCCATACAATGGTGCCCAGTGATATTTGCTTATTGTCAGTGAAATTGTATGCAAATAAAAAAATATGCATCTGCCATCAGATCATTTGGATGAAAATGGAATGAATAGTTTCGATTTCACGAACGTGTTTTTGATCGCGCACAACACGATAAAGCTTTTCTGTGACAGACTAAAATCCACGCGGGCGAAGCCGCGAGCAGAATAGGTATATATAGTTTCTTCAATCGGGCATCGATCGCATGAAAAAAGAAAGATACTCAACTACTAAGTACCTGTCAAGGAAGTTATACTCGCTACGCTTCAATAAATATAGAAATACCTATATAACATAAATAACTACAAATAATGTTATTTTTATAGGTTAACTTGCCGACTGAGTCGACTGAATCGAAACCAGAATTAAATTTTTTTGAATTACCATTCAAAAAAATTTAATTCTGGTTTCGATATTGATGAATTCAGACATCCATACACTGAACAATACAGTCGTCAACTTCGTGCATATATCACGTAAATAAATGTGTGGGAGCGACTTGCACCGTCCGCGTCCTTACGTAACAGCGGCGCACGCAGGTCTGTTGAATACTGGTGTTCACCAATTTCAAAGCCCGTCGTTTCGGCCAATTTGTATGAAGCCGTAGTACTGCTTACATTATTATACTGTGATAGCACATACTTACTTGATGTGCTGTCATCCATGACGTGCGGTGTAAACAGACGCGTCACTCACCTCGAGCGTTGCGTCGCGCACACTGAGCGGGTTTTGCACGGGCTTGTCCCAGTCTGTATACTCGTTCTTCAAGGTCGAGTAGATCTCATTGAGGTGGTAATAGTACGCGTTCCGGACGAATGTGCGAAGAATGCGGTCCCGTCGGCTCTCGTTGAAGCCAAACTCCAAGTCTTGGGCGTTAAATTCCAGGTATGATTCTGCAAGGAAGGCATTCCTCTCGTTTGCATGTATTTATCATTCATTTATTCTGAAGTATGTTAACGCTATGTGAATTACAACTTCAATACTTGAAACCATAAAACACAAGCACTATATGTCGTTCCGTTATACGGGCTCACATAAAGCGAGGATTGAAATAAATAGTCTAATTCATAAATTTAAATGGAGACGTAATTAAGACAGATATTAACACTGTATATTACGCCTGTTTATTTGTACGATAAGAAATACCTCGTGTACAAATGAGGAGAGGAGTAATAACATAGGTACTTGAGGCTTCACAAACATAATGATTATAAAGAGTTACTGTTGCTGCTGTTTTTTTCACAGGGTAGACGATGGTACGTTATCTAGCTTTTACGTGATTAATTTTAGGCAGTTTATATTCTCTGAATTTTGATGAGCTGAGGGGTTGATGAATGAAATAAATTTGGTACTTGCAGGTTTTAAGATTAGAAAATCCATGAGCCATGCGGATCGTCCAGTGAAGGTTCGGTTCGGTTGTTTACGTTGATCACCTTCAAGACTTGATTGCTAAAAGGTTGTTGTTTGTTGTTAATGTTGTTACCCGTGGTGGTGAGTCCAAACAGCAGTTCTCTATGTGAGAAATCGGCGAGTTCGTGTCCGGCTGCGTTGGCGACGGCCGCTGCGCCTGCGCCGAGTCGTGAGCTGTCCGTCGGAGGCGGTGCCTAATAAAATAGGTATAATATTATTATTGCATCAGAGAAGACAGACCAATATAATATCACCTAAAGGAGTATGTAAGGACCGTAGTAGATAGCGTTCTGTAGTTTTTGCTTACCCCCATGGAAAACAGGTGTGAGAATATACAGGGTGGAAACTTTCAGCGGGGCAGTAGGGGGAATTACCTTATCCGTTGCAGCTACGCGAAAATGGTCTTAGGAGACTATCCATTATATTTTATGGAATTTTGATCTCCATTCACAGATTTAAAAAAAAAATACAGTTAGCAAGAAAATAGCCATTTTACACAAAAACTGTTTCTAATCCTAAGACCATTTTCGTGTAGCTGCAACGGATAAGGTACTTCCCCTTACTGCCGCGCTGAAAGTTTCCACCCTGTATAATATCAACTTAATCGCCAACATAGGCATAAGCGACCACAAATTGTAGAAGAATAGTTTGTGATTATGTTTACATTAACCACTCTGCTCGACTAGATTTTGACACATGACATATCAGCTGCCTTGACGGGATGTTGCGAATTACGTCATGAAATTCAGGAATTTACATCAACTTTCAGCATTCGAATTTATGAAGAAAAATATCTTGCCGCGCTTATTTTCTACAATACATTCGTGGCAAATATCTTTAATTATATCTTGAGGTCGGTCAAACTTCGTTAATCTACTACGAAATTTGTATAAGATAGGTATTACTACACCTATCCAAAAGGTAGGCACCTTAATTTGAAGTACCACCCAATGATAATTCAAGAAATTCACTAATTCAAGATAACGACGAAAAGTTTTGTTTTACGACATTCTTTTGTTATACGCAGTCCTACATTTACTGAAACTTCGGAAATTAGAACACGATCTATTAAGAAAACTTGAGACTTAACATTCTGGCCTTCAATGTTCATTCCATAAGTCCAATTCCATAAGTAAAATGACCATACATTTATAAGCATAAATGCAAGTCGTTATACAGTTAGCACCAACGATATACAAACAGCACTTTCATTGGAGTTGCTAATTGAAATAATGCTCAACATAAAATTTAATTTTCTTCAATAAGAATCAGGCATAAAAAGCTTTTCGTTGTGGACTAAAAAGAACTCTAAACGATTCTAATATAAAGAGGAAAATAATGTTGGCGTATTTGAATAAAAAAAGTAGCAGTAGGCAGGCAGTCACGACTCACGATTGATAAAAATATTTTGTATAGGTGTGGAAGAAAATAATAAGCTGAAGAATTACATAAATACAAATAGGTTCAGCAATTTAATTAAGTATTAGTCCTTTTGTTTTTGTAAGAATTTATTAGTCAATCATTTCATTTTGTAACCAATGTTAATAGGTTAAAATAATATAGTTTTATAATAATTTAATATAAGCATTTTAATTAAATGTCAATAATAAAGAAAACCAATTTAGTATTAGCAATTTCCTTGACAGTCAATTTAAGGCACAAGAGATGTGTAATAATGTTAAATAAGATCTCGGAGACTAGATCACAGTAGTTTGGTCAGACATTGAATTTAACCCCGATATATTCACATAAAATCTAGATAGGATACCTATCCTCTATCTACCCTAATACCATTAATTGATACATATTATACAGGACCCAAATTGGTAGTCGAAGGCCGACATTGGGCATCAAATGTTATTCAGATAGGCCGTTATTAGGCTGTAACCTGCAAACTACGACACTCACGTGAAATTCTAGACGCTTCAATATTCTAATTGGTTCTCGATATCTCGCTGCTTGAAATGTAAATCAACAATTGTGTAGCCATTACAGGGAATGAAAATAGCTTCGTTTAATTTTATTGGCTCAATTTAATATGTTTGGCTCTAAACATTATCTGTATAGGTGAGGGATAATTTTGGTTGAATTTTTTTTCCGTGCACAATAATAATTACATGATCTTTTAATGCCTGCTTACTCGTTATCTACCTGCTTATTCTTCGCATAAAGTTCTAGAGGGATTCGCTTAGGTAACCCGCGAAATTCAACCGTAACAAATATGACTTTACAGAATTATAATTTATTTATTAGAATCAGCAATACAACTCCTTGAGTTAGAATTGGCGTCAAATGCCATGATTTCATGAAATAGTCTTTTAATAGGATAATATGGTAGAGTATTCATGATTATAAATCTATAAGTAAATATTAGTTACTGCCGCGAATCATATTTACATGAACATACAACCTGATACTGATATGCAAATTAAAAAAAGCGTAAAAAATTGAATTTTGCGGGCTACCCTGACGCTTTCACCTTGTTATTTGTAAACAGTAAAAGAAAAATCATGTTAAATAAATCACACCTGTACAAAGAGTAAGGGACATAGGCGCGCAAACTGTAACCATGTATTCAGTAGGTACATGATTCTAAACCAGCACTGAAAAATATCGTTGGTTACCGTGTAAGTAGGTTTACGCCATACGTAGAAGGAAAACAAAAAAGAATAAATGTTCAAGCTTCATATTTTCCGCAATATTGACTGGGACACAGGTGTGACGTCAATTTGTTAGCGAAAACATTCTGTTAATTTCGTCAAAGGGGTTGTTCGCCCAAAGCCGGTATATTAATTAGCGATTTTGCGAATGAAGTGCAAAAGGAAGGCGAACGATATACGAGTTTCCCCAAAATTGAGCTCATAGCTTGTGTTCGTGATGATCAAAAGACTGATTTGGGGTAAAAAAGCCTGTCCTAGCTTTAATAAACTAGGTTAAACTGAAATTGGATCAGAAAAGATGAAAAATGGCGTTTTCGTCCAGAATAGCACTTAAGGCAAAGTTAATGTAACATTAAATTGCTAAAGTAATATAAACTTGGCTAACAGTTGAAAGCACGTATCGACATCAAGCACTGAAACTTTAACTTGACAAATATTTTCGTTAAGTTTAGACTCGTGTTACAATAACTTGACTTCAAAGCTTCTCGTATAATTATAACAGGGTCTACGACGCGTAAGCTGCTATTTGAATTATGAATTCAGTACATGATCCTAGAGTTGAAATTCTTCACCGGTTTTTTTTTTTAATCAGCTTTACTATTGATTTTATTTTTTGTATTGCATGCTCATGTAGGTATTGCAATTTCGTATGAAACAGCAGTTTTTTTTTTTAAGAACTTAAGAAAAAATTCAAATTTGGTGGATCTATAATTATATACTGAATTTTTGGTGTCAGTTTACACAACGATTCTCTTACACCATGAATATGACAATACTTAAAAATAAAGACACGCCTAAATCTAGAAGTTTAAACTCACAGAAGGGTTGACGATGACAGTGCCGTCGACAAAGGGTGCGAACCCCGGCAGAAACCGCGGCGGGTCCAACCGCACCGCCAGTAACTCTGCCAGCGGCTTGTTCCTCAAACACGGCGCGAGATCGTCCTCCAAAAGGTCTCCATGACACCCCGTCTGTTCCGCCACCTGGTCATACAATACTTATGAAACTGTTAAAAGAATGCCTAAGTAACTTTTCTTTTTAAAGTGTGATCATATCTCAATATTCGTGTAAATGTCACTGTCACATAAATCATAAATCGTTATTATTTCAAAAATATTGACTGAGATTGTGTGACTTCTAAACATTATTTTGCGCGTAACAGAAAACGCAACGCAAACTTAAGGGAAAATATAAAAACAATAAAAAGATTTCACCTTTTCCATCGCAAATTGGATAAGTCGAATGCATGAAAACTTTCTGTGTCCCCAATTTAGGTTCCCCTTATTTTTTCTAAACAATGTCCTCTCGCCTGTTTAACAGGAAGCCCACACCCGATATTCTTAAACGTAAAGGTACCTTTCTTTTTATCGTGAGCGGTTCTCTCTGCAGCGCCCATGAACTCAGCCCCGACCCACTTAACAAGATGACACGCTTCAGTAGTTCTGAAACAGATAACCTAATTTAATTTTGTCATTTTGAACAAGGATCACCCAGATAATGAAATCTCTTCTAAAGAAAAACATTTTTATTTCTCCCTCCGTTTCTCGTATTCTTTAATAATAAAAAGAGAGTTTTCAGAAATAGTCTCGAGTGTAAATGTTGACCTTATTTTTAAATTACGCGGAGAAAGCTGCCCTCTTGTGCATGTCTGATGTGACCCTTTTAATCGTATTAAGTAACGGAGGATCTCAACGGGATGGTGACACGAAATAATGAAATCTGCCTGGAGCGGTATAATTACGCACAATGCCTGTCCCACACGCGTACTCGCACGTGAGCGGGCCGCGCCACCCCTCCCCTTCGAGCCCAGAGATCATTACTGTTCCAGCTGACAGTTCATTAAAAATGCTCCTAATTAATTTAATTTCTTGACAGTTCGGGATAATTAACTCTGGTTAACGCTTTAAAATTTTGCGAAGGCAACATCACACCCGCAATAGGTAATTCTACAGAATTCTCATCCAACATTTTATTAATGGATACGATGACAAAGCTCTATGTAACCTACTGATAATTTAACCTTCAGTAATTGTTTCGCAAACTTAACAGACTAAATTATGTCCAAAATCTGTGTCATCTTAATGGATTAACTGAACAATTCATACCCCTAGCGACGGGCGAGACGGCGAGGAAGTTGGCGAGCGCAGCCCCCGTGCCGTGGCCCATGAGCGTGACCCGCTCGGGGTCGCCCCCGAACGCCGGCAGGTTCTCCCGCAACCAGTGCAGCCCCGCCACCAGGTCCATCAGACCGAAGTTACCCTGTGCCGACCCCTTAGCACCAGTCTTTAAAAAACCTACCAACAAACAACACTTAAAAGTTAAAATAACATAAAGTGACTTAAAACAAACGTTAATCTCCCACGAATATAAACTATATCAAAGTATAAAATGTACACATAAATACACATTACGACTACGACTATGCCTTGCAGCTGAGAAATAGTGGCTCATAATGCAAAATATTTCACTGTCGTCTGCGGAACAAGACCCGGAAACAGTACGGAGCGTCTTCAATAAATTATGATATAATGTATTTTTTGCGCACCACGAACACGTCTGTCTGAGGAGATACACTCCAGTGGATAGCGACACTTATGTAAATACGAAAACTTACACATTTCATACAATCTCCCAGATGTGTCATCGTTATTCAAAGTTTCCTCTCACGAAAATTGTTCACAAGTGAATCAATATTTTCTATCACATCAATTTCGAGTAGTGACTTCAGAAACAAATATTTGGAATAGTGTGTAGGGTAGGAGGGTATATCGTTCCGATATTTGTATAACATTTCGCACAGATGTATAAACAAAAATAGTTTTCTCATTTTGATACATTTCATTTGAAGTTAGGTATGTATTCAAAATATGGCATGGATAAATATATTTTTCCAACATATGCCGTATGTTTTTTGCGTAGGTAGGTCAAATAATTCGCCCTACAACGTATTTATGTTGCCGAAACGTTGAACTTGGACACTTTCGGATTACATTACAACACAAACGACTTTATTTAACGAAACAATAGCGATCCACTTGTGCGTACGCGTATATACAAGTCTGTTGAGAACATATGAGTATTGACAGTCAGTTTAGCTATATTGGTGCGCCTTCTTCTTTTGATATATTTATTGAGAATTATACTTTTCAGAACCATGCCTACTTTTATATTTGTTTTTTTTTTATAGGAAATACAATACAAGTTTCCAACTAAACCATATTTCCTCACTCTTTCTAACACACACAACATTACTGAAAGGTCATCAAGAAGCCATTTTCAGAATGGGATCTCTATTTCCATCAGAAAAAAATAACATCAGTTTACGGCTCCAAAAAATAAAATGAAATCGAGGAAAATGTTATTCGTTACTGTGATACGCAGAATAAATTTCGTTTTATTATTTTCGAAATCGTCTATTTACAGCTGCATCAAATGTCGCTCACAACTGTAAAATATAAAAATTCGAGAATAGGTACCCCTAGAAAAATACGTTTGTGAGATTTTTTCCGGGTTATTGTTATAGCTTAAGGTCTAAGGTATGTATAGGATACTTTACGAAGTCCCTAGGAGGTTATTACTCGTATACCAAAAAAATTAACTTCAAAATAAATTGTAATTGTAGGTTCAAGCAACAGTGAAACATTTCCCACTAGGAATCATTCATTCTTCTTTTATGATTACAACATGTTTTCAGAGAGCCGACTATACGCGCCTAAATAGTTTCAGCGCATTAATATATATAATAAGCTGCGCCCCGCGGTTTCACCCGCATAAGTTCGATCCCGTAGGAATATCGGGATAAAAAGTATTCTATATGTTAATCCTGGTTATAAACTATCTGTGTGCCAAATTTCATCCAAATCCGTTAAGTAGTTTTTGCGTGAAAGAGTAACAAACATCCATCCATCCATCCATCCATACAAACTTTCACGTTTATAATATAAGTAGGATTGACGTACATGGTAACTAACGATAATAGTGTTGATTAGTTTTCAGATCCTCGATTCCAAGAAATCCTTCACGTATCACGCACATACACACAATACGCTTTGTGATTAGTTAATCTATAATTAAATTAGATAGATATAAATTAATGAAGCCGCCCACTACTAAGCAATATATAGTTAAATAGAAATTTGAAATAAACTGGTTATAATTACAGCGGTCGTTACCGACAACAGACAGTGATATGGCTCTATCATGGACGTTTTATAACGAGCTTTTAATTAAAACGCTGAACTATTAACGTCAGTTCAAAAGAGACCAAACTGTCTGATAATTCAAGTTTTTCTATACAATTACTTGCAGAACGCCATTTGTTTTTCTGGATCAACGATGTTAAATATATGTATAACGTCTAGTTGTTTTTCAACCGACTAAAATGATGCACTACTTGGTCAAGCCTGACACCATTTTACCTCACAAAATGTCTTGTCACTCGTTATTAAATACTTTTATGGGATAGGTGGCTAATGTTGTTGGCTACGCTTATTCTCAGCAGACTGAGTGAGAATAGGCTGAGTTAATTATTTCAGCTAGCTCAAACAATTAACTCAGTCTATTGCAGTCCACTGCTGGACAAAAGATCTTTTCCAAGCTGCACCACAACACATTGTCCTCTGCCTGTCACAACACACAGTCCGACGCCCTGTCCCAGAGTCATCGGTCCATCTAGCTGAGTGTCGTCTCACACTACGTTTGCCGATACGCGATTTAAAGGCTAGCTAATTAGTATCAATGACTCACCCAATACACCTAACCTAAAGTTGATGGTGACGACCACAATGTTGCCGTTGGCCGCCAGTGTGGTGCCGTCGTATGCGTTGCCAGAGCTCCATTCATAAGACTCGCCATGCACGAACACCAAACACGGCAGCCCCCCGCCCTCGCCTTCCTCACCCCCTGCACAGGCAAACATTTGTTAACACACTGAAAACTCTAGATTATATCGCAATGGAGGCTGGTGGCTTATTAATTACAAAGTTACAACAAACTGGAGTTACTTATTCCGGAAATATAAATTAAAAAACTAATACTTGTAAAATGTTAACACTGAGCATAGAAACACAAAACGAGCAGATTTGTAACAAAGTAGCTCAAACTTGTATTAAATAAATATAATACACATTTTCGAATCAAAATAAAAAAAAACATTTTCTATTCAAATCAGACATCACGATATAGGTTCACGTTCGATGTGGATCACAACTACCTATAAAACTCTAGATTAATATCACGATGGAGGTTTCTCCTGGCAGCTTTTAAATTACGAAAATCTCTGATCATCTGATACGAGTAATTAATGATTAAATATTATTTATTAGGATACTTAGGAAGCACAGGGAGTGCTTTCTAATATTTTTTACAAAATAAGGCTTGTGTAACAACAGTGTCTACCCTAGGAAAATATAATTTTAACATTATAGCTGAATAAGTTTTACATAATTCATTAAAAAAAGATCATACATATCCAAAAGCTTTCTAGAAATGCTTTTATTAACACGTAACCGAAGGAAACAATAATAATATACCCGAATCACGAAAGTCATATTTGTTATTATTTTTTGTGTTAAGTACACACATTGCAAAACATTATAAACTTACAAATACTATTTGCCCAACCATAATCATTGAGCCGCAGTAAACATTACACGAACATTTGACAGCACACAATAACAAAGCATCACAATAACAATAACGTTTCCATACTCACGCTATTGATGACAAAACATGGCCGGCGTGAACCGTAGATATAGGGTGTCTCAGCCTCACTTCCGCACTGCTTGCAGGGGGCAGGCTGCACTGCAATGCACTACGGAATTGAGGCCTCGACACCCTCCGCAGAGCCCCGCTTCCTCTCCCCGATGCATCTTCTGTGTTATCTTATGCGCCGTAAGTGCTTGCTTTCATTTCTCACAAGTTAGCGCCGACGAACGTATTTACTTATAACTTCTGAAGCGTTAAGTGCTCTGCAGCTGAACCGGCCGTGCATAAATTATAGCCGTGTCAAGTTTGGATGGAGGTTACTATTCAAAGAAACCCCTTAAAATGGGATCTCGGACTAAAATTTGGTTTGTACATCAATATTATAGTGTTGCTTACCGTTAGGAAACGTATATAGTGATTCTGTAAATAGGTAATGCGTATTGTGAACTTATAAGTTAATATGTAGAAGTATGTTTGAATGGAGCAAAAGATTAATTCTAATAAATTGACAAATTACCCGCATATTATCCAAAGTTCATTTAACAAATGGTAGTGTCAAGCCTTATAATTTACTTTTCCAATCCAAAAAAAGTATATCACATAGTAGGCATGTGTACCCGTCATGAGCGTGATTAAATATTACAATTTATATTACGGTTAAACACAACTGTTCTTCCGCTGCTTTGCAAATGCTCTTTACCTACTCTTTCAGCATTAGCTTACTTAGTGGACAAATGAATATACGTGCATTTTCCGCATAACTTTACTTCTAAAGTGCTAGAAACTGCTGCACGCCATGCCAAAGTAAAGAAAAACGTTTTCTAAGAGCACGTTCGCGGGCCTAATTTTCTTATAGAATCTAAGCTAATCTTTAAAAATTATAAATTTTGCCTGCCTACGGCAATCCCACGTTAATCTCAAAGTATATTCAAACTAAAGTATGAATACCCTAAGCTACAGCTTTATGAAGCTAATAGGTTAGCTAGCTAACTCGTAGCTTTGAACATGTGTTGCAAACACTAGTTAGATGACGCAACTTGTCCTGTTATTCACAGCTACTTAGCTTACAGCTAAATAAGAGTGAGATTGCTAAGCGCATCTACTCATACATGTTCCACGATTATTACTAACACTTTACACTTTATCATTATGTATACTGTACCGTCAGCTATAAGATACGTTTTATAAATAGTCAAAATCACCGCAGCCTACGAGAGTGCTACGGGAGTGCTACGGTGCTACGAGCGCTACGACAGCGTAGATAAGCTACGATGCTACGACGGCGTAGACAAGCTACGATGCTACGACAAAAAGTTGTAATACTGAATTGAATTATTATTCATTCATGAGTAAATTACATATACACAGTTCTATAAGTAAATTATAAGGGCTTACAACGAATGACAGCTAAATTAGCAAGCTAATAAAACTCAGAACCAAAATAATTCCCGTACGAGGTACAGAAAACGTATCATATCATACAAAATCTACCTTGATACATTTTTAAAGCGACATGTTTAACGGACAGTGAATTAACTGGGAAATGACGTGAATAAATTATATGAATAAACCGCTGGCGAGGATTAATGAGCAGCGAGCTCTCGTCGCGCGGCCGCTCTATTATGTTGATATCATTGTTCTGCTCTATTAGACAAGTGCTACACAAGAAAAAAAAGGAAGCAAAGACTGCGTGCCACACATCGTACACATATATAAGTGTGGCGCCAGTAATCCCGCAGGATTAGGCAGAGGAATTTCAGTACTCTCACAGTTCGCCGACTACGATATGAGAGTGTATGCGATGAGGTCAAAGGTATCGCCATTTACCAGGCACGTTGCCAACCACGAGACTGTATTTGAGAATTTCCTAACTGTAATTCTCATATACGATCTCGTGGCTTAATCCACTCGTTTTGGAAGAGACCATCCGCTAGCTTGTCATGGGTGTCGCACACAGTTACAAATGAGAATATTTCACGAGGATGGCCAGTAAGTGTCATGAACACTTCGTTTGCAAAAAGTGATTACAGTATATGCATCCATACAGGCTAGGCCTACATGGCCCTCCAGTGAGCGTGCCCGTATTGATGGGCACCGTATTAAACCGCAGGGCTTTAAGGACCATGCCCGTAACCCGCCTGACGCGCCCCCTGACGGGACGTAGCGACTACCCACTGGTCAGTAAGTATCCTCAATAATTCGTTTGCAAAAAGTGATAATGGTAAATCAATGATTACAAATCGATTACATTCGGTAAAATAAGCCTCCTGATTCAGTACCTGATTCAGCGTACATTTTCATATATTGTTATTTTGGTTTCATTCATTCGTCGTTTTCATATAATATCGCACGAAGCACAAATCATGAAACGGGAGGCCCAAATTCAGCAAAGGACATACATAAAACCACTGCTTACCATTAACAGGCACATAGAGGTTGACGTAGAGGCAGTCCTCGCTTTGATTGGCCAGCACAGGCAGCAGTCGCTCGAGCTGCCGTATGCGCGCACGCGGGTGCAGCAACAACGCGTCGTCGCGCGGTGCAGCGGCGGGCGGCACCTGCGGGCAGGCCGGCCCCGACGCGTCCGCCAGCCGCGTCGTGCGCCACTGCGACGGCGTCACCGGCGGCATGTATCTGTTTTGTGAAGTCGGTTAATGAAGTGACACGATACACTAACCGAAGAAAACCAAATACGTAAGGAGAGTCTTAAGCCCCCCTAAAGATACCTATACCTTTAACTCTGCCAGCCAACTCTATTATAATCTCTCTATCCAGTCTTCAGGGGGTCCGTCAATATAGCCCGCGAATTTCAACTTAAGGTTTTTGCAAATTATATTTTCTGCAAGTTTTCTATTTCCTGAAAATATGATGATTTGCAGCACATATAATTTAGAGAACTGTATAATATTGATTTCTTAAATGATTATAATTTAGTTATATTTTATCATAATTGCCACGAAATTTGCAAAAATGCAAGAAATAAGTTGCCTTCATTGAAATACGACAAAGACGATGTAAAACCCGATTTACATATAGTTTCTCGCCCGTGACATAGCATAGGTAACACATGCTGGTCGATCGCACTCATTTGTTTACATTTAAGACTCTCTAATACACGGTCGTAGTTTCGAAGGGAGAAACACTCATAACTGAGCCTTGATTTAAACATCTCAAATTGAGTCAATGAAATTACGTTGCATTGGGTTTTACACAACATTACGGTTCTCGCCAGACTCAACGCAAAAATAGTCAACTCAATTCCAAGTCATTAATCCCTCGATCATTTTGAACGACACAAACTGCACTAGGTTACGTTTGTCTGAATGCACCCTTACGCATAGCAAACTACATATGTACTACCAGTGAGACACATTCATGTTTATGACTTGTTACAGTTTCGCTCGTGTGCATGTTTCAAGATTGCTCAAATAGTTTCGGACTCAGTCTCTATTAGAAGTTAGCAGGCAAAGTTAGTCTCATGGCCTGGTCATCCTGAGCAAAACCGTATATAATCACAAACATACACACCTAAAGCGAACAATTTCATTTGTATTGTTCAAAAGATAACAGTTTGGTGATGCATCAACTACAAGTAGCGCTGTTAAGGTATTTACAATTTGTAGGTACTCGTACATAATAGCATCTACTGCAAAATAAGTACTCCATATCGGTGAAAAATATTTTCTGAAAAGGTATCTGCTCTATATAACTTTTTGCTTCAGTTCTTTTGAATATTTTGCCTAAAAGGTATTTCACACTTGAAGCAGATGTACAGTCAACAGCAAAAGTAGATGATCAAAATCAGAAATTCAATACTAATGAACGGAGTTCGTGTCAGAACAGAATCATCTACTTTTGCTGTTGACTGTACTATAGCGCTAATCAACACACCTACGGCCACGTAACGCCTACGACTATGCTACGCTCACATTTCAACTATCTGGTTCGAAAAGAAATAGAAAAAATCAATTACCTGAGGCTACCTAGCGGCGGCGTAGCATATGGCACTCCGAGATAGGCCTCAACCTGCGGATGCGAGTGCACGACGATCCCGCGCAGCGGTCCGTACTTGGTGCGGACGATGCGCGTGCTGTACTTGTGCGCTGACAGCGCGGCCGCGCAGCAGACGAGCCACGCGAGCAGCGCGGCGCGGACCGCGCGCATCACGCGGGCGCGGCGGGCGCGGGCGCGGGCCACGCGCCGCCGGCGACGCGCGCGCCGCGCATCACGCGCCCCCCCACACGCGCCTCCAGCTCATCACACACCCTTCTCACGCGCCCTCGCACACTGACATTACATATTTTTACGCACTCTCTTTATAAACCACTGTTTCACTACTAAAACTCTAAAAACACTTACGCGAATCATTGTTTTGTTGCACTACCAATATGTTTGCAAAGGTTAACCATTTGCTTAACCTGAAACAATAAAACGCTATGTTAACGATAAGCACAGAACGGTGAAATAAAATAATTTGTTTAAAGGTACTTAGCACACGACTATAATACAGCAAAAGCAAATTTTCATGAAATCTCCATTTTAATCAAATATGAGCGGAGTAAGCCGGGCCGCGGACAATGGAGTAGGTAACGGAAAATGGTTGCCTAACAGACCTAACCCGACGTTTGTAATTTAATGTAACACAAACACGAAAACAACGTCGCATTTCTAAACGAAATTTGCCGTTTCCGTGGCGGCTCCTCCGCTCAGCCGAACCGCGCGCACCGCGGCGCGGCGGGACTCGTGCAGACGTTCACTTCCGCTTCATTTATGTAACCAATGACTGATTTTCATTGCAATTAAATGTGAACACAATTCAATGGGGTCTTACAAGTTCCAGTGTTTACTTCGTACATATAAATAGACTGTGTTGAATCGTTTAATTCATTAGTGGTTTAGTCTCTGAGGCAGGTAGCAATTTTTATTCTTTGCTCTAATTGTATTTTCTAATCCTGTGTTTTGGATAGGTATGTGATCTTTATCTATTTTGTTTCCTGCGGGCTTTCACAAGCAAGTTATTAAATTGAGAGCTTCCAATTACAATATGATAACAAAGGACGACAGAATGCCAGAATTTAAAGTCGACGTATTTATGGTCAGAACATGGAACAGGAATTAAATCCAAATTAATCGCATGTAGAAACCATAAATCCGAAACAAATCTTGCAATCCTACATCGCATCAGTGTCACATCACACGACGGACATCAATTATATAAAAGCAGACGTTTATTGGTGACACAGCGGTGGTATTTACGGACGCATTTGGTTGCGAGAGGGGCACAAAGAGCGCGGCTAGTGAGGGGACACGACAGCACACCATCAATCAAGCGCGTGACATGCAGAAGCTTTGTAAGCGACCCGCATTTTGTTGCAAGCCTATTGATACCATGTCACCGCTGACCTTTCAATGCTTCAAATTTAATAAATTTCACTGTTTCGTCAGCAAAATTAAAGCCAAAATTGCATAATAAAAGTCATGCCCTGTAATGGGGACAAGCATTTCAAATTCATGGCAGCTATAGCATAGACTCTCACCAGCATTAACAAAACCATTGCGAATGTTTTAATCAACAAACGCAATGCGTTGTTATAGAGATGGTGAAAATGACTTGATTGAAATCTTTTAAATGATGCCCATTATCCCCGGGCATAACAGGTTATGTGACGGGCTTTCATACACAAATAATAGCGCGATGAGGATTCCTCCATAATTAAAATTAGCATTTCGTATAAATGTAATATGTTTTACCAAAATAAATCTGCTAACACAAGTAATTCACTGCAGATTACACAAAAATACCTACATATTTATATTTTGATTTATTGTAAAATTAAATGTGTATGACCTTAGCGACAAGACAGATTTATAGATAAACTAGTATGAGATGAACACCGTAAAGTTGTTTCCCAGGTATCGGTATATATCTTATCGTTCGTTCATAAAAGCTTATTATAGTTTTTTACAACCTATCTAGAACGAAGGACGTGCTTACTTCATTTAAGTAATAGCCAATTTTAAAGACTGAACGAGCTCTCTTATTGGAAAGCTGATATACTGTTATTAATTGCATATTGTGGAGCTCTAAAATCTCGACGTTCTATTTTGGAAAATGTCGGCATCAATCTGCGGGTAATATGTTAATCTTTTTAAGCGTGATCGAGCCCTGGGTGTCACGCTGCGCTCAAGATAACACGCCGATTACCTAGCGCTCGCTCCCGGGATCGCTTGTGATCGATCGCCTGCCTATTCAAGCGACGCATAAATGTTATAAGCGATGTCAAAAATATTACCATTACTTTAGGAAATTATGTGGGAAAGGTACACGCCATATTGAAGAAAAATCGTTTTTTTTTATATGGATTTAGAATAGTGAATAAATATTGCAAATATAAAATATTCATCCCTCTTTATTTAATTAAACTTATTATACCTTGTTAGCTTTTACCCCTTGTTATATTGAAAACATTTGTTATTTTCGAGTAACATAATAGCTTAGGAAAGTACTTCAAAGTGTAACGAGATACGTGGTGCGATCTCTTTACACACATTTATAATTGGTGCCCCAATTTATTTCCGAAAGTTTCAATGCGCAAAGTTGGATTATCTAACTCGTCGCGCAGGTGTTTACAAAGTGTTAATTAATTTATATACAGGGGTATTTATTCTGTTTAACTTTACATTAATAAAACACTGACAGCACACTTTATTAATAAACTGTAATCAATTTAATTTATGAGTGACTGTGTCTGAAATACCTGATGAAATGTTTTATAATTATAGTAATTAGATTTGTTTGTGCGTAGTAACAGAAAATGTGTTTTAATTTATTATGAAGCAGTAGAATTGATAGCAGAATTTCACTTAGCTTTGTTAGGTACTTAAAACTTTTTAATAATACAGGATCTCCACAATAAACAGATCCTCAGCACAGTTTTAAAGTCCGAATAAAATACTTCAACTAATTCTCTCCGCAAAAACGACCGGAATTCACTATCATATTTCCCTCACAAAATTTCAAGTAAAAAATGTCCAATTAGATGGAATGAAGCGTGCCAAGTCGCATAACGACGGCGACGGTGAAGCGAGAGTGGCGTGCACTGGCCGGGGCTGGACAAGTGGCGAATTGGCGTCATCAATCACGGCCAGCGTCGGCCAGCCGTCCGTCGCAGAGCTTTAATATGCACACGCTCGTCTTCCAGCCCCGACACGCTCCTCTGATCAACTCCACGTCGATTACTTCCACAGTCGGAACATTTGGACTAACCACGAGTAACGTCAAACCATTTAGCCGATGAATAGCTTAAATGGCGATTCACTTTGCGATCGTTAAGTCGATCTGTCTAATTTTAATATTTTCCTGGCAAAGCTGATGGTCACATAAACCAATTAAAAATGAATAAAATAAATACATCACATTTTTTCAGTCAAGACACGCAAAAGAATTACAAACTATAAAATCATTATTCAACGCACGAATCTGAATGCGAATTGAAAAAGCCGTCAAATCTGTATATACCTTTGAGACCATCATAAAGTTATGAACAGAACAGAAATATAACATTTTCAAAAATCTACGACAATTTCTACCCACATTTGCATTGCAAATTCAGATGAAAATTCAAAGCGTCTCCCAGTTTAACTTTAACTGTCGACGGGATCTTAATGGACGCCAAAACGCTAAACCTCGACAGCTTTAAGCTTCCCGCAACAACCACATCGGTTACAACTTGACGTAACCATTCATGAACGGGTTATTATGTTTAAAGAGCCGTATGCCTATGTATACAAAGCACCATCGTTTGCGGTCGTCCGGTAATGGTTACGGTTCTTTGGCAACTCTTATGACGAATAATGTGGCGAATAATTATTTTTGGTGAAATCACAAGATTTGAGACCTCACAATGTATTTACTATGAATGTAGCGTTGGACGTGTCCTCAAGGACGTTTGAAAAGTTGAATGTCATATAATTCTAGAAGAATATCATTATAAGTATGTTATGTTGTGTGTTGTTGTTATGTATCATTATATGTTTATTATTATATGTAGTTGGCTATTTAACGTTAAATTTACCTAATTACAATTGAATACCAACACGTGACATTGCAAAATCCAATATACTGCACAATGTTCTACAAAGATATTCCTAACTGTACTCAATGGAATTTACTTGTGAACTAAGTTTAGATGAGAAAGAAATTCTTCGGCGTGCTAATCAATATATTACAAGAATTCTTAACAACAAAGTTCACTGCGTTTCAAATTCTAACGTTAGTGGTTACAAAACGTTCCACATAAACAAGAAAGTTTCGCAAAATTCTCATGAAATAATAAGCGTTCAGTCATCGAGAGCTCATAAATCTTTCCTTCTTTGACACAACTTTTGTTATTTGTTACCAAATAAGGTTTTCATACATTTGATTGGCTCTTGGAATTGTGCAATCCATTATCGTGAGACTGCTATTTGGCAATCATCCCAGGCATCATAAATTTAGAGCCATACTTAATTATGAAACGATAATTAACTTAAGTTATATTTGAACAGCAGAATTTCAATGCGAAGTCCACGTTGTAAGACTAAATGTAATATGAAATTGGGATACAAATTCTATTAAGCTGTGCCTCCACAGTTAATTTAATACAATTTATTCTCAAATTTCTACGCTTACCAGTTTCTATAACATTAGAATTCCGCGAAATAGCTGTTCTAAATGAAGTGCCATTAATCAAATCTCAAAACCAACGGCCGTTTACATAATTCCATCTAACCGCGGCGCGCCGGCCGCCCCGGCCGCTTGCGACCGTCCTATTGTATATAGACGGTAATCCTTGCTGCTGTATGAATAGGCATGTGCGGGTAGACACGCTTATCGCTTAAATTATACCTTTTTGAAGCTTGATTAAATAATTTACACATAAACAGAATTGTTAACTGA
The DNA here is from genome assembly GCA_951799955.1 of Apamea anceps. Taxonomy (NCBI): domain Eukaryota; kingdom Metazoa; phylum Arthropoda; class Insecta; order Lepidoptera; family Noctuidae; genus Apamea; species Apamea anceps. The sequence continues at coordinate 10,105,552 of OX637505.1, read as the reverse complement.
TATTGACACTTCAATCAAATGTAGTTAGTGAAATTTTTCACTTTTTGAATAATTAGAAAAACATCGCGCGTGACGTATGTCCTTAATTTCAATCATTCAGTACACGGACATTGTGTTACCGGTTTTCGCCGCTTGTCTCATAAAGGTGGAGAGGCTCGGTCGATATCGGCTGTCGACTCGAGTGGCTTGTGGGAAGAAATGCGAGGCTATTTGTGCTAGGCCTGCTCTCGCGTCGAGCACCCTCGGCCGCGGCCGCCTCACCGCACAAACTAGATTAACTAGGCGACCTCATCTTATAGACCCTATGTCCGGAATAACTATATTATACAAAGTATCTCGTAAAATTGAATGGAAAGTCGTGTTCAAGTTGAGATAACGATATTAGAAAGTAGATCTTAATTTTATGCGAAATATACGTAAAGGTACCTTCATGGTTACGTCATCTCAACCTTCATATTGTTTAGTACGTATACCTTCGAAAATTTAACATTAATACAAATTGTTGAATTTTCCAAGAGTTACTTTACTCACCATATGAAATAATAAGCATTGCATTATAAAACACCAACATAAACATAGTAACAAATGCAAAAAAAAGACATCAGAACTGAATAAATCAAAACATAAATACATTTGAGAGGCAATAGACTATCAACTTGCTACAATAAAATATGTCCATGCAAACATCAATATTGATCTGACTAGTGTTTTATTCTTCTGTTACAAAAATATAATGTTATAACACAGTGGCAAGTGGACTAACGAAACAACTTCCCGAACCTGAGAGTGCTATTAACAGAACTCTTATTTCAACATGTTGGTTCCCCTTGAACATAAATACCTATTTATAAAAGTAACAGTTCGAGGCTAAAGGCTATTTGCTAAAGGTCAAAGTAAAAGGATTATTTTACCCAAACTTTTAATGAAAATCAAATGTAGACCGTATCACTGACCGTTTTCATTTAATCGAAACTTCTAGAGTAACTCAGAGTTTTCAAACAGCACTTTGTACTGTTATTGTTCTCCACAAACATTATGAAACATAACAAATATCTGTAAGCAAACATTGATGTGTTTTATCCACACACCAGTGCGTTTTATCTGTAAGCGGATAACACAAACTGTAAATAAATGGGAAAACAAAACATTGCTTAGTAAATCCCAAGTAGTTGTAACATTCCCGGAGCAGTCGCCAGTCGCCGAGAGCCGGCACAAGAGCGGGCGGACCAACAAAGTCCGCAATACACGTAAAATCAATTTAACAAAGCCACTTTGAGCCGCACTGACCCTTCCACGCTTATTCACAAACACCTACGGCTGTCTAGTCAGTACCTAGTAGAACCTGCTTGTATATCGGCAATGTATTCGTTATGTGAATGTGATAATTTACTATATGTTTTACCACCCAGGTCCTCTTTTATATGATTCATTTGTAGAAACTTATATTTTTTTCCTGTCTTGTTAATGTGGTTTAGTTTTCAGTTTGAAACTCTGGTTATTCAGCTCACAACATTCTCTTTTTGGGCTTCTAAGATACGTCGCTGACGGCTACGAAACCAAAACGCTGCTTATGTACCTTTGTTTAACCTAACACTTCCAATTTATGTGCGCTAGTAGAATCACCACATTAATTTGAAATAACATATTACATTTCTGGTTTCTTAATCCACAATGTAACAAAAACTTTAATTAATGTAAAACAATAAAACATAAAAAATGGTAAGTATTAAAAAAAATAACAAGAATTCCCGCCAAAACCATAAGTTTTATCTGTGCTTTTTAAATGTCACTTTAAATCAGACCACACAATTCATCGTACAGCCTAGGTACATTTTATCCTAATTTGATTTATTTTGTCGCTTATTTTTCTTGACATTGTTTGTTTTTCGCAGAATTTATACTAATTGACAAGTTACGAATCCCTTGCGTAAAAAAACCCGGTGTCGGCCGGAGAATTGCGTGTCGTACACGCAATTCTACGGCCAACACCGGGTTTTTTCGTTCTCAGAACACAAGTATTTGCATAGATATGAAAATGATATATTTAAATATTCCTATCTCAGCTTTTGTACAGAATAAAAAGACAGGACTATGGCAAGGGAAAATTGAATTTGTGTTAGACCTCTCTATCCTGGTATTTAATGACATAATGATTTCTTTTAGCCTATCAAAATTGATGTAAGATAGTCGAACATTTATAAACTCAAATTCTTCATTTATTTGAATTGAATGAGAGATAGATACGCTTTGGAAGTACATCAAAAGCCATTGGGGCTGATTTTTGATTTATGGCCGTGACAACATCGAGCACTATCAATGAACAAGAATGAACTCAAAGCCGCACCTTGACGAACGCAATACCGGAAAAGTTTAAATAAAAACCTATCCATTTTGCAATTCCGAGCAAAACGAGAGGACTTCCAAAAAACTGTGACGTAAAACAGCATGTTAACGTAACAAATTGTTCGCTTTCCTATTCCGTTACGAATAAACAAAAACTGAAATCCTTTCCAGGAAAATACAGTTTCCACATCTTTTAACCCTGTAATTCGACATAGGCCAATTAATACTTTAGCCTTTAGATGTTTACGAGAAGCCAATTGCCAGACCTTCAATTGATGAAACCATTCCACTACCAAAACACCCATTAAGCGAAGCAGATAAAAAACAAACTTTATTCAAGTTGAAGAGGAAAAACAATTAAAAGCTGTAATTACTATTAACCCTTTAAATGCCAGTGTCGACTTAAGTAGTCTAAGTAATCGTGCCCAAGACGCCAATGACGTCTTCAGGAGCCGTAACTTATGTTTGAATTATTAAGAACAAGTTGTGCCATGATTCTACCCTCACTATTAAGTGAGGGTAGACTCTAGGTTACTTTAGAGGCAGTAAACGAACAGGTAGGTTGTAGTTTATGAACTGTTTATGTGAATCTTTTAATAAATTGACCTTAAATTAAGCTAAAGTTAGCAGTAAATAGATTTATTTGACCAAGTTCATCGACATCAGCAGTAGTGTAAATAACAGTGTTAAAACAATAGTTTAAATTCCATTGCAGCAAACTGTTTTAAGAATTCATTTCCTTTATGACTAGCTTTCAGCGAGAATGGAAACAATTGAAGAAAACCAACACATTCTTTTAATAATAAAACCACATAAAGTGGAGCGTGTGTAGTGCCAGCTCGGCGATAGGTACCGACGTGTGTCACGTTGAACGGTACTAACCGCGGCACAAACTGGACACATTGGGCGTCAACCCTTCACCACTGCGGCTTACACTTCACTGACTATTGTCTCTGATCCCACAACTAAATCGGAACTTGGTCATAGATACTTTTGCTTCAATTACTGTTATTTTCATGTGGATAAAGCAATGTTAGACACTAACCATTTATGAGTTAAGAGCATTCTGTTCATAGAGAGTATTCTGTTCATTCAAAAAAAGCCTAAATAGCCTGCTACAGCACCTTCTATCTACGACTTGCTTGAAAATATGTAGTTGATGATAGCGTCTCTATTTCTGTTACAAATAAGTGACAAAAATAAAGAGATTTCAGTTGAATCATCTCCCTAATTTTATCATAATTTATCAAATTTTTCACTTTCCCCAACTCCAATTCATTTTAAGGGAACAGCTTTTTAATAATACAAAATTGGCTAAAAGATGGCGATCACATCTCTAGTCAATAAGCGTCGCAATTCTTCTAATAGAAAAACTATTACTCTCCCGCCTTCCGGGAACAATAGAATAAAAAATTTCTTCCCCCGTAGGTACTTACTATGGTAATCTATGTGACGACGTGTTCTAGCGTGTCGCGCAATTTGTTCTACAAATGGTTTTTTCTTTAGATACTTATAATGGATGTTATATCAACGGTAACATGAAAAAAGAGGCCGCGATGTGCAAAATCAATAAGTATCGACGAGGCTATTTATGGGATTCAGTTTGCGAAGTAAGTTTACGCCTCAGATAGATACAAATGTAAATTAATGCTGGCTGACAAAAAGATCAACGTGACGAATATTAATGGGAGGTTGCAGGTGTTTTAAGAGAAGGAGCTTTTAACCGAAGCTAATGAAGGAGATACTAAGATATTATTTAATTACATAATTAAAAATGAAAGAGTAAACATTATAAATAGCTTACATCAGTAACGGGTAAACTTCATAATCAATCATCATTAATGAATTACTTCATAGAAAAAAAAATACGTCCATTTCAATTATATTAGGTACTAAACGCACATAATATTATTATTAATTAGTAACCATGGTGTTTATTTAATTAAAAAAACACGGTACATACTTAATTCGTCAGACGATACCATATACCTATCCATGTTTAGGATAATACTTAGGTAAATATAGTCAAAATTAATATTCCTACATCCTACTTGTTAACAAGACAAACAATATAAACAAAACTAACTTCAAAGGCAACAGTTTCTTCTTAGAAACATACTCATTTCACAGAAGGGACTATTTTATAAAGTAGAGCAAAAATATTGCATAAGAAAATTCTAGTAAATACTTACGGACAATATCGGCTAATGCAGCTTCTTTTTCAAGTTCCATCAGACCCGCTTTGCTAACGAGAACACTACACTACTGCCATTGTTTTAATAAGAATACTAAAGGTTTTGCGCTCACCGAGCTAAGAACTGATAATATGGATGCAAAGTTGCCTCAACAAATGACTTACTTTAAGTTTAGTATTTATTTAAAGAAATTAACTTATCCTTAGTTTAGGTTTAAGGATTGCTTGAGTTTTACAAGATAACATTGTCATCATTAAAAATCTTGTTTAAAAACATGGCCGTTTTAAATACTAATACCTACTTACACACAAAGTGAAAAAGACTGTTTTTACAATTCGAACGGACATTTGAATGATAATAATCCAAGTTTATTTGAATTTACATAAAGTTTGACAACAATGTAAAAGTGTGTTACAGTCGTATCGCTGTTATTCGCAAAAATGAAAGAATGGTCAGAACAGACCTACTACCTCATTTTGCCGTTTTTTGAGGTGGTACAGTACCAGAGTTCTGGAAAGAGAATTTCAAAAGAATGACAGCCGAACTTACTTCCACAGTGCTGTTTTATTCTTTAAATGATAACGTAGAACCGAATTTAGCTTTACTTACTTCTTTTTCACGTCCATTTCCTTAATATTACTTTTTCGGTGGACCACTCGTGATTCCAGCGGGACCGGTGTTACTCACAGAACTCAGAAATAATTAAACAGTTAGAGATATTTTGGTTTTTTTATTCGCAAGATATTACGCTTCGGAACGAGAACAAAGGAAGGCAATAGCGTCGAGTTAAACTCGATTAAGTAAACCTGTCCTGCGTCAATATTAAACAATTGTCGCTTCAATGCCATTCTGGCACTCTGCAATAACTTTATGTAAAAATTTGTTTACTTTACATAATGGGAAAAGATTTAAAGGGTCGTGACCTCGAACCGTTCTTATATTAGCTCTAACATAAAACTACAATTGTACCGGATGACAAACAATACATGGCAATCTTTACGTCCAATGAGTCCCTAAAGTGGCGAGCTTCATGTAACAAAAACATCCCGTATTTAACTTATTCTTGTGAATAACAGATGTTCAGCGTCCTTACAAAGCCATTTATCAGTGTCGCTGCTGTCTAATCATTCCGACGCACATTTATCACGACATTTTTTATATTTCTATATATAGCATTGCAAAGCATCTTACCCACCGCGGCATCATAAAAATGTGACAAATAGCCCCCTTTTAACTTTTTTATTATTACAAGATTTTATCACAGGCTGTTCTGAGCACATTGACTTTGCGATCGCAGTTTGTGATATCTTCACACAAACTAAATATTATCTCGTCTGACACAAAAGGCTGCGCCACGCCTTTTCGTAGAAATTACTAAGGGCCTTCCCAATACCGTCTGTGCCTAAACGGTACCGACAGATTTATCGTGCTTAAAGCCTGCTTACGTACCTGAATTTATCTTCAAATAAATTTCATTTTAGCTGCTCACGCATAAATCTTTATAGGCTAGTGTTTTTCGACACGAAAATGTGGAGCACATACTTACCTACTTCAATATTTTAGGTCGGTCGGGTAGGTATGTTTTACTTTAGCTAGAAGAAATAACGCTTCACAAAATCTGACGTAGTGGTTCCATTGAGTTACCTACGCAGAGTAGGTCGCGTCAAATTAAAAAAAGCGCGTCCAAATGTTTCCGACATTAAAAATCCTAAATATCAGTTCGTACAATCATAGCAAGCAGCAAAGCTCAAGTCTTAGTATCTGGATAAGCTCAAACCAGTCGCCCAGCATTTCTGCTACTTAGAGCAAAGCGAACGGTACAAAATGGAGTTTTGTTTTATTTTTAAAAAATCCCAAGAGTTTTTCGATATAACACGGTACGGTAAGAATATCATCTTTAAAACAAATGTATTTTGTTTTAAGAATTTTCTCTGCTTGTCATATTATATTTTTGAAAAACATTGCTTTTGAAAGTATTTTACTTGAAGACAAGAAGCTAAGCGTGCGCGGAAGTTTAAATAAAAATAAAGTTGTTGCAATAATCAGGTAGTAGATGCGAGTCGATGATGTATTGTATATCACAATGGTATTTCCCGTTCTAACGGGAAATACCATTGTGATATACAATACATCATAAGAGTTTACGTGAATACTTGACTATTTTTATATTTTGATATTTACTATTTTTATTTATATTTACTTTTATCAAAAGAACCTGTCCCTAAAAATTATACCGTTATAGTACGGTCACCAAAGAAGGTAAGTAACCAGGTTCGTCGGATATAATTGATGTTTAGTAAGAAACCGATTGATGTTTTCGAATAAAATTTAATTAACTGTTTGTTTGCTATTAATTAAATTAAATTTTATTCGAAAACATCTATTGGTTTTTAATTAAACTTCAACTATATCCGACGTCCCTGGTTAATTATCTCCTTTGGTGACTGTACATAAAATGTTTTGCCAAGATAAAACGTATTTGTTGTTATGAAATAAAGCTTGTTATCATGAAACTGTAATACCTTTTTTGTTATTCAATTTATTTGAGAGCTGTCCCTACATAACAACTTAACCGAACATACATTGTATACGAGTATTCCATATTATACATATTCCTACCGGTTTTCTTGTTTAGGTAGGTACTATTTACGGGATATTTTAAGCGAAATGTCAGTGCCAATGATTCACGTCGTTGTATGGTTATATTAAATACATAGGTACCAAATGTTGAATCAAATCTAAGCTTACAGCGACCTTCTTATATGTAGCTCGAACAAATCCTAGATAAATAATATACGTACAAAAAGTAAAAGTTTTCACAAATCCTTATGACTGAAACTAAGTACCTACCTTTATGTAATCCAGTTTCTTTGTCGTCGGATAAACGGAGAAAATAAAACTTCTAAATCCCAGGCAATCCTTACGAAATAACTTAAACTAAATGTGAAGCAAAATGTAGGCAAGGTCTACTTTAACTTATATGAGGCTCAATCTTCTTTAATTGTCCTTCGAAACAGACCGGCATTGTAAACTCCATTAGGTTAGCTTCTTCATTAAATCATCCCCAGTAAAAACAAAATGACTTCAAAATGAATAGGTATTGTGTACCTCTTTTTGATCCCAGACGTAACCTCTGTTCTCCGTTCAATATATTCAAAATTAAAACAAAATCATTTATTAGTGAACCAATTTTATCTAATATTAGGTAGATACTACTTAGCCGAAACTTCACGTTTAATATTTCAAGGTATTACTGACTTATGTGGTCTCGTCTAAATAAAGTAATAAACCCTATATACTAAGTTACATTGTATGTACATATTAAATATGTAAGAGTAAATCTTTTGCGTATCGTATCTGGGTTACGCATATACAACCGTCTACAAGTTTTAGTCCCTAACATTTATATTACAAGCCAATACAGAGTGAACCCATATCCATAACCCGCGTTAGAGCTATGAAAACGAAAAGACAGAATAATTGAGCGCTTAATTCTACGTCTACACGTACATTTGTATCTTAAACGTTTACATAACATAGAATGCTGTGCATGCCTATAAGTGATGTATTTACACAGTATTGAACACTCACGATCACCTATTGTTATATCCTTGTAAATATTGCGTTGGTGTGCCCTGCTTCGTAAATAAATAACAAGTAACTGCTCAAAAAGGGCTTCTTGATTGAGTTCCAATTGTACTCCATTACCAATGCCTTTATCAGAGAAAAGAGGGCTTTATTTTTGGGGTAATAATTGGTTGCTGGCATACAATCAAAGTTTATTCAGCTTGGAGGCGCCTAACAGGACAAGAAGTAAGGCAATAAGAAACTTGCTATCTTTTATCCAGTAGCTACGGATTCCGTAAAGCCAATTAGGAACACAGTCATGCTCCGGAACGGTATAGTGCCAAATTAGGATGCTGGAGTTTAGGACAGCTGTCTAAATTAGGCGACGTCACCGGAGTAACTGTGTCCCACGTGCCGGGAGCAACAACACGATACAAACTAAAACAGCTTCATTGCATGTGCAACTATGGCTGCTCCCACAGGGTTTATTTACTGGTTTTCCAACTTCGAGCTTCGAGTGACTGAATTGTATAAATAATGAAATAATGTACAAAATAACGTGTATGTTGAATTATACCATGTATCTTACCCAAAACGTAATTTTAACAAAGTATTCTTCATAAACTGCTGACTGAACTAAACTACACCACAGATTTAGCTCCCCACAAGAAACTGTATCGCAATTCAGCAAACCCTATCATTGTATTTGCAGCTGAATATAGTTACGTATTGGGATGAGGCTACACAATGGCTATAAATATCACAACAACAGCACGCCCACGCTGTTCCTGGGGCTTGTTGCTGCGATTTCCAAATGTATATTTAATTCACGCAATATTGGGCCCTATTGGCAAACATAAACAACAAGTTTACAACAAAGTTGCGGCTTAAATTGAATACTCCAACAACTTTTCATTAATTTTCAGCCGCGTGGATATGTGTTATTTTTGAAGCAGCGGTAACGTTGTCTATTTATATCCTTATTTATAAAACCATACTGAAAGATACAGTAATAGCATGAAAACTTTTCAGTTCCTCACAAACTGATGTAAGAAAAATGAACAATACTTTCATTGTTTCCGCAGACTTTGTTGAAATATTGAATTCGTAACTTTTTGAACGTTTCCGTTCATTCATCACGGCGAAGAGTTTGCTGAAACAAGTGAAAAAATACAAAACGTGGCTCGTGGCGTGAAAACGGTTAGCAAAGCCGATAAACAGTGTATTGTATTGGTCCTTTTTCTATGTCGTTTTATAACGTTGCAATCTCCTGCTATTTTGGCTTCTTCCATTTACATCTTCATAGCTGTTGTACCTAAATGAATAAAATTTTGCTTAAAGTTTGAGGTTCACGTTGCGACATAATATTTTCCGGCGAATGCTACCGCAGCAATGTGTGTAGATACAGTGCAAATTGCAATACGAATATTACCGGGGTACCTAAGTTGGTAGCATCTGGCGCTCTCTGCTAATTGTAATATTATATTTAATTACGCTTGCATTACTATTAATTTGTTGAATGTTGGTGTCGTGTTGTTATTCTGTACTAAGTTTTATTTAACGTGCACGCTTGGGTTAAGTCCATGTTCAACCACCACAATCTTTACCCCCGACCATGTTCAACCCCTAAATGTTTGACTTTTATTTTTGATCCCTCAATGCACAGTAAACACAAAAGTTTTTCTCATCTAACCTATTGCTATTAGCTACATTAAAACAGACGGATAGGCAAACTTTGAAAATACCGTCAGTTACTTTCAAATCAAATCATTTCTTTCTTTGCAAACATGGGTATAAGTACGTAGGTGTTTTAATTATAAAATTCTCCATATTTTACCGTAACATGGGCATTTTGAAATACAAAAGATTTTATTCTATCTCATTAGTAGTTAGCACATCATAAACCCCGAGTAGCTCATCATCATCAATGTTTACCAAAAAGCCATGTTTTTTTTTTGTTACATGACAGCTACTAATACCTGTATAATATTAATTGTAAAGAAAATAAATACACTTGCTCTCAGTATTACTTTAATGTCATTATTAGTTACCTAACAACAATGGGTTGAATATGGACAAAGTAAAGATTACTAATGTATTGAAATCCATATTCAACCCCTGGGAGGTTGAACATAGACACAATTAGGGGTTCAACCTGGTCGGGGGTAAAGATTGTGGGGGTTGAACATGGAGTAATCCTATGTCGTGTTAATGAACTTTGCGTGGGATGTTAAGACGATCAGCTGATTCCTTATATAACTGGGTCACTGCTCGAGTAGTTGTAGATTGTTATTTGCCTTCAGCATCGCTTGATTTGCATATCGTTATTGCCGTATCGATCTATTTCGAACGACTGGCACGTTTTCTGATTTCAAATGAACATCTTGAACCGCAAGATAATTATCACCTGACTTAAAGATTCTAAGAACATGAAGAGGTCGCGTTAATTACAACTCATAGTAATTAGTAAAGATACCCCATCCAATATAAACCTCCTCCTAGTTTAGGTAAGTACGCAGTAAGTTAACGTCAGGGCACCAACTAATTATAGCGCAATACCAACATGTTTATTTAGGTAGATACATAAATTTAAACTCCACACCCACCTTCTTTGTGTTACAAGTACTTTAGAAAACAAATTCTTATCTTAAATTAGCCAATTACTACCTGCGGCATTATAAACTCTGTAGCAAAACGCCTTTGTTACGCAATTTTATGTAATTAGGGGCTAATATAATTACTAATACCCTTGGAAATAGCTTTGCATACTTGTATTAATCGGTGCTTGTCCCCATAATATGTCCACCACAAACCATGGGTGGGGTGAGTCCTATGGACCGCTACAATGAGCAATATTGTGGGGATAATACTGTAATTAACATGCACGCTTGCGCTTGTGAATGTAGTGCCATGGAATTGGAAATGGACAGATCCCTGTCATTCAAGTAGTATAATCACTAGTATGCATGCGCGTATGTAGTAGTGAGCAGTGGTGGCCCAGTAGTATCGGCCGCGACTTACGAGTTCTGGGTCGTGAGTTCGAACCCAGGCAGGCACCTTACTTTGTGTATTTAATTTCATCAACAGCTCTCAAAACGGTGAAGGAAAACATCGCGAGGGAACCGGCATGGCCTAGATTTAAAAAATCGAAGACATGTGACATCTATCAACCCGCACTAGGCCAGAGTGGCGGATTACAGCCCACTCCCCACAGAGAGGAGGCCTGTGTTCCAGCAGTGGGAACATTATAGGCTGATTATGTAATCACTAGTATACACTCAAAGGAAACAAGACACATTCAGCAGCATACGAAATAAAGTAAAATGGTAGGACTTAATTGATTAAAACTATTCTTTTATGAAAGTTTGATGAACAATGAAAGCGCAAAAAATCGCTTAATCTGAATAAATCGAGGATCTCCATAGTTTCCCCTACATTGTTGATGTTATCCATGAAAATAAAACCCGGCGGGTAATTACTGGCGGCCGTTATCCGCATCGATACGACCGCGGCCGCGACCTCCGCCGACGACGCCACGCTGTTTATTCGGCCGCACGACTGAACTACATAATGAGTTGGTAATTTTGCTATCAGCCAAATGCTACCAAAAACGTGAGATTGCTTTGACAGCGATTCAACTGCCTAATGTACCGTGACACACTGATGACTTCCATTGACACAAATCAACGAAATTCACCGGCGACCAAATGTACTCGTGTTTTGCGATATTTCGCCGAAACTATCATAATTCGCTTTGTATGTTAAAGTCAGAAATAATATCGACCACGCATGTAAGTTTAGCCCGAAAAAATAAAAACACCCGAAATGGAGCCATCGTGGCATAGTTTATTGTCATTGTTGTGGAAAGCGTAATGGGGAAAACAGTTCGGTTTTCCGTATCACGGTCATATTCTTGTTGGATTTTCTTTACTTATTTTTCCAAATACATTTTTTATTTTTTATGGATGCTATTGATATTGAATTACTTTCAGTTTCATGCTCAGATCGTTGGTACTTAGGTGTATAGCTACATGTTGTGATATAACTACACCCAGTAGTAACATTTTATGTGCTTGGTGTGTGTGCTCTGGGTAATTGGCACTTTACCGCACAATGCTGATAGGCACGCGTGATACTTTGTCATCACACTGTTAAAATTAGCTCTGGCCAGCAAACAGCTGAATCGATTACTGAGCTTTTAGTATCTAATCAGTGACATTCATTTATCTCTAGTGACTGGATTCAAGCGCCATTTACTGAGTAGCCACTTTATATGTTGATTGGGTAATTTAACCAAAGCTTCGCCTGCTTCAAACGATTTGGTCCCTTGATTTAACTTTTTCGAACATTCACCGATCTATATTGATGTGAACGATAAAATTACTAAAAACAAATCTGAAGATCATCTATGGTATCCCACGTAACGAAGGAGATAAATATTTACGTATATATATATATATATATGTTGCGTTTTTTTTTTTTGAGGATGGGAAATCATCAAATGACTCCTCCCGCTCTGGGTGGAGCAGGAGGGAGTGTCAGACTCTTACTGACTAAAACCCACCCGTGTTCCTTCCTTAGCCCTTTATGTTCCAGGGCAGCGGTAACCCTTTCGGACAATCCCGCTACCCTGGCAGGCTACGGCCCTATGGGGCCCCGTCACTCATGCTGACATCTCTTTGAGGCGCGCGTGGAACACAACACGCCGTCCGGCACGGGCCTGGTCCTGATCAGACGGTGAGTTACCCATTACTCACCGCCCGCAGGCCCGCGCCTACGGTGGCCGGGAGTCGTCACGCGGCTCCCGACGCCCGGAGCGTCTCCCGCGGCGGCTGAGGCGTGAGGTGCGCAAGGCGCGTTCTCTCGCCCACCCCGCCACCTCCTTTGCTAGCATGACTGCTTCGCAGAAGGAGGTGACTGCCTCCCACTCCCTCTCGCCCCGGACCATGGCTTGAACCAGGGCCGGACGCGAGAGGTCGCCGCCGCTGCCGATCGCCTCTACGAGGACACGGCGGTGCTCTGCCCAAGCAGGGCAGACCTCCACCGTGTGCTCCACCGTGTCCTCTGGGCGATCCTGACAGTGGTGACACCCGGGCGTCTCCTCCCGCCTGATTATGTGCAGGAACCTCCCGAAACATCCGTGTCCGGAGAGGACCTGCGTCAGGCGGTAGGTGAGAACGCCGTGACGTCTCTCTAGCCACTCCTCAAAGAGGGGTCTTACCGCCGCTATCGTGGCGTGCCCTGCGCTGGGTTGCGATAGTCGCTCCTTCCATGCCGCCATGAGATCGCGCCGGAGGTTCGTCCGCTCCGCCGCGGTTTGCCGCGGATGCGGAGTTTCCCCCCGGCGTAGTGCCTCCGCGCGCCAATCATACAGGCGCGCGAGCACTATCGCCTCCAGATCCCATGGCGGCAGTCCGGCAAGGAGGCTAGCTGCCTCGCCCGAGATCGTGCGGTAGCCCCGGATTAGTCTTATGGCTACCACCTTTTGGGGCGCGTTCAGGTAGTGTGCGGCTCGCAGCCGCAGTGAACGCGCCCAATATGTTGCGTTCAACTTGACTTCAAGAAAAGTATCTACACTGTGGTACCTATTCTCAAAAACCCTCAAGCCAGTCCGACATCACATAGATTTCATGTCTGTAAACGAAATATCAGCGTGAAGTATGTATTACGTCATGCAATGCAATGTCTTCAGCACGAGACCAATTAGGTTAAGTACGGCACGACAAAATACTTGACGCGACCAAAAAACATCTGTCAAATAGGAATTTGAGGCAGACAATGTCCGGATTACCAGCTAGTCGCACAAAGGGTGAGCTAGCTTAGAGATAGTTCGCTTTGAACTCGCCGGACAGCAAAGGACCTTTGAATAAGCGCGGGTCAAAGGTAAAAAGGGTCGCAGACATCAAAGATAATTGGGAACTTATTAAAAGATTCAACCGAACAGCGCAGAACAATTATTGTTGTGAGCAGAATTTAACGTCGTGAATTAATTATTATTAGTCTGCGAGTTGCAATTTTAATTATGAATAGTGAAATTCTTGACAAGTTAAATGGATCAAAGATTAATTATTAATTTTGATTTTGAATTATTATAAATGTCGGTGTACTATAGGTCAGCTCTGCTTAAACCTTTCGGGGATGACAGGCGTGATGTTATGTGTTATGTGGCTAAGCGTATTATAGATATTAAATAGGTCCATAAATAATACGTACCTATGCTTGTCAGTAAATTTTAGCAGACAAATCAATAGCGATATCTTTGGAGCGCATTTAACGCCTAACATAAGGAAAAATATTATCGGGATAAAATGCCCTGAGGCTATACGAAGTGTGGCTGTTTTAGCAACAATAGTGTCGAAGTTTGTTTGGTCACGGGCAAATAGGGCTGTCTCCGTCTGTGAATTATACCTCCTCTATTATCTTTGCTCGTGATCCTCTATTGTCTTTGACACGATATTCTTTCTATTAGAAGATTAATATGCGGCGTGAGGCGAATAGTGAGTGTTGATTACTGCTGTCAGAAGATCTGCCGCCTTTTGTACTTGAATGAGGGATATAAAAATATGACCCTGAAAACTTATTGTAGGCTTCTATAAAAGAAGTTGATTGTCTCACGAAACTTAGATTAACAAAACAAGGAGAGTGGGAATGAATACTACGTATATTCCCACACGATGTAGGTACCTGTGTAGTCGAAACATTAACGGTGACTAGCTGCCTCGGAGACCAAGACGTGTACTACTGGGAGGAGACTAATTGCCAAACACAACACAGAACTTAATGGAGCTTGTCGTGTGAGCTTGCTCACTTCGACATGGTTATCAAATGGGGGAGCAGCGATACACGTAATGAATTTCACCATCAGTAACACACATAAGAAGCTGATGTCTTATTGCTAAAATCAATAGTATTAAGTATTTACTTACTATGAGACATCTATACCTAACATGATACCTACGCTTAACTATATACCCATTAAACCGAATCTAATGAAAAAAAAAACAAATGGTTAACCAATCCTATCTAAGATAATGCTGATAAGATTGGACTATCCGAGCTTATCCAATATTGATGCGGCCCGGTCCATGTCGACAACGCTCATTAAGCTAAATGTTCTGTAGTAATATATAGATTGGTATCTAGGAGACAGTACCAGGCTTAACGGGACATGGTAGCCGGCATGTACCCGTGGCGGCGGTGGCGTGACTGATGGCTTTCATTAAAACCCTCCCGAATAAACCCGATTATCCCTCCGAACTCGCACCTGATCTATTCCACCGATGCAGCCCTTTAAAGAATATCCTGCAATCACAATAGATGGACATTTTATCTCTAGATAATCTTTTTTTATTTTAAAGCTTATTTCCGTTTATATGGTGGGCTGAATTCCAATCAATTGCAATGTTCAAAAAAGATGATTCAACTAAAACATGAACCTAATCAGCGACAACTTTTTGGGCTCGAGTATAAAAACACCGTTAACTTGCTACTATCGTATTACTCGTAGAATATCACAAACAAAGTGACCTAAGAGCAAGATACCAGTATATATGTCGTATCAGATAGCCAGAGCCTTGGGCATTATGTAAATAACAAGTAATTTAACAGTTAGCTAACCTAACCGCGCATTAAACAGCGGAAGCGGCAAACGTTCTGCGACATATCTCTACGTACTGCGACGTATCTCCACGTACTGTGACGTATCTCTACAATCACCTCGTTTAGCTTGTTGAGGCTCAGATGTCTTCTCTCTAACTGTGTAGGAACTTAACTAGCCTAAGAACATTGTAGACTGGAGGCATGCTGTGTACGAATTTATAAAATTGCAGCGCTAATGCTCCTAAACGCGTAGTTAAAACAACTGCAGTGCTCCCTCTCGCTTATACGTAGCTCCGTAGAAGGTTTAATCTTAATTAGGTTCTAATTTATTACAATTGGTTCATAATCTTATAAACACGTAAATTAATCACCACACGTTTACTAGGTAGGCTCCTAATCAGAAGTTTGCTAAAGCGTTTCATTTTCAGCCGTAACTCGCACTAAAAATGTATAGCGAAGAAAACAAGAAACATTTCCCCGCACTCGTTACAAGGATTCCTTCAAGACGTAGCTTCTACCCTCCGCCGTAATAAGATTAAATTTTACTAATGAAACAGAAAATGAAAATTTCTTCAGCTGAAACGGAATATCCTAAATAACTTTCTGCCATTTGTCTTGCTAATGAATGAATTTTTCTTGTGTTTTTTGTCTTAAGACCAACCTATGTCGCCTTTTAAGACCAACCTATGTCGCCTTTGACAGCGGTATATTTTCTTTTTGTAGCATTCCTAGACATTTATGAAAATGTTTCATATCCCGTTTAGTTTACATTCAAATTTTCGTGTATCTCTCCGTAGCAAGTAAAACAAACGTTTGTGATTTTGTTATTACGTAATTATCGCGGGCAGAACCTAGTTAGGATCCACCCGCGACTTCGTCCGCGTGATGTTTCTTGTTTTAACATAAAGTATCCTATATTCTACGATACTTGGCAATACTGTAGCTTCCAATTAGTGAAATTTCGGTATCAGATCAGAAGATTACCCCCTACATAGAAACTCACAAATCTTACTTCCATATAATAAACAAATATAAATATTAGTAGGGAAATTTATAAGTTGCCAATTAATCTTGAATATTTACTGTTCTTGTTCAAGTCTCCAGCTAACTTTTTATGACTACTCGTACACAGCTACTGCGTTGACAACTATTTTATGTTTCACAACACAATATTATTAATGGTAAGTAGGTAGTATCACTTTTCCCAGTCATTTTCTTATTTGCATGAAGTCATAAACATTTATGAACGTACCGAGATTTATGCTCATAAAATATTACAAACGTTAAAAAAGTTAGCACCGAGATAATTTAGTAGGTGGTTTTGAGGGCTGAATAGACTCTCTACATATTTGATTACGGTTACCAACCTTGTACTTTTATTTTAGAATTAATCTGCCTTTTGCCTGCGGCTGGCGGGCGGTCGCCCGGGTGAAGGTTATATTATCCCATAAGAACGTTTACCCAGATAAAAAGTAACCTATGTCCTAATTTAGGTCATGGTCTACACGTGTGCCATTTTTTTTTCAAATCCGTCAGCCATTTTTGCCTGATTGAATAACAAACATTTGGTATGTTTGTTACTCAATCAGGCAAAAATGGCTGAACGGATTTGAAAAAAAAATGGCTTTACATTTATAATAATATTAAAAGGATAATTAGAGAAAATTGTCCAACTATAAGATCATGGAAAGGCCTATACTTAACAGCAATTCGTACAACCGAAAGAAGAAAGGAATCTGTTGTAATTAACATTATTAATTCCCTTGACGTACCATCAAACAGTACAAAAAATAACGCCTATAAAACTGATAAGTGTCGTCACTAAAGGACTAGCAAAAAATTAATATGTGCACCTCGTCGCGTCACGAAATTAAATGTTGCCAACGTACCAGCATTTTAAACAAATGTAAATGTCCTCCCCAAGGAGTTGTGACGTACCCACAGCTAAAAAGTAACGACCTCTGAAAAGGGTTGCCGGCTCCCAGGAGACGCGGCTCCAGTTCCCAGCATCGGATTCGGATTTTGCGTAAGAAATCATTACCCGATGTGAACAGTGAGCTGTACAGTCTAGGTCGCCTCACTCGTGGGACAAGAAATAAATAACTTCCTCGCTACTTATAAAAAGCTACCTCGCGAAATAACTAAGAAAACACCAAATAAATTCTAAACCTTTTTAAAACCAAGTAACTACAGAAAAACAAAAGCTTAGCAGCGAAAAGTGTAAGAAACATGTACAATTGACTCTGAAAAGCTTAGCAGCGAAAAGTGTAAGAAACATGTACAATTGACTCTGAATCTCATCTCATCATCGTAAATCACAGCGAGCCAATGTTAAAGAGTAAAAAAGGGGCCGCTCTCATTAATAGACCCTCAAACTCGTTTACCTAACACTAACGTTTATTTCTGTACAATCGCATTCTCGCTGCGCTCTCGCGTCCACAACGCTCTCCTGAATTTTAATAGGACTCTAACTTCTTAATTGAAATTCTAAACGAAATTGTTCCTGGTGTCTATCAACATTCAGTTACGGATTTCGGGGATCCTTATTAATTTTGTTTGTTCAAAGTAATAAACAGTGGGCTCGATGTACGTGTCGCCTTACCAAATAATTTTATTATGATCAAAATTATAATATGGTATAGCAAGTGTGTTGTTTTACATTTGTGTCGAGCCAGTACCGCAGGTACGTTGGAAGGTGAGAGCTTATATGTCAAGGAGTTATGTAAATAAATATTGAATATTTCAAGCGGTTAATGCGAGCATACTCTTATATTTCTCGGATGGAAAATGTCATATTCTTTAGTGGTAGCTTAGGTACTGTAGGTCTTCGTCTGGCTTTATTAATATTAGCTTTTGAAGGGGCTTACGTAAAGATTAACTTAACTTAACCTATCCTTGTCTTCACTTTAGCACACAAACGAAGCTTAAGCTTGCTAGGTATTTTGAAATAATACACAAATCCACTAGAATAGTCTCACATTTATGTAACTTTGTATAAATACCTACATTCAAGAAACTCTTCAAGTAATTTTTCGAAAGTTAATTTTAGTCTGCATAGCTACTTTTTAATGCTTCACTATTAGCACCTGACAGTTTCGGATTTCTCAAAAAAGTATATTGTCTGGCAGCCCTTAACAATATTGACGGAATTACGCCTCACCGCTACGTTCCCATTACGACTCAAATATCTTATTAGCGGAATTGAGTAGCTGTTTGTATTCAGTGCTGACCAGAAAATATTTAACTTTAGGTTAAAGTGAATTGGGGTCAGGAAACCGGGGTGAGAATCGAATGATTGCGAAAATATCTCTGTATAAGTATCTGCGTCGGAAAGAGAAAGTTGGTGTCTATTGTGAATAACACAAGAGATATGTGAGACCATTAATCTATCCGTCTTACTCAGCAAGAAACCTGTCCAAGTATTGAGTTAGTTCGATAACTATTTCTCGCAGCAAGTACTTTTAAACTTTGTGAACCGCCTCCTCCACACAATATCTGGATAGGTACATGAAATGATTTTAAAATACAAGTCCATACAAAGGAATATTAACAGAATGAAAGTATTCCGTCTTCTAGAAATCAAATGGCTCATCATTAATAAAAGAACATAAATATAAATAAGAACATGAATATAAATATGGGCAAAACAAATATAATGCACTTTCACCAAAGAACTCAACAAAAAAGGATTAATGTACATTACAATGGGCAGAGTAGAACCGGTAACAAGTACAAGATTCCTGGGAATTGATATCGACCATAGACTGTCATGGACAACCCATTTAGACAACCTCTGTAAAAGAATTAACAAATCCTCATTCGCTTTATATAAACTCTCCAAGTTAGTTAGTAAAGAAGCCGTCTTAACGGCCTATCACGGACTTGTTGTACCATTACTCAGATATGGCTTAATATTCTGGGGAAATTCCGTAGACAAGGAAACTATATTTAAAGCACAAAAGAAATGCATCAGAGCAATGTGCCAAATAGATAGTACAACAAGCTGTCAACCTCACTTCAAAAATCTCAAAATTCTTACATTACCCTCCCTGTACATCTATGAAGCTAATATTTTTGTAAAATCGAATCCAGAGTACTATAAGACTGCATTCAAAAGCTATTATCGAAAGTTAAGAGACAAAAAAAGATTAGAGGTAGAAATACCCTATGGTAAAACGGCACTATTAAATAAAAGTATTTTATGCATGACATCGTTGATTTATAATAAATTACCTGATGACATAAAACAATTACCTATTCTCCAATTTAAAAAGAAATTACAAACATTCTTAATAAATAAATGTTATTATGATGTCAAAGATTACTTGGGGGACAAAAATATGTTATTTTAATGACAGCAAAGGTCTGGATAGTAAATAATGTTATATATATATAGATATTGGACATAATTTCAAATTTAATTCATTGTAAATTTAATATAATATTGGACATACATAATTTTGATGATGAATAAGATATAATTTTTGGATCGTATTTCATTTGCATGACATTATTATTTTTAATTCCTTATTCTGTTGACTGATCTGTATTAACGATAGTTTTTATTTTCAATGGCATTGTACTTTAATTTTTAAATTAACTATAAAATTCTTGTATATATTTGCACACCTCATACGGTTATTAACAGCGTACCGTTCGACCTTTTGAAACATCCTCTGAACCTGTTTTATGCAAATAAATGATTTGATTTGATTTGAACAAATTGAGTTGTTTTATTTCCATTCAGAACTAGCAACAAATTGGAACACCTGGCAGTTACAATTTATTTCGAACAACTTAAATATATAAGTTGTCTTACAAATAATTTGGCAAGCTTCAACTTTTCAGTCCGTAAAAGCGGGGAGTGCTGAGCGGTGCGAGTTCTGACTTTTGTTAAACGTTTTGTCGGAATGATTTTGTCAGTTAAAAAACATTCAACGTGTGGGTGTACTGTGTGTGACGTCATTTAATCACGCTGACAAATGTACCGTCGCCGTCGCCGGCCGCTGCTGTCAGCCACGTATCCCCACAAATTGATAATGCTCGATTGCACGCTCTACAATATGACTTATCGTTATTCAACGTGTAATTGACAGTGGGATGACGGATCCACAGTTCCGGTTTTCCCGGCAACTCGTTTTACAAATGTCAGTGTTTTTAATTCGCTCAGTGTTAATTCCGTTCTTATCTCTGTTATTTTATGTGTTTGCACTCGATTCCAAGCACCAATATTCATTTTTGTTTTCTTTTCCTTCCAGGTCTTTTTTTTTTAGCAATCGGGTCGTTGCTGCTGTTGAGTTTTGCATGTGTGATCTCTTTTTATACACTGCCACACTGGTGTTACTTTGTGGCCATTGTTAGTTAGCAAGTTGAGCTGTCGATCACATCCGTCGTACGAATATCAATTGTTTTCGTCACGAATAGTTTTTAAAGCCCGATAAAGTTCAACTCATGTTGGTCAAACCGCATTTTTCAATCCGACGACTGAAAGTAGTGAGATTACAAAGTTCAGATAGCATTTGTTTCGTGTAGTATACTAATGTCGATAGGATCCGGTTAGACTGGCAGCTCACTCAATCATAGTTGAGGAAAGACTGGTAAATGAGATGAATAAATAACACTCATCATTCCATTATATACTTTGACCTGTAAAAACACAACCATTCGCGGTCCGATTATGTAGTATAGTTGCCGTGATGATTTGGGTAAGATATTCACGGTACATGGCCTAAAATCCAAATCCGACAAAGTTTTTTTTAAATCTTATGGAAATGTTATCATTCTAAATGATTGTACCAAAACACAGCAAGGGAAACACTTACGTTTCTACTTTTTGACATAAATAATTCAATCATTCCAATTTGAGACAGAATCGTTTTAGAAGATATAAATCACAAGTACGTAAGCCATTCAAAGAGAAACAAAAGTAATTACGAACAAAACAAAAATAATGTATTCAGTCTTAAATAATAAGGCGAAAAGATAAAACTAATTGTAGTGCGTACTTGTACTTTAAGTGAATATCAAAACGATTTCTTTCTGAATGAGCCTGCATTGCCGTTGAAGTGTATCGCCTTTTAACGTAGAACCTTAAAAAAGACTGCACGGTGAGACTGTCTATGAACCTATATAGATGTTGTTATTGAGAAGTAGGTAAACGTTCTGATGTTCACATTTTATTGTGGCATCATCAAAAACTGAGGCAAATAATCATTCTCTTAAACACGCTACTCAACATTTCGTACCAGACTTTGATATTTATTTATTAAAGTATCGATCGGTGCAATATAAAAATGATTTCTACAACTTTGAATGAAAATTGTTCTTTTGATCCATGCGTTCATAAATCAACCCCAATAAAACTTTGCCCAGCGACCTTTATTAGGCCTTTACTAAGGCTCCGCTGTCCGTCCGTCCGTGCCTCTGTCACAGGGCTGGATATTTTGAACCGTAATAGGTAGGTAGTTACTTAAAATTTTCAGTGTGTACTACTATGGCCACTATATAATAAATTAAATAAAGTTAAAAATTTAAGGGGATCCCCAAATAAGAAACCTGTTTTTTTACAAAAGGTTTTTTTAACATAGTGTAGAATATTGTACGGTGGTACAGCCTTCGTTTGCGACTCCAACTCACACTTGGCCGCTTTTTTAGTAAAAAGACGCCATCAATTCATAAATACCACATAAAGCTTAAAATATGGATAGTTAATTACCATCATTCGCATGAACTGCAGTGGTTATTAAGTATTTTCCAATAATAAATCCATTAATTATTTTTATCACGGTCACCATTCCACGACCCCAGTCAATTGGTCGGCTTGTATCGTTTTGCGTCCGTATACATCGATAAACATGACATGTATTTAACTGGAGCAGTTTTCTAACAA
Source organism: Apamea anceps (assembly GCA_951799955.1). Classification (NCBI taxonomy): domain Eukaryota; kingdom Metazoa; phylum Arthropoda; class Insecta; order Lepidoptera; family Noctuidae; genus Apamea; species Apamea anceps. The sequence goes on along the minus strand of OX637505.1, from coordinate 10,082,959 downwards.
CATTTTTTCCCTGATATAGACTGTATATATTACGATATATAAATTGAGTTTTATTCATAATTATCTTTAAGCTGTCAGCATTTTGTTTGAAATGCAAAAAGATTAGATTAGTTAAAACGTAACATTTTAATTATATCAACCAATCTTTATGCAAATAACAATCATTTTGAAACTAAGATATATAGAAAGAAGTACATAGTATAAAGTAAAGTGTGCGTAATTTTGTGAATACAGACCACATAACCTCGCCAGACAGGTAAATTTTCCATTAAAACCGCGCGTTAATTAAAACCCAAAGCCTCTAAATCTTCAAGTAAAGTGGCTTAAACCGTATTTTTAAACGAAACGATCTTTTCAAAGTGGATACTTCAAATTTTATTGGATTACGTACGTACCTACGCATAATGAGATTAGAATCTCATTTCAAAAGCCTTTTCTCTATCGATAACAAAGGATAAGTTTGAATGGGAGCGTGCTGTTGATCGATTAGAGTAGGCGGGTATCGAAAGGCATCGATTTGGGTAGCCGTGCGGTGCTGGGGCCGTTCGACTCCGTGCTTGGTTGCCGCCGGCGCAACCCAATTAGACACCTCTATAGTTTCTCCGACTCTATCGTACGTGACTTGCTTGCTTATCTAGTCAGGAAAAATTACATCGAACCGAACAATCCTAAAATAACGAGGCGTAACAAACTGTCCGACGGTACAGTCAGTTAATTAGACGCAGATGATAAACACTTTTCCAACATATATTTTTCCTACCACGTAACTTATCCTAGATTAATTATATTTTTCAATTAATGTGAGAATAATCATTTACCAATTGAATAAATCTTCGTAGGTACTTATTGCATTACTAGACTTTCACAAATGAGGTACTTTCTATTCCAGATGTGCCATCTGGCTTCAGCTACGAATAGACCGGCCATTATTTCCCAAGAGTCACTGAGCAGTATTCATCTGTATTGATACCGCCTATCTCCAATTCAGCTTGTTCTGCTGAATTTGACCCTCTGAAGCAGAACCTTGTGGTAGAATACGTTTCGATAAGCTGTATAAAACAAAGTGCTACGGCATTGCTACGCCGTAGCAGCCTACACTGCTACACCAGCTACGCTTTCGCAGAAAATTAATACGTATGTCATCATTCTAGTCCCTTTTTTAAGTTTTAAATTGATTCGTGCATGTGTTTGTCAGTAGCTGACTAGTAACATTCGAATAATTTACGTTTTAAAAGTCGTTTTATAAGAAATTTTTAACTGTTTTTAATTGTATTAAATTAGTGGCAATGATTTTGATAAACAATAAGTGATAAAGGCATGGGCCGTCAATGGAAATGAAAGATATTCTTAAAATCATGCTAACGTATTTAGGCAATTCTAAATGAGGTCATACACATCGAAATAGGGTAGTAAGAAGGTACCTTCTTACTACCCTATTTCGATGTGTATGACCACATTTCGAATCGCACATTTCACTCGAATTTTAGCCGTACCCGTACGGGTACGGCTAAAATTCGAGTAATTGGAAATTTAATAATGGGTTGTAGAAACTGGTGACACACACTCGTAAACCCTAGCAATATAAAAATTTACGATGTTCTTGGAGCAAATTTCTTTATTTTATTGCTGTCATAAAATTACTACAGTTCATAGTTCGTACTTTTTTATTTATTCATCCTTAACTTGTGCCAAGTACTACGGTACGGTAGAATGGACCATTTAATTTCGCGGCCCTCCGAAACGTATGAAATTAATTATCTTATTTGTCATTACAGAACAACAATAACAATGTGACATTTTGTGAGCCTTGTAGTTACATTTTATAAGTTACGTTTTCACGAAATGGTTTTATATTTAAATTTATAACGAAGTCAAAAATTAATCAGAAATATCTTCGGATATTTCCGAGAAGTACGAGTATTTTATGAAACTCACAAATCAAAGGAATGTCGGGAATATAACCAAATCATCGGGGGCAATATAAAAGCAAAATTTCTTGGAAATTAAATATTGCATCCAGCTAGCACTGAAAGCTCAGAGTTCCTATAATTAAATTGCATGTAGGTATCGTAAAGGAACGTTTTATGAGAACTAAAACTATTCTCGAACGTAAAGTGAAACATTAAAGAATTATAATGGATTTCGTACAACTTTTATGACAATTAAATTACTGAATAAAAACCAGGAATGTGATGTATCATAAATATGTTATGCGGTATATTACCCTTCATAAGTTTTCCTTCATAACATAAGTTTTCCTTTATTCATTTTACGATTGCATGAGAAGAAAGTATTTTGTGAAGACATGATGACAAGATGAATACGTATGTATATTTCAGTTCACACAATTGACAAATAGCTTTTTGGTAAAACTAGGGCTTCCCCTTTCTTTCAACTTTAATTATTTAACCAACAACAGAGTACAGACATTGTATCCCAAACAAATGAAAAAGATCAGAATATGATAAACAAACTATTGAAGAGGAAGTGTAGAGTTCGTTGACTGAATATCCTCTTCAGCAAAAAAACCCACAAATGTTAAATCAATAAAAACCCACAATAGACTGCCACTTCTATCGACGAAGCCACCAGTCATCGATTGGCTTGAAATAAAAGAAAATATACTAGTACAGCACATTTGGCAACCGCCACAAAGGCATTATAGGTAACGAAAGAAAAGAACTATGTCTAGAAATCTTCTAATCGAGTAATCTATCAGTCAGAACGGGAGCGATAGAAAATCATGATACAAAATATAGCTACACCATCCATCTTTGCTTAAATATTATATTATAAATGCGGAAGAAACTCCATCTGTCTGTCTGTTACCTTTTAAGCATTAACAGCTGAACGAATTTCGATAAAATATTGCACACAGGCAGACCATGACCTTACATCATCGTCATTATAATAAAACATAGGATTTTTATCCCGTTGTACGTTTTTATGGGATAGCTTCCGACATCCAAACGGGCGAAACCCTGGGGAAAAGCTGAGATGAGATACTCGTACGCAATAGCTTCATAGTTTCATATATCTATCGGCGTAACTTATTCAAAAGCCACATATCGCGACTGTGTTGACAGAATTCATGCTCGCTCGTGGTAACATATCCATAGCGCGTCACTTCATGCTGAACTGCTCTGACAGGTGGCACCTTCGCCAGCTAAGACGTATGCTGGAAATTAATTCACTAACGTTTGACCGATTAACTTGATTACTATTTAATCGGCTTTAGTTTTTAACTCTACACCATATCTCATACAACAATAGCTCCATAGTTTCATATATCTGTCGGCGTAACTTATTCAGCAAATTCCATATATCATGGCTGTGTTGGCAGAGTTCATGCTACCTCGTCAGCATATCCATAGCGTCACTTGACGCTGAACTGATCTGACAGGTGACATGTCGCCGGCTTAGACGTATGCTAGTCATTAATTTATTAACATTTGTGTAACTATCTAATATGTTTGACCGATAACTTGCTTACTGTTCAATATTTGGCCTTAATATGCGGATTATTTGTATGTGTGTTAACGGTCAATTTAAGTTGGTTACGTAATTGATAAATAAATACTGAGTGTCTTTGATCAGTGGGCTTCTTATAGTGTTAGGTTTTATAGTCGATTTCTATCAAGACTTTTCACGAATAAGGAATTACCAGCAGGATACCCACTGTGTAACATCATCTTGTAAAGTAATTTAAATGTATTTATTAAAGTTAGCAAATTTAACATCACCCATTCATGACGAACAGAAAAATAATTAAATTAATCAAAGTACAACCAGCATTACTTCTTCCTATTTGAAATTTCCGTAAGATATTATCAATTATAAATTACCAATTTGTACAAGGCGTTCACAGTTGTGCCAAAAATAACTTAACCTTTATGTGTGTAATTTAATAAATGAGTGTTGCCACACTCTTTCATTAAATACCTACACACAAAAGTTACTAAATTACGAGTAAATATTAAAACTTTGTGTCACTTTGCTTGTCTTTTTTGAACTGGTTTCATTTCCGTACATACTGTAATTAAAGTGTTTTTATACTGCCTTAAAAGTGTACGGACTAGTGACAGTTTGGTCGCAGCCATAGAGTAAAGGTCACCTTTATTCTAAATTAATAATAATTAATGCAAAAGTTTTAACGTAAATTCCGAATACTTTTATGACTTCAGAGCGAAACCAACAGTAGTGGCGTAGAATAAACAAATGTAGTAGTTAATCTGGTTTGTAGGCGGCGATCAAATAATTGGCGCGCTCGGGGTTGTTTGCCTCGCCACGCCAGCGCACGCGCGCCACACGTTATCATAATTGCACCGCCACTCACCATTCAGCAGACGACTCACTGAGCCGATTCACATAACCACACCGATGACCAACACCGCATAATATTATCATCTCACTCCTGTACAAACAATCAAAATTAATGTTCTATTGGGCGTGCCGATATCAGCACAGCTTGCAGTTCACTGCGAACTATTTGAATATCTACTAACGTGCTTGGAACTCGCTAGATACGATAATACATACTAAAGTGGCCTAACTATCCTATTGTACTGGATTTGATGGTGTGTTTGTATTAATTAGTCCGAGTGCTTAGTATCTATCTGAATATCTATTACTTTATGACTTTAACAAGCAAAACTGAAATGAAAATACACGATAAACGAACGAAACATGTAATATCAAACATGTTAACTGAACATTGTTGAACAGCGCACCGATATTAAATGCACGGCTTTATAACAATATATTACCGTAGTGATTTGTAACAGGCGTCATTGCCGGTTTTACGATAATATTTGCAAATTATCCGTATAACAACGCCGTAACAGTGATTTTGCGGTTCACAGGCTCCGTCCGAGCCTACAATAAAATATTTATTATCTGCCGCCGCACCAAATGATAGTGCCTGTTACACACACCAAAGTGAGCTGCGGTACTGTCGAATGTATAACTAATTTGAATGTTAGCCTCCCTATACCCAACAAGACGGTCATTGTAATAATATGGGAACATAATTAGTACCTACACATAGTACACGCATGCTAACCGCAGCTACGTTCTAGTGCCGCTTTCATGTGGTTTATACAATAATATATAGTTGACGTCTACTGGGACGTCCACTCCTTCTTAGATACTGTGATTAGATGATACTGAAATCAAGACACCAAATATTTGAAATTATACAGCGTGGCAGAGATATCGACGCACAACTTGTTCCTATGGATTCATTACATGATTGAAACCCGCCGCGTTGACATTTTTCGCCGGTTATTAAAAAAAAATAGCATTTTCAATAAAACAGCAGATTTTTTTTATAACCGACGAAAAATTTCTTTGCTAGAGGGGTCTAGAATAGCGTTGAAAATGCCGAAAATAACAATTTGTTTTTTTCGTCATGCCACATAGAAAAATTAACAAAAGGAATCCTTTGGAAAGAAACAGGATTCTTTCGAATGTTTTGGTTGATGTTATGAAAAGTTGAAAAAAACAAGTTTTATTGAAATTAAAATATTTTTTAATAGGTGAAATACAGGTTAGTAGGTGGTGGTTAGTAGGTAAGTACTACGTATTATTATGGGAAGAGTTAAAGCATAGAAGTTAAATTATAAGTAAGTACGTATTTGAAAAAAAAGACATGAAAAGTTTCCCGTTTCTTTCATATTCTTCGGTTTTTTCGGTTTTATTGGAAAAAAACATGAAATATATATAGGCAAATTTTCTTGAAACTTACGAATGAAACATTGAAAAAAACAACGGAATTGGAAAGAAACGGGAATTTTTCCTGCTTTTTTCAACGCGATCTAGAATCATGTGCTGAATTCAAGGTTGCCGTTTGTGCGTCGATATTCCTGCCAACCTTTATTTATACTAGGTCTGATTTGTTACAATTACCTACTTTTCAAAATCGCTAAAGCCATAGAAGAACGACTACCATAAATTAACATCGAACCCGATGTTTACTGGCTCTCCAACAAAGCGACTACAACCAGTTCCCATAATTTCCCGTCTATATGTAAAATTAGTCACTTTTATAGGTCATAAAATACAATTATACCTACACTGCATCATAAAACCTATGTTTTGCATAATTTGTTTAGTCGTTTAGTGTCACGAATTCGCGATAGGCGTTCGTAATGTTAGTGTTTTGTTGTAAAAAACCACAGAAAACGAGGCATCCAGTGAAATATGAACGGGGAATTTATTTATAGTATCTGAGTGGTAACGTTTGTGTGCTAATGAGTAAGCACTTGACTAATGACCGAGAAGTGGTGCTCCGCAGACGGTCAGTTCATTAATTACATTCAAGTTAAATTACTAAAGTACAGGACACTCCGAGCCTCAACTAGCCTGCTCCAAGATTGTTCGCAACTATGACGCTCTTAATATATATGTTACCAGCGCGGCAGCTATATTATGTAGTAAGGCACACAAGTTTCAGATACACGGCAAGTTTAAGAGGAGGGATGTAGGGTTAAAACTTCTATTATGACAAAAGGATACGAAGGCGAAGAAGTCATAAACTTAACTTCTTAGAAAACCTTATCAATCAGTGCTAACAGTCCTAACACGACTTTCATGGAAATATTTTTGCAAAAATAACATCAAGTTTGACAACATGTTCTGCCAGTGAACGTTGTTTATGAAAACGAATATTTTCCCCGGAAATTGTTCTTGTGCCTCTTTTTTTCACGGCTTCGGTTGTATGAAAAGCCGGGTATATGAAAAGTTGGAAACAAATGTGAATAAATATGATTGTTTCTAGATACAGTAGGCATACTTAGTATTGGTACTTGGTTTACTGTTGTCGCAGTAGAGTACAAGAACAGGTTGGTAATTCTTATTCGACATCCGTTCTTGTGCTCTGCTGCTGTGAAAACTACTTTTCTCCGTTGCACTACTCTACTCTTACGCAACGGAGAAAAATAGCACCCTTACTTGAAATTTAAACCAATCTCTGATTCATTAATATTCCCCAATTTTGCAACAACTAACAGTTTTCGTCTTCTGAAAACAGTTAAGTAATTAAGGTTCTATTTCACAAAAGTACGTTATTAATATTCATATTTTCTTTGTTTCAGGTGGGTTTAGTCTAAAAGGTCAGCAACGAAAAATCCAGCAGTCATTTAAAACTTCGTAGGTCGCAAAAAAAATGCAGTATACTGATTTTCTGGAATTCTGTTAGTTTGCAGCTTCGAAAGACCTGTGCTAACTACGTGGTGCTCGAAAAACCTCGACATTTTCGGACTTCTTTCAGTTTTTGGCTTATAACTTCTAAACACATTTTAGAAGTTATAAGCAATGGAAAAAATCATTATATGCATGTCTATGGTGACTGGCGTGTTAGTTTATACCCGATCAACAGGTAATTTGAAAAAGTTATGACTCAATATTTTATATTGTAAAATGTTTATATGACATATCACTCGATCATTCATAATTTAATTCGAACAAAAACTACAACTGTGTAAGATTAACTATATAAGCACATGTTTGTTTATCCATAAGTTTAAAATAATTTACAAATAGATACGTCTTCAAAGGCGTCTAACGTCAAGGTTGATTTTAAACGCCTTACGGTTCTACACACACAGTTTCAAAACTTATTACTTACACGCTAAAAGCTATATTACAACGTCAGCGATGAATACATTAGTATAGATTCCAATATTAAGTCATATCAACATATCGTACGATTACATCAAGTGGAGTAGATATACGCGTATGGTACTCATCACTTAACATCACGTGAACGTGCGGCTGCAAAAGTAAACCACATTACAGGCGCGCGACGCGGCGCCGCCCGCTCCACGCTCGTACGTTACCAATAACGTTTATGGGCTTGTTCTACACTGCCGTATGACTGCTCGGCATACATATTGACTCATACGACACGCCACAACACGACCACTCGAATATTTAGTCATGTAAACCCCACATTCAAACGTATATCGACAGCCAATCATTTCTCAGACTCGCAATTCATATTCTATGATGAATTTTATATCAACTTGGCGACAGATAGAAAACAGTTCAGTAATACCAGTTTTACGGTACCTTTAAAATAGAACTATAAAACAATTGACACGAATGACCGAACTTTATGAAGCACATTAAAGAATTTATGGTGCTTTCAAAAATTTAACCATGATTATGTCATCGTACAACACAGGTGAAAGTGTAAAAGTGATGTGCTCGATCAGTTACAACGACCAATAAAGTATATTTGGACGGTTCTAGAATGAAACGTTACTTTATGGAGCAATAAACAGGAGCACTCGTTTAGTGGAGACCGCAGACCCAAAACGTAAATACGTGTTCTTGTAATATTTCTACTTTTTACACACAATAACGTTCGTCCCTTTACCAAAAATATTTTTAAGAGCAGTCAACACAACCCCTCGCATATAATACCTACATCAACAACCCCTATTGTTCTTAGAATAGCAACACTCTGACGTCACAGCACACATTCAAGTAGCTTAAAAATATATATAATAATAATAATATCCCTGGAAATTTCACACAGCGCCATCTAGGTCCCAAGCTAAGCAACCTAATGCTTGTGTTATGGTAACAAGATGGCTGATAAACTACTTATATACATTTTTTTTTTGTAAATACATACATATTATAGATAGAAAAACACCCAGACTCGGAACAAATACATGTAGGTCGTACAAATATTTGTTCCGTGCGGGAATCGAACCCGCGACACGCAGCGCAGCAGTCAATCGCTTAACCACTGCGCCAACCGTGCCGTCAAGTCCAATATCCCAACGTGTGTACGTTTTGTACATAGGTATATAAACAATTAACAATTTTCTCACGACGCGTTAAAAGAGGCGGTAAAGGTTAAAAATGAACATCGTCGTCAGTAATTACCAGCGCCCGCACATTGGCATCCAAACAAACTTCGCTCGAAATTTGTTCTAACAAGATTTCCTCTCCTAATGACTCTCATAACAAATAAAACTTGATTATCAATTGGCCTACTTAGGCAGAATTCTCGAAGAACTTGATCAAACTATGACGAAGGCAACAGTCCCGGGGAAACGTAAATTAAATTGCTCTCTCCGCACACTAATTTGTGAATAACTATATTTTGGTGACATTCTGAATTGTTTTCACATTATAGTGCGCTCTTCTCTGTTGAGAATCATCGTCATATTGTCATGGATATCTTAAGAGCCTATTCGTACTTTGTGCAACAAATGCCTGACAACAGATAACGGCGCTTTTCAGAAGTTTCCGCCGTTTCATTCATGGCATAGATTCATGGTAAAGTTAGCCTTATCATGAATAGTTTACAAACTCATAAACTGCATGGATGGAACGCGGAAATACAGTGGAGAAAAAGATAGAATATATACTATACTTGAAAATATACAATTACCTACGAAGTACGTTTATACTTACGTAGGTATTTTGTAGCTTGTTTACTTATTTTTCTTAATAAGAATCTCGGTAGCTGGCAAAAGAGATATCTAAAAACGGGTCTCCCTTGTTTCATCGAAAAGTAATTGCCAAATTATCACTTCCCAAAAAATTTTCCGCATAATTTCATTTGCCAAATTATTACTTAGCAAAAAATCTATTCACAAATAATCGTAACGCAAACCTAATTTTTGGCAAGTCAACGTTTAAACAGTGACTTGTTTAAAAACTAGTACTTTTACCAATTTTTATGTAGTCAAATATTTCAGTTGGAATAACTCATTTTACGTAAAATAAAATTTGCCAAATATTTAGTATCGTCAGTTTTCAATTTACCATTTCTATTCAGTCAATTGTTATAGTCTAACTAGTTCAGTCTCGGGTAGCCTGTTTTTTTTTCTTTTTTTTTCTATAAATCTCGTCGGCACCGCTCGCTTCGCTCGCTCGGCTCGTGCGTTAAGAGGTCACAGTTTTAACCTAACCTAACCATTTTTTTAAATTAACCTCGTCGTCGAACTAGTTTGGTTCTTGATAGCCTGCTAACAATAATCTCTTTTTTGAAATAAATGATTATATTAAAATAAATTTGCATTTTTTTATGATTTAATTCAACAACAAATCATTTGACCAAACGTTTAATGTCTAAAGATTGTTTGCTGTAATAAATCATTTGATTAAAGACCAAATGCCTAAATGACATTATCGTTGATAATATTCTGCCAAGTAAAAATTTGAGCAAAAAAAAAATGTGCGTACTAAAATTATTTCAAACATTGCAATGGTATAAAAAAAGTTTTGCTAAAATTTGTTTGGGTAGTGAAATTTTGGCAAAATGTTTTCGGCAAAACTGGTTGCCACGACTGCCGTGGTAATAATAATGAAAATATTATAATAAACTAGAATTTACGACAATGACGTTATAAAACAGAAAAAAAAACTTAATAACGTTTTAACATTTGTGCTCTTTTTCTTTTCAAGAAAATTTACCTACCTAAAATCTTAATTAAGCCATGTTTGTTGAAATTACGTTTTAATAATCAGATTACAGAAAAAAAAGACTGTTAAGTTACTAAGATCAAAGCAATCAAAGGAACATAAAATAAGTTGCCATAAACCATCTTAATAAAACACACCTGCTACGGATCGTTAAATAAAGAAATAATTTTTCGTAAAAGTGATCAAGCTGTGACAAAATTAAGGAGAAACAACAGGAAAACCGCTGAGTAAATAGAAATCACAAAATTTTCTCAGAACACAATGGTTGGCGCTTCAAATGAATGTGCTCGTCACAAAAACAAGGGTTCATGTTTTAAACCAGCGCCGCTCCCCCTCATGGGATAATGTGTACGGATGCAATAATCATAACACTTAAAGTGACTCAGTTCTGCTATGGATTTAATAGACCGAGGTTCTAAAGCTGAGCAAACGGGAGATTTCACAAAGGAGCTTCACACAGCGGGCGCGTTGCGCTGCGGCGCGGCGCTGTGCTTTTGTTTTGGTTGTTCTGTATTGCATGAATTGTATTATATTTCATACTAGCTGATCCGACAGACGTTGCACGGCCCAAATTTCAATAATACATTAAAAAATCCCATATAAAAAGGACGTTCAGTTTTTCCCGAAATTTAACATATTCCGGGAAGCTTTTCCAATTTTTGTTTCCATAAAAACCTAATCTGGACTATCACGAACATTTTTAAAACAAATCAGTACAGCTGTTACAAGTGAGGCACAGCATTTTATTTTTATTAAATAAACTAGCTTCTACCCACGACTTCGTCCGCGTCAAATTTCTTGCTCCCCCGTCCCGTCGCATCGATTCACCCGCCCGCGCTATTATTAGTACTTCGATTTCGCTTAGTGTTCTTTCTGACTTTTATCTATTTACTTAGCCTTAACCTTCCTTAAGAATTAGACTATAAAATGCGCAAAGTATTTTTCAAATCCGACTAGTAGCTCCAGAGTTTAGTGCGCTCAAACAAACAAACTATTCAGCTTTATCATTATTATTATAGATAAATAAATGCTTAGTCAATAAATTTGTATAGCAGCGGAACATAATATATGCGATATGCTACAATCGCCGCGGATGTAATCGCCATGCCGCGCCGTACCGCTCTGCCCTTGGGTAGCTGCTCCGTAAGTCTTACAAGCACAAACATCGGATGTTCAATTCCAATAAGGTTGAGACTACTTTTGTGAAATTATATCAGGAAGTAGTACAAATGAAGTGACAATGTCCGCTGAAACCAATCTGCAAAATCATTGTTCAAATGTGCAGTATGCATGATAGTGGAAATAAGCTGAATAACGCGATGCAGTAATCATTAAATGATACACGTTTCTTTCCCCCCTTGTCCCTCTGATATTCTAAGTATTATTGGTACAGTCAGAGAAAGTAATTGTTAAGCAAGTAGACATAGACGAAAATTGACACACTACGTCAATTTGCCGTGTTAAGGCCATTTCATACAATTAAAAAATAATAACAGTTGTGTTTAAATATAAGGTGGTAGTCAATCTGCTTATAATTAATTTCCTTTCACTCCATGTTTACTCTTTCGTGATTTCTATAGAAACGCATTTACGCTCGCGAGTTTGCTGCTTGGGTGACGCTAGTTTGCCTCGACGTGTCGTGTCGTCTTAATTACGCGGAACGTTGGGATTTTAAACTTAATGGAACAACTTTGCGTCAGACATTGTCACAGCCGGTGTACCAGTGTGCCGATAGTTGCTATGCAGATCCCGCGCTCCGTGATTAACATCGCACTATCTTAGCGACGTGCAATGAACTTTGATAATTAGAAAACGTGTGAATTCAAAATAAAAACCACGTCAGCGTATACAGGACATCGACTGACACTGAAACTGAAACCGTAACCATGGATTCAGTTCATGATACTAAACCCCCTTTTTTTGTGGATGGGAAATCATCAAATGACCCCTCCCGCTCTGGGTGGAGCGGAAGGGAGTGTCAGACTCTTACTGACTAAAACCCACCCGTGTTCCTTCCTTAGCCCTTTATGTTCCAGGGCAGCGGTAACCCTTTCGGACGATCCCGCTACCCATACTGAAACCCCTGCGTTAAACTTTTTGTTGGAATAAATAAATAGGCATCCCATACATTTTGAAAATCTGGTGTTTCATAGAAATGAAACACCAGATTTTCAGGTTGGGTCAAGTTACAGTTTACGCGTCAATCCTGTATAGAATCGCGCGTGTCGTACTAATTGTTATGAGTAATAGCTGATCTTTTTACCTCACCATCGTTAAATGTTCAAAATCTTGTCCATATATTCTGTTTGTATACCTATTTGCCTATTAAATCAGGCATAAAAGAATGTTGGAGACTTGTCATACTCTTGCCAAACAATAGGTCTGTAGACACAATTATGTAGTTTCAATATAGCAATAGACATAGATAGTAACATTTGTATTACAAGTTAGTAGCAAAAATAAAATTGACGAAAGACTTCTAAAGTAAGACTAGTAAACACAACTAATAAAAGGCGACCATTTTGATTCAAGCCGGGCTGTACTGACTTTCCCAACACCGTCCCAAGGTTAAACGTTAATGCGACTTTATAAATCACAGATTGTCGCATTACTTAACCTTGGTAGCACGTCCTATTCCAATTGTTCTTAACAAAATTTATTAACGGACGGATGTCAAGTGGCCTCCTTTACCAGAAGGCGGATTAGGGTGAAAATTACATTTTTTGTAAAGAAAAATGCAAAGGATTTTCACGTTGCTAGCCCATATGAGAGAAGATAAAAGAACAGTTCCATTACTACGTGAATAAACTGACATCTTTCACATTCACTTGGAGTAACGAGGTTACGCGAGGGTTAAATTCAGGAATCAATTATCGCGCGACGCAGGCGGCGCTGCATGCCGCCCATAATTCATAAGACGACCTAAAGAACTCTCTCTTGGTATGTACTTAAGACTTCCTATATTTACGAACACTGTGAACCTCGCTTTACTAAATATAAGGCTGTGATTTTTTAAACATATTTTTATTAAATATTCCTGTGTCAATAACTACTTTATTTAACAAACCCTTAATTAAATTCGAAGCAACAAAGGGCTAGCTGCCCCAATGGTCAGCTCCGTGTGAGGTACTGATGAGTACTTACCTATACCTATGTATATGCTTACATTATTCAAAGCAATTAGAACCCGTCCCTTTTTAGTGGCCCATTAACAAAACCGTGGTTCACGAAAATTTTCATAATTCTATTGTTCACCAAAAATCTCCACGAATAATTTCTCAGTACAATGAATAATGCAGTTTAATGTTTGTGTTAAAGTAGGCACGTCAACAAAATTGTCTAATTAATTATTTTACCTACAATGCCATAGATATGCAACATAAATTCAAGGTGAAACCATCTCATTTCAAATTATAAGTTGATATGGCGGCCTACGCACTTGCTACGAAAAATCGTAGCACTGGTAGCAGAATTTAATGGCTCTAGTTCAACTTTACGGACAATTTATAAAGCTTCCTTTAAATGAGGACATCGGATATCACATTTTTTTTTCAGAAAAACCAACAGAATTCTTACGAAGTCATGAAATGTGATCATAAATTTTTAGGGAACCTCGAGCCTACCGAAACGAAGTCGCAAAAATTCTTATCTTTATGGACACAATTTTAAGGTATTCGGATACCAGCCGCGCTTGTATTATGAGTGAGTAAAACATCGGACGCGCTTCGTACATAAATATTGATACGAATTCTGACAAAGCCTAGGATTTTATTCATACTCTTTTGTTGACATTATTTATGAGCATTGATTTATGGACTATATTTTCCAAAAATAACCTTAAAATAAGGCACGTTTTGCTTAGCCTTACAATAAATTAGCTGCAATCGAGCTACTTCCAAATGAAAATATGATTTAAATAGGTTATTGAAACATGTCTTACACGAGTCGGGTGACTTGGAAAAGTTACCCCATTATTTACGTACGCCAATGCGAATGTGAATAAACAGCAGAGGCACGCGTGACTTGAATGAATAGACATAATATTCACAAGGACGAGATACTGTGAAAGTTTTACGTTCCGAAAATATTTATATTTTATTCAATACGATACCTTTTTGTAAGATGCTTTGTTTAACCTAAAAACAGGAAATTTTTTAACAAAAATTCTCACTTATAGTAGAAGTTATGAACTTTTAATGTCTGCGCTTTAAGTAATACACAATTATTATATTTTGTAGCGAAATGACTTTCTGGATTCGTTAAAGTAATTGTCAAAGAAATGTATAAAAGGATTCTTTTTATACTTTTCCCTCGCGTTTAAGATCTTTATATACATGACCTTCATAAAGGACAACGCTGGAAATAGCTACATAAGGGTCATACACACAAAAGAAATTAGGAAAAAAGTGAAAACCTCAACCTTTCTTTTGCTTTTCAATTGTCATTTGAACTACATTGAAAGTTCGCACAAAATTCAGTGCAAGCGATAATTTACTCAATACTCAATTTAATTCTTTATTACATTATGTATTACATAGATGGTATAACCAAGTAAAAGATCAACATGGACCCTGTCGGGCACAGCAAAATTAGGTTAGATTATGTAGAGCCAACAATTCCGATATTAATTGTTGTATGTATGCTTTTTTTTTCAGGAATGGTATCCAGTAGTTGGATGGTATGCAACACTGATATCATAATTTGTTTTGTGTGGTTGAACCTAGCATAGGAGCATAGGGGTAGACAAACAGAGAGAGTAGATTGTTTGTCTGCTTTTCCATTAGCGATACAATAGTCTAAACCAGGGCCGGATTGGCCACAGTGTAGCAAATGCTACAGGTCCCGCGCTTGGCTTGAATGTACAGTTTTGTACATTCAAGCGCGGGACCAATCATACATACACATTGGACCTAACGGTTAAACAACAAGACATGGTGCCTATATCACCATTAGGTCCAATGTGTATATATGATTGTATAGCACATGTGTGAGCACTATGTACATACTATAAAGCTATCATTTACTGTGTACTATAAAAGTATGAGGAACAGGATGTAAAGTTCACTCATCCTCTATAGATAGGGTCTGGGAAAGGGTCTGATCAGGGGTGAGCTGAATGGTGCTAATCCATGCGTCATGTTCGTGAACGGGCGCCGCCAGTAGGGAATGGTTATCTCTTAGCTGTCACGGCTTATTTTCATTTAATTTAGTATTTGAATTGTTTTTTTAAATTGTGTCACGGACGCTTTTAACGTTCTGCACCGTTCTCATGTACATAATTTTAACATGAATAATGTAACCATATTTTGATTTAAAAGAGTGTCCGTGGAGTTTCTTTCCCGTTCTTCTCCATAGAGACCTACCACGCTTTGGAATCGGCAACTGGCTTCATTTTTCTGACTGACCAACCCCTTAACAATTCAAAAGTGCCTACATCTGGTTAATTTGAAATAAATGCTTTAAGTTTGAGTTTATGAATGGTCAAAAGAAATATAACCTCTCCGAGGCGGGATGCTAAATTTCGAGCTCGCTTCGATCGCTCTTGCATTTTAGTTTCTCGACAAATTAACTCCTACTTCTGTCTAGTTCACCGTTCCACCAGAAACAATAGGAGTATTGTTTCTCTTATTCTGAAATGGTTAAAAGAAAACCAAGATGCCAAAAGCTCACATCTACATCCAAGGTTCAATCACTATCAATAATGATTTGACTAAATTACCCGTAGTTATGATGATGAAGAAAGTAATTTGGTTCAAGTTAAGGAACACGAGGAAAAGAACGTATTTGACCATAAACGTCGATTTGCCTAGTTCTGTTATAGCATGCAAAAGAAAACTAATTAGTAAAAGGACTGTTTTATTTTCTTAATTACTTCAAAATCTAAAAACAAACCTAGTTATATCATGGGCAAGGGGAGTGTACAAAAGATTTAACCAATAAATTAATTTATTTGTTAATTATTTTGTTATTCATTTAAAATTAGAAAATTAATTTAATTTTATATCCATATCGATGTATTTTAAACGTTCGCGTTTTCGTTACCTTTGAAACGACAGAGTAGGAGTGTCAACAACAGAAGGCCAATTCTCGTAATTTAAAACGTTCAACATGTAGTCGCAGTCTCATCTCGGCAACAAGCAAATGTCAAAAACTTGTCAAAATGTAAGGAAATTAGAGGTATTTTTGACAGATTGAACTGAGATAAACGTTTTTAAAATCACGAGAATGGCCTCTCTGGTACTATAATAGTAAAAAACAAAATCTTACATAAATGTCGACAGGGTGAGACGAGTCCCGCCTTACTGCACGCAATGTCGCTCGAGGTGTTTATTCGATTCGTTTTTCAATATACGAGTAACTTTGAGTATAAAATGCTTAAGTTACTGCAAATGTAAATGAGCATCTAGCTAGATTGACATACTATCAACTTTTATGCTAATTTAATTTTGATACCTGTTTATACAAAATTATGTTACACCGTAACATTAAGTGGGTACGTATACATTTGCGTTGAACCAACGCAAATGTATACGTACATCTGCGGTGGTGTGACTCAGACTGCCGGGCACTTCTTCTCTTGCAACCGAGCGGGTGGGCAGGTTGCGGATAGCCCAACTCCGGCTGCGGGACCGGCTGCCATCAGCTGATCCCGCGGCCGGAGCATCTCGAAAGAGATCCCGGACAAGAGAAGTGCCCGAACACCAAGTCCCAGGTTTAGGGTAACCTATACACCCCCATCCCATGCTCCTTAATGTCCCAACCAAACCCAACCCTTCCGTATCCTTAAATCCTGTCAATCCGCGAAACCCCTAGGCCAAATCCCAGACCTAGGGTGACCCCCACCCAACCCACCCCCACTACCAAACACCCTCCCTCCTATCCCTGCATCCTGTCGGTCCCTGAGGACGGGTAACCTCGATTCCAAAAAAGCCCACCCCCCCACCAAATGAAAAAATGCAGGAAGTAAAAGAACGTACCCAGGTGGGTCCCGGCCTAGCCGGGGAATCCCACACCGCCAAGGCGGTCAGCCCCCAACGTACTCTGGGGGGGGCAACTAACTGCGATTCTTCGTTGCCGCGCTCTCCAGCGCGGCCGGCTGCTGATTTAGCGCCCACAACACAGGCAGCGACAAACGCGCCCATGCACCCAACTCCGGCAGCGACTGACGCGCCAAAACCAACCACGACGTGCATGCCTCCCATGAGCCTCTGGCAACAGAGCATCGTGCGGAACAGCATCACAAACCCGGACATCAAAAGACACGGACAGACCGAGACGGGGAAGGTTGACGACCCCAGTGGCCCTACCACTCTCCCGGTAGATAGAGTACGACAGCTGAAGAAGCGCGGAAAAATCACAGGCCGGGGGAGGAAAGTAGGCGACCGAAAGCGCAGCACTTGCGAAGGCAACAGCCAGCGCGAGGCGCGATCGGACGCCGAAGAGGTAGCACGCGACCAGCCCCGATTACGCGATGGGGAAACCGAGCGCGAAAAAGGGCCGGACGCGGAAGATAGAGAACGGCCGCAATTACGCGAGGGGGAAACCCAGCGCGAAAAGCGGCCTAACGTGGGACTACGCGACCAGCAGCCAGTACGCGAAGGGGCAACCCAGAGCGGAAAGAGGCCGGACGCGGAACCACGCGTGCAGGGGCAAGTACGCGAGGGGGCAACCCAACGCGAAAACCCCCCGCACACGACAGAGCCTACCGGGGGCGCCAACCAACCCCCTCACACGGACACAGACGAACCCCACGACAGACCCAAACCCAGACACCGCAGAGGGAAGCGGGGTGGAGTCATGCACGCTAAGGCGTCCACCCTGCCGGGCACCTCCAAGCCGCAGCCTGGACCGAGCGGTACAGGGCCGGCGAAGAGGGACCGTCCGGACGACTCGGCCTCACCGAGCACGCTTCAGGGGGACGCCAAGCGTGTAAGGGTTCACTCCGC
Organism: Apamea anceps; assembly: GCA_951799955.1. Lineage (NCBI taxonomy): Eukaryota > Metazoa > Arthropoda > Insecta > Lepidoptera > Noctuidae > Apamea > Apamea anceps. The sequence goes on along the minus strand of OX637505.1, from coordinate 10,064,567 downwards.
TCAAGGGGAGCCGAGGACCTACGCGCGGGCCACTAAGGATATCCCTGCGCGGCTCGCCGTGGCAATCTGCTTCCCTCCCCCCACCAGAGACTTGACGAAGGAAGAGGCTGAACTGGTCAAGGTAGGCCTGGAAGACCTGCTCATGGGCGCAGACCCATCGTCGCCACTCCCTGCCTTCCGCGGATACCCACGGGTAGCGGAGGGTACCGTGCAGATGTGGTGCGAGGACGACAGCGCCCTGACATGGCTGACCCAAAATGTTCCCCTACTGAAACTCCCTAACACCGACCTTAAACTGACGGTACTAAGGCAGTCAGATGTGCCCACCCGTGTCAGAGCCTCGCTTTTCGTTCCCCGGTATACGGGGGACGTACAGAGGCTCCATAGCATTCTGATTCGTCAGAATGCTTGGTATGACATAGCTAGGTGGTCACTATACAGGGCAACTACCGTCGGTGGCCACAACCCCGGGACTTTTCTGACCCTGGGTGTGCCACCGGAGGAAGTGCAAACGGTCCTGGACCGGGAGCGACGGATATCGTACCTACTGGGTTCGATATACGTGCGCTTCTGGCCCACGACCCAGCCCTCTGACTGCAAGACAAACCCGACGACGACACCGACGGAGACACGGACAGACGACACGGACGACATCGCCCAGCTAGAGGAAGTCATGGCCCGTGCGGCGATGGCCGACGATGAGGCCTCAATTCCGCCCACATCTCCTGGCTGGAGCGAACAACTTTTGGCATCGTCGCCAAGAGAGCAACACGACGACGGCCCGTACAGGGAGGTGGCGGCGGAGGGACTATTATCCGATGGATCCACCACCGACTAACCGCCCCTCCCCATCGCCGTCACCTGCACTCAACGTCATACAGGCAAACCTCCAGCATAGCCAGACTGCCACGGCTAGCCTACGCAGGGCGCTGGAGATTAACCCCCGAACCATCGCACTGATCCAGGAGCCGTGGATCAGGAATAACAGAGTATGCGGCCTCAGTAACATCGGAGGTAAGCTATTCCTCAACACACAGAGTTCAGAAAAACCTCGATCCTGCGTGTACATACCCAAAGACATCCCTACCACACTGCTCACTCAATTCTGTTCCAGAGACTTGACAGCTGTCAAGCTCCAGACCGACGACGACCTTCCAGATGTCGTGCTAACGTCGGTGTACATGCCGGGCGAGGACACAAACTGCCCGCCGCAAGAAATGGCCGACCTAGTGCAGCACTGCGAGGTCACGGGTCTGGATCTCATTATATGCACCGACTCCAATGCCCATCACCCGCTCTGGGGCAGCGACGCATCGAACCCCAGAGGAGAGGTACTATCCACCTATTTATTCTCTACTAACCTTAACATCATTAACCGAGGCTCTGAACCCACTTGGGTCACAGTCCGAGGACAAACAATCATAGACCTAACACTTGCTACAGAAAACGCGAAAAATCTCATCACAAACTGGCATGTATCGGGCGAACCTTCCTGCTCGGACCACAGAAGGATCCGCTTCACGCTCACCACCCACACCAAGAAACCCGCACCGAGAAGAAATCCGCGGCGCACCGATGTGCCCGGGTACAAGCGCCTCCTGGCCGCCCTGCTAGATAGGCATCTATCACAAATAAATATAAGAGAACCAGCACAGTTGGAATACACTGTGACAAAGTTATCAGATTATCTCACCGAAGCCTACCATGCATGTTGTAAACTAAGGACGCCACGAGCCAACAGGGAGAGAAATCCCTGGTGGAACGCCGAACTTGGTAAACTCAGACATGCACTACGGAAGCAATTCAACAGAGCTAAAAACACCAGACTCCCGGAAGACTGGGAAATATACACTGTAACCCGACACACATACAAAAAGGAAATCAGAACCGCCAGGAGGGCAGCATGGCGGAAATTCTGTGAATCCATAGAAACCAACAATGAAGCCGCAAGGGTGAGGAAGATCCTATCAACCGACCAGGACCGAACCCTCGGCGCGCTGAGAAAACCAGACAATACATACACACAAACGGACCATGAGACCAGCAAGGTCCTTCTTGAAACCCACTTCCCAGACTGCAAACTCCTAGAGGACAGGACCTGGGAGGAAGCACCAGATCGGACCCCAACGGAACGGGACTGGACCTGTGCCCGCGGGCTGGTAACGGAGGACCGGTTAAGGTGGGCCATCAACACCTTCCAGCCGTACAAGTCCGCGGGACTGGATGGCATCTTCCCAGCCTTACTACAATGGGGGCTCGAATATATCACACCATGCCTGATGGAGATCTATCGGGCCTGCATAGCACTCAGACATATACCCCTAGCCTGGCGCGAAGTGAAAGTCATCTTTATACCTAAACCTGGTAAAACCGACTACACGCAACCTAAGGCGTACAGACCAATAAGCCTCACATCTTTTCTACTAAAGACCCTGGAGAGACTATGCGATCGACACATCCGAGACGGTCCCCTCAGGGCAAAACCACTCCACAAACAACAGCATGCGTACTCCACAGGCAAATCAACAGAATCCGCGCTGCACAGCGTCGTATCCAAGATTGAATGCGCAGTGGACCACAAATGCTCAGCACTAGCCGCCTTCATTGATATCGAGGGCGCCTTTGACAAAACCACATTCAAAAGTATCAGCACGGCTCTAGACAGACACGGCATAGATCCGTCTCTGAGCGGCTGGATTACCAATATGTTGAAACAGAGAGCCGTACAGGTGACCGTAAATGATACCACAAGGGCCGTCGTGGCAAAGGGCTGCCCACAAGGGGGCGTCCTTTCGCCGCTCCTATGGAATCTGGTCGTAGACAGCCTGATAAAGACACTAAACAATAAAGGCTACTTTACAGTAGGCTACGCCGATGATTTAACCATAATCATAAATGGCACCCACGAAAACACCCTATGCAACCTAATGCACCAGGCACTGAAAATAGTAGAGAACTGGTGTAGTATACACCAACTATCAGTGAACCCAACAAAAACAGAACTGATCCTCTTCACAAAAAAGAGGAAACTAGCCACACTACAACTTCCACGATTCTTTGGCACTACCCTAAGCCTTTCAACTGAAACCAAATACCTGGGCATCTTTTTGGATAAACAGCTGAACTGGGCTAAACACATCAATCACATCACCACGAAGGCCAGCATATCCCTGTGGCAATGCAAGAGAATGCTGGGGAAAAACTGGGGGATTAGCCCCAGGGTCACCTACTGGCTTTATACCACAGTTATCCGACCAATCATCACATATGGCTCACTAGTCTGGTGGCCCAGAACAGACCTGAGCACAGCCCAAAGAGATCTCGAAAAACTGCAACGATTTGCTTGTGTGGCAATCACAAGCTGCATGAGAACTGCACCCACCGCTGCCCTACAGGCCATGCTTGGACTGCCTCCTCTACACCTCGTTGTGAGAGAGGAGGCGGCCCTGTCTGCCTTTAGGCTCCAGCTATCAGGAACCCTAAGCAAGGACTCGAGGATCAAGCACATACGCCTAAAGGACGAGGCAATTAAACGACAGCCAATGATGGCATCACCCTGCGACAAAGCCCCTAAGCAATACTGCTTTCAAAAGCATTACAACGTAGTGCTTAAAGAAGAGCAGTGCGACTACTCAGGTCCAGGAGAGCTGAGAGTTTACACTGATGGATCAAAAACCGACTGCGGAACTGGAGTCGGAGTCTTCTCACACGACCTCAACATAAAGATATCCAGCCCGCTAGGAATGCTCAACACGGTTTACCAAGCCGAGTGTGTGGGTATAATACAAGCGGCCCATGCCATAGCAGCCAGGAGAGTTACGGACACCCATGTTCGTATACTCTCTGACAGCGCTTCAGTCCTCCAATCCCTAAAGAAGGGATGCATCACATCAAATTTAATACTAGAATGTCATATGGCGCTTGAACAGGTAACTGTATCGAACCGCAACACAGTGACACTACAATGGATAAAAGGACACAGTGGATCACTAGGTAACGACGCGGCTGACGAGCTGGCCAGAAGGGCATCAAGCACGCCAGTCTACGGACCGGAACCAGTCGTGCCCATCCCCTTCAATCAACTACGCAGGTGGCTACAGAAGCACACCCACACACAGGCAGAGAACTGGTGGTCCTCGTCACCGGGCTGTAGGCAGTCCAAGGAAGCCATGCCATCATTAGATGGCAAGCTAACCAAAAGACTGCTACGTCTGGACAGGAAAGGCCTGCGCCTGGTGACGGGGACCATCACGGGACACTGCTCACTGAACAAACACTTCCATACGATAGGCATAACGGACAGCCCCCTGTGCAGAGCCTGCATGGAGGCTGATGAAACCGTTGCGCATGTGCTCTTTGAGTGCACAGGCGTCACCCAGATTAGATTAAGGACCCTCGGGACACCCGGATCCTACACGGACGTTCTCGACAGACCAGGGGACCTAATAAGCTTCTGGAGGGAGGTGGGCTGGTTGGAATAACCACCGACGGCCACCATGGCTCACGCACAATGGTCCACCTGAAGGACTAAGTGCGGAAACCAAACCCATAACATAGAACATAGAACATTAAGTGGGTAAATATTTTGAGCTTTGTTATATTTGAGTGCAGTTTTCCTCAACGTAGAAATCGTTTTTGTTCCATTAGAAGTTAGGTACCTACCACATTACTGAATTATTATTATTTTATGATCACATAAATTCATTTTCAATATATTTTGTCACCCTCTTAATCTTTTAGTTCTCAAGTGAAAAATAAATCCCTCCAATTGTACCCCACGTGTTGAACTTGGTGTCCAATATTTCAATATTCTTCATTGCTCACCATCACAAGACGCTTTGTCCTAGAATTAGCAATAGAACTTATTTACGAAGATCTTCGGCTTACAGATTAATTTACATAATTTAAATATGTATCTACCGTAGCACCAGATTTGTTTTTCGATTTACGAACATTACCATAATCCCTTATAAAATAACTGAGATCATCCCTAACTGTTTGAAATTAATATTTTTTGGTTTTATTTGTATAATCGTTGGCGTGATGTCTTGTATCAGTAGAGAGAATCTATTCAAGTGTACGTAGGTAACATGTGTCGCCGGGGAGGCGGTGGCGTTGGTGGGCCTCGGTGAGTATTATCGTCCCTGACGCATTCATTATTCAGCGGCGAATGGCGATCGGAACTAACGCGCCGACCTGTTCGCATATTCCATTCATTCGCTCCTTTTGCCAATTCACTCTTTAACACCTTCTTACGGTTCGATTCACGAGCTGAATAAAATAACGAAACCTCATGAGAGAAGATTGAATGCTCAACACGACGAGCTCGTAATACTAATCGAGACTTTAAAAGCGGACACGGATTTTGTTATAATTAAGTTAACAACGAAACTGGCAGACGGGCTCCAGCTTTATTTCAAGAGCCTTTTCATTTTCTTCTGTTCTCAAATTAATTACCACAGTGTTTCGTTCCAAGTGCCATTAAATCATCTACCTACATACTCGTACTACCTACGCGCTAAGCAAATTATTATTTATTGAGTTTGGAAATCCTAATCAAAACTCAATTACAATCATTCTTGGCTCTTAGACCTTAGTGCCCTTCACAAAGTGCCCTTATACAAGAAAGGGACCGAGGTCAATATTTCCATATTAATCATAGTGGACAGGCTCCTTGGTAACCGCTGTATGTTATTATTATCCACAGATACTACTTGTCCAACCGATTTAATCAAACAATCGTCGATAAAAATTGAGAAAACTCCTAGAAATAAGCTATTGCAAAAACTGAAGTTGCTTTTCTTAACAACCACAAGACAGATGACACAAAACTAAAACACATAGAGAGCCAGTGATCACATGATGGGTACGAAAATATTTTCTTGGAATAATTTAGTTAACCATATTTTATGTAGTCATATACATATTCATATAATGCTATCTGCAGTTTCAGGTTTCTGCCAATCCTTCTTTTACAATACATCGCCCTGTTTGCTATTAGTTTTAGCAAACAGATAATTGAATGAAATGCATTAAACGCAAAATTTCTAATTTGTTTCACCACACGATAGGGTCATAGCACTTTGAGAAAAGGTCGCAGCCGCAGCATACGAACTTGTCGGAAGGTCGGGAAACGAATTTTTAAAGTACCCTGTGGTCGTGAGAGACGTGAGGCGAATCACGGCCAGCCCTCGCCCTGCTATCTATTTGTTCGGCCAAATTTTCTGAAGACCTAAACTCGTAATTTTCACACATAATTGAACCGCGGGCGTCATCGCACGATTTATTTTGTGGACATGCTCGGGGTCTCGTCTGAAGATAAGAACGTCTTCAAACAGATACTGTTCAGTAACGCAACTGATGAAAACTTGCCGCTCCCTAGGGCGCCCTCTCTTTTATTTTCTCCAAGTTATAAAAAGTAATGAGGTATTTTATGTCTATGGCTGGTGCGTTCTATTGTTCGAAGTTTTCCAACCGAAACGGGATTCTCAAATAGATATTTTTGTCCGAATGTCTTAAAAGTTTATTGTGTTTATAATTATTACAAATACCTATCTATAAACATGTAAAAAAAGCAACTGTAGTATGAAACAGATTTTCTAGTGAAATTCCTAGACGTTTATTAACTTTAAAGACCATTTATCTATCAATAACATGAACGTACAGACGGCAGAGTTGGCAATTTGTCTTTTTTTGCAGCTCCCGGAGGGTGAGTCATCGTTCGATAGTAGTAACTTACTACACATGAATGGTTCTCAATACTTTCCAACACTGTGCCTAATTGTGTGACTTTTCATTTAGTGTCGCTGTTTTCATCTTAGCTGAAAGCTGGATCAAACGTTGCTATGTGATCATTACTTTTCGCATACTGATATTTAACGTTTTTATTCAGGACTGTGGTTAATCATGGCATGCCAAAAACGACTGATCTAATTATTTCTACAAAGGTTAAAGGTTGAACAGTTCATTTTAGAAACCGAACATAACACGATTAATCTGAACGACACGTACAAAGAGGTAACGTCTAAAAAGGTCGGTTGAGGCCTGGCCGACACCAGTCGTGTAATCCGACGCTAGAGCCAGTGTCCGCTGTCCGCTGTGTCCGACACACACACCACCAGCGGGCCACTTCTCCAAGACATACGACACACGCATAAATTTTCACGCAAATCTGAACCCGTGACGTTTCTCTACAATGAATATTTTTAGGCTAACGAGTGTGTTATTGAAACAGACCCCTTTTCCGTCACAAAACACACTAAAACCTAGTGGACATTCTCCTTTCCTGTATAACGTAAAGCTAAATGGAGCAGAATTATTGTAGCTATATGTGTAAAATAAATGTGCTTGGAGATACTTAACATGTGACAAATGGCAGTACTTACAACTACTGCTGAATGTGTTTGTATGTCTGTGTAATTTACTGACATGATAAATTAGTGTTGCTATTTTCTTGTAACATGGCAGGGAGCCACCTACAGCGCAAATTGGTACCTGCATACCTGCTGTCATAGGAGTATACAAATTCTTTTACTTAATGTGTTAATGTTAAAGATGATCCAACGTAAAAATGGCAAGAGAGTAGAAAAATACTAGCCCATAGGATAGGATTAGAGAAATAATAAGGTAAAAAAGCTTACTGTTGCTCATCATAAACAAATTAAACATACAGAACATATTATTCGTAGTCTAATTACCAAGCCTTCATAATCCATATTGACGACAGTATAATCTTCGTAGATATAAGGAAGGAAAATATGCGGAAAAATTGAGTAGATATTATAAAACCAGCTTATAACTTTTTTTTTTTTTTGTTGAGCGGGTAGATAATAAGTTCCTTTAAATAGATATGTTACTTGGTTATGCTCCAATACCTAAATATATTAAGAGTTTGAAGCTTTTATCCGATGGAATCCTTTTATCTGGTGTGCCTGAAGTATAGTAGAAAATGCTGCTAACCTAAAGTGCCAATAAAGAAGAAACTATTCAATGGTGCTCACTTACACTAAATTACAGGAGGGTTAGTTATCAGTGGACAGTAACGGCGGCAATATGTAATTGTAGTGTGATAAGAATAATGAATGGAGACGCTCGGCTGCTGAGGTGGAGCAGTAATTACCGCGACCGCGTCCGAGCGGCCACACACGCGCCCCGCCGCACAGATAACGCACCCAACCCTTATCACTACACGCTCCTTACCGTTTGTCATAAATTTTATCACTCCGATGAGCGGACGTAAGCGAGACCTCTTTTTTCAGATCCTCTCCTCCACCGAATTAACGACCCGTGAACTCGTGAGCAACGCTCCCAGCGTCTGTTTTATTTTTTCAGTCACAAACACGATCACTTCAAAAGATTATCAGGCACCGCATTTTTTTACTTTGCACCACCACACCAACTTTGAATTAGCTTTCAGACATCCTCTTAAATTTTAATTTAAACATTTATTAAAGTATGTAAATAAATAAAGTTTATCACTTTTTGGAATATGTCAATTCAAAGTCAAGATAATAAGTAAACGTCGTCGTAACTACAAGTTTTGAATAGTTTCGAAGTGATAACACTAGAACAATTCCTTTGAGAGAGGCGATTTGAGGTTGTGCGAGTGTTGTCGCGCGTTGAATGTCAAACGTTGCGAAGGAAGGTTCGCGTGGCGCGGAGTCACCGCGGTGTCGGCAGTCGCTTGGCTGGCGGCCGGCTGCGGACTGCGCGGGTGGCGCTCGCTCGCTCGGCTCGCACCGCGCGCTCGGCGCACGCGCCCCGCGGGGATCGATACCCCCGGCCCAGTCCACCGCCGCGCCCACAGGGGCCGCCCACACCCACACCACTACGCCACGCACATCTCCTCGTCAACACGCACGCACACTACGCGCTGCTTCTCTCGCGAGCCTTGATTTTTTGAGTCTCCTCCACAGTCACCTTTTAGTCAAGTGCAAACTAAAACTTTGAGATAATGTAAACAGCCAGCCTTACAAAAGTTTACAAACCAATTACATATTGTTCTTTTTGTCTAAATTGTAAATTTTATTAAGTTTTTGCCAGCCGGTCCTAGACGTTTTCACCTTATGAAATTGCGTAACGTTAAGTTCTACTCAAATAATAAAAATGAATAAAAAAATATACCGACGACTCACGACTTTTCAGGCAAGGAACACGAAACAATCTTTAATATTACACAGAATATTAACATTTGTGCTCGAAAGCGTTCAGCTACTCCGTCCGTGCTACTTACACCACCAGACGGTTCGACTTGTCGACTGCGCGATATTATATCCTCTATTTTATCTACGCCATAAACATATTGGTTTACTATGTACCAAATATAACATTGAGCACCACCATGTGTGCTCTGAATATTTGCAACGCAGGTTGCCGCTATATTTTGTTTTTCAAGTAGTTGGGAAAGTAAGCTTAGATGGGATGACAAGAAAGTAATTACACTTTCCCAAAATAAGGAGAAACCTGAAAGAATAAACAACCACAAACGTTGGCGATCATATTTATGTGTACTAAACGTAGTCTCGCCCCAACCTCGGTTAATTCCATTACCACCTTTCTGTTGGTTACCATTTTCTTTTATGTGCTCCTCGTACGTACCTCGTAATCTCGTGCGACTCGCGCCAGTTGCAGGAAGTGACTACATGAAACAAACGCGTGCTTACATTTTCATGTTTAAGTTGGTAACTGGCTTAATTTGTTTACGCTCTTCTCCCTCTTCTCAAGCAAAGTTTACATAATGCCATCACAATACTATAGAGAGCTTAAAAACAAGCGCTAGCCTTGATTCAATATAACAGAATTATCACTTAAAAGAGTGTCCATGGAGTTTCTTGCCCATTCTTCTTCGTCACCTGCTACGCTTTGGAATGGGCAACTAGCTTCATATTTCTGACTGGCCGACTCCTTGACAATCAAAAGTGCCTGTGAAACTACCTTGTTTGGGAAAAGTGTGTTTGCTATGGCCACAAAATTCCGAATGACATAAAAGAATGTAGCAATATTCATGTTTTTAAAAATAAATTGTTCAAATATCTTATTGAAAAAACTTATTACTCCATTGCTGAATTTTTTTCTTGACTTGAAATTTTTAAGTGTTTTATGTCCGCATGACGAAAATCTATTTTGTATTGTGTCTGTCTAATTTTATACTTAATCTGAAATGGAATTTATCTCAAATCTTTCGAATCTTAGAATCATATTTTTATTGTATTAAATTATTTAATCATTTGTATGCCCTAGTGGCTGATCGTGGTATGAACTTTATAAGTTTTTAATTAATGTCATGAACACCTGCATGTAATTGTAACCCATGTATCACAAATAAACGATTTTGATTTTGATTTTAATGGTTTAATTAAAATACATCCTTTGAGTTTGATTCAATAATGAAAAATAGCTGCACGGATTGTAACCATCGGCTCTAACATTACGTGTCACCATCAATTTTCAGGGACACAAAAAGCTCGACCCCACGTTACGCATCTATTACGATAACTTATTACGTTACAGTTATGTCTGTTATTTATTCATACCCTATGACTTATGAGGAGTATCTCGGTATTACGTCAGTATTGGTAAAGTAAATGTAACCGAGTAATAGTTATTTATGTATTAGTGCGTTCCGCGAGTCATAGGGGCGTATTCGTACTCGTAGGAAAGCAATCCGAATTTATTGCGCGCTCAATCAGCTCCCGATAACCGCTCCCTCCACCGCCGATACACCGTTACACTAAATCGGATAGCAAGAAATCAGTCTCGTGAAGCTTCGCGTTCCATAGATTTCGTTTAGCGACCAAAATCTGAAGTAAACCTCGCGATTCTAAAATATAAATCTAGAAGTTTCAGATAAACATCCTTCGTTATTTAATCAACTATGAAAAGAAATTGGTGTAAAAACATTGGCCAGTCAGCAAAGTGGTAGCAGAGTAACCAGCATTTTACACGTACAAAGTATTTTCATTCATGGAGGTTATTTTACTTCGCTGCCAAATAAGTCTATGAGCACGATGCACCCGTGACGCTGCCGGCCGTCACTAACCTCGGCTATTCAAGCCGATATGGGTTAGGTTGATGGTCCCAACATCCGTCAGTAGAGCGGACGTCGTAGGTCAGTAACAAATAACAATGCACTCATACAATTTTGGGGAAGCATAACGTTTACCTCTATAGACTTACAAAATATGCTAACGACTAGATGTGTGAGTAATTCTATGATTCTAGGAATTTCAAGACATGAGCTTATAAGATTAACTTTATAACTTTTGTGTGTATGTAATTCCAATTTGTGTTCTGACTTTTGATTTATAATTAATACACATAACTAGTATATATTATACTTCAAATACATAAACCATGAATTTCAACACATTTTAATTGTGTCAGAGCATTGGCACTTATTCGGAAATGATAGCACTCAATAACGGTTACATATGACATATAAAAGACATGCGATTGACTTCATAAAAAGTTCAATAAGTCATAAGAAGCGAAGTATCAATACGTTATCGTAACACATCTCAATCGTGGGTAACATACCTAATCAAGAAGTTTTGATCAATAAATATCGCAGCAAACTGTCTCGTAAAAATCACAAAATATTCATCGGGGCAGTGAGGAGGCACGCGGGAGGCGCGGCCCTCCGCATTACTCCGACAAAAACCTCCACTAAACCAGAAAAAACTTCCATTCAACTGCCTGAGGAGTACATAAAACGTGATGAAAGGACACCCTGGAGCCGCAGCAATATGATCACTATTTTTCTTCCGTTCGATAATCTTTTATACAGTATCTCAGACCGGATAGACATTCCGGCCGGCGGGCTTGTTATTAATTGAGAAGCACTGAACTTTATGCTAAGAGTTTATTTTACAATTCAAGAAAATAATTAATCTTTGCTTTATAAGTAAGATACTATGTTCTGTGTCTAAGAGCAGAGATAGATTGAGCGACGTTTTCAACAATTATCTGTGGAAGACATTTTTAATTGATGTTTATTTCATTAAAGTATTTACTAAGCTGGTTTTTCTATTTGGTTTCAATGCTTGAGTAACTACGCTCGACCGTCTCCGAATCGGCTGACTAATATTTAGAGTAAGAGCAACTGGCATACATACATTTTTAATTAGAATTAATATATCTACTCAAAGCCTATCAAAGTCACGAACAATCGATTAGAATAAACACCAATCACAAATGACGTCCGTTTAATATATTTCGCTACGTGCCAACATGTAAAACAGTTAAACAGTTTCAAACACATATAACTGAATTAGAGGAATATCATGGAGCGCATTTTTCATACGACTAAACAGAACACCTGTTACCTACCTGCGCACAAACAAGGCACAAGTGTCATTTAATTTAGACACGCCATACGTCGACTTTGACTCATTAAAAAGCTATATTAACCCTTAAAAAAGGAGGATATATGGTTGCCTCAATTCATAGAGGAATATTTATGTGCTTGCGAATAATTTATGCGTTTCTCATTAAACCAGGACGAGTGACTGTGATGCGAGGGACGAATTTTTCATGTTTTTTTTGCAGCGATGCTACTTTGTTTCAATTTTACGATGTAGAATAAACGAACGAATAAAAATTCTATTTATTAAAAGTAACATGCCATTTTCTATATTAGCAATCTTCTAAGCAGTAAAAAGTTTATGTCGTATGAATTATACATACTTACATATTTTTGAATGAAAATGTCTTATTCCAGCATGAGGCTGTAAAACACAGTAGGTATAGGTACATTATATATGTCATTGGTACAAGAAACTGTAAATATCACTTACAAACTATAAACTGATGGCTTCCCACACACTAGACAATCTGCAAACAAAAATATCAACCTAAAGGTGCTAAAAATAGAATACACAAAGCTCAAACATTATCCCAAACACCGGTATGGACGTGACCAGGATCACTAGGTATTCAGATCCACTCTTTTTGCGCACTCCGAGGACGACATGTAACATCTGGCTGAACTTACAAGGTGAGATGCTAAACATCATCTTTATACTTTCCAATGCGACCCAAAAAAAAATGGAAATCCAAAAAAGCGCTTCTTTCACGTTTTCGAGTCTCGAAATGTTTATCGCAAATGCGTGCAATATCATACATACTGTATTTTATTTGGAGAGTAAAATATATACTCTGGCTAGTTGAAACACTCCAGAGATCTATTTTTTGAATGATTTATCTACCTTTTATTTGTTTTTTAATGTTTTAACTCCTAATGGTCGATCCCGCATGCTTTTTTATGACAATTCTCGTCATAGGTAAAGATTATCGAACTGTGTAGGTACTTGCTCTGGGTAGATTAATAGTGTTGCTGCACAGCCTTTTAAGGAAAGTGCGCCCTAGCAAATAGTGAAAACCGCTGCAAAGAGAAGTGAAAGGAACAATGTTAACACAATTTCACGCACGATTAGTAACGATCGAGTTCGTCAGTCATCACTCATCAACCATCCAGGATCATGTATGTGAGGACATATCGTAGCACATATTCTGTACATTATCAACATGTTATTTTAACAATGTTTCCAATTGTTACGTTCATATTGACATTTTATATCCAATGTCGCATATAAAATGTTTGTCGAATTTAGGGCCGATTATTCCAATGCCAGATAATTTTATTCGAGGAATAATTTTGAAATTTTGACAGATATTTCATACAAAAACTGTCAAACGTCAATTTTATTTCTCGAATAAAAGTTATCTGGCGATGGAAAAATCAGCCCTTAGTCAATGAGGCCCTGGAATAACTAAAAACTCATTATGTGGCAGGTGTTTCGGTCGACGGCCAATAAAACAACTTTTATTGGTTTTTCTTTTACTGTTTACTTATTTCATTCTTTCGCCCTTAAACATATTTTGCTTCTATATTCAGTACAATGTTCATACAATGTCTTTAGAGATTGCCCTGAATGGGATTTTTTACCCAATAAATAATAATTTATCTTGAAAAGAACGGTGCCGCCGTAAAAAGCAACAACCTAAAAGCCTTAACGATAAAAAAAAACTAAATTGCGCCTTATTTCACACCTGTAGCTTTATAAAACTGGAAGAGCAACTAGATGAGAGAGTAATTAATTTACCCAGCTATTTTTAAAATGACGTGACTTTCGTCGGTAAACTCATAAAAGAAAATAACCGTGAAAACCTTAATGACAGAAATTGCCTTCCATTTTCATCTACGTTTACGGGTGAGAAAATCGTCTCAAATTTGATTTATGAGTTGGACAAGCAAATGTTGAATGTTATGAAACCGCTGTTTATAGTGTAAAGACTTACTGAAAGTAATAATTTTCAGGTCGATGGGATTCAAACGTTTCCCGGATCATTCCAGAAACGAATAGCTATCAGTAAATATGGATAAAAGCTCTAGCCTTCCCAGGATACCTGTATATTTGCCATGCGCATTTTATTTCAATCTATGGAACTAATCTAAGAAATGGATTCCACGTGGTGTGTTTTTCACCGTTTGTATGCAGACGCAATAAAACTGTGTATATTGTTTCGCAAGGCGCACAGTTTCGATACACACAAAAAAATATATTCGAATGTAATGTGGTCAGGTCTTTGAATTAAATGGCTAAACTTTTAATAGAGACATTTGTAGCGCAGATTCAATAGGTTCACGGCTTAGTGGATGACAAAAGCCACATTAGGCAGCTGCAGATCAATAAATAGCATTGGATATTAACTAGCGGCGCGCGAGCGATGCACGTTTGCTACCGTCGCACATCACTGACTCTATTCCAGTGTCCAGAAGCATCATTCATTTTTCAGTCCATTTGACGTGTATTTCTTTTCATGCGATTCTGTTTCGAAGAAGGCTTTGTGTGTACTTTCGTTCACTACTTAGCGTGTCTCCCGCAAGATAGGTAAGTTGTTAAAATGCTGTATCTAGCTAAACAAGGTGAATAAGGTCGTTATCTTAACGGTTCAAAATAAAAAGGAGTATTAATTTAAAAATGCCGTAAAGGTGAGTTTACATGTATAATATTTGCGTAGTCGCTGTAAGCATAACTGTAACGCAGCGAGTGCTCGGGCGATATTTGCCGCGTGCTCGAGTCGCGCGCTGTTTGCCAGACAAACACTCCTGGAGCGAACCCTCCCCCCACCCCCGCCGCGCACGCTAACCATCAGGCTATCACCTGTCGCGCTACTTAGCGACAAAGAATTTCACTTACTTCTATTTTGGGTAGGTATGGGTATATGGTTGTAAAATCCCCTTGTATAATACTAGGGTGAAAGTTGGTTCGCCTGTCATTCTGAAACAATATGGCACTTTTCACTAGTGTAGTTTGAGCTTGAAGTTCTATTTTTATTTTTGACATGAAACATATTTTGTTCAACCACTTTAAAGTTAGTAACAAAATAGAATACCATTATATAACATTACCGGTAGGCGTTTAATAACAGTTGTATTTACATCGTGTGTATTCCATACCGTAACTTTAATATAACTCGGAGGTGACGGCTTGTTATATTTTCTTATTCCCATAAGACGTTTATGATAATTTTTCCTTCAATTATTTGAAGGAAGACTTATCATAAATGTCTAATTAGTACGGTTTATATCGTACTAATTTCACAAACAGAGAACAAATCCTGCCGCGCAATAGCTGTTAATTTGCAACGTCGCTGAATCTCTTTGTTATCAGTTATCACCCTAGAAATATAAATCTTATATCTATGGTTATCACTTATAAATTCTGAATCACATTTTAGTTTTATTAGAAAGAAAACCTGAAATTTGACCCCGAAAACTATTAAAATAGTGGTTTCTATACTATTTGAGTCAAGTCTTATCTATTCAATAAAGTCTAGCTTCAAAATAATTTTCTTTAACAACATAGCGTGAAACTTGAGACCGCATACGAAATGAAATAACAAAATGTTAAAAGTTTTTGGCACAAACTCGGTATATTGTCCTGCTCGCGTTGTACCGACTTTTAGAATAACTTGAACATGTTCATCGCGGTTTTCATGCTGATTTTAAAATTAAAGTACATATCAACTATGCTAGCATTGTGTGTGTTTTGGCAGAGAATAATAGAGCAGTATAGTAATAACCGCGGTAAGAAATATCTTACCGCGGTTATTACTATACTAAACTATAGATATTACAACATGGTACAAATATTAAAAATCATGTAGGTACTTATTTGACTTGAGCACTTTGTTCGCTAATTATGGAAATACAGATAGAATTTGTAATAAAATTAATTAATTACTGCTATATATACACATCGCACATGGATTGCTCATTCGTCGTTCATCTGTTTTACACAGCGAAGCTGTTTTGTAAAACAGTGATTTCGACAATCCATCTGCGACATATACAATATGAGCCTCTCATCTTAAGACTACTGTTTGCAATAATAATTAAGCCAAATGAATAAAATGAACCCCACTATTAAGGTACCATTATTACCTAAGAAAAATCATAAATAAATATATACAGGTAATTGATCAGAGTTCGCCACATCGCTCATTAACGTTTGTTATTAAAAACATGTTTATCATTCCTCTCTCCGATAGACAATGTGATGCCTTTGGAAATAATCAGCCTCATCTCAAGTGGAATGTTTACGTGTTGGCGTAATGTTTGTAAGCAATCTTGGAAAAATGTACAGGAATCGACACAAGCGAAGGAATGCAACGCGCGTCGCCGCCACGTCACTCTCGTTATTCTACAAACACAACACTTCCACACAACAACTGTTTCGATTTATTTCGCGCCGACCAAACAGGCCCACTTGACATCATCAATATTCGAGCTAAGCGCCAAACGATGGCGGTATTCATTTTTCATTTTCCTATCAACCACTTTTTGTTTTCATTACATTTATGTTTACAGTTAAACTTTTTGTTACTTTAATTTGTTACTGTCGTGCGGGTTTTTTGGGTATCGGTTCTACGTGTTAGTAACAGAAATAAAGCAGATCCTTTTTAAAAAAAAACGCAAACAGGTATTGTATCTAGTGTACTAAAGCGCTTCAATTGTATGGATCAACTGATCATTATGTAGTCTATCATGATCTTCAAACCACTAGCCGCATACAGGGTGGGATTTTGAGACGGGACAGTAAGAGCAGGTACCTTGACTGTTGTTGCTACAGGAAAACGGTCTTAGTTTAAGTTTTAAGACATTTTGATCGGCATGTCCAGGTTTTGATAAAAATTATTTTCAGCAAGAAAATGGGCAATTTTCATAAATCCTTATTTTGGTGCCAATGGATCGATCGAAAGCTTTTTGACCCTTATAAGAAACATTTTATAAGTATCAAAAATCTCTATCGGACCAGCAAAGGTTTGAGTACTAGTAAAGTAAGAAATCGCAAAAATCCTTTTCCCTTACGTTTCGTAGGAAATGAAACACCCAACTTACTTTAATGGTTAAGGTCCCCTTGAGGGGCCCTTATTGCCCCATCGGGACAGTCCACCCTCTCACATGTATTGTGTAGTAATCAAAGTGCGGATAGCTCCGTGCAGTGGCGTGATAACCAGGTAGAACGTGAATACATAATTAATCCCTCAAACTTTCCGTCTCTGGTAAACAGTTAACCAACTTAAAATGTAGGTTGCCACCGTACAGCTAACTCACCTTCTACTAACTACCTACATTTATGTAAAACTGAACACGAAAGTTTCACGCAAAACTCTCCATTCGTGTTTTTTATAGAAAACTGTTTTAAAAAGCGTTCCGAAGATAAACTTAAGGGTTGTGTTCAAAATCGTACTCGAAAGAGTTTAAACTACACACACGTAAAGAAAACAGTCGCGCGTCTCGGTACAGTAATTATAATACTCGTATTCCCGCGCTCGATCGCTCGATGGCAAAGCTCTTGAGCCCACACAATGAGTACGCGATGCCAGTATTTTTTTTTTATTTTGCCAGGGACACGTTTATTTTACTTTCTGGATCTCAATTCGTTAGGTAGGAGACAATGAAAGGAATAATTTGCCCATGAATATTAATGAACTAAGGTCCACACTCGTCTTGCCGCTCACGATTTTACTGCGTATTAATATAATAGCTTCTCGTTACCTGCCAATAACGATAAATCCATAGTATTGATTTTACCTTTTGTTAGATAATTTTACCAAGCACTTATCGTAGGAAACATTTGTATATTTTACAGATGAAATGTCTTACATCTGCATTAGCGTATCGAGAATAAAATACTCCATTGTGAAAGTTGATGCTTTCCACAAAGTAGGAAATTAAACAATATTTACTTTTCAATATAAAATAAAAGCGGGTAGCATCTAAGTAGGTAGTATCTAAGTAATGACCGCGGCACCAGCGAGTGGGCTGGCCGCGTAGCCGCTGCCCGTAGCGGTGGCCGCGGCTCGTAGCTCGCTAAATGTTTGCTACGTCAACACTGACTGTAGCGGGGGCTTCGCCGGCTACGATACGGCTACGCGAAGCTGCGGACCCAACAAAACATTATTAGACGAATAAACAAGCGCGGTGTTTTCAGCTTTTTGAAGATAATTATGTGAAGATACACACAAAGATAATGATTATGTATTGCAGGGTTGCTACACAAAATTTAATATTCCAGTCTTTGTATTCGTATTTTATGCGTAAATGAAACTTTATTTTAGTAGTATTTTTTTCATACCCTAAAAGTACAATAAAAGTTGCCGTGTTAAATATGAGGCCTCATGTTCTGGATATATGAAATCTGAGAGTGTACGAGTCAGCGGCACATTTGATGGAATAATAAAGTAAGTTTTATAGTGTTTGTTCGCCTCTATAAATCTCAGGGAGTGGCCGACAGGGCCGACACAGATGCGTGCGCGATAGCGGACAGACTGTTTGTTGACAGTATTACAACGATACCATCGCCTTATACCTCCGATTTATCTTTTTATGGTCGTGAAAATAATAAATGCGATTTCTTTGAAATTAAGATAAAGGTTTGACCCTCTTTGACCGATAGAATGAAGAAAATAGACTATGATATTCATTTTTGTGTAAAATTAAATTTGTGATATTGGGGTTCCCTCTATCTGGCAGAATCTTGAGGCTCCGAAATTTATTTGGCATAGCACTTGGCATAAAAGTGATTTAATATAATTATTGTTTGGCCGAATGTTTATATGTCCGAATTTACAATGGCATACTTTTAAGATAGCAGAATTTTATTTGGCATATTAATTTTATTTGGCATATTACCTTTGGCAAAGTTAAGATTTCCTATAATTTCGTTTAGCAGAACGTTCACTTCGCATACTTATGAAAATGGCAGAATTTCGTTTGGAATAATTTTATTAGGCATATTGACATTTCTATACAATAGCATTTTATAATATGTCGTGCTACAAAAGTTAGTGACAGAAACGAATCGCTGCAAAACCGACTCCACGTAGTCTTGTCTGCCCTACCCCTAGAGTGTAATTTAAGCCCGCGTAGGCGCGGAGGGGCGAGGCGGCCCGCGAGCTGAGGAGCAGGTGATATTAATGCTCGCCGCCGAGCTGAGGCTGGCTGGCAAAGCCGGCCAGCAAGCCGAAGCTGCGGTGGTGAGCCTTAAAACCATCTGCGACGATAAGCTCGCGTGGGACCGCCGGAGCCCCGCAGCGCCGGAGCCGTGACAGAAACCATGCCTGCTACATGTTGCATGCTTGCATGCTTGCTTGCATGCTGCATGCTTGCTGCATGCATGGTGTATGCTTGCTTGCATGTTTGCATGCTTGCTTGCATGCTGCATGCTTGCTGCATGCATGGTGTATGCTTGTTTGCATGTTTGCATGCTCGCTTGCATGCTGCATGCTTGCTTGCATGCTGCATGCTTGCTGCATGCATGGTGTATGCTTGTTTGCATGTTTGCATGCTCGCTTGCATGCTGCATGCTTGCTTGCATGCTGCATGCTTGCTGCATGCATGATGTATGCTTGTTTGCATGTTTGCATGCTCGCTTGCATGCTGCATGCTTGCTTGCAAGCTGCATGTATGGTGAATGAATGAATGAATTTTCTGTAATGATTATGGATATGAAATGTATGCCAAAAGATGATTCTAACTCTAAACTTTCTGAGATATGATAGTTCTGCCTTTTAATGACTATCGATATGAAATGTATGCCAAAAGACGATTCTGACTGTGAACTTTCTGCGATATGATGTTTCTACTTTTTAATTATTATGGATATGAAATTTATGCCTAAAGATGATTCTGACTTACAAAATTATGAATTTTGAATGTATGATAAATGACTAACGATTTTCTGCGAAATGAAGTTTATGCTATCCGCTGTTATGCAAAACAATATTATGACATAAAAAGTTCTGCTATAATGGGTAGACCCGTGATATTGGTACCGTGACTGTGGTACCTATTTAGAACTTAGCTTATCTACTCGTATAATGAATTTATTATTGTTTGCTTTTTGGTAAAACAAATAACATTAATACGTTACCTAAGCTTAAATAATATTATTCCATGAAACTTAATACATGATACAGTTTCATCATTTTCAAATTCCATTTAACCTACATTTTACCTGTGTTTTTATTTTTGCTTTTTAACTATAGAGGCTGACTTGTATTTTGACGTATTCCTTCCAGGACCTAATAATATTGCCCATTTGCAACCATTAAGCACTCCATAAAGACTGAGCAAAAATTGATGGAATTCGAAAAAAACAATTTTCATGTATTCCTGAAAACCCAGAATTCGTAACTAAATATAAAATTTTCAAATAGACAGGGAGATTGGGTTTTCTCGAATTCCATGAATTTTTGCCCAAGCTTTATGGGATGCTTGATATTTGAAAATGAATTAAAATATCACGTCCGGGAAGAAGTACAAATTACAAGTCGCCCTGAATATTTTTTTTTCAATTAACTTTAATAGTTAACATTCTGACTTATATCCTTCCTAGCGTTCACATTGGGACTTCTATAACAAATAAAAAAAAAATGTGTTCATTGCATCATCTTAAATAACTTATTCCACACTAATATACTAATATACTTTAAAATACACACTTACGTGGACTTGATTCGGTTCCTGGTTATTTATGGACACCACCGGAATTAGTTATCACGAGTGTCCACCATGGAGATAAATCACGGAATCTCCTTCATGATCTA
Organism: Apamea anceps; assembly: GCA_951799955.1. Taxonomy (NCBI): domain Eukaryota; kingdom Metazoa; phylum Arthropoda; class Insecta; order Lepidoptera; family Noctuidae; genus Apamea; species Apamea anceps. The sequence continues at coordinate 10,043,450 of OX637505.1, read as the reverse complement.
CTTCTTGCTTAACCCATTATGTAAATTAAAAAAGAATAAATAATATAAGCAAGAAGCTTCAGTAATAGAGCCAGCAGGTGCTGAGTTGACGCTGCACTAACAAGAGAAGGGATCAAACATCGCCTGTGTTTAACGACCGCAGCAAATGCTTCAAACGTTTTCACATAGTTACAGTCACATCGTGGAACGCTAAACTCACACTACGTCATTAAATCCTCAATTTACTCCTAATAATATTCAAACTTCCTGTTAATTTGACGAGGAATGGGACAATGTACTTGCTTTCTATAGATTTTTTTAAAGGTTGTATTTATTAGGTACAGTCACTGTCTGAAAATGCTTTCCACCTTAAGGTTCATATCTGACTAGCTTCTGCCTGCGTCCCACCCCATCGCATTGCATCGCCCGCCCGCGCTATTACTTCATTTTAGCTTAGCGTTAATTGAAATTTTTTGTTCTAATTCGAATAGGAATTGACCACAGATTTTGTTTATTTACACGTCGTCTAGTAGGATAGATATAAAAAAACTTTTTTGTAAAAAAATATATAAAATAACCTGCGCCCCGCGGTTTCACCCGCATACGCTTCGATCCCGTGGGATTATCGGGATAAAAGTATTCTTTATGTTAATCCTGGTTATAAACCATCTGTGCGCTAAATTTCATCCAAATCCGTTCAGTAGTTTTTACGTGAAAGAGTAACAAACATCCATCCATCCATCCACACAAACTTTCACGTTTATAATATTAGTAGGATTAACTGGCATATACGGAAATTTTATTTCAATCAATAAATTTTACACACAGTTTAATATTTTTAATTAATGTCATTATAACAAATGCAATTATGTCGATATGTCAGACCAAATTTTAAATTAAAAAATGAGTGAGTGCACCTTAAAAAAGTGCGTTAATACTCTTTTTATTAGAATAGATGCTTCACAACTATTAACAGGATATAGGATTCTAGACTTTACTGCACACAGTGTGATAAAGAATCTTATTTGAAAACTGATAAACATTTTTAGACCGTGGCTGTACTTACAAGGCTGGGGACGCTGGGGTAGCAGCGTACCCCGGCAGTAGGTCTGACTGGGGAGACAGTGCCAGATAGGGTGTAATTATTATTATTTATTTATTCATGTAAGTACACATCAAACACTTAATAAAGAAAATTAAATAAAGATAAAAAGCACAAAAGTACTACTTATTTAATTAAACGGAAATGTCTTTCAGCAGACCAGCGACATACATCATTTCAGTTTACAGAGTTAAAAACCCACATATGATTATTAATCGAAAATTATTCTCGTCCAGACATTAGGCCTCGGCAAACAGTTGCACGTTTAGGGTCACACACGTCTTATTAAGGTATGCCGATAAGATAGTGTTAGGTAATTCACATCAAATAGTCACAAAGTACATAGATATTAGCACGTAGTGTTCTTGGTGCCTGCGGATAGATGACACACCATCAATCAATTGTATCGCAACTGTTGCTGACCACCACTTTCGCACTTGTATACTATTATTTAGTAAACACACAGCACTACATTTACTAAATAGGTAATATTTCCACAAGACCAGCTTGAGTTTAAAAAAAACTCGTACATCTCTACTCCCAAAGGCTTCATATTTTCATAATTCAGATAAAACTTTATTTATTGCGCTGATTTATTTGTTCATGTACCTGACGTTACTCGTAATTTTTTGATATACGCATAATTTTACTGATATAATTCACAAACTTCGTGCGAAACCCCCAACCAAATCGTAGTTCACACATTTGAATGGCACATATTTTAAGAATAAGTACGAACTTTAACGTATGAATTTGATCAATCTAGGGTTTGAAGGTTTGAGTTCTGTTAATTAGATCTGACATTTTATTCAATGAAGTCGTACTAGTATCGAGCCACTAATCTTGCATAGCGGAGGAAATTACTGGAAGGTCTGTGCACGGGGCGTCTCTTTTGCTGGAGCTTATTCCAAGCCACTATTCATTCGAGCACGAACACGCCAGACGGAGGCGTCGTCGCAGACGGCAACTCGACAAAGATCAAAGGAGAGTACTTTTCGATTAAACGCCGCCGCTCCTCATAATTTCTTGAATTTCAAACGGGCACGCTCTGCTACCTTGGCAATTTTCAGCATTAACTCTGACAATTGAATTATCTTCAATTAATTACTGACACTCGGGCACTGACTGATAGTTTGACAACATTAGCTTTTAACCGAACCATTTTATCAAGGTTTAATATTAATTTTGTTTAGGGCTGATTTTTCCAACGCCAGATAATTTTATCCAAGGAATCATTTAGAATTTTTGACAGTATTTCCATGCAAAATCTGTCAAACAATAATTTTATTCCACGAATAAACATTATCTGTCGATTGAAAAATCAGCCACAAATCTTCAAACTGTAATCAAACCTGACAGAGTGGTATATAACGCTCCATCGATTGGAAAATACCAACAACACTTAATGAACACTTATTAAAATAAGTGTGGCAGTAACGTCCAATTACTGCAAAACGAGAAGACGACTCCGATTACGAGATAATTGTTCGCACTCCGATAAATTGAATCACGAGAAGCTATGAGTTAAATAAACAAGTGACATCTAGATCAATCAAAAGGATAATCTGCTTACAAATATGAATAACTAACTTCTGCCCGCGACTTCGTCCGCGTGAAATTTCTTGTTTCAACATTAAATATATCCTATGATACTCGGCTCGGATTTTCACAGAAAATCCTTTCACTCCCTTTTTTCCCATTAGTGAAAGGATTTTCGGAATCGGATCAGCAGTTCCGAAAATTACCCCTTACATACAAATTCACGAATTTTACCTCTTAAACTGACATTAACAACAATTGTGACTGTAAAGCCCCGTGTTCATAATAAAATTTTGTTGAGCAACAGTTGATCGACATTGTTGATGAGCAGCAACAAAGTGGCTGGATACAAAGTTTATATAAATATATCTTGTTCACACGCCAGTCTGCGTCAAATTGTTGCCCGAGGAAGGAGTGCTGTTGTGTTCTCTGTATCTAATGTATAAAATTGCGTACGCAGTACATGTCCAATTTAATTTCCACATCTTTTTGGGGTATATTTAGGGCTTGAGAAATTTATTCAAATCGTTTTTTTTTTTGTATCTTTGTATTCTTTTCTTGAAGTATCCCATAATAATGCTTTTGATTGAAAAGCTCTGTTGAAAAGCTCTGTTAACTGCATTGTTATATCATTACTCCACACTACTGCCATGTTTATAAACTGGTTGCAAACACGTCCACACACGTCAAGAATTGTTGATAAACAGATGTTGTCCCTCGTCGAGCGAGAACTTGTCAAAATGCCGTTGATCAACTCTGCAACACGCAGTGTTGCCAGCGACATCTTGACAGCAACTCAGCAATATGTTGAATAAACTTTGTATATAAACAAATGTTTACCATGAATACGGGGCTTAATGAGTCAAGCCGTGACTAACCTACCATAGTAGTGGGCAACAAAAAATCAATTTAATTTTGCGGAACATTTTACCGTCGAAACCATGGATTTAAATCGTCGACACTAGTCATGCGAAAAACCACGAATACACATACTGAACCTCCGCTCCACATATTATGTTTCCACGAACCTTTATAAAATGCTTAATCCTCGCAACTCAAACCTTTCGGTCGCGTAGTTGAAGCCGTGCATACGAGAAGATTATAATAAATATTTTAAGCTGTTGCACATTAAGTAGATACCTTTTAGTACGTGTTTTCGTTACAGTCACGAATAGTTCATTGTATTCAATGCACGCTGGCATAATTTACGATGCAGTGAGCCCGCGACCTGAGCTGAAACCATGCCAGCTACGCTATTATTGCCTCCTAAAATAAACATAAGTATTCCCCACCTGGTAATTTATATTCTTTTGCTGGGCGAGGAACTAATCTCATATTCACATTGTTCACACACACCTCCGCAGAAACTTATTTGTATAAATAGCCGTCTAGACTGTAGCCATAACCTCACAGTTTTTATTAACATCTGTCTCACTCTCATTATATCTCGACTCGAAGAAAAGTCGGGACAACTCCAAGTGTTATACATTCGCTGTCATTTTCTAAATCTGTGTGTTTAGCGTGATTTCTTGTATTGTATTTTATAACCATAACATTTTATTTGATACCCACTTACGTTGTTGCTTGTCTAAAGTCACGAAAATAACCAATGTGTTTCTCCTAACATTAAAATGGTAAATACAACAAAATACCTTGGTGTTATAATAGATGAAACACTTTCGTTCAAGCAACATATAGAAGCTTTAAATAATAGAATTCGCAAGTTGATATTTGTTTTTACAAAGTTACGCTGTATTGCTGATCCAAAAATAGTTAAACAAGTTTACTTGGGTAAGTAATAGATGATATAACAACAAAATCTCTAATATTAACAACATATAACAACGGAACCTATAATTTTATTTAATACTAGCTTCTGCCCGCGGCTTCGCCCGCGTGGATGTCGGAAATTATCCCACGGGAACGTGCTAACAGGATAAAATGTATGTGCACCAGGATGCCATCTATCTCGCGGGCCCTTTGTGGCTAATTACAATAGAAAACCAATTGTGTCTCATTAATGGTGATTAAGAGGGTACCTATATGATATCTTTACCTAAGTACCTACCTAATTAAAAAAAAATAAACTCAATAACAGAAAATAAAATAACTACCTACCTAAATAAACCTATTTATGATGATAACTAATCTAAACTCAATCATCATCAGCCTAGCCTTTTCCCAACTATGTTCAGGGCCGGCTTCCAGTCTAACCGGATGCAGCTGAATACCAGTATTTTACATGGAGCGACTGCCTATCTGACCTCCACAACCCAGTTATTGGGTAATACGATACCCTTGGTACGACTGGTTGTCAGACTTTCAGGCTTCTGACTACCCGTAACGACTGTCAAAGATCCACGAATGACAGCCGGGACCAACGGCTTAACGTGCTTTCCGAGGCACGGAGCTGTCTCGGTATGTAAAGATGGTCACCCATCCACAGACCGACCGCGGCAAGCGTAGCTTAACCTGACCGATCGACCTGTGCGGCTGTTATTATTTAGCCACGGGCCCCTCAATCTAAACTCAATAAATAAGCAAAATCTCTAAAAACTAATATCTATACGAATGACTATCCTACCTAACAGTATTATAAAATAACCTACGGTCACTACGTACACTATCAAATATACTACCTATACTTTAAAATTAAAATCTATACCTACGACTTATATAAAAATAAACCTAAATAACTCTAAAAAGTAAAAGGAATAAAAATGAACTCCACTGCGTGTGACCTAACCTACGACAAACTTATTATTTGCGGTTGGTACAGTAATCGGATCTAGGGATCGAACCGCAAAATTAAGTTTGTTTTTTATTGTATATACTTTTCCGGGATAAAAAGTACCCAGTGTGGTGCCCAGGATATTAAAGAATAATTATACCAAGTTTCATCGTAATCGAACCGGTAGTTTTTGCGTGATGCCTGAACAAACAGACAGACAGACAGACAGACAGACAGACAGACAGACAGACCGACAGACAGACAGACAGACAAAAATTTTTTTAATCACATTTTTGGGTTCGGTGTCGGTCTAGTAACACCCCCTGCCATTTATTTTTTTGATATTTTCAATGTACAGAATTTTCACTTCTACAGATTTATTATAAGTATAGATAACGATTAGTTAATATAATGAACGATTGATATAATTTTAAAAGACCTAATTTTTATAAGCATAACATACATTAAATATAATATCGTTTGACATAACATACATTAAATATAAAATCGTTTGACATACCACTCAAAAGATATAAAACTTATTTGGTCTATCAATAAGATGAAAACGCCTATTTAAAAACACACAGCAAAATTGCATAAACACGGTGGTTAGTTTATTTAGTATTATTTTTATGGCCTGTGGGTAGCTCAACAAAATTTATTGTTAGTTGTCATTTAGTGTGCGTAGGTAATTTGCTCAGTTAAATAATAATCATTAAAATATTCCTTTAAAAATTCAATTATTATATTAATTAAAAAAACAATAACTTTTTATTTCGATTAAATAAACAATATACATAATAAACGTTAGACTAAATGATTTTCGATTACATAAACGTTATGTCAAACAACGTTATACTAATTAAGTTTTAGAATAAATAAATGTTATTTGTAAAGAAATTATATCAACAGTTGGTATATCTCACGTTGATTATATCTTATGAACGATAATAAAATGAAATTAGACCAAATGAGTTTATACGTTATGAGACGCACCCAGTTTACTTTGCTCTATGTTTACCACATGGGGTGGAGCGGGTAAAACATTGTTACTAACCATCGAGAGAGCTTAGAGGGCGCGTCTCAAATAAAAAATAAAATAAAATCAATTTATTTCAGGTTCTCCCATATTAAAATCAAATCACAAGTTACGAAACACGAGAACTAGATACATAAAAAAATCACAATATAAAAATAAATACAATGTCATCAAATCATAAAGTACAATGTCAAATGAAAATAAGCAACTCAATATCAAATAAAAATAAAAATTTAAAATTAATCGGAAATTAATAATATAAAATACAAATAAAATAAAAGTTTAGCAAATTTTGGATAAAAATAATAACATAAATGAATAAAACCCAGCAAATATCACGTTGCTCGTTAACACATACTCAGCCTATAATGTTCCCACTGCTGGGACACAGGCCTCCTCTCTGTGAGAGTGGTCCATAATCCACCACACGGGCCCAGTATGGGTTGGTAGATATAACATGTCTTCGAATTTTTGATTCTAGGACAGGCCGGTTTCCTCACAATGTTTTCCTTCACCGTTTTGAGAGCGGTGGTGATGATATAATTTACATTATATTACATTTATTTCCTAATATAAGGGCAGTCCAATCGTCCAGCAATCATCTCTAGGACAGCATTGGAGCTGACCCGCACCCTGCGCACCAAGGACGCGCACAGTCGTGCGTTTATTATTATTATTATTTTAGATTAGGTATCTACACTTTTTGAATGCAATAATATTAGTTGATTACTAAAATCGACTCAAGAGTATGCGAATCAAAATCCAGAAGAACTTCTACATGTATCTCAACAATTAAAAACTGACAGATTTCATATTAATATAGCTTTAAATAAAACTTAACATGTAGATACTCAAATCTGTTCTAGAATCAACTGAGACATGACATGCCCAGAGACGTTAATTTAATGTACATTTCCTTAACATGAATTAACTAAATTTTTCCGTAACATTTACTAACAGCATGCAGCAACATCGCCAAGAAGCCACATTTACAAGTTACAAATACGCCGATAACCCGATATATGGCGAGATAGATTAAATTACAGCGCAAACTTGCCCTGTTAGGGTGTAACTGCATTATACATTGATGACACACGATTTACTTATTTACAAAAATCAATCTTTAGTTTTGATTCTTCAATAAAGTCTCTAAATGGTTGGTATTACCTTCCTCTATGCTTTTGCACTTTCAAATAGACTGACATATAACCTTTCATAGTTAATTTTAAATTGGCTAATAATAATACATACAGTTATAAAACCCCCTAAACTCGTTTTATTTAAGTGTTCGAACCTAGATTTCCAATATATATATACTTGTATGCACATCCTGTACATGTTTTACATGGTTATAAATTCAAATCATTTATTTGCTTGAATATGGGTGGTTACATGAGGTGATACATAATTACAAGTTCTTTAAGCCATATCCTACCTTAATAGGTGTGCAAATATCGAATATAATAAAATAAAATATACACATACATAAACTCAAGCCTTCTTCCCATGGGGTTAGGCCTGGTTAGGCAGAAAACTACAGAAAACGACACCTGCTACGATCCTTACACAATACTTTGGACTCGTTTATGTTCACAGTCACACATCACACGGTTGTGAGAAATATTAATTATATTAATCCAAGATTTCAATACATAGATGACATTAAACATTAACTATACCATATATTGACATTTATTAATTATTATAATTTTATTATCATTGTTTATTTTAAAAAAAATTACATTTATCATTTAAATAATCATTAACTTTATAATGTGCTTTATTGATCAAAAAAAGCTTTAATCTATTTTTAAATGATATAAAATTGGTTGCTTCCTTTATATTATTAGGCAATTTATTATATATTCTAGGGCCTATACAAAATGCACTTTTGTCAAACATAACCATTCTATGGCGTATTGCTCGAAGTGTACTGGCATGCCTAGTACTTTTTAAAGTTTCATATTTATTTATATTATTTCTAATGTCTAATGCCAGTTCATAGATATACAGAGATGGGAATGTCAATATTTTTTATAGCGAGGGAATCATTTAAATATTATGAAGCTACGGTAATAAAACTAATATACAATAGTTATAAAGTCAAAAAGAAAGCGATGTACGGATCAATTTCAGGTGTGTAGTACGGCGTTTCTCTCACCTTAGAGAATTAACTTTTTTAGAAAAGACAGTTCGTTAACCAACGTGATGAACTATCGCATTGGGACTTTATAAGTTTGAATCCCCGTACCTTACAGAACTACGGGATGACATCCTTCGACATGCTTCGTCTTGAAAGGGCGCAGAGGGCAGTTTTGAAGGTGATGCTACACAAACCCTACCGTTATTCTACAATCCAGCTATACAGGGATTTATGTGCTTACTGTCAGGCAACTATGTGCACTCCATATAGTCCTTCGTACTCATTCCTCACTGAGTTATGATCCTGAACTCTTTACACAAAAACGTCGTAAAGACATGGTTTGCCCTTCTATGAAAGCCAATACTGCTCTAGCATGTCGACACTTTCCGAACTTGAGTGGTCGTCTTTATAATGCGCTCAATAAAGTTTGCAAAATATATCCTTTGCCACAATATAAATGTAAGAGAGTAGTTAGTGAATATCTTCAGGGTCTTACATACGACAAAACTGAAAGACTATTCAACAGAAATATATAATTTGCTATGCGCTATTTCAAAATAAATATTATAAACTCACCTTCACCTACATAAAATTATTTCCATGCATGCCTTTAAATAACTTTAATTTAATTGTTTATATTTCATCTTTAATAATCATTATTATCAATTTCACTCAATCAAATTCTATTTTAAATAATTATTACTATCAATTTCATTAACTCAAATTGTTATATTGTAATTATTATTGTGCTATTTTTATTATGTTAAATTTATATTCTACTAACTTTTGAATCAACATTTTGTATCAAAATCTTGTATTTTTATATTGTTATAATGCAAATCAAGTTAATTTTTGTTGTCTAAATCTGTAAGAGGAAGGCGCTGATGTCCGTCACACAGTTTATACTAGCACGGACATCATCGTTTACTCTATCCTTTAAAAGTCAAACTTTTTATATTGTTTTTTGAATAGGATAGATGATTTTTGTACCCACCTTTCTGATAATAAACAATTATTATTATTATCCTGACAACACGAATTCATTAGTTTAACATTGCGACATACATTCAATATTTAGTTTCAATTCACCACGTTGATAGACATGTGAATATTTCAACTTTCCGGATATTATGTTCATGTAAATATTACATCAAATGCAGAATCTCATCACGAAAAAACTTACAATATACGATTTTACAAGCTCATTATGAAATGTAGCAAAACATATAGGATATATGCGAGCATCGATAGAGAGCTAAGTAATGAGCAAATATGGCATCACGTTGTCATTCTAAAACAACAGGCTTTTAAATTAGGTACTTGTCTCGAAAGGTTTCCACCAACGTGACACTTTGTCGTCGGCATGTACATTTCATTATGTTTCGTAATTGTATAATTATACGTAGGCACGATGCCACTCGATCTTTTTACCAGCTCGTCCTCGCCGCGGGCTGTACGCGCAGCCCCCCGCGCCTCCGCGAACCTACGCATAAAACTCAAGTGCTGAAACTTGAGTGCCGAACTAACTCTAAAGTGGAAAGATTGACTTCGTACTATACACGGCCCGGGTTTCAGCAACTATGTTCATACATAGTACGTGTGTACTTATAGATAGTTTGAACTTAACTTTAGAAAGAAACACAAGTTTAAACTCTATGAACTCTTAAAATATCGTGTGGTATGCTTATTTTAGTTAAATGTTTCATTAACATTTCACTACTGGACATTCTTATTTAATTTAATTGTTTGTATTTATAGAAACTAACTGTAATCTAATTGAGTGCTTGACGACAACACAAAAGAGAAGATAGGTTCCCTTTTCCCGGATCATTAAATTTCATTATGGACTTACCTCCCTCAAACTCTGTGGATTATTTGAATAACCATAAAATACTTAAATGGGATCTTAATGACGAATCGAATTAAAGGTAATATGGTGACGGCTCTCATTTTATCGGGAGATAATATTTATAAGTAGGTACTTAGTACCTACAGATACAAAAATGTCCATAAATCACAGTTAGGGAAGCGGTTTTCATATTGCGATATATTTTCGTCAGAACCTTTTATGTCCCACATAATGAACACAAATGATAATTCCGATAAATTCAGCAATAAAACTGTATCTACAGAGACAACAAAAAACAGGAACAAGGACTTCCTTGTGGCGATGAAATAGCGTGACAAACGGAACGCGCACAACCCGGAATCAATCCATCTCGAAATTTTTCCATTTATTGTGTCGAACCCGATGCCGACAGACAAAAATACATAAAAAAATCTTTGATCTGTATTTGCTAACATTTTCGTATACGAAACGATACATTGCTCATTAATAATAATAAGTAATACTGATTGTTTTCTTGTGCACAATATGAAACTTATTCTTCGCCCTAAAATTAGGTACGATATTCTACTTATTTTCGTTGATTCGAGCGAACATTACGATGGTATACCCACAGTTCGATGGGAAATATTCGGATACTATATTGGGGAAGCAATGGTCGGCGTCCAGAGGCAATGTCGGTCATTACTGGCAAATGAAGTGAGAGCCGCGCAAATGATTCGATGCCCGCCTGATTATGCCCGGAGAGCGCTATGCGTGTCACGCGGCCGGCATCCCACCACCCCGGTTTGATGGTTATGAACGTATTTCGGCCATATTTGCAAACGCATGATTTTCTGCGCCTAGTGCTTTAATTAAAGCTAATGTATTTAGAAGGATGACTTGTTGCGTCATATATGAATGAATACAGATATTTGTTGCAGGATTTCGATTTACATAGTTTATCGATTTACTTATTTGTTCTCATAATATTATCTATACTATACAAAACACTAATGCACATCTACTCGTAATACCACTGCAATATTATATATTACTAGCTGCGCCCCGCGGTTTCACCCGCATAAGTTTCGATCCCGTGGGAATATCGGGATAAAAAGTATCCTGTGTTAAGCTTAGTTATAAACTATCTGTGTGCCAAATTTCATCCAAATCCGTTCAGTAGTTTTGGCGTGAAAGAGTAACAAACATCCATTCATCCATCCATCCATCTATCCATCCATGCATCCAGCCATAAAAACTTTCACGTTTATAATATTAGTAGGAAGTAGGTTTATAATATTAATATGAAAACTGTTTAGGTACTTACTCGATATAAGTAAACATGACTGTATATTTGTATAAAGTGTATTTTCTCTCAAAAATAAAGGACCATTTTGCAGTGATTTGATATTAAAGATAACATCAAAGTTATTTTCACACATCAAAGCGGAGAGTATAGCGTAGAGATTAGCATGTAGATACATCGTATCCTATTCCGCTTTGCACTCCACAACACAGCCCCGGGCGCCTTCGATATATCGATAAGAAAGTGTCGCGCGTCGTCTGCGCCCTCAAAATAACATGAACCACGCACCTATTACATTCATACCTACAAGATGAAAAACTATGTTGTCAAAGTTATTTTGTACTTGCGGCTTACAAACGAACAGTTCTTGTTAATCCAACCAACAAAAGTACAGCGGTTAGTATTATATTAATACCTTATCAATATCTTAGTGGCACATTTAATAAGTAGTCCCAGGTCGTACCTACAAGAACTTATTAACACCTCGTTGGCCGCAGGCGCCATGCTCTCTCAACATGGACATCCGACCTCTTTCCGGAATCGCCCCCATATCGCCACACTGTATCGCTTACCAGTTGCTGACACAGCTCGAATTATTCATTCGTATTTAACCTGAACGTTTTATTTGCTTGGCAAACAACCATCCCATTATATTTTGTTCAAAGTAATAAACCACAGAAATTTATTGGTTTCAATTCAGAGACTCGATTTCATAAGGTAATGTTTATTCAGTAACATAATAAAAAAGTAGTTCAAGATTTCTCTGACAGAAATCCATTTCCCCAATAGCGGCCGCTTTATGAAATCGCAGACAGAGGTGCACTTGATAAATATGTTCCATCTGCATTCGCTTGCCGTTTGCAGTTCACTGGCGAACACAGGTCCAACAATAGCTCCACAAATCACCCGGTTTTATAAATCTGTTCAGAGTGCTCCCCGCGAGCCAGCATTTGCATTTCACATTGACCAGTTTAAAAGAGATATTTTTTCAAGCTGATCTTTTAAAAATCCGTTGAATAATAAGACAATTTTGAGGCTGAAGTCTTGACTAAGCTTCTTTCTACTACACAGCGCTTTTAAAGTCAAGCACTCCCCACCTCCTCTCATTTCCACTAATAGCCTGCAATAACTTGTACAGTCAAGGCATCCTGACCTGTAGACTTAGCTATGTAGGGCGGTAATAAACTCGTCTACTGTCAGACCGAAACTAAACTAATGACCAACTCCGTCTTGATTGGATAAATTTCCAGAAATAGAAACAGCCATGTTCCATCGACGTGCGGCGAACTTCTTCATTTGCGGTTGAACTGGCGATGTCTCATATAATCTCTACGTGATGGGAATAGCGCACCGACTTTATATCATTGTTCGCCACTGACAATTATTGAAGTTAGCCGAACACGGACGCAGCCGACGCAGCACATTGGAAATTAACTCAAACTAATTGTCACTTTCTGTTCATTTAAGTTAGTACTGACAGAAACCCAAAAATGGAAAATGTTGAATTTTTAACGATACGTGCCCCATATAACACATTACCTACCTAAAATAAAACAGGATGTTCATAAAAATTAATTAACTAATTTATGAACAATAAATTGGGATAAGGGCAGGAGAATGGTGATGATGATGAAGCAATGAGTAATTCCAAACAGAACAATTTACCGCCATCAGTCAGATGACAAACCGCCATGTTTTATTAAATGTTTTAATGATGAAGAAATGTTTAGGCAATCTCTGCAATATATTACAACACTACGTGACCCAAGATGATTTGCGTGTTTTCTGTAAGTTGGCCCGAATAAAGGGTCTGAGGGAAAATCTTGAGTGACGCAGGTCCGACAGCGAGGGATACATTTTTGTCATTCCGCGCCTTTACATTAGTCCTTCTGCCTGTGCCATGTCCACTGGCCATTGAAAGAAAATGCTACAGATAAGCTACACTGCCGAATGGGACCACAAAGGACGGAGTCGGAGGGATCTTCCTACAATTTAGATTGATTATTTGAACGATTCTCGTATGAAGTTGTCCTGGTGTGACAGGTTGAAACTAGTCACTTCCTGTGCCCTATTGGGAACTAATAATAAACAACTTTTCCAAAATACAACAGTATCATTTAATAATTTTAATGCCGATCATACGTCGATGAACGTCGACAACACCAGAATTTTCTCCAATACTTTGTTACTATTACTAATATACACACGAAAAGTGGTCTCCCTTGTTACATCAAAAAAAAAAAATCCCAATTGTTACTAGCAACTATAAAAGAAACTTGGTGGCCACTTAAAGGGCGGAACTTGGCCAAACATGTAGTGCATGCCTGTGTGAAATGTGTTCGCATGAAAGCTAAACCTTTAAATATTCAGATGGGTAATTTACCACCCGAAAGATTGCAACCCCGGTATCCGTTCATGTATTGCGGCATCGACTATGAAGGACCATTGTTTATGTTGAACCGTTGAGGAAGGGGAGCAAAGTTAATAAAATGCTACATATGTTTATTCGTGTGTTTTGCTACACGTGCTGTACACATATAGCTGGTCACTAATCTCGACTGAAGCATACTTTTTAGCACTAAAGCGCTTTATGTCCAGACGAGCTAAAGCTTTGCAAATCTATTCAGACAACGGAACAACATTTGTAGGGGCGCTAAAAGAATTTGCTAAACTAATAGATAAAGAGAGTGACATCCGGGATTATACTGCTAATAACTTAATTAAATTCACGTTTATTCCGCCGTAGTCGCCTCATTTTGGTGGTTTGTGAGAGGCAGGCATCAAGTCCTGTAATGCATGCTAATACTTGTATGTTTGTGAACTATGTGTAAGTTTTTAATAAAAGAATTTTTAAATTTGAATTTTAAAAATGCCTTAATGACATTATCCTTGGAAATATTCTGCCGAGTAAAAATTTGGCCAAATAAAAATGCGCGTACTAAAATCATTTTAAATATTGCATTGGTATAAAAAAGGTTGCTAAAATTTGTTTGGATAATAAAATTTTGACAATTTTTTTTGGCAAAACGGCATCGAAAAGTTACCCTGTTATTTCATTAATATCGTTTATTTAAACCTTAAAATATTATTAAAGCAAAATTTCATTAGATACCTTCCTCCTATAGGACCTATCCGAACAATTTAAATATCTCGAACGTTCGGGGAGGGTTCAATGGGAATTTTGTAAAATAGGTAACAATACGACCTAAATAAACATTATGGCATAATTCTAATATCCAAGTTAGCTTATCATAAATATACATGCCAGTAATCTGCGCTGCTTCAGCGCCGGTATCCCAACATTGGATTCAGAAATTATTATTAGCTTTTGCGTATGCCTCTTTTGCATTTTATTTCGGACTTTTGTTAATAACTTTTGAAGATACCATGTTTCCATTTCGAAGCCCTTGAAGAAAGTAACCGGTGTACGGTTATCAGTAACCTAAACTATTAAGACTTTGGCAAAATACAATGAAATATAATGGACAACACAATGAGCGATCTGATACCGAGTAATACCTATGTACATATTAAAAAACTACTTAAGTACTTAGTTTTCCGACACGTAAAGCTGCAATTTAGACATCTGCTCATTCTGACATAAGGAAGAGTGCAATGATCTGTAAGTAAGACGAATAGAGAAACTACGTGCCTGTGACACACGGACAGGAAGATATAGCGACGCTTTAACAGCTGCTAATGTGAAAGAAGCTTTATAAGTATGCGTGATGAAGTTACATACACGTTTACTTATTGCATCGTACTTACTCGAAAGACAAAATTACGTTGTAGGAATAACAGCTTTACAAGATAACGGATAGGAAACCTAACACGAGGGGTTAGGTTTCCTATCCGCTATCTTGTTACACCCTTAATTATACAAGTTCAGTAGTGAAACTTATCAAGTCTTGTAAAAGACTACTCAATAACATGTCTTGTATAAAACATGTATTGACGATGTTTCAGAACATATATTGTTAACTTTTTGTTAGCGTTTTTGCCGTTTTTGATAAGTTTTGTATACATTCTGTCTTTACAACTTGTTTTAGCTGTAAATCTAAAACTACAAGCGAATCTAGTAGGCACCACAATATGTAGAATACAGGTTCTATGCATAACGCGGGGTTAAAGATACAGTAGAGGTCCATATACCCGACCTGATCGTAAAATATCTGTTAAAAATTCTCCATTCCCGTTTTGATTTCGTATTTATATAAGTCGCAGGTTTTTCATAAATTTAGGTTTTTGATCAAAAACCTAGGTTTTTGATGAAAACCGGAAGATGACATATTTTAAACTCAATTACATCATAAACCTGTAACTGTAACTTAGTAGAAAGAAAACAATTATTTATTTATCAAAATTTTACATTCATGATCCAATCAATATTCTCCTCCTTCAATGCAATTATGAAATGAAATGTGTCAATTTCACGTACCTATATTAATTGATTTTGACCAGAACTTTATCATAAATCCAAACTAGTTCAGGTTTTTGATCAAAAATCTGGATTGTTACAGGTTTATGATGAAATTGAGTTTAAAATGTGTCATCTTACGGTTTTTCATCAAAAACCTAGGTTTTTTATCAAAAACCCAGGTTTTTTATCAAAAACCTAATTTTATGAAAAACCTGCGACATATATACACGTTCCCTGCCACTTTTGATCATCTCATTCGTTATTCATGATATTTCATTTGTATTGACTTCTAACGAGTCATTGGAAAGAGGGTGAACAGCCATTACAATTCAAGTGTATCTTCCCAAATTAATTCAATCAAATCTGATTTCTTGACTAAAAAATGTCAACAGGAATAATTTTGATAAACAAAGAGATTTTTAATGCCTATTTAGACGACTTCATAAAAAAGGAGCTTCTTTACTCGAGTGTATTTTGACTGTAGGTATCTCCGTCATTTTCTGACCGCTTCGTTTTGGGAGTAGGTAGCAAAAATAAATCAAACCAAATCAAAGGACTTTTTGAAGTAGGTAAATATTTAAAATAAATATATAAACGAGTTTTTAATGTAAACAGTGCTGTTTCACAGAATTTATTATTTCCCAAGTTTTTTCATTCCCGGCTTTTAACAGGTTCATTTATATGAACCTGTTAACAGCCGGGAATGAAAAAACTGAATGAAAAGCGAAGTTTCTTAGAGAATGACATTATTGGCTTATGCCAATAATGTCATTCTCTAAGAAACTTCGCTTAGTCATGGCTATAAAAAAATATGTTGTATAAAATGATCTGATAGTGTAAATAAATCGGCCTTATCATCCTGCAGGAGAAGCTCAATGCCACTCGTCCTTAAATATTCATTTCTTGTTCAATTTCTTTATAATCTTTCTTTTATTACGTTCTGAGAAAAACAGTGAAGGTTAAAGTATCTTTCTTATCTTTTTTTTTAAATGTCCTTACTTGTTCTCTGTTGTGTCAAATCTAGCCAGTTGCCTGCATTTAGTGAGGAGCTGTCGCAACGCAAAGGTTGCAACAGATAAACTGGAGCTGGTTACCGTCCCCGCGGGTAATCTCGCTGCAGACTGGCGACACCGCGGCCCCACGAGCCACCTTAACAGCTACTTGTCTGCACAACAACCATGCTAAATCTTAACACAAGCTCCAAAAGTAAGAAAACAATGATCGTATCTGTTCTACTGTCCAACAGTAAAATTTATCGTTTGCCGTTTTCTTTTACCTTTTCCCACTGATGATAGCATCACACTAACTAAAAATAATGCACAGGCTGTAGTAAATTCTACTTTTACAACCAGTCCTTATTAAACTACTTATACATTTCCATTACACCGGGACTGCATAAAAAGAGAGAACTTAAATAAAATCCCTCATCCTACTTTCCTTTTATGGGAAGATCCGAGAAAAATATTACGTCGAAGTGGAAAGATTGTATTGAGAATTATTTCGTTGCGTGGAGGGATGAAGGCGATGATGGCAGCGTGCGCGACGTGCGCGGCGTGCGCGGCGGCGTGTGCTCCACTAACAGAGTTACGGTTGGCCGGGAACTCTTCCGCGTCTCGTTTGCTCAGATTTATGTTGACTCGTTTAATTACACAAGGGCCAAGCTACGATCTCGCCAATTTTTAAAAATTCTGTAGGTATAATCTGACCCAGAAAAACAGCCAATCACTTTTACTGGGGAGCCAATTACAATATTTCTACTCGAAATCACAATTTATCGTCGAGCTAATTAAACATCAAGATGGCCGTTTAGCCGACTCGATTTATTAAACAAATGGATAAGTTCTAATAGTAGAATTGAGTTTATATGTATATTTAACACATAATAAAGTGGGTGTAAGAACCTATAAAGTTTTATGTGGGCCGTAAAAGTAGGCACGCTGGTAGAGAGGTCAGCCTGAGATGACATTGTGCTGGGCGGCGAATAGCCTAGTAAATTACTTTTACTAATATTAACAATCACCTCGGCATTACCGAAAGTATAAGATATAAACGTTATGTTTACGGTGTACACGTTACGATACAATCGAAAGTACTTTCCATTATCTGTAATGATGATGCTGCCGACATTCTCTTCAGTGTTTGAGTGGTACATAAATTGTTAGGTACCTTATTTTTGATCTTTCGCTACCGAAGCAAAAGAACATTGGTCTTGTGCTTCAGTAGCGCATAAAAACATAAATCAAAGAATTGTATCGGCAGAGAACTTCGTACAATACTATCTTTAAATACCATTAGTTCCTGTATCTTTCCGCAACATGAACGACTATAGCGCGCGTGGTAAATCTTTACGTCACCATTTATTACGACTAACGCCCTTATATATCTACGCGGACAGGAATAAACTGGAAGCTCTGCCTAGCCCCCTCCCCCTGTCTTCATGCACACGACACAGCGGCACGACTCACGACTCCGTTCATCTAGTAAAATATGATCGTTCTGACTTTTTGATTTCTTGATAGCTTTTCTGGTTCAATGGGCATAACATGAACGGTACAGACAACTGAAAGAACACAAGTAAAACCATTCCAGTGCTTTGGCATGTCCTAATTATAGAGTCTAGTCTCCTAACTTGGAAACATATGTATTAACTATTCATTCTCAGTACTTCAGATATACTATATCACTCTGACTTGGAATGACAATAATATAATCGACTTCTTGACCTTCCACGATCTTTCCTCCGGGAAAATTGGTTCCAATCCCCTTCAAAGAGGTCAGTATGTTACTGATTTCCATTTCATTTTATTATTACATACCCGAGTATAAATGTTATTGGAAAACCGTATTAGGTCGCCGAAGCTATGACTTTGCTGTGAATACGTCTGGATCTGTATGAAAATTTGAATGTGTTTTATCTGTATTGATATGCAAGCCGCAATTTTCCTCTGTCGGTTTCTTCACTAGGCACGTATTAAGGTATCAGTGTGTTTGATTTCCTCGAACCACTTAAGCCAATATCGCATATACACACACACACATTTGAAGCATTAACGCGCATCCAGTTTCGGGTTAGTTTAATCACAAACAAGCAGATCTTGTTACTACCCAAAGTCCTTCTGTCCTTCAGCGCTCATTCCAACAGATGAGTTCTTTATATTTGGCTAAGAACGATTTTCTGAACGTATTCTATTTGAACAGAGATTTTATGATTTCAATTTAAATATCTGCATCGTTTATCTGATAAAGTTAGTTATTAACTTTATTTTCATTAAAAAGGCAACGGACTTTAAAGTTTATATTTGCACATTTTAATCATTCTGATTCAAAATCAACCCATTTGCAATCCAAATGCACGCAAGCTCTAAAGTTATGAAGAGATAACGTCACTTCTACTATCTGACGTCATTAGGAGCATAGACGTTAAAGTTTAATTAAACTAAATACTACAGACAGCTGAGAAGACAAAGAAAATGAATAAGTTTCTGAAAGCCTTGAGATATAATTTTATATACCTAATATATACAGCTACTTTAGGAGGAGAATGAAAAATATGACGTCATTATACATCAGCACTAAGTTCGTCGTAAAAACGTCATGAACCGTAAATTGAAAAACATTCTATCAGCGGAGACTTATAAAATATATTTTATAAATACAATTTTATAAATATAAATACGGGCAAAATCTAAGGATAAAATTGTATTGTGTACATACAATTTTATCCTTAGATTTTGCCCGTATTTATATTTCCCGCTGTTCTATCAAATAAAACAACTGTTTTTGTTCCACAATCAGTGCAGCTCATATTGTATTATTTTCTTTATTGTATCGAAGCAGGAAAGGACTATAATATCCTCAATGACGAAGCGAAAACATTAACTGTTTTATATTAAATAAGGAAAGGATGGAAGATGAAATGGTTTCAGTTCTTTAATCATTTAGGAAGCCTGCAAAAGTAATGTTGGTGCGTATTAAAATCGAAATGTATAAAATGCTCCATTTGAGATTTTATTATGGTAGTAATTCAGTTTAATTGTACTCTTTTGTTTATTTATTTGAAAGGTACTCTAACGACTTCGTATACGAGTATTGTGAATTTGTTACTTCTACGAATACACAGCACTTGCTTAACAAACTCAAACTCAAATCATTTATTTCAATTAATCCATTTACAGGCACTTTTGAATTGTAAAATTAAATAGTTGGTCAGTTAGTCAGAAAGTTGAAGCTAGTAGCCTATTCCAAAACGTAGATCTCTATGGAGAAGAACGGGCAAGAAACTCCACGGACACTCTTTTAAATCAAGATATTATTATAAAATCCTGGGTACATTATTCTTATTGCTTCTATATGTGAGAACAATGTAAAAAAGATACAATTTAAAATATAAAATTAAAAATAAGCCCTGGCAGTTAAGAGATGACCAGTCTCAACCGACGGCGCCCGCTCACGAACATGACGCGTGGATCAGCACCACCCAGCTCAACCATTCCGTAGGGAACCGAATGATCCAACACACGCGCCATCACCAGTGAGACATTTAAGTGAGCTTGACATATTCTCAACTGCCATGCTCTTTCACGTCAACATCAAAATATCATAAAAAAAAAAACGGATCCATGGTTCTTACATACAAAATTTAAAAAATGCTTCTAAATTATACAAAACTATAGTTCGCAATTTATTTAAGAGATGAGAAAAAAAAATACTACCAATCAGGAAGAGGTATTTAATATTGAAGTATTAAGAATTAAATCTTGATTGAAAAAAATAAACATTAAGTTCGTAATGTCAGAAACACTAAAAAAAAAACAAAAAGGGGAAGCATCTCCTCCAAATATTGAAATTGTGATCAACTAGTGAGCCCAAGTGTCTGTGGAGCAGGATCAGCATACAAAGCTTTGTTCTTAAAAATTTGTTTACACAACCCTTAGGTACACATTAAGTGACATAAGGATAAGGATGCTAAAAGTTAAACATATCATCATCATCATTCTCCTGCCCTTATCTTAATTTATTTGGAGTCGGCGCAACATGTCTTCTTTTGTCTTCAACAAGAAACAAACACGTAAAACCAAAAAAAAACGTCAACTTACGATCACTTTTTTACCACCATTAAATCGTACGATTCCTTTTTTTATTGTTCAGCCAAAAACCATAATCAGCCTATAATGTTCCCACTGCTGGGACACAGGCCTCCTCTCGGTGAGAGGGAGTGGGCCGTAATCCACCACGCGGGCCCAGTGCTGGTTGGTAGAGGTCACATGTCTTCGAATTTTCGGTTTTAGGACATGCCAAAGACGCTTGTAATTAAAAAAAACAATTTTTAAAGTTGCATATTAAAGATGATAAAAATATATACACTGGATAAACTCCATATACTAAATGAACTAACAAACTACTAAAAGGCATTGTATAAGCCGGCCTAAATACATAAAGGGTTATATTGAAATCACTTCAGCGCATATCAGGCAGCCCCACAAATAACAACAAACTTTTATGTGGAAGATTATAATAATCTTCTCGCTTACTAGTTGTAATATGTTGTTAATCGGAGTGTAATGTTTAAATTACGCCGGCAGCGGAGCCTCCACCCTGTATAACCCCCGAGGTGTACGGTTTACGGTAGCTATGGGAAATAATAAGGTGTTCAATTCGTAACTACCATGTTTTATGTGTTCTACCTATGTGTGAAGATGTGAACGAATTTATTCCATATTTATTATTTTTGGCAGTATAGCAAACTAGAATGGTTTTAACTTTTATTTAAGAATATGTTTTATTTAATGGTGCCAAAGATACAGGCTGTGCCTGGTTTGCGACCAACGTTGTCTGAATGGTAGTTTCAATGACGAAATTAATTATTTTACTTTTAAATATAATTTCTTGAAAGTAAGGCAACTAACGCTTTCTAAAAAAAATTAATTAAAATTAAAATAAAAACTCACTACCTAAATAAAAGCCTCCAGGCATAAAGGGCGTGACAGCTTACATATTTATGCATTGCTGGGTTCGTCACATAGCTGTCACTTGCAGTCACAGATGATGAACTAGGACCATCGATGTGAAATAAATGAGTTAATACTAATAACAGTAACCTGTCAGTACCTAAGCTAATTCTGGAGAAAGAACATGAACATTGTCTTGAGTTAATTAGGGCGACCAACTATTCTTATCGTGTAAGTAGTCGTTGATGGAATAGTAAGCCTTTGAACAAAGGCTGGATTTTACTTGAGCTTTAAACGCATTAAAAGGCAAGTCTAGCAAAGAAGAGGGTATCTTGTTATAAAAGGTTATGAACAACTGAGTGAACCCAACAAATGAGTTATGAACCTTATGAAGCCGGTGAAAGGGGGCACGTAGTTCGTCCTTATTTCTAGTGTTAACACTGTGAATATCACTGTTTTTAGTGTACAAGTGCAAATTTTGCCTAATATATAGGATGTTGGCGAAGATGAATTGTGATGCACTGCATTCTTTCCGGACGTCCATTAGTAATGCGAAATAAACTTTATGACCAACGCTTAAAGTTTGTTTCTATTTACAATTTGAAAGACTGCAATTCTACGGCAATAATGTTTTCCTATCCTATGATACCATACTAATACTAATCTGTGAAACGGTAAAAAGATCTTTTGGCGTGTGGCTAAAATCGAAACCAATGGGCGACATTAGTTTCGATTTTAGCCACACGCCATCTTGATTTTTCAATGAAATTTTTGTGACCATTTCACAAAACTTTTTTACAAAAAACAAACCACCGACTAAAAAAACACTACAGAGTGAAAAATAAATATAATATCTTTTAAATTTTTCAGTTTTGGCAGCTCCCCCACACAAAGTCGTATGGATACACAAAGTAGATTAGCAAAGTTAATAAAATTTATATGGAGCCACTGCGCGAGCTTCCTCTACCGTACCTAAGAATCAAGTAAGTCAGCACAGTAATCACGAAAAAATCAATGAAAAAAAAATACTCACTGAATACATAACTTCCTTCTTTTGTTTTTGAAATCGAAAAACAACTATTGCGAATATGTATTTTTGTGTGTGTGTAATATGTATGTTATTAAACCACGTAAAAATGTTGCATTGATGTTAAATCTTTATATTTCTAACTAAAGTATTCATCTTGTCATTCAATTCTATTAGAGCTGCAGCCATACTTGGTTCATGAAACATGGCAATCAGATATGTTATCATAACCGTTCATCGCTTATACTCGAATACGCTCCGTCTCCTACGCTGTATCAAAGTGTAGGTATACGGCGTATAAGCTGAAATACACAGATTTTTAACTTGCTTGTTCAAAGAGTTCCAGCTGATGTTGCTCCAATATACAAGTTAGTTTAGGTATAGGTATGAAAGGCTGCCATTCCAGAGGATAAACAGCAAAGTTTTTGGATCAGACTGATAACGGGAATCGTGTGAACCTGACTGTTTGAAGTGCTCGATGGTACAGGAATAATCTACACTAAAATCTCAGAACTCTCTATTAATAATTTATTTAAACTAAATACGCCATTAAACCATCACGATCATAAAATAAAACATATCCAGGCAGATCACTAAAGATCAGTACATTCTTACAGCTAAGTTAGCTTGGCTGTATAAAATAAAAGCACTCGTCATCTGGCGCTGTCTCAGAAACAACCAGTCAAACATATCCCAGTCGGGGGAGCAATAAATTGTGCAAACAAGTTGTCTGTTACGAGTGCTACGCTGCTACGCTGCTGTCGTAGCATCTTGTGCACTTGACTACGCCGTAGCAAGAAAGTGCAAGATGCTACGGTACATACAAACAAGCTTGCTGTCCGAATCAGAAATATTACTTTAATACTAAGACTGCTACGTCAAGAAATATAAACATAGTCTTTTTATTGAATTTGGTGAGGTACAATGTTAAAAATGATAAAAGCTTTACCATACCTATTTATTTTTTAAACCTAAACAGTAGTGTAGATCTAAGTATGTCACAATGTCCTCGTGCACTAAATGATTCGTGTCCAAAGTGAACATTTTCCAGTACATAACGACCTCAACAGATATTTTGTTGTTGTATTGTAAAAAGCAATAAAAAGATCCGGTCGGCAGGATGGCCCCCGGCCAACTGGCGGCTTCGCCGGGATTGCGACGCTCTTAACTCAATACAAACGACGCTATGACCTACACTAATTCCACTACCACATTTTACATCGTCAAACTAAAATTAGCTCTTTCTTATTAAGGTTTCGTCGCAAATTGCACTCTAATGTAATTAGTCGTCGCAAGACAGTATTATGAGCAAAAGGCTAAGTACCTTAATAGGGGCATGTGTTCCTGTAAGTCCCGGGGAGCTCTTTATTTCATAAGCAATATCAGCACAAGACGTCTATTAGATAGTAGCACCGGTTACAACCATTATAGCAATATGTACTAAGCTTAAAAGATTGCAATAGTGCACAAGTGTTGACTATTTGTTATTCCTTCGCCTACCAGCTCCAATAAAAGCCGTTTTCCTCAGTTGCTTCGTGCTATTTGCCCGAGGGAAAACCTACGTTTTAGTACATTTGTTTATTTTATACCCAAAGCAATATGAACACAAAAGAATATTAATACAAATTACTTACTGTGCATATAGAACAAAAACATAACGTTATTAATAACTGTGCATGAAGTAGGTACGTCGAGTTTCGAAGTAAATACATCAAAAGCTGGAAAATGAAACGCATAAAATATCAGCGTTCAAAAATATATTGTTTTGGTGTATATTTTCATTAATTGAGGGTGTGCAGGTATTCGTTTGTGACATATTTTCCACGAGCTGTGTAAAAAGAAAATAAAGAAAGGATTCCGTTTATTTGCATTAAATTACGACAAAATGTTTACCTTTCATTAGGAATGCTTTCATGAATGTATGAGCAACATTGGATGTCTTCGATAATATTTTCAAGTGGATCCGAGCTTGTAATACAAGCAGGCTTATATTTTCTGCTATTGTTCTAGGAACAATTTCCTGATATGAAACCCTTTGTTATAGTGTGATGCAAGCAGTTGGCGGCCTGCCAGTTCCCCTACATGTTTCATATTTCACTGGATCAGCGCAGCTTACAATAGCTGATATAACGTTTCTTTAATTTTCACGCTATGCAAATACACTGTCTATCAACTATTTAGATAATAAAAGACAATTTGATCTGACAAATCGTGTTTCATATTTGCATTCATTAATCAGACTACGTCATTTATTTATGGATAACCATATTAAGTATCCTTTTACCAAGTGTCTAAATTCTTGTCGTAAGCCAACTTTATATCTCAAAAGTTGTTCAATAAACTGTTTCGTTATCTTAACTAAATAAGCAGTTTATGCGTAGATAAAATCTTATAAAACGCGGGCCTTTGTCAAACAAATGCCAGTAGGTACGTACGCACCCATTGATCCTTCAAAAAATAGCCCATCTAACTAACCATTATTGTGCTTACGATGGTAATGCACTCTTTTCTTGCAAATAGGGACCGAGTGGAGAATTCCTCGAGTCGAGTGGATTCATTAAAGCGAATACTTCACATTCGATCGCGAGGTAATGGCATTGCTTAAACGGAAGACGGTATAGTAACTTGCATAAAAGAGAACCGTTCACAAAGGAAAGGCGGTTTTCAACAAACCGTTGTCCGCTTTAGATCTCTACATTGACTTCTTTATTGTATGTAAGTATTCTTTTGTCTAGCGCTATCGGAGCCTTAGTGCTCGACTCGTCCAAAAATATAGCTGCGGGGCGTGTTTTGTGTCCGTCCTCAACGAATATCTTTCTTTTATTTTATATCCGCATACTGAATCTGGTCCACTTCCTACATGATTACAGAGCTATCCTGCTATACAGCTTCGTATTTTCCTGGTTTGGGAATACATAAAAATTTCAAAGCTTTCGAAGCCTTGAAGCCGTCACTCTAACCCACAGTTTATTTTTGGTAAGTTTTTGGCCATATATATACACAAGTATGTATATCTGCCATGACGATACAGTTAGGCGTAAACCCCTGTAAAGACTTGGAATATCTAGTCGTTGTTCGAGAATCATGTCGAGTCGCGGCGACAGTGAACCGATAAGATGGACCGGGGTGAACCAACTCATTTATATGTATATTTGCTGACCACGCCGCAAGCATTCTTGCTCTCATTTACACTTTCACCCTTGGCTGCATTTTCAATCTGTTTTAAACTACACCTCATTTGTAACATAGTAGTGTAGTCAGAATACCTTTCAAAGCCTGTCTTACGTGACCTACATAACCGCTGCCTACATATAATATACCTGCGTCGATTGTATTCTCTTTACGAAAAAGCCTAACGACGTGAATAAAAAATGAGTGTTTATCAAAACCAGTGAGTGCTCACCCATCCAAATACAATCCAATTTGTTGGTACTTATCGAGCACACGACAACATCGGCAACGTTTATATTTTCAAAAGAATAAGAGAATAGTCTAGTATTAGGAAGTATAAGTGGTATTTTCTTTCTTAAATTTATTCATGAGGTAGTAAAATGTTGCCAAAGCAGTGGTTTAATCAATACCTATATGTTATGGTTATTTTCCTGTTCACACTGAGAAACGAAAAAACATAATACACATTTAACGAAAAAGAATGACAAAACATTACGTAATTCAAATAACAATGCCTGTTTTCGTCTTTATTATAAGAAAAACGTGTTAAAATCAGAAACAACTCAAAATCTGTGTTTCCGAGTAGGTACATGATTTAAAATATTTAAAGATACTTAAATACATAAAATGTATGTAAGTAATAACACTTTAAGTGCTAAGAAGGGTTGCAAATCACGTATCGAGGATACGACCGTTATCTCTAACCCCGAGCTCCGAGCCATTGAGATACAAGAGCCTACCGTGGGGCCTGTAATGATGCCGAGTTGTAATGAGCGCTCCCTCCCTGACTAGGTACTGTACGATGATAAATCAAAGAGATCTCCATTAACAACACACAATGTGTAGGAATGTGGCGAATGGTGACAGTTATGATAAGAGAAGCTGTTCAAGAGACGGCCGGGGTCATTGCGTAACACACTATCAGTAGCAAAGGCTTTCATTTTGAAAGTTCAACAACATTCATTGCGTTATTTACGTTGTGGAGCTGCCAATTTTTTCGAACATACCAATAGATTAATAATATTCTTCAAAATGTTTCAGATTGTGATTGTTAGTGTGTTACGCAATTAGGGCGCAGAAATATTAGGCACCCGAAATTGTATTTTTAGAAAGAGCAGACAAAAAAAAAACGTGAAAACTTCGCCATGCCTATATCAACGGTGAAGGTTTTACGATTTTTTCTTTTTTGCCTTCTCGTCTTCCATAAAACCCCATCCAAAATAAAAGTCAAGGCCAAAAAATCTGTGGACTGGTAAAGGAAAAAAGGTGGTAAAGGACTCGCCACCGATCCCCGCGGGTGCCATAAATGGGGACCGGTTCTATTTTTAGACGTTCAGCAGCATCTTCCTTTTGAGCAAAAATAACATTAATTGCGATCAACATTTCGTTTGCTAATTACAGTGATCAAGACAACATGATGGGGCTTAAGTATATAGAACCCTGGAATGAACTCTTGCTACTTACTTTTAGAACGGACTATGAAGGTTTACGGGCTCATAATGGGGACAAAGCAAATGACCGCCATAGTCATTAGTCCCCATTCCGAAAGGTATAAGTAGAGGGATTATTGTCTCTTTCGACCGGGACTCTTCTGAGTTGTATCGGTCAATTCGCTCATACATCTAAATATTACGAGTAGGTATAGATACAGACTATTGTGTATAAAAACTGGACATTAATGAAACCATTTATAAAACACTACCGAGTACTACTACTACCGAGTACTACCGGGATCAAAAGTATCCCATGTGTTAATCCAGGTTATAAACTATCTGTGTGTCATTTCATCCAAATCTATTCAGTTTTCTTTGTCTTGTTTTTTGCGCCAATCCGGAGAATACATACAGGCAAACAGACAAAAATTGTAAAAACTATATTTTCGGCATCAGACTCGTTCCCACATCCCGTGGCAATTAATTTTTGTTTACAAAAATAATAGATGGACAGTTTTTACTTTACCATTTAATTATATGTATAGACTACCTACTTATACGTTGTAATATCAATGAAGTTAGCGAGCAATATACCGTATAGTTATCAAGGTTCTCATTATCAAGTTAATAATATAACATACTTTTACTTCGATATTTCGCGTAGGTACATAGAATATTCGTATTCAAATTTATTTCAAATATGAGTTCATTTGTCATGAAATATCAGAGCTTCATAGGAATCTACACCGGATTATATGAGATAGAGCAGATCAGAGACGGCGAATATTGAAATAGGTATTATTCGAATTCAATGGCTTTCCTTGACTTGGAATTCAATACTTACATATTATTTTAAATGTCATCTAAGTCTTTTATCAATCTAGTTTTGTGACAAAATGGTATCTTAGGTCAAGTAGGTATCTATTTATTAGGTATATCAGTTAAAATATGTTGTGGAATTTAAGCGAGGTAACCAAGTGTGATCTCTTATCTAAACTTGTATGAAGAAACTAGATATAATACCTACCTATCAATAACACCTGAGTATTCTGTAATGCTTTGGTATTCTTCGTGCTTTTTTTTTATAATTTTTGAAAAACCATTTTTTTGTATCTAATCAAACCAACCTCGGCAACGTGTATTCTTTAATAGAGACAATATTTTCTATACGGAAGCATGAGTCAAAAACCGATTAAAAAAATAATAGGTATCCTTGAAACTTTATTCTTTCCAACATTGCACATAAGGTTTTCAGACAAGTGCAGGGACTGTCGCAAAGGAGCTGTGGTCGTAAACGGACTATCAGCGGAGAGGAAATAGGGCCATAGCCGCGGACGCACGCACGGAAATGAACCCGCCCACAAACGCTTCCTCAGCGCGCCGGTCTGCACGCAGCCGTTTGTTAAAGCTCACTCCGGAACACTGCCACCACTGCTCCTCCTATCCCGCAGATGTAAATAATAAGTACAAACAAACAATATTGCACTGTTATTGGATTTTTAGATTAAAGATGCAACTGACAGGAACGTTTTCAATATAAAAACAGAGTGCTGAATGTTGTTGTACCAACAAAAGCCGTTTAACCCTTAAGTAAAAGAAGAAGGGAGAATAAGTAAAGTAGTCTTTGGTCAGCTCTTTATTTTACCTATAACCAAAACGGCAGTGGTTTATTTCCAAACGGAACCCGTAAACAAGCGATATCTTATTATGAAGCCGAGTCAGCGCGCTGACAGGCCGTAGTGACAGCCGACTGAGTCACCCTCCTCTCATTACATACCTTTCCTCCGGCTGTCTAACCCAGCATAAATAATAATATACTCATTCGTTTCCTATGTGATGATAATTAAGTTGAGTCACCAAGATCTCTTCCAATATTTATTATCCAATTTAAAAATCAGTTGCCGTTTAGAAAATTTATTTCTGAGGCTTTCTTTATTTCATGATCAGAGCCGCTTACTCGGGAGTGGTTCAGTTTATATTCGACGGCAGTATCCGTACGGCACATTTGCTTCCAATTCAATTCTCTGCTCGGCTCGTTGCAGCACTGAATGAGCCATCGCCGAGATTGTCTCCTCGCCCGCGCCGCACCCTGCGTCCGCCGCACCGCTCCGCACCGCATCGCTCCGACCCGCCGCGCCCGAACCCGCGACGCGACAAATACCTTCATGCCTTCACCTGCGAGTAAATCCGTTTATGCCATTATATAACGGTAATGTACGCGTAAATTACCTACTTGTTCCTTGGGGCGCGATTATTCAATAAAAGTACCGCAATTTGAGAGTAAAAATTCTTATACATTTTTATTAAAGTGCAAACATTCTTCGAGGCTGACGCGATGTAAGTGTAATAGAAGGCGAACTGCCTCCATTTATGATCGCTCTCTCGGTGCTCAGTGCTTGCAGTGTTCGCACGATATGTGAATTGCACTTCCGTGCTACAGAATAATAAATACTACATAAACACAAAACAACGTGCTGAAAACTTTTTGCTATTCACCCAAACGTGTGGAAACTGCAGTAGATATCCATTACACCGCTAGTTTGTTCCACGAGATAGCTGCGCTACATTTTACTATAGGTTGTAACAAATACAAAAGCAAAATTATTCATTTGCACCGGTTTGTTTTTTGTGCATGGATAGTTGGGGGTTCTCAATCCAATCTCGATTACACGTGTATTTCCAATAGTAATGACTTTTTTTCTTGCCGGAGCGCATGGAGCTGCATCTGGTAAACTGCCAAGTGCCAACGAAGCCAACGTCCTGCTGTTACGACGATTACTCACAGGTTTAGCCCAAAGTCACATGTTCGTCAAATCGTCGTCGTCGTCGATTACAAATACGACGTCTGTATTTCGGTCAGCGTGACTTTTTAACGAACGTAGCGGTTGTGTATTATAAGCATTCAGAACATATCGACACATAACTAAATAGTTTGAGCCCATGGTAGATACCTTCACCTCTACCGGACTCCAGACAGAACCCGCCTTGTATAACTGTAAATCTAGATCGACAGAGAAATAAGCCCATTGTCTACCAAGATAGATAGGTTACGCCTCTTTGCGGTAACCACAGTAAGAACCCGGGCTATACCTATCTATGGGCTTGGGAATTCCCTAAGAGCTTTTCCCGAAAACAGGTTCTTTTACTTTGATTTATCGAGCCTTTTCACAACAGCATTATTAGTATTCTTTGAAGTTTTCATTCAGAAGCTCTGTGGAATTAGAATTCAAGACATACATTTTCTGTAAAACCACTGAATAGATCTGAAAGTCTCATAAAACGTTTTCTAAAAGGTAACAATACGTAAGTAGCTGTATTCACAACAAAGCAGGTATGGGGCAGCTGGTGTCGTCGGTACCGCGGTGTAGCGCTGCGGCCCAACACCACGGTACCGCCGACGAGGAAGCTAATAAAGCTATCGAGTATTTTCTTGCTCAAGAAACGAACAAGAGATGTATGTCCCGTGTCAGTAAAAGAGATACATAATAACACTGCCGGGAACTCCCTCTCCACTAGTTTGAAGCAGCAGGGTATCAAAAAAAATACTAGCTCGCTCGGAGGGTAGAACACTTGCTGAAAGACTCTCGCTCGGTACATATGCATACCCGAAAGTGACTGGGCAGTCATTATGCTCATCGCACTCACACGCTCGCTCATAGTCCACCGACAGAACTATCACAACAACACACTTGCTGCTCGCTGCTCGCCAAGTCTTCTCTTGTTGTTAGCTCTACGCGCTTCTCGCTAATCGTCGGCGGTCGAAGGTGCCTTCGGAAGGAAGTTCTCAATCAGCGAGCTAGTAATGCGCACCTGTACCGTGCACCTAACGGAGGAAGCAAAGAATAGAAATTATATACTCTTTGGATGGTCGCTTGATTTACTGACCAAGATGAATCGCTGCACGAGAAACTGCGCTTCCTGACTCTTCACTATTGATTTTGAAGAACCGACGCCTGCAATAAAGTGTATCTCATAGTGACAGCCTTTAATAGAAATTTATTGGTTGTGTGTGGTGTAGTTGTATGTACTTAACACTCTCTTTGCTGCCAGGTTCAGCTTTCTCACATTTTCTTGTTTTTCCGTCCAGTTAATCGTTATAACCTTAATTTTTACTCATTAATCAAAGTTCAATCACAATTTCACATAGGTATGTGAGTATGGGGAGTCCTTTGCCCAGCAGTGGGGGAATATAAGCTAACGGAAAAAAAGTGAAATTATGACTGTGTGTAACTTTTTAACAAAATACCTATGACAAAATATTTAGGTGCCTACTACTATGTACTTACTTACTTTACGAGTAGTGCCTGCGAATATTAATCAATGTATTTCTACAGACCTATCACTAAAAGAAAATTAATGCTAAGTACTAGTATTCATTTGATGAATCCGAAATTAAATTAACTTCACGAGATTCTCTACCTAAGCGCGCCATTTTTCGCGCCATTGGTTATAAGATATCTTAAATATCTTTAAAAATGTGTAACGATTTGATTACTTTGCGCGTAGCGTACCCGCGGGGACTATCGTAATGAGATTTTTATAAACAATAGGATTTCAGAGAAGAAAGAAATTAATGCTAAGATGGTTAGCAGGCAACTTAAAATAACGAGCATTTAGGGAAATTGTTTAGATAAATAAAGTTGCCGAGTTTTTTTTCCTTTTGTTAATAACTACTTATTCAAAAGAAAGCCGCGCGCACGCCTTTATTTCTTACTGTGAGCATTTCGTTATTGGTTTTTTTGGTTGTATCGGTTATTCATTGCGACAATTATATTTTTCAAAAATTTCTTTATCACAACTAACGTAATGTACTATAAACATGCTCGTGCATGTAGTTATATGACTCCTCATAGCCTAACTCAAAAAATCGTCACGTAAACAGATACAATCACTTTCACATTAGTTTAATTTTCTTCTTTTAGTATAATACTAGCTTCTGCCCGTAATGTCGGAAATTATCCCACGGGAACGTGCTAACAGGATAAAATGTATGTGCACCAGGATGCCATCTATTTCGCGGGCCCTTTGTGGCTAATTACAATAGAAAACCAATTGTGTCTCATTAATGGTGATTAAGAGGGTACCTATATGATATCTTTACCTAAGTACCTACCTAATTAAAAAAATAAATAAACTCAATAACAGAAAATAAAATACCTACCTACCTAAATAAACCTATTTATGACGATAACTAATCTAAACTCAATCATCATCTGCCTAGCCTTTCCCCAACTATGTTCAGGGCCGGCTTCCAGTCTAACCGGATGCAGCTGAATACCAGTATTTTACATGGAGCGACTGCCTATCTGACCTCCACAACCCAGTTATTGGGTAATACGATACCCTTGGTACGACTGGTTGTCAGACTTTCGGGCTTCTGACTACCCGTAACGACTGTCAAAGATCCACGAATGACAGCCGGGACCAACGGCTTAACGTGCTTTCCAAGGCACGGAGGTGTCTCGGTATGTAAAGATGGTCACCCATCCACAGACCGACCGCGGCAAGCGTAGCTTAACCTGACCGATCGACCTGTGCGGCTGTTATTATTCAGCCACGGGCCCCTCAATCTAAACTCAATAAATAAGCAAAATCTCTATAAACTAATATCTATACGAATGACTATCCTATCTAACAGTATTATAAAATAACCTACGGTCACTACGTACACTATCAAATATACTACCTATACTTTAAAATTAAAATCTATACCTACGACTTAAATAAAAATAAACCTAAATAACTCTAAAAAGTAAAAGGAATAAAAATGAACTCCACTGCGTGTGACCTAACCTACGACAAACTTATTATTTGCGGTTGGTACAGTAATCGGATCTAGGGATCGAACCGCAAAATTAAGTTTGTTTTTTATTGTATATACTTTTCCGGGATAAAAAGTACCCAGTGTGGTGCCCAGGATATTAAAGAATAATTATACCAAGTTTCATCGTAATCGAACCGGTAGTTTTTGCGTGATGCCTGAACAAACAGACAGACAGACAGACAGACAGACAGACAGACCGACAGACAGACAGACAGACAGACAAAAATTTTTTTAATCACATTTTTGGGTTCGGTGTCGGTCTAGTAACACCCCCTGCCATTTATTTTTTTGATATTTTCAATGTACAGAATTTTCACTTCTACAGATTTATTATAAGTATAGAATAAATGCCTATGCGTACAGTAGGTACATAGTGTCCACTAAAATATTAATGTAATAAACACTCACTAGCGTGCAAAAGGTTCTAATATGTGCCGAGAACAGGGCGATGCCTACTTTATACCTTCAACTTTCTACCCACCAAATGGAAAGCTTTTAGCTTGTAAACGAATTTCTATACTATTCGCAACGAGCGTGCTTACTGGAGACGCACATCGCACGACTAGATTTGAAAAGTGTCTCTCGATACAATTTTGTTGGCACTTATGTAGGTATGTATGTACGTTCACCATTCCATTGTAAATTGTTTCGTTATTTCCCTTGGGTATGTGTCGATATTCCGCGACACTGACGTTTTATAGTTTTCTAAATAAATGTTGGAGTAATAAATATGTACCGTATGCCCAATACAAAATGTTCAAAACTACTGGTTACATTACATGCATGTTTTGTTATTGAGAATGACAACCCGTAAAATAGACCACAGACAACACATATGCTCGCGTATTGTGAAACGCAACTTGTCCGGAAGAAGGTAATTTATAGCGGGTGAATTTTAATTAAACTCGAATTAAAGCGGCTGCTGACGGAACCGCACTGAAAAATAAACCTACTTACATCTGCAATTTAATTCACGAACTGTTCGTTAATCTTCGTACCAACTACCTTATGTATTACAGGTAGATGTAGGTGAGCGGTGCAGTTGGATTTATAATTTAAACAAATGAAAATGAGTAAGTCCTTTTTTAAGAATTTTTAATATTATCGTATAATTACGAGATTAAACGATGCTTAAACATGTTAACACCCATTATCATACTCGTGGCATCCCTCGAGATTTGTTGGAGCAAATCAATTTACTTTTTACCCACCAATAGCGTCACATTTTCAGTAATTATGGTCAAGACGTTAATCGTTATTTAGGCCAAATAAAAAAATAAAAATAATAACCGGCTATTATAGACAAAAACCCTTTCAGACTATAGTTTTCATTCAAATTGCAACTTTGTTTGAGCCAGAGACGACTGTAAAATTTCAATGAGGGGTAAGGCGTAAGTTTTTAATTTCGAGGATCGAAGTCCTTTAAAACAGGTTTCGGTTAGAGTAACCAGAAGGCCAATTCTCGTAATTGAAAACGTTCAAAATCTAGTCGCAGTCGCATCTCAGCGACAAATAACTGTCAAAAACTTATCAAAATGTAGGGAAGTTAGAGGTATTTTTGACGGATTGAGACTGACATCAGACTGTGAACGTTCTTAAAATTACGAGAATTGCCCCCCTGATAGAAATCGTCACGTATCGAAAAAGCGGTTTGCGATTTTTATTATTATTTCCATGCGACTTTTTGCTATAAGTATATTATATAACAAAAAGTCGCATGGTGTTATATTATATTATAATAGAAAGATACACAGAGAGAGAGAGACAAAAATTAACAATTTTTTTTATCATGTGTGT
Organism: Apamea anceps; assembly: GCA_951799955.1. Lineage (NCBI taxonomy): Eukaryota > Metazoa > Arthropoda > Insecta > Lepidoptera > Noctuidae > Apamea > Apamea anceps. The sequence goes on along the minus strand of OX637505.1, from coordinate 10,008,163 downwards.
TATTTTCATGGTTTTCGAGGGTGCTAAAAGCAATTACATAGTGAAGTCAGAATGAAAATCTTGGCAACTCCAAACATTTTTTAAATTTTCATCGTCGTTATCGTCTTCATGGTTTTCGAGGGTGCCCTATTTAAAGGATATTTGTGACGTTGTACTGTTTACAGATTTTGTAAACAGTGCACTTTCAATGGTTACGGATTGGTTTACGTCAAATAAACAAGTTCTCAAAAAAAAAAAACGAAATGTGTAAAGTTCGCCTTACACAATGTTAGAAATCTAGGACCCAACATCGTCTTAGATAAAAAGGTGCTTAAAACTGTAGCCTCGGCAGTTTTTCTGGGCATGACAGTAGATGCCAAACTTCAGTGGGGCCCACATATATCAAGCCTAGCGGGGAGGCTCAGTTCGACTGCCTACGTCGTCAGGAAAGTAAGACAATACACTGAAGTTGATACAAATCGATTAGTCTATTTTACATAGTTATTTTCACAGCGTTATATCCTACGGTATTCTGCTGTGGGACAAAGCCGCTAATATTCAAAATATATTTTTCCTTTAAAAGCGATCTGTACGAGCAATTTACCAGCTAGGTGCCAGAGTTTCTCTAAGATATTTTGTTAAAGGTATTAGTATTCTCACGGTTGCATCACAAATTTATCTTCGCCAACATCTTATATATTAGGCAAAATATGCACTAGAAACAGTGCCCCGTTTCACCGGCTTCATAAGGTTCATAACTCATTTTTTTGGGCCTGGTTTAACCTTTTATTACAAGCTACCCTCTTTTTTGCTAGATTTGCATTTAAATTCGTTTAAAGCTTTCAAAAAAAAAATCTTTGTTCAAAGGCATTTGTACTATTTCATCAATGACTACTTAAAAAATTGGAATAGATTGTCGCTGTGATTAACTCAAGACAATGTTTATAGTTCATATACTTAATTGTTTATTTTATTTGACTGTATACGTCAATTCAGTTTAATTTTATTTAAATTTATTATTGACATAAACTACGTCCGGTGTCGTTTTCATGGTTTCCGAGGGTGCTGAAGCCCTCGAAGATGAGGTCAAATTAAAAATGCAAGAAGGCGGCTGCGAAATATTCACATTTTTCATCATTTTAACTTGGACTTTCATATTGAACTTCGTTCCTGCCGGGTACGTTATACACATAAACTGATAGTTTCACGAGATTTAATTTTAGGCCCTTAAATAGAACCCATCACGTAGGAAACAGGCAACGTTTATTTATATTATAGTTTCGTTTATGAATTGGAGACACTTTTAGAGGAGAACAGACAGGAAAACATCACAACTCCGGAATTACCTTACAATAAATGTAATAGGTACTCCATACCGTCGACAACCCTTTATTGAAGGCATGATTTCATTCAAAAAACTCTGTTTAAATGTGAATTTAATATAACAAAAAAGTAGGCCTACACTATAGATATATATTGGAACGATACACGGTAACGAGATCCTTGTGGAGTAGCGCGGTCCAAACTCGGCCCCTCGAGACACCGGACCCTTCCGAGAGGTAACCGTTGTGGAAATATCTATACCTACTCCATTTTCTCGCCAAAGCTTTTATACCATTTCTACTTGTACGCACGAGTGACAATATAGACGCGAGTACGTGGCCGCGAGCTCATCTCATATTATGTTATCATCTTCACCTAACAAACAGCGATCGAGCCGCTGACATGTTAGGTTAATTTGTTATTTATTAAAATGCTAAATAGGTATCAGGCCATCTAATTGTGTAAAAACATAGTACTTAAGTTAATAAAGAAAAGTAAAGGAAGAAAGACCACGGAACAAAGGAACCAGCGAACAACAGAAAATACAAAAATCGGCACACAAACAAGAGTCAAATCCTTGAAAATGACGGTGTAGGTATAACGAGCCCGGTTTCATTACAACGGCCCTGATAATTGATGGCGTATCAAAAGCAAGTAATTTATTACAAGAAAGTTGGGCAATTAGAGCTAAAAACACAAAAACCAGACACGAGGGAGAACGTTATCGACGACGGCATCCATTCCAAAGTCCCATTAGCCGCAGCGGATATGGGACCGCAGCGTTTGCACCTACAAAAGTCCGTAAGTACTACTACATATGTACTTATACGTATATACCAAGTAATAGGTGTGGTTTTGGTATTCTATCATGTTTTTATTTTAAATTATACGTAGTAGCTAAAATAAATTCTACTTTACATTGCTGTTTATTTTATAAGTAGTTTTACTAGCTTTTGCATGCGGCTTCGCCTGCGTGGAGGTCGGGAATTATCACATGGGAACGTACTACCGGGATAAAAATCTTATGTTCCAGGTCAAATTTCATCGAAATCCGCTCAGGCGTTTTGGCGTGAAAAGGGAACAAACTAGACAGACCGTCTTACTTTCACGTTTCAAATATTAAAAGAATGGCCAATTTGCAAGTTTTAAGTAAGTAGGTAAATTAATTAATTATTCTATCATTAACTCACAAAGCGGCCTAATACTGCCGATGCCGGGAGTCTCGCAAAAATAGATCATTAGTCGACGCTTGATTCCACAATTTTACTCACTGTTCTGACCGTACATCTTTTTTTAATAAGGCCGATTACATCATCATCCCCCCGGCATGATAGTTCTACACCAACGAGTCGAGTTGCTTAAATAGTCACTAAAACTCTAATAAAGTTTAAAAGTCAAACTTTCTGAGTAACATAAAATCTTTTTTGATATAAGTAAGCCGTTTTTCTTACAAAGTTTTATGATGAGTTCTAATAAGAGGTAACTCAGTACAAAGTTTTGCTTTTATAATAGAGGGAAGTGCAAGCCACCTGGAATACCAATATCAGGTTCCGCGGGAATTTTAATTTGTTCATAACAAATAGAAAAGTTGCGGCATAATCTATTTAACCTGTTAAGAAGGAAGTTTTGAGTACATATTATAGTAGGTACTCTATGCATTAAAATATGAAAAAAATACAGCAGAAACTAATAATTAATTTTTCTTTTGTAAATATTTTATCTGTAACATCACCCTGCTACTTAAATATTGTCGGTAAAAACTCATTTTTTTACGATCATACCTAAATGTAATACACAAATTTTAATGTGTAGGCGGAGTAAATAATAAAGTAAGTATTGGCATTACGTGTATGAAATGTGGAAGTCCTGTTTCCCATGTAGGTAGATATGATGTGATTCCGGGTGTCCCATTTTGACTTGCAAAATTAGAATGGTGAACCTTGAAGGTGGCTGAACAGAATATTGAATAATACCTATGCTTCTTTGGTACGGAGTAGGTTTAAGGCGCTTGTTGCTAAATAATAACAGCCGCTCGGGTCGATCGGTCAGGTTAAGCTACGCTTACCACGGTTATTTCATGGTTGGGTGACCATCTTTACATAGCGAGACCCGTGCCTCGGAAAGCGTGTTAAACCGTTGGTCCCGGCTGTCATTCGTGGTTCTTTGACAGTCCTTACGGGTAGTCAGAAGCCCGAAAGTCTGACAACCAGTCTGATTTCTCATCCCAAGGGGTATTTTATTATCTTTTTTCCTGTATATGTATTTTCATAAACTACAACACAAAGTATACATTTTAATCATCATTCTCATGCCCTTATCCGAATTTACCTGGAGTCCCCACAGCATGACTTCTTCCTTTCATACTTCTCTGTTAGTCGACATCTTTGTAAGGAAATAGGTACGTAAATTAATTATAAGCTGACTTCCTGCTATTTTTTGAAGTTTTATCACATCCATTTCTCTGAAACTCCTTGAAAATAAATAGGTATCTTCAGGCGCAGCGGATTCCGTTTAGTACGCACCTACCGTATCTACGTCATAAATTTTAATGAATTATTTCTGGAAATTTGCATAATTATCAAATTAACATTGTTCCGCTTCCAGCTGGAATCATTTTAATGAGGGGAATGTCGTCAGTTCTCTCTTGGATCCTTTTTTTACGACTGCCATTGATGCTTATTACAGAATAAATTTTAAAGAAGTGCGCGAGGAAATTAAATTTGGCAGGGAGCTAAGTATTTTAATTAGAAGCTAGAATAGAAACATTATATACAGCATTCTAGAATATAGAACTGGAGCTATAAAAGTAATCCCCTTTACGATCTCATTTCAATCTGACTGCAACATTCTGATCTGATAGTATGTAAATCAGATCTACAAAATGGAGCAGAAGTCCAACGTAATAGCTACCTACGACTTACAATGTTTTGAAAAGCAGTGTCTGGATGTGGTTACAAAATAGAACGACATGCTCTTCGATTAATTAAAAAGTGGTTTAATTGTAGGTACTTCTCTGTCTCCGGATACGGATCCGGATTCTGGATACCAGGATCGCAGAAAATCTTAAAATAAGTGCAGGCACTGATTTCACGGATATGCACTGATTTAAAGCGGCAGTTGTTTATTGTAGTTTTGGCAAATTACAAAATGTGCATGTTTATTATAAGTATGTACATGCATTTTGTAATTTTTTACAGTTTTTACTGAGCAGTAACTAAATAAAAATGAGTCATAACAAATATTTAAATGGATAATTAAATAAATAATTGACCGATAAATGTCTGAACGAGCAGTTAACAAATCGGAATTAGTCGGTAAGAAATCTAACTTGGAAGTAGCACTCGCCGGCTGCCGCCGCGGCATATTTTTAACTGATTCTATTAACCTCCCTAATGTTTAAATAGACGGGTATATACAAAAAAACCCTTTAGTATATATGAATGCCCCTTATGTATAGCGGGCTCGTTTGTGTAGCGGGACGGGACGTTTGGCGTAGCATGTAGCATGTGGGCTAGCTTCATCCCAGGTACTAATTACCTAATGTGAGAGAACCGAGATTCTGCTTAATAGTAAGAAGTGGATATTCAAACTCAACTAAATTCAGGATTTGCGGTAGGTACCTAACAACTTTAACGAGACAAAGACTTCAGACTTTCAGAATAGTAGAAAACGGTGGTGGTGGCGGTGGTGGTGGTGGTGGTGGTGGTGGTCGGTTCCGATCCTAGAGCCCTACTACGAAGTGCAAAGTGCGAATGTTCGGATCGGACCGACACATCGGAACCGAATATTATTGAAAAATGCGAAAAAAGTTCGGGTCGCCTCAGTTGGGTCGGGACCATAGTCAATATTCGAAAGAGTGTAGGAGTGTAGGATCGAAACCGACCGAACCAAATAGTAACTTCGTAGCAGGAAACGGCCGAACATTCGGCCGATACTACTTCGGAGTAGACCCCATACACTCCTACACTCTTTCGAATATTGACTATGGTACCGACCCAACTGAGCCGATCCGAACTTTTTTCGCAATAATATTCGGTTCGGCCATGTGTCGGTCCGATCCGAACATCCGCACTTCGGAGTAGGCCCCCACTTTCGTGCTAACGACCAGTCATGATAGTAAGTACCGATACATACCAAACAAAAATTGTATCTACCTTTACTGCGTATTGATGACTTGACATGAATTGTGCAAGTAGTCCGGTCAATTTAGACATCCAAGGTTACAATAACTCACACTCGGCTGAAAATTGGTAGGATTGTTCAAAATTGGTTGGATTTTTGTCTGGACTAATTTTATGATAAAACTTACCGTTTTGCTGAAAATCACGAAAAACCCGTTTTTGTAACCTTTGACCACGAGTAAATTTTTTTCCAGCTGTCGGATCGATGAGGACTTTTCACATTTCACTTATAATAGTGTTTTGAACAATCCTACCAATTTTCAGCCGAGTGTGAATTTTTGTAACCTCACCCCAATTTTTTGGTCTAATTTGACCGGATTATAGGTTGTTATATTAATTTGACAAATAGACTATTCAATCATTTCAACTTGTTCAGTAGCTACTTATTGAATTGAATATCAACAGCTTTTTTCATCACCATAATCATCGCAGGACTCGTAAACCCAATCGCAGCATTTTTCGACGGAATTCCGTATACGTCAAGAATGTTCCCCCCCTTTTAAATCGGATTTGAACACAACTAGAAAAGTTTGGTTCATTACGCCCCTGCCAGACCGTACAGGGTACAGGGAATATAGATGTGATGTTATGACTATATGTTTATTATTATTATGGAAACGTTTGTGGGAAGAAAAATAGGAATCTTCAGTCATAACGACTTAAATTTAAATTAACACGTTATTTTGACAAAACTTTATTTAGATTTACAATCGTAATGTTTTAACATCAAGTTCCTATATCCTAAACCTCGTATTTAGCACCAGGTAATAATCTAACAATTATGCGATAGAACTACGATACGTTGTTGTAGATTCAATAACAGCTTTATATTATAGCATATCAGAAATTGCGGTCCTGGTTGATTATGTTGTACAGACGCCAGCAGGTCAAGCTACCCGAAACTGTCAAATTTTCCCAATCAACCTTGAACCTTAATGCTTTAGTGATAAAGTTGAAAATCTATTAAATAAATTTGACAGATTGTAGTAGCTTAATGTGCTGGCGTCTGTACTATTTACATTTAAATATTGGTCAAACATGCATCGTGAGGAAACCGGCATGTCTTAGAACCAAAACCGCGCGCACCGAGGGTTCCGTACAAATTTGTAGGTATGTAACTAAAAATTTACGGTTTTCGCAATTTTTCCTTTATCTGTGCTATAAGACGTTGCTTCGTACCAAATTTCATGATTCTGAGTTCACGGCAAGTACCCTGTAGGTTTTGGTTCCCTTACGAGTGTCGAAAATTTGCGGAATTTTGCGGCATAAACGGCTGTATCTTTTGATTGCGTTGGCTTAGAAGTTTGATTTTTTCACAGCTCCAAGGGTCGGTAGATCTGAGTATTTGATATAAATTCCAGCTTGACACCTCCACGCATTCCTGAGAAAAAGGATCTTGACAGACAGACAGACGGACGGCCGGACAACAAAGTGATCCTATAAGGGTTCCGTTTTTTCCTTTCGAGGCGAGGTACGGAACCCTAAAAATTCAAAACATGCACCAACCCGCACTGGGCCCGCGTAGTAAATTAAAGGCTGTAGTCTACTACGCAGGCCCCATGCGGGTTGGTAGAGAGTGGGCTGTAACTTACACCCTACTCCCTCTCGAAGAGAGGAGGCCTGTGTCCCAGCAGTGGGAACATTATAGGCTGATTATGCAAACATGCACCTGATTTCTGAGCGTAGCATACTTACTGTGGCAGTTTAAACGGTAGAATTACTGATATTTCATACTATTAACATCGAGTCTTAAAACAAAACAATAAATCCTATAACTCTTTCTTATTCTTATATCACACACTTAAGTAGAGCTAAATGTAACGGTTCTGGTACATGATAATCATTTGAAATGCACTGCTCTATTTGTAACCGACACGACAATCAAACTTACATTTTACAAAACAACAATATAATAAACAAATGCCTCATAAATAACTCATATTGAGCTGTTGTATACTAGGACAGAAAACGATAACCCTTCATTCTTGAAGCACAATAACCCTTCATTCTTGAAACACGAAAATGAGGATAAAAGCCTTTACGTACACAAACGACATGTATCGCTGACACTTCGACGAATGTTTTCCAGTCGCATAAAAGAGTCATCGCGTCAGATAAAAGAGTAAAGAATCAACGTTATATCGAATCGAGGCCGTCGTCACCGATTGGCTCGACAGCGGCGGGCGTATTCAGGTGCCACTTGGTGCAGCCACTGCGGCTGAATGGCTGACACTGTCAACATGTATGTGCGGCTGGTGGAGAGTAACTCGGTGTATAGCAACACGGGTGGGGAAGGACGCATGGCGTGCAGTGCCGAGGCGGGGTGCAGTGCTGCCGCCGCGCCCGCCGCGGTGACGTATCGGCCCGCAACGTTCGCTCCGCCCGCACCGCCCGCACCGCCGCCGCGCTGCCACGCGCAGTTTGTGTACAGACCGCATAGCAGACATTTTAGTACCTGAAAATTATAACAAAGAAGTAAACTTTTTATTTGTAAAACATAGGTGTAAAAATAGGTGTTTGAAATAGAATACGTACAGAGATCTCTGTTTTTTTTAACGGCGTACAAATATCAAGTAGGGAAATTACGCAAAAGCATGCGAAGTTACAATTAAATATTAAAAATTAAATGACAAGCTACGAGTAACAGGGTTATCCTCTATCAAACTAACAATATTGCATA